>CM069929.1:5007500-10007500 GCA_036172225.1 Cryptocoryne crispatula var. balansae | reverse complement strand
GCCATATAAAGGCTGCTAGAATAGCTTCTCAAAGTCTTGATGAATCTGAGATGGTGTGAAGCTACTCCATGTGACTAAAACTTCACATAATCAAAATGACGTGGTTCTGTACCAAATAATTTAGAGCAAGAAGCAATAAAGTTCTTACTATTGCACAACTAAGAAACAGGTGATCCTGATTTTCCTTGAAGTAACCATATAATCTGCAGAATTTATTCCAGACAATTGGGGATCCACTTCAGCATATTAGCTTGGGTAAGTCCTTCTAGTGCAGTCTTCCAAGAAGAATTTTAGTTTAAGAGGTTATTTTCTGTGCAACGGTTTATGAGCTCGGATGATGCATCATCTGCCTCTGTTTAACATCTGAATTTACTAAGTGTCCTTACTGCTTCCTATCCACATTAATGATTCTGGAATCGGAATCGGAATCGGAGTCGGTCAGTACCGATCTGATTCGAATCAGATCGGATCAGTCCAATTCCAGGAATCAGTGGATCAGTGGATTCCGATCCGATTCCTGGCGGAAGGACCGATTCCGGGAAGAATTCCGCGGAATCGGTTTGAATCGCCTGGAATCGGTCGGAATCGATCCGATTCCAGGCGATTTCTTGTGGAATCGGGACCGTTTCCTTCGGAAGACCGGGTCAACCGGCCCGGTTCGATTCCCGGTTCGGGGCCGGAATCGACCCGCGGGGGTCGATTCTCGCGATCCCGCGGCGGCAGAAGCAGGCGCAGGTGATTCCGGCGCGATTCCAGCGATTCAGCGTCGATTTCGGCCGATTCCGTCGATCCAGCGTCGATTCCTGCCCGATTCCGGCGATTCCGGCGATTCCGAGCTAGGTCTTAAAGGGATTCCGCCGATTCAAGCTCGGACCGGCATCGAATCAACCTCTTCTTCGATCTTTGACCGGTTTTTGGTAAGATTTCTTCGCCGAAAACTTCGTACGTCCATTCTTACGCGTTTCCGACGAGTCCGAGCGTCGTTAAACGTTGTGATTTCCGACCGAACAAGTCCGTCCAAGTTTTGAACTATCCGTTTAAGTCCATTTTGCACGGGAAAAATTCCGGATATCCCGTACGTTAATTTACGACCATTTCCGGCAAATACGTAACCCTTTAAACATACCGAATGGTGTGTTACTTGGGTTGTATGCTTCCCGAACAACGTCTAAATCAATTTTTATGTTATCTAATCATTTTTAGTGCATTGTTTACAATTTTTGCAGATATAAGCAATGACCGATCAAGGTGATGCAGCACCAGCACGTGCTTCCGACGTGGGTTGGAAACACGGGCACATGGTAGACCCAGTCAGGAAGAGGGTGCAGTGCAAATGGTGTGGGAAGGAGATGAACGGGGGGGTGTTCCGGCTGAAACAACATATCGTCGAACGGTGGGAATGTCAAGAAATGTGACAAGGTACCCAGGGAGAAGAGTGAGGAGATGAGAGGCTACATGACAGGTAGAGCCTCTCAACGGGCTGTTAGGATCGAGCAGAGGGAGGTGTTGCACGACGAGCTACTCTAGAGGAGGAGGGACCGCGATTTGCCTACCTCGAAAGGGAAAGGCAAGGGGAAGGCAGCAGCTGAGCCGGAGCCAGAGAGCGAGGACGAGTCCACGGACTCCGAGCTGAGACGTGCTAGGCACGGCGCCAGCGTGCATTTGTTGAGGAGGAGGAGGACAGGAGGAGGGGAGCAGGAGGGTCTGGGTCCAGAGTTGACCCAGCTTTGGGCCGATCGGCATCGGCTCGCCCTACCTCGGGCTGGGACCGAGAGACTGAGCCCAGGCAGGAGCCACACCGCCGTTCTACTTCTACCAGCACTCGATTTACACCGAGTGACGAGTACTTATTTAGGAAACAGAGTGCTGGGCAGATGGGGATAAAACAGGCAATGAAAGGGGTGAAGGCAACAGGAACGGCTGCAAAGAGAGCCGTTCGCCACATTGTCAAATGGTTTTTACATGCAGGTATCACTTTTTAAATTAAATTTGACATTATGTGTGTTTTATTTACTTAAACTTAATTTTACCACGATCCCAATTTTTTTAACTTGATGTAGGCATCCCGGCACGTACGGCCACCGGCCCCTACTTCCGGACGATGGTGGATGCCGCGGGTGAGGGCCGGACCGGGTTTGCAAGCCCGGGCAGCAGACACATATACGGCGCTGGCCTGGATGAGGAGGTCCAGGAGTTGAGGGAGTGGATGGATGGGTTTAAGTTGGTGTGGAAGGAGAGGGGTTGCACAATTATGTGCGATGGGTGGACAGGTATCACCAAGAGTATGATAAACTTCTTGGTGTACTGTTCTGAGGGGACTACATTCTTGAAGTCGGTAGATGCTTCTGGGAAGATAAAAAATGCCGACTTCCTTTTTTCTCTGATGGATGGGGTGGTGGAGGAGATCGGGGAGGACAATGTGGTTCAGGTTGTCACTGACAACGAACCATCATATAAGGCGGCTGGGAGGAAGTTGATGGAGAAGAGGAAGCACATCTTTTGGGTGCCCTGTGCAGCACATTCCATAGATCTCATATTAGAGGATATAGGCAAGGAGGAGGGTGTATCTACACTTGTCAGGCAGGCGCAGACGATCACATCTTTTATTTATTCGCATCCCCGCCTGCTACATATCATGAGATCACACACAGGAGGGCACGATCTTGTTAAGCCCGGTCCGACACGATTTGCCACGAACTTCATTGCGTTGGAGAGTTTACACCGGCACAGGCATGCATTGGTTAGGTTCACACAGTCCGAGGAGTATTACAACTATATGGTGGACAACCTACATGACAAGAAAGATTAGTTGGAGATTCTTGTCAGGTCTGAGAAGCAGATCACTGACAAGAGGTTTTGGGAGAGGATTGCCTACTACTTGGCAATCATTGAGCCACTGGTAGTTGTCTTGAGGTTGGTAGACTCAGATGACAGGGACCAGATGGGCACGTTGTATGATGCTATGGACCGGGCAAAGCTGAAAATAAAAGAAAAAAATCCCAGAGGTTACAAAAAGTGGTGGAAGATCATTGATGACCGATGGGACAAGACCTTGCACCACGATGTCCATGCTGCAGGTAACTTGGTTAAAAAATTATTTTTGTTGTATAATTGTCTTATATGCACAGTGTTACCTAATAAAATCTTGCAGGATACTTTTTGAACCCCCGCATCCAATATGGAGGACAGGTGGTGAATGACAACGAGGTGATGCGGGGTACACTTGCAATTATTCGGCTCGTGCCGATCTCGGCGGGACGGGGTAGAGCCGAGATAGAAGTAAGTTAGAGTTCATTAAATACCTTGGAGTAGCCTTACCAGGCAACTAATATTTTTTTTTATAAATTTTTCAGATGCAGAAGTACAAGATGAGGGTCGGCGTATACTCAGATGCTGACATGAAATATTCAGTTGACAAAGTGTCACCTGGTATAGTAATAGCTTGATGAAGAATTTCTTTTCTTTTCATATAAGTTATGGTAGATGATGAGCTAATTGTTTACCTTTTCTCTTCTTGTTTTTTTTTGCAGCTGAGTGGTGGGTTCAGGTGAACACCAGGAGTGGATGGAATCCACTTGCTGCCATCGGTATCAGGATACTCAGCCAGAGCACCAGTTCCTCCCATTGTGAGAGGAACTGGAGTACATTCAACCTGATACATACGAAAAGGAGAAACAGGTTGACCTCAGACCGGCTGGAGAAGCTGGTCTTCTGTCATTACAACATGAGGTTGCGCATAAAGAACATCAAGGATCGACAGAAGATCAGCGAGGCACGTTTTGCACGATTCGCAGGTGGCCCGTACGAGCAGAGGCATTTCTCCGCCACACCACCACCCGAGGAGGTGGACATGGACCATATTTTCCAGGAGGAGCATGCACTTGCCTCCTGGATAGAGGAGAGGGAAGCCAGGGATCATGTAGCTGAGTTTGATCCCGATAACCGTGCATGGGCGGAAGGAGAGTTGGATGGTGTTGAAGCCGAAGAGGATGCTCCAGCTCCAGCTCCATCTACTTCTCAGGCTCAGGCAGGGCCTTCTTCTGCCCCAGCAACATGAGCGCCCACCGCAGCTTTAGCCAGCTCGACTCCGGTCCCAGCAGCCGCTACCTAACTCATTCGCAGTCCGGGGAAAACGAAAACAAAGGTGACTGCACGAAAAATGGGAGGATTTGCAAAGTTGAAAAAAACTTTGGGTTCCGGACCTTCTGGTACTTCAGAGATGGCTGAAGAGGTGAAGAGAAGGAAGCTAGAGGTCGGGCGTCTGTCGGCCCGGATGACAAAGACGTTGTGCTCATTCTCACTTCTCGGTGATGATGACGAGGAGTGCATACCGCCGACGCGGCCATCGGCGGCGCCGAGTCTCTCGATTCACGGCTTCCAAAGCCGTATTACACGCCGGATGAGCGGACACCGCATTCTTATATTATGGAGCCACGGTATCCGGCATTTGGCCGGAGTTGACCGGCGGTGGATTACACCACCAGCTCCACCATCCTCTGCTTACGTCCCGGTCGTCCTGCAGTCCGATCCATACGACCTTGATGGCATGGCATCGACATTATTTTCATATGGATATGGTCCCGGACAGTATACAAGACTGAGCACGAGGGAGGAGCGTCACGAGCAGCAGGGAGAGGAGGACGATCCATATCTATATCATAGATATTGGTAGTAGATTGATATGATGTAATTTTTTTTTGATGACGTATCAACTCTTTGATTTTTGAATCAATGGAATTGAAATATGTATTTAACTTCAAATCTTCAATTGGAGTTCATTAGTATTTATTCGATGTGGTCCTGTGGATGAATGCATTGGTTATTTTTAAAAAATTTTCTAACTCATTTCCTATTTTTTTAGGATTTTTTATGAATTTTCTGAATTTTTTTGACGAAAAAAAATTTCAAAAAAGAAATCGATTTCGGATTGATCCGGAATTGATTCCCTTCCCAGGAATCGGCCGATTCTGGCCGATTCCTGGAATCGGAATCGGAATCGGTCCAACCGATTCTGATTCCGATTTCGATTCCGGAATCCTCGATTCCAACCGATTCTCAAGAAAAGAAACCAATCCAGAATTGGGATTTTTTAAAAAAAATAAAAAATTCCGATTCCCATTCCGATTCGGACTAATTTTGACCGATTTGGTCTGATTCAGGCCGATTCGGCCTGAATCTTTTTAAAAAAGATCTAATTAAAATCAGGATTCCGATTCCAATCCGATTCAAGACCGATTCAACCGGAATCGGACTGAATCTTTTTAAAAAGATCTAATTAAAATCAGGATTCCGATTCTAATCCGATTCAAGACCGATTCAACCGATTCCGGCATAATTCAAGTCAGATCAGTCCTTCAAGCAGGAATCGGAATCGGCCGATTCTGATCCAATTCCGGAATCGGCCGATTCCGATCCGATTCGACCAATTATGCGATCTATGATCTACGTACTAGTATCTTTTTGGTTAGTGATCACTTGCATAGGTTCCCACTATTAGTCAATTTCATAAGCTTAGCAAATTGGACCTCTTCATAGTGCATTTTGTTTCTTTTGAATTGTAAATTAAAGTGCCATCTTTAATGATCTTCGGCAAGAGCTCTCGAGTGGGGGGTGTACGGGGTGGGCAATAGGTTCAATCAACAGAGTTATGGTACCAAGGAACTGAACTTATTAAACAATGGCGTTGTGTCCAAAAGTGGAGAAGGAAGGAGGGGAAAGGTATTGTCATGTTTTGACGATTAATGTCAATGGTAGGGTGGGGGGGGGAGGGGTTCTACAACATAGCTTGTAGAATTGGCCCATTCGGATCGGGATTGGCTGATTCTTGGATCGGATTAGACCTCACCGATCCGATTATTGCCTGAACTATCGATTCGGCCCGGACTTTCAGCCTGATCGGTCGGAATCGCTTGGACTCGACTGATCCAGCATGATCGAATCGGGAATTGGTCGATCCCCCGGAACCCAGAAATGTTCGGAATCGGATTGATTCCGGACTATTTTCTGGTTCGGACCGATTCCCCCTTCCCACCCCCAATTCTCACTTCCCCCCTCCGCTTCAACCTCTAGGGCTCCCCCCTGTGACGATCCAGCGTAAGGAGCAGCGATCCAGTTGTGGGAGGCGGCTGATCCCCCCTAAACAGGTAAATTTGGAGGGGGGGGGCCGATCCCTGCTCCCCCCTCCCCTTTTCCGGCTCCCCTCCAGCGGAAGGCACCCCTTCGTGGCGTGCCTTTGTGCGTCCAGACTACTATGAGCACCCCTTCGGGGCCCCTTCCCCCTTTCGGCCCTTCTGGCTCCCCTGATACCTCGATCTGCGATTACTCTTGACCCTGTTTATGATAGTGTAAACATATTAATATATTTTACTATCACTTATACTTTCACATATATATATAAGATTCATAATCATAAATATATGTTATATACTTAAAATTTATACAGATCTATTTTAACTCTCTTCTCTCTCTTATATGATAGTTTGTACTTATATGGCAGTTTCTCGACATGAACTTACTTTATATGACATTGTTTGATATAATTTCATCCGCATTGGTTTTCATGTTTTAACATTTTTTTACTTATTCCTATGATTTTTTCTATTTTTTATGATTTTTTGAGAATTTTATGATTTAAAAAAAAAATTGGCCGATCCGATCCAGTCCGGGATCGCCCTTTTGTCTTGAGGATCGGCCGTTTCGGACTAATCCGATCCGGATTGGATCGGTGGTCACCAATCCCGATCCTGTGATCCTTGTTCTAT
Source organism: Cryptocoryne crispatula var. balansae (assembly GCA_036172225.1). Taxonomy (NCBI): domain Eukaryota; kingdom Viridiplantae; phylum Streptophyta; class Magnoliopsida; order Alismatales; family Araceae; genus Cryptocoryne; species Cryptocoryne crispatula. The sequence continues at coordinate 10,000,739 of CM069929.1, read as the reverse complement.
AGTGCGCAACAGGTTCAATAAATGGAGTTTTGGTACCAAGGAACTGAACTTTTTAAGCAACAACATTGTGTCCAAGAGCGGGGGAATGGAGGAGGGGGGAAGGTATTGTCATATTTTCACGATTAGTGTCATCAGCTAGAATTACAAGAGGATCTTAGGTAAAGAGAAAATTAGGGAATTGCATAACATTGTTACCTCTCGTATGGATATTGCAACTCTGAAATGTGGGAAATTGGCAGGTTTTTCTTGTGTTCCTTCTACGGTGAGAAGTGGGGGCTTTTTTGGGATGATAGTAAATTTAACGTAGATGAATTGTTCAATGGCATATATGTAGAAGCTCTCAAACTCACTGTTATAGGAACTAACAAGGTGTGGTTTCTTTGCAATGTGTATGACCCTATGATCGAGGCAGACAAGGCAATTTCTTTTCCAATCTTAAGGAGTTGATGGGTGATTTCAAAGCTTTGGTATAGAGTTTACATGGTCAAGGGATGACACTGTGTAATGACTGGGTGAGTGAACATGGGTTGATTGAATGCTCAAGTTTTGGTATAGAGTTTACATGGTCAAATTTAAGATCTAGGTCAAAGTTGGATATGTTTTTTTGTTTCACCCTAGAGGGTGTAGGATTATGAGGTTTCTGAGGGCTTTCATATATCCAAGTAATATCAAAACATTTTGCTGGTGGTATCATTGTTTACGGAATCGGTGGAATCGGACCGATTCCGACCGATTCCGGAATCGGATCGGTGCCGTGCGGAAGGACCGATTCCGGCATGAATTCCGCGGAATCGGTCGGAATCGGTAGGAATCGGTCGGAATCGGTCCGGAATCGGCCGGAATCGGTCCGGAATCAGAATCGGAATCGGATTGTTTTTTTTCTTTTTTTGCTATTCCAGTCGGATCGGCCAGAATCGGTCTGAATCGGCCGGAATCGGTCCGAATCGGCCGGAATCGGTCCGGAATCGGATCGGAATCGGAATCGGATCGTTTTTTTTTTGTTTTTTTTTCTTACCGATTCTGGATCGATTTTCTTCCATTGAATCGGTCGGAATCGGTCCGATTCGATCCGGATCGGATCGGTACCCACCGATCCTGATTTCGATTCCGATCCCGCGATCCTTGGGTGGTATCACTTGTGGTAGAAATAATAATATGTTTCTTGAGAAATTTTGGTTCGAGTTGGCTTGGTGTAGGGCATGGAATGCGATCTCCCGAGAATCTCTCGAGATCTCCCGAGAATCTCTTTTCTTCCGTGCATCCGAGAAACGAGATCGCTGAAACGAGAATAACTATGTAGTACTTGTGATACCTTGATCTTCTCCGCCTATTATTATCCCCAACTTGTTAGTTGATCTTGTTAAGTTTTCTTCTTATATTGCCAATTTTATTATGAAATCCATCCAAATATTCATCTAAACATTATTGTTTGATAAAATTTCATAGCTTAATATTTTAACGACTATATATGTATAATTGACCCAAAATGTTATCAATCTCCTATACATATTGTTCAAGATTTAAACTTTAGTCTGACACAAGATCCTTTGTATGTCTCATGCTAACAATAGTTCAGCATCTCTGTATTACGCTTTTAATTCTCTCACAGCTTATTTTAATATTTGATATGAGTTCTCTTGTCCTTTTTAAAGAGATTATATGACATTCTATATTTAAATATACACATTGATTGATATTTTCAAGATCCAATCCCTTAAGATTTTTTCGAGATCTTTTATCTTCAATCTCCATAAGATAAAATATAGATGTGAAATGGCAGTCATTGGGTAAAGTATACCCTGCATAAATGAAATTCAAGATCCGATCTCCCGAGATTTTTTCGAGAATCTCACGAGATCTCTTCTCTTTCATGCTTCCGAGATGAAGCCGAGATCCGAGACGACAATCCTTGGTGCAGGGAGCCTAATTTGAAGGAACTTATCAAAGGGTGGTGGAATGAACATCAACTCTTCCTCAGCAACATTGAGGTTTATTTGCAAGCCTAAGTGGACCAAGAGTCACCTTAAGGAGTGGGTTATAATAGCTTTCAACACTAGTGTTGAAGATAGGAAAGAGTGGATTTTCAAGATTGATCAATTCGAACGGTTGAATGATGATGGTCTAATTAATGATGATCATAGAGAAGAGTCACTCAAATTAAAGAATGCTAATCAAGAATGAAGTCTCAAGTAGGTGATAAGTGAAAACAAAAGTCAAAGGAGATATGGCTGAAGGAGGGTGATAAAAATATTTAATTATTTCACACTCGAGCATCAATCGGAAAGAAAAATAATAAAATGTAGAGGTTGCACGTGAATGGTACATATTGTGCGGGTACTGAATAGATTTACAATGTAGCTACAAACTTCTATATAAATCTTTTAACAGAGGATAATTGTTGGCCCCCCTTCTTAACTTCAATATGTCTAAGAAATTAGGGGAGGAGGAAGCAGTCACTTGTTTGGAGCTTTTTCTGAGCAAGATGTGTTATATGTCATTAAGGATATGGACCCTTACAAGGTGCCCCTGCTGGGTTCTCTTCAGTTTTCTACATTCAATGTTGGGATGCTATGATTAAAGCTAGTGTGTATAAAGCTTTTGAACTTGACCATGCTGGTGTTGCTACCTAAAAAAGGAAATGTGGAAGACATTAAAGATCTGAGGCCAATTGAATTGTAGCTACAAAATTATAACCAAAGTTCTTGTGGGTAGACTCGGCATATTCTTTGACAAGCTAACTAACCCCTCCTGATTTGCTTTCATCCCAAAGAGATTTTATCCTAGATAACTTTATGGCTGTTCATGAAGGTTTACATGATCATAGGCTTAAACAAAAAGAGTATTCTTTTGAAATTGGATTTTGAGAAAACTTGTGATGTGGTCAAGTAAAACTGCCATTTCAGAATCATGCAGTTGATGAGTTTTAACAATAAATGGATTACGTGGATTAAGGGTTGCATCACTACTGTAAGGTTCTCAGTGGACATTCATGGGAAAACCTTTGATTTCTTTACTTCTTCGAGAGGTTTCAGACAAAGAGATCCACTTTCTCTTCTCCTTTTCGTCCTCATAGGCCAAGTGCTTAGCATTATGTGGAAGAAGGCTGAACTAGTGGGTTTGATTGAAAGCATTGAGGTGGAAGTAAACAGCAAATGTGTTACACATCCCAGTTTGCAAATGGTACTGTTCTCTATAAAATTAGACAAAATGTTTTCACTAAAGAATCTTACTCTTTCTGTTACAGGTTGTCACATGGTTGAAAATTAACGAGGGAAAATGTTTTGTAAACAACCCTGTGAGCCTCCTTCAAGTTGAGGCCAATAAGATGGATGGCAAATTGCAAGAATGGAAAAGTAAAATGCTTTTTGCTGGTGGTAGTTGGATGCTATCTGAATCTGTCTTGTAAAGTATACAGCCATTTTTATTTACCATTTTTAAAGTATCAAAGGACATTTGCAACAAGTTGGGAAGAATACAGGCTATATATTTTTGGCAAGGCACCAACGAGAGAAAGGGTCTACATCTAATCTAGTGGAACTATGTCTGCATGTCTACCAAAGAGGGAGTGGGATTTTACTCTATTGGAAATTATGAACATGGCCCTACTGTCTAAATGGATGTGGAAATTGAACCATAACAAAGATGCTCTCTGGGCTAGAATAATCTGCTCTAAATATGGAGTGGGGGAGAATGGGGTGTGAATTACAGATTACAGGAATAGAGGTAGAGTTTTCAATATTGGGAGAGGCATCTTATGTAGTTGAGTTCTTCTACTTATCTTCTATTGAACTGAGTGACATCGAAGAATCTCTTTCTAGCTAGACAGGTGGATCGGGCATGCTTCCTTGACTATGTTTTCCACTCTATTCATATTGTGTTGCAATCCGCAAGCTAAGGTGTGCTGTAACTGGGATGTTAGAGCAAAATTCTGTCTTACTTTTATAAGAAATCTTAAAGAGGAGGAAATTGGCGAATTTTTTAAGTAGTTGTTTTTTGAAGACTGCATGTATACTGTGAATCAGGAGGATAAACTCATCTGACTGCCTGGCAACAAAGTTGTTTTCATGGTCAAGTATGCTATGCAAAGATTTATTATGGGTGGTGAGGAAGTCCTATGATTTTGAGTTGTTGGAGGCTTATTCTTGCCCATCAAAATCAAGTTTTTCTTATGGAAGATTAGTAAATAGAGATTGCCGACTAGGTGTCATCTCAAAAAGATTTTCTTTGATTTCTCCACAACTTGCATTTTTTTGTGGTATCATGGATGAAATTATGGATCACCTTTTCTTCAGCTGTGGAGTCATCAATTTACTTTGACTACTATGTTTATGAGCTATAAGATGCAGTGAATGGATCCTGTCCACATTATCTCCCTCATACTTACGTGGTCACATATATACCCTTGGTCTATTTTACACCATCAACCTCAACCAAAGCTGTGGGAATTAGTTTTACATCCCATGTCGTGGTCTATTTGGCACATTCAGAACAGACAAATCTTCGAAGAGCATTTTGAGAATTAGAGGATGATCCTTCATCTCATGTCAACCTATGTAACAGACTGGATGTTCACTTATTCTGATAGAAGATTGGATGAGTATACATACTTCTATGCATGAAATGACGGGTTGGATCTGGATCATGACTCGAGCCCAACCTGGTCGTTTTTGTGACCGACCATCCCGGTTCCAACCTTGGTCCCTGACCGGTGTCGAATCTGAGGCCAGGTCGCACGACCCTTCGGGCTGTTTCGGTTCACAAGTCAATTCAGGTTGAACCGAAAACATTGTTATAAATATTAACATATATTAAAATATTATATTAATTTTGAATTTTGAATTTTATCTTGAACCATGAGAGATCAATTTTGTTTTGTTTTTTTTTGTTTAGCCTAAAGTCAACGATAAGTGTAGATGAAGAGCTCATGGTAGTGAGCTTCTTTTAAAGGCTTCAGCAGGCTTTGTCTCCTCTAGAGCATCCGATGTGGGATTATATGTTGATGGCTTCTTTTAAAGGCTTCAGCAAACCAACCATAAGTGTTTTGAAATTGTATGTATTCATGTACATCAAAGAAGAAAAAGAAGAAGACTCTTTTTCCATGTTTAGACCCTTATATTAATATTATTTTATATCAGATAGCACTAATTTTAATACAATTCGTTTATACATCAAAGAAGAAAAAAAAGGAAGACTCTTCTTCTATGTTTATACGTCACAATCCCAACCAAGAGATATCCTTAGGGTGTGTATGGTATAGATTTGTGGAGAGATTTTAATTATTTAAAGTATCTAATGGGTCAAATAAATATTTTTGTCATTTTCTTATTTTTAATTTTTTTGTGTTTTATTGATTTTTTATAATTTTTTCAAAATATCTGTGGATACGACCCGGGTCCTGACCCCACTCTACCTGGGTCAGGTTGAGCCTAGACAACCTAGTCTCGGCCCGTGACCCAGCCTACCTTGCTTTTAGGGACCTTTTCCTTCTCTTAAGATCTTATTTTGTGTAGTTATCTCCGTAGTTGAGTTTTGTGTCCCCTCTGTGATCTCTTGTTTTTTTTTTCTGTTCATAATCGTCTCCTCTTTACATCATTAATAGAAATTGACGCTTCGGCCTTACTTAAAAGTTGAAGTACCATCTGCCAACATGAGATGCCTTACATTCTGAAGTTTAACAATCAATTGATGTTGAATGAATAGGACATATAAAATAGAAAGGATTTCAAATTTTCTTTCTAACAGAGTGTCTGTGTACCATTACCAATGTTTAAAGGCAGCACATTTGAAAAAAAAATGTCTCGCAAGGCAAAAATTTCTTTTGATTGTTTTGAACGCCTGCTGTTGGGGCTATAATTGTGGATTCAAGTAACTTATTTTTGGAAGTACTTGCTTCTAAGGAAGCCATGAAGAATTAGTATTTCTTTTTAATTTCCACAACCATTTACAAAGGACGGTATCAAGGAAGGAAGAAAAATGAAACAAGCCTCAGCATTCTTTCTAGATCTACAAACTGAAGCCCACTTTAGAAAGTGTGGAACCTTCTACAAGGTGTGAGATCCACTCTAAAATCCACAGCTATGTGTGTCTCAAGCATTTTTGTGGACTGCTTTAGGAGCCTTAACAGTCGATGGGTAATACAAGGGTAAACTTAGTCAAGGCCCATTTTCCCACCTGCTGAGATAAGTTTTTGGTTCAGTTTTGAAGCTTACTCTCAAACTTAAGCCATGTTGCCATCATGGTTTGTGGAATTGGCTAATTCTAGAGTTGGATCAACATAAATAGACCCGATTTAGGGGGGACTCCAATCTTCCCTTCATTTCTGCTCGAATCAGTTGTTTTAATCAACCAAATCGGCCATGGATTGGACCGATTCAGCCCTAATCACCCAATTCTGACACTATTCTAGTGATGCTCACCGGAAATGGCCTCTTCACCTTCCTCGCCCTATTGATCAAGAAAGGGGTACGGGTCCAATTTACAAGCCGGATCCAAAGGGTTCATTTAGCAACTTGAGAGAAGTACTTCTTTGTGAAGTACCTTTCTTCTAGATGTTAATGCATATTGAAGTACTTAATGCATTTTAGAAGTCAGAAGTTGTTTGGTACTACCTTTTATCATAAAAGTACTTTAATAATAAAAAATTGATTTCATAAGAAAAGCCAATTACATTGACATGTACATGTACATGTACCAATGTACGTTAGAAAAGAATACTGTATTAGAAGGTTGAAACAAGTCATCCCAGCGCAAGAAAATAAACAAAGAACTATCAGGACAAGTGTTCTCCCTTGTAACTTTGTTGTTTCAATTTATAGAATTCTGGTCTTCTGATCTCTATCAAAAGAAAAAAAACTAGAATTCTCTTTATGGATAGATGGATTCAAGGCGGAGTGGAAGTAAAGGGGTTGCACTATAATGTGCAATAGATGATTAAGAATTACAAAAAGATTTATGATTAACTTTTTCATTTATTGTTTTGAGGACACGCAATTCTTGAAGAGTATTGATGCATCTAGGTAGATTAAGTATGCCGAGTTCCTTTTTGGTCTCATCAATGATGTTGTAAAGGAAATATGTGAAGACAACATTGTTGAATTTGTGACTAACAATGAATCATCTTATTAAGCTGTAGGGAAGAAGTTGATGGAGGTTAGATCTTGTTTTGGGTTCCTTGTATGATATATTATAGATATGATGTTAGAGGATATTGAAAGGATCCATCTGTTATCTCTTAGGAAGTCAAAATTTGTTGATTACATCTTTCATATATTGTCCTCATATGTTACTACACATCATTAGTATATGGACGGTCATGATCTAGTGCGACCTAGTTTCACCATACTTGCCAAGCATTTCATTGCATTAGATAACCTATACAGACATCAACATGAATTGGAGATTTATTCATGCTCACCAATACATCTTACATATGTTTGACTTACACGGCACGGACAGAAACGGCCAATTTGAGATCCTAACCAAGATGGAGCATCTTATTGAGAATAATAGGTGATGAATGAGAGTGCAATACTACTTGTCCATGATAGAACCCATGATTCAAGTTTTGATATTGGTGAATTCCAATGACAAAAATCAAATGGGGCACTTGTATGATGCGACAGACAAAGCATAGTTGATGATCAAGCATAATCATCTAAAAGGTTATCAAAAGTGATGGAAGATTACAGACAACAAATGAGATAAGACACTTTACCTCGATGTTCATGCATCATGTATTTGTCTATAATCTATATTTAAGTTTTTTGGTAATGTGTTAATCATTAAATTCTATTTTGGTAGGATATTGTTTGAACCTAATAATGTGATACGGCAGACAAGTATGCAATGATACAGATGTTATACCGGATTGAGCAGCAGCGGAGTTTGAAGCAAGTAAAAAGCAATAGAAATTTATAATTGAAAATTTGGGACCTATTTGTTATTGACTTATTTCTAGTTCATATGATACTTCAAATACAATTATATAAGATGAGAATTAGAGTGTATGAAAATTCAGATTTAAGACAATTATATGACAATGTTTCTTTTAATACGTGTATGTCATGTTGGCTGTGTTAAATATTTGAATGACAAGGATATATACTTATATTGGTAGTCTTTTTTCAACTGAGTGGTGAATTCAAGTCAACAATAAAAGTAGGTGAAATCCACTCATCGCTATTGTAGTTTGGATATTGAGTCAGAGTACGAGTTCATCACAGTGTAAGGAAAATTGGGGCATCTACAACTTTATACATAGAGAACAAACATGTTGAAAAGGGACATACTAGAAAAACTTGTATTATGCCACTATAATATACAGTTGAGAATCAAGAACATTAAAGAAGGGTAAAATTTTTTTGAAGAAAGTTTTGTTTGATTTATAGGTGGTTTTTACGAGTAAAGAACTAAAGCAAGCAATTAAGGCTTGTCACACAAAATGATATTGTTTGAAATACTTTTTCCAATAAGAATATCCACTTGTAGCATAGACGAAGGACAAGGATGTGGAACCAGCTCCAAAATTCGACCCGAATGATTGTGCATCGGTTGAAGGTAAGTTTGACAGTGTAATGGTGAGGATTAAGAAATGCAATAAGAAGCACACCCTACATCGGTTCTAGCTCCAATTCAACTCTAACTCCAATTCCAACTTCTCTTGCAGCTTTAGGTGCAAGTCCTTTTACTCAAAAGAGTTTGCAAAAGAAATAAAGAATTGCAGGATTCAAATCATTGAAGGTCTACTGACGTAGTATTGGACATGGTATGCAAGAAGTGGGAAAGATGAGAAAGCTAATTGTCCAGTGAAAACATGCGAGTCACACAAATAGTACAAGACACTCTTATAAGATGATGATGAGAAAGAATTTATTCACACAATAACATGTAAGAGGTTTAGGTGGAGATAGAGGAGGTGGAGGAGAAGTAGGAGGTTCTAGTAGTGCATGTACAAGTGGAGCATGGGTTGATGATTTGAGCCAAATGCAATATTTAAGTGCAATAAGTCAATGTTAGAATCAGATATGATTTTTTGATGAGTATACAACGATGAATTATCCAGAACCCTTAACAACTTGTAGTCATATTTTTCACCCATAGCTCCAACAGAGGACCATGTGTATGATTTTAGTCAAATGGTTGAATCATTATTTTCGTATGGATGCGGGTCAATCATGAGTGACAAATCTCTTTACAGGATTCAAGAGCAATCAGAGAGCGAGTGCTACGAAAGCCACTTCCATAGATATTGGTGATATGAATGCATGAGTTGGACCATTTTGTTTATTAATTGGAAGGGGATCATTTGTGTTAATTTATATTTATGGAACTTAAAATCTTTTATAATGACATAGAAGTGTGTTATACATTACATTTCTATTTTTAGCAAATTTTAACGGATTTTTATATTTATTATTTTAGTGATTTTTCTAATTTTTTACAATGAAAAAAAATCTTGATTTGGACCACTTCCAGATCGGGGTTGCTTCTAGAAAATCTTTCTGGATCAGTCAACTCGATTTGATCCAGATTTGATTGATACTCGTTGATCTAGGTTCCAATTTCTATCTCACAATCCTCGATACATGTACACGAGGAATTCCAGCAGAGGAGCAGCTTCTGACTGAGACAACTGAAAAAGGAGCTACCTTCCTTTAGTCGTAAAGAAAGCTGAATGAGATCAAAAGAAGCTGTCAGAGCTTGAGGTCGAGCCCGAAATCCCTTGCCTAACCTGTGGTTGTCAAAATTGAGAAAAGGGGTTGCTACCGTGGAAATCCGGTCACATCAAAACTTTTGCCAAAGACTAATTTATTAATAAAAATTTTTAGGTTGATTTAAGATTGAACTTAAAGAATTGATCTTGAATAATAAAATGATAAAAAGCTGACGGTTTGAACACTTGGGTTCATTTTCGGTTTAGAGTTTTGTGTAACCGGTTCGGTTCGGTTTAAAATTCAGTTTGGAAAAAATAGTCTAAAACTGGACCGAACCAAACCGGTTACACCCCTAGATGGTTACGTCGACAAACACTTCTGGGAAAATAGGAATCACTTCTTAGTCGAGCTGAAGTTAAAAGGGACTTCCATGTGGTTGCCAAACACACTTTAAGTCATTGGATCTGGTGATATCGGTTCTTGGAGACGCGATATAACATATCCGATAAGTTTAACTTATCCGATATGTGATATTGAGTCCAGTCATCAGATCTGGCTAGGTGCAGTGCCAGCGCCGATTTTATTTTTTATGTTTTTCTTATGATTTGTGAGGAACTAATCTAGGCCAATTCTGGATCAATATTTCTTCTATGGAATCATCCGATTTTGCCAAATCCGATTCATACTGGATTGGAATTGGCACTATCCAATCCAGTCTCCGATTTTGATTCCAGTTTCCTTTGTTGCCATTTGCATAAGGTATCTGAGGCAAGGAACGGGTTTGCATTGCCTCAGCCTCAGGCAAACCAAACAGTCTGCTTGGCAAGTTGAGGCTAATTGATTGAGGAAGCCTGTTGAAGGGGATCTAGGGGTCAGTTAAGGAGAATAGGGACATATTAGGAGCTGTTAGGATGTTCAAGAGGTCCTGTGGTCATGGAAGAGTGCACTGGTATCCAAGGTAGCCGGAGAGGTGCCAGCAGTGGGGTTTGAAGATGGAGATGACTTTCTGGTGGACACGGGTCTTTGTGGGTCTGGAAATACCTTTGCGTCTGATAGGAGGTGGTGGGATGATGTCTAAGAGGTCTAGTGGTCTTTGGAGTCAGCTTAGCCGGAGAGGTACTGGCAGTGGGTTTTGAAGGAGTGGTGCATCTATCTGGTGGACAGACCTTCATGGGCCCTAGGCCTAGTCCTCAACTCTGCCCTTGCAGTGGTTTCTGGCGGAGCAATGGTGAACATAAAGTTTATTTGGCCTGTTTTGGGATAGGGAGGGACATCTCACCTCGTGCGTTACCTAGGTGGTTCCCTCAGAGCATCTTTGAACTAGTAACAAGATCACAACCTGCATAAGAAATGGTACCATCTGATAAAGGTAATCAAGACATTTTATTGGAAGTTTCCCTCTTGGAATATGAAGGTGGCTTCTAGATCAGAATGTTTGGTCCAAGCATCTTTGAATACCAATGCTTTAACATTGGTCATTTCGTTCTTCTTGCTGCAGAAAATGCAGAAAACAGCAGGTGTCATCTTGCTTATCATTATGCCTTCCATCAATTTTACCGCCCTTCCAAACTGTGCCATGTACTTGTTAAGAGATGAATCCGGTGAAAGTGGATCTGGAATTATCTTGCTGCCAACTAAGTTGCCTTCTTTCTGGGTGCTTTCAGAAAAGGAATTGGAACCTACATGTGTTATGAAACATAAAGGTGGTTCTGGTCGAACCTGCTCTTAATGTTTTGTTTTTTTTGCTCTTTTATGCACTTAAAAAGGGTCTGCTCACTTTTGCATGGCTGTCCTGTGGTATCCGCCGGAGACGACTCAAAAAATGCATTAGCAGAAGTTAATCAGCTTAACTTTTGGTGGATAAGCGGCATATTTTTTTTGTTTCAATATTTGTTTTGGTTTCAACTAAATGTAATATTGACATCGGTAAGGCTCAGGGTCAGCTTGGACTAGGAAACGTTCTCCTCTAAGTTAGATCATATGGCGATCAGTGGAACTTGGATTGTTTGCTCTCATACTGGTTATGAGCGGGTTCCTCAATCCATTGTTGTCAAGATGTCTGCTGAATTAGCGCCTAAGTGCAAGGCACCCTCTAGTGGGCAAGGCATGATGTCGCTTTCGTCAGTGGCCATTCCTTTACCTCCCTTCCTCTCTCTCAGCACCCATCTTATTTGTTTCCATCTCAGTCCCTCTTGAATGCCCCTCTCTACTGCTTAGATGTAGGGGTGTGCAAATGAGCTGAGCCGAGCCGAGTAGTACGGTGTTTAAGCTCGGCTCGTTTATTTTACACGAGTTCGAGTTCAAGCTCGAGTTTTAACGAGTATGTTGAATCTTTGTTCAAGTTTGGTTCGTTTATTAATCGAGCGAGTCGAACTCGAACTCGAGTAGTAGCTAGACTAAAATTCAATTCACATTCAAACTCCAGCTATATACAAACTCGTTTATAAAACTCAAAATCAATGAAAAGTCATTTGTGAAACTTTAGATTTAGCTTATTTATGAAACTCAATCTAAGTTTAAACTCAAATTTTAAATTATTTAATATATTTAAGTGACAATATATAATTATTAATATTCATAATTTAATTTTTAAAAATAAATATAATATAATATTTAATTGAACTACTCGCGAATTTATCGACCCGAGTAGGAGTCTGTTCAAGCTCAGGTCGTTTAATGAGTCGAGTTTTATTTTTTGTTCAAGCTTGTTCATTTAACATAATAAATGAGCGAGTCGAGTGTATTAGTTCATTTACACCCTACTTTGATGATGCTTAAGCAGGTGCGTTCTCATTTGAGCAATAAAAAAATCCCTTGGCCGCTTTGGTTACCTTTCCTTGACAACTATGCTTCAATCTGGTCCCAACTAGGTCGGTGGCACTAAGCATTCAGGTGGTTAGCCATAATGGTCACCCGGCATCTGCATCTATCAGGGAAGTCAGATTTAGAGCCCTTCATTAGCCCCTCCCAGCCAAGATTGACCAATGTATACCTGTCCAATGCTGGTGATCAGTAATCACATTCACAAATATTTGCCTGATTTAGTAAGTTTATCTGAAAGAATGTGATTTCGTTGTCAACAATGAAAACCAACTCCATTGTTCAATGAATCATGTTATCGTTTCAATACCTTCTGATTAAACATTATTTTAATCAGTTGTGAATACTTGTGCATTTTTTACCGTTCCTTTTCAGGTTATGAAATTTGATGATCTGAAAGAACTAGGTAATGAAGCAGCGGTGAAGGTATATATATACGTTCTCTCCGAGTCTTCCAGACGGTTAGACTATGTTTTTTGAAAAAAACTGCGACGTCAAGGGTCCAATTTGTTCTTTCCCACAGGCTGCTGGAAAATATAGGCAGGAAGGGAAGACATACGTGGTTCAAGATGCGGACGTCATATTTTTCAAATTTAATGTATCTGGCGGCGGGAAGAAATAATACTTCGAGGCATTTTACGTTGCGTATCTTTCTGTGGGGATCTTTGGTTCTTGTCCACTGTAAAGTAAATATAGAAGGTATTTATTGTGCAACAGTAAAGAGCAACGGTGTACACTAGTTGCTGCATAATTGCATATTATTCTGATTGGTTTCCATGCTCACTTCTTCCTAGAATACATTGATCTCCCGTATAAAATATTTTGCCCGGGCTGATAAACTTGCATGGTTGGGTTATGCTTTAGAACTTACCTCGTGGAATAATTTAGTTTTACTCATATATATATATATCTACTTTATATTGAGATGAGCTTCTTCTTTTTTTTTGGAAAGATAGTTGTATTCATGGTTTGCCCGGTCGTCACCGGGTCGGCCAACTGGCCCAACTCGGTTTTCGGGTTGACCCACCCGAATCCGACTCTGCGACCCAACCCAGTGGTTGTTTTTAATATAAATTTTTTTATTTTTTATTTCAACTCTCATCCAACCCGGGACACGGCTCCTCACCCAAGTTGACCTGGGTCATTTTGGGCTCAACCGACCCACTTCCGACCCCGTCCCCACCTAACTTGGTCGTATCAGTTATCAAGAATGGGGAAGAACCCTTATCTTTTTAATGCTCTTGTTTGAATTGTAAATGAACCTTATACCCATAGTTGCTATCAGTTTATCCATCTATCTCTGTTTCAGGTTGGATAAATGAGATTTGTCACTGATGATACAGTTCCAGTTCAGATGATGGTGGTGTCGACCGGTATGCAATTGTTAGCATCTATATTTTAAACCTATTCTATGATTATGCAAAGTATTGTAAAACTATAAAATAGATTTATATCCGATTCAAATGTTGGCTGCCCAGGGCTTGCGAGCTGGTCGGCCACATTAGTTCCGCATTCAAAATTTTGGCCTGTATTTCTCAATCGGGCAAACATGTTGAAGTGGCATAAATAGATCGGTACAGCTTTCACTGACATAACTTGATCAAAAATATAATTCTTTTTCACTAAAATATATTTACATTTAATTTATTTTTAATTTTATAATTTTATCTTTGCTAATCAAGTTTATTGGATTTGATAATAATAGTACTTATGAAATTGGGTAATTTAATTGGATCGGGGCCTGATACACCCCTACAAGCTTTATTTTGCCTAGTTTGAATTCAAGAAGACATCAAAATCCAGGCTGTGTTTGGTTGAGATCATGTGGAGTAGAATAGAAAATGAAATTTATCTTATTTGGTGAGCCTTTATAATCTAGTTTATACATTTTTAGACTTGAGAGAGAGAGAGAGAGATAGGAGGGGTACTCTTTTTTTTTTTCCTTCTTCTTGTCTTAAAGTTTAATCTCCATCATTACGATCTAAAAGTCCATAAAAGAGAACACATATGTGTGGATAAGGTTTTAGAGATTTAAAGATTATAATCTTCTTAACAATTCCAACCGTACACATCCCTAAAGCTACTACCGTGCAAAAGTCTTACCCGACAATTCTTATTCGGATAACAATCTTCGTATCTCTATAACTATCAATTTCAATATTCAAAAAAAAAATTTGTTTGTAAATATCCTAGGCAATTGAAGCAAACCTTTTTTTTTGACGTTTGTACTTAAAGGAGGAGGGCTTTCAGCGTCTAAAATTCAATAAGATATTTTTTTCCCTTGCTATTTTAGGATATATATAGTACTGTTTGAACCACCCAACTGAATTGAACCCAGTTTGGACCACCTATGATGGTTCTGCTGGATTCGGTTTGAGCCACCGTGAAGGTCTTCTAAATTGAACCAGATACCAAATTTATTAAAGTAAAACATTATGCTGCTGAAGAATAATATTTGATAGAGATAATATTTTTAATTATTTATAAACTAAATAAATAAATAAAAGTATTATTATTTTAAATATCTGATTAAGTTTTAATTTTCAAACAATTCAAATCTAGCCAACCCAATTCTAATTGATTCGATTTAAAGTTTAGCTCGGTACAATCTAACCCAAAAAAAAAAAAAGAGTAACGAATCAAACCCAATCATAAATGCACACCCCCGTACACATATATATATATATACATACCCCCACAACAAACACATATGGTTGGTTTGGTTTAATAGAGTTATATATCGAGGGTGAGCGTGACTTGACCGTAGCCAGTTGGTCGGTGGTCCTCCCCGGGAGTCGTCGGAGTGCGTGTTGGGGGGGTGGTTCGGGCTTTCATGATCGTGTCGGCCTTTGCTGTGCTCAGCCGCCCGCCTTTCCCAGGGGAGGGCACGGTTGGATTTGGTTGGATTTGGATTATTTTCTTTCTGAATCGAACCAAATCGAATCACCCTCTCGAATTGAACCGAACCAAGTAGAATCTATTCGATTCGATTTGGTTTAAACCGAAAATAAATAAAAATATTTAAATTAATTATTTTTTACGTATATATACACTAATTTTTAAGTTAAAAATAATAGAAATAATCAGTATTTTATTATAAAATTTATAAAAATATCATTTGTATTAATACTATAATAAATTTTTATATTCCTTTAATTAAATCGATTTAAACGGTTTGGTTTGGTTCAAATCGGTTCGGAGATTTTCCAAACCGAAAAGGGATTCAAATCGAACCAAACCAAACCAAATGGGCCGGTTCGGTTGGTTTGAACCGTTTTGTGCCTACCCCTACTCCTTCCCGCCCCTCAACCGCGGGCGGAGAGGTAGAGCAACGGGAAGTAAGGTGGGGGGGGGGGTAATTATTTAAGTGACGGTTCGGGAGCGAATCTGCGCGACTCGTTGTCGAACCGAGATTCGTGACGAACTGTGTCGTGATTCCTGACGATTCGGTTCGATTCGTAACGAGTTACACTGTCGTGACGGTTTTAACTCTGTCAACGACCGTTCGACTCTTTCAGTGATGAATTGAACTGTTACAGGTCGCAGTGCGACTCGTTACCAATCGAGTCTGAATCGTTACTCGTGAGAGTTGAACCGTTACGGACGAGAGTAACCCGTCACGCATTCCAGTCCAACAACGATTCGTGTTGACTTATTGACTCTCGAATCATCGCTTAAAACGGCTGAAAATTACGATTATCTCCTGCAAGGATCGAAAAAACTCTTCCTCTTTCGAGTTTTTAGACTGAGGTGATTCGAACTCACCGTCCCATTAATTGGCATCCCGTTAATCTCTCTCTCTCTCTCTCTCCGGAGGAGGGACCGCCGGCAGCACAGCTCCTCGAAAGCCGCACGGCACCATAATGGGCTGCCGGGCACGTGCCCAAGGAGAGGGCACCCACCCCACCACCCACCCTTCAAGATCCCCCTCACACTGGAGTTTTTTTATAAACTAACACGGTATTTTTTTATTATTATAAAATTAGCACCCTAAATTATTTTTTTTTACGGAATTAGCACGGTTTCCTCGAAGTCGAGTTTTGAAAACTCGACTTTCCTCTTTAATACGAATCCCACGTGATCCCGTTGGTTAAATAATGTTTAAGAAAAATCGAGTTTTAATATAACGATTTTGAAAGTCGAGTTTGGATAACTCGACTTTGAGCCCAGGTGAAAGTCGAGTTTCACCAACTCGATTTTCAAGCGCAGCGCAAAAAAAAAAACAACGTATGTGAAAGCCGAGTTTCACCGACTCGACTTTCAGCAAAAAAAATAAAATAAAAAATAGTGTGCCCAAAATAGCGCACAGCGTGCGTTAATTATTTTTTTCAAAAAACAATTTAAATTCACTTATATTTTTAAATTGTAATTTATCGGGTTTGAATTTGAACGATCCGTTCCATCCAATAAATTTAGAAGGTCGAAATACTCAAGATTAGACTTCTAAATATCTTGATTTCGATAAATTTTAAATTATTAAATCGGAGCATCCTGGATCGTCCAATGTTAAAATTTACTCTTTTCAAAAATTTAAAAATTTAATATTTTAGTTTTGAATGTTTCGAATTCATTTGTCCGATTAAATCGGATAAATTTTAATCCGAGTATCCGATTTTTTCATATGTGTATGACAAAAAAAATTTAACAGAGTTACTGTACGCATTTAATGTTGTTACTGTGCGCATGCATTGTTGTTTTTTTTGTGTGCTGATTTAATGTTGTTTTTTTTTGTGCGAATTCATTTAATGTTGTTACTCTGTACGCATTTAACAGAGTATCCGATTGTTGTTTTTTTTTTGTGCGCATTTAATGTTGTTACTGTGCGCATGCATGTGTAGACAATGTTTTTCATTGTGGAAGACAAAAAAAATATAACAGAGTTATATTAACAGTGATTCACCGACTCACTGACTCGTTACCGACAAAGTTGAATCGACGCCTTACTATCTCGTTAGTTGTCAGTTTGTCACTTAAGTGACCGGAGTTGTGACCATTTTTGATTGAGATTATACCATTCTTTTTGCCCAGTGGTGACTGAGATGCACAAAAGTCAAGACCATACGCTCTCACACCAGCTCTGATCTATCTCAACCAGGAAGAACAAGACATGACCAATAAAACCTGCAGGATTACTAACCCATCTGTATAATTACTAATTATTAACCCGTGCGTATGGTTATTAACCTGTACATGGGATTACTAACTTGAGTATATAATTATTGACAAGTGCATATAATTATTAACTCATGCATTCTAATCGAACACATAATTATCAACCCATGCATTTAATTATTAGTTTGTGTATATAATTAATTACTAACCAGCTGTCCGGGTACTCGTGCATATGATTATTAATTTGTGCATATAATTACGAATCTCGTAATTCTCTAGTTACTGACACTTGCAACATGTTTCCAATGAGGTGTTTGGTTGTACGATAATAGAGATTTTTATTTCTAAAAATGGTAAGAAAATTTGTTGGAAGAGGTGTTTGGTAACCATGACAATTTTATGTTTTGAAAGTGATTTTCTTCTTAAACAAAAAAAGAGGGTCTTACCTCTTTCTTTTTTCTTTGTGGTCACCACTTTGTTCGGTCACATATGGTAGCTACTCTTTTTTGTTATCACATCCCTCCAAACATGATAATTTTATGCCATGAGTTGGTTCACTTTTTATTTTAATGTAATTTTTTATCATGAAAGTGTACAAAAAATTATCATGCAACCAAACACCCCATAAGGGTGCTATTATTATTTTTTGATACTGATCGAGGCTCTCTTTTTCAGACGTCTGATTTGGACTCCTTATGAAGCAGGTGGTGTAACGTTAAGATATTTATTTAAATTAAATAATATTTATTATAATTATTTTGAGATTAATGAGTGTTATCTCTCTCTCCTTCTCTCCCTTTCCGTTTTTCTCTTGTCATCATTTCCGATTTTTCCTCTCCCGGATGCCCTAAACAGGTGCTTTCTTCGTCCCCTCCGCCGTCCGCCTCTCTTTCATTGCCGCTCGCCCGACCGCGCCTCGGTCGCCAGCCCTCGCCGCCCGCCCGCGGCGTTGCCACATCGCCCCCCCCGGCCGCACCACTACCTCGCCGCGCACGTTGGCCTCCGCCTCCCGCCCGCGCGAGCTCCGTCGCCGCCGCCGTCAGCCGCAGCCTTGCCTTCGTTGACGCCGGCCGCCTCCTGTTCTGTCGGCCCTGCCTGCTGCGTTGACGGCCTGACCGCGCCCACGGTGTCATCTCGTGCGTCGCCGCCAACTGCGCGACTGCCGCCGCGGCCAAGTCGCCTGCGCCACTGCACCAGCTGCCCTTGCGCCACGCCGCATTGTGCTAGCACCCCAACCCCGCCGCTTTCTTCCGCGCGAGCGCCCGAGGCCGCTGGCCGTTGACCCGGCCCCCCTCCGCCACCTTGCCCCCTCTACGGTACTCTCTCTCTCTATCTCTCTCTTTCCTATTCTCTTCTCTCTCATATGGTCTCTCTGTCTCTCTCCTATTCTCCTGTATATTCTCTTTTATCTTATTCTTTGTTATTCCAGCAGATTATCAAGATACCGTTCGGATCGATTTTTCATCGTCGTCGTGATCGCAACATACTCGTCGTCCGATTCATTCTTCCTTAGAATTCCGTGCATCGTTCGTCGTTACCGATAAGGTAGATGTCTCAGCTATTCTAAGCACTCTCATATATTTGATTAAATCGTAAAAAAAATACTTAGATCACCATGATCAATAGAATATAATTATTGGGTTTGTTTTTGATTTATTAGCATGCTTAGATAGAGTTAGATTAACTTGTTCAACCATGTATGTTTAGATTGATTCAATTATCATGTATGTTAATCAACATGTTAGGTTTTCTATGATTGAGTCTAGTTAGATTAGCATGATTGCATTGCGGTGATCTTTAATATGTATATCTTGATTTGTTAAAAAGCCGATGTGAGGAGTTAAGCATTGTGTTCATATCATTTAGCTTTGTTTCATATAGACTATGGATAGTAGAGACTATCAATGCATGCATTTAATATGTTTGGTTCGTAACTTGCATGGCATGTTAGGTTTGTATATTGCATGGTCTTAGGGTATATGCATTTAGGTTATTGATGTGGTTGTGTAGTTTAGCATGTATGTTATGAGGCATAATATTTACTTGAGTTATTGTGTAGGGTTGCATGATTTTAGAATAGTTGTGCCACTTTGTTAATTGTTACTAGATTAGTTAATCATGACTTAGTATGCATACAACATGTTTATTTTGTTAGATTGCATTAAGTGCATCATGTTGATGTCTAGTTCTAGTTTGTGTAAGATCGTAGTTTGGCATACCTATATGTGGTACATAGAGCCATAATTGTTCTTCTATGTACTTCATATCTTGATTGTCATTTAGATGCATAATGTTGTTAATTGGTTCTAGTTGTATTAAACAGTGATATGGTATGCATGTCTG
This sequence comes from Cryptocoryne crispatula var. balansae, assembly GCA_036172225.1. Lineage (NCBI taxonomy): Eukaryota > Viridiplantae > Streptophyta > Magnoliopsida > Alismatales > Araceae > Cryptocoryne > Cryptocoryne crispatula. The sequence goes on along the minus strand of CM069929.1, from coordinate 9,980,811 downwards.
TGGTGCATTGATCTGTAGTTGTCCATAGATGTAACCCATGGTTAGATTGTCATTGGCATGTTGGTTAAATGCTTGGTTGTCTGAGTTAATTATATGCTTTCATCTTGAGAGATGTAGTACGCAGAGGGCTACAATGTAATGGAAATTTACTTCACCAGACTATAATTCGTGACGTGTGGGCAATAGATGAATTAGAACAATCCGGAGCATCCGTCGATCCCGGATACCGCGGTTTATCCTAAGTACTCCCCTACCTAAGGGTACTATGAGATTTAGCTTGCTATATGTTACTTCTATATATGGTAGATCTGGTGTTAGTTTTATGACATTAGCTACAATGTCCAAGTGGAGCATATAACTTACTCAGGCAAATGGTTTATTTTATGCATTTTTGGCATGCACGATAGTGGTTTAGATGTGTCATTCTTATTATGATAAGTCTATGTGGTGTATGCATACCTAGTTTAGTAGATTTGTGAATGTTATGTCGGTTTAGTGCATATAGAATCATGTTAACCTATGGGGTAGTTGAAAAGACATTGTAATCATTCTAATTGAAGATATATAATTAGCGTAAGCCCTATATATTATAATCTGAATTTATATGTTATTTATCTTTAATACTAATAGAAATCATTATTATAGTAGGGTAGTTCGGGTGTAAGTTCTACTGAGTCTGTGGTGACTCACCCCTTCCGACGTTGTTAATATTTTCAAGAGTGTAGGTTTAGCACAGCAGAAGTGTAGTGGTGTTTTGGAATCCGAGAAACTAGTAAAGTATTTATTCAATGTTAGTATTTGATTTGTTTAGATAAATGTTTGTTTGTTGTGTTAATGGGTTGTAATGTTTGGACTTGTGATTTTGGATTATGAATTTAGTCTTATTTAGTTCCAAACTGATATTCCCCCCTGTTATGTCGCCGGATTATCTTCCGCTGTGCATGTTAAAAATCCGGGTCGGTGGAGGGAGAGAGAAAATGTACATAGTGCAATGGGGGTATTAAATACGATAACTTGAAAAAGAAATATGATAGTATCTTAATGGGAGAGAGAAGATAAGCGTGAGAGAAAAAAATAACATTAACTATTTCTTAATTTTAAACAATAAACAATTTAATGGTTATACATATAATTCCTGATCTTTATCTTCCATTCACTTTAACTTTATCTTAATAACTTTTCCAACTTAATAACCTTCCCTTTTACTTTTTTTTTATCTTTTTGTATATATATACATGCTTTGTACCTCTCTGATTTCATCTGTCTACCAAGAGCTGCTCTCTTGTACATTGTAATTATCTGACAGAACATGATGAGAACGTGAGGAAGGAGATAATATCGGTACTACTGTTATCATCAGCCTCCTTAATCAGTAATAGATAATTGATGGGGGTATTGCTTTGAGAGGTAAATGTTGATGATTAGTATCAACAATCTTGCAATCTGTTTTTGTTATCGATATGTACCCATTTTTAAATTTATAGTAGAAGTAAGTTATTGATTGTAATACATAGATGTTTACTTGTATACCGATTTTGCGCTGCTTCTAGAGATAGTAAATCCAAGGTTGATATAGAAAGTAACAGTGCCGGCATATACAACAACTAAATGGCATAAACAGCTAGGGGGGGGGGGGGGGGAGAAGTTCTGTCTCTTGAAACAGGGGGGGGGGGAGAAGTTCTGTCTCTTGAAACACCGTAGGTATTGGTTGTATGATAATGGAAGTTTTTATTTTAATTTTTAAAAATTATAAGAAAATTTGTTAAAAATAGTGTTTGACAATTATGAGAATTTTATATTTTGAAAATAATTTTCTTCTTAAACAAAGAAAGAAGATCTCACCTTTTTCTCTTTTTTTGTGGTCCTCCACTTTGTTTGAACATGTATGGAAGTTACACTTTTTTGTTACCGCATCTCTGAACATGATAATTTTATGTCATGAGTCGATTCACTTTTTATTTTAATACATCTTTTTATCACGAAAATGTACAAAAAATTATCATGCAACCAAACACTCTATCGATGTAAATTCGCCAAATATTTTATTTTCTTTGATAATCTTATCATAAAATGATAGGAAAATAATACAACATATCCAGCCAACCACATTTTGATAAAATGCACCATGATGTCACAGAGCACACTGTGTACATCATTACCCTGATTTACAGCCTATATACATACAGATCATGGCTGACTTTTTAGCTGTTAATATTAATTTTAAAATTTTTAGTACGAATAACGTATTCTTCACAATTGTTCGCTTATGTCAACTTTGTCTTTTTTTAAAATATCAATATCAAATTTTTGTGTAATATTATTTTTAATACGTTAACACAAACAAACGCGTTGACCCATCAAAATAGAGATGATTGAGCAAAACCTTGATTAAATAAAAGATAATAAATTATTTGCATCATTAATGACGCGCAAAACTATGGTACTTCGCCGGTACCACATTAAAACTGTCTCCCGTTATCAATTTATCACCATTATCCGATTACTAAATAAAAGTCCTCTCTTTCGGAGCCCGACAGGCAGATCCGACTGTCCTCGGCTCCGTCGCCGGCCCGAAGTCCAAGGTCCGAACCCGGTCCGTCTCCCGCTCCCGCCCGATTAAACCCGCGACCCGATAACCCGCTCGCCCTCCCCTCCCGTCCGGTCAAACAGACCCGGTCCTCCCGGGTGGACCCCACACGGTCAAGGGGTGGGGGGGCCGTGGAGCAGCGCGGGCCCCGGTGCTGCCACGCTGGCGGCTGGCGTGGCCTCCCGCCATCACGGGGGGAGGCGCTTCCCTCCCTCCTAACCCCATTTGATAGCGATTGGCGTCCGCGATGCCCTCTTTTGGCGGGTAAGGGGCAAGGCGACAAAGAGAAATTTTCGGAAAGGACCCACTTTTTGCACGTAACCCCCTGCGCATCTTTAATCACGCAACCAAAAAAAAAAATCCTATGCAGGTTTTTATGTACGTTAATCTCCTTGCGGTGCCGCGGGCCCACAGCTCCATAAGAGTTTGACTGGACTTATTTATGACACAAATAAGTTTGAACAAAAAAATAATCGAACGTATGTACCCCTGGCTGCGGCGGCGTTTGGTCATGCATTTGGGAGATGGGAGGTGTATGATATAATAATTATCATCGCAAGGGTTTATACGCAATAGTGCACTCCCCCCTCTGCGGCTGGGCGACTGCAAAGCTCCTCTCTGTCCTCTCTCGGCTGCAGAGGCGAGCAGATCAGCCGAGTGGTACTCGTCGTCGCCGCCTCCTCCCTTCCCGCGACCGCTAGGGTTAGAGGTCTGCCACCGGCCGCCCGTGCTCTTACCCTGCGAGTGAAGAGCTTGCAGCTCGGAGGTGTTGCCTCGGGAAGGTGTGGAGCCCGTGTCGACTTAGAGTGGAATGAACCAGGCGCTTGCTGGCGTCTTCTGAGGATTTTTCTCGGAGCAATGGTGGAGTAGCTAGCTTACTCCGCTGAATGCTGGATGAAACTCCTCGTGGGGGAGTGGAAGGGGCGAGAAGGAAAGTAGGAGCTTTGAGAGCATTTACATCTTTGTCTCCTCACCTGCACTTCGGCGAGCCGAGGTGGTGAAAAAGTAAAACCGTCGTGGTTATCCAAAGTTTAATCGAAAGACTTGCTTCCGGCTCCTAAAGACACGCAGTCTTTAGCTAATGTGGTGCATTTTGAGGTTGTAAAAGTGGCATTTTGGAGGCCTAATCTCTCTTTCTCCGACGTGCTCTCGGTGGGTGGTGAGCGTCTGTATCAGAGAAAGGAACCCATTGTAGGTTGGTGCCTGCTTTATTGTGCTGAACGACCCCTTTTCTCTGTTCCGAGGCTCGATAGATCCCTGGAAAGGAAAGCCTCCGCCTTTTTATTTCTTGTTCTGGTTCGTAGCCTAGCTCGTTGGTGGTGGTGGTGGTCTGGGGAAGGCTGGGAAGCTGCAGCGCTTTGACTGCTCCCTTTCTCTTAGCTTCTTTCCTGCTTTGGCTCGCTTCGAAACTTCTCTTCAGGCCATTGCTTCTGTTAAGCGCATCGAGTTTGGAACCTCCCTTCGCAGCGGTATCTTGGTCTCCTTTGTGCGTCTGATTCCAGCTACTTTGTCCCTCTCTTTCTTCTTGCTGGTGTGGTTCTGCAATGGCAGCCATCCTGGTAATGGTTGTTTGCTTCTTTGCTGTCGCGGTATCTGCCCAGCTTCCCTCGCAGGATATTCTGGCTCTTCTCGAGTTCAAGAAGGGGGTCAAGCGTGACCCCACGGGCTACATTTTAGACTCGTGGAACGAGGAGTCAATTGATTTCAATGGCTGTCCTTCCTCTTGGAATGGCATTGTCTGCAACGGGGCAAATGTCGCTGGCGTTGTGCTCGACAATTTGGATATCACCGCTGAAGTTGATCTGGGTGTCTTCACAAATCTGACGATGCTGTTGAAGCTCTCCGTAGCGAACAACTCCATTTCTGGCGTCTTAGCCGGTAACATAGGAGATTTTAGAAGCTTGAAGTATCTGGACATCTCCAACAATCTGTTCTCTGGAAGCCTTCCTGAGGACATTGGTAAATTGAAAACCTTGCAGAACTTGTCAATGGCTGGGAATAACTTCTCTGGACCGTTGCCACGCTCTGTTGGGGAGCTATCCTCTCTCCAATCCCTTGATTTAAGCCATAATTCTTTCTCTGGTCCACTTCCCTCGTCACTGACAAATCTGAAGGGCTTGGTCTTGTTGAAGCTCTCATTCAACCTGTTGACAAGGAGGATACTAACTGGGTTCGAGCAGATTCAGACGCTTGAAGTGTTTGATTTGAGCTGGAATCATCTGGAGGGTGGCATCGATTGGACCTTCCTCATGGAGTCGAATGTTATCCATGTTGATCTCAGTGGGAATTCTTTGATCAGTTTGAGCCCCAAGGAGCTGAAGCTTTTATCGGACATATCTGAAACTGTCAAGTATTTAAATCTTAGTAATAACCAGTTATCAGGCTCTTTGATTAATGGAGTTGGGATTCCAACATTTGGGAACTTGAAGGTTTTGGATTTGAGTAACAATCACCTGTCTGGGGATCTGCCAGGTTTTGAATATGTTTATGATCTTGAGGTTCTGAGGCTTGGAAATAATGGGTTCTCAGGTTTTGTTCCAAATGGTCTACTTAAAGAGGACACATTAGTGCTGTCCGAGTTGGATTTGAGTGCAAACAATCTTTCAGGTAAGTGCTGAATCTATAATGAATGCAGATTGCCCTTCTACACGTTTTTTCACTATAAAGTATGCTTGGCATAACTTTCTTTGGATATTTTTGTCTACACGCATGTTGCTTGTATTCCTTTTAAAGCTGGATAAGCCTGCTATTTTCTATGCTATGCAAACCTATGGCCTACATACAGTTGAGTAGTGGCAATAATACCAACTCTTCTTTCTTCAGTGACACATTACAGATTTGTCTGGCAATATGATCAACCATATTCTTGCTGTTTTAGCTTATCTGTGTGAATATCTTTTCATCTTTTAGGGGAAAAGCAGTTGATACTAGAATGGTGGTTAGGAGTGCCCTGTGTTGCTATGCTGGTGAAATGCATGATCAATGGAGGCAGGGCCTTAGGGTAATGAATTTTTTCTGTTTGAAAGGGGGCAGAGCATCAAATAGTTCCTGTAAAGCCCTTATAGTCTTAACCCTCTTCTGCAAATTGGTTGATTTTATGTGACAAATGCTGGTCGGTTATTTGCAATAACAGCACTTTAGTGGTACAGAAAATTGTGGACAACTAAAAGAAGTGCTGTATTGATTCTGTTTGATTAATTTTAATTCTCTTTAAGTCAACATTTCATAAAAAGTTGTTCTTGGCAAGGAATGCTGTCTTGCCTCTTGACCTCACATTGGAGAGGTTGGAGAGATGAAATCTCAGTGATATCTTGTGAGATTCTCGTGAGATCAGGGCAAGGAAATGCCCTGGAGGACAGATGGAGGTGGCTGGGTGGAGGGCTGGAGGCAGTGTCTACCTCTGACAGTGGTATGGCCGGGAAGACAGGCTTTACTGGTTCAGATATTCATAAGTCAGAACCCATATGGCTACCAGGATCTGCAACCTAAGTACACGATCCTGGCGATACAGGCTGCACCACATCCGAGAATTCGAACTGGTGGACACGTCTTTGGGCAGGGAGGATGGTGTCATATGGCGCCGCTGCTCTCTCTGGCCATCCACTCCAGCCCATTGCCCACCAAAACTGAGAATCTTGCAAGATCTCACCAAGGTGGAAAACCATGCTGCATAGCAATCCTTCTTCATTAAATTATCTTCTGTCCAAACAACTCAATGTTGAAAGCAATCTTCTATACGAGTTGTGCAGGACAGCATGTCTCACTCCATGTGTTCATGTGCTTTTATATCATTCATTTATTTTCTAGATGAGCATATGCTATCTGATTGTTTGATCTGAGTCATCTGATACTTCCTTTTACCTAGTTTAGTTTTTTATTTATAGTAATTTTGATATTATTTGAGGATTTTGATACAAATATTTTTCTCTTTCTTTCACCTTTCATTGCCCTCTGAATTTTTGTGTTCGAAGGCCCACAACACACATCTACAGGAGCAGCTCACACTACCTTGGTCAAGCACAAGATAGCATTGTGATTTTTCTTACATATGCATGTTAAAATAAATATGTAAATTGCCATTCATGTAATTGAACACAGGTTATCAAGACATGCAAAAGGGTCAATTGAATAGTACTGCCACATGCTTCCAAGTGGTGGTTTTTCGATGCTGCAGTAATGTGAAAAGGTTGGACAAATAATCTTGTCCACATCATATGGCATTTTACCCTCTATGGTTAAATGTTAAGTCAAGGTTAAATTGGGGAAAACTTGGATGTTTTCCTCTCTATACTCTGTTATGAGTGGAAGACTAGTTTATTTGAGTCACCTAAAAGTAAAAATATGTGTGTACATCTATGTTATCAGAGATGCTCACCTCAATCGCCTTGGTGATGAGGTGAGGTGAGGCGGTGACAAACTGCCTTGCCTAACCTTATGTCTCAGTAGCCTTAGCCGTCTCAACTCAAGTCTATCGGATCCAGACCTGTTATCTGCCAGATCCGGTAGACTAACCTAAATTCCTTCCCCTGATGCCCACTCCCACGCCTGTTTTTTCTCTCCCATTGGTGAACCTCCTCCCTTCTTATCCTAGCAGGGCTGCGCCATTCGCTGTTGTCGGGAGTTCTTTCTCCGCTGCTGTGTGTCGCCCACTGCCAAAGCCGCATCCAATTTTCATCCCCGACTACAAGCTTCTCCATCTCTTCTCTTTGCCTAGTATTGCCTTCTTCCTCCACCTGCCACCACCGAACCATCCTCCACTGTTGGTCGATGTATCATACGTATCTTCTTCCGCCTGTAGATACCACCAATGCTTCCTTCTGTTTCAACAGGTGCCACCTCCTTCGTTGGTTGATGCTTCTGAGGCATCCTCATCTGCCGGCAGCAAGGATCGCGGGATCGGAATCGGAATCGGAATCGGTGGGTACCGATTCGATCCGGATCGGATCGGATCGGACCGATTCCGACCGATTCAATGGAAGAAAATCGATCCAGAATCGGTAAGAAAAAAAGCAAAAAAAAAAAAAAACGATCCGATTCCGATTCTGGACCGATTCTGGACCGATTCCGGCCGATTCTGGACCGATTCCGGCCGATTCCGGCCGATTCGGACCGATTCTGGCCGATCCGACTGGAATAGCAAAAAATGAAAAAAAACGATCCGATTCCGATTCCGATTCCGATTCCGATTCCGGACCGATTCCGGCCGATTCCGGACCGATTCCGACCGATTCCTACCGATTCCGACCGATTCCGCGGAATTCATGCCGGAATCGGTCCTTCCGCATGGAATCCACCGATCCGATTCCGGAATCGGTCGGAATCGGTCCGATTCCACCGATTCCGTAAACAATGGCCGGCAGATTCTACCACTTCTTCCTCCATCCTTCACCATCACCTCCAGTCGATGCCGCAAAAGTATCTTTAGATACCATCTCCTTCGCTGATTAATGTCGTCGAGGCATCTTCTATGTTGGCATCTGCCACCTCATTCATTGGTTGATGCTTCGAAGGCATCATCTGCCAGCAGACAGCACCACTTCTTCCTCCGTTCTTTGTCACCAATTGATGCCATAGAAGTGTCTTCAGATGCCACCTTCTCCGCACCTCCTACAAGTCCGATGTAGCCAGCTCCACCGGTCATTGTGCCCTCGCAACCTGCCTATTTTTTAATGTTATTGTTTTCATTTGTTTTAAATTTCTATAATCTTTATATGTTACATATTGCTATATTTTAAAATTTCTACGTACATAAAAATATGCCTCGCCTTATGAAATATATATATATATATATATTAAAAAAATATACGTCGTCTCAAGAGCCGGAGGCGAGACAACCCTCTTCTTGCCTCTCTCACCTCGTCTAACATAGACATAGAAGCCTGATGAGTCTAGGAATTAGTAACCACTATGGGCCAGTTTGAAACCTGATTAACTATTGGAATAAGGGACATTGTGACTGATTTGGTAAGGGGAAGGCCGAAGGTGGAATAAGTTACACCTCCTTAATTCACCCTATATTATATAGTTATAATATATCACTTAATATTATATGATAAGATAACATATTAACTTTTTTAAATATTAAATATTGGATTGAATTTATTATATATTAATATTACATATTATATGTAATATTAAATACATGTATTAATATTTAATATTTTACAATCATATCTTTTACATTATGAATTATATAAATTATTTTATGTACAACATTTTGTATGTTACACATTTATTTTTAAATTATATTACACATTATATAAATATGTTAAAAATGACATGCTGAATGCTATATTTAAATTGAGTATGTATTATATATGTCCGAATTTGAATTTCATACTTTTATACTTTTATGTATTTCATACCATTGTTTTATATTTTAATTTGTATATATTTCTAAATGTATATTTATTTAAAGTTTTACTTATATTTTTAATAGTTTTATTTTATTTTAATCTTTTTTATAATAGTATGCAATTTTTAATCCTACAATTATATAATACACTTATGATTTATTGCAATTTATTTTTGTGACATTTATATTTAATAATTTAATAGTTACTCACCTTAATCCACTTATTTTTGGAACAATTCATTCGTTGGAACCAAACTGCCCAAGATTAAATGGGGTAGCCTTTTCCCGTATTCCACTTATTCCACACCCATTCACCAAACCAAACATTGCTTTAAACTGGTTAACGAATTCCGGAATTTGTATTCTGGTGTAAGTTACACCAGTTCCAGATATGGTCCAAGTTCTCTCGAACGTAGGGCACGAGGTTCTTTTAACAATGTGTCCAGATTCTTGCTGTTTATCACGTGGACATAAGGTTAATGGAGAGAGAGAAAATGTTTCTGAGAATGGAACCTTGATTACTGTATGTAGAGAAGTTCCCGTTTGATGCTTTCTCCACATAAAGTGCCCTGGATGTTTTACTTCATGTCATTAGCAAATAGTTTCCATCTTATGCTATACTTTCACTTGAGGTAATCTGTTTTATCAGTTATCACTTTGCCGGTGAATTCAAATTCCCACACACGGATCCTAAGATAGGCATCCAATGGCTTGTCAGATTCAATGTTTAGTCTATTAGATAGACTATTACATTCTCGCAGCACATAAAATAATGCAGGGCTGATGTTTTGTGTTTGACAAATTGTTGTTTTGTTGATATTCCAAAAGGCTCAGCTTTGACTTTCTTGGGAAATATTTTACCAGCTTGCCCACTATACTATTTTTTAAGAATAGTCATTAGAGTAACAATACTTGTGGTGCTCCTGCCTTATAAGATGTATTTCCAAATCAACAGGAATCTCTCTTTGTTCGTTTGGGTTAACATGCACATTTTTTCATGTCTCAGGGCATATTGGTATGATCACATCAACAACACTACGCATCCTTAATCTCTCTGCAAATGCAATTTCTGGGGAACTTCCCCTTCTTACAGGAAGCTGTGCTGTGTTAGATCTATCAAAAAATAAGTTCACTGGAAACCTGTCTGTCCTTGCAAAATGGGGAAATGATGTTGAATTCATTGATTTAAGCCAAAATCTGTTGATAGGCCCTTTTCCTGAGTTGACTTCACAGTTCCTCCAGCTAAATCATCTAAATTTGTCCCATAATCATCTGGTAAATGCTCTTCCTTCAAGTCTTTCTCAGTATCCCAAGCTTTCTATACTCGATATCAGTTTTAATCAGTTCGGTGGGCCTCTTCTTACAGACTTGCTGACCATCTCCACGCTGCAAGAACTCTATGTACAGGATAATTTGCTCGAAGGAAGCATCTCATTTTCTCCATCTCAGGCATCTGAGAGAAGATCAATTCTTCACATTCTTAATCTGTCTGATAACCATTTCAATGGATCTATCCCTGACAATTTTAGCACCTTTACCGGCCTGCAAGTACTTGGCATTGCTGGAAATGATTTTTCTGGACCTGTACCACATGTATTAACTGAACTCATCTCTCTTATTTCCCTTGATATTTCGGAAAATAATTTCACTGGCCCTCTGCCCGAGTCTCTTCCGAACACCCTAGTAGCTTTTAATGCATCATACAATGATCTCTCTGGGATTGTCCCTGTGAATCTGAGGAAGTTCCCAGATTCTTCTTTTCACCCTGGAAATTCTAGGCTACAATTACCAAATATTCCTCCTGGATCGAGTAATTCTCCATCTTCGAAATCAAGCCACAAACCAGCAAGAGTGATCCTTTATGTGGTCATAATAGCAGCTTGTATGGTTGCTTCAGTAATTCTTGTTCTCCTGATTATCATGTATTGCAGAAGAGTTTCAAGGATATCTAGGTCAAAAGAAATCACCAGCAAAGATTTCCAGAGTGGCAGCCAGCCATATGCTACTGGGATTAGGAGCAGGGAGATTGGTGGAACATTGGCTTCGGCAGATGATCTGATTACTCCAAAGAAGGGTTCTTCCGAAATAATAAGCTCAGAGGAAAAAGTTGCTGCAGTTGCTGGCTTCTCTCCAACCAAGACCAGTCAATTCTCTTGGTCTCCAGATTCTGGTGATTCTTACATGGCAGACAACCTCGGTAGGTTGGAAATACGTTCTCCAGATCGTTTAGCTGGAGATCTCCACTTCCTGGATGATACTATCACCCTGACTCCTGAGGAATTGTCCAAGGCTCCAGCAGAGGTCTTGGGAAGGAGCAGCCATGGAACTTCTTATAAGGCTACCCTGGATAACGGAGTATTTTTGACAGTGAAATGGTTGAGAGAAGGGGTTGCAAAGCCAAAGAAGGAATTTGCTAAAGAAGCAAAGAAGTTTGCGAATATCAGACACCCTAATGTTGTTGGGTTGCGAGGATACTACTGGGGTCCAACCCAGCACGAGAAGCTGATCCTGTCGGATTATGTTTCTCCTGGAAGCCTTGCCAGCTTTCTCTACGGTAACTTCTGCCTCTGATTCACATTCACCTATTTTCATGTGGTTAATAGTACTTGCAGTTATTCTTGTTTATTCACTGGAATAAGCAGCTCATATTACCGTTACATGGTCACGTGAGTGATGCTTCATGCTGTCAAATTCAGGCAGATCAGTATGCTTTTTTTTGACATTTAGATCTATTTTTCCAGATCGGCCTGGAAGGAGGGGGCCACCACTAACATGGCCCCAGAGGCTTAAGATATCTGTAGATGTTGCAAGAGGTCTCAACTACCTGCATTTCGACCGAGCAGTACCACATGGCAATCTCAAGGCCACAAACATACTGCTGGACGGTCTCGACCTTGATGCCCGAGTTGCGGACTATTGTCTCCACCGCTTGATGACCCAGGCCGGGATTACAGAACAAATCTTGGACTCTGGTGTCCTTGGATATCGTGCCCCGGAACTGGCTGCGTCCAAGAAGCCATCACCATCCTTCAAGTCTGATGTCTATGCCTTTGGTGTGATATTACTGGAGCTTCTGACAGGCAGGTGTGCAGGTGATGTTGTCTCCGGGGAGGAAGGAGGAGTTGACCTGACCGACTGGGTTAGGCTGAGGATTGCAGAGGGCCGTGGCTCTGATTGCTTTGATTCTGCCATGAACTCGGAGGTGGCTACTCCAGCAGCATCCAAGGGCATGAAGGAAGTTCTTGGGATAGCTCTTAGGTGCATACGCCCGGTATCAGAAAGACCAGGCATCAAGGCTGTGTATGAGGACCTCTCCTCAATATGATGTGACCAACCCGTTTGCTTTGTGTTTGCAGTGTAGGGCCCCATCTCAGGGCACGTATTTTTGTCTTTTTCACATTTTCCCTCCTTGAAAAGCCCCATTAGATATCCTGTTTTCATGTTGGAGTCTTCTGCTAACCACCACTGTTCTATGTACATTATGTGCATTTATTTTGGAGATGCTCCTTTTTGGAAGCATCATGCAAGGAATGCCGTGCACTCGTGCCGAGGATGAGAGCCTCGATGGGTGCACGAGCTAATCTAGGCTTCATTCTGCTACAACTTGTGCACCATACGAGTATGTGTTTGGGTAGATGTCTTTCTTTTACAGTTCATGGAAGTCAACCGGTCAGGGCATGTTCAACCTCATTTGGTCTTTATATAAGCTGTAACTCTTAAATGTTTCATGACTAACGTATTAGAAATTTAAGCTCATAGATTTATTTGTTAATGTAAAATTTGAAACTCGGGCAAGAATTGCCTACTCATTAGAAGAGTACCTTTAATTTGCCTTTAAAAGAAAAGATCACCAAATTTTTAAAGAGAACTAGGATGAGCTTTGGTTAGGTTGTGTTCAAGCTAGAGCCGAACATTAAAAAGGGGAAGAAGATTGCTGGACACCAACGATATAATTTTTAATTGGTTAAACCAATGAAGTGAAAAAAATTGAAAGACTAAAATGTTACACCCAACCGTCAATTGACCATGGCATCATTGCCCTGCTCCCTCCCTGTTTTGAATGTATTGACTAATGGCTACCGCCCATTCTTATCCTTGAAGAATGCATTGTTGGTGCCATTTTACATCTACCCATGTAATGGCACCACCACCCATGTTCAACATCAACCACTCCACTATTGACCATTTGCCTTTGTGAAAAAGAAGCCTTTTGTGCTTCCCTACCACAGCTTGTGCAGATTTTTAGCTTCATCTCCACCATAGGTGCATGGTAAGTCTATGTAAAACTGGTTTAATTGGTGACTCCTACCTTCTGATTTTTCATTGTGATATTTTAAATACTGAAACTTACAGAGAACTATGGTGGCATTTGTTTTAGTTTAATCTGAAAACATAAATATTTGATTTCATTAACATATTTGTTGTCAAACATTTTTAGCCAATATTAAGAAGCATGCATACATATCTTGCTTCGGTGGCATTTATTGACTTCATTTAAAAATTTGAACTTATAATTTAATGTCTAACCTCTGCGTTAGTTTGAGATAAAAAAGTACTTAATTTGATTAAATATTTATATTTTTATCAATAAGTTAGGTTATATACGATGCTTCTATCATTTGTAGGGAGATTACCTGAAAAAAAAACTAAATCATATGACTTAACTTAATTCTATGAGTTCATTAAGATATTAAAGATGTACTTCAAAATTAATTAACAAACCGATTAGTTTAAATTCTCTAATCTCTGACACAATTAAAGGTCGGGGATACACGTAGATTAATCAAATGTCATCGTAGTCATATTTCAAACCAACGATAATAGATCTAAAGGTTGAAAGGCTAAAATTTCACATAATTTTATGAGTTTAATTAAGTCAAAAAAATACATTAATAACCTAATTAAGATGCATAATCAAATACTTTAAAATCGCAAACCGTTAACTGAATCAGAAGTCAAAGAAAGCTTCAGCTCAAACAAACAGCCTAAGGACATTTGAATGTTGCATTCGAGGTAGCTATCCTCTGCTCTTTCCAAATTTCACGCCCCAGATGTAGTTTAATCAAGTGAAAACGTTACCATATAATAGTTGAATAACGTAAAGGAGAGGGAAGGCGGAAACGTCCGCCGAAACATAAAAAAAAAAAATTGTTCCACCGGAAAGAAAACTTGCACTTCTTCATCTAACCCACATGTTCATAGCTAAACAAAGCTGCGTAGCACTGCTAATTTTTCTTTAGATTTGATTTGCTCATGAAGTGGAATCACAATGTACAATATCCAAGCTTCATTCATACATTCGGCTCCTGAGGCAAACAAAGAGTTGGCCTCCAACCGAGACTAGGATCAAGGTGGAACCAAATCGACCAGGGTCGGCTAGGGTCAGGACCCGGGTCGGCCGGGGGTTGAAATAAAAAAAATTTTTAAACATTTTTGGAGTCGGGGTCTCGGGGTCAGGACCAGGTCAGATGGCTCAAAAACCGACATAGTCAAAATCCGGGTCCCCGGCATTCCATGATCAGAATTTTAGGCTGTGCAGCAGCTGAGAATGCCCACTTCTGAACGCCATTGATAGGGACGGCACCAACGCAAAGCAACCCCTTTTGCTATTTGATCTGAGCTCCAGACGGGTTTATTTATTATGAACAATAGAGCCTCTTTCCACGATTGAAATGCCAAAATGACAGAGAGGAAAAAGTTAATTTAAGAATGCGATGCAGAAGATTTCAGCAATCACTCTGCATCACCAGTTGATCTTCAGAAATCATGGCAGCTGGCCGTTGTCTATAATTCATCTTTGCCAGAGTAGTAATGACGGAAAACACAAGAGAAGTCCTGAGATTCATGTCCCTCCTTGCATAATTCCATGTATCTGCACGGATACGAGTATTTCGAGCAGCACTTAGGCAATAAAACAGGAAATAGGAAAGCATAAAGCTAATAACATTCCCCAAGAAAATTTGCTTACATCTCTTGCACTCTCGCAGTGATTGGGCAGCTAAGCCCAATTTCTGCTGCTGATGCAGTAGCAAGAGCTAGGTCCTTAGCCTGCATCAATGTTTAGCACACAGCATATGACTGGTTATACTTCTTGAATAATGTGTTTTATGGATATTCACCACTATTCCTTCTTTACATACCATCAGCTTTGATGAAAATCCACCAGTGTAATCTCTTGAAGAAGGAACTGCCTCCATAACTCCAGGGACAGGATTATAACTGTCACTAGAAAATTTTAGCAACGGATTAGTCAGGCTCAAGTTTTTCAAATCCCTTCTTATCTGGGTTAGCATTTCAAATCTTACATTCACTTTCTTGCTAGGATGTATGTGTTCTACTTTTAATCAAAAGAGAAAGCAACTACATGAGCGTTCGTTGACGTGAAATATTTGTTGAGTGCTTGATAAGATTTTCGAATCTCGCTTGTTGCAAGCAGCTTGCCAACTCACTGTGTTGCCCACTGAAGTTATGAAGGCGCTTGCCTGGGGAAAAACTCGTCCATCAGCCTGCATGGTGCCACAACACCTTTCTTCTAGCCAAAAGGAAAGTAAGATCTCTCCTAGGCATGCTGGACTGACAGGGTTGAACAATTGGAATCATTTATTAGTCATTTTACCTTTTCAATTAGGTTCACCCCGGTAATTTATTTTAGTTAAAAAAATAATTATGTATTCACATTTAATTATCATCATTTTTTATTTAATTATTGTAACCAATGTATTAAAAAGTGATCTTGGGCAGAGAATACTAAATGAACTGGAGCCAGAGGTATGAGAAGGTTCATGGAGTTTTTGGTTGTTAGGCTACTGGGCTAGAAAACAATAATGAAAAAAATGTCCTCAATTTTGCATGCCCTAATAACCTCATGGTAGTAAATGCTCAATTTTAAAAGGAGAACTTATCTTGTAACTCTTAAAAGTGGGCGAAGTAAAAGTCGTATAGTCTTCATTCTAACAAACCAGACACACTTAGCATAGAACTTTGGAGTTATCCACAGAAGAGACACCAAAAGCACTTGGACATAAATAAGGAGTGTAAACACTTTTACCAGTGAGATTGCCGCTAAAATAAGATAGTTAGGATTAAAAGGATAAAATAACATTTGAAAGAAAACATGATGGGAAACTTCTAGTTTACAGCAAATAGTATGTTCACAGATATGGCCCCAAAGATTAGAGTGGCAGTTTAAAAGTACTTTTAAGAGTCCAAAGTACATAGTCCACCTACAAAAGAGAGGTGGTGGTGGATGGGAAGTACAAAAGGTCCGTAAAAGAAAACATTATAAAGTGTGACAGCTACGAGGAATACAAGCAATATATTGCATCAGGTGAAAATGAAATTTTTATGAAATGGAACTTGAAACAAAGAGGGAAATGATACCAACAGGTTGGCAATATAGGTTTGGATCTTAACAAAGTTAGATGCACTAGTATTAATGAAAGAAATATTTTACTAAAAGATGGTGACACTAGAGTAATAAGTATAGTTGACTATCTAATTAATCATAGTAACATGAAGTATAGAAGAATAGAACATATAACAAATTGAACTATACTAGGAATACATTTTTATATAAGAGGCATTAAAGAGAAGTTCATAAGACAGTACAAAGTGAGAAAAAAAGATGTTGAGCTAATATGGCTCAATATAGGATCCAATTTAAATAACTTATCAATGATGAAAAAAAAAACTACAATAAGTGAAAGGAAAATTCATCTATTACCATTTTTAATGTGAAGATTTTATTAAAATGATATATTTTGTGTGATTTCTATATATTGGAGAGAGCAGATGAGTGTCTAGTTTAAATAGGAGGTAGGAGTGAGGCAAAGTGAACAAGTGAACATATTTAATTTGATAATAGATATTTCTATTTTATCCACTTCGGTGAATTTTAGGGTCTATTAACTGTCATTTTCATTTTTGGACTCTAGTTAACATGGGCACTTCTAAAATTTTTCAAATTTATGGAAAAAAAGGTTTAAGAAAAAGGGAGGATAATATTTTTAAAAATACAAATTTTATGAATTTTACTATAGTGTTTAAAGTAGGAATATAAAGATAATGCTTAAAAAAATAAAGAGCAAGATAGATTAACATAATAAAATTAGAAAGGAATGGCTTGAATTGGCATAACAATTTTGTCTAGGATTGGCCAATTTCATGCCAGGATTGGCTGATCGAGTTAAAAAATCTCTGTTGGGAAAAAATCAGCCAGGATTGGCTGATCCAGAGCCTAGACCAGCCAGTCCCAGTTGGCATTGCAAACTGATTCTTGACTTCAACTGGATCAGCTGATCTGGACAATATAATCCAGATTGAGATGGACCTAGTCGATCCAGGATCTGACCTGGTCCTACTTTATTTATCCATTTTAAGTATATTGATTTCATCATCTGAAATGATGGAAGGTGCTAACTAGATATCAGTCATAAGATCAATGCAAGATGGATGAACTGAGAATTGATCACAAGTCTTAGGTGACTGTGAGATCCTATAAAGTTGAGAGAAAATTATTATTGTATAGCAATAAGATCCGCAAATGTCGCGTGCCATTGTGAATGTTTTGACCAAACTGGTCAACTTGTTTCCAAAGTAAATGTTGCAGAGATTAGAATGTTAATTTGGACATGGACATACTAGGTTAAACAGAATTTTTGGAATGTATTTAAGAGAAAGTCAGAAGGACATCAATTGAGAATATATTGAGAAACAAAGATCAAAACAGTTGGCATAGATCTAATGAGTTATAAATTAGAGCACACCATAAAAGTGAGAAGGATGAAATGATAGGTAACCCTAGACCAATTTAGAAAGGAAAAGTACAATATCATTTGAAAGATTGATATTTCTCAAAAAGGTGGGAAAATTCCTTTAAAGTGAGAACGGAGGATTTATACAATTGACCTCAAACAATATGGAATTAAGACTTCATTAAGCAGATTAACAATAAACAGACTCATGTTTCAAATGTTGATTTGTATGGAGATATCATATTCATTGTCTACTTTTAGTTTGAAGGTAATGCCTAAGCACCTGCTTTGAGTAGCTAGTAGATGCCCGTTGAAATCTTTTAACACATTATAAAATCTATCAATTTATCGTCATTTGAAAATAAATGGTGTGACATATATGGAAGTAATGAAGTTGGTGGGGGTAAATATGTATCTAAAATCTTTTAAGTATTAGAATAGGGAGATCCCTATGACTTACAAGATCCAAACTGTATTTTTTTATTTAAGGTTAGTATGTGGGTATATAAAATTCTTTTAACCTCTCTCCACTGGACATGTAATATTCCGGTGTTAATTATACTCAGTAATTACTCGAACACCCTTGAGTAACCATCATAACAACTCATTTGATGAAGCCATTCATCCATATAAATTAAAAAAGCAAAAGTCTCAGGTACTTTAGTTGAGGCAGTGTTATATATATAACCTTTATATGTATCTGAGTCACTAATAGCATCATAAATTTAAAAGTGCAATACAAAATGTAGCCACATTTTGTATAAAAACTAAGAAAAAAATTAAGGACATTGGCAGGGACAGAGAGAGTGAAAGGAATTGAGAGGTCAAAACTAGAGGGGTAGGGCCGAGAGAGAGAGAGAGAGAGAGAGAGAGAGAGAGAGAGAGAGACGGGAGCTTGCTAAGTGCAAAGTTGTTTGAATCATTTGGGGTTGGGCAAGGCTAAGTGGGAAGGTCAGGTTTCTTACCTGATTCAGGTTGGCTCTCACTAGGTGGGTAAGATGGGCCGGGTTGCAAGGCAACTGCCTAGACAAACTAGACGAAAGGAGTGATCACCTCAAATAATCACGGCAAGGCTACGCGCCCAGTCATTACCTCGCCTTGCCTCACCACGTAGGTGACTCAGGTCATTGCCTTTGATAACAGAAAAAAAGATGCAAAGTTAGGTACATATTAGAGATGCCAATGGACCAGATATGGTGAGAATATTGACATTATCCATTACCATATCCTATAAGCAAAACTATATCCACTTGATAGTGGTTAATTATCAAGAATGCATATATCCATAAACCGTTTTGTGCTATCCCTAGTAAACAGTTAGCAAATGCTTAACGAATATATAAAGACAATACATGTATTGAATTGATACATTAAAATAAAAATTAACATAACTTTAATGATAAAAATGACACCAGAAAAGAGAATTGGTAAGGTTGGGTTCAACGTAAAGGGGTCAAAGGGAGAGAGATTCACTGCAGTGTTGATGGAGGAGAGAAAGATAGCGCCCGAGGGAAGTTTGGAGTACAGGAGAGGATGATTTGCAAGAGGCCAGGTTCTAAAGAAGGTGTTCAGGGGAGGGAGATGCGAGCAAAGGAGGGGAAGATGATGTCAATGACAGTGATCCGCCACATGTAGGGGAGGGAGAACTGCAAGACTGGTGGAGGCCAGGTTCGTGCAGAGGGGTTGGGGGGGGACCGTTGCCATAGGAGGGGAGGGGAAGATGTTGCATCAGATGAGGAAATCCACTGCACTTGTTTTTTTTTTCTTTTTTTTTTGAGGGGGTTGGATGACATCGGGGAGAGAGACATGACCCTGTCGACATCATTCTGAAGGGTTTTGGGGAGGGAGAATGACACCCATTGTTGGAGGATGGGAGGATCTCACCATCACACTGGACAGGGAGATCTTCTGCATGTAGGAGCAGGGAGATCTGTAGGAGTTGGTTCAGGGGAGGGTGAAGCACCGCCCCTGCCGGAGAGGGAGAAGAGGAGCCAGAGGGCTTTGAGGGAAAGAGAAGTTTCACCTTTCCTGGAGAACGGGAAGATGGCACCTGGAAGGAGATTCACACAGGAGTTGGTGGAGAGTTTGCTTCTAGACAACTGTGCACTTTGCTTCTAGACAGACTGAGGTATGATGAAAGAGAAGTCATGTCCTAGAATATGGGTTGTTGGATGCATCTTTGAAATTGGATGATTGTATAGTTGGTTACCAATGACACCGGGACTATATATGTATACCATACATTATAAGATTTTCTACGATGATACACTTGGTACACACTTTTCCACAAAATTCTGAACCATCAATAGCTTGATATATTGATGTACATTTTACACCAAGTAAAAGAACATTTTGAAGGTCCTCTTGAAAAATACTATCACTATATTGCAACATTGTTTTCTTATGGTCCTTGAATTTTTTTAATAACATTGTTTTAAAAATAATGTTATCAAAATAGCACCTCCGCTACTCCGTATATCATGGCTTCTTGGTTTCAGTTGAAAATGTCACGACCATTTAATTTTTTATTTTATCTAAATATATAAATATAATATATAACATTAAAATACTAAAATATAAATAAAAAAATTTAGTTGATAAATTTAATACAATTATATCATAACATAATAAAATTTGTTGTTTTATTTAAAATTTTATAGATTCTATAAAATGAAAATATTAAAATATAATTGATAAAATACAAAATAAATACTAATAATTATTTCATTAGATATCTATTTAAATATAATTGACTAATTTTAATTTCAATAAATTATCAGATACGTATTTTATGATTATAATACTATATTTAAAAATTATTAATTTTACATTAATTTTTAATTTGTCATTTGCTTGTTGTGGAATAGCTGAAACTTAAAGAGTGAACCATTTTAAATTGATTATTTTATTTAAATATCAACCTTCTTTGGTTCTGTTCCGTTCAAGTTCATGTTGAACCAGGGATCAATGGCTTGGCTTCACAAACTGACAAGCCAAAACAAACCACCAAACTGAATTAAACTAAAGATTTTAAAAATAAATTATAATATTTATAAATAGTATTATGTATTTTATCATCCAAAATATACAATTTTAAAACATTTTTAACTTATAAATTGATATTTGAATATATAAATTATTTTTAAATGAGATATATGGTCATATTTAATGTTTAATAAAAAATCAGAAGACTCAGGTTTGAACTTGAAACCATGATGGCTGGTCACAGTTCCAAGTTGGAAAGCGTGATGCCCTTTCACGATGTCAACTGAAACCAAGGAACCATGAGGCATGATCTACTGAGGTGCTACTTGTTAAATAGGTTTTTAATGGTGCTATTTTATTTTGATAATATCTTTTAAAACTATGTTATTTTTAAAAAAGCTTTAAAAATATCATAACTATCTTGCAATGATATTCTCTATTTGACTACATACATCTAAAATATCTTGGAACAAGAGAAATTTTGAAGAACAAAATAAAAAAATGGAAGGGAAAATAAATGGTACCTGCTCCAACAGCGAGCACTAGATGAGTTAAATATGTCCATCAATGTACTCGCTGTGATGCCTAATTGCTGGCCAAGAGCAT
Organism: Cryptocoryne crispatula var. balansae; assembly: GCA_036172225.1. NCBI lineage: Eukaryota > Viridiplantae > Streptophyta > Magnoliopsida > Alismatales > Araceae > Cryptocoryne > Cryptocoryne crispatula. Next base: position 9,959,525 of record CM069929.1, on the reverse strand, counting down.
ATGCTTCTGAAACTCCAACCATGCTTATAGCCATTGCCAAATTATTGCAGATTTTTGCTGCCTAGGGGGCACATGAAAAAACAGCTATGTACTAGTCAGTGCATACTCAGAATTAAAGAGATAATATAAACTGCGAGAAGTTCACAAACAGAAGTGCTTGTTATTACAGGCTTTCAAACATACTACTGAGCCTTCTCATAAAGTTGTCTCTATTTTAGTGCCACGCCATATTTTTAGTATAAAAGATTGACCTGAATCGAGTTTATTAGGTAACATCTGTGTTCTCAGCACTGTTATGTAGAACAAAACTAAACAGACATTAGTAGTGACGATCAGTTTGGGGCAATTTTTTTTTCAAATTGAATCAAACCAACTAGGTGTGCAAACCAAACTGGTTCAATTTGGTTTGGTTCGGTTTCAGAATGAAATTTGCTAAAATAATCAAAATAATTAATTATTTACATATATGTACTGATTCTTAACTTATGAATAATTTAAATAAACCTTATTTTACTATAAAACCACATAAATATTATTTTTATTAATAATATAATAATATTTTCATAATATTTTAACTAAATCAGGTTAAGCAGTTTGATTTAGTTTGGAAGACTCCCAAACCGGTTAAACCGAACGTCTGAACCGGTGGCTCAAACCATCAAAACCAAACCAATTGGTTTGGTTCAGTTTGGCAGGTTGAACCTTACAATGCACAGCCCTACCCATTGGTATCTTTCCATAGTTATCCTCTCCCCTTCAGCGGTCATCACTCAGTTGTGGTAGAAATGATAGCACCATAGCATCCAATTTTGTGTTGTAGATTATTGACTATACTTACAGCACCATTGCCAGCACCACCACAGTAAATTATATGCCTCCCCATCGATAGAAATAAGGGCTTCGCAGCAAACAAAGCATCTTGTAGACCACCAACCTGGAACCAAAATTAACACATTTTTAATTGAAGGAAATTCCAGCACAACCAGAAGTAAACACTTCAATATAAGTAAAGCTGGAAATTGTATAAGCAGCACTCTCCAAAGCAAATGCAGTTTTTCATGTGACGATTGAATATGTGACAAATACGTTCCCCAAGAAAGAAGAAATACCATGAATGTAAGCGTCCCTGCTTCTGCACCAGGAACACCTCCAGAGACAGGAGCATCCAACATGACTGGACTGCTCATATCACCTACATGAAATTATATATATATAGTCAGTGAAGGCATCAGGTTGACAACCTTTAGCAGGTCAAGATATTTAAGAAAAGGCCTTCAAAACCTCCTTAGTCATATAAGGTCAAGTTGGAAGCAGACTGAGGCAAAGCAAATATTTTCACAGTTGGAAAGGCATTGATCATGACTTTGTATACTAACATAAATACTACATCTAACAGAGAAATCTTTGAATGCTAACTCACATTTAAGCACTGCCATCATACTTGGATTGCAAACTCAAGAAAAGAAAAGCACAGCTACGGAGCTACCATTATCTTTAAGTAGTAAGCAGGCAAGATCAATTGATCCACCATGAATACCTCTTTTCTCCTTGAGGGAAAGCTTAGATATCTCCCTTGAAACGAGTCTTGAAGTCAGTGGATCAATTGTTGATGAGTCAATGAATAACCATGGTCGGATAGGAGAATTTCCATGAAGCAGGCCATCACTTCCAGTATATACATCCAAGACCTACAAAACGCAGACACAATATAGGGTAATCATTACAAAACAATAGAATTTCATAGAGAAACTCTGTTCGTGTTCATTCATGTTTCTGGGAAGCATATGCCAAATTCTTTCCAGTGTTGAAACGTCACTTTTTTGTAAAAATATAAATAAAAACAAATATGGCATGATATGATATGATGGTATCGATTTATGTTTTCGATCTAAAAGGGGGGTATGTGGGTAATGTGTGATAAATAGGGTGAGGTTATGCCACGAGTTCTTTAAAATATGATTTGACCTCTCTTCATTGATTCTAGAGAGAATTCAATATTAATGACGTCGGGTAGTGGCTTGACAACCCTTGATTAACTATCACAATAACACATCTGCGAAATAAAATTAGAAGCATGAAGATAACATGTATTTGATTTCTCTATTGTAACAAAACAAGTATGTGTGCCATCATTCTTTGCTTTTTCTTCTTTTATACATGTAATTCTTGGGCTAACTGGCGATTTTTCTACTTAGCTTTGGTTAGACCCAGACTAGGGCCAACATAAGGGCTTTCTGCTTCTGAAACTAGTTAGTCAATCTTCTTTCCCATTAAACGTGTCGTCCAGGACAGACTTAACTGCATAACATGTCTTCATTTAGTCTTATTGGGCTTCACATCCATTAAGTGATACTTTCATGGAGTGGGACATTTTTCCAAAGTGTGGTTTGGCTGACTTAATGGGTCTTTAGTAATCCACTAAGCGAAATTTTCCTGAAGTGGAACTTGACCAACTTAATGGGTCTTCAATGATTTTGATGGATTTGAAACCCATCAAGTGGTATTTCCCCAAAGTAGGGCTTGATAACGAGTCTACAGCCTATTCCCGAAGTGGAACTTGACCTACTGTTAGCACACAAGAATTTTGATGCACCCAAATTAGGAGAGTTTTGGACAAAAGAAAAAGAAAGAAACTGATTGGACAAGTCACAAGATGGATCCACTTTGCCCCACATTCGGGTCCAATGGGTTGAATGGGCCCAAGCCTTATTGGGCCCAGTTGACCAAAAGTCAGCCCAATAATAGATTGGCACCAACACCGGGTCCACCCAAGTCAAACTTGAAGAATGTCATAGTCAAATCGGAAATATGACTCGTATTCGACAAGTTATGGTCAAAATAGTCAAAGTGAGATTCTGGACAACCTTTATAAAGGTTTATTAGGCCTAAAAGATAAAACACATAGGTCCACGGGTCAATTCTAGTAGGAAACTTCGCAATGGTGCCATGAACGTTAGAAACCAATTCCTGATGGCAAAATGATGTTTTGCCCTTAGTGAGAGTAAGCAACCGAGGGCCAGCCCAATAACAAGTTGGCACTGACACTGGGTCTGCCAAGCTCTAACTCGAGCAATGCCAAACTTAGATCAGAAATCTGACTCATATCCTGCGAGTTACAGTCAAATGGGCTTTTGAACAGCTTTGTTCGAGTTTAATGGGCCTAAAAAAGCAAACCAATGGGCCCACAGGACAATACAGGTCGAGACCTTCGCAATGGTACCTTGAATGTCATAAGTCAGCTCCAAGCGGTAAAATGACTGTTTTACCCTAATTAAGTCCAAGCAACCAAGAGCCGGCCCAGTAACAAATCAGCACCAACACTGAGTCTACCCATCTCCAACTCAAGCAATGACAAAGTCAGATCAGAAATCCGACTCATATCCAGTGAGTTACAATCAAAATAGTCAAAACGAGTTTTTGAATAGCTTCATCGGGGCTTAATGGGCCTAAAAGAACAAACCAATGAGCCTATGGGATAATACCGGTCGAGACCTTTGGAAAGGTGTCCAAAATGTCAGAAACCAACTCCAAGTAACAAATGAGCATTTTACCTCTAATGGGGCCGAACAGCTTAGGGGTGGCCCAATAAAAAGTGACAGCACCATAATGTCTGCTCGACTTAAAGTCAAATGCCAGAGACAAATTGAAAATTTGACCCATATTAGGGGAGTTATGAACAAAAAATAGAATTTAGACAAGACTTACCCCAATCTTCTAGGGGGTAAAATGATCCAAACAGCCCTCGGACAGGTCTATTTATGTGATAAGATCATAGTTGGGCCACATTTACATTTAATTGCATTTGACATGCGATTTTCGTAATTATCGAGAGAAGAGATCGTACCGATTGGGAAAATAACTGAATTCAACTTCTCGATACCAATTGGAAACCCTCAGTAGTAGATTTTATGGACCATGCAATATATGGCCACAAGATCATGATCTGAATATCATCCAGTCATATTTGGCAAAATAAATAATTTCAGGCAGGAGATTATTTTCGACCGTTGGATCGGTAGTCGTCTTGATGATAATTAGGTAAAACATCTAACATAATTCCAGCCGTCGGCCGGTTACTTCAAGACAACGTCTTCTCCGGATTAGCTTCGTACAATCAAGAAGAGAAATCAGGGAGCATGTTGCATTGACGGAGTCCTGTGCACACATCCCTCCTCCGGGAGAATGGCTCTCTTCCTCCCATTATAAGTAAAAGACAAAAAAAAGAAAAAAAAGAAAGGAAGACATCATGCTGCTGCCGCCAACAGAAGAGGAAGACCAACTTGGACATCCAGTGTCCGTCAACAGAAGAAGGAGAGAGGGAGCCAACATCGGCAGTCTTCAACACCAACAGAGGGAAAGAGGACAGCAGCGTCTGCAGCCACCAATGCCAACAGAAGGACAAAAGAAAGGAGGAGAAGAAGGTAAGGTCGAAGCCATGTAATCCCCCGATCCTCCTTTCTTCTCTCCCTCTTTTCTTCTAGCCACACCATTCTTCCTCCCCCAACCTTGACCTGCCACCCACAGCACCCCCTTCAGCCCCTATCTGCAGACTCCTCATCCCACCTAAGAGCCCCCACATGCAGACCCCTTTCTTCCCTTAAACAGGTCCTGCCGACACCCCTACAGCAGTCCCATTCTACCCCCCCCCCCCATTCAGCCACCTGCTAACCGCAAAAAAGTCCCCTTTGCGGACCCCTACAGCAACCCCTTCGGCCCCGCTGCAGACCACCTGCAGTCCCTCACTAGACCCCATTGCCAACAGTCCCCTTTGGTGGACCCAAATCCCCCTTGTTCGCCCCACCTGCAGCCTCCCTCAAATCCCACTGCAGCACCTTACCTTAAACATCCGTTCGGCCCACTGCAGTCACCCCTTAACAGCCCCCTTTCTCAGCCCTAAAACAGACACCTGAACAAGTCGGTCCTAGCCCATTGGCCAGCCCTTTCAACTGATCCAAAACAGGTCCTGTTTTAGACCCTACCAGACCCCCTGTCCAGCCCACTGCAGCACTTTCACTGGACCCACTGCAGACCCCTTCATGGCCTGGTCACAGTCCCATCAAAAACAGTCCCAAAACTGACCCCCTACAGGTCCTACACAACTCCCTTTTCACCTCCCCCTAGAGTTTAAGGTGAGGGCGATGCTTGAGAATTCTTGGAATCCACCGGATGGGCCAAGCATAGTCAGGCGGGCCCTCAATCCCCTACCCAAAAAAATCAGCACCTCCCTGTTTGGCCTCTAAACAGCCCCCCTGTTTGGCCTCTATTTCAATCTCTTGACAGGCCCAGTCAGCCCTACAACAGACCCTCAAACAGGCCCAAAATTGCCCCTATTCTGCCCCATGTGCAGCCCTTCCAACCAATCACCAAAACAGCCCCAACCCAGTCTCTCAAACAGACCTGATGGACCCCTTGCTATGCCCCCTTGTGCGACCCTCAAAACAGATCACCAACCACCCCCTAAACAGCCCCATTTCAGTCCCCTCGTACCCCTTGACCGGACCCACACAGTCCCGGTTCAGCCACTGTTTCGACCCCAAAACAGGTCCTGATCGGCCCCTGCACTGTCCCATGTGGACCCCAAAACAGGCTCCGATTGGTCCCCACAAGGCCACAACAATCCTGAACAGCGCCCCCTAAACCGGACCCCACACAGTCCCAGTTCTGACCCCAAACCGACCTGTTTTGCAGATCCTAAAACAGTCCCAAAACATGTTGCGCAAGATGAAGAATGGAGCATCAAGTGGGCCATTCGGGCCCAAAAGAGCAAAGCAGGACAACCGGGCTGTAACTTGAATCGGCCCAATGGGCCTTGGACAAAAACATACACTTGATAAAAATTCAGAATACGAAATGAACTTATAAGGAGTTAGCTCACAACTGAACACTCCACCTTGGACAGCTAATTAGGATATACCCCGGTACACCGCATCCGGATGTGAGAATGGGCTGGCACCCGTCGTCGATGCATCCTTTCCTCAGTGTGGCAAGTCAAAAGACTTAGCCATATTAAAGGTAAATCTCATTCGATCAAGGATGCGTTGGTCATACCGTCGTAATGCCAACATTTTCTTTCGATCTTATGAAGATATACCGGGGAAAGAAAAATCATGATGCCCGTCCCACTCAGGGAAAATAGGAAAAATAACGCTCCATAAATGTCAAGCCAATTAATGACATTGAAGACCCCTAAGTCAAAGAAGTTTCACTTGGGAGAAATATAGCTTAATGGATATGAGAACCCAAAACATCCAAGGCCCAAGATCCAAGTCAAAGGCCCAATCGGCATGCTTCAAGATGTGAGAGCTCAAAGCACACAAGACCCAGATAGCTTGTCTCGAAAGAAAGAAGAACCTACATAGTGCAAGCCCCGTTATGAAAGAATCAAGGCCCATTATGGGGTTAGACCCCAAGGTGGGTGATTCCCCCTAGAGGGAAATAGGACCGATCGGCTGTCCATCAGGCAATAACTGATCATCAAGTCAAGAACCAACTAGCTGCCACATCAAGAACTGACCGAACAACATGTTGGGAACTGATTGGCCGCCAAGTCCAAATCCGATTGGTCATCATGAAGACTTGATCAGTTGTCAAGTCAAAACCCAATTGGTTGCCAAGCTAAGACCCCACCAATTGCCATGTTAAGAACCAACCAACCATCAAGGAAGACCTAATTGGTTGCCAAGTCAAGATCCAACCAGGCATCATGTCAAGAATCGACTGGCCAGTGAGTCAAGAATTGATCTACTATCATGTCTTCAAGGACCGATCAGCCAATATCAAGGATCGCGGGATCGGGATCGGATCCTGGATCGGTGGGGTCCGATCCGATCCGGATCGGATCGGATCAGACCGATCCAGGCCGATTCCTATGGAGCCAGACCGATCCAGAATCGGTCTGGATCGGTTTTTTTTTTTTTGCTCTATGAAAAAATCTGGAAAAATCGCCAAAAAATCTATAAAAATACATAGGACTCAGAAAAAATGTGAAAAAAATATAGGGAACACCCATACATATAACAAATTAACAATCAATCATATAGAACACATATCGTATCCAATCGCACAATAGAACACATCATACATCAAATAAGATACATATTTTACCAAACAAACAATCGTATCCAATCAACGATAGTACAACACATATTCTTCTTACCACTCATAGTCTCGTATTACATTGCGTGAAATAAACAAACGAAATACATTATACGTATGCCATCACCACCAACTATGGTAATATCGGAGTAGGACGGATGCGGATCTGTCCTGGTCATTACGATTTTAAATCTCCATTGATTAGGGTCGGTCATAATTGGCCCGTATCCGTAAGAAAATAAAGGCCAGGCCATGTCGGTAAACTCGTAAACTCCACGATCGGTCGGAGGTGGAGGTAGAAAAGATGGTGGAGGTGGATAGCCGAGCTCGGCATGCGAGGCGAGGCTCTAGATAGAAGATGCAAAGTCGTCGAAAAACATTCATCCTCGTCCGGCGTCCTTGCCCTGCCACTCGAACATGAGTGTCTTTTATCACTCGAAATCATCTGGACTGCTCCACTCGTGCGTGCACTACTAGTAGAGCCACCCTCGCCTCCGCCGCCCCCGCACCTCCACCTCCACCCCTGTCTTGTTGTTGTTGTGTGGGTGGGACAAATTCTTCTTCGTCCTCATCGATGAAGGTGGGCAGTGGTCTCGGTGTCCAAGGAGATGATGTCGCCGTTTGATACTTAATTTCTTCCTCTTGATATGTAGGATCTCCTTGACTTGCTTCTTTGTCGAAGGTAAGCATACTTTCTTTAAAGCCGCTAAATAATCCACCATTCTTCTTGGTGGTGGTGGTGGTGGTAGATGGACCCGCGTACGGAATCCGAGCTAGAGCATGTAGCGGCGGGGGAGCTCGATGTCTCTGGAGAAGGCGTAGTCCCGGGGTGGATCGGGAAGTGGAGTTGTGCACGGAACTTGACTTTCTTCGGCTTCCTACGTGTCTTCTTCCTCACCAACCGATGTTGTCGAAGCTCTCCTTCGGCCGGCCCGTGATCGTCGTTCGGGTCGAACTACGCTCTCCCTCGGCATCCTTGTCTTCCACCCGTATTGCGAGTGGATGTTCTTCTTGGAATAGATATTCCAAGTCCACATCCGCACAGGACAAGCCACGAGTAGCTTGGGCTGTGCTCTTTCTTGGTACAATCCACCTATGGCCCAGAGCGAATCTGCACTTCCGATGTCTTACGCCTATCTTTGATATTCTTGATCCTCGGCCTCGTATTGTAATGGCGGTAGACAAGCTTCTCCAATCTTTCTGTCTTCAACCTATTTCTCCTCTTCGTGTGAATAAGGTTGAAGGTGCTCATTTCTCTCGCCTTTGGGATGATGATGTGCTCGACTTAGCACCCGAATGCAACGGTGCGAGTGGATTCCATCCGGTCTTTGTTTGTCACCATAATCCACCACTCGTTTGTAATTGTAAAGAAGACAATTACAAGCATCGATAACGTTATGTAAAAAAAATCAAGTAACCGAAAAGAGTCGTTAATGAGGGTAAGCGTATTACTAGGGGGACCCTATCGTGTAATCTTGCAAATCTGGATCTGATACACCCAAATGTTATACTGTATGAAGTCATGCGAAGAAGGCGAAAATAAATCGATTATCTTCTTTTCTTGAGATAAAGTTAAAAGTGTAATTAATATGAAACGTATTACTTACTTCAACCTCGGCGCGCGTTACGTATCTTGGGTCTTACATAGTCGTTTAATTACACATAGTGTGCACGATAATACTTCACCGTCATTATATACTTAGCCACCATTCTTGTATCCTTGGGGTTCAAGAAGTACCACTAACGACATAATTACTCCATTAGTATTAGGGGTAATACACAAAAATAGAACTTGTAATACACTTATATCACATAGTAAAAAGTATACTGCGGCGTGAATGTCGTGGTATAGGGTTTTGTCCCATGTTGTCAATCACCTTCCACCGCTTCTTGTAACCCTTGGGATGCTTCTCTTTAATTTTCAACTTAACTTTATCCGTAGCATCGTACGGTACCCCATCGATTTTGTCATTTGAATCCACCAACCTAAGTACACCCAAGGCTCTACGACGGACAAGTAATGCTGCACCTTCTCCCACCACTGTCATCTTCTATCAAGCTCCATCTTTAGCGGTATCTCATCTTGATCCAAGGAGCTCCTGTGTATGTATCCATGTACTCTGATAGCGATGGAGAGAATGAACCTTTTTAAACTAGCCTTGTACTGTATAGGCTCTGTGCAATAAAATGAGTGGCGAAATCTTGTGGGACCCGGTCGATCGAAATCATGACCATCAATGTGCGCCTCGTGATATGTAAAAGTCGTGGATGGCCATAGATAAATGAGGTGATAAGTTGTCTTGGTTGACCCGAGGACCCGACGTGCATCCTACGATATCTTAACATCGGAGTCGATAGAATGTGCCGCGCGGGGCACCCAAAACAAGTGAGGTCGGGCCTCCGTTAGCTTCTTTCCTGCCGGCCTTATATGAGGCCTCATTGTCGGTGACAAACTACACGATGTTGGCCTCCCCTATCTCAAATCCACCACAATGTTCGTCAAGCCCGAATAGGTAATCTGCATTTTTCACCGGACTGATGCATCGACCGACTTCGAAATACGGTGCCCTCGAACAATACACAAGGAAGTTTATAAGTGACCTCCGCTTGTGATTCCGGTCCATCCATCGCACATTACGGTGCACCCTCTCCTTAGGATGGTTTTGAATCCATCTATCCGTAGGGAGTCAACTCATCGACCTCCTCGTCAAAACTTTGTTTCATATATATATTTTGATGTAGGGGCTTTCAACCCGGAGCCCGACCTCACGATCGCATCAACCGTACGGAAATATGGTGTGGTGGTACATGTGCGGGACACCTACAATTCAAAAACAAGATAAGGAAAAGAGAGGGTTGTTAATAATAACTAACTAACAAGAAAGTCATATCGACAAGCAAATGCTAACCACTTGCGTAAACGAATCTTTACTGCATGTAGAAAGAACTTGACCAATATGCTTTAGGGCTTTCTTCTTTGAGGTCAATGCCTTCGCCCCCTTTAAATGCTTGTTTTATACCCACTCCGACCTGTCACTCTCCTCACATACATGGCGGTGTCTCACTGTCGGCATCGGTCGAACGAGAATGTGTCCTCCGAATTTCGAGGCTCTCGAACGGGCGTGTGCCCGCCCCCGCATCGGATCGTCCCCAGCGGCCGAACCTCCTGCTCCTCGTCTTCGTTCCTCGTCCTCGCGGGCACCGAGCCCTACTCTCGCGAATGGCTCTCCCAACTTTCGGGCCTCTTCCTCGTCGATGAAGATGAAGAATCAACTTGGACCCTTTCGTGTCTTGTGGCCCTTTCCCTTTCTTGCTCTTTCCGGCCGTAAGATCGGCGTCTCTCGGGCCTAGCAACTCGTCGTAGGTCTTGTCTCGACCAATTCTCACCTCCCTCGCGATGCCCTTCCGAGTTATATAACCCCTCGTCTCCTCCCCTCGGCTCGGCCCGGTACTTTATCGCACTTCTTTACATTGCCACCCGTCCCGGCTATATGTTGCGAGCCGATACACACCTTCGTTCATCTCTTTTTGGCACCACTTGCATCGCTCTCTTCTTCTGCGAATTAAGGAGATGGCCATGTTGCCATCCAATGTCGCGAAATACGGGGTCCGGTGCTATGCTCCTCGTCCGAGCATCTTATCTACGACAACGTAAAACCGTACACACGATATTAGGGCCGATTAAATACACCCCCGTTGGGGGTGAAATAATCCCCGATGGGGGGGATTTCATACCGGCCCCCCCCGCGCGGGGGGGGGGGGGCCTTGTAAACGGTCACCCCTTCGGGGGGCGGCTGGCACCCCGAAGGGTGATTAGCACCCGCTTCGAGTGCGATTCCACCCCCATTGGGGGGTGAAATAATCCCCCCAATGGGGGGATTTCATACCAGCCCCCCCCGCAGGGGCGGCGCCAGCGATCACCCGCTTCGGGGTGTAATTCAACACCCGAAGGGTGATTAGCACGCCTTCGGGGTGCGATTCCACCCCGTTGGGGGGTGAAATAATCCCCCCCCATGGGGGGGATTTTATACCAGCCCCCCCCACTGGGGGGAGCACTTGTAAAAAAGTCACCCCTTCGGGGGGTAGTTCAACCCCGAAGGGGTGATTAGCACCCCTTCGGGGTGCGATTCTACCCGTTCGGGGTGGGGGAAATAATCCCCGATGGGGGGATTTCATATAACCCCCCCACGGGGGGGGGGGGGTTGTGAAAGCAGTCACCCCTTCGGGGGTGACGCGCGCACCCCGAAGGGGTGATTAGCACCCCTTCGGGGGTGCGATTCCACCCCCGTTGGGGGGTGAAATAATCCCCCCGATGGGGGATCCCCGAACTTGCGGTGCAGGGCTCGCATCCGGGGGCCGGGGCCCCGAGTCCGGGGGGGGGGGGGGGAAGAGGAGATCGAAGGTCCCCCCCCTTACAAACCTTGTGTAGGGTGGATCGCTGCCTTGGGAAGGCCGGATCGACCCCTCACGTGGCTTGGATCGCCGGCGGGAAGCTTCTAGATCTCCGAGGAGCCTTGGGGAAGGAGAAGAAGCGAGAAGGGGCAAGTGGGGGGGGGGGCGGGAATCGGTCCGGATCGACCCCAAATAGGGGGTGATCGGACCTTAAAACAGCACCGGATCGATCCCGGAATCGGTTCGATCGACCGATTTTGGGATCGATCCGGGTGGATCGGTCCGGGATCGACTGATCCTACCGATTCCAGCCGATCCAGCCAGGACTCCCGGCTGGATCGCTAATTCCGACTGGAATCGGATCGGTAGGTACCGATCCGATCCAAGAATCGGTTGATCCCGATCCGGATCGACCGATTCTGCAATCCATGGCCAATATGTCAAGACCTGATCGATCATCAAGTCAAGACCTGATCAGTTACCAAGTGAAGACCCAAGCACTTGCCAAGTGAAGACCCAATCGGTCGTCAAATCAAGAATTGATTGGTTGTCAAGTCAAGACCAAATTAGTTGTCGAGTCAAGACTCCACTAGTTGCCATGTTAAGAAGTAACCGACCGTCAAGTCAAGACCATAGTTTGCAGAATCGACTTATTCTTGGATCGAATCAGTCTCTACCAATCTGATTTTGGCGGATGAACTAATATGGTATAAGATCCTGACGGAATTGGACCGAAATAGCTGAATTGGGACCCATCGGGATTAAGATCCTGATCCAAATCCCAGTGGGGAAGACAAGGTTACCAAGTCCATCAGGTCTAGATGGACCCGATATGGTCAGGCCCCGTGGCGAGGAAGACTTAGGGGCCGATTTTGGCCCCAAAAGGGCCTAGTCCTATTTAGGCCCATATTTTGGGTTTTTTATTTTTAAGACTTTTTAAGAATCGACCCAATTCAGTTTTTCTCCTGAAGAATCAGCTGTGATTGAGCCCATCTGATCTAATCCAAATCAGATCAAGATCCACCGATCCAAATCCTTATTTTGATTCTACAATCCTTGGTCAAGACTCGATTGGTTGTGGAGTGAAGATCCAACCGTTCGTCATGTCAAGAACTGACCGACCATCTAGTAAAGACCTAATTGGTTGCTAAGCCAAGACCAATTGGCTACCAAGTCAAGCACCGACAAATTATCAAGCCAAGTGTCGATCAGTCACCATGTTAGGACTGACCAACCAATATGTCGGAAACTGATAGCCGTCAAGCAAATGAAGGCTGATTAAGACAGCTAGACCTAAAATCAGGGTGATATCCCTTGATGTATGCTAAGCCATTAAGGATCATGAAGACTAATTAACATGGCTGAATCTCATCACATGAGGATAATACCTCTAATGGGTAAAAAGCCCACCAAGCAAATGAAGTCCATTAAGACAATTAAACATTTCATGAGGATAATGCCTCTGATTGATAAAAAGATTAATAAAAGCCTATTAAGCCAGCTAGACCCCAATAGGGGTCAATGCCGCTTAGGGGTAAGAAGACACGAACGAAAACCCGTTAAGTGGTCAACTCTGATCTGAATGACACCTTTAATAGGAGGAAAGATTGATCAGTCCGAACCCATGAAATGACGAACGGAGCATAAAACCTCAATATCTACCCCAACTCAGGCCCAACCAAATCCAAGCATAAAGTTGTTAGTCGACCCAAGTTCTTCACATATGTACAAAAGAAGAAAAGGCCAAGAAGGATGTCACACGGGTTTGTCCTGTTTCAAAAGAAAGGAAATCAAATACTTGTTATTTTATGCACCCAAATTTGTCTTACAATTATGTTATCGTGATAACTAATCAAGGATTGTCAGGTGTTGTCTAGCATAATCAACATTGACTCTGCTTTAAGATTGACGGAGAGAGATCCAACTATAATTCAAACAACCCACATCATAACCTCACTTTTCATACCATGTCCATGGAATGCCATCTCGCGATATCTCGGTCTCGCCAAGGGGGCCGAGAAACGAGATCGCCGAGATCTCACCCTATGTAGCCTGATCCGGAAAAAAAATTTTCTTCGGGGGGCTTTGCCCCCCTAATACCCCCCCCACAAGGGGCACTACCCCCTTGACCCCACGTCCTAACCGCACAAGTCGATCCGCGACTACTTTGCGCCCCCCGTTTATAATAGTGTAAACATATTAATATATCTCACTATCACTTATACTATCACATAAAAAATGTGCTGCAAGTTTAATATCATATTAGTATTTAAATAAGATTGTATACAAGTTTTAATCTTTTAGAAACACAAAGATCATCTTTTTGATATTGAGAGTGCTTTGTAATTGTTCATTCACACAGGTGATGTATAAATGTGTTATATATTTTCATATAAATTTATTGATGTACTCTTATCTTTATAAGATATTATGTTATGTTTCATACATATACACATTTTAATCCGAGAATCCAAGATCCAATCGCTCGAGATTTTTCCGAGATCTCTTCTCTTTCACCCCCCTGAGACGAAGCCGAGATCCGAGACGACAATCCTTGACCATGTCATTCCCATATATACCCTGAAAAAATCAATCCAAAACCATTTCATCATATTCATAATTTTAATGGATTTTAAGGTATCAACAATAGCAAATAACTTTATGTTGCACAAGCTTTTTTATTTTATTTTTAAATGCTTATCAAGTAGAAGGCATAGCCATCTCCCTCTTCAAGTGGGACTCCTGGATCGGTTGTGTCCCATAAACAAATAAAAAGGAAAGGAAGGAGAGAAGAAAAATAAGGGAGGGATTGATGGTTGGAACCCCCCACCACTTGCAAGCATTGACCAATAGGACCCCCCCCACCAATAAAATTCGGTCGGTGAGACTCCCAGCACCTAAGCTTCTGCAAGTGGAACCAAAGATCACGGATTGGAATCCGGGCCTAGATCGGTAGGTCTTGATCCGGGCCGATTCTTTGAAGAAAAACCAATCCGGAATCGGTATGTATCGGTTCTTAAAAAGGCCATAAATTATAAAAAAACTACAAAAAAGAACTGAGATCGAATTTCGATCCAATCTAGGTTATTTTGGAGTTGAAATCATCCCCTAAAAGGCCCTGCAGTGGCACTTTGTTGTTGTGGCGGTCTTCCCCGAAGACAACCTTATCGGTCTGTCGACCCGGAAACCACAGATCTAGTGAGTTAAGTCACCCTGATATGATGGATCCGATGACTTAACTCACCGGATCCTAGCCTTATAGGGTCTAACAGACTTGGTAAGGTCCTCTTCCCCACCCAATAGGCAGGTGGGGAAGACCACCGCAATGGTACAATGCCGCCGCGGTGGCGTATGGGTTGATTCTAGTCTTTATTCTACCTAAATTGATTTTGGCCTATCCAACTGATTTGTTTCTCTGGGGCCCAAGGAATCAGGTGGATCAGCTGATCCAACCGATCCAAGCCAATTCCTCTGGGAGTCGGCTCTAGTTTAGACCTTCCAGGGCAATATTAGATCAGCAAGGACTAATCCAAAAATTGACTGATCCCAATTTGGAGCATGGAATGCGATCTCCCGAGAAACTCTCGAGATCTCCTGAGAATCTCTTTTTTTTCACACGTCCGAGAAACGAGATCGCCGAGACGAGAATATCCTTATAATATTCTTGGTACCTTGATCTCCTTTGCCTATTACTATTCCTAACTTGTTAGATGACCTTGTTAAGTTTGATTCATATATATTTCAATTTTATTATGGAATACATACAAGTATTTATCTAAATATTATTGTTTGATAAAATTTTATAACTTAATATTTTTATGACTAAAGATGTGCAATTGACCTAAGATGTCATCAATCTTCTATGTTCTATCCATATTGTTCAAGATGAAGTTTTAGTCTAACATAAGATCTCTTATATGTCTCATGTTAATAATAGTTCACCCTTTCTGTATTACACTTTTAATTCTCTCATATCTTATTTTGATGTTCATTATGAATTCTCTTGTTCTTTTTAAAGAGATTACATAACATTTTACATCTAAACATGTACATTGATTGTTATTTTCAAGATCCAATCTCTTTAGATTTTTTCGAGATCTCTTCTATTCAATATCTATGAGATCAATCTAGATGCAAAATGGCAACTCTTGAGTAAGACATACCTTATATAAATGAAACCCGAGATCCGATCTCCCGAGATTTTTCCGAGAATCTCACGAGATTTCCTCTTTCACCCTTTCGAGATGAAGCCGACATCCGAGACGGCAATCCTTGATTTGGAGCGGCCGATTCTACGAACTATGGGTGGGTCACCCCACCAGCAATAGTTGACTAGTGGGTCACCCTCCACTAGCCAAATAAAATTGTAGGAACCCTACCAACTAGAGGTGTAAATGGAATCGAATATTCCAAATGTCGATTCAATTCCAACAAAAATTAACGAATTTGGAACTTGTTATTGTATTGTTTAAGTTATCAAATTTGGAATCGGATATTCTGATAGTTTATCAGAATCATTTGATTTTGTTTCAGTTTATCCGATTTCGATAAAAATTAAATATATAAGTAAAATTAATTAAAATAAACTAAATAAATTATAAAATATGATATCTATATATATAAAGTGATAAAAATAAAGTTTTGATAAAATTATATCAAATTTTAATAATTATATGTAAATTATTAACTTATTTTTAAATAAAAAATATATAGTGTGAATTTCTGCAATCATGATAGCAAAATCAAAATTGAAACAGTGATTCCAAAATTATCAAAATCGAAATTGAACCACCTTAACTGTTATTGGAACCGGAATTGGATACAGGTGATTTCGCTATTGGATCCTATCCATTTGCAACCCTAGTACCAACCACTTGCACATAAGGGTGAGATGGAGTTGCATAACCATCACAACTTTTTAGGAGATGAAGGGGTGTCACACCCTACCAACTCCTCTCATTCTCATGTCTATAAATAGCCCCTCAAGGCTCTCATTTGGAAAGAGAAGAAGAGAGGAGAGGGAGAGGTTCTCATCAAAGTTTTAATGCACAAAGCGAATCATAGGAGAATGAAGAATCGCTAAAGGCGCCCAAGGAGAATGAGAAAAATTTTAGACAAAGGGCTTAAAGCCTCAAAGGCAAGATAAAACTATTAGGCTAGTCATGTAATATAAGAGCTATATGTGGGATATAGAACTTAAAGGGTGAATGACCGTTGTTCATAATAATATATCCCCAATATATGTGCTCTAAATAATTAATGAAAAGAACTATTTCAGATACAATATGTAAGGGACATATGACCTCACATTAAATATTATCCATAACTCATTATCATCTTATGAGATTAGATTGGAGATTAGAAGGGCACAAATATGTTCGAAGTACATTATTCAAATGGGAACTTATGGCTCTTCACGCCTTCTTATTTTATGTACATTGATGTACTTTATAGTGTATATGAAATGACACGACATTCGTTCATGATCATGTCTCTGATAATGTCATCATGTGTCAATGTTTACAACATACTTAAATTCTTATGGTCATTTTAATGAAATTAACATACAATGAACAATTTAAATAATGACAAATAAATAACAAAAGAAGATGCAAATCAATCAAAGTGATAAATTGTAAGCAAAAAATTCAACTAAATAAGTAAATGCAACAACATGGAAATTAAATAAGTTGAATTTAATAAAGTTTGAAAATAACCAAATCATAAAACTAAATAACACAAAAGAATAACAACAAAACATAGCCCATAAGCCAACTTAATTTAATTATCAAATCAATTAAATGATAAAAATAATAAAATTTAAAGAATAAAAAATGATTCATAACACATCAATTAAAATCCAAAACAACACATAATGCAGCATAACAAATAAAAGTAAAACACTTAATGATAAAGTGAAAAAATTTTAAACATCAAAAAATAATAATAAAGATAACTAAATAAGAAATGAATTGGTGTCAAAATTTATTAAACAAATCATGATAAATCATATCATAAGTGACAAAAAATTCAAACTGAAACTCAAAAACAAATAATCATCTCCCTAAATAGCCTAAATAATAACAAGAATTACACATACTTCCATCGTCCTTGCAGCACCTCAACTTTTCTTAATGCTAAGGCAGCTTAGCAGGATGAGCCGTCACTAGATCACTTTTAACAAAAATGATCCATATATGACAAGCCAGAGGACAAAGAAGAAACAAAGGATCAAAATTCTCAGGATTTGTATCCTGAAATGAGCAGCCTATCCTAACATTAAGAAGGAGAATGTTCAGACCATGGTTCGCCGGGTCGGCGACCCGGTCGGCCGGGTCGCCCGACCCGGTCGCTTTTTGGGCCGACCGACCCCGACCCGGCCCCGACCCCCCGATCCGGTTATTATTTTAAAATGAATTTTTTATTATTATTTTTCCCGACCCCGACCCGACCCCGACCCGACCCGGGTCGCGACCCCAACCGACCCGGGTCGCGACCCCAACCGACCCGGGTCGGTTTTGGGGCCGACCGACCCGGGGCCGACCCCCGACTATTCCTTCCTTGGTTCAGACGATCAGATTTAGACAATCTACCAAGAGAGAAATGACAAACCATTGCCCAATTAACATTGTGTGAACAATAAACTAACTCAAAACGAAAGTAAAATTTAATCTGGTTTAGACAACTAATTAAGACAAATGATCCTTTTGCAGTGGATAGATGAAGTGAATAAATTGTTGGAAGAACATAAACTCACATGCTCTGATGAAGGTAACATTGTGATTATCACATCGCTTGACACTGCAATATCAAAAGGAGTCGCCTTTGTTGGAATGCCTCTCCTTGAGAACTTTTCCATGACACTTTGGTTGCTGAATACAATAAGAAGTCCTTCTTTGGTCGTAAGTGGAAATTAAACAGAAGAAACAATAAGAAAAATAGTATTAACACATTAAGACGTTCATGAATTCTCATAATGAGAAAATAAACCTATCACTTTCTTATAGTTAAATAAAGATAAAAGTAAGTGACTTTTGTCCGTGTAACTATAACCCACCAAGGTAGTAAGATAAATTAAATAATAAAAGATCTTCATATGATCCAATATTCATAAAGAAGAATTGAGACTCCACACGATAATAGCACTATGAAATTCATTTTTCATCATATCGAATATATATATATATGAATTTTGTTTGATAAGTCATAGGATCTTCATTCATTTGAGAAAAAGAATTTTCATTATCTTTGGCTAACATAAACTACTATGAAAACATATGATATCTCATAGGACTATTGGCCAAAATACATGCTATGCATGAAAATAAACATATCGAGGTTTTGAGTTTGTTAAGTTGTCTTTGATCCTCTCTCCATGGAAAAGTGCAAATTTTTGATGTTAATTACATTGAGACACTTGAATGCCCTTGATTAACTGTCATAATAACTCATAGAGATAGAAACATACATTCACAAAACATATATGGGAGCTATGACCTCATAAATTCAATAGAATGCAAACATAGTATGTTAAGTTTGATTTGAGTTTCATTATGTTTCATGGAGGGTGTTTTTTAAAATTCCAACATCTTAAGTATATGTTTCTTAGTGGATTCTTAAACATATGTTTAACACGGGTTTAACTCTTTTAATTCAATGTCTTACCATGTTTTGAATTATTAGAGTTTATTTAGATTCAAGGTCTAGAAAAAACATATTTCGGATCAAAATGTTGAAATTATGTTTTAATCATAAGATTTCAATTC
This sequence comes from Cryptocoryne crispatula var. balansae, assembly GCA_036172225.1. NCBI lineage: Eukaryota > Viridiplantae > Streptophyta > Magnoliopsida > Alismatales > Araceae > Cryptocoryne > Cryptocoryne crispatula. Next base: position 9,940,272 of record CM069929.1, on the reverse strand, counting down.
CAATTCTATTTTTTATATCTAAGTTTTGACATTTTAGACTTGGTAAAATTTGCTTAAATCTGATTTTTATGGTATCGAATTATTCATGATTATTTCATTTGGCCTTTTTGTTCTAAGTCTTAACATTAAGCACTTAAATTCACCTTGTCCTTATTTAAAGTTTAGCATCTTAGACTTAGTAAAAAATCAGATTTTTATGATATCAAATTGGAGTAATTTCATTATATTTATCATGTTCGGATTATGGTTTCTAGATTTCTTTTATGGATTGACTATATTAAATGTTTGTCTTTGGGATCATATTTTCAATGTTGGTTTCAGGTTTGGTTAATTAAATTCATCTTTTCATGTTTGCATTCCATATGGTTTACATCATGGAAAATTGGGTCGCGACCCGGGTCCGACCCGGTCGGTTTTGGTCATGATCGGCCCGATCGCGACCCAGTCGGCCTGACCCATCGGCTGGGTTGTGGAGTCGCGACCAAGCTGTGGGCGGGGTCGCGCGACCTCGCCTGCAACGGTCAGATGACCTTGCTGGTGACCGTTGCCAACAAAAGGGGGGGCTTTAACCCCCTCCAAGCCCTTGGGGGCCTATTTAAGGTCCCCAAGGGGCTCTCTTCCTCCCTACATTTGCTCACCTCACTCTTGCTCACTAAATGCTATTTCTCCAAGCCAAACAACCCAAACTACCAGCGCGAGACGGAGTGATCTGGCTTGGTTACATTGCAACTTGATCTCCATGGTGGAGAGAAAAGTGCAGTGTAAATATTGTGACAAAGTTATCTTCGATGGTATTTATCATTTGAAATTTCATCTTGCAGGCATGAAGGACAATGTTCTTCCTTGCACATGGACTCCACCGGAGGTGAGAGCTCAATTTCGTAAGCACCTCTACGCTTTACCGACGAGGAGCAATACACCCATGCGACCTATGACGCCAATCATGGTACAAGGCCACAACGTGGAGGAGCTCACTGTACCCATAGAGCTGGAGGACAATATCACGATGTCTCCAACTATACATATGATTCAACCCAAAGCTCTTGATTCTCCACATATGGCCAAGAGCATTATGGAATGAATTATGTGGAGTCATTAGACACTTCGATCCAATCGACCTATGACTACGATAGCTATGGTGACTCATTTGGATCAAGTCTTAAGATGGTTTCCCAAGGAACTAACGAATACGATCGTTATGTATATATGTATAAAACTTTGTACTCAACCCAATGACATGGGGAGAGTATATAAACTACATACAAAATGTAGAACATGTCACATTAAAATGAAGTTCATGAATTATTTGTTTAAATCATGTCATTTATTTTTTTCCCCTCATTTTTCTGTATTTTTTGGATTTTTTTGCACTTTTCTTGATTTGTTTTGAATTTTTAAAAAAATAAAAAATAGGGGTCGCGACCCAGTCGGATCGGGTCGGCTTGGGAGCTGACCGACCCGGTCGCGACCCCCGACCCCCCTCTCCTTGGTTTACATAATACTCCCCAACTATAGACATATGCACATTGACAACATGACGTCATTTATATAACACGGGTACAACGAGTGACGTCAATACGAGGGAGGCTCATATAACCATAATCCCCTCAAATCATATCATATGAGAATTCCTATGACCTAGTATAGGCATGCAATACCTCAATTTCCTACTTAAAATTTGAAGGTCGGTCTAGCGTGGTAACACGTATGACCACCTATTGGCACCAAAAATTTTTATAAACAAAAAAGAGAGGGGGAGTCCAATTATAAGCCAATTTAAATGGATCTTATTAGATTATGTTTGGTCATAATCAAGTGGAGGAGATAGTGGTCATGATGGGATCAAGATGACGCAATATCAAGGACTATGATGCCTTGTGACTTAAGTAAGGGATCGTATCACTATTAGATCTTTAATGGGAGCTGTATCCAACTTAAGTAATAGCCAGTCATGATCAAATTGATGGATATAAGATATGATAGATGAGATCTCATCATTACTTAAGTTTCGGATCCTACTCTTATTGGGTCCTTAAGAGGATCTGGTTCCTACTTAAGTTATAATTAATATTGGCCCTTGGATCATGTGATATCGATGAGATCTTAGGTCAAATAAGCAGCCACGATCCTCAGCCCAAAGCTGCACAAGGAACAAGTCAAAGAAGTCCATCGGAAGTCCCTACAAAATAGAAGAGGAAATGGTGGAGGTGGTGCATATCTCCCACGTTCAGCAGGTATGACTTGCTCTTCCTCATCCCCACCTCCCACCTTCACGTGCGAGCGAGGAGAAGTCCCTCCGGGACTACTTCTCCCACCAAGGGGTTATAAAATAAGTCCCACAAGGACTGTTCAAGGGCTGGCTGATCAAGGAGCAGGGTCCGGAGGCAAGATAAAGAGGTAGAGTCACAAAGGGCAGCTTCTGCTTCTGTTGCTGTCCCAAGGAGAAGGCTGTCGTTGTTGTCATCTAGTCAAGGAGGAGCCAACGAAAGGAAAAGAGGGGTGCACTGCTGCCTTGCCTGTCCTTCAGTTCAAGGAGAAGGTCCGGTTATAGAAGGCCTCTGCTGCAGTCAGATCTGCACAAGGAGAGGAGGCTGAGTAGGAAAATGTGAAACCTCGAGATTTTACATATATATAAAAAAATATGTGAATATGGGTGTGTATGGCATAGTATGAAAATTCATTTGATTTCCGTTTATTTGGGAAATGAACTTTCGATATCCTATCTTTGGCTACTATGATATTTCATAGAAAATATTAGTCAAAATATGTGATATGCATGTATAAAACATATGTCGAGGTTAGGGTTCATAAAATTTGTCTTTGGACCTCTCTCCATCGGAAGTTGCGAATTTCCGATGTTAATTACATCGAGATACTCGAACACCCTTGATTAATTGTCGTAGCAATTCGTATATGAAAGAAAACATCCATCCACAGAATATTAGTGTAAGGGGATTATGGCCCATAAAAGCAATGGAATGCAATCTGATAATATAACGACCATATAAGGTCAAATGCAGAAACTTAGTATCTGAGCTTAAGGTTAAGGGCAAGGATTTTGACAATACCTTGCAATAGATTAGTCTCTCAGCCTAATGTCTTATATCAAGATCTGAGCATATTCAGATCAAGATCTATATTGATTTCATTCATATATGTGAAATCTAGTCCCACATATGGACTTATCAAAGTCTATCACCTTCTATTAAGGATGAGGACAAGTATTTTTAGAAAAGGATCATGGTCTTCTTTCACACCTTACCTAACCGTGGGGTTTATGAGAATATCCTAGGCTTAGGTAATTGGTCACTTCTTAATGTTAAGTCTTAACATCTTAGACTTAGTGTAACATAGACAGGATTTTGACCCACTTTCAGGCTTTCCCAGATCCCAAATCTGGTCTATAATCCAGATATTGGTGAAGGCTTCTAGTCTTTATATACATGGGACCGGACCTAAGACTTGATATATATATAGACATTGTGTGGGGTCAGGTGGGGGATTGAATGTAGCCTTATATGAGGCCAATATGTATCATAATGGGGACTGCTATATGGTCCTGTATGGGGTGTCAATAGAAGACTAAATGGGCTGATATGTGGTTATATATATATATGACATTAACCAAGGCTTATCATATGATGGGTGCTGAGTCATGTAAGGGCCCAGGCTTGTATGGGCCTGCAATGTATGTCTCTTAAGGTACTTATATGGCCTCAAGCACAAGCATGACCTATTTACATTCAGATCCAAGACCAATCGAAATCCCACCCATATCTACCCCTTGGGCTGGCTATACTTAGAATTAAAATTCCGGAAGCAAAACCATGTTATCTATGGTTGGAAGCCTCCTAGAAATTTCTAGAATATAAACCTCTGGGATAGGGGTCTCAAATTTCAGGATTCTGCACCGAACCCTGTCTTAGGCTCTGTCCACTAATGGAGGTTATATCTACCTTCTACAGGGCCTGAAATATGCTAAGATCAGTTAAGTTTGGTCATCATCCTATCATAGGGATGACCTGATTATGTTCAGATCCGAGGCCGGACTTAGGATCAAACTCCAGAGGGCTAAATCATATATCTATGTAGATTTTCGAAGCACCAAGTTATGCATTGGAGCTTCTTCATGATGGTTGTCATATCCCTCCCTATATAAAGTCTGAAATCTCATACCTAGACCCGGGCTTATATAAACCTGAAGTGTATGATATTGAGACGACATAAGTTTGATTATAAGTTTACCATATGGAACCTACATATACATATGTGTATATGCTGCAAGCTCTCCCTCTGTTTATCCCTTGGACCTATCTCCTGAAATCAGGTCCTGCTTATACGTGGGTTATAGACTTCGGCTACCCTCTCGGAAGTTCATGGATGAAGGCCCCCGGCAATCCTAGGATTTATGTAATCATATTCTTGACATAAGGACCAATCCGAATGTGAGCAATTGGTTTCCAAATACCACCTGAATTCGGATCTATACCTGCCCTCCTATATGGATCATGGAATAATTATATTAAACCATGCCTCAAGGTCTATTCTTAGTAGGTATTCTATCCATCTTATAAATGCTGTAAGGTTCATTTGGGTTCGAATGACCCCAACTGTACTTGAATTCAAGGTTGAGACCTCCTCTATTCATCCTTCAGACTTAGCAACATTCTGTCGAAAAACTAGGTCCTGTATATACATGGACCTTTGCCCATTTCTTCAGGATCCTCAAATAGCCTGGACCTGAATACTTATCTGTTAGGATTCGGTCTCAGAATTGATCCTGAAACTGGTCCTAGACTGGTCACCAATCGGGACTGAACCATGTATAGGGGTCTGCCTGAAATATTATGTAAAATAAGGCATGTGTGAGCCTGAAATGTCCATCACCTGAACCACCCAAGCTCGGCCTGTAATTTTGCCCTGTAGGACCTTTATACATAACATGGAATACCTATCTTGGCCTCTCCTATAATCTGATTATGCTCAGATCTAGGGACGGCTGAACATCTTTCCTTTGTGATCTCGGTGACCTATGACCAAGAGGCTCATGGGATGGTCACACTGTTAAAGTTGAAACTTTTAAGCCCAAACTTAGGCTCTCCATAGTTAAATTCTCCAACAATCAGATTCAGGGAAAAGGGGGATCTGAAACTCAATCCTATCCATTGTCGGGCTGTACATATGCCTTATTTGTATACACATATACATATAAGGATACTTAATCATCGATCCTCTTATTTGTGCCATATGGTAGCACACACCCTTATGTGGTGGAATTCAAGCTTATCATGTCGGGGTCATCTTGTCCCTTTTGGGGGTACAGGTTTATATATGAAAAAACCTATCCTCCCCTCTTGGTAATTAAACTCCCTCTCCATGAGTGAAAATGTGGCTTCGGCTACTATCCAAGACATGTGGACACAGCCGGACTTAATCATATGCCTCTAACCAATTGGATATCATATATATACCCAACTGTAATGGTATAAATGATGATATGCTTGCTCCTTTAATGAGCCGGGCTCAGGTGCTTTCTCCCCTATGGTCTGAAAAATGGGCATATGGCCCTAAACTCTATTTATTTCATCAAACTGTGTTCATTCCTCATTTCCTCATGTTCGGAATTGGCTTCTTCAATCAAGCTCTTTATGTATATACATTTACATACATATGAAGTGGTCCTCGATCACCATCATGTGAGTGCTTGATTGATGCCATATGGTATATAAATTATTGTTGCATTGGCGGAGTTTGACTATAACCCTCATTCCATCATGTTGAGGGCATCTCACCCTCTTGGAAATATATATTTTTATGTATTCAACCCTCTCATATGGGTCTGCCTCATTATCGGCCTTCTTTAGTATGAGATGGATCAAAAGGACCATATATATATATAATTCTGTCCGGGACATTCTCATAGAACTAGGCCCAATATTAGGCTCCAATCATGTCTTGCTATGGACATAGATTCTGTATTATATATGGCTTTCATGACCGGGGTATATGGCTATGCACAGGTTTTTGCTTATCTTTCTATGAATATCATCATATGTCTATTAATCATGCCATATGGCAATTTACATATCCTCATATGGTGGGATATACATATATCCATAGCCTCTTCATATCAAGGCTCCTTGTCATGAATTCTGTCCCTTACTTGGTCTTCTTTATTGTAAGATAGACCAAAAAGACCATGTGTATATTTGATCTTGTCCGGGGCATATTCATGGAACTGTGCTCAATATTGGGCTATACTCGTGTCCTGTATGAATCATAAATCAGTTCCTTGGCACCTTCAACATCCTGATTTTATAATCAGAGGGTACTTCATCATATCTTGTGCAATTTATGATCGGATATCATGACCTGTTCAAGGCCCAGTTGGCCATTCCCTCTTCATACCCACTGCTCTGTCAGGGCTACCCGGGGGTCTTTGGTCCATCATGTGGGTTCCAAAGAGGCCGGATATAACCCTTCTTACCTTGATGACAAAGTGCCCTTCAAACTCTGCCGAATTGATCAGGCTCTGGAGATTCATCCCCCAGAATTTCAAGGCTGAGAGAAGGCTCTAGAGAGGGGGCTGGAGAAGGGGGTCAAACCTGCCCATGCATATATATAGGAAAGGGTTCACATATGATGGTATTGAATTGTATCCCGGGGGAGGACAGAAAATGGCTCCAAGTGAGGCCTGTATGTCCGATGAGATGATCATCAATTTGGTCTTATTACTATGATCAAATGAAATCACCCCCAAGGACTTGCTTATTGGTTGACCCCCTTTAAGCCCGATAGGTGAGATGGTCCTATAATCCTGACCTTTTAGCTTACCCCTGCTGGAATATGTATGGAATAGGAGGATGGATTTCAGGTTTGGACTTGGGGTTCAGAGGGGTCCGCGGGATTCTATCATTGCCCGGGGATTTCTAGGCAAAAGCAAGGTGGTATTTTGATGAAATTGGACAAGGACCATGGACATTGGGCTATACATAGACATAAGACTAGGAGAGGGACGGATGAAGATGTGGATACTAAGCTGAAATGAAGGGCACCATGTCTCACCTTCTAGCCTTTGAGAATCACCCTGAATCCTCTGTAAAACAGTGGCCGCAAGACCTCCTTTTGGCTGCCTCTCTTTGCTTAATGCTCCGATGGTGGACTTGACTAAGATTAATATCCTCCTTGCTGCTGAGATGGCTTTGACAGAATTTCCCCTTTCTCTTCTTGCTCTTCCTCCTCCGACCCCCTTTACATAGGCCGCGGGCTAGCTTTTATAGGACATGAACTCCTCCCCTTGCTCCGGTAGTGGGGGAGAGTTGTGTGCGCATGATTGAAAGTGGGGAGAGTGGGAGATCATGGGGGGGGGGGACAGGTGGCAGTCCCCATCTCCTATATTCCCTCTTGCGAGGGAGCATCCAATGAGACATATCCATTGACTCCCGGCCCTCTATTTGATGGGCTTCCTTGATCAACCGGTGCTCCATTCAATCATAGCCCTCCATCTTGTTATTGGACATTAATCTCATTAAGGATCCGGTTGATCCATTGCATCATACCGCTGGCCATCCAGAAGATTTATGCTCCATTTGACTTGTTCAACCTTTAACCCCGGCCCTTGATCAAGTGTCTCTACATTTAATCCAAGCCCTTGATCTCTTAATGGACATTAATCCTGTTAAGGATCCGGGGTGACTTGACATCCGGTAATCACACTTGTTAATGACTTGTCTATCGGATAACCCATTAACTAGGATCCATTGGATATTATCCTATTAAGGATCCAATAAGATCCTCTTAATGAACCGATGAGGATCCAAGATCCAATTAGTTTATTGATTAGCCAATCCTGGCCCTTGGATGCCCCTGGCCTACCTCTCGGATCTTTTTTTGAATTCCACAACCTGTTTTTCCCCCGCGGATCAACCTCTTTCCCTTTTTCTTTGCAAGTTCAGTTGAGTCTTCCATCAGGAGACAAATTCTTTCACCCGGGCCTTCTTCAGCCAGCCTTCTCTTTTCTTCTATCGCACCATCCTATCTTCAATTAGACTTAGCTGCAGCTTGGGTATTGCTAGGAGAAGCCACCGCACCTGCTGATTGGAGCTCTCGGATGCCCTCTCCTTCTTCTTGGTATTAATCCGTGAAGGTGAACATCCTCTTAGCTATATTCGGGTGAGTAGAGTATATGCATTTGTCTCTTCAATTATATATAGTGATTTTCCTTCTTTTCTCCCTACCGGTGCATCATGTGTGCTAGCTTCCTCTTTTATTTACTGTCGGCAGCACCCCAATTGGTCTAATTGTTCTATATCATACCACATACTCATGGCCGGCCGCATGGAGATGCATGTCCTTTAATCTTTCATCTGTTTTGTGCATGTGAAGACCCATCTCTTCAATATATTCAATGGGCCTTATACCAACTCCCGGGCTGGATGGCTGCCCTCTCCTCTTCTTTATACATATCCGGCTGTGAGCACCATTTGACAGCCTATTACTTGCATGTTTATGGCCGGGTCTGCTAAATGGGAGTCAGTTTGACCTCTGCTTGCTATATCCGGCCCTCTTTCTTCAGAATTTTGTTATGAGCATGTCTTCATATCAGAAATCAAATATGTGTCTAGCTGGATATATATATGTATATATCCGAGGCCTTCCAACAGGAGTCAATATGGACTCTGCAGACTGTCCCCGACCTCCCCATTTTTCTTGGCTAGATAGGAGATGTGCCCTATACATAAAGTTGAGGACCCGGCTCTTTAATATATAGACTTGGGCTCTCTCCCAGTTTCCGGGCCAAATGGATGCCCTTTAGCATGTTGTTCAAATGAGCATAGCTGGATTTTAAACAGAACCCGGATGTGGCTTCTGTTTATCACATTCCGGCCCTTTCTTTTTCAAATTTCTGTTGGGGGGCAGGGGATATGTTGCATAGCTTTGAGGACCCGGCCCTTCAATGCGCTGGATTGGGTCTTCTTGAGTAGGTCTATTAACATGTCATCTTTCTATGTTGAGGTGAGCATGTCCGAGGCCTTCCAACAGGAGCCAATATGGCCTCTTTTTCAGATTATCTCCGGCCCTCCCTTCCTTCCAAAGGCCTTCCCATATGGCCTTCAAACAGGAGGTTATCATATGTAGGGGGCTCAATTTCTTCATATGCTATATTGGGCCGGTCTTGGGTATATGTCCTTGGGTATATGTCCTTGGGCCCCTCTTAATTCATATACCGATGGTAGGCCATAGGGAATTAAATATTTTCATTCCCTATTTACATATGCTTATATTTCATATAGAAATTTTGAGTGCCAACAGAAAATAATAAGAGTCATGATCATGTAAATACGCCCCTTGAACCACCTCTCTTCTTCCCTATATGCCTTCGCATCTCTTCGGCTATCTGCTCTCATACCTATAGTTGAGAATATCTGCATAACCCCTCAAAGGCTTATCACTTTGAATCAAGAAAGGGATAGTCGGCTGCCTTAGAATCATGCCTATATATAACTCTGATCATGACCTCTCTCCTTGATATAAGCTTGTCTCATGACCCATGATTCAGCCCCTAAAAATTGACCTGTTTTGACTCTCAAAATAGTCCCTATATCTCCACTTCTCCCCACAAGCTGCTGCTGTCAGTTCTGCACAAAGAGGAAAAGCTGAGATATGCTCCTCCACCTGCTGATGCTGACGCCGCATGCCCAAAGAAGAGAGGCCGATGGCTGATGCTGCTGCTTTGTTCCTGCTTATCAGATGGTCCTGGAGCCCATGGAAGATGATAAAAAGAAAAAAAGTCTTCTCCCTACCAACTGTTCACGCTGCACACACCAGAGGAAAAAAAAAGATGGAGGAGAGGAGGAGAAGATCGGCCAAAGCCCTTTTCATGCTTCCCTCCTGCTGCTGCCAAGTATTGCTGCCCCCACTAGCCGCGCCCATGATAGAAGCCCCTACTGCTGCCTTGTCTGCTGCACCAGGAAGATAAAGAAGAAGGGGCCGAGAACTCTTCACTTGCTGTCATTCCCATCTGCTAAAGAGGAGTCGAGGAGAAGAGGTGAGGTGACCTGCACACAAGGTCATATGTTCGACCCACCTCTTTTATCAGCTTGTCCTCCCATGATCATTCCATATAACCTCCTTGTTCGGCCTATTTTATGTTAAACAGTCACCCCGTGTTCAGTCTATGATGAACCCCTACTCGACCTTTTGCCATGATCATATGATAGCATATGTACCCCTTGTCCCACCTCTATCTCATGGCCTTATGACAGTCTAAACAATCCCCATGTTCGGCTCCACACAATCACATGACAACCCCCCCTATGTACACTTAGATCTATAGAAAACCAAGTGGAATCAGACCACCCAATGCTCAAAATGTTGAGCTTAAGAGGGTATCCGAACCACCTTAGTATCATGCCTACAAACCCATTTCAATTCTCCCATAACCGAAATGAGTGGCAGCCAATGGTGAAGGGAACCAAGGTCCGAAATCAAGCAAAATGAAGGCAATGACAAGGTCATATATGTTAAAGGGATCTAAAAATGAAGCTTATGAGCAAGATGAAGATGAAGGGCCATCCAGGCCAAAATGAAACAAAATAGGCCCATCGGGCCCAAGTTGAAGCTATAAAGTCCATTGGACTTGAACTATGTTTTCAAGGCGACGCCTCGTCTAGGCGACAAGGCACCCTAGTGGGGGAAGGCGATGGACACTAGGCACCCATTGCCTTAAATTATTATTTTATATATTTTAATAATAAATAATATTAATTCAGTGTCAATATCACATAATTAAGTTGTTTAGGAGTAAAAACAACTAGTTCTAATAATTAACTTGAGTATAAATTGACATTTTGATGAAATAATAGCTAGGGTTAAATGATTTCTTAACTGTTTACTAATAGTTAATAAAATCTAAATACTAAAATTAACTAATTTGTCAAGTTATTTAGTCTATATAACTATGCACTTCCCACATTATTAATTGATTTGCATGATGTCAAAGTTATTTTGCATCATTTTTACACATATATTTGTTATTTCATCTATTTTACTATATAAAAAGGCATCGCCTTACGCCTCGCCTTATCGCCAAGGCGGTACTGTGTTGCCTTGATCGCCTTGAAAACCTTGGACTTGAAGACATGTAAGTGATGGGCCAACCAGGTCCAAAATGACATGAAGATAGACCAACTGGGCTCAAGACGACATAAAGACATGATGATAGACCTATATGGCCATGCAACATGAAACCACCTCTCAAATATTAAAATTAAATAAAAAAAGGTTAAGAGGCTCACCTATTAATTTAGGCTACCTCATAATATTGGACGGACACCCGAGTGAGCGCCGAGGTGTATCAATCATGGACGGACACATGGACAAGCTCTATTGTGTACCGATCCTTCCCCATTTTGGGGTAAATTCCCACTTGACAAAGAGGATTATACATGACACCATATCATAACATTCCTTTGAATCATTCAGGGAGAAGAGGATATATATCTTGTGCCCATGTAACAGGTTAAGGATTCCCCATATCATGTTGATTTTAAGGCAACATGTCTCCTCATGGTGATGCATTGTGTATCCCGTATCATATATGAATGACATTATGTGTCAAATATTCTATGATATGGTAAGAGAGCATCATTGTAACCCATACGCCATATGGAATGCAAATACAAAGACAACTTAAAATAACCAAATATGAAACTTGAAAATCCAATAAGATGATCTGAAATCAAGGTAATTGGCAAGTTTCAGAGCTGAAAATGTCAAAAATCAGCTCATACATGACTAGATTTATATGTTAATAAGATCATAATTAAATCTGGAAATCATGAAACAAGAAATCAGATAATATGGATCTGAAAAATGACTTAAAAGTTCCATATCTAAAAGATGCTTAAACCAGAAACTGAGATGATGAAGAACATGGAAATCTTCCAAGTTTCAGACCTGAAAATGCTAAAAACACGGTCCGAAAATGGAATGACTCAGGGTATGACAAACTCTAAGCTCCATATTTGAAGATATTTGGAATCGGATCACATGGACATGATATCAAGCCCCTATGTCTTTGATCTCAATAGTGTCCGCCTTAATATTTGAGAAAGGTTCGGACCGTATCTTATGCTCCTTTAATTTCAGATTAGGATGAGCTTGAGTTGGGTCAAGAATGAACAACCCTTTTCTTAATATGTTTTGAAGAATGTTAGTAAGAGATGCCATAGATCTGCTGATGATCTGGTAAGCAATAAGATGGATAAAATTGTGACTTACCTCCACAATGAGAATCAACTATCATTTTGGATCTAATCAATCCTAATATGCTCAAAATAGGGCTGAACCAACATATATGCCAATCTTATGAAATCTGAGCATGGGAATGTAATCTCAAGGGTGTTAAATTTTTTGATTAATGATGAACTCTGATCATGGAATCTAGATCAGTTAATGAAATAAATATCATCAAAATGAGAATATGAATTCCTAGTTGACTGTTCAAAATCTGGAAGCAGGTAGAATGGCTCGGACATTGATGCTCAGTTATGATAATATGAAATCAAATTGCTGCATCTTAGATCTAGGTGATCCTAAGATCAAATGTGAATGAAGGTCCTGTAAGTCAAGATTATACTATGTGGAAGAAAATAAAGGTTTCAAATGTTATAAGTCATAGACCTTAATAATGGAATTTCCTAATCATGGTGATTTCGTCAATATGACAAAGTATAATGTTAAGTCTTAAAAATATACAAATTCAAGACTAATGCTATGACTTAGAGCATGATGGAACTAATAATGAATAGGCTTTAATTAGATATCATTTCTTTTCACTAAGGCTAAGATGCTAGACTTCCAAATAAAGGAAAGATGATTCTAAGTGTTTAATATTAAGACTTAGATAATGACAGAATCATAAAGATGCTTTAAATCCGATACCATGAAATCATATCTAAATAAATTCTTACTAAGTCTAACATTATTAGATTTGGAGGTAAAAAATGAAATTGGGATTAAGATCTTACAATCAAATAAATAATCTAATAATGAATTGAATCCGAAACATGTCTTTAATAGACCTCAAAATTAATGAACTCTGATAATTCTAAATACATCTTATGTAAAACCTTGAATTTTTTTTTGTTCACGGTACAACCTTGAATTAAAAGAGTTGAATTCATAATAAGAATAATCAGATACCATAAAAATCTGATTATACAATCAAAATACATAACACATAATGAAAGATGATCCGAGTCATGTCATTTTGACTTTGGATCCAAATTAACCCTAATAACTCAAAATACATTTGATTATTGCTAAGACATTGAATTAAAAAGAGTTAAACTCATATCAGACATGTTAAATATGATTAAGAATCCACTAAGGTATATAACCTTAAGATGTTGAAATCTTAAAATACATCTTCATTAAATCATAACAAAACTCAAATCACATTAACATATTAAGTTTGCATTCTATTGAGTTTATGGGGTTATAACTTTCATATATGTGTATGTTTTGTGGGTGCTTGTTTCCATTTCATGAGTTACTTATAACAGTTAATCAAGGGTATTAGAATATCTCGATGTAATTAACATTGAAAATTCGCACTTTTTAATAGAGATAAGTCCAAGGATATTAATGAACCCTAAACCTTGATATATTTATATTTTATACATAACATGTATTTTTGGCTAATACTCCTATGATATATCATGCGTTTTCATAGTAATATATGTTAGCCAAAATGATGAAAAAAAAATCCCAAATGAATGAAAACCAAAAGAATTTTTAAACCATGCCATGCAAACATTTATATTCTTATGAAAAACAAGGTTTCACACCACCTTTTAAATCAAGTCGAAATTCTCCCTTAGTAGGTAGAATGTATGTACTCTGTACTCTCCCTACATCAGGAAAAATCAATGTATAGTGTGAACACGTCCACATACCCGTCTAGGATCAAAACACCCCGGAGTCAACCCTTGTGTCCATCTAATATTAAGAAGGGGCCTAACTTAATAGGCTTGGCATTTTAAATATTTTCATATGATTCATAAATTTAAAAAGTACATTTTATTTGGTCATTTTGCCACATTTGGCTAAACATCAAGTCATATCGGCCTCATTGATCCCATCTTGCATTATTATTGGCACAATTGGCCTATAAACATCATTTTGTCATCATCTAGCCCATCAACATATCATCATTAGCCTAAGAAGGCCTGCTTTGCTTCATTTTGGCCCGGATGATCCATCCATCTTCATATCATCATAAGCCTCATTATTTTGTGCTATCCTAACATGCCCGCCTTGTCATTGCCTTCATCTTTTGCTTAATTTCGGACCATCATGATCCCTTGCTATTGGTTGCCATTCATGTGGGCTATGGGGGATCTGAAATGGGTTTATGGCAAAGAAGGATAGGCTGGAGGGGAGATTTATTTGCATGATACCAAGACTACCCGGGTACCTCCTTTGGCTTAATAAAGGGGCCGGATATGATCTAGGTTGCTATGGTTCTAAGTGTATACATAGGTGTATATCATAAGCCATGGAGATAGGCCGGTCAAGGGGTGCATGGGACTGTATAAGATTGGGGCCAAACATATGCCAAAGGGACTTGTCATGTGACCATGGAACGAAGGTCGAACAATGGGTTATGGTAGTGCTGTCATATAACCATAGAATGGAGGTAGCATAAGGGACTGTATATACTGCCATACGGTCATAAAGTATAGGCCGGGTAAGGGAACACAAGATAGGTGGGGTTGAGGGTGGGGAGCAGGTTGGTTAGGCCCTAATTGACCCGGGTCGGATGGGGTCGGGACCTAGGTTGGCCGGGGTGGTAATAAAAATTATTAAAAAAATAATTTTAAAGCATCCACTGGATCGGTGTCTAGGAGTCGGGACCAAGTCAGTTGGTCCAAAAACTGACCAGGTCTGACCTGGCATTCAATGAGGGAACATGCATGGGAACATATAATGGCATATTGGCATGGATGAAGGGGCGAAAAGGAGACTATGTGCAGCCTAAGCATGGGCTGATATGCTGTCATAGTTGATAGCCTAAATATGAAGGTTTATTAATTGTTATGTAGTCATGAAGTATAGGCTGAATAATGTGTACACCAAGGACTGCCGTCTCGATCTTGGCTTCATCTCGGAAGGGTAAAAGAGAAGAGATCTCGTGAGATTCTCGGAAAAATCTTGGGAGATCAGATCTCGGATTTCGTTTATGTAGGGTGTACCTTACCCAAGGATTACCATCTCGTATTTATATTTTATCTCATGGAGACTGAAAAGAACAAATCTCGAAAAAATCTCGAGAGATTGAATCTCATAAATACTAATCAGTGTGCATATTTAAATGTAAAATGTCATGTTATCTCTTCAAAATGGACAAGGGAACTCATTTTAAATATCAAAATAATCTGAGAGAGAATTAAAAGCTTAATACAGAGAGGATGAACTATTGTTAACAGAAGACATACAAAGAATCTTGTGTTAGACCAAGGCTTGATCTTGAATAATATGGATAGGTGATTGGTGACATTTGTGGTCAATTGTACATAAATAGTCATAAAAATATTAAGTTATAAAATTTTATCAATCAATAATGTCTAAATGAATATTTGGATGAATTTCATGATAAAATTGGCAATATATGAAGCAAATTTAACAAGGCCATCTAACAAGTTATGGATAGAAATAGGTGGAGCATATCAAGGTACAAGCGGTACTATATAGATATTCTCATTTCGGTAATCTCGTTTCTCGGATACGTGGAGAAAAAGAGATTCTCGAGAGATCTCGAGAGATCACATTCCATGGTGTACACATAAGCTATCATATGGCCATGAGACTGGTCTAGATAGGGTCCGTTCATAGATTGAACAAAGGATGGGCATTTGACTATGCAAGAGAGGCCGAACACGGGCTGCAATAGCTTGAATATAGGCATACATGGAAAGCTGAACATGGGGGTGACATGGGCTGGTTACGGGTTGAGCATGTAGGATTAAGGCTATAGGTTATGAGGATGTAAAGAAAGGGTAGCCAAAGGATTATCTGAGCATGTGAGCATAGTTGTCAAGGCACCCGCCTAGGCTCCGCAAGGCGCTTTTCCAAGGGCGCCTTGCTAGGGCGCCTTGTCTGGGGCCAAAAAGGTGCCCAAGGCGCCCGCCTAGGCGTCCAAGGCACCAGCCTAGGCGTCCAAGGTGCCAGCCTAGGCGCCCAAGCAAGGCGCCTTGGGTATTTTTACATCATTAAAAAATAATTTTAAGGGTATAAGGGTTTTTTTCCCCTTGATGCCCCTCACAAGGGACACTTATTTAATGATAGTTTGAATATATTAATATATTGCATTATCACTTATACTATCATACATATTTAAAATTTATGATTATAAACATATATTATATACTTAATTAAGTTTCTTTTCAGCTCTTTCTTCACTCTCTCTCTCTCTGTCTCACTTATACTATTACATACTTTTTTGGGTTCGGGGGGCTTCGCCCCCCCTAACAACCCCCCACACGGAGCGCTGCCCCCTTGACCCCCGCGACCTGACCGCACAAGTTGATCCGCGACTACTCTGCGCTCCCCCCATTTAATAATATTATAATAATATTTTACCATCACTTATACTATTGCACATATATAAATTTTATAATCATAAATGAGTTATATACTTAAATTTTATAAAAATTTATTTAACTTTCTTATTTTTCACACACACATCATATTTACTTATGTGCATTGATAAAACACTCATATTCAATTATAACATAAAAAATATAATTATATTTATGCTTATTTTTATATATAACAACTTCCCGACTCAGCCTTCCTTGAATACCGCCTTGACCGCCTAGGCGACGCCTAAGCGGCCGCCTTGTCGCCTAAGCGGAATCGGTACCCTTCAACGCCTTGGGCGCCTTGTCGCCTTGACAACTATGCATGTGAGGAAAAAGAGAAGAGGGCATGGGTTCATTCTCAAAGGATTAAGGCATGAATATGTATGAAAAGGGGTGTATAGCTGAACATATGACCATGTATACAGGTCGCTCACCTTTTCCTCTTCTCGATTCCTTCATCTTGCAGGTAGCAGGAGATGTGTGGCAGCTACATGTTTAACCTATAATCTCATCATTATGGTGCATGATCCAAGGACTCTCATTGACTATCAGATCCTATCATCTAGAATCATTTAAATATTACTTACATAACCATGATATGGGCTGGAATTAAGCAACATGTGACCCTAATTTCATGCATCTTCATAGCAACTTGATTTAACTCTCGTAACTAAATCTTAGCTCATGGATCTTGGAAAAATTGCATCAATTGTTGATGTATAATTCAACCCATTTATATATGGAGCATATATTTAAACGACCAATTTAGTCAAATAATTCTCATCCGTATAGGCCTCAAGTACTATCTTGGCCTATAAGATCACCATTTGATCCTCATATGCTTGATCATAGCTATCGAGCTCTATTTTATGTATATCAGATCGAACATTATTTGAATTTCTCAATTGGGCCCAACTTTTTTCAATATCAGCCCATTTGAGATATGTGCCATCGTCAGTGTGGTATTAAACCTAATTTATGCTATCTGGAGCCCAATAAGCATAGGACATGAAATTTTGACATCCGGATCCCAGTGACCTAATTATTAGAACATGTGTTGAATTTGGCATTTGGGCCCAATTTCTATCATCTATAATCCGATAAGCATAAAATATAGTGAATCAGCCATTTGAGACCATTTTCAGACATCTTCGACCCAATAACATGAAATATAATGGATTGACCATCTAGGCCCACTTTGCGTCATTTATAGGTTGATAAACATAAAATATGCCACATCTAACATCAGGTTCATTTTCTGCCATCTGTAGCCCAATAAACATAAAACATGGTAATTTTGCTATTTGGGTTCATCTTACACCATATCTGACCCAATAAGCATGAAATATGCCATATCTTGCCTCTAGGCCCATTTTTTGACATCTTTAGCCCAATAATCATTGAATTTGATGGATCAGCTATCTGGGCCCTCTTTCTGACATATATGGCTCAACATCCATGAAATAAATGTCATCAGGCTCCACATTGATCATAATGGGCCCATTTAGCTTATTGGGCCTTATCATAGACAAATCAGACCCATTAAGGGGCCAGCCTTGGACCACCTTCATTTGATTGCCCTTGGTGCATCATTTATTTACATATCTTCAAGTCTTGACCCGATTAGGGCAAAGGGTGGGGGTGGTATCGCTTGTGAACATAAATGGTCATCAGATCCTATTAAGGACCCATGATGGATAGGATCCATCACTTAACTCAACATAAAATCTCATCCATTGGATCATGTACCCATCATTGCCCTATGATCATCTCATCATTTATTATCATCCAATCATAACCAATCATCACTTAAATAGGATTTAGATCTCATTAAGGACCAATTAAGAGTAGGATCCATGACTTAAAGTCTTTGAAACATCTTAGCCATTAAATCTTGCACCATCATCATCCCATTATTTCGTTAAATATCATCTGATCATGACCAATCATGATTTAAGTAGGATCCAGATCCTATTAAGAGCATCTATGATGTTAAGATCAATGAGGGGGGCATATCTTCTTAATCATAAACATATTTCGGGCTTATCAAGCATGCCCATCTTTCTTTCTTTCATGTGTTCATGCAGGTGCATATGTGCCTGTGAAACCTCGAAGACGAAAATTACATAAAAAATATATAAAAATATATGTAGGGGAATTATGTTATGGTTTTGAAAATTCATTTGATTTCCATTTATTCGGGAAATGAACTTTCATTATCTTATCTTCGGCTATTATGAAAATATATGGTATTTTCATAGAAAATATTAGCCAAAATATGTGATATGCATATAGAATATATATGTCGAGGTTAGGGTTCATGAAGTTTGTCTTTGGACCTCTCTCCATCGGAAGTTGCGAATTTCCGATGTTAATTACACCGAGACTCTCGGACACCCTTGATTAACTGTCGTAGCAATTTGTATATGAAAGAAAACATTCATCCATAAAATATCATCATCTGGGGATTATGACCCATAAAAGCAATGGAATGCAAGCTGATAATATAACGACCGTATAAGGTCAAACTCAGTGCTTTGCGAGAAGTTAGTCTCTTAACCCGATGTCTTATATTAAGACACGAGTTGGATTATTGAGGCTAACCAAGATTCGAGCATATTCAGATCAAATGTTAATTATATTTAACTCTATCATTTTAGACTTAGTGATGAAAACAGAAATTTAATACCCATATGCATATTCACCACCTTTTCCTCTTTTCAGGTCTTGGTATGTTAAGACCATTGAAATCCTGTTTTATACCAAACACTGCTTGCATATGGGCCATGGACCTTAGCCATGAATGGAGACCCCAACTGACTTGGCATGGATCCCAGCCTAAATATCTAATTCCAGATCTCCTCCTGATTCCAGGTCCAATTCCGACCCTAACATGTGCCTTAAATTGGTCATGATTCTATGTCGAACCATGTTCTGAGATCAGTTTTATGATAGATATTCTATCTAAAATTCGTTTTGTCCCTTGAATGTCAAACGAGATCAGGTTGGCCTACCTCTAAAATGCCCATATCCTGTTATGTGAAGCCCATATATATATATATATATATATATGGATCAAAGAGGGATTACCTTGGCCACTAGCTCAAATCTTCCAAAACTGAGATCCATATGTTGACCTTATGCCTGTCATATGGTAGCTATCAAATCCATCTTATAAATGAATTTAAAGCCGGGACCTCTTCTATTCGCCCTTCAAATTTAGTGCCTGGACTTGACTATAAGCCTTAACTTATACCTCCAGGGTCCTGGATGCTCAGGAATGATGATTCCAACCAATATGAAAGTTGTATAATTGAACACAGAATCCGGAATTCAAAAGCCTGAAAGTGGCTTACCCTGAAATTAACCCAAGATTGGTCAAAATCCGGCGCTGACCCGTGTATTAGGGTCCATTCCTATGATAGGCATCGTATCTACCCTACATGGGGTCTGAAATCCTATGCAAAATCAAGCCTATGTGATCCTGGAATGTCACTCAGGCACCCAAATTTGGGTGTCATTCTATCAAATGAGACCTTTGCATAGGCTATGGAACAATGATCTGGTTATGCTCAGATCTAAAGCCATCTAAAACCCTCCCTTCCAACATGACCTAGGGGCTCATCAGAGTCCTGTCTAAGCTAGGCCCTGATTGTGTATAGATTCTGGACCTAGTCAAGCATTTTAGATAAACAAGGGCGAAGACCCTATTTGTTCTGGGACTTATATGACCACATGTTTGATAATTCGTCAGCCTGAAAAACTGAGCATTCATCTTACAAGCATCAACAGGATCTAAATCCAGATCTGATCTCAATATTCATTTTTGATGACCCATGTATTGCTAAAATATATCTATACCCTATTCTCTTATATTCAAACCTATCCTCTCAATTATCTTCCTTTCTATTGTGAGATGGACCAAATGAATAGGTATATGCATGGCTTCGGCTTTTATCCAAGATATGTGGATAAAGCCTCTAATCAGGTGGATATTATGTATACATATATATGTATGTATATTCCCAACTTGACATAGAGGTTCGGTCCATGGTTGACCCCCTCTACACATGGCATGCTTGCTCATTTACTAAACCAGGTTCGAGTACTTCCAATTTCTGTCCGGGACATATGGGTCAGGCTATGATCCATCATGCTTCTTCCGGCTTTGATTTCCAAATCACATTATGTGTATAGTGGTGATCAATATGTGTAGGTTTTGCCCAATTATGTCCGGGCTCAATCATGTTCTATCTTGAGGTTTCATTGGAATCTAGGTCCAAGAATTAAGTTTAGTATCCCTACCTGCTCACCTTGTCCCTTCATACTAGGACTTGGTTTTCCATTAACTCCATAATTCTTGTAAGTTGCATGCATATGAACACATATGTTCATTAATGCCATATGGTGCTGAAACTATGGCTATAACTCTATTATTTTGGGGCCATATTACCCCTATTTCTGTCCAGAGGGGTGTGGTGAGCTATGCTTTATCCGATCATGCTCTGACCTTGATATGATGCATGTATTGGTGCATCTTATGTTTCAAAGTCCTGTTAAACTTGTCCAATTATGTCCGGACTTGGTTCATTTCCTTCTTGAGGTTAATGTTCAGCCTATAATTAGACTGTGCACATATTTTCGGAATCAATTTCTTCACATGTGTCTTGATTGGTATACATGGTGAGATCTAACTATGACCTTAATTTCATCATATTGATCTCATATGTATGTGCCCTGGGCATATATCAACCCTGCGGTATGCCAATGTTCTTTTTGTATATATATATATATATATATATATACAATGACCTTTACTCATCTTTGCATGAGTATTGGCACATAGGCCCCGATCATGGCATATTAATCATGCCCTAACTTTCTTTACTTTAAAAGGACCACATATGGTTAGAATTCTATCCGGAGTGAATTAAACTCCATTTTATGTTATGCTATGGACATAGATTCTGTATTATATAGGGCTTCTGCCCATCCTTCCATGAATATCATCATATGCCTATTAATCATTTCATATAGTCATTTCCCCTTATGATGGGATATGCATATGTCCATAGCCTCTCCATATCAAGGCTTTTCATTCTGAAATCTGACCCAAACTTTGTCCTCTATAAGATTGAGCCAAAGGGATCCTGTATGTATTTAGTCATGTTCGGAGCATGTTCATGGGTTTGTGCTCAATATTGGCTATAATCATGTCCTGTATGAACATGAATCGACTCCTTAGCACCCTCAGCCTCCTGATTTTACAATCAGAGGATGATTCATTATAATGTCTTCCTTCCCATAACCGGTTGCCATAACCTCTTCAAGGCCCTCCTCTTCTCCTGTCTTGTGCTTCATCCAAGGCTACCCGGGGGTTATTTGGTCCATCATGTGGGTTCCAAATAGACCGGGTATAGCCCCATCTTTACCTTGACACTGCCGAATGCCCTTCATCTTCTGTTGTGATTGCAAAATTCTGAAGCTTCATCTCCCACAATTCCAAGGCCGAAGGAAAACTTTTAAGAGGGAGAAAGGGAATTGATAAGAGAATCAAACCTGATTCCATTGTATTCATATATATATATATACATAAGGACTCCTTGTATGACAGGACAGACATATATATATCCGAGGGAGGGGACAGAAAGGACCCAATTATGAGAATCAACTAGGAGATCAGGCTGTGAATTATATGTGTCCGGGGGCAGTGGTTATCACTTTAGTATATTCCCGGACCAAATGAGCCTATCTAAGCCACTGATCTTTGATCATCTCCTAGTATCCGGGAGATGAGAATATCTTATGAACCTATAAAAGAAGGAAATTCAGTAGGTCTGCGGGACTTCAACATTTGTCCAACTATTCCCAACCCAATCTAGGTGATATTCTAGCCAAGTTGGGAGGGGATTATGGGTATGGATCAGTCAAAGGATATAGTATTCAGGAATGGTCGGATAAAGGAACAGATATTGGTATGTCCATGGGCATGATATTTAGAAGGGGATGGGTAGGATGATGAACATGGTGTCCTACCTTGAAGTCCTCGGGACCTGCACCAATCTGGTTATATAACAGTAGCCGCAAGTCTTTGAACTGCTCCTCCTCCTTGATGCTCTGGAAAAACCACCTGATGACAGCACCTCCTTCTTCTTCTCCTGCCTTTCTTCTCTCCCCCCCCCTTTCCATGTGCGGGATTGGCTCTATTTATAGGCCATTGAACAGGTGCTGTTCACCCAAGGTGGAGTGGGCTGCAAGGGAGTGCGCGGGTGGAGGGAGTGGGGCCATGTTCTCCCAACGTGGGGAGAGTGGAGCTTGACCAAGTCTTTGGATGATCCCGGCCCTCCATTGCCCTTTGGTTTGCATCGGATCCATCTCATACATAAGTATAGATCTCGGCCTTTGGTTAGCTGCCCCGGCTCCTCTCTTGATAGCCCCGATCCCGGTCCTCCACATATCTCATGCATAAATTGATTGGAGCTAGGCTTTGTTGCATCCGAGAAGGGAATTAACTCATTCAATCAAACATCCAATTAAGGATGGATCCAATGGAGAGGATCCAATTGAACCATCCTCACATCTTGTCGGATTGGGATCCAGGACATTATGAGTCCAATTAAGCCATCCGACGACCCAAATCTGATCCCTCGGATTCATGTCCCTTTCATCTCGGCCTTCTATTGGATGTATGCTACATCCGGTTGATGAAAGCCCCACTTAATCCAAGCCATCGATCCCCCTTATTAGATATTAATCCTATTAAGGATCAGGTAGACATTGACAATCCGGTAATCACATTTGTTAATGACTTGTCTCTGGATAACCCATTAACTAGGATCCATTGGATATTATCCTATTAAGGATCCGGGAGACCTTCTTAATGAACCGATGAGGATCCGTAAGTATTAAGATCCAATTAACTTATAAATCATCCACCGGCCATTGGATCAATCCTATTTGAATTCCCCGATTAGTTCCCTCGCGGATTGCCTTCCTTCCCCCTTTTTTGCAGGATTCTGTTAAGTCTTCCACCGGGAGATAGATTTGTCAACCGCGGCCTCTTCTTAAACAGTCCTCTCCTCTTCCTCTTGTCGCACCATCCTCTTCTTATCAAGGTCTCTTTGCCACTTGGATATTGCCAAAGGAGATCATTGTCGCTGCTGTTTGGAGCTCCCGGGTGTTGACTCTTCCACTTGGGATCAAGTCGAGGAGGTGAACCTCCCCCAGCTATTCCCGGGTAAGCAAAGTATATGCATTTGTCCCTTCAATTATATATAGTGATTTCCCTTCTTTTCTACCTGCCGGGGCATCATGTGTGCTAGCTTCCTTTATCATTTAGGATTGGCAACACCCCAGTGCCCCATCATTCCATATCACACCACATATATATGGCCGGCTGTATGGAGATGTCTAAGTTAAGGGGGCATGATTATCATGTGCAGGGGCTTAGCTTCCTCCTATGCCATCCTTGGCTGGGGGCATCATTAGTTCCCCTTCTGTTTCGTGTTTAGATGAGCCTGTCCGAGGCCAATTTGGCCTTTACGGTTGGTCTTCGGCCTTCTCTTATCCATGTCCCTCTCCACGATTTATATGCAAGGCCCGGCCCTCAATCTCCTATCTGTTTATATATAGGTGAAGGCCCGGCTTCCTTATGTGCTGATTTGGGTCTTCTTAAGAGTTGGATCCCTTGGTTGATCCATTGGCCGCCATATGTCCAGCTGTAAATATGCATCTCCGGGGCTCCAAACGAGAAGCTATATTAGCCTCTTGTCCCCGGCCTCTCCTCCTTCCATGCGAACAGGACACATGTCCTACAAACGCACATATGAGGTTGAGAACCCAGCTGAATTGGGTACCCCTAAGATGGGTCTGTTCGGCTGCCATGTGCTCAATTATAAGCATGTCCCTCTACATATATCTGGCTATGAGCCCTCTATTGATAGCATATCACCTAGGTGATTATAGCCGGGTGCAGTCCAATTTGGCCTCTACTTGCTACACTTGGCCCTCTCATTTTTCAGAATTCTGTTGTAAACATGTCTTCATATCGGAAATCAAGTATGTGTCTAGCTGGATTTATGTATATGCATATATCCAAGGCCTCGAACAGAGCCAATTAGGCCTTTGAGGGCTGGCTACGGCCTTTCTCTTCTTTCGATTCCTGTTGGGAGCATGTCTCCCTATCTTTCATAACCCTGTGTCCAGCTGAAAATGCCTATTCGATGCCTTCACACAGGAGCTGAATTGGCCTTCATAGCTTATATCCGTCAGGCCTGGCATTATTTGAGCAGGAGTCTATGGGCTCCCGGATGTCTATATCTTTCTGAATTCCCATTAGGATTTGAAAAAGAGGGGAGAGAGGGGGGGGGCAGACATGCCTTATCATCAGCCCTATTGTCCCCCTTCTCTTTTGAACCGAGGGGCAGCCAATGGCCTCCTTATGTACTTAAACCATAACCGGCCTTGAGTATATGACCTGGGGCCCTTCCTTGATCCATATGGTGAGCCATATGCTCACAATCTTTTGTCTCCTTGTTTGAACGGATATGAGTTAAATTGACCTGGCATAAGGCCTTATTTCCTTTATGGTTTCCTGACCTTCTATTTCCAGGTTCCTTCAAATTCAGCCCATATATATGTGCTGAATTTCATTCTTTATGAGTCCCCTTCACCTAGTTTGCTCCATATAATGGTGTTGGGGTGGAGGGAATTAAATATATTTAATTCCCCATTATTTATGACTATGTTTCGTATGAAATTTTGAGTGCCAACAGTGCCCAAACTGAAACCAACACATATATGTTCAAACCCATGCTCATCTAATTTCTCCTTTAGTTCTATTCCATTGCATGTAAGCTTGGGGGAATACGGCCAGTAGCATATATGTCACCATATGGACTTAGTATTTCACTAAGTCTGCGTGTTAAGTCTATAACTAACCCTGTAGAGATCCTCATTTTGATGCTTAGTGTTCGCATCCATATGTTATAGCCATCGGTAGTCAATTCATGCATATAGGCCATCCCATAATCTGAAAATATGTAGAACCTAGCTCATTTAGGACCTAAAAAACATATATGAAAAGTTTACGTGTCAACAAGCACATGCAAAAATTAATTGAGAAAAATAGAAACGGAGAGTCCCGCAGGACTCTCCAAGTTTGTCTCCCTGGTGGCTAGCTCGATGGGTACCACAATCAAATAAGAGAAAAAAAACAAAAATGAGGAGGAGCATGCGTCCAAGGAAAGCAGCAGCTCCCTAACCATGCTGGCAACCTGCCAGCCATGGCCAGGCTGGTGGGAGTAGGAATGTGCCTAGTTGGTTCCACAACCAGAGATTAAAAAATAAAAAAGGGAAATACACTACCAGTGGGAAGCATCCCACCCATCAAGGAGGTCACGCCACCCAAAGATCTCAGCAGCAGGAAATGCCCTAATAGTCAAGGCCCACCACCAGGCAGAAATTTTCAGAAATAAAAATATGCAAAAAAATATATTTTACAACTCGATTGGTTAGAGATGTCCCACAGGCAACTTCAACCAGTCTTATGTGAATTTTTATAAATAAAAATTCTAAAGTATTTTTATTTTATTTTTTTGAGGGTGGTGCAAGACCACAATCTTTATTGACTTAAATGATAAAAAGTACAAGAGGAGATAGCAAAAAAAAGATGTGCATGTGCCCCATGATCAACTATCGAGGTGATAGTGATATTGGGCACTACAAGAAAAAGGAAGAAAACAGCTTGAATATGTGAAAGTAAATAGTCTTTCATATGACTTCCCTTGAAGGCAAAGTGATGGGGAACAGGATCAGTAATGAATGAAATTACTTGCAAACTAGTAAATGCTCAATACAAAACACTAATTTAGGATATTCAGATATAGATCTTTAAAAAGAAGTTCTCTTATCCAAAAATTTTAAAAAAAAACTAAGGAAACCAGTAATTCAAGTAAACCAAAGAGATAGGAAGAAGATAAAACAACCTTGGAAACTATCTCAAGACAATGAAACTTTGCTCTAACGTATAACAAAACAAATTTGAATTGCCTAGATTTTAGGTTCACTTTAATGCCCTCACAACACGATGACCAACAGCAACTGAATGAAACTAGCTAAGGTCCTATTCACCCAACCATGGCATATTCAAATTGGAATAATAAATTTGCAAATAAGCTTTCCAAGTAAGATAGAACAGAAGATACCTCAACACTCAAATTTGAGTAAGAAAGTTTAACGGTAAGTCAGAAATTTAATCACACAGTTGTAGTCCATTCCAAAAGTAGCAACACCCCCGGACTAATTCCTGCTTTCATGTCAACTCAAATAAGCTGTAAAAAGATCAAGAAAACAAATAATGTCTGAAAACCGGAAGCTCAGTAATTCATCATAGCCTCAAAAGGGGCGGTCAGATAGTGCTTATTTGACGTTCAAGTCAGTATTATGGAGCAAAACAGTCCATACCGGCATCCATTAAAGGTCACCAGGGTATAGAATCCAGAATATGATTTGTTGAAATTTAACCTCCAGGTTTAAATTGCTCCAACAGAAAGAGTATCACACTGAAGATTCAGATGAACTGAACTGCAAAGAGCACATCACCTGATGGTTGTTTACCTCACAAATCTTTTCAGGACAATGGCACCCATCATCATTCTCCAGAAAAATCAATCATGAAAATGAAACAGGAATAGGACTGTCATTCGATAACATGGAGATAACCTGACTCAGCAGAAGATTGAATAACCAGAATGACCAATAGGAACAATAATATCAGGATAGCACTTTTCAGGAAACCCTAGGGATGGTTAGTAACAACCTGCCCTTCTCAATTGAACATCAACCAATAGTATTCGGAGAAACAACAATGGAAAGGCTTCATTCACATAAAACATCATCAACCTTTCTGAAACAGTATTAAACTGGCAAGGCACACCAAGGTATACTTCAGTACTCACGGAGCTGAGCTCTAAAGTTCCACTGGCAATGCAATCAACAATTTCATCTCAATTCAATCAATTCACAAGCAGCAAGGAATTGAATGACTTACAGTCAATGTAGCCAAAATCAAATAAAACCATATAAATCCATCAGAAGGAGTTCAAATAACTCTTGAGCTAGCAAAAAGGCTCTTGGAAACGTAAGCTCAAGCATCAAATCGGGTGATTGTTGTTGATTCAGGCACAGGAACTTGGGAACAAGCTTTCATCCAGCAAGACTGAACTCAGATTTGACCAATCTGAGTGGGAATCTCCAAAACATCCTCTAGACAGTAGCAACGCACAAGAACTAAGCAACAACAAGTAGTATCACCACGGATATGAAGTATAACCTTAGATCAGCTGGTGAGATACAGTAGATCTGAAGCATATTGATGGAATGGTGGAGGAAAAACAACAGAACTGAAAAGCCAGTCATCGTATTCTCAAAGAAAATCAGCAAGGATGGTTGAAAGTAGTAGATCTACTGAAGGAATCAGTAGATCAGTTGAAGAGACACGAATCCCTGACGAAATAACCTTCGATTCCTCAAGGAAAATATCAAAGTAGGACGCAAAAATAAAATGGTCTACTGAAGTGAATAGCAGATTGGAGAAGAAAAACAGTAGGAAAGATGGAGTAACCGTCATCTTCCCAGAATAACAACAAAACCAAAGGTGAAACAATAGATCGGTGCAAAAGAACAGTAGATCTGAAGGATGGACAGTAGCTGGAGATGAAAGGACAGGTGAAAGAGAAGTTGTCTTCTCGGAACCACACCGAAACAGACTCTGATGGAGACACCGAAAAGAAGAAAATGAAGAGGAGAAGACGGGGAACACTTTCCTCTTCAGGCGCTAAAACAAACAAGCATCGCAACAGGAGGATCGGAGCAGCAGAAGGTAGAGACAAAGATTCGCCATCGCTGTCGCCGGAGCAGAAGAAAGAGGCGCGTCGATGGGTGAAATGGCCCTCAGCCATCCAATCGCGGTAACAATCGCCCAGACTCCACGGAGTCTCAATCTCAGTAAATCAACAATAACCAAACAAAGCATCTCAATTCATTTTCAAAAAAAAAATATCCGATGCCAAGTACAGTAACGGGCAGCACCTTATATAGGCCCAAGCCCACAGCGGACAACAAACTCATATGCCACAAAAAAATAAAATACAATAAAATGCCACATAAAAAGAAAATGGGACAATTTCATAAGCAAACAGGGAACACTAATAGCCTATTTAAGCTATAAAATTCACTAGTTTCAAGCAATTATCTAAAAATGCTCCTAAAAAAATTAATGCTCAAAATCTTGTAAAACGCATTCATCAAACCAAATGGATCCCAAACACCGTGGTCGACGCTTGTAAAATTCCCGAAAAAATTCAAATTTATCTTGAAATCTGGTGTCCCCACCACAAAGTACCAATCCTTAACCAAGAAAGCCATCCACCGTAAGATAAGCTTTGGATGGTTAAAAAGCCCATCAAAGATACACTTGTTCCCTGTGCACCATATAGCCTAGAGCATAGCCAGTAAAATAAAATGTTACGATCTAGGTACCAAGGGCCAAGGATTGAGCCGAGGCCAAATCCGCATAAAATATTGAATATTAACCATCTCATTCCACGGGATCTTCTAAATGTTGAAAAGTACTCTCGAAAGGTAGTTGATGATACCACATCTAAGGAAGATATATTCGATGTCTTCATTCTTGTAACCATAGAAAATACAATCCTTGGGCATGTCAGAGAAAATTTACCTCAAATGACTTCCTAAGGGTAGCCGATCTCTACAAATCTTCCATAGGAGCAGACAAATCTTGAAATGAAGGTAATATTTTCTAACATCACCATGCCATATGACTGAAATTCCACCTTCCGAAAGCTTCTCAACAGCCGCTTTAACGGTGAAAGCTCTATTTTTACTATGTATCCAAGCAATTTTATCCTCCAAATCTACTTTGCATCCCAGATCTTCTGGAATAGATAGCATCTCAGAGAGCTCTACAATTTCTGTCTCCTTAAAGTCCCTTCTAAAAGGTATACGCCACTTACATCTAGGGACCCAACTATCATGAACTGTGACTTGAGGATCCTGGTTCAACCTGAAAAGAGAAGGGAATAAGACATCCAAGGAGTAGTGACCAGTCCATTTATCTTTTCAAAGCAAGGTCTGTGAGCCGTTGCCAACCACAATATTAGATGAAGAGTCAAACAAGTCCCAGTTACTCAAAATACCTGACCATAAATGAGATACCTTGCTAATATTCCTGAAATCACGCACCCACATACCTTCTGCACCAATCCCATACCTAGAAACAACTACCTTAGCCCACAATGCCTGTCTATTGACATTCAGTTTCTATAACCATTCGGTGAGAAGAGTACTGTTAAGAGTCTCTAGCAGGAAAAACTCAACCCCTCCTTCTTTAGTGGGTCTGCAAACATGTCCCCACTTCAAAAGATGTGGGCCCTTCTTTTTGGAATCCCCTTGCCAGAAGAATCTAGCTCCGATACTTTCAAGTTTGCTACAAAACCTTTTAGACCTTTAAAGATAAAGAAAAAATAAAATGGTATACTTGGCAGCACTGTTCTGAATAGCAACCAGCTCCTTCCTACTGAAAGTATCCTGCCCTTCTAGCCTTGTAGTTTAGCTTGCAATTTCTGTACCACACACTGCCAGTCCTTGCTCCTAGTAGATTTATCTGAAAGAGGGAGGCCCAGATAATTAATAGAGAAGGAAGCATGACCTGTTGAAGATCCTTTGGAGCTCAAGCTTCTTATCATCTCTCAAGTTCACCCCACTAACTCACACTTCTTATTAATCTTCAGTCCTGTCACAGCCTGCAGAAGGTAAAGCATAATTCTTAAAGTTAAGCACTTCTCTGGGGCTGCAGATGAAAAAAGGAGTGTATCATCTTCAAACAAAAGATGTGGAATCTGTTCACCACCCTGTCCCACAGAGATACCATCAATAACACCTGCCTGCTCTGCCCTCTAAAAGTATTATTTTAATATCCCACCATCTGGAGATGTCCCATCAATTATGGTCCCAACAAATGGATAATTTTCAGAAATTAAAAAAATGACTTTTACATCCCCACTGATTGTGTGTGAACAGTAAAGCTCGCTAGTGGTGCAAGCATGAAGTTGGGTTTGCCCCCATTAAAAAATAAATTCTTAATGTTTCACCACTGAGGAGTCCCACCATTGATTACTCCACCAATGAGACCACCCATAGGGGGTATTTGCAGCAAGAAAAGATATGAAAAAATAGAGGGGCAGGCCAGTGGGTGGGGTTAATAACACCCTAATCAGTTGCACAAACTCCGGAGGAGTTGCTAAATTTTGACCTCGAACTCCTAGAGGGGGGGGGAGAGAGAGAGATCACTAGGGCAAGGCTCTCAATCTCTTATATATCCATTCTTATCATTCAATCATGGGATGAAACTTGGGGATAGTATGACCCTTTAATAAATATCCCAAAGATGGTGGCTAAGACATGGGATATTGGGATTAAACTTGGGGTAAATCATATCCAATATAGTGTATTTATTTAAAGCTATGTAATAGGACTTAGAACCTAGGGGACGTAAGATGCTAAATTTTTAAACCAATGTTCCTAATATTATGCTTTAAGCAAAACATACAGAAGGAATATGTCGTGGCATACGACCCTATATATTTCAATTATTCTGATCATGTTATAAGGGGTATATGACCGTCGTTAATTATCTCAACATGGCTTGCATGCTGGGGGGTATATGGCCTTATATGTTGATGATCATTTCGAGCCTATGCTCCAAGGACATGCTGCTAGGAGCTAAAAAATTAGGTAACTCCACAAACCATGAAACAATCACAAACCATGAAACAAGAAACTAAAAACAAATCAACATAATAAATCAGAATAAGACAAGCTTAGTAAGGCCATGAGAAATAAAAAAACTCATCTCCTCATTGCATAATGCATGTCAGATTTGAATTATATCGCTTTATATGACGTATTGCTATGGTGGTTAAACAAGGATATATGAGCATATGCCCAATGTACTTAACACAGAATCCTTTCAGGGAGAAGAGGTCAAAGTGTAAAAATCACAAACCCACATAATAACTGCATATATATAATTAGATAGTTCTCGGTTAGGTAAAGATCATTTTTATTTATGAAATTTTGACATTATCATATATTAACAGAAAAAAGTTACAAAATAACCCAAATACAACAAAAGTCATTAAAATCTCTTTTATCGGAAAATAAACTTCTGAACCATTCTTCAGACCCAAGAAAAAGCCAAAATGCCATATGAAATTATACACAAACAGAAAAAAGTAAAAAAAAATCATTCAAAAACTGCTATAAGTGAATACAAAACATTATACAAACCTGTTCCAAATCCCCAAAAGATATAATTGCAATTAAACCCTCAAGCACAAGAAATGCTTAATTAATTCAGAAAGTAGCTGCAATCAAAATATACTTTCCATACTTAATATAGAAAGAATTGCCCATAAACTGTTAAAATTTAAAATTGTACTTATGCCCGAAATATTAAAGCACTAAGAACATCTATAGAAATCAATTCAAATTATACCTCTCCAGAATGGCCAAATAACCACCCCAAGAAACACAACCTATTGTATATCCGCCTAACAATCTCCAGAAATTACAAAGACACACATAACCTAAATTTAACAATCCAAACCACAAACAATGGTCAACAATGCATATAACCACTGGAGGGTGTAAAATCACACTTGTACTAAAAATCATAAACTAAAATTAAGAATAAAAAATAAAGTTCACCAAACCTCTAAATCAATTCCTGATTTCTTAAAATTGCAGCTCTATCATCCAGTAATGCAAAATTTTATTGATATCCAAAATTTAATGAAAATGAAATCTGTGCATAAATAATGAAGATATTTAAAGCAATTCCTAAGAAAAACCTGCAAACCAACCCTGACTTTCATAAATTGTACTTAATGCATTGATGTAGCTAAACAAGTAAGTAGATTCAACAACTAGAAAGAAAATAAATAAAAAGTGAATTTCACATAATAGTAAATCTAAAATCGTTCATAATGTGGATACTTGTAAATATTCTACACTAAAAATTGAAGCAATTTGGATCTAAGGAAGCCTAAAAAATCTTAAAATGTTCAATCAGGACCCTAATTACTCCATCAAGGATCAAGATTGAAATGTTTGTTGGTTTGTCTTTATCATCAAATCTGAGTATTTTACCATCATTATCTAGGTATATCATTCTTCATCGTCAATAAAGGGTGTTGATCATAAAGTCAATGTGATAACACTGAATTTATCCGTAAGGAGAGATAAAATAAAACAAAAAAGAGACATTACATCCAGTGGAACCCAGAGAACCATAAGATCCAAAAGATGAACTTTCAGGTTGACAAAGCGATCCTATACCAATTGGAGTGCATCAAAGATTCAGATATGTCCTTATCCTTGCTCGTTAGTTAACATTAAGAGAGTAAGGGTTTGGCAAACTCACATGTCATGAACAGCAACTTTGTAGCCAGAATTTATGAGATTATTTGCCATGTGAAAGCCCATGTTTCCCAGGCCTATGAAACCTAGTACCTGCATAGTTTTGCAAAAAAGGAAGTTTACCTCTCTCTCTCTCTCTTCTACCATATCGATGGGATTAAGGTGACAGAGGGAAAGACAGAACCTACTTTATCATCTAAGCAAACATAACAAGGCCAACTGGCACCGATACTACGATTGTCTACAGTTCTATTAATGAACCGTAAAAAAGCAGCATCATTAGACGGCAAAAAACGCTATCCTGTCTGCAAGTATTATAGGAGTATCTCGTAGCGAAACGAAGGACATCAGCAACCCCGAATGGAGTAGACGGGCTTTGCTTAACACTTCACTTATCCACAAAGCAGCAAGAAGCGCCAAGCTCAGAGCTTGGAGGCCGTGACTGCACAGCCTGGCAGTGATCACTGAAACTCGCAAGCCAGGAACATGGTAGGAGGTGAAAGAAACATCCCACTCAAAACACGGACTCAATAACAAGGTGGAAACTCTACCTCCGAATGGGATTCAACAGCGACTGTCGACAAGCCGCGGATGGAGACGGCCGCTAGACCGACGCTCGGCAGCGATTGACCCCCCAGTAGGGAGGAAAACGCGCATGCCAGCGATCTAACTCCTCGAGTTGCCATTCTCGCCGCTCCTTCCCTCTCTCTCTCGATTACTTTGTCCGCGACATGAAATGGAGTCCGACAATCTTGGTCTGCCTTCGGACCAAGAGGACCGCCTGTGTAATGTTTCTGTTTTTGGAAAAAAAAAAGAGAGAGAGAATTTATTATTATATTTATTATTACTATTATTTTTCCCGATCCTTCCCTATTATTCTTCCTTCGGTTACCCCCCCTCCCGAAACCGCCTCCGCGAGCGCCCTATTCTTCTTCTCCTTCTTCTCCTCCGTCGCCGCGACGTCCTCTCTCTTCCCCCCCCGGTTGACCTCGACGCCGCCGCAGCCCTACGCGCGCCGTCTCCGCCGCCCTCCTCCGCGCCACGCCAGCGCAGCCCGCGGCCGCCGCCGCGCGCGCGCCCGCCGCTGTCCCCCGCCGCCTCGGCCACCCGCGCGGACCCGCCACCCCGTTGACCTGCACAGCCGGCGCCGCCCGCGTGCACCAGCCCGCCACCCGGCGCCGCCCGCGCGCACCAGCCGCCACCCGCGGCCGCCGCTGCGCCAGCCCCGCCGCCCGCGCGCGCCAGCCGGCGACGCCCCCGCCGCTGCCCCTGCGACCGCGCGCGCCCGCGCGCGGTGTGCGCCACCGTGCGCCATCCCCCTCCGCGGTACCCCCTCTCTCTCTCCTATCCTCTCTCCCCTATTGCAGCATGTGCATATCATTCTTCTTATTATTATCTCCTTGTTCCAACAGATTTTTAGATACCATCCGGATCGATTTTCCAGCGCCGTCGTGACCGCGGCAACACACTCGCCATCCGGATCGATTCTGTTGGAATTTCGTGCGCCGTTGTCGTCGCCGTTAAGGTAGGCGTCTCGGCTATTCTTAGCATTCCGATATGATTAATTTAAATCGTTAAAACGTTGTTAGTTAACTCGGGTTAGATGAAATAAAATATTGGTGGGCTACCTGATTTATTAGCTTACTTAGTTATAGTTAACTTGAATTGTCCAATGTGATTATTTTAGATGGATTGATCATGCATTGTCATCATATTAGACATTAGATTAGAATGCATGTTAACATGTTAAATATCATGTCTTGTATTAGATTATGGTTAGTACATCATGGTTAATGTCTCGATGACCTTAAACGGTAACCCGATTTAATAAATAGCCGGAGTAGGAATTATGGCATTGATGCATTTAATTTTCAGCTTGTTAATTTATGTGGTAGTTAGATAGTTATTGTTATTGCATGTATTCATCATGATAGTATGTTAGAATTGCATGGTTCAAAGTTTAGAGTATCATGATGTTAGTCAATTGGTATAGTTTGAGTTTAATTTTGGTATGGCATGCATATGTGAGATAGACATTTATGATTGTTCAACTGTATGTTCTATGTTTAGATTATCATGCACATGTCCATGGTTATTTTGATTGGTTACTTGTCTGAGTTATGTATGTGCTTTCATCTTGAGAGATGTAGTATGCAGAGGGCTGCAATGTAATGGAATTCTACTTCACCAGACTATAATTCGGTCCTGTGGGCAGCAGATGAATTAGAACAGTCCGGAGCATCCGTCGATCCCGGATACCGCGGTTTATCTTAAGTACTCCCTGCCTATGGGGTACTATGAGATTTAGCTTACTATATGTTACTTTTATATATGGTAGATACGGTGTTAGTTTTGTGACATTTGCTACAATGTCCAAGTGGAGCATATAACTTACTCAGACAGATGATTTGTTATGCATTTTGGCATGTATGATAGTGGTTTAGATGGGTCATTTTGTCATGATAGGTTTATGTAATGCATGCATACCTAGTCTTCTTAAAGCTCAGGTTATGTCAGGTTATTGTTCATTGAATCATGTCAATTCATGGGGGTAGTAAGAAAGCTCTTTAATTAGCTTAATTATAGATATAGAATTAGTTTAAACCCTATATTATAATCTGTATTTTTAGGCTTATTATCTATTATACCATTAGAAATTATTAATATAGTAGGGCAGTTCGGGTGTAAGACCTACTGAGTCTGTGGTGACTCACCCCTTCTCGTTATTAATTTTTCAGCTGATTTCGAGGAGCCTCTCCCTGAGGAGGAGTTTGGAGAGGACTTCGAGGAGGACATTGGAGGTGATCCAGAGCAGTTCGAGGACCCTGAGGACGAGGAGTTTGGTGACGAGTGATCACCACATATTTCTTTTAGGTTGTTGATTTTCCCTCCTGATTGTGGTTGATAATTGCTTGGTTTAACTTTATAGTTGTTGGACGGACTATGTGTTGAGTCCTTCTTAGTTGTTTAGTGTTGATTAATTGTGGTATTTCTTGGAGTTTGAATTTGTTTGGATCATTACAGGTTATTTGAATTATTCAGATTTGATAGAGTATTTTGGAGTTAGCTTGTTCTCCCAAACTGTCTCGATTTTCTGGATTTATTCCGCTGCGCATTTGTATATTTCGGGTCGTGACAGCCTGCGTCGGGGGAGTGGAGTGAGCTCCCTGCGGCGCAGGCGCACGGAGCGCCACTTTTTAAGAAGAGCACTCTAGTGACACGGATCAATCGAGCGAATCAACTCGGGCGGCGAGAAAAATTAAACTAAAAGAGAGAAATCTTTCTCGGGGGTTTCTTCGATCATTTCAGAATAATATCGAGCTGACTATTGCAGTCGAAAGAATTCATTGTACAAGCTTCGTCTAGTCGATGTTTGAGTGGCATGGATTGGTCAAGAAAATCCGGGTGAAGGTGATGAACTAGGCTTATATGCTGTCCCGGAGATCCTAAACATCGGCTCAGAAAATTAAAAGACTTGACTATTATTTCCGAGGCTGAGAAAATAAGTTGTTCTTCGTATAAACTCATAATTATTGATGTAACGATCAAGACATTTATATAATTAAAAAAATAGTTATTATATTTATTATAAAATTAATTATATTTATTGAATGTTAATCTCTCCTCCTCTCCTATTCTTTAAGTTTTCTTTTGTTACCATTTTTATCTCCTTCCGTTTTCTCTCTCCCCAATTCGTAGCGAAACCGTCTCTCCCTATCTCCCTCAGAGAGCAGATCACCTCAGTTCCCGGGTGGAGGGAGCTCCCGCAGTCCTCAATGGCGTGAGGACACCTGGTGTCGCGGAAAACGAAGCATCTGTGCGCTTTAAATAGGACATAAAGTAGATATGACGTCGCTCGGTAGTGGGTAAATAGAGGGTCGGTAGTGAGTCTTTGAAGCCTCGGTAGCTCGGTAGCGAGTTGATAAGTGGTCGGTAGTGGATTCTCAAGGCTCGGTAGTGGGTTAATAGAGACTCGGTAGTGGGTCTTTGAAGCCTCGGTAGCTCGGTAGTGAGTTGATAAGCGGTCGGTACTGGATTCTCAAGGCTCGGTAGTGGGTAAATAGAGGGTCGGTAGTGGGTCTTTGAAACCTCGGTAGCAAGTTGATAAGCGGTCGGTAGTGGATTCTCAAGGCTCGGTAGTGGGTTAATAGAGACTCGGTAGTGGGTCTTTGAAGCCTCGGTAGCAAATGTAACAGGTCTCGGTAGCGAGTCTTTAAAGACTCGGTAGCAAGTTAAACTAGGCTCGGTAGTGGATTAATAGAGGGTACTACCGAGCTACCGAGGCTCCAAAGACCCACTACCGACCCTCTATTTACCCACTACCGAGTTACCGAGGCTTCAAAGACCCACTACCGACCCTCTATTTACCCACTACCGAGCTACCGAGGCTTCAAAGACCCACTACCGAGTCTCTATTAACCCACTACCGAGCCTTGAGACCCACTACCGACCCTCTATTTACCCACTACCGAGCTACCGAGGCTTCAAAGACCCACTACCGACCCTCTATTTACCCACTACCGAGCGACGTCATATCTACTTTACGCCCTATTTAAAGCGCACTGACGCTTCGTTTTCCGTGACACCAGGTGTCCTCACGCCATTGAGGACTGCGGGAGCTCCCTCCACCCGGGAACTGAGGTGATCCGCTCTCATCTCCCTCACGTCTACTTGCTCCCTCGACAGACGCATCTCCTTCGTCGTCGCTCTGTTGCCACTGCCCCGTCACTGCGCGTCGCCGCCTCCGCCCTTCGTCGCGCGCGTGAGCCCCTGTGCGACCGCGCCCTCGGCCACCTTCCGCTGCCTCAGCCGCCCACCGCCCTCGTGACAACCTTGGTCCCCGGCACCGTCGTCGCGCCCGCCTGCAGCCTCGCCCGCGCGTCCGCGCAACCGCCCCGCTTAGTCACCAGCCCCTCCCTGGCCGCCGCCGTCGCCTTTGACCCTCACCCGCCGCCGTGACGTCGCCGTCGCGGCGCCTTCTGCGGCCGCTCACCTCCCGCTGCTCTGGCGTTGTCTGCCATCCGCTGTCGCCAGCCGCCTCCCGCGGCAGCGCCCCCTCCCTCCGTTGGTCGCCCTCGCGCGACGTCGCTGTTCACCAGCCACCACTCCCGCTTCAATCGCCGCCTGGTTGCTTCCCTCCGCGAGGTCGCCAGCCCCGCCGAGCCCCGTCGACACCCCCCCTCGGCCGCACCTGCAGCACACAACCGCCTGACACATGGCCGCCCACGGCCGCACCCCGCCTGCTAAACCGGCCCCCTGGCTGTCGCTGGCCCCCCCTCCCACCCAGTACCCTTCCGCGGCACCCCCCCCGGTTGAGTCGCCTGGCCGCACGCGAGGCCGTGCGTCAGCCACCGCCTTCGGCCTCGCCAGCACCATGCCCCCACTCCGCCTCGGCACCGTTGCCGGCGACGACCCCAGCCGCTCGTCGCCTTGGCCCCGCGCACGCCCGCGGCGTCACGCACGCCTCCGCCGCCTCTCGCGGCCGCCCACCGCTGCCCCCCTCGATATGACCTGCGCGCCCGCGCGATCACCGCCGCCGCCCGCCACCTTCGCGACTACTTGCCGTGTGGCCGCCCGCGGCCATCGTCTTGTGCACCGCGGCCGCCGCCGCTGTGCGCCTTTGCCTATGCACCCTCCAGTGCGCTATCCCTCCACCGGTACTCTCTCTCTCTCTCTCCTCTATTCTCTTCTCTCTCATGTCACCTCTCTCTCTCTCTCCTATTTCTCTATTATTCTCCTTTATTCAATATTCTTCTCTTTCCGGCATATAATCATGATACTATGATACTGTTTGGATCGATTTTCCGTCGTCATTGTGACCACGGCATATTCGTCACCCGGATTAATCCTTTTAAAATTTCATGCGCCGTTCGTCGTCGCTGTTAAGGTAGGCGTCTCGGCTATTCTTAGCACCTTTATATATGATCAATTAAACCGTAAAAACATGTTTAGATGATCATGATTAGTATGATATAATTAGTGGGTTATTCTGGCGTATTGGCATGTTTAGATAGAGTTAGATTAGCTTGTTTAACCATGTATGTTTAGATTAATTAAAGTGTTCATGTATATTAGTTGGCATGATAGTTTTTTTATGTGTTTAAACCTAGTTAGTTTAGCATGATTGCATTACGATAATCTTTAATATATATTCTGATTCGTTTAAAAAGCCGACGTAAGGTTTAAGCGTAGTGTTTGTCAATGCATGTGATTGTTATGTTTAGGTTGTAGCTTGCATGATCCTATTTAGATGCATCATATGATTGAATGATTCTGGTTTGTGATAGATTGTGGTGTGGTATGCAAATATGGGGTGCATAGAACTATAGGTGTCCTATGTATTTCATTTTTGAATTGCCAATTTCATGTTCATGGCTACTGTCTGACTTATTTATATACTTACATTGTGTGAAATGTGGTTAATGCAGTGAGCTGCATTGTGATAGAAGTTTACTTCACCAGACTATGTTAGTGGCCCGTGGGCAGCGGAGATTAGTTGAATCCGGAGCATCCTTCGATCCTGAATACCGCAGTTTATCCTAAGTACTCCCCTGCCTAGGGGTACTATGGGATTTAGTTACTATATGTTACTTTCTACTATATGGTAAATCTGGTGATAGTTTTGTGACATGGCTACATTGTCCAAATGGAGCACGATATCTACTTAGACAAGTGTTTAGTTGTACATTTTGGCATGTGTATTAGTGGTCTAATGGAGTCTTTGGTATTATGATAGGTGTGTGTTGTAAGCATACCTAGAATAGTTAAATGTGCAAAATGTGTTGGTTTTAGTGCATATAGAGTCATATTATCACATGGGGTAGTAGAAAGATATTGTAATCATTTAATTGAAGATATATAATTAACTTGAACACTATGTATTATAATCTGAATTTTTAGGCTTAATACATTTAATATCAATAGAGAATCATTATTATAGTAGGGTAGTTTGGGTGTAAGTCCTACTGAGTCTGTGGTGACTCACCTCTTCCGTTGTTAATATTTTTAGGATTGCAAGTTTAGCACAATAGAAGCGTAGTGGTGTTTTGGAATTTCGAGGAGCTAATGATTATTTGTTCAATGTTAATATTTCATTTGTTTAGAGAGATGTTTGTTTGTTGTGTTAATAGGTTGTAATATTTGAAATTGTGATTCTAGATTGTGGATTTTAGTCTTATTTGGTTCTAAATCGATATTCTTCCCCGTTACGTCGTCGAATTATCTTCTGCTGTGCTTGTTAATAATCCGGGTTGTGACAATTGATATGCTCGGGAGCATAAGCCATCGAATGTTGCGGAAGCAGTAGACGATCGGAATGCAGAATTGATAGAAGGCTAAGAAGAGCTTAGCCATATCAGCTCCTATCGACTCCTTCCTTTTTGGTGATCGGTTGAAGACTAAGAATTCATGAGATTAGAAGCTAAGAGTAGTCAGTAGGCAGACGAGAGAAAAAGTTTCTCCGATGTGTATTAATGTATTGTGTTACAAGGTATTTATACTCGGAGGTACAATGTCCTACATGTGTACATTGTAAAGCCTCAAATAAGGCGGGAAAGGAAAAAATGAAATAAACATTACAAAAATACATATATGACCATGTATGTTAAAAATTGACACTTCCCCTCAAGTTGGTGAGTGGATGTCCCGAATCAACTTGCTTGAATGAAATTTGAATGATTCTTTTGCAAGAGCCTTGGTGAACATATCAGCTAATTGATCTTCAGATTTGATATATGAAGTATGTATAAGTCCATTTTGTGTTCTTTCCCAGATGAAATGGCAATATAATTCTATATGTTTTGTCCTTTCATGGAAAACCGGATTGGCAACAATGTGAAGTGCAGCCTGACTGTCACAAAATAAAGATGTCATGTCAAGTTTAATATCAAAGTCTCCCATCAAAAAATTCAGCCACTGTATTTCTGAAACAGCAATGGCCATGGCTCTATATTCCGATTCTGTAGAGGACCTTGAAACAATGTGTTGTTTCTTGGTTCTCTAAGAGATTTGCCTGTCTCCTAGCAACACAACATACCCACTAGTTGATCTTCTAGTGATGGGACATGCTCCCCAATCAGCATCAACATAAACAAATAACTTAAGATCTTATTTTGCATTAAGAAAAATCCCAGCTTTGGGACAGGATTTTATGTACCTGACAACTTGAAGTGCATATTCCATGTGAATCTTCGAAGGTTCTGTCATAAATTGAGTAAGCAAATTCACGGTGAAGACAATGTTTGGTCTGCTTACTGTCAAATACATTAATTTTCCAACAAGTCTTTTGAATTTGCCTAGATCATGCATCTTCTTTCCTTCTTCAAATATCTTATGTTTGACTTCCAATGGTGCCTGTGCTGGTTTGTAGTTTAGTAATCCACATTCAACTATAATGTCAAGGGCATATTTCCAAGAAAATATTTGGGAACACCCAAATCCTTTAACCCAAACATACCATGCAGGTTCTGTTTGACAAAATCTGTGTTTTTGACTGTTTCTAGTAATTAGCATATCATTGACATATACAAGTATGTAAGTTTCGACACCTTCTTTTCTAAACACAAACAATGAGTAATCAACTTTGGACTGTATGAAGTCATAAGAAATCAGAATATTTGTTAATTTTGCATGCCAATTCCGCAAAGCTTGCTTGAGTCCGTACAAGGATTTTTTAAGTCTACAGGCCATACTCTCCCCCTATCTTGTATAACCCGGTGGAATAGCCATATAGACTTCTTCCTCAAGATCACCATGTAAAAAAGCATTATTAATGTCAAGTTGGTTTAGTAACCAATTCTTAATAGAAGCAATAGCTAGTAATGCTCTAACGGTCACAAGTTTAGCAACCAGAGCAAAAGTATCATGGTAGTCCAACCCTTCAAGTTGAGAATACCCTTTTGCCACAAGCCTGGCCTTGTACCTGGCAATCTTTCCATTAGAATGATATTTGATCTTGTAAACCCATCTACATCCCACAGTTTTCCTATCTTGTGGTAATTTGGCAACCTCCCAAGTATTATTTTTTTTCCAAGGCATCCAATTCTTCTTTCATAGCTTGAACCCAATTCTTGTCCTGCTTGGCTACTTCATATGTTTAAGGTTCAAAATTTCTTGACATACTTGTTAAGAAAACTTTATGATCACTACTGAACCTTTGGTAAGACAGAAAATCACTAATCGGGTAAAGATTTTTTCTTGAATCTGAATTTACATTCATGCTAGTAACATAATCTTTCAAATAGGTAGGTTTCTTTCTTGTTCTTGGCTCTTTTCCTTGAACAACCTGTTCCGGTTCATACTGAACATCTCTAGG
Organism: Cryptocoryne crispatula var. balansae; assembly: GCA_036172225.1. NCBI lineage: Eukaryota > Viridiplantae > Streptophyta > Magnoliopsida > Alismatales > Araceae > Cryptocoryne > Cryptocoryne crispatula. The sequence goes on along the minus strand of CM069929.1, from coordinate 9,897,810 downwards.
AATTTCTTGAATAGTAGCTTGCTCTTGAAGCAAAGGTGAAGATCTATGACAACTAAATCCGAATCATTAACAGAAAAAGGTATAGGAATTTTGTCATGTTCAGTATGACCCTCAAAAGGAAAAATATTTTCTTGAAAATATACATCCCTGTGAACAAAAACTTTTTTTGTTTTCAAGTCAAATAACTTGTACCCCTTCTGTTGTGGTGGATAACCAATAAAAACAGGCAACTTTGCTCTACTATCAAACTTGTCTTTCTCTAAGTGTGAGGTTGAGGCATAGCATAAACATCCAAAAATCTTGAGAGAGTTGTAATCTAGTGCTCTTCCAAACAGAACTTCAAAAGGAGTTCTATCATTCAAAATTTTAGTTGGATACCTGTTGATCAAAGACGTGGCTGTGAGAACACAGTCACTCCAGAAGTATTTAGGAAGATTGTATTGTAATCTAAGGGCTCTAGACACATCTAAGATATGTCTATGCTTTCTCTCAACTACTCCATTTTGTTGTGAAGTGTAAACACAAGTCCTTTAGTGAACATTACCCTTTTGTTTAAAAAAAAGATTGCAAATCATTATTGATAAACTTAGACCCATTGTCAGTCCGAATTATCTTTATGATACTAGAAAAAAAATTCTGTATGTACTCTATAAACTCCTTCAAAATCTGAATAGTTTCAGATTTGAATGTCATCACGAAAGTCCAAGTGAAATGAGAGAAGTCATCAACCAATGTAGTAAAAAAACTTGCTCTTGTTCTTGATTGTGTGTGATAAGGTCCCCATAGATCATAGTGAACTAATTCAAACGGTGCAGAAGTATGACTATCACTAGCACAAAAGGGCAACCTTGTTTGTTTTGCCATCGAACATATATGACAAACAGTATCAACAAAACTAAATTTCAAGGTTCTAGACAAAATACTAAGTTTATTATCAGAAATGTGACCCAATCTTTGATGCCAAATTTCTTGAGCATCGACTTTCGCATTCATGGCAGCTGGCTCCCTTTCTTGTGACAAAATGTAAAGACCTCCTTCTTCATGGTCCCGACCAATCACCTTGCTCGATTTTATATCCTGGATAACAAAAAAATCCCGAAAAAAGGTGATCGAACAATCCAAATTTTGAGTCAATTTACTCACAGATAAAAGTTTGTTCTGAATTTTGGTGCCACATACATTGTTGGCAACACAATTTTATCATTAATATTCATGCAACTAGTTCCTGTAATTGGTAAACTAGTCCCATCAAGAAGGCGTATACCTGATAGATGACTTGAACAATTTCCAAAATCTTTGAAGCTTGATGTTCCTGGATCAGGGACAATATGTGCAATAGTTCCATAGTCCAAAATCCAAGGCATATGACCTTGTTCTTTTACAGTTGAGTTGATTTGCGGAGAAGCTTCAGAATTAGTATTACTTAGGAGCTTTACAAGACTGGCATACTAGTTTTTTGTTAAACTGAATTGAGCATTTTTTTATTTCCTTTCTTTTTATATCCTTTAGGATAACCTTTCAGCCTATAACAAATGTCTCTTATGTGTCCAACAATATTGCAGAATGTGCACCTAGGTGCATTGAGTTTGAAACATTTTTCTCTAGTATGTCCATGATATTGCAATGAGAACAACATGGTTTCTTATCGTCTTTATTTTCTTGCTTCACATTAAGCCCCTTAGAGAACATGGTAGAAACCCCATGTGTATTAGGAATTTGAATAACCATCTGTGACTCATCTTGAAATACAAGAGAGTAATGGGGTGTTTGGTTGCACGATAACGAAGGTTTTTGTTTTAATTTTTAAAAATTGTAAGAAAACTTGTTAAAAAAGGTGTTTGGTAACCATGACAATTTTATGTTTTAAAAGTGATTTTCTTCTTAAACAAAAAAGAGGGTCTCACCTCTTTCTTTCTTCTTGTGGTCCCCCACTTTGTTTGGTCATGTGTGGTAGTTACTCTTTTTTTGTAATCACATCCCTCCAAACATGATAATTTTATGTCATGAGTTGGTTCACTTTTATTTTAATACAATTTTTTATCATGAAAGTGTACAAAAATTATAATGCAACCAAACACCCCATAAGCCTTTAAAACATGTGGAAACGGGTTCATAAGAAGGATTTGGCTTCTAACATTAGATTATGTTTTATTAAGACCCATAAGAAACTGCATCAACTTTCTTCTATTAACAAATTTATTATCTGTAGAACCATCCAACTGACTAAGCTCATCCCAAAGTCCTTTCAAAACATTGAAATATTTAGATACAAAATCCGTGCTCTGTCTCATTGTAGCAATCGACCTTTCAAATGTATAAATTCTAGGACCACTTGCTGGTGAAAAACTATCACTAAGGTCCTTCCACACTTCACGTGTAGTTTCACAATAGATGACTGATGACATGATGTTTTTATGAATTGAGTTCAAGAGCCAGCATAACACCATATTGTTAACTCGCTCCCAATTATTATAAGAAGGATCATGTAACTCTGGTTTAGCAATACTTCCACTGACAAAACCTAACTTATTCTTTGCCGAGAGAGCCACAGTCATAGCTCTCTTCCAACAAATGTAATTATCTCCGACAAGTAATTCAGAGACAAGAAGTGTGCCAGAATTATCTGAAGAACTGAGATAAAATGGATTCTCATTCTCCGAATTAAAACTGGAAAGGTTAATCGGAGACCTAGCAGCTCTGATACCAAGATAGTTACCTGCTCTGATACCAAGATGAATTTGATAAGAAAAACATAGCGGATCTGAAAATCCACCAAGCTCAAAAATGTTGCGGAAGCAGTAGACGATCCGGATGTAGAATTGACAGAAGGCTAAGAAGAGTTTAGCCAGATCAGCTCCTATCGACTCCTTCCTCTTTGGTGATCGGTCGAAGATGAAGAAGTCACGAGATTAGAAGCTAAGAGTAGTCGGGAGGCAGACGAGAGAAAAAGTTTCTCCGATGTGTATTAATGTATTATGTTACAAGGTATTTATACTCGGAGGTACAATGTCCACCAGGTGTACATTGTAAAGCCTCAAATAAGGCGGGAAAGGAAAAAATGAAATAAACATTACAAAAATACATATATGACCATGTATGTTAAAAATTAACAAAATAGGTACCACGAAGATATTATACATAGGAAGAGAAGAAGAAGAAGAATAAGAAGAAGAATGTGACATTATCTTACAACATTCTCTACCGGTTCTCCCAAAGTTTTTCATTTAACTATCTTGAAATTGATCTTTTTAAAAACCTGTTCTTCCGCGAACAGAAAACAAATTGTCTATCATATTCATCCAAACATGTTGTTATGTTTTAAAGCAAAGAAATTAAGTTGTTCGATCCCCTTATGAATTCATAATTAGTGACGTGCTCATGAGGGATAATTAAGCTACGGAGGATTACCTTCTTGTGTGTTTAAGCTAGGTAGAGAATATATGGTTGTCACTAAGATATTATAGGAAGGGAAAAAAAGGCATTATCTTATAACATTTTCCACCAGTTCTCCCAAATACTTCTTGTTAACTCTCCTGAAATTTTGAAAAGGGATGGTTTTAATTATAACATTATCTAATTTAAAGGCATGATCTTTTAAAAACGTGTTCTCCCCATGAAGAGAAACGAATTGTTTATCATATTCATCCGACATATATATATGTATATATATATTGCAGGCCAGCCCTTGCACATCACACACTAAAAGATTGATGAATTTTAAATTATAATGTACTTAGTTTAAGAGAGAGAGAGAGAGAGAGAGAGAGAGAGAGAACCGAAGAAAATTACGACATTTGTAGGTAGAGAGAGTATTAGACGAAGATAATCATAGACCGACAATTACAATATATATACAGAATAGTAAAAAAAATAAAAATGAAAATATAGACTATATATGAAGGGAAATTTGTCTTAGCCGGTAGCCTTCCCCCTCCCATCCACCTGAGGGTTCAAAATATATATACAACACCAGCCTGATGCTCTAGGGATGCCAAAATCAAATTCAACATGGTCAGCTGAAAAAGATTTTCAGCTGACTGCAGTTTTACATGCAACTAAATAAATGATTGGAAAAACTATTCGGGAGAAAGTTGTAACAAGGAGCTTTTAGGTATCCCCAACTGACCCTTGGTTTGGTTCATCAAGCAGTACTTCTTGATGGCCACATTATTATGTTTCAAGCTACACCACTACTGAGGTATTAAAATCTAATAACATTTTTAAAAAAAAAGTTTTAACAACTTATGGAGTGCCTGAAATCGAGTTTCCGTGACAACTTTATGTTTTTGCAACAAAACAAGTTGAAAGAGGTGTTTGGCAACCATTGCAATTTTATATTCTCAAGGAGATTTTTTTATTGGACAAAGAAAGAAGGTCTCTAACTCTTTTTTTTTTTAAATCTCGTGGTCCCTTCACTTTGTTTGGTCGTATGATATTTACTCTTTTTTATTATCATATCTCTTCGAACATGCCAATTCTGTGTCATTGGATAGTTCATTTTTAGTACCATTTTTTTATCGTGAAAGTCTTTAAAAAAATATTGTGCAACCAAACACCCTATTATCCTAACTTAATTAGAAATAGAGGCTTTTAAAGGAAGTCACCCCATGAGACAAAGAACTTATTTGTGCCATTGCATACCATTCTCGTCTTATTCAAGGTTTCATGAGCTGGCATCATCCACCGGGTTATTGCTCATGCACGGCTCTGCCAAATGAATGCTCATACGTAATGCCCTGTTTGGTTAGAATTTCGTTTTTGGTACAATATCAATATTGATATTAATATTTTTAAATGTTGGAGTATCAATATCAAAATTAATACAAGTTGACACTTGTATTACATAATATGTTTTATTTGTACTACAAATTTTAAAATTGATACAATTAACCAAACACCTCTTAATGATTCTTAACAATATCAATTTCAAAATTGATAGTGATAGAGGTACTTAATAGTGTTACCAAACAGGTCATACACAATTTAGTAAACTTTACATAGTACCTTATGGCCAGTTTGGTTAGAGTTTCAAATTTGATACTATATCAATATTGATATTGATAATTTTAGATGTTAGAGTATCAATATCAAAATTGATACAAGGTGACACTTATATTACATAATGTGCTTTGTTTTCACTGTCAATTTCAAAATTGATACTATTAATCAAACACTTCTTAGTGATTATTAAGAATATCAATTTTAAAATTGATAGTGATAGAGGTGTCAAATAGTGTTACCAAACAGGGCCTTATATATTACTCCATGGGTAGATCTTATGACAAAATTCAATCATGAACAAATCAACAAATAGAACAGCCACACAGTGGCAGGTCACCAGGATTTTAACTTAGTAGGGTCACTAAATTAAGTAATTAATAATAATTAATAATATATATTTATATTTATATAAACATCAGAATAAATTTTTAGATAAAAATACTTTTGATATAAAATTTTTTCTTACGAACGAACTTGACGATCTTTCATATTTTGAAATATCTCAATAATATAGTTGTTACTTACATTCTCAAATATATCTTTCTCAATATATGTCAGTAGACAATCATTCATCACATAGCCGATTTCGTGGCTTGTTATTGATATATGTCATTAAAGAGAAAACTCTTTCAACGCTTGCAGTCACCACCGATAATAGTAAAGTTAACTTTATGAGCAAATATATCATTAGATATACAATATGTTTTTTGGTCTCCACCTATTTCCTTGCAAGTTCACCAATTTAAATCAAGTTTAAAAATCTTTCATCTGATCTCGTATCATAAATGTAGTTATCAAGTTGATTATGGAGTAGTTCGCAAGCAAAATATAACATTTTTTACGATACTATATTTTAACCAAGCTTCGTACTCGTCAAACCAAGTAGATACAAATCTACTTATTTTTTCACTCATGAATTTCGAAAGAAACTTGTGATTGAGAGGTTGGTAAGGACCTTTCAATAAATATGCTCTTGTAAAATTATCTTGCTACAGTGGATGATAACGATAATTTGATGATTTTTTCTTAATCCTAGATTTGATTCTAGTGTAATCGAATTTAGTTGATTTTTCTCTTGCAATTCCAACCGCACATTTTCGATCGAAACATTGCTCGGACAAATAAACTACTTTGTCTATATGCTAATTTCGTAAAGTAATGCTCCATCTTAGTAAATATAGGTATGCATCAATTAAAATACAACTATACAGTATATCTAAGATTCTAAATGATAGATACAAATGATAAATAAAAAATAAAAACTCGCCATAGTTTGTCAACTCAGTTAAATTTTATGTTACAACTTATATGAATAAGATAGAAAAAATTATTATTCACAACTCCACACATAAAGGTCTGATTCATGGATACAAAATTTTATTGAAGAATAAAAATTTACCTTGGATCATTCTCCAATGTCTATAGCTAAGACTCAAAAGATGACTTCAACAATACCTCTAAACAATATAACTATAGTTGCATATGTTTGACTGAGGAAATTTTGCCGGAGCAATGCTGAAGACATGGTCGACGGTTGTGTTGCACTTGCGTGGCCAACGCCCCCAACAGAGACTTCAAAATTAAGTTATGTCTTATGCGGCGACTGCTCAGTTGGGCAACCAACGCCTACTAGTCACATGGATATTAAAAAAATCAACAAAACTTTAGTAGAGTCACATGACCCCATATAAATAAATATATATATAAACTCCAACATCATATGAATGGGCTAGACCTGACGAACAACCAAGGCATGACACTAAATGAGCATTGGTTCAAGCCCAAACCGCTTAGATGGAATAAAGTCATGATCAAAATCATTCATGGGAGAGATAACCACATGTAGACGTACAAAAGATACTTATGGGGTGTTTGGTTGCATGATAATGAGCATTTTTATTTTAATTTTTAAAAATTGTAGTAAAAGTTTATTTTAAAAGTGTTTGGCATGTGTTACAATTTTTTATCTTAAAAGTTTTTTCACCCTCCTCCACGTGATGGAGAAAAAAAAGGTATTGAGAATTTTTTTTTTCAAAAGGGCACAACCACAACACATGGTCCACAAGCCTAACCCATGTGCTACATAAGTGACTTTTCATTTATGCACCAAACACCTTACCATCATTTCTAAAAATGATAATATTTTTGCCAAACATTATATTTTTATAGTTTTTAATTTTAAAATTTGTCAAGTTTCAATGTGTGATATCATTTTTTATCATGAAACCATATAAAAAAATAAAATGCAACCAAACACCCCATTAGGTGGTGTTTATTTGGGCCCAATCTAAAAATATAAAGTGATCTTTCTAGAATGTTTTAGATATCAATTCAAAACATATAAAGATCTAGTATGTTTTGGCTTAATCGATGACTAATTAATTCGTGAATCCGTGACATTGAAATCTTTGATAAATTATTTGAATATAATAATAAATTTTTCATAAATCACTTAATTTTAAGTGATTCATTACGATTTTTTATTTTAAAAGGTGACTAACTAAGATTTAGAGATTTTGTGTTCCGAACCAGAGAAATTAATCAGAGATGAAATTAAAATTTCAAATATTTTATTAAGTCAAATCAAACATCGCATAAGTGAACCAACTATAGGACTTTCTGACAAGACAGCAGTGGACGGTGGTATTCTTTCAGAAACCCTAATGAGGTGTTTGGTTACATGATAATGAAGGTTTTTGTTTTAATTTTTAAAAATTGTAAGAAAACTTGTTAAAAGAGATGTTTGGTAACCATGACAATTTTATGTTTTAAAAATAAAGTGGATCTCACCTCTTTCTTTTTTCTTGTGATCCCCCACTTTGTTTGGTCATGTGTGGTAGTTACTCTTTTTTGTAATCACATCCCTCCAAACATGATAATTTTATGTCATGAGTTGGTTCACTTTTTATTTTAATACAATTTTTTATCATGAAAGTGTACACAAAATTATCATGCAACCAAACACCCCATAAGGTCATCATGGGTTGTTTTATTCGAGAAGATCAATATACGGAGAAGTTGTAATCTTGTGTGTAATATATGTACATGGAGTAAGCATATGTGCCGACTATATAAAAATCTATTCAGTATAAGTTGCATGTTGGACGGTATATATTAATTTTATTGGTAGGTTATTATCCGATTAAAATTGAACTAATATATATTTTTTTGTTATAGTTTGATTATTCAATCGTATCTTCATTTAATGTGCATAGTAATTTATTGTGTACGTACAGTGACTCATTATCAATTCAATGCATATAGTTATTATTAATGTATGTTTACGTCTAATGTTATTAATAACATTCATCTTTGGTTTTATTTACTTTACACAACTTCATTTTGTGGTCATTCTTATCCTAGATATATATATATATATATATTAGTATGAGAACTTCAATATTAATGTATGTTTACCAATAATGTTTTTAATATACTTTCATTTATATTTTTACTTAATGCCTTATGTCTAGTATACGATATAAGATTAAAATGTTCAAATTACTTACACATCTTGGTCGTACTTAACAATAGGTATCATAGTTTTAATTTTTTATGTTCTCCAAGGTGTAGATTGATGGATTTTAAACTACTATTAAACGTTGACATCATATTCTTACCCAATTTTGTTCTATATTTTAATAAGTATTTTATCATTATTTTATTATTTAATATATACTTTACTTTATACTATATATTCATAACCATGCATTGATCAATTTTAATTTTTCTTAAGGCACTGGCTGACTTGGAAAGTATGTTCTATGGCTAGTATCAACAAGGGGTGCAAATACACTTCACAAGTAAAAATTCAACTGGACTTGTTTATTATACGAAACGAATAAATTTGAACAAAAAATAAATTTCAATATATTAAATGAGCTCAGCCTGAATAAATACTCGATTAAATCCTCTATTGAATATTTATTTTTAAAAAATTATGATCATTAATAATTATATATTGTCAATTAAATATATAAGATAGGTTGAAATAAATTTTGATTTGAGCCTAAACTTAGATCAAGTTTTCTAAATTAGTTAAAACTAGAGTCTCACAAATGAGTTTATATTGATTTAAGTTTTATAGACTAGCCAATATCGTGTTTGAACTTGAACATGGACTGAACTCGAGTTGATTCGTAATCGAACTCGAGCACATGGGCTGAACTTGAGTCAAGTTGTAATTGAACTCGAGCTCGACTTGATTAAGTTACGAGTCAAACTGAAACATGAGTTGAGCATACTCGTAAAAGTTTGAACTCGAATTTGTCAAAAATAAAATAAACCAAGTTCGGTGTTGAACGGCATGTGCCATTTTCTACTCAGTGAAATGTCAATCATGTGATTTTGTACGCCCTTATGACAGTTGGTGTGTACTATACTAGATTAATGATCCACCTTGTGTTCTTGAATGGCTGTATAAATATATCACTCGCTAAAATTTATCCTAACAGTACTGTTTGAGTTGACACTTTATGGGGTGTTTGGTTGCACGATAATGAAGGTTTTTGTTTTAACTTTTAAAAATTGTAAGAAAACTTGTTAAAAGAGGTGTTTGACCACCGTGACAATTTTATGTTTTGAAAGTGATTTTCTTCTTAAACAAAAAAAGAGAGTCTCACCTCTTTCTTTTTTCGTGTGGTCCCCCACTTTGTTTGGTTATGTGTGGTAGTTACTCTTTTTTGTAATCACATCCCTCCAAACATGATAATTTTATGTCATGAGTTGGTTCACTTTTTATTTTAATACAATTTTTTATCATGAAAGTGTACAAAAAAATTATCATGCAACCAAACACCCCATTAGGATCCTTCTTTGGTAAAATATTAAAACTACTATACTATTAATTTAGACAGTAGTTCTAGAAACATTAGGTTACGTAATACGAATAAGATTGGATGACATTTGGTTGGAGTTTCAAAATTGATATTATATCAGTAATATAAGTTGATATTTATATTACACGGCATATTTTATTTACGCTTTAAATTTAAAAATTGATATTATTAGTCAACCAACTCTTGTGACTATTATGAATATTAATTTTAAAATTAATAGAGATAGGCGTGTCTAAAACTTTACCAAAGAATCCGAACATTAAGAGAAACAAAAAAAAACAAAGGATTAAAGACTCAGACAATAGATGTACATGGAACGTCGTGAGAAGAAAAAAAAATCATCATTTTACGTCATCTTGCATGTTAATGGGGGTGTTTGGTTGGAAGATTTTTATTTTAATTTTTAAAAACCGTAAGAAAACTTGTTAAAAGAAGTGTTTTATAACCTTGACAAATTTATGTTTTGAAAATGATTTTATTCTTAAACAAAAAAAAGGGTCTCACCTCTTTCTTTTTTCTTGTGGTCCCCCACTTTGTTTGGTCATGAATAGTTGTTACTCTTTTTTATTATCACGTCCCTCCAAACATGACAATTTTATGTCACGAGTTTATTCACTTTTTATTTTAATATAATTTTTTATCATGAAAATGTACAAAAAATTATCATACAACCAAACACCCCATAAGTGTTAACTTCGAGTTTAGTAATCACTACACATACACTATAATTTTACGTAACATTGCGAATAAATTGAAGGCAGTCGTGCCACAATTCATCGTAATCGACATCGGGTAATAAGCTTCTTAAATCTGCATCACATTGTTTTTAGAGACAAGGAAAAACACTTTTTTTCTAAAATAAAAAGTATAAAGTTTTTATACAAAATAAAGAATATTTTCACATTAAAAAAAGTTGAGATTTCACAGGCTTTTTACTATATCAGGCGTATCATCAATAAGAAAATTTAATAGTCATACCTATATATACCTACCGCGTATACTTGAAGTCAAAATAAAAATATGAACTTAAACAGGAAATTTTTAACTTTCACACTTTATAATGTATAAGAATTATAAAGATCACTATGGGCTTTAGTACCCGAATAGATGTGTAAAATAATATTTATTACTTACAAATATATCTTCTAATACATCATAGCCTCAAAGAAATCTGAACCACACCGTGAAAAATGATCTTACCTTCTTCGGAACTCAACCATTCCATTGTGTACTTGGATATTCGTGTAAATATATTATTCCAGTGAAATTTATGCTTACAGTATTAGGAATGGCTGCTTAAGGTCCCTTTGGTAAAAAATATTAAAACTGCTAGAGTAATCATTTATGAGATTAGTACAAGAAACATCAATGTTCAAGCTAATGCCTCTCTCTAGGTTTTTCGGGACATAAGTGGAGACTTACAATATTATGAGTAATTACCCTCCGATGTCACCTCTTCAAACTGGAGTGAAACCTGTGAAACTCAAGCGTTGGGACAGTCTATTAAAACATCATGTTGCCGCTTGCCGAAGACAATCTCTTCAGCCGGCTCTTGCACATCACATGGAGACACACCAAGAAGGATGCACCACCAGACATGGTTTTATTACAAAAACACATCATCAGAAAGTACATGCCATACAAAAGGCAATAAGCCTGAAAGGAAAACTGAAGAAGAAATAGCCGGAGACCTACACAGATCATTCCACCAGAAGTGCACAAATCAGTACGGTTGGTTCAGGCTACAAAAACCAGGAGCTCAGAAAGGAAGCATGTCTCCATCCAATTCAGTAGAAATCACTCAGTATGGGACATGCATAAGACTCCCATATCTACAGATCAATCAGCCACGAATGATGCACTGGATACAAACATTGATCTCCACGGAGAGGAGAAATGACCCAAGCAAGTTTGAGACTAAAAGAAAAGAAAAACAATGATTAGAGAGCTGCAAAAATAAAAGAGAAGGAAGAGGGGTTTTGATACATCCGAATGGCACTTGAGATGAAGTTCCACCATTATTTTGGTTAAACTTCCACATATGCTTCTCATCGGTCAATCTTTAAGTCAACTGCAACTATCATTTTATCTTTGACATCACCGCAGACCATCTTGATAATCCATGTCACACATCACACTTTATAGAATGATATAAGAATGATATCATCCCCATGCCCCCAAATTGAAATCTGCATAAGCTACAACTTTGTAACACAGAACTGGATCACCTGTGTACACCCAGTGAAAATCAATTAGAAAAGATGAACTAAAAAAGTGAATAATACTTCCAAAAAAATCAATAAAACCGTGATACTAAACAATTATCATATCCTTGACTGATTTGAATCAACATCTATAAAGAACAATTGCATTTATCATGTGCACACCTTGCAGGATAACGATGCTAAGTTAGGATCAACACTACCCGATTTGATCCCAAGGGAGAGGCTGATCTTATAAGGAAAGCAGCTTATTATGTGGCAGCTGTTCATGTGTCTAATCCTTGATCACTTCACTTTACAAGGTTTACTTATAATCCTTACGATTCTAGTATCGTACAAGGCAAGAAATGGTAAACATTTTTTCTTTCCAAGTAGTAGATTTTGCCCTACTACAGCTTGGGTAGCTAAACAGGTTAATCCACATTTCAGTCAGTACAACAACTCTTTGATCTTTAAATGGTTATATCCTCATTGCTTCATTTGAAATGTCATTTCCTCTATGATTGACTTCATTTCTCTGTAATACCAAACCTTAATCATCAGTTGACAGAAAGCACTTCACTTCATTGGCATCAAATAAAGCTACCATAAAAGTGCCAAAGGAAAAGCATCGCCTCCACCCATTTCAGTAAAAATCACTCAGCATAGGACATGCATAAAACACCCATATCTACAAATCAGTCAGCCACAAATGATGCACTGGATCCAAATGTTGATCTCCTTCGAGAGGAAAAATGACCCAACCAAGTTTCAGACGAAAAAATAAAGAAAAACAATGAACAGAGGGCAGCAAAAATAAAAGAGAAGGAAGAGGGGTTTTGATACTTACGAAAGATACTTGAGTAGAGGTTCCATCATTGTTTGGGTAACCTTCCGCATATGCTTCTCATTGGTCAATCTTTTCGACAACTGCCGATATCATTTTATCTTTGACATAACGGGAGAACATCTTGATAATCTATCATACATCACACTTTATAGAATGATATGGTAACGTCCCCATCCCCCCAAAATGAAATTTGCACGGGCTACAACTTTGTAACACAAAAATGGATCTCCTATGTACACCCAGAGAAATCACTTATCAAATATGAACTAAAAAGTGAATATTGCATCCAAAGAAAAGGATAATACTGTGGTACTAAACAATTATCTTATCCATGACAAATCTGAATCAAGAGCTATAAAGAACAGTTGCATTTATCATGTGCATGCTATGCATGATCAATTATCCCGGTTAGGATCAGCACTGCTGGATTTGATCTGGAGGGACAGGCTGATCTTATAAGAAAGGCAGCTTATTATATGGCAGCTTTTCATGTGTCTCATCCTTATTCACTTCACTTTACAAGGTTTACTTAGACTCCTCAGAATTCTAGTATCGTATAAGGCAATAAATGGTAAATGCTTTTTCCTTCAAAGTACTCAATTTGGCCCTACTATAGCTTGGGTAGCTAAACAAGTTAATCCACATTTAAGTACAACTCCTTGATTTTTAAATGGTTATATATCCACATTGCTTCATTTCTGATATCGTTTTCTCAATGATTGACTTCATTTCTCTGCAATACCAAATCTTAGGCATCAGTTGACAGAAAGAACTTATTTGGCATCAAATAAAGCTCCCATAAGGTTACAAAGGAAGCTTTGAAACATGTTGTCATTTACCATTAGCATGCTCTCACTTGAATGATGTGCCATTTATCTACAAGGGAAGCTAGGGCGTAACAGCAAACAAGTTATGAAGCTAAAGACACAGAGATGGAACCCTTGCCACAGCGAGAAGCATGACAAAATCAACAAGGAATCACGATCATCTGAGATTTTATAGAAAGCAGCGAGAAGCATAACAAAATCAACAAGGAATCGTAATCAGATGAGATTTCGCAGAAACCAACGAGAAGCATAACAAAATCAAGAAGGAATGGTTCAGATGAGATATGACAAATACCGTACTATCGCTTTACTTATTGAGTTTGTAAAACAACGTGATATAGGAATTAGAAGGAAAGACACCACTATCATTCTTCAACTAGACCTAAAGATGCAGTTACGGGTACGTAGGGAGATGTGGCAGAACGATTACCTCAAATTATGTTCAAATGGAAAAAGAAAAAAAATGAGGGAAAGAAGGACCGACAGTATGGAATCAAGGAGTGAAGAATTACGTTCCTGATACAAAGAGAATCTGAAACCTCGGAAAAGAATAGCGCTATGTGAACATGCGAATAGCAAAGAAAAGTAGAAGGAAAAATCAAATGTGTCCAAAAGACCCCGCGATCTTTGTTCTATGTCTTATGAGGTGTCTGCAATCCACAAATCATGCGGTGCTTCCTAACGCCGCCTTCTCTACCGATGATCAGAAATTACCAGGACCAACTTACCTTGGCCTTTACCTAGCGGCGATGAGGGAACGCGAAATTGAAAGACCACCACTGGATCCCCTTTCTGGAGCATGTTGTCAGCTAGGAAACTCTTCCATACTCCCCCACCTGTAATAACATGAAACTTTCCGGCCCAGATCTTGAAACAGGCGCCCTCGTACATCCTTCCCAGCCTGTCTAGGATCGTGACGGGTAGTCCGGAACCTTTGACGGCATGGGATTCGGCGGCCGATAGCTCGTCGAGCAGAAATTGCACGCCTCCTATAGACGGATCGGCGATGGAGGCGTTGGGGAGGAGGAGGCGGCCAAAGTACGGGTCGACGTCGCTTTTGGTCACCTCCTTCTTGACGATAAACCGGGGAGATGTCCCACCCATGCGTAGGCACCTCTCGAGCCACCCGTGCAGAACGGGAACGTCGGTCTTCAATTTCTTGTAAGGTCTGCGGCCGGAGGAGGAGGAACGTCTGCGGGCGGAGGAGGGTGGAACGTTCCGACGCTGACGTTCCTCCTCCTCCTCCTCTTCAGCAAGACGGCAAGCCAAGGTAGCCAGCTCCCAGAGGCGGCAGTTCTCCTGCGGCGACGCCATCATCTCATAGCAGAGAGCGGAGAGAATGAGTGCTGAGCGGGAGAGCAAGAGAGAACGCAAGAAGCCGAGAAGGGAAGAATGCGGAACGCCGAGCGATTGAGCGGTAAAGAGAAGAAGGGATTCTAATACCAGCCCGTTGGCGCCTCAACGGTCATTTTGAAATTCAAAATCTCAGACCCATCACCTAGCCGGTATGCTTCCCGTTATCGGATCCTCAAGCTCCCAAGCTGCATCGGGTGGTTAGAGGTAGAGCTTACGGTAAAAATTATCATAGTTGTACTATACCACTATGTCATCTTTTGGTAAAACCTATAGGTGCTACAAGAAAACCAAAAGGCTTTCACCAATTCAGGAGAAAGAAGGAGAAGAATTTGAGGTATAACCATAGGATAGATGGGGTCGCCTACAAGAGGTAGTGATTTTACTTTGCTGGCTTTCTCTAGATGAGGAAGAACATCAAAAACGACAGGAGGTAGTCTAATACAGGTTACCATGGAGAAGTCAGAAAGGGTGCTCCCCCTTGCTTGGAACAATGAAGAATCAGATCGTACCGAGAACATAACAGAGACACGAAAAAGAAAACATAAACAAGGAGAAATCAGATCTGTAAATGAGTGGGAATCGAAGTGTTCCCTTTAGCTCGTTGTATTTTTTATATACTCTTTTACAATGAAGGGCAAAATGTATGCCCAAGATATCTAATGTACAAGGGCAATAAGCCAATATGTAAAATACAACAAGGTTATTTAATAACATGGAAAATTCAACCAGGATTGATGTCAAATGTGTGTTCTATCATGCCAGCTTAAACAGAATCGGGATTGCATTGTCAGTTTGTTTCTTAAGAGCTAAAATGGAACTGTTGTCAGTGGCTTGGTGAAAATGTTTACAAGTTGATCAATTGAAGCAATGTGTTGCACTATGATTTGTTTGTTCAACACTAATTGCTTAAGAAAATGAAAATCAACCTCTACATGACGAGTTCGAGCTTTGAAGATAGGATTTACTGAAAGATAAATTGCCGAGACATTGTCACACCAAATAGTAGCATTGAGATTAATAGAAATTTGTAACTCTAGAACTAATTGAACCACCCAAAGTAATTCAATTATAACCAATGCCATAGACTGTAGTTCAACTTTAGTACTTGATTGTGCGATTGTGTGTTGTTTTCTTGCCAACTAATTAATCAAGTTTCTTCCAAGATAAATGCCAAAATCAGACATGGATCTCCTATCATTAGAACAACCAGCCCATTCTAAGTTTGAAAACACTTGCAAACTGAATTTAGTAGGTTGTATGGCCATTCCCAAGTGACATGTTCCATTTAAGTATCTTAGAATTCTTTTAACCATAGCTATGTGAGCATCAATGGGACTAGATATAAACTAACATGCTTTGTTAACAGAGTAAGCAATGTTCGGTCGGGTGATGGTTACATATTGTAATGATCTTACAATACTCTTATATAGAGAAGGATCATCAAGAGGCTCACTATCCTATTGTGAAGCCACTGCCTCAACTAGAATTGGAGTTGACAAGCGTTTACAGTCAACCATTTGAGCTATAGCCAAGATGTCTATAACATATTGTTGCCAATTTAAATGAAGGTTTTCTTGTGTTTGATATACTTGAATACCAAGAAAAATGATTTAAATCTCTTAAATCTTTGAGTGAGAAAGTGTTGGACAGTTTACTAATTTGGTCTTGCACAGTTGTAGGCCTATTCCCGATAATAATGATGTCATTGGCATTGGTAAGAAGATAAAGGACAACTCCATGTTGACAATGTAAGAATGATGATGGATCACACTTAGAAGCATGAAAGCCCATAGTTAACAAATGAGAGTACAACCTATAAAACCATGCGTGGGGAGCTTGTTTCAAACCATATAAAGCCTTGTGTAGTTTGCAAACATAATGAGGTTTTCATTGATCTATGAACTCTGGAGGTCGAACCATATATATTTGTTCTTATAGATTACCATGTAAGAAAGCGTAATTGATATCTAGCTGTTTAATATGCCAATTGTAGGTAACACCCACTCTCAACACCAACCAAATGGTGAAGGCTTAACAACCGGACTGAAGATCTCTTTGAAATCAACACCATATTCTTGTGTGTATCCTTTGGCTACCAACCTTGTCTTGTATCATACTATAGTACCATCAGACTTTCTTTGTAATTTATAAATCCATCGACCCCCAACTATGTTTGCATTAGAGGGAGGTGGCACTAAAGACCAGGTGCCATTAAGATGAAGAGCCGAGAACTCTTTGGACATAGCCTGACGCCAAAGATGACTTTAGTTTGCCATAGTAAAACATGTTGGCTCAGCCTCAACCTATTTTTCAACCATTAAGGCATATCTAGAATGTTTATTCTGCTCTACAGGGGTTGTCCTATTCATAATCTTCTTAGTTGACTTGTATTTTTTGGGAAGAGAGATAAAATCTAGAACAAGACACTGACTGATCATAAACTGAAATGGAACTATCAGTAACAAAAAGATTCTCAGCTTAAATTGATCATTTTTTATCCTTGTCTGCATCAAGATTATTCATGCTATTCGACTTTGAAATAACACCAAGGGTTGAACGGAATCACCAATCACATAACCACCAGAATCAGAACCAATAAGACCAGAAGAATCAATTACTGGAATTGATAAAGTAATTACAGACTTCTCAAAATTTTTAGAAACTCCATTGGTTGTCATACATAGTGTTTTGTATGGAAAAGTATCTTCATCAAATACAACATTTCAAGCAACCAAAACCCAATTTGATCGAGGTAAATAACATTTATAGCCTTTATGATCATCACTATACCCAAGAAAAACACAACATTCAGACCAACATGTAAATTTATGCTTGTTGTATGGTCTTAAATAGGGATAACAAGTACACCCAAAGGTACGGAGAATTTATAATCCTGTTGTTTACCATAGAGTTTTTAATAGGGTGAATTGTTTTGAAGCACCACAATGGGTAACCGATTGATTAAATATACTACACAAGATCTTGCTTCATCCCAAAAACAAAAAGGAAGAATAGCATTGCTTAACAATGCTAAACAAGTCTCAATTATATGTTTATGTTTTCCTTAAGAAATGCCATTTTAATTATGAGTATACAGACAAGAAATTCTATAAACAATGTCTGAAAAGAACTCTTTCAAATTACGAAATTCACAACCCAATCACTTTGAAAATATTTTATTTTCTTTGAGAACACATTCTCAACCTGATTCTTGAAATAAGTGAAAACTTTGTAAACCTCACTCTTTGTAGCAATAGGAAAAATCCAACAATAGCAACTAAAATGATCAATAAAAGTCACATAGTATCTATTTCCATTGTTTCTAACATGATGATAAGGTCCCTAAACATCAGAAGTAACTAACTCAAGAGAAAAACTTGAAACATGTGAAGACAAGGGAAAATGTTGTTGACGACTCTCAACTACAGTATAGTAAGAACGAAAAAAAGATTTATTTGTGGTGTATGAGAATCCAAGAGCATTCGGCACACGAAAACCTATCCTAAACGCCAGGTGCCCAAGTCTTTGATGTAGGGGTGTAAACGGAATCCGATATTCCGATATTCCGATTCGATTTCGATAAAAATTAACGGGTTTGGAACTTGTTTTTGTATTCTATTAAGCTATCGGAATCGGAATCGGATATTCCGATAGCTTATCGGAATCGGAATCGGAATCAGTTGGTTCTATTTCCGTTAATCCGATTTCGATAAAAAAATAATTATATATAAATAAAATTAAATAAAACAAAGTTAAATAAATTATAAAATATAATATATAAATTGATAAAATAATAAAAATAAAATTTTAATAAGATTATATCAAAATTAATTAATTATATGTAAATTATTGACTCACTTTTGAATAAAAATTAATGTTTAATATGCATTTCAGATTTTATCGGATTCGGTTCCGATTTCGATAACGGAATCGAAAATGGATCAAAATCGGAACATAGTGATTCCGAAATTATCAGAATCGGAACCCCTTAACCCTTATCGGAATCCGAAACAGATTCTGGTGAATCCGCTACCGAATCCGACCCGTTTACAGCCCTACTTTGATGCCACTTTGTAACATTTTTCAGTTGCAAATGCAATACGTGCAGAAGCTCCATCTGAATCCAAGCAATATAGACCCTTAATATTGCTGCCGCGACATAAAATTCTCCTTGTCTTGGTATCCTTAACAAAACATTGTGTTGGAAAAAATTCAAACAAGCCATTGTTATCCTTGGTGAATTGTGACCCAAATAGCAAATTCTTAGCTATGCAAGGCACATGTAAAACATTGTTTAGATGGAAGAATTTAAAACCTGCATTTTCGATTTAAACTATGTTCAAGCCTTCACCATTTCCAATTTGTACCTTATTGTCACCATTATAAGAAGTTGGGTTTCTTAGCAAAGAAGCATCTAGTGTCGTGATTATTAGCTCTAGAATCTTTGTACCAAGTAGAATATGTAACGGTGAAAGCATTTTGAGCATTGGGCTCCAGAATAGTAGTATAATTCTAAGCATTACTAGTACCGTCAGCTTGTTCTACATAATAGTTCTTAAAGCTGAAGTCATACCTATTTCAACAATGAAGAGCATTATGCCCTATTTCAACATTTAAATGGGTCAAGTAAAATTTGTTGTAAGTTCACTAACTTGAGAGTGATGTTTTGAACTAGAATTTCCTGATACAAAAACAAATCTGAATATCATGTATAGTAAGAAAAGTTGCATCTATTCTAGTCATAATTGAAGTTACAAAGGACTCATATTCAAGTCCTTGCCCTTCCCAAACTACAAAGCATATCTATAGATGAAATTGGCTTCGAAGCCATTGCAAAATTGTTTGCAATGTGCTTAGCTTTCTAAATGTATTCACACATTCTCATAGATCCCTTTTTCAATTGATGTAGTTGAGATCGTAATTGAAGTTCTCTTGCCTTGGATCTATTAGTAAACATGGCAGCAATTGCCTTACACATACCCTAAGTGGTATCATGACCAACAATTAAAGCTAAGATTGATTCGGTCACAGAAGACATAAGAACAGATTTTACTAAACTATCATACTATTTCCAAATGCAAACATTAGGATTTGACATTTCTATTATAGATCCTACCGGATCTGAAATAATATGGGTCAGACACGAAATGGAACCATCCACGAGTCTCGCAAGATTATAAATGTCCAAAAATGGATCAAACTGAGCTCACCAGACAACATAGTTCTCACTATTGAGCTTAACTGAAACATGATGAGAAACATTCGCAGTTTAGGTGATCAAACCAGAAGTGACGAAGTGACGAATGGGAATTTGTGCAATGAAGTAGTAGAGTCGACATCACCAACTAAAGTGTGCGTAGCAGAAATCATTCCTAGTGGGGTAGCGGAGAATTCCTCCATGAACTAGGTCTGATACCAAATAAAGAATCAGATCGTGCTGAGAACAGAATAGAGATACGAAGAAGGAAATAGAAGCAAGAAGAAATCAGATCTGGAAATGAGCGGGAATCTAAATGTTCCCTTCAACTCAAAATGTATGTGAAGGGGGTAATAAGCCAATATGTAAAATACAACAAAGTTGTTTAATAACATGGAAAATTCAACCTGGGTTGATGTCAAATATGTGTGGTCTACAAGACCGGACTTTATCTTACATGTTAACGGGATTAGTGTTGACTATGGAGAGGTCAAACACCAAGTATGCAAGAGAACCTTGGAGGACTATGATGAACATCAATTTTTGTGTTTACACCACATCCCCTACCAAACAAGGAGATATGTTGATTTCTCATTTTAGAGGTGCTAGCCATGGACGGACTGGTCCTCCACCTGTTCTTTTGAAATGTGGTAACTTGTAGCATCGTTGATGCTCCCATCTTCCTCCCAAATGTTGATCTATATTGAGGAAGGGTGTTGTTTCATCTTCATGTATTCTTAGCCGCTGAGACTAGTACCAACCGGCACCCACCATGGCCAAGGAGGGGCGGGAGTAGGAATGCGACAGTTCCAACACCAACAAGGAGGTCTCAGGCGCAAATAACACCATATGAGTGTTGAAGACATCTTTAGGAGATGGTAATCACATGTTATAGCAATATGTTTTTGGACTTGAGAGAAAAGTTGGGAGTAAGAGCTTTGCTTTGGTTTGGCTTCTAATTATCATGAATTTAGACATTATTCTTTGATTTCTCAATTTCAAGAGCTCCCTTATTTCTTGTATATTTACCATGTGAATGTTCCTAAAGGATTAAGTTTGTGTCTGAATTTCATAGGCGTTGTGCTTTCTCCTTCTTTACTTCTCGTTTTTTTGCCACTACCCATCATCAGTTCTTCTGTTCTACTAGTATGCATGGTGCTTGCTTTTATTTTGTCTCATCTAGAAAGTAAATTAATCATATCCTATCATTTCCCTAGAAAAACCTATGATTTGTACATTGGAGCTCCAATGCAATATTTTTTTTTGAAAACCAATAAATTTGATGCTTAGTTTTCTATTCTTTTATTGCATTGGGTTTTTAATTTTTTCGTTATACCCATCTAAACAATGGTATATAGTTTTATCGTAAGCCATCTTCTACACTGCATTACCGTAATTCCCAATAAGAATCAAACTGACCATCGAGGCCCAATGAGGATTGAATTGGCCAGTAAGGACCCTTGAATAAAAAAAAATCTTAATCGTATCAAAATCAACAAAAAAACAATTAAATTTTATAATTTGGGCATTTAGATAGCCACATCCCATGGTGTTTAACACTGGATGGACACTCGAGTAAGTCCCTAGCTTGGGTTGATCCAAGACAGGTAGATGGTTAAGCCCCCATGCTACATTGATCATTTTCTTGAAGTAGGGAATATCAAACTCTATCTACCAAGGGAGGTAAAATCTCACTAATTAATTTAAGGGGAGGTCGTACTTGTTGCCATGCTAAATGGACCCTTGAATTAAGTGAAAATGATACATGGCAATGTATTTAAATGGCCGGTCGACCAGATGGGGTGAAGAGAGAGAGCACAAATATGGTCTACGGTGTGAGCGGCAGATGGCGTCGTGGTAACTACGCGTTGGCAGCCGTTGCAGGCTGTATGGTGCAATAGAGCAGATGAAAAGATAAATAAAATTAAGGCATGATATTTTTTATTTTGTTTTTTTTTCTATGTTATAGGATATTACATCGGGGGCACCATTTGCTACCACGATCGAGAGAATGTAATAGTAACTTTTTCATAGATCACTTAATTTTAAGTTATTTATTATAATTTTTTATTTTAAAAGGTGAATAACTAAGATTTTGTATTCTTGGCCAGAGAAATTAATTAGAGATGAAATTAAAATTTTAGATATTTTATTAATCAAATCAAACACAACACAGGTGAACGGACTCTAGGACTTTCTGACAAGGTATTCTTTGAGAAACTCCGAAGTCATTATTGATTGTTTTATTTAAGAAGATCAATATACTAAGTAGTTGTAATATTGTTGTATGTAATACATGTACATGGAGTAAGCATTACATCAATTTTATATGGTATGATGTGTGGCTTGTGAATTATTTACTAGGATTATAATCAAGCATATTTGTTGACTATATATAAATCTATTCAGTAAAAGTTGCATGATATATATATTTTAATTTTATTGGTAGGTTATTACCCGATTATAATTGAACCAATATTTTTTTATGATAGTTTGATCATTCAATCGTATCTTCAATTAAGGTGCATAGTAATTTATTGTTTACGACTAATGTTATTAATAACATTCATCTTTGGTTTTATTTACTTTACACAATTTCATTTTGTGGTCATTCTTATCCTAGATATATATATTTTTTAGTATGAGAACTTCATTATTAATGTATGTTTACCAATAATGTTTTTAATATACTTTCATTTATATTTTTACTTAATGCCTTATGTCTAGTATACGATATAAGATTAAATTGTTCAAATTACTTACACATTTTGGTCGTAGTTGACAATAGGTATCATAGTTTTAATTTTTTATGCCCACCAAGGTGTAGATTGATGGATTTTAAATTACTATTAAACATTGACATCAAATTCCTACCCAATTTTGTTCTATATTTTAATAAGTATTTTATCATTATTTTATTATTTAATACATACTTCGCTTTATACTATATATTCATAATCATGTATAGATCAATTTTAATTTTTTCTTAAGGCAGACTTGCTCAGCATATTAGCAAGGGATCCAAACTAACAAATGCATTTCACAAGTTGCTTGTAACTTAAAATTTCAACTGGACTCATTTATTATGTAAAAAGAATAAACTTGAACAGGAAATAAATTCCAATGTTTTAAACGAGTTAAGTTTGAATAAACTTTTACTCGACTCGATGAGCTCGTAAGTAAATATTCTATTAAATATTTATTTTAAAAAATAAATTATTATTATTAATTATATATTGTCACTTAAAAATATGAAATAAGTTGAAATAAATTTTGATTTGAACCTAAACTTACATCAAGTTTTTGAAATGAGCTAAAACTTGAGTCTCACAAATAAGTTTAGACTGATTTAAAATTTATAAACTAGTCGGTATTGAGTTTGGACATGAACGTGGATGGAACTTGAGTCGAAATATAATTAAATTCGAGCTCGAGCTTAACTTGATTAAGTAACAAGTCAAACTTGAACATATACTAAAAAAAGCTCGAACTCAAATTTGTCTAAAATAATAAATCAAGTTCGAACATCGTACTATCCTACTAATCTCAGCTCATTTGCACCCGGGTAAACGCATAGTAGTGTTGAATGGTTTGTGCCATTTTCTACCCAGTGAAATGCCAATCATGTAATTTTGCACGCCCTTATGACAGTGGGTGTGTGTAATAGATTAATGACCCCACCGTTAAACCTTGTGTACTTGAATTGACACTATGAGATCCTTTGGTAAAAATATTAAACCACCATACTATTAATTTGGACGGTGGTACTAAAAACATCTTGTTGAAGTTGATTAGAAATAACAAAATTAGTAATTACGTTTGTATTATATGACATGCCTGGTTAAAATTTCAAAAATAATACTACATCAATATTGATATAAGTTGACATTTGTTTGTATTATAAATTTAAAAATGGATGTTATTAACTAAGGGGGTGTTTGGTTGCATGATAACGAAAGTTTTTGTTTTAATTTTTAAAAATTTTAAGAAAACTTGTTAAAAGAGGTGTTTGGTAATCATCACAATTTTATGTTTTAAAAGTGATTTTCTTCTTAAACAAAAAAAGAGGGTCTCACCTCTTTCTTTTTTCTTGTGGTCCCCAATTTTGTTTGGTCATGTGTGGTACTTACTCCTTTTTTGTAATCACATCCCTCCAAACATGATAATTTTATGACATGAGTTGGTTCACTTTTTATTTTAATGCAATTTTTTATCATGAAAGTGTACAAAAAATTATCATGCAACCAAACACCCCATAAACATCTCTTGCGACGGTTATGGATATTAATTTTAAAATTAATAGTGACAAACATGTCTAATAGTTTAGCAAACATCGCCTCAAATTTTGAAATCCGAACAATAAGAGAGAAAAAACAAAGGATTAAATATTCAGACAATAGTTGTAAATGGACGGTGGTGAGAAGAAAAAAAAACCATCATCTTATTAAAACATCATGTTGCCACTTGCCGAAGACAATCTCTTCAACCGGCTCTTGCACCATCACATGGAGACACACCAAGAAGGATGCACCACCAGACATGGTTTTATTACAAAAACACATCATCAGAAAGTACATGCCATACAAAAGGCAATAAGCCTGAAAGGAAAACTGAAGAAGAAATAGCTGGAGACCTACACAGATCATTCCACCAGAAGTGCACAAATCAGTACGGTTCAGGCTACAAAAACCAGGAGCTCAGAAAGGAAGCATGTCTCCATCCAATTCAGTAGAAATCACTCAGTATGGGACATGCATAAGACTCCCATATCTACAGATCAATCAGCCACGAATGATGCACTGGATACAAACATTGATCTCCACGGAGAGGAGAAATGACCCAAGCAAGTTTCAGACTAAAAGAAAAGAAAAACAATGATTAGAGAGCTGCAAAAATAAAAGAGAAGGAAGAGGAGTCTTGATACATCCGAATGGCACTTGAGAAGAGGCCACCATTATTTTGGTTAAACTTCCACATATGCTTCTCATTGGTCAATCTTTAAGTCAACTGCAACTATCATTTTATCTTTGACATCACGGCAGACCATCTTGATAATCCATGTCACACATCACACTTTATAGAATGATATAAGAATGATATCATCCCCATGCCCCCAAATTGAAATCTGCATAAGCTACAACTTTGTAACACAGAACTGGATCACCTGTGTACACCCAGTGAAAATCAATTAGAAAAGATGAACTAAAAAGTGAATAATACTTCCAAAAAAATCAATAAAACTGTGGTACTAAACAATTATCATATCCTTGACTGATTTGAATCAACATCTATAAAGAACAATTGCATTTATCATGTGCACACCTTGCAGGATAACGATGCTAAGTTAGGATCAACACTACCCGATTTGATCCCAAGGGAGAGGCTGATCTTATAAGGAAAGCAGCTTATTATGTGGCAGCTTTTCATGTGTCTAATCCTTGATCACTTCACTTTACAAGGTTTACTTATAATCCTTACGATTGATTCTAGTATCGTACAAGGCAAGAAATGGTAAACGCTTTTTCTTTCCAAGTAGTAGATTCTGCCCTACTACAGCTTGGGTAGCTAAACAGGTTAATCCACATTTCAGTCAGTACAACAACTCTTTGATCTTTAAATGGTTATATCCTCATTGCTTCATTTGAAATGTCATTTCCCCTATGATTGACTTCATTTCTCTGCAATACCAAACCTTAGGCATCAGTTGACAGAAAGCACTTCACTTCATTGGCATCAAATAAAGCTACCATAAAAGTGTCAAAGGAAAAGCATCGTCTCCACCCATTTCAGTAAAAATCACTCAGTATGGGACTTGCAAAAAACACCCATATCTACAAATCAGTCAGCCACAAATGATGCACTGGATCCAAACATTGATCTCCTTGGAGAATATAAATGACCCAACCAAGTTTGAAACTAAAAATAAAGAAAAAAATGAACAGAGAGCAGCAAAAATAAAAGAGAAGGAAGAGGGGTTTTGATACTTACGAAAGATACTTGAGTAGAGGTTCCATCATTGTTTGGGTAACCTTCCGCATATGCTTCTCATTGGTCAATCTTTTCGTCAACTGCAGATATTATTTTATCTTTGACATAACGGGAGAACATCTTGATAATCTATCATACATCACACTTTATAGAATGATATGGTAACGTCCCCATCCCCCCAAAATGAAATTTGCACGAGCTACAACTTTGTAACACAAAAATGGATCTCCTGTGTACACCCAGCGAAATCACTTATCAAATATGAACTAAAAAGTGAATATTGCATCCAAAGAAAAGGATAATACTGTGGTACTAAACAATTATCTTATCCATGACAAATCTGAATCAAGAGCTATAAAGAACAGTTGCATTTATCATGTGCATGCTATGCATGATCAATTATCCTGGTTAGGATCAGCACTGCTGGATTTGATCCGGAGGGACAGGCTGATCTTATAAGAAAGGCAGCTTATTATATGGCAGCTTTTCATGTGTCTGATCCTTATTCACTTCACTTTACAAGGTTTACTTAGACTCCTCAGGATTCTAGTATCGTATAAGGCAATAAATGGTAAATGTTTTTTCTTTCAAAGTACTCAATTTGGCCCTACTATAGCTTGGGTTGCTAAACAAGTTAATCCACATTTAAGTACAACAACTCTTTGATTTTTAAATGGTTATATCCTCATTGCTTCATTTCAGATATCGTTTTCTCAATGATTGACTTCATTTATCTGCAATACCAAATCTTGGGCATCAGTTGACAGAAAGAACTTATTTCGCATCAAATAAAGCTCCTATAAGGTTACACAGGAAGCTTTGATACATGTTGTCCTTTACCATTAGCATGCTCTCACTTGAATGATGTATCATTTATCTACAAGGGAAGCTAGGGCGTAACAAAAAACATGTTATGAAGCTAAAGACACAGAGATGGAACCCTTGCCACAGCGAGAAGCATGACAAAATCAACAAGGAATCATGATCATCTGAGATTTTATAGAAACCAGCGAGAAGCATAACAAAATCAACAAGGAATCGTAATCAGATGAGATTTCGCAGAAACCAACGAGAAGCATAACAAAATCAAGAAGGAATGGCATTCAGATGAGATATGACAAATACCGTACTATCGCTTTACTTATTGAGTTTGTAAAACAACGTGATATAGGAATTAGAAGGAAAGACACCACTATCATTCTTCAACTAGACCTAAAGATGCAGTTACGGGTACGTAGGGAGATGTGGCAGAACGATTACCTCAAATTATGTTCAAATGGAAAAAGAAAAAAAAATGAGGGAAAGAAGGACCGACAGTATGGAATCAAGGAGTGAAGAATTACGTTCCTGATACAAAGAGAATCTGAAACCTCGGAAAAGAATAGCGCTATGTGAACATGCGAATAGCAAAGAAAAGTAGAAGGAAAAATCAAATGTGTCCAAAAGACCCCGCGATCTTTGTTCTATGTCTTATGAGGTGTCTGCAATCCACAAATCATGCGGTGCTTCCTAACGCTGCCTTCTCTACCGATGATCAGAAATTACCAGGACCAACTTACCTTGGCCTTTACCTAGCGGCGATGAGGAAACGCGAAATTGAAAGACCAGCACCGGATCCCCTTTCTGGAGCATGTTGTCAGCTAGGAAACTCTTCCATACTCCCCCACCTGTAATAACATGAAACTTTCCGGCCCAGATCTTGAAACAGGCGCCCTCGTACATCCTTCCCAGCCTGTCTAGGATCGTTACGGGTAGTCCGGAACCTCTGACGGCATGGGATTCGGCGGCCGATAGCTCGTCGAGTAGAAATTGCACGCCTCCTATAGACGGATCGGCGAGGGAGGCGTTGGGGAGGAGGAGGCGGCCAAAGTACGGGTCGACGTCGCTTTTGGTCACCTCCTTCTTGACGATAAACCGGGGAGATGTCCCACCCATGCGTAGGCACCTCTCGAGCCACCCGTGCAGAACGGGAACGTCGGTCTTCAATTTCTTGTAAGGTCTGAGGCCGGAGGAGGAGGAACGTCTGCGGGTGGAGGAGGGTGGAACGTTCCGACGCTGACGTTCCTCCTCCTCCTCCTCTTCAGCAAGACGGCAAGCCAAGGTAGCCAGCTCCCAGAGGCGGCAGTTCTCCTGCGGCGACGCCATCATCTCATAGCAGAGAGCGGAGAGAATGAGTGCTGAGCGGGAGAGAGATAGAGAGAGAATGCAAGAAGCCGAGAAGGGAAGAATGCGGAACGCCGAGCGATTGAGCGGCAAGGAGAAGAAGGGCTTCTAAGTTCTAATACCAGCCCGTTGGCGCCTCAACGGTTATTTTGAAATTCAAAATCTCAGACCCGTCACCTAGCCGGTATGCTTCCCGTTATCGGATCCTGAAGCTCCCAAGCTGCGTCGGGTGGTTAGAGCGCATGGTAAAAATTAATTTTATTTTTCTAACTTTTTAAAAACCTTAATTAGAGCCAAGATCTTAAATTATTACGAAAATTACTGTTGCACTGATATTACGACTTCAGTTTTTAGCTATCTCATAAAAAAACACTGAAATTTTACTATCTGATATTTATGCGAAAATGAAAAAAAAACTTAGTAGTATATTTAAAGATCTGTTACCCCATTTAGTTGTATAACAAATAAAAGATTTATATTTCACTATTTGATATTTATGTCAAAATATAAAAACATTTGAAAGTATATCTAAAGATCCGCTGCCTCTAGTGACTTGAAAGAATTTTAAGATCCGAATGAAAAAAATCAAATCATAGACTTAGAATCTCATATGATTGACCGTTGTTCTCTCTCTTCTTTTCTCATCTTTTGCCATGAAAGTGATGAATCCATCTTCATTTCTTGAGACAGAAGAATGAGCATTTGTGATGTGCCTGTCGGAGAGCTAATGGCATCTCCAAGTTTTACTCTATCAACTTCAACGAGCGAAGAAGAACATTAAAATCAAAATAGTAAGTTAGGTTGTCCCTGTGAAGTTAGAGGATGGGCTGCCTCACCTTTCTTGAAGACGGGCATCTAGACCAACTGTACTATTCTACTATGTCATCTTTTGGTAAAACCTATGGGTGCTACAAGAAAACCAAAAGGCTTTCACCAATTCAAGAGGAAGAAGGAGAAGAATTTGAGGTGCAACCATATGATGGATGGTGTTGCCTACAGGAAGCAGTGAATTTACTTTGTTGGCTTTCTCAACATGAGAAAGAACATCAAAAGCGATAGGAGGTAGTCTGATACGGGTTACAATAGAGAAGTCAAAAAGGGTGCTCCCCCTTGCTTGGAGCAATGAAGAATCAGATCGTATCGAGAACATAACAGAGACACGAAAAAAAAACACAAGCAAGGAGAAATCAGATCTGGAAATGAGTGGGAATCTAAATGTTCCCTTTAGCTCATTGTAATTTTTTATATACTCTTTTACAATGAAGTGCAAAATGTATGCCCAAGATATCTAATGTACAAGGGCAATAAACTAATATGTAAAATACAGCATGGTTATTTAATAACATGGAAAATTCAACCAAGATTGATGTCAAATGTGTGTGATCTATCACACCCCCTCAAACAGAACAAGGATTGCACTGTCAGTTTGGTTCTTAAGCGCTAAAATGGAAATCAACTTCTACACGACGGGTTCAAGCTTTGAAGACAGGATTTGTTGAAAGATAAATTGCCAAGATGTTGTCACACCAAATAGTAGTATTGAGATTAACAGAAATTTGTAACTCTCGCACTAATTGAACCACCCAAAGTAATTCAATAATAGCCAATGCCATAGACCGCAGTTCAGCTTTAGTACTTGACAGTGTGATTGTGTGTTGTTTTCTTGCCAACTAATTAATCAAGTTTCTTCCAAGATAAATGCCAAAACCAAACATGGATCTCCTATCATTAGAACAACCAGCCCATTTCAAGTTTGAAAACACTTTCAAACTGAATTTAGTAGGTTGTATGGCCATTCCCAAGTGACATGTTCCATTTCGGTATCTTAGAATTCTTTTAACCATAGCCATGTGAGCATCAATAGACTAGATATAAAATAACATGCTTTGTTAACAGAGTAGGCAGTGTCCGGTCAGGTGATGGTTACAAATTGTAATGATCCTACAATACTCCTATACAGAGAATGATCATTAAGAGGCTCACCATCCTGTTGTGAAGCCACTGCCACAGCCATCATTGGAGTTGACAAGTGTTTACAGTCAACCATTTGAACTATAGCCAAGATGTCTATAACATATTGTTGCTGATTTAAATGAACGCTTTCTTGTGTTCGAGATACTTGAATACCAAGGAAAATGATTTAAATCTCTTAAATCTTTGAGTGAGAAAGTGTTGGATAGTTTACTAATTAGGTCTTGCACAGCTGTAGGCCTATTTCTGGTAATAATGATGTCATCGACATAGGTAAAAAGATAAAGGACAACTCCATGTTGACAATGTAAGAATGATGATGGATCACACTCGGAAGCATGAAAGCCCATAGTTAACAAATGAGAGTACAACCTATAAAACCATGCGCAGGGAGCTTGTTTCAAACCATATAAAGCCTTGTGTAGTTTGCAAACATAATGAGGTTTTCTTTGATCTATGAACTCTGGAGGTCGAAGCATATATATTTGTTCTTCTAGATTACCATGTAAGAAAGCGTAATTGATATCTAGATGTTTGATATGCCAATTGTAGGTAACACCCACTGTCAACACCAACCAAATGGTGAAGGCTTAACAACCGGACTCAAGGTCTCTTTGAAATCAGCACCATATTCTTGTGTATCCTTTGCCTACCAACCTTGTCTTGTATCGTATTATAGTACCATCAGCCTTTCTTTGTAATTTATAAATCTGTCGACATCCAACTATGTTTGCATTAGAGCAGTGGCAGATCTAGGATTTTAACTTAGTGGGGTCACTAACTTAAGTAATTAATAATAATTTACAATATATATTTTTATATAAACATCAAAACAAATTTTTGATAAAGAAAAGACTTTTGATACAATATTTTTTCTTACAAATGAATTTGATGAGCTTTCATATTTTGAAATGTCATACAGTGTTACTTACAGTCTCAAATATATCTTTCTCAATATGTCACTGGACAATCATTCATCAATTCATCACACATCCAATTCCCTAGCTTGCTCTTGATATATGTCATTGAAAAGAAAACTCTTTCAACACTTGCAGTAACCACCGATAATAGTAATGCCAACTTTATGAGCAAATATACCATTGGATACACAATATATTTTTTGGTCTCCACCAATTTCTTTGCAAGTTCACTAATACCAAGTAAGTTGAAAAATATTTCATCTGATCTCATATCATAAATTCAGTTCTCAAGCTGATTATGGACTAATACAAGATCATTCATCCTTGGAATGAATACAAGTATACATCAATTAAAGTATAAATATACACTATATCTAAGATTTTAAATGATAGATATGAATGATAAATAAAAAAATAAAAAATCACCTGATGATAGTCTTTCAACTTAGTTAAAACTTATCTAATTTTCATCTGATCTCATATCATAAATGCAGTTCTCAAGCTGATTATGGACTAATACAAGATCATTCATCCTTGGAATGAATACAAGTATACATCAATTAAAGTATAAATATACACTATATCTAAGATTTTAAATGATAGATATGAATGATAAATAAAAAAATAAAAAATCACCTGATGATAGTCTTTCAACTTCGTTAAAACTTATCTAATTTACATGTGACAATCTATATGAATAAGATAGAAAAAAAAATTAATGTTCACAAACTCCGAATGCAAAGGTCTGATTCATGAATAAAAAATTTTATAGGCGAATAAAAAATAACCTTGTATCATCTTTTGATGTCTATAACATTAAGACTCAATAGATAACTTCGATGCCTCCAAACTATACAGTTATAGCTACATATGCTTTGCAGACGAACAGATAAAGAAATGTCCATTTTCTTCTTTTTGTCGAAGCAAAAATCCAATGATTAAAATTCCAGAAGACACCATCGACCGACGTGTAGCGCTTGCACTGTCGGCAGCCGTGCGGAGACTTCAGATGCAGCAGCGGGCGACAGGCGACTATGCAATTAGGTTAATACTCATACGATGATTATGCGGCCCGTGGCGCATGGCAATTATGCGGCATGGCGCTGATCTTTTACCCACTTAATTTTTATAAGTAAAATTTACATTTTGATTAAAAAGAAAAGATTTCAAAAGTGGCAGCATCTACTACTCTCACATGGATATTAAGGAGGTGAATAAAACTTTAGTGGGGTCACGTGACCCCAAACCATCAATGTGGGTCCGGTAGTGCATTAGAGGGAGGTGGCACTAAAGACCAGGTACCACTAAGATGAAGAGCCGAGAACTCTTTGGACATAGCTTGGCTCCAAAGACGATTTTTGTTTGCCATAGTAAAACATGTTGGCTCATCCTCAACCTATTTTTCAACCATTAAGGCATATCTAGAATGTTTATTTTGCTATACAGGGGTTGTCCTATTCATAATCTCCTTAGTTGACTTGTATTTTTTGGGAAGAGAGACAGAATCATGCTCTCCAGAACAAGACACTGACTGATCATAAACTGAAATGAAACTATCAGTAACAAAAGGATTCTCAGCTTAAATTGATCCTGTTTTATTCTTGTCTGTATAAAGTATCAAGATTTTTCATGCTATTCGGCTTTGAAATAACACCCAGTAAGGGTTGAATGGAATCACCAATCACATAACCACTAGAATCAGAACCAATAAGACCAGAAGAAACAATTACTGAAATTGGTAAAGTAATTACAGACTTCTCAAAATTTTCAAAAGCTCCATTGGTTGTCATACACAGTGTTTTGTATGGAAAAGTATCTTCATCAAAGACAACATTTCAAGCAACCAAAATCTTATCTCATCGAGGTAAATAACATCTATAGCCTTTATGTTCATCACTATACCCAAGAAAAACACAACATTCAGACCAACATGTAAATTTATGTTCGTTGTATGGTCTTAAATAGGGATAACAAGTACACCCAAAGGTATAGAGAATTTATAATCGTGTTGTTTACCATAGAGTTTCTAATAGGGTGAACTATTTTGAAGCACCACAATGGGTAACCGATTGATTAAATATACTACACAAGATCTTGCTTCATCCCAAAAACAAAAAGGAACATTAACATTACTTAACAATGCTAAACAAGTCTCAATTATATGTTTAAGTTTTCTTTAAGAAATGTCATTTTAATTATGAGTATACAGACAAGAAATTCTATAGACAATGTCATGGCTTGAAAATAACTCTTTCAAATTACGAAATTCACAACCCAATCACTTTGAAAATATTTTATTTTCTTTGAGAACACATTCTCAACCTGATTCTTGAAATAAGTGAAAACTTTGTAAACCTCACTCTTTGTAGCAATAGGAAAAATCCAACAATAGTGACTAAAATGATCAATAAAAGTCACATAGTATCTATTTCCATAGTTTCTAACATGATGAGAAGGTCCCTAAACATCAGAAGTAACTAACTCAAGAGAAAAACTTGAAACATGTTTTTACAAGGGAAAATGTTGTTGACGACTCTCAACTACAGTATAGTGAGAAAAAAAGGATTTATTTGTGGTGTATGAGGATCCAAGAGCATTCAGCACACGACAAACTATCCTAAACATCGGGTGCCCAAGTCTTTGATGCCACTTTGTAACATTTTTAGTTGCAAATGCAATAGGTGCAGAAGCTCCATTTGAATCCAAGCAATATAGACCCTTAATATTGATGTCGCGGCATAAAATTCTCCTTGTCTTGATATCCTTAACAAAACAATGTGTTAGAAAAAAATCAAACAAGCCATTGTTATCCTTGGTGAATTGTGACACAAATAGCAAATTCTTAGCCAAGCAACGCACATGTAAAGCATTATTTAGATGGAAGAATTTGAAACCTACATTTTCGATATGAACTATGTTCAAGCCTTCACCATTTCCAATTTGTACCTTATCGTCACCATTATAAGAAGCTGGATTTCTTAGCAAAGGAGCGTCTAGTGTCATGTGATTATTAGCTCCAGAATCTTGGTACCAAGTAGAATATGTAACAGTGAAAACATTTTGAGCATTGGGCTCCATAATAGTAGTATAATTATAAGCATTACTAGTACCGCCAGGTTGTTCTCTATAATAGTTCTTAAAGCTGAAGTCATACCTATTTCAACAATGAAGAGCATTATGCCCTATTTCAACATTTAAATTAGTCCAAGCAAAATTTGTTGTAAGTTCACTAACTTGAGAGTGATGTTTTTGAACTAGAATTTCCTAATACAAAAACAAATATGAATATCATCTATAGTAAGAAAAGTTGCATCCATTCTAGTCATAATTAAAGTTACAAAGGACTCATATTCAAGTCCTTGCCCTTCCCAAACTACAAAAGCATATATATACTGGCTCCGAAGCCATTGCAAAATTGTTAGCAATGTGCTTAGCTTTATGAATGTATTCACGCATTCTCATAGATTCCTTTTTCAATTGATGTAGTTGAGATCGTAATTGAAGTTCTCTTGCCTTGGATCTATTAGCAAACATGGCAGCAATTGTCTTACACATACCCTCAGTGGTATCATGACCAACAATTACAGGTAAGATTGATTCGGTCATGGAAGACATAAGAACATATTTCACTTATCTATCATACTATTTCCAAATGCAAATATCAGGATTTGGTATTTCTATTATAGATCCTACAGGATTTGAAATAATATGGGTCAGACACGAAATGGAACCATCCACCAGTCTCGCAAGATTATAAATGTCCAAAACCGGATCAAATTGAGCTTTCTAGATAACATAGTTCTCACTATTGAGCTTAACTTAAACATGATGAGAAACATTTGGAGTTTAGGTGATCAAACCAAAAGTGACGAAGTGACGAATGGAATTTGTGCAATGAAGTAGTAGAGTCAATATCACCAACTGAAGCGTGCATAGCAGAAATCATTCCTAGCGAGGTAGTAGAGAATTCCTCCAAGAACTAGATCTGATACCAAGGAAAGAATCAGATCGCATTGAGAACAGAATAGAGATACGAAGAAGGAAATAAAAGCAAGAAGAAATCAGATTTGGAAACGAGCGAGAATCTAAGTGTTCCCTTCAACTCAAAATGTATGTGAAGGGGCATTAAGTCAATATGTAAAATACAAGAAGGTTGTTTAATAACATGGAATATTCAACTTGGGTTGATGTCGAATATGTGTTGTCTACAAGACCGGACTTTATCTTACACGTTAACAGGATTAGTGTTGACTATGGAGAGGTCAAACACCAAGTATGCAAGAGAACCTTGGAGGACTATGATGAACATCAATTTTAAGTGTTTACACCACATCCCCTACCAAACAAGGAGATATGTTGATTTCTCATTTTAGAGGTGCCAGCCATGGACGGACTGGTCCTCCACCTGGTCTTTTGAAATGAGGTAACTTGTAGCGTCGTTGATGCTCCCATCTTTATCCCAAATGTTGTTCTATACTGAGGAAGTGTGTTGTTTCATCTTCATGTGTTCTTAGCCACTGAGACTAGTACCAACCGACACCTGTTGTGGCCAAGGAGGGACGGGAGTAGGAATGCGATAGTTTCAACACCAACAAGGAGGTCTCAAGCGCAAAGAACATCATTTGAGTGTCGAAGACATCTTTAGGAGATGGTAATCACATGCTATAGCAATATGATTTTGGACTTGAGAGAAAAGTTGGAAGTAAGAGCTTTGCTTTGGTTTGCCTAAGGTGCATGCTTAGGGTTAAGTCCATGATCACCTGATTTTGTGCATATTTGATATGTGGATGTGTGCTATCTTTTATACCTTAGATATATGATATTCCAAAGGTATTATATATACTTAGCACATATTCTTGATGAAACAAAAATAAAATCTCTCCTTGTCATAATTAGGTTGATAAACGTGTGACATTAAGAATGACTAGCGTAGCCTTCCGTTGTTATGGTCTTGATGAGCCAATCTTAGATTGGATGGGTTTGTTGTGTTTCCCACAAGACTCATTCAGCAAGGGATTGGTGATCATGGCCAAGGCATTTGCCGAACTTTGGGGTGGACCATTGCATGGCCTTGTTGTGTTTCCCACAAGGGCTATGTTAAGAATTCATTCTCATAACGTAACAAGTGGAGTTGACCTAACTAGAGTATATAGCTTGTTGTGTTTCCCACAAGGTTATAACTATAGAGGCTAAATGAATAAGAATTGCAAGGGTTGCAATTGGTAAAAGTTACCTATCTATTAAGTATGGGATGACTTGTTGTGTTTCCCACAAGGTTGTCACCATAAAGTTAATAGGGTCTTAGTCCCCACTAGGATTTCATCTTGATATCCCGTCTTTGCATAATGAGGGTTATGCAAATTCGTCGATAATTAGTGGGAGCATAAATTAGGATCAAAAACCATATCTAATTTTAATGAATGTTTGCAATGTTATATTGATAAAATTATATCTCCGTTGTACAATACGATAATAAACCACCATTAGTATGGCATATTAGATGCCAAATAGCTTAATGGCTCACACTTCTTAGACTGGTTTAAAACTAAGAGAATTGTTCTCATAGTTGACCAATTAACTATTCTACTTGAAAAGTAGGTGTCTCCTAAAATTATCTAATGATATGAAAGAAAGATAAGATCTTATTTCATAGACAAGATGCGTTGTTTGCCTTAAACTGGATGTTAGTCTCTATGAGACATAAATTATAGAGACAACATGGATAGATGGATATGAGATCCATCATGGCTCATAGTGATAAGATAGCTAAAGGGCAACTCAGAACAACAATACATCTTAATTACTTCTTGTTGGTGAGACCAATAGAAAGAAGTAAAATCATTAGATATAAATAGGAGATAGTTAATAGTAAAAGAAGGTGGTCAAGATAATAAAGCCAGAATAAGACAGAATTGTTACATTATCATGATGATGGTAAGTGGAAGAGGAAGTACAAAGTGTATTGTACATAATGCAAAGGTAGAGCTTGAGAAGTTTCATGTATCCAAGTCATTGACATTTACTTGTTTTAAATATACACTTAATAGTATTAGATACTATATGTGTATATCATAATATTAGATACTATGGATGCATCTAATGGTATGAGATACCAGATATGCATCTAATATCTACAAGGAGTTGTAGATGATGACAAGTAAATGAACGCTTAATAAAGAAGATGTTGACCTACATATGAAATGGTGCAAAAGTTGCATCATTATTAGTGGGAGGTGCAATTCTTTAATAGCCTTATGGAGATGTCTTAATAATTAATATTGCTATTATATCCTTCTACAAGAACATTATATGATTTCCTACTTGAATAAATGTTGATTTATTCTAAGTTATGGAATTGATAGATGTTCTAATAGATTGAATGGCAAAGTATTTGCCAGTGGGAGCTTAATGAATTGTTTAATCATATTTGATATGTTAGCTCTCATGTTATGTGTGAATATTCCTTTTAAGAGGAAATGGGTTGATTTAGATCAATCTACACTTTAGCTTTACGTAGACATGGATAATGGGTTAATGAGTTATTAAAACTCGTACATCTAGATGTATGTTAGCCCATATCTAGTAAGGCTAAAGAAGAATATTTCTACTTCATTATTTCAAAGATGATATCTCTGGGTTTAGAAACATGTACTTTATGAAGTACAAAACTAAGACCTTTGAGAAATTATCTGAGATTAATAATGAAGTAGAGATACTAATGGAAAGAGTATTAGAACTCTGTGATGAGATCAAGGAGGGGAATACTTAAGTACATAATTTACATATAATTGAAGGATAATAGAATCTAATGGACATCTTTACACATTTTAGCTTAATTGAGTAGCTAAAAGGAAAAGCCATATTATGTAGGACATAATATGAACAATGACAAGCTTTACAAATTTCCTATTTGTCTAATTTTGGTTAAGTACTCGTTATAACGACTTGTTCTTAATAGATACCTGTCGACTCCAGAAACGGGTTCCGGATCGGCACCTCAAGAGAAGGTGAAAGATGGAATTAGGGGAAAAAAGGGGAGTGAATCGGAAAAACACTCGGAAAGCGGTAAAAACTCCTCACCTCGGTCCGACACTCACATTGATCCCCGAACTTTCATCTCACGGCGTCGCTCGAGCACCGGAGATGGTTCGGGTCATGTGGGAGGAGAGTGAGGAGGAGATTAACTTAAAGCATGAATAATAGAAGAAGTGGTCGCCAGGAGCCGCGGGCTCCGCTTTATAGAATAACAACAAGATTGAGTTGTTTTGACCGTGTACCTTAGCGTGGGAGAGAGTGTGTGAGTTCAACCTTCTTCCTCTTCGGCCGGCCGATGAGGGAGTCTCCAATCCAATGCTAGCTTGATAAACCTGTGCAACTAGAAAAATAAACCAAGTGAAGAAAATAATTAGAACTATGGGAAGTGTAGTAACTGTAGAGAGAATATGAGAAAGAAGCAATTGGAATCGAACTCACCGGATTGGGGTGAGTCCTAACCCCTTTTTTTTGTATTTTTGATTAGGTAAAAATGATATAAATGAACTAAAAGATGCTTTAAAACAATGAATAAACAGAGTTAATGGAGTTGAGAAAGCTTATAGAATGGATCGGCTTGAGTTGAAGCCGAGTTGGTTGAGAAAAGGCCGGTTCGGGTAGCTTTGCACCCTTCTGGCGCAACTTCGGTGCAGAGGATGTTACGGACGACCCCAATGTCAGAATCGAGTTCCGTTTGTTGCAGTAGACGGAGGACTCAGAGAGGAAGAGTTTCTATGTTGATGATTTCTCCGAAATCCTCCTGTATAAGTCAGTAAAAATTCTGAAAGTGGGAGGATATCAAAAATAGAACCTGGATGCGCGCCCTCAGTGTAGCAACCGCCACGAACAAACGGCAAGTCGGAATGGAGTGCCGTCAGTTGGGGACGAAAGAGGACGAAGAGAGGGACAATTTGTATGTTGAAGACTTTTGCAGCAGAAGCCTCGGATTTTCTCCAGAAGTCGATGAAGACGGTTGATGAAGAACACCCGGATCGAGCCTTCTTCTTCACCTCGGGATCGATTTCTTGACTTCGGATCGCCTTTGGACGTCGGGACGGCTTTGGAGAAGAGCTGGGACGACCTTGGGACGAGCTAGGCACCGGGGTTCAACCTTGGTTCGTTGAGAATGGCCCTCAATTTATAGGGGAAGAGAGCCGGTGCAAAATTTAGAAACTGGGTGTACCGCGCCCCCGCTTTTCAAAGGAGACGAGGGCGCGCAGGGCGCGCCCTCAAACCAAGGGCGCGCAGGGCGCGCCCCGGTTCGGGGCGCGGTCTGCGCGCCCCCGTTTCAAAGGAGGCGGGGGCGCGTTCGGCGTCTCACCGCTAAAAATCGACGGAAACTTCCGGAAATTGCTAAAAATCAACTTGATATCAGTAACGCGCCCCCGAACAGGGGCGCGGTACAAATAAGTGAAAATCCTCGCCCGGAAACCTTCCAAAAACCCGGTTTAGAAGGTGCTAATCGGGGTAATTTCCGATTTAAAGCAACTGACCGCGCCCCCGCCTTTCAAAGGAACCGGGGGCGCGCAGGGCGCGCCCCCAGTTTGAGGGCGCGCAGGGCGCGCCCTCCCCTTTCAAGCGGAGCGGGGGCGCGGTACACTCTCTCTCCTGCGCGCGTGTTCCGCGAGCCGTATCTTGCAAACCGGATGTCCGATTCGGCTCCCATTTGTCGCGTTGGAAAGAGGGCCTTCAACCGCACCTCCTCAAGTCGGTAAACCAGCCGCATGACTCCCGATATGTTCGTACGGGGCTTTCTACCGGTTTACCCTCTCGCGGAAAGCCGAAACCTGGAGCGAAGATCCGAAAGAGCACGGTTCCGGTCGAGAAATCTCGGGTCAACTCGGGATGACTTGAAATGATGACCGAACAAGTCCGGTACGATCGGACAATCCGAAGTCATTGAAAAAATCTGAGATTAACCCGGTAAACGTGAATCGAAAGCCGTAAAAGCCGCGAAACCCTAAAATTGACCGAACCGGCCTTATAGCCCTGGTTGATAAAATATACGGCTAGAATCGACCCGGATGACCTGAAAAGACCCGGTGATGACCGGAAAGGCCTAACATGTGGTCCGGGATAGCCGTGTCAGCACAGATCGAAAAAGCCATAACGAAAGCCGTCATTGACCGACGCCTACCGAAATGACTTCTCGGAAACCCTGAATGTTACGGAACACATGCGGGACTCCCGTGACCTTCAATTATGGACCATTCAAGGTCGGTCATCGAGCCGGCTTCGTGTTTTTACAGTTCACGTGCGGCTCTCGCTTGAAGGTTACGGCAATATTCCGGAAATCTTCGGTCCATTCTCAACTCACAAGGGGCTCCACCAAGGTCCTTAACTTATGTCCACGAGGTAATCCGGATCAGATAACGGTCGGATAAAAGATATTGCCTATGGAATAAGAGTCTAGTGCTCCGAATCAAGCCAATTTGGCGTGTCTACAGCTTGCCTCGCCTTGATGTCGGCTTTGCAAGGGAATGGCATGTAGCGGAGCGAAGTGAAACGTAGAGAAAGCGTAGCGAAGCGAGATGGATCGTAGCGGAATGTAGTGGAGTGAAATGGCGATGGACTGAAAAGGTGGCATCAAGGTGTAGATATAGACACGCTCAACGACCAGATTCGGCAAGACGAATCTCCCCAAGTCTCTTCGTTAACCGCCATGTTTCATCAAGTCTTCCTATGTTCGATTGGTAAGAGATGTGCCATTGGCACGAGAGAAGAGTAGCCAACCCCCAACGCGGTGGGGAGTCCCCGAAACATGGGTTCGTAGGTTCATCATCAGCCGGTAACCCGATCTTTGCGGTGTTCCTGTCTTGTGACGGGCTAAAATTTAAAGAGATTTGGTTTGAAAAAGTAAAAGAATACCAATCGAGCACAGTCGGGCTCTCTGATTCATTTAAGTCTTCCAAGAGACAAGATTCAATTCGGAATGGAATGATCTCAGATTCCGAAAGGCAAATGTTTAAACATAGACCGTGAAGATAATGACGGTGCAAGTTCTGATCAAAATTGAAGGCCCTTGGCGGGACGAAATGGCTGCCACGGTGGGATAAGTAGCAAAAGAAGTTGCGATGGCCTCTGTGGTGAAAAGAATTGAAAGATTTGAGGGCAAAAAGTGGTTACCGAACACGGTGGGATTAATAGACACGGTGGGATATTAGAGAGGTTGGTGGGACTAGAGATCATGGTGGAATTAGAGAACATGATGGTATTAGAAAACACGGTGGGATTTAGAATGATCGAGAGAGTGAGAAGGTGAAGTTTAGGAAATGATGTATGCAATGACAAAACAAAATGTAATGCAATTAATGCTACATGATGCATGCTGGGCTCAAGAAAACAAAGACAAAACTTGTCTAACAATTAGTTGAAGATATAGATTGTCTATGAGGTCAAGATACCCATTCGGGAACTATCGTCCCTCACAGCACAACTTTGGCTTATCCGTGAATATTAGAGATGACCCGACCGTCGTAGATTTTGATGAAGGGGATCTCGGGTCAAGTCTTCTCCATACTCAAGGTCTTCAACAAATAATGCATAAGATAATAATACACGACTAGCAACATATATGCTAGTCGGCAAGTTATGGGGGTTTCCCATGTTGATTCTTACATTTCTGTGAGCAATTCCTATTGGTGATATTTCCCCCTCCTTGACTCGTGTTTCTTTCTGAAATACTTAATAAAGGGGTTACATCTGTTCTATGGCTTACCCCCTTGCCTATTGTCATCTTGCCTTGCTTATATGTCAAAGGGGGTAGCCTTATTAACAAGGTAATATGAACAAAATGACTGAAAATGAATAAGATAAGGGTTAAGAAAGCTTACCTGCTATGGTGAGAGTCACACCCTTCTTGATCTTATCATCCTGAAACACTTGATAAAAGGGGATTAAATCTTCACCATGGCTCATCTCTTTGCTGTCTGCCTTGACTTAGGTCAAAGAGAGGAGCCTTCTTAACAAGGTGTAATAACCTAAATGACCGAAATGAAAAAGTTAAGAGAAATTACTGTCGTTGAGAGAACCTTTTCCTCTTATTTTAAAGTCTGAAAACACTTGATAAAAGAGAATTAGATCTTCACAACGACTCATCCCTTTGCCTATTATGGCCAACTTTGACTCAGGTCAAAGGGAGGAGCCCTCTT
The DNA here is from genome assembly GCA_036172225.1 of Cryptocoryne crispatula var. balansae. Classification (NCBI taxonomy): domain Eukaryota; kingdom Viridiplantae; phylum Streptophyta; class Magnoliopsida; order Alismatales; family Araceae; genus Cryptocoryne; species Cryptocoryne crispatula. The sequence continues at coordinate 9,855,315 of CM069929.1, read as the reverse complement.
AATGGGGTGATAATGAAGGTAAATATGCAATGCGGAAATGAAACATGCAAGACATAAAGATAAACATGAATGCTAGCAAAGGCAAAAAACAAGGTTATGCCAAGTTAGATGATGCACTTTTTTTTTTTAGAATTTTTGAAAATATTCAGATTTTTTTGGATTTTCGAAAATATTTGACCTTTTTTGGAGTTTTGAAAAAAATTTGCTTTTTTGGATTTTTGTGGAGAATGTGCCGGTATCGAGACCATTCATCGATCTTTGAGTGTTGATCAAGATTCAAGCAATAAGCACCACGTGTGAATAAGGTTCCTTACCCAGAATCTTTCTTGCCCTCTTCTCTTGATCAGTTTGGATTCCCCCTGAGTTTGGACAGTCTACCCTACCCTAGGGGTTTTAAGATGGAAGAATAATAAAGGAAGTCTTTGATAGGATTTGGGGATGTTGAGGAGGGTTTCTCTACTCATGCCCAAATTGCCCGTTGGGGTTCGGCCTCTTCGGGTCTTTTCTACATGTGGCACTTTCTTAGACAAGTCTTTGACCTGTGGGGTCATTGCCCATCTTTTGGTGCCTTTTCTTCATTTTCTATTCTTTCAGGTACTCATTCGAACAGGCCCATATTTGTTTAAACTGTGGGGTTCATTGCCCATCGTTTGGCACCCTTTTTCACCCTATGAGACGGCCTCCTACTAAGGCGGCGGGCATTTTCGATACTATCCTCCTCTAGTCCCCTTCACCTATCTTGGACCGAATAGAAGAGAATAGGGTAAGGTTTTCTTTACGCCTTCGGGGTTACGCCTTGCCTCTCTTGAGTGTTGGGCTATCTAGATTCTGGGATCGGGAGGTGTTGTGTGTGCAAGGTGATGTCTACCCTTGATTTCTAGCTAACACCCTTGGATCGATGACTTAATATTATACTAGAAATTCTCCATTTTCTTTTCTAAGGAAAATATTTTTTGAGGTAAACGCCGTTCCATGGATGGTTCAATTTTTCTCCATCGGCGTTGGTTAGCTCATATGCATTGCTGGATATTTTTCGGTTATAACAAAAGGCCCTTCCCGAGTTAGGTTGCAACTTGGAGCGGGGGCCACCCGGCTTATCGAAAATGCGTTTTACTACCATCTCACCGATTTCGAACTTCCTCTCTACCACCCTCTTTTGATAAAACCTTTTCAATCGGTTACGATAAGTCCGGGCATGCTCGGAGGCGGCCAACCTTCTTTCATCTAGGAGTTCAAGTTGTGCAAGGAGAGATTCTCGTCTCTCATCGACGGGGATGTCCCTATCGAGTTGAACTCGGAGTGATGGAAGGAGTACTTCGTACGGGACCACTTGCCTCCATCCCATATGCGAGAGCATACGGGGTTTGACCGGTGGGGGTCCGTACGGAAGTACGATAAGCCCATAGGGCATCTACAAGCTTATCGGCCGGTCTGCGAACTTGCTAGACTTACGGAGTTTTCTTGATGATCTTAATCAAAGTTTTGTTGGTGGCTTACCTTGACCATTGCCTTGCGGGTAATAAGGAGATGAATGATGCAATGCAATGCGGTACTGTTGCAAAGATCACGCGGATCTTGAGAGAGAAATTGCGGTCCGTTGTCGGTGATAATGTCGTTGGGTATCCCGAACACGGCGATGATGTTGCGTTTGATGAAGTAGCACAATGTTGATGCCTTGATCTCCACGAACGCTTCCGCTTCTGCCCACTTGGTGAAGTACTCTGTTGCCGTCAGGATGAACGATTTGGAACGGATTTCAGAGTTAAGATCACTTAGAGGGCCAATGATATCAAAAGCCCACATGGCGAAGGGCCATGGGGTATGAATCGGATGAAGGGAAGATGCGGGAGAATGGATCTTGTCGGCATGAAGTTGGCAAGAATGACAGTGCCGGACAAAGATGGAGCAATCCTCTTCTAGGGTTGGCCAATAATACCCCCGCTCGATGATTTTCTTGGCAAGAGCTTGAGCATTGACATGGCCCCCACGGACCCGGAATGTGCTTCCTTAAGCACCAGGTTCGCCTCTTCTTCATCAACGCATCTCAATAAAATTCCGCTTAGGCTCCTCTTGTAGAGCACCCCTCCTAGGATGGTATACCTGCGGGATACTCTCTGATGGCCTTCTTTTCTTTTGCATTTGATCCGGTGGATATGTCGATCTTGACAATACCTTGCGATCTCATCAAACCAAGGCCTCTCACCCTCATCTAACTCTTCCAACTCGACTAGAGAAACTTCCTCCTTCTGCTCTAGATACTCCTTCCTGCCAAATCTCTCCTTAACTTTCAGAAATCGCCCATCTTTAATTGCTGGTATTGACCTTCTACGGACATGAATAGTCCTCACCTGTCTACCTAGCGGGACTGATAGGGATGAAGCTAAGGAGGCTAGGGCATCAGCAAGGATGTTCTGAGCTCGAGGAACATGGACAAAAGTGAGTTTGGAAAAGAGTTTGATGTAGCAAGAGGTGAGTTCTTGGTAAGGTTTAAGGTTTGGATGAGAAGTTCGGTACTTGGTTAGGACTTGGCGAAGAATTAGTTGGCTATCACCTATCACCCTTAATTCCGTGGCACCATAGAAATGAGCGGCCTCCAGCCCGGCCAGCAAGGCTTCATATTCAGCTATATTGTTGGTTCTTTGGGAAGTCAAGCTGAAATGCTGTGGAATGGTGACACCCTCGGGTGATAGAAGGACGATTCCTATTCCCTTACCGTGTGAATTCGAGCCCCGTCAAAATATAATGTCCAAAGGTGGGAAGATCGGATCAACATTAGTTCGTCATCCGGGAGCTCCGATTGGACCGGGTCAAAGAGGGGTATAGGGTGATGGGCTAGATGTTCGGCAATGGCATAGCCCTTAATCGCCTTCTGGGGGATATAGGTGATATCAAACTGGGAGAGGAAGCTCGCCAACGACCTAACCGATCGGTTAGAACAGTTTTCTCCAGAAGGAATTTAATGGGATTGATGCGGGCAATAAGATTGACCTCATGAGCTAAGAAATAGTGTTTAAGCTTCGAACTACCCGGACTAGTGCGGCACGGGTCTTCTCCACTACGGTATACTTACGCTCACATGGATCAAAGATCTTTGACAAATAGTAAGTTGCCCTCTCTTTCCCTTCTTCATCAACTTGTGCAAGAGGCCCCAAAGAGAATTCTCCAAAACCGAGATATATAAAACTAAGGGCTTGCCGAGGCCGAGTGGTCTAAGCACGGGGGGACTAGCCGGTATCTTTTCAAACCATCGAATGCATCCTGGCACTTCGAATCCCATTTGAACTCGGCCCCCGCCTTGGTCAACTCATAGAAAGGTTTACACCTTTGGGAGTGTTGTGAGATGAACCGGCGGACAAACTATAGCCTCCCGATTAATCCTCGAAGTTCTTTCATATTTCTCGGAGGAGGCATACCAATGATTGCCTTGGCCTTGTTTGGGTCGATCTCTATGCCCCTTTTGCTCACTATGAACCCCAACAGTTTTCCTGAGGATACTCCAAACGTGCATTTCTTTGGGTTCATCTTCAATTTATATTCCCTAGCCCTTTGCAAGACCTTTCTCAACACTTCCGGGTGATCTTCTCGGCTTTTGGACTTAACGACTAGGTCATCCACGTACACCTCTACAAGGGTATGCATCATGTCATGGAAGATAGCCATCATTGCCCTCTGATAGGTAGCACCGGCATTCTTTAGTCCAAAGGGCATGACGACATAGCAGTAGGTTCCCCAAGGTGTGGTGAACGGGGTCTCCTCCTGGTCCTCTTCGGCCAACCGGATTTGATTATATCCGGAATAGCCATCCATGAATGACAACATTTCGAATCCGGCGGTGTTATCAACCGGTACGTCAATATGAGGTAGAGGAAAGTCATCTTTAGGACACGCTCGGTTTAAGTCCACCGAAGTCTATACGGATCCGAACTCGGCCATCCTTCTTCATGACGGGGACTATGTTTGCCACCCATTGCGGATAAAGGACGACCTTAATGAATCTTGCTTGATGTAACTTGTCGACCTCCTCTTTCATCTTAAGTGCGGCATCGGGGTGGAATCTCCTTAATTTTTGCTTGACCGGGGTAACTCCAGGTTTCAAAGTTAGACGATGTTCAACTAACGAGTTGTCTAACCCCGGCATGTCCTCGTATGTCCATGCGAACGTGTCCTTATATTCTTCTAGAATTTTAATCAAACTCTGTTCCTCAGTGGGAGTGAGGTTTGCGCTTAGGAGGATTGTCTTGGGATCTTCCGATGTTCCGAGATTCAGTTCTTTTGTCGGTTCATCCACCGTGGCTAATGGTTCTTCAAACCTTTTAAGTCCAGATGCATACGCATCAGCCAAGTCCTCAATTCCTTCCTCGAAATCAGGATCTTTTTCTGATAAGACCTCGTAAACTCCCAGTGTATGATCTACATTGAATTCATCCTCATATTGGATTTCATCAAGCTGGATAGTATTTTCCAAAAACCTTGGCAGCCTTGCACATTCCTTGCATTTTTGAGCTATTTGTTGGAGATATCTTTCCGGCACACGTTTACCTCGAATTTTCTTCTTTCCTACCCTAACTACTCCTAAAGAAGACGGAATTGAAAAGGTGGTATTAACAATGGGTGAAGGATCGAACAGATCGATCAGTGAGTTGGAGAGGAGGGGTCCCTGGTTGGGAGCACCCTCCGAGACAAGTAGCGACGTCTCCTCGATGGAAAAATGAGTTTGCGAGAAGACGTTTTTTTTTGGGTATTTTGGGTATTTTCAATAACAAAAGAATGAGCCGATGGGGCTCGAGCAGAAACAGAAATCATAACCAAATGGAAGAAATAAGCGCTCGCGGACCCGATGGTGACAAGAAATGGGCAGACAGGCCCAAAGCTAGTGAAAAGATCTAACGGGCACATGGGCCCAAATGGTGGGGACGCGGGCCCAAAGCAAGAAACTAAATCTAAAGGGTAAGTGGGCTCGACTGGTGGGCACGCGGGCCGAAGTTTGTTGGATGGGCATAGAAGCCCAGTGGAGTAACAAGCATTGAATGAGCACTCAGGCCCATTGATCAGTTCAGGCGGCCATTTTGGCCCATAAGTGGGAATTGGGCTAGATAGCCCATCAAGTGAATCTAAGAGGGAGAGAGTGAGGATTTTGAAATACGTGACCGTAGGATACGGTTCACGCGGGATGTTGTTTGGAGGTGGGTTCGAGTGGACAAGTTGTTTAGAGATGGACTTGCCCTTGGCGGTTCTTCCTCCTCTATGAACAACCGAGCTAAAGATGAACTCGGGTTGTCCACCTCCTCCTCTTGCTCTGGTGCCTTCTTCCTCTTGGTGGTTCTTCTTCTTTGTCCCCGGCCATCATCATGGTCTCCCCTTTAATAAAGAATTTTTGGAGTCCCATGGCATTTTTTGGCCGGTAGACCATCCGCGGAGTGAGCGGGCTCATAGCCAAGCCCGTGTCTCTTTGGTCTTCGTACGGCTTCAATGGGGTGCACAACCCCCTGCGGCTCCTTTCCCGGCCCCTTTCTGGCTGATAGCCCATCCCTTTCATCATCCGCAACGCAAGCGAATCTGGAGGCGTCGTCAATACCATGACCTCAGGTAGCTCTGTAGTTGAAACCACCGGCTGGACAGATTTTGATATTGGTAGTGCAGAAGAGGGGTCATCCACGTCATTCAGAATGGGGATGTTGGTTACTTGATCACCTGGCCCTTGTATGGGAACTTCAGACACTGATGATTAGTGGAGGCAACAGCTCCTATTGCCTCAAGGTACGGGCGTCCCAAAATAGCTTTGAATGTAGGGTCCAGTTCTAGAACATGAAACTCGGTGGTGACGGCACATGGCCCGAGCCCTACTTTTAATGTAACCACCCCTCGTGCCGGCTTCGGGAGTTGTCATATGCGGTCACCGTGACGGCGAAGGCTCGATTTCTTCATCGGAGATGCCGCGAGTTGCAATGTTTACGGCGGCATGACATTTATGGATGCTCGGTGTCAATCAAGCGAGGACTTGATCTCCACGCCTCGGATGACTACGCAACGCGCAAGGCGTACTTTCGATCTGGCCGTGCCAACTCCTCCTGTATAAAGGTGAGTGCCGGATGTTCACTCCTCGGGGTCGGGACGGCAATGATCTTCTCGGGCGGGAGGTCCTCATTGACCATGACCCGCTGAGATATTGTTGTAGGATGTCCCGATGGTTCTTTGACCTCTTTATTAGCTCCGAAATTGAAATCCGTGCCGGCATTTTGTCCAAGTGCTTCAATAGGTCATATGCCGTGCCGGGCAACGGTTCTTCTACCACCTCCTCTTACGCTGTTCTGTGGTTGTATCCCGACCTGGGGAAGACCCTTTGGAACATCCTCCCGCTACGAAATGCGGCGCCAGCGTGGTAGGGGGAGGTGGTGCTGATGGTGATGGTAGGGTTGGTTGGTAGGTTGAGGAGACCATGGTAGGTAGGGGTGGTGAGGATCGGATGATGAGGGGTCGGGGAGTGGTGGAGGCCGGTATGTTGGGTGATGGTTGGGGTGTTGGTGGTGATGGTCTAATGATGAGGGGTCGTGGGGTAGAGGCCGGTATGTTGGGTGATGGTTGGGGTGTTGGTGGTGATGGTCTAATGATGAGGGGTCGTGGGGTGGTAGTGGTGGTAGGTCGGGTGATGTACGGGGTGTTTGTGGCGGTCTAATGATTAGACGCCGTGGAGGATTAATGGTGGTCGGTGGGTTAGGTTGGGGTCTTGGTTGGGAGGCTGGTGGAGGTCTAATGATTAAGCGTCGTGGAGGGTTAATGGTTGGTGAGGGTAGTGGTGTTTGGATAGTTTGTGGGCTGGGGGCAGCTCTCGGTATGGAGAGTATGGTGCGGTTTGTAGGTGGGGTTGGTATGGCGGGCATGGAGGTGATCGATCCTCGACACCGCCAACCACAGGAATGGTGGGTTGACTCCTCGATGGCGGAGTGGACGAGGCCGAGTCGTTGGTTTGGTGGTGCTGGTGCCGGTGCTTGTATGGGTGCATGTACCGGGAGTGGATCTTCTATGCCCAGGCCGGGCTGCTGTTGTGCTTGTTGTCGCCGTGGTTGATTCTGACGTGCCTTCATTGCTTGAATAGACTCCCCCATCCGTCCCCGGTCGATGTTCCCCTGATCGTTGAGGTCATGAATGTAGTCTTTAAGCTGAAAACGGAGACATCCACCATGTGCCCAGGATACCGATGATAAGCACAGTACTTTGTCATGTCAACATTTGCCGGCCATCCTTCTCTCTCCTTTGGAAGCTCTAGCTGCTGTTCAGCCATCAATGCATTGAAAATATTGGTGAGGGGGAATGGCAGTTGAGGGTAATACTCTCTCTTGGGTCCCCCCCTCCTAAGTCGGTTGGCTGGTGGTGGCACTTGGTTGTAGGCTTGTTGTTGTGGTGGTGGTCGGTTGTAGACGTGTTGTTGTTGAGGCGCTCGGTTGTAGGCATTTGGTTGCTGGGGCGCTCGGTTGTAGGTGGGTTGCTGTGGTGGTGCTCGGTTGTATGCAAGTTGTTCTTGTGGCCGAGGAGCTGGTTGAGGGGCCGGGCGGTATTGTTGATTGGGTGGTGGGTTACGGTATTGGCTTTGACGGTACCCACCACAGTTACCCATGGCATTGATGCTCTCATTATTTACTACCCCTTCGGTGGTGGGTCCTACAGTGTAGGCTTTCTAGTATTACGGGGCTTGGTGTCGAACGGGTTGATCATGGATGCATCCTTAAAGTGGGCTTGGAGGTAGCGGGCGCTATCACACAACTCACTCATGGTTGTTGGACGGTGCATGATCAGAAGGTTGCGAAGGTTAGGCGTGGTGTTCCCAATGAGCATCCTCACATGCTCCCCTGCGAGATGGTATCCACAAGCCTCTCGGCCATTCCCCTCCACCGATCGGCAAATGCGGCAAAGTCCTCATCCGGCCTCATCTTTTCGGCAATTAAGTCGGTTATCGAGCGGTGGCCCCACCCTATCCTTGTACCTCTGTAGAAACTTTGTCTTGACAATGTCGAAATCCGCCGCCTCAATGGAATCAAGAGAATAGAACCGGTCAAGGGCGGCTCCATCCAATGACCGACGGAATAGGAAGGCAAGGGCTTTGCGGTCATTTTTCCGAATGAGGAGTCATAGAGAAAGCTCTTTAGATGGTTAAAAGGATTACCGGTCCGTTGTAACGTTGGAAGACCGGTATCTACGAAGGGGGAAGGTGTAGAGCGGGAAAGATGGGACGAGAGATTTCGGGGATGGCTTTAGAATCGAGGCGGTGCCTCATCTCTTCGAAGCGCTCATCCATCCGGTTGATTTTGTTCATTAACACTGGGTGAGGCTGGATTCTGAGCCACGGGAGCAAAGTGTTTAGGTGGCTGAGTTGGAGGAGGTAGGTTGGAAACGAGGAATTGGAACGAGAATTATGTGAATGCCCCATAATAGGGTGAGTGGAGACACGGCGGGGTTGTCCGGAGAAGAGATGATTTGGGGCACATCGCCGGCGAGGTGGTGAGGGGGCTTGATTTCCCTCGACCGGATCTTGAGTGGCGGGCATCTTGCCCTTTGTCAAGGATTGCACAAGCGAAAAAGATTCGGGGTCTAGATGAAGAGATAGACCCTGGAGGAGTTGCTCCACGCTAAGTGAAGCGGGTTGATGAGTAGGATTTTGAGTTTACGGCTCCACGACGGCGTTGACATGGCCCTCTGGTTGAGCCATGGGTTGTTGCGGCTCGTAGTGGCCCGTCTCGTACTCCTCCTCTTGGCCGCAGTAGTCCGACATCCCGACGTGTCTTCCGGACCTTAGCGTGGGCATCCTGTCAAATTTCCTTACAAAATGGTTGAAAGAAAGCAAATGAAGGGTGTAAATGCAAAGAGAGTTTTTGTTAGGTTATGGTTGTTTGTTCGATTTGATTTGGTTTCAATTTAGTTGTTTAGCAAGCAAGTTGAACATAAAAATTAAAGGGATTTTTTTTTTAGGTGTTTTGAAAGAGATTTTTTTTTCTTTTCAATTGTTGTGAGCAAGCAAGTTATGCAAACAAGGTTTTAAAATGACTACTCGACAATTATTGGGTTGAAACCTTAGATTAGATGGATTGTTAGCAATTGTTCACTCAAATTGGGTATGGTTCCTATTGCTTCAATCTTCAAGACCTAAGGTTATCACTCATTCACCACGAGTAGGTACTTGGGTTCTTCGGGTTTTGGGAAAGTGGTACAACCGGCCCAATCGTGCGGAGAGGAATACTCCACGGATGGGGACTTACGGAGGTCTTGATGGAAACCACCAAATCAACTAGGAAGGAATATCCCAGAAGAGAGGTAAGAATCCACCAAGAAGGTGTTTGGAGGGTGAGGGTGTGTTGGGAGAGAGAGCCCCCGCCTCGAATGCCCTACGGATCGGAACAAGTCCGGTACCCGATGCAAAGCTAATGCAAAAATGAAAAATGGAGGGTAGAAGGAGAAGAAGCAATCAATATGCAAACATGAATGAAAGCTATTAAATAAATCAAACAAGTGAATGCAAGCAAGACAAGCAATGATAGAGTAAACAAGTAACTAGCAACTAACAACTAAAAGGTGGTTCGCGCGGGAACCGGCTTGTGTTGGAGTGTTCAAGTGGGGAAAAATCTGAAGTAAAGGTAAAAGGATGGTCCACGCGGGGACCGAATTGAAAATAAAGTGGCTCACGCGGGAGCCGAGTTTTGGAAAAGTAGGTGGTTCACGCGGGAACCGGTTTTTTGAAGGGAAAATGGGTGGTTCACGCGGGAACCGGTTTGTTTGATTGGAAAAAGGAAATGAGGGCCACGTGGGGCCAATCTAATTGGTGCAAAGGGGTGGTCCACGCGGGGACCGATCTGAAGGTAAGTTGGTTCACGCGGGAACCGAGTTGGAAAAGAAAGGTGGTTCACGCGGGAACCGGTTTTTGAAGGAAAAGGGGTGGTTCACGCGGGAACCGGTGTAAGAGTTAACAAAATGAAAAGAGAGCCACGTGGGGCCAATCTAAAGGTGCTGCAAATGGGTGGTCCACGCGGGGACCGATCTGAAAGTAAGTTGGTTCACGCGGGAACCGAGTTGGAAAAGAAAGGTGGTTCACGCGGGAACCGGTTTATAAGAAAAAGTGGTTCACGCGGGAACCGGGCTGAAATTAAAGACAAGAAATCAAGTCCACATGGGGGACAATCTTAAAGGAAGAGTAATCAGCAAGTTTTTAAAGTTAAATTGACATGGAAAAGGGTAAAGGACAAGCCGGTTCACGCGGGAACCAAGTCGGAAAACAACTAGTTGCACGGATCAATCAAGCTAGCACGGTTGAAGACATTGGTTGTCCCACCGTGGTCGCCAAAAAGCTGTCGACTCCAGAAACGGGTTCCGGATCGGCACCTCAAGAGAAGGTGAAAGATGGAATTAGGGGAAAAAAGGGGAGTGAATCGGAAAAACACTCGGAAAGCGGTAAAAACTCCTCACCTCGGTCCGACACTCACATTGATCCCCGAACTTTCATCTCACGGCGTCGCTCGAGCACCGGAGATGGTTCGGGTCATGTGGGAGGAGAGTGAGGAGGAGATTAACTTAAAGCATGAATAATAGAAGAAGTGGTCGCCAGGAGCCGCGGGCTCCGCTTTATAGAATAACAACAAGATTGAGTTGTTTTGACCGTGTACCTTAGCGTGGGAGAGAGTGTGTGAGTTCAACCTTCTTCCTCTTCGGCCGGCCGATGAGGGAGAGTCTCCAATCCAATGCTAGCTTGATAAACCTGTGCAACTAGAAAAATAAACCAAGTGAAGAAAATAATTAGAACTATGGGAAGTGTAGTAGCTTGTAGAGAGAATATGAGAAAGAAGCAATTGGAATCGAACTCACCGGATTGGGGTGAGTCCTAACCCCTTTTTTTTGTATTTTTGATTAGGTAAAAATGATATAAATGAACTAAAAGATGCTTTAAAACAATGAATAAACAGAGTTAATGGAGTTGAGAAAGCTTATAGAATGGATCGGCTTGAGTTGAAGCCGAGTTGGTTGAGAAAAGGCCGGTTCGGGTAGCTTTGCACCCTTCTGGCGCAACTTCGGTGCAGAGGATGTTACGGACGACCCCAATGTCAGAATCGAGTTCCGTTTGTTGCAGTAGACGGAGGACTCAGAGAGGAAGAGTTTCTATGTTGATGATTTCTCCGAAATCCTCCTGTATAAGTCAGTAAAAATTCTGAAAGTGGGAGGATATCAAAAATAGAACCTGGATGCGCGCCCTCAGTGTAGCAACCGCCACGAACAAACGGCAAGTCGGAATGGAGTGACGTCAGTTGGGGACGAAAGAGGACGAAGAGAGGGACAATTTGTATGTTGAAGACTTTTGCAGCAGAAGCCTCGGATTTTCTCCAGAAGTCGATGAAGACGGTTGATGAAGAACACCCGGATCGAGCCTTCTTCTTCACCTCGGGATCGATTTCTTGACTTCGGATCGCCTTTGGACGTCGGGACGGCTTTGGAGAAGAGCTGGGACGACCTTGGGACGAGCTAGGCACCGGGGGTTCAACCTTGGTTCGTTGAGAATGGCCCTCAATTTATAGGGGAAGAGAGCCGGTGCAAAATTTAGAAACTGGGTGTACCGCGCCCCCGCGTTTCAAAGCTGTTTCAAAGGATGCGAGGGCGCGTTCGGCGTCTCACTGCTAAAAATCGACGGAAACTTCCGGAAATTGCTAAAAATCAACTTGACATACGTAACGCGCCCCCGAACCGGGGGCGCGGTACAAATAAGTGAAAATCCTCCCCGGAAACCTTCCAAAAACCCGGTTTAGAAGGTGCTAATCGGGGTAATTTCCGATTTAAAGCAACTGACCGCGCCCCCGCCTTTCAAAGGAACCGGGGGCGCGCAGGGCGCGCCCCCGGGTTGAGGGCGCGCAGGGCGCGCCCTCCCCTTTCAAGCGGAGCGGGGGCGCGGTACACTCTCTCTCCTGCGCGCGTGTTCCGCGAGCCGTATCTTGCAAACCGGATGTCCGATTCGGCTCCCGTTTGTCGCGTTGGAAAGAGGGCCTTCAACCGCACCTCCTCAAGTCGGTAAACCAGCCGCATGACTCCCGATATGTTCGTACGGGGCTTTCTACCGGTTTACCCTCTCGCGGAAAGCCGAAACCTGGAGCGAAGATCCGAAAGAGCACGGTTCCGGTCGAGAAATCTCGGGTCAACTCGGGATGACTTGAAATGATGACCGAACAAGTCCGGTACGATCGGACAATCCGAAGTCATCGAAAAAATCTGAGATTAACCCGGTAAACGTGAATCGAAAGCCGTAAAAGCCGCGAAACCCTAAAATTGACCGAACCGGCCTTATAGCCCTGGTTGATAAAATATACGGCTAGAATCGACCCGGATGACCTGAAAAGACCCGGTGATGACCGGAAAGGCCTAACATGTGGTCCGGGATAGCCGTGTCAGCACAGATCGAAAAAGCCGTAACGAAAGCCGTCATTGACCGACGCCTACCGAAATGACTTCTCGGAAACCCTGAATGTTACGGAACACATGCGGGACTCCCGTGACCTTCAATTATGGACCATTCAAGGTCGGTCATCGAGCCGGCTTCGTGTTTTTACAGTTCACGTGCGGCTCTCGCTTGAAGGTTACGGCAATATTCCGGAAATCTTCGGTCCATTCTCAACTCACAAGGGGCTCCACCAATGTCCTTAGCTTATGTCCACGAGGTAATCCAGATCAGATAACGGTCGGATAAAAGATATTGCCTATGGAATAAGAGTCTAGTGCTCCGAATCAAGCCAATTTGGCGTGTCTACAATACCTTCTAAGTCTGTTCTTATTATTCCATATAAGATATAGAAAATGGGTTAAAACTTGACCTTAAGCAAGTTAAGGTTTCGGAACGTCCGACCTGGTGAATTAGTATAACTCTAACAAGTTAGAATATATGACTATGAAGTGTTGGCTTGTGGAATATCCTAAGGAAACTTTTGGATATTAAATATACGACCCTTATGAACAAGGGTATGTGTTGCTAAGCTCACTATATTTCTAAAGGAAAAGTTCCTTCTTAAGAAAGATAGTGGCAGAAAGATATATATGGAAGATGTTCCAGTCCCACAACCTAATAACACTTCTATTAAGGTGCTAATTAATAATTACACATTGGCAACTTATAGATCTATTCTTGTGTCCATTCAACTTAAGAGATATGTGAGACATATCTCTGATAGATGAAATGAGGCATAAGATAATAAGGATATTGATCCTAAGATCTATATAAAACCAATATGAGATATTGATTCATTAATGGGAAGAGACAATAAAATCCGATATAAACTGTATCTATTCTAATCAAGTTTAGAACTTGATAGATCCACCTAAGGATATAGTATACATAAGGAATAAATAGATCACTAAAGAATAGATTGGAGTGGATTAAAAGGTAGAGACCTTCAAAGGTGAGAATAGTTGAAAAGGATATCATCGAAGTCAAATAGTTGACTATGATGAGATCTTTTACCTATTCCACGGATTAATCCATTTGGATTTTAATTGTTACACTCTATGATTATGAGATAAGCTAATTGGATGTTAAGATAGTGTTCCTCTAAGGTATTTTGAGAAACAGGTGTATATGATACAACTATAGGGAATCAAGTCCCAATAACATCCAAGAAGAGTGTGTATTAAGTTCATTTATGGACTGAAGTAAAACTTCCCATAGATCATATATAAAGTTTAATGAGATTAAATCTTATGACTTCGTTAAGAATGAAGAGGAGCCTTGTGTATTCAATAAGATAAATGGGAGTGATGTTGCTTTCTTGACATTTTATGTTCATGACATACTACTCATTGAGAATGAAGTAGGTGTGTTATCATAAGTGAACCTAGCTATCAAATTGATCCTCCAAACACAATTTGGGTTTTGAGATCTATGGAGATAGATCTAAAATCAATGCCCAGTTAATGTACGTAGTCACCATAGTCAAAGGGTTTGACATGATAAACTCCAAGATAGGTTTCTTACCTATGTGGTGTGGAGTTGATCTCTGTAAAGTGTTGTCTTTATTGACTTATTGAAAGATAAAGGATCACATAAATAGAGCCCTTATGCCTTTGTCATAGGGTCTATCATTTATATGATGCTACGTGCATGATCTGATTAATGCTCTAAGTGTTATGAGCATTCATCAGGAAGATCCAGGTGAGAGTCACTGGATAGTTTAGAGATATATCATTTGGTACTTGAGAATCACTGAGAATGTATCTCTATACACTGGAGGATAAGATTTGAAGTCTTGTAGTTTTACAAATACAAGCTTCCAATCAAATAAGTTTGATATTAAGTCAGAATAATGGTGGTGCAGTGGTGAAAGAGTTCTATGTGATAGAACAACGTAAATTCTACAACATATGTAAACAAGTTTACATAGTGGTTGCACACTACTTGAGAAGTAGTCTAGATGAAGATTCTCATCTAAGGTATGGGATTGTCCCAATTTTCTTTGAAAGTGTAGAGCCGATGTCTCATCAGAAGTTTAGAACTTCTGTGGCGATATCATACAATCAGAGATATTGCAGCTTTTAGAGATATAATTATAGATAGAGTATCCACCATTAATAACATTGCAGATCCACTAACTGAAGCAGTTACTCAAAGAGTGTTTGAGCTTCACCTCGAGCTGATATAGATCAGCCAGATGGGTGATTGGCTTTAGTGCAAGTGGGAGATTGATAGAAATGTATGCCCTACAAGCCAATCATATATGATATGATTCGACATTTCTAGAAATATTTCATTCAATTAATCAGGTAAATCTTCATTATAAGCTCTTATTAGATGCGAATATCATAATGAAGTCCTTGATTAAATACAATGATGATTAAATCATGATGAGATCATGATAATGAGATTGATCATCTAGAGGTATTTGATCCAAATATTCCTAGTCATAGGATACTTGAGACGGGACATCAAGGATCCGGATAGACTAGTGTATATGATGTCTTCTCATGTGATGAGGACGACCGATCTCATTGGTCATTAGTGTGGAGACACTGAGATACACATACATGTGCTCATTAGTTGAATGAGTTCACTGAACTGACCGAATTAGAAACCCTGAATGGTATCTTACCGAACTGTCTATCAGGGTTTTCTATCATCATGGTTGCATGGTTGGTCCTTTGACCTGAGTCGCCAAAGATGCCTTGTTGGGTGGAACTTGTGCTTTGACCATTGACTTATGGATCACAATTTAGATGGTCATGTATAGCGATGGATCGGGTACAAGGAAAATCCGATGGAGGCAATTGAGCGGACAACAAGGGATCGTCCACTCTCGGTAAGTGAGAGTGAATGTCCTATGGGATAGTACTCTAAATCCCTGGCCAGAGTAGATAGGATAATTGGAAAATGAGCTTTCCAATTGATCCAATTCCGAGTACATGATTCTATAGAGTCGGTACACTAAGGAGTTGACAGTCGATGCCGTACTCCTTTCCGATCGGGATATTGGATGGATGAGGGTTTATATCCATGTGGTAACTGATGATGGAAAGGCTCAATGGAGATGAGATTATCCCCATAGCTATTTGGGATCATGGGATGTGGCTTGTACCCTTCATGATCGATAGGCCGATTAATCTGTTATCGGATAATGGATTTAATTAAAATTAAATAGAATTGTTCTATTTTATTTAGGCCTCAACCAAATAGGTTATTGGGCCCAGTGAGTCACACACAAAAGGACTTATCCACAAGTACAGGGGCAAGGGCGTAATTTATAAAGATTTTGGGTTTTTATGAAAAATTTCATAATTCTCGATAAATACTAATGGTTTCAGCCAAACCCCATCAAGCCAATGGTGAAAACCACGTCCCTAGCCTCCTCCCTACCTCCTCTCTCTAGAAGGTGTGCATGGTCGATGGAGCTTCGTGCGGGAAGAGTTCTCGAGGCCGGCGCGAAGGGAGTACCTGCTGTGGATGAAGTTCGTGTGGATACTGCTGGAGACCGGACACTTGAACGGTTTGAATAGCTTAAGAAGTTCATCTTCTTCATCTTCATGGGATTATATGAATCCCTATCAGGTATATTCGAACCCGATTTGATCGGTTTTCGGTTTTCGTCGTTCGGTTCTGATTGAGACAGATTCTAAAAGAACCCATAAGAATCGTCGCTTCCCCTGCACCAAACTTTTATGGACGATTCCTTACAATTTGGACATTTACATAGCCACATCCCATGGTGTTTAACACTGGATGGACACTCAGGTAAGTCCCTAGCATGGATTGATCCAAGACAGGTAGATGGTTAAGCCCCCATGCTACACCCATCATTTTCTTGAAGTAGGGAATATCAAACTCCATCTACTAAGGGAGGTAAAATCTCACTAATTTAAGGGGAGGTCATACTTGTCGCCATGCTAAATGGACTCTTGAATTAAGTGAGAATGACACCAGGGAAGGATATATCATGTTAAAATTGAATGGAAATCATCTCTACCTCTTTTCTCTCGAAGACATCCATGTGTGATGGAGCTTCGTTGATGCGAAAAGTGAAACCTACTATAGATGAAAATTATGTGGATTTCACTATAGACCGGGGACTTAAATGGTTTGAAGAACTTCATAAGTTCTTCTTCCTTCTCTCCAAAGGATTAGATAAATCCCTAGCAAGTAAATTTGAACATGTTCTAATCAATTTTCAATTTTCATCATTCTGTTCTAATTGAGACAAGATCAACATGAATACAAGAGAGAGAGAGGGAGCAAGAGAGAGAAGCGGCTGGACAGGGCGTATGCGCAAGAGAATGCATAGGAGACACCATGGCGACGACAGGTGTGTTGCATCGAGGTGGCCGGTCGACCAGACAAGGTGGAGAGAGCACAATGGTCTACGGGGTGTAGGTGCAAGCGGCAGATGGCGTTGTGGTACTGCGCGGTGCGCACGATGCGGGAGCCACGCGTTGGCGGCCGTGGCGGGCGGGACGGTGCAATAGAAGAGAGGGAAAATAAATAAAATTGAGGGAGAGGCTTCTATAGGGGGAAGGGGCGGTGACGAGACATGATATTTTTTATTTTGTTTTTTTTCTATGTTATAGGATATTACATCGGGGGCACCATTTGCTACCACGATCGAGAGAATGTAATAGTAACTTTTTCATAGATCACCTAATTTTAAGTTATTTATTATAATTTTTTATTTTAAAATGTGAATAACTAAGATTTTGTATTCTTGGCCAGAGAAATTAATTAGAGATGAAATTAAAAATTTAGATATTTTATTAATCAAATCAAACACAACATAGGTGAACGGACTCTAGGACTTTCTGACAAGGTATTCTTTGAGAAACTCTGAAGTCATTATTGATTGTTTTATTTAAGAAGATCAATATACTAAGTAGTTGT
The DNA here is from genome assembly GCA_036172225.1 of Cryptocoryne crispatula var. balansae. Lineage (NCBI taxonomy): Eukaryota > Viridiplantae > Streptophyta > Magnoliopsida > Alismatales > Araceae > Cryptocoryne > Cryptocoryne crispatula. The sequence goes on along the minus strand of CM069929.1, from coordinate 9,837,944 downwards.
AATGTTGTATATGTAATACATGTACATGGAGTAAGCATTACATCAATTTTATATGGTATGATGTGTGGCTTGTGAATTATTTACTAGGATTATAATCAAGCATATTTGTTGACTATATATAAATTTATTCAGTAAAAGTTGCATGATGATATATATTTTAATTTTATTGGTAGGTTATTACCCGATTATAATTGAACCAATATTTTTTTATGATAGTTTGATCATTCAATCGTATCTTCAATTAACGTGCATAGTAATTTATTGTTTACGACTAATGTTATTAATAACATTCATCTTTGGTTTTATTTACTTTACACAATTTCATTTTGTACTTATTCTTATTCTATATATATATATATATTTAGTACGAGAACTTCATTATTAATGTATGTACTTTACCACGAATGTTATCAATATATTATCATTTATATTTTGGCTTAATGCCTTATGTCTAATATACGATATAAGATTAAATATTTCGAATTACTTATACATTTTTGCAGTACTTAACAATAGGTATCGTAGTTTTAATTTTTATGCTCTCCTACAGGTAGATTGATGGATCTTAAACTACTATTAAATATTGACATCATATTCTTACCCAACTTTGTTATAGATTTTACTAAGTTATTATCATTATTTTATTATTTAATACAGACTTCACTTTATACTATATTTTCATAAACATGTATAGATCAATCCGGCCTCGGATTGGCCAAAAACTCTAGGTTCCTCAATCCGAAGCCGGATTGCCCGATCGGAACCCGGAACGGGCCTCGTATTGGCCAAAAAATCTAAGTTTCTCAATCCGAAGCCGGATTGCCCGATCGGAACCCGGAACGGGCCTCGGATTGGGCAATCCGGCCTCGGATTGGCCAAAATATCTAAGTCCCACAATCCGAAGCCGGATTGCCCGATCGGAACCCGGAACGGGCCTCGGATTGGGCAATCCGGCCTCGGATTGGGCAATCCGGCCTCGGATTCGCTAAAATTTTTTTATTGCACAATTAGAAGCCGGGATTGCTGCCTAATATTTTTATGTGACAGATGAAGAGAATTTTCAGCAAAAGTCGTAGGACATCTCAGACTTCTACACCATCTGAGGGTGGTGGACCTCGGGGTCAATCTCAGGCATCTAGGGATCGACCTTCCACCTCCAGCGGTGTTGCTTCCGAGCCAGTTAGGGAGGCACCCCATGAGCCTAGTCCATCTCGGACTCGTTCTCACCGGGTTCCGACGACGCCTCCTACAGATGGTAGTAGTCCATCTTCCCATGCTTCAGGTAAATATTTGAATAAATGCTAGTAAAAAGTTTTCTTTAAAAATCTTCGTTGTCTAATTGTAATTTTTAATTTATACTTAACTAGCTACATCAGTTAGACGTGGGAGAGGTCCAGCAAAGGCCATCAGTGTGCGAACACTTGGCCCTGATGAGTCCTACAACGTCGTTCTAGTAGGAGGATCCGGCGTTGGATCACATGGACAGGAGTTTACCTCCTACTTAGGAGTTATGAACAGAGTTCATTGCGATTTGTGGGAGCATAATTACATGGCTCTACCTCAGGAGAAAAAGGATGCCATATTCCGTGATTTAAAGGTAACATTCAAGTAGCTTCATCTTATTTAAATTTTGGTAAACTTTTTAATCATTTTTATATTAATGCAGCAACATTTTACCTTTGAGCGGAATCCTCAATCGGATGCACAGATATTAAGGCATATGGGAGATATGCAAAGAAAACAAAGAAATCATTTGAAAAGAAAGGTAAAATATAATTTAGAATGTAATTTCGAGATAACCAATTTGTTGTTAACAATATTTGTGTACAGTATTTTACAGGACGATCAAATGAGGAAGCTCGTGCTAACATTCCTCCACAGTGCAACGAGGAACAATGGCATCATATGTGCCATTTATGGAGTCAAGATGATGCTAGAGTAACTCAAAATTTTATTTCCTCTTATAATTAGATCCTATTCTTTTCATTTGCATTTTTTTAATGTTGTTTCATTTGTATATATATATGTAGGCATTGAGTGAAAAGAATGCCGGTAATAGGCGGCAATTAACAATGCCGTACAGAAGAAGAAGAACAAATATACACCAGTTAGAAAGAGACTTTGTAAGTAGTCAAAACTTAAAATTTCATATTAGTTGATTCTTATTACGTAATAACCTTTATCTTTTTTTTTAATTTTTGGTAAGGTACGAAAAGAAGGTCGACCTCCAACTCGTCGGAGGTATTCCAGATGAGTCAAACGCATGAAGAACTCGATGGAGCAGTCATTTGGGATAATGACCAAAGTCGTCTTATGATGGTAATTATTGATTATCATATCCTATTTTTCTTTATAATCCACAATTCATCACGGTAGGATTTTAATTTTTATTCATATTATTTATAGGAAAATATGCAAGGATTGATGAATCCCCCAAAGATCCGAATCCTCGGATGTCGGGGTATCGCAGCCTCCACTCACCGCGGAGGAAGCTTTCGTATCCGTATTTGGTAGAGATCGACCGGGACGGATCGATGTGGTGGGCGAGGTGAAACTCGCCACACTTGGTATGGTGAGTCAAGCGGAGGTGCTTCTAGCTCGACTCAAGAAGTTCGAGAGCTTAGAGATCGAGTGACGAGGCAAGGAGAAATCAATGAACGTTATGAAGAACAAATAACTTCATTGAAACAACAATTGGACAACCAACAGAAATCATTCCAAGATAATTTCGATCGCCTCAATCTGATCATTGAAGGCTTGACTCAAAGGTTCCCGACTCCTGATGTGCCATCCACATCGGGGCATCCTCCGCCTCAACAAACAGAGGACAGAAATGGCAATGACGACGAGGATGCCGAGGAGAGTGAAGATGATGATGAAGATGAAGATGAAGAAGATGAATAGATTAAGATGTATTTTTTACTCTCTATGAATGTTATTCATATGTATCAAAACATTGTGTATGAATGTGATTTTGAACCTCGTATGTGAATATGAATTTAAATTTGGTGAATTTCAATTTTGGTATGTTAATGTGTGTTGTTTCATCCTAATTCGGTGTCCGTTCCGAGTTTGAAACGAGCAATCCGGCACCGAAATTATTAATATAAATCAATTTTTGGATTGGTAGATCCGATTTTAGATCTTTATGAAAGTTTCAAGAATGATTGATTTTCCGGATTGGATCGTATAATTGATCTAATCCGGCCAATCAAATTATTTTTTTTTCAGAAATTTATTATTGGCGACGGCTTTATATAGCCGTCGCCAATAAAGTTATTTGGGACGGCTAAAGCCGTCCCTAATATTAAAAACAGCCGCAATACCGAGAAAAATTCGGAACCGGGGTCCTGGAATTTTTTTCTCGTATTGCGACGGCGTCTTTTATATTCGGGACGGCTGTAGCCGTCCCAAATAACTTTATTGGCGACGGCTATACGCCGTCCGCAATACCAAGAAAAATTCGGGAACCGGGTGTGGGGTTTCGCTTGCCATTTGCGACGGCTTACGTGGCCGTCGCAACTACATTTATTAGCGACGGCCGGTTAGCCGTGGCCAATAAGATTATTTGAGACGGCTTAACCCGTTCCAAATAACTTCATCCGCCGTCTAATCTCCTTATCGTTTGACGGCTTAAGCCGTCGCCGCAGTTATTGGCGACGGCCGTTTAAGCCGTCTCCAATAAATGGTCGTTTTGCTAATAACTTATGCGACGGCTTACGAGCCGTCGCCAATAAACGTACTAGGGACGGCTTAACAATAGCCGTCGCTAATATTATTGGCGACGGCGTTATTTGCGACGCGTTTGCGACGGCTTTGAAGCCGTCGCTAATATTTATTAGCGACGGCTTTTTGGTTTTTTGAGACGGCTGTATGCCGTCCCTAGTAACCTATTTTCTTGTAGTGATTGATGGATCTTAAACTACTATTAAATATTGACATCATATTCTTACCCAACTTTGTTATAGATTTTACTAAGTTATTATCATTATTTTATTATTTAATACAGACTTCACTTTATACTATATTTTCATAAACATGTATAGATCAATTTTAAAAGATCAATTTGAATTTTCTGTGAAGGCACCGGTAGACTTGCGCAGTATACCATTATGACAAGTATTAACAAGGGATGCAAACTAATCAATGCACTTCACAAGTAACTTGTAACTTAAAATTTCAATTGGACTCATTTATTAAGTGAAAAGAATAAACTTGAACAGGAAATAAATTCCAATGTACTAAACGAACGAGTTAAGTTTGAATAAACTCCTACTCGACTCAGATAAGTCATTGAATAACTCGATTAAATACTCCATTGAATATTTATTTTAAAAAATAAATTATAATTATTAATAATTATATATTGTCACTTAAATATATGAAATAATTTGAAATAACTTTTGATTTGAACCTAAACTTATATCAAGTTTCCGAAATGAGCTAAAACTAGAGTCTCAAAATTGAGTTTGGGTTGATTTAAATTTTATAAACTAGTAGTTTGGACTTGAACGTGGACTGAGCTTGAGTCGAATTATAATTGAATTTGAGCTCGAACTCGACTTGATTAAGTAACGAGTCAAACTTGAACATGAGTTGAATATACTCGAAAAAGCTGGAACTCAAATTTGTCTAAAATAATAAATCAGGTTCGAACATCGTGCTATTTTACTTAGCTCAGCTCATTTGCACCCTGAAACACACAGTAGTGTTGAACGGTTAGTGCCATTTTCTACTCGGTGAAATGTCAATCATATAATTTTGTACGCCCTTATGACAATTGGTGTGTGTTATAATGGATTAATGACCCCACCGTTAAGCACCTTGTGTACTTGAATTGACACTATGAGATTCTTTGGTAAAAATATTAAAACCACCATACTATGAGAAACATCATGTCGAGGTTGAGTAGAAATATCAAAATTAGTAATTACATTTGTATTATATGACATGCTTGGTTGAAATTTCAAAAATATTACTACATCAATATTGATATAAGTTGACATTCGTTTGTATTATAAATTTAAAAATAGATGTTATTAACTAAACATCTCTTGCGACAGTTGTGGATATTAATTTTAAAATTAATAGTGACAAACATGTCTAATAGTTTAGCAAACATCGCCTCAAATTTTGAAATCCGAACAACAAGAGAGAAAAAAACAAAGGATTAAAGATTCAGACAATAGTTGTAAATCGACGGTGGTGAGAAGAAAAAAAAAACCATCATCTTATTAACACATCATGTTGCCACTTGCCGAAGACAATCTCTTCAACCGGCTCTTGCACATCACATGGAGACACACCAAGAAGGATGCACCACCAGACATGGTTTTATTACAAAAACACATCATCAGAAAGTACATGCCATACAAAAGGCAATAAGCCTGAAAGGAAAACTGAAGAAGAAATAGCTGGAGACCTACACAGATCATTCCACCAGAAGTGCACAAATCAGTACGGTTCGGGCTACAAAAACCAGGAGCTCAGAAAGGAACCATGTCTCCATCCAATTCAGTAGAAATCACTCAGTATGGGACATGCATAAGACTCCCATATCTACAGATCAATCAACCACGAATGATGCACAGGATACAAACATTGATCTCCACGGAGAGGAGAAATGACCCAAGCAAGTTTCAGACTAAAAGAAAAGAAAAACAATGATTAGAGAGCTGCAAAAATAAAAGAGAAGGAAGAGGAGTCTTGATACATCCGAATGGCACTTGAGAAGAGGTCACCATTATTTTGGTTAAACTTCCACATATGCTTCTCATTGGTCAATCTTTAAGTCAACTGCAACAATCATTTTATCTTTGACATCACGGTAGACCATCTTGATACACCATGTCACACATCACACTTTATAGAATGATATAAGAATGATATCATCCCCATGCCCCCAAATTGAAATCTGCATAAGCTACAACTTTGTAACACACAACTGGATCACCTGTGTACACCCAGTGAAAATCAATTAGAAAAGATGAACTAAAAAGTGAATAATACTTCCAAAAAAATCAATAAAACTGTGGTACTAAACAATTATCATATCCTTGACTGATTTGAATCAACATCTATAAAGAACAATTGCATTTATCATGTGCACACCTTGCAGGATAACGATGCTAAGTTAGGATCAACACTACCCGATTTGATCCCAAGGGAGAGGCTGATCTTATAAGGAAAGCAGCTTATTATGTGGCAGCTTTTCATGTGTCTAATCCTTGATCACTTCACTTTACAAGGTTTACTTATAATCCTTACGATTGATTCTAGTATCGTACCAGGCAAGAAATGGTAAACGCTTTTTCTTTCCAAGTAGTAGATTCTGCCCTACTACAGCTTGGGTAGCTAAATAGGTTAATCCACATTTCAGTCAGTACAACAACTCTTTGATCTTTAAATGGTTATATCCTCATTGCTTCATTTGAAATGTCATTTCCTCTATGATTGACTTCATTTCTCTGCAATACCAAACCTTAGGCATCAGTTGACAGAAAGCACTTCACTTCATTGGCATCAAATAAAGCTACCATAAAAGTGTCAAAGGAAAAGCATCGTCTCCACCCATTTCAGTAAAAATCACTCAGTATGGGACATGCAAAAAACACCCATATCTACAAATCAGTCAGCCACAAATGATGCACTGGATCCAAATGTTGATCTCCTTGGAGAATATAAATGACCCAACCAAGTTTGAGACTAAAAATAAAGAAAAAAATGAACAGAGAGCAGCAAAAATAAAAGAGAAGGAAGAGGGGTTTTGATACTTACGAAAGATACTTGAGTAGAGGTTCCATCATTGTTTGGGTAACCTTCCGCATATGCTTCTCATTGGTCAATCTTTTCGTCAACTGCAGATATCATTTTATCTTTGACATAACGGGAGAACATCTTGATAATCTATCATACATCACACTTTATAGAATGATATGGTAACGTCCCCATCCCCCCAAAATGAAATTTGCACGAGCTACAACTTTGTAACACAAAAATGGATCTCCTGTGTACACCCCGTGAAATCACTTATCAAATATGAACTAAAAAGTGAATATTGCATCCAAAGAAAAGGATAATATTGTGGTACTAAACAATTATCTTATCCATGACAAATCTGAATCAAGAGCTATAAAGAACAGTTGCATTTATCATGTGCATGCTATGCATGATCAATTATCCTGGTTAGGATCAGCACTGCTGGATTTGATCCGGAGGGACAGGCTGATCTTATAAGAAAGGCAGCTTATTATATGGCAGCTTTTCATGTGTCTGATCCTTATTCACTTCACTTTACAAGGTTTACTTAGACTCCTCAGAATTCTAGTATCGTATAAGGCAATAAATGGTAAATGCTTTTTCTTTCAAAGTACTCAATTTGGCCCTACTATAGCTTGGGTTGCTAAACAAGTTAATCCACATTTAAGTACAACAACTCTTTGATTTTTAAATGGTTATATCCTCATTGCTTCATTTCAGATATCGTTTTCTCAATGATTGACTTCATTTCTCTGCAATACCAAATCTTAGGCATCAGTTGACAGAAAGAACTTATTTCGCATCAAATAAAGCTCCCATAAGGTTACACAGGAAGCTTTGATACATGTTGTCATTTACCATTAGCATGCTCTCACTTGAATGATGTATCATTTATCTACAAGGGAAGCTAGGGCGTAACAGAAAACAAGTTATGAAGTTAAAGACACAGAGATGGAACCCTTGCCACAGCGAGAAGCATGACAAAATCAACAAGGAATCATGATCATCTGAGATTTTATAGAAACCAGCGAGAAGCATAACAAAATCAACAAGGAATCGTAATCAGATGAGATTTCGCAGAAACCAACGAGAAGCATAACAAAATCAAGAAGGAATGGCATTCAGATGAGATATGACAAATACCGTACTATCGCTTTACTTATTGAGTTTGTAAAACAATTTGATATAGGAATTAGAAGGAAAGACACCACTGTCATTCTTCAACTAGACCTAAAGATGCAGCTAGGGGTACGTAGGGAGATGTGACAGAACGATTACCTCAAATTATGTTCAAATGGAAAAAGAAAAAAAAATGAGGGAAAGAAGGACCAACAGTATGGAATCAAGGAGTGAAGAATTACGTTCCTGATACAAAGAGAATCTGAAACCTCGGAAAAGAATAGCGCTATGTGAACATGCGAATAGCAAAGAAAAGTAGAAGGAAAAATCAAATGTGTCCAAAAGACCCCGCGATCTTTGTTCTATGTCTTATGAGGTGTCTGCAATCCACAAATCATGCGGTGCTTCCTAACGCTGCCTTCTCTACCGATGATCAGAAATTACCAGGACCAACTTACCTTGGCCTTTACCTAGCGGCGATGAGGGAACGCGAAATTGAAAGACCAGCACCGGATCCCCTTTCTGGAGCATGTTGTCAGCTAGGAAACTCTTCCATACTCCCCCACCTGTAATAACATGAAACTTTCCGGCCCAGATCTTGAAACAGGCGCCCTCGTACATCCTTCCCAGCCTGTCTAGGATCGTTACGGGTAGTCCGGAACCTCTGACGGCATGGGATTCGGCGGCCGATAGCTCGTCGAGTAGAAATTGCACGCCTCCTATAGACGGATCGGCGAGGGGGGCGTTGGGGAGGAGGAGGCGGCCAAAGTACGGGTCGACGTCGCTTTTGGTCACCTCCTTCTTGACGATAAACCGGGGAGATGTCCCACCCATGCGTAGGCACCTCTCGAGCCACCCGTGCAGAACGGGAACGTCGGTCTTCAATTTCTTGTAAGGTCTGAGGCCGGAGGAGGAGGAACGTCTGCGGGTGGAGGAGGGTGGAACGTTCCGACGCTGACGTTCCTCCTCCTCCTCCTCTTCAGCAAGACGGCAAGCCAAGGTAGCCAGCTCCCAGAGGCGGCAGTTCTCCTGCGGCGACGCCATCATCTCATAGCAGAGAGCGGAGAGAATGAGTGCTGAGCGGGAGAGAGATAGAGAGAGAATGCAAGAAGCCGAGAAGGGAAGAATGCGGAACGCCGAGCGATTGAGCGGCAAGGCAAGGAGAAGAAGGGCTTCTAATACCAGCCCGTTGGCGCCTCAACGGTCATTTTGAAATTCAAAATCTCAGACCCGTCACCTAGCCGGTATGCTTCCCGTTATCGGATCCTGAAGCTCCCAAGCTGCGTCGGGTGGTTAGAGCGCATGGTAAAAATTAATTTTATTTTTCTAACTTTTTAAAAACCTTAATTAGAGCCAAGATCTTAAATTATTACGAAAATTACTGTTGCACTGATATTACGACTTCAGTTTTTAGCTATCTCATAAAAAAACACTGAAATTTTACTATCTGATATTTATGCGAAAATGGAAAAAAAACTTAGTAGTATATTTAAAGATCTGTTACCCCATTTAGTTGTATAACAAATAAAAGATTTATATTTCACTATTTGATATTTATGTCAAAATATAAAAACATTTGAAAGTATATCTAAAGATCCGCTGCCTCTACTGACTTGAAAGAATTTTAAGATCCGAATGAAAAAAATCAAATCATAGACTTAGAATCTCATATGGTTGACCGTTGTTCTCTCTCTTCTTTTCTCATCTTTTGCCATGAAAGTGATGAATCAATCTTCATTTCTTGAGACAGAAGAATGAGCATTTGTGATGTGCCTGTCGGAGAGCTAATGGCATCTCCAAGTTTTACTCTATCAACTTCAACGAGCGAAGAAGAACATTAAAATCAAAATAGTAAGTTAGGTTGTCCCTGTGAAGTTAGAGGATGGGTTGCCTCACCTTTCTTGAAGACGGGCATCTAGACCAACTGTACTATTCTACTATGTCATCTTTTGGTAAAACCTACGGGTGCTACAAGAAAACCAAAAGGCTTTCACCAATTCAAGAGGAAGAAGGAGAAGAATTTGAGGTGCAACCATAGGATGGATGGTGTCGCCCACAGGAGGCAGTGAATTTACTTTGTTGGCTTTCTCAACATGAGGAAGAACATCAAAAGCGATAGGAGGTAGTCTGATACGGGTTACCATAGAGAAGTCAAAAAGGGTGCTCCCCCTTGCTTGGAGCAATGAAGAATCAGATCGTACCGAGAACATAACAGAGACACGAAAAAAAAAACACAAGCAAGGAGAAATCAGATCTGGAAATGAGTGGGAATCGAAATGTTCCCTTTAGCTCGTTGTAATTTTTTATATACTCTTTTACAATGAAGTGCAAAATGTATGCCCAAGATATCTAATGTACAAGGGCAATAAACTAATATGTAAAATACAACATGGTTATTTAATAACATGGAAAATTCAACCAGGATTGATGTCAAATGTGTGTGATCTATCACACCCCCTCAAACAGAACAAGGATTGCACTGTCAGTTTGGTTCTTAAGCACTAAAATGGAACTGTTGTCAGAGGCTTGGTGAAAATGTTTGCAAGTTGATCAACTGAAGCAATGTGTCACACTATGATTTGTTTGTTCAACACTAATTGCCTAAGAAAATGAAAATCAACTTCTACACGACGGGTTCGAGCTTTGAAGACAGGATTTGTTGAAAGATAAATTGCCAAGATGTTGTCACACCAAATAGTAGTAATGAGATTAACAGAAATTTGTAACTCTCTCACTAATTGAACCACCCAAAGTAATTCAATAATAGCCAATGCCATAGACCGCAGTTCAGCTTTAGTACTTGACAATGTGATTGTGTGTTGTTTTCTTGCCAACTAATTAATCAAGTTTCTTCCAAGATAAATGCCAAAACCAAACATGGATCTCCTATCATTAGAACAACCAGCCCATTTCAAGTTTGAAAACACTTTCAAACTGAATTTAGTAGGTTGTATGGCCATTCCCAAGTGACATGTTCCATTTCGGTATCTTAGAATTCTTTTAACCATAGCCATGTGAGCATCAATAGACTAGATATAAAATAACATGCTTTGTTAACAGAGTAGGCAGTGTCCGGTCAGGTGATGGTTACAAATTGTAATGATCCTACAATACTCCTATACAGAGAATGATCATTAAGAGGTTCACCATCCTGTTGTGAAGCCACTGCCACTGCCAGCATTGGAGTTGACAAGTGTTTACAGTCAACCATTTGAACTATAGCCAAGATGTCTATAACATATTGTTGCTGATTTAAATGAACGCTTTCTTGTGTTCGAGATACTTGAATACCAAGGAAAATGATTTAAATATCTTAAATCTTTGAGTGAGAAAGTGTTGGATAGTTTACTAATTAGGTCTTGCACAGTTGTAGGCCTATTTCTGGTAATAATGATGTCATCGACATAGGTAAAAAGATAAAGGACAACTCCATGTTGACAATGTAAGAATGATGATGGATCACACTCGGAAGCATGAAAGCCCATAGTTAACAAATGAGAGTACAACCTATAAAACCATGCGCAGGGAGCTTGTTTCAAACCATATAAAGCCTTGTGTAGTTTGCAAACATAATGAGGTTTTCTTTGATCTATGAACTCTGGAGGTCGAACCATATATATTTGTTCTTCTAGATTACCATGTAAGAAAGCGTAATTGATATCTAGATGTTTGATATGCCAATTGTAGGTAACACCCACTTGTCAACACCAACCAAATGGTGAAGGCTTAACAACCGGACTCAAGGTCTCTTTGAAATCAGCACCATATTCTTGTGTATCCTTTGCCTACCAACCTTGTCTTGTATCGTATTATAGTACCATCAGCCTTTCTTTGTAATTTATAAATTTGTCGACATCCAACTATGTTTGCATTAGAGCAGTGGCAGATCTAGGATTTTAACTTAGTGGAGTCACTAACTTAAGTAATTAATAATAATTTACAATATATATTTTTATATAAACATCAAAACAAATTTTTGATAAAGAAAAGACTTTTGATACAATATTTTTTCTTACAAATGAATTTGACGAGCTTTCATATTTTGAAATGTCATACAGTGTTACTTACAGTCTCAAATATATCTTTCTCAATATGTCACTGGACAATCATTCATCAATTCATCACACATCCAATTCCCTAGCTTGCTCTTGATATATGTCATTGAAGAGAAAACTCTTTCAACACTTGCAGTAACCACCGATAATAGTAATGCCAACTTTATGAGCAAATATACCATTGGATACACAATATATTTTTTGATCTCCACCAATTTCTTTGCAAGTTCACTAATACCAAGTAAGTTGAAAAATATTTCATCTGATCTCATATCATAAATGCAGTTCTCAAGCTGATTATGGACTAATACAAGATCATTCATCCTTGGAATGAATACAAGTATACATCAATTAAAGTATAAATATACACTATATCTAAGATTTTAAATGATAGATATGAATGATAAATAAAAAAATAAAAAATCACCTGATGATAGTCTTTCAACTTAGTTAAAACTTATCTAATTTTCATCTGATCTCATATCATAAATGCAGTTCTCAAGCTGATTATGGACTAATACAAGATCATTCATCCTTGGAATGAATACAAGTATACATCAATTAAAGTATAAATATACACTATATCTAAGATTTTAAATGATAGATATGAATGATAAATAAAAAAATAAAAAATCACCTGATGATAGTCTTTCAACTTAGTTAAAACTTATCTAATTTACATGTGACAATCTATATGAATAAGATAGAAAAAAAAATTAATGTTCACAAACTCCGAATGCAAAGGTCTGATTCATGAATATAAAATTTTATAGGCGAATAAAAAATAACCTTGTATCATCTTTTGATGTCTATAACATTAAGACTCAATAGATAACTTCGATGCCTCCAAACTATACAGTTATAGCTACATATGCTTTGCAGACGAACAGATAAAGAAATGTCCATTTTTTTCTTTTTGTCGAAGCAAAAATCCAATGATTAAGATTTCAGAAGACACCGTCGACCGACGTGTAGCGCTTGCACTGTCGGCAGCCGTGCGGAGACTTCAGATGCAGCAGCGGGCGACAGGCGACTATGCAATTAGGTTAATACTCATACGATGATTATGCGGCCCGTGGCGCATGGCAATTATGCATCATGGAGCTGATCTTTTACCCACTTAATTTTTATAAGTAAAATTTACATTTTGATTAAAAAGAAAAGATTTCAAAAGTGGCAGCGTCTACTACTCTCACATGGATATTAAGGAGGTGAATAAAACTTTAGTGGGGTCACGTGACCCCAAACCATCAATGTGGGTCCGGTAGTGCATTAGAGGGAGGTGGCACTAAAGACCAGGTACCACTAAGATGAAGAGCCGAGAACTCTTTGGACATAGCCTGGCGCCAAAGACGATTTTTGTTTGCCATAGTAAAACATGTTGGCTCATCCTCAACCTATTTTTCAACCATTAAGGCATATCTAGAATGTTTATTTTGCTATACAGGGGTTGTCCTATTCATAATCTCCTTAGTTGACTTGTATTTTTTGGGAAGAGAGACAGAATCATGCTCTCCAGAACAAGACACTGACTGATCATAAACTGAAATGAAACTATCAGTAACAAAAGGATTCTCAGCTTAAATTGATCCTGTTTTATCCTTGTCTGTATAAAGTATCAAGATTTTTCATGCTATTCGGCTTTGAAATAACACCCAGTATGGGTTGAATGGAATCACCAATCACATAACCACTAGAATCAGAACCAATAAGACCAGAAGAAACAATTACTGAAATTGGTAAAGTAATTACAGACTTCTCAAAATTTTCAAAAGCTCCATTGGTTGTCATACACAGTGTTTTGTATGGAAAAGTATCTTCATCAAAGACAACATTTCAAGCAACCAAAATCTTATCTCATCGAGGTAAATAACATCTATAGCCTTTATGTTCATCACTATACCCAAGAAAAACACAACATTCAGACCAACATGTAAATTTATGTTCGTTGTATGGTCTTAAATAGGGATAACAAGTACACCCAAAGGTATAGAGAATTTATAATCGTGTTGTTTACCATAGAGTTTCTATTAGGGTGAACTATTTTGAAGCACCACAATGGGTAACCGATTGATTAAATATACTACACAAGATCTTGCTTCATCCCAAAAACAAAAAGGAACATTAACATTACTTAACAACGCTAAACAAGTCTCAATTATATGTTTAAGTTTTCTTTAAGAAATGTCATTTTAATTATGAGTATACAGACAAGAAATTCTATAGACAATGCCATGGCTTGAAAATAACTCTTTCAAATTACGAAATTCACAACCCAATCACTTTGAAAATATTTTATTTTCTTTGAGAACACATTCTCAACCTGATTCTTGAAATAAGTGAAAACTTTGTAAACCTCACTCTTTGTAGAAATAGGAAAAATCCAACAATAGTGACTAAAATGATCAATAAAAGTCACATAGTATCTATTTCCATAGTTTCTAACATGATGAGAAGGTCCCTAAACATCAGAAGTAACTAACTCAAGAGAAAAACTTGAAACATGTTTTTACAAGGGAAAATGTTGTTGACGACTCTCAACTACAGTATAGTGAGAAAAAAAAAGGATTTATTTGTGGTGTATGAGGATCCAAGAGCATTCAGCACACGACAAACTATCCTAAACACTGGGTGCCCAAGTCTTTGATGCCACTTTGTAACATTTTTAGTTGCAAATGCAATAGGTGCAGAAGCTCCATTTGAATCCAAGCAATATAGACCCTTAATATTGATGTCGCGGCATAAAATTCTCCTTGTCTTGATATCCTTAACAAAACAATGTGTTAGAAAAAAATCAAACAAGCCATTGTTATCCTTGGTGAATTGTGACACAAATAGCAAATTCTTAGCCAAGCAACGCACATGTAAAGCATTATTTAGATGGAAGAATTTGAAACCTGCATTTTCGATATGAACTATGTTCAAGCCTTCACCATTTCCAATTTGTACCTTATCGTCACCATTATAAGAAGCTGGATTTCTTAGCAAAGGAGCATCTAGTGTCATGTGATTATTAGCTCCAGAATCTTGGTACCAAGTAGAATATGTAACAGTGAAAACATTTTGAGCATTGGGCTCCATAATAGTAGTATAATTATAAGCATTACTAGTACCGCCAGGTTGTTCTCTATAATAGTTCTTAAAGCTGAAGTCATACCTATTTCAACATTGAAGAGCATTATGCCCTATTTCAACATTTAAATTAGTCCAAGCAAAATTTGTTGTAAGTTCACTAACTTGAGAGTGATGTTTTTGAACTAGAATTTCCTAATACAAAAACAAATCTGAATATCATCTATAGTAAGAAAAGTTGCATCCATTCTAGTCATAATTGAAGTTACAAAGGACTCATATTCAAGTCCTTGCCCTTCCCAAACTACAAAAGCATATATATACTGGCTCCGAAGCCATTGCAAAATTGTTAGCAATGTGCTTAGCTTTCTGAATGTATTCACACATTCTCATAGATTCCTTTTTCAATTGATGTAGTTGAGATCGTAATTGAAGTTCTCTTGCCTTGGATCTATTAGCAAACATGGCAGCAATTGCCTTACACATACCCTCAGTGGTATCATGACCAACAATTACAGGTAAGATTGATTCGGTCACGGAAGACATAAGAACAGATTTCACTTATCTATCATACTATTTCCAAATGCAAATATCAGGATTTGGTATTTCTATTATAGATCCTACAGGATTTGAAATAATATGGGTCAGACACGAAATGGAACCATCCACCAGTCTCGCAAGATTATAAATGTCCAAAACCGGATCAAATTGAGCTTTCTAGATAACATAGTTCTCACTATTGAGCTTAACTGAAACATGATGAGAAACATTTGGAGTTTAGGTGATCAAACCAAAAGTGACGAAGTGACGAATGGAATTTGTGCAATGAAGTAGTAGAGTCAATATCACCAACTGAAGCATGCGTAGCAGAAATCATTCCTAGCGAGGTAGTAGAGAATTCCTCCAAGAACTAGGGCTGATACCAAGGAAAGAATCAGAACGCATTGAGAACAGAATAGAGATACGAAGAAGGAAATAAAAGCAAGAAGAAATCAGATTTGGAAACGAGCGAGAATCTAAGTGTTCCCTTTAACTCAAAATGTATGTGAAGGGGCATTAAGTCAATATGTAAAATACAAGAAGGTTGTTTAATAACATGGAATATTCAACTTGGGTTGATGTCGAATATGTGTTGTCTACAAGACCGGACTTTATCTTACACGTTAACAGGATTAGTGTTGACTATGGAGAGGTCAAACACCAAGTATGCAAGAGAACCTTGGAGGACTATGATGAACATCAATTTTAAGTGTTTACACCACATCCCCTACCAAACAAGGAGATATGTTGATTTCTCATTTTAGAGGTGCCAGCCATGGACGGACTGGTCCTCCACCTGGTCTTTTGAAATGAGGTAACTTGTAGCGTCGTTGATGCTCCCATATTTATCCCAAATGTTGTTCTATACTGAGGAAGCGTGTTGTTTCATCTTCATGTGTTCTTAGCCACTGAGACTAGTACCAACCGACACCTGTTGTGGCCAAGGAGGGACGGGAGTAGGAATGCGATAGTTTCAACACCAACAAGGAGGTCTCAAGCGCAAAGAACATCATTTGAGTGTCGAAGACATCTTTAGGAGATGGTAATCACATGCTATAGCAATATGATTTTGTACTTGAGAGAAAAGTTGGAAGTAAGAGCTTTGCTTTGGTTTGCCTTAGGTGCATGCTTAGGGTTAAGTCCATGATCACCTGATTTTGTGCATATTTGATATGTGGATGTGTGCTATCTTTTATACCATAGATATATGATATTCCAAAGGTATTATATATACTTAGCACATATTCTTGATGAAACAAAAATAAAATCTCTCCTTGTCATAATTAGGTTGATAAACGTGTGACATTAAGAATGACTAGCGTAGCCTTCCGTTGTTATAGTCTTGATGAGCCAATCTTAGATTGGATGGGTTTGTTGTGTTTCCCGCAAGACTCATTCAGCAAGGGATTGGTGATCATGGCCAAGGCATTTGCGGAACTTTGGGGTCGACCATTGCATGGCCTTGTTGTGTTTCC
Source organism: Cryptocoryne crispatula var. balansae (assembly GCA_036172225.1). Taxonomy (NCBI): domain Eukaryota; kingdom Viridiplantae; phylum Streptophyta; class Magnoliopsida; order Alismatales; family Araceae; genus Cryptocoryne; species Cryptocoryne crispatula. The sequence goes on along the minus strand of CM069929.1, from coordinate 9,820,924 downwards.
CACAAGGGCTATGTTAAGAATTCATTCTCATAACGTAACAAGTGGAGTTGACCTAACTAGAGTATATAGCTTGTTGTGTTTCCCACAAGGTTATAACTATAAAGGCTAAATGAATAAGAATTGCAAGGGTTGCAATTGGTAAAAGTTACCTACCTATTAAGTATGGGATGACTTGTTGGGTTTCCCGCAAGGTTGTCACCATAAAGTTAATAGGGTCTTAGTCTCCACTAGGATTTCATCTTGATATCCCGTCTTTGCATAATGAGGGTTATGCAAATTCGTCGATAATTAGTGGGAGCATAAATTAGGATCAAAAACCATATCTAATTTTAATGAATGTTTGCAATGTTATATTGATAAAATTATATCTCCGTTGTAGAATACGATAATAAACCACCATTAGTATGGCATATTAGATGCCAAATAGCTTAATGGCTCACACTTCTTAGACTGGTTTAAAACTAAGAGAATTGTTCTCATAGTTGACCAATTAACTATTCTACTTGAGAAGTAGGTGTCTCCTAAAATTATCTAATGATATGAAAGAAAGATAAGATCTTATTTCATAGACAAGATGCGTTGTTTGCCTTAAACTGGATGTTAGTCTCTATGAGACATAAATTATAGAGACAACATGGATAGATGGATATGAGATCCATCATGGCTCATAGTGATAAGCTAGCTAAAGGGCAACTTAGAACAACAATACATCTTAATTACTTCTTGTTGGTGAGACCAATAGAAAGAAGTAAAATCATTAGATATAAATAGGAGATAGTTAATAGTAAAAGAAGGTGGTCAAGATAATAAAGCCAGAATAAGACAGAATTGTTACATTATCATGATGATGGTAAGTGGAAGAGGAAGTACAAAGTGTATTGTACATAATGCAAAGGTGGAGCTTGAGAAGTTTCATGTATCCAAGTCATTGACATTTACTTGTTTTAAATATACACTTAATAGTATTAGATACTATATGTGTATATCATAATATTAGATACTATGGATGCATCTAATGGTATGAGATACCAGATATGCATCTTATATCTACAAGGAGTTGTAGATGATGACAAGTAAATGAAAGCTTAATAAAGAAGATGTTGACCTACATATGAAATGGTGCAAAAGTTGCATCATTATTAGTGGGAGGTGCAATTCTTTAATAGCCTTATGGAGATGTCTTAATAATTAATATTGCTATTATATCCTTCTACAAGAACATTATATGATTTCCTACTTGAATAAATGTTGATTTATTCTAAGTTATGGAATTGATAGATGTTCTAATAGATTGAATGGCAAAGTATTTGCCAGTGGGAGCTTAATGAATTGTTTAATCATATTTGATATGTTAGCTCTCATGTTATGTGTGAATATTCCTTTTAAGAGGAAATGGGTTGATTTAGATCAATCTACACTTTAGCTTTACGTAGACATGGATAATGGGTTAATGAGTTATTAAAACTCGTACATCTAGATGTATGTTAGCCCATATCTAGTAAGGCTAAAGAAGAATATTTCTACTTCATTATTTCAAAGATGATATCTCTGGGTTTAGAAACATGTACTTTATGAAGTACAAAACTAAGACCTTTGATAAATTATCTTAGATTAAGAATGAAGTAGAGATACTAATGGAAAGAGTATTAGAACTCTTTGATGAGATCAAGGAGGGGAATACTTAAGTACATAATTTACATATAATTGAAGGATAATAGAATCTAATGGACATCTTTACACATTTTAGCTTAATTGAGTAGCTAAAAGGAAAAGCCATATTATGTAGGACATAATATGAACAATGACAAGCTTTACAAATTTCCTATTTGTCTAATTTTGGTTAAGTACTCGTTATAACGACTTGTTCTTAATAGATACCTTCTAAGTCTGTTCTTATTATTCCATATAGGATATGGAAAATGGGTTAAAACTTGACCTTAAGCAAGTTAAGGTTTCGGAACGTCCGACCTGGTGAATTAGTATAACTCTAACAAGTTAGAATATATGACTATGAAGTGTTGGCTTGTGGAATATCCTAAGGAAACTTTTGGATATTAAATATACGACCCTTATGAACAAGGGTATGTGTTGCTAAGCTCACTATATTTCTAAAGGAAAAGTTCCTTCTTAAGAAAGATAGTGGGAGAAAGATATATATAGAAGATGTTCCAGTCCCACAACCTAATAACACTTCTATTAAGGTGCTAATTAATAATTACACATTGGCAACTTATAGATCTATTCTTGTGTCCATTCAACTTAAGAGATATGTGAGACATATCTCTGATAGATGAAATGAGGCATAAGATAATAAGGATATTGATCCTAAGATCTATATAAAACCAATATGAGATATTGATTCATTAATGGGAAGAGACAATAAAATCCGATATAAACTGTATCTATTCTAATCAAGTTTAGAACTTGATAGATCCACCTAAGAATATAGTATCCATAAGGAATAAATGGATCACTAAAGAATAGATTGGAGTGGATTAGAAGGTAGAGACCTTCAAAGGTGAGAATAGTTGAAAAGGATATCATCAAAGTCAAATAGTTGACTATGATGAGATCTTTTACCTATTCCACGGATTAATCCATTTGGATTTTAATTGTTACACTCTATGATTATGAGATAAGCTAATTGGATGTTAAGATAGTGTTCCTCTAAGGTATTTTGATAAACAGGTGTATATGATACAACTATAGGGAATCAAGTCCCAATAACATCCAAGAAGAGTGTGTATTAAGTTCATTTATGGACTGAAGTAAAACTTCCCATAGATCATATATAAGGTTTAATGAGATTAAATCTTATGACTTCGTTAAGAACGAAGAGGAGCCTTGTGTATTCAATAAGATAAATGGGAGTGCTGTTGCTTTCTTGACATTTTATGTTGATGACATACTACTCATTGAGAATGAAGTAGGTGTGTTATCATAAGTGAACCTAGCTATCAAATTGATCCTCCAAACATAATTTGGGTTTTGAGATCTATGGAGATAGATCTAAAATCAATGCCAAGTTAATGTACATAGTCACCATAGTCAAAGGGTTTGACATGATAAACTCCAAGATAGGTTTCTTACCTATGTGGTGTGGAGTTGATCTCTGTAAAGTGTTGTCTTTGTAGACTTCTTGAAAGATAAAGGATCACATAAATAGAGCCCTTATGCCTTTGTCATAGGGTCTATCATTTATATGATGCTACGTACATGATCTGATTAATGCTCTAAGTGTTATGAGCATTCATCAGGAAGATCCAGGTGAGAGTCACTGGATAGTTTAGAGATATATCATTTGGTACTTGAGAATCACTGAGAATGTATCTCTATACACTGGAGGATAAGATTTGAAGTCTTGTAGTTTTACAAATACAAGCTTCCAATCAAATAAGTTTGATATTAAGTCAGAATAATGGTGGTGCAGTGAGCTGAAAGAGTTCTATGTGATAGAACACTGTAAATTCTACAACATATGTAAACAAGTTTACATAGTGGTTGCACACTACTTGAGAAGTAGTCTAGATGAAGATTCTCATCTAAGGTATGGGATTGTCCCAATTTTCTTTGAAAGTGTAGAGCCGATGTCTCATCATAAGTTTAGAACTTCTGTGGCGATATCATACAATCAGAGATATTGCAGCTTTTAGAGATATAATTATAGATAGAGTATCCACCATTAATAACATTGCAGATCCACTAACTGGAGCAGTTACTCAAAGAGTGTTTGAGCTTCACCTCGAGCTGATATAGATCAGCCAGATGGGTGATTGGCTTTAGTGCAAGTGGGAGATTGATAGAAATGTATGCCCTACAAGCCAATCATATATGATATGATTCGACATTTCTAGAAATATCTCATTCAATTAATCAGGTAAATCTTCATTATAAGCTCTTATTAGATGCGAATATAATAATGAAGTCCTTGATCAAATGCAATGATGATTAAATCATGATGAGATCATGATAATGAGATTGATCATCTAGAGGTATTTGATCTAAATGTTCCTAGTCATAAGATACTTGAGACGGGACATCAAGGATCCGGATAGACTAGTGTATGTGATGTCTTCTCATGTGATGAGGACGACCGATCTCATTGGTCATTAGTGTGGAGACACTGAGATACACATACAGGTGCTCATTAGTTGAATGAGTTCACTGAACTGACCGAATTAGAAACCCTGAATGGTATCTTACCGAACTGTCTATCAGGGTTTTCTATCGTCACGGTTGCATGGTTGGACCTTTGACCTGAGTCGCCAAAGATGCCTTGTTGGGTGGAACTTGTGCTTTGACCATTGACTTATGGATCACAATTTAGATGGTCATGTATAGCGATGGATCGGGTACAAGGAAAATCCGATGGAGGCAATTGAGCGGACAACAAGGGATCGTCCACTCTCGGTAAGTGAGAGTGAATGTCCTATGGGATAGTACTCTAAATCCCTGGCCAGAGTAGATAGGATAATTGGAAAATGAGTTTTTCAATTGATCCAATTCCGAGTACATGATTCTATAGAGTCGGTACACTAAGGAGTTGACAGTCGATGCCGTACTCCTTTCCGACCGGGATATTGGATGGATGAGGGTTTATATCCATGTGGTAACTGATGATGGAAAGGCTCAATGGAGATGAGATTATCCCCATAGCCATTTGGGATCATGGGATGTGGCTTGTACCTTTCATGATCGATAGGCCGATTAATCTGTTATCGGATAACGGATTTAATTAAAATTAAATAGAATTGTTCTATTTTATTTAGGCCTCAACCAAATAGGTTATTGGGCCCAGTGAGTCACACACAAAAGGACTTATCCACAAGTACAGGGGCAAGGGCGTAATTTATAAAGATTTTGGGTTTTTATGAAAAATTCCATAATTCTCTATAAATACTAATGGTTTCAGCCAAACCACATCAAGCCAATGGTGAAAACCACGTCCCTAGCCTCCTCCCTACCTCCTCCTCTCTCTAGAAGGTGTCCATGGTCGATGGAGCTTCGTGCGGGAAGAGTTCTCGAGGCCGGCGCGAAGGGAGTACCTGCTGTGGATGAAGTTCGTGTGGATACTACTGGAGACCGGACACTTGAACGGTTTGAATAGCTTAAGAAGTTCATCTTCTTCATCTCCATGGGATTATATGAATCCCTATCACGTATATTCGAACCCGATTTGATCGGTTTTCGGTTTTCGTCGTTCGATTCTGATTGAGACGGATTCTAAAAGAACCCATAGGAATCGTCGCTTCCGCTGCACCAAACTTTTATGGACGATTCCTTACAATTTGGACATTTACATAGCCACATCCCATGGTGTTTAACACTCGATGGACACTCAGGTAAGTCCCTAGCATGGATTGATCCAAGACAGGTAGATGGTTAAGCCCCCATGCTACACCCATCATTTTCTTGAAGTAGGGAATATCAAACTCCATCTACTAAGGGAGGTAAAATCTCACTAATTTAAGGGGAGGTCATACTTGTCGCCATGCTAAATGGACCCTTGAATTAAGTGAGAATGACACCAGGGAAGGATATATCATGTTAAAATTGAATGGAAATCATCCCTACCTCTTTTCTCTCGAAGACATCCATGTGTGATGGAGCTTTGTTGATGCGAAAAGTGAAACCTACTATAGATGAAAATTATGTGGATATCACTATAGACCCGGGACTTAAATGGTTTGAAGAACTTCATAAGTTCTTCTTCCTTCTCTCCAAAGGATTAGATAAATCCCTAGCAAGTAAATTTGAACATGTTTTAATCAATTTTCAATTTTCATCATTCTGTTATAATTGAGACAAGATCAACATGAATAGAAGAGAGAGAGAGAGAGAGCAAGAGAGAGAAGCGGCTGGACAGGGCGTATGCGCAAGAGAATGCACAGGAGACACCATGGCGATGACAGGTGTGTTGCATAGAGGTGGCCGGTCGACCAGACAAGGTGGAGAGAGCACAATGGTCTACGGGGTGTATGTGCAAGCGGCAGATGGCGTCGTGGTACTGCGCGGTGCGCACGATGCGGGAGCCACGCGTTGGCGGCCGTGGCGGGCGGGACGGTGCAATAAAAGAGAGGGAAAATAAATAAAATTGAGGGAGAGGCTTCTAGAGGGAGAAGGGGCGGTGACGAGACATGATATTTTTTATTTTGTTTTTTTTTCTATGTTATAGGATATTACATCGGGGGCACCATTTGCTACCACGATCGAGAGAATGTAATAGTAACTTTTTCATAGATCACTTAATTTTAAGTTATTTATTATAATTTTTTATTTTAAAAGGTGAATAACTAAGATTTTGTATTCTTGGCCAGAGAAATTAATTAGAGATGAAATTAAAAATTTAGATATTTTATTAATCAAATCAAACACAACATAGGTGAACGGACTCTAGGACTTTCTGACAAGGTATTCTTTGAGAAACTCTGAAGTCATTATTGATTGTTTTATTTAAGAAGATCAATATACTAAGTAGTTGTAATGTTGTATGTAATACACATGTACATGGAGTAAGTATTACATCAATTTTATATGGTATGATGTGTGGCTTGTGAATTATTTACTAGGATTATAATCAAGCATATTTGTTGACTATATATAAATCTATTCAGTAAAAGTTGCATGATATATATATATATATTAATTTTATTGGTAGGTTATTACCCGATTATAATTGAACCAATATTTTTTTATGATAGTTTGATCATTCAATCGTATCTTCAATTAACGTGCATAGTAATTTATTGTTTACGACTAATGTTATTAATAACATTCATCTTTGGTTTTATTTACTTTACACAATTTCATTTTGTAGTTATTCTTATTCTATATATATATATATTTTTTTTAGTATGAGAACTTCATTATTAATGTATGTACTTTACCACGAATGTTATTAATATATTATCATTTATATTTTGGCTTAATTCCTTATGTCTAATATACGATATAAGATTAAATATTTCAAATTACTTATACATTTTTGCAGTACTTAACAATACGTATCGTAGTTTTAATTTTTATGCTCTCCTACAGGTAGATTAATCTAGATAAGAAATATAGGTTCTTCTAGATATACCAAGGAGCTGGAGATTTTATCACTCAGTCCGTCGAGATTTGCCTCGTCATTAAACGGTTATATATGTAATGGATTTAGATTTCGAACATTGGAATCTGATTCAACCAAATCAACTCAACTAAGGCCATGTTTGTTTGCGCTGAACGCGCATCTAATCTCTGACTCGGTCAGAGGTTAGATGTTACGCAATGTTTGATAAATAATCTAAAGATACATCTAATTAAAAGTCTAACATCTTAAAAACCTCTAAATGATTCAGCACTCACAAATAGCTTTTTTTCATTTAGACCTTCTCATGATAACGTGGCCCAACTACACCCAATGAAATGGTGCAATTTTGTTATCATTAAAAAATATCAAGTGTCTACAAATTATGACTAAAAAATAAAAATAAACTTCAACTTAAATAATAACTAATAAAATCGTATTTTTATATCTTATAAATTATTGAAATCTAAATTAGACATTTTTATAACTTATGAGAAGTTAAACAAAAAATTTTATTTTTGAATATTTTTAAATTTAAAAATTACATAATAATAATAAATAAATATTTAAATGATTTAAGTAAAATATATGTATGTTAAAATAGAAAATAAAAATTTAAACACATTATATCAAATTTTATCAGTAATACAAGTTTTATTACCTAACTCATTAATAAAAATATATATGCTTAATTTAGTTTGAAAAAGCATATTTTTATATATATTTAATTTATATATTTCTCATAATGATTTGTGTAAATATTATACATTAAATTTGTATATATTTAGCTTTTGCCTAGGCAGTACTCATTCTATTAAGTTTTTATTATAATATAAATTTTTATAATGAAATTTATTAAAATATTTTTTGACTCATTATATAATAAATTTTAAATGTTATGTTCAAATTTTAAAACTTTTATATTTTCTAGGATCATGTGCATGATCCTAAGATTTAATGTGAAATTAATCTAATTAGATGTTGATTTAGATGTTTTATCAAACGTACTTATCACTTATATCTTAACAAAATTAAGTACTTTTTTACCACAAATTAAGAGATTAGACGTGAAATTAAGAGGTTAGACTTTTAGATTAAGCCTAATCAAACACCACCTAAGTGGTGTTATTGTAAATGACCATCTTCAATCTGGTTGTGACGGTTATTATGGACGAATATTAGATATAATTGAGATATCGTTCGATCGGAATAGCCATTTAACACTTTTTGAATGTGAATGGTGGGATGTACATGATAATGATCGAGGTTTTAAGGTTAATGAATATGGTTTTATATCATTAAACACACAGAGAAGATTAGGAACGGATGAACCGTTTGCACTAGCAAGCCAAGTGGAACAAGTTTTTTATACTTATTAACGTACCTATAACATTTGGAGTAATCGACGAAGATGTACAACTTCAAGAAACTCAGCCTATACAAATAGAAAGTTAATCTAAAGCTCCAAGTTCCTCAATCCGAAGCTGGATTGCCCGATCGGAACCCAGAACGGGCCTCGGATTGGGCAATCCGGCCTCGGATTGGCCAAAAAATCTAAGTTTCTCAATCCGAAGCCGGATTGCCCGATCGGAACCCGGAACGGGCCTCGGATTGGCCAAAATATCTAAGTCCCACAATCCGGCCTCGGATTGGCCAAAAAATCTAAGCAATCCGGCCTCGGCCAAAAAATCTAAGTTTCTCAATCCGAAGCCGGATTGCCCGATCGGAAGCCGGAACGGGCCTCGGATTGGGCAATCCGGCCTCGGATTGGCCAAAAAATCTAAGTTTCTCAATCCGAAGCCGGATTGCCCGATCGGAACCCGGAACGGGCCTCGGATTGGGCAATCCGGCCTCGGATTGGCCAAAATATCTAAGTCCCACAAACCCAAGCCGGTCTGCCCGATCGGATTGGCCAAAATATCTAAGTCCCACAATCCGGCGGATTGCCCGACGGAACCCGAACGGGCCTCGGATTGGGCAATCCGGCCTCGGATTGGCCAAAAATCTAAGTCCTCAATCCTGCCGGATTGCCCGATCGGAACCGGAACGGGCCTCGGATTGGGCAATCCGCCGGATTGGCCAAAACTCTAAGTTCCTCAATCCGAAGCCGGATTGCCCGATCGGAACCCGGAACGGGCCTCGGATTGGGCAATCCGGCATCGGATTGGCCAAAATATCTAAGTTTCTCAATCCGAAGCCGGATTGCCCGATCGGAACCCGGAACGGGCCTCGGATTGGGCAATCCGGCCTCGGATTGGCCAAAATATCTTAGTCCCACAATCCGAAGCCGGATTGCCCGATCGGAACCCGGAACGGGCCTCGGATTGGGCAATCCGGCCTCGGATTGGCCAAAAAATCTAAGTCCCTCAATCCGAAGCCGGATTACCCGATCGGAACCCGGAACGGGCCTCGGATTGGGCAATCCGGCCTCGGATTGGCCAAAAACTCTAAGTTCCACAATCCGAAGCCGGATTGCCCGATCGGAACCCGGAACGGGCCTCATATTGGGCAATCCGGCCTCGGATTGGCCAAAAAATCTAAGTCCCTCAATCCGAAGCCAGATTGCCCGATCGGAACCCGGAACGGACCTCGGATTGGGCAATACGGCCTCGGATTGGCCAAAATATCTAAGTCCCACAATCCGAAGCCAGATTGCCCGATCGGAACTCGAAACGGACCTCGGATTGGGCAATCCGACCTCGGATTGGCCAAAAATCTAAGTTCCTCAATCCGAAGCCGGATTGCCCGATCGGAACCTGGAACGGGCCTCGGATTGGGCAATCCGGCCTCGGATTGGCCAAAAAATCTAAGTTTCTCAATCCGAAGCCGGATTGCCCGATCGGAACCCGGAACGGGCCTCGGATTGGGCAATCCGGCCTCGGATTGGCCAAAATATCTAAGTCCCACAATCCGAAGCCGGATTGCCCGATCGGAACCCGGAACGGGCCTCGGATTGGGCAATCCGGCCTCGGATTGGGCAATCCGGCCTCGGATTGGGCAATCCGGCCTCGGATTCGCTAAAATTTTTTTATTGCACAATTAGAAGCCGGGATTGCTGCCTAATATTTTTATGTGACAGATGAAGAGAATTTTCAGCAAAAGTCGTAGGACATCTCAGACTTCTACACCATCTGAGGGCGGTGGACCTCGGGGTCAATCTCAGGCATCTAGGGATCGACCTTCCACCTCCAGGGGTGTTGCTTCCGAGCCAGTTAGGGAGGCACCCCATGAGCCTAGTCCATCTCGGACTCGTTCTCACCGGGTTCCGACGACGCCTCCTACAGATGGTAGTAGTCCATCTTCCCATGCTTCAAGTAAATATTTGAATAAATGCTAGTAAAAGTTTTCTTTAAAAATCTTCGTTGTCTAATTGTAATTTTTAATTTATACTTAACTAGCTACATCGATTAGACGTGGGAGAGGTCCAAAGAAAGGCCATCGGTGTGCGAACACTTGGCCCCGATGAGTCCTACAACGTCGTTCTAGTAGGAGGATCCGGCGTTGGATCACATGGACAGGAGTTTACCTCCTACTTAGGAGTTATGAACAGAGTTCATTGCGATTTGTGGGAGCATAATTACATGGCTCTACCGCAGGAGAAAAAGGATGCCATATTCCGTGATTTAAAGGTAACATTCAAGTAGCTTCATCTTATTTAAATTTTGGTAAACTTTTTAATCATTTTTATATTAATGCAGCAACATTTTACCTTTGAGCGGAATCCTCAATCGGATGCACAGATATTAAGGCATATGGGAGATATGCAAAGAAAACAAAGAAATCATTTGAAAAGAAAGGTAAAATATAATTTAGAATGTAATTTCGAGATAACCAATTTGTTGTTAACAATATTTGTGTACAGTATTTTACAGGACGATCAAATGAGGAAGCTCGTGCTAACATTCCTCCACAGTGCAACGAGGAACAATGGCATCATATGTGCCATTTATGGAGTCAAGATGATGCTAGAGTAACTCAAAATTTTATTTCCTCTTATAATTAGATCCTATTCTTTTCATTTGCATTTTTTTAATGTTGTTTCATTTGTATATATATATGTAGGCATTGAGTGAAAAGAATGCCGGTAATAGGCGGCAATTAACAATGCCGTACAGAAGAAGAAGAACAAATATACACCAGTTAGAAAGAGACTTTGTAAGTAGTCAAAACTTAAAATTTCATATTAGTTGATTCTTATTATGTAATAACCTTTATCTTTTTTTTTAATTTTTTGGTAAGGTACGAAAAGAAGGTCGACCTCCAACTCGTCCGGAGGTATTCTAGATGAGTCAAACGCATGAAGAACTCGATGGAGCAGTCATTTGGGATAATGACCAAAGTCGTCTTATGATGGTAATTATTGATTATCATATCCTATTTTTCTTTATAATCCACAATTCATCACGGTAGGATTTTAATTTTTATTCATATTATTTATAGGAAAATATGCAAGGATTGATGAATCCCCCAGCATCTGAATCCTCGGATGCTGGGGTATCGCAGCCTCCACTCACCGCGGAGGAAGCTTTCGTATCCGTATTTGGTAGAGATCGACCAGGACGGATCTGATGTGGTGGGCGAGGTGAAACTCGCCACACTTGGTATGGTGAGTCAAGCGGAGGTGCTTCTAGCTCGACTCAAGAAGTTCGAGAGCTTAGAGATCAGGTGACGAGGCAAGGAGAAATCAATGAACGTTATGAAGAACAAATAACTTCATTGAAACAACAATTGGACAACCAACGAAATCATTCCAAGATAATTTCGATCGCCTCAATCCGATCATTGAAGGCTTGACTCAAAGGTTCCCGACTCCCGATGTGCCATCCACATCGCGGCATCCTCCGCCTCAACAAACAGAGCACAGAAATGGCGATGACGACGAGGATGCCGAGGAGAGTGAAGATGATGATGAAGATGAAGATGAAGAAGATGAATAGATTAAGATGTATTTTTTACTCTCTATGAATGTTATTCATATGTATCAAAACATTGTGTATGAATGTGATTTTGAACCTCGTATGTGAATATGAATTTAAATTTGGTGAATTTCAATTTTGGTATGTTAATGTGTGTTGTTTCATCCTAATTCGGTGTCCGTTCCGAGTTTGAAACGAGCAATCCGGCACCGAAATTATTAATATAAATCAATTTTTGGATTGGTAGATCCGATTTTAGATCTTTATGAAAGTTTCAAGAATGATTGATTTTCCGGATTGGATCGTATAATTGATCTAATCCGGCCAATCAAATTATTTTTTCATAAATTTATTATTGGCGACGGCTTTATATAGCCGTCGCCAATAAAGTTATTTGGGACGGCTAAAGCCGTCCCTAATATTAAAAACAGCCGTCGCAATACCAGAGAAAAATTCCGGAACCCGGGGTCCTGGAATTTTTTTCTCTGGTATTGCGACGGCTGTCTTTTATATTCGGGACGGCTGTAGCCGTCCCAAATAACTTTATTGGCGACGGCTATACAGCCGTCGCAATACCAGAGAAAAAATTCCGGGAACCGGGGTGTGGGGTTTCTGCTTGCCATTTGCGACGGCTTACGTGGCCGTCGCAACTACATTTATTAGCGACGGCTGGTTAGCCGTGGCCAATAAGATTATTTGAGACGGCTTAACCCGTTCCAAATAACTTCATCCGCCGTCTAATCTCCTTATCGTTTGCGACGGCTTAAGCCGTCGCCAGTAAAGTTATTGGCGGCCATTTGTTTAAGCCGTCTCCAATAAATGGTCGTTTTGCTAATAACTTATGCGACGGCTTACGAGCCGTCGCCAATAAACGTACTAGGGACGGCTTAACAATAGCCGTCGCTAATATTATTGGCGACGGCGTTATTTGCGACGCGTTTGCGACGGCTTTGAAGCCGTCGCTAATATTTATTAGCGACGGCTTTTTGGTTTTTTGAGACGGCTTACAGCCGTCCCTAGTAACCTATTTTCTTGTAGTGATTGATGGATCTTAAACTACTATTAAATATTGACATCATATTCTTACCCAACTTTGTTATAGATTTTACTAAGTTATTATCATTATTTTATTATTTAATACAGACTTCACTTTATACTATATTTTCATAAACATGTATAGATCAATTTTAAAAGATCAATTTGAATTTTCTGTGAAGGCACCGGTAGACTTGCGCAGTATACCATTATGACAAGTATTAACAAGGGATGCAAACTAATCAATGCACTTCACAGGTAACTTGTAACTTAAAATATCAATTGGACTCATTTATTAAGTGAAAAGAATAAACTTGAACAGGAAATAAATTCCAATGTACTAAACGAACGAGTTAAGTTTGAATAAACTCCTACTCGACTCAGATAAGTCATTGAATAACTCGATTAAATACTCCATTGAAAATTTATTTTAAAAAATAAATTATAATTATTAATAATTATATATTGTCACTTAAATATATGAAATAATTTGAAATAACTTTTGATTTGAACCTAAACTTATATCAAGTTTCCGAAATGAGCTAAAACTAGAGTCTCAAAAATGAGTTTGGGTTGATTTAAATTTTATAAACTAGTAGTTTGGACTTGAACGTGAACTGAGCTTGAGTCGAATTATAATTGAATTTGAGCTCGAACTCGACTTGATTAAGTAACGAGTCAAACTTGAACATGAGTTGAATATACTCGAAAAAGTTGGAAATCAAATTTGTCTAAAATAATAAATCAGGTTCGAACATCGTGCTATTTTACTTAGCTCAGCTCATTTGCACCCGGAAACACAGTAGAGTTGAACGGTTAGTGCCATTTTCTACTCGGTGAAATGTCAATCATGTAATTTTGTACACCCTTATGACAGTTGGTGTGTGTTATAATGGATTAATGACCCCACCATTAAGCACCTTGTGTACTTGAATTGACACTATGAGATTCTTTGGTAAAAATATTAAAACCACCATACTATGAGAAACATCATGTCGAGGTTGAGTAGAAATATCAAAATTAGTAATTACATTTGTATTATATGACATGCTTGGTTGAAATTTCAAAAATATTACTACATCAATATTGATATAAGTTGACATTTGTTTGTATTATAAATTTAAAAATGGATGTTATTAACTAAACATCTCTTGCGACAGTTATGGATATTAATTTTAAAATTAATAGTGACAAACATGTCTAATAGTTTAGCAAACATCGCCTCAAATTTTGAAATCCGAACAACAAGAGAGAAAAAAAACAAAGGATTAAAGATTCAGACAATAGTTGTAAATCGACGGTGGTGAGAAGAAAAAAAAACCATCATCTTATTAACACATCATGTTGCCACTTGCCGAAGACAATCTCTTCAACCGGCTCTTGCACATCACATGGAGACACACCAAGAAGGATGCACCACCAGACATGGTTTTATTACAAAAACACATCATCAGAAAGTACATGCCATACAAAAGGAAATAAGCCTGAAAGGATAACTGAAGAAGAAATAGCTGGAGACCTACACAGATCATTCCACCAGAAGTGCACAAATCAGTACGGTTCGGTCTACAAAAACCAGGAGCTCAGAAAGGAACCATGTCTCCATCCAATTCAGTAGAAATCACTCAGTATGGGACATGCATAAGACTCCCATATCTACAGATCAATCAGCCACGAATGATGCACAGGATACAAACATTGATCTCCACGGAGAGGAGAAATGACCCAAGCAAGTTTCAGACTAAAAGAAAAGAAAAACAATGATTAGAGAGCTGCAAAAATAAAAGAGAAGGAAGAGGAGTCTTGATACATCCGAATGGCACTTGAGAAGAGGCCACCATTATTTTGGTTAAACTTCCACATATGCTTCTCATTGGTCAATCTTTAAGTCAACTGCAACTATCATTTTATCTTTGACATCACGGCAGACCATCTTGATACACCATGTCACACATCACACTTTATAGAATGATATAAGAATGATATCATCCCCATGCCCCCAAATTGAAATCTGCATAAGCTACAACTTTGTAACACACAACTGGATCACCTGTGTACACCCAGTGAAAATCAATTAGAAAAGATGAACTAAAAAGTGAATAATACTTCCAAAAAAATCAATAAAACTGTGGTACTAAACAATTATCATATCCTTGACTGATTTGAATCAACATCTATAAAGAACAATTGCATTTATCATGTGCACACCTTGCAGGATAACGATGCTAAGTTAGGATCAACACTACCCGATTTGATCCCAAGGGAGAGGCTGATCTTATAAGGAAAGCAGCTTATTATGTGGCAGCTTTTCATGTGTCTAATCCTTGATCACTTCACTTTACAAGGTTTACTTATAATCCTTACGATTGATTCTAGTATCGTACCAGGCAAGAAATGGTAAACGCCTTTTCTTTCCAAGTAGTAGATTCTGCCCTACTACAGCTTGGGTAGCTAAATAGGTTAATCCACATTTCAGTCAGTACAACAACTCTTTGATCTTTAAATGGTTATATCCTCATTGCTTCATTTGAAATGTCATTTCCTCTATGATTGACTTCATTTCTCTGCAATACCAAACCTTAGGCATCAGTTGACAGAAAGCACTTCACTTCATTGGCATCAAATAAAGCTACCATAAAAGTGTCAAAGGAAAAGCATCGTCTCCACCCATTTCAGTAAAAATCACTTAGTATGGGACATGCAAAAAACACCCATATCTACAAATCAGTCAGCCACAAATGATGCACTGGATCCAAACGTTGATCTCCTTGGAGAATATAAATGACCCAACCAAGTTTGAGACTAAAAATAAAGAAAAAAATGAACAGAGAGCAGCAAAAATAAAAGAGAAGGAAGAGGGGTTTTGATACTTACGAAAGATACTTGAGTAGAGGTTCCATCATTGTTTGGGTAACCTTCCGCATATGCTTCTCATTGGTCAATCTTTTCGTCAACTGCAGATATCATTTTATCTTTGACATAACGGGAGAACATCTTGATAATCTATCATACATCACACTTTATAGAATGATATGGTAACGTCCCCATCGCCCCAAAATGAAATTTGCACGAGCTACAACTTTGTAACACAAAAATGGATCTCCTGTGTACACCCAGTGAAATCACTTATCAAATATGAACTAAAAAGTGAATATTGCATCCAAAGAAAAGGATAATACTGTGGTACTAAACAATTATCTTATCCATGACAAATCTGAATCAAGAGCTATAAAGAACAGTTGCATTTATCATGTGCATGCTATGCATGATCAATTATCCTGGTTAGGATCAGCACTGCTGGATTTGATCCGGAGGGACAGGCTGATCTTATAAGAAAGGCAGCTTATTATATGGCAGCTTTTCATGTGTCTGATCCTTATTCACTTCACTTTACAAGGTTTACTTAGACTGCTCAGAATTCTAGTATCGTATAAGGCAATAAATGGTAAATGCTTTTTCTTTCAAAGTACTCAATTTGGCCCTACTATAGCTTGGGTTGCTAAACAAGTTAATCCACATTTAAGTACAACAACTCTTTGATTTTTAAATGGTTATATCCTCATTGCTTCATTTCAGATATCGTTTTCTCAATGATTGACTTCATTTCTCTGCAATACCAAATCTTAGGCATCAGTTGACAGAAAGAACTTATTTCGCATCAAATAAAGCTCCCATAAGGTTACACAGGAAGCTTTGATACATGTTGTCATTTACCATTAGCATGCTCTCACTTGAATGATGTATCATTTATCTACAAGGGAAGCTAGGGCGTAACAGAAAACAAGTTATGAAGTTAAAGACACAGAGATGGAACCCTTGCCACAGCGAGAAGCATGACAAAATCAACAAGGAATCATGATCATCTGAGATTTTATAGAAACCAGCGAGAAGCATAACAAAATCAACAAGGAATCGTAATCAGATGAGATTTCGCAGAAACCAACGAGAAGCATAACAAAATCAAGAAGGAATGGCATTCAGATGAGATATGACAAATACCGTACTATCGCTTTACTTATTGAGTTTGTAAAACAATTTGATATAGGAATTAGAAGGAAAGACACCACTGTCATTCTTCAACTAGACCTAAAGATGCAGCTAGGGGTACGTAGGGAGATGTGACAGAACGATTACCTCAAATTATGTTCAAATGGAAAAAGAAAAAAAAATGAGGGAAAGAAGGACCAACAGTATGGAATCAAGGAGTGAAGAATTACGTTCCTGATACAAAGAGAATCTGAAACCTCGGAAAAGAATAGCGCTATGTGAACATGCGAATAGCAAAGAAAAGTAGAAGGAAAAATCAAATGTGTCCAAAAGACCCCGTGATCTTTGTTCTATGTCTTATGAGGTGTCTGCAATCCACAAATCATGCGGTGCTTCCTAACGCTGCCTTCTCTACCGATGATCAGAAATTACCAGGACCAACTTACCTTGGCCTTTACCTAGCGGCGATGAGGGAACGCGAAATTGAAAGACCAGCACCGGATCCCCTTTCTAGAGCATGTTGTCAGCTAGGAAACTCTTCCATACTCCCCCACCTGTAATAACATGAAACTTTCCGGCCCAGATCTTGAAACAGGCGCCCTCGTACATCCTTCCCAGCCTGTCTAGGATCGTTACGGGTAGTCCGGAACCTCTGACGGCATGGGATTCGGCGGCCGATAGCTCGTCGAGTAGAAATTGCACGCCTCCTATAGACGGATCGGCGAGGGGGGCGTTGGGGAGGAGGAGGCGGCCAAAGTACGGGTCGACGTCGCTTTTGGTCACCTCCTTCTTGACGATAAACCGGGGAGATGTCCCACCCATGCGTAGGCACCTCTCGAGCCACCCGTGCAGAACGGGAACGTCGGTCTTCAATTTCTTGTAAGGTCTGAGGCCGGAGGAGGAGGAACGTCTGCGGGTGGAGGAGGGTGGAACGTTCCGACGCTGACGTTCCTCCTCCTCCTCCTCTTCAGCAAGACGGCAAGCCAAGGTAGCCAGCTCCCAGAGGCGGCAGTTCTCCTGCGGCGACGCCATCATCTCATAGCAGAGAGCGGAGAGAATGAGTGCTGAGCGGGAGAGAGATAGAGAGAGAATGCAAGAAGCCGAGAAGGGAAGAATGCGGAACGCCGAGCGATTGAGCGGCAAGGCAAGGAGAAGAAGGGCTTCTAATACCAGCCCGTTGGCGCCTCAACGGTCATTTTGAAATTCAAAATCTCAGACCCGTCACCTAGCCGGTATGCTTCCCGTTATCGGATCCTGAAGCTCCCAAGCTGCGTCGGGTGGTTAGAGCGCATGGTAAAAATTAATTTTATTTTTCTAACTTTTTAAAAACCTTAATTAGAGCCAAGATCTTAAATTATTACGAAAATTACTGTTGCACTGATATTACGACTTCAGTTTTTAGCTATCTCATAAAAAAACACTGAAATTTTACTATCTGATATTTATGCGAAAATGGAAAAAAAACTTAGTAGTATATTTAAAGATCTGTTACCCCATTTAGTTGTATAACAAATAAAAGATTTATATTTCACTATTTGATATTTATGTCAAAATATAAAAACATTTGAAAGTATATCTAAAGATCCGCTGCCTCTACTGACTTGAAAGAATTTTAAGATCCGAATGAAAAAAATCAAATCATAGACTTAGAATCTCATATGGTTGACCGTTGTTCTCTCTCTTCTTTTCTCATCTTTTGCCATGAAAGTGATGAATCAATCTTCATTTCTTGAGACAGAAGAATGAGTATTTGTGATGTGCCTGTCGGAGAGCTAATGGCATCTCCAAGTTTTACTCTATCAACTTCAACGAGCGAAGAAGAACATTAAAATCAAAATAGTAAGTTAGGTTGTCCCTGTGAAGTTAGAGGATGGGTTGCCTCACCTTTCTTGAAGACGGGCATCTAGACCAACTGTACTATTCTACTATGTCATCTTTTGGTAAAACCTATGGGTGCTACAAGAAAACCAAAAGGCTTT
This sequence comes from Cryptocoryne crispatula var. balansae, assembly GCA_036172225.1. Lineage (NCBI taxonomy): Eukaryota > Viridiplantae > Streptophyta > Magnoliopsida > Alismatales > Araceae > Cryptocoryne > Cryptocoryne crispatula. The sequence continues at coordinate 9,801,938 of CM069929.1, read as the reverse complement.
CACCAATTCAAGAGGAAGAAGGAGAAGAATTTGAGGTGCAACCATAGGATGGATGGTGTCGCCCACAGGAGGCAGTGAATTTACTTTGTTGGCTTTCTCAACATGAGGAAGAACATCAAAAGCGATAGGAGGTAGTCTGATACGGGTTACCATAGAGAAGTCAAAAAGGGTGCTCCCCCTTGCTTGGAGCAATGAAGAATCAGATCGTACCGAGAACATAACAGAGACACGAAAAAAAAAAAAACACAAGCAAGGAGAAATCAGATCTGGAAATGAGTGGGAATCGAAATGTTCCCTTTAGCTCGTTGTAATTTTTTATATACTCTTTTACAATGAAGTGCAAAATGTATGCCCAAGATATCTAATGTACAAGGGCAATAAACTAATATGTAAAATACAACATGGTTATTTAATAACATGGAAAATTCAACCAGGATTGATGTCAAATGTGTGTGATCTATCACACCCCCTCAAACAGAACAAGGATTGCACTGTCAGTTTGGTTCTTAAGCGCTAAAATGGAACTGTTGTCAGAGGCTTGGTGAAAATGTTTGCAAGTTGATCAACTGAAGCAATGTGTCACACTATGATTTGTTTGTTCAACACTAATTGCCTAAGAAAATGAAAATCAACTTCTACACGACGGGTTCGAGCTTTGAAGACAGGATTTGTTGAAAGATAAATTGCCAAGATGTTGTCACACCAAATAGTAGTAATGAGATTAACAGAAATTTGTAACTCTCGCACTAATTGAACCACCCAAAGTAATTCAATAATAGCCAATGCCATAGACCGCAGTTCAACTTTAGTACTTGACAGTGTGATTGTGTGTTGTTTTCTTGCCAACTAATTAATCAAATTTCTTCCAAGATAAATGCCAAAACCAAACATGGATCTCCTATCATTAGAACAACCAGCCCATTTCAAGTTTGAAAACACTTTCAAACTGAATTTAGTAGGTTGTATGGCCATTCCCAAGTGACATGTTCCATTCGGTATCTTAGAATTCTTTTAACCATAGCCATGTGAGCATCAATAGACTAGATATAAAATAACATGCTTTGTTAACAGAGTAGGCAGTGTCCGGTCGTGTGATGGTTACAAATTGTAATGATCCTACAATACTCCTATACGAGAGAATGATCATTAAGAGGTTCACCATCCTGTTGTGAAGCCACCGCCATGCGCCGACATTGGAGTTGACAAGTGTTTACAACAACCATTTGAACTATAGCCAAGATGTCTATAACATATTGTTGCTGATTTAAATGAACGCTTTCTTGTGTTCGAGATACTTGAATACCAAGGAAAATGATTTAAATATCTTAAATCTTTGAGTGAGAAAGTGTTGGATAGTTTACTAATTAGGTCTTGCACAGCTGTAGGCCTATTTCTGGTAATAATGATGTCATCGACATAGGTAAAAAGATAAAGGACAACTCCATGTTGACAATGTAAGAATGATGATGGATCACACTCGGAAGCATGAAAGCCCATAGTTAACAAATGAGAGTACAACCTATAAAACCATGCGCAGGGAGCTTGTTTCAAACCATATAAAGCCTTGTGTAGTTTGCAAACATAATGAGGTTTTCTTTGATCTATGAACTCTGGAGGTCGAACCATATATATTTGTTCTTCTAGATTACCATGTAAGAAAGCGTAATTGATATCTAGATGTTTGATATGCCAATTGTAGGTAACACCCACTGTCAACACCAACCAAATGGTGAAGGCTTAACAACCGGACTCAAGGTCTCTTTGAAATCAGCACCATATTCTTGTGTATCCTTTGCCTACCAACCTTGTCTTGTATCGTATTATAGTACCATCAGCCTTTCTTTGTAATTTATAAATTTGTCGACATCCAACTATGTTTGCATTAGAGCAGTGGCAGATCTAGGATTTTAACTTAGTGGGGTCACTAACTTAAGTAATTAATAATAATTTACAATATATATTTTTATATAAACATCAAAACAAATTTTTGATAAAGAAAAGACTTTTGATACAATATTTTTTCTTACAAATGAATTTGACGAGCTTTCATATTTTGAAATGTCATACAGTGTTACTTACAGTCTCAAATATATCTTTCTCAATATGTCACTGGACAATCATTCATCAATTCATCACACATCCAATTCCCTAGCTTGCTCTTGTGTAATCAAAATTTAAAATAAGAAATATTTTAAAAATAAATTATTAAATATCCCTCTCTTTCTCTCGTATTATTATCCCAAAGTGTATGCCAAAGGTGCCCGTTCTGTTGTGAGGCTTGCTTTCAAAAAAAACATTGGTTTTCGTGAATTACTATTGTCGTTCAAGTATTGACCATGCTTGGTGTAAGGAATCATCCATTTTAATTTGGTGCAGTGGAAGTGATGATTCCTATAGGTTTCTTTATAATCTGTCTCAATCACAACCGAATGACGAAAATCCAGAACCGATCAAATCAGGTTCGAATATACTTGATAGAGATTCATATAATCTCATGGAGAGGAAGGAGATGAGCTTTTCAAGCTCTTTAAACCATTCAAATGTCTAGTCTGCAACGGTATCCACATGAACTGTAAGGAATCGTCCATTAAAATTTGGTGCAGCGGAAGCGACGATTCCTATGGGTTCCTTTAGAATCCGTCTCAATCAGAACCGAACGACGAAAACCGAGAACCGATCAAATCGGGTTCGAATATACCTGATAGGGATTCATATAATCCCATGGAGAGGAAGGAGATGAGCTTCTCAAGCTCTACAAACCGTTCAAGTGTCCAGTCTCCAGCAGTATCCACACGAACTTCATCCATAGCAGGTTCTCCTTTCGCGCCGGCCTCGAGAACTCTTCCTGAACGGAGCTCCATCGACCATGGACACCTTCTAGAGAGAGGAGGAGGTAGGGAGGAGGCTTGGGACGTGGTTTTCACCCTTGGCTTGATGGGGTTTGGCTGAAACCATTAGTATTTATAGAGAATTATGGAATTTTTCATAAAAACCCAAAATCTCTATAAATTACGTCCTTGCCCCTATACTTGTGGATAAGTCCTTTTGTGTGTGACCCACTAGGCCCACTAGCCTATTTGGTTGAGGCCTAAATGAAATAGAACAATTCTATTTAATTTTAATTAAATCCATTATCCGATAATAGATTAATCGGCCTACCGATCATGAAGGGTACAAGCCACATCCCATGATCCCAAATGGCTATGGGGATAATCTCATCTCCATTGAGCCTTTCCATCATCAGTTACCACATGGATATAAACCCTCATCCATCCAATGTCCCGGTCGGAAAGGAGTACGGCATCGACTGTCAACTCCTCAGTGTACCGACTCTATAGGATCTTGTACTCGGAATTGGATCAATTGGAAAACTCCTTTTCCAATTATCCTATCTACCCTGGCCAGGGATTTAGAGTAAAATAAAATATAAAAAATATATATTTTGGGACTAAAAAAATAAAATTTTTAAACGTCGAGATCTATAAATAATTTAATGGTCAACTTTTGGATTGAAAGTCGAAAATCTTTAGTGCCTGTTCGGTATTAAAATATTTTGAAAATAATTTTGACTTATCTCTTAAATTTTGGGGATAAACAAAATTTATCTCCAAATTATCCCTAGACTCTTATAATCCTGCTCTTAGTGCTGGAGCCTTTTGGATACGACATAAATTAGCAGATTTGAAATTTATCTTTAATCTTGTAAACGACTGGGATAAGATATTTGGAACCAAAAATCAGTTATTCTTGTTCCCGATTTCGATAAAAAAAACAAGTACATGTAATTAAAATTAATTAAATTATAAAATACGATATTTAACATGGTAAATTGATAAAAATAAAATTTTAAAAAGATTACATTAAAATGTAATATTCATAAATAAAATAATAATTTATTTTTAAATAAAAATAAAGTATTGATTTATTTTAAAATAAAAACTAGTGTATAATATATATTTTTAAAATTATTAGAATCAAATTAAAATGCAAACAAAAACGATTCTGAAATCATCAAAATCAGAATTAAAACATCGGTCGAAATCGTTATCAAACAGCGTTTTCAGCCTCTGCTCTGAAGCCGCCGGTCGATCGAGGACCGCGAGAAACGGACGAGAGGGCGCGAGGGCGGGGGGACTTCACGTCAGGATGCCGACATCGAGGCGTCACGCCGGCCGACAGCGCCTGCCCGACGGGAGTGGAGCGAAGTGGTTGGAGGGGGGGGGCACCAGCGCCACCACGGAGCCCACGGTCAAGATTCGAGAAGACGGGCGCGACTCGGCGCTCGCCACGGCACGCCACCGCCCCACTGCCGTCGCGCTCACCCGCGCGGCGCCGTCCATCACCACCCTCCAGCCAAAGACGCGGAGGGCGGGGCGGCCTCAAAAGGCAAAGAAAGGGGGGGACAAGCAGACAGAAATAGAGAGAGGACTCAAGTGCTAAGAAAGGAGCCGCCTTGTCGCGCTAGATCGGTAGGAGGCCACCGGCGTGATGACCTTGTGATCGTACCAGCTCTTGTTGGTACCGTCCATGTCCCAGAAAGAGCTTCGCTCTCGCTCCAACTCCAGCAGAGAGGCGCCATGGAAGCATATACAGCACAAGTGATGCTTCAGCATCTCCCGTTTACATGTAGGAAGAAGAGGAGCACAATCGAGTGAGAGAACCAGGAAACAGGTAATCAAGTTAACAAGTCCCACATTCAAGCATCACCATACAGCCAAAGCTGGAAGCTCTCCACACCGTCCGAATTAATTCAAAGCTCCGTTGTGGTGATCTAACTCGTCGAAACACAGAAGTAGGATCGACCACCAGAGGAAGCCCACAAGAGAAGCTCGCCATCACTCTGAAATGTACAGACACCGACAGAACACCTAGAAGAGGATACCATCCATCCACCGCGGGAGCACAAACCTTGGGGGGGGATCGGGTTAGGGCGTCTAGTGTATCCCAGTAGTAGCACTGGTGTCCTTGCATTGATGTCTCGCAAGCCAAATAAAATACTGGCTGAGCTCGACTTCGCCACCGGAGGCCGAGGGAGGGAACTGCCCACACGCATTCACCTGGGAGATGCGGCAGCCATGGGCGAGTTGGAGCAGGAGCTCAAGGCGGAGCAGGAGGAGCTCCGCGGGCTGCCCTGCTTTAGCACCACCACGGGGATGGGCCACCTCTTCCTGCCTTCGTGCTCCCTGACCAGCTCCGCCGACGCCCACTCCAGCTTCTCTGCATTGCTTTTCCCCGACACCCTCCGGCCGTGGAACAGCATCGACTCTACGCTCTTTTGGCCCAGCAGCTCCTCCGCCGTGGCTCGGAGCTTGCCGGCATCAACAGAGGATCTGAAGCTGCCCGAGTCAGATAGGCTCGCCTGCGAAGAAAGATAAACACAAAATTAGTACCTTCATCCCGCCGCCGACACGCACGGCGAGGTTTACCGACTTTTAAACTATTTACCTGAATGCGAACGTAGCTGTTTGTCCGGTTATGTCCGAACGCCATTGACACTGCCTGATCCACCTGGAAATTCCCGTATAAAATTAGCTCGTGAAATTGGGAAAAATACATAAGATTTGCATCTTGCAACAACAGCAATCAGACGGCTGAGATTTGCTGGACCCTAGACTGGTGGCACTGCAGTTAATTTTTTGTGTGCGCGAGAGAAAGAGAGAAAGAGAGAGAGTGATTGCAGCCAGCTGGCGGGTTGATGGACCGTACCATATCCGTGGCTCCCTCCCCAGCGATTCTCGTGATATCCGTCGGCGTTGCGGCCGTCCGCTTCCGCCTGGCCTCCAGCGGGCGGCCGCACGCCACCCCGGACTCCCCGTTCCCGAGTGACACCACCAGCAAGTCCTCCACGCCGGCGACGAAGGGGAACTCCATCCGGTTGTTCAGGACGTGCGTAATGGCCGCGGCTGCCGGGTTTCCGGCTGCCACGCCGCCCTCCACGGCGTCTATAAAGGTCCTCCCATCTACGGAGCGCATCTTGGCGCCCCCAACCGTGGCGGCACACACCTCCCGCATCAAGAAGTCGTAGCTGTCAGTCTCGATGGCATCGGCGCGGGAGAAGAGAAACTGCGCCCCAGTAGACAGGTCGTAGCAGGGAATGAGCACGGGTTTGACGGTGTCTCGCAGCGTCGCGTCCCCGAGGATCCGGCGGAGAGGCCGGTCCAAGGACTCGCCGGCGTTCCTCTTCTGGAAGATCCCGGCGAGGAGCGACTTCTTTTTCCCCTTGGGCAGCAGCGCCCGGTGATGGCCGGCAACGAACTCGAGCGCCTCGGCCGCGGAGAACAGAGGACGACCTCCAGGCCCCCGCGTGAAGAGTAGTGCCACAAGCAGACCGCCGGCGCCGGATCCGGCCGCTACATCGAAGAAGTCGGCAATGCCGGCGGATGGCTCACCGGAAAGCTTCTTCAGGCAGGTCTCGAGGCGAGCAAGAGAGACCGCGGCGAAGAGGCCGTCGGTCGCGCCGTTGGCGTCGACAGAGAGGATCCGGACTCTCCCCGTCGATGGCGGCGCAGATGGCGAGCGCATCGCCGCCGCCGCACTGTCCGTTGTTCGCGGCAGGAACTTGGCATCGTCGTAGCCGGAAAGGAACTTGGACTCGAGGATGGAGAAGATCTCCGAACTGAGCTTGTCCATGTCGAAGCTCTGCTCCATCGAAACCCCAGGGAGAAAGAGAGAGAGAGAGAGAGAGAGTGATTGTTGTCTCTGCAACCTGCAGAGAGCAGAGAGAGAAAAGCAGAGCAGGAAGTGCCCCCGATAACAGCTGTGGTGTGGCGAGGATGACGAAGATTGAAGAGGGCGCCGCCCCCCCATATATAGCGCGAGGGAAACCGGCGCAGGATAGCCGCGCCGGTGGACGGAGGCGGTGCACGTTAGCTCCCCTCCGCCCCGACGTTCGCATCCCTGGGCCGTCCGATCCGATCCGGGCGGCTCCGACGAAATGACCATAACGCCCCTGCCAACTGGCACGCCCTCCGAAGACGAGCTCCGCACTCCCCACTTGTCAGTTACCACTTACCCCCCCCCCCTCACCGGTCGTGGACGTTTCACGTGGGTAACTCCGCGTGCCGTCCCCGAGTAACGGAAAAGATCTCAGCCGTCGGATCACTTCCGTACGTCGATCTTGACGGCCGCGGCGGCCCTCGCCGAAGGTTCCACGGGAGAGGCGAACCCCGCGCGCGGGAGAGCGCGGACCGGGCGGGTGCGGAATCCGACGGTCCTTATCGGATCCGGGGAGCGTGTCGGGCGGGAGCTCGACAAGGCCTGACAGCACGATCCGCGAAGGTCAGCCGCTTGATCGGCCGTTTCGGATCCCCGCCGCCCAACACGTAGCCCCAGGGCATCACCACCGTCCATCCAGTGGGCCCCCCGATCTGCAGATCGCGTGATTAAGCCCGTACCATCCGACAGATCTCATTTTATTTATCTCTTAATCACGGGATCACTGTTCGAATCAGAGGGGGGGGGGGGGTTGCCGAAGCTACTCGGAAGGGAGATTTTGCCGTTTGGTGAGCTCGACGAATATTAGCTTCCATTTGATATATGGTGAAATTATTATCAACCACCGCCACCACCTTGCTACGAAATTAATTTTTTCTTCTTCCGGTGTTAAACTCAATACTACTTTTACGTTTATGATTACGTGAAACGCGAGAAAAACGAGGAGGTCGTTGATAAAAGTCCCGAAAGATTTACCATTTTGTTTAGCGTCCGGTGGGCGATCTGAGTGCACTGTCTAAGACTAAATTCGACGTAGATAGCATTCGGCTGGAAAATAATGCTTAGAGATTTTAACACATTAGCCCTTGTAAATTTTACTATATGCATGCATCATCGAAATACCAAAAGGTTTAATAGCTCCTCGGGATGTTCCGTTGCTGAAAATAATTCTTTGTCACCGAAACAATCCGTAGAATGTCATAATTTAAAAGTTCTTTTCATTTTCGCGATAAAATACCTCCGATCCTATCTTTCTTTCTTCTTTCCTACACCTCTTCGTCCCTAGAAGAGGGAGAATATGTTTGTCAAAGGATAAAAATATTGAACTTACTCATTTTTAATCCGATTCAACTCGAGTGTTAATCTCAAATTATTTAACATTAAATATTCTCTTTCTTTATTCACGTCGATTAGACATTTAAATCATTGAAAGTATATCAAGTTAAATTTCTCCAAGTTATTTAGTTCTTTTTTTGTTTACATGGCCCGGATGGCCCGCAAGCCCGCAGCTCACGCGGGAGACGGGGGATCGAGGCCCCGCGGCTCGACCCCCACAAGAGAGCTCTCCCCCCAGGGGAGAGCCGGACACCTCACACGTCCTCGAACCCACGCCCTCCTGCATACCCGGTGGGAGGGTGATGCCAACCGTGCCACGGCGGCCGACCAAAGTTATTTAGTTCTACTACATTCTTTTCTATTTATATTATTTTAATATGTTTTTACTTTTTAGGATACAGTCCTTTTATATTTACATGTACTATATCCAAAACATCTCAACTTTCCTACCTTCGATTTAATTATAATTGCGGCTACTATCACATTTTCTCTAACACATTAATTTATCATTCTATCCAACTTAATATGAAACCATTCATTTAACATGTTCATTCTATCAATATTTATTTAAAAAATAATTTTCTTTTATTGCCAACTTGAATGGAGTGTTTGGTTGCATGATAATTTTTTGTACATTTTCATGATAAAAATTGTATTAAAATAAAAAATGAACCAACTCATGACATAAAATTATCATGTTTGAAAGAATGTGACAATAAGAAAGAGTAACTATCATATATGATCAAACAAAATAGGGGGCCACAAGAAAAAAGAAAGAGATGAGACACTCTTTTTTTGTTTAAGAAGAAAATCACTTTCAAAACAAAAATTTGTTATGATTACTAAAATACCTTCTTAACAACTTTTCTTACAATTTTTAAAAATTAAAATAAAAACACCCATTATCATGCAACCAAACACCCAGATAAAACAAAGTCATATCCCTTGACAAGGTGTTTTCCGTCCGGAATACCTTTTCATGAAATAAAATTGAAAGTATTTTTACATGTATCTTTATAATAAATATAAGAACCGACATCTCAAACATTTAGTAATTATTATCGTCACCAACAAAATTCAAGCAGAGATTTATTAAAAATATATGTCAGCGCCACCCCCCCCCCCCCAAATCGCGCCCATCCTTCTTTGTCATCTTGTCACGTTTGCTCGCTTCTTCTGCTCCTTTTTTTTTCACTTTTGCTTTTTGACCGGAGGAGTAAACAAATTGTACGAGTGTCGCGGGGGTGCCATACACGAGGGCATGGGCGCAAAACGCGGCGAGACATAAAAAAAGTAGATATTCGGAAGGGGGAGGGGGGAAACAATAAAATAAACCACGTGCGATCGACAACATCTGACCCCGATCTTGCTGGGTCAGCCGCCGTGCGTGTCCCCGGCCTAGAGCGGGCCGGAAACAGTATAATGCTGCTTGGCTTCATCCCGCCGGTCGGCTCTTACCATCCTTTTTCTTGTTTTTTTACGTCAATTATGTTGTATACATAATAATATGCATGTACAGCATAGCATTGTCAAGAAAAAAAGTCCTTCAAATTAGGCATGAATAATTAGGTGGTGTGCACGTAGAGGTGTAACTGGATACGGGTGGACCCGTCAATTACCCTGAATCCGATTGCCAAAGCAGGCATGGACATTCGATTGGTGCTTCCCGTAAACGTTGGCATCAGGTTTCATTGCACCCGATTTCAAGCAAACCCGATTATCACGTCTCGGGTTCTACTCGATAACCCGATTGCATTATCGACAACCCGAGCTCGGTTGCTCCCTCACTCTATGCGGGCGGCTGCTGGGTGGCGGGCGGCGCCGGCGGCGACAGCCGGGGGGCGGTTCAGCGGGCGGGGTGCGGCCGTGGGCGGCCATGCGTCGGGCGGTTGTGCGCTGCAGGCGCGGCCGAGGGGGGTGTCGACGGGGCTCGGCGGGGCTGGCGGGCTCGCGGAGGGAGGCGACGAGGCGGCGGCGAAGCGGGCGCGGTGGCTAGTGAATGGCGGCGTCACGCGAGGGCGACCAACGGAGGGGGGCGCTGCCGTAGGAGGTAGCTTGCGACAGCGGACGACGCCAGAGCGGCAGGAGGCGGCGGCCGCGAAGGCGAGGCGACGGCGATGACACGGCGGCGGGTGAGGGTCAAATGCGACGGCGGCGGCCGGTAGGGGCGCGGCGGCGAGCGGGGCGGTCGCGCGGACGCGCGGGCAAGGCTGCGGGCGGCGCGGCGACGACGGGGGCCGGGGACCAAGGCGACAACGAGGGTGGTGGACGGGCTGAGGCAGCGGAAGGTGGCCGAGGGCGCGGTAGCTCCTCGTCGGCCGGAGGAGTCGGGGAAGAGAACCGGCCTTCACCCGAGAGGTTCCCGGCCGAGAGACCAAGGCGGGCGTTTCTTCTCGGAACGGTAGCGCTTGCGGAGCTTCTCCATCTTGTGGCGGCGGACGGGGGTCTTGGAATGGTTGATCCCCGCCGGGGTGTAGAGGTGGCGGCAGCGACGGGTGACGGTGTCGGCGACCTCCTCCCGGTGAGACGCCGGAGATTCCCGCGGTGGAGGGCATACCACTTCGCTGTACGGCCGGATCGGGGCTGCCGTCTCGTCGTGGGACCAGCAGGGCGGTGGGAGGCGCCGGCTCGAGGAGTGACCGTGGGGGGCGGCGGATGCGGGGGGAGTTGCCGGCGAGGGAGAGGGACGGACAAGGGCGACCATACCCGATGGCAGAGCCGCGTCGACCGAGGCGGGATGTGGGCTGGATGGCGACGGATCAGGGCTGGATGGTGACGGATCAGGGATGTTGCGGACATGCGGTTCCTGTAGCAAAAATATGTATCGGGTTGACGGTAGGTGAAACAGGTTTATCCGGATCCGAAATCACTTCTGGATTCAGGCATGGATCAAATCCGAAATGAAATGATCTATCAGGTTTGTTATTGGATTTGGATATTTTTTATAGGATTAAGGTTCGGATCTTGGAGAATCCGACCTGATTGCAACCCGTTGACAGGTCTATGTGCACGGTTCACTTTGATCTGATTTGAACTTTTTTTTCCCAATCGCATCGATGCAATTATATTCGATTTGATTTTTAATTAAAAATATATACATATATAAATTAACATTTTTATATCATAAATAATAAAATAAATGTTATATTTTATCATAAAATTTGTATAAACTAATTTTTAGTTGTATGTGGAACTAAAAGAACAAACTTAACTTGTTCATATACAATAAATTCATAATAATCGTATCATGATATAACAATGGTATAATCTTGCTCATCTGATCCAAATGCACCTCGTCCTCGTCATCGTCCCCTTATCCTCGTCACTTTGTGTCGGATTTGACATCAATGTCACTAGATCATCTCATCGGAAATTAATCTAACATTGCATGATTAACATTATACTAACAAAATATATCTTCATCTATCATATAAAAATCATAAATAGGTACTCTTTTTTTTTAATAAATAATTGTGGTGATTGCCACCTTTCACTAGAAGAAAAATAACACATATGAACTTAGTTCAAGAATATTTTAGAGGGTTTAAACTCCTAGCAAATAACCAACTAAATTGTCCAACTAGTTCTGTTACTTACATATGTGCCATAATTTATTTTGTTTGAAGAAGAAGAAGAATGACAAAGGGTAGAAGAAGAAGAAGAAGAAGAAATAGAAGGAATGAGAAGAGAATTAAGGAGGAGGAGGAGGAGAAAAAGAATAAGTGAAATTCTTAATACGAAGAAAAAGATGACAAAGAAGAAACGAACGAGAAAATAGAAAATTGTAAAAACAAGGATACAAAGAAGATGGAAAAAAAGATAAAAAATGATGATGATAATGAAGAAGAAAAAGATGAAGAATGAAAAGAAGAAGAATGTGAAGTAGAAAAGAAGAAGAAAATGACAAGATGATGATGAGGGCGAAGAAGAAGAAATAGGAGGAGGAAATGAAGAAGAAAAATTAAAGAAGAAATAGGAGAAGGAGAAGGAGGAGAAATACATAAGAAAAAGAAGAACTATAACTATATATTAATTAGTTTTATGTGTATATACTATATTTTTGTAACAAAATGATTTAGAATAAATCAAAAAAAATCATATGTAAATAATATTAAATTGTAATAATTCAGATCAAACCAAATTAGTTCAATTTGCCATTTATGATTTTGAATCTAACCGAATTATTTCGGCTTATGCTTTATTTATGGTTTTGAACCAAACCTAATTAGTTTGATTTACATTTTGTTTATGATTTTTCAACAATGTTAAGATTTTTAGGGAACAAAACTCAAAATCTAGTTGAAGCAAAGTTTTTATACAACTATTTCTTGAAATAAATCCATCCAAGAAAAACTTAAACATGTAAATAATTTAACAACACATCTAATCATAGGCATCTACATAAAAATGTAACACTTAAAACACCTATTTAAACAAGCATATAAACAATTAAATAAACAACTTTAAAATTATTCAGCATTTAGAAATCTATGTAATCCTATTTTAAATACGCAGTCAAACTTTAGCAACAATCTAAACATAACTAAATTACTATATTTACATCTAAACAAAGTTTAAGTAAGAAATAAAGTACATGGTAAAATTTAAGTTAATTTCACAGCATAAAAGAAGAGAACTGCGGCATCATATTCCCAAATAATCTACTTTCTTGCAGTGATTGACCCTCCCAAAATTAGGATTCCGGATAACCATCAGTCACATGGCCCTTTTATAATGTCCCTTGGTGTGAACTATTTAAGGGTGTTTATATTCGATCTCTTTTGTTCTTACTTTTTTCTCTTATTTAAATTTATAAGTCATCAAAGACCAAATATAAATGTCTGATTCTTGCTGTCATTTAAAATGTGTGATTCAAGTATATGTGTAGAAATGCTTCAGATATTTGTTGAAATATACTATATGATCCATATCTTTAGATATAGATGGTTCTTGCTAGAATTATACACGCACCTATATAATATTATAAACTCATGATTAAATGGCCGAAATGTTTTGGGGGGAATTTATTTGAAGGCAACCAAATGAAGGATCCTGCTTAATTTCGTAGAAAAATTACAATTTACAAGAAAAACCAAGGAGTAGACTGCATTTTCAGTTTTTTTGAAACAGAGTTGTTCTGTGAAAAGCATCTTACTTTGACTTGTCTTTTCATCTAACCAAACAAAAAAAAAAGATCTGTCCATGCAAACCTAGAGAACCAACAGGGAAGAAACAATAGGCCACACCTTATTCTGACCATAGAATTTTGATTAAGCAAAGAACCTGCGGTCCACTCTTAGTTACTCCTCATTTGTTCCTAATTAAGAGCTAGGGTTCCTTCTATTTAAATAGTCATGAACATTTCTCTCTCTCCTCCAAACTAGACATATATATATATATATAGAAAGAGTTCAGATCTTCTCGGGAGTTCGATCGAGGAAATGTTATCCATTCTCTTACACAAAATATAATTTACATGTTTAAATGATAATTTGCCATGTTGAATCTATTATTATTATTATGTGAGTCTCATCTTTTTTATGAGATAGTGAAAGGTACTCCGTGTATCACACTCTTCAGAGAATTCGAACTCTCTCTCTCTCTCTCTCACACATATATATATATATACACGCACGCGAGAAAACCTCGTCTCTCTGCCATATCACAGCTGGCTGGCTCAGGCAGATCTTGAGAGAGCTTTATGCCCTGTTTGGTAACACTATTAGGTACCTCTATCACTATCAATTTTAAAATTGATATTGATAAGAACCATTAAAAGGTGTTTGATTAATTGTATCAATTTTAAAATTTATAGTGTAAAGAAAGCACATTATATAATACAAATGTCAACTTGTATTACTTTTGATATTGATACTCCAACATTTAAAAATATTAATATCAATATTGAAATAGTACTAAAAATGAAACTCTAACCAAACAGGGCATTAAGCATGAAGGAAGAGTACTGCACGGCATCGATGCAAGCTGTTGAGGTTGAGGCTGGATGTTGTCCTTATCTGCTGCAGAACGACAGGGGGCTTAGATTAGATTAAGGGAGGCCGTCTGATCGGAGCCAGGATCCTAGGCTCATCACGTTGACCAGAATCCAACCAGGCGCGCTGACTCGCCGAGCTGGCCCTTGTAGTTAACATGCTAGTGATGAGAAAGAACCCCGAGCACGCCCCCCTCCTTATATAAACATATGCGTACATATATAAATATATATGGGCGCCTACGTACGTGCAGAGATCGGGCGGCTGCATGGAAGCTTCCCAACGCAACGAGAGCGCCCTGTTTATGTGCGTGCGTGCTTCGAGATGGCCGCGTGCGCGAGAATTTTTTATATACGAGATCCGAGACCGAGAGGGAACGCGAATCTTTTTTTTAAAAAAAAATAATAATACATTTTTAATCATTAAAATAACACACTAATTTTTTTATTATAAGAATATATAACCCAGGTTGGCGGGAGTGGGCGTGGAGAAGGAAAAATTGAAGCAAGACCGATCGAGTCCACCTGCAGCTCGAAGTCTGATGTGGGTCACATCTCTCACACTCTGTCTTGAAGTGATCAGCTGAGTTCAGACATGAACCTTTGGGGGCATATATACAAGTGGCTGTTTTCGACTTGTGTCAATCAAATTGTGCTGTTCTTGCGGTGAGGAGTCTTATGCAGTGTGCTTTTTCTTATAACTCAGAAATGTGTTCTTTAAAAATTTGTGCGTGCGGTGTGTTGTATTTAGAATATATCGCCGGGCCCCGGAGGAGGACGTACCACGGTGCGCCGTAAAGAGGACGGGGGGTCGCACGCTCACACGTGCCAAGTGGGAGAATCTGGGAGGGCATCATTTGGTCGGATTATCGGGCCTCCCAAGGGTGGGCACATGGATTTGATAACATGACCAGTACCCTGCGGTTGGGAGAAACAGTGTTTCTGGGGGGGGGGGAGCCTTTTTAGGTAGCTAACTAGGGTTTTTAATATTATGTATATATATATGTATAAATATATATATATATATAGGCTTTGCGGGGTAGTCTGTTATGAATTCTATCGTGGTGCCCCCCCCGAAAGGTATCGCCCACCGATCATGTTGACCATTTAATTAGTTTTAGGGGCATTGATGCTTTTGGTCGTGTTGGAGTTATCCGCCTGGTCGATCGCCTCCACAGTTTTTTTTTCTTTTTTAACTATATCATTTTTTTTCGATATTACAAATTTAACACGAAAATTCCACGCACTTTTTTTTGTCGCGTAGAGACCCAATGGTCGGCAAAATCCGGTGCACCGCGGACAGCGAGAGTTCAAGCCCTGCCCGAACCCCATAAGTCACCCCCGGGGGTGCTCGGCTTGACGCCGCCGGGATCGAACCCTCGTCCTGCGCCCCCGGACGCAAGACGATACCAACCGAACTATGCTTGGCCGGCAAATTTCACAAACTTTACACATCTTCTCTGAGTACGTCCTTGTCGGCGGCAATGATCGATCTTTCGAGAAATAATTTGAAGTTGGACTAAAAGGAGTCCGGCTTTAACGCTACGACGTTACACACGTTGGAGTTATATATTCTTGTAGGCCTGTAAATGGATCTCGTGCATCTGTAAATATGGCCTGAATCCAAAAATTTTATCGGGCTTCGATTTTTATTGGCACACCCGAATAAGAAATTCGACCAATTCGGGTTTGCCATTCATGGGGCAAAACCCGATAGTCTCATTTCGGGTTTACAACAAATTGTTTCGGTTTCCCGAAAACCCATTTTGAAGAAGCAAATGACGCTGTTCTAGCCTACTACTATGCCTTGGCTGAAGAAGACAATGCATTACGCTTCTTTTCTCTTTGACAAACTGAACCCGAGAGCTGCTGCAACTTCTTCATCCAGGTTGATTATCTCCTGTCCATGGACTCTTGTAGAAGTTGCAGAGGTTGAGAGGCACAATAATACCATCTTATCTTCTCTTATTTAGATTCAACTTTCAGAGCGAAGAAAGATGGTAAGACTAATAGAAAGAAATATTCCGTAGCCATGAAAAGAGGAGGTCATCCTCTTTCACATCTTGGTGAAATCCTTCTCTATGTTAAGAGCGCTTGATTCAACATTGTACATGTCTAGCTTTGGATGAAGCGAGTTACCCCTTGCTTGGGGCAGTTGGAGCCATCATCTTCCTTTCGCGAGCGGAGCTGCCAACATCGGCATTTGAGTGGAGAAAATGGTCACTACTCCTCTAGATAACAAGGTCAAGACGTGCCTCCGGGGACACGACGATGGCCTCCGCCTCGCCCTCTGCAGCGGTAGTACCTCTGCCAATGACCTCTCCCGCTTCGGTGACGATGGCTTTTTTCTTCTCTTCCTTCTCTGATGGCAACAAGCGGTTAGCAGATGGTTCTGGAATCACAGGACTCAACAACCGAGGATGAGTCTCTGATTTTTTTTTTTAAATAAGATGACCTTTGCATATGGATCGAGGGATGCAGGTAAACGGGTTAACCCGAAATTGTCGTCGCACTCCGGATTCAGGTCATAACCCAAGATTTGAGATTTTATCTTTAGCGGGTACAGGTCGGATTCGGGTTTAAGTTGATCGCGTTTAAGTTTGGATATAAGCATAACGGATCCGGATCTAACCCATTTACAGGTCTATATTCTTGGAGTCACATATGCTCTGACTTTATTTTAAAAAAAAACGATAAACACTAATAAATGAGTGTAAGATACTTCAACTCTAAAATCGGACTAAGAACAAACTGACTTATCGTAAATATTAAACCCCTCACATTCTTATAAGGTCGGAGTTACTTGATCTAAAATAAGTTGGAATGAGTTTGTCTGACTTTATAAGTCAGTGTCTACCATACCGACATGTGATTTTAATAGAGATTAGATGGGGATTTCAAAATAGTACGCGTCTTTAGATTTTTTTTTTCTTAAAGTTGTTTGCTGTCAACAAACACTTTAAGCAAAGTATGCTAGATTATTTTTCTTAAAAAAATGTGTTAGTTGTGCACTATGAAAAAAAGTGTGTTGTTTAAAAAAACATTTGTCCCCACTTATACAAGAGAAGATAAAGTTTCTCCAAACTGCACTTAAAATAGAGACTTTACCTTTCTAAATTGATGATAAATTTTACAGATTTGAGTCTAAAGGCATGTTTGTTTCAGCGCTCTCGAATAGTCGGCGTAATTAGATATTCAGATCGTTTGATAAAATAACTAACTCTGATTCAATTAGGGGTGGCAATGGGCCGGGCTGGTTGCGGGTCATTTGATGGGCCAAAGATTTTGGCCCGCGGGTTTTAGTCGGGCCGACATACGGGCCGATGCGAGCTAAAATAGGCGAAATAACTTTCAATTTTTTAGGTCAAAAACTTCATTTTTACTTATTAAAAAAATATTTTAATTAAATTATTATTAATTTTATAATGTTATTTTAAATAATTAAATTTGTCATATTTAATAAATATTTATTTATAAAATATATAGTTGAGCCGGGCCGGGTCGGGCCAAGTCAATAATTTTTGTGGGCCGGGTCGGGCCGGGCCAACAATATAGTGCGAGTCGGATTGTGCCGGGCCAATATATTTTAGACCGGGCCCTAAATGGGCCAACCTCGGTCCGGGCCAGGCCCAACCCATTGACACCCCTAGATTCAATCAAAGGTACCTTAGATAATTTAGACTGCTCAAAAAAACATATGAATATAATAATAATCTTTTAAAAAATCATTTAATTTTAAGTGGTTCGTTGTAATTTTTTTACTTTTAGAGATTAATAGAAAATATTTTAAATTTTATAATACAAGCGATTAAAGATTAAAATAAGACTTCATACATTTTATTAAGCTAAATCGAACGTCACCTAATTAGTTTGAGTTCGAACTTTCATGTAAGCCTCAAGTGAGAGAATCCTTAACCCTAGGTTGAAGTGCTCTTCTTCAATCTTTAATATATGGGACGTTGAGTCTACCTTTATTTAGGGATATGGATGTGAACCCATGGAACAAGACTAACTAACTTTGGCACTTGAGCTCTCCTTGCCACTGTATAACGAGTTCGAGTTCCATCCTCCCGTGGAGGGGACACTCTCCACCCTCTCACAAGAAGTGAGATCTACATGTTTAAATAGTGATTTGACTCATAGGATCCACGAGTCTCACTTTTATTGTGAGAGTGTAGGATGTTCCTTCCACCGGGCTCTGGGCTCTTGAGAGAATTCGAACTCCTCCATAACTTTCATTTGATTGTGTTTTGGGTTGAGAGGAAAGTCAGGTCGAAGTATTCTGAGCTTTGATTTTAGAACCCATGAGAAGGAACTCTTGAATGATCACGCAACCTCATTTCTCCAATCTCCAAGATTGTGTTGGACGAAATCATGTCACAGAGGGCCATCGTCTGTATGGAAGGCAAAAGCTTCGTACACACCAACCATCACCCACAGCATTCAAGAGTGTGCCATTTTGGTTGCGTAAGAGCGCCGTTGCATGGCAGCATGCATGTGCGTATGGTTCACACCAAATGATGGAGAAGAAGTCCAATTCTATGAGGGTTCTCTTTAATTTAATCAGGGAGGACCATGGTCGGGAGTCTTGATATTGTGCAAACTATATAATGAACATTATGTCAGTTGAGTGATCTTCTTGGCGAAGCGTATGGGGCTTTTATCCCCGTGTGCTTTTCTTAGAAGCAAAGCTCCTGGACGTGTACATGCTGATCTCTCTCTCTCTCTCTCTCTCTCTCTCTCTCTCTCTCTCTCTCTCTATATATATATATATATATAATAAACGTCCACCCAGCTTGCCCACGTCAAAACATTACCACTTAAATAATTAACCATATATGTTTCCATTGTGGAACTAAACTTCATATACATGAAAACCCATATATATACCAAGGCATTTATCTTGGTTAATCCTTACAAGCACCTATGTACGGATCATATCTCAACGGCAACCTGTATATACAAGGACCACAGTGAATGACACTTAAACTTGTGATCAAAGCAAACCATCATCATCAGATCTTGAGAGATTTGTATAGATACTTCTGTCTCCTCTCTCCAACGGATGGTACCACAACAGAAGAGGATACTCTCAGACCTTATGAGTGTTTTCACACCAAGAAAACTCGTAGATAAAGAAGTTAGTTCAGAAACTAACACCTTTATTATTATCAATTTTAAAATTGATATTGGATAACAACTATTAAGAGATGTTTGGTTAATTGTATCAATTTTAAAATTTATAGTACAAATAAAATATATTATATAATACGAGTGTTAACTTGTATTACTTTTGACATTGATACTCCAACGTCTAAAAATATAAATATCAATATTGATATAGTACAAAAAATAAATTTTTAACCAAACAGGGCATAAGCTAAGAGATTTGAGACAAATTCAGAGGAGGAGCACTACTACATAAAAAAAAATCCAAGAAAGAACACAGCTGAAGGATGATGAGAATAAATATGTAGAGCATTGAGTCACTTACAGGGAAACTAATAAAACTTATTAATAGAATAGACCGAATAACAATTTATATTTCTTAAGTTCAAGAAAGTAAAATGGATAGCTAAGGAGAAATACAAAGAAATTGAAGATATATCTTATACGTTATTCTGCCATGATGAAAGAGAGAAAGAAGGATGTAGCTAGCATGTATTGTCGTTGACAAGTCATGCATAGAAGGTATAGAAAAAATAATATCTTATAAATTAATTGTAGAAGGAGAAACCTTTAAGGTAGCTAATGTTTATGTCATACCCCCAGTTGGATTAAATAGTGAGAATAAATAAAAGTTTGGGAATGGTATATAGGTGTCACCTTACGTACGTCATATAAAAAATAAAATGAATATATTTATTTGAGAGGATTTTGATAAAAACATGAAAGATGATTATATATGAGAAAGATTTAAATGTATCATTCAGGTCGATACTGCTATAAGAAAGCTCCAGTCAGAACTGTAGATGGTATGCAATAGAAAGAAAAGAAGATAAAAACATAGTTGGACTATTATGGAAGAGGGTAATTAACAAACATCACAAGAATCAAACACTGATTCCAAATAAGTTAAACCATGATTGTCTAATAATTTTCAGAAAATAATTTTTTGGTAGTAAAGAATTTTATTTTTTTATTTAGAAATATATGATATGTACGTATGTATGCATATACCCCGTTAACATATATCTTGTATGTATGTATTTACGCATTCGCCCCATAGATATGTTAAAATACGAAAAGATCTTTGTATAAAATGTTTAGTTGTGCAATGAATTTTTATATATTTTATGATAAAAATTTATAGTAAAATAAAATATAAACTAGTCGATGAAATAAAATTGTTATATTTGGAGATATGAGATAACAAAAATAGTGAGAGCGATGTATAACCAAAAGAGGTGAGGGAAAATCACAAGATAAAAAAAGGATCTTGTCACTTTTTATCTAAAAAGGAATCTCTCTTAAAATATAAATTTATAATAGTCGTCGAATATATCTTTTTAACAAGTTTTGTTACGAAGATATAAAATTATATCAAAAACTTAATTTTTAGAGCAATCAAAAACCCCATTAACAGTTTAAGATGTATTACAAATTTCAACATCTGCTTATTACGGTATAGAGCTTTTTGTCTCTGGTTATAAGCTAATCTATACGAACATGTTTTCAAATATTTCGTTGAAGTTAATGGTCAAGTTCTTGATCGTACCAAACTTTAGATCTAATTTACTGATCACACATGTAGAGCTTGCTTGCATAATAATAATAAGATCGGAGATGGTGCTAGAGAATTCAAAAAGACCATCAAGTAAAACTAGCTGTTTTAAGAGTATTAAGTCAATTTTATATTAAAGAAGATATGCTAAAACTATGGAGATAATTATGTTCTATATATCTTAGCCATTTTGTTTAGTAAAATCAATTTGAATGGAGAGAATTGTATAGTTTAGATATAGAGGTCCGAGATAAAGTGACCACCTCATCAGAGAGCCTAGTGTAGAAGATTTATGGAATGTTTGGTTGTACACTATTTTTATGATAAATTTTATATAAAAATAAAATTTAAGATGATCAAATACATAAAATTATCATGTTTGATGATGTGTAACAATTAATGTGTCGTATTCTTGAAAATTGACAAAAAAATCAAATAAATTAAAATCGATTAAAATCAAATAAATAGACTAAAAAGTATAACCCGTCGGGTTGAAGTGCGTAGTCATTAAAACTAAGAATTTTATTGTCATGCAAATGTTGACATTAGCGGAACTCTCTCGTTAACACGTCTTTCGAGAGAATTTTGAGAATTGAATTTACTTTGAATGCTCGATAGTGAAAAAGAAAAGAGATCGGAAAACTTGGAAACGCTTGCATCTCATCTTCCTCGGTTGGGGGAAAATCCACGCTCGAAGAACAAGAGCAAGTAGCACCGGTCGGAGAAGAGAGACAAGGTGTTTCTCTTCGAAGAAAAATCTCTTTCTAGCCAAGAAAAAGAGAAGAATAAGTTAGAATAGAGGAGCCCCCTTCACTCGAAGGTGCTGTTCGTCCGAGAAGAAAAGGGATATATAGAGATAAAAAAATCTCTCCTTTTATTTACTTTGGACTCTTTACGCAGTGTTAATAAAAAAACAAAAAAAAATACCTTAACAATAATTACAACTTAATCCAACCAAACATCCTACGTTCCTACCCCTTGTGCCGCCCGCCGTGTGTTGAGAAATATACACATATATATGTATATACAAGATATTAGAAAAATAATATAATATGGTGTTTTCGTCCAGAATCTCGAACCATCAAATATGTGCCTTGATTATCGTACGTACACACAGGCAATAAACAGCGAATTCTTTCTACATTGTCCAAAACTGTTAACTTATTAAAGGCCATTACATTATATCTTTTTAATTATTTCTCGACTTAAATTAGATACTCAAATAATCTATTATTATCGCCAGGCCGCTGCCGGCGTACGTGTTAACAACGCTACAGGGATATCTGTCCCCACGTCAGTCGTCCTCTCTCACGTGCCAAGCGTACCGCAATCCACGTAGCCTGTCGTGCAGCTGGACACGTGGGATTTCCGCATGCAGGGATATCTGTCCCCACGTCAGTCGTCCTCTCCCACGTGCCAAGCGTACCGCAATCCACGTAGCCTGTCGTGCAGCTGGACACGTGGGATTTCCGCATGCCCATCGATGACAAGAAGGTTCCTTTTAGTTATACTTTTTTTTTCCGAGAGCCAATCACCTTAACCGGGTGGAGAGAATAATTGCAGTCTTCGATTAAAAACGGTCATATATCTCTGCTGCTGAAGTGATGGTTCAAATATTGATTCGGTGAATCACTATCGAAAAAAGTTGAATCGATATTGATACCTGAATAACTCACTATCTGTCGGTAACGAATTGTATTGAGTTCGGTAGCGATTTAGTAACGTGTCGATAACAGTTCAATAACATCTTAATTTCGTTACTCGAAAGTCTTGAATCTGTTACCGAAAAGGGCTGAATTGTTACCGAAGCTTTAATAACTTATTACCTGCTGATAACGAGTTAGTAAGACGTCGATAGCAGTTCAGCCTTTTTCAATAACAATTCATACAACTAATATTTGAACCGTCATTTAAGTGATCGGAGATATGTGACTATTTTTAATTATAAATTACAATTATTCTCTCCATCCTGGGACTGAAACCCTCCGCTCCCTTCTTTTCAAGGCATTCCAACTCGATCGCCGAGCGTGTTGCACGGCTCGTAACGTTTGATTACCTTCATTTTTATTTTTACTCACGTACCCACGATAGAAAAGATTCAAACATATAAATTGTTTAAAAAAAAACTTATTTATGTTTTCTGAGCACCTCCTCGGATGAAAACCCACGTGTCCCGCCGCCGTCGAAAATATAAAAAAGTACGGTGAGCCGGACTCTGCCCGTCGGGTTTTTCTTTCTTTTTTTTATAATATTACACCGTTTTTTAATTATAAAAAGAACAAACTTTAAACACACTTTGGTGAACTTTTCGTCAAAATCTGAGAGTGGGACTTTAAAAAAAAATCCGATCTTAACCCTGATTCTTAAAGTCAAAATTTTTGAGTCCCACTTTAATCCCATATATTCAGGTCAAATTAGGGGTGAATACTAGACAGTTCAAACTGAACAATCAAAACGAGTTTTGGTTCGATTCGGTTCAGATTGAACAATTCGGTTGAGAGTCCTTCCAATTGATTTGAAACAAATTAAATTATTTAAACTAATTTAAATATAAAATTATAAAATATTATTATAATATTAATAAAAATAAAATTTTTTATAAATTTGATAATGAAATAAATATTTTATTTTTTATATATTAATTAAATTTATTATATATTAATTAAAAATTTAAAATTTATTTATATATTTTTGATTTAATCGAACCAAACTAAATTAATCCATTTAGTTTAGTTCAGTTTAAGAAGTTGAATAAGTGATTTCAAAAAAAATAGTTCAAATCAAATTAAATCAAACTGTGCTCACCCTTAAGTTAGACACTTTTAAAGCCGAACACATATACCATGCCTTTGTCCAAGAGGTTAACCTCAAACTTCAGCGTTTAGCCAAGATATTAATTTTATTGAAGAGAAGAACAGTCTAGCTATCATCTTATTTTTGAAAAAAATTGTTATTTTTTATTTTTTAAAAAATTTAATATATCTATTTATACGATCACACACCAATAGATAGAATTTGTAACAAATATATATCAGAGAAAAAAATAAAAGTTACGAGAATCAGAGATACAGTAAAAGAGAAAAACTTTCGTTAGCTTAAAAATATCGGATGATGTTTTCTCGAGAGACTCTAATATTACTTACACAAAATCGACCAAGAGATAAATCCAGCTTAACTTGACTAAGAAAAAATTAGACATATAAAAAAAAGTTAACGAAAATTTGTATTAAATAAAAAATACTAATGTAAATAGTCAATTTAAATGATTTGACATTAAAGATTTGAATTTGAATTTGAGTTTGAGTTTGATATATATATATATTTATTTATATATATATATATATATATATATATATATATATATAAACGTAAGTCTCCGTCCGTCCTGCTGCGCCAAAGAAGGGGGGGAGAGCGGATCACCTCAGTTCCCGGGTGGAGGGAGCTCCCGCAGTCCTCAATGGCGTGAGAACACCTGGTGTCACGGAAAACGAAGCGTCAGTGCGCTTTAAATAGGGCGTAAAGTAGATATGACGTCGCTCTGTAGTGGGTAAATAGAGGGTCGGTAGTGGGTCTTTGAAGCCTCGGTAGTTCGGTAGTGGGTAAATAGAGGGTCGATAGTGGGTCTTTGAAGCCTCGATAGCTCGGTAGTGGGTAAATAGAGGGTCGGTAGTGGGTCTTTGAAGCCTCGATAGCTCGGTAGCGAGTTGATAAGCGGTCGGTAGTGGATTCTCAAGGCTCGGTAGTGGGTTAATAGAAACTCGGTAGTGGGTCTTTGAAGTCTCGGTAGCTCGGTAGCGAGTTGATAAGCGGTCGGTAGTGGATTCTCAAGACTCGGTAGTAGGTTAATAGAGACTCGGTAGTGGGTCTTTGAAGCCTCGGTAGCTCGGTAGCAAATTGATAAGCAGTCGGTAGTGGATTCTTAAGGCTCGGTAGTGGGTAAATAGAGGGTCGGTAGTGGGTCTTTGAAACCTCGGTAGCTCGGTAGCGAGTTGATAAACGGTCGGTAGTGGATTCTCAAGGCTCGATAGTGGGTTAATAGAGACTCGGTAGTGAGTATTTGAAGCCTCGGTAGCTTAGTAGTGGGTCTTTAGAGCCTCAGTAACTCGGTAGCGAGTTTATAGACGGTCGGTAGTGGATCCTCAAAGTTCGGTAGCAAGTGTAACAGGTCTCGGTAGCGAGTCTTTAAAGACTCGGTAGCAAGTTAAACTAGGCTTAGTAGTGGATTAATAGAGGGTACTACCGAGCTATCGAGGCTCCAAAGACCCACTACCGAGCCTCTATTTACCCACTACCGAGTTACCGAGGCTTCAAAGACTCATTACCGACCCTCTATTTACCCACTACCGAGTTACCGAGGCTTCAAAGACTCATTACCGACCCTCTATTTACCCACTACCGAGTTACCGAGGCTTCAAAGACTCATTACCGACCCTCTATTTACCCACTACCGAGCTGCCGAGGCTTCAAAGATCCACTACCGACCCTCTATTTACCCACTGCCGAGCGACATCATATATACCTATTTAAAACGCACTGACGCTTCGTTTTTCGCGACATCAGGTGTCCTCACGTCATTGAGGACTGAGGGAGGTGATCCGCTCTCGGGGGGTCTACGGCACAGTACCCATTTAGTTACGGCAACACACGGCCGCGCAAGCTGGCCCGTACCCCCTCTGAGCTCCGGCGTCGGCGGTACCCGGCCGCACGGAGCAGCCGAGCAAGAAGCTGCGACGGTGACTGCTGCGGTCCCGGCCGGGGGAGCAGAGCGCAGCCCGGCGACATCAATGTCCGCGCCCCGCCAGATAGTGGCAGAGACCAGAACAGCCTGTCCCGAGCTGTACTCCGCACATGCGCGCGGCCGGGCGGATCCGAGAGGCCCGTCCGCCGCCGTCGGCGGGCGGGGGCGGCGCGGCGAAAGGGTACGGGCGGGACGGAGCGCACGGACCGCGGCGGGAGAGGACGGGGACGGGTACCGGCGGCCCTCTGGTTTAATGGCGGAGGGCCCGGCCGGCCGGGCGGCCTTGCGCCGACGGTCGCGTGCTCTGCCGCGGAGCCACCGACGGAGGCGGTGATCGGGCGGCAGGCGGGGGCACGTGACGGGCGGAGGAGTTCATTAAGCGGCGCCGACGGAGGGTGGACCTGGCCGGCGGCGGCGGCGGCGAAGTTCAGCCCCGCCCGGTCGCTCTTGAGGTAGGTGAATCCGCAGGTTGACCTGGGAAATGGCATATAGATAAATAGATAAAATGTGCGGGTTAGCGTGCGAGTGTGTGGGTGCGTACATTACATTAACGTGGGTGTTTTACGCTTGAGTCCCTGCAACAATGCGGAATCAACGGCTTCCCCCGCGCATCTGGGTACCGCGGGAAAGTGTCGGTGGGCCGGTGGCGGAAGCTCCGAGTCCAGGCGCAGGGCGCCGTCTTGGTTGTATTTTGTATATCGGGTCGGCGGGATGCTCGCGAGAAGATCCGAATGCAAGTAGGTCTCGGGCCTAGACCCGATTCCCTCGACTCGAGAGTCGTGACAGAGGGGTGTAAACAGTTCGGATTTGACAGTTGATTCATCCAGATTTGACTTCGGTTTCGATAAGTATGAACGTGTTTCGATTTTGATTCGGATAAGTTAAAAATTATTATATTTTTATTTTGATCCGATCTCGATCAAATTTTTATGATTTTGATATTAGATATTATTTTTTATTTAAAATAAGTTAATAACTCACATATAATTATTAAAATTTTATATAATTTTTTTAAATTTTATTTTAATATCTTATAAATTTAAACGTGTTTCGATTTTGATTCGGATAAGTTAAAAATTATTATATTTTTATTTTGATCTGATCTCGATCAAATTTTTATGATTTTGATATTAGATATTATTTTTTATTTAAAATAAGTTAATAATAACTCACATATAATTATTAAAATTTTATATAATTTTTTAAAATTTTATTTTAATATCTTATAAATTTAAATATCGTATTTTATGATTTATTTAATTTAATTTTAATTGTTTTTACTTACGTACTTATTTTTATCAAAATCAGATAAATAAAAACCGAATAACTTGATCTCGATACGTCGTCGGAGTATCCGATTTCAATTTCGATAACTCTTCGGATACAAAAATAATTTCTAAATTCATGAACTTTTATCGGAATCGAATCAGATTTTTGAAATATCAAATTCTGTTTCCACCACCTACTGGAGGAGCCCAACATTATTTGTACTTCTGTTGTAATATTATTTTTGGAGATATCTTAAATATTTATTAAAATGTGAAAAAAAATGTTTCTTATCGTGATCCTGATAAACTATAGAAATACCTAATTCTAATCCTAATAACTTATAAGATATATTAATAGATTCTAAATTATTAATTGTTGTCAGAATTGAACCAATTTTTTTTTGAATTTCCAAACCTCCTCTTTCATTTACTTCCTGACTTTGCTTACCGAAATGACTTGGAGAACATACGGGGGGCGAACTTAATTATCCCACAGTGTAATTAGAGAGAAAATAACTCCTCAAAATATATATATACATCGATCTGGGAAATAGGGAGGTTGATGTGCTGAGTTTGATAATAGAGAACTATATATTACAGTGGTCCTTAATTTACCATTTAGATACCTCAAATACACTTGCGAGTGTAGCTCGGTTGGCGCCGTCCCTGCGCCTCGGAATTGCCTCCCGGCGGCGTCAAGCCGGGCACCCGGGGGGGGTGATTTGTGGGGTTCGGGAGGGGCTCGAACCCTCGTTGCTCGCAGTGCAGCGGGTTTCGCCGGCCACTGGGCCACTACGTGACCAAAAAAAAAGAAAAAAAAGAAACCTCAAATACCGTACTAGTTGACTCTTCTAACCACTCTTCGGATCTCAAATCCTATTTACTATTATTGTACCGAACCTATTGCTGGGAAATTTTATAAGATTATGATCATAAGTGTCAAGGATTTAGCAGTCACATGTTTATTAATTTGCACTGTGAAATATCCAGTATACATAAGATAACATTTTCACAAAACATACGATAATACTAGAGAGAGAGAGAGAGAGAGAGAGAGAGAGAGAGAGAGAGAACATAATCCAGTAATAAAGGACACAATCACTTTGGTTTCAAGTCAAGCACACAAATATGCTTCTTTAATTAGGTAAAATATCTAACTACATACTGAGACTTTTTGACCTGCTAATTAATGTAGACACAAAGACTGAGACTTAATTGACATAATCTGATACAAGGCATAATAAACAAATGAGATGAGATTTTATATCGTGACTAGTCTATCGTCATTTTCCAAACTAATACAAGTAAGACTTTCTTGACCTTTCTGAGAAATATTGAAGGAAGGATATACACTGATGTCATGCCATTATTGAGTATCCTTGTTTTGCACATTATACATTTGCAAAAATATCTGTCTGTCTTGAGCTCACATTCTAGTTACACTATATTTAACATGTATACGTATCATATGCCTAAATTAAATCTTGAGTGCATCTTAGTAGTAAAGCACTTGAGATTAATCGCAACATCTGGGATGGACGGATACACCATATGACTAAATAGTCCGGTGACATCTACGTATCACAAATAATGCAACTCTACCCATTCATTCACAACGGCATGTGCACATTACATTTTATATTTGCCAAATTTTTTTAATCTCATATGTAATTTATTATGCAAGGGCATTCTAGACCTCATGACACCAACAACCAAAAGACCATCACTAATGAATTTTTGGGACAACTTCAAAGTTGTCGTGAATAATTTTATCGACAATAATATCGGTGACCGCTAGATCAGTGTTGTCGCCGGTAGAGCTACTTAAAATAGTCACTCTAATTCTTGGAATATCGTCTTCAATAGTCAAAAGTAGTCGCCAATAGAGTTATTGATGACGTGCTTCCAACCATTTTTAATAATTCTTTTAAGAAAAAATATTTTTAATATTAGAAACTAATAAATCTATGAAGAATTATAACCATGTATAGATATACGATAGACTTGTATATTTCATTCATCCATACAATTTCATAACTTCGTACACAATTTCATAGTTTCAAACAATTCGACAATTTCATTCTACCACAATCTGATATATAATTTCACAATTTCATTCATCTATATTCGGCGTGCAAAACTAGAACTTCATTAACACAACTTATAAAGTACAAAGAGTTTGTAATAGTTGTACATGCCATATGAATAAAATAAAAATAAAAATAAAGATACAAATGGTAATCCAATGTACTTTATAAGATTGACGGGGTCTCATGATTTAATAGTCACATGTTTACTGGTATCGTAAAATATCAATTATACATAAAATTACATTTTTACAAACACATGATAAAACTAGAGAGAGAGAGAGAGAATTTTCAAGTCAAGCACACAAATATTCTTTTTTAATTATGTAAAAGACCTAACTATATACCGATGACACAGTAACACTGAGCCGACCGAGCTTGGCTCGGTTGGCACGACGCCACCCCCGAGGGGGGGTGGCGGGGGTTTGAATCCCGGCTGTGTTCAGCCGGGCCACCCCTGCGGGGGGCGGGGGTGGCCATCCTGTGGGGTTCGAGTGCTCGCCGGCAGCACTCGAACCTTCGCCGGTGCGCAGTGCGGCGCACACCTGGCCCACTGAGTCATGTTGTCCAAAAAAAAAAGAAGACACAGTAACACTGATCCTTTAAAACTATTTGACTTTTTAATTAATGTAGACACAAAGAGTAAGACTTAATCGACATAATCTAATATGAGATATAATAAGCATATGACATGAGACTTTATCTTTTAACTAGTCTATTGTCATCTTCTAAACTAATATACGTAAGTCTTTCTTGACCTTTCTATGAAATATGAAACGAAGAACATACACTAATGCCATGTCATTAATGAGTACCCTTATTTTTCAGATTATTGGTTTACAAAATAATTGTTATCATGACCTCACATACTGTTTGCACTAGATCTAACATATGTAGTGTAACACTATTTATTTATGTCACGACCCGAATTTTTAATATGCACAGCGGAAGATAATCCGGCGACGTAACGGGGAAGAATATCGGTCTGGAACCAATTAAGACCAAAATCACAATCCAATTAATCAATTCCAAACTTTACAACATAATAACATAGAATCAAACATCTATCTAACAAATTAAATACCGACATTGAATGAGAAATCCACTAGCTCCTCGAATTTCACAACACCACTACGCTTCTGCTGCGCTAAACCTGCACCCCTGAAAATATTAACAACGGAAGGGGTGAGTCACAACAGACCCAGTAGGACTTACACCCGAACTACCCCATTATAATAACAATTCTAGTGGTATACTATACATATTAAGCCTAAAAATCAGATTTAATACATAGCTCTTAACTAATTATATATCTTCCATTAAATGATTACATGATCATTCAACTACCCCAAATGATAACCGGACTCTATATGCATTAGAACCAACATACCTTGCACATTAGACTACTCTAGTGTATGCTCATAACACACCTAACTCCGACATAAAACCAAGGACATATCTATAACACTACCATCTATGCCAACATACACAACTACACACATGTCCGAGTAAATATTATGCTCCATCCGATAAACACACATCACAAAACTAAAGCACCGATTTACCATATAGTAGGAAGTAACATATAGTAAGTAAATCCGATAGTACCTCTGGGCAGGGGAGTACTTAGGATGAACCGCGGTATCTGGGATCGAAGGTTGCCCCAGATTCAACTAGCCTCCGCTGCCCGCGGGCCACTAATTTAGTCTGGTGTAGTACAAAACAACCACATTGCAGCTCACTGCACCAACCACATTCAACACCATGCAAGCATATAAATAACTCGACAAGAAACAGAACATTTAATTAGCAATCAAACATGAAATACATAGATGAACACACATGGTTCTATGCACCACATATTTGCATACCACAACACAATCTAACACAAACTAATGCATATACATGGAATCATGCAATTTACAACCTAAACATGACAATTACATGCTTAAACAGAACCATCTATCTAATAAAAGAAAATAAACTAAATTCTAACCACATTATGCCTAAACTTTACAACGACTTTTTATCAAATCGGAATATACATGATTAAGGTTATCGTGATGCAAAACATACTAAACTAGCAAGATTAAACATATATAACCTATCATGATGACCAGCATACTTGAATAACCGAATTAATCTAAGCATGCACGATCTAGACAAATTAATCTAACTCTAACTAAACATGCTAATAAATCCAAAACAGCCCATTAACTACAATATTCTAATCTTGGTGGTCTAAACATGATTATTACGATTTAATCAAAATATTAGAGTGCTAAGAATAGCCGAGACGCCTACCTTAACGGCGACGGCGAACGGCGCACGGAATTCCAACGGAATCGATCCGGGTGACGAGTGTGTTGCCGCGGTCACGACGGCGATGAAAAACCGAACCGAACGGTGTCTTGACAATATACTGAAAAAGAGACAATAGAATAACATAGGAGAAATAGAGAAGAATATTGAATGAAACATATTAGAGAGAATAGAAGAGAGAGATATATGCGATAGGATCGATATGAGAGAGAGAGAGAGGAGAGAGAGACCGGCGGAGGGGGGGCCGGGTTGGCGCGCGGGTGGCGCACCGGTGGCGCACGCGCAGGCGTCGCGCGCTGGCGGGCGCCGGGTGGGCGGCGTCGGATGGCGGCGACCGGCGGAGGGCGCAGCGGTGTCGCGGCGCCGGCGGAGGGCCGGTGGTGGTCGCGGTCGCGGGAGGCGGAGTTGGCGGGCGACGCCGAGAGAGTGGCCGTCGACGGCGGCGATGGCGCAGCGGTGGGCGGCGGCCGGCGTGAGAAGGAGCGCCGGCGGAGGCTGCAGGGGGGGGCAGCGGCGTCCCGGGCGGCGGCGACGCGCGGGAAGGACGGCGGTCCGGGCGGCGCGAAGGTGGCTGCGCAGGGGGGTGGCGGCACGGCACCGGTCGCGGGCGGACGGCGGCTACCGTCGCGCGGAGGGAGGCGACGGCCGGGCGTGAGGGTGGCGCAAGGCCGCGAGGTTAGTGGGGGGGAAGACGATCCGGCGGACGGCTAAGGCGAGGGGGGTTGGCGCTGATGCGGGCGGTGACATCGCCGTGATATACGGCGGCGACGCGCGGCGTAACTTGCGGTCCGTGGGCGGGGTGAGGCGGCGGGCTCGCGGCCGCGATGTGCAGGTGGGTGGCCGGCGGCGGGTGGCCGGCGGCACCGGGCGACGCAGGGGGCGGCGAGGGAGGAGGCGGGTGGGCAAGCGCGTGGCCGAAGGTGGCCGGCGGCGATGGTCGCGGCGGCGAGTGGCCGGCGACGGCGCGGCGCGCGCGGCGGCCGGCGGAGGGTGCAAGGTGGCAGCGGGGTGGCGCGCGGTGTAGGCCGGCGCGTGAGGGAGACGGGCGGCGGGCGGTGGGCAGGCGCGGCTCGCACGGCTGCGTGGGAAGACGGCGGGCCGGAGGGGGTTCGACGAGGCTACGAGAGAGAAGAAAGAGGGACACGTAGGAAGAGAGAAATTAGCAATGAAGAGAGAAAACGGCAGGAAAAATGCGACGATTTTGGCTAGGGTAATCCGGAGGAGAGAAAATCGGAAACGATGGGGGAGAGGAGAACGGAAAGAGAGAGAAAGAGAGAGGGATAACACGCATGAACATAATTAATATCATATAAAATATAATAACTATTTTTTTTTAATTAAATAAAATATCTTGATCATTACAATTTAAGGATGACATATTTGATACACATAAAAGGATTTATATGTACTTATAAGAATAAGTTAGAGAGCTATCAAATATAAGTGTGAAAAGTGATAACTATCCATAAATAAATTTATAAACATACTACAAATAATATGTTTTAATTTGAAAGGACATAAATAGAAAAATTATTTACGATATATAAAAATCAAGGCGTTCACTTTCATTATTTATTTTGACTTAATAGATGCCATTTTTATATATCTAAAGCCTTCGATAAATGTTTACTCTTATATGTTAACTATTGATTATAATGATTATATCAAGAAAAAAATAATAAGATCTTAGTTATCCATCTATCAAATAGTTTCATTCACTGGGTCTCTAAATATTTTAACAACATATTTATTACTGTCTAACTTTCCCGGTCCACATTAAATGAGACCTAATATATGCATACAATGACCCAATTCTCTTGGGAGGAGTCTTAAAGCCATGTTTGGTACGGGAATAAACTTGAAGGGAACATGGATAAATCACTCTTTGTTACTATCTTTATCTCCTCTGTGCTTGGTTTGAATTAAGATATATTTAGAGGATATCTTTGTCCTATGTTTCGTAAGATATACGATTATTAATTTTAAAAATAAAATTAATATTATATAAATTATTTTATTGTTAATATAAAATATAAAATTTTTATTATAAATAATACATAAATGATAGTACAAAACATTTCATGTACCGAATAGGATGACTTATCTCTCACTTTATCCTCATTTTTTGGGATAATCTAGATTGAGTTAATCCAGATTAAATCCTATTTTATTTGCAAAACAAACGGAGCATCAAAGATAAACCGGATTTATCCCTAGTTATCTCGATACCAAACATAGCCTAAGTGACATCTAACACATATGCCATGATATCAACGAGGGGATTTTTTTAGTCCGTCTAAATATATTTGGCAATTAACATATACATGTCACTCTAGCTAATTTCACATGTGCCATTTTGCATGTATACGATATCAAAAATTAAGGTATTTCTTTTTAGTTTAATCCTCATCTTTCTAAGTTACATGGTATGCCATCATAAATTTGAGAGTCATGACTAAGTAGAAAGGTTATTACACCTAATTGAAATAAGGGAAATAAAGGTGGTCGGTCAAATTCATAATTGTTTCAATATAATATTTACCTTCTTGTTTTTTTTTTTTTGGTTGTCCAAATATTCCGGAGCAGCTAAGACCAGTCCAATGCTCATTTTGGGTAGGATCCTTTATCAGCTTCATAGTGTATTTGGTTGCGTGCAAATGAAAAACAAATGAAACTATAGTACATGAATTTATTTTTTTCATGAAAAAGAAATTACAAAGATCTTATTTGGTACGCTTGAAATGATCCTCACACAATCTATCTCGATTATCTTAAAATATTTTAAATTTATTTGATATTTTATTTTCTGATGACACTTCGACAATATATTGAAACAAAATAAAATTGTCGCGAAAAAAGGAGAGAAACAATGGCAATCGTGCGTATAATTTTCGAGGGATGCCAAAATCCCGAAATTAAGTCCAAACACATGGATTTCCGGGCAACCATTTTATAAAAAGCCGGAAGCACTTTTCGGGAAAAGCTAAGCATGCGTCTTATTTTACGGGGATCCAAACGGACCCTAATAGGGTGTTTGATTGCATGATAATTTTTTGTACACTTTCATGATAAAAAATTATATTAAAATAAAAAGTGAACCAACTCATGACATAAAATTATCATGTTTGGAGGGATGTGATTACAAAAAAGAGTAACTACCACATATGACCAAACAAAGTGGGGGGGGACCACAAGAAAAAAGAAAGAGGTGTGACCCTCTTTTTTTGTTTAAGAAGAAAATCATTTTCAAAACATAAAATTATCATGGTTGTCAAACACCTCTTTTAACAAATTTTCCTATAATTTTTAAAAATTAAAATTAAAATCTCAATTATCATGCAACCAAACACCCCCTAAGTTTGACATTTGTAGTATCAACGTTGATGCTCATGTACATCTAGCGCTAATACCAAAATTAGTAGTATATTAGTTTTTAATATTTAAACCAAACATGTTCTAATAGATTAGTACCTCAACTACCCGACCTTGTATACTTACCATGGCATGGCAGGGCTAGATTTTAAAATTTTGAAACCTGCTGGCTAAGCCTGTACTTTATTTTTCTCTGGTTTCGTGGCAAAGTCAGCCCACATTAAATTTTATTTTACATACACCGTGTATAAAATTGATTCATACCTTTCTTTGGACTTGTTTCCAATATAATGATAATTTTTTAAATAACACTTGTATCGTAGAATATAGCTGGTCCATTTCCCCTGTAACACAGTAGTATCATGTATATTATGTGCTAGGCCATCTTTTACTCCTATCATACCATATTTAGATTTAGAGTTATATAACTTGAAAGATCAAATTCTAAATGGGTAAGGGGTTGGCTCATGTCAGACTGGTTAGGTTAAAGATGGGCCATCAGGTGGTCTAGTTCCACTGCAGCCCGTTTTAGGCCCATGAGCCCAAACCATTAACTACAGAGCACAACATTTTAGAGGCATTAAAAAGATGCATTAGTGGTTAATTAGGCAGTAAACCAATGCCCTAATTAGGACTGTTCATAGTTCAGCTCAACCCGAAAAATCAAACCAAACCATCTGTTTGGTTCGATATGGTTTGGTTTGAACTACCGATCGATTTCATTTGATTTCTAAGATCCTTCAAATTGAACTAGACAAATAAATCGAATAACCCAAATTAAATTAAATATTTTATTTTATATATAATATATTATTTATGTATATTTTCTTATAAAAATAAATTTGTTTTGATGATTTTTAAGATAAAATTAATACAATATATAAACATATACATTAAATTTTACTAGAACACGATTTAAAACAAAATTATATATTGACATATATACGATACCTTAATAAAATTTTATTTAAACATGACCCAAACAAACTAAATTGGTTTGAGCAAAAATACTTAAAAATTAAATCAAACCAGACCATGAACGCCCCTAGTCCTAATGGAAGTATTTTTAAGATTTTCACTAAATCTTATAAGAGACTTTTGGTGATATTAACTATAATTAAGATATCAGGCTAGCATTTTTATTACTTAATTAGCATACAATGCAACTAAGAGTGGAGATCATGTAATGATTTTATGCCACTATAATTTATTTGCTATTGGTCGCATGGCAAATTAAGTTTTGTTACAAAAATATTTGTTTTAACAAAATTTGTTGAAAATGCTGTTTGACAATAATTATAAATTTTTTCATAGAGAATTGCTTCTTAGATGTAAAAATGGTGAAACCATTTTTTTTTCTTCGTTGTCCCCACCTTTTATACTTTATACGTGGTCTCCACTTTTTTATTATCTTTGACAAAAATATATGTCTGGTAAGTCAATTATATTGACATGATTTGATATTTGTTGTAATATCTTATTTAATAAAATAATATTTCTTTGTTATTTGATATTGTTAGATGCGTACATCATAATAAATTTTTCGATCACATGTAGTGATGTTTGGATCACGGTAATGCGATCAATTATTTACATATGTGTGATATAAAAATTCCTAGACATAAGATGCTTTAGGTGAGATATTAAAGATCGTGATATACCAATATATATGAAGTGTTCTCATAAAATAAAGATAGTTGATCTCATCAATTGTTAGTGTGAAGACACTTAGTCATACGTATAAGTGCTTATCAGTTAAATGAGTTTACTAAATTAATCTGACTTAAAATTTTAAATGATATATTACCTAACCATCAATCATTGTTTTGATATCATCATCGCTACATGATAGACTTTTAACTTGAGTTACCAAAAATATCTTATCGAATATATTTTGTGTTGTGATTATTGACTTATAAATCACTAGTATTTTGGTACAGTACAATCAATAAATCAAGCACAAAAGAACTTGATAAAAATAGTTGAGCAGCCAATAGAGGATAATTGGCAAAAAGAGTTTCCAAATCGATCTAATTACAAGTTCAAGATCTCAACAAGTTGGAATATTAAGGAGTTTGACGGTCCATGATGTTTCCTGTCTGATTGGGGTATTAGATGAATGAGAGTTTATCTTCATGTGATAATTGGCGATAGAAATATTTAATATACAAAAAATCATTTCCAAAGTCATTTAAGATTATAGAGCGTGATTTGTTCCATACACGATTGGAAAGTCGGTTAAATTTGTTATTAGATAATATATTTACTTTAAAAGAAGATTTTTTTTAATAAGTGTTGAAGTAAATAGGCTATTAAGTCCAGTGGGTGCACACACTTTAAAAATGATTCATTAGTATAGGTGTAAGAGTGTAATTTATAGAAATTACAAGTTTTGTGAAGAAACAAATTGTTATGAATAATAGTGACCATAGTCAAATCCTAACAAACCAAACGGGATTGAGCTTGACCTTTGCCATCTCTAGCACCCTCTGTCATCCTGGAGGTTGCTGGCATAGGGTAGAGTCCAATCAGGACGCATACTTAGAGTCTGGTGTTCACTATTCAGGAGAATCCATTTACGAAAGTAGCTTGTGTAGATAGAGTCGGAGACTATGTGCTTGGATGCCTCGACGCATGGTGTTCAATTTCTATCAAGACAACAACATCAAAATTCGAAGAACCAAAATTTTTACTTTGCATAGACCAAGTCATTTGAAAGCTTTTAATGAATATATAATTTGCATCATGATCTATATCAATCCGGTGTCAACAATTATTTCTACAAGCAAAAATATTTTTAAGAAGTTAGATTAGGTATGGTTGAATAACATGTCCGTGCCACAATTATCCAGAGAAAAAAAACTAGCCGAAACATTTGATCTTGACAATCAACTTTATGAAAAAAAATCAAAAAGCAATGTTGTCTTCCTAGGCTCCCTTTCAATGATGCCAAAAACGTGGAGGTGTTTGATTTGACTTAATGAAATGCCTAACCAAATTTTGTTTTCTCCTATCTAATTTTTATTGTGGAACTCAAAATCTTAGGCTTATTTGATAGCCATATTAAACAGCTCTTTCAATGTCAATTTTGAAATTGATAACAATAGAAAACATCTCTTCCAAGACATCCCTTTCAATGATACCAAATAACCAGATGGTGTCTGATTTGACTCAATGAAATACATTACATCTTAATTTCATATCTAATTTTCATTGTGGAACACAAAATCTTAAGCCTTATTTGATGGTTGTATCAAACAATTCTATCGATGTCAATTTTGAAATTGATAATGATGAAAATCATCAATTATGGGGTGTTTGGTTGCATGATAATTTTTTGTACACTTTCATGATAAAAAATTGTATTAAAATAAAAAGTGAACCAACTCATGACATAAAATTATCATGTTTGGAGGGATGTGATTACAAAAAAGAGTAATTACCACACATGACCAAACAAAGTGGGGGACCACAAGAAAAAAGAAAGAGGTGAGGCCCTCTTTTTTTGTTTAAGAAGAAAATCACTTTTAAAATATAAAATTGTCATGGTTACCAAACACCTCTTTTAACAAGTTTTCTTACGATTTTTAAAAATTAAAACAAAAATCTTCATTATTATGCAACCAAACACCCCATTAGTGTTTGACAATCAACTTTAACATTGAAACTCTCAGAGTGTAAACAAAATTTATTGTATAACAAAGAAGTGTGTACTGGTATCGATTTTGATATTAATACTCAATCTTATACAAATATCAATATCAAAGTTGATATGATAATATTTTTTAATACTCTATGCTGGCATACTCTTATAGTTGATCATACTTTGTTTTATAAAATTTAGAAATGAGCTTAAAGCATCTTTTAGTTTAGAGAGCATGTATTGAATATTTGTGTGTGTGTGTGAGAGAGAATGAGTTGAAAACACCATATAATTTTAATTTATTTTACTTGTCACCAGTCAACACCTTTCTATCTTGCTCCATTTCCAAGTAGATGCAGCGGGTTTTCTTCTTCTTTCCGTCCCCCATCGTCTCTTAGCTTTCCCGATCCGATCTGCGCAAAAGCGGGGATTCCGTAGGCGAGAGCAGCCAGCGGAAGCAAGGGCAGCGGCCGCGTGAGAGCTCATTCGGCCCCAGGACCTCGGCGTCTCGATATCTTGTTGAAGCCGACGCAGATCTCCTCGCAGTTCGCCGTTGCATTCGTTTGCATCCTGGGGGGGATGCCTGCAAAATCGTGCGCCCTCTGAGCTCGTTTAGTCGTTAAGCGATTCGGATGTTGCCGGGGTTTTAACGGGCGGTGGCGGGACGCACGGTACTGCGGGAGATGGACGGGGCCGCTGGTGCTTGGACGTGCACTATCCCTAGCCATGGAAGCGACTTCGAGGGACACAATAATGGCTACTCAGGTCGGCTTTGGACTTGTTCCATCCGTTTGTCTTTGCTTGCTCTGCTGACTACGCCATAATTGGATGGTTCCCGTTGAAGTCTTGTTTTTCTTTCTGGATTTGTTGGGCGGTTGAATATTCTTGGAGTCTTTGGATGAGGCGTTTCTCTTGTTGTACGCCTGTGGTCTTGTGACCGTGATTTGGTTTCTATTTTCTCCGTCCTGTTCTTGGTGTTAGAGCTCAATTCCGTGGACGCAGCAAGTGTCAATCTTTTGATGTCAACTTCACTTATTTATTCTCGTGTGCTTGCAGTTGCGGTAGGAACGTGGCACGAAAATCGAACTATTTATTTATCAACGTTGGGGACGGGTTCTTTCTTTATACTCTGGAGTGTTTCTTCTTGTATATGCTTTCTGATGCTTATTTCTTATCTTACCCCAACACTGCCTTCTTTCTTTCCTGTAAAATATGTGAATTTTATTCATCTTGGGATTTTAAACTGGACAACATAAGCAGTCTTTGTTCCTTTCTCCTTCGTATGTCCAAGTTCATTGTCCCAGTCGATTGCTGTTTTCAGTCTGATTTTCCATGTGAATTTCTGCAGATGGTACAAAATTCGATGCATCACAATATGACTTCTTTGTTAAGGATGAAATGGAGGAGGTTGAACTGGGAAGTCTTGAAGATGATCTTGGTGATGATGTTGACTTTGTTGTAATCAATGGAGATGATGCGGAATTATCTTCTCTTGGAGATAAAAGAGAGGTAGCTTTTTCGCTCTATCTTAATTATACTTGGATTTCTTTTATTTTGATTGTTATATTCTGTTGTGCAATGCCATGTAATTGTCAAATGTCAAGTTAGATGTATGTTGATTCTTGCTTAATATTCATGCCAATGCTACTGCACTGTCAAGCTCAACAAGTGGCCTTCTTTTGGAGATAAAACAGTGTCCAGAATTTTGGGGATCAGTTGCCAAGTTTTAATAATTTATTTTCAGTTAATATACCAGATTTGAATTTCTTTAAGGTGCATAGCGGATATGTTAGACTAGCATTTATGCCCATTTTTTCCCTGCCAAACCATACTTATATTTTATGTATATTTCAGAATATTGAGCACTAGACTAGCTTCTCATTCCAAAGCATCATGGTGGGCTGAGTCGTCTGTTTTTTTCTTTTATGATGCTTGTGTGGAATGCATCTTGTGTTTTGTGGCATATTCTTATAACATGTTTGTGAGAACCTCAATTTTTCATTTTGGAAAGGAGTTATATTGGAAAATGTGGGTGTCATGGACTTATCTAGGGAAAATAGGTGATATCTTATAGAATATTAAATAGTCCGTTGATTTTTTTAAAAAATAGAACTGGGATTTAGGTTCTTTGAAATTTTTTATTTCTGACCACTCTCTGTCAGATGGTACGGATATCCGACATTGACTTACATCGAGCGACGGCTCGAATACCCTTGATTAACCGTTGTAGCAACCTATTTAGTAGAGCGTGTGCATCCACAGAAAAGTGATGAACTCCAAAAGGTCCATGGCTTTCTGGGCTCGATGAGATGCAAACCATCAGTTTGGAGTTGATTTTTTGTTGGCTTTATAGATTTGTTAATTTGATTTTGTTTGTTTGCTTGGTATTTTGTTTGGTTTAATTTCAATGTGATTTTGATCTTGTTTTATTTGATTTTTGATTTTTTTTGGTTGGTGTGCTTTTAATTTGATTTCAATTTTGGTTTGGATCAGTTTTGGTTTGCCTTATTTGTTTGTTGATTTGTTTTGTTTTGTGGTTTGGTTTGATTTGATTTAAATTGGGTTTAATTGGTTTGATTTGATTTTAATATGTTTGGAATATTGAAATGTCACTGACTTAGTTTTCTTTGAAATTAGTCTTTTATTATTTGATTCAATTAGATGAGATGGGATGAACTTTCAGGTTGTTTGGATCTGGTTTTTATGTGTGTTCACAGGCTTGCTAAAACCTGATTTTTTGTTTGAAGCTTGGTCTTTGAATATTTCTTAATTATGATTAAATTCTTATTGAACTTCAATGTTTTAAATTGAATTTTCAGATCTGTTTTAAATCTATTTTTTTACTTAGGGGCAGGTTTTGATATTTTGTT
Source organism: Cryptocoryne crispatula var. balansae (assembly GCA_036172225.1). Taxonomy (NCBI): domain Eukaryota; kingdom Viridiplantae; phylum Streptophyta; class Magnoliopsida; order Alismatales; family Araceae; genus Cryptocoryne; species Cryptocoryne crispatula. The sequence goes on along the minus strand of CM069929.1, from coordinate 9,760,873 downwards.
TACTGTTTTAGATGTTGTTTAGAGTTTAGTTCAATTGTTGCTTTGTTTAAGGGTTTGATTTTTGTTGTATTAAACATCTCTTGACTGAATTATCAGTTTGCCAACAATCTGATTTTTTACATATATTTTCAGATTAGTTAAGGTATAATTTTTTAATAACTTTCAGATTTATTGGTGTTATTTATTTCATTCGGAGTTTGCTTTACATCCGGTCCAATAGGCTACCATTCAATGCCTGGTTGCATCCATTTGGGTCAACATTTGGGTATTATTTCATTTCATAAGTTAGGGTACAATGATTTGAATACAATAATGTTGGGTGGAGAGGTCGGCGTTTCTTCCCCCAATGTAAATTTTCATAAGGTTGGTAATTTTTTTGGCATTACGACGGTATGCTGACTTATTCTAACCGATATGGAATTTACCCATCCAAGATGACAAGTGTTTGACTTGTCATATCGGGGGAAGGATCGTCAACTACGGGAGCGTGTCTGTGCCATCGTCTGGATTGACATTCCGAGACGTACCCGGGGGAGCCGTCCAGAAAGTGGACTACTTGTGAATGGGTGTTTCACTCCTTATCTTAATTCGGCATTTTGCATTTTTGATTTTTGTTATTTGTTACTTGTTTTTGTTTTTTTTAAGGTCGTTTATGCCAGTTTGAGTTCCATCGGCATTCTTAGCTGGTCTCCGGTCTTCTTGGGCTCGGTGGGCCCATCTTGGATCTTTTGGGCCGGAAGGGCCTGCTGGAACTTCAATCTTCTTTTGCTTCATAATCTACTTTGATGGTAGGGTAAGGGTCTGCCTGGACAAACGATCGGCCCATCGTACGGATTCTGAAAGGGTCTGTGACATCACCTCCACCCACCAATGTTGCAAGTGGACAGATTTCTGCATTTTGTTGAACTGCACAAGTGCTGTTCTTCTGAACCACAAGGGGCTGCCATCCTCTTTGAAGGTCTCAAGGGGGCTGCTAAGGGGATTTCAGGTTTTTTTAGGGGTAAACATGACCTGTTTGAGGGCTGTTTGGCTGAGACACAAAAGGGGCTAAGGTCTGGGTGCAAGGGAGCAAGGAACTGACTGCAAAGGGGCCTATTTAGGGGTTTGTTCTATGGGCCGCAAAGGGGCTGTTGAAGGAGCCAATGGGGGGGGGGTGAAACAGGACCTGTTTTATGAAGTTCTGGATGGACCTGAATGGGGTCTGTTTTGAGATCAGGTGGGGGCTGCGCAAGGGTCAGAAAGTGACTGGTTTGAGGCTCCAGATATAGGTTGGGATGACCTATTTTTCTTGGACCTTCATAGGGGTCAAAGTAGGGACTGGAGATGGCCTGTGTAGGGGTCTGAAAATGTGGCAGAACTGTCCTATTGTTGTACCTGTTCATGGGACTTTAGATGGTCTGAAGGAGGGGCCAAGTTTAAAGGGGTAGGCAACATGTTTGGGGTCTTGAAATGTGCCAAAGGTCTTCTATTTTCGGGATCTGCTTAAGGGGTCTTTCATGGTCTGAAGGAGGGATCAAGTTTGAAGAGATGAGGGACCTATTTGGGAGCTGCGTAAAGGAGCTGAAACAGGTCAATTTAGGGGATGTTTGTGTGGTCCGAAAGTGGGCCTATGTAGGGGGCATGTTGAGGGTGAGATAGTGACCTGTTTGAGGAACTTTAGTGGACCAGATTGGGGTCAGAATAGGGGCCTGCTTGGAGGGTTTTCAGGTGGAATGGACGGGCGGAACAGGGAGATTTCTTGTCCTCTTTAAGGGGGGTACGAAAATAACCTGCTTTGGGGTTCCTATAAGGGCTAGATAGGGGTTGTCCATGGAGCTGCAATAGGACCAGATTTTAGGGGTCTCCTGGTAGGCCGCAAAGGGGGCACAACCTGTGACCTTTTTTCGGGTGCTTGAGGGGGACCGGATAGGTGCTGCCTTGAAGGGTAGAACAGGGGCTGAGAGTGACCTGTTCTAGGAGGCAGAAAAATGGCCCGAGAGTGACCTGTTCTAGGACTTGTTTAGGGGTCTCCTTGGTGAGCCAATTGGGGCCGGAACAGGGACTGATAAGAACGCCACATAGGTGACCAAACAGGGGGTCAAACAAATTTTTTTTTTTTGAAATTTTTCATGGGCCGGCTGTGCTTTAGATGGTTTTTTGGGTTGCTGATGTCGATGAAGGCCAGTTTAGGCCATTAGAGGGGTTGAGAAGATAATTTGTAAGGGGTGGGAGAGGTGTCCATAAAGGACTACAAAGCTAGCATATATATACTTCACCCACCTGGTTTTTCTTGATGTTGGATGCAATGGAGATGAAGGATGAAGCTGTGAGCACCCCTCCACCAAGGGTATGTGGCACCAAGGAAGCTCCTTCTCCTCCTCCTTCTCTTCTTCTTCTTTCCTTCTTCTGGCCGCTGGCAGATGGGAGGTTCAGGCGCACCACCAGCAGCCTGTCGGTGTCCAGAGCTCGGTCCTTCTTCACCTTGGCCCACCACTCTTTTTATAAGAGTGGGTGGGAGATCAAGGGTCAGCCTAGGAGTGAATATGGAGATGGCCTTTGGCTTCTCCTAGGTGTGTAAATGAACTCAACTCCTTGAATTCCTCTAGGATTTTAATGGTTTGACCCACCCTTTGAGTTCCTCCATAGTGACTTGCCCTTTGATTTTCTCCACACCATAAATAAGTCAAAGATGAGGTGCGGCTGAGGGCGGTGGGACCAGCTGACAAGGCCAGCTATTGTGGCCTGTTGACCGGGCCTGTTTAGACTTGACCGTGGCCAAATCTCTTCCTCCTATGGGCTGAGTGCTAGTGGGCTTCAAAGAGGGCTGGAGGACAATTGTTTAAATTAAAATAAGGATTGGGCTAGTTAGGATTTGCGCTGATGGGCCTGTTAAGGACCTAATTTGACCCAATTGAGGGTCGGACCAGCTTGGCTTTGATTCAGCCCTTCTTTTTGTATTATTTGTTGGTTTTTTTTTTTTGCAAAAAACTGACGCCAACAATGATTAAACCTTAGTGCACTTTTTTTGCAGAAGTACATGTGAAAATTTTCAAAAAGCTGATAATCGCAAGCACCTTATAAAGATGGGATGAATACTTTCCTTTTGTCTGATTATTATCTCTCTCAAACATGATTTCTGCCAAAAATTGGATTATCTTAAACTATGTTTTCAAGGCGTCGCCTAGGTGACAAGGCACCCTAGAGGGGGCAAGGCGATGGGCACCTAGGCACCCATTGCCTTAAATTATTATTTTATATATTTTAATAATAAATAATGTTAATTAAGTGTTAGTATCACATGATTAAGTTATTTTGGAGTAAAAATAACTAGTTCTAATAGTTAATTTGACTATAAATTAACATTTTGATGAAATAATAGTTAGGTTTAAATGATTTTTCAAGTGTTTACTAATAGTTAATATAATTTAAATAGTAAATTTAACTAATTTGTCAAGTTATCTAGTCTATGTAACTGTGCACTTCCCACATTATTAATTGATTTGCATGGTGTCAAAGTTATTTTGCATCATTTTTACACATATTTGTTATTTTATCTATTTTACTATATAAAAAAAGGCGTCACCTAACGCCTCGCCTTATCGCCAAGGCGCCAAGGTAGTACTGTGTCGTCGCCTTGATCACCTTGATCATCTTGAAAACCTTGATCTTAAAAGACTTTTAGAGATTATTACAAATAGTTTGTGGCCAGAGTTTTTTTGATTTTTAGAAACAATAGCAGCCTATTTTTAAAAACAAAGGAGCTATACTAAATTGCTCAACTCGTGGAAAGATCCAGCTCATGAGTCTATGAAATCATGTAAGAGAGAGTTATAGAACATCATTTCCAAGATGTTACAACTATCAGCTAAATAAGTTGGCTTTTGTCTGATTGGCTTACAATGATAACTATTTTTGCTCATTAGAAGTTTGATAGAGAAATATAAAGATAGGAAGAAAAATTTACATATGTTGTTTATTGGCTTGAAGAAAAGATAAGGTTCCAACTTCCAAGAGACATTTTATGGTGAATGTTGAGACTGATGGTGCTGGTTAGGTGTATGTAAGTGATGCAAGGCATTGTATAATGGAGCAACCACTAGTGTTTGCACAATTGGAGGGAGATGAGAATTTTTTTATTTCAATTGGCACATCTTCAATAAGTTCTTACCTTTTATCTATTAGTCATTATTGAATTAACAAAAGATATGCATGATGATATAATATGCTATATAATGCTTGCAGATAATATGTTGAAAATAGGACACAAGGAGTTAATAGAAAGTTAGAACGTTGAATGATACTTTAAAGTCTAAGATTTTCAAGCTAAGTAGAACTAAGACAAAATATATACCTCGATTAGTGAGTGCTAAAGGGGAAAACGGATGAGAGTTAATTTGGATGGAGCGATATTATTTTTAAGTATTTAGTTTAAATGTTCCAAAAAATGGAGAATGTGTTGTGTTGAGAATGTTAACCAGATAGTTAAAACATGATGAGTGAAGTGGGGATCAACCACAGGGGTCCTATGTGATTGTATGATTCTGCAAAATTTGAAAGAAACATTCTGTCGTACAACAATAAAACCTACACTGTTATATGGTACTTAGTGTTGGGCAATGAATGAAAAATATGTTTCTATAATAAATATTGTTGAAATGAGAATATTAAGGTGGTTATGAACATACTAGATTAGATAAAATACATAATGAAGAAAATGTTGGCTATTGTAGATAAATTGTAACAAGGGAGATTGAGATTGTTCAAACATTTTAAACATAGAGTTAAGGAAGCTTCAATTAAAAAAGTGTAAATAATAAGACAAAAGAAGCAAACAAAGACACGGTAGAGCTAAACTGATATGGAGGATCATTTAATATGATTTGGGTGATTTAAACATCTCTGAAGAAATAACTCAAAAAATCAATGCCAATGTAGGAATATAATCCGTATGGCCGATCCCCCTAATAATTTGAGTTTTAGGCTAGGGTTGAGTTGAGTTTTAAAATTTTAATATGAAAATTCTGGGTCAAGCAGTCACATCTGGAGAGTTAAACGGTATGGATGGATCATGGGTGATATTTGCACCTTTATCCTTAAATTTCATGTGTGTTCTTATTATTTTTCTTTACTTGATGCTTAAAACAAAAGTTTTTAATTTTTATGCTGTCTTTTTGTAATTTTGTCAACTAATGAGTTTATGGTATCATTCACTTTTCAAGAAGTTTCACGCATTTTGTTCTTGCGCATGACATGAAATAACAAACTTAAAATTCTTTCACACCTCCGTCTGTGTACTTCAATTGGCAGAAAGTTTTATCTGTAAAAGAGAACGTGTAATGCTAACTTTGCCTTCTATATAAGGGATATCATCTCAGTGAAGGTTATGCTGTAGTTCATCATGTATCTACTATAGTTTCTGTTACCACTGAGACTTAAGTTGCTGCAGCGCAAGATGCAGAATTTTGTCTTTGGTGATACTGATTAGTACTATACATAGCAGGGCAAAGAAGGATGGCCCTTGTCTGAGATTGATGATCTTGCCTGTACTTTTTCAAAGGTTAGTCATGTATACATTCTTTGACTGTACTTGTGTTTTTGTCTAAAATATACAACATAATTAGAGCTGTCATCGGATCAGGTTTGGGTCGGATCCGCATGGATCCGGATCCGAACCCGATTTCATTGAATCCGAAAATAAACTGAAACCAGTGTAAATAAGTTATCTGGATCGGGTTTGAATCCGGATCCGAATTAAAATTTTTGATTCGAATCTTTCCCACGAACCCGATCTAGCATCGCGAGGGTTAGTTAAAAAAATATATCTCAAGGGCGACGGGGCATCGCAGAGGGCTAGCAGATTGGGGGGAGCAGCAACTCACCTGGGTGCTCCTTCGACGAGCACACCGCGCCACCGGGAGCTTGTCCTCCCTCTCCGCCACCGCCGTATTGCCTTTGGGAATACGGATGCCACCGAAGAGGAGGAAGATCTGGGGGGGGTCCTCCTCAGACGAGCACACCGTGCCGCTTGTCCTCCCTCTTTGCCGCCGCCTCCGGCCTAGCCGTTGTCGTCCGCTGCCGTATCGCCTCTGGGAATACGGATGCCACTGAAGAGGAGGAAGATCTCAGGGCGGAAATGGTGGCCGCTAGCTCCTGGGTAGGGGCTCTGGGCAGGTAGCAGAGGAACGTGGCAGCGCATACTCTCTGCCGCCGCTAGAGAGCACAAGAACCACCGTTGCGCGAGCTCTATTCCCAGAAAAGTCAGATCTCCAAGAGAAGCAGCAGAGGGCTTTGGGCGACCCTTATCCCATAGCGTGGGGGAAGACACCGATGTACAGCCTGAAATAGGCGACGGTTGTCGTCCGCAGAACCACCTTCCGCACACCGAGCTCCGCCGCTGCCATTGCCACGGCTGAGTATAGCAAGGCGTCCGCGATGACACACTCCACAGGCTCGCCGCTCCTTCCTCCCCCAACAGCAGCCGCACAAGGCAACTGTGGAAGGGCCCCTCGGCAGGCGGCATTGATGTTGGCAGCCAGCGCCGAGAGGTCATCAAAGGAGACACGCTCACCCAGGCCGTCTTCGAGGGGGCGAAGCAGAAGTCCAGGTGGCCGGCCGCAAGTGTGGACGACGGTGATGGAGAAGCCCCTCCGGGCAAGGAGGGCGGCGAGCTACCCATGGGTTTGATGTGGCCCTGGAACAGCAGCCGGAACACCACGACCCCGGGACCCAGCTGCGCTTGTGGCACTGCCGCCGCCCTGGCGGCGCTCTCCATTCCCACGAAGAGCACGGAGGGGGAGGATGCGGCCGTCATCTCTTGCGGGAGCCCGGACAAGAAAAAAAGAGCTATGCCGTGCACAGATACGGGTTTACGGGAACCCGTATTTGAATGACGAGTTAACCCGAAATCTCACCTTCGGGTTTTATCCACCAAACGGCAAATCCGAACTCATCCTTATATCATCTTGGATTTGCCTCTAAATGCTCGAACCCGTTAAAATTTTTACATCCGGGTCTGATTTTCGAATACCCTGCATCCATTTACACCTCTAAACATAATGCAAGATGAGATGAAATGCACCCTATTGAAAGCCAACAATTCTACCATAATGTTTTTTATAGTTTGATCAGCGGGTGGAGAGCAGATAGAAAAGAGATGTAGTCGTAACTCACGGGTTGATATCTTGGGTGGGTTCTGTCTCTGTGCTCTTTATGGAAGCAAAACGTGGCATCAGATTTCTTAGTAATCTAAGGAAAATGAAAGAAGTTAGTAAAATGCCTATAAGTTATAATTGCAACCCTATGGCATTATACTTTAAAGCAGCCTCATAAATTTTAAAGCCACATGCTTTGAAGTTGGAAACAAGAATTCATAGTTTTATTCCGAACGGCTGTCACCCTAAAAAGATTTATAGCCTCAAAATTCTGGAGACAACTCCTAACTGTAACTTAGCAGAGGCATCGTTGAGGAGTAGCAGAGGTGATGGCGTAGGCATTGTCAGAAATTGTGATTGGAGCAAAGTTGATATTGTGGACAAAGTGCGACCTTTTTATAAAGGTGAAGGATCATTCTGGAGGTGCTTAGAGAGGGGACACAGCACCTATCTACAGAAATGTTCAATATTACATAGTTTTCCATGCAGTTGGTCACTGTAGCTGGGTGTGCATGTAGTTCTAGAAGAAAACTTCTGGTTTCTGGGCTGATGGCATGTTAGCACAGAAAATTTCAAGAAAAGGGGGGGGGGTTAGTTCAGGACTCTTATTGCAACGTTTACCAAGTTCCTTGTGAGAACCTCATTTTAAAATAAAAAGAAATTTTCATCTTTTTTGGATTACTTAGGAAAATAGGTGATATCCTATTAAAAGTACTAACTAGTCCCACCATACGTATAAGAGTATAGAACCGAAGTTTGGTTTAAGTGAAAAATTAATTTTGACCTCTCTATTAGATGGTGTGAATATACATTAATTACATCGAGCAGACACTCAAAGACCCTTGATTAACCGCCTATCAACCTGTTTGGTAGAAAGTGCACATCCACATAAACATAAATAAACTCCGTAGGATAGTAGCCCTTTGAGCCTGATGAGATGCAAACATATCGTTTTATGTTCGTTTGATGTTGATTTTCTTTTTTTATTTTGTTTTGAATTTTTATTAAATTCCGATTGGATTTATTCTGTTTTGATTTTTTTGGGTTAGGTAAGTGTATTAGGTGTTTTAAGGTTTAATTTAGTTGATTGGCATTTTAAGTGATATGTTTGATTATTCCTTTTTTTGATGTGTTTTGAATTATTTTAAGTTCAGTTCATTTTGGTTTGAGTATTTTAGAGTTTTATTTGACTGATTTTGTTATGTTTTGAGGACTGTTTTGGGTAGTTTTGAATGCTTTGAATGTTGCTTATTTAATCATCATTTGATTAGGAATGTAATTCGGTGGATTAAGTGATTTTCTTAAGTGAATTTCAAATTGCTTAAATCTGATTTTTTATTCATTTTCATATTTAATGAAGCATCTTTTAAATTGATTTTATCTTGTTTATTTAATTTGAGTTGCATCCAATGCGGTCCTTTAGGCTAGTTTTCGGTGCCCGACTTCAAATATCCATGTTGGTACTTGAATGTCTATTTTATTTCATTCTATGTTCGGGTACATCATGTTGGCATCCATCGAAGTACAAGTGAAATCTAAACATGGTCATTTTTCCTTCCCCAAGGTGATTTTCCATAAAATCGAGAAAAGAAATCTACATTATGATGGCATGGCGGCCCATTCTCGATAAATGGAATTTACTATTCGATATGGTTAAATCTTTTGACTTGCTACATTGAGGGAAGGGTCATTTGCAGTAGGAACGTGTCCCATGCCTACGCCTGGGTCAACATACCAAAAGCTTGTCCAGATTAGCTGCCCAAGTATGTAGTGCCCACAAAGTGGTGTTAACCTCCTTAAACATTTTTTAATTCATGTTCAGATTTGATTTAAAATTGATTTTATGTCCGATGGACCTATTAGGCCAATCTTTGTATCCATGGCCCGGCTGACCGGCTTCAAGTCTTTTTGGGTCGAGTTGGCCCGTTTTGCACTTTGTGGGCCCGGATGACCTGCTTGATGCCCCATCTTCACCTTACGCAGCTTGTTTTGGGACTGTTTTGGGGTCTACAAAACAGATCGGTTTGGGTTTGGAATCGGGACTATGTGGGGTCCGGTTTAGGGGGTGCTGTTCGGGACTGTTTGAGGACAGATTGGGGCCTGTTTCAGGATCCACATGGGAGACTCTGTAGGGGATCAATCTGAGCCTGTTTGGGGTCCAAACAGTGGCTAAAAAATGGGCTTGAAATTGGCCTGAAACAGGGGGTTGTTCAGGACGGGGGTTGTTCAGGACTGTTTTGTGGAACCGATCAAGAACCTATTGGGATCCACATTGGGGACTGTGCAGGGGCTGATCGGGACCTGTTTTTGGATCTGAACAGTGACTGGGATTTGGACCGGTTTGTATGGAGTCCTGTTAAGGGGTATGAGGGGACTGATTGCAAGTGTGGGGTAGATAGCCACCCAAGCGACAACTTGGCCCATCTTGCAAATTCCAACAGGCCTCAAACCGTCCCCTCTTCCTTACCCTCAAGGAGAGGCTGTCAAGGGTAATTTAAGGTACCAATAGTGGGTTAAAATGGCCTGTTTGAGGAATCGGCTCAAGGGGCTGCACATGGGCAGGACTTGGGCTGCAGATGGGGATGTGAATGGGCCAATAGGATGCTGGAAACAGGACTTGTTTGAGGTCTGTTTAGGGGAGCCATACAGGGGCTGTGTGGTCTTGTTAAAGGGCTGCTGTAGTGGAATTCAAGGCTAATCAGGCCTAGTTTGAGGGGCAGGTTGATAGGCTGCGGTGGTGCTGTTAAAAGGGCTGTAACCGGGCTTGAAACAAGAGGGCTTTTGGGGCTGTTTGGGCAGCGGAGAGGGGTGTAAGAGAAGGAGAAAGGGAAGGGAGATGAAAGGGTTACATGGTTAGATGGTAGGCTCACCTTCTTCTTCTTCTTTATTCTCTTCTCCTTGGATGATCGCTGTTGGAGTGCTGCAAGAAGAAGATGAAGAACCGTGAGATCAAGATGGGCAGTAGGATATGCCCTCCTTTTTGTTTTTCTTTCTTTCTTTCTTTTTTTTGCAGGTGACAACAGCAGAGGGGGCCGATGGCTTCCCCTTCCTCCTTGCGGCTGGCTTTGGCTTCAATGGGTTGGAGAGAACGTGAAGACTTGGCTTCTTTCCTGTGGTGGCTCTGGCAGGAGCGTGGATGGTTGTAACATGAAGACCCCTTGCTTCTTTCCTGCGGCTGGTACTGCAGAATGTGGCAGCAGATGGTGGATGAGGCAGGAGATGAAGAAAACGTGGAACAAGTGGTGGAAGAGAAAGGAGATGGCAAGAGGTGAACCATGGTATGCCGGGTCGTGACCCGGCCCCGACCCGGTCGGGTTTAGCCCCGACCGGCCCGGTCGCGACCCGGTCGGGCCGACTCCCCCGGCCGGGTCGCGCGACCCGGTCCGCAACGGTCATGTGACCGTTGCCAGACCGTTGGCAACGGTCAAATGACCGTTGCCAACGGTCATGGGGGGGCTGCGCCCCCCCCTTCCGCCCCTGGGGGGCTATTTAAAGCCCCCAGGGGCTCCCCTTACTCCCACCCCCCACTCTCTCTCTAAACCTCTCATTTTTGCTCTCATTGCTCTCATTTTGTTCCTCATTTACTTAATTATTTCATTAAGCATTTCATTAGTTCATTTAGTTCATTTAGTTCATTTATTTAACTTTTGTTTCATTGATTAGTTAGTTAAGTAGTTTCTTCTTTTTAATACTTATTTGCTTACTTACATAGTTAGTTAGCTAGAAGATTAGTTAGATATTTAGTTTAGTAGTTACTTAATACATCATTAGTTGGAAGGTATAGTTAATTACTTACTTGATCATAATGTAATCAAAGTAGAATTGTTTTTCATCAAATAATTAATCAAAGTTTACTTAGATAATATTGTAAGACATTCAATTTATGTAGCTGATTGGTGGATGAACCATGGTAAAGTACCAGGGTACGAGGACTTGGCGGACGTAGCCATCAGGGTCCTAAGTCAAACCACTTCGGCTTCGGGCTGCGAGCGAAATTGATCTACATTCAGCTTGATTCACACAAAGCAAAGAAATAGGTTGACATCGGAGGCTCAAGACCTCGTGTATTGTCACTACAACATGAGATTAAAGTTGAGGAATTTGGAGAGAATGAAGCAGAACCAGATGGAACAAAAGAGTTGGATATCACATGCGGCGGGACGTTCGGTCGACGAGCCGCAAATTGAAGAAGAGACATCGATTTGGATCAAATATTCTACGAGAAGAACTCCTTAGAAGTTTGGGTCAACGACCTAGAAGGGTTGGGAGAACCGGAGTTCAACCCCCAAGACCGACAATGGGCCGAAGGAGTGCTCGACGATGTCCCTTTGGCCGAAGAATTCCGCATCCCTCCCTCACTAGAAAGCGCCAGAGGACCGGAGAAGGAACTAGTCAAGGTACGCAAAGTAGGCGAAAAGGTAAACAAGTTATGACCGATCCTTTCGATATCGGATGCGCCGATACGGTCGAAGACGATCGAGAAGATACGCCGGAGCCGAACATCCGAGTGCGGTACCGTACGTCCGAGGATTCGTCGTCAAAGAGTAGCACGATGATGGTCTTGGACACGGGGGCGCGAACACTTTACAAGTACGAGGACCTCGGATCCTCCCATATCTCCTACAACGTCGTTACGTTTTACCGGCGAGGAGCAATATACTCACGCGACCCAAGATACCGATCGTGGTGGAAGGCCACAAGGTAGAGGAGGTCATCGTAGCCACGGAGTTGGAGCGAGAATACCACGATGCCTCCGACTATGTGTACGATTCATCCCAAGGCTCTTGGTTCCCTACATAGGATCGAGAGTACTGTGGAATGAATTGCGTGCAGTCATCGGATACTTCGATCCGATCGACCTATAGTTATGGTGACTCGTTTGGATCAAGTCTTAGAATAGTTTCCCGAGGGACAGACGAATGTGATCGTCATGTGTACATGTGTCAAGCTTAGCACTCAACCCAAAGGACACGGGGAGAGTACATCAACTACCTACAAAGTGTAGAACACATCACGTTGGAATAAAATTGATGCATTATTTATTTAAATCATGTCATTTAATTTATCCAATTTTTCTGTATTTTTCAGATTTTATTTTGTATTTTTCTTATTTTTTTGGATTTTTCAAAAAAAAAAATTTAAATAAAGGGGTCGCGACCGGGTCGGCCTGGGGGTCCCGCGACCCGGTCGCGACCCGCGACCCCTCCCTCCTTGAGGTGAACGTGACTTCTTCCTCCTCTTCTTCATCTCTTTTTCTTTTTTTTTCTTCTTTTTTTTTCCTCTTCTGGTCGCTGGCCGCTGCAGAAGCTCCTTTGCCCTCTCGCCTAGTCACCTGTTGGCCGATGGGTTGTAGAATGCCTTCTGTTGGGGGATCTATTCTCTCTTTTTTTTGATTTTTTTATTTATCCTCCCCACCACAGAGATAGGGAAAGGGAGAGATAAGGAAAGATAGATTTTCTTCACCTTCCTTTAACCGACCCAAGACTTATCCGGGAAAGCTTAGCCTTGAAGCAACTTTATGACGGCTGAAGATTAAGTCAGTCTTTTTGATCTAATTCTCATCAAGATGGCTTTTGATCTGATGACCGATATTAATTCTGGGTGGAATTAATTTTATTAACTATGAAAATAGTCAGAATTATTTGAAGGATATTTTGATGGTTGTAGATCTTGTGCTCCGTCAAATCTATAGTTGAGGGTCCTTAATTTGTCCATAGATCATCGATTTGACGGAGTTTTTGATCGGTGCGATCACATCCCTTTAAAATATCTAAAATTACATATAAAATACAATTAAATATCTATGCATCGGAACTTTGGTCTCTGTACATAAATCTTACTGTTTGAAATTATTTGGACAGTTTTTCCCCCTGCGTTGAAGTACATGCCAGCTTCGTAATTTTCGAATTTTGTCCGTAACTCCCGGATATGGATTAGGTTGATGATCTGACTTCGACGTTCTTCAACTTTAAGCCGGGTGAACATTATGGTGGTGTCACATGTTAATGAGTCTGTCCCGGTTTGTCTGGACCCAATAGGGACATGATAGTCATTTTGATCACTGGAACTAGATTTAGTCATTCAAGACACCGTTGCAAATATCTTGACTAGTACAATTCTGTAAGCCCATTTGTTTGGTCATTTGGACCCACTAAGTTTACCAAAAGTTGTTAGGAAGTTCAGTTTCTTTATCTTGTCTACAACTTGCCAAATATAAGTTAGAGTTGGGCGAACCAAATGATGTACCAATATGTTATTGGACTTGCCCCAAATTGCTCGGACCCGCCAAGGGCGAAAGAGATCATTTTACCATCTAGAGTCCGTTCGAAGCTAGATTATGACATTCGGGATACCGTTGCGAAGGCCTTGATTAGTATAGTCCCATGGACCCACTTGTTTTATCTTTCAAACCCGATATGCCCCCGATAAAGTAGTTTGAAAATTGGCTTTCAGTGTTTTCCACATAACTTTTTGAATATAGGTTGGATTGCCGATTCGACTCCGACATTGTTCATATGGAAGTCGAGTGGACTCTTTGGTGGTGTCACTTTTTATTAGACCTTACATAGATTGTTCGGATCCACCATGGATAAAATGGTCATTTTATCTTCCGGACTCAAATTTTGACATTTGGGACATTGTTGCGGAAGTCTTGACTGGTACAGTACCATAGACCTACTTGTTTTTTATTTGTGTCCATTAGGCCTACCAAAGGCCGTTCAGGAGTTTGTTTTCACCGTTTTATTTGTAACTTGTCGAACATAAGTCATATTTTTAATTCGACTCTGGCGCTGCACAAGTTTGAGCTGGGCGGACTAGATGGTGGTGTCTGATCGCTACCAGGCCGTCGTCTACTTGGTTGGGCCCAATAAGGCTTATCAGGCTCTTTCAGCCCATTGATCCCAAATGTGATGAAAAGTGGCTCCTACCTATTTGTTCGATTTTATTTTGTGTATTTTATTCAAAACTTGTTTTTTATAGGCACTATGACATTTTTTTCGGTGTCAACATTTTCATATCTTGGTGCTTTGTCATAGTCTATCCATTAATCAGCTGCATGATATCATTGTATATTAGTAAATAATTGGAGTAAGTTAATCATTTAAATTGCAAAATAAATGATCAGATGGTACGTAGCAAGGTTTAGGAGTATAACTGTTCATTGTATTGTTGATGTCTCAAAGTAGAATGTCCTTATTCGATAGTTATGTGATGTAACCTCAAAAATATAAATTTTAATATTTTGGAAATTTATTTTTTATTATGATTTGACTTTTGACATATCATTCATTACTAAAAAAATAGATGATATTCTATAAGAGTACTAGTTAGGTCTATGATATGTATAAAAATATATGTTAAGGTTGTTAGGTTTTTTGAAAATTTATTTTGACCTCATCTCATCGGACTTGCGAAGTACCGATGTTAATTACATCGAACAACCGTTCAAATATCCTTGATCATCTGCTATAGCAATTCATGGAATAGAAAACATACATCCACAAGAATAAGCATACGCACGAGAGCAACGACCCCATAAACTTGATGAAATGCAAACACTGAATGTGTTTTAAATTTGGTTCGATTTGAATTTGAGTTTGGAGAATTAAATTTGTTTATTGGTTTGTTCAGTTTGATTTGAGTTAAATTTGTTTGGTCAAAGTTGATTTGAGTTTGGTTTGGAGAATTTGATTTGAGTTTAATTTGTTGGTGTTGTGATTTATGGTCCACCATCTTGGAAATTATTTAAAATTAAATTTGAGTTGATCTCAATCCTCAGATTTTTGAAACTTTCAGATTTCAGACTTTGTTTGATGTCTTCTTGGTTTGAATATTTGCTTTGAGTTTGTTTTGATGCTTCTCGACTTACATGTGTTTGAAGGGGTTTGATTTGGTATATTTTGATTTTAAATTTTATTTGAGGATTTAGTGGATTTTCAAATTTCTGGAAACTACCAGTTTTTAAATTTGTTTGAGTTGTGTGGAATAATAGGTGTATTTCAATTTTTGTTCCAGGGGAATTTGGGTTTCTCACTGGGTGAAGTTTTGTTTGACTTAAGATCTGATGCTCTTTGGATTTGAATTTTAAATTTCAAGTTAGAGCTTAATGTGTTTTCATGTTTTGATTTCGAATTGTATGAATCTGGTTTATGATTTGATTTGGAAATTTGGTTTACATTTGATTTGTTTATCTTATCCAAACTTGGAGTTCTTTTTTGTGATTGAGAGTTCATTGTCATATTTTGCTTGGTTAAAATTAATTCATATTCTGTTTGTGAATTTAAGGATGTTTTGGTTTATTTAAGAATGTTCAGGTTCAGAGTTTGTCGCCTTTAGTATACTCTTTGATCCAACAGAGCTTAATTTGTATTTTGGTTTCTTTTAATTGGCCTGAAGTCCATTATGGTTTGAGCTTGATGGGTGACTGGATTTTGCTTGAGACTTTGTTTCACATATGCATTTCTTTTGATTCGTTCTGATTTTTTATGGTTTCAGAGTTAAATATTTTTTTTGGTTCCGGTGACCTTTAATTTTGACTTTCAGTTTTGCTGATCTTTATAATTGAGATCAAACTTTGTAGTGCATGGATTTGGTTTCATTTATGCAAAAATTAAAATGTTTGGTTCTTTAATTAATCAGATGGATTCATATTTTGTTTATCCTGGCCTATCTTCTCTTGAGTTTGCCATGAAGTTGATTCAAGTTTCTGTTTCGAGTTTTGGGATTTGAATTTCAGATTTAAGAATTGCTGGAGCTCCAACTTTGATTGGATTCTTTGTTCTCTTTCTTTTTACTCACAGTAAACTGAACCTTCATGCCTTCATATCAACCGGGCATTCTCAATCAGATCACTCCTCATTTAAGTTTAAGTTCTGTTTTAGGATCTTAGCATTTGAGATTTCTCTTTTTAGGTGTTTACATCCCATTCATTCCATGGGGTTATTCACATCCCTCATAAGATCAAATATGCACCGAACATGCCATTCTCATTATTTTTTTTTCTAATCCGAGACATGCTTTTACGATTTGAATGGCCTGAAATCAGGCCCACTGAATCCTTGATGGAATGTCTTGATCAATTTGAGATGGAAAATACCCGGCCTTTAATAGGCATACAGGCGTTCTTCCTATTGTTTTTGTAGATTTCATTAACATACGACTGGCATGTCGACATTTTAAATATGCTTAGCCTTGTATAGTTTAATGAATACGGTAAGACATTGTGGCATTTTTAATAGACCTTTGAATGTCTACCTTAAAGACGTAGGGACAGGTGTTTAGATGACCTCCCAACTAATCCAAATTATAATTTTCTTTTAGGTTAAGCTGAGATGTAGGGACGGACGTTTCACCGACCCCCCACTAGTCTCGATTGTTGGATTAAATTGGATTTTTATTTAATTTCAATTGAGTGTTTGTTTTAAAAAAATTTTAATTGTAATTTCTTCTTGTTTGAAGCACTGTTCGACCAAGGCTCCGTGGGCCTCATGTTGACCCGACATTCCATCGCCAAGAAGCCCTTGGTGGGCCTCGTTCAATCGGGGCTTCACTAATTTTTTTTACCTTTTTTTCCTATGGGGCCCACTTACCTTGACCGGGTGAGGGAAAGAGCTGACCAGCTCGATCTCGCGGGGTGTCGAGGGGCGTAGACCTTACCTTGACTATTCGAGTGCTCGACAGCGCAACAGGATCGGGGTAGGGACCTTGTCTCGATCCTGACGAGCACTTGAGGG
Organism: Cryptocoryne crispatula var. balansae; assembly: GCA_036172225.1. NCBI lineage: Eukaryota > Viridiplantae > Streptophyta > Magnoliopsida > Alismatales > Araceae > Cryptocoryne > Cryptocoryne crispatula. The sequence continues at coordinate 9,744,009 of CM069929.1, read as the reverse complement.
TAGTGTGGAGTTCAACCAACGGCTCATCTCTGGCGACACTTCTACGGCCTCCTAAGGCCCTCAACGGTGGTGTAAGAAGGAGCTGGGGATCTCGACGATAGGCTGAAGGGAGAAACCATGGATGCCAATGCTGCTTGGAGGAGAAATTGGGGATGCTGGTGTTGCTTGAAGGGGAAACCAGGGGCAATAACTTCGGCGGTAGAAGGAGTAGGCTTCGACGGTGCTGCTAGATGAGGCAATGCGACTTGACGGCCTCACCAGGAGAGGAGGAGTATGACGCCCTTGCAGGAATGGGTGGACAACACTGCGGTGCCCAGAAGGAGGAGGAAGGCTCTCCGGCCTTGTGGGCATAAGTAGACGACGCTTTGGTAACCCCTTCCTCCTGTCTCTACTCATCCCTCTTCTACCTCTCCTCTGGCCTCTCATCTCCTTCACAACGGCCTTGCGGGCTTTTATAAAGGCCTCATGGTTGCCTTACCATCAGGAGACCACCTGGAAGATCCCGCTTCCAACCGAACTCAAAGAGCTCCGCAGTGTTCGGGATCCTCTCCGGTTGCTTTTGGGATCCTTGGTGGCCTATCCCAGGAAGGTCAACAATTGTGGTTTCCTCAGATGGCCGAGCTCCATTCTTCGCATCTTCTTTCGTAATTGGCCACGACCCTATTTTGATGCGAATGCGTATCTCTCGCCATCACTGGCAGATCTCGATCCCTTCCACTGTCGGGGGGAATCTTGGAAGGAACGGGCTCTATCAATGGTAGTCCTTCTATGCATAGGAGACTATCCTAGCTCAAAGCACAGTCCTCAAGGGTATTACTATTGATGTGGATGGGCTTAGATATGAGCAATTGTAATGGGCTTATTTCAGGACTACAATCACTCTGCCAAGCATGTGTGCTGGGTGCATTAAATTGGATTTAAATTAACCCTTGACGGGTTAGGTAGATGGACATTGATCTTGGGCTATTTTATTAACCAAATGGCAATCAAAGTGGACCTAATCAAGGGGCATGTATAAAAGTTCAACAGTATGCTCAACAGAGATTTAATTTGAATTAATCTCATTCTTATAAAATTTAACGATTTTCGATGTCCTAATACATCTTGTTGCATATTATAATTGATCGATCGTCATTCCTAAGTATTATATGCTATGTAGTCAGAGGCGTGAGGCGACCGAGGCGAGGGACCCCTCGCCTCGCCTCAGGCGCTTGAGGCGGGCGCCTCAGGCGCCTGAGGCGACATTTTTTTTTTATTATATTTATTTTCAAAGTTGGAAGTATATATAAAAAAATTGAAAATATATAAAAAATATAGTGAATGCATCATAAATGTAGAAAATATATATGAAAATACAAGAAATATATCTAAAAATGCAGGAAAAAATATAAATACAATAATTATGTCCAAAAATGTAGATAAAATTATCTAAAAATGTTGAACATATCTAAAACAATGTGGGAAATACAAAAACAGCAGAAAATACATAAAAATGCATAAAATGATGTCCGACTTGTTTGGTAAATTTTTTCAAACCAAATGAAAACAACGTTCGACTTCTCCACCTCTTCGGTGTGCTATTAACAACGATTGAATCACGTTTATAACATAAACCAAAAATAAAAAAACAAAAGAACATACCTTTTACGGCTAAACACGGTCTTTCGACAAACTATGACAATAACGAAGAATTAAGATGCTATTAGAAGGGATGTTACGTTACAATAATGTGCATAAACACAAAAAACGAAACTCAAACAACCCTAAAACACACCTGCGTAACACCTTCAAGAATGAGGTGATGCCATAGGGAACTTCTCCAGCACAAGACGGCGTCAACGGCGGGTGCTGCGGCCGTAGATAGCGGCGACGGCGGGTTCTCCGATGGCGAACGGCGGCGAGGGGCACTGGAGGGTGAGGCGGACAAGCTTCTGCAGGCTTCCGGTTCAGGGAAGAGAGGGTCGCGACCGTCGGGGAGAGAGAAGAGGGCGGGGAGGGGGTGTTTTAAGTCAAATGGATCCGGGCCGGGTCCGGTTCGGGCCCGGATCCTGTCGCGACCGAGGCGATCGCCTCGCCGCCTCGCTGAGGCGGATAAGGCGTTCGCCTGAGGCGAACGCAGGTGAGACGAGGCGCTGCACCCTCGCCTCGCCTCGCCTCATCGCCTAGGCGGCTGAGGCGCTCGCCTCTGATAACATAGATTATATGGTTGATCTTTTCACATTGTTTAAAAGTTCGTTAATTGACTTGAATATTGGACTATAACAATATTTATGATTAAAAAAGTGACTTGGCAAGTGGCACGATGTCACTAGAGAGCATAACAATAAAAAAATGATATATGATTTACCTTAAGGACAAATTAAGTACCTGTTGCATGTATCAGATGATATATCATTCGATTCCACTGATAGTCGATAATATCTCATCACTTGCTAAAGTTTGATACCGTCTTTACGATTTCATCTTTTGCCCACTCAAGTGCATTATAGAGATAATCCATGTCTGTCTTCTTATTCCCATATACTATTATGAGAATTTTGACTAAGGGTTGCATTATATGAAGGGTCTTCTTTGCAATTCGTCGGAAGTCTTCACTCCTTAAGTTCTCTTCAACCTTCCTTCATTTACTCTTACCTGAAGGACTAGCCCTAACAATTCAAATAGTTCATTCCGGTGAAAGTATCATGTGGGTAAGAGAACACATTTATTTCATTAAACTCTCCAATAAAATGTAATGAAAAGCGAATTGGGTTGCCCTAGGTCATAGGACCTCTTGGCCTGCTCCCTCGTTAGGTTAAGAATGAAGTTATGGTTGTAAATGAAGGATGATATGAACTGGACCATCTTAACTACTTAACCAATTTGAGGATCCTTGTATTTTTCTTCTAACCTCAAATCTAATGAATGGGTGGAACATGATGTCCAATATAAACATGATCTTTTGACTTGACCGTTAGCATTTGTTCAGCTGCTTTGTAAACAATTGCATTGTTTGTTACTACTTGGATAACTTGTTCCTCTCATATATCTTCAACAACACTGTCAGTTAATTCATAGAAGTAGTTTCATTCTTTATATGTTTAGATACATCCACTGACTTTTAAATGATGGTCCCGACTTGATATTATATTAATAAGTTGATCATTGTCTTATTAATTATACTTTTTAAGAAGAAGAACTTACATAAGTTCTAAATTTTGAAGTTTAAAAGGATAAGTAGGTAAGAAGTTTGAAACTTGAAGGTTACTAATATGTCCAACCGTCTGTCATCAACATGTATTATCTTACTTGCCAAATATGTTCAAATGATTTGATGTATTATTTAATATCTTCTACTACTATTGGAAGATAAGTGTTATTTATTTCTTTTGAATTCGGTCCATGAACTCTTCTATCGACACCCATTATGTTGTCAATCATGGACTTGTAATACGGCCCCTTCACAATGTTCGTTAGTATGCTACTATGGAAGAATTGTCTTGTTGCTCGTCTAATCTTTTCTTTGCATATTCGCAAATTTTTCATTGCTGCCATGATGCTAATTTGTCTTTGACATAGATATGTGATGACGGAATCCACGAGACCTACTGTTGGGTCATCATCTTGTGTAAGATCGTATATTTTCTCTTCTTCTTGATTGTTCGATCCTCTCCCACTTCTATGTCCACTCCCACTTCCCGAATCTTGACTTATCAATCGGCTGGTACACCGATACATGTCTTTTTCTGCAAATGACTACTGACTTGTCTCCATCGCTCGTATCAATTCATTTGTTTGTAACAATAGTGATTAAATATTAAATTCGTAAATGACATTATTATAATTTTGTAAATATTAATGGTAATGTACTTTCATCAAAACTTTCTTCTTGAAAAAATTCTGAGAGCTTTGTCCTATTGTGTAAATGTGGACCAAACGTTTTGCAGGTTTGGAAATTTCTTCCTGGATGGTTTCCTTATGTCACTTTGAAGCTTCATTTGTTTGTTTCAATACTTGTAAATGCCTACGGAATTGAGTTTTTACCTCGAGTGGAGTCCATGTGCACGGTGCAATGTCACCTTTCATCCTGGCGAGGTGATGCTAAAAAGTTCCCGTACATAATCTTTTCACATTTATATTAAACTTTCTTTTGTGTTGTAGACATCAAGTTATAATGAAGTTAAGTCGGATTGTGATTCAGAGAAAGACATTGAAATGTTGAAGAAAGTTAAAAAAATAGAGACAACACTTTAAAAAAATGGGTTAGTGACACAATTAATCAAAAAATAATTTTTTTGGAAATCTTATTAGACATTTGAAGGAGACAATCAGCACTAATTAGACACTTGAAAGAGAAAATTAACACTGATTAAACACTTGAAAGAAAGTCTTAGACCTGGTTATCGGGTCACATGACCCCACCCCCAGGTCAAAGATTTGGGGTCTGGACCCACATGGTGGTCAGTCCAAAAATCAACCGGGTCAGGCTGGGTCTCGTGACCAGTGCTGACCCAGCAAACCATGGTCTAACATTTTAAAGCTTTCTTTTCTAAGATTTGTTGTTATACAACCATGTGTTCATCAAGTAAACAAATATTGTTTGACCTTGTTTTTCTTGGGGTGGGGAATACAGGAGGGATGCACTCAAAATACTGAGAATGAATAGCATGATACTAGACATCCATTATTGTAATTTTCTACTTTATTGGTGGCTGTAGACCTGTGGTATCCTTTTTCACTTGCCCCACCATTCTTCTCTTGCCTTGTGTGATAGCAAACTATGGGTGGTGCTGATTCTGTTTTTCTTTTATACAGTTAAATAAGCGCGTTTATGGACCAAGGAATGTGGGAATCATTGGTGATAGGGGATCGTTATCTACAGAAAGTAAGCAATTCTTCTGGCAATCAATGTTTCATGATTGACTTCAATTGTTTCTAGTTGTGAATTTATTTTGACATGTAAACAAAAATAATCTGTTGCGGTCTATTACTGTCAGTTAATTCTTATGTTCTAAACTAATCATAGGAATGCATGGTTTTCGGAAGCTGACCCCATGCACGCTATGACGTAGGAATATAATGGTTACAGTGATTAATGCTCGCTGGTTGAGCCAATTCAATCAGGTTTTATGCTACTTCATCCCTTGGTTCAGCCTGGATTTGGTCTTATTGGTCAGCTCATGACTTGTTGGCCATGAGATTGGCCAATACAGTACCTGCATTGTTGTCCCTATCCTCTTCCCCATCCTAACTTAAAAAGCAGGCTGCTACCGTCAAAGTTGATATCCACTAAAGTTGAGGTTTACCCTAAGATCGAGTTATGAGATCCTTTCACTGCTCCCTGTCTATCTATGAATGGATGCTCTCTGATGTGGGACCGACCGGCGCCAAACCGTAATTAGCAATAAACAGCAATGCGGATATGCCAATATGCTAAACAGTGTAACCAGAATAACGACTACGTACAAATAGAAACACGCCTGAGTATCAATCCCTCAAAGTGGGAGGGGCTTACGAATGTGTGGATGCCACCGAGTTAGGACACTCGACTATCAATAAAAAAATGATATAATTTAACTGAATTAGGCAAAACTCACATAATCTCAAGTAACCTGGCAGCGTAACGTTTAATTGGCGCAACGCGTAGCTCACATAATTGACACGGCAAATAGGTGCATAAAGAAATGAGCAAGTAACGATAGCTGGACAGGGATGCACCTGCGCTCCCGTGCTAGGGAGGTCAATTATCCATATCCCCACAAAACATTGGCTCGACGGACATCTTGACGATAGCAGAAGGGGGAACCGTCCGCTGAATCGAACACTGCCGGGCACTGGTAGAAACTGCTGTGAAGGGAGGCGAACAGAGCTGCAGGGCTGCTGGCTGCGCAGAAGGGGAACTGCAACACTCGCGGGGCTGCAGCACGGGCGGAAATCCAGTGCTGTACGCGGGCTGCTGGGCGCCCAGAAATCCGGGCTGTTGTGCGCCCAGAAAACTGGGCTGCTGTGTGCAGGCTGCAGCAGACCGCGCAAAGGGGGGGGGACGGCCAGAAATCCCGGGTCGTGGCACGTGCGCTTCTTCAGTCAGACCGCAGGGGAAACTGTAGCACGGGCTGCAGCACGGCCAATCAGCAGGAGCGCGCGGATCTACTACTGTGTGGGCAATCAGAAGAAATAATTCGCAGCAGGCCATGAATGCAACCCATGGGACTGTAGCACTAGTGAGGTGACCAAGAACCCGCCTGAACGGGGGGTGGCCAGCAGTGGTGAGGGCGACGGACTATGTTATCAAAGGCGAACGCCTCGGTCGCCTAGGTGAGGAGGCGAGGCGAGGCAGCCCTCTGCCGCCTCGCTCTTGCGGCGATCGCCTCCCCCGCCTCAACCGCCTAGGCGGGGGAGGCGTGAGGCGAGGCTGAGGCGAACGCCTCAGCCTCAGCCTATCGGATCCGGACCCAACTGGCCGGATCCGATAGGCTTAAGTTATCGCGGCGGCCCCCCCTCTCTCTCTCGCACCCGACGCGCTGCCCCCTCTCTCCCGCGGCCTCTCTTCTTCAGCCCGACGCCGCCGCCAGCCGGAGAAGGTCCCGCCGCCGCCGCCAGTCACCGGAGAAGCCCCTTCCGCCGCCGCCAGAAGCTGTAGAAGGTGTCAAAACCTTCTAGAGCATCGGAGGAGCTCTCCAACCGGTCCGTTTTAGGGTTTTAACGTTTTTTTCTTCAAATTTTTTTATCTTTTTCATTCAACATCCTTCTAGTAATACGAACTCTTATCTTTTGTTTTATTTTCTTCTTTCTTGGTGTACATTGTTAGAAGACCGGATTTAGACGTACAAGGTACGTTTTTTTGTTAATCTTCATATTTTTCATTGTAAATGTCATTCCAATATCTTTATTAGGCTATTGGCAATGTGTAGAAGGCGCAAGTGTTGTTAACCGGGTTTGCAAAGATTACTGAACAACCCGGACGTTGTCGAAAAGGTATAATTTACGTTTTGATATATTCTTTTTTTATGTTAATGCTATTTACATATCTTAAATACTATTTCTGAAATCTGATTTGTTTTTTTTAAGTCTGATTTTTTAAAATCAGATTTCTGAAAATCTGATTTGTTTTTTTTAAATCTGATTTTTTAAAATCAGATTTCTGAAATCAGAGTGTTTAATATATCTTATTAAATAAATCAGACCTTTAATTAAATTAGATTTAATAAAACAGAGTTTTAGTTAAATCTGATTTATTAAATCAGATTCTTTGTTAAATGTAATTTATCAAATCGCAGTTTCTGTTAAATCTGATTTATTAAATCAGATTGTTTGCTGAATCCGATTTATTAACACAGAGTTTATGTATTTTTTGTTTATGTATTTTTTTTTTGTTTATGTATTTTGTATGAAGATGTCTCAAACTTGTGGAGCAAGCTTCGGGGACGGGGTCAAACACCCAAAGCAACGTCAACGGGCCCCATTATCTCAAGACATGCTCCTAAGTCGAAAAGGATGTTGGTTGGAAGTATGGAATTTTGGTGGATCCAAAAAATCGGGATCTTGTTAGATGTACCTTTTGCAACAAGGATTGCGAAAGGTGGAATATATAGGTTGAAGCAACATATTGCGAGGTTTATCCACCAATGTGACAACTTGCAAGTTAAGGCTACACGGAGGTCAAAGAAGAGATTAAACAACATATGGAGCAAGCTAAACAAGCTCGGTTCGAGAAGGTTGCGGTGATTAGAGAGATTGAGGGAAGAGACAACCTTCTTGGTGTCAACACTTCGGAGACGAGGCATGGAATGAAGATACTTCACTTGTTTGTGATCCGGCATTTTTGCCTCCTCGTTTGAGAGGTCCCATGGACCGTTTTATGAGGCAAAATCCAGAGGTTTCCAAAGAGAAGAGTGTGAAAGACAAAAAACATTTGAAGAAAGAGAGGGAAAAAGTAGTGCAATACATTGCTCGGTGGATGTACCAAGCAGGTATACCTTTCAACACCGTACGTATGAATAGTTTTCAAACCATGTTAAAGGCTACTGGTCAATTTGGCCTGAAATTGAAAGGCCCATCATATCATGAGGCGCGTGAAAACTTGCTTGTGAAAGAGCTTCAAATAACTAAAGAATTAGTTGAAAAAGAAAAAGGAAGTTGGGTGAAATATGTATGCACTATCATGTCCGATGCTTGGACAGATAGAAGAGGGAGAACATTGATAAATTTTTTAGTCGACACACCTACGGGCACAGGTCTTCTTAAAATCAATAGATGCATCTTTACAAGTGAAAGATGCAAGGTTGATGGCTGATTTGTTGGACAAAATTGTTATTGAAGTTGGGGAGAAAAATGTTATCCAATTGTAACGGATAACGAGGCAAGTTACGTAATCAGGTAGATTGTTGATGTCTATGCATCCTCGTTTGTTTTGGACACCGTATGTGCAGCCCATTGCATTGATTTGATGCTAGAAGATATTTCTAAGTTGTCGGGTATCAAATCCACAATTAGGCACGCGAAGTACGTGACTACATTTATTTATGGGCATACAAAAGTTCTTGCCATGATGAGGAAGTTCACCAATGGAAGAAATTTGTGTAGGGCAACAGTCACAAGGTATAATCTCAATTTGAAATATATTTTTATATTGTTTAAATTGGTTTGTGAATTGACTTGCGATATTGAATGCCATTAACTTTTTTTTTTGTGTGCAAGGTTTGCAACCAACTATCTCAACTTAGAGAGGCTACACAACTTGAAGGCTGAATTGAGCAGGATGTTTACATTTGAAGAATTAGCGGATCGGCTCTAGCAACCGATGGGCTAAGCAACGAGGGAAAGAAATCATGTGACATCATTTTGAAAACAACTTTATGGAGAGGTGTAGCATATGCTCTTTGATATTCAAGCCTCTTGTGATAGTCTTACGCTAGTGGATGATGAGAAACCGACGAATGGGCTACATCTGTGAAGCAATGGACCGGGCAAGGAAGGTATTAAGAGTGCCTTGGATGAGAAGTTTGACAAATACGGTCCGATTTGGGACATTATTGATAGGAGGTGGGACAATCAACTCCATCGTCCATTACGTACGACGGGTTATTATCTTAACCCCCAATTTTTTTACTCAAATCCGGATGTTGAGAGTGATGGAGAAATAAAACAAAGACTCTATGATACCATTGAGAAGCTAATTGAAAGTCCTGATGAGCAAGATATTATTACCAAACAACTAAATACATACAGGGATGCTGAGGGCCTATTTGGTAGAGATATGGCCATCAGACAAAGAAAAACTTCTATTCCAGGTTGACATTTAATTTAAGCCACATTCGAAAACTTTTCATTTATACATTTCAAAGTATTGTTTTGATTTTAATTAATTCTCGTCTTTCTTTTATGAATTGGTGGAAGGATTGGGGAAGCAAAGTTCCTCGATTGCAAAGGTTTGCCGTTAGGGTATTGAGTCTCGCTTGTAGTGCATCTAGTTGTGAGGCAATCGGAGTACCTTTGAGCAGAGGTATGCACTAGTATCATTCATTATTTGGCATGTTTCATTCAATACTCTACACTAATGTTCGTCCTTAAATTATAGGTGCGCGAAAGAAAAGGAATAGATTGGAACAAAAAAAGCTAAACGATCTTGTCTATACTTGATACAATCAAAGGCTTCGAGATCGCCATTTTAGGATGGAGAAGTTCAATCTTGATCCTATTTCTTTGGACGATATTGATGAGGCTGATGAGTGGATCACTAGAGAGGACGACGAATATGTGCATGAAGGAGAGGATCTCACATGGAGGGAAGTTGAACTAGCAGCGGGTATTGATGAAGAGGAAGGTCCATCAACTAGAGCAGAGGCCTCTAAAAGGCAAAGGATTGAGAAAGGAAAGAGTGTGGCCATGGATGAAGATACCTCAGAATCGGATGGGGATATTCATGTTCATGCTGCGATGATGATGACCCTTACTCTTCCGATTGATTATTGATATTTCATATTTGTGTTAACTGATTAAGGAGACGTTAGATGAATGTACCTGGATCTTGTTGTTGTGAACTCATCGTTATTTATGTACTTCTATGTTTGCTTTATCATTTTTATTCAACATCTTTCTACTTGATGTCATGTATTTTTTGATTTTGGTGATGTGTTCAATTTCTAGGCATACTTATGGAAATGAAATGAGAAAAGGTACTTCTTTCAACTTATTTTTGCAGTAATCATTTAATACATGTTTAACGTAATTTCTGCTGTTTTTTGTATTTTTCTGAATTTTTTAGATATGTTCAGCTTTTTTAGATAATTTTATATGCATTTTCGGACATAACTTTTATTTTTCCTGCAAATTTAAATTTATTCCTTGTATTTTCATATATATTTCCTGCATTTCTGATGTATTTACTGTATTTTTTTTATATTTCTTCACCTTCTTATATAGATTTTTCAGGTATTAAAATTAAATCTCAAAAAAAAAAAATGTCGCCTCGGGCGCCTGAGGCGCCCGCCTCAAGCGCCTGAGGCGAGGCGAGGGGTGCCTCGCCTCGGTCGCCTCACGCCTCTGACTACATAGGCGACGGAGGACCCGTCCCTAGGGGGGGTGAAAGAAATGGCCGCCGCGGCGGCTATGACCCGAGAGAAGGAGAAGGAACCAAAGACACGGCAGGAAGGATTCATCTCATTCTTCATTTCATTCATTCATGTCCAACCATATACAAAATGAGGGCTTTATATAGGCCTATGACAAAAGATCAAATAAACCCAAAATTATTATCTATACCTCTATGTACCCAATTCCATATGTGTATATGTCATATCAACAAATATGCAAGCATGAAATGTGCTTGACTTCACTCAAAATAAATCCCAAAAAAATATCCAAAATATGTCGTGAGCTAATCAATAAAATAAAATAAAGAATAATACGCTCACTCATCATCTATCCACAAAGACGTGACCGGATGTTGACGCCGTCGGTAAACGTAGGATGGATCGAACCGGACACGTGCACGAGTGTCCTCACCACTCTCACTATGCTTAGGCCACCCAATAACCGTGCTATCCTCAGCATTTACGACCTCATGGAGGCTTGGATTGCAGGCTAGTTCGACGATTTTGGCCGATCTTGTGATCCCTGGCTGATGTGAACTGGGTTGGCACCCATGGTCCATGGGGCCAATCTGGTCCTGAAAAGATTAGGGGTCCTGATTGGATCCTGTAATCTTGCATGGAGTGGCCATGATTCTAAGCGAATTGGCTACATCAAAGAATTGATGAAAAGAGTTATATTATACATTTGGCACTATTAAGAATGTTGACAATCCTTTTTAGTAAGAAACTTGATAAGCAAGTTCCCGGAGCTTTTGAATCTTCAATGGACTTGTTGGAAAATTATTTCTGTACATGCATAGCGAACAATTATGAATAAGCATACTAATTTATTTTAAGATAGACTTTTAGGAATGATTTTTCTATTTTTTTGTTGAATTAAGCTTGTGGATAAGCTCCCAAGAAAAGCATTCAGTTTACCTGTTTAGCATTGAAATCCATGTCTTGGCTGGTTGAAGTGATAGCTTCACTTCAAGCACCATACATCCTTCCTATCAGAAAAGTACGAGAACTAAATTATGTTGTGGTATGCTTTATGTACTTGTAAAATGATTTGGCTAATAGATTTATCATTTATGAGATTAGTAAGTTTTGAAGTATATAAATGCAATAATTTGTCATATTTATGAGTACACATACCATTTTTGGTACTAAAAAGTGATCTTTTCTTTTCCATTGCTGAGGTAGTAACACAAGGTGGTTTGGTTCGAGCAAGGTGACTCTTTGCTCCCTTGACCACAACTCGCAGACATTATAATTGCACTGCATGCTTCTTTTTTTGCTTTATGTGTTTTTGTAATGTTTTTTGATTCTTTTGACATTGAGCACCTTGGTGCCAAGTTCTTCATACTAATGGTGCCTGCTTCTGTCCACCTGTGGTTTTATATAATGCAACTTTGGCTTTGTTGTATCTATGCTTTGTTTAACTCAAGCTTTTCTTAACTGGGCCTTGAAATGTCTTTTCAGGTTCCTTTGCTGCAGAGTTGTCACAAGATGCAGATGCCTCAGACTGGGCCGATCAACAAGTATTAGATGCTGGAAATGCCCAGAAAAGTAAACGATGGTTGTCAGAACTGCATTCTTCTTCAGCTCATGGTGTTGATTATAAACCATTGTATAGAACGTCCTCATGTCCTCAGCATCAGCAATTTGGCTCTGGTGGATCTATTCTTAGGACAAATTCTTTTTCAGAATATATCCCCGAATGTGAACCATTATACAGAACATCTTCATATCCACAGCAAGAATTTTCCAATGACCTCACCATTTTTCCAACTCCTTTCACATCTTATCCTCCACCAGTGCATCGACCTGAGGCAATTCAAAACCAGTCACCACACTTGAATGTCCTGTCCCTTCCTTCTAGTGGCCATTTATCTTCCGCACTTGATCTCTCCATTTTTTCTGGTTCCCAGCTTCATCTGACAGGACTGATTCGCAGGCCCTACACTGGGAGTATAGGTCATTTCTCTCACCCTGATCTCTCCCTTGGTAGTCGACCAAAGAGTTGGTCCAACCTGATTAACACTTCTGATGATCTCTCTGGTTCATCATCAAACCTCTTACAGGGACAACTGCCTTATCCTAGTATATTTCCACATCTGTTTCAGCAGCAGCAACAGCAAGGAATGAATATAGTTCAACATCCGAGTCATCTTTCACATATATGGTCTCAACATCTCAGTTCGTACTCTTCGTCTCAGGTAGTGAACAAGTGTGATGTGATATCTGGACTAGGTGATGTAAGAAGTCTGAGATCAAAACCTCCTAAAAGGTGGAAACAGGGTACTAAGATGTCCAAACAGGGATCTGATGGTGGCAGCCAGAAAAGTGATGGTGGATGGCCACGGTTCAGATCGAAGCATATGTCAGCTGAAGAGATAGAGAGCATTTGGAAAATGCAACAAGCTGGCGCTCGTAACAATGATGCCTACATTTATGATTACTATCATCAAGCTTGTCTAAACAAGAAATCCGTAGGATCATCTCTAAAGCAGCCTTTTTGTCCAGCTTCCATCCAAGACATGTATTCCCGGGCACATGGTAGTGGTGAACCACTTACCCATCATCAGTCTGATGCCATTGGGAAGTTTCCTTTTCCTTCTATCCGCAGGCCTCGCCCTCTGTTGGAGCTTGATCCATCTGCTTTTAGTAATATTATTCTTGATCAGAAGTCTTCCGGGAAACCCCTTGAGCAAGAGCTGATGTTAGCAGCTAGAGTTACTATTGAAGATTGCTTTTGCCTTCTTCTAGATGTGGATGATATTGACCGCCTAATGCAGTACAAACAGCCTCAAGATGGTGGTTCCCAACTTATGCAGCGTCGACAGGTACTACTTGAAGGACTAGCAGCATCTCTACAGCTTGTAGATCCTCTTGGTGCAGGAAAGCCTGGCCATTCTGTGGGTCTACGCTCGAATGATGATTTGATATTCTTGTGCCTAGCCTCTCTTCCTAAGGGCCGGAAGCTTCTCTCAAGCTTTGTTCATCTTCTTTTGCCTGGGAGTGACCTAGCTCGGGTAGTCTGTATGGCCATCTTCCGTCATCTAAGGTTTTTATTTGGTGGGCTACATTCAGATCCCAGTGCAGCAGCAACAACGGTTCTCCTTGCGAAAATTGTTTCTTTGTGTGTTAGTAGCATGGATCTAAATGCACTTAGCGCCTGTCTTGCAGCTATAGTTTGTTCCTCAGAGCAGCCACCCTTTCGTCCCTTTGGAGCATCTGCAGGTGATGGTGCTTCAATTATCGTGAAGTCTGTTCTTGATAGAGCAACAGACCTCCTGACAAGTTCGCATGCTGCAACCAACTTTAGCATGTCGAGCAGATCTCTATGGCAGGCATCCTTTGATGCCTTCTTCACGCTCCTGACAAGGTATTGCACCAGTAAATATGATAGCATAATGCAGTCATTACCGTTGCAGGCTCAAAATAATATTGGTGCAAAATCTGAGGCATCAAAAGCTATAAGCCGGGAAATGCCAGTAGAGCTATTAAGGGCAAGTCTTCCCCACACGGATCAATTTCAGCAAAAGACGTTAGTAGACTTTGCCCAGAGGTTTACTGCAGCTATTACTACTTAATGATTGTCAGTGGCAGTCGATGGTGGTCATATGATTTTTGTGAATGTATTTGATCACCAAGGAAACTACAGTTGCTATCCTTTAGGAGGTCGTCAAACATAAGCAAACATAAAATAGAGCTTGAACCTCTGTTTTTTCCGCTTCCTCTTTCCTCTTTCCTCGTGTTCTTGCTCTTAATTTTTTTAATGAGAATGTGGCCAGGATCTGCTGGGGGAGCTTGCTTTTTGGTGCTCCTTGTGGGGACTTCGATGTACTGGGGATGAGAGTTGTATAGATTCTTCCTGTGAAACTCATCATCCGTGAATTGGTGTTCACAGTATGTGAATCACGTGCCTGCGTTGTGCATTGTCTTGTTTGGTCATCTGTGGAATTGGTGACTGCCATGTGTACTATCTCTTTTATGCATTGTCCTGTTTGCTCTGTATCGGATGCGTCCACTCCAAAAAAATGGAAAGAAAAAGCTTGTAACACGCAGGTGGATTGAGTAGCTTTCAGTGTTCCTGATGATATGGCTGCATGATGTGTCGTTTATTATTCCAGTCATGTTTGAATGGCTCTGGCAGGTACGTAATTGTTCAAGTTTTTGCCTCTTCTTTTCAGTTAAAAAAAAGGAAACGAATGCCCTTATTACGAATTCATTCTTTCATGGCTCTTCGAATCTTCACGGTCCGTCATATTTATGGGGTGTTTGGTTGCATGATAATTGAGGTTTTTATTTTAATTTTTAAAAATTATAAGAAAACTTGTTAAAAGAGGTGTTTGACAACCATGATAATTTTATGTTTTGAAAGTGATTTTCTTCTTAAACAAAAAAAGAGGGCCTCACCTCTTTCTTTTTTCTTGTGGTCCCCCCACTTTATTTGGTCATGTGTGGTAGTTACTCTTTTTTGTAATCACATCCCTCCAAACATGATAATTTTATGTCATGAGTTGGTTCACTTTTTATTTTAATACAAATTTTTATCATGAAAGTGTACAAAAAATTATCATGCAACCAAACACCCCATTAGTATGTCTCTCTTCGACCTGTTCTCCACTCCAAGCAGGATCGCCCATCGGATTTCTTCCTTCAGTAACTGGCTTTGTCTGCATAGCGTTTGATCTGTTGAACCTTTTCCTATCACGAATTTTGATACCTGATTCTGACCTGATTTTTTTTCCTGTTTTAGTGTGCCACAACAGTTAACGCATTTAAGACGGCACAGGATCGATCTCTCGGCCTTGGTCAGAGGAAATTTTTTTTTTTTTTGAGACACCTGGGTGTCCACTGCTGCACCGCAGAAGATTCCGACCTGAATCAGTTAGAAGCATTTGAGAATTGAGAACAATCAAAATCAGAACTTTGCCAACTTTTTAGGTTCCAAATAGTTCAGTCTTAGTTTTCCAAGAAAGAAAAAAAGAGGTGCAAGTTTATGAAACTATCAGCCTTTTCAGTTATGATTATAGAGTACAACTCAGGCAAATGAAACAGAATAGCGGAGAAGTTACTGAAAAGGTGATTGCAGCATTTGAAAAGAATGACACCTGAATGGTGGTCAACAGCCTGTCTGGTGACAGCATCAAACGCCTCTGTCGTTGATATTGATAAAGATCATCTTAAGATGTTTGACGGGTGATATTAGTTTTGAAATTTGCAGTACAAACAAAATATGAATTGTAATAGAAGTGAGTGTCAATAAGTAACAATTTATTATTAATCTTCCATTCTCTAGGAACATCATTGTTGTTAAAATTGATAGTGTTGTTTTAATACCTTAACCAAAGAGGGGCATAAAGTACTTAGCAGATATGATAAAATTAGAGTCAAATGAGTATTTAAATATACATGTCAAGACTTGTCGCAAAATTAAATAAATAATAACTTTTCAAAAAGACGTAGCAAAAGTGAATGCTTAATAAAATTTTGATCTCAAATAAAATAAAATAAAATCAAACTGGATTGAATTAATTCAATTAATTTAGTTTGTTTTTGAAACAATGACTCAAAATCAAGTCAAATTGAATTGTGAACAACACCCCCTGCACTAACCATTAGAGTATCAAAATAAAACATAATTATCTAAAATTTTTATTTGATATTTTTAAATGATGAAGTATCAATATCAAAACTGATGCAAATGTCAGTCACTTGCATTATATATCATGCATTGTATATACTATAAGTTTCAAATTTAATACTATCAGTCAAACAAGTCATTATGATTTTTATCGACATCAACTTCAAAATTAATAACGACAGAGATGTCTAATACACAAAATATTTTAGTTTCACTTTCTATTATGTTTCCTTCACCATCATTTTCTTACATTTTCATGACTAATTAACATCAAGTAGTTCGGCTTCTTCTCAATTCATGAAGTATGTAGAGGGATAAGTCATCATCATTAAAAACTAATGCAAGCAAAGGACTTAAAAATGGTGCCAGATATTGGAAATATTATCTCACTCATTATGCTGCTATTCATGAGAGCATATCATGATATCTAATTAGCACTTTCAGTAACTCCTCAACGCCGATTATTATTTAAGAATAAGTAATAGTTACAACAATTATGGCAATTTTCAGTGGAATGTGTACAATTATATCGATTTACCATCGTTAATCATTAAGAAGGATTATATAGTGGCAAGTGAGTGAATGAAAGAAAATCAATGTTTCTCAAATAGCTTACTCTTTAAACTACATAAAATGACTTTTTTACATCTACATAGCCATTAATGCATTTGCATCTATACACTATTTTCTTAAAGAGAAATATGTAATATACTTGAGAAGACCATAGTTAAATATTGCAAATTCATTTCTTGAGTAGCAGCACTTATGGGGTGTTTGATTCCAATTATAAAAGAGAATTAATCTCTAATATCACACAATCTCATCTAAATGATTTTTTTTACTTTTTCCCCTTAAATCTCAACCAAACTCACCCTTGGTGGTATAATGGTTAAAAATGTTAGGTATACTAATTACCTGTATTATAAACAAATAACAAGTCTACGTAGAAAAGGACTAACAAGGGTAATGGGGTGTTTGGTTGCATGATAATTTTTTGTACACTTTCATGATAAAAAATTGTATTAAAATAAAAAGTGAACTAACTCATGACATAAAATTATCATGTTTGGAGGGATGTGATTACAAAAAAGAGTAACCATTGCACATGTCCAAATAAAGTGGGGGACCACAAGAAAAAAGAAAGAGGTGAGACCCTCTTTTTTTGTTTAAGAAGAAAATCACTTTCAAAACATAAAATTGTCATGTCAAACACCTCTTTTAACAAATTTTCTTACAATTTTTAAAAATTAACTTCAATTATCATGCAACCAAACACCCCATAACCGTTTCCACTCCAATTTCTTTACAACGTTGACAAAAAAAAAGAGTCCTTTTAACAAAAATGTCTTTTTTTTTTCTCTGTGCTCGGACAGTAAAAGCACGGCGCCATGTTTGGAGGCGGAGCGATAAGGAGTTTCGGATGAGAGGGAAGGAGAAGTGAGTCTATGGTGCTTCCACCACCATCCCCCCTTGAGGACGTGCGAGATCGATCTCCACCCAAGCTCAGAAATTCAGCCAATCTACGGCTTGCTGCCTCTGATCTCCTCAGTTTCCCCCCTTCAACACGGTGTCCTTCTGCTCCGTGCAGAGGAACGCGTCTTCTGTTCATGTTCGGTGTTCTTGAACCAGTGTATCCCCTTGCAGGCATCTGGACCTGCTAACCATGCCTGCCCTCCTCCAGTCAACTCCTCACTTTCTGAACATCGGCAGGACCTCGGGACGCGATGCTAGGAGGGGTTCCTGCTTGCTTTGTCACCTCCCGGCCCTCCAGACACTGTCAAATGTCGGCAGGGGGGGCTCCTCAAAGGGCCTGACGACAACCCATGTCGTGAACCCTCCTAAAGATTCCGTCTTTACGCTGCCCAGTTGGCGGAACGGTAAGAGCGACCAGCGGAGCAAAGAGCTCAGGCTGAACGATGCCTTCCTGTACCTGGAGTACATGGTAGGGAAGGGCCACGTCCCCAACGCTGAGCAGGGTACTCAACTTCTATACGATCTCTGCAAGGTGAACAAGATTCGGAAGGCCGTCAGGGTGATGGAGCTAATGGTTAGCGCGGGCAGGACGCCGGAGTCGGGTACCTTCACCTATCTGGTTAATCAGCTTTGCAAAAGGGGGAATGTTGGCTACGCAATGCAGCTGGTGGATAAGATGGATGAGTATGGATGTTCACCGACTACTGTCACTTATAATTCCTTGGTTAGAGGCCTCTGCATCCATGGGAATTTGCAGCAGAGTTTGCAGCTCTTGGACAGACTGATGCAGAAAGGATTGATTCCTAATGTATTCACATATTCATTTCTGTTGGAAGCAGCATACAAGGAAAGGGGGGTTGATGAGGCAGTGAAGCTTTTGGATGAAATCATAGTTAAAGGAGGGAAACCCAACTTGGTCAGCTACAATGTGCTGCTGACAGGTTTGTGCAAAGAGGGGAGATTTGATGATGCTATTAGGTTGTTCAGGGGCCTGCCATCAAAGGGTTTCAGGCCGAATGTTGTAAGCTATAACATACTGCTGAGGAATTTATGTTATGATGGGCGGTGGGAGGAGGCCGAGGAGCTTCTTGCCAAGATGGGTAGTGAGAACTGTTCCCCGAGCATCATTACCTATAACATATTGATCGGCTCTCTCGCCTTTTATGGGAGGACTGGGGAGGCATTTGAGGTCCTGGAAGAGATGGCCCAAAATGGGTTTAAGCCAAATGCTGCCAGTTACAATCCAATCATTGCACGGTACTCCAAGGAACAGAATGTAGATGCTGTAGAACAGTGTCTTGATATGATGCTGTACAAGCATTGCCCGTTTAATGAAGGAACGTACAATGCAGTTGCAGTTCTTTGTGGGGAAGGGATGGTGGACGAGGCCTTCTCCTTACTTCAGAGTTTGGGTAACAAACAGAACTATGTTATGCATGATTTCTACAGAAATGTTATTTCGTTCTTATGTAAGAAGGGTAACACCTTAGCATCCTTCCAGCTTTTAGATGCAATGACAAGAAGTGGATTTACTCTCGATTCTTACACCATTTCATCATTAATAAGAGGTCTCTGTATGGAAGGTATGCTGGATGAGGCTGTTGAGATATTTGATGTGATGGAAGAAAACGAATACAGGCCAGACATGGACAATTATAATGCTCTCATACTTGGGATGTGCAAAGCTCAGCGAACAGACCTGGCCTTCGATATTTTTGAAATGATGCTAAAGAAGGCATATACACCTAATGAAACTACATATATAATATTAGTGGAAGGACTTGCTCATGAGAATGAAATTGAGTTGGCCACAAAAGTCCTCAGAAATCTGCATTCAAAATATGCAGTAAGCAGGAGTACTGCAGAGAGGATTGCAATGCAATACGACTTGGACTTGCTTTTTGACTGATATGCCTTGGTGTTCCCCTTTCCAGAGTACCTTATAGTGAGCAACAACAGGAATAGGGAATAGGATGTGTATCTACGACCTTTTATTTTTCCAGGCATTGCATGCAAGTAACAGTGGTTCTCATGGAGGATGTTGGAGCATGAAGAGGGTACCATGTTCTGGAGACTTTCAATAAAAAACATTAATTTTTATCTCTTTACCTGATAATCACTGATGGGTAACTATTTCATACACGGCTCAAACTTGGTCAACCCCATTGTCTTTCTTCCTCTCTTCTCCTGTTTTCTTTGTATTAATCATCTCTCTATGCTAACTGGGTTTTATTCTTCTTTTCAGTAGAAGAAGACTAACCAGGTTCTTGCTCTTGTCTCGCCTTAATGTACAGGGGTAAGTTCGCTTTGTTGGGAAAAGAAAGAAAAGAGTTGAAGGAATCAAAAGAGAAGAATCATTGTGTTTATCTGTACCTGGTTCTTGTCTGTCTTGACATTGTCATATAGTTTTGAAGAAACTAGCACAAGGAGAGCATCTACTTACTGATGAGATAACGTTACTTAGAGGAGTGACAATCAACATACAAAGAATCTTACAAGTATAACCAACTATATCACCTAGATTCTTAAATCATATCCAAGTTATTTCTCTAGAGGCATCCATTAGATTTGACACTAAGTTCTGATGACTGAGTTATAAGCAATACGAGAGTTGCACTGACATACATGCTTCCCTCTTTCTTTTGGTAAATTCCATATCATACTTGCTGATTTACTTCCTTTCATTATCTCTCAGTGATTGTTTTATGCTACAAGGCATTAGATTGACAAGGACATGCCCGTCACAGACTTTTAAAAGATAACCCAGGTTGCTTAATTTTTAAGTGATAATGCAAAACTGATGTTGTAAAACACAATACAGGATTGAAAACTCCAATCCTGTTCAGCTGGTTTAGATAAAGATCAACGATTTCCATCTTATTCTTGTTGGATATCCAATCCATTTTAGTCAGAGAAACATAATGTCTTCAAATTTTGGGTCAATGGGTCGACTTTTTGCATATTCTATCTCGATATGGCTTATAATTGAACATATCTACCCTCATTGCTGATCTAAAAGCAGTTTTTATGCATAAATAGGTGGATATATACTTTTCTGTTTACGATGGTTGGCATGCAGGAAATTTGGAGAATGTTTTTTTCCATCTTCCATTTGCGTTTGCTTCTTAATGAAGTGCTATTTGATAATAGATGCCTACATTCTTTATTTAAATATTTTTTCTTGTATGAGATGGTAGTTGAGCTGTGTGCTTGGCAAGGGATTCAGTGTCAGATTGGCTCCGCCGTGGGTAAATCATACTTCAGACTTTAAGATTTGTTATCCACCCTCTCATCTAGCCTCCGCCGTGGGTGGAGTTTATGATTTTAGCTCGATGGCCCAGTTGTTATTTTCATATGATTACGGGTCAATCATAAGTAATTAGGGTCAGTGAACAATCTAAGAAACTGAGGAGGTGCATGACAAAGATTATGAGAGCCATTTTCGTAGTTGGTGGTGAATGGAAAGTATTTTTTCTAATACATGTTTTGTACTATATTCTTTATTTAATAGAATAAATATTAGTGTTAGTTTGTATCTATTTGTTTTAAAATCTCACATAATTATATGAAAATGTGGTAGATGGCACAGTTTCTTTTAATAACAATTTTTAGATTTTTTTCTCATTCTTTTAGATTTTTAAAAGATTTTTCCTGATTTTTTTTGAAACAAAAAAGGACCAATTTGGACCACTTCAGGATCAGACTTTGTTCCGGTGAAGCGGTCATGATCGAGCCAATTTGATCTGATCTGGATTTGATCTCGCAATTCGTGAAGTCAGGACTCAGGTCGGGTAGGGGTTGTAATAAGAAATTAATTTTAAAATATTCACTGGATTGGGATTGTGTTGGTTGACCCAAAAATTGATCGGGTCGGACTCGGTGGTAGCTTCCGACATTCCATGCAGGAAAGCGGCTGCAGGAAACTCAGCTTCATTGCGGGTTGTCCGTATCAGCCAGAGCTGCCCGTGGATCGTCTGAGCTGGGCGATCGGCCCTGGCTGATTGAGGGGTCCGATCCCGACGCTGCCTTTCTTGAATCCAGGAACTCTCCATCTTGATACCATGTTTCAAGATCTCTGAAAAAAAAATTTCTTTGTCGCTTCTTTAGTACAGTTCTTGTTCTCCTTCCATGAACTTCGGCGTGTGCCAACTTCTGCAACAGCCGATAAAACGCTTACAGAATGCCAAATGTTTCGCAGAAGGTAGATTAGATATCTGGTTGCTCGATTTTGATATTCAACTGGTACTCGATACTCAAAATCTAGCTCTTGTTCGAGCTTCTTGGTAGGCTACTCTCTTCTGACGCTTCAGCTGCTTGTCTTCTACCTCACATTTTCATTCTTCTTCCCAAGAGGGGAGACCAGAAGAACTTTTGTTTCGTTTTCGACATACAGCTTCAGGTCTACATGGATTTACGTTTACCTCCTAGCCCATAAGCACTTTTTTGCTCTTGATTTCAGGTTTACATGGTCTATAAAATTACTTTTATGCCATGTTTGGTATCGGGATGAAAAATGACTAGAATATATGTAAGATATCCTAATTATATTGTATTATTCTCATAGTGTTTGATATCAAAATAATAACAGTAGAATAGTTATGAGATTAAACTTAAGTATAGTATGGTATAAATAAATAAAGATAATGACGTGAATAACAATAAATAAATTACAAAATACCCATGATAACTAAATTACTCCTCAGCATGAAGTTATGATAGTAGAGTGTATCATGTGAAGTTCAAAAATCAAAATTGAGTACGATCTAATAAAATATAATTATAATACCTTTGTGAACATTTAAACACATTTCATTTAATACAATTAATTTAGTATACCTTAAGACAACTTTAGATACTGCCGTAAAAAATATGATAATCTTATTCTAAAATACAATATCATTCTAAGCACCATTCTGGCATAAGATAATCTACGACACAGAGTTACTAATTTTTCATACCAAACAAGGACCATCTTGATACCAAGAAAGTTTATCGGTTGCCGTTGTGGTAACAGAAGCAGCCAGTAACAAGTATCACTGAAAAACTGAAAATCAAGTCATGAAAATCCTGCTCGAGTTCAAGATCCCCTATGAACTATACGAGATTCGTAGGCCTTGCCTGACGCAATTTTCCTACGCATCATCTCGCTAGAAATGTAGTCTGAAATTTTTATAAATGCATCGTACATATCAATTAAATTTAGATACATGATATTCATTTGGAATGGATTCCTACTTTATCCCTCGCCTTGTCTTGGAATTCAGCATTAGTATGCTCATCAAGTATGACCCTAATTCCTTCCTCCGAGATACACAATCATACTTCCCTGAAGTGGCCAAGTTCGGCCAATTTTGTGCCTGGTTTTCAATCGCAACCTGCCCCCAATAAATCAGAAAGCAGGGCATTCATCCAATCCAATTTAGAAATTTTAACTTAATTCTGAAAGAAACCCCACCTAAGCAAATTACCATATCGCCAAGATAAAATTTCAAACACAAGCACTCATTCAAATAATGTTTAAAAATTCCACATAAAATAACAAGTTCATTAGATTCTATGTTTCCATCCATCCACAATTGTTCAATCATTAACTGGAGATTTTTTCTTGTCATTTCATGCCATGTACGCACTGCGGTAGCATGGTATTCTTAAGAAGGTGAGAACTTGCCAATGCATAATCCAGCGGAACTCATCCCAGCAAACTGTCCTGCAGAACATTTATTACCACCATGCAAAGCTTAGAAACATCATGAGGTTATCCAATCTCTTAGCCATCTCCCATTTAGCAGCGAACTGTAGCACATTCCTAACAGCATCTTAACATCAAAGCAGAGATTTACCATTCTGGAGGACAGCAGAAGAAGCATATCCAAATAAGCAAGCATCCACAACATAGAACACCACGTAGCCATATCAAGACTGAAGCAATTATGTAACAAGATTGCAGCATATGACACTAAGAAACTTATCGTACTTTCAAACAGAACTTTAAAGAAAGGACAATGTTGCATTACAAAAACGATGAAATGCCAAAGACACTCTTATCTTACTAGCAAGTTCTGTCAAACGTAAAGCAAACTCATGAAGAAAAGTTCTCTCATCTTAGGCCCCTGCGGATAAGATGGAAAATAGCACTGACGTCCATCTACTTGGATCTCTGCCTCATCTTTCGGCGCTTTCTCTTCAATCTCCTCATACGCTTCTTCTTCCACTGCAAGAAGGTAAGGCAATCTTAAGAAGCCACTTCCACATTGCAACAAAGGAAGAAAAACAATCCCTAATACACCAAAATTCTGAACTCATGCTAGTAGATATGTATGTGCAAGTTACTTGAAAGTTGTAAAACCAAGCCAACATGTTAGGATGCCAGAAAGGGCGAGAGGATTGCTGAAGTCAAAGGACCAATCCGATTCCGATTCCGATTCAAAAAAGGGTTAAGGGATTTTGATTCTGATTCGGATAACTTATAAGAAACAAAAACAAGTTCTTTCATCGGAATCAAATCAAAATTTCAGAATATCAGATTCCGTTTACATCCCTAATCGTTATGCTTCTCACCCCGTTGTAGGTAGGAATAGAAACTGATGTTCGGGAATGATCTGCAGCTAGTCAGGCCGACTAGGTGAACAATCGGATTAATAACACTGCCTTCCCGCGAAAGAAGACAATTCCCATAAGGATATAAATCAACTACAAAAAACGTGTAGAACTAGAAGGATTCAATCAGGAATGAAAACGTAACCAAAACGAGGTGAGAAAAGCAGCCATAAAAGAATAACACCGAAGACAGCCATAACGTAGCTCCTAAAAAGCCAGAACGAAGGGAAGGGACGGTCAGATTTAGCTTCAGAGGTTAACGGACATGATTATTCAGACTTGCATATGCAACGAAGCAGGCGTGAAAACTAGTGATTATCTACTTTTTCTCCCGTGTCGCAAGACTCCGAATTGAACATTTCAGCAGAGCATAAACCAAAATTATTGTGGATTACATTACACATTAACTCAGAGCTTCGCGCAGGCGTCCAACAGAGGGAAACTGAAAACACCTAGATGGTGAAAACGAACACGCACGTCCAGAGAGCCTGAGCGGAAACAACACGAGGAGAAGAGGATGATGAGAGGGGGGAAGAAGCAACCAGACGAGGGATCTGACCTTGGCCCTCATCGTCGCCGACCGCAACCTTCCGGTATTTCCCCTAGGTAACAAGGGCGTGCCGGCGGTCGTCTGCTTCGACCTCTTATATAAAGGACAGAGCTTGACGAGGAGCGCAAAAACCCTAGAACCGCTGTGCCCAAAGAGAGGGCAGCTATGTCATCACCGTCCGATTAATAGGTGCCGACGGTAACGAGCTTCATCGGACGGCTTGAATATCTAGGCTTAATGGGCCTCAACGATGGGTTATCGTGAGAAAGATACACAACGGAAGATGAGGTCCCAAATTACCATGGACTGAGTCTGTGACCAAGAACGTCGCCTAGTGATGTCGACGGCCCAAAATTCAATATCTGATTTGGAAATAAAGTTTAAGCTTATTATTGATGCCTTGGACTTAAAAATAAAAATAAGTCTATTTCGCTTATAATACACTACCAAATAGAACAAAATTGGCCAGTACTATTGCTGAACTTGGTTTTGTTTGAATATCAGTTCAAGCAGTTAAGAAATTCTCCAAACTAAATCATCATTTTAAATTTTTTTTAAATTGAACAACATTGTAATTATTACTATATTATTAATTAAACAGTCTTATGATAAAATAGTATTTATATTATTTATTTAAATCTCAATATAATATATCATTAATTATTTATTTATTGCCGGTCCCTAACTTGGATGAGAAAAGAAGAGGGTTGCGGTAGGTGACAACCAACGTAAAACTTATATCACTTTTAGTTTCTTCGATTCAAATTATTTTTATTCATGTGGCGGACTAAGTTGGAGCTCGAGAGTTAGGGATACCATAGGATGAGTTAGGGCGAGACTTCACCACCTAGAGTCACAGAGAAGGGTGCTCGATGGGAGCGGGCTTTCAAGGCAGAGAGAGCTTGAGATTAAGAGGGGTGGGACTGATATGCACTCCCACAATCATCAGAGCAGGAGGATGCACTTGCCCAACCCTAGTTGGGTAAAGCTGGAGACAAGATTACATATGAGAACTTGGAATATAGGGACTCTCACAGGTAAGTTGATGGAACTGGTAGACACAATGGAAAGACATAAGATCGACGTTGCTTGTATTTAGAAAACCAAATGACAAGAGGGGAGAAAGCCAAAGAGGTGGGAAGGTCGGGTTTTAAACTCTGGTATACAAGGCAGACATCTAATAAAAATGGAGTTGGAATCATTTTGGATGGTACCCTTAAGGACAAAGTGGTGTCTATGATTTGAGTGAATGATATGATCATCTTAGTTAACATAATTATTCATTGAGAAGTTATCAACGTAATTAACACCTATGCATCACAAGTACGGGCTAGTAGTGAGCTGAAAGTCCAATTCTGAGATGACATGGATGGTATAATGCAAAGGATATCGAACGAGAATAACATCCTAATTGCTGGTGATCTCAATGGTCATGTCGGGTCTTAAAGAAGTGGATTTGAGAGTGTTCATGGGGGCTTTGGGTATGGGGAGCATAATGAAAGAGAAAATATTTTAAAGTTTGCGGTGGCTTACGACCTAACACTAACAAATATCCACTTCATCAAGAGAGACTCTCACCTAATAACGTTTAAGAATGGAAGGAGTAGGAGCCAGATTGACTTTATCCTAACTAAGAAAATGAGCCGCACTCTACGTAAAGATTGTAAAGTCATACTTAGTGAAGTACTCACAACCTGGCATAAACTCCTAGTATTAGATCTCGATGTAATAGAGAAGTTGCAAACAAAGAGACAAGAGAGCCCCTAAGATGAAATAGCATGAATCGAGAAGAAGTAAGCATGAGATATTTAGGAATGAGGCCCTCAAACTTAAGGAATTCAATCTGAATGGAGATGTTGAGTCACTATGGGTTAATGTAACATCGAAAATCAAGACGATATGTAAAATATTTTTGGTGAATCTATTAGGCAAGGTCCACCTATGAAAGAATCGTGGTGATAGAATGATGAAGTGTATAGAGCAATGAAGAGAAAGAGAGGGTGGTTTAAGAAATTGCCTGACTACAACACCAGTGAGACCTTTGAACAATATAAGATCATTAAGAGCGAGGCAAAAAATGAAGTTAGATGAGCTAGGGAGTTAGCTTATAGCAAACTATATGACAAATTGGGCACATAGGAAGGTGAGAAGGATAGTTACCGTCTAGCCAAGTTGAGGGAGAGGAGAACTCAAGACGTAGGATAGGTTCAGTGTATTAAAGATAGGGTTGGAAGAGTGTTGACCAGGATGAGAATATCCAGGAACTGTGGAAAAGCTATTTTGAAGTGCTCTTCAATGACATTTTCAGGAAAGCACAATGGAGTTAGGAGGTTTGGAAGCAAGGGGTAGAGTCCCCCCAAAACATTACCCCACTAGAAGTGTGCCTTGCATTAGGGAGAATAGGGACCTCAAAGGTGTGTGGTCCTGATAACATCCCGATCAAAGTCTAAAAGTGTTTAGGTGAGAAGGAGTGGAGTGACTAACCCTACTCTTTAACAAAATACTTACCTCTGGAAGGATGCCAAATAAGTGGAGAAAAAGCATCATCATCCCAATATTTAAGGGGAAAGGGAACATTCAATATTGTGGGAATTATAGTGCTATCAAACTTATGTGTCAAACCATGAAGTTGTAAGAGAAAATTATAGAGATGAGACTTAGAGAGTGTACTAAGATCCCTGAAAATCAATTTGGGTTCATGCCAGGTAAATCGACTACGAAGGTCATTATTCCATCTAGATGATTAATAGAGAGATACTAAGACCTAATGAGAGATCTTTATATGGGTTTTCTCGATTTAGAAAAGGCTTATAACCGAGTTCCAAAAGAAGTTCTTTGGTGGGTGTTAAGAAGAAACATGGTGCCTAGTGGGTTCGTTAACATCATTAAGGTCATGTACGAG
Organism: Cryptocoryne crispatula var. balansae; assembly: GCA_036172225.1. Taxonomy (NCBI): domain Eukaryota; kingdom Viridiplantae; phylum Streptophyta; class Magnoliopsida; order Alismatales; family Araceae; genus Cryptocoryne; species Cryptocoryne crispatula. Next base: position 9,716,281 of record CM069929.1, on the reverse strand, counting down.
GGTTTGACCTCATAGGGTTCCTTCCCGGAAGGGGAAGGGGAGTCAAGACCCTTCCCAGTATCTATTGGGCTACACCAAGGATCCTCTCTAATCCCATATCTTTTTGTCCTAACTATTGATGAAATAACTAAAGATATATAAGAGAATTTACCTTGGTGTATGATATTTGCAGATGCCATTGTTCTTATTGATGAGAATCGAGTAGGTATTAATAGAAAACTTAAACAATGAAGAACTGTATTGGAAGTTAAGGGGTTTAAGATTAGCAAGACAAAGACAGAATATATGCACTTGAGATTTAGTGAAAATCCGAGAGTGGAAGAGGTCGAAGTTACTTGGATGGAAATATCCTCGGACCAGATACTCAATTTAAGTATTTGGGTTCAATCTTATATATGGACAGGGAATGTGACAAAGATGTTAACCATATGATCAAAGTGGGTTGGTTGAAATGGAGTCAGGTGATAGGGATTCTATGTGACCATAAAATTCCCTTAAAATTGAAAGAAAAATTCTATCGCACAGCTATAATACCCACTATGATATACGGTAGTGAGTGTTGGACAATTAAGAAGAACATTGCCAAATTGAGTGTGGTTGAAATGCGAATGTTACGGTGGATGTGCGAACACACATGGGTAGATAGAATCCACAATGAGTGCATAAGGGATAAAGTGAGAGTTACAAGAATCGAAGATATTATAAAGAAGGGAAGACTCTGTTAGTTTGGACATATCAGGCGGTGCCATCTTAAGACGCTTGTCAAATGAGTCGAGACCCTTAGGTTGCCAACACAGAAGAGACAGAGAGGTAGGCCCAAGTTAACTTGGTGTAGGCATATCCAGTATGACTTGGATGAATTAGGTATATAAGAGGAGTTAGCGGAAGACCGTGGATAATGGAAAAGACGAATCCATATAGCCAACTCCAACAATTTGGGACTAAGACTTTGAGTTTGAGTTTAAATTATTTATTTATTTATTTAAAATATTTATAATATTTAGCTTGCATTTTAAACCAGGCGGACATGAAAAACTAGTGATTCTTTGTCTTGTTCTCCCATCTTCCAACACCCCCGATTAAACATGTTAGCCGCACAAAAATCAAAATTAAAATTGATATAGGTGGACATTTGTACTTATAGCATACTTATTTTGTATTATAAATTACAAAATTGATATTGATAGCTTGACGCCAGTTGAAAAAAAAAAGGCAAACTGGTAAATTGAATCAAACAAATTGATTCAACTCAGTTCATGAATTTACCCATTCAATTTATTGAGCCAAACCAAACTGATAACTTTTTATCAAGTTGGCTTGATTTGGCATCTCTCAACCAAACCAAAAAATTGGTTGACTAGGTTAATTAGTTTATTTATAAATTATATTGATTATATATTATCATAAAAAATAAAAATAAAAATAAAATATTTATATAATATAAAATAAATTTATCTCTTATAAATATGTATTAATCTTAATAATATTTTTAATTAAATTTAATCTTGTTTAGTTTTATAAATTAATAATGTATGTTAAATTGACGAACCAAACCAAACCAAATCAAACCGTTCCATTCAATTCAATATCGGCTATGGGGTTCACCCGATTCAATTCAATTCGGTTCATATTTCCAATTTCAGTTTAAAAAAATGGTTTGAAACTAAATCGAACCCTAAACCCTATATATATTAATATCTATTTCAAAAATAAAATATATATTTAATTTTATGCAAAATCACAAATATTTTAAGTATTTTATGCCTAATTTGGTTAGAGTATAAAGAAATAATATTGTCTCAACGATGATATTGATATTTTTAGAAGATAGAATATCGATATTAAAATTGATACAGGTGGACAATGCAAGTTTCAAAATTGACATTCATAGCTAAATTACCTTGCGATGAGTCCTATCAATATCAATTTCAAAATTAATATTAAGAGAGGAATATAATATTGTTATGAAACATGATATAAGTTAGAAACTATTAGCATCAATATCAAGATTGATACAAGGGGACAATTATATTATGGCCTATTTGGTTAGAGTTTCAAAAGCGATACTATACCAATATTGATATTGATATTTCTAGAAGTTGAAGTATCAATATCAAATTAATACTAGCTGATACTTGTGTTACATAACATTTTTTTCACTACAAATTTCAAAATTGATACTATTAACCAAACATATCTAAGTGATTGCTATCAATATCAATTTTAAAATTGATAATGATAGAGATGTCTGATAGTGTTACCAAACAATGCCTTATGTAACATGTTTTGTTTATAGTACTAATTTCAAAATTGATATTCTTTGCCAAATACCTTGTAATGTGCTCTATCAATATCAATTCAAAAATTAATAGTGAGACATTATTCTAATATTAATACTGAGATAGTGTTTTAATATTGTTAACAAACATGAGGTAGGTTAGAAACCATTAGCATCAATAACTACGATAGATTTTGGTTCGATTTCAAGCCGATTTTTTTGAAACTGAAACTGAACCAAAAATTGAATTGAATTGAGCTTGTTTAGTTGAAACCCAAACCGATTTTGAACTAAACCCAACAGTTGTTTGTCAATTTACTATACATTAAAATAAAAAATTAAGTTATAATAATTAATTATGGTTAACATTAACATTAACACTTTGTCTGTAAATGATAATTATATTTTTACATTACTTAACATATATTTGTGATAATACATATTTAAATTAATATAATATATAAATAAAGTGGTTCAACAAGTTTATCGATCCGGTTCAGTTTCAGGAGGTGTCGAACCAAACCAAGCCGATCCTATGCTTTAGTTCACCAATTTTTTCTTTAACTCTATCAATAACCATTCCAAGAATTCAACTAATATTGAATTTTAAACCTAGCTGACGTGTAGCATTATTAACCTCATTAGAATTTTTAGGACATCATGATATCAGGTTCTTCAATACTAACTGCTGAAGATTAACTTATCATTTGATTCAACGAACATGCTAATCTGTATATTAGATGGGCTGAAACCCAAGAAGCTAGGTGTTTTTTTTTTGTGGCATTTCTTGCATTTCTCGTTTTTTCCTCAAGTACTTAAATCCCGTTTCTCGTTTTTATCTCTTGCTTCGTATATTCTGATTTGTTCTAATGTTGATAACTATGATATCGAAAAGAACGAAAAAAGAAGTATATGTTAAGGGACGCGGAAAAAAGAGTTTGCACCTACTTGACAATTTTGCAAATACAAATAAAGGAGCGGTAAATCCGTCATTTGGAAAAGAAAACAAAATGGAGTTGGAGGACATGGAAATAGCTAAAGGAGCGGTAAATCCGTCATTTGGAAAAGAAAACAAAATGGAGTTGGAGGACATGGAAATAGGGCATTCTTGTCTAAAAAGTGAAAAGGGTGGAAATAAAAAGAAAATGATAGCTTCTTTGTTGCATATTAAGTTTCTCCGGCTGGAGAAACATTGTCTATTGCAAGTATCTGTGATCTAGCGATCCGTGAAGAATAGAAACTCAATTCCAATCTTTCCATAATCTTGTAGTGTGAAGGCAGAGGCGGCACCAATCTGCAGTTCACATTCTTACACTACCTTGTAGAAATGTCATGAAGCAACAAAGTGAAACATTGTCCAAAGTTTTTTTTTTTTTGCACTAGTTAAAAAACAGAACACAGAGAATGAAGTTTGTATTATGAAATCTAAAAATGTCATGACAGGACTACTGTACATAAGGAATGTAATAGCCTAATAGGACCTAGGATCCCATTTGCTGGATAGTTCAAATCTGGCTTTGATCAGGTGACAACAATGGACGTGTTTCTCTTAGTCCGACCAGTCTTCCCAACCAGCTCTGGCGACAAGCATCCATGGAAGCAGCCCAATGGAAATATAGAGAACTCTTGATTGCTTTTGTCTTCTTATCTTCCAAATATGGGACAATGTGTTTTCTCATGTCTGCTTGAGAAATCCGTAGATGATTCCCAGACACACTGACGAATTTTACTCGACCAGCATCATCCAATTTTTTCAAGCCAATCCAGTCCTCTTTGTACAGTGCAGTCTGCAGCAGGTACATCGTACATGTCAAAGGATGAAGCACAAAAGCCAAACAACCAAAAAGGATGGTGATTCACTAGGTATCGTGAGATCCGTCAACCGTTGTGTACCATGAGAGTCTGCTTATCATTTGTAACATTCTTGAAACAAGTGTAGGGACTAGGGAGTCTTGGGACCAAGGAAAGTGGGATTGGAAGTCCAGAGCAGATCAGTCCGCTCCCAACTGATCCAGATCAGATGATCCTAATCTGATCAGGGTCCCATGTGGACCCAGACTAGATCCAATTGTAAGAAAGAGTTTTTCTTGTCAAAAATTCAAACAGATATTAAAAATAACAAAAAATATACAAACTTATTGTTTACCCCAAATTGCTACAAAAAAGAAGCTGTGCAACTGACCAATTCTGATGACGGGCCTACTACATTCCAGTGTGCCTAAATAGGAGCCCAGCTGGCCTAACCCTCGTGATGAATCAAGGCTGTTTGAGCCAAATCCAAATGAAAAATTAGGGCATGTTGGAAGTCCATTGGACTGATCCAATGGCTTTCTGAACCGAGCGGTGGAAATACTCCAAATGAAGGGCCCTGCCACTGGTCATGATGTCATGTCAAGCCCACATCGGATAGGATATGTCAAGCTTACGGTTGCCAGTGATTTTAAATACTTTTCTTATTAAGTTATCTTGGTTTTTTCCACCAAGCAGCCATATTTTTGTTATTGACTTAGTTTAGCTTGATTGAGTTCAATCTGGCCCATAGGCTTTCCCATCAAGAGTACCCATCAGTCCTCAAATCAAATAGCTAGCAGGAATAGCAGTCAGTTTATCAGAGCCAACCACTGGGTATCGTTTGAGCAGCCTTTTGACAAAGCTAGGGCTACAGTGATAGGTTCAGGGGATGATCCGAGAGAACTCCCTTGGCATCAGCAAGATAATCCTAACTGCTACGGAGATCAGATTGAAAAAAGAAGAGATCATAAAACATAAGAGAAGGTAGTTAGGATATTAAACATGCAGAGAAGTCAGTGACAACTAAAAAGTGGAAATGGAAGAAGATGACAAGACAGTTGGACCTCCCCACCACTGTGTCCTCTCCTCTTCTTCTGCACTTCATTGATGCATGGCAACTCTCTGGGCTGCCGCCTGTAAGTGACAAGAATGAACTAATTAGGTCAGGTGCCCCTAGGTCAGATCAAGGAAGAAGATGCAGTGGAGGCTGCTGGCACCCTTGCAGACCCGAGATTGGATGGCACAAACATCTTTAGATGCATCTTTGAAGGCCACTGGCACAGGTAAAAAGAGCTAACACCCCAAGATCTCTGTACTCCCCAGAGCTTGAGCGATATAGGTGACTGAGGCTCACAGGCCTGACTGTCCTGGTACCAAAACCTAGGGTGGGAAGAAAGAAACCATGCGAGCCAGTTCTCAGCATTGCACATCCATACGATCAGCTTGTATCCATACGAAAATAATGAATCAGCCATTTGAGAGACATCATAGATAGTGTCTTAAGGGGATGGAGATGTCGCTGGAATATATGGGTGGAAGTTTTGAGGGAGTTATAGATGATTTGTTACTACATACTGATCAAAAAACTCTTGCTTTTAGTGCTGACTTCTCTCACTGGAATGTTGTCTCTGCCATAAAACATTGGCCTCTGTCCCATTGGTAGCATTGCACATAAGGATGAATAAGTCTGGCAGGGCTCCTCAATGCTATATTGCTATATGATTGGATGGGGGGAGAAGGAAGAAGACTGAGCCGCCTGGCTCCAATGTGCCAGACTAAGGGAGTGCCGCCCTGTGCACCCAACCAAGGCAGACGGGTCGAAGATGAGTTGCAGCCAGAAGAGGGAAGGGAAAAGGGCCCAGGTCCAGGCAGCCCCAGCCATGAAATCAGATGAGCTAGGAAGGAGGTCGACACATCCATTGGTGCCTATACACGGCAAAGAGAAGGAAGCTGACGAAGAGAAGGAGCCGGGGGAGATGCAACCAAAGAGTGATGTAATACTAATAAAATAATAATAATAACAATAAGAAGAAGAAGAAGAAGAAGAAGAAGAAGAAGAAGAAGAAGAAGAAGAAGAAGAAATGCCACAAATGCCTTGCCATACACCATTGGCCTGTATCCACTGATCAACAGAGGAAATTTACAAGAAGAAGAAACGCTACTAATGCCTTGCCATACACCATTGGCCTGTATCCACTGATCAACAGAGGAAATTTACTTTCTGCTAGTGAAAGATAGATTCTATCTAATTATGTCATGCGAAGCTTACCATCGTATTTTGAAAATCCCTAAAGGGGTTTATAGGAGATTAGAAACCAGAATGCCACTAATGCCTTGCCATCCACCATTGGCCTGTATCCACTGATCAACAGAAGAAATTTACTTTCTACTGGTGGAAGATAGATTCTATCAAATTATGTCATGCGGAGCTTACCTTCGTATTTTGAAAATCCCTAAAGGGGTTTATAGAAGATCAGAAACCATCAGATCCAACTTTTTCTGAAAGGGCTCACAAGAGAAAAAGAGTTTTCACTCAGTAGCATGGAACCAAGTTTGTAGAACATGAGAAAAGAGGGTGTTGGCACCCAAATTCTGCAATGATTGGGATTACTTCTATAATTACCCACAAAGAATAACCCAATGCCCAGTTGACTTTGCGGCATGTTCTGTTTGTAAGCTGGCTGAGCTATGTTTCATGTATGAAGCACGTTTCCTCAGCGTCAATAAGGTTCATAGCCCATGTTTTCCATGTTTATTGGGTTATTATTGTTAACTCCCCAATTGGGGCTATCTTAGTCCCAATAAAAGACCACATAACAACCTGTTTGGTACGACCATCTAAGTGGGGAGGGTGCCAACTGTCTCCAATGCATAGAGGCGGCATTCAAAGAGGACTCTAACTGTCCTTAAAAGAAGGAAAAAAAATGGAAAGTGATGGGGCTCCGCAAAAGCCGAGCAAGTTTCTTGCTTATCCGTTAGCTACCAAAACTGTCCGGATAAGGAAGGGGAGCCGTGGAAAAGAGGGACATTGATCCCGTATATTTTTGAAGATGGACATAGATCCGGAAGATCTCCAACGGCAGAAGGCACCCGAGTCCTATATAACTACCATGTGGGGTTGAACAGAGGACGGAGAGGCAGAAAAGAGGATCCCCCCGAGAGAGCAAACGAGAAGAGAAAAAGAGAGAAACAGAGACACGAAGAGAGCGAGAGAAAGGAGAGAGCCGGAAGGTCGGGAAGACAGAGGCTTACCAAAGCTGTATCTTGCAGCGCCACCGCTCGAAGCCTTTCAATTGAGCCTCCCCGGAGCTATTCTTCTCAATACAGCTCTCCGGAGCTCCCAAGCCCGCCGAAGTTGTGAAAGAGATCCCGTCCAGGCCTCCCGAGAGCGTTGCCGTCGTCTGGGAAGGAGGAAGCCGCTCGCGAGCCCTACCGTTGCCAAAGGCGTCGCCTTCCTCGCCGGAGCAACCCTCCACCGGCCTGCTAGCATCGCCAAGGCTTCAATCTTCTTCCACCGTCGCCGAGAGGAAGAGGAATCGCGCACCGAGTGCCCGGAGACGCCGTCGAGCCCCGCTGTGCCGTCGTCCGAACAGGAGGAGGAAGAAGAGTGCCAGCCGGAGTATTTTTTGCCCCAACTATACTCCACGGTGGCATGTTGTGGGGGCCCATATGTGGGGGAGATAAAAAAAATGAAAAAAGAGGGCCCTGCGAGCGGCTGAGCGCGTGAGGCCCACCAGGAAAAAGGGTTGTAAAAAAAAAAGAGGGAGGCCCGCCGGACAAGCCAGCGGGCGCGAAAGAGGGAGTTGGGCCGGGCCCATTGGATTGGAGCCGCGGACAGAACAAAAAAAAGAAGAAGAAGATAATCTCTCTTTTAAAACGAACAATAAAGTGAAAATTTAAATGAAAAATCATTAACTAATTTAACAAACCGAGGCGAGCATCTGGCCGGCTAAAAACCCGCCACATGGTCTCGGCATAATTTAAAAGAATCAGAACAAATGGGAAAGCAATAGGCCGGCTTCAAGCACGCCTCTTGACCCATAATTCAAAAAATAAAATAAAACAAATAAAAAACAGAAATTAAATAAAAATCCATTAATTAATTCAACAAATCGAGACGAGCATCCGGCCGGCTAAAAACCCGCCTCATGGTCTTGGCTTAATTTAAAAGAATTCAAAACAAATAGGGAAAGCAATGGGCCGGCTTTAAGCACGCCCCTTGACCCTTTAAGGTGGACATACAAAGGTCTATTTAAAAAGACCCCAATGTCTTACCATGCCCCAAGAGGGAGTTGTTTTGCCCATTATGCCATAAGAAGGCTGTGCATGATCAACATGCTGATATGCCGAACTATGAGCTAATGAGGTTCATTAATCATGAGATGAGTCCCCATAAGCTTATCAAAGGCCGGGTGCGTTCAATCTCAAATCAGTGAGTTGATTGCCCATAAGCTTATCAAAGGCCAGGTGCATTCAATCTCAAAATAGTGGGGTATGCCCATGAGTCTATAAAGACCGGGTACATGCCGCCCATGAAATGACAAGTTCATCAAGAACTCAAGAGACCGGATTGTTGGTCATGACTGTAAATCATGTCTCATATTGGGAGAAATAATGAAGAGCTCATGTTCGGTGCACATGTTTATGTTACAAGAAGAGGACAGCTGCATGAAATAAATTGAAAGGCAAGACAAAAAAAAAATTGAAATAAACAAAGTCTAAAGTTGTAAAAATCTAAAATTCTAAAATTCAAGACGAAACCTGTGAATCTAAAAAAAAGGGGGAAGGGTCGGTAAAACTTGAAAAGAATCTGAAACATGTAATCAGAAATTTGAAGGTCTGAAATCTGAAATTTAAAAGAATCTGAAACATGTAGAATCAGAGATCAAAATCTGCAGTAAAAAAAAGGGAAATCTGAACTATACATTTAAAACCGAAGCCTGTAAAATCTGCAAATCCATAAAATTGTAAAAAAAATCTGAAATCAGAACCTAAAAAGTTCAGAAACTGTCATCTGGAAATCTCTGAATATGAAATTGAAATGTGCAGGATTTAAAATTCAGAAATGTGTAAATCTGACATCCGGAGATTTAAAATTTTGAAGCATGAACTCCAAAATTTGAAATCTGCAAAATCTGAACTTCATATTCAACACAAGGAACCTGAACGTAGAGAAAATCTGGAGCAGGGGTGGACAAAATTGAAAGATTTTAAAATCTGGAAACCTGAAATCTAAAAAAACTGAAAAATCTGAAAATTGTAAAGTCTGTAAAGGGTGCTCTGAAAATTGGAACGCACAGAATCTGGAAATTTGAATATGCAATTAGAGTGTAAAAACAATTTTTGGATTCACAAATCTGTAATTTAAAATCTGAAGAGCTCCAAAATCTGAAAATTCGAAAGTGCAGAATCTGCAAAAAATCTAAAGTCTGAAATCTACAGGAGATCAAAAAAATCTGCAATTTGAATTCAAGGAAATTAGGACATTCTTTAAATAAATTTCAAGCACAATCAAATAAGTAATCAGAATTTAAGTCAAGTGGAATAAAACCAAATCAAGTTCAAACAACTTATATTCCAACCAGAACTCAAAAACAATCCAATCTCATAAATAAAATTTAACCAAATTTTAATCAAACAGATTAAGATTAAAAACAAACAAACTGAATTTAAATTAATAAACAACCCATAAGCAAATTCAAGACAATCAAACCCCAAATCAATTCACATAAGCCTAAAACTTACAAGTCACATGAAAGAAGACCCAGAAACCTTAAATTCTTACATCAGGAAACGTCAAACTCATAAAAAAAAAGAAAAATAACCTCTCAGATGCAATTCAAATCAAATTAAAACTCACACACCAAATCCAAATTTCAATCAATTTAAACAAACTCAAATTCAAACTAAATCAAATCAATTCAAATACAAATCAAACTTTCCAAATTAAATTTAAGTCAAACTTAATGAAAACAAATCAAAATTAATCAAACAAGGCAAAAATCAAATTCAACTTAAATCAAATTAAATTTAAATAATTCAATCCCAGAAAAAAAATCCACTTCAAACAAAATCAAACAATAAATAAACTAAATCAAACTCAAACCGAGTTTAAATCAACAAACAAATTCAAACTGAATTCTCCAAATCAAAATTAAATTCAACTCAAATCAATTTTAATCAACTTCAACTCAAACTAAAATCAATCAATTCAAATCAATTCAATTCAACTTAAATTCAAACTAAATCCAAAATACATTAAGTGCTTGCATTCCATGATTTACATGGGGCTGTTTTCTCCTATGTGTGAATGCTTATTTTGTGGATGTATGTCTTCTACTCAATATGAGTTGCTATGACGCTTAATCGAGGTATTCGAGTTATCTCGATGTAATTAACGTCGGATCTTCGCACCATCCGACGGGGAGAGGTCAAAATCAATTTCAAAGAACCTAACAACCTCAACATATAATTTTGACCCTAGCTAGTACTTTTATGGAATACCATCTATTTTCCTAAGAAGTCAATGCTAAGGTCTAATTCAAATTCAAAAGGAAAATGAATTTCCAAAACAAAAGAAATCTTCTTTTGAGATTTTTGAGGTTACATCAGAGGGGTAGGGCTCCTACCTCTTGATATCATTAACATGACTCTTCTTTGTAAATAATAGAAAAATTTACCCATAGAAATGTGTTATGGACATTGTTCAAAAAAACTCTGCCTTGAAGCGCTGAGGCTTATGCCTCGAAGTGAGGCTATTCACCTGCTTGGTGAGACTTATGCCTTGTTAGCAAAACATGACATTTACGTTTTTTTTTTCCATGTGAGGCTTACGCCTCACTGCCTCACGGTTGAAGGTATTTTAATAAAAAATGAAAAAAAGAGTTACGAACAATTTACATATGGCAAGAGGAAAAATATTTCATCTACCCATCACAAACTTTTTCCCTCCTAAAGGACACACATTGGCTTTATTTTGTGCAAGCATTTTTTATAAAATCTGTTGAGGATCGCGGCAAATATCACTGATATAGTGCGGAACTAATATACCGACTCTGCAAAGAATAAATAAACAAAATATATACGAGAAGTAGAGATAGAGAGGAGTACACCGGGATTTACGTGGTTCGGAGGCGATATGCCTTCCTACGTCCACGAGCGAAGACAAATGGCTTCCACTATATGAGAAACAAGTACAAAGGATGGAGAATCTCTCAAGACCCGAAGCCCTTTACACCCTCAAACTCTCTCTATGATATCTCCTAAGAGAATACAAGAAATAGAGAGAATAAGATAATAGGGTGGTGGTGGCTTTCTCTTGCTAGCTTGGTCTTGTCTTGCTTATGTGTGTTGTGTTGCCCCCTCCTCAAGCCTTTATATAGAGGTGGTAGGAACTCTCTAGATATGCCTAGAAGATACCTTTTTGGATATTTCTAGAAAATATCATAGCACTCTAGATGTGCCTAGAAGACATCTAAGCACTTTTGATGTGCCTAGAAGATATGGCTAAGAGCCCGAAAGATTTTTAAGTCGACCAAGTCAACCTTTACAAATCTCCACCTTTGACTTCGTCAAATTTAGAATCGCGTTCGTCTTCTCCAACCCCCGATGGTACCTTCAAGTGCCGTGAATACCAATTAAGTTCAAGCGATGCTTGAACTTAGCAACCGGAAGTGGTTTTAACATATCCGTTGTGATCTGTCTTCTTTTTCCTTGAAGACCCAATTGCAGCCAACACTTTTCTTGCCTTTAGGAGCCTCCACTAACTCCCAAGTATGATTCTTGTGAAGAGACTCAATCTCTTCCTTCATAGCAAATAGCCACTTATCTGCATTCTTACGAGATATAGCATCAAGTGTTTCTTCTGCAGCAGATAAAGCATAAGCTACCATATCTGCATAGCTATATCTCAATGGTGGCCTAATATCTCTTCGTTGCCTGTCTCGTGCGCAAGAGAATATTTTTGTAGTCGCGGAGCTTCCTCCATACGTTGTTCATCGGGCACCCGAGTTTGGGGAAGATTTACGAGGTGAACTGTAGTTTCTAACTCCACCTTCTTCGTAGTACTCCCCGTAGAATCTACATTCTCGTGGAACAAAAATCCTTCTTTGGATAAAGTAATGTAGATTCATCAAAAATGACATTCCTTTCAATCATAAATTTAGGAGATCTTGGATCAAAACACCATAATCTATATCCTTTAACTCCTGAAGCATAACCAAGGAATATGCACTTCTTTGCCCTCGGTTCTAATTTACCATTATCAACATGAACATAAGCAGGGTAACCAAAAACTCTTTAAGTCAGAATAGTCTGGAGGATTACCTGACCATACTTCTTCTGGAGTTTTAAAATCAATAGCGGAGGCTGGAGACAAGGATTGTCGTCTCGGATCTCGGCTTCATCTCGGAAGCGTGAAAGAGAAGATATCTCGTGAGATTCTCGAAAAAATCTCGGGAGATCGGATCTCGGATTTCATTTATGCAAGATATACTTTACCCAATGGTTGCCATCTCACATCTATGTTTTATCTCACGGAGATTAAAGATAAAAGATCTCAAAAAAATCTCAAGGGATTAAATCTAGGAAATACCAATCAATGTGCATGTTTAGACGTAGAATGTCATATAATCTCTTTAAAAAGGACAAGATAACTCATATTAAATATTAAAATAAGCTGTGAGAGAATTAAAAACGTAATACAAAGATGGTGAACTATTGTTAACGTAAGACATACAAAGGATTTTGTCAATTAAAAATTTTATCTTGAATAATATGATATAGGAGATTGATAACATTTGGGTCAATTGTACATATATAGTTATTAAAATATTAAGCTATGAAATTTTATCAAACAATAATGTTTAGATGAATATTTGGAAGGATTCCATAATAAAATTGGCAATATAAGAATGAAACTTAACAAGATCATCTAACAAGTTGGGGATAATAATAGGCGGAGAAGATCAAGGTATCACAGGTACACATAGATATTCTCGTTTCGACGATCTCGTTTCTCGGACGCACGGAAGAAAAGAGATTCTCGGGAGATCTCGAGAGATTCTCGAGAGATCGCATTCCATGGCTGGAGATAAGTTCACCAAATAACAAGCTGTGGACACTGCTTCTGCCCAAAAGTCTTTGTTAAGACCTGCATTTGATAGCATACAACGGGCTCTCTCAAGAAGTGTTTTGTTCATTCTTTCTGCAACACCATTCTGTTGAGGTGTATATCTAACTGTACGGTGCCTGACAATACCTTCATCTTTGCAGAATTCATCAAACTCTCGGGGAAATCGTAATTCAAGCCCGTTATCTGTCCTCGGCCTTTTAATTTTCTTCCCGCACATTTTCAACTAAAGCCTTCCATTGCTTAAAATGCTTAAACACATCACTCTTTTCATGTAAGCATAAACACCCAAACTTTCCGAATAATCATCGATGAAAAGTTAGAAAATAACGAGCACCAATTTTGACGGGACTTCGAAAGGGACCCCAAAGATCGAATGAATATAATCGAAGAGTCTTTTTGTTTCGTGAATTGCTATTTCGAAGCTCACCCTTTTTGCTTCCCGAAAATGCAATGTTCACAGAATTACCTACCAAGGTATGCTCACAAAGCAAACCTCTTTGACTTAATAGGGTCATTCCCTTCTCACTCATATGTCCCAACCTCATACGCCATAATTTGGTCGGATCATCTTCCTCGACATGTAGGTGGATGCGCAATGCGACACCAAGCAATGGTAGTGCCCAAAAGGGTGTATAAACCTCCGTATCTTTTCCTTTCATCGTAACAAGGGATCCTTTGCTGATTTTTATAACTCCACCTTCACTCGAGTACCCGCATCCATTCGCATCTAGTGTACCCAAAGAAATAAGATTTTTCTTTAAGTCGGGAACGTACACGACATTCGTCAATGTTCTAATAATGCCATCATACATTTTGATCCAGATACCGTGCCAATCCCAACTGTCTGCATGGAGCATCATTTCCTATCAAGACAACTCCACCATTAACCGACCTTACATGTGGAGAAAAAATCCCGATTAGGGGTCATACGGTACGAGCATCCGTAATCTAAGATCCAATCATCTTTGATCGTATGGCTTTGTACAAATAGAACATAATCTTCGGACGACTTTCTTCGGTAACACTAGCCTCTCGCCGAAGTTTCACCTTAGAAGACTCTTTTTGTCTTCTTTTTATTCTTTCTCCGAGTTTCCAACAATCACTTTAATGCGACCACTTCTTCGCGACAAGTAGCCGGAAATCTTACTTCGTTTCTTGACTTAGATCCGAATTCACCACGATTTTTACCAAATTGATTTCTTTCTTTTGGCCTTCCTCTACAAGAAGACCTCGATTGATGTCCTTCTCGAACTACCACTAGTCATATCTTTATCCATCAATTCTTTCGTAGAACAAAGAAGATTTTACATCTTCAAAGAGATAATCTCTACTATATAGCATAAATTCTCGAAAAGTCTTATATTTACGGCGGTAGAACAAAACAAGAGCAAGGCTTTATCTTCTTCATCTATCTTCACATCACTACTTTCTAAATCTATCAGATAGAATTGAATTCATCAAGATGTGATTTTATTACGTACCTCGCCATCTGAAATACGAAGAGACGCCGCTCAAATATTTGCTAGTCGAGACTTCATCATATACAACGACTCCAATTTCAACCATAATGCACCGTTGTTTTCTTACGAATGACTTCTCGTAGGACTTCGTTAGACAAGCTTAACCGAATCGGCTTTCGCGTCTTCTCATCAAGCCTTGTTTCTCATCATCGGACATAGCGGTCGGCATCTTCTCCTTCCCAAGGTAGCCTTCGTAACCGCGATGGGTTAAGTGCGTTTCATCTTGATCCGCCATAAATCAAGTCGATGCTCCGTCGAACTTCTCGATATCAAACTTCGCGGACATCGTGCTCTTCCAAAAATATCGCTGAATCTTAACACGTACCGATACCGCTTGTCGAGGATCGCGGCAAATATCACCGATATAGCGCGGAACTAATATACCGACTCGTAAAGAATAAATAAACAAAATATATACGGTAAAGTAGAGATAGAGAGGAGCACACCGGGATTTACGTGGTTCGGAGGCGATATGCCTTCCTACGTCCACGGCGAAGACAAATGGCTTCCACTATACGAAAAACAAGTACAAAGGATGGAGAATCTCTCAAGACCTGAAGCCCTTTACACCCTCAAACTCTCTCTACGATATTCTCAAGAGAATACAAGAAATAGAGAGAAGAAGAGAATAGGGTGGTGGTGGCTCTCTCTTGCTAGCTTGGTATTGTCTTGCTTATGTGTGTTGTGTTGCCCCCTCCTCAAGCCTTTATATAGAGGTGGTAGGAACTCTCTAGATATGCCTAGAATATACCTTTTTGGATATCTCTAGAAAATATCATAGCACTCTTTAGATGTGCCTAGAAGACATCTAAGCACTTTTGGATGTGCCTAGAAGACATCTAAGCACTTTTGGATGTGCCTAGAAGATATGGCTAAAGAGTCCGGAAGATTTTTAAGTTGACCAAGTCAACCTTTACAAAATCTATAGAATTTATTTGATTGCAATGTCTATAAAAATAAGAATGTCAAGTATAAAAAATTACAAATGTTGAATGCATTATTTAGGTTAAAATGTTATTAAGGCAAAGTTTTACATGTTTTGTACTACGACATATTATTCAAAATTTGTTCATTCGTACAACATAAAAGTTCAAATAATTAATGATTAATTATATTTTGTTTGATACTAGTCATTTTAAATAGTTCAAGCACTACATGATTATTTATTTAAATATTTATAGATTACATATTTTTTCTTGAATTGGTGCTTAATATCTCAATAAGTTTTGAAGTTTATAGTTCAAGAATTGCATGATTATTTAATTAAATATTCATATATATATTTTAAATTGAGGCTTAAGACTTGTGAGATTTGGCAAAACATCTCAAGACTGCCTCAAGACGTTACAAACATTGGTTATGGATCCAAGTGCTTTATGCAAGATATTACCCCAATGATCAAATTGGTTGGTTTAGACAATTTGACTTCCGTGGAAGAATCCCAAAGATTTAGAGGGACATCTTGGAGATTTCTCCCCTTTTTCAATGACTATCACATTTGGAAATGGATTAAAAACCTCATTCTGGAAAGATGCGTGGTTACTTGGTTTGACTGTTACTTTTGTAGACGGATTTCCGCATCTTTTTGACATCTCTGGGGACAAGGAAGAGAGCCTGAAAGCACAATAGGATAAGAATAATCAGCATTGTAAATGGAGGTATTATATGCACAGAAACCTCAAGGTGGAGGAAGTTGTGGATGACTTTAACTTTATAAAATTTGCTTCAAGATGTCAAGTGTAGTCATGGACGGTAGAAACTGCTTTGAACACCAGCGAAATCAACTTCCTTCTCAGGCTGATCGGCCTGCTTAAGATTGGCAATAAGAAACATTAATGTGACATGGTTGAAGGTAGTCTGACGTCCTTGCCATAGAAAATCTGAATTTTCTGGTGAAAGATGTGCAGAGATCGTTTGCCTACAAGATATTATCTATGTAGAATTTGAACAGTGGAGACTGAATTTTGTTGTTTCTGTGGGACTTTTAAAGAAGACATCAACCATCTTTTTATTCACTGTACTATCATTCACACTTACGAGAACAATATTTAGAAGTTGGAAATGTTTCTTGGAGCTTCCAGAGATATTCTTAGCTTGCTTATTTCTTGGAAAAAACTAAATCTGTGAAAGAACATGTGCAGTTTGTGGAATCTGAAGCTTCTGACTATGCTATGGGCTATTTGGAGTGCAAAAAACGAAAACTGTTCGAGGAACTTTTTCTTCCTCTGGTTGATATTCTTTTTCATGCCTTTTTATTTGCCCATTTCAGACATTATCCTGATTGGCCGGTTTTCATATCTCTGTTCTGTGGTTGGAAATGTTTTTTGTTGGGACTTTTTTTGAACTTTACCTTCTCAGTAGACTTTAAAGATATTATGTTCTTTTTCCTCTGTCATTTGGTATTCAATATACTTATGTAAATATTCTTTCCTTCTTCAATAATGTGTGGTGATTGCTACCAAAAAAACTAACTGAATCAACGTGCATCAATCTAATAGCAACACTGCTAACTGAACCAAGAAATAAATTGCACTTAATGACACTTCAAAACTGGACATCCCAGTTTGGGCAGTGGGATAGAGCCAGATCAGCCTGCTACTGCACTTTGACAAGATGGATGAGCAGATCTATTTTGAATCGCTTTGGTCACTTTGAGCCACTATGAGCGGAGTGAGTCCTGTTCCTATATCCCAACTATTCATTTGGGACAACTTGATCAAGGATAAATGTGACTCAAGAAAAGGACTATCAACGCATATGGAACAGATATGAGAGCTGCACTGTTGCATTTATAGGCCTGTTTAGGCTAATCCCCCAACAGACAGGCTGATAGAAACCAGCAATACGAGTAAAAAATGTGGCCTACGTCAAATCTTGTTGCCAGGTCTTCTGGGATATTCAACATTCATGATTTTCACGGACGGTGGTTGTTTGCCTAACGTTGAAACCTCACTTTTTATAAAAGTATATATAAAAATATACAGTGTGAAAGGCATGATGTGATGGTATATATTTATGTTTTTTGGATTTTTAGGGGGTATGTGGATATGGTATGGCATATGGGGTGAGGTTATGATGTGGGTTCTTTTAATTATGATTTGACCTCTCCTCTGATCCTTGAATAAATTTGATGTTAATTACACCGAATATTAGCTCAGCCACCCTTGATTAGCCGCCACAATAAGACTATCTGCAAGATGAGGTTGAATGCAAGGAAGGCAGGGTTGGGGGTCGGCCCAGGGTCGGTCAGCCCCAAAACCGACCTAGTCGGACGGGGTCGGATGGGGTCGGATTTTATTTATTTTATTATACAAAATTATATAAAAATAAGAAAAAAATAGAAACAATAAATTTTATGTCATATATTTATGTATACATAAAATATATACATAAATATAATTATATTTTTATATTATAATTGAATATGAGTGTTTATCTATGTATACAAGTAAATAAAATTTTTTTGTGATTATGTTGTATTAATATATGTTGGGAAAGAGTTAATCTTAAGTGAGAAAGTAAAGATACTTAACAAACAATTTTATAAATTTTAAGATATATCATATATTTATAATTATAAATTTTAAACATATGTAATAATATAAATGATAGTAAAATATTATCGTACAATCAATAAATGGGATGCTCAAAAAATAATTATTCTTTACAAATTTGATGATGTGTGTGAAAGAGAAGAGAGTTAAAATAGATCCTTATAAAATTTGAGTATATAACACATATTTATGATTAAAATTCTTATATACATGTGATGGTATAAGTGATAGTAAAGCATTGTTATACTATTATTAAATGGGGGGTATTAGGGGGCAACGCCCCCCGAAGAATATTTTTTTTAATGGTGGTAACGGGGAGGGGGAAGAAAAAATTTTAAGTATATAATAATAGTATAAAAAAATTTGACCTAGGCCGGGTCGCCCTGGGGTCGGGCGACCCGGCCGACCGGGTCGCCGACCCGGCGTACCATGGTTGAATGCATGGAAATAACTTGTTATATATTTTTTGACAAAATAAACATGTGTGCCATCTTTTCTGACTTTTTCTTCTTTTGTATATGTAATTCTTAAGCCGACTGGCGACTTTTCTATTTAGATTTGGTTAGACCTGGGCTAGGGTAGACATTGGAACTTCTGCTCCTGGGAACCATATCAGCTAATCCTTGCTCCTGGGAACCATATCAGCTAATTCTTACTCTTATTAAGAGTATCGTCTGGGCTCGACTTAACCATGTAACAAGTCTCCATTCGGTCTTCTCGGGCTTCACATCTATTAAGTATTCTCCCAAACATGGGATTTGACAGATTGGGTCTTCAATCATCTATCAAATGGTATTTCCTTGACTGGGGCTTGACCAACTTAAAGGACTTTGGATAGTTTTCATCAATTATTCAGTATTTCCCACATGGGGCTTGACAAGGTTAATGAGCTTTCAATATTCTTTTTATTTTGATAACTTATTCTCTCTTATCCACCGATTGGCATTTCCTTAACCAAGGCTTGACCAGCTTAGTGGGTCTTCATCGGTTTTTCCATCAATTAACCGACATTTCTCACTTAGGACTCGACTGTATTAATGGGTCTTCAATGATTTGATGAGTTTGCCATTCGTTAAGTGGTATTTCCTGGTAATGAAGTTTACCTGACCTAATGAGTTTTTAATCATCAATCCATCTTTCCTAACTTTTTATTCTTTTGTGCATGTAATTCTTAGGTCAACTGGCGACTTTTCTATTTAAATTTGGTTAGACCTGGGCAAGGGTAGACATCGAGACTTTCTGCTCCTGGGAACCATATCAACTAGTCTTTACTCTTGTTAAGAGTATCGTTTGGGCTGGACTTCACCGCATAATGAGTCTCCATTCAGTCTTCTTGGGCTTTACAACTATTAAGAAGTATTCTCCCAAACATAGGATTTGACAAACTAGGTTTTCAATCATCTATCAAGTGGTATTTCCTTGACTGGGGCTTCACCGACTTAATGGATTTTGAATAGTTTTCATCCATTATTTAGTATTTCCCACATGGGGCTTGACAAGGTTAATGGGCTTTCGATATTCTTCAAATTTTGATAACTTATTCTCTCCCATTCACTTATTGGCGTTTCCTTGACCAAGACTTGACCGGTTTAATGGGTCTTCATTAATTTTTTTCATCAATTAACCAACATTTCTCACTTAGGTCTTGACTATATTAATGAGTCTTCAATGATTTGATAAGTTTGTCATCCGTTAAGTGGTATTTCCCGGTAATGGAGCTTGCCCGACCTAATGAGTTTTTAATCATCTATTAAACAACACCTTCCTGAGGTGAAACTTGACCGACTTAGGGCTTTCAATGTTTTGATGAACTTGACATCCATTAAGTGGTATTCTCCCATAGTGGGGCTTGACCAACCTAATGGACCATTAATCATTCATTAGGTGACATTTTCCCTAGGTGGAATGCATAATGGGCCTTCATGGGTTCACATTCATTAATCGACATTTCTCTCGACTAGGGCTTGACCGGATTGATTTTTATATTTGATAGTTTCTCTCTCTCATCCACTAATTGGTATTTCCCTGGTCAGGGCTCAACCGACTTAGTAGACCTTGGACAAATTTTTATTTTTTAATGACTTTCTTTTTCGTCCACTTATTGGTATTTCCCTAATCCAAGGATTGCAGAATCGGCCGATCTGGATTGGGATCGGCCGATTCTTGGATCGGATCGGCCATGGCCGATTCGATTCTCGACGGAATCACCGATCCGGAGAAAACATCCATCGGAATCGGTGTTTTTGGATAGAATCGGGGCCGGAATCGTTCGAATCAGTCGATTCCGATGATTCTGTGCCGGAATCGGCTGGAAATGGCCAGAAATGGTGCCGCGGCGGCCTTGCGGCCGCAGGGCCACCGCGACACCACTTTGGGGGCGATTTCAGGTCGATTTCAGGCCGATTTCGCCTCGAAAATGCTCTAGATAGGATCGGAATCCGATCTAAAGTGTTATTTTGGTATTTTTTTAGGTTTTACCACTTTTTGAAGGACCGATCAAGAACGATTCCGGATCGTTGTTTCTGTCGATGGATTGCTCAGAATCGGACCGATCCAATCCGATCCGGATCGGATCGGTACCCACCGATTCGGTGGCCGATTCCGATCCTACCATCCTTGCCCTAATCGGGTTTGACTGAATTAGTGGATATTTATGGGTTGTCTTCATCCATTTATCGACATTTTCCCACTTGGGGCTTAACCGATTTAGTGAGTCTTGGATGGCATTGACTTTGATGTATACTCTTTCATCCACTAATTGATATTTCTCCGATTAAGACTAGACCAGCCTAGTAGGTCTTGAACTTTGGTTTTGATGACATTCTCTTTCATCCATTAATCGATATTTCCCCGATTAGGACTTTGATAGAATTAGTGGGCCTTCGATTTCATAGTAGGATTGGGTTTGATTTGCTTTAACTTATTTATAGATTTAGTTAGCATATGACTTAATGAGCCGAACTGTTATAAGACCTTGGGTCGATCCTCGGTTTGAGTTTGTTGGAATGTAGTTAGGCCTTGGTTCCTTCTAAGTTCTAACTGAGTTTGATTTCTTCAAATGAGCTTTGCATTGCCTTGACAACTTCATTTGACGATGATGGTTAATTGGGCTTCTAATGACTTAATGAGTATTGAGTTAGTCCATAATTTGATTTGATTAGAGCCAGATCGGGCATTTGTTTCTTCTAATTAGATATTGGCTTCTTAAAATGAGCTTGCATTACTTTGATTCTTCACTTGGTGGTGATTAATTAGACTCCATGTGGTTAAATGGGCATCGAAGATGATTGGTGTCTTCATTGCTTATTAGGCCTTGAAGCAATGTAATTGAGCCTTGAATTCTCCTTGGAGTACCTTGGGACTTAGCCAACTCTTGATGTCTTGGACTTCTTCCTTGAGCTTGAACTTCTTTGATTGATTTGAGACTTTAATAATTAATTGGCTATGATCCTCCTTGTTGAACTTCCTAATGATCTTACTTGGAGCCTCCTTGGAGAAGATAAGAAAAATGCCTTGGAGCTCTTCACGTTGGACAACCTTAGGGAGACTTCCTTGTATCTTCTTCCATAGAGTTTCTTGGGCCTCCTTATTTGGGCTTCTTCTCTCGAAGCTTCTTCTTTTTTCCTTCTTCTTTGTCTCTTCCTCCCTTAAAGCCTTGGAGAGTTTCAACGTGTAGCACGTAGCCCCCCTTGATGGCTTTTTTGGCCTTCACATCCACTAAGGGCATCACCCAACTGGGAGTGTAGCTGCCTTAATGGGTCTTCACTTTCCCTTGATGGGCTTTATACCTATTAGAGTCATGATACCCATGTGAGGATTTAGCCATGGTAATGACCTTCATTGACTTGATGATTGGTCGACTAGCTTGATGACTGATAGAGACTTGGTAGTTAATAGTCAAGTTGATTGTTGATGTTGAATTGATGGACTCCAATTTATCTGGTTTGGTCCCAGTCAGTTTCTATTGACTTTGGTTTCATGCCCGCTCAACATAACTTGACCCTGGCCAACTCTTGTATAATAGTTGACTTCGTACTCATTCGATTGGTCTTGACAACATCTTATGTCTAGTTTGTCCAATTTGGTCACAGTCAACTTTATTCCATATTGTTTGATTTTGATTCTTTGACTTTGGTCAACCTTCATTTGATCTTAGTCTAATGTGAAGTTGGTTGGGTTTGACTCCAATCAACACCTATTGACCACTGACTTTGTATTTGGTCCATTCCTGATATATGGACTGGTCATCTTGGATATGACGGCTATTAAATTTCAATTTGATAGTTAGTTAATCAATGACTTATTAGCTGATCGGGTCTTGATTTGGCAACGAATTGGATTTTGACTTGTCAAGTGATCGAGTCTTTGACTTGGCAACCGGCCGGTGCTTGACTTGTCTATAATCAAGTCTTCACTTCCATTGACTGGTGTTTCCCCACTTGTGTCATGACTTAATTAATGAGACTTTGATAATTTTTGTCCATCCATTAACCGATATTTCTCTCCATGGGATTTGGCCGAGCTAATAGGGCTTCAATGATTTTTGTTCATCTATCACTTGATATTTCTCTGCCTGGGGCTTGAACATGTTAATAGAGCTTCAATGATTTTGTTCATCCAGAAACGAATATTTCCCCACTTGGGACTTGACCCAGTTAATAGAGCTTCGATGATTTTATTCGTCTATCCATCTTCCTCCTCTTTTTAGACCTCATCCTATAACTTACCGGGCCTTTCTTCCATGTTAATGGGCCTTGGCACACCTTGAGCAATTCATATGATCAAGCTTCATTTACTACTACAAAATTTTCATTGAGCCAAGTGCTACCTATGGTATGGAGCTTCGATTGAATAACCGACTATGCTTCAATTTGAACTAATTGTTTAAGACAATGCCAGAATGAAGTGATCATCAGACTTGAGCATTGTCCGAGTAGATGCTATTTAGGATGGCACGTGGTAGGGCTCGTCAGTGGCGTAGTTGATGTTGTGCTGCCTCAACAAGGACCAGCAACCCTAGGTTCCTTTCTCTAGTTGAAGTTGAAGAATTGGGAGCTACTTGGCGAGGACAGTCAGGTCATGCCAGAAAATGGGCTCACAGAAGAGGTGGCTGTGATACCACGTGTGCTTCGTTGTCATCGTCTAAATGGCATTATTGAAGGTGGTGCTACATTCGCCTCCCATTTTGGCAGGGGCAAGATCTTGTTGCCAGTGGTGGTGTGAGTTGTTGGGCCGTGTTTCATAATGTCAAAAACCTTCAAAGACTTGATTGTAGAGGCCATGGAGGTAATCGTGTCGGATTAGATAAGGGTGCAGACAATCTACACACCAATGAGAACCATTGTGCCATCACCATCCTTCTTGTTGTCTACCCTCGACTGAAGTTGTGATGGAAAGAGTAAGTCTCACCAATGGCCTTCACTTATACACATAGGCCTTAAAAGCGATTCTGTTGGAGATCGCCACTACCATACCCTGTACCCTTCTCTTGTAGTTGAGGCCTTAGGCTTGGCAAGCTCAAAACTAGAGATATGGTCGCTAAGCTTGTCAAAGCATTCTCCAATGCATAGTAAAGGGTGTTGTTCACCGGCTCAAAGACTAAGAATAAGAGAGGTGTCAATGTCAACCGTGATGCCGCGATTGTTGATAGAGGTGGAAGAACCGACCATCGGTAGGAGAGATGGATCTCGACCTAGGGAGCTTGCTAGAGACTTGCCTGTAGAGCCTGTCGAGGCCCTGTGAAGATGAAACCAAATACCTTGTGTGCCCCTTGTCCGTTAGCTTGGAAGTGAAGCCGTCACTTAAGGAATTAAGACGAATCCCCTCCTCGACCCCTTTTTCAGAGATGTTGGTGCCTGAGAGGTCTCTAGGTGTCTCGGACATGTGGCCGGCGAAGGAGAAGAAGAGGGGGTGGTCAACGTTGACCCGACACTGCAACCACCGACAGTGGTGAAAGAGCCCACCACTAGACTCTTTGGAATCATCATTGGGGTAGAAGGATGTTGGGGGGAGTTAGAGATGAAGGGTTGCCCCTCCATCTTAAGAATTGGCTACGGCAAGGGAGGGGGGAGATCTGTGCCCTACCCTACCCTGCTAAGACACATGTAGCCGCCACAGTCGTGGAGGAACCTTGCAGCAAAGCTAGTCGGAGCTGAGTGCGGAGAGGGTAGGAGATGGAGAAACTGGGAGGCCAGCGCCTTGGGCACTTCTCTCCACAAAGGAGGTGAAGACCCCCCCCCCCTCTTGCTTTCACTCTCCCGAACAAGAGGAGCCCCACCATTTTCTTTTTTCCTTTATGTGGGGGTCTGGCCACCTCCTCATGTCTTTCCCTTCATTTGCTCTGCCTTTCTCTTCGTCAATTGACCCGGGTCAGCACCTCTGGAGATACGTGGTAAGCTGACAACTTTGTCACTGACACCCTCATGTTTCCCTTCATTTGTCCATTTCTCCTCTTTATCAGATTGACTGTGTATATGGTAGACCGTCGAGGGCTATTTTTTGGCATTTAGAAGGCAACGATGGCACTGTGGTGCACGGCTGGCATGGCAGGATGGCAGGGTGATGCGGCGCAGGAGGGGCAAAAGGCAGGTGGTGCGGGACAATGCGCAACCATTGCTCCCCTTTTTCTTCTTTTCACTTTTGTTTTTTAAAATTTTTGTTATGGGAAGCACTACACCGCTCTGTCCTTTTGCCTTTTGCCTTTTTTTGATACAGGTAGAGGGTGTGAAGGCCACATTGCTACTGGGCCCTTCCATCAGCCATCTTCATTCCTGCTGTGGACTTTGTTTTTGGCCCATGTGAATGACCTACACGGGCTGGATGCCAAAGACTATCGGGCCCAATGATTGGACTGTTTACGTTGGGCTGGGCTTTTGATTTTGAAGCGGTATTTGACTCAGGCAAATACTTATCTTTTTTTAATAAATTGGTACGTGAACTGACTGAATGTCTCCATAAGCCTATGCGAGCCCATGAACTTATTTTGATCCGAGGAGCCCTTTAGCTCGTATGGGCTAGAGACATTCCTTAATAAGGAAATGCCTTGTGTTGGTTAGTTTGCTGTCAAGCACCCATGACTAAGTGGCTGCGGAGCTCCGGTATCTTTGATCTTAGAAATTGTCAGAGAATTTCTCCTTCAACAGTTAACCAAGCTTCTAGGCCAAGTGTGTCCGATATTCCTACCAAAGAGATGGCAATATTATCAGGACAAAGCATATGAGATATTTGCATGGCAGAGTAGGTTTCGTGTTTAGTTGATCTCACACAAATGTTTGGGGATTGATGACAAGGTCCATTTGACAAGGACTGAGTTTTTTTCGAGCATCAAGGTGATAAATGACTTGACTCTGTATTGCTCGCATCAATGGATGATATTGCATTGGAATTTGCTTGGCCAATGCTCGATATAAATTGATGCCATGGAATAATCTGTAGATCTTTTGCCAAAGCCTGAATAGTTGCCTTTTCTTGGGTCGAAGTACCACCATGACTCTGATTATATTAAAATTCCTCAAAATCGTCTTCCCAGAGCTCAAGTATTTCAGTTGACACATTATCATCCTGATATAGGCATGGTTGTTAATGCAAATACTTGTTACTTGTTTGCTTTTCCGTATGATGAACATGAAATATATGTTTGATTATATTTGAATTTGATGCCTTGCATGTTGTCAAAGTGATCTCTTCATCTTTATGGTGATGTGTATATTCCTATTTTTGAGATAATCAGTGTTGCGCTGCAGGATATTGTCAATGATTTACGGTTGACACCTAATTAATACAGAAGAATAATGCTAGTATATTCTGTCTAGTATCAAATGTTGGTCTACCTAAGTTATACACGAGAGAATATTCAAAAACCAGGTTGGTGGATATAATTCCAACTAGCATTTGCCTATAATACCAGATAGATTATTGACTAAGTCTCTGGTCCACAGTGATTCATTAAGAAATCATATCATCATTTAGCTGATATATGAAGCTGTCCTTCAATTGTGTTTTTATCCTCAGTTTGATCTACACATGGTGAATTTCACCCTATGCATCCATTTTTTCTTTGCCAACTTTTCGCTTGCTTCCTTGTATTTTCATTTTGGTTGCCCTAATCTTTTCCTCTTGTAACGTTGGTTCTTATTTTCTTCACTCTAAGCATTTATGGTTGCTGTCAGTTCTAAAAAACTTTGATATCCTAAAGAAAGAACAATTCTGAAATGTACCTGCGATAATAAAGATGCACCTAGAATTCATAAGATAAAAGTGAGAATGCAGATCTTTTCAAGACATAAAAACTGTAAGAATATAAAACATAATAGTTACTGTGATGTGACTAAGGAGTTTCCTAATATTGACAGAGGACATAAGATTAATGTTGTGGATCTCATACTCTTTGGCTCTAACACTACATTGCTAGATCATCAAAAATTTTGACAGAGAAACTCAGACCGTTTTATCTTCAATAAATTGTCAACCTGGAAAACTAGAGCCCTTCACTAGAGAAAGCATATTTGCTGACCTAAGTACTCTGCTTTTTACCACTCATAAATATTGTAAGTACACGGCTTCTTGTCCATTAGAATTGAAAAAATCAAACACAAATTGAGATAATCAGACACATGCATAGTGCTTTTAGTAAACTATTTAAATTTGGAGTCACCTAATCTGACTTAAGCTATGGATACACAATAATCGAACTTGTATAGTAATATTAAGTACCGAAGCAGCAGGAGCAACAGCAAAAGCATGCTCTTTTAGAGTCGTATGTTACAAAAACTATCTAATCAAGAACAAACAATAATTTACAGTTTGGTAGGAATAGTATGATTATGTGATACATCAAACATAAATAATGGGCAATGATATGCTTACATCTCGTGGGGGTAAAACTGGATCAAAAGTACCATCTTCAAAGTATCCAAACCATGATGTCTCCCGGGGTACCAAGACAGAATCATGGGCAAACTGGCAATATAATAACAATAGTAAAGAGTGAGCCATGTTTCAAAAACGACACTTAGGGAAGCTGTCCTGTCTATTGTGTATACAATAAGCTGGCCTGAAAACTTGAAAACAAAGAATTAGACAGGAGGAAAGAGCAATGCAAGAAAGACAAGAGGTAGTGATTCAGGATACTTGATGTGACACACCTCAAAAAAAAACACTGGGAGAAAAGATAACTATGGTCAACTAACCATGATTAAAACCAACATCTGCAAGCTACTGAATCTTTCCTTGTAGGTGGAGTTTCTCTCATCAGGAAGTTCATTGTTGAGCTTTGGCAAAAATCTGCACTTCTCTAAATAGACAGACATGTCCTGAATAATAAGAGGTGTTTACTCAGTTTCCTGAAGAGATACATTATACTAGAAGCATATTTTTTTGAAGGTGACAGAGAACACAGCCATAATTCAATTAATTTATGGTAAAATGCACATTTTGGAGAGAGAAACTCGTAGATAATAACTACTGGTTCATAATAATTGTCCGATTCCGACCCGTGCATAGATTATGAACCAGGTCAGTTTTGGTCGCGACCCTGGGTCGGCGACCTTGCGCACTCGACCGGTCCAGGTCACCATTGTTGGGGACACCTTCTAAGCTCCCCCAAGGCCTTATATAAGGCCCCCAAGAGGTCTCCCCTTCCCCTCACACCTCCCTCACTCTCTCTTAAGTTCTTTCTCACTCTAAAACTATTTTTCTTAAATGTTTAATTAGTGTTAATTCTCTCTTTGAAGTATCTAATTAATGCTTAAGTGTTTCTTTTTTTAAGTTATGTTGCTAACCCATTTTTTGTTTAATTGTGTTGCTAACCCCTTTTTCTAAGTGTTGTCTTTATTGTTTTAAGCTTTCTTCTTCAACGTGTCTTCTCTAAGTCATGACACTCAAAAGACTGGTTCGACTCGGAATGATCTGACTTGACTTCATAGCAACTTGATATCCATAGTGAAGAGAAAAGTTCAATGCAAATATTAAAAAAAAAAATCTACAGAGAGACTTACCGGTTGAAACATCACCTCGTTAGGATGAATGGTAACATTGCATCATGCACATAGACTCCACCCAACGTAAGAGCAAAATTTTGTAGGCATTTACCTTTGGAACAAACAAAAGGGAGCTATCTCTATGATATACTTGAGCAGGCGAAAGATGAAACAACAAAGACAGTGCTAGACTTCAATAAGTGATGGGATATTATTGACCTTCGATGAAAACATATGTTATATCGTCCAATACATGCAACATGTACCTCCTTTATGATTAAGATAAATTATACATCTTAATTATTATTGTAATGCTCTTTACTAACATAGATATGTTGCCACTTGCCAGTCACTTTTTTAATCTTAAATATTGTTATAATTCGATATTCAAGTCAATTAATGAGTTTTTAGATAGTGTTAAAGAGGTAATCTGCAAAATGTTTGAGGGTGACGATTGATCAATTATAGTATGCAACAAGATACATGATTATAGAATGACATCATTTTACTTTAGGACATCGAGGGTTCAACGAGCACTTGTGCTCCTAAATCCCGATACATAACATCTGATATTTTTTTTTTTGCAATTTAGATGGTTAACTTATTTCAATTATCTTCTTACATACAATGATATTATGCAACTGACTAGTGGATGGATCATGACAAGGCACTATGATATGAAGATTTGACAGACATAATAAGAATCTTGAGCCAAACCATATCGGTTTCGAAATGTGAAATAAATAAGTCAATGTTAAGTCTTATTTATACAAAGTAGAGGAATAAGTTGATGTCAAAAAGATGAGAGTAATTAGTGCATTGTCATTACAACATGAAAATGAAGCTGAAAAATTTGAAGAGCACGGGGGGCAACCAGAAAGAAGAATAAATGTGGAGAGAGGAAGTGTCTGGACAGCAAAGTGAGACTGTGACTATACAAGAACCAAGCATTGATTTGGAAGAGATCTTCAATAAGCGAAATCCATTGCAAAGTTAGGTGAATGATTAAAAAGAATTGCAAGGTTAGGTGAATGATTTAAAAGGAAAAACACATCTTTAACCCATAAAATACTTTTCAAGTAATTAAACTTTTAAACTAATTCTCCTCAACCAATAAACTAATTAAATAACATGTAAATTAAATAAACCGAATAAATCTACAATCAATCAAACATTCAAATAAAACTAAATCCAAACCAATTTGAATCAAACCTTTAACTAAATTTTTAAATCAAAATTAAAGTGTAAAAGACATTAAGTCAAAAATTAAATAAATTAAATTATCCAAGCAAAAATCAAATCAAGTCAAATCAAATCAAATTTAAAACACCAAGTGTTTGCATTCCATCAAATTTATGGAACCATTGCTCTTAGTGAGTTCATCTTATTTGTGGATATATGTCTTCGTTTCAAAGTTGCTATGATAGTGAATCAAGGGTGTTCAAGTATCCTCAATATAATTTATATCGAATCTTCGCACCATTTGATAGCAAGGATTCCGGAATCGAAATCCGATTCCGATTCCAGGTGAAAAGGGAATCGATTCCGGATCGGCCCGGAATCGATTTTTTTTTGAAATTTTTTTTTCGTCAAAAAAATTTAAAAAATTCAGAAAAAATTCTAAAAAAATAGGAAATGAGTTAGAAAATTTTTTAAAAATAACCAATACATTCATCCACAGAACCACATCGAATAAATACTAATGAACTCCAATTGAAGACTTGAAGTTAAGTACATATTCCAATTCCATTCATTCAAAAATCAAAGAGATGATACATCATGAAAAAAAAAATTACATCATATCAATCTACTACCAAAATCTAGGATATAAATATGGGTCTTCCTCCGCTCTCTGCTGTGCTTGATGCTCCTCCCTCGTGCTCAGTCTTGTATGTTGTCCGGGACCATATCCATATGAAAATAATGCCGATGCCATGCTATCAAGGTCGTACGGATCGGACTGCGGGACGACCGGGACGTAAGCAGAGGATGGTGGAGCTAGTGGTGTAATCCACTGCTGGTCAGCCTGGCCAAATGCTGGATACTGTGGCTCCTGTATATAAGAATCATGTGTATCCGAATCCAGCGTGTAATACGGCTTTGGATGCCGTGAATCAGAGACTCGACCGCCGCCGATGGGCTGCGTCGCTGGTATGCACTCCTCGTCATCATCACCTGAGGAGTGAGAAGGAGCTGCGTGCTGTCATCTGGGTTGACAGGACGCTTGACCTCTAGCTTCCTTCTCTTCACCTCTTTAGTCATCTCTGAAGTACTTGAACCCAAAGTTTTTTTCAACTTTGCAAATCCTCCCATTTTCCGTGCAGCCACTTTTGTTTTCGTTTTCCTCGGACTGCGAATGGGCTGGGTAGCGGCTGCTGGGACTGGAGCTGGAGCTGGGGCTAAAGCTGCAGGTGGCTGCTCCATAGCTGCTGGGGCAGAAGAAGGCCCTGCCTGAGCCTGAGAAGTAGATGGAGGTGGAGCATCCTCCTCGGCTTCAACACCCTCCACCTCTCCTTCAGCCCATGCACGGTCATCGGGATCAAACTCAGCTGCATGATCCCTGGCTTCCCTCTCCTCTATCCAGGAGGCAAGTGCATGCTCCTCTTGGAATATCTGATCCATGTCCACCTCCTCGGGTGGTGGTGTGGCGGAGGAATGCCTCTGCTCGTATGGACCACCTGCGAATCGTGCAAATCGTGCCTCGCTGATCTTCTGTCGATCCTTGATGTTCTTTATGCGCGGCCTCGTATTTGTAATGACGAGAAGACCGGCTTCTCGGCCGGTCTGAGGTCAACCTGTTCCTCCTTTTCGTATGTATCAGGTTGAATGTACTCCAGTTCCTCTCACAATGGGAGAAACTGGTGCTCTGGCTGAGTATCCTGATACCGATGGTAGCAAGTGGATTCCATCCACTCCTGGTGTTCACCTGAACCCACCACTCAGCTGCAAGAAAAAAAACAAGAAGAGAAAAGGTAAACAATTAGCCCATCATCTACCATAACTTATATGAAAAGAAAATAAAATCTTCATCAAACTATTACTATACCAGGTGACACTTTGTCAACTGAATATTTCAAATCAGCATCTGAGTATACGCCGACCTTCATCTTATACTTCTGCATTTGAAAATTTTATAAAAACAAACATTAGTTGCCTGGTAAGGCTACTCCAAGGTATTGAATGAACTCTAACTTACTTCTATCTCAGCCTCTATCCTGTCCTGCTGAGATCGGCATAGACGTTGAATAATGGCAAGTGTACCCCGCATCACCTCGTTGTCGTTCACCACCTGTCCTCCATATTGGATGCGGGGGTTCAAAAAATATCCTGCAAGATTTTATTGGCTAACACTGTGAAAAGACAATTATTCAGCAAAAATATTTTTTTAACCAAGTTACCTGCAGCATGGACATCGTGGTGCAAGGTCGTGTCCCATTGGTCATCTATGATCTTCCACCACTTTTTGTAACCTCTGAGATTTTTTCTTTTATTTTCAGCTTTGCCCGGTCCATGGCATCATACAACGTACCTATCTGATCCCTGTCATCTGAGTCTACCAATCTCAAGACAACTACCAGTGGCTCAATGATTGCCAAGTAGTAGGCAATCCTCTCCCCAAATCTCTTGTCAGTGATCTGCTTCTCAGACCTGACAAGAATCTCCAACTGATCTTTCTTGTCATGCAGGTTGTCCACCATATAGTTATAATACTCCTCGGACTGTGTGAAACTAACCAATGCATGCCTGTGCCGGTGTAGACTCTCCAACGCAATGAAATTCGTAGCAAATCGACTAGGACCGGGCCTAACAAGATCGTGCCCTCCTGTGTGTGATCTCATGATATGTAGCAGGCGGGGATGCGAATAAATAAATGATGTGATCGTCTGCGCCTGCCTGACAAGTGTGGATACACCCTCCTCCTTGCCTATATCCTCTAATATGAGATCTATGGAATGTACTGCACAGGGCACCCAGAAGATGTGCTTCCTCTTCTCCATCAACTTCCTCCCAGCCGCCTTATATGATGGTTCGTTGTTAGTGACAACCTGAACCACATTGTCCTCCCCGATCTCCTCCACCACCGCATCCATCAGAGAAAAAATGAAGTCGGCATTTTTTATCTTCCCAGAAGCATCTACCGACTTCAAGAATGTTGTCCCCTCAGAACAGTACACCAAGAAGTTTATCATACTCCTCTTGGTGATACCTGTCCACCCATCGCACATAATTGTGCAACCCCTCTCCTTCCACACCAACTTAAATCCATCCATCCACTCCTTCAACTCCTGGACCTCCTCATCCAGGTCAGCGCCGTATATGTGTCTTCTGCCCGGGGCTTGCAAACCCGGTCCAGCCTCACCCACGGCATCCACCATCGTCTGGAAGTAGGGGCTGGTGGCTGCATGTGCTGGGATGCCTACATCAAGTTAAAAAAAATTAGGATCAGGCTAAAATTAAGTTTAAGTAAATAAAACACACATTATGTCAATTTTAATTTAAAAAGTGATACTTGCATATAAAAATCATTTCACAATGTGGCGAACGGCACTCTTTGCTGTCGTTCCTGTTGCCTTCACCCCTTTCATTGCCTGTTTAATCCCCATCTGCCCAGCACTCTGTTTCCTAAATAAGTACTCGTCACTCGGTGTAAATCGAGTGCTGGTAGAAGTAGAACGGCGGTGTGGCTCCTGTCTCCTGGGGTCGGTCTCTCGGTCCCGGCCGAGGTCGGGCAAGCCGATGCCGATCGGCCCAAAGCCGGGTCAACTACGGACCCGGACCCTCCTCGCTCCCCTCCTCCTGGCCTCCTCCTCAGCAAATGCACGCTTGCTATCGTGCCTAGCACGTCTAAGCTCGGAGTCCGAGGACTCGTCCTCGCTCGGCTCCGGCTCGGTGGTGCCTTCCCCTGCCTTTCCCTATCGAGGTAGGCAAATCGCGGTCCCTCCTCCTTCCGGAGTAGCTCGTCGTGCAACTCCTCCCTCTCGCTCGATCCTAACGGCCCGTTGAGAGGCTCTACCCCGTCACGTAGCCTCTCATCTCCTCACTCTTCTCCCTGGGCATCTTGTCACATTTCTTGACATTCTCACCTGTTCCGACAATATGTTGTTTCAGCCGGAATACCCCCCCGTTCATCTCCTTTCCACACCATTTGCACTGTACCCTCTTCCTGACTGGGTCTACCATCTGCCCGTGTTCCCAACCCACGTCGGAAGCACGTGCTGGTGCTGCATCACCTTGATCGGCCATTGCTTATATTTACAAAAATTGTAAACAATGCACTAAAATGATTAGATAACATAAAAATTGATTTAGACGTTGTTCGGGAAGCAGACAACCCAAGTAACACACCATTCGGTATGTTTAAAGGGTTACGTATTTGCCGGAAATGGTCGTAAATTAACGTACGGGATATCCGGAATTTTTCCCGTGCAAAATGGACTTAAACGGATAGTTCAAAACTTGGACGGACTTGTTCGGTCGGAAATCACAACGTTTAACGACGCTCGGACTCGTCGGAAACGCGTAAGAATGGACGTACGAAGTTTTCGGCGAAGAAATCTTACCAAAAACCTTACAAAGATCGAATAAGAGGTTGATTCGAGGCCGGTCCGAGCTTGAATCGGCGGAATCCCTTGAAGACGTTGCTTGGAATCGCCGGAATCGCCGCCGGAATCGTCGGAATCGGTGGAATCCTTGCTGGAATCGACGGAATCGGCCCAGAATCGATGCTGGCAGCTGGGATCGAGGCCTGAATCGCCTGGGAATCGCGCTGGAATCGCCGGATCGACCTTCTGCTGCCACGGGATCGACAGAATCGACCGCCGCGGGTCGATTCCGGCCCTAAAAGGGCCGGATCGGTTCGATTCCCGGTCCAGAATCAAACCGGGACAATTGACCCGGTCTTCCGACAGAATCGGTCGGATCGACCGATTCCACAAGGATTCCAGGCGATTCATACCGATTCCGCGGAATTCTTCCCGGAATCGGTCCTTCCGCCTGGAATCGGTCGGAATCGTACTGATTCCACCGATTCTGCAATCCATGTTTGATAGAGAGGTCAAAATAAAATTTCAAAGAATCCAACCTCGCATTTATACATTTATACATATCATTGAATTAGTTATACTCTTACAGAATATCATATATTTTCTTAATTGAAAAACTAAATTTGATAAATAAAAATTTTGAGAAAAAGAATTTGAAAACTCGTCCTTTTATATTTAGAAATTTTCAAAGTTTTTCGAGGTCTCACAGCTCATGGAACCACTGTGGGAGACTTAGGCACACACGCCTACATGCTGGCTTGGCATCCATCTTAGAAAGATCCAGTCATTGCTAATGGGCTTACCACCCAGTTTGACCGCAAGTCAAATACAAGCCAATAAACAAAAAAAATGAGAAAAGAGGGTAAACTCACTTCTTGCGCACTACACCCCCCCCACTTGCACGATAATTGGAGTAGTGGAGGTGATTTTCAAAGACGAAAATGTCATTTAAAGCCTCTATAAATAGACTTTGAAGGCCTCTTACATGAGAGGTTGGCTCATTTTGGCAAGAAAAAGAATAGGATGAGAGAGAAGCTCTGGAAGCTCCAATTAATGTTGGAAAAAAGATAGGACTTGAACTGGTGGTGAAGTTGGCACAAAGTTTTACTCTACCCTTTTCCAAAACAATGTGACAAAATAGCATGCATATAGACATGCAAATTATGTTATTGTTGATATATTTAGAGCCAATCTAATTCGGTCTAGCCAAAATTCTGATTTTCATCCCCCTTTCCAACAAGTGGTGGACCAAAAAGCTACATGTTATATGCAAACAAAGCTATTTGATACATAGAGCCAATCTAACTTAGTCCAAACGAAATGTTGCCAAAATTTCAAAAGTGTATGCTACATATTAAGTATAAAAAATGATGTTCAAGTATACAAAGAGACAGAGTAATACATAACAAATATGCATACAAACTTTATGACATTGGTTATGGAAATCAATTCCACTTATTGAGCAACATGGCTTTCATGCTCCCACTCCCATGTATTATGCATTCAAGTTGAAATGAAATAAATTATGGTTCACTTGACAAGATGTGTTGTTAAAAAATGACATCAAATCCCAATGGACTTTTAGCGAGATGGATGAAGATAAATAAGTCATACAATAGTTAAACTCAAACTAAATAATAATTTAATCATTCACAAAATGTTAAAATAATCAAACTAACTTTACCTCATAAAATAATACACAAAAAATGACCACCCAAGGTTCCAAAATATGTTAAGTTAAATCTAACTTAACTATGAAATTAAGTGGGTAATCTTACTGAGCTAAATAAGCAAACATAATGAACCCATATCAAACAAACAATTTAAACATTAACAAAATGTGAACATAATAAAACTATAATCATTTCATAAAATAACACAGAAAATGCCTACCAAAGATAACAAAACATGTTAAGTCAAATCGAACTTAACTATTAAATTAATTGGATAATGTTAATAAGAATAAATCTTGATAACAAAATCACTTAAATCATAACAAAAAACAACACCACATAAAAGAAAGTTAATTCCTATAAAAAACAAACAAATGCAAAAAGCAAAAGAATATGATAACTTACGAAAAGTTAACCAATAAACATAAAACATGTTAACAAAACATCAACTTGAATTCAAATTGTCTAAATCAAAACAATGAAAAAAGACAAAAAATCAAATCAAATGAACAAATCAAACACAAATTTTCATAAATCGAGCAGCCTACTGACCTATGTCATCCGAGGCGTGAGGCGCGTGAGGTGAGGGACCCAGCACCTCGCCTCAGGCGCCTGAGGCATTTTGAGGTGGCGCTGCAGGCGGTGTGGTGCACCGGTTGGAGTGGCGTCGGGGGTGGAGGTCGGAGGTAGCTTCCGGTGGTGGCCGCAGGTGCAGCTGCAGCTGGCGGAGGCGGCGGCGGCCGCAGGTGAAGCTGCAGGTGGCGAAGGCGGCGGCGGCGGCGGCAGCTTCCAACGGCGGCGGCTGGGGCTTCCGACGGCAGCGGAAGCAGCGGCGGCGGCGGCGGCTGGGGCTTCCGATGGCGGCTCTGCAGCTGGCGGAGGCAGCTTCCGGCAGCGGCGGAGGCTTATGGCAGCGGCGACGACAATGGCGGAGCCTTCCCAAAGCGGCTGCGGCGGCGGCAGTGCGGCGCAAGCGGCGGCTTCGTCCGGAGGCAGGAGCAGCGTCGGGGGCGAGGGCCTCGGGCATACGAGGGTTCGGGAGGGAGGGAGAGAGAGAATCGGGGTGTTTAAGTTACTCGGATCCGGTCTTACCGGATCCGGTTCTTACCGGACCGCAGGGGGGAGGTGGGCGAGGCACGTAGGGCGCCCGAGGCTCGCGATGCGGCGGGTGAGGCGCCGGAGGCACTCGCCTCAGGCGGAAAACGGCAAAGCGAGGCGGTTTTCAACCGCCTCGCCTCGCCTCACCGCCTAGGCGGGTGAGGCGACCGCCTCTAATAACATAGCTACTGACATCTTAATAATTCAGTAAAGATGATCTCTAAAAGCAAAACAAATCAAATCTCAAAATTAAATCAAACAAAATCCGATATAAGGTCATGGGAATATGTCTTCTAATACTTTGTGCTTAATGTGATGAATGACTTCCAATTAATACTTTGCTATGACGATTAATCAATGGTACACGAGTAGTTGCTCGATATAATTAACATTGGAATATCACAAGTCCGATGGAGAGAGGTCAAATCTATTTTCAAAGAACTCGGATAACCTTAACATATAAAAGAATGTGGTTGAGATTGTCTATGTTATAGGTAATCCCCATCTCAACACTTGGAAGATTTGCAGAACCCTCTATATGTGTTCCCATATATGAATACCACACATAAATTTAGCTAACATACCATATACTTACATAGTCATCATCGATAAAATCCAAATCAAAAAAATAAACTTTTTCTATAAAAAATTTCTTGCAAAGTTAAAATTTTTGAGGTTTCAACATGTACATTTTCTCTAGGGGTGTTTTGAGGGATGCTGGTGCATATACGTTGTGTCCCAGAGTATAAACTACACCCCCAGATACTCCACTTTTCTCGTGGGATCCCACTGCATCTAAATTCATCTACTACTGATCCATCTACTACTGTCTACTGATCCATCAAACAAGACTTTCTATAGCATGAAAATAATCAAATGTATAACAGTGAAGAGTCTCAGTGATCACTTCAAATCCCATCAGAATCAAGATCTGCAAATGCCAGAAACCTGGAAAGTGAAGGTGTTTCCCGTAATGTAAATAAATCGGCAATAAGCACAAGTTGCCATACAAACATGAACCTACAGACAGACCATGGACACCTTTTTATTTCCCTTGGTTACTGTGCAGAGAAAAAGAAATGTTTCACGTTTAATGCAAAAACAAAGCCAAATTGAACAACATAGATTAGAAATTTGACAAATATGCTTAATGAAGTTTTCAAAAAGATAACGAAACACAAAGTGCAGTATCTACATAATCAATCTGACAAACAAAAACTATCTACCCACGTCCCGCACCTAGATAACAAAACATGGGAAAGAAAGGAGAAAAGAAACAAAGAATCAGCTACTCAAAATGTTTAAATAGACAACTTCGCTGTCAGGATAAATACACAAAAAAATAAACAAATAAAATAATAAAAACAGAATAGAAATAAAACCTTCAAAAAGACAACAGAAGTAGACAATAAATGCCACTGCAGAATAGATAGTTTTGACTTTATCCTACCTTGAAGCATGAACTATGTTACAACTTCATTGTCCAAAGTCTAAAACCAAATTCTACATTAGATTCCATCGCAACGTGATTCCCTTTTACCCATCAAAATTTCACGCTCACATCACCTCAGCATACTAACACATGAAATTCTCCAAACTTTCACTTGGCAAGAAAAAGTTATCACAAGAAACTCACATCACCAATTCTATCTTCCATACTAATGGAATCTTATGCCCTGCTTGGTTAGAGAATAAAAAATGACACTATATCAATTTTGATAATGATACTCTTAGAGAAAAGAGTATCAATACCAAAATTGATAGACACTTGTATTATATTACATGCCTTGTTTGTAGTAAAAATTAAAAAATTTATATGAATAGCCAAACATCTCTTGATCATTTGTATCAATATCAATTTTATATTAACACTGATGGAGGTGTCTAATACAGTTACCTAATAGACCTTTAAAAATATTTTTTTCATTAGTAAATGTACATAAATATCACCTGTTGGCAAGGAACAGGACAATAGATATCCATGATTTTAAGCAAGCCAGCTGCAAGGACACATTTTTTGACATACACACTGATGGTTTGTAAAAACATATGGTATAAACTGGTACAGTATAACAGCTAACTAACAAGAGTTGCCTAAAGATGATTCTGCTGCATGAAATCCATATTTCATGTGGCATTTGTAGAATAGAGACTCCTTGCAATTTATGATCCTGGTGTATGGGTAAGTTATTCTTCCACGCACAGTACTAACAAGGGGACATGCCATAGAGTATGTCTGGATGAGGCTGCCTCTGTGGGTTGATCACAAAAATTCATCGAAACTCAAGGAGACCAACAAACAGACGGATTTTTATATGGTCAAATGATGATAATATATATAGCGTGAAAGAGATCTAAAACAAACAGATGCAAGTTATTCAGTGTAAGGGAAGGATATGGTGCAATACTCACAGTTGGAATTTTGATATAACCACCGGGAGCCAGATGAGCCTGAAATTTCATCAGTTAAAAACAAATGTCGCTTATTGACTGGCTCAACAAGTTTAAGGGAGATCATTATCAGCGTGCAGGTTTTAGAGAAGTATTAATAGAAATAACCTGCACATAGTCTGAATAGACCTGTGATTTGATAAGGTCATCCACAATAACGCATATGATACCTGACTGGAAAAGAAATTGACAATTTAATAAATCAACAGTACGGTCAAATAAAGTGCCTAATAACTTACTGCTTCATAACATTAATGCATATTAAACTAGGGGGTCTACAACATTTGACTTCATTCGAATTTAAAATTATCCCATTCATGACAAAACGAGTATACTAAAATTGCGTGCAAGAAGTTAAGAACGTTGGTTCTCAATGACAAGGATTCCCCACTGAGATAAGAATGCTGCCTAGTAGTCTGCTAGAAAAGAACACACTAACCAGATAAGAATGCCACCTAGTAGACTGCTAGAGAAGAACGCACTAACCAGATAAGAATGCCACCTAGTAATCTTCTAGAGAAAGATACACAATATTTGTCTTACACACTTCTGCACTTCATGCTTGCTGATCATCTTTGCTCACATTTTGCAGGATCAGCATGTCCATATTGTGGGATCAACACCACAGATCCAGGACAATCTAGCCGATCCTTCTCCAATCCAAAAGGCCTCCATGAAGACATCAAGACTCTAAACTCAACACCTCAAAGTGAGCCACCGATACTGATTGACCACCTTTGGAAGCCTGTTCATACAATTGTTTTTTCCTTACCAAAGATGGGTGAAAGAAGTACCCAAAAAATCCCATTTATGAATATAAGCTGCTAACCAGTACTGTTAAAGCCTTTTTTTCCTCCTTCTCCACTCAGTCTGTGCCATTTTCACTTGATGAGGCTAGGAAATATCCAAAGTGGACGGATGGAATGAAGGAAGAAAAGGCAACGTTGAAGAATGGTATATGGAGTTGGTAGATCTTCTAAAGAAAATAACTTGGTAGGATGCAAATAAATTTGTATCAGTGTAAGATCAACTGAAGGGGGATTCAGAGGGAGACTTGTTGCAAGAGTTTACGCAAACCTACAAATAGATAATCAAGAAACCGTTGTTTTGGTTGCCAAATTTCCCTTTATGGGACTTAAACACCCACTGGTTGCCAAAAATGGCTTATTAAATTGTGACCTTAAAAAAGACATACATGCAGTCCCATCGGAATGAATGCAAAGAAAGAAATACAGACTAAGAACCAAGAAGGGTTTCCAAAGAGCTAAAGTGATCCTTGACACATTTCAACCACCCTAGATAGTCAGACTACCTATTCCAAGACAAGTTTTCCTATCCTCTTTTTTTTTCCTTCAATGTAATTGCATGCAAGGTCTCAAATGAAACCTCATTTTTAAACCTTAAACTCTTACGAAAGTTTTAAGTTCGCTTAGCATTGACAAGTACGAAAATAAATGGTATTCCACAGAATAATTGACTAATTTGGCATGGTCATTGATTGCAGAATCAGATGGATCGGATTGGAATCGATTGATTCTTGAATTAGATTGGTCAGTCCCGATCCAATCAATTATCAGCTAGAGCACCCATCCTTACTGATTCATGTGAGTCAAACGATTCCGCCGAGACAACTTAAGTCACCTTCAGAAATCGACAACATGCCCCATAACGATCTGATATCACACCTAAAAAGCTTATATCGATCCCACATATGCAAACACCACTAGGGTTCGACGATTCCATGTGATTCTGGCGATGATTCCACTAATTCTCTTCCCTCCCCTAAACCCCACCCCCTTGCCTGCCCCCTTCCCATGTACCGCCAAGGACCGGGTGATTGTTTGAGGAAGGTGTTCTCCCCCCCTCCCCT
The DNA here is from genome assembly GCA_036172225.1 of Cryptocoryne crispatula var. balansae. NCBI lineage: Eukaryota > Viridiplantae > Streptophyta > Magnoliopsida > Alismatales > Araceae > Cryptocoryne > Cryptocoryne crispatula. The sequence continues at coordinate 9,675,393 of CM069929.1, read as the reverse complement.
CCCCCCCCCACAAGGACTTGAAATAGTCACCTTCGAAGGGGTTGTTCTCTTCCCCCTCGGACCCCTCCCCCTTGTCCACTCCTTTCACAGCCCCCCCTTAAATACTTGAAACAGTCATTGCCTAAGGGCCGGAACAGCCCCTTGGACCCCTGTTCCGGCTCCCTTGCCCTACTTCGAGTGACTATCTAAAGGGGGCTGTTCTCTCCCCTTACTAGCCCCCCTTTAATCGGTGAAGTTCTTGATTTTTTTTAATGTGTTAACGTTGCAAACTAATGTAAGTGGTGTGAAAAGCAGAGGAATTGAGGAGTATTCTAATTGAAGTAGCATAAAGGTGGGGTAGGTGATAACGTTAAGAAATGTGACAATATATCCAGAAAAAACAGTGAAATTATGAGGGCAACATACCCGATAGAAACAACCCTACAAATGAGAATTCGAAATGAACAAAGAGAGGAATTGCATAAGAAGTTTTTATAAGAGATGAGAGAGAGATCCAAAAAGACAAAAGAAGAGTTGAACCCGAATCATCCACATATTATGAGAAAGTAGATGAACCCTTAATGAGAGCAAGGCATACTAGCAAAAAATTACAAAAAATAGATGAAGAGATAAGAAAGGGGGATAGGAGGCTCTAGAGTCAAGAAGCTGGCATAGTGTTGATCACAATTCATCCAACCCACACCTATGAGGATGTGAGAGCAACAAAGGAGGCATTTCATTGAGTTGTTTTGATATGACCCACTGGTATTGAGGATCCTCATATGTTCAAGTGATGAAACAACTCACAAAAAATAATACAAGCATTTAAATGGTTAAGACAACCACCCTTGTTGGATGAACAATCAAAATATATCTGTAAGTGATTTTTACATGTAGGTAATAATTTAAATTGGTTAGCTCAAACATTTGTGTTCTATATATTCCTTTAGTGAGCCAATAACATTTTTTTTTCAACTTAACTTAATGTAGATGTGCCAACACTTGCTACCACTAAATCTCATTTTCAAACAATAGTTGAAACAATTAGGGAGGCTAGATTGGGATTACAAGTTCAAAGCAACCAATATATTTACATTATTGGTCTAGACAAAGAGGTAGAAGAGAAGAGCTGAAAACTGGATTGATAGATTTAAGTTAATTTGAAAGGAGGAATGGTGAACAATTATGTGTGATGGGTGGACATGCATCACAAAGAGATCTTTGATAAATTTTTATGTTTACTATTCATAGGGTAATACATTTTTTAAGTCCATTGATGCCATAGGTTAGATAAAAACATGTAGAGTATATGTTTTCACTAATGGATGCTATCATAGAAGAGATTGGAATGGAAAATATAACGTAATTCGTAACAGGTAATAAACCATCTTACAATGCGGCGAGAAAAAAGTTGATGAAGAAGAAACAACACATCTTTTTTGGGTTTCATGTGTAGTACACTGCACTGACCTGATGTTTGAGGATATAGGCAAAGAAACATATGTTTCTATACTTATCGGTCAAGAGCAACTTATCATATCGTTCCTCTATTCACATCCTCGTTAACTACACGTCATGAGAGATCATAATGAGCATAGATGACAAAATTAGAACCGGAACTGGTGGGTACTAATTCAATCCAAATCGATTAGAATCAGTCGATTTTTTGAAAAGAAAACCAATATGAAATCGTTCTGAATTAGTTATTTTTTATTTTACTTTTTGATGTAAAAAATTTGGAAAATCATTAAAATCCTAAAAATAAGATTATCCCTAAAATTTTGGTTAAAAATGAAAATCACTTGTGTAACACTTTCATGTCATTAAAAGAAAGTTTAAGACAAGTAAATATACTTTAATGGCAATAATCATTCCATTAAACATAGGTAACACGACACAAGTGCTATTTTGACATGCAATAAAATGTTATATCTTGCTTTCGCCAATATTATTGATTTGGCCTTCACCCTCATCATTCTCTATATACTCTTAGATGCTCCACTGAGAGTTGTCTACCATGATTACCCTATATCTATATGAAAATAAAAAATCAACCATCTAAGAAAAATCATACATAGTGTCATGTGCTGGAAAGGTGGCTAGAATATATGACTGAAAGTCTAGTTTTTGATAATTGCTACCGCGTACTGATAAAAAAGAACATAATTCCAACATTGACTTCTCCCACTTGAATGTTGTATCTGTCCAAAATCATCAGCCCCGTCCCATTGGTGTGTGCAATGATGAAAGATCCTACTCCACCATTTTAATCTCCACCTGAATCTCCGGCCTTTTGTTGTTGAGTTGATATAATGAATCCTTCTTCATCGTTATTTGAGAAGGATGCTTGTGTACTGTCTGTTAGACCAACGAACAAGTCTTTGCCTGATTTCTAACTTTCTCTTCATTGCTGCTACTTCTACTTTGGACAAAGAACTTTTAATCCCCATGCCACGTTGACATATCTTTTACAACTATGAAAAACATCATGGTATTTGTCATCGTGGGAGTTGGTTATGAGACTAGGGTTGGGGATGAGGCTAAGACTAAAACTGAGACTGAAGATGGAGTAGCAAGAACTTCTTTTTGCATATGCTCATCTTCAACCCCATGTATGATCCTTAGGATCGAACTCCAATGGTGTTTTGCCTACCTTCTTCTCCTCCCAAGCATGAAGTGGGTGTTCCTCTTGGAAAATGTAATCCATGTCAACGTCTTCAATAAGTGGTTTACATGCTTTTGTTTCAGCTCTTTATTGACATGACCCACCTACAAATCTAGCAAATCTATGTTCTGTATCCTCGGCCACATGCTTTGATGTTCTTTATCCTCGGCCATATGTTGTAGTGGCAGAACACAAGTTTCTCCAACCTGTCAGATGTTATTAGCCTATTCATTCTCTTATGATGAATTAAGCTAAAAGTACTCCAATCCCTCTCTCATTGGGAGGAACTTGTGGTTTGATTGAGAATTCAAAATGCAATTGCAGTAAGTGGATTCCAATCACTTCTTATGTTGATTTGCACCGACCACTCCATAACAAAAAAGAACAATAGAACATAAAGTTGCTATCATAATAAGCGTTTGTATATCATAAAGCAAAATGATGGTTTACTCCAATTCCAACATACGAAGGGAAACCTTATCAAATGAATACGTCAGATCTGGATTTGAATATACTCCAATTTTCATTCTATAAGATTACATATGAAAATTGAGAGTTATCAAATTATTAAACTATGAGTGTTCAAATATAAAAACATCGACAAACATAACTTTCTCATTTACTTCTAGCTCAGCTTCACATCTATCATGTTGAGTTGTTGAAGTCATTGTATTGTAAACGAAGTATCCATCAAGACTTCTCTCGATCATTGCATACTTGCCCTCAATATTGCATCCGAGGGTTCAAAAAATATCATGCCTTCATCACATATGACATAAGAACATATATTTATGCATCAAGTAATAATTATATTATGAATAACAAGAATTATCTGCTGTGTTATCTACCATCTATTATCTTTCACCACTTCATATGACCTCTATGATGCTTCTCCTTTATTTTCAATTCCGTTTTATTCATGACACCATACAGGTATCCCATTTGATTCCTCTCATCTGAGTTCACTAACGTCAACATATTTACAAGTGACTCAATGATGAACAAGAAATAAAAAAATTTCTCCCAAAAACACTTGTCTATTATCAATTATTCTATATGTGCGAGGATCTTCGATTGATCCATCATGTTGTGCAAGTTAGCCATATAGCAAATATACTATTCTGATGCTATAAAACGGACAAATACATGTTTATATTGGTGAAAGCTCTTCAAGACAATGAAATGTGTGACAAATCTAGTCAACTCAGACCTGATCAGATCATGCCCCTTACTACGATTTCTCATTGTGTGTAGTAAACGTGGATGTGAATAGAATCAATAGATAAATGATGTGATCAGTTGCACCTGACTCATAAGTGTAGAAACTGAAGCCCCCGTGCCTATATCCTCCAATATGAGGTTAATGGAGTGTGTGTTACACATGAAATCCAAAAAGATGTCACCTCAACTTCTTTCTTGTTACCTTGTAAGATAGTTCATTATATGTCACAAATTGCATGATACTTTCCTCCCCAAGGCATCCATAAGTGAAAAGATATATTCAACATTCTTGATCTGACCTGAAACATCAATAGATTTAAAAAAAAAATATTGTACCCTCTGAACAATAAACATGAAAATTAATCATGGATCTCATTGTGATGCCTATTGACAGTGCACCCTTCCTCCCTCTGGACCAACTTGAATCCATTAATGTAGGCCTTTAGCTCTTCTACCTTTTCATCTAGCCCAGTAACATAAATATATCAATTGGCCAGGACTTGTAATCCTAATCCAGCCTCTTCAATTGCATCAATCATCTTGAAGTATGAGCTAGTGGCAACATGTGTTGGAATGCCTATAATAAGTTAAGATTCAATCAGATCCATTGATTGCAGCATTATCTTGCTTGATGTAACTATAGCAAGCAAACGAAAGTAAATTATTAGAAATTTACAATTTCTTCATCCAACAAAATGTAGACACGGTTAAGCACTCTCATGCACACATCCAACACGCATGCGTGTAGATGTGGACACATAAACACAAACAGTGAAAAAGATGAACTTGCACCATCTGTATAGTTCGTAGATTATCTACAATTAGTACAGAAGTACAATGTTGCTCCCATTGACATTCATCCTGACAGTGATGCTATGCAAAATAGAGTATAAAAATATCCCAGAACAAGTAACTAGCATCTTTAAATTTATTTTGCATTAGATATAATAGAAAAAAATAAAAAACAGGTCCACTTACACCACAAAGAGGCACAGAAGCGATGCCTGCATGAGGACCCCCCAGAGAGACAACATTTTTAACCTGAAGAAAAACTCCACATGGTAAGGCTATGATAATTATGGAGAACAATATGCTTGTCTTTCTATCAAAAGTAATAAGAATGTAGAAATAAATCAAAGAAACATTGCATAAAGTTTTAAGTATAAGGGTTGTGAACTAATATTATAACTATGAGCCTATGACAAGATTAACTAGAGAAAACCTGCAGAAAATTTCTTTATTTCTCAATAAGTCAACAAATAGATTGTTTTGTGAACAAATAATTTTTAAAATAAAAGTTTATCTCATGTTTCACATTTGCATAGACATCGCCAAGAAGTCTACAGACTCTACACTATGCAAATATGTGGTCCTTTCCCAATGTTTGACTCTTTTTCATGCATAGAAAGGTTTATTTACAGCTATATAAAACAATCGGCGTTCTCATTGATCTGGAAACGAATGTGAACTTAAAGTTGCATGTCTGAAATTATAAAGCTAACAGTAGTTTATTTGCAAAAAAAAAATACTAAGAAAACAACAAATAAGATCTTGACATGTACAGGAGAAAGTCATAACAAGGATAGTAGAAATCATTGTTATATATGCCGTGCAACAGAAACTTCTAGGATAAATCCAATTTTTTAATTTCTTCCTAACTTCCATCATGTTATGTAAAATATCACCCTGTTCTGCAAATGTGGAATTTTCAGCATGCTACTTCTCTCACCATTAAGAAAATTCATAGACATCACCTATGGACATAGTTGTCAAGGCATACACCTAAGCAGTGCCTTTGCCGCCTAGGCATGAAGGTGCTCCGATGAGCTCGCCTGGACCATCCGCCTTGTGAAGAGAAGAAAAGGCATCCGCCTTGGCGGTCACCTGGCCGTGAACTGGTGGCTACTGGTTCGCTTTATCTTATACTCATCCCACCCTGGTTCCCCCCCCCACCCGATAGAAACCCCCCAACAACCAACACACTACTCAGATGAAGCCCAGACACCCGACAGAGCCCTGACACCCGAAAAAGCTCATGTGGAAGAATGCTGCCGCTGCAGCTTGCCACCACTCGTCACCGCCATCCCACCACCACAAGTGCTTCTTCCTCTGCCTCATTTTTAGGGTTTTGATTTTACATTGTTTTTTTGTTTTTCTTTGAACGTTATCTTCCTAATATCTAGTAGACATTGTTTTAACTTCCTAACATCCAATATGACTTGAATCAGACCCGGCATCTTGTTTTCTTCTTGTCAATAAGTGGTTTCTACGCTATTTTTGCTGGAGTAACAATCAAAGTCCTTCAAAATGAAGGTATAAAAGCATCTTTATATACCGGCATATATACATATTGCTTTATCTTGTACGTATAAAAGCACACGCTACATCCTTATTTGTACATACGTTCATGTTCATATCCTTGTTTAGTTGATAGGGCAACATATTTTTGTTAGTTGATTGGTCTATGCTTAGTTGATATTGATAAGTTAACATTGCTAGGGTTGGAATCCCCTCGACCTCTATCGGACTCCTCTGTACTTACGTATGTTCAAAGAGTATGTCATTTGGTAATTTTATAAATTTAATTTATAAAACCAAGTGTACACCTCAATTTTATTAGTTCTTATTTTTCATATTTATAGAGGAAGATATTCAAAGAGTACTTATCCTTTGGTAAGTAAATTTAATTTATAATGTTTGTCTTTGTGAATATGTAATGTGTTTTCAATTTTAATATAAATTGTACTATTTCTATATGTCAATTTTATTAGTTCTTATATGTTTTTAAAATTTTTGTATAATTGTTAGTTGTGTAAATATTTTTTTCTACCCACATTTAAAGTAGATATATACATATATATGTATATACATAATTACATATATGTAAACACCTAATTTTATTGTTTTGACAACTTAGGTGATGCGTAAACTGGCATCTAGTCGCCTAAGCAGATTTGGTACCCTTCAATGCCTCGGAAACCTTGTCGCCTTGACAACCATACCTATGCATATCAAGTCTAACAAACCATTACCAAATATTTTGCAATGGGCCCTTTTAGCTCAATCATGAACATCCGTGGATTTAACTTGCTACTTTATGTTGAAACCTTGAAATTTTCCTCCAAGTTAAAAGAAAAATAAAATAAAATGAGTACCCAATCAATGATAGATCAGGTTTCCCTTCTTCTTTCTTTAAAAGATTTTTTTATTATGTTTTAGAAACATGTAAGGTTATCATGTGAGTTCTAAAAATTATGGTTGGAGCTCTCTCCACTAAACTTAGATTGGTTCAGTGTTAATTATGTTGAGTTGTGGCGTAGCCACTATTGATTAACCATCCAACATTTAAAAATACAAAGTTCAAAGTTGGAATGCATGATGACATAAAAAATGAATTTTTGGGCTCCCATGATACTTGGTTTGACAATATTTTATGATTTTTCAGCACTCCGATTTGTTGAACAATTTAAGTTTTAATTAATTTTCTGTTTTTATTCATTATTTTATTAACATTTATCATTGATCCAACATATTTATTAATTATTTATATTTATGATTTATTTGCTGATTTTCTTATTTATTTCATTAATTTCTTTTTGTTGATTGTTTTCCAATCAACAAAATCTGCAGGGAAGAGACTGCAATAGCACCTCCCTCCCCTGCCAATTTTGACCGCTTCTTTGACCGTGGGGCTGAGAGAGTTTGGCTGTCTAGCTTTTCTGTGTGCCACCATCAAGTAAAGAAATGCTGCAATCGGGAAAGGCTGCACTCGCACCATTTCTTCTTCCCCTCTTGTGTCTGGTTTGTCTCTTCTGCCTCCCTCTTTCTTCTCCCTTAGGTGAACTGATCGGCAGCTTCCATTTCCCCCTCTTGGCTGAAAGAAACAGAATAAAGCCAGTCATCTTTTTACTCTTCTTCCTCCTCTCAGCCATTCTCCTCCAACCACCATTATTCTCCCTACTGCAGGCAGTCTTCGGACCTCTTCGCTGCCACCTGATTGTGCACAAGAGAGACCAGCACCGGCTTTCTCCCTCATTGCTGCCTTCTTCCTCATGGCAGAGCTTCTTCCCGCTTCCTATGTATGCAGGAGGCAGGGTGCAGCTGAGTGTCCCACACCATGGATTGCAGAATCGGCTGATCCGGATTGGGATTGGCCGATTCTTAGATCGGATCGGCCATGGCCGATCTGATTCTCACCGGAATCACCGATCTGGATAAAACATCCATTGGAATAGATCTTTTTAGTCAGAATCGGGGCTAGAATCGTTCAAATCGGTCGATTCAGGAACGATTCCGGTGATTCCTCACCGGAATTGACCGGAAATGGCACTGCGGCGGCCCTGCGGGGAAGACGATGGACTTTTTTATTGGGACCCGGTAGCCCCAAATCCGGTAACTTAAGTCACTAGATCCGAGGCTATCAGATGGGGAAGACGGCTGCCGCGGCCGCAAGGCCGCTGTGGCACCATTTTGGGGGGGGGGGGGTTTGGGCCGATTTTGCCCCCAAAATGACCTAGATCAGATCAGAATCCAATCTAGAGCTTTATTTTGATATTTGTTTTAGGTTTTAACACTTTTTGAAGAACCGGTCTAGAGCGATTCCGGATCGTTATTTCTTCTGGCAGATCGCTCGGAATGAGACCGATCCGATCCACGGATCGGATCGGTACCTACCGATCTGGTGTTCGATTCTGATCCTGCAATCCTTGTCCCCCACACTCTCTTTCTTCTTCCCTTAGTGCAGCCAAGGACAGGCTCCAAAAAGGTTGGCGGTACAACTTCATTATCAGGCACAGTAGGTCGTGTTGTCTTCCCATCCACACAAGAAACAAGTCGAACTGACTCAAGGATTCCGATATCGGAATCGGAACCGATTCCAGGAACCGGCCGGAATCGGCCGATTCCTGGGAAGAGAATCGATTCCGGATCGGTCCGGAATCGGTTTTTTTTTTTGAATTTTTTTCGTCAAAAAAATTCAAAAAATTCAGAAAAAAATCTTAAAAAATAGGAAATGAGTTAGAAATTTTTTTAAAAATAATCAATGCATTCATCCACAGGACCACATCGAATAAATACTAATGAACTTCAATTGAAGACTTGAAGTTACGTACATATTCCAATTCCATTGATTCAAAAATCAAAGAGATGATACATCAAGAAAAAAAAATTTACATCATATCAATCTACTACCAAAATCTAGGATATAAATATGGGTCTTCCTCCTCTCCCTGCTGCGCTTCACGTTCCTCCCTCGTGCTCAGTCTTGTATACTGTCCGGGACCATATCCATATGAAAATAATGCCGATGCCATGCCATCAAGGTCGTATGGATCGGACTGCGGGACAACCGGGACGTAAGCAGAGGATGGTGGAGCTGGTGGTGTAATCCACTGCTGCTCAGCCTGGCCAAATGCTGGATACTGTGGCTCCTATATATAACAATCAGGTGTATCCGAATCCAGCGTGTAATACGGCTTTCGAAGCCGCGAACAGAGACTCACCGTCGCCGATGGTCGCATCGCCGTGGTATGCACTCCTCGTCATCATCACCTGAGGAGTGAGAAGGAGCCTGCGTGCTGTCATCTGGGCTGACAGGACGCCTGACCTCTAGCTTCCTTCTCTTCACCTCTTCAGCCATCTCTGAAGTACCAGAAGGTCCGAAATCCAAAGTTTTTTTCAACTTTGCAAATCCTTCCATTTTCCGTGCAGTCACTTTTGTTTTCGTTTTCCCCGGACTGCGAATGGGCTGGGTAGCGGGCCGCCGGACCTGAGTCGCAGCCGGGGCCAAAGTCACTTTGCAGCTCGCTCACGTTGCTCCGCTTCACCCCTTTCATCGCTTCGTTTAATCCTCACCGCCCAAAGACTCTCGTTTCCCCTAAATAAGTCCTCGTCACTCGGTGTAAGTCGAGTGCTGGTAGAAGTAGAACGGCGGTGTGGCTCCTATCTCCTCGGGGTCGCCTCGGTCCCAGCCTCGAGGCTCCGGCGAGCCGATGCGTCGATCGGCCCAAAGTCGGAACTCTCGACCTTGCACCCTCCCCGCTCCCCTCCTCCCCGTCCTCCTCCTCGCCAAATGCACGCTGCTATCGTGCTCAAGACGTCTAAGCTCTGAGTCCGAGGACTCGTCCTCGTTTCTCGGCTCCGGCTCGCCCGGTGCCTTCCCCTCGCCTTTCCCTATCGAGGTAGGCAAATCGCGGTCCCCTCCTCCTCCGGAGTAGCTCGTCGTGCGATTCCTCCCTCTCGCTCGATCCCAATGCCCCGTCGAGAGGCTCTACTTGTCATGTAGCCTCTCATCTCCTCACTCTTCTCCCCGGGCATCTGTCACATTTCGACATTCTCAATTGCCGTCCGACAATATGTTGTTTCACGTAATACCCCCCGTTCATCTCCTTTCCACACCATTCGCATTGTACCCTCTTTCGACGGGTCTACCATCCGCCCGTGTTCCCAACCCACGCCGGAAGCACGCGCTGGTGCCGCATCACCTTGATCGGCCATTGCTTATATCTCGCAAAAAATTGTAAACAATGCACTAAAATGATTTAGATAACATAAAAATTGATTTAGTACGCTGTTCGGGAAGCGTACAACCCAAGTAACACACCATTCGGTATGTTTAAAGGGTTACGTATTTGCCGAAATGGTCGTAAATTAACGTACGGGATATCCGTAATTTTTCCCGTGCAAAATGGACTTAAACGGATAGTTCAAAACTTGGACTCGACTTGTTCGGTCGGAAATCACAACGTTTAACGACGCTCGGACTCGTCGGAAACGCGTAAGAATGGACGTACGAAGTTTTCGGCGAAGAAATCTTACCAAAAACCTTACAAAAATCGAAGAAGAGGTTGATTCGAGGCCGGTCCGAGCTTGAATCGGCGGAATCCCTTGAAGACGTTGCTTGGAATCGCCGGAATCGCCGGAATCGCCGCCAGAATCGTCGGAATCGGTGGAATCCTTGCTGGAATCGATGCTTGGATCGACGGAATCGGCCGGAATCGACGCTGGCATCTGGGACCGAGGCCGGAATCGCCGGAATCGCGCCGGAATCGCCGGATCCAGCTTCTGCCGCTGCGGGGTCGACAGAATCGACCCCCGCGGGTCGATTCCGGCCCTTTTAGGGTCGGAATCGGTTCGATTCCCGGTCCAGAATGGAACCGGGAATCGAACCGGGCCGGTTGACCCGGTCTTCCGAAGGAATAGGTCGGATCGACCGATTCCACAAGCAATCCGTCCGACCGATTCCAGGCGATTCATACCGATTCCGCGGAATTCTTCCCGGAATCGGTCCTTCCGCCAGGAATCGGATCGGAATCCACCGATCCGATTCCGGAATCGGTCGGAATCGGACCAATTCCGCCGATTCTGCAATCCATGAACTGACTCCACCTATCGACGGTTCAAGGACTGTTCTCCCTTGTGACTGCCAGGTGTGACCAGTTGGTCAACCACAGCTTTGGCTGATCCTGGAGCAACCTGGAAATGCAGATCCAGACTGAGCCACTTTTTGAACCAAACCACTCCTAATGGCAAGCAAATTTTATTGCTAGGCTAAGACTGACATGGGTTTCATAATTTCATTAACGTCTTGCCTGGAGTATTCATCTTTTTCCCTCCCTTTTTTTGCAAAAGAATAAAGATAAATACTTTATCACATCATTAACGAAATTCACAGATATTATCACATATATGAAACATGAGAGAAACAAAAAACAGTATGACATTCTAAGACCACCATCTATGATCATTATGCTTTATATATGCTTTCTTCTTGCTCAATTTATCTTATTTTTGTCTCCTATTTTTAAAAATAGATGTGTTGTTGATTAAGCTAGAAATTTAACTCTTAAGAGGCATAATCATGTTTACTTTCAAGTTCACATTGCCGAGCAACCTCGATGCTGTCAACCAAATGAGGCTTATACAAAAGAAGACCTTCCATTAGAATTTTACCTTGATCATGAACATTACCTTGATCATCTCTAAGCTAAGTTCTGGTGGGTATTATTTTGAAATTGTTCTATTTCATGATCACACGGTGCAGAGCAAATTGAGCAGGTAGCATTAATTTATGGCAACATAGACTCTTCAAAACTTAGGTTTGTGTAATCAACAAAGTCAATATAAACCAATTTGTATAACTGTATGTTTACAACCAAATGAAAAATGTATTCCCATGAACATTGCAAAGTGAATCCCTGGTTTTGGATTTAAAGTATGACCCTTCTCTTCTCTCCATTGCATTTTTTAAGGTGACATAAACATGTCACAATTCATTAAGATAAAAGAGGCGAAGTCCAACCAGATATGGCAAAGCAAAGAAAACCAAGAGAGCAACAGCAACATAGAAACTTGCCAACCGACTACCAAGATGATGGTAATCAAAAAGCAACTGCAAATAGAAACACTTTCAGAGAAGGAGTCTAAGAAAAGGAAGAATCCGGCGAACAACTGGAATAAGCAAAAATCCAATCCTAAACAAAAGCTGCAGCCCAATAAAAAATAGACATGGATGAGACAAACCTTGGAAATCTTCTTATTCTGAGAACACCAGATGGACCATAGCATAGTTGGCAATGAAAGATTTCACATGATTGGGTGACTGCTCCATGGGGTTACAGTTGCACCACTATTAAAGTAATGGTTTCCTTCCTTTTTCTTGGTCATTGCCCCAGTGGTTACTGGTGGCTGAAACATCGCCACCGGTAATGATGGGTCCCGGGTTTGAACCCAGGGCCATCCTCCCTCTAGGACCCGATAACCCTGGATCTGGTGTTTTGTGTTGATTCCGGCAAGGATTCACCGGAATCAATCTGGTACAGTCCCGATTCCATCCAAATCAGACCTGATTCCAGTTTTTAGATTTTTAAAAAGAAATTCTGGTTTTTGGTTAAGTCCCAGAGAATCAGCTGGATCAGCCGATTCCCGATCTGATCCTTCAAGAATCAGCCGATCCAACCAATCCGGGCCAATTCCTTCGAGAATTGGCTCCGGATCGACCCTTCCTAGAAAAAATTGGATCGGTAGAAACTGATCCAATCCAAGTACCGACAGATCCCAACCGGATCGGCCAATTTTGCAAACTATGCCATCAACTGTAACACTATAAACAGGCAAGAATAGTCTCAATCCCTAACTTAATGAAGTAGCCAAAAGTACGCATGACTACCCCTGTTTATGGCAGTAGGCACTGTTCTACAAATTTTGGCCATTTCAAAGACTGAGGTCCAAGAAATAAGAAACTGATTGAAGAATTAGATAAAGTTTTGGATTCAGATGTGCCAATCAATGAAAACTGACAGCAGAATTGGGTAAAAAGGCAGATTTTGGACAACTTCCAGCCTGTTCAAGGCTTCAAGCAATCAACATTCTGTTTTTTCTTGAACTAAAGGGTGATCAAGTTGCCCCAAGCTCCTTAATAAAGCATACGGAGAACAATCCGTGACCATTGAACATTGAATGCCATCTCACCGAGATCTCGGCAAGATCTCGGTCTCACCAAGGGAGCTGAGAAACGAGATCGCCGAGATCTCACCCCATGTAGCTTGGTCCGAAAAAAAAATTTCTTCGGAGATAAAGTGTAAACATATTAATATATCTCATTATCACTTATATTATCACATAAAAAATGTGCTACAAGTTTAATACCATATTAGTATTTAAATAAGATTGTATACAAGTTTTAATCTTTTAGAAACAAAGATCATCATTTTGGTATTGAGAGTGCTTTGTAATTGTTCATTCACACAGTTGATGTATAAATGTGTTATATATTTTCATATAAATTCATTGATGTACTCCTATCTTTATAAGATATTATGTTATGTTTTATACATATATACATTTTGATCTAAGAATCCAAGATCCGATCTCTCGAGATTTTTCCGAGATCTCTTCTCTTTCACCCCCCGAGACGAAGCCGAGATTCGAGACGGCAATCCGTGCCATTGAAGTAGTTGTAGTAGACTTCATTGTTGCAAAACATTGAAAAAAGAATATGAGAAGAATCATGCTTTCTGCAGCACTATATGTTCTAGTTCAATCTCAAGATTAAGTCTTGTTTAGGCTTTCTCCCAATAAGAGCAGGAGAAATTCAGTATATACATAGAAAGCTTACAAAAGATAAGTGACAGAGAATCTATCAAGATAATAGATCAAATAAAACAGAGCATTCACAGCCCCAAAAGGATAACCCTGACCCAGAATAGCCCAAAGAGAAAGCCAACAGCCCAAGGAAACACCAAAAGAACTAAGCTTGTAAAGATGAAGTCCAAGAGAACCTTTTAAAAATACAACAGAGAATAAGACATCCAAAAAATTGTGTGAAGACAGCTGACGTGGCCCGGGGAAAAAATTGAGATCCTGCAAATTCCATTTCTCTGCCACAGCCCAATATGCATGCTCATCAATCTCAAGATTAAGTCTAGGAAGCATGTATGATCCAAATAAATCCTAAGTACTATCTTTCAAAATTATCAAAGTATAGTCATCTTGAAAGTTGTCTGCATATCATGGATTCGTTGACTTCTCAAACAAAAATGATGCTATCATAATATATAAAAAAAATGCAGAGGATCTTACAGGGGGGCCTCCATCACAGAACTCAATGACTGCTCGGCCTATTAGGTTGCCCTGGAAGCATAAAAAAGTATCGATAAAAAAATTAAGTCAGATCATAAGCTCTATGTTGCTGATAACAACTAACTTCATATAAAACTCCAATATATTATCTTTGACAATGTGACTTTGTTTCACCAACACCAGCAAGGCAACATCTAGCTAATTTTGCAGTAAAAACTGCTGGAAAAATAAATACTAAAGCTACTTACTACCTTCTCAAAAGACTTCAACACAATTACGTGTATAGAAAGAGATTATGATTTATCACCAAGCTGAGGACATTTTGGGATTCCTACTGTAAGAGATATGTGTTTTTATTGTCATTGGATCTAATTAACGTATTGGACCCTTACTGGATCAGTTTTCCTTTTGGGCTTCATTTGTTTATGGCCTGTTGCATAGGTGTTTATATGTTGTAATTCTTACGTTACCTAAGAGTACAATGGTCTAGTAACTTAAGTTTACTCATTATACAAGGAAGGATGCTGTGCTCTAACCCTGACTCTTGGTTTTCTCTCATCACAACCCACTTCTCTGGTCTCCTCCCCGGTCATCTTTACCAACATCATATAGTTGTAAGAAAAGGATGACATTATTGCACCAGCATCCTATCTCCAATCAAGTTTGTTATTCTAGAATCCCCCTAAGAGGTCAATGTGTTTTTTTTGGGTTATTGGATCCTGGTGGATGAAACTGATTAGTTTATTGGATCTTTGCAGGCAATCGCTTTGATCCAGGTTGTGTATCGGCACCATTGCCAGGCCATAGATTTATTATGGGTTAGAGTGACACTCGGTCGATCTAGACTCACAACAGTCCGCTAATTGGACTTCTTCTGATCTGCTGTTTACACTGCAGGCATGTTTGGGACTGTGGTGCGGTCTTCATGTTCTGATCAAATCGGCCTTCCCCCTTAACAAGACCTGATTTTGGCTCAATCTTGGGCAACATATTGGAGCTGCCTTGAGACCAAGGTTATCTGGCAACTTGGATGGCTGTTCTGACATGATGAACCTGATGGCATGGGGGGATCAAGGATCGCGGGATCGGAATCGGAATCGGGATCGGTGGGTACCGATCCGATCCGGATCGGATCGGATCGGACCGATTCCGACCGATCCAATGGAAGAAAATCGATCCAGAATCGGTAAGCAAAAAAAAAAAAAAACGATCCGATCCGATTCCAGACCGATCCGGACCGATTCTGGCCGATCCTGGCCGATCCAACTGGAATAGCAAAAAATGAAAAAAAAAACGATTCGATTCCGATTCCGATTCCGATCCCGACCGATTCGGCCGATCCGATTCCGATTCCGATCCGATCCCGACCGATCCAGCCGATC
Source organism: Cryptocoryne crispatula var. balansae (assembly GCA_036172225.1). Classification (NCBI taxonomy): domain Eukaryota; kingdom Viridiplantae; phylum Streptophyta; class Magnoliopsida; order Alismatales; family Araceae; genus Cryptocoryne; species Cryptocoryne crispatula. The sequence goes on along the minus strand of CM069929.1, from coordinate 9,659,568 downwards.
CCAACCGATTCTGCCGGAACTTTTTTCCGGATCGGTCCTTCAGCCAAGAATCGGATCGGCAATGGCCGATCCGATCCAGGAATCGGCCGATTCCGATCCGGATCGGCCGATTCCGCGATCTATGGGGGGGATAGCAGTCCTTGATCACTTAGGACTTCAAAATTCTTAGCTGGAACATAGATGTATGGAGATATTTGGGCAAGCTGGATGTCATGGGGTCTTGGAGCATGAATTGAGATGGCCTACGGAGAATTTTATCAAACTCACGATATAGAAGAGGTGTTTAAAAAAAGACGAGAGGGACTGGGTAAGGGTACAGCCTTATCGGGATCTTCTCACCTCTTTCTTCTTTGACTTCCTCTGATCACCACAGCCAAGGGTTCATCAAGAAAGCAGCTATGTAGCAAGTGAGACAGCTGAAGAGCTCCTATGCTGCCTCCTCCTCTACGGGTCTCCCTACGGTCGCGGTGACAAGAGTGTACAAGATTGCTTCTGTCAATGGCCTCCGGATTGCTTCCCTTAGACTGCTGCTGGCTTTGCCTTCCAACCCCCCCATCAGGAGCATAGATTGCCGGATCAGAATTGGTACTAGGATCATTGGGTACCAATTCGAACAGGATCTAATCGATTCCAACCAATGTTTTGAAAGGAAAACAGATCATAAATTGATCAGGATTAATAATTTTTAAATTTTTTTACATTTTAAAAATTCTAGAAAAATCATTAAAAATCTTAAAAAATATAAAACATCCTAAAATTGTTAAAAATAAAAATATAACATTTAACACACTTTCATATCATGTTAAGAGAGTTTAAGACAAGTAGACATACTTCAATGACAATGATCATTTGATTAAACAAATATAACATGATATGAATTTGGTTCTAATAAATAACATATATTATACCTTTCTTTCAACAATATCTATGAAATTGACCTCTATCCTCATTCTTTGACTTCTCATATATGCTCCATTAAAAGTAACATGTCATGATTGACTCGTATCCATATGAGAATAATAAATCGGCTATCTGAGTAAAATCATAAACTGTGTTGTACACTAGAGATGTGACTATAATATATACGTGGAAGTTTTGAGGGGGTTCCGAATAATTTTCTACTATGTACTGATCAAAAAACCCTGATTCCAATGTTAACTTTTGTTGCCTCAAGCCCAAATTATCGACAACTACCCCACTGGTATGTGCACTCCAGTAAAAATATATTTATCCTCTATCTCCACCTTCACCTAAGCCCCCTACATTTTGTCGCACTGATATATCTTTTTCAATTGTGAAAAGCATCACAATCTGCTTGTCATAGTCTTTAACTTTGTCTTGGTGAGAGTTGGTAGTGAGACTAGTGTTGAGTCTAGGGCCAGGGCTGAAGTTGGAGCTAGGACTAAACTTAGGACTGGAGGTAGAATAACAAAGACTTCCTCATGTATCTCTTGATTTTCAAGTTTAACATCATTAAGTTCTTCTTTGCCCCATTTACGATCCTCAAGATTTAATTCTGGTGGTACTCTACATGCCTTCTCCTCCACCTACGCAACAAGTGGGTGCTCCTCATGGAAGGAGCTATGTTCCCACCCAATATCACAATAAGCATATGCATTTCCTTCATCGACTATTGTTAAAATCTGTAATATTAACACAATAAAATAAATTAGAATATTAGAACATTAACCTATTAATGATAAAGGAGGGGTGACTATCAATTAAAACAGTCACCCTTCGGTGATTGTTTAATGGGGTGTGGGAGGGGGCATAGGGGGCTGTTCGAACCTCAAACACCCAAAGGTGACTGTTTAATGTGTTAATTAAGGGGTTGTTCTTGTCCCTTAAGGGGGCGAGAAGAGAATAGCCTAAGCAAGTCCTTTCTTGCCTCAAACACTCACCCTTGGGAGATTGTTTAAAATCTAGAAGGAAGGGCCAAGAGGGGAGAGGGGAACACATGGGAGAAGAGAATAAGCCCTGTTGGAACCTCGAATTTTCCCTCTCGTCGTCAGAATTCCCTTTTTTAGAAAATTCTTTTTTGACTTTAGGCTAGCATTGACTACTATAAAAATATGTGGTATTCATAGAAGTATTAGCTAATTTGATGTGGTATTATTTTATAGGAACACCGATGGTTCCACAGATTTGTTAAGTGTCGATATGGGTATCACCCACCACTTAGATGATCTGAACCACAATTTAATTTGTGAGGTTATCTGAGTTCTTTGAAAATAAATTTTGACCTCTCTCCACCGGACTTGCGATATTCCGGTGTTAATTACATCGAACGAACACTCGAATACCCTTGATTGACCGTCACAGCAACATATTGATCGGAAGTCATTCATCCACATAAACAAAGCTGGAAGACATATCCCCATGGCCTTATGAGATGGAATTTGGTTGAACTTAATTCAAACCTTTAAGTTTGGGTTCATTGATTTTCTTCTTGATTTAAGATTTGATTTGATTTGTTTTATTTATGTCTTTGGTCATTTGTTGACTTAGACAATTTTGAGTTGATCTCTCTTTTTTTTTATTTGTTTGTAAGAATTTCTATTTTTTATGTGTTTGTTAGCATTTTTTGCTTGATTTGAGTGAATTTACTATTATTATTAAGGTTTGTTCTTAATAATATTGATCACTCTAATTTTTCATGGTTGATTTTAATCCAACATAACTTGTTTTTTTAGTCATTGGTTGACATTTTTTATGCATTATTTAATGACATAATTTTAGTTGGATTATGTTAACATTTTATTAATGTTTTGATCATTTATTTGATTTGAATTTAGTTATGCATACTTATTTAATTAAGTAGCATTATCTATTTGGGTTGATTTAATTTTTCATGGTTAAGTCGGATTTAAACTTAACATGTTTTGTAACCATTTGTAGTCATTTTTTATGTATGATTTTATGGCATGAATTTGATTTGATTATGATGGCATTTTTGTTAATAAATAAGTAATTATTTGATTTGATTTAATCAAATTTACTTATTTGATTTGATTTAATCAAATTTAATTATTTGATTAAGTTTGGAAATTATTTAAATTATTTATTTGGTTTATTCCATCTTTTGGAGTCCGTGGGGATTTGATGTCACTTTTGGAGTAGCATAACACATCAATCGAACTTGAATTTCATTTTATGTCGATCTGAGTACATGAGGGTACAACAAATGAGAGGGCATTCAAGTCTTTCTTCTCAATACATGTCATAACTTATGTTCGGTTTGACCGGCATTACGGCTTTACCGATCTGGGTTTTCATTTAGAATTCCCGTTCGGTTTGACCGGCATTTCGGTTTGACCGATTTGAGTTTTCATTTAGAATTCCCGTTCGGTTTGACCGGCATTTCGGTTTAACCGATTTGGGTTTTCATTTAGAATTCCCGTTCTGTTCGACCGACATTTCGGTTTGACCGACTTGGGTTTTCCATTTGAATTCCCGTTCGGTTTGACCGGCATTTCGGTTTGACCGACTTAGGTTTTCTATTTGAATTCCCGTTCGGTTTGACCGGCATTTCGGTTTGACCGACTTGGGTTTTCTATTTGAATTCCTGTTCGGTTTGACTGGCATTTCGGTTTGACCGACTTGGGTTTTCTGTTTTTATCCAAAATAGCGAACTATTTTGAGCCCCTTTTAATGAAAAGGTAGCGCAAAACCACTTAATTTCGGCAGCATTTCGGCTAGACCGGAGTTGAGTTGGCTATTTTCTATCCAAAATAGTTTACTATTTTGGGCCCCTTTTTATGGAAAGGTAGCGCAAAACCAGCCCCTTTTTATGGAAAGGTAGCACAAAACCAAGGTATTTCTTACCTTCTAAGGAGTGAGAATGTGGAGCTTCTCTCTCTTCCCAACTCTCTCTTTTCTCACCAAATGCCAACCCCTCTACGTACAGCACTTCAAGCCTATTTATAGAGAATTTTCGGAGGTATTTTGGTCCAAAAAGTCACCCCACTAAGCCCATTTTCGTGGGAGTGGGGGGTGACCAGAGTGGGGTGAAGTTACCCCATTTTTCCATATTTTTTTTGATTTTTTCTGGCACTGTTTGACTAAGTCAAACTGGGGGGGTAAGTTCACCCCCCAATTGGCCAAAGCCACAGCCACCCGCGCGTGGGCGCGCGCGTGGCCCACTCCTCTTTTTTTTTTTTGAACAATCTCCCTGGTCAACCGGGGAGAGCCCGGTTTGACCAGGGCTCGCACAGCAGCGGCTACTGCTGCACGACACCGCGCGCCCGCGCAGCGCACCGGCCCACGCGGTCGGTCGCGCCCGAGCGGGCACTTTTTTTTTTTTGCTTTTCCTCTTTTTTTTCTTGCTGGCGTCAGCCGCACCCGCCGTCTCCTCTCCTCTCAGTTCTCTCCCGTTTTCGCTTCCGCAGGCCGCGCCGGAGACTCCCGGCGGAGGCTTTCGCGGCGATAGTCCTTCCCGGCGGTACTGGTGTGAGCGCAGGGACCTGGTGGTCCTTCCTTCGGCCTCCTCTATTCGAGGCGACCCCTCACATGCACGTAAGCACTCTCACGGTGGGGGGCTCTGCATAGGCGTCGTGCCTTCATGGCGGTGCTTCTCTTGACGGCAAGTATTGTGTCGAAACTTTTTTCTCGGCAGACGTCGGCGAGGGCTCTCCCGTCTCTTATTCTTCTTCTCCCCTATCCATCGACATGCCTGTATGCAGCAAACCTACCGGCGGCAGGTTTCCGGCAGCGGCGTCGAAGTCCTTCCGACATCGACGACAGTTCGTACGGTTGCGGAATTTGTCCCGGCAGCCTGTGACGACACTGGTCGGGGAGACGGATCAACAGCAGCGGTCTTCTACTGTCGTGCGGTGCTTCATGCGTTCGTTCCGTCTTGACCGACAGCTCCAACAACGGTGCGACGACATCGGAAAGGGTGACGACATCGTCTTTTATTTCATTTTATTTCCATTGTATTCAGTGGTCATTCATTTTCATCATTTTTTTTTGACCACGATCCGGATGAATCTCGAGGGATTTGTGTCCTCGGATTTAAATTCCGGTAAGTTGTACAAACATGTTTGTAAAGGAATACATGTGTGCACATTGAGTTATTATTATTTTTTTATAAAAAATGTGTTGCTTGTCGGTATTTTTTGTCAAAAATAACCGGTTCAACAACCCCTTAACTTCAAGCAGTCAGGGGGGAATGTCCCTTAAGGAGCTATTCTAATGTTTGAGGTGTTAAAGGAGGCCGCCAAGAGAATAGCTTCTTACCTTAAACAATCACCTGCCACATGAAGGTGACTGTTTAAGAGTGGTGGGTAGACAACACTGCAATGGAGTAACAACCCTCCACATGGGGTTTCGGAAGAAATGAACTCACCCGAGGGGGAAGATTGAGACAAGGAGAAGGAGAAACACCCCTCCACAATGTTGCATTGCCGGAGGAATGAAATGATAGACACCATATTGATCAAGAATCGCTTATAAAGCTGGAGATCATGCCCAAATTGTCGGATTGACACCGGATCAAAGAAATCATCGAGGAATCGCTGGAATCCCACCAGAAGATCACCGGAATCATAGAGCCCTAGGGGAATCGAGAAGCTAGGTAGGAGGAATTGACAATTCTGGACCGATGGCCCGATATCAATTCCATACAGGGACTTAGTTGTCCTGGTACAATCGGCAGGATCATCCAATTCCAATTTGATTCAAAAAAATTGGCCGATTCCATTCCACTAATCCAAACCAATTCTTCAAGAAGTCGAGTCTGGATTTGTGCTCCAAGAGAAAATCAAATCGAGACCAGCCAATCCGATCCAAGAATCAGTTGAATCTGATCCAGCTGATTCTACAAACCATGAGCAGGAGGCTACGAGACTATTTATATGGATAGAGAAGCCTTCAGCCATTGGGGGAAATGACAATGTCGTGGGCTTTCCAGACAGCAAATCCAATAACCCGCAGAAGCCATGGAGCTCCCAGTCTTGTTAGATCTCCTTGCATGATCTTCCTTACTATTCTTTAGGGCCGTTGGAGTCCTCAATGGCTTGCATCGTGTCTCTTTAACCCTCTGATAGACTCTGACCCCCTGGAGATTAGCTGGCAGGTCCCGGAGGCAGGCTTCCTGCTATCGGGAGAAGTCCCAACAAACTTGGGTCTCTCCAAATAGAAATTAAGGAAGCCTTGCTAAATGGTAGGAGGCCTGAGAGCAAATCCCTGCTATCCAGGGGACTCCAATGACTATCCCAGTAAGAAAGAGAAGGTCCGATAGCCCCCTGCTATTTCCTACGATGTTGCAGCACCCGGTTTTGACTAATGAGCCGATAAGGAGTTCCGATAGCCCGCTGAGATGCAATCTTACCTCCAGATAGACTTGATTGTAGAAAATGATTCCACAATCCTCTACAATAGTTCGAGGAAGGTCACGTGGCTCCCATGGTTCATAGGGGTCTCCAGGTGAGAATTGCCATCTTCTGCATGTGCTGGTTTCCTTGTAAGGGTCTCGCCGGCCTGCTAGAACTGTTGGTGCAATCTGAGAAGGCTGGAGACAGTTCCAGCAAGCCAACGCTGCCAACCTCCTACCTCTTATAAGCTCCGGGGATCCTTCTTGATTGCACCAATGGCTTCCCTGGATAGTTCCTAAACTTCAGGAGAATTGATTGGGATCTCTGGTGCCAGTGATAAGTGGGCTGAAGCTAGTGCTTAATGGGCCTAGCGGGTCACGGTTCAATAGCCTCATAGTCCGATCAAGCCTATACATGCCTTAATACTAGGCTATTTTGCAGAATCATTAAGATCTCATAGTCCATCTTTGGTTTGGACTATCAGATCCTAATCATAAATAGGAATAGGAGAGGGGTTGCAGAGAGGTGCAGGTTTGAGTGGTTTCAGATCTGAATTTGGTTCAAACTCCCTTCCAAATTAACTTATACGCCCAATGGGCCTGTCCTTTCAGGCTCCCTGCACAGGAGACCCTCCCTGAGCTCTCTTATCCACCTGTTGGTTGCCCAGTTCAGTTTGCTGGATCGTGCCACCGGTGCTGTAAGAGCGGCAGCCTCTTGGTTGTCTGGGCATACCCAGGTCTCTCAGAGCCTGCCACTGCATGAACTGGTTTCCCATTAGGCCTTCGACGGGCCTGCTTTAAGGACAGATCATCCCTTCTTCATTGATCAGCCACCGAAACTGGGAATAATCTTCTTCCTCCGCTTTTTCTTCCACCGTCAACAGTAAGTATATTCTGCCTTTTTTCCTTTTTTATATTTTCTTGATGTATTGTTATTTCAGAGGGTATTTAGAACTTAGATTAGGACTGAGCCAGTAACTCCCTGTTGGCGTCCAGATTTTTCAAAAAAAAAAGAAATCAGGCCAAAGAAAAAGTGGGCTTAAGTGTAGGGCGGACAGCCCATGATTGAGTCAAATCAGGCCCAATTGGGTACTCCAATAGCTGTTCTGGTCAGCCATCCCATGAGGCCATGCAAATCAGAAAAAAGTCCAGCCCATGTGGAGGCTGGCGCACAGCCCAGCAGAAGCTGGACCTGGCTGGGCCGTGGCTGCCCAATGCAGGCCCATGTTGGCTCCTCCCATCTGCCAGCGCACCTGGCCCACCTGCCACCTCCAGCCGCACCATGCCAAGCCATCAATTGGTCAGGTCATGGGAGAGGGAAGTTGACGAGGCCAGGAGGAGGCCAAGAGACAGCCGATCAATTATGTGGGTTTAATAGCGTAACCCCCAATGGGAAGGCCAAAAGGCCATCAGTTATTGCCCACCTGCTGGCCCTTCATCTGCCCCCCACTCTCTATAAGAGAAGAGGGGCGTGCCAGCTTCAAAGGAGGGGGAAGCTGCTGAAGGAGGCCGCCAGGCTGCCGGATTGAACTGCTACCTGCTGCGCCCTGCTGTCCACCTGCAACCTGCAGTCCAGAGAAAGGAGGAGAAGAGGAGAAGAAGAAGACACGGCAAGAAGGTATAATGGGTACATCCCTATAGCCCTCTAAGGGCCTTCCTTCTATCTGTCCTACGTGCTCTCTCTCGCCCCCGATCCATCCTCACAAAATGCTCTATTTCGGTCCATTCAAACCCCCCTGAATTGGACTACATCACCCCTGGAGCCGAGCCCAATTCAAGCCCACATTTCGGACCATCTGCAGGTCCCTTTCTGGCCCTGACTGGACCACCTGCAGATCTCCACATCTGACCCCAAACCGGTCCCAAACCAGGCCCCCCAAAATGCCCCTGTGCAGGCCTACTTCGGTCCAACCAAAACCCCATCAAACAGGCCTCAGCCGGACCCCACACCAGGCCCTGTTCGGTTCCAAGTCAGACCCCAAATCAGGCCTTATTTTGGTCACTTGAGCTGACCCCCTAACCAGGTCCTAGGCCCTCCCCAGTCCGGTCTCCAAATCAGACCTCAAACGTTTAACCCAAACCAGGCCCCTAAAACCAACTCCAAATCAGGCCCTTTCCAAGTCCTGTCCGGTTCCCAACCAGAGCCCAAACCAGGCCTTGATCTGCCCTTTGTGCAGGCCCATTCCGGTCCACCTGAGCCCACTCAAACATACCCTCAATCAGGTCCCAAACCAGGCCTTGATCTGCCCCTTGTGCAGGCCCGTTTCGGCCCACTTGAAACCGCCTGAACAGACCCTTTAAACAGGACCGAAGCTGCCTTTGTCCAGCCCCTGTTCAGGACCCAGATTCGGTCCCAAATCAGTCCCCGTTCAGCCGCTACTCCAGCCCCTTATGGCACAACAAAACCAACCCCCAAAACAGGTCCCAAACAGCCACCTTGTGGCATGACCGACAACCCCAAAACAGGTTCTGTCCAGCCCCCTTTGCGGCATACCAAAAAGAAGGCAAACAGCAGCCCCCCCCTTTGTGGCTCAAGATGCAAAAATGCAGCACTCAACCAGGGTGCAGAAACCTGCCAATTTCAGCAATGGTGGGTAGGGGTGATGTCCCGGACCCTCTCGGAATCCGTACGACAGGCCAATTGTTTTGTCTGGGCGGGTCCTTACCCTACTACCATCAAGACAGATGGAGGCGCACAAGTCCAGCAGGCCCTTCCGGCCCAAGAACAGTCCAAGACAGGCCCTTCCGGCCCAAGAAGACCGAAGACCGGCTTTGAACGCCGATGGAACTCAAAAACCGGTCCAAGTGGCCTTTAAAAATGATGAAAACAGAAATAAACTAAGAAAAAAATGGACGGCTCCCCCGGGTATGCCCCGGGATGTCGATCCGGGCGTTGGCGCGGGCACGCTCCCGTATGCCGATGATCCTTCCCCCAATTTGGCTAAGTCATTGGCTAGCCATGTTGGATGGGTAAACTTCACCGAGTTAGAAACTAACCGGCATGCTGTTGTAATGCCAAAATTTTTCTAAACCGGTGAAGAACCTAAGTTGGGGGAAGGATCATCAATTATTGTACTCCAATGTACTTCACCTTCATGAAATGAAATTTTGATGTCATCTTATGGTGTGCAAACTGGGCACTCAATAGTGGCCCAATGGGTCGGAGGCGATGCAAACCACCAAACTAAAAAATAAAATCATTCCAAACCAAATCTGAAAATTCAAACAGAAAATTAAATCTAGAAATTCAAACAAAAATCAGACTTAAAACAGATCTGAAAATTCAAGCAGAAAACCTGAAATTGAACAAAACCTAAAATTCAAACTTGAAACTCATCCCGGTTTAAATCCAATAACCGAACCGGTTTTGAAACTCATTAAACCAAAAAATCAGATTTTGACCGAATCCAAAACAAATAAAATTCAGATTCAAATCAAATCTGTTAACACCAAAAAATTCAGATTTAAATAATCTGCAAACAAAAAAAAACAGATTCTAACCAACTTGAAAACACACCCAAAAGATCTGGTTTTTTTTGAAAAGTCTGAAAATCCACCAAACTTCATCCCAAAGAAAAACCAAATAAGCACCATTTTCAAACATCCAAAATGGATCAAAATCAACCTAAAACAAAAAATTCAGAAATCTGAAAATCCAGATCTAACTACAGAAAATTTCAGATCGATGATAAAAATCCAAAATCTGATAATTCAGTAAACCAACCAAACAACAAATCCCAAAACTGCTTAAAACAATTTAAACACATCAAAATCAAAACCAAAACAGGTTCAAAACAATCCAAACTGGTCAAACCCAATTCAAAACAAATCAAAATCAAATCAAATAAAAAAACAAATCAAACAAACTCAAACCCTCAAAACTGACTTTCAAGTCAACCAACAAACAAATAAAACAAACCCAAACAAATCGAGTCAATTGCGTTCTACCACAGTAACGCATTCAGGAAAAACCCATGGAAGATATCAGAATTACAAGATAACCTAAAATTTATAATTTTTCTAACACTTTTTCAGAACTTCTAGATAATTGGTGATGATGTTCTAATTTGGTGAAGTCCACATATTCATATTTTAAATAATTTGTAAAACTTAGGATTTATTTTATGCACTTTCTTTTAGTTATTGAGTACTCCCGAGCAATAATGTAAATTTTAAACATTTTAAGTCTGAAAGTAATCTCATTTTGTAAAGGGACAAGGATAGTTTTGTAATATGGGTTCTAGGAGGGCTAAAGTGTAAAAGTGGACTCTTTAAAGGCTCCATCAATGTACCCATGAGAGGACACCATCAATGTACCCATGAGAGGACAATGAAGAGAAATGAAGAAATGGAGTTATAGTTGGGCACCCCTCCCCTCTCCCCCAGGTCTCCTCTCTGTTCTCTTCTCGCTACGAGACTCCCTCTCCTCCGTTCCTTCCCATTCTCCTCCCCCCTAACCCTATCTTGATCTTGCTTACTCTCCCCTCCCTCTTCCTGGCCCCTCTTTCCCTTCCCCAGGCCCTGATCTCTCTCTCTCTCTCTCTCTCTCTCTCTCTCTCTCTCTCTCTCTCTCTCTCTCTCTCTCAGAGTTCCTCTTCTCTATCGGCCCTGCACATTCTGATCTCATCCCACCGTCAAGAACTTCTGCCCCAGCCCATCGAGGTCACCATCCAGAGCCCGTGGCCTGCTAGGTCTCCCTGGAAATGTTTGGCACAGGAGGACCCATGCAGCTCTTGTAATGCAAGTTCGTCATCACCCCACCAGCCCAGCCACATCCGTTGTCATCCCTGCAGCACTGTGAAATGCCCTGGCATTGCTGGCTTCTCCCTAAACTCACCACCAGCAAGCCTCACTCTCATGTGTGGCAGCCGCAATGAAGCAGTCGTGCGGAGCCTCCCCTGCCCTCAACACTCCATTGTGAGTCTACAATACCTAGAGCTTGTTGTGTGCTGCTCAATTGGCTGCAAGTCACCTGCCTCCCCCCTTCTCGGTGCACCCTTTTTGTATTCTCTCCTACCTATGTTCCCCTTCTTGACTTCCTTTGTCTGTGTCATCAGGCCATTCATCTGCAGGCTCCTACCTAGTCTTCACCATAAGAAAAGATCCCAAGCCCTTGCATACAGCACTTTAAATCCCGTGCATTCCCTGACCAGTCTAACCATGAAAGCCATGAGCCATGCCATCACCTTTTCCTCCGGCACATACTCCAGGGCCTCTATAGCAGTGCCTGCCACCGAGGGTGTCCATTTCTCCGAGGGTGTCCATTTCTCCGAGGGTGTCCATTTCTCTCGTGCCGCACAAAGACCATGGTGGAGTCCTACAACACAGCACCACACCAGATGCAGAGCCCCCCAAGTCCCTTAAGCGCTCCCCCGCACCAGCAAGAGCCACTGTCCCCCTTCAGAAGGCCACTCCTAAGACATCAAATGGTCACTCTTTGTTGCCCCTCCTCCCATAGATTGCAGAATTGGCCGATCCAGATTAAGATCAGTTGATTCTTGGATCAGATCAGCCTATGCCGATCCAATTTTCACCCCAAGGAACAATCCAAGATAAAATCTTGACAGAATTGGCTGGATCAGCTGGGATTGAATTAGAATTGGAATCAGAATTTTTTTATATTTTTTTATAAAAAGAATCATATTGAATTGGATGGAATAGGATCAAATCAGAATTATAAAATAAAATAAAATTCTCGATTCTGAATCAAGATTCCTTCCTGAGGATCAGCGCAGATCAGTACTCACCACTCCGGGTACCAATTCTGATCCGACAAATCTTTGTCTCCTCCTCCTTCCTCCCATCCCCATGCCCGATAATCACCCAGTTTTCCTTGGTGACCTGCTCAAAGAGTCAGGTACTGCCTCCTTGCCTATGCAGACCTGCTCAGCCATCCGGACTGTTCCCCGGTCATCGTGAATCCTGACAGCCAGTGGGGTGGCTGACTGACTAAGCTGTTGGCTGCCAGTCGATCTGTCATCATCAGCAATGAAATTGTGTCTGGAGGATATCTCACCCCTGGTATGCTAGGAACCTGGTCAGGCTCCCTACACCAGCCAGACCAACATGGGCAACGCCTTCAATTACCTATGTAGTCATAGGTGTGACGCGCTTGAGAGGAAGTGTTCACCTCACCCCAGGTACTCCAGGCAAATGTCCTGGGAGGTAGAGAAGAATGGAGGGAGAGAAAGGTTTCTAAAGGCTTTAACTGAGAGAAAAAGATGCCGGAGGTGAAGGGTTGCCGGATGCCTGCCCTCGCAACAATCCAGCAAGGGAATCCAAATCCATCAAGAAGAAAAGATGGCTCTACCAGGTCTCACAAACCCAATAATATAGTGATCCGAAACTTAAAATGCATTGGGTTGAACACCCCCCATTCAAAGTGTGTTGAACCGCTTGGTGTGTGTGTTGGGGGGGGGGGGGGGGTTATTGGGTGGAAAAAGCTCTTGCAGGTGTGTGGTACAATGGACCCGGCAGCTGTGGGCCTCATCACCTAGGTGACCTTGGCCGAATCGAGGTTGAGAGGGGCTGCCTAGTCTCACCTCATCACCTAGGCAATCGCCTCAAGCACCTTTGATAACATAGCCATCAACCAAGAGGCCCCTATCATGTGAACCGGCCTAGCACCTTAGTCCACACCAGTGGCTGCCCCCCGAACTGTCTGGCTAGACACTGCGTGCAAGCCAGCTGGAAACCAGAGAAAGGTGTGAACCCTGTTGCAGAATCATATGGTCCATCTGCCAACCAGCTCAAAGCCTCCCACGCAGGTCAGACTCAACTGAACCCAGATCATCTTAAGTACAGATGGTTCAGTTAGTCCAATAAGGTTCAGCAGGTTCATTGAAGTCCAGGGCTAGTTTAACTTGTTTCGAAGCTGGTTCAGCTGTTGAGCTCAGTCTAGCCCAACACAGGTGATTTAAACTGGCCCAGTCTAGCCTTCCAGCTCCTCCTCCCGCATCACATCCAGAAATGGGGACAGATCATATAGGATTCCTTTCCACAGCCACTGACATCTGAGTCAACTACATCATGCCACATCAAGCATCCAGAAAAAAAACCCATGGAAAATAACAGAATTACAAGATAACCTTAAAATTGACAAATTTTCTACACACGTTCAGAAATCCTAGTTATGTCCACACTAATTATTGTTTAAATGCTGAAAGTTTGGGTCCTTACAGTTTGCCTGTGCTGACCAAAACCATACAGATCAGATCAGACACACTGTAAATAAAAAGGCGAATCATGTGCGGCCAGGGTGTGGCCAGATGAAAAGTAAGCACCCACCAAACCTAAAGACTGTAACAGCTTTGTATGTTGTCGCATGCTGATTTCTGATCTCCATGTGCCTTGTTAAGTTCAAATATTATTTGCACAATGCTCCAAATAACAGTAATGAGTCAAGAGAAGAAAAAAAAAGTATTCAGTAAAAGTGCTACCTGGGAAAGCCCAACAATGTGGTAGCCTTCACTGAGGTCTTTCATTTCTTTTACCTAATTATTCAAATAAAAAACCATGAGAAAAAGCTGTTACAGATATGTCCAGGAAAGCAAAACATGATACCTGAAGTAAGATATACATACCTTGTTGCAGACAATCCTTGACTACAAACATGAAATGTTACCCTTTCAGAATAAATTGGAAGATGTGAAACGTTAAAAGAGTATAAAGGTTTTGATATAATTAAACCTGTTCTTGGAGAGGCATAATCCAGGAATCCCATGTTCCGTCTCCTATTTCCCTAAGAGAGAATAGCAAAGTTGGAATAAGAGATTCAGACCATTAAGCTGTATACAGTAATATTGAGCAAGTAAGATATTATTTTACAATACAAGGCACCAGAATGGCTCAGTGACTGACAATTTCTACGAGCCATCATATGTGAATAAAAATTCAATATTTGAACCACAAGGAAATAAAAATATTAGATCCTAGATGTCAAATTAAATCAAGCCCCTGTCCCTCCCATCTAATGTGTAATGCATAACCACTAGTTGCTGACTGTTTTCGCCAAGCTCTAGAAAATGTTGAACACTTGTCTGATCATTCAGACCATAGATAGATCAGAAAAATAAGATGGTGATAAGTAACGAAGTCAAGAAGATATAACATAGAGAAAACTGACTGGCAGATAAACAAATTCTTTGGAACAAAATCTTAGAAGATACAAGCATCTATTTTAGAAGTTAAGGGTAAATATACCTTCATAGAAAGAGAGAAAGAAAAAACATATAAAAATAAAAAATAGCAATATTTGTCAGTGACAATTTCTGTCCAGAAATTTGCTGAAGCCTGAAATTCATGAAATTCATCATATGCACAATAAAAATTGAATCAGATATATAAACTTTGAAAGAGACCTGAAATACTATGCATAAAAATGAAGCATACACAACAAAAATAATCAATACCAATTTAACTGATGAAATCAAAAAATATCTCCCCTTTTCATTTTTGATGCAGCTTCGAAAGGTTATGACCTGGTCTTGTTGACACCCAGTCTTAAATATAGCTATAAGAGGATTAGTGAGACTTTCAGAAAATTTTGAACACTTTTTGCCAATTAACCGCAGATGAATTTTAAAGAACGCACATTACTCTAGATGAGGTAATGATGAAAACAAAAGAGTAAAGATACTTCATTCAAATTCAGGGAATTATTTGATGGCAAATGTAGTGCAGTTGTATTACATTCTGATAGAAAAGAAACTTAAATCATGATGCACTCAATTTTTGTGTCTATCATGTGTTTCACACGCCTTGAAAAAACAGTCATATCTTTGTTATGGTTTAGTCCGTGATGTAGACAGCTTGGGAAAAGAAATTGAATAGAATAAAAATTGCTTCAGTCATCCGACTATTAACAACACACTTTCACCATCCTTTCCTGATATATGTCACAAATGCTACAATAAAGACCTCTCACCTTAAAGTTCATGATCAAAGGACATCACAGAAACTACTTCAAAATAAATGACAGAGAAGAGAGTACATTGTAACAAAAATAGTAATTTACCCTTTACTGCCTGCATAATTGAGATACTTAGTTGTAATCTAAGGAAATAAATAGTATCAAAATTCATAAAACAAAGTTCTAGTTTTCTTAAGCAGAAATTTATTTCCACAGTTACAGATGTCCACTCGTATATATACTACAAACTGGGATATTGTTGAAAGAACTTTTGTCAGCTGCCTTTAATCCTCTTGACCAGTCTATCCTTCTACCGCCTTCACCAGCATTCCCATGAACACAACAAGTATCAAAACCATGAGAGCAGCAACTGAAAGAACCAAATATCAAAAGTGGAGATACTTTCAAAATATTTACACACAAAATAATGTCACTAACAGACAAAAGAAAGTCATCCTTCATTTGTGCAGATTCAGTAGCAAATACTAGTCGATATGCCCACAGTGATGCGCATAGTCATCTGTGTCAGAGGATAAGTGGACAAGTATATCTAAACATAAGTAAAAAGGAAGACTGCACCATATAAACTTACAAGCAATATCCTTTGGACCCCGACCAATCTGTCAGCAGCTTGGTGAACTGTGACAAACCTTTGTTAGAACACTGGTCCCCAATCCCTGAGAAAAAATTATAAGACATCAACACAACTTGAAAAAAGAAGCAGAGGCGTTCGCATTTCCACTACTGGTTAAGGAAAATCCATCCCGCATCTTTAATGAAGTGCCGGTTTGTGACTCCAAAGTTTGCCACTTCATTCAAACAAACTTATTCTGAGAAACTTAAATTATAAAAAGGAAAAGAAAAGAAGAAAAGAGTTTCTGTTACCACTATTTTTATTTTTCACTACGACAACAAAAATTAACGATAATCAAGCAAAGAACAATTCAGATAAAGAGGCATGAATTCAGGCCATTACCGTGCAGAACGATGAATGGGAGGGAACTCAGGGTAGGAACCATGGCGAATACGAGGAGCAGACACAGCGCAACGGGGCCCTTCGCCCGCGGCGACCCAACTACACCAGCAACTGCACCGTCCATATCCTTCGCAAATCGCCCGCTCCCAGGGTCCAGAGGGGGCCTTCCTCTTCTTCGGAACTCTTGGGTGTCGAAGATTCAACGAAGGAAGAACCTACTGCCGCCCGCCCACCAATTTCTAGTTTTTTTTTTCCAATAAGAGACCATGCAAACAAAACAGGCAGAGATCAGAAGGTAAACGAGGAAATTGAAGCAGATCGAGAGCAGCAGACAACATGACGAAACAGCAACAGCGTCACATCCAATCGAAGAAGGAAAACAGCAAGACCCAACGCAAGCACCGAGAGGCACCTTCAATCAAGCGGAACGGGTGGGTGTTTGTGTGTTAGAGAGAGAGAGAGAGAGAGGATATATAAAGTCCCTCCCTGATTGGTGGACAGTCGCCCATTTCTTGACGCAAAAAAAGTCCCACCGCGTGGGCACGGTGCGAACTGGATTTCCCGGGCGACAAAATCAACTGCTAGCTGCTCGATGGGAAGAACAAGACCAACCGAGCTCATTTACGCAGTCGCCGGCTGGTCTTTAGGCGCACTGGTCTTCTTCTTTTTTTTCTAGTTCAAAAAAAAAAGACACCAAACTCGGCTACTCCAAACAATTACTATATTAAATGTATAAATTTAAATAAAAATATCAAAGGCCTACTCGACTTTGAATATACTTTCGACTGATAAACTCGCAAATAACTCGATTAACTATTTGATTGGCACATCCTCTATTATCAAGTCGACATCAAATAAATCCATTAAATACGTTCCTAGTGTATAGTTAATTATATATCCACGCATGCAACAGACTTCGATCAAGCAGCTCAAATATATATAAAGCCACGAGGATGTGTAATCATGCATCGGGCATCCAGAAGCTCAAATCATGTATCTGGTGTCACGCGTATCATTTTATCAATCAAATGAGCACGCGAGAATAAATAAGCAGCATACATGTATCGGCCGTGAACAGATAGACATGTGTCAGGCATGTATCATAATCAGAACATGTAGACATGTCAGAATCAAAATAGATAGAAGACATGTAGAATCAAAACATGCAGACATGCATACTCAAAAAGATATCAAGTATGAGCACAATATTTGTCCCCTGACGTTTTCTTACTTCACGTGTACATGTTATCATCTCCTTCGAGTGCAAGTTCTCTACCCTGACAATAGACTTAACTTATACGCATTGTACCAGTCATGTTAATGACAGAATATTCATTTATACACTTCGAAACATAATTATTGCGGAATAACATTACAAAATTTACATCACATATTTGGGCATATTTAACTAGAATTGAAGTGATAAATTTATAAGAAATGTCAAATAAATATACAAAATCCATATTAACACCTACCTAAACTTTTTGAAAATTTCCATATTTTTTCTCTCTTAATATTTTCTTTTCAAAAAGAAGGAGGTTGATTGGATGGCCAAATGGAATGTTGAGCCCAAGTGCAATGGACCTCGTTGGGTTGGATCCTCTCTAGCCGAAGGCGCTCGGTCAACGCGGTGATGTTGTATCCTAGGTGCATTGGGCTTCTCCTAGACATAGTGGCAAAGATACATACATAGAGAGAGAGAGAGAGAGAGATTGTGTGTGTGAGAGAGAGAGAGAGAAGGCCAGGCAGTGATGTATACATTGGTGGGAGCCTGGGAGGTGTAGGTATGCATAGCATCGGTTGAGAAGTAGCCTACCAGTGCCAAGGTGACATAAGCGACTTCTCTCAAATGTGGATGGGTCTATGGTGCTTGGTGGCTGTCACTACAAGAAAATAGGTTACTAGGGACGGTGTAAGCCGTCCCAAAAAACCAAAAAGCCGTCGCTAATAAATATTAGCGACGGCTTCAAAGCCGTCGCAAACGCGTCGCAAATAACGCCGTCGCCAATAATATTAGCGACGGCTATTGTTAAGCCGTCCCTAGTACGTTTATTGGCGACGGCTTATGAGCCGTCGCATAAGTTATTAGCAAAACGACCATTTATTGGAGACGGCTTAAACGCGCCGTACGCTAATAACTTTACTTAGCGACGGCAAGCCGTCGCAAACGATAAGGAGATTAGACGGCGGACGAAGTTATTTGGGACGGGTTGTTCGCCGTCTCAAATAATCTTATTGGCGACGGCTAATCAGCCGTGGCAATAAATGTAGTTGCGACGGCGACGTAAGCCGTCGCAAATGGCAAGCAGAAACCCAACACCCCGTCGCCGGAATTTTACTCTGGTATTGCGACGCACACAGATAACCGTCGCCAATAACTTTATTGGCGACGGCTACATTGCCGTCCCTAATATTAAAAACGGCCGTCGCAATACCGGAGAAAAAACCGGGTTCCTGAATTTTTCTCCTGGTATTGCGACGGCGGTTTTATATGTGGACTATTAGCCCCGTCCCAAATGCTTGTATTAGCGACGCTATATATAGCCGTCGCTAATAATAAATTTACGAAAAAAAAAATAATTTGATTGGCCGGATTGGATCAATTATACGATCCAATCCGGAAAATCAATCATTCTTGAAACTTTCATAAAGATCTAAAATCGGATCTACCAATCCAAAAATTGATTTATATTAATAATTTCGGTGCCGGATTGCTCGTTTCAAACTCCTGAACGGACCTTAACGAATTAGGATGAAACAACACTCATTAACATACCAAAATTGAAATTCACCAAATTTAAATTCATATTCACATACCATATTCAAAATCACATTCATACACAAAATGTTTTGATACATATGAATAACATTCATAGAGAGTAAAAATACATCTTAATCTATTCATCTTCTTCATCTTCATCTTCATCATCATCTTCACTCTCCTCGGCATCCTCGTAGTCCTCATCGTCATCGCCATTTCGTCCTCTCGTTTGTTGAGGCGGAGGATGCCCCGATGTGGATGGCACATCGGGAGAGTCGGAACCTTTGAGTCAAGCCTTCAATGATCGGATTGAGGCGATCGAAATTATCTTGGAATGATTTACGTTGGTTGTCCAATTGTTGTTTCAATGAAGTTATTTGTTCTTCATAACGTTCATTGATTTCTCCTTGCCTCGCCACACGATCTCTAAGCTCTCGAACTTCGAGTCGAGCTAGAAGCACCTCCGCTTGACTCACCATACCAAGTGTGGCGAGTTTCACCTCGCCCACAACATCGGATCCGTCCCGGTCGATCTCTACCAAACACGGATACGAAAGCTTCCTCCGCGGTGAGTGGAGGGCTGCGATACCCCAAAGATCCGAGGATTCGTCTTTGCCGGGGGATTCATCAATCCTTGCATATTTTCCTATAAATAATATGAATAAAAATTTAAATCCCACCGTGATGAATTGTGGATTATAAAGAAAAATAGGTTATGATAATCAATAATTACCATCATAAGACGACTTTGGTCATTATCCCAAATGAGTGCTCCATCGAGTTCTTCATGCGTTTGACTCATACGGAATACCTCCCGGACGAGTTGGAGGTCGACATTCTTTTCGTACTTTACCAAAAAATTAAAAAAAGATAAGAGATGATTACAGAATAAGAATCAACTAATATGAAATTTTAAGTTTTGACTACTTACAAAGTCTCTTTCTAACTGATGTATATTTGTTCTTCCTCTTCTGTACGGCATTGTTAATTGCCGCCTATTACCGGCATTCTTTTCACTCAATGCCTACATATATATATACAAATGAAACAACATTAAAAAATTGCAAATGAAAAGAATAGGATCTAATTATAAGAGGAAATAAAATTTGGAGTTACTCTAGCATCATCTTGACTCCATAAATGGCACATATGATGCCATTGTTCCTCGTTGCACTGTGGAGGAATGTTGGCACGAGCTTCCTCATTTGATCGTCCCGTAAAATACCGTACACAAATATTGTTAACAAAAAATTAGTTATCTCGAATTTACATTCTAAATTATATTTTACCTTTCTTTTCAAATGATTTCTTTGTTTTCTTTGCATCTCTCACATATGTCTTAATATCCGTGCATCCGATTGAGGACTCCGCTCAAAGGTAAAATGTTGCAGCATTAATATAAAAATGATTAAAAAGTTCACCAAAATTTAGATAAGATGAAGCTACTTGAATGTTACCTCTAAATCGCGGAATATGGCATCCTTTTTTCTCTGCGGTAGAGCCATGTAATTATGCTCCCACAAATCGCAATGAACTCGTTCATAACTCACAGTAGGAGGTAAACTCCTGTCCATGTGATCCAACGCCGGATCCTTCCTACTAGAACGACGTTGTAGGACTCATCGGGGCCAAGTGTTCGCACACCGATGGCCTTTCTTTGGACCTCTCCCACGTCTAATCGATGTAGCTAGTTAAGTATAAATTAAAAATTACAATTAGACAACGAAGATTTTTAAAAAAAAACTTTTTACTAGCATTTATTCAAATATTTACCTCAAGCATGGGAAGATGGACTACTACCATCCGTAGGAGGCGTCGTCGGAACTGGTGAGAAGGAGTCCGAGATGGACTAGGCTCATGGGGGTGCCTCCCTAATCGGCTCGAGCAACACCCCGGAGGTGGAAGGTCGATCCCTAGATGCCCGAGATTGACCCCGAGGTCCACCGCCCTCGAGATGGTGTAGAAGTACGAGATGTCCTACGGCCTTTCTCATGAAAATTCTCTTCATCTGTCACATAAAAATATTAGGCAGCAATCCCGGCTTCTAATTGTGCAATAAAAAAATTTAGCCAATCCGAGGATTGCCCAATCCGAGGCCCGTTCCCGGCTTCCGATCGGGTAATCCGGCTTCGGATATGGGACTTAGATTTTTTGGCCAATCCGAGGCCGGATTGCCTAATCCGAGTCCCGTCTGATTCCGACGGGCAATCCGCTCGGATTGAGAAACTTGGATTTTTTGGCCAATCAGAGTCGGATTGCCTAATCCGAGTCGATCCGGTTTGACGGCAATCCGGCTTTCGGATTGTGGGACTTAGATTTTTTTGGCCAATCCGATGCCGGATTGCCCAATCAAGTCCCGCTCCGGTTCGTCGGGCAATCCGGCTTGGATTGAGAAACTTGGATTTTTTGGGCCAATCCGAGACCAGGGATTGCCCATCCGAAGTCCCGTTCGGGTTCGATCGGGCAATCCGGATTGTGGGACTTAGATTTTTTGGCCTTAGTCCGGATTACTTGGTGACCCGTTCCGGGTTCCGCCGGGCAATCCGGCTCGATTGAGATACTTGGATTTTTTGGCCAATCCGAGGCCGGATTGCCCAATCCGAGGCCCGTTCCGGATTCCGATCGGGCAATCCGGCGGATTGAGAAACTGGATTTTTGGCCAATCCGAGGCCGGATTGCCCAATCGATCTGGCCCGGTTCCGTCGGGCAATCCGGGATTGTGGGACTTAGATTTTGGCCAATCTGATACGGATTGCCCAATCAGGAATCCCGCTCCGGTTCGATCGGGCAATCCGGCTCGGATTGAGATACTTGGATTTTTGGCCAATTGAGGCCGGATTGCCAATCCGAGTCCCGCTCCGGGTTCCGACGGGCAATCCGGGCTTCGGATTGTGGACTTAGATTTTTGGCCAATTCGATGTCGGATTGCCTAATCCGAAGTCCCGCTCCAGGTTCGATCGGGCAATCCGGCAGTTGAAACTTGATTTTTTGGCCAACTGAGGCGGATTGCCTAATCCGAGTCCCGTTCAGTTCCGACGGGCAATCCGGCTTCGGATTGAGAACTTGGATTTTTTGCCAATCCGAGGCCGGATTGCCCAATCCAAGTCCGTTCCCGGTTCGATCGGGCAATCCGGCTTGTAGGACGCAGATTTTTGGCCAATCCGATGCGGATTGCCCAATCCGAGTCCCGTCTGGGTTCGTCGGGCAATCCGGCTTCGGATTGAGATACTTGGATTTTTTGGCCAATTGAGGCGGATTGCCCAATCCGAAGTCCCGTCTGGTTCCGACGCAAGTAATCCGGGCTTCAGTTGGCGGGACTTAGATTTTTTGGCCAATTGATGCGGATTGCCTTAATCCGAGTCCGTTCGGGTTCCGATCGGGCAATCCGGCTTCGGATTGAGAAACTTGGATTTTTGGCCAATGAGAGTCCGATTGCCCAATCCGAAGTCCGTTCCGATTCCGTCGGGCAATCCGGCCGGATTGAGAAACTTGATTTTCGCCAATCCGAGGCCGGATTGCCCAATCCAAGTCCGTTCGGTTCCGTCGGGCAATCCGGCCGGATTGGCGGGACTTAGATTTTTGGCCAATCCGATGCCGGATTGCCTAATCAGAAATCCCGCTCCGGTTCTGACCGGGCAATCCGGCCGGATTGAGAAACTTGGATTTTTTGGCCAATCGAGGCCGGATTGCCCAATCGAGTCCCGTTCCGGATTCCGATCGGGCAATCCGCTCGGATTGAGAAACTTAGATTTTTGGCCAATCCGAGGCCGGATTGCCCAATCCGAGACCCGTTCCGGGTTCCGATCGGGCAATCCGGCTTCGGATTGAGAAACTTAGATTTTTTGGCCAATCCGAGGCGGGATTGCCCAATCCGAGGCCCGTTCCGGGTTCCGATCGGGCAATCCGGCTTCGGATTGTGGGACTTAGATTTTTTGGCCAATCCGAGGCCGGATTGCCCAATCCGAGGCCCGTTCCGGGTTCCGATCGGGCAATCCGGCTTCGGATTGAGAAACTTAGATTTTTTGGCCAATCCGAGGCCTGATTACCCAATCCGAGTCCCGTTCCGGGTTCCGATCGGGCAATCCGGCTTCGGATTGGTAGGACTTAGATTTTTGGCCAATCAGGCCGGATTGCCCCGCAGTCCCGTCCGGTTCCGACGGGCAATCCGGCTTCGGATTGTGGACTTAGATTTTGGCCAATCCGATGCGCGGATTGCCTAATCCGAGTCCCGTTCCGGGTTCCGATCGGGCAATCCGGCTTCGGATTGAGAAACTTGGATTTTTTGGCCAATCCGAGGCCGGATTGCCCAATCCGAGTCCCGTTCCGGATTCCGATCGGGCAATCCGGCTTCGGATTGAGAAACTTGGATTTTTTGGCCAATCCGAGGCGTTTCAGAATCTTTTAATAATTTGGAATATTGAAAATTATCTTCATTGTGTTCTTCCTCATTATGTCGAATAGAAGATTCGTTATTTTGAATATCTTGTAACATTTCCATTACCTCATCATCTACATAATTATCTTGTGGTTCATTTAAAATTGAAATGTCCTCATTTATCATATTGACTTCAATTTCACCATGGCATGTCCATTTTTGATAATTTAACCATATACCATTGCATATTAGGTGTTCTTTGACAACATTTCTTTTAAAAATAAATGTATTACAACATTTTTTACAAGGACACTGTATTAGATCGTTATGTTGTCCACGTCTAAAATTGTATTCTAGAATCATGAAAAGAATAGTTTAAAAATTCTTCGATCCCTTCAATATATTTAGAATCTAATCTATTAGGAATATGCATCCATGATTTGTCTAAGTTACTCATCTTAATTTGTCAAAAGATTGAAATACAATGAAGAAATGTTAATTTAATAAATAAATCAATATATAACCGAACCTCCACCGAAAGAAGAAACTCTCAAGTGTATATCTCGATTGAAGTTTCCTGAAAAAGAGATAAAATGATCAAAATTAGACTTGTTGTTGAACAATAAATGTTTATACATACCAATTAAATATTTTTATCACAAACGAATAGTTAGACATGAAAACTAAGAATTCAGATTTGAAGGGTCTAGCCTTCAAGGCCGCACCCTGTGCTGACCAACTCCAAACTACTATTTATGATGAGTTATCCATGTTCAATCATGCCAATAAATTCAAATAATACATTATAGTCTTCTAATAATATTCTAAACATATTAGTTATGTAAAATAATTATTATTACGAAATTTTATGGGTTAAATATGATTTAATGCTACCAAGCTCTAAAAATGTCAGTAAAATTAAAGGGAATTTATATGCAAAGGGGCATTACCCTTGTGTATTTCTCTCAAATGCATTATGAAATATTATTCTAAGGCTCATTCCATGATTAAATAAATTATGCACCTATCTACCTTTGTTCTATCTCCTAAATAATTTAAGTGATCAAGGTGCTACATAATTGGTTTGAGGAGGTCCTAACCTATTAATTTGTTAGGGCTATTTGGCACATATATGCTTTGTGATGTATATAAAAAAAAATTAAAAAAAAATTCATTTGTTGAAGATGTATACCTCAAAGGAGGTTCGATTAACCCTAAGTAGGGTTTAAATCTGGCACAAAGGAGGTGGCGGCGGCGGCGGCGGCGGAGCCGGCGACACCCACGGCGGTGACGGAGGTAGCTCTCCCCTCAAGGTGCCCTACGCAGGGAGGGGGCAAGCCGGCGGCGACGGCGACGACGGCGGCGACAGCGCCGGCCACGGCGGCGGCGACGGGCGCGAGGCGGCGGCGACCGGCGGCGGCGGCGACGGCTGACGGCGGCGACCGGCGGCGGCGGCGGTGACCAGACGGTGAGAGAGAGAGAGAGAGAGCGCGGCGGGGGAAGAAAGGAGGGCGTCGAGGGTTTTTAACCCAAACTTATTGGCGACGCTTGAAGCCGTCGCCAATAAAGGGATAAGTTACATGCACGGCTTTCGCCGTCGCCAACAAAGTCGACCGTTCAACGGTCACCATGGATTAGTGGCGACGGCTAGGCCTCCGCCACTAATATTATTAGCGACGGCGTATAAAGCCGTCGCCACTTTTCCGAGGAAAAAAACCCGCACGGGGCGTTTTCTGGGTATTGCGACGGCTTAAGCCGTCGCCACTAATATTAGTAGCGACGGTGTATCAAGCCGTCGCCAGTTTTCCGAGAAAAAAAACCCGCACGGTCGTTTTCCTGGTATTGCGACGGCTTCGACCGTCGCCAAAAACATTATTTGCGACGGCTCAATTTAGCCGTCGCTATTTACCAAATATTAGCGACGGCGTTAGTTTAGCCGTCGCTTTTATCATTATTGGCGACGGCTTAAAAAAGCCGTCGCCAATAACCCGTCGCCAATGACCCAGTTTCCTGTAGTGTGTAGTGCTTAGACTAAAGAATTGAAGTCGTTGATGTCCTCAACTGATACAAAACAGAGAGATACACAGTGAATCGACAGCAAGAGCATAATGAAGAAGACTGTAATGTTACTGTTTTTGAAAAAAAAAAGGGAGAATTAATTATTATATTAATTATTACTATTTTCTTCCCCCTGTTATTTTTTCCTTCGGTTACGCCCCCCTCCCGAAACCTCCTCCGCGAGCGCCCTGTCCTTCTTCTCCTTCTTCTTCTTCGTCGCCGATTTCCCTCCCTCGATCGCTCTCTTCCCCCCCCTCCGCCGACGCCTCGGCCCCCTCGCGACATCCGGGTCCCTGCGCACCAAGCCGCCGGACGTCGCCGCGTCACCGCTGTCGGCGCTCTCTCTCCGCCAGCCGCCGCGCGATGCGCCGCCGGCCCTCCCGCGTGCAACACCGGACGCCCACCACCGGCCGGTCCCCCCTTCGTGCCATCCGGATCCCCCCCCCGCGAACTCTCCATCCCGCTCGCGGCCGCGTGACGCGCGCCACCTACCTCCGGCTGCGCCGCGCGAACCACCACCGCCGCCATCTTTCCCGCCGGAGCCACCCACCCCGCGCGCACCGGCCAACACCCCGTGCCAGCCGCCGTCTCGGCCACGCCCGGCCACCCCGCGCAGCCGCCTCCCCACGCGCACGTGCGCATCGCCACCCGCGGCCGCCGCCCCGCGCGGCCCCGCCCGCGGCCGCCGCCCGCGCCCCCCCCCCCCCCGCAGCACCCGCCGTTGGCAGACCGGCGGCACGTTGACGCCGCGAGACCGCCACCGCCTCGGCCTCCGCACCCGGCCCTCGCGCCACCGCCCGCGCGCTGCCGCCCGCGTGCGCCCGCCTGCACCCGGCTGCGCCGCCGTGCGCCCCTCTCTCCGCGGTAACATCTCCCTCTCTCCTCTCTCATACCCCCTCTCACCTATCGCCTCTCTCCTATTATATCCATTTGTTCTTGTTGGATCATTTATCCTCTTTGTTTTAGCAGATTATCAGGTTACCATTCGATTCCATTTTTCGTCGCCGTCTTGACCGCGGCAACACACTCGCCATCCGGATCGATTCCGTTGGAATTCCGTGCGCCGTTGTCGTCGCCGTTAAGGTAGGCGTCTCGGCTATTCTTAGCATCTTTATATGATCGATTAAACCGTTAAAATATATTTAGATCACTATGATTAGAATGGTATAATTAATGGGTTGTTTTTGATTTATTAGCATGATTAGATAGAGTTAGATTAGTCTGTTTTGAACCATGCATGTTTAGATTAATTTAGTGTTCATGTATATTAGTTGTCATGATAGATTTTGATATGTTTTAACCTAGTTAGTTTAGATGATTGCATCGCGATAATCTTTAATGTATATCTTGATTTGTTAAAAAGCCGATGTAGGGTTTAAGCATAGTGATGGTAGAGTTTAGTTTATTTTCTTTTATGTGATAGGTAGTCCTGTTTAAGTATGTAATTGAGGTGTTTAGGTTGTAGCTTGCATGATCCTATTTAGATGCATCATATGATAGACTGGTTCTTGTTTATGCTAGATTATGGTGTGGTATGCAAATATGGGGTGCATAGAACCATGAGTGTGCATCTATGTATTTCATGTTTGATTTGCCAATTAAATGTTCATGTTTACTGTCTGAGTTAATTAAATGCTTGCATGGTGTGGAATGTGGTTAGTGCAGTGAGCTGCATTGTGATGGAAATGTACTTCACCAGACTATAATTCGGTCCTGTGGGCAGCAGATGAATTAGAACAGTCCGGAGCATCCGTCGATCCCGGATACCGCGGTTTATCTTAAGTACTCCCCTGCCTATGGGGTACTATGAGATTTAGCTTACTATATGTTACTTCCTACTATATGGTAAATCTGGTGCTAGTTTTGTGATGTGACTGCATTTATCAGATGGAGCATGGAATTTACTCAGACAGGTGTCTAGTTGTGTGGTTTGGCATAGATGGTAGTGTTATAGATGTGTCATTGGTTTTATGTCAGATTAGGTGTGTTATGAGCATACCTAGAGTAGTTTAATGTGTAGGTTATGTTGGTTTTTAATGCATATAGAGTCTAGTTATCATATGGGGTAGTAAAATGACCTTTGTAATCAATTAATTAAAGATATATGATTAGTTAAATCCTATGTATTAAATCTGATTTTTAGGTTTATTATGTATTGTATACCACTAGAATCATTATTATAATGGGGTAGTTCGGGTGTAAGTCTCCTGAGTCTGTTGTGACTCACCCCTTCCGTTGTTAATATTTTCAGGATTGCAGGTTTAGCGCAGCAGAAGCGTAGTGGTATTTTGGAATTCGAGGAGCTAGTGAATTTTCTCATTCAATGTTAGTATTTGTTTTGTTTAGATAGATGTTTAATTCTATGTTATTAAGTTGTAAAGTTGGAATTGTTTATTTGGATTGTGATTTTGGTCTTAATTGGTTCCAGACCGATATTCTTCCCCGTTACGTCGCCGGATTATCTTCCGCTGTGCATGTTAAAAATCCGGGTCGTGATGACTTGGTATCGTAGCATTAACTCGGCTTTGAATGTCTATATTGACATGCCCGGGTTTATGATATCGGTTTGGATTAGATGGAATTGATATTCGGAAGAACATGATTTTGGGCAGAAAGAATAATTTAGATTTTCTATTGGATTGAGAATCCTATATGGCATAGAAATTTGATGATAGATTATTGGAGGTCAATATTACATATTTGATAGTGTCATTTTATGATGATTTAATTTTCAGATTTAGTGGATCTTGGAGTTTGGATTCATGTTTATAGGATAAGACTATCACTTTATAATTGTTGGATTTTAATATTAGATAGTGATTGGGTGATTAGAGATTGGATTGAATAACTAAAATTGCAATGACCAATTTTCAGATTGGGTGGATATTGTGGATTTGTTTGATGAAGAATTATTTTCACTAATCTTAAGACATCATCAAGATATACATATTGGATTATTAAATGTTTGATATATGATGCTTGATCATTACTAGGTTAGTTTATGCTTTAAGAAAGAATTTTCAGATTTAGTATAGTTAGTGATCTTGACTAAGGGTGAATTTAATGGTTAGAATCAAAATGATATCCCATGATTAATAGATAGAAGTTAGAATGGTGAATTTAATAAGTATGATTAGAATCTTGATATTATCATATGAGTAGTAGATAGATTGGTGAATCTTTTGAAGGATTTAGTTGAATGACATATGTGAAATAATTAGAATGATTCATTTTGGGATTAAATCTGATTTATTTGTGAGATAATTGGAAGGATACTTTTGGGTGGTATAAGGATATGATGACACGTGTTAATTAGATTTTGATATCGGTCCTATCCTAGATATGAAATGAAATGATGAATGAATTATTATTTGAGTATATGGTTTTAAATGAAAAGGAATGTGATATAAG
Organism: Cryptocoryne crispatula var. balansae; assembly: GCA_036172225.1. Classification (NCBI taxonomy): domain Eukaryota; kingdom Viridiplantae; phylum Streptophyta; class Magnoliopsida; order Alismatales; family Araceae; genus Cryptocoryne; species Cryptocoryne crispatula. Next base: position 9,630,763 of record CM069929.1, on the reverse strand, counting down.
AATGAGATTATGAATATGAAATTTCAGAGTAAGAATTAAGATAATTTTATTATGTTTTGGAATAAGTGGTATCTTTTGTGCTATCGAGGATAGAATACAATCAAGTGCAAGTTTTGAGGAGAGATATTTAGTTGATATATTATGAGTTTGAGAATTAGAGTTAGTGTGAGTTGTATTATAGTAAGGTGCTATCTACTATTTGATTGTATTAATATACTTTCCCCGATCACAATCTTTGATCTTTATTACCCGATTTCGAAACTCAATTATCTCTCCATATCTTGTCTAGTCAATTTAGTCAAATCTTGATTGTGGATGATTTTAGTTATATGTTATGTCTAAGCATAGGTTGAGCATATGTGGAGTTTGAACTTTAGTTCATTAGACGTGATCTTTTAGATTGGAATGAGATAAGATGTGAATCTTGCTAGTCGTTTGGAAACGATTAGAATATGAAATTAGAAATTTATTTTAAGAGATGAGAACGTATCTTGCAAGAGTGGTAGAGATTCAAATATATTTGGAAAGTATGAGGGAGAATAGGAGACTTAAGAACTCATTGAGAATGAGAATCATCCACTAATTATATGTGATTACAATTAGATATTATTCATAAGATGGAGTTTAGAGATAAATTTCTTGGATGATAATTTGATAGCAAGTACTTTAGATAAAGAGATAATGTGAATGACATGACTTATTAAAGTTTGAATGAAAGTGATAATAAGAGGATGATTATAGTTTAAGTGTTTTTGATAATGTTAGGAGTAGTTGACTCATTAGAATTATTTTGTTGGAAGTTAGAGATCTAGTCATCTTGAGGACTTATATAACATAAATGGTATGAGGTGATTGTATTTGAGATCATATGTATATGAATGATATAAAGGTTATGGATAATTACAATGATTGGATAAGTGGATTACAATAATGTTGAGATATATTTCATCTTAAGACATCATTATTTTGTGAAGTTTTGCTATGAGATTGAATGGAAACCTGGCATTAATATTAAACTATTTTGAATTGAAAAACTGTTGTACCTTTGTATGAGAAGTGTGAGAAGATATCAAATATAGAGAATGAATTATCAATTAGAATTTTGGAATAGATTTATGAAAATAGATATTATCGTAAGGCTGTAATATTTTTAATATTGAAGATGAGATGTTTAGAAGATTAGATACTAATCTTAGATGTTAGACACTTATCTAGACAGGCCTATGATTAGTTTATATCTTTGGCAATCTGATTTAGATCATGATCATATCATCCAGATTATCCTCCATTATCTATTGATCTAGAACTCTAGTCTTATTCTTTCTATCCGATCTAAATTGTCTTATCCGTTTGAGTACTCAATCTCTCTTCGAATTGTGATTTATAAATCTAGCTAGGAGTAGACTTTGCATATATGATGGATTGAATTATGAATTGTTATTAGTAGAGTAGAAGAATTGATAGACCAAAATTTCTTAGACGTGGTCTTTAGATAGAGGAATAGTAAAAGAATTTTCTATCTTTATTTGTGGATAAGATCAATACTTATAATCCTATGATGATATACATTTAGATTTTTGTGGATCAAGTCATTCGGAGTGATATCTTTAGATAAGATATTGATCAATTAAATTTGATATTTAGATTATGATTAGGTCATCAATTAGATAATTATATTGAGTCATTGATGGCATTTGATAGGTTATGATGTAAAATTTTCAGATTTAGTATGTTTGAAATTTTAGATAGATGATGAAGTTTATCAAACTTAGACATGATTATTAAGTTCGTATCATGTAGGGACTATTGGATTATTGAATATTTTTGTGAAGGATATTTGATCCATGTCATAATGGTCTACAAAATTTTTAGATTTGGTATATTGATAATTTGGATTAAGGATCATTAGAGTTAAAGCTGAGAGGTTATTTGGTTGGATGACATAGAAGTTATATAGATAATTTGGATTGCCTATTAGATTGAGAATCTTAGATAGCATTGAAGATTGATATTAGATAGATTAGAATGATATAGATGGATAGATAATAGGTAGGTAGATTGATGAATGAGTGGTTAGTTTTTAGTTAGTTAGATAGATAGAAGATAGATAGATAGAAGGATAGATGTGTTTTGGTAGAGTGGTAGATGGATGGATAGCTTAGATAGAGGGGAATAGTTAGATAGATTGAAGAATGTAATTGTTCGGTGAGTTTGGTTGAATTTTCGAGGACGAAAATTTTTGTTAGGAGGGTAGATTGTAATGTTACTGTTTTTGAAAAAAAAAAAGGGAGAATTAATTATTATATTAATTATTACTATTTTCTTCCCCCTGTTATTTTTTCCTTCGGTTACGCCCCCCTCCCGAAACCTCCTCCGCGAGCGCCCTGTCCTTCTTCTCCTTCTTCTTCTTCGTCGCCGATTTCCCTCCCTCGATCGCTCTCTTCCCCCCCCTCCGCCGACGCCTCGGCCCCCTCGCGACATCCGGGTCCCTGCGCACCAAGCCGCCGGACGTCGCCGCGTCACCGCTGTCGGCGCTCTCTCTCCGCCAGCCCGCCGCGCGCATGCTGCCGCCCGGCCTCCCGCGTGCAACACCGGACGCCCACCACCGGCGGTCCCCCCCCCTCCCCTCGTGCCATCCGGATCCCCCCCCCCCCACGCGAACTCTCCATCCCGCTCGCGGCCGCGTGACGCGCCGCCTACCTCCTGCCGCCGCGCGAACCACCACCGCCGCCATCTTTCCCGCCGGAGCCAGCACCCACCCCGCGCGCACCGGCCAACACCCCGTGCCAGCCGCCGTCTCGGCCACGCCCGGCCACCCCGCGCAGCCGCCTCCCCACGCGCGCGTGCGCATCGCCACCCGCGGCCGCCGCCCCGCGCAGCCCCCGCCCGCGGCCGCCGCCCCGCGCACCCCGCCGCCCGCGCCCCCCCCCCCCCGCAGCACCCGTTGGCGGCCGGCGGCCGTTGACGCGCCGCGAGACCGCCTCACGCCGCCGGCCTCCGCACCGGCCTGCGCCACCGCCCGCGCGCTGCCGCCCGCGTGCGCCCGCACGCACCCCGGCTGCGCCGCCGTGCGCCCCTCTCTCCGCGGTAACATCTCCCCCTGACCTCTCTCATACCCCCTCTCACCTATCGCCTCTCTCCTATTATATCCATTTGTTCTTGTTGGATCATTTAGCCTCTTTGTTTTAGGAGATTATCATGTTACCATTCGATTCCATTTTTCGTCGCCGTCTTGACCGCGGCAACACACTCGCCATCCGGATCGATTCCGTTGGAATTCCGTGCGCCGTTGTCGTCGCCGTTAAGGTAGGCGTCTCGGCTATTCTTAGCATCTTTATATGATCGATTAAACTGTTAAAATATATTTAGATCACTATGATTAGAATGGTATAATTAATGGGCTATTTTTGATTTATTAGCATTATTAGATAGAGTTAGATTAGTCTGCTTTGAACCATGCATGTTTAGATTAATTTAGTGTTCATGTATATTAGTTGTCATGTTAGATTTTGATATGTTTTAACCTAGTTAGTTTAGATGATTGCATCGCGATAATCTTTAATGTATATCTTGATTTGTTAAAAAGCCGATGTAGGGTTTAAGCATAGTGATGGTAGAGTTTAGTTTATTTTCTTTTATGTGATAGGTAGTCCTGTTTAAGTATGTAATTGAGGTGTTTAGGTTGTAGATTGCATGATCCTATTTAGATGCATCATATGATAGGATCGGTTCTTGTTTATGCTAGATTATGGTGTGGTATGCAAATATGGGGTGCATAGAACCATGAGTGTGCATCTATGTATTTCATGTTTGATTTGCCAATTAAATGTTCATGTTTTTCATCGTCCGAGTTAATTAAATGCTTGCATGGTGTGGAATGTGGTTAGTGCGGTGGTACATTGTGATGGAAATGTACTTCACCGTACCATATAATTCGGTCATGTGGGCAGATGAATTAGAACGATCGGAGCATCCGTCGATCCCGGATACCGCGGTTTATCTTAAGTACTCCCCTGCCTATGGGGTACTATGAGATTTAGCTTACTATATGTTACTTCCTACTATATGGTAAATCTGGTGCTAGTTTTGTGATGTGACTGTATTTATCAGATGGAGCATGGAATTTACTCAGACAGGTGTCTAGTTGTGTGATTTGGCATAGATGGTAGTGTTATAGATGTGTCATTGGTTTTATGTCAGATTAGATGTGTTATGAGCATACCTAGAGTAGTTTAATGTGTAGGTTATGTTGGTTTTTAATGCATATAGAGTCTAGTTATCATATGGGGTAGTAAAATGACCTTTGTAATCAATTAATTAAAGATATATGATTAGTTAAATCCTATGTATTAAATCTGATTTTTAGGTTTATTATGTATTGTATACCACTAGAATCATTATTATAATGGGGTAGTTCGGGTGTAAGTCCCTGCGAGTCCGTTGTGACTCACCCCTTCCGTTGTTAATATTTTCAGGATTGCAGGTTTAGCGCAGCAGAAGCGTAGTGGTATTTTGGAATTCGAGGAGCTAGTGAATTTTCTCATTCAATGTTAGTATTTGTTTTGTTTAGATAGATGTTTAATTCTATGTTATTAAGTTGTAAAGTTGGAATTGTTTATTTGGATTGTGATTTTGGTCTTAATTGGTTCCAGACCGATATTCTTCCCCGTTACGTCGCCGGATTATCTTCCGCTGTGCATATTAAAAATCCGGGTCGTGACAAAGACGATGGTAGAAAGTGGAAAATTGTGTTCCCCTCTTCACTATATTTTTCATATGTGCCAATGAGATACATATGTAATTACAAAGTGAATAATGTGTGCACACACAGGTGTACGTGTGATTTTACTTTACATGTGTGAAAATATAATTGATCCATGTCAACATCGATCGATTTCATGTATCCTAACCCCCACGCCCACCCCCACCCCCTTAAATTAAATTGGGGGAAGCACATTTAATTTGTCTCTAAACTACTCAAAACAGATGTGTTGAAAGAGGCTTTGTACAGCTACTTGATCTTTGCTTGGAATATATGTTGAACATTAATTTATTTATTATAGATAACCTATATAATAAAATGAAAATCAACTTCTACATGTCTCGTCCTAGACTTAAACATTGGATTAACAGTAATATAAATTGTTGAAATATGGTCACACCGCACTGTTTTTTTTGAACAAACACCTTACTGTCATTCATATTAAAACATGAAGTACAAAGACCATACTTACATAGACATAGATAGAGAGGACTACGAGAAGACCATAACAGCTGAGACACCACATAAAGTCATCTTCAAGGCTAAAACATAGCCCAGTAGCGATCTGCACAGTAAAGTGCATATAGAATCGCTCGGCAGATGTAAATACTCCATCAAAGGAGTTTGAAGACTGCCACGAGACCGGATGAACACACCAAAGAGGTGTGGATAACGCCCAAACTAACGGTCTCGTAGGATTGATGACGGCTATGTCGAAGACATAAGAAGACAACATGACACCTAAAGACCACAATACAAACAACAAACCCGAACAATACAGACAACACCGAGAGATAAAAACCAAACACCACAGTTCCAGTAGCATAATAGACAATACTCCTGAAGGACAGAGATAGACAAAAACTAGAATGGGGAAAGACCTAAAGGAACAAAACGAAACACTTGGGAGGGAGGAAGATTGAATCCTCCTCCCTCCCCCACCGTAACCTACCACAAAATAGAAAGTGGAGCAGAATGCTCAAAATCCGGTGTCAAAGAGATAAAACTGAAAGGGCGAAATCTGTTGGCTGATGTAGGTTCGAATTTACCAAGACTGAGAGATAGCAAACTGTCGAGAGTTCCGCCTAAGGTGAGAGAACTGGGAGCAAAGGCTCCGCCGATGACTACGCCTCAAACCCCGACACAAGATCTCCGCGATGACCGGGAATGAGGCCCGGGAGCCAAACTGGAACTCCGCCGATAACCGGGACGAGGCTCCGCCGCTGGCTAGGGTACCGCCGATGACGAGAGAACCGGAAGCAAGGCTCCTAGCGAAGCCTCCTGAAGCGGGCCTCTGCTGCAGACAAGGAATCCACCAATGGCCGGAAGCGTGGCTTCCGCCGCTTGGCGAGGGTTTCGCCGAAGGCGAGGGAACCGGGAGCAAGAAGAGGGCTTCGCCGGATGCGTCGCCTAGACTCCGCGAGCAGGGGCTACGCCGATTGGCTTTCGCCGGGAGGCTACGCCGGAAGCGTCGCCGAGCTCCGCGAACAGGGGGCTTCGCCGATTGGCTTCGCCGGGAGGCGTTCGCCGGGGGCGTCGCCGAGCGCCGCGAGCAGGCCTTCGCCGATTGGCTTCGCCGGGGGGCGTTCGCCGGAGGCGTCGCCGAGTGCCGCGAACAGGGGGCTTCGCCGATTGGCTTCGCCGGGAGGCGTTCGCCGGGGGCGTCGCCGAGCGCCGCGAGCAGGCCTTCCCAAGACGATCGATCTCTGTCACCCCACACACCGCACTGTTGAAAAATCCCAAATGGGCAACTTCAATTCTCCTGTTAACTACACTATCCGAACAACTCAATTACAATTGTAGCCAACAACCTTATTTCAACTTCATTTAGTACTTGATCGAGCAACCATTCCTTGCTTCTTTGCCACCCAACTAATTAGATTAGCAGCTAAGTAGATGCCAAAGCCAGTGGTAGAATAATTGTCATATGGACACCTAGCCTAGCTAATTGACATTCGAATATACATGAAGATTAAAGATGGATGTTTGATTAAGCATACCATATTGATGAGTTGCCTTTAGATATATGTAAGAATTATTTTTACTAAAGCCATATGAATGTCAGTTAAAGTTACACAACATTGACATACTTTGTTGACTATAAAGGTCACAACTGACCTTGTGATAGTTAAAGATTGTAGTGATCCAATGAGACTTAATATAAAAGTGAGATCATGCAAAGGTTTTCCTTCATTATAAGAAATGGTACTCCTTGCTGCTTCAGGAGTCATAAAAGGCTTTGAAATAATGAATTAAGATTTTTGAATGATGTCCAAAACATGCTGCTGCAAATTTAAATGTAACCCTTTTGAGGGTTTGGTAACTCAATTTCACAAAAAATAACTCGAGTATTCGAGATCCTTAAGAGAAAATGTGGCCGATATGTTCTAAAGCAAAGTAATTATAATTGAAGAGTTGTAGGCTGTGATTATTACATCATCAACATAATTCAAGAGGCATATGATGACATTGTTCTCATAAAATAAAAATAATGAGGAATTATATGTGGATGGTTTAAAGCCTATAGACAAAAGGTGAAAATATAACATATAGAATCATACTCAAGGTGCTTGTTTGTGGCATATAAAGACTTTTGTAATTTGCAAACATAATTGGGATTGATTTGATCAAGAAATCCTAGAGGTTGCAACATGTATATTTCTTCATTTAAAAAACCATGTAAGAAAGCATCTTTTGTAATGTTACCGTTTTTAGATAAATAAAGAGAAAGAGAAAATTTTAGTTAATAAATATTTATTAATATTTTAATCTCTTTTCTCCCTATATATTTACCCCCCATCGATACCCTCTCCCCGTCTAACCCAGAGACCGTCATTTTTTTTTCTCCCCGGAGCCCTAGTTTTTTCTTTTTCCCCCTCCTCAGTCACCCGCCGCCTGCACCCCCGCCCGCAGCGTGTGCATGTCACCGCGGTCGCCGCCTCGGTCCCACCGTCGCCCGTGCGGCCGTGCCGTCCGCCGCTCGCCGCCGCGTGGCATTGACCGCCTGCCGCCCGCACGTCTCCGCCACCTCGCCGTGCGCACCCGCCGCGCTCGCGGCTGCCTCGGCCGCCGTGCTCGCGGCTGCCTCGGCCGCCGTGCTCGGCCGCTCGTGCACGCCGCCCGCGCGTGGCCGCCCCCGTTGACCGCCACGCCAGCCCCGCCGCCGCGTGCCACTCGCCACGTGCCCTCGGCCGCCGCGTGCCCGCCGCCCGCGCGCAGCCGCAGCCGCGTTGACGTCGCCGCCGCCTCCCGGTTGACCTCTGCCGCGGCCGCCGCGTCACCGCCTCGCTCGAGCGCCGCCCGCCGCGTCGACCCTGCCGCCTTGGTCGTCGCGCCCGCGCGACCTCTCCCGCCCGCGCGCGCCCACCGCGCCGCCTGCCACCATGTGCACCCGCCTGCGCCTCGTGCGCTGCCGCCGTGCGCCGCCCTCCCCTCCGCGCAATACCCCCTCTCTCTCCTATCATTCTCTCTCCTATCGCTGCTCTCTCTCTCTTCTGGTATATTGTCCCTTTTAAATTAGTTATCCCCTTGTTCCAGCAGTTTGTCAGGACACCTATCCCGCTCGATTTTTCGTCGTCGTCGTAACCGCGGCAGTTTCGTCACTTGATTTGCTTTCTTTGGAATTCCGTGCGCTGTTCGTCGTCGCCGTTAAGGTAGGCATCTCGGCTATACTTAGCACTCTATATACTTAATTAAATCGTAAAAAATATGCTTAGATCATCATGATTAATAGGTTGGAATTAATGGGCTGTTTTGATTTATTTGCATGATTAGATAGAGTTAGATTAATCTGTTTAAACCTTGCATGCTTAGATTAATTTGGTTATTCATGTATGTTAGTCATCATGATAGGTTTGTTTATGTTTAAATATTAACTAGTTTAGTATGTTTGCATCACGATAAACCTTAAACATGTATATCCCGATTTGATAAAAAGCCGATGTAAGGATTAGGCATAGTGGTGTTAGAATTTAGTTTATTTTCTTTTTATGTAATAGATAGTTCTGTTTAAGCATGTGATTTTTGTATTTAGGTTGTAAATTGTATGATCCTATTTATATGCAACTAGTTTGTGCTAGATTGTGGTGTGGTATGCAAATGTGTGGTGCATAGAACCATGGGTGTTCATCTATGTATTTCATGTTTGATTTGCCAATTAAATGTTCATGATTACTGTCTGAGTTAATTGTATGCTTGCATTGTGTGGAATGTGATTAGTGCAATGAGCTGCATTGTGATGGAAATGTACTTCACCAGACTATATTAGTGGCCCGTGGGCAGCGGAGATTAGTTGAATCCGGAGCATCCTTCGATCCCGGATACCGCGGTTTATCTTAAGTACTCCCCTGCCTAGGGGTACTATGGGATTTAGTTACTATATGTTACTTCCTACTATATGGTAAATCTGGTGCTAGTTTTGTGATGTGACTACATTTTTTTCAGATGGAGCATGATATTTACTCAGACAGGTGTTTAGTTGTGCATTTTGGCATAGATGTTAGTGTCCTAGATGTGTCCTTGGTTTTATGTCAGGTTTATGTGTGTTATGAGCATACCTAGAGTAGCCTAATGTGTAGGATATGTTGGTTTTAATGCATATAGAGTCATGTTATCATATGGGGTAGTTGAATGACTTTGTAATCACTTAATTGAAGATATATAACTAGTGTAAATCCTATGTGTTATAATCTGATTTTTAGGCTTAATATGTACTGTATATCAATAGAAATCACTAGTATAGTAGGGTACTTCGGGTGTAAGACCTACTGAGTCTGTGGTGACTCACTCCTTCCCATTGTTAACTTTTTCAACTGATTTCGAGGAGCCTCTCCCCGAGGAGGACTTTGGAGAGGATTTCGAGGAGGACCTTGGAGGTGACCCAGAGCCACTCGAGGACCCTGAAGACAAGGAGTTTGGTGACGAGTGATCACCATATATCTTTTAAGTTGTTTGAGTTTCCTTTCTGATATTGGTTTGGTTTTTGCTTAGTGTGATTTTATAGATGTTGGATGGACTATGTTTTAAGTCCTTCTTAGTTGTTTGGTTGTGGCTACTTTATAGTATTTCTTGGAGTTTGAGTTTGATTGGGTCATTACAAGTTGTTTTAATTATTCAGATTTGATGGTGTGATATGGATTTAGCTTGTTCTCCTAAACTGTCCCAATTTTCCGGATTTATTCCGCTGTGCATTTGCATATTCTGGGTCGTGACATCTTTGACATCTAGTTGTTTCACATTCCATTGGCATGTTTAGACACCATTTTGCTACCAAATGGGCATTGTACCTAGCAATGGCATCATTCAAAATTTTCATTATCTAATAAATCTACTTACAACCAATGTTACTTTGGGCATCCAAAATCTCAAGTCATATATCAAGTGTCACGCATTATTTATCGATCAAGTGAACAAGTGGAAACAAATGAGCAATACGCATGTATCAGTCATGCATCGAGTATGTATCAGAATAAATAGACATACATCAGACATGTATCAAAATCAGAACAGGTAGATATGCACCTGGCATGTATTAAAATCAAAACAGATAAACATGCACTTGACATGTATCAGAATCAGAACAAGTAGACATACTCGAGCATGTACTAAGTATGATCACGACATTTGTCATTTAACATTTTCTTATATTACACATACATATCAACATCTTCCCGCGTAAGTTCTTTACCTTCAAAATAGATTTCGGACAAAATTTAACACGTTAACTTGTACTCGTGGCACCACTTATGTTGATAACATAATATTTATATGCTTCGTATAACAATTCTTGTTGACCAGTATTACTAAACTCAAATCACATATCTAAGTATATTTAACTAGATTTCAAGCAATGTATTAAGAAGCCTCAAATAAATACCACTGTAGCTTCTTGGCTGACTAAATTGATTGGATGGTCGGATGGGCCCCGGGCATGATGATGGCGCTGATGAGGCACGCGAGACTTCTCCGGGACGCAATGTAATACCCCGATTTGTGAATATGTTAAAAGATTAAATCAGTGGACTACCAACAACACCGGTTAACCATTTTTCGGAGGTTGAGTTGGAAGAACTCCGAAGTTAAGCGTGCTCTGTTGGGAGTAAGCCAAGGATGGGTGACCTCCTGGGAAGGCTCTTAATTAGCAACGATTGTTGGGCCAGTCAGCTAATTTAATCGGTCGTTACATATGGTATCAGAGCATGACCCAACCGGAAGGTCCGGTGTGACTCGCCTAGGTATGTGATGTGTGTGATCTTGACGAGGGCGTCAAGTCTTTAAGGGGGGTAGATTGTAATACCCCGATTTGTGAATATGTTAAAAGATTAAATCAGTGGACTACCAACAACACCGGTTAACCATTTTTCGGAGGTTGAGTTGGAAGAACTCCGAAGTTAAGCGTGCTCGTTGGGAGTAAGCCAAGGATGGGTGACCTCTGGGAAGGCTCTTAATTAGCAACGATTGTTGGGCCGATCGACTAATTTAATCGGTCGTTACATATGGTATCGAGAGCATGACCCGGCGGAAGGTCCGGTGTGACTCGCCTGGGTATGTGATGTGTGTGATCTTGATGAGGGCGTCAAGTCTTTAAGGGGGGTAGATTGTAATACCCCGATTTGTGAATATGTTAAAAGATTAAATCAGTGAACTACCAACAACACCGGTTAACCATTTTTCGGAGGTTGAGTTGGAAGAACTCCGAAGTTAAGCGTGCTCTGTTGGGAGTAAGCCAAGGATGGGTGACCTCCTGGGAAGGCTCTTAATTAGCAACGATTGTTGGGCCAGTCAGCTAATTTAATCGGTCGTTACACGCAACGACAAAGATCAGGGGTGTAAACGGGTTGGATTCGGTAGTGAAATCGCAGAATCTGATTTTGATTCCGATAAGGGATAAAGTGTTCCGATTCTGATTCTGATAATTTCGGAATCACTATGTTCCGATTTCGATCCGATTCCGATTCCAATATTGAAATCAGAATCGAATCTGATAATTTCTGATTCTGATATTAAATATTATTTTTTATTCAAAAATTCATTAATAATTCATGTATAATTAATAAATTTTGAAATAATATTTTAAAATTTTATTTTTATCATTTTATCAATTTATATATTATATTTTATGATTTATTTGACTATATTTTGATTATTTTTACTTTTATTTATTCATTATCGAAATCGGATAAACGGAAACTGAATCACCTGATTCTGATTCCGATTCCGATAAGCTATCGGAATATCCGATTCCGATAGCTTATAGGATATAAAAACAGTTTCCAAATCCGTTAATTTTTATCGGAATCGAATCAAAATTTCAGATTATCGGATTCCGTTTTACACCCCTAACAAAGATAGATAGAGAGATAAAAAAATAAAGATAAAATAAATTTAATCTGAATCAATATAAAATCTCTGACTTTTATTCTTGTCATTAATTATTTTATTCCAACCTAAATTTTTCCATGGTGATAACTCTTAAAAAATTCTTTTTTTTAGGATATTACGTTGCAACGTCACCTAATTGAGTTTGTTCGTGCTTTATCTATTAAACATATATATATAAGCAAAATGGAATTTTTACCAAACCAAGTTTCGAATTATTATATTTGCACCCCAAAATTCCACGTTCAACATCGAAAATACTCCCAACTCGGTTCCTTCATCATATAAAATAAATATCTTTGAACGACAAATTATTTAATTTGAGATTGAGCAAAATTTCACTAGTTTTTATAAAGTTCATTCTGGTTAAATTTTTAACTGACTATTTAAATTCAAGTCTAAAATCAACTTAATTTGAGATAAAATCAAAATGCAAGTTACAAACTTGTGCAAGAATGAGCTCAAGTCAAATTTTTATTCAAGTTGGAGATAGGACTCAATTATGGAAATAGGCAGATCATATATATGAATCTCCCAAAAAGAGATTAATCTCTCGGATGTATTGATGATTTTTAAGTGCCATAATTAATACCACTATCCCATATAAAAAAGTTTATAACCTATAAAACTTCATTAAGGGACAATTCTGAACTATTATTCCCTTCAGGGACTGGGCTAGCCCTTATAATTTAATATTTATAAGTCTAATAATTAAGCAATAAATTAGACTAAAAGTTATCTATATGTAAATACCGTAATATTAAATATATTGAAATAATTTATATAATTTTTTATAATACGTATTATGTAAAGTAAATAATAATGTATATCGTGCTAAATAAAAATATTCAAGTATAAAATGTCCAATCGAACAATTTTACATGAGCAGATAAAACCAAATAATTCTTTACTTTTTCATAAATACCTTTTATTTTTATCAAAGTAACGATGTAAGTTATGGAGCTTAAGGAGATATGAAAACCATATTCGTCCACAACAATCTTGATGGGAATATAAATAACACTACAATAAATAAAGTTATTAGGGACGGTTTAATGGCGACGGCTTTACTAAGCCGTCTCTATAAGAGTTAATTGCGACGGCTTAAGCCGTCCCTATTAAAGCCGTCGACAAATACAAAGATGTAAGCGACGGCTCTATGAGACCGTCGCAATATCCCTTATTAGAGACGGCATAAGCCGTCGCCAAACCAGAAAATGCACCCGGAACACCCATCGGTCCGGGTTAATGGCGACGGCTACCGATAGCCGTCGCCAACTTAGTTAATAGCGACGGCTCAAAGCCGTCGCAATAAAATTTTTCGCCCGTTAACCAGTCGACTAATTTTTGAGACGGCCTGAGCCGTCGCTGTTGTACTTAAACGTACCAAATGCGACGGCTTCAGCCGTCGCCAATACATTAGGGGTTTACAAACCCCCGCCGGCCCCTCCCCTCTTCCCCCCCCCCGCTTGCTCTCGACGCGCTGCCGCCGCCGCCGCCGCACTGCCGCAGCCGCCGCCGCCGCCGCGCGCCGCCGCCGCGCTGCCTCCTTGCGCCGCCGCGGCTTCTGCCTCCTTGCGCCGGCGCCGCCGCCGCCAGTTAGCCGGTGCCCTCCCCTCGCTACATCCGTCCGGGCATTATCCTCCAAGGTATATTTTAACTGAAATTATTTTATTCATTAGTTTCTATTTGAATTTTATTTAAAGTCTTATGAAAAGTGGATGTTTATTGATAAATCTTTCATTTCATATCGTAATGATACGTTTTATAAATATGAACTTTTCTTATTAAAGAATGTCAGTGTTTATTATGTATGAATGAATGTTAATGGCTTCGATCGGGCAAACCGACAAATTATTTGTGTATGTAGGTCTTGCTACGAGAATACAATTGTCTGAAAAAAAAAATTTAAAAACTGTAAGTTATTTGCGACGGCTCCTCTCAGCCGTCCCTAAAATTCGTTTAAGCGACGACTGTGTATGTAATGGCGACGGCTCTAAGCCGTCGCAAAACCAGAAAATGCACCCCCGCGGGTGTTGCCGGGGCTGTAAATTGGGTATTAGCGACGGCTCTAAGCCGTCGCAAAACCAGAAAATGCACCCCCGCGGATGTTGCCGGGGCTGAAAATTGGGTATTAGCGACGACTGAGAGCCGTCGCTAATGACTATTACGGGTTTAAATTTATTTGCGATGACTTAGTTCCGTCGCTAAAAACTTTATGAGGGACGGTTTCAGCCGTCTCTAATAACTTAATTGCGACGGCGTTAGTCGTCGCAAATAATACTAAAAGCGACGGCTTATCATTAGCCGTCGCCATTAAAATTGGCGACGGACTTATTTGCGACAGGATTGCGACGGCGGAACAGCCGTCGCTATTGCCTTATGGCGACGGCTTTTGTATTTGTGGCGACGGCGGTCAGCCGTCGCTAATGACCTTATTTCCTGTAGTGTAACAAGAGTAATTGCATACAAGTTGGAAAGCTCTTCAAAAGTCTAATGCAATTTCTAAAGGCAATAGTATAAATTATTTAAGACCTTCAACATGTCTTTCAATGATGTTTACATGAATGTTTTGATGACATAATAATAGTTTGGACAAAATGAAATTTAGGATGAAAGACTTAAAAGCATTATTGGCAAGATTACTTGTGCATAGGTAATTTTAAGATCACTAGAATGACAAGATCTGGTTGATCAGAAAACCAAAAAAAAATTTATTCGTCAGGCTCAGAAAATCATAAGTCAAGAAAACAGGTACTCATATAACTCAAAAAGTTGACTTATCTCCACATTGTACTCACAATCAGAATAAACATTTAACAAGTAAACAGTATATATGTAACTATAGCTAGTTATCTATATATATCTAATGTATATATATATATGCATGTTATGATTTACACAAGATTTGCGAGTGACTTAGTTATCTAAGAACAAAGAGTTACTCTAGACAAAGAAAATTTAGATGTAGCCAATAGAATTTGTGACAGCTACAATACAAGCCTTGATATATATACTTGAAAGGTGATATTATAAGACTTTGTAGTGTTATCAAGAACAAAATAGAATAGGTTGAAACAACCAAGGCTATACAGTTTGCCTCAAGGCTTTGATTGGGGTTGCTTGAAAAAATTGTCAGTTTTCTGTCACAATCAACTTGTTTTGTAAGAAACTTATCAAGACAAAACACATCCATGTCCAATATCACATGCATGATTCTGATACAACCAAGAATTAATCATCCATGTCTAGAAGTGTGTACTTGAATGTTGAGGCATGGTTGCCTTATAGTGATTCCTTATCTCTATATTCTCTCTTTTGTCATACGAAAACGTATTGCCTCACCCAATTCTTTGAATGGTGTGCATGTGATCAACCTAAACACGAAGGCTAGGGTCGAAGGCGAGGGCTTTCGACCCTATGTCTGCAAGAAGATAGACAGGTGGATTCCATGGTGTCTTTCTTGGTGTATATCACTACAAGAAAATAGGTTACTAGGGACGGCCGTAAGCCGTCCCAAAAAACCAAAAAGCCGTCGCTAATAAATATTAGCGACGGCTTCAAAGCCGTCGCAAACGCGTCGCAAATAACGCCGTCGCCAATAATATTAGCGACGGCTATTGTTAAGCCGTCCCTAGTACATTTATTGGCGACGGCTTATGAGCCGTCGCATAAGTTATTAGCAAAATGACCATTTATTGGAGACGGCTTAAACAGCCGTCGCCAATAAGATTACTAGCGACGGCTTAAGCCGTCGCAAACGATAAAAAGATTAGACGCCGGACGAAACTATTTGGGACGGGTTAAGCCGTCTCGAATAATCTTATTAGGCGACGGCTAATCGGCCGTCGCCAATAAATGTAGTTGCGACGGCGACGTAAGCCGTCGCAAATGAGCGAAACCCGTTGCCGGAATTTTACTCGGTATTGCGACGGCTGTATAGCGCGTCGCCTAATAACTTTATTGGCGACGGCTACGGTAGTCCCTAATATTAAAAACAGCCGTCGCAATACCGGGAGAAAAAACCGGGTTCCGAATTTTCTCGGTATTGCGACGGCGGTTTTTAATATAGGGACTGGCCGTCCCAAATAACTTTATTGGCGAAGGCTATATATAGCCGTCGCTAATAATAAATTACGAAAAAAAAATAATTTGATTGGCCGGATTGGATCAATTATACGATCCAATCCGGAAAATCAATCATTCTTGAAACTTTCATAAAGATGTAAAATCGGATGTAGGAATCCAAAAATTGATTTATATTAATAATTTCGGTGCGGGATTGCTCGTTTCAAACTCGGAGCGGACACCGAATTAGGATGAAACAACACACATTAACATACCAAAATTGAAATTCACCAAATTTAAATTCATATTCACATACCATATTCAAAATCACATTCATACACAAAATGTTTTGATACATATGAATAACATTCGTAGAGAGTAAAAAATACATCTTAATCTATTCATCTTCTTCATCTTCATCTTCATCATCATCTTCACTCTCCTCGGCATCCTCGTAGTCCTCGTCGTCATCGCCATTTTTGTCCTCTTTGTTGAGGCGGAGGATGCCCGATGTGGATGGCACATCGGGTGAGTCGGGAACCTTTGAGTCAAGCCTTCAATGATCGGATTGAGGCGATCGAAATTATCTTGGAATGATTTCGTTGGTTGTCAATTGTTGTTTCAATGAAGTTATTTGTTCTTCGTAACGTTCATTGATTTCTCCTTGCCTATACCCGATCTCTAAGCTCTCGAACTTCTTGAGTCGAGCTAGAATCACCTCCGCTTGACTCACCATACCAAGTGTGGCGAGTTTCACCTCGCCCACCACATCGGATCCGTCACGGTCGATCTCTACCAAACACAGATACGAAAGCTTCCTCCGCGGTGAGTGGAGGCTGCGATACCCCAGCATCCGAGGATTCAGATGCTGGGGGATTCATCAATCCTTGCATATTTTTATATAAATAATATGAATAAAAATTTAAATCCCACCGTGATGAATTGTGGATTATAAAGAAAAATAGGTTATAATAATCAATAATTACCATCATAAGACTGACTTTGATCATTATCCCAAATGACTGCTCCATCGAGTTCTTCATGCGTTTGACTCATACTGGAATACCTCGGACGAGTTGGAGGTCGACCTTCTTTTCGTACCTTACCAAAAAATTAAAAAAAAAGATAAGAGATGATTACGAATAAGAATCAACTAATATGAAATTTTAAGTTTTAATGACTTACGAAAGTCTCTTTCTAATGATGTATATTTGTTCTTCCTCTTCGTATGCGGCATTGTTAATTGCCGCCTATTACGAAGCATTCTTTTCACTCAATGCCTACATATATATATATATACAAATGAAACAACATTAAAAAATTGCAAATGAAAAGAATAGGATCTAATTATAAGAGGAAATAAAATTTGGAGTTACTTTCTAGCATCATCTTGACTCCATAAATGTCGCACATATGATGCCATTGTTCCTCGTTACCTTTGTGGAGGACTGTTGGTACGACCTTCCTCATTTGATCGTCTTGTAAAATACTGTACACAAATATTGTTAACAAAAAATTAGTTATCTCGAATTTACATTCTAAATTATATTTTACCTTTCTTTTCAAATGATTTCTTTGTTTTCTTTGCATCTCTCCCATATGCCTTAATATCTGTGCATCAGATTGAGGATTCCGCTCAAAGGTAAAATGTTCTTGCATTAATATAAAAATGATTAAAAAGTTCACCAAAATTTAGATAAGATGAAGCTACTTGAATGTTACCTCTAAATCACGGAATATGGCATCCTTTTCTCTATGCGGTAGAGGCCATGTAATTATGCTCCCATGAAATCGCAATGAACTCGTTCATAACTCCTAAGTAGGAGGTAAACTCCTGTCCATGTGATCCAACGCCGGATCCTCCTACTAGAACGACGTTGTAGGACTCATCGGGGCCAAGTGTTCGCACAACGATGGCCTTTCTTTGGACCTCTCCCACGTCTGGCGGTGTGGCGGTTAAGTATAAATTAAAAATTACAATTAGACAACGAAGATTTTTAAAAAAAACTTTTTACTAGCATTTATTCAAATATTTACGAAGCATGGGAAGATGGACTACTACCATACTGTAGGAGGCGTCGTCGGAACCCGGTGAGAAGGAGTCCGAGATGGACTAGGTTCGTAGGTGCCTCCTGGCGGCAGCTCGGAAGCAACACCCTGGAGGTGGAAGGTCGATCCCTAGATGCTGAGATTGACCCCGAGGTCCACCGCCCTCGGATGGTGTAGAAGTCTGAGATGTCCTACGACTTTTGCTGAAAATTCTCTTCATCTGTCACATAAAAATATTAGGCAGCAATCCCGGCTTCTAATTGTGCAATAAAAAAAATTTAGCGAATCCGAGGCCGGATTGCCCAATCCGAGCCCCGTTCCGGGTTCCGATCGGGCAATCCGGCTTCGGATTGAGAAACTTAGATTTTTTGGCCAATCCGAGGCCGGATTGCCCAATCCGAGCCCCGTTCCGGGTTCCGATCGGGCAATCCGGCTTCGGATTGAGAAACTTAGATTTTTTGGCCAATCCGAGGCCGGATTGCCCAATCCGAGCCCTGTTCCGGTTTCAGAATCTTTTAATAATTTGGAATATTGAAAATTATCTTCATTGTGTTCTTCCTCATTATGTCGAATAGAAGATTCGTTATTTTGAATATCTTGTAACATTTCCATTACCTCATCATCTACATAATTATCTTGTGGTTCATTTAAAATTGAAATGTCCTCATTTATCATATTGACTTCAATTTCACCATGGCATATCCATTTTTGATAATTTAACCATATACCATTGCATATTAGGTGTTCTTTGACAACATTTCTTTTAAAAATAAATGTATTACAACATTTTTTACAAGGACCTTTCGTATTAGATCGTTATGTTGTCCATTAAATTGTATTCTAGAATCATGAAAAGAATAGTTTAAAAATTCTTGATCCCTTCAATATATCTAGAATCTAATCTATTAGGAATATGCATCCATGATTTGTCTAAGTTACTCATCTTAATTTGTCGAAAAGATTGAAATACAATGAAGAAATGTTAATTTAATAAATAAATCAATATATAGTGAACCTCCACCGAAAGAAGAAACTCTCGAGTGTATATCTCGATTGAAGTTTCTGAAAAAGAGATAAAATGATCAAAATTAGACTTGTTGTTGAACAATAAATGTTTATACATACCAATTAAATATTTTTATCACAGAAACGAATAGTTAGACATGAAAACTAAGAATTCAGATTTGTTATATTAAGTTAAAACGAAACAAAATTATACAAAAGCGATAGTTAGAAGGGTCTAGCCTTCAAGGCCGCACCCTATCCGACCAACTCCAAACTACTATTTATGATGAGTTATCCATGTTCAATCATGCCAATAAATTCAAATAATACATTATAGTCTTCTAATAATATTCTAAACATATTAGTTATGTAAAATAATTATTATTACGAAATTTTATGGGTTAAATATGATTTAATGCTACCAAGCTCTAAAAATGTCAGTAAAATTAAAGGGAATTTATATGCAAAGGGGCATTACCCTTGTGTATTTCTCTCAAATGCATTATGAAATATTATTCTAAGGCTCATTCCATGATTAAATAAATTATGCACCTATCTACCTTTGTTCTATCTCCTAAATAATTTAAGTGATCAAGGTGCTACATAATTGGTTTGAGGAGGTCCTAACTTATTAATTTGTTAGGGCTATTTGGCACATATATGCTTTGTGATGTATATAAAAAAAATTAAAAAAAAATTCGCTTGTTGAAGATGTATACCACAAAGGAGGTTCGATTAACCCTAAGTAGGGTTTAAATGCGGGCACAAAGGAGGTGGCGGCGGCGGCGGCGGGGCCGGCGACACCCACGGCGGTGACGGAGGTAGCTCTCCCCTCGGGTGCCCTACGCGGGGAGGGGCAAGGCGGCGGCGGCGGCGACGACGGCGGCGGCGGCGCGGCCACGGCGGCGGCGATGGGCGGGAAGCGGCGGCGACCGGCGGCGGTGGCGACGGCTGAGCGGCGGCGACCGGCGGCGGCGGCGAGACCGAACGGTGAGAGAGAGAGAGAGAGAGCGCGGCGGGGGAAGAAAGGAGGGCGTCGAGGGTTTTTTAACCCAAACTTATTAGGCGACGGCTTTTGAAGCGTCGCCAATAACCAGGATAAAGTTACATTGGCGACGGCTTCGCCGTCGCCAACAAAAGTCGACCGTTCAACGGTCACCATGGATTAGTGGCGACGGCAGGCCGTCGCCGCTAATATTAGCGACAGCGTATGAAGCCGTCGCCACTTTTCCGAGGAAAAAAACCCGCCGCGGGACGTTTTACGGGTATTGCGGCGGCAAGCCGTCGCCACTAATATTAGTAGCGACGGTGTATCAAGCCGTCGCCAGTTTTCCGAGAAAAAAACCCGCACGGTCGTTTTTCTGGTATTGCGACGGCTTCGACCGTCGCCAAAAACATTTTTTGCGACGGCTATATTTAGCCGTCGCTATTTACCAAATATTAGCGACGGCGTTAGTTTAGCCGTCGCTTTTATCATTATTGGCGACGGCTTAAAAAAGCCGTCGCAAATAACCCGTCGCCAATGACCCAGTTTCCTGTAGTGTATGTAATCTAGTATATGAAATCTTGTGCATATATATACATATATTTTATAATTAAACTCGTGCACGATATACATACGGTAGCAAGAAGAAAAATGGAAAACAAAACAGGAAAAAAACCTGACAAAATAGGGAACTCGATAACTGAGAAATGCATAACTCTGTACACATCAAATGTGGGTTAAAATACAAATACATAGATTGAGTCAACACACCGCAAAAACACTATAGTTGGGGGGTTAGAAGGACTCAATGACTTACGACATCTGCCAATGCAACTAACATTACAACTTTACAAAAGAAGCACGAAAATGTGATGATGTACATGTAGACACATTATTTTGGCCTAGTTGTGGAATTCAAAACTCCTATTCTAATAGAGAATATTTGAATTTTTCGCTTAAACAAATCAATTTTCTTACAAAAGAAGTTAATATTGGCTAGGGAACTAATGTCCCATTAAGGCAACGTCAAATGTCGAGTTCTTGGAGCATCAAGATTTCCAACCCAACATGACACCTTGCCATGGATTTGACCAAGTCATTAAATGCGCACAACACTTTGACGTCCCAATAATGGGATGTTAGTTAGTTGACCTGACGAAGTCAACATATTTGACCTCTCAGATGGCATGAGTAAGAGGCATGCACGACGCATTAAATGAGTGACAGGGTGCATGGCATCCTATCTTTGGGATGTCATGTCTTGAAAGTGCTTTTTTTGAAATTAGCACCCAAAATCACAAACTTTAATCACGTCACATTTAATATGGTTGTAGACAACCCGACTTTAGGATGTCTGATGTCACGATGTGGAGATGTTTTGGCCTATTTAGCAAGTCTTTCTGATTCCGAAAATGCCCTTCCTTTTGGCTATAAAAGGATGCCTTTTTTCAACATTTAATGGTTCCAAAAAGAAAACTTTCCAGAGAGAGCTTAGAGAGATTCCAAGAGTTCTTACTCATACCATTCCAACCCACTCCCAACCCATTCAACACACTCCAAAACCCATCAAGAGTGAGATCACTCTCCACATCACTCACCTCCCCACAAAAACCTCTTGAAGTTTCCCAATCTCCAAGGAACCCTTCTCTTCCACCTCACTAGAGAAAGCTTTGAGGAGTCCCCTTAAGTGAGCCATAGTTAGTGGAGGCACTTGGACCCAATCGAGGAGTTTTTTAGAGCATCCCCATGAATTTGCATCTTGACATCTTGACACTAGAACAACTGACGTCACTTTGTCGAGACGTTAGGATCTCCAAAAGTAGACGCTCATAGCCATAGTACCTTCTCACCCCTTTTCTCTGATCTTATAGCATTTCTTTCATCCTTTATTTGTATTTTAGTGTTGTTTTGCTTATATTCTTGCATCTATTTGCATCTTTATGCATTTAAAAACATTTAAACTAGGAGTTAAGAAGTAGTCCTGATATGGACCGCTCTTGACCTTTTGTCATTTCATACTCATTTGGATTTTGTTACCACACACCGTTTAGTTATAATATATCTTTCACTTGTTCTTTTTCTTGTTTTATTTGAACATTGTAGAAAGAAGCGAGATCTCTCAAGTTCTTTTTGTCTTGGTCGACTGAAGAGAAAGAAGTTAGATCCAATCAAGCACATCTTTCAAAGTAAGGTACACACAGTCACACAACTCAAATCTCCAAACATGTTATTTATCCTTTTTTTCTTTTGAAGTCCATGACTTCTACCAACCACAGTTCATACACCCTTCATGATTTTACACTGATTTTCATTTTTCTACCTTCCATTCTCTCACCTTTGTCTTCTTTCACTCCTTCCACATGACCCAAGCCACTCCTCTGCTGTCACGACCCGGATTTTTAACATGCACAGCGGAAGATAATCCGGCGACGTAACGGGAAAGGATATCGGTCTGGAACCAAATAAGACTAAAATCTCAATCCAAATAAATAATTCCAAACTTTACAACATAATAACACCATAAACAAATACCTATCTAAACAAATTAAATACCAACATAGAATGAGAAATCCACTAGCTCCTCGAATTCCACAACACCACTACGCTTCTGCTGCGCTAAACCTGCACTCCTGAAATTATTAACAACGGAAGGGGTGAGTCACAACAGACCCAGTAGGACTTACACCCGAACTACCCCACTATAATAATGATTCTAGTGGTATACTATACATATTAAGCCTAAAAATCAGATTTAATACATAGGATTTAACTAATCATATATCTTTAATTAATTGATTGCAAAGGTCATTCTACTACCCCATATGATAACTAGACTCTATATGCATTAAAAACCAACATAACCTACACATTAAACTGTTCTAGGTATGCCCAGAACACATAAACCTGACATAAAACCAATGACACATCTAGAACACTAATATCTATGCTAAAATACACAACTAGACACCTGTCTGAGTAAATACCATGCTCCATCTGATAAAATGTAGTCACATTACAAAACTAGCACCAGATTTACCATATAGTAGGAAGTAACATATAGTAACTAAATCCCATAGTACCCCTAGGAAGGGGAGTACTTAGGATGAACCGCGGTATCTGGGATCGAAGGATGCACCAGATTCAACTAACCTCCGCTGCCCACGGGACACTAACGTAGTCTGGTGAAGTACATTTCCATCACAATGCAGCTCACTTAACTAACCACATTCCACACCATGCAAGCATATAATTAACTCAGACAGTAAACACATGAATATTTAATTGGCAATCAAACATGAAATACATAGATGAACACCCATGGTTCTATGCACCACATATTTGCATACCACACCACAATCTATCACAAACTAATGCATATAAATAAGATCATGCAATATACAACCTAACCATGACAATTACATGCTTAAACAGAACTACCTATCACATAAAAGACAACAAACTAAATTCTAACAACATTATGCCTAAACCTTACATTGGCTTTTTAACAAATCGAGATATACATGATTAAGGTTAATCGCGATGCAGACATACTAAACTAGCTAGATTTAAACATACATAACCTATCATGATGTCTAACATATATGAATAACCGAATTACTCTAAGCATGCACGATTTAAACAAATTAATCTAACTCTAACTAAACATGCTAATAAATCCAAAACAGCCCATTAACTACAATCTTCTAATCCTGGTGATCTAAGCATGCGTTTTACAATTTAATCAAGTATATTAGAGTGCTAAGAATAGCCGAGATGCCTACCTTGACGGCAACGACGAACGGCGCACGGAATTCCAAGGAAATAGAATTTGGCGACGAGACTGCCGCGGTTGCGTCGGCGACGGAAAATCGAGCCGGGTAGGTGTTCCTAAAATCTGTCGGTAGAAGGGAAATAATAAACTAGGGAACTTGATAGAAGATAATAAGAGAGAGGGCGATAGGAGAGAGGTTGTATCACCGCGCGGGAGAGAGAGGAGGCCGGCGCACTGCGGCGCACGGCGGCGGGCTGCACGGCGGTGGCGCAGGCGGGCGCACGGCGGAGGGTTGACGTGGCGATGGCGGCCGCGGTGTCTCGCGGCGGGCGGCGTCGCGGGCGGACGGCCGACGTGGTCGCACGGCGACCGAGGGCGAGCCGCGACGACGCGGGGCCGAGCGGCGCGTGGGGCGCACGCGGGACGAGGCGGGCGGCGGTCAAAGGCGGCGGCGAGCACTCGTACGAGGTACGAGGAGGCGTCGGTGGCCGGCGGCGCCGCGCGGCGAGGCGCGGTGGCCGAGGGCGGCGGCCGCGGCACGCGGGTGGCGCCCGGGCGGGTCAACGGAGGACGGCGGGGCGGCGTCTCGCGCCGACAGGCCACGCGGCAGCGCGCGGCGGTGCTAGGGGAAAGAAGAAGGCGGGGAGGCGCACGAGGGCTCGCGCAGGCGGCGGCCGAGAGGGAAAAAGAGGGGAAAAAATAGGGTTTTCTGTGGGGAGGAAAGCGGCGCCGGGGAGGGTGCGTACGGGGGAGGGTTTTCGACCGGGGAGGATGGGAGAGATATAAATAGGGAGATGAGAAGATTAAAATAATAATAAATATTTATTAATCTAATTTTTTTAAAAAAAATAACCGGGGGTATTACATCTGCCACCTTAGTGATGCCGAGGACCAAAAGTTTAGGGGCAAGGTGAGTGTGGAATTGGAAGGAACAGTGTGTGAAAGGATATGGTGCAGGTGTAAGTGAAGAAGTCATCATCCAATCTTTGGCGATCACCATTTCTTTCACTCTTACTTTCTTTGATCCGCTCTTCCGCATGATCCAAGCCATTCCTCTAGCACTTGAGTGACACCAAGAGTTGAAAGCCCAAGGACCAAAATGTGTGGGGCTAAGAGGGGGAGCAAATCACCCAAAATCAAAGTCCACAATATAGAATGTATAATCATTGTAAATCAAACAATGTAAACTTCTCTAATATTCCTCTAAAGATGGAACAAAAATATTACTAGCTTGGTTTGTATATTAAAAAACTAATCAAAAGCTAGAGCTTTAGTAAAAATATCTCAAAGTTATTCTATGGTGGGTACATGTTGTATTTGAGTTACTCATTTTTATAGTTTTTCTATTACAATATGACAATCTATTTCTATGTGTTTCATTCTCTCATGAAACACTGGATTTGCTAATATGTGTACGGTAGATTGATTATGATAGTATAATTGAGCTCTTGAACAAGTTTATACCAAAATCTTTTAGAAGATAGAGTATCTATTGAACCTCATAATTGCTAGCTGTCAATGACTTGTGTTTGGACTCTGATGAAGAACATGAAATAATAGATCATTTTTTTGTTTCTCATGATACTAGAAACCTTCCAATGAATGTATTGAAACCTATAATAGACCTCCTTGTAATTGGGCAAGCAGCCCAATCTGCATCTCAGTAGACATTAAGCTGAATATTATTATCAGATGAAAAAAATCCATTTCCAGGCGAAGCTTTGAGAAACTTTACAATTCTAATTGTTGCCTGCCAATGCATTGCCTATAATCATGAATGAATTGTCTCAAATATCGACTGAGTATGTTATATTTGGCCTTAAACCTGTCAAATAGATCAATTTGCCAATTAGCCTCCATACTTTTCAGGATAAGAGATACTCAGCCAGAACTTTGTGTATAATGAATGTCTTTGTTCTAAAGGTGGGATCTTTGCAGGTTTAGCACCTAATGAACCAATCATCTTTAATATGTCTAAAGCATATTTTATTTGGCTAAGATGAATTTCTTCTCTTGACTTGCAATCTTAAACAAATATTTTTGTGCTCCTAAGCACTTAATTTGAAAATTGCTTACTAGAAATTTCTAAACATGATCAATTGTCTTGTTGTCATTCCTTGCTACCGGGAGGTCATCAACATAAACCAATATAGCAGTAAATAGAACACCATTTGAATATGTGAATAGAGAGTAATCTACTTGAGATTGAATGAATCCTGCTTCACATATAACTTGAGATAATTTATGAACCCATGATCTAGAAGCATGTTCTAAGGCATATAAAGATTTCTGTAGCCTACAAACCATTTTGTCCTCCTCTACCTCAAAACTGAGAGGTATCTTTATGTAAAATTCCTCAACTAAATCTTCATTTAAAAGGGCATTATTAACATATAAATTGTTACAACTGCCAATTGTTGACAACCAATAATCAAGTGGTTAATTTTGAAAATGGGGCAAATGTTTCATTATAATATAACCCCTCTGTTTAAGAAAAACCCTTGACTTCTAACCTAACCCTATTTCTTGAGATGGAACCATCAGGGTTAAATTTCAATTTGTATACCCATTTGTAGCCCACAATCTACTTACCAATGGCAACTTAACAGTTTTCTATATTTAATTGTCATTCAAGGTCTTTAACTTAACATTTATAGATAATGTCCACTCAGGAATTTGGGATGCAACAATATGATTTTCAGGTTCAACAGATGATTCCAAAGAAGACAAAAAAATATGTTTATCACTAAATTTCTTATAATCACTAAGTTTCTTATAATCTAGAACCTGTTGTATCATATATTAAACCATCCCATAATTTGAATTATGTACATTAAATAAAGTATAATAGTCTTGAAGAAAAGTTTTTTTTTTTGCTCTGGATGTCCTCGTAGGCCTTGAAGAAGTTTCAAGTTTTTTCTAAATGCTTGGTGGATTAAGGGATTGATTGCTAGGTTGTCTGTCAATTGACTACAACTCAACCTACATACAAGTTTTTGATGATGTTTTATCTTCATTGTCATCAGTCATATAAACTGAAATTATGTGACTATCTTTATCCTTTTCAATGATATGATAAGAAAAATTATCTTCAAAGAAAGTAACATCCATGCTTATAAAAACAAACCCAGTTGACATCTCATATAACTTATATGCTTTCTATAAAGGTGGATACCCAATGAATATGCATTCTTTACTTGTTTGATTGAATATACCAGTATCTAAATGAATTGTGGATGCATAACACCAATAACCAAAAGTTCTTAACCTTTGATAATCTGGTTTCTTATTAAAAAGCTTAGCATAAGGAACCTCTCCTTTTAAGTAAATAGGAGGCCACCTATTTTTGAGATATGTTGTGGTCAATATACAATCACTCCAAAAAAGTTTGAGTAATTTTGCTTGCAAACGTACACTTCTAACAACATCTAGAATTTGTTTATGTTTTCTTTTCACAACTACATTTTGCTTGGATGTTGTTACACAAGTATGTTCATGTAACATGCTATTTTTCCTCATGTAATCCTGAAAATATTTGAAGAAAATTCAGAACATTTATTGGCTCTACTTTTTTTAACAACACTTTGAAATTGCAGGATAACATAAGTAGAGAACTCTAAAAGAATATCAACAACTTGAGACTTAAAACTCATCATATGAACTCAAGTGAAGCGAGTAAAATCATCAACAATGCTTAAGAAAAAACAAGGTCCAGCCCTTGAGGGGATGTGATAAGGTCCCTATGTGTATATGTAATAAATCAAAAGAAGACTTTGTAGACGAAGTACTTAAAGGAAAGGTAAGAGAGTTTGTTTGCCAAGGGGCCAAAACACTACACTTATATTTTGAATTAAAATCTCCAAGTAGAACGTTAAGAACATTAGATAACCTAATATGTCTTTTGTTAGAGAAAAAGCATCCATACTGACCACCGGAAGATTGGTATTGTTTGGAAGTAAAATTCTCTGATATGCAATGTTAATTGATCTAGAAAAAACCATAATTATAGGGTGTTTGATTGCAAACTTTAAATCAAAATAGTTTTGCTTTTAAACCAGAGACCAAGTTTTAGAGTAGCATAATTTTCGAAATTAGATGATTATTAATTTATCGTGTTTGACAAAGTGACACAAATATTAAAATTGATGTAAATATGTTGGACAATACATTGTTTTGAATATACACATGATCACTAAAGAAATCACATGTTTGTAAAATTAATAAAAATATGGACTTAAACATATGGCACATTATTTCATAATTATTAAATAAAATAAAATATCTTAAAGTCTATGTATAATTATTTATTATCGAATGATATAGAATAACTTGATTCTTTTTATTAATTAATTACTAAATAAAATAAATTATTTTAAAAGTTCACATTTTTGAATTATAGACATTACTAATTTAAATGGCACCTTAGGAGGATAATTATTTCACAACGTAGAATAGGGGAGAGCATTATTCGGTTCAAACCGAAAAACCAAACCGAACCGAAGTCTTCAATTTGGTTCAGTTCGGGTTGGAGGCCTGGGTAAATAGTTTGCCAAACCGAATCGAACCGTTTAAGTTAAATGGTTTGGTTTGGTTTGTCGTCCCACGTAAACCAAATCAACCCGCTAAATTGAACCAAGCCGTTAAAGCCATTGGGATGGATTGAATTTAGTTAAATTCGTGTATTTGTGATAAATTTAAATATGATATATACTTGTTTAGTTTGATGTCTATATTTGGGAGAGATTTAAATAGGCGTTGTTTGATTGTAATTTGAACTTTATTTTTAAAAAGTCACACTTACGAACTGTTTACTAACATTTTTATTTAAAATTAAAAAATATCTATTAAATAAAGTAAAGCATGCTTAGTAAAAGCCCAAATCGTAGACTAAATCGAACTGAATCAAATCTTGTTCTATTTGATTTGATTCAATTCGGAGATTTTACGATTTAATTTGATTCGATTTTAAAACTCAGTTAAATTTAGTTTGATTTCCGAAAAAAATTTAATAAACCAAACTAATTAACCAACAATGCTCACCCGTTGACGAGATAGTCACGGCCAAACATGTTTCGGCGTGTCTCTTGCTCCCATTTTTTATTTTAAGATAGAAAGGAGAGAAGAAAAAAAAAAAAACGTATCCTGATAAGACATTGGATCTCGTTACTGGTGTTGATGTATCCAGATAAGACATTGGATATTTGGATCCAGCATATCGGGTTGGGCCGATCCAATTTGATCGACCGTATTGGTGGGACCATACCAAATAGGATCAGATCGATGGAACTGGCTGATACTGAAGATATGTTAGATCCCACGTAACCTTAATTATCGGTCAAATTGGTTGGAATATATCAAATAGGATCCGCATAATGAGATTGACGGATCCGGATGGAATATTGGATCCGATAAAATAGAATAATAATTCTTATCTCATACTGTTGTATGTATATACTGTAATGAAATTTTTAATCACAGGCAACGAAGATTAGACGAAGACAAAATTATAACAATTAGACGAAGACAAAATTCATGCTTTGGTTTAATTGATCCGAAACGAGATCTTCGAAAGCGAACCAAATTAGTTTAGTTAAACTGATTAAATTGGAATACACTAAAATCATTATTATATTGTTAGTGAAATAATTTTTGTATATTTCTTAAAATAAGACAGTATTTATTTAGTTATTTAAAAGTAAAAAGTGAGTATATATATATGCAAAGATACACCAAATCTCAAAGAAACAAATTAAATAACTAAAACAATCTGTCTTTTTTTTTTTGGGTTTGAACAAAACAATCGGTCAAGTACGATACGCAGCAAACGAGATGCCGCAATATACTACATACATATATAGACGACGCTTCATTCTGAATCTCATGAATAATACGCAGCAATACGATTCAGGGATCGCTATAGATAACTGCCGCGGGACGTGAGATGGAGGAATCATGGCTTGGGCAGCTCCTCTTGAGCGGGCTCCGGCAGGTGTGGCAGCTCCGTCGGAGGCGGCGGCAGCTCTGGCTTGGGGACTGCAGGCTCATGTGGCAGCGGCGGCAGCTCCGGCTTGGGGACGACGTGCTCGTGTGGCAGCGGCGGCAGCTCCGGCTTGGGGACGACGTGCTCGTGTGGCAGTGGCGGTAGCGGCTTGGGGGCGACGGGTTCGTGTGGCAGAGGGGGC
The DNA here is from genome assembly GCA_036172225.1 of Cryptocoryne crispatula var. balansae. Lineage (NCBI taxonomy): Eukaryota > Viridiplantae > Streptophyta > Magnoliopsida > Alismatales > Araceae > Cryptocoryne > Cryptocoryne crispatula. The sequence continues at coordinate 9,600,563 of CM069929.1, read as the reverse complement.
AGCTCCGGCTTATGGACGACGGGCTCGTGTGGCAGAGGCGGCAGCTCCGGCATATGAACGACGGGCTCGTGCGGAAAAGGCGGCAGCTCCGGCTTATGAACGACGGGCTCGTGTGGCAGTGGCGGCAGCTCCGGCTTATGGACGACGGGCTCGTGCGGCAGTGGCGGCAGCTCCGGCTTGGGGACGACGGGCTCGTGTGGCAGTGGCGGCAGCTCCGGCTTGGGGACGACGGGCTCGTGTGGCAGTGGCGGCAGCTCCGGCTTGGGGACGACGGGCTCGTGTGGCAGAGGCGGCAGCTCCGGTTTATGGACGACGGGCTCGTGTGGCAGAGGAGGCAACTCCGGCTTATGGACGACGGGCTCGTGTGGCAATGGCGGCAGCTCCGGCTTGTGAACGACGGGCTCGTGTGGCAATGGCGGCAGCTCCGGCTTATGGACGACGGGCTCGTGTGGCAACGGCGGCAGCTCCGGCTTATGGATGACGTGCTCGTGTGGCAATGGCGGCAGCTCCGGCTTGGGGACGACGGGCTCGTGAGGAAGTAGCGGCGGCAGCTCAGTTTTGGGGACGACAGGCAGCTCATGAGGGAGTTCCGGCAATGGTTCATGAGGAGGCTTGGGCAGGGGTGGCAGATGGGTCTCAGGCAACGGGGGATGCTCGGAGATGTCAAGCAGCCGCCGGGCAGCGCCGCGCACAGTCGTGGCACCGCAGAGGAGACCGAGGAGGAGGAGGATAGACACGAAGGTGAGGGCTTTCGACCCCATGCCTGAACGCTCCGAAAGAAGACACACTTCTTCTTCGACGGGTGGATTCCAAGGTGTCTCTTCTTGGTGTATTTATAGTCGACTGCAAGAAATATATTCGATTTAATTAGAGTACCCGGACGGGATATATATATATATATATGTGTGTGTGTACGGTAGCTCGCCTTCTCACCGCCGTTCTATGATGTCGGACAGCAGTCCGCATGGTAGGTGACTGGTAATACTTACCTTCGTTTGACAAACGGTACGGCATAGACCGCATGGCGTTATGAAATGCAATGTATGGTACGGAAGCTGCTGAAGTGGTTCAACTTCTCGGACTGTCTTGTTCGAACTGTCTCTGGGGTTGTTCAAGTAAAACGGATAAATTGATAAATCGATAAATCGAATCGAATCGAATTGAATCGATTGATTCGATTCAGTTTGACGGATTATTCATTCAGTTTCTTGAATCGAATCAAATCGATAATTTTTTCTCGATTTAGTTCGGTTCGACACCTCCCCAAATTGAGCCGAACAGGTAAATCGGTTGACCCGATTTGACAAAGCTTGACCCACTCTATTTACATATTATATTATATTTAAATATATATTATATCAATTTTAAATATATATTAATATAAATTTAAGTTAATTAGTATAAATATATAATTATATATTATAAATAAAGTATTAGTCTTCGTATTAATCTTAAATAATTATTATAATGTATATTTTATTTTATGTTTATTTTTATTTATTTAAATATACATTAAACCGATGAACCGAATCGAACCGAACCGAAATCGCTTTAGGCTTCACTGAACCGGTTCGGTTCGGTTCCCCTTATCGGTTCGATTTCGGTTTGGAAAAAAAACGTCCCTGAACCGAACCGTTTACACCCTTAACTGTCTCTCTCGTAAGCTTTGTTTTTACTTTTTATATTGCATGCAAGTAGAGGATAGCTGTCTCATACAGTTTTTTTTTTGACGATGGCCCAGCGGCCAACCTCCAGGCGCAGCACAGCCCCGACGAGGCATCGAGCGCTGCCGGTGCAGCGCTCGATACCCACTTGGATACCACCTCCCCCCAGGGGGAGGTGGTCCCGGCGGTAACACGCCGGGATCGAACCCCCGCCACCCCCCAGACAAGTAAGGATTGAGTACTAATGAGGTGTTTGGTTGCATTATAATTTTTTGTACACTTTCACGATAAAAAATTGTATTAAAATAAAAAGTAAACCAACTCACGACATAAAATTATCATGTTTGGAGGGATGTGATTACAAAAAAGAGTAACCGCCGCACATGACCAAATAAAGTGGGGGACCACAAGAAAAAAGAAAGAGGTGAGACCCTCTTTTTTTTGTTTAAGAGGAAAATCACTTTCAAAACATAAAATTATCATGGTTGTCAAACACATCTTTTAACAAGTTTTCTTACAATTTTTAAAAATTAAAATAAAAACCTCAATCATCATGCAACCAAACACCCCATAAACATTCTCCACTCAGACACGTAAATGTAAAACTTATTACGATCAACTTCTTGATTTAACTCTTAAAACTCACGTGACAAAGGTTGAATCTTGCGTTTTTTCGGTTAGAGACAGAGGGTGTTCCCTCGACGGCCAAGGAAATTTGCACTCTATCATTTATGGGTTACGGCCCTACAAATTGTCATGGGGGAATTAACACTATTTTTCCATACGCTCCTTCTGCTAAGTAAAGGTGTTTATGATTTATTTAATGTAATTTAATTTTGTGAAAGCTTTTCGTACTAAATTACAGACATACCTTCTGAACCAAACTGATAAAAAAACTAATTTAATTTCGCTGGGTTCAAGTAACATATAATGAATATCTTTAAATTTGTGATTTACTTAATGCTAAAAGTTTTTAAAGTATTTATATTTATATAAAAACTATGCAAATATTACTAACTGGTCTAAGCTAAAATTAGTATTTAATGTCATTTGGGTTGGTTCATTTTATATGTTTAGTTTGATTTGATGGATATTTAAACCAAATTATAAAATAACAAATTAAAATTTTATTATATCAGACATGTGAATGCTACTTGTTTTTACCTTTCCAAATCATTTCATTTTAGGGAGTAAGTTTCCATGGATTTGAGAAGTTGGCAGACATTTAGATTTTTAGTTTAGCAAGATGCTTAGATCAATCTAAGAGGTTTTAGAACTCTTGCCAGGGTGGGTTGCAAACTTATCAAATTCAATGGTAGAATCATCAGTATCTTATTCAAATTCTGATAAAAGTTAAAATATTTAAATTTTGACTTTAATAATTTTAGAATTATTATGTTTTGGTCTTAATTCAATTTTGATTTCATTTTCAAAATTATAATAAAATTTGATCATCTTTAAAATGTATATTAAACATTATTTTTTAAAAAATAATTTCATAATTTATATATAATCAATAAAATTTAATATGATTTTAAAACTTTTATTTTTAACATTTAATCTATTTATATATGATATTTTATTATTTATTTAACTTAATTTTATTTAATTTTACTCATACTTATGTTTTATTAAAATCAGACAAAAAATGGAATCTCTCACATGCTATCAGTTGATTCTAATTGCGATAGTTTATAAAATAAAAAACAAATTTTAAATTCATTAATTTTTATAAGAACCAAATCAAAATTTTAAAAAATCAAATTCAGTTTAAACTCTTGCCAACCATTCCGAGAGACTGCACCTTGCTAACATGAAATACAACAAAGCAAGCACAGCTACACACATATATACACACACATTTATATAAATATATAAATAAATAAATATATATATATCTGTGTGTATAAAAAAAACTAGCGTGCGTGTCAAGTTACCCGTTAGGAAATTATGGTGACATATCATTCGAATAAAATATTATGAACGTGGAAAACTGATCACCCAAAAAGAGATCTTTAGCTCAAATGGACATTTATGAACAATCATAAATGCAAATATAAAAAATAATTATTAAAATATAGACGACGATGATAAAACATGGAATGTTAGTAAACGATGTATAAAAGTTAGTAAAATATAGATGTGACTTGGTAAAATGTGCAGTTTCACGTATTATTAGTCATATCATTTGACTTGAATATGTAAGTCACAGAAGTGAGACATTTTTATCAAGCAAAAATCAATTTCTACGTAACCCTGGTGTTTCATGGGGATTTATTTTTGAATCCCATTGACCTTTCGAATTATCTTATAGTCTCCGAAAATTAGTTTAACTTTTACCCTTCTTCTCACGTAGTTCTAAGTTCTAACTATTTGGTATATTTTTTTCCATTTTATTTGACAGTTTTTAATGGTAATTTCATATATTAATCACTATACACATTAATTGGTTTCAATAAATCTCGTATCACTACTAAAATTTGATTTAATATCTTTAAATTTTTATCTATATGTCTTAATCATGACTTAATCAAATTGTTTATGTATCATTCATTTATTATTATATTAATTTTTTAAATATATATATATTACGTTGTTGGGTCCATGATCTACGTCACTGCAGTAGAGGGGTGTGACATCTGAGTTAAAAAAATGTATAAACGACGACCAACCGGCTGAGAGCCCTTCTATGTTCGGTAAGTATTTCATTGAAAGGATTTTTCTATCATGGTCAAACCTACTCAGATGAAATATAATGATTTAAGAGTTGTGTCCGAGTTTTCCTTGTTTGGACGGTGGAAAAACTCTATTCACCTATCTCACAAATATCTTATTAATAAAAGTTATCTAGTTTAATTTTTTTTCTAGAGAGAATAATAGTGCAAACGAACTAATACACTCGGACAAGTAACTCGAAGCTCATCTCGGTAAAAATTTGATTCGACTAAAATATTATGTTAAATGAACAAACTTCAACAAAAAATAAAATTTGAATCATTAAACGAGTTGAGCTTGAATAGATTTCTACTTGACACGATAAACTTGCGAGTGGTTCGATTAAATATTTTATTATATATTTATTTTTAAAAAATAAATTAAGAGCATTAATAATTATATATTATCACTTAAATATATTAAATAATTCAAAATTTGAGTTTAAACTTAGATTGAGTTTCATAAATGAATTAAATCTAGAGTTTCACAAATAATTTTTAATTAATTTTGAATTTTATAAACGAGTTTGTATATGAGTTAAGTTTGAATGTGAATTGGATTTTAGTCTAGCTATTACTCTCGTTCTAATTCGAATTTAACCTGATTTGACTAATAAATAAATTAAGTTTGAACAAGAGTTCGACCTACTCGTTAAAATTTGAACTCAAATTAAAACTCACGTGAAATAAATGAGTGAAATTTGAATATCACGTTACTCGACTTCTTTACAGCAACAGAGTTCACTTGACCGGGTGGTGGAAATCAGAACTCATGATTTAAAGATGAGGAAATTAACACCCAGTCCGTTTCAACGGACCTGCTTCGATGAAAGGTCCGGTCAAATATTCAAGTTAACTGCAGATCCGATTTTGACAATTTTTTGCATACCCACTCCAAAAGTGACGATAACATAAGAACAGGCGTCCAAGGGTAGGTAAAATATCATCTTTACCCTCAAAACAAATGTCAAAAAATTCAAAATCTCCCGCTCGCTCTTCTACTTTTGACGTCAATTTATTGGCGGGACTTCTATAGAATAGATAATATATTAACAAAGTTAAAACATCAAAAATTAATTATAATATAATTAAATAAACTGTAAAATAAAATTTATCTAAATTTATAATATATTTAATAAAATATTTAAAATATAAAAAACTAACTTTATACTTGATGAATTATAAATTGATCTGTCAACATAAAATATTTTTTATATTTATTTATTTTTTGCATTCAACACAAAATAAATATAAAAATAGACGAACATAAATTATTATTTGTGTTATATTTAAATTTTGATTTAAATAGAATGAATAATTTTCTATTTCAAACATATTGATATTTTGTGATCATAAATAAATATAATAAATATGATGTAATAAATATATTTTAATCATGGTATTTTAAAGTTTCAAATATAATAATATTTTTTAATTATAAAATACATATAATTAAAGATGATACGACAAAGATAATATTATTAATATTTTTATTAGACTTAATTTTTGACATAAATCAATTTAATATTTTTATGTCTTCTCTTCGTTTAACATTGTGTTGTCTTCCCTTTTTCTGCACTCAATCCCATAAGCTCCTTAATTTCATACAAAGGATGTTCAAATCATAACCTTAGACGTAGCGAACAAACAAAACATATGTTGAAAGGGCATAATAAGAAAATAAAAAAAGAGTTAACGGAAGCGGAGCAGACCGTGACGGAATGGACCAAACATTAAAGGAAATTTGAATTTTGGACGTATGATGAATGAACTTTGGTCAACGGACTAGACCTTAAAGTTATTTTCTTATTTGGACCGGTAATCAATTTTCCCTTTGAAGATTATCAACCACGGCCAAAGACTTCGCACTCGTTGCCATCCACACAGCTACCAGCTACATGTGATCATGGGGTTCTTCTCCTGCCTCGCCGCCGCGGCCATCTTCGTCTGCGAGCCGCTGGCGGAGGCTCTCCAGGGCGTCCTACTGCGTGCAGCTCGTGACGTGCTGTCCTTCCTCATCGGGGACCTCAACGCCCGCATCTTCCTGCCCGCCGCCCGGGAGGTTCCGGTCTCGTCGACGGCGGTGGTGGGGCAGGAGGAGGTGCTGCAGGAAATCGAGACCCACCTGAGGGATGATGCAGTGGGGATCGTCGGAGTCTACGGGATGGGCGGGATCGGGAAAACCACCCTGCTGCAGAGGATCAACAACCGCTTCTTCTCCGGATCCGGCGCCGCCGGGGTGGTGTTCGACCTGGTGGCGTGGGTCACCGTGTCCAGGGAGGTCGATGTCTACGCAATCCAGCAGCAGATCGGCGACCGCCTGGGCCTATGTTTTCCGGACGCCGAGGTTGAGTCCCGCGCCAAGCTCCTCTTCCGAGCCCTCTCCGCGAGGCGGTTCCTCCTGCTCCTGGACGACCTCTGGGCCAAGGTCGACCTCCTCGAGGTCGGCATTCCGGCGCCGAGGAACAGAGGGAACTGCAAGATAGTGTTGACGACGCGGTCGCTGCACGTCTGCACCGACATGGACGCCGATAAGAGCCTCAAGATGAAGCTGCTGGACGAAGGCCGATCGTGGGAGCTCTTCTGCGGCAAGATGACCGGTGGCGCACGGGCCGATCTCCTCCGGACGCACCCCTCTATCCGGCGGCTCGCGGAGCAGGTGGTCGGCAAGTGCGGCGGCCTCCCCCTCGCGCTCATCACCGTCGGCAGGGCGATGGCGACCAGGAGGCTGGCCAACGAGTGGGACGCCGCCGTCGCGGCGCTGGATCGTTGCGCGACGGAGCTCCGCGGCATGGACCAGGTACTCTTCTTTTTCTTCAAGTAATCTAATTATGTTTTTTTTTTAAAATAACGAATAATAACTCACTAATTTTTGTTTGGTAAGGTAACACCCTTTATGAAAAAAACATTTCCAACTGAAATCAATTAAGTAAATCGAATAACTTGATTTTTTTTATTAAATATTTAGTTTAACTTAGATATGTTAACCACTGATGTCTATAATTTTTTAATGAAAATAAATTTATTTCAAGAGTTTTTAATATAAAATTAAGTAAATATACAAACGTATATGTGCTAGTTTTTAATAAAATATAATTTGAATAATAACTTAAATCAAATTAATTTGACTTGAAAAAATTTTATCAAAAACTAAATCAACTAAATCATGAACACTGTGGACGCCGGGAAAGAGAATGGGGGGGAGAAGAAGACGTAGATGCTCGTGTGTGTGTGTGTGTGCTCCCCCTTGCGGTTTTGATAGGGTGGGTTCGTGTTAATCACGCCATAAACACGGTCGTGGATGATTTCAATGAACCGGTCTATCACCCGCTTTTCTTCCTTCTTTCTTTCTCCACACTCACCTTGATCCCCGGACTACTCAACCCTTGATGTCACTGGGGCATCGAAGGACCGGTCCGGGTCGTGGAGAGAATCGAGGGGAAAGAAGATCGATAGGCTGGTGGCATTATCAACACTAACTTAACCTACAAACCGAGAGAAAAAGGAATAGTGTGGTCGCCGGGAGCCGAGAGAGGCTCCGATGATAGAAGTAAAGGAGATGAACTAGTAAAGGAAATGAGAGTGACCGGTTACCTCGATTGAGCGGGAGATTGTGGGGGTTCTATCTTCTCCTTCCTCGGCCGGGGAAGAAGAGCCTTGAAGAAACTCGCTTGCCTGAAAGAAAAATGTGAATGAAAGCACAATCATTAGAACTAAAGATGGGACAGTAACTATTCGTAAGAAAGAAGAGCAATAACAAAAGGGGTTGAACGAACCGGATTAGGACTAACTCCTAACCCCTCCCTAAGGGGGGATCTAAATGACCTAAGACTAAGATGCGTTATGCCATACTAATGCAACATGCATAATAAAACCCAAACGAACAATAAAGAAAAGGGTAAGGTAAGGAAGAAGATCGTAGGGAAGCCTGATGCTTCTGGCACGGAAATTGCGAGCGCTCCGCACCGAGCCGCCGGGCGTCGCGTCGATGGAGCGCTTTAGTCCTTCTGCGACGGTCTTCAATACAATCTTCTCCGGTTCCAATGACGAAGGATCGGATCCCTAGCTTTGATTTGGAGATTCCTTGGCACTCTTTGTATGGTTTGCAATGGCTTTATTGGTATGATGGCTGGAGTCTTGAATGGTTTTTTTGAATGGTATTGAATGGGCGGGGTGGAAGAGGTGTAATGGAGGATGGATAGGCTTGGGGGTAGGATGGTAGACTCTAATGGGGGGTTGGGAGGTGGTGGAAGGATGTTGGGGAGGCTGAAGAAAACTCTTGGGGAGTTAAGGCTCTGGGAATCCCTCTCTCTGCTCCTTAGACTCTCTCTTGGGAGCTTGGAACCTCTTAAATGTGGGAGAAGGGTCTCCTTTTATAGGTGCGCAAAAGTGACCATAGCGCTCCGTCCTGAGGGCGCCTGGCGTCGCGTCATGGGAGCGCCTGAAAATCCACCGACAAGTCGGCGGATCAGCACGTCCGACCATACCTGGCGCCACCTACCACCTGCGTGTCGGGCGGCGGTTGTCGGCGGAAATCTGGCGCTCTGACAGGGGAGCACCTACGACCTACGGCTGTCAGACTGCAAATTCAGCGCATGCAGAGCCTGCGGTGACAGTTGTCAGGCGGGAATCCAGGTGCTCCGACGGCGGAGCGCCTGGACCCTCGGTACGATTTCGACAACGCATCGCTGACCGTCTGAAAAGCCGGCTGTCACGCGCGGGATTGCAGGCGCTCCGGCAGAGGAGCGCTTGTACTACCGTACGTCTCAGGGTACGATGCCGTCCGACCGGTCAGGAGGGTGAAAAGGCGGAAAATGACAGGTGCTCTGACGTCGCGACGCCAGGCGTCCCGGAGTCGGGACGCCTCAATATTTTCCTGCAATTTGATCGTCTTTATGTTAAACCGACCTCTCCGATTGGAAGAAAACAAGTGTTACCTATAGAAATGAGATTGCACTTTCTGTAATCGGGCCGAATTCGCGTATCTACAAACACCCCTACCCGTCCGACTTTACCAAAGTCGAGCCAGCCAACACTGACTTCTCCTTATGGAAGTTGGTGTTAATCTCCTACCCTAGTTGAATAATCAAAATGAAATTTTCACAATCCGACTTTTGCACAGAGTATTTGAAAAGGGCTTTTAAGTTGGACTATAGAAATCCAACTTCACTCTTCTTTAGACATCGAACTCTGATAATCCAATTTCTAGATAAAAAGCTTGAAAAGGTATTTAAAGTCAACCTAAAGAAATTTGACTTTACTTCTTTAGAAGTTAGATTCCGATAGTGCAACTTCTAAGTAAGAGGTTTGAAAAAGTTTAAAGGCTCAACATTTTCTTGTTCCTTAGAAGTCGGACTCCAATAGTGGGGACTTCTAAGCATAAAGTTTGAAAAGGTTTTAAAGTTATCTTTAATGTCCAGCTTCACTTCTTCCTTAGAAGTTGTACTTTGATAGTTTGAATTTTATGTTGAGTATTTGAAAAGGTTTAAAATTGAACTTTATAAGTCCTACTTTACATATATCATGATGATGGATTAGAAGTCAAACTTCTAAGCAGAGGAAGTAGAACTCTAGATAATGGCCCGTTTGGTTAGAGTTTCAAATTTGATACTATATCAATATTGATATTGATAATTTTAGAGGTTGGAGTGTCAATATCAAAATTGATACAAATTGACACTTAGGGTCCGTTTGGATCCTTGTAAAAACAAAATCACGTAAAACATTTTCTTTGAAGTAACTTTTTCAAAAAAATTGGAAACATAATCCACCATTTGGTTGTCCGTAAATCTTTTTCCCAAAAATGTAATTCTTTATTTGGTTGTCCGTAAAACAATTTCCCGAAAACACTTTTCAGTCATTTGGTTACATGTAAATCATTTTCAATATTTTTGTATTTTAAAATATGATATATAAGAGTTGTAAAATAATATGTATTTTAATTAAATTATTACTCATAACAAATGACTATTACATTCATCATTAAAAAATATTATATAATGTAATATTTTTTAAAAATCAAAATTTTTATAAATTTGTTATTTAAAATTTTAAAATATATCAATAATCAAAATTGAAAATAGACGTCTTCTTCTGCCTTCTCGATCCCCTCTGCGCGACCGCCTCCGAGGGGTTTTATAGGCCCCTCAGCTCTCCTTCTTTGGTTAGGAAAACCACAGCGCAATGCCTCCGCCTTCGAGCTGAACCCGGAAAGGTCCGGGATTTCCTGAGATTTACTCCCTCGTCTCCCCCAGATCTCCCTCGTCCAATTTACAAAGATTGACATCATACAAAGATTGACATCATACAAAACATGAACCTAGGATTCTCAAAGTGATTGTCAAAAATCTGGTTGTTCCTTGTATTCCAAAGAAACCATAGGGTAGCAGGTAGAACCATATTCTGCATATTGAGATCAGAGGCCTATGTGTTCAGACAAGGATAAACTTGCAGCAGTTGGATGATACTAACAGGTTTCGTCCACTGAATCATGCATGTATTGAATATAGCTTTCCATAAAAATTGATTACCCTGCACTTTATGAACAAATGGTCCACAGTTTCTTCCCATGTTCCGCAGAAAACACAAGATGAAGAGATATCGGGAAAAAACTTTTCAAGGTGCCCCTTGTAGGAACCTTCTGCATACCGATTTATCATAAGAAGAGTTTAATTTTTTATAGGCAATGGATTCCTCCAAACAGCTTAATACCATGGAACCTCTTCCCCTCCCAAAAGAGAGCTTTCTGAGAGCGGACTTCACAATGAATGTAGCTTTGTTGCAGGGCATCCAAACAACTATATCCTCCCAACCATCAACACACCTATGGTTTCAAGAATCATCAATGGGTCAGATTAGCTCCCCACTTTCCTCAACCTTCAAATCTCTACGAAAGTTAAGACACCATTTATTTATATCATCCCATTTGTAGCAAACCTTATCTTGAGGGTTACGGCACAATCTAAAAACGGCGAGCCCTCGCGAAACCCTCGACACGATGAAGCAGTGTATATATATAGAGAGAGAGAGAGAGGGAGATCAAAGCAGACGCGCAAGGCAGGGCGTGGCGGCGTGCAGTCCGATCGATTCAGTAGGCGGCGGTCACCCTCCCTTCGGGCAGAGGCAGAGGCAGCTGCTGCGCGCGGCTGAAAGGCTCGCGTCGGAGCCCCTCCGCGGATACAGGCAATTCGTCGGAGGAGGAGCCGGCGACGAGCTTCCGGATCTCGGAGCGGAGCTTGTGGAGGATGTGCCGCCAGCTGCCCTTGCTGCGGAAGCCCAGCAGGGCCGTCTCCTCGTCGTTCATCTCCAGGTCGCGGGCGAAGGAGGGCTTGCGGGAGAGGATCCACCCCCACCCCCACTCCCACCACCGCCTCAGGGAGGCGCCGGCGAGGTCGCCCACGGACTTGGATCTCCTGAACGCCCACGCGGCGGACAGCGGCTGGATGCCGGCGGAGGAGGAGGAGAAGGAGGAGAACCTCCGCCTGAGGCCGATCTTGGGCGCGCCCCCCTGGGAGACGGGGAGGTCGGCGTCGTCCTTGGCTGCCCTCGACATCGACGGGATGAAGCCCATGGCTCTCCTTCTCCTTCGTCCTCCCGGCGCCCTTGATCTATGCCCATGGCTCTCTCTCTCTATATATATACACTGCTTCATCGGTTGCCTTCCTCGTCGAGCCCTCGCGAAAACCCTCGACACGAGCTCGAAAATGTCCTCCGCGGAAAACGGCGCCGGTTCAAATTTTTCGGAGGCCGAAATCCCGGCGATAAGATGGTCACGGAGGACGTTTTACGTTGACATTCGGTTTTACATGTAAACAAATAATAGGGTGGAAAAAAAAACGGGAAAAGTGGCGCACGCAGCCTATTTTACGGATAACCAAACAGACCCTTAGTATTACATAATGTGCTTTGTTTTCACTATCAATTTCAAAATTTATACTATTAACCAAACACCTATTAGTGATGATTAAGAATATCAATTTTAAAATCGATAGTGATAGATGTGTCAAATAATGTTACCAAACAAGGCCTAAATTCGGAGCTTCTTAGTCTAACTTCATCTATGGTATGTTTTTTTAAAAAATGTCCTTACTTATTCAATCCCTAAATATAAAATAATTATATGATTACAACTTCTCTATAAGACAATTTTTGAGTATTTACAGTCGTATGTACATACAACAACACATACGCATAACAAGGACTTGTAACACAAAAAACATCATTAAACAATATATAATATTCACATCTAAGAAGACGAGACAGAACATATTGAAACCTTGCCATGTTACATCATTTCATCAAACCACTCTTTCCTCCTCTTGAGGGGTGTTACATTTCTAGATGGATGAAGAGGGCCAATTGAGTTGCAACATCAATCCGTTTGAAGTGTTGAGACAGTTGTTATAACTGTGCTTGTGTAACACAAAAAATATCTTATAGAGTTGCAACATCAATCCCTCCAAAGTGTTGACCGCAGGAGCCATTCTTCTCTCCAGGGGAGAAGTGTACTTCTGGGAATCAAGTTGGGCTCTATCCCTCGCCGTGTGCGTGTGCGACACGTTGTTGGGCTATTAGGCCACTGTGAACAAAAAAAAAATCTTGGTAATTGCTCTTATGGTTATCAACTTAAACTTGGTTCTAATGTGAACGACTAAGGTCTTGCATCCCCGACTTGCTCCAACACAGTGATGGCTAAAGTTATGATCAAGTTGGAAACTACAACAGAATCAAAAGTCATCCAAATGTTGATATATCAATCTAGAGACTAGAGTCATTTCAATGTTTCTTGTTATAACTATAGAATTCTACCTTTGTCTAAAACAATTAATCATTGTTCGTTATATCAATATGTCCAAAAATGATTAATTCACCATACATAGAAATCAACTCACGTCCCTATTTTGGAAGGCATTTTTATTCTTTAGTTCCACAAGTAAAAATTTTATTTTACGATTTTATAATTCTATATTTCAAAATTAAATAACACCCCCCTCTTTACCTTCGGTTAACTCTAACAAGTTTCATTTTAATTTCCAATCCCCCCAATCCATGATTGTGTACATTGATAAATATCATTCTATCGGACTTACTTAATGTCCTGTTTGGTTAGAGTTTCATTTTTGGTACTATATCAATATTGATATTAATATTTTCAAATGTTAGAGTATCAATATCAAAATTAATACTTTCAAATTTTTTGCACATTGTCACAATTAGGAAAAGGGTAAAACTATAATGTTGATAAGTTTTCTATGGATATACTTAAAAGAAAAGTAAAAAAATGATTTTGGTATCAAAAGATAAATTTGAGTATTGTTGGGACAAAAAAGTAAATTAAGACCCTAAATTGGAACAAAAATTAAAAACCCCTATCAAAAATCAAATTTAACTAATCATCCAATTGGATGGATTCAATTAGATCTAAATAGTCTAACCTATTGGATTAGATCGATCTTATTGGGTCAATATCTAGACTAATTAAATTGGCCCATTATGGTCAGTTCTAACTAGGGGTGTAAATGGATTCTGATATTCTGATTCGATTGCGATAAAAATTAACGAGATTGGAACTTATTTTCGTATCCTATAAGTTATCGAAATTAGAATCGGATATTCCGATAATGTATCAGAATCGACATCGAAATCAGTTGATTCTATTTTCATTAATTTGATTTTGATAAAAATTAATTATAAATAATAAAATAAAATAAAATGAAGTTAAATAAATTATAAAATATAAAATATAAATTTATAAAATGAAAAAATGAAGTTTTAAGAAGATTATATCAAATTTTAGTAATTATATGTGAATTATTGACTTATTTTTAAATAAAAATTATTAATTAATATGTATTTCAGAATTTATCGGATTCGATTCCTATTTCGATAATGGAATCAGAATCGGATCGAAATCGGAACATAGTGATTTCAAAATTATCGAAATCAGAATCGAAACCCCTTAACCTTTATCAGAATCAAAATCGGATTCTGGTGATTTCGCTATTGAATCCGACATGTTTACATCCCTAGTTCTAACTCATCTAATCAATTGGATCATAATTTGATCACATCAATCTCAATTCGATCGGGTCAAACTAAGATAATCAATTGGATGGGTTGATTTATTTGATCAAACTAAGCTAATGGATTGGATTGGGCCAATCTAGTTGGATCCAACTAATCTAACCAATCAAATTGGAATCCAACTTGGTCAATCCCTAATCTAATTAAATCAAACCATATATGTTGTTAAGGCAACTGCTTATGTGTCGCTTGCCCACCCACTTTTCTCTAAAGCAACAAAGCATTTGCTTTGATCTCCTTTGATCACTTAAGTTAACCAACACTAGAAGAAAAAGACCTAAATGTCGATGGCTTAAGAGCCATCGCACTCTCATTGTTTTTTTTGGGTCACAAATATAATATTTATAATATAAACAGAGAAAATACACAATCACACAGCCAACGTCGTCGAAAAAGTCGACGCATTAGCAACCACTTGATCAAACACAACATTCGGAAGCCCCACAAGTGAAGAGGTCCACGGAATCGACTGAGCAGTTCGCAAAGCCCATTTCGCAAGCCATCGCCATTAACAATATAGGCAATGGCTTCCACCGTTGCCAGTAAGAACATTGGCAACAATTTTAAGTATTTTAAGTTGTCGCCAATATTGTTAATGGTGATGGCTAAAGAGAAGTCGTCGCCTATATGTTATTGGCAATGATTAGAAAGTCGTCACTCCTATTGTTAATGGTGATAGCTTTGGCCATCACTAGTAAGGGTTAGCCGTTGCTAAGCTTTGTATTAGCGACAGTTGGGGAGCCGCTGCCAATAAATTTTGTGAACCAACAAAATTAATTTAATTTAAAATACAAATTTATGGAGGAACAACCATGCATGAATATACAACCTATAATTCTAATTTACATTCCCATTCACAAAATAAAATTGTATGTAAATGAAATCGGAACCCACAAAAACTTTCACACGCTCCACATTTGACAAACCAGAACCACATTTCACAACCACACAAATCACAAAACAATCTAATTCACACATTAAACATTTCACAAACACAACCATAAATTGACTCACAAATCAAATATCACATACACAATTATTGAAATAGCAATCACATTTTAATATAACTCAAAAATTAAATATACAAAGAATTCATTACAATTTTAGAAGAAATTTTAACAGAAAGGGCCACTCATTCATCTTCTCCAAAGGATGCCTCATCCTCATAGTCGTCCTCTCTGTCATCATCCTCTTTTGGTTCTAGAGTGGTCTTGAACTTGATAGTTCATCTGGTGGGGGGAGTCATTGATCAATCATGGCTAACATTTATTGCGTTAGCCACTCCACGGTTGCCACGAAATTCCTCTCTGCTTGGCCATTTGCTGCTTCAGTGTATTAATGATTGCATTTTGTTTCTCGATCTAGGTCGTTTGCATTTCAAGCTAGGTCAATTGTTTTTCAACCCTACTCAACAATTCATGAAATATTGGAGTCGCGATGGAAGAGGCATCTCCACTGCTTCCAGCAAACCAGGTGTTGCGAGTTTGTCCTTGCCTATAGCATCTAATTTCTCATGACCTATCTTTGCCAAAGATGGGGATAAATGCCCCTTTAGGACCCAAAGAATGTTGACCATCATATTCATCCGAAAGTGGGGTAGCCACAATTGATTTATATTATCCTAAAGATGATATTCTTTCATTATATTAGGTCCTTCTCTTTGTTTCATCTAGAACATCTCCAGACGCATTGGAGGACAATCTTCTTTTTACACCTATGTGTTGTAAGGATTCATCCATAAAAGTTTGGTGCAGCGGAAGCGATGATTCCTATGGGTTCCTTTAGAATCCGTCTCAATCAGAACCGAATGACGAAAATCGAAAACCGATCAAATCGGGTTCGAATATACCTGATAGGGATTCATATAATCCCATGGAGATGAATAAGATGAACTTCTTAAGCTATTCAAACCGTTCAAGTGTCCGGTCTCCAGCAGTATCCACACGAACTTCATCCACAGCAAGTTCTCCCTTCGCGCCGGCCTCGAGAACTCTTCCCGAATGGAGCTTCATCGACCATGGACACCTTCTAGAGAGAGGAGGAGGTAGGGAGGAGGCTTGGGACGTGGTTTTCACCCTTGGCTTGATGGGGTTTGGCTGAAACCATTAGTATTTATAGAGAATTATAGAATTTTTCATAAAAGCCCAAAATCTCCATAAATCACGTCCTTGCCCCTGTACTTGTGTATAAGTCCTTTTGTGTGTGACGTACTAGGCCCAATAGCCTATTTGGTTGAGGCTTAAATAAAATAGAACAATTCTATTTAATTTAATTAAATATATTATCCGATAACATATTAATCAGCCTACCGTTCATGAAGGGTACAAGCCACATCCCATGATACCAAATGGCTATGGGGATAATCTCATCTCCATTGAGCCTTTCCATCATCATTTACCACATGGATATAAACCCTCATCTATCCAATGTCCCGGTCGGAAAGGAGTACGGCATCGACTGTCAACTCCTTAGTGTACCGACTCTATAGGATCATGTACTCGGAATTGGATCAATTGGAAAACTCCTTTTCCAAATATCCTATCTACCCTGGCCAGGGATTTAGAGTACTATCCCATAGGACATTCACTCTCACTTACCGAGAGTGGACGATCCCTTGTTGTCCGCTCAATTGCCTCCATCGGATTTTCCTTGTACCCGATCCATTGCTATACTGGACCATCTAAATAGTGATCCATGAGTCAATGGTCAAAGCACAAGTTTCACCCAACAAGACATCTTTGGCGACTCAGGTCAAAGGTCCAACCATGCAACCGTGATGATAGAAAACCCTGATAGACAGTTCGGTAAGATACCATTCAGGGTTTCTAATTCGGTCAGTTCAGTGAACTCATTCAACTAATGAGCACCTGTATGTGTATCTTAGTGTCTCCACACTAATGAGCAATGAGATCGGCCATCCTCATCACATGAGAAGACATCACATACACTAGTCTATCCGGATTCTTGATGTCCCGTCTCAAGTATCCTATGACTAGGAACATTTGGATCAAATACCTCTAGATGATCAATCTCATTATCATGATCTCATCATGATTTAATCATCATTGTATTTGATCAAGGACTTCATTATGATATTCGCATCTAATAAGAGCTTATAATGAAGATTTGCCTAATTAATTGAATAAGATATATCTAGAAATGTCAAATCATATCATATATGATTGGCTTGTAGGGCATACATTTCTATCATGTATAACATATGATAATGTCAGAATAAATAATTTTTTAAGTCAACAATAAAATAAAAAATAATTTAAAATACTTACTAATTCACTTTCCAATTTATGAATGTTAGTTCTTTCTCTTCTGTATGAAATTGAAAGAGTCGTTCTATTCTATTTATTTTTTCACAAACTGCCCAGAAAGAAATTGTTGATAATTTAATATATATTAACAAAATTTTGAAATGAAAGCATTAATTTTACCTTGTTTTTTTCTCTTGACCATATATCGCACGTGTGTTGCAACTGTTCAACGTCACATTGTGGAGGTGAATTCTGGTTAGTGTCCACTATCAGTCGTTCTGCAAAATTTTGAACATGGCAAAGAACATTTCTTTATAAAAAATGTAAGCCATTTGAAAAAATTAAACCGAATATTTACCTTTTTCTTGAGGTGATTTCTTTGTTTTATTGTATTTTTCCCATCCGTCTTAAGATGTCTGCATCTACCGATATAGACTGCTCAAACCTAAAATGTTGATGCATAATACCCATGTTTGGATTGTCTTTAACATTTACCTCTTAACTGTAAGGAATCAATACATGATAGCGGAAAAATTTTGATTCTATAAAACCATGATCTTTTCCTTGATCGATGCCGAACGAGTAAAACCGGGAACCGAATATGAAGTAGAACGAGAGTACCTCATGGGATTTCTCAAATCCCTCACCGTGGATGAAGAGAGGACATTCCTCCTTGCTGAAAACCGTTCAAGTGTCCGGTCTCTAGCGGTATCCACACGATCTACTTCAATAGACGAGTTCTCTCTTCCTTCGGGCCTCTAGAAACCCTCCAGATCCAAGCTTGACCATGGGAGATCACCTTCTAGAGGAGAGAGGAGGGAGAGAGGAGGCTTGGGGCGTGCTCCAGCCCTATGGCTTGTTAGGGTTTGGCTTCATAAGCCATTTATATATAGAAGATGGAATTTTTCACAAAAACCCAAAACTTCTATAAAATTGTGTCCATGCCCTCATCTTACTGACCAGATCTATTGTGTGTGACCCACTAGGCCCAATAGTCAATTTGGTTGAAGCCTTAATTAATTTAAAAGAACAATTCCTTTAAATTAAATCAAAACCATTATCCAATAACAATTTTTACGGCTTTCTGATCATAAAGGGTACTACAAGACACATCCTATGATCCCAAATGACTTTGGGGAGTTAAATAACATCCATTGAGCCTTTCCATCATCAATTACCACACGGATTTAAATCCTCGTTCATACAATGTCCCGGTCGGTCAGGGGTTCGGCATTGACTGTCAACCCCTAAGTATTCCAACACTATGAAATCTTGTACTCATGAATGGATCAACTGGAAAACTCATTTTCTAATTATCATATCTACCTTGGCCAAGGATTTAGAGTACTATCCATAGGATATTCTCTCTCTCCTACCGAGAGTGAACGATCCCCTATTGTCCGCTCAATTGCCTCCACCAGGTTTCTCATATACCCAATCCATTAACTATATAGGACCACAATACTAAGTGATCCATCAGTCAATAGTCAAAGTACATAGTATGCCTGGCAAGACATCTTTGGCGACTCAGGTCAAAGATCCAACCGTGCTATTGAGATGTAAGAATAACCTGATAGACAGTTCGGTAAGATACCGATCAGGTTTTCCTAAATTGGTCAGTTCAGTGAACTCATTCCACTAATGAGCACATGTGTGTGTATCTCAGTGTCTCCACACTGATGACCAATGAGATCGGTCATTCTCATCATATGAGAAGACAACACACACACTAGTCTATCTGGATTCTTGATGTCCTGTCTCAAGGATCCTATGACTAGGAACATTTAGATCACATACCGCTAGATGATCGATCTCATTATCATGATCTCATCATGATTCAATCATCATTGCATGTGATTAAGGACTTCATTACGATATACGATTCTAATAAAAGCTAGTAACGAAGTTTTGCCTATTTAATTGAATGAGATATTCCTAGAAATGTCGAATCATATCATATATGATTGGCTTGTAGGACATACATTTCTATCATTAACAATCATGACTAATTATAATTCTAAGAAATACCGAATTTACCTCAAGATTTCTTAAAATGCCTTCTTTCTTATCGGGTGGAATAGTGAGGTAATTTTATCGCTATAAATTATAGTGCACTTTATTCATCACTCAAAGATGTGTGATATATTGTTGGGCATTTGGCCCAACAGCTGACCAGCCAACTAATGTGAAAGGTAAGGTCTATCACGATGGTAAATTGCCCACCACATAGACTTTGACAGGACCTCTCTCTTTCTTAGTAGATGAAACTAATTATAAAAGAAATGTTTAGAATCAAATCTTTAAATTGATTTCGAAAATTCAATAAGATATATACTTGAGGCCACAAATGCTAGACTGCTAACATCAAGTGGTGTTGACGGAGAAGGTTGTGGTGCACTCATCTGAGATGCACCCAATCGAGATGCATCCCTCTATGATGCACTTGATTGAGATATAGCCACCTGAGATGCACCCACCTGATCAACATCAGCCAGAGATACATCGAATCTAGATGCCCAACGAGTCTTACTAATTATGTTCATTTACATCATTAAATATTTAAGCATTATTAACTCTAAATGTGTTTGGGTTTCCATGTCCATTTAGGCCAATCCAAGTTGACTGACTTGTATTTGCCTAAACAAGTATGGAATGGGTTCAAATTCAATTTTAGGCTTCTATGGCCATTTAGGCCAATCCAAGCCAACTGGATTGTATTGGCCTAAACGGCTATAGGATGGATTCAAATCTAATTTTGGGTTTCCATGGCCATTTAGGCTAATCCAAGTTAGAATCAACTTCCATGAAAATCATGGTCGTCTATGCCAATACAAGACAATTTGGAAAAAAATAACATAACTCTAGCATTTGGGAATGTGGTATTGGACCTAAAAATGTGGCTGAGACCTTCCGTATCCGTCTTAAAAACTTAACAACTCTAGTGTTGTTTTTTTTTTGAGAGAGAAAAGCACAAAATAAAACATCTTTTTTTTAATTTGAAAACACCTTGACAAACACATAACAATGCATCATTCTCTCCTACTTTTTATTTTAGGAGAAAAAACAGTTTAAAAACTATATATATGCAAACACCCTTTAAATTACTAGAGTATCATTTTTGTTACTTCCCAAACAAAAAATAATAAAATGAAACAGTCACTATAGGTGTTCATATATACCTAGTTTGGAGTTCAGAAGCGACCACGATGCAGATGGCCTCGGTGGCAAGTGGCGGCGGCGGCAAGTAATGGCGGCGAACAATAGGAGAGAGAGAGAGAGATTTTCACGAAGAAAGAGGGGTTCACACAGGTTAATTAAATGGGTTAATTAAAATAACATTATTTACGATGATTGAGAAGTCGTTGTCAACGGTGCATTTAATGTTAGTAGTGACTACTTCCTGACGTCACCAATATAAGTCGACCATTAAATAGTCGACTGTGCACAAATTGCAATAATTTTAGCTATCGCGGGTAATACGCAGTTTGAGCTGTCGCCGCTACTTGCGCGTGCAAACACGGGAGATTTTTCTTTGACTTTGCAACGACTTTAGTCATAGCGAATATGAATTTATGCCCTGTTTGGTTAGAGTTTCATTTTTGGTACTATATCAATATTGATATTAATATTTTCAAATGTTGGAGTATCAATATCAAAAGTAATACAAGTTGACACTTGTATTACATAATATGTCTTGTTTGCACTACAAATTTTAAAATTGATACAATTAACCAAACACCACTTAATGATTCTTATCAATATCAATTTTAAAATTGATAGTGATAGAGGTACCTAATAGTGTTACCAAACAGGGTGGGCGAAACCCTCGCCGCCGCCGAACCCTCGCTCGCCGCGGCCCTTTCGCTCGCGGAGGAACCCCCGGCGGTTTCTCCTCTCCGGCGGATCCCTCCTGGCGGAAAGCTCGTCTAGCATCCTCGCCGGCGGAACATCGGGTGCGTCTCTCCCCCGCAGCGGCTCCCTCTCCCGGCGGACTTCCTCCCCGGCGGATCTCCCCTCCAACGGACAACTCCCCCGACGGTCATCTTCCCAGGGGCTCCCATCTCCGGCAGATCCCCCTGCGGCTTTGAGGTCGGTTTAGTATTGGGAGGGCCCGCCCTCCCTCCCAACCCCCCCTCTTCCATCGCTCTGTCTAAAATTTTTTAAGTATTTTGTTCCTTTTTGTGATGTTGGAATCGTGGGGTTCGGCTTATTTAAGTCCTTCTTGTTTTTCTTTTTTGTTGTTGTTGTTAGTAGTCCAGCGACCGAGCTTCGTCTCTTCATCTGCTGTTTTTAGCGTCTTAGACGCTAAGTACCTTTCGAGACCGTCTGTCTGGGGCTTATCCACTCCTTTTTGGAGTGATCTTCCGGTCTTGATGAAGTTGTTCTACTCCCTTGAAGGAGTCCCTATCTCTACCACCCGACCACGTTGGCTTGTCCGTGTGTTGGTCATTTCGTGGTGGTTTTATCTTCTCTTGGAAATTTATATTTCCAAGATGACTCTCTTGTTAACTCGGTCGTATATTTTCAATGTCGTCGATGTATGGTTATTTAAACTCTGTAATGTTCGTTGCTTAGTATGAATGAATTTAGTACTGTGTTTCAAAAAAAAAAGTTACCAAACAGGGTGTTAGGTGACTGTTTCGTTTAAGCTGTCTCCAAAATTGCAAAAAAAAATGTGTTATTTTTATAATGCAAATTTTAAACTGTGTTAATTGTGCTATTAAAAAACAAAAAACAGGTACTGTCCGCCCTGAAGTTCAGCTACGATAGACTGGACAACGATAAGATGAGGTCGGCTCTCCTGTACTGCGCCATGTATCCGGAGGATTGCGACATCCGCCGGGAAAAGCTGGTGGAGTACTGGGCTATGGAAGGACTACTAGACGGCGGCGACCCTTACGACGACGACGACAACATCAAGGACTCTCGCAACAGAGGGCACGTTCTCATCGGCCATCTCCAGGCTTGTTGCTTGCTGGAGGACGGCCTGGAGGACCCGGAGCTGACGGTAAGACTGCACGATGCTGTTCGAGACATGGCGATCTGGTTAAACCAGCAGCAATACGAGCAAGTCGACGGCTTCCTGCGGGCTCCCTTCGGCCAAACGAGGACCACCGGCACATCTGCAGGCGGACGACATCCGCGTGTCAGAAGGATCTGGATACGCGAGGTCCAAGAAGGGCCGAAGAGCGGCGGCGGCGGCGGCAATATTCCGAGCTGCCCAAATGCCCGGACTCTTGTCTTGGACTCCCAGCGCCACCTCGGAGCTCCGCTTCTCCAGCGCTGCTTCCACGCCATGAGAGCCCTGCGCGTCCTGGAGCTCGGCCACGCCACCGTGGACGAGCTCCCCAAGGAGATCGGCCTGCTGGCGGAGCTGCGGTACCTCAACCTCTCGGCGACGAGGATCAGGTCGTTGCCCAAGGAGATGGGCGGCCTGACCAACCTGAGAGAACTGGTGCTGAAGGAGACGCGACGGCTGTGTTGCATCCCCCGGAAGGCCATCGTGGGCCTCGCCGGCTTGCAGGTTCTCAACATGTGGTTTAGCGGCTACGATTGGGAGGCCGCAAACCGCCGCCGGGCGACAACATGCTCGGGAGCCGAAAGGCAGGCGGAGCTCGGCGACCTTGAACGCCTCGGCCGGCTTCAGGAGCTGCACATTGACCTCGGCGGTTGCGGCGGCTTGCTGAGGATCCTGAGGTCCGACGCGCTGTGCGGGTGTATCAGGGGCATCCGCCTCAGCAGACGAAACGGAGGAGATGGCCTTCCCCTGTACGGTGGCGGCGGCGCCCTGCTGCGGATGGCCGTCGCGAAGATGGGATCCCAGCTGAGGGACCTGGACCTCTGGGAGGACGAGGCTCATCCTTGGGCTGGGAAGCTGCAGCTCTGCCTCGACCAACTCCCCCGGCTTCGGCGCCTCTTCCTCCGGGCGATTGACAGCGAGCAGACACCCACCGTTGTTCTCGCCGGCGGCGGGATTCGCGACGACGTTGTGCCTCCCGCCCTCTGCAGCCTCCACGTCTATGATTGCCGCCGGCTGAAGAAGCTGGAGCTCGTCGGGAGGTTCCCTTGCCTCGAGCTGATCAACATGGACGGATGTTGGGGGCTGGAGGAGCTCGTGCTCGACGGCGATTTCCCGGCGCTGAAGAGAATATACCTAGTCGGCCTGCGGGCGCTGGGGAGCCTGGGCCGCCGGCACTTGCTGCTCCCCTCGCTGGAGACCATCATGGTGATCGATTGCCCGCAGATGAGACGGTTTTCACTCGGTTCCGTCGGCGGCGACGGCGGCGGCGCGAAGCTCTGCGAGGTTTACGGGGAGCAGGAGTGGTGGGACGACCTACGGTGGGACGACGGCGATGGCCGCGACGTCAAAGCCCGCTCCATGCCTCTCTTCCACCCCCGTCGACGGGCGTCTTTCGATGACCAGTCTTCGCACGTGGGAACTACTTAGCACGTGGACTAATTTTTATTCGTTTTCTATATCGTAATTATTTATATGAAGCTAATTTCTTAGACTCCGAGTAAAACCTAAATTTAGAAGTGGAAGTTTACAAAAATGGAAGTAAAGGTGGTCAATTAATGTACACAGAATTATTTTTATTTTCTTAAAATTTTCAATGATGAGTTTAGCAAGGAGGGATATCTGTTAAACTACCCTAGCTAATTTCTTTGACTAAAAGTAAGTTTTATATAGAAAATTCGTCTTTACCGAAATAACGCTTTCAATCTTAAATAATGAATCCGCAGGTAACAAAAGATATAATTAGAGGTGATACCTTACTAATACACTTGACAAGTAATTAGAAACCCAACTCAGTAAAAATTTGACTTGGCTCGCTTGTTACGTTAAATGAACAAGTTTGAACAAAAAAAAAAACTCGTCTTGCTATACGAGTTGAGTTTGAATATACTTCTACTCGACTCGATAATCTCACAAATAATTCCATTAAATATCTGATTGAATATTTATTAAAAAATTAAATTATAAATATTAATAATTATATATTGTCACTTAAATATATAAAACAAGTCAAATTGTAAGTTTAAATTTAAATCAAATTTCATAAATGTGTTAAATTTAGAGTTTTATCGATAACTTTATATTGATTTTGAGTTTCATAAATAAGTTTGTATCAAGTTTCAGCTTGAATGTGAATTGAACTTGATTCAAGTTGTTACTTGAGTTCGAGTCTGAGCTTGACTCGATTAATTAAGGAACAAACTTGAACAAGAGTTCAACATATTCATTTCAAATTTGAGTAAATTAGAACTCGCTTAAAATAAACAAACAGAGTCTGAACAATATACTATTTCAACTCGACTCCGCTCATTTGCACCCGTGGATCTAATTGCTGTATTTGAACAAATATCAGATATTAAGTTCATTCAATCTTTTTGAATAATTTTTTGACGAGTTTAGAGTGTGTTTGGTTAACGGTAAAATAAGTCTCATGTAATAAATTTTTATTAAAATATTTTCAACCCCTCCATATTTGGATGCATGTAAAATGATAAGAATATTTGTTGACTCCATAAACCTCCCCCATCCAAAGCAGTAGGCTGGATGCCATTTTCTTGGGAAAAGAAGGCGTGGAAGTTATTGATGTACAAACTATTCTAAAAAATAAAAAATATTTTTAGAAACTCTGTATATATACATGATCAAGCTTTATGATCATAAGGTTTAAAATGCAAAAAAATGAAAACATTTAAAAAGAAATCAAACAATCTAAAATGTTATCAAAAAATCATTTGAAACATACCAAACGAGATATTTGAATTTCCGTTTTCATGAAAAATTAAATCGTTAAAAAATATCGTAATCAATGTTTCTTTTACATACGATCAAGTGGACCCTTAACTTAGTCCACATTCCACCAATCTCTTTTTCACATAAGGAATATTTTGCATGGCTTTGTCACCTTTTGGGGGCACCAGACCTTGTAGAAAATTGTCAAGCTTTAGGGTCCGTTTGGATCCTTGTAAAACCTGCTGCATGGGGAAGTTTTCTGGAAATGTCCAGCATTTTTTTCATTTGGTTACCGGTAAAACACCGGTCAATAGAAAATATACTCCGTTGACTTGTCTAACACCTGAATTTTGGCGTTCGGAAAATTCTTCCGAACGCCGTTTTCGATGAGCAGCGCACAGAGGTCAGTCTACGGGTTTAAATGAGATAAATGTTTTTCTTCCATCTTAATTATCTAAAAATGATATATGTAATCTTAATTTATTATCATAACCATTAAAATAAAAATATACGAATGATATATATTAACCTAACATGTAGAAATTAGTTTTTAATATGTAAATATATATACCAAAGTTTAGAGTCATAATATTTTGTTCTTTATATATCATAATAATATTTTTAACAGGTTAAAATAATTTACAAGTAACCAAATAATTATAAATATTTTATTTTAACGTGTATCAAATAATATTTTATAATTATTTTTACCAAAAAATAATCTTCTAAAAAGTATTTTTATTGTTTTCTATTTTTCTCTCAACCAAATGCATCATTATTTTTATCGTTCAATATATTTTATTTTGTATTTTCATATCTAAATATTTTTGCCAAATCTAATTAAAAATTAAATAAATATTTTTATTTTTATTTTAAATCATAATTTTAAAATTAAATATCTTTCTAAAAATATAACTTAAATATACTATTTTATCACGTAATGAATTTTGAATAGTGTGTTAAAGTTTCAGAGAATAAAAAATATTATAATAGTTTTTGTAAGAAAAATAATTTATGACAAATTAAATCATGAATTTTTTTTCGAGGAAAACTAATTACATACAACCAAATAACATATTATGTTTACAATTTCCTTGGAAAAGCTACTCCAAGAAAAACGTTTTACAAGATTTTGTTTTTACATTGATCCAAATGGACCCTTAGTCTCTCAAGTGTTTTCCGAGTTGTTCTAATTCTTTATTTATCTGTTCAAGTGTCTTATCAGTCAATGTTGCTTACAAATATCAAACATTAAAATATATCATTTTATAGAATTTCATTCTTGATGTAAGTTTAAAATAGAAAATTCTCATAATTTTTACAATTTTATATACTAGTGATCGATTCATTATACAAACTTTTTATCACATTATAAGTCTTTTATGAATCAAAAAACATCGTATGTAAATTTTTCTTTGTACCTTGACATGTCTCTATCAAACATTTAATAAAAATTAGTTTCCCTCTGGAAATAAATTCAAATTGGTTAACTTGAATATTTGTATAATTATGTAATCACCACTCAATAACTCTTTCTCATAATTTCTAATATGACTTGTAAACTTAATCCCTCTATAATTTAAGTAGTCTCGTATTTCTCTCTTTTTTTCTTAAAATTAATTTTATGATGCTTTTT
Organism: Cryptocoryne crispatula var. balansae; assembly: GCA_036172225.1. NCBI lineage: Eukaryota > Viridiplantae > Streptophyta > Magnoliopsida > Alismatales > Araceae > Cryptocoryne > Cryptocoryne crispatula. The sequence continues at coordinate 9,573,453 of CM069929.1, read as the reverse complement.
CTCCATTCATTTGACATTTTTTTAGATCTTAAAATATTATTAGAAAGTTGAGTTAACTATTCCACTCCTAAATTTTCTAAATATTTTCGTACTTCAACGAGGATACTATCACGACTACATTGTGCTCAATTTCATTTCAATGCTTCTTTAGTTTTGAATATTTAATTTTTTTAATATAATTTTTTATGTTGTGTTACATTTTCTATATCTTTTATGTTTTTAATAAAGTTGTCCTTGAAAAGAATATCAAAATAACTTTTCATCTTTTCTTAATATTGTCATCTTTGATTAAAACCTTTCCTTTTTATCCTTGAAATATCTGACCTTTGAGACCTTTTTCTCATACTTGCTAATCTATTATATCTTGATCATCTAATAGCCTTTTTTATCTTCTTTTTTATATACTTTGTTGTTATCATATTTAGGCAATATTTTATACCAATCTCACTTCCAATCATACTTTATTCTTAAATATTTTTTATCTCATTTCTTTTTGTTCCCACAAATTTATTCTAAGATAAATATTTTTAAATGTGTTTTTTTATCTCTAAATATTATTATTTTGAACCACTAACCTATATTGGCTTGTTCATTAGACATAAGTTTATAATCTTTGTAAAGAGTATGAATAAGCCTACTTTTGATAATGAAGTCGTTTCCACTTTTATTTTGTCCACCTTTAAATATTATTAAATAAAATTTTATTTTAAAAAAATGAATATTTATCAGTATAAGATCATAGGCTTTAGAAATCTAGAATTTTTTTTATTCCTCATTTAATTTCCATATCCAAATCTTTTGTGAACTTTCTGTATCCATGGTATTCATTTTCAACATATTCCTTGAGATCTCATCCACTAAATATATTTTAGTTATATGGTATATTGTATATAAGGTCATCCATATCCTTTCAAAATATTTCTTTAATTTCGCTTCTTAATTCTATTTGTAAATACATATTAATTATATTAATTTTTATAATAATTTAAATCATAATAATATTATTTTATTATTTTCACCAACCTTAGTGCATTCTTTAATATTTATCAATAATGATACCTACCATATTTTATTTCTCTTCTTTCTTATGTCGTAGTTTATAACATATTTTCTACTTCTTTACCATTTTCTCCTATCCATTTAATTTTATGAATGCAAACAGCAGTAATTTTTATTTTCTTTGCATTATCGATAAGTTTCATGAATTTTCATGTAAGAGACCAAATATTCTAAGCACCTAGTCTTATCCTTTTTTATCTTTACTTTTTTTTAATTTCCTTCTATAATAATGTTTATTATTTTTAAATTTTTAGAAAACTTATGGGGTGTTTGGTTGCATGATAATGGAGGTTTTTATTTTAATTTTTAAAAATTATAAGAAAACTTGTTAAAAGAGATGTTTGGCAACATGACAATTTTATGTTTTGAAAGTGATTTTCTTCTTAAACAAAAAAAGAGAGTCTCACCTCTCTCTTTTTTTTCTTGTGGTCCCCCACTTTGTTTGGTCATGTATGGTGGTTACTCTTTTTTGTTATCACATCCCTCCAAATATGATAATTTTATGTCATGAGTTGATTCACTTTTTATTTTAATACAATTTTTTTATCATGAAAGTGTACAAAAAATTATCATGCAACCAAACACCTCATTCTGTTTTACTATTCACTATGGATCAACTTCTCTACACACATCCATTCTTATGTGAGAATTATTGATTATTTAGCACTACATTATGACGTGCTTACATGGGAAATGACTTCATCCTTGTTGTAACTTTCATAACACTCAGGGTTCTAATGCATCACGTTATAAGTAAAGAACGTTTTATTTTTATATTATGATAATTGAGATTAGATAAAGATAATTAGATTGATCTCTTCTCTTTTATAAAAATCATAAGATGTACATTATAGAGATAATCAATTATTATGAAACATTGTGTCCATATCACGGACTACAAAAAAATGGCTTAACGGCGATGGCTACAAGCCATCTCCGACAAGAAAAAATCCATCACCAATCATATTTTGTGATGGTTTCAAAACCATTGCAGGACCATCACCAATGATATTGACGACGGCTAGTCAGAAGCCGCTGTTAGAAAGGGGTATAATCAATGGCTTGAAGGTTACCACCATTGCAGGTGATGGCTTAGAAATTGTCGTCAGTAAAGATAGTAGCGATGTCTACCAACTATCACCAATTTCTCTTCATGTAAAAAAAGGATAGTGATGATGGCTTCAAGCCAACGCTAGTAAAATATTGGTGAGGACTTTTAGCCATTGACAAATTAGTCTCCCTAGCCCTAGAGATATTTTGGGAGTTAGAGTAACTGGTTTAGTGACGACTGAGAGTTGTAGCTAATTTTTTATTGGCAACAGTTTGTAACCATCGCCAAACTAGTCACTCCAACTCTAGGAACACCTCTGGGTTAGGGGTGATTAGTTTGGTGATGACTAGTAGCTGTTGCCAATATCTTTAACTATTGCTAACATAATCATTGGCAATGGCTTGAAGCCATCATCAATAATTCTTGTGGAAAAAATTATTTTTAATATTATAAATAAAAAGTTATGTAGGATTACTACCATATATGGATAAACAATCAACCAGTATAATTTCCAATACATTCCATACACAATTTCACAATTTATTCATTCATAGTTCCATACATAATTCCATACACAATCACACAATTGTTTAGGGCAATGACATTTATCCATAAAACACAAACTATAGTTTCATACAAACCGGTGGATGAATGATACAAATATTCTATGATGTACATCACATATGAATAGAACAAAAAATAATTGTCATGTTTTAAAAATAAAGATACAAATATGTTAATCATCCTTCCAAATGATGCCTCCTCCTCCTCGTTGGCAACATCATTGTCCTCCTCTCTATATTGGAGGTGGTTTCAAACTCGATGGATCAATAAGTGGGAAGGAGTCTTTGATCAATTTTGGCTAACATTTGTTGTGTTAGCCATTCGATTGTCTCCATAAATCTCCTTTGTTGATTGAACATATATTGTTGGAGAAAATCAATCACCACGTTTTATCTCTCTAATTCGGTGGATTGCTCCTCCACTTTGTCCATCAACTCTTGAACTAGCAAATTTGTTGAGGTACACCTCCACCGCTTACACTATACCACGTGTTGTGAGTATGTCCTCTCCCCCACATTGAATTTGTCTTGGCCTATCTCTACTAAAGACAATGATAAAAATTATCATATTTTTATGAGAAAACCAAGTGGGCTAGTAACATGTATTTATTTTAGTTAGTTAGAATAAATAAACGTAAAGCATTCGATAAACTTCTATTTGCTCACTTCTTTCTATTTGGTTAATTTATTTGAAATTTTCAAGTTCCTTTTATTGCTTCAATAATGTCGAGGTAGGGGTTAGTAATATATGTAAAAAGTTAGTAATAGGAAAATATGATGGGTTAGTAATGTAGACTCGAGGAGATAGTAATATATGTAAAGGTTTAGTAAGACAAATAGAGAGTAACATATGTAGCATACGGGGTGTTAGTAATATACGTAAAGCGTTAGTAACATATGTAGACAGTTAGTAATAAATAAATCGTAATGGGTTATTGTCGCATATGCGGGGGTTAGTAAGATATTTAAGGGATTAGTAATATATGTAAGAGGTTAGTAATGAAAAAATTTGGTGGGTTAGTAACAAAGATGTGGGGGTTAGTAATCTATATAAAGGGCCAATAATATAGAGAGAGTTAGTAACGGGTAAATTAGAGTAGGTTACTGTCACAGAAGTGGGGGTTAGTGACATATGTAAAAAGTTACAAATATATAAGGAGTTAGTAATAGAAAATATGGCAGGTTAGTAATGTAAATGAGAGGATCTAGTAATATATGTAAAAGGTTAGTAGCATTTTTAATGGTTAGTAACCAGTAAATTATAACGAATTAATGTCGTGGACACAGGGGCTTAGTAATATATGTAAAGAGTTAGAAACGGGAAAATCGCAATGAGATATTGTCATAGGTTAGGGAGTTAGTAATATATGTAAATGGTTAATAATATATGTGATGGGTACGTAATAGGAAAATCCAATGGTTTAGTAATGGGGATAGGGGGATAGCAATATATGTAAAGGGATAGTAATATATGTAAGGGGTTGGTAATAAGAAAAATCTAATGGGATCTAGTGTGTTAGTAACATGGACATAGGAGTCAATAATATATGTAAAAGGTTATTAACATAAGTAGAGGGTTAGTAACGAGAAAAAAGGAACCCATTACTTAGGTTATTAACGCTACATATATTACTAACCCCCCATGTATGCGATGGTACGTTGTATATATTTTCACTTGATTAACCTTTTACATATATTACTAACCCCTACGTTTGTGTTACTAACCAGCTAGATTTTCTTGTTACTAACCCCCTTCATATATTACTAACCCTTTAGATATATTATTAATCTCTAATGCCCTCGTTACTAACCCGTTGAATTTTTTCATTATTAACCATTTACCTATATTACTAACCCATTGTATCCTCGTTACTAACCCACTAGATTTTCCAGTCATAAGCAACCACATATATTACTAACCCTTTACATGTATTACTAACCCCCACATCTTAGTTACAAACCCACCTGATTCTTTGGTTACTGATCCCTTACATATATTACTAACCATTTGCATACATTATTAGTCCCCCCAATCATTTACATATATTACCAATCCCCCATGTCTGTGTTACTAATCTGATAGATTTTCCCATTACCAACCCCTAATTTATATTACTAACTCCTTACACCACCTCTGTGACAATAACATGTTATAATTTACTTGTTACTAACCATTTACATATGTTACTAACTCTTTACATATATTATTAACTCCCAAGTCTATGCTAGTAACCTATCAATTATTCTCATTACTAACTCCTTAAATATTACTAATCATTAACATGTATCACTAACCCAACATGTCTACAAAAGTAACTCGTTGCAGTTTTTTGGTTACTAACTCACTACATATGTTACTAACTTTTTATATAGGTTACGAACCCCTGCATCCATGTTACTACCCCACCAAAAGTAAAAATATATTATTATAGACAAATTTATAAGAAAAAAAGATTTAAAAAATAAGAATAATTACTTGGAATATTGGATCCCTTATAGAATAACTTATGCAATTTGTTTATAGCATGAAGAGGAGAAATATTAATATTGTGTGTGTCCAAGAAACCAAGCAGGTATGAGAGAAATGTAATGAAGTAGAAAATACAAGCTATAGACTATGGTAAGAAGGAAAAGAAAGAAATAAAAACGGGATAGCTATCATTGTTGATCAAACATTAAAGAATGTAATTGGTTTAATAAAAAGAGTAGAAGATATAATAATTATGGTGAAAATGATTATATAAAGAGAGATAATTAAAATAGTTTGTGCATATGCTCCGAAAATTGGATTAAATAGTAAGATTAAGAAAAAAATTTGGGACCTTATTCAATGTATATCAAATAAAAAATATTTATTGGAGGATATCCTAATGGACATGTTGAAGAAAAATGCCATGAATATGAAAAAATTCATAGATATTTTGGATATGAAAATTTAAATGAAGAAGAAAAGATTATTCTATATTTTTCTATGGCTTATGACCTTATTCTAACAAATACCTAATTTACTAAAAAAGAATCTCATTCAATACATTTAAAAGTGGAAAAAATAAAAGTTAAATTAACTTCAATCTAATAAGAAAGTCTAATTATGCAACGATCGTAGAGTTATTTTGAGTGAAATTTTAACAAGCCAACATAGATTAATGATTTTAAATGTTAAAACTAAAATACAAACAAACACATTAAAAGAAAGGTTTCTCCTAGAATAAAATGGTGGGAGTTAAAAGGGGTGAAATGAACTTCTTAAGATAAATGATTCGATGTTATGCTATGTAGATGAACATCACTATAAAAATTAGAGAGATTACTAAAAAAGTACTTGGAGAGTTTAAAGGATATGTCCACAAAAAAAAAGACTTTGTGGTAGAATGAAGAAGTAAAAAATGCGATTAAGAATAAGAGAGATTGGCATAAAAAATTAACCTAAGTGTAATAACAACAAGCTTATGAACAGTAAAAAAAATTAATATATGTATGAAAAACTTAAAAGTACAGAAAGCAAAAAAGATATTTATAGATTAACAAAGATGAAAGATAAAAGATCTCAAGATCTTAACCAAGTTAGATGCATCAAGAATAAAGAAGAAAAAGTTTGGATCAAAATGATGATATCAAAGAAAGATGAAAATTTTATTTTTGATACCCTTTTGATAACAGCTTTACTAAAAACATAGACAACATAGAGTGTAAAAAATTTTAATTTGAATTATATTAGGTGAATTCAATTTTTAGAAGTTAAGGAAATTAAATTTGATGAAAACAAGTAAGGCATGTTGTCCAAATGGCATGCCTAATAAAGGGTGTAAATATTTAAAAGATTTAAAGGTGAAATGGTTAACTTGACTTTTTATCAAAATTTTAATATCAAAAGAATGATGAATGAATGGAGAAAGAGCATCACTATACCTATTGTTAAGTAAATGAGATATACAAAATTGTGTAAATTATGGAGAGATCAAACTCATGAATCATACTATGAAATTATGGAAAAGAGTTATTAAACGGTGATTACAGAATTGTACAAATAGTTTAGCTAACCAATTTAGATTTATGGCTAGTCAATATACAATCGAAGCAATTTTTTCTTATTAGAAGTTTGATAGAGAAATATCAAGATATGAAGAAAGATTTATATATGGTGTTTATTGACTTGGAAAAGGCATGTGATAAACTTCCAATAGAAATTTTGTGATGGGTGTTGTAACAAGATGATGCCCATTCAGCATATACAAATGATGAAAAACATGTATGATACAGTGACCACTAGTGTATGCACATTTCAGGAAGAAACAAGAGATCTTCATATTTCAATTGGTTTACAACAAGGGTCTACAATAAGTCCTCATATTTTTGCATTAGTTATAGATGAATTAATGAAGACAATACAAGATGTATATCTTGGTGAATGATATTTGCATATGATATTGTATCGATAGATGAGAAATAAGAAGTTAAAAAGATGTTACAACTATGAAAAAATACTTTAGAGACTAAAAGTTTCAACATAAGTAGAACTAAAATAGATTATATGTATTGTAAATTTAATAAAAACCAAAAAGAAGTATGTGGTGGTACTAGTTTGGATGGGGTAATATTATCTCAAAGAATCTAATTCAAGTATCTTGAATCAATTATTCAAAAATATAGAGAATGTGATTGAGATGTTAGTCATACAATTAAAGCGGACTAGATGAAGTAGAGATTGGCTACATGGGTTTTATGTGATAGTAAGATTTTACTAAAGTTTAAAGGAAAATGATATCGTACAAATATAAGACCTACAATGCTTTATGATAATGAATGTTGGACAACCTTCTAAAATAAGTGTTGATGAAATGAGAATGTTAAAATAGATTAGTGGTCATACTAAATTAGATAAAATAAAAAATAAATATTTTAGAGAAAATATTTTAGTAACAACAATTGTAGATAATTAAAGAAAAGAGAGATTGAGATGTTTTCGTCATATTAAACATAGACTTAAAGAGGCTCTACTAAGAAAAGTAGAAAATATTACAATAACATAACATTAAAAAAATCTGGTAGACATAGGTTAACTTGGAAGAGGGTAAATCAAAATGTTTTAAATATCTTTGAAGAAGTAACTCAAAATTAACTTGAGTGGAGAAAGAGAAACCATATGACTAAGTCCAAGTAATTTAGGACTAAGACTTGAGTTGAGTTGAGTTGAGTTTAAGAAACTTAAATAAATTCTCCCGATCAACAAAGAAATTGGAAAATGCCCAAGGATGAAGAAACACACATTTTAATGAACTAGGCTCCATTTTCTTATTTAATTTGAGCTAAATAATTTTCGAGACCATAAAAAATTTGGAAAATATTTGGCAGTTAAAAGATACTAGTTTTAGCAACCATAAATTAAAAAATTTTAAAATTTTTAAAAAAATTAGACCACAAAAAAATTTGAATATTTATTCAAAAATTTTCCAGACCTCCACAAAATCTTAATAAAAATTTGATAAAATATCAAGATGTGCTAAAAATTAAAATATTTTTTATTTTAACATATTTATTTTCTCTAAAAAAGGAAAATAAATTTTGCAAACCCCATAAAAAATGCAACGAATAATCCAAAATAGGAAATTGTAACCACCATTTAGAGGATTTATTGATTTCAAAATCAGTCGACATAGTAGCACATGCAAAATAACATGTGAAGTGCAGACAATATGTTTAAATTTGACAATATGTTCAAAATCAAGGCATGTCTATATGACACAAAACTACTATTGGTGTTATGTACAAAAAGGTGTTATTTGTGCCACCAAAATGTTTATTTCCACTTGTACTCTAGCTCTTTTTACATACTGATATATGTACATATGGCTTACATTATTTTTTGTGGTGGGGACTAAGTCATAAGAAGATAGGTGTAACTCTTGTGACAACATTAGTGAAGGGTTAGCAAGTAGAACCTCCAGGGAAGTTATGTCCACTTCATGCCGATGACTAATGGCATGAAGTATGTGTCATGACCCGGAAAACGCAGCGGATCTTTTTTTTCCTAATTATGACAGCGGGATAAACCCAGAAATAAGGAGGTTTGGCAACAAAAACACAATCACTAAACACATCCAAAATTAACGTAAACTGTTCCAACATCACATCCATCGTTCAATAAGTAAAACTGATTCAACAACAAATCGCACACTAGACTGTTCACAATGCCGCGATCAAATAAAATAACATAACATAACTAAAAGTTTTCAACTAAACAGTCTAAACAAAACTCCAATTGAGACACCATAAAGTGCTGGAAAATAAATGTCATAACTACTAAACAATCACCTCGAACACCGAAAACACAGATATCAAACGTCTCCAAAGTCGGTGTAATCCTGCTCCACCATTGGCATCTCTTCCAAGACTGCCTCGGTATTCTCCTCCTCCTCTTCAAAACATGTTGAAATAATTAAACCACGGGGTGAGTCATAATGACTCAGTAGGCACTCCATCATCTGTCAAATAGGATAGCCCAAAAGACCCTAAAATGATATTTAAATAAATACCCAGACTTGCACCCTTTATAGGCATATAAGTAAAACTAGTCGATACATTAACAATTGACTTAAACCGCATCTTTTACACCACCAACCAGCCCTAGGCCCAAGACGACCAGCACCTGTATGCACTTTGATATAATCTAAAAAGAATGAATAAACATAGACACCTATATGCATAGACATCTAGTATATGCTCCACAAGACAATAAACTATAAACGAGACATTTCAAACATATCCTATGCAATACAATGTGATAAATGACAAAAATAAACTACCTCACCGGACCAACTATGCCATACTATGCAAACATGCATCAATCCTTTAAAAAGAATCACATCATTTTCTTATTGGCAAGGAATGCGTCGTCTTGTCATCTCAACTAGCTAGCACCAGATCTATCATATATAAAAGTACCATATACTAATCGAAATCCCATAGTGCACCTACGCAGTGGTGGCACTTAGGATGCCCATGGGATCTGGGATCGAAGGATGCACCATATAGTTCTAACCCCCCCCGGCTACCTCACGACTAACTAGTTGAGTTCGGTGTAACTAGTTCTCCAATTCAGTTTTCAATGCATCATGCATCCATATCAATCATGCCATGCCACAACAACGTACCAACAATGCAAAAATAGCATGAGCAATCACAACTACATAACATGTTCATGATGCTAAAACCATAAAATGATGAGATTAAATGAGAGCTAACATGTAACTACATCACACCCTCAACCCAACATGATATGACCCTAAAAATCAGATCTTAACACTTGATTTAATGACGTAATCATGGCTGGAAAATGAGTTAGGTAAGCTTAACTAAACAATGTCTAGTTGAATTATCCTATCACCATAAATATATAACAATAGTACTCAAAGAAAATATCAATAGACTAACTAGAACAAGTTATCTAAAGGGGCTAAAATCATTCAGAAATATGAAATTTAACATGTTGGAGATAACACACTTTCAACTTAACAGAATCTCCATTACATGCAAAAGGAAAATTCCACCGCTATCCTTACTAATTACCCGCAACATATACAACTAAACCGGCTAATTAAACCAATGATATTCACTATAGGTCCGGGAGAGTTTAATATAAAAATTTTAATGATAGTAGACACGTCAAGAGTGCCTACCTGATCAACGTTAAGGAACTCGAGAATTGGCGACCGAAAACGATACCGGACGACAGCTACGTAGTGCACAACTCGAGCCAATCTAATAGGCAACTCACACCATCAAAATTGCTGGAAAAAGCACCGTGATCATGGGAAATATGGCATCGAATCAAAGAGAAATAAAGGCAAATATATCATAGATATTCAAGAGAGAGAAGGAGAGGATAGGAGAGAGAGAAAAGGGTGCTCACGGCGGCGAATAGGGGGCGGCGCACGGACGGCGCACGGCACTGCGCGGTGGGCAAACGGCGACCGGCCGCGTGGGCGGCTCACGCGAAGAGGTGCAACGGCGAACACACGGGCGGAGGCGGCTTCTGCCGCGGCGACGCGGTGGCTGACCGCGCGCGGGGCGTGTTGACTAGGACGGCGCTGGGCAAACGACGCGCACGTGCGCACGAGGGCGGCGGTGCGGACGAGGTGGAGGACGTCAATGCTGACGTCGACTACGGAGGCGCTCGCGCAGGGAGTGGGAAAAAGCGGCAGCCGGCGGCGCACGCTCGCGACGGCGAAGAAGAGAGAGAGAGAGAGAGAGAGAGAGAGAGATGAGGCGGACGACGAAGCGAGTGGCGGAGAAAAACGAAGACAGTTTTGTGGGGAGGAAAACAGCAAGATGGTGTAATTAGGGCGCAAGAGGGGGGAAAACGGTAAATATGGAAGATAATTAGGAAGATATTTAAATAAAATAAACACACTCCAAAAATTAATTCAAAACACCAATAACCTATCAAAGAAACAAAACGTTATAGTACGTGTAGAGAATTACCACTATATGCGTGTGTGTTTTTCCTTCTCTTCAAGCATGACTTTATCCTCTACATTTGACCTTTCTTAAGTCTACTTTTAGAAGAAGAGGGCCTTCATACTATTTAACGTTTACCTCTTACAATAAACGATAAGTGATTATGAAGATGTCAAACATGCGTATGCATAACATAACATACCTATGATAGAATTTTATAAGAGTGATTGAGTGAGGTGCCCTTAATGGCAAAATGTTGTGCTTCTTGTAAAGAGGTGGTATGCAATAAAGTTATGAACTCTTTTATGCTTGTCTACATATTTTTAGTATTTGTTAATAAATATGTTTCAATTGTGTTGATGTTGCACATAGTTTGACAATATTTCCTATAAGATGCGTATGCCTCATTAATGTTAATTTTTTTTCATCAGTGATATTAAATTCATCCACAATAGTACTACTAAGATTAACTTTGTATGCATCTCTTGTTCATCTAGTGATGACATATTTATGTGGCATGATTCTAATTTGCAGATACAAGAATACATATATGACATGCCGACATAATATGTAGATCTGTAAATGGGACAGGTTCTGGTTGGGATCATGTGGATCCGAACCTGAATTCGATAACATAAGCATGATCCAAACTCCAATATGAAATATCCATTGTGGTGGATTCAAATCTAAACCCAAATCCATAAACTAAATTCGGATCTGGGTTAACACGTTAATTACATGTCTGTGTTTGACAATTAAATAAAACATTGTAACACTCATTTCATCTACATCTTCCCGGTAAAAAATCATCTATGAATGTTTTTTTAAATATTAACCAGGACATCTGCCGTTACAAACAAATTTACATCCATTGCACGACACCATTAAAAATATTTAAACATTTACATCCACTACAGCATTAAAAAAATTTACATCCGCTACAACATTCAGCCATTCACCATTATAAATTATATAATAAAAAATTACATCCGCATGCGGATAAGTCGGCCAAACTAGCCATATAAGTCGAAAATCGACAAATAAATCCATCCAAAGGCAGGTTTGGCCAATCCAAGTCGAATTTCCGACTTATACAGCCAGATTGGCCGATCTAAAGAAGATTTCAGCTTGGATCGGCCAAACCGGCCGTATAAGTTGGAAATCGACAAATAATCCCATCTGAACGCAGGTTTGGCCGAACCAAGGTAGAATTTGACTTGGATCAGCCAAACCGGCCGTATAAGTTGGAAATCAAGTTGTTTTATAAAATTTATTATGTTGTAGATGAAGAAATTTAGCAAGAGCCGTCGTACATCTAGGAGTGAGACACCTAGTGGATCCATCAATCAGTCCGCTGGATCTCAGGGCCCGTCTCAGCCTACTTCGGATGTGGTGACATCAGCTAGACTATCTCTGGTAGTTGGCACTCGCCCTACTTTGGTGACGCCTCCTACAAACAGTCCATCTTCCTCCACCTCAGGTAAATATTTAATTGCTTCTTTTGTTGATTTGTAAATATCAAGTTCTAAAATTGTTCAAAATTTTGACTTGCAGCTACAGTTGCTAGACGTGGTTGAGGTCTTGCCAAGGCATATAATGTGCGAACATTAGTGCCTGGGCAGACCTTGAACATTCGAATTGTGGGAGGATCGGGTGTAGGCCCGAATGGCCAGGAGTTCACCTCGTACCTTGGAGTTTGCAATAGGGTACATTGCAATTTATGACAACAGGACTACATCACTCTTCTAGATGAGAAGAAAGAGGACATATTTAGAGATCTCGAGATAAATAAATAAAGTTCGGCTCAAATTTATTTATTTTTATTTTGAAAATACTAATCTACATATTTTAATACTTGCGGAAGCATTTTACATTTGAGCAATCTCCATCCATAGATGTAGAGATTTTAAGGCATATGGGAGAGATGCAGAGAAAACAAATAGGTCATCTAAAAAAGAAGGTAAAAATTTAATATATTTTTTATTGTTGTGTAATATAACTAATACAATTTTGGCATACAATATTTTACATGACGCTCACTAGAGGAGGCACTTGCCGTTGTGCCTTCACAATGCGACCCCAACCAGTGGTGTCATATGTGTGAGAAATGGTCGAGGGACAATAATAAGGTAAAGAATCGACCCAATTTAAAAATGATTTATATCTGACAACATAATTTTTTTGTAAAAAACTAACAATTTATTTTTACTTGTTTGCAGTCACTTAATCAAAGAAATAAAACAAACAGAACTCATATGAGCATGCCTTATAGGCGAGGAAGAACTAACATTCATCAACTTGAGATAGATTTTGTAAAATCTAAAATCTTTCTTATTTACTATTGCATACATATATTAAATTAATTTTTTCTTTGAACAAACATGAAAAGAAGGGCGTCGTCCTACCCGTTCATAGGTTTTTAAGATGACCTAGACGCATGAGGTGGAGGATGGATCCCTCGTATGGAGCAACGAGGAAAGTCGTCAAATGATAGTAAATAAATTAATTTATTTGTATCATTAGAACAATTTTGGTCTGATATATCAACTGACTTTATATTTACATTATGTAGGATGATATGTGCCAGTTGATGAATGCCCCCCAGTCAGAGGAATCGGATGCTCAAAATTCCGAGCATCCATTCTCTCCTGAAGATGCATTCATCACTGTATTCGGCAAGGACAGGCCAGGACAGATCCAATGTGGGGGGAGGGGACAGACCCGCAACACCTGGTATGGTGTAAGCGGTGGAGGTGCGAGTACCTCCACAACTCCGGGCTATCAGGAGTTGGCGAATAGAGTGGAGAAGCAAAATGAGTTGCTTAACACTCAAGCTAGTCAAATAGAGGAGCAAAACTCTCTTATTGACTCGCTCCAACAACAATTGAATGCCCAACAATAATAATTTCAGGAGTCGATGGCATGACTAACACAAGAAATGTTAGCCCGATTAGATAGTAGAGTCCCTCACGGCCTCATCTGTCAGTCTGTCGAGTTTAAGACCACCTCCACCACTTAGAGCCGCACAGAGAGATGACGAGGAGGAGGAGGAGGAGGAGTACGACAACGACGATGACAAGGGTTCATTTAGGGAGGATGAGTGAGAGAGTTATCTCTCTATCATTTGTATTCATTTCTTGTAATCGTTGTGTATTGAACAAATTTTAGTTTTTATAAATAAATATTGATGTTTATAGGTGAATGTGTGAATCTATGTTGTTTATGTTAAAATAAATAGTTTATGATTGAATGAATGTAGTTGTTTATGAATGAATGAGTATGTTTCTTTATAAATGAATGAACAACAATGTGTTGACGTAGAGTGTTTTTAATTCAATGTGGTGGTGATATATGTGTTGTAATTAGATACGGTGATGTAAACTATGATTATGTATGAATTTGGTGATTGTAAATCTTGTATATTCAAGTATGGATGTGTTTCTACATAAATTTTCTATTTTGTGTGCATTGTATTTTTTTAAAAAAATTGCAAGTTATTGGCAACGGCTTCCCAAAGTCGTCGCTAATATATTTATTAGCGACGGTTATACACTATTAGCGATGGTCGAAGAGCTATCGTCAAATCAAAAATTGCATTCCGCGGGACCCCAACCCGGATGCGGATTTTGGATTGGCTACGGCTCTTCAGCCATCGCTAATATTATTTTTCTCGGAATTTTTAGCAACGGCCTAGCAGCCTTCGCCACTACAATTTTTTACGACTCAAATAAACCATCGCTATTAAATTATTGATGACGGTTGTCAACCGTCATCAATAAACTTTGTAGCGATAGCTTTTGCACAGCCATCGCCATTTAAATTGGTGACGAGCTTATTTGGGATGGGTTTGTGACGGCTTTTAAGTCGTCGCTAATATTAAATGGCGACGGCTTTATGGTTGTTTGCGATGGCTTTCAGTCATTGCCAGTAACCCAGTAGTGTGAGGAATCATGAGTTCCGAATGAAAATAAGTAGAAACTAACATGCTTATGTCTTAGTAGGGAGATGTGCGGTGTGGATTCTCGACTTCCTTTTCAAGTGTGCGCAGAGGTGATTAGTTAACTGCAATACCCAAAGAACCAGAAAAAAGTGATAAAGGATTAGAATTAAGGTGACGGTGGAGCATTCAAAATGAAAGTAAAGTATAAATGAAAAAAGGATTAGAATAGACTGTGTTGGGATATATGGTTTTTTTGTTTGTAGAGATGAATGGTAGATGCCAAGATGGACATAATTAAGATGCCCCTACGATCTAAGAGGGATGAGTAAAAGGTGGAAGATAAATTGGGTTTGATTGACTTCCAGTTAGACGCACCTCAGTCAGTAGACACGTCCAATTAATCGCAGGAGGACAACAAGATGCCGTTACCAGCATGCCCACGGGACTGTAGCTACCAGCTTCCTCGGTCGATGGCAACAAAGGAGAAAAGGAAGGCGGAATTGGCAATGGGAGGGGTGCTTTAAGAGGAGGAGAAGTACTAGCATGGGCGTCCAAATGGGTCCAAACCTCCTAGGAGCTCCTTGGCCTATCTTTCTTCTAAGAGTTTGGATCACCTCAGTTTCCAGATGGAGAGAGTGGTCTCTCAGTCTCCAATCAAAAACGATGACGACCCCCAACAACTTAAGTGGCGGTTCAAATAACAAGTTCAATGAACTACTACCAAAAAGAGTTGAAACATTACTAATATCTTACTAACTCGTTACCTGTCGGTAATGAGTTGTATTATGTTCGGTAATGAATTAGTAAAGTGTCAGTAATAGTGTTCAGCGACGATTCATTGAGTCATTAACCCGTCACTGACAGAGTTGAACTGCTACCAACACTTTACTAACTCGCTACACATCACTAAGCGGCTGGGATCGTAATCGTTTTTAATTGAAGACTTAGACTACTCTCTGCATCCGAGGACCGAGGGAATCCGAACTCTTCTTCTAAAGAAGCCCCCCAAATCTATCTTATTCTGCGTGAAATTTGGGTTGGACTTCCTGTGTGATTGGACTGAGGCACTTCATATATATACGAGCATATGGAAGACCATGCTAATTTCGATATATTACTCGACTAGAAACGTTCAACAAGGCACATTTAGTTAAAAGTCGAATTAAATCAGGTCAAATTTATATCATCGGACATTACTTCTGAGGTTTCGCCCTGTAGTCAAATTAAGGGTAGTATTCCCATGAAAAGAAGATTTGTGTTAGTTTTGAAAATTAAAATAGAAAAGAACCGGCCAGTTGGAAGAAGGCTGTCCAGAGGTTGAACTACCTGCATCTTCCATGACATACATCGCGCGCATTCCATGATGACGGGCGGTCTCTTCTCGACGGATCGAACTCCCTGGTTGGGTGTCGGCCTGGAGAGTAATCCCCCGTACCGAACGGGACGCAGGTATCACCGGTCATCTGCCCATGCAGACTGCTGTCTTAGATCATAAAATGGCGGTGAGAAGGTGAGCTACCGTGTTATATATATATATATATATATATATATATATATATGCTCTTGAAGTACTCTTATTATCGAGTATACATGCACTAGGCTTCTTGCAGTCGGCTATAAATACACCAAGAAGAGACACCTTCGAATCCACCCGTCGAAGAAGAAGTGTGTCTTCTTTCGGAGCGTTCAGGCATGGGGTCGAAATCCCTGACCTTCGTGTCTATCCTCCTCCTCCTCGGTCTCCTCTGCGGTGCCACGACTGTGCGTGGCGCTGCCCGGCGGCTGCTTGACATCTCCGAGCAGCCCTCATTGCCTGAGACCCATCTGCCACCCCTCCCCAAGCCTCCTCATGAACCATTGCCGGATCTCCCTCACGAGCTGCCTGTCGTCCCCAAAACTGAGCTGCCGCCGCTACTGCCTCACGAGCCCGTCGTCCCCAAGCCGGAGCTGCCGCCATTGCCACACGAACACATCATCCATAAGCCGGAGCTGCCGCCATTGCCACACGAGCCCATCGTTCACAAGCCGGAGCTGCCGCCATTGCCACACGAGCCCGTCGTCCACAAGCCGGAGCTGCCGCCATTGCCGCACGAGCCCATCGTCCATAAGCCGGAGCTGCCGCCGCTGCCGCACGAACATGTCATCCCCAAGCCGGAGCTGCCGCCGCTGCCACACGAGCCCGTCATCCATAAGCCGGAGCTGCCGTCATTGCCACACGAGCCCGTCGTTCACAAGCCGGAGCTGCCGCCATTGCCACACGAGCCCGTAGTCCATAAGCCGGAGCTGCCGCCTCTGCCGCACGAGCCCGTCGTTCACAAGCCGGAGCTGCCGCCTCTGCCGCACGAGCCCGTCGTCCATATGCCGGAGCTGCCGCCGCTGCCGCACGAGCATGTCGTAACCAAGCCGGAGCTGCCGCCTCTGCCACACGAACCCATCGTCCCAAAGCCGGAGCTGCCGCCTCTGCCACACGAGCCCGTCGTCCATAAACCGGAGCTGCCGCCTCTGCCATACGAGCCCGTCGTCCCAAAGCCGGAGCTGCCGCCTCTGCCACACGAGCCCGTCGTCCATAAACCGGAGCTGCCGCCGCTGCCACACGAGCCCGTCGTCCCAAAGCCGGAGCTGCCGCCTCTGCCACACGAGCCCGTCGTCCATAAACCGGAGCTGCCGCCGCTGCCACACGAGCCCGTCGTCCCCAAGCCAGAGCTGCCGCCTCTGCCACACGAGCCCGTCGTCCCCAAGCCAGAGCTGCCCACTCCCCCGGAGGAGCCACACCTGCCGGAGCCCGCTCTGCCAGTTCTGCCTCACGAGCTGCCCACTCCCCCGGAGGAGCCACACCTGCCGGAGCCCGCTCTGCCAGTTCTGCCTCACGAGCTGCCCAAGCCATGATTCCTCCCATTTCACGCGTCCTGCGGCAAATTTATTTATAACGAGATACCGAAGTGTGCTGCTACGTACCTATTTGTGAAGTTTCATCTATGTATGTTGTGATTCCGGCATCTCTCTGCTGCATATATATCGGTACTTGATAGATTGTTTTCTCTAGCTTTCTTTTATATGACATTTGGTGTTTCGCTTTGAAGAGGGTGTTCTATCTTTGTGTTAATTTACTCATGGGGGTGAGATCAAGGTCCATCTTTTGATATGTACAAGTAAAATTATCTTTATTGAGATATTGTCTTGCATTTGAACCCTTGTGAGGTGTAACAATTAAGTCGGTCAATTGATCTAACCATCACATTCCAAAACTACTCTAACAAAAAAGCACGTTTGAATTTGAAATTCTTCTCACTTGACTTTCGAAAACAATAGTCGATAAGAGTCCTCAGTAATTCATTGATTTAATCATATTCTCAGACAAGTGTGATAATTAGTGGTCTTTTCAAATGGTCACTCGTTTTTGAATTACTCCCAACAAAATATGATTAATTTTAAAGTTTTCTTAACTTGATCTCGAAAGAATCATCAATCGAAGTTATTGATAATTTACTATTTTAATCTCTTAGCATATTCGTGTACCAGAATATTACATAGCTTCAAGAAAATACATTCCACCTCCCGCTTAAGAAAGTGTGAGAATTCACTATATATATATTCATTGTTCTCCTTTTATCACACCTATTTAAATGTATTTAAGTATATACACTTGGTGGTGCGGAGCAGATCTCACGTTCACATTGAAGGAGGTGGCCACTCTGTATTGATCTTGTTGACGGTGTCGTTGAAAGTCACTTGGGCAACTTCCGGACACGCGGCGGCGGCGTGCTGAAGGGTGGGCCTGGGCTGGGGTGCAAACGAACCAATATCCTCGATGACTAGTTCGATACTCGGTTCGTTAAAAGTTCGACTTGAATCATTTATTAAGTTAAATAAACGAGTTTGAACAGAAAAAAAAAAACTCGACTTATAAACAAGTCGAGTTTGAACAGAGACATGGTCTGCTCGATAAGTTCACGAGCAATTCGTTTAAGTGTTCGATAAAATACTCGATTAATTAATCGATTAATTATTTATTTAAATAATAAAATTAAAATAAATTATATTTTTATATTTTTATATTTTTAATATTATGTAAAATTATATTTTTATGTTTAAATAGTAATTTAAAATATTTTTTTAATATTTAAACTCTAATTTTAAGTAAACGAGCTCAATCTCGAGTTCAAAAATGAGTTTGAATATGAGTTCGAATCGAGTTCAAGTTAAATTGACTTGTTTACGTAAACGAGCGGCTCGACGAGCCGAGTTCGAACAAGACTTTTGAAAACTCATCGAGTATCGAGCCGAGTTCGAACGACTAAATAATCGAACGAGCCGATCTCGAACAGTACCCTGCTCGACTCGATTGCACCCCTAGCCTGGACAAGTGGGGGCACCTCTTTCTGGTGGGCGATGGGCTCACGCTAGTAGTGACAAGCCGGGACGGCATATAGGCTCGTGAGGGCGACTAAGCAGCTTGGACTTGCCGCGGTCGCACGAGCGATGTTGGATTTACAAACTTGAAAAAAGAGATGGTTTGGTTAGTTTTTTTTTCTTTTTGATGTAAATTTTCTTAATCAAGAGATGAAATTTTCCGACGGAGGAATATGAATATTGAGTGAGTTTTCTTGTGTTTCCAATGAGAGCTTTATATATTTATAAAAAGTTTAGATGGAATTTTAAAAGAGTTACTTGGGTATCACTTATTGGGTGGTGAGAGAGATCGGATATTCATTACTTTTTGTTTACGACTTCGGATCACTTCAAATATCCGATCTCTCTCACCACTTATAGTTACTATATCCTGACTTGTTCATCTGAACGTATAATTACCATACTTCTCATGTAATCACTAATCTCTTCGTTTACTAAACCACTAATTAGGTGGTGAGAGAGATCGGATATTCATTACTTTTTGTTTACGACTTCGGATCACTTCAAATGTCCGGAGGAGAGAACTCCCTCCGTCTCCAATAAACAGTCTCCACCTAGCCACCCTTGCTTATGATATTCAGCCGATTTCCATCCAAAAGATGAGAAGGTGAATAACGTGGGTTAATAATTTTTTTCATTTGTTACTAAACTATTTATTCATATAGTTACTAACCTCTCAATTTATTAAACCGCTCGACTATACTATTCATGTAGTTACTAATCTCTCAGCTGACTAAATTGCTTATAATTACCATCGCCCGACTGATTCACACGGGCATATAATTACTATACAACTCGTATAGTTACTTATCTCCCTACTTGATAAATTACCAGTATTGTTACTATCTTCCGACTTACTCACGCAAATTTATAGTTACTATATTACTCGTATAGTTATTAACGTCTCCACTTACTCAACTACTCGTATAATGGTTACTATATCCTGACTTGTTCATCTGAACGTATAATTACCATACTTCTCATGTAATCACTAATATCTTCGTTTACTAAACCACTAATATAGTTACTTATCCCCACTTTAGTAACTATAGGTTCATCTTAATAACTATATGCAACGTCTTAATCATTATATAACCCCTCGGTAAGTTGCTAACATTTACCGGAATGTGATAATATTTATGAGAAAATGACATCGTTTACGAAGAGTTGACAATATTTATGGTCAACTATCCATTTTCATTCTCACCTCCAGGATCTTGTGGAGTATCTCAGGTTAGATGTGTCAAGTGACTCTCTCTGGTCGAAGACTGAGGAAATTCTCTCCTCCGGACGTCAGACTCCTCTCACGAATCTTTCAACGGTGACTCCTCTCCACAAGGCTCCGGCGGATCTTCTCAGTTCAGAAACTCTCCCACGCACACCGTAGCAGCTCCGCGCGCACCGCCATCCACACTCCTTGTATAGAAGATGTGGGGAACAAGGTGCCTCCCGCCCTATCGTAACTCCCTTGTGAGGATGGAGGTTTCCCCGGGTATCTCTCCCTATTCCGTCTGCAGCACCGTACAAGGCGGAGGTGGAGGGGTTCTCTTCTCGTCGACGATGAGAGGAGACTTGGGAGGGAGCAGGTTATATACAATATAAACTGTCTCCCTCTGTTGCCTTTGTTTTCCATGGACAGCTTTGCTCTTTGACGTTATGACAACAAGATAGGAGAAGCTCAATCTCTTTGAAGGTCCGTGTAACACCCAGGGAGACCGCGAAGGTAGGGGCATGATCGTTTTCTTGAAAACAACCGGTGTCTTCGTTATTTTAGGACTTTACTGACCATTCTCCCCCATTCAGTTGATATAACTTTAATTAAAATATTACCAAACAACTTATTATTATTTTTTAAATTATATAATTATTGTCAAACATGATATTTTAATAACTTACATTTTAAAAAATATCATTAATTATAAAAATTATTATCGTAAAATTGTTTTAAAAATTAAAAACAACCAAACACCCAATAAGCACTTATGAGAGCAACCTTGGATGATTGAACATGGTACTTTGTAAATCATCATTCATCCCTCGTGGGATGTTTAGTTGCGTGATAAATTAAATTTTGTTATAACTTTATATTTTTGTTACAAAACTTGTTAAAAGGGGTGATTGACAATCATTACACATTTATATTTTTAAAGAGATTTTCTCCTAAACCAAAAAAAGATGAGACCCTTTATTTTATGTTATGCCCCACCCACCCCCACCCCCACCCCCACCCCACATTTTTTTAATCATACGGGACTCCCATCTTTCCAAACATGACAATTTCATGCTCTTGATTAGTGTACCCTTTATTTTAATATAACTTTTTATCATACAACTGTATTAAAATTTGTTGTACAACCAAACACCCAACAGTGCACTTTAAAGTTTTTCACCCCAATGGGTATTTTTGTATAGTAGGACTTCTTTGGCCCCACCTGTTGAAAACGCTATTTCTCATTCAAAAATTTGTGTCGGCACCCATGCACTTTCAACCCAAAAAAAACATCCCATTTTGAAATTCCAACCAAATACATGGTTTTACACTGGCCAATTAGTGAGTTTCATTCATGCGTATAATTGTCTAGAGTAGGAAAATAAATATCATATACCAGCTCAAAAGAATGAAAATAAGTAACATATACCAGCTCAAAAGAAAGAAAATCTCCTGTGCAGAACACTTTGTGCCTCATATTTTTACCAAATGTACCTTCGAAAAAGAAGGGATAAAGAAATTAGAAGACAAATAAGAACTTGCTGCTCAGATACTGTAATACAAGATTGATAAAACAATCAGACAAATAATCCCAAACAAGGATTACTTTAACAAGCATATATGACGTTCCAAAATTTCCCCAGCATAGCTTTTCTTAAACATTTATGGGGTGTTTGGTTACATGATAATTTTTTGTACACTTTCATGATAAAAATTTATATTAAAATAAAAAGTGAACCAACTCATGGCATAAAATTATCATATTTGGAGGGATGTGATAACAAAAAAGAGTAACTATCATTCTTGACCAAACAAAGTGGGGGAACACAAGAAAAAAGAAAGAGCTGAGATCCTCTTTCTTTGTTTAAGAAGAAAATCACTTTCAAAACATAAAATTGTCAAGGTTGCCAAACACCTCTTTTAACAAGTTATCTTACAATTTTTAAAAATTAAAATAAAAATTTCCATTATCATGCAACCAAACACCCCATAAGCAAAAACCTTGCTCTCAGACTTCTGAAATTTTTAAATATCAAACCTACATCTGGAGTTGAAGAAAACCAATCAACAAAACCCCACAGACTAAAGATAAAAGATAATGAAACCAACAAAAAGGATACAATTTTACCTCTGTAAAGGCGAACCAAGATATGCAGCGCCCATTTCATTACCTTTGCCATCCCAAGACTTTCTTATTTATGGGTCGAATGGCTGCCCTTACTGTGGTATACCATGTTCCAAAATATTCAAAAAGTGCGGCATCCAGGCATTAAACAAGTTTGGGTCAAGGAAACCCTAGCTGCAGGAGAATCAAAAAAGCATCGAGTATGACATACATGGTAAGAGAACTTCACAAATTTGAGAAAGATACATATATGGAAGACCAGATATCTTGCATATGAGCCTGATCAAAAATGCTATTCCCACTGGGGGTTGACGATCTGGATAAGCATTTTAAATATATCTATTAGATACAGAGAGATCTCTCCGACATTTAGGCAAACAGAGTCCTCCATTTGACTTGAACCTTGAAACAGAATGAAAATGGGCAAATCAATGTTCACTCCCACCCAGGCTGGCCACTTCACTGATATGTCTTAGGTGCACTTTAATATTTTTTTAATCCCAAGATCACAATTACTACAACTTCCACCCCTACTACCCACTTTAAGTTATGCCGTAACTTTTTATCAAAAAACTTAATATCCCAATTTTACCCCTCCCATCACCTGAAGCAAGCACCTATACACCTGTACGCACCGGTAAGTTTGTGCACTTGATTTGCATCGGAACGTGAGCATAAACCCCAGGGATATGGTACCTTTCTTCTTGAAATATGCAACAAGTTTTCATATTAAGAACCCCTCAGTTCGGTTCCTGCAAGTGACCAAAGAAAAACCAAGAGAAAAGCACATTTGATCTTGTGGAATAACAAAGATAGGTAGTTTACTTCACTCCACCATGCACCTAATCAAAACACTCAGAAATATTCTAGCTTGGAAAATAATGGCAGACATCTTCATTGAGATAAAAATCGGAGCAGCAGACAGATCCACGAACTCCCACGGAAGAGGCTTTCCTGAAGACAGCTCTGAGGAAGACGGAGCTCTTGCTATGGGCCTATGGCTCAGCTCGGGGGGAAATGGAGAAAGACACCATTGGTAGAGCTCTCGCAAGGGCTCAGCTCAGGGTCACGATGGAGGAAGATAGCATCAGGAGAGCTCCGCAATGAGAAATACAGTGTTGCGATGGAGAAACTAGGACTTGGTCTCACGATGGGCACTTCGAAGCCCTCTTCATTTTGCTTAATAGAAGCGTATTGTGGGTATAAGAAAATGGACTTTACAGAAAGGACTAACAACTTTAAAGGTGAAAGAAATAGGACAAAAAAATAAGTATACACAGCGTGGGACTAAAAAAATAAGTTTATGCACGAAATAGGACTCAACTGAAAACGCCAACAAAATTATACTCAGTCAAAGAAGCAAGTTTAAGAAACAAATAATTTTTAGTTTAAACCAATAGCCTCCAAATCATCATGAGAAAAGTAACAATAACATATGCTTCTGACATTCGAATACACAAACCTAGATATTGATCTGCATAAGGAAAATAAAAAAGAATCAAGAAATCTGAAATTTTCAGAAGGAGGAGAAATTTCAGCTTAATGAGTCGTTGTACAAAGAAGGCAAGCACATTCCAGCCAAGATGTTCATTTCATTTTTTAAGGTGACCTTGAAAGAGGACACAGCACAGCATACTAAAGACAAGGTTGCAAGGACAAGACAAGAAATAAAACATAACATCTATCAAGACAACAGAGGTAGACGCAAGCCATTGGGAACAACATCCTTTAAAGTCCTGATGTGTCTTTCGCCAAAACACATCAGGACTTTAAAGCTATAGGCAGCTCTTTGTGCAGTTTGAAAGGCACATAACAAGAAGTTCTTTATACCCTTCTGATCAGTAGCTGATATTCTGAAAATGGCATTAAACTTACTGCATGATTGGTATTTTTAAAATAGAAATCATAGTTTGAGTATGGCGTTGCACCCAAAAAAAATCAAGAGAAGAAAGGAGGGATTGGCTTCCCCTGTGCACAAGGTCGGAGAAGAAGAATAAAGGAGAACAATGAAAAGAAAGGGCCCAGCTGGGAAGATCCAATGGCGCTCCAACAAGACCTGCTGCTGCCACCCGGCCAAAGGAGGAAAAAGAAGAAACCACTACCTGTGAACCAGGCCGGAGAAGAGTTGAAAGAAAAGCACAAAGCAGAAAGGGAAGAAGAAGAAGAAGAAAGAGCTCTGCCACTAGCACCTGACCAAGGAAGAAGGGTAGCTGCAGCCAGTGACTACCGAACCCTTGGCCACAGCCACATTCACATGCTCCCTAAAACAGTTATTGGGGGCAGGGGTGGAGGGACAGAGAGAAAGGGGGGTTGACCGGGTAGTCACCTTACCTCCCCTCCACTAGCAATCAAGAGAATGAGGCAAGAGAATTTACAGGTATGAGCAAGCAAGAGAGAAACACGATGGTTTTCTTAATGTGGTGAAGAGGACAATTCTGTGGGAATTCAGCTATGCAAACATTCACCAACAAGCTTAAAAGAATGAGAAATTTTTTTAGTGTGGGAGTGCACATACTTTGAGAGTGACAGCTAGAAGAAGGCAGGACCTACTAAAAAACATTCTAAGCTTTTACATTTTAAATGAGGAGAACATCTCAGAGGATGAAAGGATTGAATGGGAAAGAGCCAATGAGTACAAGGATTGGTACTTAAAAGATGAGTTAAAATAGGAATATGTTATTAATCAACCCCTTCGTGGGTAATCTATTTCTGAAAATTGCCGGTAGAAACAATTTGATTCTACCAGGCAATTCAGATACCCAAACAGCCTTCGACCCCACTTCTACCCCTCATCTGTTCAATTTCGGAAAGGCAGACTTAAAAGAAAAAGGAACTATTCTTTGTTGGAACCCACATTAATTTATCTTCCTGATCATTAATACACTAGTATGAACTGATCAAACCCAACGAATAAGCAAAATCAACAATTTCTTCGTCTTTAAGGCCCCTTCTGAACTTAACTGACCAACTATTGCCAGTACCCCAAACCATGTGAACCTTTCCTTCCCTATTTGAAACTGTACAACCTTAGGAACCTAACCACTAATGTCTCAAAACTCACCCACTTGTCCTTTAAAAAGAGCTTTTCCTCTCATTCCCTAAGCCAACAGCTGAGGATGATCTGAAGAAGTCCCAATTCCTTAGAATACCTGTCCAAATTCTGGATAATCTGTTGTGATCACGGAAATCTGCAATCCAACCTTCCTCCTGGCTGAATCCATACTTCTTTTTTTTGGACAATGGCGCAACGGCTGCACAAGAAGTGACCACCCACATCCAGGGCTGGCCACTCCCAGGATCGAACCCCGGAAGAGCTGCCCCGGGGGCAGAAGGTGTCCACTCCGCTAGGGCACGGGGACTGGCTGAATCCATACTTGAAACAAGCAATCTTACCCCAATAGGAAGCCCTTCTATATAATTTAGCTTCCACATCCATTTAGTCAAAGCTGCCTGATTAATAATTCCCAACAGCATGAGACCAACCCCGGCCTCCCTGATATTTCTTCACATATGATACCACCATACCAGATGAAGGCTTCTACCTTCTTCCTTTCCCTACATAAAACTTACAAGTTTTTTTTAACTTCGGTTTAAAATAAATGATCTAGACTAGTCTATTGTTTGCATTGTTTTCAAGGCAACTAAGGTGGCATAGTACAGCCTTGATGCCTAGGAGTAAGGTGAGACATTAAACAATATCTTTTTTCAATAGTAAAATTGATAAAATAGAAAATATATATGTGACAAATAATACAAAATAGCTATGGCACTATATAAATCAATTAATAATGTGCAAGTGCATAATTACATAGACTAAATAACTTAAATATAAGTTAATTTTAAGTATTTAATTTGTATTAATTATTAATAAACATTTATGAAATTAGTAGCCATATAGAAGTTGGAATTGTGTGCACACACAATAAATTAGTGTTGTTTATATCCTATGTGAATTAAGTCTCTAGTTGTGTGATTGTAGACTTAAGCAGTAGATTAACTACTTCTTCATAAATTTTCTTTATTGAAGAGTTGAACATATATAAAATGATTAAATCGTATATAGTTGTTGTCTTCTGATGTAACTTCAAATTTAAAGATTTTTAAGTTCCTTTTGTTTTGGAAATTCATTTTCCTTTTGAATTTGAATTTGATTTGATTAGACCTTAGCATTGACTTCTTAGGAAAATAGATGATATTCCATAAAAGTACTAACTAGGGTCAAAATTATATGTTGAGGTTGTTAGGTTCTTTGAAAATTGATTTTGACATCTCCCCGTCGGATGGTGCGAAGATCCGACGTTAATTACATCGAGATAACTCGAATACCCTTGATTAAGCGTCATAGCGATCCATGAATATAGAAAACAAGCATCCACAAAAATAAATAAACATTCACACATATATGGACATAGGAGAAAACAATCCCATAAAATTTGATGGAATGCAAGCACTCAATTTTTTAGTTTGAATTTGATTTAAATTGGATTTCTTGAATTAAATTTGTTGGTTTGATTTTAATTGGGTTGAATTTAATTTGAGTTGGATTTAATTGGTTGAATTAAATTGGTTGATTTGGATTGCATTAATTTGAATTTGGTTTGAATTTAATTTGAGTTAAATTTAATTGGTTGAATTGCTTTTAGTTTGAATTTAATTAAGATTGATCCAGTTTGGATTTGTTTGAGTTAAAATGAGTTTGGGGTGAATTATTTTATGCGACTTTCAGATTTATAAATTGATTTGGGTTTGAGTTTGAATTTGATTTGTTTTAAGTTTGGTTGAAATGGATTGAATTCGGTTTAGATTTAAGACAGTTTTATTTGACTTATTGATTTGAGTGAGATTTGGGCTTAACTTGAGAAATATGGTTTGCTGGAGTTGGTTTGTTCTGAGTTTGTTTTATTGAATTTATTAAAGTTCAGTTGAATTTGTTTGATTTGGGGAAATTGGCTTGGATTGGGCTGGCCTTATCTGATGGGTTAATCAGATTTCTGTTAAATTCAAAAAAAAAATTCATTTCATGAATTCGACAGAAAGCTGGGTTCAGTTTATTAATTGAGTTTGTTTGTTTTAAACTTAACTTGTTTTGTTAGAGTTTGATTAAAAGTTTTACTTATGAAACTGGATTGTTTCAAGTCTTGGCCAGAACATGAGTTATCGGAACTTGAAGTTTGATTGAATTTGGGTTATTTAAGGTTCATTTGGAAATTTGATTCTAACTTGCAGATTCGGCTGAACTGAAGTTGAGTAGGAGATTTTACATTTTTTGTTTGTTATCTTTGTTTGTTGATCCTCTAAAAATGACACTCGGATTCTAGCTCTTTGATTTCAGAAATTCAGCTTTTTGAAATGTACAGATTTTTCAGATTTCGGATTCTCAGTTTGCAGGTTTTGATTTAGTTGGATTGATTGGTTTGGATTGAATTGAATTAAAATTAAGTTTGATTTGAGTTCAATTGAGTTTATTTCATTCAATTCATTGGTTTTAATCAAATTTCAGCAGAACCTGTACTTCATGAATTGGGCAGCTTCTGGATTTTCTTTTATGCAATTTCAGATTTATGTAAATTGATTTGGGGCGGTTTTGAATTTGGATTTCTTATGGGTTTGAATGGTTTGGGACTACTTAATTGTGGATCAGTTCCTGACAGACTCAAATTTGGGACGGGCCTGAACAATATTCTGATTTTAGCTTGTTGGTTCCCTCAAAACCCTTTTCAGATTTTATCTATGAATAAAGCTCAGATTTTGAAATTCAGACTACAGAAATTCTGGTTTGGATCTCCTGCAAATTCAGGTCTTCTGCACATTTCTGCTTTTCCGGCTGCAGATTCTCTTATTCTGCACTTTTTTATGGTGCACTCGGATTTTCAGCTTCCAGGCTCCAGATTCCAGATTTTACACATGTTTCAGATTTTAAAACCCCAGATCTTGTAGATTTCAGTTTTTTGTTGCATGTTTCGGAGTTCAGATTTTGTTGAAGCTTCAATTTTCAGATGACAGATTTTTGGTTCGGACCCCCCTCCCCTTGCAGATTTTAGATTTTTATATGGATTCTACACCTCAATTCTCAAATTTCAGATTTTTTATGTGGATTGAATTCAGACCTCAAAGATTTTTTTTTTTTTACTCAACTTTCAGATGTGCAGAAACCTGTTTGCAACCCTCGGCTCCCTGCAAAGTTCAGATTTTTATTTTTTGATTTCAGTTTCAGACTCCAGAGCCTGCAGCTCTGCACCCTTAATTGATTTCCAGATTTTTTAAATGGGTTCTGCATAAATTCAAATTTCAGATTTCAGATCTTCAATGAGTCAAGTTCCAATTTCAGATTTTTAATCTCTGAATTTCAGAGGTGATTCAAATTTCAGATTCTGCTTTAGATTTCAGTTTCAAGTCTGCTTTCGGTTTGTGAATTTTACAAATTGATGGATTTCAGATTTTTAAATGTTCAGAATTCTTTTACAGTTTCAGGCTTATGTTTGCATTCCGATCACTTCATGAGGTCATTGCATCCTCTCTTTTCATTGAACTTGCACCGAACATATTCTCCACATTGTCTGAAATACAACATCATGACATGACGTTCATTCTATCAACTTGGTATCAAGCATCTGTTGGTCTTGAGATCAACTTGAATTTGTTGTCTTGAACATATCCCAGCCTTTAATAGGCATCCTGGAATTTGTTTTCGGCATTTGAGCAGTGTCCTGCCTTTGATAGGCATAGAAGTCTTCTCTCAACCGGTTCAAGGTTGAGCATACCCGGCTTTTAATGAGCTTGTGGGCACTCATCCCATGGTTGGTCATCCTCATTAGCCTATGGTTTGGGCATGTTGACATGTTGATCATGCACAGCCTCTCCATGGCATAATGGGAAAAATAACTCCCTCGTGAGGGATGGTAAGACATTGGGGTCTTTTAACTAGACCTTTGTATGCCCACCTTAAGAAGAGGGTCAGGAGGTGGGTTTAGAACCGGCCTCCTTGTTTCCCTTTGTTTTGAATTCTTTTAAGTTGAGCCGAGGCGATGAGGTGGGTTTAGAACCGGCCTTATGTTTGCCTCGGTTTGTTTAAATTAAATGGATTTTTATTTAATTTAAATTGATTGTTTATTTTATTTATTATTTTTTTGATTAATCATGGGTCAGGAGGTGGGTTTAGAACCGGCCTCTGCTTGCCCAATTATTTTCTTTTAGATTATGCCGAAGCCATGAGGTGGGTTTAGAACCGGCCTTATGCTTGCCTCGGTTTGTTTAAATTAAATTGATTTAAAAAAAAGTATTTTTTTGAAGCCATGATATTGTTCATGTGGGGGCAAATGGGCCTTCGCGGTCCTCCTCTTCCTCCTCTTCTCTTCTTCTTCTTCCTCTTTTTTTTAACAACTTTTCCTCTGTGGGCCCCACATCCCCAGTTGACCCTGGGTCAACTGGCCACCTGCACGCGACCACCCTTCCCTCTCTTCTTCTTCTTTCTCTCTTTTTTTTAAACATCTTTGGAGGTGGGCCCCACCCCTGGTTGACCGGCCGGTCAATGGGCACACGCGCGCCCTCGCGCCGGCTACGCGGCTCTCACGCGGGGCCCCACCCTCCGCCGTATGTCCAGCCTGGACATAAGTCGGGGGAAAATCATCCCCCAACGCCTCCTCCTTCACCTGTCGACGGGTGAAGCTACAGCGGGCAGCTCCGGACCTCCCGACGACGGCGACGGCAAGAGGTTCGAGCCTCCCCGACGGCAGCGGCGACGCTCTTCTCTGCTGCCCTCGACTGCGGTGAACCTCGACGGCAGTCGGCGTACAGGCTAACGGCAGAACTTCCTCCGGCGACAACACATGGCTTCAAGAGGGGATTTCGACGACGCTTACGGCGGCAATGGACAAAGGATGCAACACCGCCCGGACCTAAGGATTCCGACGATGCTTACTGCGGTGTCTGGAAGCTCCGCCGGTTGCGTCGGAAGAAGGGGAGGGGGCTGCCGGTGCGTCCGGAAGAGGTAGGCTTCTCTCTCCCTCTGCTTGCAGTCTCACGGCGGCTCCAAAATCTGGCCCTCTCTGTCTTCTTCTGCCCTC
This sequence comes from Cryptocoryne crispatula var. balansae, assembly GCA_036172225.1. Taxonomy (NCBI): domain Eukaryota; kingdom Viridiplantae; phylum Streptophyta; class Magnoliopsida; order Alismatales; family Araceae; genus Cryptocoryne; species Cryptocoryne crispatula. The sequence goes on along the minus strand of CM069929.1, from coordinate 9,542,575 downwards.
TCGATCCCCTCTGCGCGACCGCCTCCGAGGGGTTTTATAGGCCCCTCGGCTCTCCTTTGGTTAGGAAAACCACCGCGCAATGCCTCCGCCTTCGAGCTGGACCCGGAAAGGTCCGGGATTTCGTGAGATTTACTCCCTCGTCTCCCCCAGATCCCCTTGCCGCGATAGAATACCTCCATCAAAGAGGATTCCGATCCTCTTTCCTGCGTATGAGACCTGCCGAACGATGCACTTCCGGCTTCGAGCCGGACTAGGAGGGGTCCGCGATTTGGGGGATCGACTCCCCTCTTCTTCCCATTCTTCCTATCGTGTTGGAGATCCTTGTACGGTAGGATTCTGCTCCGAGCCGAACCTGATCGCACGCTATATCCGCGGGATTGATTCCCCCTCCTCTTTCTTTCCTGGCTTTCAGCGGCTCCTACTGCCTTCATAATGCAAGCATTCCTCCGTGAGTTGGGGACCTCCCGTAACTGGGCGTCCTACTCCAACAAGGACTCGTATGAGTCCAAAATCTGCGTAATTTAGCTTCCCTTGCCCTTCAGCGCCCCCGGAGGATCAGTCTAAGCAACCTTATAGCATTTCTCACCTTCGGGTGCATCCGATTCATCTAGAGGACTGTTTAGAAGGTGACTCCGTCATCGGGACCTCTACTTGCCTTGTCTGATAAACCTTTCTGCCCTTACTGGGTGCTGTGGGACTGCCATTGTAGACTATTCCCTCCAGCCAGCTGGTCGATCAGCTTGTAAGCTTCTCTTCTTTTTTTTTCTTTCTTCTTTTTTCTTTTCTCTTTTTTTTTCTTTTTGAAAATATGGGTGTCAACATCTTCCTATCTTGTTTAAAGAAAATGTGGCATATTGCTAGTGTTTTTCCTTTTAACTTGATTTAGCTCATATTATTCTCGGTGACCTTTTATTTATTGTATATTTTTAGTAGCTATATATAATTAATTCTCCTGCCATTGTCGGTCCCTAGCCCGGATGAGAAAAAGAGAGGATTGCAGTAAGTGACAACCATCGTAAAACTTATGTCATTTCTAGTTCATAGATTTAAACCATATTTATTCGTGTGGTGAACTAAGTTGAAGCTCAAGAGTTAGGGATACCATGAGTTGGGTTAGGGTAAGAACTCACCACTTAGAGTCGCAGAGTAGGGTGTTTGATGGGAGCAGACTTTCAGGGCAGAGAGAGCATGGGACTAAGAGGAATAGAATATATTTGCACTCCCATTATTACCAAAACAAAAGAATGTTCTGGCCCAACCCTAGTTAGGTAAAATCGGAGACAAGATTATGTATTGGAACTTGAAATACAGGGATCCTCACAAGTAAGTTGATGGAACTGATAGACACAATGAAAAGACGTAAGATCCACATTGCCTGCATTCAGGAAACCATATGGAAGGTCGAGTTTTAAACTCTGGTACACAAGATAGATATCTAATAAAAATGGAGTTGGAATCATTTTGAATAGTACCATGAAGGACAAAGTGGTGTCAGTGGTCCAAGTGAATGATAGGATCATCCTAGTTAAGGTGAGTATTTAGCAAGAAGTAATCAATGTAATTACCATCTATGCACCACAAGTAGGAGTCAATAATGAGCTGAAAGTACAATTTTGGGATGATATAGATGGTATCATGCAAGGGATACCAAACGAGAATAACATCATAATTGGTGGTGATCTCAACGGTCACGTCGGGTCCCAAGGAAGTGGATTTGAGAGTGTCCACGGGGCTGTGGGTATGGGAAGTAGAATAAAGAGAGAGCAATATCTTAGAGTTTGCATTGGCTTACGACCTAATTCTAACAAATACCCACTTCATTTAGAAAAATGAACCGCACCTTATGTAAGGATTGTAAAGTCATACCAAGTGAAGCACTCACAACCCAGCATAAACACCTGATATTAGATTTCAATGTCATAGAACAGTTACGAACGAGGAGGCAAAGAGAGCCCCTAAGATCAAATGACACGAACTAAGAAGAAGTAAGCAGGAGATATTTAGGAATGAGGCCCTCAAACTTAGGAATGCGATCTAGGCAGAGATGTTGAGTCCCTATGTGCTAACATGGCATCAAAAATCATGATAATAGTCGATAGGTAAAAATATTTTTGAAGAATCTACTAGGCAAGGTTCACCTATAAGGGAATCGTGGTGGTGAAATGATAAAGTGCAGAGAGCAGTGAAGAGCAAGAGAGAGTGGTTTAAGAAATTGTCTAACTGCAACAATAGTAAGGCCTTTGGACAATATAAGATCGCTAAGAGAGACGCAAAAAGGGCGGTTAGATGAGCTAAGGAGACAACCTGTAGCAGGTTATATGATAAATTGGGCACAAAAAATGTAGGAAAGATATTTACCATCTAGCCAAGTTGAGGGAGAGGAGATCTCGGGACATAGGACAAGTTCGGTATATTAGAGATAAGAAGGGAAGAGTGTTGCCTCGAGACGAGAATATCTAGGAACGGTGAAAAAGTTAATTCAAAACTCTTCAATGAACATTTTCAGGAAAGCACAATGGAGTCAGGTGAGGATCGGAGGCAAGGGGAGAAGTCCTCCTAAAACCTTACCCCGCTAAAAGTGCGCATTACATTGGGGAGAATGAGAAGTGGCTAACCCTACTATTTAACAAAATAGTTACCTCTGATAGGATGCCAAATGAGTGGAGAAAGAGCATCATCATCCAGATATTTAAGGAGAAAAGAGACGTTCAAGATTGTGAGAATTATAGAGGTATCAAGCTTATGTGTCAGACCATGAAGTTGTAGGAGAAGATTATGAAAAGGAAACTTTGAGAGTGTAATGAGATCTCCGAAAATCAATTTGGGTTCATGCCAGGTAGATCAACTATGAAGGTCATCTTTCTAACAACATCATTAATAGAGAGATATCGAGACCTAAAGAGAGATCTTCATATGATTTTCCTCGATTTAGAAAAAGCATATGACCGAATTCCTAGAGAGATTCTTTGGTGAGTGTTAAGAAGGAAGAATGTGCCTAGTGAATTCATTAACATTATCAGGGACATGTATGAGGGGTCGACCGCCTAAGTTTCCTTGCCGGGAGGGGTGTCAGGCCTTCCCAGTATCAATTGGGCTACACCAACAAACCGCTTGAGTGTATCAGGGACATATCAGGTGGTGCCCTCTTAAGGCACCTGTTAGATAAGTCGAGACCCTGAGGCTGCCAGCATAGAAGAGGCAGAGAGGTAGACCCAAGTTAACTTGACGTAAGCATATCCAATATGACTTGGATGAATTAGGCATATGAGAGAGATTAGCGGAAGCCTGTGTAAAATGAAAAAGACGGATCCGTATAGCCGACCCCAACCATTGGGACTAAGACTTTGAGTTTGAGTTTGAGATTTATGAAATTATTTGATCCTAATTATTATTTCATCAAAATGTTTATTTATAATCAAATTAAGTATTAGAACTACTTATCTTCAAAACCACTCCATTAAGTGATATTAATACTTAATTAGCATTATTTATTTTTAAATTAGCCAAAATAACCTTAAATTTCCCTGCTCTCCTAGGCGCCTCTCACCTTGACCCGCGAGGGAGTGCCTTGTCACCTAGACAAGGCCTTGAAAACCATGGTTGTTTGGTTTGAATTTTGGGGAAAATGCCCAAAACGGTACCATGTTCACCCTAAGCACACCTTCCTTAATCGCCTTTCTTAACCTGTTAAACAACCCATGGGAGGTTTGTTAAACCCAACATCTTGTATTCAAAACATAGTTGTCAATGAGTCCAAGGCATTCATAGGTGAAAATTCTGCTTAAACAACAAGGCGGCCGCTTAGCCGTTACCTAAGCAAAATAATTATATCTTAATACTCCATTATTTTAATATGGACAAAAATGGCCAAATTTTCCATAAATGCATAAGAGAGTCCAAAAGAAAGCTAGAGAAAAAAGAATGGAAGGCCTCATATATCTCGAAACTACATGTATATATACTTACCTAAATCTATTTTCACTATCGTTAAATGGGGCCCACAATTTGTAGATTGACCTATGGATCGGATTGCGGGGGTTTAAGCGGTCAGCAACAGCCGTGATTAGCAAGATTGGCTGATCTAGATCCTGACATGATTTTTTCCAGTATATTTAGGGTGGGAACTAGGAAGAGGGGCGGTGGCTGTCACCCCTCCACCACCTCCAGTAGCAATCATCATGAATCCCAGCCACCCCTCCACCTTGGATTGATCTGGTATCTATTTTCATATTTTTTCTCAATTTTTGGAAGGATCAATCCATGCCAATCCCCAATCAGATTTCCTCTCGTCAGATTGGCCAAAACAGCTGATCTGAGCTAGATTGAGATCAATCTTTGCCAATCCAAAGGCAATCTAGACCAAAAGTTCTTGGCAACAACCTATAGAAACAAAGGTCAGTCCAAGAGGAGCAGATGGATCTTGTGTATCCAAAAAACAATGATGGAGGTCAGAAAGTAAAGTGTTGAGAAATATTGGTGGTTCTCAGTTAAATGGCTGTTCTTTTGAGACAGCTTAAGGTAGTACAGGAGGCATTGTTATTCTATGGAATAAGGGAGTGATGGAAGTGGTTGGGAGGCTTCCATTCGGCTCTATCATGGTCTTTGTCAACAAGGGCAAACAATGGAAATGGGCCAACATAGAAAAATCTTAAGAGGCAATTTTTACATTAATTGACTGATATCAAAGGCAAACGCAATCTTCCTTGTATCTTATGTCCTGTTTGGTTAGAGTTTTATTTTTGGTACTATATCAATATTGATATTAATATTTTCAAATGTTGGAGTATCAATATCAAACGTAATACAAGTTGTCACTTGCATTACATAATATGTTTTGTTTACACTATAAATTTTAAAATTAATACAATTAACCAAACACCTCTTAATGATTCCTATTAATATAAATTTTAAAATTAATAGTGATAAAAGAACCTAATAATGTTATCAAACAGGGCATTAGCCCGAGGAGATTTCAATATGGTAAGGTACCAAGAGGAGAAAGACCAACCAGCGTAAGTGGAGCCAAGAAATGCACATGTTTAACAAGTGGATCAATGTTTTTGGTCTAAGGTTCATCCAGCAACCGAAAATATATTGTTGACACCCAAAATTTTCACAATAATTGAAGTCCACCTCAATTTTAATTCAATCAGAAGGGCCCAGATAGGTACCCTCGTACAGTTAGCAATTAGTACCTAATGGACTAAATTCTATTTAAAAAAAAAGGGAGCTGGGTAGTTGTGAAACCTCGAAAATTTAAAAATTTTCTTTTAAAAAAAAACTGGTTGCTTGAAATTTGAATTTGGTATGATTGGAATTGGTATGATTGTGATTTGGAAAGTTTGAAAATTTTGTTGAAGATATGTATATATAACCTCAAAACTTGAGATTGAAATCAAATTTGGAAATTCGTTCGTGTATATATGTGTTTCGAAATATGTATATATGAAAATTGAAAATTTGAGTATTTCAAAAAAAAGTTTTGAAAATACATCTTTTTGATTTGAGCTTTAAACATGAAAAGGATTTTGATTTTTAAAGAATAGTTTTCCAAAAATCTCATCCAAAATTTATTCGTCAAATTTTGGTTTTACAACTATGAAAATATCGATATTCCATAGAAGTATAACTAATCCGACGATATACATAGAAATTCAAGTTCGAGGTTGGGTTCTTTAAAAAAATCGTTTTGACCTCTCCCCATCGGGTGGTGCGAAGACCCGATGTTAATTATATCGAAAACATTCGAATACCCTTGATTAGCCGCCATAGCAATTTTGAAACGATAGCATACATCCATGAAATGAAATGAACATAATAAGAGCAACGGCTCTATAACTTCGATGGAATGCAAACCTTTATTTTTTAAAATTGAATTTGATTTGATTTGATTTAAAATTTTGATTTAATTGGTTTGTGATTAATATCTTTTGTGGTTGATTTAAGATTTGATTAATTGTTAAGTTAAAGTTGATTTGACTGATTCTAAATTTGTTAAATTAGTTTAATCCAGATGTTATGTAATTATTTGGAGATGTTAAGATTATAAAACTTAAGTAATATTTGTTTGTTTTGCTTATTATTATTGTTTATCAATTATGATTACATGTGTTTTTGTTATTTAATTGAATCCATTAATTAATTAGTTTTAGAGATTTGATTGTTTAATATTTTGATTGATTTAAAGGTGTAAAAATTAGTTTTAACTTAATTAGATATATTTTATGTATCTTCTTAGATTAAATTGGTATTAAATCTTAATAGGTATGTTATGTTCATAAAATTTGTATTGTTTTGTTTTATTTTATGTGTTGGTTTGTTTGTTTAACTTTTAAAATTATCTTAAAGTTAATTTTAATTTATGAAAGTTAACTTTGATTAACTTGGTATTTTCGGATTATTTAATTAATTAACTATCTTTTTCTTTTTGTTATTGTTATAAATTTAATATAATCTTTTTTTAAATTATTCTCTTCTTGTTTGCATTCCATATAACTTATGGAGCTATTCTAACTCTCATTGACATCAAAAATACATATACCATGTAATTTCCATTAATTGGAAAAAATGTACAACTTCTGAAATAAGATGAACATAAAATGATATCATGATTACAATGAATCGAATCGGTTTTGAATCCATTGAGCCTTTGATAGGCATTATGGAATGGATCGCATCGACATTGGGTTTAGTACACCGACCTTTGTTTAAGGTTTGTGGGTGCAACCCATCGATATAATCAATATTATATCGGTTTTATATTTTGGCATTCATGTATATGTGCGTATACATTTAGCCATAATATAAAATTGATATAATAATCCTTGATGGGAAAATTGATATAGCATTGAAATTCGTTTATTTTGACCTTTATATACGATCGAGAATTATTATTTTTGATTCTTTTAAATTATGCCGAAGCGTAGAGCGTGCCGATTGGACCGGCCCAATTAGCCTCGATTGTTTGATTATTTTCCAAAGACGTAGGGCGTGCCCGATTGGACCCGACCCCCCGATTAGTCTCGGATCGATTTATTATTTAAGTTTAAATTTGAGACGTAGAGCGTGCCAGGGGCCGGCCCCCGATTAGTCTCGAAATCGGTTTGATTGTGAGTTTTATTAACATCGAGCTCGAAACTTGAACCATCTCGTATCAATGGATGTCATCATCTTTCGCCATCGTCCCGCTCGATGGCCGGTTAGGGTGCGACCGAAGGCTGGTTTGCGTCAATGATGAACGGGAGATGAGAGGAAAAGGAGTAAGGGATGTGGGCTGTTCGACGGAGACGAGAAGAGGAAAGGGAGAAAGGGCGCGGGCAACGGCGGCGGAAGAGGAGAGGGAGGCGACGCTGCGCGCGAGTGGACGAGAGAGAGAGGAGAGAAGGAGGCCGCGCGCGGGGGCTGCGGCCGGGCGAGAGAGAGAGGGAGAGAGGAGGGGCCAAGCGCGGGAGCGCTGGGTGGCCCCAGCGGCGGCGCGGGCGGAGGTGAGAGAGGGAGAGAGGCGGTGTGTGAGCGCGGGACGACGGAGAAGAAGAGGGAGGCGGGCTACGCGCGGGTGCGCGGGACGACGGAAGAGGAAAGGGAGGGCGAGCTCGGGGCTGCACGCGGGGAGACGGTGGAGGTGCGCGAGGAGACGGTGGAGGTGCGCGCGGGCGGACGACGACAGGAAGGGGGGGGCTGCTGCTACGGGCGTGAACGGAGGGAGGACGGCTGTGTGCGGTGGCGGTGGCTCGAGAGAGCTTGCGCGGCGGCCGGTGAACGAAGGAGGAAGGCGGACGACGGAAGAGGAAGGAAGAAGAGGGGGCGCGGCCGCGGCGGCGACGGCCGACTCGGGAGGAAGGCCTACCGGCGTCTGCGTGGCCTCACCTTCTTGCCCCTGCTACCTGTCTGCTTTGTCCGCCTCCAATCCCCCCCCCTTTGCCCCTGCGCGCTGCTCTCTTTCTTCCCTTCTAGCGAAATGGAAGCCCGCCCCCACTGGCGAGCACGGTTCCCGTCCCCTTAACTGCGATCGCATTAAGCATCCGGGAGAATCGCCCGTTTCCGCCGTTACCGAGGGTTGCCAACGCGCACACGGGCCATTTAATCCTCTAACTTCATGGAAACGTTACAAGACTTGGACCAATGGGCATCGGTGACCTCCTCCAGCCGCGGTAACGGCAAAGTTTGGCTCTTGATGGGATGTTATCCTCGCTGAGATGCTCCTGCGGACATATTTGATGTTCTTTTTTTTTGTTGAGAATTTTGAATATTTTAAGCGCCAACAGTAGTCGCAACCAGGATGGCCCAATGAAGCTAGCCATCCACGGACATAACCCAATGCTAGCCCATTTATGCGACAGCCCCCTTCAAAAAAAAAAGAGAGGGAATAAAATGAGGAGGAGCAGTCGGATTAGGGAAGGAAACCGACTCCCATCGGACTCTCCCCCGGAACCAATCCAGCGACAGCAGGAAACTGCCGTAGGAAGGCAATAGGCGGATAAAGAGGAAGGGGGGGTCGATCCCATAAAATCCGGGATTGCTCCGAGTCCTTCCGGGGCCGCAACCTCTATTGCAGGAAGAATCCGGCGGAAAAAGGATACGCCAGAGGCCTATAAGAATCCGGTGCGTGAATACCCCAAGGGAGATCGATCGGGAGGCCGAGAGGGGGAGAGAAAAAAGAAGAGAGGAAGACCCCGCCCCCCGAGAGTAAACAGAGGCGCGCAAACAGGCCCCCCAAGAGAGAAGATCGAGAGACCGAGAGAAAAAGAAGAGAGAAAAACCTAAGGAAAGAGCAGAGGGATACCGTGCGTTGGCTCCGGCTCCGTCCCGAGAGTGCCTTCTTCCGCTGCCGTCGTCTTCAAGCTCCGTCCCAAGCGCTGCCGTCGTCTTCAAGCTCCGTCCCAAGCGGTGCCGTCGTCTTCAAGCTCCGTCAAACAACGCCATCGAGCCCTTCCCCTTCTTCCACCTCCGTCGAAGGGCCAAGGGACGTGCCGCCGAGCTCCCCTCCTACTTCCGCTGCCGCCGAGGCCGTCGGGAGAGCTGCGGGTGCCGTCCGCTGCCGCTGTCTGGTCGGGGGAGGGGGGGGGGGAGAGAGGGGCCGCCGGTTTATTTTTCGCACACTTTGGTCCAGCTGGCGCATGTCCGGAGGAGGGAGAGGCGCGCAAGGGCAGCGGATCCAATTTTGACCCCCAAGTCAAAATAGTTGCGGGGCCCACCAAAAGAAAAGAAAGCAAAAAAAAAAAATGAAGGGCCGCGGCCAGGCGCCGCGCGCGCGCGGGAGCAGCCGCAGGGGGGGTTGACCCGAGGTCAACCCATGGTGGGGTCCACCTTATGAAGAGGCTTAAAAAAAAAGAAAGGAAGGGGAAGAAGAAGGTGGGCTGCGTCCAAAGGCTGGAGGCCCATTATCCTCCGGTGAACAGTGCTCTGACAGGAGCTAAAAAAAAAGATTTTTTTAAAATACACAATCAAGTGAAAATTTAAATAAAAATGCACCTAACTAATTAAACAAACCGAGGCGAGCATCTGGCCGGCTAAAAACCCGCCACATGGTCTCGGCATAACTTAAAAGAATCAAAACAAATGGGAAAGCAATAGGCCGGCTCCAAGCACGCCTCTTGACCCATAATTCAAAAAACCAAATAAAACAAACAATTCATAAAAATTAAATAAAAATTTATTAATTAATTTCACAAACCGAGGCGAGCATCTGGCCGGCTAAAAACCCGCCACATGGTCTTGACTAAACTTAAAAGAATTTGTGGGTCGGTTCTAAACCTTCCCCGTAACTTTTTAAGGTGGACATACAAAGGTCTATTGAAAAGACCCCAATGTCTTACCATGCCCCAAGAGGGAGTTACTTACCCATTATGCCATGGGAAGACTGTGCATGATCAACATGCCGATATGCCGAACTATGAGCTAATGAGGTTCATCAATTATGAGATGAGTCCCCACAAGCTTATCAAAAGCCGGGTGTATTCAATCTCAAAACAGTGAGGGATGCCCATAAGTCTATCAAAGACCGGGTATTTTCCATCTCATCAAACAGATTTCATGTTCATCAAGGACTCAATGGGGGCCTGATTTCAAGTCATTCGAACTATATCATGTCTCATATTGAGAGACCAAGTAAATGAAGAGTTCATGTTCGGTACACAAATTGATGTTACAGGGAGAGAACAATCACTTGAGATTTCCTAGAAGGCAAGACAAAAGAAATTTTGGAAAAAAACTGTAAAACCTGAAAACTGTAAAAAAATTCTGAACCTAAATCTGAGATCTGTCAGTCTACCGAAAATCAGACTTGAAGCTGAATCTTCTGAAACCTGGAATCATCTCTAAAATTCAAAGATTAAAATCTGAAATCTGAGCTGGACTCATTTGAAAATCTGAAATCTGCAGGGGATCCGAACCAAGAAAAATCTGTAATTGAACCCCTGAAAATTGAAGATTAAAATCTGAAATCTGAATTTGAATTGAACCCATTTAAAAACATGCAAACCTGAAAATGCAGAAATCAGGGTTCTGGAGTCTGAAATTTGAAGAGGTCGAAATCTGAAATATTTAAAATCTGAAATCCGAACTTAACCCATTTAAAAATCTGAAATCTGAGAGGGGAGGTGCAGGGTCTGCAACTAAATCTGAAATCTGCAGGGAATCCGAACTAAAAAATCTGCAATCTGCAAATTGAAGCTTCAACAAAAATCTGAACTCCACATTTCTGAAATTTAAAGCATACAACAAAAACTGAAATCTGGGGTCTTAAAATCTGAACAGAGGTCTGAAATCTGAAGTCTGGAGCATAAAAAGTTTAGAAAATCAGAGGGCGGAGGCAAAACAAAAATGTATGAACCAGAGAATCTGAGGGTGTAAAAATTCTGCAAGATAGTCGATTCTGGAAATTCCAGATCTGGATATTTTGGAAAATCGAAATTTTGAACCTGCAGATCCGGAACTTGTAAAATCTTCAGAAATACAAAAAATCAGAGGTTTAAGGCTTGAATTTAGAATGGGGTCTGAAAATCTGCATAAAAAATCTAAAATTCTGAGCCCGTTAAAGTTGTCTAGGTTTTAAAACACAAGTCTAAAAATCCAAAAATCTGCAAGTTTGAACTTCACATTTAAAATGAGAGATCGAAACCTGTAAAATTGCAGAATCCATAACCTGGACAAATTTAAAAAAAACTGCAGAATTTGAAGTCTAAAACCTGCTAAGTCTGAAATTCAAAATCAAATCACATAAATCTGAAACTGCTACCTAATTCAGAAAATTCATGTTCCGACAGAATCTGTAAAGAAAAAAAATCTGAACTTAAAGAAATCAAATGAACCACCAATCTGAAATATAACTTTGGAACCGAAATCTGGAGATTTAGAATCTGAAACATGTGTAAAGATCTGGAATCTGAACTCCAAGAATCCGAAATTCAAAGATCTAAAATCTGAACAAAAATCTGAATGTCATTCTAAGAGGATCAACAAGCAAAGATAACAAATAAAAAATGTAAAACTTCTGAAATCAGAATTAAAACTGAAAATTGTGAGACCCCAACCTGTTTAAACTAAAATTTCCCAAGCACAACCCATCAATTAAAACAGATCCTACTCAACTTACATTCAACCGAATCTGCAAATGAAAAATCAAATTTCCAAATGAACCTCAAATCAAACTCAATCTAAATCAAATTCAATTCAATCTAAATCAATCAAAGTCAACCAAATAAATTTCTCAAGTTAAATACAAGTAAATCAATTCCAAACAAATTCATTCCAAACAAGCTTAAATCAATTAATCAACTCAAATTAAATCAAATTCAAATCAAATTAAAACTCACACTAAAATCCAAATTTCAACCAATTTAAATGAAACTTAAATTTAAACTAAGTCAAATCAAACTTTCCAAATTAAATCCAAATCAAACTCAGATCAAATTCCCCAAATCCAATGAACCTGAATCAACTCCCAAATAAATCCAACTCAAACTTAATAAAATCCAAATTAAGCAAACAAGACAAATCGAATCCAAATGAATCTCCCAAGTTTAAGTCAACAAACTCAAATTAAACTCAAATCAACTCAAATCAAACTCTCCAAATCAAAATCAAGCTCAATGAAGCAAATCCAAATTAATTAAACAAATCAAAATTAAATTCAATTCAAACCGAAATTCAAATCAATTCAATTCAACTTAAATTAATGCAAATCAAACCAATTTAACTCAAAATCAATTTTAATAAATTCAATTCAAATCAATTCAACTTAAATCAAAATGCAAACAAATCAAATGCTTGCCTTCCATCAAATTCATGGGACTGTTTTCTCCTATGTGTGTATATGAATGCTTATTTTGTGGATGTATGTTTTCTATTTTCATGAATTGCTATGACGCTTAATCAAGGGTTTTCGAGTAATCTCGATGTAATTAACGTCGGATCTTCGCACCATCCGACAGGGAGAGGTCAAAATTAATTTCAAAGAACCTAACAACCTCAAATTATAATTTTAAATATCATTGACCCTAGTTAGTACTTTTATGGAATACCATCTACTTTCTTACAAAGTCAATGCTAAGGTCAAACCTAATTCAAATTCAAAAAGGAAAATGAATTTCCAAAACAAAAAGAAATAAAAATCTTTTTGATAGATTTTTGAGGTTACATCATATATATAGGGTCAAACAAGCTTGGAAAAATCAAGAAAAGATAGAGAGATCATCTTTGTAGAGCGGCTGGCCGTATTCAACAATAAAATAGCATGTTGCCTCCCTAGGGCAATATGCGATCACAATCCCATCATTATCAACTGCTTTAGGATACAAAAATAAGACAATGGAACTTTTAGGTTCGAAAGGGCATGGACCAAAGTTGCAAGCAAGGATTGTCGTCTCAAATCTCGGCTTCATCTCGAAAGGGTGAAAGAGAAAAGATCTCGTGAGATTTTCGAAAAAAATCTCGGGAGATCAGATCTCGGATTTCATTTATATAGGGTATGCCTTACTCAAAAATTGTCATTTTGCATCTAGATTGAACAGAAGAGATCTCAAAAAAATCTAAAGAGATTGGATCTTGAAAATAACAATCAATGTATATATTTAGATGTAAAATGTCATGTAATCTCTTCAAAAAGAACAAGAGGATTCATATTAAATATCAAAATAAGATATGAGAGAATTAAAAGCGTAATACAGAGAGGGTGAACCATTGTTAACATGAGACATATAAGAGATCTTATGTTAGACTAAAACTTCATCTTGAACAACATGGATAGAAGATTGATGGCATCTTGGGTCAATTGTACATATTTAGTCATCAAAATATTAAGTTATAAAATTTTATCAAACAATAATGTTTACATAAATATTTGTATGGATTCTATGATAAAATTGAAATTATATGAATCAAACTTAACAAAGTCATCTAACAAGTTAGGAGTAGTAATAGGCAAAGGAGATCAAAGTACCAAAGATATTATTTGAATATTCTCGCTTCGGCATTCTCGTTTCTCGGACGTGTGAAGAAAAAGAGATTCTCGGGAGATCTCGAGAGATTCCCAATAAAGTGTGTAATAAGTAGAAAATTCTAAGAGACAAATTCTTCTGACAAGGGAGAGGGAGAAGAGGCCTCTATCTTGTCCATTGGAGCCATGTTTGTAGGAGCAAAAAGGAAAGAGGAGTGGGCTTATTCTGCTCAAGTATGTTAACAAAGTCTTGCTTACCAAATGGATGTGGAAGCTCAATCAAGGAAGCAACTCTCTCTGGTGCAGAATTGTTAGCTCTAAGTATGGGGTAATGGATAAGGACAGATAGGTATCTAATTCCAGTTCCTGCAGCAAATTGTCAGCGATTTGAAAAAGGATTCTACATAATTAGGAATCTTATGTGCCCCTTCTTCCATTGCTCTAGGTAATAGTAGGAAAACATGTTTTTGGAATGATAGATAGATGGAACATTTTCAGTTGGAGCACCGGTTCCCCTTACTGTTCAAACTCACAATGGATATGGATGCTAAAGCTTCCTCTTTGTGAGAGGATGAGACAACGAATGACAAATGGACATTGTCATTTAGAAGGAACCTCAAAGACAATAAAATTACAGACTATGCAACTTTGGTGGAGTTCTTGAGAGCTTTTCATGCAACCCTTCCCAGGAGGATAGATTCATGTGGACCCCTAATGGGAGTAATTCTTTCTCGGTGCAATCTACCTGCATGAGGATTTTGTGGGGAGGGGTTCAAGTGCCTTGGTGGAATGTTGTTTGGTCTGATGTGCTCGGTCTCAAAATCCGATTGTTCCTATGGAAGATATGTAGAGGGAGACTTCCAACCAAAGCTTACTTGCATCATATCCTCAAGATCGGCTTGGTGCAGTGTCTTTGGTGAGATCCATACTGAAGACATTGACCACCATTCCAGGCGATGCAGTATCATTAATTATGTTTGGTCAGTGTGCTTCAAAAGCTGGAAACTACAGTGGCATGACCCACTTTCAACCGTGTGTCTTATTCAGCAGTGGAATTTCAACTGTCCCTGGAGCAACCATCCTTCGTTGTAGATAGGTTGCTTGGGCTGCATCCCACATTTGCTACCAGCTTGGTAGCTTGGCAGGTAGTGGAGTGGTGCTTTGTTTTTATTGTTTCTCCTTTTACTCCCCTTCTTGTACTTCTTTTACTCGGTATTAATGATTTGTGACCTTGTCACTTTCAAAAAAAACTAAGGCACTTCTAACAAATGGATCTAGAGACCCCATAGTTGTCAAGGCGCCCGCCTAGGCGCTGTCTAGGCGGCAAGGCGCTTTTCCAAGGGCGCCTTGCCAGGGTGCCTTGTCTGGGGCCAAAAAGGCGCCCAAGGCCCCTGCCTAGGCGCCCAAGGCGCCCAGGCAAGGCGTCTTGGGTATTTTTACATGATTAAAAAAATAATTTTGAGGGGTTTTTCCCCCTTGATACCCCTCACAAGGGACACTTATTTAATGATAGTTTGAATATATTAATATATTGCACTATCACTTATATTATCATACATATTTAAGATTTATGATTATAAACATATATTATATACTTAATTAAGTTTCTTTTCAGCTCTTTCTTCACTCTCTCTCTGTCTTACTTATTCTATTATGTATTTTTTGGGATATATTAATATATTGCACTATCAATCCGCGACTACTATGCGTTCTCCCTATTTAATAATATTATAACAATATTTTACCATCACTTATACTATTGCACATATATAAATTTTATAATCATAAATGAGTTATATACTTAAATTTTATAAAAATCTATTTAACTTTCTTCTCTTTCACACACACATCATATTTACTAATGTGCATTGATAAAACACTCATATTCAATTATAACATATAAAATATAATAATATTTATGCTTATTTTTATATATAACAACTTCCCGACTCAGTCTTCCTTGATTACCGCCTAGGCGACGCCTAAGCGGCCGCCTTGTCGCCTAAGCGGAATCGGTACCCTTCAACACCTTGGACGCCTTGTCGCCTTGACAACTATGAGAGACCCTTCAAGGAAAACTAATGGGCTTTGGCTGAATGTGGTGAAACTAAAATACTTCTCAGGTGGTCTCACATTGACTAATGTAAAAGAATGAGATCTCGCAAGAATGCCGTCTCCTTGGAAAGATATTGCACAAATTGCAGCTTTTTTCAACCTTCAACATCAGGATGGTAGGAAAAGGTTTCAGGAGGACAGATGGACTGGGTTCAATCCTCTCACCATTCAATACCAAATGCCCTGTTTGGTTAGAGTTTTATTTTTAATACTATATCAATATTGATATTAATATTTTCAAATGTTGGAGTATCAATATCAAAAGTAATACAAGTTGACACTTGTATTACATAATATATTTTGTTTGCACTACAAATTTTAAATTTGATACAAATAACCAAACACCTCTTAATGATTCCTATCAATATCAATTTCAAAATTGATAATGATAGAGGTACCTAATAGTGTTACCAAACAGGGCGTAAGGTTTTACCATCTTTATTGTGACAAGAATACCACACCTGGACAAGTGTGGCAGTCAGATGGATTGGAACAAAAGTGAAATCTATTGCTCATAAAGAACCAACAGAAAGTGAGATTACTGATTATGTCCTTTTCAGGCACTATTAGTGGGCATAAATTTAACATAGCAGAAGAATACAACGTCTAGTGGAATCCAGACCCACAAAGAGACTTCCCTACTAAATTGACTTGTGCAAAACTTACAGTTGGTGGATGCAAGGTTCAGTGGTGGATCAAGGTATGGGATTCAGTTCTCCGCATCAAAATAAAGAGCTTTCTACAGAAAATAATGTGGAGAAGGCTTCTGACTAGAGAATTTCTTCATAGACTCTCTTTGGTGGACAAGACCTTATGCGGCTTCTATCATTTTTACCAGGAAGACATAAAACAAATTTTCCACCAAATGTGGCATGATACATTCTACACGGACTACCATCTTCAAGAGCATGGGTTTAGGTGAGATGAAACATAGGAACATCTGGGAGGTGCAACAAGGTAGGGAAAACCTCGATCCATAGAAAACAGACATAAAAATTTGGAAACTATTTTTCTAATAGTGCTATGGTCCATTTGAAGGTAAACGAATAGATTATATTCCTTGAACATTTCAAGAGTCGGAGTGCAATTCTCAAAGTAGTTGTGTCAAAGAATGGTTTTTGCTTGTTTTGGCATTTTCCTGGACAAGATAACCTTTTCCTCTAGATTTCTGGTTTGGAGGGATTTGTTTTATTTAGTTTCTTTCTTTATTGGTTTAGTAGAGAGACCCTCCCCTATTTTTTTTTCTCTATCATAAACTCCTGTGTGTTAACTGCTTTACACACCTTTTCAACAATAAAAGATTGTGGCAATGTCACAAAAGAAAATATGGATCATGTTGGGATCAAATGTTCCACTACACACAGGTTCCATAACTTAAGAATGGAACTCAATACAAACTTCCAGCACTAAAGAAAAGAATCTCCTGCAAAATACTTGGATAAAGACGTTTATGTTCTTAGTGAATCATAAAATCCTGGAAGCACACACAAAGATTCCTTTAAATCAAATGTCACAAAAAGGAATATCGCATCAAGATTCCAAGGATCAGATAAAGATGAACAGAAGTATTGCAGCAAGACTTTGTACAACATTGAGCATGATATTTCTTTAACAGTTGTCTGATTAAATGTCAAACCCTACCAGAAAATATCTGAAGTATACCGCTTCCTATCTAGCTTCCTTTACCACTATTCCAATAACATAAATGTAGGTACCCTGATAAAATTTTTCATTAAAATACCCCATGTGTTAACATTAGGGATCAACCCACTTCTTACTGCCCTTTGCAGAAGCAAAATTGCATCATGAAGCATTCCTCCCTTGCAATGCCAACTGATTAGTGTATTGTAAGTCACTGTGTCTGGGTGTACGCCTTCACCATGAAGCTTTTCTAATAGGTTTAAAGCCTCATGCAACATCCCCATCTTGCAAAGACCATTAATTAGACTGTTATATGTAATTATATCCGGTGTGGACCCTCTGTGTAGCATTTCCCTAAGTAGTTCCAGAGCATCATGTATTCTACCTGATCTGCATAGACCATTGATTATAATATTGTATGAAATATTATTTGGTACAATACCATCTCTGACCATTTTTTCAAAAGTTCCTAATGCTTTTTCAACATCTCCATTCCTGCAAAGTGCCTTTATTAGTCCATTGTATGCTATAATATCTAGCGAGCAACCTTGCAGCATCATCTCATCCATGAGAAGGAAAGCTTCCTGCCATTTTCCCTTGCTAAGAAATGAACGAATTAGTATATTATAAGTTGTGCTGGTTGCAAATATGCCTTCTAGCACCAAATCCTTGTGTATCATGAATGCATCTTCCAACCGGTTTTCCTTACACAAGCCATCAATCAGAGAATTGAATGTGTAAACATCAGGCTTACAACCCTGCTCCCTCATTTTCTGAATCATTTGTATTGCCCTGTGAGTTTTATGCTCCTTGCATAAACTGGACACAAGAATATTGTAACCAGTTGCATTTAAATTTAAGCCCTTAGAGTACATATCATCTAAGATCTTTTCAATGTCATTCCATTGTTTGTACTTGCAAAGGCCATCAATCAAAATTGTATATGAGATGACATTAGGCATACAACCATTCGTATCAATTTCATAAAGCAATTGAAGAGCTGTCCCTAGACGCCCATCCTTACAAAGACCGTAAATCAAGATGTTGTATGTGTAGATATCAGGACAACAACCATTTGGGATCATACTTCTTTTAAGCACATCCTGTGCTTCAGAAAGTCGATCCTGCATCACATAACCACTCATCACTGTATTAAACAAAACCACATTAGGACTAGGAATTTTGTTAAGCAACGCTCTGGCATCATCCACTTGGCTGATCTTACATAAACCATGTATGAGAACACCATACGTCACCATACTTGGCTCACAACCACAAAGCAGCATTCTGTCAAGCAACTTGGCAGCCTCCCGAATTCGCCCAACCTTGGAGAGTCCATGGATAACATCATTAAATGTCTCTGTGTCGGGAGAACAACCCATCAGGAGCATCTCTTCCAAAAGTCGCAATGCATCGGATGCTCTATTTTCCTTAAAGAGGGCATGTATCAGTGTCTGGTAGATTATGGAATCTGGAACACACCCGTATTTTGCCATGTCCCTCAGCAATGCACAAGCAGAATCCACCCTATTCATCAAACACAAAGCTCTAATGACCATTGAAAAAGTAAATGTTGTCGGATGGACCTTGCTATTCACCATGCGGAAAAACAAGTTAGGTACTATCGAGTGACAACTTGCACTGACCAATATGTCTAGAACAGCATTATATGACCTGAAGGTGGGGTTGCAACCATAAACGCTGGACATTTCGTCAAGCAATTCTACTGCTTTCCCTGGTGACCCAGCGTCTCCGTAACACCTCATGATAATGACAAAAATCGATTCTCTCAAGACAATCCCCTCCTCTTTCGACTGTCTTAGCAACTTGTATATCATCTTGAACTCCCTTGCTCGCCCCAACTTTTCCACCATGGTATAATACACCTTGAAGGAATGGGCGTAGCCCTTTTGTGAGCCCGCCCAGTCAAAGACTTCCAAAGACGTGGAGACGTCAATGGGAAGCTCGAGTAACTTGCAGAGGCGTCGAGGAGTAACAAGGTTGAGGGACATCCGAAGCTCCTCGAGGCCGAAGGGCCTGAGCAGTTGCTCCCACTCGCTCTCTGGCTTAACTTCGCGGTTGTCCCCGTCTCCGCCCCCGCCCGCAGAGCAGCAGAACAGGGCACAATACGCATAGATGCGGAAAGGAGACAGCTTTTCCGTGATGCGAATTTCAAACTTCAAGATATTCTTCATCGTCGAACAACGGAAGAGCGTGTTCATTGGACGTGAGTAAAGCGAGAAAGGGCAGGAAGAATACGAAGCCGAGCTAGATCCGGGTTGACCTGCCGGACAGCCTGCCCGAGTAGCCTGAGAAGGTTTGTCAATATCATGACCTGCAGTTCCTGACTCGAGCAGCAACTCTCTCGGACCACCTGACAAAATCGGTGGATCTCACGCTCCTAAAACTGTTACAGGATACTTGGCTGGCCGAGCACACCTATGATTTGTCAGTTGTCGGCTGCCGACAATGGCGGCGACGGGCTGCAGTGCTGCAGGTTTGTGAGGATTGTCCATTTGCTGGAGTTGGCAAGCCATGAGGACGCCTACTCGCTGATGCCGGAGCAGAGCTTGTGCTGACACTGGATGCGGATCGGGCAGATTCGCAGGTCCTCGTCCAGCAGACAATCATAAATCTGCTTCGCCGCTAACCTGCAGACTGCGCTGCGGGGAGATGGAAGACGCGCGGACGAGGCTCACCACGTTGTGCGCAAGCGGACCAGGGGAAGCTCGCGGCCTGCGTGGACGCTGGGGCGTGAGGGAGCGATGGACTGCAGGAGTGGGGAGGCCGTGACGAGTGGCTAACCTGCGCTGGAGAATGTCGTGGCGAGAAATCCAGCCACGGCAGGTGAGGCAAAGCGATCGCCGGCGGCTCGCGCTGGCTGCGGGAGGAGCGAGGAGAAGAGAGGGAGAACACGGGCCGATGAGCTCAGACCGTCGCCGGCGGTAAATTCTGCGAACACGGCTGACTGGCAGGATTGTACGGGTACGCAGTAGAAAGAGGGAAGCCGATAGTAGTTCGAGGTAAGTCGGTTGAATGCCCCCAGACCAGACCTTCGAGGTTCTAACCTATAAAATAAAGTAAATAAAAATTTCGATATTTTTATTTTTATTTATTAATGATAACATATAAAAATTATTTGTTTTTTATAACTTTTATTTCTAATTATTTATAGATCAAACCAGGCGTGATAAGTCATTTGGTCTATTGGAGAGAGCTGGAAATAAGGATGTCGATCATAACAAATTATCCGATTATCAAATCTTTACGTTAATTTAACGGGCAATTAAAGAATTATTAAATTTTTTTAATAAAGTAACTGTTGTCGTTTATCGATTATCTATTTTTTAGTCGATTCAATGGCAGATACATTATAAATCGAACTCAAAAAATTAATTCCATATTCACTAATTAAAATATGATCGAACAATTAAAAAATACATCAACCTCGAATATGATTCAACAACCAAGAAAAATATCAACATTAATCCTTATGATAATAACCCCAAAAATCTTAAAATTTGTGAGAAACATTGATCACAACTTTGGAGCTACAATATTACTTTTGTTCTGTTTCTGTTCTACTAGATTTATCGTGCAACCTTTGTTTCTCTTCCTCCTTGAGATACTTGCGAGTGCAATAAACTATCAGAGAGAGCGCACCGCGTGAGCGCTTGTTCCTCCTTGACATCGGGCGGAGTAGAACCGAGTCACATACTTAGGCCCTGTTTGATAGGGCTTAATCAACCACTTATCTCTGATTCGGTCAGAGATAAGGTATTTGACAGTGTTTGATAAAATGACTGAAATAGTGTCTGAACGAAGATCTGATCTCTTAAAATGCTCTGATCAATTCAGATCCGTGATCTAGCTTTTTCAGGTTCAGACGTTGCCCAGCCTCCTCGACGCCGTCTTGCCCTTCATCCTCGCCGTCCGCGCGGTTGCTCCCCCGCACCATGCGCAAGTGGCGAGTGCTGCCGGCGCAGAGGAGCCGGCGGTGAGGCGGGTGGCGGCGGGTGACCATCGCCGCGGGGGGGAGCTCTAGGGAGGGAGCTCGAGCTCCGCGGAGGGGGCGCCGCGGGGGGGAGCTCCGCGGAGGGAAATCCGCGCGCCTGGGCGGAGCTGGAGCGGATGCCGCCGCAGGTGCACGCGCAGTTCGCGGAGGCGGAGGCGGGGAGGGGCTTCGAGGGCGTCGGCAACGGGGGCCTGCTCGCCGTCACCATCGGGGGCTCCGACGACGTCCTGCTCTTCGACGGAGGCCGGAGGTCGTGGAGGGAGCTGCGGAGGGGGGCGTCGCGGGGGGAGCTCCGCGGAGGGATCCGCTCGCGGGGGGGTGAAGGGGGCGCCGCGGGGGAAATCCGCGCGCGGGGGGGGGGGGGGGGGAGCTCCGGGGGGCGGGGGCGGTGCCGCGGAGGCGGGGGAGCAGGGGGAACGGGGGGGGGCGTCCGCCGAGGAGGGGGTTGGACCGCCGGGAAGGAAGGGAAGGGGGCGCCGCGGGGAGCTCGGAGAGGGAGCTACGGGAAGGAAGGGGGAGCGGGGGGAAGGGGGGTGTACGCGGGAGGGGGGGGCGGACCGCCGGGAAGGGGTGTCTGCGGGAGGGGGGGGAGGGGGGCGCCGCGGGGGGAGCTCCGGGGAGGGACCTCCGGGGATACCATCTGTTGCGTCGGCCGGCCCATGCCATTCTGATTTTTTTTATCAAACAACATAAATCATTTATCTCTTACTCAAATTCAGCACTTTTTCACCACTTGTTAAGAGGTTAGATGTGAAATTAAGAGTTAAGATTTTCAGATTAAGCTTAATCAAACGCCACCTTAGTCACTAGTAGAGTTGTAAATGAATCGGATTTGGTAGCAAAATCACCAGAATTCGATTCTGATTTCGATAAAGGTTAAGGAGTTTCGATTATGAAATTTTTGAATCATTATGTTCCGATTTCGATTCCATTATCGAAATCGGATTCGAATCCGATATTTTTCAAAATTCATATTAAATATTAATTTTTAATCAAAAAGAAGTTAGTAATTCACATATAATTACTAAAATTTGATATTATTTTTAAACCTTATTTCTATCATTTTATCAATTTATAAAAAATAATTTACAATTTATTTAACTTTGTTTTTATTTAATTTATTTTTATTTAATTTATTTTTTTATCGAAATTGGATTAACAAAAACAGAATCAACTAATTCCGATTTCGATTTTGATAAGCTACCAGAATATCCGATTTTGATTCATATAACTTATAGGATACAAAAACAAGTTTCGAACTCGTTAATTTTTATAGAAATCGAATCAAAATATCGTAATATTGAATTTCATTTAGACCCTAGTCATCGGTATGCACACCACCACCACAATCATGTCATTCACTCCCAATGTACCAAAACAAAAGTAAGATGGTCAAATACATAGGTTATTTTTAGATGTTGATAATGATGATGTTAGTACAATTATATAATTCATAAATAAATCAAGGTCGTGAGCAATGTTTACAGGTGCTGAGGATATGGTGCAGACATGTTAATAAAATATGTTCGTAAAATGGGGGATAAGAACACCTCTTACAACTGTACTGTTTTTTATATAGACAATTTTTTTACTTAAGTGATGTTACGTTTTCGATAGATATATAATTAATTTTTTTCTAGTATTACACATTCACTTTATATAAATTATGGATGTTTCTAATTTTACTGTACATATGTTGTATTTGTATCATTCGAATTATGTATCCAAAATTATATAATCGTACATGAAGAATGTACGTATCAGTGAACCAAGTATTATCGAATGGTAAACCATTTTTAAACGAATATTCTAATGTGATTCATGAATAAACCTATTATCGATATTTAACAAAAAATAAGTAGATACTTTTTAGTTTATATAACATAAATATAGATATTACTATTATTTGACCAATGACTAATTCGTTGACATTCCTAACCGAAAAGGAATGTTCGACGGGGAAGGGGAGTAAAAAAATGTGTGCGTGTATGTTAACGATCAAGTGATAAAAATACTCAAAGATATTATAAACAATCAATCTACTATTAGACATAATGAGGATGAATTAAATGAAGAAGCACAAAAAGACGCATAACCACACTTATATGAAGGTTGCATAAAATATATCTAAGTTGAAATTAATATTAAGTTGATTTAACTAAAGTAAATAAATGATCTCTTTGAAAAATGTATGGATACGATATTAACTTTATTTGAGTAAATGTTAGCCAAAGATGCAAGTGTTTACGATAATCGATATTAACTTAAAAAATTTATTAAAAATTTATGACTAAGTTATTATAAAATGTATGCATGTAGAAATGCTTACATTATCTTTTGGAAAAAGAATGAAAATAAAATTGTTTGTTCACAATATGACACTCTAATATATAAAGATAATGCTAAAAACAAGAGTAAAAATATGACAAAAGGTTTACATTATTTTTATTAAAATATAGATTGTGTTGTTTATTTATATCAACAAATATAACTAAACGAATGATACGGCATAGCGAGCCGCAATTTTATCAAGTGGATAAATGTCCAATCCTACTAATTCTCCCTCGGAGAAATAAGTTGATGAAATGTACCTAGATTTCACATTAAAGAAATGCAACATTAGACTTGAGTTAGCTGCATATGGCTTTAACTTGTCAGGTAGCATGTCTTCAAAGTATAATATGTGGCACATTATTAGACTAGTGTATAATTTACCACCATGAATATCCATGAAAGTGACATACACGATGATATCTCTCTTAATACATGGTTCAAAAGTTCCAAAAAATGTTATTGATGTATTGTTACATTTGTTGGTAAACCTAAAAGGAAATCGTTGACCTATCAGAAATGATGTGTATTATTGTAGTCATTGGTAAACCTATCTAGAAAATTGATACATGGGAAACCGTTATTGGGATGTCATGCACATTCAGAAGAATGTGTGTGATAATATACAATATAAGTTTAACCTATCAAGAAATAATAAATGTAACCTTAACTTAATAAAATATTTAAAATATCTAAAAAGTTGTCAAGAATTACATTCATATAGGGGTTCACTGTGGTTTATATTCTTAGAAATAGATAAAATTATCAGATACTTGAGTTCCATATAGTTAATTCTCAAATTTAAGTACGTGTGTACATTTAATCGATAAAATAATTAGTGAATTAAAAATTCATGAATGTCATGATGCAAGTCTTTATTCTCCTAACATTTCAAGAGAACATATTACAGAATGTAATGAGTCCCATAGTTGATTCATGGTAGTACTTTAAAATCATATGTGTTGAAGTGTTAGATAGTAGCATTTTGAGAGGATGAAAATTTAATATTACAATTATATTATGTAAATTAAAGCAAAATTTTCCAATGTCATTTTTAGATATTGTGATCCACCTGGTTATGTATTTGCCATATTAGGCCTTGTTTGGTAACACTATTTAACACCTCTATCAATATCAATTTTAAAATTGATATTCCAAGTAATCACTAAGAAGTGTTTGGTTAATAGTATTAATTTTGAAATTGGTAGTGAAAACAAAGCACATTATGTAATACAAGTGTCAACTTGTATCAATTTTGATATTGATACTTCAACCTCTAAAATTATCAATATCAATATTGATATAGTATCAAATTTGAAACTCTAACCAAACGGGCCATAAGATAAGAATGTCTGGATTAGTTCAACATTGGTAGATTATCCTCGAAAGTATAGTAATGTGTTTGATTAATGGATGAACTTAAAAAAATTTCAATATGGTTCAAATCAAGTGTTCGAGAGTCAAAAAATTTAGGAGATTCTAGGTATACTAAAGATCTTGATGTTTTGTCACTCAATCCTTTACGACCTGTTTGGTTAGAGTTTCAAAATTGATACTGTATCAATATTGGTATTGATATGTTTAGAAGTCAGAATATCAATATCAAAATTGATAGTATCAAGTCTCTTAAGCGTTTGGTAAAATTATATCAATATTACAATTGATATTAGGTGTTTGGTAAAATTATATCAATATTAAAATTGATATTAAGTACATTAATTCTAGAGTCAAAATTATTATTATTATCAAAATATATTATTAAAATATAAAAAATATTAATGATATACACAACATATAAAATATGCTTATAAATTTTAATTTAAATATTAAAATTAAAGTAAAAACAAAAATTACATAATTTCTGTGCGTTAATATCACACCTATGACCCAAGTTCACGACCAAAACAAAGAGCATCCACAATTTTTAAATCGTATACAACTACACAGTGTTACACATACTGTTAGGGGTGAGCATTATTCGGGTCAACCCGAAAATCCAAACCGAACCAACCCGAAATCGTCGGTTCGGTTCGGGTTGAAGACTGCATTCGGGTCCACCGGTTTCCAAAACAATCAACCCGATCAAAACCAACCCAAACCGCAAACCGAGGCCACTGTTTCGCCCACAGCCATACGGGCCATCCACCATTTCACCCACTGCCATATGGGCCCCGGCCCATGATGCTTTGGTGAAGCTGCAGTGCCATGAAGTATATGAATATGTGAACATGCCTTCTTATATCCGATGTGGGACAAATAAGTTGTCTTTGGATCTTTGCACACTTCACATTTGTCCCACATCGATGGTTTCATAATCCTCTCTCTCCAAGAGAATGTTAAAAGGCCATGTGGATGTTCGGATGGCTCCACTTCAACCTGTGGCGCTTTGGGTTTACGAATGAGTAAAAACTCATTTTTAAATCTTCATTAATGAAGATTAATTTGTTAATTAAACTATTTTTATCATCGTCTTTGCTTTTTAAGGACGTGTTTTATATTTTGAAACGGTTTAACCCGAACCAAATTGGTTCAACCCGATTTATATCGGGTTGGTTCGGTTCGGGTTGAGGAGGGCATATGGTTTGGTTCGGTTTGAAAAAAAAAGACTCTAAACCGGACCAAACCGACCCGTGCTCACCCCTACATACTGTGATTTATGTTTTCTCGAGTGGGTTGCTGCACAGAGTGTTTTCTATCACTTGTACAACCAAGTACATGACCAAAACAAAGAGCATCCAAAGCAAGATTATGTAATATTTATGGGAACTGCAAGTATCCACAGCAAAAACAAAAACAAAAAACAGAAGACAAACATGAATCTCCATCCCCATAACAACTTATTCAGGAGGGGAATATCCACAACAAGATTATGTGTGACGTGCGGTCTTGCAGGTACCTCGACCCATTTAAAAGTATACGATACTTATTCATGCCACACAATAACATTAAGCCGGTTAATATGACCAAGTGTATTTTTTCTTGGGGTGCGGTTGTAGCCTTACTAACACAAGTGTTGCATCTCAATCTATCCCGACATCATTTTCGTCTCATTTCTATCATTCCATGCCACAATGAATCTGTCCTCTCGGCAAACAATAAACAAACTTGATTACCCAGCAAAAAATGACAAAATGCTGCTGCCCTCTCTTTCGGATAAGGCACAACAAGTAAATCAGAGATAGAGAGAATTCTGAAATCTAGGCGTTAATGCATGTGCATGACAGTGTATTACACAGAAGGTACTATGGGTACATGATAAACAAATTCAAATACACTATAAATGACAAATAACAACCGCGGGGACTTTACGCTAAGCCGCATGACCAATGAGAGCAAAGATAGAGAGAATTCGAACTCGAGGTGATTGAATTCATCACACGATAGACGCAAAAATAGAAGAAAGATTTAACTCTTGTGGAACCTCTTACGTTCTTGGCCTTGGTAAACTCCTTGGCCCTTTGGAAATCTGCATCTACGTTCTTCGGGAGCTCCTTCTCCTTTTCTACAGCATCACCATTTTGTATATACCCCTTGATGATAATTTAGCCCATCCAAAGTAAATGCACGAGACTCTTTACGAAAGTACATCCGCAAAAGCTATCGCAACTAAATTGGCGGTGGGGAAGAAAATAGTTCTCACTTTAGATGTGCTCATGAACACTAAAGCATTTGCCGGAAAAATGATGCTAGAGTAAAATTGAATGACTAGTATTTAGTATGCAATTTATGATCCACTAATTGAAGCACAAAACAGTTTAATATCATGTACCGAACAATGTTGATTAAACCCTTAGGTTTAACTTACAATGTCAATCCAATAAATTGAGGCACAATGGCTTCTTGTTATAAAAATGTGTCTACTTTTCTACCTAATTAACCATCTCTGTTTCACAAACCTGTTGGTATTCCGAGCATCTTTGACCCACGACCACATCCCTTGATAACAAGGCCGCCAATGAACCAAGGATCTATCAACAATGTACCGTTTATCCCTATAATTGACGACATATATATCAAAAGATTAACAAATATGATGACCACAAATGTAAGTTTGAAAGAATTGAGGTTTGTACAATCTTCAAATGGAGGTAATCCCCATTGCTGCAATTGCAGATCCAACGGAGAATTGATCACCTCGTCTACAACACCGATTGATCGATTGATTGCTCGGATATCATTCATTCTAACGGTTAATAAATTAACCAGGAGCAAGTGCCGGCTCAATTCGTGAGGAACGGGGAAGACGGAGCGGCGGCCACCATTAATATCTTTCTAGATCGGAGAGAAGAGAGGAAGGATGAGCAAACATTCATGGAAGAGACTCGGATCGATGAATCGGAGATAATTACCCGAAGCGAGGAGATGCGGTTCCTTCCCAGGATGCGGCCATTAGGGATGTGAGCTACCTCTTGCACCGAGTTGCCGTTGAAGAGAATGTCCCACTAAATTAAAATGGCAGAAGCCCTACTAGGTCTCTCAACCGGCGAAACCCCCAATTTAGCTTAGCTAAGCCCCAATTCAAGGATCGGATTGAGCACTCAAAACCCTCTCCGCCGCTTGTGTCGCCTCCCTCCCCAACCTCCGCGACTATCAATATCTCATGACGGAGCCAAAACAGAGGCCCAACACCCCCTCGACCGCTTGTTCCATCTCTTCGGAAGCGGGTGATCGGGTGGGTGGGTTACGGAATTCTTTGCCTAGTCCGCCGCCACGGCCGTGATCGGAAGGAGGAGCCCGAGTACTAGGACAGGTCCCGGTGTCATGGTTGGCGTCCGAGACGACCTTGTCTTCATCTCCGCATTGTTGCACGGCCCGCCACGGCAATAGCTACCGTCGTCGCCGTCAAGTGCGTGGCGGCCGACCGACGAGAATATCAGTTCGAGAAGACCTTCATCACGGAGGTTCGACGCTAAGAGGTGGTGCAGATCGATAGTATTGATTTTAATATAGGTAATAGGTTGTATTAATTTTGAAAGACTTTAACTCTAATAATTTTAAAATTAATATGGTATCCAAACAGCCTGTTAGATCGTGTATCAGTATCAATTTTAAAATTGATACTGATACAGGTACCCAATACGGTTACCAAACAGGCCATTAATATTTGCATCATTCCAAAGTGTGTACATTTGTCATGAATTCAGATTTCACACTTGTTATCATATTCAACGAAATCGAGTCAAGTATGTATTGTTATTATTAATGAAAAACTCTAATATGGATGTGATGGTTATTATCAATGAATATAGACATTCTTAAAATTACTTTTGATAAGTCATTTAATAATATTTGAGTTGGAATGGTGATACGTGTATAACAAAGACGTGATTCTAAAATAATGATTATCGATTCATATCATTAAATGCATGAAGAAAATTAGGGATCGATGAACCATTGATACTTGCAAGTCAAGTAAAATAAGTTTTATATACGACAACTAAAATAAAAGTAATACCGATTTTTTGCCTCGTAACTATTATATCATATCTGAAAATAAAAGTGATGATGAAGTATAATCATGTTAAGAAGAACATGTTAACGAACCTATAACATTTGATTTAATTGATGAATACATATAAGTTCAAGAGCTTAATCAATACAAATAAAAATTTAAAGGTAGATAACTAATTAAATTTCAAATCAGGAGTAAGGCGAGTAAAAACTTCGAGAACTATAATCGAATTGTTTGGATAAATTTGTGTACCACCTATGAGCCATTGTGGTCTTCTTCACCACCTCCGAGTCATCCCAATCTTCATGGATAGGCCAGTCCAATTCAGATTGGTGGGTCCCAATTTAATCCTGATCAGAATCAAATTGGCTGGATTGGTCATTTTTCCTGGCCATCATGATCTTTCTCATTATCTCTTGGCCATCCTAGTTTCTTCACCACCTCCAGACCATCCTGATCTTCTTCACCACCTTCAAGCCATCCCAATCTTCATGGTAATGCTGATCTAATTTAGATCAATGGATCCCTTTTCAATATGGATCAAGATTGAGTCACCCAGATTAGTTGATTTTCTAGGCCATCCATGTCTTCTTCACCACCTACGGGTCTTCTCGGTCTTCACCACCCCCTCTAGGCCTTCCCGATCCTCATAGTTAGACTGATCCAATCCGTATAATGATTGAAATAGCTATTTTTCTAGGCTATCACTATCTTCTCCACCACCATCATTTTTTTATAAAAAATTGGATGGCAAAATAACTTAATGATGATTGAATGTTTAATATAGTAGATGAGGAAAAATAGCAAGAGTTGATGTGCATCTTAGGAGGGTGTATCTCAGCCAAATAGATCTCAAGGTCCATCATGTGGATCCCATAGTCACTTGGGTGGCACTTGTTCTCATCAGTGTCTATTTCAATTTGCTCCTCAACCTGATATATACAGGCAAATTGACCTAGTTGCAAAGCTTAAGACTAATGTTTTATAGGTAATATATAAGAATTTACTTGTGAGAACCATTTTTTGTCATCTGGATGCTGAATTTAGGGTTGCTTCTAAAAAACATCTTACATAAGATTCTAACACCTTATTATAAGTTACCAACACCCTAACTCAAGGCACCTTTAGTTGGAAGCAATCCAACCAATTTTCAAAATCTTGAATTAGTCGAAGATTGGTGGCAATCAAACAAGTATTTACTTATAAGTGTCTTGATGGTCAAGACACTTTTAAAGGACCAAAAGGGCTTTGAATTTTAAAATCTAGATCTGCCCAGATTTAGGTAGCGCTTAGCTGACCTTTAATTAGAAATACCTTGACTACAAAGTGCTTCCAATTAATAAAAGGTTTGATCATTCATAGTTACGTGCGTGTTTAATTAGGGTTCTAATAACCCTAATTGAAAGCACCAGGTCACTAGACGAGCTGTCGAGGACACACCCTAGCAATATGACGTGTCAAAGGCACATTGAGTAGAACGTTGAAGAGCTAAAAAATTTCTGGCCAACCAATGCTTTATTGCACCATTTGGAGACTCCTTTATAAAAGAAAATATCATACGAACGTTGTAAGACTAATCCCCAATTATAGAGATAACTTATGTTATTCAAAAGATCTTTGCCTCTTTGATGCCTTTGTAGAAGTGCCACATCTTCTAAGGCACTTTTAAGGGGATCCTTTCAACAATAGACTAATATTCATAGACAATAAAAATAGTACAAAAATCACAAAAAATAAACGATAAACTCATAATCTAAGTCATGGATGCACATGAACTTCGTGAGTTCAGCATGAAATACGAACCAAATAAATTCTTCGGTGTCTTTCGTGCGTAATTGTAGGCAATGACATGGCGAAACAACAATGAATACCTCTCCTATGTAATGTAATCGTGTTTTTTAAAACAATTTATAAATATAATAGGGTTTGGTTCCAGTGCAAAATCCTAAAATGGTCCCAGAATGATCATTCCTATGTAAAATAAGCAAAATGACTTTCAAGATATATATCCATGCCAATTATTGTACCTGGCTAAGAAAAATAACAATAATTCGAGGAATTGTCCATTAAAATGTCGATTAGGGTTTACGACGAGAGTACAATCTATCACAATAGATGTTGTATTCTTAACATGACAAACAATATAGATGCATTAGGATATTTTAGACAATTATGCCATGCATCTTTTGCTTATTCTTTAACATTATATTCTTAACACATTAACTCATGCTATTATAAAATGAATATTCTTGTATTCATTTCATTTTTAAATTAGTCAACCATTTTCTTTTACCAAATTCAACACTAGTCAATTAGTCAACATTTATATGCTTCGATATAACAACGAGATATTATTTGTAACAAATAGTTTTATTGGTTGGTTAATCAGACACATTTTCTTTGTTAAGTGGATTGAATTAGTCTTATCCTGGATACAATAAAATAATTTCATTCAATCTAATAAGTGTCTTCTTTCAGAGTTGAGAAATTCTCTGGATAAAATATTTAGCATTCTTTTATTTATCACTTAGTACGTACTATTTAGAAAGAATGCCTTTACCTATTTTTACTAAAAAAATACATGGAAACCTCAACATCAACAACGAAGGAAAGGGACACAGAAACAAGTTTGAAATAAAAAATAGGTAGAATTAAGAGAGATCTGTCAAGAAAAACCTTTATTATTTTGTTTCGGAAGAAACACAAGATCCATACAAAATCCCAATGATTAGAAAAGAAAAAACCAATAATGAATTCTACTTTGAAGAAACACATTACCACTATAAGAATAGTCTTGTTTTCAAATACTCTTATCTTAATAAATATCAAGAACAAGAAAAAGAACTTTTTGAATTAGAAGGTAAAGAAGATACAAATATTTTTGGGGCTAAAAAATCATTTGTCAATTTTCTTTTTGACTATTGTAACAACATAATTTGTGAATATGTTAGAGATTAAAATAGTGTAATATTGTCAACTTTGGTTAACAATTTTTTAGTGGTCGAGTTGAAAGAATTAAGAAGTAAAATATATTTTGGTGGGAATAATCCAATAATTGGTTACATCTTATAAAGGTCGTTAATATGTACATTTATTTGGTCAGTCGATTAATTTATATGTTATAACTAACTTAGTTGTTAAATATGTGATGTATGTGTAATCTCGACAAGGATGCCAATTATTTTAAATAATATTTTTAAAATTTTAAAATAAATATTTGATATATTTTATATTTTGAAGATTGTCGGATCATTCTGATTCCACAAAATCAAAAATACCATTCTTCCAGAGTTAATTGGAATCGAAGTCAAAATA
Source organism: Cryptocoryne crispatula var. balansae (assembly GCA_036172225.1). NCBI lineage: Eukaryota > Viridiplantae > Streptophyta > Magnoliopsida > Alismatales > Araceae > Cryptocoryne > Cryptocoryne crispatula. Next base: position 9,510,271 of record CM069929.1, on the reverse strand, counting down.
AGGACGGAAATAGGTAAAGCAACTACTGAATCAAGCTGATCTCGGCCCTAACCTAATTTAATACTATAACCAAATTAAATACGTCTGGTATTTTTCCGACAATGTTAAAATGAGAGAGTGCACGGGGAACATATTACTATCTCTTAGCGTTTTTTAAAGTTTTTCGAATTTACGGGGGCATATTTAAAATAAAGCAAGTTGTAGGAAACGAAAGTCCCTGACCTCATTTAAAGTTACGAATCAGCCCCGGACACTTTTTTTTTCTTTTTTTACTTTCACCACCTTGTGTGGGGGCACCCTGCGGACGCAGCAGGGCTGCTGCAGTTTTACAGCTGCGGGCATCCGATAAATCCGGTTCACTTTCTCGGTTTTCTTGTCCTTGTCTGACCAGAACGTGACTCGAGCAGTTTCTCTTAACAACTGCTAATCATCGTGGCTTGCGAAGATGTACGGGCTTGGTTTGATTGTTTATTACAATTTCTTTTTTAAATTTCTTTTTCTAATTTTAAAGCTGAAGTTCTTGTTTGCTTAAAATCGTGAAAGGAAAGAAGAGAGTCAAGAGACCACGATGTTAACGTAATTTTAAAAGTTAGTTTTTAAAAGTTAGTCAACCATAAATTATAGGGATCATTAACTGTTGCCCAATCTAGATATCTTGAATATGGAAACAAAATTAAATTTCGATTTATATTCCCCGGTAATCCCAAAGAGACAGACGTGGCTAAGCGTAACTTTTCTTGTTGATCTCGCGGGTACAACTTCAGCGCCGTGTGGCGGAATTTCTATCCTCCTGCGACCTGGGTGGTACAGCTCACCCCCGGGGAACTGCGACGGTTGGCCAGGCTGGCCCCGGTCTGAGTCCAACCCAACAAGGCTCAGGGGGCGGTCTCGTGTCCTCTTCCGCGGGTTTAGGTAACCGATGTCCCCGGTCTGACCGTAATGCTCGCCGGCCGCCCCCCGTGCGCCCCTCGAGCCGCCGCCGCCGCCGCCGCGGGGACCCGGTCGGGAAAGCGGCGGAGAGCGGAAGAAGGCGGCGGTCCGAGCCGGGGGGTCCGGGTCCGGGTCCGGGTCCGGGCGAGATTGCGAGCAGCACGGCAAAAACCCTAGGCGCTTAAATTCGCTCGTGCCGGCGACTCGTCCCTCTCTCTCTCTCCACTATACGAGCGGTCTTCCCTTCTCGTCTCGCGCTTTGCTCGTCGAGAAGGGAAACGCCCCCAACCGACCCTGCCACCTTGTACTCCCTATCGGCGCTCGTTCGGCTCCGATCCTAATCTAGAATCCCAGAGTTTGGGGGTATTGGATTGGGGAATCCCGGAATTCTCGCGGTTGTGTAGCTTGTTGCGGCCGCTGGCTTTTTCTCTCGTTTTCTCAGCCAAGTTATCTCTATTGGCTTTGCGAATTCGTCGAGTCGAAGTGCATTGGTTGCCGTTTCGGATCACATAGGTACCATGGATCTGCCGAACTTGGCGGTGGTGCTTCAGGCGGCGCTCAGCCCCAACCCGGATGAGAGGAAGGCAGCGGAGGAGAGCCTCAACCAGGTGGGTCTGCCAGGGGTTTGTTTGAGTAGTCATATGCAACCGCTAGCTGGGTAATTGTTTGTTCTTTCTTTCTTGCCACTTTGGATACGGATTTTGTTGCTGTAATGTGCCGCTTGTAGCCAGTTGTTCACGGTTGCCGGATTGTCACGTTTACTCTGCTCGCTGTTTGCTTTGAGCGGACGAACGTTTTTCTGCTCGTGCCTTTGGGAGGGAAAAGTTAGCCACTAATCCAATGAGTTCAATAGCTCCCACGGACTTGATTCTTAAGATTCGACAATGCTTCAGGAATCGGCAGAAATAGTGCCCGAGTAACACAAGTTGTCATGTTAATGATTATAAAGGTGCCAACTCTTTAATTATTTGTCTTTAGGCTACCAGTGGACGGTCCGACAAGTTTCAATTTACTGGCAGTTATCATTTTACTAGCTGTCCAGCTTTTGGTTGCTTTGTTGATGCAGTAACAAGATATCAATTTACAAGCTTTTGGTTGCTTTGTTGATGTAGTACTAGATGTCCTGAAGAGTAGTATCATAATTAATGAAAAATGTAAAATATCCTTCATTTCAGTTTCTATGTTTCTTTTTCCAGCTTTAAATCCTTCGCCCCTTTTGTACTTGCTTTTTTATAGAGTATTTTATTTCGAAGTTAATTATTCCTGGATTGATGAAGTCAACTCTAACTCAAGTCTTAATCTCAATTTATTTGGAGTCAGCCCTATGAATTATCTTTTTTCATTCACGTCGATTTTGAGTTATTTCTTCGTAGATATTTAAATCATTTCGTCATATTGAATTATCCTCTTCCAAGTTGAGACTAGTATGGATGGAGATAGAGATATTTGGCAATTGTTTAGGGGTTGGAAGTAGGGGTGGGCACAAAACGGTTCAAACCAAGAAACCAAACCGAACCAGGCTATTCGGTTCGGTTTGGACCCCCTCTTGGTTTGGTTCGGTTTGAAAAATCTCCAAACCGATTTAAACCAAACCAAACCGTTTAAACCGATTTAAGCAAAAAAATATAAAAAAACTATTATAGTATTAATAAAAATGACTTTTTTTATAATAAATTAATTTTTATTTTCATTATTTTTAACTTAAAAATTAGTGTATATATGTAAAAAATAATTAATTTAAATATTTTTATTTATTTTCGGTTTAAACCGAACCAAACCGAATCAATTTGGTTTGGTTCGGTTTGGTTTGAGAAGGTGATTCGGTTTGGTTCGGTTTGGAAAAAAATGGTCTAAACCGGACCAAACCGAACCGTGCCCACCCCTAGTTGGAAGCAAATCAGTACCCAAGGATTCAACAAGACTATGGAATATTGGAATCTCACATTCTTGATATTTTTTGGCAATATGGAAAGAGAGGAATCATCACACATATTATCACAACCATTCGGTAGCCAGGGCCATATTTTCTCTTATGTCTACTACTATGTGAAATGTTGGTTTTTTGCTTATTTTGGCTTTTTCCTGATGCCAAAGGGTCTTCTTCTAGCTTGTTGTGTTGGAAAGGCTATCTTAGATAGGCTTCGCTCACTACTCCTTTAGTAGTGGGGAGACTTATTTTTTTCTCCTCTTAGCTCATGTATCTTTTACCCATCTATTAATGAATTGTGATGTACTAGTTTTACTTTGCTTTCTCTAGCTTGTTAGCTTTGAATGGCGGTGGTGGGGGGTTCTGGCGATTTTGGAGACTCCCATGCGAATGGTGATGGCTGGGTGGAGGTGAGGCATAGGGTTGCTCCAGGAGGGGAGGGGGTCAAAAGACTGTTTCTAAGACTTCATCTAGCAACATTTTTGCAGTGGGCGACTTCGGTGTGGTTTTCAGGTCTGGTAGGTCCTCTGCTTTTGACGGCTGGGCGGGTGTTGACATATGAAGTTCTACTTGAGTGGTTGGGATGGTTCATTGGAACCACCTTGTGGTGAAGGGCGTCCTTGACCCTCAGAGAACTCCTGCCACCAAGTGGTTAAGGAGAGGGTTTGGTTGCGGGCAGAGGCTATGGATGTGCGGAAGATGTTACGGGGCTGACCATTTAGCATTAGATTGTAGAAATGGTCTTCATTGCCCCAACCATTGGGGCGTGGGCCACAGGGAGCGAGGTTGCCTGATGCAGGTCTGCAGACACTCAAATGCTAGTCCACAACTCCGCATGAGGGGCTGCAGAGGAATTTTGATAGAGGTTTCTTCTCTATGGCCATGTCTTTCAGCATGATAGTGAAGAAAGAGTGGCTCAGACAATGTAGAATGGTTACGATTAATGGGGAAGTGAGCTGTGATGAGAAGCATTGTTTGTTGGATTCGTTCTTGTGATGGAATTGGCGATGTCAAGGTCTTGGGTGATTGATGTTCTTCCCCCAGGTATCTTCATTGTGAGGAGCTTGTTGTTGCCCAGTTGGCTTAATGCTACTGTTGGGAGTAGTTTTCTTGTCTAGTTGTGCTGGGGGGAGGGAGTGCACCATTTGGGTGCGCCCATGGGGGACAGTGTAGCCTTCTCTATTTTGTCAACTGAAAGCTGCCCCATCTGGATTAAAGTTCACAGCTTCCCAGTTTTTGTGTGGATAGAATCATTCCTATTTAAGTTCCTCAATTCTTTCGGGAAGCTTCTCTTAGTCGACAGAGCCAAGTTATGGTGGCCATCAAAGTAGGATGTGGTGGTCTGCCTGGAGAGCACCTTGGCGTTTGGCGATGGATTCACTATCCCTTCTAATTGGGGGGTTCACAATTCACTATATGTCTGAAGCCGTGAAGAGTGAGCATGCGGGGAGGGCGGGGAGTGCACCATTTGGGTGCACCCATGGGGGACGTTTTAGCCTTCTTTATTTTATCGACTGAAGGCTGCCCCATCTGGATTAAATTCACAGCTTCCCAGTTTTTGCGTGGATAGAATCATCCCTATCTGAGTTCCTCAATTCTTTCGGGAAGCTTCTCTTAGTTGACAGAGCCAAGTTATGGTGGCTGTCAGAGTAGGACGTGGTGGTCTGCCTAGAGAGCACCTTGGCGTTTGGTGATGGATTCACTATCCCCCTTTTAATTGGAGGTTCACAATTCACTATATGTCTGAAGCTGTGAAGAGTGAGCATGTGGAGGCTTCCTTTGGGGGCGGTGAGAAGTTTCGATTCTCAAACTATGCAGGCCAAAATTTGAAATTTGCTTGTTTTACAAGGCGGGACAGAATGGTGGCAATATTAATAGGAAATCTTGCATCTTTGGTAAGTTACATTGAGGCCCTGAGGGAGGTTTGTATAGAGGCAGGTTCGTGGTGCCGCGCGCTCATCGGGCCTATCAAACAACCAATATGATCCTGCTGCGACCGCTTCGGGTCTTCTGGATTCTATCGACCTGGTAGGGAGCAGTCTTACTCATGATCTGATTAACTTATGTGTTGTTGAACTGGGAGCCGGTTCGACTTAGGTCTCCCCTAGCAGTGTGCTGAAGGTGAGGACCGGCATCGGTCTGATCTGGCCATTGAAGTTGGATTGGCCGGGAAGAAGCGGGGCCCGATCGTGCAGTTCTATGCCCCACTGGCCATGCGGGTAGAGCGTTGCTCTTCTACTCCGACTCTAAGTGTGATTCTTCAACCAATCATCACAGCTTTAGTCAACGGTCGATGGAGATACACAAGGGGAAGTGGCCCATGTTGGATTTCAATGGCGAGGAGGTTTTGCCTGATGAACTGGACATCAGTGCCGTTGACAAGCGATTTCTGCTGTTTGCCGCTTCTGTGGGTTCGCCTGATGCAGTTGTCAGCATTCCGCTGGGTTCAATGTCGCAGATGGGTGGTTCTTCTAGGGGCGGTCTCTTTACCCATTGTTGTCTTGCGATCTGTTGCTGTCGCTTAAGAGTCTTTTGCACTCTCCTCTAATGGTGCTTCTACTATGCTTGGGTTCCCAATGATGCAATGATGCTGCTGCCATAGGAGTTTCACCAGGGTATTTCCTGTGGGCCTTGACCCAGCATATTCTATTTTTCGAAAGAGTCTTCACTTCCAAAGCTTCGTCTTTCCAATGTTGAATATGGATAACTCTGATTGCATCGCCATGTCCTAAAACAAGGAAGCTGAAACCTTTATCAGAACAGAGCCAATTGGAGAATGAATTGTTTCTCACAATAATGCCGTCCTCAACTACTCTGATTTACCAAGAATAGGTCTCAAGCCAGCTAATCTTCAAGAAAGCTTTAAGTAGAGTCTTCTTGTCCCCTAGCACCTCCGTACCATCAAAAGAGAGCTGTTAGCATTCAAGAAGTCACTTCTGCTTCTCGACCATCTCAAGGGTTAACGGGAAAGAGGCAAGGCCAACACCCACCCCTTTGAGTAGTGTATATGGTCTGGTCAAGGATTGCAGGATCGGAATCGGCCACCGGATCGGATCGGATTGGTCTTGGAAGAAATAACGATTCGGAATCGCTCTGGATTGGTTCCTCAAAAAGTGCTAAAACCTAAAAAAAATCAAAATAAAGCTTGCGGCACCATTTTTGGTTGATTCCGGTGAGGAATCACCGGAATCATTTTAGAATCGACTGATTTGAACGATTCCATTCTCGATTTTGACCAAAAAGACTGATTTCGATGGATATTTTATCCGGATCGGTGATTTCGACGAGAATCAGATGGCCGATCCGATCTAAGAATTGGCCGATCCTAATCCGGATCCACCAATTCTGCAATCCATGACTCTAGTAGACAACAATGGAGGTGTAGGACACATCACGGAGACAATGCAAAACCTCTCTTGCTGGCCCACTCTATCGCACCTTCGGCAACACAATCCATGTCTACAATTTGTCGGAGAGTGGTCGGTCCTCTTTGATCGTCCATGAATGACGGCCACAAGTCCATCTCCTCTTGCTCATCCTTGATCCTCCTTGAATGATGGCCTCACTAAATGATCTCTTGTGAGAGCCATCCTTTGCTGCAAGGACATCCAATGCCAAAGAATGGCCTTGGGAGCAGTCCTGATCCCAAAGAGCGGTACAATCACCCTTCGACGAGCACTAAAAACTTCTTTGTCTTTGACAATTGTTGACAAGCTCCCCGTGGAAGCCCCGATTCCCCTACCAGAAACCCCTTGCATGCCTGAACGAAATGCTCCGAAGGAAACAAAGCTTCTCTCTCCTCCATGCCATCAATCCATGAAAGTCATCCTTTTATCTGGAGCTTCACCAAGGTTGTATTAATTTGTAGTTTTTATGAACAAGAAGTGGTCAACACCATTAAGGATATAGACCCTACAATGCTCTGGGTCTTGATGGGTTTTCATCAAGATTCTATATTCATTGTTAGGATATAATCATAGATGATTGGATGGGTCTCATTGGAGAATTTGAGAAGGATCCGAGTTACATCTAGTATTTGCACTCCACTACTCTTGTTTTATTACCAAAGGAGGACTTTGTGGAAGATATCAAAGATTCAAGGCCAATCAACTTGTTAAATTGTAGTTATAAAATTAAAATTGTGACTAAAGTTCTCGCAACTAAACTCAGCTAAATTAGTGGCAAGCTGACCAAATTTACTCAATCTGCCTTCCTTATTGGGAGATTTATATTGGATAATTTCATGGTTGCTTATGAATGTCTTCATGAGGTTAAGGCATAAAGATTGTGTCCTGTTGAAGTTTGATTTTTAGAAGGCCTATGGCAGAGTAAGATGTTATTGTCTTTATTAGATTTAGGCAGTTGATGTGTTTCAATCACATTTGGATCAGGTGGATTGAGTGTTATCTTTCAACAGCCAGGTTCTTAGTTGATGACAATGACAAAAGTTTTGTTTTTTCGTATTCTCAAGAGGCCTCAGGCAGGGGATCCTATATCCCCTTTTTTATTTGTTTTTATTGGTCAAGTTTTAACATTTTGTGGAATAAGGTTTGAGGAATGTAAGTTGATTCAACGCATTGAGGTGGGAACTAACATGATTTGAATTACTCATGTATGATACTCTACTATTCTCTTCTGGTAAGGTGGACAAGTGTTTAATTGAGAATTTTGCTCTTCTTTCTACAATCTGTCACGTGATTAAAAGTCAACAATTAGAAATGCAAACTTCTTGGTATCAACATGACGAGGTGCAAAGGCTTCATCTACAAATTTTTTTTAACATGTCGTGTATTGCTTTGCCCATTAAATATCTTGGCTTACATCTATCAGACAAAGAGACCAAAAGCAAGGGCTGACAAGATGTGGTGCAAAAGATGGAGCCAAAAGTACAAGGGTGGAAGAGTTAGATGTTTTCTACATGATTAGATGACTGCTCTCTAAGACAATTTTGCAAAGCATTTCTCTATTTTTCTTTTCAATTCAGGGCTAGGTTTTTTCTGGCAGGGCACTATTGAAGGGAAAGGAATTCATCTTTTAAAATGGGATTCCTTTTTATTTTTTTTCTGTTGTTATCATTTTTTTCTTTGTTGTTTTGTTCACTATTTTTATCTGTTTATTCATATACTTTTTTTATCCTATTATAATAAGTGATTATCTCTGGTCACTTTTTTTGCTTATTTTTATTCTTATTTTTTATTTTTATTTGTTATTATTATAATAATTTTTTAATCTACCATGATTAGATCTGATTATTCAATTCTCTCCTTTCTTTATCCTTTTTTGTTTATCATATATTTCTCTATTTTACTGTTTTTATCTATCCATTGATTTGCTTTTAATTTATATATGTTAGTTTTATTTTCATGTAATTTTTTCTTTTTGTTGTTGAGATGATTGTTATTTTTTATTAATTTTTGATTTATTAATAAATTATTTATGTAAAAATTTTTATTTTCTTGTCTAGTTTTTTTTTTCAAAGCTTTTTTAAGTGTGACCTCAATCAATGAGAGGGGTTTGATCGCCGCTTTGGCCCCTTCCTCTTTATTTCTCTCATTTTTTGCTGGTTTGACCGGTGATGAAGTTGCTGGACCCTGCAGTAAGTAGACCGCGATCATCGGGACCCCTAGCCCCTCTTTCTTTTTTTCCTTTTGTCTGCATTTTCCCTTCCCCTCCCATAGAGGTCTTGAGCATGTCTCCATCAAGCAACTGAAGAGCTGATGCAGGTGGCAGGCATGCTGATGGTAGCACAAGTGCAGGCTGGCAGGAGACGCAGAAGGGCCGGCAGCACGGCAGGGGGCAGGCTGGGTATGCCTTATTTATTATTATTATTTTTTCATGGAAGCTGCTTCTCCGGTTTCTTCTTTCTTTCCTCACTTGTACTTGCCTTTCTCACTGGAGGCACCAAAAGCCCCTCTTCCCATCTCTTTTAAGTCTCTCTGGCTCTATGTTATTCAAGGCATGAGGGGCTTGAGGCGAGGGACCTAGCGCCTCACCTCAGGTGCTTGGGGTGGGCGCCTCAGGTGCCCGAGATATTTTATATTATTTAATTATTTTAATTTAAATAATATATATCTAATATAAATAGTTGAAATAATTCTAAAAATTATTATAATATTAAAATAAATACATCATTTTAATAATTATATATTATAGCCATCAATAAATAATGTTATAACAATAAAAGAAGGTTAATAACAAATTTAACATCATAACAACTAACAAGAGTAGAAATCAATAACAAAAGAAGACAAATACCATAATTAAATTAAGAAATGAACATGTTTGATTTGGGTGAGGCGAGGTGTTTTGGGGCAAGGCGAGGCGTTTTGCCAGTAGCTCTACAGCCTCAATTGCCTAGGCAGTTGAGGTGAGCGCCTCTGATAACTATGCTCTGTCTAGGCCTAGGGGGGAAACACCTGCTTCATTCCAGTAGGTACACCTCCAGTTCTCTCTCATGGGTTCTTTCCCTTCCTTCGCTGGGGAGGCTTCTACTTGGCCCTTCCATCTCTTCTCTCCACTTTGTCATCTTCTTTCTTCTTTCACGATGTGGTTGCAACGCCATGGAGCCAGGTATTGTCTTTGACTTAGGTGAGGTCGCCCCGGGGTCGGACCGGGTCGGGTGACCCGGCTGACCCCCAGCTGGGCTGCGCAACCCCAAGCCGGGCTGGCTTGGAGTCTGCCCGACCGGGTCCTTTCCGGGCTGGTCGGCCTGGAAACTGGCTGGGTCGGCCGACCGGGTCACCGACCCGGCCTTCCATGTTTTGAACTTCTACCTCCAAATCCAGTAGTTCAGAATTAACGCCCTTTGTTCGAACCTAATCCTTGGAGGCGAGCTCCCTGAGTGATAGGGGGTGCCAGGAAGCTTCAGTGGAACCGGAACCACAACATGTGCCTTCTGCAAGGCCTGTGGGGAAAGATGTCCCTCTGTCGCTACTACTAAGTATTCCGGCTGGGCATAGGAGGCCCTCTGCTGAGGAAAGAGGTGGCTCAATTGGAGCTCATCTATGTAATCTTTTTGGAGACATGGCTCTGCTCAACCTACTTCAACAAATGCAAACAGAAGCTTGCTGGGGGAGGAAAACCATGAGACTTCTTCGAGCAAACCACCTCATGTAAGGGGATGTTCCAGTGTTCCAACCCTGATTTGTTGAGACAGGTGTGGATTTGGACGTGATCTGAAACTGGAAGATCTGGTTCACGAAAAAGGTGACTAGGTGGATCTAGATCTGGCTGCTGCTGTTCATCTTGCTGACATCATAACCCATTCTCACTGAAGCTTGCGACCCTCCTCAGGGAAGGCCGACTAAGACTTATAAGTTATTGCTGACCTAACATGGTAACTGTCAACCGTCTAGATCCACGATTACATTGCTGAAACTTGTTTTACAAATTTTGTCATCTGTGTTTTTTCTTTTTTCCACTTCTCTTTAATAGCTTGCATAGACATTATTTTACATGTAGATTAGTTCCACTTGGAATAAATGGAATCCTTGGAAGGAAAACAAGAAGCTTTGGGATCTGACACTGCCAACCTTGCCATGGGCAATTTGGAAGACCAGGAAAAAAAGAATGCTTGAAGAATCTTTTTCTTGTGCAAGGCTGGGCGATCATAGAACTTTTAATTTGTTGCTTTTTCTCTTGGAAAAACTTTCTGCTGTAGGGCTCTTCAGCATGCTTTTCATTCGATAGTATACTACAGTTTCTTTCTTTTCTTTTCTTTTCATCTTGTTTCATTCTTTTCATGTGCTTTTTTTCTTATAATGCAACCAATGTGGTTTGCCACCTCGAAAATTTGTTTCATTTTCGTCAGCAGTAGTAAGTTTTTTGTGGTACCCTGATAGAAAATTCTATTCAAGTTAATCTTTCTCTCTGATAAACCTTTTTCGGTGGCTATTGCAGGTTCAATATACTCCTCAGCACTCAGTGAGGTTGTTGCAAATTGTTGTAAATGGAAACCTTGATATTGCTGTTCGTCAAGTTGCAAGCATAAATTTCAAGAACTTTGTTGCTAAGAACTGGTCACCTAACGAACCTGGTAGGAGGTTTGCTTTTTGCTATTATGACCTTTTTAGAAATATTAATTTGTAGCATTTATTATTGCAGGAGAGCCACAAAAGATATCAACAAGTGATAAGGATGTTATTAGGGAGAACATACTTACGTTTGTTACTCAAGTACCTCCTTTGCTCAGGTATATTTTCCGTCAGCTGACATTTCTATGCTTGACCTAATCACTTATATGTTAGCTGTGGATATAATTTATCAAGATCAGGTGTAACTCTGTTGTTTGCTTTCCATCTAGCTTGAGGTGCAAAAGGCATCCGATATTCCTATTTGATTTCAATAAAAATTAACGAATTTGAAGCATTTTTTGTATGCCATAAGCTGTCCAAAATGGAATCAAATATTTCAATAGTTAATGAAAATTGGAATAGGAAACAGGGAATTCCGTATCCATTTATCTGATATGGATAAAAATCAATATACATGTAGGAATTAAAATGATAATAAATATTAATGTATATAATTATTAAATGCATGATATTCAAATACTAAACAAACTAAAAGTAAAATTTTAAAAATATTTTTTGAAAAACAATAGTAAATATTTATTTGCTTATTTTTTTATAAATATTGATATATATATATTATAGGTTTCGAAACTTATTGGATTATTCCAATTTTGTAATTGTAATGGAATGAGAATGCCATAGTTTTTTTTTAATTGGAATCGCCTAACCTTTATTGGAATTGGAATCAGAAACCGATATTGCTGCTACTGAATTCGACCTGTTTTCAGCCCCACATCTAGTGGCCTCTGTTATTAATAAGCAAGTCCAGATTTCTATTTGTCTTCATGTTGATGAGTAAAAGGAAAATGCTACTTTGTTCATTATGGTCGAAATAGAATTCCTTTCTTGCTTCTGAGTATGCTGATCAGGAACCTCATGAGCTTGGTAGTTCTGGAAAGTTCTTTTCCGGTTTAAGTGAGCCCTATTTTTTGCTTTCTTTTCTTACGTTGTTATATTAACAGAGTACAGCTGGGTGAATGCCTTAAGACAATCATTCAAGCAGATTACCCTGAACAATGGCCTGGGCTTATTCACTGGATCAAGTGCAATCTGCAAATGCAAGATCAGCAGGTCTATGGCGCTTTATATGTTCTTAGGATTCTCGCCAGAAAATATGAGTAAGCGTTTTCTTTAGTTGTGTATTTTACTGGAGTATTAGTCTTGGCAAGCATTTTCTTCAGTTGTGTATTTTACTGGAGTATTAGTCTTGGCTTTTTAAAAGAAAATGGTTAACAAACTTTTTTTAAATCTCTGATTAATATTTTATTTCTGTGATGTGAGCTAACCATCATTAATTCATCATCATTTTGCTCATATACCAACAAGTTCTTAGGTGCTTTGCTTGTCGCACATTTTGTCGCATCTATGTTAATGTCTAGTAAATATTTCTGATGCACTACTTGAACAGAAGCCTTTCACTATGCATAATTGCATATGCAACAACAGGTAAAATGGTAAATACGATCCATTTTAGGATCTGTTTTATTTCAGAGTCTGCATTAATTGCCAAATTTGGCTTATTATTTGCTCATGAAATATACTGAATGGATGCGTAGCAGTTGTGTACTTCATTATTTGAGCTATAGTTTTTGGTCATACTTGCGAAAAGTATTTTTGTTTTCTGTTGTGCAGAGAAACTGAATCATTTTTAATTTATACAATCTCATATTTAAGTTTTTTTTGTAGAAGGTGCCCAAATGATAGGCCGCGAATTGTTTAGGCTATTAAAAGGGACGGCAAAAGAGGCAAGTGGTTAATCCACTAGGTGGGTGGACAGGTGTAGGCAGAACAGAGGATAAATAAAGTAGGCGAACAATAGAATGCCAAATAAAAAAGATTTCTGTTGTAAATTCTGGAAATAAAATAGACAAGGTAGATAAACTTCTAAGGGGCATGAGCCCAATCCTCAACAAGAGATGCAGCTGAGATTAGAATGCCATATATATTATCTGTTGCTTAAGATTCTCTTGTTTCATTCCTTACTAGAAATGCCAAATGTTAGAGCAAAAAGTTCTCCTTTTAAGAATTTAAATCACCGCATCCACGAAAGGGATTCATGATACTGTCTCTTTCAGCCTGTTGGACCTGGATACTTCTAAGAAATGCCTTCCAAAGCGTATGTGAGGTTTACATGCTTTTGGTAGTGATTTATACATTTCATTAAAGAAAAATATTTACAAACTTGATATGGGAAGGTAGAATATCCTATGAGAAAAGACAAGAATAACAAAGCCACTATCTCTTACTTTCCCAGCAAACTGAAAAGGCAAGAATCTTGTACATTGAAGAGAAATTGTATATGTATATATTGAATTCTAAGTATTTTGGTTAAGAATGTCTTATTTGTATACAAACTACTTATACAAATTAGTTATTTTGTATTTATGCTTTAGCAAATTTTGTGTTAATTGGCTAGCCTAACCTTGTTTACTTTATTTTTTTGAACTATATATGCCAGCGTTGATGATACTCAAATCAAGCTCAAGCTTTTAGGATTTTGCTACTTAGACAATTGACTTATCTGAGACAAGCGTTGATTAACATTTTTTGCATTCAAGAAACTAAATGTATAGGAGAGAAATGTAGAGGAGGAAATGCTAGCCTGGGCAACGTGGATAGCAGTAGAGATGAGGCATAAAGGATCAAGAGGAGAAAATACAACAGAACCCTGGAACATGCACTATGGTTAAGTGCCCATTTCAGACTACCAGCCATCGTTCAGAAGAATATTCAGAATTTTCTTTTGTTATTTGCCATACAAACTACCCATAGCAAAGAAAAGAATTATGTTTCTCCTCCATCACTGCATTAAATTCTGGCCGTGGTTGTCACGGTGACATGGTGCCCAAAGTGTAGAAGGGTATGAATTCTGCTTAGGCGGCAAGGCAGCCACTTAGGTATCTACTGGGTGGTCAAGGCGGTATCATTACATGTTTATATATGTGTATATACATATGTGTACATATATACAATCATATATATAATTAGATGTTAATACTATATATATTTATACATAAATACAAACATATATACACATATTATTATATTTGTATGTTATAATTGAATGTGTATGTTTATGTGTTCATACATTTAAATGTAATTATGGATATGTGGGTATAATTTTTTGGGAAGGAGTTAATCTTAGATAAACTACGTGAGAGAGAGAGAAGAGAGAGTTGGAGAACTTTTGATGTGGGATGGCGCTGTAGAATCGGGCTGAAATGCTGTGAAAACAGCGTAAAGATGCTCAAAATGAACCAAAGCATGTTGAAATGAAGTGAACCGGACCTAAACCAGTCCGTATGCCATGAACTGGCTTAAACCAGTCTGAAATGAACTTAAACTAACTTGAAATGGTCATAGACTGGTTCGAACAGGCTTGAACCAGCTTGAACCGGCCGATTTCACTCTGGTGTGAACCGGACCAAACCATGCCAAGAATCGGATGAACCAAGTTCGCACCTAGCTGAACCGGTTAGACCACCCGGTTCAGCCGTTGGCTGGCCAGACCAGTTGACTTAATCGCCCCCAGGGGCTATGTGGAAGCTTTTGGATGCATGTGGAACTGCGGACAATGGAGAGGTTTGTGGCATCGATCGGAGGGGCTCCCGATGACTCGTGAGGTGGCAAGTAGGACCGACAAGGGGCCTTGTCTTGTACATTGCCTGTCCTGATGGTAGGGCACCACAAAGTGTAGAGGAGCAGGCCGGCGTCTCTGTGCACGGTTCGTAGCATTGAGGATAGAGGGAGGTCCGGCGGGGCAGAGGCCATGTGAGTGGCAGTGTCCCAACAGTGCCGGGTCCTTCGTTGTCTCCGTCGGCTTCTCCCTCTTTGTCGTCTTCTTGTTTCTTCTCCTTTGTTGTTGCCATTCGGTGGTAGGGAGCATGGAAGGTTGGCAGATGTGATCTCACATGGATGGAGGTCTTTGCGGAAGGATATGATGGGTCTAGTGGAGGCATAGGAGGTGGGAGATGTCCCTGCGGAGGAGAGGGTGGTTGGATGGTCACATTAAGATGGCGGGGTGCTTCAGGGGTCTTCTGGTGGAACTAGAAGGGGATGACGACAAAGGAGGAACGAGAAGGGGATGATAGTGAAGGGAGAGGCGGGTGGAGCCGATGACGGTTCCAATGGACCTATAATAGGAAGATGGACTCATGGGGGGAGATAGTGGTGATGGACTGGAAGACGATGGCAGCGGTGAGTGGAAGGGGCATCGGGAGGTGAATTGGCAGGCATTACATGTTTGGATTTGTTGGACAAGGTTGTAGGGTCTTTGTGGGAGGGGGAATGAGGTTGTGCGAGGTTGTTGTTGTTGTTGTTAGAGATGTTGCTAGGACCGTCTGGGGATTACCGGAAGTTAATGGTGGAGCTGGTGAAGACGAACCGACAAGGAGTGATTGAACCTGTGTAACCGATGAAGGTGGAAGGAGAAGGGAATGGCACGGAGATTGATAGGGGGAGGGAGGGGAGATCCCAGAGATGGCCTCTTGTCGGGGGTGAATAGAAACTGGCCTCCAGAGGTGGAGCGGATTGTCGGCTTCCATCCGGTGGTGAAGAAGCAAGCTGGCCTCTTGCTAGTGGTGGAGAGCAAACCTCTTGATGGAGGGGGTGGAGAGGACTGGGACATAGCAAGGATTGCTGTTGTAATCAGATCAGAATTGCTCGAATTGGTTGATTCCGGTCCTGATTTGGTTACAGGCTGATTCCAGTTGGATCTTATACTAAATGGGTTCTCCTGCTGAAAATCAGATTGACGGGCTGATCCGATTTAAGAATTAGTCAATCCTGACCCGGATCGGCTGACTCTGTGAACTATGGGGTATAGCCCCCCCCACCGGGCTTCCAATTTCTAATTTTTTTCACTTGTTCTTCTTGTCATTCACGTAGGGTCTCTTTATAAAGTGGTCATCTTTAGGGAAGGGAGCTTAAAAGCAAATAATTACGACTATGTCCTCTAAGGACAAAAATGAAAAGAAGGATTTAATAAAAACTTAGTGTTTACAAATAAATCCAAGAGGATAGAAAGGCAAAATGATTCATAGGATCTACTGAACTGGATCCCCAATAACTTTATAAATTTGAAGTATATAATATATATCTATAATTAAAAATTTAAATATATGTGATGGTGCAAGTGACAGTGAAATATGTTAATATGTTCACATTATCATTAAATGGGTGCCTCTTGATTTGGGGGGGGGGGAGGCAAAGCACACGAAAGAAAATTTTTTAAATCGTGTATAAAGACCTGGGGTGCCTAGTTCGGGTGCCTTGGGCGCCTTTGGGGGGGGGCAAAGCACCCAAAAGATATTTTTTAATCATATATAAAGACCTGGGGTGCCTAGCCTAGGTGCCTTAGACTCCTTTTGGGCTCCCCAAAAGGTGCCTTGGCAAGGCATCTTGACAGAAGTGTCTTGGCACCTAGGCCTTGACAACTACTGAGTTTGGCAAAAAATACTGCAGGTCATTAAAGATAATCTTACTGAGGCTTACTTCTTCTACGGTTCTACCTGTAGCATCTTGATGGGTGTTATGCTTTTATTTCCTTTGTCTTGTCCTTGTAACCTTTTTTTCTTTCAGTGTGCTGTGTCTTGGCCTGTTTCCATGGCCATCCTAAAAATAAATGAAATTAACATATTGACGGGAGTGTGCTTGCCTACTTTGAACAACTCAAAGAGCTGATTTTCTTTCCCTTCTGAAGTTTCAGTTTTTTTAGGATCCTTCTGCTTTTCCCATATTCTGGCTAATATTTAGTTGAGTATTAAAATGTCATGCATCTTTACTTTTTTCTGGATGGCCATGACATGTATTTGGTTTAAGCTAATGATAAATTGTTTAACTTATTTTCTCTTTGGCTGAGTGTTATCTTACTCTTCTGTTAAGATTCAAGTCGGATGAAGAGAGAACACCTGTTTATCTAATTGTTGAAGAGACCTTTCGGCATCTGCTAGATATATTTAACAAGCTTGTTCAGATTGTCAACCCTCCTCTTGAAGTAGCAGATTTGATCAAGCTCATATGCAAGATATTCTGGTCCTCTATATATGTATGTTTCTCAAATTTGTGAAGTTAATCTCTTGCTATGTATGTTATGCTCAACACTTCATGCTTCTCCTGCAGTTAGAGATTCCAAAGCAACTTTTTGATCCAAACTTGTTTAATGCTTGGATGGTGCTTTTTATGAATATTTTGGAACGTGGTGTCCCACTGGAAGGCCAACCATCTGACCCAGAGCTAAGAAAATCATGGGGATGGTGGAAGGTAAAGAAATGGACAGCCCACATCTTGAATCGTCTTTACACTAGGTAAAACCTTATCATGTTTGTGGTTTCATATCTTTTGCCTTTAATCTTGTTTTTGTTGATTGGTGTTCTTTGAACTTTGGATGTAGGTTTGGAGATACCAAGCTTCAGAAGCCTGAGAGCAAGGCTTTTGCTCAAATGTTTCAGAAGAACTACGCTGGGAAGATATTGGAATGCCACCTGCGCTTGTTAAACCTGATCCGTGCAGGGGATTATTTACCTGATCGTGTTATCAATCTTATACTCCAATACCTGAGCAGCAGGTTCTTTTTGTCTTACCACTTCTTTGTGCTTTGTTCACAACAGTTTGTTTAACATTCAGTACCGTGAAATGGGATAGTTTTTGTTCATTTGAGCTGCTGTATGCTATTTATTTTGTTACTGTAGAAAGTTCAATGCATAAATAGAAGTATAGAAGATAGAACCCAGTAGTAGACCAACGTAAAAACATGTATATGTGGTTTTGAATTTCAATGAATAGATGTTTTTTTTTTGGTTGCAAGTGGATAAAACGGAATGTCTGAAATTTGAAACGATGTAGACTTCACAACAGGTGTCCAGAAATAGAAGTCAAATCGGGGACCCTTGGAGGGAGAAATACTCTTAAAATGTAGGAAAGGATGAATGATGAGTCCTTGACAAAAGCACACTAGCTTAGTCATTTATGGTTGCCCATGTATGCCTAAAAATAACTTGAGGAGGCCTTTTGGAATTTTTGAGTATCCTGGAGTCCGCCTAATTCATATCATCTGCACCTTGTAGTTGTGGCAAAAGATAAGCCACATCAGTCTTCGGTCATGAATTGTGGTTACCCAATTCAGCTACCATCTTTAGAGGAGATCACAACGTCTTCACAATAAGCAGTTTGAATGGTTTTCCGCTGTATGTATGTATCCTCGAATCATGCAGGATGACAGTGGTAAAATGGAAAAACAATGTATTCTTTATCCTTGCTGCACGAGGCAGTGCACGTTCAAATCAGCCATGAACCTGCTAAGTGAGTTCGTAATCAGTGGCCAGATGATGCAGGCCATCATAGTCTATTTTCAGGGAACATCCAAATCTACAAATCTGCACACAGGGAAATAGAGGCAAGAATCATGTAGCACTATACACACACTTCATCAAAAAACAAGTACTAGCTTTTATTTTCCGGATCCACCTGTCCGAGATGGGGGTGAGAGCTGCACATCTGTAATCATGGACCATAAAGAAATGAATTGCTTAATTTCTAAGTGCAAAAGGTTTTTCTATTGGCACCAGATTGTATGCAGAATTGGCTGATCCTGGATCGGATTGGCACCCGTCGATCTGATTTCAGTTGGAAGATCTAATTTAAGCCGATCTCCCATTGGAATTGGCTGAAATCAGCCGAATTGAGGTGGATCAGAACCGGAATCTCGACGCTGTGGTGGCCGCTGTGGCAGATTGGGGGGGGGAGATGGCATACCAGGTCCATCGGGACTTGGTGCATCTAGTCACTGGATCCTGCCACATCGGGTCTGGTTCACAACTTAAAACAGTTACAAATATGCCTGGTGTTACAAATATGCCCGGTGACTTAGTCACCGACTCACCGGATCCCATGCAAGCATGTCTTCGGATGGGGAAGACGTCGCCACAGCCATTCCCGGCCCATTTTGGTACCTATTTTGGTCCCAAAATAGGTTAGATCAGATCAGAATCTACTCTAGGCTCTTATTTTGTGTTTTTTAGTTCTTTTTGAAGAACTGATCTTGACCGATTCTGTTTTGGTTTTCCTCTCGGAGAATTGACCTATTTGGCAGATCCGATCTGGTCCATATTAGATCAGAATCGAGGTCCATGTGGGTCCCGATTCTGATCCTGCCATCAATGCTGCCCCAGCTTCATTGCTGGCCACTCTCAGGATATCACCTTCTCTAGAGCCAGTGACTCCTTTGCAACCCCTTCGTGACCTAGAGCAGCCACTTAGGAGGGCCACTTGCACTGGAAGTACGCCATTTCCACCCACTTGCAGCACGGTTTGCAGGATCAGCTAATCCGTGATTGGGATTGGCAGCTGCCAACTTGATCTGGATCCTGGAAGAAACTTCTGTTGAGATGAGGCTGAAGCATAGTTGTCAAGATGACAAAGCGACCAAGGCAACCAATGGTCCTTCAACCACTTAGGTGGCAAAACATTTGCTTAAGCAATAAGACTAGTAGGGCCATACAACCAAAAAATCTTCGCAATGGGGAATATATAAACACAAGATTTGGCATTTCACTCAGACTACGAATATACTAAAATTAATCTTTGTGTGACTATGTTATCAAAGGGGAGCAAGGCGACTACCTAGGTGATGAGGTGGTCCCTCACTGCCTTGAATTGGTCTGAACTGCCTAGGCGACTGACTTTCTGCCTCCGGCGTTGAGGCGGGGCGCCTCTGGTGTCTGCTTGGCGAGGAAGAATGGATCTGCGGGATCTGTTTTTGGATCTGGTGACCCTAAAGGGCTGATTTGCAACTTAGGTTGCGGATTGCCCCCCTGGGCGCTAAACCACCTCAGTCTGACCAACAGTTCAGCGCCCAAGTTGACTAGACTGTAACTTAAGTTGTGAATCCGCATGGTCCCCCCCCAGCGTGCTGCCTCTGCTGTTTCTGCATGCTTATATTTGCTGCCCTGCTTGGGTCACTAGATCTGAAATGGATCCTGCAGATCTGTTTCTTCCTTGCCTGAATGTGCTGCTTACCAAATAACTTTGAGTTCTTTTTTTCAAAGAAATGCACAAAATATTTATCCACATCATATAATTTATACGAGCTTATTTTCACAATATAAAATATAGCAAGCAAATAATACTGATGCAAAACAAATTTAATAGTAGATAGAAACATAACAAGGTGAAACTAGAGAGGCAAGGAACCTGTTGCCTCGCTCTAGGTGATTGAAGCTAAGTTTTTTTAATATATTTATTATATATAAATTTTAATAATGCATATTGTTATTATCAAAAGATAAAACATGTAGAAAATACTTGAAAAATTTGAAATGAATGCACTAATTTAATAAGTATGTTTGCAGAATATAACAACAACATAAGAGTTATAACATCAACATAAAAGATATAACAACATTAAATAAACAACAAGTAAAATAATAATAACACCGAAAAAAGGCTAATAACGTTGAACTAAAGTTTGAAATAAATGAACTTGGAACAACTAAACAAGTAACAACTGTAAATAACTAATTAATAACAAACATCAACTATCAACAACACAAAACATAGCTCTATGTCTACGTGAACAACCAAGGATTGTTGTCTCGGTTCTCAACTTCGTCTGGGAAGGGTGAAAGAGGAGATCTCATGAGATTTTCAAAAAAATCTCGAGAGATAGGATCTCGGATTTTATTTACGGGTATACATTACCCAAGGATTCCGGAATCGGAATCAGAATCGGTTGGGACCGATTCCGATTCTGATTCCAAGAATTGGCCGGAATCGGCCGATTCCTAGGAAGGGAATTGATTCCGGAATCGGTCGGAATCGGTTTTTTTGATTTTTTTTCCTCAAAAAACTTCAAAAAATTCAGAAAAAATCTTAAAAATAGGAAATGAGATAGAAAAATTTTTAAAAATAAGATTAGCATTCATCCACATGACCACATCGAATAAATACTAATGAACTTCACTTGAAGTTAAGTACATATTCCATTGATTCAAAAATCAAAGAGTTAATACATCATGAAAAAAAAATATACATTTACATCATATCAATCTACTACCAATATCTAGGATATAGATATTGGTCTTCCTCCTCTCCCTGCTACTCTCGATGCTCCTCCCTTGTGCTCAGTCTTGTATACTGTCCGAGACCATAACCATATGAAAATAATGCCGATGCCATGCTATCAAGGTCGTATGGATCGGACTGCGGGACGACCGGGACGTAAGCAGAGGATGGTGGAGCTAGTGGTGTAATCCACTGCTGGTCAACCTGGCCAAATGCTGGATACTGTGGCTCCATAATATAAGAATCAGGTGTCTGCTTATCCAGCGTGTAATACGGCTTTGGATGCCGTGAATCAGGGACTCGGTTGCTGCTGATGGTTGCGTCGCTGATATGCACTCCTCATCATCAACTGAGGAGTGAGAAGGAGCCTGCGTGCTGTCATCTGGGCTGACAGGACGCCTGACCTCTAGCTTCCTTCTCTTCACCTCTTCAGCCATCTCTGAAGTACCAGAACCCAAAGTTTTTTTAAACTTTGCAAATCCTCCCATTTTTCGTGCAGTCACTTTTGTTTTCGTTTTCCCGGTGCCGAATGGGGTACAGGTAGCCGGTGAGGCCCGGAGGGCGGGGATAAAGTTGCGGTGGCTGCTCGCTCATGCTTCGGGGCGAGAAGAAGGCCCTGCCTGAGCCTGAGAAGTAGGTGGAGGTGGAGCTGGAGCATCCTCCTCGACTTCAACACCATCTAACTCTCCTTCATCCCATGCACGGTCATCAGGATCAAACTCAGCTGCATGATCCATGGTTTTCCTCTCCTCTATCTAGGAGGCAAGTGCATCCTACTCCTGGAATATCTGATCCATGTCCACCTCCTCAGGTGGTGGTGTGTCGGAGGAATGTCTCTGCTCGTATGGACCACCTGCGAATCGTGCAAATCGCTCCTCACTGATCTTCTGTCGATCCTTGATATTCTTGATACGCAGCCTCATGTTGTAATGACAGAAGACCAGCTTCTCCAGCCGGTCTGAGGTCAATTTGTTCCTCCTTTTCGTATGTATTAGGTTGAATGTACTCCAGTTCCTCTCACAATGGGAGGAACTGGTGCTCTGGCTGAGTATCCTGATACCGATGGCAGCAAGTGGATTCCATCCACTCCTGGTGTTCACCTGAACCCACCACTCAGCTGTTAGAAAAAGAAAGAAAGAGAAAAGGTAAACAATTAGCCCATCATCTTCCATAACTTATATGAAAAGAAAATAAAATCTTCATCAAACTATTACTATACCAGGTGACAATTTGTCAACTGAATATTTCAGATCAGCATCTGAGTATACGCCGACCCTCATCTTATACTTCTGCATCTGAAAAAATCATAAAAAAACATTAGTTGCCTGGTAAGGCTACTCCAAAGTATTGAATAAACTCTAACTTACTTATATCTCAGCCTCTATCCTGTCCTGCTGAGATCGGCAGAGACGCTGAATAACAGCAAGTGTACCCGCATCACCTCGTTATCGTTCACCATCTGTCCTCCATATTGGATGCGGGGGTTCAAAAAATATCCTGCATGATTTTATTAGTTAACATTATGAATAAGACAATTATTCAGCAAAAATATTTTTTTAACCAACTAACCTGCAGTATGGACATCGTGGTGCAAGGTCTTGTCCTATCGGTCATTTATGATTTTCCACCACTTTTTGTAACCTCTGGGATTTGTTTCTTTTATTTTCAATTTTGCGCGGTCCATGGCATCGTACAACGTGCCCATCTGGTCCCTGTCATCTGAGTCTACCAACTTCAAGACAACTACCAGTGGCTCAATGATTGTCAAGTAGTAGGCAATTCTCTCTCAAAACCTCTTGTCAGTGATCTGCTTCTTAGACCTGACAAGAATCTCCAGCTGATCTTTCTTGTCATGCAGGTTGTCCACCATATAGTTATAATACTCCTCGGACTGTGTGAACCTAACCAATGCATGCCTGTGTTGGTGTAGACTCTCCAACGCAATGAAATTCGTAGCAAATCGAGTCGGACCAGGCCTAACAAGATCGTTCCCTCCTGTATGTGATCTCATAATATGTAACAGGCGGGGATGCGAATAAATAAATGATGTGATTGTCTGCGCCTGCCTGACAAGGGTGGATACATCCTTCTCCTTGCCTACATCCTCTAATATGAGATCAATGGAATGTGCCGCACAGGACACCCAGAACATGTGCTTTCTCTTCTCCATCAACTTTCTCCCAGCCGCCTTATATGAAGGTTCGTTGTCAGTGACAACCTGAACCACATTGTCCTCCCCGATCTCCTCCACCACCGTATCCATCAGAGAAAAAAGGAAGTCGGCATTTTTTATCTTCCCAGAAGCATCTACCGACTTTAAAAATGTTGTCCCCTCAGAACAATATACCAAGAAGTTTATCATACTCCTCTTGGTGATACCTGTCCACCCGTTGCACATAATTGTGCAACCCCTCTCCTTCAACACCAATTTAAAACCATCCATCCACTCCTTCAACTCCTGGACCTCCTCATCCAGGCCAGCGCCGTATATATGTCTGCTGCCCGGGACTTGCAAACCTGGTCTAGCCTCACCCACGGCATCCACCATCGTCTGGGAGTAGGGGTTGGTGGTTGCATGTGCTGGGATGCCTACATGAAGTTAAAAAAAATTGGGATCATGCTAAAATTAAGTTTAAGTAAATAAAACACACATAAATGCCAATTTAAAAGTGATACCTGCATGCAAAAATCACTTCACAATGTGGCGAACGGCTCTCTTTGCCGCCGTTCCTGTTGCCTTCATCACTTTCATTGCTTGTTTAATCCCCTTCTGCCCAGCACTCTGTTTCCTAAATAAATACTAATCACCCGGTGTCAATTGAGTACTGGTAGAAGTAGAACTGCGGTATGGCTCCTGTCTCCTGGGGTCAGTCTCTCGGTCCCGGGTAGGGTGAGTCGATGCTGATCGGCCCAAAGCTGGGTCAACTCTGGACCCAGACCCTCCTGCTCCCCTCCTCCTGTCATCCTCCTCAGCAAATGCATGCTTGCTAGCGTGCCTAGCATGTCTAAGCTCGGAGTCTGTGGACTCGTCCTCGCTCTCTGGCGCCGGCTCAGCTGGTGCCTTCCCCTTGCCTTTCCCTTTCGAGGTAGGCAAATCGCGGTCCCTCCTCCTCTGGAGTAGCTCGTCGTGCAACTCTTCCCTCTGCTTAATACTAACAGCTCGTTGAGAGGCTTTACCTGTCATGTAGCCTCTTATCTCCTCACTCTTCTCCCACGGCACCTTGTCACATTTCTTTACATTTTCACCTGTTCCGGCAATATGTTGTTTCAGTCGGAACACCCTCCCGTTCATCTCCTTCCCACACCATTTGCACTGTACCCTCTTTCTGACTGGGTCTACCATGTGCCCGTGTTCCCAACCGACGTCGGAAGCACGTGCTGGTGCTGCATCACCTTGATCGGCTATTGCTTATATTTGCAAAATTTGTAAACAATGCACTAAAAATGATTAGATAACATTAATATTGCTTTATACGCTGTTTGGGAAGCAGACAGCCCAAGTAACACACCATTCAGTATGTTTAAAGGGTTACGTATTTGCCGGAAATGGTCGTAAATCAACGTACGGGGTATCCGAAATTTTTCCCGTACAAAGAACATCCAATCGATGTTCAAACAACTTGAGCGGAGTTGTTCAATCAAAAATCAACGAGTTTAACCATGCTCGGAGTCGCCGGAAACGTGTAAAAATAGACGTACGGGATATCCGAAATTTTTCCCGTGCAAACAACATCCAATCGAATAGTTCAGAACTTAAACGGACTTGTTCGGTCGGAAATCACAACGTTTAACGACGCTTGAACTCGTCGGAAACGCGTAAGAATGGACGTACGAAGTTTTCGGCGAAGAAATCTTACCAATAACCTTATAAAGATCGAAGAAGAGGTTGATTCGAGGTCGATTGGAGCTTGGATCGGCGGAATCCCTTGAAGATGTAGCTTGGAATCGTTGGAATCGCCGCCGGAATCGCCAGAATCGGTGCTGGAATCGCTGTAATCGCTGCGGAATCGGTGCTGGGAGCTGGGATCGACGATGGAATCGCCGGAATCGCTGCGGCCGAGCAAGGATCGACGATGGAATCGCCTGGAAATCGCCGAAATCGAATGGAGCCGCCGCGGGATCGCCAGAATCGACCGCGGCGGTCGATTCCGGCCCTAAAAGGGCCGGAATCGGTTCGATTCCCGGTTCGATTATGGACCGGGAATCGAACCGGTCCACAGACTCCGGTCTTCCGACGAATCGGTCGGGATCGATCGATTCCACAAGGAATCGGTGGAATCGGATCGATTCCGACTGATCCGATTCCAGAATCGGTCGGAATCGGTCCGATTCCACCGATTATGTAAACCATGACATTACCTAACAACAAAAATAAGAAAAGATGGGAAAAAAAATCTAAAAATAAGCCTATAGATAGGTTTCTATAGAGTTTATGGTCTGATCGGTGCTGGATTCTAGCGCCAAGGCAATGCCACTACCTCAACAGTGTTGTGCTGTGCTTCCGTGCGCCATTGGGTGGGGAAGAGATGCAGTGGAGCTGCTGTGGCAGCTCTGCTGTCATGCAGCTGACACCAGCCTTGAGACCTCTGGAGCAACCAATTTCAGCTGTTTCAAATCTCGTGGGGCCGATGAGATCGAGTTTCTTATGAGATGACATTCCATGTGAACAACAAAAAATAACTCGTATCAATCGGTGTCTGAATCATTAATTTGGATTTTTTTTCTCATTTGAATTAGTGTCATCAGGCCGCCAACCACTTTCCCTTGTTAAGTCTTTATTTTATAGAAGCCACTGTCCTAGTTTTTAGACCTTTATTTTTATTAATTCTAATAGCTAATTCCATATCCCTCCATATAAGGTCTTTGTCTTCATGCACAATATCATCTTTCTTTGTAGTTATCCACTCATTGGTCTTATCAATGTCATCCAATATATTGTATCAAGATTAAGCTTCTCCATCTTAAAATGATGATATTGAAGTCTCTGATTATATTGAACATAAACAAAATTATCTTTTTTTGGTTCCAACTTCTTTCTTTTCTTCGTGTGCACCTATAAGAAATAGCTCAAAATTTTGATGTTTGAAAGCCGCAAGGATTATAAAATAAAGATCACTTTAGAATTGTCTATGTTTCCTGTTTAAATGTATTCCAGTTATGCTTATAATTAGATGCATTACAAGCAAGACTTAAAATTCTTATGGCTAATTCTTTGTTCACTAATTTCATGATAAGTCAGAGCACTCAAACCTGGTCCAAATTGGCCAACCTCTTCCAACGTTATTTGAAAACTATTCAAACATACAATGTTAAAATGAATACGTACTTGGTACATCCATCCAGTAATGTGTTGAACAACTTTGTCTTTTTTTTTTCTTTCAAGTGTTTCTTGTCCTTCACACATGTTTTTGGACACTTCGGGATTTGATGTACAAAACACATTCATAGGATCTCTCATATGTGGGGGCATAAAGCAAGGGTCACTCACAAGATAGTGTCTTCGCTGCTTATCTCCAAAGGTGTGGATAAAACACCAAGGAGATTATCTTTTTCTTTCATCTTTTGGGCTTGTTTGGCTTTTGCATATGTTCCTTAATCTCTTGTTTTGCCTCCGGAGTAATTTTCTTACAAGTTGTTACATTTATAGACAAACTGGCAATATGTTGCTTCAATCTGTAGATGTCACCCTTACCATCCTTGTTGCAAAAAGTACATCTAAATAGATCTTGATTTTTTGGATCTGCCAAAATTTTATATTTCCATCTAACATCTTTTGATTTAGGAGCAAGTCTTGTAATTGAAGGCTCCATTGGCATTGTACTTGTCGGTTGGGTGTTTGACCCTGTTCCCGAATCATGAATTTGCTCTATGGATTGAGAATCTTCAATGAAATAGATTAGAACCTAACCGATGTATTAGAATCACCAATGAATCAAACCGACTTATAAAAAAACCTAACTGGTATGCTAGAACTATAGAAAGTTGAAGTAAAACAAGAAAACAAAGAAAAGCTATTAAACTCATCTCGAGGGATTGTGCAAATCCAAGAAAATTTGACACCGATGTGAAGAGGAACGAACCGGTACTGTCAAGTGCTTGAATGTATTAAAAGCAGATTGAAAACCGGAAGATAAAAAGAATCAATGGAAAACTGAAAAACACATTAGTTTTTGGTGAAAAAGGCTTATCTGGTGACTCTGGCGAACTCCAGTGGAGAGGAACAAACTGGTCCTCTGTCAATAAGTAGAATGGTATTAGAACAAAGACTAAAAACTAGAAAGAAAAAAAGAACAAAAATGGAAAATAGAAAAAAAAGGAAAAACACACCTCCAAATCTCTGGTGAAGAACAGAGCTTTTCCGGCAAGCTCCAGCAACGGTGGCTTTTCCGGCAAGGTGCTCTGGCAGTGGCATTGGCTTCTCCGGCTTGAGCTCCTCCTCCTCTGGGCGTCGGGTCTCCCGGGTAGAGAGAACAGTTGGGGGGGGGGAGCCTTACAGGGCTTTAGTTCCACATCCGGGCAGTGGGGCAGTCAAGGCAACCACCTTGCTAGGTGGCCAAGGTGATTGCCGGTGATGCGTGGTGAGAAGCCTTGCCTTGTCTCACCTTAGAGATCGAGGCGGTCGCATCCGATAACATAGTCCATGGCACACCACCATTTATATTGTGTCTTTTTCATCTCTTCTCTTATATAAAATGATATTTTTTCTGAAGGTGGCAAAGCCACTAGTCATTTTATTGCAAGAAATCAATGGTACAGATATAAGTGAGAAACAAAAGAATGAAGATAACCTAGACTACTGCCAACATGGTAGTAATCTAGAAAACTATAAGTACAGACGTTTCCAATTGGAGGAGTCACAAAAGGAAGTACAAACTGTATGTGATCTAGGAATTGCAAAATTTCACTCTTTAAGGAGTCATGCACTGAAGAATCTTTCGTATGTTCTCAAAATTGTCTTAAAACATTCTCTTACTCCGATCATACCAGATAGCCCACAATGTTGCTGGTAAAATAAGGTTCCTAACTACGACTTCTCCCTTCAGGGATTTATTGTATCCCACTGGATGAGCATGTTGGAATTAACGTCCTCAAACTCCATCCAACATATGTTCCAACTTTTGAAAAGTGACTGCCACAAAAAAGTGATGATACCACATTGCAAGAATAGATGGCTGATATCCTTTGAAAATGCATTGCAGAGAACATATTTATCAGAATGGAACTAAAGCATTCTTTGGATTCAATACTTGGTTGGAAGCTGACTCCTATGACTTATATGAACAATATAATTTGGATACGCTATGAGGATGGCCAAACTCCATTAATCCGCTTGCACACCACCTCTGTTCAACATATGACAAGCAAAGTGCTAACTGAATGGAATTATTCTTAGAGAGTAGCTAAACTGCCGAAGTAATGTCCTCCAAGATCGCTGAACGTCATATGGATTGATAATATGAAGCATGTCTATGAAATTAATAATATCCTCATCCTTAAGATCCCTTCTAAATTTTCTGCCACCAACACGTCAAAGAATCCTGAATAGAATGGAATTTTTCTTTCACATCAGAAGTGATCCTGAATAGCCTAGGGAATCTGGCTGCTAGTGTCTCATGATCCATCTAATGGTCCACCCAAAATAGTGTTTTCTTGCCACTCCCTCGATTGATGTTTGTAGAAGATAAGAAGCACTTTCAGTTTTTGAAGATCTTTTTTTTCAAATGCTACAAATCCTTTCTTGGTGTCGGAAATCAGTAATCCTATCATCCTTGTAGCTTTGTCCATATTTTGAATAAAAAATCATGCCCCAAGGTGACTTTCTTATATGCTTCAACTTCCATAAGCTTTTAGTTAAAAGTACAATGTTGATTGCTTCTTGCAACAAACAACAAAAGATCTACTCCCTCCCGGATATCTTTGCAAACATGGCCCCATTTTACCGAATGGAGCCCTTGCCCACCCTCCTTGCCTTGCGAAATGAATCTTTTTAATAATTTGTAGCTTCTTTTGAACACCTTTTGAAATTTTAAAAATGGAAACAAAGTATAGTGGGATGCTGTGCAAAACACATTTGTAAAGGACCCATCTGCTCCCTGTTGACATCTTACTTTTCCAGCCATGTAACTTGTTCTCAACTTTCTGAATCAAAATTTGCCGGTCCTCTTTTTTTGTGTCATTATCTGATAAAGGTAGACCCAAATACTTGAGCGCAAGGAAGGAATAGCCGGGGGTCGGCCCCAAAACCGACCCGGGTCGGTTGGGGTCGCGACCCGGGTCGGGTCGGGGTCGGGTCGGGGTCGGGGAAAAATATAATAAAAAATTCAATTTAAAATAATAGCCGGGTCGGGGGGTCGGGGCCGGGTCGGGGTCGGTCGGCCCAAAAAGCGACCGGGTCGGGCGACCCGGCCGACCGGGTCGCCGACCCGGCGAACCATGCTTGAGCGAAAAGGATGATTTGAGCATGCCGAATATCTTCTGAAAACATCTTGTCTAGGACTCTTGCACATTCAAGTCTATCATCGCACACTTATCCTTGATTCCTTATTGATTCGCAAACCACCCCTGTTTCTAGCAAGTGAAGCTAAACTTGCAAGTTGATGCATTTGTTCACCTCTTTTGAAGCAAACAAAAGTGTATCATCTGCAAACGGTAAATAAGAAATATGTTCCTTGTTAGTTCCAAGCAAGGAGGGAGGGGTCGCGGGTCGCGACCCCATTTTTTAATTATTTTTTTTTGAAAAATTCAAAAAAATAAGAAAAATGCGAAAAAAATCTGAAAATTACAGAAAATTGGAAAAATAAATAAATGACATGATTTAAATAAATAATACATCAATTTTATTCCAACGTGATGTGTTCTGCACTTTGCAGGTAGTTGATGTACTCTCCCCATGTCATTTGGGTTGAGTACAAAGCTTGATACATGTACACATGACGATCATATTCGTCAGTCTCTCGGGAAACTATCCTAAGACTTGATCCAAACGAGTCACCATAACTATAGGTCGATTGGATCGAAGTATCCGATGACTCCACATAATTCATTCCACAATACTCTTGATCATATGTAGGGAACCAAGAGCCTTGAGATGAATCATACACATAGTCGGAGGCATCGTGGTATTCTGCTCCAACTCCATGGCTACGATGACCTCCTCTACCTTGTGGCCTTCTACCATGATCGGTATCTTGGGTCGCATGAGTATATTGCTCCTCGTCGGTAAAACGTAACGACGTTGTAGGAGATATGGGAGGATCTGAGGTCCCTTGTACTTGTAAAGTGTTCGCGCCCCCGTATCCAGCACCATCATCGCTGCTACTCTTTGACGACGAATCCTCGGACGTCTGGTACTGCACTCGGATGTTCGGCTCCGGCGTATCTTCTCAATCGTCTTTGACCGTTTCAGCATCTGCAATATCAAAAGGATCAGTAATAACTTGTTTACCTTTTCGCCTACTTTGCGTACCTTGACTAGTTCCTTCTCCGGTCCTCTGGCGCTTTGCTAGAGAGGGAGGGATCTGGAATTCTTTGGCCAAAGGGACATCGTCGAGCACTCCTTCAGCCCATTGTCGGTCTTCTGGGTTGAACTCCGGTTCTCCCAACCCTTCTCGGTCGTTGACCCAAGCTTCTAAGGAGTTCTTCTCGTAGAATATTTGATTCAAATCGACGTCCTCTTCAATTTGTGGCTCCTCGACCGAACGTCCCGCCGCCTGTGATATCCAACTCTTTTGTTCCATCTGGTTCTGCTTCATTCTCTCCAAATTCCTCAACTTTAACCTCATGTTGTAGTGACAATACACGAGGTCTTCAAGCCTCCTTGATGTCAACCTATTTCTTTGCTTTGTGTGAATCAAGCTGAATGTAGACCAATTTTGCTCACAGCTCGAAGCCGAAGTGGTTTGACTTAGGACCCTGATGGCTACGTTCGCCAAGTCCTCGAACCCTGGTACTTTACCATGGTCCATCCACCAATCAGCTGCATAAATTGAATGTCTTACATTATTATCTAAGTAAACTTTGATTAATTAAGTGATGAAAAACATTTCTACGTACCCGGACTTAGTAGCATCACAGCTCGTTCAACTCTGCTCGTTCCAAAGTGAAAACTCCGCATTCTGTAATCATACATCTTGTTGCAAGCGATAATAGCCCGGTCGTCGTCACTAAGCAACCGTCGGATGACACTCTTCACGTCATCTAATAGCTCGTTCGTTGCCTTGAAATGTGGTATATAGCAGTATCTTGGGTTGAAAAAGTAACATACGAACCAAATAGTATTAGTAAACAACTTATACACAACTTTGATTAATAAAAAGATTAGTAAATGTTTAAGAAAATATACCTGCTGCATGTATGGGTTGATGTAATGTACGTTCTCAGCGACGATCTATAATATCCCACCACTTGGCGAAGTCGGACACGGTCTTGGAGATTTCTTCCTTCGCTCTCTCAATCGCATCATATAAATACCCCATGTCTGCTTTTCTATCTCCGTCAACTATCCTTAGTACCTTCACTATGGGTTGGACGATGTCTAACGTCTTCTTTACAACTTTCCAAAAATCTCCACTCTCTATTGTCTCTTCTACTTTTCTCCCCTTTCTCTTATCCGATGGGTTACATCTAGCCATCCAACTACCTCAACCCGGTGAAATGACCATTTGAGTTAGAGCTCTCCTTTGACTCAATAAACTTTCTAAGGAAATATAATGGGAGGCGAACCGGGTTGCACCGGGCCGTAACAACTCTCGCCCCTTGGTGTGTTCCCTCATAAGTGCAAGGACAAAGTTGTGGTTATAAATAAATGAAGAAATAAACTGGGCTAGCTTAACTACCCCGTCTATTCGAGGATCCTTGCATATATCCTCCAACATCAAGTCTAAAGAGTGGGCGGAACAAGGTGTCCAATACAACTTTGGTCTTTTGACCATAAGCATCTGACCGGCCGCTTTGTATGCGGCCGCATTGTCTGTGACTACTTGAACTACCCGGCTCTCTCCTATTTCTTCTATCACTCCATCTATCAATTGGTAAAGATACTCCGCATTCTTTACCTGTCCTGATGCGTCGACCGACTTCCAAAAGACCGTGCCGGCTTGACTGTACACTAGGAAATTGATCATTGTCTTCCTAGTTATACCTGTTAAGTATAAGATATTAACTAAGTTATACTAAAAAGAATGTTTATACATTTAATATAAATGAGTAAAAGAAAATGTAATTACCGGTCCATCCGTCGGTCATTAACGTGCAACCTCGTTCCTCCCATATTCGTTCAAATGATGCCACGTACTTCTTTGTTTCTTGCACCTCCATAGGAAGATATACATTGTATATCTCCTTTGGGTTTGGACCAGGCACTCCCCTCCCGACGTCTGCGATCGTGTCGATCATGTTCTCGTAGTATGGTCCCTTCGCGGCATTTGCCGGAATGCTGTGGTGAAAGAACCACCTTGACGTTGCCCGGCCAATCATCTCCTTACATAATTTGAGGTTCTTCATCGCCGTCGTGATTGTCGTTTGACGTTGTCGTGGTCTGGTGATTACGGGATCCACGGGACCTACTGCCGCGTCGTCGTCTTGTGTGAGATCATGAACCTCATCTTGCGGTTGGTTGTTGGATCCTCTTCCACTTCCTCGACCACTCCCACTTCCAGACCCTTGACCCATCATTCGGCCGGTGCGTCTATGGAACTCTTCGTCGGCGAATGATCTTCGACTAGCTTCCATTCCCCGTAAGAGGTCATCTATTTAAGAAATATTTAAGTATTTAACTACTTAATTATATTTTAAAATAGATGAATGAACTACGTTTATGAGTAACACCTCCCATACCTTCGTACTCTTCGTCTCCAAAAATATCCGGCCTCTCTTGTCCGGTCCCGTAAATGTGTACGGAACGTCTCCCCGGTTGTTGCAATTCTTCTCGGACGGTCTCCTTATGCTGTTTACTAGTTCCCTTCGTTTACTCCATCGTTTGTAGGTGCCTACGAAATTGAGCTCTGACCTCCGGCGGAGTCCGTGTGCAAGGAAGAACGTTTCCCTTCATGCCTGCAAGATGAAATTTTAAACGATAAATACCACCGAATATTACTTTGTCGCAATATTTACATTGCACTTTTCTTTCCGCCATGGAGATCAAATTGCAATGTAACCAAGCCGGATCACTCCGGGTCGCGCCGGTAGTGTGGGTTGTTTGGCTTGGAGAACACATTTTTTAAAGTAAATAATTACTTAAGTAATTAATTATTTAAAAAGTTAATGACGTTAATTAGTGACTACTAATGTAAGTATACTTTTAATTATGTAAAATGAATGACTAACTAATTATATGATTAAGTAAGTAATTAAATATACCTTCCAACTAATGATGTGTTAAGTAACTATTAAACTAAATATCTAACTAATCTTCTAATTAACTAACTATGTAAGTAAGTCAATAAGTATTAAAAAGAAGAAACTACTTAACTAACTAATCAATGGAACAAATATTAAATAAATATATTAAATGAACTAATGAAATGCTTAATGAAATAATTAAGTAAATGAAGAACAAAATAAGAGCAATGGGAGCAAAATAAGAGCTTGGGAGTGAGAGTGGGGGGGTGAGAGTAAGGGGAGCCCCTTGGGGGCTTTAAATAGCCCCCAAGGGGCTGAATGGGGGGGGCTGCGCCCCCCCCATGACCGTTGGCAACGGTCATATGACCGGGTCGCGCAACCCGGCCGGGTCGCGTGACCCCGCGCGACCCCGCGACCCGGCCGGGAGAGTCGGCCCGGCCGGGTCGCGACCGGGCCGGTCGAGACCAAACCCGACCGGGTCGGGGCCGGGTCGCGACCCGGCGAACACTGGTTCCAAGTTCCAACATAAATTCCTTCATTTAAGTCCTCCTTGATAGACCTCTCACATAGTGCTCAAAACCTGCACCACCAAAACAAAACGAAGAGATAGTGAGTTGCCCTGGCTTAATCCTCTAGAGCAGCCAAAGTAACCAAAGGACTTGCCTTTCAACTCTATCGATAACTTAGCTGTACTTAAACAATTCTTGGCGCAGCTAGTCAGTTTACTGCCAAAATACGTTAGGCTCAAAATTCTTTGCAGACATTTCCATTTCACTCTATCACATGATTTTTGGAAATCTAACTTTCATAGAATACCTTTTTTTTTCTGAGTCTTCTGATTACGAAGACATTCATGTGCTGCTATAAATTTGTTCAAGAAATACCTGTCTTGGATGAACATCGATTGCGAGGAATTAGCCAGTTTCTCTGCATAGTAACTTAGCTAGTTTGCAAGCACCTTAGTCACAATCTTGTAACTGCAGTTAAAAGACTAATAGGCCTTGGGTCTTTGATGTCTGCAGTGGACACTATCTTCAGTAGAAGGACCAGTGATGCTTAGTTCAAAAATCTAATGCTTTTCCGTTTCTTTGCAAACTCCCTTCTCCTTGTTATAAGGTCATCTCTAATGATATCCCAACACTTTTGATACAAGCCAACTGAGAAACCATCTAGAATTGGTGCTTTATGTCTCCACAGGCTGAAGGACGTCAAGACTCTTCCTCAAAGAAGGGTCTGCCCAAAATTGCTTCCTCCTCCCAAAGCCTATTAACAGAGTCAAAGTTTATCAACGGACTCCACTCTTCCTCTTCCTTGAGCAATTTCTCATAGGACTTTGCTGCTGTCGAGCCTATCTGTTATGAGCCTATGCATATTGATCCATCCACTTGAAGTTTATGTAATAAATTTCGCTTCTTTCTAAGAATCCTGTATGTGGGAGATCCTTGTGTTCTTATCACATTCTTTCAACCAATACTCTTTAGCTTTTTGTTTCTATTTGAAATCCTCCTTCAACATCCACTCACTGTAATGGTTCTTTGCTTTTTTCCATTCTTTCTTTCATTACTTATCCATGCGACTTTTATCATTCATTTGCTGTAACAGGTCAATCACGCGTAAAAGCTTTTTCTTTTCTGTAGCTGCACCCTTGTTTCTTGATTCAGCCCATAATTTTAGCTTTGATCTTACCTAGAAGCAAACCTCATAACTGCAGGTGAACCTGTTAATTTGACCTTTTTTCACCTAAGCTTTATATGCTCCATGATTGTTGGATCCCTGCACCATGCCACACCATGTCACCACGCAAACATGAACTTTCTTCTGCGTACAACATCATTGACACCCTATCTGATACCATTGACAACATGATCAAACACCACTCTTGGAATATAGAATGCATCTGGGAAGTCCTGATTTGTGATCAATCTGAGGGCATACAAAACCGTCAAGTTCTGACTTTCAAATTGCATTGGACCAAGTGAAATTCAAGCCATTGTCATCAACTTCGATGGATTCATTTTCATTTACCTTGTCATTAAAGAGTGTCATCTCAAGAGATCAATTGGTGTGGTTCAATCTTTCTTCAGGCCTTTTTACTGTGTTGACATGTCATTGAAGAATTATGCGACGGGTCTTTAACATGTGCTGAGATAATGTTTGACAGGTCATTAAAGAAAGTCTCTTTGCCTGTTATCAAGTGGGGGCCATAGACAATAGCTAAGTACCATATTCTTTCATCAGCCTTGTTTAAGAACCTCAAAGCATGTATATATTTTCTGCCCAAAATGATATGCGCATCCAGTAATGTATCATTCCCTAAAACCGCAATGCCTCCACTCCTACCCACATAAGGGGAACATGAAAAATCATTAAGAAAATCATCCTTCAAGGTTTCCACTTCATCCTGGTTTTCAAAGACACATTTTGTTTCTTGCAAAGTTATTACATTTAGCTTGGAAGACATCATACACCTTTGATCCCTGATTTTCTTTTTACCTTACTAACATGTGCAATTCCAACTAACGATCTTAATCATTGATAAAGGACGAGCTCCTTCTCCTCCCTTCTTAAGCTCCTATACTCGAAAGCAAGGAAGGGGGGTCGGGAGTCGTGACCGGGGGCCGACCCGGTCCAATTGGGTCGCGACCCCCATTTTTTTGAAAAGTCAAAAACATTAAGAAAATGTGAAAAAATTCTAAAAAAATAGAAAAATGAGGAAAAAATAAATGACATAATTTAAATAAATAATTTATGAATTTCATTCCAATGTGTCATGTTCTACATTTTGTTGGTAGTTTATATACTCTTCCCATGTCATTTGCGTTGAGTATAAAGCTTGATACATGTATACATGACAATTATATTCGTCAGTCTCTCAAGAAACTATCTTAAAACTTGATCCAAATGAGTCACCATAGTTATCGTAGCCATAGCTCGATTGGATCAAAGTGTTTGATAACTCCACATAATTCGCATCCCCATCTGGTCGGTCATGTTGCCATTCAGTGCCCGACTTCATTCAATCCAAGTCGGTTTTTGAACATCATTTCATTTCATATGTCGACGTACAAATGATTGTGTAAAATAACACCAGATAGAAAACTGTCGTTACTTCCTCCGATGTAAATTTTCATAAGGTCGGAAAAAACTTGGCATTACGATGGTATGCCGGTTCATTCCAACCGATATGGAATTTACCCATTCAAGATGACAAGCATTTTAACTTGTCATATCAGGGGAAGGATCGCTAACTACGGGAACCGGCCCTCGTTGTTGTCTAGATCGACATCCTAGGTTGTACCTGGGGTAGCCATCCAAAGTGGAGTACCCACGGAAGGGTGTTTACTCCTTATTTTAATTTTGCATTTCACATTTCTGATTTTTGTTTGAATTTTTTTGTCAAGGCTGATCAGGCCGGTTCAAGTTCTATCAGCTTTAATAACCGGCCTTCGGTCTTCTTAGGCTCGGTGGGCCTGTTGGGGCTTCAAGTTTTTTGCTTTACAAACTACTTGGTGGTAAGGTGGAGGTCCACCAAGGTGGATGATCAGCCCATCGTACGGATTTCAAAAGGATTTGGGACATCACCCCCGCCTAATGGCGCCAGTAGTGGACATATTTTGATTTTTTTTTGGACCCACAAGGGGGCTGATTTGCCTTCTTTTTCTTGAGGCCGTGAAGGGACTGTTTTTTTCTTTTTTGTATGCCACAAGGGGGTTGTCGTTTTTTGTTGATGTGGACCACAAAGGGGTTAAGGGAAAGCCACACAAAGGGGGCTGCTGGAGGACATGCATGAGGTCAGGGACTGGGGTTGAAACAGGGTTCCTTTTGGGACTTTTTGAAGGAACCAAACAGGGCCTGTAGAGGGGCTGTTTGGATGGGCCACAAAGGGGCTATTTGGAGTCTGATTAAGGGTAGTTTAGGGGACTGTCGAAGGACAGAAAAAGTAGCCTTCTTAGAGGGTTTTAGTGGGCCAAGGATGGCCTACCAGGGTGCTGTTTTGGCATGCCACAAAAGGGCAGTTTCTTGGGCCAAAGGCGGCCTGTTTGGGGGTCTCATTGGGGGGCCAATTGGAGACTGATTGGTGCTGGCAAAAGGGCTGTTTATATAGGCCGATTAGGGGGACTAGCAAAGGGTCCCAAAGTGGGCCTTTGTAGGGGGCCACAAGGGGGCAAACATGACCTGCTGTAGAGGTCCGAACAGGGGCTGTACAGGTTCTCTTTTAGGGGTCTAAAAGTGACCTGTCCTGTTTAAGGGGTCTTCAGGTGGGCCGAACAGGAACCAAGGTGGGGGTAAAAATGACCTAGTTAGGGGACTACACAAAAAAGGGACTGTTTAATGGGTCTGAAAGTGACCTGTTTAAGGGGCTTTTAGGTCAAACAGATGCCAAAATTGGGGGGGGGGGGTAAAAGTGACATGTTTAGAGGTGGTTTGGGTGGGGTCGGCCAGGCCTTGAGGAGTTTTTTTTAGTCGTGAGTTGCTGATGTTGATGAAGGCCAGTTTAGGCCGGGAGAGGGTTAGAAGAAGAACTGAGAAGAGGTAGAAGGGAGGTATCCTTAAAGGACTACATAGTTAGCATATATATGTTCCCTACCTTTTCTTCTTGGCACCGGATGCAAGGGAGGTTGAAGGAGGGTGTGTAGGCACCCCTGCACCAGTAGAGGTTGGGGCACAAGGGAGGCTGCAGAAGGGTCCCTTTCTTCTCCATCTTTTTTCTCTTTTTCTTTCTCTTCTCTTCTTGATCGTGGGCGGGGGGCAGCTGGGCACGCAGCATCAGCAGTAGCAGCAGCCTGTCAGCGCTGGTTTGGCGATCTCCTCTCCCTTGGGTGCCCGCCCTCTTTTATAGGAAATGGGGGAGGTAAAGAGTTAGGTTAGAATTAATGATGAGATAGCCTTTCCCATCTCCTAGGTGACTTAACTAGTCTCTTGAGTTCTCCTAGGATGTTAAATGTTTGACTTGTCCCTTAGAGTTCTCCTATGTAATTAATGGGTAAAGGGTGAGGTGATGGCTGATGTGGCCAGCTGACATGGCTGCTGATGTGGCCTGGTCGACTGGGTCAGCTTGTTTGACCGTGACCCACGTTGCTTTTCTTTGATGGGCTGCCCAAAATGGGCTGTAAAAGGAGCTGGAAAAAATAATTATTTTAAAGGAATTGGAGGCTTGGCCAGCTTGTGATTGCACTAATGGGCCAAATTGGGATCTATTTTGGTCCAATTAAAGGTCAGGTCAGCGGGACATTGATCCGGACCTCCCTTTTTCCTCTTCTTTTTTTTTCACATATTGTTTCGTTGTGAAAAATTTACACCAACAAATGTCCCTCATGGACGATTTTCTTGGAGATGAAGGTTGACGAGGAATCGTTTGTGTAGTTGGTGGCTCAGCTTTTTTTTGTCCTTTGCTAACTGGCTGGCCAATCAATGTGGCTTAAAAGGTCTTTGGATTGAGAAGGGCTTGGGTCCTCAGAGGTGACTGATCTCCACCATCTTGAGCTTGGCCATTGATCTCCTTGGACCTATGAGGGTTCTTCAAACATCTCTAGCCTGTTACGTTGCTAGCGGTTCCTGGTGGAGGTCAAGTATGGCCTGGTGTTCTCCAGGGGGACCGGGCTTTAGAGGAGCCGTACAAAGTTAATGTAGACTCATGGTTATATCTCTTCCATCTGATCTTTTTAAGTTTTTTTTTTACTTTCCTTTTTTTTTGTCACTGGTCCAACTGCTTGTTTTTTTAGGGTTCACCCGGACCAACCCTTTTGATTTTTTTGCCTGCATGCCTCCGAAGAGATTTTCATATAGCGGGGTCACCTAATTTTGCCTAGAACGTATTTTCAGGTTATCACTCTAACAAGACTTGTTATAATTGTTATTCTTTTTTCTCTTTCTTTGTCCAGGGAATTGAGACTACGTTAATGCCATATGTGAGGAGAAGGAACAAACATGCCATGCTGAGATTGACGGTGACTTGTCATGAGTGTCCAAAATTAAGATGATGGCAAGGCCAGGTTAACCGTCATTAGCGGTGCAACACGAGGATCTTGCTGAGAAGTGGTGGTTAACCAATCCTGGTGTAGGAGGCGACTTGGCATGAGGACCTGCAAGTGATGATGATACTAGGTCAAATTTTGCTCGAGGGCTGAAATGTGAAACCAACACAAAGGGTTTTGTGTGGTGGATAGAGAAACCAACATAAAGGGGGATTTTGGTAAGTGAAATTGGAGAACCCAACACAATGAGGATTTCTAAAGGTGTATGAAAAATGGAGAAATCAGCACAACGGGGGTTTCAAAAGTTTGGTTTTGAAGAGTATGTGAGCAGGTCTTGGTGTCTACTCGGTTCTGCAAAGTTGTCTTGGGAAGATGTGAGTGCGGCTATGTGTCCACTCGGTTCTTTGACGAGATTTTAAATTCGCACGATGGATAAAAATGATGTCACAAAAAAACATTTGGGAGTCACAAAACGGCTGGCTTTTTTTCTCTCTCTTTTTCAATTTTTTCAATTTTTTGTTTTTTTTTTCCAGGGATTCAAGGTTTCTCTTAAACTATATGCGAGGAGTTGGGGTAGGTCAAGTCGGGTGTGAGTTTTCGACTTGACTTGGGGATCAACTACGGATGTGGGTTTGAGGTCCTAACGAGCGTCAAGGTCCAAAAGAAACGTTTGGGTACCAAAAAGTATTGAGGTCCATTGGATGGGTGCTTGGTTTTAAGGAACATATGAGTGGGGTTATGTGTCCACTTGGTCCGGAGTAGTTAGTTTGATCCTATGGAACATGTGAGTGGGGCTATATGTTCACTCAATCTTTCGAAAAATGTTTGGATCAGGTATGAATTTCAACTTGACCTATGGATCGTGTGCTCCCTTGTCGAGTCTAGATTTCACCTCATGATGCAAGAGTTAAAACCTCATAGGGAACATAAGTGAGGCTATGTGGCTACTTAGTCATTTGGAAAATATTTGGTCCTAAGGAGCATGTAAGCGAGGTTATGTGTCCACTTGGTTCTTTGCAAATGTTTGGTCCTAGGGATCATATGAATGGGGCTTTGTGTCCACTTGATCCCTTGGAAAATGTTTAGTTCTAGAGAACATGTAAGTGGGGACATGTGTCCACTCGGTCCTTTGGAGTTGATTTGATTTTAGGGAGCATGTGAGTGGGGCTGTGTCCACTCGGTCCTTTAGAAAGAATTTAGTCATAGGGAACATGTGAGTGGGTTTATGTGACCACTCGGTCTTTCGGAAGAAAGTTTGGTCCTAGGGAACATGTGAGTGGGGCTGTGTCCACTCGGTGAATTGGAAAATGGTTTGATGACCGTGGAGATCTAGAGGGTTAGGACGGTGTGGATTTCTCGTTGATCATGAAGACTGGAATAGTTAGGATGGTGAACTTTTTTTTGTGTTTGAAAATAATCTAGAACAAGGGTTTAGATGGTTTTGGAGAACATATGAGTGGGCCCGTGTGTCCACTCGGTCCTTTAGAGAAATGTTTGATGACCGTGGAGACTTGAAGGGTCAAGATGACGTGGATTTATGGTAGACCATCTAGACTGGAATAGTCAGGAGGGTTGATTTTTTTATTTTAAAATCATCTAGAATGAGGGTCTAGATGGTCTTAGGGAACATGCGAGTGGGTCTATGTGCCCACTCGGTTCTTTAGAGAAAGGTTTGATGACTGCGGAGACTTGAAGGGTCAAGACGACGTGGATTTTTAGTTAATCATCAAGATTGGAATAGTATGAAATTTTGTTTGTGTTGGAAAAATCATCTAGAACAAGGGTCTAGATGGTCATAGGAAACATCTGAGTAGGTCTATGTGCCCACTCAATTCTTTAAAGAAGTTTGACAATCGTGGAGACGTGAAGGGTCCAGATGGTGTGAATATTGCCAAAACATTAAGACTGGAATGGTCAGGATGGTGAATTTTTTTTTCTTTTTCGAAATCATTAAGAACAAGGGTCCAGATAAGTTGCAGACCATCAAGACCAGAATGGTGAAGATGATGAGCATTTTTTTGTGGACCATCAAGACCGGAACAATCAAGATGGCGAGAATTTCTTTCTTTCTGTTTTTGGAAATTATTCATAACAGGGGTCCAGATAGTATGAATTTATGGACCATTAAGACCGGAATGGTCAAGTTGATGATAATTTTTTTGTGGACCATCCTGACCGAAATGGTCAGGATGGTGGAAATTTCTTTCTTGGACCATCAAGATTGGAATGGTTGGAATGGTGGCAGTTTTCTTTTTCTTTTTTGAAAATCATTAGGAACAAGGGTCTGGATGATGTAGACTTTGTAGACTATCTAGACTGGATTGCTCAAGATGGAGAGAGTCTTTGTAGACCACCGGGACTAGAATGGTCAGGGTGGTGAGGGTTTCTAGTAGACTATCAAGATTAGAATAGTCAGAATGGAGAGAATTTCTGTGACCCATCAGGATTGAAGTGATCATAATGGCGAGAAATTTTTTTGTTTTTTGTTTTTGTTTGTCTAGAACGGTAGTGTGGTGTGAATTTTTAGACCGGAATGGTCAACATGGTGAGAATTTTCAAATCGTCAAGATTGGATTGGTCAAGATGATGTGAATTTCTGAGGCCAATTAGTTTACTTAACTACAGTCCAAGATTATTATGAAGACTCTCGCAGCAAGGCTGAGTAGATGTATTGGTAAATTGGCTTTTGTTGTTTATTCTAGGGAGATTTATCCGGGAAAACTTTATGGCTGCACGTAAATGTTTACATGATCAGAGCGTTAGACATAGAGATTGCATTCCATTGACACATTTAAATGGGATTATCTCTTGTGCATCATGCCACTTATGGGATTTAAGAAAGTCCATGACACAGTTAAATGGGATTGTCACTTGCGCATCATGCCACTTACAGGATTTAACAACATATGGATAGGTTGGATTACGATCTGTATATCTATTGCAAAATTCTTTGTTGATATTAATGGTAGTCCTTTGGCTTCTTTTTTTCTTCAATAGGACTCAGGCAGGGACGCAGGGTTACCTGGTCTTTCTCTTCCTCTTCGTTCTTGTCAGCCAAGTCCTGAGTATTATGCGGGAAAAAGTTGAGCTTGCATGGTTAATTGAAGATATTGAAATCGGAGCCACAAGGGAAAGAATCACACATCTTCTGTTTGCAGATGACACTCTACTCTTCTTCTCGGACAAACTTGGCAAATGTTGCTCTCTTAGATTATTGCTCTATTTTCTACAGGCAGTGACATGTTTAGGGATCAACCAACATAAGAGTGAACTAATTGACTTAACATTAACGAAGATCAATGAAGTAAGTTAGTAGAAAAACTTCAATGTGTCTTTGTCTTTTCTACCCATCAAGTACTTGGGTCTCCCACTCTCGGACAAAAGCACAATGAGTAGTGATTGACAATGTGTTATTTAGAAGATGGGTGGTATTATATGGGTGGAAAGGTTGAATGTTATCTACCGGTGGTTGGTGGATATTGTCCAAGTTAGTGCTACAGAGCATCCCTCTCTTTTTCTTTTCTATTTTTAAAGAGTAGTGATTGACAATGTGTTATTTAGAAGATGGGTGGTATTATATGGGTGGAAAGGTTGAATGTTATCTACTGGTGGTCGGTGGATATTGTCCAAGTTAGTGCTACAGAGCATTCCTCTCTTTTTCTTTTCTACAATATGTTAAAGATTTTCAGAACAAGATTCTTCCGGCAAGAGAACACTGACAAAAAGAGACTCTTTCTCATTAAATGGGATCATGTTTCCAGGCCAATTGAGGAAGGGGCTGTAGGACTTGTACCTTTGGATGGTATCAACAAAGCTCTCCTGTCAAAGTGACTATGGAAGTTGGAAGTTGAATTTGAATAGGCATGCTCTGTGGGCCAAGATTGTTGTATCCAAGTATGGAGAAGGGACAAATGGTGGGTGGATAAGAGATTTAGAGACATAGGTAGGTTGCCTAAGATCTGGCATGACATCCTTAGTACTTGAGAGTTTTTCAATTTCTTTTGCATCATTACTGTAGGTAATGATAAGATGACCTCATTTTGGAAAGATAAGTGAACTGGGCATACTTTTTTGGCTTCTATATTCTTCAGCCTTTTCAGCTTATGCCGAGATCCTCAGGCCACGATATACAACTACTGGGATGCTAGTGCTAATTGGTGTCTTTTGTTTTGTAGAAATCTCAAGAAAGTGGAGATTGGTGCGCTTTCTAATTTGTCGAGGATGATTGAGAATTTTTAGTGTCTTATTACGAGGATAAACTAATTTCGCTTCCCTGCAAGAAAAAAATGTTTTACAATCAAGTCTGCTTTTTTCAAAATTTTATATGGGAGAGTGAGTGTTTCTTGGTACAAGTAAGTTTGTAAGTCTCTGACTCTCTGTTACCTACCAAAATCAAATTATTCCTTTGGAAGATTTGCAGGTAACGACTCCCAACTAGAAGCTACTTAAAGAAGATTTTTATAGAGCTATCTACAACATGTGTTTTATGCAGCATGAAAGAAGAAACTATGGGTCATCTCTTCATCAAATGTGTCATTATTAACTCTATTTGAAAATTTTTATTCTTTGGTTGGAAGATACTATGGTCGAATTGACCGATGTACTCTTTTTGCTTTTTGGTTGGGCTAATGTGAATCCTTGGCATTTGGACACCATGCTTTGGAATCTTGTCTTATGTGTAATGCTCTGGGCTATTTGGCAAACAGGGAATAGGCGAATATTTGAAGACTTTTTCAGGCGCCCAAGGTTTGTCATTTACTATGTGACTGGCTGGGTTGACAAGAGATTGGTGCTTTGCACTGGT
Organism: Cryptocoryne crispatula var. balansae; assembly: GCA_036172225.1. Taxonomy (NCBI): domain Eukaryota; kingdom Viridiplantae; phylum Streptophyta; class Magnoliopsida; order Alismatales; family Araceae; genus Cryptocoryne; species Cryptocoryne crispatula. Next base: position 9,466,165 of record CM069929.1, on the reverse strand, counting down.
TTTTGTTGGAGGCAACTTTCAAGAACAAGTTTTTGATTTTTAGCTTTTTTATGTGATACCCTCTCTCAATTATCACCTTGGTAGTTGAGATCGAGGAATAGTGGTTGTTTTGTTCTTCTTTTCCCTTATTTTGTACTTCACTTTGCTTTAATAGAATTCACGACTTTGCCACCAAAAAAAGTTCAAGCTTGGATCTCATGGAGGATAGTTTATGTAAAGCCATGATTACCAGGAACCATTAGCACTTCACTAAATTTGGATGGTACATTGGGATTTATCCATGTGTTCCAGGTTGTTTAACTGGAAAAATTGTTTGAAGTGACATATGAGGGCTCTATCTCTTTTTTTTTTCCTCCCTCTCTCCCTGTATCTTTTTGCTTTGCTATTAATGAGATTGTGGTTTTCATTCTAAGACCACATTTAGGAAAAAAAACTTTTGTTGCTTTTGTAAGGCATGTGAGTAGCACAACTGTGTCATCTTGGTTGATAGGAACTTGTCCTGTATTTGTTGATCACTTGTGGACCATATGGCACTGTAAGAGGACAAGCTTTTTGCAACCTTGGTGCGATTGCATCCAAACCCAACATTTGTTCTAAGTGAGACCTTGAAGATTGTGTCCTAAATACTTTAGGTGCTGTTTAGTATTTTTTGTGATGCACGTTCTTTGCTTTCATAGGTTATCTAACTATTGTGAACATCAAAGCAAATTCCTACACATTCAGGATTTTTTTGGGAATAGTCACATTTTTCGAGGAGTGGACCAATTTGAAATATTTTTTGAAGAGTCTGACTTGTAAGGTAGTCTTTTTTAAAGTTCAGCATTGTGTGGCACAAGGGTCTTTTTAGAGTAGTTTTTTTGGGGGATATCTCTAGATTTGTTGATTCTATTTCTAGAGGCACTTGGTTGCTTTGTGGAATTCTTGTTCGTGGAGTGATACATCCATGGTGACTACCCTCACGTTGGACTGTGGGAAAGCCAGAGTTGATTACGTTTAACGTTGAGAACTATTAGCTTGGATGGTTCAATCAAAAGCTGTATCTTTTTTCATTGTTCCATTCTTAGTATGAATTTTCTTCAAAATGGCTCAGAAAGTGGTATTTGGAGGAGCTAAGCTGAGTAAAACATACGAAGATTGTGTTTAGATGTCTATGCTGAAGTTTTTTTTTTTTTTGCTTCTCTTGGTACAATTATGTATTGCTTGTTTGGCAGGATAGGAGATGTAGTTTTCAATGCAAGGATGCATTCTTCAAGGAAAGTTGATCAGATTTTGATGGCACATAGCGGAGTTTTCTTTACATGATTGAAGTATATTTTTCAAACATGAGTGGAAGAGTTTTTTCCTTCTTTGATCAGTTGTACTTTGAAGTAAATCTTTACTCTTTTATGGGTTTACTACCTTTTTATCTTAATAAACCTGGTACATGCCCACTTCCTTTCAAAATTGCATTTGCCTGTACAGATGATAATCATTGAAAATGTGTCTGGTTGATTCCCTTGGTTTGCTGATTTAGTTTTCTATGTAGAGAAATGGTATAGCAATTTCTAGCACCAAATTAAATAATATTTTTGGTTGCACCATTTTGCGAAGCTTTGTTAATGAACTCGTTTTGTTGAATGGTGCAGTTTACTAGGAAAAGATGACATTTATCATTGAGCAAAGACAGTTGTCCCCGAAAACATGGGGAAGAATTAGGGCAATTCTCCAAAATTCCTAATTGCACGGAACTTCTTGTTAGAGTTTGACAATCACTTACCAATCAGAACTCTCCTAAACTTCCTGGATGAACCAAATATATAAGGCAGCTCTTATGGTGCAACTGGTATTTTTAGTGTTAATTGTCTTATCACTGCTTAGCACTTGGGTGTCCATGTCTGGTGTACTTTTAGAGTATGGTTTAAACAAACAACCTCTCAAGATTCAGATTTTTTCTTTGGGAGGTCATATCAGTGATGTTATCTATGAGGATGAAATGATTGAAAAGGTTACAAAGCAAGGAATGCAGGTTCTTAGTGTCCTTGAGAAGGATAATAATAATCTTTTTCTAAGATGTTGAGTGGTCCATATTCTGCGGCAAACTTATTCTGGACTGTTTGACAGGCCGCCAGGGATGCAAGAAAATGTTCAGGGTCTGATACAGGTTTGGACATATAATCTTCAACTAGAAATACTGGAAGCTATCTTACCTGCCATCCTGTTGGGGTTCTGGATAAGGATAACCCAAAATAATCACTTGTTTACAGACATCTATCAGCCTTATGGGAAGATACTTACACAAGCCTGTTATACTCCTGTAGTCTTTGGTTTTGGCTAGGGACTGGAGCAAGGATAAGCTTCACAAAGTACTAGGCATACTGAAACTGTTGGATAACTTTTTTGTCTGATTTGAGGGGTTTCCAATATTCTGTATGTTTTTGCTGTGCAAGGATAGGGGGGGGGGGCAGACAACTTCTTTGTTGTAATTTTATTCTGGTGGCTGAACTTTTTCTCACATAGATCCTTCGGCTCTTCTGATTTGGTCCTTAGTACAGTTTTTATTTATTTTGTCTAAAAGAATTACTCCCATATTGTGATGCTTTCAAAAAAAATATTTAGGCTTTGCTTTGTGTATATGTTTGTCATAAAAAAGAAGTATTAGAAGGTAGACTTCATTATGTTCATTTTTTCCGCCGAGCCTGATGCAACTAATTTTTGATTTGTTAAACTCTAGCATTTCAAGGAACAGTATGTACCAATTGCTACTGCCACAGCTTGATGTTCTTCTGTTTGAGATAATTTTTCCATTGATGTGCTTTAATGACAATGATCAAAGATTGTGGAATGAAGATCCTCATGAGTATGTAAGAAAAGGTTATGGTAAGTGCAAATATGAGTTTATTCTGTTTTCTTGTTCTTATAGTTTCATGTTTTGTCTACCATTTTTACAGTTTTTACTTGGGGATTTGATATTTGCTGCAGATATTATCGAGGACTTGTATAGCCCTCGAACTGCTGCAATGGATTTCGTAAGTGAGCTGGTACGAAAACGTGGAAAGGGAAATCTTCAGAAGTTCATCCAGTTCATTGTGGAAATTTTTACGAGGTAAGATGCTAATGCTAACTGAGGTGCTATAATGCTGTCACTTCAACTTTGACTGCACTGCATTGTTTAAGGAGTCTATGGTCTATTGCAGATACAATGAAGCTTCTCCTGAGTTCAAACCATACCGCCAAAAAGATGGTGCTCTTCTGGCTATTGGAGCACTATGTGACAAACTGAAGCAGACTGAACCTTACAAATCAGAGCTTGAGCGAATGCTGGTTCAACATGTTTTTCCTGAATTCAATAGCCCTGTTGGGCACCTCAGAGCGAAGGTTCTCCCTTGAGTGCCAATTTCCTCTGTACCGTTGCTGCATAACAGTTGGAATTCTGTTATGTTTGGGCTTATTTTTTTCTGGATCTTAGTTTTCTCTAATTGCAATGTTCTGTTGATAAATAGTTGTTTCATTTCTTCATGGGATGCCATCTCCTGAGGTAACCAATAATTCTGTAGCTATGTAGAAGGTGAGAGGCACATAAGCCAAGGGAAGGATTGCCTCACTTTAGGCACCTAAGGTGGAAATCTGTGGTTGATGTGACTGCCACATACTAAACAGAGGGGATGCAGAGTTTTGGAGAAGAGGAAAGGCAGGAGGGCAGAGAGGAAATTGTAGAGAGAGGTTGGCTGGAGGGAGAGGGGAGCCCCATTGAAAGAGGATGGTGGGATGTGAGCTAGGTCAAAGCTGCAATTAAGGCTGCAATAGTGAGGATGGTAGGGTGCTGGAAGGTAAAGGAAAAGGTGGAGCAGTGAGGTGTTAGTGGGGAGAACAAATCATGGTGGTAAGATGGTGGATGGAAAAGTGAAACAACTTCATTTTAGGGGTCCTAACAATCAAGCTACCATAGTTTATCTCCTTCGCTTGGCTCTGATCTTTCTTTGCGTTTTTCTAAAGATATAATGCTATTCTCTACTAAAAATGTTTAAAGTGACAAATCTACAGGTGCTTATTAATTTTTCTTGAAGCTACTATGGGGTTGAGTTGAAGGTGAAATCTATGTGAGCGTGACCTTTCAGCTATAATTTTCTCACTTATATATCTACCTTTGACCTTCATTATTGAGTATCTGTGGTGTCATGTTCCTACATATATTTGTGTCTTTCTCTTCCTCCAAAGGGCCCATTTCTGGATATTGGTTACTGTTGGTAAAATTTTTCAACTTAAGCTTGATGGTTGGAAAGGGTAATGCTCCCAGAAGGAGGAAGATGAGTGTTACCCAAGGCAGTGCTGGGCATGTTATGTCCGTATTTCTGGTAGATATAGCTTTTGTAGTGTATTTGTATAAATTTGAAGCAATTAGAGTAAAATGTTGCTATGAACTTACTGATAATGGAAATGGCTCCGTCAAATTTTTGGGATACAGTTTGTAGACAAATTAGTGGGTGGGTCTTATGTGATTATGTTTTGTTGATTCAGCTTTTCTGATAGGCTTCTGAGATTTGAAAATGTGTGTTCCTTCTGAGGCAGAAACATGAATGAAACCTGTTGCATACATGGGATGCAAACCCTAAATATTATATTTTCTCGAGTCCAACCATGTCCATACACAAAAGAAGCATCAGAGTAGATCGCCTGGGAAAGTATATTAAGCTGCTTTTATGTATATCTCAAGAAAATCCTGTTAGCATGCAGGTAAATATACTAGAGAATTATATTGTGGTCATATCCTTTCAGTCTGCGTTACTGACGGCCTTATGATTTTGAAATCTCTCTTTTACTCTGGAGTTTTTTAATATTTATACTTACAGATGAATATACGGCCACAGTGAGGGAGAGAGTAGGAGGGGAAGGAAGAAAGGTAATATAGTCTGTGGAGCAAAACTATTAACGGTTTGTAGGTTCAGCCTATCTGGATCAGGATCAGCTGATCCTGCACCCCCTGATCTGATCCCTGACCGATTTTTCATCCATGATCGGCTGACTTTTGACTGAGCCAATCCGAGCCATACTCGCGTTGGGCCACAGGCAAGGATTGGCTCAGTATGTCTGACATGGGATTCTGGTGAATGTGCCAATCTGACGATCTGGTAAATCTTGTGTAGCAAGCATCTTATTGATGCATAACAGTCCACGGAAGGGAAGAACATGCTACATATTTCTAGTTTTTAGATGGCACTGTGCTCTAGTCCTTGACCAATGTGGAGAAAGCAATTAATCTCAAGTTCCTAATCAGGCTCTGAATCAGCTATATTGACCATTGTAGCAGTCAAGTAACACAAGGACTGAGAACATATACACAAGATCAGGAGCTAGACCAAGAGAACATGTGAGCGTATCTTTGTAAGGTGGATGAGTAGGTTCAGTTGTTCGATGAAGTGTTTCTGGAGACTTGGTGGGGTAGGACAAATGGGAAAAAGATGCCTGATGAAGGCTGACCTTGCCTTGACGGTCACAGTGGAGAACCATTGCTTTTCTTTGGCATCCACAGAAATTGGTCTGTGGATCTGGTTGCGGCAGGATTGACCTTTGTTTTGGTGGCAGAGGCTGGTGGCATTCAGCATGCTTCAGTGAAAATGAAGGAGAGGGAAGACTGACAAGGGTCATCAGGTGCTGGTTCGGATCACAGTTTTGCAGGGGTTTACAGTTAGATGTTGGTTGGTCCAGTAGACTCTTAGATGAGACCTGCCATATCATTGTTCTCTGTTCAAATGAGTCCACGTGCATCAGCCTGCTTATTTGAAGTGGTTTTGCCCCTCTCATTTCCCAGATTTTTTTTCTATCTCTGGCCGCATCTAGGAGTAAAATCCGGGAGGTGGTAATGTTGGATGTTTTCTTTGTCACACTTGGTGCTGTGATAAAGCTTATTTCGCCATTGGTGCCGTTAACATGGAGCAGGTACATCCATGTACTTTTTACGGGCATGGATCTGTTGCATGATTAATAAGGTGACTGCAAGACCTGCATTTATTTCACTTGGACACTGTTCTTTCATTGCTGCAATCAACTTGAACTTGTATTTGATAAACTTTCACAAAGTTGATTCAGGCTGATGTACCTGTTTGTGTTTGTTACTAATTTGCATGTACATCACGCTTCTGCTACTGCTCTTCAATGTTATTGAGAACAATTTACCAAAAGAGCTTCTGATTTGAAGTAAAAGTTATTATTGAAGGCGCTGCGTACTTGGCATTTTTATTATGATTTAATGCTATTCTTATTGATTTTTTTTGTTTTATTGAATTTTTTTATATGCTCTCAACACTCACTTCGTAAGTTTGTATAACTCAACTCAATTCAACTTAACTCTTCTCTAGTTTTAATTCCAATTTTAGGTGGGTTAGCCATATGGATTATCTCTCTATTCATGTCGATTTTGAGTTATTTCTTATGATGTTTTTAAATCATCCAAAGTATATTGAATTACCATTCTCCTGGTTAGCTTAGATTTGCCACATCTTTTTTGTTCATATTATTTGGATTGTTTTAACTCTTCTATTTCAATGTGTCAACCATCTGAATATCTCTTTTTCATTTTTTTACATTGATGTTACGCTTATTTTCTTTAACATATTTAATATGTATTTTGTCTAATCTAGTTTGATCACATATCTATCTTAACATTCTTATTTTAGGCTTCAACAACACTTTCGTCAAAAGCATATTTTTCTTTCAATGCCTAACATTCACTACCATATAATATTGCAAGTCACCTCAACTTAACTCAAGCCTTAATTCGAAATTATTTGGGGTCGGCCATTTGGATTCACTTTATTTACTCAACTCAATTTTGGATTTTTTTCAGAGAATTTAAATCATGGTGAATCATCCTTCTTCAAGTTAACTTAGATCTCCCACCTTTTTGTTTATATTATTTTGATATTTTCTACTTTTCTAATTAAAACTTTCTAACTCCACATTTTCTCAACTGAATTCGAGACTTTGTCCTAAATTACTTGGGTCGGCCATATAGATTCTCTTTCTCCAGTCCATATAGATTCTCTTTCTCCAGTCATGTTGATTTTGAGTTATCTTTTCAGAGATATTTAAATCATACAAATCATGTTGAATTACCCTTTTCCAAGTTAACTCAGGTCTACCATATTTCTTTTTATTTATTTTATTTTAATATTTTCTACTTTTTTATTGGAACCTCCTCAGGTCTACGTTTAATATGTCTAAACAATTTCAATCTCTCTTCTTTCAATGTATCTACAATTGTCACTACTTCTACATTTTCTTTAATAGATTCATTTTTTATTCTATCTAATCTAGTATGATCACTCATCCATCTTAACATTTTCATTTTAGCAACACTTAATTGTAGAAGTATATTTTTTTTATTGTTCAGCATTCACTGTCATATAACATTTTAGGTCTTATACTTATACAATGAAATTTTCCTTTTTTAGTGGAATCTTACTATCACCTAGAATCTTTGTAGTCAATCTCCACTTTAATTTGTTTTAATTCGATAATTAACATCATCATATTCTTCATTGTTTTGAATAATTGATCCAAGATACTTGAATTGGGTTCTTTTAGATATTATTATCTCATCCAAATTAACATCGTCACCTACTTTTCTTTGATTTTCATTAAATTTACAACTCATATATTCTGTTTTAGTTCTACTTATCTTAAAACCCGTACTTGCTAAAGTACTTTTTCACAGTTTTTATTTCTTATTCACTCCTTCTTATGTCACATCTATCAATACGATATCGCTTGCAAATATCATACACCAATGTATATCATTTTGTATAATTTTTGTTAATTTATTTATAACTAAGGCAAAATGATAAGGACTTATTGCAGACCTTTGATGCAAGCCAATTGAAATAAGAAAATCTTTTGTTTTGCCTCCAATTGTGCATATGTTAGTGGTTGCTTCATCATACATGTCTTTTATTATTTTTATATATATATCTAACAGGTATCATTTTTTGTTCTAATACCCACCACAAAACCTCTCTTGGGATTCTATCATAGGCCTTTTCCAAGTGAATAAAAATCCACAAGGAGTACCAAAGTAAGTAGAAAGTGGCGCTAAGTTCATCTTCTGTTTCTATCAAAAACAGCATTAAGGATATCAATGAATAAATTATATTGGGCATGGACAGTGACAAAATTTTACAATATTTTAATTATCAACTTATTATCACCACAATAGAAGAATGGCAGATGACATCGACAAATTTTCACATTTGATGAATTGCACTTCAGCAAGTGTCCCAGACAAAAATAGATCTCTGTGCATAGATGATGTAACCTCAAATTCAAAGATTTACGTTTATTTTGGAAATTCATTTTCCATTTGAATTTGAATTAGATTAGACCTTAGCATTGACTTCTTAGGAAAATAGATGGTATTCCATAAAAGTACTAACTATGGTCAAAATTATATGTTGAGGTTGTTAGGTTCTTTGAAAATTTGTCTTGATATTTTTCTATCGAACATCTAATAAAAAATGGCTTCAATTGTAAATCAATAAGATATAAATCCAAATTTTTTAGTTAAAATATTTGTACAATTCTGTGATTACCGTTCAATAATTTTCTCATAATTTCATAGTATGACTCATGAATTTAATCCCTTTATAATTTGCACAATCTTGTATTATTCTTTTTTCTAAAAAATAGGTGTAATGATATTTTTTTCGTTTATTCGGCATTCTTTTCGATGTTAGACTGTTGTTAAAAAGTTGAGTGAACCATTCCATCACTAAATCTTTCAAACATTTCCACACTTCAATAGGAATGTTATCTGGACAACATGTCATGTTTTCATCATTTTTAATGTTTCTTTAACATCTAAAAATTGAATTCTTTAATATAATTTAAAATAAATGTAGTCACAATCTCAATTCCGTCTATATTTTTAGTATAGTTGTTTTTTAAAAGAATACAAAATAATTTTTTATTTTTCTTTGTTATCATCATTGTTAATCAATACTTTTCCTTCTTTATCCTTGAATTATCTGACTTGTTTAAGATCTTGAGATCTTTTTTATCTTCTTTATTTTCAAGTTTTTATTTATATGTTTAAAAACATCATCTTTTTCTTGTCTAATAATTCTTTTTGTTTCTTTTTTTGCTATCGTGTACTATTCATAAGCTTTGTTGTTATCACTCTTGAGCAATTCCTTATATCATTCTCTCTTATATTTTATCACTTTTTGCACTTATTCATTCTTCCACCAAGTTTCGTTTTTAAGTGGACCATGTCCTTTAGACTCTCTGAGTACTTTTTTAGCAACTTCTTTAATATTTATAGTTAGGTTCATCCACATGGAATTAACGTCCACGTCTAACTTCTAATTATTTGTCTTAAGAAGTTCATTTTTAAATGTTTCTTGTTTCATCGCTTTTAAATTCTTACTATTTTATTTTAGGAAAAATATTTCTTTTAAATGTGTTCGTTTGTGTTTTAATCTTAACATTTAAAGTCATTAATTTATGTTGACTTGTGAAAGTTTCACTTGGAATAACTTTACGATCCTTACAAATAGCCTGATTAAGCTTTCTTTGAGAATGAAGTCAATTTGACTTTTATTTTTTCTATTTTTTAATGTTATTAAATGCAATTCTCTGTTAATAGAAATAAGTATTAGTTAGAATAACCTCATAAGCCATGACGAACTCTAGAATAATTTTTTCTCTTCATTTAAATTTTCGTATCCAAAACCTCCGTGAACTTTTTCTTATTCATGGCATTTGTTTTCAACATGTCCATTGAGATCTCCAATAAATATATTTTTCTTCATTTGGTATACTCTACATAAGGTCATCTATACTTTCTAAAATTTTTTCTTTGATCTTGCTAGTTAATTTAATTTGTGAAGCATAAACACTAATTATATTAAGTATCTTTTTTTATAATCAATTTTACCATTATAATTCTATTTTCTACTATTTTTTTGAAACAATTGCATCATTTAATATTTTATCAACAATTATACCTATCCTAGTTTTATTTCTCCTTTCCTGTATATCATAAATTATATCTTGTATTTCTTACTTCTTTGTATTTCTCTCATATCCACTTCGTTTCTTGGATACACAATATTTATTTATTTTTTTCATACTATCAACAAGTTTCATAATTTTTTTCTCTGAGAGATCCAATATTTCAGGTACCTATTCTTATAATTCTTTTAATATTTTATTTTTATAATAATGTCTATTTTATTTTAAGTTTATTAAAGAACTTTTATATTGCTTTCCATTTTGTTCTCCATTATGGACTAACTTCTTAATCCACATCCGTTTTTGATGTGGGAAACCCTTGCTTATTTAGCATCACATTAGGGTACTTACGTGGCGTGTTGCATGCGAGGAGCACTCTTATCTTTGTTATATTTTCTGCCACACTCAATCGTTTGTGTAACTTGTCGTTTGGTGAGTGCTTCCCAATGTTTATATCATTTGAATGCATATCATGAGTTGTAACTTTGTTTTATGCTAGTTGTCACCTACTACAACCCTCCTCCTTTCTCATCTGGGTTTGGCACCAGCCTTGACAGAGTTTCTAACTCCACATTTAATGTGCCCAAATCATCTCATTCAATTCAATTGTCACTATTTTAATATTTTCTCTAATATATTCATTTCTTATTCTATCTAATGTAGTATGTATGATTACCCATTCATCCATAGTTTTCAAGGCGTCGCCTATGCAACAAGGCTTCCTTAAAGGGGGCAAGGCGATTGCCTTAAATGATTATTTCATATATTTTAATAATAAATAATGTTAATTAAGTGTTAATATCACTTAATTAAGTTGTTTGAAGTAAAAACAACTAGTTCTAATAGTTAATTTGACTATAAATAGACATTTTGATGAAATAATGGATAGGTTAAATAATTTCTTAAGTATTTACTGATAGTTAATAGAATGTAAATACTAAAATTAACTGATTTGTTAAGTTATTTAGTGTGCACTTCCCACATTATTAATTGATTTGTATGGTGTGAAAGCTATGTTGCATTATTTTTACACATGTATTTGTTATTTTATCTATTTATTATATAAAAAAGGTGTCGCCTATCGCCTTGCCTTATCGCCAAGGCGGTAATGTGTCACCTTGAAAACCTTGCATTCATCTTAGCGATCATCTTTCATTAACACTTATTTTCGAAACATGCTATTTCTTTATTGTCCAACATTTACTATTAGATAAGATTGTACATCTTATAATTATACAATAAATTTTTTTCTTTCAACTTTAGTGAAATCTTGTGATGACATAGAACCCATGTAAGTAATCGTCACTTCATTGGTCTTGCTTCAATTTTATGCTTAACATTCTCTTCGCATTCTCAATCTTTCTGAATAAGTGATTTAAGATATTTGAACTAAGGACTTACTATTTCATCATCTTCTCCTTGCATCTTATTAAATTTACAACACATTCTGTCTTACTTCTATGTATCTTGAAATACCTAGTCTCTAAAGTAGTTCACCATGGTTCTAACTTCCTATTTGCAGGTCTTATAACTATATGATAAAATTTTATTTTTAACTTTAGTGGAATCTTATGATCACATAAGACCCATATTACCAATCACCACTTCATTCATCATGTTTTACTTCTACCGATAATGTGTTCGCCACATTCTCTATCTTAAGAAATTTAAACTGGGTATTTTTAGATAATAATGCTCCGTCCAAACTAAATCTTTTATATTTTCTTGACTTTTATTAAATGTACAACACGTATATTCTGTCTTAGTTCTATTTATCTTGAAATGCTTACATATCATAAGTTTATATCATGACAATTTGTTTCTACGTTCAAGGCATCATGGGTTGCTGGTCAGTATGCTCATATCAACTTTGCAGACCAGAGCAATTTCAGCAGGGCCTTGCATTGTGTTGTTTCTGGTTTACGTGATCCAGAGCTTCCTGTGCGTGTTGACTCTGTATTTGCATTGCGCTCTTTTGTTGAGGCATGTAGAGGTACTTATTTTTGTCATTTTCTTTATTAACTGGGAAATATTTTTCGTGGATAATTATAAATTTCTTTGCAGATCTGAATGAGATCCGCCCTATTCTCCCTCAACTGCTCGATGGTAAATTGTCCAGCTAGCTTTTTCATTTATTTTAAATTGCTCTGCAGATCATTGTGTTTATGTTATCTAACATGCTTATCAATGCTGTCTTTAGAATTCTTTAAACTTATGAATGAGGTGGAGAATGAGGACCTTGTATTTACTCTTGAGACCATTGTAGACAAATTTGGTGAAGAGATGGCCCCATATGCTATTGGATTATGCCAAAATCTAGTACGTGCTTTTAAATGTTAAAAAACCTTTTTATGTCTGAAATCTGCTGTTATCGTAATGATTTTTTCCCCGATGTTTGCAGGCTGCTGCATTTTGGAAATGCATACAGTCATCTGAGGCTGATGATGAAGGTGATGATGCAGGTGCCTTGGCAGCTGTTGGTTGCCTGCGGGCTATTAGTACAATTCTGGAGTCTGTAAGCAGGCTTCCTCATTTATTTGTCCAAATTGAGTCGACTTTGTTACCTATAATGAAGAGGATGTTGACTACTGATGGACAAGGTTTGTAGTTTTACTGACATGATAGTCATCTGTTGCTGCTGTCTCCTCATTGTGCTATCATTCAAAGCTTATTGCAAGTTGAAGAATCTTGGGAGGGTTGTAAATTTGAATGTGTATATTTTGGGTTTGATGTCCCTCACTTTTGTAGATCTTCCGAAAGTGGTCAAGGCCTCACTAGTTATAAGGGAGTTATTTTCCAAGTTGCCTTACATTCTTAAAATGCTAATTGGCGAGGGTTCATAAACACAAGATTGTTGCCTGCTTGTCATCACTGAAAAATGCAATACTGCCAAAGAAGTGGCAATCTTTGCAAGGGAGAATCATGTTCATGCTTTTCACAAGTGTCTTTTTTTGTTGTGAAGAAACTAAGAGTAAACTAAGAAGTAGGGTTTACTATCTGCTGTCAAACCAGCTGTCTGCAATGGCCAGGAGAAGAATAACGAAATGTTTTTCAAAGGTGCTTATGGAAAGGGATTTCAACTCTCATCCAGTAAGATAACTACTATTTATCTCCTGGAAGATGCCAAACTAAGTTGCAATACTTATTCAGGACGTCAATATTCTGAAAGTGAAGTCGGTGTCTGTCTACTCAAAACCTTTTTCACAGATAAGAGAAATACATCCTTTTTCTTAACATCCTGCAAGAAAGCTTCCAGCTTGCACTTTAGCTGGAAGGGGAAATTTACGGAGCAGAATATCTCCCGAGCCCAATTCTCTGTGGACCACTCCCGCACCTCCAGTCATTTTGAGAGGAGCTAGAGAGCAAAGACAAGGGATATTAGCTGACTCATTCTTTAACTCAAAGTCTCTCACTGCAATAAAAGGCTAGCAAGCTTCTGATATCTGGTCAATAACTGCCTGTAACAGCCTCTTTTTTTTTCCTTACCACCAAGGATGGTAGGATTGGAATCGTGCACCGGATTGGTGGGTACCGATCCGATCCAATCTGGATCGGATCGGTCCGATTCTGAGCGATCCGCCGGAAGAAATAACGATCTGGAATCGTTCCGGATCGGTCCTTCAAAAAGTGCTAAAACCAAAAATACCAAATAAAACTCTAGATTGGATTCCGATCTTATCTAGAGCATTTTGGGGGCGAAATCGGCTTGAAATCCCCCCTACATGGTGCCGCGGGCGGGGAAGACGGCCGCGGTGCCATTTCCGGCCGATTCCGGCATGGAATCACCGGAATTGTTACGAAATCAACCGATTCGAACGATTCCGGCCTTGATTTTGTCCAAAAACACCGATTCCGATGGATGCTTTCTCTGGATCGGTGGTTCTGCCGAGAATCGGATCGGCCATGGCCGATCCAATCCAAGAATAGGCCGATCCCGATCCGGATCGGCCGATTCTGCAATCTATGCTTACCACCCTTGATGTATCAGCCATGGAATGCGGGGTAGCGACCCGGACCCGACCTGGTTGGTTTTTGGGTTGACCGACCCGGTCCTGACCCCGAGACCCCGACCCCGTAAATGTTTTAAGTTTATTATTTTATTATTATTTTTTGCGACCCTGATCCAACCTGGGTCTCGACCCCGGCCGACCCGGGTCAGTTTTGGGCCCAACCGACCCAGTCCCGACTCCCGATCCCACCTACCTTGGTATCAGCTGCAAGAGCATCTTTCACTTTCACCACCTACCGCTTCTGCAGACCAGCATTTGAGGAGTTCATACAAGCAGCGGCATATTGCTGGTTCTTCTCCAGTGTAAACCTCTTTGCTCTTCATCTTCTCTGGTAGAGACCACTCTAACACCCCTTTCTTCCTGTCCATTTTTTACTGTTCATCACACACTGTTTTGTCATTTCTCAAAAACATGATAACTGCATTTGATTAACAGTACATTTTCTGTTGTGATATGTTCTGCATGAGGAAGGCCCCAACACTGTCATGCCTGGACTTGATTATACAAGGCAGTCTTCTTAGTAGCCTGTAGTAAAAGAATCTCTGGTATGAATTAGAGTGGCAATGCTACTTCAAGGAACTTCTGGCTACTTATAGGAACTAACATATCCTCTATCAGTTACCATGAAGAAATAGATTATAGAATTTTCGCGTGCACGACAATTTCTCATTTCATTTTTGGCAAATTCAAGGATTGGTGTGTGGGCTTACATTGTCAGCCTTTTTGAAAAGTTCAGTTTTTGGGTTTTTGGAGAGCATGTCTTTTACCTTTGTTGCTTGCAATTGTTCGCATATTCCCCTTTTCCTCTGATAGTGATTTCTTCACTGGTTGTATGATGCCTCTACATCTTGTCTTTTTGTTTGCTTCAATGAAAACGTAGCTCCATTGTCTTAAAGAAAAGATCGACAATGGAGATGATAGCCACAATAGTAATATGCAATGTATATGGGATCCTCTTGTTTACTATTCAAGCTAGATAAACTTCTTCGATGGTGATTATAATATCTTTTGGTTGGCTATTTTCAGTAGCTGTCTTGTTTATCTTTCAATCAAGCTGCAGTCTGCATTTATTATCATGCGGACAGACTTGTTCATAACATATCTGCTATGTTTAATGTACCAAGTGACCTTTGTGCTGACTCATGGAGGATGTGACCCCCCTTTATGCTGCTTAATGATTGGCCAGTAATGTGACAGTAAATATTGAAAGATATGAGGTTAGGTTAATTGTTGTTGCCTTCACTGTTTTTTCTTGGATATTGAGCAGGAGCTCTAGTTGTTGCATTCGTTCTTTAGTGACTAGTGAGCCACGAGGAAAATTCATAATTTATGCAGGAATGGAAAGATGTGGAAGAGTCAAGGATTCTTATATTTTTAGTGTTCAATGATTATACTATATTGACATGGCAAATAAATGGTTTTGCTACCACTATAGATACGTTTCTTGGAGATTAAACATTGTCTAATTTTTTTGGACAATTGGAAGTTAATTTTTTTTGCTTTTCCAGTATCTTATTGTAGTCTTATTTAATTTGACAGATGTTTTTGAAGAAGTTTTGGAGATCGTCTCCTATATGACCTTCTACTCACCTACGATATCTTTGGATATGTGGAGCCTGTGGCAGTTGATGATGGAGGCACTTGGAGATTGGGCTATAGATTTCTTTGAGAGTAAGTATATGCATTTGTGTATTTGTTAACTGTTCGTTTATACTTTCCTGGTAGCAGATACTGATTTTGTGTTTCTTTGATTGAGTAGATGATATTGATATTTTATAAGCAAGATGAAGGACGTAAATAAAATATAAACAGAAAAATAAAGAATGCTTTCCAAAAGTCATCCTTTTCTTCTTTTACTTGGCATGTCTGCTTCCATTTTGTTTCTTAAATGGACAAGGTCTCCAGTATCTGCTCTAACATGTATTTTGTTAAGGGATAATATCTGCTTCAAGGTTCAACTCATGGGGATTGAGATCTGGTTATAAGGGAAGGTGGACAATGGATTTTATGTTTGGATGGCTAATCTTCTTTCTGCTGGGGTGGATTGGTAGTGACCCGCTCCAAAAGGCATCTGTAGGAGATTTGAGGTATATAGGGCTGCTTTCTTTTGGAAAAGAGCTGTCAGATACATGAGGTTATCTCATTCAATGCATAGTTTGGAGGATCAGCTTAGCTGGGTTGGATTCAGCAGGTGCATCCGATCTTGGGGGAGGGGGAGCATGATCCCAGTGCTGGTTTCCATTGGGACCAGACTAACGTTGGTTGGATCGGCCTAGATCGGCAGATTGTAGTCTGATCTAGAGAGGGATTGATTGCCACCAGCAGGTGGCAGATGGGTGGCTGCCACTGTCCTTGCTCTTCTTCGCCATAAGCGGATGGGAAGACAGTTGTATCAGTCTATCGGATACAACAGATCTGATTTGATCATATAGATGAATTTTAAGTTAGTGGATCCCCTACTTGTTGAATCAAAGGACCAATAAGCAGGGGATCCAGTAAGTTAGGTCAACAGATCTCGACATGCTTCATTGGCAGGATGCCAATTCTAAGAGGTCTTAGATCCTACCTTAGTGGTCAAATAGTTCAGGAGTTTCTACTTTCCTTCTAGGATGAGAGAAAAAGTAAAATCTTTCTAGTCTAATTATTTACTTTACACGACTAAGGTAGTTAATGTCTACTCTTTCAAAATAGAATTGGATTGGATAGGCTGATAGGAAATCAATTTAGAGGAACATGCCATCTTACATCGTCCTACGGCTTTTGTGGAGACTTGCATTTTTGGTAGGGGTGCAAATGAGCCTATTCAAGCCGAGTAGTATAGTGTTCAAGTTTGGCCTATTTATTTTACACTAGTTCAAGTTCGAGATCAAGTTTTTATGAGTATGTCCAACCCTTATTCAAGTTTGGTTTGTTACTTAGTTGAGCCGAGCTTGAACTTTATTCAAAAATTGAGTTCCCATATTAAATAATATGATACTGTCTTTAAGTCTTGTAGTAATATTTCTTGTACACAGAAGTGGAGATAACTGGATGTTTCGTAGATCACAAATTGAATTCCCATATTAAATAACTATATTCGGCAATGGGGAAATAACTGGTTGGTCCAAAAGGGGACCCAAAACCGAACAAGCCGCCCTTTTCGGGTGATTGTGCACCCTACACAGTCATGCTAAGTGGTGACTGCACAGTCACCCCTTCTGTGTACAGTCACCACTGCATATTCACCCCAAGGGGGTGATAGTCACCCCCTCAGGGAAAACCCCCTCCTTTTAACTTTTAATGGCAATTGGCCGGGGGGTCAGAGGGAGGGAAAGCCCTACCGAGTCGGAGGATGCCAAAGAGAGGGGAAATCAGCCGATTTCTTTTCTTATTGGAATCAGGCCAGGTTCTGGAAGTTCCAGTTTCTCGGAGAAATTGGCCGATCCTCCTGGAATCGATCCTGGATTGGTTGTCCAACACAGATCATATTGGCCAATTCTACAAACTATACATGTGCTACTGTCTCAAGAATGAAGAAAGATGAATGGGAACCTTCTGTATCCCAGTGCTTCAACAATGAAGAGAAATCTATCTGGATTTTTTGTATCCCAACCATGGTTTTTCATCTTGGTGGGCTGCTGAGGTCTAAGGGAGGCAAAACATCAATTCCAAGTGAGCGGGATATGGTAGACAGGCCGTAGGGTGCTGTTTTTCTCTCCCTACCAATGTTTGTAAAGTCTTGAGGCGGTTGTGTGGCGGTTTGCCAAAGCCTCGCGAGTCATAAGTCTCATTAACTTCAAGAAAAAAATATTTGATGGTTGAAAGTTGAAACTATGAAAGATCCTAGTAAAAATACTATATAAAGACTGTCAGTTTCTTGCTGCATGTCAACCTTTCAATAGATTGTACATACAGACTATGCAACATATTCAAGCATATAAAACATTTTGAATTTTTATTAATAAATAATAATTTATTGCTATTGACGTATTAACATGATAACACCACATATTCATAACGAAAAAATAATGAAATTAATTATTTTTTACCATAATGTTTGATGAAAGAATAATAAAACAGTAACTATTAACTATTACTTTATTGTTTACATGTATAATATGTTAACTTAATGTTAAGTATGTAATTTTACATTAAATATGTTAAGTAAACTAATAATATATTTTAACGTAAAGTTCTTAGTCAAAGATAGTTAGATTCTAACTTAACTTTAACCAATAAGTTTACCATCAAAATTGTTAACCAATTATTGTAAATTAGTAGGTAACTATTAATTTAACTAAGTTAATCATTACATATTTATGTATAATGTATATATGTTAACATAATGTTATAGTTATAGATTTATAGTCACCGTTAAATATATCAAAAATTATAGTTACTATTAAAGCTATCAAGTAAATTAAGTATATATCAATATATGTTAATAGTCAACTTAACTTACTATTAAGTTTATTATTAATCAATTAAAAAATAAAGAACTTAGGCTCGATTTTGAGCATGCCTCGATTGATGAAGCAGGTTTGATTTCGGGTTGATCACCGAAGACGTCGAGGGCCCTAGACTGAGACCCAGCGGCTCCGATGGGGATGTGGTCGCCATCACCTGGTGCTGCAGTAGCCGCCGCGAGGGGCCACTACAAGTAAGTGCAGCTGTGAGGAGCCGGTGCTGCAGGAGCCATCGCGAGGATGGGCTGCCCTGAGAAGAACCAATCGACGCTTCTTCAGTACAGCAGGAGCTGTCGCATTGCGAGGAAGAGAAATAGTCGCTGGTGCTGCTGCTGCTGCAGGAGCTGCCGTTGCTCTGTTTCTCTCTGATAGCCTCCAAGAGTTGCATGGGCACGGGTATAGTTTCACAACAAAGGGGAGAGGAAGGTTAAAGGTCCTTATAGAAGACCAACAGACACACGACTTGTTTTATGCCCTCGACATCAGTTTTATTTTTCCAATATGCCTTTTATGTCTTTATATCACTTCAAAGGCTCAAGACGTCTAGCCGTGGGAAAATGTACGCCTCATGGAAGAAGTGTAGTACATAACCCTTAAGGCGAAATTGCTGCACGTCATCTCAAGGCTTGCACCTTAGTGCCTTGAGGCACCATTTTTTAAAACAATGCTCCCTATTTGCGGGTAAGATGGGCTGTGTGGTTCCAAGACAATCTGGATTCCGGACCTCCGTGGCCCGTTTATATGGAATCCCCAACTTATATTGCATATCCCATTAATGGCTTGTCCCCCCCTCTTTAATGAGTCATACTGGTCCTAGAATCCAGACAAGCACAGCCCGTGAGACACCACAGGCACATCTCCGCCTCCCCCTGCCCCTCCATTGCATGTCTCACCCTGATCTCACCAGATGTCAGCTATCCGTTTGAGATGCAGGACCACATTCTTTGATCCCAACACAGACGGAAGAGAAGGTGTGTTGCGGAAAGAGATCGATTCACCATCCACACAGAAGTAACATATTCTTGATTAGAAGAAGTGACGGAGCCTTTTTTTTCTACTGTTGTCCTCCGTAGTCCAAAAATAACAGCCCCTCGCTACATGCAATGTCCTTTGCCCAGGTTTGGTCAGCTCATAACTCATACCTTGTGTTGACTCCCTCGTTTCCCCTCCTCAAGGAAGCTATTTAATTTTTGTGCTTCTCTGATGTTTTTTTCTTTTCAATCACTCCGAAGACTCAATTAGTTGATTTCCAATGAACTAGCAACTTGTAATATCATTGTTGTGCATGTTCTTTGTTGTTTTGACTATCCCTCAGGACCCAAAAGTAGATTTTATTTTACATTTATTTTTGGGAGTACACAGTTCAGTTTGAGTTTGGAGTGAATTTTCTGAAACCGAGACCAAACTGATAGATGAGCCAAACCAAACCTAACTGGTTCAAGTGCACCAAACCGATTGGTTCAGTTCATCAGTTTAATATATATTATTATTTATAAATTTATTATTATAAAATGGTTTAATCTTAGTATAACTGTCATGTCAACATTGTAGTTAACTCATATTTAAGGAAGTTAAGACCATCAAGGAACAGCATGCAGGTATTACCATGCTTGGCTTTAGCATAACCACTAAGCTAACATCTCTTCTCTTTTATAGACCAACGAGGAGTCAAGGTAAAAAGATGCAACTGGTGTGGAACTAAAGGGGTGGAAGGGCAGGGTCATAGGGGTTTCTTTATCGGCCCAGTCTGGTCTTGAGAGGGGCCGAACCAAACCAAACTGATAAAATTTTATCGGTTCAGTTCGGTTCAAAAATTTGAACAGTCAAAAGTCTGAAATGAACCAGTCATTTCAGTTCGGTTATGTTTACCGCTTCACCCTTTTATTTGAACAGCCCTAGTTTCTCTATGTAGGATATGATGTAATGGATAAATATTTCATTTCATTTTTTTTTCAGCATCTTGCTCATTTGGACTATGTTGTGTTTACAAATCTTGGAAGAGCTGAGAAGTTTCTAGGAATAATTGGGGATTCAAGTGTTGTACTATGTGTTTGCTTAGAGATCCCTCTTACTCTCGCTAATTGTTGGTGTCATGTGCTGTCTCCATCTTGGAAATATTTGATTTTTGGATTTAAGTTTGTTCAAAATGGGGTTTTAGAAGGATTTATTATCTCAATTTTTTTTAGAAGATGGTTGTGTCTTGACGGGAGCCTTTTCTTTTTCTTCTGTCATCTTATTCAAATTTCAGATCTTGTTCCATGGGTATGGGTTCGCCTTTCATGTTGTTCGTGGTTGCTTAATGAGTTCTTGGTAGACCCTGATCTGAATTTGATTTCCGGGTTTAGGCTTAGAACTGGATCCAATAATGTAGTTTTTTCTGATTTGGGTCTGGATCAAGGTTTCTCTTATCGGGTTTGTGTTCAGAGTCACAAAGACCCGACCTGAAACCAAGCCATTTACAGGTATAAATGCTAGAGTCTTGGCATCTGCTTTACCTCCATGTAGATATGATGGTAGGGATCTTCTGGGAGCATGAACAAGCTGATGTGATTCACCGTGTGACATATTGAAACAAGTCTCTGGACACTGCTTATGTCTGAAAGTAGATAGAGTGTGCTGGTCTCCTGCTGCAGCACTAGCATGGGGGTGTGGAAGGCCTGCCTCTTTCAGGGTGTTGGTGTGAACAGGTGAAGGTGATGATGTTGCAGGCTTTAGCACCAGCACTGCATCATGGGGATAATGGTGGAAGATAAGGCAGCATGTGTTTGCAGGAAAAGGAGGGTAGTTGCATTGTAGAGGTTGATTGGCACTAGAATAGTACTGAGCAGTAAAAATGGTGAGATCATGAATGGCAGATAGGGAGCCAGACTCAAGGTGGATGGGCACAGGTCGGTCCTTCTCTAGCATGAGCTACAACATCATAAGCATAAGCACACAGGTGGGTCCCCCTTGGGGGGCCTAGCATAGGTGGACAGGGAGGGATGCTGAGCGGCATACATGGAGGAATATCCTGAGGGCAGCTCTCTCGACCTCTCACAGACTTCTCATCTTTTTATTCCTTCCTCTGCCTCTCCCATTCTCTATATCTGACATGTGCAATGTCATCTTCGGTCATTCAATTCAACACTTCTCTAATTGTTTGCTTGCAAGATTGTTTCATTTGTCTTCATTATTTTACCAAATACATCCTTGAAGACCTGGATGTTTCCAGCTGGAAAGCTCCCGAAATCATCCTACACAGGCTGTTCTGTGGGTCTAGTTGATGCCTCTGGGATTTGCTTGCAGTGGTTTTAAGATTGTACCTTCACTAATTTGCATGTAATGTCTTTCCACTTAAACGGCACATGCTACCTTTTATTTGTAAACGTACCCCATATGATGACCAACGAGGTTGCTATTGCATGAGCTTTGACCACATTTGGTCCATTGCTTTTTTATTCATTTCCTCTGAAATTCATATTGTGTTGCCCAAGTTGTTTAAAATTGTGTCG
Source organism: Cryptocoryne crispatula var. balansae (assembly GCA_036172225.1). Lineage (NCBI taxonomy): Eukaryota > Viridiplantae > Streptophyta > Magnoliopsida > Alismatales > Araceae > Cryptocoryne > Cryptocoryne crispatula. Next base: position 9,444,235 of record CM069929.1, on the reverse strand, counting down.
CTTGGTTTTGATGATCATAATACCAAGATTTCAGTTCAAAATTTCTGCTACTCTATTCTTTCCTCTTACTATATTAGTGTCTTATGATGCTCTTGGCATGCAGATATCCTTGTCCCATTGGACAACTACATATCCAGGGGTACATCTCATTTTTTGACATCCAAGGATCCAGATTATCAGCGAAGTCTTTGGAACACACTATCTACTGTGAGTAGTTAAAATCTTACTAGATTGGATGATGATAAATCTTCGTTCCATCTGGGTAGCATTTTGATGTTCTTACATGGGAACTGCCCCTTGTTTGATGTTTCAGATCATGTCAGACAGGAATCTGGAAGATGGTGATATTGAGCCTGCTCCGAAGCTTATTGGAGTCGTCTTGCAGAATTGCCGAGGTCAGGTGGATCAGTGGGTTGAGCCATATCTGAGAATCACAATGGACCGCTTGCAACGAGCAGAGAAGCCTTATTTCAAATGTCTTCTGATAGGACTTGTAAGATTTCATAATGATTACTTATTCATTTCTTCTTTGCATGGAAAAATAATCTTGCCGATTTTATGGGTTAAAGGCTAAAGTAGACGGATTCTACATTTCATTGTGACTGAACACATTAGCTCCAAGCGATACATAAGCCCTTTCTTTTCATAGTATGCAGGATCGACCAATCTGCATCAGGATCAGTACCAGTCGATCTGATATGATGTGGTATGGCTGGTCCTGGACTATGGAGCGAACTTTGCTGGTATCACCCTGGATCTGGTCGGAATCAACCTTTGTTTGAATTGTCTTGGACTGACGGTCTATCCTACACCTTGGAATTGGCCAGAATCGGCTAATTCAGAATTGACTCATGCGGGATATGCCAATTATTGGCTAAGCCTTGGCTTCCGCCAGATGAACTGATCCAATCCTATTAAGATCTAGATCAGCCCTGGTTGATCTAGGGTTCTATCCTGACCCAGAAAACTTTGCTTATTTGTTTGGATTCTTCCCAAAAAAAACATCAAACATGTAAAATTAGGTGCATTTCACTAGAAAGTAGATCTAAGGAAGTTTTGGTAAGAAAAATAGAAAACATCAAAATAATAGAAATAAAAAAGATGTGGGAGACCTAAATTAACTTGGAGGAGATTGATTCAATGTATTTGTATGATTTAAATATATCTGAAGAAATAACTCAAAATCATCGAGTGGAGAAAGTGAATCCATATGGCTGACCCCAAATAATTTGGGATTAAGGCTTAAATTGAGTTGGGCATCAAAAGAGCACTTGCAGAGTATCTTTAATATGTCGTAGGTGTTCTTTCTGATTAAATATCTAGGTCTCCTTTTCTTTGACAGGTACCAAAAGTAAAGACTGGGAGTGTATTATTCACAAGTTTGAGAATAAGTTGCAAGGATGGAAGAGCAACATGTTATCTGCAGGGGGAGATGGATTTTATCCAAAACGATCTTACAAAGTTTACTGCTTGATTTCTTCTTAATTTTTTGAGTGCCTAAAGGTATTTGTCACCAGCTGGAGAGCGTCATGGTCAAGTTTTTCTGGAAAGGCAATTCTAGTAATAGAGGTCTTCACCTTAGCAAGTGACGACATATCTGTAGATTTACTAATGAAGGGGGTGTGGGCCTTATCCCACTGGAGGTTATTAATAATGTTTTACTTACCAAGTGGTTATGGAAGTTGAACATCAACACAAATTCACCCTGGGTTAAATTGGTTCGGGCCAAGTACAATATTGGCGAGGAGGGTTCTTGGATATGCGACCTCAATGGATGCAATAGAATCTCTGGTATATGGAAAGACATCCTATCATGGATTGTAGAATCGTCCAATCCGGAGCAGGATCGGCCGATTCTTGGATCAGACATTTTAGTGTGGAACTTGATTCTCCTGGCAATGGCAATGTTGTGGTTTATTTGGTGAACAAGGAACAATCGCATATTTGAAGAGCGGTTCAATAATCCAAAGCTGATACTGTTTCTCATGCCTACTTAGGTCAAGGAATGGTTGCTGGCCTCATTGGGGCACTACATGGATTTTCATGCTTTTAGGGAAAGATTCCAGATTCTTATAACTTCTTTTCTGTAATTTTTATGCTTCTTTTTTATTACCTCCTTGGTAGTAGAGGTTCCTTCATCCCTTTACTTTTCTCTCTATCCTTCCTTAGTATACTTTCTGACTTTTTTTAATTGTTATAATAGAAATTTGATATTTTGACCATTCAAAAAAAAAGTTGAGTTGAACTGTTGAAAGCACTTGAATAAACTTAACATGGTATATCACATTTGAAGGAAACAACACCAAACATCTTGAACAAATATACAATTCACTTGCTGCCTGTCTGTACATAAGACAGCCTCTTCGGATCTATGGATATAGACTTGATGATGTGAATCATCTTGTCTAGAGTGGTATAAGACTTCTGCTGGGACCAGGGAAGCCCTTTGCTGCATAGAAAGGCGAAGCTGTTCTTGAGGATCTACTTGCTGTTCAAGTGTTTGCTGATGTAGAGATGGTCTTCCAGATAACCTCCTTCCAAGGTTTTGGGCAGATTGTTGAGCTTTGTATAGGCACCTCTGATTTTTCCTATAATCTCTAATTTGATTCTCAAATAAAGGAACTGAAATAGACGGGGTTGCTGAGGTAGTAGCAAGAGTTCCTCTTGTTGCCATCAATATTTTATTTTCGTCTTTTTTTTGAAATATCAAGGTTGGATTTTTGAAGACTTGCAAAAGACCTTCTGACTCCTTTGGCCTTTCTTTGTCTTGCAAAGTTAGATTTTGCAACTTTGTAATCACGTATTCTGGAAGTTGGCTTTTTACTTTGATCTCCTTCTTTGCTTCAAGCTTTGTGACTGTTTCCTTTAATTTCTCGATCCCCGAGAATAATAAAATTAGCAGCTGTAGTTGAGTGTTGTTTTGCTTGATGATAGTTACTGATCCAGAAAATCCTTCTTTGAAGTTACTTGATTTTGCAAAACCAAGGCTGGGTGCTTCAATATTTTCTGTGGCCTCAAGAGCTTTGTATATTGATGTTGCTTGAGTATTTATGTAGCTCATGTAGAGGTCCAATTTTTTATTTTGTGAAGTAGCTTTTCTACTCGGTCAAGTTTCTGATTTAATTCTGTTGTAAGCTGAAGTGCCTGTTCTTCTACAAACTTGGGTTGCTTAGCTATTTTTTTCACCAGGTCACTTACTTCTTTTGACAAGGGATGAGTTTTTAGTATTGATTCTTTTAAGTTTTTCAATTTTCTTTGAATTTTTATGTTTCTGTTTTTAAGGACTCAACATGTTCTAGGATAGACGTGAAGTTTTTCAAATGGACACGGCTTGACAGACAAATTCTATCATATATTAAGTTATGAGTTAATTTTTTTTTATTTGGAGGATTAGATTCAATGAGATTCAAATTTTCTAAATTAGACATTCTAGACTTAGTATACCAATCTTGTATATATTTTTCCCAAATTTCAGACATATGCTAGTTAATTTTATTATTAGACAGCTCTGATACCAATAGGGGAGGAGAGCAGCTGGAGTGAGGAGTGGCTGGAGTGAGAGATGGGCAGTTTGAATGCAAGATCAGATAGAGAACTAGGAGAACTATAGGAATTGTGTTCAAAAAGCGTAATCAACGGCGCCTTGGATTTTATATGCAAATCCAACATTTGGAGTGTTGGATAGGCGTCCTACTAATCCTCTAGTAATAAGAAGATTAGCTCTCCATTTCTCTAAGTTTCATATCCCCTTGTAAGGAGAGATATTTGAATATTTTGGTAAAAATCACCGATAGTATCAAGAATGACATAAACTAATGTCATTATATAGTACATAGTATTATACATATAGACATGAATATTATGCTCAACACTCTCTTGTACAATTATCGTAATATTGGTATTAGGTCCTAAAAAAGCACTAAGATAACTATCAAAGAGGGAGTGGATTGAAGTGTTCAATGATGATTTATAATTCATCGCATAATGCTCTTGGTCATATGTAAGGAACTAATAGTCTTGAAATGAATCATACTCATAGGTGGATTGTCAATGGTACTGATATCTGCCTTACTAGGTGTGTTGTGCTTCTCCATACGGCTTCGCATCATGATCCATGTTTTGGGTTGCGCGAGTGTATTGCTTTTATCTAAGTGAAGTGTTTAACTGTTGTAGGAGTTGTCCCCACATCCATGGATCTCTGTCCACTTGAAGCGGTGCTTCTCTCGTACCCCATTTCATTGTTGCTGCTCTTTGATGTAGAATCATCCGAAATTTGGTCCTAGACTTGGATGTTTGGCTCCGAAGGGTCTTTTCACTTTGCGTTAATCATCTCTACTTTTGCTATGTGAAGAGGATTAGTCAAAACCTGTTTACCCTTTCTTTTACTTTGTGCACCCTTGCTATGTCTTCCTTCGGTCTTCTGTCTCTTCACCGTGGAGGGCGAAATCTAAAATTCGCAAGGGGACGAGGATGTTGTCGAGCACTTCTTTATCAATCTTTTGGGTTGAACTCATGTTCACGTATCCCTTCTTGGTCGTTCACCCATGCTTCTAACTGATTTCTTTCATCGAAGATTTGATTCAAATCGATGTCTTCATCTTGGATCGTTGGTTCCTCAACTTGACCTCCTGAAGTTGTTGTTCTCTATCTTTGTTCTTCTTTCTGATTTTGTTTGATCTTTTACAAATTCTTTAACTTGAGCCTCATGTTGTAATGGCAATACATAAAGTAATTGATGCGGGACAAAACGAACCGAGAGATTATGACACCAAATTATGCACTCTTCGAGAATTTGTGTAAATCTTCCAAGTTAAAACAGATTAAAGTAATTTTAGAATTAGTTAAAAACTGTTATCATTAGAAATTGGACTAGAAAACGTTTTCCATTTTCGAAAATTTTCAAAGGATTTTAAACAAAAATGATTTTATTGATTCGACCTTGTTAGACTTAAATTGCCAACCAAATAACGAAACCGATTTTAATTAGTTTCAACTAGGTCTCGACAATATCCTCACAATACTCGCCAACTACCACAAGATAATTTCGAGCTAGGTCCCCTATCACACTGAGCACGGCGTTGGAGTCGAATAATAGGTAAAGCAAGTAAACATACAAGGATTTTCTGAGTTAGAATGTACCTCCACACCGAAGTGTGGGTTGTCGGCTCAGCTGAACACAAACACGATTCTTTATACAAACATTGACTTAAATCGGCCTTTACAATACCAAATATGTCCCATGCCGCACAGGGTGGTAAAAGGTCGAGACAAGGTAAATCCGAATCGTGTCTGCACCCAGGTTGACGTGCTCTCCTAGAGTAACCAGGATAATCTCGTATCTCGCTGGAGCAGGAAGTCCGAATAGAAGAAGAACATTTAAAGACCCACAGCTCAGTTGGTGAAAATAGATGAGGGATCAGTCGCCACTAGTGCTACTGGAGTATTCCAGTCAGCTTACTTCCGATTAAGTAGGCATCTCTGTAGAGTTGCCTATACTTCAACCGAAAATTCACCGACCCAACCGGGGGAAAACCAGAATTGTCACAGCCTCCGACTGAAACACTTTGTGAATAGCTAATCACTGGAAGAGGACCAGTGTAGACTCAAGTACGTTCAAACTTCAACAGCCGCTAAAGAGATATAGCTATTCACTGGAAGAGAACCAGTGTTGACTCGTGACATCTCTTACGTCAGCAACCCGGTGTAAGAAATACACGAATATTTCAGTTCGATAGGCATTTATCATCTCCCAATAATTGTGAACCATAAATCATTGATCACGACCAGATCTCAACTGAGCTGTCTCTTGACATCATCGTTCAATGAACTAGTCAAGTCCGTTGTATCCAAAACCAAATCAGAACAGGCAGAGGACTCTTTACAGGAACAAAAGTGCGTTAACCGACATTTAGACTAGTTCCGGATGCGTCTCCGGTGATGGGGCTAAGCCTCCAAGCGGACATTTATAGATCTAGAGTAACTCAACAAGATCCAATACTGCCGGGACTAGTTCATCAATAGAACATCTTCGACATATTAAGTGTCGAGACGGGAGGTGCATCAAATCTGGAGGGGCTCGTTAATAACCATAGGAAAACCATAAGTAGGAGGAATGGATATCCGTAAACATTTTGAGTACTTATCTGTGTGGACTTATGACCTTCATTATGTTGCCATTTCTAGATGGGAGGACGTAGAAGCCAACCAACAGACGGTGGAACCGAACACCAGGTTCCGTTGTACAGTCATACAACAGATGCTTCAGGAAGAATGGCCTTCGAGGAGGGAGCTTCGAACCAGGAGTTATAGCTCAGTTGAAATAGCAGCCGCGGGAGGAGATCTCCAACGTTCTCCGATAACGTTCAAGGGACCAGAGAAGAGCTTCAAAAGCAGAAGAGAAAACTCACATTGCTAGGACTCTGTCGGACTGTAAACCGAAGCTGCGAACACCGTTGAATCTCCATAGAAATGGTAATGCAAGAGCACATAACTGGTTGTTTCTCTAACTACTGAAATGAGAGGAAACTCAAGACTAGCAGCTAACTGATCTAACGTAGAAAGAGGAACAAATACGGGAGGAAAACTTTGGCGGAAGAGATCCGCCGGGGAGCTAGGGTTCCGATGAAGAAGAAGAAGCTATTGGAAGAGGAACCGAACCCTGGAGCAAACTGAAGAACGGCACAAAAAAAAACCCTACGCACCAGTAAAGGAAAACACAGGCTGGAGCTAAAACCATTTCATTTCTTCATATCATCCGATCAGTGCCTCTCATCCTTTTTTAAAGGAGCTGTACAGAAAAGAAAGAAAATAAAAGACCAAAAAGGGTAGAGCGTAATGGGCCTGCGAAACAAAGTTGCCTGGCAGCGCAGTTCTCCAGCGCCCTAAGGAGATAGCCAAAGAGAAAAAATGAGAGAAAAAAACGTAATGGGCCAGTGTTTTAACATCCGGCAGGCTCATTTCACTACGTAATCCCAAAGAAATGTTAAAAGAAAAGCTATTTTCAATTTCCTCTTATCCACAACTGTTAATCTCGACGTCGTTGGCGGCAGTAAAATTTGCCGAACCGATTTGTGACCCTAGTGTCCCCACCAGTAATTCTTCGACTTAAGCCTCATGTGGTAATGGCAATACATAAAGTGCTCAAGTCTTCTAGAAGTCAGCATGTTCCTCTGCTTTGTATCGATCAAGCTAAATGTCGACCAACTTAACTCGCAATCGGATACTAAAGTGATTTGGTTAAGTACTCTAATAGCTATATCTCAAGTCTTCATAGTTCGGTGCTTTGCCATGGTCCATCCGCCAATTAGCTATATGAAATACAATAAAGTGTTAAGAGTTCAATTTGAATTCTAATTAATGCATCGATAGATGCATACCTGGAATTAAGAGCATGATAGCTTGCTCCACTCTTACTATATTAAAATGAAATGTTCGCATTTTGTAGTCATACATCTTGTTGCAAGCGATAATTGATTGGTCGTCATCACCGAATATCCTACTGATGAAGCTCCTAACATCAGCAAGTAACTCGTTCGTTGTTTTGAACTGTTGACTATAACAATAACGATGGTTGAAAAAGTAACCTAACAAAATACACATTATTAATTAGCCATAACATATATTTAAAATACAGATGAATGAAGTAAAAGACTAATAAAATATATATGTTATGTGTATTGGTTAATGTAATATTTGCTCTCACCGACAGTTAATAATGCCCCACCACTTGCGAAGTTGGACATTGTTTTTACAATCTCGTCCTTAACTCTCTCAATTGCATCATATAAAAATCTCATACATTTTTCCTATCATGGCCAATTATCCTAAGCACCTTCACTATAGGTTAGACAATGCTTAATGTCTTCTTCACAACCTTCAAAAATTCTCCACTCTATTATTTTTTTACCTTATTCTCCTTCTGCCTACATCTAGCTAACCAAGTACCTCACCCTAGTGAGATGATCATATGACATAGAGTTCTCCTATGAGTCGTTAAACTCTCCAAGGAAATATAGTGAGAGGCAAAGTGGGTTGCACCGGGTTTGAGAATCTCTCTCTCATTGATATGTTGCCTTATCAGGTTAATAAGAAAGTTATGGTTATAGATAAATGAGGAGATAAATTGATAAATTTCACAACCTTATCTATTTGAGCATCCTTACTGATATTCTCTAACATTAAATCTAAGGAATGTATGGAACATGATGTCCAATACAACTTAGGGTTGTTGACCATCAATATTTGACATGCCATTGTGTATGTGGTCACATTATCCATGACTGTTTGGACAACATGATTCTCCCCTATCTTCTCGATAGTTGTCTATCAAATCAAAGAGGAATTTAAAATTATTTTCTTTCCGCAATATATCAACTGACTTCCAAAAGACGGTGCCAGCTTGACAATATGTTAGAAAGTTTATCATTATCTTCCTAGTTATACCTATTAAGAAGAATAAGAACGAATAATCTATGACATTGTTGGAATCTCAATTTTGATAAAATTTTTGGAAATTCATTTTCCGTTTTGATTTAACTTTTGAATTAGACTTGACTATTAGGAAAATATGTGGTATTTCATAACAATATTAGCTAGGTCAGTGGTATGCATAAAAATATATGTTGAGGTTATTAGCTTCTTTGAAAATTTGTTTTGACCTCTCCCCATCGGATGGTGCGAAGATTCGATGTTAATTACATCGAGAATACTTAAATACCCTTAATTAGCCGCCATAGCAATTTCGTAAATAGAAGGCATACATCCGTACAATAAACACATAAGAGCAACAGCCCCATACACTTGTTGGAATGCAAAACTTAGTGTTTTGAACTTTAGTTTGATTTGATTTGGATTTATTTGAATTGTTTAAATTAGGTTTGTTGTTAAATTTTATTTTTTAAAATTTGTTATTTTTAGAATTTTTTAAATTGAGTTTTGAAATTTAATGGATGTTCAGATTTTTATTTAGTTTATGATTTGGTTGGGTTTTATATTTGAATTTTTAGATTTGGAGATTTTCAAGACCTTAATGATTAAGACTTAGTGTTTTTTAGTTGAGTGATTTGATTTCAACTTGATTTGGGTTTGTTTTAAAACTTTGACTTGTTATGTTTTTTTTATTAGGATTTGATGTCTTTTGGTTGAGTCCAAATTGTGATTTTTGTTCAGGATGCATTTCATTTAAATGTCATTTCAAGTTAAGACTTAACACACATTTTTTTATTGAGGATATGGTTCACAATTATTTTTTGTTTTTGATTTGATTTGAGTTGACTCGGATATTTTTTATTTGAGATTCTTTGCCATTTTTTTTATGTTGTGGAATCACTTAATGAATTTGGTGTTTTGATCTTGTTTGGGGTATTTTGGTTTATTTGGCTATCTTTTATTATTTTTATTGGGTTTATTTGATTTATTATTTTTTAATTGGTATTTTGATGCATAAATTTTTTTTTTTGTTTTGATTATCTAAACATTATTTTTTGAGATGGGAAAAAAATTATGTTGACTGGTTTGACCAGATTATTGTTATTTTCAGATTTATTTTATTATATATATATTTTTTACATTCCAAGTCTATGGGATTTTTCATAAGTTCCGATGACAATAATGACATGCAAAATTCAAAATTTCATTTATTGACAAATTCGAATGCAAATTACATGTGGGGGACATAAAATGTCGTGTTTTTCATTGATGATTTTTTCTTAGTCTTTGATGGACATAGGATGATCCTTTTTTGGCATGTCTCTCATTTTTAATTTAAGGGGAAATTTTGGCATGAGCTCCCCATAAATTGATGAGATATACCTCCCTTAGTAGGTGGAGTTTGGTACTCCCTACTTCGGGGGAAGGATCGGTAGAAGATGGGAGCTTGCCCATTTCCCCATCCGGAACTAAGCACGCCGGGAGCATGCCCGAGTGCCCGTCCCGTGAGGTGTCTACGGAGGTAGGCTAGCCTCTTAAATTTCTTTGTTTCAGATTTGATTAAAATTATATATATTTTTTAAGGCCTTGATGGCCGGTTCCATTTTCATTGAGTCATGATGACCAATTTGAGCTTCTTGAGGCCCTGGCGGCCATATTTGTCTTCATTGGGCCTTGGGCCTTGAAGGCCTGTTTGAACTCCATTGGGGCCCTGGTGGCCTTGAAGTCTCGTGACAGAAATTGGCTCTGGTGGCCTTGCTGATTTTGAACAGAATCTGGGCCCTGGCGGCCCTGGTGGTCTTGATGAAATAAGGCCCTGGCGGCCTTACTTGTTCTGACCAGAAAGTGGGCCCTGGTGGCCTTGAAGATCTTGATGAAATGGGCCCTGGCGGCCTTGGTGGTTCTTACCACAAGCTGAGCCATGATGGCCTTAAAGGTCTTGATGAAATGGGCCCTGGCGGCCTGTGATTTTGACTAGAAACTGGCCCTGGCGGCCAAATGACATTTTTTATTTAAGATGGACCCTGGCGACCTGTGCCAGGGCTTGGCAAAATGGTCCCGGGTGTGGCCTTGACAACCTTGACAAGCAGGGGCATTGGCAGCCAGATTGTCCTCATCGGACAGTGGATTGGCTCCTTCTCTTGGTCTTATATGTAGCATGTAGCACGAGCAACAGCAAATGGGGAAGCGTTGACTGAAAAAGGAGATAACAGTAGCTGTAGCAGGGGGCTGTGAGAGCCCTCCTCTCCTTTCTTTCTTGTGCGACAGTGGCATGGGGCTGAGTGAGGAAGATAGGGAAGGCAACGGCCGGGTCTCCTTTCGATAGCTCCTCTTTTTTTTTCTCATCAACTTTTGCAGGAACTGCAGCACGGGCAGCAGACTCCAGCACTGGTAGCAACACTAGATGAAGCTCGTCTCGGCCCCTCCTCTTCGATCAGATGGCAGCACCTTCATCATTCATTGGCACAGCAGCCTGGAGAGAGAAAAAGGGGGGGCGTACTAGCTTCATTTTTTCATAGACGCAGCCGATGGGGCCTTCCATCCGATGCAGCGGGTGCAACTTATTCTTCTCCAACCAGCAAAGAGAGTAGCCATCGAAGGAGCGGGAGCCCTTCTGCCGCTCTTCCTTTTCTCTTGCGGCAGCCACCCCTTGGATCGGGAGGAGAGAACCCAGGGAACCGTCGGCTCCTCCTCTTTCATCGCAGGCCGAAGTGGAGAAGTGGAGAGAAGAGATCCAATGCCTACCTCCCACCTTCCCCACCTTCTATAGAACGTGGGCTTGGACCAAGTCGGATGAAGACCTATCTTGACTATCAAATGGGGGGTATCTCGTGATGTTGTGGGGAGCTGTGGCATATCTCAATGAAAGCTGTAAGGCCACGATAAGGATAGAAAGGAGGGCAGTCACGTGGCTTTTAAAATGTGCCGGAGAAGGCTCCAGAAAATGACGAGGTGGCACCACTTGAAGTTTCCAGAAAGTAGGCCAATATCAACATAGAGATGGGCCATCTTATGAGCTTCATATACAGCCCATTAACTGCATATAAAAGGGTTACAAAAGTAGACCTTCACGTGGGCCTTCTTTGAACATGGTGATGGGCTCAAAAGTGAGTTAAATGTTGGCTCATCAATACGGTTGAAAATGGGTTATGAAAATGATATAAAATAAGTCCATTATTTAAGTTGAGAATACATCATGTTCATCGTATATGTGCACCTTCCTCACATCATATCGATAGCTTGATCCAACGTCCAGTATTAATTCCGTATGGAATTAATTTAATTAACACTGAAATTGACTGAAATAATTCAGAAGATGTTTTGATGGCCGTAGAACTTGTGCTCAATCATATCAACGGTTGATAATTCTCAATTTATCCAGACATCACCGTTTCGACAACTTTTTCCAATCAGTGCAATCTTGACCCCTATCTTGGGATGCATACGATGATCCGACTTTGACGTTGTTCATATAAAAGTCGGACAAACTTTCTAGTGGTGCCAGATGTTAATGGGTCTGCCTGAATTTGTCCGGGCCCAACAAGGGCAAAACGGTCATTTTTTTGCCCAGAGTCGGATTCTGACATTCAAGGTACTGTTGTGAAGCTCTCTATCGAGGCAATACTGGTTACATACTGGTTTGGTCATTTGGGCCCATTAAGCCCAGTAAAGACTATCTAGATTCCACTTTCACTTTTTTGCCTATATCTTGCTGAATACAAGTCGGATCTCTAATCTGACTTCAACATTGCTCAATATAGAGATGGGCGGACCCAATGATGCATCAAGATATTATCGGGCCTATCCCAGATTGTCCAAACCTACCAAGGGCGAAAGAGGTCATTATCGTTTGGGTACCATCTGAAATCGGATTCTGACATTCGAGGTATCGTTGTGAGGCCCTCAACTGGTACAATCCCATGTATCCACTTGTTTTGTCTTTCGGACTGATATGCTATTGTTAAGGCCATTTGAAAATTGACTTTCAGGGTTTTTCTCATAACTTTCCAAATATGGGTCGATTGCCGATCTGACTCTGTCATTGTTTATCTGGAAGTCAAGTAGACATTCTGATGATGCCACTTTTCTTTGGACCTCCCCCAGATTGCCCGGACCACACAAGGACAAAATGGTCATTTTGCTGCCCTGAGTCAGATTTTGACATTTTGGGCGCCGTTGGAATTATCTTAACTGGTACAGTACCGTGGGCTCACTTGTTTTGTCATTTGGTCTCATTAGGCCTACCAAAGGTCGTTCGAGAGTGTTTTCACCGTTTGACTCATAACTTGTTGAATTCAAGTCGGATTTCTGATCCGACTTCGTTGTTGCTTAAGTTTGAGATAGACGGATAAGATGGTGATGTCTGATCGTTATCGAGCCATCATCCAGCTGGTCGGGCCCAATAGGGCTTATTGGGCCCGTTTGGCCCGTTGGCCCTAAATGTGATGAAAAGTGGGTCACACATGCTTGTTCAATTTTCCTTCATGTATTTTGACTGAGACTTGCTATTTTTGGTATCATTACATTTTTTGTGTGCCAACAAACATATAAGAAAGTAATTAAGACACTAAGTAAAGTGAATTTACCGATCCAACCGTCTGTCATCAACGTACAACCTCTTTCGTGTCAAACTTTTTTAAAGGATTTGACGTACTTCTTTGTATTTTTCACCTCCTTGGAATGTCGGATTCGATCAGATTTTGGGGTGACCGACCCGAGCGGGGGATCCCCTCGGGTCGCGACCCGATCGCCGGGTTGCGCAACCCAGTCGTTGTGTCGCACGACCCCAGGATTCCGCAGGGGATCCTTGCCCCCCCCCCCCACGGGTAAGACCCCCAAGGGAGGCAAGCAAGGGGGTTCTTGATGCCCCCCTTGCACCCCTTCGGGGCCTATATAAGGCCCCCAAGGGAGGCCCTTCTACCCACCCCTCCCTCCTTATCTTAAGCCCTATAGGCCTTGCGTTTTAAGGCTAATTTCCACCCCGCTAAAGTCCTTATTTCATTTAGTGAAGGTTAAGTTTAGTTGTTCTTCTCCTTATTGTTTACTTCGGTTCACCATGGCTTCTCCAAGTGGTGACACCGAAGTTACTGGGTCAACCCAGAATGATCCGGTTTGGCTACATTGCACTTTGTTGTCCATGACAGATAGGAAAGTGCATGTAAATATTGTGATAAAGTTATGCACGGTGGTATTTTTAGATTAAAACACCAGCTTGGAGAGAACTCCTACTATGGTAGAACACTTCATTGGAGAAGACCAGTATACCCACGCGACCCAAGACATGGACCATGAGGTGAGGTCACAGGGTGGAGAAACACAACATACCCAACATGACGGACATCAGTCATTGATTGCAGAATCGGTCGATCCGGATCGGGATCGACCGATTCTTGGATCGGATCGGTACCTACCGATCCGATTCCAGTCGGAATTAGCGATCCAGCCGGGAGTCTCGGCTGGATCGGCCGGAAACGGTAGGATCGGTCGATCCCGGACCAATACACCCGGATCGATCCCAAAATCGGTCGATCAGGACCGATTCGCCGGAAAACCGGAAGACCCGGAATCGAACCGATTCCGGGATCGATCTGGTCCTGTTTTAAGGTCCGATCACTCCCTATTTGGGGTCGATCCGGACCGATTCTCCTCCCACTTGCCCCCTTCTGCTTCTTCTCCTTCCCCCCAAGGCTCCTTGGAGATCTAGGGCTTCCCCTGCCGGCGATCCAGTTGTTGGAGGCCCGATCCAGCCTTCCCAAGGGGCGATCCACCCTACACAAGGTTTGTAAGGGGGGGGACCTTCGATCTCCTCTCCCCCCCCCCCCCCGGCCCTGGCCCCGGCCCCCGGCCGGCCGCACTGCGGGTTTGGGATCCCCCATCGGGGGATTATTTCACCCCCGATGGGGGTGGAATTGCACCCCCGAAGGGGTTCGCCCCCTTCGGGGGTGTTGAACGATCACCCCGAAGGGGTGACTTTTTACTGATGCCCCCGAGTGGGGGGGGGACCGTATAAAATCCCCCGTTGGGGGGAATTATTTCACCTCCCAATGGGGGTGGAATTGCACCCCCGAAGGGGTGCTAATCACCCCTTCGGGGGTGTTGAACAGTCACCCCCGAAGGGGTGACTCTTTTGACAGCGCCCCCCCCCCCCTTAGGGGGGGGGGCTGGTATGAAATCCCTCCATTGGGGGGGGATTATTTCACCCCCCAATGGGGGTGGAATTGCACCCCCGAATTTTTACAGTGCCCCCCCTAGGGGGGGCTGGTATAAAATCCCCCCATTGGGGGGGATTATTTCACCCCCCCAATGGGGGTGGAATTGCACCCCCAAAGGGGTGCTAATCACCCCTTCGGGGGTGTTGAACAGTCACCCCCGAAGGGGTGATTTTACTGATGCCCCCCCAGGTGGGGGGAGGGGGCTGGTATAAAATCCCCTCATTGGGGTGGATTATTTCACCCCCCCCAATGGGGGTGGATTTAATTGGCCTAATATTGTGTACGGTTTTATGTGTTGTAGATAAGATGTCGGACGAGGAGCATGGCACCGGACCCGCAGAATTTTGTGACATTGGATGGCAACATGGCCATCTCCTTGATTTAGAGAAGAAGAGAGTTAGATGCAAGTGGTGCCAAAAAGAGATGAATGGAGGTGTGTATCGGTTCAAGCAACATATAGCCGGGACGGGTGGCAATGTAAAGAAGTGTGATAAAGTACCGGTTGAGCTGAGGGAGGAGATGAGGGGTTATATAACTGGATGGGCATCACAGAGGGAGGTGAGAATTGGTAAGAGACAAGACCTACATGACGAGTTGCTAGGTCGGAGAGACGCCGATCTTATGGCTGGAAAGAGCAAGAAAAGGAAAGGGCCATCACATGAAAGGGTCCAAGTTGATTCTTCATCTTCATCAGATGAGGAAGAGGCCCAGGTTAGGAAAGCCTTCATGAGAGTAGGGCTCAAGCCCGTGAGGATGAGGAACGAAGACGAGGAGCAGGAGGTTCGGCTGCTAGACGATCTGATGTGGGGGCGGGCACACGCCCTGTTTGAGAGCCTGAAATTTGGAGGACACATTCTGTTCGACCGATGCCGACAGGAGACACTGCCATGTATAGGGGGAGTGGCGAGAGGTCGGGGGGTATAAAACAAGCATTTAAAGGGGTGAAGGCATCGGCGGGGCAAAGAAAGAAAGCCCTAAAGCATATGGTCAAGTTCTTTCTACATGCAGGTAAAGATTTGTTGAAGTTGTGGTTAGCATTTACTTGTCGATATGACTTTCTTGTTGGTTAGTTATTATTAACAACCCTCTCTTTTCCCTTATCTTGTTTTTGAATTTGTAGGTGTCCCGGCACATGCAGCCACCAGTCCATATTTCCAGACTATGGTTGATGCGATTGGTGAGGCCAGGCCTGGGTTGAAAACCCCTACATCAAAATATATATATGAAACAGGCTTGGATGAGGAGGTCGATGAGTTGACCTCATGGATAGATGGATTCAAAACCATCTGGAAGGAGAGGGGTGCACCGTAATGTGCGATGGATGGACCGGAATCACAAGGAGGTCACTTATAAACTTCCTTGTGTATTGTTCGAGGGCACCGTATTTACGAAGTCGGTTGATGCATCGTGTCGGTGAAAAATGCAGATTACCTATTTGGCTTGATGAACACCGTGGTGGATGAGATAGGGAGGCTAACATTGTGCGGTTTGTCACAGACAATGAGGCCTCATATAAGGCCGCAGAAAGAAGCTAATGGAGGCCCGACCTCACTTGTTTTGGGTGCCCCGTGCGGCACATTCTATCGACACGATGTTAGAAGATATTGGCGGGGATGCTAATGTCAAGTCGTTGGTCAACCAAGGACAACTTATCACCTCATTTATCTATGGCCATCCACGACTTTTACATATCGTAGGCAAAGACACCGATGGTCATGATTTGATCAGACCGGGTCCCACAAGATTTGCCACTCATTTTATTGCATTAGAGAGCCTATACAGGTACAAGGCTTGTTTAAAAAGGTTCATTCTCTCCACTGCTTATCAGGAGTAGATGGATACATACAGGAGCTCCTTGGATCAGTATGAGATACTGCTAAAGATTGAGCAGCTGATAGAAGATAACAGGTGGTGGGAGAAGGTGCAGTACTACTTGTCTGTCATAGAGCCTTTGGTGCAGGTACTTAGGTTGGTGGATTCAAATGACAAAAATCAGATGGGGTACCTGTATGATGCTATAGATAAAGCTAAGTTGAAAATTAAAGAGAAGCATCCCAAGGGTTACAAAAAGTGGTGGAAGGTGATTGACAATAGATGGGACAAAACCCTACACCACGACATTCATGCTGCAAGTATAATTTAGTAGTGTAATATGGTCATGATTACAAGTTATATTTTGTGTATTACCCCCACTGTCTTTAAACTAATGGAGTAATAATGTTGTTACAGAGTACTTCTTGAACCCAAGGATACAGTATGGTGGCCAAGTATGTAATGATGGTGAAGTATTATCGTGCACACTATCCGTAATTAAACGACTATGTAAGACCCAAGAAGACGAACGTGCGCCGAGGTTGAAGTAAGTAATACATTTCATATTAATTAAACTTTTAACTTTATCTCAAGAAGAGAAGATAACTGATTTAATTTGTGTTTTCAGATGACTTTATACAGGCACAAGATTGGGGTGTACGGGGATCCAGATTTGCAGTACTCACACGATAGGGTCCCCCCTAGTAATATGCTTACCCGAATTAATGACTCTTTGGTAACTTGATTTTTTTTTACATAACGTTACTGATGCATGTACTATGGATCCAGGATCCGATCCCGATCCCGCGATCCTTGACATCAGTACTATGGATATGATCAACCGACCTATAGGTATAATTCATCTCAAGGCTCTTGGTTTCCTACAAATGACCAAGAGTAGAGTGATGAATTATGGATCATCCATGGACACCCAAATTCAATCTCCATATGAACATTACTTTGGTTGTTTTTTAGGACCCAATAGCAACATTAGGGTCATTATAAAAGAGACTCTGGAATATAATATTCATCAGTATGTTTGGCAGATTGTATATAATACAACGTCGTGGGAAGAGTATAAAGTTTATGTAGAAAATGTAGACCAAATCAAGTTTATGTAAACTATTAACTAAAGTTTGTGTTAATGAATAAAAATATTTCTATTGGTATGCATTTTATTTTTCAGATTTTTTTAAAATTTTGACATTTTTTTGAATTTTTTATTATCAAAAGAAATATTAAAAAAATTGGATTGGACCAGGTCGCGACTCGGGCCGACGTAGTTGTGATCTAGGATCCAACCTTCCTTATTCACCTCTTTAGGAAAATATCTATTGTATATATCTCTTGTGTTGGTATGGGCAAGCGATGTTGGAGACTTTCCGTGATAGCTTCGGAAGGTTGCAATCCTACTCGGACTCAACTCCGAAAGTCACAAAGACGTCCAAGTCGGGCTCGGAGGGGGTTTCCTTTCAAGTAGAGGAAGGTTCCGTGGCCTAGAAAAGACCACATACAGGTCATTGTAAAGGGGAGGGAGCGACATTGAGAGGGGAGGCAGCCAGAGTCGTTATTGTGCGCTGTCGGTTGTTCTCTCTCTTTCCTGCAGTGCCATCAGGACTTGCTTCCTCCTCCGGTTGCATCGTCAAGCCCTTATTTTTCTTCCCTTTGTGCCACCAAACCCTGATCCTCCTTCAATTGTGTCATGAAACCCGTCTTCACCTTCCCGCGGCGCCGTTGAGCCCCTATCCCTCTTCAGGCAGCACTGTCAGCACCATGGTTCGCCGGGTCGCGACCCGGGCCCGACCCGGTCGCTTTTGGGGCCGACCGACCCGGTCCCGACCTCAAGACCCCGACCCCAAAATTAATTTTTTATTATTATTTTTGGCGACCCCGGCCGACCCCGGCCCGACCCGGGTCGCGACCCCGACCGACCCGGGTCGGTTTTGGGCCCAAACGACCCGGTCCCGACTCCCGACCCCACCTTCCTTGGTCAGCACTGTCTCCTTCCTGCAGTGGTGTAGAGCCCCGGTTTCTCCTTTAAGCAGTGGTGTAGGGCTTTGTTCTCCTTCAAGCAGCACCGTAGGTCCCCTATTCTCTTTTAAGCAACGTTTTCATCACCGATTTCTCCTTCAAGTAGCGTCGTTGCGATCTTCTCTTTCTCCCTGCACCGTTGTCAAGAGCCCCGCAAGGCCACAAGGTTGTCGTTGGAAGCAGGTTTGTCCTGCACCATTGCGTTGCCCTCAAGTTCGTGGCTGTGTGAGAACCTAGTCACGAGTGTGCAGTCATGTTCGCAGCTTCTCTCTCTCCCCAGCCAGTTCACATCCGTGTGGGCCCCACCAGGAAAATGTGACAAAAAATATACAAAGGGATTGGCCCCTACTAGACTGGGCCCAACAGAGAGCCGCAATGGCAAGGGGCAGCCCAACAGACCTTCACCAATACTGTTTAAATACAGGTGTAAATTGACAATAAAAATTTTAAGACAAACTATCAATTGAAATCAAATAAAAATCAACAAATTTAATTCAACAATTGAAACTAGTTGGGGGGTTGGCAAAATGTTTGCCCCTACATCTCGGCTTAACTTGAAGAAAAATAAAATTCGGACTAGTTTGGGGGTTAGCTTTGCGCCCACCCCTACGTTTTTTGAAGGTTGATACATAAATGTCTATTAAAAAAATCACAATGTCTTATCATTTTCATTAAACTATGCAAAGTTGTGCATATTTAATATGTCGACATATGTGTCGTATGCTAATGAAATTCACAAAACAGTAGTCGAGATGCCCGGATGCCTATCATAGGATGAGTATTTTTCTATCTCAAATTGATAGACAGTCCCCTAATATCCATCAAGGATTTGAGTGGGCTCGACATCAAGTTGTGCAAGCTGTGGAAATTGGGATTTCTAAACTATGTATTTCAAGCTCAAAGGAAATAATGGCAGATCATGTTCTGTGCAGGGAGACAATGAACAGTCTCATGGAATTCGTGAAATGCAAACATCAAAATTGAGGAATTAGTCAAGACTCAAACATAACTTAAATTTAATGAAAACATAATCTAATCTGAAAATTGTTAAATCTGGATTGTTAAATCTGGAATGCAAAATTTTAAGAGAGAAAGTTCGAACCTCTAAACATTTAATTCTCCAATCTAAAATATGTATATACACAAGGAAGTAGCATTCAAAAGATCAAAACAGCTCTCAAAGGAATTAAAAAAGGGATAAATCAGTCACCCAATCGAACTAATTGGGAAACAGGAACCTAAAATTAAAAATTTTGATCTGAGGATCCAAATCCATTAAAACTGAATCCTGCAAACAAGATAAAAAGGAGGGTGGGAACTGATTAAGCCATCTGGGGAAATCATAAGGCCGAGGAGTTTGATATTAATGGCCCCCAAGCAATGAAAATTTTTAAGTCTCCAGACCTGTGGGTTCAGGCTTTCAGGCAATAAAAAAACTGGCAAATCTTAAACTTTACAATGTGAAATTCGAACAAATGGGGGGGTGTTAGATTGAGAATCTGCACAAGACAAAATAGGCTCTCGGGGGTATGGTGTTTGAAAGCAGTTCAAAGGAAAGCAAGCCATTTGTAATCACTCTTCCATGATCATAACAAAATGCAATTCAAAGACCAAGGTCACGTAATTGAAAGGCCATGTAAGAGGGAAGAAAGCTGATTAAGACACAGTTGAAGCAGTAGACCAAATTAGGAGTGGATCATCAGCCCATCATTCCAAAACCCACCAAACTGAAATTTGCCAAAGAATAGTCCGAATAGATAAAGTCAAAACAGATCTTCATCAAATTCAATCAACGTAATATACATCCAAAGTGAAATCTTAATAAAATTTCTTTCACCAAGACAACAGATCCTGGTAACAAATGAACATTCAATCTACTCAGTTCCAACAAATCTGAAATCTTTAAGTCTCAAAAGGAAAAAAAATCTGAAGATGCTGATTGGACCTAAATCAACTTATTCAAATCAAAGGATTTCAAGCTAAAATTAAATCAGATGGACTTTAAAGTCAAAACAAAATCTTAATCAACTCAAAATAAATCCAATCACTCATCTAGCTCAAACCATAATGAACCACAAGCTCAGCCAAATCCACAAACAGAATCCAAACCAAGCAAAACATGATAATATCAAGCTCAGATAAATTCCCAACCCAAAGAACTTCCGGTCCTAATTAATAAGCAAATCAAGTTCAAACCAAATCTTTAAATAAACCTCAGTCAATTTAAATTAAATTTATCAAATCCTCACATAAAATGAAACAAACATCAAAATAAACTCAAACCAACTAAATAAAAATCAAATCAAATCAAATCCAATACAAATGTCATGCATTTAAAAAGGCAAAATCCCAAGCAAAATCTAAAACAAATCACCAAGTTGACAAATTATGATAAGAAATGAACAACCAATTTAAAACAAACCTAAATCACAATTCAAATAAATCTGCAATCTGAAAGTTTCAAAGAAACCTGGAAATTCTAATCAAATTTAAACCAAACTCAAAACAATTTTAACCAAACAAATTTAACTCAAATTAAACAAAACTTAAACCAATAAGAAATTCAATTCTCACAAATCAATGTTAAAAGTTAAATCAAATCAAATCTTCAAACACATTAATTGTTTATATTCCATCGAGTTCATGGGGCCGTTGCTCCTGTGTTATTTTGTTGATGTATGTCTTCTATTTCATGGATTGCTATGACGGATAATCAAGGGTATTTGAATGGTTGTTCGATGTAATTAACATCGGTACTTTGCAAGTCTGATAGGGAAATGTCAAAATAAATTTTCAAAGAAATTAACAACCTCAATCTATATTTTTATAAATATCTATATTTTTATAAATATCATTGACCTAGTTAGTACTTTTATGGAATATCATCTATTTCCCTAATAGTCAATGCTAAGTAAGTCAAACCAAATTCAAATAATTTTTAAAAAATTTTAATATGAAGTTTTGAGGTTACATTAGTTACACACTTTAAAAATGTTAAAGTTTTTTGAATCCTATTTTTTCTTCCCATTACGTAGTTTATCAAGATTAACTCTTTCTCAAAAATACATACCCACACATTCCTAATTACATAAATAAAAATATATATATATACATGTATGCACACAAACACATTCAATTATAACATACAAATATAATTTTATTTATGTATTTTGTATATATATAATATAGTATTAGCATCTAATTGCATGTGTTTGTACATACGTATGTATTCTTGTATATATTTTAAATATATATAGTATTAACATCTAATTATATGTGTTTGTATATGTATATACACGTACATTTCATAAATATATATAGTATTAACATTTAATATTTGTGTTTGCACATATATAAACAAACACCTGATTCTACTGCAAGTGGCCGTGTTGTCACCTCAGTGGAATTGACAAGGTCGAATGCTTTGTTGCCTTGACAACTATGTTATTTTGAGAAATCTGATGCTCATGGAGGAATTGGGGCTGGCTGAGAAGCTGTCAGAACCTCAGTTTTTCCGCAATAGCTTCGGCCTGCTTCCATCTTATTTTGCCATAAGATGTTTCCCGGTGTTCATGTGAAATCTGTATTTTCTTGCTTTATTCTTTGTTTGTGGTCAATCTCTTTCCTTGATAGATTGTGTATTTTGTATTTTGATCTCCATCTCCTCTTTCTCTCTTGCTGTTATTGCTTATGCTTATTTAATGAATTGCTCCTGTTTTGGGAGGAAGCCTTAAAAATGTGGTGCAGAGATTCTTTGACCTAAGAGGAGTAAGGACAAGCGAGTTGCAGATCAAGCAGGAAATTGCCCTTGATTTAGTGAGTATAAAGAAGTCCACACATTAGCGCATTCACCTTGGTTTTACAACCTGGGCTCCTAGTTCTCCACTTGACTTTCTTGAAATGGGACTTTTGAGTCGTCATTCCAAAAAGCTGGAGGAAAATCCATTCTGACATTGGGCTGTCACCTAGTAGATTAAAAACTGCTCCTATGACCTCACTGAAAGGTGCCCCTGATTATTCCAAGAAAAAAAATTTATTCCAAGAAAAAAAACAAGGGCCGCCAGAAGTTCTGGGTCTTAACTCCTAAGAAAAGAGAGACAATATACAGCATCCTGAGTTAATTCTTCTTAAATGAAGAACCATTTCTTCTTAATTAATTGCTTTGAAATGCAATTGGGTCTCTTGTAGCGCCATCCATAATCGGTAGGAATAGGTACACTTCCTGTCCCCTTCATTTACCTTCTGTATCCATAAGCAGTTGCAAGCATGTTGTTTGCTTCTACAAAGATTGTTCATTAGGAGAATTTTTTTTTATTCATAATCAACAAATTTGGACAACCTATTTAGCTATGAATGTTATTGACAAAATTATCCAAATAATCAGTGTTGTCCAAACTTGTAGAAGTTGCCTGGAAGGGTGACATTCTCCAAGGAATGGAATATTCCAGATATCTCTTGTAAAACATCTTGCTTATTCACTGGTTTGCGTTGGAATTTAATCTTTTCCCAAATTTCACTGTTAGGTCAGTACTCCATTTGCCATCTTCATGGTTAACTTCATTACCTTCAAGAGCAAGATCTTGTCCCTCGTTACAGGTTTGTACACACTTCTAAAACTACCCCCCTATAGTGGCTGCACCTGGTGCATTTCACCAAGGGTGTCCTAAAGTTCATCCTTTGAACTGTATTATGGTATCTACCCCACATGCCTCGTCAGAGTTGGCATATGACAGACATCAATACACCCGCAGCTATAGGCATAACACCTGGCATAAGAGACATTGTTTGCAGGATCGGGTGGTGCCGACCTGATCCTTTGTGTTTGGGGGGGGGATTCTGCGCTGACTTCTGCCGGGATTGGGTTAGTCTTGGTCAGATTGGCCTGGATCAGCCTATTCTGGACTGATCCATGGTTGATCTGAGGTGATCTGCTGCTGGGACTGGCAGTGATCCGACCTTGATTGGTGTCAAACCAGTCTGGAATTACCAGCAGAACATTCCTTTTCCATTTTTCTCTGATGTTTTTGTTGTTTTTCAAGTTTTTGCAGAATAGATCCTGGTGATTCTGGATTTGTTTCTTCTCTCAGATTAGTTGAGGCAGCTGATCCGACCTGAAATCCTTGTAGAGACCCAATCCTGAGTGAAGAAAATGTCACAACTTCGGTCTTTTTCAGTATAGTCATCATGCAATAGATCTATAAAACCTGAAACTATCTCATATTCACCTTCCTGTTTACCTTTGTATGACAGTGAACTTGATCTATAACCAGACAAGCAACTGATATTTGTGTAGGAGGTTTATGATGGTTATTTAAATTTTACACATGCAATTCGTGATCCTATAGAAATATTTTCATTTATGCTTGCTGTTGTATCGGTATATGCCATGGTCTTAACTTTTTTTTATGGTTCAATGTTTTATGCTGAAGTTCTGCTTTTGTTACTTCCTGGTCCTGATTTTTCTTTGTATTTTGTTTAAGTATGCCTTTGTTGCAAAATTTGATGCATATATATTGTGTAATAATATCTTTACTGTTACAATATGCAGATTGCTGATGCACTTTATTACAATGCATCTTTGGCTCTTGCTACACTTCAAAAGCTTGGGGTTGCAACAGAAGTTTTCAACCTTTGGTTTCAGATGCTGCAACAAGTTAAAAAAAGTGGGAAGCACATTAATTTTAAAAGGTTGGCAATTTTTTCTTACTCTCTTTGGGCTGGTCTGCTGCTGTCTGAGTCTAATCATATCATTGTAGGGAGCATGATAAGAAAGTCTGCTGTTTGGGATTGACTTCACTCGTAGCACTTCCTTCTGACCAATTGCCGGTGGAAGCAATGATTCGAGTCTGCAAGGCAACACTTGAGCTGCTTGTCTTGTACAAAGATCAAGTTGCAGGTGCTGCCTGTACTGCAAAATGTTATTTTAATTCACCTGTGGAACTTGGATGAACACTTTATTATATTAATTTTTATTCCTTATGGTAATGTGCTTTCAATTATGTGGTTAAAGGTGCTATGCACTTCAGGTCCTAGGGGTCACCTGGCTTCTGGTTGCATCGATGATTACACTAATGTGTTCTTTCTTTTATACGTTGTATGCATGTCCAACAACAAATATGTAAAACATGTAGAATGAGAAAAATTCTAGACATGAAAGGTATAATGATTTGAATGGCTCCAACGGCACTAGTTCCATCCTACGAATTGAAGCAACGACTGACATTGCCTCTCTCTACCCTGCCACATACCTAGATGACTACAACTTTGTACTGGATAGCAGTCATAAAATTTTTGGATCTTTGTATTCAATAATAATCAAAAGCCCAGGAACCAATGTATTGTGCACCAAGCCTCAAAGCATTGTGAGGAGAATCCTCTTTGCTTATTATCGGTATGTAAATATCACATGCTAGTGTATTATGTGAGATATACCTCTTGCCTCTTGTATAACTTCCTTTCACCTTATATTGGTTATTCAGGAAAGAAAATATGCTAGCCTTTGGTTGAAGCTTGTGAATGGCTTGTTGACATCACAACTTGTTAACTGTGTAGAATCTCAAAAAAATGATGGCAATGATGATAACATGGATGGCTTCCAAACTGACGAGGATGATGAAGAGGATGAATCTGATAAAGAAATGGGAGATGATGCTGAGGAAGGCGATGAAGCAGATAGCATCAAACTTCAAAATTTAGCAGCTCAGGTATGGAAGTATCTTCAGTTGTATCTGAAAGTTTTTCTTAACATGTCACTGTCACTTGTACACATTGTTGTGAAACTGTTAGCTTTCTGTTGACCGAGTTGTCATGTGTGTAGATTGTATAATATTTCATCATATAGCTTTGCTGGATCTGTGTTTAGCTGTCTTTGTCTTGAATTCCATAGATTTTATATACCGTTAGTGGTGGTATCATGTTTCTCATTGTTTGGCTTTGTGAAGCAAAAGGAAAAGTCAAATATATCATGATTAATGTAACCATGGTTTGCAGAATGGTGTTCAGTATTGGCCAATCTGATCCATGGGGTTTGACTGATGTTGGGTCGCCCAGGATCAGCCAATCTGCTATAATCAACTTGGCCTTAGTGAGATGAGCCAGGATTGGCCAATCCTGATCTTGTATCACAAGCTTGACTCAGTTTGAATGTGTCCTAGTCACACCTGGTTCAGGTCATGCCATGGCTGATCTGACAGATCCAGGATCAGATCCAACCTGGAAATTGTTGCATGTAACTGTTATGGTTTCTTTGATTGAAATGCTTCACTTTATCTATGTCAAGATCCAGCAAATTCTAGGGCCAGTTGAGAACATCATAGTTCAAATAATTTTATTTTTGTCATTTGTGTTTCTGGGGAAGGACCTTTAAATTTGTTTGATAACCACTAGTAGGTTTACCAGGGAAGAGTTATCTTTGCAGTAGTACCTGGTGTACGTTTACAACTTGAAGTCTCTAATATGCTGAGGTTTATAGCGGAAAAGGTATTACTGTAGGCATTGCTATACTACAAATGAGGTATACTGGAATAACTGCATGACCCTTTGAGGCCCTTCGTGATAGTCTTGGAAATGGATTTGCACCTTTTTTTTCTGAATTGGAAATTCATATGGAACCCACTTCATGTAATGTGTCATTTAAGCATAGAATTGAATGAATTGTATACTGCGTAGATTCTTGTAGGCACTTGGCCATACTCCATTGTCAAACTGGCCATTTTGTTTTGAGACGAAGAAAATTTGATTGCCATAGTAACTGCATGTTGTATGATGATGTTTTTCTCAAAACAAGGATTGTAGGATCATATTCAGGGCCCGGATTGTTGGGTCCCTATTCGATCTTGATCAGGATAGGATGTGCCAAGTTTCCAGGAGAAAAACCAATTTGGAATCAGTTCTTAAAAGTTAAAACCCTAAAAATAAAAAAAAATTGTAAAATAAGAAGCTAGATCGGATTCTGATCCAATTTAGCTATTTTGGGGTCAATTTCAGCTCCAAAATAGAGCCAAAATGGCCACTGCGGCAGCAGTAGCTTTGGATCCTCCAATATCAGGTCTGATGGACTCAATATGGCAAACCGTAAGGTTTCCAATATGGTTGATCCGCTGACTTTTCACTTTGGGCGGGGAAGTGCCACCGCGGTGTCGTTGGTGGGGTGATTCCGGCAACCTATTTGGCCAATTTCAGCCAATTCCGCTGTAATTTTATCTCGGATTGCCCCTCCGGGCAAAAATTGGATGGGTAGGACCTATCCGATTTGAGAATCGACCGATCTCGATCTTGATTGACCAATTCTGCGGTCTGTGCCTCAAAGTGAGTTATTGGTGATTTTTTGTGTTTTAGCATTCACTATTCACAGTAGAACTTCACGTGTGCTTGTGTATTTGGATGTGTTAGAATTTTGTGTAGGGTTTTCATGATAAAAAATTTACCAATAAGCTGTTTCGTTTTCAAGAGGGATCAATTTACAATTTTTGTTGAGTAAGTCAAACCTGCTGGTTTTGACATGCTTCAGGCATATCAAAGAAAGTGAATGATGAGATGGAAAGTAGGACAATGGAGTTCTTTTTTTTCAAGAAAAACATGATAAAATATGCTTGTACTGTCGAACATTATATTTTTATAAAATTTTACTGTGAATGTGTCAAAATTTCTATGTTATATTGTAACAACACGCAATTGTCTTGCTATTTATCTTCGTCGTTTTCTATTCTAGGCAAAGGCTTTTGAGCCTGGTGACTCAGATGACGATTCTGATGATGACTACAGTGATGATGAAGAGGTGGAGTCGCCAATTGACGAAGTTGATCCGTTCATTTTTTTTATGGAAACTATACAAGGTAATGTCTCCATCAGGATTTATGTGTTTACGTTCTGTATTGTACCTTAAGCTTACAAGCGACTGTCTGGAACCCTTTTTAAACGCTGTATCTTCAGCTATACAAGCCACAGATCCTGCTAGGTTCCAGAACCTTATGCAGAACCTAGACTTCCACTATCAGGCACTTGCCAATGGCATAGCTCAACATGCTGAACAAAGAAAGGTTGAGATAGAGAAAGAAAAGCAGGAAAAAGCAGCCTCTTCGTGAAATGAGATTTTACGCCATTTGGTGTTGATAAAGGTTATTGATTACACAGCCTTGTAACCTCTTCTATGCTTTTATGAGGTTCAATGAACCAAAGGCCTTTTTCAGGTGTGGATGCGGGAGTATGGATCTGCCGCTTCTTCGGGTTTGTCTTATTCCGAAGGAGGGTGGGTTGAGGTGGGGTGAAGAAAATGCTCTGCTACATGTCATATTATCTTCTGAGCATCTGCGGCTGGGTGCTTGGTGGTGTCCCTGCTGCCCATTCTCTCCTCTCATCCCCTTTGTTCTTTTCTTTTTTTTTTGAAGTTGGAAGATTCTTCTTGGAGATCGTCAGAGTGCCATGCTTCACCACAGATTTTTTTCCCTTCTTCCAGTTTGCTTTTTATTTGCCAGTTTTGGGAAGTTTAGGGGGTCATTATTTGGGAATTATCTCCCTTAATTTTGTCAAAATCAGGTTAGTCGGTCATTTCTATTTGAGCCCATATATCTGTACTTGAAACAGAAACAGTGGGTTTCCATTATAGGATGTATAGGATTCGAGGTCCGTACGTTTGAAAGGCTTAGTCAGGTCCGCCTCTTCTCTTCTCGGCCAATATGTACTCCAGTAAATTATGTAGACAAGCCAACATTTTTTTTAAAATTTGGATGTCATGTTGGGTGTATGTTCAATGTGCTGCGTAATGGAATCATACCTGCCGTGCCAGGTTCAATCACTTTTCAAGATTATTCAACTTTCTCTTGCAAAGCCATCTCTCTCAGCTTCTCCGCATCCTGCGTGGATGGGGTGTGTTGTGTGCCTCATGTCCGGAAGCATCAGTGCCTATCACTGGCGTCTTGTTTGTTGCTTCGCTGTAAATACAGGTATCCTATCAGTGTTATATTACTCTGCACTGGCACAATGCTCCCATTTCTTGGTAGATACGAACATACTCCTTTTGTTACAGACGGAAGAAGAAAATACTACTGCCTGCTTGCTTAGTGGGAAAACTGGTCCTTCACTAGGACAAATTGAGGTTGGATTGTGGTATGGGCATGCCAATTTCGATAGTTGTTATCTTTTGTTACAGACGGAAGAAGAAATTACTGCTGCCTGCTTGCTAAGTGGGAAGACTGGTCCTTCACTAGGACAAATTGTCAAATTCATGCTCGGTCTTTCTTGATACTGAGGTTGGATTGTGGTATGGACATTTGCCAATTTTGATGGTTGTTCTACTGTTTTCTTTCCTGGTACTTGAGGTATTTTAAGGACGGAGACTCGTTTCCTCACATATTCCTTGTTCAAACTCGTTCGCACACAACATTCCATGGGGTGGTGCAGGGCCTGGATATCTGTTAGGTTTATTCTCCCATGAAGTATGTTTATATCCTGATCTACAGCTCGCCAAGCGTTTTCCGAATCTTTCATAATGAAGACAATCTTGATGTGCCCCTGCAAATATCTTTGGTGATTTCTATATTTGTACTCCATGTTTCTCTTTTAATGTAGCATTCATGCTTTCAACTTAAGTTTGCATTATACAGCTTAGCTGCTTAGGTGGTCAAATGCCACAGAGCCCACTGGAAGCCTTGTGGTACAATTTTAGTGTGAGGTCAACCTGAAAATTGTAAGTACGACGACAGCAGAAATATAATTGAAGACTGATTGTGGGAAGATGTTTGTGTACCGCGGATGTGCAGATGCAGCATTTTATGCGAGTTTGTCCCTGGTTATACCCGTGCAGATGCAATATGACTGCACAAGAAGATAGGCCTTCCTGAACGCCTAATTCCCACTAAAAAGAGTGGGGTCGTTATTTTAAGATAGATCAGACTCCAGGCGTAAACTACTTATCTCCGGTATCGGACCATGGTGATACTTTTATGTTTCTTAGTTGTTACTGCTAGGGTACGTAAGGCTCTGCTTGGATAGACAATTGGATACTCGTCAATATTAAATCTAATGATACATAATACGCAACGCAATATCTAGAGTGAACAATGGAAGGGATGTTTCTATCTTGAAACTCTTCAACAGGTGTTATCGACAGCTCGGTTCAAATTAACATAGCTAGTAGATCAAAACGATGCTCCTTAGTTGGATTTAGTATGAGCCTTCAATTCAGTTCAGGTGATTCGTGGTTTTTCATGGCAAATCAAGCTGATTAAATTAGTGCGTAAAAGAGTTATTGAACTTTATCGTCATTGTAAGCTACTTCACATTAAAAGAATTTCATGTGAATGATACTAAACGAACTGTATGAAGAAAAAATGGATGGTCTTGAACTGAACCCGTTACGCCCGGCTCAATTTTGTGAAGAAACGTACTTCATAGCCATTTATAGCCGAGTCTTCTGCGAAGAAGGAAGTGAACGATTAACGCCGTCGTATTTATCATTGACATTCATGCGGAAAAGATCAGGAAGGTTGCCGTCCAGAACACGTACTCAGCAGATATGTAGGATGTCATGTCAGCGGTCAGAAAAAGAATATTCGTAGTTCCACAGTACCAGATGAATGGGTCCCTCCTTTACATTTAGAACATTAAAATTAGTCAACTTTGGGTCCATTTGGATCCTTGTAAATGTAAAATCAAGTAAAACATTTTGTAAGGAGTAACTTTTTCAAGAAAATTGAAAAATAATCCACCAATTGGTTAGATATAATTCATTTTCCTTAAAATCATAATTTGATTATTTAATTATTGGTAAATTATTTTTCTAAATACATTTTCAATATTTGAATATTTATAAATTATTTTCTAAGATGGGCTCCACATCGAGGCCCGACTCAGTAGAGGAACCGTCACCTTCTGTTCTGCTAGACGACCAAGTTCTTGCTACTCCGCCATGTTTCTCGCACTATAGTGAGACCAACACCGTGAGACCACCACAATGCTATAGACCTTCCCTGGCTTTGTTGTCGCCACAATGTCTATCAACACAGGAGAGTGCACAAACCCAGCCCTAGCCGGGTTAAGTCAAAGGTAAGGTTACATATTAGTACTTGGAATATAGGAACCTTCGTAGGTAAGTTGATGGAGTTGGTAGGCACGATGTAGAGACGTTATATCAATATCGCTACATTTAGGTAACCAAATGAAACTAGGAGAAAGCAAAAGAGATGAAAAGGTTGGGTTTCAAATTTTGGTGCACAGGGCAAGTGTCTGATAAAATCAGAGTAATAATCTGTTGGATAGTACTCTTAAGGATAAGGTGGTGTTCGTGATTAGAGTGTAAGATAGGATCATGTCAGTCAAAGTGATTGCTCATCAAAAGGTATTCAATATAATTAGTGTTTATGTACCCCAAATAGGTCTCAATAGTGATTTAAAAACCTATTTTTTAGAGGACATGGATGATATCATGCAAGGATTACCGAATGATGAGAGCATCGTGATTGGTAGTGATCTCAATGATCACATCGGGTCTCATGGTAGTGGATTTGAGAGTGTCCATGAGACCTTTGGTTATGGAGAAAAAAAGAAAGAGAGAAAAAATATCTTGGAGTTTTCAGTGGCCTATGGCATGTTCTTAATGAATATCTACTTCATCAAGATGGGTTTCCACCTAATAATGTTTAAGAACGAGAGAAGCAAGAGCTAAATTGAATTTATCATTACTAGGAAAGTGAGTCGCACTCTATGTAAGGATTGTAAAGTCATACCTAATGAAGTGCTCACAACCTAGCATAAACTCTTAACTTTGGATTTTAAGGTCCCATAATAGTTACATACGGTGCGGTGAAAAGATGCCGCTAGAATCAAATGGCATGAATTAAGAGGAATTAAGCAAAAGATATTTAGGAATGAGGCTTCCAAGGTTAACAATTGGGATCTATACATAGAAGCCGAGTCAATGTGGGCTAATATGACTTTGAAGATTAAGATGATAAGAAAAAAAATGTTCTCGAAGAGTCTATTGGGTGGGGTCCGCCTAGGAAGGATTTATGGTGGGGAAATGAGGAAGTGCAGAGTAGTGAAGAGCAAGTGAGTGGTTCAAGAAATTACTTAATTGTAGCATTGGCGAGGCCTTTGAACAATATAAGAGAGCATAGTGCGAGGCAAAAAGGGCAAATAGATGAGTAAGAGAGTCATATTGTAGTAGATTATATGACAAATTGGGCACTAAGAAAGGTGAGCATGATATTTACCGGCTAGCCAAGTTGAGAGAGAGGAGATCTCGAGATATAAGACATGTTTGGTGTATTAAAGGCAGAGAGGGGTGGGTGTAAATCAGGGACGAGGACATTCAAGAATGGTGAAAATGTTAGTTTGAAATGCTCTTCAATAAGCTTGTTCCAGAAGGTACAGTGGAGCTGAAAGGGGACCAAGGGCAAGGGTCAGAGTCCTTCCAAAACATTATCTCCCTAGAAATGCACCTAGCACTAGGTAGAATGGGAATCTCAAAGGCATATGATCTTGATAACATCTTAATTGAAGTCTAGAAGTGTTTGAGTGAGAGAAGAGTGGAGTGGCTATGTTTTATCTTTAATAAAATAACTACCTCTGGAACAATGCCAAATGAATAGAGAAGGAGTAGTATCATTTTGATATTTAATGGGAAAGTTGTAAAAATTATAGAGGTATTGAACTTATGTGCCAAACTATGAAGTTGTGGGAGAAAGTTATGGAGAGGAGTCTTCAAGAATGTACTAAGATCTCAAGAAACCAATTTGGAGGTCATCTTCCTAGCTAAGTCCTTAGTGGAGAAGTATAGAGAACAAAAGAGAGATCTTTATATAGTTTTCTTTGATTTAAAAAAAAACATATGATTGAGTCCCAAACTTTGGTGGGTACTAAGAAAGAAAAGGGTGTCCAGTGAGCTTATTAACATCATCCGAGACATGTACAAGGGTGCAACCACACATGTTGCCTCCCTAGGAGGAGAGTTAGAAGTCTTCCTAGTGTCAATCGGGCTTCTTCAAGGGTTCATGCTAATTCTGTATCTTTTTGTCCTAGTCATGGATAAAATAACTAAAAATATATGAAAGAGTTTACCTTAGGGTCCATTTGGTTTCATGTAAAACCAAAACAAAAGGAAATCCTTTTCACGGAATACAATTTCCAAAAAAATCAAAAACATTGTTGGTCATTTGGTTGTCCGTAGCTACTTATCTAAAAAAAGTTATCAAACTCCACGACGTGAGCATAACAGTTATAGATAATCTTATTAATATTTATATAATTAAATTATTTATTTTAACAAAATTTTAATAAATAATAAATTAGGTAAATTATTTTGTATCAAGTTATTTTTCATTGAAATTTAAAATATAATTTATTATTTAGATATTAGTCAAATATTTTTATGAAAACAAGATATTTTTTTTGTTATTTTAAATTATTTTTATAAATTGTTTTCAATTATTTTGATCTCTGTAAATCATTTTTTAAATTTTATGTAAAATTTTACGATTGTATCCTTATTTATTTACTTCAATATTTAGAAATAATTACTAATATTAAAATCTTTATTAAAAATACTCAAAAAATATAGTTTTAAAATTTATCATACACGAACAATTAAATAAAATTTACAGTACGTAACAGTTTAACATAAAGTGATCTTGTAATTTTTATATATAATAATTTAGTTAAAACAGTTCAATTACCTGCAAGCTCAAGTTTCAATTAAGATTTTATTAAATAATTAATTTTTATAATAAAATAACTTTTAATAGATTTTTTACTTTTATAACACAAAATAAAATAAATTTTTTATATACTGAATTAATTTCAATGTGTAAACTTATTAAAATTTATAATATTTATTTAATATCATTTTATTAAATAGCATATATTTTAAAAAAGTTATGCCACCGAAAACAGCATCCGCTGAATTTTTACGGATGCCAAAATCCAAGTTGGTCTAACTTGAGAGGTATTTTGTTTTACGTGATTTAGCTTTTACGTACAACCAAATGAGTTAAGTGATGCCATTTTCCCGAAATTTGGCGCATGGGGCAGGTTCTGCAGACAAACAAATGAACCCTTAGTGTATGATGTTTGAGAAAGATATTATTCTGATTAACAAGACTCGAGATGGCATTAACCGGAAACTTGAACAATAGAGAATCAAGCTATAAGCCAAGGGGTTTAAAATTGGTAGGATGAAGATGGAGTATATACACTTCAAATTTAGAAAAATCCCAATAGTTGAAGAAGTTGAAGTAACATTGAACAAAAATGTCCTCACACTGAGTACTCAATTTAAATACTTGGGTTCAATCTTACATATGAATGGAGAATGTGACAAGGATATCAGCCATAAAATTAAAATAGGATGGCTAAAATGGAGGTAGACGATGAGGATTCTATGCTATCATAAAATCTCTCAAAAATTGAAATGTAAATTATATTGCATGGCTATAAGACCCAATGTACTTTATAGTAGTGAATGTCAGACACTAAAAAGAAACATAATATCAAATTATGTGTAATTGAAATGTGGATGTTACGGTGGATGTGTGGCCACACAAATGTAGACAGACAAAATTCACAACAAGTGCATTAAAGACCTAATGAGAGTTATGAGAATCAAAGATGTAGTAAAGAATAGAAGATTTCATTGATTTGGGCATATCAAGTGACTTCCTCTTGAGATGCTAGTCGGACAAGTCAAGGCCTTGGTGTTTTCGACGTTGAAGAAGTGGAGAGGTAGACCCAAGTTAACTTGGTGTAAGCAAATGCAATACGACTTAGATGATCTATGCATATAGGAAGAGCTAACAGAGGATCTTGTAGAATGGAAAAGACAAATCTATGTACCCGACCTCAATCATTTGGGATCAATACTTTGAGTTTGAGTTTGAGTATTTTAAACTTTAAAAATTAATTCAATTAGAATTGTAAAATAATATAAATTTTAAATAAACCATGTTTCTATAATTACGAGCTACCGAGTTTATCATTCTACGTAACTTTAAATTTTTATTTTTAAAAAATTAAAATTCATAAAATTATTATTTAAGGATTTAATATTTATTAATACCTACAATTGAAAATATGCACAACGTGTTTGAGGTTCCTCATGACTTAGCAGCCACCCTGGGTTTTGGAAAATGGGGTCTCACCAAGAACCAAGAAATCCGATAAATTTTATTACAAAAATATAAAATTATAATAAAAACTCAATTTATCGTACAACCAAACACCCCATTACTATTTACCACTCTGGCCTGTTTGTCACAAGATTAACGTAGGGATAAAATTGGTTTATCCTCTAAATTTAAGGGATAAAATTTCTGGTACCGAACTAGCTGCCCTTAGGGATGTTCTTCGTAGTAAGATAAGAACCGATCGACCAAGAGGGCAATGCCACTAGAACAAAGGAATAGGAAAGGCTTGATGGCAGGCCAGGAATTTAAAAGTTCACAGGAGGGGCCACTACTTGCATTATAATTTTAGGACGAATTATAAATTATAAAAATTATCAGGAGTGTATTAATTATAGTGCAGAAGGACCAGCTGTGTCTTCCCGTTGATGCCTACTTAAATATTTCAGTCTTCAGACATATGGACAACGACTGGTTCAAAGAACCCCAAGACTTAGCCAATTGACTAGAATGAAGTTCTTAGGAAATGGAATTAGCCGGCAAATGCGTCAAAGCAAGAACAACGTACAAATGCAGCGCAAGACTGGGATGGGGAAGGAAGTATTTAAATTATTATTATTTTTTCATCCCACTTCTTCTATCCCTAATGGGGTATTAGGTTGCATGACAAATTGAGCTTTTTCCTACAAAACTATATTTGTATAACTAAAAATGGTGTTTGGAGCAATTAATTAATCATTACACAAATTAATCAATAATATTGAAGGCCATCATTATTGGTATATATGAAACCCTCTCTCTTGCTTAGGGGGGGATGCCTGGCTGCATGACCGGTTGTGTCTTTGTTTCCAGAATATGATTTTGTGTGCCAAAGCTTGTCCAAAAGTATTTTTGGGAATCATTGCAATTATATGTTTTGACTTGTAGAGAATTTCTGTGTGGACAAAAAACGCGTGGTCCCCGCACATGTTTTAGTTATAAATTAATGGTCTCCACTCTTTTTTGTTATCAAATCTGGCCAAACATGTCTTGAACCATTTTAAATTTTACGTCGCACAATTGTATCGTGTAAGCGTATAAAAATATCGTGCAACCAAACACCCTGTTACAGAGGATATCGTTTGAGCTTCACATGCTTCCTGTCTGCTTGCACTGCATTTTCTTCTCCTTTTGACCGTGTGATGCGGCTAGCTTGTGCTTGAAACTGGGAGTTTCATGTATGTGAATGGATGACCTGTTGCTCTCTGACCCCTTCTCTTTCTTTGGCATCCCTTCCAAGTTAGAGGGCGCCCTCCTTCCTGACTCAACTACTCTTTGACCCGGGCAGGTATGATGAAGAAGGGCACAACAACATGGGCATGAGTTCATACAATGTGGGGGTATACATGCAGTGTGTGCGCTTCTCAACCTTCTCATCCAATCAACCAGAGTAAAGTGAAAACCTTGCATGATCTTCAAGCCTCAATATCTTGCAAAAAAAAATTTTGCAAGATAATTTTATCACTCATAATAGTTTGCAAGCGTGAAATAAACAAATAAAAGAAAATCCTTTGAGAGGTATGATCACATATTTGAGAAGAGGGATGGACTGAGTGCTAAGACCACTCTTCCCCCCCCCCCCATAATCTTTTGAATGAAGATAATCCTTTTGACCTGTTTGATTTGAAGATGAAGTTAGCCCACCCCCAAATGTGGGGATAAACTTAGGGTCCATTTGGATCCCCGTAAAACTAAAATCAATGAAATTGATTTACGTGGAGTACTTTTTCCAAGGAAATCAAAATTAACATATACTATTTGGTTTCTTGTAAATTATTTTCCATGAAAATATTTTCGGGCGTTTGGTTGTCTGTAAATTATTTTTTCGAAAACATTTTCGGTCGTTTGGTTGTTTGTAAATCTATTTCAATGATTTCATATCTTAAAATTTGATATAAATTTTTTAAAATAATAAAAAATCTAAAAAATAATTTTTATAACAATTAATAATTATATCCATTATTATAAATTTTATAAAATATGACATTTTATCCGCCCAATGATAACAGTATGAACGGAGCCCCAAAGCCAGAAATCGTCCCTTCGGATTGATTTCAAGTTGTAGCCCTAACCCATCGCCGGCGACGGAGAAGGTCGGAAGTCTGCGTGTGCGTTTGGGAACTACGTAGAAGTACTTTTTTTTTACTTCTCCTCTGATCAGAAGTCCTTATTTTTATGGTGCTGTTTGGTTACATTTTTTTTTCACTTTTCCTCCTTCTCGGAGGTAGAAGCTCGGAGGAGAAAATTTCTCCTTCCCGCCGAAGAAAAGCGCTCCCGTGCCGTGCCCGCGAGTCTCCGTCCCGCGCTCCCGTGCCGTCCCCTCCGCGAGCCCCCCCCCCTCCGCGGCACTCCCTCCCCTCCGTGCCCTCCCCCCCCTCCACGGCGCAGCCGTCCCCTCCGCGAGCCCCCCTCCGCGGCACTCCCCCCTCCGGCACTCCCTCCCCTCCGCGAGCCCCCCCCCCCCCAAACATCACCCGATTAATCACTTAAACCTCTTCGACCTACTCGTAAAAGGTGGAACTTGGAACTCTCCAAGCCGTGCAAAGACACCGCATTTTTACGGGCTTCGCTCGTCTCCTTTGCAAATTGCACCCCGGCCGGGGTTCGAGGCGCTCGGAGGGAAAACCGTGAGAAGAATTTTTTGAATTTGCGCTCATAGAGTGGCCGGGGTTCGCCGGAATTTTGTTTCGATCTGCTTAGGTGGGAGAGAGGAGGGGGGAGGGGGAGGAAAGGAGACGAGCAGTCCCCATCTCCTGCGTCCTCTTGCCCCCCCCCCCCCCCGGCAAAAACTCGATGTGGGCTAGAGGAGGCGCCGCCCGTAGCCGGCGGCGCAATGTGGACTCTCTCC
Source organism: Cryptocoryne crispatula var. balansae (assembly GCA_036172225.1). Taxonomy (NCBI): domain Eukaryota; kingdom Viridiplantae; phylum Streptophyta; class Magnoliopsida; order Alismatales; family Araceae; genus Cryptocoryne; species Cryptocoryne crispatula. The sequence continues at coordinate 9,406,754 of CM069929.1, read as the reverse complement.
GGCCACTTTGTCCTCGTTTCCGTTTCTGACGGCTGGTGGGACATTGATGCTTCTCCGCGACCCCCCCTGCCGCCGTCCGCAAAGCCCCCCCCCTCCCCAGGCACCCCCCTCCGCGGCACTCCCTCCGCGGCACTCACTCCCTCCGCGACCCCCCGCCGCCGTCCGCGAAGCCCCCCCCCCTCCCCCGGCACCGCTCCTCCGCGCCTCCCCCCCTCCGCGAGCCCCCCCCTCCGCAGCCGGAGTCCCCCCCGCCCCCGCGGACGCCTCCGCGCCTCCCCCGCGCAGCCGGGCGGCATCCCGAGTCCCCCCCGCAGCCGGAGTCGCCCCCCCCCCCCCCCGCGCGGCGTCCCCCCTCCGCAGCCGGAGTCCCCCCGGCGACGCCCCCGCACCTCCCCGCGCGGCGTCCCCCTCCGCAGCCGGAAGCTCCTCGTCGAGCTCTCCTCCTCGTCGCCGGCCGATAGCTCCTCGTCGAGCCCTCCTCGTCGCCTCCTGGCCGCCTCGAGCCCTCCAGGCGAAAACCCTCGTCCCCGGCTCGAAACGGCACTCCGCGGAAAACGGCGTCGGCTCAAATTTTCGGGAGGCCGAAATCCTGCGATAAGACGGTCAAGGAGAAAGTTCTCCATTGACCCCATATTTTACAGGTAAACAAAGAATACGGTGGAAAAAAAAACGAGAAAACTTGCGCATAAATCCGGTTTTACATGCAAACAAACGGACCCTTAGGCCACGGATATTGTGCTCCATAGAGAGTACGACAGGCAAAACGAGAAAAAAAAACATGGTGCTTCATACCTCACAAAACAAAATAGAATTCATCTCTCAAATCAAGCCAAACCAAGAGAAGACCCGACTCACTTCGGTCAGTTGTTGTATTTTACTGTCTTTATTATATTAATCATTAGAACGTGCAAGTATTATTTTTTTTCAACTCTAGACTCTCATAAAACAAATCCATTTCATTCAATTCTCTGGTTTGACTTATTTCCATCTCTCTCTACATAGATGACTACCCTAAATACATACACAACTCTCACTTCGCTTTCACGACCAAATAAATAAAAAAAAGGTATCTAGAAGACCATGTGGGAGTAAAGTATCCGGGGCCCACTATCCATGTGGGCCCACCAAGCACGCTTGACCTTTTTATGGGCCGAAGCCGAGCCCATTCAACTCAACGTCCCCCTCCCCACCTGCCCCCGCGACGACCACTCCGTTCCCCCAAACGGGCCCCAACCGCCTTCAGTCATCACTGTCTTCTTCTTTTTTCTTTTTCTTTTTTTTTCTTGAAGAGAATTCAGTCATCATGGGAAGTTTGAACTTCTTTGCCCTCCTCCATAAATTTTTTTTTCTATTTAAATATGACCCAACATGTGTATGTTTATATATGGTAGACTTCTATCGAAGAGGATTGTACTCCAGTTTCAAAGGAGAGGGGCGGTAAGAAGAGGTTTTTTTTTGTTTTGCACATATGCCCTTGTGGACGTTACCGTTTACATTTATGCCTCAAAAGTTATTCAATAACGAAAGAGAATAAAGGTACGGGCAATTGCATTTTCGTTAGAGTTAAGTTTAAAATTTTCAACAAATCAATAAAAATAGGGTGTTTTTTTTATAAAAAAATCAGCATAACTGCCAGGTTGGTTCCGATTGGATTAGCTATCGGTTCAAGCTTCCATCAGGTCAGCCTAAATATTTATATTATCTCAGGCGTATGAATACAATTTGTACGATTTTATGCAAATATCGGTGCGTGCTTAGAAATTATTCGTATATAAAAATATACGCTATAATGCATTCAATAAAAGCCGGTTCAAACGAGGTTGTATCAAACCAATTTGCATTACTTCCGTTGATTTAATTCGGTCTTGCGAAAATTCCCAAGAAGTCCCCCCGTGTAAACCCCCTAGTTACATATTCGCAAATATAACTTCCGGAAAGGTATGAATGCAAAGAACGTCGATTTTCACACCTCCGAGCCGAGCGAGCTCGCCGCGGAGACGAATCGCGGTCAACGCCGCGGCTCCACCACGCGGGGATCGTTGACCGCTCTTCTCCGACGGCTCCGCCATGTTTACCGCTCTTCTCCATTCAAAGGGGGGTTGTTGGACGATTTTCATTCAAACGAGGGTAAAGTGATTGAGAGAGAGAGAGAGACGGTAATCAAATATATAAAAAATAATTGTACTTATCACCTTGCATGTTATAATTTATTTATTTATTTTTATTAATTATATTCATTGTTGTCGAAATCAAATAAAGAATCGATTGATTTTGGTTCCATAAATTATGGGAATATTCAATTCTAATTCGGATAATTTATAAAGCAAGATAATAATATTCAAATTTATTATGTTTATGGAAATAGTATCGGAATTTCATAATTTCAGATTACATGCCTGATTCAAAAAGATTCAGGAGCTCAGTCAAAGACGCGTAGAGGTAGAAAGTCAACGAGTTCTCGGTTCAACTGCGCACTCGGTGACCGAACCGCTCGCTGTCCTGCGACCACCGGTCAGCGTTCAGGCCAGAAGACGACGCGACGCGCGGGCGAGTAAAAAGAAAGAAAACAGCGGTCCATTTCCTCGGCGAGTTCTCCGTAAGAAGTCGGCTCGTCTCCTTTCCCCCCTCCTGCCCCGGTCAAAGCACCGCTCGACGAAGGGAACCACGACGTCACAGGAGGAGGAGGAGGCGAGAAGCCGCTCTCCCCTCCTTTTCTCTCCCGCCTCCATGGCAGTCGGAGGAGCCCTCCGCCAACTCCCGCCGGCGGCCCCCTTGTCTGGCGATACTGAACGGCGGGTTTCCTGGTAGCCGTCGCTGCGGCTGGGAGGTGCGGATGGGGGCGGCAGCGGAGGAAGAAGGGATTGCCTCCAGGGCCGTGCGGGCGCTGGGGATGGGGTTCGATCTCGCGGCTGACTACCGGGTCAGGTTCGCCAAGGGGTTCCCTGGCGGTTCACGGCTGGTGGAGCTCAGTTCCGGCGGCGAGGTCAAGGATGTCGTCCTCCCCGGAGGACAGGTCGTACGTGGGGTTCCGGCGGATGTGAGGTGCGACAAGGGGGAGCGCACCAGATTTCAGTCTGACGTGCTAGAGTTCAACCAGGTGAGCGGTAATTCAGTGGTCCCGGATGTTGGTTTTTGTGTGTGCGTGCTGGGTGTGGTGGATAGTCTCCGTGCATCACTTGTGCCTTCTGACATCTTTCGCTTCTTCCCTGGTTCATCTTAGCTCTTGTACTGCGAGTACTGACCACGACCTGAGTGATATTTTGATAGTTTTCTGAATCTCTTGTTTAAAATATGGCGTGAATCATTTTGCCTAATAGCAGCAATGAAGACACTACCAATGTGCCGACTGCCCCAAGTTGCAAATTGCTTGTAGTTATCGTATGATAAATAGCGGATGCACAAGGTTCAAAGTCACCGACAAAGTTCACTAATCAATCATTGCCTGCTGCTCCTGAGACCTTCACTAGATGCTGATCCTGTAGGTCCAAGTTTTGACTACGGGGCTGAGTGAGAAAAGGAAAATTTGCTTTGGATTACCCTTTTATGACTTCACACTTATTTCGAACTCACTTTCAAGAAACTTTTGTGTAATTTCTGGCATGCCACAATGAAGGAGACAAATCGCTTCCTATTCCATGGAAGGAGTGCATCATAGACGCAGCTAATAGCCTTTTGAGTGAAGCAAATTGTATGCATCATTATTCATTACGTTGCATTGCCTATGCACAATTTTATTTGGAAAATGATCCGGTAGAAAAGGGATAGTGTTCTCATATCCCAAATAGGCAAGAGAGTTGATCAACCATTTCTTAGCAACTTCAACAACTAAAACTAAAAGTTTAGATCATGTTCTAATTTGGAAGAAATGGTTATATTTTTTTCCTGCTGCATAAACCAGCTGTCGTTCAATGAACTAAAAGTGGATCCGCTCTATGCCTTAAAGAACAAAGTGGATTTACCATATACTTGAATGTGGATCATTGTGCTACTGCTATTAGATCCATTGAGAAGGCAAACGCCATTCTTAAAACTCAAGATTTTAAAGTATATTATCATTTTTGGAACTACTAAGTGTTTCTCAAATGAGGCAATGAGATTAGCTTCAACTAAGGCCTCTGTTCACTTTAACCAGAACAGCATCTTCCAACCAATGTTAATATCAAATATCAGATGTTAATACGAGCATGATTTTACTCAACCTTGCCTATGCAGTTAAATGTGCTTTAGATGATTCCCCACATTTTGGTGCAAGGCAGGGTTGCCCCCTCCTCGTCTCAAGGCCTTGAGGGGGTTGCATTAAAGCTTTTATGGCCATCTCAGCCTTTGTGTACTATAAATTATATTGTATCTTTTACAAATTTTCATCTTCATCACTATATTGTACATATTGTATTACATCAATGACTTTTAACTTTGGTATCTATTTCTTTTTAGCATCATACATTTGTTAGTAAAGCTTGTAGTGAGCACTTAAGCAATTGCCTAAGCAATCATACATTTGGTCTCCTCATCCACTTGCCTCAGATAGCATGGGGCCTTGCAGGTTGATTTATCTTGGGCTTCTACATAATAACTATCACATTTATGCGCTTATTTTTTTTATCTTACAGATGTCTGAGTTGCTAAATCAGAAATCATCAGTCCAAGGAAAAATACCTTCTGGTTACTTCAATGCTCTTTTTGACTTAAGCGGAGCATGGCTTGATGATGCCATGGGTACAAAGTGCCTTGCTTTTGATGGTTACTTCATTTCTCTATACAATTTTCATCTAACAACGTTTCCACTTATTCTTCGAGATGAAGTGAAAAAGGCTGTTCCATCACGATGGGAACCTATAGCCCTATCAAGGTACGATGGAATGTAACTGTCAACACAAGAGTTCTTTAAAAATATTTTATGTGAAGTATCTTTATCAAGGGTGCAGCTTAAGTTCTAAAGTTTTTTCCAAATTCTCAATCATTTCATTGTTTAAACCATGGAATGCCATCTCGCGAGATCTCGGTCTCGCCAAGGGGGCCGAGAAACGAGATTGCCGAGATCTCGTCCCAAGTAGCCTGGTCCGAAAAACAAATTTCTTTGGGAGGCTTTTCCCCCCTTATACTATAGTTGTCAAGGCGGGTGACAAGGCACTACTTGACCAGCGCCTTTTGGGAAATCCCCCAAAATTTATACATAATACCAAAAAAATTCTATTTTTATACCAAAATTTATACTTATACTTGACAAGGCACTACTTAGTATAAGTCGATCCGCGACTACTCTGCGCCCCCCATTTATGATAGTGTAAACATATTAATATATCTCATTATCACTTATACTATCGCGGATAAAAATGTGCTACAAGTTTAATACCATATTAGTATTTAAATATAATTGTATGTAAGATTAAATCTTTTAAAAGCAAAAAGATCATTTTTTTGGTATTGAGAGTACTTTGTGATTGTTCATTCACACAATTGATGTATAAATGTGTTATATATTTTCATGTAAATTCAATGATGTACTCCTATCTTTATAAGATATTATGTTATGTTTCATACATATATGCATTTTGATCCGAGATCCGATCTTCCGAGATTTTTCCAAGATCTCTCCGAGATCTCTTCTCTTTCACCCTCCCGAGACGAAGCCGAGATCCGAGATGGCAAACCTTGGTTTAAACCATGCTAATGAACATAGTTTTATTATGTAAAATAAAGAGTGATACTTAATTTTTTTACTGATAGCTTAATGTTTATAATGTGGATGTGAGTCTAATAATGCTGGTGATGCCTAGTTCTACTTCTCTCCTTCTCTCTATAACCATTTCTCCCAATGTTTCTCCCTTTATCTGTTCTTTATTTGATGCATGGTGGTCTATGCATTTTACTCAGATCAGCCCTCTTTATTATCAATCTCCATATCAATGATAAAAATTATGAAAAGTTTTATCATTAAATTGTGCTTTTCTCATATCTAATATCATGAAATGTTTTTTTTAAACCCCATCTTCAAATAGATAAAAATTACTGCCAGAAATATGCTTTTCTTGCATTATTAGATGAAGATTTTTTCAAAGGTCTACATAGTGATTGTTATGCATTACCCTTGACTACAAATTCCTTATTTTCATGTCTTTTTAGGGTAACCTTAGCACTTTTAGGGCCATTATTTAGTTTACTAGGGTAGTTTTAATGGAAATTCATTAAGTAAATGAACCTTATTCATTGTTTACTCGGTTCATATTATGAATTTATTTATCACCCTGTAATAGAGGAACTCATGCGTAGGAAGAAAAGTTTCTCTTAAACCAAGAAAAGTAACTAAATTATGTACTTCATTTGCCAGGTTCATTAAGACATATGGGACACACATAATTATAGGGCTAGCAGTTGGAGGGCAAGATGTTATATGTGTCAGACAGAGTCATTCTTCATCTATTCCTAGCACAGATGTTAAGCTACATCTTGAGGATCTTGGAGACTATTTATTTTCTGATGGAAAGAGCCTATCTCCTCTACATAGAAAGAACCGAGAAGGCAAGCAGAAGGTAGTATAATCATCGTGTTAATTGAAACTTTCTCATGTTTCTTGTGGCTAACATCTCAGCCTGCAACTATAGGTGCCTGAGGTATTTCGGAAAATATTGCAATCAAACAACTTGCAGCTGGCCAGCTACTCAGAATCATCGAGTAAAGATGTAAGAGAAACCTTTGTTAGGACTAAATATTCTCACTAAACTGAATTTTAACAATTGTGCTTTGATGTGTATAGGGCCTCACTATCATTTGTTCTAAGCGAGGTGGAGATTCACATTTAGGTAGTCACAGTAAGTGGCTACAGACGGTGCCTATGCAACCTGATGCAATTCACTTCAAATTTGTGCCAATTACTTCCCTGCTCACTGGAGTTCCTGGTAGTGGTTACCTCAGCCATGCTATTAACCTGTACCTTCGTTGTAAGTTATTTTATTCGCATTGCAGACTACCTAAAGTACGTTTCATTGCATTTATTTCATCCTCCACAATACATGCATTTTTATATGACCAATGCCATCGTTATAGATCATTTCCAAGTGTTTGATCAAATTTAGGCTATGGATTTGATGCCAAAAGCTTAATCTTGTTGAAAAGCATAGTGCAGATGTTTTTAGCGGGTTCTTATTCCTTATAGTTAATACATAAAGCTTGTCTTTCCATTTTTACTGCTATAAAGATTAAATTAGATAGTCAAGTCAGATGGGAGGATTATATCTTACACAATGTAATTTAAACTCACAATTATTTTGTCAATAGTGTTGTAGTGTGGTCACATTCTTCAGTTTCTTATCTTATCAAGTCATGCATTTTATGGTCATTAATTCTTTTGACATTAAATTTTTTTTATCATCTAGTTTTTTGCATTTATTGGATACTTTCTTTTACTAAATTGTATCCACTGATTTCAGCAGTATTCTTTTTCTTTATACTTGACACATAAAGCTTATCTCTTTCCATTTTCGCTGATGTAAATATTAAATTAGATATTCAATTCATGTGGGAGTATCACAGCTTACACTTTGCAATTTAAGCATACAATTCTTTTGTCAATAGCGTTGTAGTTTGGTCACCTTCTCCAAATTCTTATCAGGTCGTGCATCTTTATGTTCATTAGTTTTTTTGTCATTACTTTTATTTTTTGTATTTATCCATTTTTTTGCTTTGATAGGATACTTCCATTAGATGACCCTGTTCTGTTACTATCTTGTATGCACAGATAAACCTGCACCAGATGATTTGCAGTACTTTCTGGAGTTTCAAGTACCGCAGCAATGGGCACCAATGTTTAATGAACTGGCTCTTGGACCTCAAAGAAGAAAGGTAGCCTTCCCCACGTTGCAGTTCAGATTCATGGGTCCCAAACTCAAAGTCAACACTGCACAGGTATAAGATGTTAGTCCTTCATATGTGAATTTCTCTCAGTGATTCATGTTCTGTTTCTTTTTTAATTATCATTTCACATAATGTTTCCTTTCAGTATTATTTCCCGTAATCTATGCTAACATTCACATGACCATAGACTACCTGTGCATTTCTTCCTAGACTAAATTTTTAGGCAATTTTTGGTTTGCCTTCAATGCCCTCTAGTTCTTCTGTTGGATTCTGCTGCTGGATTGAAGTAACAAGGGATGTACATTTACTGTGCATGAATAAGCTTTTATGTTTACACGTATTCTTCTCAAAAGGGAAAATAAAGTCTACTTATGTTCAAGTATTAACAGATTTCTGCTTAGTTTTCTCCTATTGAATAAGCTTTGTAAGCACTATATGCACTGCTATCGAAATATCCTTGTGCTTGATCCTTCCAGAATGAGATTCCCTGGTGAATAATGGTGGTTCACCAACTTTTGCTTCATGCTACCTGATAAAGGTCAAAACACATCACCTAGTGATGTGTATGATTCAAAACTGTTTACATCTAGCTGCATAGGCCCGATTCTTCACATAATAAGTTCTATTACCTCAGCAAGCTGGTAAAATGATAGACCATTCACACTTGCATCTTGGATGTTGAGATGAGACAAAAAATTACCTATTTAATTTCTAGGCTAAGCCATTGTAGCAAAGCATGGTTGTCAAGGCAACAAAGTGACCAAGGGCCTTTTATCGCTTAAGCAGTAATGGGGTGGAGCAGGGTGAAGCAGGGTGTGCAGGGGACAAAGTAGGGTGTGCAAGGTGTGGAGCAGGTCCTTGACACCATTGATATTGCACTAGACACGGGATTCTTTGGTGGTCGCCGGCTCCCTTGCTCCATGCAGGCTAGTCGTCGTTGCAGATGACTCATGAGCAGCGGCAGCAGCAGGCGGACATGATCAAGAACACCATCAATCTGCACAGGGAGAGTCTTCAGTTTGAACAAGACCAGCAGAACCCTGATCATCATTTGTTCTCCTTCATCTTTGATTCCTTGACAGATGGAAAGTACATGAGTTATCACTACCGTGATGGTCACCAGAGATGAGAGTTGCTCCAACGATTCTGGAGGTTCTCATGGGTTGTCACCACCTACGTCCAGGGCCTAGCTGGGAATAGGGTGGTTCTCCCAGGGTGTCAGTGTAAAATCCTCGTCCTTGTCGTGGGTCGTGGAGTGGTGCTGAAGCTGATGGTTGGATCATGGTGGGGGCTGCAGAGGTCAGCAGGTGTTGAGGTCCAGTTTCGCATCTTAAGTGGCCTCCTCGTGACGTCACGATGAGCATCTGAAGCCACCCTGTGGTGACAGACATCTTTGCTGATCAACGGGTGCTGGCTCCCTGGAGGACATATAGCCAAGTGGCTGCAGGTGTTCATGGATGTTGTAGGAGGATCTGGACCTATGGTAGATGTTATGGGAGGGATCATGCGATCATGGGGTGTAGAAACAGCCTACGATGTCACAAATGTTGGGATGTCGGGCACCGCAAGAGAGGCTGCCCGGTGTCTGGAAGGAAGTTTGAGTCCAGCCATCCTGTGACTCCATTAGGAGTGACTGGGGCGTCCTTTGATGTTCTGGTGCTGCTGGGATGAGGGAGAAGAAGGCCTGGCTGGATCAATGTTGCATTGTGTCTATTAAGGGGGAGTTGGATCCTACTGCCAAGAGAAGCTTGCTTGATTCTTCTTTGAAGCTTAACTGGCCAGCTTCCTGCTCCTGGTGGATTCTCGCCTCCGCACCAGTGCGACATTCGCATTCGCCTGTGGAGATATGATGTTCTAGCCTTGGAGACTTCGGAGAGAACTCGTCCTGTGAAGATTTGTGTAGGGGTTGCTTGCATTTTTTTCAAATGGAATCATGTCTGTCAAGGATCCTCTTGCCCTTTGGTTGAATGGCTTTCGTGGACAAGAGGAAATTGTGGAAGCCGATTCACGATGTTTTGGAGTGGTCATTATTAGTGCCTTTGATTTTGAACTTGGATTTTCATTTCCAACTCTGATTGGTGGCAAGCAGTTATGTATTGTTGTGAAGGCTGTTTCAACAAAACAGAGTGACGATGGCTTAACAGGCACAATGGTGGATTTCAACATTCACAATTCAAAACCTTCCTATCATAGCAAGTCAGAACTGTTTGGGAAGGTCCAGGTGGGCAAATCAAGCATTTTTGGCAAGCTGCTAGCATCGCAAAGCCAATGGAGGAAGGTTCTCGCCGTTACTAGGTCAATAGTGTTTTCGGGTGGAGAAGATGAGTGTCAGGTTGACCCAATGGGTATTGGCGATCCAATTAGTGTGGATCCGAGTAACTTACCCAGTGGTGAGCCCAGCTCTTCCGGTTGTCAGACCAGCCAGGTGGGCATCAAGCCAACCTACAAGGCAGCCCTCTGAACTGGTACCATTCAAACCGGTCCCTTTCGACGAAGATTGGGGGGGGCAGGCACTCTCTAAACCGGGCCAATCAAGTGGTCTTTGCGGACTGGCTGGTCCTTCAGTCAGTCACAGCATGGAGCTTCTACACCGGCCATTGCCTAGTTTGCAGCAGCTTCGTTCACAATGTGTGATGGACAAGAGTCCAGAGATGGAGATGGCCATGATAACTCTTGCAATGGTCAATTAGGTCCTGATTTCAGTGGTGGGTGGGGGAAGGATGAAGGACAACAATGGTATATGCTTTGCCCCACTTTCCGGGACACCTGCTGAGATGCAATGCAAGGATCATAATCTGCTAGTAGTACCAGAAACGGTTGATGGTCACTGGTCAGTGAACAGGGGAATGAGGATGGTGTCGTCAGAAGCTATCAGTGATGAGGACAATTTTGTTATATGGGTTGAGGAAGCTGGGCAGAATGGCAGAAGTTGGCTAATATTCTAGTAAAAGTGTAGGGGGCATAGAACGCAGAATCAGCCGATCCGGATCGGAATCGGCCGATTCCTGGATCGGATCGGCCATTGCCGATCTGATTCTTGGCTGAAGGACCGATCCAGAAAAAAGTTCCGGCAGAATCGGTCGGGATCGGCCGGATCGGTCAGAATCGGATCGGAATTGGACCGGAATCGGAATTGGATCGGCCGAATCGGTCGGGATCGAAATCGGAATCGGATCATTTTTTTTTTCTTTTTTTGTTATTCCAATCAGATCAACCAAGATCGGCCATAATCGGTCCAGAATCGGATCGTTTTTTTTTTTGCTTTCTTTTGCTTGTCGATTCTAGATCGATTTTCTTCTATTGGATCAGTCGGAATCAGTCCGATCCGATCCGGATTGGATCGGTACCCACTGATCCCGATTCCGATTCCGATCCCGCGATCCTTGGTAGGGGGTGCCTTGTCTTGATTGGGCACATGAGGTGGAGACCACGTGAACAATATTTGATGATGTGATTCAATCCACTTATAGGTTTGGGGGCTGTGAGTAGGAGGTTAGAGGTTTTTGGACAATCTAAGGGAAGAGCTACTTGGCCTAAAAGGAGTTCAGGTAGGGAAAAAAGAACATCCCAGCAGAGGATTGGTTCCAGAGAGATAGCTTCATATTGAGGAATGAAATTACGGAAGATAGTAGAAGACGGAAGAAGACTGGGAAAAACATTGTTATTCATAAATGAATAACATTATCATGTGAAATTGTCAAGGGATCGTGGGCAAAGCAAAATTCAGGGAACTACACAATATGATGGCTTTGACGATACTATATGTTCCTTTTTTGCATGAGATAGAAACAGATTTTGCTAATTCTCAAGACGAGGAGAGGCTTAAGTATGGAAATATGTATGGATTTTATTGTGTTTCTTTATCGGGGAGAAGTGGTGGTCTGGCGATATTGTGGGTTGATAGGTTGTTTACTGTGGATGTCATTTGCAAAGAAAGACACTTTCAGGCACTCGAGTTTAACAATCCTAGTGACGGTAAAGAAGATTATGGTTGGGAGATTAGAATTCCTTTTTGAAATCCTTTTCCTTCTTTTGGACTAGCATTGACTACTATGAAAATATGTGATATTCATAGGAGTATTAGCTAATTTGATGTGGTATTATTTTATAGGAACACCGATGGTTCCACAGATTTGCTAAGCGTCGATATGGGTATCACCCACTACTTAGATGATCTGAACCACAATTTAATTTATGAGGTTATCTGAGTTCTTTGAAAAATAAATTTTGACCTCTCTCCACCGGACTTGCGATATTCGGTGTTAATTACATCGGCTGAACACTCGAACACCATGATTGACCGTCACAACAACATATTGAACGGAAGTCATTCATCCACATGAACACAAAGTTGGAAGACATATCCCCATAGCCTTATGAGATGGAATTTGGTTGAACTTAATTCAAACTTTCAAGTTTGGGTTCATTGATTTTCTTCTTGATTTAGGATTTGATTTGTTTTGTTTATGTCTTTGGTCATTTGTTGACTTAGACAATTTTGAGTTGATCTCTTTTTTTATGTTTGTAGGAATTAATTTCCATTTTTTTAGTGTGTTTATTAGCATTTTTTGCTTGATTTAAGTGAATTTACTATTATTATTAAGATTTGTTCTTAATAATATTGATCACTTTAATTTTTTCATGGTTGATTTTAATCCAACATAACTTGTTTTTGTAGTCATTGGTTGACATTTTTTATGCATTATTTAATGACATAATTTTGGTTGGATTATGTTAACATTTTATTAATGTTTTGATCATTTATTTGATTTGAATTTTGTTATGAACACTTAATTATTTAAGTAGCATTATCCATTTGGGTTGATTTAATTTTCTATGGTTAAGTCGGATTCAAACTTAACATGTTTTGTAACCATTTGTGGTTATTTTTTATGTATGATTTTATGGCATGAATTTGATTTGATTATGATGGCATTTTTTGTTAATAAATAAGTCATTATTTGATTTGATTTATTCAAATTTGATTATTTGATTAAGTTTAAAAATTATTATTTCAATGACTTATTTAATTTTTATCCACCTCCAAAGTCGTGGGGATTATATGTCATCCTTGTAATTAATCCGGTCGATTTCGAACTTGAATTTATTTCATGTCGATTTGAGTACTGTCGTCTGATAAATGAGGGGGCATCCGAGCCTTTGTTCCTCAACATGTTAAAGTTTGTTCGGTTGGCTTGCCAACACTTTGGCTTTACCGATTTGGGTTTCGGCTTTGCACGATATTTCGATTTCGCAGACAAATTTTCTTCGTATGTCCAAGAATGACTTGATTGCATTTGATATGCGAGCATTTTGGAGCTTCTTCTGTTGACATTTTCGGCTTTGCCGTGCAGGTTTCGGCTTTTTCGACATTTCGGCCTTCTGGGAACGATTTTCTTCGTATATCCCGAAGAATGGCTTGATTGCATTTGATATGCGGCATTTACGGAGCTTCTTCGGTTTTTCTTTGACATTTCAACTTTACCGTCCGGGTTTCGGCCTTTTCGGTATTTTGGCATTCTACCGAACAGTATTGTCTTCATGTGTCCAAAGAATGGCTTGATTGCATTTTTGATATGCGGCTCTTACGGAGCTTGTTTCGGTCTTCTTGACATTTCGACTTTCTTTACCGTCTGGGTTTCGGCCTTTTCGGTATTTTGGCTTTACCGAACTAGATTGTCTTCTGTGTCCATGAATGGCTTGATTGCATTTGATATGCGGCATTTAAAGACTTGTTCGGGTTTCTTGAGCATTTCGGTTTTACCGATTTGGGATTTCACCTTGATTTCCCGTTCGGTTTGACCGGCATTTCGGTTTGACCGATTTGGGTTTTCGATTTGAATTCCCGTTTGGTTTGACCCGGTATTTCGGGTTGCCGACTTGGGTTTTCACTTTGATTTCTGCTCGGTTTAGGCATTTCGGTTTGACCGATTTGGGTTTTCAATTTGAATTCCCGTTCGGTTTGGCCGACATTTCGGCTTTACCGATTTGTGTTTTCTATTTGTATCCAAAATAGCAAGCTACTTTGGGCTCCTTTTAATGGAAAGGTAGCGCAAAACCACTTAATTTTGGCAGCATTTCGGCTAGATCGGAGTTGGGTTGGCTATTTTCTATCCAAAATAGCGAACTCTTTTGGGCCCCTTTTTATGGAAAGGTATGTGAAAACCACTTAATTTCGGAAGATTTCGGCTAGGCCGGAGTTGGGTTAGCATGTTTTCTATCTAAAATAGTTTACTATTTTGGGCCACTTTTATGGAAAGGTGGCCTTGAAAACCACTTAATCTCGGCAGCATTTCCGCTGGACCGGACTTGCGTTCGCTATTTTCTATCCCAAATAGTTTACTATTTTGGGTCCTTTTTATGGAAAGGTAGCGCAAAACTTGACCCATTTTTATGGAAAGGTAGCACAAAACCAAGGTATTTCTTAAGCCAAGGAGTGAGAATGTGGAGCTTCTCTCTCTTTGACTCTCTTTTCTCACTGAATGCCAACCCATGCGTATGGCCATTGGGGGGTATTTATAGGAGATCTTGAAGGGTGAAATGGTCGCGAAAATTACCCACATTATCTCCATTTTCGGAATAGTGGGAGGTGACCGGATCGGGGTGAGATTACTCCCATTTCTCTCTCTTTTATGCTTCTGTTTGACCGGAAGTCAAACGTGGTGGTAAAGTCACCTTGGGGTGACCGGATCCGAGAAGTGGGGCCACTTCCTGGACGTGGGGATCATGGGAGAGGCTGGTTGATCGAGTCTCCCCTCTTTTTTCTTTTTTTTTTATTTTTTCTATGGTCTGTTTGACCAAAATTACCCACGGTTTGACCGGGGGTGGTGCGCGGTTGCACCCGCGCGCACGCTGGCCGCCGGCCAGCGTGGCATTTTTTTTATTTTTAAAATTCTCCCCTGTTTGACCGGGGGTGGGCGTGCGGTCACGGGCGCGCTCGCGCGCGTGCACCTACGCACGTTCGCCGCGCGGCTGTTGATTTTTTTTTCTCTCTTTTTTTTTTCAACAAATGCCTCCCACGGGACATTTCCCGGAGTCGAGGTTGAAGGGGAGTGTCCCGTGTCCAAACGGGTTTAGTCTTCTCCTTTTTCTTCTTCCCTCGAATGTTAACTTCTATGGATGAGAGATATTTTTCAGTATGTTACTAATACCTCTCTTTATTTCGAGCATGGCAGCTATGACGTGTGGAGGAGCTCGATTCATGCTGGAGACTAGTCGGGGAGACGCTTGTCGTAAACAAGGCATAGGCTCCCCCGATGCTTGCTTCAAAGAGTTACTGCCACTTCGTATCGCGATTCCACCATGAAAGCACGCTGCCTAACCTAACCGGTGGACATCTCCGAGGTTTGGGCAACTTGACTTCCTTTTAGTCGCTGGGAGTTGGAGCACTATGATTGGTGCTAGTTTGGTTGACTCCCTCTTCTTGTATCGTTCTTCAACCTTCTTTGGGTTTGTACTTGTTGCCTTCGGTGGTTAACAAATCGACGATATTGAATTCTTCTCATTTGTGACATACCCTTTCTCAAACATGTGTTGTGGGATGTAATAAATCCCATTGTTTGTAAGAAATAGTCACCTTGAAGGATTGTGTGCATGTTGACACATTTGCAGTATGGTCGAATTATGCAAGCCTTGATGATATATTGGTTCAATGACCATATAGACTACGAAGAGTCGCTGATGATATGAAGTTTGAACCGTATAGGCTTTGATGACTATGAGGGTATGCGCCTGATAACCACATAAACCTTGTTGGTTATGGTGGTGCATGCTCTTTAAGGCTACATAGGTCATGGAGACCATGATGGCTTGTGATTGCCTTCTTCTTTTTTGAAAATCATGCAGACCGGAAGTGAGTTACGATGTTGTGAGGGTTTCAAGGCTATGTAGGTCGGAGGACCATGATAACTTGTGATTTTTCTTTTGAAAAGCTATATAGGCCTTGAGGGCTATGCTAGCATGAAAATTTTTGAAAACCACGCAAACCGAAAGGGCCATGAAAATTAGAACTATGTAGGTTTAGAGGGCCATGATGGTATGAGTTTTGAACCGTATGAGCAAAGAGCCATAATAGTATGGAGTTTGAACCATTTAGGCTTAAAGGCCATGATGGTATGAGTTTGGATATGAACTTTGAACCATACAGGCTTAGAGAGCCATGAGGGTGTTGAGTTTGAACCATATAGGCTTAAAGGCCACGATGGTATGAACTTTGAACCATATAGGTTTAGGGAGCCATGATGGTATGAGTTTTGAACCATGTAGGCTTAAAGGCCATGATGGTATGAACTTTGAACCATATAAGCTTGGGAGCTATGATGGTATAAGTTTGAACCATATAGGCTTAAAAGCAATGATGGTATGGAATTCGAACCATATAGGCTTAAGGGCCATAATGGTTTAAAGTTTAAACCATATTTATGGGCCTAGGATGGTGTGAAGTTAAACCATGTAGGCTTAGGGGGGCATGATGGTGTGAAGTTAAACCATATAGGCTTAAAGGCTATGACGGTATAAAATTTGAAGCTATATAGGCCTTGAGGGCCATGATAGCATGGGGGCTTTGAAAAACCATATAGACCGAATGGGTCATAATGGTATGAGATCTTCTTCTTTTTTTTTGAAAACCATATAGACCGAAAGGGTCATGATGGTAAGAGTTTGATAACCACATAAACTTCGTTGTTTACGGTGGTATATACTTTTTAAGGCTATGTAGGCCATGGAGACCATGATAGCTTGTGATTTTTTTGAAAAGCTATATAGGCCTTGAGGGCCGTGATAGCATGATTTTTTTTTTCTAGCACTGTAGCACTTGCGGGTTTCACCCAGGACTAGCCCCCTTTGTATTTTGCCTACACGCCTCGGTGAGTTTTTTTTTTTTTTTTCATGTAGCGGGGTTACTCGATTTTGCACTAGAGCCTTTCGGGTTTTTACCCTAGCTAGGTATATTTTGACAATTTTGCCCTTAGCCAATCGATTGAAGATGAATGGCTAAGTACATCCGGCATCTCTGTTTTTAGCCCTTATTTGATCTCTTTTTTTCGAGTGAATTAGGAGTTTAGGCTTCCTCGGGCCATAGGATTTTTTGGGCGGTGAGGAATTAAGGCTTCCTGGGCCATAAGGGTTTTCGTATCATTTAGTTTGTGAACGTGAATGGATCGGCATTCGACTTATGATACAAATTCAGGCGACTTCATGCCATTGGGACCCTTTGGCTTATGAGCGTAGAAAGGAAGCATGCTTGGCTTATAGGGTATGACATCGGGGCCTATAGGCTTGGAAGGATGAAAGGATTATCCTCAGCCTTAGGGGTATGAAGTTTGGGGTGACTTTATGTCATTGGAACCCGTGGACTTGTGAGGATGAAAGGATCATACTCGGCCTTGGGGTGTGAAGTTTGGGGTGACTTCGTGCTGCTTGAACCCGTAAGCTTGGGAGGATGAAAGTATCATGCTCGGCCTTGGGGGTATGAAGTTTGGGGTGGCTTCGTGCCAAAAGGAAACCCATAGGCTTGGGAGGATGAAAGGATCATACTTGGCCTTGGGGTTTAGAATTTGGGGTGGCTTCATGCCATTTGAACCCGTGAGCTTGGGAGGATGGAAGTATCATGCTCGGCCTTGGGGATATGAAGTTTGGGGTGGCTTCGTGCCATTTGAACCCTTGGGCTTAGGAGGAGGAAAGGATCATGCTCGGCCTTGGGGTGTGAACTTTTGGGGTGGCTTTATGCCATTGGAATCCGTGGATTTGTGAGGATGAAAGGATCATACTCGGCCTTAGGGATATGGGTTTTGGGGAGGTTTTGTGCCATTTGAACCCTTGGGCTTAGGAGGAGGAAAGGATCATGCTCAGCCTTGGGGTGTGAATTTTCGGGGTGGCTTTATACCATTGGAATCCATGGACTTGTGAGGGTGAAAGGATCATACTCGGCCTTAGGGATATGGGTTTTGGGGTGGCTTTGTGCCATTTGAACCCTTGGGCTTAGGAGGATAAAAGGGATCGGCTCGGCTTATAAGGGTATGGATTTCGAGGTTATGTAGGGGGTAGGGGCCTTACAAGTGTACAAGGTATGTTGACGTGACATTTAATGAGGCTAGACATAAAAGTCATAATAGACTCAACTCCCAACATTTCTCCTTCCTTTTTTTTTAACTAGCCTGACTGCCCTTTTCGGGTTTTCACCCAGACTAACCCCTTTCATATTTTGCATGTATGTCCTCTTTACGAGGTTTTTACACAGCAGGGCTATCCATTTTTGCCTGAGGTGCCCTTTGTGGTTTTTTTTCCACCTTAGCTGGATTTTTTTTTTGACACTTTTGCTCTTAGTTGATCAATTATGGGTGACCAACCAAGACTGTCAGGGCATCTCTATTTTTTTAGCCCTCTTTTTTGTGAGGAATTTAGGCCTCCCCTGAGCCATTGAAATTCTTCTTGCCGGTGAGACTTGTGAGACAAGGAATAAGGGGTCCCAAGCTCGATCTCGAAGGCATCTATTTTGGGAGAATAGAAGCCACAAAATTTGAACCACGTATGGGTGTAGGAGTTATGGTGATATGAAGCTTTGGAAGCGAATAGACATGGAAGTCATGATGGCACCAAAATTATTTGTAGCCATGCAGACTTAAAGTCGTGATGGCGTACGAGATTTTTTTTTGAAAGCTATCTCTTGGCCTTGAGGGCCGTGCTTAGCACAAAAAGTTTTGAAAACCATAACCTTAATGGTGTGATGGTACAAGGATTTGAGAACCGTATGAACTTAAAAGTCAGTGATGGTATAAGTTGAACAACCATATAGATCTTGCTAGTCGTGATGGTGTAAGGATTAGCGAACGTATAGACTTGAAGAGTTATGATGGTGTGGGTTTAACGATGTCAATATAGACCTTCTGGTCGTGATAGTGTAAGGATTTGAAACAATATAGACACGAAGGGTGATGGCATGGATTTAATAACCATTCGGACCTTGTTGGTCGTGATGGTGCAAATATTTGAGAACGTGAGCCGAAGGGTCGTGGTATGGTTGAACAACCATAGACATTCTTGGCCGTGATGGTGTAAAGATTTGAGGATCATGTAGACCTTCTTGGTAATGATGAGATAAGGCTTTAGAAACCATGTAGACTATAATGGTCATTATGGTGTAAAAGCTTGAAAGTCATATGGACCTTGGTGGTCATTATGGCCTGAAAACTTAGAGAGTTATAAAGGCCTTGAGAGCCATGATAACATCGAGTTTCTATGACGACCGTGAATGTCATAATGGTACGAAGGTTTGAAAATTGTGCAGAGTCTAAAGGACCATGATAGCATGACTTTTTGCAAACCATGTAGACCAAAACTTGAAAGGGTCATTATGGTACAAATGTTTAAAAGTAATTCGTGGCTTGAGGTTTGAAAGCCATGTAGGTTGTGAGAACCGTGTGATGGCAGAAAAAATTTTGGGAGGCTATATAGGCGATGGAAGCCATGATAACAATGTGAGTTTTTTTTTGGAAACCACGCTAGACTAAAAAGATCATTATGGTATGGAGACTTGGAAAGCCACATAGACCTTCTTTGAGTCGCTGATGGCATAAACTTTTAGAACTACGGACCAAAATGGTCATTATGGTGTAAAAACTTGAGAATCGTATGGACCTTAGATGGTCACTATGATATGAAGTTTTAGAGCTATAAAGGCCTTGAGGGCCGCTGATAGCTTGTTGTAGACAAGCGACCTTTAGCGATGGACCGAAGTGGGGGACCTCGACCTTTGGCATCCAAGCTTGTTTGATTTGGGAGAATGCTTTCCCTCGGACCTTCGGAAGAAAGACTTGCTCCTATGCCCCCTGTCAATGTTCGGTAGAATTTGGATCTTTAGCCCGTGTAGCTTTGGCCGTGCATCCGCAATGTGGCCCAGGGACTCGCCCTCACCGGTTGAGCGAAGTACGGGGTAATCAATGGATCAATTAGCCTCCCGTGCATAATAGGGCGAGAATTGTCTTGTCGCCCGAGTAGAATGTTGAGGCGTCGTATGTAGGCGAAATTTGTCTCGGGCATGGGATTTATTCAAGCCCGATTGATGTTTTTGAGGCAAGCCCGATAACCGATCGGCTACAACGTATACGGATTTAATGGAGGATTGATTCCTCGTAAAATCATGATATCTTGAGTCATTGATAGACTATATACATTCTCCTTACGGGTAGAGGATTTCTTCCTTGTCCTCTTTGTGGTAGAAATGTTTGTAAGTCATCGATTGATGCCTTGGTTGTCACTTGAACTTTCCATATTTCACCAATGTACGGCGAGTGGTGATCATGCAACATTCCGGATAGGGATTACTTCACCTACTGCGTATACAGGCGAGAAAGTTTGTTCTTGGCCCACGTCGTCACAGCATAGTTTAGGGGCTTGCCCCCAGCCGCCTATGGATATTGGGTCGAACCTTCGATTGATTAGCTTGATGGTTTGGTGAGCTGAAGGTTGATCCCCCGTCTTGATAGCTTTGGTGTGGTCACTTGGTCGGACAACCATCATATTCATTTGGGTGAAAGATTTGTTCCTTCCCCTTGTGTAAATGTTGATAACCGGTCTTTGAGTCGTCCAACCATAGTAACCTGATGGGTTGAGGGTTGGCCCCCACCCGAGCAATCACCGTTTGGGAAGCCCTGACATCTTCTAAATAGAGGATTTGTTCCTCGTTTTTGTAGTGCTTTTGGGCTAAACCAGTGGTCAATTAGTCATGGTATTCTTGTGGGTTAAGGATTGGTTCCTTACCCATAAGTACTTGAACCAGTTAGCCGGAATTGTTTGTTCTCTTGGGAGTTGATTTCCCTTTGGAGCAACTTTGACATGGACCGTTGACCGATCAATCGCATCATGTCTTTTAGGTAGAAATTTTATTCCTCGCTCATTTGGAAGGTCTAGCCTCTCGATTGGGCAACCATTGTGTGCCAACGTCATAGAATGAGAATTTATTCTCGGTGGAGTGGCATTAGCAGTTGTTGCTCGGCTAGCCATTGAGAATTTTGACGAAGTATTTGTTCCTCGTCAGTTGATAACCATTGACATTTGAGTCGAAAAATTTCCTTTGATTGGTGGACATGATTGATTTGGGTTTAGGGATTGTTCACCCTAAATGATGGCGATGCCGACTTGAATTCGAGAAATTTCTCATTGTCCGACCAACGCGACATTGTTTTTCATTCGAGGTCGATTTGGACTTTTTCTTCTTTTAATTACCCACGATCCGGATTTGTTGGGGGTGAAGGGTTGAACTTTGACTTGGTGTCATTATTTTCCATTCTGGTCGGATATTGTGTTGGCAAACAACAATATATGTCTATGATAACCGACTTGCACAACTTTGATACTGGGACTTAGGAGGACGATTCCATCGCGCCATGGTATGGCTTGCTTTATTGTAGGGCATATGAGAGAATAAGTCGATCGAGCATTTTCTTTTCTCTCAGCCCCTTTCTATGAGTATCTTCTTTCCTCCATGGTTAGGATGGTGAAGCATATTGGGCAGCCATCTTCATGGGATTCTCTTTTGAACCTTGGACTAAATCAACACCAGTAGCCTTGATGGCATTGGGTCGAGGTGGCTTGCATGCTTGTTTAGCTTTCGGGTTATTGGGCTCCCCGCCGCGTTGAATTCATTTTTGCCTTGACATTCTTTTAGACAACTCTGGAGAGAGTAGTTGTTCGTAGACAAAGTTTAAACAGGTGGTTTCCCATATGTGTTGTGTTGAATCTTCAATCTGGTGACGATACGGGTGTTACGAACCCATATTTGCTTGACTTTCGGGGATTGGTTCCCCACCTCGTTGACGTCCAATATTGGGGATTTGTTCTTCAGGCTTGGTGCCCCACAGGTTAAAGATTTATTCTTACCCAAGATGATAGTAGATGAAATGGGGGATCTCCCCCCCGCACGTCCAATGGTGACTTTTGATCGGTTCGATAACCGATTGGCCTTCAATCCCAAGGAGTGGTTCCTGGCGGGGTATCTTGATAAAC
Organism: Cryptocoryne crispatula var. balansae; assembly: GCA_036172225.1. Taxonomy (NCBI): domain Eukaryota; kingdom Viridiplantae; phylum Streptophyta; class Magnoliopsida; order Alismatales; family Araceae; genus Cryptocoryne; species Cryptocoryne crispatula. The sequence continues at coordinate 9,384,899 of CM069929.1, read as the reverse complement.
GAGGTCTTAAGCGAGATCCACTTTAGTAGCAAGATGGGTAGAGGATTTATTCCTCATCCCGGCTAGTTGAACAGCCAAAATAGAGCCTTAATTTTTTTGAAGAGACGGAGGTTCTTCCTTGCTCGGAACGCGATTGACGGTAGCATTTGACCGGTGACGGGTTTAGCCTCATCAATATCCTCCGATGGTTGAGGTTGACGTGGGAAGGTCCTCGAAAAGCTTGACCACTAATCACATTTGTGATGTTTTGTTGTGGTTTTGGATTGATACGTGTGATTGCGCGATTAACCGTGTATTGCCGCGTCGATTGCGGCTTCCTTGATCGGGGTACCTGTATGTTCACGAACAACGAAATAGTAGTCTTTGGCGAGGTGACCCAACTGCGGTGGTATACACGAAGTTTGGGTCATCAAATTTATAAACCTCGGTGGTTGCTTAGGTTGAGGCAAGGCGATCGGATTTTCTGCGATATAGACATCAAAAAAAGCCTTTTAAGCGTGCTCCCGTGTAAAGGAGTAAGACTTCTTCATTTCCTCGGCCAGAGCGAAGACTATTCCTCCGTGGAGAGCGGAGCTTCTTGGCTTTGAATGGGGACGGGAAAGGTTGCCCCGTTGCGGCTTGTTCTTGCCCCGGTGTGCGATGACCATGTAAACGTCCTTACGTAAGGACGTGAAGGCTTTCTCTTTCGCGGCCCTTTGTGGGGTTGCCCGCGTAGAACATTTCCTATTCGGACACGACTCGGTTAGCTTTGTCGAATGTCGAATGTTGGCTATTAGGAGCTTTTCAAAGATTTCGGGGCATAAGCCCTTTTGCATAGTCCTACAACCTCTTCATTTCTTGACGGATTAGGGCATTTCATGCGAGATTCCGTCGTCTTTTCGATGAAGTCAACGACAATTTCATCCTTGCATTGACGAGAGAGGTCAAATTCCACCCAGGTGGTACTAGCCTCTCGGTGGCTTGAAGCGCTCGATGGACTTGCGGCATATCTTCCCAACCTATGGCGAGTTGGGCTTGAATTTAGAGTACCACTCGAAGGTAGGACTGTGAGTGATGATAGAAGTAGCAAAGTAGATAGGACTCTTAGGGCTAACTTGCCCGTATGAGTCACATACATTGCTAGATGTTCTTTAGGTGACCGTCCATCAAATCTAGGACATTTTGGACCTTGGTCACCTACGATGCCAGCCGTTTGAACTTATAGTGGACGGGATAGGGAGTCTAATACAAGCCCACAGTCATCATACCATCATCATCGTATGCGTGGCGTCCGCGATTTGCTCGGCCATCATTGCCTTCGCTTGTTTTGGAGCGAGGAGCGGGTTGTTGATTTGGTCGGCGAGTGTCGGTGTTCCGGACACCTCCTCGGGCGGCCTCGTAGCCCGAGTTGTTGTGGTGCGGGTTGAGGCAACCCTTTCAAACCGACAAGAGCCCTAAGCTCTTGATTTTCCCTCCATGCTCGCCCAGGCGAGCATGGGAGGTGTGGCTTCGGCTTTTATAGGGGGTCTTGATGACGTGTTTCCCCTTGCTCTTCTTATTGACAAAGATCAACCGGAAGATTTTGTTGTGCCCAAAGCCAGCGTCGTCGTGTAACCGGACCTACTCGAGCGGTGTCTCGAAGCCTCCGCGACATTCTCGGACGGTTGTGGAACTTAATGTGTAGCGTACGAAGATTGTCATCTTGCTACGTGCCCCCGGTGTGGGCATTTTGCCGCAGAGCTCCTCAGAAGGAGAGGCGTTTGAAAACAGATACCCCCTAGGCCTGTTGCTATTCTTTTGTGGCGGTGGTAGGTTTAAAGAAGTGATTTTTTGACCGTGCACCGAGTGGTCGATTTCGTGGTCGACCGATCGATGACCCATTGTCGATTGAGGTGCATCAACAACAATGTGATGTCTTGGGTTTTGGAAACCCGTTTGCTGAATTTTGGGGAGTGGTTCCCCCTTTGAACGACTCGGTATACACCCCGGGGTGGTTGATTTCGCAACCACGCGATGCACTCGAGTTTTGGGAACCCGGACTTGCTTGAATTTTTGGGAGTGGTTCCCCGCAAACAATTTGATGCCCTCTGGGCACACATGATTGCCCCGATCGAAAAGACAATTCGGGGAGACAGGAGAGCTTCTTTCACACTCCCGCTTAATGACTTTTGGTCGATTCGGATACCAACCGGTCTTCGTTTTTGGCGGTGATTCCCTGGTGAGTCATGCTTGCAAGATTGTCCTGCAATAGGCTCGCAGAGATAGCATGGCGGTTGGGGGATTTGTTCTCCACCTTAGCTTGCCGGACGCGTGCCGGGTCCTTCTTGGGCTTCTTGAAGGCCGAGGGGTTATTCCTCGCCACGAAAGTAGCGATGACATGAGACCCGAATAACGAGATCCATCTTCATTGGTTCCTCCCGTCGGGCAAACTCGTTGGAAAGTGGTGGTGTGATGTTCCTCGCATTGCTGGGCTTGAAATGCCCGGTAGTGACTTTTGGTCGATGTAAACCGATCGGTCTTCATCTTTAGGAAATGATTCCTTAGCCGAGGTGTCATCCTGAAAATAGACCTTTGATCTATGTAGTAGTCAAACGGGCATAGAATTTGTTTCTTGCCGTGGCTTGATTAGACCGATGATAGGTCGTCCTTTTTTTTTTGAATGTCGAGGAGTTCTTCCTTGTTCGACGTGCCATGTTGGCGTATGACCCGATAACGGGTTTGACTTCATCGAACCTCTTTCGTAGGGCGAACATGTTGCAAGGTTGGCACTTGCGGGCTTCAAGTTTGGTTGGGCCCTTTCTGATTGAGCATGGACAACCGACACTTGGTCGATAGTCGCAGGCACCGATGTTGGTGCCACATCCACCTTAGTAAGGATGGGGAGCATGGGCTCCATTGCCTTGGTGGAGGTGATGGATGCTTCAGGACTTAGCGTTGAGTCTTCGGTTGTTGGGGTGGCAAGATCCACCCAGAGATGGTCCGATTGCAGGATAACCGAGGGGAAATGCCCTGTACGTCAAGGGTACATCAAGGTGCCCCCTGTCGAAGTTGATGACGTAGTCTTCCGAGAAGAAGATCTTTGTCTCCCTTTCCATTGCTTGGTGCTTTGAGTCTTCACTCCTGAAAGAACAAAGACAGACTAAAGGGATGAAAAGTTATATAAGAATTTGGCAGATTTATGACTTCACTAAGTTGCTGTGACGGAAAGATGAAGGGAGAGAGAGGTCCCACCGGGCGTGCCATTTGTTGGAACCTCGAATTTTCCTCACCCTCTCTTTTTGAAGAGGAAAAGAAGATTATGGTTGGGAGATTAGAATTCCTTTTTGAAATCCTTTTCCTTCTTTTGGACTAGCATTGACTACTATGAAAATATGTGATATTCATAGGAGTATTAGCTAATTTGATGTGGTATTATTTTATAGGAACACCGATGGTTCCACAGATTTGCTAAGCGTCGATATGGGTATCACTCACTACTTAGATGATCTGAACCACAATTTAATTTATGAGGTTATCTGAGTTCTTTGAAAAATAAATTTTGACCTCTCTCCACCGGACTTGCGATATTCCGGTGTTAATTACATCAATGAACACTCGAACACCTCGATTGACCGTCACAACAACATATTGAACGGAAGTCATTCATCGCATAAACACAAAGTGGAAGACATATCCCCATTGGCCTTATGAGATGGAATTTGGTTGAACTTAATTCAAACTTTCAGTTTTGGGTTCATTGATTTTCTTGATTTAGGATTTGATTTGTTTTGTTTATGTCTTTCGGTCGTTTGTTGACTTAGACAATTTTGAGTTGATCTCTTTTTTTATGTTTGTAGGAATTAATTTCCATTTTTTTAGTGTGTTTATTAGCATTTTTTGCTTGATTTAAGTGAATTTACTATTATTATTAAGATTTGTTCTTAATAATATTGATCACTTTAATTTTATGGTTGATTTTAATCCAACATAACTTGTTTTTGTAGTCATTGGTTGACATTTTTTATGCATTATTTAATGACATAATTTTGGTTGGATTATGTTAACATTTTATTAATGTTTTGATCATTTATTTGATTTGAATTTTGTTATGCACACTTAATTATTTAAGTAGCATTATCCATTTGGGTTGATTTAATTTTCTATGGTTAAGTCGGATTCAAACTTAACATGTTTTGTAACCATTTGTGGTTATTTTTTATGTATGTTTTTATGGCATGAATTTGATTTGATTATGATGGCATTTTTTGTTAATAAATAAGTCATTATTTGATTTGATTTATTCAAATTTGATTATTTGATTAAGTTTAAAAATTATTATTTCAATGACTTATTTAATTTTTATCCACCTCTCAAAGTCCATGGGGATTATATGTCATCCTTGTAATGGCACATCCAGTCAATCGAACTTGAATTTATTTCATGTCGATTTGAGTACATGGAAGTACAATAAATGAGGGGGCATCCGAGCCTTTGTTCCTCAACACATGTTAAAGTTTGTTCGGTTTGGCCAACACTTTGGCTTCTGATTGGAGTTTCGGCTTTGTCGATATTTCGATTTTACGAACCAAATTTTCTTCGTATGTCAGAGAATGACTTGATTGCATTTGATATGCGGCATTTTGGAGCTTCTTGTTTTCTTGACATTTCAGTTTTACTCGATTCGGGTTTCGGCTTTTTCGACATTTCGGCCTTACTGAACCGTATTTTTCTTCGTATATCCAAGAATGGCTTGATTGCATTTGATATGCGGCATTTACGGAACTTCTTCGGTTTCTTTGACATTTCAACTTTACCGTCCGGGTTTCGGCCTTTTCGGTATTTTGGCGTTACTGGGAACAGATTGTCTTCGTGTGTCCAGAGAATGGCTTGATTGCATTTTTGATATGCGGCCTTTCTGGAGCTTGTTCGGTCTTTGCGACATTTCTTCACCGTCTGAGTTTCGGCCTTTTCGGTATTTTGACTTTACCGAACCAGATTGTCTTCATGTGTCCATGAATGGCTTGATTGCATTTGATATGCGGCATTTCTGGAGCTTGTTCAGGTTTGCCGACATTTCAGTTTTACCGATTTGGGATTTCACCTTGATTTCCCATTCGGTTTGACTGATTTGGGTTTTCGATTTGAATTCCCGTTTGGTTTGACCGGTATTTCGGGTTTACCGACTTGGGTTTTCACTTTGATTTCCCGTTCGGTTTGACCGGCATTTCGGTTTGACCGATTTGGGTTTTCGATTTGAATTCCCGTTCGGTTTGGCCGACATTTCGGCTTTACCGATTTGGGTTTTCTATTTGTATCCAAAATAGCAAGCTACTTTGGGCTCCTTTTAATGGAAAGGTAGCGCAAAACCACTTAATTTTGGCAGCATTTCGGCTAGATCGGAGTTGGGTTGGCTATTTTCTATCCAAAATAGCGAACTATTTTGGGCCCCTTTTATGGAAAGGTAGCGCAAAACCACTTAATTTCGGCAGCATTTCGGCTAGACCGGAGTTGGGTTGGCTATTTTCTATCCAAAATAGTTTACTATTTTGGGCCCCTTTTTATGGAAAGGTAGCGCAAAACCACTTAATTTCGGCAGCATTTCGACTAGACCGGAGTTGGGTTGGTTATTTTCTATCCAAAATAGTTTACTATTTTGGGCCCCTTTTTATGGAAAGGTAGCGCAAAACCAACCCATTTTTATGGAAAGGTAGCACAAAACCAAGGTATTTCTTACCTTCTAAGGAGTGAGAATGTGGAGCTTCTCTCTCTTCCCAACTCTCTTTTCTCACCAAATGCCAACCCCATGTGCGTATGGCCATTGGGGGGTATTTATAGGAGATCTTGAAGGGGTGAAATGGTCACAAAAATTACCCCCATTATCTCCATTTTCGGAATAGTGGGGAGGTGACCGGATCCGGGGTGAGATTACTCTCATTTCTCCCTCTTTTATGCTTCTGTTTGACCGGAAGTCAAACCTGGTGGTAAAGTCACCTTGGGGTGACCGGATCCGAGAAGTGGGGCCACTTCCTGGACGTGGCAATCATGGGAGAGGCTGGTTGATCGAGTCTCCCCTCTTTTTTCTATTTTTTTTATTTTTTCTATGGTCTGTTTGACCAAAATTACCCCCGATTTGACCGGGGGTGGTGCGCGGTTGCACCCGCGCGCACGCTGGCCGCTGGCCAGCGTGGCTTTTTTTTTTTTTAAATCCCCCCTGTTTGACCGGGGGTGGGCGTGCGGTCACGCGCGCGCTCGGGCGCGTGCGCCGTGCGCCGCGCGGCTGAGCCGCGCGGCTGTTGTTTTTTTTTTTCTCTTTTTTTTTTCAACAGGTTCCTATGCCTTCTATTAGGTATGTGTGGTCTAACTGCAAAGCTAAATCAAAGCTAGACAGATTTTTCCTTAATGCCCAGTGAACGAAGGCATTTGGTATCCTATAAGATTTTCATATCCTAGAGTGGTTTCAGACCATTTTGCTGTTGGGATTTCTTTTAACAGGTCCAAGCAGAAGTAGCGAAGGAAGTTCATGTTCAAATTAGCCTGGTGTAGGGATCCTAATCTCAAGGATTTGGTCAAGGGTTGGTGGAATAAGCACTGTGGTATCACCTTCGGCTACATGAAGATTCAGTGGTGAATTAAAATGGATTAGGAGATGTCTTAAGAATTGAGCTAGGGAGCACTTTCCTACTTCAGCCCAAGAAAGGGAGGCTTGGGTTTCTAAGATTGATCTCTATGATCATTTGAATGACAATGGCCTGAATACTCCTAGTCAAATTGAGTAGTGGAGTACAGTTAAGGAAGACTATAAAGAATGGTGCCTTGGGGAGGAGATTAAATGGAAACAAAGATCCAAAGAATTGTAGAGAGGGAGACAAAAATACTATATTCTTTTACGCTCAAGCTTCTCTTAGAAAACATAAGATTACCTGTCAGAGGCTTACTGTGAATGGAAATGATTGTCATGGTACAGAGCAACTCGGCAATTTTGCAGCTGACTTTTACTAAATTTTGTTTACCGATAATAGGAAATGGTCTCCTCTTCTCAATTTCAATATGCAAAAGGTTCTTGACCATGGTGAATTAGAATTTCTTACTTGCCGCTTTTCTGAATATGAAGTTTTGTATGCTATCAAAGATATGGATCCTTTTAAATCCCCCAGCCCTGATGGGTCTCGGCAAGCTTTTATTCTCATTTTTGAGAGAGCATCAAGGGTGATTATGTCTTTTACATAGGAATTTGAAGACAACCTGGACTGCATCCAGCTGGTAAACTCTACTTCTTTAGTGCTTATCCCTAAAAAGGATAGTGTTGATGACATTTGGGATCTAAGGTCAATATCGGTCATCATTGTCTTCCTACTAGAAGCCATTTGCATAGGTTGTTTCCTGGCATTGTCAACTAGCTACTTTTTTGTGATCTCAGGGGAGGAAAACATGTATCACCTTTTCCTTAAATGTGGAATTATTAACTTCTTGTGGCAAATCATTGTCAAGTGCGGGAAGATTGCTTGACATCATCTCCTTCATGTTAGACTGGCTGGGGATGAACCCGTGGTCTGCTGACTTTTCAGTGTGGAATATTGTGTTCCTGGCTCTGCTCTGAGCTATTTGGCACATGAGGAATAAATGCATCATTGAAGAAGACTTCAAGAATCTGAACCTGATCCTGCACTTCATGGCGGCCAATGTCAAGGACTGGTTTTTGGCTTCTTGAGGATAATCCCTTGACTCTACGGGACAGATTTAATTGTTTTAGACCCTTTTTCTTGTAGTTTGTGCTTTTATTCTTCCTTCTTGGTAGTTTGCTCTTGTTTTTTCCTTTGTTGTAGAGACCTCCTGGTCTTAACCTTTCGCAATGTTTTAATGAAATCATTGGTCGTTTTTACCTGTATCTAAAAAAGGTGTGGAGTAGGTCAAAGGAGGGTGACAAGGAGTGGAGTAGTGCCTGGTGTGCAGGGTGGAACTGACAATAGAGGGCAGACGGCGGCAGCTAGAAGATAGGTGGAGAGAAGAAGAAATGAAGAAAAGAAAAAGTTACTTGGTAGGACAAAGCAAGGGCAGCTAATTGCGGAGCAAGGGACGGAAAATGACGGTGCATGGGTGCCGAATGGTAGTGCCTTCTCTTATCCCATGTCAAACCCTGGCTGCAAAGCTTGCAAAGGTGGGGGTGCGGACTCATCAAGGAGGGAGGGAGGTTTAGGCAAGGGCTTAGGACCTGATAAGAAGTATCAGGATCTGCTTCATGTAGATCTAATTGACTTAAGCAGCCCAAAACGACCCCTCTTACTGCTTTGGGCCCTTTTATCACTTAAAACACCCAAAGCAAGTGCTTTATTGAGCTTAAGCAGAGCAGATGTACGCCTTGGGTTGCACGTAGTGCTTAAGTGGTCATTTTGACAACACAGGTGACTGCAGTCGAGCAAAGAGACAACGATCTTAATGGGTTGAAGGGGGCATGGCTTTTGCTAATCAGGTAACTTGCCAATGCCGAAGATTATGACATCGCTACACTGTGTTTCCCACGCAAAGGATACATGTGTGTAATAAGAATGTGAAAATTTTGTGTACTGTGCATGAAAAGGGTTTTTTATGTGGAATGTGATACCTTCTTGTGATACATTTTATGTTAAATGTGATAACATAAAATGTTTTCATACCTTTTAATATCATCATTGGGACTGCAGGGTTGGCCATCCTGCTTTGATTGGATTGCCCTAGTCCTGGACTTCTGTTAAAGGGCAAAAAGGGTAAACAAGAAAAAGGGGGGAACGACACTTGTCTAGGTCCACCGGATGTGTAAACTGCAGAATGGCACGCCAAGGTGAGTCAGGCAGGCTGGGCGGATGGGCCTACCAACAATGGGGAACAGTGTCGATGGAAGCGGCAGAGGCAGCGACAGCATACAGAGGAGGCAGTGCCAGATGCCACATGCCTGATACTATAACAGGGAATCATGGGGGCCCTGGTGTTTTGGCAGCTTGTGGCTCTCTAATCTAGGGCTTCGAAGCCCTAGCATTGTCAGGTCAGACACAACCAGGCTGGACTGGCTTGTACAGAGTCCAGACTGCAAAGACTCTGCCTTTTTCTGTCCTTTTGGACGGGAAATTTGAGTTAGTGAATTGGGAAAAATCATGTATGATCAGCCAATTCCTCCAAACTTGACTTAGACTGGACCTGACGAATGTTCCCAAATCTGAGGGAAGAAAAGCCAATCCAACATCGGCTTGTTGAATAAGCTCTTCCTCGATCCCATCCGAACTGAATTCATCACAACATTTCACCAAATTACTAAATCCTGGGTCCTGGTAATTTTGCTGTATGTCATTGACTGAACCTAACCAAGCTCTTTCCTTGGGAATCTCAGGTATCGACCGACCAGAAGCCTGTAACCGGCCTGCGCCTGTACTTGGAAGGCAAAAGATCCAACCGATTGGCCATACACGTTCAGCACCTCTCAAGCGTTCCAAGCATGATCGAGCGCTCGCGGGCCGGCTCGTCAACGTCATCTCCTCTGCTCCTGTGGCGAAGCAACGAAGATTCGGACTCCGGCTTTCTTGAGCCCATCCACTGGAAGAAATACTCGCACGTCTGCACCTCCGCCGTGAAACACGACCCCGGCTGGCTCCGCCGAGCCCCGAGCGGCGGCGTGTTCGTCGTCACGGGCGCCCAGCTCGTGACCAAGGGGAAGTGGACCAAGAAGGCGCTGCATCTCCGGCTGCTCTTCGCTCACATCCCCAACTGCAGCATCCGGAAGGTGCAATGGGCCTCCGCCCCGGCGGCGTCTCATAAATCGAGCTTCCTCACCATCCTGAGCACAACCTTCACGCAGCGGGAGAACCCGGCGTCGCAGAAGCAGCAGGAAGCCCCGCAGCTCAACTCCGGCGTGTACCCCGACGGCCCGCCGGTGCCGGTGCAGTCGAGGAAGCTGCTGAGGTTCGTCGACGTCGCGGAGGTGGTTCGAGGGGCGCAGGACGTCCCGGGGCACTGGCTGGTGACGGCGGCGAAGCTCGTCAAGGACGGGGGGAAGGTCGGCCTGCACGTGAAGTTCGCTCTTCTGCATTACTCTGTTCCCGGAGAGAAGTCGCCCGACCCGGGCGACGATGATGTTTAGGCTGCGACTGTTGTTCTTAATTTTTTTTTTCCTTCTCCGGCGGCGGTGTTGGGTGTCGAAGATGGCGGTTCTGCCCGTTGGGGGCGTACACATTGTAAACAACAGCATTCGTACATAGATCATAGATGATGATTGTACATGCGCAGTTAGAAATGGGGGAGGGGGAGTGTGCGTGCTCAGAGTGATACAACAGTGACAGATTTTGTTCGTTTCTTCTGCAACATTTTTTGAATGGCGATGTTAAGCGGTTGTTACCCGTCTAAAAAAATATCTGTTATCTTTTATTTTACCCTAACATGTCGTTCTTCTGTCGTACGTAACTAGCTGCATTTTTCATTTGCGTTAGTGTTAAAGAATGTAAAAAAGTTGGTAAGATCAGATTCTAAAATACATGTTTGGTAAATATTTAAATTGGTGAATATATTAAGATAGTTGATTGTTGGTGGGGAAAATGATAATTATATCCGTATGTCAAATTGAGAAAGATATTCGTGTGTTAAAAAGAGACGGATTATCTGATTTTTAAAAAAAATCGTACGTCTCGCGCTGAATAAATCTGGATCAATGTGCTCCTACGTATTTTTCGTTTTTCTCATCACAAGAAACGCTATCTATTAAGATCATCCAATAAAGTCAGACTTGTTAAATGTCAATGGCATACGTATAATATTGTGCAAACTCAAACTCAAAGTTTTAATTCCAAATAATCAGGATTAGTTAAACCAATTTATCTTTTTCATTTTATACGATTATTCGTTAATTCTTCTCTTGTACCTAAATGATTTAAGCCATATTGGATAAATTTACATCGAGTTAACTTTGATTTACCTCTTCGTCTTTTCCGCGTTGACAATACCAGGGCCTCAACTTGTCTAACAAGTGTCTCAAGAGGACGTCATCTGATATGCCCAAACCAATGAAATCTTCTCTTTTTTACTACATCTTCAGTTCTTGCAACTCTCACTTTGTCTCTAATGCCCTCGTTACGGATTCTGTCCATCAATGTGTGACCACACATCATTGTAACATCCACATTTCAATTACACTCAATTTGATAATATGTTTCTTATTAATTACCCAACACTCATTAACATACATCATTGCAGTCTTATAGTCATGTGATAAAATTTTCTTTTAAATTGTTGAGAGATTTTATGACCACAAAGTATCCTTGTTGCATGTATCCATTTTAGCCATCTCACTTTACATTACAAAAAACAGGGTGATTGACGACGACCGACACCATCACCAAACATCAAAAAATCGTCGCCAATTGTTATTAGCGACGTCTTTAAAACCGTCGCAAGTGCATCGCAAATAAGCTCGTTGTCATTAATATTGGTGATGGCTAACTTGAAGCCGCCACTAGATAATTTATTAGCAATAGCTCAAGGTTGTCACAAACAACTTATTAACGACGGCTTAAGACCATCACGAAAGGTTTTCAAAAAATGAAAATATCAAAAGGCACTCCCGACAAGTTTTTGGGAGTGCAAAAGTCTGGTTTGGCAACGGCTCAAAAGCCGTCGCTAGTGTAGACACGCAAATTTTGCCTATTTAAGGAGCGTAAGATCCATGTTTTCTTAGAAGGTATTCGAATTTTCCGATAAACAAACCGGACCACTAAGAAAAAGGCCCAAAAATGAAATCTGGGGGCCCAGGCGACCCGTCTACCAGGTCGCCCAGGCGACCCTCCTGCCGGGTCGCCCAGGCGACCCGTCTGACGGGTCATCTGCCAAATCGTCCGTTACGACGGTGGTAGGTGAAACGTCGAATGCGGTCGACGGCGCAAGCGACCCGACCCGGCGGGTCGCCCTGTGGCCGAAACAGTGTACGAACTGGGCGAAGTGACCCGTGAGCGGCGCGCGCTCGTCCGGATGGTCGGAGTCGACTGGGCGTAGGCGACCCGACTGACGGGTCGCCTGCCACTGTAGCAGACCCCGAGCGGCGGTCGCCCAGCTTTAGGCGCACGCGCATTTAATGGCATTTATAGTTCCGCAGGCGACCCGCCAGACGGGTCGCCCAGGCGACCCGGCCAACGGGTCACCTGCGGATTCCGAAAAGTAATTTTTATGCCTGAAATGCCCCTGGGACGCTTTTGCCTATAAAAGGGCCCCAACCACTTTCGAAAGGGTTGGAAGAGTGTTAGAGAGAGAACGTCCCAGCTCCCCGAGAGCCTTAGAGAGTTCCAAACCTCTTCCACCCCCCCAATTCTCATTGCCTAAGAGATTGAGAGCTTCCCATTTCCATCCACCTCCGTAAATCGACGTTCTTCAACCCGTTTCTTCATCGGCATCCATTTCGTAGCTTCTCATGCTCCTACATCAAGGGGAATCATCATCCACGTCTGGGAGCTTGGGAGTCGTCATCAATGCTTCTAAAGCCATCCGAAAGCAGCGGGAGCATCCGGGAGTAAACCGGGTCCCCGGGTGCGGGGAGGCGACCCGTTCTCCAGGTCGCCCAGGCGACCCCCTGCCAGGTCGCCCAGGCGACCCATTTTCCAGGTCGCCCAGGCGACTCGTTCTTCAGGTCGCTCAGGCGACCCGTTTGCCAGGTCGCCCAGGCGACCCCCCTGCCGGGTCGCCTAGGACTCCAGATTGCCGTTTTTGGAGCCGAAACTCGTTTTTCTTCCACAACCTTCTAGCATTACTTTGTTCCTATGTTTTCCATCATAGATCATCATATTTGCATGCATATTTAACTTAGTAATATCATATATCATCATCCAAAAACACATAAAAAAGGGGGGTTGGGAGTTATTCCCAATCCGGTTGATTAAATCTCCTTTTGTGGTTTTAGTTTCCCTTCTTTTGCAAGATGCTTCACTATTTTAGTTAATCTACTTTCACTTGTTTTCGTGGCTTACTTGTTTTTGTAGGAACAACTAAAGTGCTTCAAGCTCTTTCTTCTCGGCCGGCCGAAAAGGAAGAAGATGGAACCCATAATCTCCCACGACATGATCTCCGCTTAGGTACGTTTGGTCATTTTCTTTAAGACTTACATCGTTTCTTGTCTTTTACTCTCGGAGCCCGCGGCTCCTGGCGACCACAACCCTACACCACCGACGAAACCGAAAAGAGGAGCGGCGCTCACCGTTCCGACCCGGGGAAGGAAGAGGAGAAGGAACCGGGTCCGGATCGGGGGTTCCACATCTTTTGGCGACCACAGTGGGAACTTCTCATGCTTGAAGCAAATTTAGTTGTTCCTCCATTTCCAAGTAAGCCTCTTCTCACTTTCACTATCGTCATATTGTCTTCCATTTCCTTTATCTAGTCGGTCCCCGCGTGGATCTCCTTCCGGTTTAGAGAAACAAATTCCCGGAAGTGTCCGGTTTCCGCAAATGACCCCCCTATCGGGTCATCTCCTGTCTTTATGATTTAGAGCTTTCCGTTTCCTTAGGTCCCTACATGGACCCACTTGTTTTTCCATTTACCGTTATTGCTAAGCATCTTGCCCTTAGTTTACTTTCAAATCAATGCTATTTCGGTCCCCGCGGGACCCCGGTTATTAAGTGCTCCTCCGGCTCTATTTTCTGTTTTCCGCAGGTGACCCCCCTGCCAGGTCGCTGCACGGATCCGTAGGTGACCCGTCTGTAGGGTCATCTACGCTCGAAAACTCTTTTCTGTTGTAGTCTTTAGTTTTACTTGCTCTTGCTCATTTCTCTTGAATCAAACTTGCAAAAAAAATCAATATTTTCGAGCATCTTTGACTTGTTTAGTTATTGCTCTTGATAGTTTAATCATCATCCTAGTTGTTATTTGTTGATCGTTGCATTGTTTTTCTTTCTTATTGTATGCCATCTCATCCTTGCTAAATTCTTGCATTAGATTGCATTGAGTACCGGGTTCGCCCGACTCATTAGGTCATTCGAGACGGGAGGCTCACCCACCTCCCAAAGACATCTCCATCCCACCCGCGTCTCTTGGTGGCTTCCGATCTCCCTTGTGAGGATTCCCACTGGGTTGATTAGATTGGGTTTGATTAAGACCTCTGTAAGTCCCGAAAAGTGAAGGATTCCCTCTTCACTTAGATCGGTAGGTTGTACCTTTTACCCCAAAACCCGGTGTCACCTATCACCCTGATCGTTGTGAGAAAAGTGTTAATCTGGGTGCTCGGCCTTGTGAGAGCATAGGGTCCGACCTATTGTCGAGAGAACAATATTCTCTTAAAACCCACTAATTTAAAGATTAAACCAAAAAATTGTGTTTAATCATTTCAAGTCTTTGCTTTAACTTGTTTTCAAAACAAAAGTGAAAAGCAAACAAAAAAAAAGAGAGGGGGAAACTCTCTCACGAAAAATCTTTAAAAGTCTCAAAAAAAAATTTTGTTGCTTGGGGAAATATTTGTTTTCCTCACAAAAATCAAAACCAAAAAAAATATCAAAACAAACATAACGAAAAAAGAAATCTTTGCTTGAGGTAAGTACTTGCTTTGCCAACAAAAATTCAAAACATAAAAAAGTCTCTTAAAGGAACCAAAAAATCTTCTTTTGCATAACGTCATGTCAGTGTCATCGGTCAAGCGTAATGATTGACACGGCAGTTACTACCTACTTGATAGATTCGAGATGCAACAAGGACGTGCGCAACATCAAACATATGATTTTAGCCATATCTTAGGACCTCGTACCTCCCACGTCACTTTAGATCGGCTTCCGACCGCCGTCCTTGTCGTGGGTAGCAAGTCATCTGCGGCTATGTTTCTACCGGTCATAGTCGGCCTATCTCTACTCCCCGATCGGTGGCTCGCATAAACCCGAGTGCACACAGACTCGATCACTCCTACACCGGGTATGCCACCACCTTTTCTCCTTCCTATTCGGGTACAAACCCAACGATCCCGGACTCGACCCACTTCGGTCCTTGAGGCCATTGGCCTACACACTGCTTTCCCTCACTCTCCTCGTTCTTATTCGTGGAGACAAACACACCTAGCTCGAGCTCGGCTCGTTCTAGCCCTCTCTGCCTTTGAGCCATATCTCTAGTCCGACCCCTTTTGCCCAGCCTCCACTTTGCTCGCGGGTGGATCCCACTCGCTTAGCTGCACCGTCTTACCTTAATCCTGTTCGGGCACCTCCTACACATCTCCCAGTGCAACCACCCTCTAATGTTGTTCGCAGGAACCCTCGATCGACGAAGCCATGACTAATGAGTTCAACCAGCGAGAGAAGAATACAAAGAACTCGAAACGCTTGATAGATCCCCGAGCAACCCCCGAAATTTCTATTCCCTCTCTCCCTACATCCCTCCTTCTCAAGCACCGGTCTATCGTCGCTATGATGGCACCGTAATCCATTTACTCATGTCAAGATTTTATGTATGAATCGTCTCAATGGAAAAATGATCGGAAGGCCCTAGACTTCCTCTTTAGACGGTCATTAGAAGGGACGGCCCTAGAATGGTTTTATTCACTTGACCCGATGGAGGCAGGAGAGTTTGATATAGTTAGAGAGACATTTTTACAAAGATATAAGGAAAGCATTGATCCGGTCTATTCACCCACTCATCTAATGGCCGAGAAAAGGAGAGAGAATGAGGCCTTTCCACAATATGCTGATAGATGGGGGTTGATGGCCGAGAAGGTTGCATATACAATTTACGAGCCGGAATTAGTCAAGATGATCATTGCTAATACCGTCACAGAAGCTTTGAAGAATATTTTGGCCTTGCATTATCCCACGAATATGCATGATTTGTATGAAAGGGCAAGATACATTCAAACTCAACTTAAGGATACACCAATCATGGAGCTATACAATCTAAAATATCAAGCCCTTAATGAAAGTGGGAGTGCTAATGTTGTAGGGAACCCAATAGAAAACCCTAGGCACCGACCTAGGAACCCTACACAACATAGGGTTATCTCTCAACAACTCCGTCAAACTCATCAAAATCCTCCTCCTCAATTGATTGCTCAAGCCATGGCTCCTTTGCCTCGACCAATTCCTCAGCCCAACCAGTCGGACGATTCATTGTTCATCCTCCTCAATCGGTTGCACAACAAACATTGGCTGCTCAGCCTCGATTAATCATTCAACCACCAACTCTTCAACCAATTACATCTCAACCTCGGCCCGGTTGCACAACCCATTATTTTTCAAAAATATTCACAATAGGCTAAGCATAATCAAACTCTTTCACAAGTTTGTGCTACCCAAATTGCAGCTAGCTCCCCTTATTTGCCAATCGGTCGCGACAATTTTGACCGAGTCTCGAAGACCAACCAATAATGAACCGAGATCAGGCGGTGGGGAATACGAGCTTGAAATCAATGATTCTGCGATATCCGAGGCTCTCAATCTACCACTTTATTGCCCCTTGCGAGCTCGATTTATCCTCCATTCTTGAACAAACTCAAGAAGAAGTCAAGCAAGAACGGGATCTACATGTAGAAGAATGCGAAATCAAAATCTATGATGATCCTCCCGAATCTAATGCTTTATCAATTATCTCCATCCCTCGGGAACCCTTAACAAGGCACACTCTCCATCGTTGAACAACCTAGGGAGAAGCCGACACTTAACAACCTTGGGTGGAGAATTATGGAGATGCTTGGATATCAAGCTAGCAAGGGCCTAGGCAAAGAATTACAAGGGATAGCACGACCGGTGCAAACCCTATTTTCGATCGCAAGGCCAAGACTAGGATTTTATGAATTAGCTCCTAAGTCTCGAAAAGGGAAGGCAAGGTTAACCATCACGATTGGAAGTTTGAGTGATCATTTTACAAAGGAGGAACAATTTGAAGAAAAGGATTATAGCCCACGATCGATCCCCCGACCCTTGAGAATATCGGGGCCACCCACGAGGCAACCCTTAAAGAAGGTTGAAGAGAAGAGAAAATCCAATCGCAAGTTGGCTAAGGCTAGAGGCAAAAGAATTCCAGGGACCCCCTCCAATGGGCATTCATTTATATGGCAACCTGTTAGGGCCGAGTTAGTCAACAATCAATCAAGTAGAGGGATCCGGGGGAATAGATCATTAGGACCACCTCTAACTGGGCAATCCCCCTCCCCGACTTCTTTCTCAAGGTCATCCAACCTTAAGCCGGGCCCTAGAGCCCATTTAGGTCAATCGAGCCACAAAGCCCATTGTCAATGCTCGAGTTTACAAGCCCTCTCCCAATCTCCTAAGCGGACTCTCGAATCCTCAATCATTTTCTAAAACCGGGCCCAAGTGCCCAATGCTCCTCTATATTGGGCCCGTATACCCATCGTCCTTCCAAATCGGGCCCTTGTGCCCAACCCCCTTTCTAAATCGGGCCAACATGTCCATCATCCTTCCGGAAATCGGGCCCACGTGCCCATCATCCTTCCAAATCGGGCCCATGTGCCCATCGTCTTTCTAAGTCGGGCTCGTGTGTCTATCCTTTAGAATCGGGTCTATGTGTCTACCCTTCTAAATTGGGCCCCGTGTGCCCCTTCTTCCAAATCGGGCCGACATGCTTATCATCTTCTTAAATCGAGGCCCATATGCCCATCCTCTGAATCGAGCCCCTATGCCTTCCTCCTGAAATTGGGCCCCTTGTGCCCAACCCCTTTCTAAATTAGGCCCACGTGCCCATCATCCTCTCGAAGTCAAGCCCTCGTGTGCATCGTCTTTCTCGACCAGGCCCACGTGCCTCTCCCTCGACACTCCCATCAATTCTTGGGCCATGGCCCTCACCCCACCTTTCCCAATCGGGCCCACGTTCCCACGGTGGGCCCGTGTGCCCACCCTTATGAATGGCCCAAGTGCCCGACACTTCTCTACATTCGGCCCTCGCGCCCAACATTCTCTTACATCGGGCCCACATGCCCACACTCCCAAATTGGGTCCATGCACCCATCATCAATTTAAGTTGGATCCATATACCCCTCTTTCTACCTCATCATCCATTCTCGGGCCATGACCCCCACTTCATCTTTCTCAACTAGGCCCACGTGCCTCTCTCTCAACACTACCGTCAATTCTCGGGCCATGGCCCTCACCTCACCTTTCTCAGTCAGACCCACGGGCCCACCAATCAAACCCATGTGCCCATCCTTGCAAATTGGGCCCTAGTGCCCGACACTTGTCTACATTTGGCCCTCGTCCTCTTACATCGGGCCCGCGTACCCGTCGTCCTTCCAAATCGGGCCCTCGCGACCGTCATCATTTTCAAACAGGGCCCATGCATCCCTCCTTCAATTCTTGGGCCATGGCCCCCACTCTATCCATTTCAATTAGACACATGCCCCGATCAACCCCACCGGTTGGGCCCGCGAGCCCATCGTCTTTCGAATAGGCCCGCGTGCCCACTCTTCCATATCAAGCCCACGAGCCCCTCCTCCTAAATCGAGGCCCGTGTGCCCATCCTCAATCACCGAGCCCAAGCGTCCATGTCTCTATGGTGGGCCCGCGAGCCCAACTCCCTCTATTATGTACCCCATTCCTTTAACTAGGCACCAAACCCACGATCGGTTCCTCTTTGTGTCGATTTCACGTGCCTTGTTTCCTCCATCGACTCGCATGTCCGTTCTCATTCCTTCGATCGGGCCCACGCGTCAACTCCACTACTAAATCGGGTCGTCGTACCCACATCTTCAATTAGGTTGACACCCCCAGTGTTTTAATTATTTTCTTTTTTTCAATTCGGCCATTGTGTCCATTTTTCAAATGGGTCATAGCACCCCTATCTTCAATTATGCTTTTTCGATCGGGCCATCTCGCCCTCGTATCCCGAGATCGGGCCATCATGCCCTTATCTTTTAATCGAGTCATCGCGTCCCTCGACATTCTAAATCAACTCATCATCCCCCTTTTCATCTTGATTGGGTCATCGTGCCCCTTTTCGTCCAAATTGGGTCATCGTACCCCGCATACTCCTTTATCGGCCCCACGTGCTCACCCCTTTTATTAGGCTCTCAAGCCTATTTGTTGTCTCATTCCTTTCAATCTAGGCAACAACCCTTTATTCCAATAAAGTGAAAATGTTCCATGATGGTATCTCAAACATTGCTCAACATCATCATCAAATGCCAACCCTTGCAAACTTTATACATCTCCCCATCATCGTGTTTCCGAATGGGAAAAAGTGGAAGTAGCAAGGCGAGTGTCAAAACGTGAACAAGCGCCAACTACACCATCCTGGCAGCGCCGTCACCAACAACGAAGATCATCCTCTCTCAGGTACTACATGCATGTATTCATCATTATCATGTTATCCTCGAGGCATTCATTTCAAAAGCATTTGCGAGTATAATCGTAACATGTCTTAAAAATACTTTGCGTAGAGATAGGCGAGAGAATTTGATGATGTTCAAGTACGTTTTCAACCAGGATGAAAATATTGGAAAGATAATGAGTGATGCGAGGCATAGGGAATCACCCATGGAATCATTTCTTCTTGAAAATGTTTTTTTTAATTACAAAAAAATCATAAATTTCAAAATTGAGAGGATGGCTATCATAAGCCAAATTCCACTAGTTCTTGGGTGCCCTAACTTGTTCTTTAGGAATTAAGAGTAGGCACTATGCTTCACACACCACATGCCTAGATTTCGGAATCCTGATGACTAAACACCGTAAAGAAAGCTAGGCAAAGTCTGGAGAAGGAATGATTGCCCTATCATATTCTCTTCTTATTTTGGTTTAAAGTGGATGTAGGGGACTAGAAGGAGGAGTATCGAAAGTGCCCATCGCCTTAATAGGACGCCGTCTCAGAAGGTCCAACTTCTCAAAAATAAAAATGGTGCCAAAAGATGGGCAATGACCCCTCAGGTTAACAAAAGAAAAGACACATGTCGAATGAGTACCACGAAAATAGCCCAAGAAAAGAAAATAAAAAGCTCCAAAAGATGGGCGATGAACCCCTCGGAGTCAAATCGAAAGAAAAATATACAAGACACATGTCCGAATGTGGGCTACCCGAAAGAATATGGGCAAATCAATAAAAGAAGGAAGGACCCGAAGAAGGCGAACCCTAATGGGCAAGTGGGCATTAGTAGAGAAACAAATTCAAAATCCCTGAAGTCTACCGAAGACTTGCCCCGAGTATTCTTCCTTCTTTAACCTCCATGGGTAAGGCAAACCAACCCGATCTAGGCATAACCTAGCTAATTAATGGTCGAAGGTCAAAAGGATTCTGAAAGAAAGGCTTTCCACTCATCACGTGGTGCATGCTCTTGCTTGGAGAACAATTGGGGACACCCATTCCAAGTGGATCAAGGCAAATGACAACCATCCTCTCTATAAAAATTAGAAATCTAGAAAAGACAAACAAATTGAAAAGTCTCAAAACTCAAAAATTTTCAAAAATTTTCAAAACTAAAACATTTTTCAAATGCTTTTCACATTTAGTTTTGCATGCACCGAAATTTTAGAACTCAAACAAACTTGAAATTTTTTAAAACAAAATCATTTTAATTGCATGCCCTTTGCATTTAGTTTTGATACGGCATTCATCGAAATCAAAACATTTTCAATCGTACGCTTTCACATCCGCATTTAATTTTTGGTCTTGCGAAAAAAAATCTAAAACCCACGAAATTGAAAAATCTTGAAACATTTTCAATTATGCATGCATATTTAATTTCGATTTGTGCATGTCTCTTTTATGTAATGCATACTTAATTTCTTCTTTATATCACTTTTACCTTTTGAAGAGGCTTACATCCCTCGACAAAGGATCGAAGGCAACTTACGCCCTCCTCGTACAAGGGAACTAAGCCACAATAAAGTTCTAATCATCTTTGTTCAAGTCAATGCAGGAAATGAAGACCCCATACAAGGGAGCTCATGCATCAACTCTCTTCCTCAAGCGCTTGAATTAGAGATGGAAAAACAACAAAAAAAATTAGAAAATAGAAAAATCAAGAAAGAGGGTTTCCCCAACCCCTATTAGGACTTGCATTTTAGTATTGCATCTATCAAAATAATAGTATTTGAAATGTTGAAGACCTCAAGTCTAGAGGGAGCTGAGCGTGAGAACCCCCTCAACAAAATCCGTGATGGCTTCGTCACTCACTTGACTTGCGGATAAGCCAAAGTTGTATGTACGGGGACGATGGTTCCTTTTGAGGTATCTTGACCCGTCACATGCAACCTATATCTTCAACTATTTTCTTATGCTAATTTGCATTTTTTAAATCTTCCATGCATTATTTCATGCATCATCCTAAGGTCTGTCCAACTTTCTAAATGTCACTCCATCTTGAGCTTGGCATCCCATCATAAAGTCCTGCCATGTCATCATCCCAATGTTGTCACATTTCTTTATCCCACTACGATCTTGTCCCACATCTCACTATGTTTTATCTCACCGTGTTCCGGTCCCCACAAGGACCATCACATTTTAGTGCTATCCACTTCTCGGTCCCCGTGAAACCATCTACATTTCCATCTAGGCATATCCTGTAAACCCCACCATTTTCGGCCCCCATGCGATGCAATCATGGATTTTTCGAACAATCAGTTTCTTAGCGAGCTTCAATGATGATTTTCTATAAAATATGAGGTTATTCCGATCTGAGCTAAGCTAGGGCTCTTGAGAAATCCCAAATGAACCTGAAGACCCAACCCTGGTTGATTGGAATTTTTGCTTAAGCACACCACATAGTTCGGGTGCCAGCCAATGGCGATTTCCCCACCATGCGGGATGCCATTTATTCTCCCATCACGTGGTGTGTCTTTTAGTTTGCTATTGTTTGTGCCCATAGCGCATCCTTCTAACCAATCGACCAAGGAGAAGGTTTGGAAGGAATAAGAGGGTGATCTCGGAATACGGCAATACTCAATTTGCTCGACTAGGTCTTTGTGAGTGTGTCTAAATTAACATCTCAGCATCATTCTACTATGCCTCATTTTACTAGACTCCAAGCTTGCCTAGTTGAGAGCTTAAACCTCATGTTTTCATAGATAACATTCTAGACCATCCGGGATTGATTTGTGCTAGTATGCTTAAAGTGCCCTTGGAGGATGACCTTCATTGGTTAAATAAAATCCAATTGAAAGGACCTCTTCCCCGACGGAAATATCTTCCGTTTGCGACAAACGGGAAGTTAATCCGATTTCCCATTTGGTCGTATCAAGCATTGGAAGAGAATTGCACTTTACAACACTTGCTTGTCTTTATAAGCTTATAGAGGGTATGCTACTCATCTTTTGTCCAATATAACTATTGGATGATCTTCCCTTAACTGTTAGCTTTCATACGCAACAAACGGAAGTAAAATCCGAGCTCCCGTTTGTCCGTAGCAACCTCCGGAAGAAAGTCGCGCGAAGGAAGGGCCCGGGCGTCCCCCCACTCGGGTCGCCCGAGTGACCCGATGCGGGTCGCACCGCCCAGCGACCCCGCGGACGGGTCGCCTGCCCGGGTGACCCGATGCCGGGTCGCCCGGGGCGACCCCCGGACGGGTCGCCTGCCCAGTGACCCGACGGACGGGTCGCACAGGCGATTTGGGGCACCCAATAGACGGTCGGAACACTCTCGTACCATATATATTTAATTGAACGTTGAAGACCTCGAGTTCAAAGGCAGGTTGAGCTTGAGAACCCCTCAATAAAAACAATGATGGATCAACTGTTTCTAGACTCGCGGATAGGCCAAAGTCTTATGTACGGGGACGACGGTTCCTGATCAGTATCCTGACCCGTAAACATAGGACCTATATCTTCAACTATTTGCTTACTTTTGAGTTTGTTTTTTCTATTTTTCCCCACAAAAAATATATATAAATCATGCATCATGCATCGCATACTCCCCGGACACTTCGAGCCGTATTCGGTGTTCCGAAAAGTTTCTCGCTTGATTCGGTAAATTCTAAAAGAACATGGAGTCATTCTACTCACGGACGAAATCGGTACCCTTGCAAGGACCAAATGAACTCGGAAGATATAGCCCCGAATTGATTGGATGATTCCCCTTTGTTTTCATTAGTTTAGCCCTTCTCGGTACAAAGCACCACGAGCTGGGCCGCTAACCGAGATGAACTCGCGACGAGCCACGACTCGGAGGTCCCCAGCGGCGGGGCTGAGGGCTTCTCCCTTTATGTTCGTGCCCGCGGCCTTTGCATCCATCCAATCAATGACGGGAATTATCCGAAGAGGACAAATGGGAACGGCGAAAGGACCGGTAATGTCCGCCCCATTGATTAGGCGGTAGCAACGTGTCTAAATCTACACCTTGGTGCCACCTTTTCGGTCCCGCGCCATTGCACGCCGCTACGCCTCATTACATTCATCTACGCTTCATTCCATATCGCTCCCCTACAAAGCCGACACCAAGGCGAGGCAAGTGTAGACACGCAAATTTTGCCTATTTAAGGAGCGTAAGATCCATGTTTTCTTAGAAGGTATTCGAATTTTCCGATAAACAAACCGGACCACTAAGAAAAAAGGCCCAAAAATGCGAAATACGGGGGCCCCGGGCGACCCGTCTACCGAGGTCGCCCCGGGCGACCCTCTCGCCGGGTCGCCCGGGCGACCCGTCGACGGGTCATCCGCCAAATCGTCCGTTCGACGGTGGTAGGTGAAACGTCGAATGCGGTCGAGGTACGGCAAGCGACCCGACCGGCGGGTCGCCCGCTATTTCGAAACGGTGTACGGGCGGGCGAAGTGACCGTGAGCGGCGCGCGCTCGTCCGGATGGTCGGAGTCGGCGGGCGTAGGCGACCCGGCCGACGGGTCGCCCGCCAACGCGCGGTGCACCCCGAGCGGCGGTCGCCCGGCCTGGCGCACGCGCATTTAATGGCATTTATAGTTTCGCGGGCGACCCGCCGTACGGGTCGCCCGAGCGACCCGGCCAACGGGTCACTGCGGATTCCGAAAAGTAATTTTTATGCCCGAAATGCCCACTGGGACGCTTTGCCTATAAAAGGGCCCCCTAACCACTTTCGAAAGGGTTGGAGAAGAGTGTTAGAAGAGAGAGAACGTCCCAAGCTCCCAAAAGAGAGCCTTAGAGAGTTCCAAACCTCTTCCACCCCCCGAATTCTCATTGCCTAAGAGATTGAGAGCTTCCGCTTCCATCCACCTCCGTAAATCGACGTTCTTCATCCCGTTTCTTCATCGGCATCCATTTCGAAGCTTCTCAAGCTCCTACATCAAAGGGGAATCATCATCACGTCCTAGGGAGCTTCGGGAGTCGTCATCAAGCTTAAAGCCATCCGAAAGCACCGCGGGAGCATCCAGAGTAAACCGAATTACGGGTGCGGGGAGGCGACCCGTTCTCCGGGTCGCCCGGGCGACCCCTGCCGGAGTCGCCCGGGCGACCCATTTTCCAGGGTCGCCCGGGCGACTCGTTCTTCGGTCGCTCGGGCGACCGTTTGCTGCGGGTCGCCCGGGCGACCCCCTGCCTGGTCGCCTAGGACTCCGGTGCCGTTTTTGGAGCCGAAACTCGTTTTCTTCCACAACCTTCTAGCATTACTTTGTTCCTATGTTTTCCATCATAGATCATCGTATTTGCATGCATATTTAACTTAGTAATATCATATATCATCATCGAAAAACACATAAAAGGGGGTTGGGGAGTTATTCCCAATCCGGTTAGTTCATCTCCTTTTGTGGTTTTAGTTCCCTTCTTTTGCAAGATGCTTCACTATTTTAGTTCTAATCTACTTTCACTTGTTTTCGTGGCTTACTTGTTTTTGTAGGAACAACTAAAGTGCTTCAAGCTCTTTCTTCTCGGCCGGCCGAAAAGGAAGAAGATGGAACCCATAATCTCCCCAACACAATCTCTCCGCTTAGGTACGTTTGGTCATTTCCTTTAAGACTTACATCGTTTCTTGTCTTTTACTCTCGGAGCCCGCGGCTCCTGGCGACCACAACCCTACACCACCGACGAAACCGAAAAGAGGAGCGGCGCTCACCGTTCCGACCCGGGGAAGGAAGAGGAGAAGGAACCGGGTCCGGATCGGGGGTTCCACAGCTAGTACGTTTTAGCCGTCGCTAAAAGGGATATTGGCGATGGCTATCAAGAGCCATTGCCAATAACCAGCAATTTGCAAATATATGTAGCATCTAAACATTAAGAATTCATGCAGGATAACACCTATACCTGAATATACAATGCTTGCCGCCACCACATCCATATATATAATACATTCTTTGTACCATCACATTTAATTACAACACATTCACATCACCACATTCAAATAGAACTCCCACGTACCAACACATTCTTGTTCATTCATTAATAAACATCTACATTCATTTATTCATAAACATACACAGTCATCCATTCATAAACAATATGGATTCACATTCATTCATAAACATTGACATTCATTCATAAAGACTACAATTTGTTCAATACATAATAATAAAAATATATATATACAAATAATACAACGAGGATAGAACTTTCTCACTCATCATCCTCAAATGATCCCTCGTCGTCGTCGTCGTCGTCCTCCTCCTCCTCCTCCTCGTCTTTCCGTGCAGCTCTCAGTGGTGGCCTTGAACTCGACGGATCCGCAGGTGGGAGGAGTCTCCTATCTATCTGAGCTAACATTTTTTTGTGTTACCCATGTCATCGACTCTTGAAATTATTTTTGTTAGTCGTTAGTTGTAATATCATGTAAGTTAGATCTTCCATCTAAGTAAAATCTATAAAAAAATTTGTGTTTGATTTATAAATAAATTGACTACTCTTGAAATCGTTCATTTATAGTTATTTTGTTATATTATCATATGTGAATATAAAATATATTATTCTATGCAAGTTTTAGATTTGACGACGCAAGTAAATAAGATTTCTGATGGGTAGTTTACTGTGTTCACGTGAGTCATTCCAATCTTTTAATATTTTCATGTAATTAATTTATCATAGTCGAAATGTGATGATTTAGAATACGAAGAGTTAATCAAATGGTCATTCTATATTTTAGATTGATATCTTAATTATTTAGATTGTGACATCATTATGATATTTTTGGATAGAATTACTGGAAATGTGAATTTAGATTTGATATTGTTTGTTAATTTTCAAATGAATGTTTAAAAGTTATTTCATCTCGTTACGTCGCCAACAATATTTTTTTTTGTGTCATCGTGGCTTAGCATAGTTGTCAAGGCGACAAGGCGCCCAAGGCGTTGAAGGGTACCGATTCCGCTTAGGCGACAAGGTGGCCGCTTAGGCATCGCCTAGGCGGTCAAGGCGGTATTCAAGGAAGGATGGGTAGGAGGTCGCGAGACATAAAAATATGCATAAATATAATCATATATTTTTATGTTATAATTGAATATTGAGTGTTTTAACTATGTATATAAGTAAATATGATGTGTATGTGAAAGAGAAATGAGTTAAATAGATTTTTATAAAATTTAAGTATATAACACATTTATGGTTATAAAATTTATATATATGTGCGATAGTATGTGAAAGTGAAATATTGTTATAATATTATTAAATGGGGGCACAAAGTAGTCGCGGATCGACCTGCGTGGTCAGGTCGCGGGGGTCAAGGGGGCAGCGCCCCTTGTGGGGGGTTGTTAGGGGGCGAAGCCCCCCGAACCCAAAAAAGTATATAATAATATAAGCGATCTTATATATGTAATTATGAAAGTATGGGTATTTATTTTTGGATAAGAAGTTAATCATGTAAATGTGGATATTTAAATAGGTGTGGGTATTTAAATAGGTGTCCCTTGTGAGGGGTATCAAGAGGGTAAAACTCCTGAAAATTCTTTTTTTAATCATGTAAAAATACCCTGGGCGCCTTGTCTGGGCGCCTTGGACGCCTTGGGCGCCTTTTTGGCCCCAGACAAGGCGCCCTGGCAAGGCGCTGCTGGAAAAGCGCCTTGCCGCCTAGGCGGCGCCTAGGCGGGCGCCTTGACAACTATGTGGCTTAGCGACCGTAGAGTGTGCTGTATTACATGCGGTTGAGCACTCGAACCCCCGCTCGAGCGCCACACGATGCTCCCCCCCCCCGGGACAGCCAGCTGTCACAGCTGGAGAGGTTCGAGCGGCCAGCACCTGCTTGCACCCTGCTCGAGCGCCACATGATGCTGCTCCCCTCCCGGGATAGCTAACTTTCACAACTAGAGAGGTTCGAACAACCGGCATCCACTCATTTGGATGCTCGAACCCACAACCCCTGCTCCCCGTGAGGAGGGATGGTACCGTTCTATATCTCCCGCAAGAATTCTATTCCAAAGCATCACTAACATGCCCCCTATCTCCTTACCTATACATACTTTGTGTTGAAGCCCTTTCTTATATGATCAAGTTGGTTATGGAACAGGGTAAATTTCTTGGGATTTTCCTCAACAGAGGTGGACCAAAAATATAACATCTTATGTTTGTTGATGATATCATCATTTGTGGTGAGGCCAAAGTTGAAGAAGTCAAAAGTATGCTTTCTTTTCCGGAGGATTACCAACTTGCTATAAATTTTTCCAAGTCAAGCATTACCTTTAGTAGAAATGTTATTCTTGAAGTCCAAGATTATATTTGCAATATTTCTGATTTTTATAAAACTACACCTTTAGAGAAATATCTAGGGATCCCTATGGGCATTTCGGACAACAGAATTAACCATTTCTCTTGGTTGATGGAAAACTGCCAGAGGAGACTAGCGGGTTGGAAAATCAATTGCCTGTCCACAGTTGGTCGAACCACGCTCATCAAGTCCACCTTAAATCAACTCCCCATTCATGTTATGTCTATTAAAAGACTACCTATGGGGGTTATCAAGAAGTTAGACAGCTGCTAGAATGCTTTTTGGTGGGCTCATCCCCATGATGGCAAGAAGAAAATTCATTATCGTAGCTGGAATTCCATCAAGAGACCTAAGTTGGGTGGGGGTTTATGCATTAGGGATTATGTTACTATGAATGGGGCTCTTATGCTCAAGTTAGCCCGGTCCATCCTTCAGGAAAAACACAAGTTATGGGTTCGGGTCATGCATTATAAGTACCTTAAATTCGATAATTTCTGGGATGTTACTCCCAAACCCCCAAATTTTGACACTTGGAGGAATATTTTGAGTGCTAGGTCCCACCTATCCAGAGTCTGCATTTGGATGGTTAAGTCCTATTCTATGATTGACATCTGGAACCAGCACTGGATTGTGGATAGGAAGGGCCACCAATTCCTAAAGATAATATATCCCCTCTTCCCAAGCATGTGAAGGATCTCATTTCCAATGGGGATTGGAACAGAAATATGTTGAATCACTATTTTGAGCCTATTACTGTGACCAGAATTTTGAGAACCCCGATCCACAATGATGAGGAACCTGAGGGCCTTATATGGCCTTTTACCCCAAATGGGGTTCTTAGCACCAAATCAGCCTACAGGTTTCTCCGAGACCTTGAAATCCCCCTGGGGCCATCTGATATTAGAATTTGGAAAGCTCTTTGGCATCCTAAGATCAGCAAGATTTGTCGTCCTAAAAAACTCATCATGTTTATCTGGAAGGGCATGGTTAATTCTCGGCCTACGGGCCAAGCCATCACAAAGAGATGTACCAAGTTGGATGATACCTGCGCTATATGTAATACCCATAGTGAAAGCCTTTTATGTTCGAATGCCCCCGCAGCAAGACTATATGGTTTGGTTCGGTCCTTGGTTTAAATGACAATTGGTTTCATCAGGGCTTCAACAGCGTTGCTTGCACATTTTTAGAATGGATTATTAACCCCATGGACAGGAACATCTTTTTGGGAGTATTGGGCTTATCGATCATGTGGCAGTTATGGAAGGCTCGGTGTGCAACCACCATCAGGTTGATTTGTAAAAACCCTATGTGGATTATCAAGACAACTTCTAGGGAAGCTACTTTTTATCTAGCTCAAACTATTATTATATCAAAGATGCCTTAGTCCGTCTGGTCTCCACCTCCGGAAAATTCCATCAAGGTCAATGTTGATGCGGCTTCCAACGGAGAGGGAGGTGCTTTGGGGCTTATAACTAGAGATTCCAAAGGTATTCTTGTGACTGGGAGAGCTCGTACCTCTTGTTTTACTGATTCGTAGGTCCTCGAAGCTGAAGCCATCACCAAAGCTTGTTCATGGGAAATCTTCGGGGGGAAGCCGATTATTGTTGAAAGTGACTCGCTTGCGGTGGTTAACGCTATCTGCGGCTCAGGCTCTGATCTCTAGAAGTCCTAAACTTTCATCAAGAAATGTCGTCGAAGCCTGCAGTCTTCACAGCTATCTATCGTCTTCTGCCCTAGGTCCGCTAATGCTGCGGCGCACCTTCTGGCAAAGTGGTATTTACTTTCATCGACGGCCGGTACTCTATCCGCCGGTTCAGCCGATATTCTAATATCTATTTTTGATCAACTTTGTACGGACTCACCGAGACACGGTGAGTGAGGGAACCGTTTAATCTTCTTATCGAGCACAGGTCTTTATCGGGTTTTCAAAAAAAAAAAAAAAGAGACATGGAGCTGACGCCCCCTGCGCTCGCGTGTATAAATTTAAATATATATAATTATTTAAACATTGCAAATTAGAAGTTGACTCCGGAGGCCATTCTTTTAAGAGGTTTTAATTCATTAATCTGACTTGTAATGCTGCCCATACGTGTGCGTACTCGCGTTGCGTTGCGACCACGCACGATCTTCGTGCCACGCGTGCGACCTTGCGTCAGCGAAAGGCTAATGGGGTGTTTGGTTGCATGATAATTTTTTGTACACTTTCATGATAAAAAATTGTATTAAAATAAAAAGTGAACTAACTCATGACATAAAATTATCATGTTTGGAGGGATGTGATTACAAAAAAGAGTAACTACCACACATGACCAAACAAAGTGGGGGACCACAGGAAAAAAAAGAGGTGAGACCCTCTTTTTTTATTTAAGAAGAAAATCACTTTTAAAACATAAAATTGTCATGGTTGTTATCAGCTTGTCTCTTTTATGAGTTTTGCTACGATTTTTAAAAATTAAAACAAAAAAGCCTTCGTTATCGTTGTCAACCAGCACCCCCATAAGGGTGCATTTGGCAACCACTCAGAAGCACTTTTTTTTCGCTTTCACTTCTGAGTTCTTCCTATTTTTAAGCACATGTTTGGCTATATTTTCGAGCCTGCTTCTCCTCTGCGTAGAAGGTGGAAGTCGGAAGGAGATATTTTCTCCTTCCGCTAATCGTAAAGTGCTCCCGACTCTCATTCTCGCCGCGAGCATTTCTTCCCTCCCGTTTCTTCCCTCTCGCGCCGGTGCAGCAACTTGCCGTCAACACGCAGCTGATCCCGTCGTCCTCGTCCCGTCACGGATGGAGCTTGCTCCTCGCAAGGGGGTTCTCGGGGGAAGGGGGTTCTCGCGCGCAGACGTCGCGGATGGAGCTTGCTCCTCGCAGGAAGACGGCGCGGAGGCCGGGGGAGGGGGGTTGCGCGCAGACGGTGCGGAGGGAGCTTGGGGGGAGGGGAGGGGGGCTTCTTGCACCAAGACGGCGCAGATGATCCGCCGGGTGGTTATCGCGGAGGGTGCGGAGGGAGGGGTTGCGCGCAGAAGGCGCTAGCAGGGAGCGCCAAGGGGAAGGGGGCCAGGGGGGAGCTTGGGGGAGGGGAGCGGGGGGGGGGGTGTTGCACGCAGAAGGCCAGGGGAGGGGAAGGGGGCCAGGGGAGGGGGGTTGCGTGCGGGGAGGGAGCTCGGGGGTCGGGGGGTTGCGCGCAGAAGGGAGCTGGGGGGGGGTTGCGCACAGAAGGCCAGGGGAGGGGGGGTCGCGGAGGGAGCTCGGGGGGGTTGCGCGCAGAAGGCCAGGGGAGGGGGGGTTGCGTGCGGAGGAGGCTCGGGGGGGGGGGGGGGGGGGGGGGTTGCGCGCAGAAGGCCAGGGGAGGGGAAGGGAAGGGGCCAGCCGAGGGGATCGGGGGAGGGGGGCTTGCACGGTGCTAGCAGATATCAGCCCTGTGGGATGGGCGGATGGGGGAGGGGTCGCGGAGCCATGCATGTGTACGGGGCAGCCACCGGCGGGGTGTGTGGGGGAGGGAGGCTCGCGGAGATAAGGTGGGGGAAATCATATCTTATTGCAGTCATTGAATTGTTACGGTTCTTATTCGAAATTATATTTATTTCCTTATTTATGTCAAATGTAGACAATTTATTATTAGTGTTTTAAAAAATCTTTATTCGTCGTAATTACACTAACATTGTCCTGTGTTATATATTATTTACATCGTTTTATAGAATGGACAAAGAGAAGACTACGTTGAAGACAAAAGTAACTTGGGATGTGCAAACTAATGAGACGTTAGTAAGGGCATGTTGTCGCTGCAATGGTGGTACACAATTTTATACGAAGAGTTGATTTAGGAGACGAATTGTTTAGAGAATTTCAAGAACTTGAAGTTGAGACAAATTCAATGTTACAAGCACCACCGGGACGTATTCCTCGTGAACAAGATCGACGAATAATGAGCACATTCAGAGATGTATTGGCAACTCAAATATTTGAAAAATAGACTAGTTGTGGAAAAAGCATATTTCATGTAAGATATAAATGTATTATTTGAGAGTCCTTTGTAGTCATTCATCGCTTGTTTAGAATGTCACAACTGTTTGGATAATTTTATGTTTAAATAAATATTTACTCAATCAGAAGCACTTCTGTTATATGATAAGAAATTGATACCAAACTACTTTTACTTCTGTCGAACAAAAGCACTTCTGATTGAAGCACCTTCTCGTAGAAGGTGCTTCTAAAAGAAGCACTTCGTTGAAGTTCCCAAACGCAGCCTAAGCACCGCGCGGTAGTGATGATTCACGCGCCACGTGCGCCAATGAACAATCAGGCACGAAGCTTCCGACCTTAGCACCAGCACGAGGCAGCCGCACGGACCATCCCGCTTCCCCGTAAAAGTGACCCATGGCCGGAGAGCGGATCACCTCAGTTTTTGTCGGTGGAAGGAGTACTCTCAATCTCCAATAAAAATTGATTAAGACCTAAGTCACTTAAGTGGTAAATCATTAACGAAAATAATTGAATTGTTATCGACGTGTTATTAACTCATTACCTATCGGTAGCGAGTTGTATTAGCTCGGCAGTGAGTTTGTAAGACGTTGGTAGCAGTTCAGTAACGGTTCATTGACTTGTTAACCCGCTACCGACGAGAGTTGAACCGATACTGACGTCTTACAACCCACTACCAATCACTTAAATAGTTGATATCGTGACCTTTTTCATTGGAGACTGAGGATACTTTCTCCACTCGAGAATTGAG
The DNA here is from genome assembly GCA_036172225.1 of Cryptocoryne crispatula var. balansae. Classification (NCBI taxonomy): domain Eukaryota; kingdom Viridiplantae; phylum Streptophyta; class Magnoliopsida; order Alismatales; family Araceae; genus Cryptocoryne; species Cryptocoryne crispatula. The sequence goes on along the minus strand of CM069929.1, from coordinate 9,352,714 downwards.
ATGATCTGCTCTCTTCGTGACTGCGAGATCAAAATCGAAAATGAAATTAGCGAAATTTAATTTTAATTTCGATAAATATTAAAAAAATATTCTAATTTTTATAATTTTAAAATTATTATATTTTAATTTTAATCTGGTTTTTATTTTAAATTTAATAATTTTTAAAATATATATTACATATTATTTTTATTCAAAAATAATTTAATATTTTACATATAATTATTCAATTTTGATATAGTTTTTTAAAATTTTATTCTTATTAATTTATGTATTATATTTTATACTTTATTTAACTCTATTTTATTTAATTTTTTATATATACTTATTTTTTAAAAAATTGAATTAACAGAATCAACTCATTCTAATTTCGATAGATAATCAAAATATCTGATTTTGATTACGATCGTTTATAAAATTTAAAAATAAAAATTTTTATCGAAATAAAATTTGAATATCAAATTATATTTACGCCTCTAGGGCGAGCCCACGTAGGACACTTCCGCAGGTCCATTCGTTCTGTATATAAGGTTACGGACTTTAAAATAATGTATTTGGTTAAGGTATTAAAACGATGGCTTGCTAACTTTGATATTGATGTTTTAAAAGTACATAATAAAAAATTAAATTTGAAATACATGGACACCTATATTTTAAATTTTATTTATACTCAAAAATGAAATCAGCATCTACATTTGATACGGTTAGCAAGCAGGTTGTCGGACATAAATACATATAATTATTAAAAAAATTAATACACCCCATAATAATTGAAAACCCTGATAATCTTAAAATTTTGTGTTACAAATTAAAAAATAATGTTTTATGGTAAAAAGAACCGTTAAGAAAATAGCAGGGAGAGATGTTCCTGTCATAAAGTGTAAAGAAAGAGAAAATAGCAGGTAGAGATGTTCCTGTCATAAAGTGTAATTTATGACACTTTATCCTAAAATATCTTTATTTCTCCAAAAGGAGAGGGAATTTTGGTTAAAATAAAGAACAATTAACGTGTGACAATTTGAAGTGCTTTTATACGGTGGTACTCATTTTTTTAAAAAAAAAAAACATGCGATTTAGAAAATATTTAATTTTACTGGGAACATTTTAGGAATCAAAAAGAATTACGAAAATGGATATGTGAAAAAAAAACTTAAAAGTTTTTGTGGTGCGACATTAATCCAGGCACATGTTTATTTGAAATTAAATCTATGCAGGAACAAGTTCTTGGGTCTCTTTTACTACTGTTGTCACAGATCAAGATACCAAGAGGAAACTATGAAATTTTAGAAACATGTGACATCCACGGATTTCGTCCAGCTTAATCTATGACATGCAATAATGAATTAGGAATTTCTGACATTCCCTAATATGTCATAATACTTTCGGCAATAGTATCTGTACATTTCACTAAAATACAAATAACATGATTGATACTATTTAATATTTCAGAAAGAATAATATAATTATAAAATAATTATTATAAGAAATATAAGAATCCGAGATTTAATCACTTAAATTTTTAATTACAAAACGATATATAAATCCGGGTCGACCTATGCATAATAATTTTGATTAATATAGTTTTTCCACCATAGAATTATTTGTGTTGTCTATGTTTTATATATTTAGATCCGATATTTTCAGCATAGTCGTATAAGATTAGGTCAAAGATAATGGAATAGTTAGCTTGGGAGATGTGAGGAGAGCAAGAACCAAAAAGATGTAGATAGAATTTTTTTTTAAGTAGCCGAAAATACATAGTCACTCAAAAAACAAGAAATAGCAGACGGTCAATTAATTAACTGTCGTCGAGAGAGAAAAAAAAAAGAAGAAGAATAACATCTACTAATTCTAACGTAAGTCATAGTGTTTGAACGCAGAATAATTTTTTTATATTTTTTCAAGATAAAAAAACTATATAAAGATAAAAAATGAACTGATCAATATTATAAAGTTATTCAGTTTGAAAAGATGCGATAACATAAGAAAATGAATATTATGGTACAGAACATAAAAAGAAGTGAAATCATCTTTTTTTTTCTGTCTAGCGACAGAAGTTTTGATTGTCGAACACGTCTCTTAACAAATGTTGTTACAAAAACATAAATTTGTAAATTTATCAATGAAATACCTCATTATTTTTATTTTTGTTAAAGGTATTCACATATTAGTTGATGAACCCATTCGTGTGGTAGAATCTATAGAAGATCAAGAGGCGAAGCTCAAAAACACTGACGGCTGATGGCTTTCGTTTGCTTCAGCCGTGGTTTTGCATTTAATAGATAAAAGTTTAAAATCTCTTATTTTAAAAAATATAAAATACAAAAGTCATCATATATATATTTATATATATTTAAAACCCTAAGATATCTCATCTCTCTCAATTCAAAATAAAATGTTTTAGTGGTGAAATTTTAGATTAGTTATGTCACTTTAGATTTCTATATTGTTCCAAACTCCGAATTAGGGATGGCAATGGACCGGACTGATCCGTGGGTTCGCACGCCAAGTTGACTGCGAGTCACTACATGGGCTAAAAGTTTTCACCCATGGGCATTAACCATGCTGAGTAGTGTCAAATGCTCTTCTACTTTTATGTCAAAAATATTACTTTTACTTATTAAAAATATATTTTAATTAAGTTACTATTAATGTTATAATATTATTTTAAATAATTAAATATGTCATATTTAATAATTATTTATTTATAAAATATAAAGTTAGGTCGGGCCAGGTAGAGCCGGGCCAAGTTAATATTTTTGCAGGCCGGGCCACACCAGGCCAACAATATAATAAGGGTGGGGTTGGACCGGGCCGATATATTTTGGACCGGACCGTAAACGAGCCGACCTTGGGCCAAGCCAGGCCTAGTCCGTTGACACTCCTACTCCGAATACTTGCTAATGTCAAACTTGTCAAATTAAGAGATGTTAATCGATCGGGCCAGACTTAGCCCAAATTCTATCTGATTAAGACTTGGTGAAAATTATATTAGGTTGGAGGACCAACTTGGTCTGCGTTACATTGTTGATCCAACCTGACTTGGCCCGTAATAAATATTAACTTGGCCGGGATTGGTTGGCCCAGCCTATTTGTTATATTTCATAAATATATTATGATAAAATTTAGTAAATTTAATTATTATAAGTAATACTATAAAATTGATAATAACATAACTTAGATATATTTTTAACGTGTATAAATGATATTTTAAATTAAATTGTATTAGAAAAGTCGAGACCCTTTTGACTCACTTCTACTCGACCGACAGTCCATTTAAGATTCACAAGCCAAAATTCAAGACTAATGAGTTAGCCCGAAGGTTGCCGCTCGAATGCTTTTTTATTTTAAAAAGTTTCTAGTTAGAGTATTTGATTATTTTAAATATCTTGCATCTTGAGTTTAATCAAGATGTCAGGTTGTTACATTTTTCGTTATGTTTCTTTAGGATCATGAACGTATTTTGTACAACCGGTCGATCTAAATTAGGATCAAGGGACGAATAGATCCCTGCCAACTGGATTTTGGCTCGGCAAGGCTGATATAGAACCGACTTTCAAAGGAATAGGTCTAGATTGGTTGGATCGGCCGATTCTCACGTGATCGGATCGGATCGGATCGGATCGAAGATTGATCGATTCAGCCGACTCTCGAGACCCAAAAACATTAAAATTGGGTCCAATTCTGATCCAATTTCAATAGAATCGAGATTGGAATCAATTTCATGTATATAAAGGGTTGCTCCTCTGAATAGGGAAAACGGTTAAACCGACTTGAATAGACTAGGGCAGTTCCAATTTCATGTCTTATGTATTTCCGGATGTTCGGTTAAAAAAAAGTATATATTTTTATAACAAAATTTATATCCTACGATTGGTACAAATTTATGTTTTTAGAAAAATAAACTTCATTCTTCGGATAAAAAAGAAATTACCTTCTTTTTATTTAATAACTCTTCTTGGGCCATACATAATTTTGAGGTTGGAGGCTCTTCCTCCAGCCGCCGCCGTAGGAGGATGTCTCCGGTTTGAACTTGGGATGATTATCCGTTGTGACCAAATATCATGCAATATGAACTAGGATTGTCGGCGGAGATTCAGTAGTAAAATTATCAGAATCTGATTTTGATTTCGATAAGAGTTAAAAAATTTCGTATAATTTTAGAATCATTAATTATATTTTAATTTCGATTCGATTTCGATTTCGATTTTACTGTCGAAATCGGATTCGAATTCGATAATTTTTAAAATAGATATTAAATATTAATTTTTACTTAAAAATAAGTTAATAATTCACATATAATCACTAAATTTTGATATTATCTCTTTAAAATTTTATTTTTATCATTTTAACAATTTATATAATATATTTAATTTTATTTTTTACTATTATTTTTATTTAGCTATTTATTTATCAAAATCATCCATATCTTTATTGACGAGCAGAATTACCAACTAATTCAAAATATATATTTTTTCCTAAGTTTTGGAACTCTACTCCTTTTCAAATACTTATGGGGTGTTTGGTTACATGATAATGAAGGTTTTTGTTTTAATTTTTAAAAATTGTAACAAAACTTGTTAAAAGAGGTGTTTGGTAACTATGACAATTTTATATTTTAAAAGTGATTTTCTTCTTAAACAAAAAAAGAGGGTCTCACCTCTTTCTTTTTTCTTGTGGTCCCCCACTTTGTTTGGTCATGTGTGGTGGTTACTCTTTTTTGTAATCACATCCCTCCAAACATGATAATTTTATGTCATGAGTTGGTTCACTTTTTATTTTAATACAATTTTTTATCATGAAAGTGTACAAAAAATTATCATGCAACCAAACACCCCATTATATACAGAATCCGCACTTGCAATCTGACTTTCTAGATAGTTCCTCAATTAACTAGATCCCGACCTGGCTTAAACATCTAAAATCCTAATTTCCTCTCTAGTCTTTTATTTACAAAGATTATTTTTGGACAGAAAATACATTTATATATTCACCATATCAGAGAAATACATAGATGACAAATACCTTGATCGGAATAACGATAAAAAGATTTAGTTTGAAAATTAAAATTTTCAAAAATCAAATATCAAATCACAAAACGATCAGCACACAAAGATGCATAAAAAGTCAAATAGTAAAATTAGAAACTCTATTAGAGGAGTTTGACAATTATCTCGAGATTAGATGATCATTCTAAAAAAGAGTAGATTTCGTCCAGACTAACAATCTCCGAATAGAGTTAACAACTATGAAGTTAACAAAGAGGGACCATAAGACATAACTAAGCCAACCTACTACTGACAACAACAAAAAATATATATATGAAATAGACATAAATATATCGAACTCTACGATTTTAACGTAACAAAAGGAGACAAAATACTTAAGAAAATGCTTAAGCAAAACGTTGAAAAGGGAGCTTGGGAGGGTGGAGTCCCTCCCTCCCAAGTCGAAAACTATCTCAAAACGGCAACAACAATCTCCTACCACGAAAATACTAAGCAATGATGGATGATAGAGCAAGAAGGGAGATGGGTTGCAGAGGTGAGGCTAAGGGGAGGGGTACTTGGGCGGAGGAGGGAGACTTTAATGGGGGTGAGTCAAAATAAGGGGGAGATGGAGGGGGGAGAGGGGAGTCTATCGGGAGGGGGGTCTCTCGAAAAATCGAACGAGAAAGGATAAAGACGTAAAAGAACCAAAAGGGGGGGGGGCGAAAGAGTGGGATTAAAAAGACAGAAATACAGGTTGGGGTGGAAATCGAGAGTGTGGCACACAGGAAAAGGGGCTACGGGAAAATGCTCTCGGGGTGGGAGGGCACAGTCGGAAGAGGTGAACAGATGGGGGTGCAGGAGGACGATGACGAGGACAAGGAAGAAAGGGAGAGGGAGAGGGGGGAGGACTCACGGAAGGTTTTCGCTGAGCGAGCGTTGCCGTTGGGCGAGGTTGGCGCGAGGATACTACCACCGCGAGGGTTTCGGCCGGGTGAAACTTGCCGCCGGGCGAGGGTGCCGCGAGGATGCTCGTCAGTAGGGGTGGCAATGGGCCGGCCAGGCCCACAGGTTTGCAGGTCGGGCCGGCTGCGGGTCATTTGACGGACCAAAGATTTTGACCCACGAACTTTAGTTGGGCCGACATACAGGCTGAAGCGGGCCGATGCGGACTAAAACGAGTCAAATAACTTTTAATTTTTTATGTCAAAGACATCATTTTTACTTATTAAAAATATATTTTAATTAAATTATTATTAATTTTATAATATTATCTAAAATAATTAAATTTATCATATTTAATAAATATTTATTTATAAAATATATAGTTGGGCCGGGCCGGGTCGGGTCGGGTCAAGTCAATAATTTTTGCGGGCCGGATCGGGCCGGGCCAACAATAGTGCGGGCCGGGTTTGGCCAGGCCAATATATTTTGGACCGGACCCTAAACAGACCGACCTCGAGTCAGTCCGGGCCCGGCCCAGTGACACCCCTACTCGTCAGCTTCTTCTCACACGTTACATTTTTTTATTTACAAAGATGAACTCCCAACTTTACCGGCTCTTGGCGCAAAAAATATGTATATAAATTAAATGATTTAAAATTATGTGGCTGGGTCCAAGCGGGACCCCGAACAGCCTCGTCGCGGGGAGGGGGGAACCCTCGCCGCGGCGAATCCACGCGGCGGCCCCCCGTCTGGTGGATCTCTCGCCGGCGTCTCTCTCGTTTGGCGGATCTCTCGCCGGCGGACCCCCGTCCGGTGGATCTCTCGCCGGCGGCACTCTCGTTCGGCGCCCCTTCGGCAAACCCTAGTCGGCGGCACCCCCATCCGGAGGCACCCCTGTCTGGTGGATCCCTCGCCGGTGGCACCCCCGTACGGCGGATCTCTCACCGGCGGACCCCCGTCTGGTGGATTTCTCGCCGGCGGCACTCTCGTTCGGCGCCCCCCTTCGGCGGTTCACTTCGACAAACCACCGTCTGGTGGTTCCCGTCCGTTGTTGTGAACATCTCCGGCTGGGAGGTATCTAACTACATAGGCTTCTTTTTGTGCTATTTTGTTGTTATTGTGGATAGGGAGGGAGGGACATCCCTCCCATAAATGTTTTAGGTTGTATGGGGTCTCTCCTGTTGCAGTGCTTCTACCTAAATTTGTATTTAGGTATTTTGGTTCTTTGCTATGCACTGCAATCACGGAGTTCGTTTTTTCTATGTCTGTCTTTCTTTTGGTGTCCGTTGTTTCTAGTTAGGGTCGTGTGGATGGTTTCAGTATCCTCCTCTGTTTAGTACTTTGCCACAATCTTTTCTCCGAGACTGTTAAACTGGGCAACATCCACATCTCTTTGGTGTGATTATCCAGTCTCGAGACAAATGGTTAACTCCCTGAGTGGAGCTTCTATCCATACTGTTCGATCTTTTATCAAGATCGATTTGTGGCTTTGTCTTCCTTTGCGGGACAACTTAGTATCGGCCTGTATGTTATCAGTCTTCGTCCTGTTAGCTGATTTTTACTTGGGTCTTTGTAACTTGTTGCACTGCTTCAGTTTGGTATGAATATTTAGTAGCTTGTTTTTGTTCAAAAAAAAGAGATATTTTAATTTTACCGAGTGGGATTGTAGATTTTTTAATATCAACTATATATTAATGGGGTGTTTGGTTGCATGATAATATTTTGTACACTTTCATGATAAAAAATTGTATTAAAATAAAAAGTGAAACAACTCATGACATAAAATTATCATGTTTGGAGGGATGTGATTACAAAAAAGAGTAACCACCGCACATGATCAAATAAAGTGGGGGACCACAAGAAAAAAGAAAGAGGTGAGACCCTCTTTTTTTGTTTAAGAAAAAAATCACTTTCAAAACATAAAATTGTCATGGTTGTCAAACACCTCTTTTAACAAGTTTTCTTGCAATTTTTAAAAATTAAAATAAAAACCTCAATTATCATGCAACCAAACACCCCATAAGTCTCAGACCCTGACGTTGCTTTATAGCTAGCCTCAACTAATAGCTTTCTGTTTTAGCATAAACCATGATTTGATCCAAGCGCTCATTTTCAGGAGCGCGTATCGAATCTGAATCCCTTGGAGGAAAGCGCCGGAGCCGCCCGGCGCCCGCTGGCCCGGACCCAACGGTTGCTCCTGCCAAGCGGAGCCCATGCAGCCTGCAAGAGGAGGCGGCGGAGGAGGAAGAGGACCCGTTCCTTTAACGGAAGGCGGCGGAGAAACACAGAACCTGTTCGACGCGTAGGCGCAGCACAAAGCCCGATTACGACCACCGGCGGCGAGCTCGGACTTCTCCTCCCTATCTTCGTTGGGGGAGCGGCAGCGGGCGAGCCGCGTCTTTCGTCCGTCTCAACCCCCAAACACGTACTGGTGGCGGCGGCGGCGGCGGCGGCTAATCAGCAGCAGCAGCTTCCCCCCTTTGTTTATTGTTTCTCCGAGCGCCGGTGACGACGATGCTGGGGATGATGCTCGCCCCTCCCGCGGCTCTACCCCGGCTGCGCGTCCCTCCCTCTTCCTCTTCCTCTCCGGTCCCCAGCGCCGCCGGGCTCCCGCGGCTACGGCGCGCTCTCCCCCCCGCTTCTCCGCCGCCGCCTTCCGCGGCCGCTGCTGGCGGCCGCGGCCAGCGGGCGGCTGCAGGGGCGGGGTGGTGGAGGGCGCCGTCGGCGTACTCGACCCCGTCGTACGCGGGGAGGGTGGGGTGGCCGCCGAGGGAGGGCGGCGCGCCCCTTCTCTCATTCGGCAAAGGGGATAAGGCCGGCGGGGTGGACGGCTCCGGGTCATCTCCGTCTTCGTCGAACTCCTCATCCGCGCTCCTCCCGGCTATGCTCCCCTACGCCGTCGCCGCCACAGCCGTCGCCGCTCTGGCCCAGCCCGCCACTTTCTCTTGGTACTTTTTCTTCTTCTTCTTCTCTGTAAATCCTTGCTCATATATCAACTGAATACTTCTGCTGCTATCCTCCCAGGGTATCAAAGGAATACTACGCCCCGGCGCTCGGTGGAATCATGCTGTCAATCGGCATCAAACTTTCCCTCCAAGATTTTGCTCTGGCCATCAAGAGGTCGACTAAATTGCTGCCGCTGTTGTCATTGTTGTTGCTGTAATCTGCCAATTTAGTCGCTGCCTGATCTGCTGCAGACCTTTACCGCTGTCTGTTGGGTTTATGGCGCAGTATGTGCTCAAGCCACTCTTGGGCCTGCTGACTGCCAAGGCGTTCGGTGCCCCCTCCATGTTCTACGCCGGTTTCATCCTCACATGCTGCGTCTCCGGGGCGCAGTTGTCCAGCTACGCCAGCTTCCTGAGCAAGGGGGATATTGCCCTCAGTATTCTCTTGACCAGCACCACAACCATAGCTTCTGTGGCAGTTACCCCCCTCCTCACCCGCCTGCTTATTGGCTCTGTGGTTCCTGTTGATGCTGTTGCAATGGCCAAGTCCATACTGCAGGTATGGCTTCACCACACATGGGATTATTCCGGCATGCTTCTCTTTAAGTGAATTTTTTAATTAGACTATCAAATCACAAACGCCGAATGTATGTGCATATCAGTCATTCTAACTCAAAATCTTAAAATAATAACGGGAGTGGACACCATTTTTTATAATTTCCTTCTTCAATAGTTTTGATTTTGAAAATTATTCTACGATCCATACTAATACAAAAATTGAAATTTAAAGAAAAAATGACCAATAGACATGTTTAGCAAAAATGACAAAATTATTGAGTTATTGAGGAGGGTTTGGTAACTGTAACATATCTATTGAAGAAAAGAAAATGGATATGGATAATGTCACGTTCCCACTTAACCTTTTGTGCTGTTTCACAATATTCATCGCTGACTATCTGAGATTGGAGTATAGTTGATGTTGAATCTAAAGGATCTAGTTCGGCATAAATGTCTTTTGTAGTTAATTTTGAAAATGCACCTCAACCATAGAACACGCAATTAGAGGATAAGAGATAAATTATTAATGTAGTTTAAAATGCGCCTCACACATACAATGCAATTGGTCAGACCTAGTGTAAGATGTAATAGTTGGAGACTTGGAGTAAGCAACTTTCTTAGGGTTTCCTCATGTGATCTCTAGGGAAGAGGATCACGTTGACACTTGCAAATAGCTTGATGCAGTATCTCCAACTCTTTGAGCAAAAAGTGACAAAAGGAAAATCCATGGACCAACCGCATCGTCTCTACCCCATAGGAGCTACAAGATCACCCTTAGGTTGCCTTCAGCATCTTGGGGTCATGGACCAACCATAGACCCAGTTCAATAGAATAAGTGAAACGCATTAGCAGTCTGCTCTCTGATTGGCCAGTAAGGGTCAGGGAAGGGCAATTTCTCATTCTCGAAAACCAGCACAGTTCCTCTGTTAAGGAAATGTTCCAACCCCCTTGTTTTTCTAAAAATAAAACAAGTGTATTGTTGTTTTTATTTTGCGATAGATTAACAAAAGAAAAAGTATCTGCACATCTATAGCCAAATAAAACTGCATCCAAACACTATTATGTTTTGAAGAACTTTTTTGTGGTGTTTAATACGAGATTGTTTAAACAGGAGTCGTCTGCTTCGTTCTAAATTCTGATTCTCAAATATAGGCATGGAGTTTGGGCATTCTGCACAGAAAAATCTTTGGCATTCTTCGTCAGTCTGCAATCTGTAAATCTTGTGGCAGGGTCCCAAGTCATTTGTCTTGTGCGAATGTATTTATACCATTTAATAACCTTTTGTCTTGGCATTTTGGATGTGGGTCTATCTTCTTCCAAGCTTCAAGCTGTTGTTTAAGAAGTTTGATGTCCTTGTGTTCTTGACAACAAGCTCTGCTCTGCCTTCTTCACCCACCCTTGCAGGTAGTGCTGGTTCCCATCACAGCGGGCCTTGTCCTCAACACCTACGCAAAGCCTGTTGTGGATGTCATTAAACCTGTTATGCCGTTTCTGGCCATGGTCTGCACGTCGCTGTGCATTGGGAGTCCGCTGGCGATCAACCGCAGCCAGATCCTGTCTGCACAAGGCCTTCAGCTGCTTCTTCCTGTACTCTGCTTCCATCTCTCCGCGTTCACTATGGGTTATTGGGTGCCCAAACTGCCATTTCTGAGGTGAATCTCTCTCTCTCTCTCTCTCACCATGCTTTGACCCGGGGTGTACCGAGCAGATACGTGGTGTGCACCAAACTGCCCAAACGGCCAAACCAAAAGTTTGGATCAGTTTGAAGCACCAGTTCTGTTCAACCCATTTGAGAGTCTCCTAACTGGACCAAATCGAAGAAACTAATTTGACATAAAAATTTATAAAAAATACTATATTATTAATAAAAAGAATATTTATAATATAATAATATTCATTTTAATATTATATAATTTTAAAATAATTATATACGTGTACATAATTAATTATTTTAAATATTTAATCAATGTTTGATCTCAAAACAAAACCAAACTGAATTGAACTAGTTTGGTTCGGTTCAATTCAGAAAAAATGTTCTCAAACCGGACCAAATTGAGCCGTGCACACCACTAATGATGATCGTAGGTAACCATCTAGATAGTTCCTAGACAATGAAATATTTAAGAGAATAAGTAGTTGAACATGTTTGTGGACTAAGACAGCTTAATCCAACCATAAAACCAATCCTGAATTAGCCTGGACTCGCATAACTAGTCCTATTCAGATTTAGCTTACCTTAATCCAACTATAAGACCAACCCTAAATAGTCTGGGACTCGTACGAATCCTATTCAAATTTAACTTACCTATGTAGGGCTGTCCACTAAACCGTTCAAACCTAACCAAATAGAACCCGATTGGTTCGGTTTGAACCATTTGTTTGGTTTGGCTGATTCGAAGACCCTTCAAACCCAAACCAGATGGGATAGATCAAAGAAACTGAAAAATAAGAAAATATTACTATATTATTAACACAAGTAACATCTGTATAAATTTTATGATAAAATAATGTGTATATTGACCATTTGTAACTTAAAATGAGTATAAATCTATTTAATTGAATCTCATATTTATTTAATCACATTTTGATGTGAACTGGTCGAAATCGGTAGTTATATGGGTTCGACTCAGTTAGATTTGATATTCACGTCCCTATTTGGCTTGGTTTGACTTTGGGAAACTACTTCAACTCTAACTTAAATTTGGCCCCAGATCAAATCAAAACTCTCGGGCTCAATCGTGAACCAAATTCTGATACAACTTAATGCCCTGTTTGGTAACACTATTAGACACCTCTATCACTATTAATTTTAAAATTGATATTGCTGGTAATCACCTCAAGGTGTTTGGCTAATAGTATCAATTTTGAAGTTTGTAATGCAAACAACACATGCTATGTAATACAAGTGTCAACTTGTATCAATTTTGATATTGATACTCCATCTTCTAAAAATATCAATAGCAATACTAATATAGTATCATTTTTGATACTCTAACCAAACAGGCCATAAATTATCGAAACTGATACATACTTCTCAAAGTTTTTAAAAAAAAAACGACTAAGAATATAGATGACTGCAGCTGGGTGTTTGATTTAGACTTGCTCCGGGGGCCCAACACTTTGAGGGTGGGATGAACACACGCGTCATGTTACCGTCCATTGATTTAAAAATAAAAATAAAACCTTCTCGGGCGCCGTTCCTGGAAGACAAATATTACATGACATGGGAGCCAATCCCCCGGGGATGGATCGCTAGCCCCTTATTCCCCTTTCGTAATCTCCGCTCTCCTAAACCTTGTCGTCTTCCCGACCCACCACGTCGATCTTTCCCCGTCGCTCTCGCGGATCCTTCTTCCTCCCTCCCGCCCGCGAGGCGCCCTCCGTCTTCGGTCGACCGTCCGCACGAAAGATCCTTTATGCTGATCGAGATTCCTTCGCATCCGGTCCCCAGATCTCTACAGCGCGTTCGGAATATCCTCGTAGTTTCAGGTGGGCTCTTACACGATATGATGTTACACTTACGTTTATATATATCTCGAGTACCTCAACTTCTATATCATGATTTTGAGTTTGTAATATTGTATCGAAGTGGGCATTTTTCTTTTTCAATGTTTAATTACCTTGTCTCTCTGTTGCTCGCTTTGGTAGCCAAGGGTGGCGTTGAAATCACCGGAATAATCTCGAATATCACACGACATGATAACTGTACTGTGTTTATATATATATCTTGGGTTCTTCTTCTTCATCCTCGACCCCGCGCCTCCCCCGCTTATGATGGTCTCTGCAGGCAAGAGGAGGACGTCTGCAGGACGATATCGCTGTGCACGGGGATGCAGAGCTCGACGCTCGCGGGGCTGCTCGCCACCCAGTTCCTCGGCGGCGCCCACGCAGTCCCGGCTGCCTGCTCCGTGGTGACGATGGCCGTCGTGGGCCTCTGCCTCGCGTCCTTCTGGGGCGGCGGCTCGAGGATCAGGGACGTCGGCGTGCTGGTTTGGCGACGGGAGCCTTGCCCCGAGTCTTGAGATTGCCCCCTCCGAACTGAAGGCTGGACATGGAAGAACAAGGCGTCGACTTGCTGCAGAAGGTAGTAACCAGCTGAGAAAAGTCATGCAGCATGTAACTAAATATGAGCGAGAATAATAGCAGAGGAGTGCGACAGTCCATCGGCCTCTCAGAGAAGTTGAACTGTTTATCAGATCACTGTCTCATCTCTGTCACCTCAACTTCTTTAAGAAGAGTTGAGAGATTTCTCTCAGATGTCTACCCGAGGAGAGCTGCATTCGTAACGGAGTCGTCACCTTGTTGTTAGATGAATTGGAAATTTAAAGTGTCTCATCGGGCAGAGAACTGTATAAAGGAAGATATCCATATGTATAGATGGATTCATGTTAAAGCAGTCAATTGGGCGAGATGTAGGGTTTATTTCATCCACAGCTGAATTGATAAACTAATGGGGTGTTTAATGGGTTGCATTTTAATTTTTTATATGATTTCACGATGAAACATTATATTACGGTTACAAATGCGATAATTGTTAAAGAAGAAAACTATAAAGTTGTCGGCAAGAACATTATAATTTTTGGAGATGGAAATCGGCAGTATTCCAGAAAAGAAAAGGAGTCTGGTTTTTAAAGTCTGAATTTACTAGACTGGGGAGAACTCTTACAACGCGTAGCATTGACATTGAGTGGCTGAACCCACTTGATCACTCTGAGTGAAGATAACTTTTTGGCTTTTATAATTAAATGCATAATATTATAGGGATGTTATGACTGTCAACATAAATTTAGTCGGTGGTAAGCATGATTCACCAGAGCAACTGGAGTAATATTGGGGCTAACGACGTAACACAAGTCACTGTAATAAAATATAAAAATATTTTACAGGGTGTTTGGTGGCACAATAATTTTTTGTACATTTTCATGTTAAAATCTTGTATTAAAATAAAATCTAAACTAGTCAAAAGACAAAATTGCAACGTTTGAAGGTATGTGATAACAAAAATAAAAGAATTATGCATAACTAGAAAAGGTGGGGGGTCACAACAAAGAAAAAGTGGGCCTCACCTCTTTTCTGTCCAAGAAGACAATTTCTCTTGAAATTTAAAATGGTAATGATTGCCAAACATATTTTTTAATCAATTTGGTCACAACAATCATAAATTTGTAACTAAACCTTAATTTGTGGTGCAACCAAGCAAACCCCGTCAGTAACATTAAGATTATCATCATGAATATTGATATTTTTGGACCTGTATAGATATTCTACTAAATATTTTACATCAAAATTACATATAATGCTACATAGTGTCAATTTTATATTAAATTATGAAGTGTCATTATAACAATTTTGATATTGTAATCAAGCATATACGCCCATGAACAAGAAGAAAAAGGTCTTTGTTTATATTACATCTCATGATTTATTTGTATCAAGAATTTTGATATTGATATTTATATCTCAGAGACTCCACTTTCCAAACATCATCTTCCGGTCTTTTATTTTTATCTTTTAATTTTAAATAAAAATATAAAAAAGATAGAACCAAACACTCTAACCCTATTATGTCTCTGTTCGGCATTGAGAATGATACCATATAAATTTGAATATTTTTAGAAGATAAAGTAACAATATCCAAATCAATAGAATGGTGGCAGTTATGTTATTGTACTATAAATTTAAAAAATTGATATAAATAGTCAAACAAATTATCAATAATATTATCAATTTCAAAATTGTCAGTGATACAGTTGTTTAATGTTATTATCAAACTAACCAAACAAGCTATTAAATTGTGTGGGCCATAACATATTAACATTTGTTTGTTCCAAAATTCCAAGTAAGGTTGACTCATGACAGGCAGCCTCTGACTCCCTTTCTCATCCCTTTTTGCTGTTCTTCTCACCGGGTGGTCACGGATCGGAGCACGCGGTCTCGAACCGTGCCCGCCCCGTCTATGACGGCTTTCCCGCGTGCACAAGACCACTGTGCCACTGTTCAAAAAAAACCACCATCCATATTTGCATTTCAGAAATTTGATTGTCCATTTTTTTGGGGGGTTAAGCTAAAAAGTCAAACAAACCAAGTATTTCTGCCATATAAAAAATAAAACCACAAATAAGAGCATCTTAAATCTCCAATCTAAGAACATCTTCTTTCTCCGAAACCTTTGATTTTTTTTTCACTCTTATTTTGTTGTCAGAATTGATATATTTTTTCCCGTCGTAAACATCTTTGTCGGTGAAGAAGAGATAATATTGCTTCCACACGATGGTATATATATGTTTGTGCGTGAATATGTAGGTCCATAAATGTTACCCTCTTTTTAGTTGCTAGAATGGGAGGGTTGGGTGTAGGGGCAGGTTCGTCCTGGCCCAATCTAACTTGGGTCATACCGGATCCACCCGGTCCGACTCGATCTGACCCGACTTAATTTAAATCTCAAACTCAAAAAAGTAAGTAATTTTTTACTAAAATATTTGGCCATTTCTGTTCAAATATTACAATTTTAATATTCTTTTATGTAATTTATATATTCTTTTTGAATAGACGATGCAATTGTTGCGCGTTGAGATCTAGAAGACCCCGACCCGAAAGTCATTTATGCTGGATGCCCGAGATTAGGGTCCATGCGGTCAACTCAAAAATTGACCGGGTCAAACGAGTTGGCACCAACCCCCATTCCATAGGTAGAAAGAATATTTTACCGAAAAAATAATGTCAGTTTCTTTGGTTGACAGCGAGGGATAATAAAAAAAAGTAAATTAACTTCCACTCCATTTAATAAAATAACTCTAAACGTCGTCTTGAACACACTAATGATCAGGAAATCTCTAACACCAGATCTATCTCATCAAGTTCAACGTTAAAAAAATTTAAAATATCATTTCTGCTCGTACGACAGTTAGGGTCTGTTTGTTTAGTCGTAAAACCGGCTGCATACATAAGTTTTCCCGATTTTTTTTTACATCGCATTATTTGTTTATCCGTAAAACGTAAGGTCAATGGAAAAGTTGATCCCTTGACCATCTCATGGAGGGAATTTGGCGTCCGGAAATTTTCAGCCGACGCCGTTTTCCGCGGGGTGCCGTTTCGAGCCAGGGACGAGGGTTTTCGGGAGAGGCTCAGGCGGCCGGGGGAGGCGACGAGGAGGAGGGCTCGACGAGGAGGAGGAGCTTCCGGCCAGAGGCGACAAGGAGGAGAGCTCGACGAGGAGCTTCCGGCCGGCCAAGAGGCGACGAGGAGAGGGGCTCGACCAGGGAGGGTTCGACGAGGAGGAGGGCTCGACGCTCGGACACTCGCGACGAGGAAGAGGGATCTCCAGCAAGGCGAGAGGTTTCAACACCGTAATCTACCTCCCCCCACCCCCACCCCCGCGCCGCCGTGATTTCATTTCCCCTTTCTCGTTCGGCATCTTGCGGTTTTGGGGGTCGGCGAGGAGGGGTTGGGTAGCGACCGGAGGCGGCCTCCGCCTCCTCGACTCACGGGAGTTGGCGTTAGCCTCGTCGTCGCAGGTCTCGAGGGAGAGGATCCGGCACGGCGCCGGACTTGGCCGGCGGCGGGGGAATCATAGAAGGGGCGGCGACCGGGACGTGCTCGTGGCATTGGGCAAGGGGATTGCGTAATGGATATCGGCGTCGGCAGAGATGCGAGAGAGCGACCGCGTACGCCTTGCGGTGACCGGCTGCGGTGGCGTTGGGCAAGGGGCCTTGCGGTGACCCGCCGGCAGTGGCTGCGGTGACCGGCTCTCTTTCGCGTTTATTAAATTTTATTTATTTATTTCATCCGAGAAGAGCGACAATCGTCATTGGCAAGGACCCCAAGGCTCACCACCACTTGTGTTCTCTTTGAGGTCTCATGGAGACATGGCAAGTTAGGATGGAGACACTGGAGGTCTTGTCGCCGGGTAAGTACCCGTGTAGGAATCCAAGCCCCATGTATGATTGTGGCCGCAAACTCATCGAATACAATTGATAAGCTACTAGTGCACTTTTACTTGGATTTCAATAGGAGTTAAATTATTTTAAATACGATTCTATTATATTGAAATGATGATACTTTGATTTTCTTTGTTGTGAATATTCAGATAAATTTTCAAATGCTTATCATATGATAAACTTTATAGAAAATAAGTCAACAAATCTCATATTATTTATAAGTCAACAAATCAGTTCCGAATCCACAAATTACTACCAAAAATCGAAATTGAATTGGATTAAATTCAGTGCACCCTTACTACTATGAGCCACATGTTGTAGCTACTAGCTACTTCATCCTTTGATTGGGGAGAAAGCAGCCAAGCACATACGACAAGATAAATTGGCTCTTTCCCTTGTATTTTATCCCCTCCGTTTGGCATCTGTTTCTTATTCATAATTTGAATGTACTATGAATAGTTATTCTTATCATCTGTGCGTATTAGAGACAGAGATCTTCTTTGTATTATACTTAATTGACAAGAGAACGAAGGTACTTATTCATACGAACAACCAAATCAAGTATACGAATTCCGAACAACCAACTTTTGGCATGTCTGAATGTCAAGTGGAGACTCCTAAAGAGGAAGGGTTCATGCACAAATAAAAAGATCCCAAAGGTACTAATGCATCATCAGAGACTACATTGCTTGCACATGCCTCTGCACTTGTAGGACAAAATGCCAATAGAGAAACTGATAGATTAAAACATCCAAGAAAAGGGGGATTGGCTTACTAGCTCACTTGCAATCAAGTATTGTTATTTACACTAATCAACCATTAATTACGTTGCCAAAAAAACCATTAATTACATACTAGCACTCATTTGGTTCATTAAACAATTCTTGTCACTATCATTAGGACGAAATCTACATTTGAAATTGTAGATTTTGTGATTACACAAGCATTTAGCTTGTGTGAGTGAACATCATTCAACAAGCATTTAGCCCCACCCACTCATCCATCAACAACTCGAGAACTTAAAATGAAAGATGTAAATAGCTTTTAGGAAAACTTCCACCACCCAAAGTCGAATACGATTATTTTAGCTTCATCTTCTCTGTGATGTAAACAAGGTATCATCCTTGTATTTAGTTGACCTACAATTAGCAACTGCAACCTTGGGTATCAAGTATCTACCCTGTTTCATGCCAGTCATACTCAATGATGCGGCAATGTTAACCTGCCCGTTGATGCCTGGTCAACTAGTAAAACAACTAAAGCTGGGTATGATACACCTTCAAACCTCTAAGTAGATCCTCACTGATGTTGACTCTAAGATCATAAAGTGTCAGCTGCCAATGACAATGTTCATAGCATCTTGAAAACCCATCTTAGAACCTATAAAAATTTGTAATTCTGGGTTTTTTTAAACAGAAACTTGAGCCTATGGGGGATCCGTAAATGTTAATTGAATTTTCAAATCGGGGGGGGGGGAGCCTACGTTAAACAAGTCAAATGCCAATCGAACCTCGAGCCAATCAACGGAGAAATCTGTAATTTAAAGCCCGAAAACCGTAAAAAGTTTTGAACCCGAAATAAAAAACTCGAACTTGAAATACACAAATCCGCAATATAAAAATCTGAAATTTGAATGTGCAAGTGTGCACGAAATCGAAAAACTTAAAATCTGAATACCCCATAAAATTTGAAATCTGAATTTGTGCAGAACCCATTTAAAAATCTGCAATCTGGAAATCAATTAAAAATGCAGAATCTGCAAGAAATATGGAGTCTGAATTTTAAAGATTCAAAATCTGAACTTTGCATTTAAAACCAGGAAACCGAAGCCTGTAAGATATGCAGAATTTAAAATCTGAAATCAGCAATCGGAAGTCTGTAAATAAAAGAAATTTGAAAGTTTAAGGCCCATAAAAACCTGCAGCCGAAAATCAGAGAATGTGCAGAACTTGTCAATACTTCTTTCATTATGTTTGAGTAGATCATGTTTCCTATTCTACTTTGTGATTTCACTCTCTATTTTCTTGTTTCAGGCATATAGCAATCTTGGTGGAATAGAGGGTCTATAATGGCATCTTTCAAAACTTTTTGATAGGTAAAATCATTACTTTGCTTTTATGACATTGTTAGTTTCAACAGGTCTGGCAGCATATGGTGCCAAGTTTGTGGTTTCAGCCTAGGACATTAGAGTTTGTTTTATTGTAAATTTCTTGTTTCAAAATCACTTGTTCAAAAGCAAATCCGAACATATAGTAAACTATCTCTTGCTGAAGCAAATCCGAACATATAGTAAGTCAATTGTAACCCTTCACTATCGATAAAGGGATAAGTGAACTGTTCATAAAAGTTGCTAGCCCCACGATCTTTGATTTATTAACTTATCATGGATCATGCATTCTAGTTTCTGTATCACCGCTAGGAAGCTATACTTTATTATGCGTCAATATTCTAATTGTATGAATAGAGTGATTGATCGGATTTCATGTCTAGCGGCTTTTGGTTATTGCTTTGTGGATAGTAGAACTACCTTATTCTCAAGTTTCAGTGATTTAACTAGTTAGGTGGATGTAAATAGATTCTTGTTGCTGTTAGCAGTTGTTAGGAATTCAATACCTAATTCGGAGGTTCTCCCAATTACCATCTTATCACATAGACTCATTAATTCATGTGTATGGTTTTTGTTTCACCCAAGTCTAATACAAGAAACTCATTCATTAGATAATCTGCTAAATTTTCCCTACAAATTGATTGCCGGATTGTGCTATGTTCTAGTACTTCACTGTAGGTAATAACCGTGTGTGATGCGGCAAGAAAACTTGAAATCTTGTTTCATAATTATCTCTCATTTTATGGAACTAGGTAACTCATAATTCCCCTCTTAATTTATCATGAAATTGATTCTTCAGGGTTTGTGGTCCTTTTTTATTTCTCTTAGGGGGGATTGGAATATGTAAAACTGGATTTGGCATTCTAGACCATGAAACCCATTTTAATCTACTATTTAATGTGTATGGTCCTACTCTCATCATTACCTTGATCCAAAGAGTAATCCTTGTCTTCGTTTCACTTCGCATCTTGCTTGGAATTTGAGCTTTGCAAAGAAAAAAGGAAAAGATCGGTAGCTTTCACATTTAAGGTGGATTCACAAGTCACTTAAGGCGGGGCTAAGAACTGTTGAGTTGGATCAAAGTTACTGAGATGTCTGTCGAAGGGCTTTCACTATCATTTTTGTTTTGAATTTTCACAATTTCATCTACATCCTCTTTCTGATACGCTCCACTCAGCTTGACAGACAATTTGGCCTTGAGGAGGTCACTTACGAGTCGGATCATGAACCATAAAATGTTTAGCAATGAGGTCTTGTTGAAGCAAACTATCTCTTGAAGCAAATGTTTTTCCTTTTTTTTTTTCATTTTGTACTTAATCGTGGTGTATCTTATTTCTATTGGAGACTATGGTATGGTGCATCTTTTATGTCAAGTTAGCATATGTTGAGACAAATTTTTGAATGATATGTTGGCTATGGCTAGTTTTTGCAGTTCAATTATCTTTGCTATTTTATTAGGTAATTTTTTAATTTTTTTGGGTAGTCTTGTTTAATGCAATCCAGGAAGTAATGTTTGAATGCAAATAGTAATGCTTGATTAGAGATATTTTTTTTGAGTTCAAAAAAAATGGAGATATTTTAACCTTTTAGGAAGCAAAAATAGATCTGCAGCTTTTTTTGGGATATAATAATCTCCTGATTTTTTATTCTATTTTAATGCGGTACGATGACAAAATTGTGTTCTTTTATTGATAAGATGGTATAAGTAAAAAAAGGTATAATTTTAAACAAGGCAATAAAAAAATTAAAATAATGATTTATGGAAATTGTATTAATAATGGATATAAGAGTTAATTATTATAAAACTTAATTTTTATTAATTTTTATTACTTTATAATTCTTTTTATATCAAATTTAAATATATGAAATTATTTAAATAGATTTACGTACAACCAAACGAATGAAAATATTTTCGGGAAAATAATTTACGAACAACCAAATGACCGAAAATATTTTCAAGGAAAATAAATTACAAGGAACCAAATGATAAATGATGTTTTTGATTTCCTTGGAAAAGGTGCTCCATGGAAAACATTTTCCTTGATTTTACTTTTACATGGAACCAAATGGACCCTTAGTGGTTTCTGCTTCCTCACTTAAATGCTTGACGTTGACCATAGATTAAAAAATTGTAGGCTTATTTATTATGCTCAGAAAAGGTGTATTATATTTAGTTAAATAAAGATTGAGAGGTACTATATTATATAGCAAATATATACTTTATAACTAAGAAATATTATTATGTTTAGAACAAAAAAATTTATTATGATTGAGTTATTAATATAATATAAATTATTAATCGTTAATCTATTTATTACATGAGGTCGATTATATATGATTTATGGCTACAAAGTATTATTATATTTAGAGAAAAAATATTACATTTTAGTTTATATCAATATTTAAATTCATTGTAAATTGTTAAATATTAATCTATTTATTATATTTTTATTATTAAAAAACAACAAAATGTATAATTTTTTTTCCTATTTTATGATGTTTGGTCTTATTTTCTGTGTTGAGTATGTTGCATGCGAGTAAATAACAAAGTATTTATAAAATAGATAAATATATAATTTAAGCAAGTGAGAAAACTCGTCTAAATTGATTTTTTTATCAATCGGGACATCGGATCCTCTAATCTTTTTTACACAGTATACATATTTTCATTTATATGAGAATCAATAAAAAGAGAGAGAAATTTATTTTTATTTTTCACAACTACCCAGAGGCAAAGAAGCATCAATATATACAATTATTTTATTATCAATATTTTTTTCATATATTACATCTTTACTTTATACTTATTTGAACCTGTACATGGCGTTTGAAGAAAACTGACAGGGGATGGTGTGTTAAAGACAATTATTAGAAACGGATCGGAAGTGAATTTATTTAATAAAATTTTTATATATTGGATGATTTTAAAATAGAGAAAGGGCCCAGGGAGCTGTAACTAATTTCCACATCAAGCTAAATAAGAGTGCAAACGAGCCGAATAATATGATGTTCAAATTTGACTTATTTATTTCACACATGTTCGAGTTTGAGTTTGAGTATTAATAAGTATATTGAACTCTTATTCAAATTTAGTTACACTGAACTTCAATCCATTTTCAAACTCAAGATATATACAAATCTATTTATAAAATTTAAAATTAATAAAAAAATATTTGTTAAACTTTAAATTTATTAAATTTGATTTAAATATAAATTTAAATTATTAATATATTTAAGTAGTATATATAATTATTAATATTTATAGTTTATTTTTTAAAAATAAATTTAAAAAAAATATTTATAAAATTAAATTTATTAAATCGAACAAATTTTTTTGAATTCGTCTCATTTAATAAGTTAAATTTTATTTTTTTTAAATTTATTTATTTATTATAATAAATGAATCGAGTCAAAATTTTATCATGTTCAGTTGCAAATAAATTGTGGAGCGTAGTGGTTCGTTAGCACCCTGCGGCTAAGCTAACTCGCGGATACAGCACTCCACCGGGCCACCGGCAGCAAGAGACGGCCCGGTCGACAGCCACCTGCTTGGCGACGCGTGGCGGAGGGTGGGGAAGCAGGAAGAACTTCCTGGAAGCTGGTCGCCGCCCCCCGTCTCGGCCACCCTTTCCCGACGACGGCGGCAAGAAGGCGGGAGGAGAAAGCTGAACGGAGGGAATAAAGCAATCGCGAAAGGATGCGAGTTGGTCCACGGCACGCGGTCGGCGTCATAGGCAAGAGGACAGGTGTGCTTGGCGCGTGAGCTCCGCCTGCAGCAGCCTTCGCCGGGAAGGCGGGCTCGGGATCGGTGATGGCGCTCTCGCCGAGCGCCTGCCCTTCCAACGCTTTCCGCTACAATGGCACCCTCTGTGCTTGCAACCCGGGCTACTACCTCAGCTCCCGAGGCGTTTGCACGCTGCTGAAGGTCGCTTCGGACGGCGGGGACTGGGTGGTGCACGCCGGGGTGGAAAGCGCACCTACCTTCCTGATGACCATCTTCTCATTCGATTCCATCAAGCGCTTCACCCGGTCGCAGGCCATCTTCTTGGAGGCCACGCTTGTGCTCCTCGTGGCGTGGCTGGCCTTCTGCATCGGCGCCCGGTGGTTCGGGCGACTGCGCCGGGGGGAGAGTATTTGGTTCTGCATTCGGTGGTGGATCAGCCGGTTCGATGTCTGCTTTTCTACGCGACATTGGGTGGTTAGTACTTCGTACGTTGTTTTTTCTTTCGCACTTGCGTTGTTTACTTGTTCTCAAATTTGATTCGTTGCGTTTCGTTCTACCTCGGAATCAGTTCGATGGGCTTTTGTTAGCTGTTACAAAACGATTTTCTGAGGAAACCGTTCAAATTCAAACTTAGCAAACAGAGTATGCTTTATCTGGACTCTGTTTTGCTCAATTATCTTGATCGTGAATTAATTTTCTGTTTACTGCCCGAAACTTCTACGTGCGACCATGACCACTTACGAAATAAAGATATCTTTGTAAAATATGTAGTTATCAAGGGAACAAGGAAATTCAAGGTGATCTGACCACAAAGCGCCAGAGTGGCATCCATTGTTGGCAATCATCCATCCTGGTTGCAGCCTGAAAGACTACGTAGGAACAGTAACTGAGAAGGACAATTGAGTCATTGAATGTGGATGATAAATTACTTTATTTAGAGGGCAACAACTGGACATTAGGTGACAATGCACGCAATAGAGTGGCGTGGTTAGTGCTTTTCATACGTTAACAGATGTTGGCACAAGGATGGTAGAGATTAAAGTGCTTGCAGCCGTGGTACTAGTGCTAAGTGGTTTCAATGATTTGCATTAAGAAAAGTTAAATGTAATCAACTTGATCGTGCAAGCAAGTGTAAACAAATGCAATAAACTTGATCATGTAAGTGAATGTAATGCTAGCAAAAATCTCATGCTCATTGCATTCACAAATAAATGTGTTGATTTTAGTGTATCGGGTACAGCCATATTTGCTTTTTTTATTTTTCTATGTCTATACCTTCTTTTTTTTCAGAATATAAATGTAGAGGAAGTACATTTGATGTTCCTATACAATGCAATAATAGTTACAATGATATCAACCTTGTAAGATTGTAGGTTATCACTCTATACAGCACTAGGCCAAGTACGGAAATGATGCCTCATGTTACTCTTGGCAACAAGATTTTCTCTCTTTATTTGTATTCTAATATGTAGAATGATAATTCATCAACATGCCAGTCTGCATTAACATATTTTAAAAGGCCATATGTTTGGTAAGTAAAACATAGTAAGAACAGTTAAATAAAGATGTGAATATCATAAATGGTCCTGGAGGGATACACCAGACTTATGATAGTCTAAGTTGGTTATTTTCACTTATGTAGTTAATATGCACACCTTCTGCTAACAGTTATTATCCTAACCATATGAATATTCTGCCATTACATAATATATTTTACGTCTTGAAGAGGATGCATTAATCATATATTGTTCTTTCCACTAATCCTGCCATCTCATTCATATCTGAGAAATCAAATTTTGGATCTGTCGTGAAAGTCTCGGAGCTTCTCTTCTGAATCCTGTGTTGAAATTGACTGGTCAGTAGATGAAACCAAGGACACTCTTCCGTTCTAATGCTCGATTCTGTTGTTGGTCTCACTGAGGCTCATTATTTCTTAGCATCATATTTTTTAAAATTTTTAGTTTTTACCATGTGTCGGTGTACTAGATAGAGCATAGAATTATTAACCAACACCAATCAGGAAGTCAGCAACTTCATGTGTGCATTGAATAAAAAATTCACAGAAACTAATGGTTTTATACATAGTTGTCAGGCTATGCCCGACCAAAATGGCCCCGTAGAATGAATAAAGATAAAATTTGAACAACTCAACTCAAGCCTTAATCTTAAAGTATTTGAGGGCTATAGCTATATGGATTCTCTTTCTCTAGTCTCGTCAATTTTTAGTTATTTCTTTGCAGAAGTCTTAAATCATCTAAATCATATTTTAGTTACATGTTTACCATTTTCAAACGAAGGATGAAAACAAATCAGTGGTGAAAAGGAGAACAGAGCTTGGTGGCACCTTGTCCGTAGCAAGCTGGATACTGTTTATTGGACTGCTATCTGCGTGAGTGACAAATAATTGTGGCACTCTTAGCATATCATGTCATCTTTAAATGATAGTGCATCACTATTAAGCTTCTTCTGTCCACCTCCACCTTTGAGATAAGTCTGATCTTTTGTCAGGTTGCTCTACCAAGTTATTACTAAGCGAAATATTGAAGTTCATCGAATTCGGCCAGCAAATGCTCCAGATTTGATCACCTTCATCAATGACATGGAATTTAACGTAACTGCAATTTCTAGCATGACTTGTTCTCAATTACGTGGACTTGATACATTGATCTTTGGCACACCAGGCCTTGTGGACTATAGGATCTCTGAGTTGTCAACCTATGCTAATCACCGGTGTATAAACACAAGCAAGGGCCCCACTGTATCCCTAAAATGCAGTGCTTGTCAGGTGCCGCGAGGCAGTTACTACATTTCATGGCAGTTTGTGGATCTCCCAAATTATTCTGCGGTAGCAGCAGGTTTTGAGTTCAATCTTACAGCAAAAGACCATTCCAATGACAAGCATCTGAGCTATGTTAGTGGCATAGTAAATTCTGGGGGATATAATGGGGATATGCCAAAGTCCTTTAGAGGAAAAGATACAAATGTATTCAAAATTCACCTTTTCCCTCAGATATACCATAATCTACATAATTTAAAGCTTATTCAGCCACTTCTTCATGATTTTGTTCCTGGTTCGTCTTTCTCCAAGGCAAGGGACCTTCAAAACTCTCTTCAAGATGGCAGAGATGGATTAATCAACACTACATTGTTTATCAGGTTCCTTTCTGACTACATTGTAGAGATTAACAACGAGAATGTCTTGGGACCTGGTATGCCTGTGATCCATATGTTCATATATAAACTTCATTCTTTTACTTTTATAAATTGATTCCTGTCATTGGTTTTTCTTTTTACAGTTCTGTAACAGTTTATTTTGATTAAAGTTTTTACTCGTTTATAGGGATGTTCATTTCTCAGCCGAGAAAATGAACTGGATCAATTAAAAAATGCTGGGTTGGATCGGGTTGAGAAGTATCAATGGGTTAAAAATATTTACCTGAACCAAACTACAACCTGAATGACTGGATGGGCTTCACTTGAATGGGCTTACTGGTTATACTTGTGCCGCATGCTTATCCAGCAAAAGAAGAATACATGAGATAAAGCAGAAACTTGTCTACTGTTGGACTAACCGCTAGGCTGGGGATTTTGCAAATTTGTTCAATCTTAAGTCTTTTTGCCGGTATGATGAAGTTTTAAAGAAGTCTCACTTTACAATTTAGACCATCTAAAGTTTCTAAACAAAAGGTTGTCCTATTCTTTTGATTTGATATGCTAAAAACTAAGGCGTCGTTTGGTATCGGGATAAAATTGATGGGGATAGGGATAAACCAATCATTGTGATTAACCTTATTCCCACTATGTTTGGTATGAGTTAGGATAGGTTTAGAGGATAACCCTATCCTATGTTTGGCATGTTAAAAATAAATTTGAAGATAACCTTATACTTCAATATTTTTACCTTTGTTTTTTATTTTATTTTATTTTATTTTTGATAACATATTCGTAAAGGTCTTCTTAACCAACTTACATAGTCATACGATAAATATAAAATAAATTTAAATTTAAATTTAAAAATATAGACGAGCCACCACTGTATATAATGTTAGGATGAAATAAAAATATTGATTTCCGGTCCGTTCCCGTTGTCCTGGTGCTCTACCTCCCCGTCCCCAGCGTTCCCGAAGGTTCTTGGGCGACCTCGGAGGCGCCGCGGAGAGGGTGATCCATGCGGTCCTCCTGCTTCTCAACGATCGGCTCTTCCGATCCTTCGCTCCACCTCCGGTGAGAAGACCGGCCTGCGGCCTCCGCCCCCTATGGGAGGGTTGGATTTCCATCTCCGCCTCCGGCAACGGCCGGCCTCCGTTCCACCCCCCGCCGCCGGCCGATTCCAGCCACTCTCCTCCCTTCTCTTAACGGCCTCCTTCCCGGCTGCTGTCAATCCCAGAGACTTCATCGTCTCCCTCCGACGGCCCTCCACCGTCCTTTCCGCACCATCCCGGATCTCCTCCGCCGTCGCACGGTCACCGCAAGTTCACCCCGGCTTCCCGGAATCGTCTGAGCCCCCCTTCGTCTACCCCGCACGATTCATCTCCCCCCTTCCCGTCCCCGTCCGGAACCGTCTTCGCCATTGGCTCCTCTTCTTCTTCCGATTCCAGTGCTCCGACACGGCTTCCGGAATCCCGTCATCTTCGAATCACCGTCCTTTTTCGACGACTCCATCGCTTCGTCTCCGGCTCCGGCGAGCCACGCCGCGGCTCTATCCACCGTCGGAACCCCCCCCCACCCTCCTTGTTTCCGGCAATTTCGGGAGCCCTGCCCCCGATGCCACTCCGACGCCACTGCACCCGATCCGGAACCTCCCTCGCCGGCCTCAAACCTCCCTACGACACCTCCAGCCCCCCGCCGGTCATCCTCCTCGCCGCCCGCTTGCAATGCGGTGCGCCGCCACGAGGTCGTCTGCTGCGCGAGAGCCGCCACCGCGAGAGGGTCGAGAGGGTCGAGAGCGACAACATTCGACGCCTTAATCCATTCGTATCCCTTTTATCCCACCGATAAGGGGGAATGACTTAAACCTGGTTTTAACCCCATTTTTAGGGATAGACCGGATTAAGTTAACCTAGATTAAATTGAAATTTATTTGTGTACCAAACGAAAGATTGAGGATAAACCTGGTTTATCCCATCTTATCCCCGTACCAAACATGTCCTAACTCCTAAGAGTACTTTTCTATGTTATTTGAGGCGCCAAGCAAAGGCTCACCTCTTCTCAGGCACTTGAGGTGGTCTTATTTTGAATATATTTATATATATATTATATATGGATTCAAATGTATAATAAAAAATAAAATAGACATGAATGGAAAAAGATAATCCATAATGCAGACCCCAATTAATTTGGGATTAAAAATTGAGTTTGAGTTAAACTTTTTACTATACATATACACGACAAGAAAAGTTCCAACAGTTAAATAACATAAATGTAGTGAGCAATAACATCAATTTTAAAAAAAATGCAGGAACTTATCAAGCTAACAATGCAGTTTCCAGGCCTTTCAGATAAAAATGCAGTGGCAGATACAAACCCTGAAAATATCAAGCTATAGAAAATGGTTGTGCTCGACGCAACATAAAGATTCCGGCTTGTCAAAGCAACTCAGTGCTGACTCAAATACTAAATTGATGTGGGACGGAGAACCAACTGAGCACAAGTCACCCATTGACAGAATCATCTCAATAAGTTCTGCACTATGCAAACTCACAAGCAAATATCATGCAATTGCCAAATGGGCTGAGGTAGTTCTGAAAGATCTTGACCCAATTTCATCTTTTGTGGATCAATCTTGCCTGGCAGGACTGGCTGAGCTGGTCTGAACCGGTTGGGTCAAATTGAAATGGCTTTATCTGACTGAACTTCTCTGGTTTGGCACTCACCTGGGTGTTCACCCATCTGCAACCTTTGAGCTTACCCATGCAGGAGAAAGGGCACTGTGCACGTCAGGCTCCCATGATGAAAGGAGAGAGACATGGAATTCCGGGTCGCGATCCGGACCCGCCGGTCGGAACCGGGTGTGACCGACCCGGTTGCGACCTGGTCGGGGCGACCCGGAGCACCGGGTCGCTTGGGGGTTGCCGGGTGGTGCGGCCTGGCAACTAGGTTGCGCGACCCTCGCCTGATCGTTGCTAGCGTCGAGGGGGCTTTAAGCCCCCCCTACACCCTTGGGGGCCTATTTAAGGCCTCCATGGTGCTCTCTTGCCTCTCACCTCTCTCTTGTTCACTCTTGCTCTCAAGTTTTTGTTTGTTCTCTTCTTTGTTTAGTTACTTAATTAGTTCATTAAGTATTTCATTCCTTTATTAGTTCTTTTAGTTAGTTAGTAAATTGGTTAGTAAATTAAATACTTAGTTGGTAAATTAGATATTCAAGTAGTTTATTAAGTTCTTCATCATATCCTTTAATTAGTTTGATAATTAATTCATTAGTTATATAATTAGCAATTATACTATTTTATTAGTTTTACTTAGATTATTAGTTAATACTTAGTTTAATTAATAGTTTGTTAGTTAAATAGATATTCAAAATAATACTTTAGTTACTTAATTAGTGACTTAATTACTTCATTAGTGACTTAATTAGTTTTAATTACATACTTTTTAGTTAATTAAAGATGTCTTCTCCAAGTCACTCAACCCAAACTTCCGGTGCAATCCGGAATGATCCAGCCTGGGCACATTGTAACTTGATCTCTATGGTGGAGAGAAAAGTGCAATGTAAGTATTGTAACAAAATTATATGCAGTGGTATTTTTCGATTGAAATTTCATTTTACAGACATGAAGGGCAATGTTGCACTTTGCACATTGATTTTACTAGAGATAAGAGTCTAATTTCGTAGGCACCTACAAGCAATGGAACAAGTGAAGGGAAGTTCGAAGTGGCATAAGAAGATCGTCCGGGAAAAATTGTCACAATCGGCGAAACATTCCGTACACATTTACGGGACTGGACAAGATCGACCGGATAATCGTCGAGACCAAGACTTCGATGATGATACGTTTGTATTACTCATAAAAGTAGTTCATTCTCTTATTTTATTTATCATTAATTACTTAAATAAATTTAAATAGACGACCTCCTCCAAACAATGGAAGCAAGTTGAAGATCCTTCGCCGATAAAGACTTGTATCGACGCACCGGCCGAATGATGGGTCAAGGCTCGGGAAGTGGGAGTGGTTGAGGAAGTGGCAAAGGATCCAACAACCAACCAGAAGATGAGATTTATGATCTCACATAAGACGATGATCCGACAGTGGGTCCTGTAGATCCCGTTATCACTAAACCACGACAACATCAAAGCACGATCACAATGACAATGAAGAACGTTAAGTTGTGCAAGGAAAGAATTAACTGAGCAACATTAAGATGGTTCTTCTACCACAACATACCGGCAAACGCTGCGAGAGGATTGTTCTACGAGAACACGATCGACACAATTGCAGATGCCGAGAGAGGAGTGCCTGGGCCAACCCCAAAAGAGATATACAATGTATATCTCCTTATGGAGGTAAAAGATATAGAGAAGTATGTGACTTCTTTTGAAATAATTTGGGATGAAAGAAGTTACACGTTAATGACCGACGGATGGACCGGTAAGTAAAATTGTTTAAAGTAGTACATTTTTAAATATTTTTTTGGGTATAACTTGCTTAGTGTCTCATTCTTAACAAGTATAACTAAGAAGACGATGATCAATTTCTTAGTGTATTGTTTAGCTGGCACGATCTTTTGGAAGTAGGTTGACGCATCAGGATAGGTAAAAAATGCCAAGTATCTTTACGAGTTGATCGATGGAGTTATCGAAGAGATATGAGAGGATCGGGTGGTCTAAGTAGTCTCAGACAATGCGGCCGCATATAAATTGGCCAGACAGATGCTAATGGTGAAAAGAAGAAAGTTGTATTGGACACCTTGTTCCACCCACTCTTTAAACTTTATATTGGAGGATATATGCAAGGATCCTCAAATAAATAGGGTAGTCAAGCTAGCCCAGTTTATTTTCTTTTTTTATTTATAACCATAACTTCATTCTTGACCTTATGAGGGAGCATACTAAGGGCCGAGAGTTACTAAGGCCCGGTGCGACCCACTTCGCGTCTTACTACATTTCCTTAGAGAGCTTGTTGACTCATAGGAGAGCTCTAACCCAGATGGTAATCTCACTGGGTTGGGGTTCTTGGATAGCTAGATGTACTCCTTCAGATAAGAGAAAAGAGAGAAAAGTTGAAGAGACAATAGTGAGTGGAGATTTTTGGAAGGTTGTAAAGAAAACCTTAAACATCGTCCAACCCATAGTGAAGGTACTTAGGATAGTTGACGGAGACAGGAAAGCAAACATGAGATACTTATTTGATACAATTGAGAAAGCGAAGGAAGATATCTCGAAGACGGTGTCCGACGTTACCAAGTAGTGGAACATCATTGATCGTCGATTGGAACGTACGTTACATCAACCAATACATGCAGCATGTATAAATCTTTAGTCATTTACTTTGTTTAAATTTTAGATACATATAAGTTAATTACTAATATTATTTTCAACCCACGGTATTGCTACAGTCCACATTTGAAAGCAACGACTAAGTTGCTAAATGACGTCAAGTGCATCATCCGACGGATACTCGGTTACGATGACCAGTCTATTATTGCTTGCAACAAGATGTACGATGATAGAATGGAGTCATTTCACTTTGGAATAGGTAGAGTGGAACGAGCTGTGATGCTACTAAGTTCGGGTACATATAATTCTTCTTGGTGACTTAGTTACTTAATAAAAAGTATGATATAATTTTTTAACACATCGTATTTATGCAGCTGATTGGTGGATGGACCATGGTAAAACATCATGATATGAAGACTTGACAGACGTAGCCATCAAGATCTTAAGACAAACCACTTCAGTTACAGGCTGTGAGAGAAACTAGTCTACATTTAGCTTGATTCACACAAAGCAAAGGAACTGGTTAACATCAAGAAGACTTGAAGACCTCGTCTATTGTCATTACAACATGAGACCAAAGTTGAAGAATTTGGAGAGAATGAAGCAGAACCAGATGGAACAAAAAAGATGGATATCGGAGGCTTCAGTACGATAGATCGAGGAGCCAACAATTGAAGAAGAGAACATCAATTTGGATCAAATATTTTATAAGAAGAATTCGTTCGAAGCTTGGGTCAACGATCGAGAAGGGATGTAAAAATCGGAGTTCAAGCCGGAAGACTAAGAATGGGCTGAAGGAGTGCTCGATGTTGTCCCTCTTGGCAAAAAATTTCAAATTTCTCCCTCCCTAGCAAAGCGATAGAGGACCGGAGAAGGATCTAGTTGAGGTACGCAAAGTAGAAGAAAAGGTAAACATGTTTTGACTGATCCTCTTGACATTGTAAATGTTGATACGGTTGAAGATGATCGAGAAGACACGCCAGAGCCAAACATTCAAGTGCAGTACCAAACTTCTCAGTGTTCTTCGTCAAAGAGTAGTAACAATGGTGGAGCTGGATACGAGGGCGCCACCGCTTCACAAATATAAGGGACCCCAGATCCTCCTATATCTCCTACAATGTCTGTACGTTTTATCGGTGAGGAGCAATACACTCATGCGACCCATGACGCCGATTATGGTACAAAGCCACAATGTGGAGGAGCTCACCATACTCATGGAACTGGAGGACAATACCATGATGCCTTCAACTATGCATATGATTCATCCTAAGATTCTTGGTTCCCTACGTATGATCAAGAACATTATGGAATAATTCATGCGAATTCATCCGACACATCGATCTAATCGACGTATGGCTATGATAGCTATGATGATTCTTTGGGATCTAGTCTTAGGGTGATTGCCCAAGAGAGTGACAAGCATAATCGTCATGTATATATGTACCATACTATGCACTCAACTCAAATGACATGAGGAGAGTATATTTCTTTTATAGAAAATGTAAATCATGTCGCTGATGAATTATTTATTGAAATAATGTTACTTAAATTTTTTTTGAATTTTTGGGCATTGTTTGGCACTTTTTTCAATTTTTTCAAAAAAAATATTAAAATAATAAGTCCGACCCTGGTCGCGACCCGGTTGAACCGGGTTAGTCTGGGGTCCGACCGACCCGGTCGCGACCCCGGACCCAACGATCCTTGGTCAAGACGGTGCCTAGACACTCTTGCCGACCAAAAGGTGTCCACCTAGCCGCCAACTACACGGTTCAAAAAAATTCTTCCGAGGACATTGCCCCCTGCCTCCCAGATACCCCCTGTTGGCATCAGATTTTTCATAAAAAAAGGGGCAGCACAGCAAAAGGAAAGAAAAAAAGGCTGGACCGACCCTCAATTGGGTCAAATCAGACCCAAAACAGGTCCTAGATTGGGCCCATTGGCACAAATTCCAGCTGGCCCAATCTCACATGATTTAATTAACTGATTTTCAGCTCTTGAGGCCCATTACGTACAGCCCCATTAAAAGGAGAAGAAGTGGGCCGCGGTCAGCCAAACAGACCCAATCCAGTCCACATCAGCATCCACCTCAGCTGCCATGTCATCTTTGACCCATTTATGACGTGGGGAAAGTCAAGGGTTTGGCCAACGTAGGAGAATTCAAGAGATTAAATGGGATTAATTGCATAGGACAAGCCAACAGCCATCTTACTGGCTGTCCCTTCATCTCCCCCCTATTCCTATAAAAGGAGGAGAGCGCCCAAAGCCAGAGGGGACCGGATTTTGGCCACCGACAGGCTGCTTCATCTCCAGTTGCTACCCCCTTACGTGCCAGCCTGCCAACCTGCCCCTCTGCCTGTTGCTGCACGTCTGCACCTGCATCTGCCAGCAACCAAGAGAGGAAGTGAAGGAGAAGAAGAAAAGAAGAAGAAGAGAAGAGGAAGGACAGCAGCCCCCCCCTCCGGCCTTCCTTGGGCAAACCGGCCCATCTTCATCCAGCACCAAGAGGAGAAAAGAAAAACAAGGTAGGAGGAAGCAACAATATAAGCTATGTAGCCCTCTAAGGGCACCCTCTTACCCCTTCCGATTTCCTACTCTTAATCCCTCTTATGATCTGAACCGACCTTCACCGACATAGGCAACCCATTCAACCTCTTCAAGGCCTGCTCGGTCCACCTGCAGACATCCTACAACCGGTCCATGTTCAGTCCATATCCAGGCCCATTTTCGGCCACCTGCAGGTGCCCATAACCGGCCCCCAATCTAGGTCCGGCCAGCCCACGTTCAGCCCGTGTGCAAGCCCATTTTCGGCCACCTGCAGGCCCACCTGCAGGTACCCATAACCGGCCCCCAATCCAGGCTCATAAACCGCCCATGTTCAACCTATATCCAGGCCCATAAACAGTCCCAATTCAGACCTCCAAACTCGGTCCCAATCGGTCTCCAAATCAGACCCCTTCACAGGCCCTGTCCGGTCTCTAAATCAGACCCCTGTAGGCATCCTGAACAGACCCCCAGACAGGTTGATGCGGGACGAGGCGGGACGGACCGGCGACGTGGCGCTGCAGCGGATCGTCGGGAGGCTCAAAAGACCTAGAAATGCAGGAAATAAGCAAAAATCGGACTTAAACCGGTCAAAACGGGCCCAAAATATGTCGAACCATGCCCAAACCGCTCAAAACGGGTCTGAACCGGCCCCAAAATGGCTTAAACCGGCCCAAAACGGAGTGAACCGGCCGGTTTAGGCCCTGAACTGGGTCTTGGATCCTTGAACCGGCCCTGAACCGGGTTAAACCGGCCTAAACCGGGTTTGGACCGGCCTGGGAGGTGAACTGGACCCGGCCCGAGCGAATCGGTGGGCCGGTCGGGCAAGCGGGGCGAACCGGTGCCAGTTCGCCCGCGACTTAAGCGGGGGGGGGGTCATGGCTGCCTGTGGTTGGCGGCGGGGGCGAGAGACGCGCCGCGTACCCCATCGGGGAGCGCCGTCTTCGACCTCGCGAGCGCGAGGGTTTCGTCCTGCGGCCGCGGTGGCACGGCCTGCGGGAGGAGGAGACGCCGTAATCAGCGCCGGATGCCGCCGTCGCCGTCGTCGGAGGGGTAGGGAGCCTCCAAAGGCACTGTCGGCGCCGTCTTCGCCTTCCTCTCGCCCCCTTCTTCTTCCATCTCCGTCAGGGTCGACTTCCGGAGGGAGGATCCGGCGGAGAGAAGAACCCGCAGGGGGGTGGGGGTTTAACAGGTCCAACAAGGGGCTAGGGCATCCCGAACAGGTGGGGAAAACGGGATGAAGGTACTCCGGGGATCGCCGGAGGTGGGGGTGGGAGGGCGGAGGCGGTGGACGTCGTCGGAGATGTCGAAACGGACGGAGACGGAGGTGAACGGAGTCGGTAAGGGTCGAACTCGAACCGGTGAAGGGGGAAGGGGCAAGAATGGCTCGGAGGCCGCTGGACGGAGGAGAAGGAGAAGGCGCTCTCGCCGGAGGGTCACGAAGGAAACTGGTCCTCACCAGAGGTGGAGTCGGACGACCTCCATCGTGGAGGGGGGGAAGGGGAAGGGGCAGCGCCCCAGCACAAGAGGCAGCCCCTCTAGGGTTCCAAAAATTCAACTAAAACTCTCTCTCTTCATTCCAACAAGTGAACCCTCTTAAATAGAGGAGCCCATTACAAATAAGACATCATAAATGACTATTTACATACATGTCCTCTTGAGGACCCAAATAAAAAGAAAAGACCACAAATAAAACTCAAATATTTACAAACATGTCCAAATGGACGTAAATACAAATAAACTCCAAAATGGACCGGACCAGGTCCCCATCACAGGTCCATAACTGGTCCAGAATAGCCTGCTGCGCACCCCTTTTTGCGGCCCATCCAGCAGCCTCCGAACAGGTTACCTGTAGTAGCCCCTTGTGGCTCGGACCGGCGAAGAGGGAAACAAACTCAATGGCCCTTTCACGGGTCCGGTTCTACATTCAACCATAGCAAGAAGGAGGGGCAAACCTCAACGGCCCTTTCACGGGTCCGGCTTTTCCCTCAACATATCAAGAGAGGAGCAAGCCTCAATGGCTCTTTCGCGGGTCCGACTTTGCCTCCAAGAAGAAGTCCTCCGACTCAAGCAAAACTGAAGACCGGCTTTGAATGCCGAAGGAACTTGAACCGGCCTTAAATGGCCTAAAAAAACATATAAAAATCAGAATGCGAAAGCTACATTAAACTAAGGAACTTCACCCCTAGTGGGGAACTCCACCTTGGATGGGGGCGCGGGCGTGTTCTCGTAGCCGTCGATCCAGACGGGGGGTGCAGGTAGGTTCCCATAGCCGTCGATCCTTCCCCCAATATGGCTAAGTCAAGGCAGGCCACTTTGGATGGGTAAACTTCACCAAATTAGAAAATGACCGGCATGCCATCGTAAAGTCGAAATTTTTCTAAGTCGGTGAGGAATCTATAAATTGGGGGAAGGAGCCGACCATCTTGTACACCGTTGTACTCTACTTTCAATGCAATGAAAATGACTCCGATGTCAATTTGAGATGTGTGATTCTGGGTACCGAATGGTAGCCCGATGGGCCGGATGAAATGCAAACCGCCAAACACAATCAATTAACAAGATAACATAAAACAAATCTGAAAATTCAATAACAAAACAGGAAAATCAGAATTAAACAAAAGTCTAAAAGATCAACTTAAACTCATCCCGATTTAACCAAACAACCGAACTCCAACAAAAAGGAACCGATTTTGAATCAAATCAAAAATCATATTTTGATCAATCCAAAGCTTCAAAAAATTCAGATTTAAGTCAAATCTGTAAGCACAAAAAAATCAGGTTTAAACAATCTGCAAGAAAACAAGAAT
Organism: Cryptocoryne crispatula var. balansae; assembly: GCA_036172225.1. NCBI lineage: Eukaryota > Viridiplantae > Streptophyta > Magnoliopsida > Alismatales > Araceae > Cryptocoryne > Cryptocoryne crispatula. The sequence continues at coordinate 9,315,728 of CM069929.1, read as the reverse complement.
AACACTTTCCAACCGACTTAAAGCATACTTAAAAAATCTGGTTTGATGAAATCTGAAAAGACAACTAAAAAGGCACCGGACCTTGCCTAAATAAATGACAAAAGATCAACCTTTTCAAAAGAAACCAAACAAACAACATTTCAAACATCTAAACCTTGTCAAAATCAACTTAAAACTGAAAATTCAGATCTAAAAGATCAAAAATCCAGATTGTCAACAAAACCCGAAACTTCAAGAAATACCAACCAAATCAAAAACTCCATAATGTTTAAAACATTTCAAAGCTCATCAAAAAATTGAAATCAAGACAACTTGAATCAATCAAATTCAAATCAAAACAAAACCGAAACAAAAAGAAACAAATCAAACAAATTCACTTAAAACTCAAACCCTCAAAACCGACTTTAAGTCAACCAAAATCAATGAACAAACAAATGAAATCAACCCCAAACATCGGTTTGCATTTCATCGGGCCTAAAAGGCCGCTATCCTTTTGAGTTCATTTTATTTTGTGGATGTGCACGCTCTCCAAAAATTGGTTACTACGACGGTTAATCAAGGACATTCGAGCCGTTGCTCGATGTAAGTTAACGTCGGATACTCGCACCATCCGGCGGAGAGGGGTCAAAAATCAAAATTTCAAAGATCCTGAACCTCAGTTCTTATACTTTTAAACTATCACCGGACTATCTAATATTTTTAAGATATCACCTATTTTCCTAGATAAGTCCGGGGTATCGACAAAAGTCTTTCTTTCTCGAGAACAGACGTAAAAAAGAGGTTCACACCCCCCACCCCACACACACAAAAGAGGCGTTGCCCCCATTGACCCCTGCAACTTGACCGCATAGGTCAATTGGCGATCCATGGGTGCCTGTTTAATAATAGTGGTAAACATATTACTATATTTCACTATCATTTTTACTACCACATATATTTAAGATTTGTAGTTATAAATATGTGTTACATACTTGAGATATATAAACTATAAAGATCTCTCTTTTCCCATCCTCTCATTTAGTTTATTTGGATTAAATCTTTTCCAATAATATATACTCACACATACATAAATACATAAATAAAATTATATTTACATGTATTTACACATAAACATACACATTCAATTATAACATACAAATATAATTATATTTATGTCTATATATTTGTATGTATGTATAAATATATATAGTATTAACATCTAATTATATATATAATTTGTATATATATACACATATGTGTATATATATATATAAACATTTAATGCTACCACCTTGACTACATAAACGATGCCTAAGCAACCACCTTGTCACCTAAGTGGCAATGGCACCCTTGCCTTGGGTGCCTTGTTGCCTTGACAGCTATGTTCTCATCAATAGTTTAAGTTGTGCTTATTGGTCCTTCACAGTCTCATAAGGATTAATTCAGCAAAACTCGTTTTTGGGCTTTCTATAAGCATTCCATCATTCACCTTGATAACTTTTAGAGGTCAAGAGTGGTCAGTTCTATTTGTCCTTTGCTCGATGTTTTGACTTTAGCCATTTCTATTCTTCTTTCATCCTTTATCCTCCCACCTCCAGTTGTCTCTGGCTGTTCAGCTTTTGTTCCGTAGCTCACGTAGTCCCAGGGTGTAGCACGCAATGTGGAGGCTAAAATACTTGGTTTGACTCCTTATGCAGTTATGTGACATTGTGATTTGTAGGTGAATGATTTAGTTAGGTTCATTGTATGTATTAAAAATAATAAAAATATTTGTGTTACTTGTTTGCACCCAAGTCAAAACTGAGATTCCTAACTAGTGGTCAGACAGTCTGTCCCGCATGGAAAGAGTTTGCTTTATTGGGTCAGCTAGGAGCTTTTAAATCATTTATTACAGTTAACTTTTGGAAATATAATGTTACTGATTTTCTATTTCCATCCAGTTAAGCGTGAGAAATGGTGGATCCTGTAGACTTAACCTGGATCCATTTGATCCATGTCAACAATATGTATGCAATACCCAGATCCATATTCTTTTGCCATAAGCAGGTGTGGGGTATACCCGCTTCTCCATGATCTTGGAGTACTTCAAATAACTCAAAATTCCTATCTGATTTATGTAAAACGAATTACAATCGACTCCTTGAAATCCTGATTTTGGTATCAGTGGATGCTATTTTCCAAGGAAGAGGCCTTAACCTTGCATAGATGTTATAGTTGCTCCCCTTCTGACTCTGAAAAGCTGAAGATATCAGACCGCAGGTGCAGGATTTCCTTCCCCCCTCATGAATTGTCATATTGGATCTCGGCTGCATTCCGGAAAGGTGAAACAGGAGATCTTGCCAGATTCTCGAGAAAATCTTGGTAGATTGGATCTTGGATTAGATTTACGTAGGATACATTTTATGTAAAATTTAAATCAGAAAAAACTAATAAAACTAAAAATAAACTCATATCAGATTTTCATGAAATTCTGATCCAGATTGGCACTGAAATCCACGCTGGGATGTTGCCACCGCCACAGCTGTTCCACTTGGGAAGGGAAGATGCAGCGGAACCACTGCAGTGGCTCCGGCAGGCTGTGGCTGGCACCTGTGACCGGACTGCCCGGAATTTCGGTTGCTCCAGTTCTTGCAGGCCTGCAAGACCGTGAATCTCTCTCCAGATGGCATTCCAGGCTGTTCATCACCTAAAACAATGCATGGAAAGCAAGCTGAGATGAGAATATGATGCTGCTGGATACCCACATCCCTTGTCATAATCTAGTGTTACCGCACACAACGGGATGAACACAGCTAATCGCTCAACTCTCATGTGCATGTGCAAACTGAAATGAGTGCCACAAGCTGAGCAAAGACTATAAAGTGCCATTTGTTACATTAAAAGCCAGCAACCACCAGAAGTGGAGATGTAATGCCCAAAACAAGCACCAACTTTTGGATTCTTCTTACGCATATGAATGTCTGTGGAAGCATTGGGTTGGAGTGGGAAGCGAAGGAGGCTATTTCAATAGATTTCCATTAGACATACCTCCAATCAGCCCACCATCTAGGTCGGTAGTGAACAAATCGGGAAACCAACAGAGAGAGATATCTGACATGCCACGATATCACAGAACCACTTGGGAAGAGATAGGGCCCATTCACAGCTGCAAGTGGAAGGGAGTGAAAAAAATGGGAATGCATTGAATGGGTATCCAACGGGTATATTGTGGCACCCGTGTTCTAAATTACGGGAAAATGGGTTTCTGTATCCATATTTTTCAGCTTGGGAAATCATGTATCCTGGTATATGTGCCCCATTTTGCACCCCTATATCCAGTATCTGGAGATAGAGCACATTTTATGAGAGCCATATTTTAACAAAGTTGCAGAATGTTAGAATATGGTTAAGACAACCTTTAGGACAGCTGACATAAACAAAGCACCTTTGCCGGCATCCCAAGCAACTAGTTGGCTTTTTACGAGGGAGTTTCTGATTTTATTAAAGGTTCTCAATCTCATTTGAGTAACATGTTGACTTGGGGGACAAGCTACGTGTATAAAGCCCATCTTGTTTATTGGCACTACTTCACACTTTTACTTTCCTTCTTGTTTGTATTTACCATATTGTGTGAACCTCTTTTTTCTGCGTATGTTCTTTAGAAAGAAAGACATCTCCGGACTTTTCTAGGAAAATATGTGATATCCTAAAAATATTAGGTAGTCCGGTGATAGTTTTAAAAATATTAGAACCGAGGTTCGGGTTCTTTGAAAATTTCATTTTTGACCCTTCTCCGCCGGATGGTGCGAGTATCCGGCGTTAACTTACATCGAGCAACGGCTCGAACGCCTTTGATTAACCGTCGCGGCAACCTGTTTTTGGAGACGTGCACATCCACAAAATAAAGTAAAGAACTCAAAAGGGCAGCGGCATTTTGGGTCCGATCAGATGCAAACCGATTTGTTCGGGTTTGTTTTATTTGTTTGTTGGTTGACTTGAAAGTCGATTTTGAGGGTTTGAGTTTGAATCAATTGTTTTGATTGATTTGGTTTTGTTGTTTTGGTTTAGTTTTGATTTGTTTAACTTTGGACTTGATTGGTTCAAGTTTTTGTTTTGATTTCAGTTTTGATGTGCTTAAAGTTTTAAGCAGTTTTGGTATTTGTTGCTTGATTGGTTTATTGGATTTTCAGATTCTGGATTTTTCAGATTTCTGCATTTTTTGTTTTAGATGGGTTTTGACATGTTTTGAGTGTTGCTTATTTAGTTTTTTCTTGGAATTGATTTTTGTTGTTTATTTGGGTGGGGTTCGGTGCATTTTAAGATTTGTTTTAATTCTGTTTTCTGGTTGAGTTCACAGATTTATCGGATCTGGTCTTTTTGTGTTTTCGGTTTGGTAAAAAAAATCTGATTTTCTGGTGGTTGATATTTTTAATTGAAATCTGAATTTTGTTTTGGCAGATTTTGTTTGAAATCTGATTTCAGTTTGATTTTGTTTCAAAAAATCGGTTCAATTTTGTTAAAGATCGGTTGTTTGTTGAACCGGGATGAGTTGAGTTTCAGATTTTTGTTTAGTTCTATTTTTGGTTTGAATTTGCAGATTTTGTTTTCTTTTTTTGGTTTTCTGTTTGAATTTCCAGATTGATTTTGAAATAGATTTTATTTTGGTTTGGCGGTTTGCATCGCCTCCGACCCATCGGGCCACTTTGAATGCCCGGTTTCATGCATCGGTATGAACATCAAAGTTTCATTCATTGAAAGTTGGAGTACATGGAGTACAATGAGAGGTGATCCTTCCCCCAACTTAGGTTCTTCACCGATTTAGAAAAATTTCGGCATTACGATGGCATGCCGTCAAGTTTCTAACTTGGCGAAGTTTACCCGTCCAATCAAGGCTAGTCGGTGACTTGGCGAAAATTGGGGGAAGGATCATCGGCTACGGGAGCATGCCCGCGCCGACGTCCGGATCGACATCCCGGGACGTACCCGGGGGAGCCGTCCATTTCTTTTTAGTTTTATTTCTGTTTTTTTATTATTTTAAAAGGCCACTCGGGCCGGTCTTGAGTTTCATCGGCGTTAAAAGCCGGTCTTCGGTCTTGTTGGGCCGGAAGGGCCTGTCTTGGACTGTTCTTGGGCCGGAAGGGACCTGGTCTTGGACTGCTGCGCCTCCCTCCGTCTTGATGGTAGGGTAAGGACCCGCCCGGACAAAACAATCGGCCCGTCGTACGGATTCTGAGAGGGTCCGGGATATCGCCCCTACCCACCATTGCTGGATTTCTGCACCTCCTGCTGAACCGCGCATGTGTTGCATCTTGTGCCACTCAGGGGCCGCTGAAAGAAGACTTCAAGCATCTTTTGTGGAGAAACAGGACCTGTTTGAGGCCTGTTCAGTTGAGCCGGAAGGGGCAGTTCGATTTGGGTCTAAGTGGGCCAGAATGGGCCTGCACAAAGGCCTATTTTGGAGATCAGATTTGGGACCAGTTTTGGGGTCTGGTTTGGTGACCGGCTGGGGCCTGATATGGGCTGTATATGGACCTGTTTGGGGTCTGAATTGGGACCGTTTCTGGGGTCTGGTTTGGTGACCGGCTGGGGCCTGATATGGGCTGTATATGGACCTGTTTAGGGCCTGGTTTGGGGACCGGCTGGGGCCTAATTGATGGGGCTCTGGTTGGGCCGAAGCAGGCCTACACATGGGCACTTTGGGGACCTGATTTGGGACCAGATTGGGGTCAGGCGTGGGCTGGTTATAGGCCTGTTTCTGGGCCTGCATGTGGGCTGTCCTGGTGGGCCGCAGAGGGGCTGCTGAGGTGGCAGGTGGGCTGAAAGGGGAGCAGGAAACTGGTCACGAGGGGCCCTGCTTGGATGGGTTTGAATGGGCCGGAGATGGGCCTGGTCGAGGGCTGCCTCTTGGGCTGAAATGGGGCCTGCTGATGGGGGCCTAGATGAGGCCTGTCTGGGGTCTGAATTGGGACCGGTTCTGGGGTCTGAAGAGGGCCTCTGAACGGACCGATCCAATGGCAGAACATGGAGCAATTTGGGGGTTATTCAGGGATAGCCCTTTTTTTGGGTCAGTCCAGCCAATGGAGGAGGTTTAGAAGAGTGTGAAAGGGAGGGTGAAGATGGCGCCCATAGAGGGCTACATATCTATATAATGATTCTCCACCCACCTGTTTTTTTGATATCGGATGAAGAGGGATGCAGATGGCCGCCGAAGAAGACCCCTTCCTGTAGGAGGAAGGGACACCGGAGGTAGCCTTTCTCCTTCTTCTTCTCTTCTTTCTCTTTTCTTCTTCTGGTCGCAGGTAGCAGCAGCAGGTGCAGCAGGTGCAGCAGCAGGTGCAGCAGGTGCAGCAGCAGGGAGGCAGTAGCAGGTGGCAGAATGGCAGCCTGTTGGTGCGCCAAGCTTCCTCCTCCCCTCTTCTTCTTCTCCTTGGTCGCAGGCAGCAGCAGGGACAGCAGCAGAGCAGCAGCCTGTCGGCGTCCAAAGACTGTCTCCTCTGGCCTTGGGCGCATATGGTCTTCTTATAGGAATGAGAGGGGAGGCCAAGGGACTGGTCATTCACGTAAGATGGCCATTGGCTTCTCCAAGACTGTTTTAATTGGCCTTGACCAGACCTTTGAGTTCTCCCATAGAAGACTTAATGGCCATGTATTAATCCTTGAGTTCTCCCATGTTGACCTGCCTTTTGGGTTTCCCCATGTCATTTATTGGTCAAAGATGAGGTGGATGCTGATGTGGACAGGGCGGTGGGACCTGCTGAGGTGGCGGTTGAGCTGAACAGGTCAGCTGGGCCTGTTGACTGGGCCAATTGGCCTTGACCACAGCCCACTTCTCTCTTCCCATGGGCTGTACGTAGGTGGATTTCAAGGAGGGCCAGAAAATAATTATTTAAATGGAAACAAAGGCTGGTCAGCTAGAATTTGGGCCGATGGGCCCATGGAGGGCCTGATTTGCCCAATTGAGGGCTGAACCAGCCCATTTTTCTTTGCTGATTTTCTTTTGAGAAAAATTGATGCCAACACATATTTAGAGGCCCCTCATTTTTTCTATGACAAAACGTGATAATTCTCTGTTAAGCATGCCAAAGGTTTGGATTTTCCTCCACTTCAAATGAAAGCAATGAAGATACATGGAGAATTATGCTGCATTAACTAAAGCACCTCCTTGTATGAAACATTCCTTTTTACTAAAATTTTTGTTCGTATGCATTGTATAGTGACTTCTATCCCCATAGTTCCTGACCAGACAACCGTAACTGATAATGATATTTCTTTTGCTTGTGTGCATTTCAAGAATTTCACGTCATAATGGCGATAATTGCTCAACTGATTTGTTATGCATACAAAATGCAGTGAGCTTTCTTGCTGATGTTGGGGGTCTCTTTGCAATTAGCATGGCGATTTTTCTATACACTCTTTTTCAGGTATGTTTTTTATGTTAATTGAACTGCAAATGCCTCTATTATAGTCTCTGTTGCATTATCTAATCAAGTTTCACAGCCATCAATGCAACTATCTTTCACCTGGAACTCTTATTCTAGGACCATGAGCTTTCCTTCCATAAGGTGACTGAAGTCACCTTAATACCCTATTGAAAAAGTAGAGGCAAAGTAAGGTGTCCTTGTGGTACAGAGATCCATTAGATTCAAGAATGAAGTTCTATCTTGGACAATGATAATGCCATTTACAAAGAGGATTAACTGAAGTGAACGTGGATTACATGATTGACTTATCCCAACGGGATTGTAACCCTTGGCTGATTCTGGACGAATCTTGACAAATCTATATCAGGATAGGCTAACCCTACATACCTTGCAAGTGGATGAGTCAAAAGAGCCTTGTTCTGCTGATAATGTGGGACAAAAATAAAGTAGAACCTTGAAGGGTCAGTCCACTCATTGTTTCAACTTTTTAGCTTTTGATCGGATATTGATTTCTCTATATGAATCATTCATCCTCGTATGAAGGGTGGCAACAAAACACCTGAAGGCTATGGAATCCTTTCCCACAAACACCTAAATGTTATACTGATCAAGAGGTTGATAATGCTCTCAGACAACGAATTACACAATAATCATCCACCAACTCATGTGCCAGGATCAAATCAAATTAGTCCTAGAGCTTGCATTTTCCCCACAGACAAAAAGATCTTACAAGCACCTAAATGTTAGAAAGCACCCCTTGCTTAATGATCAGAGGTTGCTCACAGACAACGAATAACACAATCATCAATCACCAACTCATGGGCCAAGGTTGAATTAAATCGAAGTCCTAGTGCTTGCATTTTTTTCACTGATAAAAGAGTTTTACAAGTGACCATTAGTTAATCATATTGGGACTTTTTGGAAGTTATATATGAACCTTATCTCTTGAATGTTTTGTTATGTTTACAATTTAGCCAGTTTCTTTGAGCTGGACATCCTAAAAGTCTGAGAACACAAAATTTGTATGGTGGTAAATTTATTCGTATTCTCATATTTCACAAGGGAAACAAGAAATTGCTTGGTTCATGTTGCAGAACATGCACCCTTAAGGAGTATCTGAACTGCAGAGAGTACAATCCTTGCTGTATTCTTATATTGTGTTGATAATTCTATTGTTAATTCACTTTGAGATATATTATCACCGAAGCTGAGGAATAGTAATTCCAGTGTGAGCACAGAATCAAGAGCCTTCGCAATGAAGATAGTGTTATGCGTGCCATTAGAAGCCAACAAAGAGCTCAGCGTAATTGGGCTAAGGTATCTTGATACTATGTTTCCTGCCAATTTCTGGTACACATCTACTTGATCCTTTTTGGACCATATTGATCTTAACACTTCTGAACCATCCAACAACACAAGGTAAGGAAGTATGTGATGTTCACTTGGGGACCCAGCAACCTGAATGAGACCAACATGAGCACCACCAAGGAACGTGGCAGTGCAATGATGGATTCTTTTCGCAAATTTGGCTCTCTTCATAAACCTAAATTATGTGCACGTAAAGATTCAATTTACCTACATGAAAAAAGCATCACTACAACAGACAATGTAAGTCCCATGCTTCTTTTCATGTCCAAAGATCACGTTGTAAAGACCTGCTTTGTGATTTGATGATTTAAGAATGTCATACAGGTTGTTCTTTCCGTAACATCCAACAACAAGATGGCAGCAGGGTCAGCAAGCAATACAAATATTGGGCTGAATGCCCCACACTTGGAGAGTTCCCCTGTAAGTTGTGTTACGCTTACACATTATTTACTACGGCATCTTACCCTGTCCAATCTTCATTTCCAGTACTTAATAAACTGGACTTGTAACATTAAGCTTAGTTTCTTATACCATGTTCTTCTTTTCTAGTCAATTAACTTACTATATCTATATAGTGATTGTTAAATTTTGTGCGATCCACATGTCATGTTGTTCACTTGATAATATTTCCTGTGGTAATCATTGAACAATATCATTTACAAACGGCAAGATATCATTATTCACTTGCCATAAATAGAGATGGCCTTTAATTCTTATGTTAGGATAAAACAGTACAAGGTCTACCTGTAATTTCCCATTAAGTCTTCTTGTCACATGTATATGTCCCTTAGTCTTGGGAAAACACAATTTCATTGGAATGGAGACAGTTACAAAGAAATAGAAAAGGATTAGGCCTGAAACCAGAGAAAACAGAGCAATAGCACAAGAATACAGATAATCAATTAAGATGATTGAAGGAAGAAAAAAAGAAAAAGAAATGAACAAAAGGTAGTTAGCAGGCAGAACCAGCAGACGGACAGGAGCGGAAGAAAGAAAAGGAAGAAGCTAGAGATCCCTTCTCGTCAACGGGTATACATAGGCCACTTGGTCCTAAATGTGTCTGATGCAGTTTCTGTTGATCATTACTGAAAATTTAATAGGGGTTTTTAATTCTGGGTCTCATTACATACTTAAAATTATTTAAAAGTCCCACCGTTATTAGAATTATTTTGAAGTCCCAACGTTACTGAAAATAAAATTTGACGTCCCCTCTGTTATCTCCCTTTATCCATATTTTGTATTCCCCAAATTGCACTAAGATCTAAACCTTAACTCGCGAACCCCTTAAATCGAAACCTACCTGACAGCAGCGGCCAACTTTCCCCTTTTCCGAAGCTCGTCTCCCCCGCCATCGTTCTTCTCCGTCGTCATCGCTGCCACCCGGATTAGTCCACCGCCATCGGAGAGCTAAGCCCACTGCTGTCGGAGCCTTCGATTTCCTGGATTCTCCATGTCTGCCGTGGGTCGAGCACCGCTCATTCCGCCGGCTTCTTACAGGTCACCTGGAGGGAGGCCGCCGGGGAGGGCAACCAATGGAACTGGGTGTTGTCGAGGGATTCCTTCGTCCACGAGGCATTCTTCGTGCAGAAGGGCTCCCCGGGCGGTGGACCAGGCTACGATGTGCAGCAGTCGTTCCCCGTCGGCAGCACCGACAGTGTTGCGATGCTAGTGATATAACCATTTTCTTATATTTAAAAACATATAACCATTTTCTCGACAGAAAGTTTGCAGCTCGTCGGGGTAAAATCCAAAAGAAAGGTGCAAAGATGGAGGACTTAACGGTGTTAGTGAGATATAGGGGCGGAAGTTACATTTATTTTAAATATGGGACAAAAAAATAAGTTTGAGATGAATGGGGCAAAAAAATAAGTGTCCCTGGGTAACAGGGGCGGAAGTTGATTTTCTCAATTTAATATGATGATGAGACACGAGATTTAAATGGATAAAACCTTTTCGCCTTTGCTTTCTGTTGAACTTTATCAGCCTTGAAAATGACGGTGTTGACGTTTCTTTTAGTCTGGAACCATCACGGTTTGGAGTGGTGCTTCCTTGTGATTTTGATCCTTCATGTCTGACTTCAGATCCGTAGTTCACCGGACGGGAAGTGCTGACAGCTGCGGCGTCTGATCGTACCGGGCATCTGCCACACAGATCGAAGGCTGAACTGAACTAACAAGATGGTCTTGACCGAGAGCGCCAGTACAGGGTTTCAACGATCATTTTTCAGCTGTCAACATCAGGACATGGCGCTAACGGTATGCCATACGGATGAGGGCCAAGAACGTCGTGGTGTTTTGGTTGTCAGCAAGCTGGGATGGGATGTTTGTGCGGTCTTGGTTTTGGAGAAAATTTATGCTGCACTTCATGTATATTTGTTTACGTTTGGTAACGCATAGCCTTCTTGCTGAATTCAAGCAGTGTACGATGACTACTACCGGGTGCATAATATTTGTTCTAGATGCAACAGAGTTTAAAAATCATGCTATCAGACTCTTGTGTTGTGATATAATTTTTTGTGCACCGTTATGATAAAAGGCATCTCTTCTCTGTGTAAGAAGAAATTTTCTACAAATTTATGATTTTAATCATGATTGCCAAATATTTTTTTGATATGTTTACTGCAAAAATGTTTTTTATTTGTAAAATTAATATTTTGTCATGCAACCAGCCCTATTGAACGTGACAAGTTTCTCTAGAACCTAGACCAATCGTGCTGCAATCTTGAAGTCTCCCCTACCTTTCAACAAAATAAATGAGGATGATGAATTTGTACTTGTGCCTTCAGCATTAATTATCGCAATTACTAGATTGTGTTTGATTAGACTTAGCGGAGTATCCTGTCGGTTAGAAACTCTTCGAATACATCAGTGTTTTTTTTTTTTTTACTTAACGCATAGTAAAAGTAGAAGCGATATTTTAAAAGATAGAAACAGATACACGTGTATCTCGAGAAGGTCTCAAAGTTCTGATTTTAGGGATTACGATGGAAGTCTCTTGATTACAATCCATATCACCCCGTGGATAAAATGAAAACAAGAATTTTAGATAACGTCACTCACTGGAAGAAAATTGGAGACCTTTTTACAGATTTTGGCCGCGGCATCCAAAACGCCCTTAATTTGAATTATTGTTACGGCTGTACGTGGTCGTAATAGATGTCATGGCGACAGTTTGGAGCTTTTGCAAAAAAAAACTATATCAGCGACGACATGTTTGAAGTCATCGTCAATCGTATGCCGAATGCACTTGGCATGTAGAACAGGTGTATTTTTACTGGTTTTGCGATGGTTAAGAAGTGGTCCCAAACAAATTTACTAGCCGTGTCTTGCTTGAAGTTATCACCAATCATATGTAGAATGCACCTGGCTAGCATGCAGGATAGCTGTATTTCATTGATTTTGCGATAATTTAGAAGCCATCTCAAACAACTTTACTAACGGCGACTGTTGGACAACAGTTGCCAGTAGTCTATAGGGTGCACTTGCGACAGCTAAACAACAGTCACCGGTATTTTTTACATTAAAATTTGAAAACTAATGGGGTGTTTGGTTGCATGATAATTTTTTGTACACTTTCATGATAAAAAATTGTATTAAAATAAAAAGTAAACCAACTCATGACATAAAATTATCATGTTTGGAGGGAGGTGATTACAAAAAAGAGTAACCACCGCACATGACCAAATAAAGTGGGGGACCACAAGAAAAAAGAAAGAGGTGAGACCCTCTTTTTTTGTATCAAACCAATTTATACCACAATACAATTGGACTTATGAAAAGAATTTTTTATTCATTCTATTTAATACATAGAAAATGATACAAATCAAATGTCAATTTATAATGAAAAAGGGGTAACGGATACAATCACTCATCCTCCCCTGAAAAACCCTCGTCATCGTCATCTCCACTGTTGTCAACATCCTCACTCCCGTCGTCATCTTGAGTCTGCCCCATAGGCGACATCAATGTGGATAATCTATCCAATGTTAGGAGTCCTTGATTTATGTTCTTGTACATTTAATTCATGTATTAGATAGTTTTTTTAGAACAATCTTCATTGATATTGTAATTGTTCTTTCATAGAAGAAATCTCAAATCGACATTCAACATTGATCTGAGTTTGTTTCACCACCTACTTTCTGAGCTCCTGGATCTCTTGGGTTGTGGAGATAGGAACACCTCCAGTTGACCCACCATAAGTGTTACGAGTTTGACCTCACCTACCACATATGATTCGTCCCGGTCTATCTCTATCGAAAGTGATATAAAAGTCTCCTCATGAGTGAATGGAGATTGTGATACCCTAGCATCTGATTTCTCTAATGTTAGGAGATTCATCAATTATTGCATATTATCTAAAGAGTACAATCCTTGTTGTATTCTTATATTGTGTTGATAATTATATTGTTAATTCACTTTGAGATATATTATCATCGAAGCTGAGGAATAGTAATTTCAGTGTGAACATAGAATCAAGAGCCTCCATAATGAAGATAGTGTTATGCATGCCGTTAGAAGCCGACAAAGAGTTTAGCATAATTGGGCTAAGGTATCTTGATACTATGTTTCCTGCCAATTTCTGGTACACAACTACTTGATCCTTTTTCGGACCATATTGATCTTAACACTACTGAACTATCCAACAACACAAGGTAAGGAAGTATGTGATGTTTACTCGGGGACCCAGCAACCTAAATAAGACCAATATGAGCACCACGTTTCAACAAAGTAAATCAGGATTATGAAATTATACTTGTGTTTTCATCAATAATTAGTGCAATTATTAGATTGTGTTTGGTTGGACTTTTAAGCGGATTATCCTGTCGGTTAGATGCTCTTCGAATACGTCTATTTGTTTTTGGTCATGTTTGTCTCATTTAGGTAGCTGGGTCCCCAAGTGAACATCACATACTTCTTTACCTTGTGTTGTTGGATAGTTCAAAAGTGTTAAGATCAATATGGTCCGAAAAAGGATAAGTAGATGTGTACCAGAAATTGAAAGGATACATAGTATCAAGATACCTTAGCCCAATTATGCTGAGCTCTTTGTTGGCTTCTAATGACACACATAACACTATCTTCATTGCGAAGGCTCTTTGTTTATGTGCTCACACTGGAATTATTATTCCTCAGCTTCGGTGATAATACATCTCAAAGTGAATTAACAAAGAATTATCAACACAATATAAGAATATAGCAAAGAATGTACCCTCTACATTTCACCACTCGATTGATAAAAACATGACTCGTTGTGCCATATCATCTATTTAGCAATATTCACATATATAAATAAATGTTGCAACCTATCACTTAATAAAAAATATTGTAATATTTTTATACCACGCTTTTACTCTTGTTTAGGATCATTTTTATATCTTAGAGTTTAACATTGTGAACATACAATTTTATCTACATTATCTTTTTAAAAGAGAATACATTCATTTTTACATGCATCTATTTTTTGATAGTTAAGTCCAAAGTTCTTAACATGTTTTTTTTCAGTTCATATCAAACGTTATGAACACTTGAATCTTTAATCAATACATTTTAAAATTAAAACAATATAGTATTCATACATTTTCTATTGGGACTATTTATTGACTTTAATTGAATCAATTGAATTTAGAAACATCTTTAAAACCTTCGTATAATGGTGTTCTGCATCTTTTAGTAATTTAAAATATTTTTGTGCTTCTATATTTGGAACATCCTCACTATGCTTGATTGTTTCCTGATTATCTTGAATATCTTAGAGCATTTTCATCACTAGGTCATATCCACTTTCATCTTGTAGTTCATTTAATTGGATATCATATCAATTAAACTTTGACTTCATCATAACTAATCCCAGATCATCTGACCATAGGCATCTACTATTAAATGTTCTTTTATAACATGTATTTTTAAAAAAAAAATGTTACAACATCTTTTACAAAGACATTGAATTAAATTATTATCATGACCATGTCTAAATTTACTCCTACATTCATTAAAAATATACTTTAAAAATTCTTCTATTTCTCGAAGATAGATGATGTAATATGTTTGGATATCTATTCATGACTTGTCTAAGTTACTCAATATATGTAAAAATGAATAATTCTATGCAAAAATAAAATAAAAATACACAATATTAAAATTTATAACTACTTTTTTTAATAAAACAAGTCTCTAATGAGGATCTCATTCGAAACTTCTTGAAACAATAATATTTATGAATCAAATAAATATGTTGCACCATTAAAGTCAAGTTTATTGGTGACGGTAAAAATGATAACTTCAAGATAGTAAGTCATTTTGACAGAAAAAAATGTAACCAAAATAGTCAATTTGAAATGGATGAAGAAAAAGAATGTTTGGAAAGAGAAGAAAGAAGTGAATGAGGAGGACAAGAAGAAGAATAAGAAAAAGAAAAAAGAATGACAACCACGAAAAGGAGCAAGAGAAGAAGAAAAAAAATGAAGAAGAAGAAGAAGATGAAGAAACTTAAGAAGAAGATATCAAGAAACTTAAGAAGACAAAGGAGGAGGAGAAGGAGGAATTGAAGAAGTCTAAAAGATATGGAGTGGAGTCGATATTCTTGTAGTAATGTGAAGAAGAAGAATAAGAAGTAGAGACAGATGAAGAAGATGAAAAGTATAATGAAGAAGAAGAGATACAAGGAAGAAAAATGAGAATTAAAAAGAAGGAGGAGGAGGAAGAATGCATAAAAAATTAATAATAAATACATAATAAAATAAATAAATAATCATATATTATTTTTTAATATGTATACATGCTATATCTTTGTATAAAATGAGTTTGAATAGATCAAATAAATCATATATATATTATTATATATTAGGAAACTGGACCAAACTAAATTATTTTGGTTCACTGTTTATGGCTTTGAACCTAATTGAATTAGTTCATCTTATAGTTTGTTTAAAGTTTTGAACCAAACCAAATTTGAACCATGTTTGAGATTTTGTAAAAAAAATTCCAACATTCAATTTGAACAAAATCGCTTTCACCACTATATTTTAAAATAAATTTATTTAAGAATGAGGTTAAACATGATGCAAATCAGACATACACCCCCTATGAATGCAAATAAAATATCAAAATCTTGATTTTATATATTATGTATCAATTAAACATAAAAACTAAAATTTAGGTAATTTTTTGATATTTTTAAGAGATCTCTTCTCTTCAATTACCTAATGCTAAACAAATATCTACAATATAAATTATTTGTTTAACATAATCCAAAGTTAAATTTAAAGAAGATCAATAATGGACGGAACAATTTGCAATAAACAATTAATCGAGATCAACATACACCAAACAAGATCAATAAGCATTAGTTTAACACATTTCAAACTTAACATATATGTATATTCTAAACTTAACATATTCTTTACAAAATTAAATTGTAGTATATTAATACTTAAAAGAAAACTAAATAAACTAAGGATTTGTACATACCTAAATGAGGAGTTTCGAGTTGCTTGGGGACCAAGAATGCCCTTCTCAGACCTTCTTAGACCAATGGTGGTGGCGAGGACCAGTGACAATGGTGATAGAAATGTATGCACTGTAAGTCAATCATATATTATATGATTCGACATTTCTAAAAATATCTCATTCAAATAATTATGCAAATCTTCATTACTAACTCTTATTAGATGTATACATCATAACGAAGTTCTCGATCACATGCAATGATGATTGAATCTTAATGAGATCATGATAATGAGATTGATTATCTAAAGGTATATGATCTAAATGTTCTTAGTCACAAGATCATTGAGATGGGATATCAAGGATACAAATAGACTAGTGTATGGGATATCAATCATTCACATGTAATGAGGATGATTGATCTCATTGGTCATTAGTATGGAGACATTGAAATACACATACAAGTGCTCATTAGTCGAATAAGTTCATTGAACTGACTGAATTAGAAACCCTGAATGATATCTTATTGAATTGCCAATTAAGGTTTTCTATCATTACAATTACATAGTTGAACTTTTGACATGAATCGCCAAAGATGCCTTATTGAGTGAAACTTGTACTTTGACAATTGACTTATAGATCACCATTTAGATGGTTTAGTATAGCAAAAGATCGGGTATAAGAAAAACTCAATAGACGTAATTGAGTGGACAACAAGGGATTGTCCACTCTCGGTAAGTGAGAGTGAATGCCCTATGTGATAGTACTCTAAATCCTTGGCTATGATAGAGACGATAATTGAAAAAAGAGTTTTCCAATTGATCCAATTTCGAGTACATGATCTTATAAAACCAGTATACAAAGAGTTGACAGTTGATGATGTACTCCTTTCCGATCAGGACACTTGATGGACGAAAGTTTATATCCATGTGATAACTTATGATGGAAAGGTTCACTGGAGATAAGATTGTCCCCATGTCGATTTAGGATCATGAGATGTGACTTGTACCTTTCATGATTGGTAGAGCGATTAATCTGTTATCGAATAATGGATTTAATTAAATTAAATAGAATTGTTCTATTTTATTTAGGCCTCAACCAAATAGGTTATTGGGCCTAGTGTGTCACACACATAAGGATTTATCCATGAGCATAGGGACAAGGGAATAATTTTATAAAGATTTTGAATTTTTATAAAAAATTTTAGATTCTTTATAAATATCAATGGTTTCAGCTAAACCATATCAAAACGAAGTTGAAAATCATGTTCCCAGCCTCCTCCCTACCACCTTCTCTCTCTATGGAAGGTATTAATGGGTGATGGAGCTCCGTTCAGGAAGAGTTCTCTAAGCCGATGCAATGGGAGAACCTGTTGTAGATGAAGTTTGTGTAGATACCGTTGGAGATTGGACATTTGAACAGTTTGAAGAGCTTCATAATGTCTTTTTCTTCCTTTCCATAAGATAAGATGAATCCTTATCAGGTATATTCAAACTTGTTGAGATCGTTTTTCAGTTTTTGTTGTTCGATTCCAATTTAGACAAGTACAACATGAACCCATAGAAATCATCTTTTCCGTTGAACCAAATTTTATATGACGATTCCTTACAAATGATAATAGCGAGAGATGGTGGCAGTAGAGGCTTTGACGACAATGGTGTTTCTAAAAGATATGAAAAGAGCAAAAAGAAGAAATGAGGGGGAGGGAAAGGGGATCGCAACATTTTAAAATGAGGACACCAATGCATTGAAGTTTAGTAACAACCAACTCCAACTGTCTTTACATCAGATTATTCAACACTCAAGCTCTGATCACTAGTGAAGGCTTAAGCCATCGTTGGTAATGCTCATCAAGGATGGCTTAAAGAAGCTACCACTGATTTTCTACACTTTCCTTTGAAAGTCTATTCCCTTGTTTTAGTTTGTGAAAGTTTTAGTCATCGTGAATATAATACATGATGATGATTTCTTTATGCCCTGTTTGGTAACACTATTAGGGACCTCTATCACTATCAATTTTAAAATTGATATTGATAGGAATCATTAAGAAGTGTTTGGTTAATTGTATCAATTTTAAAATTTGTAGTGCAAATAAAACATATTATGTAATACAAGTGACAACTTGTATTACTTTTGATATTGATACTCCAACATTTGAAAATATTAATATCAAAATTGATATAGTACTAAAAATGAAACTCTAACCAAACAGGGCATTAAGTTGTTGCTAACAACAAAGTTTTAAGATGGTTGTCACGTACTGTCTTATGACCTGTTTGGTTAGAATATCAAAAATGGTACTATATTAGTATTGATATTGATATTTCTAGACGATGGAATATCAATATCAAAATTGATACAAGTTGACATTTGTATTACATAACATGTGTTGTTTGCACTACAAATTTCAAAATTGATACTATTAGTCAAACACCTCAAAGTGATTACCAACAATATCAATTTTAAAATTGATAGTGATAGAGGTGTCTATTAGTGTTACCAAACAGGGCATTAGTGATTGCTCAACTTACTTTGTATGAATTCGAAAGATGTGTTATATTTCGTTATTTTCAAAGAAGATAACTTTAAACAAGATTAATGCTCAATGTAGTTAACGCCCTGTTTGGTAACACTATTAGGTACTTCTATCACTATCAATTTTAAAATTGATATTGTTAGAAACTATTAAGAGGTGTTTGGTTAATTGTATCAATTTTAAAATTTGTAGTGCAAACAAAGTATATTATGTAATACAAGTGTCAACTTGTATTACTTTTGATATTGATACTCCAACATTTGGAAATATTAATATCAATATTGACATAGTATCAAAAATGAAGCTCTAATCAAACATGGCATAAAGTATCAAAGAACCATAATATATTAATTTGATATTGATATATGTAGAGGATAGGAACATCAAAATGGATACGTTTAACATATTATGCTTGTTTGTGTGAGAGTTTCAATATTGATACTAGTAGCTCGCCGAACGCTTATTCATTTTCATAACAATATTAAATTTTAAATCAAAAGTGATTAATACAGTTACCAAACAATGCCTAATGCTATATTTTGTTAGAGAATGAAAAATGCTGCGATATCAAGTTTCCTATTAACGTTTTCAAATAATAGAGTATAAGGATCAAAGTAGATAGAGATGGACGCTTATATTAACATGGTTTGTTTGTATGTTTCAAACTTGGTGTCATTAGTTAAACACTTTATAGTTATATCAATACCAAATTTATAATTAATAGTGATATTGGTAGTTAAAATATCTCAGGGGGTACCTATGTGTGGACCCTACTCACCCTACTCATTTGGAGGCCTGTATGAGTTGCATCCAAGATTCTGAGGCCTTGTAAATCTGATCTGACCAGTTTACAAGCATTAAGCTTGGCTTAAAAAGTTTGACTTGATCTGAGTACAAATATTATCATCTTTACTTATCACAGTATTTGTTGCACATAAAGGCACTTGCACAGGAGCTTTTACCATAAAATATATTTCACTAAGAACATGTAAAAAAAGTGTTTTGAATTTATTGTAGAATGCATTTCAAAGAGAAAATTGGCAGAAGACTAAAGAAGAGGAAAGATTTCTTTTTATTTTTCTTGTGAGTTTCCGTCATGTTTTTGTTATACATAGTCCCTACTAGTTATCATGATAATTTTATTCTTTTTAATTATTTTAGACTCTGCTTGATATATGATTAATAATATCAAATTTAAAATTTACAATGCAAAGAAAACATTATATGATAACTCATATCGATTTTCATACTGATAATTTATTTTCTGTAAATATTAATATCAAAATTGATATAGTATCTCTTTTTTTATCTTTGTTTTAATATATGTTTCATTACAAAATAAAGTAAAATTAATTTACAATCCAACACTTTATTGGTTCTTTTACTATTCATTTAGAGTAAAATTAATTTAAAGATAAATTTATTTTTATTCGAAAATAAAAATAAAAGACGATATTCAAATTAAATTACCAACGAAAGCGTGCTTAGATTTACTACTGTCGTCTGTGCCTAAATTGAACCTCTGGTCTAAATTTTTTAATTTAGATGCGAGTTACTGACATATTTAATTAGAGTTTGATAAATGATATTATATTAATATTAATATTAACATTTTTAAAAATTAAAATATTAATATAACAAAGATATAAATTGACACATATATTATATAATATATATTTTTTCGATATAAATTTAAGATTAATATTATTTTATAATTAATTATTGATATCATTTTTAAGATTGATACTAACACTGTTATCAAATAGAGTCCAAATTTACTTTAAAAATTTAATGCGTTTATTTTATGAAAATCAGATCCAAATCTACAGTCCCCACTGGGGTTTGCCGCTTGGCGGACCTCCTCCGAACACCATTTGCCCCTTTTTTCTCGCTCCTCACCTCGTGGTTGCCAGCAAGCATGCGGTGGGAGCGCTGAAGGAAGCGCGGGGGGCGAGCTCCCTCCAGGGCTTCTCTTCTTTCATATCCGTCCTCCTTCCGGAAGCGACGGTATTCGAAACTATTTTTTTTTTTTTGGTTCATCTCTTACCTGGAAAGGGCACGACGAGGTGAATACTTCTTACAGGTCACCTTCTCTGCCTTCATGGCCTGCGAATAGATCGAAGTCATGGATTCTGGAGCTGGTTCCCTTGCCTCGCATGGTGACGCCGATGAAGGTTTGGCCTGTCTTCTTTTTGCTTGAACCTTCCCGAGGGCCGGTGCTGTGGGCGTGGGCGGGGGCCGTTTTCCGTTTTAGGCGTTTGCAATGGAAGTGCCTTTTTTTTCTTTGTTCAGAGTACGGAGTTTTTTGAGATAGATAGATAGATAGACAGAGAGATTGAGAGAGGTCTTATCTGAAAAATGTGGATTTTATCACTCTTCGAACCATGGTTGTCAAGACAACAATGACCAAAGCGACCAGCTTAAGTGGCAAGTGGGCGGAGCAAGGTGGCAGGAGGGTGGAGAGGGGCAGAGAAGGGCGGTGCAGGGTATGGAGCAGCCAGCAGGTCAGAGCAGGGTGGCAGGGACTGGAGCAGCTTCACACATGGCTGAACAGTGCGGTGCAGAACGGAGGGTGGACAGCAGCGGCCAGAAGAGAGGTTGACAGGAAGAAGAAATGAAGAAAAGAAATAGTTCTGTTTGAATGGCACAAGGACAGTGAATCGCGGGGCAAGGAATGGTAAATGGTGATGCATGGGTGGCTAACTAGCAGGCTTCTCCTATTTCAAACCCTAGCTGTGAAGCCTGCAAAGGTGGCCGGCGAATGGGGGTGGACTTGTTGATGGAGAGGGTGGCTTAGGTGAGGGATCGGGGCCCAAAAAGTAGTACCAGGAATCAGGATCCACTTCATGTGGTTCTGGTTAGCTTAAGCAGCCCAAAGAGACCTCTCTTGCTACTTTGGACCATTTTATTGCTTAAGCACCCAAAACAAGCACTTTATTGAGCTTAAACAAAGCAACCGGGCGCCTTGGGTTGCCCAGACTGCTTAAGTCACTTTTACAACATTGCTTTGAATCATTTTTTTTGTTATCTACTTTAAATTTTTTTGGTATTTGGATTTGGTAGCTCTAATGGTTGGTTTAGCAGATGACGAAGATGATTATGAGGATCAAGGGGGAGCCAATCGACTCCTTGGTTTTATGTTTGGAAATGTTGACTGCTCTGGAGACCTTGATGCTGATTACCTGGATGAGGTAATAGTTTCACATATTAGCAGTTTATTTTGCTTACATTGATAGATTTGGGCATGCAATGCCATCCCGACAGCATTTTCTTCAAAGTCTAAAATTTTAAATTTAGGAATGTTTGATAAACAATCCTTCTTTTCTCAGGATGGTCTTCCTTGGTGGTTATTTTACTTATTGTCTTTTCTTCTTCTTCTCGGTTCTTGCTTTTGGATCAGATGTTGCTTTACTTTTTTTATTTTTTTTTTACTTTTACTGCTTTTTAATCAAATGTTTCCTGGTTACCTTTAAAAAGATTATACCTAAACATGGATGTGAAGTGCCACCACTGTTCAGTTGGCATCTTGTTCCCATCTTTTGTCAATAGCCAATCACCTAATAATATGGATTCAAATCCATGATCTCACTTTTATTAAAGTTTGCTTCAAGTCTCCTATTAGCTTGAAGGTAGATGATGAGAGTCTTCAAGTTAAGCACCTTATCCAAATTGGTATTGTGGAGGGCAAAGTGTCACCTGCATATTGAACATGACTTACATAAACATCATTTATACACACCACTGACTAGTCAGAACTAAGACATATGGTGACAGGGAATCCTTTTGTGGGAGACTCCTAGATGAAGCAAAGAATCCAATTGGATAACCATTCACTAAAACTGAAAATCTAGTCATTTCCATAAAAATTCTGATCCATTATATCTGCTCTGCTTCCAAACCCCCCACAACACTAAGCACCACAAACAGACAACTCCAAATAATCATATCAAATGTTGTTTCAAAATCCAGCTTCACCTATGCTTTTTTCTTCTTCCTAATCGTTTGGCCATTAATGCTCGAACTAAGCAAGACAAGACTAAGTTGCAGCTCAACTTGTGGGATCCCTTTTGGCAAGTTATAGATGTGCGACTTGATAACCCTATTGGGTCCGTGGGATCTGACAGGTGGGTCCATTTATGTTTCATCTTTCCTGTATGAAATAGGACAGGGAGTTGCAGCATGACATGCTTCCACATTTTGGGCTTCTCCACAGACCAGTGCACTTCCATTTTTCCTGTCCAAAATGGGACAACAAAGTTGCAGCACAGTGGGCTTCCACCTTTTGGGTTTCTCTGTCACTGACCACTACCGGAAATCCACTTATGACCTGTTCCCCACCGACTGGCCCAATCACTGCCTTGGAGCTTATAGAACAACCAATCCTAGGCTTTGGTTGATCCTGACCTGGAGATCCTTGACTGTATTTTGTTCGTCTATGCCAACAATAGGTGGTTGGATATTGTTGGACTGCTAGACCTTCCACAGTTCCACTAGAATGTTTTCTCCTGACAATTAAACTTTTGTTTCAGGATGCGAAGGAACATCTTGCTGCATTGGCAGATAAATTGGGTCCATCTCTTGCAGGCATTGAAGTACAGATCTTTTGTTTTTCTTTTATTTCTATTTATTATTTTTTGTTTTGATTCATTAATAAATTTGGTTCTTGTATAGATTACAAAATCACCATCTAATGCAACTGATGCATCTGAACAAGGTAGTGCTTTCTTTTTATCTTTTCTTTCTACACTCTTGAAACCTCAGTGTTGAATAATTGCTACCAAATAGGTTGTTGGATTAATTCTTTGAGCATTTCTATTGTCAGTTTTCTTTATGTGCATTTCTATTCCGATTCTGAAGCATTTATCTCGCTAAACTTAATGTTATCACTTTGTTAGATGTTGAGAATGTGCAATTGGATCTGGCATTACCTAAGTGTTATGATAGGCTTATTTCTTCTGCACCA
Source organism: Cryptocoryne crispatula var. balansae (assembly GCA_036172225.1). Classification (NCBI taxonomy): domain Eukaryota; kingdom Viridiplantae; phylum Streptophyta; class Magnoliopsida; order Alismatales; family Araceae; genus Cryptocoryne; species Cryptocoryne crispatula. The sequence goes on along the minus strand of CM069929.1, from coordinate 9,292,040 downwards.
ACATTCTGCATGGTGCTCCAGAACTGTTCTGAAGCATTGGTTGTCCTTGCCGGTGTCTTAGTTTCTTGTGGGGTGTTGAGCTGTCTAGAAGGAGCTTAGGAAGTTTGTACTATGGAGGTCTCTCATCGCTGGCAGGTGACAAGTGCAACTGGGGACAGGGATCATGGTCTTGGTTCTTGACAGGGAGGATGAACTAGCTGAAGAAGGGGAAGTGCTTGTGCTGTCTGGACTCTGGAGGTGGGCCACAGTGTGCCAGTTTGCTGCATCTGAACGAGGTACTGCATCCGCATCTGTCAGGGGCTGCATCATCGTAGTCATCTAGGCAGGAGGGCAGTTTGCATGGCTGGTGATGTAGCACAATGGCAGGAGTAGATAGGAGCTTGGAAACCAATTTTGTCAGTTGGTCTAGCAGAGGTTTCCTGGTCACCAGATCAGCCTTATGGGCTGGAGTGTTTGGTGGTGAATCTGGACTGGTGTATCTGTGTACTGGGCAGAGCTACCTGCTATCATTTCTGAAATGGAGTTGGTTGGCTATATGAAAATGGTGGGTGAAGGATGTCAAGTCAAACTCCTTCCTGGTATGGGGTTTGAATGTTTTGTGGTGGGCTCTAGCTACAGTAGACCGATCCTTTGCTTGGACTGGCACGTTGACTGTTACCTTCGAGATGGCTGCTGGATGTGGGGAAGTTACATGGCGTAGTGTGCTGGAGTCCTACTTCATCCGTGAAGGGTAGAGAACATAATTCATGTTGCTGGAAAGGTTGGCTTGGTGTGGAGGTGGACACAGCAATGTTAAGGAGTTTAGTGGTGGCTGGATTTAAGGTGGAGCTGATGGAAGCTGAAATCCTCCTGGAAAGGGTGATTCTTAGAACTGGCAGAGGGGAGGGGTGTTCTGGTGTTCATTGACAGAGGATGATCATGGGGGCAGGGGCTCATTGGGCCTTTCAGGAGGGCTGAACTGTCATGTCCTTGGCGGAGGTAATGAAGGGAGGTAAACCTGCCTTTAGATTGCTGAATTGCGCAAAGAATTTCACGTTGGTTGCCAACACCAGAGAATGAGGTTAATTCAAATTCAATATCTTTTTTTTTGTTGATGGTGGCAAACCCACAATCCACTGCATTACTGGAACAAGTAAAATGCGGTAAACAAATAAGAGGACAATGGCAACTGCTGCCAAGGTGGTAGCAGGCTAGCAGCCAGAAATAAGCTTCAAAATTAAAGAAGAAAATACTTTCATTTGAGGAAATTGCTCCCAAATAAAGTTTAAATTGTATAGGAGCCTGAATGCGTGAACTCCTAGTAGTTCACCAACTGGCACATCCGTTTCAAGATCATAGAATGGTTCTTAAAATGGTCTTCTAAGATTCTCTTGTTTCTGACACACCTAATGGACCACAACATCGCTGGGAGGGTAAATAACCACTACATAGATTCTTTCCTCCAAGGATCAATCTTTCTCTGCTGCAGCAGTGGGGAAGTGACATCTTCTGGTTCCAACCAAGATAGATTCCAGCTTCTGAAAAGAGTATGTCACAGCATGCTGATAATCCCGCATTTCAAGAAGAGATGGTTTATGTATTCAGTTAACTATCTATTGCAGAAGATGCAATTGATTGGCTAAATAGGGAAGATGTACTTTAAGAAGTTCTTAGTTGGTAATCTTCCCTTGCAAATCATCCACAAGAAGAGTCTTATTTTTACAGGAAATAATGTAATCCAAATGTCTCTCCACCATTTAACCTCGATGCCCTCCTGATTATGCTTGTGGTAGAATGATTTGACTGGAAATTTGATTTTTACTACGAAGCGATATTAATTTGTTCCTCTGAATATAAATACATTTGACATCTTTTAAGTTATCTTTTAGTTCAAGAATTCTGATATTTTCTCTTGCTTAAGGTTCTTTCTGAAACAAATGGATCAGTTAGCATGGTTATCTTAGGTTGAACCATTTTTGGTCTTAACATTTGAGACAATCCTGAAGAGCCTAGAGAACCTTTCTGCAAGAGGTGCATATCCCACCCATCGATCTTTTCAAAACAGTCTTACCACCATTAACTATCTAAATAGAGGTTGACAAATAGAAGAAATCCCAGTTGAATAAAATTCTCTTCCATATATTTGAAATTCTACCATGGCTGCTGACAGTCTTGATTCAACTTTGCTCAACTCCTAGATCATACTTAGAATAAACTATTTTGCTCCAGTTTGTGTTCCTAATGTGATTCAGTTTCTATAGCCATTTCATGGGGAGCATGACATTAATACTTTTTAGTGGCTTGAGACCAACTCCTTCCTTCTTGATATCTCTACACACATGGCTCCATTTCGCTAGATGCATGCCTCTCTCATCTTGTCTTTCTAGACAAAATTTGCTCTTATGTTTTTCAATTTTCTGCAAACACCTCTCGGAATTCGAAGTATAGAGAAGAAATACAGAGGAATGCTTTGCAAAAATACACTTGGATAAAAGTCACCTGCCACCACCAGATAACAAGCTGCTCTTCCACTCTTGTAGTTTACTTTCAAAATTTTGAATTAGGCTCTACCAATCCCTTTGCCTTGTACCTTTATAAGATAAAGGCAATCCCATGCATTTAATGAGAAAGATTGTTCTAGGCATATCAAGGATCCTTTGCAGGTTAACCATTTTTCTTGTCTGCATGTTCATACCGACCATTTCATGTTTGTGTTTCTGTTGATCTTTAACTCAGTCACAGTTTCAAGCACATGCAACAATACAATATCCACAGGTTGATGCTCTTCTCCTCATCATTCAAAGCAAATAACATCGATCAGCAAATTGAAGGTGAGTGACATGTTCCCTGTATTAGCCAATGAATATCCCTTCTATCAAGCCTCCTTGGTTGGCTTTGTCCCACATAGTGCTAAGTACTTGTCCCACCAAGATGAAAAGGAAGAGAGAAATAGGATCTCTATGCTTGATACCTCTGGAACATCCAAAGAAACCAAATGACTTACCATTAGAATTTATTGAAAATTTTGCTTTGCTACAGTCGTGCCTGATCCAACCAAACTATTTCTGAATAAAACCCATTATCCCCAAGATTCTGAACAAGCATGTCCAGTAAACTGTCATAGACTTTCTTGAAATCAAACTTCAGCAAGATACCCTCTTTTTCTCTGACCTTCTAATTGTGAATGCGTTCATGAGTTGTCATAAAATTATTGAGGATGTATCTTCCTTGTATTAAAGCTGATGTGAAGAACTCATCAGCTTCTCTCATACTTGCTTAGTCTATTTGGCAAAACTGGGGTCACAATCTTGTACATCAATTTAGGAGATTGATGGGCCTAAGATTCCTTATGTCGTTAACACTTTGTTTTTGGGCACCAAAACTAACGAAGCGGAACTCACATTATGAATACTCCTAGGCTTTTCACAGAATTCTTTAACTAGATTCAAATCTTCTCTGATTGTTTCCAAATACTTCTGATAACCCAACTGAGAATCCATCAGGTCTCAAGGCTTTGAAGCCATTGATTGGATGACATTAGATACCTCCTCGGTAAAAGTCTATCTATGTCATTTGCTTTCTCAAAGTTTATCAAAATGCTCCATTCCGAGTAATCCCGAAATGAATTTTTATTGAACCGCACTGTTGCCTGACTGATTTGATCTGTTCCGTCATAAGTTGTCCCTTCAACGTAGAGTTTGTGGAAAGTATTTCACTTGTTTCTTAATGAAGCTTGAGTGTGAAAGAATCTTGTGATTTTGTTTCCTTTTAAGTATGTTTTTTGACCTTCGCTTCTATTTGATTTCATCTATGATGCTCTATTCATTAAAGTCTTTTTGACATCTGCCCATTTCTTCTTTTGCTGTTGAGAAAGGCAGTTATCATTCAACCGCTTGAACAAGTCACTCTTATACGTCAGTCTTTTCCTCACCGGGACTGCCTGCTTGTTTCTCACCTCAGCCCACTACTTAAAATTTACTTTGACATGTTTGAGTTATGAGACAAATTTTTGGGTTGCTGAATAACTTGAATAATTGCTCTCATTCCACCAATCCCGAACCTTACTCATAAAGTTTGGATCCCTGCACCAGGCAAGTTCAAATTCGAACTTCTTTGTGGGATGGGTTAAAGACTCCCCCACTTGATACCTATGTTTAGGGGTGTTCATGGTTTGGTTTTTGAGTATTTTTTTCAAACCAAACCAAACCAAACTATCTTCCAAACCAAACCAAACCAAACCAAACTAATTCAGTTTGGTTTGGTTTGGTCCGGTTCAAACCATATTTTATTAAAATAGAGTAGATATGTTAGTATACAATTTCATTTTATTTGTTTTAAATCACATTCTATTAAAATTTAGTGTATTTGTTTATACATTTCATTAATTTTGTCTTAAAAACTTTTGAAATAAGTTTATTTTTATAAGAAAAGACACATAATAATGGTATTATATATAACTTAAATAAAATATTTAATCTAATTCGGGTTATTCGGTTTGGCGATTTGGTTTGGTTTGAAGGGTCCAAGAAACCAAACCAAACCAATCGGTAGTTCAAACCAAACCAAACTGATTTTCTCGGGTTGAACCAAATAGTGAACAGCCCTACCTATGTTATCTGAGACGCTCACCTTAAGCACCTAGGTGTTGAAGGCAAGGCTAGGCGGAACACCTTGCATTGGTACTTCTTGCCTTGCCCAGATTCGGACTTAGTAAGGGCTGGATCCAATAACTTAAAACCCTTTTTCTTTGCCCTGAAACCCCCAATGCCCAGTCTTTCACCTCAAGGCTCTGGGATCCTAGTGCCCCGCCCTAGAAGTTGTTTTTCTTTTTTTTTATGTTCTTCAAAATTATTAATGTTATATATAATTATGTACTATTAAATATGTTAAAAATATACCTTGTTTTGAATGCCTGAGGCACCTTGCCTTAGGTGCCTGAAGCATGCCCTTGCCTTGTTTCTCCCCTCACCTTGGGTGCATCATGCCTCGGATAACATAGCTTGATACCAAGTGGAAGGTGACCTGATGTTACCCTTGGTATGTGGAATGCTGTTCAGACACTCACTCCGATGAGACTAAGAATCTGTCCAGCTTGGATTTTGATACCAAGTTCGTCCATGTAAAGTTCAATCTATTCGTTGGAATCTCCAAAAGGTCACTAGCATTCATCCAATCATGGACAAGTGTCATTTTCAGGGCCCATTCATTTTGGTTCAGCTTATCCCCTGGTTGTCTGACTGCATTGAAATCACAAGCGCACCACTATCCCTCGACTTCCAAAGAGAAAAGCTGTCTCAAATCATCACCGAAACCCCTTTCTCGCATGATTTAATTGGACTGTAAACAATGGCAAGGAACCAATGCTTTCATTGCCTTTCTTGGTGAATTTTACTGCGAGAATTTCTGTTGTGAATACAAATTGTATTCTTATTGTTATCATTTTAAGGAACTGCCGGACGCCCGCTCTTCCCACAGACAGGGAGCAAGTGAAGTTGTTGAGCATTCCACACTGAATCGTGTTCATGTCCTTCTGGTTGTTAAAAACTGGTTTAGTTTTCTGGAGTGTGATGATCACCAGTTTCTGTATTGATGTCAAGCTTTTAAGCTCTTTAATCTTTTCCCTTTTCTGGAAATGCCTACAATTCCAGTTGATGATCTTCATGAAGTACAAATGATAATATCCTTACCTTCTCTCTTCTTCCTCCTTGAATCTAATTCAATGTTGTTACGTATTAAAAACTTAAATTCTCTAACCCCAATCTTTGGTTGTATCTGTTTTCTGTAGGGTAGTGCTACATCTGACAATTTAAGCTCTACTCTAAGCTTGCTGATAAAGTCCCTCACTTTCTTTTTGCTTCCCTCAAAACTGATGCCAGTCTCTTCCCCAATGTGAATGATGTCAGAGTTCGAAACGGCAACACCATTACACCATCCAAGAGGAGTCCATAGAAAGTGGTTTTGATGCCTCAGCTAGGGAGAGTTCAAGCTCCTGAACCTTCCCTGGAACTAATGTCAAGCTGCCCTCTGACATCAGGGCAGAACCACCACCTGGGACAGTTTCAAATGACAAACCTGACTAGTGCACTAAACATTGTCGAGTGGAGTTAGGAGAAGAAGAATTAACATTACTGGCGGCATTCCGGACAACGACCTCTGTCTCCCTTTCTTCACACTGATCAGACAAAGAGGAGCCAAAAAAGGAATCGGTCTCCAGTTAAATTCTTCCATGCAGCAAACCTCCTGGTGGCACAATGGCTTGACAGGTGCCCCTTCCTCCAATCCTGCCATCTAGACATCTTGCTCCAAGATGCAAACATCGTGGCCAGAGGAAGAAGATGGTCCACGACCCAAACTGCCAAAGACTGGAGCAGAAACTGGCTATCTCCTGCATTTCTGGAATGGACCAGCAGACAGAACCTAAGCCTGGAACTAACGACCATACCAACCTCAGCAGCCAACAAACCTGGTTCACAGCTTAAGCCAATCAGGCTGGAAGGTCTCCGGTTCTCACGGGTCAGTGGGATACCAGATCGGAGAACAGAATCCCCAATAGCACCTTTTTGGAATTGACCCACTTACTCTATCTGCGCAGATCCAACTTTCCAAAACTCGGCAAATCACTCAGAGAATTGGAATTTTGAAGAGAAACCTCTGTCATCTTCCCCTATGCCGACGCTTTCTCCACACACTTTGGTGGCGCTTCCACCCAAACTAATGCTGATACTGAACAGACTCCCCTCTACCTTTGCCATGATTCTCAGACCGGCAGACGCTGGTTCAGAGGGTGATTAAACTTGACCAGTGCTTTGATCGAAGTGGAACCTCGCTCTGGTCACCAAAGGACCCAAGAATCTTGGATAGAATGGTCTCAGACCACCCCAAAGTAGGAAGCCCCAGATGAGGACCCAGAAGCGAGGTAGGGAGGAATTACAGACTTCCTGCTCTTCATTCTATTTCTGGAAGAAAAAGTCGGTGCCCCCCGATCTTCGAATGTCCTGCCAGCCACCAAGTCTAACCAGGTCTTGACAGAATCATTCTTGATCAGAAAACTTCTGGAGCTGATATTTTTCGTTCACCAAGGACCAGTTTTCAGCCAATTTTGCCTCAGGAAAGACAGAAGTTGCTCTTCTTTCACCCACTGCTTAGACCTCCTAGAATCAGTGACAATAGCACAGCTCTCTGCATGTCCCTTGTTCTCAATCCAGCTGTAATTGGGATCACATGCCCCCCTCCCCTGAACACCTCGCATTGCCATCGTGCATCCACTAGTTGATGGTCCAAGCAGGGCAACCTACTGACTACTGTGGTACTGCACCTCTGGTTGTCGACTACCAGGGCAGTCCTGAGGCCCCCAACTCCTATGACTGACACCTCAGCATACCCTACAGCATCACCCATTCCAGCAACTGGAATGGTGGTGACCAGGCTGAAGCACTTCCCACAGACTCCATTCAGCAGTCTACCATCTTTTCATAGCCTCCACCCTTCATCAGGCCCTATTGAAACAACTTGGGCAAAGGAATGCCAGATAGAACCTCCTCTTCTGACACCAGCAAGAGCGTTCCTTCATGCATCACGGACAGGAAACTCGCCTCAAATGCACCACTATCTGGGAAACTCCTCTGCTTCCGGCCGACCACCGACCAAACCTCACCTGAACCACACTACTCCTCTTCCAAAGAATACCCACCAGAAATGCACCTAAAGGTTCATCTATCAGCGAGAGCCAGCAGAAAAGATTCAGTTTTTGAGGTAGGATAGGAGGTGCCAACCTTTTTTGAAGGTGACCACCACAGGGTGTCATAATTCATGTGAGTGTAGGAGGGGTGGAAGTCAGTTGATGGAGCAAAGTTTGGTCTCTTTCCTACCATGGAAAATTAGGATCTTTAGGTGGAAAAATTTCAGACTTCATCTATTGACCAAATAATTTCTTAGATGAATTTCTTTGACCAACGATGGGTTGTATCTTTTGTGGGTTAAAGGAGAAGACTTGAACCACTTGTTCCTTTGTGGGATCATTAATGCACTGTGGGTGACTGTTTAGGAGTTGGAACCTTCAGGATCCTTTAACTGATCTTTTGCCAAGACCTTTTGGATAAATGGGAGTCAGTCAACCTGTGGGCCAAGGTGGAAGTTTTATGGGATTTCACCTTATCGGCTGTGCTATGATCCATCTTGAAAGCATGGAACAAGAGAATCTTTGATGATTGCTTCATGAAACCTTCGAGAATTTTATCCTCTGCAGTTTTGTGTGTAGAAGATTGGCTTTTTGCGTACAACGGAAGACATCCAGGTAGATCTGATTTTGCTAGTTGATTTGGGGCTTGGAAAAAGTTCACTCTGTAGGCAGTCTGTTCTTTATTTGCCTTGTGAGGGGTTGTTTTTGATTATGGGACTGGGGCTGGAGCTGGAGTAATAGGGACTTCCTCTGGCATGTTTTCATCTTCAGGTTGAATGTCATCTAGTTCTCTTTTGGTTTATTTACGATTCTCAAGATCGAACTCTAGAGGTGCTTTGTTTGTCTTCACTTCCACTCACACAACAAATGGGTGCCTCTTCTGAAAAAGATCGTCGATGTCTTTAGTTGCTCTTTGATGTGTTTAGCTCTTTCTTATATTCTATCTGCAAATCTTACAAATCTTTTATGCAATTCTCTGGCCGTCTATGATATTCTTGATTCTCAACTGCATGTTGTAAAGATAGAACACAAGTTTCTCCAACCTATAAAATGTTAGTCTATTCCTTCTCTTATTATGGATTAAGCTAAATGTACTCCGATTCTTCTCGCATTGGGAGGAATTTGTCCTCAGACTCAATGCGAATTGCAATTGTAGCAAGTGGATTTCATTTATTTCTTGTATTAACTTTTGCCCACCAATCCTTGCAAGAAAGAATAATAGACAATGACGTTACTCTTATAATAATATCAAATATCATCGTAGAATGTCATTGTTTCCACATACCATGTGCAACCTTGTCATATGAATACCTCAGATCTAGATCTAGTAAACTCTAACTCTCATCATATACGATTACATTTGAAATTGAGAGAACACAAATAATTAGTGTTCCTGACAGGGAGCATAATAAAAAAGCAATTAATCAATAACAATTCTCACTTATTCCTAACTCAACTTCTGTTTTGTTTTATTGAGTTCTCGAAAGCCACTGTATAACAAATAAAGTACCTTTCATCATTTCTTGATCGTGGCATACTTGTCCTTTATATTGTATTCGAGGGTTTAAAAATATCATGCATTTATTCAATATCACATAAGAACATGTCTTTATGAATCGAAGAATGATTAAATTAAAAATAACGAGAATTACTTGTTGGATGCACGGCATGGTGTAAGGTTTTGTTTCATCTCCTATCAAGTATTTTCCACTTCTTGTATAACCTTTATGATGCTTGGAATAGTGTTGGCAAATTGTAACTTCTTGGATTTACAATCAAGAAATATAACTTTCTACAACAACACCATCTATTTCTTGGTTGTGGTATTTGTCCCTAGACTTCTGGGGAGAACTTTGTTACTTGTTAATGTCATTTGGAAGCTTTTATTTGCCTGGAGTAGTGTTGGCACCGAAGCAATTTCCATTCAAAAATGTAACCATCAGTGATCTCGGAACCACTTCAGGCCTTCCAAAATTAAAGCCTCCTTTAGCCTGTTTTTGGAACTGTATTCGGGGCCTGTTTTGGCTCACTTTAGGGCCTGTTTAAGTGGTTGTTTTGGGCTTCAAATTGGGCAATTTTTATGCCCATATCAGGGTTGCCACCTCAGCCATCTGCTCCAGCGGAGATAGGAAAGAAAGAGAGGGAACAGGATGCTGGCGCACTACCGACGGAGGGTGGAAGGGAAAGAGATGAGATCTCTTTGATTCCCTTCAAGTCCAAGTAGCTTTCTAAGTAGATCTCCTAGATTACCATCAAATCTCAAGGAGATGCTCTTCCACTCTAACTAGGATTCAATCAAATCTCATTGACTTTCCTTTTCTAAAATAAAGATCCCCCCACCAAAATCAGGGGATGGATATATGGTCAATCTGTTTACACGAAAATGACAAAAAATATAAAATTTATTTTTAGAAATTTGAGAATCTTAGAAATTTATATTCATAAAAATTTATAAATTAGGAGTAATTTTCACTCAACACTATCAACAATTAATATTTTGGTCATAAATTAATTAATTACAACAAAAAAATTATTTTATGTACAATTTTAATATTTTTTATTTTTTAGAACCAGAAAACATTTTTTATTTTTAGCTTTTATTCTTATGAAAAATCAGGAAAATAATGAAAAATATTTGGAAATTAGGAAAATGCTGAAAATTTCTAAGGATTGATATTAAAAATAGTACGATGTTATGTAGCACCCCTTCCCAAGTGGGGAGAGCTGGAGGGTGGGTCTTGCCTCATGAAAATCTTGAAAAAAATAGAAAACTTTTTTTTCTCTCCGTAGGCTATCTCCTTCTATATTTGGCTTCCCCCAAGAGAGGAAGGGCTGTGCGCCAGCCCCCCCTCGCCTCTTCTATAAAAAAGGCTGCAACAGGCCTGTGTGCACCCCACAAGGACTCTCCAGCTTGAGCTCCAGCTGGCAGCCCACCAGTCCTGGAAGAGAGAGAAAGAGAAGAAGAAACCTGGACCCAGCGTTCCCATTGCTGCGCCACCCCTAGGAGAAGGAAAATAGAGGAAGAAGAAAGGAAGGGGAAAAGTCTTCTTTTTCTGCCACACCAGGATAAGAAGAGGACGAAAAGAGAGGGAAAAGGTAAAAGGGATGGTTGGTTGCTCACACTAACCAGCTTCTTTATCCATGTGAAACCATCCTTTCCCATCCAAAACCAATCCAAAAGGGTGCTGATACCATCCCCTTTGGTGCACCACCTACTATTCCTTATTTTCTCACAAAATCAAATTTTTTTCATTTCTAAACTAAAGCCCAAACAGGGCTGTCAGTGACCACTATGTTTGTGCTCCCTATGCCCCATGTTTTCTATGGGTTTTGATGTCTTTTCCATCTAATCCCAAGCCAAAATCCAACCCCATGGCCTGTGTGCATAGCCCCCCTCTAAACCTCATCAAAACTAACTCAAAAAACCACTCCTAACAGTTCCCACAACTGCCCTTAAATCAGTCCTATATCTGCTTCAAACCCCCAAACAGTTCCAAAACCCCCTTTACACAGGCCTAAAGCTACCCCATGACGCCCCCCTGAACAGGGCTGTACAAGCCCTATTTTGCAGGTCAAGAATACCCCTATAGAGGGACTGAAGTTGCTGTGACGCAAAACAGGTCTATGTCAGGCCCATTTCAAGGCCCAAAGCAGGCCTCATCTCCTCCCAATTGAGACCCATATCAGGCTCAATTAGGGGTGCAAACGAACCAATGCACTTGACAAGTAGCTCGAAGCTCAGCTCGATAAAAACTCGACTCGACTTGTTTATTACGTTAAATGAACATGCTTAAACAAAAAATAAAGCTCGACTCATTAAACGAGCCGAGTTTGAACAGACTCCTGCTCGGCTCGATAAGCTTGTGAGTAGCTCGATTAAATATTATATTATATAATTATTTTTAAAAATTAAATTATGAGTATTAATGATTATATATTGTCACTTAAATATATTAAATAATTAAAAATTAAGTTTAAATTTGGATTGACTTTCATAAATGAGCTAAATCTAGAGTTTCACAAATGACTTTTCATTGATTTTGAGTTTTATAAACGAGTTTGTATATAACTTAAACTTAAATGTGAATTGAATTTTAGTCTATCTACTTCTCAAGTTCGAGCTCGACTCGGCTCGATTAATAAACGAACCAAACTTGAACAAGGGTTCAACATACTCGTTAAAACTCGTGCTCGAACTTGAACTCGTGTAAAATAAACGAGCCGAGTTTGAACATCATACTACTTGGCTCGGCTCAGCTCGTTTGCACCCCTAGGCTCAATATGATGCCTAATAATAGGGATTGGCCTATCCGGATTGGAATTGACTGATTCCCTGATCGGATTGGGGCCTACCGATCCGACTTTGGCTAGGAGTCTCAATCCCAGCCGGACTCCCATTGATATTGGCCGAATCGGCCCAATTTGATTCCGGACAAATTTCAGTGATTCCTCGCCAAAATAGGCTCCAATAGTGGCTGCTGCAGCGTCTCCCTGCCTGATCTGACCTGGTTGGATCTAGTGATCTGCCATATCGGTTCCATTGGACTCAGTAAGCTTATTGGGTGGGAAGAGGCCATGGTGGCAAGAGCCACCACGGTCGCCATTTCAGCTTCGGCCCCAAATAGCTAGATCAGACTGGAATATGATATATCCAATTATTTTGTAGTTTTTTTGGACTTTTGGTGTACCGATATGAATTGATTCTGGATCGGGTTTTCTTTTGGAAAATCGGCTGATTTTCACTCCAATCCAGATTGGAATTGGAATATGCACAACACGCCAATTATGATTCCGCAATCCTTGGCTCTTTATTTTGAAAACTAAATCAATAACCAAGGCTAATGGAAGGCTAGCAGAAACAACTCTTTACACCTTAAAAAAAGAGGCAAAACAACACTAGCGTAAGTATCTCTTCATGCCTTGAAAACTAGAAAAACAAAAAAAAGACTAGTAGAAAGCCCTTTCGTGCTTTGAAAATTAAGAAAGAAGGCCAAGGCTAATGGGAGACCCAACATGCCTTGAAAATAAAAACCAAGCTAGCTGGTGCACTGTGCAAGGATCCTGGAATTGGAATCAGGACCTGAATTGGTGGGTCCTAATTTTGATCCGGATTGGATTGATCGTGAGAATTGGACGATTCTTTTGAAAAAATTCTGATCCGGAATCGGTTATTCAAAAAGCTCTAAAAAACACAAAATAAGAGCCTGGATCGGATTCAAGCTCTTTTGGGGCGGATTTTAGTCCCAAAATGGGCTGTATAAGGGCACCATGATGGTGCTGTGTTGCTACAGCATCTTGGGCAGAGAAGATAGGGTTATTGGGTTCATTGGTATCCTTGGGATCCGGTGACTTCCGGCCATATTGGGTCCCCATATCCTAGGGTTACCGGGTCCATTGGTAACCTTGTGTTTGGGCGGGAAGACTGCGGAAAGCTTGATTTTGGTGACAGATGGCCGGAAAATCTTGAATATGCTGATTCAACCGATTCTAGTCTCAATCCAGCCCGATTCGTCTGAATTTGTGGGGAGATCGGCCTAGATTGGGTCTTCAGTTTGAAATCAGATCACAAAGGAGAAAGGACTGATCCAATTTGGGAATCGGCCGATTCTGATTTGGATCGGCCGTTTTGCAATTCATGAGCTGGAGTGACCCTCCACACATTGAAAAATCAATCAATTCAACTAGGCTAACATCGGCCAATCTACCAGGGATAAGCTCTATGCTTTAAGTGATTTCCCTTGGCGGAGAATCATGCTTTTGGGGATAAAAGGGTAAAAGGCTTGCCCCATGCTGTATATACCCCACATATTGACTACAAAACTCAATAAAATATGTAGTGTTATTCATTGAATGATGGAGCCGAGCATATTTTACCTTGCCATCATGCTCCAATTTAATCAATGAAGTCAATTGAGTTGAGGGGACATGCTGCCCTATGTGAAAGATGTCCCCAAGGCCTACTCAAGGTCCAAGAGATTTATTTCAAATTTCATTGGATGAGGTTTATGGCTTTTCATGCCTCTCAGATTTGTAATTGTGTAAAAGTTTGCAAACCAATAAAATTACTATGTTTTGAATGTCTTGATGTGATATGGAGGAATTGAAAAGCCACATGACTTCAAAGGAATGCAAGGAAAAAAGAGGAGTGAGAAAAATTATTAATTAATTTAAAAAATGATTTTATGGTCAAACAGAGTCAACTAGAAAATTTCTGAACTCAAATCAGGTAAAAACTCATTTTTTAGATGATTAAACTATTTATATAAATTTCCCATGTCAAATAATCAATAAATGATGAAATAAGTCAAATAAATTCAAATAAACAGGAAATAAAAATAAAATAATTAAGATCATAAAATAATTTAGAAGTTAATCAGAAAAACAGAAAGTAAACAAAAAACTCAAACAGACAAAAATACACAAAATATTTAAATTTGTTAATTTTCAACCCCAAAATCCAGTTAAAACAGAAAATAAAAGCATAAAACAGAAATAACAATCGGAAGAATGCAGAAAAAACTGAATGATAAAAAATATCTGAAAACTGGTCCAAATGACCCAAACAAAAAGGCTGAACCAAAAAAAAAAAGAATATGAAAGCAAAAACCAAAATGAAAAAACTAAAAAAAACCTAAGTCAAAACTTCCGAGGCGAGGAAAGAGACATTCGAAAGTCTGAAATTTAAAAGTTACAAATTTAAAACTGAAATCTGAAAAATACTAAAGGATCCCAATTTATGCAATTCTAAACTCCCAAATCAAAAGAGTCTTTAAAACCAAAACTTAAACCTGAAAACAATAAACACTTTAGTTCAAAAGCCAACAACTCATAACAAACCTAAATCCCAAAGTAAAAAGGCAAGTCTCTATTTTTTGTGTGTGGATGAATAACTTCGATACTAAGGTGGCATTTGGTTAGGCTTAATCTGAAAATCTAAACTTTTAATTTCACATCTAATTTCTTGATGAGTGGTAAAAAAGTACATGATTTGACTAACACATAAGTGATTTATGTTGTTTGATAAAAAATCTAAATTTAATTTTATAAGATGAATTAACATCAAGTATATATATTATAATATATATGTCAATAGTGTATATTACCATAATTTAGATCATATACCAAATATAAAATAATTAATATGTATAATAATTTTTAAATATTAATATGTATATGTAATTTAAATAGACTATAAAATAAAATATTTTAAAACTATTTTAAATAAAAATATATGGTGACATTTGATTTAGTTTATTCTAAAAATGTAAACTATTACTTTCAAATTTAATCTTTTTTATAAGTGGTAAAAACTATCTAATTTAATTAAGATATAAGTTATTTATTTTGTTTTACAATAAATTTTTTAAAAATGCTGGTAATAATTATTAAGTAACTTTTGATTGAATTTTATGGTAAAATCTTATGTAACTCTATTATTGAGTTTGAATATTCAAATAAAGAAATTAATCAATTACCTGCACTTGGGACATCCTTGCATTTAGCGATGACATTAATGTGGGCAGAGGTTATTTTGAAGGGTAGAAATACATCCATAGTTGTCAAGGCGGCCAAGGCGATCAAGACGACAGTACCGCCTTGGCGATAAGGCGAGACGTTAGGCGATGCCTTGTTTTATATAGTAAAATGGATAAAATAACAAAGATATATGTAAAATATGATGCAAAATAACTTTGACACCATGCAAATCAATCAATAATGTGAGAAGTGCATAGTTACATAGACTAAATAACTTGAAAAATTAATTAATTTTACTATTTAATTTATATCATCTATTAGTATACACTTAAGAAATCATTTAAGCCTAGATATTATTTCATCAAAATATTAACTTATAGTCAAATAAACTATTAAAACTAGTTGTTTTTACTCTAAGGCAACTTAATTATGTGATATTGACACTTAATTAGCATTATTTATTATTAAAATATATAAAATAGTTATTTAAGTCAATGGGCACCTAGGCGCTCATCGCCTTGCCCCCTCTGGGGGCGCCTTGTTGCCGTGCCCTCTCTGGGCACCTAGGCGACGCCTTGAAAACAGTGAATACATCTGAACCAAAATTAACTATACGCCACAACTGAACCGCTCAGACCATTTTTCAGATTTAGATATTCTGTTAGACCTTAGTTTAGACATATTACCAAACAACTTTAATAGTCTAAAGTCTGACCGAATCAGACAATAGAGGTTGATTAAGGGTTATCAAACAGGCCCTAAGAGTTGCTATGGCAGTTGATTAAGAGTATTCTATTACTTGTTCGATGTAATTAACAACAAAATTTTTAAAGTTTGGTATAGAGAAGTCAAAATGAATTTTAAGGAACTCAAAATAATCTCAACATTAAAATTCAACACTTAAAAGATTTTTGAAACCCACATTGTGAGTTTTATATAATCATCGCACCAAAATAGTTATACTCCTATGGTTTATTATTTATTTTTTAACTCTAGTAGTAGTGAACAAACAAGAAAAAAAACTTCGTTTCCAAAGAAGAACAGAGTTTTAAAAAATTGAGCTTTTCCGAAGTAGTCAACTCACTGTTAGTGTTGACAAATTGCTTCGTTACTGTTGTTTATTGGTTACTTCTTAACTAGAGGGTCTCAAGCTGTCCTATTTGCACTTGTAGACATTTTTTTTAATATCCAGAAATATTTGATTAGCGATTGGGCAATTGCTGACAGTGGGACAACTACCTTCTTTGATTGTGAACTGTGTTTGTATGATGGTATTATAGCTTCCTTTTCTGTCTTGTGAGATCTTCATAAAGAATAGAATACCTTGGAAATTTTCTGACCGCTCGTGAATGAGCACTTGATGGTGAGTGCAAAGGTTTTTCTATCTCAACATCCTACAGTTGATCTTGGTTCAGTATACATATAGAGGAGGCTTTTGGTAATCCTTTTATTTTGTAGGTTCTCTTTTTATTTTATTTTCTGGTCTTACAATTTTTTTACATCCTCATCCTTGGTATCTGCCATTTTTTTCGTCAAACTAGATGAAACATGACCTATCTTGGGACGTTCACCTTTAGAAAAGAAACTCTCGTTACTATGCTTGCCTGTCCAATAATATGGGACTTGACCGGAAGACTAACACGTGGAACTTCTTATAAAACACCAAGTTGCTGGTCAAGAAACTTCCGCAATTTAACCCTTGTTAGATTTTGTGCTTTCTGTTAGGCATCCATTGCTTGCTATTTGTGTGATCAAAGTATGGAATTATGGGTTTCATGGTGATAATAAAAGGCTCAGGTCATGTTTAGCTGACCGAGGACATTGGTTATGAAGTTTCAGGTTTCATTTAATGAAATAAATTGTCTTGTTTTTACTAAATACCCAATGCTTAATAGAATGTTGATAGTAAGTAATCACAATGCCTGCATCAGTAATAGAATGTTTGTTTAACTGCAGTGGCAATTAATGTTGTTTATTGTAGAAGATTAGGAACAGAACACTATATATTACGTACGTGGAACTGTTTCCTTCCATTGATTCTTTATTTTTATGACTAGATTATGATGAGAAAGCTGAAAATGCTATTGACTATGAGGACATTGAGGAACAGTATGAAGGGCCAGAGGTTCAATCTACGCTGCTGGAAGATGCTCTATTACCTGAGAAGGAATATTTTTCTGGAGAAGTTTCCGGCAGCTCTTTTGCCCGAAAAGTTTGTGTGTTTGATGAAGAAAATTATGATGAAGAAGAAGATGATGGGACAAAAAATGAAATCATTGCTGATGTTCATGCTTTACTTTCAACAGGTACTTGTAGATTCTCTTATCATTGATTATTCTTGTTTCCCAATTCTTGTTGTAAGTTGTTTGCTTGTGAACTTTGGTGTAATGTTGTTATAAGTTGTTTGCTTATGTACGTAGGTGGTATATAGCATGATGCTGGTCAAAATGAGAAAGGACTAAAAATAAGCTAAAAACTAACTAACCTAGACCAAACAAGGTGGAATCGGGACCAAGAGATGTCATTGGGGTGATGGTGGGGGCTGACGGGGTCAAGGATCGCGGGATCGGGATCGGGATCGGTGACCACCGATCCGATCCGGATCGGGATCGGATCGGTGTGGATCGGCCGATCCTCCGGAAGAAAGGGCGTCCTGGATCGGTTCGGATCGGGCAAAATTTTTTAATTTTTTTAAATCATAAAAATCCTCAAAAAATTATAAAAAATCATAGAAATAAATAAAAAATTTTAAAAATAAAAAATAATGTGGATGACATTCTATCAAACAATGCCATACAACGTAAGTTCCTTTCAAGAAACTGTCATATAAGTATAAATTATTATATAAGAGAGAGAGAGAGAGAAAGAGTTAAATAGATCTTTATGTAAATTTAAGTATATAATATATATTTATGATTATGAATCTTCTATATATGTGATAGTATAAGTGATAGTAAAATATATTAATATGTTTACACTATCATCAGCGGGACGCATAGTAGTCGCGGATCGACTTGTGTGGTCAGGTCGCGGGAGTCAAGGGGGTAGCGCCCCTTGTGGGGGGTATTAGGGGGGCAACGCCCCCCGAAGAAAAATTATTTTTATGGTGGTAAAGGGAAGGGGGAAGAAGGGATCGGAGCCCCCCCTAAATTTACCTGTTTAGGGGGGGATCGGCCAATGTTCAAGGTGGATTGTTGGGGGGAGGGGTCTAGGGGGAGCTTTAGACAATGAAGGGGAGGGGGGAAAGTGAGAATGAGGGATGGGAAGGGGGAATCGGTTCGATCTCCCCCTTATTGGGGGGGGGATCGGACCAGAAAATGGTCCGGAATCGGGTCCTGAATCGATCCGATTCTGGACCCTTCCGGGTTCTAGGGAATCGGTTGGGATCGACTGATTCCCGGATCGATCTACCTGGATCAGTCCAGGATTGACCGATCCGGTCGATTCAGACCGATCCAGCCGGGAGTCCCAGCTGGATCGGTAGTTCCAGCTGGAATCGGATCGGTGGGTACCGATCCGATCCAAGAATCAGCCGATCCCGATCCGGATCGGCCGATTCTGCAATCCATGGACGGGGTGCAGGGTTGACAGTGGCATCTGGGCCAAAGGTGGAGGCGGGGTGATGCTGGCGACGGAGAAGACGGGGTGACTGGCGAGTGGAGAAAGGGGGGTGTGGCTTGGTGGAAAGACCTGGGGATTGCAGGGAGGGCTGGGGTGCTGGATGTGGTGGAAGCCAGTGCAGCGTGACTTTGAGATTATTGGTGGGGAGGTGGATGGTCATGGTACTTCTGGGAATCGTGGGAACATTAAATTGCTGCAGGGTCGCTGGGGCCTTAAGGTTGGTGCCAGCAGTTGAAGCAAGGATCGCAGAATTACAATCAATACCTAGATTGGGGGGTCCAGATCTGATCCGGATCACGACTAGATCAATGATCCCAGCCGATTATCTAAGAGGATTCCAGGTTTGGAATCGGTTTTTTCTCTAAAAACTTGGAATAATTGGTAAAAATAATCAAAATAGGAAGCCTTCTAAAAGCTGTAAAAAAAGTAACATCTCACCACTTTCATGCCATTATGAACGATTTAAAAACAAGTGGATATAAGTTAATACTAATGACATTCGATTCATTCCAATAACAAGTCTACATGGTACAAATGATATGCTGCACAAAATATACCTTCCTATCACCAACGTCTATAGAATTAGCATTGAAAATCCTCGTCATTTGGATTCTTTGAGATGTTCTATTGAGAATTGTCAATCATGATTGACCTGCACCCATATGCAAAATCATACACTTTCTTGTGTTGTAGCTGTTGGTGGGATATATAGTTGCAAATTCTCATAGGTTCTGGATAACATTTACTCATTAAAAGACCCCATTTAATTCCAATTATGCCTTTGGCCACTTGATTGTTGTCTTTGGCTCAAATTATCAACTCATGCTCTACTAGTACGTGCAGCGGGAATCCCAAGTCCCAGACTTGAGGGGGGGGGTGGATGGGTTGAGCTTAGTCACTTAGTCACCTGAGGGATCAGGTGACCGTGCAAGGAGTTGCAGTGGGGGGGGGGTTAGGTGCACTCAGCCTCGAAGTTGAAGGGGGAGGGG
Organism: Cryptocoryne crispatula var. balansae; assembly: GCA_036172225.1. Classification (NCBI taxonomy): domain Eukaryota; kingdom Viridiplantae; phylum Streptophyta; class Magnoliopsida; order Alismatales; family Araceae; genus Cryptocoryne; species Cryptocoryne crispatula. Next base: position 9,272,297 of record CM069929.1, on the reverse strand, counting down.
GGCCTCGGACCTGGGAGGGCCTACTGGCCATGGGGTGGGGTTGGGGGAGCCTTCCCCACATGCTGCAAGGGGATTAGGAGGGGGCAACCGGCAAGGATGCAAGGGGGGCGGGGGGTAGGGTGCAAGCTGGAAGGGGAGGGGGCACCACAGTTGGCAGGGAAGGGGAGAAAACCAGGGGGTGGGGAGGCCTCTTTTAGGGGAATGTTTCCGCCGTGAAGGCGGGTGGCAGAAATCAGGGGAGGGGAGAAAGGGTTTGAATGGGAACTGGGAGAGATGGGAGGGATGGCCCAATTCTGATTTTTCCGGACTCCCGTTGGAAATAGCCGGATCAGCCGATTTTGATCCGATCCTTAGAAACCTTCTAAAAGATGTAAAAAAAATTAAAAGTAACATCTCACTACACTTTCATGCCATTATGAATGATTTAAAAACAAGCGGATTTAAGTTAATATTAATGATCATTCCAATAACAAGTCTACATGGTAAAAATGATATGCTGCACAAAATATGCTTTCCTATCACCAACATTTATAGAACTGGCATTGAAACTCCTCGTTCTCTGGATTCTTTGAGATGTTCTATTGAGAATTGTCAGTCATCATTAGTCTGTAGTCTGTACCCATTTGCAAAATCATATACTTTTTTGTGATATAGCTGTTGGTGGAATGTATAGTTGCAAGTCCTTACAGGTTCTAAATAACATTGAGCTGTGTACTCATTAATAGACCACATTTAATTCCAATTATGACTTTGGCCACTTGAATGTTGTCGTTAGCTCAAATTACCAACTCATGCTCCATTGGTACGTGCAAGGGAAGCCCTGGTCTGAGACATGAAAGGGGGGGGGAGGATGGGTTGAGCTTAGTCACTCAATCACCCGAGGGATGACTGTGCAAGGGGTTGCGGTGGGGGGGGGAGGTTTTAGGTTCACCCATATTCTAAGTTGAAGGGCCCGGACCTGGGAAGGGCTGACTGGCCAGCGGGTGGGGTTGGGGGGAGCCTCCCCTAGGTGCTACAAGGGGATCAGGAGGGGGCAACCAGCAAGGTCGCAAGGGGGGCGGGGGTAATGTGCAAGTTGGAAGGGGAGCGGGGCACAACAGCTGGCACTGGCAGGGTAGGGTAGAAAATCAGGGGGGAGGGGAGGCCTTTTTTGGGGGGGGGGGTGTTTTCGCCGTGAAGGGGGATACGAAAATTGGGGGAGGGTAGAAGGGGTTTGAATAGGAACTGAGGGAGATGAGAAGGATGGCTTGATTATGATTTTTTTCAAGGAAGTTGGGGTCGGGAGTTAGGACCGGGTCGGTTTGGCCCGAAACCGACTCGGGTCGGCCGGGGTCGCCAAAAATAATAATAAAATATTAAATACGGGTCGGGGTCTTGGGGTCGCGACCGGGTCGGTCGACCCCAAAACTGACCGGGTCGGGGTAGGGTCGCGCTCGGCATTCCATGATTTTTCCTAACTCCCGTTGGAATTAGCCGGATCGGCCGACTTTGATCCGATCCTTATTAATTGATTTATTCGGAGCCAATCTAGCCGATTCCTTTGAGAATTAATCCTGGATCGGTTCTCCACGTAGTTTGCAGATTTGTCTGATCTCGGTTGGAATCGGATGATTCCCAGATCAGATCAACACCTGTCGATCCGATAGGGTCTTGGTGGACCATTTCAGGATTGATTCTCAGAGGAATCGGTTCAAATTGACGCTTGATTGGCCAATTCCTTTAGATCAGATCAGGAATCATCTGATCGAGTGGATTCTTGATCCAATCTGAAAAATTGGAATCAAGCTTGATTTCGATTTGATTTTTTTCTAATAAAGGGGGAAATCAGACGACTCTCCTTTCACATCCCAATTCCCCTTCCCCCTATCTCTCCTTTCGATTCTAGGGCTCCTCCCCTCTCCAACGTTCCCTTCACGGTGGTAGCAGGTCCCCCCCTTCGGCAAGGTTTTAACCTTTCTTTGGCCCTCCCCGCCTCCACTTCCTTTTCCCAATTCTCTCCCATCCCTTCGTCGGATCTCCCCTCTGCTTGGAAGAAGAGGACGGCCCCTTTGCTGCCTTGTCCCTCCACCCCCCTCCCCCCGATTCTTCTGTCCCCCTTCCGACTTCCCCAGTTTCCATGCTCCCTTGTTTTTCCTTCTAATTGGACCCTTGTCCCCCTCCTAGTTGTTTGGGACCTATGGGAGCACCCCTTAATCTGAGCCCCCGTTGTCCCGAATTCCAAAATTCTTTTTTTTCTTTAACATTTTTAAAGATCTACTTAACATGAGTACCAATTTCTTTATGTATTTTGTGTAGGGGAAATGACGGGCGAGGAGTATGTTGCCGCTGCACTTTGTCATGTTGGATGACAACACAGATTTTTGCTTGATGTTGAGAAAAAAGAGTGAAATGTAGTTGGTGCTAGAAAGAAACGAATTGAGGTGTTTAATAGGTTGGATTATTGAAATTGTCAAGAAATTTGACAAGGAACATATGGAGTTATGAGAAGAAATGATGGGTTATTTAATCGAGAGAGTATCACAAAGGAAGATATGCAATGAATAGAGAGTTGAGTTGCATAATGAGTGGCTTGGACGAAGAGACACAAATATCGAGTCTGGTACCCATAAAAGGTATAGGCTCAAGTTGAGATTGGTAGTTCAAGTTCTTAGGATGAGGAGGATGTGCAAATCAAGAGAGCATTATAGGCATGCAAGGCAACGACTTATGAAGATGAGGAGAGAGAAAGAGAGGTAGGAGGATCTACTGCTAGATGTTTATATGTGGAAGGCACTCGTTCTACACCTTAGTCTGGTTGAGATAGTGAGTTTTGTCAGTTAGTTAGTTCATCCAACAGACAAATCATGTATAGATAGTGAGATAGAAATCAAGGGACCATAGAGTAGGCTTTTAAAGGAGTTAAGGCAACGACAATGAGTGTTAAGAAAGTAGTCGAATATATTTGTAAATGGATTTTGCATGCTGGTATATCAAGCCTTCATTTCTTTTATTTGTCTTAAATGATTTTGACTCTCCATTAACGTTTATATCTTATTTCATGTTGATGTAGGTGTCCTAACCTATGCAACCTTTGATCTATATTTTCAGACGATCATTGATGCCATTGCTGAGGATGAACTTAGATTTGAAGTCCCGATGTCCAAATATATTTACGAGGGTGGGTTTGATGCATAGATTGATGTGTTATCTTCTTGGATAGATATATTTAAGTAGTATGAAAGGAAAAGGGGTTGCACTGTCAAATGCGATGCATGGACATGAATCACCAAGAGATCCATGATCAACTTTGTCATTTATTGTTCTGAGGGCATGACATTCTTGAAGAGTATGATGCATCTAGCCATATAAAGAATATTGAGTACTTGTTTGGTCTCATGAGCAATATTGTAGAGAAAATAGGTGAGGACAATATTGGTCAAGTTGTGACTGACAATGAAATTTCATATAAGGCTATAGAGAAGTTGATGGAGGCAAGAAGTAATATATTTTGGATTTTTTGTATGGCATATTATCGATTTGATGTTGGAGGATATTGAGAATGAACCATCTGTGAGCTTCGTAGTGACTCAAGCTCACTTGATTGCATCTTTCATTCGTGACGGTTCTAGATTGCTCCGCATCATAAGAAAACATACTAATGGTTGTAATCTAGTGTGACCTAATCTCATCAGATTTGTTATGTATTTCATTGCGTTAGATAGTCTTTATAGACATCAACATGATTTAAAAAGATTCATTGATGCTTAGGAAGATTTTGTTCATATGGCTAACCTATACGATAGAATGAACTAGTTTGAGATTTTAGTTAAGATGAAGTATCTTATCAAGGACAATAGGTCGTGGGAGAGAGTTCAGTACTAATTATTTGTGATAGAATCTCTAATACAAGTGTCGAGATTGATCGATTCTAATGATAAAACTTAATGAGGTATTTGTATGATGGATGGACAAAGCGAAAATCAAAATCAAGAAGTATCTAAAGGGCCATAAAAATAGTGGAAGATTATAAACAATAGTTGAAACAATACATTTCACCATGATAAGTATGCATTGTGTATTGTTTATATTTATATTTCATTTAAGTTTTGTAGGAATGTGTTAATTGTTCAAGTCCATTATGGTAGGATATTTCTTACATCCAATAATGTAACACGGCGGAGAAGTATACAATGATGCAGATGTTTTGAGCAACACATTGTCAGTGATACAACATTTGGCTAAGACTATACAAAATAGGAAATAAGCAGAGCTTGAAGTAAAGACAATAGAAATAAATGTATTTTAGTTTTTGTGACCAATTAGTTAAATTTAAATTGTTATTTTTTATTAAAATGATATTTCAGATGCAATTATACAAGACAAGAATTGTAGTATATGGAGATCCAAATCTACGTTATGCATGCAACAATTCTCTTAGAATTTTATATCACATTTTGTACATGTTAAATATTTAAATGACTAGGATACATACTAATATCAATAATGTCTTTTTTTTGAGTGGTAGATACAAGTAGGAAATAGAAGTGGATGGAATTCAGTAGCTGCTATTACAGTTTGCATATTAAGGTAGAGTACGAGTGTATCACAATATGAGACATTAGAGCACCTTCATCCATAGAATACCAAATTAGAATCGGACTAATCCTGGTTGACTCTTCGGGTGAATTATCGATCCGAACTCAGTTTGGATCAATAAATTTTATTTTTTTATTAAAAATAAAAAAATCATGATAAATTTCTAAAAGTATGAGAGCACCTAGAAAAAATATAAAAAAATTAAAAGTAACATAGAACGTATTCACGTGACTATCACTGTTTATGAGACACTACGATATGTTGATGTAAAACATCATCAATATGAATTTCAATAAATATAGAAAATTATACATTTTATATGAAGATAATTACAGTTTTCCATCACCACCATCTTTTGTATTTAACCTTGTAGTCTTCATCATCTTAATTTTCTTGAATTTTTCACTAAGATTGGTCAATCATGATTGGCCTGTACCCATATAAAAATAATGACTTGGTCATCTTATTAAAATCATATACATTTTTTGATGTTGGAGGTGGAGGTAAGGATGAATAACATGGCTTGAAGCGAGTTTTAGATAGCATGCCGTCGCGTGCTCATCAAAGAAACCCATTTGATTCTAGTAGTGACTTCTTCCACTTGAATGTTGGCGGTGACCCAGATCATTATGCCGTACTCCACTCGTACGTGTGTTGCTCAATCTTGAACCACCTCCTCCACCTCCACCTTCACTTGAACCACCTTGATTTTGCTTTTGTGTTGGTAGAATAAACTCTTTCTCATCATCTAAGAAAGGTGCCTGGGTATTGTCATCGGAACTCAGGTGTTCAACTAATAAGGATCACCTGCAAATCTTGTCAATCTTTTCTCATAAATTATTTTGTTGTCTTTGATTTTCATCATTTTTAGTCGTATGTTGTGTTTTCAAAACATTAATTTGTCTAATCTCTCACTATTATGGTTGTTCTTTTTGTGTGTATCTGACTAGAAGTGCTCAAATTCCTCTCACATTGGGATGAAATAATACTTTGACTCAACACTCATATATTAATAGTGACAAGTGGATTCTTTTCACTTCTGTTGAATATTTAGATTTATCACTTAGTTATAAAAAAACAAATTGTAAACTCAGTGTGCAGGGACATTAAAAAATAGTTAAAATAACTTAAATGTTTTGTAACATAGCCAAGGATCACGGGATTGGAATCGGTCCCTGGATCGGTGGGGACCGATTCGATCCGGATCGGATCGGATCGGTCCGATCCAGGCCGATTCATCGGAAGGAAAATCGATCCGGATCGACCCTTAAAAAAACCCTAAAACACAAAAAAATTAACTAAATACGGAGGTAGATCGGATTTCGATCCGATCTACCCCATTTTGGGGCAATTTCGGGCCCAAAAATGGCCCGAAATCGGCGCCACGGCGGCAGCTTGCCGCCGTGACATCTTCCCCGCCCGATAGGGCGGGGAAGAGGGCTGCCGCGGCGGGACCTGTGGGTCGATTCCGGCGAGGGAATCGCCGGAATCGATCCGGGGTCGATTCCGGCACCGATTCCACCTACAAACATCGATCCGGACCGATCTTTGGTCCGGATCGGTAGTTCCGCCGGGAATCGGATCGGAGGGGTCCGATCCGATCCAAGAATCGGCCGATCCCGATCCGGATCGGCCGATTCTGCAATCCATGAACATAGCAAGAGAAAATTTGTCATATGAATATTATATATCAAGATCTCCGTAGATTTCAATTTTGTGCTTATATAATATCATTTGAAATATAATATAAAATATAAATTAATGACATTAGTCTTCAAAACTCAATTTTTTGTATGCCACTAAGCAATCACTCACTTCAATTTTAGCTTCTATTTTGTCCTACGAAGTCCTAGTTAAACATTGTACCATTGACAACATGCCACTTATAACCTCTTAATCATTGGATATTTGCCCACCTGATTGTAAAATGGGGTTCAAGAGATATCTTGGTAAAAGGGGAAGACAACAATTAATGACATTTTTCAAACATACCAGCATGAAATTTAACATAAAAACAAATTTTTGCGGCATCAATGTTGTGGTGGAGTGTCTTATCCGATCTGTTATCTATTATTTTCAATTGTTTCTTATATCTCTTTAGATGTTTCTTTTTGATTTTTAACTTGTTTTTGTTTATTGCATCATATAAGTACCCAATCTGATTTTTGTCATTTGAATTCATCAATCTTAGCACATGTTCTAGGGGTTCTTTAACCGACAAGTAATATTGTACTCTTTCTTGCCACTTGTTGTCCTCAATAATATGTTCCATCTTTGCCAATACATCAAATTGGTCCATTCTGTCATGAATGTCAGCTATGTAATTGATGTATGCGGATGAAAATATAATCTCTTCATGTTATGTTAGTCTCAACAGACTTCTAATGCAAGAAAATGCAAGGCAAATGTTGTTGGACTAGGCTGCACTAGATCCTTTCTATCAGTATGTTTTCACATGTTATGCAGGAGTTTGGGTACCCATATATAAATGTATAGGCTACCTATATATAAATGATGTAATCAATTGTCTTTTGCTCTCCAAGGTCTTGATAGATACTTTCATACAAATGTCCTCCAACATCAAATTAATAAAATATGTAGCACAAGACATCTAAAACAAGTGTGGCTGGTCTCCATAAACTTTTTTCCTGCATCCTTTAAGAGGCTTTATTGTCAGTGACATGTTGAATAATGTTATCTTTACATGTTTCCTGAACAACATCGTTTATGTGTTCAAACAAGTAGTTTATATTTTTTATTTGACCAAATGCATCAACAGATTTCAAAAGGCAAGTGCCCCTAGAACAGTACGAGAAAAATTTATCATTGATCTTTTTTTGATTCTAATCCATCTGTTGCACATTTAGTGCAACTGCACTCCTTCCATGTTGTCTTGAGCTTATTCATCCACTTGGTCAACTCATCAACTTACGAGTCGAACCCACCCTTTTAGATATATTTCGAAGTTGGAATTTTTAATCCCGGTCCATCCTTTACAATAACATAAATTATCGTCTCGAAATATAGATTCTTGGCCGCATGTGCAGGGATACTTACGTCAAGCAAGGATTACTATCTCGGATATCGGTTTCATCTCGGAAGGATGAAAGAGGAGATCTCGGATTTCATTTATGTAGGGTATGCCTTACTCAAGTATTACCATTTCGTATTTAGATTTTATCTAATGGAGATTGAACAAAAGAGGTCTTGGAAAAATCTCGAGAGATTGGATCTCAAAAATACCAATCTATGTATATGTTTAAGTGCATAATGCCATGTAATCTTTTCAAAAATGATAAGAGAACTCATATTAAACATTAAATTAAGGTATGAGAGAATTAAAAGTGTAATAAAGAGAGAGTAAACTATTGTTAACATAAGACATAAAAGAGATCTTATGTTAGAGTAAAGTTTCATCTTGAGCAATATGAATAGGAGATTGGTGACATCTTGGGTCAATTGCAGATATATAATCATAAAAATATTAAGTTATAAAATTTTATCAAACAATATTGTCCAGATAAATATTTGTATGGATTCTATAATAAAATTGAAAAATATATGAATCAAACTTAACAAGGCCATATGATAAGTTTAAGGTACTAATAGGCAGAGTGGGTCAAGGTATCAAAGGTATTATACGAATCTTCTCGTTTCGGCGATCTCGTTTCTCGGACATGCGGAGAGAGATTCTTAAGATATCGCAATCCATGATGTCAAGTCAAGATAATGTTGTTAACACTCACTTTAAATTTCAATTGCATAAAAGGACATTCAAATAAGCGAAGCATTGTATATACCTACATAAAAAATATTTGCATGTGTTTCAGTGCTTTCTTTGCATTTCCCGTTGAAGCCTTAAAGATTGTTCCAGTGCCTTCTTTGTATATGTTTCAGTGCCTTCTTTGTATATACCTACATGAAAAACTATTTTAATGTGTTTTGGTGTCTTCTTTGTATATACCTACATAAAAAACTATTTTAATGATATCAAATTCGGTCATTTTTATGATCTGATTTTTCTGTCATAAAGATTGTTTTCAGTGTCTTTTTAGTGTCTTAGAAGGTTGTTTATTAAATTTGTCTTGAAGTTATTTAATTACCACTTAATCAAAGGTTTAATTTCTTTGAAGCGAGAGGGTTTTATTGAATTTCCAGATTGCTTAAATTTGATTTTTAAACACTAATGAATATGTTTGAATTCATTTTATCTTGTTGATTTCAGTTCATGTTTATATCTTGTTCGGTCCTTTGGTCTATCATTTGGTAATCTAACTCAATCATTCATATCGGTATTTGAATGTTTCTTATTGAGTAGCATGTCGGCGTGAAATACGTCAACTTAGTTTTATGAAATGAAATATGAACATGTGGTGTTTTTTTGATCTGTAAGTTAGATTTTTTTGTAGGGTCAAAGAAAAAAAATCAACATTATGACTGTATGATCGAATAAAATGTCAAGTCTTTCGACTTGTCACATCAAGGGAAGGGTCGGTCTACAATAGGAGTTTGTCTCATGCTTGTGCCCATGATCCATGTACCGAGGTGTACCCGGAGTAGCTATCTAATTGTGGAGCACCCAGGCAATGAGCTAAATCTTTAATTTAAATTTTATTTCGTGTTCTGAATTTAATGAAGGTTCATTTTTTGATCAATGCTCATTGGGCCGGTTCATGTCCTCTCGACTTGGCTGGTCGATTTCATGTCTTCATATGTTCGGTAGGCCCGATTTGTGCTTCTTGGGTCCGGATGGCTTGTTTGATCAAGCTTATCTTTTGGGATGAGAATGAAGGCCCACCAAGTAGTCTTTTAGTCTCTCGTATGGATTCCATGAGGTCCAGATGTCGACCCTCACCCGTAATCTCTTAGCTGATTGTACGGATTCCATGAGGCCCATATGTCGACCCTCATCTCAAGCCCTTAGGAGGATTGTTTTTGGCATCTTTTTAGGGTTGTGCAACAGTGTGTTTTTTAGGTTGAAGAAGAGCTGAAAACAGGTTGGTCAGGGGATTGTTTTGGTGCGTCTACGCCCTTGATTACGGAATCGGCCATATCGGATCGTGAGTCGGCCAATTCTTGAATCGGATTGGTCGATTTCTATCCGATTCAGGGCGGAAGGAACAATTCCTCTTGGAATTCCGGAGGAATTGATCAAAATTAGTCAAATCAGTTTGGATCATGGATTCCGGAATCGGAATCGGTTGGGATTGATCTGATTCCGTGGAATCGGAATTGGCCGGGCTGATTCCTGAGAAGGAAATCGATTCTGGAATCGGTCTTTTTTTGATTTTTTTCTTTCAAAAAAATCAAAAAAATCAGAAAAATTGGAAATGGCTTAGATTTTTTTTAAAAGATTGACATGCATTGAAGCACGGATCGGAATCGGCCGGTTCCGGAAAGATGAATTTTTGTTTGTTTGTTTCTTAGTACTTGTATATGTAACATTATAATTTACAATAATAAGATGGTAATGAATCCAATGATTCTAACATTATAACAAGAGAACATACTAATAATTGTTAATGAACATGAGAAGATGTTAACTGCATGGTGAGATGTAAAAACTATAATAAAATGTAACTGAATCACATGAAAACATAAAAGTAAAAATATACATGTTATCACATCTTCACAAATCATGGATATTGGCCTTCATTCTCTTTCTGCTGCTTTTGAAACTCCTCAGTTGTGCCTATTCTTTTATTTATTGCGGGGCTATACCCATAAGAAAACAATGATGCTGCCATGTCATCAAAATCGTAGGCATCAGATTGTGGCACGTAGGTAGGTTCAGGTGGGGGAATCCACGGTTACTGAGGATCATAGAATGTTGTATATTGTGTCTCCATAAAATGATACTGTGGTGTTTGCTCATCCGGGGTGAAATATGGCTTCAGCCATTGTGAATTATGTGACTCCATAGCTATTGTACCTGCACCTGGTCCATGCACCTCCCCCTCTTGCTGGCTGCGTGGCTAGTATTGTACTCCTCATCATCAACTGAGGAGTAGGAGTGAGAAGGAGTCTGTGTGCTGTCATCTGGACTGATAGGATGTTGCGTGATCTCCAGCTTTCTTTTCTTCACTTCTTCGGCCATCTTTCATCTCCCACCACAACCAAAGTTTTTTTTCATGTTGTCACTTTTGTTTTAGTTTTGCCTAAACTGTGAATGGACTGGGTAGCAGCAACTGGGGTTGGAGGTGGGGCTAACGCTAGAGGCGGCTGCTGTATAGCTACTTGGGCAGAAGATGGATCTGCCTGAGTCTGAGAAGTAGGTGGAACATCCTCTTTAGCCTTTACACCATCCAACTCTTCTTTTGCTCATGCATGGTCCTCTGGATCCAACTCAACTGGATGATCCCTAACTGTCTTCTCCTTTATTCAGGAAGTAAGTGCATGCTCCTCCTGGAATATGTGATCCATGTCAACCTCCTCAGGCGGTGGTGTGGCTGATCTACGCCTCTGCTCGTAAGGACCACCTGTAAGCCGCATAAATCTCTCATCTGAAATCTTCTGGCGATCTTTAATATTCTTGATGCGCAGCCTCATGTTGTAATGACTGAAGACCACCTTCTCCAACTTGTCTGTGGTTAACTTGTTCATCCTCTTTGTATGTATCAGGTTAAATATGCTTCAGTTCCTCTCACAATGAGAGGAACTAGTGCTCTGGCTAAGTATCCTGATACTAATAGCAGCAAGTGGATTTCATCCACTTCTAGTGTTCACCTGAACCAACCACTCAACTGTAAAAAAAGAAGAAGCAAATAATCAACCCAGCATCTTAAATAACTTATAAGATAAGGAAATAAAAACATTATCTTAAATAACTATACTAAGAGACACTTTGTCGTAAGAGTATCTCAGATCAACATTTGAGTAAACCCCGACCTTTTTGAATATTGATAAGTAAAATTGATTAGTTGTCAAATAATTATTGGCTACAAATTCTCAATATTACTTCAACTTACTTCTATCTCATCTTCTACCCTATCCTGATGAGATTGGCAGAGGCATTGAATCACTGAGAGTGTACCCTGCGTCACCTCATTGTTGTTCACCACCTATCTTCCATATTGGATGTAAGGGTTCAAAAAATATCCTGTAGTCATTTATTAATATTAGCATTAGATTTTGAACAAGGTAATTATTGACTAAGTAGAAAGTAGATAAGCACAAATGATTTATTCATCAACTAACCTACAACATGTACATCATGATGGACAGTCTTGTCCCATCAGTCATCTATGATTTTCCACAATTTTTTGTAAGCTATAGTATTCTTTTCTTTTATTTTCAATTTGGCCCGGTTCATTGCGTCATAAAGCGTGCCCATCTGGTTCCTATCATCGGAGTCTACCAACCTCAGCACAACTACCAATGACTCTATTATTGTCAAATAGTTGAGAATCCTCTCTCAAAATCTCTTGTTAGTGATCTGCTTCTCAGACTTGATAAGAATATCCAACTGATCTTCCTTGTTATGTAGGTGGTCCACCATATAATTATAATACTCCTCGGATTGGGTGAACCTGACAAGTACATATCTATGCCGATGTATGGTCTCCAGTGCAATGAAGTTCGTGGCAAAATGAGTAGGACCGGGCCTGACAAGATTGTGCCCTCCAGTGTATGACCTCATGATATGTAGCAGATAGGGATGTGAATAAATAAACAAAGTGATAGTCTGCGTCTGTTTGACAAGTGTGGAAACTGTCTCCTTCTTGCTAATATCCTCCAGTATAAGGTCAATAGAATGTGCCGCGCAAGGCACCCATAATAGATGCTGTCTATTTTTTATCAACTTCTTACTAGCTGCCTTATAGGAGGGTTTATTATCAGTGACAAATTGAACAACATTCTCCTCCCCAATTTCCTCCACCACGACATCCATCAAGGAAAAAATGAAGTCGGCATTTTTTATCTTTTTAGAAGCATCCACCGACTTCAAACATGTTGTGCCCTCTAAATAGTACACTAAGAAATTAATCATGGACCGCTTTGTAATGTCAATCCATTCATTACACATCATTGTGCATCCCCTTTCCTTTCATACCAATTTAAACCTATCCATCGATTTTCTCAACTCCTGCACCTCCTCATCCAGCCCACCATCATATATATGCCTGTTTGTCGAGACTTACATTCCCGGTCCAGCCTCAGCCACGGCATCTACCATTATCTGGAAGTGAAGGCTGTTGGTTGCATGTGCTGGGATGTCTACATTAAGTTAAAAAAATATCTATTGGTTACAAAGAAGGTTAACTAAATAAAACATACATACATGCCATTTTAAGAGTGATACCTGCATGTAAAAACCACTTAACAATGTGGCGAAGTGCTCTCTTTGCAGTTGTTCCTGTTGCTTTTACCCTTTCATTGCTTGTTTGATGTTCATCCGTCCAGCACTTTATTTTTTAAACTGGTACTCATCGCTCGGTGTAAACTGAGTACTGACAGAATGACGATGTGGCTCCTGTCTCCCTCCCTCAGTCTCCCGGTCCTGAGTAGGGCGAGCCGATGCTGATCGGCTAAGAACTAGGTCAACTCTGGACCCTCCTGTTCTTCTCCTCTCTTCCTCCGCAGCAGCTGTACACTTGGTAGCATGCCTATCTCTCCTGAGCTCAGAGTCTGTGGAGTCGTTCTCATTCTCTGGCTTTGGATTGGCTGGTGTCTTCCTCTTGCTTTTTCCTTTGTAGGTTGGCAAATCTTGGTCCCTCCTCCTCTGAAGCAGCTCATCCTGCAACTCTTTTCTCTGCTGAATCTTAATCTGCTGTTGAGAGGCTCTACCTACAAGGTAGCCTCTCATCTCTTCACTTTTCTCCCTAGGCACTTTATCACATTTTTTATATTGCCACCTAATCTGGCAATGTGTTGTTTAAGCCGAAACATATCCTCGTTCATTTTCATGCCGCACCACTTACATTGTACCACCTTCTTTGATATGTCTATCTTGTGGCCGTGTTTCCAACCGATGTCAAAAGGACGTGTCGGTGCTACATCATCGTGATTGGCCATTGCTTATGCCTGCAAAATATGTAAACAATTTATAATAGCCTGTTAGACATGCATACAATTATTTTAGGAGTTGTTCGGGAAGAGAACAACTCATTAGTCGGGTTTTTGGCGTGTTAATGCCACTTTAGAGTCGTCAGAAAGCTGTAAAAATTAACTCATAGCCATTCTGGCGGTCGAATGTTATTAATAAGATGTTAATGACGTATAAAAAACTTGCTCGGACCAATTCGGGAAACGAAGAACCCGTCGAATGGGCTGTTCGGTATGTTTAGAGGGTTACGTCTATGTCGAAAAGGATCGTAAATCATCGTATGGGTATTCCAGAATTTTTTTCTTACCAAGAACATTCAATCGATGTTCTTACAGGTTGAATGGAGTTGTTCGGAAAGAAATCAGCAGGTTTAACTATGATCGGAGTCGTCGAAAATGCGTAGAAATGGGCATACGGGGTTTCCGGTTAAGAAATCTTACCAACAATCTTCAAACGATGGAAGAACACGTTGAACAGAGATGGAAGAACATGTTGAACATAGATTCCTTACCACATATTGGATATTCTTCCTCTCTCTGATGTCAGATATCCAAACCCAATTTTCCCTCACATTGTATTTGGAACATACTATTCTATCCTATTGAGCATCTTTGTTATGATCACGCTTCTATAGCCATTTAGCTAGTAGTGCTGTATTGACAGATTCCAAGGGAACAGGACCCACCCCACCCTCCTTAGTAGACCTTCACTTATGGTTCCACTTAATTAGATGAAGCCTCTTCTATGCATTATTCTCTCGCCGATAAAAGCTAGCCCGAATAGTTTCTAGTTTGGTACATATGCAGTTAGGAACTTTGAGGATAGAAAAAAAGGAATTGTTTGTAGAACTGCTCTGGATGATACCCATCTGCCACTTGCTGAAAGCATTTTGCTTTTCCATCCTTACAATTTGTCTTTTATCTTGTGGACCACACATTACCAGTCTGTACTGTTGGTGCCTTTGTTAAAGAGAGGTAAGCACATGTATGAAAGGAGTCCACTTCATATTGAATATTCTCTGCAGCTGATACTTGCGATCATCGCGAATGTTATGACTACTTCACATTTATATTTGTTAAGTTTGAGCCCAGTGACTGATCACAACGTAATGAGAAGAATTCTTAGGTTTAAACATTTGACTATGTTTCCAGAGAAGTAAAGGCGAGTATCGTCTGCAAACTGAAGATGAGTGACTTACTCACTATTGGCTCCCACCTGAATACCTTCAATAATACCTGCAAATTCAGGCATCTCGCACATAACGCTAATAACCTAACCAATAAGGACAAAAAGAAGTGGAATGAGTCCTTTCGAAGAAGTAAAAAAAAACTAAAACCTTTATCATTAATATCCATTGAAGACGTGGCTGTAATGATGCAACTCTTGATCCCCCAAATCCATCTGGTAGTGAACCCCATTAATTGCATTATTCGGAAAAGGCCTTTCCACTTAACTTTGTCGCAAGCTTTTTAAAAATCCAGCTTCAACATAATGTATTCTTTATGCCTAAATCCTTTGATCATGCAAGCATTCGTGAGCAACCATGAAGTTGTCAAGTATAAATCTCCTTGGAATGAATGTATACGGGGATTAATTGATTAGTTTATGAATGATTCTGCTGAGTCTACCTGCCAGAACTTTGGTGACAATTGTATAATTGCAATTTAATAAGCTAAGTGACCCATAGTTTTTAAGGTGACTAAGTCGACCAAGGTGACATAGGACCGCCTTATTGCTTAGGCGACAAGGCGAGGCGTTAGGCGACACCTTTTTTTCATATTATAGACACAAGAAGTACAAATACACTATTGGTAGATTGGGCTGGAGATATACACATAAAAGAGAAAACTAAAAGAGGAAACTCAAATGATATACACAATCTGTATACACATTATATACACAAGTCCAAGTTGCAAATATGCATATTATATACAATCTTTGAAGTGGAGATTGTCAATGATTCAAAGATGAAACTAAAAGACAGATTGCAAGGATGTTAATGGTTCTAATAAATGTACAAAACATTGTCTTTACATTGAAAAATAATAAGACAATGAGCAAACAAATTTATAATGTGTCAAAAACTAAATTAAAACAAAAAGAATAAATATAATTGTAAAAGAGGAAAACAAACGTACCATATAGCTCCATGAGCTTTCCTTTTGGTAGGTGACTAAGTAAAATGATGTTCCATAAGTTGGGTATTGATAGGTGCAAATAGCTAGGATTAATGTATTTTACTTACCTTAAATTATTTCTTGTTGTTGTCAATAAAGAAGAAGAATGAGATGATATGTCACAAAATCAACATGATGGTAATAAGTCTACAACAAATGAAAAGAAAGATAGTGACATTTTAGATATTGACAAAGGTCACAAAATCAAGAGGTCATTAAACATTCATATGATATGTCATTATATTCATTGTCCCAACATTCAAAAAAAGAGAAATAAAAACAAACATCTAAATTTTAATGCCAAAATCAACATCCTCATTAAGAGAAGCTCCAGCAATTGGATCCCCATGATTTCTCTTTTCATCATCATTGTTATCTTCATCCTCCTCAATTTCAGCCACATCATTGTTATCATCATCAATGTCATTTTCAAAGTCAACTAAATATTCTTTTTCAATCTCTTCCTCGTATGTCATTTTCAAATCATCCACTTGTATTGTAGAAGTTTGAGTTATAGCTCTAATTGTCCCACTTCTACGTACTTTGGACCTTCTAACTTGATTTAGACCTGTAATAGCATCTAATGCTTCCAATGTAGTACTTATATCAACCCATGTAATAAGATCATCAGTGCTTTATACTAAGTCATATTGTAGCGGTCTTCCTGTCATCTATTCACTTGACCAATCCAATTCATCAAATCATATAGGATCATATTTCTGGACACGTCTTTCTTTCTGTAAATCTCTCTTTCATGCGGCGATTATACTGAACATAAACAAGGTCATTTAACGTCTTTTGCTCGAGCTTATTTTTTTTCTTTATGTGAATCTGGAAATATATTGAATTAAATCAAAAAATGCATCTTATAAATTAAGCATATAAAATGCACCTTATTAATGTCATACTTACAAATTCAAATGTACTTCAATTTCGTTCGCATGCTGAAGAACTACAACAAAGATCAAGAATAAGAAAAGCTAATGCACGTAATTCAGGAGTTTTAGCACCATAAGTACGCTACCATTCAACTGAATATTTAAAATTATAATGTGTGTTGACACCGAAATTTTCATAATAATTGAAGTCCGCCTCAATTTTAATTTAATTAGAATGGCCCAAGTGGGTACCCTCGTGCAATCAACGATTAAAGTACCTAATGGGCTAAATTCTATTTAAAAAGGGGGGGGGGTTCACATCGGTGTCAAGAGAGGCCCATTAGAGTTGACCCCTGTACGGTTATCCCTTACTTCACTATGTCGGCATGAATATTATGTCAAGGCTATCCCGAGTTTCCGGTAATGGGCATGACAGTCGCAGCAAGTTGGCGTAGTCCTCTACAAAGCCGAGAAGGGCCATCGTTGCCAAAGGAAAGTCTTCCGAAAAGAAAGATACTTAGAGACCGCAATCAAGGCCAACTTCTCTGGGTGGAATCCCACTCCAATCGGACTCATCTTTTGGCAGGTAATATCGGGAACATCCGAAAAGAATCCTGGGTAGTCACTAGTCACAAAGGCAAGCGGGAAGCATTCTGGTCATTACCAGTTTCTCCGAGTCCATCTCGGAGCAGGACGTCCCTTTACAGAAGGTTCCTAATCGCGGAAGGATTCCAACGCCGCAAGGGAAGGAGGAGTCGCCTCTGCAAGTTTCCGTGGATGCCATCAGGGATCTTATCCCCTCCGTCATCGTCGTTGAGGGCCTCCGCCCCCTCTGGCCAAGCCAGCAGGGTCCCCTCCAAGTCTTCCGTAGTCGCGGGCCTCCTCCTCCTCCGGTGCAATAAGTCTTCGGAGCCACCGGGTCAACAACACCGTGCGGGGGTGAAGAAGGGGGGGAGAATTATTTTTCTCTCAACTTACGTCCAGCTTGGCATGAAAGTGGGTCCCACTGGGAAAAGAGAAGGCAAAAAAAAAAAGAAAAGGGAAAAGGGCGTGCGCGGCCGGTGAAGCGTCGCGTGGCTGGGCGGGCCGCGCTAGGCCGCAAGCAGCCGCGGTGGCCCATTAGCCTGCCGATGAACAGTTCTCCGATGGTGGAATTCAAGTTTTAAACTCTATTTAATTTAAACAAACCGAGGCAAGCATAAAGCCGGTTCTAAACCCACCTCATGGCTTCGGCTTAACCGAAAAGAATTAAAAAACAAATGGGTAACCAAGAGGCCGGTTCTAAACCCATCTCTTGACCTATAAAAAAATAATAAAACAAACAATCAACTTAAACTAAATAAAAATTTATTTAATTTAAACAAACCGAGACAAGCATAAGGCCGGTTTTAAACCCACCTCATGGCTTCGGCTTAACTTAAAAGAATCCAAAAATAAGGGAAACCAAGAGGCCGGTTCTAAACCCACCTCTTGACCCTCTTATTAAGGTAGACATCCAAAGGTCTATAAAACGGACCCCAATGTCTTACCAGTTCAGCATACAGTTCATCAACTCATGAAGGAGCCATGAAAGATCGGGACATGGTCTAATTTCTCACAAGCTTATCAAAGGCCGGGACATGCTCAGTCTCGAGACAATGAGATGAGTCCCCATAAGCTTATCAAAGGCCGGGTGTGCTCAATCTCAAATCGATGGGAGATATGCCCATAAGTCTATCTAAGATTGAGTGTTTTCCATCTCAAATTGATCAAATAAGTTCCATGTTTATCAAGGACTCAAAAGGACCTGATTTTTGGTCATGCAAGTTGTAAATCATGTCTTGAATTGAACAAACGTAATGAGAATGTCATGTTCGGTGCACAAGGTGGTGTTGAAAGGAAGTCCACAGTTCCTTTGGCATTGATGGAATGTAAAGGCTCAAAAGAAAAAAGAAAAAATATGAAAAATTTCGAAGACTTAACAGAACCTGAAACTTGAACTTAAAAAAA
This sequence comes from Cryptocoryne crispatula var. balansae, assembly GCA_036172225.1. Lineage (NCBI taxonomy): Eukaryota > Viridiplantae > Streptophyta > Magnoliopsida > Alismatales > Araceae > Cryptocoryne > Cryptocoryne crispatula. The sequence continues at coordinate 9,253,632 of CM069929.1, read as the reverse complement.
AGAAAAGAATAAAAGGGAATTAAGTCTAATTTCAACTTAGATAAATTAAAATCCCCCGAAGAAAATCCCAAGTTAAGATGAATTAAAGACAAAATCTGTCCAAACTTTAAAATCCCAAATCAAAGGCTTCGGCTAAGAATCACTCAGGTTGAATTTTGAATAACAGCACAGGAAGTCACATCCGAACGTATGCTTCCAAGACCTACATTTAAAGAAAAGTGATAATACTAGTCCTTTAAGATAATACAGGGAATTCTCAAGATGTGCATAAATCTGAAGACTTTAACCAAAGATTTCAAGTAAAGAATCTCAAATTGGAACATCAAGTCTTAAAACTTGAAATCAAAGAAATTTAATAGGAGGATATCATGTCTTAGTCAGTTTAATCAAGCACCTGAAATTCCAAATTCCAAATCTAAAACTATGGAACTCCTGGGAATTGACAAGCACAGAGTTCTTTGAATACAATTCCCCAATCCAAACAAAAAAACTATAGATCTGAAAATTGGGTCGTTGAGTGTAAAAAATTTGATTCAGGAATTGAACAGAGAATTTCTTAAAATCTGAAATGCAGGGTTTTGAATATGTGAATTTGATCCCTAAAGTTTCGTGTCCACATATGAAATAAAGAGTCAAATCTGAAATTTAATACCAACAGATTCTAAGTCAAAACATAACAAAAATTCAAATTTAAAACAAAGAATAGGAATCTCCAAAGTAAACCTTCAAGCAAAAATCAAATCAAAGCCATTCTGTGGTTCTGTCAAATTCAAGACAGTCATATGCAAGATAATAAACTTGAACCATCAACTTAATAACACACATCCAAATCAAAAATCTCAATCGGAACTTTAATCTAAATTCTAAACAGAACCTTAAAAGTAAAATTAACTTAAATCAGAACTATAAGCCAAATCTAATCCGAATGAAATCTTCCAAGTTAAACCAATTACACTCAATCCAAGCCAATCTCCCAAATCAAATCTTAAAACAAATTAAACTTTAACCAGACAAATCTAAAACGAACTAAATTTAGGTCAATCCATAAACAACTTTAACCAAGTCCAACTGAATTTAAACCAACAAACAACCTGTAAAACATCAAATCCAAGTCAAATTTCAGTTGAACAAGCTTAAATCAAACGAAAATTTTTTAAATCAACAAACAACTCACAAATCAGTTCATTCAACTCAAATCAAATTAAAACTCACATCAAATCCAAATTCCAACCAATAAATTTAACAAAAAAAATCAAACAAACTTAATTCAACCAAACAAATTCCGTTCAAATCAAATTGAATTTAAATAATTCACAATTCACTTCAAATTGAACTAATTCATTTCAATTAATCCAAATGAACTCAAAACCAAATTCAACTTAATCTTAACCAACAAATCTAATTCAAATCAATCAAATTAATTCAAATCAACTCAAATTAAATCCAATCAAATTAAATTAAAACACATTAAGAGTTTGCATTCCATCAAGTTCATGGGGTTGTTTCTCCTGTGTATGTAAATGTCTGTTATTGTGGATGCATTGTTCTTCTACTTTAATGAGTTGCTATGACTGATAATCAAGAGTATTCGAGTGCTCTCGATGTAATTAACGTCGGATATTCGCACCATCCGTTGGAGAGAGGTGAAAATATATTTTCAAAGAACCTAACAACCTCAAATTATATTTTTATACATATCATGGACCCTAGCTAATATTTTTTATGAGATATCACCTATTTTTCTTAGAAGTCAATGCTAAGGTCAAATCAAATAAAAAACAAATCCAAACATGGAAAATGAATTTCCAAAATCTTAAAATGTTAAATTTTGAGGTTACATTAGAGTGACATACATAAATGTGAGTAATTTAATAAACTTATAAAATAAAAGTTACACAACAAAGTTACCTGGTAAATATCTTTCTCTCACCCTCCTTAGTGCCCAACTTGTCATATAAGCTACTAAAGGCTGTCTCCCTAACTCACTTAATTGTCCTTTTTGCCTCGCACTTGGCTCTTATATATTGTTTAGAGGCCTCATCGGTGCTACAATTGGGTAATTTTTTAAATCACTTTTTCTTGCTCTTCATTGCTTTTTGCACTTGCTCATTCTACCACCATGAATCCTTCATAGGTGGGCCCCGCCCAGTAGACTCTCCGAGGATGTTCTTTTCTTACATCTTTATCATTGATGTCAGATTGGTCCACATTGACTATACCTCTTCATTCATATCGCAATCTTTAGGCTTGGAAGTCTCATTCCTAAATGCCTCGTGTTAGTTCACATTGACATTTTTTTTCTAACGCCTTAATCCTAACGTCTTTATCTTTGTGCCAAGAATCCCTCTACAGTTTCAGCTGATGATCTTGATCATGATAAAATAACAATGACATTGCTTAATAGAAATTTTAGTTTCCTAGTACCAACTCTCCGCTGTTTGGACCTTTTGCCCACTACAATCCCATCCCCACTTGTAAGCTCCTATTGGAGACTATCGTAGGAAGCCCTGAAAACATGCTCACAGCCCAGGAGACAGAGACTTATAGTCTTTCATATGGATTTAACAACCTCGTCTGGAATGAACTAGGTGTCAACAACCTCCTCAGTCAAACTCTGGCTCTGATCAGTGTCATCTTTCACAGGAAGGACAGCCAATGGTTTAATGCTGAAAGTGCTATCCGAATGTTCCCAATTTGGTCATGCCACTAATATGGGTTCAATGGGCTTTGCAACAGCATAATTATCCATCATGATAGCCTCACGATCCTTATAAATCATCGCTGAGACTTACCGAAACTGACTAGTCGAAGGAGACTTGGTAATGAGATGACAGTTACCCTTTCATGATGGCGAGGATGCTACCAAACCCAGAACAGGAGTATTTAGCGAGGTAAAAACATTGTCGTCACAATTCTCTAAATTTGTTGCCATAGGAACTCTGGGAGCCTTCCCCACAATCTCCATGGACTGCCCAACCGAAGGCAACATTGAGAACTGAAGGGAGCTCCCTGACAAGGAGAGAGGAACCATCAAGTCTTTACTGAGACGAGCCACTGTTGAACCATAAGACAAGGGGCGGATAAGAATTGCGCAGGAAACCTGGCTCACCAATCACCCCTTAAAGAGGTTGACTGGGTGGACCGGGCAACACCTTAGAGTGAGACTGATGCAGGATAGCCAGCTCGATCACTTCACCCTCCACTTGGACCCACCACTTGGGCCTTCTTTAAGTGAGGCAAATCCAACCCGAAGCCTCCCTATAATGGGTCCATCGGACCCGGCAACATAGCTACAGTGTCATCACCTTTGCCTGAACCTCCACCTGCAGTGGCTGATATAGGGAATGGATTCCCCCTGTTGTAATAATCAGAAACATGCTCCATAACTTTCCTTGAAATAGGAAACTGCCTAAAATGAGTAGTCGACCTAGTAAAATCTACCGATTTCAAAATATGGGAAGACTGTTTCTTTGGAGGCCCCCTGTTGGGAAATGGGAGACACCCCCACCTTCGGCTTCAGCATCCCGTTCAATGTGATATTGACCACATCACCACCAATCAACAGAGGAAACTTTACCTCAGAAAACTCAAACCTACTCTGGATCATGATGTCGATGGATTTCTCCGCTGGCCACCATAACTTGTTTCTGTCAACAAAACTCAAGGAGTCGAATGGTGAAATTAATTTAACCAGGGAAGACTCTGACCACTCAAAAATCGGAAACCCAACACGAATCCAAGTTGAACGGAAAGATCCTGTGACAGGTACAGAAGACACCCTCCTTCCATGGTTGCACCATAACCACCTGTTCTTCCTTACCAGCAGTAACAAAGAACCTGTTCCCATCTGCCGAGATCAACTAGTTCTCAAAATAATTGTTTATCACAATGAATTCACTGGAAGGTGTGTCCCCAATCCACCAATACTGGTATTCTGGCTAATGCTTCTTCAGAAAGCTCTTGAGCAAGGCCTTCTTGGCTTCAATGTCACCAAACCCCTGACGGTGACTCTCCTACACTGCTTAAGCCACATCTTCTTTGCACTCATACCTGCAGACACTGGAAGAGTGGAAGAGTCATCAGCCCCTTCATTCTGAAAAGGCTTGTTCAAATGGGCAGGAAAGGATTGAGCAGGACCCTCTCTCTGGGCAGAGCTCCGCCTCCACAGTATGGTATGACCCTGCCTATCAGACAGAGCTGGCACATCCGGACACCTGCATGCACGGTGGCCAATTTTGTAGCATTTGCGGCACCAGATCCCATGCTTGCACTCTATGAAGGAATGATCATTGCCGTAACAACGACTGCCAGTCCAAGCCTGCCCACTACCTCCCTACCTCCCCACAACCACATCTCGGAACAACCTCTGCCGTTGAGTTACGTCCCCCCGTAGCCACTCTGCCTTGAATGGGATTGACTGGAGCATGACTGACAGGGCTATGTTTCTCAGGCCTGCATTCATGTCCTGACACCTCCACTCTAGCATTGCTAAGTCCTTTCCCTGGATACCGACAGTCTCAGTCTGAGGTGCCCTTCTACGTGATACCACAGACCATCTACCATCGAAGGTAGACATTAGCGGCCTAATGCAACGCCCATGAGAAGCTCCAGCTGATTCCAAAGAGTGACCACCGAAACCTCAGTCTTCCTGCACCATCCCATGATGGTAGAGCATGATATGCCCACCTTCATAGGCAGACCTCTAACGCCCGAAACCATCATTGACATTGGCATCCCTGAAAGCTCCGCAAATACCTTTGCCTGAAGCGGCAAACCTGCCCTCGGGTCGGGTCCCTTTGATCTCGAAATACCAGAAGAACAGCAACCTGAACACCCTTGGAAGCAGCCCTTGCCACCCCCCCCCCCCCCAAAAAAAAAGAAAAGAAAAGAAAAGAAAGAGGATTCACCCATTTCGGAATTGCCTGTGTGATGACCTAACATTGTGAAGAGAAATCTTACCAATTGCAGTTTACACTAACTACGATAACTACTTTATTTATAATCTTTTTTTTTCAATAGTAATTTTAGGTTGAATTTTTATTAACATTTCTATATCCTTAATGTTTTATAAACAATGATGTCTATCCCATTTTTTACCTCCTATACCATAGTTTATGTTCTATGTTTCTTATTCACAATTTTTTTCTATCTATTTAGTTTTCGAATAGAATCAATATTAATCTTTCTTCTTTGTATATTATCAAAAAATTTTATAAATTTTTAAGGGGCCCTAGACCCAACATTTCAAGTAGTTATTTTCTTCTTTCAATTTTTTTATTAGATTTCTTTGTCATAATGTCTGTCTTTATGTTTGTTCTAAACTTTTGCCTTACACTTCTATGCAATAGTTCCCTTTTTTCACACCTGTTGAATCCTTGCTTATTTAATATCATATTTGGATGCTTATGTGTTATGCTGCATGTGACATTCTGTCCTGCTGTTTTTTTCATGCAATCCAGACTCTGGTTCAGACGTTGTAAGAAGAGAACGTTTAAGTGCTATTATCATTTAAAATCATATCATGAGATGTAACTATTTTTATGTTGACTATCATTTATTGTAACCTTCTTCTTTTATTGGAACTTGGTATTGATAAAGCACAAGGAAACTTTGTTCTCATGTGGAGTTCAAAAACATATCATATGGTCCTAATTTCACAGATTAATAGGACTCAACCATCTATTACTGATTTTCTTGCCAGCCAACATTGATATTCAATTTTGTACTATCAGCTGACAGTGTTTTCTTTTATGTATGATTTAAAAAATCCAACATACAAAGTCACACTAGAACATCAGAAAACAAAAATCTTTAAAAGATGTAGAGTTTAAATCAATGGTTAAACTGGAGCAATCTTCTTCCAAAGTTAATCTTCCATAATTTTCCATCCTTTGCTTTTTTCCCAGGTCTCAGAAAGATAAACCTTGCAAACTGTAAGTGCTTCTTTCTTAAATTTTTCTCTCTCCCTCTAGGATGCCTAAGGCAAATATGTCTGGATGAGCACAAGATGAGCGAAGGTGAGGGAATGCCATTTGATATGAGGTCTGGCATTTCTTGCCTTGGTTAGTGGTGATACCTTCCTTCTTGTTCTTTGGGAGCTGGTGCCCCAAGGCTCAGTTACAACAAGAGCTGAAGGCATCTCATAAAAAATATACAGAGCTCTTATAATTGTAGTATAAATTATTAGAAAAGCTTCTGGCTCCTTAGTGAAAATTTTCAGAAGACCTGCCTTAAATGTGGAATTAACATGAAAAGCCCTCAATTTTTATAGGTTCTCCAAATAATCGACAATTATAACGGGTACTTTCATTTTTTGAAGGCATCACACCAAGGTGGGAGAAATTCATTAGAAATGAGAGAACCAATTACAGCAGGGAGTAGGGTTAGATATTATTTTTTTTTCATTTTGGTATGGCAGGATTTTACTTTTTTCTCTTGTTTTTTTTATTATGTACCTGCTTTTTGTTGCATTTCAGTGAAGGCTGTTGTCCACCCTCAGAGAATAGGTCACATTGAAAACTTGAATGATTGCCAAAGCACTTTTTTCGTGGCAGAGGTTATTCCGGTAATCTTCTGAGGCCTATCTTCGGTGGATGTGGGCAATGTTAAGTAATTGTGGGAAATCATTATCTATGTCCTCAGTACTAATGTTATATATATGTATAACAGTTGCCCTAGCAAGTGGCATATGATTTGTCCATGAGGGCCGTGCATGGCCCTTATGGACAAATCATATGCCACTTCTGCATATAATAAAAGGACGTCATGTGTACTTTATGCTTGTACTTCCAGGAATAGAAATACTAAGCTTGTGGATTAACATAGAAATACTGCATAGAGATATTGCTTATTGGTGCCAACTCTTGTAGTTGTTAATTTTGTCTTGTTTCAGCTGAAGTTGAATCGGAAGTACCTGAAGGTGTTGAGGAGCCTCCTTTTGTTGATTCCTCGTTAGCTAAATCCCCAGAGGGTGAGCAAGCAGTTTATAATTCTGATGACTTACTGGTATGTTTCAACTTATTCTTTTAATGGTGTTATTTTCAGTTTTTTAATTTTTCATCAAATTATTTTGGAACATAATATGGTTGCCAAATATTTGTGTTCTAATACTTTTGTTTCTCAAAATGTCTATCAAATGGTTCATAACATCCAATATTACTAAATAGTGCATGTAGTAGTTATTTCTGATATCCGTGAAAGATAATGAAGTGAAGGACAAAATTCATATCCAATTTAACCAGCTAGAGTACATGTTGACAAAATGGCATGGGGCATTTTGTTTCTTGGGTCAATGGTAGCAAAGAAAACGGCCAAAACTACACCAGAGGCAGAAATATTATATTTAACAGTTGCAATCTGGTTCTGCGGGTAGGGACAATGTTTAAAGGCACACTCTCATCAAATTACCTTGGACTGTTGGAGGCTTCTTCTTTTCAACGGCAACTGGTAGGAGGGGAAGCATCCTTATGATATGGTATGGAAATCATTTTGAATTGAACCACAATATTTGACACCGGAATATTTTGCACAATAAGATGAAGAACAGATCAAATGTCTGTACATAGAACCTTGCATTTGTTTGTGGGCCTATTGATGATGGAGACAAGGAAAAGTTTTTCAACCAGCTATTGAAGATTGTAGCACGAGACCCCCACAACTGTGGTTCATTTGTGGGGATTTTAATATGGTAAGACGGCGAGGGAAAGATGTAATCATATTGGGTGGATGGAAGAGATGAACTTATTTGAGAAATGGATTGAATAATGTAACCTCATTGTGCTATATCTTAAAGGCTTATCATACACATGGTAAAATGCAGTATCTAGATCAAGGCTTGATGGGCTGTTTGTATCAATGAACTGATTGGGGAATTCTAGCTATCTTCTATTCCTCAATCAAATTGGATTGGTCGACACCAAGATTGGGTGGTCGACACCATCTAGCTCGTATCCGATGTCACTTGACTCTTTGCTTGTTCCTAGGAATGGTGGCCCACCCACCTCCTCTTACCTAGGGAAATGTTGCTTCATTAACTAAGAGAGTTAGTAGTTATTAATTGGTAGGTAGTGGTTGATAGTCTTATTAAGAAGAGTAGTTTCTTGAGAATTAATAAATATTTTAAGTTAGTAGGTAGTTGTTGAATTAAGAAGTCTAGTCTTTTAAGGGATAGTAATTAACTAAAGTTAATATATAGTTGTTGGTAGGTGGGGATGTGTTTGGAGAGAAATTCAAAATTTTGAAGAGAGCTTTGAGGGCTATAAAAATTTATATGTATTTTTATTGCATCATATTGAAGAGATTTAAACTTGAAGTAAGAGTGTGTTCTCTTTACTTTTTCATCGCCTCTGTGAGGGAGGAGCCCGTGAGAGGTACCCAATCACCCAACATTGGGAGCTTGTGAGGAGCCTTATCTGCATCTTCTTTACCCCTCCCTTCATCTTCATCCTCCCACCTACTTTCTCTTTATTACAGTCTTTCAACGTTAGGTCGACAATTCTTCCATCCACCTAAGTATCTCGATGTCTCTCTCTGAAGCTTGCTGGCAACCAAGGAGTTTTTACTTTGACTATCGGCCATGAACTCTTGAAACAAGCAAACAAGTCAAGCCTTCTGTTTGATCAACACCCATCAACTTGAACGATCCCCAGAACACGTTGCATGTAGCCTATTATCTTACTACGAGAGGTGGACATCTTGATAATTTTGTAAAATATTATTTTGGATTGTTTTCCTCAAGAGACGTGTCAGTCGTGTCCTCTTATAAGCGTAGTGGTAATTTTTGATTTTTATCTTTAGTTATGTACTTTGTTCATTTTGTATGTAGTCGTGAGTGTTCGTGTCGAACCCAAGTTATACTTTACTCTCCATACTCTTCTTTCACCTAAATCTTGTCTAGTTAGACATCCTAATCCCATCGTAGTTTGGTTTCCCAACTATGTCCATCTGTTACCCTCAAATCGAGCCGAGTACCTAATCTTGTGAACCGGATCATGTGTGGTAGTCGGTTTAGAGTGTTAACCCGGTCTGTCCTGCATCAAATAAAGTATAAATATCTCATCTCTAATTTACAAATGATTTATCTTTTCAGTGATCCATATGAGAGCATACTAGTAGATCTAAATATTCTAAATTCATCTTTTTGGGAAAACATCTATTTTCGAGCTTTAATGTAGATAAGAGGGAATTGTTAGAGATTCATTTAGCAACATAGTTGTCAAGGCAACATGGTTCCCTAGGCATTCATGGGTTGAACTTCTGATTAGCCAACAAGGCTGCCCCTTTGGTGTCACCTAAGTGATAAATATATATGTATATATAATATACATATGTACACATGGAGAGAGAGAGGGGGGGGGAAATATAGGCTAAAATTTAAAATTCTTAGGTATTAAGTGATAGTGTAAGATTTTAATATGATTTCACTATCAACAAATGGGTGGCCAAGATTTGCAGATTGACCTATGCAGTTAGATTGCAGGGTCAAGGGGACGTCTCTCGAGGGGATATTTGTGGGGTGGGGGTAACGTTTCATGAAGGAAAAAAATTTAAGTCATGTGGAGGGGGGGTGCCTAGGTAAGTGTCTTGGGTTCCAAGATGCGCTTGTCGGTCACCATGGGAGACTTTTGTGCTGTCAAAATCTGCCCTGGCAACAAAGATCGCAGGAACATAATCAGCCTCTAAATTGTCTTGTACTGATTCTGATTTGATTGAATCATATCAGTAGAATCTGCCAATTCTATGGGAGAAGAAAAGTAGTAAAAGGACTTCTATAATAAGCTTTCCCATGACTCTTTACTTGCTTTAGCTGCTGATTCTATTGTTGTTTGATACGATTCATCATCAAATCTTGAAAATCTCTTTTCAGACAATGTTTTGTGTTTTTTATATTTTTAATTCTTTACCTTATGTTGTTGCGACAAAATTTCAACTTCTCCAATCTAGCAACTTACAACTTGATTCTGTTCTTCATGTGGATAGCACTAAATATGCTCTAGTTTCTGTCAAGAAAGGTCAGGTCTTGGGTCATCTATGCCCGAATGAACTTGGTTTGGATCTGAAACTTGTAAATTAAAAAAATGAAAAAAATTTAAAAAACAGAGAAAATTATGCAAAGAATTTATTTATTTACATTTAAATCTTACATGCTGTGTATGCTTTATATAACTTATATATTCTCTTCAAGACATTTGGGAAAAGTGCATTGCATTAAATGTATATACATGTTGATTATATTCTAAACTCTCTCATTCAGTTATCTTGGGATATCATCTCTAAGCTTCTTGTCTATAATTACCATAAGTAGCAAGGATCGCGGGATCGGAATCGGAATCGGGATCGGTGGGTACCGATCCGATCCGGATCGGATCGGATCGGACCGATTCCGACCGATCCAATGGAAGAAAATCGATCTAGAATCGGTAAGGAAAAAAAGCAAAAAAAAAAACCGATCCGATTCTGATTCCGATCCGATTCCGGACCGATCTTGGTCGATCCGACTGGAATAGCAAAAAAAGAAAAAAAAATGATCCGATTCCGATTCCGATCTGATTCCGACCGATCCGGTCGATCCCGACCAATTCTGCCGGAGCTTTTTTACGGATCGGTTCTTCAGCCAAGAATCGGATCGGCAATGGCTGATCCGATCCAGGAATTGGCCGATTCCGATCCGAATCGGCCGATTCTGCGATCTATGATAAGTAGAGTGTATGAAACTACTAGAATCATAACTATCTTGAGACATCTTATGTTGTTGGTGAAGCGTGGGAACCCCTAGGTCTTTAAATGACTTAAGTCCATAACATTGCTAATGTTGACAATTGTCACCTCCGCCTCCTTGTGTGTCTTCTTCATTTTGCGTTCACACACCTTGATCACGATCTTGTGTGGCATGTGTGGAATGCTTTTTGACCGTGAAGTGCATTGGTGAGAGGAATATTTGAGGATGAATAGATGTTTCCCTTGGTGTTGGAGATAGTATAATGATACATTGTCTCTTTAACAATGATGGAGGAATTCGAAATATTTTGGATAATGATAAATTGTTCAGCTCTCCTGCACTCCTAGCTTGGTCTTCTATGTTGAATGTCGGTTCTTCTTGTCTTTCTTGATCATTAAGTCATGCTTGCAATACATTCTTTTTGTCTAAGATTTCATTCAAGTCTGTATCTTTATAAACTATAGTCACTGATTGACTCTACTTACTCATAGTTTCATCTCTCCATCTCTGCTTCTTTTTAAGAGTGTCAACTTCTTCAACTTCTTTAGGTTCAACCTCATGTGGTAGTGACAATAGATTAACTGCTCCAGTCTCTTTGATGTTACCATATTTCTCTACTTTGCATGGATTATGTTGAATGTCGACTAATTCCTGTTCGCATCCTAAAGTCAATGTGGTTTGGATAAGGGCTCTTATTGTAACTAAGGATAGATCTTCGTATCTTATTTTTTTATTGTGATCCATCCACCAGTCAGCTACATATGAATACTCTATTGTGATCCATCCACCAGTGGCTGATTTCGATCCCGCAATCTATGGGTGGTGGTGTATGTGCTCTCTATCTTTGCTCATATGGACCGTTTGCAAACTGTGCAGATCTCTCCTCTAAGATCTTTTGTCGGTCTTTTATGTTCTTGATGCCCAGTCTCATGTTGCATTGGTAGAAGACAAGTTTCTCCAACCTGTTAGAGGTCAATCGGTTTCTCTTTTTTGTATGTATCAGGTTGAATGTACTCCAACTCCTCTCACATTGAGAGAAACTAGTGCTCTGACTCAATATTCTGTTAGTCATTCCTAATGTTGACCTGCACCCACCACTCAACTACAAAAAAAGCTAACAATCAGCCTTTTATAGGCAATTAATGGACTTATAAGTTATAAGATGGTAATAAATACATATTTTTAAAATGTAAATAAATATACTGAGAGACTTTGTCAAAAGAATATCTCAGATTAGTATCTGAGTACCCCAACTCTCATCTTCTAGTGCTGCATATGAAAATTGATATATACAAAATTATTAGTTGGTTTGAAATATTTACTGACTAAACAAGATTATTGTAACTTTTTGTTACTTTTACCTCAGCTTTTATTCTATCCTATTGAGATCGGCACAATCACTGAATAACGGAAAGTGTACCCCGCAACACCTCATTATCGTTGGACACCTATCCTTCATATTGGATGCGAGAATTCAAAAAATATCTTGTAGTCATTAAAGCATATTACATTATGAACAAACTAATTGTTGACTAAGTACAAAGTAAATAAGCATAATAACAAAGATATTCACTGACCAGCCTACAACATGTACATTGTGATTCAATGACCCATCCCATCAGTTATCAATAATTTTTCATCATTTCTTATTCCCTTTGGGATTCTTCTCTTTTATTTTCAACTTTGCGCTGTCCATTACATCGTATAAGTGCCCATCTGGTTCATGTCATCTGAGTCTACCAACCTCAAGACAATTACAAGTGGCTCAACGAGACAATCCTCTCCTAGTATTTCTTGTCTATGATTTGCCTTTCAGCCTTGACAAGAATCTCTAACTAGTCCTCTTTGTTATGTAGGTGATCCACCATATACTGATAGTACTCCTTAGACTGGGTGAACTTGACCGATGCATGCCTGTGCCGATGCAAATTCTCCGGTGCAATAAAGTTTGTGGCAAACCTAGTAGAGCCTGGCCTGACAAGATCATGCCCTCCAACGTGCTCCCTCATGATGTGTAGCAGACGGGGATGTGAATAAATAAAAGAAGTGATAGTTTGTGTTTTGTGTCTGCATGACAAGTGTGCAAATCGTCTCCTCCTTGCCTATATTCTCTAACATGAGGTCAATGCAGTGCGCCATACAAGGTACTCAGAAGCGATGCTATCTCTTATTCATTAATTTCTTTTCTACTGCCTTGTAGGAGGGTTCATTGTCAGTTACAAACTGAATCACATTGTCCTCCCTAATCTTCTCCACTAGGCATCTATTAATAAAAGATGTAGTCAATGTTCTTGATTTGACCCGAGCAACCGACTTCAAAAATGTTATGCCTTTTGAATAATATACCAAGAAGCTTATCATGCTTCTCTTGGTGATACTTATCCACTTGTCACGCTGTGCAACTCCTCTCTTTTCGTATCAATTTGAAACCTTCTATTCACTGTCTCAACTCTTGCACCTCCTCTTCTAGCACACCCGTGCATATATGTCTACTAGTTGGGACTTACATTCCCAGTCCAGCCTCAACAACGACATGAATCATCATCCGAAAGTAAGGGCTAATGGTTGCATGTGTTGGGATGCCTACATTAAAGTAAAAAAATGTATCAGTCATAAATAATGTGAAGTTAATAAAACATACATATATCACATTTTAAGACTTACAGCTGGAGATAAAAATCACTTTACAATATGTCTCATTGCTCTCTTTGTAGTTGTTGCTGTTGTCTTCATCTCTTTCATAGCTTGTCTAATGTTCATCTAGGAGAGTAAGAGGCATTCTGCTTCCTAAAATGATACTCATCCGTTGGTGTAGATCTCGTATTACTAGATCGACGAAGTGGTTCTTGTCTCCCTCCCTCAGTGTAGTGGGTAGGTTGAGTTGATGTTGATCAACCAAAAATATGGTCAGTTCTAGATCTGCTTGCTCCTCTCCTCTCTTTCTCCATTGCTGCTGCATGTTTGCTTGCATACCTAACTCTCTTGAGCTTGGAGTCTATATATGAGTCTTTACTCTCCGGCTTCAGTTCGGCTCTTGCCTTACCCTTGCCTTTCCCTCATAGTTGTCAAGGCGGACGCCTAGCGGCACCTAGGCGCCAAGGCACCTTTGCTTGGGCGCCTTTTGGGGAGCCCAAAAGGGCGTCCGCGGCGTCGAAGGCGCCTGCCTAGGCGTCCAGACAAGGCATCCTAGGAATTTTTACATGATTAAAAAATAATTTTGGGGTATTTTTTTCTACGATACCTCTTACAAAGGACATCTATTTAATGATAGTTTAAACATATTAATATATTTTACTATCACTCATACTATCACGTATATTTAAAATGTATGATTATAAACATATATTATATATTTAAAATGTATAAAGTTCTCTTTTAGCTATATCTTCTCCCTCTCTTTCTCTCACACTTAATTTATCAAAATTAACTCCTTATACAAAAATAAATACCCACACTTTTATAATTATATATATAGGATCACTTATACTATTATATATATGAGATTCGCGACTACTCTGTGCCCCCGTTTAATAATACTATAACAATATTTAACTATCACTTATACTATCTCACATATATAAATTTTATAATCATAAATGTGTTATATACTTAAATTTATAAAAATCTAGTTTTACTCTCTTCTCTTTCACACTCGCATCATATTTACTTATATACATAGATAAAATACTAATATTCAATTATAACATAAAAAATATAATTATATTTATACATATTTTTATGTACACCGACCTCCCGACCCAACCTTCCTTAAATACCGTCTTGATCACCTAGGTGACGTCTAAGCGGTCACCTTGTCGCCTAAACAAAATTGGTACCCTTCAATGCCTTGGGTGCCTTGTCGCCTTGACAACTATGCTTTTCTTTTGTGGGTTGGCATCTCTCTCGTTCTCCTCTTAAGGAGCTCATCATGTAATTCTTCCGTTTGTTTAATCCTAATCTTGCGTTGAGATGCTCTTCTTGTAAGATAACCTCTCATCTATTCGCTCATCTCCTTAGGCACTTTATTACATTTTTTGACATTGTCATCTACTCCGGCAATGTGTTTTTTCAACCGAAATACACCCTTGTTCATTTTCTTTTCACACCACTTGTATTTAATCAGTTTTTGGACACATCTATTATGTGTTCGTGATTCCAACCAACATCAGATAGACGTGCTGACACTACATCATCGTTGTGTTCGGCCATTGCTTATACCTGCAACATACGTAAACAATTTATCACAACTGTTAGACATGCATACAATTAGTTTAGGAGTTGTTCAAGAAGAGAACAATTCATTAGACGGGATTTTCAGTATGTTAAAACCATTTTCGTGTTGTCGGAAACCCGTAAAAAATGAACGTATAGGCATTCCGACGTTGAAATCTGAATCAATAAGATGTTAACGTTGAAGAAACGGCTTCATCGGAGTAATTTGGGAATAAAACAACCCGTCTAGTGGGCTATTCGGTATGTTTAAAGGGTTACGGAGTCGTCGAAAACACGTAGAAATCTGCGTTTGAGGATTCTGGCAAATAAATCTTACCAAGAAGATTCAAGGGATGATAGAATGGCTTGCACGGAGCTGGAATGGAAGGTTGGATCACTAGAATTGGCTCTGGATCGCCAGAATTGACTTTTGGATCGTCGAAATCGACCTGGAATCACCGGAATCGGGCCTAGAATCGACCGATTCCTCCGTACTCGACGGGATCGCCACTACAGTTGCCGATCTCCACTGACTTACTGACTCTCCCTGGATTACTATGGAATTGCCGGACGCCTTCAGCCCTAGCGGGTTTTGGTGTGAAGGAGCTGATTTCGGCTCTAAATGGCTGGAATCGGATTGATACCGGGTCCCGAATTGGGCCCGGCATCGATCCCTTACCGAAGTTCAAGCCTTCTGGAGAATTGGTCGGATCGACCAATTCTTCTTGGAATCGGTCGAAATCGGATCGATTCCCACTGATTTGGGCCGATTCCGCCGGAATTTTCTGGGGAATCGATCTTTCAGCGAAGAGTCGGATCGAATTCAACCGATTCCAGAATCGGCTAATTCCGATCCGATTCGTCCGATGCCGTAATCATTGGGTGGTAGGTAGAAGGGTAGTTAGGGGATGCACAATCAACTTGAAGTAAATTCACAGAGAACCTCGTTCACTTGGAGATGCACATAAACTTTTCAGGAAGCCTTGGTTTTCTCTATGTGAGACCACCCGCCCCATGACAAGCATGCACATACTGGGAATAATACAGGATATGAGAATGGTTTTCTGAATATTCTGTTGTTTTTTCCGGCCTACAAAATGGCTGGTAGAAGCATGGTCCATGTGTGTTTGTCCTCTTTCCCCATACCAGAAGTGCCTTCTGCACGCCCTTCATTTCTGTACGCTAGCATTGTTGCACAAATTGAAATCAGACTATAGGGTAGAAAATTCTTGGAATCAACTGTAGTGCCTGTCTGCATGTTTTTAGGTGCCACCAGTATTAGATGATATCTTTCATGATGTATTGTTGCTTTTCTTTTGCATCTGTTGCTGTACATGGTATGCTGAGAAGAGTAATAGATTGCTTAAGACTTTGTTTATTCATATCCTGTATGAATTATTATAGTAAGTTTCACCTTTCTTCTACATGACAAATTGCATGCTGCACTATAGACCTGAGAAATGGTCCTTTTTACTGTCCCAAGTTCAAACTATTTGTAGATTTAACTGTCTTCTATTTGATACTGACAAAAAGTTTGTTCAATTCTGAGAATGCTGCCCTATTCTTTTATATTCTCGTATTCTGCAAAAATTGATAGGAAGATTCTTCTCAGCTACTCCTGCAAGGGCCAAATGATTTTAGAAGTGGATCTTCCCTCCCTGTTTTATGTGTAGAAGATGGGATGGCGATCCTGCGTTTCTCAGAAATCTTTGGTATTCATGAACCTGTGAAGAAGGTGGGAAGGAGAACCCAGCATAGAAACTGCAGTGTTAAAGGCATGTGGTTTTACATTTATATTGAACACTTGTGTGATTTGAAATTTTTTACATTTATTGAAGTGAAATGTGGTTTCTCATGACTTTCATAAAATCACGTTGATTAACGGATTTCTATCCATCATTATTAAGTTTTCTCATTCTATTCTCTGTTGGAACTCTGTATTAAATAATTGTGGATGATTTGATGTTGAACATTATCTTCCATGTAACTTTGCCGTTTAACTAGTTTGCCCCATGGTGATTGGTGACAATAATTTGAGAAGACTTGACAGAGAACACTATCATCAGTTTCTCATCTCCAGTTGTGCACTTCTCACCTTAAATAGTTATAAAACATCGTTTAACAGCATGGAATATCTGGTTGGGACTGGGATTGCGTCCTAGGCCCGACCTAGTCAAATTTTGGGCCGACTGGCCCGACCCAGTGACCAGGTATTGGTGGGGTCATGGGGTTGCATGACCCACATGACCTGCTTGCAATGGTCATATGACCCTTGCAGAAGCCCCCCAGCCACGGATCGCGGGATCGAGATTGGGGTCGGTCCTCTGGAAGAAAGGGCGATCCCGGATCGGCCAATTTTTTTTAATTTTTTAAATCATAAAAGTTCTTAAAAAATTAGAAATAAATCATAGGAATAAATAAAAAAATTCAAAAAAAATGAAAAACAATGTGAATGACATTCTATTGAACAATATCATACAAAGTAAATTTCTTTCGAAAAATTGTCATATAAGTACAAACTATCATACAAGGAGAGAAATGAATTAAAATAGATCTTTATAAAATTTAAGTATATAACATATATTTATCTAGTGAAATATATTAATATGTTTACACTATTGTAAACGATGCGTAGAGTAGTCGCGGATCGACCTACGAGGTTAGGTCGTGAGGGTCAAGGGGGTAGTGCCCCTTATAGGGGATATCAGGGGGGCAACTCCCCCCGAAGATTTTTTTTATAGTGGTAAGGGGGAGGGGGAAGAAGAGATTGTAGGTCCCCCCCTCAAATTTACCTGATTAGGGGGGGGGATCAGCCGCTCCAAATGCCTGGATTGTCGTTGCTCAAAGTGGATCGTCGGGAGGAGGGATCCAGGGGGGAAACCTAGACGATGAAGGGGAGGGGGAAGTGAGAATGAGGGGTGGGAATAAGGAATCGATCCGATCTTTCCCTTATTGGGGGGATCAGACCGAAAAATGGTACGGAGTCGGGTCTTAAATCGATCCAATTCCGGACCTTTTTAGGTTCTAGGGAATCGGTCGGGATCGATCGATTCGATTCCAGGATCGATCCAACTGAATCGGTTGAGGATCGACCAATTCCAGTGATTCTGACCGATTCGGCCGGAAGTCTGGGCCGGATCGGTAGTTCCGGCCAGTATCGGATTGGAGGGTACCGATCCGATTCAAGAATCAGCCGATTCTAATCCGGATCGACAGATTCTGCAATCCATGCCCCTAACAGGACCTTCCTTCACTCTCACTGCTCACTCAACTCTCTCTTACTCTATGGCCCACATTCTCAAGCTTTCACTTAAGCAAGCATTTTTCATTAATTCTTAATTGCCTGATTAATTTTTATTTAGTGCATTATTTGTCTATTTTTTGAAATTATCATTGGTTATTACTTTATTGTGGACGTAATTAGTTAGTAGTTTTCTTTTAATTATTCTAATTATGTTTACTTGTTTAATTAAATTCTTAATTAGTGTAATTAAATATGTCTTCTTTAAGTCGTGACATCCAAATTTTCAATGTGACCTTGAATGATCCGGCTTGATCACATTGCATTTTTATCTTCATGGTGGACAAAAAATTGTAATGTAAATACTGTAATAAAATTATGTATGATAGTATTTATAAGTTAAAACGCCACATTAATAGATTGAAGGGCACTGCGCATCCGTTGTCTCGAACTCCGTCGGAGGTAAGACCACAATTCCGTATGCATCTACAATCCATGGAGCAAGCGAAGGGTGCTTCAAAGCAGCACAATGATATTGTTCGAGAAGAAGTTTTCAAATCGACGAGGCATTCTATACACATACAAGATTGGACAAGAGCGTCTGGCTCCCTTCGAAGCCGGTAAGTATTTCTTAGTCATAAAAGTTTTTGATTACTTTCTTTAGTTACCATTAGTGAATTATTTATTTTAAATAGATGATCTCTACTAAGCTATGGAGGCAAGTTGGAGGTTGTTCACTAATGAAGACTTCTTTCAACACAGCGGCTAATCAATAGTCAAGGATTAGGGAGTGGGAGCGGACGAGAAAGTGGAAGGGGATTAACCAATTGGTTGGAGGAGGAGGTGGAGATTTATGATGTCACTCGAGATGACGACTTGACAATGAATCCTATTGATCAAACCATCATTTGACCACGACAACGCTAAACAACAATAGCAACGGCAATGAAACACTTGAAGTTATGCAAAGAGAGGATCGGATGGGCAACATCAAGGTGGTTTTTTCACTATAGCATAGCGGTGAATGCTGCCAAAGGGCCCTACTACAACAATATGATCGGCACCACCAATGTCCGAAGAGGAGTGTTTGGACCAAACCCAAGAGAGACATACAATGTATATTTTCCTATGGAGGTGGAAGATACAAAGAAGTATGTTAAGTCTTTTCAAAGGATTTGGGACAAAAGAGGTTGTATGTTGATTACGTATGGTTGGAGAATTCGATGAAAGGATTTGGGACAATAGAGGCTCTTGGTTCCCTAAGAGCATTATGTGATGAATTACGGATTATCATTAGACACTCCGGTCCACTCCGCCTTTGATAGTTATCTTGGTAGCTTTTTGGGACCCTATTCCGATATCAAGATAATTGCACAAAAGAGTGCCGAGTATAATATTCATGTCTATATGTACCATACTATGCACTCTAGAATGACATAAGAAAAAGTATATTGCTTTTTAAGAAGATGTAGAACGTGTAAAATTTATATAAAATGAATGATTTTTTTAGTGCATGTCTTCTATTTTTCCAATTTTTTTGTGATTTTTATTTTTTTTAAAATATTAAAATAATGGATTGGATCGGGTCATGACCCTAGGCTGGGCCGACCCACTCATGACCAGGGACCCATTCTTGTTTGTTTAATGGTGCTAACAGATGTTGGAGTCCCACTTTTTTTACATTTTCTACTGTTCCCGTAACTAAGTTGTTTTGAAGTCATGACCAAGATGTCAGTGTACTGCTATCATGGAAGGTAGGTAAAATGCCCTAACAATCTGAAAATGAACCAGATCAGTGCTAACATTGATCCGGAGTCTGAGTGCAGCAGTTAAAAAAGTGGGATTTTTTATGTATCAATAACATAATTTATAATTATGGCCATTTCCAAATAAATCCTAGTCATCTTTGAAATAATTTTATAATTCCTAAATTATTTTTCTTGTTACAATTTATTCACTGGTGTTAACCCAGAAAATGTAAAGAAGAAAAATATTTTCGATTTAGAAAATTTTATTTTAAAGTTTACAAGGAGTTGCTAAAATGGAAATGATTATCTGTATTCATATGTACATGTAACTAAATTAAATCCCTAGTCTTTTCCAGCTTGTCTATTTCTTTTCCAATTTCTTAACTAGACATATCCATTCTATACTTACTGACCTTTTTTGTAGAGGAAGTCACCAGCAGTGATTTAGTTAACCTTTAGTTAACTTTTTTTTTCAGAATATCGATCACAATTATTTATTTTTGTTGAACTGAATCATAAAGTTGATGTTGCATGTCTGATGGTTTTCTTTGTGAAAGATTGGTATTTTGGGCACTAGTTGTCAAGGCAAATGCCTAGGTGCCGCTTTTTTTAGGTGGCACCTAGGTGCCAAGGCGCCTTTGCTCGAGCGCCTTGTCAGGGCGCCTTTTGGGGAGCTCAAAAAGGCACCCAAGGCGTCCGCCTAGGTGCCTAAGGCGTCCAAGGCACCTGCCTAGGTGCCCAGGCAAGGCGTTCCAGGTATTTTTACATAATTAAAAAAATAATTTTGAGGGGTTTTTCTCCTTGATACCCCCTACAAGGGACACCTATTTAATGATAGTTTGAATATATTAATATATTTCACTATCACTTATACTATCATATATATTTAAAATGTATGATTATAAACATATATTATATATTTAAAAGTTATTAAAGTTCTCTTTTAGCTCTCTCTTCTCCCTCCCTCTCTCTCTCACTTAGTTTATTAAGATTAACTCCTTATCAAGCCTTGGATAAAAAATAGAATAGGAACAAAGATCATACGATCAAAATACATAATTTCATAATGCAATTTGATTCAAATCATGTCTTTTCTAGATCTTGGATTCAAATAAACTTTAATAATTTAAAACATGTCTTAAAGAATCAAAAAGAGTCAAATCCACATCCAATATGATAAATTATGTTTGAGAATTCATTAAGGAACATATCCTTAAGATGTTAGAATCTTAAAATGCACCCTTCATTAATTATAATGAAACTCAAACCAAACTTAAAAATATTTTTATCAGTTGTTACGATTATTAATCAAGGGTATTCGAATATCTCGATGTAATTACCATTAGAAATTTGCACATTTTGACGAAGAGAGGTCCAAAATAATTTTTTTATAAACCCTAAATCTTGATATATATATATATTTATGCATACCATGTATTTTTGCTGGAATTTACTATATCTACAAAAAATCACTTGTTTTTTATAGTAGTAAATGTTAGCCAAGGATAATGAAAGTTCTTTTTTTTTGAAATGAATGGAATTAAAAGAAATTTTTAACTATATAGTATATAACCTCAACCAATAACCTGGTGAAGATTTGGGGTGAGAGCACCCCACCTAAGGTGAAGCCATCATGTTGGGCAGCTCTTCTACTTGCAGTCGTTTGGTCCATTGGAAGGAAGGAATAACAAGTGGTTTGAACGCAAATTCATCTCCTTGGCCCAGATTTTGGTGTGGCTGAGGAGCTCCTTCACCTATGGGTGGTGGCTGACTACAACAAAGAAGAAGACCTGCAGCCTCTTCTATTGCTAATAGATGGCTTCAAAACGTTTTTTGCTTTATTTTGTTTTGGGATTCCTTTCTCCATAGCAGTTTTTGTAACGGGGGCCAATGGCAGATTTATACCTCTTAATAAATCTCATAGGCGGTGGATGGTCTGGTCTTGCTTTTGTTTTGGTATGCGTCCATTCCGCCCACCCATCTAGACGCGGCGCCCTTTCTCATTATCATCTACCACCCTTTCTTTCCTCTGGTCCCTTCACGCACGAAGATTGTTGTATCTATGCTCGATTTCGGTTGCCGGTGCAATAGGTCGGAGTACATGATGGCAGGATCAGTCACCCGGGCAAACCAACCCTCCTCCAAGAAGAATTGTGCTATGTCCCCCCGATACCCCTATAGAGCGAAAGAGCTGCCTGGTGATCCCTAGGTTGCAGCATGTCCGGTCATTAACTCGAAAAAATGAGAATTTGCACATAGCTTCTGGTCTTTGACATAAAGAAAGAAGACCTTCACAGTAGTTCCCAAGTGCCCTTGGGTTTTGAGTTTTGCCTGTGTAAGGTTGGCAGGTCTGACGTGAAACTCTTGCCATTGTGGCTTATTTTAAATGCTATAATCCGTATTTGCTTCAAAAAATATATAAACATATATATGAGATATATATTGAGAGAGGACTTCAAAAGGCTTATAACTTGTTTGGTAACAGTGTGGAGTATTCATATCAATATTAATTTTAAAACTGATATTGATAGATGACAATAATAAGTGTTTGGGTAACTATATTAGTTGTAAAATTAATATTACAAAACCATTTCAAAATAAATATAGCTCTATACATGTTTTAAAGTTGACATTGATGGATTGCGATTGCCTCTCTTTTGCCTGATCAACCGATCGCAATTGTCCCCTCCCCTAATCATGCCGCCCCCCCATTGGCTCTGCTCTACCCGATCGACCCCGATTGCTCCTCTCCTCTCCTATCAAAGCACCCTTGGTAGAAACTCTCTGCATCAACACCTCTGTGGCCCAGCTCCCTGTGGCCTCTCCTCTCCAGTCATGCATCTCCTTTTAGTGTCATGTTGTTGGGCGGGATTGGGGTGACGAAGGCCGCCATGGGTATCGTCGGCAGAGCGAGAATCGGGGGTAGGGCGGTCGTTGTTTATATATACAAGGAGCTCTTAGTTTGCACCGATGAAGGTACTACAGCACCACCAACGGCCCAGATATCTCTGAATGTGGAGACATTCAACACGCTACTCCTCGCTTCCTACAAAGAACACAGATATGCCGATGGGATCTGTAGGGAGATGGGGAAGTTCGCTAGTAGGCCAAATAGCATCACTTATAGCATTCTAATGGCAAATATCTGCGAGGTGGGAAGCGTTCTGAACACGCGAGCATTGTGGGAGGAAATGGATAAGGGAATCAAAACCAGATGTAACCGCATATAGCACCCTCATTTATGGGCTTGGAGAGATGGAAAAGGCTAAGAACTTTTTTGGGAGATGGTGATGGGAGGGATAGAACCAACGGCCAACAACCACGAGAGGTTGATTGGTGGCTACTATGGTACCGGTGACGTCAACAATGCGGTTTTGCCGTTCGATGAAATGCGTAGGAAGCATTTCATGGTAGATGGGTCTACCATGGAGGTGTGTAAGGAGGGAAGGGTTGTAGAGGTGCTTAGCATGTTGAGAGGTGAGATGGGAAGCGTTGATTTTGCGTCGAGCCGGTGAAAAAATTTCTCCTGTTAACTCGTGGCTGTTGCTGGCGTGAAGCTTTTTAACTTCAGTGGACCTCCTTCAATCAACGACATATTCCATATGCTGAGCACATGTAGACAACGTCGACAGAGCACCTGATTATAGACGATGACCAAAGACTTTTTGATCATTTGGAAATGTCCTCGATTGGTTCCGGCCAGGTGCTAATATGGTGGATGAAGCTTTGTGAGTTGACGATACCCTTGGCGGCGCCAACCATATTTCAGTGAAGTCAGAACTTCCACTGTCAATTGCAGAATAGAACAATAGATTATGTTGCCTCATTCTCAGTCTCTTTATAGAATGAAAATCTCTTACTATTTGAGGGAGAATCTTGTCTAAGAACACGTGAATAAATGCAACTCACATCTATTATATTACATTCAAGGCATGTTTGTTTTACTGTAATTCTTTTGTTTCAAAATCACTTATTTGTAATATTTTTTTATGAATTTTAATTTTAATAATAATTTTGACTCTAATCAATCAAAGTACCTAATAATGATTCTTATTTTGATATTGCATTACCAATCACCTGATATCAATTTTAATATTTATATAGTATTATCAAACACCAAAAGAGATTTGATACTATTACTTTTGATATTGATATTCCATCATCTTGGATTATCCCAGGCCATTAGGTATAAGAGAAAGTTTTGCATATAAATATATACATATTTTTATGTATAATTAAATGTGTTTTATGTGTGCGTGAATATAAATGTGTTCTATGTTTGAACTATTTTTATGTATATATGTTTTAAAATAAGACAATTTTGATAAACTAAATGAAATAAAGAAAAAAAGGGATTGAGAGTGAACTTTTTATCTTTTAAGTATATATTTATAATTATTTTGTTATAATATATTATAATTTAAGTGATAATGAAAGATTATGATGTAATTTTACCATCATAAATGGATGGTCATGTTTTGTAGATCGACCTGCAATGGTGAAGGTGGGGTCAAGGGGCAACAACACCTCTTGTTTTGGGGGGGGGGTATAAGGGGAGCAACTCAGCAAACTCCCAAGAAGAGTTTTTTTTTTTTTTTTTTTCAAAATTTTATGAGGAAAGGCTTGGGTTTTCTAAGCAAAGCCCTTTGGGTGCGTTTTGGGCCCTTAGAAAGTGGCCTTGCATCGTGGCTCTACAAAGACTCCTTAGCAGTTCTGCCTAAGTGAGCACTTTGACAACTATGGTCAGAACTAACAATGGCTGAACTGGCCTTGTGAACGCTAGATCCTGAAATCTCATTTGGTCCCTAAGCTTCACGAATTGCCCATTTTGAGAAATGATTTTCAGATTGAGATTGGCTCCCGAATCGACCAGGGCTGCCCCCAAGTCAGATTGGGATTGGATCAGCTAAACTGGCTGATCTGTCAGAAGCTAAATCGATCCAGTTCAGCCTGGATTGGTCTTTCAAAATCAAAAAAAAGAAATAAACAGAGAGAAATGAACTCCCTAAGATCAGGGTGGAGGGGTGGCTGATCTTTGTCAGATTGCCCTTGTTCAGGGGCAAAGGGCCATTCACGACCCCTATATTTTCCCTGCCCTAACATGTGGAGAAGATGAGCATACCAGGTCCATCAGTCAATATGCTCTGGATACAATAACTCAAGTTGTCAGATCTTTATTTAACAAGTCATGCCTCCACCATTCCCCAGCTGCCGAACATAGGCGATCTGACCCCAGATAGGGATTAGAATTGGTCAAGACTGATCCAGGCTGATCTGGCGGTGTTGAGGCTGATCCTGACAGAAGTGTCTGAACTAGCCCTTCATCATGGCTTTGGTATGTCCTTGAATTAATCTTATCTTGAAACACCATTTGGGGCTAAGGCACTGAGTGTTAAGTGGACATATGAGCCTTTACCTCCACAACGTGGCTCGGACATGCTCCCAACATACTTCATATACGATGGACCAATTAGGGCTAAAGTCATTGGGTGTTAAGAGTGTACGACCCTTAGCACTCAATGTAACTTTGGCATGTTCTTACCGACCCTGATCAAGTGATGCCAACCACAACAAGATAGGGATATACAGTTCCTTCACGTCTTCACTTACTCTGTTCACATGTTTTCTTTTGCCTGATTATATGCAAAGGTTTTATGTACACCATGTAACTCAATGTCTTTGCATGGTGTGCCCCTTTAAACCTTCTATATAATCACCATTTCTAGTTCCTTTTAAAAAATGGTCATAAACGAGGCAGTTAGATGAAGCTATGCAAGATTTATATTAAATAAATGACATAGTGAATTTAAATAAGAAAATTAAGCATTAATAAAACTTAGAAATAAAAAAACATTAAACAAGACATAAAAGATGATCACCATTGATAATGCTATGTATTTTACGAATAAAAAGTTAATACGAAGCATTTAGTGGTCAAACACCTAGCAATAATGCGTTAATTAATAAATATATAATGAGATAAAAATGGGAAAAATAGAATTATTATAATAAATTGCAAAAAGCAAAAAATAAAAAAAATAAATAGTTACTACATTAACTAAATAAGGCAACCAAATGGTCATATATATATTTTTAGATAATTAATGAAGTTTTCATAAAAATAGAAAATAAGCAATAAACAACTCTAAAACATGCACATCTGAAAACAAATAATAAACTTTTAAATAAATAGAATAAATTGACAAAAATACAACAAAAGGTAGTAATAATGAGAAAATAAAATTTAAATAAAAAGGGCACAAGTAAAAGATATAAATGATAGTTAATTAATCATTATTGTCAAGAGTAATGTCGAATCAATAAAAATATTAATAAAATAATGATGAGTGTAGTAATATCACATACATAATAAAAAATAAAAAATAAGATCAAATCAGAAAATTCACAGATTCATTAAAACCTTCAAATTGAGGATCTTGGGAAGGAAAAATAATCATCGTTGTGTATCCTTATGCACGTTAAGGATGAATGGCAAATGTCATTTTATGTTACGTGTTGCCTTGGCAGTTATTTCATGGTTGTCTAGCCACCGGTCAACCTTATTAACACCAGATCCTTCCAAAACCTGGAGGAGAGAGGTTTGATTTTAATTTTCATTAATCCACATCATAATCTCACTTATTTTTAAATAAAAATAAAGAAAATAAATAAAAATATGTTTTATAAAATAGAAAACACAAAATTTCAATGATGGAAATTATGTTGTCCGAGACCCGAGGCGAGTAGAGACTCTTGTTTTCTCAGAGGCAAAGTGTATTTTAATATATATTTATATATTATTATTTTACATGTAGATATATGAATCATGAAGAACATTACAAATTTAAACCAAAATTTAAAATATGAAAAATCGAAAATTTCAGCTAAATTTTATTTTAAATTACCAATGAAAAGTTAAGAGGGACAACATGATTGAGAGAGAAAGTTAGATGGGACTCACTTTATTGCCTAGGTAGTTGAGACATCATTTTTCTTAACATAGAATGGAAAGGAGAAAAATAAATAAAAAATAATATTTTTATAAAATTGAAAATTCATTTTAAGTGCCAAGAAGTTTTATACAGCCTAAGGCGAGGGACCACTTTCTTTGGCCTCAATAATGCTCTTTAAGTGTCCTTTTAAGCTCCAAAATGCCTACCACTTTGGTACTTAAGCGCTAAACCAGTACTGGGTTGCTACTAGTTCAACCAATTTAAGGTCATTGAAGGACTATACTAGTTGTCCTATTCTCTCTCTCAGTTTTCTTCTTAATCTGAATGCAAAGAAACATGTGTTTTATGAAAACCCAGAAACCTTTCTTCCTCCTTTTTTCTTCTCCTCTGATTCTTTCTTTTATGTTTCTCTGTAGGATGGCTAGGACAAGGGGAGTGGTATCTCTCTCTCTCTATATATATATATCTATATCTTACCCTTCCCTCTATTTTGAACTGGGAGATGGGGGTAGCAACAGCTTGGAGATGGATGGCTGGAAGGGAACCTTCAAGTCCTTTGGAAGGTGGTTCCCTTCAAGGGGAAGTCCTCACTCTTTTTCTGTAAGGCTGAGAAAATGGCCAAGCAAGGGACAGCTACAAGTCCTCTTTATATTCTTCAGAAACATCCCTCTAAGAGATTATATTTACAAAATAACTTTCACTTTTTAGGAATTTCATATACATTTTTTTTAAATGGCATTTCTTCTTTTTATATTTTTTTAACTAAAAACACAAGTCCTTGCACTTTTTCTGAAGGACCTTGGGATTCAAGTGTATACACCTATGCATCTCTACTGTGTTAATAAGTCAGCTACAAACAAGTATAATGATTCTGCTCTGAATGATCGTTTATATGTATTGATATTGATCTCCACCATTGGTGAAAAAATGGATAATGATTCTTCCTTTTTTGCTATGCTGAACAGGTTTTAGATACATTCTCTAAAGGGCTCTTCAAAGATCAATTCATGTCTCTCTTGGCTAGCAGTGCATGTCTGCTAAGTTTAAGGCTGAGTGCAGAGTGGGGTTTTCCATCAGCATAACAGGATATGCCTTAGTAGTCTGGCTTACTTGTTCTGTGTTGTTTTGTCTTTTTCTTTTACTCAGTCTCAAGGGTGAAGGGCAGCATATATAATATTTTGAGAGAAAGCTTGTGGTGTTACAATGAATATCAGTTGCATGCTTCTTGCTTTCCTTTGGTTCTTCTATTTTTGTTGCTCTACAGTTGCAACTAATTTTGTTGCTGTTGTTAACTGATTTTTTCTTAAAAAACTGCATTTAATGGGCGATAACGTGTTGCATTTTATGCTTAGGACTTGCATAATCTTATTGATGTATCTTATTGATCCCTTCAAATATATATTTTCATATTCTTGACTGTCTTTTCCACTTTGAAATTTTATCTAATGTGTAGCTCAATTTGTGATGATGTGCAGATGATGCTAGGACCATGGATCTTGCTAACATTGCTGAAGAAGATGAGGAAATATTTCTGCGTACTACTTGTGATGACAAACTTGTTCCTAGAGATTCTTGGTTTGTGCGAGAAGATTATATGCAAGTTAAAGGAGAATCTGTAAAGATGAATGATGACCATGAAAATAAAGACTCATGCCTTTTTTCACAACCTATGAAGGAAAACATGCCAATTAGTATGCCTGCGGAATGGAGATCACCTGTATATCCAAAGTTTTATCCCCTTGATCAGCAAAATTGGGAAGATGAAATTATGTGGGGAAATTCACCTTATAATCCAAGTCATGATTCTTCAGGAAGTTGTATTATTTCTGAACATGATAGTGACTCCTGTACAAATGTTGAGGAGGAAGAGGTTAATAAACCAAATATGAGAGTGAAATGTCAGGTTTATCCTGATAAAAACAAGTACTTGCCTTATCATACTGTGCAAGTTGATCCTCTTTGTTCAACAGTGTTACTAGAGCAAGCAAACTCTCAATCATTAGGTAGGAATTATCAGCCTCAGAATCTAAAACTGGAGTCCTGTCTTAAAAATACTCAGTCTGCAGATGCCAAAACCCTTGAAGGACTTGACAATGTTTTTGGAGGCAATACAATTTGCCACTTTAGTAAATTGTCCTTGCAAAACAAGGAATTATTTGAAGGGGATTGGCTTAATCAAATCATATGGGATTCGAGCGATTTTGTTCCTAAGCCAAAGTTGATCTTTGATCTCCAAGATGATCAAATGCTTTTTGAAGTTTTTGAGCCTAAGGACCTTGGGCATCTTCATTCCCATTCAAGCACAGTTGTTATGAATCATTTTTCTAAGTCATCAATTGGGTTTTCTTTTGATCTTTCTGGTCAGAGTGGGATTTCAATTGGCCGATTTAACTTTTCCAATGACAAATATTATTCTAATCGCAGAAGTGGTCAGCAATCAAAGTCTCAAACTAAGAAGCGTACAATTCATGGTCTAAAAGTTATGCATTCAGTGCCTGCATTGAAACTACAAACTATGAAACCAAAACTGAGAAAGTAAGAACAGTAGTCCTATTCACGTTTCCCTTTTTTGTATATGCCTCTCATACATCTGCGCATCTACTAATCTTATGGTATATTATGTTCTTGGAAAGTTCCAGAGTATGGTGTATTCATTTTTATTTATGTAAAATTATTATTCATTCATTTACACTATATTGTTGACTGTTGTCTTTGTCTGCATATGTCGAAGTGTGGAATCTGTTTTTGATGGTTTTGTAATAGTGAGGATAGGGTTTGCAGAATTGGTGCTTGAAATCCCTGGTACCTTTAACCTTACCAACTAATATTATTTTGTTGTAGTAGGGTGTCAAAGGAATCCGCTATCCCTATACTCCGATTTGATTTCGATAAAAATTAACGGGTTGGGAACTTGCTTTTGTATCTTATAAGTTATCAGAATCGGAATCGGATATTCCGGTAGCTTATTGAAATCGGAATCGGAATCAGTTGATTCCGTTTCCATTAATCTGATTTCGATAAAAAAATTGTATATAAATAAAATAAAATTAATTAAAGTTAAATAAATTATAAAATATAATATATAAATTGATAAAATGATAAAAATAAAGTTTTAGGGAGATTATATCAAATTTTAGTAATTATAAGTGAATTATGGACTTTTTTAAATAAAAAATAATATTTAATATGTATTTCGGAATTTATCGGATTCGATTCCAATTTCGATAACGGAATCGGAATCGGATTGAAATCGGAACATAGTGATTCCGAAATTATCGGAATCGGAACCCCTTAACCCTTATCGGAATCGGAATCGGATTCTGGTGATTCCGCTACCGAATCCAACAAGTTTACAGCCCTATGTTGTAGTCATCTTCCCCGTTGCTAGTTTGTCTATAGCTGATGAGTTTATTATGGTGCAGAATGGGTTACTTCGTAATCCCATTGCCACATTGTTGTCCTAAAAGTTGGGAGATATTGCTACACAACAGGACTGTGTCAATTACTGCTGATGCATTGCTTCGGTGATGTGTCTTCTTATTTCACTATCTTTTTTTTTCTTATGCTTTTCAGCAAGGATATTGCAAACTTTCACAGGCCAAGAGCTCTTTGGTATCCTCGTCATAATGAGTTCTTTGGTAAGGCTGAAAGGATGACTTGTTCTCAAGGAACCATCAATATTATATTGCTGACCCTGGGAGGCAAAGGGACCAAATTTCATGTGGCTGCAGAGGAAACATTGTTTTCTGTGAAGTTAAAGTTTGCAAAAAAATTAGGTTTGTAGCATCCTTTGGCAGTTCACCAAGTCATTTATTTTCATTTTTTTATGGTAATACCGTAATAGCCACTTCACTCTTGTTATCCATTTGTATAGTCATTGAATCTGGAGAAGTATTGATGTAAATGTTGATCTTGTGCTTGATCAGATTTCAAGCCAACAGAAGGGATCAAAATATTTTATTCTGGCAAAGAGCTAGATGAGGGCAAGTCACTTGCCATCCAGAATGTGAAGCCAAATTCTCTGCTTCAGCTTGTTCGCACCAGGATATATCTATGGCCTAGGGCCCAAAAGCTGCCAGGGGAAAACAATCCTCTTCGTCCTCCTGGAGCATTCAAGAAGAAGTCTGATCTATCTGTGAAGGATGGTCATGTCTTCCTAATGGAGTATGTTATCCCATTCTTTCTTTATACTGTATAATCCTTTATTTTTATTAATTTTATCCTAACATTGTTTCCATTGTTTTTTCTTCTATTTCTTGCTCCTTACACTACTGTGTGACAAATTTTATTTTTGTGTTATGTCACATATAATTGTTAATTTTGGCCGGCCAGTAATGTTTAGAACCATGATTGTGGTCATTGGTTGCCAAGGATAACAGAATTGGAATTGGATCCTGGATGGCTCCATTCCGATCTGGATATGGCTGATCCACTAGACCAAAAGCCGATCCTTGAATTGGCTTGGATTGTTTTTATTTTTTTAAAATAAAAAATCAGGAACATCAGAAAAAATTAATAAAAACAAGATAACATCAAATTGCATACATCAATTTGAATGGCATGAGTATGATTAAACAATTATGTACTATCAAAATTTAAAATACAAATAATATGTAAGTACAATCTTATGATCACCAAAAGTCATGATAACTATTATATGACTTCTCATTTGCTTGATCTTGCGATGTCCACTGTGATTGAGAAGTCAAAATGTGTCCATTTCTATATCATAGTGATTGAACTATTTCTCTAAACTCTTATTTTTACATGTGGTGGATGTGTAGGTGGAACATGTGCCTCAATTGAGAATGCCTCCAGATAAGAAATGATAACTCCCTAGGTAGTCATTGTAAAATCTCAATTGTGCCAAATGATAATAACCACTAGAATATTGGTGTTAGCCCAAATCATGTTCTACTATAAGATGATTTCTCCTACACCTGCACCTGTATCTGCACCTGCACCTGCACCTGAAACCTGCACAATTGTGGTGTATTGACAACTGCATCTGATTCATTACTTGATAAAGACTTGAGGATTATCAATTGGACTTGTATTTTCTCCTGACTTCTAATTTTATTCTCTTTGCAATTACTTTTTTCTTGGGCCTGTGTGCTAGTCACAATGCCATGCTGATACTTCTTTTTCACATTTTTAAACTCTCCAAGGTGGCTGGTACTGGACTTTGCTTTCTGTTTACTTTTTTCTTGTGAGGGTGCTAGATGTGGAACAAGTGCAAGTTGCATATGCTGTTAAAGTTCTTGACTTGTAGCCTACACATCGTTAATTTCTCCCTTGGTCCAAATGATCTTCTTGGTTGAACTCTAAAGATGATTTTCCATTTATCTTTACTATCCAAGCTACCAATGCATGCTTCTCTTGGAATAGATATTTCAAATCAATACCAGATAGCTTTCCTCTACTTCTTCCCATTCATGATATGATCCACCATTTTACCTTAAGAATATTTATTTAGATATGTTTTTGGCCTTTTTTATATTACTAATTCTTAACCTCATGGTGTAATGAAAGCACCAACTTCTTTAATCATGCATATAACAACCTATTTATGCTCTTTTTGTGGATAAGAATGAATATAATTCAGTTTTTCTCGCATTACAAAGAGTTTATGTTTTGGATCAATATTTTAACGTCAATAGAAATTAACGGATTCTATCCACTTATGTTGTTTACTTGTATCCATCATTTAACTGCACCAAGGAGAACAAGACACATAAGTGACATAAATCTTGCAATGAACATTGATTATAAATCATAAAATAAAATAGCTTAAACTTTCTAGAGCTAACTTTGTCAAATGCATATCTCAAATCTGATCTGAATAAATACTAACTCATCCTATATGACTGTGTTTGAAACAAAAATAACTATGATAACTTCAATCTAGTAGCATAAAATGGGAAATATATGTTTTGACATACTTCCAACTCGGCTTCCATCCTTTCTTGCTGATTTCTTGCAGGATTTTGTATCATTGGCAATGTATCCTTCGTTACTTAAAGCCTTGTTATGTATCTCTCTACCATATTATTTTATGAAATTTAAAAAAATATCTTGTAATAATAAAAATACAGTTAAGTATTGTTTAAATTTATAAATGAACATAATTGTACAAGCATAATAATTACTGGCCACATGAGCATCATAATGTATTGTCATGTCCCATCATTTATCAATAATATTTTACCATTTTTATATTCATTTGGATGTTTGTTCTTTATTTTCAACTTTGTCTTATCAAGTGCATCCTATAAATATCTCATGCAGTTTTTGTCATTAAAATCTATCAATCTTAATTCTTCACAAGGTTTCTATAATCATTAGATAATATGGAATTCTCTCTTAAAAACAAGGATTCACAGTAAGATGCTCCATCTTAACCAATATTTCAAGCTAATCTAGTTTGTTGTGCAGCTTACCCATACAGTCTATATGGTCAGTTGAATAAATAAATCAGCCAATGCATGTTTATGTTTGCTTTAGCTCTCCAATATACTAAATGATTCATGTTATGTGACTAGGCTCGGTTTAGGTGAGGGTGCTGGTTGTTGGATCAGACAATTGATTTTCATTAGATGGCTGAGGCTGTCCTGTGTCAGATGACTGGTTGAGGGTGTTCTGGTGGTGTAGATGCACTGAAGCGCAGCGTGTCCACCAAACAAGACCATTTTCGTGTGATGTCAGCTTGATCGCATTTTTGCGAGCCATATGAAAGGTGGCAGAACACGAAAAACACCCTAGCCCTGTAGCTGCCACTGTAGTTTTGTCGCCGGTCTTTGAAAACTTTCTAAGCACAACAGTGTTCATTGACTTCGAGGCATGGAAATAGTGTATGAAAAGTAGAGGCGATCGACGGATAAGAAGATGGACAGAGAAACAATCAAAACTGAAGGATGAGCTATCAGAAAAGATGGGATCCGATGTTAAACATTGAAATTAGAGGCTCCTCAAGAATGTTGAATGTGATTCTTTGAGACGTTGACCTGTGCATAGGTGCAGGAGAAGTTGGCTGAAGGCTCGGATGAATCTGGGGATCGTCGAATCTCTTCCGCAAAAGGTAGAGCTGTTGCACCAATAGTCAGATTTGTTTGGGAGTTGCTGCATGGATGTTGATTGCAGTCATCCGGGTATCAACATATGCTGCAGAAGAAACTGTAGATGACGAGCTAGCTGCAAAATCGTCACGAAGGTCGCTTTGTCGTCAAAGGGGCATTGAATGCTTTGAAGTCGATCAATCCATCATGGGAAGAAGATGGTGAAGTCACAGAAGATGAAGCCGACTTTGCAAACCTATTAAGAGTGAAGATGGAAGAAGGCTTGGAGGCTGAGGGTTAGGAGGGGAAAAAAGGATGGCTCGCCATCCAAGAGGATGGAGATTTGGGAAGGCCTCCTCAGCCATTTGGGTAGGTGAAGAAGAAGAACTAGTGCTGTGCCCCTACTTGATGAACACGTGTCTTGTGCTTCCATAAATTTTCATTCATTGTGTAGTTTCATACTACATTGTGGACACGTATAGAGTGCCAATTATTAGAAAAAGGACCTTCAAGATATTATTTACATATAAGTCCTTCTAAGGACTAGAATGAACTGAAATAACTCAAAAGAAATTAAAACTATTTACAAGTGGGTCCTCCAAGGACAAAATGTAAAGTAAACTTAACATGGACTAAATTGGTTCCCATCATTCTCCCTTACCGGGAGGAAACTCATCTTTGAGTTTCAAATGACAACTCGAGCTTCAATGCTTTATTTACCCTTTGTGCACCGAAGCTGTTAGAAGCATCCCATGAGTTGACTCATAGGAATAAGCTGATCCGAGATTTTGGTACCAAAATTGGTGCTGGATGACATGATGGAACTAGGTTAAAAACTTGTAAAATGACATTGGAGAGCTAAAATGAAATCAAAACATACCAAAATGGAGTAAACTTGGCTTAAACTGGTCTAAAAAGTTGCTACACCGGCCTTAAATTGGTCCAGAATGGCTCGATCCGGCGTAGACCAGGTCAATCTGGGCTGAACTGGCCATGAACCACCTGAACTAGGTGATCTTGATGTTAAACTAGGCTGAACCAATGTGAACTAGGTGGTTATGACATTGGACTAGCCAACTCAAACATGACTTGAACTCCCACTGGGTCATGGAAGCATCTGGGCTGGACCTGAGGGCCCATGACGTTGGGCTCCTCCAGGTGGCATGGTGTCTTCTCATGGGCATTCGAAAGGGGGGGGGTTGATGGTAGCTTCTGGCAGTGCTCGAGGGCATGAGGGGTGGCAGGACCCCTTGTAGGTCCCAAAAAAGCTTTGGGCATGGGGATTTTTTTTCATCTTCAGCGTTCTCCTTCTTCGTCCTCGCTCGTCCAGACGGTAAAGAATAGGGGAGCACGACAGGTAGGTTTAGCCGACACCAGCGGGCGGTCGAGTGATGTGGGACATCCGCACAGGGAAGAAGGAGCCAGAGAGGGATGAGGAGGGAAGGAATGGTGGTGGTGATGGTGCTCCAAAGGTGGATGGCAGGGAAGCAGAGGTGTCTGGGATGGTGTGGAGAAGTTGGAACCCTTTGGTAGGCCCGGAGGGGCTGGATGGCTGCAGGAGTGTCCTAGTAGGCCGTGGGATCCAGATGGGAGTAGAACAGCTGATGACGCATATGAAGTCTATCAGGGGATTGCTGGAGGGTGTTGATGCATTGCTAATGCCACATAGAACATGACAGGTTCCTGTAGTCACCCGGGAATCACCGGATGATGGTGGATGGCGCAGAGGACCTGTGCACTGGTTAGCATGGATCAGATACATGTTGAAGGCCCTTGTTGATGTTGATTGACTGGCTTGCAGAAGCTTTCAATGATGTCTATGGTGAGTGTGGTAATCGACTAGAGGACAAGTAACCATGAAGGGGTAGTGGAATGACACAGAGGTTGATTGAAGGGAGGGGAGAATGCTTTGAACTGGCCCTCTGCCATGGATGGAATGAAAATCGGCCTCCTGCTAAGGGTAAAGAGTACTGTCTGCCTCCTGTTAGTGTGGAGAAGAAGCCTCCTTATGGATGGGGTGTGATGCTACCATGGGGCCAATCCCCCCCTACAGGAACCCAAGGGCTGAATGCCACTTCCTTTCCAAAAATTCACTTGTGTATATTTTTGAGACTACATGGTGAACTCTTATATAGAGAGCCATTTGTTACAAAAAGGATCTTCAAGAGATTGTTCACATATAAGTCCTTCTAAGGTCTAGAATGAACTACAATGACTCAAAAGAACTTAAAACTATTTACAAACAGGTCCTTCAAGGACAAATGCATAATAAACCTAAGATGGATTAAATTGGTTCCCATCAATAAAGTTGGTAGCAAATCGAGTGGGATCATGCTTAATGAGATTATTCCCATCTGTGTGCATTCTGAAGAAATGGATCAAGTGAGGATGGTCATATATGAATAATATGATTAGCTGCTGTTGACTAACAAGTGTGTTGATAGATGTTTTTTTTTCTTTATATCCTTCAACATTAAGTCAATAGAATGTTATGCACAATGTCCAAATGTGTCTTCTTTTATCCATCAACTTTTTGCATACAACATTATAGCAATGTTCCTGTCTGTTACGGTTTGAGCAGTGGTTTCTTCACTAATTTTCTGTGGTTTCTTCACTAATTTTCTGGACCACGTCATGCATCAAAGAAATAAGTAAATTGAATTACCCTTCTCCAAGTTAACTTAGGCCTACCACGCCCCTTTTTTGTTTTTATCATTTTAATATTTTCTATCTTTCTAACTGCAGCCTCTGTAGGTCTACGTTTAGTATGTCCAAACCATCTCAATCTCCCTTCTTTCAATTTGTCTACAATTCTCGTTACTCCTACATTTTCTCAAATATATTCATTCTTTATTCTATCTAATATATTGTGACCACTCATCCATCATAACATTCTCATTTCGGCAACACTTATTTTAGAAGTATGTTTTTCTTTTATTGTCCAACATTCACTACCATACAACATTGCAGGTCTTATATTTGTACGATAAAATTTTCCTTTCAACTTTAATAGAATTTTACGATCACATAGAACCCCTGAAGCCAATCTCCACTTCATCCAACCTGTTTTAATCATATGATTAACGTCTTCATCACATTCTCCATCTTTTTGAATAATTGATTGAAGATACTTGAACTGAGTTTTTTGAGACAATATTTTCCCATATACATTGACGCCCGCCCTCACCTACTTCTATTTGGTTTTCATTAAATTTACAATGCATATATTCTGTTTTAGTTCTACTTATCTTGAAACCTTTAGTCTCCAAAGTATTTCTTCACATTTCTAACTTTCTATTCACTCCTTCTTGTGTTTCATCTATCATTACGATATCGTCCGCAAATATCATACACCAAGGTATGATTTGATGCATTAATAAATTTTAAAAAGGTTGTATCCCTAAAACAATACACAACTAAGCTTATTATTCTCCTTGTGATTCTTATCCTATTGCACATAATAGTACAATCTTATTATTTCTAGATGGTGAAATCCATCAATTCAGGCCTTCAATTCGTTAACCATCACATCATGTTCAATTTCATAAATGTATTTTGAAGTGGGAACTTATAGTCGTGTTCTAATCTCTTCAATAGTATCTTTCATTATTTAAAAGTATAATGTTGTATGAGTTGGGGCACTGATGTAACCTCAAAATTCGAAACATTTTAAGGATTTTGATTTTGGAAATTCATTTTCCTATTTGGATTTGAATTAGACCTTGGCGTTGACTTCTTAGGAAAATAGGTGGTATACCATAGAAGTACTAACTAGGGTCAATGGTATATATCAAGGTGGGATGGGTCGCGGGTCGCGACCCTATTTTTTTAAATTTTTTTTTGAAAATTTCAAAAAAATAAGAAAAATGCGAAAAAAAATCTGAAAAAATACAGAAAAATTGAAACAATTAAATGACATGATTTAAATAAATAATACATAAATTTTATTCTAACGTGATGTGTTCTACACTTTGTAGGTAGTTGATGTACTCTCCCCATGTCATTTGGGTTGAGTACAAACGATACGTACACACGACGATTATATTCGTCGGTCCCTCGGAAACTATCCTAAGACTTGATCCAAACGAGTCACCATAACTATAGGTCGATTGGATCGAAGTATCCGATGACTCCACATAATTCATTCCACAATACTCTTGATCGTATGTAGGGAACCAAGAGCCTTGGGATGAATCATACACATAGTCGGAGGCATCGTGGTATTCTGCTCCAACTCCATGGCTACGATAACCTCTTCTACCTTGTGGCCTTCTACCATGATCGGTATCTTGGGTCGCATGAGTATATTGCTCCTCGCCGGTAAAACGTAACGACGTTGTATGAGATATGGGAGGATATGAGGTCCCTTGTACTTGTAAAGTGTTCGCGCCCTCGTATCCAGCACCATCATCGCTGCTACTCTTTGACGACGAATCCTCGGACGTCTAGTACTGCACTCGGATGTTCGGCTCCGGCGTATCTTCTCGATCGTCTTCGACCGTATCATTATCTGCAATATCAAAAGGATCAGTCATAACTTGTTTACCTTTTCGCCTACTTTGCGTACCTTGACTAGTTCCTTCTCCGGTCCTCTGGCGCTTTCTTCAGAGAGGGAGGGATCCGGAATTCTTCGGCCAACGGGACATCGTCGAGCACTCCTTGACCCATTGTCGGTCTTGGGTTGAACTCCGGTTCTCCCAACCCTTCTCGGTCGTTGACCCAAGCTTCTAAGGAGTTCTTCTCGTAGAATATTTGATCTAAATCGATGTCCTCCTCTTCAATTTGCGGCTCCTCGACCGAACGTCCCGCCGCCTGTGATATCCAACTCTTTTGGTCCATCTGGTTTTGCTTCATTCTTTCCAAATTCCTCAACTTTAACCTCGTATTTGTAGTGACAATACACGAGGTCTTCAAGCCTCCTCGATGTCAACCTATTTCTTTGCTTTGTGTGAATCGAAGCCGAATGTAGACCAATTTCGCTCGCGGCCCGAGGCCGAAGTGGTTTGACTTAGGACACGATGGCTACGTCCGCCAAGTCCTCGTACCCCGGTACTTTACCATGGTCCATCCACCAATCACCGCATAAATTGAATGTCTTACATTATTATATAAGTAAACTTTGATTAATTATTTGATGAAAAACAATTCTACTTTGATTACATTATTATCTACGTACCCGGACTTAGTAGCATCACAGCTCGTTCAACTCTGCTCGTTCCAAAGTGAAAACTCCGCATTCTGTAATCATACATCTTGTTGCAAGCGATAATAGCCCGGTCGTCGTCGCCAAGCATCCGTCGGATGACGCTCTTCACGTCATCTAATAGCTCGTTCGTCGCCTTGAAATGTGGACTATAGCAGTATCTTGGGTTGAAAAATAACCTACGAACCAAATAGTATTAGTAAACAACTTATACATAACATTGATTAATAAAAAGTTGAGTAAATGCTTAAGAAAATTTACCTGCTGCATGTATGGGTTGATGTAATGTACGTTCCCAGCGACGATCTATAATATCCCACCACTTGGCGAAGTCGGACACGGTCTTGGAGATTTCTTCCTTCGCTCTCTCAACCGCATCGAATAAATACTCCATGTCTGCTTTTCTATTTTCGTCAACTATCCTTAGTACCTTCACTATGGGTTGGACGATGTCTAACGTCTTCTTCACAACTTTCCAAAAATCTCCAGTCTCTATTGTCTCTTCTACTTTTCTCCCCTTTCTCTTATCCAATGAGTTACATCTAGCCATCCAACTATCCCAACTCGGTGAAATGACCATTTGAGTTAGAGCTCTCCTTTGACTCAATAAACTTTCTAAGGAAATATAGTGGGAGGCGAACCGGGTTGCACCGGGCCGTAACAACTCTCGCCCCTTGGTGTGTTCCCTCGTAAGTGCAAGGACAAAGTTGTGGTTATAAATAAATGAAGAAATAAATTGGGTTAGCTTTACTACCCAGTCTATTTGAGGATCCTTGCATATATCCTCCAACATCAAGTCTAAAGAGTGGGCGGAACAGGGTGTCCAATACAACTTTGGTCTTTTGACCATAAGCATCTGACCGGCCGCTTTGTATGCGGCCGCATTGTCTGTGACTACTTGAACTACCCGGCTCTCTCCTATTTCTTCTATCACTCCATCTATCAATTGGTAAAGATACTCCGCATTCTTTACCTGTCCTGATGCGTCGACCGACTTCCAAAAGATCGTGCCGACTTGACTGTACACTAGGAAATTGATCATTGTCTTCCTAGTTATACCTGTTAAGCATAAGACATTAACTAAGTTATACCAAAAAGAATGTTTATACATCTAATATAAATGAGTAAAAGAAAATTAAATTACCGG
This sequence comes from Cryptocoryne crispatula var. balansae, assembly GCA_036172225.1. Classification (NCBI taxonomy): domain Eukaryota; kingdom Viridiplantae; phylum Streptophyta; class Magnoliopsida; order Alismatales; family Araceae; genus Cryptocoryne; species Cryptocoryne crispatula. The sequence goes on along the minus strand of CM069929.1, from coordinate 9,213,356 downwards.
TCCATCCGTCGGTCATTAACGTGCAACCTCGTTCCTCCCATATGCGTTCAAATGATGCCACGTACTTCTTTGTTTCTTGCACCTCCATACGAAGATATACATTGTATATCTTCTTTAGGTTTGGACCAGGCACTCCCCTCCCGACGTCTGCGATCGTGTCGATCATGTTCTCGTAGTATGGTCCCTTCGCGGCATTTGCCGGGATGCTGTGGTGAAAGAACCACCTTGACGTTGCCCGGCCAATCATTTCCTTACATAATTTGAGGTTCTTCCTCGCCGTCGTGATTGTCGTTTGACGTTGTCGTGGTCTGGTGATTACGGGATCCACGGGACCTACTGCCGGGTCGTCGTCTTGTGTGAGATCATGAACCTCATCTTGCGGTTGGTTGTTGGATCCTCTTCCGCTTCCTCGACCACTCCCACTTCCAGATCCTTGACCCATCATTCGGCCGGTGCGTCTATGGAACTCTTCGTCGGCGAATGATCTTCGACTTGCTTCCATTTCCCGTGAGAGTTCATCTATTTAAGAAACATTTAAGTATTTAACTACTTAATTATCCTTTAAAATAGAAGAATGAACAACGTTTATGAGTAACACCTCCCATACCTTCGTACTCTTCGTCTCCAAAAATATCCGGCCTCTCTTGTCCGGTCCCGTAAATGTGTACGGAACGTCTCCCCGGTTGTTGCAATTCTTCTCGGACGGTCTCCTTATGCCGTTTGCTAGTTCCCTTCGTTTGCTCCATCGCTTGTAGGTGCCTACGAAATTGAGCTCTGACCTCCGGCGGAGTCCGTGTGCAAGGAAGAATGTTTCCCTTCATGCCTGCAAGATGAAATTTTAAACGATAAATACCACCGAATATTACTTTGTCGCAATATTTACATTGCACTTTTCTCTCCGACATGGAGATCAAATTGCAATGCAACCAAGCCGGATCACTCCGGGTCGTGCCGGTAGTTTGGGTTGTTTGGCTTGGAGAAGATATTTTTTTAATTAAATAATTACTTAAGTAAGTAATAAATTATTTTAAAAGTTAATGACGTTAATTAGTGACTACTAATGTAAGTATACTTTTAATTATGCAAAAATAATGCTCAACTATTTATATGATCAAGTAAGTAATTAACTATACCTTCCAACTAATGATGTATTAAGTAACTACTAAACTAAATATCTAACTAATCTTCTAGCTAACTAACTATGTAAGTAAGCAAATAAGTATTAAAAAGAAGAAACTACTTAACTAACTAATCAATGAAACAAAAGTTAAATAAATGAACTAAATGAACTAATGAAATGCTTAATGAAATAATTAAGTAAATGAGGAACAAAATGAGAGCAATGAGAGCAATGAGAGCAATGAAAGCAAAAATTAGAGATTTAGAGTGAGAGTGGGGGGGTGGGAGTAAGGGGAGCCCCTTGGGGGCTTTAAATAGCCCCCAAGGGGCTGAATGGGGGGGCTGCGCCCCCCATGACCGTTGCCAATGGTCTGGCAACGATCATGTGACCGTTGCCAGCCGGGTTGCGCGACCCGGCCGGGTTGCGTGACCCGGTCGGCGGGGTCGCGCGACTCGCGCGACCCGGCCGCGACCCCGCGACCCGGCCGGGGGAGTCGGCCCGACCGGGTCGCGACCGGGCCGGTCGGGGCTAAACCCGACCGGGTCGGGGCCGGGTCGCGACCCGGGTCGCGACCCGGCATACCATGGTATATATAAAATTATAGATTGAGGTTGTTAGGTTTTTTGAAATTTATTTTGACCTCTCCCCGTCGGATGGTGCGAAGATCCGACGTTAATTACATCGAGAAAACTCGAATACCCTTGATTATCCGTCATAGAAATCCATTGAAGTAGAAGACATGCATCCACAAAAATAAACATTCACATGCACAGGAGAAAACAACCCCATGAACTTGATGGAATGCAAGCACTTAATGTTTCTTTTTTTTGGTTAAGTTGATTTGAATTTTGTTTGATTTGGTTTGAATTTGATTTGATTTAAGTTGAATTTGATTGTGAGTTATTTGTTGATTTATATTCTGTTTGAATTTGAGTTTGTTTAATTGAATTTTGACAATTTGTTTATTATTTGATTTTGAATGAGACTTGGGTTTAGCTTAAGGAATATGATTTGTTTGGGGTGAAATTATCTTCTTTAATCTATTTGATTTATGAGTTTTAATTAGACTTCGGTTGAATCTGTAGGATTTTAAGTTTCATGGATTTGACAGTTTCTGGATTCTTTCTCATGCAACTTTCAGATTTATGTGAACTGATTTAATTGTCTTGAATTGAATTGGTTGATGGATTATTTATTAATTTTGTTTGTTTTAGGTTCATCTTGTTTAGTTAAAGTTGACTCATTTTAAAATTTGATTAACATGCAGATTTCATGAGGTCCAGATTAATAGTTCATTTGATTGATTTAACTTAATTTGAATTAAATATGGGTTTAATTTAAAGATTTTTGATTTGGGTTGATTTAATTTAATTGATTTGACCACGTTTGGAATGGAGTTGAATTTTGAATTTAGTTTAGATTAATGCCTGGCATGTTATTAAATTTGTTTGGCTTGTTTGATTTGAATTTGGATTAGGTTTGTTTGATTTGATGATCTGACCTAATCTTGTTTGAAATGGATCTTGTTGAGATTGACTTATTTAGACTTAGTTTAATTTGAGTTAAATCTGTTTGATTAAAACGAATCGGAGCTTGATGGTTGGTTAATGTTTTGGTTTGGATTGATTAGAGTTCCCTGAATTGCTCGGCTTAAATTTGATTGACAGATTATGGCTTGTCATTTGATCATATTTGGAACAGGTTAAGGACTATGCAGATTGGGATTTTACAGTTTTTTAATTTTAGTTTTGAGTTCTGATTTCAGAAATTTCACATTATTATTTGTTATCTCAGTTTGTTGATCCTTTTAGAACCTTTTCAAATCTTTATCTCCGGATGTGAAGTTCGGATTTCAATGTTCCGAAATTAAACCTTCAGATTTCAGTAATTTAGAGTTCAGATTTTCCAGATTCTGTATGTTTCAGATTTGGATTATGTTTTAAATTTCAGTTTTAAAATTTTAGACTTTCAGGTTTTTAAATTTTGCAGACTTGACAGGTTTCGGATTCTTCAGATTAGGCTTCAAGTTTTAAATTCCCAGATTTCTGATTTCCTGCAGATTTTACAGAATAAGTTGGTTTTCAGATTTAGGGGTTCTTCAGATTTTGATTTCAGATTTTTATGTTTCGGATTTTTGTATGTTTCAGATTTTATATACTTCAGATTTTATACATTTTAGATTTTAAATTGATGGTCTATTTGATTTTGGTCCAGGAAATATGGCTTTAAGTTTATCTTAAAAAAAAGAACCGGTTTGTTGGCTTTAATTTGATTTAAATTTACTTGGTTGGAATTGATTAGACTTTGATAGATTATAATGAGTTAATTGCAGTTTTATTTGAATTTGGAATGTTCAGATCCTAAACTTTCAGTTCTCAGATTTCCTTTGAACGTGAAGTTCAGATTTTGAATCTCCAAATTCCATATTGCAGATTTTTTTTTAGTTCGGATATCCTGCAGATTTCAGATTTTCTCTCTCTCCTTTTTTTTCCTGCACTCCCATCACTTCATAGGGTCATTGATTTTTCCTCTTCCATTAAATTGCACAATCCTTCGCACTGTTTACACAATTTGAAACACAACGCTTTGACATTCGTTCCATCAAATTGGAACCAAGCGTCTGTTGGTCTTTGATCAACTTGAATGTTGTCTTGAACATGTTCCGGTCTTTGATAGGCATATGATCCTTCCTTCCGACCGGTCCAAGATTGAGCATTCCCGGCTTTTGATAAGCTTATGGGAAGTCGTCTTGTAGTTGGTATCCCTCATTAGCTCATAGTTTGGCATATCGGCATGTTAATCATGCATAGCCTCCCCATAGCATAATGGCAAATAACTCCCTCTTGGGGCATGGTAAGACATTGGGGTCTTTTAAATAGACCTTTGTATGTCTACCTTAAAGGGTCAAGGGGCGTGCTTCAAGCCGGCCCATTGCTTTCCCTATTTATTCTCATTCTTTTATGTTAAGCCAAGACCATGAGGCGGGTTTTTAGCCGGCCGGATGCTCGTCTCGGTTTGTGAATTAAATTAAGTAGATTTTTATTTAACTTATATTTATTATTTATTTTATTATTATTATTATTTTATGGGTCAAGAGGCGTGCTTAAAGCCGGCCTATTGCTTTCCCATTGATTTTGAGTTCTTTTAGGTTACGCCGAGACCATGAGGCGGGTTTTTAGCCGCCGGATGCTCGCCTCGGTTTGTTTAAATTAATTAGTATATTTTTTATTTATTTTAAGTTGATTGCTTATTTTAAAGTGTTCTTTTTTTTACTTGAATTGCCCCTTCAAACCACTGCTCGCGCGTAGGTCCATTGGGCCCTATTGGGCTTGCGCCCCCTGCCTCCACGTCCTGCCCCTCTTTTTTGTCTCCTCCTTTTGGGTGGGCCCCACGAATGTTGACCCCTGGGTCAACTCCTCCCGCAGCTGCTCACGGCCGGCTCCTCTTCACGCGCGTGCGGCCACGGCGTCGACCGCGGTCGGCCGGGCGACGTCCCCCTTTTTTTTCACTTATATTTTCAGCGGGCCCCACGATATGCCACGGTAGAGTATAATTGGGCAAAAAATAAAACCCCCGGTGCTGTTCACACCCCGGCTTCTCCTCCCGGCCGCGAAGGCATCCCACAGCGCCCCGGACCCCGATCGGTTGCAGCGGCGTCGACGGAAGAGGAAGAAGAACTCGGCGATGGCAGAGGGGAGGTAGAGACCTTCACCGGCAGTGGTGGAGGAGGGTAAAGGCCTTGAAGACGTCCGCGACGGCTTGGAGAAGCTGGTTCCGACCTGGTCCGAAGAGGCGGGAGGCTTCGACGGCGATAATGGAGGGGCTAGCTGCCTCTACGGCATCCACGGCGGCCGGTGGAAGCGGGCGAGAGGTGGGAACGACTCCAACGACGCGCCGGAAGGAGAAGAAGGCAGGACCGGAAGAAGGAGATGGCTCCGGTGGTACCGCGGGAGGACGACAAGGGTTTGGCTGCGCTCGGTAACCTTCCTCACTCTCTTCTCGGTCTCCTCTTTCTGGCCTCTCTTCCCTCTACCCTCGACCCCTCCGTCGATCCCTCTTCTTATAGCCGTCTGCCGGGTGCAGGATGCTGCCGTAGGGACCGGTAAAGGGGTTGGCTCCCTGTTCCAAATCTTGCAAGGGGGATCGCCCCCCTCCTGCGCACCCGACCACCAGTCGGCGGGGTAAAGTGTTCTGCCGTCTTTCCATTTGCGTTTGCTTCCCCCGCCCTTTCTCTTGCCCGCTGGTCTTCATCGTTTTTCTCCTTCTTTTCCTCTTTCTTTTTTCTTTGAAATTCCAGGTGTCAACAGGCACCTACATGAAGATGACATATAACCAAGTATTAAAACTTATTTTAACAGTAACATAAATGATAATAAGAGTTAGAGTTGTAAGTTATCAGTTTATATGGAGAAATCACATGTAAATATGTTTTATTGCATGCTTTGTAGCATAAGTAATTGCTTTGACTTTTTTGAATGCTTGATGTATTATTTGTTAATCAATATTTTGTTAGCTACATCTACTCATTTATAGGTCGAGTCTACTATGAGCGACAAAACTTATTAACTCCCAGCTCTTAGTTGTGTAGGTTGAGAGGGCTCAGTAGATGAATGTCTAGTCGCAAATCCCCTTGTCCCTTTCCTACTCTCGTCATCTTCTTTTTGGAAACTTTTACTTTCATACATTGTTGTCTTCATCTATACACCCTCTTCATCATCTGAACTGGATGAAGTACCATCCATTTGTTTTTGTCCCCTTTTTTCTCATATTGATGATTAAATTGGTATCTCTATGTTATAGTAACTCGGAGTTCAAGTCTTTTTTCACTTAATCCTTGATTCTCTTTGATATGCTTTTCATGTAAGTAGACTCTCATCTATTCTCATAGTTCTATAGAGTTTGCCACATTTTTTTTACATTTTCATTGATTCCACCTGCATGTTAGTTAAGGCAAAAAACACATCTATTCATTTGTTTTTCATACCACTTATATTGGATATTCTTATTTGTCACATCCATTATAAATCCATGATCTCAACCAACATCACAAGATCCAGTGGCATCATGTTCTTGATTAGCTATTTTATTACACACACAACACATTAAATAAAATATTAGTGTAAAATTTAGTGCCATCTGGAATCAGACCAGATATGATCTAATTTATCTAGATCTGATCTAGCGGATCCAGATGTGGATCAGTTATATATAAACTTGAGCTAGCCAATTTGGATTGAAAACAGGACAACAATGTAGCGAGCATCACCTCTCTGGTGGTGGCGACCCTAAAACGCTGTGGACATCAAGATATATTTTTTTACACTTCAACAGCTGCTTAAATGCTGTGGTGCCGCTGTTGACACCCATATTTTCAAGCAATAAAGGATTATCAGGTTCAGGGATTTCCGAAGGCTTAAAGTTTGTTGGCTAGTGGCAACTTTTAGACAATTGGCATATGATTCAAATAAAGAGAATTGTATAATGGTTACCCTATGGATACTGTTAGCTACGTACTTGTGCTGAAGACAGTCAATCCGATGCTTAAACAAACAAACAAAGAGGGTGGTCTACCCCAAAATAGCTTGTAGAAGTTACTTTCAAGTCATGACGCAGAGATGAGATGCTACTCAGAATCGCGTACAATCAGCTCAACCGGAAGAGGGGTCAGGTACATTGCAGGTTCGGTGGCTTATCGAAAAGGCCTTGAACAAATCCCGTCAATGTGGAGAATGTTGGGAAAAGGAAGGTCTGGGTAGTAAAAATGGATTATTCCGATGAACAAATTGATTAACAATGACGAGTCGGTCGGAGGGAGATAAAAAAAGGAAAATTTGCGGTGGCAGAACCAACCTCCCACGCTGGCTCAGACTCACCCGAGGGGAAGGAGTCCTACGGGCAGGGGGAACTGCCTAAACAAACCTATCAGGGTCGTCTCCTGGTCCTAAGCTGTTTTGAGTCCTTCACGGACCAGGATTCCACTTTACGGAAGGTATTCAATCGCAAGAAGGAGTCCGACGCGGTTGGGAGGGTCAAGCTCCCGCGTTTTGAGCCTTCCGAGTCTAGTTCGGATCGAAGCTCCTGTTCGGCAGATCTCCTGACGGAGGAAGGGGAGCGTAATCCTACTTTACGCGGCAGAGAGAGTTGGAGAAGAAAAGGGAAGCTAACCCCACAAATCCGGGACCTTTCCGAGTCCAGCTCGAGGGCAGAGGCCCTATTCGGTGAGCTTCCTAACAGAAGTGGGAGAGCCAGGGGCTTATAAAGCCCATCAGAGGCAGTCGCGCGGGGGGAGGTGAGCCAGAGACCGGAAACCCGACAGAGAAGGATCGATCAATAGAGAGAGGGAGAGACCACGAGACAACAGAGAAGGGAGGGCGAGAGTTACCTCTTCCAGGCGCACCGTCGGGGCCTTCTTCTTCTTCCCACGAAGCCAGCGAAGCCTCCTCCTCCGCCTGTCGACGCTATCGGAGCCGCCTTCCTCCGCTCACACCGCCGTCGAGCTCCCGTGCTTCTTCCAGTGCGGACGTTGGGGCTCTAGCCTTCCTTGCGCAGTGCCGCCGGCAAGGTCTTCTTCTTCTCCCCCGTCGAGGTTGTCTTCCCTCACGGTTAGGGACTGCCGGCACCTTCTCCCGCTGTCGGGATCCCGTCGCCGTCGAGGCCGCGCTCCGCCGTCCCTCTGTTGCAACCGAACGCCAAGAAGAGACGGGGGGATTATCCCCCCCCCCCCCCCCCCCCCCCCCCGACTTATGTCCATGCTGGACATACAAGGGAGGGGGGCCCGCGTGAGGAGGTGCCGCCGCGTGAGGACTGTTGACCCTCTGGTCAACAGGATGGTGGGGCCCACCAGAAAAAGATGTGAAAAAAATAGGAAGAAGAAGAGAGGCAGCGGCGAGGCCCAGTAAGGAAACCGTGGCGATGGGCCGCGAGGGCCTGTTTTGACCCGGGTGAACAGTGTCCGGCAAAAAAAAAAAAAACATATTTCTTTTTAAAACAAACCCTTCAATTTAAGTTAAATAAAAATACACTAATCAATTCAACAAACCGAGGCAAGCATAAGGCCGGTTCTAAACCCACCTCATGGCTTCGACATAACTTAAAAGAAATTCAAAATAGATAGGAAACCAGGAGGCCGGTTCTAAACCCACCTCCTGACCCATAATTAATTCAAAAAATAATAATAAAACAAACAATCAACTTAATCTAAATAAAAATCCATTTAATTCAAACAAACCGAGGCAAGCATAAGGCTGGTTCTAAACCCACCTCATGGCTTCGGCTCAACTTAAAAGAATTTAAAACAAAGGGAAACGAGGAGGCCGGTTCTAAACCCACCTCCTGACCCTCTTCCTAAGGTAGACATCCAAAGGTCTATAAAAACAGACCCCAATGTCTTACCGGTGCAGCAAGCAGTTCATCCACTCATGGAGGAGTCATGAAGATAGATATGAGCTAATTTCCCACAAGTCTATCAAAGACCGGGACATGCTCAGTTTCAAGACAAGGGAACGAGTTCCATGATGCCTATCAAAGGCTGGAAGAAGTTCAAAATCTGTTTTTGTGTAAATCATGTCAAGGCAATGAGGAATTTGTATGAATGATGATGACACTGTTATGGGAAATTGCTGCGGTCCTATGAACTTGAAACGATGCAAATACCATCAAAGTGAACAAAATTCAATCTGAACCTTTAAAAGAAAAACATAGTTCAGAAAATCCTAGCAGCATGAATGTCCGGAATCAATTGAAATCTGAGATGCCGAGAGTTGGGATGAGAGCTAGTCAGATAACAACCTGGAGGGTAATAAAATCTGAAACCCATAAAAATTTGAAACATAAGAAATCTGAAATCTGAAAATCTGAAATCAGGACCTGCAGTCCGAAAATCTTTAAAAGTGCAGAATCTGCAAGAAATCTAAAAGCTGAAATATGTAGGGGATCAAAAATCTGAACTTTACATCTGCAGAATTTCAAATCTGAAAATTTAAAGTCAGTAGTCTGAAATCTGTAAGATTTTAAAAGCTGGAAACCTGAAATATGAAAAAAAACTGTAAAAGAAAATTCTGAAAGCTTATAACTTAAACCTGTGAAACAGAGATAAAAATCTGAACTTAAAATATGCAGGTCTGTAATTTAAATCTGAAATTTGGATCTGTGATTATCATCTGGAGTGTGGAAACTGAAAATTTTGAAAAAATGTAAAATTTGCAACTGAAAACATCCGGGATCTGTCATCTAAAAAGAGAGAAGAGGAATCTGGAAAAATGCCAAATCTGGAAATTAGAATGTATAAAAATCTGAAACAAAACAAAATCTGAAATCTGAATCTATGTGCAGAACCGCCATTTAAAAATCTGAAATCTTAAAACCTAAAATCCAGACTTGCAACTGAGGTCCGAAATCTGAAAAAAGATCTGAAACCCCAAATATGAAATTTGAAACAAACCTGAAAATCAGAAGTCAAAAATGTAAAATCCAGAATCTGAAACTTGAAAACCTGCAATGGGTAAATCTGAATCTAAAATCTGCAATTCATAAGCCTGAAATCTGCTAAAATAAGTGCATCCTCAAAACAACATAGATTCAACCCAAGTCAGGCCTGGAAGCATGCAGGTTACGTAAAAAAAAAGAGAAATCTTTAGAACCTGCAGGTTACGTGGCTGAGTTTAGCAGAAGTGAACAGAGAGGAGAGGAGGATGTGAATCTTTTAGCTTCAATCCAGACTTAGGTCGACGAAACCTGTTCAATCCAGTAACTTGTAAGTCTCGTTCAAGATTTGAGTTTAAGGACTGTCATAAAAAAATCAGGTTTGAAAATAATTTCAGTTCAAATTGGCTAAGTAAACCCATAAGAAACGCATAAAACAAATTCAACAAACTTAAATCAATTCAATCCAATTCAAGTGAATCCAACCTGAATTCAAATTAAATTCAAGATGTTAACTCCTAAAACAAAAATCCATGAATCTGTAGGGCAGGGGTCACAATTTGTGAGCAAATCAAAACCCCCTAATCAAATTCATTCATCAAACTCCCAAGACGATAAACATGAACCATCAATTAATCAAAATCTCAATCGGAACTTTAATCCAAATCCCAACAGGACCTTAAAACAATTTAAATCAGAATTATAAGCCAAGTTAAGTTCAAATCAAATCTCTCAAGCTGGACCAGGTTTAATTCCAATCAAGTTTAATCAAATTTTCCTTAAATCCCTCAAACAACAAATCAATCCAAATCTAATATAACCCAAATTTCTCAAGTTAAACCCATTCTAGCAAACAAAGTTAATTCAGGACAAACCATAAGCTAAGCCCAAATCCCTTTCAAAGAAATCAAACAATAAACAAACTGTCTCAAACTCAAACCAAGTTTAAAATCAATTCCAAACAAATTCAAATCAATTCATCCTAAACAAACTTAAAATCAATCAATTCAAATCAATTAAACTCAAATTAAATTCAAACCAAATTAAGTGCTTGCCTTCCATCAAGTTCATGGGACTGTTCTCTCCTATGTATGAATGTTTATTTTTGGTGGATGCATTGTCTTCTATTCCAATGGATTGCTATGACGCTTAATCAAGGGTTTTCGAGTAATCTCGATGTAATTAACGTCGGATCTTCGCACCATCCAACGGGGAAAGGTCAAAATTAATTTCAAAGAACCTAACAACCTCAATGTATAATTTTATACATATCATTGACCATAGTTAGTACTTTTATGGAATACCATCTATTTTCTTACAAAGTCGATACTAAGGTCAAATCAAATCTAATTCAAATCCAAATGGAAAATGATTTTCCAAAACCAAAAATCTTTAAATTTTAGAGAATTTTGAGGTTACACCAGCCGCTTCAAAAACCACCACCAAGTGATGGTGGCAGTTCCAGCATCTGAACTAGACAATAGCCAAAGAGCTTCAAAAACACTCGAAGAAACAATTCACATGCATCTTCTCCGGCAGCAGTGCAAGAATTTGGCATGGAGTCAGCCATTTTTTAGTAAGATCTGTGGTGGTGTTAAAAAATGCCCAAAAATTGCTGCTGGAAGTGGTGGTTTTTTGCGGCATTGTGGGTGTGGGGGGTGGGGTGGGGATGGGAGAGTAGGGTTGCGGGGGAGAGGGGGACGGTGGGGAATCATGACTTAAGCCTGAACTCTCATCCTGCTTCACAGAGAATAGGCAAATTCCGTTCTTATTCTGGCCGTGGTTCAGGAGAGAAGTTGGTCTCAACTCTCCCCTCAACACACGCACATTGGATTGGATATTCCAGAATCGGCCAATTCCTCAAACCATACTTCCGATCCTTCACAGTTCACTCAGTGTCTCAGTCCATCTCCAACCCTCCTCCCCTCTACTCAGTCATCGAGTCCCGACTTCCACCCTCCCCTCCAGAAGATGTTTGTGCTTAAATTGTCTGGCAGATGTTTTGCTCCTGAATCATTAGCAATTTTTGATGACCTTTTTTGGCCTGCTAAATATAGCACTAAAATGGGTTCAATGCATGGTCATTCTCTTTTTGGAGAATATAGTCAAGGGAAATTTGTGGTTGTTTAGAAGAGGCACGGGTTTTTAGCTCGTGCATTTTATCGGAAGCAGAACTTGTAGTGTTAGAGAGGCAATCATGAAAGAGTTTGTTTTGAACAATTGACATCCTGAAGAACCTAGAAGAAATCAGAAGGCTTCTAACTTTTTCGTCAGCAAAGTTTTGGTCTTGGAATGTCCAAGGAATTGATGAAACCGCTGTCAGGGATTCTGAAAATGCTTTTTTTCTAAGAAGAGGTGGATACTGTGTGTATTCTAGAAATTGTCTGAAATAGATGGATAATTTTATGTCGCATCCTGCATAATAATAGCTTTGTAAACAATTCTGATAGATGGTATATGACAATTTACATTTATGCATTTACCATAGAATGCTTTGTATTTTCTTTGACTAAATACCCTTGTCTGCATTTTGCTAAGGTAACTTTTCCATTCTGTGTTTCACCTTGTTATCATATGACAGATACTGTGAAGAGAGACCTCCTCTTCTCGGAAATGTTGGGATGGGTGCAAGACTTTGCACTTACTATCAGAAATCATCGCCAGCTGATCAAAGTGCATCTTCATTGCGAAGTGGACATAGTGGCCTTGGCAACATTCTCACACTTGATCCTGCTGATAGGTCTCCATTTCTTGGAGACATAAGCCCTGGTTGTTACCAATCCAGTCTTGAGACCAACATGTACCGTGCACCCTTGTTTCCACATAAGGTGTCCTCGACCGACTATCTTTTGGTTCGTTCAGCAAAAGGGATGCTTTCACTACGGCGGATTGATAGGTTGTATGTTGTAGGTCAACAGGTATTCTTATGCTACATGCTGATACATATGCAAACTTTTCTGTTAAGTTTGTTTATCTCTTATGAAGAGTAGTTACATGTTGGCATCTGAAATTTACATAGGTGTCTAAAGGAGGTAAAATGCAATAAAAATATGCTTTTCTTTTAGTCTCATCCTGTATGGGATTCAGGTTTTCAACACCTTATGATCTATATGGATTCAACTCATGTAATGCCTAAAATGCTTGATAGCCGGGCTACCCATGATCAAGATGCAATGGATTCTGACACATAGCATAAGGTCAATTAAGGATTTTTTTGTGGGTCCCATGGTAACAAGGGAAATAAGCAATATGACTACTGATTCCTTTTCTTAAGTTGTACACAATGGGGTATGAGAGAAGTCCATTGGAACCTATCAAGGCCGGGAATACTTCTAATAAGGTACATGCCATAAATCTGGCTTTGTCTATGTAGATGGTTGATGGATATATGATTATATCCTGGTTGAACACATGTATGGGTTCCAGTTTGGGCACATATGCATCCATGTTAATATATGGAAGGAAGGGGAATATGCATGCTTGGTATGCCTGCAATATGTTTAGGATTAAGAGGATACACCTTCTCTTTGATCTTAATATCTTAAATGCTTAACCATGCATCTAATGTGCGATATTGACAAGGCAAGAGCAATAAGGAGAATACCTACAGCTACCAGAGTCAAGAAGATGACTAGAAGGCCTCTCCACCTGGTCCCTGCTCAGCTGATGGGGTATATAGTCTGAAAATTGGCCATTTAGTGGACTTAGATATCCGATAAGATATGATAGCAAGATATGAAAGCAAGATATGAAAGCCTGGGATGCATACTCACTTCTGCTGATGACAGGTTGGGTTTCAAGAATGAGAATTGCAGTTGTAGATGAGCCGGATGATGGCTGCTCCAGCAGAGAAAATGGGCTCCCTATAATCCAAAACCAATTGGTACTTGGCTACAAGACAAGGCAATAGAAATAGTCCCTGGTGGGCTTGTAATATAAGGTGATGATCATGGCAGGTAGGAAAGCAGAAATCAGAAAAATTTATAGTCTGATTGCCCTGAGGCCCATATGGAATTGCATAACATCAAATCTTCTTCAGTTTGAGATCAATACATGATTGATAAAGCATCAGATAAGGCAGGATTGTAGCTCGACAATCCTGATTGCAGGAGGATGTTGTCGCGAAAAGGGAGGAGGTGATGAGAAGAATGCAAGAAACACATACCTAATAGATCTGGGAATGTCTCCTCTTCGGTCCAAGGCCAATTGAGGACTGACAACAAGACCAAAGACAACAGCAGCAAGCCTCATTGGAGCTGGCACCTGATTGCAGTCACCATGGCAAAACAAGAAGGTGAAGGAAAAGAGTAGATCGTGGCCTCCTCTTCCCACTGGAATCTTCAAAGTTTTAAAGGGGCCAACTGACCTTTGAATCCACTTTTGTGTCAAAAGGGGGGACCGATCCTTGTCAAACCTAAAGAAGATGTTGCCATTTCTCTTGGTCCTAGATGGACTAGTATTGAGGCATATTTTAATGTTGAGAGGATCTAGTAATCATTGGCACAAGATCTGATGGCCATGATGAGTTTATAACTTAAGTCATGGATCCTATTCTTATTGAGTCCTTAATATGATCTGGTTCCTACTTAACTAATTCTTGGTTATGAATGAATAATATTAAATGAGATGATGATGATGATGCAAGTACTAATGGTCAAGATGCTTCAAGGACTTAAAATAATGGTTCTTACTCTTAAATGGGTTCTTAATAAAATCTTGATCCTACTTAAGTGATGAATGATTATGATTGGATGATATTAAATGATTAGATGATTATGGAGCAATGATTGACATAAGATCCAATGGATGAGATCTTATGTTGACTTAAGTGATGAATCCTATCCTTAAATGGGTTCTTAATGGGATCCAGATCCTTATATCTAAGATGGATACTGCCCCCTTCTTTAAGTCCTAATTGGATTAGGACTTAATGATATTTGAATGGATGATGCTCTAAGGACAATTAAATGAAGTTGATCCGTAGCCTACCCATTAGTAGGCCCAACATGATTAATGAGGAGCCCAGATGTCATGATCATCATATTTTATATTTATCAGGCCAAAGATGTCAGAAAATTGGTCTAAATGGCAAAACTATTATATTGTATATTTATTGGGCCACATATATCATAAAATGAGACCATATAATGCAATGTTATATTTTACAATTATTAGGTCACGGATGTCATAAAATGGGTTGAGATGACATATTTATTATGTTTTATAGTTATTGGGTCACAAATGGCATGGATCGAGCCCAATATCAAATTGATAGTGGTACATCCGTACATGACCCAAAGGGGGTGATATTGATGAAAGTCGAGACCAACTGGAAAATTCGGATGATATATGATGTGGTTTGACATATCACATACACAAAATGTCAAATATTAACATTTTTCTAAAATTTTTAATGCACATGATTAAATGAAGAGCTCAATAGTTATGATCAAGCACATAATGATCAAATGGTTATCTTAATGAATCATTTGGAGAATTATTTGATCAATGATGCTGTTTAAATAGATGCTTCACGTATGATTGAGATAAATTGCTTGTCAACAATAGAAAATGCAATTTTTGCAAGATCTAGGCGTTGATATTTGATGATGAGAATCAAATTAATTTTCCATAGTTTTGGCACAATTTACATGTTCATGTTAAGGGTATACAAAGATGCATGAAATCAGGCCCACAAGTTGTTTAAATGCTGATCCGTATCATGGTCATTTAAGCATTATTTTAAGTGATCCTAAATGATAGTATTTGATGATTATTGACCTCTGGATCATGCTCCATTTAATGGGATCCTAGGTAAAAGAGAGTAGCCACCGCACATTTCTGTACTTGATTTTGGCCACCTGTTAGCCATCGGATAGGCCTAAATGTAGGCCTTGTCTGCACTTAAACTTCAAGAGGAAGCAACCCATTGGGTTTTCCTTAGTAAGAAGTAGGGACAGTTCTGGTGCCCTGTCTCGCACTCTCTGATGCTATGACCAGGTCTTGGATGAACCTCCAGCCAATGAGGGAATTCTACATATCTAAGGAGGTCAACCGATATTCTAGATGCTTAGAAATAAGGAGAACAACTGTTAAATGCTTCTCCTCACCTACATACATGTGCAAGTAAAGGAAGTCTCCACCCGGACTTCTGCTTCTACCAAGTGCCTATATAATCAGTTCTTCAAGGACTGTTGTAGCTTCTGAAATCCAAATAGAGAGGGCTGGTTTGTGAGAAGGAGATGAGGAGATTCATCTTTTGTAGCTACTGCTGCTGGCACCTATGTAGTCAAAGATGCAAGGTGGTTGAGACGAGGGACCGCTCGCCTCGCTTCAACTATCTTGCCTCGTCACCTCTTACCACCGCAGCATTTGGGAAGAAGGCTCTTTTGGGTCTCCACCCGACAGGATAGGGAAGAACGCCTGCGGATGGCTTGGCAACGAAGAGCCAACCTCCTAGGTGACTTGGGTTAAATTGAGGCAGCGAAGGGCCACCTCACCTTGTCTCGTCGCCTTGGTGGTTTCCTCAACCGCCTTTGATAACAGAGCCCAGTAACTTGCCCAAGGAGAGGAGGACAAGGTGAAGAAGAAGAAGAAAGGTGAGCCAACATGATATGTTGGACCACCTCTCTTCCTGCCTACATGTCTATGCATTCCATTGCCTTTCTCTTCTTATGTCCATAGGTAAAACTCCATGCTCAGGCCTATACAGCCCCTTGTTTGGTCCCCTCAACTTGTACATATACATGCACATCCCATGCTCAACCCTCCAGTAATGCGTATGTTCGGACCATGTCAGTACATAGTCAGCCCTATTCTCATGGCCATGTATTAAACCTCATGCACAACCATCTTATGTTCATCTCTGATGGCTGTAACCCTATGCAAATTAGCCTTTTGTGGCTTAACCTTCTTTGGCCATATAACACTCCACGCATAGCATATGCCTATGCCTATACCCGATGGTTTGCTTCCATGCAAAATGACCCTTGTTTGTCCCCCTCCTCATGGCCACATAATAGGTCACACAGCTCCTGTCCGATCACCACTATATAGTCACATGACAACCCCCATGCACCTATGTTCGGTCTGCCATCATGGTCTATGACAGTCTCTATGCATGGCCTATGACAGTCCCTATATCTATAGACATAGATCCATAGGAACCAGGCCATACTCAACCCTCTTGTGCTCAACATGTTGAGCTAGTGAGCAACGTGGGTGTCTTGGTATCATGTCTCTATAAACCCCCCTTCAGCCTATCCCTTCTTTGTTACAAATATGTCCCGAACACTCTTCAAGCCTACAAACAGCAAGCAATGGAGAAGAGCAAGGCCCGAAATCAACAAAATATGCACGGCAATGGTGAAGGAATGAAGCTTGTAAGGACATGTGGATGCTTAGGTCATTAGGGCCTAGTGGGCTTAAAATGGTGCAAAGATGGGCTACATAGGCCGAGATGACATGCTTATATTACCTACCATGGCTCAAATGATGATAATGTGCCAAATGAGGCCGATATAGCTCAATGACGTACTTATGGGCCACATAGGCCGAAATGACATGATGATGGACTAAGTGTGGCCAAATGACAAAATAAACTAAACTTTTTAAATATTTAAATTATATGAAAATATTTAAGAGACTAAGTCTATTAAAGTTAGGTCCTCTCATAATATCAGATGAACACATGGACATGTTCCTGGGGTGTACCGATCTTGGATAGGTAGATGGGCAAGCCCCCATGGTACACCAATCCTTCCCTAGATGTAGTGTATCTAACTCTATCTATTAAGGGAGGTAAATCTCATTAATTTGAGAGGAGGTTGTGCATGTTGCCATGCTAATTCAATCTTTAAATTAAGTGAAGATGATAATGTGAGAAGAATATATCATGCCAAATTGAACTGGAATTATGGCTCTTTCATGGCTTTCCACGTGCATATTAATATAAGATGCACCATGCACATTCATGTGTTCCATGCACCATGCATATCAATGTAACATGCATTATGCATGATATTGCTTATCATATATCACATTCATAACCTTAGGTTAAGGGAAATGCCGAGCATGGGTTCTTCCATGTCGATATATGTGTACCTAGCTAATAAGGTTAATGTATTAGATAGATCCTTTAATGCTTATCAAAGGCTAATGAGGTCATATTCTACTGATTCAAGGATTGTGGGATTGAAATCGGAGGGCACCGATCCAATCCGGATCAGATTAGATTGGTCCATTCCCGACCGATCCACTGGAACAAAACTGATGCATAATTGGTAAATTAAAAAATGATCCCAATTTCCATCTGATTCGATCCCGGTGGATTCGGCTGGAATAGCAAAAAAAAAAATGATCCGATTGCTTTCTCGATCCTGCCTGATTCGGCCAATCTTGACTGTTTCTGCATGATTGATAGCAGGTACATGTAGAGTGGACATGCGTGAATGATAATAAATGTTTTCTCTCTGCAGTTAACATGGAATATTAGACCACATTTTTCTGTGACATGGCATTATTGTTTCTGGAAAGTGACATAAGTCACATCCCATTAATATATCAAAAGTAGTTCAGCAAAGAATAAACATAAATTCACATTATAGGTGAAGAAACCAAAATGCCTACTAAGATAGTTGACAAAGTCTACAAAACAAGAAAATTAGTGAAGACAAGCTTTGGATGACATTAATCAATTGAAAGCCTTCAGCCATGACAATCTCCTCCCTTCAAAGCATTCATCCGTTGAATAGTACCTGAATGCTGCATAAAACCAATTCCGCCTCAAAACTGAAGCATGGCTGATGTTATCTCTGATACTTCAACTGGTCGTTGAAGAAAGCCCTCCTTTTTTTATCAATTCTCACTTTTTCACCACATAAAGAAAGCCTCCTTTTTTATCAATAACCATTACATCTTGTAACTTCAATTGGTTTGATGGGGGGTCCTTTTCTAATGCAATGCTTTTGCAGACAGATTCTTCTGAAATAGACGTCTCCATTCAGGGACTTTCCCTTCCCAACTAGGCCAGCTTTACATGAAAAAGAAGGAATGATGAAAACATTTTACATGGATTTTGTTTTGCATGAAAAAGGAAATCCAAATGTTTCATTTGGTATGCTTGAAATGATTTCTTGAAAGTACTGAAAGTTTTTTTTTGTTTGATTTTTTGTAAAATAATTTCATATTATTTTACATTTTAAATCTCATGATCATAAAGTTTTATCATTAATAAATACAATGTTTTAAACATAATTTAAATATTTTATATAATTTTTAGTTTTTGAGAATAGTCAATAAATTAATTATTATAATTTACTTTGTTAATAAATTTTTGTATACTTTTTATTTTAAAATATATTATAAATTAATACATATTATTTAAATTAAATTTAATATTTAATTCACCAATTACTGTTCATTGAGGTTTGTTGAGAGAGAGATTCTCTCTTGGGGGGGGGGGAGAGAATGGCGTCCATTTTTTTGAATGCCAAAATCAGTGGATTGAGATTGTCAGCTAATATGATTATCAATTGACCAACATTTTACGAACTACCAAGCAAGAGTTCTGTTAAGCTTTTCAGGAAAATGTGTTACATGAGGCTAGTTTTACGCCAAAACAAATTGACCCTAAGGTTAGATCAGGAATTTTTATTGTTATGGGAAAGGTGCCCTTTGCTGTCAATCATTACCCCTTTAGGGTGAATCTCACTTAATCCGTCCTTATGATTGTATATCATTTACAAAACTGCAGATGACCTGTTGTTATTCTCATTCTTAGTCCACTGCATCTACAAGGTTATCTTTTTAGAATTAGACTGGCCCCCAAGTACCTTCTATGTCTCACTGTCATTAGAACTCATCTTTCGTTAGATGAAAAACAGCACTAATGTTGTGCATAGTGATCACCTAAGATCAAAAACATAGTGTACTACATTGTTGTTCTATGGAAGCATGCATAGTCTGAACCATATCATCAGGAATCATGATATTCTAGCAACATGCTATATAATACCGATTTTAATACTCTGTTTCTTTGGTGTATTCCAAGATATTCATAATTAGATTAGGCCATTGATTGCAGAATTGGCCAATCCGGACTGGGATCGGCTAATTCTCGGATCAGAACGGCCCCTCCGATCTGGTTTTGGGGCAGAGGACCAATCAAACCTGATCTTCAGACGAATCGGCTTGTATCGAGACTGGAATCAGCTGAAAATTTCAATTCCAGTTCGCTTTCATTGAGGAATTGCCAGAATCGATAGAAAATGCCACTGTTGTGGTCCTGTACCGCCTCCTCACCTTATTGGACTGGGAAGGAGCCCTTACCGGGTCCATCTGGACTAGGTAAGGGCTTAAGTCCCCTGATCCAGTGACTTACCCAATGGACCTGACAATGTGACATATTGGGTATGACCGGATCCTGTGACTTAAGCTCTTACTGGGTCCTGATGGACCTGGTAAGGGCTCCTTTCTGCCTGATAAGTCAGGGAAGACTGCCACGGTGGCAAAGCACTGCCGCAGCAGCCTATATGGCCCCATATTTTGTGTTTCTTTGCATTTTTATGGCATTTTGAAGAACCGATCCGGATCGGGGTTTTTTTCTAAAAATTGGTTGGAATCACTGATCTGATCCCAATCCAGATTGATTCCAATCAGGAACAATCAAGATCAATCAGATTGTCCATGAGACGGGTGTGAAAGCAGTGATCTGGATTGGATAATCATGCAGACTGTGAAATAGTCTTGTTTCTGCCTCCTCTTTATGAGGAAGGGCATACAAAGATGAACAGAATTTTAAAGAGACCCAATGCTATTGTTATGTTGTGTCTTTTTCTGTATCCAGTATAGCACATGGTGTTCCTTGATTGTGGCACATGGACAATGTTCTCTTGGAGCCTTTTGTAATTAGACATTTGAATCTATATCAGATATGACTATTTTTACACTGTTTGTCATCAGATATGACTATTTTTACACTGTTTGTCATCAGATATGACTATTTTTACACTGTTTGTCTTTTTCTGTATCCAGTATAGCACATGGTGTTCCTTGATTGTGGCACATGGACAATGTTCTCTTGGAGCTTTTTGTAATTAGACATTTGAATCTATATCAGCTATGACTATTTTTACACTGTTTGTCACCTACCACAACTCTCTTTCTTGATCTGGACTTGAGACTGGCAAGCACAAGTAAACTTACACCTGGAGGATGGTAATTCAATATGATTTGGAAGTACAATAATTTTACACTGGTGGTCATCTAGTGCAACTCTCTTTTTTTATCCGAACTTGAGACCAATAAAGCACAAGTAAACTTACACCTAAAGGATGGTAATTCAATATGATTTGGATGATTTAAATTTCTCTGGAAAAATAACTCAAGATCAACCTAGGTGGAGAAAGAGAATCTTGACCAACCCCAATTTAATTTGGAATTAAGGCTAAAGTTGAGTTGAGTTGCAATTTGTTTACAGGCCTTAATCATTACATGCATATCTCCATGTGATCGCCTGTGATCTTCTGGACTACCACCGCGTCACTTCATCTTCTATTTCTCTTGAGAACCTACAGTTTTTAACATAATTTTGATAATTTTTCTATTCAGGAACCACACATGGAAGTGATGCCTCCTGGAACAAAGCATGTTCAAACCTATATTTGGAACCGGTTACTAGTGCACATGTATCGTGAGTTTCGTGCTAGGGAGAAGCCTGGTTTTCGTCCTTATGTTCGAGCTGATGAACTGTATGCATTATTTCCCGGTCTTACTGAAGCTTCAATCAGGAAAAGATTGAAAAATTGTGCAGACTTGCAGGTGACTTTTATTTCTGCTTAAAATTATGCCTTGCCTTCATTTGACAAAGTAGTGATTCAATCCTTCCTTGCCCAAGAAATTGATTATGTTTTTCCTGAATTGTTTTTTATCTTTGACGTTCCTTTTTAATCCTTTTGCAAAATTCAGAAGGATCAAAATGGAGACTTGCGTTGGGAAATGAGACCTGATTTTCGTGTACCATTAGAAGAGGAACTTAGAAGGATGGTGACACCTGAGAATGTAAGTTTTATTAAGGACATTTCATAATTGTTTAATGTGCCTTCTCTCTTGTATGGTAAACGATAAAACTTTTTTCTTTCTTAAGATCAAGGATTCTTTTTAAGTTATTGTCAAAGAGGAAGTCCTTTCTAGCTTTATGCTTTGTTGGGTGATTGTTTCTGACATTCTGGTACCCTCTGTTCTTTGAGGCAAATTCTGTTGTTATTTTTTCTATCTTTCTATTTTCTGCCTATCCTTTTGTTTTCATGTAGGTATTAGCTTCTTGTTAGAACCTATTGTATCTTTCCTTTTATTTTTGGTGAATTTGCCCGATTCTTGTTATGTAGCATAGCACCACAACATCACTTGGTGGAAGGAAGTTGCAAAAAGGACCTAAGCATGTGGTGAAGAGTAAGAGAAAAGAAAGCTTATATAGTTATCCCTGACAACAATGACTAATCACTAAAAGCTGAAGGGACACCGCAAGTTGATGTGCCTACTTTAGGGAGTCAACTTTGATATCCAGCTCTCCTTGATTCTGGTCAATCTGAGATGCTTGTAGCCTGCAGGAGCTTGGAGAATGATCCACTGAGATCATTTGTTTCACGTCAAATTAGGGGGTTCACTTCTTCTACATGTTCCAAAAGGCAGAATTGAATGCTACCTATCATAGAACCTGCTCTCTCAGGTAGATTCTGGTACAGCAGCTAAAGATTAGGTGGTAAGATCATCATCGCTCTGCACATGCACCATCTTTCTAAGATGTTTCCTGTTAATCTTTAAGTGACAAGTTGAGATGACCTTGTTCAAATTGTTTTTACTAGTCGTTTGACATTGAAGAGGGGATAAAACTGCCAGGCATTCCCAAACGGAAGGCATAGGCCTGTATCCCCAGATTTGCTTTTCACTCTTGATGGACCTATCCAGGGTCTGTTCCAGCCAGAAGTGGTCGGATTGACAAGAATCATTGAGAATCAGCCAATCCATATCAAATTGGACAATCTGATTGTACCTGCTCTGCTGGCTTAGATTTGCCAGGATCGGCTGATCCTGAGCCTGGAATCACAGTCTCAGGTTGGAACCAGAATCAACCAATCGTGTCCCACCTTGGGTCGTGCCATTCCATCAGGGTCTAGTGGGACCCAGTCACGGCTGAATCTCCAGCTGATTTTTGTGTTCCGTCAGTTTGGCCAATCCACTCCAGTCTAGGTTGGGATCCAACCCTGCCTTCCTTGCTCTATTTAAAATAAGACTAGATGATGTCATTGGGAAAGCTGTTTTTTTTAGGTTCCCTTTTAATATGCTTTCCCTGCTACCTGAAATTTGATCAATCTTGTCAATGTCTCATGTTTCTCTTGTATATTAGATTCTACCAATTCATATTCTAACAGCTTTCATCTTAGGGTGCATTTGGTTACCCGTAAAATCTGGTTCTTGCGCCATGTTTTTGGGAAAACATATTCCATCATTTTATTTGTTTACCAGTCAACATAAATAATTTTTTTTTGACCAGCTTACAATCTGGATTTTGTCATCCCAAAAATTTCACTGGATGCCATTTCCGTAGCACGTTACGTGCTTAACACTTCATCTTTGTTCTCCTTAATGAAAACTGTTTACCTTTATAATAAATTTATATAAAATTGACAAACATGTTAAAAGCACCATGAATATAATTTTATATAGCAATAAAATATCTAGTTTAAAAAAATACGTTAACAATACTAGTTATGGTCGTAATGTATGATCTATAAATATGAAAGTTTACAATCTCAATAAAATAAAAATTTATCAATCTAAATTTAAATATATCAACACAATGTTACATATATTCAAATATTAGTAAAATATAATTTTAATAAAAGTATTCCTGTCAGCACTTAATGTTATAAAATATTTTTAAAAAAATATTTTATAATGATGAATCTCGTTAAACATAACACGGTGATAAAATATTTTTATCTTTTTTATGAAATCATCATGCAAAATTATTTATGTGCAACAAGAATTCTTAAAAAGTTGATTGATATTTAAGAGAACTTTAATATCACCGGACAGAAAATGATTTCGGGAATATACTTTCAACCGTACCAAATGACAGATTTGGATATACTTTTCATGGAAAGTTATTCCTAAGAAATATAAATTTCTCGGTTTCACTTTTATGCCTATCCAAACGCACCCTAGCTAGAGCAAATATTTTCTTTATGCTCATAATTCTTGATTGGATAAGATATAGATATACTAGTGTGAACCACAAAACTAAAATGGACTTACTAGGTCTATTTTGAAATCACCGACAGTCATTATGTGATGCTTAAGTCAATATGGACGTGAGTCTTCCTAAAAAGCCAATAGCCTTTTTCCTTGAATTTTATTGTTAATATTTTTTAATCTTCTTATCATCATGATGAAAAAATATGCATTTTAAAATTAAATGTATAGCTTATACGTGACAGATATGATTCATCATAAATCACAAAACCACTATGATTGTTATAAAGATTTTTTTTTTGTGAATCATAAATGCATGCAAATTATTACAAAGATATGTCATTGCTTTTCATTTTTACTATCAGCGACAGCATCTTCAGATTTTTTTTTCTTTAAACAAAAAACATGAAAGATTATGTAATAATTTATTAAGTTGATCATCATGGTCTGCAGGACATGATTGGCATCTTCATGGGTTGGGGCAAGCCTGATTCAATCTTTATCTAGGAATGAGATTGGCTTGGATTGACCAATTCTGGGCCAGAATTGGCTTAATACGGTTGAACCGGCTAAGCTACGCTGAGTTTGGCCTTTGGTTGGCTAATCCTGTGCCAGTAGCTTGGAATTCTGACTTCGACTGAGTCTTAGCTGACTCATATCTGACCATGGGCTTCTGAGGAATAAGTCAAAACGTCATTCCTATCCCAATCCATATCAGGATTGGTCATAACCAATCTTGGGTTCTGTGCTTATCCAGAATGTATTGTTGATCATATTGACTAAGGATTGCTGTCTCGGATCTTGGCTTCATTTGTGGGAGGGGGGGGGGGGAAAGAGAAGAGATCTCAAAAAAATCTCGGGAGATCGGATCTCGAATTCTTGGATCAAAATGTGTATATATATATGTATGAAACATAACATAATATCTTATAAAGATGGGAGTACATCAACGAATTTAGATGAAAATATATACACATTTTTACATCAATTGTGTGAATAAACAATTAAAAAACACTCTCAATACCAAAAAGATGATTTTTGTGCTTGTAAAAAATTTAAACTTGTATAAAATCTTATTTAAATATTAATATGGTATTAAGAACATTTTTATGTTCTTATTCTTGATTTTTTATTACAAATTGATGGTTAAATATTTATGAAATTGTATTGATATAATTTATTTATTACATAGGATATAATCTTTGTACTATAAATTGATGATGAATTTCTAAATCTAAAATTCGAATACATTAAGAACATTACTTAGGTTATAATTAAATGTGTATGTTTATGTGTGAGAGAAGAGAGTTAAACTATATATTTTTTAAATTTAAATACATAATATATATTTATGATTATGAATCTTATATGTATGTGATAGTATAAGTGATAGTGAAATATATTCATATGTTTACACTATCATAAACAGTACATAGCTTAGGAGCGGATCGATATTGGGTGAGATCTCAACGATCTTGTTTCTCGGCCCCTTGACGAGATCGAGAATCTCGTGAGATCTCGGCGAGATGGAAAACCATGATCCTGACCATCTTTTCTATCTTTCTTTCTTCTTTTTTGGCCTTTTTAATTTTTTATTGTTTCTTATTTTGACAGCTATATGGGATCATAATGACTTATATTCAATGTGTAAAGCAAGGATAGCCACTATTAGAGGCTGGTGTCATTGTGTGTACTGGATCTCAGTAACTGTTTGATTACCTTGAGATTTCTAGACATCACAAAATGGTTATTTTGTTTAACTGGGTTATCATATGGAACTCTTGGGTTCATGGTTTGCCATCTTGCGACCTCTTGGGAATCTCAGTCTTGCGAGCTCCGCGAGAACCAGAACAGTGGGTGGTCTGGTCGCATGTGCTGGTCCTGCATGGGCTGGAGTCTGCACAGCACCATGTGCTGCATCTTCCTTGCCCTAGAGGCAGGGAAGATGTCGTACCAGTTCCACATGGATCCAATATGATGGGATCCAGTCACTCATGGCCAGATCAGTGTTATCGGGTCCATCGGACCTGATATCATTATCTAATGCTTTAAAGCATCAAATAGATAGGGACCCGATATCGATGTAACTCATTGGATTCACTCATATCAGGTACATGTGATTTCAAGAAGGTTTCAGACATCCGACTTTATGTGGGACTTGGATATCCGATTTTTAATAGGACTTGGACATCTGACTTGGTAGGACTTGGACATTTGACTTTGAGTAAGACTTGGACATTTGAATTTGAGACTATGTTATCTGAGGCAACCGCCTCAAGACCGTAGGCACTAAGGTGAGAGGAGGCGAGGCCTCAGTGCCTCGTCTCACCCACAATTGCCTCAAACGGTTGCCTTTTCCGCCTCCATTGCCTAGGCAGTCACCTCAATTGCCTCAAATGCATGTACTTTTCTATTTTTTTATTTTCAGATTTATTTTTGGTTTGTTGTTTTGTTCAACATAAGATCGTATCTAGGAGCTTACCATGCTCTAAAGAGCAAATTCAATTTTATTAAATTGCATATAGTCCTTTGTGCTATTTCTAACAGTTGGGTTCACCTATGAAGGAATGAAATTCTTATCAGTCACCTACAGTTCACATATGGTACCTTCTTTTTCTTCTCTTCAAATGAAAGAAATGCATTCGTATGAGAATTTCAAATGCATATACTTTTCATTCAAACGCATATACTTTTCCTTTCTTTTATTTTAAGATTTATTTTTTTGCTTTGTTGTTTAATTGAACTTACTTTGGTCATCAACACAGATCGATTTCTTTTTCGGGAATCTGATGAAGCCATACCATATCAGAAAGGTCTATTTTCAGTTTTTTGGGGATGCTTTTGGGTTTTTTTTTACTTGGTCCAACTTAGTTTGTTTATTACCACATTGATTTAGTTTTTCTAAATCTGGCGAAGCCGCACGTCTTCGGAAAGGTATATTTCCTGGTTTTTTTGCTTTTATATAACCCCCAAATGTATGATTAATAATAATATATAAAAACTTTCCTCCTCAAGTGCCTACGATGAAGTGAGGCCAAGGATCGCGGGATCAAGATCGGTGACCACAGATCCGATCCAGTGATCCTTCAGTTGAAAAGGTGATCCCAGATTGGTCCGGATTGACCAATTTTTTTTTATTTTTTTACTTCAAAAAATTCACTAAAAATTAGAAAAAATTATAAGAATGAGTACATATACAATGCGGATGACATTCTACCAAACAATGTCGTGCAAAGCAAGTTCATTTCGAGAAATTGTCATATAAGTACAAATTATCATGTAAGTGAGAGAAAGGAGAGTTAAAATAGATCTTTGTAAATTTTAAGTATATTACATATATTTATAATTATGAATCTTATATATATGTGATAGTATAAGTGATAATGAAATACATTAATATTACACTATCATAAATTTACCTGTTTAGGGGGGATCGGCCACCACCCACAGCTGGATCGCCGTTTGCACTGGAATGACCCCCCCCCCCCCCCCCCCCCCCCCCCCGAGTGCAACATGAGGACACGGCGGAGAACGGCAGGAAAAGAGGGGGGAAGGGGTGTTGGACTCGGCGGAGAACGGCAAGAAAAAGGGGAGAAGGGGTGCAACACGAGGACACGGCGGAGAACGGCAGGAAAAGAGGGGGGAAGGGGTGTTGGACTCGGCGGAGAACGGCAAGTGGTGCTTTGGGACGAGAAGTTTGAGGGCCCGGAGCTCCTGCACCTCCTTCTGTAGCCGCCGGTTGTCCTCCG
Source organism: Cryptocoryne crispatula var. balansae (assembly GCA_036172225.1). NCBI lineage: Eukaryota > Viridiplantae > Streptophyta > Magnoliopsida > Alismatales > Araceae > Cryptocoryne > Cryptocoryne crispatula. The sequence goes on along the minus strand of CM069929.1, from coordinate 9,185,813 downwards.
TCAGGTTCTCGCAGCACCTCCTCAATAGTTCACAGTCTACTTCCGTCAGGGTGGTGGGCGGGGCCACGTGCAAGTGGTGCTTAAAGTATAAGACTTTAAGCGCACCTGAACTAACCATAGTCCTGAACTAACCATAGTCTATCTAGTTACGGGGTTGCACTCCATAGTCAATCAATTCATTTTTCCCTAGGTTGATGCTTTGTATCGCCCCGACCTCCGGGATCACGATTGGTGTTGTCAGTATGCCTTCGCGTTCTTAGCTTTATGATTGTTATCCGTGTGCTGATAGATTTCTAATTTTCTGTGGAAAGTTGTTTGTTGTCCATCGATATTTGTCAAAAAATATCAATGATCCCACCTCTGAGTACATAGATCTGAGTTGTCTCGGTGATCCCAAAAAAGTTTTGCTTGTCAAAATTTCTTGTGTCAACAGGTACCTATATGCGGTAAGGCAAAATTCACATCTGCCGACCCTCATTTCCTGTTGATGTTAGTTAATTTTCTAAAAGAGCTGATATGAGTTGAGCAATTAGCTGTGTTGGTAACATGTTGGTTCCAGGGTGGAATGGATGCTAGTTCTCTGCTGGCAATTTAGATGCCCTAGAGAAGAGCTTTTGTTCTGGATCCAGGGCCTTGGGACAAGTGCTTCAAGATGGTTGCTGGCTGCGTTCCTGGAATTCTGTGAGCTGCTGCAATTATGCAGGCATTGCCCTGTAAGTAGGGGATGCTGGAAGGTTGATGTCAAGGTTGCTAAGGAGGTGCAGGGCAGGTAACAAGCTTAGCAGCTTCAGAGGGTCTAATCAGTTGTCAATGCTGGCAAGATTGTCTTCCCTGGGGAGAGTAGATGCTTGATGGTTTGAAGAAAGTGGAGAAAGTTTCATCACTGCCACAAGAAACTGTTGCGGCTTTCAATGATCCCTTGCAAATACTTTAAAAGTTTTCATGTTTTGCTGGTGGATGCCTTGTTCAGGTGGCCTGCGATGGAAAAATGGTGTATCAAGGAGTTTGACTTGTCTAAATTTCTGACTTTTATTCAAAGATGAAGTTATCATATGTATGAGTAATTAAGCTGAATAAGCCACCTGAATCAATGGGCTGGACTGAAGCAATGCTTGACCTGAACCTGACTACACTCTGGCTGACCCAAATCTGAACTAATGGCGGCACCATGATGGGCCTTGTTGAGATGGAATCTGCCCAAAATCAGGTGGTCGCACTTACCCTGACTAGTCAGCAGTCAGCTGGATGTGAGCTCACTAGGTGGGCCTGTTGATTGGCCTGGCACAGAAATCATGGTCTGACATTGGCAGATGTTCTTCCACCTCCTGTATGTGAGCTCACTAGCTGGGTCAAATGATCCGATCATTGACCCAGACCAGGTGGGCCAACAGGCAGCACCTCGCCGGGCCCACTGGTGATGCTGGTGTGCTGATTCGGTCCAGCTGGACCGGCATTCTGATAGACCTCAATGGCTATGCAGGTGCACTGGTTCAGTAAAGAGACCCCTATGGACCTTTCCTGAAGGAAGAGGGGACTGAGAGAGCAGGGGACAGCTAGGGAGGTGTTGCCTGGCTAGTTAAGAGGGTGATGATGACTCAACAAAGAAGGTGGCAGCCCTATTAGCCAGAGGTGCTAGGGAACAGGGGAGGTACCAAGTGATAGGAACTCCCGACTGGTGGGCAGGAGTGACTGTAGGTTGAAATCCGTGATGGTGCACAAAGGGGCTGGTGGAGAAGGATTCCGGATCTCGAAACAGAAGAGAGTAAGAGAGGAGATTCTGAAAGCCAGCAAGAGCTAGAATTGCTGGTTGACGTGGGATTCCGATGAAATTGGTTGTTGTGATAACCAAGGAGGGACACAGGTGCTGTGGTAACGGAGGAAGAGGGGGAGGAGACGATCACAAGGAGTTCTGTGATCTCGCGCAACCATTGATTGCAGAATCGCCAGAATCGGATCGGAATCGTCCGATTCCGGATGCGGAAGGGCTGATTCCAGCAGGAATTCCGTGGAATCGGTCGGAATTGGTCTAAATCGATCCGATTCCGGCGATTCTGTCTGGAATCGGTCAATCCCGATTGTATGGGATCCCATCCTCATCACTTTGGCTAGTCTGCTGTGTTTTTCCTAACATCATTGGCTCTAAACTCTGATTCGCTCGGATGCTCACCGTTTCAGATCATTGGACAAGTGTTGTTCAGCACTTGATTGAGTTAGTGGGGAAGTTAAGCTCTTAACGGTTAAGTGAGGTTTTAGCCACTGAAAATTGAAGTTGCTTTTGTACTGCAATGTCTGCACGTTCTGGACCCAAATGCCTATACATAAATTACTATGGAAAAATGTTAGTAGTTCATCCTTGCATATCTGCCACAAAATTTTAACAAAATGTATCTGTAATTATACAAATTTTATATTCAAGCTCATAGCTTATATATTATTACCAGAATTACTTGGCATCTACATTTAAAAGGTTTTAACTTAGTCTAGTTTGTCTCATAATTAGATACTACTTTGTGATTTATAAGTTGCACAAGTGTGTTTGTTTCTCAGATTCATATATTAATTGACAGTGTTCCAACAGTCTTACTCATTCACTTTTCATATATTTATATGCAACATATTCATACCTAAGTGGCGATAGATTTCATTTTTCAGTATTGTTAAACGCCACATTTACTTTTTGTACTTTGCTTCTGGGCCAAAGTGGTGAGCCATTGTTTTTCAGTTGTGAAATGTTCAAATATAATCAAGGAGTTTCACTTGCCATTCTGGTCTTTGCTTCTACTAGTGGCCCATGCAAGGGTGGTAATAACTAGTATGCTACTATGTCTCATCAATTATTATAATCATGGTAAGTTGGGTCGTGCATCGGATCTGGGTCGGCTTGGCCCAAACCTGACCCAGTTGAACAGAGTCGCAACCCCGATCCGACCAGGTCTGGCCCCATTTTTTAAATATAAAAAAAATGAAAAGAAGGAAAATGCAAAAAAAATGTAAAAAATGGAAAATAGAGAACATGATTAGAATTTTTTATTTTTATTCAAATCTTACGTATTGTTGTTCTTTATGTAATGAATATATTCTTATCAAGACATTTGGGATCAATATATTTTGTTGTATGTGTATAAATGTTCATACTACTCTGCATGCTCGATTGCAATCACTTTAGAATAACATCTCCAAGATCCACCATAACTGACAAAGGTGGAATGCATAAAAGTGTCTGATGAGGATTCATAATTAGGTTGAATTATCCCATAACTCCTTTAGTGATAACTAGGAAACCCAGAGTTCAGATGTGTCAACCCCCTCCCCCGATACGAAAATGTGTAGCGTTGATGTCCACCTTGTTGTGTGTGCTCTCATTGTGTCTGTACACCATGATCTTCATTTTGAGTGGAGTGCGTGTAATGTTCTTCTCCCGTGAATTGCATTAGTTGAAGTTGTGATTATGCCTAAGTTCTATACCTACCTGGGAAGGTTGCTCTATTGTCGAATCATCCAACATCATACAAACACAAGATAATTGAACTTTGATGTTTGGCTTAGCCGTGTCTTCTTACGCCTCATCAACTACTTCTTAATATGCATGGTCCAAGGCATCATTTATAATTTATTTACCTTTACTTGATGACTTATTATCTTGGCCTTCCATCTCTTTGCCACCAAAAGAGGAATATGAAATTTCTTGGTTAAAGGTATGTTGTTGAGTTCTCTTTGAGTCAATTATTGATTTTCTTGGTTGAACTTAGTTTCACTTAATCATTCTTGATCATTCACCTAAGTTTGCCGCATATTTTGTTTATTAAAAATCTTATCGAAATTGATGTCATCATCTTGTATAGCAACTGTCTCACTTCATCCTCTCATTATTTATTCTTTCTACATTTATTTCTTCTTATGATTCTTCTTCGTTCTCTACAAATTCTTCAGTTTCAATATCATGTTATAATGACAGTATACTACCTATTTCAGTTGTCTCGATGTCAACATATTTCTCTGCTTTATATGAAATAGACTAAACGTTGACCCATTCCCATTCTTTTCACATCTTGAAGTCGATATGGTTTGTCTCAAAACTTTTATTAGAATGTCCGCTAAATCCTCATATCTTGGTGCCTTGTTGTGGTTCATCAACCAGTCAGTTGCATGACATTATTGTATGTTAGAAGACAATTGGGATAAGTTAATGATCTGAATTGCAAATAATGTTCAAGGTACGTACTAAGGTTTAGGAGTATAACTGCTCGCTATACCGTTGATGTCCCAAAGTGAAATGTCTTTATTCTATAGTCATGTAATTTATTGCATGCTATAATTGATGGATCATCATCCCTGAATATTCTACGGATGACCTCTTTCACACTTTGTAGAACGTTATCGGTTGCCTTGAACGAAGGACTATGACAATATTTAGGATTGAAAAACTAACTTGGCAACATATAGATGTCTATAGAGAGCATAACCATATCTATAAGATGCACTTAAATAGACATAATGATAAGGAAAGTTACCTATTTCATGTATCGGATGATACAATATTCACTTTCACAGATGGTCGATAATATCCCGTCACTTGTTGAAGTTTGACACCATCTTTGTGATTTTGTTCTTAGCCCCCTTAAGTGCATCATAGAGTTAACCTATATTTGTCTTTCTATCCTTATCTACTATTTTAAGAACTTTAACTAAGGGTTGCACTATATGAAACGTCTTCTTTATAAGTTGCCAAAACTCTATACTCTAGAATGTCTCCTCAACCTTTTTCTTTTTTCTTTTATCTAAAGAAAGCAATCCAACTACACCATCCTGGTGAAAGTATCATTTGGTTAAGAGGATGCCTCTGTTGTATTAAACTTTTCAAGAAATGTAATAAAAAGCAAATCGCATTGTCCCGAACCATATGAGCTCTCGACCTTTTGTATGCTTTCTCATTAAGTTAAGAATTAAGTTATAATTGTAGATAACGAATGATATGAACTGGGCTATCTTAACTACCTAGTCAATTTGAGGATCCTCGCATATATTCTTTAAAATTAAATCTAGGGAATATGAGTATGTTACCCAATACAAATGTGGTATCTTAACTATCATCATTGCTCCAACTACTTTTATATACAGTTGCGTTGTTTATTACTACTTGGACAATTGGACTCTCTCATCTCTTCGATAGGACGGTTGTTTAATTCAAACAAATAGCTCACATTATTTATCTGTATGAAAGCATTCACGAATTTGGAGGAGATAGTTCCGGTTTGACAATATATTAAGAAGTGAATTATTGTCTTCATAGATATATCTGTTAAGAATAAGGTTATGCATAAGTTAAACATTTTGAAGTTTAGAAAGATAAGTAAAAAGTTTGAAAAATAAATACGACTAAGTTGTTTAGCCATCTGTTATCAAGATGCATTTTCTTTCTTGCCAATTATGTTTAAACAAATTGACATATAGTTTAGCATCTTCCACCTCTATAGGAAGATATGTATATTTATTTTGGGGTCAATTTAGGCACTCCTCTATCGATACCAGCTATGTTGTTGATCATAGACTCGTAATATGGCCCATTGTAGTATAGAAAAAATATCTTAATGTCATTTGCTTGATTTTATCTTTGTAAATCCACAAATTCTTCATTGTTGTTATGTTTGTAGTTTGTCCTTTCCGTGAGCATGTGATGGTAGATCTCCTCTTTTTCAATCATCTCCTACTTCCGCATCCACTCTCATTTTCAGAACCTTGATTCATGAATTAGCTGGTATGCCAATACATGTCTTTGTTCACAAATGATTTGCGGCTTACTTCTATCGCTTGTGTCATGTCATCTATTTTAAAGAATAATTATTAAATATTATTGTTATAGAGATATATCGGTATGATTTACTAAGCATTATCCTGATCGTATTGTCATGGAAACTTTTGTGTTGAGAAGTAGTCGGGCAACCTTGTCCGGTTTTGTATATGTGAACTTCATAACTTGAAGATTGAGAAATTTCTTCTTGGATGGTCTCTTTATGCAACTTTGTTGCTTCTCTTGACTGTTTCATTACTTGTAAATGTCCATAAGATTGAGCTCTTACCTTGAGTGGATTCCATGTGCATGGCGCAACATTACCCTTTATCTTAGCGAAGTGATGTTTCAATCGAAAAACTCATCTGCACATTACTTGTTCACAATACTTACATTTAACTCTTTTTAGCCATCGATTTCAAAGTGCAATGTAAGAGTGCCGAATCATTTTGGGTTGCATCATAAATGAGTGTCATGGCCTAGAGAAGACATATTGAAGAAATTTATAAAAAAATAAAAACAACACTTAAACAAATAGGTTAGTAACACAATTAAACAAAAAATAATCTCGATGAAATCTTAAAACGAATTAAAAATTCAACAATGTTGAAGCAGTGCACTCTTGTAACACTTGAGAGAGAGAGAGAGAGAGAGAGAGAGAGAGAGAGAGAGAGAGACTTTTAAAGTGAGAAAGAACTTAGGAGACAGTGGGAGAGGTGTGGGAGAAGAGGAGGCTCCAAAGGTTGTGCTAGTTGTTGGCTGACCCGGTCGTGCGGTTCCCGACCTGGTCGCTAGACTCGTCACTAGGTCTGGCAATCGGGTAGGGGACCCAGGGTCGGATCAGGGGCGATCGACTGGGAATCCAATCAGGTCAAGCGACCTGGCCCGACCTGATCCTGATCCATTTTTCTGTGATTATAATCAATTATTGAAATGCGTAAGCAAGTGATGAAGTTGTGACCGTTGTTGAGATACAAATACCAAATGATTGATAATTAAGGTTCACGACCATGAACGCTATGCTTTTGATTGCTCATTAGAGTTGTTTTGTGCAAATAATATGGGGGGTTATATATGCAAGAATATGATAAATGCTGATAAGCTGCTGTTAATTGGATTATGAGAATACAATTAGTCAGTTTACAAGTTCCACTTTCGTTTTAAGTGGCGTATCGGTTGCCAAAGTCCCCTATTATGCTTGACGAATATGCTTATGTTACGTCATGCAAGCCTTATATTAGTTGCTACTCGTTTTACTTCAAGTTAATGTTCAACTCTAGTTCCATGATTTATTGGACTATATGTTTGCAATTCAACTTTAATTTATAATGAAGTTCAATTTCTGTTGTAGCATGCTTAGGATCCATGCATATGTAGAACCTATTATGTAAAAAACTTATTATGCACGCCTTATATTGCTTTAGTAGTTACCGTGTTATGCTATATATTGACACATTGGGCTTGAAGTTAAATTATCTATCGGGTTCTTGAAGCTCATAGTTTTTTGTTTCAGAAGAAATGGAGGAGAAATAGTTACTGCTAAATATTCTAAGGAAAACAGGTCCATCTTAACGTGAAATGTGGTTATACGTAGATAGACATTTCCCAAATAAAGGACGGATAGAGAAGGAAATATTGGGTATTATAGGGTGAAATATGCAACTAGTAGAAGGATTACTTCATGGTTAGCCAGATCAGATTGACGTGTATTGGCCAATCCATGCAGATCCGGAGGGAGCCATTTTGGACAGATAACCTGATCTGTCATTGGGAGGGAGGCGGAGGATCCCTTGTGGCCAGATTGTCTGCTCCCTGCTATGATGAGCTCCTTGATAAACCCAATATCTCTGCCAATGTGGGGTTTTTCCCTTTGTAATCATTTTTGTTTTAATATTTTATTATTTTAATATAAATAATTTTGGGGGAAAATCTACGATTTTTTTGTTAACTCTTTATCTTTCTTTCACAGATTTCTTACTATAAAAACTTTAAATTACTCGTACATTTAATAGGCTATATGAATTAAACAAAAATAGTTAATATTTTTATACTATATATAACATGAAAATAAGAAAAAATAGAATAAAATATATTTTATACTATATATATGTACGTATACATAAAAGTATGTATACATAAATATAATTATATAATTATATTATAATTGAATATGAGTGTTTATCCGTGAATACAAGTAAATATGATGTTTTGTAATTATGGTGTATTAGTATATGTGGGGAAAGAGTTAATATCAAGTGAGAGAGTAAAGACGGTTAAGAAACAATTTTATAAATTTTAAGTATGTATCATATATTTATAATCACAAATTTTAACCATATGTAATAGTATAATTGATGTTGAAATATTGTTATACTATTAATAAATGGGGCACTCAAGAATCACTGGGTCGCCCTACCCGACGCCGGCTCACACCCCATGCCGGGCTGCCGTAGGGCTGCCCCAGCCGGGTCGGAGTTGGGCCGGTTGGCCCGGAACTTGGCGACTTGGTGAACAATGATCTATCCTTTAATATTTTAGTGTCAAGAGTTTGGCTTCATTTTCTTTTTCTTACTGGTAGTTCTGTTCTAATGAAGTGGGATCTAACGTTGATCTGTAACTATAGCAAGTGAATACAAGAATGATAACCCTATTTGTGGATAGTTGGCCTCTTGTAGTGGGTTTCAGGAACTTCATATTTTACAATGGCTTTTTTTCGCTCTGTAAATTGATACAATGGAAGAAATGAGCTTGTTAAGTGAGCAACATTCTTTTACATATAACTTGCGTTCTTATATTTGTCGTCTGCTTCCTGATATTTGTGCTTTCTTCTCATAATGGTTTGTGGTGTCATCAGTTTTAAAGAAATTGTGTTATCTATCTTTTAGGTTTGCTCTTATGAAAGTATGCAAGCTGGTCTTTACCGTCTGAAACATCTGGGCATTACTAGGCTTACACATCCAGTTGGTCTTTCTTCTGCTATGAATCAGTTGCCTGATGAAGCAATTGCCCTTGCTGCTGCATCACACATCGAGAGGGAACTTCTGATAACCTCATGGAATCTGACTAGTAATTTTGTTGCATGCACAAATCAGGTACACTCTGAACTGTCATAGGAGAAAATATTTGGTTTTATATTGCAAGCATGGCATCTTTATGTGGTGATGTATCTTAGTGTGAAAAAAATATATGAAAACATGGGCTTAAGATCATCTCCAAAAGCTATATCTTCAAGTATGATGCTTCTTCTTTTCTGTAAATTTTCAGTGTTGTGCACAATTTAGTTATTCACCTTTACAGATGTGCTGCTAACCACTTGACAGATTGCAATGAAAATCATAACCAATAGGAACATGGTAAGCATGTCACTAGAGGTTGGGTTCCTACTAGCGATTGATTTGGTCCACCATGCAACCTGTTAATTGCCGCATTTGTCAGAACTGATCTTCGCTAACCTTGGGGAGATTATATTCAGAAATGTTTGTTTAGATCCATATATGTGCACATGATATGATGATCTAGTGGCTTATAAAAGTCACTTTCAATAATTGGCTAAATATCTTTTAAACAATGAACCAATTAGACATCTTACAATTATCCTTTTAAATGAATACACCATTCTAATCCAATCAATAATCATCAAAAATATATTTAGTATTAAAACAAAGAAGGTATTTATCAATTAAAAGCAATTCAAAAACGACATTCTGAATTGTAGTCTGTTCAAAAACAATATGGAAAAGATAAGAGCAGGAAGTATGAACTGAGGCTGCTAGACTGGCAGCCTTGTAAGCTTAAAGGAAAAAGGAGAACAATCCAATATTTTTATGGTAATTTTTTTAATAGACTTCCTACCTCAGCCAAGCAAAGGTGGGTAAGAGGAGGCCAAAGAGAAGTGCAAATTTTGCGGGATGATTAAGGAGGACTAGGAGCATTTTTTTTCTTGAGAAGCTATTTTTGAGAAATCTTGAGAAAATCTTAAGAGATCAGACATCAGAAATGCCACTCTAAAGACATGTATGAGTGTACAATTGGATGATTATATCTTCAATAGGGGATGAGATTGAGGACTAAAAGTAGGACAAGCTAACAAAGGAAACTAGGAATATGAGGGTGAGCATTGTTCACATGGGACGCATCAAGGAATTTGGGATCTTAAGTTAGATTTAGGCTTCAAGTTCACCAATTTTTAGAAAGATGTCATAGAGAGATCGTTTTGAAATCTCCAAAGATTGATGTGATATTTTGGATCATATGGCGCCATTTAAAATGTTAATTTACAAAAATTAGTGAAAATGAGGAAACGACCCCTAGATAAGCCTTTTAGTTGAATGCAATAATATAATTGTTAATACATGAAACAAACTTAACAAGGTCACCTAACTAAAATAACAAATTAAAATGGAATGAGAGAGAATAAAAATAGAGACAATTTGTAATAATATAGAGTTGGGATGTAGTATTAGTAACAAGTGTTGAAAATTTTAAGAAGTAGATATATTGTATAGATAATGCAATTTCAATGATCCTGTTTCTGAAATGTGTGGAGAGATAGAGATTCTTAAAAGATCACATGCCATGGTGTCACCAAACCCAAATAGCTATTTGCTAGGGTTTTGGATCTAGGGTATTGCCCATCTGATTTCTCCTTGGGAAAATAGGCAGTAGAGGGATGATAAAAAATGCCCTCCATTGACACCTCTTCCAAGGTTCATTCTCCTGCAGTGTTGTCGCATCGATTGCCTTCTTTTTTACATAGAGATGCTGGCATCTTAAGTCTTGAGGGTCACCATGGCCTGGGTGATCAACTGGGCCAGCTCTATAGGACTGGCTGCCCTTGGTAACTGTTCTTCTGAGATGTTTTGTGATGGTGACTCGATGGTGATATAATGTCTTTGTTGCCCGTTTACTTTGAGCTTAACTTAGTTTGGAAGACAATCCCCCCCAAGGTGTTTTGGTCTAGATGTTTGCACACGATGTATAGTTGTCAAGGTGACAAGGCGTCCAAGACGTTGGAGGGTGCAAAATAAGCTTAGGCGACTAGGTGGTCGCTTAGGCGTCACCTAAGCTGTCAAGGCGGTGGCATTATGTGTTTATATATATGTAATTATGTATATACATAATTACATATATATGTGTATATACATATATATATATGTACTCTAAATGTGGGTACAAAAAATGATTTATACAACTAACAATCATACAAAGTTGGATAGAAAATTAAAAGTAATACAATTGACATAGCAAGAATACAATTTATATAAAATTGAAAACACATTACATATTTAAAATTTACTTACCAAATGATACGTGCTCTGCTACTCCTTGAACTTCTTCCTAAAAAATTTGAAAAATAAAGTAGACAACATATGCAAATACAATATGACATACGGTATAAGCACAAGCACTTCACATTATCACAAGCTATGAAGCTAACCAAAAAAATAGAAATACAAAAATACAACTAAGAACTAACTAACATCATGATCAAAGTATATAAGCAAAGTAAATAAAACAAATAACAAAAGTGACTTACAAATACAAAAAAGTACTCAAAAGCAAAAGAATAAAGTAAAGTGATCCAAGTACATCACAATCACAACATAATGTCATATTCAAATCTTAAAACCAAATATGACATTCTCTAAAGTCTCGTCTTGTGCATTAGCCTCTTCATTTGCACCGCTGCCATCTTCATCATTTTCTTCCTCCTATGGTACATCTTCATCATCATCATCCTCTACTTGATCTTTATCACTATCTTCATCTCTCACCGTCATAGCTTGTGATGTAGTGGCCCCACTTGCTTGGCCAATGACTCTTTGTGCTCTACTCTCTGAAGCTCCCATAGCATTTTCAACATCTTCCCATCTAAGATCTTGACCTTCATGAACTAAATTGTTGCTTTCCTTTACCATTCACTCACTTCCCCAATTTAAACTTTTCAAACAAATAGGATCATATCTTTTCAGATTTTTTTTAATCCCTAAGAACCTTTCACGAAGGTGGCGGTTGTATTGCACATAAACCAAATCGTTCAATCTCTTATGCTCTAACCGGTTTCTCTTCTTCATATGAAACTGAAAAACAAAAAAAACAAAGCATACATCATGAATTACAAATTAAACATAATTGATGAGGATGATGTGTTAAAATTCAAAATTATAAAACACTTAAAATTCAAATATGTTCCAATTACATTCACAACTGGATGAGCTACAACATAAGGCGAGAATTCTAATGCAAGCATCTTTAGCTCAGGTGTTTGTCCACCATATTACATCCACCAATCAACTATATTGACAAATTGACAACAAAACCCATATTAAGACATGGTTACACTCTTTAACATATAGTTGATATCTCCAATAACAAAATGACTTAATTGGAAGTTTCTTTTCTCGTGCCGTTATAGTAAATGAGATACTAAATGTGTCTTTTGTAATAATGTACATACCAACTTGTTCATCTATCTTGTCTTGCACATCTTTATCCAACACCATTCTCTCAACACATTTATAAAATGCAGTTTCATACTTTCCAACACAAGATGGATCTTTAGATTGAGCATCATGATAGAATTTAGGATTTAAGAAGAAACCGGCTAAATGTAAAGGACGTTGCATTTTTATCTCCCATCGACGATCTACAATCTTTAATATGGGAGCATACTTTGTTTCTTTTCCTGCAAAATTTTCAACAATTTTATGTTTTGCAAATTCCATTGCAACAAACAAATAACCCATAGCTAGTTTCTCATCACCATCCACCAGCCTTAACACTTGCAAGATTGGTTGGGATAAAGGATTGCGGGATCGGAATTAGTCCCTGGATCGGTGGGGACCGATCCAATCCGGATCGGATCGGATCGGTCCGATCCAGGCCGATTCGTCGGAAGAAAAATCGATCCGGATTGACCCTTAAAAAAACCCTAAAACACAAAAAAATAACTAAATAAGAAGGTAGATAGGATTTCAATCCGATCTACCTCATTTTGGGGCGATTTTGGGCCCAAAAGTGGCCCAGAATCGCTGCCACGGCGGCAGCTTGCCTCCGTGACGTATCGGGCGGGGAAGACAGCCTTACTGGGTCCAATTTGGATTGATCAAAATTGGATTGATCGGGGAAGACGCCCGATCTAGAATCAATTCTCAGTGGAATCGAACTAGATCTATAGAATCGATCAAGAATCATATGAATTAGATCAAAATTGGTCGATTCGATTCCACCTATTTCGACGGGAGGACTTAAGTCTTGAGCTTGATTGATTTCAGGTCCAATTTAGATTGAATATCGATATGATATCAGGCCGATAATGGAGAAAGGAGCCAATTTCTCTATTCTTTCCTCGAAACTCCAAGGTCTTTGGTGATTTCTTCATTCTAGTGGCGATTCATTAGCGATTTTGATGTTCTAGAGGCAATTCTACAAAGATCTAGTGATCTTCTATTGCTTTTATGTGATTCCAACATTTGCGGTGATCCTATGGCAATTCCCTACTATCCTAGCGATTATTAGTGATCTGGCATCAATTCTGTCAAGTCCCCACAATGACCCAACTTCTTTCACCGACAATCTAGCGGTTCCTCCTCCTCCTTCCCCCTTGCCCCCTCCTACCCTACCCCCTACCCCCATTTCCACAGTTGACATTAACCGAAGTGGTGGTTGTTTTAGCAAATAGTTACTGTGAGCTAAAATAGCCACTGTGACTGTTTTAGGTGAACAGTGGCTATTTGCTAGGTAGCCCCTTAGGGGCGTGCTCTTTCTTTGTGACAATTGGGGCACTTCTCTTCTCCTCCCAAATTAGTCATTTTTAAATAGTGAGGTTAACATCTTAGTTTTTATTAATATGTTAATGTTGTAGATTAATGACAAAGAGTAATGGCTTAGCAAGGAGACATTGATGCTATCCATAATATCGGGTGGGACCATGACTTTTTAGTGCATTTTGATAAGAAGAAGGTGCAATGTAAGTGGAGTGATAAACAAATAAATGGCGGTGTTTTACTTAAAGTAATATGTTGGTGCGGTGGGTGAATTGTCAAAAAATGTGATAAGGTGCCAAGGGAGAGCAGTGAGTCTGTGGGAGCGTATCTCATAGAGAAAGGGTCAGAGGGAAATTTATGTTGAACGGACAGAGGAGTTGAATGAGGAATTGCTAAGTAGAAGGGGTGACAGGCCTAACCAAAAAGGCAAGGGGAAAGGATGAGCTCAGGAAGTCGCAACATCGATCAAGTTTTAGTCTGATGAAGATATAGACTTGAGAATAGTAACTCATGCAAGCAAACAATCCCAAGAGAAGATGATGAGAGAATGAGGGGAGTACGAGGCTCTAGAGCTCGGGAGCCAAGTTTTCGTTAGTCCCACTTGACCCGACCCACACCCTTAAGGATGTGGGTGTAGGAGAGTAAGGCTTTCGTCGACCAACTTCGACATGACCCAAACCTAGTGAGCATGCTCACATTTTTAAAGGACAGAATAACTGCAAATAACAATACGACAAGCATTTAAAGGGCTCAATATGACCACTTCAAGTACAAATAGAGCAATGAAACATATTTGTAAGTGATTTTTACATGTAGCTAACAATATGTCATTATCATTGCTCATCTCAGGCATATGTATCATTTTTTTTCAGTGGGTCAATATAAACTATTTTTTATGTGTTAAATATAGACATTCCAACACATGCCGTCATTAGCTCTTATTTTTAATCCATGGTTGATGCAATTGTGGAGGTTGGATCGGGATTAAAGATAACTGCCCAATATATCTATGTGCCAACCTAGATGACAAAGTAGAAGAGCTTAAGACTTGAATAAATGGTTTCAAGATGGTCTGGGGAGAGAGGGGATCAAGGATTGCCGTCTCGGATCTCGACTTCGTCTCAGGGGGGGTGAAAGAGAAGAGGTCTCGGGAAAATCCTGGGAGATCGGATCTCGAATTTTTAGATCAAAAAGATTTGAGTACATCAATGAATTACATGTAAATATACAACACATTTGCACATCAACTGTGTAAATGAACAATTACAAAGTAATCTCAATACCAAAAATATCATCTTTGTACTTCTAAAAGATTTAAATTTTATATAATTTTATTTAAATACTAATCTGGTATTAAGAGCATTTTTTTATATTCGTGTTCTTGATTATATTTTACAAAATTGATAGTTAAATATTTATGAAATTGAATTGATATAATCTGTTTATTGCATAAGATATAATCCTTTTACAATAAATTGATGATTAATATCCAAATCTAAAATTTGAATTGATTAAGAGCATTTTTTGACTTAGGTAATAATTGAATGTGTATGTTTATGTGTCCATACATTTAAATGTGATTTCATTTATGTAATTATGTATGGATCGGTATATATTTATTTTGGCAAATAATTAATCTTGACAAACATGATGTGTGTATGAGAGAGAAGAGAATTAAAATAGATTTTTATAAAATTTAAGCATATAACATAAATTTATGATTATGAATCTTATATATATGTGATAGTATAAGTGATAGTAAAATACATTAATATGTTTACACTATCATAAACAAACTCTTGGGAATTGCAGATTGACCTGTGCGGTCACGTATGCGAGATCTCTGCAATCTCATTTCTTGGCACCTTGGCAAAATCGAAATTCTCGTGAGAGCTCATAAGATCTCAGCGAGATGCTTTTCCTAGAGGGAATACATAGTGATGTGTGATGAATGGACAAGTATCACAAAGAGATTAATGATTAATTTTTTTATTTATTATTTAGATGACAACATTTTTTAAGTCTATTAATACTTTAGGTCATATCAAGAATGTTAATTACATCTTTTCACTTGTGGATAATGTTGTAGAAGAGCTTGAAGAGAAGAGTATTGTCTAATTTGTGACAAATAATGAACCATTATACAAGACAACAGGAAGGAAGTTCATGGAGAGGAGGCCACACCTTCATGGAGAGGAGGCCACACCTCTTCTGGGTTTCATATGTAACACACTCCCTCGATCTAATGTTGGACGATTAGACAAAGAGGCTTTAGTTTCTACGCTTGAGCCAAACACAACTAATCATATCTTTTATCTATTCACATCCTTGTTTACTGTATGTTATGAGATATCATATAGTGGGGGCACAATCTGATCAGGCCTGAGTCGAATAGATTTGCCACACTTCATTACCTTAAGGAGGTTTCACCGGTTTAAACATACACTTGTTCATTTTATAACATCAGAGGAGTGTATTTGTTATATGGCTGACTTGTATAATAGGATGAATCAATTAGAGATCTTTGCACAAATGAAATGTCTAATAATGGATAAGTATTTTTTAAAGAGAATTTTTTATTACTTGTCACTTGTAAATGCGTTGATATTAGTAGACTCGAATGAGAGAAATCAGATGGGATATCTTTATGATGTCATGGACAAAGCAAAGTTGAAAATCAAAGAGAAATATCGTAAATGTTACAAAAGTGGTGAATTATCATAGATGCTAGATGTGATATAGCACTACAACACAATGTGTATACAACATGCAATTGTTATCCATAATTTAATTATTTCTTGATGCATAAATGTATGTTCTCATGTCATATTTGATGAATATAAGATATTTTTTAAACCCCCTGATGCAATATGGAGGACAATTATGTAATGATTAAGAAATCTTGAGAGGTACCTTGTGATGCTGAGTTAGAAGTAAATGAGAAAATTATGTTTCTCGATGTTTTTACATTGGAGCACTAATAGTCTAATAATTTGACGACTCTCAAATTTTAGATGTAATCTTATAGAATGAGAACTTGAGTATACTTAGATCTAGATCTATGGTATTCATTTGACGAAGTATCTCATAGTATGTTGAAATTGAAACAAATTTCATTTTATTTTTTGATATACAAACCCTCATTACGATAGTAACATAATGTTCTATTGTTTTTTTTTTCAACTGAGTTGTGGGTGCAAGTCATTACAAGAAGTGAATAGAATCCACTTCTTACAATTGCGATTCGAATTCTTAGTTAGAGTGCAAGTTCTTCTCTGTGCAAGACTTTTAACTTAATTTATACCAAGAGAAGAAATATGTTTAATGAAATGATCATTCTTATTAAAATATATTTATTTGTCTTAAACTTTATTGTAATGACATGAAACTATGTTAGATAAGTGGTTTTTATTTTTAACAATTTTAAGGGGTATTCCTAGTTTTTTAGGATTTTTAATGATTTTTTTAAATTTCTTACAACAAAAAAAATAATAATATTGAATTATCTGGACAGATTCTTGATTGGTTTTCTTTTCAAAAAATTGGCTGATTCCAATCGTTTCAATCCAACTCAAATTGAATTGGTACCCACCCATTTTGATTCTGCCATCTTTGGAGGAGATCAACTTCCTTTTAGAGAGTGAAGTCTCATTGGAATCTCTTTGCCCTAAGAGGACAAAGAAAAGGGAGAAAGACCAATTTGTTAAGAGAAAGGAGGGAGGGGGGGGGAAGCTCTAGAAAGCTGATATCAGGAGAATGATAAAGGAGGAAAGGGTTATAATGTGTCTCCAGGAAACAGGTGGAAGCAGGTCACCTGTCCCTCAAGTCGTCACTCAAGCGTGCTGCTACCTAGCAACATTTTGGGCAACTCATGCCACCCTCCTGTGTCCGGCATTTCACTTGGAAGCCCAAGCAGCTTCTTAGAGGCTACATGGGTTGAGAAAATTTTATATTTTAACTCTTAATGGGTTTTTACAAAAGTCTCTCATATTTAACACTTACACCACTATAGATGTATATAAACCCTTCAGTGTTTTGACATTTCCAAAAATATCGTAGAGGTTTGGATCTCAATTAAATCCATTATGCTTACCGAACTTTCGGCCATTTGTCTTTCAAATGATAAATCTTGATCATTTAACTTTCATCAACGATAATTTGCACTAATCAAATGTTATTTGGGACCAATTATAACTTCTTCCTTAGTAACACTTCCAAAAGATCCAAATTTCGGTTTCACGGCTTTCAACATCTACGTGTGTAGCTTTCATGTCTTCTACTTCATCATCAATAGGCATCCAAATTTCAATACTTCTAGCTCATGTTTCAAGAATATTCATAAATGGTATCAAGCACAAGTTGACAAATTATTAGATAACTCAAAATGATGGCTCTTCACTGAAAATTTGTCTCATTAATGCAGCATGGAAGAAGATATAGCACATGGTTCATTTGGGTAAAGCTTGCTTGTTACAAATGACTAACTATTTTAGTTTCTTACGATATAGCTCATGGTTCATTTGGATAGGCACAAGGAAAGCAGGATGGGAATCAATCATTGGATAGGCTATGATGATTCCAATTAGATCCAGATTGGATTAGGCAGAATCAGCCGATTTCTTGGGAGAAAAACTGTTCCGAAATTGACCCAGATCTGTTCTTCAAAAAATAGAAAAAATTTAAAAAAAAACACAATTTCTAAGGGGATTTCAATTTGATCAGACCCTTTTGAGGTTGGACCGGCACTGGAGGGCACTGCTGCAGTTTCTTCCCTACCCAATTGGCATATATGGTATTTAGCATATTAGGTCCCACCGCTGCTGTTTCTTTCTCACCTGACTGGCATATTGGGTATGTAGTGCACCTGATACACCGGGCTCTGATCATACAGTCACATCAGGTCCACATCTCTTTATAGAAGCTGCAGTGTTGTGCGGCACCACTGTCTTTTGACCCGATACTATCTCCTTCCAAAAGCAGCAAAGGTGCGGTTCCCCCACACTGTTGGTAGTAGTTCAACAACAACACGGTGAACTCTATTCACTGTTTGCTCATCAAGCTAGATTTCATCTAGATAAGTTATTTTCTACAATAATTGATAGCCTATAAGAGAGAAACATGAGTAGAAGCATTTTTTTAACAGCAAGTGTATGCAACAAATAGGAAATCAAAGTACAAAATATTTAGCTCACATTAAAAGATTCCTAGTCGTAAATTGGTTTTGAAATCCCTCTCAATGTTGTATGGTTTTGGCTTTTTCTCAAGGGGTTTAAATCCACCAAGTTATCTTGAATTACCTTCCTCCTTTTTAATTTAATTTTACACCTCCCCTAATGTACCCCATTTTCTAGCTGGTGCCTCCCTTGGTCTGCATATTATATGTTCAAACTCTATCAATCTCTTTTACCTCAATTTATTCACAATATTAAATTACTATCCCAATTTTTTATACACTCGGTTGCAATTTTATTTGGCCTACTATCTTTGCATGTCCAGTTTGGCATTCACAGAAACTCCAACTTTTAGAAACATGCTTCTTCTTATTCTCCTAACACTTGTACATTCACTTCATTATGGAATTTTACTTTCAACTTTAATTGAATTTTATTGTCTCTTAAAACTGTTATGGCCAATTTATATTTTGAACTTTATGCTTTCAATTTCTGGCTGTCATACTGATCATACCTTTCATTTTTCGGATGGTTTAATTGTGGTATGAAGTGTTAGTCCCTCTAGATCTTGCACCCCTCCATCTTATTGGCTGATCTATTCTCGAATACCTTGGAGTCTTGGACTAAACAGAGATGATAAAAATGACTTTTGCAACTGCGTCAAGTGGACCTTAGGTCCTTCAGATTTACTAGGTACGTAATATATATACTCTGTCATAGTTCTGTTTGCAATACCCCTTTCTATTTTGAAGCATGCCCTTATGATAAATATTCTAGGTTTTTAATGTTCCAGCCTTCAAAAGCGATGAGAATATGTCAAGGATTGCTGGATCATATTGGATTGGTAAAATCGGCCGATTCCACCAAAGAAAAACCAATTCGGAATTGGTCCGGGTGGTTCTTCAAACAATCATAAAAAATAAAATATGCTCTTTAATCAGATTTCCATTTAATCTAATCCTTTTGGGGCTGGAATTGGTGCCGAAATATGCCACTGTGGTGTCTTTCCCACCCGGTGTACCATGCCCAAGATACCCGATACGCCCAGGACCAGATTTGCTATCAAGTCCCAGGGACCCAATATGGCAGATCCAGTGACTTAAGTCACGGGATCCAGGACAAGCTGGTACGTATCAGGCAGGTAAGATGCCCAATCCCAATCCAGGCCGACTTGAACTGAACCAATCGCAATCCAGGCCGATTCGGTTGATTTTGGCCGATTCCAACGGGAAATCAGAGTGGGCAAAACCTCAAATTTGTTAGTTGTTACCAAAACCTGAATAGAACAAACAAACACAAGACTTTCATGCAAACCACTATCATTTTTTCATATCAACTGCAATCATGGTAAAAACAATTATAGACCTCCCTCAGTCAAAGTTAAAATCAAATTTCCTAACTGAACACGGTCGTCAGCATCATTCATTATGTTCCCATCACAGTTTTATGTGTACATACAAGATGAGACATTAGACATCCAACTTTTATTTTCTGCGTAAAATTCTCTTAAGTACAAAGATTGTCTCCATTGATAGACATGGAAATAAACTCTAGACAATGACTGGCATATCCATATGACCTCATCATATATCATTGTATATGTATAACCCACAATTTGCACCTGAATCTTTGCAATTGAGTCACAAATTTTGTATGAAAGATCATTTCCTTGCGCCTACATTCATATTAAGAAAGTCAAACAAGAAAGAATGCAACGTTAATATTTCTACTGGCCTAGATTGCATCATCAAGACTTGAGCACCATTTGGCACACGTGAAAGGTTTCTAAGCTTGCTTACACCTTAAGATTATACTTGAAGCTTTTGGCATTAAACCAAAAATTTCAAATAATTAAAAGTGTCACTAATGATGCCATGGCGATGAATACATTTGTTTTAACAATCATAGACATTAGGCATATGCATGAGAAATAAGAAATAAGGGAGATTTATATGTGAAGGATGTCATTATTGACTTGCATTGTCAAATTGTTCCTATAATCTTACATTTCATAAGCTTCTCTGATCCAACGTAATTGCACATTTCAAATGTTTAAACCTCTTCTATCCACATCAGTGATTTATCCGATATAGTTCTAATTTTGCACACTGACTAGGACCGGGAGAACATTGAACGCTTGGAAATTACTGGTGTTGGTGATCCATCTGGTCGGGGCTTAGGCTTTAGCTATGTTCGTGTGACACCAAAGGCCCCCTTGACAAGTGCAGTAGTAAAAAAGAAGTCATCTATGAATCGAGGCAGTTCAACAGTCACTGGTACTGATGCTGACCTTCGCAGGCTTAGCATGGATGCTGCTCGTGAGGTAAGTGGATGCTATATTGGTTTTCATATGTTTGATTGTGTAAATTCTGAAAGCTTACTTTCTATCTGTATGAAGCGTAGGAGTTGTGCTGGATTTGCAGTATCCAATGCTTCTGCTTGTACTTGCTTCTTAAATTTTTAGCAACAACTTAAGCCATGGTGATAGCTGATCCAGATTGTGTCACAACTGTAATTCAAGGCTTCAAGCTACTAGATACAACGCATTTGTGTGGCTATCAGCATGTAACTAACTTCTGTCTGTCTGGTTTAAGCAAAAGTTATTATCAATATTTTGGCAAAAAGTTGCCATGTTAATGAAAGCAATGATTGGATGCAAGAATCGCGGGATCGGAATTGACATCCAGATCGGTGATCCCGGCTGGTCCTCGGGGAGGAATCCCAATCCGTAATTTATCCGGATCAGGATTCTTTCATTTTATTTCATTCTAAAAAATTGCTAAAAATGAAATAAAATGAAAGAAATAAAAATGAAAATGAATTGAAATAAAAATGAAAGAATCCTTTGAAATATTTTTTGAATCCCAATTGAAATAAAAATGAAAATGAACTTCAAAAAATTGCTAAAAATAAAAATGTAGCATCTAACACACTTTTATGTCATTTCGTGAGATTTTATGATGATTGAATATAAGTTAACACCAATAATCATTTCAATAAAGAAACAACATGATATAAATGATTTTGTGAAACCTTATTTTTAAAGTTTTAAATTTTTTTTGCATCCCCTTTGGGCTACTTGGGAAAATAGGTGATGTCCTATTAAGAATACTAACTAGTCCGCCGATACATTTAAAAAATATTAGAATCAAGATTTGAGTTCTTTGAAAATTTTAATTTTGACACCTCTCATTCGGATGATGTGAATATCTGACGTTAACTTACATCAAGTAACTACTCGAATACCCTTGATTAACCACTATAGCAATCTATTTGATTGAGAGTGCACATCCACATAAAACAATAAACTTGAGCGTTGTAGCCTTGTGGGCCCCAATGAGATACAAAGAAGTTGATTTAGATTTGTTCAATGTTGATTTTATTTGGTTGGGATGCAGTTTTCAGATTTGATGTTCAGATTAGTATCTTATGTTCAAGTTGTTCATTTGTAATTTGACTTAATGTTTTTGGTTTTGGTTTGTTGGGTTTGAATTTTGATTTATTGAATTTCATTTTTATTGGAGTTTTTGTTTTAATTTTGAGATTTTGATGGATGAATTAAAGTGTCTTATGATTTGACTTTATTTGATTGACATGTTGTTTGAGATACCTTAATTCTCTTTCTTATGTCGGTTTGTGTTTTTGATGCCGGTTTGGGTGTAGTTGACATGTTTTAATTGTTCAAAGACTTTATGATTGCTTTATTTGAATATGTTTTGATTTTGTTCTGAGTTTCATTTAACTTCATGATCTGATTTTTATGTTTAAGTACTGGTTTTAGTGAATTTTCAATGTCTTGAGTGTTGTTTATTTACTTTTCTTTGAAGTTATTTAATTATCATTTGATTAGGAATTTAATTCCATAGATTAAGTGATTTTTAAGTGAATTTCAGGTTGCTTATGTTTGATTGTGATATATTTTTAGATTGAATGAAACACCTTTTAAATTAATTTTATCTTTCTTATTTAACTCGGGTTCACATCTCATCCAGTTTATCGGACTATCGTTCGGTGCCTGATTTCAAACATCCACATTGACACTTGAATTGTTTTCTTCATTTCATTTCATGTCGGGATAGTCAAAATCTAGGAATTCCTTCCGCCAATGCGCATTCCCATAAAATCATAGGAAAATTCAGTACTATGACAGCATGCTGACCAATACTTGGTTGAATGGACTTTATCTCTAATGTGACTATGTTCTTTGACTTGTCACACCTGGGGAAAGATCTGCCTGTGATAGGAGTGTGCCCACACCTATGTCTAGGAGCGACTAATTGGGATATACTGGAGTTTGCCGTCCGATAGGATGCTCAAATCTTGAGCTCTGGCTTCATGCCTTCATGGCCCAATTGCCCCATTTTCAACTTCTTGGACCTTGGCAGCCTAATTTGCACAGCGCCAAGCTCTGTTTTCTTAACCGAACCAGCACCTGTTTTGACACCGATTGGGCACCTCGACCTCAATTCAGCACCTGTTTTGGGGACTAACCAACACCTATTTTGCACCGAACCAGCTGCTGCATTTGCACCGCACCGGCACCTGTTTTGGGGTACCTTCAAGGGTTGTTGCAGCAGGGCAACATGGACCAAACTGAGCTGGTAAGGGGGCTAGACAGGACTGGTTTCGGAGCCGGTTAGAGGGGCTGTCTTTGGGGTTTGAACTGAGCCATTTGGGACTGCTGGGGAGGGGGGATTGGGTAGGCCAAGGTGACTGCCAAACCGGGGGGCCAGTGAGGCCTGTTTTAGGACCTGTTTAAAGGTCTGTTGACAAGGCTGAACCAGGAATCTTTGGACCTGATTGGGGTACTGCGCAGGGGGTGCAGTGGCAGGCTAAGGGGTGGCCGAAGGGGCATTGTGATGGTCTGATTTTGACCTGTTCAAGGAGGGGCCTGATTGGGATGCTGCAACAGACAGGTGCAGTGGCAGGCTGAGGGGAGGCCGAAAGGGGGAAGATATGGCCTGATTTCAGACCTGTTTAGGGGTCTGACTGAACCAGATAGATCGGGTCTCAAGGGACAGCGCAAAGGACATAACATGGGGATCGAACCGGCTTGAAGGGAGCCATTTAGGGACTTCTTTTTCGGGGGGGGGGGTTGGTTGTGAGATCAGGCTATGACATGATGGGGAAGGGGTCTGCACAGAAACCGACCCCTGTTGGGGTGGTTCTGGCAGGCACAAAGCTTGACCCACAGGAGATTCTCAAGGGGGATAATGGGTGCGCCAGTTCCTGCTTTAAGGGAGGCCACTAGGAGCAAGGAAAAGTGAGGGAAAGAACAACCCCTGTCCCCTGGTGATGGCCAGCAAAGGAGGGAGGGATGAGGACGGGGCAAAGAGAAAGGGGGAGATAGGAAGAGCTTTCTTTTTTCTTTTTACCTTCCTGATCTTCTTCTTCTTCTTCCCTTCGTTGTTGCACTGCAGCTTAGGAGAGGAAGGGTCCTTCTTCTTGGGTGCGCAGGCTTCAAGGTTGCTACTGGAGCTTCTCTTGCAGCTGCTGTTGTTGGATGAAGGGGAGACCGCAGGAGCTTGCTAATGGAGAGAGACTGCTGCTGTTGGAGGGGGAACCATCGGATGAGGAAGATGGAGCAGGAAGTGTTGTTGGAGGAGGAAGCTGGAGCAGGATGGAGGGAGCTAAGAATCTGGGGAAGGCCACATGCAGCCCTGCCTTTTTGGCAGGTTCTGCTGACCGTGATCCCTTAATTTCCTCCTCTTTTTCTTATTTTTTAAATGTCACCATGGCCAGTGTCGTGGAGTTGTTAATAGGTGACATGACTTCAAACGAGGTTTTTCCACCACGGGTTGAGAAGCCCAAAGCATCCTTTTTTGGCTCACCCACTCACTGGGTAAATTGTGAATCAGACAGATGACCTCACCTCTGGGCCAATGCTACTTCCTCGTCATTTACCGCCCTCTACCTGAGGTTGAGTATGTCATTTACTGTCCTGTCGGGATCTTCCAAATTACATCAAATCTTTAATTTACTAATCTTATTGATCGGTGTGATCTCGGCCGTCGAAAATTCTAAAATTTACAAATAAATGTAATTTAATTCTTTTCTTGGCCGAATTTTAATTTCATTGCATCAATATCCCTGAGACAAAAATCTTGAGCTAGAAAATTGAAATGTTCAGCTTGTGGGCCTAGTTGATGGCTGGTTTGACCATTTTACCCCTGGGGTGGTAGAGCACACTCGTCTAAATTGGATTTTTCTTGAATAACTATCCAATCGTTGATCGGATTCTCGATCTGTCTTAAGCGTTGTCCAGCTCAATCTTAGGTGGATATTGTGATGGAGTCGGATTTTCCTGATCTTGCCCTGATTTGTTCTGATGTGCCGAGGGCAAAATGGTCATTTTCGCATTACGGTGTCCATTTTTCATGCATTGGGTATCATTGCGAAGGGTATGACCCGGGCTATGCAATGAACTCATCCCCTTGACCATTTGGGCCCATTAACCTTTCCAAAGTCCATTTCAAAGCCCATTTGCACTATTTTGTTTTTAATTTACCGAATTTTAATTAGATTTCTAAATCGACTTCGGTATTACTCAAATTTGAGTTGAGTGGGCTGAAAGATGTTTGAATCCCCTTGGGCCATCATTTGGGCATATTGGGCCCATTAAGACTTATTGGGCCTAGTCGGCCCATTGGGCCACTAAGGTGGGTCCCACCACCATTTCCTCTTTTATCATCTGTTCTCAATTTTTTGGTCAAATTTGGTGCCCTTTCATCTTCTCTTTATTTCATTTTTGATGAAATTTTTTTGATGCCAACAGATATGCAATATAAATTATATCTTTCTATCACCAATATCTATGGAACTAGCCTTCGTAGTCCTCTTTCTCTGTCTTCTTTGAGATGCTCCATTGATCATAAATATTGTTATGCGTTGGAGTTGTGTGGCTGCAAGTCCTCGGGGGATTCTAGGTATTGAGCTGCCTACTCATCAAAAAATCTCAATTGTTCTTTTATCTCTACCTCTACTTGAACCCCCTACATTTTGTGTGGAACAAATTCTTCATCTTCATATGCTATGTTATCTGAGGCGGTCACCTCGATCGCCTAGGCGACGAGGCGAAGCAAGGTGGACCCTCCTCGCCTTGAGTCGTCAGTGATCGCCTCCTCCGCCTCAAATGCCTAGGCGAGGGAGGCGTGAGGCGAACGCCTCAGCCTATCAGATTCGGGCCTAGGCCCGTATCTGATTGACTTAAACAAAGGGCCCCCGCAAGCTCGTGACCTCTCCTACCCGACGCGACCCCCCCCAGCGGTAGCCGCTGCTCTCGGACGCCTCCCTGCCACCGTTGCTCGTCGGAGATGCCGTCGCCGCCGTCACTCGCCGAAGACGCCGTCGTCGCCGCCATTGCTCACCGGAGGAGCCCCCGCCGACCCCTTCTTTAGTCGGAGAAGTTGTCCAGAGTCTCCAGACCTTCGGAGGAGCTCTCCAACCGGTCCGTTTTTGGGTTTTGACATTTTTTTTCTTTGTTCTTTTACTCATCATCCTTCTACTAATACAAGAAGCTTATCTTGTGTTTTACTTTCTTATTTTTTGATGTACATTGTTGGACGATCGGATTTAGACATACAAGGTACATTTTTTCGATTTCTCTTCTTTTTTTTTCGTTGTACATATGATTCCACTATTTTTATTAGGATATTGGCAATGTGTAGAAGGTGGAAGTGTTGTTAATTGGGATTGAAAAAGTTACCGAACAACTTGGACTTTGTTGGAAAGGTATAATTTATGTTTTTTCCATTTTTTCCATACGTACTTTCATTTATGGTTGTTAATGTTAGTTAGCAATGTATATTAAATTTAATTTTTTTATTTTTTTTCATTTACGGTTGTTGCATGTTAAAAGGTCATTCTATTTCTTTTAAATTTGATTTCTTATTGTTCTTAATGTTAGTAAGCGTCCTTGGGCAGCATGTTATAATTTACAATCTGATTTTTTTTCTATTTTAGTTACCAATTTCTTCTCTTAGCTAGAGTCAGAAAGGTGTCAAATTATGTCATATATTCTAATTACGATTTTCTGATTTTTTTCTAATTTCTATTGTTGTTAACGGATTTGATGTTGATGTACTTTTTTATGGAGATGTCTCGAACTGTGGAGCAAGTTTCATGGACGGGGTCAAACACTCAGACAACTTCAATGGACCCGTTATCTCAAGACATCCTCCTAAGTCAAAGGATGTTGGTTGGAAATATGGAATTTTGGTGGATCTGAAAAATCGAGATCTTGTTAAATGTTCGTTTTACAACAAGGATTGCAAAGGTGAGATATATAGATTGAAGCAACGTATAGCCGGTCTATCTGCCAATGTCACAAGTTGCAAGAAGGTTACACTGGAGGCGAAAGAAGAGATTAAGCAACATATGGAGCAAGCCAAACAAGCTCGCTTTAAAAAGGTTGCTGTGACAAGGGAGATTGAAAGAAGAGATAACCTTCTTGGTGTGAATACTTCGGAGGCGAGCACGGAAGTTGAAGACACATTAGTTGTTAGTGATCCAGCATTTTTGCCTCCTCGTTTAAGAGGTCCTATGGATCATTTTATGAGGCAAAATCTAGAGGTTTCTAAAGAGAAAAGTGTGAAGGACAAGAAGCACTTGAAGGAAGAGGAAAAAAATTGTGCAATACATTGCTCAGTGGATCTACCAAGCAGGTATTCCTTTCAACACCATACGCTTGAATAGTTTTCATATCATGTTAGAGGCTATTGGTCAATTTGGCCCGGGTTTGAAAGGTCCATCATATCATAAAGTTTGTGGAAATTTGCTTGTGAAAGAGCTTCAAACAACTAAAGAATTAGTTGAAAAAGAAAAAATAAGTTAGGTGAAATATAGATGCACTATCATGTCTGATGCTTGGACAGATAGAAGGGGGAGGACATTGATAAATTTTTTAGTTAACACACCTATGGGCACAGTGTTTCTAAAATCAATTGATGCATCTTCACAAGTAAAGATGCAAGGTTGTTGGTTGATTTGTCAGACAGTAGTGGTTGAAGTTGGAGAGAAAAATGTTATCCAAATTGTAACAGATAACGAGGTCAGTTACGTAGCTGCAAGGAGAATCTTGATGTCTATGCATCCTCTTTTGTTTTGGACACTATGTGCAACCCATTTCATTGATTTGATGCTTGAAGATATTTCTAAATTGTCGGGTATCAAATCCACAATTAGGCATGCCAAGTATGTGATGACATTTATTTATGGGCATACAAAGGTTCTTGCCATGATGAGGAAGTTCACCAATGGAAGAAATTTGTGTAGGGTAGCAGTCACAAGGTAAAATCTCAATTTGAAATGTATTTTTATAATGTTTTGTTTTGGTTTGTGAATTGTGACTTGTGATAGTCAATACTATTAACATGTTTATTTTTTATGCAATGTTTGCAACAAACTACCTAAATCTAGAAAGCCTACACAACTTGAAGGCTGAATTGAGAAGGATGTTTACATCTGAAGAGTGGACTACCTCTAGCAACCGATGGGCTAAGTAAACTGAGGGAAAGAAGTCATGTGACATTATTTGAAAAACAACTTTCTGGAGAGGTGTAGCCTATGCTCTTTCAATTTTCAAGCCTCTTGTGATTGTCTTACGCCTAGTGGATGGTGAGAAACCAGCAATGAACTATATTTATGAAGCAATGGACTGAGCGAAGGAAGACATTAAGAGTGCCTTGGATGATAAGTTTGACAAATACGGTCCAATTTGGGACATTATTGATAGGAGGTGGGACAATTAACTCCATCGTCCATTACATGCAGCGGGTTATTATCTTAACCCCCAATTCTTTTACTCAAATCCGGATGTTGAGAGTGATGAAGAAATTAAACAAGTACTGTATGATACCATTGAGAGGCTAATTGAAAGTCCCGATGAGCAAGATTTGATTACCAAGCAACTAAATCCATACAGAGATGCTGAGGGCCTATTTGGTAGAGATATGGCCATTAGACGAAGAAAAGCATCCATTCCAAGTTGACATTTAACTTTTTAAACTTTTCATTTATACATTTCAAAGTATTGTTGCAAATTTGATTAATTCTCGTCTTTCTTTTAGCAAATTGGTGGAAGGATTGGAGGTGCAAGGTTCCTCAATTGCAAAGATTTGCCATCAGGGTTTTGAGCCTCACTTGTAGTGCATCTAGTTATGAATGCAACTAGAGTACCTTCGAGCAGGTATGCATTAGTATCATTCATTTTTTACATGTTTTATATGAAACTTTAAATTGATCTTCGGCCTTATATTATAAGTGCACACAAAGAAAATGAATAGATTGAAACAAAAAAAGGCTAAATGATCTTGTCTCTGTCTAATACAATCAAAGGCTTCAAGATCGCCATTTTAGGATGGAGAAGTTCAATCATGATCTTATTTCTTTGGATGATATTGATGAGACCGATGAGTGGATCACTAGAGATGACGATGACTATGTGCATGAAGGAGAGGACCTCATATGGAGGGAAGTTGAACTAGCAGCAAATATTAATGAAGAGGAAGGTCCATCCACTAGAGCGGAGGCCTCTAAAAGGCAAAGGCTTGAGAAGGGAAAGAGTGTGGCCATGGATGAAGATACCTCAGAATCGGATGGGGAAATTCATCTTCATGTTACTGATGATGATGACTCTTACTCTTCCGATTGACAATTGATATTTGTGTTGATTGATTGGGGACATTAGATGAATATACTTTGTAATGTTGTTTTGAACTAATCGTTATTTATGTACTTCTAAATCTGGTTTACAATTATTATTCTAATGTTGCCTACTTGATGTATTGCATTTTTTATGGTGATGTATTCAAATTTTTAGCATGCTGATAAAAATGAAATGGGAAAAAATACATTTCCAACTTATTTTCGTAGTAATCATTTTATGCATTTTTAATGTAATTTTTGCTATTTTTTGTATGTTCCACAATTTTTTAGATATGTTCAGCATTTTTATATAATTTTATTCGCATTTTCCGACATAGTTGTTGTATTTATATTTTTCCTACATTTTTGGATATATTCCCTGCATTTTCATATATATTTCTTGCATTTATGATACATTCACTGTATTTTTTTATATTTTTTAAATTTTTTATATATATTTTTTTGCTTTGAAAATAAATATAATAATAATAATAAATGTCACCTCAGGTGCCTGAGGCGCCCACCTCAAGCACCTGAGACGAGTCGAGGGGTCTCTCCTCGGTCACCTCAGGCCTTCGAGAAAAGTGCTTAAGTACTATTTATGAGACTCAGGTGTTCACCTGACAATTTGCTTCTTATGTATCATGCCCAATATTGCACTGGTAGACCTTCGCATACATGAATTCTACAACTTTTTCTTTCTTTTGCGAAGCTTTTTTAGAAGGATTTGTTGAATCAGACATTGTGTAGGAAGCTGTAGCTAAAGATGTAGTTGCAGCAGGAACTTCAATAGGGTGTGCTTCTTGTATTTCTTCATTCTCACGTTGTACACTATCAAGTTCACCTTTGACCCATCTGAACTCTGGAGTTGGTGCAACATTACTTGTATCCAACACTCAACTAGAAAAAGACAATACCAATACAAGTATATATTTTTGTCATTTAAATATTTAACATGTACCAAATATGATATGACATACCAAGAGAAATCTTGTCATATAAATATCGTAAATCTAGATCTCTATACACTACAATTGTCATCTTATATGATTGCATCTAAATATCAAATGAATGAAAATTAAGTCTAACAATTTAACTAATTTCTCGTAAAACTAAATTGTATGTATTTCTATTATTTTTTACTTTAAACTCTACTTTTTTTCTATCTCGTGGAGTCCTGGCCAAATATGTCATTGGCAATGTACCGCACATAACCTCTACACCATTGCTTATTTGTCCACCGTATTGCATCATTGGGTTTAAGAAATACTTTGCCGCAATGGAATTGAACAATTCACACATTACTTTAAGACTTGAACGTAATACAAACATAGATAAATACTTGTTACATGCACATTATGGTGAAGTGTTTTGTCCCATTTGTTGTTTACAATCTTTCACTATTTTTTATAATACTTTGGATGTTTTTGTTTGATTTAGAGCTCTGAACTATCCATCGCATCGTACCCATTTGATTTTTATCATTAGAATCTACCAATGTCAACACTTGTACAAAGGGTTTCATCGTAGACAAGCAAAGATTTCAAAATTGGAATTGGAATTGATGGGGACTGATTCGATTCAAATCGGACCGAATTGGTCCGATTCAACGAATTCTCAAGAATAAAAATCGATTTGGAATCGGTCTAAATCATTTTTCTTTTTTTACTTCATAAAAATTCAAATAGTTTAGGAAAACTTTTTAAAAATTTATGAAACACCGTAAAAAAATTGTTATAAAATCTAAATATGGAGTCTAACATGTAATAATAACTATAACACATGGTCATTACAAATTTAAAATATACATGACAAATGATAGTGATAGAAATGATATATCTTTCACCAACGTTGATGATTTTGGGTGTCATCATCATTTTTACTATGCTCGTAAGTAGCACATTCATTGTTATCTCTCATTATCGGTGTAGACTCATGTGAAAATAGTCATTCGGCCTAGCTAAAATCATAAGTTGTATCATGGAGAGGATATGTGGATGAATAGTTTGGCCAAAAATCTGAAAGAGAAGCGGCCTTTGGATAAATGGTTGTTGCATACTCATTAAAGTATCCTTGATGACAGCGTTGACTTCTCCTACTAGAATGTTGCCTAGAACCCAAATATGATGCACTTGCACCACTAGTATGTGCGTTAGAAGTAGAATCATCACCTCCTCCTCCGGATCCTCATCGTTCTCCACCATCACCACCACCTCTTCTATGTTAGGGCGATGAAAGTTGAGTGAGTAGTATGTACTCTTCCTCATCATCCTCTGAGGTGGTACTACCGCTTTTAATGATATGACATCGCATGATGTCTACCTTGCTCTTTTTAGGTTCTTATTCTAACTAGGATGAAGTCTCAAGCCCCAACAGGCCCAACCCACGTTAATATACCTTTTGCAATGTTGTAAATGGTGTGTGCGGCCTGTGTCATTTGCTTTGTGTTTGGGAGAGTAGATTCTATAGTTGGGGGTTGGGCTAGGGCTAAGGGTGAGGATAGGGATTAGGATACCATTGGGGTTGAATTAGGGGGTGATATAGGTTGAGCGTCATGAATAACCTTCTCTATAAGTTCACCCTCAACACCAAGCTCCCCTTCAGCTCACGCACAGTCATCTGGGTCAAACTCTAGTGGTGTCCTCCCCATAGTTATCAAGGCGGTTGGTGCCGCTTAGGCGACCAGGCGGTTTTTTACGTCGCCTTGGCCGCTCGCCATGTTACCCATGGAAAAGGCGTACGCCTTGACCGCTTAAGCGGCCAAGGCGGCGCCTTGGTGAGCGCCCGGACAACTTGTCCGGAAGTCCGCCGGTTCAGCGGCCAAACCGGTGCCACCGGTTCAAGCCAAACGGGTCAGCCGGCTTCTTAAGTGAAGCCCGGGCCGCTCGGCCCCGTTTCCTTCGCCCAAAGATGCCTGAAAACGGTTCCTACGGACGCGAACGCGACACCGCATTTTCCCCAGCCCTGCGGACGTCGCCCCCCGACGGAGGTACTTTGTGTTAGTTTCCCGCGGCCCTCCAAGCTCCAACGGCGCGCCTTCACAGCTCCTTCCACCCAGCGGCCTCCTTCTACGTGGCTTTTCCATCTCCAAGAGAAGCCCTAACCGGCTCAACTCTCCCTACGGTCCTCCAACTCTCTTTAAAACCTAGTTTTTTATTTCTTTTGTTATTCTTATGATTATTCTCACTAGTTTATTGTCTTAACATCTATTACGATGCCTTAAATCTTCTTAAGTATTTTCTATGTATGAATATGTAAAATATTTCATGTTTAAACATCTTCGGTGCGTCGATAATTTCCGATTCCGTTGTTCTTGCTTCTTCAAGTATGTTTATATATTCTAAATATAACATTGGCATTGTGTGATGTATGGAGATTGTTATATTATACGTAATAGGGTTGAAATCCTCTCAATCCCCACCGAAGTCATTTATGCTACGGTTTGAAACCGAAAAATTCTGTTTTCACTTCTATTCTTATTTTGCTATTTCTATTCTTGTCTGATTGTTTATGCCGATTTATATAATCTGAATGTGTTACATTGATAATTTTGTATGTCTTCAGCCGGTGAGCTTTTTCTTTAGTTGATTGATGGAATCTGGATTAGGATCAGTCAACATGAATGTTGTTGAAAAAAAGAAAGCGAAGTCGAACGATCCGGGTTGGAAGTATGCTTATTGGCCTGATGATAAAGACAAGAATAGAGTTCAATGTGAACTTTGTGACTTGGTGACAAATGATGGAATCAAGAGACAAAAGGAACATTTGATTGGTGGATTTAGCGATGCTAAGAAATGTCCAAAAATTACTAAGGAAATTGCCGACGAAATGTTAAGTTGGTTGAATAAAAGTAAGAAAAGAAAAGTGGCATCTTCGAGAACAAATGACTTTCTTGCATGTTCTGAAAGTGATGAAAATGCCCAAGAGGGTGACATACAACATTTAGAGAAGGGAAGTGGGAGTACTAAATCTACAAATTTAGTTTCACTTCCAGATAAAAGCAAGAAAAATAAGGGTCCTATGGATGTCTTTACAAGAATGTCAGTTGAGGATTTTGTTGATGCAAGAAGAAGTGGAAAAAAATATCAAAGCACTTTGAATAGTCAATTGAAGAAAGAAGAGCAAGCATTGTTTGAAGAACATGTAGCCACTTGGTTCTATGAAGCCGGCATTTCATTCAATGCTACAAAGTTGAGAAGTTTCGAGGTCATGTGTGAATCTGTCGGTCGAGTTGGGCCGGGTTGTAGGCCTCCGAGTTATCATAGCTTGAGGGTGCCTTTGCTTAAGAAAGCGGTGGAAAAAATTGCTGCAATGCATTTGGAGTATGAGCAATGTTGGAAAGTTTATGGTTGTACCATAATGTGTGATGGCTGGACTTATAGAAGACAACGAAAATTACTTAATTTCTTGGTCAATTGTCCAGAGGTGACCTACTTTCTGGAGTTCATAGATGTGTCTGACCGCAAAGAAGATGCTATACTTATTTATGAACTTTTGGACAAAGTTGTTGAGAAAATTGGTGAATAATATGTGCTCTAAATTGTGACTGACAACGCATCATACAACGTTTCAGCTGCGAGATTGTTAATGGAAAAAAGAAAGTATTTGTACTGGACACCTTGTGCAGCACATTGTCTTGATTTAATGTTGGACAAGGATTCCGGAATCGGAATCGGACCGATTCCGATTCCGATTCCGATTCCAGGAATCGGCCGGAATCGGCCGATTCCTGGGAAAAGAATCGATTCCGGATCGGTCCGGAATCGTTTTTTTTTTTAATTTTTTTTTCGTCAAAAAAATTCAAAAAATTCATAAAAAATTCAAAAAAAATAGGAAATGAGTTAGAAACATTTTAAAAAATAACCAATGCATGATATCCACAAGACCACATCATACAAATACTAATGAACACCAATTGAACACTTGAAGACTTGAACTTAAGTACATATTCCAATTCCATTGATTCAAAAATCAAAGAGTTGATACATCATCAAAAAAAAAATTACATCATATCAATCTACTACCAATGTCTAGGATATAGATATGAATTTTCCTCCTCTCCCTGCTGCTCGTGACGCTCCTCCTCGTGCTCGGTCTTGTATCTTGTCCGGGACCATATCCATATGAAAATAATGCCGATGCCATGCCATCAAGGTCGTATGGATCGGACGCGGGACGACCGGGACGTAAGCGAGAGG
This sequence comes from Cryptocoryne crispatula var. balansae, assembly GCA_036172225.1. Lineage (NCBI taxonomy): Eukaryota > Viridiplantae > Streptophyta > Magnoliopsida > Alismatales > Araceae > Cryptocoryne > Cryptocoryne crispatula. The sequence goes on along the minus strand of CM069929.1, from coordinate 9,151,246 downwards.
ATGGTGGAGCCGGTGGTGTAATCCACCGCCGGTCAACCTCGGCCAAATGCGGATACCGTGGCTCCATAATATACGAATGCGGTGTACGCTCATCCGGCGTGTAATACGGCTTTGGAAACCGTGCATCGGGTGACTCACCGCCGCCGATGGCCGCGTCGCCGGTATACACTCCTCGTCATCATCACCCGAGGAGTGAGAAGGAGCTCGCGTCTTTGTCATCCGGGCCGATAGGACGCCCGACCTCTAACTTCCTTCTCTTTACCTCTTCGACCATCTCTCGAACTACCGTAAAGTACGGAACCCAAAGTTTTTTTCAACTTTGCAAATCCTCCCATTTTACGTGCGGTCACCTTTGTTTTCGTTCTCCCGGACCGCGAACGGGCCGGGTAGCGGCCGCCGGGACCGAGCCGGAGCCGAGCCGGGGCTAAAGCCGCAGTGGTCGCTCCATAGCCGCCGGCGAGAAGAAGGCCCCGCCCGAGCACGAGAAGTAGATGGAGGTGGAGCGAGAGCATCCTCCTCGGCTCAACACCATCCAACTCTCCTTCGCCCGTACGCACGGTCATCGGGATCAAACTCGGTGCATGATCCCCGGCTTCCCTCTCCTCTATCCGGGAGGCAAGTGCATGCTCCTCCCGGAAAATATGGTCCGTGTCCACCTCCTCGGGTGGTGGTGTGGCGGAGGAATGCCTCTGCTCGTATGGGCCACTGCGAACCGTGCAAATCGCTCCTCGCCGATCTTCTCGCCGATCCTCGATGTTCTTTATGCGCGGCCCTCGTGTTATAATGACGGAAGACCGGCTTCTCGGCGGTCCGAGGTCAACTTTGTTCCTCCTTTTGGTATGTATCGGGTTGAATGTACTCCGATTCCTCTCGCGGTGGGAGGAACTGGTGCTCTGGCTGAGTATCCTGATACCAATGGCCGCAAGTGGATTCCATCCACTCCTGGTGTTCACCTGAACCCACCACTCAGCTGCAAGAAAAACACAAGAAGAGAAAAGGAAAACAATTAGCCCATCATCACCATAACTTATATGAAAAGAAAAGAAATTCCTCATCAATGGCCTATTACTATACCAGGTGACACTTTGTCAACTGAATATTTCAGGTCAGCATCTGAGTATACACCGACCCTCAACTTGTACTTCTGCATCTGAAACATTTAAAAAAAAATTAGTTGCCTGGTAATGCTAGTCCAATGTATTTAATGAACTCTAACTTACTTCTATCTCAGCCTACATCTGTCTCTGTTGGGATCGGCACGGCCATTGGATAGCTGCAAGTGTGCCCCGCATCACCTCGTTGTCGTTCACCACCCGTCCTCCATATTGGATGCGGGGGTTCAAAAAATATCTGCAAGATTTTATTAGTTAACACCGTGCATATAAGACAATTATACAAAGAAAATAATTTTTTAACCAAGTTACTGCAGCGTGGACATCGTGGTGCAAGGTCTTGTCCTATCGGTCATCAATGATCTTCCACCACTTTTTGTAACCTCTGGGATTTTTTTCTTTAATTTTCAGCTTTGCCCGGTCCATAGCATCATACAGTGTGCCCATCTGGTCCCTGTCATCTGAGTCTACCAACCTCAAGACAACTACCGGTGGCTCGATGATTGCCAAGTAGTAGGCAATCCTCTCCCAAAACCTCTTGTCGGTGATCCGCTTCTCGGACACGACAAGAATCTCCAACTTCTCTTTGTCGTACGCAGTTGTCCACCATATAGTTGTAATACTCCTCGGACTGTGTGAACCTAACCAATGCATGCCCGCGGTGTAAACTCTCCGCCGCAATGAAGTTCGTGGCAAATCGTGTCGGACCGGGCCCGACAAGATCGTGCCCTCTGTGTGAGATCTCGTGATATGTAGGAGGCGGGGATGCGAATAAATAAAAGATGTGATCGTACGCGCCTTTGCTGACAAGTGTAGATACACCCTCCTCCTTGCCTATATCCTCTAAAATGAGATCTATGGAATGTCTTGCACGGGACACCCGAGAAGATGTTCTTCCTCTTCTCCATCAACTTCCTACCCGGCCGCCTTATATGATGGTTCGTTGTAAGTGACAATCTGAACCACATTGTCCTCCCCGATCTCCTCCACCACCCCATCCATCAGAGAAAAGATGAAGTCGGCATTTTTTATCTTCCCAGAAGCATCTTCCGACTTCAAGAATGTAGTCCCCTCAGAACAGTACACCAAGAAGTTTATCATACTCCTCTTGGTGATACCTGTCCACCCATCGCACATGATTGTGCAACCCCTCTCCTTCCACACCAACTTGAACCCGTCAATCCACTCCCTCAACTCCTGGACCTCCTCATCCAGGCCAGCGCCGTATATGTGTCTGCTGCCCGGGGCTTGCAAACCGGTCCGGCCCTCACCCACGGCATCCACCATTGTCCGGAAGTAGGGGTGGTGGTGCGTGTCGGGATGCCTACATCAAGTTAAAAAAAATGGGATCGGGGTAAAATTAAGTTTTAGTAAATAAAACGAGGCATAATGTCAAATTTAATTTAAAAAGTGATACTGCGTACGTAAAAACCATTTGACGATGTGGCGAACGGCTCTCTTTGCGGCCGTTCTGTAGCCTTCACCCCTTTCATTGCTCGCTTTATCCCCATCCGCCCAAAGACTCTGTTTCCTAAATAAATACTCGTCACTCGGTGTAAATCGAGTGTTGGTAGAAGTGGAACGGCGGTATGGCTCCTGTCTCCTGGGGTCAGGCTCTTGGTCCCGAGTAGGGCGAGTCGATGCTGATCGGCCCAAAGCTGGGTCAACTACGGACCCGGACCCTCCTGCTCCCCTCCTCTGTCCTCCTCCTCGACGAATGCACGCTTGTTAGCGTGCCTAACACGTCTAAGCTCGGACTCCGTGGACTCGTCCTCGCTCTCCGGCTCCGCCGAGCCGGCCGCCTTCCCTTGCCTTTCCCTTTGGAGGTAGGCGAATCGCGGTTCCTCCTCCTCTCGAGTAGCTCGTCCTGCAACTCCTCCCTCTCGCTCGATCCGAACAGCCGGGTGAGAGGCTCTAGCTGTCATGTGTCCTCTGATCTGCTCACTCTTCTCTCTGGGCACCTTGTCCCATTTCTTTACATTCCCACCTGTTTCGGCAATATGTTGTTTCAGCGGGAACACCCCCCCGTTCATCTCCTTCCCGCACCACTTGCACTGTACCCTCTTCCTGACTAGGTCTACTATATGCCCGTGTTCCCAACCCACGTCGGCAGCACGTCTTTGGTGCTGCGTCACCTTGATCGGCCATTGCTTAAATCTGCAAAAATTGTAAACAATGCACTAAAAATGATTAGATAACATACAAATTGTTTTAGACGTTGTTCGGGTAGCAGACAACCCAAGAAACACACTATTCGGTATGTTTAAAGGGTTACGTATTTGCCGGAAATCAATGTACGGGGTATCCGAAATTTTTCCGGTACAAAGAACATCCAATCGATATTCAAACAACTTGAGCGGAGTTATTCGATCACAAATCACCCAGTTTAACTGTACTCGGAGTCGTCGGAAACGTGTAAAAATAGGCGTACGGGATATCCGGAATTTTTCCCGTGCAAAATGGACATATCCGGATACTTCAAAACTTAAACGAACTTGTTCGGACAGAAATCGTAAAGTTTAACGACACTCAAACTCGTCGGAAACGCGTAAGAATGGACGTACGAAGTTTTGGCGAAGAAATCTTACAAAAAACCTTACAAATATCGAAGAAGAGGTTGATTCGATGCCGATCCGAGCTTTAATCGGCGGAATCCTTTGAAGAACGAGCTTGGAATCGCCGGAATCGCCTGAATCGCCCCTGGAATCGCCGGAATCGGTGGAATCGGGCCGGAATCGACCCTGGATCGACGGAATCGGCCGGAATCGACGGTGGATCGACGGAATCGAGGCCGGAATTGCCGGAATCGCGCCGGAATCGCCTGCGCTTCCTCCTTCCGCCGCGGGATCGACCGGGGCCGATTCGCGGGTCGATTCCGGCCACAAGGCCGGAATCGGTTCGATTCCCGGTCCAGAGTGAACCGGGAATCGAACCGGGGCCAGGTCAACCAGGCCTTCCGAAGAATCGGTCGGATCGATCGATTCCACATGGAATCGGTCGGAATCGGATCGATTCCGACCGATTCCAGGCGATTCAGACCGATCCACCGATCCGATTCCGGAATCGGTCGGAATCGGACCGATTCCGCCGATTCTGCAATCAATGATGTTGGAGGATATCAGAAAGATGAAAGTTTATGCAGGTACAATCTCAAAAGCCAAGAAGGTAACTAATTACATGTACAATCATTCACGTTTATTGGATTTTATGAGGAAGGAAACGAAAGGAAAAGAACTTGTAAGGTGCTGGATAACACGGTTTGCTACATCTTTTTTCACCTTGGACAGATTAAATGATGATGTGGTAAAAAGAGGATTGAGGAGATTATTCTCTTCCGATGCTTGGCATAGAAGTGTGTGGGTAAAGACAAACATGGGAAAAAATGTGCAGTCCATTGTTTTTCAAATCAAATTTTGGCATGGAGTAGAAGAAATCTTGAGAGCATGTCAACCAATTTTACAAGTTTTAAGGATAGTGGAGGGGGATGAAAAGCCGACAATGGGCTATTTGTATGCTGCAATGGAATGTGCAAAGCAGAAAATTATTGAAAACTTTGCGGGAAAGGAAACAAAATACACTCCCATTTTAAAAATTGTGGATCAACAATGGGAGGTACAAATGCAACGCCCTCTACATTTAACCGGCTATTTTCTGAATCCTAAGTTTTACTTTGATGCTAAAGCAAGAGATCCAACTTCAACCGCTAAGTTGGAAGGTGCTTTTTACACATGTATGGAGAGAATTGTGGGAGATTCTGATTTACAAGAAAAAATAGATGAACAACTTTCCTCTTATATGGAAGCAAAAGGCACATTTGGCATATCATTCACTATCAAGTCACGTCATAAAAAATTTCTAAGTAAGGGCACAAGTATCATTATATTTTTTTATTAACACTATTTGTACATCTTGTGGTTAATATCTCTTTGTCAATATAGTTGATTGGTGGGTACAATATGGTGGACAAACACCTGAGTTGAGAGCTTTTGCATTGAAGGTTCTAGGCCTTTGTTGTAGCTCATCGGGTTGTGAGCGGAATTGGAGCACTTTTGAATTTGTAAGATTTCTAAAATTGTGTTACATCATACATATAACTAGCATGATCTACATTGAATGATTTATATTTCAACTCATAATTTTATATTCATTTTTTTCAGCTTCATACTAAGAAGAGGAACCGCTTGGAACATAAGCGGTTGAATGATTTGGTATATGTGCAATACAACCGACGTCTTCGTGATAGATTTATAGCACGAAAAAAAGATCCCCAAAAGTATGATCCTATTTGTTTTGAAGATCTAGATTGGGGAAATGAATGGATGACAAAGGGAGATGAAGATTTAGCGCATGAAGGGGAAGATCTCACATGGAAAGATGTGGATGATGCTATGGGAGCTTCAGAGGGTAGACCTCAAAGAATAATTGGACAATCAAGTGCATCACATTATATGCTATCAAGGGATGAAAATAGTGATGAAGAGCTTCCAGAGGATGATGGGAGAGTCAAGAGACATATGAAGAAGACAACGAAAAAGAGAAAACTAATGCACCTGATGTTGACATTTTATAAAATGCTGTGTTCAGTTTTAAACGTTGAGTTGGTGATATAACTTTTAAATATTCTTGTCTTTTAAGTTTTATCTTTCAACTTTCATGTTTTAAGTACTCTTTCAATGTTACTTATGTTTTTAGTAAATGGTGATGTTAGTTGTTTTGTCTTTTGATGTACTTTTAATGTTTTAAATTTGATTACTTCATATCTCACTATGTAAGTGCGTTATGTTGTGATAATGTGGAATGTTTAGTGCTTGTATTTTGCATATATACCGTGAACACTATTATACAGGTTCTTAAAGAAAGAAAGAAGTTCAAACAATGTTTACATTATTTGGTAAGTTTTTAAATTGTCTTTAGTTTATATTTTTTTGTACATGTTATGTTCTTGGTCTTATTCAAGTTTGGTTATGAATGTATGTCAATTTAATTAGATTTGTAAGTTTCATTTCAATTTTTATAGATTTCAATGTCATAATAGTTTCAAAAAATGCCATATACACTCCACTCCCCTTCATACCTCGCCTTACCGCCTAGGCGACGCCTAGGCTTACGCCTTGTCGCCTAAGCTGTAAAAGATCCTTCGGGCACCTTGGACGCCTTGTCAGTTTGACAACTATGGTCACCCCCTCCCTTTTCTCTAACCATGTAGAAAGTGGGTAATCCTTCTGAAAAATATTGTTCATATTCATCTTTTCAGGCACTTGGGACTCTGAAGTAGTTCTCTCTTCATAAGGCCCTCCTTCGAACCTTGCAAATCTCTCCTCGTCAACTTTTGGCGGGCCTTAATGCTCTTGATCCGTTAGCACATGTTGTAGGGATAAAACACTAGCTTGTAGGGATAGAACACTAACTTTACCCTATCCATTGTTTACCCTATCCATTGCATCATATAGATTTTCTATATGCTTTCTATTATCTTAGTCCACTAACGTCAACACATTTACCAGTGACTAATAATATTGGATCCTCTCTTAGAAATGTTTATACATGATGAACTTTTCCATCTATGCTAGGATATCTAACTAGTACATCTTGTTATACAAAGCAGCCATATATATTATTTATTCTTGGGATGCAATGAACCACCCAAGTGCATGCCTATGTATATGTAAATTCTCCAAGATAATAAAATTTGTAACAAATCTTGTGATTCCAGGTCTAATGTGATCGCGCTCCTCTGTATACTATCTCATAATATGGAGTAAACAGGGATGTGAATCAATAAAGATATGATAAGTTGAGCCTGTCTGACAACTGTAGACATTGATAGCTTCTTTCCAATATCCTCCAACATAAGATCTATAGAATATGCAACACAAGGAAACTCAAAAAAGGTGGTGTCTCTTTTCCATCAACTTCTTACCTGCCGTCTCGTAGAACTCATATCACAATTTATATAACATTCTCCTACCCAATCTTCTCCATAACAACATCTATCCAAGAAAATATGTAGTCAACATTTCAAAAATGTGGTGCCTTCTGAATAGTAAATCAAAAAATTAATCATGGACCTATTTGTAATGGCAATTCATTCATCGCACACCATTGTGCCCCCTCTTCTCTTTCCAGAATAGCTTTAAGCCATCTATCCATGATTTCAGCTTCTCTACCTTCTCTAGGTCGGCTCCATATATGTATCGGCTGTTAGGAACTTTTAGTCTTGGGTTGGCCTTAACTATAGCATCTACCGTAGTCTGAAAGTAAGGGCTAATAGATACATATGCAGGGTTACCTGCATAAATATATATGCGCAAAGGTTAAAGAAATTTGAAGAAAATAAATTGACACTGTAAATTTTTTACCTGAAGGTAAGAAAAACTTGACAATATATCTTACCGCTCTGTTAGTAGTTGTGTTGGTTGCTTTGATGCCTTTAAATGTTTGTTTTAATGTCCTCTGGGTAGCACTATGCTTTCCAATGCAACAGAGGTCACCCATTGCTTGTGCGATGGCCGGGCATTTGGAATGTGAATAACGATACGACCTAAATATCCCATCTCCTAATCTCACACCTCACTATATGGGAGTCGGCTAGATTGTGAACAACGAAATAGAACATTCCTAGCTCTAGAGCTTTTGCTCCCTTCCTTCTCTCCTCCTCCTCACACTATACATACTTGCAGGTCTTACCTTCCTCAACTTAGAGTCTGTTGAAGACTCATCCTTCTCATCTTCAAGTATAGCTCTTGATGTCTCTTTCCCCTTCCCTTTGTGGGTCGGGTAGTCATCTCTTCTCCCTATAAACTCATCATGCAACTCATTCCTATGTTTCATCTGGATCTCCCTCTGGGAGACTCTTCTTGTGGGGTAAGCCCTCGTAGTCTCACTACTCTCTTTGGACACATTGTCACATTTTTTTTACATTGTCTCCCAGTCCAGCTTTGTTGTTTCAATTAAAACACTATATTCATTTGCTTTCCGCACTATTTGCATTGTACCATCTTCTTCTCCATATTCACCACGTGATCATACTCCCACCCAATATCACGAGAAATCAATGCATTAGAGACTCTTTGCTTCGTCATTTATGTTCCTTATTCTGCAATGCTAACAACTTAAAAATATCAATTGAAATATTAAATAAACCAAAAAAAAAGATAACCAGGATAGGAGGAAGACCGAATAACCAATTTAGGAGCTATTCAGTGTGGCCAGTCCCCCAAGGAGGTTGTTCGGCCATGATGGACACTCAATAGGTGACTATCGAGGCAAGGGGGACTAGAACGACCTTTATGAGATAGTTCCAATCAATTCCGGATGTTAATAACTTACAAAATGACGAAAATTGGCTATATGGGAGTCGATTAAGGCTTAAAATTCATTCAAACTAAGTTTCGGAGGAGCAAGACTCACTAACAGAGGGAAACAAAAATTAGATGATGAATCGTTGAAATATTCTTTAGAAATCGTCGGATTCAGTCTTGGATTGTTGGAATTGATGCAAGATCACTTGAATCGTCGTCGAATTGCAAGGATCAATGCCAAAATTGCCAAAAGATTGTCGGAATTGCAAGGAGGTCGTCGGAATCACTAGAAGATCATCGGAATTAACATAGTCGGCCCTTCAGCGCCTATATCAACCTTAAATGGTCAATATCGGATCAATATAGAGCCTGAATAGGGCCTGATATCACTTTGGATTGGGACTTAAGTTGTCCTTGCCGAATCAGTCGGATCGATCAATTCCATGCCAGAATCGATAGAATCAGATTGATTCAGACCAATTCAGGCCAATTACACCAGAATTTTGACTGGAATTGGTCCTTTTTGTAGCAATCGAATTGAGATCAATCGATCTGATTTTGAAATCAACTGATTCCACTGATTCTACAAACTATGCAGACAAGTAATATTTAACTCTCTCCTATCACCTATTATCCTTAATAAAATTTCCATCTTTGTTAGTATCTCAAACCGGTCATTTCTACTATGTATGTTAGCCATGTCCTAAACATGAATGAATATTTATAAGGGTTCACTAATGTAATAAAATGTGTGGCTAATCTGGTGGGACTGGTCACACTAGATCATGCCTATTGTTATGCTCTCATGATGTAGAGCAATATAGGATGGCCATAAGTGAAAGCTATAATCAACTAAACGTGAGTCACTAAGTAGTTCATAGATAGTTTCTTCTTAATATTTTCTAATATCAGATCGATAGTGTCACATAAGGACTCAAAATAAGTTTCTTTTGGCTTCCATCAACTTCTTCCTCATAGCCTTGTCTAAAATCTCATTGGCAGTCACTTATTTTCTCTATAACATCGTTCGTGAGACCGAACAAGTACTCTTCATTCTTGATATGGCCTGATGCCTCAATACTCTTCAAAAATGTTGTGCAAAACAATAAATAAGAAAGTTGATCATGAATCTTTTGGTGATTCTTGTCCATAAATCGTACATGATAATGCAACACCTTTCCTTGCATATTGTCTTAAATTTATCTATTCATGAGGACAATTCATCAACATCTACATCTAACTCACTCTCATAGATATATTTGGGTGTCGAGACTTAATCTTGGTCCAGTCTCACCAATGACATCAATCATCATCTGGAAATATAGATTGGTGATTGCATTGGCTGACAGTTACATCTATGTGAAATAAAACAAATGTTAATAGGGGGAGTCAAAATCATCTAAAACAAATATAAAAGAAGTGAAGGTTTTATCTACCTGGATGCAAAAACATTATACAAATATACTTGACTATCTTCTTTGTATTACATGTTGTTTTAACTCCTTCAGAAGCTTAATTTATCATCTTTTGACTTCTATCTTGCTGTCTATACATGAACGTGTTCGTCGGTTGAACTAACTGTAGCTGACGAAATTCATTTTCTCGGCCTGAGGTGCAAAATAGGTGCCTTCCAGATCTGAACGTCTGACAGTAGATCATATTATTCTTTTTCTTCTCTCATCTTTACGAGTTGCTGCCTTATTTTCTTGCATTGCTCTCCTAATATGTGCCTCATCTTCATCCTTAAAATTTGACTCATCAATCTCAACTTGATTTTTTTTATCTTTTCTATGGTATCAGACATAAGATTTGTCTCTTCATCCAAGCAACTCATCATGTTACTCAACTCTACTCAATACGTATCTCTCTTGTGATGCTCTCCCTGTTAAATAATCTTTCATTTCTTCTTACAATTCTACTGGTACCTTGTCACATTTCTAACCATTCTCACTAATCCCACTAAATGTTGTTTGTGACGATAAACACCCATATTCATTTCTTCTCCACATCATTTATATTTCTTTTTTTTCAACGTCTAACAAAATTCAGTGTTGCCATCCAACATCACAAAGTGCAGGGGCATTGTGCTCTTCGTCTGATATTTTCTCTACACAGAACAAAAAATGTTACTCATGTTAAGTACATTTTTAAAAATCCTAAAAAAAGAGAGAGATTTGGTAATTTTGGCAAGTCAACAAGGGGGAGGTCAGACAAGAGATGGGAGAGAATCGGGGTAGGGAGAGGACGGGGGCACGGCACCTGCTGCCACTGTTAAGTGGACGGCGGAGGGGAGGGAGGAGTCCTAGAATTAGGAGAGGGAGAGGGGGAAGGGGAATTGGGAAGGGAGAGGGGGGATCGCCCAATTCCCCCCCCCCCTATTGTGGGGAAATTGGATCGGAATTGGACCCAATTCCAATTTGTTTGGATCTCGTTGGAATCGGCCGAGCCTATCTATGTCTATTCCTCTAGGAATCAGTCTCAGATCGAGTGATATTGGATCGGCAGGTGCCAATCCGATCAGGCTATAGGTCAATCCTGATCCGGATCGACCGATTTTGGAAACTATGATTAAATGTCCTTCATACTTTTTCTTGTCACGTATAAATCTGTAATCCATTGTCTAAGTGGCCTCAACATGTCTAGAACAGATCCAAAGCTGAAGCTCTTTGCCTAGCATTTTAACACCACATCTAGATGATATCATTTTAGGTCATTTTTAGTCTCTATGCACTTGTTGTGAAATATGACGAGCAATAAAGGTATTCCTGATCACGATCACCACCTCCAGGTGGACTACCAGTGCTAGCCTGCTAGGTAGCCGTTAATCAAATTGGAAAATAAAATGGAGCTATCTGATGTATTTGGCTTAATGTCACCTAGGAAAGGGGCATATTAATAATGCAATGACCTCAAGGTCATGTTCACAAAATCGCTGAGCTAGTCTGGCTGCACAAGGGATGAAAACGAGAAAAAGCAGCTGTGAGATGGTTTGAGCACAAAAAAGTTGTACCTGGGCATCTGCTTTTGACAATGCACGAGTTTTGGCTCTGATACCAATTTGACATAACACAACAAGTACCAAGAAGAACAGAGGACATGAGGTTGCAGGTGCTTGCTCTCCCAACACGGCTCTCGTGGCTCTTACGGGTGCTAGATTTCTCAGCAAGAACCTCATGGCTCCAGGTACAAGGATCCCAGCCAATGTCGTATGCTTGGGCAACAAAACAAGATCTCAAAATTTTCATTTATTGGTTCTCTCAGCGTACATGACAGACCCCTTTATTAAGAGGGCATGGCAAATTTCAAAACAACCTTCATAGATATGTCTATTTGCCTCCGTTCTCAAACTTTAGAGAACTATAGAAACATCATACTAATTTCTAAATTTCTAATTAAGAGACACAAATACATAAAATAAAAGAAAATAAAAAAGTTATGTCTATGTATTATAAAATCTTGGTCCAATCATGTTGATGTCCGTTGGGCATACACACTGCATCATTATTGTCATTCAACCTTGCAAACGTTAATTCCTTTTCATATGTTTTATGCTGTACATAATAGATGATTTATGCATAATGAAGGTTTCTCCTGTTTATTTCTCATGTTAAAGATATTGAATCTGGCTATCAAGGAATTACGTCTTTTCCTGTTATATTGTGTGCAATTCAGATGTATTATTCATATAAACATATATATTTTCTGCATCTTGTAACTAATTGTGGTTCTTAGTGTCCTTGTTCCTAGGTTCTCCTGAAGTTCAATGTTCCTGATGAACAAATTGGGAAGCTAACTAGGTGGCATCGGATTGCGTTAGTGCGGAGACTTTCAAGTGAACAGGCTGCATCAGGTGTCACAGTTGATGCAACTACCCTTAGTAAGTTTGCACGTGGACAGCGAATGTCATTTCTGCAGCTTCAACAGCAAACTAGGGAAAAATGCCAGGAGATTTGGGATCGACAAATTCAAAGTCTTTCTGTTGCTGATGGTGACGAAAATGAGAGTGACTCTGAGGCAAATAGTGATCTTGATTCTTTTGCTGGTGACCTTGAAAACTTATTGGATGCTGAAGAATGTGAGGAAGGGGAGGAGGGAAAAGTTGAATTTAAAAATGATAAAGCTGATGTAGTGAAGGGACTTAAAATGAGGAGGTGCCATTCTCAAACTCAAACAAAAGAGGAAGTTGAAGATGATGAAGCGGAGGCTGCTGCAATCTGGAGATTGCTTGAAGGTGTGAAGTTTTCTAGTTTACATGTCAGTATTTCATTTGATCTTTATGGTTAGTAGTAATACCTTTAAGCTCTTAGCCTTGCATCAATGTATTATACATATTCAAATCATCTTGGTTTGTAGAATCGGTGGAATTGGATTGTAATCAGCCGATTCCGGAATCGGATTGGTCGATCTCGATCCGATTCCCACTTGAAGGGCCGATTCAAGCAAGAATTCCGCCGAAATCAGTCAAATTGGCCTAAATCAGTCGGAATCTATCCGATTCATCTGATTCTCATAAGGAATCGATCAATCTGACCGATTCGACTGGGACAACTTAAGTCCTGGTCCGAATTGATATCAGGCCCAATTTTGGTTCGATGTTGATCTGATTTTGCCCCTTTTAGAGTCGATTCCAAGTGCAAATGACCACTTTTGCTTAGCTGTTGGCGATTCCGGCGGGAGCAAGCGATTCTTACAAGTAGGGCTTGTGATTCCAGCAATCTCCCTACGATTCCGACCTCAGAAGTGAAGAATCAACGGCAATCCAGGCAATTCCAGTGATTCTAACAGTGAATCCAGTTATTCAATGTCGATTTAGCGTCGATTTCGGCTATTCCTTTTTTCGACAGTTGGTTCTTACTCCTGTTGATGATCCTCCCTCCTCCGAACCGAAACTTGATTTTGATGAATTCTAAGTTTGGATTTCCTTCTACGTAGCTGATTTTTGTTGTTTACTACGTTGTTACCATCCGAAATTGACCGTAAGGTCCAAAACTGTCCCTTAAAGTGTCATTCTGGTCCCTCTTGTCTTGAGAGTCACCCACATGGTTGCATATACTGAACAAGCTCCCAAGGGGGTTGTTCAATCTTATAAAATTCTCGATTTTTTTTATTTAATATTTTTAAGTTGTTGACATTGTAGAACAAAGATTTTAAATGGCGGAATAAGGAGTGTCCAATCCACCGACTTCCCGTGACATTGGGTGGGAGAACGGTCGCATGGTGGATATGGAAAAAAAGAGGGTGCAGTGCAAATGGTGTTGAAAGGAAATGAATGGAGGAGTGATTTGATTGAAACAACACGTAGCTCGTAGATCGCAGAATCGGCCGATTCGGATCAAAATCGGCCGATTCCTGGATCGAATTGGCCATTGCCGATCCGATTCTTGGCCGAAGAACCGATCCGAAAAAAAGTTCCGGCAGAATCGGTCGGGATCGGCCGGATCGGTCGGAATCGGATTGGAATCGGAATTGGATCGTTTTTTTCTTTTTTTGCTATTCCAGTCGGATCGACCAGGATCGGCCAGAATTGGTCTGAATTGGCCGGAATCGGAATTGGATCGTTTTTTTTTTTTTTTGCTTTTTTTTTACCGATTTTGGATCGATTTTCTTCCATTGGATCGGTCGGAATCGGTCCGATTCCGATCCCGATTCCGATTCCGATTCTCACCTTACCCACCGATCCCGATCCCGTGATCCTTGACGTAGCTAGACTAGATGGCAATGTAAAAAAATGTGACAATGTGCCTAGGGAGAGTAGTGAGGCTATGAAGACTTTCATGTTAGGAAGAGCCTCGCAGAGATCGATCCGGATGGAACAGAAGGATGAGTTGCATGACGAGCTCATAGGTAGAGGAGATGACTACCCAACCCACAAAAGGAAGGGGAAAGGGAAAGTTAAGCCTATACCTGAGGACGAGGAGGATAAGTCTTCCACAGACTCTAAGTTGAGTAAGGTGAGACATGCAAGTAAGTATGCACAGAGAGAGGATGAGGAGAGAAGGAAGGGAGCAAGAGGCTCTAGACCTGAAGATGTTCCATTGTGTCGTTTATAGTCCAGTTGACCTCCACCTAGTGAGGGTGTGAGAGTAGGAGGGGAGACATTTAGGGTGTATCGTTGTTCACATTCCACACGCTCGACCACCGCACCACCAGTGATAAATCCCGACCGATTCCGCCGGAGACCGGTCTGGCCGGTCTGGTTCGATTCCCAGTTCGATTCTGGACTGGGAATCGAACCGATTCCGACCCTTTTAGGGCCGGAATCGACCGTTGCTGGTTGATTCCGGCGATCTAGCAGCGGCGGCGACTTCTTTAGGCGATTCCAAGCTCAATCAACCCTCGGAATCGAGGATTCCAGCAATTTCGAGCTCGATCCTAGTTTCCTATGCTGATTCCGGCGCGATTCCGGCGGCAATTCCAGCCGATTCCTTCAGGAGATTCCGCCGATCCAAGCTCCGATCGGCCTCGATTCAACCACTTCTTCGATCCTTGGAAGATTATTGGTAAGATTTCTTTGTCGAAAATCTCGTACGCACATTCTTACGCATTTCCGATGACTCCGAGCGTGGTTAAACTCGGTAATTTCTGACCGAACAACTCTATTTAAGTTCTAAACTAATCGATTGGATGTTCTTTGTACTGGAAAAATTTTTGATATCCCGTACGCCTATTTTTACGCATTTCCGACGACTCCGAGCATGGTTAAACTTGGTGATTTTTGATCGAACAATTCCGTTCAAGTTGTAAGAACATCAATTAGATGTTCTTTGTACGGAAAAAATTTTGGATACCCCATACATCGATTTACGACCATTTCCAGCAAATATGTAACCCTCTAAACATATCGAATAGTGTGTTTGACGGGATGTCTGCTTCCCGAACAGCCCCTAAAGTAATTTTTATGTTGTCTAATAATTTTCAATGCATTGTTTACAATTTTTGTAGGTATAAGCAATGGTCGATCAAGGTGATGCACAAGGATCGTGGGATCGGAATCGGTCCCTAGATTGTTGGGGATCGATCCGATCCGATCGATCCAAGCCAATTCACCGGATGAAAAATCGATCCAGATCGACCCTTAAAAAAGTCTTAAAACCAAAAAAAAACTAAATAAGGAGGTAGATTTCGGGCCCAAAAGTGGCCTAGAATCGCCGCCACGGCGGCAAGTTGAGGATAGTCACCGGATCCTCAACGGTAGGGTATAAACCCTACCGGTTTACATATCGGGTCCCATGGACCCGATATGCTTAACATGGCGGCGGAAGTCACCAGATCCTGGCCTTACTAGGTCCGGTTGGGGCGGGGAAGAGGGCAGCTGTGGCAGTCTGTGGGCCGATTCCGATAAGAGAATCGTCGGAATCGATCCAGAATCGATTGAATCGGTCGATTTCAGCACCGATTCCACCTCCAAACACCGATCCGGACCGATATTCTTTCGGGATCGGTAGTTCCGCCAGGAATCGGATCGGAGGGGTCTGATTCGATCCAAGAATCGGCCGATCCCAATCCCGATCGGCCAATTCTGCAATCCATGGTGATGCAGCACTAGCACATCCTTCTGACGTGGGTTGGGAACACGGGCATATAGTAAACCTGGTTAGAAAAAGAGTGCAATGCAAATGGTGTGGGAAGGAGATGAACGAGGGGGTGTTCCGGCTAAAACAACATATTCCCGGAACAGGTGGAAATGTAAAAAAATATGATAAGGTGCCGAGGGAGAAGGGACCGAGATTTTTCTAGTTGGAAAGGGAAAGGCAAGGGGAAGGCACCAGTCGAGCCGGAGCCAGAGAGTGAGGATGACTCCACGGACTCCGAGCTTAAAGATGTTAGGCACGCTAGCAAGCGTGCATTTGCTGCGGAGGAGGACAGGAGGAGGGGAGCAGGAGGGTCAGGGTCCAGAGCTGACCCAACTCTTGACCGATCAGCATCGGCTCGCCCTACTTGGGACCAGGAGACGGAGGGATGGAGATAGAAGCCACACCGTCATTCTGCCAGTACTCGGTTTACGCTGAGTGATGAGTATTTATTTAGGAAACAGAGTGCTGAGCAGATGGGGATCAAACAAGCTATGAAAAGAGTGAATGCAACAGGAACGGCTGCAACGAGAGCCGTTCGCCACATTGTGAAGTGGTTTTTGCATGTAGGTATCACTTTTAAAATGGCATTTATGTGTGTTTTATTTACTTAAGCTTAATTTTTGTCTGATTCAAATTTATTTTAACATAACGTGGTTCAGGTTGTCACTGACAACGAACCTTCATATAAGGCGGCTAGGAAAAAGTTGATGGAGAAGAGGCAGCACATGTTCTGGGTTCCCTGTGTGGCACATTATATTGATTTCATATTACAGGATATAGACAAGGAGGAGAGTGTATCCACCCTTGTCAGGCAGGCGCAGACGATCACGTCATTTATTTATTCGCATCCCCATTTGCTACATATTACGAGATCACACACAGGGGGCACGATCTTGTCAGGCCCAGTCCTACACGTTTCGTCACGAACTTTATTGCACTGGAGAGTTTACACCGGCACAGGCATTTTGGTTAGGTTTACGTAGTTCGAGGAACATTATAATTATACGGTGGACCACTTATACAACAAGCAAGATCAACTGAAAATTCTTATCAGGTCTGAGAAGCAGATCACTGATAAGATATTTTGGGAGAGGATTATCTACTACTTCGCAATCATTGAGCCACTGGTAATTGTCTTGAGGTTGGTAGACTCAGATGGCAGGAACCAGATGGGCACGCTGTACAATGCCATGGACCGGACAAAATTGAAAATAAAAGGGAAGAATTCCAGAGGTTACAAAAAGTGGTGGAAGATCATAAATGACCGATGGGACAAGTCTTTGCACTACGATATCCGTGTTGTAGGTTAGTAGGTTCAAAAAATATTTGTGCTTACCTACTTTAAGTTTAGTCAATAATTGTTTTATTCATAATGTTAAGTATTAAATTCTTACAGGATATTTTTTGAACCCCCGCATCCAATATAGAGGACAGGTGGTGAATGACAACGAGATGATGTAAGATACATTAGCTGTTATTTAGCGTCAATGTCGATCTCAGCAGGACAGGATAGAGACTGAGATAGAAGTAAGTTAGAGTTTATTCAATACCTTAGAGTAGTTAATTATTAGACAACTAATGAATTTTTTTTAAAAAAAAATTCAAATGCAGAATTATGAGATGAGGGTCGACGTATACTCAGATGCTGATATGAGACATTCGTGTGATAAAGTGTCACCTGGTATACTTATTTATGATGAAGATTTTATTTTCTTTTATATAAGTTATTGAAGATGATGGGCTGACTGTTTACCTTTTTTTTTTCTTTTTTTGCAGCTGAGTAGTGGGTTTAGGTGAACACTAAGAGTGGATGGAATCCACTTGCTGCTATCGGGATCAGGATACTCAGCTAGAGCACTAGTTCCTCTCATTGTGAGAGGAACTGGAGTACATTCAACCTGATACATACAAAAAGGAGGAACATGTTAACCTCAGACCGACTGAAGAAGCCGGTCTTCTGTCATTACAATTTGTGGCTGCACATCAAGAATATCAAGGATCGAAGATCAGTGAGGAGTGATTTGTACGGTTCGCAGGTGGTCCATACGAGCAGAGGCATACCTCCGCCACACCACCACCTGAAGAGGTGGACATGGATCAGATATTCTAAGAGGAGCATGCACTTGCCTCCTGGATAGAGGAGAGGGTAGCCAGGGATCATCCAGCTGAGTTTGATCTCGATGATCGTGCATAGGCTGAAGGAGAGTTAGATGGTGTTGAAACCGAGGAGGATGCTCTAGCTCCACCTCCACCTCCACCTCCACCTACTTCTCAGGCTCAGGCAGGGCCTTCTTCTGCCCTAGCAGCTATGGAGCAGCCACCTCCAACTTTAACCCCAGCTCCAGCCCCAGCCGCCGCTACCCAGCCCATTCGTAGTCCAGGGTAAACGAAAACAAAAGTGACTGTACGAAAATTGGGTGGATTTGCAAAGATAAAGGGTCCGTTTGGGAACCTCGTAGAAGTGCTTTTTTTTTACTTCAGCTTCATCCGGAATGCCTTCTTATTTTCTTGGTCCCGTTTGGGAAACGTTACTAACGTAACTTCTCCTTCGTGGAAGAGGAGGAAGCCAGAAGGAGAAAATTTCTCCTTCTGAGGACCGAAAAAACACTCCCGACGTCTCTCGCCCCCGTATCATCCCGGGAAGCCTCTGCTCGACGCCGTCCCCTCTTTGTCGCATCTTCCGCGCCGACTGGTTGGCAAGCCTCCTCATCTCCTCTTCACCGCCCTGGAGGCTGCTCCTCGAAGAGTCCTCTTCGCCGGCGCGGAAGACGTCCGCAGACAGCGCCGTCAGCATCTCCTCTCCTCTTCGCCAGCGCAGAAGACCATCTCATCGTCTCCTCTTCGCCAACGCGGAAGACGCCAGAATACAGCCGCCGACCTTCTTTCTTCTTCCTCTTCTCTCCCGTACGCGCGCGCGCCCGCCGCCGCCGCCATCGCCGCCCGCGACGTTCCTTCTTCTCCCCCCCCCCAGTTGACCTCGCCGCGCCCGCGACCCCACCGCCTCCCCGCGCGCCCGTGTGCGTCGCCGCCGCCGGCCTCCCGCGGCCGCCACCGTGTCACCCCGCCGCGCTCGCCCGCCACTACGCCGTCGCCGGCCAACCGGCCGCCGCCACCGCGCGAACGGCTGCGCCGCCGCCGCCGGCCACCCCCGCGCGTGCACGCGCGACCCGCCCTCGGCCTTGCCTCCTCTTTGCCGGCGCAGAAGACCATCTCCTCTTCTCCTCTTCGCCGGCGTGGAAGACGCCGGAAGACAGCCGCCGACGGGACGTCTCCTCTTCGGCGGCGTCTTCAGCTTCTTCTCGTCTCCTCTTCGCGCGGCGCGGAAGACGCCGGAAGACGGTGGGACGTCTCCTCTTCGCCGGCGCGGAGGACGCCGGAAGATCGCCCTCCCTGGACAAGTCCCCTTCGCGAGGCCCCCCCCCTCTTCCGCGTCGGTGAGCATCCTCCCCCTCCGTAAGCCCGCACCCCACTGATGAGCACCGACGAGCCCCCCGTGCCTGGGTCGAAAATGACTTCTTCATTTGTCAAAAAAATATCCAAACATTTTTTGCTTCCGTATATATGAAGCGCTTCAAAATAAAATGCCTTCTAAGAGAAGGTCCTTCCACGAGAAGTCCTCTCACCGAATTGCCAAACGCACTCAAAAAAATCTTTGAGTTCTAGTGGAACTTCAGAGATGGCTGAAGAGGTAAAGAGAAGGAAGTTGGAGATCAGGCGTCCTGTGAGCCCAGATGACAGCACGCAGGCTCTTTCTCACTCAGTTGATGATGACGAGGAGTGCATACCAACGACGCAACCATCAGCAGCCCAGTCACCTGATTCACGGCGGCCAAAGCCGTATTACACGTTGGACGAGCAGACATCACAACATCATTTTATAGAGCCACAATATCCAGCATTTGGCGAGACTCAACAGCAGTGGATTCCTCCACCACCACCTCTAGCTCCACCAGAGTTTGCCTACGTCCGGCAGTCCGATGCCTACGACTTTGATAGCATGGCATCGGCATTATCTTCATATAGATATGGTCCCGAACAATATACAAAACTGGGCACAACTTAGGAGCATCGACAGTAGTAGGAAGAGGAGGAAGGCCAATATCCATATCATAGATATTGGTATTAGATTGATATCATGTATATTCCTTTTTTTTATATTTCATGCTATATCAATTATTTGGTTTTTACATCTGAATATGTATTTAACTTCATTTCATGTTCATTAGTAATTATTCGATGTGGATGTATGTTAATCTTATTTTTAGAATTTTTTAAAACATTTCCTATTTTTAGGATTTTTTTGAGTTTTTTGAATTTTTTTGATGAAAAAAATTCAAAAAATTTTGATCTAGGCCGATTTCTGGATCGATTCGCTTCCCAGGAATCGGCCGATTCCGACCGATTCCTGGGAAACAAATTTTGATTCCGATTTTGATTCTACGATCCTTGTTTCCAGTAGACATTAAAGCAAACATTTAAAGGGATTAAAGCAACTAACACATCTGCCAAGAGAGAAATAAGACGTATTGTCAAGTTTTTCATACACTCAGGTATAAAATTTACATTGATAATTTATTTTCTTCAATTTTTTTCTTCAATTTTGTTTAACCTTTACATATGGATGTTTATGCAAGTATCCATGCACATATCCATCAACCCCTACTTTCTGACTATGGTGGATGTTATAGCTGATGCCGGATCGAGACTTAAAGTCTCCAACAGCCGATACATATATGGAGCCTGCCTAGAGGAGGAGGTAGAGGAGTTAAAGTCATGGATAGATGACTTCAAGCTAGTATGAAAGGAGAGGGGTTGCACAATGATGTGCAATGGATGGATCGGCATTACAAAGAGGTCCATGATTACTTTCTTGTTTTACTATTCAGAGGGCACCACATTTTCGAAGTTAGTAGATGCTTCTGGGTAGATTAAAAATGTTGACTACATATTGTTTTTGATAGATGCTGTTATAGAGGGGATTGGGGAGGAGAATGTTAAGCAATTGTAACTGATAATAAGCCATCTTTCAAGGTCACGGAAAGAAAATTAATGAAGAAGAGACATCACTTTTTTTGGGTTCCTTGTGCTGCATATTCTAGATCTTATGTTAGAGGATATTGATGAGTCATCGATGTCTATACTTGTCAATCAGGCACAGATTATCTTATATTTTATTATTCACAAAAGTTTGCTCCATATTACGAGACAATACACAAACGGGTGCGATCTCATTAGGCCTAGGCCCACAAGATTTGTCACAAATTTTATTGCCCTGGAGAGTTTACATATCCATAGACATGCACTAGTGCGGTTCATTACATCCCAAGAATACATAATGTCCATGGTTGATTTGCATAATTGGTTTAATTAGAGATCCTGTCACAGATGGAGAGGTATATTATGGACTAGCGTTTCTGAGAGAGGATTCAATTTTATTTATTTATTATTGAGCCACTGATAAATATGTTAAGGTTAGTTGACTCAAATGATAGAAATTAGATAGGAAGTCTTTATGATCTAATGGACAGGGCAAAGTTAACGATAAAGGAGAAACATCTCAAAAGTTACAAGAAGTGGTGAAAAATTGTGGATGTCAGATGGGACAAGACATTGCATCACATTTTAATTTCAATATTCTTCTTTCATTGTTAAAATTATGTATTTATCTTACATCGTGTGCTCAATGTAGGATATTTCTTAAACCCCAAGATCCAATATGGAGGGAATATGTCTAATGACAATGAGGTGGTGGGGGTAAATCGGCAGTCATTAGAAGACTTTCCATTACTCAGCATGATAGAACAGAGGCTGAGTTAGAAGTAAGCTATAAATGAGCATTGAACTTGTTTTTTTAAAAAAAAGTAAATTACTAACTCTGTAACGTTTATCTTTTTCTCAAATGCATTCACATAGGATGGTCAGAGTGTACTCAAATCCAAATCTGAGATACTCTTGTGATAAGGTTTCTTTTAGGTATGTAAATCGAACTTGTAAAAATTTATTGCTGAGTATATTCTTATTTAACAACACTAATAGTCTGCTATGTTGTTGTTTTTTTAGCTGAATATTGAGTGCAAGTGAACACAAGAAGTGGATGGAATCCACAAGCTTTTATTGTTGTGCACATTTTGAGCCAAAGCACCAGTTCTACTCATTGCGAGAGGAATTGAAGCACCATTAGCTTTATTCATACAAAGAGAAGGAATAGGCTATGGTCTGAGAGACTTGACATGCTAGTGTTCTGTCACTCAAGGATTGCCATCTCAAATCTCGGCTTCGTCTCGGGGGCGTGAAAGAGGAGATCTCGGAGAGATCTCGAAAAAATCTCAGGAGATCGAATCTCAGATTCTCGAATCAAAATGTATATATGTATGAAACTTAACATAATATTTTATAAAAATAAGAGTACATTAATGAATTTACACGAAAATATATAACACATTTTGTACATCAATTGTTGTGTGAATGAATAATTACAAAGCACTTTCAATATCAAAAAGATGATTTTCGTACTTATAAAATATTTAAACTTATATATAATCTTATTTAAATACTAATATGATATTAAACTTATAACATATTTTTATGTAATAGTATAAGTGATAATAAAATATATTAAATGTGTTTACACTATCATAAATGGGGTGCAGAGTAGTTCGCAGGGGCAGGGCCACTTGTGGGGGATATCAGTGGGGCAAAGTCTCCCGAAGAAAATTTTTTCATGGACCAGTCTACATGGGGCGAGATCTCGGCGATCTCATATCTCGACCCCTTGGTGAGATCGAGATTCTCGAGAGATCTCGCAAGATCTCGGTGAGATGGAAAACCATGCTGTCACTACAACATTCGCTTGCGGATCAAGAACATTAAAGCCTGCTAAAGGTTGACAGAGGAGAGATTTGCAAGATGACCTTATGAAGAAAGAGATGCTTCAGAGTCATAAGTGCCTGAAGAGGTGGATGTAGACACCATTTTCTTGGAGGAACATCCACTTACTATATGGTTAAGAGGAGAGGGAAGAGAGGGCACTACCAAAGCTTGACCTAGATGACCGTGCATGGGTTGAAGGGGAGCTTGATGATGTTGTGGGTGAATCTATGGAGGACGATGTTCATGAAACACAGCCTATACCCATAGTTGTCAAGGCACCCGCTTAGGCGGTAAGGCGTTTTTCCAACAGCGCCTTGCCAGGGCGCCTTGTCTGGGACCAAAAAGGCACCCAAGGCATCCACGACGCCAGCCTAGGCACCCAAGGCACCTAGGCAAGGCGTCTTGGATATTTTTACATGATTAAAAAAATAATTTTGAAGGGTTTTTCCCCCTTAATATCCCTCACAAGGGACACTTATTTAATGATATTTTGAATATATTAATATATTGCATTATCACTTATACTATCATATATACTTAAATTTTATAAAAATCTATTTCACTCTCTTCTCTTTCACACACACATCATATTTACTTATGTGCATAGATAAAACACTCATATTCAATTATAACATAAAAATATAATTATATTTATACTTATTTTTATGTATAACAACCTCTCGACTCAGCCTTCATTGAATACCACCTTGACCGCCTAAGCGGCCGCCTTGTCGCCTAAGCGGAATCAGTACTTTTCAACGCTTTGGACGTCTTGTCGCCTTGACAACTATGCTTATACCACCCCCAGCATCAGCCCCACTTAAACTTCAACCTCATGGCCCCCACCCCAGCTTCATCCCCACCCCTAGCCCTAGACCCACCTCCAGCTACAGAACGTACTCTAAAAAAAAAGCAAATGGCACATAAGCCACACAGGCCTTTTGCAGCATTGAAGAAAGTTTATCAGCATGGGTTGGGTCTTGGGACTTCATCCTAAGTAGAAAAAGAACCCAAAAAGTGAAAGTTAGAGGTTTGATGTTGTCATATCATTGGAAGTAGTTATACGACTTCTAAGGAGGATGATGGGAAGAGTGCATACCACCCACTCAGCCTTCATTGCCTTCACATAGAAGAGGTGGTGGTGGTGGAGGAGGAGGATCTAGGGGAGGGGATCCGGAGAAAGAGGTGGTGCTTTTACTTATAGTGCACATATTAGTGGTGTAAGTGCATCAGACTTAGGCTCTAGGTAGCATTCTAGTGGGAGAAGTCAACGCTAGCATTAAGAGTATTTTGATGAATATGCAACAGTCAATTATTTAGAGCCAGAGGTTGCTTCTCCTTCAGTTTTTCAGTCATATTATTTAGTGGATCCTTTCCAGGAGATGGCTTATGATTTTAGCCAAATAGTTAAATCCTTGTTTTTATTTGGACCCTCAGGCCCCGCACTGATTATAAGGAATATTAATGATTGGGGTACTTACAAGCAGCGCGAAAATGATGATGACACTTGATAACATCAATTTTGGTGAATGGTATATCATTTGTATGATTGTATCACTATCGTCTGTCGTTTATGTTTAAAATTTGACATGATGATGTGTTATGGTTTTTATGACATGTTAGGCATTAACATTATTTTTTTTTTTAGAGTGCTTATACTTTTTTGTAGTTTTTTATGATTTTTGGGAATTTTTTTGAAGAAAAAAATGATTCGGACCGATTCCAAATAGGTTTTCCTTCTTGAGAATTGGTTAAATCGGTCTGATTCGAATCGAATTGGTATCTGTCGATTCTGATTTCTAATCTAATTCCTGCATCCTTATCTCTAGATATTGAATTAATATAAGATATGGTGGAAATTTTGTTTGGTTTCATGATCCTCAGTTTTAGTTACTCCATCCTTCCCATCCTATCTCACACCTTACGGCTAGAAATGATGTATTCACTAGCATTACTTCATTCACATAACTACTCTTGTTGGGCATTTTGGTGTATAATGTCGATGTTAGTGAACTTAATCATGTGATGATTTTACCTCCAGACACAATGTTGTATTGCATAAACAATTGTCTACTGGAAATTGATGGAAAAAATGCTAGATTATCTAACATGCTTGTGATTTTTGGTACCTTTGTGACCAATGATTGTAGGATCGAAATCAGTCGATTCCTAGATCAATTTGGCACCCACCAATTTGAATTTTGGTTTGGAGTCCCAATTCAAGCCTGACTCTCCAAAATTGGTGGAATCAGTCTAGATTGGGAACAATTGAAGTTGAAGTGCCTGATTCTTGCGATTCATCATCAGAATTGACCCAACAACGGTCGTCGTGCTACAATGGGAAAAGGCTTTCCCATTCGGGATCGGGATCAGCTGATTCCTAGATCATATCAGTCAGTGTTGATCCGATTCTCGGCCGGAGAATCATTGTGGAAAAAACTCTGCGAAATTGGCCAAGATCGACCAGATCAGCTAGGATCAGATCAGAATTAGATTATTTTCTTTCTTTTTTTTGGTCCCAGTAGGATCAGCCAAGATCAGATAGAATTGGATCAGAATCAGAATCATTTTTTTAATTTAGCGATTTGGAATCAAGATTCTTCCAAGAGTGTTGACCTGAATCTATCAGGACCCGCCAATCCAAGCCCCGATTATGATCCTACGATCTTTGAGTCCATCGAACTCAGTAAGCCTTGTATTTAGTGACTTATATCACCAAATCCACTATATCGAGTCTGATGAACTTGGTAAGATGTCGGGGTTGGCTTGCCACCACGGTGGCCATTTTGGATCTATTTTGGGGCTAAAATCAGCCCCAAAATAGCAATCGGACCAGAATCGTCTCTAGCTACTTATTTAGTAGTTTTTTAGGATTTTTTGAAGAACCAATCTAGACTAATTCCGAATCTACTTTTCTTCTAAAAAGATTGGTCGACCCGATCCGGATTGGATCAGTCTCATCACACAACGATCTGGGTTCGTTTTAATTCTGTGATCCTTGTTTGTGACACCCACTATTATGTTGTCACTAAGTGTTTTTTGTTAATAGTATGGAATGTCATCTCACCGAGATCATGCGAGATTCTGATTCTCGCCAAGGAGTTGAGAAACGAGATTGTCGTGATCTTGTCCCATTTGGATTGGTCCATTAAAAATTTTTCTTCAGGGGGCCTTGGCCCCCGGTACCCCGCACAAGGGGCACTGCCTCCTTGACTCTCGTGACCTAACTGCACAGGTCGATTCGCGACTACTAAATGCCTCATTTAATAATAGTATAACAATATTTTATTATCATTTATACTATCACATATATAAGATTCATAATCATGAATGTGTTATATACTTAAATTTTATAAAAATCTATTTTAACTCTCTTCTCTTTCACACACACATCAATTTTGTCAAGATTAATTATTTCTCAAAATAAATATATATTTATCCATATATAATTACATAAATGAAATCACATTTTAATGTTTGAACACATAAACATACACATTCAATTATAACCTAAGTCAAATAATGTTCTTGATCTATTCAAATTTTAGATTTGGATATTAATCATCAATTTATCGTCCAAAGATAATATCTTATACAATAAACAGATTATATCAATTCAATTTCACAAATATTTAATCATTAATTTGTAATAAATGCAAAAAAAGAACATAAAAAATACCCTTAATACCACATTAATATTTAAATAAGATTATATAAAAGCTTAAATCTTTTAGACTGTTGGCACTCAAAATTTCATGTGAAACATAGACATAAGTAATGGGGAATTAGAAATGCTTAATTCCCTCCACCCCTACCCCATTACATGGAGCAAACTAGGTGAAGGGGACCTATAAAGGATGAAATTCGGCACATATATGGGCAGAATTTCCAGGAATTTGAAAAATAGAGGATGAGAAAGTTATAGAAGGAGCAAAACCATGCCCGGTCAGTTTAGCACATATCCGCTCAAACAAAAGGGAAAAAGAGTGTAAGCATATAGCTTACCATATGGATCAAGGGAGGACTCAAGGTCTCATACCCAAGGCCGGCCAAATGTAGTATATGAAGAAGTGGAGCCCCCTCCACATGGTGAATATGCCCCCCCCCCCCTAAATCAGGACCTAAGGCATGCTGCCGAGGGGAATTTGGAAGAAGGAAGGCCAAATATAATCTGCAGGAGATAATACAACTCCTGTTTGAAGGCCTCGGATACATATATCTAATTGGACATGCTCCCAACAAAATCTGAAGGAGAAAGGGCCAGGAAATGGCATACAAGATGCCGCTGAGCTCTTGTTCAAAGGGGAAAACTAAAGACCCTCTACGGAATCAAAATTAAGGGGAGACCCAATTGGTTATAACACACAAGGGAGCTGAATCCTCAAGACATGCAGCTATATGTATGCTTATGGGAAGACTCGACACAAGTCAAGTGGTTGATTGCCAAACAGGAAATGAGAGAAGGCAGCCAACGAACCCAATCAAGGGATCCCACTCAAAGAGCACCCAATTCAGCATATCAAAGAGCTGGGTCCTCAACTTCATATATATATTTGTAGGACATATGTCCTGTCTAGCCAAGGAGGGGAGGCCGGGGACAATCCACAGAGGCTAATTTAGCTCCTGTTTGAAGCTCTCGGAGAAGCATGCCTACAGCAGGAATAAGGCAGCTAATAGACCTACTCAAGGGGACCCAATCCAGCATGAGAAGAGGTCGGGTCCTCAAAGATATCCATATATGCATATGCTTGAGAGATATAAGAGATAATTGATGGAGACCCGACTAAAGATGATGCGTGAAAGAGCCGGATTTTATACATAAATCAGGAAGATGCACACATAGGGACATCCTCATATAACCGACCATCTATCTATATGCAAAATGCAAACATGATAGAGGGCAATTGGGATGTTGCCGATCTTAAATAGGTGAGAAATCCAGCACTTATGATAATCCGATAGAGAGAAGAAAAAAAAACAGCCATACATGAAATTGAGAAGATGAAAGCATGAGTTCTACTCACCCGGAGTCAGCTAAGGGATTGTCCCCCTTCACGGATCAATACCAAGAAGAAGAGGGATCACCTAAATCCTCCAATCAGCAGGTGCGACAGCTCCCTTGGGCAACATCCAAGTTGTGGCAGAAACCTGTTGGAGAGAAGGTTGCGACAAAAGAGGACAGAGGGCCTGTTTAAAAGGGGCTCGCGGATGAAGGAGTTAGACTCCAGCAGGGAGTCTGAACAGAAAGATAGAGAGGGTGATCCGCGAGGGAGAAAACAGTCTAGCCAATTCAAAATAAACCCGGGAGATAAACCAAGGCCATCCGATGGACAGAATTGGCCCATCAACAAGCTAATGTCCATAGATCTCCCCGGTTCATTGAAGTGACCCTATTGGATCCTTGATGGGATAATATCCAATGGATCCTTCATAGTGGGATATCCGATAGATGCCTATAAGCAAGGATGATTACCGGATGACAAATCCTCCCGGATCCTTAATAGGATTAATATCCATTAAGTGACCAAGGGTCTTGATTGATTGGAAAAACATATGATCAAGGGCCGGGATTGACCAATTATCAAGATCATTAGAGCATGGATGCTCCCCGGTCCACTGAGATGGCTAATTGGATCCTTAACAGGATAATACCCATTGGATCCATCTTTAATTGGATATTTGATTAAGATGGATTAATTCTCTTTGCGTAGGCAATAAGGCCTAGCTCCAACTAAGCCTCAGATGGCAAATAATCTGCCATCGACAGACCAGTGGATGGAGGGCTTGGATTGGGCTATCAAGAGAGGAGCCGGGACACTCAATTAAGGGCCGGGATCTATACTTAATATGAGATAGATCCGCTGCAGATCAGAGAGCAACCGAGGGTCCAAATCCTCTAGCAACAGCCGGGACCTGGTCAAGCCCCCACTCTCCCCACGTTCAGGGAGAAGTGGCCCCACTTCCCCCATGCGCACACTACCTTGCAGCCCACTCTCCCCCGGGTGAACAGCACCCATCAGTGGCCTATAAATAAGACAGCCCCCGCACAAGAAGAAAGGTCGGGAGGAGGAGACAGGAAACAAAGGAGGCAGGCTGTGCAGAGATCCCACCAAAGAGGATAGCCGCACAGCTCAAGAATCAAGGGGAAATTCTGAGGGATCGAAGGTAAAATGTCATGGCTATTACCTAAGTCATCCCCTCCTCTAGATGCTATACTCATCTTGAGATCAATTCCCTTAATTCCTCTCCTATATTAACAGGATATCTCCCTGCTTAAACCTGCAATTCCTAGACATACACTAGGACCCCGCAGACCCTCTTTCTTCACCTTCTCGGACATATTTGAGCCTGGTCCTGGAACATGAGGAAGGCCATGTCCAAATATTTAAATTGACCCCATAATTGAGCCCATATTGCTCCCCGGATACACTCCCATTTACCTTTATAAACCTATGGGACAGACTTGCTATTTTCCCCTCATTTCCCTCATAACAGTCCCCTCCGGCCTTGAATTTATGGAGAAGATCCCTCAAAGCCCGGTCACTCCAGCAGCAGTACAATAAGGCAAGCAAAGATGGAGGTTATACCCGGCCTATTTGGAACCCACATGATGGACCAAATATTCCTCGGGTAGCCTTGGACATGGGAAGAAGATGGCCAACCGGGCCTTGGTGAAGATATGACATCCGACCATGGGAAGAGGCATATTGCAATGAATTGCCCTCTGATCATAAAATCAGAGGGCCGAGGGCATAATTGGAGCCCCATTCTGGGCCTAGCCCCTTGAACTCATCTCGGACAAGACTGAAATCATACACAAAGTCTTTTGGTCCATCTCCATATGTACTCCCTAGAGGGGAAGGATAGTCTCAACATAATGAGGCTATGGTTCTCTGTGTATCCCACTAAATGAGGATATGTAAAATGCCATATGGCATGATCAACATCTATGTAATGATACTCATAAAAAGATGAGCAAAAAAAACAGTGCATATGTCTATATCCCGGTTGTAAAAACCATATGTGATAAAGAGTTTATGCCCATAACAGGTCATAATCGAGGCCTAATATTAGGCCTAATCCAATGCATTTGTCCTAAGCAAGGTCGTAAGCAAGACAACCCTTTGGCTTATCTCACAATAAGAGAAGGCCGGTCATGAGGAGAACCGAATGGATCTTAGCCTTAGGCCTCATTCATCCAAGGGGTAAATAAATAGAGGAATTCAGGTAGGCATGGATCTGAAAATGATCAGATCAGTGAATGACCCAAGCAGGATGCTAAAGCGGCAAACCTGTAACCGGGCATAGGTGGTTTGGGTGGTTGGCAGTGCAGGATCATTTCATACCCCTCATGAAATGATAGATCCTGATACCGGACCCAAGACAGGTTAGTGATCAATCCAAGGCTTGCCTTAACTAGAAAGATTGGGTGTTTGAAGGAGGAATTGACTTAGGAGCCTGGTTTCAGAATTCAAAATCTGAAAGAATGCTTTCAATAAGCAGACATATGTATATGATACCCAGGGGACATACCTCTTAAATCAAGATCCATCTCCGGCATGAGTTAAAATAGAGCCTAGAGGGAGAGGGAGTGATATTTGCTCCATGACATGCCAAACCCCAGGCCCAGTCTCATGTACGGGATGATTGGCTTTAGGCGTATATAACATTTTAATAATTTTACTAAGTCTAAGATATCAGGACTTAAAACTAGAGAACATCCAATTACCCAAGCCTAGGAGTCAATCAATGACTCTATGATTAAATCTGACAAGAGATTGGAGATCCTTCCTCCAGTCCCCCATGCTATCACTTATGTGCACAGGAGAGGGAGAAGATGCTGTTGCTCCCTCCATACCGCCCCATATTCAAATCACACTCAAGCCTATAACAATCTATGCAAAACAGTCTCTCTACCTGACCCATATACATGTCACCCATTAACCCCTCTATCCGACCCATGTACAGATCACCTTTTCAGCCCATACAGATCCCACAATAGGTCACCTGTCGGCCCCATGTTTGGTCTCCCTATAGGTCATCCACCAATCTCCCTATCAATGCCATATCATGTTACACATTGCCCCTCAATATGACCCTATTCAGCTATATATACACGACCCTATGTCAGCCCATGTGCAGGGCGCATACCTCTTTGCATATCTACATCCGATGACCATATGCCCATGTAAACAGTCCCCCTATCGACCACATGTCAGGCCACATATAGCCCTTCCATCCGCCCATAAACAGGTCATTTATCCAGCTTATATTGACCCATATACAGGTCACATATTAGCCCCCCCATTGACCCATATACAGGTCATATGTTAGCCCACATATCGGCCCATGTACAGGTTACCTTGTCAGCCATCTATCGACCCCATAATAGGTCACATATCCAGTCCCTATCAACTCCAGACACAGGTCATATACCTGCCCTCTCATCACCCCACAGCAGTCCCCTGTGCAATGCACATATTAGTCTCATATATGGCTACATCAACTCACTGTTTGACCCTATATAGGTTATGAAAACAATGTCCACACATACCAAGTTCTAGGCCCGGTCTCATGAAAGTCATGTGAAATCTGAATCATAGGCCAGGAGATATGTTAAAATCCTGAGCCAAACCGGATGAGGCTGAGTACACTAGGTGTAGGGGCCAGGGACCTCTAAATCTTGGATTTTGGACATGATTCTAAATCTGATTGTAGCATGGCCGGGTGTATATGCCATACCACCAAGTCTAGAATATCAAGACTTGGAATTTGGGGTGTCCAACTACCTTAATCTAGGATAACCCAAGAAACCCTTGGAAGTAGAACACAGTCTCTTCCCAAGTCCAAGCATATGTTATGCTAGAACCCTCCAAAATTTGTGGGTAAAGCCACATCTCAAACACATACTAAGTCAAGAAATAAAGACTTAAGTAATATTCTGTTTTCATCACCAAGTTCAATGGAAGAAGGGACTTGGGTCATGAATTTGGATCTGAATATGCTCAGATCTTGGTTAGCCTCAATAATCCAACCTATGTCCTAATATAAGACATTGGGTTGAGAGACTAATCTCTTGCAAGGTATTGTCAAAATCCTTGCCCTTGTCCTTAAGCTTAGATACTAAGTCTTTGCATTTGACCTTATATGGTCGTTATGTTGTCAGATTGCATTCCATTGCTTTTATGGGCCATAATCCCCTTACGCTAGTTTGTGGGTGAATGTTTTTCTTTTTCTTTTTTGCTACGACAGTTAATCAAGGGTGTTCGAGAGTCTCGATGTAATTAACATCGGAAATTCGCAACTTCCGATGGAGAGAGGTCCAAAGACAAATTTTATGAACCCTAACCTCGACATATATTTTATATACGCATATCACATATTTTGGCTAATATTTTCTATGAAATATCATGTATTTTCATAGTAGCCAAAGATAGGATATCGAAAGTTCATTTCCCAAATAAACGGAAATCAAATGAATTTTCAAACCATGTCACACGATACATATATTTTTATATGTAAAATTTCTTCGAGGTTTCACATAGACATACAAAGATCGTCTTTTGGTATTGAGAGTACTTTGTAATTGTTCATTCCCACAGTCAATGCATAATGTGTTATATATTTTCATTTAAATTCATTGATGTACTCCCATCGTTATAAGATATTATGTTATGTTTCATACGTATATCTATATATTTTTTGATCCGAGAATCCGAGATCTAATCTCTCAAGATTTTTTTTTGAGATTTCTCTGAGATCTCCTCTCTTTTACCCCCCCCCCCATGCTGAGATGAAGCCGAGATCCGAGATGATAATCTAGGTATTTTGACATATATCATAATTTACTCTAATGCTATTTTATTCTGTTGGTTTGAATGAAATGCTTATATTGTTTATTCACTTCGATTTTTGCCACATAAATTAGCATCTGACTGCTATTTAGTGTACTAAATGTGGGCCAGTTATTTGGCTTTATGTTGATTACTTTATTTTTAAATTTAGTTGGTTGGTAGGTATATGTGGTTGTGAAATAGATTTGCTTGGAGATCACCTATTCTGGGCATGGTTTATATAGGACTGGCTGATCTTGAAATGTGATCGGCACTTGGCAACCGATCCAAGGGACGCTCTTTCCCCAAGGCATTTTTCTCTGGTATTAAGTTGGGTCAGCAGATTGACCAATCAAATCAGAAGAAATAAAACCAGTTCGGCCTGATTTGGTTCGAATTGTTCCATGTACACAACAGTTCAGCATCTGTTTAGTGGTGGATGATACCAATCCCTATGCACATAGTTCTGTTTGTGGCAGTTGCTCCCCCACATCGAAGCCATCATCGTCATCAGCACTTAGTTTTTTTTCTTCTCTTTTGATTTTTTAAGTATTCTTTTTCTTCTGATTTCTTCTTTTTTATTTGTTAAGGCAGATCATAGATCATCTAATTAAACAACTTATTTCTGGTTATATTTTGTTATCTGGACTAGAAATATCTTGGAAGTTGTGGATTAAGTGCTCTGGATTGAATATCTGCTAGGATTAAGACTTTTTTTTAATTGGTAATCAAGCAGCTAATTAGGTTTATCTCTTTAAATCATATTTCAAACGTTAACTAGGGTTTGTAAGTTGTGTTTTTAAGTAATGTAATTTGAAGTTTGAACTGTGTTGTATAAGAATATGGTGAATGAAGGGTTTCTAGGAGTTGGATCTACTAGAGCACGTGATATTGGACGGGATCAATTTACGAAATTCTTTGAAGAGAAAAGTTTAATTTGAATTATGTTTAAAGAAATGATTGGAGACATGTCTTATCTCGTCTATAGCAACATTGTCTAAAACTCTAAATCAGTAGCAATGCAAAAAAATAAAAATTAACGTGATAGACTCCTTGTTGTGTTTAGGAAAATGATGAGCTTGCAGGACGTGTTTTATGAAGATATTAGAATTAGCATCAATAAGAATGTAACTAGGAGGTCAGGTGACGCGAAGACACAATTAATGAGAGAAATAGCTAATCGAAGGTCACCTGTGTTGAATCTGCTGTTGATTCATTACTTTCTTTAGTACAAATGAGTAAGATTGAAGATAAGAGTTGCGATGTATGACAACAGACATACGGAAGGAATGGTAAGCGACAAGATAGGGTGCATGATCTTGTGCGTGACGTTCTTTTGGAGGGGCACCATCACCTAGTCAGCTATGAGGCTCTGCATTCATTAGACCTTAGTCCACTTAAGGCCCTATTGATGAATATATATGTTCATGAAGCAAGGCTGATTGTTCGTAATAAGACAAGGAATGTAAACGTTGATTCTTACATGGTTCTTACATGATTTTTGTTATAAGTAAGACACCAACGGTATCAGCCATCACAGCCAATTCCACTTCCACCTGCTAATCCAGTCTACACAACACTCAGTATATCAGTTGTTACAAGGCCTTCACATGGTAGCCTAAGGAGATCGACTTCCCATGTTGAGCCATAAAAAATTCTATAAAATAAAAATTTTATAGAATTCCGAAAGAAAGCTTTTTGATTCATAGGTTATTGCTAATTATATAGTCTTTTATATTTTGTTTGATTCATATACTTTTACTTTCCCAAATCCAAATGAGCAAATTTAATCTATTTCTTTTACGATTTAAAGTTCTTTCATTATACATTTTATAATTAATATTTTTTTGCTAAATTTTATTTGAAATGCTTAGAAACATTCCCTCAATTCTTTAGAAACTTTTAGAAATAGAGAAATAAAATACCTTTTTAATTAAGAATAAGCAATGTCTCAAGGATAACAAGGTGGAGATGAATAAGTAATAAACAAATATGATTGTGATATATGTAGTCAGAAGTGAGAGGCGAGAGACGACCGTGGCGAGGTGTCTGTTGCCTTGCCTCAGGAAGCGCCTGAGCAAAAAAAAATATTTAAAAAACAGGGAAATATATATAAAAAGCAAGTAAAATATATAAAAAGTAGGAAATATATCTAAAAATGTAGGAAATACATATAAATGCAAGAAACATACCAAAATACAGAAAAATATATCTAAAATACATAAAATATATCTAGTAATGCATAAAATACATAAAAATATTTAAAAATATAGAAAATAAATACATCAAAAAATGCTGGAAAGATGTACCCCTTCTAGTCTTATTTCTATCAGACTACGAAAAAAATACATCAAAAAAGAGTACATTAATATGTCAAGAGGACAACATTTGAACAATAATTGTAAAATAAGCATAGAAGTACATTAATAATCACAAGTTTAAAACACCATTAAAAAGTACATTCGAATAATATCCCTATCCAATTAACATGAATATCAGTTAAAAGAATCATCAGTAAGATTAACATGAATTTTTTTATCCGATTTTGAGGTATATTCATTAGTGGCCATGCTCTTTCCCTCTCAAGTCTGTCTTTTAAAGATTGCTGCTCTAGTGGATGAGCCTTTCTCTTCTTCAATGCCAATTGTTACCTCAACTTCCCTCTATGTGAGCTCCTCTCCTTCATGCACATAATCTTGCTCATCCCTAGTAATCTACTCGTCAGTCTCATCGATATCATCCAAAAAATAGGGTTATGATTGAATTTTTTCATCCTAAAATGGCGATATCTAAGTCTTCGATTATATTGGATAGACAAAATTGTTTAACCTTTTCTATTCCAACCTATTTCTTTTATTTATGTGCACATGTAATACAAGGCAGAAAATTATTTTAAATTATTAAATGAAACAATTTGAAAAAGAGGAATATTACTAATACATACATGTTCAAAGGTAATCTAGTTGCACTCACAACTAAATGTGTTACAAGTGAGGCTAAATATCCTGATAGTGAATCTTTGCATTTGAGGATCCTTACTCCCTCAATCTTTCCACCAATTTGCTATAAGGTAAGGGATAGCTATTCAAATTAAAAATGACCATGTGAAATGTGAAATCTAGAAATTAAAATTTTAAAATCAGAATGCCAACCCGGAATGGATGTTTTTCTTTGTTTGATGGCCATATCTTTGCGAAACAAGTCCTCGACATCTATGTATATATTCAATTGTTTGGTAATCAAATCTTGCTCATTATGACTTTCAATTAAATTTTCAATGCTATCACATAGTCTTTGTTTTATTTCTCTATCACTCTCAACATCGTAGTTTGAGTAGAATTGAGAGTTAAAATAATACCCCATTGCATGTACTAAATGATAGAGTTGATTATCCCACCTCTTATCAACAATGTCCTAAATGGGACCATATTTGTTGAACTTATTATCCAAGG
The DNA here is from genome assembly GCA_036172225.1 of Cryptocoryne crispatula var. balansae. NCBI lineage: Eukaryota > Viridiplantae > Streptophyta > Magnoliopsida > Alismatales > Araceae > Cryptocoryne > Cryptocoryne crispatula. Next base: position 9,115,104 of record CM069929.1, on the reverse strand, counting down.
CACTCTTAATGCCCTCCTCCTCATGGTCCATTGCTTCATAAATGTAGCCCATACTAGGCTTCTCACCATCAACTAAGCATAAGACAAGCACAAGAGGCTTTAAAATTGATAGAGTATATGCCACTTCTCTCCAAAAAGTTATTTTTAGAATGATCTCATATGACTTTCTCCCCAGTCTACTTAGCCCATCTATTGTTAGAAGTAGTCCAATCTTCAGATGTGAACATTCTTCTCAATTCACCCTTCAAGTTGTGTAGTCTCCATAGATTTGGGTAGTTTGTTGCAAACCTTGTACAAAAAAAATTTAAAATGTTATTAATGGTCACAATTTACAAACCGAAATGAAACATCATAAAAAAACACTTCAATTTGAGATATTACCTTGTGACAGCTGTCCTACACAAATTTCTTTCATTTGTAAACTTCTTCATCATGGCAAGAATTTTTGTATGATCATAAATAAATGTTGTGACATTCTTGGCATGCCTAATTGTGGACTTGATGCCCGACAATTTAAAGATATCTTCTAACGTCAAATTAATGCAATGGGTGGCACATGATGTCCACAATGAGGATGCATTGACGTCAAAATTATCTCTGTAGCTACATATCTAGCTTCATTATCCGTTACAATTAGGATAACACTTTTTTTACTAACTTCGACCACAATCTTATCCAACAAATCAGCCAACAATTTTGTGCCGCATTTAATAATAGTATAAGAATACTTCACTATCACTTATAATATCACATATATAAGATGTATAATCATAAATATGTGTTATATACTTAAATTTTATAAAGACCTATTTTAACTCTCTTATCTTTCACACACACAAGTGTGTCAAGAATAGTTATTTTTTGAGCGTTCCATTTATTGATAGTACAATAATATTTTGCTATCATTTATATTATTACGTATGGCTAAAATTTATGATTATAAATATATGATACATCTTAAAATTTATAAAATTGTTTCTTAACTATCTTTACCTTCTCACTTGAGATTAACTCTTTCCTAACATATACTAATACAACATAATCACAAAAAAATCATATTTACTTCTACACATAGATAAATACTCATATTCAATTATAATATAAAAATATATTTATATTGATGTATATATTTTTATGTATACATAAATATATATAATATAAAAAATATTATTTTTTATTTTTTTATTATATTTATATTTTTTATTTTTATAATAAAATAAATAAAATCCGACTCAGGGTCGTGACCCCATCCAACTAGGTCGGTTTTAGGGCCGACCAACCCAAGCCGACCCCTGACCCGGCTTTCCTTGACAGTAGTCCCTTGCAAGGGTCGGGTTGAGGGTGACGGCCCAACACCCATTCGAAACTATTTGACCGGCCAAGGGCATAGTCGGGTGGTCTTAAATACTGGCCCAAGTAAGGATTCTATAGCAAGGCGCCAACTTCAAAAAAAGCTCCTCCAGCCTAAAGGAATCCAAGACAAGCCTACCAGGTCTAGAAGACATGAAGACCAGCAAACAAAGTCAATGGAACTTAAATCGGCCCGATCAACGTTGACAAAAAAGACGATCAAATAAAATCTAAAACGCGAAATGCAAAATTAAAATAAGGAGTAAACACTATTTCATGAATATTCCACTTTGGACGGCTCCCCCTTTCCCACGAGTTTGTCCCAAGATGTGGATCCGGACGACAGCACTAGCCGGTTCTCGTGGTTGGCAAACCTTTATCTGATATGACGAGTAAAAAGGCTTGTCATCTTAGATAGGTAAATTCCATATCAGTTGGAATAAGTCGGCATGTTGTTGTAATGTCAAATTTTTCGACTTTATGGAAATTTACATCGGGGGAAGGAGCGCCAGTTTTCCACCCAGTGTTATTTTACACAATCATTTATACACTGACATATGAAATAGAATGATGTTCAAGAATCGACTTTGAATGAATGAAACCGGGCACCCAACGGCAGCCCGACGGACCGAATGAGATGCAAGCTTCAAATTAAATAAACAATGCAAAAAATAAAGATTAAACTCAATCAACTAAAACTGGAAATTAACAAAAAAAAATCAGATCGGAAATAGATCTAAAAATTTAATCAAAAATCATTTAAGTCTTAATAAGGAAACATTAAAGATCAGGCTTAAAACAAAGAAATCAAACTTTAACCAATCTGAAAATACATGAAAACTCAAATTTTGTGCAAATCTGAAAATCCTTGTAAAAAGTCACTTCATTTTGTCTAATTAAACCCCTAATCAAGCAATGATCAAACAATCCCAAAAAGGAACTAAATGAACAACATCTCAAACACTTAAAAGACGCCTAAATCAACCCCAAAACAATAAAAATCAGATCATTAAATAATATGAAATTCGAAGGTTAAACAAAGTTTCGAGATGTTTAAAACATACCGAACACACCAAAATTAAAACCAAATCGATCAACCAATTTACACATCAACCAAATCAAAGAAAATGTCAAATCAAATCAACTAAAAGGAAAAGCAAATTGAAAATAGAACAAAAAAATAAATCAAATAAAATTAACTTTAAATTAGACAAAACCAATATCAACATTAAATTAAACTCAAACATAAAACTTATTGAACCAACCCTAAACCAAATAAAAAAAATCAACTCCAAACAATTGGTTTGCATGTCATCAGGCCCGGAAGGCCGCAGCCCCTTTTTAGTTCCTTACTTTATATGTATGCACAAGCTCTCCAAAGCAGGTTGCTATGACACTTAATCAAGGGTGTTCGAGCGGTCTCTCGATGTAAGGTAATATCAAATATTCGCACCATCCTGCAGGGAGGGGTTAGAAATGAAACTTTCATAGAACCTGAATCTCGGTTCTATACTTTTAAAATATCACCAACCTATCTAATATTTGTATAGGATATCACATATTTTCCTATATAGTCTGCGACGTGATATTTCCTTTCTAAAATGAAATCCCAAAAAACGAGGTTCTCACACGGGTGAATCATGGCGAGGGTGCCTGCCTCGCCTCAGCGCACCTCAATGCGTAGGTGCTTGAGGCGATTGCCTTTGATAACATAGATTGTGATGGTCATTAGCAGGTACAATGTGATTGAGGGTATCGATATCCTTATCTACTACTTGAGGTATAGCTGTATTCCAAAAAGGGTAATGTGACACCTCAAGGAGAAGATTTGTACAAGGTCATGTATATTAATATACCTGATTCATTGTACAAGGTAATAGTGAGTGCTCAGCATTCTAGGTACCGAGGACACAATATACCTGATTCATTGTGGACACTCAACATTAGAATATAGAGGTACTACGTATCTCTCTCCAAGGCAGAACGTGGACTTTGAATTTCAAGAAATTGTTTTATCTTTGGTTATGGATATATAGACATCATGACCTCACATGAGCAACCCCACAGCAAGAATTATGTGAATGATCTTATAGATCCTACGTTCCCTATCCATTATTTTTGTTTTTTATGTTGCATTTTTAAGGTACTTTAATTTTAATGCCATGATTTATGTTCAAACGTTGTATATTTGAATTTTAATTGCCATCATAGATATTTAAATGACTTAAATGGAATGATACATGCTAAGCATATTTTTCTGATTTTACTGATTTTTTATTTTTTAAATTATCTAATCTTTGCTGATCTTGGATCATATTTTATTTCCTATATTGGCTGAGCCAGCCAATCTTGGGTCCAATCACAATGTGGAATTCTGGGTGGTACCAGAGTTTTGATCTTTGCCTAAAATGTTATTTTTGAGAGCTTATTTCTTCTGTTTATCAGATTTTACCATAGATTGTTAACTACCACAGTCAGAAACCTAAAAGTCGCTTGTTATTCCTTGAACAAGCATCTATTCCAAATCATCATTATTTAACATCACTGCAGAAATGTTCAAAATTGGTTATTGAGATGAATGTCATGCTGCAAGATGTGAGTGGTCACTTCGATCTTTTGCCATGATGATTATTCACTTTGATCTTTAGTTATGGTGTTTTCTAATCATCTCTAGTACCATGGGGTTGACTTGGATACTACCATCCATATTGATACGGCGCCTTCTTTGGACATCATATGCCCAATTTCACCAAACTTGCTAAACAACCACATTTGCAGATGATGAGAAGGAGATGAAGAAAAAGAAGATCAAATCAGTAGTTGTAGGAGTTAATGCTCGACTGGCATCTGAGAGTACTGATGTTAACAAGAAGACTCCTACAACAATCAAGCGTATTGTTACAATGTTACCACAGCCTACTACCTCGTTTGGAACAAAGGAGAGTAGCATGAGGGAATCAAAAGAGGTACATCCTATGTCATTGCCCTAATTGATTCTCTCCAACTAAATTGATGCTTGCTTGGAGCATGAGTTCATATGTTGCGATCAAGCCCTAAGCTTTTGTAATTTTTATTAATTGATCATCCATTTAAAGTTTTTTTCCTTGGATACGTGTACTCCAAAATGACATGTTTTTCATAGTTATCAATGGAATCAGACATACATCTTTAGTTTCACTTTCACATATGGACAATAATAACAACATGAAAACAGCATTGTGTGGCTACAGCTAAGACGTTCATTTACATCTAGATCAGAACAAGAAAATAAAACTACCTGCAAGTGGGGCATTCCCTAAGTAATAGAAAAAACTAGACAAAAGCTGCTTCTGCTGGCATCTTTTTTGCTGCAAACTACCACCTTAATAACTATTTTCTGCAAGACAGGTATGGAAATCTGAAATCTGAACTTAGTCTTAGCAAAGGTCAGTAGACCCCCCACCCCCACCCCTCTTACCAACTCTGGCATCATCATCTTTTATTTTTATCCTTTTTGGACAAATGTCAGCCTAAGCACTTGATAGAATGGCCTTCTATTCACAAAGGAACATATCTTCTATATCTTGTTTCCAGTCTTCTACGTTTCAAATATGAACTAATTCGCATTGCTTTAAAGGAGGTGTTGAAGTAATGATCTATAAATTCTGGAAAGGAGAATGTTTTTGTTGAGGGGTGCATGAGAGTGAACCTAAAATGGTCAGTTCAGAAGTGGTCATCACAGAAGGGGTGTTGAGAACCTGGGTTGTAGAATCAGCTGTTAGCTTAGAAGTAATCACCACAGGAAGGGGGGAGGGGGTTGAGAACCTGTGTTGTGGAATCAGCTGTTCTAGGTCAGTATTGGCCATGCTTAGTCCCTATTTGGCAGTTATAGGTTGATTCTCGCCTGAATCAGTCAGGAATCAGCCATAATCCACCTAACTTGCTGGTGGGATTAGCCTATCTGGACCAGGATTAGGCAACCTGGACTAGCATAATCTGGTATTGGCTGGTGCGAACCTGGAATCAACCAGGATCAACCAATTCTCCACTTCCACTGGATTGAGCAGACTACAACATCAGGTCCTTTGAAGTCCTCAGAACACAGGGATGCTGGAGAGAGAGATACGCTGAGTGCTTCAATAGAGACTGTTAGGTATCATAACAGCAAGCTTTAGGTGCTTGTGCCGCAACACCATCAGTACCCATCAATCGAGATGCTTGGAGGAGCTGCAAAGATCTGAAGCTGTGCCCAAGGGACAGTGATTGATGTTCCATGTTCTTTGGAGTTTATTTTGATGGAGAGAATGGAACTATGCCTGGTGATAAGGGTCATGAGAGTTATTCTATGGAGCCAGTTTACTAAGGATATTCCTGCAATAAAGCTGGCCGGTGAAGAAGCTATGGTTGATTGGTAGTCTGGGCCTCAAGAACTTCTTATGGTGAAGACATTCTTCTTTTATGGCAGGAAGGATGTGAATTAAGAAACAATCATTTTTAAGTTTCTCATAGACTGATTCTGCTCATGCCGTGGAAGATTGTACTGTTCATCTAGAGGAATCTCAATCTTGTCATTGCTTAATTCAGGGGTATATCTTCAGTCTTCGCTTGTTAAGCTTTGAGACCTAATGTGTGGTTGAGGTGAGTGAATTGGAGGAGATAGATGCTGATAACCTGATAAGGAAGTGATTTATTCTTTCCTGGATTAGAGACTTAGAGTGGAGATGGATAATACTGGGTGGAAGACAGAGATGAGAATCTGGTTTGATCAACCAATTTATGCATAATCAGCCAGAGCCTGATGATCTCACTGAACCCATAAAAGCAATTCATTAGGTTCTGGGTTGAGTCTAGGCTTTGCCTGTATGATTCTTGGCCAACTGCAGTTACTGACACTGGCTAGATCGGTCCTAGCATCCATGTGTCTGCTCTGATCCTTCAATTCTTGGTAGATGCACCCATCACCACTTTCTGAAAAAGGCATGGGAGACGAAGAGTTGCACGAGTTGTTGAGTGAAGGATATTGCTTGTGGGCTTGGATCTAGTATTCTGGATTCAGGTGTGAACATGGGGCATATGATTGAAGTCCATGTTATCATCTTTACTAACTTCAAGTTGGTTTGGTGCTGTTACAATCTTGCAGATATGGGATTATGGGATGCTTTTGCCTGTGCAGCTCTCGTCCACAGTGGCTATGGAGGCATATGTAATTTCAAATTCCACAAAAGAAGATCTCAACCTGGAAGTGAGAGCCTTTGAGGCTTTGACAAAATTATTCCTCCTAAGGTTGCCTCAGTGCTCCAGTTCTCAGCCTGTAAGTGAGGGCCTTTTACAATAATTATTTATCCTGGGATGCCTTGGTGCTGGAGATATCATCCTGGAAGTGAGAGCCTTTTAGGCTTTGTCAGAATTATTCTTCTGAGGATGGCTCAGTGCTGGAGATCTCAGCCAGAAAGTGAGGGCCTTGAGGCTTTGACAGCTCCTATAAGATGCCTTGGTTCAGGAGATACTAAAGTTAGGCAGGTCTGTATGGCCTTCCCTACTGGTGACTGTTTATAGATATTCTGTCAAGATCTGCTAGTTCTAGTAAAGCAATTCTCTTCAGCTTAGAAGTAGCTTGAGATTTTAACATGATATTGTGTCCAACTGCAGAAACAAAACCAAGGCAAATCGAGAAATGAAAGTGGGAAACAAGTTTTAAACCTTGAAAACATTCAGATTGGAGATGGAATCTGTATAACCAACTTGAAATCATTTGTATTCAAGGCTTCAACAATTTTATTCATTTTTATTCTCATAATGACAAAATAGGCAGGTATTTCTTGTGGTTTATGCAAATTTTTGAGTTCAAGACTTGCAAAATTTTGTCTCTGTTTTTTAAGTCCCATGCATTACTCAATATTCCATCTTTTATGTTAGTTTCATTATTATTTCCATTAATCTGCTGAGTTAAATTTAGGTTATCAAGGAGAAGAAGCCAACTGATAGACCAGTCAGAGAAAGTTTTGTCTGTGGAGCTTGTGGTCAGGTAACATAGTCGAACTGCCACTTTGTTTCAACAATTTTTGCGGTCTATCATAACATAATGATTGCATTATCACATATTCACACATGACAGACAGGACACATGAGGACAAACAAAAACTGCCCCAAGTATCAAGAATTAGAAACTTCAGCAGAAAATGTGTTGCTCAAGCCACATTCTTCTGAACAGGCACATCTATTGTCAAAAACTCCAAACAAAATGTTGTTGAGGATCGAAGCATCTGAAAATGTTGAAGGATCCAGGGTAAAAGCATCAGAAAAAGTTCTACCTTTGAAGTTCAAATGTGGCTCGGCTGATGTACATCGTGAAAAAAAAGATCCAGTGCTTCATAGTTCAGAGAAGCAGGTAGGCATCGATGTAGGAATGGAAACTAAACCTGTGAAAAAGATTAAGAAAATCATAATTTCAAATACGATGAAGTCTCAGGATACTCAGCAAGAAATACGGAAGCCCTCTGTGGTTATACGATTACCAACAGAGTCAGGCAGGGATCGGCCTCACAAGAAGATCATTTTTAAACAGACTAAAGGTGCAGATAATCTTCGAGGTGTCAAACTGGCCCCTGAAACTGGTGTAGATGATGGTTTCAGGAAGACGAAGAAGATAACTGAATTGGCAAGCATGGAAGCACCTGCAAAGCAGCGAACTCAATTTTCTCCTGACTATATGAAGGGTAAAGTGACAGATGGGAAGAAAGCCTCAAAGGGGGAGCTAAAGAGGAGCAAGAAGAACATGACTGAAGAGAGAAATAGGAAGATGCTCGAGGAAGAAAGGCATATCCAAGAGCGGCATAGAATTCTTGAAATTAGAAGATTTGAAGAAGCAAAGGAATTAGAAAGACAGCAGAAAGCAAAAAAGAAAAAAATTAAGAAAAAGAAGACTGAATTCCAGGATGAACACCAAGAGGATTATATGAGAAAACAGAATGATAGAAGGATACCTGAAAGGGATCGAGCTGTTAAGAGACGTCCCGTTGTTGATTTGGGACGTCATGCTGCAGAATATGTTCCACCCACAAAGCGGCGTCGAGGAGGAGAGGTAAACTAACTTTCTAAGCTTGTAGAGCATGAACTTTTTTCTCATACCAGTTGTTTTCGGCACACTGGAATGAACACATGAAGAAGACACTATAAATATCAACTGAACTCTACCCATAGATCCAAATTATTTAAGGTCAACATATGGATTCTCTTTATCTATTCATGGAGATTTTGAGTTATTTCTTTAGAGAGGTTTAAATTCTCAAGTCACTTTAAATTGTCTACATTGTTCTCTTTCTGCTGTCATTGTTCTTAATATTCTTTATTTTTTCTAACTGGCAGTTTCCTAGTTCTTTGTCTAAAGTCTCCTAATCGTTTCAACTATCTTCTTTCTATTTGTTGTGTAGTAGTGAGTGTTGGCAATGAAAGGAAAATACACTTTTATAGTAAGTGTTTATGAAATAAGAATGTAAAGATCGATATGTAAACCATGGAATGTCAGGTTGCTTTTCTGGCTGACCGGCCCGGTCCCGATCCCAGGTCCCTGACCCGGCATCGGATCCAGGCTGGGTCGCACAACCCAGCATGGGGTAGAGTGACCGGGTCAAGATCTTGCCCGACCGGGTCACCCAATAGCTTTTAAATGCCTCCAAGGGGCATTCATCATCTTCGCACCCTCCCCCCTAGATATAAGGCCCTAAGGGGACTTTCCACTTCCCCCACCTCCCCTTTGTTAATTCTTTCATTCTCTCACTATAAAATCTCTCTCATCATCTGTTTAATATGAAATTTTTTATCTTAATTTTTTAACTTCTATCTTCTCTCCATTCCAACCTATAATTGGCCCTCCACTCATAGTGTAGACTATGAAATTTGATATATAAGTGGGTCTCTAATTAGTCTACTTTGGAGACAAATTGAAAGTTACATAAGACGCAAGGTGGAGGTGGCAAAATTTGTTCTCAACTTGTAAGATTTGAATTGAAATAAATGGGTTTTGTAATTTATTATGTTTTTTTATATTTTTTTATTTTGACCCCTGCCAACCCAGTCAGTTTGTCCCCACCCAACCCCCTACCCCACTACCTTGATGTAAACAACTGGTATGAGGATGGGTCAATGTCGGTAATTAGTATTAAAGGATGTGTCAACTGGTATGTTAAGATGGATATGTTACAGAATCAATCCAATGCTTCATGTCAGTACGTAGTATTAAAGGATGGGACACAAAGATCAATCCAAATACCTTCAGTCAGTGATTTCTTAGTCATGTTTGCAGAAAGCAATCAGATAGCAATGAATATGAATAGATCCGATTAGAAGAAACCATGCTGTAAATGCCGTAATATACTTGGACGCACAAGGGAGCAATGCTTCAGAATTAATCCAAGGTCTTCTTATTGCCAGATTCATGATATAACAAAGATTGATGCTGCAAACTACATAGGTATTGTTGACACTTAAAGTTTTTATAAGAAAAAATACAAGCAAGGGTCAATCAAACATGTGAAATCCCAAATTGGACAATGGTCGAGATTAAAAGGATAAGGTCCAGATCAAGGACAGAACAACGATGGTTGGAAAAGGGGTGGAAAAGAATAAAATCAGTCAAGAAAAATGTACGCTGGAGTTGTTTATTGGGCAATGGGGCCAATGGATAGCTTGATTGAGGATAAAAAGAAATAGAGAGCATACACCTACCACCACTGCTGGTGTCAACTGAAGCACATGGGCCCAAGCCCTTCTTAAGCTTGGGTGAACCAAGGCAACAAGATTGCCGAATCAACTTAAAATGGGCTGGATGATTTTTGTTTCGAGGGAGGAGGTAGCTTATGAGATGGGCCTACATTGATTAAACACTTGACTTATTAATTTTGTTCATAGATTAGGTTACTAATGGGCTAGAGGCAGCCTTAAGGCTAGGCCCGTCAAGCATCCGGCTGGCCTGTCTTGAACCATGCCCAACTGAGCATTGATATGGGCCCACGACCTCCTATACATAGTAGTTTCGCACGACACTGCACCGGCAGGCAGCATCGCGAGGCTTATTGTGATCACCTTCCTTTTGAAGATGAGGGAGCCAAGTCCGTGTGGAAGGCCTTCTACAATGGAGGAGCTTGCCCCTGATGGAATCCGCAGCCAATCAAGATATCTGAGGCCATCTCAAGGCATCCGAGCATCGTGGGAGGTCTATGAGTCCTTAGCAGAGTTGGGTGACCTACCCGAGGGAGAAAATACAACGGGGACTCCTCCCGATAGTGGAGTTCCCCGTGGGAAGGGAGCTGGCCCCAATTGGGTTCAACTACCAGTTGGACTCCTATAACCGGAAACCGCAAAACAATCACAAATGGGTGCCCAGCATCTGTCCGAACTCTTCTAAGGGGCTAGTGTCACCATAATTCATTATGGGTAAGTCCTACGGGGTCATGGTGGATAGCCAGCACCATCCCAAGCATTGCGGAGTTCCTTGATTCTGGCTCGAAACCAGACCCTCCTTCCAAGTGTTCTCCTGACGGTCGGAAGCCTCCAAGGCTTATATAAAGATCCTTTGATGCCATTGCACAGGAGGGAGACAAAAATAGAGAAAGAAGATGGACAAGAGAGAGGGTCACGATCGTTGGCCATAGCCTTTCAGTTCTCCCCTATTTTCGCTGTAATCAAGTTCTTGTTGCAACTGCCAATTTCTCTCTTCTTCACTGTCGCAGCTACCAATAGGCCTCTTTCTTTCTCTACCAGGGTTGTCTTCCCCACGTGCTCCCCTTGTGGGACATCTTCGCTCCATCCTCCGCCATCGTCGAAAGGCCCCTGCCTTTCTTATTTTTCTACGACCACCATCTCTTGCATCCCACACTGTTGTGGCCACCTGTTCCCCCTGATAGAGCCGTAGAGGAGCTTGGTCAGTGCTCATCATTATCGTCAACCGCCACCACTCCATCATCCATCGTCACAAACATTGATCACCTATTTTGTTATTGATAGGGTCGACCACACTTATGAATAGCGTCGTCGACACCTGGAGTTCCTTCCTTTGTTGTGCTACCTGCCTTCACCACCGCCGGAAGTACTGCCATCGGAGTTGGCTCTCTTCCATACCACCAGTGCCGTCAAGGTCTCTAGCAAAGCAACCCTCAAGACCACTAGTAGACACTGGCTCCTCTCTACAACATCGTTCAAGCAGTCTTGGGACCTGCGTGACCCTTCTCCCATGTTCGGACTCGGTGGCCTAGGTGGGGCCATGGAATGCGATCTCCCGAGAATCTCTCAAGATCTCCTGAGAATCTCTCTCCACACATCCGAAAAACGAGATCGCCAAAACAAGAATATCTATATAGTACATTTGATACCTTTAGCTCCTCTGCCTATTACTATCCCAAACTTGTTAGATGGCCTTGTTAAGGTTAATTCATATATTGTCTAATTTGATATGAAATCTGTCTAAAGATTCATATAGACATTATTGTTTGATAGATTTTAATAGCTTAATATTTTTATGACTATATATGTATACTTGACCCGAGATGTCATCAATCTCATGTCTATGTTGTTCAACATGAAACATAGGTTTAACATAAGATTTTTGTATGTCTTCTATTAACAATAGTTCATTCTTTCTTTATTTGTATTTTCTTGTAATTCTCTCACAACTTATTTTAAAGAGATTACATGACATTTTACACTTAAAACATGTATATCGATTGGTATTTCTGAGATCCAATCTCTTAAGATTTTTTTAAGATTTCTTCTTTTCAGTATCCATATGATAAAATCGAGATGTGAAATGGCAATCTTTGGATAAAGTACACCCTACATAAATAAAATTCAAGATCCGATCTCTCGATATTTTTCCGAAAATCTTACGAGATCTCTTCTCTTTCACCCTTCTGAGATGAAGTCGAGATCTGAGACAGCAATTCTTGGGTGGGGCCCACTAAGGTCAAAATGCAAAAAAAAACATAAAGGGGCTTTATCTGGAGGTAGCATATCGACAAAAGGCAATGCCCATGGGACTCAAACCCATTTATAGGTCCAGTGGGCTAGGAACTGTTCAAGGTGAGGTGGTCATAAAAAAATTAAAATAAATAATCAAGATTTCAATTAAATAAAAATTCATTAATTTAATTTAACAAACCAAGATAGGATTAGGTTAGACCTTGTGCATGCCCCTTTGATGTTGACTTAAGTTAAAAGAATTGTAACATACGAGTAAGCTTAGGGCCAAGGATTGTCATTTTGGATCTCGATTTCGTCTCGGGGGGTGAAAGAGAAGACATCTCGGAGAGATCTCTAAAAACTCTCGAGAGATAGGATCTCGGATTCTCGGATCAAAATGTATATATGTATGAAACATAACATAATATTTTATAAAAATATGAGTACATCAATGAATTTACATAAATATATATAACATGTTTTATGCATCAACTGTGTGAATGAACAATTACAAAGCACTTTCAATACCAAAAAGATGATCTTTGTATTTCTAAAAGATTTAAACTTGTATATAATCTTATTTAAATAGTATAAGTGATAGTGAAATTTTACACTATCATAAATGGGGCGCAGAGCAGTCGCGGATCGACTTGCGCGATCAGGTCATGGGGGTCAAGGGGGTAGCGCCCCTTATGGGGGATATCAGGAGGGCAAAGCCCCTTGAAGAAAACGTTGTTATGGACTAGTCTACATGAAGCGAGATCTCAGCGATCTCGTATCTCGGCCCCTTGGCTAGATGGAAAACCATGCTTAGGGCCGACTTTATGCATGCCTCTTGGTTCTTAAGTAGGACATAAAGAACAATTATAGACGCCAATGTCATTGCATGTCCCAACAAGGGACAACATACCCATTAAGCCATGGGTAGTCCATGTGTGTTTAAACATGTCGATATGTTGAACCATGAGCTAATGAGGTACATGAAGCCATGAGATGAGTCCTCATATGCCTATCAAAGGTTGGGATATATTATGATTCTAAATCAATGGGAAGGATCCCCATATGCCTACCAAAAGCCAAGTGCATCCTATTCTAAATCAATTGGGATAAATCTCATAATGTCCGTAAAAGACTAAATGGGTTTAATCTTAATTTACTCAAATTGATAAGATGTAATGGCTTCCATGCCTTCCCTCCGTGCATATATATGTTTTATTTGCAAGCAATGAAAATTTCAATATGTTGTGTGTTCGATGGCACGAGGAGAACCGAACAGCCCTATGGAAAGGAAGGAATGCAAACGTTTAGAAAAATAATAATAATAACACAACAACAACAACAATGAAAAGTAACAAATCTGCCATAGTTAATTAATCCAAATGCCTAAATCTGGTCAGAAGTCTTATTAAAATGTGATTTGGACAGTCTGAGGTTCAATTAAAGCGAAGGATCCTAGATCTGAAAATCAGAACATAGATACACCTGTTTGGGATATGGGCATTCATTCGAGTAACTTTGATCTGGTTGAGACATCAAGGCGGGCCCATCAATAGGAGTTCAGAAAGTTGGTCTCTAAGAGGAGAATACGGAACTGATTAAGTTCAAGATGTTGAGCCAAAGATGAATCAAACGGTGGAACCATGGTCAGGCATGGATGACTGGATGGAAAAGAGAAGGTGGTTAAGATCTGGAACTGAGAAAGGATTCTTGTGCTTGAGGGAAGTAAAAAAACAGATCAAATATAAATCATGGAATCGGCGATCCAAGCAATCTTAGATGAAGTTATGATTTAAATAAACCCAATCTAGTAAGAACCTTAATCAATTTCAAACTAAACTCAAAGCAAAAGGTTCCAAGGATTAAGAAACAGCAAGTCTTGTTAAAAAAAATAGAAGAGGGCCAGCATATAAACAGAGAATCTAAATCAAAGAATGGAGTAACAAATAAATTTCAAGTGAGACTTGGATAAAAAATGGGGGCACCGCACAGAGTCAGATCAGGTAATCGGGGAGGTCAATCCTTGATTAGTCATTCCTTAGCCTGCCAAAATTCAAGACTGAAGTGCCAGGCTTAAAACTGAAATTATATTGGAGATTTCTGTCAAGCTGCTGGTACATAGGTTTTTCCTGAAGCATAATCTTGGCTACATGGGTCTGACACCTGGGTTAATCTCAAAACAGTCAATTTCAAAACAGATTCAAATAGGTAAAATCCAGTCAACAGAAATAACAAAACAAGTTGAATCTTGTTGAAGCTTTGAATTTCCCTCTCAATCTGAAGTCGCATGTTGAAATCTGGGTACTCCAAAATACATGAAACAGGAAACTCTAAAAACTGAAACACCAAGGCATATTCAAGCACGCATAAAGGAAGCGGAAGATAATTCAAGTCAACTCAAGTTGGAAAGCTTACAAAACACTTCAAATTTAAAAGAAAATAATTGGAAAAAAAATCCAAACACCTCAAGAGGGTAAACCATTAAACCGAAATCTGAAGGAAAAAATTTGAAACTGGAACCTTAATCAAACCTAAAACAAATCCCAAGGTTCAGATACAACAACATAACCAAAAATACAATACATTCAGAAATAATCCAAAAGGCTTCAAGTCTTGATAAGCAGCCAACTCAAAATAAATCAGATCTTTAAATAGACTTTAATCAACCCAAAGATAAAAGACTCCAAGTCTTAATCAAATCCAATCTAAACAAAATACATCACAAACAAGATCCCAATCAAACTCAAATCAAAATTCAAAACAATTTCGCAAATCAAAAACATCAAGTCTTAATAAAAACAAACCAAATTAAATATTCAAATAAACCTCAATCAACTCAAATAAAATTTAAAAAAAATATCAAAGATAAAAAACACTAAGTCACAAACCAAAACTAATCAATCTTCCAAATGAACATCAAATCAAATTCAATTCAATTCAAAATACTAAATGTTTGCATTCCTTCAAGTTCATTAGGTCGTTGTTTCCGAATGTTTATTTTCTAGATGTATATCTCATACGCATGAATTGCTATTGCAGTTAATCAAAAGTTTTCGAGTCGTTACTCGATGTAATTAACATCGGTACTTCGCAAGACCGATGGGAAGAGGTCAAAATAAATTTTTAAAGAACCCAACAACCTCAACATATATTTTTATGCATATCATTGAATTAGCTTATGGGGTGTTTGGTTGCATGACAATGGAGACTTTTATTTTAATTTTTAAAAATTGTAAGAAAACTTGTTAAAAGAGGTGTTTGGCATTCTTGACAATTTTATGTTTTGAAAGTGATTTTCTTCTTAAACAAAAAAAGTGGATCTCACCTCTTTCTTTTTTCTTGTGGTCCCCCACTTTGTTTGGTCATGAATAGTAGTTACTCTTTTTTGTTATCACATCCCTCCAAACATGACAATTTTATGTCATGAGTTGGTTCACTTTTTATTTTAATATAATTTTTTATCATGAAAGTGTACACAAAATTATCATGCAACCAAACACCCTATTATACTTCTATGGAATACCACTTATTTTCCTAGTTATTCAAAGCTAATCCAATGTGAAACCCCTTTTTTTCAAAAAAAAAAGGAACTTTGTTTTTAAAATTTTTAAGGTTGCATTACGTATCTATGGAATGTGTAATCGGGAAGTCACAAATTAAAAGATCTCTGCATCATGATTATTAGATGAGCAATATGCCATTCTTATTTAATGCCCTGTTTAGTTCTAGAGTTATAATATCAATATCAAAAAGATAGAGAAAGAATAACAGGTGTAGTTAGTAATCATGTGATTCTTTTTACTGTTACAAGATTGATGATTATTGTTACATGATTGTATCAACCTTTCAATGATTAAAAAAACAAAAAAAAGTCAATCCTTTTATTTATTCTTCCATTTTGGGGCATTTCTGGAAAATAAATTGGTTATCTCATACTCTAAGGAAAGTGGCAAATTTTTGGGTCAAGCTAGATTTGAACCAGCTTAGACATATTATCAGTGAATTTACAGTTCGTCTCCGTCAACCACTTGGTCATCAACCCAGGAAGAATCAATATCATATATAATATATATGGTACCGAAATGAGTTTTTTGATATTTGATAATCTACTATCAGCTTACATTCACATTACCCTAACCCTAGAGAAGTTGAATTCCCACTGCCTCCTTGAAAGAGAGATGTCTTGAACTGCTAGACGACAGGGGCAGACCTGCTTGACCACCACCAGACTATGATCATAGTATATGACTATATTCAGTTTTTCGGAATTGTCAATGCATTATAAACAATGTAAAAAAATCTAAATATAAGTAATATGATAATTCTTTTGAAGTAATTAGATCATTTTTCTTGTTTGTGAATCTCTTCCCATCTTTCACTCCATCCTGAAGAGTAACTAACACCAGTTCAATCACATTTTTATGTTCCAATGGAACACACCATTTCTCATTATAATCAAAGGAGAAGATTATTTACCAAAACATATGTGGCTCAAATCACTTGTAATAAGAACAAGAGATCTTTCTGGATCGATCCCTTTCTCCCTCATTCTTCTCAAATAAGAATGATGTTTTTCAAGTTTGAATTTGTTCATTTTGAAATTGGGTTCTTCTACTTCTTCTTGTTTATTTAATTTACTTGTTTTATTAATTTTTATTTCTTTGCTTTATTCTTTATTTCATTTTGATTTTTTTGTCTTTCCCTCTCTCTTTTTATTCCATTTCATAATTCCTTAAGTCTCGTAGTTTTGATCATGTAGAATTGAACCCATTTTCTCATTGATCGAAGGATGCAAAATAAATCAGATTGATTTTTTGATCAAAAGTAATATATGAAATCTTTAGGTTTTTATCCTCTTCCTCTATCCCTATCTCATAGGTGCACTCTTTGAATCAATAGAGAATATTTTCTTTTGTTCTATATGAACTATGAATCGACACCATGTTGAAACCTCAAGAATTAAAACATATAGTAATGTTATGTTTGATGTTTGTTGGGTGTTGCTCGGTCACCATTTGAAAATAGATGATATATAATATGATATAAAAATATAGATTGATTTAGAGATTTAGTGTGGTATATAAGTAGGAATATACAATTAAGTTCCAAAATCCTGTAAGTATCGGAATAAGGAAACACCTATAACTTAAAAGATTTAAGCCCGCTTTTTTTTATTTGAGATTATTATGTGGGTATGTAAAAAAATTTTGATCTCTCCCCATCGTACTTGCAATATGTTGATGTTAGTTACATCAATCCATACTCTAACACACTTGATTAACCGTCTTAACAACGCATTTTTTGGTATTTATTCATCTACACAAAGCATAAAGAGTTCGGAAGACATCTCCATATTCTTATGAGATTTTATTTTTATGATTTCATTTGTTTTGAATTTAGAGATCATCTCATGGAATTATCAAATTACTATTCTTTTTTTATTTGGTCATTGATTATGGAGATTATTTGATTTATAATGTTTTTGTTGCTCTTGATTTGTTCATTAGATTTGCCTTTTGTCATTTGTTTGACTTGAACAATTTGAATTTTCTTAAGCTTTTGTGAGTACCTGTTGTTTTTTCTATGTTTATTTCTGAACTTTGTATGTTGTCAAATTTCGTGATGTGGGACAAAAAGGATGCCATCTAGTTGTGTGAAGATGGACCCCCAAAACAAGCTAATGTTGGTCAAATCGGACCGCAGAGGAAGGGGGGGTATAGATCCGGGGATCGCCGGATCTGCCCCTCCCGAGCTCCCGCCTCTTCTTCCGCTTCTTCTCCTTCTACTTTTTCCTCATCCGCATTCGCGAAGGAAAGAACGGCCGCCACCATCGCCATCGTCGAGGAAGAGAACCGCCGGAGATGGAAGATGGATGTCGCGGCTGTGGGCTGTCGAACTGAGAAGGGGAATAACAGAAGAATGGCGCGGAGGCCAGAGGATGAGGAGGAAGAGGGGGATCGGCTACCTGCCGGATTTGGAAGGTGGAAGGGGTAGACGGCGCACCTCGCCGGGAGAAAGGGAAAGAGAGCACCGGCCACCTGCCGGAGGTGAAGGGGAAGGCGGCCCTCACTGGCCGGGGTGGGGGGGGAAGAGTTGGGGCAGCGCCCCTGC
Source organism: Cryptocoryne crispatula var. balansae (assembly GCA_036172225.1). Taxonomy (NCBI): domain Eukaryota; kingdom Viridiplantae; phylum Streptophyta; class Magnoliopsida; order Alismatales; family Araceae; genus Cryptocoryne; species Cryptocoryne crispatula. The sequence goes on along the minus strand of CM069929.1, from coordinate 9,096,714 downwards.
TCGGGAGAGAACCAGCCGAGGAGGCTCCAAAAATTCCAATATATTCTTTTTTAATATGTACATCGGACCCTCTTATAAAGAGGATGGACAGAATTTAAGAAAGACTCCTCTAAGATCGACTATTTACAGACTTGTCCTCGCAGGGACACAAATAATAGAAAACTCTAAAATTACCAAAATCTGTCCCCATCATTCTCTCCGACCGGGAGAAAACTCGACCTCGAGTTTTAAAACCGGTTCGGACATACCCAAGACTCGACTCGTGAGAACGAGTCGATTCCGGGCTCTGATACCAAAACTGATGCGGGACAAACCGGCTTGACCGGGCTAAACCGACCGAGAACGAAACGAACCGGCGCTAATTGCCGCTAAACGACCTAAACAGGCCCAAAATAGAACAAACCGGCCAGAACCGGTCGAAACAGGCCCGGAACAGGTCGAACCGGGCTCAAGATGGTCTGAACCGGTCAAAACCGGCTCAAAACACCATGAACCGGCCGGTTCAGGCACTGAACCGGCCTGAACCGGGTCAGAACCCGGTCGAACCGGCCGGTCTGGGCCGCGGACCGGCCGGGCCCGAACCGCGAGCCGATCGCGAGCGTCGCTCGCGGGCGCGAGCGTACCCCCGGAGGGGGGGTCGTGGCGCCGTCTTGATTGCTGCTGGGTGGTCGTGTGGCCGCGACCCGGCCGCCGCCCACTGTCACCGTGGCAGCATCGTAGCCGTCCCGCGAAGTCGCGGGTTGCGACAAAATGCCTCGCCGCCCCCCTCCCCCCCCCCCCGCGCTCGCGTCGTCGTCCGGCAGGTGCAGGCGGAGCGCGGAGCAGGGGAAGGGAACCAGGCGATGGCCGCGACGCCAGGCGTTGTCCGGCCGGCGGAGGAGGCACTGGCGGAGGCTGGCTGGCTCCCTCGCGGTCGACGGAGAAGGGGATGGCGGTGGGAGGCAGCCGCAGAGGAAGGGGGGTATAGATCTGGGGATCGCCGGATCTGCCCCTCCCGAGCTCCCGCCTCTTCTTCCGCTTCTTCTCCTTCTACTTCTTCCTCATCCGCATTCGCGAAGGGAAGAACGGCCGCCACCATCGCCATCATCGAGGAAGAGAACCGCCGGAGATGGAAGATGGATGTCGCGGCTGTGGGCTGTCGAACTGGGAAGGGGAATAACAGAAGAATGGCGCGGAGGCCAGAGGATGAGGAGGAAGAGGGGGATCGGCTACTTGCCGGATTTGGAAGGTGGAAGGGGTAGATGGCGCACCTCGCCGGGAGAAAGGGAAAGAGAGCACCGGCCACCTGCCGGAGGTGAAGGGGAAGGCGGCCCTCACTGGCCGGGGTGGGGGGGGGAGAGTCGGGGCAGCGCCCCTGCTCGGGAGAGAACCAGCCGAGGAGGCTCCAAAAATTCCGATATATTCTTTTTTAATATGTACATCGGACCCTCTTATAAAGAGGATGGACAGAATTTAAGAAAGACTCCTCTAAGATCGACTATTTATAGACTTGTCCTCGCAGGGACACAAATAAAATAAAACTCTAAAATTACTAAAATATGTCTCCATCAGTTACCCCATGGAGCCTCTTGATTTGTGTATTGGATTACAAATCCAAAGAGATTGTGCATATTGTCCCAATACTCAACTCAACTCAAGATTTAATCCCAAATTATTTAGGGTCAGCCATATGTATTCTTTTTCTCCACTCACGTTGATTTTGAGTTACTTCTTTATTGATATTTAAATCATCTAAATTATATTGAATTATTCTCTTCCAAGTTAACTTAGGTCTGCGACACCTTTTTGTTTCTGTTATTTTTAATATGTTCTACTTGTCTGACTAATGTCTTCTTAGGTCTACATTTAATATGGTCAAACCATCTCAATTAACTTTCTTTCAATTTGTGTACATTTGTCATTACTCTTACATTTTCTCTGATATCTTTATTTTTTTATATTTAGTTTAGTATGACCACTCATATATCTTAACATTATCATTTTAGCAACACCTTTTGTGGAAATATGTTTTGTTTTTATTGTCCAACATTCACAACCATACAACATTACAAGTCTTATAGTTGCATAATAAAATTTTTCTTTCAATTTAAGTGGAATCTTATGATCACATAAAATCTCATATAGTCAATCTCCACTTCATCCAACATATTTTATCTTATGATTGACATCTTCATCGTATTCTCCATCTTTTTAAATAAATGATCTAGAATACTTGAACTAGGTTCTTTGAGATAATATTACCTCTTCCAAATTAACATCACATATTTTTCTTTGGTTTTCATTAAATTTACAATGTATATATTTTGTTTTAGTTCTATCTTGAAACTCCTAATCTCTAAAGTTTTTTTTCATAGTTCTAACTTTGTATCCACTTCTTATGTTTCATATATCAATACGATATCATATGCAAATATCATATACCATGGCATATCAGCTTTTATAGGTTTCGTTAATTCATCCATAACTAATACAAAAAGATAAGGACTATTGTAGTGTAAACCCTTGATGTATGCTAATTGAAATGCAAAAATCTCTTGTTTCTTCTTCATTTGTACATACGCTAGTAGTTGTTTCATCATATATGTTTTTTCATCATTTGTATATATACCTAATAGGCATCATCTTTCATTCTAACACCCACCACAAAATCTCTCTTAAAACTATATTATAGGCCTTTTCCAAGTCAATCTAAATTTTTCTTCATATCTCAATGTTTCTCTGTCAAATTTCTAATAATAAAATAGTTTCAATTGTATATCGACCAATCATAAATCCAAATTTGTTAGTTGAAATATTTGTATAATCATGTAATCGCCGCTTAATAATTATTTTCCATAATTTCATAATATGACTCATGAGTTTGACCTCTATATAATTTGCACAATCTTGTATATATCTTTTTAAAAAAAATATGTTTAATGGTGCTCTTTCTCTGTTCGTTTGGCATTCTTTTACATATTAGGATTTTGTTAAAAGGTCGGCTTAACCATCCACCCCAAAATCTTCTAAACATGTCTACACTTCAATAGGAATACTATCTAGATCACGTCTTATTTTCATCTTCGGTGCTTTTGTAATTTCTGAAAATTGAATTCTGAAAATTAAAATCTTTTAATATTCAAATTAAGCTGTCACATTCTCTATATTCTATGTACTAACAAATATATTGATTGAGTCAATGACTATTCATGATTTCATATTGAATCAATTCCATTATGTGTCAAAATTATAGGAATGTTATGGTAAAACTTTGTTTGAAACAATGCGAGTGAAAGCGGGGTGTCCTGGCCACTGGGCCACGTGAACAAAAAAAAAAAGAAGCAATGTGCAACTTTAAGGGCATGATCACTTACGTGAACTATTTCATCCACCATTATATAGAAATGAGGATGCTCTTAGCTTGACATGGTTTGTTTTGTTCCACGGCAATTCAATTCTTGTTGGGTAATAAAAAAAAGTAACTTGTATTGTATAAGATGATTTATTTATACTATAAGTTTCAAAATTGATTCTATTAGCCAAACACCTCATGATCATTTATATCAATGCCAGTTTCAAATTTGATTGTGATAGAGGTGGTGTTGCCAAACAGTGCCTAAACTACACATCCTAACAATTCTAATTCATCATTGCAAGCGATCAGTTCAGATTAAGAACCAAATATTTGGATTTTGGATTTGAGCAGCAGCACGTATTTCATCTGCATCACTCCATGGCTGCCACCTATTTAGCTGATCACTATTTGAAAACCTTTGCTTTTGAGCAGCAACTAATCCCTATTAGATCTTTCAAAAATTTGGACTCAATCAATTCATTTGTCAGAAGCTTGTCATCTTCGTCCTGTTAATAGCATTTTTCAAAGTCTGAGTCGTATTTGACCCCTTGACCTGTTTACCTCGTCCTGCATTGAAAATCTGCAATGGTTTACCACTTAACCTACAGATAATGGGAGATACAACAAAGTGCTAACCAAATAGAAAAGTTTCCTATTCCTAATTCAGTATGTATTATGTCTTACCGTGCAGGTGCAATTATCCAACATTTTATCAACCATTGTTGACAAATTGAGAGACTGTGATGTGGCCTTTGTATTCCGTAAACCTGTTTCAAAGAAGGAGGCTCCTGATTACTTCGATATCATCAAGCATCCAATGGATTTGTCAACCATCAAAGAGAAAACGAGGAAAATGGAGTACAAGAACAGGGAGGATTTCAGGCGTGATGTGCAGCAGATTAATTACAACGCACACAGATACAATGGTGGAAAGAACCATGGAATGGGATGGAATTCAAACATTCCTCCGCTTGCTGACCAGCTACTAGAGCTCTGTAATTTCTTGTTAGAGAAGCATGATGAGAGCTTAACGGAAGCTGAAGCTGGGATTGAGTAGAAGACTACTGGAAATTATGCACCACAGAAACCCGGACACCATTGGCTACGGTGAACTTCGGGAGAAACCACAGGATAGAAGAATGTAAAGATAATGTATAACAGAATGTATCTTTTTTTTTTGGTCAGGGTATAACAGAATGTATCATAATTCTTTAGTTGAATGGGAACAGTTTTTTATCGTAATTTTTAGAATGTGATTTCCCTTTTTGTTTCAGGTTTCAGGTTCAGTCTGCTTAGCGTACTTACAATCGTTTTCCGGTACACTTTTGTGGTGGTTAAGGTCAGGTAGTCTCTGCATTATTTAGTTGACAAAAGATTGTAACTTGGGCTCTTGTTTAACTAACAACTGTGTTCTTTCTTTCCATGGAAATTCAATTTAACTCACTTAGTTGACCCATTTCTAGTTTCTCGATTGCTTTTAAGGTTAATGAAAGATAGGAGCTGACTACTGAAGATGTGCTTGGAAGTTGAAACACAAACAACTGGTGGGCTGGCTTCCATGTAACTCTCCCTTCGTACCAATGCACTGTTAATTTCACAAGAAGAGTGACCCGCCGAAGGTGATTTCACCCCTTGTTATATTTAAGAGGTGGAAGTCTAAAATAAGTGAAATGGTTTTACGGTATTTTTATACAAAAAATTAATATATTTTATTATTACATTATTAAATTGTTTTTTAATCGGATTTGATTCTGATTCAAGTCAATTGGGTCGGTTGACCCCACTTAGCCGGATCAGTCTAGAGCCAAGCTGACCCGATTCTTCGTTTCTTGGTTAAAGGTAATTTTGCCAAGGTATTTGAATATTAATACTCAATTTAATTTAACTTTACTCTAGTTTAAATCTCAAATTGTTTAGGTCTGTTTTTAATTCTTTTTCTTCGTCCACATCAAATTTGAGTTACTTTTTGGATATACTTAAATCATATTGAATGGTCTTCTTCACTCATCTGTTTTTTTCTTATACTAACTTGATATTTTTATTGTTGTCGTACTATCCAAATATGAATACCAAGAAGGAAATCACCTCCTCGAGCCACTTACGTGCTGTGGATTTAATATGGAAATAAATGTCAATTTCTCAGAATGTATTCTTTATGCCTAAACTTATTTACTGGCCGATGCAAAGTTCCAAGAGAACAGAGATGTGACCATGGAGAACAAAGACGGAAAAGGTTTTTGAAGTTGGAGATTATTATATTATATAGTCCTTGTTCTGCCCAAAGAAACGATTGTTTTTGGATGTTTGTCGGTGAAGACACTTTTCTTTGCCGTTTATCCCTCTATTCTACAAATATACTTTCTTTAGTGCCCTGTTTCGTTATCAGATTGAATAGCATATTAATTTTAGTGCTGATATATATATATATATTTTAAGATGAAACGTTAACATGGAACCTGTATCTTGAGTCAGGGACTATCTTCTCTGGCAGCATAGTCATCTTCCAGCCCACGTAAGGCCCTGTTGTTCCTCTTCCTCTCCTCAGTCTTTCCGTTGCTATAGATTATCTTCAACGTTACGTAAATATATTTAATAATCATACTAATTTATTTTTAAAGAGATTTTCTTTCTAGACAGAGAAAATTGTGAGACTCCCTTTTGTTTTATTTACTGGTCCCAACCCACCTCTTATGGTCATACATAGTTCTCACTCTCTTTTGTTTTCACATCTCCCCAAACAAATAACAATCTTATATCGACTTGCTCCCTCTTAGTCAAAAAGCACCATCCCCGTTGACAATATATAAAATATATGCGACTAGTCACGGATCACCTCAGTCCTAGGATGGAGAGAATATCATTAGTCTCCGATCAGAATAGGTCACAATCCTCCATGTCACTTGAGTGACGATTCAATAATGGTGAATCAGTTGTTACTGTACCCTTACTAAATAGTTACTAAACCAGGATTCAATAACAACTTACACTGTCTTCAGTAATACTTAGTAACGAGTTACACTAACTATAATAACTATTCAGTAACAACATATTCACTATTACTGACTCATTACTGAATTGTTATTGAAATGTCACTTAAGTGGCATGGGAGGTTGTGACCTATTCAGATTGGGGACTGACGGTGTCCCCTCCACTATGGGACTAAGTGATCCAAACTCTTCTATATATATAATCTGAAAACAAGTGTTTGTATTTAGCAGCATCTTTAGATTCAACAATCGGCTTTACCCAACTAGAACGCCAACTTCAGAACTAAGTTGATCGAATGCAATCAGCTCGGTTTTTCGTTTTAGGGCCAAGAAGTTTGATGCCCGATGGTAATTAGAACAAGAAAATAAGCTACAGCTCCTTATCATGAGAGCCCAAGAGCAAATTATGCCTTCTAACTCTCCTTCGCAAGTGTTGTTTGAGTTCGCAAGAAATTGCATCATTTTACCTCTTATTCGTGTAAGTTTGAAATTTTAGTATTACAAAATATTTTTTAACCATAAGTAGTATGTTCCTTTTATTTAAATTTTTTTAAAAAAATAAAATTTATTTACTTGATATATTCCACATGTATCCAAATGGGTTCAATCTTTGATATCCAAATTAGAATCAAATCAAAATAAAAAATGACGGTTTCAAAAATAAAATGGATAAACTATGTTTATATTTAATTTTCTGTTTGTTTTGCAAATAAAATGAGACTTAATTTTGATTAAGTTAATTTGGTTTATCCCAAAAAATGAGAATAAAATGAAAGATAAGTCATCCCATCTAATACATACATAGGATATTTTCATGTACATGAAATGTTTTACATTATCATTTATGTATTATTTATAATAAAAAATTTAATTTTTACATTAACAATAAAATAATTTATATGTATTAATATTAAAATTAAAATTAATAATCATATATCATATCAAATATAGGACAAGGTTATCTACTAAATATATCTTAACTCAGACCAAACGCAGTGAGGATAAAGGTAGTCACAAGGAATAACTCATCCCTATTTCCATCAGAAGATGGTCAAAGTAATTTTTTTATATGAAAAACATGTAATAGTTAAAGGCGGCATTTAATTTTATGGTCTTTTGCCAAATGGTCTGAACATCTGAATCTCTAGAACTGTTCAGAGGTTAGATTATCAGACATTGATTCAATCAATTAAATATACCCAAAATGTGACATCAGGGGCATGCATTGTCAATAGCACTTTTCATTCAAGACATGCACTTAACCTATTTACGAGGGTATGTATCTAATGTAAGGCCCGGTTGCACGATTAAGTTCCAGTATTAGTTTAAGAACTACACCATACTAGGTGTTCTAAGTATGAGGTGCTTGGTTGCATGATAAATATAGTTTTATGTTTTTAAAAAATTATTTTCTGGATTCAAAATTTCGAGATTTTTTTGTAGATCTCTATCTCTTTTTTGTTATATATATGGTCTCCTTTTTTTTTGCTATGGCATCTCATCAAATATACTAATGTCATCCATTTAGTTATCTTAGAGTCCATTTGGTTAGAGTATTGAAAATGATACTATATTAATATTGATATTTTTTGACACTATATTGCTATGACACTTCTATTGTATTATATTTTTTATGTTCACTAAAAATTTTAAATTGATACTATTAACCAAACACCTATTATTGATCGCAATCAATATGAATTTTAAAGTTGATAATGAAAAAGGTGTCTAATAGTGTTACCAAACATGATCCTAGATATAATTAATATACATTTTAATCATAAAAACTTAAAAAAAAAGTATTACCCTAAAATTAGAAAACTCAAATAATGTGCTCCAACTATAGTGAAAATATTAACTTAGTAGTCGAGAGAAGCATATTGTTCTATACTTTGAGAAAAATGTTGCAATATATTTTGTTGCACAATAATTTTTATACATCTCCATGATAAAATGTATATTAAAGTAAAATTTAAGATAACTAAAGACATAAAATTAATATGCATGGTGAAAGATGATAGCGAAGAGGACCGTATATGACTAAAAAATGTAGGTGCCACAAAGGAAAAAAAGAATCAATTTTTTGCCCAAGAAGAAATTCTAGTAAAAATATATTTTTGTAATGATTCCACTCATCTTGTTTTAAAATGTTTTGTTATAAAAATAATTTTTTGTAACAAAAACTAAAATTATCATGCAATTATACACCCTCATTGGTTTTCAAACTTCATAAAAATTAAATAAAACTTTGTTTACAAGAAACCGATTCATTAAGTTTTTAGTACTTAACAGATCAATGTATGGTACCATAAATGACTCTTTTTTCATTGGTTTATTAAGAGGCATGAAGTTTAAACCAGCAACTTCTCTTCTCAGTTTTGAGAGATCATAAGATTCAACAAAAAAAACATTACTTAATGGTGCTTTAAACATTTGGTTATAATGCCTAACAAGGTCCAACATTTACCTCATTTCAGAATCATTAAGGGATTCAAATGTATATCTTTTATATAATTGTTTACCACTTCTTATCCTCTAACAATTTCTTCTTATTTTTTTCAATCTCATAGTTAACCCATAAAAGTTCAGCATAACCAAAAAGACTTATAGTTTCTTATAGTGTCACGTCTCGGGCCAAAGGTAAAATCACCCAACAACATAAGTAGGGGCAAGAAAAGCCATTGAAACTATTATAGTACGGGGAAATAGATACACAAGCCAGCACAACTATACAACCATACATATACAGTAACACTGTTTGACAACTCCTCTATTTACATAAAAGAGAATCATTCTAGAGATTACAAAACTTGTCTAATGTAGGCATATATACCAGAATGAACCTGCACAAAAATAAATCCCTAGTTATTATTATATTCTACTCCAACTCTACTCTTGGTGATTTGATAATAACTTTGAATTCTCGGATCCTAAAAATAATTAATAGGTGTGGATCACAAAGAAATTTGTGATCCAGAAAGTGTTGTCTCTCACGTACAGGTTTGCCCAAATATCTATACATGCATAAAATTCACTATTCTTTGAATCAATAAATATTAATTACTAAGGTACAAAATAATCTCATAGAAAACAAATAGATGATTTAAATATAGTTTCTACCACATAAACATCCAAAGAATCAAATCGGAGTATCACATAATTATTTGAACAATAATGTGGTGATTTACATATCTACATGTATTCTTCTTTTTTCCTTTCAAAATAGATATTTTAGCTAGAAAGTAACATATAGTAGAATGTACATTGTAACTAACTAACCCCAAGTATGTCTAGGCAATGATGTACAAGGTAATCAACTGCGATACCTGAGATCAAAAGGTACACTAGGTATAGAAGATATTTAAAATTCCGTTGCCATCGGGTGTTCATATATAATGGTGAAGTTAAGATCAAGATTCGTATTTAGATTTCAAATTCAGATTCATAAACTCCATTCAAATTTGGGTTCTCAACTTCATATTCAGATACAAAATCAGATTTTTAAATACAAACTGTTTATATAGAAGATATAATATCACCTATTCGTATGACTAGAATCAAGCTTCATATCATATACATAATTTGATAATTCTAAAGATATTTTCACAATACAATACCTAAAGATGGATTCATGAATTCGTATCAAATAACAATTATAATATATTGAAACATAAGAACTAAATTTGAACGTACACTGTAATCATATTAATAAAACAAAATCTCATATTAGTTGATTTTTCATAACAACTCATACATCACTAACTCAAATTATAAACTCATTCATAAATATTTACAATTATATTAATATAGAATGCTATAAACAAATACATTAATTCACTAAACAGATTTCTTAATCAAATCAGTGAGGCATCAATCAAAATAATAGTTTTATTAATATAAAATGAGGTAGAAAAGTCACAACTCACTCCCTAAATAACATTAATTAAAACAAATTATTACTTATCAATCCAATTAACCAATAAATATGTATTACTTAAATTAACTACTTTTACATCAATAACCCACTACATGAGAGATAAGAAGACCTACCTCAAATGATGTTAGGGGGGAGAGGGAAGAGAAAAGTCAGGTGGAAGAAAATGAAGGGAGGTAAAAAGTAAGGCGGTGGGGGAGAAAAAGACAATATTATTTTTTATAGGTGTCAAATTCTTCCCTCCTCAAAAAAATTTTTCAACCTCGAAATTTTAAATTACACACCAAATAATTATGAATGTTTTTTATGATATCTTCTTCAATTTTAAATGGACCAATGTATCTTGGATTCAATTTTGTTCTTTTCTCAAATTTTACCACTCCTTTGGTTGGTAATGCTTTCAAGAAGAAATGTTCTCCCACCTTAAATTGAATTTCTTGCCATTTTAAATCTCCGTAACTCTTTTGTCTACTTTGGGCTGTAAGAATTCTTTGTTTGATAATCTTAATCTTCTCATTGCTATCTTGAACCCAATCGAGACCAATCAAGCTTTTGTCTCCAACTTCTTCTCAACATAAAAATGATTGACATGGCCTCCCATATCTTCAAAGGGTGTCATACCAATACTTGAGTGATAGCTGTTATTGTAAGCAAACTCTATAAATGGCAATTGCAAATCCCATGTCTCTTGCCAATCTAGAGCTCTTACTCTCAATACATCTTCTAATGTTTGAATGGTGTGTTCTAATTGCATCAGTCTGCAGATGATATGTAGAATTAAACTTCAGTTGTGTTTCAAATGCATCTTGTAAATCTTTCCAAACTCTTCTAGTAAATCGAGAATCATTATATGAAACAATGGACACTGGAACTCCATGATATTTTACAACATTTTCAAAATATGTCCTCTCTAGAATTGTCAATAAATTGAGATTCTTTTATAGGCATAAAATGAGTTGATTTTGTAAGTCAATCAACTACTACCCAAATGGAGTCAAGCTGCATTCTCAATTTTGGTAGCCCTATTACAAAATCTATAGTAATATGCTCACATTTCCATTATGGTATCTATAATGGCTGTAATGGTCCTCTAGGTTTCTTATGTTCTAATTTCACTTGTTGACATACTAAACATTCAGAGACAAAATCTGCAACGTCTATTTTCATCCCTTCCCACCAAAATTATCTTTTGAGATCATGGTACATCTTAGTGTCTCCTAGATGAATATTGTGACTTGTGTACCTCTATAAGTATCTCCTTCTTTTGCTCTGGTTCATTTACTACATGCAATAGACCTTGGTAATGAATAGTTTCATCCTAATATCTAACCATTTTAGCTTTGTTCAATAGTTCTTGAATTTATATATTATTTTTTTGAGCATGCTTCACATGATCCACTAATCTTAATTCAATAGTCAACTGCCCAAGGAAAGAAATCAATCTTTCTTATGTCAAATGTGGTAAAAATTCTATAATAGTTTGCATATCTAACCAATTTCGACAAATTTGGGAAGCTAGCAATTTTTTCTACTGAGTGTAAGGAATTTAGTACAGTGAAAGCGACGATTCCTATAGGTTTCTATATAGTCTGTCTCAATCGATATTGAATGACGAAAATCGAAAACCGGTCAAAATGGATTCGAATATATCTGATAGAGATTCATCTAATCTCATGAAGAGGAAAGAGATGAGCTTCTAAAGCTTTTCAAACCGTTCAAGTGTCTGGTCTCCAATAGTATCCACATGAACTTCATCCACAACAGGTTCTCCCTTCGTGCCGGCCTCGAGAACTATTCCCAAATGGAGCTCCATCGCCCATGGACACCATATAGAGAAAGAAAGAGGTAGGGAGGAGGCTGAGAATGTGGTTTACATCCTTGGCTTGATCGAGTTTGGCTGAGACCATTAGTATTTATAAAGAATTTAAAAAAAATTATAAAAATCCAAAATCTCCATAAATTACGCCCTTGCCCCTGTACTTATGGATAAGTCCTTATGTGTATGACCCACTAGTCCCAATAACCAATTTGGTTGAGGCCTAAATAAAATAGAACAATTTTATTTAATTTAATTAAATTTGTTATCTGATAACAGATTAATCGACCTACCGATCATGAAGAGTACAAGCCACATCCCATGATCCCAAAAGGCTATGGATATAATCTTATCTTTTTGAGCCTTTCCATCATCAGTTATCGCATGGATATAAACTCTCGTCCATCCAATGTCCCAGTCAGAAAGGAGTACGGCATCAATTGTCAACTCCTTAATGTACTGACTCTATAGGTTCATGACTTCATGTACTCGAACTTGGATCAATTAAACAACTCCTTTTTCAATTATCCTAAGTACCATGGCCAAGGATTAGGAGTACTATCCCATAGGACATTCACTCTCACTTACCGAGAGTGGACGATCCCTTGTTGTCCGCTCAATTGTCTCCATCAGGTTTTTCTTGTACCCGATCCATCGCTATACTAGACTATCTAAACGATGATCCATAAGTCAATGGTCAAAGCACAAGTTCCACCCAACAAGACATCTTTGGCGACTCAAGTCAAAGGTCCAATCATGCAACTATGATGATAGAAAACCCTGATTGGCAGTTCAATAAGATACCATTCAGGGTTTCTAATTCGGTCAGTTCAATTAACTCATTCAACTAATGAGCACATGTATGTGTATCTTAGTGTCTCCACACTAATGACCAATGAGATCGGTCATTCTCATCACATGAGAAGACATCACATACACTAGTCTATCCGGATCCTTGATGTCTCATCTCAAATATCATATGACTAGGAACATTTAGATCAAATACCTCTACATGATCAATCTCATTATCGTGATCTCATCATGATTTAATCATCATTATATTTGATCAATGATTTCATTATGATATTCGCATCTAATAAGAACTTGTAATGAAACTTTTGCCTAATTATTTGAATGAGATATTCCTAAAAATGTCGAATCATATCATATATGATTGGCTTGTATGACACACATTTCTATCACTAAGTGCATCCGACTTCTTCATTGGCTATGCATGGATGATAGTTAATACTGAATTCATAATCTTTTAAAATTCAATTCATCTTCTCTGCCTCATGTTCAAGTTTTTTTGCGAGAAAATATATTTTAAACTCTTATGATCCATAAATACTTCAAATATCTCACCATAAAGATAATGTCCCTAGACTCTTAAGGCATTTACCACTACGGCCATTTCTAGAACATGCACCAGATAATTCTTCTCATCAAGACATAATTGTCTAGATGCATATGATACTACTTTTCATGTTGCATAAGAATACAACCCAGTCCTACCTTTGAAGCATCTGTATATACCAGGAATCCCCTTAAATCAAATAGTAAGGTGAGAATTGGAGCAATGGTTAGCTTCTCTTTCAATATCACAAAACTTTCCTCACATTCATTTATCCAATAAAAATTTCTTTTCTTGTTTAACACTGTTAATGGTTCTGTGATGGAAGCAAAATCCTTGAATCCTTGATAAATCTATGGTAATATCCTGCCAACCCCAAGAAACTTCTCACTTCAGTAGGATTTGTAGTTTGCTTCCAAGTTTGTAATTTGTATAGCCTCCATCTTTTTTGAATCAATCCATCTGTATACCATTTTTGGAAATAATGTGGCCTAGGAAACTAACTTTCTCCATCCATACAGCTTGTAAATATGTAATATTTGTAAAACTATTCTTAAGTGATCACAATGTTCTTCTTTACTTGCTGAGTATATCAAAATATCATCAATAAACACAACAATAAATTAATCTAGGTATTCTCAGAAAATATGGTTCATTAGTGCCATAAAAGATGCTAGTGCATTAGTCAGGCCAAATGGCATCACTAGGAATTCATAATGCTCATATCAAGTTATGAATGTTGACTTTGAAATACCTTCTTCTTTTATTCTCAACTGATGATAACTAGATCGCAAATCAATCTCAAAAAAACCTTTGAGCATTTTGTAATTGGTCATACAAGTCATAAATTATGGGTAGTGGATATTTATTTTTTGTGGTGATCTAGTTCAATTTCCTGTAATCAATGCAGAGTCGCAGTGTTCCATCTTTCTTTCGAACAAATAGCACAAGTGCACATCAGGGAGATACACTAGGTCCAATAAATCATTTATCTAGAAGCTCTTTCAATTGGTGTTTCAATTTTTTCAATTCTATCAAAGCCACCCAATAAGGTGCTATGGATATGGGAGAAGTCATCGAATTTAACTCAATAACAAAATCAATTTCTCAAACTAGTAGAATTCTAGGTAACTCATCTAGAAATACATCTAAATATTCACAAAAAAATATCCACATTCCACACTAGCTAAATAACCTTTTCAGTTAGAATGTAAGAGTCAGTTGTCTTGATTGCTGAAATTATCAATTTATTGCCTTCATACTTGGGACATTTATAAGAGAACTAGTAGTGCATGATTAAGATTCCAATCAATCCATGCCTAAGATAACATCAAAATCTTCCATCTCTAGCACATATAACTTAACTTCCAACTTGTTATTGTTTATAACAATATCACATTTGGGCAAGATATAAAATATGTGTGTTAATCTACCAGAAGGGGTACTAACTCTGAGGTACTAACTCTGATTGTCTTACATTCTTCTACTTTATGTCATATTATGCAACTAATAATGCAACAAATCAAAAAGATATGAAAGGATTTGTAGCACCAGAATCAAATAAAACTCTAGCATATGATCCGGCAACTTGAAGAGTGCCTTCTGCCATGTGTGATGCTTGAGGTAGATCATGTCAACCTATTGTAAAAACCCATGCATGAGTGTCCTTTTACTACCGATAAGGTAATCGAGGAGCTAGATACGGCTTTTGCATTAACACCCTTCTTGATGTTAAAGCTGAGGTTTGTCCCACCACTAGTACAATCATCCTTGGTCTAACTAGAGTAGGTAAGATCACCATTGTCAGTGCTGTCAACCTCTACCTCAAAGGACATTGACTAACACGATGTCCTATACAAGGAAGGCAGGGTCGGGGCTCGGGATCGGGTCGGTCAGGCCTAAAATTGACTCGAGTTGGTTGGGCTCGCGACCCAAGTAGGGTCGAGGTCGGGAAAAATAATAATAAATTATTTAAATATATCAACTGAGTCGGTGTCGTGGGGTCTGGTGGGGGCCAGTCGGCCCAAAAATTGGCCGGGTGGGCAAACCCGACTAACCGGGTTGCTGACCCGGCACACCATGGTCCTATATATCCACATCCAAAACATGCTTCTTCTTGTCAATGGCATTTATCACCTGAATGAATCTTCCCGCAATGCTGACATACTTGAGGACTACTCTAACTAGCTGCACTATACTATAATTGTCTTCGGGATTCTTTCTTTTCATATCATCCCTTGGCTGAATCCTCATTGTTCCTCTACTTTCTTGTCCAACAAATCTATTAGTGCCCAAAAATTTTTCCACTCTACATGTTGCTTCATAAGTTGCTGCCAAATAGTTCTATTAAATTACTTTCAATCTGTCTCTAATTGGCTCGTGCAATCATCCCATAAATTTTTTGACTTTATCTACCTCATCCTCATAGATACTCGATGCATAAGCCTCCAACTTTATAAATTTGCTTTCATAAGCCATTACAGTCATTGACCCTTGCTCAAGGTGTATAAACTCTTCTTTTTTTGCATAGTGAATATGTGCTGGAAGGTACTTTTCTTTGAATGAATCTTTCTAGGTGATCTTGTCTTCTATCATACACCTGAAGGTAGTTCAAAGTGCAGCCTCCCACCAAGTTCCTACTGATAATCTCAAATATGAGTAGCTAATCTCACCATGTTATTTGTAGGGCACAACATGACTCTGAAGATCTTCTTAGTTTCTTTAATCCAACTTTCTGCTAAAGATGGTTCTCACTCATCTTGAAAAATAGGAGTTACTTCTCCCAAATGTCTATATCTTAGATTAATCATGTTGATTCTTCACTTGTTTTGCTTGAACTTGAGCCTGCACTGTTTGAAAAGGACTGTGTATAGCCTCCACCATATCAAATTCAGAAGTCGACAAACTTGCATGTCTACTTGCTTCATTTGTCTCGATCATTCTCCCTGATTGTCGTTCTTCCCTGCATACAAACACATCATGTAAGCTTTCCTCTCTTTCACCAACCTCACTACAATCTATCCTATTTACACAACAAAATAACACAATTACAAGAATTCATCCGTAATTTATTATATAATTACCTGAAAATAAATAAAATAAGCTAATTAGGCTATCCTTGGTGTATCTATTTCCATCCAAACTATGGCTCTAATGCCAACTTCTATCACGTCCCAAGACAAAGGTGAAATCATTCAACAACATAACAATGGCAAGAAAAGCCTATGGAACTATTATAGTATGGGGAAATAGATACACAAGCTAGCACAACTATACAAACATATATATAATAACACTATTTGACAACTCCTATATTTGCATAAAAGAGAACCATGCTAGAGATTACAAAATTTGTCTAATGTAGGCATATATACAAGAGTGAACCTACACAAAAATAAATCCCTAGCTACTACTGCACTCCACTCCAACTTATACTCCACTCTAACTCTACTCTTGGTGATTTGGCAATAACTCTAAACTCTTGGATCCTTAAAAAATTTAATAGGTGTGAATCACAAAGAAATTTTTGATCCAATAGATATTCTCTCTCACCTACTAGTTTGTCGAAATGTCTATACATGCATAAAATTTGATACTCTTTAAACCAATAAATATTAATTACCAGAAGGTACAAAATAATCTCATAAAAAGTAAATAGATAATTCAAATATATTTTTCAACACCTAAATATCTAAATAATCAAATCTAAGTATCAGATAATTATTTGAACAATCATGCAATGATTTCCATATTTTTTATCTTATTTATTAAATTACTCTTGATTTTCTTTTCCATACAATTAAATCGAAAAGATCTACATATAATGTAATTTTTTTTCACTTTCATAACAGATACTTCAACCAAAAGTAACATATAGTAGAATATACTAATTAACACCAAGTACGTCTAGACAATGACATACAAGACGATCAACCACGATGCCTGGGATCGACGAATACACAAGATACCTAAAATCATGTTGCCGTCGAGTGTTCATATATACTGGCAAAGTTCAAATTTAAATTCGTATTCAAATTTCAAATTGAGATTCATAATCCCCGTTAAAATTCATATTTAGATTCTCAATGCCATAGTCAAATAAAAAATCAGATTTTTAAATACAAACTATTCATATGGAAGATATAATATCACCTATTCATATTACTAGAATCAAACTTCTGATCATGTGCACAATCTAATAATTCTAAAGATATTTCCACTATGCCATACCTAAAGAAGGATTCATGAATTCATATCAAATAACAATTATAACATGTCAAAACAAAAGAACTAAATTCGAACATACACTGTAATCACATCCCCATAAATATTTAACCAAATTCACAGCAATCACATCTAATTAAATAATAAACAACTCTCATATAACTTGATTTTTTATAACAACTCGTACATCACTAACTTAGATTATAAACTCATTCATAAAGAAATTACATTTATATTTTATCTGGAGTGCTATAAACAAATACATGAATGCACTACCTTCCCAGAGTACTTATTAGGTTACGTACCTTCAACATTTTCGAATTGCTGTAGTCAAGTCCCAGAAAATTCATTGTCAATCTGTACGGCTACTAAGGTTAAAGTAACATATATATATATATAGAGATTATCTCCTGCTTTTATCATTGAGCTCGTGAAAGGGGGTGTCAAGGGGAGCCCGTGAGAGAGAGAGAGAGAGAGAGAGAGAGAGAGAGAAAGATGGTGAGGGTGCAATTTCAAAAGATAAAAAAAAGAAAGAAATATAATATGTGTATCTATGAAAGAGAGTTTATCTTAAAAGGCATGTAATATTACATGATAGTGAGCGATGAATAATAAAAGAAAAAGTTTGAAATAAAAAGTTAAAATATATATGATCATACCAGATTAGATAAATAAATAATAAATATATTAAAGCATATGACAGAGATTAATTATAGAGAAAGAGAGAGAGGTAGTTTTGACAAAAAGACCTAATTATAAGAAATAAAAAACATCAAAAACGTAGAAGGATGTGGTGGACTTAAGCTAACTTAATGAAGAAAATTTTAATATAATTTAGAGGACTTAAATATAGAGAAAGATATAATTAAAATTTGATGTGAACGAAGAAAAGGAATCTATATAATTAACTCTAAATAATTTGAAATCAAGACTAAATTTGAAGAAGGCCTGAATGGGAAGTCGATGAAGGGAAAAAATAATAAAGCCTAATAGTAATATTTTAATTCTAAGTACAAAAGTTAGTGAGCAATTTCAATCGATCACAACTGTTAGCTTTAAAATATAGAATGATCTCAGATGTGGTTCTTGTGATTAAGACTAACAGGAGGGAAATAGACAAAGATTTTGGGGGTTTAACAACTGTGTTGATAAATTTTGGACGTATTAAGAAATAGCGATTCTTATGCGGAGTTATAAGTAAAAAGAACCTTAATCAAATGCAAGGAGGCTTTATCGTGTTGCCGAAGACGCGACACGAGTGATGGCCGCGAAGCTCGCTCAACATCGCAACCAACGGCCGCCGCCGCCGCCTTCTCCTCCACGCCCAAGACTCCAGCTTTGGAGGAAGCCCACGCCTGACGCCATTGTCCACCGCCCATCGCCGCGAAACGCTTGCCCACCGTCGTCAACTGCCCCCTTCCATTTTGGCGCAAAGCCTGGGTCTCGCCGTTGAACAAAGACCTCTTCTTCCTTCCTCGCCACCTCCTCCCGACCTCACGCCCTCTTCTCTACCTCTTTTTTGTTTTCTTAGGAAGCGCTCAGGGGAGGGGAGGGGGTAAGGTGAGGGAAAGAAGAGGCGGAGGGGACCTGGAACGGCATGTCGTCAGCTGTCATGGGGACCCCTCCAGGCTCGAAGGAGGTGGCCTTCGCCCCAGACACGGAGAGGCCTGCTAAGGATGGGGAGGAAGGAGGGGAGTCCAGCCAGCCCCTGGATGACGCCGATTCCGACCAGGAGAAAGAGAAGCTTAGCAGGAAGTTCAGCTGCGCCTCCTTGGCCTCCAGCGACGCCAACCTCGACGACGACGACGACGGAAACCTCGATGACGACGATGACAGGGATGTTGTGCTTCTCGGCCCCCAGGTCACCCTCAAGGAGCAGCTGGAGCTGGACAAGGTCGGTGCTTTCTGTTGCTGGGGCCATCCTCGCCCTTATTTACCCTCCATCTTTGGCCTCTTCTTTGTTGTTCTCTGGTTGATTGGGAGTCCGGCTTCTGCCCGCTTAACGGCGAGGAAATTTGGCGTCTTTAGGATGACGAGAGCCTGAGAAGGTGGAAGGAGCAGCTCCTCGGGAACGTTGACCTGACTGCCGTCGGAGGTATACTTCTTCACTTTATCTTCATAGTTTGGTACGTAAAGTTGTCGACATAGTGATTCGCCTCTCGGCAGGAAAAGCCAAGAGGCCCATTCTTATGACCTGTCTGATTACTGTTTACTGAGAATGTAAATTTGGGCAATCTTCTTTTTACCAATTTTGTGGGTGTACTGGCGATGATCGCCTTCTGTTCTCCTTGAGACCAGTATTTGACCCTTTTTTAGGCATTCATTGTATCGTGGAACCACAGTCATCTTATGGAGTGACCGTGTTCAGGACGAACTTAACCATCATGGAAGCTATTATGATTTTGTCTCATGACAGAAGAATTTTACAAATATGCTGGAACCCCAATGTTTTTCTGAAGGCCCTCCGAAGGATGAATTTTATTGATAAAACATAAAAGTGCCAAAATGCGGCAATAGCATGGTTATATAGCTACAAGTGGTACCATCATTCTACAATCATGTGTGTGAGTCAAGGAAGGCCGGGTCGGGGTCGGCCGCAAATCCAACTGGGTCGCGACCCGGGTCGGACGGGGTTGAATTTATTATTTTTAAAAAAATGTTAATAAATGTAAAAAATTGTATGAAATATAGGAAATAATAGAAAAAATTATATTTTTATACTATATATATTTATGTTTACATAATTATATGTAAATTTATTTTTATTTTTATGTTATAATTGAATATGAGTGTTTATTTGTGTATACAAGTAAATATAATTTTTTTTGATTATGCTGTATTAGTTTATGTTAGAGAAGAGTTAATCTCAAGTGAGAGGCAATTTTATAAGTTTTAAATATGCACCATATATTTATAATCACAAATCTTAACCATAGGTAATAATAAAAGTGATAGTAAAAATATTGTTATAGTATCAATAAATGGGTGCTCATAAATCGCGGATCAACTTGGGGCTGGCCACTAGGTCGGCCCAAGCGGGTCACCACTGGGCTGATCAGGCAAAAATATGACCGGATCACCCGACCCAGTGGTGGCACGGCCTTCCATGTGTGTGAACTTTTTTCTTCTGGTATTCTTTTCGATCAAAGAAGCAATATTAACTGCTTCATGTGTTAATTTCAGTGCTTTTAGAAATGGATGGGCATTCATTGTTAATGCTTGGTTTTTTGCTCAGTTGAACATTCTAATCTTTGATGATGCATGTATATCAGTGTTGGCTCAAGGGAACTTAACTATTTCTTTGATTATTTGTGTACAGAGAGTGCAGAACCAGAAGTTCATATCCTGAGCCTCGCCATCCTGACCCCTGAGCGTCCAGATGTGGTCTTGCCATTTCCTTTGGTCGCCAATGCCAAGGGGTTTGCATTTGCTCTTAAAGATGGCAGCCGATACCGCCTGAAGTTCACTTTCACAGTCTCCAACAACATAGTTTCCGGTTTAAAATACACAAACACAGTATGGAAGACTGGAGTTAGAGGTGACTAATAATATACATTTTGACGATTTATAATACCTGACCATACATCATATTGGCAATGTATTAATGCTTTCCTCACTTTACTGTATCTGTCAACTTGAGCTTGCTTTCCACATGCAATTTGATGTATGTTTTCTCAACAAACATTCTTACAATTCTCAGGGTAGTTGATTTCTTCTGTGCCATATATTTAAGATCTTATTATTTGATGTTCATATGTTTCAGTGGACAATACAAAGGTAATGCTGGGGACGTTCAGTCCTCAGCAAGAACCATACACATATGAACTAGACGAGGAAACAACCCCTTCTGGTATGTTTGCAAGGGGCTCTTATTCTGCAAGAACAAAGGTAGGTGCTTGGTGGTTTAAAAATTTTTATGCATGATATTCGTCATATTTAATGTATGAACTGTCATTTTTATTTCATTTTGTAAAGGAACTCACCACAGTCCTTTTGGTAATTCAGTTTTTGGACGACGATGGGAAATGCTATTTGGATGTCAATTACTATTTTGAAATTCGCAAAGACTGGGGAGCATCCTCTTGACTACATCCTGCACCTAATGATTAGCTTGATAAGTTATTTGACTGAGATTGCCCCATGTAATCCAATTTTAGCATTTTCCACCATCTCTACCATGTTCAGAGGAACTTAACACTACTAGGTGTATTATTTTCTCCTTTAAAATCCCCCCAAATGTCAAATGGACCAAGTTCATTATAGAAATCATCTTGAGAACCAATCCTGACAAAAAATGGAGTCCTCAAATTTGATTCACATCACCTTATGTTTTTCCCTGTACTTGTTGTTTTGTTGATTGGCTGTCAGGAGTCAGAATAGAATGTGTGCTTGATGCTGCAATTGTTGAATTTCAGATGCTTGGATCATTGGATGTGTTTTATTGCACAGCACAAGTTTATAAATGAAATATCATGGATTCTGTTTTCTGCTCATGTGTAAGCAGGAAGTATTGGTATGTGTCTTAATTTTTCTGCTTCGAGTATTGTTCTATTGTCCATATGCTTAAACTCTTCTTTTAACACTCGAGCAACTGGAAATAAATCCATTTTCTTTTACAAGCTTCTTACTTGAAAAACAACAAGCATCTATCAGATATCATTGACCAGTTTAAAATCCGGGGTCGGTCTTGTACACCTTGAGCATGAAGTTTTCCAATCTAGGGTCTGCGAGAGGCAACTCCATTACACGAATCCTTGTTGTGCCAAAAAGACTATCAGCATCATAGATAATCCTTAAGTTTAAACCATATCTATATCAAACAGTTTCAGGCATGTATTCAAACTAAAGAATCTCGTTATTTATATGTTCATATTTGTCTACGGGAAAGCAAAACTAAAGGTTTAACCCACGACCCTTCAATGATTTTGATTTTAACATAAAAATTAATAAAATATGAAATGCAAAGTTGAGCTAGCTATTACATGCATAAATGGAAAGACAATCAATATTATCTCGTTCCTTGTAAAAGCCCACAATTTCTTACTTTCTTATGTAGAGTTTAATAATATCGAAGTTCGTGGATATGTTGATAACAAAAGATATATAATGTTTCAAAACAATAATTTTAAGTTTTTATCTGCTTTAGGTCACTTGGTAATAAAAAGTAAACAGTTTGATGTAAACCAGTGGAAAAGCAAAACCAGACCACATTTTCTTACCTTACTTTATGGATAGTTGAATTAGATTAAATTTAATAGATCCACTTCTAACAAAGGTATTTAATATTTTAAAATATTAATTACCAAGGTCGTTTAGTTTAAACAAAACTTAACGTATTATGCATGTATATTGTTTAATAAAAACTTTATATGAAATGACTACTATCTCTCTACAATGTAAATATTCTAGCAAAATGAAATATGTCGAAGATTGACCTCGACCCACACTTGACCGTGGAAACAAGCGAACGATATGCAAGAGCGAAAATAAACTAAATAAAAAAAACTAGTTCAATCTAATTAGTCTAAGTTAAAAATGGATTTAGTTTGATCTCAAATATATTTCAAATCAAATCAAAACCATAAATAAAATAACTTAAATTAAATTAAATACTTTAAATTATACGTATTGACAACATTTATGATAACCATTTTTAAAATGCTAAAAATAAAATTAATTATACATACACTATAATTTATAAATTATAATGTAAAATAAACCAAACAAAATTTTAGATAGACACATGTATTATATTTCAATAAAAACCGAATTGGTTGAGTTTAATTTGGCTTGGCTCAAGAGTATACTCGATTTGGTTTAATTTGATTTGAAAAGAAAAATCCTAGAAAACCAAATCAAACAAAATGAGAAACACCCTAACGATTACCGGATAAGATCTGTTCAAAACACGCACTCGAATTCAGATGCTGCCTGCGCTTACAAGAAGAAAGTGCATGCCTTCCGGACGGGACATCAGCAGTGTTTTACACAAAAATGCTAGACTGGAAATTGGACAGATTTCTGGCCTTGCGGGTGATAGATAGGCGGCCGGACAATACAGAACAGAGAATCACGTGTCCGGGAAAAAACATAAACGTGAACCATAGCAATAGGAGCAGTTGTAGAATAACAGACGAACGAAGAAGCGAAAGAAAATACTCCCGAGTACCAATTTGAACAAGTGGGTCAGAGAGTCTCCCTCAGAAGGATGGTGAAGGATATATATACACTCAGGATCTATACAATGATACCCAAACATCAGCTTGCAATTTCTATTGTCAGTGCATGAATTATCTGCTCCAACCTTCCTCTGTCGATGTTTCAGAAGCAGAGTCGTCAGTCGTCACATTTGAGGCAACCTCTGACAGACTGCCACCATCAGTATCTGAAGAGCCAGACGCCTCTTCAACCGATTGCTTGGAACACCAATACATAATGCTTGCGGCCAAAGCGAGCATCATTTTCTGATTCACCTGTGAAAGTACGGGCTGATTAGAAGAACATTTGAGTTTATTGAAGACAATATTAGATTACAATGACGCATGTGCTATCCTTGGTTTCCCCATTTCCCAGTATATGTACGAAATCTAGGCATGATTGCAATATTTTCAAAGAGAAGGCTAAAAAACTCTCATTGTTCTTATTCTTGTTTGTTTAGGTTGCATGATAAATCGGTAACAAAAATACAAAAATGGAACGGCAATTACCTCCAAAAAGTCTTCTGGCAACAGAAAAATAGAACAGCCAAGCTTCCTTGCTATTGAAATGATATAGCTAGCATTCATTTTTCTTTCCTCATCTGCAAAAATTCAGCAACGGGGAAACTCATAGTTAAGAAGTTAGAAACAAAGCACCAAAAAGAATAGAAGCTCCATTATCAAGAGTAGATAGACCGCCATGCTAGACATTTTCCAGCACCAATACTGCATTCCAGCACCAAGCTGACACTGATTGCAATCATCTCAATATTCAGTCTATTTTTAAATTTAGAGTAGTTACGGGGACAATGCTAAAAGAACTTTGTAAATGTGATTTCCTTTGATGTTGTTATGTGGAACAGTGGAACCTACCATTTTCACCTCTTTTGACAAGGTTCCAATCCACAACTCGAGGTGCTACAGAACTTAGTAGATCAAGAAAGAAGATACCACTCGTGAGACTCTTGTCCTGAGAAGATACAGAAAACAATTTCAGAAACTTGAATACAGATTTTATGATAGGAACGCTACTTTATATCTCGTAAAAATAATCCCAAGAACAAAGTTGGGCCCAGGTTGCAATTTCACAGAAGATTATTTATATTGAGTATTGTTTATGAACAAAATATCCATTGGCAGCAAAACGGACTAGTATAAGAAATATGCAGTCTAGTATAAAACCACCTAGCCTGTATCTTGTACATCCTCCATGTCCACGGCTACCTGAACAACGTCACTTCGTAATATTGGTTTCACTAAACCAGATTGAAGCCATCTAATCTAACAAGCAGTTTTTTTTTGTGCGTCAAACACATTCAAGATACAGTAGCCATTTCTTATCTGCAAAATTATTCATAAATTCATATCTAGACACCATTTAATTATCTGCAGCTGCGCAACTATTGCCTTCTGAATCCAGTTGATCTTGATTGGAATCTCCTGTGCAGGGATGTCAACGGATCAAATACGAATCGAATAATGATATTATTTGTATCCTTATCCTATAAGCAAAGTGTGTACTATTCATTAACTATCAGGAATGGGTACATTCGCAAACCACATTGTAGTATCCATTTAAAAACGGTTTACGGTCGGTTAATGAACAATTAACAGATACATAAAATCACAAGTAGTTCAACGGAGAAATTCTCCCTCTGAGAGAAAAAAACTTCCAGATTCCATAAAGAATATGAGAGAGAGAGAGAGAGAAACCGGCAGAGAGGTTGTGGAGACCATGGAATGCCGGGTCGCGACCCGGGTCACGACCCGGCCCCGACCCGGTCGGGTTTAGGCCCGACTGGCCCGGTCGCGACCCGGTCGGGGCGACTCCCCCGGCCGGGTCGCGGAGTCGTGGCCGGGTCGCGCGGGTCGCGCGACCCGGGCGGGGCGCGCGCCCCGGTCTGGCAACGGTCACCTGGCCGTTGCCAACGGTCCGCGGGGGCGCAGCCCCCCCGTTCAGCCCCTTGGGGGCTATTTAAAGCCCCCAAGGGGCTCCCCTTACTCCCACCCCCCCACTATCACTCTCAACCTCTCATTTGTGCTCTCATTGCTCTCATTTTGTTCCTCATTTACTTAATTATTTCATCAAGCATTTCATTAGTTCATTTAGTATATTTATTTAATATTAGTTCCATTGATTAGTGGGTTAAGTAGTTTATTCTTTTTAATACTTATTTGCTTACTTGCATAGTTAGTTAGCTAGAAGATTAGTTAGATAATTAGTTTAGTAGTTACTTAACACATTATTAGTTTGAAGGTATAGTTAATTACTTACTTAATCATATATTTAGTTAATCATTCATTTTATATAAATAAAAGTATACTCGTTTGGATCAAGTCTTAGGATAGTTTCCCGAGGGACATACGAATATGATCGTCATGTGTACATGTATCAAGCTTTGTACTCAACCCAAATGACATGGGGAGAGTACATCAACTACCTACAAAGTGTAGAACACATCACGTTGGAATAAAATTGATGCATTATTTATTTAAATCATGTCATTTAATTTATCCAATTTTCTGTATTTTTCAGATATTTTTTCGATTTTTTCTTATTTTTTTTGAATTTTTCAAAAAAAAATATTAAAAAAAAGGGGTCGCGACCCGGTCGGCCTGGGGGTCCCGCGACCCATCCCTCCTTGTTGGAGACATCCAACATATGGGGAAGCTCGAGTGCGGCACGCATGATGGTGTCCACTCCTATATTGTGTTGCTGACTATTCGGCAATCACGTAATCGATAAGTTTCTCCATTGTGGTGGACTTCAGGGGATGTCAAACTCAACGGTAGTATGACTAGAAAAGAGTTGTCATCGTATGTGTACGTGGACTACACCGTTGAGACATAGGATGGAAAAGAGACATCACCATCAAACATTAGAACAAGATTTGTTCAGTGTCAAGACCAGAGAGAGGAAGGCGGACCAGAGAGTTAGATATGATAAGAATTTCACGATGAGACATGCACATTCTTAAATGTTCTAAAATGTGAGATGTTAGATTATGTATTAATTAACAGATACAAATAACAATTTTCGAGTTTGTTTTATAGTGTATCCATGATTGTATCCGCTAACATAACAAATATTCAATAAACAAATACAAATAGCTTATTCAAAAATTTTAAACTATCCGTTAACTTAACAAATGAGTCGAACAATCGGATAATCTGTATCCATTGACATCCCTACTCCTGTGAGGGGCTTATTGAGTCATGACAATGTTCCATTCCACAATATGCTAACTTGGGAAGAGAACCTAATACAGGATCTCATGATGCTCGTTCACTGCAAGGGTCAAGAAGGAACAAAGAAATGGAAGATAGTAGGTCTCTGCCATATGCAAGAGAAAGATGACTGCATGAGTTCTTATTGAAGTCAATGGGCCTAAAGTGGCTGGTAGTCCATCAGGATCAGAATTGGAAGAGATCAAACGGATTGGCCCAATGACCAGAACCTAACAATTGGCCCACATTGGGTCAATTCAGCCCTGACTAAGGCTGAGAAGGCCCTGGCCAGAATCAGGGGACAGTGCCCCTTGTGAAGGGCCCAGGCCACCAAGGCAAGCATCTTGGTTGCCGTAGGTGTCCTTGGGGGCCCCAGAAAGTAACCCAAGCACCCAGGGCCTGCAAAAGCACCTAGGCAGGTACCTTGACAACTATGAAATGGATGGACCAATCCAGGCCAATCCTGGTTGATTCCAACCAGAAATGGATCCATATTGTCCCATCCCACCAGGGCCAAATGAACCATGGTTCATCAAAATCATCTGGTGCCCCAAGGGTGAAAGTGAAACTATTATAATGTCACTGGCATATCTGACAACTTATCCGCATGGAAACTAACCTCTTTGAAATATCAGAACCAAAGGAATACTAACATGCTAATATATAAATGGTTTCAGTAAAAAATTACAGTAGAGCCAACAAATTATTATTTAGGACATGTTTGCTATCCTTTTCTCCAAATGCTAAGATATCTGCTCCCATAGGTTTAGATAAATCATAATGGAGTACACAGTACACAACTCCCTGGTTGGGAACATCATTATGGTCCTTCAGCATGTCCCCTAGTCTAATCGAACAAGAGTAAAGGAGGCAGAGTAGGCAACAGGTCTGATAGAAAAGAACAAAGTCAACAAGATATGAGCATTTATCAAGCTTAGAAATAACGGACCATTGTACAAGAAAGATCTCAGCTTCTTTTGGAATGAAATTTTTTGCTGTGGAGATATTTGACCAACAATAGCAGCATCCTTTGAAGTTCTCTTGAAAAAATTATTCATATATCCTCATTTCCATTGTTCCAATTTTACCAATATACTTTAGAAAATAAAGCATGTAGGTTTCAATCTTATTAGCGTGCACTCACACAGCATACGACTCCCACATAAATGTGCACAGACTTGCTGGCTGAGAAACTTCACACCAACTCAAAGCAAAGCAGAGTTATTTTCCAATTAGCACAAACAAAAAATTCAGTTCCAACATTAAAGAAGAAAAAACTGAAAACTTGCAAACGGAGGATTAAAAGAACCTTAAAGCTTTCAATATGTGAATGTCTTCCTGAATCTTTCACTTTCTTGTTTGCCCAGTTTAAGATATCCACATCTGTTATTTCTTTCCCACGTGAATGGGACCTCAGATTCCTCAAGAGCTGCAGGACATTGTAACGCATCAACTGCCATAGAAAACCTGCATGAAAAGTAAAGAATCACAAATAAACAACTACTTCAAGTTCTTGCTGTCAATAAAAATAAAATAAACATCAACTAATATGACTCAAAAAAGATGAAAAAATGAACCTTCTAGACTATAGTGTGCAACTGAATCATGGTTTGTAGGATCAGTGGATAGATTGAGATCAGCAGGTGCATAGTTTTCAAGGTGACCAAGGTGGCATAACACCACCTTATCACTTATGCCACAAGGTGAGTCGTTAGGGACACCTTTTTCATAGTAAGATTGATAGAATAGCCATGGTAATATGTAAATCAATTAATAATATACACGTGCATGGTTAAATGGACTAAATAACATGAATGCCTAACACACAATTAAGTTAATTTTAAAGCATAATTTCTATTAGCTATCAATAAATATCCATGAAATTAATTAATCCTGGTTATTATTCTATCAGACTATCTAGTTATAATCAAATTAACTACTAGAACTAGCAAATTTTACTTCAAAACTATTCAATTAAGTGATATTGATTAAGGAAGGCAAGGTCAGGGGTCGGCCCGGGGTCGGTCGGCCCCAAAACCGACCTAGTCGGACGGGGTCGCGACCCCGGGTCGGACGGGGTCGAATGGGGTCGGATTTTAATTTTTTTATTATAAAAAATTATATAAAAATAAGAAACAAATAGAAACAATAATTTTTATGTCATATATTTATGTATACATAAAATATATACATAAATATAATTATATTTTTATATTATAATTGAATATGAGTGTTTATCTATGTATACAAGTAAATATGATTTTTTTTGTGATTATGTTGTATTAATATATGTTGGGAAAGAGTTAATCTTAAGTGAGAAGGTAAAGATACTTAACAAACAATTTTTATAAATTTTAAGATGTATCACATATTTATAATTATAAATTTTAAACATACATAATAATATAAATGATAGTAAAATATTATTGTACAATTAATAAATGGGACACTCAAAAAATAATTATTCTTGACAATTTTGATGATGTGTGTGAAAAAAGAGAAGAGAGTTAAAATAGATCTTTATAAAATGTGAGTATATAACACGTATTTTATGATTAAAATTCTTATATACATGTGATGGTATAAGTGATAGTGAAGTATTGTTATACTATTATTAAATGCGGCGCAGAGTAGTCGCGGATTAACCTGCGCGGTCAGGTCACGGGGGTCAAGGGGGCAGCGCCCCTTGTGGGGCGTATCAGGGGGGCAACGCCCCCCGAAGAAACTTTTTTTTTAATGGTGGTAACAGGGAGGGGGAAGAAAAAATTTTAAGTATATAATAATAGTATAAAAAAATTTAACCTAGGCCAGGTCGCCCCGAGGTCGGGCGACCCGGCCGACCGGGTCACCGGGTCGCCCCAGAGTCGGGCGACCCGGCCGACCGGGTCACCGGGTCGTGCGACCCCCTGCCGGGCCGGCTTAGAGTCGGCCCAGAAACCGGCCGGGTCAGGCGACCCGGCCGACCGGGTCGCCGACCCGGCGAACCATGATATTGATACTTAATTTGCATTATTTATTCTTAAATTAAACAAAATAAGAAGATAATATGCTGCTTGTCTAGGTCCCCTCGGGGCACCTTGCCGCTTAGGTCATAGATTGGCCGGATTGGTCTTCGGATCATTTGATCAAACCTGATCTAGACAAGGATCCACCAATTCGGGCCAACACAGAAAAAAAAAATGTGAGTTCTTTTTATCTAATCTGGGCCAATCCATCAGCACTCATGTGAGTTTTTTTCTCGATGTTTTCTATTCTCAGCAATAAAGGAAGGACAAGTTGGAATCGGCAAAGAATGGGCCAGATCAATAGATCTGGGATTGTCCGTTCCGACCCCGTTGGGGTTGAAACTCCACTGGAAAATCAGATATCAGCTGATCTTGCAAATCAAGTCAGTGATCCTCCAGATAAAAAAACTTATTTCTAGCTTTTTTCAGACTAGAAAATACCTACAAGTAGTGTTTACAGATTGAAGATCTACAAGGATCTACAGTTTTTCCTAATTAAAATAATTAAGTGTCCTAACTAAGATTATTCTCATTACATCCTAAGTGATTGAAGATGTTTTATAGTTAATTTATTCTAATTAATATTTTCAAACAAAAACTATAATTAAAATAAAAATATAATTTCATGTTTGAAAATCCAAATTAGGGTTTATAATTAATGTAATTTGAATTATTTGCTTAAATTATATGTGCTTGAGTTTTAATTACCGTCATGGATGCTTAAATAACTCAAATGAAATCACTTCGATGTGTACTTCAGTTTTTGTTTTTTACCTATTGTTATATAATTAGAAAAACAATATAGGCCAACCCTGTATTGGTTTTTATTTCCTGTATGACCTAATCCGATCCTGATCTAGATCAGGCATAACCAATCCCAGGCCTAATTCTGAACCATAAATCCGTGAAATGAATTTAAAATCGTTTTAAAAAACATAATCACATTTAACAATAAATAAAAGTTAATGTTGGCACTGAAAATTTGCAAATATGTTCTTAAGGTCCTAAATGAGTTAGGATTTACATAGTTTTAATTTATGAGATGTCTTATATGTATGATTGGACTACCGATGGTATAACACATGAATGTTAACACGTAGCAACAAAAGGAGGGTCTCAACGTGGTCACTTATGGACTTAACACATACTAAGTCCTATACCTGCATAGTAATGAGCTTATCTTCCTCATAATTTTGAAAGCTATCTATGTTATCCGAGGTGCAAGGCGCCCAAGACGGTGAGACGAGGGGAGGATCACCCACCTCTAGTGCTTGAGGCGGGATGTGTTATTTAATAATATATAATTATATATAACATTAAAATGATAGAAAAAGAATATAATAAAAAACTCACTTCTATGCCTTGTAGGGTATCAGGATATCGGGACCTAACGATGAAAGACTGCATTGGGGGATTCATGGCTGGCGGCAGAGGATTTTAAGTTTCCTGATCCAGCCCTTACTGGGTCCAGACCCAAGCGAGGCATTTTCGCCTAGGCATCTTAGGTGAGATCCTCATATATATAACATAGAAAGGTAAATGGATGCCTAGATACGACTAATTGGCACACATGCATTGCCGATTAATATATGATCATAGCTGTAAGGCCTGAACATTGTTAAAGAACAATTTTCAACAAAATGCAGAGGAATTCAGAACTGCCAAATTCGAAAGTATGACCACATAAAAAAGAGTGCCCTCTTTGGATCAGCCATGACATGTATGGTTACATAATCAGATGGCAGTATGTTGAGTTCCATGGATTGCAGAATCGGCCAATCCGGATCGGGATCGGCCGATTCTTGGATCAGATTGGTACATGCTGATCCGATTCTAGCCGGAACTACTGATCCGGCCAGAACTTCCGGTCGGATCGGTCGGAATCAGTCGATCCTCGACCAATCCAGCTGGATCAATCTTGGAATCGGTCAATCCCAACCGATTCCCTAGAACCTAGAAGGGTCCGGAATCGAATCGATTCAGGACCCAATTCCGGACCATTTTCCGGTCCGATCCACCCTCTTAGATCGATTCCCCCTTCTCACCCATCATTCTCACTCCCCCCCTCCCCTTCATCGTCTAGGGCTCCCCCTGGACCCCTCCCCTCGACAATCCACCTTGAGCAGCAGTGATCCAAGCCATTGGAGAGGCCGATCCCCCCCTAAACAGGTAACTTGGGGGAGGGGGACCTCCGATCCCCCCCTAAATAGGCCTTTGGAGAGGTTGATCCGCAACTACTCTGTACCCCACTGATGATAGTGTAAACATATTAATATATTTCCCTATCACTTATACTATCACATATATAGAAGATTCATAATTATAAATATATATTATATACTTAAATTTACATAAAGATCTATTTTAACTCTCTTCTCTCTCTTATATGATAGTCTGTACTTATATGACAGTTTCTTGAAAGGAACTTACTTTGTATGATAATGTTTAATAGAATATCATCCACGTTGTTTTTCATTTTTTTAAAATTTTTAATTTATTCCTATGATTTTCCTGATTTTTTGAGAATTTTTATGATTTAAAAAAAATAAAAAATTTTGGCTGATCCAAACCGATCCAAGGATCGCGGGATCGGAATCGGTCCCTGGATCGGTGGGGACCGATTCGATCCGGATCGGATCGGATCGGTCCGATCCAGGCCGATTCATCGGAAGGAAAATCGATCCGGATCGACCCTTAAAAAAACCCTAAAACACCAAAAAATTAACTAAATAAGGGGTAGATCGGATTTTGGGGCGATTTAGGGCCCAAAAATGGCCCGAAATCGCCGCCACGGCGGCAGATTGCCGTCGTGACATCTTCCCCGCCCTATCGGGCGAGGAAGATGACCTTACCGGGTCCATCGGACCGGGTAAGGCCAGGATCCGGTGACTTAAGTCACCGGATCCTCAACCGGTAGGGGTATAACCCTACCGGTTTGCCTATCGAATCCATGGCGATACACTAAAATGGCCGGAAGTCACCGGATCCTGGGGTAAGGTCATCTTCCCCGCCCAATAGGGTGGGGAAGAGGGCTGCTGCGGCAGGATGGCCGCCACGGCAGCCTGTGGGTCGATTCCGGCGAGGGAATCGCCGGAATCGATCCAGAATCGACCGAATAGATCCATTCCGGCACCGATTCCACCTACAAACATCGATACGGACCGATTCCGGATCTTCGGTCCGGATCGGTAGTTCCCCGGGAATCGGATCGGAGGGGTCCGATCCAATCCAAGAATCGGCCGATCCCGATCCAGATCGGCCGATTCTGCAATCCATGCTAGGATCGCCCTTTCTTCCGGAGGATCGGCCAATCCAACCGATCCGATCCAGATCGGATCAGTGGTTACCAATCCCGATCGAGCAATCCTTAATGTTGACATGATTCCAATATGGCCAACAAGAGGAAAAAAAGATCGTCTTATCAATTCTTGCCAAATCTATGGCAATCAAATGTTGAAGAATGTTATCGGGGTCAGATTTGGTCAAAAGATGATGAAGAATGACAATTGGATGCCTCTCTCAAATCATGGAAAACAATTGCAGGATCTGGGTACCATGATGATTCAGTGCTAAAGTATTATGAAAATAGCTGGCACATGTTCAAAAATAAGATGCCAAATTATGATATTGAAATTGTACCTATATTGCCTCTTCAATCTTAATTATGCACAATACCTAATCATGCTCCCCGTACATCATGGTAAATGTAATAAAGATATAGGTACATGCTTGATAGGCGAGATATATAAATTTGGGGAGGAACATGATTTTCCCAGTTTTAGTGGGATTGGCCATTAGGCCACACATTTGAGGTATTATGGCAATCAAAAAGAGCAATAGCAAACACACTGACCACTTTCAAGAATAGCTTGAATCCTGGGGATCAGTGTTATAGTAGTCATAGTTGTCAAGGCGCCCACCTCAAGGCGCTTTTCAAGGGGTGCTTTGCTAAGGCACCTTATGGGGGGCCCAAAAGTTGCCCATGGTGTCCACCTAGACATCCCCCCCATAGTGTTCCTTGTGTGTGTGTGTGTGGGGGGGGGGGGGGGGTATCAGGGGGTTTTGCCCCCCCCCCTGTGACCAAGCCATACAGATCGATCGCAGATTCATAGGCACGTATTTAATGATTGTGTAAATGTATGTAACTATCACTTCTTATACTATTATATATGATTAAGATTTGTGATTATAAATATTATGTTATATACTTAAAACATATAAAATTCTCTCTTAACCATCCTTTCCCTTCCGCTTGAGACTAGCACTTTCCCATAAAATATATATCAATACATATATAATTATAAAAATAAAATCATATTTACATGTACATAAAACACACAATCAATTATAATATATATGTTTGTATTTATATATAAATATATAGTATTAACATCAAACTATATATTTGTATATATATACACGTATAAACACACATAATATTACTGTCTTGACTGCCTAGGGGATGCCTAAGCAATCGTCTTGTGGCCTAAACAGATTTGGCACCCTTTTATTCCTTGAGCACCTTGTCACCTTGACAACTATGATAGCAGCGGAGCAGTGCTTCCTCTCCAACTCAGGCCCACTTGATGTCCAATTACAAGGCCAATGCAATGGAAAAAATGAGCCCCGATAGGATTGTTATAAAATCAGAGGATCACGGCTAACAGAACTGACAGAAATCAGATTATTCTCTCACCATATTGCCATGATGCCTATGTGGAATTTCAGAGCAATAAAATTTCTTCAATTGAAGACTGGAAAATGGCTGATCAAGCCCCAGATATGGCAGAATTGAACCCCAATGGACCTATCATGCAAGATGAAGATCACAGCAAAGGAAGAAAAAGATGGCAGAAACAGGGAGTTTACATACCTGACGGTCCCAACAATGCTCCCTCTCCAATTCCCACCTGCTCAATGCCTGATATGCCAAAGACAGCAACAGAAAGCCCCGATGGGCCTACCGCCTGTTGGAGTTGGCCACGGCAAGAGGAGGAGGAGAGAAGCGGGCCTATAGGTGCTTCTCGACTGAAATCCTTAAAGAACTTCTTTCAAAGGGTCAACCAACCTTTAAATTTTCTTTAAAGTTAAAAGAGGAT
Source organism: Cryptocoryne crispatula var. balansae (assembly GCA_036172225.1). Lineage (NCBI taxonomy): Eukaryota > Viridiplantae > Streptophyta > Magnoliopsida > Alismatales > Araceae > Cryptocoryne > Cryptocoryne crispatula. The sequence continues at coordinate 9,061,536 of CM069929.1, read as the reverse complement.
CCAAGTCATCGTCGATTCAAAAAGAGACAACACCGCCTTATTTATTCATAGTTGGACTATGATTGAGTCCCATTTAAATGAAATAATGATGAGAAGGCAATGATTAACATAAAATCCAAGGCCTTGATGCTTCAATGACTTAAGTTATAGATCTTATTATTAATAGATCCATAATAGGATCTGGATCCTACTTAAATAATGATTGAATATAATTAGTTGACATTTAAACAAAGAAATGATCGTGAAATGATTATAGGCACAAGACCCGATGAATGATATCTTATGTGAGTTAGAGTAATAGATCATCTACTTAATGAGTCCTTAATAGGATCCGGATTCTACTTAAACTCAATATGGGTTCCACGTTCTACCCCCCTACTTTTAATCATAATCAGATTAGGACTTAGTAATATTCAAATAAATCATGCACCGAGGGCATTTAAATAGAATTAGCCCAAAGTCGGTTCCTTAATGAGCTGATTTGTCTATGACAAGGCCCAATAAGTATTATGGGCAAATTTCATGTATAATGGGTTACCTATAACATGAAGTGCACCCAGAAGCCCAAACCATGTTTCATATTTTTTGGGTAACATATGTCAAAGAACGGACCCAGACAAGCCCAGATGGCAAATTTAACATGTTACAAGTCTATCAGGCCACAAATGATAACAAGATAACCAGTGCACTTGTTGGCGTTAAAATTTTCCAAAACACTAAAAAGGGGGAGAGAGAGAGAGAGAGAGAGAGAGAGAACAAAAAAGAAAAAATGGTGGTGGGGCCCACCTTAGTGGTCTAATGGGTTGGTTAGGCCCATTAAGGCTAAATGGGCCTAGCAAGTCAAATGATGGGCCCAAGAATGTTCAAACAACACCATTCAGCCTACTCAACTGAAATTTGAGCAACATTGAAATCGGTTTGAAAATCCGATTTGAATTCGGTAACTCAAAGGCAAGTTAGTGCAAACGGGTCTTGAAAATGCCCTGATAGGCTTAATGGACCCGAACGGTCAAGATAATAGGCTCATTACATGGTCCCGGTCATTACCTTCGCAACGGTGCCCAAAACATAAAAATTAGACACCTGAAGGCAAAAATGACCATTTTGCCCCCGACACACCGAGACAAAATGAAGCAGCATCTGAAAAATCCAACTTCATTACAATATCCGTCTAAGATGGAACCAGACAATGCTCAAGACAGATAAGAAATCCGATCAACGATCAGAAAGTTATTCAAAAAATTCAGATTTAGAAGAAATTTCGTGTCCCATCACCCTAGGGGCATAATGGTCCAATCAACTATCAGGTAGGCCCATAAGCTAAAAATTTTAATTTTTCAGTTTAGAACTTTAGTCTCGGAAATATTGATACAATGAAATTAAAATTTGGCCAAGGGAAAGATTTAGTTCCATTTAATTACAATTTTCGAAATTATCAATGACCGAGATTGCACTGATTAAAAAATTGATAAAATCAAGGACCAAATGCAACTCAGGAGATCCCAACCACACATCTTGATGAAACACAAGATCAACGGCCATCAGAGCACATTCCGGATTTTTCCGGGCAAATTCAGAGCACAATATTTTAATTCCAACCAGAATTTATAATAAACGTCGGATCAAGAGCACCTTGATGGGATTTAGGTCAGACCTGACCAAAGGAAGTCCAGCCACCATCTCTTTTGAAGTGATCAGCGTGCCAATTCCTCATTCCTGGTTTTTTCCTACAATTCAGGAGAAGATTTAGGGAGGTTATTATCTTAGCTTTTATGACATTTAAAAATGAAGAAAAGGAGCAAGAAATCAGGGGGCTGGCCCACCTGTTCTCAGCAGAATGCTGGCCATCTGAAGCAGCCACACGTGCAGCACCTCTTCCTGGCCCCACTACCCTTGTTTTTCTCCTGCAATTTAGGAGGGAGTTATGGGTGGACATTATCCCATTTATGCAATATGTAAAAAAGAAGACAAAAGAAGGAATCCGGCCAGATTTTGGGTTGGACAGCAGGCTGCATGCACACCTCCCCTGTGGGATTCCATCTTGAACAGACTCCCTTACGGATTAGACTCCTCCCAAAATTGGAATTACTGATTTTTCTCCATTGCGGCCTCATCCCCCAGCTCCCTCTCTCCCTTGGCAGATATCCAGACAACCGAAAACAGGCCGCGAGTGATACTTCTTCCAGCCAGCCCGCACGCAGGAAGGTCCCCCCCCCAACTCTTCTCGCGGCTCCCTCCACTGGCAGCCTTCTTCCTCCACCAACAACCCCCTGTCGACCTGTCCTGCATCTAACAGCAGCAACCATACCTTCTTCCAACAACAGAAGCAGCAGCAGCTTCATCCAGCAACAGCAGCTTCTCCAGCAGCCTCCTGCACCCTTCCTCTTCCAGCAGGACCTGCAGCATAAGAGAAGAAAGGTAAGGTAAAGAGGTCTCACCATGTAGCTCTTCCATTCCCCTCCTCCCTTCCCTACCCCTTGTTTTCTCTCAAGTCTCTCGGCCTCCCCTTATTCAAAAAAAAACTTCAGAGGAAAGGTCCCCTGTTCGATCCCCCCTTCTTGGCCCCATGCGCACCCCAGAAGGAGCCTCCAGTCCCCCCCCCCTTGCTCAGCCTATCTGAACAGCCCATGACCTGCTCATGTGCATGTTCAGACCCTCAATCGGCCACAATTTCGGTCCATAAGGCCACTGCAAGGCTCCCCAGTCCAGACCCCCAACCAGGTCCCTCAAAAGCTACCGTACGTTCCCCTTAATCAGACCTAAAAAGGCCCCAATCAGACCTTTAAAACTACCCTGTTTGGCCCCCCTTTCTGGCCATTTGGGCAATCCGACCCCCGTCGACCCATGTTCAGGCCCCATTCTGGTCCCTTAAAAATCCCCCCATGCGGCCCTCCAGCAGATCCCCTAAACAGCCCTGTGCACCCCCCCTGTTCAGGCCCTCAGTCAGGCCCAAATTCCCATTAACTGGCTCCCTGTTTGGCCCACTCAAACAGCCTCTAAAATGGCCCGGTTCGGACCCTTAACCTGCCCCTTGTGCAGTACACCCTTAGTCCCATTGTGGCCTTCAAACCTACAACCTCCATCTAGTGGAGATGAGGGTGATGTCCCGGGCATTTTTGGAATCCATCCGACGGGCCAAGTCTCCCAGGCAGATTCTCAATCCACTTTACCAAAACAGCAGCCCCCTTTGTGTGGCCTTCAATCAATCCGAAATCAGCCCCTTTGTTGCCTTTAAAATGCCTCACTGTCCTCCGGGTCCATTCCGATGTCTATCCAAACATAAGCACGAACCAGCTCCCGTTGCAAACGATCTTTCTCACGATGCGACGAGTCAAGTACTTGTTGCACCGGACAGGAAAATTTCCATCTTGATCGAAAATAAGACAAAATATTACTAAAATTTTTTCAATCTTATGAAAGTTTATATTGTGGAAAAGAATATTCATACACAATTTAACAATTCAGGACATGGCATATCAATTGTCAATCTACATGTACACTGACATGCAATACATTGAAGCTTTAAGTGCCGACTCCACTCCATGTGACCGGGCAACCGATGCTAGCCCGATGGACTGGATGAGATGCAAACTAAATTGGAATAAACAAAAATGAAACAAATCTGAAAATGCACTTGATTAAATCTGAAAAAATAATTACAAGAACCCATTAAATCTGAAAATTACATGAAAAATCAGAATTGAACACAATCTGAAAATTCAAATTAAATCTACCTAATTCAATGAAATCTTATTTTTTAAACAAGTGGAAATCAAATAAGTCAAAAGAAACGAAATAATCGCATCGAAAACACTTTAAAATACCAAAATCAGTCATAAAACAAAAAAAATCATATCAGTTAACAATTTGGAATTTGACATTAATCAAGTCAAAATTAAAGTTCAAAAACACTTAAAACATACCGAACACACTCAAACCCGTTTTTAAACATCAACCGTCATGACAGATAACTAAAAATGCTATAAGTCATATGTCAGTTAACTTGAAGAAATCAAATTTTTAAAACATAAAAATTAAACAAATTCCAAACTCAAATAAAAAGATAATTTCAACCAATTGAAATAAAAGCAACCAAAACCAAACCAAATTGAATCAAGTCAAGCAACTCAACTTGAACATAAAAATTCAAATCAAACCCAAAACTGAAACCCATTTTCAAACTAAATAAAATCAACTCCAAATCAAATAAAATCAACTTCTTACCAAATTAAAACAACTTATTCGCATCTCATCGAGTCCGAAAAGCCAAAGCCGTTTTGAGTTCCCTTCATCACGTGGATGTGCAAGTTCTTTCAAACAAGATTGCTATGATAGTTAATCAAGGATCTTTAAGCAGTTGCTCAATGTAATTAACATCAAATATTGGCACCATCCGACAGATAGGGGTCAAAAAGTAAATTTTCACAAAATCCGATCCTTAGTTCTAATAATTTTACAATATCACCCAGACTATCTAATATTTTTATAAGCTATCACCTATTTTCATAGAAAGTTCGGACATCGATATTTCCAACACGTATTTAAATAAAAAATGAGGTGCACACCGCACTATATTTAATGTTTATTGGGCCAAAGATGTTAGAAAATAAAACATTATGCAGTGATCACTATATTTCATGTTTTTTTGGGCCACAAATAGTAGAAAGTGGGCCTAAATGTTAAATTTAGTATATCTAATGTGTATTGAGCCACAAATGATACAAAGTGGGCCCAGATGACATATTCATCTTATTTCATGGTTATTGAGCCACAATTAACATAAAGTGGGCCTAGATGGCTACTTCATTATACTTCATTTTTATTGGACAATAGACGGTATAAAATGGGTCCAAATATCATCTATGTCATATTTCAAGCTTGCGAGGGTCACAGATGTCATAAAGCGGGCCACGATGACAGATTATCATATTATATGTTTATTGGGCCACAAATGGTATGGATCAGGTGCAACATCAAATTGATGATAGCATGTGATCAAATTGGTCGATATTGATGAACACTGGGCTCAATTGAGAAGATTGACATTTTTTCCAAGATTCATAATGAGATCAATTAAATAAAGAGCCCCACGGTTTTATGATGATCAAAGGGATGATTTTAATAGGCCAAGATAATAATTGAAGAATTATTTGATCAATGAGGTCATTTAAATACATGATCCATATATAACGAGATGAATTGCATTTCAACATGGAAGATGTCATTTTTGCATGATCCAATGGTTGATATTTAATAATGAGGAATTAAATTAATTTGCAATAATTATCATGTTCATTTTGATGCACTACCATGGCACATAAATTTAGGCTCATACAATGCTCAATTCCAACTCATATCGTGATTACTTGAGCATTTATTTGATGATTCTAAATATTAAGATCAAGAGCTAATGTGCACCCTTGGATCATGTGCCATGCGATGAGAAGATAGGTCAATACGGCAACCGCCACACAGTCCAAGAGATGGAGATTTTCGGTCTACTTGGCAGCACCGAATGTGACTAACTAATAGGCCAGAAATGCCACTTGGTAGCCTCAGCATCCTCCCACAACAAAAAATGGTTTTAAGTCAAAATCTCCCATCAGATGTCCCTACAAAATAGAAGAATGAAAAGTGGAGGGAGACTGCACATTCTCCCTTGTTCAGGATGTGGCAAGGTCTTACTCACGTCATTGGTCAATAAGAGATAGTCAGCAAGACATGAGGCCACAACGAAAATTCAAAAATCCAGTCAGCAAGAAGTATGACCAAGCCTTTCTCTCCTCCAATGCCCCCTTCACGCACAAACAAGGAAGTCCCAACCGGGACTGGATTTTCTTCCACTTCTCTATATATACAATCCACCAAGGACTATATGTAGTTCCAGATACTAAAGAGGCTGGAGTAACTTCGATAGCGAGAGAGAGAGAGAGAGAGAACAAGGCCCGAGAGTTGTTGCTGTTGTTCTCGCCTGCAAAGAAAGAAGAGACGGAGAAGAAAGGTGAGCCATAGTCATGCCTACAAGAGCCCTCAATCCTCTCCACCTCAAGCACCTAGATCAAAGAAGGAAGGATCGAGGATTGGGCCGGGGTCAGTCGGGCCCAAAACAGGCCTGGTCAACCCGGTCCAATCAAGTTAAAAAATTGTTTTTCTAAAAAGTAAAATTATAGAAAAATGGGTAAAAACAAAAAAATGTCAAAAATCTAGAAAACAAAGAATATGACTAGAAAACAATTATTCATTTCTGCTCAACTCTTACATTTTTGTTCTTTTTTTTGCATAATTTATACACTCTTCTCATGACATTTGAGAATACATAACATTGAATATATAGATGACAATTGTACTAGTCACTACCTTGTACAATCATCCCATGATAAGATTAAGAAGATCCACCATAACTAGGGGTGTAAACGGAATCCGATAATCCGAAATTTCGATTCGATTCCGATAAAAATTAACAGGTTTGGAAACTGTTTTTGTATCCAATAAGCTATCGGAATCGGATATTCCGATAACTTATCGGAATCGGAATCAGGTGATTCCATTTCCGTTTATCCGATTTCGATAATAAATAAATAAATAAATAAAAGTAAAAATAATCAAAATAAAGTCAAATAAATCATAAAATATAATATATAAATTGATAAAATGATAAAAATAAAGTTTTAAAATATTATATTAAAATTTATTAAATATATGTGAATTATTGATGAAATTTTGAATAAAAATTAATATCTAATATCGGAATCGGAAATTATCGAATTCGATTATGATTTCGATAACGGAATCGGAATCGGATCGAAATCGGAACATGGTGATTCCAAAATTATCGGAATCGGAATCGGAACACATTATCCCTTATCGGAATCGGATTCCGTGATTCCGCTACAAAATCTGACCCGTTTACACCCCTAACCATAACTATCATACATGGAATGCAAGAAAATGTTCGATGAAGATCCATATGTAAGTTCAGTCATCACATAACCCTCTTAGCAAGGATTCCGGAATCGGAATCGGAATCGGAATCGGGCCGATTCCTGGGAAGGGAATCGATTCCGGATCGGTCCGGAATCGGTTTTTTTTTTGAATTTTTTTTTCGTCAAAAAAAATCAAAAAAAATCAGAAAAAATCCTAAAAATATAGGAAATGAGTTAGCAAAATTTTTAAAAATAACCAATGCATTCATCCACAGGACCACATTGAATAAATACTAATGAACTCCAATTGAAGACTTGAAGTTAAGAACATATTCCAATTCCATTGATTCAAAAATCAAAGAGTTGATACATCATAAAAAAAAATTACATCATATCAATCTACTACCAATATCCAGGATATAGATATGGGCCTTCCTCCTCTCCCTGCTGCTCGTGACGCTCCTCCCTCGCAAGGATCGCGGGATCGGAATCGGAATCGGGATCGGTGGGTACCGATCCGATCCAGATTGGATCGGATCGATCCGATTCCGACCGATCTTCCGGAAGAACTTTCGATCCGGAATCGGTCCGGATCGGTTCTTCAAAGGTGCTAAAATATTAAAAAAATATCAAAATAATATGCTAGATCGGATTCCGATCCGATCTAGCATGTTTTGGGGTGATTTCGGGCCCAAAAGTGGCCCGAAATCGGTGCCACGGCGGCAAGCCGTGACATCTTCCCCGCCCTATCGGGCAAGTCACCGGATCCTCAACCGGTAGGGGTATAACCCTACCGGTTTTGCGTATCCGAGTCCGTGGGACCCGATGCGGCTAAAATACGGATCTCGACCTTAGGGTCCGTGGACCGGTAGGTCCGTCTTCCGCGATAGGGCGGGAAGAATGGCTGCCGCGACGGGATGGCCGCCGCGGCAGCCTGTGGGTCGATTCCGGCGAGGGAATCGCCGGAATCGATCCGGAATAGACCAGATCGGTCGATTCCGGCACCGATACCAAACAAACATGGATTCGGACCAAATCGGTCCGGATCGGTAGTTCCGCTGGGAATCGGATCGGAATCGGACTGCGAATGGGCTGGGTAGGCATTTGGAAGCGAGGCTGGGGCTAAAGCTGGTGACACTCATGTGGCAGGGCGAGAAGAAGGCCTGCACGAGCACGAGAAGTAGATGGATTTGGGCGGAGCATCCTCTTCGGCTTGACACCATCCCGCTCTCCTTCGGCCCGTACGCGGTCATCGGGGATCGAACTGTTTGCCGATCACTGGCTTCCCTCTCCTCATCGGGAGAGCGAAGTGCATGCTCCTCCTAGAATATCTGGTCCATGTCCACCTTCTCGGGTGGTGGTGTGGCGGAGGATTGCCTCTGCTCGTACGGGCCACCTGCGAATCGTGCAAATCGTGCCTCGCTGATCTTTTGTCGATCCTTGATGTTCTTTATGCGTAGCCTCGTATTTGTAATGACGAGAAGACCGGCTTCTCAGCGGTGCGAGGGTGTCAGCTTTGTTCCTCGCTTTTCGTATGTATCGGTTGAATGTACTCAGTTCCCTCATGATAGCGGCAGTTGGTGCTCTTCTGGCGAGTATCACGATGCCGATGGCGGCAGTGGATTCCATCCACTCACGGGTGTTCTGAACCCACCACTCGGTACAACGAAAAAAACAAGAAGAAAAGGTAAACAATTAGCCCGTAAATCTCTTATAACTTATATGAAAAGAAAATAAAATCTTCATCGTATTTATTACTATACAGGTGACACTGATTAGCGAATATTTAAGGTCGACATGCGAGTATACGCCGACCCTCTTCTTGTACTTACGTACGAAAAATTTATAAAAAAAAATATTAGTTGTACGGTAAGGCTACTCGAGGTATTTAATGAACTCAACTACTTCTATCTCGGCGTCTATCATGTCCTGTGAGATCGGTATGATATTTGAATAGCTACTAGTGTACCCCGCGTCGCCTCGTTGTCGTTCACCACAATCCTCCTCGTATTGGATGCGGGGGTTCGAAAATATCTGCCGAAGATTTTATTAGTTAACAACGTGCGTATAAGACAATTATACGAAAAATAATTTAACGAGTTACTGCCGGCATGGACATCGTGGTGCGGAGTCTTATCCGCATCGGTCGTCTGATCTTCCACCGCTCTTGTAACCTACGGGATTTTTTTCTTTGATTTTCGGCTTTGCTAGGTCCGTGGCATCATACATCGTGCTCGTACGGTCCCTGTCATACAGTAACCTCGAGACAACTACGGTGGCTCGATGATTGCCCAGTAGTAGGCAATCCTCTCCCAAAACCTCTTGTCGGTGATGCGCTTCTCGGACTGACAGAATCTCTTGATCTTTCTTGTCGTACGGGTTGTCCACCGTATAGTTGTAATACTCCTCGGGCCACTGAACCTAACGATGCATGCGTATGTGCCGGTGTAAACTCTCCGTATGATAAGTTCGTGACGAATCGTGTCGGACCGGGCCTGAAGATCGTGCCCTCGTGTGAGATCTCGTGATATGTAGGAGCGGGGATGCGAATAAATAAAAGATGTGATCGTACGCGCTGCCCCGACATTTGTAGATACACCCTCGTCCTTGCTATATCCTCAATATGAGATCTATGGAATGTCTTGCCGCACGGGGCACCCGGAAAGATGTGCTTACTCTTCCCGTCAACTTCCTCGAAGCCGCCTTATATGATGGTTCGTTGTCGGTGACAACTGAACCGCAATGTCCTCCCGATCTCCTCAACCCCGTGTCGAGAGAAAGATGAAGTCGGCATTTTTATCTTCCGAGAAACATCTACCGACTTCGAGAATGTCCACCCGTCGCACGTAATTGTGCGGCCCCTCTCCTTCAGCACCAGCAACACGTCGTCCACTCCCTCGACTCCTGGACCTCCTCGTCCAGGCCGGCGCCCGTATATGTGTCGGATGCCGGGGCTTGCGAGCCGGTCCGGCCTCGCCTAGCACGCGGCATCCGCCGTCGTACGGAAGTAGGGGTGAGTACACGTGTCTTTGGGATGCCTACATCGAAGTTAAAAAAAGTTGGGATCGGTAAAATTAAGTTTAAGTAAATAAAACACACAATGTCGATTTTAATTTAACCGGTGATACTGCGTGTAAAAACCGTTTCGCGATGTGGCGAACGGCTCTCTTTGCGGCCGTTCTGTTGCCTTCACCCCTTTCGTGCTGTTTTATCCCCGTACGCACGTGGTACTGTTTCTAAATAAATACTCGTCGCTCGGTGTAAATCGAGTCTTGGTAGAAGTGGAACGGCGGTATGGCTCACCATCTCTGGGGTCGATCTCTCGGTCCCCGGTCCGGGCGACCGTCTTGGTCGGCCGAAAAGGCCCGGGTCAACTACGGACCCGGACCCTCGTGCTCCCCCTCCTCCTCCTCGACGAAATGCGCGCTTCTGCGCGTGCAAGCGTGCACAGCACGCGTCAAGCTCGGAGTACGCGGACTCGTCCTCGCTCTCAGCTCGGCTCGAGGCCCGGGTGCCTTCCCCTTGCCTTTCCGCTGGAGGTAGAGCGAATCGCGGTCCTCCTCCTCTGAGTAGCTCGTCGTGCGGCTCCTCCCTCTGCTCGATCTAACGACCCGTTGAGAGGCTGCACTGTCCGTGTAGCCTCTCGTCTCGCTCACTCTTCTCCACTGGGCACCTTGTCGCGTTTCTTGACATTCCCGCGCATTTGTTCGACGATATGTTGTTTAAGCGGAACACCCCCCGTTAATCTATACCGCGCACTTGTTTACCCGCCCTTTTCTGTTGGGTCTACCATCCGTATTCGACCCGCGTCGGAAACACGTCTTGCTTCTTTGTCCTTGATCGGTAATTGCTTATATCTTGCCAAAATTGTAAACAATGCCTTAAAAATGATTAGATAACATAAAAATTGATTTAGACATTGTTTGGGAAGCGGTTTCTTGATAACACCGGTTCGAAGGTATGTTTAAAGGTTACGTATTTCTTTGGAAACGGTCGTAAATTAACGTACGCGATATCAAGAATTTTTCACGAGCGAAAATGGACTTAAACGAATAGTTCGAAACTTGGACGAGCTTGTTCGGTCGGAAATCGCAACGTTTAACGACGCTCGGACTCGTCGGAAAGGCGTAAGAATGGACGTACGAAGTTTTCGGCGAAGAAATCTTACCGAAACCGGTCGAAAGATCGAAGAAGAGGTTGATTCGATGGGTCCGAGCTTGAATAGGCGGAATCCCTTGAAAACCTAGCTTGGAATCGCCGGAATCGCCCGCGGAATCGGTGGAATCGGGCGAGAAATCGTATTGGATTGACGGAATCGGCCGGAATCGACGGCATTGGATCGGCATTTGAATCGCCGGAATCGCGCGGAATCGCCTATACACGCCGCGGGATCGAGAGAATCGACCCCGCGGGTCAGTCCCGGCCACAAAAGCTGGAATCGGTTCGATTCCGATTGAGTCGAGCCGGAATCGAACCGGGCAGTTGACCAGATCTTCGAAGGATCGACCGATTCCACAAGGAATCGCCTGGAATCGGATCCTTCCGCCGGGACCGATCCGATTCCGGAACCGGTCGGAATCGGAGCGATTCCGCCGATTCTGCAATCTATGCCTCTTAGTGATATGTAAGAAACCAAAAACCATGAGATGAATCAACTCCATGAGATTGCTCGTGGTATTGACCACTGCCCCATTGTGTGATGATTTTGACCACATCACAATCACATACCAAGATCTATGTCTTGTGTCACATGTATATACCATTCTTCTTCAATGAATTGCATCGTTGTAGAGTACATTCCTAGATTTGTTGATCTCATTAGCTCAGTGGGGGTTCTTTCTGTTTCCAACGTTCCATCGTTGCTACTCTTTTAGGTAAAAATCATCTAACATCTAGTATTGAACTCAAATGTTTGGTTCCGGCATGTCTTCTCATCTCTCATCGATCATTTCTTGATTTGTAGTGTCCAATGGATCAATTGCAACTAATTTACCTTTACCCTTTGATTTCATACCTTGTCAAAAAGATTCTACAATCTTTTTGTCACTGGAGGAGAGATTTGAAAATCCTCAAACAGAGGTACGTTATCAAATTCTACTTGAACTCAGGTGATGCTTGATAATGCTAAAATCTTAAATTTGAAATCTTAGAATCATCACTTACATCTGAATATGTCACAGATATCTGAAAACTTAATAACTAAGATTGTTTGATAAAATATCTAAATCTAAAAATTAAATAGAATACGACTATTTGAAAAAATACATGAATATGAAAACTAAATATAGAGTTCAGACATTAATATCTCAAACAAAACATTTAATAATCACAAAGCACATATCTAAATTAATAACAATTTAATTCATCATAATTCATGTTATTTTGCACGTGTCTTTTGATTTGCAAATAAAATATATACAATATTGTCATGTAAGTTTATCATAAATTATTGTTCTTCTTGCCGACTTTCATTTCTCATTGATGGCGCTTCCACTTTGTCTCGTAATTGTTCTATATTTACATATTGATTTTCATATATCTTGAAAAGATCATCTTTGACTTCCTCTTTGCTTAAAAAGTTAAATAGTGCACAACAAATAATAACAATGTCATGTTATGCTTCCAATGTATATATTGATACACTCTTCGAATTTTTATATCGAGTTTTCAAAATACCAAATGCCCTCTCACTAGCATTTCTTAATTTTACATGACCTTGATTAAAAAAAAAATTTGATTTTGAGCACTCCTATTTAGATAAAAAATGTTGATCCAATATGCACACCTATCATTAAACATATTAATAGTAAACACACAAAATAAATGAATGTAGTTGAGAAAAAATATGCATACTTATCATGTGAAAGGTAAATAATAAAATTATTTTATCATAATTTTATTAAGTCTAATTTTAATTTATAGTCCAATTTTAACGTATATAAGAATATGACCATAAAATAGTAAATTAGTAACAAAATTAATAAAAATAAGAGATGACCGAATAGTCCCTGCATGAACATCATAATACATGGAACATAGTGGAGCATTAGCCTTCTTACGAGCACCTGCCATGGCACAAGAACGTACGCTAAAAAAATGTTCACCTGTTAAGTGATACCCACTTAAGAGTTCAAACGATAACCGCCACTCCAACTTCTAATTAGATCTTAAATTGTAAAAGTTATCAAACGGTCTGAAATTTTCAACATCTGACCGATTCAAATTTTAGAGGTTATTTAGCCCAATCAAACATGCCCTCAATCTCGATCTTCTGAATAGAAATCAGGTTCACATAATCCTTCTTTATCATTCACCTAAGTTTGCAATAGATTTTACTCATCAAAGATCTCCAAATCGATGTCAGATTCTTGTATGGTCACCATCTCACTTCGTCGTCACGACGCTTCCTCTCTTCACCTTTATTCCTCCTACTGGTTGTCTCTCATCCTCTCCAAAAGTTTCAACTTCAATCTCATATTATAATAAAAATACATTAATTTATCTAATATTTTTGATGTCAACCTATTTACTTGCTTTGTAATGGCTAAATATTGATCAATTTTTTCCGCATCTTGAAACCGATATGGTATGACTCAGGACTCTTATTGTAGCAGCTATCAAATCTTCATATCTCAGTACCTTGTGTGACCTATCGACCTGTCAACTACATGATATCATTGTATGTTAAAAAATAAATGAAATAAGTTAATCATCTAAATCGCAAAAAAAAATTAGATAGTATGTACTAGGACTTGGAAACATAACTACTGTTATACCGTTGATGTCTCAAAGTAGAATAACCTAATTTTATAATCAGACATCTTGTTGCATGCTATCAAGGTTTTCAAGACGATCAAGGTGACCAAGGCGACATAACACCACCTTAGTGCCCATGCGATAAGGCGAGACATTAAGTGACACCTTTTTATTATAAAATTGATAAAATAACAAATATGTGTGACAAATAATACAAAATAGCTATGATTCAATGTAAATCAACTAATAATGTGCAAGTGCAAAGTTGCATAGACTAAAGAACTTGAATATATGTTAATTTTATTATTTAATTAGTAGTAACTATTAGTAAATATTTATGAAATTATTTAATCTTAATTATTTTTCCATCAAAATATCTATTTATAATCAAATTAACTATTAGAACTAGTTATTTTTACTTCATATCCACTTAATTAAGTGGTATTGATACTTAATTAGTATTATTTACACTTAAAGTTGCCAAAATAAGCATACTATGCCTTAGTCGTCTTGGTGTCCCTTGTCTTGACCGACGAGAAGGCACCTTGTCTCCTAGGCAAATCCTTGAAAACAAACTATATTATAATTGATCAATCGTCATCCCCCAAACATTATGTAGATTACCTCTCTAATACTATCTAAAAGCACATTAATTAACTTGAATATTAAACTATAAGAATATCTAAAATTAAAAAAGTGACATGGTAAGTGGAATCATATGCAGGTCAGTAAAAAGTATAACAATAAAAAATAAAATGTATGATTTGCCTTAACCACAAAGAAAGTACATGTTTTATGTATTAGATAATACAACGTGTATTCTCACCAACGGTTGATAATATCCCACCACTTGTTAAAATCTGACACCGTCATTGCTATTACATCATTCTGGCTCAAGTACATCATACAACTAGCCCATGCGGTGAGTTCACTTTACTTACTGCTTCACTTACTTTGTTATATGTTATACATTATTCTTTCGTATTCTTCTTAACATGTATAACTAAAAGAACGATGATAAACTGTCTAGCATATTGTCAAGTCAGCACTATCTTTTAGAAGTCCATCAATACATCAGGGAAGATAAAAAATTATGAATACTTCTTTGATTTAATAGACAGAGTTATCCAAGAGATAGGAGAGAACCGAGTTGTCCAAGTAGTTATAGACAATGCAGTTACATACAAAACGCTCGATCAAATATTGATGATCAAGAGATCTAAGTTATATTAGACACCATATTACGCACATTCATAAAATTTAATGACTCATAGAAGAGTTATATGCCACATGGTCATCTCACTAGAGTGGAGTACTTAGTTACCTAGATGTAACCCGGCAGATAAGTAAAATGGGTGAAAAGAAGAGGAAGCAATAGAAAGCAAGAACTTTAAGAAAGTTGTAAAGAAGACATGAGTATTATCCAACCTATAGTGAAGGTGATTAGGATCATTGATGGGGATATGACAACGGACATGAGATATTTGTACGATGCAATTGAGAGAACTGAGGATGAGATTGCACAGACTATACTTCGACAAGTGATGAGGTGTTATTGACCGTCGGTGGGAACGAACATTATATCAACCAATACAAGTAACAAGTATATTTCATTAGTCTTTTATTTCATTTATGTATTTCAAACATATGTTTTGGTTAACTATTAATATATGTATTTTATTATGTTACTTATTCAACCCTCACTATTGCTACAGTCAACAGTTCAAGCAACGAACGAGCTACTTACTCATGTCAAGAGTGTCATCGATAGGATGCTTAATAATGACAACTGCTCCATTATCACATGCAACAAAATGTATGACTATAGGATGCAGACATTTCATTTTGATACAATAAGAGTTGAGCGAACTGTTATGCTCCTAAGTCTGGATACGTATCTATCAGTGCCTTAATTAGAATTCAAGTTGACCCATAAATTTAATTATTTCTTAACATCAGTTAATTGGTATTTGGACAATGACAAAGCACCGACCTACAAAAACTTGGCAGAGCACCCGACTATGAGAGGAACAAACCAACTTCTAAAAGACTTTAGCACCTTGCATATTGCCACAACAACATGAAGATTAAACTGAAGAATTTGAAAAGAATCAAGTAGAATCAAAAGGAAGAACAAAAGTGGAGAGATACCACTTTAGGATGTAAAAGGAACCAATGGTCCAAGATGAAGACATCAACTTGGATCAAATATTCGATAAGAAAAATCAATTAAGAACATGAGTGAACGACCAAGAAGGGATGGTTGAACCATAGTTAAACCCAAAAAATCGGCAATGGGCTGAATAAGTACTCGACAATGTCCCTCTCAAGCCGTGTAGTTAGAGGCGGTCGCCTCACCCGCCTAGGCGGTGAGGCGAGGCGAGGCGGTTGAAAACCGCCTCGCGTTGGCTTTTCCCGCCTGAGGCGAGCGCCTCCGGCGCCTCGACCGTTGCAGCGAGCGCCTCAGGCGCCCTACCCGCCTCGCCCGCCTCCCCCTGCGGTTCGGTAAGAACCGGATCCGGTAAGACCGGATCCGGGTAACTTAAACACCCCATTCTTCTCTCTCCCTCCCTCCCGAACCCTCGTACGCCCAAAGAAGTCGCCCCCGACGGTCGCCCCCGACGCTGCTCCCTCCGGGACCTAGCCGCCGCCGCGGCTGCACCTCGCCGCCGACGCCCGGAGCTGCACCCGCCGCCGCCGCTGCCGCGGCTGGACCTGCCGCCGACGCCGCCGCCCGGAGCTGCACCCGCCGCCGCCGCCGCCCGTGGCTGGACCCGTCGCCGATGCCGCCGCTGGAGCTGCACCCGCCGCCGCCGCCGCCGCGGCTGGACTGCCGCCGCCGCCGCCGCTGCACGGAGCTGCACCCGCCGCCGCCGCCGCCGCGGCCGGACCTGCCGCCGCCGCCGCCCGGAGCTGCACCCGCCGCCGCCGCCGCTTTGGCAAGGGTCCGCGAGTACCCCGAGCCGCCTTCGCGACTTGCAGCCCGGCCCGCCCGAGCCGCCTTCGCGACTTGCGGCCGACTTGCGGCCACCGCCGCCTCCGCCGGCCGCAACCGCACCGCGGCCGCCCGCGGGGCGTAGGTATCTTTTTTTGTTTTTTTTTTCTCTTGGTTATTTCAAGCAAGCACCTAATTGATTACGTAGTTATGTTTATTGACATCGCTTTCATTCGTATAATCGTATTAGATGATAATTAACATTTGATGAGTACATTTTGTGAGTTGACCAAGTATTTTATGTATAATCGCTTTCATTCCATGTGTTTTATGTATTTTTTCAATTATCTAATATCACATATATCATTATTAAAATAAATATTATTATAATATTAAAAACGCCTCAGGCGCCTGAGGCGCCTGCCTTAGGCGCCTGAGGCGAGGCGCAGGGTCCCTCGCCTCAGGCGCCTCACGCCTCGGATAACATAGCTCTCAAGAGAATTTCAAATTCTGCCCTCCATGGCAAAGAGACGAAAGACCGCTAAAAGATTTAACAAAGGCGTGCAAAGTAAGGAAAAGGGTAAGCATATTTTAACCAATCCTCTTGACATAACAGATGCAAAGATAATTGACGATGACTGAGAAGACACTCCAAAGGCAAACATCCAATTGCAGCACTATATTTCGGAAAATTCTTTCTCAAATAGCAACAACGATGATGAAGTGGGACATGAGGGAGGCACCGCTTCAAGTAGACAGAGGTCCATGGATGTGGCGCCAGCTCCTATAACAACTCAACATTTCACTAGAGAAGGGTAGTTCACTTATGTGACCCAAGACATGAACTATGATGCAAAGCCACAAGATGAAAGAGCACAACATACCCAACAAGGTAGAGATCAGTATTATGGACAATCCAACTATGGGAATGATTCATCCTAAAGTTCTTGATTCCCTACATATGTGACCAAGAGTGGAGTGAGATGATAGTTACATTGGTAATTTTTAGGGGCCCAATTCTAATATTAAGGTAATTCTAGAAGGGATTGTCTATGCCTAGTATAATTTTCATGTCTATAGGTATCATGTTTTGTATAATAGAATGACAGGAAAAATACAAAAGTTATATAGAATATGTAGAAAAAATAAAATTTATGTGACATAAATAAGTTTTTTTGTACTTTTTTCACATTTTTTTGTGATTTTTATACTATTTTATAAATTTTTATTTAAAAAATATTAAAATAATAGGTCAAACCAGGTCACGAACCATGACCCATTCTTCCTTGATTCAAAATGTCTTAATGTCAAAACCTTGAATTAAAAAAATTAAATCCACGCTTAAAATGACCATATACCAAAAATTCTAATTTCACCAAGTCTAATATGTGAAGACGTAGATGAAAAGAAATGACATGAATTTGATCTAAATCATACCTATTTTAGACCTCGGATCCAAAATCAATTCTATTTCTAATAATTCAAAATGCCTAATGTTAAGACCTTGAATCAAAAGAGTAAAATACCTATCAAACATGTCAAATATGCTTAAATATCCACTAAGGAACATGTCCTTAAAATGTTAGAATATTAAAACACACCTCCACACCTCCATAATACATAATGAAAATCAAATCAAACTTAACATATTTTATATTCCCTCGAATTGAGGGAATTATAGTTCCTATATATTTTTGTAGATGTACATTTTTCATGTTATGAGTTGCTTCAACGGTTAATCAAAAGTATTAGAGTATCTCGATGTAATTACATTGAAATTTCTCACCTTCCGATGGAGAGAGGTCAAAAAGCATAATTTAAAAAAACATAGAATCTCCGTATACATATTTTTATGCATACTATATATTTTGGCTTCCCATAGTAGTTAATACTAGCAAAAGATAAAAAAAAAATCCCAAATGAATGGACATCAAATGAATTTTCAACCATATATATACCTATGTATGTTTCTATGCTTTATTATGATGAGAAAACGATTTCACAGTTATGCTATTTCACTTCAAAGTTACAGTAGCATAATCATTGAATCCTGGCAGATTAAGCCAAGGAAGAAGACAAACAGAGAGAAAAATGACAATCGTAGGAAATATTCCTGCATTCATGGGTACAACAAACAAAAGTAAATATGAACAAGTAAACAACTTAAAAATAGAATCATGATGCACATACCTAGTATAAGCTTTTTATTCCCTTGCACGATGTCATTCCCGGCAACATTCACCAGTGAAAACTTGAATTGTTTTCCAATCTTAATGACCTGATTGCAATTTTCCACCTTCCTAAATGGCAGCTTGATTGGAGGTTTATTTGCTAGCTTCCAACAAACAACTCCAGAAGAGATCTTGTCTATGGTTTCTAAGAGTGTCCATCTGTATTTACATAAATAACGCATTTATCTATTGATGGAAGAAAAAATATATAGATCTTTCTTACAATCACATAAATCAGCATAAGCTTTAACCCTGTCATTTACCCATCTCGTAGATCTTCAAAAACGTTATTGATATAAGTTGAAATTCCCAGACTATTAATCCATAAACGAAAAACCCGTTCCTCTCTAGAAACTTGTATGTCTTCTACTGTTTCCATGACAGCAATTTGCTTGGCCTGTGAGGATAGACCGTTCCTGCAAGCATTCATAGATTATCATAAAAAATGAAGCCAAAGCATGCAATCCTGGGCCTTAAAGAAAGAAAACCAATGCGTTGACCACCAGGTGAATATGATTCGAAGCCACAGAACATAAGGCTGCCCATTGCGACCAACCACCATAGGAGTATGACTAACTACTAAATCTCAAGGTTGGAATGAAGATCACCATTTTAAATATTTCATAACCTTGTTGACATCAACCTTATTAACATGTTAATAGTTGTAGGGTTTTCATTTAAGCATCTTTTATTTTTTTCTGGTCTTAGAATGTCAGAAAAATTTTAAAGTTTAAATATTGCAGTGAGTCGCATGCTGTTAAAGAATTTTTTTTCTTTTAAGGAACTGAAGTGTAAATTAGAACTTCTATAAAAGGCGGCAACTTGCATCCCAATGAACAATGAAGAATGGATAAAATAAAGAAGTTGTGGAGCCTTGTGTCTCCAACTAATTTAGCCTAGTTCAAACCGGATTAATTCTTTCAGACTAGCTCAACCAGTTTAGCAAGGCTCAGTCGGTCCAGTCAGTCACATCTGATCCAGATCAGCCACTCCAAGGTTGGCTACGGGACAAAAAGGAAGAGTCCATCCATACATCTAATTAACTCAAATAAACCATCTGAATTGGTTGAACAGCACTGGACTGACTGGCATGGACAGCTGGATTAGACAGACCAACCTGAAACGGTGTTAATCTGTTGGTATGATCAGACCAGTCCGGCGGTCAGAACCCACCTAGTTGGTTAAAGATCTATCTGAACCGACAGGAGTGGGCACTGAACCAGACTAAGCCAGTTAAGACAGTGCTGATCCTCAAATAGCTCGGCTACTGATGATTTGGCATCAAGTTCACATGAACCAGGTTCACGTTAGTGATAGAATAACAGCCTGACGGAGAAGTGATCGGGCTTCTCAAGTGCATGAGAAAGAGTTACGTGGCTGACCATCACGGAAAAGGGAGACAGTGGATCATGGCACAAAAACAAGCAGTGTTCCTTTTGTCAACAAGGAAGCACTGCATCATCATCAACCCACTTTTGTGTGGGCTGGAGCGAGATGCATGTACAAAGAGACAGCCTCGCAGATGTCTGTGTGAGATTGTGATGGTAACGAGAAAGATGAAAAGATGGAAATCCAGGGCATCAAATGTGCAGACAGACATCGGGCCGGCTGAAAATGGAGGCAGCAGTCAGGAGCTCAATCGCACAGGAGCTGTGGTGTGCTGATCGCAGATACATTGGTGGCAACTAATCAGTTTCGGGGAACCAGAGAAACATAGAAGGGAGGCTTGTATGCTGAGTGGAAGAGAGATTTCCGACAGATCCGGAGGGTGTTGGTTATGCAAGACGAGCAAGGGTGGAAGAGCATTATCGGAGGAGAAGACGATGACCGGGCAAGAGAGTTGATACATGGGACAGGAAGATCTCACTGTATCAAGATCTGTGTCGAAGGTGTGAGTGCCCACAGCACAATGGAGATTGAGTGAATGAAAGTGAGAGATGTTTGTGTGTGAGAGCATGATGGTGACGAGGAAAACAGAAAGATGGAAGTGCAGGGCACGGACTGTGCGGGCAGTGACATTGGGGTGGCTGGGAAAATGGAGGCGGCAGGCAGGAGCTCAATTGCACAAGAACTGTGGTGCACTGATGGCACATACGGAGGTGGCAGGCTAGTTAGTTTCAGGGAACAGAGAGGAATGGAGAAGAGAGGCTTGTATACCGAGTGGAAGAGAGATGTAAGGCAGATCTGGAGGGTGTTGGTTGTGCATGACGAGGGAGGGCGGAAAGGCATTACCAAAGGAGAAGAAAATGATTGGGCAGCAGTGTTGATCCATGGGACAGGAAGATCTCACCCATTGATTGCAGAATCAGCCTCGATCCAATTTGGCCTGAAGGACCGTTCAAGACTAGATTCCCGGCAGAGTCGGACGATAATGGGCCGATTCCTCAGGATCGGATCAGAATTAATTGATTCTGTCTATTACACTAGGAGGACTTAAGTCCCATGGATCTCCCAGAATTGGAACAATTCCTCCTGGAGACCGCAATCCCCCCTACCCTATGTTATCAGGCAATCGCCTCGGGCACCTAGGCCTTGAGACAAGGTGAGGCGAGGCCTTAACACCTCGCCTAGCCCACAACCACCTCAAGTGGTCGTCTTCTTCACCTCAGCTGCTTAGGCGGTCGCCTTGACCGCCTCAAATGCATATATTTTTCTATTTTCTCCTATTTTTAGATTTAATTTTCAGTTTGTTGTTCAGTTCAACTTAAGACAATATCTTATATATTGTATTTTCTTTCTTTTTAAATCAATGAAATAGTGACTTTGTGCCACATTCAAAAAACTTAAGATAAAAAAGACCAAGATTTGAGAATTATTGTTCAATTATTGTTACATCTATATTATTTTAGAATTATTAATGTACTTCCATGTATGTTTTACAATTATTGTTCAATTATTGTCACTTGACATATTAA
Source organism: Cryptocoryne crispatula var. balansae (assembly GCA_036172225.1). Classification (NCBI taxonomy): domain Eukaryota; kingdom Viridiplantae; phylum Streptophyta; class Magnoliopsida; order Alismatales; family Araceae; genus Cryptocoryne; species Cryptocoryne crispatula. The sequence continues at coordinate 9,039,776 of CM069929.1, read as the reverse complement.
TGTACTTCAATTATTGTTTCAAAGTCTGACAACATAGAAAAAGGTATGTCTTTCCTACCTTTTTGAAGTATTTTCTACATTTTTTAATATAATTTCTGTTTTCTTAGATATATTTCTTGCATTTTTAGATATTTGCTGTTTTTTTAAATATACATATTGAAATTTATAAATATTTTTTACTTTTTTAAAAGTATTTCATACTTTTTTACATATTTTTTCAATCTTCTTAGAGGTATGTCTGATTTTTTTAAACTTTCAAATATTGTATAAATCAAAAAATATATAATAATAAATAAAAATGTCGCCTCAGGCTCTTGAGACACCAGACTCAAGCGCCTAACGCGACGCAAGGCCTCTCTCGCCTCAGTCGCCTCACATCTCTACCTACATAGCCCCTACCCCTCCTGATTCTCTTTCAACAACTCCCCCTTCTAGTGACTAGGGTGACTCTCCAGCGATCTCACAGTGTCAGCAGTGATCCTCCGGTGATCCACCCCATAGTTGTCAAGGCGCCCGCCTAGGCGGCAAGGCGCCTTTCCAAGGGCGCCTTGCCAGGGCGCCTTTCCAAGGGCGCCTTGCCAGGGCGCCTTGTCTGGGGCCAAAAAGGCGCCCAAGGCGCCAGCCAAGGCGCCCAAGGCGCCCAAGCAAGGCGCCTTGGGTATTTTTACATCATTAAAAAAAGTTTTTGAGGAGTTTTTCTCCCTTGATACCCCTCACAAGGGACACTTATTTAATGATAGTTTGAATATATTAATATATTGTATTATCACTTATACTATCATACATATTTAAGATTTATAATTATAAACATATATTATATACTTAATAAAATACTTTTTCAGCTCTTTCTTCTCTCTCTCTCTGTCTCACTACTCTGCGCCCCCCCATTTAATAATATTATAACAATATTTTACCATCACTTATACTATTACACATATATATTTTATAATCATAAATAAGTTATATACTTAAATTTTATAAAAATTTATTTAACTTTCTTCTTTTTCACACACACATCATATTTACTTATGTGCATTGATAAAACACTCATATTCAATTATAACATAACAAATATAATTATATTTATGTTTTGTTTATATATAACAACCTCCCGACTCAGCCTTCCTTGAATACCGCCTTGACCGCCTAGGCGACGCCTAAGCGGCCGCCTTGTCGCCTAAGCGGAATTGGTACCCTTCAACGCCTTGGGCGCCTTGTCGCCTTGACAACTATGATCCACCCCTAGCTGGGGCAATTCCCCTTCCCTAGCTCCTTCCTTCGAAGATTCTAGGATTCTCCCACGACGGTAGCCCCCTCTCACCGAAGATTCCCCCTCTCCATTAAGAATTGTACTCTCCCTTCTCCTTCGAAACAACCTAGATTTCATGAGGCCCCCTTAACATTCCCCTCAAGGGGCTGTTCTCCCACCCCTCCTTAGACCCCCTACCCCCCTCCCCCCTTTAAACAGTCGCCAAAGGGTGACTATATGGGCTCAGGTGACTTCAAATTCCGCTTAAGGGTCGGTTCTTCCCCCAACCCCTGCCTCCCTCCTCCTCCAGAACCTCCTCCACCCTAAACAATCATCCGAGAGGTGACTATATGAGCTCAGGCAACTGCCAACAGCTCTCAATTGAGGGATGTCCCCCCCCCCCAAACCAACCCTTAACCAATCAACCATAAATTTTTTTTAACGTGTCAATACTATATAATTTATGGCAATTGCCGACAAATAACATGGCATTAAAGCTCCTTAAAGGGCTCGGGTGACTTCAGCAGCCCCTTAAGGGATTGTTCTTACCCTACCCCCCTATCTCCCTCCTCCCCCACACCCCCTCCCACCTTAAATAGTCACCCGATAAGTGACAGTGTGTGCTCAGATGACTATCAGCAACCCCAATTGAGGACTCCCCCCCAACCAACCCTTAACCAGTTAACCATAATTTTTTTCACATATTAATATTGTAGGATTTAGAGCAATAGCCGACCAACAACATGGCATTGATGCATCTGGGATGATTCCCCTTCCCTAGCTCCTTCCTCCAACGAGGGATTCCCCCACGATACTAGCCCCCTCTCATTGGGGATCCCCCCTCTCCAATAAAAATCAAACTCCAAATTCTCCAAAATAAACCTAGATTCCAAACAGCCTCCACTTAACATTCCCCTTAAGGGGCCGTTCTCCCACCCTCCCACTCCGCCTCCTCCCCCCCCCAAAAAAAGTCACCCGAGGGCAAGGATCATGGGATCGGTAACCACCAATCCAATCCGTCAGATCGGCCGATCCTCCGGACAAACGGGCAATCCCAAATCGATCTAGATCGGTTAATTTTTTATTTTTTAAATCATAAAATTCTCAAAAAATCAGAAAAAATCAAGAAAATTTATTGGAATAAGTAAAAAATTTTAAGAAATGAAAAACAATGCGAATGACATTCTACCAAATCATGTCATATAAAGTAAGTTTATTTCGAAAAACTATCATATAAGAGAGAGAAGAGAGTTAAAATAGATCTTTAAAATTGTAAGTATATAACATATATTTAAAATTATGAATCTTATTTATATATGATAATATAAATAATAATGAAATATATTAATGTGTTTACACTATCATAAACGAAGCGCGGAGTAGTCGCAGATCGACCTATGCGGGGAGGCCACAGGGGTCAAGGGGGCAGTGCATAGTTGGTTTCTATGGACCAGTCCACATGGGGTGAAACCAATCCACATGGGACAAGAACTCGGTTATCTCGTTTCTCAGCCCCTTGGTAAGACAGAGGATCTCGGGAGATCTCGGTGAGATGGAAAACCATAAAACAACACATAGTTAGGGTGGGTGAAAATGTAAAAAAATGGACAATGTACCCAGGGAAAATAGTGAAACTATGAGTGCTTACCTCATACGAAGAATAGAAGAACATCACATAGAGAAATTCAGATTGAGCAATGAGAAAACTTGCACTCGAAACATCTAGGAAGAAGAGATGCATAGACGAGCCAAAGAGATAAAGAGAAAGCAAGAGCTAAAGTTTAGAACCACATCTTCTGATGAAGGGTTAAGAAGAACTATGCATGACAATAAGTAGTCACAATAAAAACATGAAGAGAAAAAAGAGCATAAGGCTTTGGAGCTGAGGATCTAGCAGTTCATCAATCACAATCAACTCGACCCATTGATGATGTCAACTCAGAACAAGCAGCATTTCATCGATCTGCTTCAACACGACCCCTACAAATGCCTTGTTTAAGAGACATAACAGTTCTCAAAGAACAATTTAACAGGCATTTAAAAATGTAAAAGCCACCACTTCAGCTACAACACGAGTAGTGAAACATATTTGCAAATGATTTTACATGCAAGTAACAATCATAAATTGGTCATCTCAAACATATGTATTATCTCTATTTATTGAGTTTGACAATAGTTTTTCTCATGTTAACTTAACGTAGGATAGGGCATTATACAATTGGACCAGCTGATTTTGGACCTCCCAGCATTGTAGGGAAGTGGCCACAGACATTAGGTCTCTAACCCGTTAGTGGATCCACCAAATTAAATTCGCAGATCACGCCAAATTCGGTTCATCAAATCTGATACAACCTGGGATCACTGTGAACTTCAGCTTCCACATCCAACTACCATGTGTAATAGGCAGTCGAGGACACCAGGATCACCTTACCTCAAGCACACCTAACCACAATGCCTCAACTATGAGACATTAAATATTTAATCTAAATTAGTAGTTCATGTGTACAAATCGTATAATTACAAAGGCAAGTATAATAAAAAACAAATTACAATTATTTAATTTCTTTAACCATAACACTAGGTAATCACCATAGTTGTCAAGGCGCCTGCCTAGGCGCTGTCTAGGCGGCAAGGCGTTTTTCCAATGGTGCCTTGCCAGAGCGTCCTGTCTGGGGCCAAAAAGGCGCCCAAGGCGTCTAAGGCGCCAGCCTAGGCGCCCAGGCAAGACGTCTTGAGTATTTTTACATCATTAAAAAAATAATTTTGAGAGATTTTTCCCCCTTGATACCTCTCACAAGGGACACTTATTTAATGATAGTTTGAATATATTAATATATTGCACTATCACTTATACTATCATACATATTTAAGATTTATGATTATAAACATATATTATATACTTAATTAAGTTTCTTTTCAGCTCTTTCTTCACTCTCTCTCTGTCTCCCCCCATTTAATAATTAAGTTTCTTTTCAGCTCTTTTCACGACTACTCTGTGCTCCCCCCCCCCAATTTAATAATATTATAACAATATTTTACCATCACTTATACTATTGCACATATATAAATTTTATAATCATAAATAAGTTATATACTTAAATTTTATAAAAATATATTTAACTTTCTTCTCTTTCACACACACATCATATTTACTTATGTGCATTGATAAAACACTCATATTCAATTATAACATAAAAAATATAATTATATTTATGCTTATTTTTATATATAACAACCTCCCGACTCAGTCTTCTTTGATTACCGCCTTGACCGCCTAGGCGACGCCTAAGCGGCCGCCTTGTCGCCTAAGCGGAATCGGTACCCTTCAACACCTTGGACGCCTTGTCGCCTTGACAACTATGGTAATCACCTAAAGGCTAAAGCATAGTACACTTAATAACTCCATTGACCCCTTATACAGGCATATACTACATTGTTGTCGCAGGGATAGCAATTCAGCTGTAAATACTCATCTTTTGGCAGTTTTACCCGCATGAATCGTTCTCACCTTTTCTGGAAAATATGTGCCACAAACGCCAGGTTGAGATTTGCTGAACCTTCAACGATGTCCATTGGAGTTAGATATCTTTTGCAGCCCATTCTATCTGCATGTTCAAGAACTAATTTTGCTCGTTCTAAAGGATCTTTTACTGTTGTAGAATCCATTGTTGTGTGCTCGGGTGCAAGAACAATGAGAAGATGACTATAGGCTACTGCATCCTGTAAAAGATGAAACTTATTGCATTATCTCCAAAATCTCCATTGAAAGTAACTAGTACCAAGAAAATAGCTTGATTAACAAACACAAGAAATCTATGTTATGATTGAAAGCAAAATTCAATTTCTGCAGGTTAAGTTGTTGCTCCTTTCGCTTGAACCATAGTGTTGTGGTTCTAACGCCAATGCCCTTCTCAAAAAGCATAATTTGCAAAATGTATACTATGGTTTCTACTCGCTTAAAGCCAGTCACTGAATGCTTTCATGAACGGTTCAAGACAAGCCCACAGAACCTGAAAATGTCAGAAAAGATAAATATTTACTTTAGGTCCTCATCTGTCAACTACTTTCTCCTTCCGGTCCAGAGAGATTGAGAAATTTGTAAGCCATTTTACTTAATCAATTTTCCCACCTTCTGATTCTTAGAAAATTGTCTTAATACTTTGAAATCACTTAATTCACCACTCAAAATTTAATCCACAAGAGAAATTTTTATTATAAGACAGTCCAAGAGCAATAAAGCTAGTAGCAAATCTCACTGGACCAGGTTTTCTCAAATAATGGCCATCTATATAAATCCACATTACATTTAACAATTTGTTGTGGATGTGAAGTAAGGTAATCATTTAAACCCATTGATTGCAGAATCGGTGGAATCGGTCCGATTCCGACCGATTCCGGAATCGGATCGACCAGGCGGAAGGACCGATTCCGGGAAGAATTCCGCGGAATCGGTCAGAATCGCTTGGAATCGGTCAGAATCGATCCGATTCCACCGATTCCTTGTGGAATCCGACCGATTCCGTCGGAAGACCGGCTCAAGTGAACCGGTTCGATTCCCGGTTCGATTCTGGAACGGGAATCGAACCGATTCCGGCCCTTTTAGGGTCGGAATCGACCCGCAGCGGTCGATTCCGTCAATCCCGCGGCGGAAGAAGGGAGATCTGACGATTTCCAAGCGATTCCCAGGCGATTCCGGCGTCGATCCCAGCTCCCAGCACCGATTCCACAAGAATTCCAGCGATTCCAGCACCGATTCCACCGATTCCGGTGATTCCGGCGGTGATTCCGGTGATTCCGGCGATTCCAACCAACGACTTCAAGGGATTCCGCCAATTCAAGCTCGGATCGGCCTCGAATCAACCACTTCTTCGATCTTTATAAGATTTTTGTTAAGATTTCTTCGCCGAAAACTTCGTACGTCCATTCTTACGCGTTTCCGACGAGTCCGAGCGTCGTTAAACGTTGTGATTTCCAACTGAACAAGTCCGTTCAAGTTCTGAACTATCCGTTTAAGTCCATTTTACATGGGAAAAATTCCGGATATCCCATACGTCTATTTTTACACGTTTCCGACGACTCCGAGCAGAGTTAAACTCGGTGATTTTTGATCGAACAACTCCGCTCAAGTTGTTTGAACATCGATTGGATGTTCTTTGTACGGGAAAAATTTCGGATACCCCGTACGTTAATTTACGACCATTTCCGACAAATACGTAACCCTTTAAACATACCGAATGGTGTGTTACTTGGGTTGTCTGCTTCCCGAATAGCGTCTAAAGCAATTTTTATGTTATCTAATAATTTTTAGTGCATTGTTTACAATTTTTGCAGATATAAGCAATGGCCGATCAAGGTGATGCAACACCAGCACGTGCTTCCGACGTGGGTTGGGAACACGGGCACATGGTAGACCCAGTCAGGAAGAGGGTACAGTGCAAATGGTGTGGGAAGGAGATGAACGGGGGGGTGTTCCGGCTGAAACAACATATTGCCGGAACAGGTGGAAATGTAAAGAAATGTGACAAGGTGCCGAGGGAAAAAAGTGAGGAGATGACAGGCTACATGACAGGTAAAGCCTCTCAACGGGCTGTTAGGATCGAGCAGAGGGAGAAGTTGCACAACGAGCTACTCCAGAGAAGCAGGGATCACGATTTGCCTACCTCGAAAGGGAAAGGCAAGTAGAAGGCACCAGCTGAGCCGGAGCCAGAGAGCGAGGACGAGTCCACGGACTCCGAGCTTAGACGTGCTAGGCACGCTAGCAAGCGTACATTTGCTGAGGAGGACAGGAGGAGGGGAGCAGGAGAGTATGGGTCCAAAGTTGACCCAGCTTTGGGCCGATCAGCATCGGCTCGCCCTACCCGGGACCGAGAGATTCACCCCAGGAGACAGGAGCCATACCATCGTTCCACTTCTACCAGCACTCGATTTACACCGAGTGACGAGTATTTCTTTAGGAAACAGAGTGCTGGGCAGATGGAGATTAAACAGACAATGAAATGGATGAAGGCAACAGGAACGGCTGCAAAGAGAGCCGTTCGCAACATTGTGAAGTGGTTTTTACATGCAGGTATCACTTTTTAAATTAAAATTGACATTTATCTATGTTTTATTTACTTAAACTTAATTTTAGCCTGATCCCAATTTTTTTTAACTTGATGTAGGCATCCCAACACATGCAGCCACCAGTCCCTACTTCTAGACGATGGTGGATGCTGTGGGTGATGCTGGACCGGGTTTGCAAGCTCCGGACAGCAGACATATATACGGCGCTGGCCTGGATGAGGAGGTCCAAGAGTTGAAGGAGTAGATGGATGGTTTTAAGTTGGTGTGAAAGAAGAGGGGTTGCACAATTATGTGCGATGGGTGGACAGGTATCACCAAGAGGAGTATGATAAACTTCTTGGTGTACTGTTCTGAGGGGACAACATTCTTGAAGTCGGTAGATGTTTCTGGGAAGATAAAAAATGCCGACTTCCTTTTTTCTCTGATGGATGCGGTGGTGGAGGAGATCGGGGAGGACAATGTGGTTCAGGTTGTCACTGACAACGAACCATCATATAAGGCGGCTGGGAGAAAGTTGATGGAGAAGAGGAAGCACATGTTCTGGGTGCCCTGTGCGGCACATTCCATTGATCTCATATTAGAGGATGTAGGCAAGGAGGAGGGTGTATCCACACTTGTCAGGCAGACGCAGACGATCACATCATTTATTTATTCGCATCCCCGCCTGCTACATATTATGAGAACACACACAGGAGGGCACGATCTTGTTAGGCCTGGTCCGACTCGATTTGCTACGAATTTCATTGCGTTGGAGAGTCTACACCGGCACAGGCGTGCATTGGTTAGGTTCACACAGTCCGAGGAGTATTATAACTATATGGTGGACAACCTACATGACAACAAAAGAACAGCTGGAGATTCTTGTCAGGTCTGAGAAACAGATCACTGAAAAGAGGTTTTGGGAGAGGATTGCCTACTACTTGGCAATCATTGAGCCACTAATAGTTGTCTTGATGTTGGTAGACTCAGATGACAAGGACCAGATGGGCACATTGTACGATGCCATAGACCGAGCAAAGCTGAAAATAAAAGAAAAAAATCCAGAGGCTACAAAAATTGGTGGAAGATCATAGATGACCGATGGGACAAGACCTTGCACCACGATGTCCATGCTGCAGGTAACTTGGTTAAAAAAATATTTTTGCTGAATAATTATCTTATTCTTATTCATAATGTTATCTAATAAAATCTTGCAGGATATTTTTTGAACCCCCGCATCCAGTATGTAGGACAGGTGGTGAAAACGACAACGAGGTGATGCGGGGTACACTTCTTGTTATTCGGCGTACATGCCGATCTCGGCGGGACGGGATGAAATTTGAGATAGAAGTAAGTTAGAGTTCATTCAATACCTTGAAGTAGCCTTACCAGGCAACTAATATTTTTTTTATAAATTTTTCAGATGCATAAGTATAAGATGAGGGTCGGCGTATACTCAGATGCTGATCTGAAATATTCAGTTGACAAAGTGTCACCTGGTATAGTAATAGCTTGATGAAGATTTTATTTTCTTTTCATATAAGTTATGGAAGATGATGGGCTAATTGTTTACCTTTTCTCTTCTTGTTTTTTTCTTACAGCTGAGTGGTGGGTTCAGGTGATTACCAGGAGTGGATGGAATCCACTTGCTGACATCGGTATCAGGATACTCAGCCAGAGAACCAGTTCCTCCCATTGTGAGAGAAACTGGAGTTCCTTCACCCTGATACATACGAAAAGGAGGAAAAGGTTGACCTCGCACCGGCCGTGAGAAGCCGGTCTTCTCGTCATTACAAATACGACGCCGCGCATCAAGAATATCAAGGATCGACGAGAAGATCGGCGAGGAGCGATTTGCACGATTCGCGAGGTGGCCCGTACGAGCGAGGCATTCCTCCGCCACACCACCACCCGTGTGGAGGTGGACGTGGATCGGATATTCCGGGAGGAGTATGCACTTGCCTCTGGATAGAGGAGAGGGAAGCCGGGGATCGTGCGGTTGAGTTTGATCCCGATGACCGTGTACGGGGTGAAGGAAAGTTGGATGGTGTTGAAGCCGAGGAGGATGCTCCACCTCCACCTCCCCCTATTTCTCGTGCTCGTGGCCTTCTTCGCCGGCGGCTATGGAGAAGCCACCCGGCTTTAGCCCCACTCGGCTCCGGCCTCAGGTCCCGGCCCCGCCGCTACCCGGCCCATTATTCGCGGTCCGGGAAAACGAAAACAAAAGCGACCGCACGGAAAATGGGAGAATTTGCAAAGTTGAAAAAAACTTTGGGTTACGGACCTTACGGTACTTCGAGAATGGTCGAAGAGGTGAAGAGAAGGAAGCTAGAGGTCAGGCGTCCTGTCAGCCCAGATGACAGCACGCAGGCTCCTTCTCACTTCTCAGGTGATGATGGCGACGAGTGCATACCAGCGACGCAGCCATCAGCAGCAGCCGAGTCTCCTGATTCACGACATCCAAAGCCGTATTACACGCTGGATTCGGATACACCTGACTCTTATATACAGCAGCCACAGTATCCAGCAATTGGCCAGGCTGACCAGCAGTGGATTACACCACTAGCACCACCATCCTCTGCTTACGTCCCGGTCGTCCCGCAGTCCGATCCATACGACCTTGATAGCATGGCATCGGCATTATTTTCATATAGATATGGTTCCGGACAGTATACAAGACTGAGCACGAGGTCCGAGCATCGAGAGCAACAGGGAGAGGAGGAAGACCAATATCTATATCCTAGATATTGGTAGTAGATTGATATTATGTAAATGTATATTTTTTTTCATGATATATCAACTCTTTGATTTTTGAATCAATGGAATTTATACTTAACTTCAATTGGAGTTCATTAGTATTTATTCGATGTGGTCTTGTGGATGAATGCTAATCTTATTTTTAAAATTTTTTCTAACTCATTTCTATTTTTTTGAATTTTTTGAATTTTTTTGACAAAAAAAAATTTAAAAAGAAAACCGATTCCGGTCCGATCCGGAATTGATTCCCTTCCCCGGCCGATTCCTGGAATCGGAATCAGAATCGGTCATCCGATTCCGATTCCTATTTCGATTCCGGAATCCTTGTTTAAACCTGACTGACATGTGTAGCAACATAATGGTCCTTTTATATGTCATGCAACATCAAGTGAATGGAATATGCCACCTAGCAAACTCGAAGCACTGAAAGTTCGGTGACACAGATGTTGTGTAAATTTTCTATTTTGGACAACTAAGCTTATGTTTAACAAACATCAAAGAAGAATAAACAATCTTCAGTTCATATAACATGACCAAAAAAAGCATACCTTCACATCTGATGAAAAGTTTGTTACTGTTCTGCCATAGCCACCTTTCTTCAGTTGGAAATTCATCCATCTTAGTAAAATCTTTTCTGGTGCAAGGTTCATTAATTCCTCAACATCCTGATAGAACATAGTTTAAATGATATTTTCCTTTGATTTTCATAATCATTATCCATACTATGAAAAAAATTCAGCAAGCAGAACACAGATTTAAAGAAATATATTCACCCTCTTGTCATCAACTAACTCTGCCAACTGGGGAGTCTTCTTTAGGTTAACATCTGCAAGAAGTTGTATCTGGTTGTAACATCAAAAACAAATACCTCGGTTTAGAAAAATGTCAGGTTAAAAGTAAATCAACAACAATGAAGACAAACAAACTCTAATTTTTCCTCTAGAAGACATGAGAAAAACAAGTTCGAGGAAAGAGTAAGTTGCGTATTCTCTTCTCATTTCATTACTATTCTCAGACATATTCTACAGCTTGACATATCTGTCTCACAAACTCAGTTGTCAAGGTGACAAGGCATTCAAAGGTGTCATTTCAGTTTAGGCAGAAAGGCAGCCACTTGGGTGTTGCCTAAGAGCTGGGAAAAGTGTAATAACTTGAAGGTTTTAGGTGTAAGAAAAAGTTTTACATATATATTTATTCTCAAGTATGTTAATGTTGGTTGTGTGAGCATGTATATAAATCTGTTTTATAACGTAACTATATGCATGTCTGTACGTATACATTTTTTTAAAAAAAATAAGCTTGATAAATCATGTGAGAGAAAAATAAAAATGTTGAAAAAGAAACTTATGATAAATATATATTTAAAATAAAAAATATTAAATATGTATGATAATATAAGTGATAATAAAAAGTTAATATAAGTTTACAACCTTAAAATGACCAATGATTCACAGATCATCCAAGGCATCCTTGCACCTTGGCCTGCAGAAGACACCTCGGTGCCTAGGCAGGAGCCTTCACAACTATGCTCAAAATATTCAAAAATCAAAATTGCATACCTTGATAATTTGAGATATCAAACCGAGCACAAGATGAGGCTGAAAAATAAACAGGCAGGATATCAAGCATCAGTTATCAAACAAATACAGTTGTTTGATAATACATTTAACAAACTGAAGGACTCTAAACATCAAGCAGTCAAAATCCCAAAAGACATGTATCAGTGGTACCATTTGAGAGTGAGAACGCAAAAATAAGTAGATTGATAATATAAAAGAAATGATGGAAAATTAGACATCCAAACAGGTGTTTCCTAAAGCAAAACTAAAATGCAATTGTACACTAGTGTGAACAGAGTTCATTACCATCTCATATTATCTGGAGGGATGTAGAATATTTCCATGAGTTAAATAGCCTCATAGAAACATTTCTCGCCATCAGGTGTAAATCAAAGCATAGTCATCAAACAGAAGACGAAAAGATCAACAGCTTGACGTAGAGCCAAAACAACTTCAATTCACCGATAAAATCCAAACATGTAAAAACAATTATCTCTATAAGAAGCAAATGTAATCAATTTGACGACATGAGCAAGCTTTCAAGTGCTAGCAAAGCACCAATCTCTTACAAACAAAGATGAGAACTGTCACACTCGAGATCATAACTAGTTATAAGCGAGAGTGCAAAGACACCAGAGGCTTGCATCACATGTTAATGCGTTTGAGACCAAGAATAAATATACTCAGCACAAGAAAAGAAATGACAATAAGACAAAAGAAACATGTTGGATTGGATTGCAATTGGTTGTCAAGGCAACAAGACATCCAAGACATTCAAAGGTGCCAATTCTACTTAGGCATCAACATGGCCACTTAGGTGTCACAGAAGCGGTAAAATTAGATGTTAATATTATATATACACATATATATACATATGTAACATATAATTAAATGTTAATACTATATATATGTAAATACAAATATATAAATATAAATACAATTATATTTATTTGATATAATTGTATGCATGTATGTGTGCATACATGTAAATATGCTTTTTTATGTAAACATGTATGCGTCAGTATAAGAATTAATATGAGATAGAGAGAGAACATTATAATTTTTAAGTATATAACATATCTTTATAATTAAAAACTTTAAACATATGTAATAATATAAGTGATAATGAAATATGTTAATATGATTTCACTACCATTTAATGAGCAACAACGATTCACGGATTGACTTTTACAGTCAAGTCACAAAAGTCAAGAGAGTAACCCTCCTTGTGAGGGGTATCAAGGGTAACATCCCTTAAAGAAAAATATTTTGGCCATGTAGAAAGAACAGGGATGCCTAGCCAGGTCCCAAGGCAAAAGCATCTTTTAGGCTCCCAGAAAGGCATCCTAACAAGGCACACATACAAAGGAACCTTGGCACTTAGATGACTTGACAACTATGCTAAAGTTATTGAGAAACATTCTTCCCAGCTCTACTCTTGGTATCAACTATTAATTTAAGATTATGTCATTCTAACATGAAGTGTAGTGTTATTTCCATTGCATGATCTAGCACATAGCTGTTAAGGCACCAACCTAGGGCTAGGTGTCCCTAGCCCTTCTACATGCTTAAAAAAGATCTTCTAACAATGTTGCTTCCAAAAATACCCCCCCCCCAGTGATGCCTTGACCCCCGTGGCAAAACTGCGCAAGCCATTCCGCAAATTGTTAATGCCCATTTAATGAAAACAAAATCATATTAAAATCTTTGGTCATCACTCATATTGTTAAACATGTTTAAGATTTTTATTCATAAATATATACTTAAATTTTATGAAGTTCTCTCTCAAACCCCTTTCCACTCCCTCTCACTTGATAATGAAGATTGTCACATATACATAATTACATATATATAACACATTTACATGCATGAGCACGTAATGCACATATTCAATTATATTATCCAGGTATGTATATAAGTACAAGTAAAACTCTATTATCCCTACTCTAATTTTCCCTAATTCTCTCTATATATATTATGCATATATGTGTTTATAATAAGAGTATATACTATATGCATATATATGAAATATAAACATATAATTTTTTACCACTGAGGCAACACCTGAGTGATTGTCTTGTTGTCTAAGTAGAAATTTCACCCATGAACAATTTGGGCGCCTTGACAACTATGATCCAACATCCCTCCTTCCCATGGATCACAGATTCAACCTATTCAGTCAATTCCGAGATTGGAACATCCTCCTTCCATTCATTTTATAATGTTCTTAAGGAACAAACAAAAAAAGGGATTTACTCCCTGAACTTTAATCGTGAAACCCCTGCCCTCTCAATATGTATGCCCAAGCATAATCACACTTGATCATGGATTGCAGAATCAGCCAATTCCCAAATTCGGATCGGCACCCACCGATTTGATTTTGGTCAGGAGTCCCTATTCAAGCCAGACTTCCATTGAAATCGGTAGAAACAATCTGGATCAGTATTAATTCAAGTCGAATTGGTCAATTACAAACCGATTCCAGTCTGAATTACTGAAATCAGCAAAAGTCGGGTGAGGAAGAGAGGCTTGTCGGGTCCATTCAAACCTAGTACCTCTGAAGTCACCATATGGCAAGTTTACCAGGTCACAGGCACAGTAAAACCCCAAAGAGTCAATATGACCGGAATCGCACTACGAGTATATCTAGAGTATTTTTTAAAGTTTTCTGTTTTTTCTTGTTTTTGAAGAACTGATCTGGGCCGATTCTGGATCAATTTTTCTCCTATAGAATCGGATGATTTCCAATCCGATCCAGATCAGAATCAACACCCACTAGTCCAGAAAACGATTCCCGTTTCACCTTCCTTCAACTTGATCACCTTTAGACAAGTAAGAAGTAAACCACATAAATCATCTGTGATCTGCAAAAAGCATGATGGTGTATAATTTGAAGCCTATTACTACCCTTGGTTAATTTGCTTCACCAAACTTAATTTAGTATAATAAAAGGGTGTGTTAAAGAAAGGAGACAATCATCATTAAAGATTACCATTAACCACAACGTTAGCCTTGTATTTATCTACACAACCAACAGGTAGATAGTTAATGGTGAATAACCCATTTGCATGAAATAAGAGTAGCACCTTTTGGGCATCATACAACCAATAGTAGTCAAAGTGCCTGTCTAGGCACCAAAGCATTTCAACAGGGCGAGAGGCCTTTCTAAGAACCCAAAAAGTGCCCAAGGTTCCTGCCTAGACACCCAAGGCCCTTCCACTTTGTTAAAAAAAAGGCTTCTCGAGAGCTTTGCCACTAGATACACCCACAAGGAACATTGTCCCCTTGGCCCCGACAACCTAACCATAGAGGACAATCCGGAAGTTGTAGGTGCCTATTTAAAAATAGTAAAATAATATTTAAATCTTTCATTGCCCAGAGTTGTAGGTACCTATTTAAAGTAGTCAAATAATATTAATATGTTTCATTGCCACTGACATTATCATATATGTTTAAATATTTTAAATATGCATATATACTTAAAAAATATTAAGTTCTTTCTCAATTCACTTTTTCTCATCCTCTTATGTAATTTATCAAGCTCATCTTCTTTCCAAAAAGGTACATATATAAAGGTCCATAATCCATATACATAGATACATATATAGCTACCATAGTTTGTAATCAAGGCGAGGTCTCACAAGATTTTCAGTCTCAACCAGCTGCTAAGATCCGATGGACCTGAGATTGTTGTCGGAGTGGCTCCAGAGCTATCGCAGGGGTAGCAATGGCAGATGGCACTGTCTTCCCCCACTCTATTGAGTAAAGAAGAAGGACATCCCCAGTCTAAGATTTGTAGACCTGGTGAGATCCGATATTCTTGAGACCAAGGATCACGGGATTAGAATTGGGACCCGGATCGACGAACCCGGATCTCGTCCGGATCGGATCAAATCGGCTGATCCAAGTCGATCCTACGGAAGGAATCCTTATCCGCAATCAGCCTAGTTCAAAATTTTGTTTATTTTTTCCATTTCAAAAACTGCAAAATCACTAACAAAACATAAAAAATAAAACCCCTAAAACATTGTTAAAATAGAAATACAACATTTAACACAACATTACGAGAAATATTAAGTTCCATAGATATAAGTTAACACTAATAATCATCAAGAACATAGTACAAACAATATGCAATACAAAATATGCCATCATTTCACTAATATCAATGGAATTGACCTTGGTTTGTTATGGTTGGCACACGTCCATATGAAAATAACAAATTGGTCATGTAACTAAAATCATACACATTGCCATCATTGTTTTCAAGACATCACCTAGGCGACAAGGGGCACCTAGACAACCATCATGTTATCTTCCAATTTTATCTAATTTAAGAATAAATAATGTTAATTAAGTATTATTATCACTTACATAAGTGATTTTTGAAGTTAAAATAACTAATTATAATAGTTAATTTGATTATAACAAAATATTTTAATAAAATAATAATTAAAATTAAGTAATGTCACAAATATTTACTAATAATTAATACAAAATAAGAATTAAAATTAACATAACATAGTAGTTCTAATTAGATATTCAAGTTATTTAGTCTAGTTAGCAATGCACATTCACATTATCAATTGATTTACACGTTATCGTAACTATTTATTACTTTATATATATTACTTGCTATTCGTATATTTGTTATTTTATCATTTTTATTATAAAAAGACATCACCCAACAATTCGCCTTATCACCTAAGCAACAAGGCAATACAACGTCACCCTAGTCTCCTTAATCACCTTGAAAACTATGATTATCATGCGCCGAAGCTGTGGGTGGATTATATGGTTGTAAGTTCTTGAGAGATTTTAGATAATTGGTTGTCATGTGCTGATCAAAAAACCCCCATTTGATTCCAACACTAACTTCTGTCACTTAAACATCATTTTGGGCTCAAATCATCAGCCCTTACCTCACTGGTATGTGCACTACTAGAAGAACCTCCTTTTCCTCCATTTCCACCACCACTTGAACCTAGTACATGTTGTTATGTAGCTAGAATAAATTCTTCCTTATCATTCTCATCTAATTAAGGTGCATATGTACTATCTATGGAACTCAACGGTCTTCGCTGGACAATTAACATCTTCCACTTCCCCACTTCTTCTTCTTGAATACGATATCTGATACTATGCTGGTAGATCTTCAACGATTTGAATCCGGTAAATCTTCCTTTCTTTTGCAAACTCTTCTAAATAGAAGAACATGCACCTATAGGTGCAAGGGAATTTGGAGTTGTAAATGGAACTAGAGTAAGAACTAGAGATGTAACTAGAACCGTTGTAGAGTGTGTTTCTCCTTGTATTTCTTCATCCTATCTTATACACTGTCAATCTCACATTTGTTCCGTGCACAATCATTCAGGTCAAACTCTAAAGCTAGTTCCACATCCTATTCTCCATCCATTGAAGGTCATCTCGCGAGTTTCTAGCGAGATCTCACAAAAATCTCGATCTCGCCAACCCAACGAGACCCGTATAGCCGAAGGTAGTCCAAAGGCCAACACCAATCACTAGACAATGGAGCTACCAAGCAGCTCCACTATGTCACTTCCCTGAGGAGCTCGTATTGGGTCTTCTTAGACCCGATAGGACCCTATACAAGCTGGATCTGATCACTTCCACGATAATAGCATCACATATGCAACATCGGGTCCCAAGATCCAGAAAACACAACACAAAGTTGCTGTGGCAAGGACACTACCTCAATGCCGGATTCCGACGCCAAGCAGACCATAAACTTCATAGAAACCTATCTATGAGCTTATTTTTAGGTTTTTTTCATGTTTTTTTATTTATATCGTTAGATAATGTATATCTTATATAAATGAAATTCAAGATCCGATCTCCCGAGACTTTTTTGAAAATCTCGCAACATCTCTTCTCTTTCACCCTTTCAAGACGAAATTGAGATCTAAGATAGCAATCCTTGCCTTCACTCATGCTATAAGTGGATATTTTTCATAAAAAATGTATTCCAACTCAACATCATTATATAACAAATCTTGACCACCTACTTCAACTCTTTACACATAAATACTCATGTAAATCGGGTAAACCTTTCTTTAAAAAAAAAATTCCGATCCTTAATATTCTTGATTCTAAACCATCTATGATAGGGGCAGAACACATATTTTTGTACGTTGTCACTCTTCAGTGTGTTCCTTCTCTTTATGTGTTCCTTCTCTTTGTGTGTATAAAGGCTAAATGTGCTATAATTATTAAACTAAAATACCGACAAGTGGTTCCATCCACTTCTATTAATGATTTGAATCCACCACTGAGTCAAAAAAAAAAAACAATACCAACATATGTATCATTGTCATTTAAGTAATTAACAAAACCAAAAAAATATAAGTATATTCCATCCACTTCTATTGTTAACTTGAATCTATCACTCAACTGAAAAAGACAATACCAATATAAGTATGTATTATTGTTATTTAAATAATAAGCAAAACCAATGTGATATACATACTAGGAAAAACATTGCCATATGAATATATCAAATGTGGATCTTCATCTATGTAGTCAGAGGCGAGAGGCGACCGAGACGAGGGAGGGCTCGCCTCCCCTCAGGCGCTTGAGGCGGGTGCCCGAGGCGACATTTTTTTTATTAAAGAACTTCTCAAAAAATATACATATAACATTGAAACTTTTGAAGAACATAAATAATACAAAAAAAAAACACTTCTAAGACTTATAATGCATCAAGATATTGGAGTCTCAAGGTGGAAGATTGGGTATTGGGGGTTTCGGGGTGGGGAAGGAGGATTTAAGTTACCAAATTTAACTTTCACAAGGTCCTCACCCGGGCGAGGCGAGATCTGCCGAGGTGAGGCATTTTTGCCTCACTTCGCCTCGCCTCAGCGCCTAGGTGCCTGAGACGAGTGCCTCAGATAACATAGATTTTCATGCACTTCAAGTCTCATCTTATATGATTACATCTCAAATATCATATGAACTAGAAATAAATCAATAACAAATAAGTTCTGAAAACTCAATTACATGTATCTCTAGTGCTTTTTACTTCAAGTTCCACTTATGCTCTATCTTGTTGAGTCCTAACTAGATGTTGTATCATGGACAACGTACGCTATATAACATCTACATCATTACATACTTGTCAGTCGTATTGCATTCTCAGGTTCAAGAAATACCCTACCAACATAGAATCTAACGATTAACATATTACTACAAAACATAAATAAAATAGAAAAAATAGAAATTACTAGCTACATGAACATCATAGTGAAGTGTTATATCTCATCACTTCTATCGAAACGGTTGTCCTAGGTGGAATTGAATCTACTACCTTTGATTTGATATGAGAACTGGCCAATTTTATAAACCATGATAAATGGATTCAAGGTGGTGTGAAAGGATATGGGTTGCACTGTAATGTTTGATGGATGAATAAATTACAAAGAGATTTATGATCAACTTTCTCGTTTACTGTTTCAAGGGCATGACATTTTTGAAGAGTATTGATGGGCATGAACTAGTCTGACCTCTTTGGTCTCATTAACGATGTTGTAGAGGAAATACATGAAGACAACATTGTTCACTTGGTGACTGACAATTGAATTGTCTTATAAGATTGTAGGGAAGAATTTGATAGAGGTTAGAAGAAACTTGTCTTGAGTTCCTCGTGCGGCACATTTTATAGGTTTGATGTTGGAGGATATTGGAAATGATCCACATGTTAGCTACTTAATGAGTCAAGGCCAACTAATTACATCTTTCATATATGGCCATCCTTGATTAGTACACATTATGAGAGAGCATGCGAATGGGTGTGATCTAGGACCAATGGCATCAACTATTGTTTGGTAATATGGACTGGTGGTTGCATACACTGGGACACCTACATCAATGTGAAATAAACATAAATGTTAATATTTGTTAAAAAAAATCTAGAATAAATATAAAAAAAGTTTAAGACTCGATGTAGTTGCATAAAAAATCATCTACAAATATATTTCAATGCCTTCTTTGTAGTCCTTGTAATAGCCTTTAAAGAAGAAATTGACCCTAAATCAATTCTCCAAGTCGATATCGAATCAATAGATGTTGATCAAATCCAAGAATCAGTTGATTCTGCAAATCATGCATGAGACTCAATAACAGTAGCATTGAATCCGCAACTTAAGTAGCAGATCCATGTTATCTAGGTCATCCATGTCCCTAGATCTGAGAGTCCTAACCAACAGACCCTTCCTCCCCACCTAATAGGGTAGGGAAGATTGCACGGAGTGGCCTCACCCCACGCCACCACACTCTGCCTGCCGCATTTGCGCCTTGGAAAGATCATGCCTCAACGACCATCCAAAGATGATTCTTCTGAGTTGACATTCCTTAATAGTTACATACATAAAACACATATTTAACTTCTCTCCGGAGAAGATGATGAATTGGGTCAGCAAACACAAAATTCATCTGAAACTTAAAGCTATGGATCTAGGTCTATAGGACTCAATAAAGGAGGTTGTGGATCCTCTGTGAAAGATGCAAAGCCGACAAAGGCCAGTGGTTGCCCATCTTCCGTCCCACTCCCTCTACCGGCTACCATTCCGTGGATATGCCCCCAGCCTCCGTATCAGTCAAAAATTTCTGGCACCAGTATGACGGAGTTTTGGTGATTTCTCTATTTTTTTTTGCATTTTAAAAAAGCCAATCAAGGCAATCCTGGAACATTTTTTTTCTCTCATATCAGTCAAACCAGCCAATCCAATCCCAATCTGGATCAAGAACAGTCCTGGCAAGGATTGTCGTCTCGGATCTCGGCTTCATCTCGGAAGCATGAAAGAGAAGATATCTTGTGAGATTCTCGGAAAAATCTCGGGAGATCGGATCTCGGATTTCATTTATGCAGGGTATACTTGACCCAATGATTGCCATCTCACATCTATATTTTATCTCACGGAGATTGAAGATAAAAGATCTCGAAAAAATCTCAAGAGATTAGATTTTGGAAATACCAATCAATGTGCATGTTTAGATGTAGAATATCATATAATCTTTTTAAAAAAGACAGGAGAACTCAAATTAAATATTAAAATAAGTTGTGAGAGAATTAAAAACGTAATACAGAGATGGTGAACTATTGTTAGCATGAGACATACAAAGGATCTTATGTCAGATCAAAGTTTTATCTTGAACAATATAGATAGGAAATTGATAACATTTTGGGTCAATTGTACATATATAGTTATTAAAATATTAAGCTATGAAATTTTATCAAACAATAATGTTTAGATGAATATTTGGAAGGATTTCATAATAAAATTGGTAATATAAGAAGGAAACTTAACAAGATCATCTAACAAGTTGGGGATAATAATAGGCGGAGAAGATCAAGGTATCACAGGTACTACATAGATATTCTTGTTTCGGCGATCTCGTTTCTCGGACGCAAGGAAGAAAAGAGAATCTCGGGAGATCTCGAGAGATTCTCGGGAGATCGCATTCCATGAGTCCTGGTGAATCCACGTGCCAATCCCTACACAGAAATCCTTGACAGGATCTGTGTGGACCAGTGGGGTTGCGCTGCTGTGCTGACCCACAGACAGCCTTCAATCCCTCTTTCCTGGCAATGTTTTTCCAAGACTGACCGGCATGGTTTTTCTTATCCATGACTGCTAACCTTCTCCCAAAATATAAGAAAAGTCCACCAACAACATATGCAATTACCCTGGATGGCATTTTAGAGGCACAATCAACTTCTCTCTACCCTTTTTGCAATTGTGTCCTCGTATTGCTTTTTCTTCATGTTGCAATAGCAAATTATTCTGCAGATTGACAACAGTTGAGTCAAAAGTAGGCTAAGCACATGAAAATTTGCTGCTACTTCATCCACAAGCAACGTGTTCTTACTCTAATACTCATACTCCTGTCAATTTTCCATCAATGAGAATCTAACTAATATTTGCATGAGGTCATATGAAATTTTGAACTAACAGGAGTTCAACACAAACAGAATATGAAAGGTATTCATGATTGTATAGGTATCATTCATGCTTTAACATCCCAGAAGTGAATGAAAGACCCTTCATTTGAAACTCAAAAGGATCAATTAATTGTTGGTATCTGCTACATGCGACTAAATTAAAGTCTGTGATTCTCTGAGCAGGCCAAGAGGTTCAGTCTTGAATATATAAAAATATAAGAACCTAGAAAACATCCTTTATATGTATAATCGGGTGGGAAGCAGGTCCTGAGAAAGAATAAAATAATCATTTACTGGAGAAGTTTATCCAATTTACAAAAAGAAAAATTATTCAGTAAGCAAAAACCAATCAAAAAATGAGACGCATTGTTTGCGGTTATCAACAGTCCTCCATTTGATGAGAAAAGAGGTAAACTCACCCTCCCCTCAATCAGGTCCTCTGTTCCAATGTTGACAACAGTACAACCGATGGCTTTTGCAGAGTTGAGGCAGAGCGTGTGATTCTCGTTTCTCTCCCAGGGGTTTAGTGAACATTTGGTATTTATCGCTCGTTCGTCTATGGTCCCGGGAGCCGCCACGTTGATGAGCTTACTATATGTTACAAACAGTCCTCATTCCAAAACATCCCCGGGAAAGCAAACAAATTCTGTAGAAAGGGAAGTGAACAAAAGACAAGCAAATGGAGTAGAGAAAAAGAGGATTAACGCACCACAGAAGAACACCATCCTTGGCTAACTCAAAGAGGTCATCGGTGAGAGGATTGATGGGGACGTGCCGCTTGAGGAACTCGTCCCCGGCAAGGTAGCTATTAATGTGTGAAACATAAGAGGCTTTCTCAGATTCGCTGATCGTGTGAAGCAGCGTCGTAGTGGCGGCTTTGAGAAAGTCGGATGAGTTTTTGGCTCCCGTGTGCCCCTTAAGCTTCAAGCATACCTAGAGAAGAGCCCACAGCAGGTGGAGCCGCCCATATTCGCAAAACGATGTTACCGAGGAGCAGAAAGGAACTCGTAACTCATACGCAAAAGGGGAGGCAGAGGAGGAACCCGGAGGAAGAGCTCGAAGTCGACTTGCTCGCCAAGGTCTGGAAAGGAACCGTGGAGGAAGGACGCCCTATCCTCGTCGCTGAGGGAGCCGCCCGCCAACTTCAGCCCCGACATCCTCCCAGCCAGGTCGGCCACAGTCATCGTCCCGCCGCCGCCCTTGTCCCCGATGACTTGAAACTGCCCGGCCACTGTCGCTCAGACTCCAGGCGGCAAAAGGCGGGACCACAACCGCCATTGCAGCAGGCAAGGACACAAGCACGGAAGAGAGAAACGTGAGGAGGGCTTCACCTGAGACTTGAGCGATCTGAGCTCCACCTGCGTGAACTGGTTCTGCAGCCACGGATCCGAGACCAGAATCCCCACATACCCTGCGGCACGGCTAGCCATCTCCCTTCTCCCGACTCCACTCCTCCCCTCAGCTCTGCGGCTCTTCCGCCTCCCGCCGCCAAGACTCCCTCCGGTACCGCCAGAATGCTGCTGCTCGAGAAGGGAGGAAGAAGGCGCAGAGTGATGGCGGCACGGTGGAGCGGAGGGCGCTTTCACTTTCGGGTGACAACACCTGGAAAGAGGGGGAAGGCGGGCTCGGCTGCGCGCCCGTCACCGTCACCGTCCCAGCCGGCCGTTTCGTTTCGAAGGCGATCATTTCAAATTTTGGGCAGCTTTGAAGGCCCGGCCTCGGCCGTGCGGTCGCCACCAGAGAAGCAGCGCAGAGACGGTAAGGAGGGTCAAATTCGGTAGGGAAATTATTTCTTTTCTTCGTCGGAAAAGGAATTATTAATTTCCAATTTCCCTTTAGATGTTTAATTTTAATTACGGTCCATTTTAAATTAATACATTCTAGCCCCAGTTTCAGTTTTAATTTTTTTCAACAAAATGGGAACCGAATTCAGTACTTTACAAAACGAAATTACGTTTCTTTATTTAGAAACAAGCTAATAAATCACATATAACCAGTCAATTTTAATATATTCACCCAAAGTTTTATTTATTTCCATTACGAATTTGTATCGTATTCAAATAATTTGTATTTTAAATGTATTATAGTTAGGGTGCAAAAGACCTAAGTCGAGTCAAATACTATGGTATTCAAATTAGACTTAATTATTTTACTTGAGCTAGTACAAATAAACCCGACCCTTGTTCAAGTTTACCTTTTTATTCAACCAAGCTAAGTTTGAACTCAAACTCAATATAAAATTTGTTTATAAGATTAAAACTTGAGCTATACATATTTGTAAATTTCGAACATAACCTCATTCACGAAGTTTAATTTGCGTATAAAATCAAATTAAATTTTATTTAACTTGTTTTATTTATTTTTAGTAATATCATATAAATAAAACTTTATTAATTTTATTTTAAATAAAGAATATTTTATTAGATAATTAAACTGATTTAGTTACAAGTTTGTAACCTGTTCAACTCTGATTCGTTGACGAATCTAATTTTACTATTTTTTTCAAATTTATTCATTCGACATAATAAACAAAATTATTGAGTATCTGTCAGACCAAGTTACAACGGATTGTATTAGTCCATTCACACCCCTAATTTTAATACTATCTATATAGACAATAACTATATTAAAATATCATCAAATCCCAAAAAAATGAAAACACAATCAGTTACTTCTGATTTCTATTTGGATAAATTATAAAAAATGATTCCATTTTTTATAAACACATAAAATATATTAATAGAATTTGAATATAATATCTTTTGTCCAAGACAAATAAAGATTCAGCTCAGTCTTATCACACCCTACCAACTTTTTGAACGACAAAAATGCCCCGCACCGTGTGAACGGAGCCGGGTAGTGCGCCCCGCGGAGCACGTGAAGGCGCTCCTCTGTCACGCGCAGCCCCCCCTGCTGGGCCATCATAAAGCACCGCGTGCTCCGTAAAGGCGCCTCCCAGTTGGGCTCTATACTTCCACGCCGGCCCATCGGAATCTCGCGCCTCCCGTCTCAGCCTCTCTCTCTCTCTTCCCCTGCGCGTGCTCCTGGGTGAAATCCGGGCGCCGTGACGTAGGGAAGGGAGTATGCGTATCGTTTATTGGAGACCGTCGTACCCGTTGAGCAATTCTCAAAAAAATATATTTTTTTACTCAACGAAAATAGGGGATGACCCAGGAACGATTCTCAAATACTTTTTTATTTTTTATTTTTATCACGCACCCGATGACCCAGTGACTGTTGACGTCTGCTGTCACGACCCGGATTTTTAACATGCACAGCGGAAGATAATCCGGCGACGTAACGGGAAATGATATCGGTCTGGAACCAAATAATACCAAAATTCACAATCCAATTAAATAATTCCAAATTTTACAACATATATCACCATAAACAAACACCTATCTAGACAAATTAAATACTAACATTGAATGAGTACACCACTAGCTCCTCGAATTCCAAAATACCACTACGCTTCTGCTGCGCTAAACCTGCACTCCTGAAAATATTAACAACGGAAGGGGTGAGTCACAACAGACCCAGTAGGACTTACACCCGAACTACCCCATTATAATAATGATTTCTAATGGTATGATAGAATAATAAGCCTAAAAATCAGATTTAATACATAGCTCTTAACTAATTATATATCTTTAATTAATTGATTACAAGATCAATCAACTACCCCAAATGATAACAGAATTCTATATGCATTAAAACCAACATACCCTACACATTAGACTACTCTAGGTATGCACATAACCTGACATAAAACCAAGAACATAACTAGAACACTAACCTTTGTGCCAACATACACAACTAGACACCTGTCTGAGTAAATACCATGCTCCATCTGATAAATGCAGTCACATCACAAAACTAGCACCAGATTTACCATATAGTAGGAAGTAACATATAGTAACTAAATCCCATAGTACCCCTAGGCAGGGGAGTACTTAGGATGAACCGCGGTATCTGGGATCGAAGGATGCTCCAGATTCAACTAATCTCCGCTGCCCACGGGCCACTAATTTAGTCTGGTGAAGTACATACAACCACAATGCAGCTCACTGCACTAACCACATTCCACAATGCAGCCCGGGCGACGAGGTACGAGGAGGCGGTGGGCGGTTTCTCGCGGACACGCGGCGGCCGACGTGGGCGGCGGGCGGCCGAGGTGAACGCACGGGCGCACGGAGCTCGAGGCGGCGACGCGGGAAGGGGAGAAGGCGGGGAGGCGCGCGAGGGCTCGCGCAGGCGACGGCCGAGAGGGAAAAAGAGGGGAAAAAATAGGGTTTTTCTCGCGGGGCAGGAAACGGCGCGGGGAGGGTTTCTCCTGGGGAGGAAAAAGGGGAATAAATAGGGGGAGGAGCAGATTAAAATATTAATAAATATTAACTTTTTTTATTTAAAAATACGGGGTATTACATCTGCTGCATCGCGAGTAACGAAGGTTCGAATCCCATTTCAAAAATGTGTAGGCCTAGTAGTGTTGTTCCGAATGTAGTGTTTTGCCTAAATTTTCATTTAGGCATTTTGTCTCCTCTTCGTGCATTACGATTATGGAGTTTGGGTTTAGTTTGCCTTAGTTTGTTTATCTTTTGTTTCTTCTTGTTTATAGTCGGTGTGTTGCTGTTGGGGTCTATCTTGCTGTCCTTCTATGACTTTTTCATAGTCATGTTTTCTCTTCAGAGACCGTTAATCTGGGCAAAATCCACACCTCTCTGGTGTGAGTTTTCGGTCTCGAAGCAGCTATCAAACTCCTTGAAAGGAGTCCTTAACTTTGCTGGCCGATCTTTGGCCATTATGTGGTTGTGTTAAGTTGTTGGACAAGATGGTCTTCAACGGAACTATGTTTATCGTCTTGTTAATCATGTCTTTGCTTTCATGTAATGGTGTCTCGGTTTGTCTGTACTCCTTTGCTACAGTATAAATGTGTTTGTGTTGTTGGTGTTCAAAAAAAAAAAAAGTCCGAATCCCATTCGAACTTCACAGTACACCTTCCCATGGAGTGCCTGGCTTTGACACCGTCCGTCAAGAAGTGATATCCCAATCTTGTGCCCCATGCACAAGGCCAGTGTCAACCGAGCTCAGCTCGACCGACCTTTTTATTTCAGACGTTAAGAATGGGCACTTGTGCACGCGATGGAAGAGGGACCTGACGTAATAAGTGATGCCACGCTTTCCTTTGTCAGCAAGGGGTCAGAGGGGTATTAGATTAGGGTAGCTTTGTACACGTTTGGACAAGTGTTGAGGTTTTATAAGGTGTTACTGCATAAATACTTCAAAACACTAAAGTTTAGAACCACGAATTCAGATATTTAACGGCGTTGGATGTGTTAAAACCGAGACACTTTTGCCAGGCTTGTTTTGCATTGTTCAAGGTTTAGTTTAGATTTTGAGTATTTTTTCGAATTAAATCAGATCAAATTAAATTAATTTAATTATATTTAATTTGGTTTTGTTCAAACTATATATTTTGTTGATATAATAAATCTGTCAATATATAATTTATTTTATTTGTTTTAAATCATATTTTAATAATTTTAGTGCGTATGTTTAAATATTTCATTATTTTTTTCTTAAAAATTCTTGAAAAAATTTATTTGTATAAAAAGGATACATAAATATTATATTATTTATAACTAAAAATAAAATATTTAAAATATTTAATTTAATTCAAATTATTAAAATCTTGACTTGATTTGAAGAATTTTAAAAATTAAATCAAATCAAAACAAATCAACTGAACCATCTTGCCGATTTAATTTAGTTTTTTGAGTTGAACGAAATAGTGAACAATCTTACATTTCTATCTAACCTACCATAAAATTGAGGTCTTGTGGTTGTCTCCTAATTACACAGACAAGATTAGGAATTTACTGGGGATACAAACTAATCATTCACGCAAAACACTCAAACTCCATTTATATAATTATGTTAAACGAACAAATTTTAACAAAAAGCATTTAAATTTATCAATGAATCGGACTTGAGCAGATCTTCACTCGATCAGATAAACTTGCAAGTGAGTTGAGTAAATACTTAATTAACAATTTGATAAAACATTTATTTAAAAGATAAAATAGAAATATTAATAATTATATAATCACTTAAGAATACATATCATAAGATGAAATAAAATTTAATTTGATTTTACAATTAATTTTATAAATAACTCAAAATCAAGTTTTATAAAAAAAATTTAGACCAAACTCAAGATTCATAAATAAACATGACCAAGCTTGAACTTGAATTCGTATTGAACAAGAGTTGCTTTCTAACCTAACCAGTCAGGTTTGAACTAAAGATCAACTTTGTCCATAAGGACTTGAATTCGAGTAGAGATAGAAGAAACATATATAATATACCTTTAAAAATATTATAACGACCAATATCAACGTCTTATTCGATCTTAGTAGTTAATAGATGAAAAAAGTAACATACATATAAAATGATTTAATCAATATAAAGTATAATTTATATCCAAATAAAATAAATTTAAATTATATTTACCATACATAATATTATATTGTCATAAAAATGTACAAAAAATACAATAACCAAAGGCCTCGTTAGTTAATCATTCCCATCCTGCAATTGTTTACATCGTCATTACCGTCAACACACTTCGAGGTTACAACCAAAGAAGTAATGGCCCGTTTGATATCTTATTAATTTAGAGATAAAGTTCGTTTATCCCCCAAAATCCCAAATTTTTAGAATGGTGGTCTAATAGATAGTAGTAGATGCTATGCTAGTACATCATAACAAACTTTATACGTGATAAAGATCAGCATGGATGGATCAAGAACATAGGCAAACTCGCCTCCAGGTTTAGTCTTATTTTTGTAGTGCATCTTGTCTCTCACAACCAATCACCAAAAGAAAGATATATGACAATAAATTACCGTATCCAAGGGTTCATCCGCAAGGGCCGCTGGTCAGAGGTGTAAATAAAATCTGATTCTTTGATATTTCGTTTCAATTTATATAAAAATTAACAAATTTAAAATTTATTTTTGTATCTTATAAATTATCAAAATTATAGTCGGATATTCTGATAACTTATCCAAATCAATTAATTTTATTTCTATTAATCTAATTTTGATAAAAATTATATATAGATAAAATATAATAAAATAATATAATATATATAATATATAATATATATAAATTGATAAAATGATAAAAATAAAATTTTAAAAAAAATATATCAAATTTTAGTAATCACATATAAATTATTGATTCATTTTTAATCAAAAAATAATAATTAATATGTATTTCAAAATTTATCAGATTCGATTTCAATTCAATTTCAATAACGTAATCAGAATCGAATCAAAATTGAAACATAATAATTTCAAAATTATCAGAATCAGAATCAAAATTCTGGTCACTCTGTTACCGAATTCGACCCGTTTACAGCCCTACCTCTCGTTAAGTGTTGCTGACGGAAGGATAATATGGAAGAAAAACAAGATGGACAACCAAGCGATCAGTGTGCCAACCTTCGCCAGTAGTAGCAAAAGGAGATCGATAATTGAGCTTCAAGAACAGTTAAGTTGCTGAAGCACGTATTTCCGAAATATTGGAAACGTTTCGAGCCCTAAAAAGACAGTTTTCGAGTACCAAGACCATGGTAACACGTGCAACCAACGTTTCACGCTATCTGCGACAAAAACGACCATCTACAGCAGTTGCATGAGTGGCGAAACCAGCTCATGTGATGATGATCTGAGCTGCACAAAATCCAGCTATCTACAAATTTCCTCCAGGACAATCTGTATATACAAACAAGCCATTCAGCTTTTACTAAAATATGAAAGTAATGTTGCCTGCGCATCACCTGCTTGCTTAATGGTTTTACCCTTTTTCTTGGAGTCAACGGCACTGCTAGGGATGCAGCTGGGCACCTCTGCTTCATATCCCCGCTTGGCACTGGACTTCTCTGTTACCTTCTCGTCTCTGTAATATTCATGTTCTAGAGTGTTTGAAGATTCCCTCTCCACAACGTTGTCAGGCTCTTCCTTGATTCTCACATTTTTGGTACTTTGTTCTCTGACATCGTCTACTCCAGGTTCTTGTTTGGTAGTTTCCGGAACATGTGTTCCTTGGATGTCCAAGTCAGGCTGCCTTTCATTGACACGTTTCTTCGAAAAGAACTTTGAGATGGGTCTGCTCTCCGGAGGCTCTAATTTTATCTGCAAGTAATCAAATAATGTTAATACTTTTTTTTGTCTAAATGTTAATACCATTATATGGACAAATCAGACAGCCTTGGTCCTCTCTCTTAATAATTATTAAGGCAGGAAAATCTGAAATTGGACTCATTAGGTTAATTTGATCTTTTATGATTTATTTAAAATGATTTAGATAATTTAAATATCTATGATAAAATAAGTTAAAATCAACGTGAGTGGAGAATGCATATAACTAACCCCAAATAATTTGGGATTAAGTCTTAAGATGTACTCCAGTTGCCACAGCCACTTACAAAAGAGAGCCTTATTAGAAATTTCAATGAGAAGAAAACTCGTGCCTCCTCCAGCCCTCGATCCCCAAACCTCACCGTAACTTATCTAGTGCCATCACTCTCTAGCAGAAGATTTTAATATCCAGAAGAAAACATCCTGGTAAGATTCAATTTTGCTTCTTACCTTATTTGGGATTTGAAAATTAAGAAATAGTATAAAGGTAAACTTGATAAGACTGACTACAACTGCCATCCTCAGTAAGTTAGCTTTCCATCCTTTGTGTTTCGTAACCACTTTCCTCAAAACTGAACTCCAATCAGCTGTCCTTGGAAATTTTTTAGAGAGCGAACTGATAAACCGTGGGTAACCGATAAAGAAATCCAACATCTTCACACCCAATATATCAACCAAAGCTTCTTCCTCTTCTCCAGAGAGATTCAGCCCCAAACCAGAGTCTTAATAGAAGTTAACATTCAAACCGGCGGTTGCATAGAAATCAAGATATAAGCCTAGCTTCTTCCTCTTCTCCGGAGAGATTCAGCTCCAAACCAGAATCTTAATAGAAGTTAACTTTCAAACCGGCGGTTGCATATAAATCAAGATATAAGCCTCGAGAAAGATCATTTGCTCCTAATAAAAGTATTATATACACAGTGGACATGAGTCACTTTCACTTGTTTTAAGCCCACCATTAGCCCCTCTACAAAAAATTGCTGCAATCGGTTTCTTCCTGATCACACCCATCACTTGTGTGAGAATGACAAAAATAAAGAGAAGGATACCCCAGCCCAAGGGGTGTCAATGGACTGGGTTCAGATCGGGTAACTAAAGAAACCTCAAGCCTGTTGGCTCCAATGATCGCTGGATCGGAATCGGTACCCAGGTTGGTGGGTACCGATCTGATCAGATTGGCCAATTCTTTAAGAGAAAAACCAATCCAGAATTGGCCCATATCGGATCCTTAAAAAACCTTAAAAAATGAAAAAAAAAACAAAAATATGGGCCCAGATCAGACCCGATCCAGAACAGGTGACTTGATGGACCCAGTAAGGGGTTCTTCCCCTCCCAATAGGGCAGGGAAGACCGCCACAGAGGGAATGATTCCAGCGCCGAATCATTTGAATCGGCCGATTCCGGGCTGTCGTTGATTCGGACAGGAGATTGGAGTTGGATTGGCCCTCCAGACGAAAATTGGATCAAGACTGACGGATCCGACCCCGATCCAATCCAGCCGATTCTGCAATCAATGGATGACTCAAGTTGGGCTTGGTTGGGCCCAAGCCTAAGAAAAAGGAACAGGCTCGGGACTCGGGTGAGGCTTTGATACAATTTGGGATTCAGGCCAGGCTTGGATCATGCTCAAACTCATTGTCTACTAACAAAGTATATATGTTTCTGTAAAAAAATATATTTGTAAAACAATTTTTCCAAAAATATATTTGTTTACAATTATCTAAAAATATGAAAATGTTATAAAATAAAAAATATATGTCCTAAGTATATCGAAGAAAGTTTTTAGATGATTTTATATTAAAAAATAAAAATAGAATTATTGCAATAAAAATAGATTCAGATGATGAGTTGTTATGATTATGAAAAACTGCAAGTTCGGAGTGCTTAACATGTATCCATTCAAAATTTGGAGTTTCGAGGACAAGAGAAATGTTTCAATGGCCCAAAGACAAAAAGTAGCGGTCCTATTGGGCTTTCAGCTTCAGGCTTAGCTAAGCCCAGGCCTGGCCTTATAAGAGAAGCAGACTTATTTTCATTTATAAGCCTAAGCCTAATACATAAATGGGCTGAAAGCTCATAACTAAGACTGATATTTGTACCTATGGTTGGGTCAGGTTTTTGGGCTTTGGGAGGGGGCCATTGACACACCTACATGGATTGCAGAATCGGCCGATCCGGATCGGGATCGGCCGATTCTTGGATCGGATCGGACCCCTCTGATCCGATTCCCAGCGGAACTACCGATCCGGACCGAAGATCGGTCCGGATCGGTGTTTGTAGGTGGAATCGGTGCCGGAATCGACCGATTTGGTCGATTCTAGATCGATTCCGGCGATTTCAGGCCCACAGACCGCTGCGGCAGCCAACCCGCCGCAGGGCCCTCTTCCCTGCCCTATCGGGTGGGGAAGACGGGGCTACCGGGTCCTCGGGCGGGGAAGATGACCGCGGCGGCTGCAGCGCTGCCACAACACCATTTTGGGGGCGATTTCAGGCCGATTTCGCCCCCAAAATGCTCTAGATAGAATCAGAATCCGATATAGAGTGTTATTTTAATTTTTTTTTAGGTTTTACCACTTTTTGAAGGACCGATCCGGAACGATTCCAGATCGTTGTTTCTTCCGGCGGATCACTCAGAATCGGACCGATCCGATCCGGATCAGTACCCACCGATCAGGTGGCCGATTCCGATCTTACCATCCTTGCACACCTACCTTCTCAAGACCATAGGATCCTAAAACAAAAGCCAACTGATCTGCTGTTCAAAGGTGTAGAGAATTTTGCTGTGCTCATGCCAGCAGACAGCATTACCAACACGAGAATCAAAAATGGGGAACCAAAGCAAGTAACAAAAATGAGACGCACACAAACCTTAACGGGGTGTTTGGATACATGATAATTTTTGTACACTTTCGTGATAAAAAATTATATTAAAATAAAAAGTGAACTAACTCATGACATAAAATTATAATGTTTAGAGGGATGTGATAACAAAAAAGAGTTACTATCATTCATGACCAAACAAAGTGGGAGACCACAAGAAAAAAGAAAGAGGTGAGACCCTCTTTTTTTGTTTAAGAAGAAAATCACTTTCAAAACATAAAATTGTCAAGGTTGTCAAACACTTCTTTTAACAAGTTTTCTTACAATTTTTAAAAATTAAAATAAAAACCTTTATTATCATGCAACCAAACACCCCATAAGAACTTAAGGTTATCATTAGAGAAATGAAAAAATAAATTCAAGAAACAGGACACCGTGATGTGGGACAAAGCGAGTGAAGCGACTAAAATAAAGTGATGAATGACTAAACTGAATCAGTCCGACTAAAACCAGAGCTGAACTAGGCTTAAACCGACCTGAATTGGAATTAAACCAGCTAAACCGGTCTCAAACCGATCATAATGGACTAAAATCAAAGTGAACTGGCTCTAAACTGATTGAACCGAACTAAAGCAGATAACACTGGCATAAACCACGTCTGAACTGGTGGTTGGCCATGAACTAGGGGCAATTGGTGGCTCGGGCAGCCGAGGCGGCAGCATGGGCATGGCGGAACGACAAACAACGCAGCGGACTGATGGGATTCTGCCAGGAACAAGGATGTGTCGCACAAAGGGGATGAGTGTGGGGCAAGGATCGTGGGATCTGAATTGGGACCCAGATTGGCGGGTCCCGATCCAATCTGGATCAGATGTATAGGATGATCCTGGCCGATTCTCCGGAAGAAAAACTGATCAAGAACCAGTCCTTCAAAAAACCTTAGAAAACATAAAACAGGTATGGGGGCCGAAATTGGCCTCAAAATGGACCGTATAAGGCCTCTGTGGCAGCCCTGCGCCATCTTTCCTGCCTTGTTGAGTAGGACCAGGTCCATCGGATCCTGGTAAGTCACCAAATGATGGATTCCATCGAAATTAGGCCTGATTTTGTTTTCTACTTGAGCCCCAGGGATCAGCTGGATTGGCCGATTCTCGATTTGATTGGGGGCCGATCCAACTGATCCAGGCTGATTCCTCTGGGAGTTGCCGTGGATCGGCTATTCGGGGGGGGGGGGGACTGGATCGGAGGTGCTGATCTGATCCAATAATTGGCCGATTTGCAAAATATGGAGCAAGGCAATGACAACGTGGGTCTGGTGTTGCGAAGTCCTTGGAGGTGCAAGGAGCCCGGGAGAAAAAAAGATGACCCTTTTGGACTTGACATCGAACAGCCAGAGAAGAAGGTGGCAGAAGAGCTTCACGTCTGGGGATAACTGGACAATGCAGCTGTGGGAGATCGACATGTGAAAAAATACGATTTGATGGGAGAGAGATGCTGATGGAGCAACTGTGCTGTGGTATGTGGACTCTCTCAGTGCAGATGGAACAGCCAGCGATATCGGAGGCATTACTCTAGGGATCGCCAACCTATCGAGCAGCTCAAACTCTGTTGTGCAAGTTGCTGGAGATGTTGCTCCACCCGAGTTCAGTTTTGTTGGAAAAGTTATACACTGGTGCCAAACCAGTAAGATGAACAAGGAAAAAAAGAGCCGAAGACAATCAAGCAGAGAGGTGCAAGCTGCAGATCACCGGGGGTGAAAGGGAAAAGAGTTCTAGAAGGGGAAGAAGGATGAAGACCCTCCTTGCCAATAGGTGGGAAAGGAGAGAGAGAAGATGCCAGGGCAGAGCCCATACTGAACCTTGAAATTCCAAAAATACCTTTTCCATTCACCTCCTTGCATGAAGTACAAGCATGGAATGCCATCTCGCCGAGATCTCGCGAGATCTCAGTCTCGCCAAGGGGGCCGAGAAATGAGATCGCGAGATCTCAGTCTCGCAGAGATCTCGCGAGATCTCAGTCTCGCCAAGGTCGATCCGCGACTACTCTGCGCCCCCCATTTATGATAGTGTAAACATATTAATATATCTCATTATCACTTATACTATCGCAGATAAAAATGTGCTACAAGTTTAATACCATATTAGTATTTAAATAAGATTGTACACAAGATTAAATCTTTTAGAAACACAAAGATCATTTTTTTGGTATTAAGAGTACTTTGTAATTGTTCATTCACACAATTGATGTATAAATGTGTTATATATTTTTATGTAAATTCATTGATATACTCCTATCTTTATAAGATATTATGTTATGTTTCATACATATATACATTTTGATCCGAGAATCTGAGATCTGATCTCCCGAGATTTTTTCGAGATCTCTCCGAGATCTCTTCTCTTTCACCCTCCCGAGACGAAGCCGAGATCCGAGATGGCAAACCTTGAGTACAAGAGCTCTATTTATAGAGCTATTTTGGACGTCTTGACCCTCTTTTGAGCTATTTACAATCATGTCCATATGCCAAAAAGAAAGACTAAGAAAACATTCTAAAGTACCCACATTAATTTCCCCATCACAGTGGCTTGAAAAATATTTATTTAGTAATAACAACCTTGATGCAGAACTCAAGCCAGTGGACCTAACATCATTGAGGTCAAAAATGTACCAAGGCTAAGAGAGTTTACCTCTTTAATGCACTCTGCTCCATCAAATGCTGGCTTCCCCATTGCAGGCGTTACAGGATACCATCCCTGAAAGTCACAGAGTTCTTTTAAGCATAAAATAAAAACAGGCATATAGCCCATAAGTATAGATCCACTGTAGAGCACAAAACAAATCAACCCACATGACAAATTTCAAAACATTATGAGAAAGATGAAAAAAAGTGAATACCAATGAAACTCAGCATAATAAACCAAGGAGGTAATCATAATACCCAAAGTAACAGTAAAAGGTTTCTGGTCTTACTAAATCAGAACCTTCATACGGCCCCATGACTGAACCACATTTTGAGGCGGGACAGTTTATCCACAAATCAATTGAAGACTTGTCTCCGAGAATAACAGGCATTCGATCTGTAAAACTAAAATAAGTGAGCACAAGTTTCGAAAGAAACCTTGAAGAAGTTACAAGAGTAACTACGATGAGAAAAAGACCTAAAGTCATAAACTAAAACAGAATTTTATAGAATTATTACAATCTTACACGAATAAACTATGAATCTCATGAAGAGTTAGATATAACACTTTTTTTTTGTTCACGTGGCCCAGTGGCCAGGACACCCCGCTGGCGCCGCGGGTGGCGAGGGTTCGACCCCTCGGTCGAACCCCACATGTCGTGCCCCCCTGGGGACGCCCGGCTGAACAGCCGCCGGGAGGCTCGCTCGAAGCCCCGACTTGCGCCCCCAGGCGCAGGTCTCGTGCCAGTCGAGCCACGCTCGACCAGCTAGATATAACACTTTTGGTATGAATAGTTTATTGGTTTGGGAGTGGATATTCTTATTTAGACATCTTGTTTGGGTTACTGAATTTATGTTTTTAATTTCCTGGCATGTATTGGCAGGAATCGCACCTATCAATGCAATTAAAAGAATTCCAGAAATGAGTTCGAGTGGGAGAAAAAAATCTGCGATAAATGAATCCTGATTTGTTGAACATTACTTGTAACCTCCTGCTCTACAATATAGCTTGATTTTGTAGTCCAAATAATCTCTTACCATAAAGGATCTGGGATGGTAGTAGTTAGTGAAGAAACAATATTTGTACAAATCAGTGAAGCAATCTCCCACAGTCCAAAGATAGAAATCATCAGAATATTATGAACCCATCAATTCATTAAGTCTACTATAATTGGCTATGTATCAATGGAATCTCATGATCCATACATCACGAATTGGTATATCATAATGCAATAAAGTATGCATCTAGTTTATGTTTAGAACGCCACAATTCATTCATTCAAAAAGAAGTAACCAAGTACATGGTGAAAGAGTGCAACAGAGGGAGAGGGGGAACAACAAGAAAAGATATGGTTGGATCCACTACTACGGTGGTAGTGGTCGAGAAACCTCAACACAATCTCTTCCAACTTGAGAATCTATCCATAAACGCAGCCCTGTCCAAGCAGGATCCGAAGTGCACAAAATACCAGTCCTTGAGGAAAGAAGCAATCAGATTGAGAATCCCAGACAGGTTGAGAAGCTGCTCCTCGAAATCCTAGAGTTCCTGAGACACCAAATAGACCAAAGCATGGGCAGAAAAGATAAGTTCCACAGATGAGTTTCCAAACACCAAGGGTTGACCTGGGACCATCGTAACAACAAGGCCTCCAAGCTCTCAGGTCCCTCCAATGGTCAACCCTAGCTTTTGGACAGCAATAGTCGGGTACAAATCACACCACAGTAGATAAAAAGGTAGCTAATGCTCTCCACTTTTGAGCCACAAATAAGGATTCCAGAATTGGAATTGGAATCAGATTGAATCGATCTGGATCATTTTTTTCTTGCTTCAAAACAATTCAGAAAATTCAGAAAAAATCTAACAAATTATGAAACACTTTAAAATTTTGTTAAAAATATAAATCTAATGTCTAACATGTCATAATAATGATAACATGATTATTACAAATTTAGAATATACATGATAAATGATAGTGATACAAATGATATACATTTCACTAAAATTGGTGATATTAGATGTCATCATCATTTTTGTTGTGCTCGTAAGTATCCCATTCAATGTTATCCCTCATGATCGGTGCGGACCCACATGAAAATAGTGATTAAGGCATCTAGCTAAAATCATAAATTGTCTCTTGAAGAGAATCTTTGGATGAATAGTGCTAAAAACCTGAAGGAGAAGCAACCTCTAGAAAATTGTTACTACATACTCATCAAAATACCTTTGATGTCAACATTGACTACTACTAAAATGTTGCTTAGAGCTCAAATTTGATGCACATGCACTGCTAGTATGTGCACTAAAAGTGGAACTATCATCTCCTTCTCTAGATCCTCCTCCTCCACCACCACCACCTCTTCTATGTGAAAGTGATGAAGATTGGGTGGGTGATATGTACTCTTCTTCATCATCCTTTGAGGTGGTATTGTCACTTCCAATTGCATAATATCGCCTAATGTCTAACTTTCTCTTTTTAGATTCTTCTTCTAACTAAGATGAAGTTCCAATATCTAACCCACGCTAATATACCTTCTTCAATGTTGCAAAAGACCTATGTAGCCTATATGCCATTTGTTTTGTTTTTATGGGAGTAGGTTCTATGGCTGGGGGTAAGGATAAGACTAAGGATGGGGATGTGGCTTGGGATACCACGGCTGAAACTAGGTTGGTATAGGTTGAATGTCATAAACAACCTTCTCCATAGGTTCACTTTCAACACCATCAAGCTCCCCTTCAGCCCATGCACGGTCATCTGGGTCAAACTTTGATGGTGTCCTCCCTTCTCTCTCCTCTAACCATGCAGAAAGTGAATGTTCCTCTTATAAA
This sequence comes from Cryptocoryne crispatula var. balansae, assembly GCA_036172225.1. Lineage (NCBI taxonomy): Eukaryota > Viridiplantae > Streptophyta > Magnoliopsida > Alismatales > Araceae > Cryptocoryne > Cryptocoryne crispatula. The sequence goes on along the minus strand of CM069929.1, from coordinate 9,001,677 downwards.
ATATTGTTCGCATCCACCTCTTTAAGCATATGGGACTCCAAAGTAGCTCTCTCTTCATAAGGCCCTCCCACGAATCTTGCAAATCTCTCCTCTGTCAACTTTTGATGGGCCTTAATGTTATTGATCCGCAAACGTATGTTGTAGTGATAGAACATCAGCTTGTCTAGCCTCTCCTCTCATACATCAACCTATTCATTCTCTTCGTGTGAATAAGGTTAAAGGCGCCCCAATACCTCTCGCAATGAAAAAAACTTGAACTTTGGCTAAATATGTGCATGACAATAGAAACCAGTGGATTCTATCAACTTCTTATGTTCACGTGCACCCACCATTCAGTTGTAAAAAGAAAATCCAACAGACTATTAGTTTTATCAAATAAGAATATACTTAGCAATAAATTATTACAACTTAGATTTACATACTTGGAGAAACTTTGTTGCAAGAATATCTCATATTTGGATCTGAGTACACCCCGACCTTTATCCTACATAATTGTATCTGAACAAAAGAGAAACGTTATAGAGTTAGCATCTTTCTTTTCAAAAACAAGTTCAATGTTCTTTTGTCCTGCTAAGTCATCAAAAATCTTCTAATCACAGCCAATGTACCCCTTATTACCTCATTGTCATTGCGCATATTCCCTCCATATTGGATCTTGGGGCTTAAGACATATCGGACATTTAACACATGATGTAAGATAAAAACATATATTTAACAATGAAAAGAGAATCTTGAAATTAAAATTTGTGAAAACTACCTATTGTATGCACATTATAATGCAATGTCCTATCCTATCTGGCATTCACAATTTTTCACCACTTCTTATAACCTCTAGGATTCTTCTCCTCTATCCTCAACTTTGCCTTGTCCATTGCATCATATATAGATTTCCCATCTGATTTCTATCATCTGAGCCCACTAACCTCAACACATCTACCAGTAGCTCAATGATAGACAAATAATATTGGATCCCCTTCCAGAAATGCTTGTCTACAATGAACCCCTCCATTTATGCCAAGATCTCTAACTGGTCCACCTAATTATGTAAATCAACCATGTAAATTATATATTCCTAGGATGCAATGAACTGCACCAATACATGTCTATGTATATGTAAACTCTCCAAGACAATAAAATTTGTAGCAAAGCTTGTGGGCCCATGCATAATGAGATCGCGCCTTCTGTATATTGTCATATAATATGGAGTAAACGAAGCTATGAATAAATAAAATATGTGATAAGTTGAGCCTGGCTGACAAGTGTAGATACTGATGGCTTCTTACCAATATCCTCCAACATAAGATGTATAAAATATGTAGCATAAGAAACCCAAAAAGGTGGTCTCTTCTCCATCAACTTGTTACCCATTGCCTTATAGGAGAGCTCATTATGTGTCACAATATGTACAACATTCTCCTTACCAATCTCCTCCACAATGGCATCAATCAAAAAAAATATGTAGTCAGTATTTTTTATCTGACTAGGAGCATCTACTAACTTCAAAAATGAGGTGCCCTTTGAACGATAAATCAAAAAAATATCATGGACCTCTTTGTAAGGCTAGTCCATCCATCCCACTCCTTCTATACTAACTTGAAACTATCTATCCATGACTTCAACTCTTCAACCTCCTCTAAGCTGGCTCCTTATATGTATCGACTATTAAGGATTTTTAGTCCCGGTCTGGCCTCAACTAAAGTACCACCAAAGTCTAAAAGTAGGGGCTAGTGGATATGTGCAGGGATACCTGCATAAACATACATGCATAAATGTTAAAAATTTTGAAAAAAAAAAGTTGAATAAAATAAATTAACAATGTAAATTTCTTACATGAATGTAAGAAAAACTTAACATTATATCTTATTGCTCTCTTATCAATTATGTCGGTTGTTTTGATACCTTTAAATGTTTGTTTTAATGTTCTCTAGGAAGCACTATTCTTCATAAAGTAATAGGGGTCATCCATTGGTGGTGCAGTGGCCGGACATGTAGAATGTGAATGACGAAATGCCTCAAATGTCCCTTCTACTCCCACACCCTCACTAGGTGGGGGTCGGCTGTATTATGAACGATGTAATGGAACATCCCCAACTCCAAAGCCTCCCGCTCCGTTCCTCCTCTCCTCCTCTCTCTATGTATACTTACTTGCATGCCCCACCTTCCTCAGCTCAATGTTTGTGGAAGACTGATTCTCCTCATCCTCAGGTATTGCCCTGGATTTCTTTTTCCCCTTCTTTTTGTGTGTTAGGTAGTCATCTCTTCTCCCTATAAGCTTGTCATGCAACTCATCCCTCTATTCCATTAGAATCTCCCCCTGTGAGGCTTTTCCTGTGAGATAAGCCCTCATAGCCTCACTACTCTCCCTTGACACTTTGTCACATTTTTCACATTGCCACATAGTCCAGCTGTGTTGTTTCAATCAAAACACTCCTCCATTTATTTGCTTATCACACCACTTGTATTGCATCATCTTCTTCTCCATATCCACCAAGTGACTATGCTCCCACCTAATGTCATAAAAAACCAGTGCATCAGAGACTTCTTGCTCCGCCATTTAAGCTCCTTGTTCTACAATGTTAACAACTTAAAATATTAAATGAAGTATTAAATAAACCAAAAAAGGTAATTGGGATGGGGGGAAGATCGAATCGACCAAGACAGTCACCCTAGGTGACTGTTGGGGCAAGGGGGACCAGAATGACCCTTTACAGGACAGTTCGGTCAATTTCGTCTATTAATAAATACAAAACGGTGAAAATCGGCTGTGGGAATCAATCAAGGCTAAGAACATGGTTCGCCGGGTCGGCGACCCAGTCGGCCGGGTCGCCCAACCCGGCCGGTTTCCGGGCCGACCGGCCCGGAAACGACCCTGCCTGGCCGACTCCAAGCCGGCCCGGCAAGGGGTTGCGCGACCCAACTTCGGGTCGTGCGACCCGGCGACCCGGTCAGCCGGGTCGCCCGACCCCAGGGCGACCCGGCCTAGGTCAAATTTTTTTATACTATTATTATATACTTAAATTTTTTTTCTTCCTCCCCGTTACCACCATTAAAAAAAAAAATTCTTCGGGGGCCATTGCCCCCCTGATACCCCCCACAAGGGGCGCTACCCCCTTGACCCCCGCGACCTGACTGCGCAGGTCAATCCGCGACTACTCTGCGCCGCATTTAATAATAATATAACAATACTTCACTATCACTTATACCATCACATGTATATAAGAATTTTAATGATAAATGTGTTATATACTCAAATTTTATAAAGATCTATTTTAACTCTCTTCTCTTTCACACACATCATCAAAATTGTCAAGAATAATTATTTTTTGAGTGTCCCATTTATTGATTGTACAATAATATTTTACTATCATTTATATTATTACGTATGTTTAAAAATTATAATTATAAATATATGGTACATCTTAAAATTTATAAAATTGTTTGTTAAGTATCTTTACCTTCTCACTTAAGATTAACTCTTTTCCAACATATATTAATACAACATAATCACAAAAAAAATCATATTCACTTGTATACATGGATAAACACTCATATTCAATTATAATATAAAAAAATATAATTATATTTATGTATATATTTTATGTATACATAAATATATGACATAAAAATTATTGTTTCTATTTGTTTCTTATTTTTATATAATTTTTATATAAAATAAATAAAATCCGACCCCATCCGACCCGGGGTCGCGACCCTGTCCGACTAGGTCGGTTTTGGGGCCGACCGACCCCGGGCCGACCCCCGACCCTACCTTCCTTGGCTTAGAATTCATTCAAACTAAGTTTCAGATGAGCACGACACACCAATGGGGAAAAAAGCAAGAATCAGATGACGAATTGTTGAAACACTCTTCCGAAATCGTCTTGGAATCAGTTCTGAATCATCGTTGAATCACAAGGATCAATGCCAGAATCGCCTACAGATCGCTAGAAGAGCAAGAAGGATGCCAAAATCACTAGAAGACCACCGGAATCGTCAAGCCCTAGGTGGAAATCAACATAGTCGGCCCTCCAGGGACGATATTGGCAGTTTAATATCAGATCGATATTGGGCCTGAATCGGGCCCAATATCAATTCAAACAGGGACTTAAAGTTGCCCCGATCGAATCGGTTGAGAAAGACTGATTCCATGTTAGAATTGGTAGAATTAGATTGATTCAAACCGATTTAGACTAATTTGACCGATTCCACCAGACTTCCAACTGGAATTGGTCCTTCCGACTGGAATCGGATCGATATTCACTGATTGGATTCTGGAATCGACCGATTCCAATCTGATTCCACAGATTCTACAAACCATGTCCACAAAACATACAACTTCCAAACCCGATAAGGAACAACTTCAACATATAGGAAGTAGTAGGTAGTCTACCTCTGCAAATCTTCCATAAGGATAATTTGATTTTAAATGAAAACAGTGGGACCAAACCACTTTCCACCAGCACACTTGAAGGCCCCCAAAATAAGCCTGCATGTTATGATTTAACATCTTGAGATTCTGAGCATACAAAGCATTATGTGATCCATCATCAAGTCAGCCAAATCACTAATTTCTTTGATGGGAACCAAATCGGGGGTCAAGAACCGATTCATGATGAGTACAGAATCGGGATGCAAAGATCGATTAATGATTTTTAAAATTTCATGTAAATTTTGATTTTAGATCAATACAAAGTCTATCAAAATAATGTTTTCCAAATTTTAGAATTTTTTTATGATGTCTAGTTAATTTTCATTGTTTTTAGGCATTTTAGAACCCTGAATTTCATTTTTTTTCCAGTTTACACTGTTTTTCATTATTTTTTGTTTGTCTTGACCAACTGCTTGGTCCTATATAGGACCCTACCCCCTTATGTAATGGCATGGTATATGGATAAATGAAAATTGAAATTTGTTGTTGATTCCACTTTTGCCCCTGGTCATTCTCCTGTTTCCTATCCCGAGCTGGCTACCTTCCATTTTTACCCTCGCGGCCCGTCGACTTGAGTTAGGCGGATTCGTCTCTCTTGGATTCGATCCCGATATCAGCTGCGTCCTCCCGAGCTCCCTCGCAATGGCGAAATCCTAGATCTTCTTCCCCTCCTCCGATCTCTTTCTATGGTGCTCTTCTCCGGTTCTCCCTCTAGAGAAAAACATTCACCGTCCTTAGATCTACATTTCCCCTATCTTTATGAGTTCTGTTGATGTACTTTGGGCTACTTTACGGTAATCACGGTTGCTGTCAAGGCGTTTTACTTCTTCGTTGCTCCTATCCTCTTCCTCCTCCGACTCCTGGCAGCTACTTTCCAAGGTGGAGATCCTTATTCCTGTGTTTTCCATGCCAACGCGGACCATCCGAAGTTGGATCTGAAGAAGAAGAGCTTCTATGAGGTCTTGGAGTCGGATCTGCTTATTAATAGTCCGTCCAGCTCTTACAAGGAGTTATGCATACTGGTTTGACCAATTTCTGATATTTGAATGGTAAACGCTAACTTTCCAATGACGTCTCCGAGGTTCTTTCTCATAGATATAAAGATGAGAAGATGATTTTGAGAAATCCGAATGTTATTTTTTAAGTCGTCACTTGGTATATTGAGTCTCTTTCAAAGAGAAGCGTAGCTTCTATTGAGTGTTGCCCGAATCTATTGGTTCCGATGGTAGCCTCATCAGATCTGAGCTATTTCTGAGTTTGTGCTTATCGATATTGAAGCTTACAGTAAATTCATGTCAAGTTGTGTTCTAAAATTGTTCCTCTTCTACTAGACTGGTCCATCTCCAGTCCATGCATTGACCCTGTTCAGTCCAGTTGTCCTCTGGTTCCTGTTTGAGGCTGTTCAATTTCTACAATTTGAAATTTCTTGAGATGTTGACTGGTCCGTCTTCCAGTCCAGCTTGACACATGAGTCCAGGTTACTGTTCCGACAGATTAACATTTGGTACCTACTTTGAGAATTAAACCGCTGTTGTTCCGACGGTTTTGTCTTTATTTCGGTCCTAATTTTGGGATAAACAGCTGGTTGCTATCACTGTTTTCAAGGCATCGCCTAGGCGACAAGGCGCCCCCAGAGGGGGCAAGGCGATGGGCGCCTAGGCGCCCATTGCCTTAAATAACTATTTTACTTATTTTAATAATAAATAATGCTAATTAAGTGTCAATATCATATAATTAAGCTGTTTTAGAGTAAAAACAACTAGTTTTAATAGTTAGTTTGACTATAAATTAACATTTTGATGAATAATAGCTAGAGTTAAATGATTTTTTAAGTGTTTACTAATAGATGATATAATTTAAATAGTAATTTTAACTAATTTGTCAAGTTATTTAGTCTATGTCACTATGCACTTCCCACATTATTGATTGATTTGCATAGTGTCAAAGTTATTTTGCATCATTTTTTACATATATCTTTATTATTTTATCTATTTTACTATATAAAATAAGGCGTCGCCTAACGCCTCGCCTTTTCGCCAAGGCGCTAAGGTGGTACTATGTCGCCTTGATCGCCTTAGCCGCCTTAACAACTATGGTTGCTATAAACTTCTTGATCTGCTGAGATCTGAAACTGAAAAGATAGTATTCCTTTACTATCAACGATAGGACAGCATCCTGAGGTATCTGGTTAATAAGCCGGATTCAAAGAGATTTATGAAAATGATGGTTGAACTCATTGGTAACCTTGGTGATTTGTTTCTTGAATTCAAGATGCCAGTGCCATTCTGTTAGTTCTAAATTGTCATGAATACTTCTGACTTAACATAAAGAGAATAACAGAGTTCACTGATTCAAGGCTATGATGACTTCTGAGCCAACTCCCATTTACACTATTCTTAATTGATTGGGACTGTCGGTTGAAGTTTAAATTCTGATTGTTTTAATTCCAGTTGAATTGTTTAATGGAATTTGCTACATTTGAAGTTGGAAATAATTGGAAATGTAAATATGTCCTTAAAGTGTTGAGGTACTTCTGAACTCCTTCCCTAGAAGTAGACTTCTTGTTTGTTTATTATACATCTCATAATGCCAAGCTCACTGTGGGTTAGGACCTAGCTACAATTTTAGTGTTGTTGGTAGTTACTTTCCTCTTGAGTTGTCATATTTCTTGTTGTTTTCACATCTGAACTGGTTAACTGTTTACTAATTCCTGCTGAGTGGTTAGTTAAGCTTAGCCCATTAGCATTGTTTTAAAATTGTTTGGTTCATTTTTGTGAGAACGCAATTAGGACTGATTTCTAGTGATAATAGTTTAAATCCTATGTTGGTAGTTTCAGATTCCTTAAGCGTTGATGATATAATTGTATAATTGCATGTGGTTTTCATTAAAATCAGTCAATTCCCTAGTCTAGATCATTTGTCCCCCATCATTCTTCTTCCTTAAGAGCCCTCCTAAAGGAGAGCGACCACTTCACCCAATGATCAAAGTAGTCCCAATAGGAGTGAACAGTAGCATCCCTATTACAGACACCCTGAGAAGCCTAGAAAACTTCTCAACTAGCCGCAGATAATCAACCTGCAGGTCTCTCTAGAATAAGGTCCTGCCATTGAAAATATAAATGAAAGAAGATGACATGGAAGAAGTGTCGATTATAAAGAGTACCCTTCCAAATTACGCAGAGCATGCTGCAACTACTGAAATCGCAGACCTAGGCAACACGATCTCCCAGCCCATACTTAAAGCGAACAAGCTTTGCCCAGATAAAATCCCTACTTTGATTCAAATTTCAAAGTCATCTTGTGAGGAGAGCCAAATTAATGGAGACCAAAGGATGAAGATCTACCTCTCCTTTTTTTGCTTCTACAAATATGGTTCCATTCCACAAGACGTAAATCCTCAGCTTCAATAGTACCCTGCCAGAAAAAATTAGCCCCTAGGCTCTGAAGTTTATTGCAAACTCCCTTGGAGATTTTTAGAAAAAGGAAATAGTGAAGGGGAACACTCTACAAGACACTATTTGAGAGGACCCATCTACCTCCGGCTCCAACTGATAGAGATCTGCTCTTTCAGCCTTGTAACTTTCTTTTCATCTTTTGAATCAAGGAAAGCCAATCTCTGTCTAGAACCAGCAGCAGACAAAGGTAAGCCCCAATAATCGAGTGGTAGTGAGGACTATTACGCATCTAGTTATGGAATAGCATTTATTGATAAATCTACAATCCACAGAGAAAATATTTAAAAACACCTACCTTCAAGGATTGCCAAATTGGATCTCAGCTTCTTAAGGGTAAAAGAAATCTTATGAGATTCTCGAGAAAATCTCAGGAGATCGGATCTCCGCAATGATTTATGTAGGTATATATTACATGAAAATATAAATCATGAAAACTAAAAATAACCTAAGCTAATCACAGAGTTTAGAAAGATTCTGGTCTGATTCAACCCATTTTTGGGAATTGGTGCTGGGTGGCGAAACTGCCACAGAAGATGCTGCATGTCGGGAGGGAAAACGGCAGCGGAGCTACTGGGCCGCCAGAACAGCTAATTTCCGCTGTTCCGGTTCTCACAGGTCTGCCAAGACCAATATTCTTGCGAGAATGCATTACATGCCCACTTTCATGATGCCATGGTCCATGGCCTATTTTTTGCAATTGACAAGGTGCACAACGGCCAAGCTGTGCTGCATCATCAGAAAGAAATTGATTACATATTATGCTTGATTTACTATATATAAGGCATGGATCATTGCACCTAGACAAGAGTTCATTCACAGTATGAGTTGTTTTACATTGCTCTTCCTGTTTGACTTGACCTTTTATTTGTATTTGGAGACAGTTAACTAGTTTAGACACTGATGTGAAACAGGGTTGAGCAAACCATCCAAAGAGCCTCAAGCTGCTCAACATACCGAGAACCAACTCAAGTACCTGAAAGCCATGGTTGAACACCTGGCCATTTCCAGTTAGGTCTGAATGGTTGGTGGCCCCAGAGCTGCAGCATGCAGTGCCAGCACTGTGGCAGGATCCACAGCAACTGTTGAAGAGCTGCTGACCTGGTCCAAACCAAGAGTGGTTGCTACACGGATCTGTGTGGTTGCTACGCAGATCTGTTCATGGCATTGTTTACGGAATCGGTGGAATCGGACCGATTCCGACCGATTCCGGAATCGGTGGAATCGGACCGATTCCGACCGATTCCGGAATCGGATCGGAATTCCATGCGGAAGGACCGATTCCGGCATGAATTCCGCGGAATCGGTCGGAATCGGTAGGAATCGGTCGGAATCGGTCCGGAATCGGCCGGAATCGGTCCGGAATCGGATCGTTTTTTTTCATTTTTTGCTATTCCAGTCGGATCGGCCAGAATCGGTCCGAATCGGCCGGAATCGGTCCGGAATCGGATCGGAATCGGAATCGGATCGTTTTTTTTTTTTGCTTTTTTTTTACCGATTCTGGATCGATTTTCTTCCATTGAATCGGTCGGAATCGGTCCGATCCGATCCGATCCGGATCGAATCGGTACCCACCGATTCCGATTCCGATTCCGATCCCGCGATCCTTGGTTCATGGATGTGGCATGCACATGAATGAGCTGTACTGGTGACAATTGTCATGTAGACGGCAAGAAGAAATTAGTGGGGCAGCAATGGGACAAGGGGAATCCCTGAGGATGTTGGTGTGGTAACTGAAACCATTGGGATGAGCTTGGACAGAAGGGGTAAGTGCATACACAGTGGACAAGAATGCATCCATGATAGATCCTTCCTAAGGGCTTCCAAAGCATGCTGTCTGACCATTACAGATGTGCATGTGCCAATTTTGAATAGTTCAGGTGGAGGTCATCGATTGCAGATGCACACAGACAGTGGATACAGCCAAAAAAAGTTTCACGGGCAATGACAAGCAGGAATACAGGGTACTGCAACCATGAGCATGCCAGCAGGGCAGCAGACAGCAGATGTTCTAGCACCAACAATCAAGCACACTTACTGAAATGCATGACTAAAGACAGTCAGGATGCAATTTGCTGAACCTGCAAAGAAAAGTCATGCTGCACCAGGAGAGATTTTCTGCAGAGAGAGAAAGGTTCATGTGGGAACTCAGCAGGTCCAAAGACACAGGTATGCACGGTCATGGTACTCGGTTGCAAGCAAGTGCTTGCCTCATGTGCTGGTTCGAGGAGGAAACAAGAATGATAGAGAAGAAGAAAAAGGGAAGGATACCCGTCAGCCAAGTCGAGGAAGGAGAGAGTCCAAAAAGAATAATAGCAGGAAAAGAGAGAGTAGAGAGATCTGATAAAGAAAAAGATATCTGAGAGAAAATAAATCAGATAGAGGGAATATACGGAAAGGAAAGATGGGCACATTCATTGAGAATGGCCAGGACTAGGAGAGGGGGAATAGATCCAATAGGATGACAAAAACATTATTACCAGGAGGCAGCCAGGGTTGGCATCTTTCTTCCATTCATTTAGTGCCGCCCATCATATGTTACAAGACGCCCTTAAATAAAAGTATTCTTAATTAATCCCACAGAAATTTCTTTTTGTACTCCATCATCTTAAAAACTAACATCATTTTCTATCCTAAGTAAAGAATCACAAACTTAGGATGTATTTGGGAACTCGACAGAAGTAACTCTATTTAAAGTGCCATCCACCAATCTAATTATGTCATAATAAAAATTTACAGATTACGAATACAATCCACATTATTGTAATATCGAACTCAATTTCTTTTAATCCAATGTTCAAATAGAAGCTAAAAAGTTATATAAAGCGTAGGCTGTTTGGGAGATAGGTAAGACATATTTCAATGCCCCCTCCTGAAGAACAGAGGTCCAGAGGAGGATATAGAGCACAGAGGAAAAAAGGAAAGCAACAAATCATAGGAGAGAGAAAGAGGTGGGGTGCCTGATTTGTGTTTCATAGCCTCCAGTCTCTATTCCTCTTTCCATTAATGACCCTTTGATCTTGCCATGGTTGACCGTTGTCTACATGCCTCCTCCAATAGATAGGTCATTCTGATCAGAGACGACGACCTGCTCTACACCAACGCCGTTGAGAAGTCCGTGCCCATCGAAGGAACTATGGAACATGATGAATAACAAATCTCACCTTGTTTGCCAGTGAAGATAGAGTGTTGTCTGTCCTTGTTCCGTGGAAGCACAGTAGGTTGCAGCCTTGTGGAAGAGGAGGGTGGTTATCGGGAGGAGTTTTTGAAGCTCCCAAAAAAGAAAAAAATCACAACCTTGCTTCCGACTCCAGTGGAGTGGAAGTATGATGTAACCTCAAAAATCTCTCCTAAGATTTTGATTTTTTGGAAATTCATTTTTTGTTTGAATTTGAATTAGACTTAATTTGACCTTAGTATTGACTTTTTTTGGAAAATAAGTGATATTCCATAAAAGTACTAACTACGGTCGATGATATGTATAAAATTATAATTTGAGGTTGTTAGGTTCTTTGAAATTGATTTTGACATCTCCCCATCGAATGGTGCGAAGATCCGACCTTAATTACATCGAGATTACTCGAATACCCTCGATTAATCGTCATAGCAACTCATTGAAGTAGAAGACAATACACCAACACAAAACAAACATTCACACACACATGCACATAGGAGGAACAGCCCCATGAGCTTAATGAAATGCAAGCACTTGATATGTTTTGATTGATTTTTTTTATTTGAATTGGATTGGTTTGAATTTTGATTTGATTGATGGCTTTGTCTTGGCTTGAAGTTGGATTTGGTGTGAGTTTTAAGTTGATTTGAGTCTATTGAATTGAAATTGACTTGATTTTTATTTCGCTTGGCTTAAATTCCGCTTACTGATTTGATTGAGCTTGAAATTTATTTCAGATTGCAGATTTATTCAAAAAAAAATTTATTTGAGTTTTGATTGGAATGGATTGGAATTATTTACTTGATTTGGGATTGAGTTGATTTAAGTTTGTTGGAATTGAAGGGGGCTTACAGATTGCAGATTAGTTCAATTTGATTCAAATTGAATTTCTATTTGAGATTTATCCTGTTCTTTGGTTTGTTAGGCCTGTCATCTTCCGGATTTGATGCATTGATGATCCTCTTAGCTTAAAATTTTTGGTCTGAAATCTTTATTATGATGTCTTGAACGTAGAATTTTACTTTTTAAATTTGAGCTTGACTGTGATTTATTTTTGATGTTCGACAAATTGGGGCCTGAATTGAGGTGAGTTGACTAAGGTTTCGCTTATTAACTTATGATCTATTTTTGATTTCAGCTTGGAATATTCAACTCACAGATTTGATAATTCAACTTATGGTTCGGCAAGATTTGAAATAGAGTCGGGCTGGTTTAAATCAGAATCAGACATCCCTCTGGTGATGAGGACCATTATTTCTTGGTTTGGGTATGATTGAGATCTCCATTGCTTTGCAGGCCGCACCGGTTCAAGCCCAAATCCGTCTTAATGCTTACTTGATCAACTAACCCTCGGGTTCCCGAATCGAGGTCGACTCTAAGGTAGCTATTTTCTCGACAATCAACTCTCCTCTTTTTTTTTGCTGGCTCTTTGCGTTGATTATTGCTGTATGTCAATCCTCTATCCAGGTGCAGCAGGAGGAGTAGAAAGGTAGCCAAGGCGACTGGTTTCGTCCTTTTGATGGGTGACGGCCCTCATGTCATCAGGAGCAGGTCTAGCGACATCAACAAGTATACGGCGAGGGGACGGACAGAATGAAGATTAAAGCGGCTGAACCTTCTGCAATGGCCTCTGCTCGAACGTTCTCTCTCTTTTCTTTTCTCTTTTTTTATGGTAGTTCGGCCAGAAATGCAGCAAGAGATGGGGTAGAACCGGTGGCTTACTAAGAGCTAAGTCACTCAAATTGTATTTTGTTGTTTATGGATTCTTGTACGCACACCTGTACAGTGGGCGCACCCTTGCATTTTTGTTATTATTACGTCACCTTTTGTTAAGTGTTCCAAACATGGTGGTTGATTTCTTATAAAGAGAACTCTTTCAATTGTTCTTACAGGTTGAGCTTATGTCCACACTTGATCAATTCACATTCGCATGCGATCAAATTCACGGGGCCTTTTCATTCCTCTCAGCTTTGAGATAAACAAACAATTTGAATGCAAAGTACACGTGAGGATTACAATTCCGATGAAATTGATCGAGATCAAGTCTATTCAACTTTCTGTAAGCATCATAGAATCGATCCTGATATTTTAGGAAAGAATGTGCCGAGCCTTTGATAGGCGGACAGAAATCTCCCTTTGATTGATTTTCTTTTTTTTTTGAATCGATCGAATCTCAGCCTTAAACAAGCATACGGGATCAACCTGTTGTTATAGTTTCATTAACATAAGATTCGACGTATTTGTATGTTGAACATACATCGTCGTCTCATAGGCTAATGAACATATATGTAGAATGACAAGACATTGGAGTCTTTCAAGACTTTTTATATGCCGGTCTTAGAAACGTAGAGGTGTGCGCGACCTCCCAACTAGTCTCAATTTGTTTGATTAAGTTTGTGGATTTTTTATTTAGGTTTAAGTGTTTTTGTTTATTTCGTTATTATTGTTTTCTTCTTTTTTTTTTTGAGGGCGTAGAGGCGTGCACGACCTCCCAACTAGTCCGAAAATTTCAACTCCTTTAAATTTGACTGAGACGTAGAGGCGTGTGCGACCTCCCAACTAGTCTCAGTTTATTGAATTAAATTTTATTTAATCTCACTGGATTGTTTATTTTAATTTTTTTTGTTATTGTTTTTTTTTTTGAAGGGGGAGGGGCTCCCCGAACTGTTCATCCAAACCAACGGACGGTCCTTACGCCATCCGCGTTGGCCCAAGGCCACGTACAGAAGAAGCTTGGACCACTCTTCTTTTCTTTTTCACGCGGGCTCCATCGTATATGACCTCGTGGACCAAAGTTAGAGAAAAATAATTCTCTCTACTCCTGGCACTGTTCACCCGTCGACTTTACAGAACCAGGGCCTCGCGACGCCAAACGAAGGAGGATCTCGATGCCGACCTGCTCTGGCGACGGCTTCAGGGTGCTCCAGAGCTCCCACCGGCGACGCAGGGAGGAGAGGGAGGTCTGCAGCTTCTACCAGCAATGCAAGGAGGAGAGGGAGGTCTGCAGCTTGACTTGGAAAGGGAAAGGGCTCCTCCGGGAATGCTTCGACGGCGGAAGGGGTAACCGATTACTACTTCCCTTCTCCTTCCTCCACAGCGCAAGCCTTCCTTCTCTTCTTTCCCATTCTCTGCTCCCGCACCTTTTGCTCCGCTACCACTCTATGCTCCCTTTTTTTGGCACCTTGGTGTGGGGGTGCTTTATAACCGCCAGAATTTTCTTCCGCCAGAAGGCCTTTCTATTCTGCACTGCGGTGTACTCGCGGGAGTATGGCAGGTCTGCCATTAGGGAAGGTCCTACAGCCGTGAGATTTTCCTTCCGCCGGGGAACCTTCCACGCAATGTGACTTGCCTAGATGCCGGCTCCGGGAATCACCGTGCAATGACACCAGGCTGCGGTTCTTTCACCACACTTGGAGGCCGAGGGCCTCGCCTCCCTCCCGCTGTCGAGCGCCATTATAGGAAGGATCCAGCCATGGCAACTCGGCTGACCTTCCCTATCTCACGACCTTCCGGCGCGTATAGTATAGGCAGCGAGGGTTCTTGGCCGCAGGGGAGACCAACCAGACGTCGACGGCCCAGTCGCGCACAGGTGCGAAAGAGGTCTGGACGGCTGTGAGCTTTTCACTTTTGTGGCCAACGGGTTCTTATCGTCGTGAGGGCCTGTTTGAGCGACATTGCTGCCGTGCTGCCGTAGGTTTCGTGCGACGCCCCTCGAGTGTCTTTTCCTTCTCAAGGAAGGGTGCGACCTGTCCAACGCTGCCGAACCTGCCTCCTACGCTGCCGAACCTGCCTCCTTCGGTCGTGCGCGTTCTCCGCTCGAAACTGTTTGGGCTGCACAGTGCACGGGTCGAGGTGTTTTCTACAAGTGGTCGATCAGCGCTCAAACCGTACAACTCCTCTGTCCGACTGAGGTATTAACGATTTTTGATACAATGGCAGTCATTACCATATTGCCTCTTTTCCTTTTTCTTCCTCTTCTCTCTTTTTTTTTTAGAATTCAGACGTCCACAAAGTAGTATTTAGTGACTCCAGTGGAGTGGAAGTAATATTTAGTGACGTATCCAAACAGTTCTTTAAAATAAGAAATTCTCTTTGGAGTAGATAAAAAAGAAGTCCTTCCTATAAGTTCCCAAATGGGCCCTTAATCTGATACCTTCTGCTGGTCGGCCAAATTGCATCTGGATATGTATTTATCTCTTGCTTACTTCAACTAATGTGTTCATTATGTATACTTCAGTTACTATTACAAGAGTTAAAAATACTAAAATATTAGAAACCCATCAACGTGGAAAAAGTTTGATCCTTGCTAGTTTACCAACTACCATGTTTAGCAGTAAGTTTGTCCCCTTCAAAGAGTAATTCCATAACTATGGTAGACACATTAGTTTCTTATTTAAGCTGTGATGATTTCAACTGGCTCAACTTTTATACGATTGTCTGCATGAAAGAATGGTATTTTTTCACAATTCCATATGAAAGTTACTATTTTTTTCGTAATACATATTGTGCCACTACTCATGATAAAAAATAAATAAATGGTAGTGAAGGGGAAAAAATATGCGTAAAATATGAAGAAATGTTTTGGGTGTTTCTTAAGAGAGGTAGGCAACTGAAAAAAAAGTTTGGAAGTATAATTTTTTCCGTTCTCTGCCAACTGCTAGGATGTATATTCGCTCTATAAATATTGTGAATTTCAATATATTTTTATCAAACAAAGAAACATGAAGCCAAAGTATGTGTTGGAACTCAAATTCTATAAACAAGGTACCCCCAATGTGATCAATTGAGACACAAGTACCATCGGCCAGTATGCAGTCATAACTAAAATAGGGCCTTGGTGTGCACTTAAAATCAGAAATTATGCATGTCTTACATGAGCCGAGGCCCCCCTTAGCATGGGCAGGACATCATGGTGCCAGCAGAGGGGAAAATGATGGCCAAAAGCAAGGAGAATAGATCAAAAAAAAAAAAGGGGAAGAAGGAGAGAACACCGCACCTATCTGTAGCAAAATACCATTAGGATTAAATGAAAAAGAGAGCAAAGGAAAGGGGGAATGAAGGATAGGTACAAGCCTGTTAATATTAACCCAAGTGGGCTATATACTTGAGCCTTGCAATGGTGGCAGCAATGATGGCTTTAGCTGGTCCGATGGCACCTGCAACCCCCTGGTCAGACAGGTCCGATGGCACCTGCAACCCCCTGGTCAGACAGGTCCGATGGCACCTGCAACCTCAGCCAGGCAGGTCCAATGGCAGCAGCAATCCCTTGGGCAGGGTCCGATGGCAGGAGAACAGAAGAGAGAAGAAGAGAGGATAAGGAGGCAGACCTGCTGGCGCACACCCAGCTGAACCCGGAGCTGAAAAGAGAAAGGCCGGCTGCTGTTTTTGAAAACAGATGGGTCAATTAGGGAGGATCGAACCTGTTTTAGGGTTTAAAATGTCCTCCTATTATTTTCTCAGCAATAATTAGATAAAGGAGGGCTGGGATTTAAATAGAGGAAGGCTGATTTGGATCAATGGCTCAGATTTGATCTAACTTAAGTTATTGGATCCTATCTTAATGGTTTCTTATTGGTATTGGATCATGGGAAGTAAGGAAGGGCCAGGATGCCATCTCATGACCAAGTTTAGATCAAGGGTCCAGATTTAACATAACTTAAGTTATTGGATCTGCCTTAGTGGGTCTTATTGGTATCAAATACCTGCATGGGGGAAGGCTACGTACAGCACAGTATTTCCCAGAATTTTCAGAGTTTAAAAAAAAAAAAAAAAGAGGAACGTGGGGGGTTAGGAAACTGAACCTTCCCCCCCACTACGCCCATCACTCCCATGACCCTCACTCCCTCCATGATGGGGAGGTTACGCTGGATTTTTACTCCCTCTCTTTAAGAGAGACTGGCCAGAGCTAAAGTGGGGGGCTGGAGCATTTTTTTCCTACGTGAAGGGGAGAAGCGCTGGTGTGAAGAAGAAAAAGAGGGGTGACAAGCTCAAGGCTGCCATTACGTACTGCTGCTGAGAGGTCAAGGAAGGTGAAGAGAAAAAAGGTAAGGATCAAGGTCCGGTTACTTCTCCCTTCCCTCTTCAAGCCCTCTCTTTAAACCTCTCTTCAAAACCCCTCTGAAAAAACCCTCCAATCATGCCATTCGATCCCTTCCAATACCCCTTTCAGATCTCATAAATCTGTCTATGTATACCAGTCCTTTTTCCAGTTCAAATCACCCCTACACTGAAACTATGTTCGGATTAGGCATACCTCTTATATAATGCCACATGAACACCTTGTTCAGGCCTTTAATCCAGTCCTAAATCCCCTGAAATATCACCCGGTTAGGCTGTTTAGACAGACCTTTAGGCACTCCAAGAAAATCACACCAAAATGTCCTGTTTAAAAGCCCTCAAAACAGACATTGAACAAGCAGCCGCCAGAGCCTGATTTCCTCCTTAAATCAGTCCCCAAGCTCACCTCTAAACAGTCCCTTAATCTCCCGATCCGGTCCCATTTTCTGAATCAAAGGGGAGCCAGGTGCTGCGGATCCTTTCAAGGGCAACCAGAGCTCAGTTTTTTTTTGGCTGAGATTTCAGGCCGCCAGGGCCTTATTTTTAGCAGGTCACCAAGCTCAATTTCAGGCCGGGACCTGCATAGGCCACCAGGGCCAAGAGCAGTCTGGCCGACAGGGCCTAGATGAAGCCCAAACAGGCCTCTAAGGCCCAATAAGAGCAGTCTGGCCGCCAGGGCCTTCAAAGCTTCAAAGTGTTCACCTCGGCCCAATGAGGACAGAACCGGCCATCCAGGCCTTCAAAAAAAAACTTAATCTAAATATGAGAAAAGAAGTTCAATTAAGAGCTAGTCTATTTCATATAGACTACCTCAAAGGACGGGCACTCGGGCATGTCCCCGGTGTGTTTGATCCCGGACGGGGAAATGGGCAAGTTCCCATCTTCTACCGATCCTCCCCCTCAAAGTAGGGAGTATCAATCTCCACCTACTAAGAGGGGTCATGTCAAAATTTTCTTATGATCCCATGTGTAATATGTATTCAGATTTGCCAATAAATGGAATTCTGAATTTTGTATATCATCATGGCCATTGGAACTTATAGAATGGTCCATGAAATTGAAGGAATGCAAGTTTAAAGTTGACATAAAAAAAAAGTTACAACATTTAGATCTCGATAATTCTGAAAGATTTTTGAAAATCTGTAAAAAAAAAAGACTCAAAAAACCCTGAAATGTGTAAGTCTAAAATCTGAATTTTCACACAACCAGATTCCCAAGTTAAAACACTCCTGAACAAATCATAAACTTGATTGAATTCATAAGCAAGGGAATCTAAATTATGGATCTGTACATCAAATTTCGTTTCTCAAATCTTTAAGGCCAAGCCTTGAATTTGTGATCCAAATCCGCAACACACCAAAGAAAGCCAGAAACTAGAGCCTGGGCGTCAGAAGCCAGGGCCCATTTCTGAAAACTGAAACATACTAAAAAACTGAAATCCATAGGAAGTCTGGAGTTTTAAAAAAAAAAGAGTCTCTGAAACAGAAGTCTGGAATCCAGAAGAAGAATTTGGGAATCTTTGGGAGAGGTGCAAGATGTCAAATCTGAAAGTCTGAGGCTTAATAAATTTGAATTTGGGTAGAGCCTAAAATCCAAAGCTTGAGTTGGTGTAGAAGTCCGAAGTCTAGAAATCTGTTTAAAAAGAAAACCCCTGCAATCTGAAAATGTAGAGGGCTGGCATTGGAGCTTCAAAAAATCTGAATTTCAAGAGTTCCAAAGTCTGAACTCCATATTTCTGACGTACAGCAAAATTGAAACTTACAAGAGGTCTAGAGTTTGGAATTTGAAGAAATCAAAATCCGGACTTTGCAAGGAGCCAAGTGCTATGAAATGTGCAGAATATCAGATTTAAAATTTGAATTTGTGCACGACCCAAAAATCTATAATCTGAAGTTCAAATTGATAAAGATGAGAGGTCTGATATTTGAAGAGGTCAAATCTGAACTTTACATAAGAAAAAAAAAACAAGGAATTGGCGGGTGTAGATGTGCAGACCCGAAATCTGAAATCTGAAATCAGCAATCTGAGGTTTGTAAAAAATCTGAAAGTTTAAGGCCTACAGCTGAAAATCAGAAGATGAGTCTGCAGGAGATTGGAATTGAAGTCCTGAGAGCTGAGGTTTCAAATATAAACTTCAAAAAAAAATTTAAATTAGTACAAGTCAAAGGCTGATCTGTAAATAGTAGATTCCAAATCATTCAAACCCATAAGAAATTCAAGTTCAAAGCCATCCCAAAGCGTTTCACATAAATCTAAAGGTTGCATAAAAAGAATCCAGAAATTGTCATATCCATTAAACCTGAATCTCCCCGGAATTAAAACAACCAAAATCTAATTAATTCCAACCAACTCAAACAAGCTCAACTTAATAAAACTTAAAACAAATTAAAACTCACATCAAAAATCCATTCCAACCACTAAATCCAAAAATTAAACAGATTCCATTGAATTTAAAACAAATCAAATTCATTCTAAATGAACTTAGATCCATTAATCAACTCAAATTAAATCAAATTCAAATCGAATTTCAACCAATAAAACAAACTTAAATTCAAACTTAAATCAATCAATTCAGTTTAATCAAAATTCAAATCAATGCAATGCAAATTTCAACAAATTTAGTTCAACTCAAATCAATTTAATTAAATTCAAACTAAAATTAAGTTCTTGCATTCCACTGATTTCAAGGGTTTGTTCTCTCCTATGTGGGAATGTTTATTTTTGTGGATGTATGTCCTTTGTTTCAATGAATTGCTGTGGCGATAATCAAGGGTATTCAAGAAAATCTCGATGTAATTAACGTCGGATCTTCGCACCATCCGACGGGGAGAGGTCAAAATAAATTTTCAAAGAACCCAATAACCTCAAATTATTTTTTTTTTTTAAAATATCATTGACCCTAGTTAGTACTTTTATGGAATACCATCTATTTTCCTATAAAGTCAATACTAAGGTCAAACCAAAGTCAAATCAAATTCAAAAGGAAAATGAATTTCCAAAACATTTAAAATTTTAAAGAGATTTTTGAGGTTCCAACAGTATGTTTTAAGATATGAAGTGGTTAGCACGTGCACTGGGAAATCATGTTGCCGTCACGTTAAAATGTTAAAACAGGTTAGTGAGGCAGCTCCACAAAAATAGTGCAATTGAAATTCGTATTTAAGCACATAACAGGCATTACCATGTAGCCACTGCAAAGCTGATGA
This sequence comes from Cryptocoryne crispatula var. balansae, assembly GCA_036172225.1. Classification (NCBI taxonomy): domain Eukaryota; kingdom Viridiplantae; phylum Streptophyta; class Magnoliopsida; order Alismatales; family Araceae; genus Cryptocoryne; species Cryptocoryne crispatula. The sequence goes on along the minus strand of CM069929.1, from coordinate 8,981,358 downwards.
TGAGGTTGTTGTCAAAATTGCGAACGTGTAAAGATTCTCTCCTGTGAGAATGTCAAGTAGTAACTTGTTGTCATTATTTTTCCACCATCGGATATACATCAAGAATCCATTCAGGGGATCAAAGAAAGTGGTAGAAAAAAATGGAAAAAAAAGTCAAGCTTTTCATTCAAATGTTTCATTGTCAATTTTTGACCCAATACTTTTTTTTGAAAGGTCCAAGGACCAGTTTCTATTAATGCAAAAAAAAGATTAAAACGTACAAAGTGTAAAGGTCAAGAACGAAAAACAAAAGGAGGCGGCTATGCTACTGAGCTAGTAGTAGAAAGATATTACATAAAAAACTGCCGAAATGAAAAACTCTATTCTTGTAAATAGACAAGTCCATAGTCCATCCTGATGAGGCGAGCAACCAAACCTTGACAAGAGAAGACATGTGATAAATGGGATCAGATTCGGCTTGTCAAACTGGTCCTCAAAGATTCGTTTATTCCTAGTATGCCAGATGGATTATAGGAAGGCAGGTAGAATTAAATCCCATGCCAAAGAAGCAGGATCTGGATGCCATGGGTTCAGCCTCCGCCACTTTAGCAAGAAAGAAGTGGCGTCCATCAGTTCCACCTAAACAAATTTTACAATCTGCCACAAGAAATTGACGATACCACACTTAAAGAAAATGTGATCCACACTACCTACAATGAAACCACAGAACATGCAGCATGTTGATAAAATTGGAAAAAAAATCTATAAAGGTAATTTCTTGTAGGGAGACTCTGCTTAACAATCTTCCATAAAAACACCTTGATTTTAAGAGGAACCGATTCCTGTTGTGTTTTTTTTGAAAGGTCAGAAAACCATTAATGCAATGAAATAAGTTGCAGGTAAATCAAAAATGCAGAATTTGAAAGAGAGATTAGGTAGGAATGATGGGAAAGTCCTCCACTACCGAGGTGGCGGTAAAGAAGAAGACATCAATTACACAAAGGCACCTAGAAGGTCCAAAGACCGCTCCCTGAAACTTGTCACCTTCATGCCACAAGCTGAAACCATGAACCAGTCTGAAACATAGTAAGCAGAAGGATGCATTTGGGATGATCAAACCAGTCTTCAAAAGTTCTAGCATTCCTCATCCGCCATATAGCTGGCAGAACAGTCTTCCACATACCTATATCGTCAGGCCATGGATTAAAGTACTTCCAACACTTAAGGAGAGAGCCACAGGTAGCTGTGCAAAGGTTGGTAGACTCAGATGATAGGAACCAGATGGGCACCTTGTCCGATGCAATGGATAGGGCCAAATTGAAAATAAAAGAGAAGAATCTTAGAGGTTACAAGAAATAGTGAAAGATCATAGATGACCAATGGAATAAGACTTTGGACCATGATGTACATGCTACAGGTTAGTTAGTCAATAAATTCTTTGTGGTTAATTGTTTTCTACTTAGTCAATATTTGATTTGTTTATAATGTAATATGCTTAAATGACTACAGAATATTTTTTGAACTCCCACATCCAATATGAAAGATAGGTGTCAAACGATAATGAAGTGATGTCGGGAACACACTCAATTATTCAACATTTGTGCTGATCTCAACAAGATAACATAGAAGTTGAGTTAGAAGTATGTTGGAGTTGAATTAATAATGGAAAGTCAATAATTACTTGAGAACAACTAATCATTTTTTTATTTATCATTTTTCAGATGCAGATATATAAGATGAAAGTTGGAATATACCCAGATGTTGATCTGAGATATTTTTGTGAAAAAGTCTCTCTTGGTATATTTATTTAAGATCGTGTTTTTATTTCATTATGTGATAAGTTATAAGTACATTAATTCAAGTGAACAAGAGCAGATTGTTTTTTTAAATTTTTTTTGCAGCTGAGTGGTGGGTGCATGTCAACATTAAGAGTGGATGAAATTCACTTACTACAGTTGGTATCAGAATTTTGAGCCAGAGCACTAGTTTCTTCCATTGTGAGAGGAACTGAAGTACATTCAACTTGATACATACAAAGAGGAGGAACAAGTTGACCTCTGACAAGCTAGAGAAATTGGTCTTCTATCATTACAACATGAGAATGCACATCAAGAACATAAAAGATCAACAGAAGATCTCGAAGGAGAGATTTGCACGGTTTGCAGGTGGTCCATATGAGTAGAGATAGAGATACAAACACCACCACTTGGGACGGTTGACATAGACCAGATATTTCAGGAGAAACATGCACTTACTTCCTGGATAGAGGAGGACAGTCAAAGATCATCCAACTGATTTTGATCCTGATGATCATGCATGCGCAGAAGAAGAGTTGGATAGTGTAAAAGCTAAGGATGTTCCACCTACTCCTCAAGCTCAGGCAAGCCCATCTTCTACCCCAGCAACCCTACAAGTACAACAACTATCTCCAACTTAAACCCCAGCTCCAACTCCAATTGCAGCTACCCAGCCCATCCACAGTCCAGGTAGGACTAAAACAAAAGTGACAACATGAAAAATGAGCGAATTTTCAAAGTTGAAAAAATCTTTGGATTATGGTGGTACATCAGACATGGCAAAAGAAGTGAAGAGAAGAAAACTGGACATCAGGCAACGTCCTGTGAGCTCAGTTGATAAACATGATCATCACATTCTCCAACTTTTTGAATAATTGATCTAAAATAACAAAATTTGATTCTTTGAAAAAATATTAATTAATATCCCATCTAAACTAATACCATCATCTTTTTTTATTTTCATTAAATTTACAATACATATATTCTGTTTTAGTTCTACTTCTCTTGAAATCCTTAATCTCTAGAGTATTTTTTATAATTCTAACTTTTTATTCCGTTCTTGTTATGTCTCATCTATCAATACGCTATTGTCTACAAATATCATATACCAATATATATCATTTTATATAGCATTCGTTAATTCATCCATAATTAAAGTAAAAAAATAAAAACTTATTGCGGACCCTAGATGTAAGCCAACTGAAATAAAAAAATCTTGTGTTTCTTCTCCAATTATGCATACGCTAATAGTCACGTCATTATAGATATATTTTATCATTTGTATATATCTTGCATGCACCATCTTTCATTTCAACACCCACCACAAAATCTCTCTTAGAACTCTATCATATTCATTTTCTAAGTCAATAAACACCAGATATAAATCTTTCTTCGTATCTTGATATTTCCCTATCAAACATTTAATCAGAAAATTAACTTCAATTGTAAATTGATCGGACATAAATCCAAATTAGTTAACTGAAATATTTGTACAATCCCCTAATTGCTGCTCAATAACTCTTTTTCACAATTTCATAGTATGACTAATAAATTTGATCTCTCTATAATTTGTACAATCTTGTATAGATCCTATTCTTTTCTTAAAAATGAGTATAATGATGTTTTTCTCTATTCATTTGACATTATTTTCGATATTAGAATTTTGTTAAAATATCGAGATAACCATTTCACCCATATATCATTCAAACATTTCCACACTTCAATAGAAATGTAATGTAGACCACATACCTTGTTTTCATCATCTTTAATGCAAGGATTGCCATCTCGGATCTCAACTTCATCTCGGGAGGACGAAAGAGAAGAGATCTCGGAGAGATCTCGAAAAAATCTCGAAAGATCGGATCTCGGATCAAAATGTATATATGTATGAAATATAACATTATATCTTATAAAAATAGGAGTACATCAATGAATTTACATGAAAATATATAACACATTTCGTATATCAACTGTGTGAATGAACAATTACAAAGCACTTTCGTTACCAAAAAGATGATCTTTGTGCTTCTAAAAGGTTTAAATTTGTATACAATCTTATTTAAATATTAATATGGCATTAAACTTGTAACACATTTTCATGTGATAGTATAAGTGATAGTAAAATATATTAAATGTGTTTACACTATCATAAACGGGACGTAGAGTACTCGCGGATCGACCGAGAAAAATTCTTTATGGATCAATCTACATGGGGTGAGATCTCGGCGATCTCGTATCTCGGCCTCTTGGAGAGACCGAGATCTCGCGAGATCATGGCGAGATGGAAAACCATGCTTTAATGTTTCTTTAACTTTTGAAAATTGAATTCTCCAAATATAATTCAAATTAAATATTGTCACATTATTAATGTTGTCTATGCTTTTAGTAAAGTTGTCATTTAAAAAAGTATCAAAATAATTTTTCATTTTCTTTAATATTATTATCTTTGATTAAAACCTTTCTTTCTTTATCCTTGATACATCTGTTACTTGGTTAAGATCTTGAGATCTTATATCTCTCATCTTTGACCATTTATAAATATCATTTTTGCCTTGTTTAATTTCAAGTTTTTATACATGTTTAAAAGCATCATCTCTTGCTCATCTAATAATCTTTTTTTGCTTCATTTTTTGTTAACTAATATTGTTCATAAACTTCGTTATAATCACTATCGGGCAATTTTTTATACTAATATCTCTTATTCTTTATTGTCTTTTATACTTCTTCATTCCACCACCAAGTATCCTTTTAAGTAGACCATATCCTTTAAACTCTCTAAGTACTTTTTTAGTAATCTCTTTAATATTTATAGCCATGTTCATGCACATAGCTCTTGAAACCTCACACTTTTTTGATTTTATAATATATATAAAAATATGTAGGATAAAATGACGAGTGGGCATATTCCTTTTACAACACACAAACATTCTTTGGTGGCAAAGTATCCTTGACTTAAAAAAGGATACCTTGCGTATTCCCCACCAGGTTAAGGCGGGGAAAATGCCTCTTGTGGTTGCCACCTCGCAGAAGAGGTTTGACCCAAACCATGCCGCGGATCCATCCAGAATCACCAACAGACCACTTTTCTTTTCATTTCTGATATTTTTGTCGGTTTCCCAAGTTTTGGAAGAACCGATTCAATCCTGGATTGATTTTCTTGCATCATATTAACCAAGCCAGCTGATCTGATCTTGGTCCAGATAGAAATTAGCCTAGGCCAATCTAGGAGCAGACACCGATTAGAAAAATCCTTGCCTAGCAACAGCTGCTCCATAGAAAAAAACAACCCAGTGAAAACTTAGCGACATCTCTTCCAAAGGAAAAATGGGGCCTTGGTGTCTAGTTGTAAGCACATGTGCGTTTAAAAAACAACCATAAAGAACCAGACACAGTTGCAACCCCTTTAAAAAAAATAACCAGAATTAGATTTTCACCCATAACAATAGTTCACAGAATCGGCTGAATCAGATCATGATTGGTTGATTCTCGGACTGGATCAACACATGCCAAATCGAGGATCCCAATATGGCAACTGATAACAGCGGCACAGGGCCACTGCAAAGGCCTCATATGGCCTGTTTTGGGGCCAATTTTTGTCCCAAAAGGGCCTAGATCGGATCAGAATCCAATCTAGGCCTATTTATGTTTTGTTTTTGTTTTTAAAATTTTTTTGAAGGACTGATCTGGATCGGTTTTTCTCCCGAAGGATCGGCCAATTTGGATCCTGATTCTGATATCGCGATCCTTTCCCACCGCCCGTACTCAAAATGATAGTTAATCCTTGACGAGCCATTTGTTATCCAAGGACAATTTTTGCAGTGATATTATGCTACTTATAACCTTATATCCTTCGTACCTAATCAATTCTTTGTCATTTTGCCCTAGTGTAAAAAAATCAATCCAAGTCTAAATGGTGTGCAACAAAAAATTAAAAACATAAAAAATCAAGACTTCCTCGTAGATAAGTTCAGTTGAAAAATTGCTGTACTTTTATGAGACGGATCAAATCTCCCCACAAAGATAAATCTCAAAAAGCCAATGCAGAGAAGCCTTCTAGACAAAAAATGCACATATGTGCTTTTAGTGGTATACACACAATGGAGAGCAATACAATGCCATTCTTGTTCTTTATCGGGAATTGTATGCATACCTTTCATGGAGTTGAGGGGGCACATTTGAGAGAAGGGAGAGAGTGTGACACAGGCAGGTTGGTGGCTACTTGTCACACCCTCTTTCCTCCTTTAAGCATATCCCAAAATCCCAACCTAATGGCTTTTCATTGAAGTGGCTCCTACTGTTCTACTCAACCATCTAGCATGCATGACTCCACACTTACACCGAGATGGTTTGGTAATTATTAAATCTCATTTGACTTAGCAAATTAATTATCTTCATAATCAATTTTGTTACTCATCAATCAAATATCGTATCAAATTACTATGTTATGACTCCGAACTAGCACTATAAATGTTAACCACTTAGAATTTCTAACTACAGTTTCAGTATGCCTAAAATAACCACTTATGCAATATCCTAAAGTTCGCATATGACATGATTATTCTGTTAGATCATAGCAGAATCTTGTTCAAATTATACTTGTGTACAATACAAATTATCCGAAAAAACTTTATATCTTTTAATCTGATCTATCCTGAACAAAGGCTTTCTAGAACAAAAGTCCATGTGACATCATAGTAAACTATTTATTGACTTGCAAGTATCTCCTCATGTTCAACTACTACCCCTGATAAACAAACTATAATAGTCTTGAAAGTGTCAAACCATAAAAGTCAGAAAAGTCAGATATAAAATGATAGAAATCTCACACAAAGTAACAATAGTATCACTAATCAAAAATTAGTCGCACAACTTAAATCTTGAAATCACTAATTAACAAATGAGTAGCATACAATGATTGAATATTACTTTTTCGAAGCTTATTGACTTATTTACTTGATTATGTTAAAATGTTTTTCCTAGAGAAGTTGATGACAATTGATAAGTGTGATAGCGAAGGGAGTTTTTCAAGCTACCAATCTGTTCCAACTCCAATGAAGGATGGAGAACCATTGCATAGAAAGTAGATATGTACTTTTATCATGTCTAACAATAGGTAAGGAATCATCAAATAGAGATTTATTTTAACCATATTTTGCTTGCATGCATCCACAGTTGCACACACCCACACACCACACACCCAACACACTCATATATGGAGGATTATTATGACAAAAAGCAGGCGGCAAGAAGAAAAAAACAAGGACAATACATAACCGAAGAAAAAGGAAGGACACATACAGGACTACCTTCACGATTTTTCCAACAGTCGTAAAGAGCAGCAAAAACCAACGGTCTTCCATCTTTAAAATGTATATAGTATGGTTGCTTTCTGGACCCATCCTTCTTCCATTCATAAAAACTGCAACAAGAATTCAACTAACAAATTAATATTCAGATTGCATTTGCAGCCTCACCCCCATAAGACATCAGATCAAATCCAGGTAAGACTCAAGCAAAGAAAAAAAATGTTAAGATGCTGAAGAAAGTATCAAGTTGATGATAGGAGACATCAAAGTCACCAAGTGAACTCTGCTAAGCTGACATGTGAGTTAAATTGACTATTTAAAAAAATGAATTATATTTTATCTCGAAGAACAAAAGATATGTATTTGAAAAGTTACAATTACCTTCTGATTTATGCAAGTTTACCCTCTTCTTGAGTTTCAGGTCTATAACTAAAAATCACATATTTGTAGAGATCAGAATCTAGATGTCAGATATAAGTCTAAACATAGCTAACGCCAGAGGAGTCACTTAATGAGCAAAAAGAGGTAAATCCTAACACGGAGTTATTGTAAGAAAACATATGACAGCCATCTAAGCTACAATTAACTTAACCTCACTTTTCTGAACTACTTCCTCTAGATGAGTTTGCCAGAGCACTTTTTGCTAGCTGTGCACCACAAATGTGCTATTTCAGTCTTGTTCTATGTTGGCACTTCCAAGCAGGATGCCTAACCTTACAAGATACACCACCAATGTATGACACCCATATAGAGAAAGAAAATGATAAAATGTGATAGTGTATTTCTGTCACACTTCAACTGCAGCCGTATTTTCTTCAGACTTCACCAACCTTTATTGGAAATAAAGATAATTACTGATGCTCAATTCCAAACTCCGCCATGGCCGGTCCTAAGCCCGGATGAGAAAGGAGGAGGGTTGCGGTAGGTGACAACTAGTGTAAAAATAAAGTTACATCTCATGATATGGATTCAAATGATATAAACGTTGGAGCGTACTCACCAAAATGACACGTTACACCGGAACCCGGGTGTGGCCAAAAATACAACAAGGGTGAGGCAAGGATCGCGAGATCGGGATCGGGATCGGGATCAGATCGGTCCGGATCGGCTGATCCTCCGGAAGAAGGTCTTGGATTGGTCCGGATCGGGCAATTTTTTTTAAAAATCATAAAAATCCTCAAAAAATTTAAAAAAAATCAGAAAAATCATAGAAATAAATAAAAAATAAAAAAATAAAAAACAATGTGGATGACATTCTACACAAACAATATCATACAATGTAAGTTCCTTTCAAGAAACTGTCATATAAGTATAAATTATTATACAAAAGAAAGAGAGAGAAGAGAGTTAAAATAGATCTTTATGTAAATTTAAGTATATAATATATATTTATAATTATGAATCTTCTATATATGTGATAGTATATCATCAACGGGATGTAGATAGTCGCGGATCAACCTACGCGGTCAGGTCGCGGGGGTCAAGGGGGTAGCGCCCGTTGTGGGGGTATCAGGGGGGGATCGGCCAATGTTCAAAGTGGATTGTTGGGGGAGGGGTAGGGGAGCCCTAGAAAATGAAGGGGAGGGGGAAAGTGAGAATGAGGGGTGGGAAGGGGGAATCGGTCCAATCTCCCCCTTATTGAGGGGGATCGAACCAGAAAATGGTCCGGAATCTCGTCCTAAATCGATCCGATTTTGGACCCTTCTGGGTTATAAGGGATCGACCGATTCTCGGATCGATCCACCTAGATCGGTCCAGGATCGACTGATCCGGTCGATTCAGACCGATCCAGCCGGGAGTCCCGGCTGGATCGGTAGTTCCGGCTGGATCGGTAGTTCCGGCTGGAATCGGATCGGTGGGCACCGATCTGAACCAAGAATCGGCCGATCCTGATCCAGATCGGCCGATTCTGCAATCCATGGGGTGAGGACGTTCCCCACATGCGACACGCCACATAAGCGCCTTATTGTGGTGTTAAAAAAGCAAGAGTTCTCACATCAAGGACGGGTGTGGGTAAAGAAGTTAGTCCATAATAAAGAGTAAGATATAAGTTCTAGAATAAACTCAAATGTAAATAAACATTATTATAAAAAGAAATGTAAGAAAGAAAATATTAAAAGAAAGATAAGAATAGGCACTTGGAATATTAGATCTCTTACAGGAAAACTTATGGAACTTGTTGATAGTATGGAGAGGAGAAAGATTAATATTATGTGTATCCAATAAACCAAATGGATAGGAGAAAAAGGTAAAGAAGTAGGAAATGCAGCATATAAACTATGGTATACAAGAAAAGAGAGATAAAAATAAGGTAGGTATCAATGTTGATAAAACATTAAAGGATACAATAGTTTCAATACAAAGAGTAGGAGATAGGATTATTATGCTAAAAATGATTATAGAAAGAAAAATAATTAATGTAATTAATGCATATACTCCACAAATTGGATTAAGTAACGAGATTAAAGAAAAATTTTGAGAAGATATGGATGATCTTGTGCAGAGTATACCAAATGAAAGAAATATAAATGGACATGTTACAAACAAATGTCATAAATATGAAAATATTCATAGAGATTTTGGATATGGAAATTTAAATGAAGAGAGGAAGAATATTTTATATTTTGCTATACCTTATGATTTTATCCTCACAAATACTCATTTTACTAAAAGAGAATCTCATCTAATAACATTTAAAAGTGAACAAAATAAAAGTCGAATTGATTTCATTCTCACTAAAAAATCCAATCGTGCTATTTGAAAAATTGTAAAGTAATTCTGAGTGAAACTTTAGCAAGCCAACAAACGTTAGTGATTTTAGATGTTAAGATTAAAACACAAACAAACACATATAAAAGAAAGTCTTCTCCTAAAATAAAATGGTGGGAGTTAAAAGGAATGAAACAACAAATATTTAAGACCGAACTTTTAAAGATAAATGATTGAAAGTTAGACATAGACATTAATGCTATGTGGATGAATCACTATAAAAATTAAAGAGATAGCTAAAAAAGACTTGGAGAGTCTAAAGGACATGATTCACCTAAAAAAGAAACTCAATGGTGGAATGAAGAAGTGCAAAAGGCGATAAAGAATAAGAGAGATTGTTATAAGAGATTGTCGAAATGTGATAACAATGAAGCTTATGAACAATACAACTATACAAGATAGCAAAAAAGAAGCAAAAAAAGTTATTAGAAGAGCAAGAAATGATGCTTTTAAATATATGTATGAGAAACTTGGAACTAAAGAAGTTGAAAAAGATATTTATTAACTAACAAGAATGTGAGAGAGAGACGGTCTCAAGATCTTAATAAAATTAAATGCATAAAAGATAAAGAAGGAAAAAGTTTGACTAAAGATGATGATATCAAAGAACGATGGAAAAATTATTTCGAAACTCTTTTTAATGACAACTTTGCTAAAAACATAGACGACATAGAGAATGTGACAAACTTTAATTTAAATTATATTAGAAAAATTCAATTTTCAGAAGTTACAGAAACATTGAAAATGATGAAAACAAATAAAGCATGTGGTCCGGACAATATTCCTATTAAAGTGTGGAAGTATTTGGAAGATTTAGGAGTGGAATGGTTAACTCGACTTTTTAACAAAATCCTAATATCGAAAAAAATGCTAAATGAATGGAGAAAGAGCATCGTTATACCTATTTTTAAGAAAAAAAAGGAGATATACAAGATTGCGCAAATTATAGATGTATCAAACTCATGAGTCATACTATGAAATTATAGAAAAGAGTTATTGAGCGGCGATTACAAAGTTGTACAAATATTTCAGCTAATCAATTTGGATTTATGCCTGGTCGATCTACAACTGAAGTTATTTTTCTTATTAGAAGTTTGATAGAAAAATATCGAGATATGAAGAAAAATTTACATATGGTGTTCATTGATTTAGAAAAGGCTTATGATAGAGTACCAAGAGAGGTTCTATAGTAGGTGTTGGAACGAAAGATGATGCATGTTAAGTATATACAAATGATAAAAGACATGTATGATGATGCAACTACTAACGTATGTACAATTGGTGGAGAAACAAGAGATTTTTCTATTTCAATTGGCTTACATCAAGAGTTTACAATAAGTCCTTATCTTTTTGTATTAGTTATAGATGAATTAACGAAAACTATACAAGATGATATACCTTGGTGTATGATATTTACAGACGATATCGTATTGATAGATGAAGCACAAGAGGGAGTGAATAGAAAGTTAGAAATATAGAAAAATATTTTGGAGATTAAAGGTTTCAAGATAAGTAGAACTAAAACAGAATATAAGCATTGTAAATTTAATGAAAACTAAAGAGAAGTAGGTGAGGGCATCAGTATAGATGGGATAATATTGTCTCAAAAAACTCAGTTCAAATATCTTGGATCAATTATTCAAAAAGATGGAGAATGTGATGAAGACGTTAATCATAGGATTAAAACAAGTTGGATGAAGTGGAGATTGACTTCAGGGGTTCTATGTGATCATAAAATTCTATTAAAGTTGAAAGAAAAATTTTATCATACAAATATAAGACCCGCAATGTTGCATGGTAGTGAATGTTGGACAATAAAAGAAAAACATATTTCTTAAATAAGTGTTGCCGAAATGAGAATGTTAAAATGGATGAGTGGTCACACTATATTAGATAAAATAAAGAATGAATATATTAAAGAAAATGTAGGAGTAACGAGAATTGTAGATAAATTGAAAGAAAGGAGATTGAGATGGTTTGGACATATTAAACGTAGACCTAAAGAGGCTCCAGTTAGAAATATAGAAAATATTAAAATGACAGAAACAAAAAAGGGGCTTGGTAGACCTAAGTTAACTTGGAGGAGGGTAATTTAATATGATTTAGATGGTTTAAATATCTCTGAAGAAATAACACAAAATCGACATGAGTGGAGAAAGAGAATCCATGTGGCTGACCCCAAGTAATTGGGATAAAGGCCTTAGTTAAGTTGAGTTGAGTTGAGTATTGATGCTCAATTCCAAATATGATCGATTAATCTATTGTTCATTTGGTTATTGTTTACATTCATGCAAATTGTATGTCTTCAGTCTAGTTATTAACATGCAAGAAGAGAGAGAGAGAGAGAGAAGTAAATGTGTCTGAGCCGTTTCTCCATGCTCCCAGGTGCAAACAGACAGGCGGCAACAGCTCAGACTGTGCCAGCTCCTCTTCTTTTAACTCAGACTGATCCCCCTTCTTTCTTCAGTGCCAAAGAAGACAAGTTCCTCCTCCACCCAATCAAGATCTACTAAACCAAGGTGTTGGAAGGGTCAAGAAAATGCCCAAACACCATTGGCAAAGTAAACGACGTAGGGGCATTGAGGTTTTGAAGTTCCCATGGGAAGATTCCTCTCACCTCCTTAACTCATAGTTCATAGAATCAGTTGATCCAGATCAGAATTGGCCAATTCTTGGATTGAATCAATGCACTGGACAACCAATCCAAGATCAATTCTCAGAGGAATCAGCCAAAATTGAAAAAATCGACCTGGATCTGCCGATTCTCTAAGATCAGATTGGGAATCAACTGACCAGGATACCATAACTTCCAGAATTGGATTTGAATCCAGACATGATTCCAATATAATTTCCACTCATTAAGAGGAAAAATTGGTTGATCTGCCTTATCTCACCCAATTCCCCTCCTCTCTTGCGGCCCCTTCCAATCTAGGGCTCCCCTCCCCTCTGACCTTCCCTCCAGCAACCTTAAGAAACCCCTTCGTAAGGTATTTTTTCCCTCTTCTCCCTCTCCCCTATCCTTCATTTCCGGTCCAGACTACCCCGCTTCCCTTCTAGTTCGCCTTAAAACTTAGGGGGGCTGAGGGGGATTTTCCACTGATTATGGGGGAACCCCGTTGCACTCCCAAGGGGGTGACAGTGCACAATCACCCGAATGGACAACTTATTCGATTTTGCTTGGTTGTCTCCCTCCCCAATATTAGATATAGTTATTTAATATAAACTCTATTTTTTTGTCCATGTAGGAAAAATGTGGGAAGAGAAAAGTGGTGCTAGTGCAAATGCACATTGTGACATTGGATAATAACATGGACACATGTTAAATGTTGACAAGAAGATGGTAAAGTGTAAGTGGTGTGAATGAAAAATGAATGTAAATGTTTACCGCCTCAAACAACATATTGATGAAATAAGTGGTAATGTGATAAAATGAGACAAGGTACTGACAGAGTTGAAAGAAGAGATAAAAACATATTTAACTAGGAGAGCATCACTGAAAGAGATACAAATAGAGTACAAAGCCAACCTATACGAAGAGTTGTTCGAACGTCGAGACACACATCTTGTGTCTGAAAGGAGCAAAAAAGATAATGAAAAGACTCAAGCTAAGGTTGATCAAACGAAAAAGAGAAGGCATGCATGCAAGTGGGGCTCATGCTCGCGAAGATGATGCAAGAAGAAGGGGACAAGAGGATCTACTGCTAAATGTTCAGATGTGGATCTTAACACTCACCTTACACCTCAGGTTGGCCAAGATAGTGAGTTTTATTAGTCACAATCAGTCCAGTTGACAGATACCTCCATATATAGGCAGAGTGACAAAAATCAAACGACGATCAAACAGGCATTGAAATGAATGAAAGACATAAGAGGCTACAAAGAAGATAGTCAAACACATTTACAAATGATTTTTACATGTAAATATATAAAAAATTGACTTAATTTAAATGTCTTACATCTTTTTGAAACAAATATTAATAATTGTATATTCTTTCTTGTTGATATAGGTATCCCAACTCAAGCGGTCATCGATTCATACCTTTAGACAATGATTAATGCTATCGATGAAGTTGAACCAAAATTAAATGTTCCAACTTCAAAATTATTTGTGAGGGTGAGTTGGATGCAGAGGTTGATGAGTTGATATCGTGAATAGAAGTATTCAAGAAAATATAAAAGAAAAGAGATTGTACTATAATGTGTGATAAATGAAAAGGAATCACAAAAAGATCAATGATCAACTTTCTTATCTACTCTTCCAAAGGCACCACATTTTTAAGGAGTGTCGATGCATCGGGCTCAAGGATTGTTATCTCAGATCTTAGCTTTGTTTCGAAAAGGTGAAAGAGAAGAGATCTCGTGAGATTCTTGAAAAAATCTTAAAAAATCAGAACTTGCATTTTATTTATGTAGGGTATACCTTACATAAGAATTGCTATCTCGCATCTTGATTTTATCATATGGAGACTGAAGAGAAGAAATCTCGAAAAAAAAATTTAAAAGATTGGATCTTGAAAATACCAATCAATATGCACGTTTTAGTGTAAAATGTTATGCAATCTCTTCAAAAAGAACAAAAGAACTCATATTAAACATCAAAATAAGTTGTGAAAGAATTAAAAGAAAATGTAAATGTAGAGAGGGTGAATTATTGTTAACACAAGACATACAGAGGATCTTATCTTAGACCTAAGCTTTATCTTGAACAATATAAATAAGAGATTGATGATTTCTTAAGTCAATTGTACATATATAGTCAAAAAATATTAAGTTATAAAATTTTATCAAACAATAATATTTAAATGAATATTTGGATGGATTTCATAATAAATTTGACAATATATGAAGCAAATTTAACAAGACCATCTAACAAGTTGGAGGTAGTAATAGGTGAAGAAAATTAAGGAATCAAGGGTACTATAAAAATATTCTCGTTTTGACGATCTCATTTCTCGGATACGTGCTGAGTAAGAGATTCTCGAGAGAGATCGAGAGATTCTAGAGAGATCGCATTCCATGATTGTACTACATAAAAATGATGACTAGTTATTTGATCTCATGGATAATGTTGTTGAGAAAATAGATGAAGACAACACTATATAGCTTGTTACCAAGAAACATCTTATAAGGCTACAAGAAGAAAGTTGCAGACCACACTTGTTTTGAGTGCCATGTGCTAGTGGGCTACACACTCCATAGACTTGATATTGGAAGACATTGAGAATAAACCATCCGTCAAATCCTTAGTGAGTCAAAGACAATTGGATGGTCATGATCTAGTACAACTTAGTCCAACGAGATTTGCCACGGATTTCATTACGTTGGAAAGTTTGTTGAGATATCAACATAACTTGAAAAGATTCATACTTTCATTAGCATACATCAATTACAGGGCTAACTTAAATGACAAAATAGACTAATTTGAGATCCTAGCAAAGATAAAGCATCTGACTTAAAACAACCAATGGTGGGTGAGAATTTAATATTATTTGCCTATGATAGAACCCCTGATACATGTGCTAAGATTGGTAGATTCTAATGACAAAAATTAAATAGGGTACTTGTGTGATGCAATGGACAAAAACAGATGAAAATAAAAAAATAAAACATCCAATAAGTTATAAGAAATGATGGAAAATTATATACAACATATGGGATATGACATTTCACTACGCAATTCATATCACAGGTAATTGTCTATATCTTGTTATTCATTTAAGTCTTGTAGTAATGTGCTATTGTCAT
This sequence comes from Cryptocoryne crispatula var. balansae, assembly GCA_036172225.1. Taxonomy (NCBI): domain Eukaryota; kingdom Viridiplantae; phylum Streptophyta; class Magnoliopsida; order Alismatales; family Araceae; genus Cryptocoryne; species Cryptocoryne crispatula. The sequence goes on along the minus strand of CM069929.1, from coordinate 8,965,763 downwards.
TAATAATTCTCTTCCACCTTCAATAGGATATTTCTTGAACTCAAGTATTTAATGATGTAGAGGTTATATGTGGTACAATGTCAGTTATACGACGTTTAGCTAGCCTTTGCAAGATAAAATAGAAAGAAAATTGAAGTAAGTTTTTGCATGATACTTACTTTTCGAGTTATGAAAACCAAGAAAATAATTTCTATTTTGTATGGCATTTTAGATGACATCATATAAGTACCAAAGTGGAGTCAACGGAGATCCAGATCTACAGTATTCAAATGACAAGATTTCTCCTAATATGTTTGATAATATTTATTATATATTAAACATCTTTGTAAAAAGATTACACACTTACTATACTACTTTTTTCACAGTTAAGTGGTGAATTCAATTGAACAACAAAAGCAGATGAAATCCATTGGCTGCTATTGCAGTACATGTATTGAGTCAGAACACTAGTTCATTACAATGTGAGAAGAACCGAAGCACCTTCAACCTAAAGCACATAAAAAGAAGAAACGTATTAAAGAGTGAGAGATTCAAAAAAAATAGTGTTTTGCCATTACAATATGCAGTTAAGAATCATGAACATTAAGAACCAGCAAAAAAATTCTAAAGAAAGGTTTACATGAGTTGCATATGGTCCTTATAAACAAAGACACGATGCAAGTGGTAATGGATTGTCGCAAGGGGATGTTGACTTAGAATACCTCTTCTAAATGGATATCCACTTTCAACTTGGATAGATGACAAGGTTGTTGAACCAGTTCCAAAGTTTAGCCCCAATGATAGTGCATAAGCCAAAAGAGAGTTTGACAGCGTAGTTGGTGAGAATGAACAAGATGTAAGAAGAAGAAGGTACTCAGGTTCCTTGTACTTGTACAACTTTAGTCCAAGATCCACTCACATCACAGCTCCAGCCAAAGCTCTAGGTCCAACTTCTCGTGCCACTTCAGCTACAGGTCCTACTACCTAGAAGGCTAGAAGACTTAACAAAGAAAAAAATTTTGATAGATTCAAATCATTGAAGAAGGTACACCAGCACAGTATTGGCCACGGTACGTTAGAATAAGAACTGGTGAACAGGAGAAAGCTTATTGCCATGTGAAAGCCTATGAGTCCCACAACTAAGCACATTTCTTAAATGATGAAAAGAGAGTTCATTCCACCTACACAACACAAGATATAGGTGATTCAGGTGACAATGAAGAAGGAAAATATGGTTTTACAAGCCGTGCACATACGAGTGGAGTACATCTTGATGATTTGGTTCAGAGACAACATTCATGTAAAAGAAGTAAATGTTGGAATCAAAAGAGTCTTTTTATGAGTACGTGACGACAAATTATATAGAATATGCTTCAGACTTTAAGCCATATTATCCACTCTCCCTCCAACTACAACATCAGATAATGTATATGATTTTAGTCAGATAGCCGAATCATAATTTTCATATAGATACAGACCAATCATGAATGATCAAACTCAATAAAGTATTCAGGAGAATGATGAGAAGAAAGACTATGTAAAACAATTTCGTAGATGGTGGTAATAGAAATGTATTTTTTTTATTACATATGACTTGTGACATTTTCTTTATTTGCTAAAATGAATATTGATGTTATTTTATATCCACTTGTCTTAAAAGGTCTCATGGAGTCATAGTCCCATGAAGTGTGTTAGATGTCACATTTATATCTTTAACATTTTTTAAAACTTTCATATTTTTAAAATTTATCAAAATTTTTAAAAATAAAAATAATAAAAAATCTCAATCCTGACTGATTCTAGATAGAGATTATTCTGAATCGAATCGGGACCCACCGATCTGGCTCCTGATTACAATCTCGTGATCCTTACCTTAACTTACTTTATCATTATTTAGCCCATCATCTTCCATTCTCCTCCTCTAAGTTTTTTGATGGGCGATGACAAATGATTTATGTCATAAGGTGTCTGGGAGAAGGGTTTTTCCTTTATAATTACGGAACAACACGAAGCATTCAATTAACCAAAAGAAGGAAAACAAAAATAACATCAAATCCATCCATCAAGATGATAGAACAAAGTGAAGAAAAGAAAATACAACTTAAACAGCAGCCAATCGGGACTCTTGTCAAAGGAGTCTGAAAGAAGGCACCTCAATTACACAATGGGCTACCCATACAGCAACCCTGACAACACCCGAAACATCTTGATCCTTCCACTTTGCCCGCTACAGCCCGGTTGTTTAATATCAGTGTCACAAAGAAAAATTGCTTGAGCAGAGTGAAGGACCCACTGAAGGTTCTGCTAATTTGGGCCATCCAGATAACCCAAAGGTAAGTTTGGACCATCGCATCCCATACTCCTTTGTCAAAGGACCAGGTCATCTTTTGGTCCACTCAATAAGAAAAGCCAGGATCCAAAGTAGTGCAAAGCCGAATATGTAATATCAGAATTAAGACATAATGAGATTCACAAGTTCAGATACGCCATTCATCCACAAAAGATGCTGCTAACTAAAATGAATTGAAACAAAGTCCACACGACAACTCTTTGAACATTTTACACATGAAGCAAACTTTTGACAACTGTAGATATAAAGCAGTTCATAAAAACCATACAAATAGACAAACTTTCAGTTATACAAACCCTTCGGCAGCAACAAGGCAACGATTGCTCTGCATGAGTCGACGGAAGGAAGCCTTCTCAGTTACTGATTCTGACCTTGCATTAAACTGTGACATAGAAAATTCAACTGCATGAGGCAACGATTGCTCAGAAAGACCACCCTCATAAGCATCATTAATAACACAATTAAAACAGAAATTCCCTGACAATCTGAAATAATTATATATACACGTGTGTGAAAGTGTCCTTTTGACAATAAAATGCATTATGACCTAGTAAAAAATATTGATACGTAATAAATATGATACAATAACTCTACATGCTTGTCAGCATGTTTACTTTAAAAAACTTGGCATGAGCTGGCTTTGACCTTGAAACAAAAACTGAAGAAACCAAATGATGTGAAAATAAAAAGGTTTTTACTCAACCAAGAATTCAGATGTAGATGCAGTTGACATCCTACAGTATGTCCCATCTGACCGAGTCCCCACAAGGTTCGTGGTGCCTAATTATGCACCCAAAAAGGTTACTGCATGATCCCCAATACGAGTGAATCAGCTGGTTTGAAATACCTGCTAGAAGCAAAATATCCTAAATCTAAAACATAAAGATGTTACACAGTATTTCCAGATTTATCATAGAGAGTGAATTTGTTAGAAATAGGCATATTTATACAACCTAGTTAAGAGTTTCCCTTGACATGTCTCGACGCTATGGATCAAAACCTAGCCAACTATATATTTATGGCAGCTCATGATGAAGAGGAAGAACTTCTTTATCCTCCGTTCGTGAGGATAGTTTTTACAGCTGGAGCGTTGGTTGACAGGGCATTTATAACGTTCACTTTGCATGTTGAGCTGAAAAGGTTTGCAATAGCCAACCCATTCTAAAATGCACCAGGTAGCATGTTACAGAGACCAAAACAGATTGGTTTCCACAATTATCAATAAATTATGGTCACCTTTTCAGTTGTGAACGAAAGGTGGTTGATTTTCAGTAATGATAAAATGTTCTAACAAGTTGGGTCTGCAATAACCATAATTAATTTCGTGGCAGCTTGAGAAAGCTATATGTGGGACAAGCAGGTAAGGCACAATGTGGAGCCACAACTATGCAAGAAACATGAGGAAAGAACGAATGCAGTAAATATCACATGTTTGATAATAGTCTATCCTGGTTTTTTTTGTCCAGCAATGAGGATATCAGTGATGATGGATAACCTGTATATCCAATTGTTAATTAAAAGATGGCTCAGTCTTTCCTTAACCATCATATTAATGGGTTAAGATATGATGGTGCTGGCACCTAAATTCTCCATAAATAAAATCAAAAAAAGATGGAAATAGAGGTACTCTTGCGCCAAATCCAACAAAATACAGCCCATCTGGCATATGAAATAATGTAGATGAAAGTGAGCATTAAAAGCAAGAGCAATTTCTATTCAAGCATTAGATTGTCTTGCGCCACCACTCTTTCCTACCAAATTAGGCAACGATTTTATTAAATCCAAAGTTCAAATTAGGCTATGAATTAAAACATTGGGATCAAAGATCGCCGGATCGGAATCAATACACAGATCGATGGGTACCTAATTGGATCGATTGAATAGGTTGGAATCGGCCAATTCTTTGAAAAGAAGACCAATCCAAAATCAGTCATTTTTTTAATTTTTATGTAAAAAATCATTAAAAATCCTAAAAAATACAAATACCCATAAAATTGTTAAAAATACAAACCACTTACTAACACACTTTCGTGTCATTTTAAGATAGTTTTAGAAAAGTAGATATACCTTAACGACAATAATTATTCCATTAAACATAGATACACGACACAATCGTACAAATGTTATATTGAAATGTAATAAAAGATTATACATTTCTTTCAACAATATTTATAGAATTGACTTTCATTCGTATCATTCTTTGCATACTTGATGGGGACATATTTTGGTAAATTTTGTGTTCTTCTTTTATTTGTGTCCTTATGAGGACAAGTATGTAAATAGATGTCTTAGGGAGTCCTTTTTCTTTAATTGCTCTCCTCTCCTCCTATATAAGGAGTCATGTACATACGATAAGCAATAGAGATTAAAATTTTTGGAGCCATTGGCTTGGTGTCCCGAGTAGGGGGCTCTGCCCCGGTCTTCTTCCTCTCCACCCCCCATGGCGATATCACAGTTCCTTCTCCACCCTCCGGCGGGTTGCCATTCCCCATCTCCCTCCTCACCCTCCGGCCTCCGTGCCGTTCCTCCCTCTTCCCCCTTCTCGGTTGTTCTTCTCCTTCGACAGCACCGAGCGCCCTCCGTCTTCCTCCGAGCTGACCTCGACGGATGCAGATGAAAGGAGGAGAAGAAGGAGTCGTGACGTCTTCTTCAAGCCCGAAGGCATCAGGGTGGAAGGAATCCGGCGATCCCCGGTCCTTCCATCTCTGGCGGCTTCTCCTCTCAACGGCGACGACGATGGCGGATCCACCCCCCTCCCGCTTCGTCCGTGCAGAGAAGAAGAAGGAGAAGAAGAAGGGTTGCGGGAGGGCCAGATCCGGCGATCCCCGGATCTGTGTCCCCCCCCCTTTCCCGTGCGTCTCCTCCCGGCGTTCTCCTTCCTCAGCCGTCGGCGCCATTGACGGCGTCGGATCCTCCTCCCGACGGCACCACCGGCCGCCATCGCCGGCACTCGCCAGTGCCTACTTCCGGGCCCCCTGCTCCACCGTCTCCGCTCGGAGGTGGTCGTACAATGCCGTGGCCGCTGCCCCTGCTCCGCCACCTGCGCGCGACGACCGACTGGACGAGAGCTCCGCGCGCACCCGCACGACGACGACGACGATGCCTCGCTCGCCCGCCCCCGCTCGGCTTTTGTTGCGGCGCGCGCCGCACCCGGAGATGGCGCCACGACGACGAATGGGCGACGGCAGGATCGCGGCCACGCGATCCCGCCCAGGGGCTCCCCTCGCGCGCCACGACCCCCCCCCGACGCTCGCGCCCGCGAGCGCGGCCGGCGCCGGCTCGCCCGGTCGCCGGTTCGCGGCCCAGACCGGCCAACCAGCCGGTTCGACCGGATTCATCCCGGTTCAGCCCGGTTCAGGGCCTGAACCGGCTGGTTCAAGCCGGTTCAGGGTGTTCTGGGCCGGTTCAGGCCGGTTCAGTCCATCTCGAGTCCGGTTCGGACCTGTTTGGACCGGTTCGAAGCCGGTTTGCTCCATTTTTAGGCTCGATTAGGTCGTTTAGCGGCGATTAGCGCCGGTTTGTTCCGTTTTCGTTCGGTTTAGCCCGGATAGCCGGTTTGTCCCGCATCAATACTCTTGGATGCTCTATTGAGATTCATAAAGCTCTTCCCGTAACGTATGTCCTCATAGACTCACTACTCTCCCTGCAAACCTTATCACATTTCTTGATATTTTCACTCACCTCACTAACGTGTTACTTTAAACGAAAGACTCACATTCATTTGTTTACCTAACCACTTACATTGTATGCTTTTCTTGTCAACATTCATCAAAAAGATGTGTTCCCACTGATATCACGGATAGCATCAATGTCTCCTTAGTTAGCCATTGTTCCTTATCCTTGGTCTACAATATTAGAATATTAATAAAAATTAATATGTTAACTTAACCATTTAAAGATTGCTTACAGGGGAGGGGCCAAGAAGTGCGACAACCGTCAAGAAGAAAGAGCATGCCCCTAAGGGTTGCTTCAACAAACAGTTTCAAAAATAGTCATCTTTAGGTAACAAGGGCACATGTTAAACGTGGAGAAGAAGAGAGTTAAATGTAAATAGTGCGAGAAAGAAATAAATAGAGGTGTCTATCCAAAAATAGATTTTTGTTCAAAATGAAATCTTATTGGGGTCCATATCCGGTTCATCCTTCGGAACAACCATATCACATCTCAGATCTAATGAAATAGTATGAATTGAGACAATATTTTGTAAATACGTAATTATCTTGAATGTATCAACAATTTCTTTATTTTCTGATCACTGGGAAGAAACAAAAAAATGTTTTTCCTTCAAAAATTTCTGATCTCTTGTGGATCTCTCAGTAGGATTAGAACCCAGATGAAATTCTAACCATTTGTTAGAGAAAAAAGAACAAATTGAACTTGTAGGATTCCCAAGAAACTTTTCAATTACTTCCGGGAGCAGATGATTATTCATTTGCTTCTCTTGTTCTGTGAATAGCTAGGACATTGAAAAAGATCCAAAAAGACATGTCTCAAACAACACATCGGTGGGAACATGAAGAAATATGATAAGGTACTGGCAGAGCTTAATGAAGAAATAAAGGTATACTTAATTGGGAGAAGATTACAAAGGGAGATATGAATTGAGTAATGACAGCATTTGCACAATGAGTTGATGGGGGTGACGGGACAAGAATCTCATTAAAAGAAATAAAAAAGAAGAAAAAACAAGTTGAAGTGTCCTCGTCAAGTTCGGATGATGAAAAGACACAAATTAGAAGAGCAATGCAAGTAAGTAGAGTCAAGCCTGCAAGGATAAGAATAGTAGAAGAAGAGCAAAAGGTGAGTTCCATCAGTCGCAGTTAATTCGGCCACCGACGGACATTGCCATGTATAGACAAAATGACTAAGGACAAAGGAGTATCAAGCAAATCTTGAAATGAGTTAAGGCTTCAACAAGAGCCACAAAGAAAGTAATAAGACACGTAAATGGTTTTTTGTGAAAATATAAACAATTCTTCACTTATTTTGAATGTCCCTTTATGTTGATTTATTATAAGTATCCCAGCACATGCATCTAAGAGTCTATATTTTTCAAATGATGATTGATGCAATCATGGAATGCTATCTCGCCGAGATCTCGCGAGAATCTTGGTCTCGCCAATGGGCCGAGATACAAGATCTCGCCCCATGTAGACTGGTCCAAAAAAATTTTTCTTCGGAGGGCTTTCCCCCCCTGATACCCCCACAAAGGGCGTTGCCCCCTTGACCCCTGCGACTTGACCATGCAGGTCGATCCGTGACTACTCTGCTCCCCGTTTATGATAGTGTAAACACATTTAACATACTTCAGTATCACTTATACTATCACATAAAAATGTGTTGCAAGTTTAATACCATATTAGTATTTAAATAAAATTACATACAAGTTTAAATATTTTAAAAGCACAAAGATCATCTTTTTGGTATTGCAAGTGATTTGTACTTGTTCATTCACACAGTTGACGTACAAAATATGTTATATATTTTCATATAAATTCATTGATATACTCCTATTTTTATAAGATATTATATTATGTTTCATACATATATACATTATGATCCAACAATCCGAGATCCGATCTCCCAAGATTTTTCCTAGATCTCTTATCTTTCACCCTCCCAAGACAAAGCCTGGATCCAAGATGGCAATCCTTAGATGCAATCACTGAGACTAAACTGCAATTAAAAGTCTCGAATTCAAAATACATCTATAAGGGTGGATTAGATAACGAGATTGATGAGTTGACCTCATGGATAAATGAGTTCAATGCCATATGGAAGAAAAGGGGTTGGATTGTCATGTGAGACAGATGGACATGCATCACGAGGAGATCAATGATAAATTTTCTCATTTACTACTCCAAGGGCATTACATTCTTGAAGAATATAGATACATTAGGATAGATAAAAAACTTTGACTATTTAATTGGTCTCATGAACAATGTTGTCAAGAAAATAATTGAAGACAACATTGTGTAGTTTATCATTAATAATGAAACATCTTATAAGGCTATAATAAAGAAGTTGATGGAGGTCAAACCACTTGTTTTGGGTGTCCTATGCTACAACTCCACATACTTAATGCTGGAGGTCATTGGAAATGAGCCATCTATCAAACCCTTGGTGAGTCAAGGATAATTGATTACATCATTTATATATGGACATCCTAGTCTATAGCATATTATGAGAAAACATATTAATAGTCATAATCTAGTGCGAACTGGTCCCACCAGATTTGTTACAAATTTCATTGCGTTAAAAAACTTGTTAAGACATCAACTTGACTCGAAGAGATTCATACTTTCATCAATATGCATCGATTACATAACTAACATACAAAGTAGAATGGACCAGTTTGATATTCTAACAAATATGAAACATATTATTGAAAACAATATGTGGTGTGAAAGAGTGTCATATTACTTGTCCATTATGGAACTCTTGGTATATGGGTTAAGATTGGTGAATTTTAATGATAAAAACCAAATATGGTACCTATATGATGTAGTAGACAAAGTGAAGATAAAAATCAAAGAGAAACATCTAAAATGTTACAAAAAAATTGTGGAAGATAATAGATAGCAGATGAGATAAGACACTACATCACAATATTCATGCTGCAGGTATTTATTTTTATATTATATTTCATATATTTCGTTGGAGTAATATATTACTGTTATAAATGGTTGCCTTCCACTTTTGTCAATAAATTTCTTGAATACAAAAGATACAAGATGGTAGACAAATATCTAATGATACAAAGGGTATACAAGACACACTATCAATGATACAACATTTATACAAGACTCTACAAAATAAAATAGAAATAGAAATTGAAGTGAGTTGTGCTTAATTATTAAGTAAATAAGTTTTCAAGACCAATAAATTAATTAATATTTCATATCATATTTCAAATGACATCATATAAATATCGAATTAGAGTTTACAAAGATCCAAATCTATAATATTCGTATGACAAGGTTTCTCCTGTTATGTTTGGTAACATTTGATATATGTTAAACATGTTTGTAAAAAGAATACACTTACTATACTTGTCTTTTTTGCAACTTAAGTGGTAGATTCAAATAACAACAGAAGTGTATAGAATCAACTAAGTCAAAACACTAGTTCATCACAGTGTTATAAGAACTTAGGCACTTTGAGCATGGTACACACAAAAAGAAAGAAAATGTTAGAGAGTGAAAGATTGGAAAAATTAGTGTTTTGTCATTAGAATATGTAGCTAAGAATCAAGAACAATAATGACCAACAAAAAAATTTCGATAAAAAGTTTACAAGATTTACAGGTGGTCCTTGTAAGCAAAGACACGATGCACGTGGTCGAAGCTTATCACAAAATGATGTTGACTTAGAATACCTCTTCCAATAAGAACATCCACTTTCAATATGGATAAACAACAAGGATGCCGAACTAACTACAGAGTTTGTTGACCACAATGATCAATCATGGGCCAAAGGAGAGTTGCACAACATAGTCAGTAAGGATAAAGATGAACAAATGTAAGAACAATGAGATACTCAGGTTCCATGTATAGCTCCAATCCAGTAGGACCTACCTCATACCACAACTCTAGAGCTAGCTCCAAGCACATCTCTAGGTCCTACTATCCAAAAAAATACACAGAAAAAAAATTAAAAGATTCAAATCATTGAAGGAAATATACCAACACAACATTGGACAAGGTACGTAAGAAGAGGAAGCGGGGAAGATAAAAAAAACTACTTGTCAAACGAATACTTGCGAGTCCTACAGACAGTACATAAACACCCTCCTTAGATGATGGTGAGTAAGAGGAGGAAGAGTTCATTCCACGTACACAACAACAAATCAAGGTGGTTTGGGAGGAGATGGAAAAGAAGAAAAGGTGGATCTTCCAAGCTTCCAACAATGCATATACAATTGAAGCATGACTTGATAATATGGATCAACGACAACATTCCAATGAAAGAAATCCTTGTCCAAATTAAATGGATTTTTTAATGAGTACACGACGGCAAATTATCCAAAACCCACTTCAGATTTTAAGCCTCACCTCAAACTCTAGCATCAAATAGTTAGTATAATTTATATTCAGATGACTAAATCATTATTTTTATATGGATATAGACCAATCACGACTAACTAGTCTCAATGGAGCATTCATAAAAATCAAAAGAAAGAAAACTATGAAATTGTGACCCAGATCTTACCAAGGATCGCAGGATTGGGATTGGGATCGGTGACCACCGATCCGATCCAAATCGGGATGGGATCGGTCCGAATCGGCCGATCCTCTGAAAGAAAGGGCAATCCCGGGTAGGTCCGGATCGGGCAAAAAGCTTTATTTTTTTTAACCATACAAATTCTCAAAAAAAACAAAAAAATCATAGAAATGAATAAAAAAATGAAAATCAATGTGAATGACATTCTATCAAACAATGCCATACAAAGTAAGTTCTGTTCAAGAAATTGTCATATAAGTATAGACTATCATATAAGAGAGAGAAGAGTTAAAATAGATCATTATGCAAATTTAAGTATATAATATATATTTTATGAATATGAATCTTCTATATATGCGATAGTATAAGTGATAGTAAAATTTATTAATATGCTTACACTATCATCATCGGGGCGAAAAGTAGTAGCAGTTTGACTTGTGCGATCACGTCACGGGGAGCAACGCCCCTTGTGGGGGATATCAGGGGGCATTGCCCCCCGAAGAAATTTATTTTTATGGTGGTAAAGGGGAGGGGGAAGAAGGGATCGAAACCCCCCCCCCAAATTTATCTGTTTAGGGGGGATCAACCACTGTTCAAGGTGGATCGTTGGGGGGAGGGGTCCAGGGGGAACCCTAGACGATGAAGGGGAGGGGAGGAGTGAGAATGAGGGATCATAAGGGGGAATCGGTCCGATCTCCCCCATTGGGGGAGATCATACCGGAAAATGGTATGGAATCAGGTCCTGAATTGATCCAATTATGGACCCTACCGGAATCTAGAGAATCAGTCAGGATCAACTGATTCCTAGATCGATTCACCTGGACCGATCCAGTCGATTCCAACCAATCCAGTTGGAAGTCCTAGCTGGATCAGTAGTTCCGATTGGAATCAGATTGGTGGGTACCATCCGATCTAAGAATATGCCGATCCCGATCCAGATCAACCGATTCTGCAATTCATGGATCTTACAGATATTTCTGCTAATTCCGTAGATAGTTGTGATGGGAATATATCATTTTTGTTGTATATGAATTGTATTATTTTCTCTTTTTATTGAAATAAATATTAGTGTTATTTTATATTTACTTATCTTAATACATCTCATAGAAAGTGATAGTCACATGAAAGTATGTTAAATGTTATTTTTATATTTTTTAGAAGCTCTCATTTTTTAAAGATTTATCATAATTTTTCAAATTTTTTAAAAATAAAGAAAAGAAAAAAAAATCCCAAACTGGACCAATTTTGAATTGGGATTCCTCTTAGAGAATCAGTTCAAATCGGATCAGCACTGGCCAATCTGGTCCCCGATTCAGATCCTGCGAACCTTGGTGTAGCCCCAAGAGTGTCCACAAATGGTGCCATGAATGTGGTCCCCACATAGCACCACAGAGATTGTGGGCAAGTGGGATGCCCTATGTCATCATGGAGTCAAAGCCCTGGAGATTGTTGAGGCTGCACTAGCCACACTCGTGTGCTTGGCTGACTTTCTGTAAAGAGTGGCTCCAAATGTATGTGCATTGTGCAAGACTCATGGTGCAGGACTCTTAGCAGCTTTGGTGCCGTTGGTAACATTAAGGTGCTCACCGTTTGGTTCAACCTAAAAACTTAAACTGAATTAGTAATTTAGTTTTGGTTTGGATTGACCTAGGGATTGATCATGTTTGGTTTCAAAGGTTCTACGAACCAAACCAAATCGGTAAAACAAATAATCCAAAATGGATCAAATGTTCATTGTAACATAGATATATTAACAATATTTGCCTATTTTTTCATGTAAAATATATTTTAAAATTTACAAAGATAAAAATAGGCATACACACTCCTACACCAACAGCGATCCACTTTAACTCAGAACACCTAATTCAAGCTACAACTCTCCATTTACTTCTCCATAGATAACTAACTTAACCATTGGAAGGTTTCTCGGAGGATTCTCCTGGGTCCTTGATTTTTCCTTAAATCATAGATTGTGAAGCAAAACTGCAGTGTAGCAAACAGCTTTAGGGGGTGTGAAGCAATTAGAAGTTGGTAATAAGTTTTCATCGTCTGCTTTTAACCTTTACAGTTTACATACTTATCCTCAAACTTTCTCAAACCTAGACATCCTACGCAATAAAATCTTCACATATAAGAAAATAGAGATCGCAATCAAAATTATCCTCCACGAAATAGATAGGAAGTTACACTAATCGTTAGTATCAAGGTTCGCCATCGCCACAGATGAAAGGAAGAAGGAACAGAAAAGGTAAGTAGCAGCGGCATACCATCCTGTAGTGGTCAGGCTTTTCATCCTTCTTGGTGAAGCTGGGAACGAGCCCCCACTTCATGCAGTGAAGCACCGCATGCTTCCCCACCTCCTTGCCTTCTTCCCCTCCGGCGTCCTCTGCCTTCTCCCTGCGAAAGGCCACCACGGGCAGATAGGCCCCAGGAGAGAGGTTATAGGACGGGCGGTACTTGTCGATGTCGACGGTATCGCATGGTCCGCCGTCGGGGCCCCCAACGCAGCACGCCCAGGCTACCTGCTCCGGCCTCAGCGTACACCTAGCCCTCCCACACATTATCTCTCCTCTTGCTCTCTCTCTCTCTCTCGACCTACTCTGTGGCGGGAAGGAGAAAGGATGCCGCCTCAAAGCTGCCGCGACGACGTACTGCGGAAGAAAGCAAGGCGGACTTTTGGCGGTTCGAGGGCCCGGATCTGGATCCGCCCTGTGTCACGTTATGGAGGGAGGTAGGGCCGTTTTCAACCCGAAAAATCAAATCAAATTAGTATTTTTGATCAGTTTAATTTGATTTGAACTATCAGTCGTTAAAACCTTTAATAAATTTATTTCAAGAATTTTTAAGATAAAATTAATACAATGTATAAATATATACACAAAATTTTAATAGAATATAATTTAAAACAAACAAAATAAAATTATATATTGATATATTTATTATACCTTAATAAAATATGATTTGAACCGAATTAAATCAAATCAAACGAAATTAATCTGTTTCGATTTGATTTGGTTTGGCAGATAGTTTAGTTTGATTTGAGAAAAAATATTCAAAAACTAAATCAAACCAAATCATGAACGATAGAGGGAGGATTCATCGATTTATGTCCTGTCAGGATAAAAAATAGTTAGAATAGAGATAACTAATTATCTTAACTGTGTTTATTGTTTTGAAATTATTAATAATAAAATAAATTATAAGGTTTAAATTATCCATAATTTAATGAAAAGAAGAATACCCATATGAATTATAATGAATAAATAAAAATTATTGATGTATAAAGTAATATTTTTAAATTAATTTGAGTTTGCTCTGATAAACATGACTCTATATTTTTGTAAACATATAATATAATATTATATTATTTATTATATTTAAAGGCAAAATTTTTATTATTTTCAAGCAATATAATTAATGATAAATAGCAAATATCACTAACAGATATCTTTCAAAAAAATACCATGCATTTAGCATTTTTCATAACGAGCATCACCGAATTATTGCTGAGAAAGTAGTGTCTTCAAGTGACAAATATTCAAGTGAGAGGACCCGTTTTGTGGCACAACGTTTGCTGTCATTTTAATAACCTCGTTCCAGTGACTATTCTTTTTTTTTTTGGTCACATGGCCCGGATGGCCGATGACCCGCCGTGCGCGCGGGTGGCGAGGGTTCGAGACCCGTCGAACCCCACAAGTCGCCCCCCCATGGGGGCGCCCGGCTTGCAGCCGCCGGGAGGCGAAGCCCGGACCTCGCGCCCCATGCGCGAGGTCGTGCCAACCGAGCGACGCTCAGTCGGCGTTCCAGTGACTATTCCATCACACGATAATTTAGAATGATACGTTACAATGCTTTCATACCCACAAAGAAATGATAGATAATCGAAAGATATTATTGACCATCTGTGCCGAACGAGACCTTATACGTACCCTGTTTTCAAATATTAATATTAATATTTAAAATATAAATATTTTCAAATATTAAAATATTAATCTCAAAATTAATACAAGTCGACACTTATATTACATAATATCTTTTGTTTACACTACAAAATTTAAAATTGATACAATTAATCAAACATCTCTTAATAATTTCTACCAATATCAATTTCAAAATTGGTAATGATAGAGGTATCTAATAGTGTTACCAAACATGACATTAAGCTTAGGTCCCATTTATTTTGATTTAGTTGATGTCTAATTTGGTCCATCACAAGTTAGTCATTCTGGCTTTTGATAAAATATTTTAATAAAATAATAATATCCAGATAAATCACTTATTTTTTATTATTAGGAATCGAATGACTAAAATTCTATGTTCCATAATATAAAGTGTAAATAAAATTAATATTTTAATTACTCTATTAAGTTAAATCAAATACTATCTTAGTGTTTCTCTCCTTAGTGTACATATAATCTCATATTTGAAACTGTTGGGGTCAACAACCGAATAAAATTACACCCCATAGTTATAAGCAAATTGTATCAAGCTAACAAGTTATTCACTTAAATTTTCAAATCTTTAAGTTCAAATATTTTGAACGTCGAGTAAAAAATACACTACAAAATAATTTAGAATTTTTATCAACTTCTTCTTCAGAGCTAAAGGAGACCAAGAAATTCTTGTTTGTGTAGTCTAACATGTTCTAGGGTGCTTAGGGATTCCACAATTTTCTTATCCAATCTTTGAGGCCGGCAAGACAAATCATTTGGGTGGTTAGAACGAAGATGACCATATGTTTTTTTATCTGTCGATCTTGGGGACCAAATCGGGAGGGATTTAAATTGAGGTATCTGATGGGTCCTGCTAAAATAGGGCATTAAACCTATGTAGAATGTTTTTCTATTCAAAGGAGAGGGTGGAATGGGTGTTGGGTTGGTCCATGAAGATGAGGGAGCAGGGGGTTAGAGACAAGAGGGATGGGGGAAACGAAGACAGAGGGGCCTGAGCGGTGGGAGGGAGAGGGGGAAACTCTCACCGGAAACACCATAAAGCACAAAAAGAGAAAAGAGGAAACCAGAAGGAAATGAACAAAATAAGAATAGACGAGAAGTGAAAAATATACTGAAAGACAAAGGTTTGAGATGAGGAATCTGATCTTTAGCGGCAATCACTAGTGCCAGCGATCCTAAGCATGATTACTCCTTGATAGGGTTCCTGATTTTGAATCTTGTTAATGCATCAAGAGTCCTCAGCTCGAGTCTTCTAATTGTAGAATCCTCGGTAGAGGACATTAGAGGGAACTTGATGATGGGGAGACTCCAACTGGGCTAACTTGCAATTGCTAGAAGGTTGGTGGTGAAGCACCACATTGCACCGCATGAGCAATGTCCCCCAGCAGCAGTCTTTTTTTTTTTGAAAAAAGGGATAACACATCTATTCATAGTAACATAAAAAAAGTACAGACACTGAAACATAACAACATACTTAGAAAGACAAGATATCCGTTTGACTCAAAGATGGATAACATTTCCTTGGAAACCTTTTCCAAAGAACAACTGCATAACCACAAATCGATCAGCACATTAAAGTGCTTGAAAGGTCGAACGACAAGGATAGAAACTCCAACAACGGAGTTTGATAATTGCCACAAGATCGGATGATCACACCAAAAAGATGTGGATATTGCCCAAACTAACGATCTCGGATTAAAGTGGATGACTATGCACATAACAAAGACAGACATCAAGACGGATCTTGACCACAAGCCCTCAGACATAAACAAAGATAAAATTACAAGACACCAACATAGATATACCGAACTCCATAGCTCCAGCACAACAAAAAGATACAAAAAACCTAAAATAACATTTAGGCAAAATGCTAGAGCAAGAGTGACACAAATAGCCTTAATCATTTGGGAGGAGGGGGGATCCCCCCCCTCCCAGACCAAAACTTGCTCAAAATAGCAGGCAAAAAAATCGATAATTGAGGTGTAGGGTCGAACCAGAAACCGTTGATCCACGCGCAAGAACACTGCCTGATGGAGTTGAGGAAGCGATGTGCTGATGAAATGGAGGGGGAGAGAAACAGACAACCGGGGAATAAGCAACCAAAGGAGGTCGGAGGGGACCCAGGATAGGAGAGATCAACCGGGGAATAGGGGTCGGGGGTGGGGTGCGCTCGCGAGAGGCGCCGCCCCAAGGGCAAGAAGAGTGGTTGTGGATAGGTTGCGGCGGGGATTAACGGAAGGGGGTGGAGGGGACGTGGGTCAAGTAGGGGAAAAACTGGAAGGGGGCTGCAGGGCGAGTGGGGGTTGTAGAGAAGATTTGGGACAGGCAGAGGTGGGGGTACAGGGCTCGGGATGGAGGCTTCGGAGGGGGTTTTGGGGCGGATGGAGGTGGGGTCACGGGGCACAGGAGGGAAAAATCGGAGGAGGTTTGGGGCGGCTGGAAACGAGAGCTACAGGTAAATAGGGGGACTCAAGATAGCGATTGAGAAGAGAGGGGGAAGAACCACCGGAGGTGGGCTGCCGAGGGTGAAGTGTCCGCCAAGCCGACAAGGAGGCACAGCGAGGTTTCCGCAGGCATCGGGCGACCAAGGAGATGTCGGCGACGGCGAAGTTCCGCCGAGAACGGCGATGGGTCGGAGCCCCAGCAGTAGTCACCACACCAGTTGGAGCTTGGAGGAGTGAGCCCTAAAAAATTGCCGTAGAAGCCACTTAGGCCGCCTGGTACCCTCGACGGACACAAGAACTCTGAAGAAGGCGAAGGTGTGGAGGCGAAGGTGCTAGGGGAACAGAGTGCGGGGTGAGAGAGTCGGCTTTGCGAAGACGGAGTCCAAAGTAGGGCTGTCAGTGGGTCGGGTGGGCCCGCGGGCCCTCGGGCCGGGCCAACATTGGGTCAAACTTCGGGCCAGCAAGATAGGCCCGCGGGTTTAATGCGGGCTGCTGTTCGGGCTGGGAGGAAGCCCGTTGAGGGCGGTGAAGACGCGGGGTGACCAACGTCGGGAGGGTGACTGCATGGTGTGGGTGATGCAAGGGCGCAGCGCGACGTGGCCATGGTGCGACGGCGACTGGTCGGGTGCATGGAAAGGAGGTGCTGGGAAAAGGGGGTGTAACGCGGCACACGCAGGCGCAGGGGTTATCGCCTATCGGCTGGGAAATATGTCGTTCAGCCTGAAGCATATTTCATATATTGTCCTTTGATATGGATCGTATTATAAATTAGGTAATGTTAGATTAATATATTTAATGTTATAAAAATATGTAGAAATAAATTTTAAAAAATAAAATTTATGATATATTTATTTTTCAACTGAATTTCATAAGAAAAAGTAATAAAATAAAATATGTGTTGTCATCCAACTCAGACGTAGAAATGTTGGTTTATCTTTGGTAGAAGTTTAATTTTGGTATCATATTTATATTTTTTATTTTAAAATTTATACATTTTTATATTGAAAAGATCAGGCCGGGCCGGGTCGGGCCGGGCCAAATTTAAATTTAAGCGGGCCGGGCCAGAAATACAATGCGGGCCGGGCCGGGCCGGCCCGTTCTATTTTGAGCTGGGCCTATATTGGGCCCACTTCGGGCCGGGCCGGGCCCATTGACACCCCTAGTCCAAAGGGAGTTCAGTTGGTTCCGAGAGGGGGCCTCTTGCAAGTTCTAAGAGACAGGCACTTGTGGCTTTCCAGAGATAGGTCTCTTGCCCTGGGTGGGTCTCCCCTCATCCTTTACTCTATTGCTCTCTCTGTTTTAGGGGTGGGCACAAAACGGTTCAAACCGAGAAACCAAACCGAACCAGCCCATTCGGTTCGGTTTGGTTCGGTTTGGACCCCCTTCGGTTTGGTTCGGTTTGGAAAATCCCCAAACCGATTTAAACCAAACCAAACCGTTTAAACCGATTTAATCAAAAAATATTAAAAAATCATTATAGTATTAATAAAAATGATATTTTTATAAATTTTATAATAAAATAATATTTATTTTTATTATTTTTAACATAAAAACTAGTATATATATGTAAAAAATAATTAATTTAAATATTTTTATTTATTTTCGGTTTAAACCGAACCGAACCGAACCAAACCGAATCAATTCGGTTTGGTTCGGTTCGGTTTGGGAGGGTGATTCGGTTTGGTTCGGTTTGGGAAAAAAATGGTCCAAATCGGACCAAACCGAACCGTGCCCACCCCTACTCTGTTTCGCTCTTTCTCGAGAATTGATTTATCTCTCTATAAAAATGAAATATTATACTAAACTACTTAAAATTAAATAATTTATTAAAAATTACAATTTATTCAAATATTTTATCATAGATCTCAATATATAATTCTCATATTTAAAAATTAAATATTAATTAAGTTAAATAAAGGGCCCAGAGTGTACAAGTCAAAAATGATTTTTTTTTTCAAAAATAAATAAATAGACGAACTACTCCGTTCGGTCGTTTTCACCTCCTACTCTCTCGAGCAACGCGCTTCACCACCGTCCGTCGGCGACATCGGAACCGGGGACCTCCCGGCATCGCCTCCCTTCCCGGCGGATTCCTTGCCGCCGTGCTCCCCCAGGCCCGCGGACAGGGTCTCCCTCTTCCCCGGTAATGATCCCCCGCCCTCTCCCTCGGGCAGAACACAGGGCAGAAGCCGACGACAGATGGGATAGGATTAACAACTCCGCAGCGATATAACGGCAGGCGCACAGGCGCATAGCGGAAAGAGAAAAAGCCGCGGGCCTCCGCGCGAGACCCGGAGAAGATGTTTCGTATCAGACACGCGACCACACAAGGATGAGAGAGAAAGAGAGAAGACGGGCACCGACGGGGACGGGGCGCGCGGCAGGACGGGCGGCCGGAAGTCAAACTGAGCCGCACAGGACCGAAAGGGAAAGCTCCCGCGGACCTCTATAAGCTTGACTTACATCCTCGGCAATCTCGCCCCAAAGTCAGAAAAAATACATGTTGCGAAAGTTTAGGTTCAGAAGAGAAGAAAACCCTGACTTTGTGTTCAAACGTTGAAGTAGAACTTCACCTCTACCCAGTCGGTGAAATATTGTCGTAAAAGAATATTGAAATCTCTGGAGAGAGGACGTGAAGATATACAATTCAAATTAGATCCGATAACTGTGACTTCATGGAGGGGGGGTGCTCACTGCTCAGGCTTCGAGGCGGACATTTGTATTCCTAACTGAAAGTCGGATTATCGAACTCCAGAGAGAATGCCGTCGGGGAAGTGGGGGTGGAAGAGAGGAGAGGCCATTTATGAAGGCGCGCTCGCCGCTGGCAGGTCGTCTCGCTTCCGCGGAGCAGGGGAGCGGGAATGACGGACAGGCTGCGGTGGTGGCAGAGATACCCCCGTTTACATGCCCCCCTGTCGTCCTTTTAGCTTTACTGGAGCAGCAAACCGGCGAGAGGGCAGAAGACCGACCATATGAACAGGGGTAGAGGAGGAGAGATGCTAGCTGTAGCTGATCTCTGTGCGGCTGTGCCGGAGGAGAGGAAGAGAGAGGGGGAGGAGAGAGGGCGGATGTAACTGGACGGGGGAGGCGAGAAGAGAGAGAGAGAGAGAGAGAGATGCATGCATGCCAGCCCCCCTGCCCGCGGTTGCGGCCGATCGACCTCCATGGAAGACCTCGCCCGTGGCGCGGTGGGGCATGCACTGTGGAGATGGTCTTCTCGGTCAACGTGGTCAGACGCTTGGACGTCATCGTCCATAAATAGATTGGACCGATGAAGGGTATTGAAGACGTCCATAAATATGATTTTGATATCCTAAAAATTAACAAAACTTGTCATTGTACGATCCCTAGAAATTATAAAATTCCGTTACCTAGTTAATTCCGTTTTTACATATAAATAAAATTAATTATTAAAATTAGCATATGTAGTAATAACAATAATGATTTCAAAGTATATATTAAATTTTGGTGAGTATGACTAAATTATCAACTTATTTTTGAATTAAATTAATATATGATATTTTTTTTTGAAAATTATGGATTTTGGTTCTCAATTGAAATCAAAATTAAACCAAAACATGATAAACATGTAGACTATTATCGAATCCAAATCGGATTTTGCGATCAAATCCAACCTATTTGCTGCCCCAGCTAACTAGTTCATCTAGGTCTTTGTTACTCCAAGTTCTTTGTACATCCAAAATGCAAAGAAAGAGGACATGTTTGATTCCCATATCACTTTGGATATTGAGGTGAGACGCAGTAACAATAATATTAATACTATCTAATATTATATTTAAGTTGGATACAAGTATATTTGGCAGGGTATGTGAATAATGAGACCTTATGCCCCTTTGGTTGGACAGTATTAAAATAACATTATATCAACTTGATATTGATATTTTTAAAAGCTAGAGTGTCATTAATTAATAAAATTGACACAAATGAACATTTTCATTGTAATTGAAGTGTTGTTTGTATTACAAATTTCATTTTTCTTGTTGAATAAGTTTATTTCGTATATTTACATCTGGGTTGGAATGAGTTTTATTGAGGGGATCTGTTCGCTCTCTATATAATACAAACTATTGCTGCAATCATAATGGTGGATTTGTCATTCCTTCATTTATTTCTTGTACATTTATTGTTGATGATGTCAAATGTAAGCAAACAATATATAGGGGACCTAATAAGCCTTACATGACTACAGAGAGTTGATATAATCGCGTTAAAATCTTGTTTTGTTTACGTTTCTTCTATCTTTACATGTCACATGCTTTATACCTTGTCTGTTTTATTTTTATAATATTAATTCTCAAAGATATAAATGAAAAGTTTATCGAAATCTAGAAATATAAACAAAATTGATTGATTCCAAAGCAAACTATCAGAGCATCTTGATTACTGGTTTGGTGTGTAGCTTATCCGGTTTAAGCTGCAGAACGAACACCGAACACCCCCCCCCCCTCTTCCCCCCGCGAGCCTTCTCGTCGGAGTCCGGCGGCGAATCGTCCGCCGCGGGCACTCGCGCGTGTTGACCGGCAGCCGAGCATGCAGACAAGCGGAAGCTCCGAGTCTGAGCATAACGGAAAAAGGCCCCCCCTTTTAACCGGGGAATTCCATCGCTCACATGTCGTCGTTCCTCCCGGGTCTCTGCCTCCGCCGCTGCTGCCGCTGCGGCAGCGCTGCACATTAATTGGGGGCAGAGACCGAGATAGAGAGAGGGCGGGTGTGCCTCCGCTCCGCTGCCGGTGAACTCCGGTAAATAAAGCTCGTGGATGTGGGCATCAGGCATCTCCTCCCCGCTTTCCTTCTCGGACTCCGGGAGAGACAGAGAGAGAGACGGGTGGGGGTGGGGGTGTGCCTCCGCTGACCGCTGCCGCTGCCGGTGAACTCCGGTAAATGAAGTAAGCTCGTGGACGCGGTCACCTCCTCCCTGCTGTTCTTCTCGGACTTCGAGAGCGGAGAGCCTTCCGGTGGCAGGGAGCGAAATTGCCTGCTGGACAAAGGAAGGAGAAGACGGCCCGGTCATTCCGTTTGCAGGCGAATGGAATGCCGGGGAGGGAGAGAAAGGAGGCAGCGGCTGCTCTTGCTGCTGCGAACCGTAGTCCGTAGGGGCCGGAGGTGCTCGGGATTCCCTTTGGTTTGTTCTTTATGTTTGGAAACCAGATCAAATTAAAAGAAGATCAGTTCAAAAATCTGATTTGATCCTGTTCGGGTCATATTTTTCTTAAGCTAGCTGTAAGATACGTAGTCAAATCAAACATCTGATAACAACAACAAGAGCTTTATATGGGACAGAGACCGAGCGGCTGCTGAAGGTACGGTTCTTCAGTTCAGGTTCAACTGGATGAAGCAAGTCGAATCAGGCAATTTACTAATTTGCCTCTGAAATCTAACCAAACCGCCGGCTTGAATTAATCCGAATCATTTATTTTGATAAATAGTATTATATAGTATTATCTAGAATATATTTTTGAGTTATAAAATGATATTTTACGTAAAAAAATTTATTTTAAATAATAATTATTTATATATAGATTTGAACAGAATCAGAATAGTCCGGTTCGAACCAAGTTGATTTGTTCTTTTGGTTCGGTTTAAATTGAAGAAAAAAAGGCATCACAACCCGAACGAAAATATCCTGGGAAACACCCACAGCTAAAGGGAAATCAAATTAGTATAGGGCCTACTTGCAATATATATGTTATTATCAGTGTGTTGTGGTGCATGATCCATTTTATATTTTTTAGCAACATTTTTTATCTTAAAATAAAATCCGACATGGTTACGTTGAAGTGCACACAAAATCATCGTGTTCGGCGATATATGATAAAAAATTTGAGTTCAGATTATTTCTGGAGGACGGTGGAGGGAGCGTCCTCCATTTTTTCACAAAAAGTGAGATCTATGTTATAGTTTAAATCACCTCAAGTCAAATCATCATTTAAACATAATAGATTCTACCTTTTTGTGAGAGGGTGGAAAATGTTCCCTCTACCACTCTCGGTGACCCGAACTCAAAAAAATTGAATCCACTTAAATTTAAAAAGGTGAAAGTGTCCACATAATCCAAAGTCCCCTCTTCCTCTTGTTCAACAACGAATTCTCTACGAGAAATATGTTTTTATGGTAATTGTCCGACATCTTTGTCTTTAAAACAACTTTCACTACAAGAAAATAGGTTACTAGGGACGGCTGTAAGCCGTCCCAAAAAACCAAAAAGCCGTCGCAAACGCGTCGCAAATAACGCCGTCGCCAATAATATTAGCGACGGCTATTGTTAAGCCGTCCCTAGTACATTTATTGGCGACGGCTTATGAGCCGTCGCATAAGTTATTAGCAAAATGACCATTTATTGGAGACGAACGGCCGTCGCCAATAAGATTACTAGCGACCGGCAAGCCCGTCATAACGATAAAGATTAGACGCCGGACGAAACTATTTGGGACGAGGTTAGCGAGTCTCGAAATAATCTTATTGGCGACGGCTAATCATCCGTCGCCAATAAATGTAGTTGCGACGGCGACGTAAACCGTCACAAATGGCAGCGAAACCCCACATCTTCGTTCACAGGAATTTTACTGCGGTATTGCGGCGGTACATGTATAGCCGTAATAAAGATATATTAGCGACGGCTACGGCCGTCCGAATATTAAAAACAGCCCGTGTGAATACCACGAGAAAAAAACCGGGGTTCGAATTTTTCTACGGTATTGCGACGGGCCGTTTTTAATATTAGGGACGCGGCCGTCGCCAATAACTTTATTAGCGACGGCTATACACACCGTCGCCAATAATAAATTTCTGAAAAAAAAAATAATTTGATTGGCCGGATTGGATCAATTATACGATCCAATCCGAAAAATCAATCATTCTTGAAACTTTCATAAAGATCTAAAATCGGATCTACCAATCCACGAAATGTTTTGATACATATGAATAACATTCATAGAGAGTAAAAAATACATCTTAATCTATTCATCTTCTTCATCTTCATCTTCATCATCATCTTCACTCTCCTCGGCATCCTCGTAGTCCTCGTCGTCATCGCCATTTCTGTCCTCTGTTTGTTGAGGCGGAGGATGCCCCGATGTGGAGGGCACATCGGAGTCGGGAACCTTTGAGTCAAGCCTTCAATGATCGGATTGAGGCGATCGAAATTATCTTGGAATGATTTACGTTGGTTGTCCAATTGTTGTTTCAATGAAGTTATTTGTTCTTCATAACGTTCATTGATTTCTCCTTGCCTCGCCACGATCTCTAAAGCTCTCGAACTTCTTGAGTCGAGCTAGAAGCACCTCCGCTTGACTCACCATACCAAGTGTGGCGAGTTTCACCTCGCCCACCACATCGGATCCGTCTGGTCGATCTCTACCAAACACGGATACGAAAACTTCCTCCGCGGTGAGTGGAGAATTGCGATATACCCCAAAGATCCGAGGATTCGGATGCGGGGATTCATCAATCCTTGCATATTTTCCTATAAATAATATGAATAAAAATTAAAATCACCGTGATGAATTGTGGATTATAAAGAAAAATAGGTTATGATAATCAATAATTACCATCATAAGACGACTTTGGTCATTATCCCCGAAATGTGCTCCATCGAGTTCTTCATGCGTTTGACTCATCCGGAATACCTCCGGACGAGTTGGAGGTCGACCTTCTTTTCGTACCTTACCAAAAAATTAAAAAGATAAGAGATGATTACGAGAATAAGAATCAACTAATATGAAATTTTAAGTTTTAACTACTTACAAAGTCTCTTTCTAAGCTCGATGTATATTTGTTCTTCCTCTTCTGTACGGCATTGTTAATTGCCGCCTATTACCGGCATTCTTTTCACTCAATGCCTACATATATATATACAACATTAAAAAAATGCAAATGAAAAGAATAGGATCTAATTATAAGAGGAAATAAAATTTGGAGTTACTCTAGCATCATCTTGACTCCATAAATGGCACATATGATGCCATTGTTCCTCGTTGCACTGTGGAGGAATGTTGGCACGAGCTTCCTCATTTGATCGTCACCTTGTAAAATACTTGTACACAAATATTGCTCCCAAAAAATTAGTTATCTCCAATTTCCATTGTAAATTATATTTTACCTTTCTTTTCAAATGATTTCTTTGTTTTCTTTGCATCTCTCCCATATGCCTTAATATCTGTGCATCCGATTGAGGATTCCGCTCAAAGGTAAAATGTTGCTGCATTAATATAAAAATGATTAAAAAGTTCACCAAAATTTAGATAAGATGAAGCTACTTGAATGTTACCTCTAAATCACGGAATATGGCATCCTTTTTCTCCTGCGGTAGAGCCATGTAATTATGCTCCCACAAATCGCAATGAACTATGTTCATAACTCCTAAGTAGGAGGTAAACTCCTGTCCATGTGATCCAACGCCGGATCCTCCTACTAGAACGACGTTGTAGGACTCATCAGGCCGGATTGCCCAATCCGAGGCCCGTTCCGGGTTCCGATCGGGCAATCCGGCTTCGGATTGTGGGACTTGGAGCTTTAGATTAACTTTCTATTTGTATAGGCTGAGTTTCTTGAAGTTGTACATATTCGTCGATTACTCCAAATGTTATAGGTACGTTAATAAGTTGTTCTTGATTCGGTTCGTTTTCATCTTCACTTTCATTTCCGGAAATGTTGTAATAGTTACGAGGTAGTGATCGTACTGGTAACACCCATCCCTTATTAGAGTTATCATTTACATAAAAAACTTGTTCCACTTGGTTTGCTAGTGCAAACGGTTCATCCGTTCCTAATCTTCTCTGTGTGTTTACTGATATAAAACCATATTCATTAACCTTAAAACCTCGATCATTATCATGTACATCCCACCATTCACATTCAAAAAGTGTTAAACGGCTATTCCGATCGAACGATATCTCAATTATATCTAATATTCGTCCATAATAGCAAATGTGATCCAGATTGAAGATGGTCATTTACAATAACACCACTTATTTGAGTTGATTTGGTTGAATCGGATTCCAATGTTCGAAATCTAAATCCATTACATATATAACCATTTAATGACGAGGCAAATCTCGACGGACTGAGTGATAAAATCTCCAGTTCTTTGGTATCACTATGAGATTGACGAAAATAATCGATGTCATCAACTTGATTTAACACGTATGCATGTATTAACTGTTGTTCTCTTTCCATCAAAATTTTAGGCACACGCCTGCATCTCAAAGGGCGACCAATTGGTTTGAATATTGAACTATCATCCGTATCAACTTCTTCTGAACCACCGTCATAGTTCCGATCTCTACTATATTCACTCGTATCACGCATATATGTTGAAATAAGCTGCGTACACTCCTCGGCCAAGTAGCCCTGGGCAATAGAACCTTCAACTCTCGCCTTGTTGCCCACATAATCTTTGAGCCTCTTTAAATATCTTTCAATTGGATACATCCATCGGTATTGAACTGGTCCAGACATTCTTGCCTCATAAGCCAAATGCACAACTAGGTGAATCATTCCAACTTGCACAATGTTACTGCAATCTTTGTCACCCAATCTCTCAAAATGTTCTTATTCGAAAACCTTATGTGTGAGATGATCTTAAAATACTGGCATAACTCTACAATAGGACTCAGTACATCCTTCGGCACGTTTCCTTGAAATGCCAAAGGAATAATTATTTGCATCATCACATGACAATCATGACTTTTTAAACCACTAATTGTTCGGACACTTAAATCTACACATCTACTAAAATTCGACGAATAACCATCCGGCACTCGAACATTCTTAATGAATTCAAGTATTCTAGACTTTTGATCGTTGCTAAGTTTATAAATTGCATCTGGAAACTTTGATGAACCCTCGTACGGATGTAACTCGGGACGAATATTTAAATCTACTAAATCTTTCCGTGAGTTCAAATTGTCCTTGTCAATTCCTGATAGGTTAAACATCTATAATATATTGTCGCACACATTCTTCTCAATATGCATGACATCCAAATGGTGCCGAATGATAAGAGATGACCAATATGGGAGTTTCTCAAAAAATATACTCTTCTTCTTCTAATTTTTATTCTTTGACAAATTTTTCCTTAAGTTCTCTAAATCTTTCTTAAACGGTTTTCCGAACCTAATAGTGTCCATCTCCTTTTATGTTGCCTCCATAGGTCATATCCGTAAGTATCTTTGGTGCTCCTTCACACATCGTCGACCATCAAAAAGATGCTTATGCGGGTTCTTTCTCCACCGATGTGCTACCGGTAAGAACCGACGATGACCAAGGTAGCATTGTTTTCGACTATGGGTAAAGTCGAATGGTATGTGTTCTTCGTTACATATAGGACACGCCAATTTTCCTTTAGTACTCCATCCGGATAAATTTGCATATCCCGGAAAATCATTTATCGTACTAAAAGTACGACTTTCATTATGAAAATCTCTTTCTTTTCGGCGTCATAAGTCTTGATTCAATCTCCCGCAAATCTTTTAGCTCTTCCACCAATGGTTGTAAGAATACATCAATATCATTTCCAGGGAGCTCTCGGACCGGGTATTAATAATGATATCATTGTGTATGTGGCTTTCATACACATCCACGGTGGTAAGTTGTACACCATTGTAACAACACGCCACATATATTTTGAAGACATTTGACCCAAAATGGATTAAAGCCATACGAAACCAATCCAATCCGAATGTTGCGTTTCTAACGCAAATTGGAATAAAGTTCATCCACCCTTTTCCAAGCGGGAGAATCGGCGAGGATGACGCATTTCACCTCTCGATTGATATGATCGTGATTGGTTGTGCCATGTCATCCACTTGGCCGTATTGGATGATATGAATAAACGCGCAACCTAACTCCTGACCAATGGAAAATAATGTAAAACTTTTGTGCTATTTTTTATTTTGATTTTTAGGATCATTTTTATATACGGAGGTGTTACAATATGGACAAACATTTTTATCTTTATTCTCTTTCCAAAATAGAATACAATCATTTTTACATGCATGAATTTTCTCGTAAGTAAGTCCCAATTCCTTAACTAATTTCTTAAGCTCATACCAATTATCGGGAACACATGCCCCATTAGGTAAGACTTCCTTAAATAAAGATAATATCATATCCATACATTTTCTAGTGAGACCATTAATGGACTTAAGTTGAATCAACTTTAATATAAATTTTAATTTAGATACATTTTTAACACCTTCATATAGAGGTGTTTAGGAATCTTTTAATAATTTGGAATATTGAAAATTATCTTCATTGTGTTCTTCCTCATTATGTCGAATAGAAGATTCGTTATTTTGAATATCTTGTAACATTTCCATTACCTCATCATCTACATAATTATCTTGTGGTTCATTTAAAATTGAAATGTCCTCATTTATCATATTGACTTCAATTTCACCATGGCATATCCATTTTTGATAATTTAACCATATACCATTGCATATTAGGTGTTCTTTGACAACATTTCTTTTAAAAATAAATGTATTACAACATTTTTTACAAGGATACTGTATTAGATCGTTATGTTGTCCATGTCTAAATTGTATTCTAGAATCATGAAAAGAATAGTTTAAAAATTCTTCGATCCCTTCAATATATCTAGAATACTAATCTATTAGGAATATGCATCCATGATTTGTCTAAGTTACTCATCTTAATTTGTCAAAAGATTGAAATACAATGAAGAAATGTTAATTTAATAAATAAATCAATATATAACCGAACCTCCACCGAAAGAAGAAACTCTCAAGGTATATCTCGATTGAAGTTTCTGAAAAAGAGATAAAATGATCAAAATTAGACTTGTTGTTGAACAATAAATGTTTATACATACCAATTAAATATTTTTATCACAAACGAATAGTTAGACATGAAAACTAAGAATTGATTTGTTATATTAAGTTAAAACAGAAACAAAAAATTATACAAAAGCGATAGTTAGAAGGGTCTAGCCTTCAAGGCCGCACCCTATCTTTGACCAACTCCAAACTACTATTTATGATGAGTTATCCATGTTCAATCATGCCCTAAACATATTCTAAACATATTAGTTATGTAAAATAATTATTATTACGAAATTATAGGGTTAAATATGATTTAATGCTACCAAGCTCTAAAAATGTCAGTAAAAATTAAAGGGAATTTATATGCAAAGGGGCATTACCCTTGTGTATTTCTCTCGAAATGCATTATGAAATATTATTCTAAGGCTCATTCCATGATTAAATAAATTATGCACCTATCTACCTTTGTTCTATCTCCTAAATAATTAAAGTGATCAAGGTGCTACATAATTGGTTTGAGGAGGTCCTAACCTATTAATTTGTTAGTGTTATTTGGCACATATATGCTTTGTGATGTATATAAAAAAATTAAAAAAAAATTCGTTTGTTGAAGATGTATACCTCAAAGGAGGTTCGATTAACCCTAAGTAGGGTTTAAATCTGGCACAAAGGAGGTGGCGGCGGCGGCGGAGCCGGCGACACCCACGACGGTGACGGAGGTAGCTCTCCCCTCAAGGTGCCCTACGCGGGGGAGGGGCAAGCCGGCGGCGGCGGCGGCGGCGGCGGCGGCGACGCCGGCCACGGCGGCGGCGATGGGCGGGAAAGCGGCGGCGACCGGCGGCGGCGGCGGGCTGAAGCGGCGGCGACCGGCGGGCGGCGCGAGGACCGGAACGGTGAGAGAGAGAGAGAGAGCGCGCGGCGGGGGAAGAAAGGAGGGCGTCGAGGGTTTTTTAACCCAAACTTAATGCGGCGACCCGGCCAAGCCATAACGGGATAAGTTACATTGGCGACGGCTTTAGCCGCTTCGCCAACAAAAGTCGACCGTTCAACGGTCACCATGGATTGGCTTGACGGCTGGGCCGTCGCCACTAATATTATTAGCGACGCGTATGAAGCCGTCGCCACTTTTCCGAGGAAAAAACCCGCGACGGGCTATTTTAGGTATTGCGGCGGCTTAGCTGCCCCAATATTAGTAGCGACGGCGTATCAAGCCGGCTTTTAGAAAAAACCCGATGCGTTTTACGGTATTGTGGCTTGACCGTCGCCAAAAACATTTTTTGCGACGGCTATATTTAGCCGTCGCTATTTACCAAATATTAGCGACGGCGTTAGTTTAGCCGTCGCTTTTATCATTATTGGCGACGGCTTAAAAAAGCCGTCGCAAATAACTCGTCGCCAATGACCCAGTTTCTTGTAGTGTTTCACCGTGAAAGTTTGATTTACCTCACAACCAACCACCTCGTCGTCTTTCCCAGTCTTTGCTGGTGCCAATCATTTGTCCATTTGCATGGTCAACTACGTCTTATGTTTCATAGATCAATCTTCGACGTTAAACTAAACTTAGCGTCCGTTTGTTTGCCTGTGGAATCTGCCTCATGCTCCAATTTTAAGAAAAATGGCAACAGTTAGTTAACGGCCTGTTTGTTTAGAGTATTATCAACAATATTATATTAATATTGATATTGGTATTTTTTGAAGTTGAAATATCAATATTAAAATTGACAGTATCGAATATTTGAAGTGTTTGGTATCTCCAGTTGCTCTGCGGGGGGGGCGGCGGCGTGCGTGCCGCGGGGGAGAGGGGGGCGGGGGGGACTCGGGGGGGGCACGGCAGCGGAGGGGGAGGCGTCTCGCGGGGGGAGGGGGGGCGGCGGCGTCGTGCGCCGCGGGGGAGAGGGGGGCGACGGGGGGACTCGGGGGGAGGGGGCACGGGCGGCGGAGGGGAGGAGTCCGCGGGGGGGGGGCGACGACGGCGTCCGCGGCGGGGAGGGGGGGCGACCGCCGTCCGCCGCGGGGGAGAGGGGGCGACGGGGGGAGGGGGGCACGGCGGCGGCGGAGGAGAGGCGTCTGCGGGGGAGGGGGGGCGACCGCCGTCTGCCGCGGGTAGGGCTGTAAACGGAGCGGATACGGAGCGGATATGCCATTTCCGAATCCGCTCCGCTAGTCAATTCGGATATCGGATATCCGCTCCGGTTAGAATTCGAATACGGAGCAGATCTTCCCAATCGGATATCTCTCGAATACGGAGCGGATACGAATAATATCCGCTTCGCCCCCCCCCCAACGGCAGAACATGGAGACCCGAACCGTTACCGGGGAAGGGATGGAGGGAGAGATCGACGCCATCGTGACAATCGCGAAGGATGGAGCGAGGATTTCTCTACCCCTCCCCGCACCAAGACCAAGCGAGCTCCCGGCCGGCAGCGGTTCGGCTCCCCGGTTGAGGTAGGCGAAGTCCCGGAGGGGGGGGGGATCCGGAGGCGCCGCCACCGGCGAGCCGAACGGGGGGGGTGATCCGGAGGCGCCGCCGCGGCCGCCGGCCGAACGGGGGGGGATCCGGAGGCGCCGCCGGCCGCCGGGCGAACGGGGGGATCGGAGGGCGCCGCCGCCGCGAGCCGAACGGAGGGGGATGATCGGACGCCGCGCCGCGCCGGGGCCGGCCGGGGGGATGCTCGGGAGCCGCCGCCGCCGCAGCCCAACGGGGGGGATGCTCGGGGAGCCGCCGCCGCCGCCGCCCCAACGGGGGGGGGGGATGATCCGGAGGCGCCGCCGGCAGCCGAACGGGGGGGGGGGGGGTGATCCGGAGGCGCCGCGCCGCGGAGCCGGGACGGATGGGGGGATGCCGAGGCGCCGCCGCCGCCGGCCGAACGGGGGGATGCTCGGGAGCCGCCGCCGCCGCAGCCCAACGGGGGGATGATCCGGAGGCGCCGCCGCAGCCGAACGGGGGGGTGATCTCGGAGGCGCCGCGCCGCCGGCGAACGGGGGGGGATCGGGAGCGCCGCCGCGGCCCAACGGGGGGATGCCGCCGCCGCCGGGATGCTCGGGAGGGAGGCCGAACGGGGGGGGGGGGTGCTCGGGAGGCGCCGCGAGGATGCGCCGATGCGGGATGTCGGGATGGGGAGTCGGGCGGCGGGCCGGTGGAGGGATTAGGGATTCGGAGGTGAAAGGTTATGGTTTAAAGATGGCCGTTGGATCTTACATCTAATGGCTCGGATCGAACACCGGATCTTAACCGGAGCGGATCTATCGATTCCGAATCCGCTCCGTTTAGTTTTCGGACAATATCCGAATCCGAAATAACTATCCGTCGGAGCAGCTTAAACGGATAATATCCGCCTATCCGAATACGAATTCGAACCGAACCCGGATTTTATCCGGATCCGTGTACAGCCCTAGCCGCGGGGGGAGCGTTTGCGGGGGCGGCGAGGGGAATCGGGAAGACGGCCGCCGTCTGCCGCGGGGTGGGGAACGGCCGCAGGGGGGAGCGTCTGTCGCGAGGGGGGCGACGGCGGGGAGAGACCCGGGGAGGGACGGCCGCGGGAGGGATGATTTCAATACAGGTGTTGAGCTGTATTGTTTTTGATATTTTTTTTAACTATCAATCTTAAAATTAATAGTGATATCCAAACACCTATGGATGCATAGTATCAATATCAGTTTTAAAATCAATATTGATACAGGTAACTAATACAGTTACCAAACAGGCCATAACCTATTTGGTTGTACGTAAAAGTTGAATCACGTAAAACAAAGTGCCTCCCACTTCTGGCATTCGCTAAAATACAGCGGACGCCGTTTTTCGGTTTACGGTAGTGTAACTTTTTTAAAATAAATATTATTTAATAAAACAGTAATAAATAGATATTATCAATTTTAATAAACTTACACGTAAATAAAATTCATTTTATTCTTTATATTGAAAAAGTAAAAAACTTATTAAAAAATTTTTATCATACAAATTACTTATTTATTAAAATTACTGATAAAATTTTAATTGAAACTTGAACTTGCAGATGATCGAACTATTTTAACTAAATTATTATATATATAAATTACAAGATTACTTTACGTTAAACGGTTACGTACTATATATTTTATTTAGTTGTTCGTGTATGATGAATTTTCAAAATATTTTTTTCGATTATTTAAAAAATTTTAATTTAAAATTTTTATCATACACTTAATTTTAAAAATAAAATTTTTATTAATAATTATTTTTTAATATTAAATCAAATAAATAAAGATACAATAGTAAAATTTTAAATAAAATGTAAAAAATGAATTACAGATATCAAAATAATTGGAAATAATTTATAAAAAATGTTTTGAAATAAAAAAAATATCTTGTTTTCATACAAATATTTGACTAATATCTAAATAATAAAGTATATTTTAAATTTAAATAAAAAATAACTTGAAACAAAATAATTTACTTAATTTAGCTTTATTAAGATTTTATAATAAAAAATAATTTAATCATATAAATATTAATAAAATTATTTGAAACTATTATACTCACGTTGAAAAGTTTGATGTTTTTTTTAGAAAAATAACTACAGACAACCAAATGACCAACTATGTTTTTTGATTTCTTTGAAAATAGTTTTCAGCGAAAAATATTTCTCTTTGTTTTGTTTTTACATGAAACCAAATAGACCCTTATGCCCTATTTGGTAACACTATTAGGTGCCTCTATCATTATCAATTTTAAAATTGATATTGATAGGAATCATCAAGAGGTGTTTAGTTAATTGTATCAATTTTAAAACTTATAATGCAAACAAAATATATTATGTAATACAAGTGACAACTTGTATTACTTTTGATATTGATACTCCAACATTTGAAAACATTAATATCAATATTGATATAGTACTAAAAATGAAACTCTAACCAAACAGGACATTAGTACTTGCAACACGTAGCCCTTGACTGTGGTTTCAAAGAGGATTCCAGAGTTTAGTTATATATATAACCCAACATTGTAGAACCTATAAAATGTTCTAGTTTATTTTTAAAATAGATTTAATTTAATGTATAATTAATCAAAAGCTTAAATAAGTTGGTCACGACTCGGATGTACTCCAGTATCGAGCACCCAAACTCTGCTCAATAATAAAAAAATTGTATTTAGTCGAGTAATTAATGAGCCGTTTGGCACCATAAAATTTTTAGAATAAATTTAATTTATCTCTCAAATTATCGAGATACCAAACAGCCCTTAAAGACCTCCTTGCAACCGAAAAAGAAGAAGAAGAAAGAGTAATTAAAGGTCTACCATCTAGCCACTACCAGGGCGAGCAAACCCTAGCCTTTACCCTAAAAGCGAAAAGAGCAAGACTGCATGTGGTGCACTGGTGTGGCTTCAAAGCCAGGCGGCCATGCTCCATCGGAAAAGCTGGAATCGGACAAAAAAGGCGCGGAGGCCGGCGGCCCTGCCGCGTCAGCACCGGCTTAATACCAAGGCGTGGGGGCGGCCGTGGGTGTGTGTTTGGTTCCGTTTAAGATTATCGGTTAGGTTTGATCCGATTATTTATTTTTTAAAAAAAACGTATCAAATCGAATCAAGGGCTCAATTCCGTTTCGTTAAATTTGGCTCATTTGAGACTAGAGAAATCACTTAAATATGCTAAATAATTATTTATTTATATACACACTCATTTTTAGCTGTAGATTATTAAAATAAGTAATATTATATTAAAACATACAAATATTATTTCATTCATGGATAATATTGTTTTATAATTTGTTAAGTAAGTTATCTTGGTCCGATTTGATTAGATCCGGATAGAGTTGCAAACTCCTGCAATAATATTACCCACTTTTATTTTAATTCGATCCGACACTAGTCAAGGGATTCCTATTCTGATTAAATTGAAATTACGGCATTTTGATTTCTTTCAAAGCCTATAATATACATATTAAATTTATTAATAAATAAATAAATATCATTTAAAGATTGAATTCTCTACCTAATATGTTTTGAATTATGTTTTTACTTTTTTAAAAATTATATATCGTATTTTTAAAAAATTACGTTATTTCATTCATCATCGTATTGTTGGTTTTATTGAAACGAACAAAGATACGTTGGACCGACTATTTCCAATACCGATTTTAATAAACTATCCGAATGTTAGGCTCCAATTCTGATAGAAGCATATTTTGAATCCGTCGGTTTTGATCAGAACTGGGTTAAGATTAAGGATGTTCATGATTTAGTCTGGTTTGATTTTTAAGTATTTTTTCTTAAATTAAACTAAACTAAATTATCTCTCAAATCGGATCGAATCGAATCAAATTAAGATATAAGATTTAGAGTTTAAGATTTAAGTTTGATTCGAAGAATTTTAAAAATCAAATCAAATTAATTAATAATTTGATTTTATTTTTCGAGTTAAACTAAAAAGTGAACAACACTAGTTTTACTGTTTGTTTAGAGTTTTATTTTTGGTGTAATATCAATATTGATATTAATATTTTTAGATGTTGAAGTATCAATATCAAGATTAATATAAGTTGACACTTGTATTACATAATATATTTTATTTGTATTATAAATTTTAAAATTGATATAATTAACTAAATATTTCTTAACGATTCTTATCAATATCAATTTTAAAATTAATAATGATAAAAATACCTAATAATGTTACCCAACAGCACATAAAATATCGAATATCAGGCCGGAAGACTTTGAAACCGGTCGAACCAAAGGCGTCCCCTCGGCGGTTTGGCTGCTTTGGTTGCCGCCGGCCGCCGCCTTAATTCCACGGGAGAGAAGGGTGTAGGGGAGAGTGGCAGCCGGACGGTGCGCTTCCCCGGGAGCCATCAACGGCGAGCTGCAATCAATGGGAGGCCGGAGGGGGGAATCTCAGTCCCGCGCAGTACCGCCTGCGCCCTCTGGCAGACCAGGCAGCGCGGCTGGATGGAGCGGAAGCTGCACGCACGCAGTTACTACCGCTGCGGCGCCTACGAGGCTCTCCTCTCTTGTGCTACTACATTCCCTTACTGATGATGCAGCTGTGGAAAGCGCGCGCGGGGCGTCCTAGCCGCAATCTGTCTGTAATACCTCGGTTATTTTTTTTAAAAAAAATTAGTTAATAAATATTTATTATTATTTTAATCTGCTCCTCCCCCTATTTATTCTCTCCTGCCTCCCCGGTCGAAACCCTCCCCGCGCCGCCTTCTTCCCCACGAGAAAACCCTACCTCTCCTTTCTTTTCTCCCTCGGTTGCGCCGCCTGCGGCCCGCCTCCCCGCCTTCTTCTTTTCCCGCGAGAAGCCGCCCGCCGCCGCGCTCTGCCGCGTGGCCTGTCGACGCGAGACGCCGCCCCGCCGTCCTCCGTTGACTCGCCCGGCGCCACCCGCGTGCCGCGACCGCCGCCCTCGGCCCCCGCGCCTCGCCGCGCGGCGCGCCCGGCCACCGACGCCACCTCGTACCTCGCCGAGCGTGCCCACGCGCTCGCCGCGGTCGCCCGCCGCCGCCTTTGACCGCGCACATCGCCGCCTCGTCATTGACGTCACCACGTCGACGCCCGCCCACGCTCGCAGCCCCGCCGACGCCACGTGGTCCGGCCGCCGCGCTCCCGCGCGCGCGCTGCAGCGCCCGTTGACCACACCGTCGTCGCCACCGCCGCGCGTCACCACCTCGCCGTGTGCCCGCCTGCGCCACCGCCGTGCGCCACCGTGCGCCGGTCTCCTCTCTCTCCCGCGCGGTGATACAACCTCTCTCCTATCGCCCTTTCTCCTATCATCTTCTATTTAAATCCCTAGTTTATTATTCTTCTTCCTCCGGCAGTTTTAAAACCACCTACCCGGCTCGATTTTCCGTCGCCGACGCAACCGCGGCAGTTTCGTCGCCTGATTCAATTTCCTTGGAATTCCGTGCGCCGTTCGCCGTCGCCGTCAAGGTAGGCGTCTCGGCTATCCTTAGCACTTTAATATTTTGATTAAATCGTAATAATCATGTTTAGATCACCAGGATTAGAATATTGTAGTTAATGGGCTGTTTTGGATTTATTAGCATGTTTAGTTAGAGTTAGATTAATTTGTCTAGATCGTGCATGCTTAGATTAATTCGGTTATTCAAGTATGCTGGTCATCATGATAGGTTGTATATGTTTAATCTAGCTAGCTTAGCATGGTTGCATTGCGATTAACCTTAATCATGTATATCTCGATTTGATAAAAAGCCGATGTAAGATTTAGGCATATGTGGTTAGAATTTAGTTTATTTTCTTTTATGTGACAGGTAGTTACATTTAAGTATGTAATTGTCATGGTTAGGTTGTAAATTGCATGATTCCATGTATATGCATTAGTTTGTGTTAGATTGTATTATGGTATGCAAATATGGGGTGCATAGAACCATGAGTGTGCATCTATGTATTTCATGTTTGATTTGCCAATTAAATGTTCATGTTTACTGTCTGAGTTAATTATATGCTTGCATGGTGTGGAATGTGGTTAGTGCAGTGAGCTGCATTGTGATGGAAATGTACTTCACTAGACTATAATTCGGTCCTGTGGGCAGCAGATGAATTAGAACAGTCCGGAGCATCCGTCGATCCCGGATACCGCGGTTTATCTTAAGTACTCCCCTGCCTATGAGGTACTATGAGATTTAGCTTACTATATGTTACTTCCTACTATATGGTAAATCTGGTGCTAGTTTTGTGATGTGACTACATTTATCAGATGGAGCATGATATTTACTCAGACAGGTGTCTAGTTGTGTAGATTGGCATAGATGGTATGTTATAGATGTGTCATTGGTTTTATGTCAGGTCTATGTGTTCTGGGCATACCTAGAACAGTTTAATGTGTAGGTTATGTTGGTCTTTAATGCATATAGAGTCTAGTTATCATATGGGGTAGTTGATTGACTTTGTAATCAATTAAATGAAGATATATAATTAGCTTAATCTTATGTATGATAATCTGATTTTTAGGCTTATTATGTATTGTATACCACTAGAATCATTATTATAATGGGGTAGTTCGGGTGTAAGTCCTACTGAGTCTGTTGTGACTCACCCCTTCCGTTGTTAATATTTTCAGGATTGCAGGTTTAGCGCAGCAGAAGCGTAGTGGTGTTTTGGGAATTCGAGGAGCTAGTGGATTACTCATTCAATGTTGGTATTTAATTTGTCTAGATAGGTGTTTGTTTATGGTGATAATATGTTGTAAAGTTTGGAATTATTTAATTGGATTGTGAATTTTGGTATTATTTGGCTCCAGACCGATATCCTTTCCCGTTACGTCGCCGGATTATCTTCCGCTGTGCATATTAAAAATCCGGGTCGTGACACTGTCTCTGTTTGCAGCGCCGCTGCTCGCGCTGCAGAGGTTACGGAACGTATAGCTCGATCCCTCCTTCCGCCTCTCTGCTCGCTGGTTGCGGAGCTGATCGATGCCCCTCCCCCCTTGCGGCTCCGAAGAGACTCGCAGATCGGCGGGGCGACGAGAAGGAAAAGCCTCGTTCATGCGCTCGGCTGTGCGGGCCTTGCCGAACGCTTCAGCTCGGGATTAGCTCCTTGTTTATAGGTGTGACTCTCGCGAGTATCTACAACTTACTTGGCGGCGGATGTGTTCGAAGGTCGCGCGCCGCCCTATCGGGTCGAGGGGACGGCCGAGCCGGATCCGGATCGTTCCCGGATCCGGTCGTGGGAAATGGTTCCGGTCTTGAATGTTTCATTTTTTTACAAAAAAAAATAAATCATCAAAAAATGCGAAAAAGAACAGCTCTGTTGTCCAACTTTTCTTCGCGTCTCATGCTTGTGTTGTCTGGCCAAGTTAGAGGTGAATTCAAGATTATCCTCAACTGAACCTGTAACAAATGAGTTCTTAGAGTGATCGATCAGTTGGTAAAAAAAAATGATTTAGAGATAAATTTGATTCATCTCCAAAGTTAAACTTGTGCCAAGCAAGGAAGTAGTAGTCGGGGGTCGGCCCCGGGTCGGTCGGCCCCATAACCGACCCGGGTCGGTTGGGGTCGCGACCCGGGTCGGGTTGGGGTCGGGAAAAAAATAATAAAAAAATTATTTTAAAATAATAACCGGGTCGGGGGGTCGGGGCCGGGTCGGGGTCGGTCGGCCCAAAAAGCGACCGGGTCGGGCGACCCGGCTGACCGGGTCGCCGACCCGGCGAACCATGGTGCCAAGTATAGGCGTTAGAGGGGTTGTGATACATAGTTTTTTTTTTTACGAGCAACCGAAAACGAGAAGATTGTGATATATAGTTGGAATCCCCTTCAAAATTGCAACCAAACACACCCTCGTTAAAAGGCTAAGCTCACAAAATCACTCACAAAGGAGAAATCATTTATTGCTTCTCTTGTGCCCGAAGTAATTATGTTTTCTTCCTTATCAAAAATTAATTATTTTTCTGCCCAAACGAAAAGAAAATTAGGTTAATGCCGAGTTAATAGGACCCAACTAACAGTTTGCCTCACTTTTTATCTCAAGCCAGCTGGTTAATAGCTAATTAGTGGTGCTCATGATCGGAATCCACGAAAACCGATAAATCAAACCAAATAGACTAATATTATATCATTTTATTCAAAATGAACTGCGGTTATTGTTTACATTTTGGTTTGGCTACTTAATAAATTCAAGATGGGGTAACATTTCCTATTGTTTTCTGTTAATATATGAGGTAATGATGCCACAATTGTAATTCGGCATGCTGATTTTGGGTGGAGTCACTCTCTATAAAATATTTTAACGCATCGTATTTTTGAAATGCCGCGGGAAACGATGTCAAATATGGGCTCCTTGGAGAGGTGTCAACGACCTGCCCGAAGCCAAGATTACGTCCTTGATACCAGAACTTTATAGTTTTTTACGATGGAATGTGAGGTCATGACCAAGGTCTCGACTCGGTTCATTTTTGGGCCGACCGATATGGCCGCGACCCCGACCCACAATAGATGTTTTAAAATTATTATTTTTAATTTTTTATTATGACCATGCCGACCCTAACTCGATCTAGGTCTCAACCCCGGTTGACCCGAGTCGGTTTGGACCCAAGCAACCGGTTCCCAACCTCCGTGTAATACCCCGATTTGTGAATATGTTAAAAGATTAAATCAGTGGACTACCAACAACACCGGTTAACCATTTTTCGGAAGTTGAGTTGAAAGAACTCTGAAGTTAAGCGTGCTCTTACTTGGGAGTAAGCCAAGGATGGGTGACCTCTTTGGAAGGCTCTTAATTAGCAATGATTGTTGGGCCAGTCAGCTAATTTAATTGATCATTACACTCCGACCCCGATCTCATCTACCTTGCTTTTTACTTGTTTGATTATCATTTTTTTCTTGACTCTATTACAGTGTAGATATGTGAAAACCGTATACAAAAAGTGCATACTATTGCCTGAATATTATTTTATTGAAAAAAGGCATTTAAATGTAGACAACCTAGCAAGGTCTCACGGATAGTGCAACAAATTTAGAAACACAAGAACTAATGGGGTGTTTGGCTGCATGATATTTTTTTGTACACTTTTATGATAAAAAATTATATTAAAATAAAAAATGAACCAACTCATGACGTAAAATTATCATGCTTGGAGGGATGTGATAATAAAAAAGAGTAACTATCATACATGATCAAATAAAGTAGGGGACCACAAGAAAAAAGAAAGAGATGAGACTCACTTTTTCCGTTCAAGAAGAAAATCACTTTCAAAATATAAAATTGTCATAGTTGTCAAACACTTCTTTTAATAAGTTTTTTTACAATTTTTAAAAATTAAAATAAAAACCTTCATTATCATGCAACCAAACACCCCATAAGTGTTAGACTATTGTGAAAAATAAAACAACTTGGGTGGCATTTTTTAGGTTAATCTAAGAAGTGTAGAAACTTTAATTTTCTACCGAGTGTTGAGTTTGTTTGCACAATATTTTTTTTATTTTCATGATAAAATGACTGCACTAAAACAAAAGCTAAGATAGCTGTATACCTAAACTTATCATGTTTGGTTAGATGAGATGAGAAAAGAGTGGGACCATTTATAATTATAAAAGATGGGGGACAACAAGAGAAAAAAGGACTCATTCTTTTTATCCAATACAATATTCTTGTCAAAATTATAATTTTCTAATGGTTCCCAACACCCTTTTTAACAAGCTTTTTTTTACAAAAAATGTATGTTTTTAATAAAAACTCAAATTGTCATGCAATTAGACTCTCCATAATCTCTTGGTTTGTTATGTTATATATATGTTAGTTCTATTCTCTACAAATAGGTTGTGTCTGAAAATTAAAAAGGTAGAATATACAACATAAATTTAAGCATTTTATTAAGAAAAATGATATGTTTAAGAGTTATTAAGACAAATAATTAGATATTAATTGTCTTAGATCGTCGTTTGATTTGTCTTAAAAAATCTCTTATTTGTTTGAGATAGGTAAATATAAAGAAATTGATTTTTTATTATTTAACTTCAAAATATGCTTTTTATCTATTGATAATTATTTTTAAAATAGGCTATGTGATTTAACATTTTTAAAGGTAATCCTTCGTATGGTGAAAAATAACATACATTACATATTTATATAAATATTAGATTGATTAACGTCTAAACATCTTAACCAAACTAAGTAAATAATTTTACCACAAAAAAGGGTTAGACATGAAGTTAAGAATTCAAAATTTGTGATTACGTTGACAGTTGATGATGCTAAGGTAGGAAATCTAGGATCTTAGATTCACCTTTTATATTGATTGTTAAATAAATTAAAATTAGTATATGTATATAATAATATAATTTGATGATTATAAGTTAACATCTCAATCTAAAATTTGAATGTATTAGATATATTTGATAGTTACTAATTACTTTTAAAGGTTAATTATTAACACAATAAATTAAATTTAAAATGTCAACTGAGTCATCCCACTTTTCACATTGTAAGTTGAGCATAGAGATGACTTTTATCTTGCCAACTATATGTGCCCATTTAAATAATTATACGTCACTCTCAAACTCAAAGTTTTAATTCTAAATAATTGTAGTCGGATACATGAATTCGTTTTTTCTCGCGGTCATTCTTTATTCAAATAATTATAACATAAAAAATTAGAAAAGAAAAGACATACATGGCTACCATACGAAAATGTTATTAATAAACTTGTATTATCGTGCAGGGCGACTTGAAAAGTTTACAGGAAGCCAAAATGCAACAATAATAGTTAGAGGTCCAGGACAAGTGTAATTAAGCATTGTAACCGCCAAAATTTTGTTTTTATTTTTTGTTGCAAAAATTGTACCGAAGAAACGGGAAAGTACTAAGGATCTTGACAATTTGATGTTTTAATTTACGTGGCTCACTTATTTTTTTGATCTAATCTACAAAAGCGCATTAATCTGGCTCTACGATTTTTTTTTTAACAAAAAACATACAGGCTAAAATTTCCAACAGAGGAGAAGCATAATAGGGACGAGCTACAGTGGACAAAAAGATAATTTTAGCATTAGAACGGTTTTAAAATTTCAACTTCAACACCTTCGAAAATTGGGACAAAATAAAATAGACATGTACATTAATACATTTTGACGGTCCAAGAGTAAGAACTTTCTTCGTAGAGTCAGGCATTTACTTGGAGGTTAAGATCATATCACGAAGATGTGGATGTTGTTCAAGTCAACAACCTCAGATAATCTCAAGATCATGAGAAAACAAACATAGAGTAGAAAAAAAACTAGATAATACAACACTAAGGTAGACCGAATTAAGACACTTCAAACACACAGTAGAGTTCCAATAGAGAATATGTAAAGGTTCAGAGGAGAAGTCTCGCACAGCTCTAGAACTCTCAAAATGGGATTTCGACTAAAAAAGAGGAGATTTTACTGTGAAGATAAGAAAAAAGATCGGCCGAAGAAATATGCTAAGTAAAGAAACTTTATAAATCAACTACGTCACCGTGCGCCAAGGCTCTATTCCTACCTGACGCGAGAAAATTCGCGAGTAGAGAAACTCTACCCAAACAAAAGGACCCCAAGGGGAAGAAAGGGGCAGCCCC
This sequence comes from Cryptocoryne crispatula var. balansae, assembly GCA_036172225.1. Taxonomy (NCBI): domain Eukaryota; kingdom Viridiplantae; phylum Streptophyta; class Magnoliopsida; order Alismatales; family Araceae; genus Cryptocoryne; species Cryptocoryne crispatula. The sequence goes on along the minus strand of CM069929.1, from coordinate 8,922,974 downwards.
TGAGGTGGCGATGGTGGGGGGAAGGCAGAGAGGCACCTCCTAGCGGCCAGCACCACCCCTCCCCCCGCGACGAACTTGGCGGTGAAACCTTCTCCTCGAAGTCGGCAAAACCCTCATCGCCCCTTCTAAGTCTAATCTACTCCGAAGTTGGCTCTTTGGATCTTAATTTGAAACATTTATCAAGCACTTTGATTGTAAAAGATTTTTGATCAGATTCGATGACGATGTTTAATTGTCAGATAAAATAAATTTTTATTATAAATTTATATAGATTATAACAAAACTTGTACTTGCCGACTATTATTACAATTTTATGTTTTTACAATGATTTGTTCTTGATTGTCATCCCTTTCATCTCTTTTTTGGTCATAGATGGCTCTACTCTTTTTTTTTCTTTTTTTTCATCTCCTCGAACACGACAGTTTTATGTTACTTACTTACATTTTATTTAACACTATTTTTTATCATAAAATTATATAAAATTTTGAAGTCTCAATTTGATCTCGAACTTGTGTACCATAAAAACTTAACTAACCACCCCTACAAATAAATGTTCTATAAAAATAATTTAAAATTAAATAATTTTTGATTTGAACCAATTGAATCACATGTATTATCAAATGGTACGGAGTGAGAGGCGCCCTATAGATTACAATCACATGTCATATATATCTAATGGCGATTTGAATTTCTTTATTACTTTATAATGCAAATATGCCCTTTTATTTCCGGACCCTTGACCCTAACTCCATGTGCAGACCGTGAGCCCTACTATACTATTGCGATGGCGGGATACGAATTGAATAATAGTATTATTCATATTCTATAAGAAAAATGTATATCAACCTATTTTTAGTTAACTATCAGTATCAATTATATTTGCGAACAGTTTATGGAGGAAAAACAGACGATTAATAAATATCAAGTTGTTCTATTAGTTTAAAAACGGTTTATAGTGGGATCATGGAAGTCCGGGTCAACGACTCGGTCAGCTGGGTCACTCGGCCCAAGCAACTCTACAACAGCCTTGTGTGGGGTTGCTTGAGTTGTCGCCGGGTCGCCCGGCCCTAGGGCAACTCCTAGGTCAAAATTTTTTTCATGTATATATCACTTATAGTATTACATATTTTTTTCTTTCGGAGGACGTCGCCCCATGTGACAACCAACCACAAGGGACGTTGCCTCCTTAACCTCTATGACTTGATCGCACAAGTCAATCCGTGACTACTTTGCGTCCCCTGTTTAATAATATTATAATAATATTTCACTATTATTTATACTATTACATGTATATAAATTTTATAATCATAAATGTGTTATATACTTAAATTTTATAAAAATCTATTTTAACTCTCTTCTCTTTCACACTTAACATATTTATTTATATACCTAGATAAAACACTCATATTCAATTATAACATAAAATATAATTATATTATGTATACACAATTATTATTTCTATTTATTTTTATTTTTATATAATTATATATATTTATAATAAAATACATAAAATCCGACCCTGTCCGACCTCATCCAACTTGAGGTCTCGACCCTGTCCGACTAGGTCAATTTTGGGGCTAACCAATCTCGGGTCAACTCTCGACCTAGCCTTCCTTATGTGGGATAACGGATGGTTAATGAATATATAAAGATATAATATATGTAAGATCTAACCTAACAAAATAAAAAGTAAAAATAATTTTATCGATGAAAACACACATAAAAAATACATAGTACAATTAGAAGTATCTACCTATATTAATGTATTAAAATCAAATTCTTGGTTACATATCTAACATAAAATATGAGATAAAAATTGATCACAGTAAAAATATTTTTTGAGTTTGTTGTATGTAGTTAGATATCTAACACAAAATATAACATAAAATTCTTAATTACATGTTCAACACAAAATATAAGATAGTGAATCTGCGATCAAAGTAAAATATTTTCTCATGAAACTACAATGTCTATTTGTATTTTGTGTTGCCGTCAACCATTGGATGATTCACGCAGTCGATGTATTTCTTCAGTATAGTAGGTCTTTAGCAATGTCAAATTCGGTAAATAGCTAGACTAAGGAGGGGTAAGAGTCATTATCGTGTATGTGGACTACACGGTCAGGAAGTAAGAGAGGAAGAAGATGTCGATGTTAGACGTTAAGACAAGACTTATCTAATATTGAGGCTTGTAAGAGGAGGGTGAACCGGAGGGTTAGAAACAATAAATTTTTTGAACAAGACATGTATATATTTAGAAGTCATAGAATATTTGTCATTGTATTAAGTATTGGTCAATAAATATATATAACAGTTTTCGAGTTTGATATATAATATATCCATAATTATATCAATTAATATAATTTTAATCGATAAATAAACAAGAATAAGTTATTTAAACATTGTAAATTATTATTTAATCATTTTTTAATTTGAAAATAGTTAATAATCATTTACATCTATACCCTCCGGCTGTCTCCGGCCCTGCCCGGCTCTCAACCACGTGATCGGTCACGTGACAACGTACCTTACCATCCGTGTGTTGTCTTAAATTACGGAAAAAATGGTCACACCCCCGGGTCCCCAAAAGCGGGAAGCCGATTTGATGGTAGATACTAGCGCTTGCAGTCCTTCCATTTCATGAGTCCGTCGGTCTCGGCAAATTTTATATGTAAATATAAATTACAAACTAAAATAACTAGTTTGTACATAACACTTATTTAATTAGTTAAAGATTAATATGGTACACAGAAATAAATAGTTGCAATGTACTCGATATTCTTTCAAAATGTATTAATTCCGCTCCGCGTCCCTGTACAGACGAGACAAAAGAGCGAACACATGCAAACCCGCGCCCCTCCCGAGCTGCCCGGCAATCACGCGTCGAGCTGCGCGCCGCCGCGGCCGCGCCCGGAAGATCGGCAGCGTCGGCACAGGCGCACGTATACCCGGCTGTTGACCCACCAGGGTGCTGTCCGCTCCGGCAACCTTGCGCCGGAGGGCCACCGCAGACCCGGAGCAGCGCCCCCGGCCCCCCCCCCCCGCCGGCGGTGTCGTACCACGCGCGGAGCAGCGGCGCCACCACCATACTGCCCCGCCTGGTCGTGTGAGGCCTCGGGATACGCGACTACACGGAGCGAGGGAGAGAATGTGTACCGGTAGCTCTCTGTGGGGATAGGAGAGAGGGGGGAGAGGGATGATGAGAGAGGGCTTTCATATGGGCGGCACGCTGCCCGGATAAAGGATCAGGGCACCCCTCTTCCTCTTCGTCTTCCTCGTAGAGAAGAGCCCACAGGAGCAGTGGGTGAGGGCTCGTGTTAAAGCTTTCACCTACCCCATTCCACTTCGTGTCTCCCACAAGGTCTCTTTAAACCCTCCCACCCCCCCTCCACCCCCCGCGCAGCTCAAGGCTTCGTCTTCCTCTTTCCCCTCCCCCTCCCCCCTCTTCCTTGCTCGCGCGTGCTGCCGACGCCACTCGGTCGGCCGAAAATGGAGGTGAGCTGGGCGCGGAGGCGCGCGCTCGCAAGGTGCTCGGTTTAATGCCCGCGCGTGCGGACGTGCAGCGTATAAACTTTGTTCTTCTGCTGCAGGACGCCATGCGGAGGCGGCCGATCCCGTCGTTCGGCAACTGGGACTACTGCGAGGAGCTACCCATTACTCAGTACTTCGAGTCGGCCTCTCAGGCGGGGCTGATCCGGGGAGGCGTCGGTCTCGTCGGTGGCGGCGGGGGGCGGCTCTACCCCACCCCGCTGCCGCACTACTATTATTATCACGCACAGGACGAGGACCTCTTCAAGGTCCCCGTGCCGCCGCCGGTGGTGGTGACCGCCTACCCTCATAAGGTAAGGTCTCTCTTTCTCTCTCTTCCGTTAACGGCATCTCTCTCGGTTCAAATTGTTTCTTCCCCGCGCTTGGTAGTCTGCTTTATCTGGACACAAGGGGTTCTATCTCGGCAAATGCGTCGCAGGTGAAGAAAGGGGCAACGCTGGAGAAGCAGCTGAAGCAGCAGCGGAAGCGACTGCATCAGGTGGAGGAGGAGCTCCCGCCGCCGCCGCAGCAGCAGCCCAAGAAGCACGGGAGGGTGTACGATAGTTGCGATGCCACCACCCAGCAGAAGCAGGCGGCGAAGAGGCCTATGCCCAGGGCGCTCAAGGCCGTCGACGAGGACCTCTACAAGATCCCCCCGGAACTCCTGCGTCAGAAGCCCAGGAGGGTAAGCAGGCAAAAGCTTCCGCCTTTATCCCAATGCATATCCCTCATCGTCTAGTTAATCGTCAAGGCATCTTCTTTCCTCCCAAGTTCGGTCGCCGCCGTGCCCCATACGTCCTCCTCCCTCCTCGCCGTCTCAAAGCTTTTGCCTTTTTTTGTTCCGTCTTGTTCTTCTGTCCAGAGTTGCAGGAAGTACTTAACTCTCTCTCTCTCTGCGTGCAGAAGAAGGCCCTGGTTAGCGAGTTCCTGTCGAGGTGCCTGGGCCTCAACTGCATTCCGTGAAGCAAGTATGGCGTCGGCAGCGTGGGGAAGCTCTGCTCGACCGGTTGATTTTGGAAGGACAATATAGAAGTCGAACTTCGCACCGGACGCTCTCCGCGATCGGCGGCGGCGGCGACGACCATCTTTTGCGCCCCCAGTGGACCTTGTGAACCCCGTTCTTCGTTCTCCTTGTTTTGCAGTACAGATATAATGTGTCCGGTTGAAAATCTCTAGTGTGGACGTATGGCTTGGATCAGAAGGGAGATTAGGGAAGACATGTAAGAGCACCTCCTGCTTGACCTGCTTTAATGATCCCGTATATGTATATGGTCTGCATCTACGCTCTCCACCCCTATCACTTGCTCGTGAGTACTTGCTCGTGAGTGTCTAGCCGTCTGAGCGTCTTTCTACTTTCTCCTGCGCGTGTGCTCGTCGGCTTTAATTTTAGTGCTGGCGACGGTCAAAACCTTAGCTTTTCTTCATGGTTCGAGAGCTTTACGAATTACGATCTGGTGCGTGACTGGGTTTATTCCGCTAGCGGTGTACATGTCGTGGGAAAAATGGTTCTTGGGTATTTACGGCAGTTTACTTTCCTTCCCATCTTCGATTCCCTTCGGACCATTAAACGACTGATCGAAAAGACAGGCAGGCTTCTCTGTCCTCCATCATCAGGCTTCCGATTCTCGGTGTTCATTTGAAGGCGCTCTTTGGGACGCCGTGCTGCTCACACAGTTACACCTCTCCGATGGCTTAATAAGTGATAATCTCTCCTCGAACGCCGCCTCGCACCATTATAGCCCGCGTGTTAACGGCGGACTGGAAACCCCCACCTCGCCGGCCGGCCGGCCACCCGCCCCGCCACCGCCGGCGATCTCCAATCTCCATCCGCCGCCGCCGATATCGAGAAAGGAAGGAGAGAGAGGGGGGGTGGGGTGGGTGGTCAGAGCCACCCAGGCCATGATGGGGTCTGAGGTGATCGCCAGCGCGGGTGGTCTCTACTTTCGGAGTGCCCCCACTATCAAGTTCCCATCATGAGGGCCGCTGGAAAGCCAGGCGGAGTGTTGCCGGCCGGCCGGTGGAAAAGCCGCTGCCGCCGAAGCGGGGAGAGAAGAGAATAATAGCCTGCGAGTGGGAGGATACCCCCCCGCGTCAAGGCCTTTGGCCGGCTCCCTTCTTTCCTTCCCTTCCCTTCCTTTCCTCGCACACGCACGCACCACTTTTCCGGCGGCACGCCGTCGGAAGGCGACGGGGGTGCCCCCATGTCGCCGCTTGTACGCAAAAGGGCAGAGAGCCGGATTTTAGCCAAATACCCTCAAATCTGGCCGCGGACGAGGATTTGCGGCCGCAAGCTTCGGCGGCCCCGAGAAGGAAAAGAGGCAAAAGCTAGCCAGGCGGGCGGCCGTGAAGCAGTGTTTTGTTTTGGCTCAGGAATCTCAAATCTGGACGAGGAGCCCCCTTCTTTATCACATGCGTGTAAGGTTTAATAAGCACGCATCTTTATTGCATCCATGTGAGGGCGCAGAAGTTAAGCAGCTGTCCATCGGTTTGATCAATTTAAGATGGGCAAAATATTTAAAGTAATTCAATGTGTATCGATTTTTAAATCAAAATAATTAAAATAAATATTACTTTATTATAAAAATAATACTTAAGTGCCAGTTAGGTTCAACTGGTTTAGGAGGCTTTCGAAATGAACTAGATCGATTAAACCCAAAGGATTACAACATAATATTTCTATTTGAACGAAATCCGGGCGATGAGGAAGGGCGTCTATTTCTTTTAGGGTGCCTAAGGCAGGTATTTACACAAAAAAGTGCATCGCTAATTTTTTATGGATTTACGTGCAACAGAAATTTTATAAATGATGAGAGAGATAAACACAATGTTATAATCTCTCTAGAATAAAAAAAGATAATTTGCAGAAGACGTATACAGAGATTTGAGAATAGAAAATTATGTAAGGTGCTTGCTAATATTTATTAAGTGATCTATTTGTAATTAGATTCTACTTAACACACTATCAGGTCCGTAAGATAGAACATAATTTATTAGGTCTAATCTCCTATTTGACCCATGATTCTACTATAAACATGATTTTAATCCTGGCTAAATTCGGACTGATCCGTCTTTATATAAGCACATATAGGATTGTGACTCTCCGTATGGTTACATCATACATACTCAATAGAGAGAGAAAATCAAAAGATTGTCTAAAGAAGACGAACGATTCTTATCTAACAGATCTTCTTTGTTCTTCATCTTCCACAGTGCAATAGATTTCAGATCGTCTTCAAGTATTCTGTAAACTCCAACATATGGTATCAGAGCCCGTGTTCTATCTCACAGACATTTGATACATCAAAAATTGGTGATAGATGACTTCTTTGATTTTTGCCTTGCGATTGATATACGACGAATTCAAAAGTTGTTGTATACTTTGCTTTCCTCTGTTTATGCATAGTCCATCCCCCTGTCAACAGTTGATAAATAGTAAACCATGCTATCCATCATGGTTTTGTTGATCAGCGTCGTCAAGCAGCGATAGGCATTGCGGTGGCAATGGGCGAAAATCTATTTACGGATTTAAGCAAGCTTTCTTGCAATGGTATCTCAAGTTTAATAAGATAATTTTATCTTTTGAGTTTAAGAAGAACACTATTGAAGAGTGTCTATACCTAAATGTTAGTGGGAGTAAATTCATTATCATACTTTTGTAAGTGGATGACATTTTGTTTGCTAGTAGTGATCTCGATTTGTTACATGAAACTAAGATATTTCTATCAGAGAACTTTGAGATAGACTTAGGTGTAGCCTGATATGTCTTGGACATAGAGATCACAGGGATAGACCATGATGCATTTTAGGTCTTTCTCAAAAGTCTTACACCTTAAAATTTTAGAAAGGTATAATATGTAGTCTTATGCTTTAAATAAGGTACACATTGTAAAATGTGATAAATTTAATTACAGTGTCCCAATAATGACATAGAAAAGAAGCAAATAAAGTCTATTCCTTATGTTTCATCTATTGGCAGCTTGATGTATATACATATATATTTGTACACATCCAAATATAGTTTTTGTCGTGGGTATGCTCCACAGGTTTTATAGTAACCTAGGCATGAATCATTGAAAGGCTATCAAGAAGGACATGTGATATTTTAAAAGCATAGTAAATCTTATGCTCACATAAAGGTCACTGCGTATTCCAATGCAAACTGCGATGATTGTTTGGATACTCGAAAGTCCACTTCAAGTTATCTTTTCCTTCTAGTAGGTGGTACTATTAGCTGATGCAGTGAGAAGCAAAACATTATAATTACTTCCAACATGATGGTAGCTTTCATTACATGTTATGAGACTAGTGCACATGCTATTTAGTTGTGGACTTTAGTCAGCTTTTTACCTATGCTGGACTTCGTTTCGAGACTTATACAGATCTACAATGACAATTTCATTGCAATTTTCCTTTCTAAGAATAATAAGGTATCTAAGGGTGGTAGAGTCTTGGACATAAAGCATTTTACTCTTAGAGATCGTGTGAGGAATCAATAAGTGTCTATTGAATATATCGAAATAGATCTCATGGTGGCAAACCCTCTCACTAAGGGACTATCAACTAACATCTTTTGTAGTTATGTGATTTGTATGGGTCTTCTCATCTCTTTTGATATGTTGTAATTTTATTTGACACTTGTATAGTTATGAATTTGATTCTTCATTGTTGTTATATTTTGTTTGTTCCATTTGTATATATGTCAAGGATAAATTTTAGGTATGTGAAATATAACTTAAAATGGTGACTATTGAATAAACATCAAATGTACGTTTATTTGGATAGTTATGTACAATGTTTGGTTGTAGGAAAGTTGGTGACACGTGATACATGGAAGGTGGTGTATGACTGAATACATTTACTGTCATGACCCTTGTCATTTGACCTACTATAACTAGGTTATTCGGGTTCCATCTACTATAGATAGTGTGCAGATTTTCTGTTTTATCTCATACGTGTATACCAATTTTCTCATTTCAAGTCTGAGCCCGTAATTTAAAAGTTTTTAGTCATTTTAAATATATATATATCAATGTTATATGTATAGTTCAAAGGGAAGATTTAATGTATAAAGAACAAGATAGATTAAGTGAGAGAATGTTGACTTTATCTTATTATTTATTATGTATCCATTTGTGATTAGGCTCCATTTAACACATTATTAGGTTTATAAGATGGAACATAGTTTATTGGGCATATTCTCCTATTTGGCAAGGATCTGACTACAGGCAGGATCTTAATCGTAATCAAACTTGAACCGATCCCTTCTCTCTATATACAAGTATGGTTGTTACTCCACGTACGATTACACCATACAAACTTAATAGAGAGAAAATCAGAGGATCATTTGGAGGAGATGGACAATTGATATTTGACGAATTTTCATCGTTTTTTGTCTTCTACAATTTTATTTCGTAAACTTCAACAATTAATGTTTATCGTTTTTTATTATTATCACATAAAAATTAATTTTTTTCTTAAAGTGGTCAAAAAAATGAGATAACATCTCTAGTTAACATGTAAATAGTGGAGTGGTGTGATCTCAGGCACCTTATTTGACAGTAAAGAAAGTGGGAAGGAATTAGCTGGTGGTTCCGGGCATGGTGCCCGGAGGAGGCGTGCCCTCGTCACCACTCGTGGTGGTGCAGCAACCTTTGTGACCATAAATGGAGTTTTTTAAGGAAGTTCGGTCGTTGGATTTATGTGATGTTGCCCTCAGGTTGTTATCAGTTTAACGCATTTAAAATGGTATGATATTAACTTTGATATTAAAATTTCAATTTATTTAATTAAATATATTAGTGTTTACGGTGCTAAATATTGAGCACCATCTTTATATATAACGTTCGTTTCAACACAAAGAACAGCATATTCATGAATATCGAAAAATGTGTCAACATATTTTACTATTACTATCTTATATTTTACTAATTTATTTTTACGTTCTACTAACATTCTTCCTAGTTTATTAACTTTTGCTACAGTTACTAAAATTTTCATACACTTATTTGTGGTTAAAAATAAATCGATTTGAGTTGAATTCACATTATGCAGTTAAATACTTCTTTCACTTTTAATTTTGAAATCTATGCATCACAAAACGTTTGACTATCGATAAAATTTTAAAATTTATAGTTACAAATACGATCTTTATTGCAATATTGCAAATTAAATATGTGACTCCGATAGACAAAGTTGAACCTTAGATGACGAAGATAAAAAGTACATGACAAGAAGGCATCATTTAATGTGATTCGACAAAATGATATGTCTTGACAATGATATTTGAAAACTTTACTAAATTAAGAGGATTTCATCACGGAGTAACAGTACCATTTGAGAGAAACAAATCCTCTCTCGGAAGCTCTCCAATAAAGAAGGCTTTCTCTCTCTCTACATTTCCACCGTGTGAATCTCACATTCTCACGTGCTGGTTGCTTGCTCTCACGGTGATGATTTAAGGAGGAAGGGTTTCCCCTTAATTCTTAACGTTGAGAGAAACTTTACGTTCAACCATACGTCTCTCTCACATCTTTATCCACATATTGGATATTTCTTCGCGTCACACGTAAGAGATATATACTCCACGTTACCATTTCATACACATATGCCTCCGCGTAAGCGATCGTCCTGCATTGATCACCTATGACGGAGCAGGGCGTCGTGCCAACCGAGCCAAGCTCGGTCGGCCGCACATCACCTAAATCGTTGCACGGTATTTCATCAACATAAAAAATCTCTTTCATTTGTCAATAAATAAATACTATTTTTATTACACACATTCAAGTAAAAAACAACATAATTATGATTATTAAGAAGTTTATATATTTTATTAAGATCAACTTAGATTTATTAACTCTTTCTATGTTTTGTTAATTTTTTTATAAATTTTAACATTTTGTATACTTTTCAGTGGTCATAAGTAAATCAATTTGAGTTAAACGAATAATAGTTGCATATTACGTGATACTTTTTCCGTTGACGCCTCAAGGAACTTACTCTGCTAGGAGATATGGACTCTGAAATCTTGTTTGGTAACATTGTTAAACATCTTTGTCATTATCAATTTTAAAATTAATATTAATACTAATCACTTAATAGTATCGATTTTAAAATTGATAGTACAAATAAAACATGTAATATAATACAAGTGTTAACTTATATCAATTTTGATATTTTTAAAAATATCAATGTCAATATCAATAGTATCATTTTTCATGCACTAATCAAAAAGGTCATAATACAGTGATCCAGAGTCAAAATATACACTTGTATCAAGTGCTATTCATATTTAGCATCAGCAAACATTAATATTAAAATTAATATATATACACATATATATTGTATACATACAACCCACGTGAAGGGGCCAGCGATAAATGAAAGAGTTGCTCAAACTGTTTTTCGCGTCAAGGGCGCCGTAAGGTGGTATAAAAAAAAGGAAAAATTGACTTGGGTCCGATTAACAAAGTCGACTTCATGCCTAGTCCGTTGACGGAATTCGTATAACGGACGGTCCGTTTTCTCCAACATGTTTAATAATAGGTCCGATTGATCCCCCTCTGTCCGTCGACTATCTTCAATGCCCAAAGTACCCTTCGCGTATAACAGACATCCCATCCCCCAACGGTACGCTGTATGCAGGTGGGGGAGACATCGACGGCGACCAGTGGGTGAGGGCTCGACGGCGACTTCGACGGGTGAGGGCTCGACGGCGATCGGCGGGTGAGGGGTGCTCGTCTTCCTCCGACTACGTTGTGGAGATGCTGGTGAGACTCCCGACGGTTCTCTGTTTGTTTACTGGAGAGGGTTCGAAGGCGACTACAGCAATAGCGATGGCAACGACAATGTAGGGCTCGGAGCCGTCCTCTTTTACCTCCGACAACACTATCTACACCGTGGAGACGTCGTATTCAGCTGGTGAGGGGTCGAACACGACTTGGAGTTGGCGATCTAGGGCTCGGAGCTGAGCCCTTCTTCTTTTGACGACGACAGCGTTGTCTGGTGAGTATTTCAACCAAATCCGGCTTGTGAGGGCACAAATGAGAGGTGAGTCTTCCAAGTAATCTGTACACTATATGATGGTGATGTAGGGCTCGGATTTTCACCGTCTTCCTTCTCCGATTTCAATTTCTATCCTCGTCAGTAGCTTGATTTACGACTTATCTGGGTGATTTGGGGCTTTGCTCATTTAACAGAATATTATCGAAAACTTTAATTTCTATCCATGTAGGTAGTTTGATTTATAGCTCTACTTGACTGGATGATTTGGGGCTTTGGTCATTTAGCGAAATATTACCGAAAGCTCCATCCCAATCGATTGAACTTCATATTTACAAGTTTCATAACCTGCCAGTTGCCTGTTCTATCTTGTATTGTCTATAACTATTGCTAGGTTCATACAATGGAGATTTCAGTTCTTAAAAACTTGTTTCGGTAATTACTTCATTTCTATCTCATGGGGTTTTAATTCCAGTCGTCAGTGCATATTTCTATGTAGGTCTTACATAGCAAGTTTTGACTTACTACTTGATGGCAGGTGTTAAAGGTGGTTTTGTGAATTAGGCTAAAGCTGTATTGGACAAGTCTAACTCAAAAAGGACTATTTTATCTGTACCCTCTAACAAGTAAGGTGTCTTCGTACTAATTCCTGTAATTTAGTTAAATTTGTTGTCCCATGATAAAATTCAACCATATTTGTGTGACAGAGCAGAAGGAAGGTTATTTTAGTTTCTTGGATGGAGAACATTTCAATTATTTTCAATTACAATGGGGAAGGTTATCTTGTTCGTTACAATCCAAGTATGTCAAAAGATGAAATCACAAATGAAGTTTGTAATAGATGGACTTTGGATAGGCAACTTGTGGAGTTTACGTATGTTATTTCTGAACAAGAGTCATGTTTCATTCGTATCATGAATGATCAAGATCTACGTATTGCAATAGATTTATATTCTTCTATGGGGAAGAGGATCATAAATATCCATGTAACAACATCAACAACCAATTGTGAACAAGCTTCTTCCCAAAGGTAAATATTCAACCAATATAGCATCACCGTAGGTGGTTGTTTATGATAGAAATGTATGCCCTACAAGCCAATCATATATGATATGATTTGACATTTCTAGATATATCTTATTCAATTAATTAGGCAAATCTTCATTATAAACTTTTATTAGAAGCGAATATCATAATGAAGTACTTGATCAAATACAATGATGATTAAATCATGATGAGATCATGATAATGAGATTGATCATCTAGAGGTATTTGATCTAAATGTTCCTAGTCATACGATACTTGAGACGGGACATCAAGGATACGGATAGACTAGTGTATGTGATGTCTTCTCATGTGATGATGACGACCGATCTCATTGGTCATTAGTGTAGAGACACTGAGATACACATACATGTGCTCATTAGTTGAATGAGTTCACTGAACTGACCGAATTAGAAACCCTGAATGGTATCTTACCGAACTGTCTATCAGGGTTTTCTATCATCACGGTTGCATTGTTGGACCTTTGACCTGAGTCGCCAAAGATGCCTTGTTGGGTGGAACTTGTGCTTTGACCATTGACTTATGGATTACAATTTAGATGGTCCTATATAGCGATCGATCGGGTACAAGGAAAATTCGATGGAGGTAATTGAGCAGACAACAAGGGATCGTCCACTCTCGGTAAGTGAGAGTGAATGTCCTATGTGATAGTACTCTAAATCCCTGGCCAGGGTAGATAGGATAATTGGAAAAGGAGTTTTCCAATTGATCCAATTCCGAGTACATGATCCTATAGAGTCGGTACACTAAGGAGTTGACAGTCGATGCCGTACTCCTTTCCGACCGGGACATTGGATGGAAGAGGGTTTATATCCATGTGGTAACTGATGATGGAAAGTCTCAATGGAGATGAGATTATCCCCATAGCCATTTGGAATTATGGGATGTGGCTTGTACCCTTCATGATCGGTAGGCCGATTAATCTGTTATCGGATAACGGATTTAATTAGAATTAAATAGAATTGTTCTATTTTATTTAGGCCTCAACCAAATAGGTTATTGGGCCTAGTGGGTCACACACAAAAGGACTTATCCACAAGTACAGGGGCAAGGGCGTAATTTATAGAGATTTTGGTTTTTTATGAAAAATTCCATAATTCTTTATAAATACTAATGGTTTCAGCCAAACCCCATCATGCCAAGGGTGAAAACCACGTCCCTAGCCTCCTACCTACCTCCTCCTCTCTCTAGAAGGTGTCCATGGTCGATGGAGCTCCATTCGGGAAGAGTTCTCGAGGCCAGCGCGAAGGGAGAACCTGCTGTGGATGAAGTTCGTGTGGATACTGCTGGAGACCGGACGCTTGAACGGTTTGTAGAGCTTAAGAAGCTCATCTCATTCCTCTCCATGGGATTATATGAATCCCTATCAGGTATATTCGAACCCGATTTGATCGGTTTTTGATTTTCGTCGTTCGGTTCTGATTGAGACGGATTCTAAAAAAACCCATAGGAATCGTCGCTTCCGCTGCACCAAAATTTAATGGACGATTCCTTATAGTTTATTACTCGATTACTTTAACTAGATTTTATTTTACAGATGCCGAACTCAACACTGTTCAAAAGTTGCACCTTTAGTTAGCACTAACAACTATGCTAGTTGTTCATCAAATATGCATTCTCAGAGCAGTAATGAAAGAAAAAGTGAGCTTTGGAATGATATAATACACTCAAAAGGGCAACTTTTTGATAGTGTAGAACATCTAAGAGAAGACTTGGTCAAGTTTGCTATCGCAAGGGGGTTTGATTACTCCTTTGTAAGAAATGAGTTGACAAGACTTTCTGTGAAATGTAGATTTTCTCATTGTCCATGGTTTCTACATGCTCTTAGAGTGGGTAGTGGCCCAAGTTTTGTTATCAAGAAATTAGTAAATGAACATACTTGTGGGGGTGGTCTTAGCACTCAAAAACATCCTAGAGCATCGAAAAAGTTTGTGAGTTCTTTGATAGTGGATAAACTTGTTGATTCCCCTTTATATAGACCGGTTGATATTAAGAAGGATATTTTTAGAGAATATGGGCTTGACTTACCCTACTATCAAGCATGGCTTGGTAAAGAAGTTGCAAACAAACATGTCTTAGGAGATGAACGTTGTTCGTTTGATTCATTACGATGGTATGTTGATGCAATCCATGATTCTAACCTAGGGAGCATTGTTGATTTAGAATTAACAAATGACTATCGATTCAAAAGATTCTTTGTATGTTTTTATGCATCCCCAGTTGGCTTCGAATATGGATATAGACCAATGATATTTCTCGATGGTACATTTCTAAAAGATAAGTATAAGGGAATTCTTTTAGGTGCAACTGCACTGAATGGATAAAATGAGTTATTCCCACTAGCATATGCTGCTTGTGATATAGAAAATGAAGGTAATTGGACATGGTTCTTGTCATGCTTGAGAAAAGCAATAGCACCATCTCGTCGAGTTACATTTATATCTGATAGATGCAAGGGGTTGATTGAATCTATTGCATCCATATTTCCAGAGTCACACAATGCTTTTTGTTTACGGCACGTAAAGGCAAATTTTGCAAAGCACCTTGTGGGAAAGTTTAGGAGGTCAACAAAAACTGAACTTTTGAGTTTGTTAGATAAAGCGGCATATGCTTACACAGTACAAGAGCATGAGAAGGCAATGTACAATATGGGCGTGATCTCACCGGAAGCAGAGAAATGGGCAAGAGATTCAAATCCAAACCATTGGGCTAATGCATACTTCCCAGGTGATAGATATGGGGAGATGTTTTCCAATCCCGCGGAATCGTTCAATGCATGGGTGTTAGAAGAAAGACACCTCCCTATATTTCATATGGTGGACCGAATATGAATAAAGATAATGAATATGAGCGCAAAAAGAAAGAATGTCAGTTCTTCTTGGTCTACTTTTTTATGCCCTTCAATTGATGCAAGGATTAAGAAATTGATGGACAACTCACGTGGTTATGTTGTTAATGCTTCAAATGAAAATTCATTTGAAGTAATGACAAGACCATTAGCAGTTGTCAATTTACAAAACAACACATGCTCATGTCGAGAATGGTAGGTTTTATATTTTCCATGCAAGCATCTTTGTGCGGTAATTCATAAAGTAGAAGGGAATATAGAAAATTTTTGTTCAATGTATTACACAACAGATGCTTACAAGCAATGTTATGAAATGTGTATTTCTCCAATTTCTGATATGAGCAAACCTAATGTTGACTTTGAAGAGATTGTGGTGAGACCTCCTTTGACTAGGAAGAGATCATGAAGAAGTAAGAAGAAAAGAATTCCTTCACAACAATCTTTGGATCTTGATAGAGTAAGTTACACGTGTTCTAGATGTAAACAATCTGGTCATAACCGTCAATCCTGTAGAAATCCCATAGCCGAATAGGTATGCAATTTATTTAATTTCTTTGATATATCAATGCATGTCTATGTATATCAATTTCTTTACACATATCAATTTATTTCATAACTACTTCTTTAAGTTTATAACTTCTTTTAATGTTGTAGATATGGCAAGTAGTTCTCAAGTTCCTAGCATGCAATGCATTAACGAACACGGTTTTTGTCTTGTCAAAGTAAGCCAAACTGAACGGAACCCAGGGAGAAAATTTTACAAGTGTAGGGTAACAATCAATCAACATTTAGAAGAAAATTATTCCTTCACAACTTATTACTGTTTGTTATATGACCAACATATTTTATGTTTTCAGGTTGAAGGGTGTAATTTTTTCATGTGGTGCGATGACATGGCAGCTTATTACGGTGGTACAAGCTGTTGTTGTGACAAGGATGATCAAATTCGTCAGAAAGATGATCAAATTCGTTATCTCCAGGGCAACATAGATTTGCTTGAAATTGAGCTAAGGCGGCTGAAAGTGCTTATGGAGAAGGCAAAAGTCTTTGCTGCAGGTTGCATTAAAACATTAAGTGATGATGACGAGGATGCAATTGATCTTGCTTCATCTGAACTTGGAAGTGTATGTTTGGAATGACAAACTTTTCTATTTTGGAAACTTGTGGTGTAATTTGACAAAACGTATCTATTTCGGAAACTTGTGGTGTATTCTGAATCTTAATTTTGTTTAGTTTGACCTTTAGGTGTAATATGACTTTTTATTACCTTTTTCTGTTAGTTTCAGACTTGGGGTGTATTATGAAATCTTAATGCAGGAGCATATTTCTCCTTGAAAAATGTTTTTGAGTGCATACAGGTTGATCAGTCTGAGTTTATGACTGAGTGACTTTGAGTGCATACAGATTGTACATATTTTGAGTGACTTTGATTAGTTGTGTACATGACTGAGTTATGTACAGGTCTGTTTGGTTGTGTCCGGGACTAAGTTAATGTATATATTTCTGCTGAAATTGCAGGTCTGTTTATGGTCCGTTTGGATGTGTACAGGATTAAGTGGAATGTGTATATATGTATGCCGAAATTATAGGTCTATTTGCATTGTTCTATACGTACAGGTCTGTTTGGTTGTGTCCGGGACTGAGTTAATGTATATATTAATTTCTGCTGAAATTGCAGGTCTGTTTATGGTCCGTTTGGATGTGTACAGGATTAAGTGGAATATGTATATGTATGCTGAAATTACAGGTCTATTTGCATTGTCTTATATGTACAGGTCTGTTTGGTTGTGTCCGGGACTGAATTGAATGTATATATTTCTGCTGAAATTGTAGGTCTGTTTATGATCCGTTTGGATGTGTACAAGAATAAGTGGAATGTGTATATGTATGCCGAAATTACAGGTCTATTTGCATTATCCTATACGTACAGGTTGCTTCTGCCATACACGTACAGGTTGATTCTTGGCGTTTTTTATGTACGGTGGATGATTTTCTCATTCAAACAAGCCTTTCTTTATGTATGCACCTTGATGGTTGATGCGTTTTTTTTCTGCATGCTGGTGATTTTTTTATGATTTTTTATGCAAACAAGTCTATTTTTATGCATGCAGGTGAATTTTGATGACTTTTTTTATATTTTTACGAATACTTGTCTATGTTTTGGCGAATTTTATCCATACGGTTATGTTTTTCTTTGTCTTCTTCTCAATTTTTTGGTATGCAGGTGATTTTTCTAATTTTTTTATATATACAACACCCATTTTTAAGATATTTGTTATGTATATAAGGCGACTGTAAATACATAATATCGATTTTTATTATTTTTATATTTTCAAAATTTTATATTTGGTTTACGCTGATGACTGACGATCAATTTTTAGAAATACCGTTAATTTTAATTTTATACACGTTATCATGATTATTTTGATTTTTATATATTACTGATTTATGCTGGTGACAAATGAAAGGGTAAAAGGGTCTTTTTACATCTCCTTTTAATCTCTCCGTTGTGGAATCCGTATATTATGGAGTTAAGATGATCAAAAAGTGCGAAAACGGACCTGGCGTTAAAGTGACATTTTGACCGGAGTTAGTTGAACGGCACCGGTTGAAATGGACCCGCCGTTCATTTACACTAACAAAAATAGTCTTCCAGATTCTTTAGAATGCATTGTGGCGAGTGAGTAATTGTATTGCTCAACGTAGCTGCATTTGGGTCGGTTTCATGGAAAACATTTCTATTAAAAATTGATTTTTGACAATTTAAAGTCCAATCGAATGTAATAAATGCACATTGACTTCCTTAAAGAAAAGTAGACATGTTTTAAAAATGGAAGAGATGTACGATTAAATCTTTGTCAGAAGAAAACATCTCTCAAAGTTAGTAAACATAAAGTCTTAGAAATTTAAGAAAAAAATTTGTCATTTCAATTTTTTTTTCATTTTATAATAAATATGAATTATAGAATAAAAAATTATAAAAATATATTTAATTTTTTTTAATTTTTTATGTTTACTAAAAGGTCAGTATTTTGTATTATCTATGATATTTTTAAGTAACAAATATTTTTTATTTGAATTTGAGCCACATCGACTCGAACTGATCTGGTCATCCGACCGTATCAATCTAAACTCGGCCCAAATTCATGCACCAGTGGTGGGTGCTCATCATATGAATGTATTCGGAGAGAGAGAGAGAGAGATCTAAACTCAGCTCAAATTCATGCACCAGTGGTGGGTGCTCATCATATGAATGTATTCGGAGAGAGAGAGAGAGAGAGAGAGAGAGAGAGTTTTTTGAACATAGAAAGAGAGAAATACTATTAACCAACTAATAAACGGGACATGAGAATGGTTTTTTTTGAACATAGAAAGAGAGAAATATTATTAACCAACTAAGTCTGTTTTTTTTTGAACATAGAAAGAGAGAAATATTATTAACCAACTAAGTCTTTACAAAGTTCCACCAACACAAACAAAGAAAGAGAAGATAGATAGAGAGAGAGAGTTTTTTTTGAACATAGAAAGAGAGAAATACTATTAACCAACTAATAAACGGGACATGAGAATGGTTTTTTTTGAACATAGAAAGAGAGAAATATTATTAACCAACTAAGTCTGTTTTTTTTTGAACATAGAAAGAGAGAAATATTATTAACCAACTAAGTCTTTACAAAGTTCCACCAACACAAACAAAGAAAGAGAAGATAGATACATAGCTTCTGATTTAGTCGCTAACGCCCATTTAGCTAAGTTATGAGCGAGACTATTACAGGAACGAGGGGCATAATGTAAAGAAATGTTAGAGTTTTGAAGCAACATGTCCTGACAGGAGAAAAGGATGTGTTGAGATTGCCAGAGTCACGGACCTGTCTGATTTAGCGCTTCAACCACAGCTTTTGCGTCACTCTCTATTAATGTTGCTCTCAATTCTGCAGATGCCCAACTAGCAGCCATGAAAATAGCTTGGGCTTCAAGAATTTGTGGATGAAGAGAAGATAAAAGTTTAGTCCTCCAAAAGACCACAACTCGACTCTCATCCCGCACCACCATGCTTACAGAACCTGTAGATTCCAAAAAAGCCCCATCAACATCAATTTTAATATGATGCAGAGGAGGAGGAGTCCAACGTGGTGTAGGGGGTTTTGGAGAGGAGGATCACTAGCCACATAAAAGGTCCTTGATCCAAGTCCCATTGGAGATAAGATCCTTAACCTGACCCTGATGAAATAAACCTTGGATTCTAGGAGAAAGGGGTCCTTTGCATCCATGATCCATTTATGCTGCCAAATATTAATGTCAGCACCATCTTTGATCTGCCAAATACCAGCTCTAGCCAAAATTAGTCGCATAGAAAGAAGGAAACACCAAGTTGGAGAGTCGGTGTACCTAGACCGAACGTTCCAAATAGTGTCTTTTTTAAATACTTCTTGGAAAGGACTTTTATCTAGAGGGATTGTTTGTTGTGAAGAAAATTTCACAATAATCTCATACCCATAGCTTTATTTAAAGTAACCAGGTCCTTTATACCCAAACCACCACTGAGTTTAGATTTCTTGATAACCTTCCAATTTGTAAAATGTAATTGATCTGGTTTAGAAGAGGAATGAGCCCACCAAAAATTTCTCTGGAATTGCTCCATATTTTTAGAAAAAAATCAGGCAACTGGGCTACTGACATAGCATATATGCCAATGTGTGCCATAGTAGATTTAATTAAGGTAGTGCAGCCTCCAATCGATAGTAAATGTGACATCCAACCAGCTATTTTATTTTGGCATGTAGTAGATAGTTTATTCAAGAAGGATGACCGACCCCCCTTAGGATCCCAAGGGATTCCAAGATACAGATCCTCTTTTAAACCCAACTGGAAACCAAAGAGCTGGCAGATAGAGGAACACAAACCTGAATCAACATTTCTACTGAAGTAGATTGTTGACTTATGATAATTAATTGCCTGTCCTGACAGAAGTTCATAAGTATGAAGAATTTTGATGAGATTTGAGATCTCCTCCTCCGTAGCTTTTCCACACACAATAAGATCATCTGCAAATATCAAATGAGAGATCAAAGGACCCCCTCTAGTTGTTCTAATTCTTGAAATCCACTTGAGGTAAGTGGCCCGATATAACATAGCAGATAAAATTTCTGAGCATAGAATGAATAAGTAGGGAGAGAGCAGGCAACCCTACCTAATGCCTCTATGAGATTTAAAAGGCTTCGAAAGGTAACTATTAAGATTCAAAGAGTAGGAAAC
Source organism: Cryptocoryne crispatula var. balansae (assembly GCA_036172225.1). Classification (NCBI taxonomy): domain Eukaryota; kingdom Viridiplantae; phylum Streptophyta; class Magnoliopsida; order Alismatales; family Araceae; genus Cryptocoryne; species Cryptocoryne crispatula. The sequence continues at coordinate 8,902,280 of CM069929.1, read as the reverse complement.
AGATTAGGTACATTGCATAATTAGATGAATAAGATGCTCCGAGAATCTGAACTTTTCCAGAACTGAGGCTAGAAATGATCATCGAAGCTTGTCATAAGCTTTATGCATATCTAGCTGAACCATAAAATAACCTTTGTTACCTTTCGTTCATTTAAAGAAGTTCTGAATTTCTTGAAGAATGATGACATTATTCGTCCCCTGCCTGCCTGGAATAAACGCCACATGTATTTTTGAAATCAAATCATTCAAGATAGGCTTGATTTTGGTAGCAATCAGCTTTGTGAGGATCTTAAAAAGCACAATGCATAAACTAATTGGTCTGTAATGTTCCGGTAAGGAGGGCTTCACTTTTTTGGGGAGAAGAGTGATGATAGTATGGTTTAAACCTTTTGGAATTCAAGCAGTGTAAAACAGACACTGAATGAAAAATAGTAATTCAGGATTCACAACTTGCCAATAATGCTAGAAAAATAGAGGAGGAAGACCATCAATACTAAGGGATGAATCAGCCTTCATTAAGAAGATCACAGATCTGAGTTCTTCAACTGAGATTGGAGCCATGAGTTCTTGATGCTGTTCCTGAGAAATGACCGGAGTTGTAAGGTTTCCAATAAATTTTGAGCATCATATATAGAATCATCATGAAATATATGCTGAAAGAAGGCAAGACACACTCTCTTAATGTCATTGATGGAAGAGGACTAGCAGCCGTCTGAGTTAAAAACTTCTGGAATGCGATTCCATTTTCTTCGATTTAGGACCTTACTATGAAAAAATTTAGTGCATTCATCCACAAAGTTGTGCCAATACACCTTTGCTCTGTCTCTAATAAATATTTTCTAAATTCTGCAGCCACAGTAAATGCTTTTCCAGTGAGGCTTCCTCTTGAAGAACATTAGATGAAGGATTAGAAACCTACAAAGCTTTTAGTCTATCTTTAGTGAATGAAATTTGCTTCCGGAGACTACCGAACACATTCTTCCTCCATACAGACATATCTCTACTTAAATCCTTCATCTTGACTGAATAATTCCGGATTAAGGTTGGAGATGCATTCCAAGAGGATGTGACCTGCTCATAAAAGGAAGGATGTTTTAGCTATGCAGCTTCCAAACGGAACCATAATGATTTCTTTTGAACTGGAGGAGTAGTGTTTAAATAAAGGGGGCAATGATCACTGTAGCATGAATGAGTGGTATGAAGCTGAACATTAGGATACAAATGAAACCAAGAAATCAAACCCAAATATCTGTCCAACTTTCCCTTGACATTGTAAGCCCAGGATCGTTTGTTGCTAAGTGTAGATAAGCCCTTCGTTCCGGACCTCCAAAAGAGAATTTATGTTAATGAATTTCTCAAAATGCTCCATATGAGAATGAATGGGCTTGGCGCCCCCTAATTTCTCTTCTGATTTTCGGATGCAATTCCAATCACCAAGTAGGCAAACAGGTAGGGCTAGTTCTTGAATAGCCTGGGACATTCGGTTCCACATAACTCTTCTATCTTTATCTAAATTAGGAGCATATATTGCAATCAAAAACCCATTGGTATCCAAATCTGGGTCGGTTATAACTCCCCCAATCCATGAAGAGTCAGAGAATAAGACCTAAAAAGAAATAGATAGATCCCACCACATCCAAAGACCTCCCCTACTCTTTGACGAAGGCACTACAAAATAATTAATGAAGAATTATCTACTAGTTGTCATAGAACACTTAGTTTTCGATAAGAAAAAATATGAGGTTTGATTGAATGGACTAACCAGTCAATTGGACATGAGAGTTGCTGGGGGTGGGTGCTCATCGTATGAATTTGGGCGGCATAAATTCAAAATTAACTCGGCTGAAATTCATGCACACCAAATGAGAAGTCTAATCATGGACTTGCTGGAATCCCCGGTAATGCGGACTGACCCCCCCTCCGAATATCAGATTCATCATCCATATCATCGTTGGAACCGGCACGCAAACAACATACATACGATCGGCGAAATGCATGCTCATGAATGGGTTCCTGCCGGCCGGGGAGCGGCAAGGTCCCGCGTTCTTGCCTTCTTGGTCCGAATCAAAGTTAGTACACGTGTATTTATTTATTCAACACGTTTAAGGCGTTTACGAATTAGAAGATGAATTTTCCTTTACCGGACATGTTAAACACGTCCAAGACACACCTGACATGACGTATAAGTACAATATCAATTAAAGTGGGCAATGAAAATAAGAAATAAAATAATCAAACATTAAAATAAGATAAGTGTCTATTTTGATAACATCTTATAAATTTCAAGGTCACGCTGTTGAAGTAGAATGACCCAGGACATATCTATAATATTCAATGTAGAATTATCTTCATAGTTCTAACAGAGTAAACATTTAGAAATCGGTTAAGTTGGTGTTTTTGTATAACTAGCAGTACAGAGAGTAAAGAAATTATTATTTCACCCGGCTAGGATCCGTTTGTTGGGTAAATTCAGTGTGGGTGTTTGGTTGCATAATAATCTTCTCTTAAAAATTTATATTAAAATAAAATATAAACCAGCCAAACACGTAAAATTGTAATGTTTAAAGGGATGTTATTACAAGAAAAATAAAAAAGAACTGTGTATGACCACAAGAATACAAAAGTTGGGCACTAATTTTTTTGTTCGTAAAGAAAATTTATTTATTTAAAATAATAAAATTACGATAATTACGAACAGTTTGTTAACCGATTTTCTGATGGACACATATATTTGTGATGAAAAATCACTTTACCACGCAACCGAACATCTTCTAACAGGGAGTGAGATTTTTTGGATTGCTCGGTAAAGTTGTTTTAACGTACTAAATATTGAGAGACGTTAGGATTTTCAAACGGTTTGACCAAATGTTCCTATTCACTTCGGATCCATTTGGTTTCGTGTAAAATTAAAACCATAGAAAAAGTTTTGGTTGGATACCATTTTTTATGGAAATCAAGAGTATCACTAGTCATTTGATTGTGTGTAGTTGTTTTTCCATAAATTTTTACCAATCGGTTTAAGGAAAACATACCAGCCATAGAAAATTTTATCAATATTTATATAAATAAATCATTTATTTATAGCAAAATATCCTGATGCAAAAATAAATCAAGTACATTTCTTTGTACGAAGTTATGTTTCAATGGAATTTAAAACATAGTTTATTATTTAAATAATAGACAAATACTTTTTATAAAAATAATACTTATTTTTTATTTTTAAAATTATTTTTATTAATTTTTTTTTGTAATTTAGAAATCTGTAAATCAATTTTCTAAATTTCGTGTAAAGTTTTAAGATAGTAATTTTATTTCTTTACTTAAATATTTAAATATAATTAATAAATACTAAGTTTATATTTTCAAATTAAGTGCATGATAAACTTTTTTTAAACTATTTTTTTTAAAAAAATTGGTCCAGTCAAAATTCATATTTTGAAAACTAACGGGCAACCAAATAAAGTATATACTACATAATAATACAACGTAAAGTGTTCTTACATTTTCTAAGTAAAATAAATTAATTAAAAAAAATCGTTCAAGCATTTGCAAACTTAAATTTTTTACAAACATTTATTCAAAAATCTACTTACCAAAATGCCACAAAAATGGATTTTTGTACCAGATCCGAGATCTGCAAAGCAACCACAAACCTCATTAAAATTTTAAATTAACCCTACTCAAATGTTACATCATTCATAAGTTCTTTGCTTCGTCAAATAATCAACTTGTTCTTGAAATGCCTATGCGAATAAACTAATAGGGTGTTTGGTTGAATGATAATTTTTTTTGTATATTTTCATGATAAAAAATTATATTAAAATAAAAAGTGAACCAACTCATAACATAAAATTATCATGCTTGGAGGGATGCGATGACAAAAAAGAGTTACTATCATTCAAGATCAAACAAAGTGGGGGACCACAAGAAAAAAGAAAGAGATGAGACCCTCTTTTTTGTTTAAGATGAAATCGCTTTCAAAACATAAAATTGTCAAGGTTGTCAAACTCCTCTTTTAACAAGTTTTCTTACAATTTTTTAAAATCTAAATAAAAACTTCCATTATCATGCAACCAAACACCCCATAAGTTCCATGCTTCGTCAAATAATTAACTTGTTCTTGAAATATCTCTGTGAATAAACTAAGCCTACAAAAACCTTATAAATATAAAATTTAAGACGAGCTAAATCGAGGACATAGAGAAGAATGGTAGAACCAGGTGAGGTGGGGAAGTAAATATATACGAGCGGAGTAACGCATTTTGAAAGTGGTAAATGAGGAATAATTACTTGCTATTTCCCAAAACATCCATCTCGGAAACGGCCGTCATGGACCCACCACTTTTCTTATTTTTCCAACAAAAAAAAGAGATTTTGGATTTTGGATATTTTCTCTTTTAAGCGGTACCGTACCATGTCTCTCTCTCTCTGTCGGAGCAACGGCGTCATGGTGTTCGGTAAATACCTACCTACGGGTGCTGACGATAAAACGCTACATAGGGTGCTCGGTGGTTATGTAATAACAATTTTATAAATTTTTATTAAAATATCTATTAAATTAAAATCTAAGATAAACACAGACACATTATTACCATGTTCGGTAACATATGATAACCAAAAAAAAACGGAAGTAAACGCCATGCACAGCTTAAAAAGTTTGACGCAAAAAAGAAAAATATAATAAAGTATCAAATATTTTTGTCTAAGAATTTTTTAAAATATTTTTTTAATAGTTGTCGAACGTCATTCTCGGGAAAGTTTGTTACAATATTTTTCGTAAGAAGAGCTTAATTTATCGTAATGAACAGTTAAGATAATTATACAATTATAATACATTCTTCAACGAGTATAATAATACATTAATTTTAAAATAATATTATTTAAAAATTAAATTAAAAAGTTGTGTTGGATCAATTTTGAAGAGACGATGAAAATCAAAACAGAAACCACGTGATCAAGATAATTTTACGATTATAATACATTATTGGTTTTGGTTTCTGTCGCCTGGCTCAAACAATATTTTTATCAGCCTAAAAATACTGTAAAATAAAACAAAGATGCTATTTTACGAAAATTTATTGTCAAACAAACAAGCCATTCATTGTTCGGGATCGGAGACACCTTGCGAGGACTGGATCGGGTAATCCGGATTCCGGGAACCACCTACCGAGAATCTGTTTGGCAACGTGGCAAGCGGAAGCAGAACTTGCCCGACCGCAGATACTGCAGGAGTCGGTGACGGGTGACGGGTGACGGGTGACGGCTACGGCCGGTTTTTCCTGTAATTCCCGGGCGGGAGAAAAGGGGCGGACACCGAGCAGGGTCTTGTGTAGCATTGCTTCGCCATCCCTACTGGCATTGGAAATCTTCCGAACTATCGACGCTGCCCTCTTCTCGATCTTCCTGTATCCGGTACAAGGGGCATGGACCGGAGCAAATTCGTTCTCGGCTTGCTTACGTTCGTCACCATTGGGATGATGATTGGTAGGTTCAGCCTACGAGGATTACGTTTCTTTTCTTTTCGTTTTCTCTGCCGTCGGTGGTAATGATGATCACGCTGGTGAGTGGTCATAGTGCTGTTTTTTTCTGTTTGATTTGTGGGTTTCAGCATCCTTCCGTTTCGAGTAGATATGGCGTCACGGTGGACATATTTTACTCCAAGATGTTTCTTATTTCGTGGTACGTTGACCTGGTAGTCGTAGGTTCGAAATGAGTGGCTTCTGAATAGGACCGGAGATGCGGTTGCATGCGCCAACGGATGGAAGATGTTTGCTAACAATGAAAAGGAACCTTGTGAGTTAGTGAAAATTAACTATTAAACGGAAGTACGAGTTTCTGTGCTTGAAGGGAATTATCAGAAGATCATTGGAAATATTAATGCAGTGGGGGTCATTGGAAATATTAATGCAGTGGGCATGAATTTTGGGTCGTCTTCGCCTTCCTACTGGATTTGTGACGCACAGCATTGCCGCTAAGCAAGTGATTCAGGCTTCTCCCAGCTATGCCCAGAAATAAGGTCGTGAATCTTGTGAGTTCTCACTGCTCCCCCAATTTTTCTGCACTTTCCCGGAGAATGATGGGAACCAGAGCAGCTACCAACAGTTAGGAACCTTGGTGGGTAGTTAGCATTTCTAGGTGGAAATCTTTAGTTGGCCAGTCTGGTTGTCTTATACTTATCAGAGTCAGGTGCCTAGGAGCCTGGTCGGAGTGATCACTCCAGATCTGCCCTGCAGTTTTGGTCACCCTTGCTGGAGTTCTCTATCAGGTTCTGGCTGTGAGAGTGGAGAGTCCAGGCATTATGTGCTTATAGAAAATGAAGATGGAGATTAGAAAGGATGGGGTGCTAAGGCAAATTGGTGATACTCGATTAGAAGGATGCTCCTTTATGCCAACAGAAGGTAGAACATGAGGAATTATTATTCTGTGGAACGAAGAAGCGATGTAGATGTTGGAGGAGGTCCAATCCTCATTCAACTCAACCTTGGTCTTTATTAATAAGACAAAAAGATGAACGTGGTCTTTCACCATCGTCTATGGGCCTACTCAGGTGGCCAACCTTCTTTGTGCAAGACTTGTCAAATATCCTGATTATTGGTAACCTTTCTTGCATCATCCTGAAGGAATTTAATATGGTCAGTTATCCAGAGGAGAGGTCCAACCAACTCAAGTGTGAGCGAGGAAATGCACTTAATTAACAAGTGGGTCAACGAATACAATCTCATCGAAGTGCGGTTTGCTAACTGGAAACATACATTGGTGAACAAATTTGGAAAATCCAATATTGGTAGAATTTTTATCTTGATGGTGGCAGAAAACCCTTTAGAATTGCATAGCTGATGCCTGGTTGTCTACCAAGGACAATTTTTGGTCACAACCTCATCCTCTCAGATTCAGGACTAGGGCACAGTAAAACCAAGAGAACTTGTAGGTTTGAAAATGGCGTGGATCAAAATTGAAGGCTTATATGACATGGTAGAAGACTGATATGACTATCTTCTATTGACCCAAATCCAACAGTTATGTCTGCAAAGTTAACTAAAGTGTCTGCGCGGAATCAGAAAGGTTTTTATAGGACCAGAGAGTCAAGAAAGATATGGTTATCAGTCAGTCTCGTTGATTATGAGACCAGGAATGAGGAGGGTGGTATTTATGAGGAGGAAAAAGAATTGGAAACATGCTGAAATTGAATTCAACAAAATTCTTGAGCAAGATTAAATCAAATGGCAACAAAGGATGACCAACACTGGCTGAAAGAGGGTGATAAGAACATGGATTTTTTTTTATGCAAAAGAAGGAATTTCTTTGGTAGTATTATGGTGAAAAATAAATCAATTGAAAATGCAGCTGAAGTGAAGGATCTTCAAATTTTCAGTGATCTTTTCAAGGAAGAGATTTAGTGCCCAATACTAGTTTCTCTACAATTTGTGGAACTTTTGGCTGAAAATAACATGCTTCTTATAGATATAATTTTGGTAGACGTAGTTCAAAATGTGATTTTCTGTTTGGGAGTAAAGAAGTCATCAAGGTCTGATGGATTTTCAATTGAGATTTTTAACGCTATTGACAAATAGTCAAGGTTGACCTTGTTGATGCATTGCTGGCCTTTCAGAATAAGCCTTCACTTATCAGTTGCTTTAATAAAGCGCTTACTGCTCTTATACCTAATAAGAAGGAAGAGGTGGTGGATTTAGGATATTTTATTTCGATCGACCTACTTAATGATATCTATAAAATATTTTTAAAACTTTGGCAAATGGACTTTAGTCAACAAGTTGGTCAGTGTGAACTAAGGAACTTTTCTCAAGGGTCGCATGATTCTAGATAGTTTTACGAGTCTTGAGTTATGACTGTTCAGGAGAGTATTTAAGACATGAAAAGTAGGAGGAAGAAGGGAGTGATGGTGAAATTGGAACCATTTGTATACGGTTGAACACCTTATGAACTTCAGTTTCAAATGAATCATTGGATAAAAACTTGTTTAAAGCTGGTCAAATTCTCCATATTGATTAATGGGTGGTTTGTCAGTTTTTTTTCTAGGGTTCTTCGATATGAGGACCTAGTTTCTCCACATTTGTTCATCTTGACCACTTAGTTCCTTAGCTCCTAGGTAAAAGGTGTTGACAGTGGTCTGATAGGTGAAAGGTGGGAAAGGATGTAATCCACCTTACCCACGTTTAATATGCAGAGAATACTCTTCTTTTTTCCAGTCCTTGCTCAGTTAAGGTGCTTGTTTTCTCTTTTCAGGCCACAACAGGCCTAAAAGTGAATTTTAGCATTAGTGTTAGAGCTTTGATTCAAAACTACAAGGTTGGAAGGCTAATATTCTTATCCTTGGTGGCACGTGTATTTTGGTGTCTTCCGTTTTTTTGAGCATCCCTTATTATTTCTTCTCACTATTTTTGTCACGGAAAGGTATTTGTTTAAACTTGAGACCCCGAGGACAACATTCTTTTGGAAAGGTAAAGGTCAACATTCTTTTGGAAAGGTAACGTTGTTCTTCTAGAGTGGGTATCTAGTCAAACAGACTAATGTGTAGACTAAAGGAGAAAGGTGGCTTGGGATTTGTCCCTTTGCAGGTTCTTCAGTTCCTGCTTAAACAGATTAATGTCCACCACTCATGGTTTATGGAATCGGTTGAATCCGATCACTTCATGCGTAATCTACTATTTTGATAATTTTTAATTTTTTTGATTGAAGTTTCTTTTCGTCTATATTTAATATGTCCAAACTATCTCAATTTCTCTTCTTTCCATTTGTCTATAATTGCTACTACTCTCATATCTTTACCAATTTATTCATTATATATATTTTATAGTATGGCTACATATCTATTTTAACATTATCATTTCATTTCAACAATACGTATCTTGAAAACATATTTTCTCTTTATTGTCTAATATTTACTATCGGACAATATTCCATGTCTTATAACTATGCGGTATCAATTTTCTTTTAACTTTAGTGAAATTAGATAAGACTCCTTCATGCTATAGCCAATCTTTGCTTCGTCTATCTTATTTTAATCTTATGGTTAATATTCTTACCACATTCTACATTTTTATGGATAATCAAAATATAATATTTAAATTGAATATTTTGAGATAATATTACTCTATCCAAATCTTAAATATCTTTTTCTCCCACTTGGACTGCCTTTCATTGCGTCTGGCATACGGTTGCAAAGCCCACTCCTATGTCACTTCACCATGGTGTAGACCTGCACGCCGTTACGTTCTGACCCTGTGACCAGTTTTCTACTCTACTCTCTTGTATGCGTAGCCACTTGTGTTGTAGAGTGCCATCTTATTGCTGTAGGTGCCAACCCACACCGGAGTTCATGCCCTATTGAACCATCTAGTTCTGTTGTCTTCCTTACGTTGAGCAGTGTCGATCCGTAAGTTCCCGACTGGATAAGTCTCTCATGACCACAACACTCCCATCATATCCGGTTGGCCATACTACAGGCAAAGCTTCTGCTTGTCTCCTAACTCTAAGATCTCCTTTTATGTAGAATTGGTCCACCCGGATTGGGATAGGCTGATTCTTGCATCAGATCGGCACTTGTCGATCCGACTTTACTCTTGAACAACTGATCGAAGGTCAATTCTTGGAGGAATCGGCATAGGTCAGTAGATCAACCATGGTTCGGTCGATTTTGTAGGATCAAATATGGAATCGACTGATTCTTGGGAATCCGAAAAGATCGAGGATCCCCCCTCCCTCATCCTGATTGCACCCCCAACCCTTCCCTTTCCAATCTAGGGCACCCCCTTCCTTCGTCTTTTCCGGTGAGGAGCACCTCCTATTTTTTCCCTCTTCCCCAAATCCTCTCCCTCCACCCCTAAGGCCTAAGGCCAATCAAGGGGAGAGTTTCTCCCTCCCCTGGCAGTTGTTTCCCCCTCCATAGGGGGAACCCCTGCAGAAGTCACACCTTGGGGGTGATTGAAACCCCGATTTGCAGAATCGGCCAATTTAGATCAGAATTGGCTGATTATTGGATCGAATCGGCCTGATCCATGGCCTGAATAGTTGATTCAGGATTGATTTTTTGCAGGAATTGGTTTAGATCATGAGAATCAACTGATCAAGGTCGATTCTCTAGAAGTCTATAATTTATGGATCATCCTAGAATTGGAACCGATTCTAATGGGGAGAATCAGTCCCGATTCCCCCCACACCGATTCCCCTCCCCCCTGGTGATTCTGGGGCTCCCCTTCTCCCTTTGGTAATTCCCCTCCCCTCCCCTTTGGTGGTCCTTCAAACGAAGGCTTCTGTTCCCCATTTGAGGTATATATTTTTTTGCTCCCCTCCTCTCCCTCTCCCATTAGGTTCCTCTCACGGTGGGATGCCCCCCATCTTGGGGTGGTAATTGCATAGTCACTATCCCGAAGGAGGCGTGGGAGGAGTCCTTTCACCCCTGAACAGTCACCTAAAGGAGTGACTACTTGGTTGGGGGGTGGGAGGTGTGGGGGAGCTAGGAGGGGGAGGACGTCCTAGCACTCTTAAACAGTCACCTAAAGTGGTGACTATCACCAATTCGGGTGATTGTTTTGTAGTCACCCTGAACTTGGTCGAAGGGGAGGAGGGGGGGGGAGAGCCTCCCACCCTAAATAATCACCTGAAGGGGTGACTTTTGGTCAGAGGGGGGTGATGGAGAGCCAAAACCCCAATTGTCTTCTATTTATGTATTTTTTCATTCTGATCTATTTTTTGTGTAGGAAAAATGTAGGATGAAGAGCATTATGCCTTTGTACATAAGGACATTGGATGAAAACACGAGCATTTGTTGGATGTGAATAAGAAGAGAGTTTATTGTAAGTAGTTTGTGAAGGAGATGCATAGAGATGTTCATCGCCTCAAACAACACTGGTGGTGAGTGAGAACGCGAAGAAATGTGACAAAGTACCCGTAGAGCTTAGAGAAGATATGCGAACATACTTAATCGGTCGAGTATCATAAAGGGAGATCTGAATTGAGCAAAGATAAGAATTGCATGATGAGTTATTTGGGTAGTTAGACACGAATCTCATGGAAGGAAGTAGAAAAAAAAGAAAGTCGGCTACACATGTTGAGGTATCTTGTTCAAGTTCCAATGATGAAGAGGCATATATGAGAAGAACTATGCATACAAGTAGGACTTATGCCTACGAAGATGATGAGAGGAGTAGGGGGTAGGAGGTTCTCATGTTAGACGTTCAGATGCAAATCCTAGCAGTCGTCCTACATCTTAAGTGGTCCTAGAGATTGAGTTCCATTTGTCACAGTTAGTTTGGCTACTGACGGACACTGTCATGTATAAGCAGACTGACCGAGGCCAAAGAGTATCAAGCAAGTCTTTAAAGGAGTTAATACTTCAACAGGGGCTACAAATAAAGTCGTGAAGCACATATATAAATGGTTTTTACACAGGTATATACAATACTTCACTTATTTTGAATGTCCCTTGATGTTATTAAAATTTGAAACAAATATTAATAACATTATCTTATGTTAACTTAATTGATATAGGTCTCTTTGCACATGCGACCAAAAGTCCATATTTTTTAATAATGGTGGATGCTGTCACTGAGGATGGATCAGAATAAAAGTCTTGAGTTCCAAATGCATCTATGAAGGTGGGTTGGATGATGAGGTCTATGAGTTGATCTCGTAGATAGATGAGTTTGAAACAATATGGAAGAAGTGAGGTTACATTGTGATGTGCGACAGATGGAGTGAATAACAAAGAGATCAATGATTAACTTTCTTATCTACTATCCTAAGGGCACTACATTTTTGAAATCTATTGATGCATCTGGGCAAATCAAGAATGTAGACTACTTGTTTGGTATCATGAACAATATTGTTGAGGAAATATGTGAAGACAATATTGTTCAGTTTGTCATTAATGTTGAAGATTCCTATGAGAATATAGGGAAGAAGCTAATTAAGGTAAGACCACACTTGTTCTGGGTGCCTTATGTTGCATATTTCATCGACTTGATGTTGGAGGACATTGAAAATGAGCCATCTATCAGAACATCGGTGAGTCAAGGGCAGTTGGTGACATCGTTTATATATGTGCATTATAGACACTTGCATATCATGAATGAACATGCTGATAATCGTGATCTAGTATGACCTGGTTCAATAAGATTTGCCACATATTTTCCTGTATTAGAAAGCCTATTGAGACATCGACATAACTTAAAGATATGGGCAAAGATGGAGCACATTATCAAGGATAACAAGTGGTGGGAAATAGTGCAATAACACTTCTCAACGATAGAGCCGCTGATACATGTGCTGGGATTAGTGGATTCAAATGACAAAAACCAAATGAGGTACTTGTATGATGTAATGGATAAACGAATATAAAAGCAAGGAGAAACATCCAAAGTCACAGGAAATGGTGCAAGATAATGGATAACAGATAGGTTAAGACACTCAACCATGATATCTATGCTGCAAGTATTTGCTTTTTGTATTATATTTTATACATTTCATTATGATTAATGTGTAAAATGTCATTAAATGGTTGTCTTTCTTTTTTGCTAAGATATTTTTTAAACCCAATGATACAATATGACATGCAAGTATCTAATAGCAAAGAGGTTATATGAGGCACGTTGTTGATGATACAACATTTATGTCGGACTCTATAAGACAAAACAAGAGTAAAAATTGAAGTGAGTGATTATGATTAATTGAGTTTTGAATGCTATCAATAAATTAATTTCTATTTCATATTGTATTTTAGATGACATCATATAAGCATCATATTGGAGTTTACGGAGATTCAGATCTACAATACTCATATGACAATGTTTCTCCTAGTATGTTTACTTATATTTGAATTATGTTAATAAATTTTGTGTTGAGATTACACACTATACTATTTGTCTTTTTGCAGTTAAGTGGTGTATCCAAGTATCCAACATAAGTGGACAGAATCCACTCGCCGCTATTGCTCTACGAGTTTTGAGTTAAAACACTAGTTTTTCATTGTGTGAGAGGAAATGGAGCGCTTTCAATCTAATACACACAAAAAAGGAACATATAGAAGAGTAAGAGATTTGACAAACTTGTGTTTTGTCACTACAATATGTGGCTACGAATAAAAAACATTAAGGTTCAACAAAAAATTTCTGAAGAATAGTTTGCAAAATTTGTAGCTGGTCCTTATGTGTAGAGACACAATGCAGATGGTTAGAGATTATCATAGGGGGATGATGACTTAGAATACCTATTCTAAGTAGAACTTCCATTATCAACATGAATGTAGGACAAGGATGTCGAATCATCTCTTGAGTTTGACTCCAATGATTGAGCATCGGATGAAGGAGAGCGTGACAACGTATTTAATGAGGATGATAGTGAACAAATGCAAGAATAAGAAGATAATCATGTTCTTTGCACAACTCTAGTCCAACATGATCCACCTTACACCATAGCTCTAGAGCCTTTGGCCACAACTCTAGGTCTTATTATCCAAAGGAGTACATATAAGAAATAAAGATTCGGAGGATTCATATCATTGAAGAAAGTTTACCAACACAACATTGGATAGAGAACAAAAGAAGAGGAAGTAGGAAAAGGAGGAAACTAGTTGTTAGACATAGACCTGTGTGTCCCACAGACACTACCTATGCACCATTTTCAGATGATGAGGAGGAAGAGTTCATTTCACCTATGTAATAGCAAAATCAAGGTGGTTTAAGTAGAGGTGGAGGTGAAGGAGGAGAAGGTAGTTCTGGATCTAGTAGTGCATGTACGAGTGGAGCAGGGGCCTGATGATCTGGGTCACTGCCAACATTCAAGCGAAAGAAGTCAACACTAGAATCAGATGGGTTTCTTTGAAGAGCACGCACATTAGACACTGTATATGATTTTAGTCAGATAACTGAGCATTATTTTTATATGGGTATAGGCCAATCAAGACTGACCAATCTTAGTGGAGCATTCGAAAAGAAAACCTGGATGATGAAGACTATGATAGCCAATACCATAGATGATGATGATGGGAATGTATCATTTTTTTCATATGAATTGTACAATTTTCTATATTTATTATAATGAGTATTTGCGTTGTTTTATATCTACATGTCGTAATATGTCTCGTAGAGAGTGATTGTCACATGAATGTATGTTTTATGTTATTTCTAAAATTTCTAGGTGTTGTCATATTTTTTTATAATTTAACAAGATTTTTTTGAAAAGAAAAAAATTTAATTTGGACCGATTCTGCATTGTGAATCCTTTTAGAGAATCGGTCTAGATCAGTTTGATCCAATTTGATCCGAATCGAATTGGCACTGGCTGAACTTGGGACCGATCCTGATTTGGCGATCTTTGAATGAAACAGATCATTTCTCACCTAGCTTTGTCCCTCGGGAGCTTGGATCGGATGTTTGCAGCTGTTTCTGTTGCCTTCACGCTTTTGATAGCTTATTTAATGTTCATCTACTAGACACTCTGCTTCTTAAAAAGATAATCATCAGTCGGTGTAAATCTCATACTACCATACCGACACGATGTCTCCTCTCTTCCTCCCACACCAAAACCTTCAGTATGGCTAGGTTTAGCCAATGTTGATTGGTTAAAAATAGGGTCAACTCTGGACCCTTATGCGTCCCTTCTCCTCTCCTCCTCCATTGTTATTGCACACTTGCTTGTATGCCTAGCTTTCTTGAGTTTAGAGTTTATAGATATGTTCTCACTCTCCGGCTCCGGTTTGGCTTGTCTTTCCTTTCATTTTCACTCTGTGGGTTGGCACCTCTCTCTTCCTCCTCTCAAGGAGCTCATCATGCAATTGTTCCTTATGTTCAATCCAAGGATCGTAGGATCGGAATCGAAATCGGAATCTGGATTAGTGGGTACTGATCCGATCCGGATCGAATCGGATCGGACCGATTCCGACTGATCCAATGGAAGAAAATTGATTCAGAATCAATAAGTAAAAAAAAAATCGATCAGATTCCAATTCCGATATGATTTCAGACCGATTTTGGCTGATTCGGATTGATTCTGGCCAATCCTGGTCAATCCGACTGGAATAGAAAAAAAATGATTCGATTCCGATTCCGATCCTGACCGATCCAATTCCGATCCCGACCGATTCTGTCGGAACTTTTTTCCGGATCGGTCAATCAGATCGGCAATGGCCGATCAGATCCAAGAATCGGCCAATTCCGATCCAGATCGGCTGATTCTGCGATCTATGGTTCAATCTTAATCTCATGTTGTGAGGCTCTTTCTGTAAGGTAGCTTCACATCTCTTCACCCATCTTCCTAGGCACTTTATCACATTTTTTAACATTGCCACATATTCTGGCAATACGTTGTTTCAACAAAAAATACCCTCGTTCATTTCCTTACCACACCAATTGCATTTAACCCTTTTTATGGATATATCTACCATGCATCCATGATCCCAGCCGACATGAGATGGATATGCCGGCACATCACCTTTGTCGTGGCCGGCCATTGTTTACACTTACAACGTATGTAAACAATTTATCACAGTTATTGGGCATACATAAAATTAGTTTAAGGGATGTTTAGGAAGAGAACTAACAGACTGTTTAGTATGTTTAAATTGTTATGAAGTCGTCAGAAATGTGTAGCAATGAGTGAATGGAATTCCGGTGAAGAAATCTTACTAAGAAGATGAGAAGGATGAAGAAACAGCTTGATTTGAGCTGAAATCGAGGGTTGGATGTCTAGAATCCAACCTGAATCGCCGTAATCGCTTTCTAGAGGCCAAAATTACTTTGGTATCATTGGAGTTGCCTGGGGTGCCACCAGAATGGATTGATTCTCCCTGGAATCACCAGGATCGACGTCGTAAGGGCCAAAATCAATGGAATCACCGCCTATATCGCCGCTCTTTTTATTGGAATCGACCAAGGTGTCTTCCTAGGGTAGAAGACTGTCAAAATCGGTTGATCCAGCCTTAAAATGGCCACAATCGGATCAATATCAGGTCAAAATCGGGCCTTGTATCGACCTGAAATCTAAACTTAAGTCCTTCTGACGAAATCAATCGGATGGACCGATTCTAGGTCATAATCAGTGGAATCGAATCGATCATGACTGATTCCACTGATTTAGGAATTGGTTGATTTTGTAATCTATGTCATGAATAGATGGATTCAAGACGATATTGAAGGAAAGAGGTTGCACTATAATGTGCTATAGATGAACATGAATTACCATAAGATCTATGATCATTTTTCTCGTCTATTGTTCTAAAGACACCTCATTTTTGAAGTCTATTGATGTATTAGGCCATATCAAGAATGCAGAGTACTTGTTTGGTCTTATGAATGATGTTGTAGAGGATAGTGCCGAAGACATCGTTGTATAATTTATGATTGACAATGAAGCATTTTATAAGGCTGATGGAGATTAAGCTACACTTGTTTGCTCTTTTGACTTGTCCCTTTTCTTCATCACCTGTACTTGATGAATCAACCTCAGCGTGAGTATGTGATTTACCTTTTTTATGATTTTCGGATATGAGATTTGTGTCTCTTCATTCAAACAATTCATTGTGCATATTGGCTCTCTGTTCAGTACGTATCTCCTTTTGATGCTCTCCTTGTTAGCTATGTCATCATTTCTTCTGTAACCTCCACTAGTACCTTCTCACACTTTTTCACGTTCTCACTAATCTCATTTATATGTTATCTGAGACAGTAAAATTTTTTATTTATTTCTTTCTCACACCACTTACATTTCACTTTTTTATTCTCAGCATCTAACATGTGTCTATGTTGCTATCCAATATCATGATGTGCATAGAGGCACTTTGCACCTCATCCAATATTTTCCCTATACATTGAAGTAATAAATCAAAAAAATAGAACTCACATTTAATAAGGATTTTGGGATATGGGGGGACAACTAGACAAGGATCTGATAACATATCAACCCTTCAGTTACTCCAAGGGGGAACTTTTGTAGGGTTCCCCCCTATAGAGGGGGAACTAGTTGCCGGGGGGAGGGGAAATGGCCAAGGGGGGACTCGTCTTCTGATTTGCCTTGGGATTTAAGGGGTAGGGGCATAGGATCTGGGGGAGAGGGGAGCGGGGTAATGGGGGGGGGTGCTCCTTGCTGGAGGGATGCCGGAAAGGGAGTGCAGTAAATTGGGAAGGGGAGGGCGGGGGGGGATCTAGGTAAGGGAGGGTGGATTGACCGGTTCCTTGTATTGAGGGGAAATCAGATTGTAATCAAGCTCAATTTTGGTGATTTTGGATTCTTAGGGATCGACCAATTCTTGAATCGATCCTACAAAATAGGTCAGTTTAGGCCGATTATCCATGATTCCTTTGGGAATTGACCTTAGTTCGGTTGTTCTAGGACAAAATTAGATTGACAAGTGTTGATTTGATCAATAAATCAACTGATCCTGATCCTCCCTGAGGGTTGGCTAGATCAGATCGGTACTTATTGATTTGCGTACTGATTCTGATTCAACGTTCATTGACTCCACATGATAGAACATAAATGAAAATTGAAGTGAGTTGTTGTTTATTTGTTAAGTTTTGATGACCAATTGACTTATTTGTATTTTATATAATGCCAAGCATATAAGCACCAATTTGGAGTATATGGTGATCTGTATATGTGATATTCCTGTGACAAGATTTTTCCTAATATCTACGATGATATTTGGTATATGTTAAATATTATTATAAGAAGAATACACACTTATGTTAGTCTCTTGCAACCGAGTGGTGGATTCAAGTGAACAGTAGAAGTGGATGAAATTCATTTGCCACTGTTGTAGTTTGAGTATTGAGTTAGAGCACGAGTTCATCTTAGTTTGAGAGGAATTGGAGTGCCTTCAGTCTTATACATAAAAAAGAAAGAACAAGTTGAAAAGTGAAAGATTCGAAAAATTGGTGTTCTGCCATTATAATATGCGGTTGAGAATAAGGAACATCAAGGAATGTCAAATATTATTTGAAGAAATATTTACTTGATTTGCAGGTGGTTTGTATGAGCAAAGAGCTGAAGCAAATCAAGACTTATTATAGAATGATGTTGACTTAGAATATCTTTTCTGAAAAGAACATCCACTTTTAACACAGATGGATAAAAATGGAGCTGAATAAAGTCAAAGTTCGACTCGAATGATCAAGCATAGGCTGAAGGTGAGTTTGATAGTGTAATTGATGAGGATGAAAATATGAAAGAAGGATATAATACTGAGGTTCCTTGTATGATACTAGTTTTGGATCCAACTCAAACTATAACTCCAGTGCCAGATCTAGTAACAACTTTAGCAACAACTTTAGCTCTAGCTTCTCATGCTACTTCAAGTCCTTTTATTACTTGGAAGAGTTCATTGAGGAGTGGAAGATTTGTAGGATTCAAATCATTGATGAAGGTATACCAATACATAATTGGATAGAGTACGTAAGAAGAAGATGAGAAGAGGAGGAAGTTAGCATCTCATATCTAGTACTCAAGCACCAATAGCAAGTTGTTGGTGGGTTAGGTGGAGGTGGAGGTGAAGATAGAGGAGGAGAAGGTGATTTCGGATTCAGTAGTGCTATGAGTGGAACAAGACCTAATGATTTGGGTTAAAGACAACATTTAAATGTAAGAAGTCTCTATTCGAATAAGATGGATTTTTTGATGAGTACATAGCGATAAATTGTTCAAAACCTACTTAATACTTTGTGCCATGCTATCTACCCCCATCTCCAACATCTGATAGTATGTATGATTGTAGTCAAATAGTTGAATCATTATTTTTATATGCATACTGACCAATCATGACTGACATGTTTCAATGGAGCATCCAAGAGAATATGGAGAATGTGGACTATGAAGGCCAATTATTGGTTATATGTATGTATATTTTGTGTTACATATGAATTGTACTATTTTTTTATTGGAATGAATATTGGTGTTATTTTATATTCACATGTCTTAAAATCTGTCATAGTCATATGAAAATATATTGGATGCCGCTTTTATATTTTTAACAATATTTTTAGGGGTTGTTATTTAGGATCTATTATGATTTCTTTTGCATTTTTTCATGAAAAGATGGAGAAATGCTTGATCCAGCTTGATTCTGAATAAAAAAATCCTTCTAGAGAATTGACTTGGATCGGGCCAACTTAGATCAGATTAAGACCTACCGATCTAGGTCCTATTTTCAATCCCTCAATCTTTGGTTCCATGTTTCATCGGGTTGGTCTAAGGTTGGAATGGGTCACCTGACTTGGTCGATTTTTTGGCCTATCGGTCCCACCACGACCTTGTTGAATCGACCCTATCTGGCCCCTAAATGGGGTCACGAGACCTGCCGATCCGGTCGGCTGATTGGGTCGCCCCAGGTTGCAGACAATCTCATGATCCTTGGCAGCATTGCCAACGATCATGGGACCGTTGGTTGTAATGTTCTCTAAGCTTTCTTACTAGTTACTAGTTTAAGTTTTGTTAATTATTTTTTAGTGTTCATCAAGAAATAGTTAGTGTTAATTATTTAATTAGTGATAATTATTTGTTTTGATATCAATCATTTAGTGTTGTGGTCTTTTTTTTAATTGTCATGCTATTTTTTTGTTAAATCACTTGCTAATCTCATTTCTGAATTATTATTTTTAGTTTCTTAAATTTTATTATTTGATATTTTTTCTCCAAGTTGTGAAAGTTTCTGTTTGACCCGAAATGATCCGATTTGGCTCTATTGCACTTTGGTCTCAATGTAGTAAATAAAAGTTAAATGTAAGCATTGTGTGGCTCCGTTGCACTTTGGTCTCAACGTAGTGAAGAAAAGTTAAATGCATTGTGATAAAATGCTTTATGGCAGAACTTACTGATTGAAACATCATCTTGCCGGTATTAAGAGAGATGTGATGTCATACATACAGACTCCACTTGTGGTATGAGCACAATTTTGAACTCATTTACAAGGTTTGGAGTTTGGAAAAGTCAAAGGGAGCTTTAAAGAGATATAATGACATCGTCCGTGAAGAAATTGCAGAATTTGCATGACGTTTGGTACATGTATACGGTACTGGACAAGAGCACTTGGAAGTCCCTCGATACGATGATTTCGATGACGATATGTAATTCTTAATCTTTGATAATTTATATTAATACATGTATATGATGAAGGATACTTAATTATTATTTTTTCATTGCAAACATATGACTTAGCATGAGAGATAGAGGTAAGTCAGAGATCGTTTGCCGACAAAGACATATATCAGCATATCGATAGATTTATGGGTCAAGGTTCGGACAATGGGAGTGGACGTGAAAGTGGGAGGCGATCAAACCTACTAGAATAACAAGATATCCATGATCTCAAATGAGATAACGACTTGATAGTAGGTCTTATAGATCTCGTCATCACATGGCTATGATAAAAACAAACAACATCAACATGACAATGAAGAATTTGAAGTTATCTAAGGAGAAGATTGAGCAAGCAACTTCGAGATGGTTCTTCCATAAAAACGTACTGGTCAACATTGCAAAGGCGCCTTACTACGAGTTGATGATCGCCACCTTAGCCGACGTCAGTATGAGAGTGCTGGGATCGACACCGAAAGAGGTATACAACACATATCTTTTAATGGAGATGTAAGATATTAAAGATTGTGTAGCCATTTGAACATATTTGGGACGAATGATGATATACATTGATGACAGACGGTTGGACATATTAGTCCCCTTTAAATTTAATACTTTTTAATCTGTCTTTATTATTTTTAAATATAGATCTAATACATAATATTGGTTTTAATATATATAACTAGGAAGACGATGATCAACTTTCTAATATATTGTCAAGTTGAGATCATCTTCTTAAAGTCCATAGATACATCTAGATAGGTAAAGAATGTCAACTATCTATTTGAATTAATTGGTAGTGTTATCTAAGATATAAAAGAGGATCAAGTTGTTTAAGTAGTGACGGACAATGCAATGGCTTATGAAGTTGCCATTTTGATGGTTAAGAAACTAAAATTATATTGGGCACCATGTTCTGCTCATTTCTTAGATTTAATGTTAGATGATATTTACAAGGATTCTTAAATAGATTGGGTAGTTAAGATAGTTTAATATATTTTATCATTTATATATAACAACAATTTCATCCTTAACCTAATGAGAGTGTACACGAAAAGTTCTTATGGCTTGGGGCAACCCAGTTTGCTTCTTTTTACATTTTTTTAGAGAACCTAATGCAACAGATGTGTCCCTTTACCCGAATGATATTTTCACTGGGATGGGCTAATTGGATTGTTATGATTAGTCTGTCAGATAAAAGGAAAGGGAGAAAAGTAGAGAAGATTTTAGAGAGTGGAGATTTTTGGCAGCTTGTAAAGAAGACACTTGATACAGTGTAACTATTAATCAAGGTTCTTATAATAGTAGATGGAGATAAGAAGGTAGACATGGAGGTACTTACATGATACATTTCAGAGGGCCAAGGAAGAAATATCAAAGGTCTCGGACTTCAGCATCTAATGAGAGATCATTGAATGTTGGTGGGAAAGAACATTGTATTATCCTATACATGTCAAATGATATATGTCAATTAAAATTGTTTTTTTCATACTCAATGCTGACAATGATCTTTTTTATTGTCAATTATCAAGTCACTTTTTCTTCCCAATATATTGTTACACTCCAATCTTTAAGCTTGTTAATGAATTGTTAAACATCGCCAACAAGGTAATTCGTAGGATATTTGGGGATGATAATTGCTCAATTATACTATACCATGCAACAATATGCATGACTATAGAACATGGTTATTCCACTTTAGGATATCAATGGTGTAACGAGCAGTTATGCTCCTTATTCCCCGAATGTATAATTCAATTATTTTTTATAATTTAGATAATTAACTTATTTTAATTATCTTTCAACATACAATATTATCATACAACTGATTGGTGGATGGATATGGTAGGGCACTGGGATACGAAGACCTGTCCGATATTGCAATTCGAGTCCTATGTCAAACAACATTGGTTGCAGGTTGTGAAAGAAAGTAGTCAACGTTCAACTTTATTCATACAAAACAGAGGTAAATAGCTATTTAAGAGACTTGAGTAATTGGTTTATTGTCACTATAACATAAGATTAAAGTTGAAAAATTTGCAGAAGATGAGAGACAATCAGATGAAGGAAAAAGTGGATGGAAGAAGCAAGTGAAAGATGAAGTGAGGCGGCGACACTACAAGAAGTAGACATCGATCTATAGAATAAATTTGAAAAGCAAAATTTTTGTAAGCTTAGGTCAACGATTAAGAAAGGATGAATGAACTACAATTCAATCTAGAAGATAGAGAATAGACTCAAGAAAAATTTTACAACATTCCTCTATCCGAGGAATTCCGTATCCCTCTTTTAGTGGCAAAGATACCGAATACTGGAGAATTTTCTCACTAAGGCAAGCAATCAAAGGGTAAATGTAAACAAATTCTAACTGACTCCATTGATATTGCAGAGGCTGAAATGATCGATGAGAATTAGGAAGACACACTGGAACCAAATATTTAAGTGCAATATCAGATATCAGAGGATTCTTGTTCAAAGAGTAGTGACGATAGAGCAGAGGATGAAGAAGGCAAAGTCACCACCAATGTCACTACTTCTCGTAGAAGGAGAACCGATTTAGAGATGCACCTTATGCATCACTTCATAGAAAAAGAACATTACATGCATGCGACATAAGATGTTGACTATGGTGCAAGACAACATCGCGATAGAGGAGCTGGATACACAACAGGTGGGTTACTACAAGTATGGACACTCTACGTATAGATTTGATTCATCCCAAGATTTTTGGTGTCCCACATATCATTAAGAGAGATATAAGATGATCCAACCATCATATAGAACATCATCCGATACTTTCATACAGTCCACGCGTGATAGATACGGTAGATCGTTTAGTTCTTATCATAAGATGATTATACGAGTTAGCTATGAATATAATCAATATGTATATACAATTAATGTCTCGTATTTTTCTCAAATGTCATAGGGATAGTATATAGAGTAACAATACAATATAATATTCAAGTGAAAGTTGAATAAAATATTTGTCTGGCCATTTTTAAATTTTTCAGAATTTTCAGAATTTTTATTTTTATGTAATTATATATATATTTAATATTAAAAATATTTTCAGCCTGGTCAAATTGGATGGCATTTGGGGCCAACCAACCCGGGTTGACCCTTGACCCGGCTTTCCTCGTTTGGTTCTAATTGAATGGAAGGCCTGTGCTGTGTTAACCACCTCATGGTCAGCTAGTTAATTGATTATTTGATTTTAAATGTTTCTGATCTGTACTGAAGAAAGCTCAAGTTCAGCCAGGTTTGCTCCTCCTACATCAACTTTTTAATTCACATTTTATACCAAAAATATATGCAGAAATTCACGTGCAATTCAGGATTTTCATTTATTGTTTTTATTTGCTGGTGCTGTTCAGGTTCATATGATTTGAGGTTTGGGTTGAAGCAAGAAGCTTCTTTTTTTTTATCCCCTTTCATCTAGGTTGTGCATGTAAAACATTCCTGGACCAACAAAATAGAAAAACGTAATTTTTCTGCATTAGGCTCAAGATTGTTGGGTTTACTATTCTGTGCTTCTTGTATGTGCAGGTGCACTATTTCAATTAGCATTTATCCATCGATTGGAAGAATCCTCTGGTAACTTCTCTATTAACTTAGTTGGCAATGACTTCTATCATGGAAGCATATTCATTTTTTAGGTTTTATTGCTAAATATTTTTATGCTAGATTTAGCAATAGTATGATTAATTCTACATCATCTTATACCATCAGTAAAGTGTATTAATTATGCTGCTTAGGTGTATTTTTCTTGGATGCTATTTGAAGCACTAAGATGGTTTCCATTGCCGTGATCATCATTCTTATTATCTTCTTAAATCTGCACCTAGTGTAATTTATTCCGGTCCCTATGCTAGGTAACACATTATGGAAAACAGATGAGTACAATTGTGCGTTGTGTAATTGTTTGACGAGAATATTTAAACTTTAAACTGTCATATCATTGCATATGCTTCTTAAATCTGCACTCAGTGTTATTGATTCTGATCCCTATACTTGGTAGCACGTTCTGAAAACAGAAAAGAGTACAATTGTACATTATGTAATTGTCTGACGAGAATATTTAAACATTAAACTGTCATATCATTGTATATGCATCTTAAATCCGCACTTGGTGTAATTTATTCCGATCCCTATACTTTGTAACACATTCTGAAAACAGAGAAGAGTACAATTATGCATTATGTAATGAACTAACTAGAATGTTTAAAACATGAAACTGTCATATAATTGTATATGCAGTATATGTCTGTCATTTTGTACAATTTCAAACCTACTATGTAATATTCATAGCTTTAAGAAAGTAATCCATTGCCTGTTGACCTAGACCAGCAGCATAAAGGCCTTCCTGGTCAGAGTCAGGGTCGGGTTTGGATTGGCCTGCTTGGTCTATTGGTCCTTCAAAATATTTAAAACAAGATTGATCTAGCTAAATCCCTGTCAGAGCAGAGGTCTGGGCCAGGATCGCAGCTTCCATTCGCGGAGGGGTGGCAGCCATACCTTTTGGCGGGGAATGTGACTAGTATCAAGTATGTAGACCTGATACAAGTTTGATCCACTGTTGGCACTCAAAATATTCAAATATGATGAGGGACATGCCACGTACATGTTGTCATGAACTACCCTGCGTATGGGCATTAAGAAAACAGGCCAGCAGCTGAAAAAGGATCGGATGGAGCAGGAGCTGAGTAGTCAAAGCCTAGAACAGCCCAATCGGGCTAGCAGTCCATGGAGCCAGCAGTCATCAGCCCATGAATGCTATCTCTTCTACGACAAGCCCATTCCAGATTAGCCCACGCCAAAAATATATATAAGCAAATAAACTGTCGGAGTAGGGAAGGAAGCCGACTCTCCGTCGGACTCTACTCCAGAGCTGACACTAACGACGGCAAGGGCTGCCGTAAGAAGCCGATAGAGGATAGGAAAGAAGGCAAGTTGATCCCGTATGCCTTGGGGTTGCTCCGAGTCCATCTCAGAGCTAGAATCTCCATTGCGGAAGGATTTCCGAACAAAGGAGAGCCGTCGAGGCCTATATAAGCTTGGCCAAGGGTTCTGCCCGCATGAGAGAGAGAGAGAGAGAGGCTGGAGCAAGAGAGAAAGGGCTGATAGAGAGGGAGGAATACCGTCCGGTTATTCCTTCGCGCTACCAAAGTCTCGGGTCCTTTCTTCCGCTTGTCGAGACCGCCAACCCCTCCTCTATTCTCTTCCCTCCACCACTGTAGAGGGTCGCCGGGAACTCTTCTATCGTCCTAGGAGCTAGAGCAGTCGGGATTCCGCCGGAAGCTGTTGCCCTCTTCCAAGCCGGAAGCTGTTCTTCCGAAATCTCCAGCCGTGAGCAAGCTCAAGGGGTAAGGAATCACCACTGCCGGAGAAACCCTCCGCCGCTGTCCCCCTTTCACCGCGCCGCCCTCCGGAGTTCACGAGCGACAGCCGCGAGCGGGGAATCCACCGTCGAGATCTGCAGGTTCCGCCGAGAATGCCCGGACGCAGAGGAGCCGCGGGGGAGTATTTTTGCCCTGACTTTGGTCCACGCTGGCCATATCGTGGGGCCCACGTGCGGAGGAGGTAAAAAAGAGAGAGGGAAAAAGGCGCGGCGATGGGCTGCCAGGTCGAAGAGTAGCCGCGATGGGCCGTGCGTCCAAAGGAGCAAAGGGCCCAATGGATCTCCGGATGAATAGTGTTCTGACAGGAGCAAATTAAAAAAAAAAGGTTTTAAAAGGAATAATCAAGTGGAGGTTAAATAAAAATACACTAATTAAGTAAACAAACCGAGGTGAGCATCTGGCCGGCTAAAAACTCGCCTCATGGTCTCGGTATAACTTAAAAGAATTCAAAATAAATGGAAAAGCAATAGGTCAGCTTCAAGCACGTCTCTTGACCCATAATTCAAAAAAATAAAATAAAATAAACAATAAACAGAAATTAAATAACAATTTACTTAATTAATTCACAAATCTAGATGAGCATTTGGCCAGCTAAAAACCCGCCTCATGATCTTGGCTTAACTTAAAAGAATTTCAAAATAAATAGGAAAAGCAATGGGCCGGCTTTAAGCATGCCCCTTGACCCTTTAAGATAGGCATACAGAGGTCTATTTAAAAGATCCCAATGTCTTACCATGCCCCAAGAGGGAGTTATTTCTCCCATTATGTCATGGGGAGGTTGTGCATGATCAACATGCCAATATGCCAAGCTATGAGTTAATGAGGGAAATCAACCATGGGATGAGTGCCCACAAGCTTATCAAAAGCTGGGCATGCTCAACCTTGGACCAGTTGGGAGAAGATTTCATATGCCTATCAAAGGCTGGACCATGCTCAAATGCCAAATTGACAAGACAAATTTCAGGATGCCTATCGAAGGCTGGAACATGTTCAAGATAACAAAACTCAAGTTGATCAGAAGACCAACAGATGCTTGATTCCAAGTTGATGGAATGAATGTCATAATATTGTGTTTCAAACAATGTAGAAGATTATGTTTGGTGCAATTCAATGGAAAAGGGAGATCAACGACTCCATGAAGTGACCGGATTGCAAATGAATAAAAAATAACAAACATGAAATCTGTAATTTTGGGTTCTTAAACAGAAGCTTGATCATCCGGCGGAGATCCAGAAATATTAATTCAACTTTCAAATCAGAGGGGCGCAGCCTACTGTTTGGCTAAACAAATCAATTGCCAATTGAACCTTGAATCAATCAAGTTTGAACTTTGGACAAGATCAACGTCTGCAGAATAAAGAAATTCTCATGCTATAGTTTACTCTGGCTTGCAAACAGAAATCTAGCTTCTTAAATCACAGTTTCAAGTAAATTTAATAACACACAACCTTTAATAAATTGAACAAATCAAACCATAAAATCCATGAAATCTGAAAATTCAAAACCAATCTGTAAAAAAATTCCGAAGTTCAAGCAGATCTAAAAATCTGAAAATCTGGAATGGACAAAAATCTGAAATCTAAATCTGTCATGTGCGGAATCACCATAAAATCTGAAAACTGAAAGATTTTGAAATCTGAAAATCTGAAAGTCTGGAATGTGAAAATTGAGAGTTAGAACATCATCTGAAATCAAGGTCTACAAACTGAAAATCTGGAAATTTGAAGCTCAGACCTGCAGCCGAGAATCAAAGTCTGAAATTCAAACCTGAAAAATCCGTTAGGTGTGAGAACGAATAGAATCTGTGAGGTTGAAACCAGAAAATCTAAATCTTTCAATCAAAACAGATTTAACGGTATTCATCAAATCCAAATCAAAACCTGCAATTCAAGATCTAAAATATTTGAAATTATAAAAAAATCTGAACTTATAAAATCTGTAAAACCTGCAAACTAAGAATCCAAAACTGGAAAATCCGAATATTGTAAAATCTGTAAAGGGTGCTCTGAAAATTGGAACGCACAGAATCTGAAAATCTTTAAATTATGTGAAATTGGAACTCCACAAAACTCTGAGATCTGAAGGTTCAAAATCTGAACTTCTTCTGGAGGTTTAAAAATCTGATTTCCAAATCTGAACTTCACATCCGGAGATAAAATCTGAAAAGGCTAAGGTAACAAACAGAAATTTCTGAAATGTGAACCCAAACTGAATGTAAAAGACTGTAAACTCCTAATCTGTACAGTCCCCAATCTGTTCCAATCCATTAATTTCCACTCAACTCCAACAAAAAAAAAATCAAATCTGTAAGTGAAAACTAAACTTCCAAATCAACTCAAATCTGATCGTCCATCAAGCTCCAACATAATCAAATCTAGAACAGGATCTGCACCCAAGTCAAAATATCTAAACAGAGTCAAATCAGTTAAAAAAAATGGAATTCAAGTGAACTCAAGCTGGTAAGAAAATTTAAAACCAACCCAAATCATTTCACATAAATTTAAAAGTAAGAGAGAATCCAGAAATTGTCAAATCCATGAAATCTGAAATCCCCCAGAATCAAATAAGCTAAAATCTAATTCAAGTCAAGACAATTCAATCCAGATCAAAATAGATTCAACTTAATTTTAACCAACTCAAACAAACTCAAATTATTCAAACTCAAATCACATAAATCTGTAACAAACTTCAACATCTATCAATCCCTAATTCAAACAAATTTATTGCAATAGAAACCAAATTTTCAGCAGAAATTTCAATTTGTAAAAATAAATTTCCCAAATCAAATTCAATCAATAAGAGGCTCGGATTAATCAAATAAACCAGAGAATTAAATTAATTCAATCAAATTCAACTTAAATCAAATCAATCCAAATTAACCAAATTCAAATTCAAATAAATATCTCAAATCAAATTGAATTCAAATAAATCAATTCCATACAAATTCATCCCAAACAAACTTAAAATCAATCAATTCAAATCAATCAAATTCAAACTAAATTCAAAACTAAATTGAGTGCTTGCATTCCATCAATTTCATGGGGCTGTTCTCCTATGTGTTTGTGTTTATGGATGCATTGTCTTCTATTCTTATGGATTGCTATGATGGATAATCAAGGATATTCGAGTACTCTCGATGTAATTAACGTCGGATCTTTGCATTATCCGACGGGGAGAGGTCAAAATAAATTTCAAAGAACTTAACGACCTCAATGTATAATTTTATACATATCATGGACTCTAGTTAGTACTTTTATGAGATATCACCTATTTTTCTACGAAGTCAATACTATGATCTAATCAAATCAAAATCAAATTCAAATAGAAAGTGAATTTCCAAAATAAAAAACTTTTAAAAGAGATTTTTGAGGTTACATCATCCACCAACATTAGTTGAGGTTGAGTTGATCCAACTGAATTGAGCTCAATCCCAGTCGAAACCAACCTCGGGATTGAGCTTCCCTTGTCAATCTCAATCCAGGATTGATCAATCCAGTCCCAGATTGACCAATCATGCAAACCATGTGCAGCAGTTAATGCTTTTATAGTTGGTGGGCCCGCCATCATTGAATGACTGTTCTGCAAATGCATCTGCATAGTACTTGTTAAGTTTTGTTTGCATTCTTCATATATTTATCCTCAAGTACTGAACAATTTGCCTGAGTAAATGTTACACACGATTAGCTTAATTGTTGAGATGATTGCACAGATCCCGAGCCACTTTCTGAAATATAGCCAACAAAAATACAAGATGCATGTTGCATTTCCTAGTAATTCTCTCATTGATGTCTACCTAGTCCTGCAGCTGGTGATGTGCTAAATCTCTTGTTTCGTAATGTAAACTGACGACCAAGTGAAATTATGCAACAAATGTGATCTCTTTTAGGATAGCGGAAATTCTTGCACTTTTTTTCTCTTAATGCCCTTTGATCTGTCTGGATTCCTGGAAATGTGTGGTAAATTCAAAAACATAGTATTTTAACTCAGGAATTAAGCTTGATATCCATTTATATTGAAAGGGTGCCAAAAAAATTTAGTAACCAACATTTGTTCTTATTAGGTTATTGTTAATGCCAGGTACTTATAACTGGGAGAATGACAAAGAAGCAATAATACTTCGTCTTGGATATGTATGTTGTGCAATCTTCTAATGCATTCTCTTGACATTTCTTTCTGAGTTGTTACTTTTTGTGGAATCAACACATGAAGAACCTCAGTTCATGTCCAGATCTGTATTTTTTCTTAGCTGTATAATGTGTAAAACTTTAATCTTATTTGTGGGTTTATATGTTTATCGTGAAAACTATTCTTATCTAATTTTTGCTATGATTTTAATCAATGAATAGGGTTTCTGTGGGCTTGGACTGAAAAGGCTCTATTCTGTTGCTAATAATCCATTCTAGGAACAAGAAGTTTTAGACATGGTTGTGATGCCTGCAAATGATGTCCTGCCTGTTTTGGCCCTATTAACATATTTTCTACATGTATAATCACCGTTAGGCACATGGTCATAGTGTTCAGTAGGTACTAGGTAGAGCTTTTGATTATTGCATTTGAATTTCTAAAAGCTCCTATGTGCACTTATTTTAGTAGATTTTAAGTTCTTTTACATTTCAGTTCCTAGAAGGACATGTTGGCAATAGTTTTTTCAGTGCTCATTTTTGTAAAAAAAAAGCTGGCTTCTATATAAGGAGACCCATATATGGATTCAAGTATAGAGTAGAGTGGAAATCAATTTTTGGAGAGTTCTTGGTTCCGGAAGGGGGAAGGCCCTGTTTCTTCTTCATCACCTCCCCAATGGCTGAGGAGGCCTTCCTCTCTTCCATCTTCTGTAAACCATGGGCTTTCTCTTCCATCTCCTCATCTTCTGGCCTCCACACCGTTTCTTCCTCTTTCATAGGTTTGACATCTACGGCATATCTTGGTTCGTCTTCTTCCTTCATCCATCATTGTCTTCACAGCCTCACATGTATGGCAGCAGCACTCAACAGAGGCATCAGATCTGGAGGTGTGTGGTACTTGAAGACCTCTAGATGAAGACGTTTCTTCCCTGAAGAGTTCGGGTGATCCCCTGATCTGCTGAAAGGCCTTCTTGCAAATAAATCGACTGATTGGTGATCCCCAATCGGAGGCCGCAAGGTTCTGCGTGACGTCCATTTGACGGCGTCAAATTTTGTCAATCGGAGGTCTCAGCCATCAGAGCACTTTGCTATTCATTTGGTTCCTCTCCTCCTCCGTGAGCTCCCAACCACACTGGAACACCCTTCCATCATCGTCTTCATTGTTCCCGTTCTTGCACTTCCACCCCTGTTCAGCGGAGTATATGATGAACAGTAACACATGTAGAAGCTTTGTTCATGCGCCTATTGGAACTACAGTGTGTGCAACCATTTTCCCAATTTTGTCATCACATGCCATTTCCCCTTCCGTGCAGATCAGCCACGAATCCCTTGCCATCATCTTTCTCTTGCTTCCTCCTTTGCGCCACCATGCCTGTGGCCCATAACTTGTTGGGAAGCTGTCATGAAACCCCATGGTTGCTAGGAGCTTGCCACAACCCCTGGGCGGCATCAGCCATCGTCAGATGGGGAACATCTTCAACTGTTTGACGAAGTGCCCGAACCAGCTCCAGCATGATTTCAATATTTTTTACATAGTTTCAAATCTTTTTCAGCAGTTCTTTCACAGCATTTTAATTTCGATTTAGTTTCGATCCTGCATCAGAGGAACTATGTTACCATGGTAGTACTTTGAATCAGAATTTTAAATCTGGAAGGAACTTTAAATGATTAGACGATAATTTATTCTAGAAGGCAATATTCAAGTTTTGATGTTTTGGATGTTCGAAACTTCAAATTATGTACACGTGATAGAGGAATCTGAATGATTATTTGAACAAACAACTGCCCGAGACTTTCTATGTTATATGTTATTGCTTGAACTATGTTTAGTATTATGGTGAAGATACCCATGCTTTGGTTTGCTTTGATTCGGGTTGTGTGTACAACGCCATCGCCTAGTTGCAGACTCTAGATTGGGGATGATACTTAGCCGATCTGGTTGCCGGAAAACACTAGTTCTATTTTTTATTTAATTTGTCATGTTAGGATATATGCTTAAATATGTTGTGTTTAAGGTATACCTGCACTTTTACACAGTTTTTTAGCCTTTTAATGTTTTGTACTATAGAGTACAAAAAGACTCAAACTCCCTCACTTTATACGCATGTTGAATTGAGAGAGAAGAAATTTCCCACCATCTGAGAGCATCTTCTTCTCCATCTTGACTCCTTTGTTTGTCTCCTCGTTCCCTTCCTCCTCTAGGATTGTCTTCTCCTACCCCCTTCTTTCCTTCTTCCCGAGATCTCCTCTTCTTCTCCCTGGTCTGCTATTTCTCTGTTTAAACACTACACCATGATCCATTCCACTGTAATGTAGCCAAGCCTTGCCTCGTGCCATCGCCGAGCATCCTCCCACCCTACACTTAAGTGTGAAAACAAGCTGATACACTTGACAAGTAGCTCTCAGCTTGGCTCGATAAAAACTCATTTATTATCTATGTTATGGGAGGCACTTG
The DNA here is from genome assembly GCA_036172225.1 of Cryptocoryne crispatula var. balansae. Lineage (NCBI taxonomy): Eukaryota > Viridiplantae > Streptophyta > Magnoliopsida > Alismatales > Araceae > Cryptocoryne > Cryptocoryne crispatula. The sequence goes on along the minus strand of CM069929.1, from coordinate 8,870,220 downwards.
TCTCATCCGCTTAGGTGCTAAGGCGAGGCGATTAGTGAGGTGAGGCCTTGCCGCCTTGTCTCGTAGGTGGGCACCTTTTTTGCCTCCTCTGCCTAGGCTGTTGAGGCGAGGTGAGGTTAGGTGATTGCCTCATCAGCCGGATCCAGACCCAATAAGGACCCGTATCTAGCAACTAAAGGCCCCCCTGTGGGGGCTTCTTTCTCTTTCCCCCGCCTTGATCTATTTCTCGTATCCTCCCCTCCCTGACGAATTGACGAACGCATTAGAGCCCTAGCCATAGTCATTGTTGCCGCTCATCGCCACTTGCTACCACCATCGCCACTCATGGCCGTTGGAGAAGGTTGCTGAAGAAGGTAATTTTAGTGATTTTTTTCAATTTTTTGGCTTTTCATTTATTTTTATTTTTCTTCTGATTTTAATTTTTATTTTAATACATTGTTCTTATTAAAGAGATTTATTTATTCATCTTTGGCAGAGTTCGCTGGAGAAGACATTTTTCACTAACGAATGCATGTTTTTCTATTTTTGTAGTTTGTTTTCGTTTTTCTATTAATTTTTTTGTTCTTCTAATATATTGTTGTGATTAAAGGAACTGGTTTGTTCCTCTTCATTATAGGAAGACTAAGAAGCTAGATATCGCCAGAGAAGTCATTTTTGGTGAGTTTTTCTATTTTTATTTTTTAATTATTTTTGGTTTCTATTTCTTAGAGGATTCTTGTTCTAATCTGTTGTTCTTATTAAAGGGCTTTCTTTGTTCATCTTTGTCCATGTTTGTTGGAGAAGTTGGAACTCACCGGAGAAAAGTCTATTTTCCGGTTTTCAGTATTTTTATTTGTTTCTTTATTTTAGTTCAACTTTTTTTATATCTTTTATGTTTTTGATTGCAAACATGGTTATAAATATTTTCTGCATTTTACAAGTCTTTTTTACATTTTATAAGTATGTTATGCATTTCTATCATTTTTAGATAATAATCAGATATATCATTAATGTTACTAATATATAATAAATATATTAAAAAAACTTGCATCAAGTGCTTGAGATGGGAACCTCAGGCACCTGGGGTGAGGCGTGACCCTCCCTTGCCTTAGGCGCCTCGTACCTTTGACAACACAGTTTATTGTGTTAAATGAATAAGCTTGGATAAGAAATAAAGTTCGACTTGTAACTTAACCGAGTTTGAGCATACCCTTGCTTGATTCAAGTTGAAACTAAACTTAATTTATGTTTGAACTTGCGTTCAAACTTTATAAACGGGTTTAAATTTAAATTTTATAAAGATGCTTAGATTGATATTGAGTTCATGTTTCATAAACAAGCGTAGATCAGACTTCAGAAACAAGCTTGAATTGAGTTTGGTTTGAGCTCTTATTCGAGTTTAAGCTCGATCAAGTAAACAAGTAGCTCATTTTTATCAAGATGTGCTCAAACAAAAATCTTAAGTATCGTCGAGTATCGAGCCGAGTTCATACACAAATAAACGAGCCATATTCGAGCATGATACTACTCAATTTGGCTCCTCCTTCCCCGATCCCCTATGTCCCCTCCTTTTGACGTGATGCTTGACCGCACTAGTCTCATTGTTGGAAGCTTCTTCCCTTGTCTCTTAACTCCTTTTTTTTTCTTCCTCCTATGTTTGCACTTCTCTCTATCGCTTGCATGCACCCAACATTTTCGGCCGAAGACACTCAGAAGAAGTCTCGTGAGGCACTATTCATGCACAATCAACTGTGACACAAATGGAAGCAAGAACTACAATGCCCCACTAGTTGTGTGAACAATGCTTAGAGGACATTGTGGCAAGTGCATGCTCGTAAAATTGATGCAATAAAACTTTTCATTAAAATGAGGTGCATGTTGAATACATCATACCCGGTCATGTTTGGTTAGCAAAAGGTGCAAGACTTGAAGTTGGCTCAAATGCTTTGTTTTATGAGTGAATTTTTCATTTTATGGGTTGAGCGTGGCATGACATTGACATGACCAAATGAGTTGATTAGTGGACGACACATTGGTATCATCGAGCTCGTCAACTTGTTCACGCTTTAAGCAAATTCATCTAAGTGTATAACTGGTTACCACCTTATGAGGTGTGTGGGCTTAAATTTTTATAATAAGTTATATGTAATAATTACTTAGAGCAGGGGATAGCCGGTTGGACACTACACATTCCCCATTGTGGAGGTACAACTCCCTCTATATCTCTATCCATATGTATCATTATATTTGCTTGTATATTATTTGTTTGACTATTGTGTCAATTCAGTGATTAGGTACAACCCCTTATTTTTTGGATGTTTTTGACAAAGAGTTAAGCCTCTAACATAGGCTTGTTGTGGTGGTTCCTTGTTCTTGCCTTCTTTCTCTATTGTAGAAATGTGAATCTTATGGCTTTATTTATACGGTGAAAGAGAACATGTTGGTTCATAAATGGCCCGCCAACTCTTTACGTTTTATGGAGAGGAAATGGCCTTTTCGTAGGACCTATTCGAGTCCATTTGATGGGATTAAAAGTCATCTATCGGTTTCTAGTGTAGCACGCACCTCTATTTATTTATTTTTTTTTCTTTATCCAGCTTTGACCATGGTTGGAAAGAAATTAGATTGTGCGGCCAGGCCTTGCTTGTTGCTCTATTTTTCTTTCTTTTTTTTGACTGGGTACATTGTTTATGGAATCGGTGGATTCGGACCGATTCCGACCGATTCCGGAATCGGCTCGGTGGATTCCATGCGGAAGGACCGATTCCGGCATGAATTCCGCGGAATCGGTCGGAATCGGTCCGGATTCGGCCGGAATCGGTCCGGAATCGGAATCGGAATCGGATCGTTTTTTTCTTTTTTTGCTATTCCAGTCGGATCGGCCAGAATCGGTCCGAATCCGCCGGAATCGGCCGGAATCGGTCCGGAATCGGATCGGAATCGGAATCGGATCGTTTTTTTTTCTTTTTTTTCTTACCGATTCTGGATCGATTTTCTTCCATTGAATCGGTCGGAATCGGTCCGATCCGATCCGATCCGGATCGGATCGGTACCCACCGATCCTGATTCCGATTCCGATCCCGCGATCCTTGACTGGGTATGAGGAAGTTATAGGTAGGCCCATTTTCCCCTTCAGATTCCTCTCCCCTTTTTTGTACTTTCTTTGCTCAGGTGCCTCTTTCCCTTTCCTTGTGACTCCCAAAGCACTAGAAATGGGAATCTACACTAACCCTTTGTCTTTTCCCTTGTCTTATTTATATCTAAGGGCACTTTACCCCTTCCTAGTATTTCAATTGTTTCCTCTGTTTTATCTTTTATTTTTTATTTCTCTTTCTTCAACGACAAGGGTCCTTGACCTTCACTACACGTGTGGTTAGGATTTATTGCAAAATGATGTTACTTTAGAGCACCTTTTTTAAAAAGAACATCCACTTGTAATATGAATAGAGGACAAGGATATTGCACCACCTTCAGAGTTTGACCCAAATGATCGTGCATGAGCTGAAGGAGAGCTTGATGGTGTATAGGGTGATGATGAAGAAACATAAGAAGAAGCACACCTTGATCCTATTGAGATTCTAGTTCCATCTTCAACTCTAGCTACAACTTCATCTTCCCATGTAGCTTCAAGTTTATGCACTTCTTCTCATAAAACTTCGCAAAAGAAAGAAAGATTCATAAGATTTAAATATTTGAAGAAGGTCTACTAGTACAATATTAGACATGCTATGTAAGAAGAAATAGGGAAGAGGAAGAAACTGATTGTCAAGCGAACATTTGTGAGTCCCAATGATAATACCCAAGCATCTTCCTTTAGTGATCTCAACTCAACTGAACTCAACTAAGGCCTTTATCCCAAATTACTTGGGGTCAACCATATAGATTCTCTTTCTCCACTCATGTCGATTTTATGTTATTTCTTCTGAGATATTTAAACCATCTAAATCATATTGAATTACCCTCTTTCAAGTTAACTTAGGTCTACCACGCCTCTTTTTTGTTTCTGTCATTTTAATAATTTCTATCTTTCTAACTGGAGCCTCTTTAGGTCTACGTTTAATATGTCCAAACCATCTCAATCTCCCTTCTTTCAATTTGTCTACAATTCTCGTTACTCCTACGTTTTCTCTAATATATTCATTCCTTATTTTATCTAATATAGTGTGACCACTCATCCATCTTAACATTCTCATTTCGGCAACACTTATTTTAGAAGTATGTTTTTCTTTTATTGTTCAACATTCACTACCCTACAACATTGCAGGTCTTATACTTGTACGATAAAATTTTCCTTTTAACTTTAATGAAATTTTACGATCACATAGAACCCCTGAAGTCAATCTCCACTTTAGTCAACCTACTTTAATCCTATGATTAACGTCTTTATCACATTCTCTATCTTTTTGAATAATTGATCCATGATACTTGAACTGAGTTTTTTGAGACTATTATCCCATCTAAATTCACGCCCTCACATACTTCTCTTTGGTTTTCATTAAATTTATAATGCATATATTCCTTTTTAATTCTACTTATCTTGAAACCTTTAGTCTCCAAAGTATTTTTTTCACATTTCTAATTTTCTATTCACTCCTTCTTGTGTTTCATCTATCAATACGATATCGTCTGCAAATATTATACACCACGGTATATCATCTTGTATAGTCTTCGTTAATTCATCTATAACTAATGTAAAAAGATAAGGACTTATTGAAGACCCTTGATGTAAGCCAATTGAAATAGGAAAATCTCTTATTTCTCCACTAATTGTGCATATACTAGTAATTGCATCATCATACATGTCTTTTATCATTTGTATATACTTAACAAGCACCATCCTTTGTTCCAACACCCACCATAGAACCTCTCTTGGTACTCTATTATAAGTCTTTTCTAAATCAATGAACACCATATGTAAATCTTTCTTCATATCTCGATATTTTTCTATCAAACTTCTAATAAGAAAAATAGTTTCAGTTGTAGATCGACCAGGCATAAATCCAAATTGATTAGCTGAAATATTTGTCCAGCTCCGTAATTGCTACTCAATAAGTCTTTTCCATAATTTCATAGTATGACTCGTGAGTTTGATCCCTCTATAATTTACACAATCTTGTATACCTCTTTTTTTTCTTAAAAATATGTATAATGATGCTCTTTCTCCATTCATTCGGCATTCTTTTCGATATTAGGATTTTGTTAAAAAGTCGAGTTAACCATTCCACTTTTAAATCTTCAAAACACTTCCACACTTCAATAGGAATATTATCCGGACCACATGCCTTACTTATTTTCATCATTTTCAATACTTATTTAACTTCTAAAAATTGAATTTTTATAATATACTTTATATTAAAGTTTGTCACATTCTCTATGCCGTCTATGTTTTTAGCAAAGTTATCATTAAAAAGGGTATCAAAATAATTTTTCCATTTTTCTTTGATATCATCATCTTTATTTAAAAAATTTCCTTTTTTATCTTTTATGCATCTAATTTGATTAAGATTTTGAGACCGTCTCTCTCTCTCATTCTTGCTAGTTTATAGATATCTTTTTCATTTTCTTTAGTTCCAAGTTTCTCATACATATATTTAAAAGCATCATCTCTTGCCCTTCTAATAACCTTTTTTGCTTCTTTTTTTGCTATCTTGTATTGTTCATAAGCTTCATTGTTATCACATTTCGGCAATCTCTTATAACAATCTCTCTTATTCTTTATTGCCTTTTGCACTTCTTCATTCCGCTACCAAGTCTCTTTTTTTGGTGGACCATGTCCTTTAAACTCTCTAAGTACTTTTCTAGCTATCTCTCTAATTTTTATAGTCATATTCATCCACATAGCATTAACGTCTATGTCTAACTTCCAATCATTTATCTTTAAAAGTTCGGTCTTAAATATTTGTTGTTTCATTCCTTTTAACTCCCACCATTTTAATTTAGGAGAAGGCTTTCTTTTATATGTGTTTGTTTGTGTTTTAATCCTAACATCTAAAATCACTAACCTACTATGTTGGCTTGTTAAAGTTTCACTCGGAATTACTTTACAATCTTTGCAAATAGCACGATTGGATTTTCTAGTGAGAATGAAATCAATTTGACTTTTATTTTATCCACTTTTAAATGTTATTAGATGAGATTCTCTTTTAATAAAATGAGTATTTGTGAGGATAAGATCATACGCCATCTCAACTACAAAATGTAGGAGGTTCTGGTGGAGGTGGAGAATTGGAGATAGAGGATCAGATGCTACTACTAGTGTACGTACCATTGGAGCAGGGACTGATGATTTGAGTCGCGACAATATTTTAGTGGCCAAAGTCAGTGTTGGTATCAAATGATATTTTTTGATGTGTATGCGACTCACAGTTGTTTAGAACTCCTCGAGGGCCTATATCTATATATCTCACCCATAGCTCCAATGTAGGATGGTGCATATGATTTAGTTGGATAGATAACTTATTATTTTTATATGGATATGAACTAATCATGACTGACAATTCTCAAGTATCTCGGAGAATCCAGACAATGAGGACTACGAAGGCCAGCTCTATAGATGTTAATGATAAGAAGGTATATTTTGTATTGCATATCATTTGTACCATGTTATTTTTTATTGGAATGATTATTGTTATTAACTTATATTCACTTGTCTTAAAATCTCTCATAATGATTTGAAAATGTGTTAGATGTTATACTTTTATTTTTAGTAATTTTTAGGATTTTTATTATTTGTGAATGACTTTTTAATGATTCTTTTGACTTTTTTGAATGAAAAAAATAAAAAATCCTGATCCAGACTGATTCCAAATTGGGATTCCTTCCTAAAGCTTTGTCGGGATTGTCATTTTGATCCCAATTTGGATCTGATTGGGACTTGCCAATCCGGGTCCTAATTCTAATCTTGCAATCCTTGGTTGTACGCTCCCAAACCACCATGTAACTTGGTAAATTTGTGATCAACTAATTTGACTAATAAATTTTTATATTGTCTTCTCTACAAAATCTAGAGAAATGGCCGACGAAGAGCGTAACATTGATGCACATGCTCTCTGTGATATTGAGTAGGAATATGGTGGCAATTTGGTGGATGCGGAAAGAAAAAAAGTATAATGTAAGTTATGCAAAAAACAAATGGAGTATTTTGTTTAAAGTAACACATAGGTGGGGTGGGTGAAAATATAAAAAAAAGATGCTGTTGAAAAGTAGGGAAACTATTAGGGACTACCGTCCAAAATGAGCATCTTAAAGGGAAATATGGATTGAGTAGCAAGAAGGCTTGCACTTAGAGCTAGTAGGAAGAAGAGCTACACATAATACTAAAGAAAGCAAAGGAAGAGTTATGACTAAACATGATATATCCATATCTTCGGATGAAGAAGTATGGTTAAGAAGAGTTATGCGTGACAATAAAATGTTACAACAAGATGATGATGAGAAAAGGAAAGGATCAAGAGGGCCTAATGCCAAGGATCTGGCATTTCATCGGTCCTAATTGACTTGACCTACTGATGATGCAAGATCAGGAGAGGGGGCAATTTGTCGATTACATTATACACAACTTTTGGATGGTGCTTTCTTTAGGAGACAGAACATCTCTCAGAGAATAATTAAATTGACATTTAAAAGAGTGAAGATTACTACTTCAACTGTAAAATGGGTAGTGAAATCTATTTGCAAGTGATTTTTACATGCAAACGGTATCAATATATTCTTAACTTCTCAAACACGTGTTGTTATTGCTACTATTATGTTAGTTTTGTAATACCATCTTTTCGCATGTTTTTTTTAATGTAGGCATTCCATGTCGACATTAGTCCGTACTTTCAGATTATGATCGATGCAATTGGAGAGGTTGGATTCGGATAACAAGTCCTAATGTCTAAGTATATGTATGGCACGAGACTGGATGAAGAGGTTGATGAACTTAAATCCTGGATAGATAGATTTAAAGTAGTTTGGAAGAAGAGAGGATGTATAGTTATGCAATGGGTGGACATACATATTTTTGAGACGCATAATAAACTTTTTTGTGTACTATTCGGAGGGCACAACCATCTTGAAGTCCATTGGTGCATCAAGGCACGTGAAGAATGTAGAGTGCATCTTCTCCCTGATGATGGCATTGTATATGAGATTGGGAAGAACATTGTCCATTTCATCACTGATAACGACTCCTCCTATAAGAAAGTAGAAAAAAAATTGATGGAGAGGAGATCATATTTGTTTTGGGTTCCATGTGTAGCACATTGCATCGATCTCATGTTGGAAGATATTGAAAATGAAACTTCCGTTTCTACACTTGTCTACCAGCTGCCTAGCACAATTTATCACGTTGTTTATCTATTTCTATTATTGGTTACTGCACATAATGAGACAACATACTGAGGGGCATACACTTATCAGGCCTTGAGACTAGTTGATTTAGAAGAAGGAAGCCATTTAAGATCATTGTATGATGCTATCTACAAGGCAAAAATGAAAATAAAAAAGTATTATAAAGGATATAAGAAGTGGTGGAAAATCATTGATGGGAGATGAGACATGACACCACACCTTGGCATCTATGCATTAGGTAATTCTTCTTATCTTTAATCATTGATGATTCATAAAGGAATCTTCTTATATGTTACAAAATGAACAAATGATGTTTTTAAAATTAGTGGAGATAATATGGAGGACAAGTATGCAATGACGAGTGTTGAAAGGTAAATAGCAATTTTTAAGAACTCAACAAGATACAACAAATGCTGAGTTGGAAGTGTCAAGGTCTCTAATTATGTGTCTTTCTTTATTAAATGTTATTGTCTCATCCATAGGAACACTAAATATTTTTGTACTTATAATATTTTGATGCAGTCAAACAGGATGAGAGTTGGAGTTTGCTCAAATCTAGATTTGAGATATTTGTATGATAAGGTTGCTCCAAGTATGTTCATTTTGGCTTCAATTGTATCATAAATGTCATTTTTATTTATTATTAATAATGTTCTTATTTATTGTTCTTCATTTTAGTTGAGTGGTGAATACAAGAAGTGGATGAAATCTATTTGTCGCAATTGCTGCTCATAGACAGAGTCAGAGCACAAGTTCTTTCTAATGTGAGAAAGATTAGAGTACATTTATTTTAATTGACACCAATGATTGCCATATTGGACTTGCTTCATCTTTGAAGGGTTAAAAGAGAAAAAATCTTGTAAGAGTCTTAGAAATATCTTGAGAGATCGGATCTTAGATTATGTCTATGTAGGCTATATTTTACGTGAAAGTATTAATTAGAAAATAAACAAAAGCTAAAATTAGGCTCTTATATAGGTTTTATGTTGAATCCTAGTCCAATGCAAGGATTGTCATCTTGTATTTAGTTTCATTTTGAGGTAATTGGATAGAAAAGATCTCTGTAAGATTTCGAAAAAGTCTTGAAAGATTGGATCTCGGCACGTATAATAATCTCTTTAAAAGGGGCATAAGACTTACAAGGACTAAGATTGGACAAGTTGACAATTGGAATTACGACAAATATAAGAAGGATGCTCAATGTCTATAAGAGATATATCAATAGGTTGCATTATGAATCTAGACTTTTTCTTAAGTAATGCCAAGAGAAGAGCTCTTCTTGAAAATTGAGAGATTGTGTGACAATTTGAATCCCTTTTACATATAACCATATAAAAACTCTTAAATTATAAATTGTTAGAGAAATGAGTCAACAACACCTAGATAAGACTTTGAATAGATGCAACAGTTGAGTTAACGTATGAAAATTTTATAAAGATATTTAATTGAATTAAGAATAGAAAAAAAATGAGAGATAATATGAATGATATAGATAATTTGTAGTAATATGTAACTTTAAAGTTCATCATCAATTCATGGTAAAAAAATAAAGGATATTAGATATTTATATGGTTCCCATATTGGTGATCTCATTTCTCGAAGGTATGAAGAGATAGAGATTCTTGGTAGATCTCGAGAGATTTTTGAGAGATTACATTCTATGATCTATACAAAGAGAAGAAATATGTTAATATCTAATAGATTGAATAAGTTTGTGTTTTGTCATTATATGCATTTGAGAATCAAGAATATCAAAGAATGTCATATAGGTGGACCATATCTAGAATGAGCCAATGTAACAACTGTTGCACGTTAAGGAGCCGGTGAAGAAGTTGACTAGGAATATCTTTTCTAAGAGAAGTACCCACTTGTTGTGTGGGTGGAGGAAGATGGCATACCACCTCCAGAGTTCGATCAAGAAGATCATACATGAGTTGAAGGAAAACTAGATAACGTATAACCTGTAGATGAACACATGCAAAATCAAGTACAACCTACTCTAGCTCTAACTTTTCATCACAAAAAATATTAGAGGACAAAGATAGTTGCATGCAATTTTGGATGCTTCATACAATTGTAGAAGATTTACCAACATGGCATTGGAGGTATTTCTTCACAAGCAAAAAAAGCAAACTGCACAAGTAGTGAAGAAAAGAAAGTTAGAAATCAAGCAAAGACTTGAGTACCACAGATAGTACACGAACACTCATTTCAAATAACAATGAGGAAGAGTTTATTCTAGCAACTCAACATGTTCGGGTGGAGGTGGAGTTATAGGTGGAGTAGGATTTGATACAACTACAAGTGCACATATTAGTGGGGGAGTTATTGATATTTTGTTTTGTTTTGTTTTTTTTTGACAATTACATGACACATCTTATCTAGAACCCTCGGAAGTAGAAGACTTTCAGCATATATTCCATGTACCCACCCAATAGGGCTAGCACTAGTCGACCCATATGATTTTAACAAGTTAACCCATCTGTTGTTTGGATATAGATATGGGCCAATCATGACTTCTTAACAACAATGGTCTTCACAAGAGTTGGATAATGATGAGTCTCATGAGCATGACCAATATTATAGATATTGGCAATATATGGTATGATTTGTCTTAAACATCATTTGCCCATGTGTATATATGGTTGAACTTTAGGTAATAATTTTTTCTACATGTCTTCTGAATTTTTATTATTTATTTTATTTTTATGATTACTCTTGATTTTTTTGAATAAAAAAATCAGCTGATCTGAGCCGATTTGGATCAGTTTTCTTTCTGGAAAATCGGCTGATCTAATCCTGATCCGGATTGGATTTGAACCCACCAATCTGAGTTCGGATTCTGATCTCTGGATCACCGTCCTAAGCTGTCTTTCTGCAACAGTTTTCATCACTGGAGGAGGATGTGAGGTTTCTCGCATGAAACCTGACTCTTACGACCAATACTCCTGATGGATAACACACCAATTTCTACAAGGACCCACTAGGTGCATTCTTTTTCAAGAACCTAGGAGGCTAAGGCAGCAGTCTCGTGCTCCCTCTTGACTTCAACCAGCCTCTGCTCCTTCCACTTCTTTCTCTATCTTAAACCTCTATCCTACCCTGAAAGGGAGGATCAGCATTCTTACGCTTTCAGCATGTGGATATGTAATTTTCTATCATTTGTGATACTTATCAGCATGGGGGATGATATTCATCTGCATATTCTCGGACTTAATAATTCTTATGCAGTTTTGAATGCAATTATGTTTTAAATGTATAAGCCGAAGCTTTCTCTTTACCTTTAAAGTGTAAATAAATAAATTTCATTATTTTATGACATGGGCATGATAGTTTTTTCATTCTGTGTTCACATTGTTTAACAATATTCTGAGGATTCTTTAAACATAGGTGCTTCAGGAAACAAGCATTGCATGTCTTATTCTTTAGAAACTTTGCTTCACTGAATCCCCCGAGGCATGTGGCTTGGCAAACAAGATGCCTTTTTGTTATAGTCACATTTCTGTATGACCAACATATGTATAACATTTTATTTTCTTATGATTAATACAGGTAAAACCAGAGGTAGTTAGCTGGTCTCCACGAATTATAGTTTTCCATAACTTTCTCAGCATGGAGGTATTTATTGAACATTGGACTTTAATTTTCAAATTCAGTTAATTTTTCCTTTAAAATGTTTGTTGTTTTGAATCACTTAGAACTTTGATGTGAACGAAATGGAATTTTTTTCAGGGAAATTGATAAAAGTTGTGTCTAATGGATAATCTGAAATGTTCATACGAGGGATCAAGATCGTGTTGAGTTAAAGACTTATATAATTGTTCTCACTTCTCACCATCATTTGAAACTTTTTTCTATCACACTATTCAGCAAGTAGTAGGATTGATTGTCAATTAAAATTTAAGAATAGGAAGTTCCTAAAACCTTTCTTTCAGCATCAGTCTGAAGCTCATGTCTATACTCTTGTATAAATTGTGGTTTCAACTGATGAATTTGAGGAAGCCTGTTTTGCCAGTTGTGTCAATAAGGATGGTGCAACACAGCGGGTGGTGACCCCTTCAGTCCCAAATCAGGCAACATAAAATGATGTTTAACCATATATATATCATTCTTCATCGCAGCCTAATGTGAACATCAAGCATCAAGTGGTATGGCCTAGGGTAGCTCAGTGTGTGAACCTCGCGATTTCTTCTCCCTTTTTATTTTATTTTATGTAAAATTATTTGAAGGATAGAATAAAATATGGTTTGACATGACATGGGTGTGATGTCCTTTTTTTCTCTCTTTTTTTATGTGGTGCGGGAATCCTCGACAACGGTGATGACAGTGCTCCCACTCTACCTCTTTTGATATTATTAAAAAATATTATGGTTATTATAAATTATATGGCGAGGTTATGATGTGGATTCTTTGAATTATAGTTTAACCTCTCTCCACCGATCCACGAGTGGATTCGATGTTAATTACACCGAGCGGCGTCTCGATAACCCCCGATTAACTATCATGGTAACGTGTTTACAAGATGGAATGACGGCAAGAAATAATAAAATTTTTGAATCCAAATAATGAAAGGATAAATGGGAGGCCTCAACATTGTCTCTCCCCTCTCATTCTCTCTTTTTCATTTCTTCTTTCTTCTTTTTCTTTCAGCATTTTTTGGGACTAGATTTGGGTGCTAGAAGATGGCATTTGCCTTGGGTTTAGCCTTACAGCTTTCTGATCCATTTTTTGTGTGGCTTGACATCCAACAAGCGGTGTTTCCTGATCGGAGATTAACCGACTTGCTAAGTCTTGGACATTGTCACCCATGAACCAACATTTCCTTTTAGCGATTGGTTGGATTAATGGGCGTTGGATATTTTTAGTTCATTATCTAGTATTTCTCGATCGGGGATTAACCGAATTAATAAGCCTTGAGAATTTTCATCTATTATCCAGTATTTTCTGATCGGGGATTAATCGAATTAATGGGCATTGGAGATTTTCATCCAGTATCCGGTATTTCCCAATCGAGAATTAACCGTATTAACGGGGCTTGAGATTTTTTTCATGCATCATCTGGTATTTCCTGATCGGGGATTAACTGAATTAATGGGGCTTGGAGATTTTTTCATCCATTATTCGGTATTTCCCGATCGGGGATTAACCGAATTAATGGAGTTTGGAGATTTTTTCATCCATTATCCGGTATTTGTCAATTGGGGATTAACCAGATTAATGGGCCTTAAGAATTTTCCATCCATTATTCGGTATTTGCCGATCGGGGATTAATGTGATTAATGGACCTTGGGATTTTTTCATCCATTCTCCGGTATTTCTTGATCGGGGATTAACCAGATTAATGGGACTTGAGATTTTTCATCTATTATCCAATATTTCCTAATTGGGGATTAACCGGATTAATGGGACTTGGAGATTTTTTTCATCCATTATCCGGTATTTCCCGATTAGGGATTAACCGGATTAATGAGGCTTGAAATTTTTTTCATTCATTATCCGATATTTTCTGATTAGGGATTAACTAGATTAATGAGCCTTGGGATTTTTTCATCTCTCGGCATCACCCGTTTGGGAGCAAACCGAGTTGATGGGTGTTGGGTGATCTGTTGGGAGTTTCTCTCTCATCCACGAATCAGTACTTCCCGATCGGGGATTGACCGAATTGGTGGGTCTTCACGGTTCGTTGAGAATTTTCTCTCTCATCCACCAATCGGTACTTCCCGATCGGGGATTGACCAAATTAGTGGGTCTTCACAGTCCGTTGAGAGTTTTCTCTCTCATGGTGGAGTTGGATTTAGTTTGTGATGGTTTAATTGGGGTTTAGGTTATCATGTGACTTAATGGGCCTATTTTCCATGTTAATGGGCCTTGGGTCGATCCCGTGCTTATCTCGGTTGAGACTGGATTGGGCTTTGATTGATTGGACTTGGTGCACTTAGAATGGGGTTACATGGTCATGATCTCCTATTGAAGATGATTAATTGGGCTTTGTAAGCCTTAATGAGTCTAATGTGATGAATACTCTCATTGCCCATTGGACTTTAAGATAATTGATCTTCCTCCTTGTCTAATAGGCTATTGGATGTTTGATGTTCTTTCTTGCTCATCAAGGTGTAAGGTGATGTGATTGCTCCTATGATATACTTGGGACTTAGTCAATTCCATGAAGAATGGAATTTGGACCTCTCTTCCCTCTTTAGCCCTCTCTTGGACAATGTGAAGGGGAGCCTTTGATGCCTTACTTAAAGAGAGTCTGGGGAATGCTGCCTCTTTCCTCTTCAAGAGGATTTTCTTCTTTTTTTATATGCCAAGTGGGATGAGCATTTTAGTGCATAAAATGCCCCAACTTTTCCTTGTTTTGAGTGTGTGAGAGGGAATGAGGGTAACTTTGACATAGATTTATCCCACCTTTTGCTTTTTGGTGGGTGTGAGGGAAAAAAGTGAGGGCACTTTGGACCTTGGCCACCTTTATTAAGGGTTGGGCTGGTCAATTACACCAATACCCTTCAAAATCATTTTCTAAGAGAAATTTCGGATGCCCCCTTTTGGGGCAGATTTTGGGCTTCTCTTTCTTACAAAATTGAGGCCCAAATGGCCAAAATAAAGGCCCATAAGTGTGTGTATGGGTCCAGTGAACAAATTAGGGCCAATTGAGCTCATTTAAAGGTCATTAGGGGGCCTAATCTCTCTTAAAAATTTAAGAAAACTTGAACTTGCAAAGAAACACTTCGTTTGGCCCGATGAGAGCCAGGTTATATACATGAGTGACCCGTTCGATCACAATTTAATAAGATAAATTTCTCATCCCCCTTTTTATTTTTTTCTCTTTTTATTTTCATGCCCTTTTTGTCTCTTTTTTTCTTGTTGAACAGATATCCTCATCCTTCTTTTCTCTTTTTTCTTCTTCTTTTTCTTTTCTTTTTCATTCATTATTCTTTTTTTTTGCATGTCCTCCTCGTTCACCTTATTTTTCATTTGTTCACTCTTATTCTTCTGCTAAAACTTTCCACCCCCTTTTTCATGTTTATTTACCACTCATTGACCGGATTCAAGTGGCCAAGAAGTTT
Source organism: Cryptocoryne crispatula var. balansae (assembly GCA_036172225.1). Classification (NCBI taxonomy): domain Eukaryota; kingdom Viridiplantae; phylum Streptophyta; class Magnoliopsida; order Alismatales; family Araceae; genus Cryptocoryne; species Cryptocoryne crispatula. The sequence continues at coordinate 8,854,840 of CM069929.1, read as the reverse complement.
CTGAAGCCTTTTGTTGATGTTTGGCTGTGTCCTTTGTATTCTAATTTTGACTAAGTCAAAATTGCCTACACCCTTTCAACCCAGTGCACATCCACCAAGCACTTGTTTTATTATTCATTTCTTTTTTTTTCAGTGTAAGGAGGGGGTGTCGTGGCGGTGTAATATTTCTCCCCTTGACTTTAATTTTGACATCGGTCAAAATTGGCTCAAATTGCTCCCAAATCTTCTCTTCGTAGCGTACAATGGAGCCGGGGCACAGAGCACGTAGGCGAGGCTTTTGCTTGTGTTACTCCCGATTTCGACAGGGTCAAACTTGGCCATGTTGACGGAACAGTGCGCGGGCCTTGGCGGAAGAGGCTTCTAGAAGGGGCATCTTTGCCCTTTCCTTTCTTGTGGTTCGCCCCTCCGCCATGTGACAATCAGACCTGATAGCAGCCAGGCAAGGGCGATGATAGCGATAGATTCGTTCATCATCGTCGAGCGGGTGCGGTGTCTGACGTCCGATTCTTAGCGGCTCCATGTGCCTCCGTTGCAGTGTGGCTTCTTTCTCCGGCAGGGCCTTGTTCGAAGGTTGCAACACCGGCTAGAGAGGGTGATGGTGCTGGCTGACGAAGACGACGACGACCAGCGAAGCGTCAGTGAAGGAGGGGTCGTTGACACCGTGCTGCCGTTCTCTCTTCTCCGATTGGTCACCTCCTCCGCGAGCTTCCTCGTCTTCCCCGTTTGCCAATCGTGAGTTTTCTCCATCTTCGGTTCTCTCGTGTTTTCTTGTGGGTGGGCCGCACTGACTCACTTGTTACCCCCCCGCTCCTCCTTCATGAACTGGTCGGCATAGGCGGGCTCCGATTTCACCAACAGCACAGGATGGAGATAAAATGGCCAGGCGGGTGTGGTGAGCTTGGTCCAGCAGCAATGTCGGGGTGTTAACCCACTGTGCGCCCTCCCCATCGGCCCCTAGCAGTGTTCCTCCGAGGTGCTCTTCCTCTCTATCTTCCTCACTTTTTTTTCTCCCCATTTTTACTGGATCTCATTATCCATTTTTTTTATCGTCTTCGCTTGTCGTGCAAGTTTCTTTCGGCTTTTGCTGACTGCGCGCGTGGAGGCCGTCTGTCTCCCCATTCTTCTTTTGGGGTACAGGAGAAAGCTATCCAGGCTTATTTTGCATTTTAGGGTCGAGGTGAGGGCCCTTCCTCTTCGTTCTACATCTTCCTTCATCTTTGCCCCTTTTTTGCTGTCGGACTTGGGCTGATCGCAACTTCCTCTTCTTCATTGTTTCTCTTTCTTATGCAAGGAGGGCTCTTTCCCGTTTTCCCCGTTGGCCTTGGCTTTCAGGCTACCGGCCGTGTGCTCTACTTTTCGGTGAGTCTCTTCCTTTTTTTTTCTTTGCTTGGTCGTTTGCTTGCCCCCCCTTTTTTTCAGTTACGATTTAATGTCCTCTTCTCTTTTTTGCTCTCCGACACAGGGGACCTCTTCTTTGGAGCTTCAAACCTTGGTGGCTTGGGATAGGACTGCCTCCAATCTTTCGACGTAGTGATCGACCGCTAACCGATCCTATTACGTTCCCTGTTGTAACTCCTATTGCCCATGCTTTGTTTTGTTTTTTTTTCTTCTTTTGTTTGACATCAGATTACTGCACTGCTCTGTGTGCTTTGAACTTGCTCCTACTCTGTTGGGATATAGAATGATAATAGCATGTTTAACGTGGGATTGAAACTAGCTGACCGTTTTCATGGATGGACTGGTTCGAATGGCTCATGGCATGGTTTAATAAATAGTTAAGGTCGTCATCGACCCCTCCGTTGGAGGACCGTTGGCGTTCGACTTAAAAAAGATGACATATGCCATCGGCCACCCTTTCGGGGAATCATGGTCTGTCGGTTTAATAAACCGGTAATAACCGTTAATCACCCCATGGACATGGTTTGCCTTGTTTCGGGTGGGCTAGGCCGCTGTTGTGCCTATGAATGAAATGATTTTTTGGGTCCATGTACATGTGTTCTTCGTCCATTTCTACGGTTACATTGCTTGTTTCTTTACCAAGCATGTTTCCATTTCTTTTTTTGTAGAAGGGTTGTGTTGTTCATAGTTGACCCTTCGGTTCCTATCTCATGCATGAATTTTATACCCTTCTGCTTTATAGTGCCATGCTAATTTGTGCTGATCGGGTTTGATCAATTTAACATATGTTGCAATTTCCTATTTTTCAAAAAGAGCACTTTGGTCATGTTTGGCACTCTTACTGGTTTGTTAGGTCCACGGTATCACATGGTCACAGCCACCTTTTGGGCGGGGTTAACACTCTGGTTAAGTTGGGTTAGAGTTTTTTGAATCTAAGTAACATGATCTAGCTTTACAACCCGATCCAACCCAATATTTTCAGGTTGGCACGGTTTGGTTTCTCTGGTTGTGACCCAAGAAGTGAACTGCCCTATGGAAATGGAACATTTGAGACCTCTCATGAAAAGAAATTAAATTATATCCTTAGTTGACTTTTGTGACAGCATTCTGAAACTGTTCATCTTAGACAAACCTGTATCACTAATCCCCGCTCTACCATTTTCATGCTTCACTGAAAGCTGTCTTTTGCCATATAAGAAGAACATGTGAATTTATGTTTTATTTACTATAAATAAGATTGCGAAGCAATAATGTGTCGGGACTAATTTGTATTCTTTCAAAGCTTTACTGTTGTTTCTCAATTTTGAGGACAAGACTGGAGGAAACGAGGAACAAGTCAACTTTATGTTTTATGATTTATACTAATTGATTAAACTAGTCATGTTGATCATACCAAAATTGTTGCAAAACAGCACCACAGACGTGTTGGCTTTTGTGCACCAAAGATGGTGTACCAGAAATATTCCTTCTTTGGCTATGTAGAAGAGGATATTTTTCAAATTAAACGGCTGTTAAGAAGATTACACAAATACAACCCTTAATGTTCTCATCATTCCACAAATAATTTTACAAATAGGCAAAGCTATACCACTGAGCCTTGCATCTGCCATTTTCATGATTTACTGAAAGTTGTCTTTTGCCATATAAATAGAAAATGTAAATTTATGTTTTATAAGGTAGAAATAAGATTATGTAGCAATCATGTGTCATGACTAGTTTGTGTTCTTTTCAAGTTTCACCATTATTTCTCAAGTTTGAGGACAAGACTGGAGGGAACTGGGAATACATCTTTTTTATGTTTCATGATGTAAACTAATCCTTATTGCTTAAACCAGTCGTGATCATGTTTACCAAAATTACTGCAAACAGCACTACCTAGGCATTCAATTTAGTGCACCAGAAGATATCCCAAGATATCACTTGGCTGTGTCAGAGGAGATTTTTCAAGTTAAATGTAGTCAATAAGATGCCACCGATATGCAATTCCTTTTTTAACTAGTTGTACTTTACTAATGCTCTTATGGCATACGTGTCATTGATTGTCAATTTCAGGCTAGCTAAATGAGTCATTTCTTACCCTGGTCAAAGAAAAGGTCATGGTCATGACAGTGGGGGATTGCAAATTTCCAAAGATATGTCTCATCAGTCAATTTTGAAACTGCCTTAATCTTCAACCTAAAGTTCTAAACATGCTCCAGATGCCTGCTTAGGCAGGCAGGTGTTGCCCACCTTAATGCCTTTATTTGATTTAGTCAGCTACTCATTTTGGATCCATTGCCTGGTATGTTATTAAATGTACTTGACGTGCCTATTTCAGCACTAAGGCCAGGCGAGGCATGCCCCTTACTGCCTCATGTTCAGGATATCACATCAAGGCCTTTATTGCTAATTTTTCTCTTTTTTAAATTTAAAATAATTGACTATTATGGTAATATTTTTAATATACTTGACATTTTAACGATTTTAGATTGTAAATTTATGAAATTAGTAATTCTCAAGTATCTTATACCCAAATTTTGTTGTTTTTATTAGAATCTTTGTACATTTTGTGTATGACTTTTAGCAAAAGGAATGAGATTGCTTCGGACTCTTGCCTCAGACAAGACAACCCCCTTGTCACCTCGATTACCTTTGATTTTGACAACATAGGTTTTTATCTTTACCTAGTTGACTGGTAGACCTATCAAATTAAATGTTGATAAAATGTGGATGATCTGATAGGTCGATGATGTAACTTCATTTTCTTTTAAATTTAAGAAATTTCATGTTTCTTTTTCTGAAAAGAATTTATTTTTGATTTAGCTTTGACAAATGTGAAACTAGATGGTATTTAATAGGAGTATTAGCCAATTATACGAGGTGTTAACATATGGATTACACCCTGTACTTTAGACCGTTATAATCATATTTTTTATTTTGTTGAGGTTGTTTTGGGTTATTTGAAAATTTGACCTCTCTACCAAACTTCCTATAATTTGGTGTTAATTATATCGAGCAACGGCTCAAATATCCTTGATTAACTGTCACATCAATTCATGAACAAAAATCATACATCTACAAAATAAACACATGGGAGATATAGTCCCATAAACTTAATAAAGTGCAACTTAGTGTTTTTGGATTTAGTTTGAATTGGTTTGAGTTTCATTTGGCATTATTTTGGGTTGACTACTTTTTGTTAAGACTTGTTGTATTTTCAGATTTGTAATTTGTTTCAGATTTGGTTTTTTTATGTTTGACTTAATGCCTTTCCCAGATTGAGGTGTTTGTCTTTTAATCTGTTTGACTAATTGTCTTTCAGATTTGATATGTTTTGGGTTAGTGAGTTTTCACATTTTGGTTTTGGAGTTTGGAATTCCAATTTCAATTTAAGATTTGGAGACTTTTGGAATCTGAGTTTTCATATTTAAGTTCTGGAGTCGGTGATTTTAAGATTTGAGAGAAATTTTTTCAGTTTGGGTTTCTGATAATTTTTTTTCATTTCAATTTTGAGATTTTAAGATATGAAGCTTAGGTTAGAACCTCAATTTTGCTTTGACTTCGTGTCATTTTGGATTAGGATTTCATTCATTTTTTTGAGGGTTTGGTTTTCATGAGTTTGGGTTGAATATTTTAAAATTTTGGTTTTCAGTTTTGTACTTGAGAACCGTTTGGTTCTGGTTTACATATTTGGGCACTTTCTGTCTTTGGGGATTTTACATTTGGTTTTCAGATTTGGAAACTTTTGAATTTGAGATTTTAATTTTAGAATTTTTATATTTTGAAAATTTGAGATGTCTTTATAAAATTTCTTGGATTTGGGATTCTAACTTTTAATTTTTAGATTTGAATTTAAAATTTAAGGGGTTTCAGATTTGAATTCCATATTTGAAGGTTTTTAGGATTTGGGATTTTGAGTTTGTGAGTTTAAGATTTGCAGACTTTTATATTTTGGATTCTGGATTCCTGATTTTAGATTGGGATTTTCGGATTTTAGATTTGAGATTTTTTTTATTGATTTTGGATTTTTTTTTCAGATTTCTGAATTTTCATGATCTCTGGATTTGCTGAAAGTTCTTCAGAATTTGAGACATTTTTTAGATTCTCTTGTTTCAAAGAATTTCCAAAAGTTCAAACTTCTTTGATGTCCAATCCCTTGGAGCACTTTTAGATTTCAAGCTTTCGGAATCATCAGATTTCAGACTTCTTATGTTTCTCAGGTTTCTTACTTTTACAGATTTCTCAGATTTATGCCTTTTGGAAGTTGAGAACTTTCCGATTCTGCTAATTTTTAGATTCTAGCATTGTGTAATTTTCAGATTTCACAATTATCCAATTCTTTGTGGTTCTCAGAGATCAGATCTGATAACTTTCAGACTTCATTGATCAGGGGTGTTAGCTGATTTCCCAGATGTGGCACTGTTTTCAGTTTTTTTGCAGTTTCCTAACTTTCTGAATTTCATGAAATTTCATGATTCTTTATTGTTTTAGTTTTCTGCAATTTTCTGTTTTTCTCACAGTTTCAGATTATTGGTTTGACGTCATTCAGATTTTTGTAAACCTCAGGTTCCTGGACTTCATAGAATCTTCTGAAATTTGATTTTCAGAGATTTCTGGAATTTGTAGTTTTCAAATTTTATATATTTTATGTGTTTTTTTGTTTAACTTGTCTTAAGTTATGAACATGAGTGTATATTATCTTTTGGGGTGTTTTTGACTTGTTTTGAGTTTCTTTGCTTATTTGGCCTTTTTGGTTAATTTTTACCTGTTTGGGATGTTTCCAGTTTTATTGGTTTATTTTCTGGTTTGTTGGGTTCATTTGGTCATTAATCGAGTTTTTGGAGTTAAAAAAATTATATTAAATGTTTTAATCTTCTGAAAATTATGTTTTGACTTATTTTGAGTTGGAAAATTTTTTGGTTTGACCGAAATTATGATATTTTCGAAATTAATTTATTATTTACCTGCATTTCTTTAAGCCTACGAGGCACCTTGGAAGCTCCCAATCACATCAGAAGTGCGCAAATTTTAAAATTTCATTCATTTGGAGAAATTTTGAACACAAAGTGCACGTGGGAGACATGAAAACCACAATCCCAATGGATGGATTTAGGAACCTTTGATTGGTATTTAAGGCTCTTGCTCAAATGTTAGCGTCACTAGCTAGGTACAGGCACGTTGGCATGAGAAATTATGCACATCTTTTCCCTTAGCTTTTGGGATATGATTTTCCTTAGCATTGAGGTTTGATATTCCATGCATAGGGCTATTTAAAAAGCATTTTAAGGGTCTGTTTTAACAACATTCTCTCTCAACATAATAGTGCATAATCCAATGGAATGATATATCATTCATAAAGGATGTTTACATCAAAATGCATATGAATGTGGGAAGGCATGAATGAGCCATAATTCCCCATGATGGATTTTGGTAGGAGAGAATTTCCTTGACCCTTAGTGTGTATGGGATACTCTCCCAATTCATCCTTATTAATTAATGGGTGATATATTAGCATGAAAACATGCATGACCTCCCCTTAAATTAATGGAATATACCTCCCTTTGTAGATGGAGTTCTGTGCTTCCTATTTTGAGGGTGGGATTGAACATAATGGGGGCTTAACTTAATAGGTTGTGCCCACATGTCCATCCTTCGGATTGAACACAATGGGGGCCTAACTTAATAGATTGTGTTCACGTGTCAATCCATGTTAATGAGGGGGTCTGACTTAACAGGTTGTGCCCTCTTATGTCTTTTTAATTTCATTGATTTATGTTAAATTTGGTGTCCAATGGCCTCAAGGGCCTGTTTGGTCTTCATTGGGCCTTGATGGTCTTCTGGAGCTTTATCGAGCCCAATGGGCCTGCCTTGGGCTTAGTTATCGCCTGCTTGGGGTGTCAAGTTGCTTTGCTTTGCTTTTCTCCATCCGGACTGTTTTCCATACTACATCAGGTTTTTGGTGCAATTCTGATTTCTTTACTGCATCTGCTTGGGCAGACATCAGATTCTGGGACATTTCTGGTTTCATGTGCAGGTTCTGATACGTATTGCCCACATTTTAAGTGGTGGGACCCATGCCAATAGAGCAGTGAATGGATCCTGATTTCTTATTTTTTAGGTGGTGGGGCCCATGCCAATAGGGCTGTTAACGGATCCTGATAAAATTCTGATTAGCTCCAAATTTGTATCTGTTTATGTGGATAAAATCTGATTAAGAGATATCGGCTGGAGCGGATATCCAGATACATACATTACACAAATGTTAATTTGAGTGGACAATATACATAATATATGATTATATATTTTAAATAATTTATTTAAAAGTATAATAAAATAATCTCTATTATACATCAGTGTACCTGTATAACATTAATAAATTTATTGCTACGTATTTATATATTATTAAATATATTATTCAAATAGAACTGAATTAAAATAGAAAACCAGATATTATTTGTTTCTGCTCCAAATTCTGAGAATATCCAATCCACATCCATATCTGACTTGGACTTTTTATGGATTATCTATTTAGCTAAACAGAGTGGGCACATAAATGCCATATCTACTCTGTTTATAGCCCGACATGCCAACTGTTTTCAGCATGAAATAAATATCTAGAGGGCATTTTTGGGACTTCTTTGATATTTTTATGCTGTTTAAAGTTTTTTTGGGATTTATTCTTTATTTTTATGAAACTTTTAATGATAAAATATGAGAAAAGGCCAAAAAATATGTTCTTGGGGCTCAACAAACATGAAAATTTTAGGGAAGTTTCAAAGACCTTTAATAAAAATATTGGGTGTGAGAAAATAACTTTTGACCAATTATTTGAATTTAGGAGAGTGAAAATGCTTTTCTTGATTTTTTGGAACAAAATTTTGAAAATATGAAAACTTTTAAAATAGGTTTTTATGATTTTTCTTGAATTTTTAAGGGGTTTTGGAGGATTGATTGAATTTTTATTGATTTTTGGATATTTATCCTAATTTTAGCGAAGTAAAAATATGATAAATATGAATTTTGGGAAAGTGGACCGAATGAGTTGGGATGCTCAATTTGGGTTCCCATGGAAATGGTTTAGGGATATATCAAGGAAAAGACTGAGAAATTTGAATTTTGGTTTTGGTTTTGAAAATTAATTTAGATAAAGGTCCCAGTTGGCATGGATTTTGAAAATCTTCGATTTTTTTGTGTAAATTTTTGGTGATAATAGTCCACCTTAACAAATATGGCAAATTTACACTTAAGTTGGTGCACCAGTACTTTTGTCTCCATCATGGATTGTAGAATTTGTTGATTCCTAGATTAGCTTGGTACCCACTGATCCGATTTTGGCGGGATCCTGATCCAAGCCGGACTCATTGGAATTGGTGGAATTGGTTTGGTTTAGGACCCATTCCAATTCAAATTAAATTGGCTATTTTGCCTGAATTGGCAGCCATGGCAGTTGGGTTGTGAAGAGAGGCTTATGGTCTGTTTGACAACCATCGGGAAGCACTTTATTTTAACTTTATCTTCTTTGTGGAGTGCTTTCTATTTTAATTGAACTGTTTGGGTGTATCCTCCGTGTCTACTTCTCCTTCGGAACGAAGGAGGAAGTTGGAAGGAGAAATTATCTTTTATTGATAACTGAAATTCACTTCCGACCATCATCGTCTCTACGTGCATTGCCCAAACATCTTTTATGAACTGATGCCGTCTTTCCTCATTCCATGTTTTCCTTTCACCGTTGTGATCCTTTGGCGCCCAGTTGTCACTTGCGAGAAGACTCCCCATCCTAAGAAGTTGTGTCCTCCCTGTGCATTGCTATCGCTATCATGACAAGCTGTATTCAGTCCCATATGCTCCTATCGTTATCGCAAGCATCGTCCTCCAGTGGAATACTATTTCCGCTTAGGTATTGGTCTTCTGATGCGGGACGAGGCGGGACGGACCGGCGACGTGGCGCTGCAGCGGGCCTTCAAGAGGCGTAAAAGACCTAAAAAATGCATCAAACAAGCAAAACCGGACTTAAATTGGTCAAAACGGGCCCAAAATATGTCGAACCGTGCCCGAATCGCTCAAAACGGGCCTGAACCGGCCCCAAAATAGGGTGAACCGGCCTGAACCGGCCCAAAACATAGTGAACCGGCCGGTTTAGGCCTTGAACCGGCCCCTGGACCGTCGAACCGGGCCGAACCGGCCTTGAACCGGGCCGAACCGGCGGCCGACCCGGTTCGGGACGAACCGGTGCCGGTTCGAGCGAGGCGGCCGGCCGGGCGAGCGGGGCGAACCGGGCACCGGTTCGCCCGCGACCCAAGCGGGGGGGGGGTCGTGGCCTGCGCGGTTGGCCGCGGGGGCGGGAGACGCGGCCGGCTCGCCGGCCGCCGCGTACCCTCGGGGGGGCGTCGTCGTCGACCTCGCGAGCTCGCGAGGGCTTCGTCGCGGATGCAGCCGCGGCCGCGGTGGCACGACCTGCGGGAGGAGGAGACGCCGCGATCGGCGCCGGACGCCGCCATCGCCGTCGTCGGAGGGGAAGGGAGCCTCCAAAGGCGCCGTCGGCGCCGTCTTCTTCTTCCTCTCGCCCCCTTCTTCTTCCATCTTCGTCGGGGTCGGCTTCCGGAGGAAGCATCCGGCGGAGAGAAGAACCCGCACGGGGGGGGTTTTAACGAGCCCGACAAGGGGCTGGGGATCCCAAACGGTGGGAAAACCGGATGAAGGTACTCCGGGGATCGCCGAGGCGGGGTGGAAGGGCGGAGGAAGTCGAGGTCGTCGGAGACGTCGAAACGGACGGAAACGGGGGTGAACGATGTCGGTAAGGTTCCAAATCGAACCGGTGAAGGGGGAAAGGGGAATGAATGGCTCGGAGGCCGCTGGACGGAGGAGAGGGATGAAGGCACCCACGAAGGAGGGTCGCGAAGAGACCGGTCTTCACCGGAGGTGGAACTGGACGACCTCCATCGTGGAGGGGGTGAAGGGAAGGGGGGGGCAGCGCCCCCCTGCACAAGGGATCAGCCCTAGGTCTCCAAAAATTGACACTAACAACTCTCTCTCCTTCATTCAACAAGTGGCCCTCTAAAATAGAGGAGCCTATTACAAACAAGTCATCATAAATGACTAATTACATACATGTCCTCTTGAGGACCCAAATAAAAAGAAAAGACCACAAATAAAACTCAAATATTTACAAACAAGTCCAAATGGACGTAAATGCAAATAAACCCCAAAATGGACCGGATCGGATCCCCATCATTCTCCTCTACCAGAGAAAACTCGTCCTCGAGTTTCGATGTCTTGTTGTTGCCGCCGTCACGTTCCACCAAGCGCCGCATTTCATCGGAAGCATCCCCAGAGTCGCCTCACGAGAATGGGCCGATCCCGGCTACGATACCATTTGATGCGGGACGAGGCGGGACGGACCGGCGACGTGGCGCTACAGCGGGCCTTCAAGAGGCGCAAAAGACCTAAAAAATGCATCAAACAAGCAAAACCGGACTTAAACCGGTCAAAACGGGCCCAAAATATGTCGAACCGTGCCCGAATCGCTCAAAATGAGCCTGAACCGGCCCCAAAATAGGGTGAACCGGCCTGAACCAGCCCAAAACATAGTGAACCGGCCGGTTTAGGCCTTGAACCGGCCCCTGGACCGTCGAACCGGGCCGAACCGGCCCTCGAACCGGCCGAACCGGCGGCTCGACCCGGTGCGGGGACGAACCGGTGCCGGTTCGAGCGAGTAGGCAGGCCGCCGGCGAGCGGCGGGGCGAACCGGGCCCCGGTCCCCCCGCGACTTAAGGGGGGGGGGGGGGTCGTGGCCCCGACAAGGGGCTAGGGGATCCCAAACAGGTGGGAAAACTGGATGAAGGTACTCCAGGGATCGCCGGAGGCGGGGGTGGAAGGGCGGAGGAAGTCGAGGTCGTCGGAGAAGTCGAAACGGACGGAAACGGGGGTGAACGATGTCGGTAAGGTTCCAAATCGAACCGGTGAAGGGGGAAAGGGGAATGAATGGCTCGGAGGCCGCTGGACGGAGGAGAGGGATGAAGGCACCCACGAAGGAGGGTCGCGAAGAGACCGGTCTTCACCGGAGGTGGAACTGGACGACCTCCATCGTGGAGGGGGTGAAGGGAAGGGGGGGGCAGCGCCCCCCTGCACAAGGGACCAGCCCTAGGGCTCCAAAAATTGACACTAACTCTCCCTCCTTCATTCAACAAGTGGCCCTCTTAAATAGAGGAGCCTATTACAAACAAGTCATCATAAATGACTAATTACATACATGTCCTCTTGAGGACCCAAATAAAAAGAAAAGACCACAAATAAAACTCAAATATTTACAAACAAGTCCAAATGGACGTAAATGCAAATAAACCCCAAAATGGACCGGATCGGATCCTCATCATCTTCCCTCCTCCTTCTACTTTGTTTTCTCCCCATTACTCTCTTCTTACATCCTGCGGCCCATTGACCTTCAAGTTCATCTTGTTACACTGGAGACCCCACCCACTGGTGCAAAGCATTTGTTGACACTGCACACCCACCCTATTCACCCTTGTTCTTGCCTTTGACAAATTGCTCATGCCATCTCCTAGCATTGTGGTCCCCTCTCAACCCCCTACAAGGTCCATTGTCGCCTATGCCCACCACCAGCCTTCCTCCGCTTTATAGGACCACCGTGGACTGCTATCGCTGTTGTCAAAAGCTTCATCCAATCCCTTGTGCTCCTATTGCAGTCGTAAGCGTCATCCTCTAGTGGAATGTTGTCACTGCCCAAGTTTTGATCTTCCTCTCTCATTCCTTTACTCTGTCTCCTTTGTATTCATATCTTCTTCCATTCTTACCATAGTGGAAGAGAGAAAGGCCGGAGGTGGGCTTGGGGGATGATGGTGGAGTGGAAGGAGTGCAGAGTGGGAATTTAGGTGTTGTTGTTGCTACCGGTCACCAAAGTCCTATTTAGGGATGGCGGGTTTGAAAGGGAGCTAGTGTGGTGGGTGTCCCTTGTATGGTAATAGACGGCATTGAAGAAGGATGGAAGGGGTTTTATGTATGTCATGGAGGGCGTCGTCGACATTGGTGGCACACTGGAGAAAACCAAGTGGTTGTCGAGGTTTGATGGTAACTCCCTATCGAACATGCTCTAGTGGCTTTACAGCGGAGGCACCGGCAACTGTGTGTATGCAGATGGTGGAATCTGTTGGTATAGTTGCTTCTATTTGCACTAGCTAGCTGGGTGTTCCTACTTTCTATCTATGCAATATATGTATATGTATTACATATATATTCACGAACAAAAAGACCCTTGAAAGTTCGATAGCAGATCCTGTGTCTAAGGTCTTTTCTTGGTATGCTGCTTATCTCGACCTCTTGGTGTCCGGTGAGTATCCCCTTTTATTCATAGAATTTAATTGATTTATTTTTTCTTCTTCTTCCATGTTTGTAAAGAGTATGCTTATTTCTCATGGAAATCGATGATTATACCTCTAAATTGATTGATTTTCATGATCCATTGATAATATTATACATTACAAACTTTAATAGACTTATTCAAGGTACTCTTAACATAGATATTATGTACTAATTGGTGATCGTAATTGATTGTATCGAACAATTTGTTGCCTAAGGATCAACTTTTATCCAGAGGTATGTTTTAAGAATATTAAAGGTTACAAACTTTAATATAATTAGTAGATTACTTGCTATTTGTATTTATCTTTTTGTTATGTCAAACAAAACTTGACTTATAATTATACCGACATTGTTATGTAAATTTTTAATTTTTAATATCTCATTATGGTATGGACAAAGACAAGTCTACTTCGAAGACAAAAGTTGAAATTGAGATATGCAAACTAACGAGATGTTCATTAGGACATGTGTTACATAAGTAGAATTAAAAGAAAAAAATAGATATTCATTATCAAAGTTAGGGTGGTTAAATCACAACTCTGGATAGTTGTTTAATAAGAAACAAGTGAAGAGTCATTGAGACCTATGTTATCGGAGGTGATCCCCTTGAGTGCCTAGGCATCGAGGTGAGGCGAAGTCTCAACACCTCGCCTAGCCTGTGACCGCCTCAAGTGGTCGCCTTTTTTGCCTTAGCTGCCACGGCGGTCGTCTCGACCGCCTCAAACACATATCCTTTTCTATTTTTTTCTATTTTTTGATTTGTTGATTAGTTCAACTTAAGACCATATCTTATTTATTGTATTTATTTTATTTTTAAATCAATGAAATAGTGACCTTGTGTCACATTTAAAAAACCTTAAGATAAAAAAGGCAAAGACTTGATAATTATTGTTATTTTCATGTTATTTTATAATTATTAATGTACTTTTATGCATGTTTTAGAATTATTATTCAATTGTTGTCACTTAACATATTAATGTACTTTAGTAGTTGTTTCAAAGTCCGGCAACATTGAAAAAGGTACTATCTTCCCTACATTTTGACATTTTTCTACATTTTTTGATATATTTTCTATTTTCTTAGATATATTTCTTGTATTTTTAGATATATTTGCTATTTTTTTAAATGTACCTCTTGTATTTTATAAATATTTTTTTACTTTTTAGAAGTATTTCATATTTTTTACATGTATTTTTTAGAGGTATGTCTTGCTTTTTTTCACTTTCAAATAGTGTATAAATTATAAAAAATATATAATACAAAATAAAAAAATGTCGCCTCAGGCACTTGAGACGACGTCAAGCACTTGAGGTGAGGCAAGACCCCCCTTGCCTTAGTCATCTCGTGCCTTTGATTACATAGATTGGGACAAGTTAAAACAACAATATAAAGTTTGAATAGCATTAAAGAATAATGCCATCGGTCTTGAATGGGATGAAATTAAAAACATTGTGAAACTTACTGGAGAATAGTTGAGCGATTATCTACTGGTATGTATCAACTTTTAATATACTTTAGCAAATTGTAATTTCATATCATTATGTCATAAATTTTTTTTATTATCACCTGTAGAGACACTCTACAACTAGTATGTTTAAAAGAAAGAGTTTAGAACTTAAAGATTTATTGTATAAATTATTTCAAGAAATAATTAAAACTAGTAAAAATGTTACCAATCCATCAATGATTCATCTTGAGGAGATGGACACATAACATCAATTAACACCCGATGATGTAGTGGAGTCCAAATGAAACAATTCAAGTGGAACATGAGAATGTTGACAGAAGTGAGGAGCACATAGAAACAAATGATCGAAGTACTAGAAGATGTTTATTGAGTCTTATTTCTCCACTATGAAACAAGAAGAAAAAATCATAGTATTCATGAATGGCATCTCATATTGAGAATCTTATGACAGTAGTTCTCAAGAGAAAAATGAAAAATGAAGCTACAAGTAATACACCAAGTATCGGTGAAGTAACAAGATGCTAGAAGAATTATCAGGTTTAGAACTTAAATGACATATGCATATGTGGGATTTAACAAGATTTGTGAAAAGTTAATATCGTCAACTATTCGTAGAGATGTATACAAAATAAAGGCTACCGTGGATTGAAAGTGCATATAAAGAGAGAAGGAAATAGTGTTTAAAGATGTGTTAGAGTCAGTTTTGGTCTTTCTTTTACAAATAAATATCGCATGTTAGTGTTATCACTTTGTTGTTTATGGTATAAATCTGATTTTTTATATATGATATATGTCTATATAATTGGGCTACTTTTCTGTATTCATGTAAGATGAGTTCAAACAGTTCATGTGATTCAATTTTAGATACTAATTCAACAATTTTATATCACATTAATAACTCTAGTAAATCAGATGAAGAATTTTGTGAATTAGTTGTTGCTATAGAAAGTTTGATTGTTTATAACAAATGTATGCATACAAAGAGCCGTGTCATATATTTCCACATAGAGGGTTTTACAAAGTTTGAAAAGTTTTAGGAGGTCATTAGGAGCGTTTGTATAATATGTTAAGAATAGAGACTTTGGTATTTGCTTATTTTTGTGATGAATTTAGTAAGCATGATTTTCTCTATGACACAAAATATGTAGGCAAACCTCCTGGCTGTCTTTGCACCCCTACCTCCTTTATCACTGAGCGGTCATTTAGGGGCCTTAGCTGGTGATCCGGGCTGTTTCCCTCTCGACGATGAAGCTTATCCTCCATCGTCTCACTGGCCAACCTGTTCCAAGGAGCCCAAAAATAACTCACAAACCTAACATCTCGATCTGACACGATGGTTTTAGGTAGCCCATGCAAACGCACAATCTCGGTAAAAAATTATTCGATTTGAGATATGCGTGAGTATTTTCAGCATTCAAGTGAAACTTGTCCTAAACATTTCAACCGTGTATTAAGAGTAATGCATAAATATGCGAAATTGAATATTGTTCCACCTAGTTTTGATGGTACACCTAAGTTCATTGCAATAAATGAGAAGTATATGCCTATTTTAATGATTGTGTTGGAGCATTATATACTCATATTGTTCCACCTAGTTTTGATGGTACTCAGAATGTTTTGGTTTTTTATGCTTCAACATGTTATTTACATTTGTTTTTGTGAGACACTAAGGAACATGTCATAATGTACAAATTTAGTAGATTGTATTTGTGATTCGAATGTTAGATTTCCAAAGCCACCAACATGTATACATTCAATGTCATATATGGTATGATTTTATTTCATTTGTGTGATATAAATGTATGCATGAATTATGTGTAGGAAAATATTACTCGGTAGATGTTAGTTTTACTAATACAACATGTTTTCTAGCACTATATTGTGGTTATCGTTATCATTTACAAGATTGTTATGATCAGAGTCCTTGAAATAAAGAAAAAGTATTTAATTATCTTCATTCATCATTAAGAAATGTTATTGAACATTGTTTTGGAGTACTTAAGAGGCATTGACGAATTTTGAATGGTATGTCATCTTATTGTTTGAAAAAACAAGCACAAATTGTAGTTGTTTCAATGTCTGTATATAATTTCACACGAAGAGTTAATTTTAAGGACAAGTTGTTTAAATAATATGATAAAAATAAAGTTGAAAAATACTTTAGTGTCACAAAGAGTAGTAGGACAAATTTCTTATGAACAAGACAGACAAATGATGGGTGCATTCAAAGATTTTTTAGCAAATTAATTTTTTGGACAATAGTTATTTTATTTAAAGAACAAGTGATTGTTACATTGATGCATTGTTACATTTTTGTATTTATATTTTTTTACATCAAGGAGAAATTTACTTGATTATATGAAAAAAGTTACTTTAATTATTGTAGAAGCACTTCTGTTGGATAAAAAAGTAGAACCAAATAGTTTTCACTTCCGTAATAAAGAAACACTTATATGTGAAGTATCTTCTTCACATAAGTGCTTTGAAGTGAAGTACTTCTTGTTAGTTCTGAAACATACTCTTAGCCTATGATTCGGTGACCTAAGTCACCAGATCCTATGTGGACCCGATATGCATATCCCCGTAAGGTTAGGCGGCATAGTGTTGCTGCGGCCACCGTTTTCAGCTTATTTTGGGGCCGATTTCTGCCCTAACCAACAGCTTATTTTATGATATTTTTTAATTTTTAGGGTTTTTTGAAAGACTTTTTTGTACTAATTCTGAAACAGTTTTTCATTCAGAAAGATGGCTGATTTAGCTGATCCGATTTGGATCAAATTGGAATCAGTACCTACCAATTCAATGGCTGATTTCGATTCTACCTTCCTTGGCCTCCATTGCGGATGTCTGCCTCCTTTCTCACACTATTGGTGGTCCCGAGGCTCTTCCTCCCACTATATTCTTGATTCTCAATTGGAGTAGGCCCAAATAGTTGTTTCTTGTCTTAAACTTTGCTTGGATTAAAGAAATATACTTGACTATAGTGACTTACTTGCAACATTCTAAGATTTTGATAGAAATATGAAACTTCAAGGGCATTGATGCTCAACATGCAAATAAGTCTACTAAGACTAGTTTACACGCATAGAAAACCCTTCTCTTTTTTTCCACTGGTGCCACGGGGTGTTAATGGTGAGCTGTAGTTACCAGCATGGGAAACAAAAGCAGGAACCGAAAACAAAGATTGTGAGATTGGAATTGTTATCCGGATTGTGGTACCGATCTGGATCGGATCAGATCGGCTGATCCTTTGGGAGGAATCGTGATCAAGAATTGTGGTTTTTTAAAGATATAAGAAAATAAATTTTTTTATTCTGATTCCAATCCCGATCTAATTCCGCTTGATTCGACAAAATGTGATTCTGATTCTGATCTAATCCTGGCCGATCCACCACCCCTTTGGGTGAAAATCGGATTGGCATAGGCCGATTTGATCTAGACTGGATTGGCCAATGCCACAATCGATTGGTCTAAAAAGAGAAATTAATCTTGAAACTTAAATGCGAAAATGAGGCTAGAAATAGAGTAAGAGATGAAAGAGGTGGCACAGTTTCCCTGTAACTGTGTGGTGAACACATCTTTTTTGCTTTTCTGCATGTTGCTTTGGGGGAATGGACTTGTGCAGGTGTGCTAACTATTTGTGAAAGAAAACAAGGTTAGAACCCTGTGCTTTTTACATAAAGGAAAGATATTCTTTCTATAAATTTCTTAATTGCAAAACTAGCATGGATTGATTTTTCTTTTCTTTAGGAGTACAAGGTGTTCTGCCCTATTTCTATCTTCATTCACCACTGCATGTAGGTCAAAAGACTGTCTTTAAGTTTGAGATTGGGGAAATTGGGGATCCTTACGAAGCTTGTAGATCCATAGTCATGGGAATAAGCAATCTAGCAGCTGTTCATCTTTGCCACATACATTCAACTGCCCTCTCCAGTTTTCATGAAGCGGTAACATCGTCTGTTTGAGGTTATGATGACTATTCACTAAGACATGCCTTTAGAGCACTATGATATGGCCAAACTGAGCAACAAATTTGCCTGGAGTTCTTGGAGACCATAGAGTATCTGGCACTAGAAGAATCTACTAGAATAGGACTTAATTGTTTCTAGGATGACACTGCAATGGTAGTTCATCGTAAGTTAGATCAGAAACTTATTGTGGAAATTTCAATAACAAAATAGTCTTTTGAAAGTGTCTCTATCATATAAGAAGCACATGTACTTGTGCAATGTCATCTAGAATTTTTGCCCTTTACTCAGGTATTTTGCATTATTGCTGGATGTATCTTTAACTTCTGCTCCTCGCATTTGGGAAAATTTATCTTGATCTGGTGATTCTTAATATTCATAAAATGAAGTGATATAATATACTAGCATCTGCAGGAGTGTGATTATCTTAGAGCAATTGCACGGCCTCGCCTCCAAATATCAACTGTAGTGGACACAAAAACAGGCAAGGTGAGTAAAACGATGCTTTCAGAAGTGGTACATGTTATACTTGATGACTTCCTCTTAGTGATGTGGATGCATGCTTTTGATGAAAATTTCTCAGTCATTTTTCAGAAGCAACTCTTCATTGCCCTAGTCATTGAATGTTGGATTTCTTAATATGAGACAAGTTTAATTATTCAGACTCTTGCCACCTAGAGTAAGATGGGCCTTTTGGCTCAATCAACAGGCACCTTCTGATTGACATGAGGTGAATATGCTACCAATCAGATATGCTTAGTTTGAGCTGGTCCCAAGTCGATATAAAATGCTAGAACAGAATGTTCTAATTCTTAATTTATTTTCTAGGTTCCCAAGTATAATTTTTAGGTATCAATTGTTATAATTGTGCATATTTCTAAATGTGTCTCAGTGAAACCTTGTTTTTATATGAAAATATGAAAATGCATGTTTGCATGGCATGGTTTGAAAATTCATTTTATTTCTATTTATTTGGGAGAAAAACTTTTTTTCAGTTAATGTATACTACTATGAAAACACATAATATATTATAGAGTATTAGCCAAAATACGTAAAAGTATAAACATGTTGAGGTTTAAGATTCATTAAAATGTCTTTGGCTTTATCTCTATCGGAAGGTGAAAATTTTCAATGTTAATTACATCGAGATGCTCTGAATACCCTTGATTAATCGTCAAAACAACTTTAACATGGAAACATACATCCAAAAAACATAAGCACATGCAGGAGTTATAACCACATAAATTTAATAGAATACTAAGTATGTTAAGTTTGATTTGATTTTATTCATGTTTTATGATTTTTTTATTCTAACATTTTAAGGGTGTTCCTTGGTGGATTCTTAACCATTCGACATGGATTTAACTCTTTTAACTCAATGTTCTAACATTAAGACATGTTTAGAATTATTAGAGTGAATTTGGATTCGAGGTTAAAAGGACATGATTAAGATCAAGTTTCATTAACTTCAAACTATATTTTTATCTAAGTCTGGGCATTTTAGACTTGGGAACATTTGGTTAAATCTGGTGTTTATGATATGGATTTTAAAACATGTTCATGGTTAGTTCATTATCATTGTGTTTTGTTATAAGTTTTAACATTTAAGCACTTAAAATCATCTTTTCTCCATTTAAAGTCTAACATCCTAATAAAAATCAGATTTTTATGGTATCCAATTGGACTATTGGAGTGTTTCATGTTCTAAGTTTTAGGATGCCACATGTATTCATCATATATTTTATATTTGGGTGTTTTGGTGAGTCTGAATTTGATTCGGATGTAAACATGGAGATAGCCATGTGCATTTCAGATCCATCTTAGTTAAGATTTCATTGAAGTTGTCATAATTTTTGAACATGGATTATATATGAGTTGGCCATGTTAGATCTGAAAATTAGCCTCTTGAGATCATTTTTTGACATTAATTTTAGATTTAATATTATAATTTCATGTTTGCATTCCATATAAACTATGTGGGTTTTGTAGTATTCTCTGACCATTAATAAATGCACATTTGAGATATAAATGCCATTCATGGATCATGGGGTACATTGTGTTACATCAACATGTGGGGAGGCTCATATAGCCATAATCCTTTCGAATCATATCGTATGATTCCAATTCAACTTAGATTTTAAGGATCGGTCTAGTATGTGACATGCATGGCGTGTTTTCTTGAATATGTGCAGTCATCGACCCATGAAGTGTGCTTGTATCTTTCCCTTTATATGTGCCCTAATCTATTAAATATACAATCAGATATTAGATAGATTCAAGAATAGAGAGGATATGTTCCCCCTTAAATTTTGAACGTGTTGGGTCTTAGAGATCCTTGCTCTCTTCATCTTGCAACCCGTTGCCCACGTTCAGACTTTGTATGAGCACTGACATCTGACTATAGTCGAATTAAAGAAGGAAATCTTTTATCTATCTGGTCATGTCTTGGATCCAGCATATTCTACTTCTCTTTTATTTAAAAAAAAATACTCTTCATCCACCGTGTTTAGCCTTTCATACATACATAGCAATCCCTCCCTGGCTGTGGTTATATATTAATTGGCAATGCATGTCTGCCAATTAACTATATCTAAACATCCATGTAGCATTCAAGGTCTTGAGGGAGGTAAGCTCATTGCTTTGCTTGTATAGGACTTAGTATGTGTGCTAAGTCCATAACCATTCATATAAAGAATCATATCTTGATGCTAAGTATTAGCATCCATATATTATAGCATAGGAAAGTTTGATCATGCATGCATATAGGACGCCCCATGGGCCGCTTGAATGTGTTTGTAGATCCTTCATACATTTGGACCTGGATCCATATGGGATTACATATTCTTATATGTAAAGTTTAGGTGCCAAGAGTTCCTAGAACAATTAAAAATCTTAAAAAAATTCTTGAAATTTTGTGTCAATCAAAAATAATTCTTTGCTATTTAAACCCCTCCTAGAAACTCACCAATCTGGTAATTACTTTTTATGTCAAAAATGCTCTCTCTGAGAGAGAGGTGACTGGTGAGAGAAAGCGGAATGTGGGAGAGAGAAAGAGAGTTGAAAATTTTGAATTATTTATTATATGGGGTACTTTTGTCTGGAAAATTTTAAAAAGATAACTAATGATATTTTATATTTTTTTTTGAATGCCATGGAATCAGTTTTGAAGGATAGATGATTTTAGGAACTTTTCAAGGTTTTAATGTTTTATGTGGATATATTTGAAACTATAAATAATTATGGAAACTAATATCATTTGAATCCATAAGATAAAATGTGATAATATTTTTACATTGGTTGTCATCTACCACAACCCTTCTTTTTATCTGGGCTTTGGGAGTAATTAGGAAACTTGTATTTCAGTGGAGTTTTTTGTTGGTATGACATCAAGGATATGTGTGGGTAAAGAAGTTAATCTATAGAGAGGAACAAGATGTACATTTTGAGACAAATAAGATTATAATAGAAATAACTTTAAGAAAAAATTGAAAATAAGATGAGAATATGTATTTGGAATATTTGGTCTTTAAAAAAACTTTTGAAACTTGTTAACAATATAGAGTAAAGAAAAATTATTATTGCTTGTGTTCACGAAACCAAATAGGCAGCAGGGAAATGTAAGAAAAAGAAAATGTGTTATAAACTACATTGCATAGAAAAGGAGATAAATAAGAATGGTGTATGTATCATTGTTGGTAAAATATTGAAGGATGTATAAGGTGTTTGATTATGTTTTTTATTTCTTTTTAACTTAAATTTTAAAAATAGAGAAGATAGTGTGTTTGGTTGCGTCTTTGAAATTCTTCTTATTTTTTTGAAATGCCGCAACTTTCCTCTTAAAACTCGTAGAAAAAACAAGACCAGACTTGTTTTGTTTACGAGATAGATGCGGGATGTGATTACTCTCTCTCTTCCATCATTACCGTCTGTTATTTTTAGCGTGACCTTGCGGCACCAATCTCTCTCTCCAATGCGTGGCCCCTGTCTCTCTTGCTCTCTCTCTCTCATCATACTCCAGCATGCGGTGTGGCAGCCCTCTTTCTGTACGTGAACTCCATGATGCAACATACACATATCTCTCTTAACGGACTACAACGTGGACTCCATATTCTCATTTAAAACAAAGCAGAAAAAAACTAGAATTAGATGATTGTTAAATACCATGTGATGATTATAAATATGGATATTACCTTTCTTCTCCCAGTTACCAATGAAGTTAGTCAATATGTAAGTTGCCTCCACAAATCTTTGATAAATATTTTTAATTTTAAAAATGTAGCCAAACATCACTCTACAATTTTTAAAAATTGTGACAAGTTTGCCCAACACACAATCTTTGTGTTTATGTAATTTTAAAAGTGATACTAAGATAGAAGATGATTTTTATTTTAAAAAAAAGACTATCTAAATTAGAAAAGAGTAACCAAACACTCTCGTAGTGGTGTAAGTGAAAAGTGTAAGAGGTATGATTATTTTTTAAAAAATAATTATCTGAGAGATAATTAATTTATTTATTACTTTTGCTTTACAAATTAAATTATAAAATTAGATAAAATAAAATTTTAGGTGGATAGAGATGACCTTATGTTGAGTATACCAAATGAAGGGAATATATTTGTTTAAAAGATCTCAATAGACATATCGAAAATAAATGTCACGGATAGGAGAAAGTAAGTCTATGAAAGTTTTGAATATGAAATTTTAAATAAAGAGGAAAAAAGTGTTTTCAATTTTGCCATGACATATGATTTTATATTAACAAAAATCAATTTTATTAAAAGAGAATCTCATTGAATAATATTTAAGAGTAGACAAAATCGAAGTCAAATTGTCTCCATCCATACAAGAATGACTAATTGTGCTCTTTGAAAAGATGGTAAAGTTATTTGTAATGAATCTTTAACAAGTGAACATAGGTTAACGATCTTAAATGTTAACAAATATATTTAAAATAAATATTTTAGATAGTTTGAATGGCAGGAATTAAAAAAGTGTAACAAGGGAAATTTAAGAATGAACTTCCTAAGATAAATTATTTGAATTTATATATAGAAGTCAATACCATTTGGATAAACATAACTCCAATGATTAGAGAGAGAGCTAAAAAGTACATGAAAAATCTGAAGGACATTACTTAAAATGTAATTATAGCATGGGTCAGTCACGTGTGTTTGGTTGATGAAAATTTCAAAATTGGACAACAGTCGAGCGTAAGAGGACAATTAATGGATGTGGTCCAGTTCAAGGACAGAACGATGATGATTGGAAAACAGGTGGTCATGGTAAAAAAATCAATCAAGAAATATATTAGCCAGAGCTGTTTATTGGTTTGAGTATCTAAAGGCCTATGAACAGACATGCTAAAAAACGATAGAGCCCATAGATAGCTCGATAAAAGAAATAAAGGATGTACACCTACCACTGCTGTTGATTGAAGCACCAAGGGCCCAAGTGCTTCTTAGGCTCGGATAAACCAAGGTAGTAGTAGCACAACGGGTCAACAGATTCTCAACACGTCAGCTGGATGATTGCATTTTCAAGGGGGGGGGGGAGATCCTATAAAGTGGGCCCATTTTGGTTAAACACTTGGCCCATTAATTCTATTCATGGAATAAGGATACTATTGGGCTAGAGACAACCTTAAGACTAGGCCTGTCAAGCACTCATCCGGCCCATCTTGAGCCAATCCAAACTGGGCACTGACGTGGGCCCATAACCCTCTGCACACACAGAGCTCAGTGCCGGCCACCTCTACAACATGAGGAGGGAGTCCTCGGCAGGCGGGAGTGAAACAATTGCTCCGGTCTTACCCTACAAGCTGTCACAGCCGGAGAAGCTGACATACCTGGGTGATGCTGATGGTCTAGCAGCTTTGCATGACACCGCACAGGTAGGTAGAACACTGTGACAGCTGCACAAACCCAGGTGGCTATGCTAGAAGGCCTGCAATCACCCCCGATGTACTAAAATAACTGGCTGAGATTGTCTTAGGGCTGAGCACAATCACCTTCCGTAAGTAGAAAACTGTCCTTGTGTGTCTTCCGCCCCGATAACACCCAAGGGGTGGCAAGGAACAATTGTAGCAAGTCAGGTCCTCAAGGACTTCTTTTAAATCCGGGATATCCGAGTTGGTGTCAAAAATAGGACTTGAGCATCCTGAAGCTTCTGCAGCTGCTATTTAAGAGAGTATGAGAATCTTCTTCCTTTGCCAAGTCGGATTGTGTCCGACATCGACGTGGAACCTCCCCCCAATAGTAAGGAACCCACGTACATATTTGGGCAACATCAGAGCTTGGGCTGAGGCGAGAGGAGATCTCCATTGCAATTGTGAGCTATCCGAGCATCGCGTAGGGGTCTTCAAGTCTTGAGCAGAATCGGATTACCTACCAATGGAAGGAAACACAATTGGGACTCCCTTCCCTTAATAGGTCTCTCCGTGGCTATAAAGGGACCCTTTGCAACGGTGTCTAGGAGGCATTGATTGCAGAATCGCTGGAATCGGATCGGAATCGGCCGATTCCGGCGATCCGATTCCCTGCGGAAGGGCCGATTCCAGGAGGAATTCTGTGGAATTGGTCAGAATCGATCCAATTCCGGCGATTCTGTCTGGAATCGGTCGATCCTGACCGATTCCACAGAAGACTAGTTTGGCCGGTCCGGTTCGATTCCCGGTTCGATTCTGGACCGGGAATTGAACCGATTTCGGCCCTTTTAAGGCCGGAATCGACTGCCGCGGTCGATTCCGGCGATCCAGTAGGTGATACTGGGCAATTTCAACCTCGAAATCGAGGATTCCGGCAATTCCAAGGTCGATCCCAGTTCTGTGCGCCGATTCTGGTGCGATTCTAGCGATTCCAGCAGCGATTCTGGCGATTCCGGCGGCGATTCTAGCGATTCCGACGATTTCAAGCTAATTCTTTAAGGGATTTCGCCGATCCAAGCTCCAATCGGCCTCGATTCAACCTCTTCTTCGATTCTTAGAAGGTTATTGGTAAGATTTCTTCGCCGAAAACTTCGTACGTCCATTCTTACGTGTTTCCGATGACTCCGAGCGTGGTTAATCTCAGGGATTTCCGACCGAACAACTCTGTTTCAGTTCTAAACTATTCGGTTGGATGTTCTTTGCACGGGAAAAATTTTGGATATCTCGTACGCCTATTTTAACGCGTTTCCGACGACTCCGAGCATGATTAAACTCTGTGATATCCAATCGAACAACTCCGTTCAAGTTGTAAAAACCACGATGGGATGTTATTTGTACGAGAAAAATTCCGGATACCCCGTACGTTGATTTACGATCATTTCCGGCAAATACGTAACCCTTTAAACATACCGAATAGTGTGTTTGATGGGTTGTCTGCTTCCCGAACAGCGCCTAAAGTAATTTTTATGTTGCCTAATAATTTTTAATGCATTCTTTACAATTTTTGCAGGTCTAAGCAATGGCCGATCAAGGTGATGCAGCACCAGCATATCCTTATGACGTGGGTTGGGAACACGAACATATGGTAAACCCGGTCAGAAATAGAGTGCAATGCAAATGGTGTAGGAAGGAGATGAACGGAGGAGTGTTCTGGCTGAAACAACATATTGCCAGAACAGGTGAAAATGTAAAAAAAAATGTGATAAGGTGTTGAGGGAGAAGAGTGAGGAGATGAGAGACTACATGACAGGTAGAGCCTCTCAACGGGCTGTTAGGATTGAGCAGAGGGAGGAGTTGCACGACGAGCTACTCCAGAGGAGGAGAGACCGAGATTTGCCTACCTGGAAAGGGAAAGACAAGGGGAAGGCACTAGCCAAGCCGGAGCCAGAGAGCGAGAAGGAGTCCATGGACTCCGAGCTTAGACATTCTAGGCACGCTAGCAAGCGTGCATTTGTCGAGGACGAGGATAGGAGGAGAGGAGTAGGAGGGTCAGGGTCCAGAGCTGACCCAACTCTTGGCCGATCTACATTAGCTCTCCCTACCCGGGACCGGGAGACGAAGGGATGGAGACAGGAGCCACACTGCCATTCTGCCAGTACTCAGTTTACGCTGAGTGATGAGTACTTATTTAAGAAATAGAGTGCTGGGCAGATGGGGATTAAACAAGCTATGAAAGGGGTGAAGGCAATAGGAACGGCTGCAAAGAGAGCTGTTCGTCACATTGTGAAGTGGTTTTTGCATACAAGTATCACTTTTAAAATGACATTTATGTGTATTTTATTTACTTAAGCTTAATTTTTGCCTGATCCATTTTTTTTTTAACTTGATGTAGGCATCCCAGCACATACAACCACCAGCCCCTACTTCCAGATGATGGTGGATGCCGTGGGTGAGGCTGGACTGGGTCTGTAAGCCCCGAGCAACAGGCATATATACGGCGCTGGGCTGGATGAGGAGGTGCAGGAGTTGAAGGAGTCGATGGATGGATTTAAATTGGTGTGGAAGGAGAGGGGTTGCATAATTATGTGTGACGGGTGAACATGTATCACCAAGAGGAGTATGATAAACTTCTTGGTGTATTGTTTTGAGGTGACCACGTTCTTGAAGTCGGTGGACGCTTCTGGGAAGATTAAAAATGCCGACTTCATTTTTTTCTTTGATGGATGCGGTGGTGGAGGAGATCGGGGAGGATAATGTGGTTCAGGTTGTCACTGACAACGAACCTTCATATAAGGTGGTTGGGAAAAAACTGATGGAGAAGAGGAAACACATGTTCTGGTTGCCATGTGCGGCACATTCTATTGATCTCATATAGAGGATATAGGCAAGGAGGAGAGTGTATCCACCCTTGGCAGGCAAGCGCAGACGATCACGTCATTTATTTATTCGCATCCCTCTCTGCTACATATTATGAGATCACACACAGTAGGGCATGATCTTGTTAGGCATGGTTCGACTCGTTTCGCCACGAATTTCATTGCATTGGAGAGTTTACACTGGCACAGGCATGCATTGGTTAGGTTCACGTAGTCCGAAGAATATTATAATTATATGGTGGACCACCTACACAATAAGAAAGATCAGCTGGAAATTCTTGTAAGGTTTGAGAAGCAGATCACTGAAAGAGATTTTGGGAGAGGATTGCCTACTACTTGGCAATCATTGAGTCACTGGTAGTTGTCTTGAGGTTGGTTGACTCAGATAACAGGAACCGGATGGGCACGCTGTACAATGCCATGGACTGGGCAAGTTGAAAATAAAAGAGAAAAATCCCAGAGGTTACAAAAAGTGGTGGAAGATCATAGATGACCGATGGGACAAAACTTTGCACCACTATGTCCATACTGCAGGTTAGTATGTTAAAAAAATATTTGTGTTTACCTACTTTAAGTTTATTCAATAATTGTCTGATTCATAATGTTAACTATTAAATTTTTGCAGGATATTTTTTGAACCCCCGCATCCAATATGGAGGACAAGTGGTGAATGACAACGAGGTGATGTGGGGTACACTAGCTGTTATTCAGCGTCTCTGTTGATCTCAACAGGACAGGGTAGAGGCTGAGATAGAAGTAAGTTGGAGTTTATTCAATACTTTGGAGTAGATAATTATTAGACAACTAATGATTATTTTTTAAAATTTTTTCAGATACATAAATATAAGATGAGGGTCGGTGTATACTCAGATGCTGATCTGAGATATTCGTACGACAAAGTGTCACCTGGTAATTTATGATGAAGATTTTATTTTATTTTCATATAAGTTATTGAAGTTGATGGGCTAATTGTTTACCTTTTCTTTTCTTTTTTTGTAGCTGAGTGGTGGGTTCAAGTGAATACCAGGAGTGGATGGAATCCACTTGCTGCCATCGGTATCAGGATACTTAGCCAGAGCACCAGTTCCTCTCATTGTGAGAGGAACTAGAGTACATTTAACTTGATACATACAAAAAGGAGAAACAGGTTGACCTCAGACCGGTTGGAGAAGTTGGTCTTCTGTCATTACAATATGAGACTGCGCATCAAGAATATTAAGGATCGACATAAGATCAGTGAGGAGCGATTTGCACGATTCGCAGGTAGTCCATACGAGCAGAGGCATACCTCCGTCACACCACCACTTAAGGAGGTGGACATAGATCAGATATTCCAGGAGGAGTATGCACTTGCCTCTTAGATAGAGGTGAGGGCAGCCAGGGATCATCCATCTAAGTTTGATCGCTATGACCATGCATGGGCTGAAGGAGAGTTGGATGGTGTTGAAGCCGAGGAGGATGCTCCAACTCCTCCTTTACCTACTTTTCAGGCTCAGGCAGGGCCTTCTTCTGCCCCAGCAGCTATGGAGCAGCCACCTCCAGCTTTAGCCCCAGCTCCAGTCCCAGCCGCTGCTACCCGGCCCATTCGTAGTCTAGGGAAAACGAAAACAAAAGTGACTGCACGAAAAATGGGCAGATTTGCAAAGCTAAAAAAATCTTTGGGTTCTGGTACTTCAGAGATGGCTTAATAGGTGAAGAGAAGGAAGCTGGAGGTCAGGCGTCCTGTGAGCCCAGATGATAGCACGCAGGCTCCTTCTCACTTCTCAGTTGATGATGACGAGGAGTGCATACCAGCGACGCAGCCATCAGCAGTAGCCCAGTCACCTGATTCACGGCGGCCAAAGCTGTATTCCACGCTGGATGAGCAGATATCACAGTATCATTTTATAGAGCCACAGTATCCAACATTTGGCGACGCTCAACAGTAGTGGATTTCTCCATCACCACCACTAGCTCCACCAGAGTCTGTTTACGTCCCGGTCATCCTGCAGTTCGATCCTTACGACCTTGATAGCATGGTATCGGCATTATTTTCATATGGATATGGTCCTGGACAATATACAAGACTGAGCACAACTCGGGAGCGTCGACAGCAGCAGGGAGAGGAGGAAGACCAATATCCATATCCTAGATATTGGTATTAGATTGATATCATGTAAATTCCTATTTTTTTTATTTTCATGATGTATCAATTAATTGGTTTTTGAATCAATGGAATATGTACTTAACTTCATTTCATGTTCATTAGTAATTATTCGATGTGGTCTTGTGGATGAATGCTAATCTTATTTTTAGAATTTTTTCTAACTCATTTCCTATTTTTAGGAATTTTTTCTGATTTTTTTGAATTTTTTTGATGAAAAAAAATAAAAAAATCAATCCAGGCCGATTCCTGGATCGATTCTCTTCCTAGGAATCGGCCAATTCCGACTAATTCTTGGGAATCGGAATCGGATCGGTCCCGATCCTTGCTAGGATGTGGGATGAGAGAGAGAGAGAGATTCATGTGGAAGGTAGGAGGCATCAAAGAGGGAGAGAGTTGTAGCCTCCTTCCCCGAGTCCATGTATGGAGCCATCTCTTCCATCTACCTCACCCATCCACATCTTTTCTTCTCGCCGTTGAAGTCTCTTCCCATGGTCATTGGCGTTGCCACCTTCTTTCCTTGTGTCTGCAACCAAAGCAGCCTCCTGTATATGCCGCGGTCTTCGAACGTCCCTTATTTTCCCTGTTTTGTTGCAGCCACTATCTCCTGCACTCCCCATTGCCATGGTCTCTTGTTCCCTCTGAGGGAGCTGTTGAGGAGCACTACCTGTCCCTTTGCATCCGTCTACACCTTCCACTCCTTTCACCATCGTCGTTGACATTAATTACCTCCTACATCATTGATAGGGTCGACCACACCTACAGATACCGTAGTTGACACCCTCCACTTCTTCTTCCATCAAGGTCCCCAACCCCATTGGTCGAGACTGCCTACATCTCCAGCCACTGCTGGGCCTAGCCACTTCCCCTCCTACCATTGGGTCACTGACAAAGCTCCTCCTCTCACTACCGTTGACGTCATCCACTTTCATTGTTCCGGCTGTTGAGATAGATTCCTTCGGATGCTGCCATGGAGGCTTTCTTCTTCCACTAAGGGCGTTGAGATTGACTCCATTGTCTACTTCTGAGCAAAGCTGCCGAATCCCCCCCCCCCTCACAGTG
This sequence comes from Cryptocoryne crispatula var. balansae, assembly GCA_036172225.1. Lineage (NCBI taxonomy): Eukaryota > Viridiplantae > Streptophyta > Magnoliopsida > Alismatales > Araceae > Cryptocoryne > Cryptocoryne crispatula. The sequence goes on along the minus strand of CM069929.1, from coordinate 8,824,707 downwards.
CTGTGCGACCATGAAGGTGACTGGCACATCCCTTTCTCTTGTTCAAACTTAGGTGGGGCCCACCTGACTCAGTGTTACAAAAAAGAGGAGACCCCATTTGGAGGCAGCCAAACGAGGACTGATAGAGAACTCGGTCCCATTTATCGAGCACCTGAGGATAATCAACAGGCCCAATGGGGCCAAACAATGCTTAAAACAATCTAGATGGCCATTAAAAGTTTTAAAAGCAAACAATCAAATGTTGAGTGTTATGCTAAGGTATAGAGATGCACCCTAGGTTTCAACTAAAAATTAAATAGAATTTCATTAATTTAATCCATCAATTAAGACAAGTTTGAGACCGGCCTTGTGCACGCTCTTAAAAGAACTCTAACATATGGACAAGCTGAGGGCTGGCCTTGTACATGCCCCTAGGTCATTAAGGTAGACATACGAAAGTTGAATAAAGACCTCAATGTCATACCATACTTTGACAGGAAGTTATATATCCATTAAGTCATGGGATGGTTGTGCACATTTAATATGTTGATATGCCGAACCATGGACTAACGAGGTCCATAAATCCATGGGACGATTACCCACATGCCTATTAAAGGTCGGGCTATACTTGATCCTAATTCATTGGGAAGGATCCTCACTTGACTACTTAAGGCCTGGTGCATTATGTCATAAACTAGTCGGGGTAAATTCTATAATGACTATTAAGGGCTAAGTGGGTTTAATCCTAAATTATTCAAATTCATGGAAATTATAGCTTCCATGCCTTCTCTTCATGTATACATATCTCAATTTGTGCGAGCAATGAAAGTTCCATGAACTGTGTATATTTGATATTGTTAGGAGTGCCAATAGCCTCATGAAATTGCAGGAGTGCGAGCATCGAAAAAACCCTGAAACATAAAAAGTTCAAGATATCAGATCATAACATACTATAATATTAAAAAAATCTTGCTGGAGGATGATTGAGTGGCTGGGAATTTTGGCCTAACTGGGATATGACAGATTGGGAAATCTAAACTGAGAGCACCACCAAACATAATCCAGAATGCTTGTGAGCAGCCAAGGTCTGAGAAATCTAGGATTGTCAAGCTCAATAAATCATAGATCTGCAGGTTCTGTAAGAATACTTCGTAAATCTTGAAGACCGAGGGACATCTGATGACTCAGAAGAAGCTTAAGCACTAGGCTCCAAATCTTAAATCCAAATCTAAAACAGTTAAGATTTGAAATCCAAAACATGAGTGTTTTGACTCCAAGATAGTGAATCACCATGGAATTAAAAAAATGTGAACAAACTAAAATCTCAATCAAATCTTTCGGGAATGGGTCGGCTGGGCCCAAACCGACTTAGCTCGGCTGGGGTCAGGACCCGGGTCGGGACTTGGGTCAGCCGGGGTCAGAATAAAAAATAATAAAAAAATAATTTAAAAGCATCTATAGTGTTGGGGTCTTGATCAGGTCGGTTGGCCCAAAAATTGACTGGTCGGGACCTGGTTAGGACCTGGTTTTGACCTGGCATTCCATCTTTAAACCCAAAATTCAAAGAGATACTTTAAGCCTGTAGCCTTTCATATGAAAAAATTGACAAAAAAGAAAATTCCAATCAAACTCGAACCGAATAAAAATAAACAAAAATGAAACGAAATGAATCCTAAAATGAAAAGACATCAAATTTTAATTAAAAATTCAAACTCTCAAACAAAGTCAAATAAAAAATCAAATTTAAAATACTAAATGTTTGCATTCGATCAAGTTCATGGGGTCGTTGCTCTCTAATATTTATTTTGTGGATGTGTATATCTTCTATTCACGAATTGTTATGGCGGTTAATTCAAGACATTTGAGTCATCGCTCGATGAAATTAATATTGGTTCACAAGTCCGATGGAGAAATGTCAAAATAAAACATTTTTAGAGAACTCAATAACCTCAATACATATTTTATTTGTATCATTGAATTAGTTAATACTCGTATGAAATACTGCATAGTTTCTTAGTTGTCAAAGCTAATCAAATCTAATGTCTTTTTTTAGAAAGGTAAAAAGATTGTTTGAGATTTTTTGAGGTTACATCACATGTCCACCTAAAAATGGAGAGACGTGGGTAAAATGAAGAAGTGTAAATGACAATAAAGAATAAGAGAAGCTGGTTTCAAAGATTGCCTAAGTGATTGGTGCTAGCTAAATCCTTGGAAGGATGATACTGATTTGTGGAATATGGTCTTTCCTGATTTGTTGCGAGCCATTTGGAAGAAACACAATATTAAGATTTTCAAGGATCAGTTCTCCAATCATCCTTCATTCCAATGAAGGCTTTTTTTAATGACAATATGGCTGACCCCAAATAATTTGGGATAAAGATTTGAGTTGAGTTGATTGTTTTTTGCTTAATTTTGTTTTTATCTCTTTGAGATTGTAGTTCCTTGTTATTATAACTGGAAATTTTTTTCGATTGGGTTTTCCATCTCTTAATAGCCTACTTGGGATTCTTTTCCTTTATACCTTCATTTTATTTTCTTTTACATCCCTATCTTGTTTGCTCATATTGAATTGTGAGTTGTGTCAAGATAAAACCAGGCTTGACTATTCTCACCATGTAGTCTTCTTCGCACAACCAATTCTCCAGTTGCCAAGGGACATTGTTTCGTTATTGCAGCGAACCTTGCAATTTATACAAAAGTTTTGGGATATTGGAATATCTACGTATATTATTTCCTGTGCTTTGTCTTTTTTTGATAATTGGAATGTGCTGTACATTATTATCATCTTATGTTTCATAACTCCAGGGAATTAAGAGTGATGTTCGAACAAGTTCTGGTATGTTCCTAAGCTCCGAAGAAAGAAAATATCCAATTATTCAGGTGCACTTTCATCTACCTGTTTTCTTGTCTGTTCCAGTATTCAGTTTTTTCTTTTTCTTTTATATGGAGTAAGTGGACATCCTTTGTTTTATTTCTAAAAGTATCTTTTCATTTTAACTTGTTTCTGATAATTTCTTCCTTGTGCATCTTGAAAACCGTATCCTTTATCATTGTCATGTATAAAGCAAAAACCAAGTCTTAGAGGTGGAATAGAAGGCGGGGTTAATATTTATAGTATTTTTATAGGAAGTACAGCTTTTTTTGTCTTTTGTAAGTTTAGTAATTTTGAAATGTACTTAAATGTTGATAGGAGGCTCATAGGAAGGTCGTGAATAACAAGCCCTAGTCAAGGCTGCACAGGAGTTAAAACTGCACTTCTTATCATCATTAGGATTTATCTATAGGGAGGACAGCAAAGGTTCAACGCAAATGATGCCTTTTGAATAAGGTCAAATAACACATGCCCCGAGTAATTAAGGTTGCACTACTCAATAGAGTGCAAATTGGTCCATCTTTTAAATAATTTTTCTTCATCATCTCCCCTTCAAGTGGAGCATAAACGTCTTTCTGTTACACCTTGCTCAAATACTGCTGAAGATGGCAGTCACCTGATCATTAGTGAAAACTTCTGCAGTTTTCATCTCAAGACTTGATGTAAAGCAAATTAAAATCTCAGAATCAAAATGTTCTCAACTGAAGTGTTGATCGAGTCTTATATGCCTGAAGCTGGTAATGTTGAAGTGGATTATTATGACACTAATATCCTCTTTCTTATCTAAATAGAGATCCATGGATGTACATATTTGAATGCGTCTTTCAGAAGTTGCTTCTGCCACATTATTTCAGTTACATAGTGAGCCATAGCTGAGTAGTATGCTTCTGCACTTAGTCTTGTGTAGTCTTCTTGTTCGTCCATATTATCAGTTTTCCTTCTAAATACTTTCATTATGCAGATATGGACTGATGATTGTCCCTATAGTTTATCATCTGAATACCCTTCAACAGAAGGCTTAATATACTTGGTTATCAACATAGATTTCCTAGGACAAGACTTGATTGTCAGAGTGTTCCCTCAATGCTTGTCCTGATCTCTTCAAGTAATGATATGTATTTTCTTTGACAAAGTGATATCCCCTTTTTAGCTTTGGCTTCCTCTATTGTACCAGGGAAATATTTCATTTCACCCAGGTCCTTGTGTCAAATACTCTTTCAAGTTTATGATTTAATTTGCTAACTTCCTGTTCATTGGCACCTATAACGACAAACATGACATGGTCCACATTGTCAACATAGCTCCATTGAAGCATTCAGTCCATGCTCTAGGGTACTGCTGCAGACCATATGTACCTTCCTCTCTTTCTCTCTCCCCCACCTTGTGTCAAGTTCCGGAGAGGGCAACACATAAACTTCATCTTGGTGATCACAATGAGAGGAAGACCACTCCTAATGAGCAACAAGAGCACGGACAACTCACATGTTTGAACCCGACATTATTCTATCAGTTATATCTTTCACCAAAACCATCAGCCTTGAACTCATGTCCATTCTATCCATCAAAGCATGGATTACGGAATCTGTCGAATCAGATCGAATCGGCCAATTTTCGAATCAAATAGACTAGTCTTGATCTAATTACTGCCAAAATAACCAATCCAGAATCGATTCCATGTGGAATTGGTCGAGAATCAGTCGATTCTGTCGATCCTACTAGGAGGACTTAAGTCCCGGGCCTAGATTGATTTCAGGCCAATAATGGGGAAATTCTCTCCTCGAGACCCTTAGGGCTCCAGCGACAGCGGTGATTCCGGCGTTGCAACAGGGATTCCGGCATTCCATCAGCGATTCTCCTATGATTTGACATTTTAGTAGCGATTCTCCAGTGATTATAGCATTCCTGTGGAAATTCTGCATTGATCTGACAATCCTCCATTGCTTCATTGATTTTGGACTGATCTGGACTAATTCCTGATATGTTTTCTTCCAAAAAATCACCTGTTTCCTATTGATTCGATCTGATTTGGATTGGATCGCTACCCACCTATTCCGATTCCGATTCTGTCATCCGTGCATCCAAGTGATGGCCTTTTCCTTTTGGAGGATCCATCAATGTTTTAAAACCGCCTAGGCAATCTCAACCCTCTTACTGATTAGAGGGACTGGTTAGGCAGCTGTGGAAGCCTCAAATTCTAAAAATATAACAATTTTAGTTTTGCAAGTTACTCATTTGAGATGGATTTATATTTTTTATGAAATATGTGAGATTGATCAGACATCTCTCCACTAAACATGGATTGATTTGTTGTTAATTATGTCAAGCCGTGGCTCTACCACCCATGATTAATCACCACATCAACACAATGTATTATAAAGCGATCAATTCACATCAAACATGCAAAACGACATGGGGTGAAATTGTTTCATTTCCCATGGCCCTTGATTTGGATTTTCTTATATGATTTGTCATGTTTCTTTGCTTATTTGTTTGGTTCTTGATTTCATTCATAAACATTTATATTATGCATTTTTATGAATTATCTATTTTTTCATGATTGATCATATCCATTTTATGATTTGTTTATAGTTTTTATTTTTTTATTTTCAACTGTAAGATTTTTAGCGTTTTTGGTGTAATTTTATAAGATCTGATTAATCAATTTGACATCTTGTAGTTTCTGATTTGTTTATTATTAATTTATTTTTATGATTTTTTAACCATCTATTCACTCCATTTTATCATTGTGTTTATGTTGCATTATGTGTTGTCTCAGCGTTTTAGCTGATATGTATTATTTATCATTATTTATTATGATTTAAATTTTACTATTCTCATCATCTACTTGATTTAATGATTAAGTTAGGTTTAGATTAATTTATAGGTTATGTTTTGTTATCATTTGTTGTCATTTTTTATATTTTTTATTAAATTGGTATGCTTTGTTGTTTTTTAACTTTATTAGCACTTGAGTTGATATTTATTTTTCACTTTGTAGCACTTAGTTGAGATTTTTTGATTACATCTCATCACTTTAGGATATTTACATGTTCTTGTGTTATTTATTAGCATGATTTGACTTACATTTATTTTATATGACTTTTATTTTTGTAATTTTGTTAAAAGTACCAGAGGTATTTAAAAGGATTATGAGCATAGACACATGGCATAATAAAATATAATGTACATATTTATTTCATTTCACTTCATGTACAATGTCAAATACATCAATAGGAAGCATGAAGATCCATAAGTTCACCTGGGATTGAGATTGGGCGGGGTGCCCCTAGGAATTGGGGGAGGGGGGATAGAGATTGGGATCTAAATCAGCCAGAATCAGCCAATTCGGCCCGGAGTTCATTTAAGATCAGATGTCCTGATGAATATTGGATTGGAGGGGTCCAATCCTATCCGAGATTGGCCGATCTGACAAACATTGGGTCCAATCCTATACTATGCTACGTTCTTCTATTGGAAGAGTGTTAAGGGAAATAATATTAAAAATTGTTTTTATTTTCTAAAATGAGGAAGAAACTTGAAACTTGTTTACATTGTATTCAGTTGATATATTTAATAAAATTTTACTTGCGAAACAACTTTGTTTCATCATATGGATCTGTGATATTTTAGAGCTAAAAGTTTCCTTCTTTTTATCTTAAAGGTAAATTTGTTGCATTTAGAACTTCTGGAGCTCATAAAATGGTTCAAGAAATAACGTCAACCCTATCTACACTTAATTCAAAACTTTCAAAAGCAAATTTCAGAATATGCTCAAGTGCTCAGGAAGCAGCTGAAAGAATTTACTAACTTGCGCTACTGTTGACACCTAAAATTGCATGAATGTTTTTTGAAGAAATAAAGTAAAATGCATTGAAGAAATATGCTCTCTTCAAATCCTATTCTATGGGAGATTCAGGACATAAAACATTTTAGGATCTACATTGGTTCAGCTTATAGAATTGAACAGCTGCCTCATCTATGAGTGAAAAGTATGGGATTCTCAGCACCAAAATTCAAATCAGATGAATATTTGGGCAGATCACCTACACAATGGTAAATAGGTTTCTTTTATGGCCAAACAGATGAACAAATAGAATGGTCTGGGCCTTGTTGAATGTATGAACCTTGTTTTTGAAAATTGTTTTGTTTTGTTTTAGAAAAAATATGGATGTCATGAACTTATCTAGGAAAACATGTGATATCCTAAAAATATTAGATAGTCCGGTGATATTACAAAGATCTTAGAAATGAGGTTTGGGTTCTTTGAAAATTTTAATTTTGACCTGTCTCCACCGGATGGTGCGCATATTTGGCATTAGTTTACATTGAGCAACAACTCAAATACCCTTGATTAATTGTCATAGCAATTTTTTTTGGAGAGCGTGCCCCCACAAAATATTATGTTTTTAAAAGGGCAATGGCCTTTTGGGCCCGATGAGATGTAAACCAATATGTTTATGGTTGATTGTTTTTTCATGAGTGTGTTGATTGATTTTAGTTGGTTTAGAGTTGGTTTTGAGTTTCAGATTTTGGTTTAATTTCATGTTGATTTTTGGAGGTGTTTAATTTTTGTTCGGTTTGGTTTCGGTTTGGCTTTCAGTTTTATTTGGTTTTGACTTGTTCTGTTTTGTTGTTTCTTTTTATTTGGTTTGATTATTTAGTTTGATTTTATTTAAATTGGGTTTGATTGGTTCAAATTGTTTTGATTTCAGTTTTAATGTGTTTGGTATGTTTTGAGCATTTTTAAGATTTTGTTTGACATGTTTGGCCTTAAAGTTTCTGATCAGGTGATAATCTGATTTTCTGTTTTTAGGTTGATTTTGGTGTATTTTGAGTGTTTGAAATGTTTTTTATTTAGTTTCTTTGAAATCAATTAATTGTCATTCAATTAAGAATTTGATTTTCCAGGATTATGTGACTATTAAATGAATTTCCAGATTGCACAATTCTGATTTTTGCATGTGTTTTCGATTTGATTTTAATCTGATTTTTGTTTTAAGATTGATTTCGACATTGTTTGCTTATTTTTGAATGATGTTATTTAGTTATAACTTGATTAGGGACTTTGGTTCCATTGGATTTAGAGGATTTTTTATTGCATTTACAGATGTGTTTCAGATCTAATTTTTATTAACTGCAGATTTAATTAAGTTATGTTATTTATTTAATTTGGAGTTCACATCCCATCCGGTCCAGTGGGCTACTGATCAGTGCCTGGTTTCATCCATTGGAGACAGTGTTTGAAGGACATTTCATTTCATATAGATTAGTGTAAAAGTGATTTGAATACAACACCGGGTGGAAAGACCGGCGTTCCTTCCTCTGATGTAAGTTTTTATAAGGTTGGAAAATTTTGGCATTATGACGGCATTCCAACTTATTACAACAGATATGGAATTTACCCATCCAAGATGACAAGTGGATTTGTCATATTGGGGGAAGGATCGCCGGCTATGGGAACCGGCCCATGTCGTCGTTTGGATCGACATCCCACGGCAGACCTAGGAGAGCCATCTAAAAATAAAGTACCCGTGAAAGGGTGTTTCACTTCTTATTTTAGTTTTTCTTTTCGCATTTCTGATTTCTTATTTATTTATTTGTCAAGCCCTCTTGGGCTGGTTCAAGTCCCATTGGTGTTCGTAGCTGGTCTTTGATCTTTTTGGGCTCGGTGGGCTTGTCTTGAATTTTTGGGCGGTAAGGGCCTGTTGTGGGAGCTGGCTCCTTGCTGTAGAATCTCTGTTTGAACCGACTTTGAAGGCCACCTGATTATGCCCTTGACCCATCGGACGGTTTCCAAGGGGTGCCAAGCCGTCACTCTCAAGTCGGCCCATGCAAAGGGGCTGCTGTTCTTCCGTTTTCTTTATTACAGTACCTGCTTTAAGATACTTGCGTCCATCGGCTATGAAAAATAGCATGTGTAGGCTGTGGAGGGGCCGAAAAGGGACCTGTTTTGAGAGTTGTTTATGGGACTGTTCAATAGACAGTTTTTGGGACTGTTTTAGGATTGCTCAAGGGACAGGAAACAGGGGTTTTCGGGATGCCACAAAGGAGTTGTTATAAGATTTTAAAGGGAAGCTGCAAAGAGGCTAAAACAGGGTTTTTGAAGGGGAGCCACAAAGGGACTGTGCTGAGCTGTTTTGGGATAGGAAATTGAGAGCCCACCCGGAGTAGACTTGGCCTGTCAGACAGATTCCAAGGATCTCCGGCTCATCACCCTCACCTGAGTTCATAAAGGGGAGTGGACCGGGAGTTACTTTAAAGGCCGTTTGATAACCTGCTTTGGGGTCAGTTTGGGAGCCGAAAGGGGGCTGTTTTAATGGGCTGAACAGGGGCCTGTTTGATGACTTTTGGTGGGCCGAGGATGGCCTGCATAGGAGGTATTTAGGGGGTTGTTTGGATGAGCCAAAGGAGCAAGTCACAGAAGGGCTGTTTAGTGGGCCGAAGAGGACCTGCACAAGGGGAGGCTGTTTAGAGGGGCCGAAGTGGACCTGCATAGGGGCCTGTTTAGGGGGGCCAAAGTGGAGTCTGTTTGGGAATCAGAACTGGGGTCTGATTGAGATATCATTAAAGGTCTGTTTAGGGGCCGGAATTGGGGCCATGTAGGGGGCGAACAGGACCTGTTTTGGGGTCTGTTAATGACTTGTTTAGGGGTTCAAACAGGGGGCTGGACAAGGTTTGTTTAAGGGGTCCAATAAGGGACTGATTGAAGCTGGTAAAGGGGCTGTTTTTATAGGCCGAACAGGGGGCTAGCAAGTGGTGGAAACAGGGTCTGTGTAGGGGTTTGATTATGGATGAGGATGTGACTGTGTAAGGGGTCACAAGGGGCTGAACATGACCTGTTTTAGGATCTGTTTAGGGGTCTTTTGAGTGGGCTAAGGGGGCTGAATATGGGGATATATGACCTGTTAAGGAGGGCTGCGCAAGGGCCATAACAGGGTTTGTTTTGGGTATTTCAAAGGTCAGCAAAGGGGCTGTGTAAAGGCCAGCACAAGGGGCTGTTTAGGGACAATTTTAGGTCGGCCAAAGTGGGGTGAACCAGGAGCTTTGTTTAGGCCATAGGCTGTCGATGTCGATGAGGGTCTGCTTAGGCCATGAGAGGGGTTGAGAAGAGAAATTAGAGTAGGTGAAGGGGAGGTGTACTTAGAGGACTACATAATTAGTATATGCTTTTCCTATCTTGTTCTCTTAGTGCCGGATGCAAGTGGAGGTGGAGAAGGATGCCGCAATCACCCCTTCACCAAGAGGAATTGACACACAAAGGGGCCAGGAACGGAGCTCCTCCTGTCCTCCTTTTTCTCTCCTTCTTCTTCTTTCTTAGGCCGTGGGCAGGGGCTGGAAAGCAGGTGCATGCAGGAGGGGCAGCAGCCAGTGCAGCAGCCTGTCAGCATCTCTCCTCCGATCTGTTTTCTTGTGGGTGCCCTCCTCCTTTTATAGAAATGAGGGGGAGATGAAGGGATAGCTTTGGAGTGAATGTAAGATGGCTTTTGGCTTCTCCTAGGTAGTTAATTCCATTCAAACTCTTGAGTTCTCCTAGGATTTTAATTAGTTTGACCTGCCCTTTGAGTTCTCTCACATTGACGTGCCCCTTGGTTTTCCCCATGTCATTAATGGGTCAAGGGTCAGGTGGCAGGTGATGTGGCCAGCTGAGGTGGCAGCTGATGTGGTTGCTGAAGTGGCACGGTTAACTGGGCCAATTGTTGACCGTGGCTCATTTTCTCCCTTTGTAATGGGCTTTGCACAAATGGGCTCTAAGGAGAGCTGCAAAAATGATTTTTTAAATCAAAAGAAGGCCGGGCCAGCTGGGAATTGCACCCATGGGCCAATTTATGGCCTGTTTTGGCCCAATTAAGGATCAGGGGGTCGGACCAGTTCGAAATTGGTCCGAACCTTCTTCTTTTCTTTTCATGCTGTCGTATCTCTTTCTTTTTTTTGTAAAGAAGTTGGTGCCAATATTGAATCACCAAAGTAACACAGGAATTGGAACTCCCACAGCCCTGACAGATCATGGGATGAGAAGATCGGATTCAGATATACCTTAATGTTGCCAATAGAGAATAACAAAAGAAGAGAAATATCTTCTTTGAATCTGTGTGCAGCAAGTGAGTAATCAGATGGGGAATTTAGGGTGCATTTGGGAACCACTCGGAAGGACTTTTTTTTCACTTTTCCTTCTCTTTGAAGTGTTTCTAATTTTTATCTTACCGTTTGGTTACACTCCTATTTTCACTTCTCCTCCTTGTCGAAGGCAGAAGCTCGGAGGAGAAATTTTCTCCTTCTGAAAAGTGCTCCAAGCGCTCCCGTGCCAGCCCCCCGACCTTGTTCCTCCGTGAGCGCCCCCTGGCAATGGACTCCCCTTCGCTACCCCCCACCACATTGGCGAGCCCCCTCCGCCCCCGGCGCCCCCCCCTCGCCGAGCCCCCTCCCCCACCGGCGAGTCCTCTCCGTGAACCCGCCCCTGTTGGCGAGTCTCCTCCATGACCGCTGTCCGCGACGAGCTCCCTCCCCTCCGTGAGCCCACCCCCACTGATGAGTACCCCCGCCAAGAAGCCTCGTCCATGAGCCCCCTCCCCCACCGGTGAGTCCCCTCCCCTCCGCGAGCGCCCCCGGCAGCGGACTCCCCTTCGTGACCCCCCTACCACGTTGACGCTCCCCCCCCCCCTTGCGAGTCTGCCCCCTGCCGGCAAGCCTCATCTGTGAGCCCCCTCCCCTACCGATGAGCCTCGTCCCAACCCCCTGCCGGTGAGCCTCGTCCGTGAGCCCCCTCCCCCACCGGCGATCGCCCTCCCCTCCGCGCCCCTTCGCAAACCCCCCTTCCGCGTCTCCCCCACCGGTGAGCCCCCTCCCTCTACGACCCCCCGGACAAGTCCCCTTCGCAAACCCCCTTCTGCGTCTCCCCCACCGGTGAGCCCCCTCCCCTCCGCGCCCCTTCGCAAACCCCCTTCCGCGTCTCCCCCACCGGTGAGCCCCCTCCCCTCCGCGACCCCCCGGACAAGTCCCCTTCACCAGCCCCCCCCTCCCTTCCACGCGTGAGCATCCTCCCCCTACGTAGGCCCGCACCCCACCGATGAGCACCGACGAGCCCCTTGCCCCCCCCCCCGGTCGAAAATGACTTCTTCTTTTGTCAAAAAAATATCCAAACATTTTTTGCTTCCATAAATATGAAGCGCTTCAAAATGAAGTGCCTTCTAAGAGAAGGTCCTTCTACAAGAAGTCCTCTCACCAAATTGCCAAACGCACCCTTAGGCTTCGATGGTCTAAAAGATTGCCTAGATAAGAAGGGTTCAAGGTCCTCAAATCCTTGAGGTTTGCATGCAAGTCTAGACCTAGTTGACGAAGGGAGAGTGGAATAAAAATATGAAAGAATCAAAATCTGCCAAGTCCGAGATGTGATGTGATCAGATGAAGAAAGAGGAAAAGAGAGAATGCCCTCTTTAATTTGGCTATGATACATGTCTAATTACATGATTTTGATCAGATGCTAATACTCCTATATGGTTTGAGCAAATTTGAGAGGGTACATGGTAAGAAGAAAATGGAAAAGGCAAGGACCCAACAGGCCAGCATATGTTCAGAACCTAGGAGGGTATGCTTCCCCTCATTTCTGGCTATATCTGATTATACAACAAACCAGTCTACTGTCAAGGTGAAAAGAAGGAAAAAAGTGGTCTCTGTTAGACAAAATGCTATACAACCAGTGGCTAATTGGGAACCAAAGAGGGTTTTCAAAGGCAAAGTCACCATCAACTTCAGCTATTACCTAGTTATGCATCTACAAAAAAGCATAAAAACATAATGAAAAAAGAGTAAAGGATCACCTGCAGATGCCAATACAAAGAGAGGTGGCAAGAATCTTTTCCCTACTCAAAACCAAGGTTCAATGAGGTTCATAAGAGATTAAAGGATATAAGGACGATGTACCCCTCCCATTTCAGGACCAGCTATGATCAACTCATCGGAGTAACAAAGAAAAAGAGCCCAATGGATCTGTCATACTATCTGGAGATTGCGGCAGAAAATAAAATGTAAACAAGATAATTGGCATACTGATAACCCCCGTGGCCATCCGAAACTGCATGGGGGTGTATTCTCTCCAATCCGGCCCCAGAAGATGCTCAATGGTATGCCCAAGCCAGCATATATGAAATATGATAGTTCTGCTAGCAGAAACAGGCCACTGCGGCTAATAAAAAAGAGAGAATATAGAAGAAACAAAGAAATTTCATACCCCTTGGTCCCAATAGAGGATCATACCCGATAGGGGATCCCCCCCTCCCAATTTGGCACCAGCAGATGGTTGATCAAGCACTGAGGGCAACAAAATTGAACCCGGACAGATCTGCTTGCAGATGGATATTGCTGTGGTGGGGAGAAAGGAAGAGGAAGAGAAAGGCCAAGCTATTGAGGGGTTCTTGCACTGGAACACACAAAGGACAGATTTAAAGGGTCAGCCGATATATTTGAATGAGAATTGGGGTCAAAGCAAGGTCCGATTCCTAGTCAATCCTAGGGGTTCTGCCGTTATCATCTTGACCCTAGTGGGACTAGGGTTGACCTTAATTTAAATAATGAGAATTTACCAATCATTGGCACATGATCCAAGGGTTGAGATCTTTTACAACTTCAGTTATGGATTTAGTTATTATTGGGTCCTTAATAGGATAATAGATCCTCCTTGATTATGACCAGATGATATTTAAATAAAGGAAATGAAGAAATAATGATGAGGGCATAAGATCCAAGGCTTATGATGCCTTAAAGACGTTAAATTAGGATATTGGATCTTACTTAATTATGTTCGGTCATAATTAAATGGTGGATGTTGATGGTGATGATGAGATGATGGCACAAATAAAAATCCAACGGCTAAGGTGCTCTTGAATCTTGTGCTTAATGGATCCTACTTAAATGACTAGGATAACTACAAGGTCCAATGGCACACCCTATGCAAAGCAGGCTGAATATCAGTGGGAGTTTAGGCCTAATTGGATATCAAAGTTGATCAGGGGTGTTTGATATCAAACATTGGCCTGATTCTAAAGCTCTTGATGGGCCTAGTTGGATTAAGATCTCAAATAGACCCATTGGTCATGTGTGACAGATGTATTCTCCAAGATTTCAGATTTGTGATATTTGGATAAATCATGGAGGCCCAATTCTCAAGGACATTTGCGCAACCTTAAATGTCGTATAAGATGGGCCTTACATTGGTATACAGTAAAAGCCCACTTGATAACCTCTTGCACACTAATTAATTGATCCTAAAATATAGGATTGATGGTCAGTCACTATTGGATCTTACTCTACATAATGCACCGAGGGGTAAAATGAACCTGATGCGGGACGAGGCGGGACGGTTTAGGCCAACCGGCCCAAAATATGGTGAACCGGCCGGTTTAGGCCTTGAACCGGTCTCTGGACCGTCGAACCGGGCCGAACCGGCCTTGAACCGGGCTGAACCGGCGGCCTGGCCCGGTCTGGGGACGAACCGGTGCCGGTTCGAGCAAAGGGCAGGCCGGCCGGGCGAAGGGGCGAACCGGCGCCCGGTTCGCCCGCGCGACTTAACGGGGGGGGTCGTGGCCCCGCGCGGTTGGCCACGGGGTGGGAGACGCGGCCGGCTCGCCGGCCGCCGCGTACCCCTCGGGGCGTCCGTCGTCGACCTCGCGAGGTCGCGAGGGTTCGTCGCGGAATGCGGCCGCGGCCGCGGTGGCACGCTGCGGGAGGAAGAGACGCCGTAGCCGGCGGACGCCGCCGGCGCCATCGTCGGAGGGGAAGAAGGCAGCCGGAAGGGCCGTTGTCGCCGGAGGAGGCCGTCGCGGGTGGAGGGAAGAGGGTGGCCGTCGATGGTCGCCGGCCTCCGGTGCGCAAAAGAGGGGGGAAGGAGCCGGCGGAAGCCGGTTAGGCTGCCACCGCCGCCGGCGCGGGGGAGGAGGGGAAGGGCCGAGGGCCACTAGGGGGGGTCCGACCAGCCCTATCTCTCCTTCATCTTCTTCTCCTCCTTCCTTCTCCGTCTTCGCCACGCCCGACTCCCGGAAGGGGCCGGCGGGGGTGGGTGCGCGGTTCAACGGAGGGGTGCGGGGGTTTGCGCGGACGGCAAGGGATGGATGGAGGTACTGGGGATCGCGGAGGTGGGGGATGGAAGGGCGGAGGAAGTCGAGGTCGTCGGAGATGTCGAAACGGACGTAAACGGGGGTGAACGGAGTCGATAGGGTTTCAACTCGAACCGGTGAAGGGGGAAGGGGAAGGAATGGCTCGGAGGCCGCTGGACGGAGGAGAAGGAGAAGGCACCCACGCCGTAGGGGTTGCGAAGAGACCGGTGCGCACCGGAGGTGGAGCCGGACGACCTCCGTCGTGGAGGGGTGAAAGGGAAGGGGCAGCGCCCCGGCACTGCGGGCAGCCTAGGGTTCCCGAAAAATTGGACAATAACTCTCTCTCCTCATTTCAACAAGTGACCCTCTTAAATAGAGGAGCCTATTACAAACAAGACATCGTAAATAACTAATTACATACATGTCCTCTCTCGAGGACCCAATAAAAAAGAAAAGACCACGAAATAAAAGTGAAATATTTACAAACATGTCCAAATAGACGTAAATGCAAATAAACCCCAAAATGGACCGGACCGGGTCCCCGTCGTTCTCTACACGGGGAGAAAACTCGTCCTCGAGTTTTGATTTATCTTCAAGTGTTGCCGTCGTCACGTTCCACCAAGCGCCGCATTTCATCGGAAGCATCCCAAGAGTCGGCTCATGAGAATGAGCCTATCCCAGGCTCTGATACCATTTGATGCGCGACGAGGCGGGATGGACCGGCGGCGCGGCGCTGCAGCGGGCCCTCGGGAGGCGCAAAAGACCTAAAATGCATGAAATAAAGCAAAACCGGACTTAAACCGGTCAAAACGGGCCCAAAATACGTCGAACCGTGCCCGAAACCCTCAAAACGGGCTTGAACCGGCCCCAAAGTTCTTTCGAACCGGCTGAACCGGCCCGAAAATATGGTGAACCGGCCGGTTTAGGCCTTGAACAGTCTCTGGACTGGACCACCGCCGAGCCGAACCGGCCTTGAACCGGGGCTGAACCCGGCGGCGGCCCCGATGCAGGGACGAGCCGGTGCCGGTTCGAGCAAAGGGCGAGCCGGCCGGGCGAAGGGCGAACCGGGCGCTCGGTTCGCCCGCCCGCGACTTAACCGGGGGGGGGTCGTGGCCCCGCGCGGTTGGCCGCGGGGCGGGAGACGCGGCCGGCTCGCCGGCCGCCGCGTACCCCTCGGGGTGGGGCGTCGTCGTCGCCCTCGCGAGGTCGCGAGGGGTTCGTCGCGGAATGCGGCCGCGGCCGCGGTGGCACCGCCTGCGGGAGGAAGAGACGCCGTAGCCAGCGCTGGACGCCGCCGGCGCCATCGTCGGAGGGGAAGAAGGCAGCCGGAAGGGCCGTTGTCGCCGGAGGAGGCCGTCGCGGGTGGAGGGAAGAGGGTGGCCGTCGATGGTCGCCGGCCTCCGGTGCGCAAAAGGGGGGGAAGGAGCCGGCGGAAGCCGGACAGGCCGCCACCGCCGCCGGCGCGGGGAGGAGGAGCGAGGGAAGGGCCGAGGGGCCCCAGGGGGGTCGACCAGCCCTATCTCTCCTTCATCTTCTTCTCCTCCTTCCTTCTCCGTCTTCGTCACACACGACTCCGGGAAGGGGTCAGCCGGGGGGTGGGTGCGCGGTTCCAACGAGAGGGTACGGAGGTTTGCGCGGACGAAAGGGGATGGATGGGAGGTACTCCGGGGATCGCGGGAGGGGGGGGATGGAAGGGCGGAGGAAGTCGAGGTCGTCGGAGATGTCGAAACGGACGTAAACGGGGGTGAACGGTGTCGATAGGGCTTCAACTCGGGCTGGGAAGGGGGAAGGGGAAGGAATAGCTCGGAGGCCGGCGGGACGGAGGAGAAGGAGAAGGCACCCACGCCGGAGGGTTGCGAAGAGACCGGTCCGCACCGGAGGTGGGCGGGACGACCTCCGTCGTGGAGGGGTGAAAGGGAAGGGCGGCGCCCCGGCCGAAGGGCAGCCCTGTGGTTCCAAAAATTGGACAATAACTCTCTCTCCTCATTTCAACAAGTGGCCCTCTTAAATAGAGGAGCCTATTATAAACAAGACATCGTAAATAACTAATTACATACATGTCCTCTCGAGGACCCAAATAAAAAGAAAAGACCACAAATAAAAGTGAAATATTTACAAACATGTCCAAATAGACGTAAATGCAAATAAACCCCAAAATGGACCGGACCGGGTCCCCATCATTCTCCTCTACCAGGAGAAAACTCGTCCTCGAATTTTGATTTATCTTCAAGTGTTGCCGCCGTCACGTTCCACCAAGTGCCGCATTTCATCGGAAGCATCCCAAGAGTCGGCTCATGAGAATGAGCCGATCCCAGGCTCTGATACCATTTGATGCGGGACGAGGCGGGACGGACCGGCGACGCGGCGCTGCAGCGGGCCCTCGGGAGGCGCAAAAGACCTAAAATGCATGAAATAAAGCAAAACCGGACTTAAACCGGTCAAAACGGGCCCAAAATACGTCGAACCGTGCCCGAAACCCTCAAAACGGGCCTGAACCGGCCCCAAAAGTTGCTGAACCGGCCTGAACCGGCCCAAAATATGGTGATCCGGCCAGTTTAGGGCCTTGAACCGATCTCACGGACCGTCGAACCGGGCCGAACCGGCCTTGAACCGGGCCGAACCGGCGGCTGGCCCGATGCAGGGACGAACCGGTGCCGGTTGAGCAAAGGGAAGGCCAGCCGGGCGAAGGGGCGACCCGGCGCCCGGTCCGCCCGCGCGACTTAACGGGGGGGGGGGGGTCGTGGCCCCGCGCGGTTGGCCGCGGGGGCGGAGACGCGGCCGGCTCGCCGGCCGCCGCGTACCCCTCGGGGTGGGGCGTCGTCGTCAACCTCGCGAGGTCGCGAGGGGTTCGTCGCGGAATGCGGCCGCGGCCGCGGTGGCACCGCCTGCGGGAGGAAGAGACGCCGTAGCCGGACGCCGCCGTCGCCGTCGTCGGAGGGGAAGAAGGCAGCCGGAAGGGCCGTCGTCGCCGGAGGAGGCCGTCGCGGGTGGAGGGAAGAGGGTGGCCGGCGATGGTCGCCGGCCTCGGTGCGCGAAGAGGGGAAGGAGCCGGGCGGAAGCTTCTGGGCCGCCACGCCGCCGGCGCAGGGAGGAGGCAGGGAAGGGCCGAGGGGCCCTAGGGGGGTCCGACCAGCCCTATCTCTCCCTCATCTTCTTCTCCTCCTTCCTTCTCCGTCTTCGTCACGCCTGACTCCCGGAAGGGGTCAGCCGGGGGGTGGGTGCGCAGTTCCAACAGAGGGTACGGGGGTTTGCGCAGACGGCAAAGGGGATGGATGGAGGTACTCCAGGGATCACCGGAGGTGGGGGATGGAAGGGCGGAGGAAGTCGAGGTCGTCGGAGATGTCGAAACGGACGTAAACGGGGGTGAACGGTGTCGATAGGGCTTCAACTCGAACCGGGAAGGGGGGAAGGGGAAGGAATAGCTCGGAGGCCGCTGGACGGAGGAGAAGGAGAAGGCACCCACGCCGGAGGGTTGCGAAGAGACCGGTCTGCACCGGAGGTGGAGCTGGACGACCTCCATCGTGGAGGGGGTGAAAGGGAAGGGGCAGCGCCCCAGCACAAGGGGCAGCCCCCTAGGGTTCCAAAAATTGGACAATAACTCTCTCTCCTCATTTCAACAAGTGGCCCTCTTAAATAGAGGAGCCTATTACAAACAAGACATCGTAAATAACTAATTACATACATGTCCTCTCAAGGACCCAAATAAAAAGAAAAGACCTCAAATAAAAGTGAAATATTTACAAACATGTCCAAATGGACGTAAATGCAAATAAACCCCAAAATGGACCGGACCGGGTCCCCATCAGAACCGCTAGGAGCTCTAATAAATAGGATCTGCCGATGAGAACACCTCCACCTGGAAGCTATTGGGATCACCTACGAAGCAGGTCATATCCATGCATGTCAGGCCAAGTCAGAGCCCTCATCAGAAGTTCCTACAAACTAGGAAGTGAGGAGGTGGAAGCAGCACCTGTTCTCCCCCCTCCAGGCTATGACTTTATTCCCATTACCTACCAATAAGGGAGCACCAGAAATGCAAGAGCTTCAACAGGAATTCAAAATTGGGGTGGAATATAGGAGGCTTGAACATTCTTCCTCCTCCACCCGATGCTCTATGAAGTCCCCATTGGGACTAGTTCTTCTCCAGCTTTTCTATAAATTGAAGACCACTAGAGACTGTAAAAAGGTCGGATGCTAGAGAAGGAAAAATAAGCAAGTCCTGTTGCAGATCCGAGCCCACCCTGCTGCTGTTTCTGTTATCAGCTGTGGAGATAAGAGTAGAAGAGAAGCTGAAGAAAATAAGGAAAAGAGAAGAGAAGGTGAGCACTGGTCTTATGCCCAATCCCTCCAACCATTCCTTTTTTTCTATACATGCTTATATAATCTCTCAACCTTCTCTCCACGTTCCCCATGATCTGACCACATAAAGATGGACCTCAACTACCCATTTCCCTATTAATACCTATAGTATATATCAGCCCTATGGCTGTAGCCTCCTGCATAGCCTTGCCTGTTCACATCTGACCCCATATAAGATTGCATAGCAGTCCCTTTTCCATGCGTATAACCCCTCCTTGGCATGTTGTCTACATTGTCTTACCGACCCTTGTCCGACCATACTTACATGTCCATGCCACAATGCTTAAAATCCCACAGGTTTGGTATATATTTCGTGGCTAAACAGCTCCATATTTAGCCCCTTAAACATGCACTTAGATCTATAGTGATCAGGTAGGATTTGGCTCCCTTAAGTGTTCAAATAATTGAATTTAAGGTCATTCGGGTCACCTGGAACCATGCCTATATGCAGCCTTGTTCATAGCTGATCTTTCCTTTGTTCTAGGCCCATAGTCTATGATAATCTCTGAATATCTTTTATACCTCTTCCGGAAGCAATCATTAAGACCTGAAACCAACATGTCCATGTCCCTTATCATTAAAAGACCAGCTGAGCCACCTTTATCTTTTAGTATGTCCTAAATGGGACAGGAATGGACAGTTGGCAACTTGGCAGTTACACAAATGGAGGTAGAGCATGAAGGCAGCTGATATGGTATATGATTGAAACCAAGACAATGAAGATAGGCCAACCGGGCCCCATATGACATAAAAACATGATGACGAGCCTATATGGCTATGTGACATGAAATCACCTCTTAAATATTGAAGTAAAAATGAAAAAAAGAGGAGGTAAAGAGGCAAGCCCTTTAATTGGTCTCTCTCATAATATAGGATGGACACCTAGGCAAGTCCTGAGGTGTATCAATCCCAGATGGACACTTGGACTAGCTTCATTGTGTACCAATCCTTCCCCATCTTTGGAGTAAATTTTCCACTTGATAAAAGATAGTTAAGTCTCCTCACAATGGTTTTGAGGTCACATAAACCTCCTCACATTGATGTGCTGTGTATTCCATGTCATATTTGAGTGATATTTATGTATCGAGCATCTTATGTCATGATTATATCATATAACCCATATAGGTCATAACCGGAATTGCAAACATGAATGAAATGTAAATGAAAGCTCTTATGTAAATCATATCTAAAACCGAGGTTGAGAATATGAAATGATGTCAATTTTCATATCTAATAAACTCCATTCTCAACCAAAAAGATGGCTAAAATCTTGAAACTTGAATCTAAATCCGAAATCTGTTAAACCAGAATCATGCATGTTAATCTCATATTTGAATAGTTAAACCTAGAACTTATGGGTTAATTTGAGAAATGGTGTTCATAATCTGAATTCAGATTTAAATGTCTCATTCTCCCAAGCAATCGATCATGGATCAATGATCAGTCTGAAGTGATCTGAGGGGCTGCTAAGACAATCCATATGAATCTGAGACCTTATGGATCCTGCACCTGGATTTGGATTTCCATGTGGTTAGAGGTGGAGGAATGATCTAGGCCCATACAGGGAGGAATCCATACAAAATCTGAGCAGGCAAGAGACTAAGCCAGTAAGCCATAAGTGCTAGTGGTTCATATGGTATGAAATCAGGTTTTGGAAAGGTGACTTTAGAAGTACCTGATACTAAGATTCTTAATGGAATAAAGGAAGACTAGACATTGAATACAAGTACAAATAGCCCAAAAATTCTTAAAGCTTAGTATCTAGTTGTCAAGGTGGAAGATGATCGAAGTAAGCACTTCAGAAAATTTTAAATTCTAAGAATGGGATCTTTAATGAATTGACTATTGAATCAGATTTTAGTGTGCTGATTTCAGGTCTATGTACTCTTAAATCTAATTGATTTTAAAATACTCAATGAAATGAATGTCACTTAAGAGGCTTTGAAGTGAGGATTTCGAAAGGGGAGGGGACTTTGTCATGCCTAAATAAGGATGGTATAAGATCCAAGTGTGCCAATTTCAGATCCATCAAACTCCTAAGTTTAAGGCTTAATGCTAAGACCCAAATTGGAGGAATAACATTAAGAATTTTTAACGACATTCTGTTCCTAATATATCCTAGGTTTAATGAAAAGACTTAAAACATAAAATTAAATGATAATGAATTCAACTCGATCGAATAGCATAGGATATTGGACTTTAAATGAAGAAAAGATAATTTTAAGTGCTTAATGTTAAGACTTTGACTTAAATTAAAAAACTGATGATTCAAATAAGAGGATCATATGATTAAAACACACAATAATTCATAGTATGTCTTGAATTAAATATATGTCAATAATATTCAGATAACGTAAAAATCTGATTTTTCATAAAGTCTAAAATGGTAAAACTCAAGTAATAAAAAAGGGGAATTGGAATTTAAATCCAAACATGTTTCAAATATGAAATTTGATCCGAATCATGTCTTTTCTAGATTTTGAATCTAAATTAACTTTAATAATTCAAAATGCATATTAATGTTAAGACATTGAATTAAAAGAATTTAATCTATGTTAAATATGGCTAAACCTCACGTCAAATATGTCAAGAATCCACTAAGGTATTTATTCTTAAGATGTTAAAATGCTCCCTCTAAATACATAATGAAACTCAAATCAAATTTAAGATATTAACTTTGCATTTCATTGAGTTTAAGGGGTTATAGTTCCCATATGTCTATGGTTTGTGGATGTATGTTTTCTTTTGTTATGAGTTGCTTATGATGGTTAGTTAAGGATATTCGAGTATCTTGATGTAATTAACATTGGAAACTCGCATCTCTGATGGAGAGGAGTCCAAAGACATTTTAATGAATTTCAAATGTTGACATGTTTATACTTCTATGGATATCATATTTCTCGGCTGATACTCCTATGAAATATCATACGTTTTCATAAGTAATATATGTTAGCCAAAGATAATAAAATTCTTTTCCGAAAAAGTGGAAATCAAAATAAATTTTCATATCATACTACAGATATATATTTTACATATATATTTTTATCGTGATGAAAAATGAGGTTCACAGCTATGATACCTATATAACATCATGGGTTTGCTGTGGTAGAGGTCCTACGTAAGGGGAAGAGTTTGGTTTCTGGTGCAGGTTCTTGGATTTTGGCTTTGTTGCAGTTAAAGTCCTTTGGAGCAAAGTTTTACAAATAACCAGTCTGAACCAAAAACAAAAACAAATAACCAGAATTATAGCCTGAAAAAGTAGTCAGTGCGTGGAAAGTTGTGACATTAACAGTGTGATTATGTGACCTATTTAGCATGTGAAATAATAATTTCATAAAATTTTATTATGCCAAAATAATATGTTCTTTATCTACTAGACGTGTACTTACATCCTTCTTTCATTGACAAGGCAATTGAGAAACGAATTGCAGTTTACTCTCAAATACCTGCTGAAAATGGAGAACTCATTCAGGTTTTAAGGTCAGATATTATTTGCTTCATATTCATTTGTCCGTGCACCTGCTGGATGCTAACATGTCAAAGGACAGGTATGAGAAGGATCAATACTACAAACCACATCATGATTATTTTTCAGACACTGTAAGAAAAATTGAGTTCTTATATACTTTTTTTCTCTTAAGCATCGCCTTTATGATGCCTTTATTTTATGTGCTTCTTATCATAAATATCCCATTCTGCAGTTTAATTTGAAAAGGGGAGGTCAGCGGATAGCTACAATGCTCATGTATTTAAGTGACAATGTGGAAGGGGGTGAAACAATCTTTCCAATGGTTAGTTTATTCAGAAACGTTTTCTATTGGTTTTTATGCTACAAACCACTTGTCTAATCATCCGGATTGTCCAATGGTTTTTATGCTGCTATTGTGGGAATTATTATTTGATTGAAATGTGCTTAAGCAAAGGACTTTTGTCTCGTTCAACTTTAGACAGACTGAGTTTCTATTTTGTTGAAATCTGTCACCTGTCTATTTTAGTTATTTATACAAATTTGGATGCTTCTCTCTCATATAACCTTGCTGTGGGCATGAACAGAGGTCAAGGTATGAGTAATATGATGATTTTTGAATTGAATCTTAAAAAAAGTTTGTCAAGCAATCAGTTAATTCATTTGTTTGAGTTCTTGTTGGTGATGATTTTTGACATGCGAAGGAAAAATATTTGATAGCAAAACCAAATTGACCAGGGAAAATATTCATGGCCGCATCAGTATCTCACATATTTAAGACTAGTGTTACTCAGGAAATGATTGAAGTACCTTTCATATTGCAATATGCTACAATAAAGTGAATAATATTCTTGTAACAGTTTTGATTCGGCTGTGAGTTGCTTCAGAAATTGTTGATAACTGGAGTTGACCAGCAGACTTGTATAGGTTAGAAAAATGGACTGCAAAGTACTAGGAATGTGAGAATCCGAGTAGGAAATGGCACATGTGGTCTAAAACTGAGCCTTTGTCATCTGCCTTCCCGTGTTCCAAAAATCTTTTTTTTTTCAAATTTGAGATCCTAGTTTTAGGTCTCACCCGGAACAAAATTCAAAAGGCAATAAGCAATCTGACAAATAAGATCAGATAGCAATGAGGTTAGATAACCAAAAACATATAAATCAGACTTAAGATTACTGAGTTACAGAGTTCTGCAGGAATTTGTCAAATTTTTTTTTCAAAGATCAGAATAGGGCTTCATAAGTTGGTTGAAGTATAATCACTCAAAAGATAGATCTGAATATTAGATGTTAGACGTGCTGGATTGTTGTCAAAGCAGTCACTTAGGGGGTGTTTGGATATAGCACTAAACATCTAGTATTATTTTTAATATTGATATTGATACATAATAAGTAAGAGTTCCCATGTCAAGGATGGGTGTGGGTAAAGAAGTTAGTCCATAATAAAGAGCAAGATATGAGTTCTAAAATAAACCCAAATGCAAATAGACATTATTATAAAAGGAAATGTAAGAAAGAAAATATTGAAAGAAAGATAAGACTAGGCACTTGGAATATTGGATCTCTTACAGGAAAACTTATGGAACTTGTTGATAATATGGAGAGGAGATGGATTAATATTATGTGTATCCAAGAAACCAAATGGATAGGAGAAAAAGGTAAAGAAGTAGGAAATACATGATATAAACTATGGTATACAGGAAAAGAGAGAAATAAAAATGGGGTAGGTATCATTGTTGATAAAACATTAAAGGATGCAATAGTTTCAATACAAAGAGTAAGATATAGGATTATTATGATAAAAATGATTATAGAAAGAGAAATAATTAATGTAATTAGTGCATATGCTCCACAAATTAGATTAAGTAGCGAGATTAAAGAAAAATTTTGGGAGGATATGGACGATCTTATGCAGAGTATACCAAATGAAGAAAATATATTTATTGGAGGAGATCTCAATGGACATGTTAGAAACAAATGTCATGAATATGGAAATGTTCATGGAGGTTTTGGATATGGAAATTTAAATGAAGATGGGAAGAATATTTTAGATTTTGCTATGGCTTATGATCTTATCCTCACAAATACTCATTTTTTCAAAAGAGAATCTCATCTAATAACATTTAAAAGTGGACAAAATAAAAGTCAAATTGATTTCATTCCTACTAGAAAATCCAATCGTGCTATTTGTAAAGATTGTAAAGTAATTCCGAGTGAAACTTTAGCAAGCCAACATAGGTTAGTGATTTTAGATGTTAAGATTAAAATACAAACAAACACATATAAAAGAAAGTCTTCTCCTAAAATAAAATGGTGGGAGTTAAAAGGAATGAAACAACAAATATTTAAGACCAAACTTTTAAAGATAAATGATTGGAAGTTAGACATAGACGCTAATGCTATGTGGATGAATATGACTATAAAAATTAGAGAGAGCTAAAAAAGTACTTGGAGAGTCTAAAGGACATGGTCCACCTAAAAAAGAGACTTGGTGGTGAAATGAAGAAGTGCAAAAGGTAATAAAGAATAAGAGAGATTGTTATAAGAGATTGTCGAAATGTGACAACAATGAAGCTTATGAATAATACAAGATAGCAAAAAAAGAAGCAAAAAAAGTTATTATAAGAGCAAGAGATGATGTTTTTAAACATATGTATAAGAAACTTGGAACCAAAGAAGATGAAAAAGATATTTATAAACTAGCAAGAATGAGAGAGAGACGGTTTCAAGATCTTAATCAAATTAGATGCATAAAGGATAAAGAAGGAAAAATTTTGATTAAAGATGATGATATCAAAGAAAGATGGAAAATTTATTTTGATACTCTTTTTAATGACAACTTTGCTAAAAATATAGACGACATAGAAAATGTGACAAAATTTAATTTAAATTATATTAGAAAATTTCAACTTTCAGAAGTTAAAGAAGCATTGAAAATGATGAAAACAAGTAAGCCATGTGGTCTGGATAACATTTCTATTGAAGTGTGGAAGTGTTTGAAATATTTAGAAGTGCGGTGATTACGGAGCTGTACAAATATTTCAGCTAATCAATTTAGATTTATGCCTGGTCGATCTACAATTGAAGCTATTTTTCTTATTAGAAGTTTGATAGAAAAATATTGAGATATGAAGAAAGATTTACATATGGTGTTCATTGATTTAGAAAATGCTTATGATGTACCAAGAGAGGTTCTATGGTGGGTGTTGGAACGAAGGATGGTGCCTGTTAAGTATATACAAATGATAAAAGACATGTATGATGATGCAATTACTAGCATATGCACAATTAGTGGAGAAATAAGAGATTTTCCTATTTCAATTGGCTTACATCAAGGGTCTGTAATAAGTCCTTATCTTTTTACATTAGTTATATATGAATTAGCGAAGACTATACAAGATGATATACCTTGGTGTATAATATTTACAGACGATATCGTATTGATAGATGAAACACAAGAATGAGTGAATAGAAAGTTAGAAATGTGAAAAAATATTTTGGAGACTAAAGGTTTCAAGATAAGTAGAATTAAAACAGAATATATGCATTATAAATTTAATGAAAACCAAAGAGAAGTAGGTGAGGGTGTCAATTTAGATGGGATAATATTGTCTCAAAAAACTCAGTTCAAGTATCATGGATCAATTATTCAAAAAGATAGAGAATGTGATAAAGACGTTAATCATATGATTAAAGCAGGTTGGATAAAGTGGAGATTGGCTTCAGGGGTTCTATGTGATCGTAAAATTTCATTAAAGTTGAAAGGAAAATTTTATCGTACAAGTATAAGACCCGCAATGTTGTATGGTAGTGAATGTTGGACAATAAAAGAAAAACATACTTCTAAAATAAGTGTTGCCGAAATGAGAATGTTAAGATGGATGAGTGGTCACATTATATTAGATAAAATAAGGAATGAATATATTAGAGAAAATGTAGGAGTAACGAGAATTGTAAACAAATTGAAAGAAGGGAGAATGAGATGGTTTGCACATATTAAACGTAGACCTAAAGAGGCTCCAGTTAGAAAGATAGAAAATATTAAAATGATAGAAACAAAAAAGGGGCATGGTAGATCTAAGTTCATTTGGAGGAGGGTAATTCAATATGATTTAGATGGTTTAAATATCTCTGAAGAAATAATACAAAATCGACATGAGTGGATAAAGAGAATCCATATGGCTGACCCCAAGTAATTTGGGATAAAGGCCTTAGTTGAGTTGAGTTGAATTTTGATATTAATACATGTTAGAAAGAGGTGTTTGGGTATCAATTTCAATTTAAAATTTCTTAGTACAAATACATCCCAATTCCAATACAGTTCACTTGAAAATGATACAAATCGTTGCCTCAAGCCCTAGCACGCTTAGGCGCTCATCCTCTTTTCTGGTTCTCCTTGACTCCTGGATCTTTGGTGTTGGTAAACATGCTAGGCTCCACTAGGAGACAGTTGGCGTTGGCTCTGTGTCGTCAAAGTGTGATGAGAACGATAAATAAGGCATTAGAAGGGGCTAGAATGAGGTTGTCGAGGCCAAGCCAAGGACGGGGACTGCCAGATTTGTCATTTGAGAAATCCTACTCGTAATAGATGTACTTAATGGTGGGGAAGGCAAACTGAAGACCTTGGGAGAGTTGGACGCCGCAGACAACAGGGAGGGGGATGAGGACGGAAAAGAAGGGCATGAGACCTATGATGCAGAGGGCAAAAAGTATAGTGGCGGTGGAAAGTTTGACGGCCATGTTCTACACAATAGAGAGGTGGATGGAGAACTCAGAGAGGGAAACAGCCACAATAGACTTCATTGGTCGGATGGGCATAGGGGCCCCAATTAGTAGTCTGGTGAGGATGCTGTAGAAGGTGGTGAAGATGAGGGTGGTGCCTAGATTGAAGTGGTTGATGAGGGAGATGGAGAGGTTGATGGGGATATTGGTGCAGAGGTCATTGACGGGCCAGAAACCAGCTTCCTCCTCTTCTTCCGGGAACTTTTTTGGAGCCCTACCTTCGCTAGTTCTCCCCTCTTCTCCCCCGTCACCTAGGCTCTTGAATGACTCACCTCTTCCTCCCCCTTTGCCTATTGTATGCATGGCTGGCACTACCACTTCGGCCTTGACCTGTGAGCATGCCAACCCTTGAAGTCCACCCCCTCGATCCACGAGATCACCTTCGTCGATGAATAAATTTAGTATAAATTATTACAAAATATTTAGTTATTAATGTAAAATTTTAAAATATATAAGATGAATACAATATGCATTATAATACCAATATCTATCAATATGAAATTTGTTATTAGATATTTTATTTTTATAATTATTTATAGTAATTAAATTTATTAATTGAGTTAAAAAAATTTAGATCAGACAAAATATGCGAGTTCTTTTAACTTAAATATTTTATATTTTTGTAAATTGCAATTAGTTTTTGCTTTAATTTTATTATTTAAATTAAAGTTTATATGCATATTTTATATATTTTTAAATATTATTAATTTTTTATATTAGTAATGGTTTTGACTCTATAATTAATTACGTACTTGATCACGATTTTGTTGTTATTGATATAGTGTTACCAAAACATCTAATATCAATTTTAATATTGATATAGTATTACTAAACACCTAAGAGATTTGATTCCTAATTCTATCGTTTTTGATATTGATACTCCATCATTTATAACTATCAATATCAAAATTGATATAACCAAACAGGGCATTAAGCAGCACTTCAGTGCCAAAGTGTTACAAGCACTACTAAGTGCTCGGCTATTTTTTCTATGCCCTAATAAAATACTGCTAAGTGATCTAACTGATTCTGAATGGAGTCCAGAAAAATTGGAATCGGGCCAAATTCCAATCCGATTCTCCCTTGGGAGGGAAATTGGACAATCCCTCTAATTGCTTCCAATCCCCGTTCTTACCCTCACACCTCTCCTATTTTTGTTCCCTCTCTCCCTCTGCAACCCCCCTCATGGTGGTAGCATCCCTTTCCCTCTTCCACCCTCCCCCGGTCCCCCACTCCTCCTCCAGGCCTCCCCTCCCTCCTTGGGGCTTGCACCTTCCCCCCAGTCCCCTTACAACCTTGCCCCATCTCAATTACCTTGGAGCAACAGCACCTGGGGGAGGCTCTTCCCAGCCCCCCTTATGGCTTCCCCCCTCTCGATCCCCTTGGAGCAGCAATACCTGGGGCAAGCTCCCCCGATCACCTCGACCAATCGGCTCCCCCTAGTCTCCCCTCCCGCTTCAAGTCTAGCCTGCATTGTGATGGAAGTTTACTTCACCAGACTAAATTAGTGGCCCGTAGACAGCGTAGATTAGTTGAATCTGGAGCATCCTTCGATCTCGGATACCGCGATTTATCCTAAGCACGTCCCTACCTAGGTGTACTATGAGATTTAGTTACTATATGTTACTTCCCACTATATGGTAAATCTGGTGCTAGTTTTATGACATGGCTACATTGTCCAAATGGAGCATGATATTTACTCATACAAGTGTTTAGTTGCGCATTTTGACAGATGTATTAGTGGTCTAATGGAGCCTTTTGTATTAAGATAGGTCTATGTGGTGTATACATACCTAGTTTAGTTAAATGTGCAGAATATGTCGGTTATAATGCATATAGAATCATATTAACCTATGGGATAGTAGAAAGATATATTGTTCATAAGAACCTCCCGCCCCCCTTTGCACAGTCACCGAGCCTATCCTCTCCCCTTGGGTCTAGGACCTCTGGGCGCACCCTCTCGGACCCCCCTTGTCTAACATTCCCAAATCCCCTCCTCTCTCAAACATTTTTAAAGTTTTACTTGACAATAGCATTACTTTTTTATGTATTCTTTGTGTAGGGAAAATGATGGACAAGGAGCACGATGTCCCTACACATTGTGATATTGGATGGCAATACAGATTTTTGCTAAACGTTGATAAAAAAGAGTTAAATACAAATGGTGTGAGAAGGAAATGAATAAAGGTGTTTTTCATTTCAAACAACGCATTGGTGAGATTAGTGAAAATATCAAGAAATGTGATAAGGTACCGGTAGATATGCGACAAGAAATGAGAGGTTATTTAATTGGACCTTTTCTTGATCGGGAATCCTTTTAGAGAATCAGCTGGGATCACCGATTTGACCTTGATTCGGATCGGATCGGGACTTGCCGATCTGGGTCTCTATTCCAATTATGTGATCCTTGGTTGTTAGACTTTTTTGTTTCTAATTGCACTTTTTTCTGTTTCTATCTACTATCCAATTTGATTTTATCATTGTTATTTTCTTCATTTATTTTTTATATTGGAAAAAATGGATTGTATATTGTATGATTTGGATAAATATTTTGCGAATTTCTATGAAGGTCAAAAATATTTGGTAAGTCAGAATATATTGATGCAGGACGAAAATGGAGATGCCATATCAATATGCAAACAACTGAGCTTTCCACTTGAATCGATTGGCTGACTGGGCTGGTTGATTAATCGGAGTGATCAAACACTAAACTGGACTTGAAATGACTGACCTGGCTGTGGGTTATGGGCCCACATTAATTTACTCTGGTAGCTGATTCAAGGTATGATTTGTCCAGTTGGGCTATTTGATGGAGGAAGCCTGAGCTGAGGTGGCACTGCAAGCGGATGGCTGCAGCAGAAGGCCAGCTCATCCTGAACCAAGAGGGTACATGCTTTTGCCCGTGTGAGTGTGGGTCTTTTTTTTTTTTGAAAGAGGTGAGTGTGGGTCATGGCTGGGGTTCGTGGCTGCACACCCACACGCATGGCTGGTGCTTGAAGAAGCCTCTGGTGGGGGAATCATGGCTGATGCTGGTGGTGGGGCCTTGAGAGGGGTCATACAGTCAGACAATCGGGCCTGCTAGGCATGATAGCTTATGTTGGGCAGGTCATGGTCATGCCCAGATGCTGACGAGGAAACGGATCCTGGCACAAGATGACAAGGTGGTCAGTGCGATGCTGTAGCCTCGATGAGATGCTTGACATCATGTAAAGGCCAGACCATGCAAAGCAAGTTGGTTTGGACGACCCAAAACCCACGGGGGTCGTAGCATCTCCGAGCGACAGCCGTGCCTAGGAGGGTAATGTGCCAACCAGCTGTGTCCGCAAGCCTTCCAAAAGATACTATAGCTCTGTCGGGGGTGTGAAGAAACCTTCTAAAGGTGGTACTGTTCATGCATCATCTTCATCCGGAAAAGGGGACGATGCCGTTAGATCCTGGTGAGGTGATTTTGGTGCAAGTGTGAATCCAACAACAGGGATGAAGGCCCAGAGTATAGATGCTGTACTTTTGGGTGGCCTTGACCTCGCAGGAGGGTCTGCCAGTGGATGGGGAAGACTGGGATGCCAGAAACATAGGAGAGAGTGCCAGAAGGCTCGGTGTGTTGTGCGAGCAAGGAACAGGTAGGGGGAGTGATGCTAATGAGTGAAAATGGAGGGGAATTCATTGGTGGTGGCGACAATAGGGTGTAGAGTGGTGGGGTGGTTGGGTTTTTGGATCTTAGTCGAACTAGAGGGTGATGGTGGAGATGTGGATTGGGGTCACTCAAGGGTGCTAATCAGCCAGGATTGGTCTAAAAAGCTTCCATAAATGAGGTGGAGGGTTATCGATGCCGTCTGGGTTTAGGGGTGGACGGAGGAGGGTCACCAAAGTGAGATGATGGAGATTGGGGTGTCAGGGTGTTGACATCAAGGGAAGACAAGGGAAACCAGAGAGCCAGCAACTAGGAAAGGGAAAGGATAAGTGAATGGCATGAAGGCCGTTAGGAGAGGGGAGTAGAGACAGAACTAGGCAGTGTAGGGGGTGGAGCAAAGACTGGCCATTGTTGGGCGGGGGTGGAGACAGCAACTTCCCATTGGAGGGGGTGGAGCCAGTAGGCCGGCCTTCTTGCAGCCTTCTTGCCAAAGACGAAGGGAAGATTGGAAGAGCCGATCATCGAGAACCAAGAGGACCGCATCGATCACCCTCTCTGCAGAGCCTCCAAGGTCAATGAAGAAACTTCATGACCACTTGGGATAGGGAAGGGAGAGCACCAAGAGAGGGAAGGGAATTGGAAACCACTTTTTTCATTTCATCTTGACATGTCATTCATGCGGGAATAATGTAGGGTTTATAAAGAAACCCATTTTATAGTTAGGCCCTCTCTTTAAACTCTACTACAAAATGATCCATATAGCAAGGGAAAATGCAAAAAAATAGCTTCATAATGTCAAAAGAAAAGATAAAAATCTAGTTCTACCAATCATTTAATATAAGGTATTTCGATGTCTCCAAACTCGAATGGTCATGTCCTCGACTTTTTTGTCCATAGGATCCGATCCAATCTCTGTCATGTATGTTATATACTTATAATTTATAACATTCTCTCTTTACCCTCTTTTCTCTTCCTCTCACTTAGAACTCTTTCCCAACAATATATAGGGGTGGGCACGGTTCGGTTTAGTCCGGTTTGGACCATTTTTTTTCCAAACCGAACCAAACCGAATCACCCTCCCAAACCGAACTGAACCAAACCGAATCAATTCGGTTTGGTTCGGTTTAAACCGAAAATAAATAAAAATATTTAAATTAATTATTTCTAACATATATATACTAATTTTTATGTTAAAAATAATGAAAATAAATATCATTTTATTATAAAATTTATAAAAATATTATTTTTATTAATACTGTAATTTTTTTTATATTTTTTTGATTAAATCGGTTTAAACGGTTTGATTTGGATTAAATCGGTTTGGAGATTTTCCAAACCGAACCAAACCGAAAAGGGGTCCAAACCGAACCAAACCGAACCAAATGGGCTGGTTCGGTTTGGTTTCTCGGTTTGAACCGTTTTGTGCCCACCGCTAACAATATATACTCACACATGCATAATTAAATAAGTAAAATCACATTTACATATATGCATATATAAACACAGATTTCATTATAACATACAAATATAATTATATTTATATATATGTTTGTATATATACATAAAGCTATGCAATATTTACATGTAATTATATATTTATTTTTATTTATGCATACACGAGCATATATAGAATTATACAGCCTAGGTGATGCCTAAGCAATCGTCTTGTTGCCTAAACAAAATTGACTGCCAGGAATGCCATGGCTACCTGATCACCTTGGGTCCTTGACAACTATGCTTTTAGTATATTACCTCTAATCACCTCCGTTCGGTTGACAGGATGAGGAAACTCTTTTAGTTGCACCTCACAAGATACCTAGGATTGTGTGCTGCTTATGTTTACTTATTCTTCTGGTTAACTTTCGAAGCACCTTCTGTTTCTATTCATAAAAAATGCAACTTGTAGTCATTGGAGCTGCTTCACAAACAAAGTCAACACCTGGTGCCTCCAGTTAATTCTTGATAATACCTTTTAAGTTGCAAGTTGCTCGATGTTCATTCAGGGTCCAGATACTCTTTTGTGTTGTGTT
Organism: Cryptocoryne crispatula var. balansae; assembly: GCA_036172225.1. NCBI lineage: Eukaryota > Viridiplantae > Streptophyta > Magnoliopsida > Alismatales > Araceae > Cryptocoryne > Cryptocoryne crispatula. The sequence continues at coordinate 8,791,503 of CM069929.1, read as the reverse complement.
AAACAGTAGGCTTATGTACTACGTCAATTTGATTCCCAATTTCCACAGATTGGACCTTGCTTACTGATTGTTACTTTGCACTTACAATGGTTATAAATAAACATGCACGTGTGGAAATAGATACATCTTTTGAATGTTAGTCTGGGAAACAATTGAGTATCAGTTTATGTTTGCCGCTTGTCTTAGTCATCCATCGCTGTTAAGTCCATATTATAATATGATGCTTAGTGGACAATGCAATGGATTATGAAAGATGAGTAAAAAAGATGTTGGTGATGATAATAATCATAATACTTGATGACCTTGGTTTATATTTGACAATAAACAAATAGGAAAACTTTTTACTTGCTGTTTGATGCAGGATGAATGTTAATAGCAATTCCTTGTTCTCGGTATTCTTGAATAATCTTTTCATTCATATGAACCGTGCCTGTGTAGGATATTTGTACTTGACATTATATTTAAAGTCAGCAGGAATTTACACTGATCTTAGATCTAGGGGTTTCTGTGCATCCTAATGCTAAAAAGTCCAGCCTAATTAAGCATCTATTCTTCACCTTGGATACCAAGGGCTCCTTTGATGATCTAGAAAACATTTCGATTTAGTGGATTAGCTAATCCTAGTTGGGTAAAGTTATCACAGGATAAACTCAGATTCTGTATGGGATCAGCCGATCAGGTACCTTTTTTTTTCTTTATTCTCTTATCTTTCTATGAGAAAAGAAGTCTTCCTTTTTAGGCATCTCTGAGGGTAATTAACCTAAAATTTACCATTACATTTTATTTTAAGCAAGCACAAGATGAGAAGCACTAAATGCAGGTGTTGATCTGGCTAAAAAACAGTAAGTAAAATGTTAAACAGGATGAAAGATGGGGCAGGTTGGCTTCATCCTTGATCATCCTGGGATATCCCTAACCTTGGGGCTCACTTAGATAGCAGACTAGGGAAGTCTTAAAAAGTAGAGCAGACTATATTATGACGATTTTGATCCACTTTTAATTTTTCAGATCACTTTTCTTGGTCCAGATCAGTTCTACATCACTCCTATTCGACCTTTTTCTATGGGATACGTGGTTCAAAATTATGCCTGGATATACTAGGACAAACTAGATTTCATATTACCAAACTACTAATTGGATAAAAAATGTGTTTGAGATTGGTTGAAACCTGGTTATTTCTTTATGAAATCAGCCCTAGAGGGACTAAAATTGAGCCCATTTTACTTATGGTTTAACTTCAGTTTTTGGGTTTTAGCCTGTGGTCTTGATGAGCCATGATTCACATATTGTCAAGGACAACTCAAGTCAATTATTTGGGGTTTGGCCATATGCATTCTTTTTCACCACTCACTTTATTTTGAGTGATGTATTCAGAAATATTTAGATCATTAAAATCACATTGAATTACCTCCCCCACCCCAACTCATCTTAGGTTTACCATTTTTTTTTGTTTCTATTATTTTGATATTTTTTACTTTTTTTAACTAGAGCTTCCTTAAGACAAAACATTACAAATGTTAGGTTTGAAGAAAGAGAAAAATAACATATATCAATTTTATACAGATCAAGTTTACCTAAAAAATTAGGATAATAAAATTAGAAGTTCAATTCTATTATGTTGAGAGATTTCTTTTCCATTATTGGACTTATTATTTCAACTTAAGGCCCATTTTATGTTGGGCACCAGCCTAGATCCTAAAGAATGGGCTTCTGCCTTGACCTTAACAAATGGACTTTGGTTGTTCTGGAGCCTTGATTTTCTACGTGAACCTGGATTTGTTTTTTTCTTTTCAAATCCAACAAGTCCTGTCTACTTGTCTGGACCATCATGTCATGTGAATATACGGCACTTTATTTTCAATTTAGACATAGCAACCGGATTTCAAACATGTCATGTTGCATTGCCCTTCAGATATATATAAAAGATCTCAATGTATAAGCTCACTTTTATTTCTAGTTCAGTTTGGACCTTTACACTAAGGTCTCGTGTTTGGACCAACCCATTCTCACACTATTTAGTTTGCATTCTGATGTTGCTAAACCTATTGATTTGAATAAATTGAAAAATCTCAAACATCTACCTCCGTTGTGTAACATTAAGAAAATATTTTCACCAACTCACTCCTTCAGGCTTCAACCTCTAACCTTTATTTTCTTGTTATGTTTATGATTGGCTAGGCTGGAGTCGGAGAATGCAGCTGTGGTGGGAAGACCGTCAGTGGGCTGTCTGTAAAACCAGTAAAAGGAGATGCTGTGCTTTTCTGGAGCATGGTCTGTTGCTTGTTGCCTTGTTTGTGACAATCCTACTGAAATTTTTGCAATAAAACATCGGGCACTTCAAATGCACCAAGCCATGCTCTTTTGGTACTCGTTTTGATGTCCCTATCTTCACAGGGTCTAGACGGAACTTCGGACCCTGCAAGCGTACATGGAGGTTGTGCAGTGCTTAAAGGCGAGAAGTGGTCGGCAACAAAATGGATGAGAGAGAAAGCAAGCACATGATTCCACTGCCAATGTCTGCCCAACATACAGAGAAAGGATGTGAGGCGTAAACAAGGTTGCATGCACATTTGTTGCACCCAATTGGTACATATGGATGACAGTTTTGTCCACTGAGAGGGGCTTTTCCATTCTTCTAGTTGTACATTGAAATCACCTCAGAAAACTGAAGAGCTTATAATTCAGGAGAAAGCTTCACAGAAATGCCCAAGGATACAAGTGGGCGGCACCCAAGGTGCCCTTTTTTCTTTAGTTCTTTGAGTCGGACTGTGTATCTCCTCGTGTCTTCTTAATAGGTAGTCGATGTTTAAATTAATGGACAATCGTAATTTATAAATATTTTTTTCCTGTTTTGTGGTTGCCTGTGGAATGTGATTCTCCTGTTAGCCAGGGCAACTGGTTCACCAAAATCAGGGGTAATGTGTAAATGTTTTTATGTATGAATATACATGGCTAACTGCGGTGAGGACATAAACTAGGATATACCATCTGCAATCTAAAACAGAGTCATTTTGTAATGTACCACGGTACTCTTCCAGCTGTGTAAAAATATTCACGTTCCTAACTTGTAGTTAGAGGAGGAAACAGCAGCCGCAGATTAACCGATTCTTTTTACCTGGGGCTCCAAATGAAACGTAGATTGTAATATGATATGGAGGAATGTAAACTTAGGTACCTGAGTCCAACACTTTGGACCACTTGATTAATGGGGGTGTTTAACTTGCATGATAAATTGTAACTTTCGTTACAAAAATGTGTTTTGCAACAAAATTTGTCAAGAGGGCGTTTGGCAATCATTGCAAAAATGTGTTTGTATATAAAATTCTTTCTTGGTCAAAATAAGAGTATTTTTTATGTTGTGGTCTCCCACCATTTTTTAGTTATTCAGTGTCTCCACTTTTGTTATCATGTCTCATCAAACATGATAATTTTATATCTTTAGTCATTTTTTATTTTATTTTAATATAAAATTCTTACAATAATGTATACAGATTGTCCTTCGAACCAAACATATGTTATAAGCTGATGTATTATTTATTATGGTAGGCTTTGAGATAATAAAAGTTCAACAGCATTGATCCTTTGCTGGAATATATTTGCCATTGAAAACCCTGATTGATGAGAACCGATTTTAATATTAATTTTTATTTTTTAGTAGACACATCAGCGTTAAATTATACAGTATCTGACATTAAAAGTGCTAATGATATATTTGTGGCTAATGCTCTATCCAAATAGGCCCTGATATAATTGCAACACCCACAGAGCTACGATTTAAAGTTGGAGGTATGAAAGGAAAATAGTTAGATTATAGCTGGAAGAGATCGTATAGAACCTTAATCATCCAACTACTTTTCCTTGATTATAGAAGAACTAGATTTAAAGCTGCTAATTAACCACCCAATGTTATTTTTTTCTTGAATATAAAAGTGGATATGGGTAAATCATTGGATTTATGCACGTCTGGTGCCTCGAATTAGAATGGGAGAAAGTTATAGAAGAGACCAAGGTTGTGTTCCATGTCTTGTTTATGCCGCAGATAAATTCCATATCGTGAAATGATGTGTGGGGGAATAAAATAACTTAATATCATGTTTGGTTACAGTATCAAAACTAATATTATATTAATATTAATATTAATATTTTAAAATATTTTAAAATTAAAGTTGATACAAGTTAACACTTGTATTACGTAATATTTTTATTTATATTACAAAGTTTGAAATTGATAATATTAATTAAACATTTTTAGTGATTACTATCGATATCAATATCAGTTGATATCGATAGAAGTGTCTAATAATATAATTAAACAAGGCATAAACTACTGTTAGCATAATATTAATTATCCTTTAAAGAAAAAAGTAGTAAAGGTGGGATGCACAATTAATGTAGGGTATGTTGCATGAAATCACTGGCTTCTGACAGTATATAAAATAATAAAAAAATCTATAACTGATTCCACAAAAGTATAGATAAAAACGTACAACATGGATATTGACATGTCAAATGGGTAAATATAAAAACGCGCATGTATGGCGGTGCTTGAAAAGATAAATTACTTTGAAGAAAAAGATATTATATATGCATAGAGGTACACAGAGACCGTAACGGGTAGTTGTAAAGAAGAATATAAAAAATATATTGACAAGAAAATGATTGATTATGCAATAACTACATCAGGGTAACTTCTGCCTAATGATGCTGGCCGCTCGGTAGGCATTTCCGGTAGGGACCGAGTTTGCGGGGACTCGATCTCTGGTCGCCCGTGCGTGGGACGGACTTCGGGCCAACACGGTTATGATCAAAAAAAGAAAATGATTGATTATGCAATAACTACATCAGGGTAACTTCTGCCTAATGATGTTGGCCGCTCTGTAGGCATTTCTCTCGCCGGGATTGTGAGAGGGTGGAGTTCGAGGGTGCCCGGTGACGCCCGGCGTTTCCCCCGGGATGGGGGGAGGTTTCTGGTAGGGACCGAGCCAGCGGAGGCTCGATCTCTCGTCGCCCGTGCATGTCACGGACTTCGGGCCAACACGGTTATGATAAAAAAAAGATAAATTTCTGCCTGATGATGAATATGACGTACGGTTATATAAGGCAACTACTTTGTAAATGAGTCTAAGGAAAGTTTGTTATTGTACGGTCTTTTCTTCTTAGCGGAGCAAACATTTTGCAAACCCACACATCATACCTAGTCATGACTCATACCTAATATGCAGAAGCGGCAATCCTTTTTTAGTCTTATGTATCCGATCAACTTCTTGTCCAAGTACACTGTAGGTGTTCATTTGAAGGTTATTTGACGTGAGAGGAAACATCTTAAAATAGAAGCGTCACTTAACATCAAAAAGTTGCAGGTTATTTGATCTACTGAATTTCAAAAAAACATAGAATTATTTCAAAACCCATGGCCGATTATTGATCATTTAATTTATTGCAATATACTTATCTTCATCCAAGGTACATTGTTGATGAGCATACGGCAGATGCATTTATGAGATGAAGAAGATAGATAAATAATAAGCCAAATGCATTCATAAGTTCAATTATTGACAGTCGTAATATGTTTTATAATAACACCAACATTCATATTGATTAAATATGATGCTTTTATTTCAACAAATTATGATGTATCCTATCAATTTCCTAGAGTTTACTTGACATGGTGAATTTCTATTTCAATCAATATATTATATAATATTTAATATATAAATATTTATCATTTGTGCTTTATGATACATTTAAAATTATGTTAATTTGTACACAAAATCTATAATATATAACTATAATCTAACTAAATATAAAAAGCGGGAATGGATTTTTTTGGTCCTCCGCACCTGGCGTATTTTTTTGCCCATATACATTCTTCTATTTACAGCCAATAGTTTCACGATGATAGCTTGGTAACTCCGCGTGGGCGATCTCCTCTCCCCCAACGGCTACAGGGTTCCCGATGGTTTCTCCTGCCGTTCACCCTCACTCGATGGTTTCAACACCTTAGCATCGGCCGTTTAATCCTCCCCTTATCGGCGACTGATCACCATTGTACCCTTGTACGACTTTCTCGCGACTAGAGGAGGAGGAGGAGAGTTGGATTGGAAGTGCTCGCGACTGGAGAAGGAGGGCCAACCTGCCAGATGAAAGGAATAATGCTGCTTGGATCCGTCGGCTGCTACCCGTTGCCTCATCTAGTTTTCTCTCATCCACGTGGAATTACCTAACCAACACTGCCCTTCAGCCATTGTTTCCTCCACCCGATGCCCCATATGCTCTAGCCGCCAGCGCCACTTGTCAATGCAGATGAAGTGACGGAGGCGAAGATCACTCACGGAAGCTCTTGCTGAGGCATCCTCCCCTACGATCCCTCCAACCGTGCCCAAGGACACCAACCACCTTGCCATTGTGCTCCTTGCACCGCCAAGATGAAGTCCCGTATCTTAAGCATTCTGCAGCTAAGCTAGCTAATATGATACTTATTTGAATCGGGATCTGCTCTAACCAGTCCATACTTGGAATGTATTGAATAGACTCTTACACATGTATATATTCTCTTTTGATGTGTTTATGGTATTATTGATCTTACACATGGATATTATTGATCTTATAGGTTGGTGTTGAGGCATTTGAGCAAGTAACTTCTGGAAATGTCCTTGGTGTCAACCGATTTGTGGGTGGATTCAATGAACTACTACAGAAGTTCTATTTTAACTACATCTTATCTTTGTTTTTTCAATGAATATTATAATGAATCAACTAATCATCGTTGTTCTTGAACATTTTTCAATTTTTTATATCATTTTAGCTGTGCTGGTGCTTCTTGTTAAGATCAAAGATGTTAGTGCTTCTTTTAGTTTATTTCAGTTGGTGAGCAGAGTACATGGGGTTGATCTTGTCAAAGATGTTTGTAGAAGCTCTGTGAGCTTCAGATGCTCTATCTAATCGAGAAATTTGTAAGTGGATTGGGTTGCTGACCTTGAGCTGTTGCAGCTGTGTAAGAGGATCCACAACAACTTCACATTGGTTGCCGGGGCAGAGGAATTTTCTCAACCATTCAAAATAATTGAAAAACTACCCCAAATGATGGATCTATCCTAACCAGCCCATACTTGGAATGCATTGAATGGACCCTTACACATAGATCAAACTAGGAAGAGAACAAGAATTTAGCTATTCCAATTTAATTGGAATAGAAATTATGAAACATCTTAATGTTTATTAATTGAATTAAAATTGAACTAAAATGATTCTGCTGCTAAATCCAGTTGACTATAATCCGACTTTTGGAGCCATGATCAGAGTCAGATGCCTATTCAATTTTTCTTTATTGGCAAAAAATGTCTATTCAGTCAGAATATTAAAATTAATATAAAATAAATTATGATTTTAATATCAGAGAATCTTATATGATAAATAATTCTATAAAATTAATAATTATAAAGATGTAGTTAATGTTAATACAGTGAGAATGTCATAATCAAACGAAACAAAAGAGAAGATCACATCTTGTACTTGCAATAAAGCAACAAAGCCTACGTAAAAAGTAACTTCAGTTATCACTCCAGCTTCTCCATGAATTCTACTCAAATTTCATATGGGAAGAAGGAAAATATGATGAGCGATGGAGATCCCAAAGTAATGTTAATACCCATCCTCAAATTTTGCAATTCTAGAAGACGATTATCTTGACGAGAATAATGCCCATGAAGATCCACAGTGCTTCTTTAGAAGCACTTCTTGTGAACAATTGAAGGACTTGACCATTGTACTCTACCTTGGAGATCCACATCTGCAATGACAAGGTGAGTGAGTTGGGGTCAAAACTAAGCCAAGCATCGAAGATCAAGCACTCTAACTTGGGAAACATAACATTACATCCTTAAACTCAAAAGTCCTTGCTTCCAACAACATAGTAAGATTTTTTATTATTTTAATTACAACATAGTATTGTATGTCATAGGTTTTATAATTTTCTTTTTCCATATTTGGTTATAGTGCCAGTGCCACTTAATGTAGATCTAACATAATTAAATGTCGTTAAATCAAGATAAGGCACTGCCATCCCTATGCCTTGACAGCACATTCCGTTATTGCATCTCCAACATCACCTAGCACCATCATAGTTTTAATATTAGATTACTTGATTAAGGCCAATGAAATTTATTTTCCAGCCAATTAACGATGATGTTGAACTGAAGCAAACCAAGCAAGTCAGCCCTTTTTGAGATGGAGAATTACACATAGGGATTGAATTCTCATGGTCAAAACATAGGATCTCCTTGTCTTGGTGATGTCATCTAATTGTAACCCATGCGTCAAATTACTAGGATGTAGAGAGAAGCATAAGAAAGTCACATATGGCACTTCGTTGAAGTATGAACTTGGTAGGGAGATTAACACATGTAAGTAATATAGATGCATGGTTAAATATAGCAAAATTGTGTTCATTCTTTAAAAAGTTGAGAAGGTCACATGGATCTAAAGGAGGAAGCCCACTAAAGGAGCGTTGTTTGTTTTGTAACTCAATTGATTTATGTCTGTTTTATTTTTTTGGTTTAGTATAACAAAATATTATAGATTCTCCTAAGAGCTGAACAGGTAATAAGGGACTAAAAGCGTAAACTCATCTAAAGAAGATCGTTTGTCTTATATCTTAGTTATTTTTGATGGTTTTACTTTTTGGTTACTATTCAAGGTTTTGAGCACAAGAACTGTCACATAATGACATCTTGTGAGGTTGTCTTTTTCTATTTTTCAAAAGCTTATGTTATTGTTGGATATGTGAGTTCCTAGGTGTAATTTGAGAGGAGGGCGAATATGCATAATAGGTTATGTAGCCTGTGAGATCTGCCATCATTAGGATTCTTATACTTTGGTTTTTTTGAGATTTTTTTTTGGAAGGTGGTTGTGATCACAATTCTTCATTGTAGAGAAAGGAAGTACATTAAAATAGAATCTTTAGTTTTTTGTGATCTTCGAAATTTTTAGTCTGTCCGAATAAAAAATTTCAAGTTTATTTATTCTATAGAGATTAAATGTTTAATATGTACAGTCGAATATTATATAAATTTAAAACTGATGATGTTTTATATTATATATATTTAATAATATTTTTAATTCAATAATACATGTGCTAAGCACATTTTTTAGCTAGTATTCACATAGAGCAGATTATCTCATATGTCCATAAGAAGAAAGTTCCTCAGCATGTCTCTCAATCACTTGTAAATTTTCTCTAATTATTAAAAAAATTTCACAGTGATTAAGTGGTTCATATAATTACTGAATATACTATTTTTGAGTTATTAACCCCTCTAAAATATAACCAAGATATGTATATAGTTACTAAAGAGCTCAGCAATATTTTAAAGGAATTAATAATTAAAAATAGTAGATTTAATAATTATATGTATCATTTAATAATTATATTAGTGTTTTAGAAACTAGAAAAAATATCAAACTACTGGGAGACATGTGACTCTCTCTAATTGGTGACCATAGATCTTCTCTCCTATTAACGTTTGAAATAATTTGCACTGACCCACATAAATAGGAACGTGGAAAAGTCCCATGTCAAGCAGGACCGTGCATATATATATATAGCTATATATTTATATATACACATATACATACATATATAGGAACGTGGAAAAGCCTTTGGAGCTTTATAACTAGAAATTTTTTCTCTAATTGCAAAAAGAAGAAAACAAAGAAACACGAGATTTATTGTGTAATATCCTGAAAAATATTAGAATAAAGAGGAGTTATCACGTTAGATAAGATCACCCGTGGGATAAAGATCGCTAGGAAATCCTATTTTGATAAGATAGTTTTATTATTATCTTTGCGTCTCTCTTATCCTCCCTACAAACACTAAGATTTATTTTGACAACCAACATGATGGTCTCGTGACAATGATCTCTTAAAGATACAAAGATCTTCGAGTAGATGGTATCCTTTTCTCTCGTCAGCACATCTTTCAAAAGAGATTTGCAAATTTGCTTTTGCGTCGAGTGCTCAAAGATAGAAGAAGAGAAGAGAGGATTGAGTATTTGTCAGCCCACAAAACAATATATGGAAGATATATTTATGTAAAAGAGAACAAGAAACATTGTGAGAAAGAAATATTTGCACATGAATCCATTGGATGTGTCCCCACGACAAGGGGCATGTAGGAGACCCAATTGCTCTATTCTACGTACAACGACATCCCATCCAATGTAAGAAACCATCCTATGAATTTTAATGTAGCAGAAACAACGATTCATATAGGTTTATATTTATCTTGTCTCGATCAAAATTGAATAACGAAACTAAAAAATCGATCAAAATGGGTTGAAATATATTAGATAGGAATTCATCTAATCCCTTGTAGAGGAAGAGGAAGAACTTCTCAAAATTTTCAAATTGTTCAAATATCCGGTCTCTAGTAATATCCACATGAATTTCATCCAAAGTAGGGTCTCCCTTTGCACGAGCTCAAGAACTCTTCTTGAACAGAGCTCCATCACCATGAATATCTTCCAAATAGAGGAGGAGATAGGGAGGAGGCTAAGGATATAGTTCTCACCCTTAGCTTGACAAGGTTTAGCCGGAACCATCAGTATTTATAAAGAATTTAGAATTGTTTATAAAATTTCAAAATCTTCATAAATTACATATTTACCTATGTACTTATGTATAAGTTCTTATGTGTGTGACCCATTAGATCTAATAACTAATTTGGTTGAGACCTAATTAAAATAAAATAATTATATTAAATTAAATTAAATATATATATATCTAATAATAGATTAGGTTACGAGGATAATCTTATTTCTATTGAGCCTTTCCATAATCAATTATCACACAGATATAAACTCTCGTCAAATCAATATCCTAGTTAGAAATGAATACGACATTGTCTATTAACTTCTTTGTGTACCAACTCTATAAAATCATGTACTAAAAATCAGATCAGTTGAAAAACTCTTTTTATAATTATCTTCTCTACTCTAGCCAAGGATTTAGAGTACTGTCATAAAGAAGATTCACTCTCGCTTATTGATAGTGAATGATCTCTTGTAGTCCACTAAATTGTCTCTATTGAGTTTTTCTTGTACCCAATGTATCGATATACTAAATTATTTAAAGTGTAAATGCACACTAGGTCCATTTTAAGGAAATCACTTTACCACTAAGTCCGTTTTCAAAAACATTTTTTCATTAGATCCGTTTTTTCAAAATATCGTCACACCCACTCCAATTTAGATTTGAAATGTTGTTTTTGCCCTTTGCACATTGAAGAAGGCGGCGGCCCTCTCGGCGGTAGTGCCCCCCCGCCGGCCCCCTCCCCCGCGGCCGACGCTCTCCCCCCCCGGCGGCGTCCCCCCCGGCGGCGTCCCCCCGGATGCGAACCGCGAAGCCCCCCCCCCCCCCCACCCCCGCAGGGACCCGGTCGGGCCGTCCCTCGGGACGGTGGCGTCGAGGGAGTCGCAGAGGGCGCGGCAATAGGCCGAGGCCTCCGAGAACCGCGCCGCGAACGGCGCCGTGTTGCAGTTCATCTCCTGCTCGACCAGGGTCACCACCCGCGGCGAGAGCGAGCGCACCCGGCGGCGCCGTGGTCGCGGGGGTTCTCCGGCGTCACGCTCTCGTCCGGCGAGGGCGGTAGAGAAGGAAGGCGAGGTTGACGGCGAGGGCCTCGTCGGGGTAGCAGCCGAGGGCGGCGGCGTCCCGCATCGGATGCCCTTCGATCCCGGCACGGTAAAGCGCCGGCCGACGTCGGCGAGCTCCGCCCTCGCTTCTCTATCCGCTCGCCGACCATCTTCGTGGAAGTTGCCGCCGCCGTTATTGTTCCGTGGATTAAGTGGGGGAAGCGTAGGGTCCGCCACAGCCGTGATCCGGACGGTAGGGCAGCCGGGAGATGCTGGCAGCTCCGCCAGTGCGTCGACGAGGGCCGTGTACTGGAGACCTTGGCCGATGTCGAAATCGACGATGTGGATCTTCGGATGGCCCCTCGTGGCCTCCAGGATTGCAAGATTTGCAGCGACGAGGCCCAGGTAGAAGCACGGGGAAGACTCGTGCAACATCCTCGTCGCTCGCAGGTGCTCGATGCTGCAGAGCTCGACATCTGGGAACGTGCAGGTCCCCACCGGCGACGAGAGGAGGTTTATGCGAGCACGGAGGGGACAAAGCGGACAAAGCGATTGAACTCGGGGGAGGGGGGTAAAAGTGGGATTTGAAAATGATCTGATGAAGAAATGGACTGGGTGATAATGAAATTCAGTGTCAACGGACTAAACAGTAACGAAATGTGGTCAATGGAGTTTTTAGTAAAGTTATTTTCTTAAATAGACCTAAGAGTAATTTTCCCTTATTTAAATGATGATCCATAAATCAATAGTTAAAGCATAAGTTCCACCCAAATAAAATCTAAAGTATCTTTTTGATATTTGATAACCCCCTGGTGTCTGATAAATATGGAATATTGCCTTGATCTCAAAGTTATTCACATACACGGCCTCCAGTAATATCATTCTAAGTTAAAAAAAAAAAAATTCTTTTATCTTTCGTTCGTCGCGGGAGAAACTTATACGAGGGTCAAATTTCTAGATAAGTTGAAAGAAAAAGAAAACAATAATCGAGTTAGGGATGCCAACAGTAATAGAGACCTCTGATTATCCAACCTATTCTCTAAATTTACAAAGAATTATATAAGACGTACGGTTTGCGAGCTTCTGGTAATAACTAATCCATTAATTATATTTAATAGAACAAAAATAAATACATGGGATAAAATTGATTAATGTATTACCTGTTAATCAAAGTGTATCATCAAATGACCCAGGGAACGACAACATAGAACAATATGCAAGTTGTGCGTTATAACAGAGTTGAAAATCCACAAAGCTATTGATTTAATTTGTTTCATTGTTAAATAACTTTCCGACGTTGATATCTAAATCAGGAAAAAGAATACGAGGAAAAGAGGAAAAAATAATATTATTTATGTTTCCTTCATTCTTCCCTAGAATCCAGATCTCCCCGTCAACATTCAACTTGTCACAAATTGGGGCTGCGTCCCGTGGCTTCCCTCAAAGTCCTTGGTCCTTCGAAACCAAATCACAAACAGAAAAGATATCAAAATTAAAGACTGTTATCAACATCTTCAAATCTCTCTCTCTCTCTCTCTCTCTCTCTCTCTCTCTCTCTCTCTCTCTCTCTCTCTCTCTCTCTCGCAGTCACTCCCGAGGGTCTAGTCAAACGTTGCCCCCCGAGAGTTAATGTTGCAGTATTATTAATTCAAGGGTGGAACATGATCCGGAGTCGTTGCGGCGTCTGACGAAGAGACGCGCACTTCAACGTCATAATGCTCGGTGGTGAGTAAATAGGCAAGTATACTAGTTAGTACTATGTATCCTGTTCTGGCGCCTATATAAATGATGAACTCTCGCGATGCCCCCATATCGTCTTGCATGCTTGTAGGTTAACAACAAGCTAGCGTCAGCGCAGATTAATCGATCGTCGGGGCCGTGGGAGATGACCATGTCACCGCCGCTGCAGAGGGGCAATACTACCGCTCTCGGCTTCCTGATGATGATCTCCCTGCTGCTACTGCTGGTCTTGCTCCTCCAATATGCCGAGACGTCAGGTGCGTACCTATTTATACACATGCGTACGTGTGTGTGTATATATATATATAGCTTCTTGATCATTGCTCATCGCCTCCGTTCCTCATAGTCTATCATCATCATCGATCGTATCATCATTTTAATTAATTAAAATGTTGTACGTGGGTGTTGCAGCGGCGACTGACTGCCACTGGCAGGGCGACTGCAGGAACAAGCTGCAGTGCGCCATCAACTGCGCGGCACATCACTACTCTTCGCATGATGCAGCCTGCGTCCCACGCGGGACGCAACTTCAGTGCTGTTGTCTCGTCGATGGAGACGGCGGATCAGACGCTCCTCCTCGCTTCCCTTAATTGACGGCTTCTCCCCATGCAGGCCCATATATATACATCATAATTATTTCGTCCACATACATACATATAGATATATATATATATATATCCATGTATTTGTGTTCACACACATCCTACGTACATCTCTGTATATGTGGGTACGTGTGTTTTTCCTTTGTGGGTCTCTGCTTGCTGTCGTCGTAGCTGGGTATATCGACGTACGATTTACTTTCCGATTTCCATTACTGATTGCCGTGATATATGAAATTTATATATTGGATGAGTGTTTAGTGCGTGCAATTATTGATGTACTTGGCCGACCAACCAGAATAGAACGGCGCAGTTTAGTCTGTCATCGCGCACACTGTGTTACAATAAAACAGACTTTCAGCGAGGGATCTGATTTGATGTATGCTGTGAAAATTCGAGGGAATAAAGAATAAAATTAAATTTTTCGTAAGGTATTAATGTGTCTTCGTTAAATTAGAGAATAACTCCAAGTCCCAAGAGCAAAAAAGTTCTATCCCAAAAAACTATCGAAAAATTCTCGAAAGGCGTTATCAATTTCCGAGAGAGAGAGAGATATGTGCATCTTTCTTGGTAGAGATAATTAAAGCCGTACATCTGATCCACGCACGTCAATTCCCGTTGTGTCCTTATTTTTTGTTCTCATAGGCATGCATATACGAGTATATACGCACGTCCGTGCATGCTTGACATGGGTTATTTACTATTTATGATGTCCGCCTAATGAGTTCGGTTTGCCTCGGACGTCAGAACAAGTAAAGTCCAGTCTAATAGTAGGAGACGGTCACAACTCTCAATCACTTAAGTGATAATTTAAGAGTGAATTAACATGAACTATTAATGAACAAATTTTATAACGAATTACATGTGATTCATAACAGATTATATATATTATAATTCATAGCGGTTCAATCCATTTCGTAACGGGTTACATTATGGTTCGTAACGAGTTATACTACAGTTTATAACGGGTGAACCGGTTATGAACTGCATTACGAATAAAAAGTGAACCGTTAAAAATTATAGTGTAACTCGTTACAAAATATGGTTCAGTAACGACTCTTGCCGGTTCACTCTTGAACCACCACTTAAATGGTTGAGAGTTGTGATTATCTCCGGAGATCGAGGAACTTTCCTCCTCCAGACGTCTGAAGAGATCCTAACTCCCGCCTAATCTATGCTCATGCATGCAACGCTCCAGCTTTCCGGCTAAGAAGAAAAGATCCTACGATAACAAGCATTCTTTTGGACTCGATTTACAAGCCGTTGCATCATATATCCTTCATATTCATCATCGGGCAGGAGTCACGCTAATGTTTTTTATTACATATATATTTATCATTTTCATGTCAAATCTTTTCAATACCCTTTTTATATATTTAAATATATATATATAACCACCCTGATCGAGCGATGGTCATTGTGTATCTTTATACCTACCATCTTTTTTTTGGGCAAGTGATATACTTTATTTCAAATTTAGCATACAATTGATCAGATTTGAAGTGATTTTCACTAGCTTCAATAATAAGGTTTCTAACAAGTGAAAAGTCATCGTCAATAATATTTTATGATGGCTTTAAAACTCATTGTAAATCCATCGTAATTAAGTCCGTCGCTAATGATATCAGCAATTACTTAGAAGAAGTTTGTCGCTATTTATGATGTTTTAATCGACAGCTTGAATGTCATCGACAATACTAACAATGATTGAAAAGTCATCGTCATTATTTTTTACTGATATTGACTTGTAATTGTCGTCACTACTTTCTCCTTATGTAAGAGAAGAACACCGACAACGGTTGAAAGCTATCATAAAAATAGTCAATTAGCTCCCCGTTGACTTTCGAGGTCAAGATGACTAGTTTGGTGATGATTGAAGAGCTGTTGCTAGTGCTTTAAGCCATCGCTAGGATCATCATTAGGGACAGCCCATCACTAATAAATTTTATTAATAAAAATATTTTTAATGTTATAAAATAAAAATCCATATAGGAATTATAACCATGCGTGGATATACAATCACCCATGTGTATTTCATTCACATTTCACAATACAAACAATTATCCTATGATTTCATTGGTTCACAATTCAATACACAATCTATAAACAATTTCTAATTTATTTATCTACAATTTTATACATAATTTCATCCACAATTCCATACACAAACAATGAATTGGTAATTTCATTCATCCACAAAATACAACTCATAACAAAATTAATAACTCCATCAAAATTAACAACTCATTCATTGCATATAGTTAAATAGAATAAAATAATAGTCGTGTATAAAGAAATAAAGATATAAACATAACCGAATCATCCTCTCCAAATGATGCCTTCTCCTTTTCTTCCTCATTGGCATCGTCGTTGCCCTCGCTATTGTCCTCCTTTCTTTATCTTGGAGGCGGTCTAAAACTTGATGAGTCAATGGATGGGGGAGTCTTTGATCAATAAATCTTGACTAGCATTATTATGTTAGCCATTTGATTATCTCTATAAAACTTCATTGTTTGTAGAATATTTGTTGTTGGAGAGAATCAATCACTATGTTTTATCTTTCTAAGTCAGTGGATTACTTCTTCACTTTGTCTATCAACTTCAAGATTAGCAGATTAGTTGTGGTGTTAGCACCTCCACCGTTTACACCATATTAGGTGTTGCAAATATGTCCTCTCCCCCCACATCAGATCCATACCAATCTATCTTTGTCAAAGACGGTGGTGAATACATCTTCAACAGTGAATAGATGATTAGATATCTCAACATTTGATTCCTCTAACCATGAGACATTCATCAATCACTACATATTATCCTAAAAACAAACTTGCATTAAGATTTATTTGAAATGAATGATGATATTAATATAGATAAATTAGATATAACTTTCTTTAACAAGAAATTATAAATTTATTAGACTTTAATATCCTACAAAAATTTTATTATATTTTAATAATTGATAAAACATCATGCTCAAATGAATAGAAATTTAAATTAACAAGATTTTTTACCTTATTCTCATTTCTGACCCATGTGTCGCATATATGATGTCATTGGTCCGGTTCATATTGTGGAGACAATCTCGTGGGCCTCCTCCAGTTATTATCTTATAAAATACTAAATACATAAAATTTATTAATTTTAACATATAACAATGAAAGAAAAAAACTAAATATGTTATTACCTTCTTTTTTAGAGCAATTTGTAGACACGCAATTTTGGCCCAGTTGGAGAGTTTAAATTCTTGTTTTCATGGAGAATATTTAAAGCAAATCGTGTTTTCCGGACGGATCAAGTTTCTGGCACGTTCCGAAGGGGATCGATAGAGCAATCGGCCGGACCGAATACCCTGTATGTAGGGCACCTGGCGCCCTATTTATAGGGCACCAGGCGCCCTACACACAGGGCACCTGGCGCCCTACATACAGGGCGCCTGGAACCAAATCAAATCGATTCGATCGGCTGATTTGACCCCCCGCAGTGACTCGCCTTGTTGATCTGACAAACCTCATGATGCTGGCGCCCCATATACAGGGCGCTATGCCGCGTGGCACTGCTTTTCGGAAATGGCCAAAGTGCCCTCTTTTGAGCTATAAATAGACCTCCATTTGGAGCTTGGAGGAGGTTCCAAGTCCGTACCACCTTAGAGCCCATCCAAGACTACGTTTCAAAGCCATTCTCATCTCCCATAGCCTTTCAAACCAATCCAAAATCGTCCACCAAAAACCCGAAAAACCTTCTGTTTCTGCCACCCAGAAACATGTTTTTTCTCCAACTTTGAGAGCTTCTATCCGTCTCTCCTCTTACATCCAGCATCCAAACCACCTTTCATTAGCTTCATTTGCATATTGTCTACAAGGAGGAGCCCCTACTTCGTCCCGGAAGCCGCCCAGCACTCCGGAGCGGCGTTGCGAAGAGGGGAAGAAAATCTGTTCGGGCCAGACTTAGTGCTCCGTATACAGGGCCCTTTGACCTTGGTCAACGCGCCCCATAAGGGGGGCACCTGCAGCTAGCGCCCTATATATAGGGCACCAGCAGGGGCAGAAGCTCGTTTTGCCATTTTCGGAGTCCGATCGCCCGTTTGATCGAGTTTTTGTCTCCCTTTTTCATCTTAGCATCGTTCATCATGTTATTTAGCATGCATTTGATCATTTTGCATCTCATATATGTTTAAAAACCTACCCTACGAAAAATAGGGGTTGGGATTCCGTCCCGATCCGGTTAGTTTATTCCTTTTTGCATGATTCAGAGTCTTTATCAAGCATGATGCTACACTCACGCCAGAGCTAATGATCTTCACTTTTTTTATGTTTTATGCAGGACATTCTTAGATGAATCGACCAAAGTGAAGCTTCAATCCGATCGTAGGTGAAAGAACTCTCTAAAGCTCTCCTCTCTCGGCCGGCCGAGAAAGGAGAAGTTAGAACCAAACAATCTCCCCCCTGTTTACATCCCCAAGGTACGACGGTCAAACTCCTTCTAGTCCATTTGCTTAACACCTAATAACACTTTGGAGCCTTCGGCTCCTGGCGACCACACACTTCACCTTCCTTCACACATACACACTCTCCTTCTCCTCTTCTTCTCTCTCCCTCGCCGACGCATGTGCGAGCCGAGCCGGCTCATCCGGGTGCCTACACAATTCTTTGTTTTCTCTATGTTCCCACATATGTCTTAAAATGATGCATCTATAGATGCAAACCACTTAAATATAAAATGTTGCTTCACCACTACAAAAGATTGATAATCATTAATAGTATACTATTAACCATAATGTATCAATTAAAATAAAAATATAATCAATATAATTACCTTAAGATCTTGGAAAATGACATTTCTTCTCTTTTGAAAAGAGTGATATAGTTTTTTTACCATAAATTACAATACACTCTATTGCAAACTCCAATATAGAAGGTAAATGCTTGGCCATGCAGACCTACACCTAACCCCCTACCAATTTAGTATTCAAGGTCTCTCCAAGCGCTATTGTTCTTACATTATACATCTTGGTTAAACCTCTTCCATGTCTACCAGATGTAGCTAATTAAACACAAGTTTTGAAAAATTAGAAAGTAATGTATCTATAATGAATCTAAAAGATTTAATAAAATATATACTTAAGGTGATGGTAGATGATGTGCCTACAGATTTAAGTGTCACCAGAGTAAGATCAAAAACCAATGCTTAAGAAGGTGTAGGCTCAACAGGTGCCCTCGATGTAGGTCAAGAATCACTTGGCTGAGATGTACTAAAAGGTGGATCTTTCTAAGAATCATATCCACCTGACCTAGCAATGGATCTATTGATCCACCACCTACTTGACATGGTGTACCAACATGTCTGCCAACTCTTACTATATTTATTCATCTACAACATGATAAACTATAGTAATTATTAAGTTATTATAAATCAATTATGTTAAAAAGGAGTTGGTAAGCAAACTAAACCAATTTACTAAATTGGTTTTTAACACTTTTTTTAGGATCATTTACCTATTTGGATTGCCCTAAATAGTCATAAACTAAGTTTTAACTTTTTTGGGGTTTTTATGACTATTTAAGCCAATCCAAACTAATTACCAAATTGGATTGGCCTAAATGGCAATGGTTTGGGACCTAACTATTTTTTTGTTTTTGGTTTATATGATCATTTACAGCAATCCAGGCCAATCCAAATTGGTAACGGCTTGGATTGGGCTAAAAGTCCATAGATTAAAAACTAACTATTTTTTAGATTTGTATGACCATTTAAGCTAATCCAAGTGTTTGGGTTCGTAAGGCCGTCTAAGTAACTAGTTTGTATTGTTATATAGCCATGGTTTAGGGCCTAACTCTATCCTGATATCAATCTCTATCTATATCTCAATCCTGATCTTGATCCAAACTAATTTCCATCCCTATCCTTATCTTAATCTCTATCCAAAATAGCCTCTATCCAAACTAGTCTCTATCTCTATCTGGATCTTGATCTCAATCTCTATTCCAACATCTATCTCTACACTAGTAAAATTTTCATCTCATAACTACTATCACATATTAAAAAATTATAATAAAACCATATCAAGAACCTTCAAGATACTTGGCCAATACAAATATAAATTTTATATTTGTATTGGTTGAGTTTCTTGAAGTTGTACCTTTTCATCGATTATACCAAATATTATAGGTACATTAATAGGTTGTTATTGAGATGATTATAGTTCATCATCACTCTCATTTTCTGATATGTTATAATAGTTGCAAGTTAAGGATTTTACCAGTATCACCATCCCTTTATCCAAGTTCTTACCATTCCTTGTTCCACTTGACTTGCAAGTGCAAATATTTCATCGATCTCTAGTTTTCTATGTATTTAATAAGATAAATCTATAATCCTTAACCTTAAAACCTCTATCTTTATTATACAAATCTTATCATTCACATTCAAAAAGTATTAAAGGACTACTTCTATCAAACGACATCTTAAGTATATCTAATATTTATCTATGATATCTTACAACTTCATTGAAGTTCGGTATTCACAATGACACCAAATAATTGAGTTAATTTGGTAAAATCTAAATCCATCATTCAAAATATAAATTTATTGCATAATATCCATAAAATGATGATGCAAATCTTGAGGGAGTGAGCAAAAAAATCTCAAGCTTCTCAATATACCTAGAAGAGCCTATGTTTCTTAACTCCTGAACATGTGATCTGAACCATGCTAAAAAAATTTGTTCTATACTTTATTTATCATTAATAGCATCACTATATTCTCAATAAAAATAATTTATACTATAAATTTAATTCAAGATATATGTATGGATTAAATATTATTCTATTTTTATAAAAATTCAAGGCACATGTCTGCATTTCAATGGACAACCAATTAGTTTAAATATTGAGCACTCTTTGTGATCATCTTCATATTAACCACCATCATAGTTCTAATACCTACTATGTCCTCTCACATCCCACATATATATAAAAGTAAATTGTGCGCATTTCTCACCCAAATAGGCCTAGGCAATTGAATCTTCAACTCTCCTTGTTGTTCACAAAATCTTTGAATCTCTTTAAATATCTTTTAATTGATACATGTAAGGAATCATCCATAAAATTTTGTGCAGCAGAAGCGACAATTCCTATGGGTTCCTTTAAAATTGGTCTCAGTCGGAACTGAACGACGAAAAATCGGAAACCGATCAAATCGAGTTCGAATATACCTGATGGGGATTCATATAATCCCATGGAGAGGAAGGATATGAAGTTCTCAAGCTCTTCAAACCGTTCACGTGTCCGGTCTCTAGTAGTATTCACACAAACTTCATCCACAGCAAGTTCTCTCTTCGTACCGACCTCGAGAACTCTTCCCGAACAGAGCTCCATCTCCCATGGATGCCTTCTAGAGAGAGGAGGTAGGGAGGAGGCTAGGGGACGTGATTTTCACCCTTGGCTTGATAAGATTTGACTGAAACCATTAGTATTTATAGAGAATTTTGAAATTTTTCATAAAAATCTAAAATTTCCATAAATTACGT
Organism: Cryptocoryne crispatula var. balansae; assembly: GCA_036172225.1. Taxonomy (NCBI): domain Eukaryota; kingdom Viridiplantae; phylum Streptophyta; class Magnoliopsida; order Alismatales; family Araceae; genus Cryptocoryne; species Cryptocoryne crispatula. The sequence continues at coordinate 8,770,006 of CM069929.1, read as the reverse complement.
TCTTGTCTTTGTACTTGTGGATAAATCCTTTTGTGTGTGACACATTAGGCCCAATAGCCTATTTTATTGAGGCCTAAACAAAATAGATTAATTCTATTTAATTTAATTAAATCCGTTATCCAATAACAGATTAATCGGCCTTCCGATCATGAAGGGTACAAGCCACATCCCATAATTCCAAATGGCTATGGGGATAATCTCATCTCCATTGAATATTTCCATCATCAGTTGTCGTATGGATATAAACCCTCATCTATCCAATGTCCCGGTCGAAAACGAGTACGTCATCGACTGTCAACTCCTTAGTGTACTTACTCTATAGGATCATGTACTCAAAATTGGATCAATTGGAAAAACTCAATTTTCAATTATCCTATCTACCCTGGCTAGGGATTTAGAGTACTATCACATTGGACACTTACTCTCACTTACTGAGAGTGGACGATCCCTTGTTGTCCACTCAATTACATCCATTGGGTTTTCTTTGTACCCGATCCATCGCTATATTGGACCATCTATACGGTGATCCATAAGACAATGGTCAAAGCACAAGTTACACCCAATAAAGCATCTTTGGCGACTCAGGTCAAAAGTCTAACTGTGCAACCATGATGATAGAAAACCCTGATTGACAGTTCGATAAGATATCATTCAGGGTTTCTAATACGGTCAGTTCAGTGAACTCATTCAACTAATGAGCATCTATATGTGTATCTCAGTGTCTCCACACTAATGACCAATGAGATCGGTCATCCTCATCACATGAGAAGATATCACATATACTAGTCTATCCGAATCCTTGATGTCCCGTCTCAAGTATCCTATGACTAGGAACATTTAGATCAATTACCTCTAGATGATCAATCTCATTATCATGATCTCATCATGATTTAATCATCACTGCATTTGATCAAGGACTTCATTATGAAATTCGTATCTAATAAGAGCTTATAATGAATATTTTCCTAATTAATTGAATGAGATATATTTAGAAATGTCGAATCATATCATATATGATTAGCTTGTAGGGTATACATTTCTATCAATACATTCATTGGTATTGAACTAATGCAGACATTATCACCTCATAAAACAAATGCATAAATAGGTATATAATAACATCAAAAGATGGTTATTATTGCAATCTTAAACTTTCAATATCTTAAAATGGTGCTATCTAAAACTTTAGCACAAATGACCTTACAATACTTGTATAACTTTACAATAAGATTGGGTACATCCTTTGATATGATGTCATGAAACACTAGAGGAATAATCTTCTGCATTATGATATGACAATCATGACTTATTAACTCACTAATTGTTCTACTATTCACATCTACGTACACACATACTCAAACTTGGGAAATAACCAACCAACATTCAATATTCTTCACAAAATAAAGTATATAATATTTCTGTCAATTGTCAAAACCTATAAACTATATTCGGAAAACTAGATAAGCCATTATATGGATGCGACTCTAAATGAATTTGTTTACCAAATATTTTTTGAGTTCTGGTTGTCCTTATTATTCTTTGCTAGGTTGAACTTGTTAAAAATATCGTCAACACATTCTTCTCAATGCGTATGACATCCAAATGATGGTGAATAATTAAAGAAGACAAATATGGTAGCTACTAAAAAAAATACTTCTTTCCTTGTAATTTTTATTCCTTGTTAATTTATTTTTTAAATTCTCTAATTGTTTCTTAAATAAATTTTTATATCTTATTGAATCTATCTCTTGTTGTCATCTCCATATCTCATATCATGTTAGTATTTTAGTGTTCCCTTCCCACATAGTCAGCCATCAAAACAAATGTTTATATTGGTTCTTTCTCCAATGGTGTGATATCACTAAGAATGATGGTGTCCTAACTAACATTGTTTTCAACTATAAATTAGTTGAATAGAATGTGTTTCCTCACTACAAAGTGAACATGCTATTTTTTCTTTAATACTCCATATAAATAGAATTTCATATCTAGGAAAATCATTTATGGCACCTAACGGTATGGTTTTCAAGACAAAATTATTTTTCTTTAAAGCATTGTATGTTTCCATTCTAACATTTCACAAGTACTTTAACTCATCTATCAACGGTTGTAAGTATACATCAATATCATTTCCTAGAGCTCTTAGATTCAATATTAAATATAAAATCATCATGTATGTTGCTCTCATATACATGTATGGTAGTAAATTGTAAACCACTATAACAATAAGTGACACTGTACTTCGAAGACATGTTATCAACGAGGTTAAAACTATTTGCAGCTAACACAAGGTTAACGTTGCATTTCTCCAATGCAAAATTGGGATATAATTCATCAACCCTTCTTCAAGAGGAGAATCGGTGGATGATGCAACTAACCACTCGATTGATAAGAATGTGGCTTGCCATGTCATTTCTGTAAGGAATCGTACATTAAAATTTGGTACAGCGGAAGCGACGATTCCTATGGGTTCCTTTAGAATCCGTCTCAATCAGAACTGAACGACGAAAACCGAAAACCGATCAAATCGGGTTCGAATATACCTGATAGGGATTCAAATAATCCCATGGAGAGGAAGGAGATGAGCTTCTAAAGCTCTCCAAACCGTTCAAGTGTCCGGTCTCCAGCAGTATCCACACGAACTTCATCCACAGTAGGTTCTCCCTTCGCGCCGGCCTCGAGAACTCTTCCCAAACGGAGCTCCATCGACCATGGACACCTTCTAAAGAGAGGAGGAGGTAGGGAGGAGGCTTAGGACGTGGTTTTCACCCTTGGCTTGATGGGGTTTGGCTGAAACCATTAGTATTTATAGAGAATTATGGAATTTTTCATAAAAACCCAAAATCTCTATAAATTACGTCCTTGCCCCTGTACTTGTGGATAAGTCCTTTTGTGTGTGACCCACTAGGCCCAATAACCTATTTGGTTGAGGCCTAAATAAAATAGAACAATTCTATTTAATTTTAATTAAATCCGTTATCCGATAACAGATTAATCGACCTACCGATCATGAAGGGTACAAGCCACATCCCATGATCCCAAATGGCTATGGGGATAATTTCATCTCCATTGAGCCTTTCCATCATCAGTTACCACATGGATATAAACCCTCATCCATCCAATGTCCCGGTCGGAAAGGAGTACGGCATCGACTGTCAACTCCTTAGTGTACCGACTCTATAGGATCTTGTACTCGGAATTGGATCAATTGAAAAACTCCTTTTCCAATTATCCTATCTACCCTGGCCAGGGATTTAGAGTACTATCCCATAGGACATTCACTCTCACTTACCGAGAGTGGACGATCCCTTGTTGTCCGCTCAATTGCCTCCATCGGATTTTCCTTGTACCCGATCCATCGCTATATAGGACCATCTAAATTGTGATCCATAAGTCAATGGTCAAAGCACAAGTTCCACCCAACAAGGCATCTTTGGCGACTCAGGTCAAAGGTACAACCATGCAACCGTGATGATAGAAAACCCTGATAGACAGTTCGGTAAGATACCATTCAGGGTTTCTAATTCGGTCAGTTCAGTGAACTCATTCAACTAATGAGCACCTGTATGTGTATCTCAGTGTTTCCACACTAATGACCAATGAGATCGGTCGTCCTCATCACATGAGAAGACATCACATACACTAGTCTATCCGGATCCTTGATGTCCCGTCTCAAGTATCCTATGACTAGGAACATTTAGATCAAATACCTCTAGATGATCAATCTCATTATCATGATCTCATCATGATTTAATCATCATTGTATTTGATCAAGGACTTCATTATGATATTCGCTTCTAATAAGAGCATATAATGAAGATTTGCCTAATTAATTGAATGAGATATTTCTAGAAATGTCGAATCATATCATATATGATTGGCTTGTAGGGCATACATTTCTATCAATCTCCCACTTGCACTAAAGCCAATCACCCATCTGGCTGATCTATATCAGCTCGAGGTGAAGCTCAAACACTCTTTGAGTAACTGCTTCAGTTAGTGGATCTGCAATGTTATTAACGGTAGATACTTTATCTTTAATTATATCTCTATAAGTTGCAATCTCTATGATTGTATGGTATCGCCACAGAAGTTCTAAACTTCTGATGAGACATCGGCTCTACTCCATTGTTTTCTCAAAACAATGATACACTTTCAGAGAAAATTGAGACAATCCCATACCTTAGATGAGAATCTTCATCTAGACTACTTCTCAAGTAGTGTGCAACCACCATGTAAACTTGTTTACATATGTTGTAGAACTTACAGTGTTCTATCACATAGAACTCTTTCAACTCACTGCACCACCATTATTCTAACTTAATATCAAACTTATTTGATTAGAAGCTTGTGTTTGTAAAACTACAAAACTTCAAGTCTTATCCTCCAATGTATAGAGATACATTCTCAGTACCTCTCAAGTACCAAATGATATATCTCTAAACTATCCAATGACTCTCACTTGGATCTTCTTGATGAATGCTCATAACACTTAGAGCATTAATCACATCATGTACATAGCATCATATAAATAATAGACCCTATGACAAAGGCATAAGGGCTCTATTTATGTGATCTCTTTATCTTTCAAGAAGTCTACAAAGACAACACTTTACAGAGATCAACTCCACACTACATAGGTAAGAAACCTATCTTGGAGTTTATCATGTCAAACCCTTTGACTATAATGACTACGTACATTAATTGGGCATTGATTTTAGATCTATCTCCATAGATCTCAAAACCCAAATTGTGTTTGGAGGATTAATTTGATAGCTAGGTTCACTTATGATAACACACCTACTTCATTCTTAATGAGTAGTATGTCATCAACATAAAATGTCAAGAAAGTAACAAAGACTCCCACTTATCTTGTTGAATACACAAGGCTCCTCTTCGTTCTTAACGAAGTCATAAGATTTAATCTCATTAAACCTTATATATGATCTATGGGAAGTTTTACTTCAGTCCATAAATGAACTTAATACACACTCTTCTTGGATGTTATTGGGACTTGATTCCCTATAGTTGTATCATATACACCTGTTCCTCAAAATACCTTAGAGGAACACTATCTTAACATCCAATTAGCTTATCTCATAATCATAGAGTGTAACAATCAAAATCCGAATGGATTAATCCATGGAATAGGTAAAAGATCTCATCATAGTCAACCATTTGACTTCAATGATATCCTTTTCAACTATTCTCACCTTTGAAGGTATCTACCTTCTAATCCACTCCAATCTATTCTTTAGTGATCCATTTATTCCTTATGGATACTATATCCTTAGGTGGATCTATCAAGTTCTAAACTTGATTAGAATAGATAAAGTTTATATCGGATTTTATTGTCTCTTCCCATTAATGAATCAATATCTCATATTGGTTCTATATAGATCCTAGGATCAATATCCTTATTATCTTATGCCTCATTTCATCTATCAGAGATACGTCTCACATATCTCTTAGGTAGAATGGACACAAGTAAAGACCTATCATTAGTCCTTGTGTAATTATTAACTAGCACCTTAATAGAAGTGTTATTGGGTTGTGGGACTGGAACATCTTCCATATATACCTTGCTCCCACTATCTTTCTTAAGAAGGAAATTTTCCTTTAGAAATATAGTAAGCTGAGCAACACATACCCTTATACATAAGGGTCGTATATTTAATATCCAAAAGTTTCCTTAGGATATCCCACAAGCAACACTTCATAGTCTTATATTCCAACTTGTTAGAGTTATACTTCTTCACCAGGTTGGACATTCCGAAACCTTAACTTGCTTAAGGTCAAGTTTTAACTCCTTTTCCATATCCTATATGGAATAATCAGAATAGACTTAGAAGGTACCTATTAAGAACAAGTGGTTATAACGAGTACTTAACCAAAATTAGACAAAGAGGAAATTTGCAAAGCTTGTCATTGTTCATCTCATTTTAGCTACTCAATTAAGCTAAAATGTGTAAAGAGGTGTCCTTTAAAATTAGATTCTATTATCCTTCAAATATATGTGAATTATGTACTTAAGTATTCCCCTCCTTGATCTCATCAAAGAGTTCTAATACTTGTTCCATTAGTATCTCTACTTCATTCTTAATCTCAGATAATTTCTCAAAAGTCTTAGTTTTGTACTTCATAAAGTACATGTTTCCAAACCTAGAGACATCATCTTTGAAATAATGAAGTAGAAATATTCTTCTTTAGCCTTACTAGATATGGGCTAACATACATCTAAATGTACGAGTTCTAATAACTCATTAACCCATTCTCCATGTCTATATAAAGCTAAAGTGTAGATTGATCTAAATCAACCCATTTCCTCTTAAAAGGAATATTCACACATAACATGAGAGCTAACATATCAAATATGATTAAAAAATTCATTAAGCTCCCACAGGCAAACACTTTGCCATTCAATCTATTAGAACATCTATCATTTCCATAGCTTAGAATAAATCAACATTTATTCAAGTAGGAAATCATATAAAGTCCTTGTAGAAGGATATAATAGCAATATTAATTATTAAGACATCTCCATAAGGCTATTAAAGAATTGCACCTCCCACTAATAATGATGCAACTTTTGCACCATTTCATATGTAGGTCAACATCTTCTTTATTAAGCCTTCATTTACTTGTTATCATCTACAACTCCTTGCAGATATAAGATGCATATCTGGTATCTCATACCATTAGATGCATCCATAGTATCTAATATTATGATATACACATATAGTATCTAATACTATTAAGTGTATATTTAAAACAAGTAAGTGCCAATGACTTGGATACATGAAGCTTCTCAAGCTCTACCTTTGCATTATATACAAAACACTTTGTACTTTCTCTTCCACTTATCATCATCATGACAGTGTAAGAATCATGTCTTATTCTGGCTTTATTATCTTGACCGCCTTCTTTTACTATTAACTCTCCCCTATTTTTATCTAATGATTTTACTTCTTACTATTGGTCTCACCAACAAGAAGTAATTAAGATGTATTGTTGATCTAAGTTGCCCTTTAGTTAACTCATCAATATGAGCCATGATGGATCTCATATCCATCTATCCATGTTGTCTCTATAATTATGTCTCATAGAGACTAACATCTAGTTTAAGGCAAACAATGCATCTTGTCTATGAGATAAGATCTTATCTTTCTTTCATATCACTAGATAATTTAGGAGACACCTACTTCTCAAGTAGAATAGTTAATTGGTCAACTATGAGAACAATTCTCTTAGTTCTAAACCAAATCTAAGAAGTGTGATCCATTAAGCTATATGGCATCTAATATGCCATACTAATGGTGGTTTATTATCGTATTCTACAACAGAGATATAATTTTATCAATATAACATTGCAAATATTCATGAAATTAAGATATGGTCTTTCATCCTAATTTATGCTCCCACTAATTTTCGACGAATTTGCATAACCCTCATTATGCAAAGACGGGATATCACGATGAAATCCTAGTGGGGACTAAGACCCTATTAACTTTATGGTGATGACCTTGTGGTAGCACAACAAATCACCCCATACTTAATAGGTAGGCAACTATTGCCAGTTGTAACTCTTGCAACTCTTAGTCATTTAGCCTCTAGAGTTATGACCTTGTGGTAGCACAACAAGCCATATACTCTAGTTAGGTCAAATCCGCTTGTTACGTTATGAGAATGGATTCTTCACACAGCCCTTGTGGTAGCACAACAAAGCCATGCAAATGGTCCACCCCAAAGTTCAGCAAATGCCTTAGCCATGATCACCAATCCCTTGCTGAATGAGTCTTGTGGGAAACACAACAAACACATCCAATCTAAGATTGGCTCATCAAGACCATAACAACGGAAGGCTACGTGAGTCATTCTTAATGTCACACGTTTATCAACCTAATTATGACAAGGAGGGATTTTATATTAGTCTCATCAATAATATGTGCTAAGTATATATAATACCTTTGGAATATCATATATCTAAGGTATAACCTGTAGCACACATCCACATATCAAATATGCACAAAATCAGGTGATCATGGACTTAACCCTAAGCATGCACCTAAGGCACCCCTATAGGTGAAAATCCTTGCTTCAAATGCTTCAGTTGGCATGCTCCCACTTTAGAAGGGTACTTCCCCAAGTGGTCCCGCTCTCCAACCTTCCACGAACCGGCTTCTAACTCTTACAAGCGGCTTAAGGGTATGCAGACCCCACAAATGTACATAACTCAATAAGAAACCTTGGTTTTAACCAAGGGGAGTACATTAATGGAGGGAGGTAGAATGTACAATCAGATTGTATAGAGAGAGAGGAGGCACACGCAGGCCCCATTTAATAACATAACCAACATAATTAAAAGCAATCACAAGCCAAGCACAATTAAGTCCACGATCACCTCCATACACACACTAACATTCATCACATGAACATAGAGCGCATACGTGATAATTATATGAGATATATCATATATATCAGCATAAAACAATTTCATGCATGTCGAATTTTTCATGAAATAAATAACATGAAAATAACATGACAATAACATATAAACAATTTATATGAAATGAACATACAAAACTAAACTATCTAGAACATTCATGCATTCCCAATACTGTGCAAGGTCAGAAATTAATGTCCCAATTTATATTCTGTAAAATCTCATTTTACATAATTAATTAAGACACTAATAATTTAAGTTAAACCTTTAAAACAATTTTAAAGTTTAACCATGAGTGCATCTATGTAAATAGGGCTAAACATCATCTAACATGTCACTAAACACTTTAAAACATGTTAAATAATATTATAGAAATTTTCAGAATTTTTATGGATTTTTCTGGAATTTTTTCGGATTTTTCTATGATTTTAAACAATTTAAAATCATTTAATAAATATTGTGGCGCATTGCGCCGCGTGTGGCGGCGCACTGCGCCCGTCCGGCGTGCGCCACACTGCGCCGCGGGCGCTGGCGCATTGCGCCGCCACGGTGTCTGCGCCGCCGGTGCGCCGGCGCCATGCCCCCGAGCGGGCACTGTTCATCCGGAGGAGATCGTCCAAATATATCAGGTCCTTATCTCCCTATACCGGACTCCCAAAAATCTGGAAAAATATGCGTTGGAATCCTTATCAAATAAGGAATCCAAAACAGTCAGCCTAATATCCAGGAAAAATCCCAATCGTCCGGAAAATGAGGAAGAAGAGGCGGAGGTCACCCAAATTCCGTAGCAGAAATCTCTATTTTGCAACGAGGATAACTCCTTATCCAGGAAGCCAAATATTCTCCAAAAATACAATTTAGAATCCTCATCATATGAAGTTTCCAAATATGTATATATCCCTTCAGATAAAAATTCTATATCAACGGTAAAACAGGAAGAAACAAGTCGGCGCCGCCAGACTCCGCAAAACCCTAGTTCATCGGAAAACTCAAAAATTCTCATCCTCTACCGTCGTTCAAATCTGGATATCAAAGGTAAAGGCTAAGGGTCCGTTTGGCAAATTATGGGAGGACTTCTTCTAGAAGTACTTTCTTTTCGAAAGCACTTCAAGTTGGAAGGTCTTCGCATCTAGGTAAAAGTGATTTGGTTACGTTTTTTCTCCAAAATATAGAAGTACTCCCGCGAACGGAGGCGGACGGCGCGCGGGGGGGGGGGGGGTCGCAGACGGCGGGGGTCCACCTTCGCGGGCGGAGGCGGAGGGAGAGGCGGCCGGGGGCGGTCGCTCCTCCCGGGTGCGATCCATGAGCTCCGAGGGACCGCGATGGTGGCACGATCGAGCACGGCGGAGATGAAGAGGCGGTGGAGCGAGAGCGGCCGGGTGCGGGGAGGGAGGGGGTGCGGCGGGGGCCGTCGCGGAGCGAGGCGGACGGCGCCGGGGGGCGGGGGGGTGGGTTCGTGGCGGGGGGACGGCGGCGGGGGTCGTCGCGGAGCGAGGCGCCGGGGGTGGCTTCGCCGAGGCGGACGACGGCGGACGGCGCCGGGGGGCGGGGGGGGGGTGGCTCGGACGGCGGACGGCGGCAGGGGGGCCGTCGCGGAGCGAGGCGGACCTTCGCGGAGGGCGGACGGCGGCAGGGGGGTCGCAGACGGCGGGGGGTCCACAACTGGTTCTCCCTTCGCGCCAACCTCGAGAACTCTTCCCAAACGGAGCTCCATCGACCATGGACACCTTCTAAAGAGAGGAGGAGGTAGGGAGGAGGCTTAGGACGTGGTTTTCACCCTTGGCTTGATGGGGTTTGGCTGAAACCATTAGTATTTATAGAGAATTATGGAATTTTTCATAAAAACCCAAAATCTCTATAAATTACGTCCTTGCCCCTGTACTTGTGGATAAGTCCTTTTGTGTGTGACCCACTAGGCCCAATAACCTATTTGGTTGAGGCCTAAATAAAATAGAACAATTCTATTTAATTTTAATTAAATCCGTTATCCGATAACAGATTAATCGACCTACCGATCATGAAGGGTACAAGCCACATCCCATGATCCCAAATGGCTATGGGGATAATTTCATCTCCATTGAGCCTTTCCATCATCAGTTACCACATGGATATAAACCCTCATCCATCCAATGTCCCGGTCGGAAAGGAGTACGGCATCGATCGTCAACTCCTTAGTGTACCGACTCTATAGGATCTTGTACTCGGAATTGGATCAATTGAAAAACTCCTTTTCCAATTATCCTATCTACCCTGGCCAGGGATTTAGAGTACTATCCCATAGGACATTCACTCTCACTTACCGAGAGTGGACGATCCCTTGTTGTCCGCTCAATTGCCTCCATCGGATTTTCCTTGTACCCGATCCATCGCTATATAGGACCATCTAAATTGTGATCCATAAGTCAATGGTCAAAGCACAAGTTCCACCCAACAAGGCATCTTTGGCGACTTGGGTCAAAGGTCCAACCATGCAACCGTAATGATAGAAAACCACGATAGACAGTTCGGTAAGATACCATTCGGGGTTTCTAATTCGGTCAGTTCAGTGAACTCATTCAACTAATGAGCACCTGTATGTGTATCTCAGTGTTTCCACACTAATGACCAATGAGATCGGTCGTCCTCATCACATGAGAAGACATCACATACACTAGTCTATCCGGATCCTTGATGTCCCGTCTCAAGTATCCTATGACTAGGAACATTTAGATCAAATACCTCTAGATGATCAATCTCATTATCATGATCTCATCATGATTTAATCATCATTGTATTTGATCAAGGACTTCATTATGATATTCGCTTCTAATAAGAGCATATAATGAAGATTTGCCTAATTAATTGAATGAGATATTTCTAGAAATGTCGAATCATATCATATATGATTGACTTGTAGGGCATACATTTCTATCAATTTCATTCACTCAGCATTTGTTGATATAAATAAAAGATGCAACCTATCTCTTAATTAAAATAATGTATTACTTTTTGTGTCACTTTCTTACTCTTATATTTAAGGTCATCCTTATATATTGGATTTTCACATTCTTATCTGTCAATTTCCAAAAGAATAAACAACCATTCTTGCATGCTTCTATTTTTTGGTAACTAAGCCCAAAGTCTTTAACAATTTTTTAAGCTCATATCAAGTCTCATGAATGCTTACATCTTTAGGTAATACATCTTTAAATATAAATATAGGGTATTTATATATTTTCTTGTGAGTCAAATTGTTTATTTTAGTTGAATCAACTTTAAGATAAACTTTAATTTAGAAACATCTTTGCAACCTTCGTATAAAGGTGTTTTTGCATTTTGTTAGCAACTTAAAAAATACTTTTTTGCTCCTATATTTGGTTCATCCTTGCTTGGTCTAATTGTTTCCTAATTATTGTGAATATCTTGAAGCATTTATATCACTTCATCATGTACACTTGTGGTTCAATTAGTTGGACATCACCTTCATTAAATAAATTAACTTCAACCTCACCATGACTAATCCATATTTAATAATTTGACCATATGCCATCTCATATTCAATGTTCTTTAACCACATCTCTTTATAAAATAAAAGTGTTATAACATCTTTTACAAGATTATTGTATCAAATTATTGTCTTGACCTTGTCTAAATTAGGTCATACATTTATGAAAAGTATAATGTAAGAAATCTTCTATTTTTTGAAGATACCTATGACCTAATCTATCAAGGATATCTACTCAAAACTTGTCTAAAGTACTTATATACTCTAATAGAATAGTCTAATGTTAATAGAAATACGTATTCAAAAAAATTAAGTATGAATAATAAAATATGAACAATAATTAAATGCAAAATATTAACATATTATTAAAGATAACAATATTAAACTTAACCGAAGCACCTCCAAATTAAGCAAGTCTTGAATGAGAATCTCATTTGAAACTTCCTTAAAGAAAAAAAAGAGAAATATGATCTGATAAAATTAATGAGGAAAGCAAATCATACCATTTACCAGTTTGAATTGGCTTAAATAGCCATAAATTAAGTTCTATTTTTTTTGTTTTCCTGGTCATTTAAGCCAATCCAAATAACTAACTTGTTTGGATTGGCCTAGATGGCCATAAATTGGGTTCTAACTCTCTTTTTTATGTTTTTATGGCAGTTTAAGCCTATCCAAAACGATAAATTAAATGGCCATAAATTGGTTTATAACAATTTTATGGGTTTTATGGTCGTTTTATTCAATCCAAAATGCTAAACAGCCATAATATAGGTTCTAACTTTTTTTTTTGTTTCTATCATCATTTTGTTTAACCCAATCCAAATTAGTAACATGTTTGGATTAGCTTAAACAACCATAAATGAGTTTTAACTACTTTTTGAATTTTTTACGGTCATTTAAGCCAATCCAAACCGACCAATCCAAATCTGTAAGTACTTTGGATTGAATTAAGCAACCATAAATTGGGTTCTAACACTTTTTTAGGTTTATTCCATTTACTAATTTAGTTTGGTTTGAAAGGCTTTGAAAATTAAACCAAATTAGTTTATTCCATTTACCAGATTGGTTTGGATCGGAAGGCATTAAAAATGAAATTTATAACCCTAAGTCAAATGACAATCATAATTTTAAGTTAAATTAACATACAATTAACTGTGCCAAGCCAAATTAGCCCAACATCGGTTTGACTCCATTTAGATAAAATAAAAAATGAACCAAATCATTAATGAGATATCAGTTTGATTTGTTTTAAGCTAAACCCATTCTTTAAGCTTTGAATTGAACCAAACTGTGTTTATTCTGATCGGTTCACTTTACCAATTTTTCTAGTTTCTACAAACATCCATGGTTTTATTTTTTTATATCCTAAACTTAAATAATACATTTGGTTAATAATCTCAAATCTAAACTTAATGAGTGAAATCACATTCATATAAATCCTAAACAACATTCATGAAAATCTCAGACCATATTAAACCACAATCCATCTATTACACACTCAAACAACAAGAAAATATGATTTAAATATACCTAAAGAAAGAGATCCAGTGTAAGGAAGATAGCAGTGGCCGATGACGATGGTGGTGACCAACAAAGCTCTCGTAGGAGAGAGGAAAAGCTGTCGGAGTTGAGAGAGAGAGAAGAAGAAGAAGAAGAAGAAGAAGGAAGGAAGGTGGATAGAAAGGGGGTGTGCATCTTAAAAATCTGAAATACCATTGGTGATGGTTTCTTAACAAAAGCCAACAGTACATTTAAGGTCAATGACAATGACTACAACCGTCACCAATCATATTTGACCATTGAATGGTTGACTTTAAGTCACTAGCGTTGCTAATGACCTTAACCCCGGTCCAAAGTCAAGTTCCAATTTTTTTTTTGATTTTGAGAGGGCATAGGCTATCACTAACATCTCTTCATGCAATGGCTTTTAGAAGTTATTGTTAGTACATGTACAATGGCAACAACTTCTACCCAGTCATCACTAATGGAGTGTTTGGTTACGTGATAATGATCATTTTATTTTTAATTTTTGAAAATTGTAATGAAAGTGCTATGAAAAATTCGTTTGGCTCATGTTTTCGTTTTTTTTTTTAAAAATGCTTTTCATAGAAAGGGCAACGTAAAAAAAAAGTGGTGAAAGCGAAACAGCGTCTCGCGAGCAAACCCTCGCGACACTCTCCTCCTCCCGGCGCTTCCTTCCCAGCGGCGCGCTCCTCCTCCTCCCGGCGCTTCCCAACGGCGGCCTTCTCCTCTCGGCGCCCTCTTCATTCCTTCTTCAAGAGCTCTTCTCGCGGCGACGGTGGCGGCGGCGGCAGCAACAAGACACCTGTTGGGTCCTTCGCTCGCGCTGGGTTGGGTGCCAAGCTCGCGCTCTCGGAGTCAGCAGGGGCCCCGGACGGAGGAGGGAAGAAGCGTGCAGGAGGGGGTCCGAACGGAGTGCCGGAGAGAGGCCTAGGGTTGGTTTCTGTTCTTCCCCTTGGGTTTCGTTCCTTCCCTGTTGATAGGTAGATCTTATTAGGCAACACAATTACAAATTACACCCAGGATGATTTATTCAATTATGTACACATTGTATTTGTTTGTATTTGGGCAAATGCCCCCAATCTGTACAACACATATATAAATACGATTCTTTACACTGCGGAGCTCAATCGAGCCTTCCCGCACATTTTCAGATCCCTCTTCCTCACTCTCTGTTCTGCTCAATTGCATCTGGAGTTCCTCTCATCCATCTCTCATTTCAGAACTCCAACTTGGTATCAGAGCTATGGCGACTGAAGATTCATCGTACGTTTCACCAGCAGCAGCTCCAGCGGGAAATTTCACCGGAAATGCTGATCCGTCAGGTTCTATTTCTTCTGTTCCTCCGCTTTCTCCTGGACCGTTCTTCGTTTCTACTCCAAATCTCTCACAGTATGTATCAATGAAGTTGAATGGTGACAACTTCATGGTGTGGAGAACACAATTGATTACGGTGCTAGAAATGCATAATCTCATAGGCTTTGTTGACGGATCCTCTACTTCTCCTCCTGTTTCTATTCCGGATCCAACTGGATCTAATAGTTTTGTTCCAAATCCATCTCTACGGATCTGGAAACAGTATGATAGTATGGTTAGAGCATTGCTCATTTCTTCTGTTTCGGACACTGTCTTACCGCTCATAGTTGGACATAGCACTGCGCTTGACATCTGGAATGCCATTCAGTCTACATATGGTAATATGTCTAAGGGACGGATTCTTCAATTGAGATCACAGCTGCAACAATTGAAAAAGGGGGCTATGAAGATGATTGATTACATACAAAAGGCTCGGAATATTGCAAACTCTCTTGCGTTAGCAATGGAACCAGTGTCAACTGCGGATTTAATTCTGTATATATTGGGTGGCCTTGAACAGGAATATGATCCATTCATTACCTCCATCACCACCCGAATGGATGCCTCTCACATGTCCGTTGAAGAACTACAGGGATTACTTATTAATCAAGAAATTTTTATTCTCAAACGACATCAACAGGTTGAAGAACTCACTGCTAATTTTGCCAAAACAAATGTTCAGTCTACTCAGCAACAGCAGCAACAAGGAAACTATAGAAATAATTCAGGTGGTCGTGGCAGAGGCTATAGAGGAAGAAGTGGTGGCAGGTTTCAGGGTGATCAAAATTTCACCAATCAAAGGAACAATACAGGTAATTTTGACAGGAATCAGGGAAATCAGAGGATTATACACACTTGTCAACTATGCGAGAAAAGAGGACATACTGCACTCCAATGTTGGAACAGGTTTGATGTGAGCTATCGTAATTATTATGCTGAACAGTCTGCATCATCAAACAATGCTCCTTCTTATACGGCTAATCTAGCCTCCAACAGCTCTAATCAGTTCTGTTCAGACCCAATTTGGTACCCAGACTCGGGCGCAAATAATCATATGACATCAGATGTAGGCATCCTGAAGAATCCAGTTCCATATAATGGATATAACAAAGTGCAAGTAGGTAATGGAGAAGGACTGAGCATTTCACATATTGGAAATACAGGTTTCCAGTCTTTTCAGCTTAAAAATGTCTTATGTGTTCCTTATTTAGCCAAAAATTTGCTATCGGTATCTCAGTTTGCTAAAGACAATAATGTATCTTTTGAATTCTTTCCAACTTATTATCTCATTAAGGATCTCAAGACCAAGATGGTGCTCCACCGAGGAAGCAGTTCTAATGGGCTATATGCGCTGGAAGTGAAAGCTGGATCTTCGGACACACCTGTTGCTCTCTCGGCTTCCACCCTTTCTACATGGCACAGTCGGCTGGGCCATTCAGCTCTTAAAACAGTTTGTCAAGTTTTACACAGTCTTGGTAGCTCTTATACTTCAGATAGCACGTTTTTTTGTTCACACTGTGCCTTGGCAAAAAGCCATTGCCTACATTTTCCTTTGTCTACACATGTTTCCAAGGAACCACTTGAATTAGTTTCTTCCGACGTTTGGGGTCCGTCCCCTCATGTTAGTAATGGTGGACATCGATATTATGTCACATTTATTGACCATTATAGTAGATACTGTTGGGTTTTTCCTCTCATTTCTAAAGGAGATGTGTTTAAAGTATTTATTCATTTCAAAACCCAAGTGGAAAATCTCTTCTCCAAGAAATTGAAATATTTTCAAAGTGATTGGGGTGGTGAGTTTAGAGCCTTGACAGATTATTTTAAAACACATGGAATTGCTCATAGAATTGCTTGCCCATACACCCACAATCAAAATGGAATTTCCGAGAGAAAACATCGGCACATTATTGAAACCACCCTTGCTCTCTTAAGTAATGCAAATGTTCCTTATAGTTTTTGGAATGAAGCAGTTTCATATGCTGTCTATACAATAAACAGGTTACCAACTGTGGTTCTTAAGGGTATATCTCCATTTGAGAAATTGTATAAAAAACAGCCTGATTATCTATTTCTCAAACCTTTTGGCTGCGCTTGCTACCCCCATCTTCGTCCTTACAACACACATAAGTTCACTTTCAGATCCGAATGTTGCATACTTCTTGGATACAGTGCTGATCACAAAGGATACCGATGCTTCTTACCTCGGCTCAACAAAGTTTATGTTGCTCGCAATGTGGTTTTTGATGAACATAGTTTTCCATACAAAGTTTTAAGTGATAGCACAGCTGTAAATTCTGTTTCTGCAGTCCCTTCTATACCTCTTTATGCTCTTCCTCAAGATATGTCCTCTACTTCTTATGAGTTGACTTCACAACATACTGATTGTAGACAGCCGGTTACACCTGCTAGCTCTGGACATCCTGGTCTTCTTCAAACAGATTCTGCTCAACACAGTCTTCCTAATTCTACAGATCATCACTCGGCTGTTCAGGACACAATTTCAGGTCCTTCATCATCTGACTTCTCTCCAACTGATCCACCGAAGAAGTACAGGTCTCTAAAACAGATTCTGGACACTACTGAACCAGTACCAACCCAAAACCGCAGCAGGTATGCTCTTGCAGTCAGTCTTACTACTGATGTAGCACCCTCTTGTTTCACTCAAGCCTATAAGCATTCTTCTTGGAGAATGGCAATGTCAGAGGAATTCTCTGCTCTACACAAGAATGGCACGTGGACTTTGGTTCCTTCTCCTCCCAATGTCAACATCATCGGTTGTAAGTGGGTTTTTAAATTGAAAAAACATTCGGATGGCACTGTAGCAAGGCACAAGGCGCGCCTAGTTGCCAAAGGATATACACAACAGTATGGAGTGGATTTCAATGACACTTTCAGTCCAGTTGTTAAACAGCCTACCATTCGGTTACTCTTATCTATTGCTGTAACTTACAACTGGGAGATAAAACAGCTTGACGTAAATAATGATTTTCTTCATGGTACTTTAGAAGAGGACATTTATATGGCACAACCACCAGGATTTATTGACAAAGCCAATCCGGATTATGTTTGCAAACTTCATAAAGCCATATATGGTCTTAAACAAGCTCCTCGAGCTTGGTTTTTCAGGTTATATTCCCACTTACTTCAAATTGGTTTTACTGCATCAAAATGTGACCCATCTTTGTTTAGCTACACACATGATGGGGTTATTCTTTACTTACTTATTTATGTTGATGACATCATTGTCATTGGAAATCAAGCTGCATCAGTTCAAGAATTAATTTCTAAGCTTGTCGCCACATTTGCCTTGAAGAATCTTGGTGATCTGAATCACTTCTTAGGAATTGAAGTTCTTAGAACATCTGATGGTGTCCATCTCAGTCAAAAATAGTATATTTTGGAGCTCTTACAGAAGGCTCAACTTACTGATTCAAAACCCGTCTCTACACCAATGGCTCCTCGGTCCATTCTCTCTCAACATGATGGTGATCCTCTTCCGGACCCTACTGTGTACAGAACCTTAGTAGGCTCCTTGCAATATGTCACCATAACCCGTCCAGACATAGCTTATTCAGTTAATAAAGCTTGCCAGTTTCTCTCATGCCCAACAACCAGTCACTTGATACTCATCAAGAGGATTCTGCGTTATCTAAAAGCCACATACATGTACAGCATGTGGATCAAGCCAACCACTTTCACTCTTGAGGTTTTCACAGATGCTGACTGGGCCGGATGTCCAGATGACCGAAAATCCACCTCTGGTTTTGGCATTTACTTTGGTAACAATCTAATAGCTTGGTCTGCTCGTAAACAACATGTTGTGGCTCGTTCAAGCACAGAGTCAGAAATGAGAGCTATCTCTCTTGCTGTCACTGAGCTCCTATGGACAATTCAACTGATTCATGAATTGGGAATTTATTTGCAGCACCCTCCTAATGTTTGGTGTGACAATATTTCAGCGATTTATCTCACCGCAAATCCAGTTTTTAAAGCTCGAACCAGGCATGTAGAGGTTGACTTTCACTTTGTGAGACAGCTTGTCTTGGACAAACAGATCAATATTCAGCATGTTTCATCTCAAGACCAGACTGCAGACATCTTCACCAAAGCTCTAGGAACATTGCAGTTTGAACTGTTAAGGAGCAAACTCAACGTTCACCCCCCGTTGAGTTTGACGGGGGGTATTAGGCAACACAATTACAAATTACACCCAGGATGATTTATTCAATTATGTACACATTGTATTTGTTTGTATTTGGGCAAATGCCCCCAATCTGTACAACACATATATAAATACGATTCTTTACACTGCGGAGCTCAATCGAGCCTTCCCGCACATTTTCAGATCCCTCTTCCTCACTCTCTGTTCTGCTCAATTGCATCTGGAGTTCCTCTCATCCATCTCTCATTTCAGAACTCCAACTGATCTGATCACCCTTGAGTTGTTCACTTCAGATCCGTGTCGTGATCGTTCTTGGGAGTCTATATTCTGGTTGGTACCAGCTCGGTTTTGGATTCTCCCGTTGCCTTCCGTTGTCTTCCGTGCGTGGAAGGTCCTGATCGTGTTGCTATTGTTTTTCTTAGTTTTTTTTTTTGCATTTTCCAGAGATATTTTTCGCTTTGTTGATAGAGTTTTAGAGTCCAACTATTCCGATAAGGGCTGTGGCCGCTGAATAAATCGTCCTTCTTTGCCTTTTCTGTGTTGATACGTTGTATCCGTGTCGTGATACGTTTCTCCCCATGGGAAGCCCAAACCGCATAGGAGCTGGAAGATGCAAAAGTTCAATCTTTGACCAAATAAACCCATCTGTTGTAATATATTTGAAGGAATCTCAAATTGTTCTTCGGAGACTTTTCTATTTTGTGAACTCCAAATGGACCATAGCATGGCCAAGAGCATCAGATTTCAGAGCCACGAGTCCACTCTTCGGGTATTTACTTTATTCCAATGATTTATCAATGAGATACATCATTCTGCTCAAACCATGGTAAATTCCAACTTCTGAAGAGTAAGCACCACAGTGAGTTGGCTGGTAAGAGTAGCAGACTTGTATACTTGTTTAGATGTAGTAGTAGGAGTCCTACCAAAATGAAGAGCTGAACAGGCCAACGTAAATGGGAAGCACCTTTGATCTATTCACCACCTCAAAGAATATGGTGTGCCCTCTTCAATTCTGTTATCCTGAAAGAGCATAGAGAAAAACCAACAGAACAGTAGCCCCCTAGTTGAGGCCCCCTTCAGGACTAAGGGCAGTGGGCATCAATATGAGCATGCACAATATGTTGACGACCAGTGCTAGGTAGGCTTCCCTTGCATTAGAAACTCTGAAGAAAGAGGTGTACCAAAAAGTAGCTACCACACCTTCTCCATAAAGTGTTATTGTCTCATGTCCGTAGTTGCCAAGGCGTTCAAGGCTTTTAAGGGTGTCAATTCTGCCTAGGTGACAAGGCGACTGCTTAGGCATCGCCTAGGCAGTAGCATTGGTTGTTTATATATACATGAATATACATGTGTATATACATATACACAATCATATTTGTAATTAGATGTTATATATTTTTATACACATACAAATGTACATAAATATAATTGTATTTTTAAGTTATAATTGAATGTGTATGTTTGTGTGTTCATGCATGAAAATTGTGATTTTATTTATTTAATTAAAAGTGAAAACGTATCAACAGGGGATAAGGCAAGATGTCACCGGCGGAGTACATAATTTCTGAATGGATAAGGCAATTGATGGAGATATAGAACAAAGAAGACAAGAAAGAATTAGGAATGAAGATAATGTTAGAAGCAATTCAAGCACAAATGAGCAAAGACGTATTGGAAAGCTTCTTCGAGATAATATAGCAAAATAAATGTGGGAAGATTATGTTAGACGTCGTAGATTGTAATTATATATTTTTAGTTGATTGAATTCTTGTATGACATGAATATTTTTTCATTTTTTTGATCTTCTTAATTTCTAAATTTGTATGGCATGAAATGCTTGTTTTTCGATGCCTATGAAGTTGATGAAAATTGAATTTAAAATGCTACCAAACACCTCATTATCATTTTTAAAAATTAAAATGTTTTGCCAAACACATTCATTGTCACGTTTTCACTTTTAAAAATTATCTTGTTTGGCATTATATTTTAATTTTTTATCATGAAACCTTTTTAAAAATTAAAATGCAACCAAACACCCCATAATACTCTAATTAGAGCTAACTTTCATAAGTCATCAACATTAACCCTTCTATAATAATATATTTTTATAGTGTTTTTATATGATGTATTTTCTTAGAAACAATTAACATAACATCCACATGAGGTAGTCTATAATATATATAGTCTAAAGGCTTTTTTTTTTGATAGACACAATTATCATGATTATTCCAAAGTAATTTTGTATAAAGATATCAATTCTTTTATACCATTAATTATCTCGATGATTGTTTCAAACTATACATAAACTTTCTTTTTATCAAGTAGACATGATTCTAAAATCACAAATCCTTTTAGCTGACGCATGCAGATTTCATGCAAGAACATTATATTAATTAACACCTACTTACTCTGGCTTCAAGTTGAGTATGGAAGAAATGGCACGTTACACTCAAATGAGTAATGTTCCACAATTGAGAAGAGTATCTAGTTAAATTTTATATCTTCCGTAAAGTCCTTATTTTTTGTTCATATCCGTCACGTCCGCACTAGACGTACCACAGCTCGGACAACTTGGTTGTCTTGTTCTTTGATCTGTACAGGCCCATAGAGGATGTCGGCAGGGGACTAAGAGAGAGGGTAATTAAAGTGAAATCTTAATTAAACATAAGTATGCCCCTTTTTGTACAAGATATTATTTAGAGCAAAAAATCTGATTTATAGATAAATAAACTAAATTTAACCTTAAATTAAACATGTTCCAAATGGTCAAAGATTAGTAAGTTAAACATACAATTTTAAGAGCTCGGATTTCCGGCCACCGCTAGAGAAGGGAACTCTCACAGCCTCCAACTTGGGGATGCCACGCCGAGGATGAATCAATGCATCGTGATGGGCTCAAGGATGATTCGATGCCAAAATGGTGATCACTCATGGTGAAACAGCATCGCGCGCATCAAGAGCGGTTACACCATTATTAAGACAGATTTGATGAGAATGGAGGAAGGGTTTCAAAAGAAGGAATGGTGAGAAGAAGAAGAGTTTCAAACAAATTCAAAGGTTATCGAAGAGGCAGGCGGGTGACCCCGTAGCTCTTCCCAAAGAGGGACGTTTGTGGTGCATATAGTGAGGCCTTCTTCCTCCAGTACTGTTGTCTTCCTCTAGCATCTTCCATTCCCTCTAGCACCGTTGTCATCCTCTAGCGTGGATCAGATGTCCGTCTTTGATTATCTCCACCAAGATACACATAAATCTCTCTCTCGGAACGTGATAGCGTGGAGAATTTTTTTGATAGTTTTTTGGGATAGAATCTTTTGCTCTTGGGACTTGGTGTTATTCTCTAATTTAACAAAGACACATTAATACCTTACGAGAAATTTAAGTTTATTCTTGATTCCCTCAGATTTTCACATCATATACATCAAATCAATATCCCTTGCTGAAAGTGAGATCTGTTTTATTGTAACACAGCGTGCGCGATGACAGACCAAACTGAGCCGTTCTATTCTGGTTGGTCGGCCAAGTACATCAATAATTGCACGCACTAAACACTCATCCAATATATAAATATCATATATCACGGCAATCGGTAATGGAAATCGGAAAGTAAAGCGTCGATATACCAGCTACGACGACAGCAAGCAGAGACCCAAAAAGGAAAAACACACCTACCCACATATACAGAGGAGATGTACGTAGGATGTGTGTGAACACAAATACATAGATATATATCTATATGTATGTATGTGGACGAAATAATTATGATGTATATATATGGGCCTGCATGGGGAGAAGCCGTCAATTAAGGGAAGCGAGGAGGAGCGTCTGATCCGCCGTCTCCATCGACGAGACAACAGCACTGAAGTTGCATCCTGCGTGGGACGCAGACTGCATCATGCGAAGAGTAGTTCTGTGCCGCGCAGTTGATGGCGCACTGCAGCTTGTTCCTGCAGGCGCCCTGCCAGTGACGGTCAGTCGCCGCTGCAACACCCACGTACAACATTTTAATTGATTAAAATGATGCGATCGATGATGATGATAGACGATGAGGAACGGAGGCGATGAAATGATCAAGAAGCTATATATATACACACACACACGTACGCATGTGTATAAATAGGTACGTACCTGACGTCTCGGCATGGAGGAGCAAGACCAGCAGTAGCAGCAGGGAGATGATCATCATCAGGAAGCCGAGAGCGGTAGTATTGCCCCTCTGCAGCGGCGGTGACATGGTCATCTCCCACGGCCCCTACGATCGATTAATCTGCGCTGACGCTTGTTGTTAACCTACAAGCCTGCAAGAAGATATGGGGGCATCGCGAGAGTTCCTAATTTATACAGGCGCCGTAACAGGATACATGGCACTAGTTAGTATACCGCCCATAAATTCTATTACCTCTTTAACACCAAGAAAAATATTGTATCATTAATATTGATTACAAAGAGGAAAATACTTCCTCATTAGATGTATTGATCTTACTTTCTTTTTTATTAGCCATTTCTATAATTAGATAAAGTTACTACAATTTGCTCACCACCCGAGCATTGTGACGTTGAAGCGTCTCTTCGTCAGATGCCGCAACGATTCCGGATCATGTTCCACCCTTGAATTAATAATACCGCAAGAACTCTCGGGGGCAACGTTTAACTAGACCCTCGGGAGAGAGAGAGAGAGTGTGTGTTAAAGATGATTTTGATGCCTTAATTTTCTGTTTGTGATTTGGTTTCGAAGGATCAAGGACTCGGAGGAAACCCACGGGACGCAGCCCCAATTTTTGACAAGTTGAATGTTGACCGGGAGATCTGGATTCTAAGGAAGAATGAAGGAAAAATAAATAAGATTAAGTTTTTGCCTCTTTTCCTCGTATTCTTTTGCCTGATTTAGATATGTGAATGGTTCAGACGATGGCACTCCTCATATTCATATCTTATGAACAAAAGATATATCTTTTTGTTATTTATAAATTATTGAGAATGGTCTATTCGCCCATTATGCTTTGTGCTATATATATATGGTCGGTTAACAGCCAATACATAAAACATTATATATGAAACCATTTAAAGTAAAAATAATTTTATTAAAAAATTTAAATATAAAATAAATATATTACAAACTTCTACGTGTACAAAAGTTATTCAAGATGGCTCTAGGTTATATATCTCCGTCGGAAAGCTATTTAAAATTAGATCAGAAAATTACTTAAAGAAAAAAATTAAATCGATAGCATTGTAGTTTTTTTTTACTTTGCTACAACTTGGATGTTCCATGTTGTCATTCCCTGGAATATGGGTCAATTAATTGTACACTTTGATTGACAGGTAATATATTAAAAAATTTTATCCCATGTATTTATTTTTGTTCCTATTAAATATAATTGATGGGTTAGTCATTACCGGAAGCTCTCAAACTGTACGTCTTATATAATTGTTTGTAAATTTAATGCATAGGTTGGATATCATTTATGGCACCTAGCGGTATGGTTTTCAAGACAAAATTCTTTTTCTTTAAAGCATTGTATGTTTCCATTTTAACATTTCACAGGCACTTTAACTCATTTATCAACGGTTGTAAGTATACATCAATATCATTTCCTATAGCTCTTGGATTCGGTATTAAATATAAAATCATCATGTATGTTTCTCTCGTAGACATCTATGGTAGTAAATTGTAAACCACTATAACAATAAGTGACACTGTACTTCGAAGACATGTTACCAAAGAGGTTAAAACTATCTACAGCTAACCCAAGGTTAACGTTGCATTTCTCCAATGCAAAATTGGGATATAGTTCATCAACCCTTCTTCAAGAGGAGAATCGGTGGATGATGCAACTAACCACTCAATTGATAAGAATGTGGCTTGCCATGTCATTTCATTCATCAACATTTGTTGATATAAATAAAAGATGCAACCTATCTCTTAATTAAAATAATGTATTACTTTTTGTGTCGCTTTTTTACTCTTATGTTTAAGGTCATCCTTCTATCTTGGATTCTCACATTCTTATCTGTCACTTTCCAAAAGAATATACAACCATTCTTACATGCTTCTATTTTTTGATAACTAAGCCCAAAGTCTTTAATAATTTTTTAAGCTCATACCAAGTCTCATGAATACTTGCATCTTTAAGTAATACACCTTTAAATATAAATATAGGATATTTATATATATTTTTAGTGAGTCAAATTATTTACTTTAGTGAATCAACTTTAAGATAAACTTTAGTTTAGAAACATCTTTGCAACCTTCGTATAAAGGTGTTTTTGCATCTTTTAGTAACTTAAAAAATAGTTTTTTGCTCCTATATTTGGTTCATCCTTGCTTGGTCCAATTGTTTCCTAATTATTTTGAATATCTTGGAGCAGTTATATCACTTCATCGTGTACACTTGTGGTTCAATTAGTTGGACATCACCTTCATTAAATAAATTAACTTCAACCTCACTATGACTAATCCATATTTAATAATTTGACCATATGTGCCATCTCATATTCAATGTTCTTTAACCACATCTCTTTATAAAATAAAAGTGCTATAACATATTTTACAAGATTATTGTATCAAGTTATTGTCTTGACCTTTTCTAAATTAGGTCATACATTTATGAAAAATATAATGTAAGAAATATTCTATTTTTTGAAGATACCTATGACCTAATCTATCGAGGATATCTACTCAAAACTTGTCTAAAGTACTTATATACTCTAATCGAATAGTCTAATGTTGATAGAAATAAGTATTCAAAAAAATTAAGTATGAATAATAAAATATGAACAATAATTAAATGCAAAATCTTAACATATTATTAAAGATAACAATATTAAACTTAACCGAAGCACCTCCAAATTAAGTAAGTTTTGAATGAGAATCTCATTTGAAACTTCCTTAAAGAAAAAAAAGAGAAATATGATCCGATAAAATTAATGAGGAAATCAAATCATACCAGTTACCAGCTTGAATTGGCTTAAATAGCCATAAATTAAGTTCTAATTTCTTTTGTTTTCATAGTCATTTAAGCCAATCCAAATAACTAACTTGTTTGGATTGTCCTAAATGGCCATAAATTGGGTTCTAACTCTCTTTTTTTTATGTTTTTATGGCAATTTAAGCCTATCCAAAACGATAACCTAAATGGCCATAAATTGGTTTATAACAATTTTATGGGTTTTATAGTCTTTTTAGTCAATCCAAAATGCTAAACGGCCATAATATAGGTTCTAACTTTTTTTTGGTTTTTATTGTCATTTTGTTTAACTCAATCCAAACTGGTAACATGTTTGGATTAGCTTAAACAACCATAAATGAGTTTTAACTACTTTTTGGGTTTTTTACCGTCATTTAAGCTAATCCAAACTGACCAATCCAAATCTATAACTAATTTGGATTGAATTAAGCAACCATAAATTGGGTTCTAACACTTTTTTTAGGTTTATTCCATTTACTGATTTAGTTTGGTTTGAAAGGCTTTGGAAATTAAACCAAATTAGTTTATTCCATTTACTAGATTGGTTTGGATTGGAAGACATTAAAAATAAAATTTCTAACCCTAAGTCAAATGACAATAATAATTTTGAGTTAAATTAACATACAATTAACTGTGCCAAGCCAAATTAGCTCAACATCGGTTTGACTCCATTTAGATAAAATAAAAAAATGAACCAAATCATTAATGAGATAACAATTTGATTTGGTTTAAGCTAAACCCATTCTTTAAGCTTTGAATTGAACCAAACTGTGTTTATTCGGATCGGTTCGTTTGACCATTTTTTCTAGTTTCTACAAACATCCATGGTTTTATTTTTTTATATCCTAAACTTAAATAATACATTTGGTTAATAATCTCAAATCTAAACTTAATGAGTGAAATCACATTCATATCAGTGGCGGATTCAGCATATAGCAAGTGGGGTCATGTGACCCCACTAAAATTTAAAGTTTATATTATAAAATATTAGATATTTTATTAAAATATTTGATATTAATAAATTTATAAAAGAAGTGACCCACTAAAATATTTTAGTGACTCCACTATCCACAAAGTCTAGATTCGCCACTAATTCATATAAACCCTAAACAACATTCATGCAAATCTCATACCACATTAAACCACAATCCATCTATTACACACTTAAACAACAAGTAAATAAGATTTAAATATACCTAAAGAAGGGGATCCAGGTGTGAGGAAGATAGCAGTGGCTGATGACGATGGTGACGACCAACAGAGCTCTCGTAGGAGAGAGGAAAAGCTGTCGGAGTTGAGAGAGAGAGAGAGAGAGAGAGAGAGAGAGAGAAAAGAAGGAGGAGGAGGAGGAGGAAGGTGGACAGAAAGGGGATGTGCATTATTAAGCCATTATAGGGATGTGACTCTTAACATGTTCCAAATGGTCAAAAGATTAATAAGTTAAACATACATTTTAAGAGCTCGGATTGCCTGCTATCGCTAGAGAAGAGAACTCTCGCAGTCTCCAATTTGGGGATGTCACGTCGATGATGGATCAATGCATCGTGATGGGCTTAAGGATGATTCAATGCCAAATGGTGATCACTCATGGTGAAACAGCACCGCGTGCATTAAGAGCGGTTACACCATTATTAAGACACAGATTTGATGAGAATGGAGGAAGGGTTTCAAAAGAAGGAATGGTGAGAAGAAGAAGAGTTTCGAACAAATTCAAAGGTTATCGAAGAGGCAGGCGGGTGACCCAGTAGCTCTTCCCAAAGAGGGACGTTGATGGTGTATGGTGGAGAAAATTTTTAAAGTAACACAGTTTCAAACTTTATTTCCGGATATAGCGTACCAAAAGTTTTATTTCCAAAACTAATACGGTTTGGGCAAAGTCGCTAGGTTAGATAGCGACTTCAAGTTCAACGGGCAAAGTCGTTAACTTACGTAGCGACATACACATTTCAAAAAAAAAAACACAAAGCGGAACTCGCTAACATATGTAGCGACATTCACATTTCAAAAAAAAAGACAAAAACAAAGTGGACTGGATTCTCCAGCGACTTTCATCCTATATTATTATATTATTATATAATAATTTATATTATCTAATTAATATTTATAATTTTTTAAATATATTATTATATATTAATATGTAAATTTAATATTCATAACATATAATATAATGTAAATATTTAATTAAAATATAATAATTAGATTATATTTTTATTTTAAAAATATTTTATAAATATAACATTTTTGAGTAAGGTGTTATGTTAAATTACTTTAATTATTATTTTATTTTGGGTTAAATAAAATATTAATATTAATATTATATAACTAGTTTAGTTATATGTTAAAACATTAACAATTAATTAATTAATTTGTTATGTTAAATTATTTTAAATTTTATTTTATTTATATTTAATTAAAATTTAAATAGTAATATTAAATAAATAATTTAGTTATATGTTAAAATATTTAAAATTAATTGTTTAATTTAAGTTTTTATTATTAATTAAATACATATTTATTGAATGTTAGAATTAAATATATTTAAATATTATATATTAAGTATTAAATAGTAATGATATATTATTTTAATAACAAAATAAAATTATATATAAAATATTATTTATGTTATATGTTATAAATATTAACTTTACATATTAATATATAATAATTTATTTGAAAAAAGATTATAAATATTAATTAGTTAATGTAACGTTACGTACACTTTTTTATATATAAAATAATTATTATTATATTTAATTCGAAGGTTATTATGCTAATTACTCCCTCCTTTCCGTTACACCTTCCATATTTCTCTCCTCCGGATTGCCCTAGCGGAACCACCCCTTCCTATCTTCCTCGTGTCCGCCGTTTTATCTCATCCGCACCATTTTTTTTTTCTCTTCTTCTCTGTCGCTCCCTCTTTCTCCCTCTGCTCGTCGCCTTGGCGCCGTCTGGCCTGCCCCCCCCTCGCCGACGTTAGCAGAGGCACCCTGCCATTTCACCCCGCGCGTGCGCGCACTTCGCCGCCGCCCGCGGCAGTCGCGTGCGCCACCCAGCGCGGCGGCCGGCCGCCGTCCGCCGCCAACCGCCGCTTTGACCCCCCCTTCGCGGCTTCGCTGCCTTCGGCGCCCCCGCGCCACCTCCGCCGCCTAGCCACGCAACGCGCCGCCGTCCCACCGTCGGCCACCGCGCAGCCACGCCGACGCCGCCCCGCCGCCCCCGCCGACATCCTCGGACGCCCGTCGCCCTTGCAGCCCGTCGGCCGCCGGCCCTCACCGGCCGCCGCCGCGCGACGTCACCGACCCCCTCGGGTTGACCGCCGTCGCCGCATCACCCTCCGCCGCGTGTTCGCGTGAAGCCGCGGCCGTCCACCGCCTCGGTCGCCGCCCAGCGCGGCAGCCGCCGCCGTCCGCCCACTGCAGCCGAGCGCCGTGTGCCAGCCCCGCTGTGCCGCGCGCCGCCTCTGCCTATGCCACCTGTGCGCCCTCATCCGCGTGAGCCTCTTCTCTCTCATACCCTATCGTCCTCTCTCTCCTCTCTTGACATCTCCCTCTAACAGGAGCTCTCTCCCTCACGTACTTTTTCTCTTTCTCTTATTCTCCTACTTAGCAGGGAAGTAAGAGGATAGATCCATCCGGTTTCCAACTTTCACGCCGAGCCATCATCGTCTGAGTTCTCTCGTCATCGATCTCAACGTAATTTTAAAGCATCGATTCCGGTAGGCACCCTTGACGTGTCTATTATCATTTAAAATTCTTATTTAATCCTCCATGACTTGTAGTGATTACTATTGATTTAATTAGTCAGGTGGGCACTGTATGTTGTGGTTGGATTGGTTAGCGGTATTAGTTTCTTTCGCATGTAATGGAGGTCGTATTATGGTTATTTTAGGTTGTTTATAGCATGATTAACCATCATGTTCCTGCTTGATTATAGTCCATTTTTGATAACCTACATCTAGGTAGTCCTTGGTTATTCTTTCGAGTTAATATCATTGTATATATAATGTGCCAGGTAACTAAACTAGATATTGTTTAGCTAGCCTAATTAACTACTTGATTTCAGCCATGTTTATGTCTTTAAACCAAAAGATATGGTCTGATTGGGTCTGTTCATATCATGTTTTGATTGAGAGTCTGTGGTGGTATCATACTAGTTCATATGTATTCTTGTCATTTTATGGTTCTAGATCATGCATAGGTGGTTTAGGTGTGGTTGATCATGCTATTTGCATTGGTGGTATATTTGTCATAGCATCATATGGTGTATGTCATTTATCTTATAAATGTAATCATGGCATGGCATGATTGAGGTGAATGCATGATGCATTGAAATTCTAATGAAAACAGCTACGCCAGACTAGTTAGTCGTGACCCGAGGGCAGCGGAGGTTAGAATGTCCGGTGCATCCTTCGATCCCGGATACCGCGGTTTGTCCCCGTGCCACCACCGCCTAGGTGCACTATGGGATTTCGCGTTTAGCTATATGGTAAAATCTGCTATATATGATAGATCCGGTGGTGGTAGTGGTTGAGGTGGCAAGACGACGCATTCCTTGCTAATAAGAAAAAGAAGTGGTCCTTTATTAGAGGATAGGTGCATTATTGCATGGTATTGTACAGGTGGTCTAGTGATGTATTTTATTTTGTCATTTATCATATTGTGTTGCACGGTGTATGCATAGTTTGCCTCATTTATAGTGATATCATCATATGGAGCATATAGTAGGTGTCTATGCATATGTTCATACCATCTTTTCAGGTCATGTTATGGTGCATATAGGTGCTGGTCGGTATGATTATAGGCTTTGGTTGGTGGTGTAAAACACATGGATTAAGTCATATATCTAATATATTGACTAGCCTATATTTACATATAATTGGTGTAGGTCTGGGTACCTATTTAATTAACATCTAGGGCCTTCTAGCTATCCGATTTGGTGGATGATGGGGTGTCTACTGAGTCGTCGTACTCATCCCAATCCTCTTATCATATTTTCAGGTAATCATAGTAGTGCAGCGGAGCGTGGTGGATCGATTCTCGAGAAGACAATTAGATGATCTTTATGTCATAGATTGGTATATGTTTTATTTGATTGTATTATTAGCATGATATATTAGAAGGAATCTTGGGAATTGTGATATTAGTCTCATTTGTTCCAAATCGATATATTTTTAGGGGTTATTTCCCCCGGTTACGTCGTCGGATTATGTTCCGCTGTGCAGGTTTAAATCCGGGGCGTGACAGTTAATATAAATTAATATATAATTATATAATAATATAGGGTGGAAGTCGCTTTGTTTTGTTTTTTTTGAAATGTGTATGTCGCTACGTAAGTTAGCGACTTCCACTTTGTGTGTGTTTTTTCTTTTTTGAAATGTGTATGTTGCTACGTAAGTTAGCGACTTTGCCCATTGAACTTGAAGTCGCTATCTAACCTAGCGACTTTGTCCAAAACGTGTTAGTTTTGGAAATAAAACTTTTGATATCTGGAAATAAAGTTTGAAACTGTGTTACTTTGAAAATTTTCTCATATATAGTGAGGCCTTCTTCCTCCAGTACTGTTGTCTTCCTCTAGCATCTTCCATTTCCTCTAGCACCGTTGTCATCCTCTAGCGTGGATCAGATGTTCGTCTTTGATTATCTCCACCAAGATACACATAAATCTCTCTCTCGGAACGTGATAGCGTGGAGAAATTTTTTGATAGTTTTTTGGGATAGAATCTTTTGCTCTTGGGACTTGGTGTTATTCTCTAATTTAACGAAGACACATTAATACCTTACGAGAAATTTAAGTTTATTCTTGATTCCCTCAAATTTTCACATCATATACATCAAATCAAGATCCCTTGCTGAAAGTGATCTGTTTTATTGTAACACAGTGTGCGCGATGACATACCAAACTGAGCCGTTCTATTCTGGTTGGTCGGCCAAGTACATCAATAATTGCACGCACTAAACACTCATCCAATATATAAATATCATATATCACGGCAATCAGTAATGGAAATCGGAAAGTAAAGCGTACGTCGATATACCCAGCTACGACGACAGCAAGCAGAGACCCACAAAGGAAAAACACACGTACCCACATATACAGAGGAGATGTACGTAGGATGTGTGTGAACACAAATACATGGATATATATATCTATATGTATGTATGTCGACGAAATAATTATGATGTGTATATATATGGGCCTGCATGGGGAGAAGCCGTCAATTAAGGGAAGCGAGGAGGAGCGTCTGATCCGCCGCCTCCATCGATGAGACAACAGCTAGCACTGAAGTTGCATCCCGCGTGGGACGCAGACTGCAGCATGCGAAGAGCAGTTCTGTGCCGCGCAGTTGATGGCGCACTGCAGCTTGTTCCTGCAGTCGCCCTGCCAGTGGCAGTCAGTCGCCGCTGCAACACCCACGTACAACATTTTAATTGATTAAAATGATGATACGATTGATGATGATGATAGACGATGAGGAACGGAGGCGATGAGAAATGATCAAGAAGCTATATATATATACACACACACACACGTACGCATGTGTATAAATAGGTACGTACCTGACGTCTCGGCATAGAGGAGCAAGACCAGCAATAGCAGCAGGGAGATCATCATCAGGAAGCCGAGAGCAGAAGTACTGCCCCTCTGCAGCGGCGGTGACATGGTCATCTCCCACGGCCCCGACGATCGATTATTCTGCGCTGACGCTAGCTTGTTGTTAACCTACAAGCATGCAAGACGACGATATGGGGGCATCACGAGAGTTCCTAATTTATATAGGCGCCATAACAGGATACATGGCACTAGCTAGTATACTTGCTTGTTTGCTCACCACCCGAGCATATTATGACGTTGAAGCGTCTCTTCGTCAGATGCCGCAACGATTCCAGATCATCATGTTCCACCCTTGAATTAATAATGCTGCAAGAACTCTCGGGAGGCAACGTTAGACTAGACCCTCGGGAGTGACCGAGAGAGAGAGAGAGAGAGAGAGTTAAAGATGTTGATAACAGTCTTTAATTTTGATGCCTTTTCTGTTTGTGATTTGGTTTCGAAGGATCAAGGACTTGGAGGAAACCCACGGGACGCAGCCCCAATTTGTGACAAGTTGAATGTTGAGTGTTGACCGGGAGATCTGGATTCCAGGGAAGAATGAGGGAAAAATAAATAAGATTAATTTCTTGTCTCTTTTCCTCGTATTCTTTTGCCTGATTTGGATATGTGAATGGTTCAGATGATGGCACTCCTCATATTCATATCTTAATTATGAACAAAAGATATATCTTTTTGTTATTTATAAATTATCGAGAAGGGTCTATTCGCCAATTATGCTTTGTGCTATATATATATATATGGTCGGTTAATAGCCAATACATAACGGGGGTGTTTGGTTGCATGATAATGGAAGTTTTTATTTTAATTTTTAAAAATTATAAGAAAACTTGTTAAAAGAGATGTTGGGCAACCTTGGCAATTTTATGTTTTGAAAGTGATTTTCTTCTTAAACAAAAAAGGAGACTCTCACCTCTTTCTTTTTTTCTTGTGGTCCCCCCACTTTGTTTGGTCATGAATGATAGTTACTCTTTTTTGTTATCACGTCCCTCCAAACATAATAACTTTATGTCATGAGTTGGTTCACTTTTTATTTTAATATAATTTTTTATCATGAAAATGTACAAAAAAATTATAATGCAACCAAACACCCCATAAAACATTATGTATGCAACCATTTAAAGTAAAAATTTTAAATATAAAATAAATATATTACAAACATCTACGTACAAAAGCTATTCAAGATGGCTCTAGGTCATATATTTCCGTCGAAAAGTTATTTAACATTAGATCAGAAAATTAATTAAAGAAAAAAATTAAATCGATAGCATTGTAGATTTTTTTAACTTTGCTACAACTTGGATGTTCCATGTTGTCGTTCCCTGGAATATGGGTCGATTAATTGTACACTTTGACTAACAGGTAATATATTAATCAATTTTATCTCATGTATTTATTTTTGTTTTCATTAAATATGTATAATTAATGGGTTAGTCATTACCCGAAGCTCTCAAACTGTACGTCTTATATAATTGTTTGTAAATTTAATGCATAGGTTGGATATCAGAGGTCTACTACTGTTGACATCCCTAACTCGATTATTGTTTTCTTTATCTTTCAACTCATATAGAAATATGACCCCTTATATAAGTTTCTCCCACGACGACCATCAAAAGATAAAGAAACTATTCTTTTAACTTAGAATTATAGTGATGTGCATGTGGATAGCAAGCTATATTTCTATAGGCAACATTCTATATTCATGTGAAAATCAAGGCAACATTCTATATTCATGAATTTATCAAATCCCAAGAAAACATTTTTTATTTTACTTGAATTTGGTTCTCCGTAACATTGTTTGATTTTTGATCGAGACAACAACCATAACACCTAAGTAGTCGAAAACTTCTATTGCTATAGAACGATTCTTTACAAAGTTAATGATTTATTTTTTTTATTTAATTTTTCGATCGAATGTTAAATATTTTTTTCAGCGGAGATATATGACCTAGAGCCATCTTGAATAACTTTTGCACGTAGATGTTCGTAATATATTTTATGTTATATTTTAATTTTGTCACTTAAATTATTTTTACTTTAAACTGTTGCATATATAATGTTTTTATGTATTGGCTGTTAATAGACCAGATATATATATATAGCACAAAGCAATTAGCGAATATACCATTCTCGATAATTTATAAATAACAAATGGGTATATCTCTTGTCCGTATTTCAAAAAAAAAGGATATCTTTTGTTCATAAGATATGAATACGAGTTATTCGTATATAATTGAGTTGCATTCATTTAGTGGTAGGGATTGAAGTAACACCCATTATAAGGGTATACACGATATTATTAAGCTAGAAGACCACTAACAACAACTCTTATGGGGTGTTTGGTTGCATGATAACGAAGGTTTTTGTTTTAATTTTTAAAAACTGTAAGAAAACTTGTCAAAAGAGGTGTTTGGTAACCATGACAATTTTATGTTTTAAAAGTGATTTTCTTCTTAAACAAAAAAGAGAGTTTCACCTCTTTCTCTTTTCTTGTGGTCCCCCACTTTGTTCGATCATGTGAGGTAGTTACTCTTTTTTGTAATCACATCCCTCCAAACATAATAATTTTATGTCATGAGTTGGTTCACTTTTTATTTTATTACAATTTTTTATCATAAAAGTGTACAAAAAAATATCATGCAACCAAACACCCCATTATCGATCACCGACTTTTCAGAGGTCAATCTAAAAAGAACTTCAAAATTAAATGTGTTTGGTTGAAGTACCCTTGAAAGGAGTGACTTTCCTAAACGGACTCATCAATTAACACATTAATGGAGTGTTTGGTTGCATGATAATTTTTTGTACACTTGCATGATAAAAAATTGTATTAAAATAAAAAGTGAACCAACTCATGAAATAAAATTATCATGTTTGGAGAGATGTGATAACAAAAGAGAGTAACAATCATTCATGACCAAATAAAATGGGGGATCACAAGAAAAAAGAAAGAGGTGAGAGTCTCTTTTTTTTTTGTTTAAGAAGAAAATCACTTCCAAAACATAAAATTGTCGAGGTTGCCAAACACAAATTTTCTTACACTTTTTAAAAATTAAAATGAAAGTCTCCGTTATCATGCAACCAAACACCCCATAATTGTTGTGCTTGCGCCAATCAACTAATTTGGTTATTTTAAGCTGAAAGATCAACTAATATGCTAAAAGGTCTGTTTGGTTAGGTGTAAAAGAAAAAACCGTGAAAAAGTTTTACGTGGGATCAAGTTTACGGAGAAAATAAAATATGAATGTTTTATTTTGCTCATCCAAAAATGATATCCAAAAAGTAATTTCTAATCTTTTAGGTGCTATTTGGTATAGGGATAACTTGAAGATAACCTGGGATAAATATGGATTATCCTCAAAATTTTGGGGATAACCCAGGTTTATCCCCAAAATATTAGGGTGCCAAACAAGCCATTAGTTACTTGTAAAAATTTTCATGATATTTTAACATTCAATTTCTTAAAAACTCTTTCAAACTATTTTGAACATACGAAAATAAAACTTATATTAATTTCATCTTTTATAGATATTTAAGCTTGTAAAATTGATTTTATGTCGATAATTATTATTCTTAAAGTAGTTGGTACTTTAATACATTAAAAAATATAGCTTCTCTTAGATTGTAGAGATTTTACAAACCAAAAATAATTACGATTCGTATTTATAAATAAATATTCATAAATTTTAAATTATTATAATAATTTGAGTTTTTAAAAATAAATGTTTAGACCTAAAATAAGCAGAGTGCCGTTATTCAAGTTTTTTAAATATTTTTTAAAAAAATATCTTCACCTTTTTAAAGTGGAAAGAGGAATGTGATAGAAAGCAGAGAGAGAGATAATATTAGAGAGAGATATTTTGATCATACTAAAGAATA
This sequence comes from Cryptocoryne crispatula var. balansae, assembly GCA_036172225.1. NCBI lineage: Eukaryota > Viridiplantae > Streptophyta > Magnoliopsida > Alismatales > Araceae > Cryptocoryne > Cryptocoryne crispatula. The sequence continues at coordinate 8,733,584 of CM069929.1, read as the reverse complement.
TTTAAATACAAGAATTATTGAGTTTTTAAATTTTATAAGGATATATTTTAAATTTTAATAAATTATATTGACTAATACATATAAATGTGAAATTATAATATACTTATAATATTATTGGTTGCCTGCGGTAACTCTACTGCAAAAATGCAAGCCCTCCCTAATGTGTAACCTTTGCGGTCGCACGCAGAAAACAACGTGCACCCCAAGATTTTGGAGGCCGAACGAAGTTGCTACCTCAACCGGTAAACGTAAAACGTTTTACATTGACCGATGATTTTACTGGCAACCAAACGGAGATTCTGAAAGGATATTCCGGAAAGCTCATGCAAGTAAAGACTTTTACTAAGGATGTAGATTATAACATCTCTTCGGAGAATATGTTGGATTAAACCAGTGGATTACTAGTAAAACTCGGAACAGATACTTTTTAGAAGTTGAGTTTAAAAGATATTGTTAGGCATACTTAATTATGGGGTGTTTGGATGTAGTTTTCTACCTATTTTTTATCCTAAAATAAAAAAACATGAAAGATAGATATATGGATGCGTTTGACCGTTTTTTTCTATTTTTAAAAGAGGCATCACTCTCTCTCTCTCTCTCTCTCTCTCTCTCTCTCTCTCTCTCTCTCTCTCTCTCTCTCTCTCTCTCTCTCTCTCTCTCCCCAATACAACACTTCCTTTTAGATAAATAGATAGATAAACAAATAAATATATATAGATAAATAGACGAATAGATGACAAATGAATAAATAAAAGATAAATGAATAAATAATTTTGACATTTTATATAACTATTGTGTTGATATACAATATTTTGTTAATATATAAATTTTAATTCAAAAATTACTACCAAACAACACTCTATAATTTTTAAAAGTTGTGACATTTTGGTCGGACACACTAAATTTGTGTTTATGTAATTTTAAAATTGACACTACCAAACAAGGTGATCTTTACTTCAAAAATAAAGTTACCCAAATAAAAAGGAGCTACCAAATACCCTATTAAGAGTAATCTTTGGAAGAGTGATCCTTAAAAAAAGACTACTAATTATCATAGTTTTTGGGATAAGAAGCTGATTTATTTGTTATAGATAAGTCTCCTCAACAAATAAAAATAAAGATTATCGAACATGCAAATTTTGAACAAAGACAAAATGTTTTAGATGTACATGCTCTTTTAAGTGTTTTATGGGATTCAAAGTGTACATATGAATACATCTGTATATATGTAAAAAAGGCGTTAGGAGTATAAATCGTTAGGACAAAGCCAGTTATTATCGTTACTAAGTTTTTTGGGAGAATTAACTATCAATCCAATTAAGAAAATCGGTTCAACGTTAGATCCGATGACCAAATTCTTTTAACGCTAGATCCACCCTTCACATTTTGTAGCATTACAGGTCTTTTCCGTCGCTCCCTGTGAGGTGTCCCGTGGCATCTTCTTTTCTTATCTCTTCTTTACCCTTTGCAAAGTCTTCCCTCGGTGATGTCAGCGCCGGCCACATAAAATCGAGGTAGAGAAATCAAAACTTTGATTCAATTTTAAAAAAATAATAAATTATTTAAATTTTACTAACATATCATATGAAATTATAAAAATGATCAAACTGGTTTGTTTGTGTTCAAATAAGATTTCAACTGTATTTAAAGATAAATCTCTAAAATAATATCATAATAAAATAAAAGTAAGTAAAAAATTTAACAATATATGCTATATAAAGTGATAAGAAGAGAAAAATAAATAAGTATTTAAATTCGTGGTTACATTAGGGGTGCATCTTCCGTGCAATCAAATGGATCCGGGCAAGCAAGTGTTTGGTTGCATAATTGATTTCCATACACTTTAGTGATAAAAAGTTATATTAAAATAAGGGGTAACCTATCCAATTGTAGGGTGTTTGGGGATATGTGATAGTAAAAAGACTGGGAGCCATGCATGGCAAAAAAAAAAAAGAAGAGGGACCAAGAAATAAAAAAGAGGATCTCACTTTTTTTTTGTCCAAGATCATTTTTAAAATATAAATTTGTAATAATTATCGAACATTTCTTTTAACAAATTTTGTTACGAAAATATAAATTATAACAAAAACTCAATTTATCGTACAACCAGGCTTAGCTTGTTTCTCTCGCCATGGAAGTGGAACAAATACTCATCCTCGTCAAATTCATCAAGCAAACAAGAGACTTGTAAAAGTCAAGAAAGTCTGTTTCCCATCCACATTAAGAAAGAAAAGAAAATTAGAATTGGTTGGGGGTGTGTGTGTGTTGTACAGGATTTTCACACACGCCCCCATGAACCGTCCCTTCACGATGATCTTGGAAAGAACTTGTCGACATCGAAAGGCCGAGAATCGACGTCAGATCTCGAAGAGTTCATGTGGGTTCCATCACGCATGGGAGCAAATGCTGCACGCATCAACGAGCATGTTAGAGAGCCACTTGCATAGCATACAAACGCATAGGAATACTTGGAATGACGTTTAGAGTCTCATGAGTGGCGAAAAGGAAACAAAAAACGATTAGTTTTTTATTCAAGCATTCAAAAGTGTCACTTTAGCGGAACTTGATAAATAGCATGAGGAGTAGAATAAAAAAGAGTGGGGGATGTTAACTGTGGTATTACTTTTAAGGCCTCTGCATTTCAGCAGGAAGGCGCTGATCACCAATTGTAAGGCCTATTAGGTTAAAGTATATTATAGTATTACTTTTGATATTTATAGCAGATACGTCGGTATTAGAATTTACAGTACCTAATATCAAAACTCAAAAGAAATATAATATTTATCATTAATAATCTATCCAGACATGCTCTTAGCTTTGCTATACACAATCCCTAGGAGACGCCATATTATCATCAACTGCTATCTCTGTTGTTTTAGTGGGAGACCAGGTTGCCCAACCACAATCCATGGCTTCAGGGAATTTTGATTTGATTTGCCATCGTTAAATTTCTTATCATTGTTTTGTTTCCACTATCGGCATAGCAGGCAGAAAAATCAGACATCAGATTATCATTTATGCCCTAATTTATAATTCGATAATGTATCAGGTTTCTTTTCGCCTTTTAGAGACCCTACTACTGGGGGCTTTGCACTTGAATTTTTCCTTATATTTCTCAAGACTCTATCTCTCTAGGTTCCCTTTATTTTTTACTTTTGGTTTCTCTGATAACTATCTTTCTTGTTAATGAATTTCGGCCCAACCTGTGTGGCTTAAAGAACACACAAAAGAGGGGTACCACACGTCAACATGAAGTTAAACTACACGATTATGTCAACATAAACAGACCCAATATGAGGGCCGCAGAGAAGAACATAAGGGTGAATTTAAACAGTGTATCCTTTTGTTTTCACCAACATGACATTCTGGACGAGATTAACAATTTAACAAGTGAAGAACATACCACTACTGACTCTAGAGAGGTTGAAAGACAGAAAAACAGGAAAACAATAATCTGGCAGAGGAATACTAGCAGAATAGGAGAAATTAATCATACCTTTCTCTCTCATTCTTCTCTCCCGGTCATATTCAAACTTGTCCCGAATTTGGGCAGCCTTGTCCCATGTAGTGTCTTGTCTGTTTCCGCCAGGTCCTTGGTCCTGCAATGAAATCACAAACAGAATAGGCATCAAAAACCATAGTAGCTACAAGAATGAACTTTTTACTTGCGTAAATAACACATGAAGGAAGGATTTTTTTTTATAAGCACTGAATTTCAGCAAATGATTCAATAAACTCTCAACAAAATAAGTTGTAAATGATAATAGAGCAATTACAAAGATGCCAGGGATTAGAAATCCAACAAATGAGAATTGGTCCTCTGCATAGTCAAAGGTGATAGATGGGCAAGGCAACAAATGTCGTCAACTGCATCCAGCAAGTCTGGCAATATCCAAAACCTACTGATAGCATAGATTTGATGCTCTTCACTCAAAATTAATTTTATGAATAACCTTAATATAATAGCCAACATTGTAGAGTGAAATGGCCATAAAGCTGCTGATATGCAATGCCTCAGGACCTAAGCAATCCTCTGACAACTTATCAAGTAATAAAATTACCATATGCATAAAGGCACATGATGGAAAGGAATAAAATTTCTGCGTAATTGGAGATGCCTCATATGCAGCCAACAGCTGGATAAGCCATAGCTGCATACAGTTTTGGACTCCTCAAGATCAGTAATACTAGTTGTGCACTACAAAGCAAAAAGACAAAGCACAAAAGGTGATGTCTTAGGTGATGACTTAATAGGACGGTGATGAACTCACCTCTAATGATGCCTGGAAGGTTAATGAAGGGTAAAGAGAGGAGTAAGCAAGCTGTCTAAAGAGACTTGGAGTTGGCTGCTCAAAGGAGAAGAGCCCCAATGGCCTCCCGGTCGAAAGAGAAAGATGCCAGTAGGAATGGTGGCAGTGGTTGGCCGATGGGTAGAGACACCTGAGGCAGATGCCTGTATAGTCAGCAGGCCATTTAAATACACCAATAAGGTTTGTTTGGGAGTTCATCATCATATAAGCCCCCAAGCAGACAACTGGGATGAGTGCTGAAGTTGATCCTCTAAAATAGGAAGTTAGCCTGATAGATGTTCCGACAATGGGTGCCAGAATCCATGGTCATAGAAACCATCAAATTCAAACAGTGGTGTGAAGCCTGTCAGGTAACCTAGGTAGGTGGTGCTTCTGATTCTAATGTGCCACCGACTGTAGTAGTGCAAATGAACCAATATACTCAACAAGTAGTTGGAAACTCAGCTCAATAAAAACTTAACTCGACTCACTTATTATATGAAACGAATAAGTTTAAACAAAAAATAAAACTCAATTCGTTAACAAGCCAAGTTTGAATAGACCTCTGCTCCACTTGATAAGCTCGCAAATAACTCGATTAAATATTTGATTAAATATTTATTTTAAAAAATAAATTATGAATATTAATAGCTATATAGTGTCGCTTAAATATATAAAATCAATTGAAATAAAATTTAATTTGAGCTTAAACTTAGATCGGGCTTCATAAATGAGCTCAAGATTGAGTTTCACAAATGAGTTTAAATTGAATTTGAGTTTTATAAAACAAGTTTATATTCTCAAGTTTGGATTAAATTAGAGTCGAGCTGCCATTCAACTCGAACTAGTCAATTAAGTAACAAGCACTTGAACAAGTCTCGGGCCTACTCATAAGGTCTCGAGCTTGAACTTGAGTAGAATAAACAAGACAAACTTTAACAACATACTACTCGGCTTAGGTTAGCTCATTTGCACCCCTATGTGCCGCACATTGGAAAGTAGTTACCCATTTTGGTGGAGAAGTGGCTGGCAATAAGGAATGTTGAACACAGATTTCGTGCTAAGCATCTTCCTGATGAACGGCTTTTACTTTGTATTCTGAAAAGAGTAAATGACAAAGATTACTGACTCTTCCATTGGAAAGCTGAAGCTGGATATTTCTCCTTGGAACCTAGGTATTGATACAATCAAAGATGAAGCATATGACTCATGGTACTCTCTGCAAGGTATCCTTGAAGACATACGTAATGTAGATAATAACACAAACCAAGAATTTAATGGTGACAGTTTATCTGTCTTACACCCTGGAAATGGTTAGAATTAAGATAGAGAAGGATGAAGAGATCAACCTTCCGGTCAGAATCAAAAATGTGTGGGTGAGGAATCTATCACTGGGTGAACATGGTTAAGCATTATGGGTTTTGATGTCTATAGAGAAGGTTGTCTAGTAAAGGGGAAAAACGATATCCATGATGGCTTCATTATCCATGCATCATAGATGTTGAGCTTCCTGTATTTTATTTAGGTATATCCCCTTTATCCTTCTAACAACGGAATTAGTAGTACACATCTTAGAAAATTGGGTCGGGACCTGGGCCTAACCCGGTCGGCTTGACCCATCGGCCAGGTCGCGTGACCCCGCCTGCAACGGTCGTATTGGTGACCGTTGCCAGCAAAGGGGGGGGCTTTAACCCCCCCCCCCCAATCCAGCCCCTTGTGGGCCAATTTAACGCCCCCAAGGGGCTCTCTTCCTCCTAACATTTGCTCACCTCACTCTTGCTCACATAAATGTTCTTTGATCTCAAGTTTTTGCTCTCTTCCTTTTTTTAATTATTTCATTAGTTCATTAAATATTTTATTCTTTTATTTGTTTAAGTTACTTAATTCATTAGTCAATAGTTAGTTAGTACTTGCTTATTTAATTAGATATTCAACTAGTTTATTAACTAACTCATCACTTGCTTAATTAAGTTGCTAATTACTTAATTAGTTATTTATTTCATTATTATTTTAGTTTTAACTATTTAATAGTTAATTAGTCAAGCTAATCATATATTTAAGTAGTTTACTCAATAGTTCATTACTTAATTATTTCATTAGTTACTTAATTAGTATTAATTAATTACTTATTTTTTCACTTGAAAATATCTTCTCCAAGTCAAACAACCCAAGCTACTGGCACGACCCAGAGTGATCCGGCTTGGTTACATTGCACTTACGAGGGAACATACCAAGGGTCGAGAATTGCTATGGCCCGGTGCAACACGGTTCACCTCCCACTATATTTCGCTAGAAAGTTTATCGAGTCAAAGAAGAGCTCTAACTCATATGGTAATTTCACTGGGTTGGGGTAGTTGGATAGTTAGATGTAACACATCGGATAAGAGAAAGTAGAGAAAGGTAGAGGAGACAATAGAGAGTGAGAATTTTTGGAATGTTGTGAAGAAGACATTAAACATCATTCAACCCATAGTTAATGTACTAAGGATAGTTGACAGAGATAGAAAAGTAAACATGAGGTATTTATATGATGCGATTGAGAGAGCGAAAGAAGAAATCTCAAAGACAATGTCGGACTTCGCCAATAATAATGTAACACTTTCAATTTATGCAGCTGATTAATAGATGGACCATGGTAAAGTACCAAGGTACGAGGACTTGGCGGATGTAGCCATTAGGGTCCTGAGCCAAACCACTTCGACTTCGGACTATGAGAAAAATTGGTCCACATTTAACTTGATTCACACGAAGCAAATGAACAAGTTGACATCAAAGAGACTCGAAAACCTCGTGTGTTGTCACTACAACATGAGGTTAAAGTTAAAGAATTTGAAGAGAATGAAACAAAACCAGATAAAACAAAAGAGCTGGATATCATAGGCGGCGGGATGTCAGGTCGAGGAGCCGTCAATTGAAGATGAGGCATCAATTTGGATCAAATCTTCTACGAGAAGAATTTCTTGAAAGCTTGGGTCAACAACCGAGAAGGGTTGGGAGAACCGAAGTTCAACCCGGAAAACCGACAATGGGTTATAGGAGTGCTTGGCGATGTTCCTTTGGCCGAAGAATCTCAGATCACTCTCTCCCTAGCAAAGCGACAGAGGACTGGAGAAAGAATTAGTCGAGGTACGCAAAGTAAAAGAAAAGGTAAACAAATTATGAGTCTTATGACTGATCCTCTTAATATTACAGATGTTGTTACAGTTGAAGACAATCAAGAAGACACGCCAGAGTCAAACATTCGAGTGTAAGACCAAAGTTCTCAGGATTCTTCGTCAAAGAGTAATAGCAACAGTGGAGCTGGATACGAGGGCACCATCACTTCATAAATACAAGGGACCCCATATCCTCCTATATCTCTTACAACGTCTCTACGCTTTATCGGCAATGAGTAATACACCCATGTGACCCAAGACGCCGATCATGGTACAAACGTGGAGGAGCTCACCATACCCATAGAGCTAGAGGACAATACCACAATGTCTCCAACTATGCATATGATTCATCTCAAGACTCATGATTCCCCACATATGGCCAATAGCATTATGGCATGAATTATGTGGAGTCATCAAACACTTCGATCCAATCGACCTATGGCTACGATAGCTACGGTGACTCATTTGGATCAAGTCTTCTGATAGTTTCCCAAGGGACTGACGAATATGATCGTTATGCATACATGTATCAAGCTTTGTACTCAACGTAAATGACATGGAGAGATTATATAAACTAGCTACAAAATGCAGAACATGTCACGTTGGAATGAAGTTCATAAATTATTTGTTTAAATCATGTCATTTATTTATTTTTTACTCATTTTTTATGTATTTTTTAGATTTTTTGTATTTTTTTGATTTTTAAAATTTTCAAAAAAAATAGGGGGTTGCGACCCCGAACCCTCTTTCCTTGGTACATATTTGTCAAGGTGCATTCCTAGGTATCAAGGTGCCTTTGGAAGGATGCCTCCCAGGTGCCTTGGGCTAGGTGCCCTTGGTCAATTTATGATTCAAAGATGCCAATTTATTTATAGTATAAACATATTAACATATTTTAGTATCACTTCTACTAGTGCATATGTTTAAGATTTGTAATTAAAAACATATGCTAGACGCTAAAAGTTATGAAGTTCTATCTTAAACATCTTTCTCTCCCTCACTTAGTTTATCAATATTAACTCTTTCCAAAAATATAAATACATACACATACATAATTACATAAACAAAATCAAATTTACAAGTATGCATACATAAACAAACATTCAATAATAACATACAGATATAGTTATATTTATACATAAATATATATAAAGTATTAACATCTAAGTTTATATACATACGTTTGTATACGTGTATATACACATGCAAATACATATATAAACATATAATGCTATCGCCTAGGATGCTTGAATGGTCACCTTGTCGCCTAAGTGAAATTGGCACCCCTAAACATTTTGGGCGCCTTGTCACCTTGGCAACTATGTTACACATCGCATTTGTATCATATACTTCATCAAAAATCTGCATTCTGTTCCTAAGTGTACATACAAAGTTTTCAAGAAATATAAGGCCTGGAGTTTACAACTAGCAGATTTTAGCATGATGAACGCTACCTTGAAAATAACATAAAGAAAAATGAACTGATCTACATAAAACAATGTCATGCACTTTTAGGCACATAAAGTTCAGCTTAAAAGGCACAAACTAAGTGGTACCTTATACTTGTCAACATGAGATTGTCTTCTTCTGCATGGAAAAAAACAAGCATAAATCTTTCACACTTTCAGAAACAGAGGATATCTCTGAAGTTCAAATACACATTGAAGTATAAGTTAGAAAACAACAAACAGAAAACTTTACCTATATGGTGAAAAATCAAGATCATCATCTTCAGCAGATTCGTAGCTTGTATGGTCTTGAGCAATCTTCTTAGAGTAGCCCTCATCCCAATAAAGCCTTTCCCAATTTTCCCTAAGTTCCTGATAGAGTTCCATATATCTTTTGCACCATGGCTCGTGCTCCTTTCACATCAAAAATAGAGTTAACCAGAGTGCAGATTCACTTTAACTCTGCATCAACAAGAAATATACAAGCATTCCAGGTCTCTAACATAATGGAACTTCATGAACAGGGGGGCATAGTTAACATAGTGAAGCATGCATCCACAATGGTCCTGGCTGTGAAGCATTTAACAGGGATAGTTTTGCTGAATTAGAAGGAGTTGAGCTAAAAATACATAGGCGAATCAAATAGGTTGTTCAATAGTTGCCAAATGATAAGAGCAAGAGTCCCAGTAAGTGGAGTGTACAATATGCTGCGATTTGAAAAAAGTAGTGATTTTAGCCAATGGTGGAAGTAAAAAAATTCATCTTTAGTCTACTAGTTTACATGCAAACGAGAATGACAAGCAGGCCTATAACTGGACTTAAATAGGCATAACCCAGGAATGTGCACCAAGGCCCTCAACTGATAGATGGAACTTTTTGGTGCTTAGCGGAGCAAACTAGAACTTCCTCTTTTTGACAGTGACCAAAAGCAGCAATAGAAATCCATTAAAAAAAGATTGAAGGATACAAGCTAGAAAACCAACAAAAAGAGAGAAATAAAAAAACCATCAAGATGATAGACCCAAATAAAAAATCAAAAAAAATGAAGAGAACACAGTGGAGCAAAAAGGACTGAGGCAGCCCAAATTTTACATGAGAACTTGCTTTCCTTGACCAAAACTCACAACAAAATAGAACCAGAACCCTCAATTGAAAATCATTGCATGTTGAAGACCAGTCATGAATCAGATGGAAAGCTCTATAAGAGATATCGATCACAAGATTGAAAGGAATCAGCAAGGCTTATCCTCTATGTCTAGTGTGCCATATAGCCCATGACCACATATTTTGAAGCCTACTCAAATCCTCTTGCTCCTGAAAACAATGATACAGTGAGCTTCACCACAAGACATGAGCCTTAACTCATATAGTTACATAACATGACCTGATAAGATAAGAAAGCATCCAGTATAAAATATACAGGGATAAGTGATGAACCCACAGTTCAGTAGTACACAACCTCAATCATCATTAAACAGACCATAAAATATGCATGTGATCCATAAGGGAGGTGAAGGTGGAGGGCTCAAAAGCTATGATTAGTTGTAAAGGGATTGACCAAGTCTGACCAGTAGAGCATTCAAGTAAATTGTCAAATGTAGGTTGAAGAACTTCAATAAATTTGAAGGAGTATAATGTGCTCGTGGTATCACACTTAAAAAAAATGAGATGAAGACTCCCCGACCAGTCCACAAAATATGCAACACTCAGATTGATGAATGATGCACCATTTGAAATCTAACTCTAGCATGCACCCTGTCCCAAAGCAATTTTTGAAAGAAAAACTTGTAGCACCAGATTTTATCGTGTCAACTAGCAAAGATTCCAACAAAGCTGAGATGTGTGCATGCAGACTTAACCGAGAATGATCAACCAGGCCCCATTTTCGGGTGTTGGGATCACAAGAGTGAAGAGTAAACACTTCGAAGCAGGCCAACAAGAGAAATAAAGTGTTTGTTGTCAAAATTGACCAGGTTTTCTGCAAGTTGTGGTCTCGCTGCTCTCGCATAATAAAGATGCCATAACATTATACGTCTCAGAAACAAGGGAATTTTGGTGTAAGCAAAGGTAAATTACCATCCAAGCTTCACCTTAGAACTTCGTAAAGGATCCCATCACCAATTTTGATAGGAATGAAGTCCCTATAAATCGCAGTCAAATTCATAATGTGCCGCCAAAACGGAGAATGGTTCTTGGCCCGATTCTTATATTTCAACTTTGGGATAATAATACCCAAAATTCCTTCATATATAATATGTCGGCGTTATAAAATAAAAGGATAAAAGGCAAACACCCTTCCTTATCCCTTGGAGGCACCCTCTTCATCCCTGATCGACGATGCGAAATCTAAGAGATCTTTAAACATAACAGGCGGGCACGCCGTTCGATTTTAGAGAAACAGAAAACTAGAAGCAGCATCGAGTATAAGAAACCAAAAAGAAATATCCTTTTGCATTTTCTGAGATTTCCAGAACACACCGTTTCCTTGAGAACTAGGCGGGTGCTACGCATGAACTGCTCTCGCAGCTGCTTCCGGCGCTTGTTAGGTAGGTTGTCCCTGGGGATGACAAACCGCTCCCTGGGGGGCACATGGTCCCCAATCTCGTGCATCTCACCGTCGACCACCCACCACTCCGACTTGGGCTCTCCGCCGCCACCAATGGCTGTCATCCGCAGGGGAGACTTGCCTCGCGAGGAGTTGGGCCGTGGCGACCACCGTCGGGACTGTTGGGAGCAGACGGAAGTCGGCCACCGCTGCAGCAGCAGCTGCTGCTGCTGTCGCCTGGCCAGAGAAGACAGCATCGCCAGAGTGAAAAAGATGAGAGCAGATAGCCGTCGTTCGCCAGCGCCGGTGATTAACCATCGGGAAAAGTCTTGGCCTTTTATCCCGCTTACTTGACAGAGTATTAATTTTTTTAATGTTCATACTTTCGTAAATTAGTACATATTTGATTAGAAATATAAATTTAGGTAAATTTGACATTAACGTGAAATACATAAATGTTAAAAATGACCCTTTCAACAGTGATATGGGTGCTTAATCCTAACAAGGCTCTGTACTAATTCTAATATAGTGGTATAACTTTTATCGAAGATGAAACGACCAACTAAATAAATTGACTGACCAAACAATCGTACTAATTAGTAGTCTTCCGAGGGAGACACTCATCCTCGGCCTACTCCCAACAAATATACTTAACTTCTGAGTTTTTTCATCTCAACCACCAAAAAATGGTTAACTGATTTTGTTAGACCTAGGTTAACCTCGAAAAAAATAATTCAATATAATTTGGATGAGTTAAATATCTTTAGAGAAATAACTCGAAATCAAGATAATGGAGACAAAGAATCCATACGACAAGTAACAATTAATTTAGGATTAAAGCTTGAGTTGAGTTGAGTAAAATTGGCACTTAAAGAATCCTGGAGCATTAGGGCTATAAATGGATGGATTTGTTTGAGCAAATATTATATATTTAAGTTAGATATGGCTGAGTTAAGATCCAATATGAATAATATGCTCAACTCAATTAAACTCAAGCCTTAATCCTAAATTAATTGTTACTTGCCGTATGGATTCTTTGTCTCCATTATCTTGATTCTAAGTTATTTCTCTAAAGATATTTAACTCATCCAAATTATATTGAATTATTTTTTTCGAGGTTAACCTAGGTCTACCGACATTATTTTTTCATGTAAGTTATTTTGATATTTTTAATTTTTCTAACTAGAGCTTCCTTAATTCTACATTTTCGTGGAACCAGTTCTTTTATCTTGCATAATTATGTGTTCATAATGCGGATAATGATGAATTATATATACACGTGTACATACACCAACACGGGACATCTCTCGACAGTGTCTATGTACTTACAGATACATATATATTTCATTGTCGTTCATACTATTAGATATGTTTAAGATTTGAAATTATAAAAAATGTCATATACTAAAATGTATCTTATCAATATTAGTTTATCAATATTAACTCTTTCTAAATATATTTATATACATACAAATACATAATTACATAAATAAATTTATATTACATGTTTGCACACATAAGCACACACTCAATTATTAGTTATATTTATACATAATTTATATATTGTTAACATTTAAGTTTGTATACATATGTTTGGATGTATATAGACATGCCTATACGTGTATAATATATAATGCTACCACATGGGCTGCCTAAATTACCATCTTGTCACCTAAACGAAATTGGCATCTTTGAATATCTTGCTACTCTTGCATTTTCTTTAATATACTCATTTATTATTCTATAAAGTTTGATATAACCACTCGTCCATATTAACATTCATATTTTAGCAACATTTATTTTAAAAGTATGTTTTTTTTATTGTCCAACATTCACTAGTATACAATGCGATAAGATTTCTTTTCAACTTTAATGAAATATTATGATCACATAGAACCATATAGCAAATATCCACTTTATCCAACTTGCTTTAATCTTATAATTAACATCTTCATCACATTCTCCATCTTTTGGAATAATTGACCTAATACTTAAATTGGGTTCTTTGAGATAATATTACCCTTTCCAAACTAACATCATCACCAACTTCTCTTTGGTTTTCACTATATTTACAATGCATATATCCTATTTTACTTTTACTTATCTTAAAACCTTTAGTCTCTATAATATTTTTTTCACAGTTCTAACTTCATTTTTCACTTCTTCTGTCCCACCTACCAATACGATATCATATGCAAATATCATACACTAGGCATATCATGTTGTATAGTCTTTATACTCTTTGTTAATTCATAATAACTAATGTAAAAAAGATAAAGACTTAGGTGGTGTTTGATTAGACTTAATCTGAAAATCTAACCTCTTAATTTCATCTCTAATATCTTAACATGTGGTAAAAAAGTACTGAACTTTATTAAGATATAAGTGATAAGTATGTTTGATAAAACATCTAAATCAACATCTAATTAAACTAATTCCACATTAAACTTTTGGATCACATGTGCACGTGTCCATAGAAAATATAAAATTTTTAAATTTTGAACGTAACATTTAAAAATTATTATATAACGAGTCAAAAAATATTTTAATAAATTTTATTATAAAAAATATATTATAGTAAAAACTTAATAGAATGAGTACTATCTAGACAAGAGCTAAATATATACAAATTTAATATATATAATATTTACACGAAACATTATGAGAAATACATAAATTTAAAATATCTATAAATATTTTTTCTCAAACTAATTTAAGGATACATATTTTTATTAATGAGTTAGGTAATAAAGCTTGTATTACTAATAAAATTTGATATAATGTGTTTATATTTTTATTTCCCCTTTTAACATACATATATATTACTTAAATAATTTAAAAATTTTAAACTTATTATAAATAAAAGGATAAGGTGAAAGTTTGATTTAGTTTAATTTGAAAATTTAAACTCTGAATTTCAGATTTAATTTTTAAATAACTGGTAAAAATATTTAATTTCATCTCTAACCTCTTATTTGGTGGTAAAAATGTGATGAATTTGATTAAGATATTAGTGATATTTTTTGTTTGATAAAACATCTAAAAATATAAAATTTTAGTTTCATCTCTAACATCCTAATTAATGGTAAAAAATATTTAGGTTGATTAAGATACAAGTGATTTCTTTTGTTTGACAAGAACGTTGATAAAATATTTGTTTACACAATCATCAAATAATATTTTTATAAAATTATTTTAAAAGTATTTATAATAAAAACTTAATTTGTTGAACAACTTTATAATCTTTAAATTAAAGTTATTTATTGATCAAATATTTTCCAAATATAAAAAATGAGTTTGAGAAAAATATTACTGGAGTATAATATTTAAATAAAATTTAAAATAAAAACATTCTATTTGACCAACCCCGTTACGCTATGATGTCTGTCATGTAGCATATGAAGAAATATCCTGCCCTACAGGCTGCAACCTCTGATCCAGAAAAAGTTAAATCCCATATCTAAATTGGTCAGAGCTTTTTCAGACATAAGTGATACAGTAAGACATTGGATCAGATGCATTATCAAACAAGCTAAATTCTTAGAAGTCTGACCGAATCAGACAATAGAGAATTGTTCAGCATAATCAAACAGCCCCTTAATGTAAACCCGTCGTGTAAGTCACCTGAAATAAAAAAATCTCTTTCTCTCCTCTAATTGTGTGTACATTAGTGGTTGATTCATCATATATGTCTTTTATCATTTTATATCTAACAAACACCATCTTTTATTTAAACACTCACCACAAAACTTCTATTGAAACTCTATCATACGTCTTTTCTAAGTTAATAAACACCATATAAAAATATGTTTTCATATCTTGATATTTTTATATCAAACTTCTAATAAGAAAAATAACTTCAATTGTAAATTTACCTAGCATAAATCTAAATTGGTTAGCTAAAATGTTTATATAATTCCATAATTGCCACTCAATAACTCCTTCCCATCATTTCAAGTATGACTTGTGAGTTTGATCTCCCTATAATTTGCACACTCTTATATATCTCATTTTTTTCTTAAAAATAGATATAATGATGCTCTTTCTCCATTGATTCAACATTCTATTTGATATTAGAATTTTGTTAAAAAGCCGAGTTAACTTAAGAGCCAATTCTAAGAACAAAAAAAATTGACTAAAGCCCACACTTTGCATAGTGATAACAGGCCGCAAATATAGTAACTTGGCTAGGAAAAGAGCAAATTGGTTTATGATGCTATTGTTGCTCCTCATGGTCCCACTCGCTAGATAGCTCACCTAACATGCTTTGAAGATGTTACTGCACACCCTATTAGCTAGCAAGATGGTGCTAAGGAAACATGTGCAACTACTCTTCCAATCCAGACATGAGCAATGTTAGTTAATTCATGTATTATATGCAAATAATACATCCTCGTACGTATAAAACAATTGTACGCTTTGTTCCCATGTCACATTCAAACAGACAGTTGTATAAGTGGATAACAAGGCATTGGCAAATTAATCGTGTATGGTATGCAACTCCATTTAAATCGTTGGTGTGATACATCATTCCTCAATTATGTAATGAACTTTCTTTAAAAAAAAATCCTAGTTGCACACACTGCCACGTACTCGTGACCATCTCGCTCTTGTGGTCTTTATAGTCTATTCCATACGAAGTCACAAAGCTGTCCCTCCTAGAGCCGTCTTCATATGCAATGTGCCGATGGTACTAATTAAGGTAGCTCTCGCAGTAGTGCAGCTCCTGAAGAGTGCAACAACAGATTTGTCTTCCTGTGAAGCGCCAACAGCAAAGCAACTCTCAAGGATTCATCTTTCCACAAGCCATCTTTTCTCATGGAGTCGTGTTCCCACAGTAATTAATTGCACATCAGGCTTCTTGCACATCCATCTTTCCACTAGTAGCAACCAACCACTTTGACCTGCTTGCATGTGCAGTGGGCTTTACGCATAACCATGCCATCACCTTCCTCGTGCACTAGCACGACTAGGCCACCCTGCCAACTACGCGTTGGTCGCCTCCTCGTCAACCACATCAGCGGCTTCTTGTCCACACGTGCCATCATCCCTTGTCAAGATTAATATATTTTTCTTTCTCTTTTAAGGTATATTATTTTATCATTATTCTTTTGTCTTCTTTCTCGTGTTGTTTTTTTGTATCCATATTGTTTTGATCAGATAAAAGCTTGAACACTGCCAACATCTGATTCTCATAAATCTGTGCAGATATTTTATTTTTATGTTTGTCATTACTATATCAATACTTTATTAATATGCTGAATTTTTAATTCTTTTATATCATGTTATATTATATTTATCACAAGAAGATGGTAAAACCAAAATAAAAATTGTGGAATTATGCTGAAAATATTGGTGGCCATTTTAAATGTAAATTTTGTGAAAAAGAGTTTTCTGAAGGGATTACTCATGTAAAAGCTCATTTACTCGGCATAGTAGGTTGTAATACCACAAAATGTTCAAAGGTGTCAAAACAAGTTCAAGCTGAAGTTTTTCTTTCTATTGATGAGAGCAATATGGAGGGAAAGAGCTTAACATCTTCGTCTAATATCCACAAAAGTAGAGCAGAGTTTGCTTCTTTATTCATAGTTCCAAACAATATCCCAAATTAGTCTACAATTCAACAATTGAATCGTAAGAAGGACAAGATAAATTTACAGAAGATTGCACATTTCTTTATTTTGAATAATGTTACATTTAGTGTGATTCATTCAATCAAGATCATTTATTGAAATGATGAAAACTTAGGGTGATTATGGAATTGGATTTATAATGCCAAGCTATTCAACTTTACCTATGAGATTGATTCTAGAATCAAGAAAAGACGTTGATGAATATATTGGTGATGTGGAAAGATCTTGAGCATCAACATGATGTATAGTAATGTCAGATTCATGAAAAGACGTTGATGAATATATTGGTGATGTGGAAAGATCTTAAGCATCAACATGATATATAATAATGTCAGATTCATGAACTGATATAAGAAAAAGATCATGGGTTATTGTCATTGCATATTCTCCATTAGGTATAGTGTTAACAAAATCTTTGGAATGCTTTGAAAAAAATGACAAGTGAGTATCTTTCAAATATATTATCATATGTTATTGTTGAAATTGGTCCACAACATATTGTACTTGTTTTTGAATGACATCTATTGAGAAGTTTTTTTGGGTTAAGAATGTTATTGATGATAGAAACAAAGTTGTTGATTTCATGTGTAAACATACTCTTTTTTTACAAGTGATGAGAAAATACAGAAAAAAAGAACTAAAAAAGTCCTTGCAAGACAAGATTTGCTACAAATTTTTTAATGTATTAATCAATCACTGACATGAAAAATCATTTAAGAATTCTTATAGCATCTTCTAAATGGAGATATGTAAAATACACTAGATCTCCACTTTGAATACAAGCAAGTCTTATCATTCAAAATAAATTTTTTTGGTCAAAGGTTAAATAGGTTGTTGAGTTTTTATTATATTATTTTTTTACTTTATTTGGTTGATAGTGATAACACAACTTCAAGATATTTGTATGATGTTATGTAACAAGTTAGAGAGACATTGAGGTGACACATAGTAACTAATGAATCAAAGTAAATGTAATACTTGACTTATTTGATCAAAGAAAAGATAAAAATATATTTCATATGATTTATGCTATTGTCGCAATTCTCAACTCATATTCTTTTATATAGCATCATTTATTAAGAATGGTGATATAATTATTGGCATTGATTATATTTTGAAAAAAGATGCTAAAATAAAATGAGTGGACAGACTTTGTGAAGCAATTTGTGGCATATTGTAGTTGTGAGCCCCTATTTTTATGTACAAATATACTTGTTTGAAAATTCATTGTATTTTCATTCATTTAGAAAAAGAATTTTAATTTATTTGGCTAACATGAAGACACATGATATTTCAAAGTAATATTAACCAAATTATATGGTATGTATAAAATATAAATATATCAATGTTTGCGGTTTATTAAAAATGTCTTTGGATCTCTCTCCCGTGGAAGGTGCAAATTTTCGATGTTAATTACGTCTAGATTCTCGAAAATCTTTGATTAATTGTCATAATAACTCATGAAATGGAAAACCTATATCCATAGAATAAAAACACATTTGGGAGCTATAACCTCTTAAACTCAATATAATGAAAACTTTATATATCAAGTTTGGTTTGAGTTTGATTTTTTATTTAATGAAGATATGTTTTTAGATTCCAACATATTAAGGTTATATGCCTTAGTGGATTCTTAAATGTGTTTTATATGTTTTGTATAGATTTAATTCTTTTGATAAAGTTGATTATTTGGATCAAGTTGATTATGTATTTTGATGATATGGTCTTTATTGAAATTCATCATTTTTACTTAACTTTTAGCACCCTAGACTTAGTGAAATATGATAGGTTTAACTCTTTTAATTTAAAGTCTTATTATTAGACCTATTTGAATTATTAGAGTTTGTTGATTCCAAAGTTCATTGAAGACATGTTTCAGATTTGATTCATTGTGATATTTTGTATTTTTTATCACAAGATCTGAATCCAAATTTCATTTTTATTTAAATCTTGATATTTTTTAGAATTAATGAAATTAGATTGGAACATGTTCATTATTAATTTATTTATAATGTTCTTGGTCATTTTACTATGTTTATTAAACTTAGGATTTAATTTTGTAATCATTTCACATCTTAGCATTAGACTTAAGATTGTTATGGATCCAAAATAAACATGTCAAAATTTGATTCGGAATATTCCTTCTATCAACCATGATTGAGGGCTAAGACTTTCATGTTTAGAGGTCCCTATTCTGACCATTTCTCATGTTGGGGTCATTAGGACTTAGTGGACTTTTGTGTCATTTAAGATATTGACTATCCTTTATTCTTAACATCAAGTCCTATGCTGACATTTGATGTTCTCATGACCAAAACTATCATGTCAAAAATATCTTGATCATGACCTAGATTTTAAGATATACAAAATCCACATTTCGTTTCTTAACGTGCGATTTATGCCATCACCAAAATCCTAATCATTATGCGACTTAGGCTTAAGACATGTAAAAGTTCACAAGACCAGACTTACAACTTAGCACATTTTTAGATTTTAGAATTGTCCACCTCTAAGTATTTAGGGGATCCAGACCTAAGAGCTTGACGTATGAAACTTAATGTCATGTTTGGTTAAAGTTTCATTTTTTGTACTATATCAATATTGATATTAATATTTTCAAATGTTAGAGTATCAATATCAAAAGTAATACAAGTGGACATAATATGGATTACATAATATGGTTTGTTTGTACTACAAATTTTAAAATTGATACAATTAACTAAACACCTCTTAATGGTTCTTACCAATATCAATTTTAAAATTGATAATGATAGAAGTACCTAATAATGTTACCAAACGGTGCGTATGATAACCACATATGACTCTAGTTAAGACACAAACATCCATAACATAATTAAAAGAATTTGACTATTCAAATCTTCTTATCTTGTAAATGATATACTAAACTATCTTCTATGATATATCCATATCTGAAATCTACATGCATATTTTGGATCTAATTGATTAAGATATTATCATGTTCTATATTATGATTTTCATATTTAATTATGATCTGATTTTTTTTACATTTTTCAGATCTGACAACTTAATTAATTATTCTATTTTCATATCATCTTATGGGATTTTACAATTTTCAAATTTGACTATTGTTAATCTATCATTATATTTGTATTCCATAAGAGATGCGTGAGTTATCTAATGCTCCCCAATCATAAACATATAAATATGGACATATAAACATCATTCATATAATTATGGGGTGCATACATTACATCAACATGATGTACATGTATCATGTACATAATATTACCTTTTTTTAATATCTTCACTTAATCTAAGGGTTGGCATAGTATTATGACATACAAAATCTCTCCTTAAATTAGTAAGAATACTTTTCCTTAATAGATGAACTTTGGGGGGAAGGATCAATATAGCATGGAAAATTTGTCTATCTATCCGTCCAGTATAGATACACGCCAATAACTTGTCCCAATGTCCGTCCATTTTACGAGGGAACCTAAGGGTTCATTTGTTTCACCGTAAAATAAACTGCATGCATCAGTTTTCCCAATTAATCGCTACGGAGCATTGTTTGGTTACACGTATCAGGTCAACAGAAAACATTTTACTTTGACATCTATGTAATCAAGATTTTGGCATCCATGAAAATTTTGCGGAAGCCGTTTTCCGATACACAGTCCATTTTGTAAAAAGAGATTATTTCACCGTACACATTATAATTCAAATATTAGATATTTAATAAAATTTTATTTGAAATTTAAATTTATATTAATATCTAAAGTTCTACTAAATAATAATTATATTAAAATTAAATTATTGTATATATGCTGAACGGTAAATACTTATAAGGATAAAAATAATTATAACATCATTTAAAATAAATTAAATATTTTTTACAAAAAATATTATTTGCATTTAAATTAAAAATTAATTTAAATTGAAGTTAATAGATTTTTTAGAGAATATATCATATGTAATATGTCAATTTTATCATGCAACCTAAGTATTTTGTACATTCGTACATAGTTTTGGCCAAAATAGAAAAGTTCTGGAAAAACAACTCTAATGACTTTTCTTTCACGGGTAACCAAATGCACCCCAAATTAAAATAAAATAAAAAGTCACACTAAAAAATAAAATTTACACAAATAAAATAAAATGTCACACTGAAAAATTAAAATTTTATTTACCGTGTGTTCGCACTTTTACACTAAAAAATTGTAAATATACATACAAAACTTGATAAAATTATACTAGTAGTAATAATAGTATAAAAATATTTAAAACAAAAAAATTAAAATTTTTTTAAAATTATATTCAGGTTTTTTTAAAAATACTTTTGTATTTTTATAAATAATATTATTTAATTTTTTGCTCTACAACAAATCAAATATATTTTAGTTTTCAAATTACTTGTAAAGTAAATATTGGCAAAACAACAAACAAATAACCTTTTATTAATTTAATTTACATTTATTTTTTATTACATAATAAATTTATTTACACTATTTTAAAGTTATTTTATGTGTTTTATTTTAAAAAAAATTATTATTTATTAAATTATTAAAATTAGTAAATAAAATTTTAATTTAACTTATATTAAAATTTTCTATTTGTATAATTATATGTTACAAGAGTTTTTCAAAATTAATAATATAAAAAAAAGTGTGTGCAACAAACAACTGAAAACGTTTTCTAATGTACCAAACAAAGTTTTTATATTTACTTTTCCTGGAAAAGTTAATTCCACGTAAACTGTTTTCAATGTTTCTTGTTTTACGTCAAACCAAATGCACCCTAAGTTAATAGGTTGGCCTCTTAGATATTTTACTTTAATTTCAATTGGATTATGAAATTTTGGTACAAGGTCATTATAGGCCGGCTGGTTCTATCTTCATTGGGCCTGCCATCATGTCTTATTGGGACCAATAGACCCGCCATCCCCATGTCCAGAAGCCCAATGGGCTAGCTCCATCGGTCTTGATCTCCTTGCCAAGTTTGTTCCATTTTCATTTGCTTTCTTGTATCTACCAACTGTTGCCAAGGGGCTAGTGGACCTCATGCACATTTATGTCTCATTGGGAACCCACTAGAATGACTCTTTTTCAAATATCATTTCTTTAGATAGGGATGTCAATGGTTATAGATTATCCGATTATCTAACATGTTCGTTAATTTAACGAATAATTTAAAATAATTTAAAATTTTTGAATAAGTTATCCGTAATCTTTTATCGACTATCTTAGTGGATACAATTACGGGTACATTATAAACTAAATCCAAAAACTATTAATCATATCGGTTAATAAATACATAATTTAACAACTTACATTTTATGACATTTAAGCTATGCATATGCCCCGTCGTGAAAACTTTGTCGCCCATAATTCTCCGATTCTCCCTCCTCTCTCTACCCTTGTCATTGGACAAATCGTGCATTGACATCTGACAACGATGTCTCTTTTTGCTCATAGGTTCTAACGGTGTAATTCACATATACCATGACGACTCTTTCCTCTCCTTAGTCAAATTACTGCCAAGTTTGATATTTCACGAGACTTGTCATATTAAAGAATTTTATTGATTGCGTGATCCGTCAATGATAACATAAAATGAGAATAGATATTATAGTTGCATGAGAATAGGTTCAACGTGTGCCATGCCACTGCATTTAAGCTTCCTAGTGTCCACATAACCTTTCTATCAATTTCTTTATCAAATGGAGAAGTATTAAAGGAACTACTCGTGACTTTTATGTATTCGTTAATCATTTGTTAACGAACTATAAATTATTTTTAAAGAGGATATTACCATACAATTCGTATATACACTCACATGCGATAATTAACGAATACAAAGCTTACTTGTAGAATATGGATATAACTAATGTTATTATACGATCCAGATTTGACCGTTGACATCCCTATGTTTAAAGAATGCTTTTCTATTTTGACGGTGCCGTTTGGCCAGGGGTGCAAACGAACCAATACACTCGACAAATAACTCGAACCTCGGCTCGATAAAAACTCGACTCGGTTCGTTCATTAGGTTAAATGAACAAGCTTGAACACAAAATAAAGCTCGACTCATTAAACGAGCCGAGCTTGAACAGACTCCTGCTCAGCTCGATAAACTCGCGAGTAGCTCGATAAACTCGCGAGTAGCTCGATTAAATATTATATTATATATTTATTTTTAAAAATTAAATTATAAGTATTAATAATTTTATATTATCACTTAAATATATTAAATAATTTAAAATTTAAGTTTAAACTTAGATTGAGTTTCATAAATGAGCTAAATATAGAGTTTCATAGATAATTTTTCATTGATTTTGAGTTTTATAAACGAGTTTCTATATAATTTAAGTTTAAATGTGAATTGAATTATCCTAAAAACTACTACTCGAGTTCTAACTACTACTCGAGTTCGAGCTCGACTCGACTCGATTAATAAACGAACCAAACTTTAACAAGAATTCCACATACTCGCTAAAACTCGAACTCAAACTCAAACTCGTGTAAAATAAACGAGCGGAGCTTGAACGCCGTACTAGTCGGCTCGGCTCGACTCCTTTGCACCCCTACGTTTGGGTACCTTTATTTCTCCTTCTTGATATCGAAAAGCACTCCCGATGGCCTCGTAGAGAAGAACCTTCGGCACCCCCCCTCCTCACCGGCCTTCCAGAGATCTGCGACCATCTCGCTGCAGAAGTCCTCCCAGTGATCATCTCCTCAGGCATCGCCGCGACCGTCTCCTACCAGCAACACGAGAAACCCTCCCCCCCCCTGCCGTAGAGCTCCCCCATCCCCGAGAGCTTCCGATGGCCGTCTCGCCGCAGAGCTCCTCGTGGCAACACTAGAACCCCCTCCTCGCCGATCTCGCCATCGTCCGCCGGGAGCATCCTCGCAACGCAGCAACGTTTGGGCATCCTCCCCAATACGAGCATCGCTAGCTACCAGCATCTCATTCTCGCCGCATCCTTGCAGCCGGTTTGTCCTCGTCGGGCGCCAACGCCACCTGCGTAACGAGCATCTTCGTCCGCAATACAGAGAATTGTGTGATTGTGTTTTTATTTCATCCTATTGTTACAATTGTGTTTTTATATTGAAATACATTTTTTATTATTCTAAAATTACTCCAGTGGAAAAATAATACCAAACAATTTTTACTCTTATAAAAAAGTACTCTCTGAATTACCTTCTCCGTCGAGAGAAGTAGAAATTTCCAAACGGACCCTCGGAATTTGAGGTCTGAGTAGAGAACTTGTTTTTGGAGATTGCTAGTGGTTCCTGTTTAAATTTTAAAGGGCATACCAGCCCTGGCCTTCAGGGATATATGGACCTACATTTGAGTTTATTTCGAGGGTCAGCATAGGCTGATATGTAAGACCATTTCTAGAGGTATTTCAAAGACTGGTTTCAGGTCTATGCAGCAATGTATACTGCTGAACATAGGCATGTCGATGGGCTGTGTAGATGGGAGGAACATAGGCGTGTGTAGGCCATGAAAGGATAGGTGTTGGCATGATACAGGTCGTGAGAATGGGTTGATATGGGTCTGCTTCGGAGGCATCTTCTGCTACCTCTGCTCTGAGGTCCGCTGCGACGAAGTGGCCGTCCTCCTTCGGGTCTGGGTTGTGGCCTTCAGCCGCTCAACTATCAGCCGCGATGCAGCTCACCGAGTCGATCTTGTTTCTAGGGTTCAACCTTGTCTTGTTCAGGCTTCTCACCTGAGGGGAAGCGATCGCCAGCAGCAGGTCTCGAAGACGGGCTCGATGCATCTCATACTTCCTCAATCGAAGGGAGAGAAGAGCGATGGCGAGGAATAAAGGCGGCAGTGGTAGAAATGGAGGAGGAGTCCGGAACACCTCCTCCGGACGGAGGAGGGAGACGCCGCAAGTGCCAATGGGCGACTGCCGCGGCTCCTCTCCGTGCAACATCCACGTGGGCAGAGGGGGCAAACGAACTCGGATAAAAATTCAGATTTTGTTTGTTACGTCAAATAAACAAGTTTGAACAACAAATAAAATTCGATTAATTAAACAAATCGAACTTGAACAAACTCTTGTTTGGTTCGATGAACTCGTGAGTAATCATATTAAATATTTTATTAAATATTTTATTTTAAAAATTAAATTATGAATATTAATAATTATATATTGTCATTTAAATATATTAAATAATTTAAAATTTAAATTTAAATTTAGATTGAGTTTGATAAATAAGATAAATTTAAAATTTCACAAATGACTTTTCAATGATTTTAAGTTCTATGAACAAGTTTATATCAATCTTAACTTTGGATGTGAATTGAATTTTAATCTAATTACTACTCGAGTTCGACTTCGACTTAGTTCGATTAATAAATGAATCAAATTTGAATAAGAGTTCGATATATTTATTAAAATTTAAATTCATGTAAAATAAATAAGTCTAACTTGAACACCGTACTACGCACTCGACTCACTCCCACACGTGGGTGTTTTTCATCCAGAGGAGGGTCGCGGCCGCGGTGCCCCCCTCCTCTGCCTGGAGGAGGCGACCCGGACTCGCGAAGGAGGGATCGTCTTTGAGTTTTACAGGGGCGTAGCCGCAATCTTGCAATCAGGTTTTGATAATCTGTTAATTAAACTGGATCTGGGTCTGGTGACGGATCTGGAGATCCGTTTCCGGGATCATAAGGTCTCGTAGAGTTCAGAACTCTTGGTTAAGTCGGCACCGGTTGTCTCCCTCTCCCTCTCCACCAAGCTCTATTGTGTCTTGCCCCGTCGACCCCAGTGCTGCCAAGTACCACCACCGCAAGCAGCAACTGCCGTCGCCAACAGCAGCAACTGCCGTCGACGTTTGCCAGTAAGACTTCTCGAGCGCGCCCTCTGTCACCCCTCCCTGCGATTTCTTTCTCCTCTTTACTGTGACCTCTCTTCCTCTTTCCCTCCTCTACCGATCTCTCTTTCCCCCCTTACTTCCCTGTAATCTACTCTCTCTCTCTCTCTCTCTCTCTCTCTCTCTCTCTCTCCCGTCACCTCGCGATCTTTCCCTCTTCGTTCTCTGCATCTTTTCGTTCCCTTTGACCATGCTCTTTCTCTCTCTCTACATATGTATATATATTTATATGCATATATATATATATATCCCTCCCTGACTTAGTCCGATAGCCACCTGCGATCTCCGTCTGTGTTTCTCATCCCTGCAATCTCCCTCTGTCCCGTGCTCTCTCTCTCTCTCTCTCTCTCTCCCTCAGTTCGTAGTTACCCTGTTCCCTGCAATATGTCTCTTAATCTGAAAATTAACTGTCGGTCTATAATTTTATCAGCGTATAATTATTACATTTATCAAATTTCTCATGTTTTTGTTTATGCATCAGTTCTATTCTCTTCTACTGTCTTTTTGTTCTAGTTGAATTGATCGTGTCTATTTGTTGAGTTGTTGGTATTTTAATTTGCGATAGAGAAATTTTAGATTTGTTGGCAGAAATTTAAAGCATTGAATCAGATTCTTTTTTTGTTGTTGTATAACTACAATCTTCATCTATCAAATTTTTATTTTAATATATTTAATTTGGATTTTTTACATGTGTGGTGTCATAAGTTGCCCTTACATGTTATGGTTAAACAAGAATTTTTTTTCATATGACCCTATTGTTCAAGTGGGTGCGTTGCCACTTAAGGTCATGTATGCTCAAAAGCTTTTCATGGTTCAACTCAAAGCCAAAACCTGCATGTTCAACAATTAGTTAAGAACCTGGTCCATGTAGTTATGGACCTCAATGAAATGTTATGGGTACTACCTAGAATGCATTCTGATAATCCCCATCATCTGGATCCACAAGAGGTTGAACTGAGGGTGGGAGGTGCCCGGACAAGTGAGCTGGCTTGAGTGGAAGAGGATAGCGAAGTGGTAGTTCTGACCTGTCACCTAAGGGGTGCTGCAGGTGGCAAGCATTGATGGCATTAGGAGCAGGATATATGTAGTGGACAGGTAGGATTTACTTGTAGGCAACATGAATTGCTTGGTCCCATCACCTCGATAGGCTCTGTTGGTCACACACTCACACTCACTCTACAACTCCCATAACATGGACAACTCCAGCTGCTGTTTCATGCGCTCTGGGATGACCCTGGGCTGGTGGGCATCTTCTGCTATATTATCTTGTGGGGGTGGCTGTGGTGGAGAAGATAGAGCTGCCTAGTCTCTCTGAATTGTCTCTCCAGTCCTGTTGGATTCTCTGGCTTTCTTGATTGGTGTCTTGGCTGCATTATCATCTCCCTCATCATTGGATAGGGGTTGGAAGTGCACGACCTCCCTGGGGGGCTGTCTCACCATGGGTGGGGGAATTGGCCTATGTTGCTCTCCTTGAAAGTAGACAACTCTGCCATTTCTCAAGTTCTGTTCCCGGCCTCTCTTTCTTCCTCAAGAATTGTTATTCTGCTGTTGGTATGTAGACATTTGGTAGGAGGATTGCCCCTATTCCTTATGTCCATCAGCATATAAGGCACTTGGTGGGGGCACATTGACCATATTGCAGGTTAGACCATGTATGCGGGCTATGACATCTTTCACATCTGGTTTATCATCATCATTGCTTTCTCAGAAGTTGTAGATCTCGGGTATAGGAGGCTCATTTTCTTCTGCTACCCTCCTCTTGAACTCCAGAAGCCATTCTTTGAACTTGGCATTTTTTGCCCATTTATTTCAAAGAACATAGGCATCGAAGCGTGTCAGGCGTGATGGTTGTTTCGGCTCATACTCCTCCAATTGATCAATCAATGCTTGTAATTTTTGAAGCTGCATTGGTGCCTGTTGACAGGCTTCAAGCACACGAAGTTGCTCAGCTTGGCACTTGGCCTTCCCCTTGGTTGCCCTCCTCCAGTTCTTCATTCACTTGCGGCAATGGGTCAGATTGACCAGACCTCAACAAGGGATCCCTTGCCGGTCATTGTTGATTGTATAGCTTCAGCGGCTTCAGTGGCCCGCATCTTGACCCTCCTCCGTGCTGCTTTAGCTTTAGCCTCAATCTTCTCCTTTCAGGTGGGGACTCGTTCCCATGGTTGCTTGGGCTTGTCCCGAATAATCTCTCTCGCCTTCTCCCGATAGAGATCCACAATATCTTGCTTTAGCTTTAGCTTCAATATTCCTCCTCACAATATCTTGCGGGAGAGTTTGGTATATCGAATATACCCTGGGGTGGGTCCGCACCTGGGAGTTGCTTTCTGCTTGATGCCCCTACTGTACATTAGTTTCTGAGGTGGTATGGACCTTGTGAACATAATAATGTGGCCCCACTTTGATGTGTGGCCTGGGGAGATATATCTGGTGTTGTCTTATGCTTAGGACCTGCCCCATGATGAGGTGCTTGATCTGGTTCTTCACCTCTCTAGAGTTCTCCATGACATGTCTTGACGTCTGGTGATAAGTACACCACATTTTAGTGGAAGATGCAAGGTGAAAGATGTCACGGCTCTGGATGGAATGGTCTGATGAGACCCCGTTGGCATAGTAGTTGTCCAGATCCGACCCTTAGCTCCAAATGGAATGGTTTGATGAGACCTCGTTGAGTACAATAGTCATCGAGATCTGTACCACCAGATCCAGTAACTTAAAATCCTCTTCTCTCGTCCTGAAATCGACAATGCCCAATCTTTTAGCCCGAGGCCTTGACATTCTAATGCCCTGCAAGTCCTAGAAGTGAAATTTTTGTTTTTTATGTTTTTCAAAAGTTTTAATGCTATATATAATTATATATTTTAAATATATTAAAAAATATGCCGTGTCTCAAGTGCCTGAGATCCCTCGTCTCACGTCTTTGAGGCGAGGCGACCCTGCTTCCAAAGTGAGCAAAAAACCAGTCTTTTATATAAGTAGACATGAGATGAAGAATACAATTCGGATTCTCAAAACAATCCTCAAGGATGCATCTATTTCTAGTGTGCCAAATGGACCATAACATAGTTGGGAGAGTAAGCTTTGACAAAATATCATCAGAATACCAAGGCTTCAAACAGGGCCAAGCATACAATGATGAATAGTACTGACCGATTCTATCCACATAGTTTTCCAACTCTTTAAGATAATCCTTCATAAGAAATTGATGATATCACACTATATAAAAAGATGGTCTATACTTTCATCTTGTTGACCACAAAACACACAGAGTGTTTCCAAAATGACCCGATGTCACAAAAGTTTCACATCTCCTCTAGTCAACCTTTGTAAAGTAGACTTTATAGTGAAGATAGCTTTATTAGACGTCAGTGCACCCATATAACTTTGTCCTTTTTGTTTTCAACACATCTTTGATTCCCCAGGAGAGCAAGCATAGCAGAAAAGTCCATGATCATCTCATGTTTCAGGTTTCTTTTGAAGGTTGGACACTAATTAGAATCTTTATCCCAAATATCTCTGATCTTACCATAGAGTTTGCAGCACAAACCATACAAAGAAGGAAACATCTGGGCCATGGGGCATGCCCGACCTATCGATCTATTTAAAAGTTAGTTCTCTTGTCATCCCCTAGCTCAATGGTGTAAGAAGAGTAAAATAAGTTCTAGTTGCGAAGAATACTTTTCCAAATGCTAGACATTCTACCTCTGCTTCGTAACTCTCTAATCCAAAAACCATCAGCACCAATACAATATTTGGAAAGGACTATTTTGGCCCAAAGAGCCTCCCTATTCACTTTCAATTTTCACAACCACTTGGTCAACAGCATTTCATTGATGGATTCAAGGGGTACCAATCCCACGTCCCCTTTTTGAGTTGGTCTGGATATGTTATTCCATTTGATGAGATGGAAGTCCAATTTTGTCATCAGATCCTTTTCAAAAGAAATTAGCTTTGATGTTTTCCATTCTATGACATACAATCTTAGGGATTCTGAGGATGGAGAAGTAAAGTGCAATACTCTGTAGCACTGATTTGGACAGCAGCCATCTTTACACCCTTGCAGTCTCCCCTCTCCATATTTTGAATAATAGGACCTCTGAGTAATAGGACCTTTGACCCTCAAGGGAAGGTCAAGGTAAGGAATGGGGAAGTCCTTCCAACTTATATTAAAGATGTTTTTGATAGCATGTCTCTGATCACAAGAAACATTAGGCCGTTCACACTTGCTTTTATTAATTTTCAGCCATGAGATTGCTTCAAACAGATGAAGAATGGTAGACAGAAAGAAACATTTTTCTGTATCCACTACCAAAAACAAAATAGTGTCATCAACAAACTTAAGATGGGAAATGTGGACTGAATCACTCTCACCAATCTTGATTTCTTCAATGAAGTTCTCATCCATAGTCTTCTCCCACATTGAACTGAAAATCTATCCAATTATCACAAATAATAAAAGGAGAGGTGAGGTAGGGTCACCTTGTTTAAGACCCTAAAATTGCTGAAGTATTCAAACAAGCTACCATTTATGTCCATCTGATCCAAGTCTGGCAGAAGCCCATCAAATGCATTACTTTACAGAGACACGTCTAATTGACTCTTTCTTACGCTTTTTGAAATCAGCTTCAACGAGGGATGTAAATGGAGTGGATCCATGCCTTAAGATATTTTGGATATCAGATATTTGCTCCCATTACAATCCAAATATGGAGCAGATAGTAAATTATCAGATATTTCTAAGAGCAGAGCGAATATAGATAATATCTGCTTTACCAAATATACATAGTGGATCTTATATATCTTCAAAAAAACTCTGTAAAAATATATTTTTAAATATCTACAAAAATCTGCAAAAAATATTTTTTAAAAACTTGGATAATTAAAAAAAATATGATATGAAAATAAAACCTGCATCTAGAAGAGGACCCTAAATATCTTTAAAATAAGTTCAAGTACAATTACCTTAAACAAAACATATCATCAAATAAACTATACATATAAGTTCAAGCGCAGCATGTTCTCATACAAACCATAATCTTTCAAATGTCCCAAAACATGCTATAATAATACATGTTTTATCAAATTTAAATACAATATCATATTAATAAACAACATGAATATCTTCTAGAATCCAACTCCAACATATTGGTATTCACAAAAAAAGATATATGTGCTTGTAACATAAAGGGCCCACTCAATCTATGGATGGCTAAACCCTCCCGTGACCAATTTTCTTGCTCAAACTTTTTGAATCCTGGGAAAAATGCTGTGCAATAAAGGGCTTTGATGTATCGAAGTGAAGAAGGATCATATGTTGTTATAGGAATGTTTATAACATAAATTTTAAGGAACGCAACCATGAGAAATACATAAACACTTTAGCAAACACAACCATGCAAGTAATTCAGTGGTTAAAACAATTAATAAAATGAAACAGATAATGTGTTACTATCTATTTTTGACAGTAAATACAGCTTGAAACTTCACCTCATCTTTGTTGTCTTCATCCTTAGATTCCTTATCATTCTCCATTTCTAGCTCATTCTCCTCTCCGATCTCTCCATTCTCATTTTCTTCTTTTTGTTCAATTGTACTTATTATTAACTTGCCATACACCAATACTTCCAGGTTTCTCACCTTCCTCTTCATCATGGTCATCATCATCTTCTTCATTACCATCCTTATCCTCTTCCGGATCATCAATCTTGTGACCCCCATAACATCTTTATCTCCCCCTTCTTCCTCGTTTAACTCTTACTCCTAGTCCTTGTCGTCGTTGCCTTCTATGTATTCTTTGGCATCGGCATATGGTAGTCGGGTTGACCGCTAAAGCATCTAGTGGGCAGCTGGTATGGTAGGTGGGAACGATTGGAAGGAAGAGGAAGCTTGTCACCTTGTCGGCTGTCGCGGTGTTTCATATGTCAGTGTCACCCAAGGTTTTCAAAGCGACCAAGGCAATCAAAGCGACACAGTACTGCCTTGGCGATAAGGCGAGGCGTTAGGCGATGCCTTTTTTATATAGTAAAATAGATAAAATAACAAATATATATGTAAAAATGATGCAAAATAACTTTGGCACTATGCAAATCAATTAATAATGTAGGAAGTGCATAGTTACATAGACTAAATAACTTGACAAATTAATTAATTTTACTATTTAAATTCTATTAACTATTAGTAAACACTTAAGAAATCATTTAAGTCTAGCTATTATTTCATCAAATTGTTAATTTATAGTCAAATTAACTATTAGAACTAGTTTTTTTTACTCCAAAACAACTTAATTAAATGATATTGACACTTAATTAACATTATTTATCATTAAAATATATAAAATAGTAATTTAAGGCAATGGGCCCTAGCCTTGCCCCATGTTGACACCCAAATTTTGAAAAAAAGAAAATATCATGGTATCAGTTACAGATGAAAGAACAAATTTAGTTCAAACAAGTTTTCTTAAAAATTCTGGAAAAAAAGGGGAGGACTCAAAAATAAACAAGGTAGCGTGACATGAGGTTAGTAGAGAATTACCAAGGACAGCAGAAATGAGAATGAAAGAGGTAGAAAGTTGGATGTTCCAAAACATCTGATTGAAGCAATGGAGGGCCGGCTGGCATTCTTTAATCGAGGAGGCCTATTCCACTTACGATTGACAGAAGCTGACCATCTTGACAAGTTTATCCTAAGCAAGCCACTATCAAAGATGAATGGGAAGTTTATCTTCGATAGAAGTCTACGCCAACTCCACCTCAGCAATCCGGGTCCCAGTCGGAGTTGTTTAAAAGGAAGGAATTCAAAGGAGGAATCTTACCGTAACTGGAGACCGAGGCCAGTGATGGAGCGAACAATTTTAGGCCGCGTGGGACTCTTTGGTTAGAGTCTATAGCGGGAAGGTCCGGCCATTGTAAGAAAGGCCCGATTCCCAGTCGGACTCAAATTCCCCTCCCCAAATTCTTTCCGTAGCGGCATCAACCGAAGGCCTATAAGAGGAGGTGGAGCCCGACGTTGCGTAGGTTGGAAGCGGGAGAGAGGAAGGAGAGATCGTCGACTGCCATCGGAAGTTTCGGCCGTCCCCTGTTTTGCCGGAGTTGCTAGCGCCGCCGGAGCTCTTTTCTTCTTCCGCCAGAGCCGTCAAGGCTAATAGGAGGCTCTCCTCTTTCTGCTAAGAGCACCGGAGGAGCTTGGACCATCCATTGAGGTGAT
Source organism: Cryptocoryne crispatula var. balansae (assembly GCA_036172225.1). Lineage (NCBI taxonomy): Eukaryota > Viridiplantae > Streptophyta > Magnoliopsida > Alismatales > Araceae > Cryptocoryne > Cryptocoryne crispatula. The sequence continues at coordinate 8,700,444 of CM069929.1, read as the reverse complement.
AGGGACCGTCGAGGTCTTCTTCCTCCTTTGCTGGGACTGCCGGGCCTTCACCTTCTTCCGTAAGCCACCGCCGTTGCCGTCGAGGCCAATAGCCCTTGCCGTCGTCATCGGAGAAGGTTTCTTCCTACCCAGGACCGTCGAGCTCTCCTTCTTTGCCCCCACTGGTACCGTTGCCATCGAACGAGGCCGGAAGCCGTCGGAGATGGCTCGCACTGTCGCCGGGAGTCGGAAGAGCGTCAGGAGGACACTGTAGTGGGGGGAAATAATACCCCCCAACTTATGTCCACGGTGGAAAAAGGCGGGGCCCACCGGAGGCTTGGTTGTTTAAAAGAAAGAACAAGGGCCGACCGGGCGCAGCCGGCCAGCCCTCGCAAGAGGCACAGTAGCCGGTCCAAAAGGAGCAGTGGACTGGACTCCCTTCGGATGTACAGTGTCAGGCAACAGTGTCCGCCAAGGCCTCCTTCAACAAAAATTAATTAAATCAAACAACATAGTGAAAATTAAATAAAAAAATACATCTTTAATCCAACCAATCGAGACTAGTTGGGGGGTTGACTAACTATCCGCCCCTACGTCTCGACTTAACCTAAAAGAATTCAAAATTCGGACTAGTTGGGGGGTCGACTAACCATCCGCCCCTACGTCCTTAAGGTAGACATACAAAGGTCTATAAAAGACCCCAATGTCTTACCATGTTCATTAAGCTATACAAGGCTAGATTATAACTAATATGCTGTCATGCCGGTCATATCATAGTTGTCAAGGCGCCCGCCTAGGCGGCGCCTAGGCGGCAAGGCGCCTTTCCAAGGGCGCCTTGCCAAGGCGCCTTGTCTGGGGCCAAAAAGGCGCCCAAGGCACCTGCCAAGGCGCCCAAGGCGCCCAAGGCGCCAGCCTAGGCGCCCAAGGCGCCCAAGCAAGGCGCCTTGGGTATTTTTACATCATTAAAAAAAGTTTTTGAGGGGTTTTTCTCCCTTGATACCCCTCGCAAGGGACACTTATTTAATGATAGTTTGAATATATTAATATATTGTATTATCACTTATACTATCATATATATTTAAGATTTATGATTATAAACATATATTATATACTTAATTACGTTCTTTTTCAGCTCTTTCTTTTCTCTCTCTCTGTCTCACTTATACTATTACATACTTTTTGGGTTCGGGGGGCTTCGCCCCCCTGACAACCCCCCACAAGGGGCACTGCCCCCTTGACCCTCCGCGACTACTCTGCGCTCCCCCATTTAATAATATTATAACAATATTTTACCATCACTTATACTATTGCACATATATAAATTTTATAATCATAAATGAGTTATATACTTAAATTTTATAAAAATTTATTTAACTTTCTTCTCTTTCACACACACATCATATTTACTTATGTGCATTGATAAAACACTCATATTCAATTATAACATAACAAATATAATTATATTTATGTTTTGTTTATATATAACAACCTCCCGACTTAGCCTTCCTTGAATACCGCCTTGACCGCCTAGGCGACGCCTAAGCGGCCGCCTTGTCGCCTAAGCGGAATCGGTACCCTTCAACGCCTTGGGCGCCTTGTCGCCTTGACAACTATGGGTCATATGCTAGTGAAATTTAAAAAAAAAATAGTGAGGGATGCCCATAAGTCTATCAAGACCGGGTACATGCCGCCCATGAAATGACAAGTTCATCAAGGACTCAATGGACCAGATTCCTGGACAAGTTGTAAACTGTCTCATATTGAGAGAACAAGTGGAAAAATTCATGTTCGGTGCAATAGATTTATGCTACAAGGAGAGGATGATCACATGAAACTTCTGGAAGGCAAGACAATAGAAATTAAACAAACCTGAAATCTGAAATTGTAAAAATATAAAATTGTAAAACTTAAACCTGTGAAGCTGAAATAAAAAATCTGAACCTAAAACATACAAGTCCGCAATTTAAGATCTGAAATCTAAATCTGTCATGTGTGGAATTGCTATAAAATCTGAAAACTGAAAGATTTTAAAATCTGAAAATTTGAAAGTCCGGAATGTGAAAATTGAGAGTTAGAACATCATTTGAAATCAAAGCCTACAAACAAAAATTTGGAATTTGAAGCTCAGATTTGCAGCCGAGAATATAGTCTGAGATTCAAACCTGAAAATCTATTAGGTATGAGAACGAATAGAATTTGTGAGGTTGAAACCAGAAAATCTAAATCTTTCAATCAAAACAGATTTAACGGTATCCAAATCAAACCTGCAATTCAAAAAAAAAGGGAAAATTTTGAAATTATCTGAACTTATAAAATCTGTAAACCTGCAAACTGAGAATCCAAAACTGAAAAATCTGAAAAAATTGTAAAGTCCGTAAAGGGTGCTCTGAAAATTGGAATGTGCAGAATCTGAAGATCTTTGGAGCATGTGGGATTTGAACTTCACAAAACTCTGAGAACTAAAGGTTTAAAAATCTGAATTCCAAATCTGAACTTCACACCCAGAGATAAAAATCTGAACAAAAAGGCTAAGTAACAAGCAGAATTATCTGAAATGTGAACTCAAAATCAGAAAACAATAAATCAAACCATTGAAATAAAAAGAATTCCAACCCGTTCAACTTAAAATAAACCTGTTCAAGTCAATTTGAATCAAACCATAACAGGGCTAAAAAGAGGCTGAAATCAATTCTACGGTTGAATACCATAACAAATTCCAAATCTGAAAGTTTAAAGAAAGCTAAATCTGAAGCATAACTAATTGAAGATCAAAGTCACATTAAAAATAGGAACATCAAGTTTTTAATGAGTTAGTTCAAACTGAAACTTTTTTTATCAACCCAACTCCAATTAAATGTCCAGATAACTAATGCACAATTATTCTAAAACAAACAGAGACTCTCAATTAAAACCCAACCAGAAGATAAAATCCATAATCACATAAACTAAATTCGATCTGTGAATTCCTGAACTCATAAAACCAACACATTTCAAGAAACCTGCAATCCAATCCTAATGGCACACATCTGAACCAAATTTTCCAGAGTGAGTAAGATCCTGATAATGATAAATAGAGAGAGGTTCAAGCAAACCAGAATCTGAAAGTTTCAAAGAGAAAATCTGAAAATTCCAATTAAGCTCTCCAATCAGAAGATCAACAAGTTTTAAACCCACTAAATCCCAAAACAGATTTCAAAAATCTAAAATCTGGAACCTGAGTCTTCATACAATCAATCAAAACACTCTTAAACCAGTTGCAAGTTCAATTAAACCCATAAACAGAATCTGAACCAAGTCATAAAACAAACCACAAATCCAACAAATCTCAAAACAGAGCGTGAATCAATCTTAATTAAACCAACTTGATAATAGTTCTGTCAAATAAACTCCAAGTTTAAACAACCTGTTAAGTACCAAATCCAATTTAATTTCAACCAAACAAACCAAATTGAATAAATTTCACTTCAAGCCAAATCTGACTTAAACAAATTTGAATCAATTTCTAAAGTTCAAACCAATCTTAAAACAAATTAACTTTAACCAAACAAATTTAAAACAAACTGAATTTGAATTAATAAACAATCCATAAACAACATTAATTTAAATCAATCAATTCCAAATCAATTCAAATAAACAAAATCAACCCAATTTAATAAAAATCAAACCAATCCAATTCAGTTCAAACCAAATTTCAAACTAAATTAAGTGCTTGTCTTCCATCAAATTCATGGGGTTGTTTTCTCTCATATGTGAATGTTTATTTTTATGGATGCATTGTTCTTTTACTCAATGGATTGCTATGACGGTTAATCAAGGGTATTCGAGTAATCTCGATGTAATTAACGTCGGATCTTCGCACCATCTGACGGGGAGAGGTCAAAATCAATTTTCAAAGAACTTAACAACCTCAAATTATAATTTTATACATATCATTGACCCTAATTAGTACTTTTATGGAAAATCATCTATTTTCTTACAAAGTCAATACTAAGGTCAAATCAAATTAAATCAAATCAAATCAAATCAAATTAAATCAAATCAAATCAAATCAAATCAAATTCAAACAAGAAAATGAATTTCCAAAACAAGATCTTAAAAGAGAGATTTTTGAGGTTACATCACCCCCTTTGGGGGCGCCTTGTCGCCTAGGCGACGCCTTGAAAACATTGATCAATGGTCTACAATAAGTTCTTATTTTTGTATCATTTGTGGATGAATTAACATAGAATGTACAAGATGGCATGCCATGATGTATAATATTTGCCGATGATATTATATTAATAAATGAGACTTAAGGAATTAATAGGAAGTTCAAACTTTATAGAAACAATTTTGAGTACGAGAATTTTAAAATAAGTAGTACTTAGATAAAACATAGGCATTATAAAGTTAATAAAAATCAAAGGGTAGAAGGGAAGGTAGTTGGTTTGGATGAAGTGATATTATTTTAAAATACTCAATTTAAATATCTTGTTTCAATTGTTTGAAGTGATGGAGAATGTGATGAGGACTTTAACCATAAGATTAAAGCATAATGGATTAAGTGAAGATCGGCGACAAGAGTTCTATGTGATGAGGTCACCGACTCTGAAAGTCGGGGGCGGGAGAGTGGCCACCAAAGCCTCAAGTCCGATGAGTGGGGTTTTGGCCTTTCAGGCAGGTTGGGTTAGGCAATGGGCAGCGATGAGATGTCTAGTTTTTTTTACACAGTTACTCAGATCTCAGATCCAACCGTTCTAAGTCAGAACAGATCTGTATTCGATGAAAGTATCGCCAGATCAATGTAATCAGATAATATTTGATCAATTCAAGGTTTGCATGATCGGAATCGGCCACTGGATCGGTGGGTACCGATCTGATCCGGATCAGATCGGATCGGTCCGATTCCGAGCGATCCACCAGAAGAAATAACAATCCGGAATCGCTCCAGATCGGTCCTTCAAAAAGTGCTAAAACCTAAAAAAATGAAAATAAAGCTCTAGATCGGATTCTGACATTTTGGGGGCGAAATCGACTTGAAACCCCCCCAAAACGGCGCCGCGGCAGCCTGCGGCCGTTTGGGTAGGGAAGATGGGGCTACTGGGTCGATCGGGTCCATCGGGACCCAGTAGTCCCAAACCGGTGAGTTAAGTCACCGGATCCGGTAGCCCCATCTTCCCTACCCAATGGGTGTTTTCTCTGGATCGGTGATTTCATCGAGAATCGGATCGGCCATGGCCGATCCGATCCAAGAATTGGCCGATCCCGATTTGGATCGGCTGATTCTGCAATACATGGATCAATTAGATACAAATCCGAGATGGATCCGTGTAGTATTTGGATCTGTTTACAGCTCTTGCTTCAACACCATAAATATCTTCTTTCTAGTATGTTGATCATGAATGCATTCTGACACCACCATAAAATTTTCAGAATATACCTGCCCGGCTGTCCTCAATAAAGGCTTATTATGTTAGGCTAATCAGGCGATCCAAGTAAACCTTCAATCTAGATACTAGATCTTTGATAATGATCTTGTAAGAACAATTTAGCAAATTGATAGGTCTGAGGTCTTTAATATCACTGGCCTTCTCTTTTTTCAAAATAAAGCAAGAGTTGAACAATTTAAAAGTCTGATGATTTCAAGATTATGCTAAAAAACTTATAAAATTCATAAAATCAACTTTTATCACATCTCATAAAACCTAATAGGAACCAGTAGAAAAGTCATCTGATCCAGAAGCTTTGTAGGGATTGATGGAAATGATCACCTGTTTGATTTCAGCTTTTGTAAAGGGTCTGGACAGGAAATCAGCCTCATCCATACTCAGCTGATTGAAAGAGTTGACATTTAAGAAGGGTCTCCACGGGGCATCTTTCCTAAACAAAGACTCGTAAGAACCTGTAGCTTCCTACCCAATGGTCTCAGCATTTCATTTGCATACCATCAACCAAAATAGACTCTAAAAGGTTACAGCTCTGTCTCGGAGAAGCCTGCAAACAAAAGTACTTGGTATTTCTGTCTTCCTCTTTTAGCCAACTTTTCTTATATCTTGGTTTCCACTTGATTTCTTCTGTTGCACACTATTTGTACCTTGTGTTAATCCTTCTTTGCAAGAAGCCAATCCTCCGTTTCTGACTCTGACAAAGCCCATATATCATTGAGTTGTCAAAGTCTTCTATTCTTGCTATGAGATTTCTGCCCAATTCACCTCTTTTCCTGTTGATGTTTGCTGACCAGACCTTAAGTTTGTCCTGAGGAATTTGATCTTATTTACCCAGGTCAAAACAACACTTGCATCACAAGCGACTCGATTCGACCATTCAGAGACCAGTTCATTAAACATAGGTTCCCTGATTCAGTTCGTCTCAAACTTAAATATCCTATGCTGAATCACCGATGCAAATTCCTCACACCACAAGAGATCCCAATGGGGTAGTGGTCTGACACTGTGCCAGGCAAAGAAACATCCTTTGGGATGCCAAACTCCTGCACCCATTCCATGTCATAGAAAAAAATGGTCTGCCAACTCCTGTAATTTAGCTCCGATTTTTATTTTATCTTTTGTGGCCTTATCGTGCTAGAGCTATTCTTGTTATATATTTTTATTATACAATGAGGGCTTGCGATCTTTTCTATTGATGTTCCTAATCCTGAAAATGTACTTCCAGCAATGATTTCTTTTTTCAGATTGACATCTTCTAGTTACTTATTCCTTATATGTTAAGTTTTAGGCCTATACTCTGACTTTATGTGCAGTTAAGTTTGTTCAGAAAAAAAAATGGACAAATCAAGTGCTCTGGACTACATCAACCAGATGTTTCCAACAGGTTGGTTCTTTTGCCTTGTCTTTACATATATTCTATGCTTGTTCTTTGCTTATTTTTGTTTAGGTTTGCAATTTCTTTTGTCAAATTGCTATTCACGTATGCTTGGTCTAGTTTTTGTGCATTATTTTACCGATTAGTTGTCTTTGTACTAATTTGCTGATTTGTTCTGTGTGTAGAGATAAATACAAAATTAAAATGAAAGCATTAAAAATTCAGTAATTAAATGGTAATGTTTCTTTATACCCTATGAGAACTGTTCGGCACTCAGCAATAGAAATATTAACCTATCTCAGTAAATGAGTCTCATTGCATATCTTACTTGTAGTATTCAACATTGTATATTTGATTTTATCATTTATTAGTGTGGTTAGAGGGAATGACAAGTGGCCTGTAATTCATTTCATATCATGTTCTATATTTATCTTGGCTGCATTGATTTGATGTTACACTCTTTTTGGTATTTAACGGCTTCATGTCTTTTTTCAACTTAAATAATTGGTCTTTACTAACTGAACATCTGTTCATATTACTCACCGTTCTGTTGTTTCTGCAGAAGCTTCTTTATCTGGAGTGGAGCCATTAATGCAGAAAATTCACAGTGAAATACGACGCGTTGATGCAGAAATATTGGCAGCTGTTCGCCAACAGGTACCCTGCCTACCTTTACGGTACATCTTTGGGAGACCGATGTATCTTTTAAGATTCATTATGTATTTTAGAAGCTTTATTCTCTTTTTATAGAAGTATTTTTTGGACTTATAGAAAGTGACGTATTTAGCTGGTTGTTAAATAACAGAGTAATTCTGGAACTAAAGCAAAGGAAGATCTTGCTACTGCCACCAATGCTATTCAGGTTGGAAATTTAAATATATTCACTTTTCAGTGTATTATGTAAATGCTATTTTACTAACATGAAAGTGGATATCCATACTGATTACCATTCTGCATGTCCTAGTCAAAGTTTGAAATACTAGTTCTCCCTAACTATTTCTTCCCCAAATTGCAGGAACTTATGTACAAAATGCGAGGAATAAAAACAAAAGCTGAACAAAGTGAGGCTATGGTTCAAGAAATTTGTAGGGACATAAAGAAGTTGGACTTCGCAAAAAAGCATATAACAACAACAATAACTGCTCTTCATCGTCTTACCATGCTAGGTTAGTTGTATGTTAATGATTATATTTGGTTATTACCAATATGCTAATTAGCTTAAGTATAAATCTTGCTGAAGTTACTTTTGTCTCTTTTCTGGTTGTTACTATATTCCCTCTACACTTTATACTTTTATTTATTTTATAGCTTATAAGTCGTTGTTACCTCATTATCTGGAAGTTGACACTCTTGGCAATGCTATGGCCATTTTGGACTTCAAGGAATAAGAGTTTTGGAAGATCATTATGAAATTTTTTTAAGAATTTGCAACAATTGGATCAACTATTAAAAGATTGACCATAGTTTTAAGGTTCGTACCACAAATAAAATATTAAAGGGATGTTTGCAATAATTTCAAAAATTTGTTTCTTTTTTTTTACATCAATTGAAATGTGGCTTTTGCCACCTTAAAAAAATAATAAAAGATTGGGATTTTGCTTCCTCGGGCTCGCATACCCTTTGGTCTTGGGATAAGGTCCTCAAATGGAATCAATTTTACTTATAGTTTTCTGTTTTATACCATTACCATCTTTGTAATGGTTCTCACCCGTTTAAGCTTTTATTTTCATCAACTTTATGTTACAATCTATTCTTTTCAGCATAATTAATAACTTGTGGCCTGGCCACTTTACAAAAAAGGTTACTGCTCTGAGTTAATGCAGAAATAGTTATATGTGCTACAATCAAGGTTTTGAATAATTTTGCAAATTAAAGTCATTTTTACCTAGTCTTATTGTCTCTTTTATCTCCGAGCTGTTCACCTTTATGCATTGCAACTTTTATTGTTGGAAAACATGTTTTGATTTGCCTCCTTCCACTATAATCCTTTAAATGCACTCATTTCAAGGACCTTTGTAACATGTGGTATAGACACTTGTTAGCTTCATCATGTGCAACCGCTATTTGTTGTTTATTAGCAAACTCTTTCTTAATATCTGCCCTAATTCTTTTTTCTAGGTATTTTCATTTTATGGCTGCAGTTATTATCTATAATTTTTAATGTTTTATGCCAATAAGATTAAGTCCTGCTACAATCATTTCTTGCAGTATCAGCTGTGGAACAGCTTCAGGTGATGACTTCAAAGCGCCAATACAAGGAGGCAGCAGCACAGTTGGAGGTTACACTGGATTTTTTAAATATATTTCTTAATTTATACTTTTATAAAGAAATTTTTTCATTTTATTATTTTAGGTTCTGATATCTTAATTTCAAGTTCTCTCTTCCTCATTAAATTTGCTGTGGATGTTCGTTAGGTCCTTGTTTATCCTTTTGCATTCAACATGCTGAAGTTACTTGAAAAGGATGTTATAATTTTGTTCGTGTTTCCTGCTTATCTTTGATAAAAGGGTTAAAGCATTTATAAAAATCATTTTCTACAGCTTAATTTTTATTTTGGTGTTAGCACTTTTTACTTTGTACCTAATCCGATTGTTTGCGCCATTTATTCCTTTTGAGTGTGTTGTAAGCATGGTTTTCAGGATCAGCCTTTGATCCCCATGGTAAGATCCCGGAGTGATCCGGGAACATCACTCCGGGATTGGCCTCGAATGAGTAGGACCAGTGTTGAATAGCTTGATTTCAGATCCGCTTGAGCCAACTTGGCCTGACTGAGATGGCCCATAATTGTCTGATTATTAGCCTGGATCCGCCGATCCTAGCTTGGAATGAGCTGGTATGGCCTGACTCAGGCTGAGATGGATGGTGTCATGGCTGGGTTGGGCTGTCTGGCCAGGGTTGGCTAACTCTTGGCCACTTCTTGGCTGCCATGAATTGGCTGATTTGTCTGATCCAATCCAATATAGATCATGATCAGTCATTGACTTGACGCATGCAGGTGCCAACGTCTTTTCGTACAGCCATGAACAGATTTATAAACTAAGCTTTTTGTTTCTAGTTTTGTCATTCAGTGATCCAGAATTATGGTTAAGTTTTGCGTCTCCAAAATGCAAGTACCATTTTCCTTTTATTTGGGTTTCCTAAATTGACATCATCAAGCTTCTTTTTTTTATTATTCTTATTAAGTCTATTCTCACTGTCAGGCAGTAAACCAGTTATGCGGTCACTTTGAAGCTTATAGGGATGTTCCAAAGATAACTGAGCTTCGAGAGAAATTCAAGAACATCAAGCAGATACTTAAATCTCATGTCTTTTCAGATTTCTCAAGGTATAATTGTAAGTAAAGGAGATTATGAAGGATTGCTCTCGGAACAATCTTATGTTTTAATTTTTCTAATGGAGATGCTTGGCGTTTATATCTTTTGAATCTATATCCGGAGATATGACTATTTTTTTTGCTAGCTATCACCTACTTCTCCCCTCCTCCCTTTTTTTCTCTGTTGGGACGGGCAAAGCAAATGTAAACTTATTATCAAGTGGAGTTAAACATGACCTAAGTAAGCTCCTATTTGAGAAGTGAAAAATATCAAAACAATTGAGTCAAAGAAAGAGTGTAATAGACCTAAGCTAACTTGGTGGCTAATTAAATATAATTTGGATGATTTATATATCGCTCGAAGTGGACAATTGACATGAGTGGAGAAAGAGAATCCCTATGGTCAATGTTAAATAATTTTGGATTAAGGCTATAGTTGTGTTGAGAACAGATGCTAGGTGCTATATTTTGGTCTGTGTTAAACATTTTGTTTGTGCATCTATTTCTGATTCCAAGCATTTTATTGGATGCTTTCCATTGCCCATGTAATTTAGTCATCATATTTATGTGTGTGCGTGTGTTAGGTATAGTTGCATTGCATGAGGCTATACTCAACCTGTTATCGTTCTTTGTTTAACTCTGCCTTTCCTAGCAGTGCATCAGCACATAAATTTTTTTGTATAACGAGCCATCTATGTTTTTTTTGGTTAGAGCAAGGATTTCGAAATTTGAATTGGAATCTAAATCGGTAAGGTCTGATTCGATCGATTCTCATGAGAAAATCCAATATGGAATCAGTTTGAATCAAAAACTTTTTTGGCTTTAAAAAAATTCTAAAAAAATGAAGTTTTTTAAAAAATTTTATAAAAATACAAATCTAGTATTTAACGTGTCATAATAATAACTCATGATCATTAAAAATTTATAATATATATGATAGTGATACAAATGATATATCTTTCACCAAAAATGGTAATGTTGAGTGTCATCCTCATTTTTGCTATGCTCATAAATATCTCATTCATTGTTATCTCTCATGGTCGCCCAGGCCCATATGAAAATAGTGATTCAACCATCAAGATAAAATCATAAAATTTCTCTGGAGAGGATCTGTGGATGAATAGTATGACTAAAATTTAAAATTTGAAGGAGAAACGGCTTTTGGATAATTGACTACTACATACTCATCGAAGTATCTTTGATGCCAGCGTTGACTTCGCCCACTAGATTGCTGTCTGGAGCCCAAATCTGATACAACTGCACCACTAGCTAGTGCATTAAAAGTAGAACCACCACCTCCTCCGGGTCTTCCACCACCACCATCTCTTCTATGTGAAGGCGATAAAGACTGGGTGAGTGGTATGCACTCTTTCTCATCATTCTTTGAGGTTGTATTGTCACTTCCAATGGCATAAAGTTGCTTGATGTGCAACTTTTTTTTTAGGTTTTTTTCTTCTAATTAGGATGAAGTGCCAAGACCCAAGTCACGTTGAATATACCTTTTTCAATGCTACAAAAGGCCTACACGGCCTATATACCATTTGTTTTATTTTTGTGAGAGTATGTTGTGTAGCTAAGGCTAGGGCTAGGGGTGGAGGTGGGGCTAGGGATACCACTGGGGCTGAAATTGGGGGTGGTATATGTTGAGTTTCAGGAACAACCTCCTCTATATGTTCATCTTCAACACAATCAAGCTCCCCTTTTGCCCATGCACGGTCATCTAGGTCCAACTCTAGTTGTGTCCTTCCTTCTCTCTTCTTTAATTTTTTTTTTTTTGGACACGCTGGCCCGGTGGCCAGGAAGAGGGCGCAGCTCAGCGCCGGCGAGGGATCGAGCGCTGCCGGGTGCCGGCGAGCTGTGGCTCGGTTGGCACGACGCCACCCCGCGGGGGGGTGGCGGGGGTTTGAACCCGGCTGTGAACAGCCGGGACCACCTCCCCAGGGGGGGAGGTGGTAATTAACTATGCAGAAAGTGGGTGTTCCTTCTATAAAATATTATCTATATCCACCTCTTTAGGCATCTGGGACTTTGAAGCAACTCTCTCTTGTAAGGCCCTCATGTAAATCTTGTAAATCTCTCCTCTGTCAACTTTTAGTGGGCATTGATGTTTTTAATTCTTAAGCACATGTTGTAGTGACAGAACACTAACTTGTCTAGTCTTTCAGACCTCAACCTATTTCTTCTCTTTGTGTGAATAAAACTAAAGGTGCTCCAGTTCCTCTTACAATGGGAAGAACTGGTGTTCTGGCTCAATATGCGTACAATGATGGAAGTTAGTGGATTCCATCCACTTCTTGCATTCACTTACACCCACCATTAAGTTGCAAAAAAAAAACTCCAACAAATTGTTAGTGTTGTTAAATAAGAATATTCTTAACAATAAATTATTACAACTTAGGTTTGCATACCTGGAGTTAGGAGGGGATCAGAAGCAAGGGGCGGAGTCCCTCCAAAACATTACCCCTCTAGAAGTACACCTTGCATTGGGAAGAATGGGTCCTTAAAGGCATGTGGTTTAAATAACATCTCGATTGAAGTCTGGAAGTGTTTAAGTGAGAAATGAGTGGAGTGGCTAACTTTGCTCTTTAAAAAAATAGTTAGCTCCGGAAGGATGCCAAATGACTGAAGAAAGAGTATTATTATCCCGATATTTAAGGGGAAAGGAGACGTTCAAGATTGTGGGAACTTTAGAGGTATCAAGCTTATGTGTGAGACTATGACGTTGTAGGTGAAGGTTATAGAGAGGAGACTTTGAGAGTGTATTGGGATTTCAAGAAATCAATTTGGGTTCATACTAATCTTTCTAGCTAGATCATTAGTAGAGATATACATAGACTTGAAGAGAGATCTTCATATGATTTTTCTTGATTTAGAAAAAGCCTATGACTGAGTTCTAGGAGAAGTTCTTTAGTGGGTGTTAAGAAAGAAGACGGTGCCTAGTGGAGTCATTAACATCATTAGGGACATGTACGAGGGTTCAAATGCCCAGGTTTCTATTTTAGGAGGAGAGTCAAGACCTTTTCTAGTGTCAATTGGGTTACACAAGGATCTGCTCTGAGCCCGTATTTTTTTATCATAGTCATTGACGAAATGACTAAGGATATACATGAGAGTTTATCTTAGTGCATGATGTTATATATAATATTGTCCTTATTGATGCGACTCGAGAAGATATTAACAAGAAACTCGAACAATGGAGAACTGTGTTAGAAGTCAAGGGGTTCAAAATTAATAGGACGATGATGGATTATATGCAATTTAAATTTAACGAAACCCCGAGAGTTGAAGAGGTTGAAGTTACCTTGGATGGAAATGTCCTCGCATCGAGTACCCAATTTAAATATTTGTGTTCAATCTTATATATGGACGGGAAATGTGATGAAGATGTCAACTTTAGGATCAAAGTAGGTTGGCTGAAATGGTGGTAGGCGACATAGATTCTATGCGACCGTAAAATCTTTCTAAAATTGAAATGAAAACTTTATCGCATCGCTATAAGACCTGCCATGATTTACGGTAGTGAGTGTTATGTAACTAAGAAGAAGCATACTGCCAAATTGAGTGTAGCCGATATGCGCATGTTATGGTGGATGTGGTGGTCACACACGGGTAGGTAGAATTTGCAATGAGTGCATTAGGGACAAAGTGAGTTGCGAGAATTGAGGATATTGTAAAGTAGGGAAGACTCCATTAGCTTGGGCATATTAGGCGGCACCCTCTTGAGGCACTTGTCAGACAAGTCAAGACCCTGAGGTTGTCAACGCTGAAGAGGCAAAGATGTAGTTCCAAGTTAAATTGGCATGTGTATTTAGTATGACTTGGATGAACTAAGTATACTTCGAGTTTGAGATTTACATATTTGGAGAAATCTTGTCACAAGAGTATCTTAAATATGGATCTAAATGCACTCCGACCCTCATCCTATATCACTGAATCTAAAAAAAGATAAATGTTACAAAGTACATTTTTTTTAAAAAAAAGAAGTTCGATGTTCATTTGTCACTTACTTCTAACTCAGTTTCTGTCCTATCTTGCCGAGTCCTTGAAAATCTTCTAATCATAGCCAATGTTTATCTCATTGTCATTGCACACATTCCCTCCATATTGGATCTTAGGGTTTAAGAAGTATTCTGCATTCAACACATGATTTAAGATAGCAGCACTTGTTTAACAACTAAAGGAGAATCTTCAAATTAAAGTTTGTGAAAATTACCTGTTGTATGCACTTCATGGTACAATGTTCTGTCCCATTTGACATTCATAAGTTTCTATTACTTTTTGTAGTCTCTGAGATTCTTCTCCCTTATCCTCAACTTTGCCCTGCCCATGGCATCATATAGATTTTCTATCTGATTACTATCATCGGAGTTAACTAACCTCAACACATTTACTAATGGCTCAATGATGAACCAATAATATTAGATCCTCTCGCAGAAACACTTATCTATGATGAACCTCTCTATCTATGCCAGGATCTCTAACTGTTCCATTCTATAATGCAAATCAACGATGGATATTATATATTCTTGGAATGCAATGAACCGTACCAAACTACCAATGCATATCGTTGCATATGTAAACTCTTTAGGGCAATGCAATTTGTGGCAAACCATGTAGGCTCGAGCTTAATGAGATCATGTCTCTTTGTATATTGTTTCATTATATGTAGCAATCAAGGATATGAAGAAATCAATGACATGATAACTTGAACCTGGCTAACAAGAGTGGACACTGAGGGCTCCTTACCAATATATTTTAATATAAGATCTATAGAGTGCACTGCATTGGAACCTCAAATAGATGTTGTCTCTTCTCCATCAACTTCTTACTCGCTGTCTTGCAAGAGGGCTCATTATCTGTCACAAACTGCACAATATTCTTCTCCCTAATCTTCTCTACAACGTCATTCATCAAGGAAAATATGCAGTTAGCATTTTTAATCTAACCAGAAGCATCTACTGACTTCAAAAGGTGTTGCCATCTAAACAGTAAATAAAAAAAATTAATCGTGGATCTCTTTATAATGCCAATCTATCTATGGCACATCATTGTGCACCCCCCATCCTTCCATACTAACTTGAAGTCATTTATCAATGACTTTAGCTGATTTACCTTCTCCTTTAGGCCAGCTCCATATATGTATCGGCTGTTGAAGACGTTTAGTTCTGGTTCGGCCTCAGCTATAGCATCCACCATGGTTTGAAAGTAGAGGCTGGTGGATACCTATGTAGGGATACCTGTATAAAGCTAGAAACATACATGCATAAAGGCTAAACAAATTTGAAAAAAAAAGTTGAAAAAAATAATTAACATTGTAAACTTCTGAATGTAAGAAAAGCATGACAATGTCTTATTGCTCTCTTAGCAGTTGTACTGTTTGTTTTGATGCCTTTAAGTATTTGCTTTGATATCTTTAAATATTTGCTTTAATGTCCTCCGGGAAATACTTTACTTTTTAAAACAATAGGGGTCATCCACTGGTGGTATGGTGGCTGAGTGTGTGAAATGTGAATAACGATACATCTCAAATGTCCTCTCTCCCACTCCCTCACCCTCACTAGGTAGGAGTCGGCTGGATTGTGAACAATGGAATGGAATATCCCCTGATCCCATCCTCCTATCCTTCTCCTCCACTCTGTGCATGTTTATTTGCATACCTCGCCTTCCTCAGCTCAGAGTTTGTGGAAGTTTCATCCTCTTCATCCTTAGGTATAGCCATGTATTTCCCTTTCCACTTCCCTTTATGGGTTGAATAATCTTCTTTTCTCCTCATGAGCTTGTAGTGCAATTCATCTCTGTTCAATTTGGATCTTCCTCCGTGAGGCTCTTTTTGTGAAGTAAGCCCTCATTGTCTCACTGCTTTCCATAGGTACCTTGTTACATTATTTTCACATTGCCACTTAGTCTAACTATGTGTTGTTTCAATCGAAATACTCCTCCATTCATTCACTTCGCACACCGCTTACACTGCACATTTTTCTTCTCCATATCCACTATGCGACCATACTCTCACCCAATGTCATGAGAAGTTGACGGCCGACGCATCGGAGGCTCTTTGTTCTGTCATTTAATCTTTTTTTTTTGGAATGCTAACAGCTTTAAAATTTAAAATTAAGTAATATAATAACCGTAAAAAGTAAATTGACTGAAGGGAAAAACTAAACAAGGGGTCTATTTGGTGTGGGTAACCCTAAAAGGGGTTGTTTGGTCATGACAGACAAAAGGGACCTCAATGCCTATTTATGGGGCAGTTTTGGTCATTGTGGAGGTGAAAAACATGCCAACTGGGGAAAATGGGCTACGTGCGCATCAATTTGGGCTTAGAAATCGTTAGAAATAGGTTTATGAGAGGGGAGTCTCGTCAACAGGAGAAAAACCAAAGATTGAAAGGAGAAATCAAAGGAGTCCTTGGAGGAATCGCCTTTGGATCTCTTGAATCGCCGACGTAGCAGCTGGAGCCTAGAGACACAAGGGGGATCATTAGAATTGCCTAGCTGCCTTTGGAATCGTAAGCCCTAAAAGTTCTTCATGAGAATCGACCTTAAATGGTCCATATCAGACTGATATTGGGTCCAAATCAGGCCGGATGTCGATTCTGAATGGGACTTAAGTTATCGCGGTCGAATCGGTTGGATCGACCAATTCAATGTCAGAATTGGTCAAATCAGATTGATTCGGATCAATTCTTTTAGAATCCTATTTGGATTTGGTCCTTTCGGTCTTAGTCATATCGAGATTGATCGATACGATTTTGGAACTGACCGATTTCGATCCGATTTGACTGATTTTGCAAACCACGGGTTAGAGTATCAATTTTGGTATTTAGTTGACCTTTTTGGTTTGGGTATCAATTTTGGTATTGATATTTCTAGTTGAGTATCAATATCAACATTGATACAGGTGCAAGTATTACGTGCTGTGCTCTATTTATACTATAAATTTAAAAATTGATATTAGTAGCCAAACATCACATGAATATTTATATCAATGTCATGAATATTTATATCAATGTCAATTTCAAAATTGTAATAGAGGTGTTTAATATTGTAATCAAATATACTGTAATTAGGAGTTTAGAAGTCTATTTAGGACTGTCGGAGTTATCTTCTTAGGTTGTATTATCTTAATAGTATTAGGGCATTATCTATTTAGGAGTGTCACTGTTATTTAGGAATTTAAAAAATATTTTAAAGTTAAAATATGATATTTTAAACTATGTCGAGTCTAGGATATATTTATATTCGATTGGGTTTTTGGGATTTTTTTCAAAATTTGTATTGTGAAATCTATATAAAGACTTCACCTCGTGTAAGTGCGAAAGGAATGAACGAATAAAAGAAAATCTCTCTATATCTTCCTCTCTCTATCATTCTCTATCTTCTTGCCTTTTCCTCTTGGTTTTTCTCTTCCTCCAGTCTTCTTCCTTGTCTAATTTTCTCTTTTCTTCTCTTCTTGCTTTTTTCTCTCCTCCCCCCTCTCTCCTTCTCTCTCTCTCTCTCCTTTCAGATCCTCCCCTTGTCCTTCTTCTTCTTTCTTATAGTCACCCGGCCCTCTGGCTCTCCTACTCCCTTGTTCCAGATGCCAACGAACCCCCATAGCCTTGCGGCTGTGTGCAGGGGCCCTCGGTCACCCCTCCTTCTGTATAGACTCTCCTATGCACCCCACCAGCCCCTTCCAAAACATCCCTTGAGTTTCTTCGGACTCATCCGGATGCCCCACAATATTGCGTGGAGCGCCAGCCCCGTAAAGACACCCCCTGCAGCCTGGTGCAACCTGGTACGATACTCATCGGTACTAGTCATCCCACATGAGCTTCTCACAATCTACCTCACCCTTGCAACTGCACAACGCCGCTGCCTTGAGAACATCAGCCAAGTAGTTCGGTGTTGGTTTAGCGCTCTCTTGCCTGGTTTGGGTTGATTCAGGCCGGTATTGGGCTAGTTCAATCTTTTTCAAGCCAGTTTGACATCCTCCAGCCTAGTTCAATAGGTTTTTTTATTTGATCAGGCTTAGCCTACTCATTTTCAGTTTGGTCAAGGTTACGATAGTGGTTGGATGACTTTTTTTGGGCTTGCTTACGCATAAAGATGGTGTCTTCGTTTCTATCTTGCATCAATTTAGTTTTAGAGCGGATGCGACTTGTTTCAACAAGTTGAGATCTGAGGCGCATTGACACTTCATATTTGATGTCACTCTGCCACATGCCTTGTATATTACAAGACATCTGTAGCAAGGCATGAAGAACTGCATCTCACGATCACTTCTCGAGTTAGTCGTCCTGAGCTTCATCGAGATTGAGGACAACCATGCTTATGTTTAGTTCGTACGTGTAGTCAGAGAGTGGCACCACCATAGTTTTCTAGGCGGACGCCTAGGCAGCGGCACCAAGGCGCCTTTGCTCAGGCGCCTTTTGGGGAACCCAAAAAGTCATCCAAGGCGCCCGCCTAGGCGCCCAAGCAATGTGCCTTAGGTATTTTTACATGATTAAAAAAATAATTTTGACGGGTTTTTTTTCTTTGATATCTTCTACAAGGGACACCTATTTAATGATAATTTGAACATATTGATATATTTTACTATCACTTATGCTATCATATATATTTAAAATTTATGATTATAAACATATATTATATATTTAAAATTTATAAAGTTCTTTCTTAGCTCTCTCTTCTCCCTCTCTCTCTCACACTTAATTTATTAAGATTAACTTCTTATCCAAAATTAAATACTCACACTTTCATAATTACATATATAAGATCACTTATACTATTACATACTTTTTTTCTTTCGGGGGGCTTCGCTCCCCTGACAATCCCCCACAAGAGGCGCTGTCCCCTTAACCCCCGCTACCCAACTGTGTAGGTCGATCTGCGACTACTCTGCACCCTCGTTTAATAAAATTATAACAATATTTTACTATCACGTATACTATCTTAACAATATTTCACTATCACTTATACTATCGTGCTTATATAAATTTTATAATCATAAATGTGTTATATACTTAAATTTTATAAAAATTTATTTTAACTTTCTTCTCTTTCACACACACATCATATTTACTTATATACATAGATAAAACACTCGTATTCAATTATAACATAAAAATATAATTATATTTATACATATTTTTATGTATGCCGACTCCCGACCCAGTCTTCCTTGAATACCGCCTTGCCCGCCTAGGCGACGCCTAAACGGCTGCCTTGTCGCCTAAGTAGAATTGGTACCCTTTAAAGTCTTGGGTGCTTTGTTGCCTTAACAACTATGGGCACCACGGACTCTCCAATGTGTAGACGATGCCTGGTGCACGATTATTTCATATGACTATTGTGTCATTTTGAATCGTGAATAGTTCCTTTATCAACATGCTGACTTGGACGTTATTATTCAAGAGCTCACTTTGCAACCCGTGGAGTACAACTTCTTAAGGGAGTTGATATATATCGTTGCGTGAACCTCTTTTTTTACGTATGTTCTTGGGAAAGAAAGACTTTTGTTGATATCTCGGACTTATTTAGGAAAATAAGTGATATTCTATAAATATTAGATAGTCCGGTGATAGTTTAAAAGTATAAGAACTGAGGTTCGGGTTCTTTGAAAATTTGATTTTTGACCCCTCTTCGCCGGATGGTGCGAATATCCAGCGTTAGCTTACATCGAGCAACGGCTCGAATGCCCTTGATTAACTGTCGTAGCAGCCTGTTTTTAAAGAGCGTGCACATCCACAAAATAAAATGGACTCAAAAAGGACAGCGGCCTTTTGGGCCTGATGAAATGCAAACCGGTTTGTTTGGAGTTGATTTCATTTGGTTGTTGGTTGATTTTGGTTGACCTAGAGTCGGTTTTGAAGGTTTGAGTTTTGTTTGGTTTGTTTTTATTGTTTGATTTCGGTTTTGTTTTTAGTTTGATTGATTCAAGTTGTCTTGATTTCAATTTGTGATGAGCTTTGGAATATTTTTAAACATTGTGGAAGTTTGATTTGGTTGGTATTTTAAGTTTTCAGAATCTGAATTTTTTTCTGTTTTGAGTGAGCTTTGACATGTTTTGGACGTCGGAACATTGCTTATTTAGTTTCTTTTTGGAATTGATGTTTTGTTGTTTATATAGGTGTGGTTTGATGCCTTTTAAATGAATTTTCAGATTTAACAATTCTGATTTTTTTGGTTGAGTTCACAGATTTGCTTAAATCTGATTTTTTGTGTTTTTGGATTGTTTGAAATCTGATTTTTTTGTATGAAGTTTGATCTTCAATGATTTGTTTGTTATGGTTCGGTTTTTTTAAATCGGGGTGATTTTAAGTTTAAATTTTCAGATTTGCTTTAATTCCGTTTTTTCTATTTTTTGTTGAATTTTCAGATTCATTTTGTTGTTTTGTTAATTGTCATGTTTTAACAGTTTGCATTTCATCCGGCCCATTGAGCTACCATTCAGTGCCTGTAATCATGCATCACAAGTCGACATCAATGTCATTTCATTTCATTGAAGGTGGAGTACATTGGTGTACATGATAGGTGATCCTTCCCCCAACATAGGTTCTTCACCGGTTTAGAAAATTTTCGGCATTACGACGGCATGCCGGTCAATTTCTAACTCGGTGAAGTTTACCCATCCAATGTTGCTAGCCTTGACTTAGTCACGTTGGGGGAAGGATTATCGGCATACGGGAGCGTGCCGCGCCGACGTCCAGATCGACATCCCGGGGTGTACCCGAGAAGGGTGCTTCACTCAGTTTATTTTTGGCATTTCACATTTCTGTATTTTGTTATTTTCATTTTTTTGTCAAGGCTGCTTGGGCCGGTTTTGAGTTCCATCGGTGTTTCTAGCCGGGCTTCAGTCTTGTAGGGCTCAGAGGGCCCGTTTTGGACTGTTCTTGGGCTGGAAGAGCCTGCGGGATTTGTGCTTGTGCGCCGCCTCCATTTGTCTTGGTGTAGGGTAAGGGCCCGCCCGGACAAACGATCGGCCCGTCGTACGGATTCCGAAAGGGTCCGGGACATCACCCCCACCCACCAATGCTGAAAAATGTTGGTTTCTGCACTTGTAGAGCTGCCATGTACTATTCTTGCTTCCCCCTTCTTTGCTTGAAGTGGGGGCTGCTGCTGTCCTCTCTTGAGGGCCGCGGTGGGGACTTTTGGATTAACCGCAAAGGGGCAGGAGATTGACCTCAAAAGGGGCCTATTTTGGAGTTTGTGTGATGGGCCGCAAAGGGTCTGTTCGGTTATGCCACAAGGGGGCTGTTTGGGAACTGTTTTGGGGTTGTTCGGTTGAGCCACATGGGAGCTTGGCTTTGGCCGCAAGGGGGCAGGGAATTGATCACAAAAGGACCTGTATAATAGGCCACAAGGGGGGCTGTAGAGGGGGGCTGATAGGTGGCTGGACATGGGGCTGAACAAGAGCCTGAACAGGCCTGTTTTGGGACCTGAGCAGAGGGACATTCGGTGCCTACAGATGGGCCTGCTCGGGTGCTGACAGGTAGGCTTGCAGATGGCTGAACGTTGGCTGTATAGGGGGCTGTTTTGGGCCTGAGAAAGGGGGTTTTCGGATGGGCCACAAAGGGGAAGCAGACTGGTCACAAAGGGACCGGTTTAGGGACTCTTTAGGAGAGCCGAAATGGGGTATGTGTGAAGATGAACATGGGCCGGGAGGGGGCAGCTAGAACGGATAGAGAGAGGGCCCTTAGAGGGCTACATAATTAGTATGTATAGGCCTCCCCTACCTTGCCTTCTCTTCTTCTTCCTCTTTTGGCTGCTGGCAGGTGCAGGTACGTAGGAGGGGTGGCAGCTCTCTTTTTTTTTTCTTCTCTTCTTCTCTTGGCTGCTGGCAAGACTCGGAGATGTGCAGACGTGCAGCAGCAAGCAGAGGGGGCTGTAAGCACCCGAAACGGGACATCCGTAGATCTCCCCCTTCCGGCCCCTACGCTTGCTTTGGGGACTTGGTGGATGGGATGTTAGTGGGTGTGGTCGCCAGGAGCCAAAGGCTCCAAAATATAGTAGAATGAAAAGAAATGAAATAGAGAAATGACCATCGTACCTTTGGAAGCGGGGAGATTGTTGAGTTCCGACTTCTCCTCTCTCGGCCGGCCGAAAGAAGAGAGCTTAGTGAGTCCTTCGTCTTCGATCCGGTTGAAGCTCCGCCTCAATCAGATTTACCTAAGAATGTCCATAAGAAAACATAGAAACAAGTGAAAAGATCATTAGTTCTCGTGACAGTGTAGAATCATGCTCAAATTCAAATGTAAACATGAAAGAGGGAAGGAACTGACCGGATTGGGACTAAATCCCAACCCCTATTTGGAAGGTTTAAATATGCATGAAAATACAAATGAGTGGCTTAATGCATGCTAAATAACATGTTAATGAAGGTTAAAATGAAAGGGGGAGTAAAAGATCGTAGGAAAGATAAATAAACTCAAAAAATGCAAAACGGGGTCCGCCTTGCTAAGGTGCCCCATATATGGGGCGCCCGCTGCAGGTGTCCCCTTGATGGGGCGCGTTGACCAAAGTCAAAGCGTCCTATATACGGGGCACCGAGGGACGGCTTCGAGATTTTCTTCTCTTCTTCGCGGCGTCGCCCGGAGTGTAGGAAGACCTCCAAGACGGAAAAAAAGACTTTTCAAGTAGACAATACTCAAGTGAAGCTAATGGAAGAGTGTTTTGGAACTAGATGTAAGAGAAATAGAGTGCAGAGGCCTTGAAAAGTTGGAGAAAAATCATATTTTTGAAGAAGGAAACTGCAGGTTTTTGGGTTTTTTGGGGAAGGATTTTGGGATACTCTAAGGGCTTGAGAGAGGGTTCTGAAGGCTTAGATTCGTAGTGGTGGATGAGATGAGGTGGAGACGGACTTGGAGTGCCCAAAAACCTTCGTATGAGGGTCTTTTTACAAGACAAAAGAGGGTAACTTCATTCTTCCGGAATATCCCTTCAAGAAGCAACTATGATTTTTTTGGGTTTTGGGAGATAGTTTTTGGGATGGTTTGAGAGCTTGGAGGGGGTTGCGAGGGCTTGGGATGTGTAGTGGTGGATGAGAGGAGGTGAGGGACGCCCTTGGTCTCTCTAAAGCCTCAAATGGGGGTCCTTTTATAGGCAAGAAGAGGGCAACTTTATTCAGCAATCGTCCCATCAACCCGTCTAGTCGGCCGACGATGCGGTGCGCCCCATCGTTAGGGTGCACGGCGCCCGGTGCACAGGCGCCCGGTGCCCCGTTTTATAGGGCGCCGGGTGCCCTATGGGGGGGCGCGTTGACCCGGTCAACGGCCCATCAATCTACTTCGAAATGTGCCAAAAACTGATTTTTCCGAAAAACTTGGTTCCCTCGAAAGGTTACTCAAATATACTTTCATAAAACAAGAATTTTAGCTCTCCAACTAGGCCAAAATTGCGTGTCTACTTGCCTCGCCTTGGCATCGGCTTTGTAGGGAGTGACATGAATGAAAACGTAGGCGAATGTAGCGAAGCGTAATGAGGCGTAGCGGAATGAAGTGGTAATGGGCGAAAAGGTGACGCCTGAAGTGTGTAGATTTAGACACGCCCTCGATTGGGCTCAGTTGAGTGGAATAAAACTTTACCGGATTCGAGATTACCCTTTGTCTTATCGAAACCTTCCTCTGGTTGATTGGTTAAAGAGAAGAACAAGATGCGAAAGTAAATAACTAAAATCCCACGTGGGGAGAATTATTCACGGCCGGGACCCGGCTAACGTGGTGTCTTTGGACCCGGTAGAAATGCATTGAAAAGTAAATTGTGAAAAGTAAAGAGGAGACGACAATCAACAAAGGTTGGGTTCTTCAAATTCATGAGGTTTACTCGAAATGCCGGTTCGGTTTGATACGGGAAAAACTTCTTGTTTCGATGAAATCATTGTCAAAACCCGTTGGAAACCAATTCTATGAAAAATCAAGACCTTCTCTAGGGGCTATAAAAGACCATCTTTAAAAGGGTGCACGATGCGACGGAAGGAGGTTATAGCATTATTAGGGGAAGCCGAGGGAATGGTTATGGTGGGATAACGCATGTGATGATGCGTGATGCGTCTTTGGGTTTAAAGAAATAAAAATAAGTATAAGAAAATAGTTGAAGATATAGGTCAACATAACGGGTCGGGACATCCATGAAGAAACCGTCGTCCCCGCATATTTAACTTTGGCCTATCCATGCCTAGGGAATGACCGGCCCTCACCGATTTTGTTGAAGGGGTTCTCGGGCTCGCCCTCTAGACTTGAGGTCTTCAACATCTCAAATATTACTTAGTTTGATAGATGCAATACTAAATGCAAGTCCTAATAGGGGTCGGGGTAGTCCACTTTTGTTTTTCAATTTTTGATTTTTTGTTGTTTTTTGCCTCCTCGAAGTGCCTGGGGATATGAAGTTGGTATGTCTTTTCCTATTCCTGCATCCACTTGAGAGAAGATATTAGAACTTCATTTTGGCTTAGTCCCTTGCAAGGAGAGGGCAAAGTTGCCTTGATCTTTTGTCAAGGGACATCGGCCTTACCAAGGTAAAGACAACAGAAAAACATAAGTATGCACAAAAGGAAATATGCAAGACTGAAATTAAACATGAATGCAAAGGCAGCTAGTCAATCTAGATAACAAACTTTTAGGTGTTTTGAAATTTTTTGATTTGTTTGGGTTTTGATGGTTTTATAATGTTTTTGATGTTTTGGAACTTTTATGATTTTTTTGGTGTTTTGAATATTTAATTTTTAAGAGTTTTGACTTTATAGATTTTTTTTATGTTTTTGAAGTTTTTAATTTTTGGTTTGGTGTGAAAGAAACGACCATCTCATCCTTTGCCTTGCTTGCCATAGGTGCCTCTCATTGGTACCTAAGGGTTAAGAGTAGGCATCACGTGTAAGAAAGTGCCTTGTCCGAGATCTTTAGATCTTCCACCTTTGATAGGCTATGGCTCTTCTTGGATCCAGTCGGTCAACCTTACCCGCAAGGTTAAAGAGGGAAGAGGATTAGTGGTAAGTCCTTTGTAGGATTCGGGGGTGTCGAATTTGTTTCTCTACTAGTGCCCGCATTGCCCGTTTGGGATTTGATATCCTTGGGTCCTTCCTTCTAGCCCTTTTCTTTGATGGCCCACATTCGGACAAGTCTCTCTTTTCTTTTGCTCGATTTTGACACGAGGGGTTCATTGCCCATCTTTTGGAGCCTTTTTTCTTGGGCTTTTGTTGGTACACATTCATACAGTCTATTCTTTTCGCCGACCCGAGGGTCATCGCTTCATCTTTAGTACCTTTTCTTCTTTTTTAAGAAGTCGGACCTTCGGAGGCATTTCCCAACTAAGGCAATGGGCATTTTCGATACTCCTTATTCTATCCCCTTTCATCTATTCTGGGACCGAAACGAGAAGAGAATGGGATTGGGTTGACCTTCTCTTGCCAAGCGTTGCCTAGCTTTCTCTCGACTTGCGATCATCGGATCTCGAAACTAGGTGTGTAGTGTGTGCGGTATGATGCCTATCCTTATTTCCCTAAGAGACAAGTTGATGCACCGTGCGAGTAAGCGTTAGATGCTATCATTATACTTCGCGCCTTTTCGATTTTATAGATTTTTGTTTTTTTTGTGATTTTTGTTTTAAGGAAAATATTTTTTGAGGTATACACCATTCCAGGGATGAGCTAGTTCTTCTCTTTCTGCATTAGTCAGCTTATATGAATTACCGGGATAAACAGCAGAAATAAAATATGGACCCTCTTCTGATAAAATCTTTTAAGTCTATTTTGGTAAGATCTAGCACGTTCGGCAGCGGCCAGCCTCCTTTCATCCAAGAGTTCGAGTTGCGCGAGAAGAGAATCTCGGCGTGCCTACTTCGGGATATCTCGAACGACCTAGACTCGCAGGGAAGGAGTGATTACTTCGTATGGAACTACCGCCTCCATCCCAACGCTGCGGGCATAGGGGTCCGACCCGTTGGGGTTCGAATAGAAGTGCGGTAGGCCCATGAGCATCAACTAGCTTATACGGCCGGTGCGTTCTTGGACTTATAAGTTTTCTTAATGATTTTTATCGAGTTTTATTGGTGGCTTCGTCACCTTGTGGTGCCTCGAGGATAATATGGAGACGAATGATGCAATCGATGCGATACCCGCTGCAAAGGTCACGCAGCCTCCCGGGAGAGATGAATTGCGGTCCATTGTCGGTGATGATGTCGCCGGGGATCCCGAACTCGGCAATGATGTTGCGTTTGATGAAGGTGCATTATCGTCGATGCCTTGATCTCCACGTATGCTTCCGCTTCCGCCCACTTGGTGAAGTACTCTGTTGCAGTTAGAATGAGGGATTTGGTTTTGTTTGTGGAGTTTGGGTCACCGAGGGGTCCGATAACATCAAAAGCCCACATAGCGAAGAGCCATGGGGCTTGAATCAGGTGAAGGGAAGATGTGGGAGAATGAATCTTGTCGGTGTGAAGTTGACATTGATGACAGTGTCGGACAAAGATCGAGAAGTCTTCTTCCAGAGTAGGCCAGTAGTACCCTTGCCTGATGATCTTCTTGGCGAGGGCCTAAGCATTTACATGGCCTCCACATACTCCGTAGTGTGCTTCATTAAGCACCAATTTAGCCTCTTCTTCATCTACGCATCTTAACAGAACACCGGCCAAGCTCCTTTTGTAAAGTACTCCACCTAAGATGGTGTATCTCTGGGAGACTCTCCTTATGGCTTTCTTCTCTTCGGCAATTGATCCTGGTGGGTACGTCTGATCCTGACAGTAATTCGCAATCTCATGATACCATGGTTTTTCACCCTCTTCTAGTTCCTCCCAACTCGACCAAAGATACTTCCTCCTTTTCGCTCAATGTACTCTTTCCTTTCAAATTCTACTTTAACTTTCAAGAATTGTGCATCTTCTATCGCCGGAATGGTACGTCGGCGGACATAGATCGTCACAACATGCCGCCTAGCGAGACGATAGTGAAGATGCCAGGGAAGCGAGAGCATCGGCAAGAATATTTTGACGCACGAGGAACGGAATGAATTCGAGTTTGGAGAATAGCGATGTAGCAGTGGTGAGTTCTTGGTATGGTCCGAGCCCGAGATGAGATGTACGGTATTCGCCGCATTACTTGGCGGAGTATAGCCGACTATCACCAATTACCCTTGGTTTAGTGACACCATGTAGAAGTGAGCGGCCTCCGACGACAAGGGCTTCATACTCGGTATATTGTTTGTCATCTTTGGAAAATGGAGCTGAAAAGCCTGTGGAATGGTGACACCTTCGGGTGATAGAAGAACAATCCCTATCCCTCTACCCTAGGAGTTCAATGCCCCATCAAAATACAAAGTCCACAGATTGGAAGATCGAATGGACATCCATTCTTTATCGGGAAATTTTGACTGGATAGGGTCAAAGATTGGGATAGGATGATGGACAAGGTGTTCAGCGATTGCCTAGCCCTTGATTGCCTTCTGTTGGACGTAGGTGATGTTGAACTAAGAGAGGAAGAAACCCCAAAGTTTGATCAATGTTATCATTCTCCTCATATCGGATTTCATCCAGCTGAATCGCATTTTCTAGATACTTCGGTAGCTTGGCACATTCTAAGCTCTTTTGGGCTAACTGATGCAAGTATCTTCCTGGAACTCTTCTACCTCTGATTTTTGTTCTATTTTTATTAGAAACTAAATCTAAGGAAGAATAAGAGGAATAAGAGGAGGTGGATGGAGAAGAATTTATTGGAGAGGATGGAGGGCAAAGGAGGTCAATCAAGGATCTGGTGCCTCCTTGGGTCGAATGCCCTTCCGAGGCAAGTTGAGATGTTTCCTCGATCGAAATTTTAGTTTTGAAGGAGGCATTGTTTTTTGGGGAGTGCTAAACATAAAGACGAATGGGCTTCGGTGTGCCCGATTGGCCGAGATCAACTACGGGGGTCGAGTAGGCGAAGATATTGATAAAGAGGGGAAGACTTCGAGTAATGTTTGATAGAGGGGGCTTTCGGGCCCAATGTTTGGTAAAGAGATGATGGGCCGTGGGCGGATGATCGTGGAAGAAGGTGGGTTCATGGACCCACAAGAGGAGGATGTGGGCTCGAGGGCCTGGGTTTAGAGATAGGCTCGAGGCCCAAGAGGATGCAGAAAATGGAAGACAAAGACCCGGATTCGATAGAGGGCTCGATGGCCCAAGAGAGTTGGAGGAAATGGGCACAAAGGCCCAGATTCAATAGAGGGCTTGGTGGCCCAAGAGTTTGAGAAAATGGGCACAAAGGCCCAGATTGCAGAGGGGCTCAAAGGGCCCGCGGCCAAGTGGGTTCGTGGACCCATAAGTTGGGCTGGGCACCGAGGGCCTAGGGATCGGGCCAAGAAGCCCGGGGAGAGCATCACGGTGCATTGGGGCATCGGCCCCAAAGATGACGTAATGAGGAAGGCCCTCGTGGAGTTGGTTGGACTTTTTCTCGAGTCGGTTTGGCAATATGACCCTCGGAGTGGGTCAACGGGCGGCTCGGCTCGAGTGGTTCATTGCTTGACCCTTCTTCATCGGTGGAAAACAAAAAGAGATATTTCAGGGATACGCGTCATCTTCATGGTCGTCAGTTCTTATTTCTTTTGTCTTGCTCAGCTCTTGTTCTTCCTTGTTCTCGCCGATTGAATGGTTTCTTTCTTGATGAAAAACTTTTGTAAGCATCCCGAAAAGTATTTGCTTTTTAAGATTTTGACTATCACGTCGTTTCCATCATATCCCACCCCGCTCTTCGCTGTAACCTCACCTGATTAATTGGCTCACCGCAGCTTCTTTCCCTAGTCCTCCGCCTCCCGGTATCCCAAAATCTTCATTATATGCCACCCAATGGTTTGCCTATTTTCCTTTCTTTTCTCTCTCTGGTATCCCACACATCTTGCATTTTCCTTTCTTTTCTCTCTCACTTCTTGGGTTGCCTACTCGTTACGGATCCAAGATTGTCAAAATCGGCTTGTTTGGCAACCCGAGGGGTGGTGATGGAAAAGATGGATGATCTAAAAGGCATGCTAGTCACCTTAATCACTTGTCCCTCAGTAAGTAATTTAAGACACATTTGGTGCAGGCGACGCCTAGTGCTTCCAAGTAGGGTCGTCCCAAAATAGCTTTGTATGTCGGATCCATCTCTAGTATGTGAAAGCTGACACGGACATGCGAGGTCCGAGCTCGACACCCAATGTAATCATGCCGTCACGGAACTTCTTTGAATTATCATATGCGGTCATCCGTATTTGAGATGGCCGGATGTCCTCCTCGGAGATTCCACAAAGATGTAATATTTTCGGTGGCAACATTAATGGATGCTCCGGTATCGAGAAACATGACTTAATGCCTACACCATTGATGTGGACTGTGATGCACAAGGCACATTTCCTTATTTCCGGGTCGGCCAACTCTTCCTGTGAATGTAAAGGTCGGGTACTCGATTCTTGGGACCCGCGATGAGATTTTTTCTGGGGGAGGCTCTCGTTTACTATTACTCGGCGTAAGTCTTGTTGGAGAACCTCTTGATGGACTCTGGATCTTTTGATCAACTCTAAGATGAGATCCGTGCCGGGGTTTTATCGCATGTTTCAACAAGTCGTAGGATGTCCTGCAATGGCTCTTCAATGTGTTATTCTTCTGTTTCTGGTACCAACCCTGACTGACCGGCCTGGGGAAAGACCCTTTGGAACATGCGCCCACTCCTGAGTACTATGGCAAGTTGAGGAGCTATGGCTGGGGTGGTAGTGGTGGGTGGAGGGTTAGGTCGGATGATGGGAGTTCTTGGGACGGGCGTAATGATGGTGGTTTGAGGCATGGTAGAGTAGGTAGGTACGTTTGTACGGGGCGGGATGATGATAGGTCCTAGTGGTGGTGATGTTTGTGGTGGATTAACCGGGAGGATTAGGGTCCGTCCTGATTGGAGTTGTGTGGTTGGTGGTGTTATGATGGGTCGTGATGGTGCTCGGATGATGGGTGGCCGGTCGAGAGTAATGGGGTTGTTGATGTAGTCAGATATAGAATGGACGGTTCGGTTGACATCGTAGCGGAGGTGGCTCCCTCAATTTGCCACGGCCCCGATCACGATACTCCTCGGAAGAAATCAGCGACGGGATTAACGTGTTGATTCCCGAGCGGGGGTGCATGCGTGGAGGTAAAGGGTTTTGGATAATCCCCGTGCCGGGCAGGTTACATTTGTTATTCATTGGTGGTGCACGTGCCGCCGTTGAGGTTGATTTTTCACCGTTACGATGTATTCCCCCGTATGGTCGGTCCCACACATCGCCTTGCCATTAAGATCGTGGATATAGTCTTTGAATCGAAAACAATTTTCCACGGTGTGCCCGGGATATCTATGGAACAAAAGATCGCTCGTGTTGGCATTCGAGGCCACTCCAATTTCTCCGCAATGCGGTGCCTGCCGCCGCTACGAGTGTATTAAAGATGTCCACGAGAGAGTACGGCAAAGGCGGGTAATCGTTCCTCTTGGGTCCAACCTTTCGGGGTTCATAGGCCGTGGGAGGGGGGTGCTGGTTGTAGTTGGCCGGTTGTTGCCGCGCCGGTTGAGGAACCCGGGCTTGCGGTCGCCGAGGGATCGGAACTTGTTGTTGACGAGGCTGGAACCGAGGTCGATGTTGAGGTTGACGAGGGTTTCTAACATGGTTGGTTTTGTTGAGGGTTCTAACCGGGTGTTGATAATTGCTAGGTGGGTTCCCTACAACATCGAGGTTCTCATTTGTCACTACGCCCGCTCACCTTGGACCGGTTGTGGTAAAAGTGGTTTTCGACGACTCGGGGTCTAGGATCAAACAAGTTCATGATAGGTGAGTCCTAAGCCGTGTCCGAATGTACCGGTGCCCTCTCATAGAGTTCACTCGTGGAGGTGGGGTGATGCAAAGCTAGCATATTCTTTAAGGCCGGAGTGGCATTGGTGATGATCATCTTTACTTGCTCCGGCTCGAAATGGAATGTAAGCTTTTACGCCATGGACCTCCACCTATCAAGATATCTCGTAAAATCTTCATCATTTCTCATTTTTCGGCGAGGTCGGTGATGGAATATGTTGGTCCGACCCTATCTGATATCTCCGCAAAAATTTACCTTTGACGGTTTGAAAGTTACTCGCCTCCAAAGAGTCAAGCGAGTAGAACCACTCTAAAGCTGGAACCCTCTAATGATCTTCTCAAAAGAAAAGAAACGGGGCCCTCGGATCATTTCACATATTACCGACTCATAAAGAAAGTCCTTGATGTGAATGAATGGATTAGGTTCCATTGTAGCGATGGTATACCGGCATCTCGAAAGAGGTAGATGAAAAGTAGGGAGGGAAGGAAGAGAAATTTCGGGGTCGCCTTTGTGTCGATCAAACGTCTAAGCTCTCTATACCGCTCATCCATGCGATTGATCTTGTTAATCGGCCGCTGATCGACGAAGGTTTCCCCAAGAGGAGGAGGAGAAGTGGTGCTTGGTGCACCGGAATTGGGATTTGATGGGTCGAAGTGGCCGGATAAGAAGGGTACATTGGGGGACGCACGAAAGGGTGAGTAGGGTTGAGATGATTAGAAGAATAAACCGGGTAGTCCCAGAAGGAACAACAACATTTGGATTGGGATGATGCAGATTAGCCACCGGATGAGGAGAAATGGGGCCATGAGCCCGGTATGAGAATGGCCACGTGAGTGGGCACATTGGGTTGATGTGCTCCTAACCGAGGGGTAGAGATGTGAAGACCACCTTCGGGAGGAATGTGGTCGGCGGGCGACTTGCCCTTAAGGATGGCTTTGATAGCCTGAATTTGGGTAGGGTCAGCATGAGAGAATGCCTCCCAAAGTGAATTTGGATTGGGTTGAGGAGAAGTTTGACTAGGTTTGGGGAGAACTTCGGGTTCAATGACGGCACATACGACATCAGGGTAGAAATAAGATTGGTCATACTCCAACTGTAGTTGCTCGTATCCTTGATCCGCCATTCTGATAACTCGACCTGACCTTAAATTCATAAACACAAATAGAAAAAGAAGGTCGACAAATAAAAGCTTAAGGATTTTTTTTAGTTTTGATTTTTGACCCCTTTTTTGTTTTGATTTTTTTTTTTGTCGAACAAGCAAGTTGTCAAGCAAATTAACCTCAAGCAAATTTTTTTGTTTTGGTTCTTTTTAGGTGATTTTGGTATTTTTGTTTAATTTTCAGTTTTTGTTTGCAAACAAGTAATAGCAAAGACTTGGAATGATTAACGTAAATTTTTTGTTTCAACCTCAAATTAATGGCTTGTTAAGAGAAATATTGTCCACTCGAAATAAATGGGTAGGACCCTATGCTCTCACAACGCCGAGCAATCTAAGGTTGTCACTCCTTTCACAACGATAGGTAATAGGTACTCCGGGTTTTGGGATAAAATGGTACGACCGGCCCGATCGGTTGAAGAGGGAATCCTTCACGTCTATGGGACTTACGGAGGCCTTGATGGAAGCTACCACTCCTTCCGAGAGGGAATTCCGGAGGAGGAGTTGGCAACCACCAGAGGGGTGTTTGGATGTGTGGGGCTTTGGGAGGAGAGAGCCTCCCTTCTCGGATGTCCTAAGGAGACGGCGAACCCGAAACTCCAATGCAAACTAAATGCAAGTGAAATGTCAAGGAATAAGAAGCAACCGAAAGAAAATAAAAGCATACAATGATTAATGAGATGTAGAGAAAGCAAGTAAACAAGACAATGATATGAAATTAAACTAAGATGGAAGAAAGCATTAATTTAACTAAGTACGTTTGAAAGATTTGCTAAAGGAAAACTAGGCCTAGAAGGAAATAGACAAGTATACTTAACAAGAGATGAAACAAGATGATATCTAAAATGCTAAGGTGAAATAAGTTGATAAACCAAGCTAGAAATCAGATTGTATGTTATTAAAAGAACCAACGTAAGGCAAGTAAATCGGAAGGAACAAGATAATGCTTCAAGGAAATAAACAAGCATGTAAGCAAGCAAATAGAAATGCAAAGAAATAGAAATGGCTTAAATGAGAACTAGATTGAAAAGAAGCATGTTTTCGAGTGGACATTCTTAGGAAAAAAAGAGAAGAACTCACTAAAGCAAAGTCGGTCCCACCGTGGTCGCCAAAAGGTGTAAGCACCCGAAACGGGACATCCGTAGATCTCCCCTTCCGGCCCCTACGCAACTTGCTTTGGGGACTTGGTGGACGGGATGTTAGTGGGTGTGGTCGCCAGAGCCAAAGGCTCCAAAATATAGTAGAATGAAAAGAAATGAAATAGAGAAATGACGAGTCGTACCTTTGGAAGCGGGAGATTGTTGAGTTCCGACTTCTCCTCTCTCGGCCGGCCGAAAGAAGAGAGCTTAGTGAGTCCTTCGTCTTCGATCCCGGTTGAAGCTCCGCCTCAATCAGATTTACCTAAGAATGTCCATAAGAAAACATAGAAACAAGTGAAAAGATCATTAGTTCTCGTGACAATGTAGAATCATGCTCAAATTCAAATGTAAACATGAAAGAGAGAAGGAATCAATCGGAGTGGGACTAAATCCCAACCCCTATTTGGAAGGTTTAAATATGCATGAAAATACAAATGAGTGGCTTAATGCATGCTAAATAACATGTTAATGAAGGTTAAAATGAAAGGGGGGAGTAAAAGATCGACCGGAAAGGTAAATAAACTCAAAAAAAATGCAAAACAGGGTTCGCTTGCTAGTGCCCCATATACGGGGCGTCTGCTTGCGTGGTGTCCCTTGATGGGGCGCGTTGACCAAAGTCGAAAGCGTCCCTATATACGGGCACCGGGGACCGGCCGACGGATTTTCTTCTCTTCTCTTCGCGGCGTCGCACCGGAGGGAAGCAAGACCTCCAAGACGGAAAAAAGACTTTTTCAAGTAGACAATACTCAAGTGAAGCTAATGGAAGAGTGTTTTGGAACTAGATGTAAGAGAAATAGAGTGTAGAGGCCTTCAAAGTTGGAGAAAAATCATAGTTTTGAAGAAGGAAACTGCAGGTTTTTGGGTTTTTTTTGGGGAAGGATTTTGGGATACTCTAAGGGGCTTCGAGAGGGTTCTGAAGGCTTAGATTCGTAGTGGTGGATGAGATGAGGTGGGAGACGGACTTGGAGTGTCCAAAAACCTTCATATGAGGGTCTTTCACAAAGACAAAGAGGGTAACTTCATTCTGCTGGAATATCCCTTCAAGAAGCAACTATGATTTTTTTGGGTTCTGGGAGATAGTTTTGGGATGGTTTGAGAGCTTGGAGGGGGGTTGCAAGGCTTGGGATGTGTAGTGGTGGATGAGAGGAGGTGAGGGACGCCCTTGGTCTCTCCTAAAGCCTCCAAATGGGGGTCCTTTTATAGGCGAAGAGGGCAACTTTATGCACGCAGGACCGTCCCATCAACCCGTCTAGCCGGTCGGACCCGATGCGGCGCCCATCGCAGGGCGCTGGCGCCCGTTTACTGTGGCGCCCGGTGCCCCGTTTATAGGGCGCCGGTGCTAAGCGGCGCGTTGACCTGGTCAACACCCCATCAATCTACTTCGAAATGTGCCGAAAAACCTGATTTTTCCGGAAAACTTGGTTCCCTCGAAAGGTTACTCAAATATACTTCATAAAAACAAGAATTTTAGCTCTCCAACTAGGCCAAAATTGCGTGTCTACAGGGGCATCAGCTGGCTGAGGGACAGCCTGTCGGCGTATTCATCCCGTCCCCTTTTCTATTGGGCGCCCTCTTCTTTTTATAGGAGATGGGGGGATATGAAAGGGCAGGCTAGGTAGTGTACGTAGGATGACCTTTGGCTTTCCCCAAGACAGTTTTGATTCACTTGACTTCTTGAATTCCTAGTTTTGATTCACTTGACTTCTTGAATTCCCCTAGGATTTTAATGCCTTGACCTGCCTTTTGAGTTCTCCCACGTTGGCCAGACCCTTGGCTTTCCCCATGTCATAAATGGGTCAAAGATGATGTGGCAGCTGAGGTGGATGCTGATGTGGACTGGATTGGGCCCTGTTTGGCTGACCGCGGCCCACTTCTTCTCCTTTTAATGGGGCTGTACGTAATGGGCTTCAAGGGCTGGGAAATCATCTAATTAAATCAAAAATAGGGCTGGCCCAGCTGAGGGTGCGCCAATGGGTCAAATTAAGGTCTTTTTTGGACCAATTAAGGATTGGGCCAGCTGAAACTTGGTCCGGTCCTGCCATTCCCCCTTTTTTTTTGCAAAAAGTTGGCGCCAACAATCGTCAACACTTATCTACAGGAGCCGATTATCAAGGAGCAGATTGACATAATTATTGAGGTAATCTACGAGGCATGTCTAGTGCTTATCAATGTATACGTGTACCAATGTGGTTTGGAAGATAAAGCCGACTGAAGCCAGTTGATTGGCTAACTTATTAAGCACCTAATTGAATTGATGGCTGAGCGACCCCTTACCGATGGCCTTACACCTAAGGTACCGACATCAAAGGAGCTGCAAACTAAGTTACTTGCAGAACTTCTAGATTTGACACTTGACCTACACTATGATACTATTTTGGATGGATTCTGCTATAGCTATGGAGACTTTGGGCTGTGTCTTACTGTCATTTGGGTTGCGTCAAAATTGTAGTTTGTATTTGTACTAATTGCATGGATCATATGAACTTTTCGCAACTTAAGGTGATTGATGTGTTTTCGACTAGAAAACATGTATAGAAGATGGACTTGAGAAGACCTTGTGCTATTAGTCAGATTTGATCAATGTCAATGTCAGAATTGTATTTTTTTTAATAGTATTTAGGTTTTTTCTATTCAGGAGTAATTTAGGAGTGTTAATAGTTAACTTGGAAATTTAAAAAATATTTTAATGTTAAAACTATGATATATATTTAAACTTTGTTGAGTCTTGGATATATGCATACTAGTGCTAATTGACGAACGTGCTTGTGTTGACAGACAAGCCACACTCTAGGATGGGCATGTCTTTGGACAGAATCAGATCTCCTAAAACAATAACGAATGGGAGGAAGTTGGAACTTAAGAGAATAAGAAGAGGAAAAAGAAAAATAGAACGGAAGCTTGTTTGTACTGCCGCAAGCTAGGTATGAACGGAATCAAAATTTATTGAAATATATACACACATTACTTGTGCCAAGCAAAGGACGTGCTTGTGTGTGTCGACAAAATCAGATCTCCTGAAACAGTAGCGAATGGGAGGAAGTTGGAACATGAGAAGAAAAAACAAGAAAGGAAAAATCGAATGGAGGACCGGCCATGCTGCTACAAGCTAGGTATGATTGGAATCAACATTTATCGAAGTTTATACATACATGTGCTTGTGGTACTGTACAAGTTGTGCTTTGGGATGGTCAAGTCCAATGATTGATCATATCGTCGCTTGTGCATACTGACAAAAGAATCTCCAGGATGAACATGTTCGTTGATGTCGGAGCATCCTATTCTAAAGTAGTAGTGAAAAAGATGGAGTTTGAAGAACAATAATTGAAAGGAAGTTTATTTGTGATGCCTTGGTGAGTAAAAATGTCGGAGTGTGTAATGGGCGACAAGGAAGGAGGGCGGCTGCTAGACATGGAGAATTCAAGGAGGGAGCATGGAAAGGGAGGTGGAAGGATGAAGGTTGCATGACCTGATGAAAAAATAATGTTAGGAGAAGTGGCACAAGCGGATGAAAGTGCTTGCAGCGGCCGATTGAGTCACCAAGGAACACCCAGGGCTTGCACTTTGAGTGGAACATTCACAAAGGGATGATTTGTGGATGAGGGTGAGACACTGTTCACAACAAAGCTTTAGCCATGGATTATTGGATGATATCAATGCCAATAATTATAATAAAATACAAAAAGAGAATGATCCTCTGTTCACAAATGCAAGGAGCATTGCATGGTACATTCAAACCAAAGGTGATTGGATGAAGTACAATTAAACCAAAAGCAATTGGATGGTTGGTAGGAGGACAAAAAAACTCGACTCCTGTCTCTATATACTAAGTTAGATTTTATCGGTTTTTTAGACTTTTTTCAAATTTTGTATTATGAAGTTTATATAAAGACTTACCACATACATATGTGAAAGGAATGAAAGAAAGAAAAATCATTCTATTTCTTCTTCTATACTTCTCCCCTTTTCTGCTTCTTCCGCTTGGTTCTTGTTCTTCCTCGTCTATTCTTCTCCTTCTTTCTCTTCGTGGTTCATCTCTCTCTCTCTCTCTCTCTCTCTCTCTCTCTCTCTCTCTCCCCATATCCTCCCCCTACACTTCTTCTTCTTGGTCACCCAATCCTCCGGCTCCCTGTGCGAACCCCACCACCCTTTGTTCTAAACCTCAGTGAACCCCCGCGGCTGTGCACAGGGGCCCTCGGCCACCCCTCCTTCCATCTGGAACCCCTATGCATCCCACGACCCCACCAACCCCTTCCGGAACACCCCCTAGGTTTGTCTAGACTTCTCCCTTTGCATCCCACTGTGGCACTCACTGGTGCCAGTCACTTTGCATGAGCCCCTTTCTGCGGTCTACCTCACCCTTG
The DNA here is from genome assembly GCA_036172225.1 of Cryptocoryne crispatula var. balansae. Taxonomy (NCBI): domain Eukaryota; kingdom Viridiplantae; phylum Streptophyta; class Magnoliopsida; order Alismatales; family Araceae; genus Cryptocoryne; species Cryptocoryne crispatula. The sequence goes on along the minus strand of CM069929.1, from coordinate 8,662,911 downwards.
CAACTGCATGCCACTGTTGCCTTGAGAGCACATTCCACCTTGCACAGTAACTGGCCCTGCATCCTGCTGAGCCCGCCACTGCAGCCCACCATCACCGTTGGTGAGGCCAGTCAACCTCTGTGATCCTGATGCAAGGTGGCTTTGATGCCTGCACTGCTTGGCAACACTGCCCTCCTTCGCGACCCCTGCGGGTCTGTGGCACCTCTGTCAATGCGGAGAAGCTTCACGAATACAGGCCAGTTCTGGCTAGTTCAGGTTCGGGTCAGTTTTCCTCAGGTTGGTTCGGTATCTTTTATCTCTATTCAGCTGGTTTTCAGACCATATTAGTTCTGGTCTACTCGTACTCAGTTTGGCCAAGGTTACGGCAACGGTTTGGTGACTTTATTTGGGCCCGCTTATGCATAATGATAGTGTCTTTGTTTCTGTCCTGCATCAGCATACAGCTTGTCCACCCTCAAAATGTGAGCAAACAGAGCTCAGAAAGGGCTAACTCAGGCTCCAAAGCCATTTTCACCTCCTCCCTTGGCCGGCAGCTTCTGCGGCTGCTGCACTAAACACCTACAGTGCAATAAGAGAAAGGAGAGCAGGAGAGACCACATTGGCAGTTGAAATGACAGAACGTGGTGGTGGTGGGTGAGGAGGTGCTTTGTCACTGGGCGAGGGTGAGCAGTTTGTTGCCAAGGAGGAGATCCATTGTTGACGTGGGTCTCATCGCAGAGGGAGCAATCTATTGCCATTGGCCAGTTGCCGCTGAGGAGAGGAGGAGAGCTTCAGCTTGGGTCACTGCTTCACAAGGTGAAGCAACGAAGACAACGCAAGTGAATGGAGCAAGGTATTTAGGTTTTCAGGGTTATAGCACACCTTTACACATGATTCGAAGGAAAGCCTCCAAAATATTAGATGCCATTCGAATTAGAACCTGGTTATAAAGAAATTAAGATGTTTTTTTCAGTACCGTCAATCCGATAAGAAATCCGGATTCGGGTCAAGTTATTGGATCTATGGAATCCATTTATAAATCTAGCCATAGTCATCACATTATTAATGATTTCTTAAATTTTTACGTTTTCATCTCCATTTTATACTCAGATATACTATGGTTATTCAAATGAAAACACCAATCAAATCTGATTATGATTCTTTTTGAAAGCAACCAAAGAAATAGGGTACAAAAAATGACATGAACCAGGAGATGGGAAGGGAAAAGGAGAAGAATACCGAACATCAACAGGACAGTGGGAGATCCACATCAAACAATAACTATCGGATAACAAAAATTAAAAATTATGAAAAGTACCTCTAAAACCAGGCGGGAAGCTTTCCTCAAATCAGGAAGCCAGACGGGGATCCATTTTTCTAACATTATACAGGTATGTGATACATGGCAAGGCATGAATCCTTGGGATCAAGGGATGACTTATGGCTGTTCTTCCTGCCAGCAATCCTATGGGAGATTTGGAATGAAAGGAATCGGTGAATTTTTAAGAAGCAAGTGAGCAGCATATGGAACCTCATTACTTTAGATTTTTTGATTCGTAATTCAATTTTCCATTTTGATTTGACTTTTGACTTAGCATGGACTACTAGGAAAAATAGGTAGTATTCCATAAGAGTATTAGCTAGGTCCATGATATGTATAAAAATTTGTGCCGAAGTTGTTAGGTTTTTTGAAAATTCATTTTTTGACATCTTCCTATCAGATGGTGCGAAGATCCGATGTTAATTACATCGAAATACTTAAATATCCTTGATTAGCCACCATAACAATTCATGAATAGAAGACATACATCCATACAATAAACACATGGGGGCAGCAGCCCCATACACTTGTTGAAATGCAAAACTTAGTATTTTTAACTTTGGTTTGATATGGTTCGGATTTATTTGAGTTGTTTGAATTATGTTTGTTGTTGAAATTTGTTTTGGATTGATTTTTTATGTTGTGTATATTCAATTGAGGTTTGAAATTTAATGAATGTGCAGATTTTTTATTTAATGTTTGATTTTTGATGGGTTTTGAATTTGATTTTTTTTATATTTTGGGATTTTTAAGATTTGAATTGATTAATACTTAAATGTTCTTTTAGTTGAGTGATTTGGTCTTAATTTGATTTGGGTTTTGTTTTTTTTTATTTTGATTTTGTGATGTGTTTTATTTTGAATTAAGACTTGATGTCTTTTGATTTAAATTTTACTTGAGTCCAATTATGATTTTATTTGGGATTCATTTCATTTGAATTTGTCAGTTTTTGTTAGGACTTAACGTTTTTTAGTTCTAAATTTGTTTGATTTTTTTATTAGGTTTTGGGTTTTTTGATTTGAGTTGACCTGGACATTATTTTGTTTGTGATTCTTTGTTGTTTTTGGGAATTCAGTTTGATTTAGATTTGGATTTAAGTTGGATGAATTTGATTTGGATTTGTTTGCTTTGTTTTTTTAACTTATTCTTATTTTGTTTCGTTAGAGGTGTGCTGTTCCAGGATATGGACATAGTGGATTTGAATTTGCAACACTAACTTATTGTTTTGGATTTTTTGAATTTATTTTGTTTGTTTGTTTTACTCTCACATTTGGAATTTCAGATTCAGGTTTCATTGAGTAAATTTTGTTTTGATTCATTTCATTTTTGCCTTATTCTTGTATTTTTATTTTTTATTGTAGATTTGTTATTTCTTTTGCTGCCATGGGTTCGGTTATCATTTTTTTTGTATTGTTTTCTTTTTGTTTGAGGTTTCTTTTTTTGTTCGGTTTTTGTTTCTCTTTTTGCTTTCTCTTTTTTTAACACATTTTTTATGCTTTAAAATGAGTGAGTTTCGTTTATGTTGTCTTATTTATTTATTTTGTTGATTTATGACCATCTGATCCATTTTGAGACATTTCTGTTTTATTTTATTTTGTGGTTTGTTGATCTTAATTTTGTTTATTTATTCCTCCATAGTTTTAAATTTGTAAAATTGATGTTATAATTCCCCGAAAATTATTTTGGATTTGAGAATTTTTATTTCTCTTTTTACTTGGGTTAGATTAACCTGATGAGCTTTTAATGTTTTGGGTTTTCTTGTATTTTTGGTTTTATTGAATTTATTTGTTTGTTTATTAAATGTTTGACTTAAACAAAATTCATTTTTATTTGTTTAACTTTAGATTAACTGATCCTTCCCATCTTTTATTTGTTTTAAAATTTACAAAATACCTCCCTTAGTATGTGGAGTTTGGTACTCCCTACTTTGGGGGAAGGATTGGTAAAAGATGAGAACTTGCCTATTTTCCCGTCCGGGATCAAACATGCTCCTGAGGTAGCCTATGGTGTTAGGCTAGCTCTTAGATTTTTTTTGGTTTCAGATTTGATTTAAATTGCTTTTTTAAGGTCTTAATGGCCGGCTCAATTCTTATTGGGTGCTGATGACTGATTTGAACTTCTTGAGGCCCTAGCAGCCAGATTGTCTTCATAGCTTCAATGAGGCCTTGGCGGCCTTGGGAAGGCTGGGTAAAATGGGCCCGGGTGGCCTTGGCAACCTTGACAAGCAGGGGCCTGGCGGTCTTCAAAAATTCTAACTGATACAGGTCCTGGCAACCTTGGTGACCTCAACCAACACTGGCCCGGGCAGCTTTGATGACTTAACAAGCAGGCCCCGGCGGGCGGCGGGCGGTCTCTAGACAGCTGCAGTCTTTTGGGAGATTAACTCTCCAAGCAACCCCTCTTGGCCCTGGCGGCCTTAGCACCTTCTTGACAGACCAGAGCCATGACGGCCAGAATCTTCTCCGGGCCCAGGCGGCCTATTGTGGTATCCCTTTGCATTCTTTGAGAGGGCTTGGCTTGTAAGGGCATGAGATGAGGGTTTAGGACAGAATTGGGGAACAGTGGCTAGGTTCAGACAAGGTGTTTCTTGTATTTTTGGCAGACTTCGGAGCGGTCTAAACATGTTTTTTTATTCCTTAACAGATCCTTAAGGATAGATAGGGGGTCCGACCAGGGGCATATAGCATTTATATGGCAATTTTTTTTCTAATGAAAAAAGTGGAGACGGAATGAAGATTCTGTAAGGGAGGTTAAGGTGATGATGCCGTTGAGCTTTGATATGAGGTTTTAGTTGACATCTTTGGTCAGGTTTTCCAAGAAAAATGTGTGATCCGAACCATGGATGATGTCAAGAGGGTTAGATAATAGGCTCTTATGGATTTTGAAGGAGCCTTGAGAGGTACCAGAAAGGATTTATGGGTCATGAATGAAGGGTCCGATCATGAAGCGTACATGGGACAGATTAAGGAGTTGTCATAAGGGTCTTTAGAGAGGGGTTTTGAAGAGGTTTTGTAGAAAAGACTTGAAGGGAAGAGAAGGAATGTGACCGGGCCACCTAGCCTTACCTTTTCTCTCTTTTTCGCTTGCTTCTTCTCTTCTTGGTCTTCAAAGAGCAGGTACGCCGCAGCAGCTCTTTCTTCTCCTTCAACTGATGTTGTCACCTCTCCTTTCTTTGCTCTGCCGAGAAAGCCTCCAACCCCAACCTGTCCGGCCCTTCTTTTCTGAAGGAGGAAGCTCCGGCGGTTATCTCCTGTCGTCTAGAAAATGGGGAGCGGAAGCGGTGGCCGTAGTGGGCAAGAGGAGGCAGTTTTTTTTTTACATTATTCCCACATTTCTTCTTTAACTTTTTTGAAGGTTCTGGAGAACAGTCTTTGACTTGGTTAAGGAAGGACATGCTGTGGCTGCCAGCGTAGAAGCCTATTTGATCTCTCATTTAACTTAGCTTTTCTCACTATTAAATAAATCAATGGCAGGATTGAATCCCAACTTGTTGGGCGTACCAAATAAGTGGTCCAGGATCATAAGATAGGGGCCACAAACACCCCGATTTTGATGGATCACGACGATCCATCATCATCAATTACTTATTTGTGAGAAGTTATGGTTGATGGGAGATAATCTTATGATGAGATTTTAACCCCTTGATCTAGTGCGAAAAATCACATTATTCACATATCCCATTCTCATTTTTTCATCATACCAAATTAAATTTGATAAAGGATCCAATACCATTAAGGAACCAATAAGATAAAATCCAAAACTTTAAGTGATGAATCAATCACAGCCTTTGGATCAATATCTTATGATCTCATCCATTCTTTAGGTCTTCTGGATCCAATACCAACAATAGTTCAATAAGACATGATCCAATAACTTAAGTTGTGATCAATCGTAGCCCTTTGATCAACCGCTCCATCATATTAACGGTGGATAGTTCTCAATTTGTCCATGGATCACTGATTTGACGGATTTTTCGGATCGGTGCAATCTTAGTCTTTGAAAATTCCAAAAATTATATTTAAAATACAATTAAATATCTATACACTGGAACTTTGGTTTCTGTGCATAGATCTTGTTGTTTGAAATTATTCGGACAGTTTTGCCCTTGTCTCGAAGTATGTGTCAGCATGACAATTTTTCAAATTTCGTTCTTAACTTTCTGGATATGAATTGGATTGATGATCCGAGTTTGGTGTTCATTCGGAAGTTGGGCGGACTTTCTGGTGACATCAGACGTTAATGGGTATGCCTGGATTTGTTCGAGCTCAACAGGGGCAAAACAGTCATTTTTCTGTTCGGAATCAGATTCTGACGTTTAGGGCACCGTTGTGAAGCTCTTGATCGAGACAATATTATTGGCACACTAGCTTGGTCATTTGGGCCTATTAAACGTAGTAAAGACTGTCTGAAAGTCCATATTCTCTATTTTGCCAATATCTTGTCGAATACAAGCGGATTTTCGATTTGACTTCAACATTGCTCAATATAGAGTTGGGAGGACCCAATGATATGACAATATCTTATCGAGCCTGTCCCGAATTGCTCGGACCTATCAAGGGCAAAAGAGGTCATTTTACCGTTCAGGGTACATTGGAAGTTGAATTCTAACATTCGAGGTACCATTGCGAAGATCTTGACTAGTACAATCTCATGAACCTACTTGCTTTGTTTTTCTTCTCCGATATGTCCTTGTTAAGGCCGTTCGAAAATTGACTTTCAGTGTTTTCCCCATAACTTTTCAAATATGGGTCGGATTGTCGATCTGACTCTGTCATTGTTCATCTGGAAGTCAAGTAGATCTTTTGGTGGTGTCACTTTTCTTTGGACCTTCTCCAGTTTGCCGGACCTCACAAGAGCAAAATGGTCATTTTACCGTCCGGAGTCTGATTTTGACATTTAGGTAACTGTTGGAAATGTCTTGACTGGTACAGTGCCATGGACTCACTTGTTTTGTCATTTGGGCCTATTAGGTATACCAAAGGCCATTTAGGAGCATATTTTCATTGTTTTGCTCGTAACTTGTTGAATTCAAGTCGGATTTTTTATTCGACTTCGGCATTGCTCAAGTTTGAATTGGGTGGATAAAATAGTGATGTCTGACTGTTATCGAGCCATCATCCGGTCGGTCAGGCCCAATAAGGCTTATCGGGCCTGTTTGACCTATTGGTTCTAAATGCGATAAAAAAGTGGGTCCTTCTTGCTTGTTCGATTTTATTTCATGTATTTTGCTCGAAACTTGCTAATTTTGGGTGTCATGACAATTTTTGGGTGCCTACACAGCATAAATGGCATCTTACATTATGCAACTATCCTTGTTAAAGGGTGGTTTTTTGGGTACCATGGAGTAAATTCAGATGATAGAGGTTTAATGGAAAAGAATAAGGCTTGGCAGATTTTTTTGTTAGTGTAGCTGATTACTTATCCTAATCATCATACTATCTTACTAGGAGTTTGTTCTTTTTCTTTGTTTTCTTTACAAATTTCAGTTCCTTAGTAATTTCCTTCTTTTTCATTATTAAAATGCGGCTATTGTCGCCTTCGAAAAAGATCTCTCCAATTCTCTACATTTTTCAATGAAAAGAACATGATCAATCTCAGGCCTTGTCCAATATCCTGCTAGAACCAAATCTTGAATGAAGTGCCATAGAAGTGTCAGGGGCGGAAATTACTGGAAATAACATGGACATGTTTTAACTTTTGATTCTTTTTGATATAAGGGCATACTTGTAAATCATTTTGATTCAAGGGTGAAATGTGAAAGTCATGCTTTATATGTAGAGCTCTCTGCGTAATCTTGAATAAAAAAGAAATTTGTGGAGCCTCCGGTGTCCCTGTGGGGCACTGCCCCTTTCTTTCCCTCTTTCTTATTTGACCTGGTGAGCCTCATTCTTTTTCCTCTTGTAGAATTCTCCTCTTTCAACCCTGGTGGTCTGCACCTTTCATCTCTCTTTTTCTTCTTTGCTCAATCACCTCCAGCTCTCTCTCTCCCTTGTTCGGCAGTTCAACATTAACAAGCTCCAGCAGCAGGGCAGATACCCCCAACACACTGACCTGCAGTGCTCTCCGGCAATCTCCAGAGTGGTCTCTGCCTTCACAGCAGCCTACCTCGGTCCTCGGCAGCACAGCACCCTGCTGGCGAAGGCCCCCACCCCACCTTCTCCTGTCTACTGTACCTTGCCTGCACCTGTTGGGGAACCCCTGTATTGGCCTATTGAGTTCCCCACACTACCACCGCCTCTTCCTCTGCACCTTCTGTGTACTGCTCTACATGGATTATCACCATCATTGTCAGCGCCCTTCCCCTTTCACACTCATGAGAAATCACCCTGATGAATGAGCAGCATCATCGTGTCGAGGGCTCATCCCCATTTGATGCAGTCTGACGGACAGAGCTCATGGACCTGACCGCCCCACAGACCCTGATTTAAACAGGTCATGGGTGCAGGCCTGGTTCGACTGGGTTCTAACCCGGTTTGACTCTGGTTCAAGATCAGTTTAACTGGTTTATTCCGATTTGACTTGGATTAGATTTGGTTCACTCTGGTGCGATTGGTTTGATCTGATTTAATCCCTGTTGAGTTCGATTTAGTCAGTGTTTTTGTTCTGCTCAACCTGGTTTACTGTGATTCATCTCTGATTTAGTTGGATCAATTTTGTTAATCGTTTATTACTCTATTTTATTTGTTTTCCTCATGTTCGGTTTAGGTAGGGTCGGATTTTGGTTAATCTCACTTAGTTTTATCCGTTCACAGCATTAATTTCCGGTTTTTGGCATCTTGTTCCTCATCAAGAAATAGCTGTTAAAAACTGTTGGTGCAAATTTTTCATATAGCTCAAACAAAAGCTGGTAAACAAGCCTGCCATGCTTTGCTGGAGAGTGATCCATAGAGCTCCACCAGCAACAGATGTTCCACTGGAACTCACGTACATCCAAGAGCAAAGAAGACTGACAAAGTAACTCCCAAGTGCCACAGTTGAGAGAGATGATCCTGATTTTTCTTAAAAGTACCAAACATGCGAAGTTTCCTGTCCTGATAGTCAACTTCAGCCTCCTAGCTGTAGGTAATATTCCCAAGTAGCCATTTGATAGAAAATCTGGATTCTTCTATTCCGCTTTGCATTTACAGCCTCCTCCACTAAGAATCCTCATAGCCAACTTATTAGCAAAGTAAAATTCTTGTATCTCTGGCCCAAGCTTTATAGTCTTATTTATCTACATTAATACTGATACGAGAATCTGACAAAGTCATAAAATGTTAAGAGTATAGAAGATGTTGGGCATTCTCATTTTTAAGCCATATAAAAATCTTAGAGAGGGTTGGTAGTGTTAACTGTTAAGGATCAGTCCTGCTTTTTAATGGGCTAATCATCTTACTGAAAAGGAAATCACCTATCTACTAAGATCAGGCTTGTGCCAAAAGGCAGCACCTTTGTTTAAGGCTATGGTTATTGAATGCTTCATTTTTTAAAACTTTTGTTTGATCAAGGGCTAGGATGTATTTTAGAGCCTCGTTGTGATCTGGGTCCTGATAATGATGTTCTGTTTGCAGCTTAGGTACTGGAAAGGAAACAGAGGAAAGCAACTTGCTGCAGCAACTAGCAGATGCTTGCTTGGTTGTTGATGCGTTAGAACCATCTGTTAGGGAGGAGCTGGTGAGAAACTTTTGCAGCAAGGAGCTGACTTCCTACCGGCAGATTTTCGAAGGAGCAGGTTAAATCTGATGCACACTGTTTGTGATTTCTTATTGCCGAAATTGAAAGATGGGTGCTTCATTAATAGATGCATTAGACTACTTATGAAAGGCATCTTGACTTGTGCGTTTGAGGGTTACATATATGATAGATATCTTATGCGATCATCACATTGGATTCTGAGTTTCTTTGATGCAGATGGTTAGCTTTTAACTTATTGCGTGCTTAATGCTGCTGTCACTTGCTCATCTAGCCTATTGTAATACATATTGTGCTTTTTTTCTGATGTTTTAATGCCTTGTTCAATTTTCATCAGAACTAGCTAAATTAGACAAAGCTGAAAGAAGATATCCGTGGATTAAGCGTAGACTGCGTACTAATGAGGAAATCTGGAAAATTTTTCCACCTAGTTGGCAAATTGAGTATCTTTTGTGTATTCAATTTTGCAAACTAACAAGGTTTGTCTTGCCATTTGAATTATGTGAATCACACAAATTTCATTTTCTATATTCACTTGATTTTGTTGGAATTTTCAATAGTTTGTATGCTTGCTGGTGCATATTTTTCTTTGAATAAAATTATGCTTGTGCCCTCTCATCGGTGCAGCAGTTGGCACAGGGATAGTCCACAGGTAAACATTCTACTTGCATTTTGTGCTGTAGATGGAATAACCATGTAGCTTGATTGGGGACCAGCCACAGTGACCTCCAATGGCATTAAGCAATACCATCATGCTCTGTCTCTTTACAGATTTTCGTACTTTTTAGCTATTTCAAGATGTACTTTTGCACTCTTCTTGGAGAAAAAAATTAAAATATTTATATGAAATTAGCCATGTTCGTTTTTAATGTAGGATCAATGCAGAGTTCTCATGAGACTGGTGTTGCATTCTCCAAGATGTTTTACGCCTATTAGACACATGGAGTGTTTGAAATCTCTTTCATTGATAGGACTCATCAACTTAGTCTTCATCTCATGTGTCATATAATAAAACGAACTGTATGAGTCCACTGAAAATCTCTGTAACATCTCCATTTGCGTGGACATGGTTGGTCAAGTAATAATCATATGGTCTCCTTAACCATCTGTTTTGATTAGGTGCCCTGACATGTTGAGAACTCTAGGAGCTGTCTACCGTTATGGTATGTTAATTGCATATTAGGTGTTGTGCTATCAAAAGCCACCAAACATATCCTTAGTTATGTGTGGAAACCTTGAATTTTTCAAACATTTAATTTAATTTTGTTTTTACAAAATGTTACCCATTTAGGAGGGATCTGTTTTATTTATGAAATATGTGAGGTTATCTTGCGTGTTAATCATTTAGAGTTGGACATCTCCTGACTGTACCAAGGATCGAAGGATTGGAATCGGAGTCGGTATTGGTGAGTATCAATCCGATTTGGATCAGATTGGATCAGTTGGGATCATTCCGATCCTCCGGAACAAAAATCGATCCTAAATCGGTCTGAATTGGTTCAGATTTTTTTTCAATAAAAAATTAGATAAATTAGAAAAAAATTAAAAACATATATAAAAATCAGGAAAAATTTTAAAAATTTATTATAATGTTAGAAAAGAATGATATCTTACAAATGAAATCTCTTGTACATTATGATACTAATAGCTATTCTGGTTCCCATAGAAGTAACAATTTAGCATTCATTATATTTAATAAAGGAGATGATGTAAGTAGAAATCAAAATTAACGGATAACAAAAAATATTATATAAGTTCAACTCAAATATAACAGAAAACATGCTTTTCACCACTATGAATGAAACTGCCTCTCAATAGTGTTTGTCCCGCTCCTCATTCTTGTTCTCCTCGATGGTCCACGGACTTTGTTGGTTCATGATTGGGCCATATCCATATGAAATTAGTGAGTGGGCCATCTGGCTAAAGTCACATATATTGTCTATTCTAGCCGCTGGAGCCTGGAGGTGACGGTCGATAACAAGGCTTGTAATTTAAAGTAGGTTCTGGATATTGTGCTATAGCATACTCATTAAAGAAGCCCATCTGATTCTATTTTTGACTCCTTCCACTAGAGTGCTACTTCTCACTCAAATCTTTTGCACATGCTCCACTTGTACGTGCACTACTAGAAACTATGTCGGTCATCTCCAATTTCACCTTCACCTCCTCCACTTGAACCTCTTGTTGTTGAGTGGGTGGAATAAATTTTTTCTTCTCCTCATCATCTGAGGAAGGTGCCTGGGTTCTATCATTCGGAAAGACTAGAATCAAATGTCTTCGTTTGGTGCTCAACTTCTTTTGTTTCAGTGTTTCTCCTTGTTCTATACCCATACCATTATTACGTTGTGCTGCTCTTAAATGCCTTAAAGTTGCCAAAGGCACCACTCTTTTAAGTGCTAGGTTCTACATCTGGGATATGAGTAAGAGCAGTTGGAGTTGTGGCTGGAGTTGTTCTTTATGGAACTAGAGCTGGCCATGGAACTGGAGTTGTGCAAGGAACTTGAGTGGATTGCATTTCTTCAATCTTCTCATCCTCATCAATGATATTCAAGCTCACCTTCGGCCCAAGATCTATCATTCGGGTCAAACTTTGGTTCTCCGTCAGCATCCTTCTCATCCAACCATGCATTAAGTGGATGTTCTTCTTGAAAGAGATATTTCAAGTCCACATCCCCCTGTGACAAGCCTGATTGGCTTCAACTATAGCTCTTTTTTATACAAACTACCTGCAAATTAGGTAAATCTCTCAACAGATATCTTTTGCCAATCTTTGATGTTTCTAATTCTTAACCTCAAGTTGTAACGGCATAAGACTAATTTCTACAATCTTTCCGTCTTTAGCCTATTCCTTCTCAGTGTGGATGAGGTTGAATGTGCCCTAATTTCTTTCACATTGGGAAGAGTTGGTACTCTAGCTCAGTACCCTAATTGCAATGGTTGTTTGTGGATTCCATCTATTCTTATTCTTCACTTGGATCCACCAATCAGCTATAAAATGACAAATATCACGGAATTAGTAAAAGTGGTAAACTTATAGCTAAACATGTTAAACATACAACATATGTGGAATACCCTACCAAGAGAAACTTTGTCATGTGAATATGCATGATCTAGATTCTAATACACCCCAATTCTATGTTTGTATGATGTCATCTAAAATAGAATATGAAATGTAGTTAAGTTTATTGCTCATCTTCGGTGTCCAATAATAAATAACAAGTGCTTACTTCAATCTCAGCCTCTGTTTTATCTTATGCAATATTGGTTAAATGTTTGATCCAAGGATTTTTGAATTGGAATTGGTCATTGAATTGGTGGGATCCGATCCGATCCAAATCAGATCAGTCCGATTCTAACCGATTCTCAAGAAGAGAAATCAATCAGGAATTCGGATTTGTTGATAAAAATAAAACAAATTTTGATTTTGATACCGATTTGGACCAATTCTGGCTAATTTAGTCCGATTTAGTTCAATTCCAGCCGATTCGACCTGAATCATTTTTTAAAAAATCTAAAAAAATCAGATTCTGATTCTGATCCGATTCGACCGATTCAAACCGATTCTGATGGAATTCAAGTCATAATTGGTTTTTCAAGCATGGATTGGTCAAAATCGACTGTTTCGATTCCAAATTTGGCCGATTCCGATTCAATTCAATTGATTTTGCAATCTATTTCCTACTAGCTCCCAGCCCCTCTGAGACCACAACACTATAGATCTTTTCACAAAAGAACCCCAGCGGCAAGGACTCCCTTCACCACATAATGGTTCCGAGGATCCATCCTGATCTTCTTGGGGGATACCCTTCCCTTGAAGATGTCTGCTTCAAGACCACTGTTTGGTTGGGAGGCCCCTGACACCATTTGCAGCACGTCTGCTGGATCCCCCCCACTGATGATCCTGCATGTAGTGTCGGAGATACGGCTGCCACTTCACCCAGACAACCATCGGAGCCAACAACAAACTCTACAACCTTCTGTCCATTGAGAACATCTAACGGAAGCCCACTGTCAACCCACTGCGACTCTCTATAATCACCAGAGTCTCTCTTCTCCCATCTGAACACCAAGTTATTTGGTTATTGATTCAGATTTGAATTTTTTATCATTTATTTATTAATTTGGCATTTTATGTATTTGTTAATTACATGATTTGTTTAATTATTTAATCATGAATTATTTTCATTTTTAACATTTAAACACTTTTAAGTGTTTAATTATTAAAATATCTTTATTAAGCTTTAATTGGTCAGAAATATGCTCTACCATTTGTTGCTAATTTTATATATTACTTTATTAAATTATTTCATGGTTTGTTGTTATCTTTAATTTTTATTAACACTTGAGATAGTTTGGGTATATTAAATATAGACCCAAGGTGGCTCTAGTTAGAAAAGTAGAAAATATTAAATTAACATAAACATAAAAGGATGCGGTAGACCTAGGTTAACTTAGAGGAGGATAATTCAATATAATTTGAATGATTTAAATATTTTTAAATAAATAACTCAAAATTGATGTAAGTGGAGGAAGAGAATCTATATGGCTAATTACAAATAAATTAGGATTAAGGTTCTAGTTGAGTTGAGTTGAACACTCAAGCTGTTATTTAATTTTCATTTTATTATATGTACTCATTTGGTTAAGATTTTGATTAAATTTTATCATTTCTTTTGCCATAACAGAACTCAGTGTTATTCATTCTGTATGTTTTTACTTTACTTTAATCGATTTTTTAAAGCTATTTTTATTAGAAGGGTCATTTTTTTAAGCATGTGATAAAGTATATACATATGACATGACATAAACATGAGTGTGGTTGACGTAAAGTTTCATTTCATGTATCATACACGATGAGCACGTTGAAATAAATGACACCAGGGAGACAGACCCATAGATCCCCTAATAAATAAAATGAAGTGGGGAGGCACCAATAGCTATAAATCTCCATTTGATTGAAATGAGATAGCGAGGCATGAGTAGTCATAAATTCCTGTTGATTGTCTCCAACGTTGACTAGAGTATACGAGAGTTAGGTTAAGAGAATTAAAGGTCATACATCCTCTTAACACTTGGTGACTAGCTCCAGGTTGATTCATCGCATGATTGGAGAATTTAAAACATGCTATATTGTAACTTATTTTATATTTATTCCATGAGTACCATGTCTGAGCATAGCTTCACGGAAACGAATTTAGGACCTCTTAAGTTATAAGTCACATCATATAGCTATAGAATTAAGATGCTTTGTGGTATATAGTTTAAGGACATGAACTTAAAGTTTAATCTCATTTCATAGCTATTATGTTGTTGAGACCAAGGATTGCTATATCGGATCTTGGCTTTATCTTAAGAGGGTGAAAGAGAAGAGATTACTTGAGAATCTCAAAAATATTTTGGGAGATCAGATCTCGAATTAGATCTAGGTATGATATATTTTATGTAAAAATATAAATTTAAAAAAACGAAAAAAACTAAAAATAGGCCCTCAGATAGGTTTTAGGAAAAATTTTGGTCAGATCCAAGTATTGTCATCTTGGTTTCATCTCAAGGTGATTGGATAGAAGATATCTCTTTGTGATCTTAAGAAAATCTTGAGAGATTGATTCTCGACATACTAATGTAAAATGATATAATAATCTTTTTAAAATGGGCATAAGACACGAGGACCAAGACTTGACAAGTTGACATGTGGAATTACGACATATATAGGAAAGATGATCAATGTCAATAAGAGATATATCAATAGGTTTTATTATGGATCTAGACTTTTTCTCAAGCACTATCAATGTAAGATTTCTTGAAAATTGAGAGATTATGTGACAATTTGAACCACTTTTTATATAACTATATAAAAATCTTAAATTATAAATTGTAAGAGAAATGAATCAACAACGCCCACATTAAACTTTCGATAGATGCAACAATTGATTTGTTAACTCATGGAAACTTTATAAAGATATTTAATCAAATTAATAATAGGAAAAATAATGAGAGATAATATGAATGATATAGATAATTTGTAGTAATATAGAGCTTTAAAGTTAGTCATCAACTTATGGTGGAAAATAAATGATAATTGATATTTATATAGATCTTGTATGGGTGATCTTGTTTCTTGGAGGCATGGAGGGATAGAGATTCTCGGGAGATTTTGAGAGATTCTTGGGAGATTGCATTCCATGTTTGGGTCTTTAAACTTAGGCTCATGGACCTGTTAAGTTTAAGATAGATAAACAATGAAATTTATATGAAGAAAGATTAAGAGCTTTGCCTTGAGGATTTTCTCTTCTTTTTTTCCTTCTTTTTTTTGGCTTGTGTTCACCACTAGGGATTTTGCTTCTCACTTGCACTCCAAGGCTTTGGTGAGTGTTCTTCTTGTCCTTTCCATGTTATTATTTTTGTCAAATGAGAGCCATAAGGGAGGAGGGGGTTAGGAGCATGGTTGGAAAGAGTTGGTGGGGGTCAAATCCCACCATTGCTTAGAAAATAATGGTGGTTGCACAACTCAAGGGAGTTGTGCCTCCCCCTCTTGGGTAAGTACTTGGTGCATCCTCTCACCAGCGACGAATTTTGAGTCTAGGATAAGGGCCGGTATTGGTCAGGGAAGATCTGATATGGATTGAAATGAGATTGCTGGCTTGGCCTATCCAAGACAAGGAAAACAAATCCGGATCAGCCTTGATAGATTCTTCCAAAAACCGAAAAAGGCAAAAAGATAGCTAGGGTGGACCGGCAGCCGATTCCAGTGGCGTAGTGTCCATTCTTGGCAAAAATTCCTTCGTGGATTGGTCCCCCCCCATGGATTAGTTTGGCAGGTGTGAATCGTGTGATCATAGGGATTGCCCCATTTTGCAATCCATATTCTTTAGTTGGAATAGCTGGTGGGGGCTTTTCCCACGAGTTTAAGTTTGATCATAGGGATTACCCCTGCAGTCAAGTTTCACTAGTGAGGTGTCTCATCAGTCAGGTTTGTTTGGTGGTGGTACCCTTGGCGGTTGGTTTTGACCAACACAACAATGGTACTTTTGAGATGGGAGGTGTGTACGCATCTTTTTCCCTTTCTTTTTTTTTTACTGAAAATACCCCCATGAGTGTGATGCTTATTGGTGGGAGCCCCACTGGTTGGTTTTAAACAGTGGGAGAGTCCCCACTTGGTAAGGGAGGTGGCTATGCCCACTCTTTCACCTCTCTTTCTAATCTTACGGGGCCCATTCGATATAACCCTTGTATCGAAGGCTCTCTTTATCTCTTTCTATTTTTATTCTTTTTCTTTACTGGCCATTGCCCTTTGAGATTGTGTTGGTCACTTGTACTTCAAGGTCTTGCAAGTGTTCTCCTTGTCCTTTCTTTGTCAAATAAGAGCCGTAACAGGGTGTTTGTAGGAGAACAGAAAAGGAGTCATTGGGAGTTGAACCCTGCCATTTTTCAAAAATAGCTGAAGTTCTGCAACTCCCTAGATAGTTATTACTCATTCTCTTGTGCAAGCATCTAGAATGACCTCCCATCAGTTGAAATGAATGGTGAGGGGTCTCACTCTCACCAAGCAAGGTTCTTAAGTGGCATGGTTTGTAGGGTCGGTCGATACCGGATTTGGATTGGCATAGACTGACCCGATCCTGGAGATCCCCTGGGATCAGTCCGATCAGGACCGGATTGGCTGATCCTGGCAGAATCAGCCATAAGAGATCCCACCAGTTGGTATTTATTGGTGGGTTCCTATTGGTTGGTTTTGATGGGTGAGAGTCCCACAAGATGAGAGAAGTGCCTGCATCTCCTTCTCTCTTCTTTTTTTTTTAGAATCTTGCCTGAATAAAGTACTTGGAATTTTAGAAAACTTATGGGACTTGATAGTATGCAGAGATGAAAGATAAATGTTTCTTGTATTCAACAAGCCAAATAGATGGGAGAGAAATATAAAGAAGTGGAAGATAATGACGGTAAACTTATATATACAAGAAAGCAAAAATAAAAAGGGGTAAGTATCATTGTTGATAAAAAGATGTAATAGTGTTAGTGAAAACTTAAAAGAGCGGGAGATGGGATTATTCAAGAGGTAATCAATGTAATTATTGTTTATGCTCTATAAATAGGGTTAAGATGTGAAATTATTGAAAACTTTTGAGAGGATATGGATGACTTTAGGTAGAGTATACCAAATGAAGAAAATATGTTTATCGGAGGAGATCTCAATAGACTTGTTGAAAATGAATGTTATGAACATGAGAAAGTTCATGGAAGTTTTTGATGTAGGAATTTAAATGAAGAGAAAAAATATTCTTGATTTTGCTTAAGCCTGTGATATAATACTAAGAAATACCTATTTTATTAAAAGAGAATCATATTTAATAACATAAGTGAACAATATGAAAATCAAATTGATTTCATTATCACAAGAAAGACTAATTGCGCCCTTTGCAAAAATTTTGAAGTTATTCCTTGTGAAGTTTTAACCACTCAACATAGATTAGTTATTTTAGATATTAAGATCAAGAGACTAACAAACAATTTAAAAGAAACATTTTTCTTATAATAAAATTGCGAGAAGTAAAATGGGTGAACAAGACATTTTTATGAATAAACTTTTTAGGATAAAATATTAGAAATCAGATATGGAAGCCTATGCTATGTGGATGAACATGGCTACAAAGATATAGATAGCTAAAAAAATACTTGGAGAGTTTAAAAGACATGATCCACCTAAAAATGAGACATGGTGGTGGAATAAAGAAATACAAAAGGTAATAAAGAATAAGAGGGATTGGTAAAAAAGATTGCGGATGTGTAATAACAAATGATTATAAACATTATAAGATAGTAAAAAGTGAAGAGAAAAAGACTGTTAAACAAGTAAGAGATGAACATTTTAAACATATGTACGAGAAATGTGGAACTAAAGAAGGCGAAAAAAAAATTATAAATGAATAAGGATGAGAGAGAGAGATCTCAACATCTTAACCAAGTTAGATGTATCAATGATAAAGATGGGAATGTTTCGATAAAAAATGATGACATTAAAGAAAGGTGGAAATGTTATTTTAATACTCTTAAATGAAAACTTTGTTAAAAGCTTAGAAGCACAGAAGATATAAAGAGTGTAACAAAGCTAAGTTGATTTATACTAAAATAATTAAGTTTTAGGTGTTAAAGAAGTATCGAAGAGAATGAAAACAAACAAGTTGTCACTCCGATGTCATTCTATTGAAGTCTGGAAATGTTTGGAAGAGTTAAGGGTGAAGTGGTTAATTCAACTTTTAACAAACTCCTGATCTTTAAGAGAATAACGAATAAATGGAGAAAGAGCATCATCATATCTATTTTTAAGAAAAAATGTTATATATAATATTGTTTAAATTATAGAGAGATCAAACTTATGTGGCATGAAATTGTAGGAAAGAGTTATGGAGTGATGATTACGAGATTGTATAAATATTTTAGTCAATCAATTAGGATTTATGTTTGGATGATCTACAATAGAAGTTATTTTCTTATTTGATAGATAAATATTAAGATAGATAGAAAAATTTACATACGATGTTTATTAACTTAGAAAAAAATTATGATACAATTCCAAAAGATATTTTGTAGTATGTATTAAGGCGAAAGATGATATCCGTTAGGTATATCCAAGTGATAAAAGATATGTGCAGGGAAGCAACCACTAGTGTCTGGACAATAGGAGAAATAAGAGATTTTCATATTTCACTTAACTTGCATCAATGCTAGCGATCGTAAGAATCCATTGAAGTTGGAAGAAAAAAATTATTGCATACATGTAAGATTTGTTATGTTGTATGTTAGTGAATGTTGGACGATAAAGGATAAACACACTTTGTTAAGATGGATTTGTGGTCATACTAGGTTAGATAGAATACGTAATGAATATATTAGGGAAATATGAGAGTAGCAGCAATTATAAATAAATTGAAAGAACGAAAATTGATATTGTTTGAATATATTAAATGTTAAGTTAAGAAAGTTCAATTTATAAAATATCAAAATAATTGAAATGATAAAAAGACTTGGTATACAAAAGTTAAATTGAAGGAAGGTAATTTAATATGATTTATGTGAGTTAAATTTCTATGAAGAATTAACTCATAATTGACATGAATAGAGAAAGAGAATCCATTTGAGCCCAATTAATTTGTGATTAAGGCTTGAGTTGAGGTGAGCATAATCTCCCAGGACCCACTAGAAGTAATCGCCACCCTTAGGGTCCATTTGGTTCCATGTAAAAGTAAAATCATGGAAAATGTTTTTCACGGAGCATCTTTTCCAAGGAAATCAAAAACATCATTTATCATTTGGTTCCTTGTAATTTATTTTCCTTGAAAATATTTTCGGTCATTTGGTTGTTCGTAAATTATTTTTCCGAAAATATTTTCATTCGTTTGGTTGTACGTAAATCTATTTAAATAATTTCATATATTTAAATTTGATATAAAAAAAATATAAAATAATAAAAATTAATAAGATGGTCACGGGAAAAGGCCAGAACGCGGAGAAGGCCCGGCAGAAGAAGAGGAGGCGGCGGAGGAAGAAGAAGAGGAGTAGGAGATGAAGCCGCCATCGCCGCTGCGGCCTCCGAAGCGTCTACGGTGACGGCGGCGATCGACCCCGTCCTCCACGCCTTGGGCTTCGAGTACGGCGATCTGTCGCCCCGGGAGGTCTCCGGCCATCTCGTGGTCACCGAGACGTGCGCCGAGGTGAACGACCGGCGCCCGCCGCCGATCTCCTTCTCCCTTGCGCCCCGCCCGTTGTGAACGGAGATCCCTCCCTCCAGCCCTCGGCCGCCGGCCGGGTGCTAACTTGTGGCACACCCCCCCCTTCACCCCGCGCGCCCCCGCCCCTCCCCGCGGCGGCGCCCCCCTCCGCGGCACCGCCCCCGCCCCCGGAGCTCCCCCCCCCCCCCCCCCCCCCGCGCGGATTTCCCCCGCGGCGCCCCCTTCACCACCCCCCTCCCCGGAGCTCCCCGCCTCCGCGGCACCCCCCTTCACCCCGCGCGCCCCCGCCCCTCCCCGCGGCGGCGCCCCCTGCCTCCGCGGCACCGCCCCCGCCCCGGAGCTCCCCCGCGCGGATGTCCCCCCGCGGCGCCCCCGCTTCACCCCCCCCTCCCCGGAGCTCCCCGCGGCGCCTTCCCCCACGGAGCTCCCCCCGCGGCACCCCCCTTCACCCCCCTCCCCGGAGCTCCCCCCGCGGCGCCCCGGAGCTCCCCCCGCGGCACCCCCTTCACCCCCCTCCCCCGGAGCTCCCGGAGCTCCCCCCCCCGAGCTCCCCCGCGGCACCCCCTCGGCGACCGCGTTCTGGCCGAACCCCGGCCCAGTTGTGGTCAGCCTCCTGGCTCGAAAAGGCTCTCCGCGGAAAACGGCGTCCGCTCAAAATTTCCGGACACCGAAATCCCACGATAAGATGGTCACGGGAAAACGTTCTACGTTGACCCCATATTTTACAGGTAAACAAATAATGCGGTGGAAAAAAAAAAACGGGAAAACTTGCGCATAAATCCGGTTTTACATGCAAACAAACGGACCCTTATTCTTTCCTAGTCTCCTAGATAAGCATGAGAGGAGATAAAATGTATGAGGCTAGACTTGGAGGTAGTTCTCTCCCTCTCTGCCCCCCCGCCCTTCCCCCCACAAAAAAAAAACTTTGTCAATGCATCTCCTTTTTTTCTAAGATAAATGGGCACAGCTTTATGGTTCACATATTTTGCCTTGTGAGGCTAAATGGGTTGTGGAATAATATTAATAAATTTATAATCAAATTTTTTTATCCTGATCTCTGAAATTGGCAATACCTTTTTTTGCATTCATCTGGACGTAAATCATGCCTTCTGGGTATTACATTTACCTTTCATGTGTTTCATCAAATCATAATTATTTATCTTTAACTTTTAATTTTTTATAGTGCTTAGCAAGTGTCTAATCATAGTTTCTATGCAGGACTCAACTTGTGGAAATACTTGATAATGTTAAAGAGAAGCCAGACGTTGCAACATTGCTGATGGTAATGAAATTTGTTTTCTTCTAGAGCAAAAGCTTATATTAGATAAACAATCATTTCTTTGTCAATTTATTGTCTTGAATTATTTTAAAGTACAATGATACAATGACAAAAAATCATTTATGAGACAATTGTTACTTTGTTATTTGTTTTTTAAATTCAACTCATTAGCAATTTGAATTATATATAAATATCCTATCTTATATTCTTCTTTTCATGTATTTTCTCATCCTCACTGAGTTCCAAGGTAGCATCATTGTCTATAGAATCAGCTGATTTTGCAATCAGATCGGCACCACCAGGTGGACAACTGATCCAAGATTTATTCTTGGAGGAAGTGGCTTGGATTGAGAGAATCGCTCCTCCTAAATCAGATCAAGAATTGGGAATCGAAAATATTGGAATCAAGTTCAATTCCAATCCCCCTTCCCAATAAGGTGGAAATTGGCTGACTCTCTTCCACCCCGTGATACCCCCCCCCCTTCCCCCATTTAGGGCTCCCTTTTTTCCAATGGCCCTCTTTGGCAAGCATCATCCTTCCCCCCAACAATTCCTCCTCCCCTCTTCCGGGAGGGGGGGTTATTCTAGTCACTCAAAGGGGTGACTGAGGAGTGACTTATTCGGTTTCTTTCTCTCTGTACTCGGCTCTTGGGAGGTAAAACCAGATTCAGAAATAGACTGTCCTGTTGTCTCCCCACTACTGGATATATTTATTTAATATGATCAATTTTTTTATCTGTGTAAGACAAATGTCGAACGAGGAGTGTGATTCTCCTGCACATTGTGACATTGGATGGTAACATGGAATCATGTTAGATGTTGACAAGAAGAGGGTAAAGTGTAAGTGATGTGGGAAAGAAATGAATGGAGATGTTTACGGCCTCAAACAACACATTGATGGGGTGAGCGAGAATGTCAAGAAGTGTGACAAAGTACCGACCGAATTGAGAGAAGAGATGATGACATATTTGACTGGGAATGCATCATAGAGGTAGATACGAATTGAGCAAAGAGTTGACCTACATGAAGAGTTGCTTGGATGTTGAGACACAAATCTCATGTTCGAAAGTAGAAAAAAGAAAAATCACTTGCTCTCACGTTGAGATGCCTTTTTCAAGTTTAGATGTAAACATGAGGCACAAGTAAGAAGAACAATGCATGTAAGTAGGGCTCAAGTCTGTGAAGATGAGGAGAGAAGAAGAGGGCAGGATCTACTACCAGACAATCGGATGTGGAAGGCATTCACCCTACACCTAAGTCAAGTCAAGAGAGTAAGTTCTGTTGGTTGCAGTCAATTTGGCTGTTGGACAAATCCATGTAGAGGTAGGGTGATAAAGGTCAAAGAATGATCAAACATGCCTTCAAAGGAGTGAAAGCTATGAGGGGGCTGCAAAGAAGGTAGTCAAAGACATTTACAAATGTTTTTTAATGTAGGTATATCAATAATTACCTTCTTTTAAATGTGCCTTATATGTTTTTGAAACAAACATATATAAGTGTATCTTGTTTTTTACTTTTGGCATGATATTTCTTGAATTAAAGAATACAATATGATAGACAAGTATCTAATAATGCATAGGTTATATGCGGTCCATTGTCCGTGATAGGAAAGTATTTTTTTGTTGCATATTAATTGTATCATTTTCTTTTTTTATTGGAATGAATATTGGTGATATTTTATATTCACTTGTCTTAAAATACATAGTCACGTGATAGTGTGTTAGATGTTAAATTTATATTTTTAAAATTTTTTAGGATCTATTATTTTTTTAGGATTTGTCATGATTTTTTCTGAATTTTTTGAAAGAAAAAAAAATACCGATTTGGACCTATTTTGGATTGGGATTTTTCGCAGAGAATTGGTCCATATTAGATGGATCCGATATAATCTAGATCGAATCGGCACTGGCCAATTTAACTCTGATTTTGATCCAGCAAACCTTGGCTTGGATTCAATCGTAGTGTTAGACAACAGGCATTGTGGACTTCTTAAACCAAAGAAATCCATCAGTTCCAACAGAGGGTAGTGTTGTCCTTTAAATGTGGCAGTGCCACCAATTGAATCTTCTAATTTTAGCGTAGAGATGAAATTCAAAATGGATTTGTAATTGCAAAAGCTTGTCAATGGATCTGAAAATAAATATAGGTTCAAATATTTGTGCACGAGTTATTGCATTTAGGTTTTTGCATTCCTAATTTTGCTTTGCTGCTAGTCTTATAGTTTAGAACTTTAGATAACAGGGATGAGTATTATTCTAACTTGGTAGATCCTTTTTTAATCTATGTTGTTTGGCATTGTGTCAAAAATATCACCTTGTTGTTGGCACCTGAAATTTGCATGATTTTCGAAGGAATTAAAACAAAATATGTATTTTTTTTCGAATCCTATTCCACGTGGGATCTGTGCCTTAATTGCATTAGGTAGGATCTACGTGTTTTTAGCTCATGGGATATGTATATATACATGGTTCTATGGTTGAACTACCAATGGTTATGACATATGGAGTGCCGATACTTGGCACTATAAAATGTTTAAGTTTTGCAAATCTATCAAAATCTGATGGATTGACATAATCAATGAGGAGCAGGTCTTCTTGTTGGATCCAATGGATATGTACAAGCCTGAGCTCAAGATGGGTGTCCGAAGATACATACATACGGCAATATGAACATACAAGGCTACACATGATGGCCAATGGACACAATAGGTGACCATAAACATGGATATATCAATGGGAATTTGAGATAATTTGTGCATAATCTGAAGGTGACTCATATAATGGCTATCCGAAAATAGAAGTGGGTTATGTGCCTGTTGACACCCAAAATTTTCACAATAATTGAAGCCCACCTCAATTTTAATTCAATCAGAAGGGCCCAGATGGGTACCCTCGTACAGTCAGCAATTAAAGTACCTAATGGGCTAAATTCTATTTAAAAAAAAGAAAAAAGGAGGGAGCTGGGTAGTTTCAACCATGATGGCCCAATGAAGCTGGCCATCCACGGACATAACCCAACGCTAGCCCATTTATGCGACAGGCCCATTCAAAAAAAAAAGAAAGGGAATAAAATGAGGAGGATCCGTCGGAATAAAGAAGGGAATCAACTCATCGTAGGATTCTCCCTGAGCCACGGGAGATGGCAGGGACTGCCGTAAGAAGTCGCGGGAAGATAGAAGGGAAGGGGGGGTATCGATCCCATAAAATCTGGGATGGCTCCGAGTCCTTCTCGGAGCCGCAACCCCAATTTCGGGAGGTTCCCGGCGGAGGCGGGACAACGCCAGGCCTATAAGAAGACCCATCATCCTCCTCGGCGGGAAGGAGGGGAACACCCCAAGGAGAGTCAGAAATGTAAAGAGAATAGAGAGGAACCTTGCGGGAGCCACCGGAAGCTCCTCCCGTAGGTGCTACGATCGCCGGAAGCCCCTTTCGATCGCCGGAAGCACCTCCTGCGATCGCCGGAAATCCTTGCGGAAGCCATCGCTGCCGCCGAGAAATGGAGAACCCTGCGCTCGTTGGAGCCGCACGAAGCATCTCCTTCTTCTTCTTCCTCCGGACGCCGCGAGCCTCCTCGCCCGGACGCCGCGGGTGCCGTGGAAGCCGGAAGACCCTCCAAGCACCGCCGAGAGGCCTCCTCCCCCTTCCCCTATCGCCGTCGGGGCCTCCTCCCTCTCCTCCCGGCGCCGTCGCCGCCGCCGAACGGCTTCGAAGCCCCCGCAAAGGCCGTCGGCGGTGCCGCAAGATGCCGGGAAGCGTCGGATCGACAACCGTAGCACCGGGGAAATATATCCCGGATCATATGCCCGCGTGGAAAAGAGACGTGGGGCCCGCCCCGGAGAGAGAAACGCAAAAAAAAAAAAAAAGAGAAGAGGAGGCACAGCCGGCGAAGCCGGCCGGCTCCTCTCTCGCTCGAAGCCCCGTGCGGTTGAACCGCCGGCCCGGTCCAAACAAATGTGGACCGGCCCCCTCTCGACCGGCCCCCTTTGGCCGCAGCCGCATAGGTCTTCTTCAACAAAAAAAAAAGAAGGAATTGTTTTAAAACAAACAAAACAGTGAAAATAAATAAAAAATACATTTAATCCAACAAACCGGACTAGTTGGGGGGTCGACTAACCATCCGCCCCTACGTCTCGGTTTAACTTAAAAGAATTCAAAATATGGACTAGTTGGGGGGTCGACTAACCATCCGCCCCTACGTCCTTAAGGTAGACATACAAAGGTCTATAAAAGACCCCAATGTCTCACCACTTTTCATCAAGCTATGCAAGGCTAGAGCATAATCAATATGCCGTCATGCCGGTCATATGCTAATGGGATCATCAAAACAGTGGGGGATGCCCATAAGTCTATCAAGACCGGGTACATACCGTCCACGAATTGACAAGTTCATCAACTCATGAAGATCGAGATGAGCTAATTTCCCACAAGTCTATCAAAGACCGGGATGCTCAATCTCAAGACAATGAGATGAGTCCCCACAAGCCTATCAAAGGCCGGGACATGCTCAATCTCAAATCAGCGAGAGGAATGCCCACAAGTCTATCAAAGACCGGGTGTTTTTCCATCTCAAACTGATCAAGCAAGTTCCATGTTCATCAAGGACTCAAAGGAACCGGGTTGCTATTCAAGTTGTAAATCATGTCTCATATTTTTGAGAGAACAAGTGAACTTCATGTTCGGTACATAGATTGATGTCTCAAGGAGGAGAGACAATCACATGGAATTTCTGGAATGCAAGACAACAAAAAATTAACAAAGGGTTCAAATAACCTTAAAAAACCTGTAAAAGACTTTAAAATTTTAAAACCTGTAAAACTGAAATCTAAATCTTTATACAACCAAATCCCAAATCAAAACACTCAAACAAATCACGAACTCAATCCATAAACAGAAGTCTGAATTCTAAAAATCAAATTCTGGACCTGTAGCTTGTAGAATCTGCAAAATCAGAAGGCTTAAGACTTGAAACTGGAGTTTAAGACAGGGTCTGAAAAATCTGGATCCATATGTAGAATTTGCAAGAAGCCTGAAATTTGAAAGAAGTCCGACGTTCTGCAATCTAGAATTTAGAGATTCAACATCTGAATTCCGGGAGATTCAAAACAAGAAAGGGAATCCGGATTACTGCAAAAATCTGGGAATTGGGAGAGAAAACAAAAAACTGAATTTGGGGTGGTGCAGAATCTGAATTCTGGAGCCGTACACCCAAGTTGAATTCTCAAATCCTTAAGGCCAGACTTAGACTTGTGACCCAAATCTACAGCAAACCGAAAAGTAGAAGCCAGGACCCATTTCAAAATCTGAAGTGCAGAAGTCTGGAAGTCTGAAGTTTAATGAATCTGAATTTGTGCAGAGCCTGAAAATCTGAAGATCTGTTTTGGTGCAGAAACCCGCTTAAAAAAATCTGCAATTTGAAGAGATGCAAAATTTGCAAGAGGCCTGAAGTTTGGAATCTGAAGAAATCAGAAAATCTGGGCATTACAGGAGCCGAGGCCTAAAATCTGGAATCTGAAAACTGAATTTGTATTGGACCTTTTTAAGAATCTGCAATCTGGAAATATGTGAAAAAAATGCAGAATTTAAAGTCTGAAATTTCGAGGTCAGTAAGAAATCTGGAAATTTGAAAGACTGCAAATCTGAAGATGCAAAAATCTAGAGTTTGATATTTGAAGAAGCAGGAAATCTGAACTTTGCAAGGAATCGAAGCCTGTAAAAATTGCAGAAACCAAAATCTGTAAAATTGCATCTGAAATCTGCAGAATTAAATGAAATCCAAACCAACCAAAAATTGAACTCAAATCAAACTCAATTTCAATTCAACTCAAATCAAAATTCAATTCAACTTAAAACCAAAATGCAATTCAAACAAAATTCAAACAAATTTAAGTGCTTGCCTTCCATCAAATTCATGGAGTTGTTTTCTCCTATATTTGTGTGAATGCTTACTGTGGATGTATGTCTTCTACTTCAATGGATTGCTATGACGATAATCAAGGGTAGTCGAGTTATCTCGATGTAATTAACGTCGGATCTTCGCACCATCCGACGGGGAGAGGTCAAAACAAATTTTCAAAGAACCTAACAACCTCAACACATAAATTTTGACCCTAGCTAGTACTTTTATGAAATATCATCTATTTTCTTACAAAGTCAATGCTAAGGTCTAATCTAATTCAAATTCAAATGGAAAATGAATTTCCAAATTAAACATAAATTTTGAATTTTGAGGTTACATCAGTGCCTAATTTGATATCTTCATATGTGAGGAACTATTAAAATTCTGAAACATGTTCGGATATATGCATGATGGGAGTTCTTTTCTTGGGGGATATGAAGGTCAAGGCCAAACATGCCTGAAATAGTTTAAGACTAAGAGGAACATGTCTTTTCTTTAGTTTTAAAATCATAAATGCCTAATCATGCATCTAATATGATTGGCAACAAGGCAAGGGCAATAAAGAAAATACCTACGGTTGCTGATATCAGGAGGAAGAATAAGTCCTTGATCAGCTGATAGCTTGCAGAGTCAGAAAATTATATAATTCAGTTGTATGAAGTGAGCAGCAATGCCATGAGGCCCATAACAGCAAGATGTGAAGCATAAGATCTGCACCCTTCACTGCAGATGCCAAGAGAAAGCAGGCAGGGAATTATGATTCAGTCTAATGTTTAACCACATGCCAAAAGAGAGGTACCAGTCTGGGTACTGCCATTAAGTTATGATGAAAAGAGATGATGCACACCTTATTTCAGCACCCACGGATGAGTAGAGAGGGGCTGCGGTAACGGAATTTTGCAAGCTCCAATCAGATGGCTATGCCTATGCATGCTTTGAACATAGTACAGGGAGAAGGAGATGAAAGAAATAAAGGATGCCATACCTCTTGGTGACTTGAAAGGGAATGTCCCCTCTTCAATCCAGTACCGGCTGATAGCTGGTAGGGCACTGATGACAGCCAAATTGAAGCCCCGGTGGACCTGCCAGCGGAAAATGCTGATTGTGGCTGAGAAGAGAGGTGGAAACTAGAAAAATTTATGAAGATGATGGATCTGATGCATGGAATGCGATCTCCCGAGAATCTCTCGAGATATCCCGAGAATCTCTTTCTCTCCACACATCCGAGAAACGAGATCACTGAAACGAGAATATCTACATAGTACATTCGGTACCTTCATCTCCTCTACCTATTACTACTCCTAACTTGTTAGATAGCCTTGTAAAGTTTGCTTCATATATTTTCAATTTTATTATGGTATACATCTAAATATTCATCTAAACATTATTGTTAGATAAAATTTTATAACTTAATATTTTTAATTTGTTATGACTATATATGTACAATTGACCCAAGATGTTATCAATCTCATATTCATATTGTTCAAGATGAAACTTTGATCCAATACATAAAATCTCTTACATGTCTCATGTTAACAATAGTTCACCCTCTTTGTATTACGCTTTTGATTCTCTCATATCTTATTTTGATTTTAATATGAGTTCACTTATCCTTTTTGAAGAGATTACATAGTATTTTACACTTAAACATGCACATTGATTGATATTTTCGAGATCCAATCTCTCGAAAATTTTTTGAAATGTCTTTTGTTTAGTCTCTATGAAATACAATCTAGATGTGAGATGGCAATTCTTGAGTAAGATATATCTTACATAAATAAAATCCGAGATCCGATCTCTCAAGATTCTTTTGAGAATCTCACGGGATCTCTTCTCTTTCACCTTTCCGAGATAAAGTCGAGATACGAGACGGTAATCCTTGATCTGATGGCTACCAAGAATTGGAGAGGATGCCCTCTCCAATCAGGCCCTAGCTAATGGCTGATTGCATGTCGGGGCTGTAGGAAGGAGACCCTGACGGGTCCAACACTAGTGAAAGGATGCTGCGGCAGGAGGAGTAGAAAGAAGAAGAGAAGGGGCAGGCCAAGGGGAGTTCTTGTGTCAATATCCACAAAGAATTTCTTTAAACAAGTCAACCAATGATTGGAATGTGATTGAGGGCCAATGCAAGGTCTGATTCTAAGTCAATCTTAAAAGAACTTGCGCCGCCTTCTCTTGATCCTGATGGGATTAAGATCGATGAATCTTTAAATAGAAGAAGATCTACCAATTATTGGCACATGATCCAGTGGTTAAGATCTTCAATCTTTTAAGTTATGGTTTCTACTTTTATCGGGTTCTTAACGGGATTTAAATCCTACTTAATAATGATTGGCCATATCTAAATGAAAAAGATAAGACAATGTGATGATGAAGACACAAGAACCAAGGATCAAGATGTTCCAATGACTTAAGTTATCGATCCTACTCTTAATGGGTCCTTAGTAGGATCTTGATCCTACTTAATAATGATTGGCTACGATTGGATGATAATGGCACAATATCCGCTGCATGAGATCTTAAGTGAGTTAAGTGATGGATCCTTTTCTTAATGGGTCCTTAATGGATCTGAATCCTACTTACATCCAAGATGGGCGCTGTCCCCTCTCTTTGTCCCAATTGGATTAGGACAAAGATGGTATTTAAATAAATGATGCACCGAGCAATGAAATGAAGATGGTCTAAGGCCGTCCCCTTAATTGGCTTGTTTTGCCTAATAGTGAGGCCCAATAAGTTTGATGAGCCTAAGATGATCAACGTAGGACCTGATGATATTTATTGCAAATTTTATGGATATTATGTCACAGATAACATAAAATAGGCCTAATTGTCTGAATCACCATAGTATATGTTTGATGGGCCACAGATGATGCAAAGTGGGGCTAGATGGTCGGACCATTATATTTTATATTTATTGAGCCAAAGATTACACAAAATGGGCACATATGCGTTAATTGATGTTTATTGGGCCACATATGTTAAAAAATAGCCATGAATGATAAATTCTTTATATTTCTTGATTTTTGGGTCACTGATGAAAATGCACCCAGATATCAAAATCTCATGCTCTATGTTTATTGGGCCCCAAATAACATAAATTAGGCCCAATGTCAATTTGGTGATGACATATGATCTGAATGGGTCGGTTTTGATGAAAAGTCAGGCCTAATTGAGAAATTCGGAAGATTTATGGTCTGGTTATGCATAAAATGTCAAATATTGACATTATTTCAAAGTTCTCAATGAGCAAAATTAAGTAAAGAGCTTAATATCTATGATCAGGCACTTGATGATCAAGTGGTGAACTTAATGAGCCAAGAATGGTATCTGAGGCCTGTATGGATCAACTGGAGAATTATTTGACCAATGTGGTCATTTAAATATATACTCCACATATGAATGGGTTGAATCATTGTTGGCGTCAGATTTTTTTTCTCAAGAAAAAAAAGAAAAAAAACAGGAGGGGCAGCACAAAAAAAAAAGAATAGGTTCAGGCCAATTTCTGGCTGGATCGACCCTCAATTGGGTCAAATCAGGACCCAAAACAGGTCCTGAATTGGGCCCATTGGCACAAATTCCAGCTGGCCCAGTCTTTCTTAATTTAATTAACTGAATTCCAGCTCCTATAACTCACCTACGTACAGGCCCATAAGAGAGGGAAGAAGTGGGCCGCAGCCATTGAAAAACAGGCCCAGTTTTGCCACCTCAGCAAGCCTTGTACGCACATAACCTGCCACCTCCTCCTTGACCTATTAATTGGAGGGGGGAAGCCAATGAGGCCAGCCTACGTGGGAGATACCAAGGGTCAGTCCAATATTGAAGACTGGTGGGAATTCAAAGAGTTGGGGAGGCCAAGGGTCACCTACGTACACACCTGCTGGCTCTTCATCTGCCCTCTTCACTCTCTATAAAAGGGAGAGGGGTGCGCACAAATGAGGGGGACGGCTGAAGACGCCGGGAGGCTGCTGGATTGCGCCCTGCTCCTGCTGCCTCTGCTGCACCCTGCTGCTGCACCTGCTGCTGCACCCTGCTGCTGCACCTACTGCTGCCACCCGCTGCTGATACCTGCTGCCAGGAGAAAGGGGAGAAGAAGAAGAGGGGAAGAGGACAAGGTAAGAAAGAATTGTTGGCTCCCACGTAGCCCCTTAGGGGGCCCTCTTTCTGGCGGTTTTCTTTCCTGCCCTTATCCACCTTCACAAAATGCCCCATTTCGGTCCATTTAATCCCCCTAAGTTGGACTGCACTGCCGCTGGAGCCAAGCCCAATCCAGGCCCACATTTCGGATCACCTGCAGGTCCATTCTTTGGCCCATGACCGGACCACCTGCAGGTCCCTCTTTCAGCCTGATTTCAGCCCCGATCAAGGCCCAAGAGACCCCCATTTCGGCCCATTTCCAGGCCTATCACCAGGCCCATCACCAGGCCCCTAACCTGCCATCTGCAGGCCCACATTCCAAACCACCTGCAGGTCCCTATCTCAACTCGGTTCCAAGCCCTGCCTAGGCCCATGACTGCCCGCCTGCTGGCCCGGTTTAAGCCCATATCCGGTCTCTATTCGACCCGATTTAAACCACCTGCAGATGCCCCAAACAGGCCCATGAACACCACCTGTCCGGCCCACCTGCTGGCCCCCTTCTACAGGCTCAGTCCGAGCCCACATATCAGGCCCAAGATCTGGCCCTTGCCCAGTCCAATTCAGGACCTGTTCAGCCCATCCAGAGGCACTCTAAACAGA
The DNA here is from genome assembly GCA_036172225.1 of Cryptocoryne crispatula var. balansae. Lineage (NCBI taxonomy): Eukaryota > Viridiplantae > Streptophyta > Magnoliopsida > Alismatales > Araceae > Cryptocoryne > Cryptocoryne crispatula. Next base: position 8,631,305 of record CM069929.1, on the reverse strand, counting down.
CCCCAAACCGGTCCATTTCCAGCCCATGTTCGGCACCCAATTCAGGCCCAAAACAGGTTCAATTGCAGCTCCTTTGCAGCCAGAAAACAGGTTCAATCTCGGCTCCCTTGCAGTCAGGCGCCAGCCCCCTTGCGGCTCAATCAAGGGCCCCTTTCATAGGTCCAATCCGCTTCCCAAGAAGCCCAACAGCAGCTCCCTTTCAGCAGAAAACAGAAGAAGAAGTTGCAGCAGCCCCCCTTGGGGCATGTACCGGCAAAGTGAGGGATGAACCTCAACGGCCCTTTCACGGGTCCGGTTCTCCCCTCAACACATCAAAGAAGGAGAGAGCCTCAACGGCCCTTTCACGGGTCCGGCTTGGCTTCCAAGAAGCTGTCCGTCCAACTCAAGCAAATCGAAGCCCGGCTTTGAACGCCGATGGAATGGACCGGCCGAACTGGCCTTCAAAAATAAATAAATAAAAATTCAGAAATGCGAAAGCTACATTAAATTAAGGACTTCACCCTAGCGGGGGAACTCCACCTTGGGCGGAGGCGCGGGCATGCCATCCCGTAGCTTACGACCCGGACGTCGCGCGGAGCACGCTCCCGTAGGCCGATGATCCTTCCCGAATTTTGACTAAGTCATTGACTAGCCTTATTGGATGGGTAAACTTCACCAAATTAGAAACTTGTCGGTATGCCGTTGTAATGCCGAAATTTTTCTAAGGTGGTGAAGAACCTAAATTGGGGGAAGGGTCACCACATATTGTACACCGATGTACTTCATCCTATCTTTCAAATGAAATGAAATTCCGATGTTCATATCGATGCATGAAACCGGGCATTCAAAGTGACCCGATGGGTCGGAGGCGATGCAAACCGCCAAACTAAATTAAAACTATTTCAAATTCAAACAGAAAATTAAAAAAAACAGAACTAAACCAAATCTGAAAGTCAAAAAATGAAAAATCAGAACTAAACAAAAATCTGAAATTCAACTTATTCCGGTTCAACAAACAACCGATCTTCAACAAGATTGAACCGGTTTTGAAACCAAATCAAACCGAAGTCAGATTTCAAACAAAAAATATGCCAAAACAGAAAATTCAGATTCAAATTAAATCTGTCAACAAAAAAAACCAGATTTCAATCTGCAATAAAAAAATCAGATTTAAGCAATCTCCCAAAACAGATTCTAATCAATTTCAAAAATCTGATTTTAGCAATCTGAAAATTCACTTAAAATTCACCGAACTTCACAATCAAGTGCTTAACCCCAAAGAAACCAAATAAGCATATCTCAAACATCCAAAATAGATCAAAATCAACTCAAAACCAGAAAATTTAGAAATCAAAAAAATCAAAAATCAACCAGATCAAAAATTCAAACATGCTTAAAACTCTAAGCACATCAAAACTGAAATCAAAACAAAAACTTGAACCAATCAAGTCCAAAATCAAACAAATCAAAACTAAACCAAAACAACTTGATTCAACCAAAATCAAAATAAAACAAATAAAACAACAAAACTAAATCAATCAAAATAATTGATTCAAAACCCAAAATCAACAAAACTGACATTAAAGTCAACCAACAAACAAATAAAAAAAACCAGAAAAAAGCGGTTTGCATCTCACCCGGACCCGAGGCCGCTGCCCTTTTGAGTTCTTTACTTTTGTGGATGTGCATATATCCAAAAACAGGTTGCCGCGACGGTTAATCAAAGGCGTTCGAGCCGTTGCTCGATGTAAGTTAACGCCGGATACTCGCACCATCTGGCGGAGAAGGGTCAAAAAATGAAATTTTCAAAGAACCCGAACCTCGGTTCTAATATTTTTAAACTATCACCGGACTACCTAATATTTTTAGGATATCACCTATTTTCCTAGAAAAGTCCGGAGATGTCTTTCTTTCTAAAAGAACAGACGCAGAAAAAAGAGGTTCACACAATCATATATCAACCATTGATGTAATTTTCGCAAGATCCAAGGGCCCAGATTTAATGATGAAGGTTAAATCAAATTATCATGATCTTAATGCAATTTATGTGTTTATGTTGATGGGATATGAAGATACATGAAATATTTCCCAACATATTTAAATTTTCGTTGAGACCTGATGCATGTGGACTCTTCCCATTGGCTGGTGACCTATCCAAGATCCAGACAAACTTGAGAGAGTGGGAGATGCTCTCTTCGCGCGCAATGAAAGAAGTCCTGCTACAGACTCTCTTCAGTCTTATTTCTATTAAAAGAAACTGTAACCACCTATTTTGGGTTTCAAATATCAGAGAGAGAGAGAGAGAGAGAGGAAGGCCTGAGGAGGTGTTGTTGCTGCCACTGCCACCTGTACAAGGAGGAGTCCAAGGAGAAAAAGAGGAAAAAGGTGAGCCATGGTTGTGTTTACATGACACATGGACCCCCCTCCTTTCTTCTCTATATGTCTAAATACCCCATTGGCCATCTCCTCTCGTATCTATGGCCGAAACTCCCTGCACAGCCCCCATATGCTCATGTTAGACCCTTCCTATCATAGTCATATGCTCTATAGCTGGCAGTGCTCTATATCTGACAGCCCCCATATGCTCATGTCCGGCCTCTCCATTATGGCCATATGACAATCCTATTGGTCTATACCCAGCCCATTTCGATGACTTGATAGTACCCTATACATAGCTCATCACATCACCATTGTCTGATGGCTGTAAACTAATGCACATAGCTCCCTCTTCGGCCTAAGTCCCATGCAAAAACTGTCATCCATGTCTTAAGCTATAACAGTCTATATATACCTTAATTCAGTCCCCTTTCATGGCAATAAGATAGCCCGTGCAAATGAAATGTTCGTCCCCCTCATTTTGGCCACGTGATAGATTTCATGCTCGGCTATCCATGTATACCTATATTCAGGTTACACAGTCCCTGTCCAACTTCCATTATATGGTCATATGACAGCCCTATTTGCACCTATGTTCGGCCCATCATCATGACCTATAACAATCTCTATGCATGCCCCATGATACCCTCTATATTCATACACCTAGATCTATAGGAACCAGGACATACCCAGCCTTCTTAGGCCCAACATGTTGGGCTAAAGAACTATCCTGGGTAGCCTCGGTATCATGCTTATATAAATCTTTCTCCAGTCCATCTTATCCTTGCCATAAACTCATCCCGGATCCTTTATAGCCTATATGGATGGCAGCCTACATCAAGGCATCGTGAAGGTCCGAAATGTGCATGGGGATGATGATGAAAGCATGGTCAGTTCTAGCTGAACGGAAGGATATGACAAAATGAGGCAAATCAGGCCATCCAGGCAAGAAATGACATGAAGATGGGCTTCCATGACCGAGATGATATGTTAATGGGTCAAATGAGGCCGAGATGACACAACGGCATGAACATGGGCCAAAATGGCCAAAATGGCAATGATAAATGAACCTCTTAATAATTGAACCATGAAAATGTCTAAGAGGCTATGCCTTTTAAGTTAGGCTCCCTTATAATATTGGACGGACACATGGACATGACCCCAGGGTGTACCAATCTTGGCCAGATATGTGGGCACACCCCCACTATACACCAATCCTTTTCCACTTGATTTAAGGATATACTATACATGCCACCATACTAAATCAAGCCTAAGGTTTAAGTAGGAACTGGGAATATATCTCATGTTTGTATAAGGCTGTGAGGATATTTTCACATGATATGATTTGAGAGGATTATGGCTATATAAATCTTCTCACATGTTGATGTAACCGGATGTACCTCTTGTTGTATAATTAACATTATATTATCAATGTGCTTGCCTATGGTCGACGAGCATTATGTAACCCACATGAACCATATAGAATGCAAACACGAAAAGATGAACTTAAATCATTAAATGTGAAACCAATATTAAGAATATGATCTCAAGGATGTAAAAATGTTAACTTTAAGATTTAATACAATTAGACATATCAAACCATAATTCAAGCTTGATAATGAAATCACTTCATTTGAATATCATAAAAATCTGAATTTTATTAAGTCTAATATGCTAGACTTTATAGACAACATGAATCTCAGTGCTTGATGTTAAAACCTGGAACAAAAAATGATGATAATGAGATAACCATGAATATACTCTCAACGAATGTGATAAAAATTTAATTTCACTAAATCTATTTAAGATTTCATGATTAAACTATGCATAAAAAATAATAAATTTTGTCCAAACCATGTATTTTCTAGACCTCAAATCCGAATGAACTTTAATAATTCAAAACGTATCTTAATGTTAAGACTTTGAATTAAAAGAGTTAAATCCATGTCAAATATGGTAAGAATCTACTAAGGAGCATATTTTTAAGATGCTAGAATCTTAAAATGCACTCTTATAAAACATAAATGAAATTCAAATCAGACTTAACATACTAATTTTGCGTTCTATTGACTTTATGGGATTGTATCTCCCGCATGTGTTTTGTGGATATATGTTTTCATGTTATGAGTTGTGACGACAGTTAATCAAGGGTGCTTGAGTACCTTAATATAATTAACGTTGTAAAATTGCAACTTCTGATGAAGAGATATCCAAAGATATTTTTTCAATGAACCCAAAAGCTCAATATATATATATTTTCATGCATACCATGTATTTTGGCTAATCCTCCTATGAGATATCATTTGTTTTCATAGTAGTTTAGGATTGCCAAAGTTAATGAGAATTCTTTTCTAAAATGAATGGTAATCAAATGGAGTTTTAAAAATATATATTTGTTATTATGTATGTAAAACGAGGTCTCACACACCTTGTTAAATTGGTTTCACAGATAGGGTTCTTCAGTTGGTGGATTGAGTGGGGACTTGTCCTCTGAGTCTGAGCAGTGACTACTGGGGTCTCTGATAGACACTTCAGGTAAAGCAATTGAAATGGGGAGGCATAGTTTGCACTAGCATCTAGATTGGAACTGGCCAATCCTACTTCAATGTTGGCCATGGCTGATCTTTCTTATCAATGTGGCCAATTCCAGGGTAATTCTGATCTAGTGCCCTTCTTTTGGGGGGGGGGGGATGAAAATTGTGTATCTGCTTGCTCCCACTGTCTTATCCAAGAGAGGTTGATTAGATTGATTACTTTCAAATCAGAATTCTTCTAAATTGATGCTAACGTGAGCTTACCTTATATTTATCACAAAGTTCTTTGCACTTAATACAAAAGATAGCGATGTACACTGTAGTTTCCTTGCGGTATTTTTTAGGGTTTAGACTCTTTTTTCCATACCAGAATTCTCTTTGATGGAGATAAGGGAAATCATTATGGTTTTAGAAGAATATATCTATTAGAGCACTTGATTGCTTGAAAAAGCGTGGTGGGTGGGTGTGCTTGGCGTTTCCCAAGTATATGTGTGCTTGTTGATGCTACCCTATTCATTTTTCTTGAACACCACAATTCACACTACAAATGCTGTTTTGCAGGCACTGCAAAGAACTATTGAGTTTGAAGTGGAATTGGCAGAAAAGTTCAGTGGTGGATCAAGTGGTTCCCGTGATCAAGTAGGTCATGCTACAGAGGAACTAGATGAAGAAAAGAAAAACAACAAGATTGTGTCTGATATTCGAAAGAAGTATGAAAAGAAGCTTGCCATCCATCATGGTGCTAGAACCGAGACAGTACGTTCGTTCTTTAAATGATGCAAAGTTTTTAAATTTTTTTTTACTTAGCATTTTTACTTATTTACAGGAAAAAGATGGTCAAAAAGATTTTTCTGCATCTGGGGCTGGTGTAAATAATTTTGACTTTTCCTTCTTTAGGTGATCCATTTAGTTCTGAAATTCATACTAACCTTTCCATGTTGTGTATTGTTGCAGTTCAATTTTCATGGCATTATATCCTCCTGTTTTGAGCCATATTTAATGGTTTATGTAGAGCTAGAGGAGAAAACACTAATGGAACAGTTGGACAAACTTGTTCAGGTACCTATTTTTAGGAGACTTACATAGAGAATACGAATAATCTGATTTTCATTTGTGATTTGATATACATTTTACTTACAACAAGAAAACAATTTTTACATGAAACCTGATAACCGTTTATTTCATGTACAGGAGGAGAGCTGGGAGACAGAGGAAGGAAGTCAAACAAACATTTTATCTAGTAGTGTGCATGTAAGGTTGAATATGTTCCATGCTCATAAGTTTTCATACTGATTTTTTAACTCTTGTTCTGCAGGTGTTCTTGATGATCAGAAAGAGCTTAAAAAGATGCAGTGCTTTGACAAAGAACCAGACGCTATTCAATCTGTTCAAGGTAACTTGGAAGGTTGTCCAACTAAAGATTTGTGGATATTCAGCTTCATATCCTTGTGCATGCCTTAGCCACTGGTTTTAGTAACTTGTTGCAATTTTCACACTTCTAGCTAATAGTCTATGGTAATCCCTTGTAGAAAGATAATTATGTTTTTTTTTTCTGAGAGTGGGGTCAAGGACGTTTTACATTTTTTGTTCTTTCTATAATAAAGTTTAATTTTTTGTGTGCAAAATGAGCATATAGATTATCATAATTTACCTCTGACCAGGTTTTTCAAAGAATTCTTAGAGCCTATGCTGCAAAATTACTTGCAAGATTACCCAAGGGTGGGACATGGATTGTTGCAGCTGCCACTGGTACAGATGGACAAATCAAGGTTCCTAATATTTACCTTAATTTTGACCAATTTTACCATCATTATGATGTTTTATATTCATCTTTGCTGACCTGTACAGATGTCTGATAGAGATGAGAAAGTCATATGCTATATTGTAAATACGGCAGAATACTGTCACAAAACGGTTAGTTTCTTTTGCAGATCTAAGTTTCACAAAATAATAGTAGTTAATCTTTCTACAAATAGAAGGAACACTGAATTGTCTGGGCTGATTGATGTGGATATTTCTGTGATAATGACTCTTGGGGATTTCCTGAAGTTTCTGGTTTTGCTTGTATCTATACCTATGCAGCAAAATGTTAGAAATATGTAGGCTGATGTTGATGGAGAGTCATGATTTTAAAAACTTGTTGTTTTACAGTTTATTTGATCAAGTTAAATAACCCGTTTCCCTGCAGTCTGGTGAGCTAGCTGAAAATGTTTCTAAAATGATTGATTCGCCATTTGTTGACAAGGTGGATATGACAGAAGTGCAGGTGCATAATTGCATAATGTGTTTGATGCTTTTATTTAGTAGCTCTTGTGATGTTCCCCTTAATTCCTGTCTTTGCAGGATGAGTTCTCAGCACTGATCACGAAATCACTGATGACGTTAGTACATGGGCTGGAAACCAAGTTTGACACTGAAATGGTTGCTATGACACGAGTTCCATGGGGCACACTTGAAGGTGTTGGTGACCAATCTGAGTAATACCCATACACTGGCATTTGTTTCTATCTGTTTCCTCTTTCTTCAATTGTATTTATCATTCATTACTTGTAAAATTTTATTCTTGGGTGCTGCCATGCCACAAATAACTATTTTTTTTCTATTTTCCAGGTATGTCAATGGCATAAATTCAGTTATCTTGAGCACTATCCCAGTTCTTGGAAGCTTACTTTCTCCTATCTACTTCCAATTTTTTTTGGATAAGGTATGTAAAACATCGGCCACCAATTGGTTGCCCTTTCATTTGGAAGTAAATACTTGACAGGTGACTCTTGTTTTATGGTGATGTTGACCGAATTTCCAATCTCATCATTATTATTCTTTTTAACATATTGAAGCACACTTTATGAGGCAAATGAGACGATCAAGGATGGCATATTTAGGAAAATCAGAATTAGTCAGGTAATGCACGTACATGGAAATACTACAAAATGCTGATTTAGGTATCAAAATTTTGATGAGATCAACATAGTGCAGAGAAACTTGAGTAACCCTTGAGGACAATATGCAGAAATTGAAACATGAACCAAACTTTAACAACCCCATAACTGCATTTTGTGGACACTGTTAGTTGGACATACTAGGCAAATGACATTTTAGATGGTCAAAAAGCCATTTTTCTAGTAAATGCTAAAGTGGGAATTACAGTTATAAAGTAGGAAAACATTCAGGCATGCTTAATCGTTATATGATTCCTAAATTTTAATGAAGAAGCTATAATATTCCTGGTAGAAAGAATGACAGTATGCCACGTGTACTAAGCACAAACTATCATTTTTGTCTGTATATTTATGTTTATAATAATATGAGACAAACAAACAAGTAGATTGTAACACAGTAAAATACTCAGGCAATGGAATAAGGGAGCAGAATGTTGTGAAATAGGCTTATTTTGGCTTGTCTTGCTGCCTTGGTGAGAAGACTCATGCCATTGATAAGATAACCTCATTTTAGCTGTTAAGCATTACCAATTTGGATAGGCTATATCTAATGAGCATGTCAAGGGCGATCTAATCAATAAACTCAAGAATTTGATGAAGTTTTTGGCTTTTTGCATGTTGTCAATCCTCAACAAAATGACACCCGATGCCTGGTGAAGTTAATTTTTCCCGGGGTCTCTTTTGCTGCTAGGAGTCTGAACTCAATACTTAGGTTCATTTTATAGGGAGAATGAAATGAAGAGATCTTTTAAGAACCTTTATGGATCGGTAATCTTGACAGCATTATATACATAAAATGATGAAATATGATTTTTCCAAGTATGGAATAAAAAGTAGACAACAAGGAATGAAAGGTTGTGATGCAATCAACATAATTCTTGCTATAGAAATGAGGTTATGGGATCCACCAACTTACCTGTATATCAGGTCTTTGAACCTAATAAAGAGATCTTCCAACTTAAGTTAGCGTATCTGCTCTCCAACTTGAGCTACCTCCTCACCATGAACAAGATTGGCCATAGTTAATCCATGGGCTGATATCGACCCAAAATACTAGTTTGTCAGGTGTAGACAAGTGGTGTAGACAAGTGATAAAATATATGTATGATGAAGCAACCATGGAGAAACAAGTGATTTTCTATTTCAGTTGGCTTGCTTGCATTAAGGATTTACAATAAGTCATACTTTTTGTATTAGTTATGGATACATTAACAAGTCTTATAAGGTGATTTATAACGATGCATGATGTTTGCAAATGATGTTGTATGGATATGTGAGACACAAAAAAGAGTTATTAGGAAATTAGAACTGTGAAAAAATATTATGGAATTTAAGAGTTTTCAGCCAAATAAAACTAAGGCAGAATATATGTATTATAAAGTTAGTGAAGGCCAAAGGGAAAAAATGAGGGTTTATTTTGGATAAAGTAATATTATTTTTAGGAATTTTATTTAGTTTGAATAAAGTAATGTTATTTCAAAGTACTTTGTTTAAATATCTTGAGTCATATATCTAAAAATACGAAGAATGTGATGAGGATGTTAATCATAAGGTTAAGTCATGATGGATGAAGTGGAGATTGGTTACACGAGTCTTATATGATCAAAGATTACTAAAGTTTAAAGAAAAAATTTGTAGTAGTTAGTTCTTAGTTGAAGTAACCTTAAAACTTAATATTAAAAATTTGGTATTTGGAAATTCATTTTTGATTTTTTTATTTGACTTTACATAGCATTTGTTATTAGGAAAATAAATGATATTCCATAAGAGTACTAGCTATGTCAGTGACATGTATAAAAATATATGTTGAGGTTGTTAGGTTTTTTTGAAAATTTATTTTGACCTCTTCTCATCGGGCGTGCGAAGTACCGATGTTAATTACATCAAACAACTATTTGAATACTCTTGATTATCCGTCATAGCAATCCATGAAATAGAAGACATATATCCACAAAATAAACTTGAAAGAGAGCAATGGCCCTATGAACTTGATGGAATGCAAACACTTTAAATTAGATTGGAATTGATTTAAAATTGATTTGAGTTTGTTAGAGAAGTTTAAATTGGGTTCGATTTGAGAAGTTTGATTTGTATTAAGATTGTTTTGAGAAAATTGGATTTGCTTATTGGTTTAAATTCAGTTTAATTTGAGTTGAAATTGTTTAGTCAAAATTGATTTGAGTTTGGCTTGGGAGATTTGACTTATTCATGTGTTGTGACTTAATGTCTTTGAGATTATTTGATGTTATTGATGAAATTTTAGATTTTGGTAGTTTTTAGTTTTCATTTTTTCTTAAATCTTGAGATTTTTAGTTTTTTAAATTTAGATTAAGTTTCTTCAGAGATTTGTTTTGATTTGTTTTATTAAGGTTTGATACCTTTTGATTTGAGAATTTTTCTTTGAGATTCGGTGGATTGATGATCTGTTTGTATCTTGGTTAATAGTTTTTTAGATTTGGTTTGATTTAATTCTGGTTATTTTAGGTTCATTTTGAAGTTTGTTTCATTTCTTGTAATGATTCGATCCAATTTGTGGTTCAAGACTTGTTTTCAGATTTAATTTGAATTGAGTGATGCTATTTTAGAGATTTGGTTTGAATTTGATTTGTTTATCTTATTAAGGTTGGAAGTCTCTTTTAGGGTTGGGAATTATCATGTTTCGCTTGGGGTAGATTCTGTTTGTGGATTTGATTAAGTTTGTGATTTGTTATGGTTTGAACTTGATAGGTGATTGGATTTATTTTGAGTTGATGAAGATTTGTTTGAGATTTTAAAGTCCATCTAATTTAATTTTAGCTTGAAGTCTGATGAAACCTCAAAAATCTCTTTTTAAAATTTTTGAAAATTTGATTTTCCATTTGGATTTGATTTTGATTTGATTTGACCTTAGCATTGACTTCTTTGGAAAATAGGTGATATCCCATAAAAGTAGTAGATAGGGACCATGATATGTATAAAATTATAGGTTGAGGTTGTTAGGTTCTTTGAAATTTATTTTTTACTTCTCCCCATCGGATGGAGCGAAGATTTGACATTAATTACATCGAAAATACTCGAATACCTATGATTATCCGTCATAGTAATCTATTGAATAGAAGAACATACATCCACAAAATAAACATTCACATTGGAGAAACAACCCCATGAACTTGATGGAATGCAAACACTTAATGTGTTTTTCAAATTTGGTTTGAGTTTGTTTGAATTTGATTTGAGTTTGAGCTTGGATTTGATGGTTCGTCAGGTTGTTTGTTGGTTTGAATTTATTAATTTGAATTTGATTTGGGAAATTTGGATTTGGGTTTAATTTGAGAAATGGAATCCGATTCAATTCTTTTGACCTGTTTTGAGTCTTAATTGAATTTAACTTGATTTAATTTGTTTGGAACCGCCATATTGCAGATTTGCTTAAATTATGGCTTGTCATTTAATTTAATTTGAATTGAGTGGAATTTTATTAATTAATGAAAGTCTGGTTTGAATTTAATTAGGAAATTGAGCTTGGATCAGACTCAACGTGTTGGTGATTTTTATTTGAATTTTCAAGTTTGGAATTCTGTTATGGTATTTACCGCGGAATTGATTTCAATTTTGAGTCCAGTTGTAGTTTGATTCAATTTGACTTAAAATAAATTTGTTTAGCTGGAATTAATGAGTTTGGTTTGAAGGTTTTAATTTAGTTTAATGTTTAACAGGTTCGGAATTGCCTTTGGATTTCAATGGGTTGATTAAAATTTATCATTTTCTGATTTATTTTTAATTCAAGTTTGAAATGCTCAGATTTCTTTAAATCTTACAGATTGCCAATTTGGGGAAAGTAATGTGATTTCCAGATTTGTTCGGAGCATGGATTTTATGATTTCCCTTTTTTTTAAATCTGGTTGCTTATTTCATTAAGGGTTGTTTTCAGGCTCATGTTTGATTTGAGTTGAGATTGGTTTGAAATTGGTTTGTTTGATTAATTTGGATTTGTTTTATTAAGTTTGACTTGAGTTCAATTTGGAAATTTTGATTTCTATTTGGTTTATTTAATTGAATTCTGAGTTTGATTTAAGAAATTTGATTCAAGTTAGTTTAATTTGTTTGGTCGATTTGATCTGAATTCTGGTCAAGGTTTGCTTTGATGTTTGGATTGAATTTGATGTTGATTGGATTAAGATTTATTTTTGAAGTTTATTTCATTTCAGTTTGAGTGGTTTATTCATTATTTAGTATGCTGAGAAATTTATTAAGCTTGATTATTTGACTTGAGATATGTTTTAGGTGTGGCTCCTTGATGATCCTTCGGTTAGTCTTATTATCTTAAACATGACGATCTTGGATTTGACAGGACCACAACATAGCTTTGATTTGATTTTTGTTTAAGGGACTGCTTTGATGCTCCTACCCCCTGGATCATGTCTTGATTTAGAATCTGTTGGTACTGGCAAGGAGGGATGGGTCGCGGGTCGCGACCGGGTCGCGGGACCCCCAGGCCGACACGGTCGCGACCCTTTTTTTAATATTTTTTTTTTGAAAAATTTAAAAAAATAAGAAAAATGCAAAAAAAAATCTGAAAAAATACATAAAAATTGGATAAATTAAATGACATGATTTAAATAAATAATGCATAAATTTTATTCCAACGTGATGTGTTCTACACTTTGTAGGTAGTTGATGTACTCTCCCCATGTCATTTGGGTTGAGTACGAACGATACATGTACACGACGATCATATTCGTACGTCCCTCGGGAAACTATCCTAAAACTTGATCCAAACGAGTCACCATAACTATAGGTTGATTGGATCGAAGTATCCGATGACTCCACATAATTCATTCCACAATACTCTTGATCGTATGTAGGGAACCAAGAGCCTTGGGATGAATCACACATAGTCGGAGGCATCGTGGTATTCTGCTCCAACTCCATGGCTACGATGACCTCCTCTACCTTGTGGCCTTCCACCATGATCGGTATCTTGGGTCGCATGAGTATATTGCTCCTCGCCGGTAAAACGTAACGACGTTGTAGGAGATATGGGAGGATCTGAGGTCCCTTGTACTTATAAAGTGTTCGCGCCCCCGTATCCAGCACCATCATCGCTGCTACTCTTTGATGACGAATCCTCGGACGCCGGTAGTTTGGGTTGTTTGGCTTGGAGAAGACATTTTTTTAAGTAAATAATTACTTAAGTAAGTAATTATTTATTTAACTAGCTAATGACGTTAATTAGTGACTACTAATGTAAGTATACTTTTATTTATATAAAATGAATGATTAACTAAATATATGATTAAGTAAGTAATTAACTATACCTTCAAACTAATTATGTGTTAAGTAACTACTAAACTAATTATCTAACTAATCTTCTAGCTAACTAACTATGCAAGTAAGCAAATAAGTATTAAAAAGAATAAACTACTTAACCCACTAATCAATGGAACTAATATTAAATAAATATACTAAATGAACTAATGAAATGCTTGATGAAATAATTAAGTAAATGAGGAACAAAATGAGAGCAATGAGAGCACAAATGAGAGGTTGAGAGTGAGAGTGGGGGGGTGGGAGTAAGGGAGACCGTTGCCAACGGCTGACCGTTGCCAGACCGGGTCGCGCGACCCGGCCGGGTCGCGCGACCCGGCCACGACTCCGCGACCCGGCCGGGGGAGTCGCCCCGACCGGGTCGCGACCGGGCCGGTCGGGCCTAAACCCGACCGGGTCGGGGCCGGGTCGCGACCCGGCATTCCATGGGTACTGGATTTCAAACTTGACTCTTTTTATTTCAATTGAGAGCATGAAAGCTCCGGGATCAAATTCCCAAAGAATTCCTTGTTCAATTCTTGACTCCGATTTGTTTATACCCAACATCCCAATTTTCAGGTTTATGATTTTTCTCGAGAATTCTATGGGTCTTGGGAACATGTCTAGATTTGTTTTAAAATGTTTATTCATGAAGGCTCCGATTATCGATTGTCTACCAGATTACAAGCCTTCATATTTTTGTGTTTGTCTGCATTCCACCAGTCTCACGGAGGGGCTGTTAATGATCCCTCCAACACCAAGTATGCACCGAACATGTAAGTTTCTTCATTGCTTGCTCAACATCAGACATGATTTACATCTTGAATGACCAGAAATCAGGTCCTTTGAGTCCTTGGTGAACATGGAGCTTGCTTGATCAATTTGAGATGGAAAACACTTGGTGTTTGATAGACTTATGGGCATTCTTCCCAATGATTTGAGATTGAGCACACCCGGCTTTTGATAAGCTTATGGCGGACTCATCTCATGGTTGGTGAATGGCATCAATTCATGGTTTGACTTGTCGGCATGTTGATCATGCTTAGCCTTTCCATGGCTAAATAACTCCCTCCTGGGGCATGATAAGACATTGGGGTCTTATATAGACCTTTGTATGTCTACCTTAAAGGGTCAAGAGGCGTGCTTAAAGCTGGCCCATTGCTTTTCTTATTTATTTTGAATTCTTTTAAGTTAAGTCAAGACCATGAGGTGGATTTTTAGCCGGCCGGATGCTCGTCTCGATTTGTGAATTAATTTAGTGAATTTTTATTTAATTTCTGTTTATTGTTTGTTTTATTTCATTTTTATGGGTCAAGAGGCGTGCTTAAAGCCGGCCTATTGCTTTCCCATTTATTTTGATTCTTTTAGGTTATGTCGAGACTATGTGGTGGGTTTTTAACTGGCCAGATGCTCGCCTCGATTTTTTTAAATTAATTAATGAGTTTTTATTTAATTTCTAATTGATTGTTTATTTTAAAAAAAATTATCGTGAATTGGACCTCTTTGAAGCACTGTTCAACATCATCTGGCCCATTGGGCCCTATTGAGCTCACGGCCTCCTCCCGCGAGGGCTCTGGCTGGGTTTTGTCCAACCGGGCTTCAAAACATTTCTTTTTAACTTCTTCATCGGGTGGGCCCCACAATATTTTGTCACCGTGGACCAAAGTGAGGGGAAATAATTCCCCTCCCCGCACGGCACCGTGCAGCCTCTGACGGTGTCATCTTCTTCTGGAGCTCGGCCGCGACGGCGGCAGCAGAAGCCGGGCCACAGCTTCTCGATGGCCTGTCTAGAGGAGAAAGCTGCTTCGGCAGTCTTAATCAGAAGAGGAAGACAGTGGAGGGCTTCGACGGCTCGTCCGGTGGAAGAGATGGGGCAAGAGGGGTGAAGAATCCCCACGGCAGGAAAGGTGGAGTCCCCGGTGGTGCCCAAGTTCAACAGGGCTGTTTGAAGGGGAGTCTGGAGGCGACGGTGATGCTTGAAGGAGGATAGGGGCCCTACTGCTCCAACAGGAAGGGGAGATAGCTTCGACGACACTGTGGGGCGTCGGTCATGGCATCCTCTCTGACTCTCCCCTCCTTCGAATCCTCTCTTTCTCTTTCATGATGGCCTCGTGGGCTTTTACAAAGACCTCAGAGTTGCCTTCGCAATCGGGAGACCATCCGAAAGATCCCACTTCGAACCAGACTCGAAGAACTCTGCCGTGTCCAGGTCAATCTTCGGTTGCCTTTTGCGGCTACGCAAGGTTTATTTTGGATGGTCCCCGATGCTACCTGCCATCGGAGGAGTCTGACCGGGGATAATAATTGATCGAGAGATTTTAGCGGAGTTCAATCGGGAGTAAGCTTCCGAATAAATCCTGGATTTCTACTGTCTTCCCTCTTCAATTAGGACTCCCCCTTCTATTTCTGGCACCAAACCTGCTTAGGTAAGCCCATCTCACACTTGAATAGCAACAAATTAACTGATTGTCAAATATACCTTGAAATGGGTCTATAATGCCAATAAATTGGGCCTGACCAAAGCACAACCCGCCAAGTCTTTTGGAAAGTGACCAGAACAGGTCATTTGACTTTGGCTCCTTTAATTGAACCATAACGCTCAAACTATCAGGCCCTCTTTGTGGCTTTAATCGTAGCACATGCTGCCTCCAGCAAACTGTTGTTCTCATGAGTGGCCAGCTGATGCTGATTGGATTAAGATTCAATCGTACCCAATTATCCTTTGAAATTTTTTAATACCAACAAAGTCCTTTGATTTGAATAATTTGATTTAGGTTCAATCAGCATCTTCAGATTTTCTGAGACTTTAAGATTTCAGATTTGTTGGAATTGGGTAGATTGAATGTTCATTTGTTATTAAGATTTGTCATTTGATGAATTCTCGATTTGTGGATTGGATTTGATTAAGATTTGATTGCCTCTTCGGTTTGAGCATTTTTTTTCAGATTTGATTGATCACTTGTTGTCTGTACACTGCAGATTTGGAATGCTATATTTTTCTCTCTCTTTTCTCCTCTTGCATGGGGACTCTGATTATGTGAAGATTTAAGTTCAGAATTTGGTTTTAACGTCTGTATGCTTGGGGCCACAAAGATCATGGTTTCTTTTTCCTTCGGCTCTTGACTTTAAGATTTGTATGTTTGAGACTTCAAACAGGGAACTTCTATGGCCTGACTGTCAAATTTCAGACAACAGTAGAGACAAAAGAAGTTGTTCATTTTTTTTTTGTGCTGGGGGCAACCTGAGAAATTTGAATCATTTCAATTTTAAGTTTGCTGTTCCAAACGAGGCTCTGATTTCAGACCTACAAGGATCCCTCTCCTCTTTTCCTTGTAACCTGGTGGTCCAAAAAAACTCTCAATTCCAATCTCTGAACTTCGATTTGGTTATTCAATTTTGAATCTTTCTTATCAGCTTAATGATTTCGTGAGTTACATGTGTGGAATAAGGTCAGTTGGTCCCAGGTTCGTCAAGTCTTTAAGGTTTCACATTCTCCCTCCCTTTTTTCCTTTGCATTCCTTTGAGACAATGGGGTGAGTGACTCCCTATCTTCAATGCCAATCTGTGCGCCAAACATAAGTTTCTCATTGTCTGCTTCATCTGAAAGGCAAGGCTCAGAAGCTACATTATTACAACTTGACCGACTTGAGATTAACTTCATTCATTTCTTGATGGACATAATTGAACTTGTCTAACCTATGGATGGAATATACCCGGCCTTTGATAGACATATGGGCATTCTTTCCACTGTATTGTGAATTTCGTTAGCATACGACCGGCATGTCGGCATATTAAATATGCACAGCCTTGTATAGCTTAATGAACATGGTAAGATATTGGGATCTTTTTAATAGATCTTTGTATGTCTACCTTAAAAAGGGTCAAGAGGTGGGCTTAAAGCCGGCCTATTGGTTACCCACATTTTAATTCTCTTAAGTTAAGCCGAGACCATGGAGGTGGACTTGAAGCTGGCTCGATGTTTGTCTCGGTTTGTGAAATTAATTTAATAGATTTTTATTTAATTTTCTGTTTGTTGTTTGTTTTATTTATTTATTTAATTGAGGATCAAGAGATGGGCTTTAAGCCGTCTCATTGGTTACCCATTATTTTAAAATTCTTTTAGGTTATGTCAAGGCCATGGGGTGGGCTTGAAGTCGACCCGATGTTCATCTTTGTGGAATTAATTTAATGGATTTTTATTAAATTCCTTGTTGACTGTGTTTTAAGATTTTTTTATTTTTATTAGCCACTGGACTTATGTTGAACAGGAGATCAAGCCCGCTAGTTCTCTTTTGTTTGATCTAGGGCCCAATAGGCCTCCCCCCGTCAGCCTTCATCTGCCCAGACAGGGCATCCTTCTCTTTTTTTTTAACACTTAAAGTGTGTGGGCCCCACATGAACCAGATCGGCAGGTAAAGTAAACCGCTGCCCTTGCTGCGCCGAACAAGGGTGATCGAACCAGAAGGCTCGAATGACACTTGAAGGCTCTGGAAAGAGGAGCTCTTGACGGCAGCAGGGAACCTGGCAGCGTCAGACAGCGCTTCTTCGGGACTTCTTCAGCGATAACAGCGGCTGAGAAGGGGCTGCAACGACCTTGGCGGGGGAAACTACTGCTACAAATCTGGTTGTCGACGACTGCTATGGGCGAAGAAGGGGCTATGGCCCTCCATGGCTGCGTTAGAGGAGTTTGATGATGCCAACTGTGCCCACGGGGGTGGCTGGGAGCTTCAACGACAGCGACAAAGACAACCAGAGGAGGCAGTTGTAACAGACAGTCTTACTAGTTGTCTTGGCAATGGCTAAGGCAGATGAAGGAGAAGCTCATGATGGCGGTCCTTGGCGCAACTATTGAGGCGATGGTGGAGGTTGAAGGAGACGGAGAGATCAAGGGCGGTTGGAAACGGGGAGGACTTTGGTGTTGACGCTAATAGCAAGTGAACACTGTTTCTTCTCTAACCCCTTCCCTCGTGCCTTCCGTCTCTCTCCCCCGCACGACAGCCTTGATGATGATTATATAGGCTTCGGCGTTGCCTTCCACCATTGGGAGATCATCCGAAAAAAGGGTCTGTCTTTGAGATGGAATCGGTGAGGGTGCACGATGCTTGGGATCACCTTTCCTTCTCGTCGCAGCTCCGGTGGATCTATTCAGTGGTGTTTACAGAACCTCTTGCCATTGGAAGGGTCCAAGTCAGGGTAGGAATCGACTGTGAGCTCATCTCCTTGCCGCAGAAGCTCTAGTGGATCCGAGACACTCAGATTTGCTTTGTGATCTCATCTTGATATACTTGCGAGAATCCCACCATCAGAGGGAGTTTAAAAAGGTTGCCATTACGATCTCGACAGAAGCCATAGGCTTCATATTCTGTTAACTACTTTATGTGGTCCCTGCAACATGTTAGGATGCCTATGACTCCAGCATAGTATGTATATAGCCCTCCCCTTACTGCCAGGAGAACTTCTAGCAGATATGGGATTCCAAAATGGCAAGTGTGTGGTTTATCGGAGGCTGCGAGACTGCTACGATCATGGCAGGAAGGGCATGATTCTTCCTTGCTATCTCCGAGAGCCCTTGGAGCCCCTAACTCCTCCTATTGAGCCAAGCTGGCTTTGTGAACAACTTTTGCTCGTCGAGGCTTGGCTAATTATAGTATAAATGGGTGGGCTTTATGTAGATGGATTTTGTATTGGGCCATATGTGTCATTAAAATGGGCTTTCTACTGTGAGCTAAGACTAGACCATTCGATGAAATATTTATGGGCCCCATTTGGAGATTTGATCGGGTTTAATCCCAACTTAATTGAAGATGCAAAAGGAGTTTGAGTATAAAATGAGGGAATTGGGATGTCTCATGTCTGCCACTCTCTCATTCTCCTCCTTTCTTTCTTTCTTTTTATTTTCAGTGCCAACATTAGTGTTGGATGATCAAGGAAAAACATATTTTAAATTGGATGTATGACATATTAGATTAGATAGAATATGTAATGATATTAGAGAAAGATAAGAGTAGTATAGTTGTAGATATCCATCCTTCTCTATAGAGTTTGTCTTTCTTTGCTGACGGTGCTTTGGCTATCGGGAGGATGTGGAACCAGAGAATCTTTTAGGAGCATTTCAATGGCCTCTCTTCCATCATTTTTACTCACTTGAGATTCTTGCTGGACTAGATTCCAAAGTCTTTAGGTCTAATTGTTGGCATGAAAGAGATTTGGTAGGCAATATGCTTTTTGGGTCTCTTCCCATGACTACTACCATCTTGGTAGCGTGGGGTAGTTTGTCGTTGTTGTGGTGTATCCTTTCTCTTTCTTTTTTCTACCATGCACTTTTTTTACCTCAGTATCAACGAATTATGACTTTGTCACCCTAAAAATTATGGTTGTAGACAAGTTGAAAGGAGACTCAGAAATTTTAGACACAATAAACGTAGAGCTAAAGAAGCTCTAGTTAGAGAAATGAAAAGAATCAAGATACTAGAAGCAAAAAATGAGACGATAGACAAAATTAATTTTGAGGTCAATTTAATATCATTTTAATGGTTTAAATATCTCGATAAAGAACTCAAATTGGCATGAATGTTTTAAATAATTTAAGATTAAGGTTAAAGTTGAGTTGAGTTATATTAAAAGGGAATTTTGATGTTTTATCAATTCCATCTCACATCCATAGTTTGCAAAATCTACCGATTCAAATCGGGATTGGCCCTCGGCAATTTGATCATTGCCCAATGACTGATCTGGGATTGTTTTTCAGAGGAATCAGCTTGGATCTGCTAGATTGGACTTGGATTGGCCGATTATGTTGGATTGGATCAAAATTGGCCGATCTAGCCGATTTTGTTGGGAGCCCGAAAAAATTAGAATCAGGCCCGATTCTGATCTAGGTGAAATCTAGCAATCCCCCTTCATTCTCCCGATCCCTCACTCTCCTCCCCCTATTTCCGGCCCCCAACTCCCCTCCGGCATTCCCTTCATGACAAAAGTGACACCCTTCCTCGGTGAGGCAATCCCTTTCCGATCCGGTAAGTCTTCCCCCAGTCCGCCACTCCCCCTCTGAGACTCCCTTCCCCCTAGCACCCCTTCCCTCGCCTGGATCCCTCCCCCTTATAGATTCTTCTTCAATCGGCTGGTCCCCCTTCCCTTTGCACCCTCCCCCTGTCGGCTTGCCCTCTCCCCCCGTATTCTTGGGCCCCTATAATTTCTAGGTGCATGTGCATCCCCCCCCCCTTTGGCCCCTCCCCTTCAAGACTGGCTCTTATATAATCATCCCAAGGGGTGACTGAGCTCCCCCTCTTCCCCCTTCCCCCTTCAGGTATGGGTGCATCCCCTCCCCTTTGCCCCATCCCCTCTTTTTTGTATGGTGCACCCCTCTTGTATAAAATTGTTTTCTTTTGTTTTTTAAATTTTTACTTAACATTAGTACCATTTTTTGTGTTGTATGTAGGGGGAACATGTCAGACAAGGAGCATGATACCCTTGCACTTTGTGATATGGATGGTAGGATAGATTTTTACTAGATATTGATAAAAAGAGAGTCGAATGTAATTAGTGTGTGAAAGAAATGAATGGAGATTGGTGGGATAAGTGAAAATGTGAAAAAATGTGACAAAGTTCATGCGGATTTACGATAAGAAATGAGGGTTATTTAATCGAGAGAGCATCACAAATGGAGATAAACATTTAGTAGAGAATTGAGTTGTATGGTGAGTTGTTTGGATGAAAAAACAAAAAACTGATGTCTGAAACTAATAAAATAGGTAAGGGAAGGGTTTCAGATGACATTGATGAATCAAGTTTAGAGGATGAAGATGAGGCACAAGTTAAGAGAGCAATGTAAGCAAATAAGGTATCGGCCTGTAAAGATGAATAGAGGAGAGTAGGAGGATTTGGGGTTGCTAGACATTCAAATGTGAAAGACATTCATCCTACACCTCACTCAAGAAGAGATAGTGAGTTCTATCGATCACGATCAATTCGACCTACAAACATAACCATAGAAAGATAGAAGTCAAAGGATGATAAAGAGAACCTTTGAATGAGTTAAAGCAACAACAAAGGTTGCAAATAAGGCAGACATTTATTTATAAATAGTTTTTGCATGCAAGTATATCAAGTCTTAATTTATTTTATAATTTTATTAGATAATTTTAGGCGAACATTAACATTTATATCTTATTTTACTTTAATGTAGGTGTTCCATCATATGTAACCTTCTCTTCATATTTCTAGGCTATGATCAATGCTATTGATGAGGTTAGATCAGGATTAAAAGCTCCAACATCTAAATACATCTATGAGGGTTGGTTAAATGTAGATGTTGACAAATTGTCTAAATGGATAGATGGATTTAGGGTGGTATGGAAGGAAAGAGGTTGCACTATCATGTGCGACAAATGGACAACAATAAAGAGGAGATCCGTGATAAGCTTTCTTATTTATTGTCTCAGGACACATCATTTTTAAGGAGTATTGGCACATCTGGCTAGATCAAGAATGCAAATTATCTATTTACTCTTATAAATGATGTTGTGGAGGAAGTACGTGAGGAGAACATTGTTCAATTTGTGACTGACAACATGCCCTTATATTTTGGTTCCTTATGTGGCATATTTTATCGATTTAATGTTGGAAGATATTGGTAAGATCCATCTGTGAGCACATTAGTCAATCAAGCTTAGTTGATTACATCATTCCATAGATTGGAAAATTAGTCGATCTGATTTTTGGATCGGATCAGTATTGGATGATCTGATTTCAACCCGAACTACTAATTCGACGTGGACTTCTAGCTGGATCGGTCTAAAATGATAGGATCGGTCCTGGATCAACCGATCCTATTGGATCGAATCGGGATTCTCCAGAATCCGGAAACATTTGGAATCGGGTCAATCTGAAACCCTATTTTAGACCGATCTCTCCTTAAACCCTAAACCCTAAGGGGGAGATCGGACTGATTCTCTACCCACCCCACTCGATTCCAACTCCCCCTCCCCCTAGGGTTCCCCTGCAACGAGAATCGGCTTCCTCTCTGGTGATTCCTTATTTTCTTTAGCAATACCCCCCTAAAATAGGTTTCTACCCCTCCCCGGACATCAATCTCCCCCTTTACCCCTCTTCTAGGACCCTGCTCTCCTTTTATGGCTCCCCCTAAAGGGGTTCCTGAACAGGGGCACCCCTTCGGGGGTGACTTGCAGTTACTATGGAAGAAAGGCAAGAAACTTAAGTTCCTTGCATAACTCTAGTTCCACAAGCAACTCCAGCTCTGCAAATTGATGCTCCAGCCACAACTTTAACGTATAGTTTAGATGCAGGTGCTAGACCTAACACTAAGAAGAGTGGTTCCTTTGGAGGATTTAAAGCACTTAAGAGAGCTGTATAATGCAATACTGGTATATGACCACTTGTAGAACAAGAAGTAAAATTGGAGAAGAAGAAATTGAGTATAAAATGACAACATTTGATTTAGAATGATTGCACCCAGGCACGTTCCTTAGATGATGATGAGAAAGTTTATTCATGCCACTCAACAAGACAGGGATTCAGGTGGATGTGGAGGATCGGGTCATTCAGGTGGCTCTAGTAGTGTACGTACTAGTGGAGCAGGTATATCAGATTTGGGTGAAAAGCAGCAATCTAGTGAGAGGAGTACAAAATGGGGTCATATAGGATTCTTTGATGAGTATGCAGTAGCCCAATATCTCGAACCTCATTCAAATTTGGAGCCTTGTTATCCAGCATCACCTTTACAATTAAACAATGTATATGATTTTAATCAAATGACCCACTCACCATTTTTATATGGATACGGGCCTTTCATGAGTCAACAAAGCCATTGAACCATCTAGGAGAACGAGAATGAGGAGCAAAATGAGAAATATGAGGGATTATTTCGTCCATAGTGATGAGAAGGTATATTCTTTTTATATTTTACTTTTTTTAGTTGTATAATTCTAATGTTGTATTTCATTTCTAGTTGTATTGTACCATGCCCTTTATTTAATAGAATGAATGTTAAATTGTTACTTGTATGAGAATTAGAATAGTCATTAAGTTAATGATGTTTAAAAAACTTCTCTCAGTGATAACTTATGAAATCACAATTTTCCGACATTGTCACATTTTTTCTGATTTGTATGTACTTCTTAAACATTTTTATGATTTTTTATTTTGAAAAAAATTTATAAAATACTCGATGCAGACTGATTCCTATTCCGGAGAGTCAGTCGGAATCAGATCAATTCGGATTGGATTGGTACTCTCCGATCCTGATTTTGATTCCGATCTTACAATCCTTGCATCATTTATTTATAACCATCATAGATTGCTCTATATCATAAGAGAACATACCAATTTCTATTATTTAGTGTGAACTGGTCTAACTAGATTTGCCATGCACTTTATTGTATTGGAGAGTCTGTATAGACACGAGAATGATTTAAAAATATTTATCCCTGTTTAGGAATACATCATGTACGTGGTTGATCTACATGATCGGATGAACTAATTTGAGATCCTAACTAAAATGGAGCATCTTTTTTTAGACAATTGGTGGTGGGAGAGAATTCAGTAAAACTTGACTATGATAGAACCTCTTGTGCTAAGTGTCAAGATTGATGGATTCTAATGATAAAATCAAATGAGTACTTGTACGATGTGATGGACAAAGCAAAGTTCAAAATTAAAGAAAAATATTTAAAAAGTTATCATAAATGGTAGAAAACTATAGACAATAGATGTGATAAAATACTTCACCATGTTGTTCACGTAGTAGATATTTGTTAATGTTTATATTTTATTTTAGTTTGATATTCATGTGTCAATTGTTGAACTCTATTGTGGTAAGATATTGCTTAAACCTAAGGATACAATATGCCAGACAAGTATACAATGATCCGGAGGAATGTGTGGTACGTTGTCAGTTATACAACATCTAACTAGGACTCAACAAGATGAACATCCAATTGATTTTTTAAGAATTATTTGTTATTGACTTATTTTGATTTCTTGTAGCATTTTATACACAATCATATAAGATGAGAGTTAGTATGTATGGAGATCCAAATTTGAGATATTCATATTACAAAGTGATGGGAACCGATATGGACCGGATTGACTGTTTGAACGAAGATAGTGTCTTTCGGGTCTCGAAGAGATGACGTATTTATTTCTTTTATTTTGTAGTGTTAAAATTTATTTTATATATTTTTCTTTTGATATTTACAGTTCTTTTTATTTTAGCCCCCTAGAGGATACATATTAGGTCTTTTAGGGGCCCTTGTAATGCCAAGTTCCATATAAAGAGCCCTAATGTCAATTGAACGAGATGATGTATGGTTTTAAGAAGAAGAGAAAGCCCCTCTCCTCTCTCTCGTTTCCCCCTCCTCTCGGTCGGTCTACCCTGCCCCCCTTCGACGTCGACATCATCTTCCCACCTCCGGGTGCTCTCAGTTCTGTCTCCCCCATAGTTGTCAAGGCGCCCGCCTAGGCGGCACCTAGGCGCCGCCAAGGCGGCAAGGCGCTGTTACAGCGCCTTTCTAGGGCGCCTTGCCTGGGGCCAAAAACGCGCCCAAAGCGCCCGCCTATGCGCCCAAGGCATCTAAGGTGCCCGCCTAGGCGCCCAAGCAAGACGCTATGGGTATTTTTACATGATAAAAAATTAATTTTTAGAAATTTTACCTTCTTGATACCTCACAAGGGACACCTATTTAATGATAATTTGAACATATTAATATATTTCACTATCACTTATAATATCATATATATTTATGATTTATGATTATAAACATATATTATATACTTAATTAAGTTCTCTTTCAGCTCTTTCTTTTTCCTCTCTCTGTCTCTCTTAAGTCTTAGTTAATCAAGATTAACTTCTTATTCAAAAATAAATACCCACACTTTCATAATTACATATATAAGATCACTTATATTATTACATACTTTTTGGGTTCGGCGGACTTCGCCCCCTTGACAACCCCCCACAAGGGGTGCTGCCCCCTTGACCCTCGCGACTTGACCGCGCAAGTCGATCCGCAACTACTCCTCACCCCCATTTAATAATATTATAACAATATTTCGTTATCACTTATACTATCGCACATATATATAAATTTTATAATCATAAATGTGTTGTATACTTAAATTTTATAAAAATCTATTTAACTTCTTTCTCTTTCACATACACATCATATTTACTTATATACATAGATAAAACACTCATATTCAATTATAACATAAAAAATAATTATATTTATGCATATTTTTATGTATCACAACCTCCGACCTAGCCTTCCTTGAATACCGCCTAGGCGACGCCTAAGCAGAATCGGTACCCTTCAACGCCTTGGGCACCTTGTCGCCTTGACAACTATGGTCTCCCCCTTCTGGTGCTCCTCCCCCACCTCTGGAGCTAGGTCCGATGTCGTTTTTCCCTTCCCGTTCGATTTTTCCCTCACCCCTGACGATCTCCGACTTTCTCAGTTTCCCTTCCTTTAACCATCTGGACCTCCTACCTCACCCCTCTCCCTCCTCACACCACTACAGCACACCCCCTTGTTGAAACCCCCGTGAAACCCCTCTCTCCTTCGGTCCCTTTTGGTGCCCTCCCATAGCCACACCCCCTACCCTAAACACCTCTTCTCCCCACTTGGCAGCTCTCCTCCGCTGCAAACCCCTCCCCTTAAGCTTGTTACCCCTCACAGAACCCCTCGAGCTCCTTCAAGTTGTCATTCCCCTGTTCCCCTTCCTCATCTGCTAAACCCCTTATGGTGGACCTGACAATGATGAAGGAAGAAGAGGACGGAGAAGATCGACGCGGAGGAGGGTTGGAGAGGTTGAGGAGGGTCCTCCAGCTCCTCCTTCCCTTGCTCGAGGGTTTCCACACTACCAGAGAGGGCATCACCCCACCCGTTCCACCTCCCGCTACCACTGGGTCCTCCAAGATGAAGCCCATGAGCGGGCAGAAGCATCTGCCCCTTTCAGCCATCGAGGGTGCTGAGGGTGCGCCACGAGTCCCTCCCCTTGCGAGGCTCTCCTAGTTGGCTGGTTGCACAGCAGCCACGACACCCTGCCTTGGTTAAAACCAGGGCCTCCCTCACCCCCCTTGGGTGTCTCTCCTCTGTGTGCCGCCACGACTCCCTGGTGGTTTGCCCACGAGCCAGTTGCCGATTTGACCTAGTCTAGCTGGTTCAACATCGATTAATGCCAGTTCATGCCCAGATTGCCATTTCAGGCCGGTTTAGGCCCAGTTCAGTCTGGTTTGGGCCAGTTTAGGCTTTCAGAGGCCGGTTCAATGGCCTAGGGGCCAGTTCAGCGGCCTAGGGGCCAGTTCAAGCCGGGCTGATCCCGGTTCAAGGGTTTTAATGCCGGTTCACAACTATTAGGGGCCAGTTCAGCACTTATGGGCCTGGTTCAGCAACTTTGGGGCCCGGTTCGGTGGATTTTTGGCACAGTTCAACGATTTCCAACCCAGTTTGACCAAGTTTAATGCAGTTTGGGGTCGATTGGTGGTCTTCAACTCGGTGGGCCCACTTAGGGTCCAGTTTGATCAAACTCAGTCAGTCTTGCTAACTCGGTTTGGCACAGTTAGATGGTGGCACCTCCATCCTTCTCCCGCATCATAAAGTTTCTTCTGGTATATGTATATCACATTAGTTATATGTTAATTATTTAAATGACAAGAATATGTACTTATAGTCATCCAATTGAGTGGTTGTGTGAATCTTGTTTTTTCGTTTCTTGCTTTGGAAAAAAAAGTTGTGTTTTAGGAGAAAAATATGGATGTCTTGGACTTATCTAACAAAATATGTAATATCCTATAAAAGTATTAGATAGTCTGGTGATATTTTAAAAGTAGTAGAATAAAGGTTTGAGTTCTTTGAAATTTTGATTTTTTTGATTCCTCTATGCCGGATGGTGCGAATATCCGACGTTAACTTTGCTCGAATGCTCTTGATTAACGATCGTAGTAACCTGTTTTGGAGAGCAAGCACATCCATAGAAAAGTAATGAACTCAAAAGGGTAGGGCCTTTTGGGCCTGATTAGGCGCAAACCTTTGGTTTGATATTGACTCATTGACACCAAAGCTTTTGCTTTTAGCTTTGTTTAGTTTGCTTCATCATTTTTTAAGTGTTTTGATTTAGTTTTAATTGGATTTTGTTGGTTCAAAAGGTTTCAATTTTAGTTTAAGTGATATTAGAGATGTTTTGAGCAACATTAGGTTTGGTTTAAATGAATCAATTCTTAAATTTCAGGTTCATTTGAGAATCTAATGTTTTGGTTTTTTGGGTTTGATTTTGTTGTGTTTTGAATGTTGAAATGCTGTCGATTTTGCTTCTTTTTTAAGTTTGATCTTTTATTGCTTGATTTATTTCTTAACTTGGCAAGGTTCGTGAGGTTTTTTAAGTGAGTTTTGGGTTTTTGAAAATCTGACTTTTTGATGTGAAATCTGATTTTTATTGTTTAACGTCAAAACCTTGGGTTGACATGATTTTGTTTGAACGTTGGTTGGTTTGGAAGGCTTTCGGTTAAGCTTTTGAGAGTTGTTTTAAATCTGTTTTTTTTTTGTTGAAGACAGATTTTGATGTTCTTTATGATATTCCAATGTTGGTTTAAGTTTGATTTGTTTGTTACTTGTTTTACGTAATCGAGTCGGATTGAGCATCTTTTACTTGAACTTCCAGATTAGTGACAATCTGATTGCTTATGCATTTTATTGTATTTTGATGTCGAATTGGACCAATCTCAGTTACCTTGGGTTCGCGCCCTATCCGGCCCATTGGGCTGTCAATTGATGTCCAATCTCATGCAATTATGATGTCATTTGAAGGACATTTCATTTCATTGATGAGAAGTACAATGATGCGTAGGCATTCCTTCCCCCCAACGTAAGTTTTCCATAAAGTTAAGGAAATTTCGGCATGACAACGGAACACCGGTCATTTCCAAACTTAGTGTAATTTACCCATCCAATCTAGTAATTTTGTTTTGTCATATTGGGGGAAAAGGTTTGCCAACTACGAGAGTGTGCCCGCACCGTCGTCCGGATCGACATTCTAGGGCGGACTCGAGAGAGTCGTCCAAAAGTTGAAGTACCCGTAGAAGGGTGTTTCACTCCTTATTTTAGTTTAGCTTTCACATTTTGATTTTTTTTATTTTTGTAAGGCCATTTTGGCCGGTTCAAGTTCCATCGGCGTTCTTAGCCAGCCTTCGGTCTTTATGGGCTTAATGGGCTCATTTTGAGCATTCTTAGGTTGGAAGGGCCTGCTGAAAAAAAAACAGTCATCCTGCTGTAGAGTCCTTGATTGGACCTACTTACAAGGCCACCTGGTTATGCCCTTGGCCCGTTGGACGGTTTCCAAGGGGTGTCAGGCTGTCACCTTCAAGTCGACCCATACAAAAATTGCTGTCCTCTTTCTTTTGCTTCTGCAGAGCCTGTTTTGAGGTGCCTTTTTCTTGTTGTGGTGACATGGTGTGTGGGCCCAAAGAAGGATCGAAGATGACCTACTTTAGGACCTGGAATGGGGACAGCACAGAGGGGAGTCTGGCGGCCTATTTAGGACTGCACGAGGGGACCTTTTCGGACCTGTTTGGGGACTACTCAAAGGGCATTAAGCAGGGGGTTAGGGAGGTGCACAAAGGGCTGTTTTCGGACCTGTTTAGGGGCTGCTCAAAGGGCATTAAATAGGGGGTTTATGGAGTTGTGCAAGGGGCTGTTTGGGTAGAGGTTTTGAGAGCCCACCCGGAGTAGACTTGGCCCGTTGGACAGATTCCAAGAATCTCTGGATCATCACCCTCACCTAGGGCCCTAAAGGAGATAGACAGGGGTATTTTAGAAGCTGGTTGGTTCGGTTTAGGACTGGTTAGAGGAGCCGACATGGGGCTGTTTTGATATGCCAGCTAGGTGACTATTTGGGGGACCGAACAGAGTCTGTTTTGGGGGACTTTTCGGTGTACGATTGGGAGCAAAAAAGGGGCCTTCTGTAGGGGATTTGACAGAGGCTGAACATGGGCTGAAGATGGGAGTCGAACAAGGGCTGGGCATGACCCATGTAACAGTTAGGAAATGGGGCAGAGGCAACCTGTTCTTAGGACCTGTTTAGGGGGTTTTTTAGGTGAGCCAACAGGGGCTTGCGTACAGGCTGTTTATTGTGCTAGATAGTGGGCCAAACAGGGAACTGGAAATGGCCTGATTAAGGACCTGTTCGGGGGTCTTTTGGGTGCATTGAACAGAGGCCAGACAGAGGGGATATGTGTCCTGTTAAAGGGGCTGCGCAAGAGACCAACACAGGTCCTGCTTTGGGGCGTTTGATAAGGCTGGGCAGGGGTTGTTATAAGGGGTCGAACAAGTGGCCAAACAGGGGATCGAACAGGGGCCTGTTTGGAGGATTTTGTGTGGGTCAACCAGGCTTTGGATGGTCCTTTTAGGTTGCCGACGTCGATGAAGGCCAGTTTAGGCTACGAGAGGGGTTGAGAAGAGAATTTTGGAAGAGGTGACGAGGACGCCCTTAAAGGGCTACATAGTTAATGTATATATTATGTCCCCCTACCTTTCTTCTTGGCACCAGATGCAAGGGGAGAAGTAGATGGACGCCAGAAGCACCCCTTCACCAAGGGAGAATGGTACCAAAGGAGACCGCAAAGGGGTCCCCTTTTCTCCTCCTCCTTTCCCTCTTCTTCTTCCTTCTCCTTCCTTGGCCGCGGTCAGCTGGAGAGCAGGGCGCACAGTGGCTGGAGCAGCAGCCTGTCGGTGTCGATCAGCCATCCTTCTTTGGCTTGGGCGCCCTTCTTTTATAGAAATGAGGGGGAGATGAAGAGACAACCATGGATTAATTGTAAGATGGCTGTTGGCTTCTCCTAGGTAGTTAATGTTACTTTAACTCCTTGAATTCTTCTAAAATTTTAATGTCTTGACCTGCCTTTTGAGTTCTCCCATGTTCTCCCATGTTGACCTGCCTTTTGATTTTCCCATGCCATTTATTAGTCAAAGATGACATGGCAGCTGAGGTGGACAGAGCGGTGGGGCCTGCTGACTGGGCTGGCGGAGCTGGCAATGTGGTGGGGCCCAAATTGGACCTGTCTTGCTGGCCGTGGCCCACCCAATCTCTCCTTTTAATGAGCTGTATGTTGGGAGGCCTTAAAATGGACTGGAGTCGTTTTATTTAATTCAAATAAGGTCTGGACCAGCTTGAATTTACACCCATGAACCTATTTAAGGTCTGATTGGGCCTGATTTGACCCAATTGAGGGTCAGTCCAGCCTGCCTTGGCTCTGGCCCTTCTTTTTTTTCAATTTGTTTTTGCAAA
The DNA here is from genome assembly GCA_036172225.1 of Cryptocoryne crispatula var. balansae. Classification (NCBI taxonomy): domain Eukaryota; kingdom Viridiplantae; phylum Streptophyta; class Magnoliopsida; order Alismatales; family Araceae; genus Cryptocoryne; species Cryptocoryne crispatula. The sequence continues at coordinate 8,600,893 of CM069929.1, read as the reverse complement.
AAGAGACGCCAACAGTGGTGAATACAAGTTAGCAACAAAAGTGGATGGATTCCATTCATCGTTATTGTAGTTCGCATATTGAGCCATAGCACAAGTTCTTTGCAATAAGAAAAATTGGAGCACCTTTAGCTTTATACACAGAGAGAAAGAACAAGCTAAATAGTGACAAATTAAAAGAACTTGTGTTCTATCACTATAATATGCAATTGAGAATCAAGTATGTCAAAGAATGTTAAATAATATTTAAATAAAAGTTTGCAAAATTTACAAGTGGCGTGTATGAGCAAAGAGTTGAAGTAAGATGACAAGATTTGTCATTGCATGATGTCAACTTGGAGTATATTTTCCAAAAAGAATATCCATTTGCAACATGGATAGAAGACAAGGATGTTGCACCACTTTCAGAGTTCAACCCGAATGATCGTGTATGAGCCAAAGATGAACTTGATATTGTACAAAGTGAAAATGAAGAAATACAAGGACAAGCACACCTTTCTGAGATTCCAACTTCATCTCCAACTCCAAATCTAGCTTCCCATGCAACTTTTGCTACAACTCCTAGTTAGAAAACTTTGCAGAAGACAAGCATATTTGACGTATGTAAATATTTGAAGAAGGTTTACCAACGAAGTATTAGAGCTAGTACACAAGAAGATGAAATGGATAAGAAAAGAAAGCTATTGGTCAGGCAATAACCTGTGAGTCCCATAGATAGTACGCAAGCACCATTCTCAGATGACGATACAGAATTTATTCCACCAACTCAACAATAAAATGTAAGTTGCATGGGTGGAAGTGGAGGTGGAGATGGTAGATTTGATACAAGCGCAAGTTCAAGTGGAGCAAGTGCTGGTGATTTGAGCCAATGCCAACATTTAAGTGGACGAAGTCAACGTTGGAAATAAATGAGTTTTTTTTTTAGTATATGCTCTATGTTATCCAAAACCTCTTGATGACTTGTAGCTATATATTCCAACCACAACTCCAGCCTATGACGATGTCTATGATTTTAATAAGATGGCCGAATTGTTGTTTACATATAGATACGAGCTAGTTATGACTGACAATTCCTAATTGAACATCTCAAAAAATCCAAAGAATGAGTGGTTCCAAGGCCAGCTCTATAGATATTGGTGATGGAAAGGTATATTATGATTTCTCAACATCATTTGTATTGTGTTTCTTTATTTGAATGATCATCAGTGTTAACTTATATCCACTCATTTTAAAATATCTCATAACAACATGATAGTGTGGTTAGATGTGATGTTCTTATTTTTAATATTTTATGGGTTTTTTTTTTATGATTTTCATGATTTTTCCAATTGTTTTAAAACGGAAAAATAAAAAATATCTTGATCTAGACTAATTTTGGATTGGGAATCCTCCCGAAGAATCCGCTCGCATCGCTGATCTGATCTTGATTTGGATCGGATTGGGCCCCACTGATCCATGTCTCAATTCTAGTCACGTGATTATTGCTCACATCAAGGCATGTCAGTAAAAAGGTTATTGCATATGACGGAGCAAGATACAAAGTTCTTGGTAAATTTTAAGGTAAATAGATAATATGATTGAGCAAAGATAATATAAATTGCAGATTGAAAAATGATAGCAATATGTACTTGGAATAATAGGTCCCTTACATGAAAACTTGAGAAACTTGTTGATAATAGGATACGAGAAAGGTTAATCTTGGTCAAGAAACCAAATAAATAGAAGAGAAATCTAAAGTAAGAAATGGATGTTATAAATTTTGGTATACAAGCAATGAGAGAAATAATAGAGTATGTATCAAGGCAACAAAGTAACAAAGTGACCAAGGGACTTTTTTGTGTAAGTGACAAAGTGCTCGCTTAAGCAGTGTGTAAATGGTAGCTAGTATGACTAGCTGGGGTGAGCGGACAACCAAGTAAATATAATTAAAATATCCTAACAATGCAGCATATAAAACATAAAATGTATAAGTAAAGAGAAAAATGTCTTAAAAATGTTTTTGAAATTTTTTTTAATGAAATATGCAAACTATTTATTTACAATATCTAACATACAATCCGTTTTTTCCAATATAAAAAATAGAACAAATAAATAACAACGATAAAAAACATATTCAATAGTACATAGAATGATAGAAGTATAAAAAAATGGTACTAATACAAAATAACTAAACAAGTCTAACAAAATATACTCAATAAGAAATATCCAGATTTGCCTTATGTAAGATCTAGTTAACTTAAGCGGCTCAAAGTGTGTGTTTTATTGTGTTAGAGAAAAGCGGCCAGGTGCTTTAGCTTGCTCGAATCATTTTACCACTTAAGTGTTGCTGTGTCACTTAAGTGGTCGCTTAGACAACACTGTATCTTTTTTCATAAAACATTGAAAGATACAATGGTGGCAGTGGGAAGAGTAGGAGATTAGATTATCTTGTGAAAATGATTACCAAAGAAGAGGTAATTAATTGTAATCATTTTTCTATAACTATGTTTTGTAAAATTGTTAGAAGGTTCTTAGAATAGTTAGGTCTCGTTTGCCTTTATTGATACTAATTATCCATGAAATTGGTGCAGCTTGCTTCTTCACTCGGTCCTCGGCTCTACCTTAATATCTACAAGTGCAAACACATATCAGAAACTGGTGCACATCAGGTCTTGCGATGTGGAGTTCTTTTCCTACGATTATGAATAGCTATAACTTCTGGATTTGAAACATACTGCTACTACATGCTTTACTCTTCTTGGTGCAGATGCTTCTCGATACCCATGCTGTAAAAACAATTCTTTTGCAGATTCCTGCACTAGGAAAGCAGGTAAACTACTGTTTGCTAATAAACGTTTCATCCAGAATCATATATGCTTTAATCAAACAGATCATGTTTTTGTCAGAAATTAATTAATTAATCAATCATGTTTCTGCCTCATCTCAGACAACAGGTGCCTCCAGTTACTCAAAATTTGTTAGCCGTGAAATGAGTAAAGCTGAAGCATTGTTGAAGGTCAGAGAACATATGGATGGTTTAATCTTGAACGGATTACAAGTTGGCGTGTCACTGAGCATGTTGCTTTTCCCACAGGTTATTTTGTCTCCTATTGATTCTGTCGCAAACACATACCGTGCACTGCTTCCAGAGGGCACACCGCTGGAATTTCAGCGGATTCTCGAGCTCAAGGTTCTTTATTCTTTTTTTTATGTTTTTCTAGGTGTTCAGTTGAGGGTTAATTTTCAATATGCTTTTGAAACTTCATATCAATCACTTGAAGATCTGCTAATATATTGTGTTCTTATAAAATACTGAACTTGTTTCTTTATTTATTCTGAACTATGTATTATATTGTGACCTAAAACACTGAACTTGTCCCTTTATTTATTCTGAACTATGTTAAAGGTATCGCCTTGCAATCTAAATACATTATATGTGGGCGTGGAATTTATACTTGGTACAACTAAACAACTAATAATCTCATTATTTTTTGACCACTATTACCGTGTGATTTTACCACATTCAATACTGTACTGACTATCGTTACTTGTTTCTTGTGGAATTTTTAGGTGATATTCATAAGATAGGAATTAAGAGTGATGCAAATGGGCATTGCACCATCACCTCAACCACCTTGGTTGCCTGGGTTAACGATGTGATTGTGTTTGATTATGTACTTCTGTTAGTGTACAGTGAATTTCATAGAAAATTCTCACGTAGAGAATCAGCCACCAGCTGATCAGATATCATCCTACAATAAAGGAGAAGAATCAACCATGGAATGCCGGGTCGCGACCCGGGTCGCGACCCGGCCCCGACCCGGTCGGGTTTAGGCCCGACCGGCCCGGTCGCGACCCGGTCGGGGCGACTCCCCCGGCCGGGTCGCGGAGTCGTGGCCGGGTCGCGCGACCCGGTCTGGCAACGGTCGACCGTCGCTGCAGACCGTTGGCAACGGTCTCAAGACCGTCGCTAACGGTCTCGGGGGGCGCAGCCCCCATTCAGCCCCCCTCGGGGGCTATTTAAAGCCCCTGGCGGGGGCCTCTCCTTACTCCCACCCCCCCCACTCTCACTCTCAACCTCTCATTCGTGCTCTTATCGCTCTCCTATCGCTCAAATTTTTTTCTCTCATTTACTTAATTATTTCATCAAGCATTTCATTAGTTCATTTAGTATATTTATTTAATATTAGTTCCATCGATTAATGGTTAAGTAGTTTATTCTTTTTAATACTTATTTCGTTTACTTGCATAGTTAATTAGCTAGAAGATTAGTTAGATATTTAGTTTAGTAGTTACTTAACACATCATTAGTTTGAAGGAATATTAATTACTTACTTAATCATATATTTAGTTAATCATTCAATTTATATAAATAAAAATATACTTACATTAGAAGTCACTAATTAAGGTTATTAGCTATTTAAATAATTAATTACTTACTAATTAAGGTATAACTTGTTTACTAATACTATTTGTTTCGTAGGTTACTTTTTCAACCCAAGATACTGCTATAGTCCACATTTCAAGGCGACGAACGAGCTATTAGATGACGTGAAGAGCGTCATCCGACGGTTGCTTGGCGACGACGACCGGGCTATTATCGCTCGCAACAAGATGTATGATTACGGTAATGCGGAGTTTTCACTTTGGAACGAGCGAGTTGAACGAGCGTGACGATACTAAGTCCGGCACATGTAAATATTTTTCATCACTTAATTAATCAAAGCTTACTTAGATAATAATGCATTTACGACATTCAATTTATGCCTAATTGGTGGACGGACTACGGTAAAGCATCGGTACGAGGACTTGGCGGACGTAGCCATCGTGGTCCTAAGTCAAACCACATCGGCTTCGTGCCGCGAGCGAAATCGGTCCGCACATTCGCCCGATTCACACAAAGCAGAGAAATAAGTCGACATCGAGGAGGCTTCGAAGACCTCGTGTATTGTCGCTACAACACGAGGTTAAAGCCGAGGAATTCTGGATAGAATGCCAAGGTAACCGTATGGAACAAAAAGAGTTGGATAACAGCGAGCGGCGGGACGTTCGGTCGACGAGCCGCCAATCGAAGAGGAGGATATCGATTTGGATCCGATCAAATATTCTACGAGAAGAACTCGCAAGCTCGGGTAAACGATCCGAGAAGGGTCGGGAGAACCCGAGTTCAACCCCAAGACCGACAATGGGCCGAAGGAGTGCTCGACGATGTCCTACCGAAGAATTCCGCATCCCTCCTCACCAGCGCAAAGCCAGAGACCGGAGAAGGAATCCAGCGAGGTACGCACGCGAAAGGTGGCGAAAAGGTAAACAAGCATGATCGATCCTTTCGATATTGCAGTACGTCGATACGGTCGAAGACAATCGAGAAGATACGGGCCGGCAGCCGAACATCCGAGTGTGATCGTACGTCCGAGGATTCGTTGTCAAAGAGTAGCGCCGATGATGGTGCTCGATGCGGGAAGACGGGACACTTTACAAGTACAAGAGACCTCAGATCCTCCCATATCTCCTACCACGTCGCTACGTTTTACCGGCGAGGAGCAATATACTCATGCGACCCAAGATACCGATCATGGTAGAAGGCCGCCACAAGGTAGAGGAGGTCATCGTAGCCATGGAGTTGGAGCAGAATACCACGATGCCCCCGACTATGTGTATGATTCATCCCAAGGCTCTTGGTTCCCTACATACGATCAATAGTACTGTGGAACATAGATTACGGAATCGGTGGAATCGGACCGATTCCGACCGATTCCGGAATCGGATCGGTGGTTTCCGATCCGATTCCTGGCGGAAGGACCGATTCCGGGAATAATTCCGCGGAATCGGTATGAATCGACTGGAATCGGTCGGAATCGATCCGATTCCGACCGATTCCTTGTGGAATCGGTCGATCCGACCGATTCCGATGGAAGACCGGTCGAACCGGCCCCGGTTCGATTCCCGGGTTCGATTCTCGTGACCGGAATCGAACCGATTCCGGCCCTAAAAGGGCCGGACCGACCGCCGCTGGCCGATTCCTTCGATCCCGCGGCGGCAGGGCTCGTCTCCCGCGATTCCGCGCGATTCCCGGGGCAGCTGATTCCGCATCGATCCAGCGATCCAGGTCGATCCGAGCGATCAGGCCCGATTCAGCCAGCCGATCCGTCGATCCGGGGCGATTCAAGACCGATTCCGGCGATTCCGGCGATTCCCTCGGGCGATTCCGCGATTCCAGCCGATCGGACCGATTCCTTCACCGATTCCGCCGATCCAAGCTCCGATCCGCCTCGAATCAACGTCTTCGATCTTTCGACCGCTGCCGTAAGATTTCTTCGCCGAACACTTCGTACGTCCATTCTTACGCGTTTCCGACGAGTCCGAGCGTCGTTAAACCTTGCGATTTCCGACCGAATTAGTCCGTCCAAGTTTTTAAACTATCCGTTTAAGTTCATTTTGCACGAAAAATTCCGGATATCCCGTACGTTATTTTCGCGACGATTTCCGGCAACTACGTAACCCTTTAAACATACCGAATGGTGCGTTACTGTCGTCTCGTTCCGACCGCCGTCTAAATCCTTTTTTATGTTATCTAATCAATTTTAAGGCATGCGTTTACAATTTCGCAGATATATAACGATTCGCCGATCAGCCGACGCGTGCTTCCGACGCGTGGTCGGGAACACGGGCGTATGGTAGACCTAGTCGGGGAAGAGGGTGCGCGTGCGAAGTGGTGCGGAAGGAGATGAACGGGGGGTGTTCGGCCGAAACAACATATCACGGAACAAAGGGAATGTAAAGAAATGCGACAAGGTGCCCGAGGGGAGAAGAGCGAGGGAGATGAGGATACATGGCGCGTAGCCTCTCAACGGGGTCGTTCGGATCGAGCGAGAGGGAGGAGTTGCGCAGGACGAGCTACCCGAGGGAGGAGGGACCGCGATTCGCCTACCTCCGTGCGGAAAGGCAAGGGGAAGGCAACAGCCACCGGGAGCCGAGAGCGAGGACGAGTCCGCGGACTCCGAGCCGAGACGTGCGTGCACGGCACGCGTGCCGCATGGTCGAGGAGGAGGACAGACAGAGGAGGGGAGCAGGAGGGTTCCGGGTCCGTAGTCGACCAGCCTTTGGGCCGATCCGCATCGGCTCGCCCCTACTCGGACCGAGAGCTCGACCCCAGAGACAGAGCCCCACCGCCGTTCCACTCACCAAAGCACTCGATTTACACCGAGCGACGAGTTTTTATTTCCCAGGAAACGAGTGCCGGCGTACGGGGATAAAGCAAAGTAATGAAAGTGGGTGAAGGCGAACGGCCGCAAAGAGAGCCGTTCGCCACATCGTCGGTGGTTTTTACACGCAGTATCACTTTTTAAATTAAATTCGACATTATGCTCGTTTCATTTACTAAAACTTAATTTTACCCTCGATCCCATTTTTTTTAACCTCGATGTAGGCATCCCGCCACGCACCGGCCACCCCTACTTCCGTACGATGGTGGATGCCGGGGAGCAGGCCGGGACCGGAGTTCTGCAAGCCCCGGCGACACACATACGGCGCCGGCTCGACGAGGAGGTCCAGGAGTTGAGGGAGTGGACGGACGGGTTCAAGTCGGTGTGGAAGGAGGGGGTTGCACAATCACGCGCGATGGGTGGACGGTGTATCACCAAGAGGAGTATGATAAACTTCTCGGTGTGCGTTCGAGGACTACATTCTTGAAGTCGAGATGCTTCGGGAAGATTAAAAATGCCGACTTCATTTTTTTTCTTCCGATGGATGGAGCGCGTGGAGGAGATGGGGGAGGGAGAATGCGGTTCGAGGTTGTCACCGACAACGAACCATCATATAAGGCGGCGTGAGGAAGTTGACGGAGAAGATAAGCACATCTTCTCGGGTGCCCCGTGCAAAGACATTCCATAGATGCTCATTTAGAGGATATAAAGGAGGAGGGTGTATCTACACTCGGGCGTGCGCAGCACCATCGGTTCCTTTATTTATTCGCATCCCCGCCTCCTACATATCACGAGATCTCACACGAGGGCACGATCTTGTCGCCCGGTCCGACACGATTTCCGCCACGAACTTCATCATACGGAGAGTTTACACCGCACGATTTGCGCATTGGTTGTTCACGGTACGAGGAGTATTACAACTATAATGGTGGACAACCCGACGACAAAAAGAGGGGAGATTCTTGTCGTGTCCGAGAAGCATCACCGACAAGAGGTTTTGGGAGAGGATTGCCTACTATTCGCAATCATCGAGCCAACGTAGTTGTCTCCGAGGTTGGTAGACTCGTACGACGAGGGACCGACATGGGCACACGTATGATGCGTGGACCGGCAAAGCTGAAAATTAAAGAAAAAAATCCCGAGAGGTTACAAAAAGTGGTGGAAAATCATCGATGACCGATGGGACAAGACCTCGCACCACGATGTCCACGCCGCAGTAACTTGGTTCTTAAATTATTTTTGATGTATAATTATCTTATACGCACAAGGTTAACTAATAAAATTCAGATACTAACCCCCGCATCCAATACGAGGAGGAGCGTGAACGACAACGAGGTGATGCGGGGTACACTTGCTATCCGGCGGGCTGTGCCGATCTCGCAGGACAGAGGCCGATGATAATTTGAGATAGAAGTAAAAGTTCATTAAATACTCGACTAGCATTGACAGTTAGCAACTAAATTTTTTATTTAAATGTTTCGTACGCATATTGTGACGAGGGTCGGTGTATACTCGTATGTCGACTGAAATATTCGATTGACAAAGTGTCACCCGGGTATAGTAATTTCCCGATTCTTTTCATACAAGTTATTCTTGATGACGGGCTAATCGTTTTCCTTTTCTCTTCGTGTTTTTTTACAAATGAGTGGTGGACTCGGGTGAACACCGAGAGTGGATGGAATCCACTTGCGCGCCATTTGGTATCGAGTTGCGAGCACCGCTCCTCCCACCGCGAGAGGAACTGGAGTACATTCAACTCGATACATACCAAAGCGAGGAACAGTTATTGCACCCGCGGAGAAGTCGGTCTTCGTCATTATGGGCCACGAGGGCCGCGCATAAAGAACATCAAGGATCGGCGAGAAGATCGGCCGAGAGCGATTTCACGGTTCGCCAGGTGGCCCGTACGAGCGAGAGGCATTCCTCCGCCACACCACCACCCGAGGAGGTGGACACGTGGACCGATTTTCCGGGAGGGAGCACGCACTTCGCTCCCCGGATGAGAGAGGAAGCCGTGGATCACGCAGCCGAGTTTCGATCCCGATGACCGCGCACGGGCGTAGGCGAGGATGAGTTGGATGGGTGTCAAGCCGAGAGGATGCTCCAGCTCCACCTCCATCTACTACCACGACTCGAGCGAGGCCTTCCTCGCTCACGATGGCCCACCGTCGCGAATTTCAGACTGCCCGACTCGTGGCCCCAAAGAAGCTCGCTACCCGGCCCGTTCGCATCCGGGAGGACGAAAACAAAGGTGACGCACGGAGAATGGGAGGATTCGCAAAAGTTCAAAAAAACTGGGGTTCCGGGACTCTTCGGTAGTTCGCAGATGGCCGAAGAGGTAAAGAGAAGGAAGTTAGAGGTCGGGCGTCTGTCGGCCTCAGATGACGAAGACGTTGTGCTCCTTCTCACTCCTCGTGATGATGACGAGGAGTGTATACCGCGGCGACGTTGTGCCATCGCCAGCACCGAGTCACCGATTCACGGTTTCCAAAGCCGTATTACACGGCCGGATGAGCAGACACCGCAGCCTCTTATATTACGAGCCACAAGATCCGGCGCATTCGGCCGGTGCCGACCGGCCAGCGGATTACACCACAGCTCCACCATCCTCTCGCTACGTCCCGTGTCCGCGTCCCGATCCATACGACCTTGATGGCACGGCATCGGCATTATTTTCATACGGATACGGTCCCGGACAAGATCAAGACCGAGCACGAGGGAGGAGCGTCACGAGCAACAGGGAGAGGAGGACGACCCACATCTTTATCCTAGATATCGGTAGTAGATTGATCGATGATGTAATTTTTTTTCGATGACGTATCAACTCTTCGATATTCGAATAAATGGAATTGGAACATGTACTTAACTTTCAAGTCTTCAAGTCTTCAATTGGTGTTCATTAGTATTTGTATGATGTGGTTTTGTGGATATCATGCATTGGTGATTTTTTAAAATTTTTCTAACTCATTTCCTATTTTTTTAGAATTTTTTCTGAATTTTTTGAATTTTTTTGACGAAAAAAAAAATCCGGGTCGCCACATGGTAGAAAAAAAAATCCGAAAAAAAAACCATTCCGATCATGGTAGAAGGCCGCCACAAGATACCGGCGAGGAGCAATATACTCATGCGACCCAAGATACCGATCATGGTAGAAGGCCGCCACAAGGTAGAGGAGGTCATCGTAGCCATGGAGTTGGAGCAGAATACCACGATGCCCCCGACTATGTGTATGATTCATCCCAAGGCTCTTGGTTCCCTACATACGATCAATAGTACTGTGGAATGAATTATGTGGAGTCATCGGATACTTCGATCCAATCGACCTATAGTTATGGTGACTCGTTTGGATCAAGTCTTAGGATAGTTTCTAGAGGGACAGCATTTAATACGATCGTCACGTGTACACGTATCAAGCTTTCGTACTCAACCCAAATGACATGGGGAGAGTACATCAACTACCTACAAAGTGTACAACACATCATGTTGGAATAAAATTGATGCATTATTCATTTAAATCATGTCATTTAATTTATCCAATTTTTCTGTATTTTTCCAGATTTTTTTCGCATTTTTCTTATTTTTTTGAATTTTTCAAAAAAAAAATAATTAAAAATGAGGGTCGCGACCTGGGTCGCGACCCGGTCGCGACCGGGTCGGCCTGGGGGTCCCGCGACCCGGTCGCGACCCCCGACCCAACCCTCCTTGGAATCAACTAGATGAGCATAAGAGGGAGAGATTAGGTAGTAGGTGAAGCAACTAGAGAGCAATGGTGAATTGTCTATTAAGAACCACTGGAGAACGGAGGAGCTAAGTTCTGGAATCTGCAATTTATTTGTCTCTTTCTTTTCTAATCAACGCCATCCTTTTTTTATTGAATATTTAAACAATCACCTTGTGGAAAAATAAAATATAGAACTAGCAGCAATAAAGGGGAATTATGCAGCAGATGGGCATACAACTTGGTGGATGATCCAGATGGCCACAAAAATATAGAACTAGCGGCTCATTACATGCCATCCAATCTTCCAAAGAGAAGGTTATTTTCAGTCAAAAATTTTATTTTATTTGGTTGGACTTATTTTTATGGACAAAAGCTCATTGTACTTTCCCCCCATTTTCTGACTCCATTCTTGGAAGTGTTTGATAGGTGTCTAGTGGCCTAACCCTACTATAGAGACTATTTTGTGGGGGGCAGTGCCTTTTGTATATCCCTTCTTTTCATTTTATCTGTTATGTGGTGCAGTCCACTTTCAAAGATATCCCTTCTTTTAGTTTTCTATTTTATGTCGTGCATCCACTTTCAAAGAAAAAAGAACTTGACAAATTTAGACCACTGCTCTGGTGGGAATAGATTTGGGGGCACCGGGTGGAGAAAAGCATCTTCTTCCAATAGGGGCCCTATTGGTATTTAGTATATATGCATGTGTATGTACCGGAAGAAGGATGTAATATCTGGTATTTTTAAGAAGGGTAAATGAATTAAAGTAAATAATAATTAATATTAATCTTTGATTAAGTTTCCAAAAATAAGATTATTCTAATCATAATTAACATGAAAGTAAATAATAATGTGGTAAGAAATATTAACATATAAGAAACTAAAAAGAAAAGGAAACTAAAGTAAAAAAAAGGAAACTTAAGTGAAAACGAAACTTAAATAAAAAGGAAACTAAGAAGAAATAGGAAACCATAGATTAGTTCAAAAAAAATTGATTTCCAACCCTAGTAGGACTACGCATTTGTTTAATAAACAAGGGGGTTTCCTAATCAAAGTTGGATTTAATGTTCAAGTTAAAGTATGATTAGATGTCCTAGCTAAATTAGTATTACTTTTACCCAACCCCCTCCCAATACTCAAAACCCAGCCCCCTTCTTGCTGACCATGGCTGTTGGCAGCCTGTGCTATCCTTGCCTTGGCAGGATAACAACCTTGCACGGGTCGGACTAGGTTGGCCCGACATCTTTTGAACCGGGCTGTAAGCGGGTCAGCTTTGGATCAGGCCCATCGACACCCCTAGCTATGTGGGTATTTGGAATATGGCTAGAAGTGTTATGCTTATAGGGGTGTTGGATAAGATTGTGTTGTGTACTCATCAAAAAAATCTAATTATGTCCAACAATGACTCTGTCCACTTGAATGTTGACATTGGCCCAAATCATCAACGATTGCCCCACTTGTACGTGCACTTGCATCAAATCATCCTCCACCACCTCTACCTCCACCTCTACCTCCTACATGTTGTCGGTGAAATGAACTCTGAAATGAACTTTTCCTCATTGTCATACGAGGAGCATTGATTGTAGAATTGGTTGAAATCAATTGGAATTGGCTGATTTTTGAATTGGATTGGCCTATTCTGATTATTGCCTGGAGCACCGATCCAGACTCGACTTCTAGTGGAATCTATTTGAATAGGTGGAATCGGTCAAGTACTTGTGAATTAGATCGGAATCAGATGATTCTACCAATTCCACCCGGACAACATAAGTCCCATTCAACAATCGTTATCAGGCTCGATATCTAATATCACTCCTAAATGGTTGATATCAGCCCCAAATCGTTCGTTCACCCCTAGGGCTCGATGTTCCAATCATCCTCCGGCAATTCCGTGCAATTATGGTGGCGATCAGCTCAATTCGGTGGTGATTCCACTGATTCAACATTGATCTGGCGTGCACTGGCGATTCAGGCATCAATCCCGAGTAGGAAAGGGTGATTCCAACGTTTCCACTGGCGATTCAGCTCTGTGGAGGGCGATTTAGGTCAATACTGGCATGATCTTCCCCCTTGATACCTCCAGCAGCTGTCTATCCTTTGGAACCCCCCTTGCTGCGGGGGGTTCTTACCCCCCCCCCCCCAACCTCCTGCTGGGCCTGCCCCCTTTCTGCCACCCCCACCCTTAAACAGTCCCCTTTCAGGTAGCTGTTTGAAGGTTATTCTCCCCCCCCCCCCAGACTCCTTAGTTACCCCCTTCTCGGCCTCCCCCGTAATGACGGTTTAAGTCCGAATGGCTGGAATTTTGGCTTGTTTGCCCTGATTTTTAAGACCAAACAGCCCCCTAAACCCCCCCCCAAAGGATCTAAAATAGTCATCGAGTTCAGGTCCTAAGTGCTGGAACAAGCTTTTTGAGCCCCCTTAAGAGAGGGGACTGTTTCGGCTCCCCATGCTCCTAGTCACCCTTGGCCTTGGGTTACTATTAAGACTGAACAACCCCCTTAAGGGGCTGTTGTCTCCGCTCATCGGCCCTCTTTAATTGGTGAAGCTCTTAATTTTTTTAATGTGTTAATGTTGCAGACCAAAGACAAAGAGCAAAGATAGAGTAAGAAGGCACTGATATACCTACTTCCCGTGATATTGGCTGGGAACATAGTAATGAGAGACAAAGACGACGTTGCCATTTGGCCGTGTAAAACTAGGCCCCAAAACAAGCTAATCGGGCTGTCTAGCTTAAACTGAGTTGAAATTGTCTAAAAATCGCTCAAACTCTGCCGAACCGCTTTGAGCCAAGCTAAACTTGACTGAACGTCGTTGACCCGTGCTAGAAATCTGCTACATCAACCTCGAAGTGCACCGTACTGAAGTGAATTGGTCAAATGGGCACTGAACCGGCACTAAAACAGGTTGAACTAGACTAAAATCTTCTGAATCAGGCCTGAAACGGCTAGAAACCACATGAACTGGGCTTAAAATTCTCTGAACCGAGTCTGGAAAGCTTTAACTGGCACTGAATCGGGCTCTGGACCTCTAAACCAACTGGTTTAAGCTCCAAACTAGGCTGAACTGGCCTCTAGCCTGGTCTGGGCCGTAGGCTGAACTGGCGTGAGCTGGCTGCGGCGCTGCACTGTGTCAGGGGGGTGTGGCTGCCTGGAGCAGTGCCACGTGACCATCAAAAGGGGGGCTCGTGGCAAGCCGGCAGCAGAGCCGGTGGGCGACTTATGGTCGCCACGTGCACAGCGGCTCGTGAAGGGGAGTACGTGGGGGTGTCATGGCCGCCTAGAGTGGTGCCATATGACCGGAAAGCAGGGGGCGTTGTGGCACCACGTGAGAGGGAGGCCTGCTACCGCTCCCGTTCACAAGGGGGGAAGCCCCGTGGTGAGCTCGTGGCGCCTTCTCAGTTCCCTCGACAGCAAAGAAAGGGTGGGCATTCACCCGCCCCTCCTGTTGTCCTCCAACGGTGTGCGGATGGCCAAGAGGAAGGTTGTCAGCAGGCCCTGTACATAGTGTCACCATCTTCATCAGCTTCCTCTTCTTCCTCTTATCTTCGTCGGCATCATCTGGGTTGATGTCGGAAAGGGAAGAGGGTTGGGGGGCTTGACAGCCGAAAGAGGTAGAGCTAGGGGTATGCAGCGGTCCTGCAGGAGGGAGGGGGTTCGGGGGTTCTTTGAAGGGGCTGTAAGGGTAAGGGGAGGGATTGTGGTGGGAAGGATACCGTCGGGGGTGTTCAGGGCCAGGGGGAGGTGTACAATCATGGGAGGGCACCAAATAAGGGGTGTTCTGCAGGGGGTGAGGAGAGTGTAGGGGTGAGAAGGGAGGTCCGGACGGGCCTAGGAGAGGAACATCGGGGAAGTAGAAACTTGTCGAAGGTGAGCAGAAAACGAAGGAGGGGAGGGGAAAGGGCATCAAACCTAGCTCCGAAGGTGGGGGAGGGGAACTAGGAGCACCCGAAGACGGAAGTGCCATGCCGATGTCAAAGGATTGCAGATCAGGAGACGACGACAAGGAGGGAGCAAGAGGAGAGGGAATCCTTTTCATTTTCTTTCAACCAACCATCTCCTCATTTATTGACTTAGGCCTCTGTAAATAGAGTTTGACGTGTTACAATAGGGACCTCTAAAAAACTAGTTACATACATGTCCTCTAAAGGACTAAAATGAAAAGGACTTCAATATCAAAATAAAAATACATAAAATAATCTCTGACATTACTAAATAAAAGGGATAAATGCATCGTCTTCTTAGGCCTAAAAGATGCTATCTTCGAACAAGTAGTTGACTTGGACCGAACTAGTCCCCATCATTCTCCTCTGGTTGCACAAAACTCATCCTCGAGTTTTGTAGTGTGGAACGATCAATACAGCTACTTCAAAAACTGAGGACGACAATGGCATGGCCCGAATGATGGTGAAGTCCATTATGCAATTCTCAAATTGATGACAAAGATGGCCCAGTCGGTGTTGTAGCAGCTATTGGGCTCTAGGTCTGGGTACTCTGCCGGGGCATCCTTGTGTGAATCCTCAATAGTTGCCTAGTGGGTGCCTCGATTATGGTTGTCAACTACATCAGTAACTTGGTGATCTATCTAGTCAACATGGTCTCAGTAGTAGCTCAATAAGTTGCTCAATCAGCTCGGTCTTGATGGCTCTGTCAGTCTCCATCTTTAGTGTACACCATAGCTTCTACTCTACAACTAACTCTGGTTTGGCCTTATAAATCACCTTGATAAGCGTGTTAGGTTACACCTCGATAATTACAAGCCACGAGGTTAATGTGTTGTCGATGCTGATCGGCTCTCTCAATGCTAAGGGTGTAAATGGAATCTGGTATTATGAAATTTTGATTTGATTCTGATAAAAATTAATGAGTTTGGAAACCATTTTTGTATCCTATAAGTTATCGAAATTGGAATCAGGTGATTTCATTTTTGTTTATCTGATTTTGATAAATAAATAAATAAATTTAAGTAAAAATAATTAAAATAAAGTCAAATAAATCATAAGATCATATATAAATTTATAAAATAACAAAATAAAATTTTAAAATTATTATATTAAATTTTAGTAATTATATGTGAATTATTAACTTATTTTTTAATAAAATAATATTTAATATCAAAATCAGAAATTAATTGATTTGATTTCAATTTCGATAACAGAATCAGAATTGAATTGAAATCAGAACACAGTGATTCCGAAATTATCAAAATCGGAATCAGAACACGTTAACCCTTATCAGAATCGGAATCAAATCCTAGTGATTCTGCTACCAATTCCAACCCATTTACACCCCTACTCAGTGCTTTATACTCCTTGGGCCATAATGTAAGCTCTCGAGTGAGTATGTCCAGGTCAACGTGTTGATAAGCTAACCAATCATATCCAATGATGAGACAATGTCCATAGGGAATTATCTTGCCGTATGTCCCCTCCATATATCACACTGTCCATGGTCTCAGTCGGCCTCTAACAATAGGACTGATCTTAATATAAGCTTGGTCATCCTCGTTCACCTAATACTCCGGTGCAAACAACTTGAAAAGAGACCGTGAGATAACATTGCCTGATGAGCTGGACAAAAATACCATGGTATGCACCTTTAGTGGCAATGTGACATCAAAGTTGAAGTGTCGATGTTTGACGCAAGGTAATGACCCTGACTTGTTGAAACAAGTCGGCGTCAAGTATGATACCAAAGTGATGTGGGACAAAGAGGATGTCACCATCTGGCCGTGTAAAATTGGGTGCCAAAACATGCTAATGTCGGTCAAATTAGATCCCAAGTTGGCCCATCGAGTTGAAACTGTTTGAAAATCGCTCATACTCTTTTGAACCACATCGAGTTGAGTTGAACCTGACTGAACATTGTTGAACCATGCTAGAAATCTGTTGAACCGGCCTTGAAGTGTGCCATATTCAACTGAAACGGTCAAATAGATGAACCGGCCCCATAAAAGGCTGAATCAAACTAAAATTCTCTGAACTGGGCTTGAAATGGCTAGAAACCATCTGAATCGGGTCTGGAAAAGTTTTAACCGGCCCTGAACTAGGCTCTGGACCTCTGAACCAGCCGGTTTAAGCTTTGAATTGGGTTGAAGCAGCCTCTGGCCCGATCTGGGTAGTAGGCCAAACCGGCATGAGCCGGCTGCAATGCTATGTTGTGTCGCGGGTGGGGGGAGTCATGGCTGCCTGGTGCGGCACCACACAACTAACAAAATGGGTGGTCATGGTAGGTCGGCGGTGGAGCCAACGGCGGATCATGGCCGCCTATACACGAGCATGGCTGCATGTGAAGGGGGAGTGCGCGGGGGTTTTGTGGCCACCTAGAGTGGTGCCACATGACCGGCAAGTAGGGGGTTGTGGCATCACAAGAGAGGCCTCGAGTTTTAAACCAGTGGGGTTGTGGCAGCCTGTTGCTGCTCCTGATCACGAGGGGGGAAGCCCCGTGGGGGCTCGTGGCACCTTCTCAGTGCCCCCGAAAGCAAAGAAAGGGTGGGCATTCACCCGCTTCTCCCGTTGTCTCCTCCGATGGTGCGGATGGCCAAGAGGAGGGGAGTTGTCGGCTGGCCCCACCAGCAGCATCACATCATTGTCGGCTTCCTCTTCTTCTTCTTCTCTTCGTCGACATTGTCTGGGTCCTCCGGAAAGGGGAAAAGGGTTGGGGGGCTTGACAGTCATAAGGTGTGGCTAGAGGTATGTGGTGGTCCTACAGGAGAGGAGGGGGTTCTATGGCTCTATGAAGGAACTAATAGGGTAAGGGGAGGGGATTGTGGTATGGAGGATGCTGCCGGGGGCATGTTTAGGGTAGGGGGAGGTGTACGGCCACGAGAGGGCACCGGAGAAGGGGGGTGTTCTGCGGTGGATGAGGAGGGTGTAGGGGTGAGAAGGGAGGTCCAGATGAGCATAGGGGAAGGACATCGAGGAAGTCGAAGCTTGTTGGTGGTGAGGGGAAACCGAAGGAGGGGAGGGGAAAGGGTGCAAAGCCTAACTTCGGAGGTGGGCGAGGAGAACTAGGAGGAGGGAGATGGAACCAGGAGCACCGGGAGGTGGAAGTACCATACCAAGGTTGGAGGACTGCAGACCAAGAGAGGGAGACGAGGAGGGAACAAGAGGGAAGAGAGGGAACCTGATGCGGGACAAACCGGCTAATCCGGGCTAAATCGACCGAAAACGAGACAAACCGGCGCTAATCGCCGCTAAAACATCTAAAGAACCCAAAATGGAGCGGAACCGGTCCAAACCGGTCCAAACAGGCCCGGACCGGGCTCGAGATGGTCTGAACCGGATTAAACCGGCCCAAATCGGCCCGAACCGGCCTGAACCGGGCGGTTCAGGTGCTTGAACCGGCTTGAACCGGCTCGAACCGGGTCAGAACCCGGTCGAACCGGCCGGTTGACCGGTCTGGCCGCGGACCGGCCGGCCGCGGGCCGCGCGGCCGCGCTCGCGCGTGGGACGGGGGGGTCGTGGCGCCTTCTCGCGGGCGATGCCTGTGTGGTCGCGTGGCCACGTCGCTGGCCGTCGCTGTCCGGACGCGTGGAGGCATCGCGTGAGACGCCGGGGAGCCGCGGGCCGTGACAAAATGCCCGCGGGGAGGGCGGCGTCCGCAGCGTCGTGGCCTTCGTCCCGGACGGGTTCCCGCGGCGGAGCAGGTGCCGTCGCCCTCGCGGAGGCTTCGCGTCGTCGTCTCGGGCGAACCGCAGCAGCGACGGTGCGAGGAGGCGGGGAGAGGGCTCGGGGCGCCAACGCCGCTCGCATCGTCGTCCGGACGGAGCCCGCGCGGCGTCCGTGCTGAGGCCGCGTCGTCGTCTCCGTGCGAGACGATCTCGCGGTGGGCAGGGGAGCAGGGGAACAGTGCCGCCGTCCTCGACGAGCACCGACAGTGAGCGAGCGGGCGGAGGCGGAGCCGGAGGCCGACCTTCTCGCGGACGACGGAGATGGGGACGACGGCTTCGTCCGGCGGCTGCGGCGTGCGGGCGGGTGGAGCCGGAGATGACGCCGAAAGGGAGCCACCGGGGACCGGATCCTCTCCCCTCTTCTCCTTCCGCCTCTTCTTCGACTCCTTCTTCTCCTCCTTTCATCTACATCCGTCGGGCCAGCTTGGAGGAAGACGCAGGGCGCTCGGTGCTGTCAGAGGAGAGGAAGAGCCGAGAAGAACCAATCGCGATGTCGTCGATGGGAAACCGAGAAGGGGAAGATGAGAGGAAAGGCACGGAGGCCAGAGGATGAGGAGGAGAGGAGGGGAACGGCCACCTGCCGGAGGATGGAGGAAGCAAGGGGATATCGCCTGGAGGGGGGGTGGAGAGGAAGGAGATGGGGCAGAGCCCCTGCTCGGGACACCAGGCCGCAGGCCTTTCCAAAAATTCCAATCGTTCTTGTATTGTCCGATGGAACTCCTCCTCTTATATAGAGGAGACTAATTACAGGACTGGACACTCAAAATAAAATATTTACAAACATGTCCATTTCAGGACTTGAAGAAAATATTTAAAAAAGACTCCCTAAAGACGTAAAAATTGACATGGGCAGAAAAAATTAAACCTAAAACGACAAAACAAATATTTACAGGCTTTTGTCCCCATCAGAACCCTTTTTCTTTTTTTCTTCAACCAACCATCTCCTTATTCATTGACTTGGGGCTCTATAAATGGAGGTTGACATGTTACAAAGGGGACCTCTAAAAAGACTAATTAAATGGAGGTTGACAACCATGCTTATAGGTCTTTGCCTGATTTCTAATTTTTTTTATTGTTTCTATTTGTAAAGAAGAACCCTTAATCTTAATGCCATGCTATTACACCTTTTTTTAGTTGTTTAAAGTGTCTTAATTTGCTTGCAATAATTTTTTTTCTCCGTGGGGTTGTTTGTGATGGAGTTGGGGTTGGAGTTAGAGTAGCATGTACTTGGATCTTTCATGTCTTCATCTTTAGGCTAAATGTCATCTATTTTCCTTTTAGCTCATGTATGATACTCATGATCTAACTTTGGAAGTTGTTTGTTTGTCTGCTCCATCCACGCAGCAAGTGGGTGCTACTTTAGGAAAATATAATTCATGTCAACCACTTCACTGGCTCCTTGATGTGCAATAGTTGTAGTTTCAGCTCATTTTTAATATGGTCCACCTGCAAGTATGTAGAATCTCTCTAGCATTTCTTTAACGCTTTTGGATATTCTTGATTCTCAAACTCATGTTGTAGTGACACAACACAATTTTTTTCCGGTTCATTAAATGTTATTATATTTCTTTTCCTGATATAAATTTGACTAAATGTACTCTAGTTTCTCTCGCATTGGAAAAATTTTGTGCTTTGACTCAGTATGTGACCAATAATTGTAATAAATGGATTACATCCACTTATTGTATTCATTTGAACTCACCACTTAATTGTTAGGAAGAACAATAGATAAGTACATTATTGATAACAAACCTCAAAAGCATTCATGATACAATTAGGGCAATTTACACATACCTAGAGCAACATTGTCATACGAATATCTATTTAGATCTAAGTAAACCCTAACTCTCATCGTATATGACTGTTTAAAATTTGAGAGTACACAAAGTTTTAGTGGTCATATGGGTAACACTATAACATTTGATAAATAAACACATAATTAAGGTATCTGCACAATGGGCTCAATTGCTGTGTTGTTCTGTTCCTATGATGTGGCTCAGGGTTGCTAATTTTTGGCTCAATATTTATAAAGTTTTGAAGTGATCTTGAGGCCTTTTGCTAAAGCTTTGTGAGGCATAAGACTCAAAATTTATTGAAGTCTAAGCTTCAATTTAATAAAAATTATATAATTTATGAATATTTAAATAAATAATCATGTAATCTTTGAACTATAAGTCTCGTAATTTATTGAGATATTAAGCATCAATTTAAGAAAATATATAATATTTAAATAAATAATTATATAATTTTTGAACTATCTAAAAGAATTAACATCAAACAAAGTATGATTAATTATTTGTTGTTTAAACCTCTATGTTGTATGAATAAACAAGGTTTGATTAATACTTCAGAGTATAAAATGTGTAAAACTTTACTTGAATAACATTTAAACATAAGTAATGTATTTAATACTTGTAATTTTTACACTCGTTATTTTTTACTTATATAGATATTGCAATCAAATAAATTATATAGATTTTAAAACAATACTCATAGAAAATAAAGCCAATGTATGTTCTTAAGGAGTAAAAAAAGGTGCTATAAAATTTTATGTGATGGAAAGATGAAATATTTTTCTCTTTGTATTTTTAAATGGTTCGTAACACTTTTTTCTCGCTTTTTATTAAAACATCTTCGCTTTTTTCTCGCTTTTCTATATTAGTCAAATATAGTGAGGTAGTGAGGTGTAAGCTTTACATGGAGAAAAGCATAAATGTCATATTTTACTAACAAGGCATAAGTCTCACCAAGGTGATGAAAAGCCTTGCCTTGAGTTTAAGCCTCAACATCTCGAGGCAAAGTATTTTTAAACAATGTTTTGACTCAATTGGGCTCAGTATTTTTGGGTATCAGTTTGGGTTCTACAAAAGCTTCTGCTTTTGGAACTGGTTCAACTGCACCTTTACTATGGATCTGGCTCAACCATGTAGAGAGTTGGGGTGGCTAACAACATCTGTAGATCCAGCTCGCCCCTAGGTAGAGAATTGCCTAGGTGTTGGGCTTGGTTGGACTCTGAGAGATTGTGATGGCACCGAATCCGTTGATGGCTTGTAGATGGCTGGGTATCGTGGCATGAAAATGGCACATATGCGAATTGGACCTCGGATGGCATTATGGGCCCAATAAAGCTCTTCGAAAAACTTGTAAAGATGTGATTGTGTGTAGATAGAGAGGGAGAAGGTGTAATGCCTCATAGGAGAGTCCATAATGGTGCGGTCACAAGTTTGACCAATCTAGAAATTATAGGAAGGAGAAGATATTAGGATGGAGAGAGTGCGCATAAGATAGCGAGAGGGCTTGGAGTCTAAGTGGGGTGATGTGTGACGATTGAGAGGAACGTCTCAACTATTAAGCAGGATCAATGGAGGCGCAGTGATGGGAGGAGGTTGGTGTAGATTGATTTCCGAAAGGGAGTTTCGGGTGGACCAGAGGTGTAGGAAGGAACCGGAAGACTTAGTGTAGAAGAGTCCACCAGTGACCCACAAATGGTGGAGACTAAGAGGAGGAGCCAAGATGGGTAGATGTAGAATTGGAAGCTGGAACAGATGGAGCCAATTGGTGATGGAGGGGAACATTGAATAGGTTTCGGAATAGATCTCTTCAGACCAAGATCAAAGTAGCAGAGTAGAAGCCTTCAGAGGTGAAGCAGAAGCTAGAATCTTCCGGAGGTGAAAAAGAGATGATGGAGACTTGTCACATGTGGAGAAGAACATCCATGGAAGAATTGACAAGAGCAGACTGCTTTCGAGGGTGAATTGGATGAATCAAGAGTGGGATGTCTCCCGGAGGTGATGAAGGAGAACGGGGGTGGGGGTGGGGTGAGAGAGAAGATACTAGGTCACCTATCGGAGGTGGATCGTCTAGCGATGGGGGTGAGAGGGGGAACACAGGTTGCCTACTAGAGGTGGAGGGGATCTTGAATGAGGCTGTCATTCACATTCATCAAGGGAACGCAGTGGGAAGCCATCGCCTCGTTGGGCAATGCCGTGGAACTCCTATAACCAATGACAATCTTGCCTGAACGTCGATAAGAAAGGGAGGGGGAGGAGAGCAATAAATTGATCACGGAAAAGTCATATATTCTCCATCATATCTTTTGATTTCACTAGCGTTGGGCTTTTATAAAAGCCCACCTCTACACTTCAACGGTTCAACCCCTCTTTAAAATCTTATTATGAAATGACCCCATGCATGTTAAAAGAAAATACATAAAAAACTTCTAAACTCTACTAATTGTTAAAATATAGATGTATCATATCCTCTAAACTCGAATGATGTCGACTCCAAATTCTTCTTGTATCAGATCCAATCTCATCCCCATCATAATCTTAGTGAACTTTTAATAAGTCAACATAAGTTAGTGGTTTTAGATGTTACGATCAAGAGACAGAAGCACATTTTAAAATATATATTTTTTTTTTTTGGTTAGAATAAAATAGTGAGAATTAATAGGGTGAAGCAAAAGACATTTAAAAATGAAAATTTGAAGATAAAAGATTGGAAGATTGAAATGGTTTGAGCATATTAAACTAACATAAGAAAGCTCTAGTTAGCATATTGAAAAATATCATAGTAGAAACAAAAAGTATTGGTAGATCTAAGTTAACTTAGAGAAAGATAATTTAATATAATTTGGATTATTTAAATATTTGAGAAGTCATAACTCAAAATTAACGTATGTGAAAGAAGAGAATCTTTATGGCGGTCTTAAATAATTTGTGATTAAGGCTAGAGTTGAAGTAGATTCCCAAAAGTTATTGTCGTGTACCAAATGCAGGTGCTTAAAGAGGGCCCCAAATATGATCAGGCACTAGGAGATGGCACTTAAGCTGCAGGGGCTCAAAGGATAGGTCCGATGCAGGATCACAAAAATTTGGGCCCATTTTGGGTCACATATTCCTGATGCATTAATCAGCCAAATCTGGTCCAACCTTTGATATCCTGGCTCTCAGATCTACTAATGATCTCCATTCAACACCCACGACCTCCCCTGAAAAGGGAAAAAGGGATAAAAGGGGAGATCCCTCCCTCAACCACATGGAACTACATGCCATGGCTGTTTTATGACCTTCGCTCTCCATGACCTTTGGTCGGTCTCTTTGTGATCATCTTTAATCTATATATATATATATATATATATATATATCCTAATCATATGCTGAAGCATCTCGGCTGCATTATTATTCTTTTGGTCATTATTACTACCTTGAGAGTTATGATCCCAAACTCTTTTGCATTCTAGAATTATGGGTTAATATGTTCCATGTTTTTTCTAAATTTTTTTGATTTGCAAATATTTATGCACTTCAACAAGTTGATGGGGTAGTTCCGATGGACTCATCAGGCATGCAACTTTTATCTCGTTGGAGGGACTTCCACATTCTATATTCTTTTTGTAGACCTGCCGACTATTAGCCAATTGATTTTACTGTAAATGGCAGGGGTTGAAAAAAGGTGACCAGCAGACCATACTCGATGATTTCAACAAGCAAGGATCTGGGATTGTTCATCCTTGTGCTGCTCCTGTGGTTGTTCCGGCTGCACCAGCAGTCCATATCGCCGCACCTCCAACAAGCCTCGCCCCCACCCCAGCAGTCACGGCGGCCCTTGCATCCCGAGAAGACGTTCTCACACGTGCTGCTGCACTTGGGAGAGGTGCTGCCACCACTGGTTTCAAGAGGTTTCTTGCTATGACAGAGGCTGCCAAAGACCGAAAGGATGGGCCATTTCGCAAGCTCTTTAGCCCATGACGCTACTTGCCTCAGCCTGTTCTCATATGGGTCTTCAGAGCGTTGTGTCGCCCAGAAATCCATTCATTTTATTTGCACCATTATTTTTATCCTATTCATTTTTCCTTTATAACTTCAAATATGGTTACAAGTTACTACCCACAGACCTACTGCTTTTGTATGAGCGATAAGAATAACATGTGAAAGAGAAGTTTGATTTTCTCTCTGAGGCCATCAAAACCATCGCGAGCGGCAGGGGAGTCGGTTGCCACCTAAAATTCAGGCAGTCCATTTCTGAGTTCGCGTGTGAATGAAATTTTCAACTAGGCTTTTCTTTTTGTTAGTGACAACTGATAACTACGATGAAAACTAGTTCAGCTTTTAACAAAACTACTTGATATTCTCTGTCAACTTATAAACACGTTTCCTAATTTTAATAATATTCGCTTCAACAATTAAGGCAAAATTGATTGTTTAACTAGCCATTTTTTTATAGAGCTCTTTAGCTGGGTTATCTATTGATTTAAGTTTTTTTTTCTTTTTGTAGCAACTTAACCTGAGTTTGTTAAAGAGAAGGATATACCGTATGAGTCGTGTTCATCTCCCCACTTTAATTACGAAGTCTCGGGACGGAAACCCTCACGGGGGTGGATCCCGCGGGGATCCAGCTGCATCTCGATCTCTCATCGCGCACTGCGTTGTGCGCACAGCTAGGGGTGCAAACGAGCCGAGCTGAGTTGAGTAGTATGGTGTTCAAACTCGGCTCGTTTATTTTACACGAGTTCGAGTTCGAGCTCGAGTTTTAGCGAGCATGTGAAATCCTTGTTCAAGCTTGGTTCGTTTATTAATCGAGCCGAGTCGAGCTCGAACTCGAGTAGTAGTTAGACTAAAATTCAATTCATATTTAAACTTAAGCTATATACAAACTTGTTTATAAACCCAAAATCAATAAAAAGTCATTTGTAAAACTTTAGATTTAGCTCATTCATGAAACTCAATTTAAGTTTAAACTTAAATTTTGAATTATTTAATATATTTAAGTGACAATACATAAATATTCATACTTAAAATTTAATTTTTAAAAATAAATATATACTATAATATTTAATCGAGCTACTCGCGAGCTTATCGAGCCGAGCAAGAGTCTGTTCAAGCTCGGCTCGTTTAATGAGTCGAGCTTTATTTTTTGTTCAAACTTGTTCATTTAACAAAATAAACGAGTCGAGTCGAGTTTTTATCGAGCCGAGCTTCGAGCTATTGTCGAGTGTATTGGTTCGTTTGCACCCCTACGCACAGCTGGTCGTTGTGCTATGTGATCAAAAAAAATAAAAAGGTTGGCATACTGATTTGATGGACGCTGCCCGTTTGGTCCGGGCGGTCGGACCCGATCGGTGCAGTCTTGGGTGCAGGTGTGCACACGCCCAGTTGCACTATAAGAAATAAAATTATTAAATGGCACTATTCCAGTGAAGGACAGTTTCGCATAATGAAACAGTGATGCAGTTTTATGCGCTCTCTCTCTCTCTCTCTCTCTTTCTATATATATATATATATGACTGCCAACTGATCCGACTGGATTGAAATATTGCCTCGTTGCAGGGATTAGCACTATCTATATTCTTTTTGTAGACCCGCCGACTATTATGAGCTAATGGGGTGTTTGGTTGCATAATAATAGAGATTTTTATTTTAACTTTTAAAAGTTATAAGAAAACTTGTTAAAAGAGGTGTTTGGTAACCTTGATAATTTTATGTTTTGAAAGTGATTTTCTTCTTAAACAAAAAAGAGAGTCTCACCTCTTTCTTTTTTTCTTGTGGTCCTCCACTTTGTTTGATCATGAATGATAGTAATTGTTTTTTGTTATCACAACCATCCAAACATGATAATTTTATGTCATGAGTTGGTTCACTTTTTATTTTGATATAATTTTTTAACATAAAAGTGTATAAAAAATTATCATGCAACCAAACATCTCATAAGTGATTTTTCTGTAAGTGGCAGGGAGTGAAAAAAGGTGACCGGCAGACCATACTCGATGATTTCAACAAGCATGGATCTGGAATTTCTTACTTTTAGAGTAGTTGTATCTAGGGGGAGGAAAGGTTAGAGTAGTTATTTCTTACTTTTAGAGTGAAAAATTCCATATGATGTTCTTCCTTATTTTTGTTTATTTATTTTTGTTAGAGTAGTTATTTCTTACTTTTATAATATATGATTGCAAATTATAGCATTTACTTGTGCATCCATATTTCAATAAAGATAGTTTTGAAAATATTTGTCTTAACTATATATTAACATATACGTTAACGATATTTAGTGAAATTTCACAATCCATCTCAGATGTTACTCAATAAAAAAGTAGATGACGGGTAAAAGTCTCCAACCTTTGAAGCTAAAAATAGAGCAAAATTATAAAAAATTTCAAAATCAGACATAATGTTAAAGTGATATTAAAAACAAACCGAATGTTAACATTATTGTCTTAAATAGACCTATAATTATTTTTCACAAAAAAAGAAATTTTTTTATTAATTTTGAACGAATGAAAGTTTAATTGTTTTATTGTAATTATTCTTAATGGATGAATTTTGTGAATGATAATTATTACTCATTAGAACTTGAAAGATAATAATTTTAATGAACAAAAAATTTTACTCTGATCATGTTTATCATATTTTAAAATATAAATATATAAATTAATTATGAAATTATGAAAAGAGTTGCAGACAAACAAATAAAGAAATATGTTTTTCAAGAAAATAGTAGATCACATTTTCGTTTTCTTTGGAAAAGTTACCCTATGAAAAATGTTTTCCTAGACTTTACTTTTGCGTGAGACCAAATGCACCCATTTTGCTGATACTTTGAAAACAGTCAGTGAATTAAATAGTATAACTGTACAATTCAACTTAAGAATTGTCGAAGGCTTGAAAAGTCACCATTATCAACTGATGTCGTAAGATAAAATGCATGACAAAAATAGCAACTCATTGGAAAAGACTACGAATCAATATCATTTTAATGAAAAGACAAATAATTGAAAGGATAACAAGGGGGGAACAGAAGAACTTTAAAAGAGAAAAGGTCAACAATTATAAGATAACGAAAAATGAATTTCAATATATAACCAAAAGGAAAATAAGATCCATTTAGCACCCTTGGGCTCCATGAAGTGGAGAGCCTTATATATAGTGACCATCATATGACAGTATTTTATGTTATATTGAACTCAATTTAAACTACTTTGCTGCATTTTCCTCCGTAAAGCAGTTCACAACTTTGCAGAAGGCACATTGTAAAATGTGAAGCGAGCTATCTGTGATATTTGTTGCGTTTCTTTTATTTTGAACTCCACAGAAGTTACTATGACATTTCTTCCTTTCCTCACTATGCGTGCCTCAATAGCCAGTTCCGCCTGCATATTTCATCCACATAAAACAATAATTAATCTAATATCATCAAATTTTAAAATGGACGTTAGCTACTGCCTACAAAGAAAGAATAGTCAAAAAGTTATGATGGAAAAGTTAATGCAAAGATAAAACAGCAATATACCGATAATAAGTCATAAATAGTACACTAGAGAAGAATGTAGCACTGACCTACTAAATTTTTGTGAAGACAAGGGAATTTCAGAAATGGATCTATAATATTTTATGCATTTTAATTTATATAATTTTTACATTCCGAAAAGTCTCTCTTAGCCAGCATTTGCTTCTAAAATAAGCGCTTCTAGTTAACTTAAGTAAAAAAAATGTACTAAGATGGAACTATTCTTTTCTTAAAAATTAAGAGTCCTCAATCCCTACCTTAAACATTTGTACCTCCGTATATACCCCTCTCCTACATCTTGTCAACACCATACCACCACGATGCAGACACTGTATATGACAGTCTCCATGCTTGTGTGGCGACCAGTGTTTCTCTCCCACTGCCCCCTACTCAGAGGTATCGTTAATAGTTTGAAGTAAAGATAATCAAAAGGAAATTAATTAGGCAGTAAAGAAAGAAGACCAGTGGTGCAGCCACCAAAAAGTCAAGAGGAGGCTGCGGTCGAAGTGTTCTTGAGAAAGATATGAATGGAAGTCTCCAGTAACAATAGCCAACCACCAAGTGCACCGGTGCAACAAAAGAAAAATGGTGGGTGACTTTGAGAGGGTTTCACAACCCTCATCACCAAGTGCACCGGTGCAACAGAAGGAAAATGGTGAGTGACTTTGAGAGGGTTTCACAACCCTTCTCTATCTCCAACTTATAGAATCGTGCATTGTTTTACTTGATTCGGAACATTTCCTTTTTTATACTAAGTATAAATGAAATCAAACTGAATGAAAAAGGTATTTTTGGACGGTTAGGTCAAAGTGACGATCATATTTTCTTATAACAACAAAAGAATGATAAAAGAGCACAAAGAAACAGAAAAGGCACAAGACAAGGTAGCCCACCATGTAGGCATCAGACAGCAAGAAGCCAAGAACCAATGGCAAAAAACAGATCCTCTACCTCTCGAGATGATGACACAGGAACTGAAGAAATTTGACGGATTCTTACTAAAACACCAATCCCTTACAAATGAAAAGCCAGTCTGGATCAATAGTGCAATAGAAAACCTGTTGTTGAATCCAAAAAGAAAAGTTGGACCCCGAACATCTGCATGATTCTGCCACGTTAGAATCCTTACAAGTTACAAGCAAGAAGATGATGGTACTGCCTATTATGCCCCAAGGAATCTCGGGCTGGAGAACAGCTTTCAACCAAAGAACACTGACGTTACCAAATTGAAAGAAGAGAGGCCAATATTTCTTCTTTCACCAAATAGAAACAGCATGGTAACACTTTAAATGCTTCCAACTTGATCTATCCTTAGTAAAATCTTTATCATGCCACTTCCCATAAGAAATCTTAACATTGATAGAAAAATTTTATTCCAAACCACATAATGCCAAGGGGCAGACCTTCCACCATACCAAGGGGCAGACCTTCCACCGTACCTGGATTGGTGGGTACTGATATGATCCGAAATCGGTCGGTATCGGCTGATTTTTTTAAAAAGAAAACCGATCATTATTTTATTTTTTATTTTTTCATTATAAAAATTTTATAAAAATCATTAAAAATCCTAAAAAATGTTAAAAATAAAAACCACTTATCCCTCAAGGGTGACTATTTCAGGTCCAGAAGGACTGTAACAAAGGGGCTATTCCACCCCCTCCTCCCTTACCTTGACTATTTCAGGCTCAAAAGGACCACTATTATGGGCTTCGTGCCTTGCTAGTCACCCCTCAGGTGACTATCAACACTGAACAGCCCCCCTCCTAGTTACCCATTTAATCAGTGAAGTTCTTAATTTTTTTAATAAATTTATATTATGAACCAATGAGTAATGACCGAGCAAAGAGACAATGATACACCTACTTCCCATGATATTGGGTGGGAACAAGACCAAATAGTGGATGTCGATAAGAAGAAGATACAATGTAAGTGATGTGACAAATAAATGAATGGGAGAGTATTTTGTTTGAAACAACATATAGGTGGGGTGGATAAAAATATGAAGAAATCTGACAAGGTGCTCGGGAACAATTGTGAAGCTATAAGAGCATACCTCAAAAGAAGAGTTTCACAGAGGAAAACTCGCATTGAACGAAAAAATTTTGCATGAGGAACTTTTAAGAAGAGATAGAGACTAAGCTAATAAGGTGTTTGGTCCCATTTTTATTTTTAATGCACTTTTATTTTTGAAATTAAGATTATTTGTCATCTCAATTTTAATTTTAAAATCATAAAAACACACGTCTGATGTGTTTGATAAAATTGGTATAATTTTTAAAATTTATTGAGTCATATTTGACAGCACACGTCTCACTCCCCTCTCTGTGTCATCCGCGACATCGACGCCATCTTCCTCATCGTCGGTTACCCCTCCGATGTGCGCCATGTCATCCTCAATCTCGCCATTGGCATCCTTCACAACCTCACCAAATCCTACTCCACGATCGACAACATTTCGCTGCGAGGACCACAGCGCTCGGGACAGCACCGTGTCCATTATCACGATGCAACGACAGTAGGGGCATTTCTGTCACGCCACGCCTGTCCAAGCAGAAGAGACGAGCACGGGGCGGCATGCACCTCGACAAATACCGTGGTTGGAGGCACCCATTCGTCCCAATGGGAGGTGACAGAGAGAGGCACGTCTTCTTCTCCGACGAGGCAGCGGCCTTTAGGGCGGCGACCCTTGCCCAAGCGAGAGCTCCAACGGTGCAAGCCAGGTCGGCAGGAAGAAGAGGGAGAAAGGGAGGGAGGGAGGGAGGGAGAGAGAGAGAAAGAGAGATGTACGAAATCTTCACCATCACAAAATGGTTTTGATCGTCCAATTTGATTGGAAGTCACCACGTCTGTGTCAAAAACAAAATAGGTCCTTACCTGTTTTGTTCTCAAAAGAGATGTGCGAAGGAGGATGTAGTGGTTTTAAAAAAAAAAAGGAATGAAAAAACATAACCAAACAGGGGCATCTCCTTCATTTTTAAAATTTAAGTCAAAAAAAAACCGTAACCCAACACCTTATAAACAAACTGAAATAAAAAGTCAATGACATAGAAGAACAACTAAGAAGAGCTTGGGTGTTAGCAAACAGTCAAATAATGAAGATGAAGAAAAAAAAGGAAGGGAGCATGATTCTCTAGAGCTGGGGATCAGGCATTTCGTCAACCACAATCTACCCGACCCACACTCACTAAGGGTGTCAGACCAGAACTGGGAACATTTCATCGATCTGCTTCAACACAACCCCTAGATGATCATTTGTTTAAAAAACAGAGTAACTCGCAATAAATAATCAAACAAACATTTAAGTGGGTGAAGACAAACACTACAACGGCAAAGCGAGTAATTAGACATATTTGCAAGTGATTTTTACATACCGGTAACAAACTTAAATATTTATGTTAGACATATCTATTATATGTACTTCTTTGACAATAACCTTTTATCTTAACTTAATGTAAGCACTCCAACATATGTTGCAAATAGTCCGTACTTATGTACCATTGTGAATGCAATTGGGGAGGCCGTACCAGGATTGTAAATCTCTACTGGCCAGTATATTTACATTGCCAACCTAGATAAAGATATGGATGAACGCAAGGCCTGAATAGAAAGATTTAGGTTAATCTAGAGAGAAAGAGGTTGCACAATGACGTGTGATAGGTGGACATGCATCACAAAGAGATCAATAATAAAATTTCTTAATTACTATTCAGAAGGCACAACATTTTTGAAGTTTCTTGATGCTTCGAATAAAATAAAAAATGCAGATTATACTTTTTCGCTTATGGATGTTGTAGTAGAAAAGATTGGGGAAAACAATATTGTACAAATTATCACAGATAACGAGCTCTCGTATAAGGCAGTAAGAAAGAAATTGATAGAGAGGAGGCCACATCTCTATGGGCTACATGTACAACACTTTCCATTGATCTCATGTTAAAAGATGTAGACAAGGAAACCTCAATTTCAACACTTGTGAGCAAGACACAATTGATAACAACATTTATCTATGCACATCTGTACTTGCTCCACATAATGAGAGATCATATTGAGGGGCACGATCTTTAATAGGCTTGGCCCCATTAGATTTACCACACACTTCGTTGCATCAACATAGACATACACTGGTCCGGTTCACACAATCACAGGAGTACATCATTTATATGGTTGACCTCTATAATAAGATTGATCAATTGGAAATCCTTGCACAGATGAAGCGTCTAATAACGGACAAGTGATTTTGAGAGAGAATTTTATATTACTTGTTCATCATTGAGTCACTTATACAAGTGTTGAGATTAGTGAACTCAAATGAGAAGAACTAGATGGGATACCTATATGATGCAATAGACAAAGCAATATTGAAAATAAATGAGAAACATCGTAAATGTTATAAGTGGTGGAAGATCATAGACGGGAGATGGCATAGAACACTACACCATGACGTGCATACAACAAGTAATTATTATTGTCACTTAATTTAATCATTCGTTCATTTGATGTTATAAACTATGTCATAGCCAGTCCCAAGCCTGAATGAGAAAAGAGAGGGGATGCGGTAGATGATAGCTAGCGTAAAACAAAGTCAGGGCATACCCACTTAACGACGTGTTACACCAAAGCTCGAATGTGGTGAAAAATACAACAAGGGTGAAAGTGTTCCCCGCATGTGATGAGCCATATAAGCACCTTAATGTGGTGTTAAATAAGCAAAAGTTTCCATATCAAGAATAGATGTTGGTGAAGAAGTTAGTCCATAATAAAGAGCAATATATAAGTTCACAAATAAACTCAAAAGCAAATAGACATTATTATACAAAGAAAAAAAAGAAAGAAAAAATTGAAAGAAGAATAAGAATAGGTATTTGGAATATTGGATCTCATACGAAAAAATTTATGGAACTTGTTGATAGTGTGAAGAGAAGAATGATTAACATTGTGTATCCAAGAAACTAAGTGAATAGGAAAGAGATGTAAAGAAGTAGGAAATATAAAATATAAACTATGTTATACATAAAAAGAAAGAAATAAAAATGGGGTAGGTGTCATTGTTGATAAAACATCAAAGGATGCAAATGTTTCAATAAAAAGAGTAAGATATAGGATTATTATAGTAAAATTGATTAGATAATTAATATAATTATTGTGTATACTCCATAAATTGGATTAAATAGCAAGATTAAAGAAAAATTTTGAGAGGATATTTATGACCTTATGCAATGTATTCCAAATAAAGAAAATATATTTATTGGAGAAGATCTCAATGGACATGTTGGAAACAAATGCAATGAATACGAAAAAATTCGTAGAGATTTTGTATAAGAAAATTTAGATGAAGAGAAAAAAGTTATAGAGTTTGTTATAACTTATGATCTTATTCTAACAAACACTTATTTTATTAAAAAAGAATCTCATTTAATAATATTTAAAAGTTGACAAAATAAAAGTTAATTTGACTTCATTCTCGCAAGAAAGTGGGGCTGCAGTTAGTTGTCGAGCCATTGATCAAGGTGCTAAAGCAAGTGGGCCCACCTCAGCAAATGTAGGGTCGGTAGGCATCTTGCCTTTAAACTTAGGCTGCATGGCCAACAAAGGTATATGGATCGGTATCAAAGGCGAGGGCATCAAGTAAGTGACTTAGGTCAGTTGGAGGAGGTGGGAGTTGAGTGATCTAGCTTGTTGCATTCCTGGAAAATGGATAGAGTACACTTGGTCCTTGGTGTATATAGGACGATAATCCCACGGCTTGCAATAAGTATAGTCGTACTTCAACTGCTTGTAATAGTTTTCTACCATTCCAATGATTCTCCGAACCTTAATGCCATAGACATCCTGTTATTTTTCCAACGATAGAAAGAATGCATTTTTTTGTTATTTTGTTATTTTTAATTTTTTTTTGTTTTTTATTTTGTATGTAAACAAGTTATGCATAAACTCCTGAATGATTAATGCAATGATCCTTTTTTTTAACCTTGGGTTGATGGATTTTTTTTACCTGGGATTGGTCTTAAACTTCATCCACCATTAACCTAAGATTCTCACAATCTCACCATGTTGGGTTAACTAGGTTTCTTGGGTTTTGGGATATCAATGCAACCAGCACAATCAGTGAAGAAAAAATCCTTTACATCTGGGACTTACGGAAGCCTTGGTAGAAGAACAAAAAACCTCAGTCAACAGAAGAGGAATTCTCCACAAGAGAGATTGGTAACCACCAAGAAAGTGTATGAAAAGTGAGGGTGTGTTCTGAGTGAAACTTTAACAAGTCAACATAGATTAATAGTTTTAGATGTTAAGATTAAAACACAAACAAACACATTTAAAAGAAAGGTTTCTCGTATAATAAAATGGTGAGAATTAAAAAGGGTAAAACAACAAACATCTAAGAATGAACTTCTTAAAATAAATGATTGTAAGACAGACGTAGACGTTGATGCTATATGGATGAACATGGTTATAAATATTAAAGAGATTGCTAAGAAAGTACTTGGAGAGTTTAAAAAACATGGTCCACCTAAAAAGGCGAATTGGTCGTGGAATAAAGAAATGTAAAAGGCGATTAAAAATAAGAGATATTGGTATAAAAAGTATCCAAGCATGATAACAACGAAGTTTATAAATAGTACAAAATAGTGAAAAAGAAAGCAAAAATGACTATTAGACAAGCAAGAAATGATGTTTTAAACACATGTACGAGAAACTTTGAACTAAAGAAGACGAAAAAAATATTTGTAGATTGGCAAGGATGAGAGAGAAAAGCTCGCAAGATCTTAACCAAGTCAGATGCATCAAAAATAAAGAATGAAAAGTTTTGATCAAAAATGATGATATCAAAGATAGATGAAATTTATTTTGATACTCTTTTTAATGACAAGTTTACTAAAAGTATAGACGGCATTGAGAATGTACCAATATTTAATTTGAATTATATTAAGAGAAATTAATTTTTAAAAGTTAAAGAAATATTAACAATGATAAAAACAAGGCATGTGGTCCAGATAACATTCATATTGAAGTGTGTAAATGTTTGAAAGATTTAAAGGTGGAATGATTAACTCAACTTTTTAACAAAATTCTAATATCGCAAAGAATATCAAATGAATAGAGAAAAAACATCATTATACATAATTAAAAAAATAAAATATACAAGATTTTGTAAATTGCAGAGAGATCAAACTCATGAGTTGTGCTATAAAAGTATGGACGGGTTATTGAGTGGTGATTATGGAAATGTACAAATATTTCAGCTAACCAATTAGAATTTATGTATGATTGATATACAAATGAAGTTACTTTTCTTATTAGAAGTATGATAGAGAAATATCAAGATACGAAAAAAGATTTACATATGGTGTTTGTTGACCTGAAAAATGCCTATGATAGAGTTTCAAAAAAGGTTTTGTGGTGGGTGTGGGAACGAAAGATGATGTATGTTAGGTATATGTGAATGATAAAAGACATGTATAATGAAATGACCACTAACATATGCACAACTAGAAAAGAAAAAAGAAATTTTCCTATTTCAATTAGCTTACATCAAAAGTCTACAACAATAAGTTAAGTCCTTATCTTTTTACAATATGATGTACAATATTTGCATATGATATCGTATTGATTGATGAGACACAATGAGTGAATAAGAAGTTAGAATTGTGTAAAAATACTTTAGTGACTAAGGATTTCAAGATAAGTAGAATTAAAACAAAATATATGCATTGTAAATTTAATGAAAACCAAAGAGAAATAGGTGATGATGTTAGCTTAGATAGGGTAATATTATCTCAAAGAACCCAATTTTTGCGATCAATTATTTAAAAGATGGAGAATGTGATTAAGATGCTAATCATAGAATTGAAGTTGGTTGGATGAAGTGAAGATTGCTTATAAAAGTTCTATATTTTCATAAGATAGTATAAGTATAAGACTTGCAATGTTGTATGGTAGTGAATGTTAAACAATAAAAGAAAAACATACTTTTAAAATAAGTGTTGCTGAAATGACAATGTTAAAATGGATGAGTGGTCACACTATTTTAAATAGAATCAAAAATGAATATATTAGAGAAAATGTAGGAGCAGCGAAAATTGGAGATAAATTGAAAGAAGGGTGATTGAGATGATTTGGACATATTAAACAGACCTAAGAAGGCTCTAGTACAAAAAGTGGAAAATATTAAAATAACATAAACAAAAAAGATGTGGTAGACCTAAGTTAACTTGGAGGGTGATTCAATATGACTTATATGATTTAAATACCTCTGAAGAGGTAACTCAAAATCGACATGAGTGGAGAAAGAGAATCCATATGGCCGATCCCAAATAATTTGGGACTAAGGTTTGAGTTAAGTTGAGTTAATTTGATGCTATCAACATGTTGTTATGTAATATGTCATGAATGCAAGATATTTTTTAAACCCGTATATACAAGATCAAGAAGTCTTGAGCAGTACTTTATTAATAATACAACGGATGTCAAGAACTCAATAAGAAAAAATAGAAGCTAAATTAGAAGTAAGTGAGAATTGTTATTTATTAATTGTATATGTTTTTACATACCAACACTAACAAGTTCTGTTATTTTTCGAATAAAATTCTATAGAATGAGAGTTGAAGTTTCCTCATATTCAGATATAAGATATTTATTTGACAAGGGTGCTCCTAGTATGTTGAAACAACATTTACATTCTATGATGATATTTGATATTCTTGTGGGAGTAACTCCATTGTTATTATTCTTTCTTACAACTGAGAGGTGGGTACAAGTAAACACAAGTGAATGGAATCCACTTACTACAAATGCTATTTGGATTCTCAGTTATACCACAATGTTCTCCCAATGCGAGAGGAACTGAAGTAAATTTAGCATAATCTATACCAAGAGAAGGAATAAACTAACATCATAGCATTTGATAGGTTAGAAAACTTGTTTTCTATCATTACAACATGCAACTAAGGATAAAAAATATCAAAAACTACTAAAAATCACTAAACAAAGATTTGTGACATTTCCAAGTGGACCATACGAAGAAAGAGCTAAAGCACAAGCACATGAACCACCTACTCAAAAGGTTGATGTGGATTATCTTTTTCAGGAGGAACACCCACTTGCAGCGTGGGTCGAGGAGAAGACATGCAGAGTATCACCAAAGTTCAATTCTAAGAATCGTACATGAGCTAAAGGATAATTTGATGATGTTAAGCTTAAAGATAAAAAGATGAAAGAGAAAGTTTTTGCTACTCCACCTCTAGTCCCAACTTCAGCCCTAGCCTCAACCACACAATCAACTCCAACGAGGACAAAGACAATAGCAAGTAGATTAAGATGCTTTTCACTATTGAAAAGGCCTAATAACATGGCATGGGGATTAATAGTTCTTCATTCTAAACAAAAAAGCAACAAAGAGAAGAAAGTTGAAAATCAAGCGAGAACCAGTCAATCCAACAGATAGTACACAAGCATCATCCTCTTTAGATAATAACGACAAAGAATTCATTTCACCCATTCAATGGCAAAATGTAAGAGATTCAAGTGGAGGTGGAGGTGGAGGTTCTTCGAGCAATGCACATACCAATTGGGCAACTGTCGATGATTTGAGTTTGAGACAACATTTGAGTGGCAGAAGTCAATGTTGGAATCAGAAGTCTTTTTAATCAATACGCGATAGCCAATTATCCAAAACCCCCTTGAGCTGAGGACTTCCAACTATATATTCCAGTCACATCTCCAGCAAACATTGAGTATGATTTTACTAAAATGGTTAATTCATTATTTTCATATGGATACAAACCAATCATGATGAGCATCCAAGAGAGTCAAGAAAATAAAAAAATAAAGGTTAATTCCATGGTTCGTTGGGTTGGCGACCCGGTCGGCCGGGTCGCCCGACCCGGTCGCTTTTTGGGCCGACCGACCCCGACCCGGCCCCGACTCCCCGACCCGGCTATTATTTTAAATTGAATTTTTTATTATATTTTTTCCCGACCCCGACCCGACCCGGGTCGGTTTTGGGGCCGACCGACCCGGGGCCGACCCCCGACTATTCCTTCCTTGGTCAATTCTATAAATATTGGTGAAAGAAAGATATAAAATTGCATTGCATATCAATATATCATTTGTATTATGTTACTTTTATTTAATAGAATAAACATCACCATTAAAATATATATACTTATTTTAAACTCTCTTCTAATGACACAAAATTGTGTTAGATAAGTGGTTTTTATTTTAAACAATTTTCAGGGGGCTTCCTATTTTTTAAAAAATTTTAATGATTTTTAAAAAATAGAAAAATGACCGATCTAGACTGATTTCGGATTGGTTTTTTCCTCCAAAAATTGGCTGATTCCGACCGATCCGTATCGGATTGGTACCCACTGATCCAGGTATCGATTCCGATCTGGCAATCCATACTTTGCAGCCATCAGTAAGAGAGGTTGTGTCAATCACCTCCAGTGATAAAATGCTTACATCCTCTCCCTAAATCCTTCAAATTCAATCCCAAGCCACGAGTTATGAACTACTGTTATCATCCTCTCCTTGCCAAGAAGAAATCTAGCGCTACACATTTCCATCATTGGACAACGACAAATGGGTAATGGCACTGTGAAGAGGGAAAAAAAGGTGGAGAGACAGCTGAAAAACCCATTTCACATAAAATCCATCATCCAGCAAAAAATAATAACTTCCCCTTGTGTCTACAATTTCCTTTCTATCATGTTAATTACCGGAGTTTGATACTCGCACCTCAATCTATTTGGGATAGGAGCACCAGATATTTAAGAAAAGCTATTAAATGATTGTCAAAAACATGAGAAACTGTCTGCAATTTTCGACTTGGAAGACATGAAAATTTTTCATTTTCTGGTAACTAATCTTCAATCCTAAACCTTTCAGGCAACTTAGAAAACTTTCAAATTGACTAACTTCTCATTCGCTGAAGACAACGGAATGGTGCTCAGCATATTGCAAATGTGGGCCAGAATTTTACACCAAAATCCCTTGAAACGATTTATGTACACAGGTAGTCTTCCACATGGAGCTGACCTAAGGATTGTGATGGAGAAGATTTTAAAAAAATATATTAATTAATGTTGATTTTTTTGGGTCAGTCCATGTTTGTAAATATCTTTTCTTAGAGTTCTTTTTGTAATCAGATAGTCCTCTATATAAAGAGGTGCTCCCAAAATAGTTCAATAGAGATGTAGTGAAAGTATTTTTTTGAAGAGCACTTCACGCTGGTTATGTCTGCAAGGGTGCTCGGCCCCATCCGTTCCTCTCCCTCCCCCTTTCCCACTCTTCTCTGTACCCTGACCAACAGGGCCATCTTCTCCCCCTTCTTCCTCACCTCCAGAAGGACCCAGGCGTTCATCCTTCCAACCCCCAACAGTAGATCAGTTTTCTTCTCCTCTCTCCTCTTCTAAGAATCTGCCATCAATTCTATTACTGAGATTTTCCCACTCTGGTTTATCCTTCGTCAATAGTTGTTTGGTCAATTGGTGCTGTATGCTGCTCTGTCCAAACTGCTGCAGTTCTTCCCTTCTTCAGCTCGGCTACTGAAATCAACGTCAACAGTCTGGCAGCTCCACAGCATCCACTCCTCTGTCGACGTCTACGGCGGTCAACATGGCATCAAAGGAGGCAGATACGGAGATCCCCATATCTGACGTCCCTCGGCATCTTCCTCCGGTGTTCGTCTTCGGCAACCTCTTCATCTCCAACAACATCAACAGTTTCAGACCTGCTCGTCTGCTATGCGCCTCTTCAAATCTGCCTAGAGCTGCTTCACCCCCTCGTCTGCGCAAAGCGAAGAGTCTGGTGATTCCTGGATGGGTGCAGACGACATCGAAGTCCCTCGTGGAGAACCCCTCCATCGACTTCCACTTCGCAGCAACTCTTATTCCTCCGACAACGTTCGACAGCATCGCTTCTTCCAGCAACGAAGCCCCTATCTGAAACCGACGATGCAGTGCTGCCCGCACCCCAATGCCCTGTTGCCTTCTCTACAACCAGATGAGACAACGAGTGCGACTGTGAGAACGAAGCTGCCCTCGACCGCACGGCATTCTTCTTGTGTGCTCAGGTGTGTGCAGATGTCGCCTCACCAGCCTCCTCTCACCTGCGATGCCTGCCGAGCTGGTCCTCGTGAGCCCCACTCGATTGTGCCCTCAAGCATGGTTCACTGGATCGCCTGGGGGTCACCCCGGGTTGAGCGACCCAGACAGTTTCCAGGCCGACCGGCCCGGCTCCAACCTGGCTAGGGCGACCCTGCGGCGGCCCTGTGTAGGGTCGCGCGAGCCGGTGTCAGGTCGGTCAACCTTGTTGGCCAGGTCGCCTGACCTAGTCCAACCTCTGTCCAACCCAATCGCTATGTTTTATAACTTAATTTTTTTCTTTCAGGTGGCAAAGCCCCTCTGATACCCCCCACAAGCGACGTTGCCCCTTGACCTCCGCGACTTGACCGCACAAGTCAATTCGTGATTCCTGAGCACCCCATTTATTAATAGTGTAACAATGTTTCACTATCACTTATACTATTACATATGGTTAAAATTTGTGATTATAAATATATAATACATATTTAAACTTTATAAAATTATTTCTTAACCGTCTTTACTCTTTACTCTTTCACTTGAGATTAACTCTTTCTCAACATATACTAACACAACGTAATCATAAAACATCATATTTACTTATATTCACATATAAAACACTCATATTCAATTATAACATAAAAATATAATTATATTCATGTATATATATTTTTATGCATACGTAAATATATAATATAAAATATATTTTATTCTATTATTCTTATTTTTATATAATTTTATATTTTTTTGAAAAAATAAATAAATTCAACCGCATCCGACACGGGACACGACCCAGTCCGACCGGGTCAGATTTAGGGTCAACCGACCTCGGGCCGACCTCCGACCTAGCCTTCCTTGCCCTCAAGCACTGACAGGAGCCCACCACAACCAGGCACGTACCCCAGCAATCCTCTCCATCAAGCACAAAGAATAGGTAGGTTTGAATTTTAGGCAGTTTAGTCAAATTTGGTAATTTAAAAATTGATTTCAACATTTTAGTCGCTATCGCATTTTAGTCGATTATGTTCCACATCATAGAGGAGAATGATGGGAACATATTTTTAGGAAAAATTTAATTGATGATGATTTTTTTTGGGTCAGTCCATGTTTGTAAATATCTTGTCTTAAAGTTCTTTTTTTAATTAGAGAGTCTTCTATATAAAGAAGTGTTCCCGAAACAGTGCAATAGAGATACAGTGAAAGTAAATTTTAGAAGAGCGCTTCACACTGGTTACATCTGCAAGGGGGCTCGGCCCCGTCCTTCCTCTCTCTCCCCCTTTCCTGCTCTTCTCTATACCCCGACCAAGAGGGCCGTCTTCTCCCCCTTCTTCCTCACCTCCGGGAGGATCCCGACATTCATCCTTCAAACCTCCGATAGTAGTTGGTTGATTATTGTCGTACGATGCTCTCTCCAAACTACTTTGGTTCTTCCCTTCTTCATATCGGCTACTAAATCAACATCAACAATCCAGCAGCTCCACGACATCCACTCCTCTATCGACGTCTACAGCAGTCAAGTCGGAATCGAAGGAGGTAGACCTGGCGATCCCCAGATCCGACCACCCTCGGTGTCTTCCCCCACCATTCGTCTTCAACAATCGCTTCATCTCCGATGACATTGACGACTTTAGATTTGATCGTCTGCTGCACACCTCTTCAAATTTGTCGTGAGCTGCTCCTCCCACTCGTCTGCACAAAGCGAAAGGTCCGACAATTCCCGAATGACTACAGACGACATCAAAGGTCCCTTGCGGAGAATCCCTCTGTCGACTTCCCCTTCCTGGCGACTCTTATTCCTCCGACAACATTCAACGGCATCACTTCTTCCCACAGCGGAGCCCCAATCTGAAATCGACGATACAGTGCTGCCTCCACCCCTATGCCTTGCTGCCTTCTTTGTGTCCGGATTAGATGACGAGTGCGATTGCAAGAATGAAGCTACCCTCGACTGCAAGGAGTTCTTGTGTGCTCAGGTGCGTGAAGATGTCACCACACTAACCTCCTCTTGCCTGCAATGCCGTGCCAAGCTGGTCTTCACAAGCCCCGCTCAATTGCGCCCTCAAGCACCTACAAGAAACCACAGCAACTGGCAAAGTTCCCCGGCGACCCTCTCCGTCAAACAAAAAGAATAAGCAAGATTGATTTTTAGGCAATTTAGTTAATTTTAGACATTTAAATTTTGCTTTCAACATTTTAGTCGCTCTGATCATGTTTTAGTCGATTATATCCCGCATCAGATTGTTTGTCCTCTAGAGCTACCCAAGAAAAAAAGTTATACATCGAAGGACTGGCCATTCACAAGAACTAAAAATTGGTCTCCAAGTTTATTACTCAAGATATCCAAGTTGCTTCAAATCAAATGAGCAATGAGCATTTTCGGTTGATTTCATCACATATTTTCTCAGAATC
The DNA here is from genome assembly GCA_036172225.1 of Cryptocoryne crispatula var. balansae. NCBI lineage: Eukaryota > Viridiplantae > Streptophyta > Magnoliopsida > Alismatales > Araceae > Cryptocoryne > Cryptocoryne crispatula. The sequence continues at coordinate 8,558,549 of CM069929.1, read as the reverse complement.
AATCTTAATGAATAAATTCCTTTCTTCTTGGTCTTCTGGTCATGGATGCACTCTTGGCACTGTCATAAAGTTATCAAGTATAAACCTGCCCCCAAGGATTGCCATCTTGCATCTTTGTTATTCTCAAGAAAATTAGAGTGGAAATCTAGGAAAAATCTTAGAAGATTGAACTTTAGGGGTGCCAACGAACCAATACACTCGACAAGCAACTCAAAACTCAGCTCGATAAAAACTTGATTCAGCTTGTTTATTATGTTAAATGAATAAGCTTGAACAAAAAATAAAGCTCGACGAAGTAAATGAGTCGAGTTTGAAAAAACTCTTACTCCACTCAATAAGCTCGCGAATAGCTCGATTAAATACTTGATTTAATATTTATTTTAAAAAATCAAATTATGAGTATTAATAGTTATCACTTAAATATATGAAATAAATCAAATTTTGAGTTTAAACTTAGATCAAGTCCCATAAATAAACTAAAGTTATAGTTTTACAAATGACTTTTAATTGATTTTGAGTTTTATAAACAAATTCCTATTGAGTTTAAAATTAATGTGAACTAAACTTGAGTAAACCTACTATTTGAGCTCGAGTTCAACTCAGTTAAGTAACGAACAGCTCGATTAAGTAACCAACAAAGCTTAAACAAGGGTTCAACATACTTGTAAAAACTCAAGCTCGAACTCAAACTCAAACTCATGTAAAATAAACGAGTCGAGCTTTAACAGCATACTACTCGACTCGACTCGACTCGTTTGCACCTTTATTGAATTTCGAAAATGTTAGTCTAAATGTATATTATAAGTGTAATTTGGCATTGTAATCTCTTCAAAATGGGACGAGAACTGAGAACCAAGATTGAAACAAAATAGGACAACCAAATCCCAAGCTTAGTACTAAAAGAGTTTACAGAAAGAATTAGATCTAAAAAGACCTTCAATCTTCATCCTGACTCAATGATGCATATAAAAGTTTACTCTCTTTGGCAATGTCTTCTTCCTATTATACAACTCAAATAGTATTAACTTCGATGTAATTTATGTGAATATTTTTTCTCGACAAGAAACAACATGAAAATAGATTGTATTGTCATATTCTCATTTGACCAAATTTTCGTCTAACAATATGGCAATCATGTTCAACTTTTATCTCGATCTAGGACTTGATTCCAATCTAATCCAGATGGAATCATGAAAAATAGGCATGAAATTGTTGTGACTTGATATGACTCAATTTGAGCCAAGTTGGAACTGACCAATCCTAGACGATTTCAAGTTAGGATTGACTAGTCCAAGATCAAGGTAAGCCGAACCCTATTGATTAGTGATGCAAGACAGAAAAGAAGATGCCGCCATCCAGATGCGTCGGTGGGCCCAAATAAGCTAAAATGTACCTATTCAAGCCCAAAATCAGCGACCGAGCATGAATAGAACTCCAATCTACTTGAGCCAAGACAAAAGCTGTTGAACCTAGTTGAAAGGTGCCGAACTACATTGAACTGGCTGTAATCCGGCCGGACTGAAATGGGCCTAAACTGCTTGAACCGGCCTGAACCGGCCTTGGAATGTTGTGAACCAGACTGAACAAGGTCTGAATGAACTGAACCAACTCTAGACTGGCTGAACCACCATTGAACCAGTTTTTAGAAGACCGAACTGAGATGAACCACCCTGAACCGAGGCTAGACTGGCCTCAGAACAAGTGAACCAGACAGAGCCGAGTTTGGAATCAGCTGGACCAGCTACGAGCCAGGCGGACCAGCTGGATAGACCAGTTGCGAACTGGGTCAGGTCAACTTACCACAGTGGGATTGTGGAAGCGACGGGGCATCCACGAGTGTGAAAAGGAGAGCCCTATAGGACTCGTGCCATCTACAGCATGTGAGAGTCAAGTGGGGGTGCCCAGGCATGTGCAAGGCTGCACGTGAGGTGAAGCCTCGGGGTCATGGCCACCCACGGTCATGCTCGATGGCATATGAAAGGGTGCCGAGTCCCAACAATGCTATGAGGGTTTCTTCGTCTTCATGTCACCCTTGTCGTCCGAAAGGCGGAGAAAGGGGCGATGGTGCAGGTGGCGGCAAAGGCACGGCTGGAGTACCTCACATGAAGAGAAGAAATCAGGAGATCCTCTCGGCATCGTCTTCAAAGCTCTTCCTTTGCTTCTTCGTTCTCCTTCGTCATCTACATCTAGATTTGGGGAGAAGTCATAGGAGAGTGGGTACTGTGAGGGCCTTCGCCCAATGTCGTGGAGTGGTTTGGGAAGACCACATAGGTCCGGGGATCTCCAAACCTGCTACTTTGTCGAGGTGGTCGATGCCGACCGAGGACTACCAATGCCAGTGACATCAATGTTGTGGAATCGGTGAAGGGAAGGGGAGGGGTGAACGACACGGAGGCCGGAGGTGGAGAGGAAGCCAGGATCTCCCAGTGACGAGGGTACCTACAGGGCAAGCCGCCCTTCGCAAGACACCAAGATACTCTAAACATGATCATTCATTTATTGCCTTCCATTGTTGAGAACAGAGGCTCTTATATAGAGTTGGACATTTGCAAAATGGATCTCCAAAAAAAACTAAATAAAAACAAGTCCTTTAAAGAACTGAAATGTAAATAACACACAAAAGACTACAAATATTAAAATAAAATATGAAAAATAAACTCTAACACTACTGATTAAAAAAAATCAAATATGATGTCTTCTTAAAATCCCAACAACATATCCAAATAATCGGTTAATCTGGTCCTACTCACTAATAAGCTTCATCGGTCCAACCAAATCATCAAATCCTAGTCAATTTCAATGGAAATGTTACATTCTTTAATAGGCATAGTGAAAATTGACATATTACATTTGGGCCTCTTTTGTCGATAGAGAAGAAACATAGTAGTTAGTTAATTGATTTTACTTTAGCTAATTGTAGAGGAAGAAGAGCACTTAGTTTATAGATATTTAACTGAATAGGTATATTTTTATTTTATACATTTTTATCATTTTATGGGTATTAATTATCCTTTTATAGGTGTTTAAAATAAATTTTACCATTAAGTCTCTAACATTAACATTTTATAATTTTAAGCACAACTGAGTCTCTAAGATAGTGTTTAAAATAAAAAATATAAAAATGCATGGTAACTTATATCTTAATTTATTCTATGTGTTCTTCGTTTTATTTATTTTTGAAGGTTCATTGGATTGATTAATTATACAATGACATATTTGGAATTGAGACAAAATTTTATTTATTTTAAAAATAATTTAAAATGTGGGGCATATTTAGAACTTGAGATAAATTACAAGATGGATTTGTAAAAAAAGCCTTTTTATTTTATTTTTTAGAGTCTTTTAAATGAACATGTAATTTCAATTTTTAAGAGAATAAATTAGTAAAATAAATAGAATACTATATAAACATAATTTTTTGTATATGTTCCTTGGAAATAGAATACTTAAAAAATAAAACAAAAATTATTAAAAATAAAAAATCCTGGATCGGCTGATACTTGACTGTTCCAGGAGGGGGCCTGTCGCAGCTGGATCAGCCATTATGGCTACTCCACCTGCTATCCCTATGATGGATCCGCAGACCGATCAGATCCAACCTGGCATACCTTGGTCCTAAGTGCTCTTTGATTCTTTGGCTTTTCAGGCATGCTTAATTCAAAGAAATATGCAACACATTCATGGTTAGAATACTGTAACGGTAGCAACTCATACCGAATCATCAACTCCACACAAGAACCATATTTTAAGTCGCACAAGGAAATAGCCTCAGATAACAGCAAGGATTCCGGAATCGATTCCGATTCCGATTCCAGGAATCGGCCGGAAGGGAATCGATTCCGGATCGGTCCGGAATCGGTTTTTTTTTTGAATTTTTTTTTCGTCAAAAAATTCCAAAAAATTCAGGAAAATTCTAAAAAAATAGGAAATGAGTTAGAAAAAAATTTAAAAATAACCAATGCATTCATCCACAGGACCACATCGAATAAATACTAATGAACTCCAATTGAAGACTTGAAGTTAAGTACATATTCCAATTCCATTGATTCAAAAATCAAAGAGTTGATACATCATAAAAAAAAAATTACATCATATCAATCTATTACCAATATCCAGGATATAGATATGGGTCTTCCTCCTCTCCTTTTCGCTCGTGATGCTCCTCCTCGTGCTCGGTCTTGTATACTTGTCCGGGACCGTATCCGTATGAAAATAATGCCGATGCCATGCCATCAAGGTCGTATGGATCGGATCGCGGACGACCGGGACGTAGCGAGAGGATGGTGGAACTAGTGGTGTAATCCCTTCTTTGGTCGACTGGCCAAATGTTGGATCTCGTGGCTCCGTAATATAAGAATGCGGTGTCGCTCATCCCGGCGTGTAATACGGCTTTGGAAGCCGTGAATCGAGACTCAGTGCTGTAGATGTTGCGTCGCGTTGGTATGCACTCCTCGTCATCACCCGAGGAGTGAGAAGGAGCCTGCGTGCTGTCATCAGGGCTGACAGGACGCCTGACCTCTAGCTTCCTTCTCTTCACCTCTTCAGCCATCTCTGAAGTACCAGAAGGACCGGAACTAACAGCCCGTTGAGAGGCAACTCCTCTCCCATATGAGATGTGCAACTCCTCCCTCTGCTCGATCCTAACAGCCCGTTGAGAGGCTCTACCTGTCATGTAGCCTCTCATCTCCTCACTCTTCTCCCTGGGCACCTTGTCACATTTCTTGACATTCCCCCATGTTCGACAATATGTTGTTTCGGCCCGGAACACCCCCCCCCCGTTCATCTCCTTCCCACACCATTTGCCTTGTACCCTCTTCTGACTAGGTCTACCGTGTGCCCGTGTTCCCGACCCGCGTCGGAAGCACGTCTTCTTCGCATCACCTTGATCGGCCATCGCTTATATGCAAAAATTGTAAACAATGCACTAAAAATGATTAGATAACATAAAAATTGATTTAGACAGTGTTCGGGAAGCGGACAACCCAAGTAACACACCATTCGGTATGTTTAAAGGGTTACGTATTTGCGGAAACGGTCGTAAATTAACGTACGGGATATCACGGAATTTTTCCGTGCAAAATGGACTTAAACGGACGGACTTGTTCGGTCGGAAATCACAACGTTTAACGACGCTCGGACTCGTCGGAAACGCGTAAGAATGGACGTACGAAGCTTTCGGCGAAGAAATCTTACCAAAAACCGGTCAAAGATCGAAGAAGAGGTTGATTCGATGCCGGTCCGAGCTTGAATCGGCGGAATCCCTTGAAGACCTAGCTTGGAATCGCCGGAATCGCCGGAATCGCCGCCGGAATCGCCGGAATCGCCGCCGGAATCGCTGGAATCGGTGGAATTGGGCAGGAATCGACGCTGGATCGACGGAATCGACGCTGGATCAACGCTGAATCGCCGGAATCGCACGGAATGCTTTGCGCACAGCACGCCGCCGCGGGATCGAGAGAATCGACCCCCACGGGTTGACCCGGTCCAGAATCGAACCGGGCCGGTTGACCCGGTCTTCCAAAGGAATCGGTCGGATCGACCGATTCCACAAAGAATCGCCTGGAATCGGATCGATTCCGACCGATTCCAGGCGATTCATACCGATTCCGCGGAATTCTTCCCGGAATCGGTCCTTCCGCCGGGAATCGGATCGGAATCCGATTCCGGAATCGGTCAGAATCGGACCGATTCCGGAATCGGTCGGAATCGGACCGATTCCGCCGATTCTGCAATCTATGGATAACAGTCTTCCTGTAGAAAAAACACTATCTGAATGTTTCTCATTGAACTATTTTCTTCTTACAAAAAGAAGTGGATTTCTAGCTTAATTTTGTGAAGAGACAAAATTACAAACATGTAACACACGCATAGGAACATGACAGAAGAGAGAGACGCATAAGAGGAAAAAATTATGATAGCGAAATTGACTTAAAAAACACCGGGGAATTGAGTCCTTCAATGAGAGGAGTTCGCTCACATTAAGCCTGCCAGCAGAAAGGTAAGACACGGCCGATTCCCCCAGGAAGAACCCCCCTTCTCCCGCCACTGTCCTCAGGCACGCCATGGCTACCACCTCAGCCACCGTTGCCACCACTCCACCGTGCAGGGTATTGTAGGGGTTCTGCCATACGAAAAGGCGAAGGAAAATTGGAGATCCACACACCGAGGATGAGATGACATCGAACAACACGGAGGAAGGGGGTCCTAGGACTCTACTCACGGTGAGCTGCGGAACAACGACGAAAGAAACTACCACACGACCGCGCTCGACCGCCTCAACCTTTACGGAACCGCTTGCGAGGGCCGGCAAGAAGTGCGCCTTTGTGGAGGCTTCCGGGAGTTGCGTCGAGTACCCCAGGTGGTTGAAGAAGCGCTCGACGGCCGGAAAACGGGACAGCGGCGGCGCGCCTGCGGGCTGCACCTGCTGTTGGTCCGGGGAGGGGAGCTTGGGTTGGTCATCGTGGGAAGCCATGGAGCTCTGCTACTGTTGAGGGCGGCGATCGAGAGAGACCAAATCTTGGCTGAGTGGCATGGAAAATGGAATCATGGAACGATGGAAATATGCGATCAACCATCTCCTGTCTAAATCGGTAAATAAGACACCACAAAAGAAAATAACAATTTTACCACCCTTGCATTACAATATATGCCAATAGATCAAAAGTTCTTTTTCTTTTTCTATCTATTGTTTGCATACCTGCGGATCAATGAGATTTCTCGCATTCGCCGGTCGAGCGTCGCTCGGTTAGCATCACCCCTCGCTCACGAGAACTAGGGGCAGGGTTCGAATGGCCGTTGAGCCGACCATCCTCTTGGGGGATGGTTCTTTGTGAGGATCGAGCCTATCTCTCGTCGCTACGCGAGTGTGGGCCGTTTCATCCACGATGACCCAAAAAAAAAAGAAAGAAAGAAAAAATTCCTTGCATTCCACATATATCGTCTGAGAAAAGATGCAGCAGCGGTCACAGCTGGAAGCAGCTGTATAGATATATATTGTACTATTTGACATATTCAAAGTGCTCTAAATATTTATATTATTTATAAAAAGGATATTTGACTGTTTTGAATGCGTAGATAAATGTCATTACTATAAGTCCAGGTAATGAGCCGTGAGTGTTCTTTTTAAAATAACAGTTTAAAATTGTATTATCAATATTCATACATATTTTATTTACCAAAATAGCACCTTCTCTGCTTCGAATCCGGATGTTTGGCACCGTGATGGGACAACACGGTTTTCAACTAATTTAGAGTGGTTTTAGTCTTTATGATTTCAATTACTTTATAGCAAAAACAATCAATAAATTAGTTACTAAAGTAAAATTAATTATATTTAAATATATTTATACACTTAAAATGTTAATATGTTGATCTTTAAAATAAAATTTAAAATTTATATATTTTAATAATTTTAATAAAAATAATTTTATTTTTTATTATATTTTAAAAGTTATATTTTATTTATTTTTATTTATTTTACAAATAAAAATAATTTAATTTATTATTTTATAATAATATAAGTATATAATATATTTTAATTATACATATGGTGGAGCTTTATTCGTGACTAATCAAAAAATCCGACATGCAAGAGAACACATCTATAGATGAGGTTCGTGTGGATAACGCTAGACGCCATGCACTTGGAAATCTTAAAGAGCATGGATTGTCCTTTGCTCTTTCTTCTCCAATCTTAAAGGAATAGTTAAATCCCGCAAAGGTAAATTCAAAATTATTTGAATCCAGTAAATGATAATGTCATTCAATTTCAATTAAGACAATGATTATGAAATCTAAGGAATTGACATTTCTGTTGCTTTAGGTACAATTTCTTACACTATTGTGTAATAACATTACAATAATTTACTTAACAACAAATCCGATTTTCAAAGCTCGAATAAAAAATGTGGAACTTGATTTCCACTTCATTAGATTGTTGATTTTAAAAAAATAAATAGTAATTCATCGCATTACTAGTAAAGATCAAATTGACATCTTTACAAAGCCACTACCAACATTGCATTGTGAGTTCTTAAAGAGAAAATTGAGCATGCTTTCCTATCCAGTTTGAGGGGGCATATCAGACAAAAATTTGTGATGTGGAATCAGGATAATGTGGCACACTGTTGTAATTCCACATGTAATTCTAATCTAGCAAAGTGTTATTTAATGTACACTTGTAAGCGTCAAGTATATATGTACACAATGAATTCAAATGCAGTGAGGTGAGAATTTCTCCTGCTCAATTATGCTTTCGTCTATTATTCACTATGTTTCTCTATGCTTTATGTAATACTTGTTATATCTCTTTTGCACTTCAACTACATCTCAACTATTTACCATTGCCAACTTGCTTGCTCACACCCTTGCCAACCTTATCAGGTCGTTGCCTAAGTGCCAATGTAGTGACGTTCTTTTACCCACTATCATTCCATACATCCGCACGTGCTTGGGTTTGTGCCTCATTCTGCACATACATGCCCGTTAACTATCTTTCCCATGCCACTATTGTTGCACCCCTGTGCCCCATGTTCAAATAGTGCCCTACTAGCCCTTATGCCTAGCCATGTTCAATCATCTTGTTGCATGTATTTCAAAAAAAAAATGCCTAGTATTTGGGCATCAATCGAGGTAAACTTTTCAGCTTGCCCTATATGACTACAATGTACAAAAAAACATAGTAAAAATATGTTCATTAAATTATGATTAAAGATTGAGACATGATAAAATACTTCATGAAATGAAAAGTTTAAATGCAAAAGTAAAATAGAATTATCTTTAACAATAAGAAAGCATGGTCAATTACTTTTAGTTAGGTTTGTAGGCATTTGATAAAATCATGTGTTTAGTCATGATAAAATTAGCATATTTAGTAGCTATTTAAACTAAAGAATATTATAACTTAGGTTGTGGTAAAATTCATGTTGATTGGGCAAATACATATAGTCAAGGTGTTTTATTGTCAAAAATCATATGATAATAATATCTAACATCTAATGTATGCAAGGAAAATAAATGTGCATGTGTTTTAAGTGAATCGTGCATATCCTCAATGATATAAGTCTAGTTTGTTGCATGTATCAGGTGTGACGTAACATGTTGTGTTAATTTGACGTGAATGTCAACAATTAGGAGGTTATGCTTGATGTATCTTTACTTAACAGGTAGGAATAGGTATGTATCTATTTGTGTTTAGAATATGTAGGTATGAGATTGTACTAACAATGTGAATAGAAGAGTTTTGTAATGATTAAATTAGTTAATTGGCCTAAGCATACTAACTAGTAGTCTTCCTAAAAGATCATTGATCCTAATGGGGTGTTTGGTTGCATGATAATGTGAGTTTTTATTTTAATTTTTAAAAACTGTAAGAAAATTTGTTAAAATAAGTGTTTGACAACCTTGACAATTTTATGTTTTGAAAATGATTTTCTTCTTAAACAAAAAAAGAGGATCTCACCTCTTTCGTTTTTCTTGTGGTCCCCCACTTTATTTGGTCATGTGTGGTAGTTACTCTTCTTTGTAATCACATCCCTCCAAACATGATAATTTTATGTCATGAGTTGGTTCACTTTTTATTTTAATATAATTTTTTATCATGAAAGTGTATAAAAAATTATCATGCAACCAAACACCCCATAAGACTACTCTAAATAAAGTATGCTTAACTTTGAAACACTTTTCAACTAAATTTCTAAAAAAAATATAATCAGAGTTGTTGTATTCTTATATTGAGTTGGTATAACAATCATACTAACTAGTAATTTTTCTAAGAGATCATTGATCCTAGACTACTCTAAATAAAGTATGCTTCACTTTGTAACACTTTTCAACTAAATTTCTAACAAAAAATATAATCAGAGTTGTTGTATTCTCATATTGAGTTGGTATAACAATCATACTAACTAGTAGTCTTCCCAAGAGATCATTGATCCTAAGACTACTCTAAATAAAGTATGATTGACTTTGAAACACTTTTCAACTAAATTTCTAACAAAAAATATAATCAGAGTTGTTGTATTCTTATATTGAGTTGGTATAACAATCATACTAACTAATAATCCTCCTAAGAGATCACTGATCCTAAGACTACTGTAAACAACAGATGCAGAACTTCGAAACTCTTTCAACTCATTCTAAGATAATATTTAATTAGAGTTGTTATATTCTTATATCGAGCTGATATAATCTACTTTATTTAAAGATTTGATACCATCGTCAAGATCAGACCAAACATATCATGTATCATATATTAGGAATGTCAAAATTAATCTTTCGACTAGTTTTTAACTCTAATACCATAAGTAATAATTTAATTAGTTATCGAACCTAATAACTATGCTAATTAACTCTTTTTAGGAGGTCACCAATTCCGAGTTATTACACTTTTTCACTAGCGCAAAACATAGTTTTTTAAAAATTGGTTTCCTGCTTCAAATTACACGAGGGGTGGAAACCAAAACGAAAAATGTATTGTAGTTTTAAAATCTTCTTTAATCATTGGGCAACCTATTTTATTTTTTATGTCTTTTACAAATTCATCCAAACAAAGACTCTTGTTTTAAGGTGTGTAGATTTTGAAACCAGAGAATATATAACTGGGCATTTTTCAAGCAACTAATTAAACGCTTGATTGTCACGCTGCCATCGAATATAAACATATATGTACATTTATGCACGTACGTATTTAAAAAGTGAGACAGAGTTGTGAATAATTAGGTATCTGGAATATTTATTCAGTTCCCTAGGTCGTGATCTAGAGATATTCTAGATAAGTCAACGGAGGATGAGGTCAAACTCAAAATCAAATTTCAAAAGGGTTAAAACACAAAAACGCCTTATTGAACGCAATGGCATTCATACGTACGCACGACGGTGGAAAACTCGAATGGGGTGTTTGGTTGCATGATAATATTTTGTATATTTTCATGATAAAAAATTATATTAAAATAAAAAATAAATCAGCTCATGATATAAAATTATCATGTTTGGAGGAATGTGATAACAAAAAAGAATAACTACCATTCATGATCAAGCAAAGTGGGGGACCACAAGAAAAAAAAAAGAGGTGAGACCCTCTTTCTTTGTTTAAGAAGAAAATCACTTTCAAACTATAAACTTGTCAAAGTTGTCGAACACTTTTTTTAACATTTTTTCTTACCACTTTTAGAAATTAAAATAAAATCCCCGTTATCATGCAACCAAACATCCCATAAACCCGAATACCTTTTTTTATTAAACTTAACGACATTGATGTTTTACAAATTAAAAGTTAAAACAACAAAATTAGGGAAAATTGCCATACTAATCGTTTTAAGCCCCATAATTTGTAATTGGTCTGATTTATTTACTTTTGAACATCACAAAACATGGTCGAGTATAACACCCTTGACATCTTGAGCACGTAATTTTGTTCCATACGCCTTTAAGAAATTAGATCTAGATGCCTATCAAGCACTTGGATATAACTTTAAATGCTGATATATCTGATTTTTTTAAGATGTACTTGCATTGAAATTGTTTTTTTCTACTCGGAAATAAATCTCCATGGATAAATTCATCCGGTGAGAGTGGCGTGGAATTATTTATAAATAGGCTCTGACATTTTGGGTTGGGATTTGAGCATGCCTAATAAGATAAACAAAAAAAAGGATTAATCAACATTGACTCTTAGTATAGAAACAATGAAAGTACTTACGAGATGTTTGGTTACACAATAATTTAAGTTTTTGTTATAATTTTATATTTTTGAAATAAAATTGATTTAAAAAGATATTTGATGATCATGATAATTTTATATTTTTAAAATATTTTTATACAAAAAAGAGAATCTAATCTTTGTTATCTTATAGTTTTGTATTTTGTTGAATCATATATGGTAGTTATTTTTTATCACATCTTTTTAAACATAATAAAATTTTTTGTTATTGATTAGTTTCTATTTTATTTTAATATGATTTTTTATCGTAAAAATATACAAAAATTATTATATAGCTAAACAGGTCGTTAGTTTTTATCCTGCCCTGAGCATGGACAAGGGTGAAATTTTCCCATTTAAAACTTACCTCTAGCTTTACAGCTAGGGGTGCAAACGAGCCGAGTCGAGTCAAGTAGTATGGTGTTCAAGTTCAGTTCATTTATTTTACACGAGTTCGAGTTTTAATGAGCATGTTGAATCATTGTTCAAGTTTGGTTCGTTTATTAATCGAGCCGAGTCGAGCTCGAACTCGAATAATAGTTAAACTAAAATTCGATTCACATTCAAATTTAAGTTATATACAAACTCATTTATAAAACTCAAAATTAACGAAAAGTTATTTGTGAAACTCTAGATTTAGCTCATTTATGAAATTCAATATAAGTTTAAACTTAAATTTTAAATTATTTAATATATTTAAGTGACAATATATAATTATTAATATTCATAATTTAATTTTTAAAAATAAATATATAATATAATATTTAATTTAGTTACTCGCGAGTTTATCGAGCCGAGCAAGAGTCTATTCAACTTCGACTAATTTAATGAGTCGAACTTTATTTTTTACTCAAATTTATTTATTTCACATAATAAATAAGTCGAATCAACTTTTTACCTGAAGTCTAACTTCAAGTTACAGGTCGAATGTATTAGTTAGTTTGCACCCCCTCTTTATGTTTACAGCATTCAAAATTGGGAAAATTGATTACCGGTCCAAATAAGAAAATGACTTTAAGGTCTAGTCCGTTGACCAAAGTTCATTCATTGTACATCCAAAATTCAAATTTCCTTTAACGCTTGGTCCATTCCGTCACGGTCTGCTCCGCTTCCGTTAACTCTTTTTTTATTTTCTTATTATGCCCTTTCAACATGTTCGCTACGTCTAAGGTTATGATTTGAACATCCTTTGTATGAAATTAAGGAGCTTATGGGATTGAGCACAGAAAAAGGGAAGACAACACAATGTTAAACGAAGAGAAGACATAAAAATATTAAATTGATTTATGTCAAAAATTAAGTCTAATAAAAATATTAATAATATTATCTTTGTCGTATCATCTTTAGTTATATGTATTTTATAATTAAAAAATATTATTATATTTGAAACTCTAAAATATCATGATTAAAATATATTTATACATCATATTTATTATATTTATTTATGATCACAAAATATCAATATGTTTGAAATAGAAAATTATTCATTCTATTTATATCAAAATTTAAATATAACACAAATAATAATTTATGTGTGCCTATTTTTATATTTATTTTGTGTTGAATGCAAAAAAAATAAATATAAAAAAATATTTTATGTTGACAGATCAATTTATAATTCATCAAGTATAAAGTTAATTTTTTATATTTTAAATATTTTATTAAATATATTATAAATTTAGATAAATTTTATTTTACAGTTTATTTAATTATATTATAATTAATATTTGATGTTTTAACTTTGTTAATATATTATCTATTTTATAGAAGTCCCGCCAATAAATTGACGTCAAAAGTAGAAGAGCGAGCGGGAGATTTTGAATTTTTTGACCTTTGTTTTGAGGGTAAACATGATATTTTACCTACCCTTGGACGCCTGTTCCTATGTTATCGTCACTTTTGGAGTGGGTATGCAAAAAATTGTCAAAATCGGATCTGCAGTTAACTTGAATATTTGACCTGACCTTTCATCAAAGCAGGCCCGTTGAAACGGACTGGGTGTTAATTTCCTCTTCAAAATTCGAAGAAAACTTTTTTATTTATGGGAAGTAATGCGACGACGGAACGCCAGCCGCGCAGCGAGACGCTGCGTCAGCATCTCGAATGGTGGGTCCCGCACCACCGCCCTGCCCGGCACGCCTCGCGGGCCCCCGCACCCGGCTTTCCAGCTCAGCCCAGCCGGCCGAGCACCAGTCCCGGCCGCCTGTCCAGTGACATAGCGCCACGTGGACAAGGCCGTAAAAGCTGCACATGGGTCAGCGAACGGACAGGGGAAAAGCGGCCAGCTCCACCGTGGTCTGATCTCTGCCCATGCACGGACAGGGAAAAAGCGCCAAGCGCATAGGTTATCATAATCGGAGGAATTTCACGCGTGTCCCTGTAAAATCTCATATTTTCTCGGCCACCCCTCCCCCCACCTCTCTCTCTTTCTATCCCTTTTTTCTCACTCTTCGCAGATAAATCATTGTTCCAAAGAAAATAATTCACCTAGATACCTTCGCCGATTTTTGCACAAAAATCATCAAACAAATACAACGACGAGTAACCCCCCCTCCCCCCCATTTAATACGGTCATGTAACTGTTACAGTTTTTTGTTATTAGAATGTGTAATTTATTATTATGAGATGGTAGGATAACCAAAAATATATAAGATTATTAACATATTATATTTTACAGTAATATATAGTATTTCTTAGTGATAAAAAGATGTCGAAGAACCCTTTCGATGATATCCGCTATCGACACAAGGATACTTACACTAATTCATAGCCCCTAAAAAGGTAAGAGGTGCAGTTTAAAATTCGAATTAAACCCAGGGTCTAGAGTATAAAAAATCTCGGTAGAGCACCGTATACAAGTAGTAGTTTTAAAAGGGTTTTAATCTGACTAATTACTAAACATGTCTTCTTAACCCCCCCACCCCCCGGAATTTAAAAGCTTGCCTTTCTTATAGTTTTCCTCGTTAATGACCTCGAATCAAAACGAATATTTGCAATAATTACCCTGCTAACGTCTACGGAGAGAGGGAGAGAGAAAGTAAGTAACGCCCATCTGCTCGATGATGCCACGTGTCTGCCGGATTCTTCGCTACAGCGCGCGCCCGGCAGGCCGAGCTCCAGCCATGGCGACTATAAATACGGCCCCGCTCCAGCGACGCCGGTCACCCGCGGGCTGACCGACCCTCTCCACCCTGCTCGCCGAGATCGAGATTCTCCCCGGCCGCCTTTTCCCGTCCCTCCGCCGCCGGCCTCCTCCCCCCCCGTTGCCTCCCTTTCGTCTCTCGCCATGGCCGGCGTTGAGGTAAGCAAAACCGCTTGCGACGGTCGAGATCTTCTCGTCTTCCGACGGCGATCGCCGCTCGGTCGGTCTTGCTATCGTTATGCGCCTACGTCGCCGTCGTCTCCGGCGGCTTCCGGCCGCGGTGTTTTTCGTTTCTTTGTTCTTTTCGCCGCGTAACGGTGAGGCCGACGATCCGTCGGTGGTGCGATCCTTCTGTTTTGGTCCCCCGCAGGTGGAGGTTCCCGTCGCCGAACTGGAAGCCGAGGTCCCCGCCGCCGCGGCCCCGGCGGAGCCGGAGCCCGTAGAGGTGCCCAAGCCCGTGGAGGAGCCCGCGCCGGCGGAGGCGGAACCCCCGGCGCCAGCTGCGGAAGAGGCGCAAGCGGCGGAACCCGCGGCGCCGGCCGACGTGGCGGCGGCGGCGACCGAGGAGACGAAAGAAGAGGAGGTGGCGCCGACAGCCGACCCCTCGGAGGGGGATCAGGTGGCCGCCGCTCCGCCGGCCCCGGAGGCGGTTGAGGAGGCGGCTCCGGAGTTGCCGCCCTCCGAGGACGGTGCCCCGGTCGCCGAAGGACCCGCCAAGCCGGAGGAAGCTGCCCCGGAGGTGGAGGAGGCGGCTGCGGCCGTTGATGACGCATCTGATGCCCCGCCGGCGGAGGAGCCTGCTCCGGCTGCCCCGGCAGAGGAGTAGGCAAATTGGAACAAGCAGGAAGTGAGGAAACGAAGAAAGAGAGAGTAGTAAGTAACCCAAGATGCAGATGGAAGCAGCAGAGAGAGAGAGAGATAAACATCAAATCTTGAGGTTGTATTGTTCAATAAACCATTTTAATCATGTTGAGGTATTTAGCTAAGGTGTTGAGAGAGTAAGAGTGAGAGACAAGATGGATCTGGGAAGGCTTGGTGTTCTTGAGTAGATTCTCGGCTATCTCTGTATGCTGCATGTCTGAAGTCTCCCTAATATTTGTACTGGAAAAGTCTCTGAGTTCTGCTTGTGTTTTGTGGGTTGATCTGATTTGTTTCGTGGGTTTCTCTTGCAGCCTGTCCTTGTATTTGTTTGCAGTCCCCCTTTCAGCTTTTCTTGTTTTGTTTTCAGCTTTTCTTGTTTTGTTTTTCTGACGATGATGCAAATTCAAAAAAAAAAACACCTTCGCGCACACAACCTAAATTTCGGATAAAAAAAGATTTGATGTGCTAACTCTTCGTAATTTTATTTCACTGCCGAAGTATTCTGCAGGCAAGCCAAAATCCTCTCGTTTTATTGTTCCAAGTCATGAAACAGAGATGAATAGGATAGGAATGAGAAATAGTGGGAAACATGTTAGATGGGTAACAAGGCATCATAATAATCTTGGGAGGCATCTTGGTCCTGCCAAGGCATGCTTCTTCCGTCATGGGAAGTTAAATCAGACAGCAACATCTTCGTACACGTCATGACCAACAAAACATACATAAACGGTCAAGAAGAGAGTGAATAATTGCTCTGATACGAGTACAACCATGACGGTTCATTACTTAGTTAAACCTGTAAAATAAAATCAAATCGATAATTTGATTCGATTCGATTTGATTTGAACTATCAATCTATTTAGTTTAATTTCTGAGATCTTTCGAGTCAAACTAAATCACTAAATCGAATAATCCGAATTAGATTAAATATTTTATTTTATGTTATGTATAATATAGTATTTATGTATCTTTTATTATAAAAATAAATTTGTTTCAAGAGTTTTTAAGATAAATTAACGAAATGTATAGACAAATATATTAAATTTTAATAGAATGTAATTTAAAATAAAAATAAAATTATATATTAACATATTTATTCTACCTTAATAAAATATGATTTGAACTGGATCAAACTAAATCAAATCGAATTAATTTGGTTCGGATCGATTTGATTTGAGAGATGGTTTGGTTTGATTTGATTTGAGAAAAAATATTCAAAATCTAAATCAAATCAGACCATGAACACCCCTAAGTACAGCAATGATGAAAAAATAGGATTCATTTTTTCTATGTTATATATTATATATAATATAATATATAAAAACTTTTACTTTCTTAGAAATGAATGAATATATAGAAAAAGATTATCTTACGTCCGGAGGTCGACCTCCGGACTCGTCCGGAGATATTCCAGATGAGTCAAACGCATGAAGAACTCGATGGAGCAGTCATTTGGGATAATGACCAAAGTCGTCTTATGATGGTAATTATTGATTATCATAACCTATTTTTCTTTATAATCCACAGTTCATCACGGTGGGATTTTAATTTTTATTCATATTATTTATAGGAAAATATGCAAGGATTGATGAATCCCAAGATCCGAATCCTCTGGATGTCAGTATCGCAGCCTCCACTCACCGCGGAGGAAGCTTTCGTATCCGTGTTTGGCAGAGATCGACCAGACGGATCCGATGTGGTGGGCGAGGTGAAACTCGTCACACTTGGTATACGGTGAGTCAAGCGGAGGTGCTTCTAGCTCGACTCAAGAAGTTCGAGAGCTTAGAGATCGTGTGGCGAGGCAAGGAGAAATCAATGAACGTTATGAAGAACAAATAACTTCATTGAAACAACACCGGACAACCACCGTAAAATCATTCCAAGATAATTTCGATCGCCTCAATCCGATCATTGAAGGCTTGAGTCAAAGGTTCCCGACTCCCGATGTGCCATCCACATCGGGCATCCTCCGCCTCAACAAACAGCAGGACGTAAATGGCGATGACGACGAGGACTACGAGGATGCCGAGGGAGAGTGAAGATGATGATGAAGATGAAGATGAAGAAGATGAATAGATTAAGATGTATTTTTTACTCTCTATGAATGTTATTCATATGTATCAAAACATTTTGTGTATGAATGTGATTTTGAATATGGTATGTGAATATGAATTTAAATTTGGTGAATTTCAATTTTGGTATGTTAATGTGTGTTGTTTCATCCTAATTCGGTGTCCGTTCCGAGTTTGAAACGAGCAATCCGGCACCGAAATTATTAATATAAATCAATTTTTGATTGGTAGATCCGATTTTAGATCTTTATGAAAGTTTCAAGAATGATTGATTTTCCATTGATCGTATAATTGATCCAATCCGGCCAATCAAATTATTTTTTTTTCGTAAATTTATTATTGACGGCTATATATAGCCGCTAATAAAGTTATTCGGGACGGCTAAAGCCGTCCCTAATATTAAAAACCGCCGTCGCAATACCGTAGAAAATTCCTGAACCTTGCTTCCTGGTATTGCGACGGTCGTTTTTAATATTAGTGGACTACCGTCAGTTGCCGCCAATAAAGTTATTTGGCGACACGCTATACAGCCGCCGCAATACCGTAGTAAAATTCCTAAGAACGGGTGTCGGGTTTCTGCTGCCATTTGCGACGGCTTACGTCGCCGTCGCAACTACATTTATCGACGGCCGATTAGCCGCCGCCAATAAGATTATTCGGTGACGCTTAACCCGTCCCTAAATAACTTCGTCCATTGCCTAATCTCCTTATCGTTATGACTTGCTTGCCGTCGCTAGTAAAGTTATTGGCGACGGCCGTTTAAGCCATCTCCAATAAATGGTCGCTTTGCTAATAACTTATGCGACGGCTCATAAGCCGCCGCCAATAAATGTACTAGGGACGGCGAACAATAGCCGCCGCTAATATTATTACGACGGCGTTATTTGCGACGCTATATGATTAAGTTAGCCGTCGCTAATATTTATTAGCGACGGCTTTTTGGTTTTTTGGGACGGCTTACAGCCGTCCCTAGTAACCTATTTTCTTGTAGTGTACAGTGTCTGTCCCAAATTAACATTCACAACCAGTACAAATATTTGATGATTTGCACATCAATCACTATCAATATTTGAAATCAATATCGATACAACTTACGGATTATTAATATCAATTTTTTAATTTGTAATACAAAAAAAAGTCATAATATGAGTGTCCACGTTTCTCAAAAAAATGTAGTGTCGGTCGTTTCTAGTATTCTATCCAAATAGGGTATAAAACTTTTGTACATACTATGAGGTGAATCCCATTAGAGGAAATTTTATGTATCCATCGTGTCTCCAGATAAATTGTTTAATTATTTTTTAAAAACGGTGGGTGTCCTAAAAATCCACGTAAAAAGTAGATTTCTAGGAATAACAAAAAATTATCGATCATCAGTACAAAGACTGGAATGACTTACGGGGTGTTTGGTTGCATGATAACGAAGGTTTTTGTTTTAATTTTTAAAAATTGTAAGAAAACTTGTTAAAAGAGATGTTTGATAACCATGATAATTTTATGTTTTAAAAGTGATTTTCTTCTTAAACAAAAAAAAGGGTCTCACCTCTTTCTTTTTCCTTGTGGTCCCCCACTTTGTTTGGTCATGTGGGGTAGTTACTCTTTTTTGTAATCACATCCCTCCAAACATGATAATTTTATGTCATGAGTTGGTTCACCTTTTATTTTAATACAATTTTTATCATGAAAATGTACAAAAAATTATCATGCAACCAAACACCCCATTAGTTCCTTTTTGCTATTAGTCTTCAACAGTATGTATGATGAACCTCTGCTCTTCAAATATGTTTTGGACTCTTCTGTAGCCAAAATACTCCGCTTCAAAGATCTAAATGGTCTTGCTCCTTGGCCACAGAATGAAATATATATATATATACATATTTATTTATTTATATATAGAGAGAGAGGGGGGGCGGGGGACGGAAGCATTTCTATTACCTCCTGTTCCTGTTTCCATGTTGGATTATTTCAGATACCATCTATAGCAATATGGATTACCCGATGTGGCGCTTAAAATATCTGCAGGGGTTCGGATGATAAAAAAACAATAATTATATTTTTAACTTTATTGGTAAAAAAAGATATAAATGAAAACTTGAAGAGTAGCTAGAACTGAAAACTATAAACTATGTATTAAGAAAACTATATATTAGGTATGTATGCATGTCTTAAGTTTATTTCTTCTCATCTTTTTTTTTCACATAATTTGAACAATCTCTTTGATGATCGAGAGACGTCGAGAGACGAAAATTCGGAGATCAATGCGAGTGTGAGATCGAGATGACTTATTTTTTGTATTTTCTTCCTTCTTTTCTCATCCCCTCTCAAGGCGACGATCCGAATTCACGGACTACAAGAGAGAGAACCCCATTTTCGGAGTAGACGAATATTACATTCAAGTTTTGGAAATTTATGTTTCATAGTGTCATGTGCACAACGTGATCCTAAAGTTTGACGTGAAATCAGTCTAATTAGGTGTTGATTTAGATGATTGATCAGACAAACTTTATCATTTATGTTTTAACCAAATGTAGCACTTTCTTATCACTGACTTAGATTAGAGATAAAATTAAGAGTCTAAATAAAAGAGACAGGCAGTGGGGGCGGGAGTTGATTTTCTCAATTGTTACAATAATATATTAAAATCGTATCGAACATGATTAGAGAAAATAAGAGGGCAGTGAGATAGATCGAAAGAAGGAAAATTAAAATACCTATTAAATGTGGATATAAAAACTATACTTAAAAATGTTAAAATAAAAAAGAAGTGGTATATCTCAGCTAACTTAAATCCTGTCGATTTATATTCACGTCATCTTTTCTCCGCCAGTCACGTGACGCCAAACTGAAAAATAAATAAATAAATGGCACGAGTTCGACGCAATGTTCATCTTCTTCCCCAAACCCCCGCCTCCCCGTCGAGCAAAAACCGGCGAGTAAATGCCACCGCCGCGCCGCACGCTCACGGGGTCCGTCTGACAGCCGGGCGGCGGACATGATCCTCCGTCGCCGCCGCGGAGGGCCCCGTAAAGTCCGCATCCACGTTCGCCTCCTCCCGCCGGCAACCGCCGGCCGGCGCCCTCGCTGTATATATATCTACCACGGGCACGCCCATCCGCAGTCCTGCAAGAAAGCCGCCGCCTCCTCGCCGGAGAACCGCCGCCGCTCCCGCTCGCCGCCCGAAGGGAAACCTCTCCGCCGGGCAGATGGGCTTCTCCCCCCGCCGCGCGACGTCCGCGCTGCTGGCGGCGGCGCTGGTTCTGTCGCTGGCCCTGGTGGGCGGCGCCGACGGACCCGTGCTCTGCAACATGACCCGGGACGACCTCCGCGAGTGCCAGCCCGCCGCCACCGCGCCGGACCCGTCGCCGCCCTCGGCCGCCTGCTGCGCCGGGCTGGGCAGGGCCGACCTCCCCTGCCTCTGCTCCTACCGCCACTCGCTGCTGCTGCCGGCCCTGGGCGTCGACCCCGACCTCGCCATGGAGCTGCCGTCCAAGTGCGGCCTCACGCCGCCGGAACAGTGCTAGGCGGCGGCGGCGCTCCTGGTGGCTCCGGCGCCGCCATATCCCCGCCACCGTAATCCTGCTCCGGCCGTCGTCTTCGACCTCCACTTCGTGGCGTGGTATTTGGGTCTGCATGCCGCCGCAGCTGCATGATCATTATTCTCCGTAAAATTTGCAACACTTCGATGGTTTTGGGATGTTTCGATGGCTGATCATCTGACCTTATTACGACTTTCAAAATAATCATTTTGATGTTGATAGATCTAATAACAGGGTGTTCGGTCGTAACCATAAATTTTATTGAGTTTCATGATAAGAAATTATATTAGAATGGAATATCACTTAACCAATGGCATAAATTGTCATGGCTAGGGAGATACGATGATAAAATAGAGTGGGAATTCCTTGTCGCCCGTCAACTTTTTAGTTTCACATGTTCTCGACCTTTTGTGTGATCATATAGCACAAAACAAAATAATTTACATTTTTAACTATTTTAAAATTTTATTTTAATGTGTACTTTTATCACAAAATTATTTTATAGCCCTGAAATTATTACCTTTTTATTTTTGAAATCCTTTTTCCCCCTTTTCGTCACGTCCTACCTCCTAAGATTTATGTCCATTCTACCTTTCTTGCCCATAAAAACGCCACGTTGCCTTGTTTCTTGGTGCGCCGACCGCGAAAGTAAATAAAACGCATTCAAACTATAAAACATCGTATCTTTTATATTTATAAATACACATTTAGATTCATAAATCAAAAGAAACTTGAACAAAAATTACAAAAGAAAATTTTTGCAAAGATGCCAAAATTTTGTTGTCCAAGGGAATCAAGGATCAGCTAGCATATTTTCTAATCTAAAAAAAGTATGGCTAGACGGCCTTATATTGTCTTCTATTCTTTAAAAAAAACGACGAGAAATTTTAATTTAAGAACCATCCAAGGACGGCCTTAAATTATTAATTTTTGAATTGAAATCAAAACAATAATAATTCTAAAATTATTGGAATCAAAATCAAAATTCTGCAACTGCGCCGCAAATAATTAATAAATGGGTGGTATCCGATAACGAGTTCGGTTTCCGTATTTGCTCCCGGAACGGAACGGATCCGGAAGGACCGCTCCGTCCTCGCATGCGAACCCTAGAAACCCGAAAAGGGCGCCGTGGGCCCCGCTTCTCTCCCCTCCGATTGGTCGGTCGTCTGGAGAAGAAGAAAGGGCGGCACTCCACCGAGTAAACGTGAGGGGTGGCTGCAACCTGAAGTTCGTGGCGGCAAAATGCGCCTTCATTTCTACAATATTTCGGATATGCCATCACTCGGCGTCCTCGAGATGAGCTCCGTACGCGGTCGGACGTGCGACCGATCGGGATGATCGCGACCGCCCAAATGCCGATGCCCTTGGTGTGTGGCTTTGCCTGTAATTTTGTGGAATAACCGTGGCAATGATGTACCGTGACCCTGTACTGCGCCTCGCTTCTATAAATGTGGGTTTCTCAGCGCCCGTCTCCGTCCGCTGCTCTCCGCGTCTTGTCATTTTCTTCTCCTCCCTCTTCGGCTTCTCTCGCTCGCCTGCTCGGTCCTCCTGTCCTGCCGTCATGGCCGCGGAGGCCGGCGACGAGGCGGTGCCGGTGGCGGCGGAGCAGAACGGGAGCGAGGAGGGGGGAGCCGTCAAGTTCGCTTCGCTGAAGCCGCAGCTGGTGGTGCCGGCACGGAAGGCGGACGAGGCCGTGCGGTTCTACAAGGCGGCCTTCGGAGCGGAGGAGGTGAAGCGCGTCAGCTACCCCAAGCGCAAGGGGGAGCAGGATGCCCCCTCTGTGATCTGCGCTGAGATGAGGATAGGCCTCTCCTCGCTTCTGGTTTGTGACCAGAACGAGGAAGCCGGCGGGTGAGGCGACGCGCTCCTGGTTCTTCCGTTGTTCTATCCCCTTGTTTATCGTTTTCTTCATCAGATCTGCTGCTACTTGTTCTAACTTTTTACCGCTCCCTGGGTGCCTTCTCCGTCACACTCTTCGCCGGCCGTACTGTTGTTTGCTTTTGTTATTTTCTCACATCGGATCTCCCACCTCTTTTTCTTGTCCAGAACGAAGGCGTTCGACGAGGGAGTGGCGCTGAGGCTGGAGACGGAGGACGTGCGGACAGCAGTGGCCAACGCTGTGAATGCTGGGGCTACGCTGGACGGGGAGGTGGGGGAGATGGAGGGACCGTTCGGGGGAGAGCTCGTCGGTAAGCTGAAGGACCCGTTCGGGTATGTGTGGATCGTCGCCTCGGTCGGCAACTGCTGCGCCTCGAGTGGTCAGATTATCAATCCGTAGATGAACTGACCATTGCTTGCCACCAGCAGGCGGCAGGCCCTAGCATTTGTGCCTTTTCATTTTCTAGGAACACGGGCCGTCCCGCCACCCTTTTGCTTTAATTTTCTGCCGTCGGACCGCTGCACTGGCAAGGGAGGGAAAGGAAGTCGTAGAATCAGAATGAACTCGTGCTGATCGATAGGCTTAACTGAACTGTCACTATGTTTCTTGTTGATCCGTGTTTGCTCGTACTCGGCTAGTACTTTTTGGATATCCGTTATCCTTTGATGCTATTCCCGCCGGTAGTTTCAAAACAGTTTTCTCAGTCGCTTCGTTTTCTATGCGTTGCACGTTGTACTGCCCCCGTCTGTCGCGTTTGAATGCGGTCTCACAAGGCGCCATTTATTATTACTCTGACAGACAATATAAAAAGCCTCCCGTGCATTTCTATACAAGTTCTTCGCTTGATCCGCGTATCAACTGGGTTTCTGCGAGTAAATATACTTGTGTGTGTGTGTGTGTTTGTGTATGTGTGTACTTAATGACACCCATGTATATATATTATGCATTCATTCCGATGACCGATGAACCATATATATATATATACAGGGGTAGTTTTCTCTTTTCTCCTTTAGCATCGGGAACGAATGGTTCGATTGGATGAGAGTTATCATCATGACTATGATAGTGTGTCTGTGGCATCTTCTGTTCACATTTCTTCAGCGGCGCCCATTCTGATGGCCTTTGTTCCGTCGTCGCCCATCGTGTATTCGGTGCGGGATATATCATGTCTTTTATTGTAGTCTCACCTGGTATCTGTCAACGTCTCGAGGGCGGGTATACCAGAAGATGGTGAGACATGTCAGTCGCCGACACCGTCGGGGTGGGTTGTTCTTATCCGGGGATTTTCAGGCGAGGTCCACTCCCTAAATAAAAATCTTGAGAGATTCTTTATGGCCCGTTTGGTTAGAGTTCCAAATTTGATACTATATCAATATTGATATTGATAATTTTGGAGGTTGGAGTATCAATATCAAAATTGATACAAGTTGACACTTGTATTATATAATGTGTTTTGTTTTTACTACCAATTTCAAAATTGATACTATTAACCAAACACTTCTTAGTGATTACTAGGAATATCAATTTTGAAACTGATAGTGATAGAAGTGTCAAATAGTGTTACCAAACAGGGCCTTAGCCTTCACAAGGGACCGTTGGTCGCCTGCTTTCGAATATGCTCAATCTTGGGAGGGGACCGAGGGACTTGGTTCTCCTCGCGTATGCCCAGCGAGTGCATTCCGTTGGCACATGATGCCCAGACTACTGGGATCCAACGCCGAACCGTAGAGATGATGGTGAGTTGTCTTGTACAGCAGTTGATGGCAAAGTCTCTCTCTTTTTCTTTTTCTTTTTGAAGACATGGCCCAGCGGCCGAAGATGTGCACAGCGCCGTGCGCAACGAATGATCAAGTTTCCTCCGAAATGTCACAAGATAATCTACCCCCCCGGGCAAGGTGGCCCTGCTAGCCGGAGTAGCGTTGCGGCCCCAGCTCGAATGTGAGACGCCTGCCCCTCCAGGGACAGGTGGTACCAATCCACCCAGAGGTGTATCGGTTGATGGCGAAGTCAACCTTCGCTCATTGTTGATCCTTGAGGCGTCGTTTGGTATCGGGATAAAATAGATGGGGATAGGGATAAATCAATCCGTGTGATTGACCCTATCCTCATTATGTTTGGCTTGACTTAGGATAGGTTTAGGGATAATCTTATCCCATGTTTGGTATGTTAACAATAAATTCGAGGATAATTTTAAATTTTTATATTTTTATCTTTATTTTTTATATTATCTTATTCTATTATTCATAACATATTTATAAAATCTTAACTCATTTACACATTTATATAATAAATTTAAAATATTATTTAAATATATAAATAAAAAAAAGTTTAAACGTGGACGGAGCTCAGCTCGCCCTCTCTCCGGACAGAACTCGGCGGACGGAGACGGACGGTGCTTTCTGCGGAGCCGCTCCCCGCCCCTCCTTCCCAGCTAGAGGTGGGCATAAAACGGTTCAAACCGAGAAATCAAACCAAAACAGCTCATTCGGTTCGGTTCGGTATGGGACCTCTTTTGATTTGAAAAATCTCTAAACCGATTTAAGTCAAATCAAATCATTTAAATTGACTTAATCAAAAAAATATAAAAAAATTATTATAATATTAATAAAAAATTTATTCCCCACGGACACGACCGACGGACGGTGCTCGCCGCTCCCCCTCCCGGCGGACGGAGCCCCCCCTCCGGCAGACAATGCCCACTCCGGCGGACGCCGCTAGCTCCCCCGCCGCCCCCTCCGCCGCGACGAGCTCCCCCGCCGTCCCCCCCACCCCGCCGTGACGAGCTCCCCCGCCGCCCCCTCCGCCGCGACGACCTCCCCCGGCCCCCGCCGCCGCGACGGAGCTCCCCCCCCCTCCGCCGCGACGACCTCCCCTGGCCCCACCCGCCGCGACGGAACCCTCCGCAATGCCCTCCGCAATGCCCGAAACCCTAATCCCCGCAGCCCGCTGAGAGCGCAGGCCGAGGACGATGGAGGATCTGCAGCCGACGGAGGCCCCCGCCAACGGCGCTCCACCGCCGGAGCCGCTCGCTTCAGCTCCCGCGGAACCCGTCGGGAAACGGCAGCGCCGGCCCAGCGTCCGCCCGGGGCGACATTGGGGAGCAGTCCGCCGCCATTCCCCACGAGCCTCTCCCCCGCCGCGACAGCGGTGGCGGAACCCCCACTGTTCCCGCCCAATCTCGCCGGCCGGGAAAGCCCCCTCCAGACGCGGCCGCCGACGAACCTCGGGATCGGACGAGGGACCGCCCTACGACCCCGCCCTCTAGATCCCGGCGGTGGCCCCCCCAGCCCCCGCCCGCCGCGACAGCTCCCCCCCCATCCGCCGCGACGACGACCTCCCCGGCCCCGCCCGCCGCGACGGAGCCCCCCCCCCCCCCCCCCCCCCCCCCCGCGGCGCCCCCTTCACCCCCCCCCTCCCCGAGCTCCCCCCGCGGCACCTCCCTTCCCCCCCCCCCCCCCCCCCGCGGCGCCCCCTTCACCCCCCTCCCGCGGAGCCCCCCCCTCCCCGAGCTCCCCCGCCCCCCCCCCCCCCCCCCCTCCCCGGAGCGCTCCCCCCCGAGGCGCCCCCTTCCCCCCCCCCCCGCGCGGATGTCCCCCCCTCCCCGGGCCCCCCCCCCCCCCCCCCCCGGCGGCGTCCAAGCCGCGCGAAGTCTGCCGGCGAACGTCCGCGCGAGGATCGTATCCCCGAAACATAGACCCTATCCCACTAAAAAGAGGGGATAGGTTATCCATGAGTTTAACCCCATTTTCAAGGATAAATCAGATTAAATTAAACCAGGTTAAGACGAATGTTATTTGTCTACCAAACGAAGGATAGGGGATAAACCTGGTTTATCCCACCTTATCCTGATACCAAACGTGGCCTGAGGGCCCTTAGTAAGGAAGAAAAGATCGAGCGTTGACTAGGTTGTCCCCTGGCCTGCCAACGGTGGGGGGTATTATCTGAACCAAAAGTTGACCGGCTGGGGCCCAATCCGGAGATGGGTCGCAACTTTTATTTATGGCATGGATTAATCAAAGACATTATTTGCACTTAGCTTGATCAAAAATATCATTTGCACTTATTAAAATTAATTTTGATTAAGTTATTATTTATTATATAATATCGTTTTAAATAATTAAGTTTATTAAATTTGATAATGATATATTTATGAAATAAAAAGTTGGGTTAGGCGGCACGGGTCAACAATATTGAATCGGGTCTTAAGGGGGTGGTCTCGCCCGTTGGCACTCTTTCTTTAGGGTGAATGAGCTTGCTGGCGGTCTTTCTCGGACCTTGGCCTCTCGCTAGCGATCTCATGCAGTTTTTGGTTGCATGATAAAATGATGTTTGGTGATTATCACAAATGCATGTTATTGTAAAAAATAAATCTTCTTTCAAAAAGATGCGAGGCTTGTTTTCTTAGTTTGGGTCCTATCGTTTTTTTTTGTTATATATGGTTCTCATCTTTTATTTTTTGTTGTTATATCTCACCACAAATAATATTTGTCGGATTTTATTTTAATATAAAATTTATAAAGTTCGAGGGAGTTCATCGAAACCCTTTCAGGGCCCTGACCAAGAACAGGGCAGAAAGGGCGACATAGATGGCTTCTATGGCGTGGACGAACCTCTGCCAACCTTCTTCCACGCCCCCTCTCTGGAGCGACGGCGATGCCCGGGCGAAGCCGGCGTCGCGGAAGAGTGACTCAGTGCCTTCCAAAGCATGTTATAATTATAAAATCATCCTCTCCTACTTTAGCATATCTGTTACAAAGTTAACTAAATAAAAAATCTTATCTTGAAATCGAAAAAATCCTATTTTTAAATAACCTTGAAACAAGAGAATTACAATAAAGTTCTGGTTTAATCCAAAAAGAATATTATTTTTAACTTGGAAACAAGAGAATTATAATAAAACAAAAGGACTCAAAGCGTACTTGTATATGTCGAAGTGTACAAGTCACACACGGTTGACGGAAACAAGCGTGTAGTCCAATTGAAAGTAAGTATGCTCGGTATGGAAGGCAATCTGTTGTTAGCAGGACGACAATCAGATATCCAATCGGTCGAAAGCCAACCCTTTCTAGGCTCAAGTGACAGGAAGAGTATCAGGTTAATGTAAGTAGCGACAACAGTCTCTGCAGACAAGTACGTCAGTCTTAAGCTGTGCTGAACTTATGGAGGCATGGGTAACAGCATTCATGGATGTTGGTCACTAGGTAAGTTAGTGACCCACTGACAACCATGATTTGATTTTGAATGCTCCACACATATTATGTCTCCTGGCCCACTCAAGGCCACCAAGTCTGTCGGTAGTTTAAAAAAGAAAAATGAAAACTGGCTCTAGCATGCAGGCAAGCGGTTCATCAGAAAAGATAAACGGTGTATCACTGGGTAGATCTGTCGTCAAGCTTTAGATCCCGGAACCTCACTAGCAGATCACCTTTGTATCTCTCTACATCAGCGTACTCCACGGAGTTCGGAGTTGACGTGATGATTGGGATAGCACCAGCTTTATGCAACGCATCGGCAGCTGAGTCTGCAGTTTTTTACCACAATATTTCAACGGGTCCGACAAGAACGTTGTTCATAAAACAGGAGCACTTCTCAAACTTACCATAATAAGTTCTAGGACAAATTGACCCTGGGCTACAGGAATCCGTTAGCGTTGCAAAGAGAAAACATTGTTACGGACTTACGGATTACGGAATCGGTCCGGAATCGGAATCGGAATCGGAATCGGAATCGGAATCGGATCGTTTTTTTTCTTTTTTTGCTATTCCAGTCGGATCGGCCAGAATCGGTCCGAATCGGCCGGAATCGGATCGGAATCGGATCTTCTTCTCTTTTTTCTTACCGATTCTGGATCGATTTTCTTCCATTGAATCGATCGGAATCGGTCCGATCCGATCCGATCCGGATCGGATCGGTATCCACCGATCCCGATTCCGATTCCGATCCCGCGATCCTTGGGTTGAGTTGAGTTGTATTGACTGCTGGGACCTGGAAAGGGAATCTGCCCTCAAACAATTAAAAGATAAGCATTTCATTTTATTCCACGGACACTTAGAAAAAGTAAAATATGCTAGTTGCAAGTTCAAAACTGAGAACATACTGCAGAATTCACCTGATCGTGAAAGGGCAACAAGGGCTTTTAAAGCTGCTTTCCTAGTGCGATCATCCTTAGCAGCCTTCAACATGACAAGAAGCTCTTGAGCCCCACCCATCTCCACAACCTTCATCCTCCTTTTATCTGGTTAAAGATAAAAATATGAGAAAAGCTGCTAAACGACATATACAATAGTTGTGCAATCCCTCTGGCCTTCACTACAAAAAACAGATAATCAACGCTATGAAAAGTTGATTGAGAGAGAAATAATTACAAGTGAATCACATCCATAGTAATCATCTCTACCAGACTTAAGGAAAGCGGAATTGAAATCGGCCATTGGATTGGCTAGCACTGATTCCGATCCGGTCTGATCCGAAATCAGTCCTGATTGGTTCTTCAAAGACCCAAAAAAATAAAAAAATTGTAAAAAAACTTTAGAAATAGCATTTCCATGAGCTTCCGATCCAATCTAACTCTTTTGGGGCCGGAATCTACCTACAATCATGGTGACGGGGGTGCAAGGCCGCTGTTGCATCTATCAAGCAGGGAAGGAGGCCAGTGAGTTAAGTCACTGGATCTTGGTCCAATCTAGTCTGCCATCTTCGGGTGGGGAAGACATTGTGGCACCATCACCCTCTTAGCAGCCGATTCTAGCAAGGAGTCGTAGAAATTGGTCCAGAATCAGCTGATTCGAGCCGAATCAGTCCTGCCCCAAACCTATTCAGTCTATTCCGCCAATTACAGCAGAAATCCGGAGGTGGATTGGTCTCTCCCTCCCTCACTCTCTCCAATCGGGTCAGCTTATACTGATTGGATCCTATAATCGGACAATTTCGAGAACCATGATCAGACTAGGATTAGACCTGTAAACAGATCCAAAAGATTCAATAATCCAAATCCGAATTAGATTCCGGGCTCGGCTATCATTCGATTAGCCTGTAAAACCTGCATAATGAGTTCAGCTTTAACCCATTTATGATAAAACCCAAATTTTCATTTTGGGTTCTCATTATAAACATCTGAAACCTCCAATTGGGTTCATGGGTAGTTGTTGGTTGGGCATCCTAGTCCTAGTGTTCCATCTTCTTTCCTCCGAGCTCAGTGCGCGACTGCAGCTTCTCTGCAACAACCCTTATGCAATCTTCATTGCCATTGGCAGCTATTACCACATTTTCTCCTTCAACTTCTCTCTCCTCAGAGGTAAAGGCAGCGATTATCTCTGTAATTTTCTCTCAAGATAAAATAGAAAAAGTGAGGTGGTAGGAAGAGGAGAAGAGAAAGAAATCACTGACTATGGAGGTGGCGGCAGCCCCTTCTTGCTCATCCTGCTTCTACTGCAGTCTTCTTGGCCGGTTCTGCTTAATTGGTCTGCGCTGGTGACACAAACAAGGTCTACACAGCTTGCAGCAACATGACGGTACATTTGTGGCAACAGAATTGGCTTTGGCATCACTTCTCCTCAAAGGATTACTTCTTAAACAGCAACCAACGCTTGCAGCTTCCCCCCCTGCAACAGCAGGCTATCCCTCTCTAGCAAAGGCACACGGTTCTCAGTTTTTTGCCCTAAGGTTGATGAGATCTCAATCCTAAACACCACTATTCTAGACAATTCTTGCAGTGACGATCCTCTCGCTGCCTCCCTTCTCAATCTGTCTATTCCTTCTACATCTCTTGTTTTTTATTCCTGTTAAATGAGTTGTTTTACCGTATTTTGAGGAAAATTGCAGCATCAAGATGTATTTCTTCTGTGTTTTGAAGAGCATGTTAATCTAGCCTGCAGCTTCGGTGTTGTTTCTGGCGATGACAATGTTCTCTGACAGAGGGATGCCATGTTTTGGTCAACTATCTATGAAATTTAATACTGTAATTTATGAATCTTACAGTACATTCCACATCCGTTAGATGATCTCATTGATATATTTGTGTTGATATGCTTGTTTTCATTAAAAGGCCCATATTTCCATTAATGAGCCACGATAATTAGTTTTCGATATAACAAGAGATCCTGATCTGAAATTTGTTTTCAGATTCAGGTATTGATCCAGATCTGAAAAGTTAGAACATATCGAATTTGTATTTTTCTATTGGATTCGGTTCGGATCCCAGATCCAACCCATTTATATCTCTAACCAGGATGCCTATATAAAGAAAATCTGGTAAATTCCATTATAAATTGATTACATACGCTCACCTCATTCTAAGATAGTAGACAAAGTAAAAGGAGATGCTAAAAATTCCATAAAAATAGAGATCAATAACAAAAATAGAAATAACAACTGATAAAGCATCCTAGTCCGCACATCAGTGAAAAATAAAACAAATATTAACCAAACAAACAAGCAAATACAAAAGAAGTCATCAGAATGCACCCTGTCGGGGCATGGAAGACAATTATCAACATTGTGCTAGTAAAAATGTTCAACAGAAAATACAAAGTCAAATTAGCCCACCTGTGGTAGTGACATGATAGATAAGCCAGGTAAACGTGCTTTGACCCTAGATAAGATATAACAGAAGAAGGCTGAATGCATCCTTATGAACCAACATTAAACGCTTAATTGGAACAGAGAGGCATAACTGATTCATATTTCTTTTACTCGCTAAAGCTTATACCACGCTGGGGCTGGATCAGCTGATCATGGATTTTGTTTCGAAGATGGCAATGCCATGAACTATTGTATGTCATAACAAGAAAAAATAATACAGCAATACGAACCTCAAGAAACTTAAGGAAGAGACAGAGAGAAGGAAAAGGTTCCTACTGAGAGTGTTGGATACCCTACTTGAGAAAGACCTTCTAAGTATAGAGCCTGGAAGTGTGATACTCCGTCCCAAGTGACACAATGCAAGAAAGAGACAAAAGAACAAAATGCACTTGGGATAAAAGAGGGATTTGAGGAGTCTTGAAAGATACGTCTGCTCCAAAGATTGTATTCCAAAGAGTTTGCTTGCAACCCCAAGATTGAAGACTGCTCCAGTCTTCCAAGAGATACCTGCTGGTTGGACCAATGAATATCCCAGCCGATCCTAATTTACCCCAATTCTATTAGTCAAAGATGCGAGTTGCCTGAGGCAAAGTAGGGCACCCTCACTTCAGCTCAACATACTGGAGGACCAACTCAAGCAGTAGAGGCAAATGGAGAGAGAGAGAGAGAAAAAAGAGGGAAGCCTTGCCTCTTAAGGATACTTGGGGGACCACACCAGATGTGGACTACAGAGGATTCTGGAGGTTTCCACCAACAAACCTCTAGACCTCCAATGTTAAGTCTCCCATAAACCGATTCAACTGAGAAGATCTTCTTTGTGCTAGGTAGCCATATCAACTTGTTTTCCTGAGACTCAATAAATTTTGTATCTTCAAGTAAGCTTATCATACCAATAAAGTCTGTCATCTCCTCTTCTTTAAGTCTTCTTCATTGTTTTCAAGATGCCACTTGGGTGACAAGCTGACCCTCACCTATCAAGGCGAGGCTACGCCTAGGCAAGCATCCTCCTACCTTCTTATTTTGGCTAATCTAGAAATAATTAATGCTAATTAGTCACTTAATTAAATGATTTTGAAGTGAAAAAAGTTAGTTCTAATAATTAATTTGATTATAAATAGATATGCAAATAAAATAATAATTAGGATTAAGTAATTTTATGAATATTTACTAGCAATTATTACTAATTAAGTATTAACATTAACTTAATTGAGTAGCTCTAATTAGGTATGAATGTTATTTAGTCCATTTAACTATGTAATTTTATATCATGAATTAATTTACATATGGCCATAGTTATCTATTACTTTTTATGTATTACCTGATGTGGGACCGCACAGTGGTCTGGAGCTAAAACACTGAAATATTAGAAAATGCTCAAAATGAACTAAAAACACTGAAATGAAAGCAAACCGGTCAAAATGGGCCCAAACCGGCCCAAACCACATCGAACCAGCTGTAAATCGACTTGAAATGCCATGAACCAGGCCAAACCGGCTAATTTGGGAACTGAACCAGACCGAACCAGCTTTAACCACCTGAACCGGGTGTAGCCCCGCTGAACTGGGCGGTTCGATGCTGGGCCAGCCAAGATCGGCAGAGGCAGCAGATTGGCTCAGTCAGCCATGCGACTTAGCCCCTCCTGCAGGGTCGTAGCGGTCTCCTGGTGGCCACAACAGTGGGGATCATGGAGGCCCACGCGAGCGCACATGAGACGAATCCAGCGGGGTCTGTGGACAATCGTGAGTGCGCTCGTGAGCACATGACAGGCACCACGGGCAGGGGGTCGTGGCGCCAAAGAAGGGTGCATGGTGCGAATCAGAGGGTGCCTGTGTGAGGTGGCAGAGACCACGGCTAGGGACTTGGCTGAGCAACAACTGCAGGATCCGGGGATTGTGGAAGCATCCCATTGTGCCCGACACGCATGGGACGAACCGCGGGTGGCTGGAGCATCTTCACCTTCTCATCGTCTGCCTTGTCGTCCATTGTCCAAAAGGAGCAGAGCGGCAGGGAAGGAGCATATGCGCAAGGTGGCAGCTTCCCCATGCAATTGGTTGTGTCACAGAGGAAAGCAAAGCTGATGCCATGTGAGTGGCAGTATCTCGACGGTGCCAAGCTGTCGTGCATCTCCATCATCTTCGTCTTCTTCATTTCCTCCGTCGATAGAAATGAAGGAAGTGGTTCGGGAAATGTGCCAAGAAGCCGGATTGGGGGTGATGATGGGGACGATGGCTGAGGGTGGTGCGAGCAGAAATGGATGGATAAAGGTGGGGCCATGGGGGAGTCGGACAGAGGGGGTGCTTGGACAATTGAAGTGGTGCTAGCGGTGAGGCAATAGGGCTTTGTGAACAGGGGAAGAGAGGAAGAGAAGAAGAGGAACAGAGGGAGGGTGGCTTTGGGTGTCCACCAGGAGGAGGGTGGTGGGATACTTCCGAAGGACAGCGGGGATCCCGCGCCCTTCTGCTACTAAACCGGCATAGGAGAGGGATGTCAATCTTTTGTTGGTGCATCAATGAGGGACCATTATTGTCGAGGTTGCTGGAAGGCAGGAATCCTATATAGGAATCATCGAACAAATAGGGAATGCCATCGGAGAGACTGCGATGGTGTGCTAATGTTGCGAGCAGATGGAGGCGATGAAGGTGACTGGAACCAAAACCTATGAAGGTGAAGGGGAAAGGACACCACAGAGGTCAACTGGAAGGGGGAAGGAAGGCGTTGGCATCTTGTCGGGGGGTAGCAAAGGGCCGGCTACTACCAAAGGTGGAATTGGAGAACCTCTATCGGGAGGGGGTGAAGGGTACCCGAGGCCAAGCCCCTACGCACCAACAAGACCAAGCCTTCCCAAAATTTCCAAGTTTGTGGATCTCTCTATTCTATATGATGGCCTCCTTATAAAGATGAGCCATTTTTACAAAAGACCTCTAAAGTTAATATTTACAAACTTGTCCTCCTACAGATAGAAATGCAAGAAAAAACTTGAAAGAGCTTAAAATATTTACAAAAGAGTCCTTTTAAGGGCCAAAACACAAAACACGAAAAGACCCTAAAATTCTTAAACTGGTTCCCCATCATTATCTATCACTAATATATTTGCTAATCCATCAATATTATTATGAAAAAGATGTTGCCTAATGCCTCACCATATTGCCTAAGTGACAAGGTGGTACTATGTCGCCCTGATCGCCTTGAAAACTATGGTCTTCTGAACTAAACTGAACAAACCTCAATTCCACTTCAGCAGGAGCTAACAGACGTATCATTTATGCTAACTATTCTGCTTAGATAGAGAAACATATTATTGAAAGTCATGTGCCCTATCTAATGATCTTTCCAGTATAACGTCTTCCTCCCATTTCCAATGATTCCCAACGTAGATGACAAGAAAAGTTCCCAGTTGCATAGAATACATTTCAATATAGCTACGAGTCTCCTAAGGTGGCAAAAGTCAATAAAGGATCGTAGGATCAGAATCAGCACTAGCTCGGGATTGGAATCGACCACTAGATCGGCTAGTGCCAATTCAAATCCAATCAAATCTAATCAGTAAATCAGTCAATTTGTCGAAAGAAAAATCAATCCAGCATCAGTTTGGATTGGTTTTTCAAAAATCATAAACATAAAAAACCACAAAATAGAGATCTAGATCGAATTTTGGCCGATCTAACTATTTTGGGCCAAAATCGGTGTCAAAATAGGACAGAAATGGCGGTCGTGGCAACGCTGTACCATAAAGGTTGATCCCAGAATCGGTTGATTCAAATCCTAATCGGTTGATCTCAGAATTGGCCAATTCCGATCCAGATCGACTGATTCCATAAAGCATGAAATCAATTATCCATCACTAATGGCCAACCCATATTTTGAACATAAAATTATTGCCCACATTGTGTCCCTGTTTTGATTTACTTTGAAATCCATTTGACAAGAAGTGCATTATTAAATGTTTTTAAAAACATGAGGCCAATGTCTCCTTCCCTAACATTTTTGCACATATGATTTCATTTTACCAAGTGAATGCAAAAGCGCATAGGCCGTTGTAACACAATGGCAAGGCCAATAAGCACGTAAACTATAATATTCTCAGCAAAATCTTTTAAAGGAATGAGTAATATTAAGTGTTATAGAAACAAGATTCTTCAATCAAACATACGACAACCTAATGTATAATTTCCTCTGAGTGATAGCAACTTAACTTCTAACCTTAGTCATCTAATTATTTGAGGTCGGTCATATGGATTCTCTTTCTCCACTTAAGCCGATGTTGAGTTATTTTTTCAAAGATATTTAAATGATCAAATTCATATTGAATTATTTTACCCTAAACTAGCTTAGGTCAATCACACCCTTTTTATGTTTTTACTATTTTGATATTTTTCACTTTTCTAGATAGAGCTTCCTTATGTCTACCTTTGATATGTCTAAATAATCTCAATCATCCTTCTTGCAATGTCTACAATTGCCATTACTCCCACATTTTCTCTAATAAATTTACTATGCATACTTTTTTAATATGACCAAAATAGACCAGCATTCCATAAATGAAACTAAGACAAATTACAATTTACCAAGAGAAAACAAAGAAGAACATGACAAAAACTTCTACAAAGGTGGTATAAGTCTAAACACCACTACAAGAAGAAAGATCTTAGTGAAATATAGTTCTCTAAAATTTAACTCCTCAAGATGAGTGCCAATGTGGGCATAATTTCAATCTTTGACAAAAGTCACCATCATCTGAATAACCATACAAGGCTTGTTGTAGTGATTGCTGAAAAGCCTTATATTCCTTATGTGCTAAATAACCCAAAGCATAGCGGGCATTACGAGCTTCTATAATCTTAACTCAGTTAACCATGGCTTCAAAGTTGACCAGGTTTGAAATAAGTTGATGTATTACTTCGTTCAGACCATTGTAAGTTCCAACTCTTAAATACAGTTTGCCAAAAGGAGTTAATGATCCCGCAAATGATCAATAATTTTTGTTCCACATAAGGCACAATAAACAAATTCAACTCGAAAGATCTTTTGAAGATGGCACCTGATGGTTAGTCTCCATCTATCAGCTTTTCATTATATATTCTATTTAATGTAGTATGACTGCTGATGTAACCTCAAAAATTAAAGAATTTGGTTTTGGAAATTCATTTTCCTTTTGAATTTGATTTAGCTTGATTTGGTCTGACCTTAGTATTGACTTTGTAAGAAAATAGATGGTATTCCATGAAAGTACTAACTAGGGTCACTGATATTATAATTTGAGGTTGTTAGGTTCTTTGAAATTAATTTTGACCTTTCCCCGTCGGATGGTGCGAAGATCCGACGTTAATTACATCGAGATTACTCGAAAACCCTTGATTATCGTCATAGCAATCCATTGAAATAGAAAACAATGCATCCATAAAAATAAACATTCACACATAGGAGAAAACAGTCCCATGAACTTGATGGAATGCAAGCATTTGATTTGTTTTGAATTTAATTTGAGTTTAATTGATTTGAATTGATTGATTTTAAGTTTGTTTGGGATGAATTTGTTTGGAATTGATTTATTTGAATTCAATTTGATTTAAGATACAGATTGGAAATTGTTTATTTGATTTGGGTTGAGTTTGAGTTGATTAATTGATTTAAGTTTGTTTGGAATTTATTTGAATTTTGGCTTGTTGAAACTGAGTTTGACTCTCATTTTAACGTTTGGTTGAAATTTTGTTTTTTATTTGATTTGTCTGATATTCTGGGTGATGCTTTGATTCAAATGGAATTTAATTTAAGTTGACCTGGTCTTTGGATATGAGTTTCAAGTTGTTTAATTCAGCTGCTCATTGAAGTTTAATGAAACCTGCTTTGTATCTTGATCGATTTTATATCTTGAATCTGATTAGAATCCACCTTTGACTCTTGGGAATTTACTTTGGAGTTGAGAAATTTGAGAACCTTCAGATTTCCATGAGTTTCAGATTTTTTGTTTGAGTTTTGATTTCGGAATCGTCTGAAATTGATTCATAGCTTGACGCAGGGTTCTGTTTATGGATTTAATGGGGTTTGTGGCTTTTTGGAAGTGTTTCGATTTGAGGATTTAGGTTGCAGATTTCAGATTTTACCAGTTTTACAGGCTCGGTTTCTTGTTTTGAATGTGAAGTTCAGATTTTTTGGATCTCCTGCAGATTTCAGATTTCAGATATCTTGCAGATTCTGCAGAATAAGTTGGTTTTTAGATTCGAGAGCTCTTCAGACTTTAGACTGCGCACTGCTGTTTTTCATAACAGATTTTTCAGGTTTTGTATGTTTCAGACTTCCAGATTTTAAGTTTTACAGACTTTACAGGTTTCGGATTCTTCATATTTTTATGGATTACAAGTTCAGATTTCTCAGACCTTATTTTACGTTTTGTCAGTTTTTTTCATTATCTTGCCTTCCAACAATTTCATGTAACCGTCTTTTCCTTGTAGCATAAATCTGTGCACCGAACATGAGCTCTTCATTAGTTCTCTCAATATGAGACATGATTTACAACTTGACCAGAAATTCGGTCCTTGAATCCTTGATGGATTTGTCATTCATGGGCGGCATGTACCCGGTCTTGATAGACTTATGGGCATCCCCCACTATTTTTGATGATTTCATTAGCATCTAATCGGCTTAGCGGCATGTTGACCATGCACGGCCTCATATAGCTGGATGGTAAGACATTGGGGTCTTTTATAAACCTTTGTATGTATACCTTAAGGACGTAGGGGTGGATGGTTAGTCGACCCCCCAACTAATCCATATTTTGAATTCTTTTAAGTTAAGCCAAGATGTAGGGGCGGATGATTAGTCGACCCCCCAACTAGTCCGATTTGTTGAATTAAATGTAGATTTTTATTTATTTTCACTTGATTGTTTATTTTAATTTTTTTTTGTTGAAGGGCCCTGCACTGGACATAGGGGGCTCTGTTCCTCCGAACAGG
This sequence comes from Cryptocoryne crispatula var. balansae, assembly GCA_036172225.1. Taxonomy (NCBI): domain Eukaryota; kingdom Viridiplantae; phylum Streptophyta; class Magnoliopsida; order Alismatales; family Araceae; genus Cryptocoryne; species Cryptocoryne crispatula. Next base: position 8,519,831 of record CM069929.1, on the reverse strand, counting down.
AGGCCTGGTCCACTGTTTGGACCGACCCGGCACTGTTTGGGCCGGCGGTCCATCTCCGCGGGGTCCCGGTTCTGCACAAGCCTTGCCCGGCCGCGCGGTAAGCCTTCTTCTTTTTTTTTTATGTTTCCTCTGTCGGTGGGCCCCATGATTTTCCACCGTGGATCAAAGTTGGGGGGGCATTATTTCCCCCCCAACACTGTTCATCCCGACGGCTTCTCCGGCTCGCGACTGCAGCGCTAGCCATCTCCGACGGCTTCCTGGCTTCGTTCGACGGTAGCGACTCCGGCAGGCAAGGAAGAAGAAGAAGCCAGTCCTAGGGGAGGAAGGAACCCTCTCCGGCAGTGATTGGGAGGGTGACTAGACCTGGCGGCCTCCACGGCGGCTTGCGGGAGGAACCCACGGCGTCCGGCGGAAGGAGAACCCGGCGGAAGAAGAACCCGGCGGAAGGAAAAGGAGAGTCGCGCGGCTTCAACGAGGCTTCAGGAGAAACCAGTAACCTCCTCGCTACCTTCTCTCCGACTCGATGCCTCTCTTCGTCCTCTCTCTGATCCCCTCTTTTTTTTTCTTCCGGTCTCTCTTGTTCCCGGATGCTCTCCGGCTCCCTCTCCCTCTCTCCGCCTTGAACCCCTGCGCAATGTTGGGCTCCTCACCTCTTATAGGCCTCCGGCTGCTGCAATTCCGGAAAGGAATCGGAGAGGAGAATTTGATTCCGACTGGGAATCGGACCTTCCTCCAACGGTTGGACCTTCCTGCGATAGGCTCTAACCAAAGAGTCCCATTCGGCCTAGGATTGTGCGATCCTATCACTGGCCTTGGTTTCCAGTTACGGTAGGATTCCTTTCCTCGATTTCCTTCCTTTTAAACAGCTCCGATTGGGACTCAGATTGCTGGGGTGGAGTCAGCATAGACTTCTATCGGAGGTAAAGTTCCTATTCATCCTCGATAATGGCCTGTTTAGGATATTAGCGTTGGCATTCTCTAATCGAGAAAGCCCATTTCACTTACGATTGACAGAAGCTGACCATCTTGACAAGTGCCGGCCCTCCATTGCTTCAATCAGACATTTTTCTTCATTTTCTTTCTCTCTTCTTTTATTTTCCTTTGACCACTCTTTCTTCTTATTGGGCTACTGTACCAGCTCATTGGAAAGTCGAGGGGACATCTCTGACCGACCTGGGTTCCTGTCGCCATTGAATCCTTCCTTCTTCTTCTTCTTTTTTTTTGTAATGCATGTCTGTTTCTTAGACTGTCTGATCATGTGTTAAATTTCTTTCGTGGTCATGTAATTATACTGAGAGCATAGATGCTAAAAGACAATGCATGGACTCCCCCCCTTTTTTTTGTAAAAATTGTGCGCCAACAACTGCATATCTTCTTAACATTCTTATTTCAGCAATATTTGCACGTATATTTTTCTTTCATTGTCCAACATTTGCTACCATTCAAGATTGCATGTTTTATAGTTATACGATAAATTTTTCTTCCAATTTTAATAGAATCTCACAATCACATAAGACCTTGTCAATCTCCACTTTATCCATCATGTTTTAAATCATATGGTTAATGACTTCATCATATTCTCCATTTTTCTGAATAATTGAACTATAAGATATGTAAACTAAGTACCGAGATAATAATACTTCATGGAACTCTCATCTTTTTTCCATTTGACTTTCACCAACTTGAAACCCATCCCCTGAGTAATAACATTGGTAGAAAGTTATGGCAAACACTGTTCAGTTGGCTACAAATTCTTCAAAAGTGAATATATCCGATATCAAAACTAGTAGAATTTGGCTTCTTGATGGCAAGAAAACATCAAAAAGCTAAGTTAACTTTAAAATGTTTTAGTGAAACAGCAGAACTACATCATCTGAACAGAAAAGCAATTATATAAGGTGCCTAGGGAAGCGTTTAATCCATCGAGAGAAAAAAAAGAATAGTGACAGATGCACCTAGAGCACAGTGATAAAGAAAAGGGAAAAATACCATCAACTGCAAATCGTGACAATCTTGAAGCCCCCATTCTCTTGAACAATGGATCCTTGACTTGCAAAAGAGAGATGGATTGTTGCAGCAAGTTATCTCCTGAATTTTTGCCAGAGTTAAAACTAAAAGTCATGAAAAAAAATACAAAGATTGCTAATAGGCATGCCTGACGTCCTACCCATGTATGGGAAAAACTGATATGCAATAAAAGTTGCAGTTCCTGCAAACATGATTTTCAATAACCATCCCACCTTCCTTTCAGCATCTTCCTCAATTGCAATTTCATCTGAAAATGGAAAAGAAAACACTAAACTATATAAACTCATTTTCTATTTAAAACATGGCATGTGACAAATGAAACGTAAGAAAACTCCAAACAGACATGTTATAACAAAATTAGATCAGCCTCAACTTTCACAAGGACTAAGGAGAATAAACTACTTATATATTATCCACATATTTCAGAATGTTTACCTCTCCCATGGTTTGAGGATAAACGACGCACTTGAGCTTTCCAAGAAGCACGACTTCCATTCAGATGCTGCAGATCACTAGATCATATAAATCCACACATACTAGCAAAACAACATTAGAAAAATGAGAAATAAGAGATCATCAATAATATATCGTAAGTCCTTCATTTGACAGTTAGATGATCAAGACACAAAAAAGCTAGCAACAATAACAGAATATTGTCAAAAGCACAAGAAGCATGCACTTTTAAGAGCTTACCATCTTGAGCTGCGATACCAATCTGTCCATTGCAACAATGCTATAAACAGTAGAGGCTTCTGCACTCTATAGATCCGTGAAATCTTCTGTATAGAATTTCACCAGAAGCTAGCTTATATCTGGCATATTTTCTCCAAGATATTCTGCAGTTGCTCTCAACCCAACATTATTTTCAGTTAAAAAGAATTAGAAAACAGAAAATTCTATTTTAGCATGTAAATAATAGAAAAACAAAACAAAAAGAGTACATAGGCTGGCAAAAGGAAAAACAAAGGCAGACATTTTGCTATTAGTTAAAGTGTAACATTTTGCACATTTTTCTCATGCAAACCCATCTTAGCTTGTAAATCACAAACAAAGCTCCTTTGTTCACATTTAATTTTTTTTTGTTGCATTCTCTGTGTTAAAGACCCATTAATAAGATTTGCTGATAAAATTTGCTGGTCATAATAAAAAAATAAAATTTCTCAATCATCAAGCAGACTATGGATACTCGCAGAAGTTTCCATAGACTGCTTAGATGTCTTAATAAAAGCATCCATGGTGTTTCGATAATCCTACGACATAGTGAATAAACAGGTTTAAGATTGCTTTATCCATTGCCACATAAGTTAAAATTTGTCTTACTCGGGTAAGCTAATGATGTAACCTCAAAATTCGAAAAAAAATATTTTTATGAGATTTTTGATTTTGGAAATTCATTTTCCTGTTTGGTTTGAATTAGACCTTGGCGTTGAATTCTTAGGAAAATAGATGGTATTCCATAGAAGTACTAGCTAGGGTCAATGGTATGTATAAATTGAGGTTGTTAGGTTCTTTGAAATTTATTTTGACCTCTCCCCGTCGGATGGTGCGAAGATCCGACGTTAATTACATCGAGAATACTCGAATACCCTTGATTATCCGTCATAGCAATCCATTGAAGTAGAAGACATACATCCACCAAAAATAAGCATTCACACATAGGAGAAAACAAAAAGCCCCATGAACTTGGTGGAAGGCAAGCACTTAATGTGTTTTTGAATTTGGTTTAAATTGGTTTGAATTAGGTTGATTTGATTTGAATTTGATTTGGAATTAAGTTTGATTTGAGTTCAATTTTAATTAGATTGAGTTTTATTCAATTCATTGGTTTTAATCAAATTTCAACAGAATTTGTATTTCATGACTTTGACAGCTTCTGGATTTTCTTTTATGCAATTTCAGATTTATGTAAATTGATTTGGTGCGGTTTTGAATTTGGATTTTCTTATGGGTTTGAATGGTTTGGGACTACCTAATTGTGGATCAGTTCCTGATTTGCTCTGATTTAAGAGGCGCAAATTTGGGGCGGGCCTGAGTTCATGGTTGCAATATTCTGATTTTAGTTTGTTGATTCCCTCAAAACCTTTTTTCAGATTTTTTTTATCTATGAATAAAGCTCAGATTGCAGAAATTCTGGCTCGAATCTCCTGCAAATTCAGGTCTTTTACAAATTCTGCACATTGCACATCTCTGATTTTCGGCTGCAGGTTTTATGGGCATTAAACTTTCAGATTTCTTTTATTCTGCACTTTTGCAAAGCTCGGACTTCAAACTCCAGACTCCATACCTCTGCATTTTAATTGATTTTCAGATTGCAGACTCTTAAATTTCAGATTTTGGATTTTAGGCTCTGCACAAATTCAGATTTATACTTCAGACTTTCAGATTTTTTACAGGCCTCAATTTCCTTGCAAAATTCAGATTTCGACCTCTTCAAACTTCAGACTCCAGAGCCTGCAGCTTCTGCACCCTTTAATTGATTTCCAGATTTTTTAAATGGGTTCTGCGCCAATTCAAATTTCAGATTTTCCAGATATTCAAATTTCAGGGTTTCAATTACAGATTTTTCTTAGTTCGGACCCCCCCTGCAGATTTCAGACTTTTAAATGAGTCAAGTTCAAATTTCAGATTTTAATCTTTGAATTTCAGAGGTGATTCCAGATTTCAGAAAATTCAATTTCAGGTCTGCTTTTCGGTTTGTGGTTTTACAGATTGACAGATTTCAGATTTAGTTTAGGTTCAGAATTTTTACAGATTTCTCCCCTTATTAGAACATTCAATTAACATCTGGATCCTCCACCGGAGGCTCAAGCTTCTGCCGCAGATTTTATTTCTTCTTTTCTCTTTTTTTTTATTTGCATTCCAATCATTTCATGAGGTCTTTGAACTCCTTTTTTTTATTGAATTTACACCGAACATAATCTCCACATTGTTTGAAATATATGACATTCATTCTATCAACTTGGTATCAAGCAGCTATCGGTCTTGAGATCAACTTGAATTTGTCTTGAACATGTTCAGCCTTTAATAGGCATCCTGGAATTTATTTGATGTCTTGAGATTGAGCATGTCCCGGTCTTTGATAGACTTGTGGGAAAATTAGCTCATGTCGATTCCTTCGACTCTTTCATGAGTTGATGAGCTGTTTGTCAAACCGGTAAGACATTGGGGGTCTATTAATGACCTTTGTATGTCCACCTTAAAAAGAGGGTCAGGAGGTGGGTTTAGAATCGGCCTCCTGGTTTCCCTTTGTTTTGAATTCTTTTAAGTTGAGCCGAAGCCATGAGGTGGGTTTAAAACCGGCCTTATGCTTGCCTCGGTTTGTTTGAATTAAATGAATTTTTATTTAATTTAAATTGATTGTTTGTTTTATTTTATTTTTTGAATTAATTGCGGGTCAGGAGGTGGGTTTAGAACCGGCCTCCTGGTTTCCCAATTGTTTTCTTTTAGATTATGCCGAAGCCATGAGGTGGGTTTAGAACCGGCCTTATGCTTGCCTCGGTTTGTTTAAATTAAATTGATTTGAAAATTTTAAATTTTAACACTCCGGTACTGTTCATCCAGGGCAAATGGGCCTCTGCGGCGGCCCATCCCGGCCGGCCCCCTGTTCTCCCGAGCGGGCCTGGTCGCGCACTCGAGCGCGCGCTCTCCCTTTTTTTTTGCGTTCACTTCGTCGGGTGGGCCCCACGGGGGCTTTTCCACCGTGGCACAAAGTCGGGGGACATTATTTCCCCCGACGGCTTCTTCCCCGCGGCGGCCATCCTGCCGCGGCCTCCGGCCTCGGCTGCCGTTCGCACCCGGCGGAGACGAGAGCCCCAGGGGGCTCGGAAGAGGCTTCGTCGACTCGGCCAGGAGGCGGCGGCGGCCCGGTTCCTGCAGGAGGGGGGGATATCCGGCAGCGGTGGAGGAGGAGGAGGAGACCTCCTCCGGCGGCGTCGGCGTCCGGCGGTGGCTTGCGGCAGGTCCTGCTTGCAGAAGGGGGCCTAGACGCACCGCGGAAGGGGAGATGGGTCCTTCGGCTTCGCTTCGAGGAGGGGGCGGCTCCCGCGGGAAGAGGAAGAGGAGGACAGCGGCTCCAACGGCTCCGGTTCTCTCTCTCCCTTCTCTCTCTTTAGTCGCGCTCCTCGTCTCCCTCCTGCGCCCTCTCTCTTCCTTCACTCTCTTGGCCTCCTCCCCCCCGCGACGACCTCCGCCCCTCCTTTTATAGCCGTCTTCGGGCATGTGGCTCCCTCGGAGGTCCGTGGGGACCTGGATGAGCCCCCGGTCGGTGCAGGGGGTTGTCGTAGGTGTCTGGCAAAGGGGCTGGCCCCTATTCCGGGGATCCCGCAAGGGGATCACCCCCTCCTGCGCACCCAACCGCAAGTCGGCTGTGGTAAAGCGATCTGCCGACTTGCCATTTGCGTTTGCCTCCCCTTTCCTTCCTTTTGTCTGCCAGTCGATCTCCATCCCTCATCGTTTTTTTTTCTTTGCGTTGCTTTGTCTTTTTTTTTCTCTGAAATTCCAGGTGTCGACAGCTAACCATCTCAGTCTATTCCAGCTTAATTTCCGAAAATCCCAACCTTATTTTACTAACTCATCTGCATCCTACTATCAAATACTGCAAGTTGCTGATTTTACTAACTCATCTGCATCCTACTATCCTACTATCCTTCCAATTCCCGTCCTACCTCCACAGAATGATATCCAAAGTTCAACTGCCCCTCAAAGTTGCAGGCAGTTGGAGATGATGAGCTGAAGACACGTGAATTTCACTGTCATATAGCTTTTTTCCTGAAATGAACCTTCAAATGTAAATCTAACTTTAAATCTTTGTGGTCAGCCATGCCCTAATCCTTGTCCCAAGAAATTTCATATCAATAAGTTACTTCTATCCCCGGTCATGCTCTTAGAAGGAGTCTGCAATCTATAACTATAGCTACTTCTACCTTATAATGGATGGACCATGGCACAAATCTGGCCGACATCAATAACTAGTCACCTTCTGGAGATGAATATGGCCGAGAAAATTGATGGTTGGAACAGATGCAGTAAGAGTAATAGCAACATTAAGAGCAAGATAACTCCTCCAAATACATATGTAGATCCTTCTAGCAATCCGTTGTGGACTTCAGGTTGTGATGAATGCCTCTGACATGATTTATCACTTTAGGCCATGTTTGGTAATTGTATCGAACACCTCTATCATTATCAATATTGAAATTGATATTCATATAAATCATTAATAAATGTTTGGCTATCAATAACAATATTGAAATTCTTACTGCAAACAAACCATGATATGTAATACAAGTGTCCACCTATATTAATTTTGATATTGCTACTCCATCATTTACAAATATCAATATCAAAATTGATATAATATCATTTTTGATACTCAAACCAACACTGCAAGTGGCATTCATCTTAGCTTAGTCTGAAAATTTGGACTCTTAATTTTATGTCTAACTTAGTTTGTGGTAAAAAAAGCACTTAATTTGATTGAGATAATTATATATTAACTGATTTAGCTTATACTTAAAAGATATATCATATATGTTAATTTTATCCTCAATAAAGAGCTTATGCCTAACCAATAAAAAAGTTAAACCATATAACTTGTTTTTAGGATGTGAAGCCTCGAAAATTTATCATCACCATAAATATGTATATGGTTGTAAATTCATTTGATTTTCATTCATTTAAGAAAAGAATTTTACATATCTTGGGTTAACATAAACTACTATAAGAAAATATGATATCTCATAGAAGAATTAGCCAAAATACACAATATGTACAAATATATATATATTGAGGTTTGGGGTTCATTAAAAGTTGTTTTTGGACCTCTCTACATTGGAAGTTGCAAATTTCTGATGTTAATTACATCGAAACACTCAAATACCTTTGACTACCATCATTTATCTTTGTATGTTTGCATTTCATATGATATACGTAGGTTATAGCAATGCTCCCAAATCATACCATGGAGACATTTGACACATAATATCATTCATAACGATATGGGGTACATTGGGTTACATCATCATGTGGGGAGTCTTATATAGCCATAATCCTCTCAAATCAAATCATATGACATGAGAATTTCCATGACCTCATGTAGGCACGGTATATTTAAATTCCCAACTTAGATTTAAAGGTCGGTCTAGCATGATGATATACATGACCTCCCCTTAAAGTAAGTGAAAATTTCCCCTAGTAAGTTGAGTGATAAGGAACCGTCTCGGATCTTCTGCTTTTTGGCCCTTAGAAGGACTCCCTTGTGAATATTTTAAGTTTCGTCTTTTCCTTACACTTCGGTCCTTAAGAGGACATGTATGTAAATAATTTCCTTAGGGGTCCTTTCTGTAAGTTGGCTCCTTTATTTAAGGTGGCTCATGAGTTCAAAAGAAAACATGGAAAGAATTTTTGGAGAAGCCTTTCGGCTTGGTGTTCCACGTGGAGGGGCGTTGCCCTGGAAGTTTCTTCACCCCCTCCTCCAGTGATGGCCAGTTTGTCCTCAACCCTCCGGCAGGATGCCTTCCCCTCCCCTCTCGTCCCTAGCGACCTCAGCAACATTCCCTCCCCTTCCCCCTTCCCGGTTACGACAACTCCCTATCGGCTTCCTCCCTCGCCGCCGCCCACTTGCAGCAACAGCACCCCTGCTGTCTCTCCATCATCAACCTTCCCTACCCATTCCGAGCATCCAAACCCCACCACTGATGCCACTATGAAAACCCGCCCCCCTTCAGGCCCCCTCCACGTGCAATAAAGAACAACGCCAGCATCAACATAGGAGCGCCTTCGCTGCGGCCAGGTTCCACCTTCAGGCCCTCCTCATCCGCATGTGCTCAGGCTCAACCAGCAAGACGACGCCACATCCCCATCAGCCCAATCCCACGAGACAACACCACATACCCCCAGCAGCCTCTTCTTCACGCAAATGCAGCCACATCCTTGCGCTGCCACTACCTAGCCCAGGTCTCTTCTTTGAGCACTTGCAATGATACAGCTATGGTGAAAAGACCGAACATGAGACTACAGGAGTCTATGTATGGTGTTCAGCTATGGCCATAGGATGCCTACGTATAGATGCTAGCATATGCTTATGAGAAGGGGCCAAACATGAGCATATGGGGCTGTGTTAGGGGATTTCGGCCATGGGTGTGAAGACTGTCTGGGTATCATATAGACACAGAGAGAAGAGAGAAAAGGGTCAAAGGGGCTGTATACATAGTTGCGGCTCACATTTTTCTTCTTCTTCTCCTTCTCTTCAGCTCCTTCTTCTTGCTCTGATGGCAGCAACAAGGGCAACATCACTTCTATCAGGCCTTCCTCTCCCTCTTTCTGGTATCCAAACCTTGCAACACCCGTTGGACCCCCTCTCTCTGGGGTCAGAACCTGCCACAGTCCTTGAGATACTGTTTTTATATAGAAGAAGTGGGAAGAGCCGTCCCAATGGCACTTCTTGACTTACGTGCAAAGGGAGCCTCAAGGAAGAAAGAAGAACCAGTCAAACCTCCTATATTACGGCCCATTTTAAATTTCTGTTGAGGTCTTCACCTTGCTGGACATCTCCCATTAAAGGAGACTTGGTCAAGCCTCGGTTGTGGGAGATAGTGTGCTGCCCCCACTTCACTCTCTTCCTCCTTTGTAGGTGCATCTGATAAGATGCTTTGACTTGAAGTCATGTGCAGCCGAAGGAGACTACCAAGTGGACTACATGGCGACTAAAGCTTTGACCTAATACTTCGTCCAGTGGCACAAAATCCAATGGTGATTAATGATTATTGAGCCTATATCTTAGGATCAGCCAATTAATGCTTAAATGGCTATGATATGGACCATGTTTAAGCACCAATTGAATTCAATTTCATACATCTTCATAGCTTACCCACTAGGGCTGTAAACAGGGTCAGATTCGGTAGTGGAATCACTGGGATCCGATTCTGATTCTGATTCCGATTTCAATAAGGGTTAAGGAGTTCTGATTCCGATTCCGATAATTTCGGAATCACTATGTTTCGATTTCAATCCAATTCCGATTCCACCATCGAAATCGAAACTGAATACGATAATTTTCAAAATATATATTAAATAAGTTAATAATTCACATATAATTACTACAATTTAATATAATATTTTTAAACCTTTATTTTATCATTTTATTAATTTATATATCATATTTTATGATTTATTTAACCATATTTTAATTAATTTTACTTATATATACTTATTTTTTATCAAAATCAGATAAATGGAAACGAAATGAACTAATTCCGATTCCAATAAGCCATTGAAATATCTGATTCCAATTCTGATAACTCATAAGATACAAAAACAAGTTTCAAACCCGTTAATTTTTATCAGAATTTCAGCATATTAGATTCTGTTTACACCCCTATTATCCACACAAGCACATAAATTACATCAAAGTCATGGCAAATTTGATTTAATTTTCAACATTAAATCGTGGCATTAATGGCTTATACATAATTCAATGCATACATAATTCAGTGCATTTATGTGTGAAGCATACATTTAAATGACCTATTGGTCAAATAAAATTTTCAATTAATTATCATAGGCTTCTAATATTATCCTGGCCTATCTAGATTACTCATTTGATCATCACACATCTATTGAGCTCTTTATTCAATTGTGCTTCCGAAAACTTTAAAGAATGTCAATGTTTGAAATTTTGTGAATATCAGACCATATATCATTTGAACATCAATATCGGCCCATTAGGACCATATGATATCAACATCTTCATATTGGGCCTGATTTATGCCATATGTGCCCAGTAAGCATAAAATATGAGATTTTGATGTCCAAGACCATTATAAATATGAAACATAATAATCTTGTCATCTGAGCTCATTTTCTGCCATCTGTGGCTGGATAGACATAAAATTTGATGACTTTGATATTGGATCTCTTTCCGACTATACCAGGCCCATTAAGCTCTTGGGCCTTATCATATGCAAATCATGCCCATTAAAGAGCCAACCTTGGGTCAATCTCATTTAATTGCCCTTAGTGCATCATTATTTGAATACAATCAAGTCCTAATCCAATTATAACTAAAGAAGAGGGGAGCGGTTCCCATTTTGGGCATAAGTGGTAACAGATCCTATCAAAGACCCATTAAGTATAAGATCCCTCACTTAACATAAAATCTCAATCCATTGGAAATTGTGTCAGTCATTGACCAATGATAATTTGATTCATTCCATCACTTAACACCACCTAATCATAACCATTCATTATTTAAGTAGGATCCATTAAGCATAGGATCCACAACTTAAGTCATAAACACAACTTAGTCATTGGATTTTCGGCCCTCATCATCTCCTTCATTGATTATGACCGAGCATAATCAAGTAGGATCCCATATCTCATTAAGGACCCAAAAAGAATAGGATCCATAACTTAAATAATCGGAGATCCTAATGCTTGCATTTTGTGCCAATCATTGGTAGATCCTCTTGTTTATTTAAATATTCATTTAATCCCACAAGAAGATGACAGCGGCTGGCTGTCTTTGGTTTGACCGCTGATCACACCTTGGTTTGACTCTAAGTGTCATTCAATCTGTTGATTATGTAGGTGTCCTTTAAAGGGTTTGCCGCAAAGAGAAGTCTTGACCCTCTCTTCTTTCTTCCCCTCCTTCCGTGGCATCCTTTTCTGCAGATAGGGTGATCAGATTGAGCTTCTTGCTGCCCCGGTGTGCAGTCAGCCTTCTATGGAGCTGAATTGAAGAGGCTACTCCCCTTTGAAATTCCATCTTCTCATCGGGCCATCAGGTAGGTGAATTTCATATTACTTACATCTCCTTCCTTCCTCTCAACTGCAACCACCACCTGCAGTTGCCGAGTCTATCAGGGCTGAGTTCTGCTGCTATCAATGCCTGCTTATCCATCAGATGGGCAGCATTGAAGGGAACTCATTGCCCTGCAATTCCATACAACTATCAGGGCAATTAGGTGGAGAATTCTCTGATTTCTGCCATATTTATTGCCATGACCATCAAGAACTGCTAACAGGTCTCTGCAGATCTCTTCTTGTCATCTGATCAGGCCCTGAGCAGGCTTGTATTGAAGAAGAAGCATTCAATTTGCAGTTTCATCTCTTCATCAAGATGATCAGGTATAGTTCTTCATGTTTCTCTCATTTTTCCCCTCATATATATCCGGTATATACAAGCATATAGCTATTTGATCGGGGCTTGCAAACTCTCTCCCAACAGACCTTTGTTTGATCTCTTGTTGGTGCTGAAATAAGGGGGGTCATCATCTCTTTTACTTCTACCAACATTATCCAGTCCGTTGTCTATATATTGGCACTCAACCTGTATCATGGATTGCAGAATCGGCGGAATCGGTCCGATTCCGACCGATTCCGGAATCGGATCGGTGGATTCCGATCCGATTCCTGGCGGAAGGACCGATTCCGGGAAGAATTCCGCAGAATCCGATTCCGACCGATTCCTTGTGGAATCGGTCGACCGATTCCTTCAGAAGACCGGGTCAACCGGCCCGGTTCAATTCCCGGTTCGATTCTGGACCGGGAATCGAACCGATTCCGGCCCTAAAAGGGCCGGAATCGACCCGCGGGGGTCGATTCTGTCGATCCCGCGGCGGCAGAAGCTGGATCCAGCGATTCCGGCGCGATTCCGGCGCGATTTCGGCGATTCCGGCCTCGATCCCAGCCGCCAGGGTCGATTCCGGCCGATTCCGGTCCGATTCCGGCGATTCCAAGCAATGTCTTCAAGGGATTCCGCCGATTCCCGGTCGGACCGGCCTCGAATCAACCTCTTCTTCGATCTTTCTAAGGTTTTTGGTAAGATTTCTTCGCCGAAAACTTCGTACGTCCATTCTTACGCGTTTCCGATGAGTCCGAGCGTCGTTAAACGTTGTGATTTCCGACCGAACAAGTCCGTCCAAGTTTTGAACTATCCGTTTAAGTCCATTTTGCATGGGAAAAATTCCGGATATCTCGTACGCTAATTTACGACCAATTTCAGCAAATACGTAACCCTTTAAACATACTGAATTGTGTGTTACTTGGGTTGTCTGCTTCCCGAACAGCGTCTAAATCAATTTTTATGTTATCTAATCATTTTTAGTGCATTGTTTACAATTTTTGCAGATATAAGCAATGGCCGATCAAGGTGATGCAGCACCAGCACGTGCTTCCGACGTGGGTTGGGAACACGGGCAGATGGTAGACCCAGTCAGGAAGAGGATACAGTGCAAATGGTGTGGGAAGGAGATGAACGGGGGGGTGTTCCGACTGAAACACATATTGCCGGAACAGGTGAGAATGTCAAGAAATGTGACAAGGTGCCCAGGGAGAAGAGTGAGGAGATGAGAGGCTACATGACAGGTAGAGCCTCTCAACGGACTGTTAGGATCGAGCAGAGGGAGGAGTTGCACGACGAGCTACTCCAGAGGAGGAGGGACCGCGATTTGCCTACCTCGAAAGGGAAAGGCAAGGGGAAGGCACCAGCTGAGCCGGAGCCAGAGAGCGAGGACGAGTCCTCGGACTCCGAGCTTAGACGTGCTAGACATGATAGCAAGCGTGCATTTGCTGAGGAGGAGGACAGGAGGAGGGGAGCAGGAGGGTCTGGGTCCAGAGTTGACCCAGCTTTGGGCCGATCAGCATCGGCTCGCCCGACCTCGGGCTGGGACCGAGAGACTGACCCCAGGAGACAGGAGCCACACCGCCGTTCTACTTCTACCAGCACTCGATTTACACCGAGTGACGAGTATTTATTTAGGAAACAGAGTGCTGGGCAGATGGGGATTAAACATGCAATGAAAGGGGTGAAGGCAACAGGAACGGCTGCAAAGAGAGCCGTTCGCCACATTGTGAAATGGTTTTTACATGCAGGTATCACTTTTTAAATTAAAATTGACATTATGTGTGTTTTATTTACTTAAACTTAATTTTAGCCTGATCCCAATTTTTTTAACTTGATGTAGGCATCCCAGCACGTACGACCACCGGCCCCTACTTCCGTACGATGGTGGATGCCGTGGGTGAGGCCGGACCGGATTTGCACGCCCGGGCAGCAGACACATATACGGTGCTGGCCTGGATGAGGAGGTCCAGGAGTTGAAGGAGTGGATGGATGGATTTAAGTTGGTGTGGAAGGAGAGGGGTTGCACAATTATGTGCGATGGGTGGACAGGTATCACCAAGAGGAGTATGATAAACTTCTTGGTGTACTGTTCCGAGGGGACAACATTCTTGAAGTCGGTAGATGCTTCTGGAAAGATAAAAAATGACGACTTCATCTTTTCTCTGATAGATGGGGTGATGGAGGAGATCGGGGAGGACAATGTGGTTCAGGTTGTCACTGACAACGAACCATCATATAAGGCGGCTGGGAGGAAGTTGATGGAGAAGAGGAAGCACATCTTCTAGGTGCCCTGTGCAGCACATTCCATAGATCTCATATTAGAGGATATAGGCAAGGAGGAGGGTGTATCCACACTTGTCGGGCAGGCGCAGACGATCACATCTTTTATTTATTCGCATCCCCGCCTGCTACATATCATGTGATCACACGCGGGAGGGCACGATCTTGTTAGGCCTGGTCCGACTCGATTTGCTACGAATTTCATTGCGTTGGAGAGTCTACACCGGCACAGGCATGCATTGGTTAGGTTCACACAGTCCGAGGAGTATTACAACTATATGGTGGACAACCTGCATGACAAGAAAGATCAGTTGGAGATTCTTGTCAGGTCTGAGAAGCATATCACTGACAAGAGATTTTGGGAGAGGATTGCCTACTACTTGGCAATCATTGAGCCACTGGTAGTTGTCTTGAGGTTGGTAGAATCAGATGACAGGGACCAGATGGGCACGTTGTATGATGCCATGGACCGGGCAAAGCTGAAAATAAAAGAAAAAAATCTCAGAGGTTACAAAAAGTGGTGGAAGATCATAGATGATCGATGGGACAAGACCTTGCACCACGATATCCATGCTGCAGGTAACTTGGTTAAAAAATTATTTTTTGCTGAATATTTGTCTTATATGCACAGTGTTAACTAATAAAATCTTGCAGGATATTTTTTGAACCCCCGCATCCAATATGGAGGACAGGTGGTGAACGACAACGGGTGATGCGGGGTACACTTGCTGTTATTCAGCGTCTGTGCCGATCTCAGCAGGACAGGATAGAGGCTGAGATAGAAGTAAGTTAGAGTTCATTCAATACCTTGGAGTAGCCTTACCAGGCAACTAATATTTTTTAATAAAAATTTCAGATTCAGAAGAATAAGATGAGGGTCGGCGTATACTCAGATGCGTCGATTCGAAATATTCGATTGACAAAGTGTCACCTGGTATAGTAATAGCTTGATGAAGATTTTATTTTCTTTTCATATAAGTTATGGTAGATGATGGGCTAATTGTTTACCTTTTCTCTTCTTGTTTTTTTCGCACTCGAGTGGTGGGTTCAGGTGAACACCTGGAGTGGATGAAATCCACTTGCTGCCATCGGTATCAGGATACTCAGCCAGAGCACCGGTTCCTCCCATTGTGAGAGGAACTAAAGTACATTCAACCTGATACAGACGAAAAGGAGGAATAGGTTGACCTCAGACCGGTTGGAGAAGCTGGTCTTCTGTTATTACAACATGAGGCTGCGCATAAAGAACATCAAGGATCGACAGAAGATCAGCGAGGCACGATTTGCACGATTCGCAGGTGGTCCGTACGAGCAGAGGCATTCCTCCGTCACACCACCACCCGCGGAGGTGGACATGGATCAGATATTTCAGGAGGAGCATGCACTTGCCTCCTGGATAGAGGAGAGGGAAGCCAGGGATCATGCAGCTGAGTTTGATCCCGATGACCGTGCATGGGTTGAAGGAGAGTTGGATGGTGTTGAAGCCGAGGAGGATGCTCGAGCTCCATCTCCATCTACTTCTCAGGCTCAGGCAGGGCCTTCTTCTGCCCCAGCAGCTATGGAGCGACCACTGCGGCTTTAGCCCGGCCTCCGGCTCCGGTCCCGGCCGGCTACCCGGCCCATTCGCGGTCGGGGAAAACGAAAACAAAAGTGACCGCACGAAAAATGAGAGGATTTGCAAAGTTGAAAAAAACTTTGGGTTCGGACCTTACGGTACTTCGAAATGGTGAAGAGGTGAAGAGAAAGAAGGCAGAGGTCGGTGTCCTATCGGCCCGGATGACGACGCGCGAGCTCCTTCTCGCTCCTCGGGTGATGATGACGAGGAGTGCATACCGGCGACGCGGCCATCGGCATCGGTGAGTCTCTCGATTCACGGCTTCCAAAGCCGTATTACACGCTGGATTCGGATACACATGATTCTTATATACAGGAGCCACAGTATCCAGCATTTGGCCAGGTTGACCAGTAGTGGATTACACCACCAGCTCCACCATCCTCTGCTTACGTCCCGGTCGTCCCGCAGTCCGATCCATACGACCTTGATGGCATGGCATCGGCATTATTTTCATATGGATATGGTCCCGGACAGTATACAAGACTGAGCACGAGGGAGGAGCGTGAAGCGCAGCAGGGAGAGGAGGAAGACCCATATTTATATCCTAGATTTTGGTAGTAGATTGATATGATGTAAAAAAAAATTTTCATGATGTATCATCTCTTTGATTTTTGAATCAATGGAATTGGAATATGTACTTAACTTCAAGTCTTCGATTGGAGTTCATTAGTATTTATTCGATGTGGTCCTGTGGATGAATGCATTGGTTATTTTAAAAAAAATTTCTAACTCATTTCCTATTTTTTTAGAATTTTTCTGATTTTTTTGAATTTTTTTGACGAAAAAAAATTCAAAAAAAAAACCGATTCCGGACCGATCCGGAATCGATTCTCTTCCCAGGAATCGGCCGAATCGGAACCGATTCCGATTCCGATTCCGATTCTGATTCCAGAATCCTTGACCTGTATCGGATATGAGCATAGCCACCTACCTTCCTATTTTGGCATTGGCAGTGACTGGTAGGTCATTCCTTCCCTCTATTTCTGCTGTCATAGCTTTGGAGAATATCCCAGACATCTAAATTATGTATTTTTCATGTCATATAGGCCGTTGGTCGAGTGAGATTGGTGAAGAGGTCTTCTGCTCATCCTCTTTGATCTCAGCAGTAGGTAGGTATGTTCCTCATTGCTCGCGCTTTGTTGTCATGGCATATTAGACATAAAATTAAGCATTGGATGGAACTAGAACTAAAGAGGATATGCCCTTAAACATTTCAATTGTCTATCGGCCTGAGCAAGATCAAATAAGGGGTGATCCCTTTCTATTATTGATATAAACCACAACAAGTGCATCTACTTTTACTATTATGACCTCGTAAACATGCTCAATGATGAAGAAGACAGCCCTTCTCAATTTTTAAGCACTGTTGGGCCTACTAGATATCTGTATTCCCCTTCCTTTGATATACCCACGTAGGTGCATGTGTCCAAACCAAGACCCGTGTATATGTGTTCCAATTCATATTTCGTCTGATCTTTTCCCTTGGATATATTCCATTGCATGTAAGCTTTGGGGAATATGGCCAATAGCATGTGTCATCATCTGAACTTAGTATATGTGCTAAGTTTATAGTTGACCCCGTAGGGATCCTCATCTTGATGTTAAGTGTTAGCAATGATGTATTATAACCATTGTTAATCCACTTATGCATATAGGACAGCTCATAAGCTGAAAATATGTAGATCCTAAATTATTTAGGACCTGAATCCCACGTGGGATAGGATTTGGAAAAGACATATTCTCCGTAGCATTTTACTTCCTCCAAATATTCATGAAAATTTCAGGTGCCAACAGTGTTTTTTAAGGTGGCAGGGCCACGGATTTCTGTTGATTCAAAGCAAAGTACACATGAAGAAGTATATGAAAAGAAAAAAAGAATGCAATGACAACCCTATAACACAACTGCCATGGCGATAGTTGAAGATGAAGAAGATGGTTACAAAAAGAATAGAGAGAAAATAAGAAACTTGTCCTTGAAGATCTTCTGCTCCGTGTGATTTTCATTGTGAGCCAGCATCAAATCTCTCGAGTACCAAGACAAATGGTTAATAATGAACCTTATATGACGAAAAAAGGTTATCAAAAATTCGCCTATTCCTCATGCGCCAAATAGCCCATAACATCGCAAGTATTATAAAACTCCACAATTTGGTATCTCAGGATTCAAAGTAGACCAAACAAATAGGAGTGAATGCACACTAACAGGTTCTGACCACTGGATCTTTCAGCTTATAAACAACACTTTCTAGAGGGAACTAATAATCCCACAACTGATGTAGATCAATGGTTTCTCCTTTTCCACCAGAAAAAATGCACGTTGTTGAAACATCAAAAAAAAATTAGATTTAAACGACACCTGGTCGGGAGATGTTGTCTATAAGTCTTCCATAAGAAAAGTTAGATTTTAATAGATAAGAAGACTTATACACTACTTGATCCCACAAAACAACACCCCACCCTGGGAAGATAACCTGCTAATGAAAGACTTGATTATGAAAATTGATTTCTTACAAGACTGCCAAACAAGAACATATTCTTTATTCATATCGCACACGAGTATCAAGGATCAACAGAAGGCTAGAGAGCTCAATGATCTCAACTTCCTTAAGATTTCTTCTGAATGAAAGATATCATTTTGCTCTGTCATCACAGTTGTTGCTAACCCTAGCATGAGGATGAAGACACAAACTAAAGAAGTAAAAAATAGAGCAGCCAAAGAATCGTACCCCATCCACTCATCTTCTCAGAATGAGGTCCTCATACCATTCACTACTGTTAGAATTAGAAGAATAGATCAACATTAAATTTGTAATTAGTTGCGATTCCCTGACGTACTGGCCAACGGCCGCTGTACAGAATATTCCTCCCAATGATTGATTGGGAGCATGATGTACATGTATAGACAATGCTATAAATAAAACGAGAGGGTGAGGGCACTGTGTGTGCGCCTCGGATAATCATCCATTCATGGCATTCTCCTTCCCATTGCTTCCGCTTTCCGACCTCTTCTGAGTGCGTTCTGTATTGCTGTGAGAAGGAGGCTGTCGTCCTCCATCCGCCTCATCCTGCTATCGCGAGATCCTCCTATTGCTCTGCTTCAATGAAAGCACAGTTGAGGGAAGGCTCTCTGCTTCGACTTTTGACAGTACATGACATTGGAAAAGTGCCAATTACACAATAAACCTTTCCAAATGTTGGACACTATCCCTACCACTGAAATCTATGATCCATTCATCATTCATCCCTATCCCATACTTTGAAGTACAATCCTAACCTACTAAGTGTGTTATTCAAGCTCAATTTCCATAACCACTTGGTTAGGAGAGCTTTGGTAATAGTCTCCAAAGGCACCAGACCTACACCCCCTTGGGTGGTCTGTACACATGATCCCACTTAATAAGATGTGGTCCCCTTTTGTCGATGTTCCCTTGCTAGAAGAATCTCGCTCTGATTCTCTCCAACCTATTATAGACACCTTTAGGCACCTTAAGAATAGAGAAGAATAAGAGAGGAATGCTCTGCAACACTGTATTAGATAAAAGTCATCTGCCACCAGTTGATAACATTCTTTCTTTGCAATTAATCTTCCTAAGCCTAATCCAAATTATGTAAGTTGTCATGGCCCTTCACGCTGAAGCGCTTGCCTTCCTCCAAAACCATCCTATTAGTGAAAGAATTATTCCTCACCAAGAATTCTCCAGCAGCAGGGATCCCCACCCACCAGGAGCACATTCCAGCCAGTTTAACCAAAGAAAAGAATTAAGCAAGGCCTTATTCTCCTCCGGACTGTCCGGACCCTCAATAATCACCTGACGACACTGCCTAAACCATGATTGTTTCTCTCGCATGCCTCTGAAACCAGAAATGAAACAACTCCTAAGCCAGCACCCTCGACAAACGGAGACAGCACCCCTAAAAATGGACAACATCTGCCATTCCTGAGTCTGGGCCATCAATCCCTGCCCGAAATCAGTCAGGATGAATATGAACTAGTTCTAAGCTTACTCGGGCCGTCAGTGAGCGAGACATGGCCAAGCCGGGCCAATTCCCAGCTTAGGCCCCCTTCCCGAACAAAATCTATGAACCTCACCAAGTTAACCCAATAATTACAGAATTTCTTTTTAGGATAGGTCCGGTAGATGCCAATCTCAATCTGAATTGGCCAATCCTATAAATCATGATGAGAGGGGGGAAGCAATCTAACTAAACCTACGCTTAACTTGAGAATGGCCAGGATCCGCCATTCCTTAGTCTGGGCCATCAATCCATTACTGGTATCGGTCAAGGTGAACTAGTTCTAAATTCTTTGGCTGGTAGTGAGCAAGCCATGGCTAAGCAAGGCAAAGCACATCATGCTTGACGCATGATGAGGATCACGGAATTGGAATAGGCTACCAAATTGGTGGGTAACAATTCTGATTCTGATCCTAATCAAATCGGTAAATCAGTTGATTTTTCCGAAAGAAAATAAATCCAAATCAGTCTAGATCAATTCTTCAAAAAAAACCCTATAAAACAAAAAATACAAAATAAAATGCTTGATCGAATTCCGGTACAATCTAGCTAAATGGCCACCACAGCAGCTGTGAGGGCCAATTCCGGTGATGAGTCGGCCGATTCAACTCAAATCGGTCCTGGTTCAAGCCAATTCAATGGGAGTCCACACCGAATCAATCAAGTGTCCCAACTAAAATCAGATCGGTGGGTGCCGATCTGATCTCAAAATCAGCCAATTTCGCAATCCATGATGCATGGATTGCTTTTGGCAAAGTTCCAAAATGTACAAATCTTGTGATAGAAAGATACTTCAATTTGGGGTGTTCGCTGTTCACTTCTTGAGGCAACCAGAGAAACTAAATTTGCCCAACCCACGGCTTGGGTCAAGTTGACAAACCAAATCAGGTTAAACGGGTTGAAAAAAAATTTAACCCTAAAAGACCCGACCAAAATCGCAACTGGATTGAGACATTTATAAATGGGCAGCAGCTTTAGTGGTTTTCACTAAAGTCTAAAACAGATAGCATATTATGGTGGTCAATAGATTTGGACTGCCCAATATGGGACCAACAAAGCTGAATGTCCTGCGTTGCATTCTTCCTTTAGTCTCATATCAGCGGTTTCATGCTCAGCTAGCTGGTTGAGCTCTTTAAGAGAAGCTTAGCCCAGCATGTTCCATGTTCAGATAGTTTGGCTGAGGCTGAGCTGCCTTTTGGTAATTAAAATTAATTTAAATATTTCAGTTAGAATATAAAGAAAGAAATTAGTTTAATTATTAATTAACTATTTTTACTGGTTCAACACGAACCAACCCAAATTAGACTGGTTTGGTTCGGTTCAGGTTGATGAGCATGTTTGATTTGGTTTGGATTGAATTTTTTTGCTTCAAGCCAACCCGTGAACACCCCTAACTTCAATGCTAACTAAATATATCTTTTGCACTATCTATGGATGTTGTATCTTATCATCATTCTTTTTGGTTTCTTGTGCTCCTGTGCATTTCCTGGCCAACCTCTAAGTATATGTTGACACCGAAAATTCTCAAAATTTATTAGGGTGGGATTAAGTCCAGTCCAATCCCTTATTGGTCTACAATGCCAATTTTCGGATCTACCCTAGTGATTGAAGCTCACGGTGGTTTTGGCCCACTAAGAATGGCTCAATGTCCGTTATCCACCCATACTTCCCCCAACGGCCGGAGGAGGCCTTCCTTGTCTAAAAGGAGCCATATCCCGCAAGGACAAGTCGCGGACAAGGATAGAAGGGAATCCCGTGATCAAGGTTTGTCGTAACAGAGGAGGGGAGAGTTTGAAAGAAGACAGAATCGTGGAAGAGAAAGGAAGTTGATCCCGCAAATATCGAACCACTCCGAGTCCATCTCGAAGCCACAAGCCTCTGTTTGGCAGGTTTCTTGATGAAGCAAGGAAAGTCGAAAGTCTATAAAAGCCCACACCGGAGCTCGCCGTGGGAGGAGAGGGGGATAGAGCCGGAGAGCATCCAGGATCAAGAGAGACCGGAGAAAAGGCAGCGGAGAGATTACCGGAGGCATCAAGTCCCGTTCGCGCCGTCGAAGACCGCTTCTCCTCCCCACAGCATCGTCGGAATCAATTGCCCCTTTCAAAGCCACCGTTGAGCCCGTCCTCAGACAACACCATCAAGCCCGGCGCCTTTCCTCTTCCGGCGACCGTGATTCCTTGATCGACGGCTACTGTCAACACCGACAACTCCTTCCGGTGGCGTCGTCGGGACCTAGAGCTCCCTCCGACGGTGGCGTCAAGGATCTCCACCTCCTTGGATAGAGCCGACGGGAGCTCATCCATACCACGGTCACCCGCTTCCTCCTCCGCCGCAGTCAATAGCAAGTGGAGACGTCGGAGCCGAGCACAAGCGAGAAGGGGGGAATTGATTTTCCCCACACTATGGTCCAACGTGGCATGTGGTGGGGCCCGCACAAGAAAAAAAGTGAAAAAAAAGAAAGCTCGCATGGCCTAGCGCAACCTGAGAAGGCCAGCCCCCGCGGCGATGGGCCGCCGGCCCAAACAAGGCACCCGATGGCCTCTTTGGGTGAACAGTGCCCAAACAGAGCCTTTGCGGCTGAACAGGGCTGCTTAAACAAGAGAATTTAAATTAAAACAAACAATCAAGTGAAAATAAATAAAAAATATTTTTTTAATCAACAAATCGAGACTAGTTGAGAGATCGACTAACCATCCGCCCCTACGTCTGGACTTAACTTAAAAGAAATCAAAATTCGGACTAGTTGGGAGGTCGACTAACCATCCATCCCTACGTCCTTAAGGTAGACATATAAAGGTCTATAAAAGACCCCAATGTCTTACCATATTCATTAAGCTATGCAAGGCTAGAGCATAATCAATATGCCGTCACGCCGGTCGTATGCTAATGAAATCATCAAAAACAGTGGGGGATGCTCATAAGTCTATCAAGACCGGGTACATGCCGCCCATGAATGAACAAATCCATCAAAGATTCAGAGGACCGGATTTCTGGTCATAATTGTTAATCATGTCTCATATTGAGAGAACAAAATGAAAAACTCATGTTCGGTGTACAGATTTATGCTACAAGGAAACGGTTACATGAAATCGTAGGAAGACAAGACAACAAAAAAACTGACAAAACATAAAACAAAGTCTGAAAAATCTGAAATTGTAAAAATCTGAACTTGTAATAATCTGTAATTCATAAAAATCTGAAATTCTAGTAAACCCGAACCTATAAAAATCTGTAAGAGCCTAAAACATACAAAAATCTAAAATCTAAAAATCTGCAACCTGTATAAATAAGAACATCCTCAAACAAATTAAAACTAAACCCAAACCGGATCACTTGAATCTAAAACCTGCAAGTATTAAAAACAAATCTAAAAGCCAAATCAAATCCAACCCAATTCAATAACACAACCTTTAATAAATTGAACAATTCAAATCATAAAATCTATATTCCAACCAGAATTTGGAAGGCACGTTGGCAATCCGTGAGGTTTACAGAAATCTGGGCATTTAAAACTTGAACTCAAAATAAAAAATCAGAAAACAATAAATCAACTCATTAAAAAAAGGACCCTCAACCTGTTCAAATCAATTTGAATCAAACCATAACAGGGCCCAAACCTGAAAATCGCTGAATTTAAAAATATGGAAACATGCAGAATCTGGAAAATCTGAACTCTAAATTTCTAAAATCAGAACTGCCATCATGAAACTCCCAACCCATATAATACCCAACCTGTTCAATATCAAGATAAAACAAAATGAACTAAGCCCAATTCATCTGTTAAATAAATTCTGCTCAACTCCAACAAAATCAAATGATAAGTCAATCGGCTAACCGAATCTGTAAGTGAAAACTAAATTTCCAAATCAACTCAAATCTGGCCGCCCATCAAGTTCAAACATGATCAAGTCAAACAACAAGATCTGCAAAGTGAATTAAAGTCATAACCCAAATCAAAATCTCCAAACAGATTCAAATCAGTTAAATAAAAAATGAAATTCAAATGAACCCAAACAGGTAAAAACTCAAGTTCAAACTCAACCCCAAATCAGTTTACATAAACCTAAAACTTACAAATTCCATAAAAGAAACCCAAAGAATGTCAAATTCATGGAATACAAACTCCGCAGATTTAACTGAAATCTAAACCAATGAATCAAATGAATCAAATTCAACCTAATTAAAATTAAACTCAAATCAAACTCAATTTTAATTAAATTCAATTCAATCCAAATCAATCAAATTCAGCCAAATAAATCTCTCGAATCAAATTGAATTCATTCCAAACAAACTCCAATCAATCGATCGATTCAATCAAACCAAATCAAATCAATTCAATTCAACTTAAATCAAATTCAAATCAAATTGAGTGTTTGCATTCCGTCAATTTCATGGGATTGTTTTCTCCTATGTGTGTATGTGAATGTTTATTGTGGATGCATTGTCTTCTATTTCCATGAATTGTTACGACAAATAATCAAGGGTATTCGAGTATTCTGGATGTAATTAACGTTGGATCTTCACACCATCCGACGGGAAGAGGTCAAAATCAATTTTCAAAGAACCTAACAATCTCAAATTATAATTTCATATATATCATGGACCATAGTTAGTACTTTTATGAGATATTGCCTATTTTTTTAAGAAGTCAATACTAAGGTCTAATTCAAATTCAAATGAAAAATGAATTTCCAATCCAAAAAACAAAAAGTAGATTTTGAGGTTACATCAGTATACTAATTTCGAAGTCTCAAGTTCACTTACCTCTTTCATGATTCTTGTACGAATTCGGATTTCGCTTAACTACCTTAGATCAATAGATTCAAAAAATCCATGGTGTCCAGCTCAATCCTGCAATGGTAAGAAAGACAATTATAAGGATAGTTTAAATAGACACTCCATTCGACATTTGAATCAATCATCAAAAACAATCTGCAAGAATCTCATGAGATATTGTGTTATTCTCAACCTCGGCAGGCTACTGAGATTTCAGGGAGGAAAAACTGCCCTCAAAACTGTCGCAAGGGGGACACGAGAATGCAAAACAGATCCGATCAATGGATACAGCAGTGTCCCAAAAGCTTAAATCCACGACTTAAGTTGTTGATCCAACGTTCCATGCCACTGCCAGGTACAACAATCTGGACTGGCACGGCTTCTCTTTCATGCCCGATAGGGCTAGAAAGATGCAGCAGTGGAGTTGAGTGGCCTCCCTCCATGCCACTGCTATCTCTGCCCTTTGGTTCATTTGCCATCCTCAATATCATGCATAGTTGTTAAGGCGGTCGCCTAAGCGGCGCCCCGCTTAGGCGACAAGGCGGCATTTGAAGCCCACCTGGACCGTCCGCTTTTTTTTGTTAAAAAGGCGTACGTCTTGGCGCCTTGGCGAGCGCCCGATTACCCGAAGACCGCAGGCTACCGGCTCATTTTAAGTTAACACCAAACCGGTGCCGCCGGTTCAAAAAAAAAAGCGGGCCGGTTTCTTAAAATACCGCAGAGAGTCCTCCTGACTCTCCTGTTCACCCCGACACCCAGCCGAAGCCGCGACGGCCCGACGGACGATCGCTTGGACCTGCAGCCCTCCGCGCGCAACAACGAGGCCCTCCGAGGCTCCGACGGCAGAAGGCTTCACAACACCTACTGACCTACACCGCGGCCTTCTTCTCCTCCTTTGACGGTGACATTGCCAACTCCAGAAGAAGACCTAACCGGTTGTTGCTTCTCCTTACGGTACTCCTCTCTTTAAAACCTAGTTGTTGATATATTTTGCTATTCTTCTCATTTCTTCACACTAGTTCATCGTTTTAACATCTATTACGATGTCTTTAATCTTCTTATACATTTTCTATGTATGATTATCTAAAATATTGCATGTTTAAACATCTCCGGTGCGTCGATAATTTTCGATTTTCTTGTTCTTGTTTCTTCAAGCATTTTTATATATTCTACATATAACATTGGCATTGTTTGATGTATGGAGTCTATAGACATTGTTATATATGTATGCTATCATTTTATGTTCTTGTTCTTATTCAAGTTTGGTTATGAATGTATGTCAATTGATTAGATTTGTAAGTTTAATTTCATTTTTTATTTATTACAATGTCATGATAGGTACAAAAATTACCATATACACCCCACCCCGCTTCATACCTCGCCTTACCGCCTAGGCGACGCCTAGGCTTACGCCTTGTTGCCTAAGCTGTAAAAGATCCTTCGGGCGCCTTGGACGCCTTGTCGCCTTGACAACTATGATATCATGCGATCCTGCCAAGGTCTGACCACCCCAAGGCAAGATCAAGATGCAAGATGGTAATCCTTGGGATCAATCAACATCAGCAACTGCCTACGCATCCAGCATTGGCTCATTCCATCATTTGAGAATCTCTTTCCAACCCCTTGCATCTACATGGATTGGCACCCACTTGTTGAGTATGGAAATACAACTAGACTTGTACGGTTGTAGGTCCTAACATCGCTGACGCCTACCACAGGTCCACAGGTCAAAGAGTTGGCTCTAGTTTGTTTGATCCAACTTCAAGTCAGGTTGTAAGGTAGTGAATGCTGGACAATGAAAGAAAATTAAGCTTCCAAACAATGTGTTGCTAAAATGAGGACGTTGAGATGGTCATGTGGATACCCTAGATTAGATAGAATATACAATAAATATGTTAGATCAAATATAGGAATAGTGGTAATTGTAGAAAAAGTGAAGGAAAGGATATTAAGATAGTCTGAACGTCTTCAATGTAGAGAGATAAGAAAGTTGAAGTGGAGAGAAAATATCAAAATAGTGGAAACAAAAAGGGGGATCGGTAGTTTTATAGGGTGTTTGGTTACGTTTTTTTCCCTCTTTTTGATCTAAATTTTAAAAATAAAAGAGATAAGGTGTTTGGTTGCAGCTTTTAGCTACTGTCTCATTTTTAAAAGTGGGGTACTCTACGTACATAATCTCTTCTAAAATAAAAACAAGGTAGGACTTGTTTTGTTTTCGAGATAGACGCGGAGGGCGCCGGCCGGGGGAGCGGACAGCGCGGGGGCGCACCGCGGCGTCGATGCCGCTACGGGGGGGGGGCTCGCTGCTGGGGTAGGGGGGGCTCCGCCTCCGCCATCCTCCTCGCGACCCTCGCCGTCGACATCTCCGTGCACATCCTTCTCTCCGCCCTTCCTCGGTTGTGCGGCGCCGACGCCCACTGCCGCCTCCTGCGCCCCTACATCCTGATCGCCTTCAACTTCTACCTCGCCGTCTTCGCTCTCGTGAAGAGGAGCGGCCGACGCCGCAACCGGGAAGCCCCGAATTCGGGAGGCGCTTCGATCGTCGCCGAGGAAGACGACGGCGATGCGTGGTTCGACGCCAGAGTCGCGTGGGTGGGGTCAACGCCGGCGGCGCCCGCTTCGGCGGGGGGCCGTTTCTTCCACGGCGGTGGACGTAATCGGGCATATCCTGCTCCGGCGGCGGGCACGTCTCCGGTGCACGTCGCCGCCGGCGCCGCCGGCGCAACCGAACGCCTTCGCTGCACGGGGGGGAGCACCGCGGCGGACACCGCCGCAGGGGGAGGGCCGCCGGCAGGGGTGGCTTCGCTGGCGGCGGGGGGAGCACCGCGGCGGACGCCGCTGCAGGGGGAGGGCCGCCGGCAGGGGGAGAGCACCGCAGCAGGGGGAGGCCGCTGGCGGGGGGGGGCACCGCGGCGGACACCGCCGCAGGGGGAGGGGCACCGGCAGGGGGGGCTTCGCCGGCGGGGGGAGCACCGCGGCGGACGCCGCCGCGGGGGGAGGGCCGCCGGCAGGGGGGAGCACCGCCGCGGGGGGGCCTTCGCTGCTGGGGGAGAGCACCGGGGGGGAGGGAGGCGGACGACACCGCACTGCGAGGGAGCCTTCGGGATCTACAGGTTCGAAGAGTCGTTGATCGTAACCAAATACTACTGTCTAAATTTTAAAAATTATGATGATTTTGCCGAACACCAAATAATTAGACTATTTTGATTTTAAAAATAAAATTGAGAAGTCAAATAATTTTGATTTCAAAAACGAGGTTATCCTAAAATTAAAAACGCTGCCAAACACCCTATTAAGCTAACGTGGAGGTAATTCAATAGGTTTTTGGTGATTTAAATATCTTCAAAAAAAATAACTCAAATGTGAAGTGAATGAGACTAAGGTTAAGGTTTAGTTGAGTTGAGTTACTGGAGTAACAATTTGTCTTCAGCCCCATAGGAAACTTACCTTTGACATACTTGGAGCTCTCTCTCCCGGTAGGTTCCCTACATGTCAAGGACGTGCAACCTGTTGACATATTTCATAGAAAACTAGTTGGCTGGAACGACAAACTTCCCTACTGTGGAGGCAGGTCGGTGCCTTGTGCCTCGGTACTGGACTATTGGTGAGGGATGTACTAGAAGATCTGGCGATCCTGGCAGAAAGGAAACTTGCTATCGCTCGTTCATATATTTCACCAACCATTTGACTGGCAGTGTAAAATATTGACCCACCCCAGATAACAAACACCCTCTGAAACCGACAATGACTGCAAAAGAGTATATTCTGAGTTCCCTTATGCACCTGAGAGATGAAAGTAAAAATGGATCAATCGACGAGATCCTTAACAGGTCTGATCAAAGCAAGCCGGCATTCAGTAGCTTATATAACGCCTACACCCAAAAGAAGCAATGCAGTTGATCGACTCTGCATGGAGTAGTAGTTCCCTGTTGTTTCGGATTGGAGTCGATAGATAATGTTATCCGCTCTCCGCACGGGTGCCGTCGAATTACAAGAGATCGGTGACGAAGCGGCTGCGTCGTGTAATAAGGGATCGTCGGAACCGCTTAAAAGAAATCGTCGGCGAAGGAGAAGTGGAGAACTAACCTGCGCTTCAGAGGAACTAAGTGCGAGCTGTCGCGAGAGCTACGGTAGCTTCATGGACGCCACCTGGAGCGCCAGAGTAAAACGAAGGGGCGAGCCCGCATTTTAGGACCAAAGCGCTCGGATGCCGCCTGACGCTCAGAAGAGAGGACGACAACCTCGGCGCTTCAAGGTGGGGAAGCCGGCAGTTGCAGGAAACCGGGTGATAAGGACGGCGAGGACGCTGCCGCGGGCGGTTGATGTCGGTGGAGACCGCGACAGGCGAAGGGCGACTACGATTTCCAATGGACGCGCGCGGCTGCGTGGCCAGAAGCGGCGCCGCCGTGGATGTGGTCTCCTCTCCGACCTCTCGGTGGGTACAGAGGCCGACTCACACCTCTGTGCACGCCTTTTATACACATCCATTTAAATATACCGATTCATCGCATAGTCAAATATATCATTTTAAAAAATAATTATTTTAAATAATTCTAAATATAATGACTTGGGCACATTTAAAATTGATTTAGATAAATATACTGTTACGTAATATATGTATTTTATCTAGATAAATGAAGATGACGTATAGTCTTGTTTACGGTGCATGCTTCACAAAAAATAAAATTATGGACCGTTTGGTTGCATTACTTTTATTACAATTTTTCCGTAAGAAACATGTAAAAAATAATATTCGACAGTTATTATGAAAAATATTTTTATGATGCGAGACTTTTCTTAGCTTTTTCTCTTTAGTCCCCATTTTTATATACTCCTTATTTTTCTGTCATCACATGTCACATACACGATAATTTTATGTTATTAATCATCTCATATTTTTTATACGTAGACTCATTACACGTTTTTTTTGGATGACGACGCAGTGGTTAGTTGTCACCGACCACGTCTATTCCTGGGTTAGAACCCAGGAAGAGGCTCTCACCAGTGACCAGGGAGCAGATATCCACGCTGCCACTGGGCAGGGAACTATTACACATGTTAATCTTACATTGGTTATTTGTATTGATTATTGAATTTTAAGATCAAATCAGCCACTAATTAGTTGGGCTGTAATGGAATCAAAGCATAATGGGGTGTTTGATTACATAATAAATAATAGAGATTTTTATTTTAATTTTTAAAAATAGTAAGAAAACTCGTGAGACGTGACAACTTTGAGAAATTTACCTTTTGCAAGTGATTTTCTTCTTAGATAAAAAAGAGAATCTCACTTTTTTTCTTATGGTCTCCCACTTTGTTTGATCATGAATGGTAGTTATTCTTTTTTGTTATCACATCCCTTCGAAAATGATAATTTTATGTCAAATTCACTTTTTATTTTAATATAAATTTTTATCATTAAAATATATATAAAAAATTATCATGCAACTAAACACCCCATAAACAATTAAAATTTTCAATTGGTTGGGTTTAACCAGGTAATAAACATATGGATGGGAGAGAGAGAGAGAGAGAGAGAGAAATTTAGGACGGTTTGGCATACTACAAGAAATCAAAAAACCATAAATTACATAATTTCATCCATACTTTTATTCACGAAAAAAACACAGATAAAAAATTTATCAAATATGCAATAAAATAATAACAATTTTTATCGAAAATCTAAAATCCATAAAATACAACCACATTGTAGACAAACCACATCCCATGTACATAGAAGACTAAGTAAAAGTTGTCCAATAAAAAGATATAACAATGTCTATTAATCATCATCTCCGATCATTGCCTCATCCTCCTCATCCTCATTTACCTTATTGTCAACATTATCCTCTCTATCCTCATCCCCACTTCTTGAATGTGGCATCAAGCTTGATGGATCAACTTGTGGGGAAAATATTTTACCAATCTCAACTATGTTAGTTGTTTGATTATTTATATAAAACAATTTTGTTGGTTGGACATATGTTACTTGAAAGAGATCAATCACCATATTTTGTTTATCAATTTGGATATTTTACTTCTATATCTCAATGCATTGCTTATCCACTATATTCATCAACTCTTGATCTATCGAATTTGTTATCGGTACCTCTACTATTTACACCATATCAGGTGTCATGTGTCTGTCATTATCCCTACATCGGATCCATCCTGACCTATCTTAGTTAAAAATAACAACGAATGTCTCCTTATGAGTGAACAAATGCACATATATTCTAACATCTGATTCCTCTTTATTGGACATTCATTGACTATTGCATAATATCCCAAAAGAAAAAATAGTATTAAGTTTTAAGTGTAATGAAATATCATATTTAGACAGGTGAATATGATGTTTACCATGAGTTGAAGACTTTCATCACGACTCCATATGAGTGATCAATCTATTTGTTTACACGTCAGCATCATCTAGAAGACCTTTGGATATGTAAGGTGGCATCATTCCTTTTGCACATGTTCAAAGAAAGTAAGATCATCATAATACATATTAAGATCATTATAATACATTAAATCTCTACCGAAGAATAAATTACAATTGAATTAAATATTTATAAAATCTCTTTCCAACAAATGAATATTTCTCATTCATCTTCTATAAAGTATTGATAGATTAGTTCTATTACTTTTATTTTTTGACTACTTGCATGCAAAGAAATTTATAAGAATTTATTAATAGACAAAACCAAAATGCTCAAACGAAAAAAAGATATTTTTACCTTACTTTCAACTCTGGTTTATATGTCATACTTTGGAGTACTAGTCCATATCACATTGTGGAGGCACAATCTCATGGGTCTTCTTAAGTGATTATACTATAAAATACAAGAAACACAAATTGTATTAGTTTTAACTGAGAACATCGAGGAAAAAAACTAAATATGTGTTGGTACCTTATTTTTTAAAATAGTTTATTTGCTTTCTCTGTATTTTTTCTATGTGTCTTACGATATCACCATCTATAGATGCAGACCACTCAAATATAAATTATTTTTGTATATTGATAATCATCAGTAATACACTATTAACCATTGTATATAAATTAAATTTGTAAACAAAATAATATATTTATTTTAATATTTAAATATGATGTTTTTATTTTTTACAAAAAAGTAAAGTAATTTTGCTTTCATAAATTACAATGCACTATGTCGTAAATTTCAATGTAAGAGATAAATCCTTGACTATGCAGACTTTTAGCCGACCCCCTACCAATTCAATGTTTGACATATTTATAGGGCATACTGTCTTCACATTATATGCTTTGGTTGTACCTCTCTAACATCTACAAAATATAGCTAATTAACCATAAAATATAAGTATATTAAAAAGTGATATGTATGTAATGATTTTAAAAGATAAATTAAAATATATATATGAGATGATAGAAGATGGATTTCCTACAAACACAAATGTCATTGGAGTAGGCCAAGAAACACCTACCTAAGATGTGTCAAGAGGTGGATCTCTCTTATAAAGAGATCCATCTGACCTACCAGTGGATCCATCAGAATGACACTGCTTATACCAATTTATTCTATTTATCAGTTTGTCTTGATTTAGAATAACTTAGAAATTACTCGTGTGGTTCCAACGACCTTAGAAATCAAACCAAACAGGTTTTTTCGGTTTATTAGTTTGGTATGGTTCGAATGGCCTTATAAATCAATCCAAATCAGATTATTTGGTTTGATTTAGTTTGGAAGGGGTTAAAAATTAAATCGATCCAATTAACTTGTTGGTTTGATTTGAAAGGCCTTAGACAACAAACCATACCAGTTTATTCGGTACACCAGTTGGTTTCGTTCGAAAGAGTTAGAAATCAAAAAAATAATTTATTCGATTTCTTGGTTTGACTTTGTTTGAAAGATCTTAGAAAGTACCAGATTGGTTTGTTTTGAATAGGTTTAGAAATCAAATCAAACTGGTTTACCAGTTTATTGGTTTAGTTTGGTTTGAATAGCCTTAAAAATCAAACCAAACTGGTTTATTATCGTTACCGATTTAACTTAGTTCGAAAGGGCTTAAAAATGAAACCAAACAAGAAT
This sequence comes from Cryptocoryne crispatula var. balansae, assembly GCA_036172225.1. Classification (NCBI taxonomy): domain Eukaryota; kingdom Viridiplantae; phylum Streptophyta; class Magnoliopsida; order Alismatales; family Araceae; genus Cryptocoryne; species Cryptocoryne crispatula. The sequence goes on along the minus strand of CM069929.1, from coordinate 8,486,929 downwards.
TGGTTTGAAAGACCTTGAAATCAAACAAACTAGGTTTATTCGGTTTGATTTAATTATATAGGCTTTTGTTTTCTTGAATCAATTTATATCAATCTCTCTCCACATTTAAACTTTTGAAGTTAATAAACTAAACATTTAAATGACATTCAAACAATTCACAAATCAACAAAGTAACATTAAAAACAATACTTAAACAATCATGAGCTAATTCAGTTTATCGATTTGATTTGAAAGGGCATAAAAATTGTTTGAAATGGTTAAGAAGTACCACTTTGGTTTGGATTCAAAGTGTAAGTGTCACGACCCGGATTTTTAACATGCACAGAGGAAGATAATCCGGCGATGTAACGGGGAAGAATATTGGTTTGGAACCAAATAAGACCAAAGTTCACAATTCAGAATCACAAATCCAAACATTACAACCTATTAACACAACAATCAAACATCTATCTAAACAAATTAAATACCAACATTGAATGATTAATTCGTTACCTCCTCGGATTCTAAAACACCACTACGCTTCTGCTGCGCTAAACCTGTAATCCTGAAAATATTAACAATGGAAGGGGTGAGTCACCACAAACTCAGTAGGTCTTACACCCGCACTACCCTACTATACTAATGATTTCTATTGATATTAAATATATTAAACCTAAAAATTCAGATTATAGTACATAGGGTTCAAGCTAATTATATATCTTCTATTAAATGGTTATAATGCTTTTCTACTACCCCATATGATAATATGACTCTATATGCACTAAAACTAACATCCTGCACATTTAACTACTCTAGGTATGCTCACAACACACACACCTGACATAAAACTAAAGACTCCACTTGACCACTAATATACATGCCAAAATGCACAACTAAATACTTGTCTGAGCAGATATCATGCTCCATTTGGACAATGTAGACATGTCACAAAACTAGCACTAGATTTACCATATAGTATGAAGTAACATATAGTAACTAAATCCCATAGTACCCCTAGGCAGGGGAGTACTTAGGATAAACCGCGGTATCCGGGATCGAAGGATGCTCCGGATTCAACTAATCTCCGCTGCCCACGGGCCACTAACATAGTCTGGTGAAGTAAACTTCCATCACAATGCAGCTCACTGCATTTACCACAGCTCACACAATGCAAGCATATAAATAACTCAGACAGTAACCAAGAATATGAAATTGGCAATCCAAACATGAAATACATAGATAAACACCCATGGTTCTATGCACCACATATTTGCATATCACACCACAATCTAGCACAAACTAGAACCATTCAATCATAAGATGCATATAAATAGGATCATGCAAGCTACAACCTAAACATATCAATCACATACTTTGACAACCACTACTGCCTACTACATACATGAAACTAGACTAAACTCAAACATCACTATGCTTAAACCTTACACCGGCTTTTTAACAAATCGGGATATACATATTTGAGATTACCGCGACGCAAACATGCTAAACTAACTAGGTTTAAACATATAAAAACCCTATCATGATGACTAATATACATGAACAACTAAATTAACCTAAACATGCACGATTTAAATAGGTTAATCTAACTCTATCTAATCATGTTAATAAATCAAAATAACCCACTAATTAAATCATTCTAATCATGGTGATCTAAACAGGTTTTTACGGCTTAATCAAACATATAGGAGTGCTAAGAATAGCCGAGACGCCTACTTTTACGGCGACGACGAACGGCGCACGGAATTCCAAAGGGATCGATCCAGGTAATCTCTCGACAATCTGTTGGAAGGAGAGAAATATAGTATAAAAGAGAGAAAATAGAGATGATAATAGTAAGGACGATAGGAGAGAGATAGAAGAAAGATGTATACCGGCGGATGGGGGGTGGCGTAAGGCAGCGCACTAGGCGGGTGGTGGCGCGCAGGTGTGCGCTCGCCCACGGGCGCACGGGAACAGCGTGGCGGTGGCCGAGTTCGTGTGCGGATGCGCGGGTCAACGGTGAGGGCGGCCGGCGTAGGGGACGGCTGGGGGCACACGCGGGCGGGAGCCGCGGGCGGGGTGAGGCGGCGGGCTCGCGGCCAAGGCACGTGGTCAACGGCGGCCGGCGGCCGAGGGCGGGCGGCGGAGCCGTCAACGCCGGCCGGCGGCGTCAATGGGGCACGGTGGTCGAGGCGACGCGGCGATGCCGCGGGTGCGCACGCGGCGAGGCGCGTGGTCGCGCGGCCGGCCGCCGGCGTGGCGGCCGACGGTGGCACGGGCGAGGGGCGGGCGCGGTGGACGGCGCCCGCGGGGAGGCGGCGGTGGCTGCGCGGCCGAAGGCGGCCGAGCGCGGGCGGGAGGCGGCGGCCGACGCGCCCGGCGAGGTGGTCGCGCGGCCCGGGTCAACGGAGGGGGCGCCGCCGAGGGAGGTGGGCGGCGACGCGGCGACGCCGCGAGCAGCGGCAACGCGCGCGGCGCGCGGCGGGCCGAGCAGGCGGTGGCGCGCGGCCGAGAGGGGCGGCGACCGAGGTGACAAAGGCCACGCAGCCAGACGCGAGGCTTCGACGGGGGCGGCGCCACGCGGGAGACGGCGACACGGCATGGGTGAACGTGCGGGCCACGGCTGCGAGGGAGGCGGCGCGGGGACGCATGGCAGCCGAGGGTGCACGCGCAGGATGACGACCGGAGGGGGGGTAGAGAACAGGCGATGGGTTTTTTTTAAAAAAAATAACACAGTTATTTTATTATATTATAGATCTAGCACATCCTTTTTTTTTGTAAAACTAGCACAAGTCGGGTTAAATAAGATCGACTTGTATTAAAGTCGATTAGCCTAACGACGACTTGTATTAGTACTAACCAAGTAGTCGATTAATGTTAGTTAGGTTATTTAAAAAGACTACAAGTCGATTTTTTATAGTTCGACTTGTTCGTCTTTTACCCCACCCCGTGCCTCTTTTGTCCGCGCGCGCCTGCTTACCTTTACCCTTCTCCCCCCTGCGTGGCTCCGGCGAAGGCGGCCTTCTCCCCCTGCGCGTCTCCGGCGGCTGTCTCCCCCTTGGCTCCGGTGGCAACTCCTGGTCCGGCGGCTTACTCCCCCGCCATCTCCCGGTCCTGGTCCGGCGGCGATCTCCCCGCCCTTTCTCCACCCCCGCGCCCTCGCTCCGTCGGCGATCTCTCCCGTCGGCACCCCGGCGCCCCCCCCGCGGCCCTTGATCCGGCGGCCATCTCCCCCGGCGGCACCCCCTGCGGCTCCTGCTCCGGCGCCCATCTCCCCCGGCGGCTCCCCCTGCATCTCCTGCTCCGGCGCCATACAAGGTGAGAGATTGAGTATTTTACCTATAGAAGGTGAGCCAAGTTAATTAATGCTTATTTTACCCATACAAGTTGAGAATTTTACCTATACAAGGTGATCTAGTTTAATAAGATGTGATTATGGAAATCATATATATCTATATAAGGTGAGTGATCGAGAATTTTATAAACCCTGATTGGTGCTTGTTATTGCTGCATTTTATCAATCTAATTCGTTGTTTTTTTCTATGTGTGGGTTTCCACCGCTACCGGTGCATTTTATCAATCCAATAAAGTTGATTGTGGGTCTACTGTTTCATTTTAAATAAGTAATGCATGTCATAGATAGTTGGCTGTTTCTCCACAAAACCATAACGATCAACTTAACCAAAATGTGAGTCATAGATTTATGGTTTTGTTTACAAATTAGTTAGCCCATTCAATAGAAATTGGTTAGGAAATATTAGTTCGCTACTAAAAATTATATACATAAATTAACACTTCTTTTAATTTGATTTAGAGATGTGTATTTTGTACAGGGAATTATATAGTAAACAAATTGCATCAAGGGATGTCAACATTCGTCTCATGGTTCATGGAATGATCTCAATAACAAATAATTATGCACATTATGATGGTGGGTGCGAGGGAATAATTAAAGTATCACAATATTGCACTTATAGAGAGTTACTGGATTATATATACAGTGTGATTGGGCGTAGGTCAGGATTAACCAACTTGAAATTGGTTTACAATTACTTTGACGATGTAACCTATGTTGTGGATGATCATTCCAGTCAAATGTTGATCAGAAGATGTATGGAATATGTGCTTATATTGTTCGTCGTTGAAGAATATGTGAATTCTTCATGTGGGGTGGGATGTAGTACATCACAATCAATGTATCAACCTCAATCATATAATCAACCTACTATGAGTCAGTTGTTGTCACAAGTTGAAAGTAATAGTACTCGTAGATATGTTGAAAGTGGAGAGAACAATGAAATGAACTTGAATGAGGAGTATGTGTTGGAAGATGCAAGTGAAGAGTCCTCGAGTGACAATGAGGAAATACCAAACGAGATGATTAATAGCATCGTAGCAGTCGATGAATTCCATGATAATGAGGATACAAATTGGATTAATAGTGCCGTTACAACTAATAATTACATAGATAGTGACGAAGAAGAGCTTGGGGGGGAAGACACCTCGAGGGTAATAAGAGATGAAGGAGAACATGTTGATGAGGTATCAGAGGGAGATGTCTTCAAACGTAAAGAGGATCTTATACAAGCCATCACTACTTGGTCGTTGAAGCATAATGTACAACACCGTACTGATAGATCAACAAAGTCCAAGCTTACGTTAATATGTCATGCAAGGGACCAAGGATGTAAATGGAGATTACATGCCGCTGTTAGCACCCGGGTAAATGGTTTGTGGAAAGTTATGAGTTATGAAAATACTCATACCTGTTGCACTCCCGTTCAGAACGTTCATAGGCAGTTGACGTGTACAACAATATCTCGTCTAATCATGCCTATTCTTCGTTCTCGCTTAAACATTCAACCATGAGATATAATGGACATGGTTCAAGTCAAATACTCTTTACGACCATCGTATTACAAAGCGTGGAATGCTCGAAGGAAAGCTTTTCAAATGCTGTTTGGGGATTGGAAGAGTTCTTATACACATCTTTTACGATACATGGAAGCCGTTAAGATGACCATGCCAGCGACAGTATATAGTTACTTATGTAAAGGCGACACTACAAAGTTATTATTCTTCTTCTGGAGTTTTGGTCAATGTATCGAAGGTTGGCGGTTTTGTCGTCCAGTCATAAGTGTGGATGGCACATTTCTACACGGCAAATATCGTGGTGCACTTTTGGTGGCATGTGGTGTGGATGGTAATCAAGGTTTGTTTCCTATTACATTTGCAGTGGTGAATAGTGAGAATGACCGATCATGGTCATGGTTCTTTCAACAAATGAAGACACATATTCCATCTGTTAGAGAGAGACGGCATGAACTATGCTTCATCTCAGATAGGCATGTGAGCATAAAAAACGCAGTAGAACAATGGTTTCCACTTGCAGCCCATCGTTATTGTCTTCGTCACTATCGCCAAAATTTTCAAAAACACTTTGCGGGAAGGATTGTGTGTATGGATTGTTGTGTATGGATTGTGTGTATGGAAAGATTGCCTTTTATGTGGAAATGGTTTCTGTGTTGTGTATGGATTGTATATGGAATGTGTGTATATGGATTGTGTATGTAATGTGGAATGTGTGTTATGTATGGGTTGTATATGGAATGTGTGTATATGGATTGTGTATGAAATGTGGATTGTGTGTATGGTTTGTGTATGGAAAGTGGAGTGTGGATTGTGTATGGGAATTGTGTATGGGAATTGTGTATGGAATGTGTATGGATTTTGTATGAAATGCGCTGGATTTTTTTTTTTTTAGTTCTGCAACAAAGTCGAACTTTGAAAGTTCGACTTTATAAAAATACATAATGCAAGTCGATGTTGTACACATCGACTTGGATGCTCCCAAAAGCCTGCATTTCGGGCAGGTTTCTGGGAGGCTGCAAGTCGAACTATACAAGTTCGACTTGCACATAAAAAAAATTAAAGTCGATGTATTTAACATCGTAGCCCAAGCTGCATTTCGCATTTTCGAAATTTTGCAAGTCGAACTACAAGTTTGACTTGCACATAAAAAAAATTAAAGTCGATGTATTTAACATCGACTGGCTTGCTCCCAGAAGCCTGCATTTCGGGCAGGTTTCTGGGAGGTTGCAAGTCGAACTATACAAGTTCGACTTGCACATAAAAAAATTAAAGTCGTATGAATTTTAAACAATATGCAGTATGTTCTGTTATAAGTCGATATCTTTGTAATCGACTTGATTTCGACCCTAAAGTCGATCTTATTTAACCCGACTTGTGCTAGTTTTACAAAAAAAAAGAGTGTGCTAGATCTATAATATAATAAAATAACTGTGTTATTTAAAAAAAAACCCAACAGGCGATGCCCAGGGAAAAATCGGCGCATCCGAGGTAAGAACGAGAGGGCAACGGTGAGGGAAAACGGCGGACGAGATGATGATGACGATGGAGAAGCGACCGTTCCGGAGGAAGGTTAGGATACGAAGAGGGAATAAAAAAAATAGAAGGGAAAGATAATAAGAAAACGGAGGACAGAAAGAAGATAGAGAGATTAACACTCATAATTATAATTAATCTCATATTAAATATAATAATTATTTTTAATTAAATTAAATACCTTAATCATTACAATGGCTTAAAAGTCATTTCAAATCAGTTCATCCAATTTACTATGTTGATTTGATTTGAAAGGATAGACAAAACAAACTGGTAGGCTTGAAATGACTTACGAATCAAACCAAAATTAATTTGGAAGGCCCCTTTGCCTTGATTTTTAAAGGTCCTTGAAACTAAACCATATTATATTTTTCGTAAAATATGATTTAGAATATATCATATAAAAGTCCATTTAGTTTGACTCGAAAGACCTTATATTTTATTTATGATTTTGAGTCCAATTGAATTAGCTAAGTTTACGGTCTTAAACTAATTGAATTAGTTTGGGTTTTGGACAAAAACCTGTAACATCCGTTTTGAACAAAATTATGTACACCGCTATAAGCATGAGCTTAAACAAGATGCAAACCGAACATACATACACCCCCTACTAATGCAAATCAAATATCAAAATTACAATATTATAGACTCTGTATCCAAAAAACACAAAGTACCATCTTCCCCATAATTTTTCATGATCAATCCGAGATCTCTTACCTCCAATCACCTAATACGGAACAAATGTCTAAAATATAAAATTTTAGTTCAACGTACTCCAAAGTTTATGGGAGTGTTTGGTCACGTGATAATAGAGATTTTTATTTTAATTTTTAAAAGTTAAAAGAAAATTTGTTAAAAGAGGTGTTTGGTAGCCATCGCAATTTTATGTTTTGAAAGTGGTTTTCTTCTTGAACAAAAAAAGAGGGTCTCATCTTTTTCTTTTTTCTTGTGATCCCCCACTTTGTTTGATCATGTATGGTAGTTACTATTTTTTGTTATCACATCCCTCCAAGCATGATAATTTTATGTCTTGAGTTGGTTCACTTTTTATTTTAATACATTTTTTTATCGCGAAAGTGTACAAAAAATTATCATGCAACCAAACGCCCCATAAAATTTAAACAAGATCAATAGTGGACTAGTGGTTTGAAAGCAACATTTAAACTTCATCAAGATATTCCAAATAAGATCAACAAATCCTACTTTAACACGTTTCAAATTTAACTTGCTTGAAAACAAATATACTTGTAACGAAATTAAACCAATGCATTCGCATCCAAAAGAAAAATTAAATAAGGGCTCATTTCGTACCTATCCGATGAGCTTTGGGTTCTTTTGGGACCAAAGTACCCTTTGCAGGCCTTGTCACACGAGCGGCGGCGACGAGGACCGGCGTCATGACAGCAGTGAGCTGTGGAGGAAGTTTTAATGGCGCAGGAGATCATAAAAGAGGAAGGAGGGGAAGGGAAAAGTGGCTACGATGTTTTTTACGATGTGAAAATCGTTGGCAACAATTTCTACTGCATTAAAGTCAAGTGACGACAACTCCGATCATCATCACAAGTATATGATCATGGTCGACCACTAATCATAACACTTAGAATCGATGGCATAAAGAAGTAGTCGCCGATTATCTATACTTTCATTCGAAGGTTGATTCAAAGTTTTTTTTTTCAGTTTGTGACGACTTTAACCATCGCTAATAAACTTATTAATGATGATTTTTTGGAATCATTGCTGTTAACTTGTCGCTATTAGTATGCTCTCTTGTAGCAATAGAGAGTTATGCATGGTGGATTTTGCGAACCTGGTTTAGATGTTTTTTTCTTAGGAAGCTCACCAATTCTTCGCAAAAAAGTTAGTTGGTTTTAGAATCTTTTTCATCGTGCTAAGATGCCATCTCATTATTACTTATGAAGTGTTTGGTTGTACGATGAAAGAGATTTTTATTTTAATTTTTAAAAATTGTAAGAAAACTGGTTAAAAGAGATGTTCGACAATCATGACAATTTAATGTTTTGAAAGTGATTTTCTTCTTAAACAAAAAAGAGGGTCTCACCCTATCATGGGGTGTTTGGCTGCATGATAACTTTTTTATCACTTTCATGATAAAAAAGAGAATCAACTCGTGATATAAATTTATTATGTTTGGAGGGATGTGATAACAAAAAAAGAGTAACTACCGTACATGACCAAACAAAGTGGGGGGACCACAAGAAAAAAGAAAGAGGTGGGACCTTCTTTTTATTTAAGGAGAAAATCACTTTCAAAACATAAAATTGTCATGATTGCCAAACACCTCTTTTAACAAGTTTTCTTATAATTTTTAAAAAATAAAATAAAAATCTTTAAACACCCCCATTAACCTCTCTATCCGTACCGTTATTGTTATTTAAGACTATTTGACAAATTCAAAGGGAAATTGTTGTGTGTGATATTAATAAAAATAAAAGGGTAAAGATGACTTTGTATTGTCAAATCTCCGAACGTATATCTTTGGAAGTTACATCTATTTAACACTCCGAGAGATCCTTATGGGGTGTTTGGTTGCATGATAATTGAGGTTTTTATTTTAATTTTTAAAAATTGTAAGAAAACTTGTTAAAAGAGGTGTTTGACAACTATGGCAATTTTATGTTTTGAAAGTGATTTTCTTCTTAAACAAAAAAAGAGGGTCTCATCTCTTTCTTTTTTCTTGTGGTCCCCCACTTTATTTGGTCATTTGCGATGGTTACTCTTTTTTGTAATCACGTCCCTTCAAACATGATAATTTTATGTCATGAGTTGGTTTACTTTTTATTTTAATACAATTTTTTATCATGAAAGTGTACAAAAATTTATCATGCAACCAAACACCCCCTTATATATTGTGTCTATCTCTGTTATCGTTCGTGAAATAATCTCCTCTGCATCAAAAAATTGTTACATGCAAAAATGTTACTCGGCAGAAAGCGAGTGTTGCCGTGTGCTGAAGTGGGAAAAAAAGATCTAATAAAGTACTTTAAAAATAATAATTAATACTTAATTCTTTAAAATTTACAAAATCGTCGCTTCGAGTATTTATGTAAAACTGGGTATACGAATGAGTATGCACAAAAATATCCCTGGTCACTTTGGACGCCTTTGGGAACGTCTAGGGTGAGTTTGGTAATTTCACTGGAGTACTTTTTTTAAGTGCTGGCTATGAGAAATAAGTTCAACGACAAGTATTTTATTGCCGGTAGAGCATGACTCGGTTGGCATTTTCTCCTGCTCTTGTGAGTAGGTGGTCGGGTTTGAGAGTGGCCTTAGGCACCCGCCCCCCCTCGTGGAGGGTTTCCGAGTGGGGGCTCGATCACTCGTTGCGTAAGCAAGCAACACGACTTCGGTCAATTGGGTCATTATGTACAAAAAAAAGAAGTATTTTATTGTACATAAATAAAAATAGTTTAATAACAATTTAGAAATACTTTTCTACGTATGAAACTAAAATTTAAATAATATATATAGTCAAATTATGACAATAATTTTATAATTTTCTCACTATCTAACTTTGTATCTTTTTAATTTTTTTATTATATTGAATGTCATATTTAAAATAAATACATAATACAAAATATAACAAATATAGATTAATTTTATGTTTATTTTAAAATATTTATAGAAATGTATTCAATTTAAATAGCTATTAAATGAAATCACTTATTAACCAATATATAATCTCATTCTAACCAAGTATGATTAATTTTTATTTTTTAGACATTCTATTTCTTAAGTTAAAATGGATATCATCTTATTTTTAGTTCCGTGCCATTATTATTATTTTATATCAAAACTCATCACGTCTCTCTCTCCACACATTATGATATTATTATCATCTATTTATTAAAATTAAAATATATATAATCACGTCTCTCTCTTCGTACATTAAGATATTATTATCATTTATTTCTTAAAGTTAAAATATATAGGAAGAGTTTTTTGTTGTGAAAGGAGAAAAAATCTACTTCTACTTTCTACCTTCAACAAAAAATGAAAGTGAGTACTGGTTTGAAATTAAACGATTATTAAAAAAAAAGACTTCCCAAATGATAAAGAAAAGCTTCTAACCGCCTCCTTCTCCTCCTCCTTCTCACTTCCGCTTCCGGTCAGCGCCGCCGCTTGCCGGGATATTGTCCTGCAGAGGTCTCATCGGCGCGCGATAAGCCGGGGATATGCAGGCTTCTGCTCTCCTCCTCCTCCCCCCCTGCCAGTCATTTCCTCCACGGTCCTCATCTTCATCTCCCGCCGACCGTCCCCGCCGTCTATTCTCTCCCGGTCGTCAGCGTCTCCCCATCTCAGACGCGCGAAAGCTGCCGGTTCCCCCCGTTGCCGCCGACGCGTTTCCTTTCTCTTCTTTTGCTTGCTGCGTCATTGGCACGTCGAGCGGCGCCGGTGTTGGTAGCAGCTTTGGCTTCCCCGACGAGGAAGACTCGGAGAAATGGGACTCCGCCAAGTACGAGGCCCTGTTCAAGGGAGGCGACCAGGTCACGTCAGTACTTCAGGAGATGGTGAAGCTGGTACGTTCCTCTTCCCGCTTTTTTCACGGTTTTCCTCCTGCTGATGAAGTGGTTTCTTATACCCAAATTTCTTGTTCTGCTATCTGGCGGCGAAGTTGGCGGACATGGAGATGGACCAGGCGTCGGAGGCGGCTGCCGTGGCGATAGCAGCACAGGGGGTCATTGGGAAGCGTGTCGATGAGATGGAGGCTGGGTTCATGATGGCCCTCGACTACATGATTCAACTGGCCGACAAGGACAAGGATGATGAGGTATAGCGACTTCCTGTTCTAACTCCTGCTATGGGAGCAGAAAATGCAAGTTTCTGGGAGGACTACGTACAGAGCAGGACAATTGGTTTTCTTCGTGTTTTTTTGCTGTCAGCTTTCCGATTGATTCCAATCAATGAATGCCATTTTTCATTATATTGTGCAACATGCATGCATTTAGTACGCTGATATTATGTTCTTTGCTTCCGCAAGAGGTCGAAAACCTATGATTTTGTCGAAATTGATCTCCTATCGTTCAATTTAGATTAGAGTCTGGATTCCAAACAGTCCTTAATTTGTGGTTGACAATGCCTTAATTTGCTCAAAGAGACAACACTTGAGAAAGGGAATTGCGTGCCCATTGACAACATAAATTAGATGACATAAGAACAAGGCCATGAAAACTTCAACTGGCTAGACCTAGGAACAATGTTCAATAAAATTCAGATTTTTGTCCAATTTAGGTGATCGAATTCTCTATTTTACATCACCTATTTATCTTGCAGCGTGTGGCTTAAAAAAGAATGAGCATGGATGCTATTGTAAGGATTATATTTTCACAGGACTCAATAGGTGAACGTGCCTCCAAAGAGCTTCAAAACTGATTCGGAAAGTTTCCCTTCTTTCCGAGATATTCTCTATCACTCTGGTACAAAGACATTACTGTGCAGCTTGTTATGTCAAGCCTCATTGGTATTGAACATGTACAACCATTATCAGAATATCCCTGAAAGGGAAAGAAGTGATTTGTTAAGGTGGATTTCATTTATAGCACAAGAAATGGATGGGCTTGTACTTTCACAAGTTGGATGGAAACTCGCTAATGGTTGGTTCTCAAATGTGCAACTGCATTTGAAAGTCATGGTTGTAATAGATTAGTAATAAAACTGAATTGAGTGGAAAAAGAACATGAAAGAAAAAGTTTGGATAGGCTAACAAGAATTTGTCGAAGCTTCTGCAGCACAATGAACTCACTAATGGTTGATTCTGAAATGGTGCAACTGCATTTGAAGGTAACGATTGTAATACATTTGTAATGAAACTGAATTGGGTGAAAAAGTGCATGGAAGAATGAAGTTTACTTTGGATAGGCTAACAGAAACTTGTTGAAGTTTCTGCAGGACAATGATATTTTTGATGTTAAAAATGAGCTTCCCGTCTAGGAGATTCAACATTAGCCTTTAAAGAGATGTACAATGAGTGGCTTATAGAGATGAGTTTAAATGAAAGTGGGGTTCCAAGAAAGCAAGCTCAAAGAAGGGGATAAAAGTTTAGCTTGCTTTCATGCACCGGCCTCTTGCAAGAGGAGATTTAACATGCTTAGTGTTGTTTAAATAACAAATAGGTTTCTTGGGAGAAAAATCAAATAAGCAGGTCCCGCATCAAGCAGTATTCTTGCTTTTACAAAGACCTATTTCAAGAAGTGTTAAAGACCACTGGTTAGTTCTTCTTTTTATGGAGTATATGAAGATTCTAGACATGTAGTGGAGGGTTTAACATGGGACTTCATTAAAGCTGAGATAAAAATGGTTGTTTTTTAGCATGAATAAAATAAATTCCGTACGGGTTCAGTAGGGGTTTTTATCAATTCTCTTGGTTAGTGAAAGCCAATACTGTAGCAAGTTCAAGTTAACTACACCCTAAAGTATCAAAGTAGCTGTTGAATTTTTTTATTGCTTGTTATCCAATTAGCAAAGCAGGAAAGAAAAAGATCCCTTGCGGTCCCCTAAGAAGTGGGTGGCTTTCTTAACCCAACTACGACACCAAAATTTCCACCTTGGTACAGTGTTGCAAAGATCTTATAATCTTACTCAACTCCTTCCATAGAATCTGAATGATGCCACACTTCACAGTTAAGAAATAGCTGGTTATGACTCTTCCTAAACATCCCTTAAAAAACTCAAGGATTATTGCTAGAACCCTTCAGACAGCTCAGCCTACCTGCAGTTGGAAATTTCCCAACCAATGAACCAATCTTCCTGAGAACAGCTTGATATATTCTCAACCAAACCTTCTGGCTCATTTCATAATAACTCTTTTCGAGAAAAGGACTTTATAGTGGTTTAACTGAAGACATAAAATCATTGTTATGTGCTTAATTTTTAACACAATTTTGTATATTTTATTGGCATAGCTTATGAGAATAAAAACTTCTCTTCCATATACCAGTTTAGACTTATGTTTTTCTGTCAAAAATCAAATTATGCTTGTTTGCATGAGTCAACAAATATTGATGTTGGTGTGCTTGAGATTTGAGAATATTTATCTTTGATTAACACACCTATTTTGCATTAATTTATTGTAACAACTTTCCAGCGCAAATCGCTTTTGGAGGTGATCAAACAAACAGTAATGGATCATCTAACTAAGAAATGTCCTCCACATGTGAGTCATCTTTGGCGATGTGAAACTCGGGCTGATTATTGATGGAAATAATCGCCACTCGGTATATTCTAATCATATGGTACCACTGCTTTTTTCACGATAGGTTCAAGTGATTGGCCTTCTTTGCAGAACCCCAGAAAAAGATAGCAGACATGAATTATTGCGTCGAGTAGCTGCTGGTGGCGGTGTATTCAAAAGTGAGAAGGGTGACAAGGTCCATCTTCCTAGTGCAAATCTCAATGATATTGCCAATCAGGCTGATGACTTGTTAGAGGTAAAATCTGTTTAACAGGGTATGCAGTAGTCTTCTTAACACTTGCAAAGATTTGTGCCTTTTTCGAATGTCTACACATTTGGATGAGAAGAAAATGATAAGAGTGAATAATGTTATCACCAGAGGAACATGGTTTGCTGCCATTACTGGATAATTGTAATTCTCCTGATTGTATTAATCTATCAATACTTCATCTGAGTGCATTGTTATAAAATCAGTGGTAAGAAAATGACTTTTAAAACATAAAGGGAATTTAAGGCAGTAGTTTGGATGCTTTGAAAACAAGGATAAGCTTGAGCAAGCTGTGTCATAAGGGCAACTGGAGGTGGCAGAAAAGATTGCCCTCTGTTTCAGTGAACAGATTGCTGTAATGAGGAAGTTGGAGCAGATGTTAGTCAGGCTTTCTTTAGAGATATTTAGCAGAAAGAGGGACAGTGGTATTAATATGGAGTTGTAAGGTGTTATTTCCCAATCCACTGATTTGTGGAGCTAGAGATACTTGCAAGGTAGCATTGAGAGGTTATAACGATGGTTCTCCACTATCTTGTTACAGAATCATCTATTTATTCAGCAAGAAAACTTGCTGATGGTATGGGGAGAAGAATAGGTACTTGGAGAGTGGTATATATGCTAAGATCAAAAGACAAATAAACACATTTAAAATAAATATTTCTCATAGAATTAAATAGTAGGAATTAAAAGGGGTAAAACAACAAACATTGAAGAAAAAAATCTTTTCAAGATAAATGATTATAAGCTTGATGTATAAGTCAATGCTATGTGGTTGAACAAGACTACTGAGAAAGAAAGATGACTAACAAGGTACTTGGAGAGTGTAAATGACATAGTCATGGGAATAAATGGAGCAATTGAATGGTAGAATCACATATGGAAGACATTATGATGAACATGCTCCGTTTCTATTGTGATTTTGCAATTTTGCTAGTGTTCTCTTTTGTTTTGAGTGGGTGCTTGGTTGTCTTGATCTCCATTCAGTTGGGTTTGATAACTTACATCTGAGTCTAAAACATTTAAAAATACGTATTATTAATTAGATAAATTTTTTGGAGCTTACTATAATTTGTGTTCCCATAGTAATGACAACTGTGGGTAAAGAAGGTAGTTTATAGCATGGAGCATGTCATAACATCTAGAACAAACTTAAAACAAATAGACATTGTTATAGAAAGGAGTCTAAGAAAGAAAATATTGTAAAAGGCAAGTATTGAGATAATCTTTTATGGTCTAAAAGCTTTTGCTTCTGTTCTCTTGACGTAAGGTTTTACAGACGATGGAATCCAGAAGAAATATTCCAGATAGGAAACTGCTTGCGAGACTGGTTTTGATCAGAGAGGAGGCTCGTGGTATGATGGGTGGTGGAATATTGGATAAAAGAAACAATCGAGGTCTTAGCACACTGCCTGAAGCAGAGGTTAGGTTTGACATTTTTTCTTCTCTTCAGTTCTTGTTATATCAATGTTGTATTTTTCCTTCTGTTTCTGCGCTTTGCATCACTTTGATTTTTAGCTGCAGATGCTTTGACACTTCGGTATTTATTCTAGACTTGGTATTTTATATTACTTAGCTAGTTTTCTGTCATCCTGAGAATCTTTTTCCAACAATATGGTTCTAGTAAACAGGAATTCCTGAGAATCAGTGATTGATCTAGTACTGGCAACTGATGTGTGTTTCAGTGTGGAGAATAAGAAAGAAAACAGATTCTGTACTTCATTCATGTTAAAATTGCAATACATCAATGTAGCATCTGGTACATTATTTAGTTTACAAATATCTGTGTTCTATTGACTTTTCAGTTTAATTGGCAAGAAGTTGCTAGACCTCTGTGAGGTGGTGGGTTTTGAAGTTAAAATGTTCAATGAGAAGACAGTCTAATCAAAGAACTAAAAAATTTTATTTGCTATTCTTTTTATCTGTTTACGGACTATCAAAATAGATAAATAAAAAATACCTGCTAATTTACTTGCAAAATACAATGTTGATAAATTTTCTAGAACACAATTACAAGCTTCCTTTTCTTTTTCTAGTCTTATTTTGAATTTCACTTGGACAGAATTCACTGATGCATTAAGAAGGAAAATAGTTTATGATGGACGCCTGGTCAGGACTAAGGAGGGATATTGATGGAATCTATTAGGATTGTCAAGCATAATAACACCTTTTTAATTGGATGGCACATGTATAATACCTCCATGAGTAAGGAATACATAAACCCAGATTGGGGTATATGACTATGCTCTTACAAAGATTTTAAAGAACAAACCCTCTTTAACTGACCAAAAGGGGTTGTCATTGTCCTTTCCAATTCCACAAAAGACAGCTGCCTACAACAATTACAGAATGAAACAATCTTTTCTAGAAGTTGTGCAACAGGTAAAATCTCCAGCGATAAAATGGTAGAAACATGGTATGTTTGCATCTTGAAGACAATACAACTTTTGTGGGCCAGCTACAGCAGTGCATCCTAAAAGCAGAATCAATCTTATCTAAGGATCTTAGACAGCACTAGGTCAAGAAGTATTCATATGGTTTAGAAATGAGGCCACTATGGAAGAGGGAATTCATCCATACAAACCTGATTTAAAAGTTGAATTCATACACATGATTCTGAAAATGGAATGAATTACACCTGTAGAATAAAAACATAATTTCAAGGTATTTATAAAAGAATAGACATTTATTTTTTTATATCCATCATACCCTATGTCATCATTTATAGGTGAATTTCTTGGCCAAACTAGTTGCATTAAGGCCTTGTAAAACTGTCCAAGCAATGATCAAGAATGTCATGCTTGGAAAAGATGAAGGTGCTGAAATCACAGATAATGATGATGATGATTCCACAAATAAGCGACCAGCATCTGGAGGAATTGCTGGAAGGGTGAGCAATCCGTCTGTTCTAATTATAGTCAGCTGGAGAAGCTGCAGACAAAAATAAATGCTGATACTCCTTGTCTTTCCAGGGAAGTGTCTCAGGCCGTAAACCACGTCCTGTTCGCCCTGGAATGTTTCTGGAGACTGTTTCAAAGGTACTACTTATATGCTTATGTCTTGCAGCCTTCTGAATGCACTGAGTTTTCTTGCAGTGATAGAACATTGTAGAACATTGGTTGTTAGATACAGAGCTTCGTCAATAGAAAATTGAGCTGCTTTAGCAAGCTCTTCCACATTGTCTTGAAGTTGATTGACATGGTTATTGACTACAGCAAACTTGTGGTGCTTATTTTTGTCAGACAAATTACTCACTTTTGTGCATCCATTTTATATTTTCTGCTTAGTGATTTTCCGCTTGCTTTTGCAAGGATGTGCAAAATTTTATTAGAGAATTCCAAAGTCATGTTTTTCAAATGTTGCTCACTGTACCAACTAAACTGATGCTGATCTCATGAATCATGCTTACTGTTGGCACCTAAAATGTGCATGCAAGAATATACGACCCTAAAAGGAGCTAGGATTTATATGCTTTTGGCTTATGGGACGTGGATGCTTACATGTAGCATCAAAGTAATAGACTGACTCCTCACATGATGACCATATGGATACCAAAATATGGCTGATTGGTATCCATAGACTGCAGAAGGATATATGATTATGGCTAGAAGGCCTGAGCATGGGTGACAAAGAATAATTTTCAATAGAATGTGGAGAAAATCAGATCTGTCAAGTCTGAAAGTATGTCCAGCGTTATGTTAACATGATTTCAGCATATCCTAGCAATTAAATGATATGAGGGCTTGTACCAATAAGAGGACAAGACTGCCCTTCATCAATTCTGGCCTAATCTTGAGCAAACAGATGATAAGAAAGATTATCCAGGTCAAATGTGGATCAATGGATGGTAGGGGTGGCAATTGGATGCCTCCTCTCCAATTATGAAGAAAAATGTCAAGGCCGGCAGCATGAGCATATTCAAAATAATTTAGATAAACATGAGTTTGAGCATGTATGTATATATCTTGGTTGGAGTACATATGCACCTACATGAATGCATGAAAGAAAGGAAGACATGCATGCTTGGTAAGCCCAAAATATGTATAGGATGAAGAGGATATGCCCCCCTCATTGATCTTAACATCATAGATGCTCACCATGCAGCTAATATATGATGACATATATTTGGAAGACTGATAAGATGCCAAAACCGAGAGAGAACATATTCTCCTCAGTCTTAACGGAACCAAATACTTAGCTATGCACCTTGTGCCCTATAACAATCAAAAGAAGTCAATTGGATATATACCTACTGGTGCCAACTGTGTAAGCAGGGCCATTGAGGGCCGAAAAAGAAGATAGCAGGCCCTTGGCAAGTCTGGACAATGCCCAGACTGTGCAGGTTATGTGCACTCTTTGATTGAGAGCCAATAGATGTCCGAACCTGCAACAAAACAGGTCTTAATAGGACTGTTATGAAATCTGAAGATCGTGGTTAAGAGAGAAGACAGAAATCAGGAAATTCTCTACTTGATTGTCCCTATACTGGCATGGAAATTTAGAGCAATGAGCTCCCTTCAATCCAGAACCAATTAAGGGTCAATTGCACACCGGAGATAACAAGAGCAGGCCCCGATGGATCTATTAGCGGATGAAGATCACTGCGACTGAGAGAGGAAGAAAGAAAAATAGAAAAAAAGAACAGAATTTACATACCTGAGAGGTCCAACAGATTCTGGGAGCTCTAAGGGGATATCCCTTCTTCAAATCAGGCCTGATAGAGAGCCTATCCCTCTGCGGAGCAGCAAGATCAAGATGACAGAAGCTGGCTACCACAGTAAGAAGAGAAGAAAAAGGAGGAAAAGAGAGAAGAATAAAAAGGCACTGTCTTTTCTTTATGCAAAGGACTTATTTAAGAGGTCAACCACCCCTTTGATTCTTCTTTGGAGTCAAAAGGAAACTTGGGTCCTAGTTGATCCCAAAGGAGATACCACCTCCTCCTTTATTCCTAGTTAGACTAGGGTTGACTTTTCTTTAAATAAAATGAAAGGATCTAGCAAAGATGATGGCGTAAGATTCAATGGACAAGATGCTTTCATGACTTAAGTTATGGATTTTACTTTTATCGGGTCCTTAATAGGATCCGGATCCTACTTAAATAATGATTAATCATGATTGGATAATATTTAAATGGAGAAGAGGATGAGATAAATATGGTGCAAAATCCAATGACCAAGATGCCTTAATGACTTAAAGTTATGGACCATTTCTTTAATGGGTCCTTAATAGGATCTAAATTCTACTTAAAGTAATGATGAGCTATGATTGGGTGATATCAAATAATGAGATCATCATGAGACAATGATTGTGTCATGTTTAAAAGAAAAAAGGATGATGATCATGGGAAAGTATTTGCACAAGATCCAAGGGCTGACCTCTCATGGTGGGAATTAAATTAATATTGCTGTGGTCTTGGTGCACTTGATTTGATTATGTTGATGGCTTACGAAAATGTATGAAATCAGGCCCATATGATGCTCCATTCCAACCCATATCATGATTATTTGAGCACTTATTTGATGATCCTAAATGATAGGATCAATGGTCCTTTAAGACCTTTGGATTATTTGCCATATGATGAGATCCTAGGTCAATGTTGTAACCACTGTACATAAATGGGAGGATTTTCGTTGCCACCTGAGGGCCTATAAATCAGGCCAATACCGGAGGTGGCTGAAGTAAAAGAAGTCCATTAGGTGTTCCTGCAAAATAGGAGAATGAGAGAAGCAGTTCCAATGGAAATATCTCCTGTTGGATGCCCCTAGAAACCATGGCAGGATCGGTGCCACTTCTCCATGTTCTCAAGGTATGACCGGTTCTTAGGAGGGTCCGCCTCCAATAGAAAACCTCAACATATGCAAAAATTCAGCTGAAATTCAAGGGAAGCGGTGGGGAGATGTTGAAATACAGGGAGTGACCAAGTCTTCCTCCAACCCCAGTGCCTACCATCATGTTGTAAGGCTGGTATGTCCAGCGTTGTTCTCATGGCTTTGCCTGTGGCAATGCCCCCATTTCGTCGTGTCCCTTGTGCTCGTATGGGCTACGCAGTTGACGTGGCCTAGGTAGTTTGCCCTCCTCTTGACAAAATCAGCTGGCCCCTGTTAGCGTCGTGGCATGGGCATTGTACATTGTCAAGGGAAAAATGAACTGATGTTGTGTCAAGTGGTATTAGGGTTGGCAACAAAATTGTGAACATCAAGCAACGATGGTGTATACCCGAACAGGTGGATGCCCATAAGCCGCCTGTGGGGAATCGATGGGTGATTTCGTCCCTCTGTTAACAACAAAACCGGTTGTTCTTGCTGGCGATGAAGGATGTAGCAGGAACCTCAGGCTTGTTTTGCGCTATTGGCTCAAAGTGTTGAAGACTTGATGGAGTGGGTCAATGCATTGGAGCAATCACGTGAGGTGTTCACACACATACTGGACACTTAGGATGATGTTGTGAAGCAAGGTTTGTCGTCTCAGATCTTGGCTTCGCATCGGGGGAGGGGGTGAAAGAGAAGATATTTTGGAGAAATCTCGAAAAAATTTTGGGAGATCGGGTCTCGGATTCTTGGATCAAAATATATATATGTATGAAACATAACATAATATCTTATAAAGATAGGAGTACATCAATGAATTTACATGAAAATATATAACACATTTATACATCAACTGTGCGAATGAATAATTACAAAGCACTCTCAATACCAAAAAGATGATCTTTGTGTTTCTAAAAGATTTAAACTTGTATATAATTTTATTTAAATATTAATATGGTATTAAGAGCATTTTTATGTCCTTGTTCTTGATTGTTTATTACAAATTGATGGTTAAATATTTCTGAAATTGTATTAATATAATTTTTTATTACATAACTTATAATCTTTGTACAGTAATTGGTGATTAATATCAAAATCTAAAATTCGAATACAATAAGAACATTATTTGACTTAGGTTATAATAAATGTGTATGTTTATGTGGGAGATAATAGAGTTAAAATAGATCTTTATAAAATTTAAGTATATAACATATATTTATGATTATGAATCTTATATATATGTGATAGCATAAGTGATAGTAAAATATATTAATATGTTTACACTATCATAAATAGGACGCAAATCTTGGCGATCTCGTTTCTCAGTCCCTTAGCGAGATCGAGAATCTCGCGAGATCTCGGCGAGATGGAAAACCATGTCGTGAAGTACATGGCGGAAAAGTTGTATGATGCCTAAGAAGAGACTCGTGGAGCTATGGAGAACTTGCCGCACATGTTGCGGTGCTTACCATGGCTGTTAGCTTGGCAATGGCTTGCATAAATGATGGTGGTCCAAACCAAGCTCGGGTGTCGGAACCTCCATGCTTCAATGGAGCTTGAGATGCTAAGGAGCTCCAAAACTTTTCTTAGACATGGAACAATACTTCCGGGTCATCTACCCTAGCTCTAAGGAAGAGAAAGTCACTATAGTCTTAATGTATCTCAAAGGTGACACCAAGTTTTGGTGTCATGTTAAGTACGAAGACATGCTTATAGGGACTTGCATGGTCGACTCCTCGGATGACGTGAAAGGAGAGTTGAAGTATCAATTCTTGCTCGAAAATGTTGAGTTCCTGGCCCAAAGGAACCTTTGGAACCTCTGACACACCAACATCATTCGTAATTATGTGAAGCGTTTTGCAATGCTTACGACACATAAGGGACATGTCCTAGAAAGACTAACCCTCTACTTCATCGAGGGGCTCCAAGGTTGGTCCCAAGATGATTTACTCCAGAGGGAAGTCAAGGATAATGGCTCAGTTTCTAACTCTACCACTGCCAAGAGTAGTGGCATGGGTGGCGACAACAACAACACTTTTTGGCAGGATCAGGGTAAAACAAGTCAATTTATTTACAACAACATTAGATGGACCCAGATGGGGGCAACATCAAAAGAAGGTTGGCAATTGGTGATCTGTTTCATATGTTTTGGTCTACACCTGATGTTCGATTGCCCCGAATGGGGGCTTTATGCCCTTGTTGCAGCTGGCAACCCAAGCAAAGGAAACGGTGGACGTTGAACCATTGTCAAGAAGTGCCAAAGCTCCAAGGATTGGTGCCCTCGGGCCCAAGTGGGGTAGTGTAATGCAAGAAAACTAGTGCCACGTGCCAATGAATTGATGTACGTGAACATTATGCTGAATAGACGCTCTACCAGGGTGATGGTTGACAATGGTGCCACTCACAACTTCATCTCAAATAAGGTAAGCTGGAGGTTGGTCTTTGCCTTAAGCAAGATTTCATTCACATAAAGGCTGTCAACTCAGTAGCACGCTCCACCATTGGAATCACAGTTGATGTCCCTTTGCGAGTTGGAACTTGGGTTGACAGTAGCAACTTTGTATCTGTTCTGATGGATGGTTTCTCGCTGATCCTTGGGATGGAGTTCCAACAATCTACAAGGGCGGTGCTTCTACCATTCTTGAGTTTAGTTTGCATCATGAGTGGCATTACCCCTTGTATCATGTAGTGATACGAAAGGCAAAGGAGTCAACCCTACTATCTACAATTCAAATGAATAAGGGTTTGCAAAAAGAAGTCATGTTTATCGTAGCTCCTAATATGAAGCAAGAACCATTAAAGAAGACGTCTATTTGTAGTTCTATCTTTGTAGTCCCGAAGAAATTTGCAGTTATGATGCCGCTAGAATTGCCAAAGGAGTTGCTGTCACCGAGGGAGATTGACCACAAGATAGAGTTGGTGCCCAGAGTAGTGTTGCCATCTCGCTCTCCCTATTGCATGCCCTCGTCAAACCTAGCTGAGCTACGCAAACAATTGACAGAGATACTCACTGGAGGCTACATTCATCCCTTTAAAAGTCCCTTCGGTGCTCCAGTCCTCTTTTAGAAGAAATAAGATGGGACTGTGCGATTATGTGTCGACTATCGAGCGTTAAACAAACTCACCTTAAGGAACAAGTATCCTCTAGCGTTTATTGATGATTTTTTTGATCAACTTGGCAATGCAAAGTACTTTTCAAAGTTTGATATTTGATTGGGCTACTACCAAGTCTGTATTGTCGAAGGTGACGAGGTCAAAACTACTTGCATGACCCGTTATGGAGTGTATGAGTTCATGGTGATGCCCTTCGACCTTACAAATGTCCCTGCAGCCCCTGCAGTATTTTGTACACTCATGATTGAACTATTCAAGGATTTCCTTGATACATTTGTGCTTGTGTATCTTGACGACATTGTGGTGTACAACCAAATCTTAAATAACCATGTAACTCACTTATGTACTATGTTTCAAATACTTCAATAAAATCAACTATATGTGAAGAGGGAGAAATGCTCTTTCGCGCCAAGATGTGTTAAATTCTTGGGACACAGTTGGAAATGGGGAGATATGTATGGATTGAGATAAAATCTGGGCCATTCAAGAATGGGTGACATCAAAGAATGTAAAAGAGTTACTCCACCACTATTCAATTTATTGAAGGACGTATAATGGAGATGGGACTCCAAGTGTGAGATGACATTCCAGGAGCTGAAGTTGGTCATGACAGAAGAACTAGTACTATGCTTGCCAGACTATAGCAAGCCCTTTGAAGTCCATAGACTCCATACTCCATACTGACACATTGGACTTTGCCATCGGAGGTGTTCTTGTGCAAGAAGGGCACATGGTGGCGTACGAGAGATGGAAGCTTATAGACATTGAGAAACGTTACCCGGCTCATGAGGAGGAAATGACTGCTATTATTCATTACTTATGGATCTGAATGCATTATTTATTGGAATCCAAGTTTGTGGTAAAAACCGACAATATAGCACTGAGCTACTTCCATACCCAGAGAAAGCTATCTATAAAACAGACAAGCTGGGTGGATTTCTTAGCAGAATTTGACATGGAGCTTCAATATCATCTTGGTTGGAAGAACCAAGTTGTTGATTCTCTTAGTCATAAGGTTGAGCTTGCGGTGATCCAACCTACAAGGCCACAAGCAGTTAGTAAAGTGGCTTTTTATTTGTTCAACTAAATATAAGAATGAATGGTGGTTGATCCTCATAGAAACAACTTTTTGAAGTTGGCCTTAGAAAGAAGGACAAGGCAGTTTTAGCATTGAGGTCTTCTCTTCACCAAAGGTGGTTGCATCTTTGTACCCAAGGTAAGAAACTTGCGGCGACAATTGATCCAAGAGTGTTATGACACCCTCTGGGCTAGTCAGTGTGGCACGAAGTGTACACTAGCTTATACTTCAACGACACTATTATCGGCTGATGATGGGGGAGGATGTGGAACAATATTTCTTAACTTGTTTAATTTACTAATAGGATAAGATAGAACATTCTAAGCCAACTGGATTGTTCAAGCCACTGTCTTTTGATAGTAATGGGAGAGTGTCTCTTTGGACTTCATTGCGGCATTGTCTGAAGTAAGTAGAATGGGGTCAATCCTCGTAGTGGTGGATCACTTCTCCAAATATGCCGCCTTTATCCCCACTTCAATATTTTGCAATGTTGAAGAAGTCACTTGACTATTTTTCAAACATGTGAAATATTTGGGCTTACCCTGAAATATTATAAGTGATCGGGATTCTAAGTTTCTTGGGTGATTTTGGATTGAAATGTTTCGACTGCTCGAATCAAAGTTTCTATTTTCTTTTGGTTTCCACCCCTAAACTAATGGTTAGACTGAATTGAATAAGTGGTCTACTTGAGGAATACTTGCAACACTTCGTGTTGAACAATCAAAAGAACTGGCTAGTGTTGTTAGACATCACTCAGTTCTCTTACATGCTACAAAATAGCTCTTCAACTAGTCAGAGTCCATTTAAGTTAGTAATGGGACAACAACCTATTTTCTCAGATGCAACAATTATTGAGTATGCAGGATCCAACGTGGTAGCATTCAACTTCACACGCGACTGGCATCGACAATAGGACATGGCATGTGCAAACTTAGAGAAGGCATCAAAGCGAATGAAAAAGTGGGTATACATAAAAAGAAGACAAGTGGATTATAGGGTTGGTGACTTAGTGATGATGGGACTCCTCTCCTCGCACAGTACATATTCACTTGTCGAGTCCACAAGGGGTTTGGTTTGTAGGTTTGAATGGCCATTCCCCATACTTGAACGGGTCGACAATGTGTCTTACTAGATAAGAATGCCAGAATGGTTTAAAGATCATCCCGTGTTCCATGTAAGTTATTTAAAGCCTTTCCATACAAGCGAATAGGACAGTTCTCATGGCCTACTGACCAGGCCTTGCCTGATGTTCCTTGTAGATAAGAAGCATGTCGACACCATCCTTGTTGAGTGAAGATGATGCCTTCCAAATGGTGTGGAGCATAGTTTGCAGAATTGGTTGATCTGGATTGGGATTGGCCGATGCCTAGATTGAATCGGCCATTGTCGATTCAATTCTTGGTCAAAAGATTGATATGAAAAAAAGTTTTGACAGAATTGACTGGGATCAGAATCAGATCGATTTTTTTTTTCCAATTCTGGTCAGATTGGTCGAAATTGGCCTTAATTGGATTGGGATTAGAATCAGATCAGTTTTTTTTTGTTATTCTGGCCGGATTGGCCAGCATAGGATCGGATTGAATTCATTTTTTTAATTTATCAATTCTAGATGGGTTTTGTTTTAGTGGATCAGTCCGAATCAGACTGATTCGATCGGATTGTTACCCACCGATCCCGACTTTGATTCCGATCTCGTGATTCTTGATGTGGAGAGACATGAGTACCTTTTGTGTGGAAAATGTCTGCCATATGTCGAAATTAGCTTGGAAGCTGCCGAGAACCTCCGAGATGATGAAGACCTATTTCGGACTTACATGTTGTTGACGAGGATGTCAACAAGTTTAAGTGGGGAGAATGTAAGGTTGGTATTTATAGCGTTGTTCGCATGGCCTTGCTCTTGGCAACGCCTCGTCCTCCATGTTCCTTCTACCCATGTGGGCTACGTTGTTGATGCGGCCCGGCCGATTTGCCCGTTCACGTGCCCACGCGCCTGCGTGCGCACCAATGCATGGGGGCCTGCACAGCCATGTGTCAATGGGCATGCGCAAGTGCCAGCTAGTGCCGCCGACATGCTAGTTGTGTGCCAACGACGGTTATTGCTATATGGCCTTGAGAATATCAAAATGGTCCATTAGTTATATTGTCATGGATGAGCCAGAGGATATATAGGGATATGAACTTTGATTCGATTATGTGGGGCCTCAGTTGCCGACCGTTTTTACCCAATTATTTGCACCCGAGTCCATCTTTGTATTCCTTCATATAATACAAGTCTCTTTGTTGAATTTTGCTAACTTTGCGTCTACTCGTGCTGCTTGTGTGTTTGTGTTTTGCTGTGCTTGCAGCGTAATTGGCATCCTCTCGGCAGAATTGGCTGCCTGTGTTAGCGTCACAGCATGGGCGCGAAAAATGAACTGACGTTGTGCCAATGCACATAGAGAAGTCCCTACCGGGACTGCCTCTCCTACTGTCTCTCTAAACAGTCAGCTAGGGACTGTTTCATGTTTCGGGGAGATAGAGAGTGGATTGGCCGAGCAAGGAGCAAAGGCTGAGAGGTGTTGTTGCTGCTGCCTCCATTTGCACAAGGAAGAGAAAGCCGAGAAGGGATGAGATAAGGTGAGCTGAATGTGTCTAATGATCCATATGCCCTCTGCTTTTTATCCTCACGTGCCTAGATGCTTCTATGGCTATCTCTTTACATGCCTGTGGCCTAATTTTATAAGAATACGCCTCATCCACTCCTCTTTGTCATGACAATGCAAGCCATACATGCCCTTGGCCGATGGCTTAAACTCATGCACACATACGCTCTTCTCATTTAAATGGTCAAAATGCTCCTGATTGATAGCTTCATCCAATATAAACAGCTCCTTGTGCGGCCTATTGTCCATGTCACCATGATAGCCTAATGTCCAGGCCATGATAGCTCCTTGCTCGGCCCTTTGTCCATACTCTATACTAACACGGTGATACATGCTCATGTCACAAGCCAATACCTGGCCCATATTTGATGGCTAAATGGTAACCTGTGTACACCTCTTTTCCTGAATAATGTCCATGACCGAATGGTGTAATCTCATATGCATACAGCTCCTACTCAGCCCACTTCGTATGGTCTTATACTAACATATACATAGCCCATGCCCAGCCATTTGTGCACGAGCTATGTAAATCAAGTCTATTCGGCCACTCCAAGTGCTCCATGCCTTTAGCTTTGGTAACATGCCTATATAAACTCCCGTTTAGCCTATCTCTTCCTTGACATAAATCTGTCCCAGTCTCCTTCTATGACCTTTATGCTTGGCAACACACGGTAGTGAATCTTCAAGGTCCAAGATCAGCAAGCATGGAAGATAATGACACGGCCAAACCATTATGAGGTCTAGAATGCCATGTTGATAGGTTGCCAAGGCTGAGAAGATGCGAACATGCCATATAGGGGCCGAAAGTGACATGTTTATAGGCTTTGCGTGGCCAAAATGAAAAATGGCATGAACATAAGCTGAAATGGAAAAAAATGACAAATGCATCTCTTAAATATTTGAACATTATAAAGATATTTAAAAGACTAAACCTATAAAGTTGGGCTCTCATCATTTTGGACAGACGGGTATGACCCTAGGATGTATTGATTGATCTTGGTCGGATATGTGGGTATGTCTCCACTATACATCAATCCTTCCCGATGTAGGGAGAGTATATATATTCCACCTTCTAGGAAGAATTCTCACTTGATTTAAGGAGAAGTCATGCATGTCACCATGCTAGACCAACCTTTAAAGTCTAAGTAGGGAATTGAGATATTCCATACCTACATAAGGTCATGAGAATTCTTAGATGATATGATTTTGAGGGGATCACGATTATTTAAGTCTTCTCATTTGATAATATAATAGAATGTACCGCATGTTATATGAATGATATTTATATGTCAAATGTGCATATATCTATGGTTGGGGAGCAATATATAACTCACATAGAATGTACCGCATGTTATATAATAGATTGAGGGGATCATGATTATATAAGTCTTCTCATATGATGATATAATATAATGTACCGCATGTTATACGAATGATATTTATATTTCAAATGTGCATATATCTATGGATGGGGAGCAATATATAACTCACATAGAATACAAACATAAGAAGATGACATAAATCATTAAATCTGAAACCAATGTTGAGAAAATAATCTCAAAGATATTAAGATGCTAATTTTGAGATTTAACATAGTCATAACTTCTATGAAATTTCAATCAACTTAGATCCGAAATATTCATATAAGTTCCATATTTGAGCATATCTTGGATTCATAGGCTTGATGGTAGAATTTTGATGAGTTGATCCAAAGTGTCTCAGCAACAAGATCAATTCCCTGATTCTGAAAATAAAAGGATGCTCAGATTAGATCCTGCTACCCTTTCAACTTGACAATCCAAGTGAGATGGCGGGCTTTGGGGATCATATTGCTTAGATCTGATGAATGGTTGAATGAGTAGCCCAATACTTAGTTAATTTGGTATAAAGTCAGGCTTTGGGTGGATGATCCTAGTTGTATCCAATCCTAAGATGCCCAACATGATAAATCTGCAAAGTCCTAATGCCTAGAAGAGATGGCTGGGGGGATAAGCTTTAGGTTTTTAAAGTTTTTGTCCAATCTTAAGTTATGTACTGAACATGATGTTTTCAGATTTCGGAAAGATAGCAAGGAACTTCGATGATAGTATGACCCACATGATGTAAACCGAAGCTAGGATAGGAAGATGCTTCAGATGGCTGAGATGAGGGTTTTAGACAGTCTCAAGGCCATAACAATGCAAAAATGAAAGGAATTGTTATCAGATTTGTATATCAAATTAGATTCTGATATGCTAATTTCGAATCCATGAGGAATCGTAAGTCTAATGCTAAGACTTGGAACATGAAATCAAATAATTATGAATTCAATCCAATTGGATACCATAAAAATCTGATTTTGATCAAGTATAAGATGCTACACTTTAAATGAAGAAAAGATGATTCTAAGTGCTTAATGTTAAGATTTAGAACAAAACCAATAATAGTGAAATAATCATGAACATGCTACAATCCGTCATCATAAAAATCTGATTCAAGCAAATTCTCACTAAGTCTAAGATGATAATACTTGGAGATAAAAAAAATGGAATTGGAATTGAAATGAAGGTCTCATGCATGGTTCGCCGGGTCGCGACCCGGGCCCGACCCGGTCGCTTTTGGGGCCGACCGACCCGGTCCCGACCCCAAGACCCCGACCCCAAAATTAATTTTTTATTATTATTTTTGGCGACCCCGGCCAACCCCGGCCCGACCCGGGTCGCGACCCCGACCGACCCGGGTCGGTTTTGGGCCCAAACGACCCGGTCCCGACTCCCGACCCCACCTTCCTTGGTCTCATGATCAAAACATAATTCCTTAATGAAACTTGATCCAAATCATGTCATCTCGACCTCGGATCCAAATTAACTCTAATAGTTTAAAACATGTCTTAATGTCAAGTCCTTGAATTAAAAGAGTTAAATCTATATCGAATATGTCAATAATCCACTATGGTATATAACCTTAAGATGCTGGAATCTTAAAAATGCACAAACATAAATGTAACTCCAACAAAACTTAATTTATCAAGTTTATATTTCATTGCATTTTGGGATTATAACTCCCACATGTGTTTGTGTTTTGTGGATGTATGTTTATATTACTGGGTTGCTATAATGATTAATCAAGGGTATTCGAGTGTGTCGAGGTAATTAACATTGAAAATTCGTAACTTCCAATTGAGAGAGGTCCAAAGACAAATTTTAATGAACCCAAAACATAGATATGCTTATAATTTTATGTATATTATGTATTTTGGCTGATACTTCTATGAGATATGGTGTTTTAATAATAGTATATGTTAGCCAAAGATAATGAAAGTTGTTTTCTTAAATGAATGGGAATCAATTGAATTTTCAAATATATGAGTGCTGTTATAATATTTTAATGATATCGTTAAATACAAGGTTTCACACTTACCAACACAAGTTAGGTTCTATCACTCTGCCACCTGAACCTGACATTCCACCGGCTTGTTACCATATTTTCTTTACCGCTCCAGGTGGTAGCTACCAATGTTGCCTTATTCATTCTATTTAGGTCAAGGTTATTGAAACCTCTCAGAGTTTGCATTTCATCCTGCAGAGCTTTCTCCATTCAGTGGCAAGAATTTTGAGGTTGGGATCGGCCTCTGGATCGGCGAGGGCACATCCCAATCCAGATAGCAATGGCCTGCTTGACTGATCGGATGGAAGGAACTTTGATCTAGGATTGTCCTGGATTGGTCCTTTTAAAAGTTGAAAAAAATAAAAAAAATCAGAAAAATTGAAAAATCAGTAAAATGATCCCGGATTGATCTGCATGGATCAAGGGAGGAGTGCCATCAGTGAAGCGTGGATGGCAACAGTGCTGCTCCATGCAGCTTTCCCAAGTTCAGTTCCAGGAAGGTACAGGGGAAATGATGGGGGTGTTGCCTGTGGGTGTGGGGAAGGGATATTTCAGATGTTGGGAGGGGCGTGCTTAGAAATACCCCTTGTATCCGTCCACCTGATTCTTCCAAATTGGATCAACCAGGTTTTGTTGTGAGGGCTTTCGACATGACATAAATAGCTACGATTATAAATTTTTGCTGGTGGGTTGTGCCTGTCAGGTATGCAACTTTAAGGGAGTTGCCATTTCAACAATCTGAATGATCCCTGTCCAATAATTTCCAAAAAAATATCCTGTCGGAACCTTGTGGATACTAAAACTGTGAAGTCTTTTGCATCTTAGGGAAAGTATACCAGTAGACAGAAATTTTGCTTAGATTCCAATTTGGATGAACAGAATTACACCACAGTGCGGGAATACACTTTGCAGTTCACTTTTACAAATTGAGTGCTCTTTTCATCCCAAAAATGAAAGCTGGATTATAATATTTACTGAGTTAAATGTTAGAAGCTATATACGCATATGTTAGATATCTAATGTATGATTAATTATGTTGGTTATGATGCATTCTCTTGTCAGGTTCTTGGTGGAGTCTATTCTGGCAGCGTCTCCGGCATGACCGCACAGCATCTGGAATGGGTGACTGTCATTGTATTCTTGCGTCTAATGTCTCATTGGCATATTTATCTAATCTCTCCTACTCATTCCTCAGGTTCATGAGAGAACTCTTCAAATTCTGCAAGAAATAGCATTCTAGCTTCGCGGTTGCCTTGCTAGTGTGCCACAGTCTGCTGTCGGTTCCTTCCGGACAGGCCACTCATTCTCAGGGTGTTCAACGCTGTCAAATGAAGTGCTAACGAGTGCATTTTTGGTCATGGAGCCATACGTTGGAGGCATCTGCGCCTAAGGCTGGCTTTCGAAGATTAGATGATATATATATAATCGGGATGATACTTTCAAGGGCTTATGAGGTGTTTGGTTGCATGGTAAATTGAGGTTTTATTACAAAAATATATTTTTGTAACAAAACTTGTTAATATATTACACTCTCTTTCGCTATCTGTTTTCAGTTCACTCTCATCTCGCACGCCTCTTCCTCTCCGTTTCCATCCTCTTGCTGTCACATGCTCTATTTCTCTGTCTATCTGTTTTTACCCAGCTTTTTTCGATCATTTTTATTTTTATTCTTTACTTGTTACAGGCCATATTTTTATTGTGCCCGACAAGTATCAGACCTTATGCGCGGCTTTATCATCTTCTTTTGTGGCTGAATTTTTTTAATGCCGTGGGTGTGCATTGCACCGTTCAAGGTGTCAAATCGAACCATGTTCATCATGAACAGGACCGGTTCAACCAGAGATGGTTCTAAAAAAAGTTCTAGTGATCGAACATAGACTGCTGTGTCTTTGAAAACCGAAAGGAGACGAGAGACCAGTGGCACGAGATGGATATATTTAACAAATTCCCACGCCCACCATCCTGGATAACTTTTATCTGTAACGATAATGGGATGAGGAAATCAGCATCGGTCCGGTTCAATCGGTCGGCTTTAATGTGTTGTCAATATCACTTTAACACCGGTTTTTGGAGTTCTTATAGCCCCAGCTCCACTTTTAGCGCTTGAGAAAGTTGCATCCTTCTCAAATTACCCTCCTTTTGATGCATCACTCGCTTCTCTTCTCTTTTGCGGAGGAGGAGGAGGAGGAGGAGTTCACAAATAATCGTTTTTTATTCACGTAATACGGTTTTGGAAAAATCTGGAAGCTTCCACGAAGAGATTACTTGACCAAACAAATGTTGGCACGTGCTCAAGCGGACACCCTCGTAGCAAAGATTAGTTGTAATACCTCTTGCAACATATTTTGCTATAAAATATATTTTTACAGCAAAAACTCTATTTGTCACCCAACAAACACCCTTGCCTTCGTGTGGGCTGCACCTGATTACCTTGAAAATACGACTATTGTATCTTAAATAATCCATGATGCAACCAGATGAATCTTATCTTATTTCTTTAGCCGACGAAGGCTGAACGACAGATCGAATCAAAACATACCGAGTTATCGATCGACTTTAGGTCGGTTGATACGTCCTATCCGGGAGAGTATGTGTCTTGGGTTCGATCCCTGTGGCCGTTGGGCTTATTGTCTCTTGAGGGGATAGTTTCAGATGTCATCCGAAGCGTACTGCACTGTGCAGCACGTGCTTAACCGTCAAGTTATGTGTCCAAAAAAATATACGGAGACAATATTGATTAACGGACAATCGATAAAAAAATTATTTCATTGCTCAGAATCTTTTTTTAAATTTTTAGAATAGTAACACCCCTCCACGTTCGTTGCTCAGAAAAGGTGAACCGACGACGAGCGGCCACCAAAGACGCGGCCGGTGCTTCGGAAACAGTAAAAATATAATGTCCAGAAAAAAAATAATTATTCAAGCGGGGAAAAGCCTAAAACGGCGAACTGCTGCCCGACACGACAGACGCCCGTGTCCCGAAAAATAATTACAAAATAAAATAAAACGCCTCGTGAAATGGTTATTAAATGAGCGGATGCTCATTTACCAAAGCGGTAAATCAGAAAGAGAACAGATCCACTCAGATAACCACCTAAGGAAATTTCTTCATCCTATCTGGCAAGGGGCTGAGGTGACTCCCGGTCAGGTAACTCTGTTTGTGAGGGGCCTAGGAAATCCGCTATCATCGGGAAAAGCAGGCGGTGACGGGGACTTCCTGTCTTGGCTTTACGGGCGCCCCTACTTCCGGGGAGCTCTCCGGCGGACACTCCGGCGGCCATGCCCGCCTCCTTCGAGGTTTTCTCCCCCCCTATAAAGCCCCCTTCTCCGATCGCCGCCGGGAGGGGAGGGGGTGCTCGGGTCGAGGGAAGAAGCGGCGGGGAGGTATGGACGCCGTGGCGCCGGAGAAGGAGCGGGCCGGGCCGCTCACTTTCCGCCGGCTGCGCCGGGCGGCGTCGCTGTCCCGGTTGCTGCTGGAGGCGGTCGCCGTCCTCGCCCTCCTGTCCTGGTCGTCCGGTCGCCTTCCTGCGGCCTTCGCCGCCGGCGCCTCTATCCTCCGCGGGCTCCCCGCCGTGCTGTTCCACCCGGCCTCCGCATTCCTCCTCGGGAATCTTATAATAGTCGTCCTCTTCGCCAGGTCCGGCGGGTGTTCCGGAGAAGACGGCTCTTCCCCTACGCCTCCGTCGCAGTCCGCCGCCTCCGGCGACGACGTCGTCCGGGACGACCCTCACCGTTACTGCTCCTACTTCTTGGCCGCCCCGCCACCGCAGAACCCCCGGGAAGAGAAGGAGGAGGAGGAGGAGGTGGTGGTGGTGGTGGAGGAAGTCATCGTCTACGAGGACAAGGCCGTGTGCGCGGAGAAAATCTCACCCGCTGCTTCTGTGACATCTCCCCCCTCCGTCGCCGCCGCCAGCGCCAAGCAGAGCAGCCAAAGAAGCCTCCTCTTCGCTCGAACGAGGTCCTGCCGCCTCCCCGGCGCTGCGCCGAAGGTGGGCGGCGGCGGAAAGAAGCTGCTTTGGCGGTCGGAGACCGGCATGGGCGCCCGGCGAAGCGTGGGTGAACGGTGGCGCGGGGAGGAGGGGGAGGAGGAAGAAGCGGCGGCGGGAGGTGGAGGGTGGCGGCGGCGGCGGCGTGCGGGGGGTGACGACGGCGTCGACGAGTTTCGACGACGGGTCGAGGCCTTCATATTGAAGCAGCGCTACTTCGAGCAGGAGGAGGAGTCGCTGCTGCTCCGCACGTCGGCCGCGCCGTCGCCGCCGGCGACCCGACGGATCCGCCCACTCGCCGCCGGCGAACTGACTGCCCGCGTGGAGGAGGACAAGAATGGGATGCAAATACGCAGTAGAATAAAAGGAAAAGCTGTCGCGAGAGAAAAAGATAGGGAATGGGAGGGATTTATTTGATATTTTGCGCTGCAAGATTGCCGTTTACTCTCATGCCCTCCGCTTCTGTCTTTTTATAATTTCTACCCTTTCCTTTTCCTTAAGATCAGCTCAGAGCGTCCTAATCATTCGAGTCATTTGATAACGACTAATTTGATACGAGAATCTGAGCTTTTAAATTTTTTTAACTTTTATTAGTTGTGAACAATCCGGGGAAAACATCCCTAAAGTTGTTAGAAACGTAGCTTAATGAAATGTATTTTTTTAAAAAAACTTCATTTTTTTTAAAAAAATTAATAATAATTTATTTATTTATATATATTCTCGTAGAAACATGTAAAGCGCATAACCCACTCTGACCTAGCCAATCCAATTGACTGGGTTGGTTGATCAGCCTCAAGGTTGGATTGATCAGGTCAGGTTGAATAGGGCCAATCCGACCCAGTCTATCATTTCATGCTGTTAAGTATATATGATCAGATGACTTATATTACATTGAGTATTTTTACATAATACTATTATTGTTGTTATTGTTGTTCTTGTCGTGATTTTGTTATTATTTCATCTTTTGTCATTATGGAGGGAGTTATGACCAACAAGTTAGTTAGTACCAAATTCTGTTCTATCACAGTTAGTATGCCAGTGAAATATAATGATTCTGATGTAACAAGATATATACATTGACATTGCTAGTCAAACAGAGGGCTGTTTATCCAAGGACCCACATACATATAAGACTGTATGTAATTAATTAGCAAAATAAATATATGTAACACATTCTCTCAATATCTACCAAGAAAGGGGCATCTTTATGGGCTAGTCTTAGTTTGGTTGACACGGCAAAGAAGTTCATGGACATCATCTGAACTTGGGTATATATACTTTAACGTGTCGATCGGTATATATCTCTTTATCGTTTAAAATCTTCTCTCAACCTCTTTACACAAAATCTAAAGAACATCACAGATACATTTGATTAATTATCTTGGACACTCGTCAATATTGTTTTGATACAAATCCCTCTCGATCTCACAATGGCAACAACGTACAACCACCCAAAAAATCAATATCTTGTACACATATCATATACTCTCTCTTCCTGTGGTGCCTATCTATCTATCTATCTATCTATCTATCTATCTATCTATCTATCTACATATATCCATGCAAGATCCCTGCCGGCCAAGGTCATATTGACATTAATCAATCGGCCAGCCTCGTCATGCCAAGCTCGCCCCCGAATCTGCTCTTCTGCTCTTATATCTCCGAAGAACAACGTCACCGGCTGATCAACGAGAAGGCCGTCCGGCACGCGGCGTAAAGTACCGAAGATCAGTGCAGAAGCAGCTGCGATGAACGACAGATCCCTCGCTCATCCTGCTCTCTTTCTTCGCCGAAATCTGCTGCTCTCTTGAGTGGTGGTTTAGTTAGGTATTTTATTGAATATCGGTTTGAAGTTTTAGGTTACGAATAGTCGTCATCCTATGTGTCGTGTGGGCTATATATAAGCCTATATATCAAATGGGTCGAAATCAAATTTAATTCCCGCGTTTGAGCTTAAACCGAGTTTTGTAAACAGGTTTAAATTC
The DNA here is from genome assembly GCA_036172225.1 of Cryptocoryne crispatula var. balansae. Classification (NCBI taxonomy): domain Eukaryota; kingdom Viridiplantae; phylum Streptophyta; class Magnoliopsida; order Alismatales; family Araceae; genus Cryptocoryne; species Cryptocoryne crispatula. Next base: position 8,451,113 of record CM069929.1, on the reverse strand, counting down.
GAACTTTATAAATAAATTCGTGATAAGTTCGAGATCAGTCCATTTGCATCTTACAGACGAGTTTACATCGAGTCTGAGCCCGAGTTTAGATGGGGCTAGCTAGCTAGCCCTTATTGAAATCCTTAAACTATATATGCTCAATTTGACCAAGTAGAAGAGAGAACAGCATGCATGCATGTCCCAGTGGAGTCGAGCATCACAAATTCTCTCCAAGACTTGATCAGTCGTTTGGACTCAAACTGGAATCGGCGTAGAGATATAAGCAAGACAAGTTAATTTGCAGCTCCACTCTCCCGTACTCCCTCCGCGGTACTCAAATCATATCGTATTATAATAAACCCTAATTACGTACCCACTATCTCGATCGGAAAGTGGCTTTGGGAGAATTAATTGAAATCTGCGGATCGAGAAAGCAAACGTTGAGCCTCCCCGATGGGTATGCTGAGCACCCATCGATATGCTTATTTTCCCTTAGAGAGCATATCACCTTAGTTCTCGGGTGGAAGGAGTACTCTCAGTCTCCAACGAAAAAAGATCACGATGCCGGTCACTTTAAGTGATGGGCACTGAGTTGTAAGGTGTTGGTAGCGGCTCAACCTCCGTCGGTAGTGGATTAACAAGTCTGTGAATCGTTACTGAACCGCTACCAACACTTTACAAACTCGCTACCGAACTAATACAACTCGCTACGATGGGTAGTGAGTTAATAAGTTGTCGGTAGAGGTCCAGCCCTTTTCAGTAACGGTTCACCACTTAAGTGGTCTGAAGCCGTAGCCCATTTTTATTGAGAACCGAGAGTACTCTCTTCATCCAGAAATTGAGATAATCCACTCCGGTATTCTCTCGATCCATGCTTCCCTTCCCTTCGGGTCTCCTTCCTCTCTCTCTCTTTCTCTGTGGTAGCGACCACACTGTGTGCTTCTCCCGGCCGGCATTATTCAAAGGTTCCTCGTCGGCCCGGTCGTCGTCCCTCTCTCCTGCTCCACTCTTTTCAAAGGCCCCACGCACATTGACGACATCACCCAGCTGATCAGACATCTTTCTCCGGCCGGGAGGTCCCCCCCGCCGTCTCGCTCGGCCGGCGCTGCAAGCAATAAACATGGGGGCGCGCGCGCGGCGGTGGGTGGAAGTCTCAGGAAGACTGCCGGCCGAACGCGAGCGTCACTCTCCTGATCTCGATCGTCGGCATTTAATTAGGAGCCGGCCTCAGCGCGCTCCGTCGGCTCTATTTGGCGCAGCCGATCGACATGAACAGATGCGTACCCTCGAATCAAGCCGAGTGAGTTGAGTATTAGGGTACCGCCGGTAGTGGATGGGTGCCGCCGATCACCTTCGTGACTCTCGCGTACGTACACTCAGTCGAGAGTAAATGCTTCCCGGCCGCGCATCCCCGTTAATACTGTGGATCTTGTGATGTGTTTAGTTACTGCTATATATATATGTTAAAATAAAATAAAAAAGGATATTTGTAGCTTTTATTTGAGTAACCTAAAAGTAAAAATTATCTTGTGTCGTTGTATCACAGTATCAATTTAAAAATTATATAAACGTACATGTCGACAAAATTGTCATAAATTTTAAAAATTATAATGTCACGATCCGTATTTTTAACATGCACAACAGAAGATAATCTAACGACGTAACAGAAAAAAATATCGATTTGGAACCAAATAAGGTTAAAATTATAATTCAGATTCACAATAACATCTATCTATGAGTACACAAACTGCATCTATCTAAGCAAATCAAATACCAACATGGAATGAGTAATCCTTCTATTATTCCAAAGCATCACTACCCTGCTGCGCTAAACCTACAATCCTGAAAATATTAACAACGGAAGTAGGGCTATAAACGGGTCGGATTCGGTAGCGAATTCACCAGAATCCGATTCCGATTCCGATAAGGGTTAAGGGGTTCCGATTCCGATAATTTCGGAATCACTATGTTCCGATTTCGATCCGACTCCGATTCCGTTATCGAAATCGGAACCGAATCCGATAAAATCCGAAATGCATATTAAATATTAATTTTTATTCAAAAGTGAGTCAATAATTTACATATAATTAATAGATTTTGATATAAGCTTCTTAAAATTTTATTTTTATTATTTTATCAATTTATATATTATATATTATAATTTATTTAACTTTATTTTATTTAATTTTATTTATATATACTTATTTTTTTATCGAAATAGGATTAACGGAAACGGAACCAACTGATTCCGATTCCGATTCCGATAAGCTACCGGAATATCCGATTCTGATTTCGATAACTTATAGGATACAAAAACAAGTTCCAAACCCGTTAATTTTTATCGAAATCAAATCGGAATATCGGAATATCGGATTCCGTTTACACCCCTAAACGGAAGGGGTGAGTCACCACAGACTCAATAAGACTTACACCTGAACTACCCCACTATATTAGTTATTCTCTATTGATATTAATGATAAATAAGCTACAAATTAAGATTATAATACATAGAGTTTAAACTAGTTATATATCTTCAATAAGGGTGATTACAATGCTTTTCTACTACCCTATATGTTAACATGATTCTATATGCACTAAAATCGACATATCCTGTACATTTAACTAAGCTAGGTATGCTTACACCACATACACCTACCATAATACCAAAAGATTCCACTGGACCACGTGCCAAAATGCACAACTAAACACTTGTCTGAGTAAATATCATGCTCCATTTGGATAATGCAGCCATGTCACAAAACTAGCACCAGATTTACCATATAGTAGGAAGTAACATATAGTAACTAAATCCCGTAGTACACTTAGGCATGACGTACTTAAGATAAACCGCGGTATCCGGGATCGAAGGATGCTCCGGAATCAACTAATCTCCGCTGCCCACGGCCCACTAACATAGTCTGGTGAAGAAAACTTATCACAATACAGTTCACTGCATTAACCACATCTCACACAATGCAAGCATATAAATAACTCAGACAAATAACCACGAATATGCAATCGGTAATCCAAACATGAAATACATAGAAGGTCACCCATGGCTCTATGCACCATGTATTTGCATACCACATCATAGTTTAACACATCTAGAACAATCTAACTATATGATGCATCTAATGTAAGATCATGCAAGTTACAAACTAAATATATCAATCACATGCTTTGATAGACACTACTACCTATTGCATACATGAAACTAAACTAAACTCAAACATCACTATGCTTAAATCTTACATCGACTTTTTAACAAATCAGAATATATATATGTTAAAGACCAGCGCAATGCAAATATGCTAAGCCAACTAAACTCAATCATAGTAAAATCTAACATGTTGATTAACATACATGAATAATTAAATCAACATAAACATGCATGGTTAAACAAGCTAATCTAACTTTATCTAAACATGTCAATACGGCAAAAATAACCCACTAATTATATCATATTAATCATGATAATCTAAACAAGTTTTTACGATTTAATCAAACATACATGAGTGTTAAGAATAGTCGAGATGCCTACCTTAACGACAATGACGAACGGTGCACTAAATTGCAAAGGGATCAATCCAGGTGAAGAATATGCTGTGGTCACGACAACGACGAAAAATCGATCTGGATGGTATATTGACAATCCGTTGGAAGGAAGAAGAATAAAATAAAAGAGAATAAATATAGATGATAGGAGAGAGAGAAAGAGAGAGAGAGAGAGAGGGGAGAGTACCGCGGAGCGGGGGTGTTGGCGCACGGTGGCACACCAGTGGCAGGCAGCCACGGCGCACGAAGGGGGCGACGGTGAGGTGGCTGGCGGGTCAATGCCGGAAGGCGGCAGCGACGCGCGGGTGTGCGCTCGCGCGCAGGCGCACGGCGGCGACGACAGTCAACCAGGGGGTGGTGACGTTGCGTGGCGACAGTTAGCGAGGGGGCGGTGGCTGTCGCGGGCGGGCGGCTGAAGGCGAGCAACAGCTTGGCGGCCTTGGTGGCATGCGACAGGAAAGCTGATGCGGTGAGGCCGTGGCCGCAGCACGCGGCGACGCGACCAAGGGCGGCTGGGCGGGTGGACACGCGGTGGCGATCGCGCGGGCACACAGGCGGGGCCGTGCAAGCGATGACGCGGAGAAGGGAGTCGACGACACGGAGGGAGAAGAATAATGCCGCGGTAGAGGAAAAATGGCAGACGCATGAGAGGAGAAAGGAGAAGCGGCTGGGAAGAGATTAGGACTTCGGGTGAGAGGAGAGAAACACGCCGACGTTGGGTCATCAGGGTGAAAAACTAAAAAAATGCCCTGATCAGCTTCCCGATTGGCTCCCACCGATTGCAACTTGATGGAGGGGCTCCCCGACACTCCTTCCTACATTGGTGATTGAAAGGGCTGGTTCCTTGAATAATATTGGAGACTTCAAGAGGCTTTCTTTGGGGTCGTAGGTGGGGTGAAGGGTGGAAGGTTTGGGAGGCGCCTTCTAAGTGACGTTGTGGACAGTTTGGAGGTCTTTTGAGATGGCTGGGATGAAAGATCTCTTTTTAAGTATTGCTCTTGAAATCTCTTTAGAAAATTTTAAAATCTCCCTTCCAACCTCTTAAGCATGGAAGGAAGGCCCTCTTTTATATCTGTGATAGATGAGCATGACACTTGGTAATTAATGGGACACCTGCACTGCATTTAATGCAATAGTGTCATACATCCGTGCAATTTCAACAGCTACTTTTAACCTATCATCATTGAGGTACAACATCCAGTGATCTGACTCGCGTCGCCTGAAAAGATAGCGTTAGGTCTAACAACTCTTCTTGATGTCCTGTTTATTGAGACATCGGCAGTACTGTGCACTGATTTGTGGTGGTGGCAAGCCGTGGGTTTAAGTGGGAAAGCTTGAGGTCTCTTTAGCAGGACATTAGGTTCCCGACCTGATATTTAATCCTTTCTGTAAAAATGTCAGTTTGCTTTGGTGAAGAAAACAGGTATCATCTAGAGAAACATAATTTAATTTTGACCTTCAAAAATAGACTAAAATAACATGTGTCTACACTCCTCAACGTTCTTTTTTTTTGTGCGAGACGGCCTACTTCCGCTCCGTTGCGCCTTCGACTAGTTGGTGCTTCAATTATGTTCATAAATTGTTAAACTTGTTAAATAGTAAATTTTACTTGATGTTTGAACCATGCACGCACCATGTTGGACTTCGAATGAAAGCGTGAAAAGTCACAGGGCTGGCTCGTTTGTTCTCCTTGTTATTCTTCTCTTATTTTAAAAATCACTTATTTTAAAAATTAGATTCTGTTTGATTAATTCTAAAACAAGAGTTTTTACTCGACAGAAGAAGAAGAAGAAGAAGAAGAAGAAGAAGAAGAAGAAGAAGAAGAAGAAGAAGCTATGTATACCACATTATATATATATTAGAAGCTATATACCACATTATATATATTAGCGCGCAGCTTCCCCCGGGGGATCAAGCAGCTTTCTACGTATAGATATGATCAATAGATATGATCAATAGGATGATCTGCTCCGCTTGGTTAACGAGCAGGAGGACCTTGGAGCGCCGCTTCCCCCCCTGGATCGAGCAGCTTTCTACGTATAGATATGATCAATAGGATGATCTGCTCCGCTTGGTTAACGAGCAGGAGGACCTTGGAGCGCCGCTTCCCCCCTGGATCGAGCAGCTTTCTACGTATAGATATGATCAATGGGATGATCTGCTCCGCTTGGTTAACGAGCAGGAGGACCTTGGAGCGCCGCTTCCCCCCAGGGATCAAGCAGCTTTCTACGTATAGATATGATCAATATGACGATCTCCTCCGCTTGGTTAACGAGCAGGAGGACCTTGGAGCGCCGCTGGCGAGAGCTTGGGGTGAAACACCTGCTGGTGATAGCTATAGCTAGCTGCCGAGTTCCATGCAGCCTCAGCCTGGGAGGATAACAAGAGGCGCAAATGCACACTAGGTCCGTTTTGGGGCTACTGCTTTCACAATAGGTCCGTTTTCAAAATCGCTTTGTCACTAAGTCCATTTTTTTAAAATATCATCACATCCACTCCATTTTAGAGTTGAAAAGTCTGTTTTACCCCCCCCCCCGCGGCGGCGCTGGGCTGTCCTCCACCGTCGTGTCCGCCATCGTCTTCTCCGAGGCACCGCGGATCTACAGAGCACTACTGCTCTGGATGACGCCCAGCGCCGGTGCGGGAGGTGCGGGAGGTGGAGTACGGGAGGTGGAGTACGGAGTCCCGTTTCCAGTCCGGGAGGTGGAGTACGGGAGGTGGAGTACGCCAGTCCCGTTTCCAGAAGCCGGAGGTGCGGGAGGTGGAGTACGGAGCGCTGCCGTCGCCGTTTAAGGCCGCCGTGGAGGGCCGGGCGGACGAGCCCCCGCCTCCGGTGGTGTTCAAGGTCGGCGGCGGGGCGGAAGAGGAAGAAGAGAAAGAAGAGAGGGAATTGGAGGAGCTCCTGCTACTGGCGGGGGCGCACGGCGGCGAGGAGGTTTGCTCTGGTGGGGGCGAGGTGCTGGCCGGCGGTGGATCGGCGCCGGCGGAGGAGGAGGAGGAAGAAGAGGCGGAGTCGATTATCTCGGCTCCATCGAGCTGGGCTGCCGGGAATAGAGCTCCGGCGACGCCAACCCCCACGCCTCCTCCAGCCACCCCCAAACCCTCCGCCGGCGCGCTACCCCCACGCCTCCTCCAGCGCCACCCCAAACCCTCTGCCGGCGCGCCACCCTCAAACCCTCCGTCGGCGTCGCCAACCCCCACGCCTCCTCCAGCCACCCCCAAACCCTCCGCCGGCGCCGCCACCCCCAACCCTCCTCCAGCACCACCCCAAATCCTCTGCCGGAATGGAAGGATCAAACGAACGAGGAAAGGGTAGAACTGGGATTTGGGGACAGCGTACAGGGAAAATGGATCGGGTGGTAACCGTGAGAACCTCGTTTTTTACATTTCATTTTATTTTTCAAAATCAATTTTGCATCTCCTTTGGACTACTTAGGAAAATAGGTATTAACCTATAAATGTATTAAATAGTCCAACGATACATTTAAATTTATTAGAACCGAGGTTCGGGTTCTTTGAAAAATTTGATTTTTTGACCCCTCTCCGCCGGATGTTGCGAATACCCGGCGTTAACTTCCATCGAGCAAGTACTCGAACGCCCTTGATTAACCGCCATAGCAATCGGTTTGGTCGAGAGTGCACATCCATACAAAACAATAGACTAGAGGGCCGTAAGCCTTGCGGGCCTGATGAGATGCGAACAAGTTGCATTACGTTTGGTTGACGTTGATTTTATTTGATTAAGACGTGATTTTTCCAATTGATTTAAATTTGATTTTTCAAGTTGTTTATTTTTAAATTTTGATATTTCCATTAACGTTTTGAATTAATGGGTTGAGTTTGATTTATTTGTTTTGTTGAATTTTAATTTGATTATGATGTGTTTTGGATTTAAAGTTTGATTAAATGAGTTAAACACCTTAGGATTTGAGATTTAATGGTTAACGGATTGATTAAGATTATTTAATTGTATACGTTGTTTTTTTGTTGTGACGTTGATTTAAGTATGTTCAACGTAATTTAAGACTTTGATTAAGTTGTTTAAAAGTATTTTATGTTATTTGAAATTTATCTTAAGAACTGTTTTTTTTTTGTTTATACGTACTGTTTTGATGGAATTTTAATGTATTGGAGTTTGTTTATTTAGTTTTATTTGATGTTATTTAATTATCACTTGATTAAGGAATTTAGTTGCATGCGTTGCGTATACTTTAGTTTGATTTTTGAGTTGTTTAAAAGTCTGATTTTTTTTTGCTTTCAAATTTGATGAATATTTTTATTATTTTCTATCTTATTTATTTGATTTGAGTTCGCATCCCATCCGACCTGTCGGGCTAACGTTTGGTGCCCAATTCGAACATCCATGTCGACACTTGAACAAACTTCATTTCACTTCAAGTCGGGTTACATCGAGTCGGTGCCAAAGTCCAAGGTTTGAGATTTATTTTCCCCGGTGCGCTTCTCACAAGATCGGAGGAAAAATCGGCATTTCGGCAGTATGCCGGCCGATCCTCGATCGAGTGGGCTCACCTCCAATACGACGAAGTCTTTTGACTTGTCGCACCGGGGAGAATGGAACCGTTTGCAACGGGAACATGCCCGCGCCCACGTCCAGGAGCGCCTACCCGAGACGTAGTCGGAATAGCCGTCCTAGGGGCGCTCAAAATTTGAGCTCACCCTTTATTTAATATGGCATTTCGCATTTTCAATTTTTATTTAGTTTTTTTTTTTATTTGTCAAAGTCTTCTAAGCTTGATGCGAGTCGACTCGACCGAGTCGAGATGGCCCGGTTGAGACGGTCCTCGGACGATCCGAGCAGTTCCTGTTGCAGCAGCCGCGCGCATACGCGCACATGGCCGCAACCTCCTTGTTCTGGTACGTCGGCATTCCGAGGGCCCCACCGCGGACGTAATGGTCCATCGGACCACTCTCCTCAGCGGCTGGTCCCCATGGCCGCCGATGGTTTGGACTGCCGCAATCGCCATGGTCGCGATCGGGAGGCTCCCTATGGCCCTGGCCACCCCGCCAGAGGGCCTTCTGGAGCTTCCATCGCCGTCGCGCTTTGCCACCGGCACCATCGGAGCGGTTCGCCGAGAACTCAGCCGCCTACGGCTGCGGTCAGAAGACCGAAGACACGTGGTTGGAGCTCTCGCAACCGGGGGAGATAGGGAGCAGTGCTGGGAGCTCCTTCTGGCGTTGCCGGAGGGGATGACCACGGCGACAAGGCCATGATGCAGGTCTCCCAGCGGGTATGATGTCGTCGTGAGCCGCCAATCGCACCACTTCAAGGACTCGCGGGGATTGCCTCCTGCCCAAAACAGGGCAACCGCCAGCAAGAGGGGAACCAGGAGATAGGCTGTTGTCGTGGGCGACGTTGAGGAGAGCTACGGCAGATGTATCGTGGGTTGCTATTGCCGCACTCGGTGGAAGTTGCTGCATGCTGCTGGGTTCTCCAACGGGGAGTATGAGAGAAGTTCTTCCTCTACCATCGCTGGGATTCGCGAAGGGTGCTAATGGCGATGTCGCTGCCACTCGTGGCGCCGGCAAGGACTCGGACAAAGAGGGCGATTGCGGAACGGCCGCGGAGATCACCCACTGCCGCCGGGTGTGAGCGCGGCAACCGGCACTGTCATCAACGCTGCGAAGGGGTTGGGCGTCGGGAGGTTGCTACGGCTATAGGAGCCGTCGGCAAGAGGTTAAGACTACGGTAGATTGTCATTGACACTGCCGCTGTGGCTTCCGGCGGAGGACATACTCGAGGACGGCTGGGAGGGGACTGGACGAAGGTAGGAGAGGAAGACCAGCGGGTTGCGGCGATGACCTACCTCTTCTTCCTCGGGTCGCACTCGTCGTCTCCCAATGGCTGGGGGGGAGGGGGGGGCGCTCTGCTCTGTCCTGCTCGGGTCGTCGTTTTTTTTTCTCTCTTCGGATCCGATCCCTCCTTCAAAGCAGGCCCCGGCAGCTGACCTTCCGCAGGAGCACTTGCCACAATTTCCTCTCTCCCTATTTTTTCACCTCCGACGGCAGCAGGGGATGGCTCAAAATCCGCCCTCCTTGCCCAGCTGCGACCCATTTCTAAATTGCAAAATTTGATACCTGCTAATTTGAGAAAGAGCACCGCAATGGGGAAGGATTCGCATGCGGAGGATTGGCGTGCAAGAATCTGGCCGCCGCTTCTTCTTCTCCCTTCCCTCCGTGTCTCTCTTCTTCTTCTTTTTTACTTAAAATCCAACTAATGAAAATAGGGGAAAGCCAAAATCTCTATTTTTTTTATGACTACCGGGGGCGGAAAAAAAAAGTTGGGCCCGTATGGGCCATCACACTCTCAATTAGTGTTTGGACGTGGCCCTTTTTTTTTTACAAAATGATATTAATAAGCTGTTGAAAAATTAAGTGCTGACAAATGCCCCCCACGGGCGATTCTTTGGAGACGTGAATTGACATAGGCAATATGTGTCGACACGAAATTGCCCGTGTAGATTGGCACTCAACCTTTTCACTCACCGCCATACACTCGATCAATTTGACTTCGGTTGAACTTTCTAGGAATCGAGAAGGGTTTTAGCCTTCGAACACAACCAAAGGAGATCGTCACCGTCACGGCACTCGCCAAGATGGTTGGGGTCGTCGTGAGTGTTGCGAGTGGTTGTTGTTTAGATTGTCTGAGATGCAGCATAGAGTTGCTGCGGTGAAGTCAAAATTTTGTTTTGTTTGCGACCAGTGCATGTCGTCGCGACTATCTGCTGATCTTGCCGTCGCAAATGCCTTCAGAACTGCTTTCGTTTGTCGCCGTGACAGTTGAGAGCGAGCGGGTATTGTTGGTAGCACCGTTGTGGCGATTGATAACTAATCTGCTCGAGTCAGCAAGTTGTCGGAGCTCATATCTTGTCAAAATTCTGCTGTGAACATTGTCTCTCCCTCCCCTTATCTCATTCATTTTGTTCTATGTTCTCCTTTTTCCATTATTTCATCTCTCTTTTTCTCCCATTTTTTTTTGCACGGCTACGTGGAGCTTTTCTTCTATTGTTGTTTTTTTTGCATGGCTACGTGGAGTTTTTCTTCTTTTTTTTTTCTTTTCTTCCTTCTTCTCTTTTTTTTCTATCGTTTTCTTTTCTTTTCTTTCTTCCTTTTTTTCTATTTTTTTCTTCTTTTTTTTTCTTTTCTTTCTTCCTTTTTTTCTATTTTTTTCTTTTTTTCTATTTTTTTCTTCTCTTTTTTTTTCCTTTTTCTCTTTTTTTTTTCTCTATCTTTTCTTCTCTTTTCTTCCTTCTTCTTTTTCTTTCTCTGAATCTTATCAAGACACGGATTGGAGAATTAGAAAGGACATTGGGTGGATCCTAATTCCATTCGAATTAGAACCAAATCATTTTAAACTAGATGGACTTCTCTTCTCTGTTGCCCACATTTGTTGCCGCCACATCTTTGGTTGTGGGGGGTGATAATTCCGGGGAATCTTCCAACCGTTGCCGCGGTTAGGTCTTGCCATTGAAGCGATTTGTGAATGCTATTGGGAAAGTTGATCTAAATCCTCCGGTTGCATAAGATTCTACTGGACTGAGAAGGGCTTGGGCCCTTAGATGTAATCATTCTTGGTTCTTTGTCCCCCATATCCCATGCTCCAACTTTTTCACTCGGTGCACTTGATAATGTCGGATCCCGATGGTTCCCAATATGCCCACCTATGAATACGTCTCTCTATGTCTTGTGTTTTGTTTTATCTCTTCTTCTCTTTTTTTTACTGATCCGATCATCTTTTGCAAGATTTTTTCACCTGGACCAGCCTTTTGACTTTTTCCTACATGCCTCCAGAAATATTTTCATATAGTGGAGTCACCCAATTTTGCCTAGAATACCTTTTCAGGCTTTCACTCTAGTCAGGCTACTTCTCTTTTTTTTTATTTTTTTTGTGGAGACTTGGGTTCCCTTGCCAAGTGTGATTTTCATCTTGTACAACAGGGGAATGAAGTGGTGGTCCTTGTCGAGTCTGCTTTTCACCTCGTATGACAAGGAAATGGTATGAAGTTGTCCTTCTTGAGCTCGCTTTTTATCTTGTATGACAAGAGAGTGGAACGGAGGTGTCCTTGCCGAGCCTGCTTTTTCATCTCATATGACAAGGGAATGAAATGGTCCTGTCCTTGCCGAGTCTGTTTTTCACCTCGTATGACAAGGGAGTGGAACGGAATTGTCCTTGCCGAGTCTACTTTTCACCTCGTATGACAAGGGAATGAAATGGTCCTATCCTTGCCGAGTCTGCTTTTCACCTCGTGTGACAAGGGAGTGGAACGGAATTGTCCTTGCCGAGTCTGCTTTTCACCTCGTGTGACAAGGGAGTGGAACAGAATTGTCCTTGCCGAGTCTGCTTTTCATCTCGTATGACAAGGGAATGAAATGGTCCTGTCCTTGCCGAGTCTGCTTTTCACCTCGTATGACAAGGGAGTGGAACGGAATTGTCCTTGCCTAGTCTGCTTTTCACCTCGTATGACAAGGGAGTGGAATGTTCATGTCCTTGCCGAGTCTGCTTTTCACCTCGTATGACAAGGAAGTGAAATGAAATTGTCCTTGCCGAGTCTGCTTTTCACCTCGTATGACAAGGGAGTGGAATGTTCATGTCCTTGCCGAGTCTGCTTTTCACCTCGTATGACAAGGAAGTGAAATGAAATTGTCCTTGCCGAGTCTGCTTTTCACCTCGTATGACAAGGGAGTGGAATGTTCATGTCCTTGCCGAGTCTGCTTTTCACCTCGTATGACAAGGGAGTGGAACGGAATTGTCCTTGCCGAGTCTGCTTTTCACCTCGTATGACAAGGAAGTGAAATGAAATTGTCCTTGCCGAGTCTGCTTTTCACCTCGTATGACAAGGAAGTGAAATGTATTTCTTGTCGAGTTTGAATTTCAACTCGTATAACAAGAGAATGAAGTTTTTTTTTGACCATTTAGGCTGGGTTAGCCAGGATGGTGGGAGCTTTGCAAATCGTCTAGAACGGGGTTCCGAGCAATTTGAGAGTTTTTTGTTTTAGGGACCATTATGACCGGAGTGGCCAGGATGGTGAGAATTTTGTTTGAAAATTATCCAAAAAGAGGGTTTTGGATAACGTCAGAAAAATCTTTTTTTTGAGGATTATCAAGGCCAGAATAGCCAAGATGGCCGAATGTGTTGTTTTTTTTTTTTTGAAAAGTGTCCACAATGGGGCTAGGCAGTTTGTGAGGGTATGTTTTTTTGGGGACCATCAAGGGCGGAGTGATCGGGATGGTAGGAGTTTGAAAATCATTCGAATGGGGCTCTGGATAGTTCAAAAATATTTGGAGACTATCAAGACCGGAAGGGTCGAGATAGTATGATTGCCATGGTCGAAAAGACTGAGATGGCGAGGTTCTGTTATGGCAGAGTGGGGTTTTGCCATTTGTCCCTTCCGATGCGGAATACGAGACTCCCCTCAAATTTTAAAGGCGGGAGGTGATCTTCCTCGTCGCCTCAGGTATGGCCTCCCCGGCGTATTTCTACTACAAGGTAGATGTGCCTACGGGAGCCGTTTCGTCATTGGCAACTCGGACCTCCTCCCTAATAAAATTAGGGGGATGAACTGCCCACCTTGTCGGGTTGGGGGCTCGCCTTTGTTAATTTTTTATTGTTTTGTTGTTTTTTTTTATCAACTCGATTGCTCCTTTGCGGAGTTTTCACCCAGTGACCCCTTTATGATTTTGCACCGTGCGTCCTATGGTGGGATTTTCACACAGCAGGGTCATCCGATTTTGCTCAAGGTGCCCTTTCAGGTTTTCACCTTGACCGGATATTTTGACATTTTTGCCCTTGGCCGTCCATCATGTTTGGTCGGCCAAGTCCGTCGGGCATCTGCATTTTTAGCCCCTTTTTTTCCTTTTTTTTTTTTTTTTTTGCGGCCGACGGCGTGTAGAACTCTTGAAACTGCCCCCCGGCCTATGCCCCCATGTGTGCTCCATCTTCAGGGTGGCAAGAACGGCCTATGACGAATCGGTTGGCCTCATGCTACAGTTGGTTTCCAAGGTTAAGGATCTCATCATGGATCATAGACTCGATGACGTCCTTGAATCGGTAACAGTCTTCAATAACATGTCCCTCCATTCTATGGTAGAGACAAAAGTTAGCCTCCATGCCTCTTCGGGTGTCGTCGGGGTGCTTCCTTGGTGGTAAGCTGATCAAATCATTCTTCATGCAGATGTCGAACAGTTTCTTTGAGTGTTCCCGACTGAATGAATATGGTTTTGCCATGCGCTCCTTCCATGAGGCTCGCGGCCTCAGGGTGTTGAAGGGTTGCACTTTGGAACATTTTTCTTGCCCCGTTCCTCGAAAAGGGGGAGATGTCCATTGTGTTGATGTCATGGAAAGCCTGCTGCTTGTCTTTGTAGTGGACTTGAGGAGGGGCCACTAGGTGTTCTCCCATGTCGATGATCTTGTTGTGAATCATAGCTTCGACTAAGTCCTTGACCTGGAAGCAATCCTCAATCGGGTGCCCTATCGCCCTATGGTAGGAGCGAAGTTAGGTTCCCCAATCCTTTCGGCCTCGTTAGGACGTTTCATCCGTGGTAGGTCGATTAGGTTGTTTTCCATGCATATGTCAAATAACTTTCTTGTACATTCCCGTGGGAAGGAGTGCGGTCTCGTTGTACGCTCCTCCAACGTGGGCCTTGTTGTAGAAATTTTTGGCGGGGGAGCCGTGGTGGCATTCTTGCCCCTAGCATTGTTGTTTCTTGATGGGAAGGTATTGACCTTGTTATCACCACAGACTACCGGATGTTTGCGTTTCACAAGCCTTGATTCAGACATTATCATCGATGGATTACCATCGCGAGGACATTGTTGTTGGCGATGCCAAGCAGACTTTGGGCGGCCTACTAGGTCGCATCTCTCACCATGTCGAGGTAGCCTCAGCTCGATCGATTGCTCAATTATAGCCCTCGGGGAGGGCTCCATGCACATTTGAGATGATGGACTTGGTGGTTGATCATGAGGAACCATGCATGCCCTGTCTTCTAAGGGCTCCCTCGGGGCTAACCATTGATAGGTGATTGGTCGTGGTAGGGCCGTCGGCAATGGCCCGGTTTGAGCGACACGCGGTCTGGAAATCTCAGGGGCTCTTGAATTTTGAGTTGATTGAGGTGGGAATAGCCCAATGTTGGTTAGGATGGCTTTGAGCCGCTGATTTTCTGCCAAAGGTCTGCCATCGTCAGGTTAGACCATTCACCCTCCTCTTTGCTATGTTCTGTTGTTCCTTCTACTTGAGTCATGTTGATGTCACCAAGGACGACAGGAGCCTGCGAAGAGGATGGTGCTACAACTGGATCACTACCCATGTCAGAACTGCGAAAAAGGACATCTTCTTTTTCAGAAAGTTCATCGGAGGTTGGGGTTGTGCTGCCAAGCTTGTCGCCCTTGCCTCGTTCAATGCTGGTTGTGTCTTCTACACTTTTGTCAAATGCTTTGATGTTTGCTTGGACTAGCTCGTGAAGGAGTCTTTGGGATAGGGAAGGATCCCGGGGGTGAGTGGGCTCACTCAAAATGCCCCCGGTCCATTGATCCTCTCGTATACCATTTTCCGGCGTGGCATGGATGACGTAAGAGGAGATAGTCGGACCCTTATTGACATGGGGCTGTGGCAGTTGAACAAAGTAACGCCCTATGTTCAAGGCTCCATTCGTAATTAGATCTTCCAAGCACCTTCCAACTGCCCGGCAATTTCCAATGCTATGCAAGTGTGAGCGATGATATCCGCATCCACCTTTGGGAAAGGACATGACATGGTGTCCGATCTCAGAATGAGGTTTCATTAAGCCTTCCCTCACAACTTTCTCATAGAGAAATTGCGTCATTGCTTGTGGGAAAGAGTGCCGCATGTGGACAATGTACCGTCGGTGCTTCCTCGGCCGCTCCCTAAGAGGTGCCATGACAGGTGCTGTTGGCGAGTGCGCAATTGATGCTTTAGGCTCTAGCTTGTACTTTTTAGTACTGTCCCAAAGATCATTAGGTTGTTCGACTATCTGTTCAGTAGGTGGACGCGAGCCAGAGAAGGATGTTTCAAGATTTTCAGCCTGGGCTAGACAAACCTTGTCTAGAGTCATGTCACCTGTTAGCAACTCCATGATGCTAGCCATGGTGGCAGCAATATCAGTTCCAAGGTGCACACACCTGTCATAGAATCTTTCAAAACTCATGCGAACTTGCGAAGCCATCTGATAGACCATTGTGTGATGAACATGTTCCTCCTGTGGTTGAGGCCGTTGGGGAGGAGGAGAAGGAGGCTTGATAGCGGGTGGAGCCAATTGATAGTGCACCACATTGACGGCGAAGTTGGTTTGTCGCCGAGGTAGGTTATGCGGTTGCGGTGGCTGCACTAGCCGTTTTCCTAAGTCCAAAATCTTGTCTCGAATCATGGTCTCGACGAGGTCCTTGAAATAGAAGCAATCTTCGATGCTATGCCCTAATAATCTGTGGTATGGGCAGAAGTTCGGCTCTTGACTGCGTTCAGCATCGTCAGGGCGCCGACACATCGGCAAAGTGATTAGATTGTTCTCCATGCACGTGTCGAACAACCTCCTTGTATAGTCTTGAGTGAAGGAGTACGATTTTGTTGTACGCTCCTCCCATGTGGGCTTTGGCGTCGGATTATTTGTTGTCCTCCGTGGGGGAGCCATGGTGGCATTCTTGCCCCCAATGTTGTAGTTATTTCTTGAGGAGGAAGAGACATCCACTGCATTGATGTCTCGGGAAGTTGACTGCTTGTCCTTCATCAGCTTCAGCCTTGGTGTAGTCATCAAAGGGTTCTTGACATAGAAATGTTCTATGTCAGCAACGGTGATATTCAGGTCATCAAAGGTGTGGATCCTTGTCCCCAACACTTTTTCTTGTATTTCGGCCCGTAGGCCCCTTTTGCACAATGCGACTGCTTCCTCGCTCGACGGGGGATTGGCGCATTTCATACAAGCATTTCTCCAGCGGCGAATATAATCGACCGCTGATTCGTTCCCCTCCTGGAACATGGTGGTTAGCTCGACCAAGGTGTGTGGCCGCTCGGAGAAGCTGAACCTTTCAATAAATTTGTGCTGCATGTCCGCCCAGTCGGCCACAGAGTTCGGCTTGAGTTTGGAGTACCACTCGAAAGCCGCGCCGGTCAGGGTGGTAGCGAAGTACTTGAGTAAGTACGACTCGCTATGCGCCAACTCGCCCATGTGGGTGAAATACATGGCCAAGTGCTCTCGTGGGGAACCATGCCCATCAAATTTGGAGCACTTCGGCACCTTTTGGACATCCGGGGGTAGCTTGACGAATTGATGATGTGGTGGGAAGGGAACCTGGTAGAGACCCACCATGTTGTACCCCTCATCGTGCTGAGCCAACCGTGTAGAAATTATTTGTTCAATTATAGCCCGTTGAGTGGGCTCCAGAAAGTCTTGCGGCGGCGGAGGAGGTGGTTGATACCCAGGCTGGACAAAAATGTCATCGTCGGATGAGATCCTTGGCCCCTGTTGATGATAGGTTGTAGTCCGAGGTGGGTTTGTCGTAGGCGGCTCAACTTGAGTGGCATGGAGCTCGTCTGGGACTTCAACGGCATCAGAATTTTGGACCGGCGGAGATTGGAGTAAGCCTGCGCTGGCAAGGAGGGCCCGAAGCTGTTGGTTCTCACGCCATAGGTCTTCCAACGTCAGACATAGGGGAGCGACCTCTTGCATGTTGTCATTTTCCCGCGTAGCTTCCTCCCCATCATTGTGCAATGTAGATCTGGCGGCGGCAATAGGTTGGTGGTCGCCTTGACTACGAGTCCAAGGTCTTGGACGGGCTTCGGACATCTCGGGGATGTTCCCATGATGACTGGTCCCTGAAGTATAGCAGGTGAATATTTGCGACCCGCTACCAAACGTCCGTGTCACTTGTCTCTTGGGAAAATTGTCAGGGAAAACAAGTTGGTCGAACACTAAATCCTTTCGACGAGACAGCTCTCGCAGAACTGTAGCTTCAATACCATTGTGGAAATGGTGGAATTGCCGCTGGTGAGTTGGGGCAAAATGAGCCTTAGGCCAATTTGGAATGGCCCTAGGCGACAGTTCACAGATGGCCCCTGGCATAAGTCGAGGTTGAGGTTTCGACCCGGCAGGGCCTATGTTCGAGGGTTGCAGAGAATCGGGCTTTGAAGGAAGAGGTTCCGCTGAGGGAATGTTCACCTTCTGCAGCCATGTTTGCTTCTTGACCGGGGCAGAGGGTTTGGCTCCTTGCCCCCGGTCAGCACGAGTGTCCGCTGTCCGAGATTCTCGGCGAGGTGTAGCTTGGGTGGGGAACTTGCCCCCGGTTGGCAGGAAATGCAATCGGAATGGTTGGCCAGCGTGCCGACCAACCATGGGAATTCTTGGTGTGGCAGGTACCTGTGCCTGCCGAGGCTTCTGTGACGGGACCATTGACTGGTCCGACTGAGATGGGTGGGCCAAGGGCTGTCCCCTTGCCCAAGTTGCTTCTTTCTGAGCCATTGTTCGGCCCAGGCTTCCATTCTTTTTATCAGAGGGCTGCCCCCTCTCCTTTGTTGCCATGGCCGCTGGTCGGCCAGACTTCTTCGGGCGGGTGGAAGATTTCTTCCCCCGGACAGGTGTGGGAACGACGAGTCTGGACTTAACCCGATCATGCTTGTCCAATTGCCCTAAAATGGCAAGCTGGTTGGCCAGGAGCAAGATTGTAAGTTGAGGCCTCTGACGCCTCTGTCCACTCGTCTTGGTGGGAGCGCGAACTAGCGTGGCGCACCGGGTCTTCCAGTCCCAATGCACCCTCATGGGGCCTGCCGCGACGCACTGACGTGAGCTAGTTCGCGGTTTAAGGTTCTCGATCTTAGTCGACCGGGATGTTGATCCGAGGCGGGCTGAGCTTGGGTTGGTGGCGCGAGCCGTCGGTGGAGGTGTTGGTTGCTTTGCCTCCTCGATGATCAAGACCGCCTCAGCTATGTTCAGCCGTGGTTGAGTCGACTTGATCTCCCGGTAGGTGCCGAAGGTGACCACGACCGGCTCAGCGCTGACTGCCAGGTTTCGGAGTGACTCACAGAAGATGACTCCAAGGTTGGTCGACATTTTGCTTCTTTTCCCCTGTAAATAAGAAGAGAAGCTACATTAGATGTTGATAATTTATCGGATCACGATAGATGTGCACTTTCTTGGCTTGCTATGGCGGAGAGATGAAGGGAAAGAGAGGTCCCACCGGGCGTGCCAATTTGTGAGAACCTCGTTTTTTACATTTCATTTTATTTTTCAAAATCAATTTTGCATCTCCTTTGGACTACTTAGGAAAATAGGTATTAACCTATAAATGTATTAAATAGTCCAACGATACATTTAAATTTATTAGAACCGAGGTTCGGGTTCTTTGAAAAATTTGATTTTTTGACCCCTCTCCGCCGGATGTTGCGAATACCGGCGTTAACTTACATCGAGCAAGTACTCCAACGCCCTTGATTAACCGCCATAGCAATCCGTTTGGTAGAGAGTGCACATCCAGACAAAACAATAGACTAGAGGGCCGTAAGCCTTGCGGGTCGATGAGATGCGAACAAGTTGCATTACGTTTGGTTGACGTTGATTTTATTTGATTAAGACGTGATTTTTCCAATTGATTTAAATTTGATTTTTCAAGTTGTTTATTTTTAAATTTTGATATTTCTATTAACGTTTTGAATTAATGGGTTGAGTTTGATTTATTTGTTTTGTTGAATTTTAATTTGATTATGATGTGTTTTGGATTTAAAGTTTGATTAAATGAGTTAAACACCTTAGGATTTGAGATTTAATGGTTAACGGATTGATTAAGATTATTTAATTGTATACGTTGTTTTTTTGTTGTGACGTTGATTTAAGTATGTTCAACGTAATTCAAGACTTTGATTAAGTTGTTTAAAAGTATTTTATGTTATTTGAAATTTATCTTAAGAACTGTGTTTTTTTTGTTTATACGTCTTGTTTTGATGGAATTTTAATGTATTGGAGTTTGTTTATTTAGTTTTATTTGATGTTATTTAATTATCACTTGATTAAGGAATTTAGTTGCATGCGTTGCGTATACTTTAGTTTGATTTTTGAGTTGTTTAAAAGTCTGATTTTTTTTTGCTTTCAAATTTGATGAATATTTTTATTATTTTCTATCTTATTTATTTGATTTGAGTTCGCATCCCATCCGACCTGTCGGGCTAACGTTTGGTGTCCAATTCGAACATCCATGTCGACACTTGAACAAACTTCATTTCACTTCAAGTCGGGTTACATCGAGTCGGTGCCAAAGTCCAAGGTTTGAGATTTATTTTCCCCGGTGCGCTTCTCACAAGATCGGAGGAAAAATCGGCATTTCGGCAGTATGCCGGCCGATCCTCGATCGAGTGGGCTCACCTCCAATACGACGAAGTCTTTTGACTTGTCGCACCGGGGAGAATGGAACCGTTTGCAACGGGAACATGCCCGCGCCCACGTCCAGGAGCGCCTACCCGAGACGTAGTCGGAATAGCCGTCCTAGGGCGCTCAAAATTTGAGCTCACCCTTTATTTAATATGGCATTTCGCATTTTCAATTTTTATTTAGTTTTTTTTTTTATTTGTCAAAGTCTTCTAAGCTTGATGCGAGTCGACTCGACCGAGTCGAGATGGCCCGGTTGAGACGGTCCTCGGACGATCCGAGCGGTTCTGTTGCGGCGGCCGCGCGCATACGCGCACATGGCCGCAACCTCCTTGTTGCAGTACGTCGGCATTCCGAGGGCCCCACCGCGGACGTAATGGTCCATCGGACCACTCTCCTCGGCGGCTGGTCCCCATGGCCGCCGATGGTTTGGACCGCCGCAATCGCCATGGTCGCGATCGGGAGGCTCCCTATGGCCCCGGCCACCCCGCCGAGAGGCCTTCACGGAGCTTCCATCGCCGTCGCGCTTGCCACCGGCACCATCGGAGCGGTTCGCCGAGAACTCAGCCGCCTACGGCTGCGGTCGAAGACCGAAGACACGTGGTTGAAGCTCTCGCAACCGGGGGAGATAGGGAGCGATCTTTGGGAGCTCCTTCGGCGTTGCCGGAGGGGATGACCACGGCGACAAGGCCATGATGCAGGTCTCCCGGCGGGTATGATGTCGTCGTGAGCCGCCAATCGCACCACTTCAAGGACTCGCGGGGATTGCCTCCTGCCCAAAACGGGGCAACCGCCGGCAAGAGGGGAACCAGGAGATAGGCTGTTGTCGTGGGCGACGTTGAGGAGAGCTACGGCGGATGTATCGTGGGTTGCTATTGCCGCACTCGGTGGAAGTTGCCGCATCTTCTTGGGTTCTCCAACGGGGAGTATGAGAGAAGTTCTTCCTCTACCATCGGCGGGATTCGCGAAGGGTGCTAATGGCGATGTCGCTGCCACTCGTGGCGCCGGCAAGGACTCGGTCAAAGAGGGCGATTGCGGAACGGCCGCGGAGGTCACCCACTGCCGCCGGGTGTGAGCGCGGCACCCGGCCCTGTCATCAACGCTGCGAAGGGGTTGGGCGTCGGGAGGTTGCTACGGCTATAGGAGCCGTCGGCAAGAGGTTAAGACTACGGTAGATTGTCATTGACACCGCCGCCGTGGCTTCCGGCGGAGGACATACTCGAGGACGGGCCGGGGAGGGGACTGGACGAAGGTAGGAGAGGAAGACCAGCGGGTTGCGGCGATGACCTACCTCTTCTTCCTCGGGTCGCACTCGTCGTCTCCCAATGGCTGGGGGGGAGGGGGGGGCGCTCTGCTCTGTCCTGCTCGGGTCGTCGTTTTTTTTTCTCTCTTCGGATCCGATCCCTCCTTCAAAGCAGGCCCCGGCAGCTGACCTTCCGCAGGAGCACTTGCCACAATTTCCTCTCTCCCTATTTTTTCACCTCCGACGGCAGCAGGGGATGGCTCAAAATCCGCCCTCCTTGCCCGGTGCGACCCATTTCTAAATTGCAAAATTTGATACTGCTAATTTGAGAAAGAGCACCGCAATGGGGAAGGATTCGCATGCGGAGGATTGGCGTGCAAGAATCGGCCGCCGCTTCTTCTTCTCCCTTCCCTCCGTGTCTCTCTTCTTCTTCTTTTTTACTTAAAATCCAACTAATGAAAATAGGGGAAAGCCAAAATCT
Organism: Cryptocoryne crispatula var. balansae; assembly: GCA_036172225.1. Classification (NCBI taxonomy): domain Eukaryota; kingdom Viridiplantae; phylum Streptophyta; class Magnoliopsida; order Alismatales; family Araceae; genus Cryptocoryne; species Cryptocoryne crispatula. The sequence continues at coordinate 8,429,471 of CM069929.1, read as the reverse complement.
CTATTTTTTTTATGACTACCGGGGGCGGAAAAAAAAAGTTGGGCCCGTATGGGCCATCACACTCTCAATTAGTGTTTGGACGTGGCCCTTTTTTTTTACAAAATGATATTAATAAGCTGTTGAAAAATTAAGTGCTGACAAATGCCCCCCACGGGCGATTCTTTGGAGACGTGAATTGACATAGGCAATATGTGTCGACACAGAATTGCCCGTGTAGATTGGCACTCAACCTTTTCACTCACTGCCATACACCTGATCAATTTGACTTCGGTTGAACTTTCTAGGAATCGAGAAGGGTTTTAGCCTTCGAACACAACCAAAGGAGACTGTCACCGTCACAGCACCTGCCAAGATGGTTGGGGTCGTCGTGAGTGTTGCGAGTGGTTGTTGTTTAGATTGTCTGAGATGCAGCATAGAGTTGCTGCGGTGAAGTCAAAATTTTGTTTTGTTTGCGACCAGTGCATGTCGTCGCGACTATCTGCTGATCTTGCCGTCGCAAATGCCTTCGTAATCGCTTTCGTTTGTCGCCGTGACAGTTGAGAGCGAGCGGGTATTGTTGGTAGCACCGTTGTGGCGATTGATAACTAATCTGCTCGAGTCAGCAAGTTGTCGGAGCTCATATCTTGTCAAAATTCTGCTGTGAACATTGTCTCTCCCTCCTCTTATCTCATTCATTTTGTTCTATGTTCTCCTTTTTCCATTATTTCATCTCTCTTTTTCTCCCATTTTTTTTTGCACGGCTACGTGGAGCTTTTCTTCTATTATTGCTTTTTTTTGCATGGCTACGTGGAGCTTTTCTTCTTTTTTTTTCTTTTCTTCCTTCTTCTCTTTTTTTTTCTATCGTTTTCTTTTCTTTTCTTTCTTCCTTTTTTTCTATTTTTTTTTCTTCTTTTTTTCTTTTCTTTCTTCCTTTTTTTCTATTTTTTTTCTATTTTTTCTATTTTTTTCTTCTCTTTTTTTTTCCTTTTTCTCTTTTTTTTTCTCTATCTTTTCTTCTCTTTTCTTCCTTCTTCTTTTTCTTTCTCTGAATCTTATCAAGACACGGATTGGAGAATTGGAAAGGACATTGGGTGGATCCTAATTCCATTCGAATTAGAACCAAATCATTTTAAACTAGATGGACTTCTCTTCTCTGTTGCCCACATTTGTTGCCGCCACATCTTTGGTTGTGGGGGGTGATAATTCCAGGGGGAATCTTCCAACCGTTGCCGCGGTTAGGTACTGCCATTGAAGCGATTTGTGAATGCTATTGGGAAAGTTGATCTAAATCCTCCGGTTGCATAAGATTCTACTGGACTGAGAAGGGCTTGGGCCCTTAGATGTAATCATTCTTGGTTCTTTGTCCCCCATATCCCATGCTCCAACTTTTTCACTCGGTGCACTTGATAATGTCGGATCCCGATGGTTCCCAATATGCCCACCTTTGAATACGTCTCTCTATGTCTTGTGTTTTGTTTTATCTCTTCTTCTTTTTTTTTTACTGATCCGATCATCTTTTGCAAGATTTTTCACCTGGACCAGCCTTTTGACTTTTTCCTACATGCCTCCAGAAATATTTTCATATAGTGGAGTCACCCAATTTTGCCTAGAATACCTTTTCAGGCTTTCACTCTAGTAAGGCTTTTTCTTTTTTTTTTTTCTTTTTTTGTGGAGAATTGGGTTCCCTTGCCAAGTGTGATTTTCATCTTGTACAACGGGGAATGAAGTGGTGGTCCTTGTTGAGTCTATTTTTCACCTCGTATGACAAGGAAATGGTATGAAGTTGTCCTTGCCGAGCTCGCTTTTTATCTTGTATGACAAGAGAGTGGAACGGAGGTGTCCTTGCCGAGCCTCGCTTTTTCATCTCGTATGACAAGGGAATGAAATGGTCCTGTCCTTGCCGAGTCTGTTTTTCACCTCGTATGACAAGGGAGTGGAACGGAATTGTCCTTGCCGAGTCTACTTTTCACCTCGTATGACAAGGGAATGAAATGGTCCTATCCTTGCCGAGTCTGCTTTTCACCTCGTGTGACAAGGGAGTGGAATGGAATTGTCCTTGCCCAGAATTGTCCTTGCCGAGTCTGCTTTTCATCTCGTATGACAAGGGAATGAAATGGTCCTGTCCTTGCCGAGTACGCTTTTCACCTCGTATGACAAGGGAGTGAAATGGAATTGTCCTTGTCGAGTCTGCTTTTCACCTCGTATGACAAGGGAGTGGAATGGAATTGTCCTTGTCGAGTCTGCTTTTCACCTCGTATGACAAGAAAGTGAAATGAAATTATCCTTGCCGAGTCTGCTTTTCACCTCGTATGACAAGGGAGTGGAATGTTCATGTCCTTGCCGAGTCTGCTTTTCACCTCGTATGACAAGGAAGTGAAATGAAATTGTCCTTGCCGAGTCTGCTTTTCACCTCGTATGACAAGGGAGTGGAATGTTCATGTCCTTGCCGAGTCTGCTTTTCACCTCGTATGACAAGGGAGTGGAACGGAATTGTCCTTGCCGAGTCTGCTTTTCACCTCGTATGACAAGGAAGTGAAATGAAATTGTCCTTGCCGAGTCTGCTTTTCACCTCGTATGACAAGGAAGTGAAATGTATTTCTTGTCGAGTTTGAATTTCAACTCGTATAACAAGAGAATGAAGTTTTTTTTTGACCATTTATTGGTTAGCCAGGATGGTGGGAGCTTTGCAAATCGTCTAGAACGGGGTTCCGAGCAATTTGAGAGTTTTTGTTTTAGGGACCAATATGACCGGAGTGGCCAGGATGGTGAGAATTTTGTTTGAAAATTATCCAAAATGAGGGTTTTGGATAACGTCAGAAAAATCTTTTTTTTGAGGATTATCAAGGCCAGAATAGCCAAGATGGCCGAATGTGTTGTTTTTTTTTTTTGAAAAGTGTCCAGAATGGGACTAGGCAGTTTGACAGAGTATGTTTTCTTGGAGACCATCAAGACCGGAGTGATCAGGATGGTAGGAGTTTGAAAATCATTCAGAATGGGGCTCTGGATAGTTCAAAAATATTTGGAGACTATCAAGACCGGAAGGGTCGAGATAGTATGATTGCCATGGTCGAAAAGACTGAGATGGCGAGGTTCTGTTATGGCAGAGTGGGGTTTTGCCATTTGTCCCTTCCGATGCGGAATACGAGACTCCCCTCAAATTTTAAAGGCGGGAGGTTATCTTCCTCGTCGCCTCAGGTATGGCCTCCCCGGCGTATTTCTACTACAAGGTAGATGTGCCTACGGGAGCCGTTTCGTCATTGGCAACTCGGACCTCCTCCCTAATAAAATTAGGGGGATGAACCTGCCCACCTTGTCAGGTTGGGGGCTCGCCTTTGTTAATTTTTTATTGTTTTGTTGTTTTTTTTTATCAACCTGATTGCTCCTTTGCGGAGTTTTCACCCAGGCTGACCCCTTTATGATTTTGCCTGTGCGTCCTATGGTGGGATTTTCACACAGCAGGGTCATCCGATTTTGCTCAAGGTGCCCTTTCAGGTTTTCACCTTGACCGGATATTTGACATTTTTGCCCTTGGCCGTCCATCATGTTTGGTCGGCCAAGTCCGTCGAGCATCTGCATTTTTAGCCCCTTTTTTTTTTCTTTTTTTTTTGCGGCCGACGGCGTGTAGAACTCTTGAAACTGCCCCCCGGCCTATGCCCCCATGTGTGCTCCATCTTCAGGGTGGCAAGAACGGCCTATGACGAATCGGTTGGCCTCATGCTACTGTGAGGGTGTGGTGGTTGGTGGTGAACCATGTCGTCAGGAAAGTAAGTTTGTTGCCGAATCTCATAGTGAGGCTGTGGCGGACTTACCAGTTGGTTTCCAAGGTTAAGGATCTCATCATGGATCATAGACTCGATGACGTCCTTGAATCGGTAACAGTCTTCAATAACATGTCCCTCCATTCTATGGTAGAGACAAAAGTTAGCCTCCCTGCCTCTTCGGGTGTCGTCGGGGTGCTTCCTTGGTGGTAAGCTGATCAAATCATTCTTCATGCAGATGTTGAACAGTTTCTTTGAGTGTTCCCCACTGAATGAATATGGTTTTGCCATGCGCTCCTTCCATGAGGCTCGCGGCCTCAGGGTGTTGAAGGGTTGCACTGGAACATTTTTCTTGCCCCCGTTCCTCGAAAAGGGGGAGATGTCCATTGTGTTGATGTCATGGAAAGCCAGCTGCTTGTCTTTGTAGTGGACTTGAGGAGGGGCCACTAGGTGTTCTCCCATGTCGATGATCTTGTTGTGAATCATAGCTTCGACTAAGTCCTTGACCTGGAAGCAATCCTCAATCGGGTGCCCTATCGCCCTATGGTAGGAGCGAAGTTAGGTTCCCCAATCCTTTCGACCTCGTTAGGACGTTTCATCCGTGGTAGGTCGATTAGGTTGTTTTCCATGCATATGTCAAATAACTTTCTTGTACATTCCCGTGGGAAGGAGTGCGGTCTCGTTGTACGCTCCTCCAACGTGGGCCTTGTTGTAGAAATTTTTGGCGGGGGAGCCGTGGTGGCATTCTTGCCCCTAGCATTGTTGTTTCTTGATGGGAAGGTATTGACCTTGTTATCACCACGGACTACCGGATGTTTGCGTTTCACAAGCCTTGATTCAGACATTATCATCGATGGATTACCATCGCGAGGACATTGTTGTTGGCGATGCCAAGCATACTTTGGGCGGCCTACTAGGTCGCATCTCTCACCATGTCGAGGTAGCCTCAGCTCGATCGATTGCTCAATTATAGCCCTCGGGGAGGGCTCCATACACATTTGAGATGATGGACTTGGTGGTTGATCATGAGGAACCATGCATGCCCTGTCTTCTAAGGGCTCCCTCGGGGCTAACCATTGATAGGTGATTGGTCGTGGTAGGGCCGTCGGCAATGGCCCGGTTTGAGCGACACGCGGTCTGGAAATCTCAGGGGCTCTTGAATTTTGAGTTGATTGAGGTGGGAATAGCCCAATGTTGGTTAGGATGGCTTTGAGCTGCTGATTTTCCTGCCAAAGGTCTGCCATCGTCAGGTTAGACCATTCACCCTCCTCTTTGCTATGTTCTGTTGTTCCTTCTACTTGAGTCATGTTGATGTCACCAAGGACGACAGGAGCCTGCGAAGAGGATGGTGCTACAACTGGATCACTACCCATGTCAGAACTGCGAAAAAGGACATCTTCTTTTTCAGAAAGTTCATCGGAGGTTGGGGTTGTGCTGCCAAGCTTGTCGCCCTTGCCTCGTTCAATGCTGGTTGTGTCTTCTACACTTTTGTCAAATGCTTTGATGTTTGCTTGGACTAGCTCGTGAAGGAGTCTTTGGGATAGGGAAGGATCCCGGGGTGAGTGGGCTCACTCAAAATGCCCCCGGTCCATTGATCCTCTCGTATACCATTTTCCGGCGTGGCATGGATGACGTAAGAGGAGATAGTCGGACCCTTATTGACATGGGGGTGTGGCAGTTGAACAAAGTAACGCCCTATGTTCAAGGCTCCATTCGTAATTAGATCTTCCAAGCACCTTCCAACTGCCCGGCAATTTCCAATGCTATGCAAGTGTGAGCGATGATATCCGCATCCACCTTTGGGAAAGGACATGACATGGTGTCCGATCTCAGAATGAGGTTTCATTAAGCCTTCCCTCACAACTTTCTCATAGAGAAATTGCGTCATTGCTTGTGGGAAAGAGTGCCGCATGTGGACAATGTACCGTCGGTGCTTCCTCGGCCGCTCCCTAAGAGGTGCCATGACAAGCGCTGTTGGCGAGTGCGCAATTGATGCTTTAGACTCTAGCTTGTACTTTTTAGTACCGTCCCAAAGATCATTAGGTTGTTCGACTATACGTTCGGTAGGTGGACGCGAGCCGAGAGAAGGATGTTTCAAGATTTTCAGCCTGGGCTAGACAAACCTTGTCTAGAGTCATGTCACTGTTAGCAACTCCATGATGCTAGCCATGGTGGCAGCAATATCAGTTCCAAGGTGCACACACCTGTCATAGAATCTTTCAAAACTCATGCGAACTTGCGAAGCCATCTGATAGACCATTGTGTGATGAACATGTTCCTCCTGTGGTTGAGGCCGTTGGGGAGGAGGAGAAGGAGGCTTGATAGCGGGTGGAGCCAGTTGATAGTGCACCACATTGGCGGCGAAGTTGGTTTGTCGCCGAGGTAGGTTATGCGGTTGCGGTGGCTGCACTAGCCGTTTTCCTAAGTCCAAAATCTTGTCTCGAATCATGGTCTCGACGAGGTCCTTGAAATAGAAGCAATCTTCGATGCTATGCCCTAATAATCTGTGGTATGGGCAGAAGTTCGGCTCTTGACTCCGTTCAGCATCCTCAGGGCGCCGACACATCGGCAAAGTGATTAGATTGTTCTCCATGCACGTGTCGAACAACCTCCTTGTATAGTCTTGAGTGAAGGAGTACGATTTTGTTGTACGCTCCTCCCATGTGGGCTTTGGCGTCGGATTATTTGTTGTCCTCCGTGGGGGAGCCATGGTGGCATTCTTGCCCCCAATGTTGTAGTTATTTCTTGAGGAGGAAGAGACATCCTTTGCATTGATGTCTCGGGAAGTTGATTGCTTGTCCTTCATCGGCTTCAGCCTTGGTGTAGTCATCAGAGGGTTCTTGACATAGAAATGTTCTATGTCAGCAACGGTGATATTCAGGTCATCAAAGGTGTGGATCCTTGTCCCCAACACTTTTTCTTGTATTTCGGCCCGTAGGCCCCTTTTGCACAATGCGACTGCTTCCTCACTCGACGGGGGATTGGCGCATTTCATACAAGCATTTCTCCAGCGGCGAATATAATCGACCGCTGATTCGTTCCCCTCCTGGAACATGGTGGTTAGCTCGACCAAGGTGTGTGGCCGCTCGGAGAAGCTGAACCTTTCAATAAGTTTGTCTTGCATGTCCGCCCAGTCGGCCACAGAGTTCGGCTTGAGTTTGGAGTACCACTCGAAAGCCGCGCCGGTCAGGGTGGTAGCGAAGTACTTGAGTAAGTACGACTCGCTATGCGCCAACTCGCCCATGTGGGTGAAATACATGGCCAAGTGCTCTCGTGGGGAACCATGCCCATCAAATTTGGAGCACTTCGGCACCTTTTGGACATCCGGGGGTAGCTTGACGAATTGATGATGTGGTGGGAAGGGAACCTGGTAGAGACCCACCATGTTGTACCCCTCATCGTCTTTGAGCCAACCGTGTAGAAATTATTTGTTCAATTATAGCCCGTTGAGTGGGCTCCAGAAAGTCTTGCGGCGGCGGAGGAGGTGGTTGATACCCAGGCTGGACAAAAATGTCATCGTCGGATGAGATCCTTGGCCCCTGTTGATGATAGGTTGTAGTCCGAGGTGGGTTTGTCGTAGGCGGCTCAACTTGAGTGGCATGGAGCTCGTCTGGGACTTCAACGGCATCAGAATTTTGGACCGGCGGAGATTGGAGTAAGCCTGCGCTGGCAAGGAGGGCCCGAAGCTGTTGGTTCTCACGCCATAGGTCTTCCAATGTCAGACATAGGGGAGCGACCTCTTGCATGTTGTCATTTTCCCGCGTAGCTTCCTCCCCATCATTGTGCAATGTAGATCTGGCGGCGGCAATAGGTTGGTGGTCGCCTTGACTACGAGTCCAAGGTCTTGGACGGGCTTCGGACATCTCGGGGATGTTCCCATGATGACTGGTCCCTGAAGTATAGCAGGTGAATATTTGCGACCCGCTACCAAACGTCCGTGTCACTTGTCTCTTGGGAAAATTGTCAGGGAAAACAAGTTGGTCGAACACTAAATCCTTTCGACGAGACAGCTCTCGCAGAACTGTAGCTTCAATACCATTGTGGAAATGGTGGAATTGCCGCTGGTGAGTTGGGGCAAAATGAGCCTTAGGCCAATTTGGAATGGCCCTAGGCGACAGTTCACAGATGGCCCCTGGCATAAGTCGAGGTTGAGGTTTCGACCCGGCAGGGCCTATGTTCGAGGGTTGCAGAGAATCGGGCTTTGAAGGAAGAGGTTCCCGTGAGGGAATGTTCACCTTCTGCAGCCATGTTTGCTTCTTGACCGGGGCAGAGGGTTTGGCTCCTTGCCCCCGGTCAGCACGAGTGTCTGCTGTCCGAGATTCTCGGCGAGGTGTAGCTTGGGTAGGGAACTTGCCCCCGGTTGGCAGGAAATGCGATCGGAATGGTTGGCCAGCGTGCCGACCAACCATGGGAATTCTTGGTGTGGCGGTACTGTGCTGCCGAGGCTTTCGTGACGGGACCATTGGTGGTCCGGCGAGATGGGTGGGCCAAGGGCTGTCCCCTTGCCCAAGTTGCTTCTTTACGAGCCATTGTTCGGCCCAAGCTTCCATTTTTTTTATTAGAGGGCTGCCCCCTCTCCTTTGTTGCCATGGCCGCTGGTCGGCCAGACTTCTTCGGGCGGGTGGAAGATTTCTTCCCCCGGACAGGTGTGGGAACGACGAGTCTGGACTTAACCCGATCATGCTTGTCCAATTGCCCTAAAATGGCAAACTGGTTGGCCAGGAGCAAGATTGTAAGTTGAGGCCTCTGACGCCTCTGTCCACTCGTCTTGGTGGGAGCGCGAACTAGCGTGGCGCACCGGGTCTTCCAGTCCCAATGCACCCTCATGGGGCCTGCCGCGACGCACTGACGTGAGCTAGTTCGCGGTTTAAGGTTCTCGATCTTAGTCGACCGGGATGCTGATCCGAGGCGGGCTGAGCTTGGGTTGGTGGCGCGAGCCGTCGGTGGAGGTGTTGGTTGCTTTGCCTCCTCGATGATCAAGACCGCCTCAGCTATGTTCAGCCGTGGTTGAGTCGACTTGATCTCCCGGTAGGTGCCGAAGGTGACCACGACCGGCTCAGCGGCGCCGAGGTTTCGGAGTGACTCGCAGAAGATGACTCCAAGGTTGGTCGACATTTTGCTTCTTTTCCCCTGTAAATAAGAAGAGAAGCTACATTAGATGTTGATAATTTATCGGATCACGATAGATGTGCACTTTCTTGGCTTGCTATGGCGGAGAGATGAAGGGAAAGAGAGGTCCCACCGGGCGTGCCAATTTGTGAGAACCTCGTTTTTTACATTTCATTTTATTTTTCAAAATCAATTTTGCATCTCCTTTGGACTACTTAGGAAAATAGGTATTAACCTATAAATGTATTAAATAGTCCAACGATACATTTAAATTTATTAGAACCGAGGTTCGGGTTCTTTGAAAAATTTGATTTTTTGACCCCTCTCCGCCGGATGTTGCGAATACCCGGCGTTAACTTACATCGAGCAAGTACTCGAACGCCCTTGATTAACCGCCATAGCAATCCGTTTGGTAGAGAGTGCACATCCATACAAAACAATAGACTAGAGGGCCGTAAGCCTTGCGGGCCTGATGAGATGCGAACAAGTTGCATTACGTTTGGTTGACGTTGATTTTATTTGATTAAGACGTGATTTTTCCAATTGATTTAAATTTGATTTTTCAAGTTGTTTATTTTTAAATTTTGATATTTCTATTAACGTTTTGAATTAATGGGTTGAGTTTGATTTATTTGTTTTGTTGAATTTTAATTTGATTATGATGTGTTTTGGATTTAAAGTTTGATTAAATGAGTTAAACACCTTAGGATTTGAGATTTAATGGTTAACGGATTGATTAAGATTATTTAATTGTATACGTTGTTTTTTTGTTGTGACGTTGATTTAAGTATGTTCAACGTAATTCAAGACTTTGATTAAGTTGTTTAAAAGTATTTTATGTTATTTGAAATTTATCTTAAGAACTGTTTTTTTTTTGTTTATACGTACTGTTTTGATGGAATTTTAATGTATTGGAGTTTGTTTATTTAGTTTTATTTGATGTTATTTAATTATCACTTGATTAAGGAATTTAGTTGCATGCGTTGCGTATACTTTAGTTTGATTTTTGAGTTGTTTAAAAGTCTGATTTTTTTTTGCTTTCAAATTTGATGAATATTTTTATTATTTTCTATCTTATTTATTTGATTTGAGTTCGCATCCCATCCGACTGTCGGGCTAACGTTTGGTGTCCAATTCGAACATCCATGTCGACACTTGAACAAACTTCATTTCACTTCAAGTCGGGTTACATCGAGTCGGTGCCAAAGTCCAAGGTTTGAGATTTATTTTCCCCGGTGCGCTTCTCACAAGATCGGAGGAAAAATCGGCATTTCGGCAGTATGCCGGCCGATCCTCGATCGAGTGGGCTCACCTCCAATACGACGAAGTCTTTTGACTTGTCGCACCGGGGAGAATGGAACCGTTTGCAACGGGAACATGCCCGCGCCCACGTCCAGGAGCGCCTACCCGAGACGTAGTCGGAATAGCCGTCCTAGGACGCTCAAAATTTGAGCTCACCCTTTATTTAATATGGCATTTCGCATTTTCAATGTTTATTTAGTTTTTTTTTTATTTGTCAAAGTCTTCTGAGCTTGATGCGAGTCGACTCGACCGAGTCGAGATGACCCGGTTGAGACGGTCCTCGGACGATCCGAGCAGTTCCTGTTGCAGCAGCCGCGCGCATACGCGCACATGGCCGCAACCTCCTTGTTCTGGTACGTCGGCATTCCGAGGGCCCCACCGCGGACGTAATGGTCCATCGGACCACTCTCCTCAGCGGCTGGTCCCCATGGCCGCCGATGGTTTGGACTGCCGCAATCGCCATGGTCGCGATCGGGAGGCTCCCTATGGCCCTGGCCACCCCGCCAGAGGGCCTTCTGGAGCTTCCATCGCCGTCGCGCTTTGCCACCGGCACCATCGGAGCGGTTCGCCGAGAACTCAGCCGCCTACGGCTGCGGTCAGAAGACCGAAGACACGTGGTTGAAGCTCTCGCAACCGGGGGAGATAGGGAGCGATCTTGGGAGCTCCTTCGGCGTTGCCGGAGGGGATGACCACGGCGACAAGGCCATGATGCGGGTCTCCCAGCGGGTATGATGTCGTCGTGAGCCGCCAATCGCACCACTTCAAGGACTCGCGGGGATTGCCTCCTGCCCAAAACAGGGCAACCGCCAGCAAGAGGGGAACCAGGAGATAGGCTGTTGTCGTGGGCGACGTTGAGGAGAGCTACGGCAGATGTATCGTGGGTTGCTATTGCCGCACTCGGTGGAAGTTGCTGCATGCTTCTTGGGTTCTCCAACGGGGAGTATGAGAGAAGTTCTTCCTCTACCATCGCCGGGATTCGCGAAGGGTGCTAATGGCGATGTCGCCGCCACTCGTGGCGCCGGCAAGGACTCGGACAAAGAGGGCGATTGCGGAACGGCCGCGGAGATCACCCACTGCCGCCGGGTGTGAGCGCGGCAACCGGCCCTGTCATCAACGCTGCGAAGGGGTTGGGCGTCGGGAGGTTGCTACGGCTATAGGAGCCGTCGGCAAGAGGTTAAGACTACGGTAGATTGTCATTGACACTGCCGCTGTGGCTTCCGGCGGAGGACATACTCGAGGACGGCTGGGAGGGGACTGGACGAAGGTAGGAGAGGAAGACCAGCGGGTTGCGGCGATGACCTACCTCTTCTTCCTCGGGTCGCACTCGTCGTCTCCCAATGGCTGGGGGGGAGGGGGGCGCTCGCTCCGTCTGCTCGGGTCGTCGTTTTTTTTTCTCTCTTCGGATCCGATCCCTCCTTCAAAGCGAGCCCCGGCGGTGACCTTCCGCGGGAGCACTTGCCACAATTTCCTCTCTCCCTATTTTTTCACCTCCGACGGCAGCGGGGGATGGCTCAAAATCCGCCCTCCTTGCCCGGCTGCGACCCATTTCTAAATTGCAAAATTTGATACCTGCTAATTTGAGAAAGAGCACCGCAATGGGGAAGGATTCGCATGCGGAGGATTGGCGTGCAAGAATCGGCCGCCGCCTCTTCTTCTCCCTTCCCTCCGTGTCTCTCTTCTTCTTCTTTTTTACTTAAAATCCAACTAATGAAAATAGGGGAAAGCCAAAATCTCTATTTTTTTTATGACTACCGGGGGCGGAAAAAAAAAGTTGGGCCCGTATGGGCCATCACACTCTCAATTAGTGTTTGGACGTGGCCCTTTTTTTTTACAAAATGATATTAATAAGCTGTTGAAAAATTAAGTGCTGACAAATGCCCCCCACGGGCGATTCTTTGGAGACGTGAATTGACATAGGCAATATGTGTCGACACAATTGCCCGTGTAGATTGGCACTCAACCTTTTCACTCACCGCCATACACCCGATCAATTTGACTTCGGTTGAACTTTCTAGGAATCGAGAAGGGTTTTAGCCTTCGAACACAACCAAAGGAGACTGTCACCGTCACAGCACCTGCCAAGATGGTTGGGGTCGTCGTGAGTGTTGCGAGTGGTTGTTGTTTAGATTGTCTGAGATGCAGCATAGAGTTGCCGCGGTGAAGTCAAAATTTTGTTTTGTTTGCGACCGGTGCATGTCGTCGCGACTATCCGCTGATCTTGCCGTCGCAAATGCCTTCGTAATCGCTTTCGTTTGTCGCCGTGACGGTTGAGAGCGAGCGGGTATTGTTGGTAGCACCGTTGTGGCGATTGATAACTAATCGCTCGAGTCGGCAAGTTGTCGGAGCTCATATCTTGTCAAACTTCTGCTGTGAACATTGTCTCTCCCTCCTCTTATCTCATTCATTTTGTTCTATGTTCTCCTTTTTCCATTATTTCATCTCTCTTTTTCTCCCATTTTTTTTTGCACGGCTACGTGGAGCTTTTCTTCTATTGTTGTTTTTTTTGCATGGCTACGTGGAGTTTTTCTTCTTTTTTTTTTCTTTTCTTCCTTCTTCTCTTTTTTTTTCTATCGTTTTCTTTTCTTTTCTTTCTTCCTTTTTTTCTATTTTTTTTTCTTCTTTTTTTTTCTTTTCTTTCTTCCTTTTTTTCTATTTTTTTCTTTTTTTTTCTATTTTTTTCTTCTCTTTTTTTTTCCTTTTTTTCTTTTTTTTCTCTATCTTTTCTTCTCTTTTCTTCCTTCTTCTTTTTCTTTCTCTGAATCTTATCAAGACACGGATTGGAGAATTGGAAAGGACATTGGGTGGATCCTAATTCCATTCGAATTAGAACCAAATCATTTTAAATTAGATGGACTTCTCTTCTCTGTTGCCCACATTTGCTGCCGCCACATCTTTGGTTGTGGGGGGTGATAATTCCAGGGGGAATCTTCCAACCGTTGCCGCGGTTAGGTACTGCCATTGAAGCGATTTGTGAATGCTATTGGGAAAGTTGATCTAAATCCTCCGGTTGCATAAGATTCTACTGGACTGAGAAGGGCTTGGGCCCTTAGATGTAATCATTCTTGGTTCTTTGTCCCCCATATCCCATGCTCCAACTTTTTCACTCGGTGCACTTGATAATGTCGGATCCCGATGGTTCCCAATATGCCCACCTTTGAATACGTCTCTCTATGTCTTGTGTTTTGTTTTATCTCTTCTTCTCTTTTTTTTACTGATCCGATCATCTTTTGCAAGATTTTTTCACCTGGACCAGCCTTTTGACTTTTTCCTACATGCCTCCAGAAATATTTTCATATAGTGGAGTCACCCAATTTTGCCTAGAATACCTTTTCAGGCTTTCACTCTAGTCAGGCTTTTTCTTTTTTTTTTGTGGAGAATTGGGTTCCCTTGCCAAGTGTGATTTTCATCTTGTACAACAGGGGAATGAAGTGGTGGTCCTTGTTGAGTCTATTTTTCACCTCGTATGACAAGGAAATGGTATGAAGTTGTCCTTGCTGAGCCTGCTTTTTATCTTGTATGACAAGAGAGTGGAACGGAGGTGTCCTTGCCGAGCCTGCTTTTTCATCTCGTATGACAAGGGAATGAAATGGTCCTGTCCTTGCCGAGTCTGTTTTTCACCTCGTATGACAAGGGAGTGGAACGGAATTGTCCTTGCCGAGTCTACTTTTCACCTCGTATGACAAGGGAATGAAATGGTCCTATCCTTGCCGAGTCTGCTTTTCACCTCGTGTGACAAGGGAGTGGAACGGAATTGTCCTTGCCGAGTCTGCTTTTCACCTCGTGTGACAAGGGAGTGGAACAGAATTGTCCTTGCCGAGTCTGCTTTTCATCTCGTATGACAAGGGAATGAAATGGTCCTGTCCTTGCCGAGTCTGCTTTTCACCTCGTATGACAAGGGAGTGGAACGGAATTGTCCTTGCCTAGTCTGCTTTTCACCTCGTATGACAAGGGAGTGGAATGTTCATGTCCTTGCCGAGTCTGCTTTTCACCTCGTATGACAAGGAAGTGAAATGAAATTGTCCTTGCCGAGTCTGCTTTTCACCTCGTATGACAAGGGAGTGGAATGTTCATGTCCTTGCCGAGTCTGCTTTTCACCTCGTATGACAAGGAAGTGAAATGAAATTGTCCTTGCCGAGTCTGCTTTTCACCTCGTATGACAAGGGAGTGGAATGGAATTGTCCTTGTCGAGTCTGCTTTTCACCTCGTATGACAAGAAAGTGAAATGAAATTATCCTTGCCGAGTCTGCTTTTCACCTCGTATGACAAGGAAGTGAAATGTATTTCTTGTCGAGTTTGAATTTCAACTCGTATAACAAGAGAATGAAGTTTTTTTTTGACCATTTAGGCTGGGTTAGCCAGGATGGTGGGAGCTTTGCAAATCGTCTAGAACGGGGTTCCGAGCAATTTGAGAGTTTTTTGTTTTAGGGACCAATATGACCGGAGTGGCCAGGATGGTGAGAATTTTGTTTGAAAATTATCCAAAATGAGGGTTTTGGATAACGTCAGAAAAATCTTTTTTTTGAGGATTATCAAGGCCAGAATAGCCAAGATGGCCGAATGTGTTGGTGGGTTTTTTTGAAAAGTGTCCGGAATGGGACTAGGCAGTTTGACAGAGTATGTTTTCTTGGAGACCATCAAGACCGGAGTGATCAGGATGGTAGGAGTTTGAAAATCATTCAGAATGGGGCTCTGGATAGTTCAAAAATATTTGGAGACTATCAAGACCGGAAGGGTCGAGATAGTATGATTGCCATGGTCGAAAAGACTGAGATGGCGAGGTTCTGTTATGGCAGAGTGGGGTTTTGCCATTTGTCCCTTCCGATGCGGAATACGAGACTCCCCTCAAATTTTAAAGGCGGGAGGTGATCTTCCTCGTCGCCTCAGGTATGGCCTCCCCGGCGTATTTCTACTACAAGGTAGATGTGCCTACGGGAGCCGTTTCGTCATTGGCAACTCGGACCGTTATGGATACCGTTATGGAAGCATCAATTCCATAAATTTCAATGTCGTCGTCTCTATTATAATCGAGTAAAGTTATGAAAATTTGGATTCGAGCGAAATCGAAAATAATGAACACATCTGCGCTCTCCGAACATCCAAGCGTACAATCTCTAACGGTATCCACACAAACTTCTTCCATAGACAGATTCTCCCGTACGCTAGACCTTTCGACTTGTCTTGAACGGATCTCCATCATGTGTTAGTGCCAACTGCGGTGGGAGAATGTGTTGGAGAGCTTGGATCGAAATTCACTTTGCTTAGCATGTGATGATTTGGCTCAATTCACTATTATTTATAAAAATTAAAATTTTCACAAAAATCTATAATTCTTATAAATTATGTACATGTCTCCGTACTACTAATGGATCAGTTCTATTATGTGAAACCCTCTATATCTGATAACATATATATTTGATTGATGAATAATTAAAATAATAATTTTTTTAAAATTAAATCTATTATCTGATAACAAATTTAATCAACTTTTTGATCACGTAAGTTACAAGTCACACCTCATAATTTTAAATGATTTTTGAGATGTCTTATATCCATTGAACTTTTTTCATCATCAATTATCGTATTCGGATATAGATTCTTGGTCATTCAATACCGTAGTCGAATAGGTGTATGAAATAGACTATCAAACCCTTTGTATATCGATACTGTGGGGTCATGTAATTAGAATTGAGTTAATTGAAAAAATCATTTTACATTCATCTTCTTTACCCTAGCAAAAGATTTAAAGTACTATTCCATAAGATATTCTCGCTCACTTACCAAGAGTGAACGCTTTCTTGTTATCAGCTCAATTATCTTCATTGGGTTTTCTTTGTACTGATCTATTGATTGTAATGAACCATAGTGTCAGTGATCCATAAGTTAGTAGTCAAATTACAAGATATATCTGATAAGACATCTAATTTGACAACTCATGTCAAAGGTCCAACCGTGCAACAATGACAATATATATAAAATCCTGATTGACAGTTAGATAAAATATCATTTAGAGTTTCTAAGCTGGATTAGTTTAGGAACCCATTCGACTAATGAACTATATATGTGTATCTAAATATCTACACATTAATGACGCACCTTATTTGACATTAATGTGCGTTTAGTTGATAAGACAACGTGTTAGCATGATCTCAATGTCATCATTAGTTGGTTAACTGGACGTGCTGCATCAAACAAGACGCATTCAGTTGACACATCTTTGACACGGGATCTTCCCAAGGTTTTGATATGTGCCATCATTAGATTAATGACAGACTCTTGCTATGAGTAGTCACGTTTGACAAACCCACCTAGGCTTTCCAACGTGTTCGTCAAATCTCATCAAATTGCGATCTTTCATGATTTGGGCCATATTTGGGATCTCATCTCTATAAGTAGAGAAGCCCCATAAGTTAAATATGGGAAAAAAAACCTCTGTGAGCATGGCCACGCTACCTAAGCATCCAAAAAGAGAAAGAAAAATTGATCTTCCATTTTACTTCGCCCACCTCTTGCTTACACGCCATTGCCTCGACTACATACACCCAGAGGCCCCAACACTCACAAGGTGTTTTCATCGCCCGCCCTAACTAAACTCATCACCTCTCTTTCTCTTTCTCATTCGCTGTGTATTCTTCTCACCCTTAAAGGTCTAGGAGGTCCTATGTGTGTCTTGTAGTCCCAAGAAGCTACGGGAGGAGTCCTCAAAGAGGAGACAAAGATAAAGTATCAATTCCACAGTGCCCGGCCGTGTGATGGATAGTTGATGCCGCGGTGTCTCATGCACATCAATATGAGCTCTGAGGCTTCTATTAGAGAGTATATGAATTGCTCATTTCTCGTGTTCTACCATCATTATTCTTCTTCTATCGTTGTTTTCATTCATTTTTGCATTGCGTCTTTTTTCTCAAAGAACCCAAAAACCCAAAAATAGGGGTTGGGAATCAACCCTAACGGTTTGTATCCCCTTTTGTCCTTTTGCATATGAATGCAACACTTCTTTAGGTCTAATTCTATGTCATTTCTTTCTTGTTTTTGTGCACTGCAGGGAGACGCATCCAATTGGAATAGATAAAAGCTTCAAAATCTTCTTCCCCGACTTGTTTAAGAAGGAGAAGATAGAACCCACACCAATCTGATCCCATTACACCTGATAATTTTATATTGGAATACTACAATGTTTTTTAATAGCAACAGTTGATCTTTAAATGGATTATCATATTAATGACTAAATCAGTTAATAAACCAACAATAATGCATGTTAATTGACATTATTTAAAAAATATAACTTATTATTGGATTATTTCTAAAAAATAATTTTACCTTTGAAAGTCTTTTTAACTCAACTTCCAAGAAATAATTAATTATACTTGTTAATAGTCTACTAGTTGAATATCTTTATTAGAAGCAGCAATAACAAGGACATTTTATTGTAGTTGGATCTCTTTTAATTAGATATATAGACTAGTATTCAACCAAGAGCCTGTTTGATGGATTGGAACATAATCTCTTATTCACTCTAGTAGATTAGATATTTCATTGGTAAAATGTGCAACATATAAACTTGAGCTTCATATTTTCATGTGGCTTTTTAAAAATGTCTGAAGTAACATTCTATTGTGATAACTCTTAAAAGACTAAAGAAGTTTTTTTTTTCAGAGACAGCATTAGCTAAAAGTTTTTTTTTCTCCATAAAGTAAGAAACTAGAGAAGAAACTAAGATTTTAGATCATATTAGATTAAGTCAAATTGAAATGCCACCTAACTCCACTAGAGCAAAGGCAGTATTCGAGCACCTCTCAAATGACTATGAAGCGTTTGGTTGCAGGATACAATATTTTCACTAGAAAAAGTATATTTTAGTTAAGGATATATAATTATAATGCTTAAGAAGATATGACAACAACAAGTGAGAACGACGATGTAAAAGTAAAAGAAAAAAAAGGGTGGAGAACACCACCAGGAAAAACAAAGAAAGCCTCATCTTATTTTTATCCAAGAAGGAATTCCTTATAAAAATATATGTTTGTATTGTAATGAATACCAAATACCGCAAGGGATCAAATCTAGCTAACGATGAAAATAAGCCTAGATATATTGGGCGTTGACACTATATATATAAGGGTTATTGTAATATATATATATATATATATACTTGTTGCACAGATAAGTATAGTATTTCTTCTATCACTTAAGGAAAGTTATGTTTATGTATATATAAATACAAATGTGCACATCATGCAAATGACATACCGAACAAGAGAAAGAAAGAACCAGAATGAATTTCTTCTCTTGTTTTGACTTAATTTGACTCCCGAGAAATTAAGTTCAAATTTCAAACATTAATTCAAACCAAATGATATCAAATACAAATAGAAGAATATACATGTTTAAGCCCCCGCTTGATAACTGCAATGAACATTTTATCATTATCAATTTTAAGCTTTAATATTAATATGCATCATTGATATACATAAGTGTTTAGCTGTCAATAGCTGACATAAAAGTATGCGTCTTTTTTATTTTTAATATTGGTAATTTATTCTCTACAATTATCAATATCAAAATTGATATAGTACAATTTTCGATGCTCTGACCAAATAGGGCATTAAGCATCTTATGATACCCTGCACGTCACCATGTAACGGAAAGCATCGATTCTTCACAGTCAGATGTCATTATCTACAAAGAGCATCAAAGGGGGATCCCCACATGTAAAGAACAAAGATGTACTGACATCCATCTTTTATTGCTGTGAGTGTATATATATATATATATATATATATATATATATATATATATATATGGCCAGTGCTCATATGACATATTCTCTGACATATGGCAATCTTGGTCTAGTCACCTCAGGAGATGTTGAGATTGTGAGGCATGCAATTTGCCTCTTGGGGTCAAGTTGGCATCAAATTATTTAGGGAATAAATTTAGTTTATCTCTTAAAATTTGGGGATAAACTAAGTTTATCTCAAAATTAATCTTGAACCAAACAATCCCCGAGGCTATGCTTGGTACGAGAATAATCTTGGATAAATCCGATTTATCCTCAATCTTTCTTTCTTCAAATAAAATAAGATTTAACTTAGATGAACTCGATCCGATTTATCCCAAAGAAATGAAAATAAAATGAAGGATAAGCCATCTCATCCAGTACATGAGATATTTTATTCATATAGTTTTTTCGAGAGATAATTATATTGTCTAGTACATGAAATATTTTTTATTATTATTTATGTTATGAATTTTAAATTTTATAACAAAATCAAGTAATTTATATCTATATATATTAATATTAATTTTAAAATTAATAATTATATATTATACCAAACATAAGAGACAATGTTATCTTCTAAACATATTCTAATTAAGTCAAACCAATTACAATAGAGATAACAGATAGTCACAACGAACTTATTCTTATACCCATCAATTTTATTCTTGTACCAACCAAGGCCAAATTGATTTGGGTAATATTGGATTAGATCTCTAACAAGTTGGGTTAACCTTTGAGGATTTAGAAATAGTAGTGCTTGGGAGAGCCAGCCGGCCAAAGTTTCGTGAGACAAAGCCATGATGCCTCTTGAAGATTGGTCTGTTTGATTGTGAAGTTTTATAAAATATTATACTTGTTTTATTTTGCAATAATTTTAATTATTTGGGTTGATGTAAAAATATTGTATTTTAAATAATAGTTTTTTTAAAAATTAGGTGAGAGAACAATAGAAACTAAAACAAGAATATATTACTGTTGTAGGATCATCCATCTTATTTGTGGTTCTCTGCTTTATTTTTCATGTCTTTTCCAAATTTAACCAAGAAAAACTCTTGTTTTAAACTTAAGAAAAACTTAATTATTTTTGAACAAGGGGTTTTGAATCAAGATAATTATGATAAAATACAAACAAGTGAGATATAGACTTCAGTACAAATAATTGGTAGCTCAATTTTAGAGTGAACAATTTGATATAAGAGCCAAATTAGGCACCATTTGTTTTAGTTTAATTGATGTCTAACCTCTAAAACATTAAAACCATTTGACAAAATATTTAATTCTTCAAGCTGACAGTTAAATAAAGTAAACCATTTGGTAAAATGTCTGAACCAGTGAGATTGTAACCTCTAAAAAAATGTTTAATTTTAGATAATTTAATTTTTTATTTTGAAAGGTGAATAACTAAGATCTTGTTTTCCATGACATAACAGATTAAAAGATAAAATCAAGATTTTATATATTCCATCAAGCCAAATCAAACCCGGCCTTGGGTTTAATAAGATGTTAAGCTAGCTTGGGTTTGGTATGAAGATTTGGTTGGAGTTGAACTTTGAAGGGATCAACTCTTGTAGAGGCTCTTGCAGAGCTGTTGGAGGGTCTTCTCTTCTGCAATGTTTTGTATTAGCAGAAGTTGAACTTGTATAACTGTTAAAATAATGGTAGAGGCCAGTATGTGAATAATATTTGGCTATATATATGTTGATTAATTATCTATTCTTTTTCCCCTGAGAAATGGGATCTTCTTGATGTAAAGTTGGGTACCAATTAATGACTTTATCTATTGAGAATGTGGGCAGCTGCATCCTGCATGGTTGTGAATAAAAAATTATAGACTTATTTATATTTAACACTCCACAAAGAACAATTTGCCAACATATATAGTTGGGTCAGATGCCAGTCAGAGATCTAGATCTTAATTACTAAAATCCCTTTCAAGGCACAATTCACATTGTCCCTTTTTGACCTTTGGGATTGTTAATAACTGGGCTTACATGTTTAAGGGAGGGAGAAATCAGACTCATCTGATCTTCTCTTTGTCCCCACTTCCAAAACTTATCAACATAGAAATAATTATCAATTACCATAAACTTTTGGCCCAATTAGCCCAATGACGGCCCAATTAGGAAGATGTAAAAAATCATTAAACTACAATTTTTGGAAGTGGGCCGTCATTATCTTTTTACATCTTCATTGGGCTACTTGACCTTTGAGTTGCTTTTACAATTTCGAATTAAAAAAATCCAACCTTTTGGCCCAATTAGCCCAATGACGGCCCAGTTTAAAACAAAAAAAAACTCTTCATGATAGAAAAGGTGAGGATACAAATATTAATTTTACTTAAGTAATCCATTAGTCGATATTATAATACAATTTTGTTAAAAAGGGGGAAATAAAAAAGAGAACTAAAAAAATATATATGCAAATAAAAATAAAAATGAATGAATTGATGGAAAATAAATAAATAGGAGAGAAAGAGAATAGAAAGAATAAGTGGGTAAAAGAGGTATATAATAATAAGGGCACATGAAAAAGTAGCACATAAAAGTGATAAAAATGTAAGGGAAGTGGGTGACTAATAATAAACATGGTTTCAAAAAAAAAATAAAATGAAAATTGAGCATAACAAAAGAAGTAATACCAAAATAGCAAATAAAGGGGAAAGTGATAATAATACCACAAATAATAACAACAAAAGGGGTAACAACAAAAATGATGGTAATAATAACAATAGTAAAAAATGCTGAATGTTGAAGGAGTCAACAGCAGAAGAGGCGAGGAAGAGGAGAGAGAGAAATAAATAAAAGATATATGTGTGGAGAGAGATGATGAAAAAAAATGAGAAAGGAAAAATATCAAAAAGATAAAAAAGAGTTGTCATCAAGCCAACGACTAGTTCTAAGAAATTTTGATCAAATAGACCATGCATGGGCAAATTGGCCTTATCTAGATCAAGTAAATTATTTTATGTTAAGCCATTTTTTCTTAAAAAAAACTTTTAGGACCACTTAAAACCTCCTAATAGCCCTTAATAGGCCTAATTATACTTGATTTACCCCTTGAGCCTATGCACAAACATATGGGCCTTTAATTTCACCAATTGGGCCCATACACTTTAAGATTTCAGGGTCCAAAATCACCTCCAAAGGGTTCATGTGAAATTCTCCTTGTAAATAGATTATAAGAAACATTTTATGTAATTGGCAGCTCTTCCTCCCAAAAGGAGATAAAGTCCAAAGTGTCCTTACTTTTTTCTCTTACAACCAAAAACAAGGAAATGTCATATTAATTATATGGGTTTTGTCACACCTCGAACAATATACGCACAACGAACACATCTAACAAGCATCGAGTTCGATAATCAAAGGTTTATGGGGTGTTTGGTTGCATGATAATGAAGGTTTTTGTTTTAATTTTTAAAAATTGTAAGAAAACTTGTTAAAAGAGGTGTTTGGTAACCATGATAATTTTATGTTTTAAAAGTGATTTTCTTCTTAAACAAAAAAAAGAGGGTTTCATCTCTTTCTTTTTTCTTGTGGTCCCCCACTTTGTTTGGTCATGTGTGGTAGTTACTCCTTTTTGTAATCACATCCCTCCAAACATGATAATTTTATGTCATGAGTTGGTTCACTTTTTATTTTAATACAATTTTTTATCATGAAAGTGTACACAAAATTAACATGCAACCAAACACCCCATTAGATTCCATACATTCAAAATGTTCCCTTATTTTGGAAGTCTAAGGTCACCCTTGGATAATACACTCATAAATGGTGAAAATTTACTCCTCTCCCCCGCCCCCCCTCTCTCTCTCATATACACATTGCGTACGTATATCATTTCTTTAGTATAATTTTTGTCTAAATTTGCGGAAATACCTTGGCTCTCTACTTGGTGAGAGTGTGAGCAAAGGGGGCATCAACGGTATATAGCATGAGGAAGCTGCTGATCAGTGTAGGCCATGTCTTGTCAAGGGGAGTTTCTTTCTTTTTTTTAGACACGGTGACACAGTGGTCTGAGACGTGCAGTCCCGCGTGCGATCGAGCGATCGAATCTCAACTCGATCATCACCGGCAGCTGTACCCCCTACAGCTGGGCATGACTGTCCACAGCTATTCTAGCATCCGCTCAAGTCGGCAACCCCTGCTCTCCGTGAGCAGGGATGATGCCAATCAACCTATGGTCGATCGGTGTCAAGGAGAGTCCTTTGCTTTGATAATGGGGAGAGAAGAAGGAACCAAACAACTATAGAGAGAGACAGAAGACTGATAAGGAGAGGGTGAGAGAGAGAGAGAGAATAGAATAGAACAAGTAGAAAAGAGAAGTTGAGTCGGCCGAGCCTCGCTCGGTTGGCACGACCTTGCACCTGGGGGCGCAAGGTCACGGCCTTGCTTCCTGGCGGCGTCAGTGCCAGGCACCCCATGGGGGAGTGTCCTGTGGGGTTTGAACCGGCGTTCGAACCTCCGTTGCCCACGGCGTTGTGGGCATCTGTGGCCACTAGGCCAGTGAATCAAAAAAAGAAGAAAAGAGAAATTGACAATTTATTGAGTGTGCCTATTCTGTTTTTTACCAACATTATGCAAAAGACTATATATATACGCCAGAAGACTATATAGATTTCAAAAAAAAAGACTATATATTCGGACGGGTGCTTTATAGGAAATATATGCAAAAGGTCCTTTCTGATCCGTGCCATAATGGCAACCAATTAGCACACACATAAGATATATTTGAATATCTATATTTATGCACGATATCTACTAGAGCACGGTATATATATACACACATAAGATCTGTAATATTACGGATTAAGAATATGTTAAAAGATGAAATTAGCAGACTAGCTACAAATAAATCTAGTCAATCATTTTTCAAAAGTTGAGTTAAAAAGAATTCCAAAGTTACGCATATATGTTGTTTAAGAGCAGTACTCCTAGGACGGATGACTCAAGAAGATGTTTACTATGTCAAGAAATTAAATTAGTAAACCATCACTAAATTGAGTTAATCATTATGTTGAAAAGAATTTTGATGTTTTGAATATGCGGTTAAGATCAGTAGTCCTAAGATAGATCATCTGAGAAGATTTTTAATCGGCATCAACGTCGGGTCAGCCAGTTGATTTAATCGTTAACATCAGAAAGATATACATTACTCGTGCGGTTTAGACGACGTGTCAAATTTTTAAAGAAAGTCGATGGTAACAATTAATTCGAGAGTATGTTAAAAGTGTAATTCAGTGAACTGTCGATCACGATGGTTAATCAAATTATTGGAGATCCGGAAAAAAAAACTTCGAAAAGTAAGTATACCTTGTTGGGCATGATAGAAATTGTGGACAATATTGGCCTGTATGCTATAGAATTTGCTCTAATTTTGCTAGCCTGACAGGTTTGAGCCGAGCTGACAGGATGGAGATGCAGTAGAAGAAGATGAGATGATACTTGATACGTACGTACCTATGTGTATGTGCCTTCATATACGCAGCCATCATCGATCACCTTACCAGATACCAACCAACCCTCCTTCTGTGGCCCTTTGCAGGGCTTGCCAGCTGAATAAAATAGCAACAACAGGATTAGGAAGAGGGCAGCTCTCTGTTTTGGTTAGATCATGCTTGTATATATGTTGACAGCCACCAACAACAAGTAGCAGTTAGATTTTAGATGAGGTCCACCGGTCACAAAGTAGGGGCTGTGCCGGTCCTTGATCCTTTTGGGGATCGTTTGGTGCCGGTCTAATTTGATTTATCCTCGAATTAAACTTGTACCAAACAGGACCTTAGGAGCCTGTGGTGGGTCAAGTTAGGTCGGTCCGATTCGATCTGATCTGATTTGTAGCTGTAGTCGTTTAAGCTGATATGATCTCAGATCAATCCAAAACTAGCTAGAACAGAAAAAAATTAGGATGTGATCTAGCAGGCTGTTTGGTGTTTGGCTGGAGAATAAATTTTTATATATTTTCGTGATAAAAAAAGTATATTAGAGTAGAGTTTAAGATATCGAATGACATGAACTTGTCGTGGTGAAGGAGATGCGGTAACAATTTTTTTTTTTAAAAGAAGATGGAAACCATGTGTGACTAAAAGAGGTGGGGTACCATATGATCAGAAAGAGGCTCTCATTTATTTTTTTTGTTCAAGAATAAAACCTCTTAAGAACATAAAATTATACTGGCAGCCAAACACATTTTTTAACCAGTTGTGTCATATAAAAAAAAGTAATGTTACAACCAAAACTCAGTTTATCATGCGACCAGATTGTGGGGGGATTCATGAGTTTAAACCTCATTATCGCATCTCTTAAGATAAACTTGTCATCATTACGTCTGAATGACCCAACAGTGTCTATGAGTTGGAAATGGAGTAGATGGACTTCACATGTGTATTCCCCAACATTTATTTGTAAACATCTACGGCTAGATATGCCCAACAAACATTGCGACCATTAAAATAGTTGAAGGAGCATAGATATGGACTTAGGTGACTGGATAAATTTTAATGGTAATTATGTAACTTTTTCTCCTAGATTTCTATCGAGACCGAAAAAAATGTTTCCAAGAATAGATCCAACCAATTGCAGCTCTGGTCTTTTCTTTCCTTTTCTTTGCTTGAACCGCCGCCGCACGATTACTGTGACGTGCATGCGAGTGCGCAATACGGATTCGAACTAGGGGTGTAAATGGGTCGGATTCGGTAGCGGAATCACATAATCCAATTCTGATTCCGATAAGGGAAAGGGTGTTCCGATTCCGATTCCAATAATTTCGGAATCACCATATTCCGATTTCGATCCGATTCCGATTCCGTTATCGAAATCGGAATCGAATCCGATAATTTTCGATTCCGATAATAGATATTAATTTTTATTCAAAAAATTATTAATAATTTACATATATTCAATAAATCTTGATACAATATTTTAAAACTTTATTTTTATCATTTTATCATTTTATATATTATATTTTATGATTCGTTTGACTTTATTTTGATTATTTTTACTTATATTTATTTATTATCGAAATCGGATAAACGGAAATGGAATCACCTGATTCTGATTCCGATTTCGATAAGTTATTGGAGTATCCGATTCCGATTCTGATAGCTTATAGGATACAAAAACAGTTTCCAAACCCGTTAATTTTTATCTGAATCGAATCGAAATTTCAGATTATCGGATTCCGTTTACACCCCTAGTTCGAACCCACACCTTCCCGCGACCGACATTAACATGTCCAACAATTGCAGCCCTAGTTGATACCGACCAATCTCCTTTTTAATTCTACTTTTATATTTTATTTGCTTTGCCTGATTGGGTCAAGGTCAAAGCTGCCGAATCAAAGTGTGTGGTAGAGATCCCTTATTTTATCTCCAACGCCAGCTGATTACTTTGATTACCTAAATAAGTTGGTCTTGGCCACCCAAGGTCCACACAAGCATCAATTGTCCATGTAAAATCAACCTGATAAAAGCATGCCAAGGGAAGTAGAATTTCATATACTTTCCTCACCCAAAAACCATGTTGGGAATAATTTGATTCTTAAAAATTATTCATGTCTTAATTGAAAAGGCCATGTAAGAAAACATCTCTTCAGAAAACTTTTTTTTTTCTTAATTTATCAGGTCTTTATTCCCAAACTTCACTTGAATTGGCTACATGCATGACTCACAGGGTTGACCTTTTTATCAATGAGAGGTGTTGTCTGGGGCCATCTCATCTCTCTTTGCCAAACCACCTAGCTAGTTGTTGCCCACCCACCACTAATCCACTCCCATATATGTTTTCCCTAGGATTGCTTCTTTGGATTTATTTATTTTTAAAAAAACAAGCCAAACATATCTCCCTGATCAAATCAACCTAATTTAGTTTGATATGGTTTAAACTATATGTTATTAAATATATAATGCATGTGATTATATGTAGTTCTATTTGGTTTGTTTTAAATCATATTTTATTAAACTATAGTGCATGCATCCATATGTATAGATTAGTTTTACCTAAGAGCTCTTAAAATATTTATTTTTAAATGAAAATACATATCATACTGTTAACATGTTTTCCTAACTTCATTTTTAAATTAGATTCTTTTTAGGAAAGCCAGCAACCCATGCGTACGTCAACAGTTACACGGACCATTTCAGTTCTGTCTCGTGCGACGCGTTCTTGTAGAAAGGCCCTTGTTAATAAAGTTATTTTTCCCAGGACTTTACAGGAAATTGTCCTAAACGGAGGTAAGGTTGTAAATGGATACGGATCATTCCGAATTTGTATCCACTTAGATAAATAATATCCGATTTTTGATATTCGTTCCAGCGAATATCCAGATACAAATATTATCCGAATGTTAATCGGAGCGGATATAAAAATATCCGCTGTATTTTATTTAAGATATGTTCCGAATCTATTTTTGATAATACATACATAATATATATAATTATATATTTAAAATCAGTATACTTACAAATATGATTAAATGTTTTCTATTATATATTAATATACTAAGTTAATGTTAATAAATATATAATAAATTTTATATATTTGTATATTGGTAAATATATTAATTAAATAAAATTTAATTAATATTTTAAAACAAATATTATTCATATTCGTACAGTTAGACGGAGGCTCAGCCCATCCCTACCTCTACGGACCGGGGATGGGCGGAAGGATAATTCGAGAAAACCCCCTCGTCTTTACTAAAAATGTAGAGTTCAAATAAGCAATCGACAGAGATAAATGTGCAAGCCAAATTCGTGGACTGCCTTTGAGAGCCGAGGGGAGAGCGCGAAGGAGGCGATTACTGGCTCGCCGGCGGGAGCGATGGACGAGGGGGAAGAGTACCTGTTCAAGGTGGTGATCATCGGCGACTCGGCGGTGGGGAAGTCGAACCTGCTGTCGCGCTACGCCCGGAACGAGTTCGACGAGCACTCCAAGGCCACCATCGGCGTGGAGTTCCAGACACACAGCACCACCATCGACGGCAGGGAGGTTCGCGCCCAGATCTGGGATACAGCCGGCCAGGAGCGCTTTCGCGCCGTCACCTCTGCCTACTACCGCGGGGCCGTCGGCGCCCTTGTTGTCTACGACATCTCTCGCCGCACCACCTTCGACGGCGTTGAACGGTGGCTGCAGGAGCTCAGCAGTCGGTCCCTTTCTTCTCTCCGTTCTCTTTTCTCTATGCAAGTCTTTTGTAAGTCTGCTTTGTTTTCCTCTGCTTGATCGTTCAAGATCTCTGAAAAGGTTGCTCATGCGAGATGAACGAGGACCATTTCTCCGGAGTAGTGCTTCACATGCTTCATATCCCTTACTACTTACTCTTGCTCTCTGTTTGTTTGCTATCACCCTTTTATGGTCGACTTTTACTTTGTTCATCTGATCCTATTCACTCTAACACGAGAACACTGGGTGATATGGGTAAATACGACCACCGTGCTATAGGTCATATCTGCAAGATGGTTTAAACTGCTGACATTGCTTTTGGAAGTAATGGTGGTGTTGTTCAACCACGCCAGGGTCTTGAACTCTGAACAGCCCTCATCGGGGTAATCATGCTCTATTCTTGACTTTTGGGATCTGCCTTGCAATGTTAATGGCTACTTTTCTTTCGACATCTGGATAAAGCACTTGCTGGAACTGCTGCAGCGCCTACAGGGACGAAACTCTTCGCCATAAAAATAGATATACGTGTTGAATTGCATAAATTTTGTATGTTGCTGAGTTTGCTTGCTTTCTGGCTGCCTGTGGTTCATTTTCTTACCTTCCTGAGAACCGCATGTTTCCAAGAGAGATGGTAGAGTAGTTTTTCATCCACGACGCTGTTTTTGTTCCTCCGTGGTCTTATCTTCAATTTTCTGTCCAGTTTGTATTTCTTCTGTGGAATGCATAATCGTCCTTTGCTGATAGAATTGGTTGATTCTGACTAGACTCTGGTATTGCCTTTGAAAGCTTATTCTGTTTTACCCATGTAAAAGTATGCAAGTATATACATGAGATCTACCAAATTTTCGTTAACTTCTTGTCTTTTAGCTGATTACTTAACTCAATTATATATAGGGTTAGAGTGTTAAACCAATTGGAGGGCCATCAACTTAAAAGTTAAAACCTTTAGGCTCGCTGGAGGAAGCAGCATAGTTGTATTTTGTCAACTCTTTTTGAAATATCTGATATGTGATATTTCTAGCATGCCCTCTTATGTGAAGACTTATTTATTTTAATGGGGCTTTGTCACATGTACCACAGATTGGGCTGCATGTGCACAAGGCCCCGACTAAACCATAGGCTTTGATAATTGGGGCATCCAAGTTAAAACCTTAAAGCTCTTAGTAAAGTTAGGCACCATATTGATATTTTGACAACATTCTTTGTAATATCTGATATCAAATATTTCTAACATTGAGAAGGCTAAAGCCAATCAAATATTTTCATGGTTTTAGTGCCCATCTCCAGCTTTCCTTTCGGAGACTAATTTCTTCTTTCTAAGGTGATACTCTCGTTGCAATTTATGAAGCAGAGCCATGCCTTTAGATTTAAAATGGACAGTTGGGGCTGCAGGAACCAGATAGCAATTTACATAAACTGCTTTGTCGGTTATGTCTGTTCAAACTTACATGCTTTTGTTAGATTAGTTAGAGCCATCAATGTATGAATGTAGCCAAGGCATATTTTAGTTGTTGTTCTCGGTTAACTGATTACCAGCATTAGATGAATGTATGTTGTGGAATGCTGTAAATGTTAAGACCATACTTGTGGCAAGGATTGCAAAATTGGAATCGAGACCCGGAGCAGTGGGTCCTGATTCCGATCCGATCTAGATTGGATCAAACGATGTTTGGAGAGATAACTCGGTCCAGATTGGTTCTTCGAAAGAATTTAAAAAAACGAAAAAAATGACAGAATAATATGCTAGCCTCTTTGATGCTGAAATTGGCCCCAAAACAGGCCGGAAACAGCCACGGTGGTGGCGCTGTGCTGCCACAGCATCAACCTTACCGGGTCCATTAGAGCTTAGACTGAGTTAAGTCATCTGATCCGCCAGGACCCGATATGGCACATCCATAATGTAATAACACCTCGAGGACATGCCATATCTGGTCCACAGGATCAATATGGCAGATGCGGTAACTTACCATGCCATTGGACCCAGTAAAGCTCAGGCAGTAGTTATGCAGCCTCCGATCATTGCAGACTTGGCTGATTAGATCGATTCCGGTCCCAATCCAAGCTAACTTGACTGATTTCAGTCAATATCAGCAAGAGATCGGCTTGGATAGGGACTCCAAGCCAAAATAGGATTGGAGGGGGTCCGATTCAATCTTGGAATTGGCCAATTCCAATCCGGATTGGCTGATTCCACGAACTATGGCATATGGTATCTAATTAGTTTCTGTTGCTGCTGTAGGGGACGGTGAGGATCTAGTGATCCATGCTTTTGATTTCTCTTTGTAGTAGTGAATAGTGATGGCTCTTTTATAGCCGGGCACAAAGTGATGGACACAGCATTCTGCATGAACAAACACCAAGCAAGCTACGTTGTAGAAGCCACTGTTTTCAAGTTCTTAATTCTCAGCAGTTGTCTACGTGTAGCATTCACCAGCACTGGTTAACTATCATCTTTGCTCTTTGGATGCATCATGCTCAGATGCAACCATTTTGAGCATGTTCATATGGAGTAAATATGACTTAGAAGATGTGTTTTTCAGCATGGCTGGTCAATTTTAAGGCACCTTCAGTAATCATGAATCTCTCATTAACCATTTACAATCATGTGGTGTTATCACTTGCCTATGAAGGAACAAGTATGCCATTCCATCTAGGGGTGTCAATGGGCCGGGCCCGGCCCGGCCCGAGGTCGGCCTGCTTAGGGCCCGGTCCAAAATATATTGGCCCGGCCCAACCCGGCCCGCACTACATTGTTGGCCCGGCCCGACCCGGCCCGCAAAAATTATTGACTTGGCCTGACCCGGCCCGGCCCGGCCCAACTATATATTTTATAAATAAATATTTATTAAATATGATAAATTTAATTATTTAAGATAATATTATAAAATTAATAATAATTTAATTAAAATATGTTTTTAATAAGTAAAAATGATGTTTTTGACATAAAAAATTGAAAGTTATTTGGCCCGTTTTAGCCCGCGTCGGCCCGCTTCGGCCCGTATGTTGGCCCGACTAAAACCCGCGGGCCAAAATGTTTGGCCCGTCAAATGACCCGCAGCCGGCCCGGCCCGCGAACCCGTGGGCCGGCCCGGCCCATTGCCACCCCTAATTCCATCCCTGAGTAACTTGACGCATATGGTGAACTCTCTGCTATCCTTTTTTGTATCTTTTATTCTATTAATATGTATTTATAATTATCTGATGATACCGTAGAATGCATATTGAGAATAGTGCCACGTATAAACATCAACATGGTATGTAAATAATAATAGTGTCACTATTATGATTAGCGTGCTGGACACTTCACTAACTTGAACTTATTCGCAACATAAGCTGAGTATGTCTCGTGATTGTTTTCTGTGGTAACATTCCCTAGATAGTGGGTTATCAGTTTTCTTGTGCTGCTATTCTGGTTTTTGCAACCTAATTATGCACATTTTTTCTTTCATCGGTCGTGGTGTCCTTGTTTGATCAAATATAAAGAGTAGCACAAACTGAACTTTTCTTCAGATTTGGATTTGAAGGGCTGTGTTCACTGTTATTTTCAGACTTTCCATCATGTTGTGGCATTTCATTCTAGCTCATGTGGTTGGCCCACACTACTCTGCATTTATCATTTTTACTGTCGCGACTATTTTTGAATTTTTAATTATTAGCAGTTACCTATATCTATCCTTCACCTGCGGATATGTTTACTCTTTCCACTGTTATTTGGATGCAGCACACTCAGATGCAACCATTGTGCGAATGCTGATAGGCAACAAATGTGATTTAGAAGATATTAGGAATGTTTCTGTGGAAGAAGGCAAAAGCCTTGCAGAGAGAGAAGGCCTATTTTTCATGGAGACCTCTGCGTTAGATTCTACAAACGTTGAGGCTGCATTTGAGGTCGTTATCAAGGAAATATACATCAATCTCAGCAGGAAGGCCCTGAATTCAGATTCAGCTAAGGCTGGATTTTCTCTAAGGACTGTAAGCATCAGCAGCAACAGTCCTGACGATAAGCAGACATCTAGCAGAGTCTCTTGCTGCCAGAGATGAGCCAATATACTCGACACTTCACACTGATTACGCTTAATGCTTTTAAAGCTTATTCGAAGCGTCCTACATAATCACAGTGGCATTTGATTTATATGCCCGGTGCTGCAATCATGTGTCCTCAATAAGATACTTCCGTTGATACATCACCAAAATCAGATGATGCAGAAAATAATAGAGTCGGTATTCATGTTCAGACAGAAGAAAGGAAAATGAATGTTCATAGAGGAACTTTTCATATAATTGTATTCTTGTCCTATGTTGCTAAACTCAGTCTCTGTATCTTCGTTCTTTGAACAATTGCAGTTTCCTGTTTGATCCTGGGCAACTTGCTCTGGTCCATGCTTCAGTCCACTGGCGTTTCCACATTTCAAGTCCACTGTTGCTTTTAGTTTGAGCTTCAAGTGGACAAAGGGGATGAATAGCTCTGCATCTTTTGAACATCACTAGTTGCTATTGCTATAGAATCTATCTGGCAGCAAGTAGGCGCATCACTTGTTGGCAATCAGAGGAAAACTGTATTGGATAGGATCGGCCGATACTGGCTGATCTGATCGGATCTTCAGCCATCCGATCCGATACTGAGCCTGATCGGCCAGTCCAGCAACATATCAGAGGGTATCGGCCGACATAGCCTGATCCATTCGAGCCAAATTGACCCAACAGTTAGCTGAGTTCGATGACTTGGACCCAACCCGGTCTCTGCTGATTCGGATTGGATCCATTTCGGCCGAACCCAATCGATCTAGATTGGTTGCACCAGGCTCATCCTAGTCCTCCGACCCACCATCTAATTGTTGGGCTGATCTGGTGGGACGGGGCCATCTGTTCCCCATACCTGATATTTTCTTCCTTGGTTGGCATATGTGGTTGTTAGAACGGATGCTAAATAATGGTAGTCATGTGAGCAGGTATGCAGGGATCTAGCAAGAAGTTCTCCTTTTAGAAGTCAAGCCCATTGTAATGAAATGTATGTGGGCCTCTTGTTATTGATGGTGACACTTCATCGGCGGGACTTTGAGACTCGGGCGGTTCGTATTCTTCTCAGTTTCATAGTTGTAACGCTTGCTGTTCAGACTGTGTTTGAAGATTGATGGCAAGTGAGATGCCAAACTAGAAAGTGTTGGAAATTAGTCTGGCTGACAGTAAGATCTACACCACCTAGATACAGCCATAGTCCCCTACCACTTTATCGTATTAAAAGGTGCCAACAACCCGTTAATTTTACCTTTTCCACAAGTATGTTCACTACAAGAAAAGAGATTAATGTCGATAGCTGTTTAAAGCCATTCCTGATCCGCTTAGTAGCGACAATTTTAGTGGAGTCGTCGCCACCGTACAAGCACGGGTAATGGCTTTTTTAGACGGTCACCATGTGTTATTATTGTGATGGCAGTGGCTGTTCTAGAGCAGGTAAAAATTCTTGAAATGAGTTTTAGAGGATAGCTTATGACCTGTTTGGTTAGAGTATCAAAAATGATACTATATTAATATTGATATTGATATTTCTAGAAGATGGAGTTTTAATATCAGATACAAGTTGACACTTGTATTACATAACATGTGTCGTTTGTACTACAAATTTTAAAATTGATATTATTAGTCAAATATTTTAAAATGATTATCATCAATATCAATTTTAAAATTAATAATAATAGAGGTGTCTAATAGTATTACCAAACAGGACATTAACTCATTTGCTATTGTTTCACAAGCTGTTCACCATTCACAAGCTGTGGTGAACGTATTTTACTTGCAACAGTTTAAGTCATCGCTAATTATCAAAAGTCCATTGTTGTTGTGGTCTGTTTGCTTTTTCTATTGCAGACTTGCAGAAGTGAGATTCATATGGTCTATTTGATTAGAGTATTTGATCTGATATAGTATTCATACGGTCTGTTTGATTCATGGGGTCTGTTTAATTATTTAAGACTTACGATTTTCTTGTAAAAAAATAGATGCGTGTAAGTATCCGCTTTTGGAAAAAAAATGTAGATAAAGTTATATGTTCATAATATGATACTCCAAGATATAAAGTGCTCTTAAACATAACAGTAAAAAATTGATATAAAATATTATGTTATTTTATCAAAAATACGTTGTAATGCCTGTCGCTATCAATAAATATTGTTAAATGTATCACATAACTTGATCTCCAATCTTGTATATCTGTATTTCTCTAAAAAAACAAGCATGATGAGAATCTCTGTCACATTTTTTAAGACTAGTTAAAAAAACGTGCTTCGCACGTGTACTTATTAAATAATTAAAAATTAATTTTTGAATACTTATAAGTATATAATAAATAGTGAAATAAACATAAAATAATAAAATTTAAATTAGCTAAGAGTATAAACTCAATTTATTAATAATTAATGTGATTATCTGAAATCTAATGTAATCTTTGTACGTGGTTTGGAAACAATTAACAATAAATGAAACTTCCAGGAAAAACACAGTGCACCGCTCATTGAGGTTGAATTTGATAATACTATTATATATTTTTGATTCAATTTAAGTCCAACTCGTGACATTTTAACTTCGATCTGATTTTGAGTTTGTTATTGAATCGGAGCCGAATTCCTTATCTTCTAAAAAATATATTATATATTAATCTCTATTTAAGAACAAGCTAATCAATATTCTATAAGTACTACAATTTAATCTAATAACTTCAATTTTTATTTTATCACTTTATACGTCACAATTTTATAATTTATTTGATATTTAAATAATTATATGAATTTTATCATTAATTAACAAATTCCGTTTCAATTTTGGTAGAATGTCAGACATCCATCCTGACTTGGAAGAAAATTTATGGGGTGTTTGGTTGCATGATAATTTTTTGTACACTTTCATGATAAAAAAATATATTAAAATAAAAAGTGAACCAACTCATGACATAAAATTATCATGTTTGGAGGGATGTGATAACAAAAAAGAGTAACTATCATTCATAACCAAACAAAGTGGGGGACCACAAGAAAAAAGAAAGAGGTGAGACCCTCTTTTTTTGTTTAAGAAGAAAATCACTTTCAAAACATAAAATTGTCAAGGTTGTCAAATACTTCTTTTAACAAGTTTTCTTATAATTTTTAAAAATTAAAATAAAAACCTCTATTATCATGCAACCAAACACCCCCATTAGACTTGTAGGCGAGGGTCTGGGTCTGGGTCTCTCATGCATAATACCACGAGGACTGTGATTTGGCAGTTTATAGATTGTTTGATTGAGCTTCAAGCATCTTGTTTTGCATGTGAAAAATATCAAAATGTCTTCAAATATCTTTGGAATTCTTGAGTCGAAAAAAGTAGCTTTTGATTGATCGAAAATAAAATCACAACTTTTGATTTTTTTTTTGGGTTTCACACTTAAACATCCTTAGTTGGGATCGAACTGATCTTTGACGGGGGGTTAATCGGTCCTATGTGCTTACAAAGTTTATAGTTCAAATTATTTGTCTGCCATAATACTTTAATGCTTTTGTTACATATTACAGTTTACACTTTCCGCAGAGTGCAGTGACTTATGATTTACTTTGACAGAATAAATAAGAAATAACACAAAAATAAATGACAGCACTGACATCCCACCAAATCCACCACATTCATATTATTAAAAGGTTGTATAAATATCCAACAAGATAAATAGTTGACTAACCAAATATTGTGTAGATAAATACTTATTCTTAGTAATTAACGTGTAGCAGGCAATCTACAAGAGCTAAGAAGATTTTTAATCAACAACATAAGAAATCATTCTTTTTAGCGAATGCGAAACTAATGCAGCATAAACAAACATTAAGATACCATAAGTGCATGTTATGGAGACTTTACAAAGGATTCACGCATAAATAAACAAATAAAGTTAAGAAAGAATGGAGAAATAATAATAGAATTTTTTTCCCACCAGTATTGACCACAAAAGCACCCTATGACATATGTCAATTCTCTATACGTGGGAAATATGGTCATGAAAGATACATTCTGTCTGCAAAACTATTTCACTTCGTATACATATGGAAACCAGATCTAGAGGATAGGCAGGTGCCAATCTAATACAGGGGAGTCATGCCAGTGTTTTATTTGCAGAAGATAGGCAGCTTGGTCCACAGAATATTAGGAATTTGAGACTCAAATTAGATAGAATAAGCTATACTCATAAGAACCTTATCTTTGTCTAGCCAACACCTTCCATGGAGCTCTTCTAGGACTTAAACAAGCTCGGTACCATACCCAAGATAGTCACGCCTGCATCCTAAAGTTTAAAAGGATATAATATAAAGGTGGACATGTATCCTTCCTCCTGCTGTTGCTGCTGCGCCAAGAAGAGAAGAAGAATGAAAGAAGCATCTACGCCTTCCATTGCAACTAATCTATGCATCTGACAAAAAATTAAAACAATAAACATCTTGCTGCTGCTCTCTGCACCAGATAGAAAGAAGAAAAGGAAGACGGAGAAGAAACAACATGTTTGATTGCTCACTTGTGCCGGATGAGAAGAGATAGAGAAGAACAAAAAAAAAACTCTTACTATTTAACGTCACATTTGGACACTTACATGGCATGTCACACTTGAAAAGCAGTCTCGTCGTCCGAAATAATTTCAAGACAAGCCACCAACTTATTATACATGCATAATATCATATAGGTCATATCAGCATAAAAAATCATCTATTTATCTATAATTTACTCTTTTATTATATAGTACACAAATAATGATTAGTCCTTATAATCAACTCTATTTTCTTCTCAAATGCAGAACATTCTTCATACTATGGATGTTCCAAATCAGTCCTAGGATAGGTCTGAATGAGTGGCATTTTCGTTCAGTTTCAGATCTGCCTACTATCCCTCATCGGATCAATAGACATCCACACAAAACCATAGCTGACATGTTCATTGCTACCTGAACAAGTCCCCTCACACAACCATAAGCATCTGATCATCTCCCAACCCAGGCATCTAGCCAATCAAACATGTGCCCGGATGCCAAGTCCAGCAAGTTTCAGTCCCGGATAGATGGCATGATGTTACAGAAAGCCAAAGATACTCCAAATGGAAAGAGGCCTTAATATGCCATCTTCATGAAATAAACCCAACTAAGATTGTGTGCGGACGTAGCTTTAATCTCACCATTTTTGTCTTTAGTTAAACTAATAAATCAATAAAAAAACTCAACTAAGAATGTGTGAGAGAGTAGCTTAAGCTAGGCCATTTTGTTTGAACCTGAATAAAAATTTATCAAATAAACAAACAATCAAAATTAATTGGGGGTGGTCCTACGGATTGAGTCTTGCGCTTGGGCAAAACCTCAAAAATGAAAACTAAATTCAAGGATAACATAGAAAGGTTAATCCCACAAAAGAATAAGACTCCAAGGTCATGCCATCCCCCTCCGGATATAGAATCAATCTATGGGCAAATGGCTGACCATAGGACGATGAGGTATAAATTACGGGAAGAATACCCAAATGCCTATTAAAGGCTAAGGAATGTCTATCCTAATTCAACCAAGGAACTATGGCATTCATGCCTCCCTCAATGTACAAGTAACTCAAATAATTATGTTCAACATCACTTAAGATAGGGGAAAGAGTTTCAATAGCTCCACGGGCTTAATAGAATGCAACAATGAAAACCAATTGAAAGTGAAACTGATAATTCGAAGAATTCTGCCAACTCCCACACCTGCCAATCTGAAGGTCGGTAAATCAGTAAAAATTTGCATTTTCGGAACTCAAATTAGCAAATAACCAAAAGAAAATATGAAACTCCGAAACCTAATAAGTATGTGAACCTAAAGGGGTGAAAGAACCTGCAAATCACTAATAAATCTACAGGCATCAAAATTAAGATCAGAAAATCAAAAGAGGGGTGTCAATCTGAGCATGCTCGATTGCTGGAAAAACAAAAGATCATGCAAAAAAAGAATATGTAGGTTTGGAAGAATCTAAACCAAAAGTCTAGAAGTTTGCAAGTAATTGTCAAGATGTAAAACCTCAAATAAAAACTCTTCAAATCTAAAACAGAAAACAAAAATTGTCAAATATCAAATCGGAACTATAATTTCCAAGACATCCACTTTCAAGTCCTAATAATGTAAACTTTAAAGACGGAACTTCAAATTTGAAAGGGCCATGAGCTTTAAATATGAACACCAAAAAACCCATAATCCAAAACATGCTAAGACCCCCAAAGAACTAATTAAAATCATTCCAAGATAAAGGAACAAAATGCAAAGTCTCAAAGTTCAAAGTTATCAAACTAATGATATATTGTTGGTACAAATGAATATGGTCATGCAGCACATTGCAATTACAATTTCAATAAACAAATTGTATAAACCAGTATGTCAAAAAAAGGTTTTAGTGTTAGTACCTGATGAGAAAAGAGAATGCCGAGTTTAACCAATTGTTATCCCTTGCAAAGACTGAGAAAAAACATAAAAATGGATTGGAAAAACATAAGGATAAATTAAGTCATCAAGGTTTTAGAGACATGAGGAAAAAAAAGTCTTTTAATAGCATATGAAAAATAAACTCATGTTTAAATCTGAGTACATCACTATGAGTTACATGTGTATGATAAAATTAACATCCAATAGTATCTTCATTACACATAATAGCCAATAGTAGAATCAAACAGCACAAATGAGAGAAAAAAATTCATAAAGAAAATTTGACTTGCTTGAATTCACATGCTTGAAGTCAGATGATCCCAGCTATGACTTCAAATTTTACCAGCAAAATAATCCCTGATCTATAAAATTTTAGCCATTTATGAAAAAAGGTTGCAATAGAAGAAATACACATAGAAGTTGTAATGGCTAGATACACATCAAAGAAAATTGTGTTTTACTTGAAAAAAACAGAAGCGATGCTTATGCATTTGACCAGATATGATAAAATTAATTGTGTAAAAATATAAATGAACCAGAGGGCAGTCAACAAATATATGAACCAGAGGGTTCCAGAACTCCAATCAAACAAAAAAAATGTTCTAGATTTTTTGGAGATTTTAAACTCATGGGAATATATTAACCAGAGGATAGTCGATAGAAATAACACTAAAAAAGCAACAACAGTTTCTTAAGAATCTGTGGATCTGGCATCTTGATCAAAAAAAAGAAGCTCTGGATGAGACTCTTGACGCTGAACATCAAGGATCTCGTCCCCCGCCTCGTGGCGGAGTGGGACACCATCGCCCTGCGGGGCGTCTGATCCCGGGTTCGAACCCGGCGTATCCGCCCCATCGTGGGCGGCTTCCCCGCGCAGAACCACTGCGCCATGAAAAAAAAAATCAAGGATCTCATATTCTTCAATAAATAGTCATTTTTGCAATATCAAACAAAATTCTGGATTGAAGCCAATAAATCTCAAATTCTGAAAAGATTTAGATTCACAATCCTTAAAAAAATATAAAGAATGGAATGCTTAAACAGGAAACTTACATCTTTAAAAAATAGAGGGATTGATTAGTTTCTGCTGGTCTTACAATACTCGGAGAAATTTCGATGACCTGTCTAATAAAAAGGTATGATGATTATATGACTTTTGCAAGAATTGATGACTTGTGTCAGCATGCTTATTTGCCAATTGAAAAAAAAATAGAAATATGTAGAAATTAAATTCCAAATTCCCTAAGTTTGCAAGAATGATGATCACCTGAAATAAAAACAAACATAAGATTCATAAAGATTGAAATTGAAATTTAAAGTTCACAAGTCCTAAGTCAAACTCTAAGGCCAACCTCTATATCTGAAGAAAGCATGGCCCCGGGAATGAAACTCTCAAAAAGTGAAACGGCAGGCCCTAATGCATAAAATTAATAGAATCTAAATATATATATTTCAGATTGGATGAGGCTAATTTCAAAGAATATTTCTTTCTCTTGAGATCTGTTCTTGCGTAGTTTCCTTACTCATCTACTATCTCAATAGTTGAGCCCTTGCTATTCCCTCTATGTTTTCTTATTTTTGTCTTTCCTTGTTATGTATTTTTGTCTTTTTTATAGCATTAATAGGAATTGAGGTTTTCTTCCTTACTTCAAAAAAACATACAATGGGAGCATTCAGTGTGCATGTAAGGCATAACAAAGTAACAACAAATTTTATTGCAAAATGATCATATTAAATGTATGTACCTCAATAAAGCTTTTATAAACAACAAGATATAAACGATGCACATCTGGATGCCTCTCCTCAAGTTGATGCTCCTTGGTAATAATCTCAGTACCATAATGCTGCAGACAATATAATTATCAAAATATATGGTATCCAGTTCAAAGAAAAAATAAAATTATGATTAAAAGTAGTAAACGAAGTTGTTTGTTGTTGCCTTCCTAGTGAAAGGCAGTGCTGCCGAGCTCCGCAGACCGGAGCGAGAACCCCTTCCCCTGCATATAGAAAAAAAATATGTGATTAAGATAAATCACAGGTATTGCTTTATAGAAAAATCAGACCCAAACAATTCTTCCGGACCCCACACAAGTGTGAGATGGAGAGAAAACAACTAAATTTTAAAAATTAATTTGTAAAATAATCGTACCCAAACACTTCTTCCAGACCCATATCAGAGAGAGGGAGAGAGAGAGAGAGAGAGAGCGCTTGCCTCGGAGGGGTCCCAAAGGGAGTAGGAGGCATGTGAACCAAATAGAAGAAATAAGAACATAAAGCATTCTCAACTTAAGCAAAAGTTCCTAAACATCGTCCAATCTGGGACAAACACAAAATTGAACAAAATACTCCGCACATTGTTGTCCATCTAATCTAAGAAAAGGATGGCAGTTGGAGGGAGAAATCAGTCTTCAAGCATTAATTTATTTCGAACTCTCCAATTTGCCCAAAACATGGCCAGACGTATGAGAACCCGTAAGTTGCAGATGTCATTTGCAAACTTATATAAGAAAGTATAAATCTTCCATGACAGACAAGAGATCTAAACTGATTTTCACCAAGCCACATTAACCACACCTATAACCAAGTCTGAACATGCTTGTCGCAATGAGAGTAAAAAAAACATTGGAGCTGGAGAGGGATCTCAACTTGGACTTCGACCTTTGTCGATGGCATCAAACGGGGTGGCTACGGTGCATCCGTGTGACGGGGCGAATGGCAGGGGAGGTGAACCATCGGGAGTCCGTATGCAGGGCTCGGATGCTGTCGGATCAAACGGTGGGAAAGATGGGATACACATAGACGTGAAGGATGGTTATGTGCTTGTCGATGAAAATCCGGCTCCCACTTTCAACTCCCGCTTCTAATCAGGGGCAGTATCCGAGCAGTGAGATCGAAGAATAGTCGTAATGTACCCGGACAAAAAAAATATTTCGGATGCAAAGGACGAAAATAAGCGATTCTCGCTCTGCTCGATGTTGCCAGGCTGCCGAATGACACATAGACGACGGAGCCTGGCTCCTCCTGCTTGTCCAGCCCCTCGATGGAGCTGTTGCCGTCGGCGAACAATGCGGATGGGAGGACTTCCCTGGAGTGGACGGCGTCGGATGAGGGGGCGAGGGCGAGAGAAGAATGCGGACAGGATGAGGACTTCTCCTCCGAGGGCGCGGAGGCGTAAGTAAATGGTGAAAAACCGCGAATCAGAGGAGGTATCGAACGGTCGAAAAATAAATGATAAAAATTAGACGGTCACAAACAGAAGGACGAAAAAAAGGCTACTCCTGCTTCTTATATTAAGTTAGATTAAAATTTTATTAAAATGCCAAATCTATCATTCTATTTTTAAACTTTCAAACTATTCTTATACCTCGACAGAAATACTAGGTATTTTTTATTAAAATGTCGAATACTATCAAGACCACGTGTCTTATTTGTCTTATGGGGTGTTTGGTTGCATGATAATTTTTTTATACACTTTCATGATAAAAAATTATATTAAAATAAAAAGTGAACCAACTAATGACATAAAATTATCATGTTTCGAGGGATGTGATAATAAAAAAGAGTAACTATCATACACGATCAAATAAAGTGGGGGACCACAAGAAAAAAGAAAAATGTGAGACCCTCTTTTTTTGTTTAAGAAGAAAATCACTTTCAAAACATAAAAATTGTCATGGTTGTCAAACACCTCTTTTAACCCATTTTTTTATCATTTTTAAAAATTAAAATAAAAATCTCTATTATCATGCAACTAAACACCCCATTATCCTCTGTAATCAACTTCTAAAAGTTTAATACTCCGAATATCTTTAATTTTAAACTTAAGAGGTCTCTGCACCCCCCCCCCCCCAAGAAAAAAAAGAGTTTGTCCAGGTTCGTTTAGTCGGGTTTCTATTTAAACTCAAAGAGACTCCATGCAGACTTGCAGAAGTGAGATTCATATGATCTGTTTGATTAGAGTACTTCACCTGATATAGCATTAATTTGACAGTTCTACTAGATACATTAGACCTAGATTCTATGTTACC
Organism: Cryptocoryne crispatula var. balansae; assembly: GCA_036172225.1. Lineage (NCBI taxonomy): Eukaryota > Viridiplantae > Streptophyta > Magnoliopsida > Alismatales > Araceae > Cryptocoryne > Cryptocoryne crispatula. Next base: position 8,386,920 of record CM069929.1, on the reverse strand, counting down.
TACTATATAAAAAAGTATATGGCATTTTTATAATACTCTATACCGGCGGGGTCCTGTTTGTCAATTTGTAGCAAGCAGTGGCAGAGGCAACCAGGGCATTAATGGGCCTGATGATACCACCTGTGGTTAGGCCCACCTGTGGACCATCAAGCCCACCTGTGGTTCCCTTTTGCCCAGCCATCTCATGGGCCTTGGAAGTCATTGTTCTGTGTTATATTTTACCTGATTTCGGATCTATCATCAATTCTTATCATGCACCGGTCACCACCTTGTTGGTTGAACGGTGATCAAACTAAATTAAACTGACAAAATGTATATGTGTATATATATGTATATATATAAGTTAGGGCGCTGTGTGGTTACGATTTGATGGTATCACCGTTGATGCTGATGTGCATGATGACAATATCAAAAATAATACCATGCCAATTCCGACTAATTAGAATATTCTAACCAAGCTGGTTCTGAGCAGGGGTGTCAATGGGCCGGGTCCGGCCCGCCCCGAGGTCGGCCCGTTTATGGCCCGGTCCAAAATATATTGGCCCGGCCCAACCCGGCCCGCACTATATTGTTGGCCCGGCCCGAAAAAATTATTGACTTGGCCCGACCCGGCCCGACCCAACTATATATTTTATAAATAAATATTCATTAAATATGATAAATTTAATTATTTAAGATAACATTATAAAATTAATAATAATTTAATTAAAATATATTTTTAATAAGTAAAAATAATATTTTTGACATAAACAATTGAAAGTTATTTGGCCCATTTTAGCCCGCGTCGGCCCGCTTCGACCCGTATGTCGGCCCGACTAAAATTCGCGGGCCAAAATGTTTGGCCAGTCAAATGACCCGCAGCCAGCCCGGCCCGCGAACCCGTGGGCCGGCCCGGCCCATTGCCACCCCTAGTTCTGAGCCAACAAATCATGGTTACCAGAGAGTCCCTGCAACAGAAGAAAAAGAAAATGGCTCGACAAGGTTGGCCCCGGTGGTTGCCAGATGATGGTTCATAATCCATCCCAACAAGAAAGAGTGACAGTGAACGAAAAATGTCATCATACAAAATAATGTAACAATCTCCCAACAATTATAGCCACAAGAGCAGGTGAGAGGACATCTATTGTCCTCCCAATACCAACGGCAAACAAAAAGAGAAGAGACAGAGACCCACACCTTCTAGAAGGCCCCCCCTAACTACAACCCACCCACCAGCCATATAAAAGATTCTAGAAGAAACACCCCCCCGCCCATCAGGCCACAACAACAAAACAACCAGCAGCAACAACAACAAGAGAGACATTGGTGGGGGTCAGTCTCCTGTCCCCCCCAACCCCCCCCCCCCCCAAGTGTGGACCCATCATGGAAACACATTTGGGAAGATATTCTAGTATCTGTCCCGGAGGATCTAACTTTTAAACCCCGCTCGTTAAGGGGTTTTTCTGTGAAAAAACAGAGAGACAGAGAGAGAGAGAGAGACAGAGACAGAGACAGAGAGATACTTATAAAGTATAAACTTCGTCTCCGGCGGTTCATGGCTGGTGGGATTTCCAGTGGACGGCCTTCTCGAAGCCGTTCCGGCAGAAGTGGTAGTCCTCGACGGCCTGCTCGATCTCCGCCTGCGTGTTCATGACGAAGGGCCCGTACTGCACCACCGGCTCGCCCAGGGGCTGCCCGCCGAGCAGCACGAACCGGAGGGGGGCGCCGGAGCCGTTCCAGGCGCTGACGCCGTCGCCGGGGCCCAGCACCAGCGCGTGGTGCGCCGCCGCGGGGGGCGACGCCGGCGAGCCGAACACCCCCTCCCCCTCGAGCACGTAGACGAGGGCGGCCCACCCCTCCGGCACCCGCTGGTGCACCCGCGCCCCGGGCTCCACCGTGAAGTCGAGGTACATGGTCGGCGTGCGGGTGTAGACGGGGGACCTGACGCCCAACGCCTCGCCGGCGATGACCCGCACCTCGACGCCGTCCCCCTCCGCCCTGCTCACGTCCTTGCTCTGCAGCTCCTGGTAGCGCGGCTCGATCCTGCGGCGGAAGAGACGGGGCGGGGGCTCATTCATTCGTCAGAGAAGAAGACACCCGGCCGGATCGGCTTCTTCCTGCCCGCCGAAGACGAGAAGGCAAGGGGGGATCGAGTCGGGCGTACATCTTGTCCTTGGACGAGAGGTTGATCCAGAGCTGCAGGCCCCTGTTGACGCCCTCGCCGGCCGGCATCTCCGAGTGGATGATGCCCCTGCCGGCCGTCATCCACTGGTAAGACCCAGAAACAGAGAGAAGGGCACGGATTAAAGGGGGCGTTTGGTTCGAATTACAAGCTGGGAGAGCGAGAGGGATTTCTGTCGATTAAAATTTATTTTAACCGAATACAGATTCTTCTTTTTTTCTTTTTTTGCTTCTGCGCAGTAAAATATTTTTTTAAATAACATACATTAACAGATATCTTACAGAAAAATAACGCGATAATTTTTTTTTTTGCAAAGGTAGTAGTACATCTTGACAGAAGTCAGAGTCGTCAAAATCTCGAAGTTTGAAAGTCAGACTTTCAAATTTTGAAATCAAATTTTAAATTTTTTTTTCAATTTCAAGTCAGATTTTTGAAGTCCCACTTTATCTTGAGTTGGAATATTCAAATTCAGCTTTTTTTAGACTGCAACATTAGGATTGGAAGAGCTTTTATCCCTTTTGTAAAAAAAAAGTAAAAGGTTACCGTGTTATTTTCATAATAAATTTAAAAAAATCCGTTATTTAAAAATTCTTTAAAAAAAGCTAGAGAAGCGGATTCCAGAAGAAAATTCACGAAAAACTCTCAGAGATATATGTGTGTGTGAGTTTTTCTCCTGTCAAAAATCCGAAGCGAATGAACCCCAAGAACGACCGGCCGGCCGGCCGGCCGGCGAGACAAGGCCGGTCGGAGCTTCAAACCGGTTCCGTGCTTACCTGAAGATCGCCGGCCCTGATCGTCCCCTTGTGGCCCGAGAAGTCCTGGTGGGTGAAGGCGCCCTGCACGGCGCGGAAGAGACGGCGATGTCAGCGATTACCGACCCCGGAAGCGGCCGAGAAGGAAGTCAAACCGCCGGAAATTAAAAGAAGAAGAAAGAAGGAAATTCGCCGGCCGGAGCAGGCGCGAGAACGGTTCCATACCTGAAGCATGTAGGTCACGGTCTCGAACCCTGTCCGCGGTGGTCGGAGCGGAAAATGGAGAAATCAGATGATCAGATCGGCCGTCCTCGCAGTTTCTGATACTAGTTAACTACGATTGAGGGAGGAAAGACGCGTGTGGATATGGGGGTACCTCGATGTGGGTGGTCGGGGAAGCCGGCCGGAGCGGACACTGGCCGTCGCCGGAGAAGAAAGCGCGGGGGGGGGGGTCCGATAGTTTGTCAGTATCAGCCGCCGTGATCGTGAAAAAGCAAGGATTTTTACGTCTTAGACACGGAGGAATCCTAATCATGCCTTACCGGAAAACTCGTCCAGCATGAGGAAAGGATCCAAGCTCCTCAGCTCCGCCCTGCAGCACCGCAGAATCGGTCGGTCGTTCCGGTGGGGAGGGAGGGAAGGGGGGGACGAGGAGGAGGAAGGGCGGCGGAGGGAGGGGGGTGGGTGGAAAGGGGGGCGGCTTACCGCCCAATGCTTCGCCTGACGGTGGCGCCGTCGCCCTCGCGCTGCGGCTTGGAGAGCACCTTCTTCACGACCTGCCTCGGCCGGCGGAGCAACCCGGACGTGCCCTGCGGAGCTTGCTCGGACATGGCGACGCGCTCTCTGACGTTCTCGCCGGCCGTCGGAAGGGGAGACCCGGCGAGGGTTCGGTGGAATGAGGCGACGGCGGCCGGGCGGAGGGAAGACTTTATAGCGGAGGACACCCGGCAGCGGCAGCCGGCCACCATCATCATCACCACCTCATGCACACGACGGTGCCCACCGTGATCTCTGATCTTTCTATAAACGTCGGTCTTCTCTCTCTCTCTCGGATGGTTCAGATGTGGGGGAAGAGAAATCCACGGGGCGGGCGGCGGTGCGCGGGGCCGGGTCTTCCACGGAAACAGAACCGAACTTCCTTGCGGAGGAAAAAAAAAACATCTTTCTTTTTAGTGTTAGGATCACCTCCCCGGGTGGGAGAACTACCTTCGGTCTCTCGTCAAAATCGATGTCATTAAAGTGATCGTTCAAATAATAAATTTAGTGTTATTATTATCAAAAAAATTTAAATTATTATCGACGTTTTACTAACTCATTATCTATATATTAAGTTCGATAATAAATTTGTAAGACATCGATAATAGCTAAATAATAATTCACTGATTCATTGATTCTCTATCGACGTGGTTGAATTGTTACCAACATCTTACTAACTCATTACTCATCACTTAAGTGGTTGAGATCGTGATATTTTTCATTGGAGACTGAAAAATACTCTTTTCAGGGGATTGAGATGATTCAAGCTCTTTTTTTAACGGATGGAAGAGTGCAGCGGCGGATGACGGAGATGACGTGACTATTTTTTAAAATAGTACATATTATTATTTAATATATAAGAATAGTATACTGAATTTATTTATTGTTTTTGCAAATTGAAATTCTCAAATTTGACTTCTAAAGGCCAACGTTCGCGTTGGGTTGGGTCCGAGGGAGAGATTTTTCTCGTAAATATACTTAAAAGCTCAACCAAATACAACATATTTGTATCAGCTTCCGGGTAGTAGAAAAGTTGTACAGAAGATTTTGAAAATTCGAGAGATTTTATTTTAGAAGAATATATGTTAAAAAAATCTTTCATGTCTCGGGGACACAATTTTTTTGAGATTTAAAAATTTTATATCTGATGCATAATCTTAACCGAATTAACTCAAACCGAAACTAAATTTAAATTAAAATGGGTTATTTTTATAAAAAAAAACATTATGGGGTGTTTGGTTGCATGATAATTTTTTGTACACTTTTATGATAAAAAATTGTATTAAAATAAAAAGTGAACCAACTCATGATATAAAATTATCATGTTTGGAGAGATGTGATTACAAAAAAGAGTAACTACCGCACATGACCAAACAAAGTGGGGGACCACAAGAAAAAAAAAGAGGTGAGACCCTCTTTTTTTGTTTAAGAAGAAAATCACTTTTAAAACATAAAATTGTCATGGTTATCTTTTTTTGAACAAAGATAACACATACTTATATTGATAACAACTTTAATACAACAAGGATGACGACAAGATCAAGTACAGACACAAAGACACAGACACGTCCAAAGAACGAAAACATACTCTTCTCCAAATCACTCGGATATAGCCACCTAAGTGAATCGATCAGCACGATGAAGTGCATAGATGATCGAGAAGTAAATATCGAGAACTCTCGAGGAGTTTGATTTCAATAAGGAGATCGGATGAACACACCGTATCGGTGTGGATGATGCCCAAGCCAACAGCCTCACAAAGACATATAAGGCTAACGAGATAACGGAGAAGACATCCGGACAAACAGACAACTGGAAAAGACACAACAACAAACACATACAAACCAAGACGATGCAACTAAGACACGACAACAAACACATGCTAATAGAAAACTAAATATGATAAGCCGATTAATTCCATTCCAAATAAGAAACAAAAACTCAATGTCTGTATAGACATTAAGATTAGTCGTCGGAGTGGAAATGAAGATTTTTGGGAGGGAGGAAGATCACACGGATCTTCCTCCCTCCCGGACGAAATCACACCTCAAAAGAGAACGGACTGAAAAAAACTCTACTCTACAAGATGAAAAAAAACCCAACACAAAAACGCTGAAGTCCGCCTCCTACGAGTGCTGCGAAACCACCGAAGCCGACACAAAAACTTTGACAATGGAGGCAAAGATCCTCCGCACACGACAATCTGAGTTTTGCCTCTGCAAGACGTTAAAATCGAGATTCTACTTTCACCGAGTGAAGGAGGCCAACGCCGACGAAGCCCTGACAGGCTAGCTGCTCAGAGGCGAGGTTTCCGCTACGAGGGCTCCGCAATATGGCCGCCGAGGGCGCTGCGAGATGGCCACCGGGGGGGAAATCCGCGGAGAGGGCTCCGCGGCGAGGGTTCGGCGAGCCGCCGAGGCCGCCGGGAGGGATCCGCGGCGAGGGCTCCGCGAGCAGGGACCGCGGCGAGGGCTCCACGAGCAGCCGCACGGGCCGGGAGGGGTCCGCAGCGAGGGGGTCCGCGGCGAGGGGTCCGCGGCGAGGGGCTCCGCGACCGCCGCGCGGGCCGGGAGGGGGGCCGCGGCGAGGGGGCCGCGGTGAGGGCTCCGCGACCTGCTGCCGCGAGATGGCCGCGGCGAGGGCTCCGCGAGCTGCCGCGAGATGGCCGCGGCGGTGGCTCCGCGAGCTGCCGCCGCGAGATGGCCGCGGCGAGGGCTCCGTGACCTGCTGCCGCGAGATGGCCGCGGCGGTGGCTCCGCGAGCTGTCGCCGCGAGATGGCCGCGGCGCAAATTGTCATGGTTATCAAACACTTCTTTTAACAAACTTTCTTACAATTTTTAAATATTAAAACAAAATCCTTGGTTATCGTGCAACCAAACACCCCACCGGAGAGTTGTCCATGCAGATGAAGATGTGTTCCTCTGGCGCTGGATGACGTCACTCGCGCGTGATCATGATGTGGGCTCCCGCGCCGCGTGAGCCGCGCGCCGCGCGCTCACGTGAGCCGGTCGCCGCCGACGAGGTTGTCGCCGCCCCCACGTCAGCTCGTGCGTGGACACGGAGGACTGGACTGGGGCCCGCCCTGCACCGTTTGACCAGTCCGAAGTAATTTAAAATATTATGATATTGTTGTTAGGTGAGTTGACTTCGTATCAATTTAAATTTACCGTATTTTTATAGGATGTTCGGTTGCATGAAAAAACAAATTTTCTACGAGGTTATATTTTCTAGCAAAATTTGTTGAAAAGAATGTTAGAAAACCACGTTAAAAATACAATTTTATGATAATTCTTCTGAGACAAAAAGGTGAGATTTTTTTCACCTTGTATAAATTTCTCGTAAAGATACGTAAAATTTTATTTTATTTTTTATCTCAACCAAGCGCCACTCTTTGTTTTAAGATGTTTGGCTACGTAATAAAATTTTTGTACATTTTCGTGACGAGAGACGGTATTAAAATAAAATATAAATTAATCAATGACATAAAATTATTACGTTCGAATGGATGTGATAATAAAAAAGAGTGAATACCATGTATGATTAAATAAAGTGGAGAATCATTAGATAAAAAGGGGTAACAACCTTTTTTTAATAAGTTTTGTTAAAAAAATGTAAAATTATAATAAAAATTTAATTCTTCGTACAGCTAAACACTTCATGAGCAATAGATGATCGACCCATGCCTCCTCGGATCTCTAAAACAATACTTTTGGAAGTGCCATGAAAATCATAAGAGAGAGTGTCACGCCCCGGATTTAATCCTGCACAGCGGAACAATCCGACGACGCGACTGAGGAAATTAACCCCTTAAAAACATCGGTTTGGGAAAATTGAAGACAACTAGGTCCCAGTTTATACAACCATAGAATCAAATTAAATACATTGCTATGCTATAATCTAAACAAATCTAATTACCATCTAAATTACAAGAACCATCCAATTTGCTTTCTCGGGAATCAATCCATCATGCTTCTGCTGCGCTACTCTGATTACCTGAAAATTGTTAAAAAGATTGGAATGAGTACGACGACTCAGTAGACACCCCATCATCCACCAAATCGGATAGCCAAAAGGCCCTATATGTTAATTAAATAGGTACCCAGACCTACACCAATTATATACAAATATAGGCTAGTCAATACATTAGATATATGACTTAATCCATGTGTTTTACACCACCAACCAAAGCCTATAATCACACCAACCAGCACCTATATGCATCATAACATGACCTAGAAAGATGGTATGAACACATGCATAGACACCTACTGTATGCTCCATATGATGATATACTACAAATGAGACACACCATACATACACCATGCAAAATAACCTGATACTTGACAAAATAAAATACATCACTAGACCATCTATACCATACCATGCAAAATACATCTATCCTTCAACAAGAATCACATTCACACATATGCACCTATCCTCTAATAGATGCACATATCATGTATACACATTTCCATTAGCAAGGAATGCGTCGTCTTGCCATCTCGACCGGCCTACCACCGGATCTATCATATATAAATACCATATACTAATCGAAATCCCATAGTGCACCTAGGCAGTGGTGGCACGTAGGATGCCCGCGGGATCTGGGATCGAAGGATGCACCAGACGGTTCTAACCCCTCGCTGCCCTCGAGTCACGACTAACTAGTCTGGTGTAGCTCAGTTTTCCATTCACAGTTTCGATGCATCATGCATCCACCTCAATCATGCCATGCCATGATCACCAATATGCAAGATCAATAAACATCGACAATACTATGCCATGACATAACAACACAGACTATGAACATTTAACTTGAATATATACACAACCAAGTCATGTTAGACAACCATTCCCCACATGAACTAAAATGAGACAATATCAACATATAACTAACTAAACATGATTGAACATGAATATAACTAGGTGCTGAAAAAACTACTCACCACATCGTCCAATCTGGTTAACCTATCACCATTATGTAACAAGGTTAACATAATATAATCAAGCTAATATGTAACTAGGTGATTAGCTAAAAATGAACAATAATACACTACTAACTAAGCAAGATCTCATATACACATAATAGAGACATAAACATATATCACAAGATACTACGCACACGTATCTATCTAACCCATGTTAACTCACAATTAAGCACAAAATCATAACTACACGCACCCTTTAATTAAAGGTCAATTCTATAGATCATGAATAATTAAAATAGGAATTTTAATGATAGTAGATACGTCAAGGATGCCTACCGGATCGGTGCAAGAAAAGACGGGGATCGGCAGCCGAAAACGATATCGGACGTGGCGATGCGGTGCACAAATCAAATCACCCGAACATGAGATCTCCTCCTCTAAGACTGCTGGAAAAGACAGAGTGAGAGGGTTAAGCCATCGGATCAAGGGGAAATAAAGAGAGGATTAAGGAGAAAATAATATAATGGATAATATGAGAGAGGGGAGAATAATATAGGAGAGAGAGAGAGAGAGATTACAGTGGCGGATGGGGGGGTGCACCGGCGGGCGCGCGGCGGCTAGGGGGGAAGCCTGGCCGGCAGGGGGGGCGCACGGACGGCGTCGGCTGCAGGCAGCGGGCGCGGCTGCTGGCCGGCTGGTTGCGGTGGCCGACGGTTTGACGACGCAAGCACTGGCGTCGCTCGGCGGCCGGTGACGACGAGGAGAGAGGGAACGAGGCGACGCGGGACGGCGAGCGCCTTGCTGCGCTGTCTTGTGCCGCGGCTGGCCGGGCGTGGTCGCGCGCGGCAGGAAGGCGGCGGCGTCCGAGGGGAGGTCGAGGCGGCGCAAAGAGAGAGAGAGAGAGAGAGGGGCCACGAGGCGCGCGGCGATGGAGAGAAGAGAGAGAGAAAGAGGGAGTAAAATATGGAAACCGTGAGAGAAAGAGGGGAAAGATAATTATAATAATTAATATACATAAAATTCACATTAACAATTATATTAAATAATATTTAACCCTAAAAATAAATCATACGTTACAGAGAGAGAGAGTATGAAATATGAGAATGGCCTGAATTTTAAATTTATAGAGAAGAAGATATGCAGCAGGCATTGCCAGCTGGCGGATCTTTGTTAGGTGGAGAGGTGACATGCATGGTGGGCTAGTTGTTGATACATGTAGAAGGTAAGTGAAGAGAGGGGGGGGGGGTCTTCTTGGCTAGTACAGGACCCCCTTGGATGATGAATGATGTCTATGGCATGATGGCTGTTCAAAAGTTGGGGCTATGTTCACATGTAACATAGCTCTTTGTCACTATGAGAGGGGGAAAAAAGCATAATCAGGTGAGACTTGTCAAAAGACATATATTTGTAACAAGACTTGTCTCTTTTTCTTTTTTTTTCACGCAGGCCAGTTGGTAGGAGGTGCGTTGCCCATGCACACAGCGAGGGATCGAGCTGGCGCTCGATCCCCACCAAAGACCACCCCCGGGGGGTGGCGGGCTTCAGTGCCTGTTCGTACCCTCGCCTCCGCTCCCCAGTCGACCCATGGTTGACCAGCGTAACAAGACTTCTTGTCAAAAGACATGCTTGGCCATTATTACAAAAATATATTTTAGAGAAGATGTCATATTATATATATATGTATGTATACAACGTGAGATTTCTTTTCCTCCATTGGTCACCTACCTTTTGTAATTATACTTGGGTCTCGCTATTTTGCTCTCATATCTCACCAAATATAAATGATTTTATGTCTCTAGCCATCTTAGATTATATTTTAATCTAAAATTTTGTCATGAAAATGTATACAAAATAGTGTGCAACTAAATACCCCGTAAGGCTTGTTTGATTTGGATATTGAATTCAATACAATAGTAATCTTGATATTGGCATTATATGCATCAATTTAAAAAATGATACTACCAAATATTAAACTTAACAGTTGTAGGGGTACTTAATACCCAATCCAAACAGGGTCTTAAGGTTCTTGATTTTTAATTGATAAAGATGTATGAAATTAGAATAACCTCATATTTCTTGTGTACTTTTCATTTCGATTCACTTAAATCTTTCAAAAATTAGATATAAGATGTATATTTAGAAGTTATTTTAGATGACAATGTTTTGGCTTAATCCGAAAAATCTGAAGTCTTAGATGCCATTTTGTTTTGGTTTAATCTGAAATGAACTCTTTGTTTTACCATAACCTCTTAGCTTGTCGTAAAATTAAGTATTTAATTTGATTAAGATGGTTACATGTTAATCAACTTAATGTTTAATAAAATATATTATAAATTTTTATTTTATTTATAAATGATTACATCTAGAAAATAAATAACTAAATTATATAAATTATTTTTAGAGGGTTAGTAAGATATGAGATGTGCATTTAGATGTCAATCAAGATAAAAAACGCAAACACTTCTAAATCTACCAATCTCTAACCAAATAAGATGTTGGAGGTTAGTTAAGCCAATACAAATGAAGTCTTATGCCCTGTTTGGTAACACTATTAGGTACATCTATCACTGTTAATTTTAAAATTGATATTGATAAGAACCATTAAGAGGTGTTTGACCAATTGTATCAATTTTAAAATTTGTAGTGAAAACAAAACATATTATGTAATACAAGTGTCAACTTGTATTACTTTTGATATTGATACTCCAACATTTGAAAATATTAATATCAATATTGATATAGTACCAAAAATAAAACTCTAACCAAATAGGCTATTAGGCCATGCTTGTTAATAGCATTAAACATTTCTATTACTATCAATTTTGAAATTGATATTAACAATAATCACCCAGATGATTGGCTTTTTGAAATTTGTAGTGCACAAGAAACATATTATGTAATATTAAGTGTCAGACTTGTATCAATTTTGAAATTGATACTTTAAAATTATCAATATCAAAATCAATATAATATCATTTTCGATATTCTAACCAAATACAATAATAACCTCTTCGCAGACCACATAATTTTAAGTGGTTCTCTATATTTTTTATTTTTGAAGATGAATAACAAAGATTTTGTATTTCACAAAAGAAATTAGAAATGAAATTAAAATTTTAAATATTAAATTAAGTCAAATCAAATATTATCTTAATTTTATGTCTAGCCTCTTAGCTTATGATAAATTCTGGTATATGCTTAATTTGATGGAGATATTTATATGTTAAATCAATTTAGTGTTCAGTTGAAGATGTATTGTATTTTTTTACTTATATTATTTATAAAGTATTACATTTAAATGATAAAAATTTGAATTATATAGTTTATTTTAAAAAAGATTTAGATATGAGCGATGAGTTTAAAGGTTATTTAAGATATATTATTAAATAACGTTAACATCACAATCTTCAACTGAATCAAAGATCAAATATATCCTTAGACTAATCAAATACCACTTAAAACTCAAGATCAAATATTCCCAAGTAAATATGTATAGGGATAGACATATAAGTACTGAAGATAGACTAAGTTATTTTTTTTTTATTTTGAGCAACATACTTTTTAGACCCATGTAAGGGTAACCTTTTCTCAACCTTTGGTCAGATTTGCTCATCAATCAAGTCTATGCATTGGACAAATCCAATTTAGTTCTTCACTATCATTATATGACTTGGTGTTGTGTGCATGGGAACACTCATCATCTAATTTTACCAAGAATAGAGCTTGATCCAAGGGACCTTCCATATAATAATAATATATAACAAAACGGTCAGGTCAATGATCACAAGAAACGAAAAAAAAAAAGTCTCAAACTTTTCGTCTAAGAATAAATTATACACAAAAACATGTTCTCATTGTGATTGGCAAATTTCTTTTTAAACAAATTTTGCAACAATATGTTTTGCGATAATTAAAAATTCATTTTATCATGCAGCCAAGCACCTTCTTCTCAATTATTGTCAGACAACAATTTTTTCATTTACACCCCTATGAATGCTATATTGATAATGTTTTTCTCTTGAAAATTTTATTCTTTGTTACACCTACTTATGCGCTGGTTTCCCAAGTGATTTTTTGTTTTGATGTTGTCAAGATACTTTTGATGTGATTAGGATAAAATCAGATCCTCCTGCTTGCAACCCCAAGACGGTGTGGATATAAAGGAACCAATTTCTCCATGTTGATCTGCTTCTCATCATCCCAAATCCGAGAAATCTGATTAGGATTATGAAGTAAATTTAAACCATTAAAATCTCTAACAAAACACAATGTCATGTAAATGCACCGTATCTCTTTTTTTAAAAATTTTTGGATTGTAATAAGTGAACTTGGATTTTTAAGGAAGAATGAGATTATAGACCTTGTCTCCTAGCTTCTCCCTCAGACTTTCAAAAGCTAACAAAAGATAGATTATAGAGATTAACAATATATCATGGCATAAATGGCAAATTTTTTTTAAAAAAAATAGAGTGAAATAAAGATTGTTCCAAAATCTATACTCCCGCTCAATCCCAACCAAACACACCCTATGTCTCTCCCCTTTCTGCCATTCAAAGAAGGATGGTAATTTTGACGAAGGACAGAGAGATCACAGGTCGGCTCCGGATTGCCCGGTCTGGACCCAGCTAGATCAAGTCGGGTCGGCCAACCTGATCGGCTCAAATCAGGTCTGGTTATATAATGTGTTCGATGTTAAAAGGTTGTAAAAATACTAAAATGGCAAAAAAATAATATATTTCTATATTTTTTAACAAATATCAAGTTGTCATCCCGTGAAACTGCAGCAATGCCTCGAGAAATATTGCGTGCCCCGGCGCAAGATTAGAGCAGTTGGATGAAAATCTGTCCAAATTTGACCCGACCCGATCTGACCTTCCACAATTTCGGCATCGTTCACCTTTCAAAGGCTGGCTGTGTTGGCATGTTTTGGTGTGCTAGTGATGGTGTTGCATTCCTTCGTATACCCAACCTCCTTGCTAAATAGATGCTTCTATATATGTCACCCATCTGTTTCCTTTAGCTGAGCCATATGAGACCTCGGTGAAAAAGAAGGAAAAGGGAAGGCATGCATGGTCCATTCAGTTACTCCATGGGGGTGAGTGTAGGGATCCAAGCAAGCCATCCATCCAATAAAAGTGGATACTTGTAAGGAATCTGTGTGCACTTGGTGGGCACTGTCCTCACCTCCACCCTCAAACATATGTGGCCTCTTTTGCTTCCCATACCCACAGTGCAGTTGCCATTGCCACTACCTGATGCCACCCATCTTTGATGGGAATGACAATAAAGATGCCCCCTCCCCATGGCATGGTGAGATGAGCTTAGAGGGTGGAGGAGGAGAAAGAGAAAGACTTGATGTGAGAGGCAAAGAAGGAAGGGAGGCTCATCCACTACCAACAGCAAGAGAGGAGAGCTGTGAAAATGGGAGTGGGTAGAGATCTTACCATCTCCCAAGTGGATGAATACATCACATCAAGGCATCCACATCAGGCAGTGCAGGAGAGTGGTGGTGGGGCTGTGTGGGGGCAGAGGTAGGGGATGTAATATCCGAAAATGTTAGAAATCAAGTAGGAGTATAGTAATAATTGGGAGGGTAGGATATAGTTATCAAAAACTTTATGGAATTAATAACTTAATTCTACTTGGACTTGGAGAAAAGTACCGATGACTTGTAAGATATTCTAACTAATAGGAAAGTGAGGCTGAGTTTCTAAATTATGATTTATCTTGATCTTAATTAACAGGAGAATAAAGTTAACTAATGAATTAAAATAAATTATAAGATAAAGAATTATTTCTAAAACAATGAAGTCATCTTAATCAGAATAGAAGTAGGATGCCAACAATACAAATAAACCACAATATATAACTATTAATACTCATAATTTAATTTTTAAAAATAAATATACAATAGAATATTTAATCGAGTTACTCGCAAGTTTATCGAGCCGAGTAAGAGTTTGTTCAAACTTGACTCGTTTAATGAGTCGAGTTTTATTTTTTGTTCAAACTTGTTCATTTAAATATAGTAAACGAATCGAGTCGAGTTTTTTATCGAGCCAAATTTCGAGTTACTTGTCGACTATATTGATTCGTTTGCACCCGTACGGACAGATCATTCATTCTTGGAACTATGTTTACACCTCAGTCAAAGTCAACTCTTCTTGGGTTTCTCATGTTTTACTCTTATGTGTTTTTAATATCATGTCATCTCCACCTATGGGTGTAGAATTTCAAAGTATGATAAAAATAAAAAAGTTTAAAATTTATATCATAAATAATATATAACTAGTAAGATAAAACATTCTATGTATCAGATGAGATGACTATTTCGAAGAAAAAATTTAAAGGTAAAATATCTCATGTGGGATAACTTATTCCTGGTGTTATTCTCATTCTTTGGGATAAATCGGATTGAGTTAATCCAAGTTAAGTTCCATTTTACCTGCAACACAGACAAAATATCAAGAATAAAGTAGGTTTACTCGTGATTATTCCCGTACCAAATATAACTTATGAGTTATAAGAATTGGAATAGAATATTCTATTTATCTAATTTCAATAAAAAATGTAATTAAAATAAAACTAAATAAATTATAAAGTACGACGTATGATGTGAAAAAATGATAAAATAAAAATTTAAAAAGAGTATATAAAATTATTAACTTGCTTTTAAATAAAGGCTAATATATAATATGTATTTTGAAGATTATTGATTTGATTTTCGACTGCTACAAGAAAATAAAAATTGAAACATTACGGTTCTGAAATTATCAAGATCGAAACACCCTTGTGAGAATAAAAACCAGATACGATTTGCAGCCCAATCTCCCCTCTCTCTCTCTCTCTCTCTCTCTCTCTCGCATGCTGGTGACATCACGCCTGTGCAAGCCTGACCGCATGGCTGACCCAGAACACCATCGTTTGGTCCGTTCCTCCATTTAACCGTATTTATTGATAAAGATTTGATTTGTTATGTCATGTCATCTATTTAATAATGTTCGTTGATATAAATAAATAATATAATTTATTTTTAATAAAAATAATATAATATTTGTATGTAATTTTGTTGCTCTTATGTTTAGAATCAACTGTACGTATTAAAGTCTCACATTGTAGACACAACTTTATTTGTATTTCCTTTTCAAAGAAAAATACAATCAATTTTACGTACATCTATTTTCTGATAACTAAGTCTTAAATTTTTAACAATTATTTTTAAGTTCGTGTTGAGAACGCTCAGATCTTTGGATATTACATCTTTCATTAAAGATAGTAAAGTATTCGTATATTTTTCAGTTAGACAATTTATTATTTTGAATTGAATTAACTTTAAAATAGACTTTATTTAGAAACAATATCTATTTAAAGTCATTTGTGATAGTTTCAACCATCACTAGTGGTATTCGACCATTAAACGATTGAGATTCGGTCAAGTCGTCACTAGCGAAATACATTTGTGACGGTTCACTGCAGCCGTCACTAATGAAGTTCACCTTTGTCGGACATCCCTCGTTTGGTTTTTGTTTTGTTTTATTTTGTTTTTGTTTTTTTTGCAACGGCTTAAATAGCTGTTCCCGGTGCTTGAATAGTTGCGACGGTGTTCAACAAACCGTCACTAAATGCTTATTACAAACAATTTTTTATAGTCTTTTCTTTTGAAAAACAATTATCAGTAGAATAGATGTAAAACTTCTACTCAAGCACCTTGACCAGCGACAACTTAAGCTGATGCCAACGTCATGTACTGAGAATGACTTCCTTAACTCTCATTAATAAGTGACCCGGGTCAATTTGGATCCAACCCACCTGATCCTGACCCCGACCCCACCTACCTTGCTCTTAAGTTACCTTTGATAATTTTATGGATGAACAAGTCACCCTTTTAATGTCATATTCATTAATTATATATGCTCTGATACTCTGATACAATGATTTGCTCGAGCTGATTAAATGATGCTCGAAAAGCATGCCATGTTTTCTACGTGAAGCTTGCACATATATGAGACATGTTTTTTTTTCCTGAACAAGACCAAATAGGTATGCATAGCGCCATATTTACTTTTTAACGGATCATCTATTATTTTTTTTGTATTTTTACATGTCAGTCCTCACAGTTGTTTGCATTTATAAATATAGCTCCACAAGTCTTTTTTTGAAGTACCTTCAAAGAATCAAGAATGTCATTGTTCATGTTTTTTTTTTCAAATTTTGTTGGCAGAAATATTATCATTTTTCTATAGAGATAAAGAAGGTGAAATGGAGAGGAGAGAGAGAGAGAGCATCAGAGTGACATTTTTTGTCATAAGAGTATATTTAATTTTTATATTTTCAGTAAATGAAAATTATTTTTCAACAGCAAAAAGGGACTCACTTAGATCTTTAATTCTCGTGAGAACATGTTTAGGAATATTAATCATAGGAACCGATATTAAAATCCACACTTTCATCGTGATCCTGGGAATCTTTGCCGATCTTGACTAGATTAAATGCCATGTCTTTAAAATGTTTCCCTTAAGAAGCACCAATCCAAATCATGTACAAGAAAAGTGAATATATATATTTTTATATATGAATAATCAACCACATATTTTATTCATGTCCCTGTAGTTGCAAACCATTGATATATTCGACGTTTACAATGCGTTGATAGCTGAGCCGGTCACGTGTCACTGCGTAGACAATTCTATATGGATGTTTGTTTTTTTGGTGCATTTCGATTCCAACGTCTTATTTTATTTTATTTTATTTTATTTTATTTCACTGATGCGGTATCGTTAATGAACACATAAAATTCCAGTTTTTATAAACAGCGGAACAACAACTTATTTTCATAGGCAAATAGGGTGTTTGGTTGCATGATAATGGAGGTTTTTATTTTAATTTTTAAAAATTGTAAGAAAACTTGTTAAAAGAGGTGTTCGACAACCACGATAATTTTATGTTTTGAAAGTGATTTTCTTCCTCAACAACAAAAGAGAGTCTCACATCATGTATGATAGTTACTCTTTTTTGTTATCACATCTTTCCAAACATGACAATTTTATGTCATGAATTGATTCACTTTTTATTTTAATATAATTTTTTATCATGAAAGTATACAAAAAATTATCATACAACCAAACACCCCATAATATTTAAATACCTTTGATAATTCGGTAAAGACGGCCCATTTCACCTTTAATGGATATGAATATATATATATATATATATATATATATATATATGATACCTAGTTAAAAGCGTGCTATGATTTTCATGCAACTCTTGCACTCGTGATGTTTTTCTAAATACGACCAAACAGGTAAGCCTGACGTCATATTTAGTATTTTACGAATTTATAAGTCGAATTTTGTCATGAACACTAGGATTAATATGAATCTAGTATCGTTTGCTACTCCTTCCTTTTTGCCACTTGCAAATACATGCATCTTGCTTCCTCTGATGTCACGCAATATCTCATGTATGATATCATGATATGCCGGTTAAATTTTTATGCACGAGCCATTTAAATATACAGATGGTTTGTTATCATGCCACATTTTAATGAGGTTGTTTAAAAGTATTAATTTAATTCGTGCACATTAAATTTGATTATATTAATTGAGTGTTTCGGCCATCATTTAATCTTACAAATCTCAAAACCATGACTTAATTAGTCATCGAGGTGTTACAATTTGCCTCCATATAAAGACTTGATATCCTTGTTAAGATCGTACACGGGTCAATACCCACCATATGAGTTATAGTAGAATTTTCTACTTGATCATGTGGAACAATTAAATCAATTTGTTGACCTAACAACCATGTTAATTATAAGTTTTCTCAAGAAGTTACCTATCTTTGAATTACTCCAATAAAACTCGCTTAATTTCAAATATTTTTTCAACTTAACTTTCAAAAAATAGTTAATCAGCATTGCTGGTAGTCCACTGATTTAATCTCTTAACATATTTTCAATATGGGATGTTATAAGTGAAGGAGATCGATCCCCAAGAGCGGATGAGCTAAGAGATGAAGTTTTCTACGGCGTTTAGGGACTCCGATGCAGATCGTACAACCAGGAACTGCCATACTCCTGATTATTCCTTGTTTAGAGACGTTTCCGCCTACACCTCCGTCCCAACCGCAACCGCCTCCGCATAATCCCGAAAATACCCTTTTCGGTTATTCTGGGAATACGTGACGTTCCCTATTTACTTGGGATGTATGGCCACGTACGCGATACACTAACATCTCTCATTTGGCCATTCTTACCAAGTGATTCTTGATCATGCACTCACTACCCGTGAGAATATAATCATTTTTTTATATTCTGAGATGTTAAAAATTCTGTGTACTCCCACTATTCATGAGATACACTTTTATTCATATGCATTTCCACTATCCATGAGTTGTATATATATTTTTATGTACTCCCAATATCCGTGATATACAGATATATTCATATGCATTCATTATCCGTGAAATGCATATATTTTCTTTATGTTTTCACTATTCATGAGATGTATATTTGTTCATATGAACTCTCACTTTCTATAAGATACATATATATATTCTTATACCATCTCATTACTATGAAAAATCACAAATGACTCACATATTCTTGAGTCCCATTAAGCCAACATGCTTAATGAAAATTTCTGCCAAGATACCCTTTGTCAAAGGATCGGCAATCATATCACTAGTGGGGATATAACTCACATATATTTCCTCTTTCTGCACAATATCACGTATATAATGATATTGTATTTCTATGTGTTTTCCTCTAGAGCTATTTGCTCCACTGTTAATCAGGCTGATGGCGGCCTGATTGTCACAACAGATCACAACTGGCCCATCAACCAAATTGAGACCTAAATCAATCAGAAATCGTCTAATCCAGACGGCATGAGTAGTAGCCATACTACAGGCAATATACTCAGTTTCTTGTGTGTATCTTGCCACACATCCCTGTTTCTTGCTACCCCAAGAAACAGCCGCACCACCAAAGATGAACAAGTGTCTCGAAGTGGACTTTCCATCATCTTTATCCCCTCCGAAATCCGCATCGGAGTAACCAAGCACTTCAAGTGTTTCTTCTTGGTATACTAACCTGTGGTGCAATGTACCCTTAAGGTACTTCATAACCCTCTTAACAGCTTCCCAGTGTGCTGGTCCAGGATTACTTTGATACATGCTCACTAAGCTTACTGCAAATGCTATATATGGCCTGGTACAAAGCATTGCATACATTAAGCTTCCAACAGCTTGAGCATAAGGCATGTTAAGTGAGCCTTGACCCTTTTCGGGACATTGCACCTTGCTTAACTTCTTTCCATAAACCAGAGGTGTATTTGCCGGATTGCAATTCTGCATCCCAAATCTTCTAAGTACGGACCGTATGTACTTTTCCTGGCTTATGGACAACAATCTAGACTTCCTGTCCCTCTCAATCTAGACACCAAGGACATAAGACGCCTCTCCCATGTCCTTCATCTCAAATTTCTCACTGAGCTCAGACTTTATCTTATTCAACTTTCCGATGTCATTTCCGGCGAGCAATATATCATCCACATACAAGGACAATATAATCACCATGCTCCCACTCTTCATGACATACACACAGCTATCCAACTGATTTGGAACAAAGCCGAGTTGAATAATTACATCATGAAATTTGAGATACCATTGTCTAGATGATTGCTTTAATCTATACAAGGATTTTCTTAACTTACATACTATATTCTCTTTTCCTTCCACCTGAAACCCTTCAGATTGTCGCATATATATATCTTCCTCCAACTCTCCATTGAGGAATGATGTTTTAACATCCAGCTGGTATAATTCTAAGTCAAGATATGCGACAATGGCCAATAGCATCCTTATAGATGCAAACTTAGCCACAGGAGAATAGGTTTCTTGAAAGTCAATACCTGCTTTCTAATTGAACCGCTTGGCAACTAACTGGGCCTTATACTTATCTATAGAACCATCAGCTCGAAGCTTTCTTTTAAATACCCATTTACACCCAATAGCCTTCCTATTCTTAGGCAAATCACACAATTCCCACACTCCATTAATTTCCATGGAGCTCATTTCTTCTTTCATTGCATCTAGCCATAATTCTGATTCGCGCGATTTCATGGCATCGATGTAATTTATTGGATCTATGTGATTTTCCTCATCAATGTCTACATTTAGACATGAAGGCTCACATGAGTATAAATAGAAATCATCCATCCATGTATGTGGAGTTCTAGTTCTCTTGTTGCCAATTGCAGGTATATTAGACGGTCCTTCTATCATAGGATTATCTTGACCCTCAACTATTTCTTGTTGAGGTTGTTCTGTTATCCTAGGTTCTTCTTCCATTGGCAGATCATATCTAAAGTCTTCATTGTAATAATCATCATCTATTACAATTAGAGGTTCCTTCTCAATTCCATGAGGTTCCTCTTCCTCTAGATTTTCTAGGAATGTAACATCCCTATATTTAATGATCCCCTTTTCCTTATGGAAGAACCTATAGCCATTCGATTTTTCACAATATCCTATGAACTTACATTTCAACGTTTTTGGTTCCAACTTATTTCTAAGTTGTTCCGGAATGAGAACATGGGCTACAAACCCCCATTTCCTGAGGTGACTTAAATTTGGTTTTCTCCCATTCCATAATTCATAAGGTGTGGATTCGATAGACTTGGTGGGTATTCTATTCAGTATATAACTTGCCGTGAGCAATGCTTCTCCCCAAAATTTCTTAGGAAGACCAGAATGGGATAGCATACATCTAACCACATTCATTAAGGTTCTATTTTTCCTTTCAGCCACACCATTCTGTTGTGGCGTATACGGCATTGTTACATGCCGTTTTATTCCATGCTCTTGGCAGTATGACTCAAATTCCTTTGAGTTATATTCTCCACCTCTATCTGTTCTTAACACCTTAATATCCCTACCCAATTGCCTTTCCACTTCTGCTCTATATCTTTTAAAACAGTTGAGTGCCTCAGACTTAGCAGAAATGAGATACACATAGGCATACCTAGAGTAGTCATCAATAAATGTAATGAAATATTCCTTGTTATCATATGATTTTACACTTAGAGGTCCACAAATATCTGAGTGAATCAACTCTAACAATTCATGTGATCCATGTCCTACTGTGAACAGCTTCTTAGTCATCTTTCCAACTAAGCAATGTTCACAAGGTGACAAATCTATCTTTGACAATGGCAGCATATTCATTCTTGCCATTAATTCCATTTTAGATTTTTCGGGATGACCTAATCTAAAATGCCAAAGATCACATTCGGTCTGATAACACAAGAAATACTCAGAACTATCATCTGAGTTATTTCTTTCAGTGTCAATTACAGGAATATAAAATAAATCATGTTCTGGGGAAAACTTCCCCGTTGCATGTATATCTCCATCCTTTCTAATTGACACACCTTCATTCCAGAATCTAACATCGAGACCCTTTTTCATCAATGCAGGAACATAGATGAGATTCCGCCGGATTTTAGGTGCATAAAACACATCCTTGAGGATCATAATATTATCCCCAAGATCCAGCCTATAAGTACCAACACCTTCCACATCTATATAGGTGTCATTTCCCATCATTAGCCTCTGTTCACCAGCATTCAATTTCTTTAGGGACACAAGTCCTTTCTTGGTCTTTGCAACGTGTCTAGTAGCTCCT
Organism: Cryptocoryne crispatula var. balansae; assembly: GCA_036172225.1. Taxonomy (NCBI): domain Eukaryota; kingdom Viridiplantae; phylum Streptophyta; class Magnoliopsida; order Alismatales; family Araceae; genus Cryptocoryne; species Cryptocoryne crispatula. The sequence goes on along the minus strand of CM069929.1, from coordinate 8,364,632 downwards.
GAATCGATCCACCACTCATCTGAATTTGTCAAACTTGCGCCACATTCAGTAACGCCGACAAATTCTCTTTTTCTAATTCCTTTATCTTCCGGGTGTAGATATTCACCCACATTTCTATGCTTACTTGGACAATTGGCTTTGAAATGATCAAACTTTCCATAACCATAGCAAGTATATTCAGGAATCTTCTTGTGGTGTCGACATTGAGCAACTAATTTCTTATTTATTGCATTGGCCTCTATTAGATTCACCTCTAGTCATTTCCTTCTAGCCATACCAAAAATTTCTGTTGCTAATCTTAAAGGCAACTTAATGACAACTAAAATTGAACTTATAATTCTTAAGATTGTGGCAATTATATTCAATGAGGATAATTTATCAATCCATGCAGTGGTGATGAATAATTTCTTTAGAATCTTACTTCCAAAAGTGACTAGATCCTTAGCTCTAACTATCATTTCTTTTTCGTGCACTATCACATCTTCTCCCTCTTGTATTCTACGGGTATCATACCTATGTAGCAAGAACTGGGTTTTAATTTCCGTGATAATAGCATATCTTTAGTATGCCATAATTTTCTAGTCTTTTTATCACCAACTATCGATTGCTCACTTATTTTCTTTTCCGCCTCAGTGAGAGTTTCATTATGTTCCGGAGCAATACCATCAATAAGATTTTCTATATTATCACAAATTAGACAATATCTATGTTTTCTATGCCACGTTTCATAGTTCATTTCGTTCAATTTATCCAATTTTACTAATTCTATAGCAGCTAGTATATTGGCTATAAGAACTAGAGAATTTCTAAGATAAGTGAAAAATTGAATTGTAATAATCAAAATTTGCATGATGGCATGAATATTGAACTTAATTATCATGCTTTTATAACACTTGAGTTATAACAAAATTAAATAAATCACTAACAACGTGAAATAAACGTTGACAACAAATGTGTGATTTAATCAAACTAACTTTATATTTTAAATCAAGACAATGCACGTGAACACGTAGTTAATCAAATAATTAAATATGCAATTGGATTAAAAACTTGCATAGTACAGCATAAGTATGCACGATATATATATAATTTTTCCTTTTTTTATGTATGGTATGGGCTGCACCGTATTCAATGCCCTGGCCAGAATTGAGGAAATAACAATCAATGCAGTGTCAGGCCAGTGAGATAGTCGGGCAGCACCTTGAACTTGGTGTGGCACGGCAGGCCTTCGTTGGGCAGCGAGATCGATGGCCGCTGGTCACAAGGTTGCGCCGGAGGGGAGTTGGCTGGGAGGTCACAACGCACTAGGAAGTGCAGCGGGGAGGTCTGGTCGTCCTTGCCGATGTCGTCGGAGCCCTCGTCACAGTTGAGGACGTATCCACGCGGAGGACGATCGGAGCAACGATGACGGTGGGCACAGAGCCGAGCAAATGCGGCGGATGGCCCCAAATGTGTGGGTCCGCAAGGGTGAAGCCGCGGCTGTACACGGCGGCAGGTGGACGAGCGGGCGCTGGCGCTGGCGCGGGGGGTCCAGCGACCAGACGGGCGCGGAGGCTGAAGAACCTGATGCTCTGATACCAATGAAGGAGATCGATCCCCAAGAGCGGATGAGTTAAGAGATAATCGCCTCCGCATACTCCTGAAAATATCATTTTCGGTTATTCCGGGAAGACGTGACGTTACCTATTTACTTGGGATGCATGACCACGTACGCGATACACTAACAATAAGTTGAGGTTGCAGAGCTTACGATAGATAAGCAAGTGAACATTGTCATATTTCAACTACATGAGATTATATACATAGTTTCAACACTCCTTTTTATTGCTAAGATGGGCAGTGAAAATAGGAGTTAAGATAATCAAAAATTTATAGAAAGATCACCGTATTATTCTCACTTGTCATGACTCCAAATATGCTAACATGTTTGGAGTGCATATCCGCAAATTCAATAGAAAAAATAACAAGTTCAATTGTAATGCCCAAAATCATTTCTTGGGTTTGGAATGTCCTATTCTTAGTCTCCAAAAGTGATCCCTCATAAATGGCGACAACCCTAGCCCCATTCGTTGCTTCCATATTGAAGATATGGTGGCGGGGGTATGTGCCACCTGCCTGAAGGAGAAGCTCCTCCTTTCTGCAAAGTGAAGTTGCCACCACCACCACCTAGCATGTCTTCATGATCCCAACTGTTCTCTTCTCATCGTGATGTCGACTATTCTTCGGAGAAGAGTGCAAATCAGAGGAGGAAGACAACAAAAAGCACCTCCTTTTGCCAAAAGAGGAGGTCAGTATATGTGGTGATGAAGAAGAGTTGGATGTGTCTCGTATGGTTTGCCGGAGTAGTAGCGATGGATTAAATCCAAACCTCGACACTGCGAGGTTGATTGACACCATGTTGTCCCCCATCTTAAAACCCCCTGATGATGATGGTGGTTTGCAGGTTCATTCCGCCGTCGATGAAGGCTAGAAGCATCGACCACCAAGTTAGCCTCGAAGATCCTCCTACATACTACAATAGCCGTGGTTGCTTCTTGTTTGGCCGTTTCCCCTTCAAGCATGATAGCACTATTCCATGGTGGGCTTGAAGCTATCCCTCGTTGTTGCCAGCGCATTGAAGTGCTTTGAAACTTGTGTTTGCCAACTTCGTTGAGATCCCAATGCTTCAATGATCCATGTTTGACGGATTATATATCGGGCAGACCCGAATCCAAAATGTTCTGAATAGATCCATATCTGAAGTTCATACTACTTATGAATTTGGGTTCAGATTCTGGTCAAGTTTATCGAGAACGGGTTCGGATCTTATGGGGTGTTTGGTTGCATGATGATTTTTTATACACTTTCATGATAAAAAATTGTATTAAAATAAAAAGTGAATCAACCCATAACATAAAATTATCATGTTTGGAGGGATGTGATTATAAAAAAGAGTAACTACCACACATGACCAAACAATGCGGGGGACCACAAGAAAAAAAGAAAGAAGTGAGACCCTCTTTTTTTGTCTAAGAAGAAAATCACTTTTAAAACATAAATTTATCATGGTTACTAAACACCTCTTTTAACAAGTTTTCTTACAATTTTTAAAAATTAAAACAAAAACCTTCATTATCATGCAACCAAACACCCCATTAGTAGATCTGACCTCGACTCCCTCTATTCAGGTATATACCCAAAGCTATGACATTGTGGTTCAAGGGCTCATGATACACATAAGTAAGTGACTCTGTTCCAACATGTAACTGTATCGTATGATTGATTCTGGTATGTTTTGATTCAAATAATTTGTGCTTTTCATGTCTACTATATATGTGGAGGGACAATAGCAAATAATTCTCAGTTCACATTTTTTTGTTTGTATTCTCTTTTGTTCTCCCTTGTATAGTCCGTATGTCTTTTATGTAAAATTTCTGTCTTTCATGAATTTTGTTCCTCCTCCGACATGAGAACGAAATTTAGATGCATTTGATTTGATGACAGAATCTTACGACATGATCTCTCTTTTCCTTTTCTTGTTTTTTACATGAACGCATATGTTAAGAACATTATATTAGTCATTCATGCATTCCCTTAATTAACGTGAAGATATTTATACTTTTTCAAAGTTATAATAATCTAGACTTGATTCTGTTTTTTTTTTTTTTCAAAATGTTGAAAGGCATGGATAAGCATCATCCCAAGGACCCCAAAAACCACTCTTTCTTTGGTTATTAGGGCCTCATCACATGCCCCCTTCACTTACATTAATGTCCAGGGGAAAATATATGAGAGGAGGATATTATATCATTGTGCTGTGGTTTACCCAATGGCTTACAATCAATTATTTTCCATTGTTTTAAAAAACTCATATTTTCAACCCATTCTTTAAAAATAGCAAATTAAGTTTTTAGTTACTTTATTTTTTATACCCCGGTGGTAAAATAATATACATTAAACTAAACTTTGATACAGCTAAGAACTTAAATATTTACTATGTTTTACCGGAAAATAAATGCACGTGAGATGTATCCACCAAGTCATGTTTTCACTAACCATGAGATTACTCTCCACAAAATATATTTAACTTCAAAATTTTCAACTAAATCTCCGAAGAGTAATCAATCAAAGTTATCGGTGATTAATCTACTAATTTAATCTATTGGCCTATATTTTTGACCGAAGTGTTGCATGGGGACCATATATATATTTTTGACGATCAAATTTTTTCCAACAACTACTGTTATAAAATATACTCATGTCGAGAAAATCTATTTTATGGTACAACTAGAACGTCTTGTGAAATATCATATTTTTATCGTTATTTTTGAGCCAAACCTTGTTTAGATGGGTCCCACGCGCCGGACCGGTTAGGTACATTGTTCCGAAGGGACACCAGATCCCGTCCTTAGCGGGGAGGCCTCAGAGGAGTTCCATCTCCCCCTGAAAACGTGCCAGGCCCCTTCCCTTTCCGGCTCCTCCCACCACCAGCAACGACCGCCCACCGCCATCACCTCCTCCTCCTCCACCCACATTCCACCTGATTTCGGCCGGTGGAGGAAGAAGCCCGTCAGATTTAGGCGCAATTTCCAAGAGATTGCGCTCTCAGGGGTTACGGGGGTGGAGGCATGAGAGTTGGTGACGAATAAGGGCGTCGCCGGCGATCTTAGCTGCCGCTAGCCTCTGCGAAATGGCTGCCTCCGGAGCGGTATCTTGCGCAAGGAACTATGCCTGCGGGTTCGCGTTGCGCGTGGTTCTGTTCCTTGTCGTAGTCGTCATAGTGTGTCCGCTCTCGGGGGTAGCTGGGGACGACGTGTCACATGACGACGGATCTGTTCATAAGTCGCCCGTTTGCAATAATAAGTTCAAACTGGTAGGTCGTAGAAATGTGCTTTTTCAGTTTGCGATCTATTTCTTTATTTTTTTTTACTTTAGCGCAATTTTGTCTGTACAATTAGTGAATGATAGTTTGTCTCGGGAGTTTCACAATTTTCTTTTTACGATGAATAGATTTTTCGTCATTTTCTGCGTGTGTTCGTTGGAAGAGGGGCGTTTGAAGGGTTTCGGGCGCAGATAACAATTGGCTTACGTTTCTCGAGCCACAATGACATATTGAATTTATTGGATGCTATTATCGGCCCCTAACTCAGTAGTGGTGTCAGGAAATATGCAATAGAAGGTGGAAATTAGATTGTTCTAATGGTATTGTCTCATGTAAGAGCGTTGCAGTCATAATCCAAATAGCTCTCGCCTCATTCAATGACCCAGCTAAAGTTCCCATGTGATGACGTAGACGTACATCCTTGCAGATGTCCGTCTACTGATCTGGTCCTTTGCAATTTTGGTTCAACAAAGCAAATTTTTTTTACCAAAAATTCTGTTTAGTATTTTGGTTGTTTGGATTGAACTGTTTTGGTACGATGTAAAAACCTGAAACGGGCATAAATTTCTAGGAAATCGAGAAACCTTTAAACAGTCTTCCACCCTGAAATGGGCGTATGGATGACTGAGTTCCAAACACTCATTCATCTATTCATTACACGTGGCTAAAGGAAATATTTGTGGTCATTTAGTGCAGCAGGCTCCATCCCTTCTAATTATTTGGGAACAAGGAAGATTTGGAGTTTTATCACTGTTCTCACTGTGGTTAGATAAAGATAATGATTGTTCACTCAGAATTGGCTAATGTCAGGCTGGTTTAAACCAACATATCTTCTTCCTTTTGCTATCTATTCGAACAGTACCACTGTTGACCAATCATAGTCTCTATACACCTGTCCAGAGTGGGAGGGGCCTTACTCTGCACATTACTGCCTAATGTTGCGTTGTTAAGTGATCGATTTCCCATCAATTGCCTTGGACTACCTTTTTATTTAGTTAGCTGATAATGGCTGCCTGGTGTATCTCTCTTAATAACTCTTGACGCAAATAACTAGTGGGAGTCCTCATTATCCAGAAAAGAATTGAACTCCAAAGTCTGCATTTTGGTTGATTCCTCTTTGTTTGTCACTTAGTCAGATTTCATAATCAGTCAAAAAATGATGGGTTAGCAGTACTAAGGACTTGTTGGGATGAGGAAAAAAGTCCAGACAAGGATCTCTTCAGTATTTGAGGGGAATGGCGATTGACCGTTCACAAGAGGGTAAAATTTAGCTTTGAACACCTAGGCACCTCCTCAAAAGAAGGTACCTAAGTTAATTGGTGTGAATGTGTTTGAAACATGGTTTTATTGCTGAATATTCTTGTTTATGGAAGGTATCTTGGATCAGTGAATGTAGATGCAGTATCTGTGTTGTGCTTATTGCTGAAGATTTTTATGGTGGAAGGTAGTGTGAGGAAAGTTGTCGATGAGAGATATGTTGGTTTAATATCTGTGTTCTTCATGGAAATGGTGCCGGATGCCAGGACTATAAGCTTTTTTAACTGTGTAATCATAAATGTGATTCAGTAAGTCCTCTGTGGAATGTTTGGAATTTCAGTAACCAACTGCTCAATTGTAGATATCCTATCTGACATCGCACACACTTCAATCATTTTAATCAAGAAGAAGATATCTGGACTGTGCCCCTACCAGCTAGCCTCTGAGGAATCTGGGAAGGCAGAAACAGAAGAATCCTAGAAGTATTCAAACAGGTGATTGATATTGTGGGAGCTTGATTTCAGAATCTGAAAATGTGGCTTGCAGTTGCAAATTCCCTTTTTAGGTTTTTCCTCAATAATCAGTTCTTAGTTTTCTTGACATACCTGCTTATTTTTTGCAACTTTAATTTATTTGTCATTAGTGAATTATGACTATTTTTTGTTTACTGCCCAAAAAGGTGGGTGCAGCCATTCCTATCAACCCATGGTGGCATCATTTCTCCTTATAGAAGGAAAGAGAAGACATCAAGTCCTAGAAAATTGATAATATAGGCATAGAGTTAAAATAGTTGCCGTGAACTTCCTCATTATTTGTGAGCCATTGGACAGCTGTTCCCCTATCACTGGCCTTCCTTTTTTGAGGCAACCTTCAGATCAGAGGCATTTCATTAAAACAATTGAATATACAAAGGAGACATTTTTCAAAAAGATTGAGTCCAGGTAAGGCGGTAAAAACATCTATGTCCTATTTTCTTAGAAATTTGTCCTTATTTACTTATGAATTTTCCTTCTAAGCCCTTTCTCTTGCACTAGTGGTGGACTTAAATGGAGTCCAGTGGGATAGGTGACCCACTGGATTTTGAGAAATCTATTAAAAATCTAAAGTTTTTTTATTAAAAATTAATTTAGTTTAAAAAATTAAAGGAAAACCTGTGTGAGACATAACTGATAATTTGATTATCTTCTATGTCAACAATGATTGATGCTCGATAACCTTTTAAAGTAGAATATGCCTTAATGGGTATCTGTTAATTTAAACCTTTTTTAAACCATAGTTGTATGAGATTATGGAAAAATATTTTGGTGCAAATGTGGCTGGTATGGATCAAGGTTCATTTGCTGTTCTTTGTTGTTAAGTTTCATTTTTAACTAATTTTATGCTAACATGTTATTTAACTACTGTGGCATTTTCGGCTCTCTCCCTTTCAGGTGAAAGTTGTGAACTGGGTGGATGGCTCTGAAAGTGCAACTGTTGTAGGCTTAAGCGCTAGATTTGGTGCTGTATTACCCAGAAATGCTGATGAAGCTTTGAAACTGCCAGTGGCTCTTGCAAACCCATTCAACTGCTGTAGTGACTCTGCCTCACAGGTCTTGTTCTCTGCTAATTCCTTATTCTATAGTTTATAATTTTGGAAGACAAGGCATAGCTCTTTTTTATTTATTTAGAATGGATAATAATTTACTTTAGTACGACACTTTAGTTGCACGTGCCTCTATTGCCTGCCCTTTCTTTTTTTCTTCTATTGTTGTTGATAATACTACAACCCCTGGGAGGATATAGAGAACCATCAAAATCACTATATAAAAGCATTGCCTAATATAAAGCTCAACACAGCCCCTGATTTTGTTTTTGCAAAAAACTCTTCTACAGGCAGAAAGAGGAAGAGTAGACAAAGAAGTTTTTCCCATCCCTTAAGTTTCATAATTTTTTTACTTAATGTTGAATTTTTTTTGTCTTTTTGTTTGCAAGAAAATGCTTGCTTGCAGAGCTTTTTAGGTGGTTGCCCTATAAACTTTTTCTAAATGCTGTAGTCTTATTCAACCTAACCATTTACGCCATACTGCAAGGATTTCCATGTTGGGATCGGCCAACTATTTACACCGCATTGCAAGGATTTCCATGTTTGAATCAGCACAGCCTATCCCGATCAGAATGAGATCGTGTGAATCCACTGATCCGACGGAAAGACAGAAGCAAATACGATCCAGAATCCTGGATTCACTTCATCACCCCCACACCCCACTAAAAAGAGAAATCGGTAATAAATGATAAATTTAACCAAGACTTAAACCGTTTATAACAATTTAAAGGAAAGTTACAATATCTAATAAAGTTGACATATAGCATGAACAAGATTTGTGTGGGAGAGCATGCGCAAGGATACAATAAGATAAAGCAAAATTGACCAGAAGCTGAGCCAAATTCCATTATAAATGAGGAAAAAAGTCTGCAAAGTAAGTCAAAAAGGAGCAAACAGAAACAACAAATTATGACAATGAGCAAACGTAAACTCCAAACAACACTAAGTAGTTTCCAATAATCAAGCAGAAATAAGCAAATGCAGGAGCCTGTGTCCTATGAGCCGGAGTGGACTAGATTGGTAGTGGGCAGCTAGAGCCAGGTACCTGGAAGAGAGATGGCGGGTTGTGTGGTGGAGGGGAGTTGGAAACTGGGAGCATGGGTGGCGGAGTGGACTTGGGAGCCTGGGAAGCAGAGGGGACTTGAGAGCCTAGGAGGCTGAGGAGAGCTGGGGGCTAGGCGACAGGGGGAAGCTGAAACCTGGAAGCCTAGGCAACAGAGGGGAGCTGAAACCTGGGAACCTAGGTGCAAGAGGGGAGCTAATAGCCTGCCAGGGTGGGCGGTGGCCTTGCAGTGTGCTTGAGGCATGTGGATGGAGGGGAAAGAGGGGATGGCCAGAGAGGAATTATCAGCTGGAACGGAGGAGGAGCATGCTTATCTGGAACAGGAGTAACTCACGAAAATTCTCAGTCTAATCAGCAGAAAAATTCTGAAATTATGGAGAAGTGGAAAATTCCTGGTGGTCAAAGACACGTAGTTCAATATTTTCTATTAAGATCAAGCTTTTCTTATGGAAAATTCATTGTGGCAGATTGCCAACAAAGAGCCATTTGAATAAATCATGGGATTGTCCTTCAGCTCTCTGTGTTTTCTGTGACATTAAGGGAGAATAATTAAGAGCACTTATTCATATCGTGTGGTATAATTGAGAGTATATGGAAGGTACTATTCGGAGGTCTAGAGCCGGAATGGAGTCCACAAGGTTCTCTCACAGCTGATGGAAGATCGGCAAAGTTTCTAACCAGTTGAAATTGAAGATACAAGTTGGGAATTGATACTAATGGCAATGCTCGAAGTCCAGGCTATTTGGCATGAAGGAAATCAGAGAGTTTCAGGAATCTAATCCATCTTTGGTGCTATGGTTTGCAGGGCCATACATCAATGATTGGTTTTTCTTGTTGTTGTTACCGTGACAACTCTTCTTTGCTGTTTTAACTCTTGGAGAAGGTTCTGTAGATAATTACTTCATCATCATAGTTATTATCTGTGATTTCTCACGCTCCTTTCTATAAAATTTCCTTCAATTACTGGAATTGTGACTGTTTCTGAGTCACCTTAAAAAAAAAAGGGTGGAGCCGGAGGCTCAAAAGGGGGGGAGGAGGAAAATTGCCGAATAGATAGGAAAGGGGAGGAATAATTAACTGTTAGCAGGAGGAAGATGGCATTAACGAGTGGTGACGGTGACCACATTGGCTTCTCCATGTAGGAGGGTGGCTGATGAGAATGAGGTTGGACCCAACTTACAAAAAATTTGGAGACCTAATAAATGATAGAATTTAGGAGTTATTTTTTTGCATATTTTGCATTTTATTTTAATACATAGAATCAATTGTAATAAGGATCTTTAGGAGGGGTTAAAGTGTAATTTGAGGGCTTCTATTAAAGCCCAAGCACCAGTGAAATCAACATGATGATATGAAGAATGAAATGGAGTTAAGTCTTCTTCTAGCTCTGCTCTTTCTCTTTCCCTCTCTCTTCCCATCCCGTAGCCTTGCCACCTCTACAGTCTTCCTCTTTACCTTTGGTAAGTAGCCGGTCCTCCTTGTGGAGGCTTGCTCTTTAACTCCTCGGTTCCTACTTTTTTACCCCCGAAGTTGCCATCAGTTGGCAATATCCTCACTCACAAACTGATAGTGCATCTTCTTCTTCCCGTTGCGATCGCCTCCCAGTTTTTTTTCCTTGCATCTGTAAAAGCTCCTCCAGACGCTTGCGAAGCCTTGTCCTTCACCAAGGATTGTCATCTCGGATCTCGATTTCATCTTGGAAGGGTGAAAGAGAAGAGATCTCGTGAGATTCTTGAAAAAATCTCGTGAGATCAGATCTCGGATTCCATTTATGTAGGGTATACCTTACTCAAAGATTGTCTTATCGTATCTATATTTTATCTCATGAAGATTGAAAAGAACAAATCTCGGAAAAATCTCGAGAGATTGGATTTTATAAATACCAATCAATATGCATATTTAAGTGTAAAATGTCATGTTATCTCTTCAAAAAAGACAAGGGAACTCATTTTAAACATCAAAATAAGCTGAGAGAGAATTAAAGCTTAATACAGAGATAATGAACTATTGTTAACAAAAGACATACAATAAGTCTTATGTTAGACCAAGGCTTCATTTTGAATAATATGGATAGGTGATTGGTGACATTTTGGGTCAATTGTACATAAATAGTCATAAAAATATTAAGTTATAAAATTTTATCAAACAATAATATCTAGATGAATATTTGGATGAATTCCATAATAAAATTGGCAATATATGAAGTAAGCTTAACAAGACCATCTAACAAGTTAGGAAATGTAATAAGCAGAGTACATCAAGGTACAAGACACACTATATAGATATTTTCGTTTCAATGATTTTGTTTCTCGGATGTTTGGAGAGAAAGAGATTCTCAGGAGATCTCGAGAGATTCTCAGGAGATTGCATTCCACGTCCTTCACCTCCGAAAATTGTTTAGCTTTCAGTCATCTTCACCCCCATCTTCTTCTTCTAGGTAAGCTCCACCTTTTTTGTTGCAGAGGCCTACTTTTCACCTCGGTTCATCTTCCTCAACACCGAACCACAAACACCTCTATATTGGTTTGATTGGGTACCTCCACGTAGCCACAATGGTGGATTTTTTGTAGCCACCATCTACCAAACTCAACCACCCACAGATCTCACGAGGTTGAGCTCTTGACACATTGGGAGTCTCTAGTTCTTGTTCTTCTACGATTTTGGTTCATCATCCTTACCTTTGGATCTTCCTTTTCAACAAATATCTTCCCCTTGGCATTCCTGTCTAGATCCTGCGGGGTCGATTGTCTCCCTATCTAGTAGACTGTAAACCCATGGATTGCAGAATCGGCCGATCCGGATCGGGATCGGCTGATTCTTGGATTGGATCGGTACCTGTCGATCCGATTCTGGCTGGAACTACCAATCTGGCCCGAACTTCCAGCCGGATTGGTCAGAATCACTAGAATAGGTCGATTCTCAATCGATCCAGTTGGATCGATCCCGGAATCGGTCGATCCTGACTGATTCCCTAGAACCCAGAAAGGTCTGGAATTCGATCGATTCAGGACCCAATTTCAGACCATTTTCTGGTTCGACCCCCCAATAAGGGGGAGATCGGACCGATTCCCCCTTCCCACCCCTCATTCTCACTTCCTCCCTCTCCTTCATCGTCTAGGGCTCCCCCTGGACCCCTCCACGGGACAATTCACCTTGAGCAGCGGCGATTTAGGCATTTGCAGCGGCTGATCCCCCCCTAAACAGGTAAATTCGGCGGGGGGACACTAATCCCTTCTTCCCCCTCCCCCTTACCACCATAAAAAAAAATTTCTTGGGGGGGGGTGTTGCCCCTCTGATACAGTGATACCCCCCCCATAAGGGGCGCTGCCCCTTTGACCCCCACGACTTGACCGCACAGGTCAATTCACGACTACTCTGTGTCCCGTTTATGATAGTGTAAACATATTAATGTATTTCACTATCACTTATAATATTACATATATAGAAAATTCATAATTATAAATATATATTATATACTTAAAATTTATAAAGATCTATTTTTACTCTCTTCTTCCTCTTATATGATAGTTTGTACTTTTATGATAGTTTCTTGAAAGAAACTTACTTTGTGTGGCTATGGCATTGTTTGATATAATATCATTCACATTGTTTTTCATTTTTCATTTTTTATTTATTCCTATGATTTTTCCTGAATTTTTCTGATTTTTTGAGAATTTTTATGATTTTAAAAAATAAAAAATTTGGCTGATTTGGACCGATCTGGGATTACCCTTTCCTCCGGAGGATCGGCCGATCCGGACCAAGCCGATCCAATCCGGATCGGATCGGTGGTCATCGATCCCGATCCCATGATCCTTTGTGTATCCCGCTCGCCGCCCTGTCATGTCAATGCTCTCAGCCGATGCTGCCTGAGAAAAGAGCACGAGCATGCTTCCTGACCTCATGTCCGCTCGTGATTATGGGCACTGCCAGAATGTCGCCTGTTTATTGTCATCTGATCGCAAAGCTGGAGTTGCTTCTTACCGTCCACCCTTCTCCATGCAATCCCCTGCTTTTGTCGCTAGGAAGAAGATGGCACTGTAGCTCACAAAGCTACAGTGACCCTCGGACTTTCCCCTACTTTGTTGCCTAGTGCCAGCCACCTCTCGTGTCTCTACCCTGAGCCTTTCACGCTTCTGGGACTGGGCTGGCCTTCACACACAGCTGTGCCGAGCCACCATCCCATGCCAGCATTGTAGCATCACAGATCTGTGTGAGGCTCCCATCTGTGATCGGGCTGCATAGTGCGCACACTGACCATCTCAGCCCTGCCATCAGACTGTTCATCAGCTGGACTGGCTTCAGTGATTCAATCCCTTTGACAGGATATCGAAACCCTGGAGGATTGGAGTTGGTTCCGGCCTGCTGAGTGGACCCATGGATGAGGCCCATCATGTGAGCCCACATTGCGTTGACCCAGCCTGTTCACTTATTTGCATTCAAAAGAAATCCGTCCATTGCAAGTTTGCAATAGTCCAATCTCACCAGTGAAGCAAGTTTGCCCGGTGAGAATCCAACTTGGAAACAGTTTGCCGCATTAGTCCTTAGCTCACCAGTCCTTTTTCTTCTTTGCCATGCCAGGAAGCCATCTAGTCTTCTATTGCAGCAGTGGAGGGCCTCTGGCCTTCTTCTCCATTCTTGTCTGTCTTCTTGCCTTGCTCCACAGTGGCTGCATTGAGGTTCTTACCCCCTTCTCCCAATCGCATCATCGAGGAGGACCGAGTGTGTGGGTGGCAAGACCTCCCTTGCCATCTTCTTCTTCTTCGTTTTCATCCGATTGTAGTGCTGAGGAACTGAAAGGCTGGCGTGACAGAGGTGGTCCAAGCTGTCTCCTCGGTCTGCTTACCCTTTCTCTTTGTTGTACAGAAGCAGCAGTGATGGGGTGAGATGATCGTGCCTGGTGGCGGCTTCTGGTCCATTCTGGCATGCCTTCTTTCTTATTCTATCTACATGATCTCCAAATGTCCTGTCATCTTCATTGGAAGGTCGCCACCCCCTTACTCTCAGTGCCTTTGCCTTGCACCAAACAAACGCTGTAGTGTCCAGTCGGTGGCCACAAGGGACGTGCTGCTATGGGCGCTTCTTGCTGTGGAGCTCAGTCACCAACATTCAATGTCAGGGCCATCTGTTTTTTTTCGAGTTTGGCTATCGGCTCAAATCCGACCAAAATCGCCATGTTAAACCATCAAAGATGGCCAACAGACATCAGTGAGGCATGCTTCGGTCTAGGCCGTGTCAGACATTGGTGGTGTGGTAATATGATTGGCTCGTCATCATCTAGGAGCAGAGCAACAATTTCATGACCGAACATAGATCGCGGAATCGGCCGATTCGGATCGGATCGGCCATTGCCGATCCGATTCTTGGCCGAAGAACCGATCCGGAAAAAAGTTCCGGCAGAATCGGTCGGGATCGGCCGGATCGGTCGGAATCGGATCGGAATCGGAATCGGATCGGCCGAATCGGTCGGGATCGGAATCGGATCGTTTTTTTTCTTTTTTTGCTATTTCAGTCGGATCGACCAGGATCGGCCAGAATCGGTCCGAATCGGCCGGAATCGGATCGGAATCGGAATCGGATCGGTTTTTTTTTTGCTTTTTTTTCTTACCGATTCTGGATCGATTTTCTTCCATTGGATCGGTCGGAATCGGTCCGATCCGATCCGAATCGGATCGGATCGGTACCCGCCGATTCCGATTCCGATTCCGATTCCGATCCCGTGATCCTTGTGACTGAAGCAGCAAAGTTTAGCCTGATTCAGCTTCTTTCTTCATGGATTCATCATCTTTTATTTTTTTATTTTAATCTGAATTTGAAATTCAGGTCATACACAGCAAGTGTACGTGGAAAGTTTGTTGGGACATTTGCCAATGATGGAATTTGGTTATATCAGCTTGAAGGATTTGTATGAATCATCTAATGGTTTCATCGGTTGGGCTCGACTTTGCCAACAAAACTTTTTTAAAAAGGACTGGCTAACTAACCTTAATGGGCTGATAATTGACTTTTGTTGGACCCAGACATGAAGCTAAAATGACTTGTTATCAATCCTAGTCATTCTTTCAAGGCATGAACAAACTGGACCTTGCAGGCTAACCAACAGCCGAATTGGTGGACCACTGAACCTGATGGACCAGTGCTGGCTGTTCCAATGACCGGCAGTGGGGCCCTCCCATTTGGGTGCTTTCCTCCTATTAAGTTTTTGAATTAACTCTGATGACTGGTGGAAAGACCCTTCAATTAGGAGTGGTCTCACTACTTGGCTGACAGGCTGCTTTTGACTGACAAGACAATTTAATTTTTTTAAATGCAAAGTGGTATCTCTATAGGTCAAGACTTGAGCATTGGAGAGGAAAATCTTGGACCCTGCTCTAGTTGGAGCTCTTTGGGCCGTCCAATGGGCTTGATGGTGCTACAAAAATTGGGGCCCAATGAACTCCCCCTTTGGACGTCCATGATTCTTCATTTTTTTCTTGTAGAAATTTGGGGTCAACAAGGCCCCCCCTATAATTATTTGTATTTTTAAATATGTCCTTTTAAAAAATGAAAATTGTAAAATGTCTCTAAAATGTTCTATTGTTTGAAAATAAGTCCCTGTTGCCTGAAAACCCACAAAATAATGGTAGTTAATTGGTTTTTTTATATTTCTGACGGAAGTGCCTCCTCTGAGTAACTTTCTGTTCCTTCTCTATCCTTCTAGAAAAGAAAACACATTTTTCTCACAAAATAAAGAAGTGCCTGAGCCTGACTAAGGACGTTTACGGGCTTTTAGACAGATTTACTTAGTTTCTAACAACTTAATACTTCAAAGAATTTTAAAAGTTTCATTTATCTTGGGACATGTTTAGAAATACAAACAATTAAGAGGACCGGCATGTAAAAATCCCTACACTAATCATGAAACATGCAATAAAATATATACTTTGTAAGTGCAGAAAACATGCTTCCTTCTTTCATTTTCCTTTATTTATTATAATTGTGATAATAGTTGTCATCCTTGCTTTATTTTATTTTAAATTATGATATTATTTTTTTAAAGATTGAAACGCTATCATAGAATAAGATCATAAGTTGTCAGATAGGTCTTATCCTTCATTCTTTTTTTATTTTCTTGCCATCTGGGTTCTTTAGCCACTTGTGAAATATGAAGAAAGTGCATGAATATTTATCAACAATTGCAGTTATTCGGTTGAGGGGTATCCCCAACATTTGATTAACCTGGTGCTTACCGACTGTAAAACCTCGAAAATTTCTTAATAAATGAATTTGATTTGAATTTTTTTCCGAATTTGAATTGAAGTTTGAATTTTGAAATTTTGTACATGAAAATTTCGAAATTGATTTTTAAAATTGATTATTTCGAAAAGTTAAAAAATTATTTTTTGATTTTGACTTACTCAAAAAAGATTTTGATATTTTAACTGTATAAAATGATAGTTTTTTTTGAGTCTTTTCCAAAAATTTTATTCATCGAATTTAGTTTTACAACTAGGAAAATATCAGTATTCCCTGGGAGTATAACTAATTCGACGATATACATAAAAATATAAGTTCAAGGTTGGGTTCTTTGAAAATTCATTTTGACCTCTCCCCATCGGGTGGTGTGAAGACCCGGTGTTAATTATATCGAGAACACTCGAATACCCTTGATTCGCCGCCATAGCAATTTCGAAACAACAACATACATCCACAATCGAAATGAACACAATAGGAGCAACGACTCCATAAATTTGATGGAATGCAAACTTTTTATATTTAAAATTGAATTTGATTTGAGTTTGGTTTTAAAACTTTGATTCAATTGGTTTGTGACTTAATGTCTTTTATTGTTTATTTAAAATTTGATTAATGGTTTGGATTTAAATTGATTTGGATTTAGTCTTTATCATTTTTTATTCTTTGAATGTTTAATTGATTTTAAATTTTTTAGGTTTATTTCTTCTAAATGTTATTTAATTGGTTGAAGAGATTTGATTTAGAAGTTTGAACATTATTTAATGAGATGACAATGTGTTATTTAGAAGTTTGTTTGTTTTTTATTAAACTGATTCTATTGTGTTGTTTCTTTATTAAATTTATTAATTGATTAATAGATCTTTTGACTTAGGAGATTTCATCATTTTTTTATTATCTAAAGAATTAGCTTAAGATTGTATAATTATTCTTTTACTTGGTTAAGTATATTTTGAATGGTTTTCAAATTGATTTTATAATTATTATTTTTTATTGAATTTATTTGATTTGTTTATTCTTTAATAAGTTAGAAAATTTATTCTTGAAGTCTAAAATTTATCTTAAGTTAATTTTAAGTCTTAAAAATTATGCTTAACAGTTTGATTAATTTTAGTGTTTTCAGATTATTTAATTAACTTGTTCTTTCTCTTTTTTTATTATTTTGATATGTTTTTAATTATTCTTTTTATTTGCATTCCATTTGAATTTATGGAGCTGTTTTTAGCTCTCAACAACATCAAAGATATACACAACATGCATTTCCCATTAATTGGAAAATTTGTACAAATTACAAATGTGAGTGACATAAGAGTCATGATCACGATGAATTGAATCAAATTTTTATTTGAGTCCAGTGAGCCTTTGATAGGCATTATGGAATCGATCATATCGATATAAGACATAGCACACCGACCTTTGGCTAAGGTTTGTGGGTGCTACCTATCGATATAATCACTTATCATATCGATTTTATATTTTGGCATGCATACATATATGTATATACATTTAACCATTATATAAATCGATATAATCATCCCTTGATGGGAAAAATAGTATAGCATTGGGGTCATTTTTTTTTACCTTTATATGCTAACGAATTATTATTTTTATTCTTTTAGATTATGCCGAAGCATAGAGCGTGTCCGATTGGACTGGCCCCCATTAGCCTTGATTGTTTGATTATTTTCCAAAGACGTAGAGCGTGCCCGATTGGACCGGCTCCCAATTAGTCTTGGATTGGATTATTATTTAAGTTTAAACTTGAGACATAGAGCATGCCCGATTAGACCGGCCCCCAATTAGTCTCGAGCCGGGTTGATTGTGAATTTTATTTGATTAACACTAACGTCAAACTTTGACTCAGCCATATTTGCCTTCATTGTGTCTTGGAGGCCTGTTTGAGCTTCAGTGAGGCCCAGGCGGCCTTGAAACTTCCTGCAGAAGAGAGGGTCCAGTCCTCTGTTTGGAGCCGGAAGGGCCTGCTGGATTTTTGTGCTTGTGCACCTTCATTTGGTCTTGTTGGTAGGGCAAGGGCCCGCTGGATTGGGTACATTTGAGGGGGGGCTGCAGGGAGCCGAGAAGAACCTGTGTATGGGTCTGAAGATGACCTGTTTAGGGGGTCCTCTGGATGGGCTGAAAGGGGCTGTACAGCAGGCCAATATGGAACCAGCTATGGACCTGGACAGGGACCTGTTCGGTGTGCAGAACTGGGCCTGTTTTTGGGCCTGTTTAGGGGTCGGTTATGGACCTGTTTTTGGACCTGTAGATGGGCCAATTATGGACCTGTTTGGGGTCTGTTTGGGGTGCTTGCAGACGGGCCTGCTCGGGTGCTGACAGGTAGGCTTGCAGATGGCTGGACGTGGGCTGTATAGGGGGCTGTTTTGGGCCTGAGAAAGGGGGTTTTCTGATGGGCCACAAAGGGGCAGCAGACTGGTCACAAAGGGACCAGTTTAGGGACTCTTTAGGAGGGCCAAAATGGGGCATGTTTGAAGATGAACATGGGCCGAGAGGGGGCTGCTAGAATGGGTAGAGTGAGGGCCCTTAGAGGGGTTTAAATGGACTGAAATGAGGCACCTCGTGAGGATGGATGGAGGGCAGGAAAGGGGAAGTAGAACAGATAGCAAGAAGGCCCTTAGAGGGCTATAGTGGCATACCCATTATTCCTTCTCACCTTGTCTTCTTCTTCTCCTCTTCTCCTCTTTTCTTTTGGCAACGGGTGGCAGCAGCAGGGCACAGCAGCAGGTGGCAGACCGGCAGCCTGTCGGCGCTTCAAACTCCCTCTCCTGAAGCTGGCGTGCCCCCCTCTTCTTATAGAGGCTGGGGGCAGATGAAGGGCCATGCCATGCTTCCATAACCGATGGCCTTGGCCTCCCCTTTGGGGGTTACACCAGTTAATTTCAGATTAATGGGCTGGCTGACCCTTGACCTCCCCTTTGGGGGTTGCACCAGTTAATTTCAGATTAATGGGCTGGCTGACCATTGACCTCCCCCTGGCCTCTTCAGTTTCTCTCCTCATAAACTGACCAATAAATGGGCTGAGGTGGCATGTACGGCTGGAGGAGGTGAGGTGGCAGGCTGTGTGGCCTGTTCACACTAGAGCTGAAGTGGGCCAAGCCTGATTTGGGCTTGCAGGTGGCTACGGCCCAGCCCAACTTCTCCTCATGGGCTGTGAGTACGTGGGCTTCAAGGAGGGCTGAGAAATGATTTTTTAAATGAGAAAATGAGCCAGACCAGCTGAAAAAAATGCCAATGAGATAGCTTATGGTCTGATTGGGCCCTAATGGGTGCTTGTCCATTTGAGAATTGGCCCAATGGGGGGTTGATCTAGCTGGAAATTGGCTTGGACCAATTTTTTCTGTTTTCTCCCATTTTCTGCTGTGCTGCCCTTCATTTTTATTTTCTGAAAATTCTGATGCCAACAAATGTCAGACCAGCCTGAAGCCACATCCTCACGGCATTAAGCCACATCCTCACGGCATTATTTTCTAAATCAAATCTCTTCAACCAATTAAATAACATTTAGAATAAATAAACCTAACAAGTCTAAAATCAATCAAATATTTAAAGAATAAAAAATGATAAAGACTAAATCCAAATCAATTTAAATACAAACCCTTAATCAAATTTAAATAAACACTAAAAGACATTAAGTCACAAATCAATTGAATCAAAGTTTTAAAACCAAACTCAAATCAAATTCAATTTTAAACATAAAAAAATTTGCATTCCATCAAATTATTGGAGTCGTTGCTCCTATTGTGTTCATTTCGATTGTGGATGTATGTTATTGTTTCAAAATTGCTATGACGACAAATCAAGGGTATTCGAGTGTTCTCGATATAATTAACATTGGGTCTTCGCACCACCCGATGGGGAGAGGTTAAAACGAATTTTCAAAGAACCCAACCTCGAACTTATATTTTTATGTATATCGTCAAATTAGTTATACTCTTATGGAATACCGATATTTTCCTAGTTGTAAAACTAAATTCGACGAATAAAATTTTTGGAAAAGACTTTTTTAAAAACAACTGTCCTTTTACACATGGTTCGCCGGGTCGCGACCCGGCCCCGACCCGGTCGGGTTTGGTCCCGACCGGCCCGGTCGCGACCCGACCCGGCCGATTCGCGCGGGGGTCGCACGAGTCGCACGACCCAGCGACCGGGTCGCACGACCCGGTCATATGACCGTTGGCCGTTGCCAACGGTCATGGGGGGGCGCAGCCCATTCAGCCCCTTGGGGGCTATTTAAAGCCCCCAAGGGGCTCCCCTTACTCCCACCCCCCCACTCTCACTCCCAAGCTCTCATTTTTGCTCTCATTGCTCTCATTGCTCTCATTTTGTTCTTCATTTACTTAATTATTTCATTAAGCATTTCATTAGTTCATTTAGTATATTTATTTAATATTTGTTCCATTGATTAGTTAGTTAAGTAGTTTCTTCTTTTTAATACTTATTTACTTACTTACATAGTTAGTTAGCTAGAAGATTAGTTAGATATTTAGATTAGTTAGAAGATTACTTACAAGAGAGGCCGGATATTTTTGGAGACGAAGAGTACGAAGGTATGTGAGGTGTTACTCATAAACGTAGTTCATTCTTCTATTTTGAACACATCACGTTGGAATAAAATTGATGTATTATTTATTTAAATCATGTCATTTATTTTTTCCAATTTTTCTGAAATTTTTTCGCATTTTTCTTATTTTTTTGAATTTTTCAAAAAAATAAAAATAAATAATGGGGTCGCGACCCGGTCGCGACCGGGTCGGCCTGGGGTCCCGCGACCCGGTCGCGACCCGCGACCCCTCCCTCCTTGCTTTTACACAGTTAGAAAATTTCAAAATCTTTTTCAAGTAAGTCCAAATCAAAAAATAAATTTTTGAGCTTTTCGAAATAATCAATTTTAAAATCAATTTCGAAATTTTCATGTACAAAAATTCAAACTTCAATTCAAAAAATAATTTCAAATCAAAATCATTTATTCAAAAATTTTCGAGGTTTCACACAGACATCATAAAGGTTAACCACATGTTTGGCTAACTAGCAATGTGTGACAATATCCTGTCCTGGTCTTAGTCAAGTGTACTGCAAGTTGGGAGGTACTCTAACCCTACTGCCTGTTAGTGACTCCTCGAGTCTGAATTCATATCTTGTAAAAGGAGATGCTTTGTTTCTGATTCAATGCTCAGATAATTTTATCTAGAGGCATAAACAAAATCCAAGATCTCAAAATTCTGATCAATTTCGATAAAAGTAACAGGTTAATGCATTAAGCTATCAGAATCAGAACTGAATGTTTTCTGGATTTCAATAAAATTGTAAGATATATGTCCAAAAATGAATATTAGAATAAAACAAAACAGGTAAACTATAAAAATTATGATATATAGAGTGATAATAAAAGTAAAAGGAAAATTTTTAAGGGATTAGATTAAACTATAGTAGTTATATGAGATGTTTAGCTTATTTTTAAATAGAAAATTAATATATAGTATATATTTAAAAAATTATTAAATTCAGTTCTGTTTCCAATAGCAGAATTAGAATTAGATCAAATTAGAATATACTGATTCTGATTTATTTGAAAAAAATTCAATGCTTCAAATATTATCTGACGAGGAAACATGCAATTTCACTACCGAACCTAACCCATGTGCTGCCTTAGCTTCATTTGATGTCTCCAATCTCTGAGAGGCAAATATTAATGGACCCTTGCCATGCCACCAACAAAACAATTTTTTCTGTAATAAAATTTATAAATAATCATGATATCATATCATGAATCTTCCTGAAAGTCATACTTAAATTTTTTAACGTTCATAAATATTGTTCTCCCTCGTTTGGGTATTCCTTAAAGAATGGGTTTTGTTGTCATTTTCATAATTTCATGTTCATAATGCTAATATGTTTATCTCCTCTTGTTGTGTACACAATCTTGACCTACGCTGTATACTGCAATGTACTTGTCCTTTTGAGCTTCAAAGATGTCCTTCAGTTTATGCCTGAAAGTGGGCTTACTAGTTTACTCTAGAATTTCATATTCTGTCTGTCTGCTTGAATTTTGATATTCTTGTCTTCTGATTTTCAAGTTTTTTTTTCCATTTCAGTTGTCAAAGTCAGTTGCCTTAGCTAAACGTGGAGGCTGTACTTTTACAGATAAGGCACAGATTGCTCAATCAGATGGTGCATCAGGTTTACTGGTGGTAAATGATAATGAAGGTTGTACTTGTGATAGCGGAGGATGCAGGTTTACCATTTTTGTTTTCCAGTTTCAACTGTCTTAGCTCCTGAATTATTGTCTTTGATTTTTGATCTATATGACAGATCTTTACAAAATGGTGTGCTCAGACAATGATACATCCCTCAATGTCACAATTCCCACTGTAATGATTCCAAATTCAGCAGGAACTAAGTTTAAGGACTTGCTTTCGTCTGGAAAACATGGTGAGGTTCTGTGAATGCAGTTAAAATTTTGGGCTTATTGCTTATTGATTCTGCGGCTTGTTTTCCTGCAACTGGATATATCCTCCTTTACATGTCAAACTTGCATTCTGAACTAAGCCGTATGGTCCTAGTAATGGCCACTATATGGTGCTCAGCATTTGGGGGCATATGGTTAATCTATACAGGAGAAATTTAGGATGGGTGGTTTCAATTAAGTGGCATGGATTTTCTCTTGAGAGCACAAGTACATATTTTAATTCCCAAAACCTCCCAAGTATGATTCCCATGTTGTTTCTTGCTCTTTCCAATTCAACATTATTATAAGACACAAGCCTCTTTGATAGTAGTGCCTTTATAGAAGAATGTTTGCTATCATGCATCATAATCTTCATTTCTACCTTCTCCTTTTCTGAACTAAATGAGTCATCAACACTGATGGTCTTTGATTTGTCCTTTCTCATTAATATTGTGTTCCTATGAACTATGAGCACCTGTTGCATCTCTTGTTGCTACTCAATTCGAAGTTCTCTTTGTGAAACCCCATCATATAAGCTCTTATCTTTTCCCTTGCTTGACGGAAACCTCGTCACATTTTTTATGTTGCCACTACAACAGGCTGCTTTAGGCAAAATACATCTTCGTTTATTTTCTATCTTCACAGGTTCAATCACAAACCCATGATATTGTCCAATCTTGCGAGCTTGGGTAGATCAATTTTGATAGAGTTCTTCATTTGTTACATTCCTATAAATAGATAATTTAAATTACATTAATTAATAATTATATACATATACTTAATCAACCTTAAATAATAATTTTCAAATTCAAATTAGTTTTTTTATCTCTAATTAGTATTTTTGGTTGAAAATCTTAATTACAGCAGATTAATTAACATGAAATCCTAAATCCTTTAGTATCCTATGAGATAAACCATAATTAAGGTACTTATTTACCTTAGTTACAAAAAATCCTAGATCTCTTTAGATCATCTACCTGGAGTACCAAGTCCACAACTTCGAAGTAATTTCTAGTCAAAAGAACAAAATGTTTGAAATAGGACTTTTTGAATGGAGGATCCATGATCTTATCCTCAAAGAAATCAAAAATAGAATAAAAAGAGGAAAGCACTCACCTGAATGTTGACCACGGTGGCAATGGGCTCCGGCAACAATGATGGAGGTGCCGGGGGTGCAAGATTTCTTAACACCTGCCTGCAGCATTGGGACATAATCCTGGGATGCCGAGCTGGATCAGCCAATCTGTGGCCGGTCTGCCAATTTTCAGCATGGTCCTGGTAGACATTGCCTTCAGTGTTGGGCTTCTATGGTTCACGTCCGCAAGTGCTGAGCAGGATCAGCAAATCTTGCATGGTTTATCTCCAACCGTTCTGTTTAGCTCTTTCCTCTTTATTTAATAAACTATCAGGAGCAATGTTGTACCAATGGATGGGTATCATTTGTTGGCTTGAACTGTTGTTTTGAAGACCATCTGTTGGGCATTGAATAAATGGCGTAAAGACCATCTGTTGGTCATTTAGGTGACGATCTTCCCCTAATTTGTAGGAACTTGATGGTGTGAGTACATCTGAATACACTCTTCCAATGATGGTGTGAAGACCATCTGTTGGTCATTTAGGTGACATCTCCTAATTTTTAGGAACTGATGGTGTGAAGACCGTCCAATGATGAGGTGGCAGGCATCAACTGTTTCCTACCTGCACCTGACGAATCAGACCTGCATTTAGATAAATAATAATTTTTTGTTCTTTCTTTGAATCATCACCTGATGAAGAGTACATATAGGATCCGAATAGGATTCCTACCTGTGAGCATAGACTCCTTTTCCCTGCATTTTATTCTCATGCATTATGCCCATAGATGGTCTTTTTGGCATCTTATTTTAACCATTGCACGAAGACGGGTAGAAGCAACAGCAGACCGGTCAAGACAGGAAAATAAAGTCTGATAGAAACCTGTCCTTACTAGCAACCCCACCGGGTAGGTCTGCAAATGGGTTTGTTTTGGGTGCGGTAGTATGGTATTACCTATTTTTTATTCTGATTCCAACAAGAGTTAAGCAATTTTGATTTTGATTTTGATTAAATCAGAACCACCATTCTGATTCCGTTCTTTGCGATGTCATAATCTGAATAACACAGTAATTTTTGAAATCTATACTCTAAATCAATTTGTATTAAAATAGAAAATATTTTTTTCTACTATTAATTGTTTATATAGTATGCTTACAATTTTATTTTACTTTTTAGCATTTATATATC
Organism: Cryptocoryne crispatula var. balansae; assembly: GCA_036172225.1. Taxonomy (NCBI): domain Eukaryota; kingdom Viridiplantae; phylum Streptophyta; class Magnoliopsida; order Alismatales; family Araceae; genus Cryptocoryne; species Cryptocoryne crispatula. Next base: position 8,339,911 of record CM069929.1, on the reverse strand, counting down.
ATAATTTTAATAATATATATATAATTTATTATAATAATATTTTTTTATTGATACTGGGTAAGCAGATGGTTGACTATTTTTTATTCTGATTTCGATAGCTTATATGATAAAAAATATTTCGAATTTGCTATTTTTTATTGAAATTGAATCTTTTTTATAAAATTTTAATATTTAAGAAAATGTTGAATGGACGGAGAAGGAGCTTCATGGTACTTATTTTTAAGAAAGAAAGAGATACACAAGATTATGCAAATTATATAGTGATCAAGCTCATGAGTCATATTATGAAATTATGAAAAATAGTTATTGAGTGGTGATTAAGAGATCGTACAGATATTTCAGCCATGGAAAGGAGGGTTGGGTTTGGGTTTGGGTAGGGTCGGGCTGCCTGACTTGATTAGTTTGCCGACTGACTTGCCTAGTCTTGACCTCGAGTCCTTGATCTGGCGTTTGACCCGGATCTGGTCACCAGACCTCACTTGGAGTCCGTGACCTGCCGACCTGGTCAGGTGGGTCCTGACCGGGTCGGTCAATGGGGCTAACCCTTGGGCTAGCCGCCACTAGCCGTTGAAACGCCCCAAGGCTCCTTGTGGCCTTTATAAGTCCCATACTTTTTCCCTCACACCTCTCCCACTCTCTTCCAAGTTCTTTCTCACTCTTAAACACTTACTCTCTCTTAAATGTTTTAGTAGTGCAATTTCTCTCTAAAACGTTTCAAGATTGTTGATTTTTTGATTCATTTCAATGCTTCAAAGAGATTATTATTTTTAGTTGTGTTACTAACCTATTTGTTTAAGTATTATCTTTATTTTTTAAACTTTTATCAACGTCTTTTAAAATTCATGGCACTCAAATTTTTGGCATGGCTTAGAACGATCCGACATCGCTACATTGCACTTTGATATTGATAACGAAAAGGAGTTCAAGTATTGTGAATGTGCAGAGGAATTTTTTAATTAAAGCATCATCTCGCCGTGATAAAGGACAACATTGCGCTATGCACATGGATTCCACTCGAGATAAGAATCTAATTCCACAGGCATTTACAAGTAATAGAACAATCAAAGGGAGCAACAAAGCAGCATAAGGAGATTGTCCTGGAACAAAATTTTCAACCTTCAAGGCTCGGAGTTCACGTATAAGGGACTGAACAAAAGCGCTCGATGACTCATAAGGATGAAGCTTTCGATGATAGTACGTTAAGGATAATGCTTAATAAATGATATCAATATCTTTATGACATTGATATTTAACTATTATTTTTAGAAATAGGTGACATGATGTAGGCGATGGAGGCAAGTTACGAGTCATTTGCGGACGAAGACATGTATCAGTGTACCGACCGATTTATGGGTCAAGGTCCCAGAAGTGAGAGTGGATGCGAAAGTGAGAGAGGATTGCACAGTCAAGAAGAAGAGCATGAGATTCATGACCTCACACAAGATGACGACTTAATAGTAGATCTCATGGATTGCGTCATCGCACGTCCACAACTAAGACAAACTACCATCATAATGACAATGAAGAATTTGTAGATATGCAAGGAGAAGATCGAACGGGTGACATCACAATGGTTCTTCTATGTGAGCATAGCGACAAATGCTGCAAAGGGACCGTATTACAAGTCCACAATCGACACCATAGCCAACGTTAGTAGGAGAGTGTTTGGATTGACTCCGAAGAAAATATGTAATACTTATCTTTTCGTAGAGGTGGAAGATATTAAACAATATGTCAATTCGTTTGAACATATTTGGCAAAAAAGATGATACATCTTGATGACAAATGACTAGGAATGTTAATTCTCTTTATCTTTCAAACTTATTACTATTTGTCTTTTTAAACATCAAAATTTATAAGTTATGCATAACCTTCTTCTTAATAGGATAACTAAGAAGATAACGATTAACTTTTTAGTATATTGTCAAGTTAGGACCGTCTTCTGAAAGTCCATAGACGCATCCAGATAGGTAAATAATTTTGCTTGATTAATAATTGTGTCATAGATAGATAGAGAGGATCGAGTTGTACAAATAGTAATGGATAACACAATGACATATAAAGTAATCGGAGCAATACTGATAGTCAAGAGACCACATTTGTATTAGGCATTATGTTTCACCCATTCTCTAGATTTGATGTTAGAGGATATATAGGATCCCTAATTGACCAAATTATTAAGGTAACCCAATACGTGTCATCTTTCGTCTACAACCATAACTTTATTCTTAATGTAATAAGGGAGCATTTCAAGGACCGAGATCTCATATAGCCCGATGCAACTAGGTTTGTCTCATTATATTTTTTTGAAGAGTTTAATGCAGGAGACATGTCTTCTTTCTCAAATGATGCTTGCTTTGGTCGCTCCATTAGATAAGAGAAAAGAGCGGAAGGTTAAGATGACAGTAGAGAGTGGAGACTTTTGGTGAGTTGTAAAGAAGACACTTCATATAGTACAAACCTTAGTCAAAGTTCTTAGAATATTAGATAGGGATGGGAAGATAGACATGAGTTATCACTGTGATGCACTTGGGTGGGCAAAGAAGGAAATCACAAAGATAGTGTTGGGTTTCAACAAGTGGTGTGATCTTATCTACTGTCGGTGGGAGTGAATGTTGTATCATTCGATACATGCAATATGTACTTTCTTTGTCATTACATCAAATTATATATCTTGTAGATATTGTTATGCTCTCTATTAACATCTATATGTTGCCAAGAAATTTTTTCAATCATAGATATTATTATAGTCCTTCATTCAAGGCAACCGATGACTTTCTACAGAGTGTGAAAGATGTCATTCGTAGAATACTTAGGAATGACGATCAATCAATTATAACATGTAATAAATTGCATAACTACAGAATGAAGGCATTCCACTTAGGACATCTAGAGTACAACAAGAAGTTATGCTCCTAAAATGTATTTTGAACATTATTTGTAATTTGGATAATTAACTTATTCTAATTATTTTCTAACATACAGTAATGTCATGCAATTGATTGGTGGCTGCAATGTATATTGAATATTATTTGCAATTTGATTGATTAACTTATTCATAATATTTTCTAACATACAGTGATGTCATGCAGTTGACTGATGGATGGACCATGATAAGGCACCGAGGTATGAAGACTTAATGGATGTTGCAATAAGAGTTTTGAACCAAACTATATTGCTACGAGCTGTGAAAAGAATGTGTCAATGTTCAGTCTAATCCATGTAAAGCACAAAAATAGGTTGATATCAAGAAGATTAGAGTAGTTAAGATACTGCCAGTATAACATGAGATTGAAGCCGAAGAATTTGTAGAGAATAAGGGACAATCAAAATGAGGAACAAAAGTGGAAGGAAGAAACAATAGGATGACGAAGTTAGGCGGTCACTATACAAGATGATATTGATTTAGACAAGATTTTCGACAAGCAAAATACATTGCAAGCTTGGGTGAACAATCAATAAGGATTAAGCGAACTTGAGATCAAATCAGAAGATCGAGAATGGGCTCAAGGAGAACTCAACAACGTTCTCTTGCCAAGGAATTTCAGATTCCTCTTTCACTAGCAAAGAGACAAAAGATCAAATAATCTTCTCATCAAGGTAAGAAATTGTCGGGTAAAAGTAAATATGTTTTAACTGATTATTTAGACTTTGCAAATTAGGAAGTAGTTAACGAGGTGCAAGAAGACACATCTGGGTCAAACATCAGAGTTCAATACCGGATATGGAATGATTCAACGTTGAAGAGTAGTAATGAAGGGTTTGACGTCGATGGAGCAACCATCCCAAGCACGTAAAGAAATAAGGTAGAATTACAACCTCAACCGATGTAGTTTACGGGAGAAGAATATTACACTTACGCTACTTAAGATGAAAATCATAGTGTACAGGCTAAAGGAAGAAAACACACAATGAGGTGGATGTGAACACTGTCACGGTCATATAAGAGGATTGAGTCATCTTAAAACTCTTGATTTCATAGTTATCGTTAAGAGGGTTTATGTCAATTATGGTGGATTTGGTAGATCTTATTCTAAAGTGATTATAAATGGGAGTGCAAAGTTGTACACGTATTTATACATTTACAACCAAATATATTATTTCCAAATGTTTTGGAAAGAGTATGTTCATTATGTAAAAGAACAATATATATGATTTGAATAGAAATCAATAAATTTTTTCTAGTCATATTCTCTATTTTTTCATTTTTTATTTTTTATCACTTCCTGATTTTTTAATTTTTTATATAAAAAAATGTGGTCGTTTTTTTTTCAATTGGTTTATATTAAGCTCTTACAATAAGATAAGTTTTCAATTGGTTTATATTAAGCTACTGTGATAAGTTTTTATCTTTTGTATTAGTTATTGATGAATTAACAAAGGTTATATAAGATTTTCTATAATGAATGATGTTTGTAATTGTATAGGATATCATATTGGTCGATAAGACAAACACATCGAATAAGAAGGTAGAATCGCGGAGAAATGTGTTGTTGGAGGCACAAGGTGACAAGCCTGGGGCCTCGTTTCATAGTTTATAAAATCGGCCGATGCACATCAGAATCGGTCAATTTGGATCGGATTGACTTGATCTAATGCATGCCTTGGACAGCTGATCCAAGCCAATTTTGAACCCAATTCCGATCCGATCTGATTTCCCATAATGGGGAGAATTCACCCATTTGTTAGCTCCACCCCAATTCCCTTTCCCTTGATTGATTCTAGGGCTCCCCAACTTCCCTTCAGGCAAGTCCCCTCCCCTCCCCCTCCAATGACCCCTCCGGCAGTCCCCTTCAGTGTCCCTCTGACGTCCTTTGTGGCAAAGGTGAAAATCCCTTTTATGAGGCATGCTTTCCTTCCCCCCGGTCCTTCTCTTCTCCCTCCCCCTAAGTTGCCCCCTTTGCACAATCGATTGTTTAAGGATACCCCCTGTTTGATGCTATTTTGGAGGTGTTAATGCACTCCAAACCCCTATTAAGGGGGTGACTGTCACCAAAGATTGTTAGATCGAAATCGGTCTTAGGAGCGACCGGATCATATCAGATCGATTCTCTAGGAGGATTCCTAATCTAGAATCGGTCTAGATCATAAATTTTTTATTTTTTTCTTTTTAAACGAATTCGTAAAAATCACAATAAATCTCTTAAAAAAATATTAGGCACCTAAAAAAATTAAAAATAACATGAAACACACTTTCATGTGACTATCATTTTCTATGAGATATATTAAGACAAGTGAATATAAAACAACACCTATATTCATTTCAATACAGAAATAAAATTGTATAATTCATATGAAAAAAGTGGTACTTTTCCATTACCACTATCTATGGTATTGGCCCTCATAATCTTCATTATATTGGTTTTCTTGAGTACTCTATTGAGATTGACTAGTCATAATTGGCTCATCTCCATCATGGAATGCCATCTCGCCGAGATCTTGGTCTTGCCAAGGGGGCCGAGATATGAGATCATCTCACCCCATGTAGCCTGGTCCGAAAATTTTTTTTTTCGGGGGGCTTTGCCCCCCCCCCTCGATACCCCCCACAAGGGGCGTTGCCCCCGCGACCTAACCGCGCAGATCGATCCGCGACTACTCTGCGCCTCCCGTTTTTGATAATGTAAACATATTAATATATCTCACTTTCACTTATACTATCACATAAAAAATGTGCTACAAGTTTAATACCATATTAGTATTTAAATAAGATTGTATACAAGTTTTAATCTTTTAGAAACACCAAGATCATCTTTTTGGTATTGAAAGTGCTTTGTAATTGTTCATTCACACAGTTGATGTACAAATTGTGTTATATATTTTCATGCAAATTCATCAATATACTTCTAATTTTATAAGATATTATATTATGTTTCTTACATATATACATTTTGATCCGAAAATCCAAGAAACGATCTCCCGAGATTTTTCCGAGATCTCTTCTCTTTCACCCCCCCCCCGAGACGAAGCTGAGATCTGAGATGGCAATCCTTGATCCCCATATGAAAATAATGACTCGGCCATCTGACTAAAATCATATACAATGTCTGATGCCGGAGCTGGAGGTGAGGATGAATAACATGTCTTGAATTCTGAAGTAGGTTCTAGAGAATTTACTACCCCGTGCTCGTCAATAAAACCCATATGATTCTAGCTTTGATTCTTTTTTTTTACTTGAATGTTGCCATTGACCCAAATCATCTGGCCCTCTCCACTTGTACATGTGTTGTTGGATCCTAAATCACATTCTCTTCTTCCTCCTCCTCCGCCTCCATTTGAACTCCCTTGATTTTTATGTAGGTGGAATGAACTTTTCCTTCTCATCATTTGAGGAGGGTACTTGGGTATTGTCACCGAGACTCGTATGTCTTCACCTGACGTATAGTTTCCTCTTCTTTCCCATTTCCTCTTCTTGTGTACCATGTCCAATATTGTGTTAATACACCTTCAACGATTTGAATCCTTCAAATCTTTTTTTTTTCTTTTTGTACTCTTCTAGATAGTAGAAGGATCTAGAGTTGTGACTGGAGACTCTGGAGCTAGCTTTGGAGTTGTGGTGTGAGGGGGTCCTACTGGATTGATGTTGTACAAGAAACCTAAGTACCACCTTGTTCTTGCATTTGTTCATCTTTATCCTCACCTACTATGTTGTCAAGCTTTTCTTTGACCCATGCTCGATCATTGGAGTCAAATTCTAGAGCTAGAGAGACATCCTTGTCCTCCATCCATGGAATGCAATTTCCCAAGAATCTATAAGGTCTCTCGAGAATTTTTCTCTTCACGCGTCTAAGAAACGAGATCCCCGAAATGAAAATATTCATATAATACCTTTGGTACCTTGATCTCCTCTGCCTATCACTACTCCTAACTTGTTAGATGGCCTTAGTTAAATTTGCTTCATATATTTTTAATTTTGTTATAGAATACATATAAATATGCATCTAGACATTATCGTTTGATAAAATTTTATAACTTGTTATTTTTATGACTATTTATGTACAATTGACTCAAGATGTCATCAATCTCCTATCCAATATTGTTTAAGATACAACTTTAGTCTAACATAAGATCCCTTGTATATCTCATGTTAACAATAGTTCACACTCTCTATGTCACGCTTTTAATTCTCTTATAACTTATTTTGATGTTTAGTATGAGTTCCCTTGTCCTTTTTGAAGAGATTACATGGCATATTGCATTTAAACATGTACATTGATTGGTATTTTCGAGATCCAAATTTTCAAGATTTTTACGAGATCTCTTCTGTTCAGTCTGCATGAGATAAAATGTAGATGATAAATAGCAATTTTTGAGTAAGACATACCCTATATAAATGAAATCTGAGATCCGATCTCCCGAGATTTTTCCGAGAATTTCGGGAGATCTCTTCTCTTTCACCCTTCTGAGATGAAGTTGTGTGAACCTCTTTTTTCTGCGTCTGTTCTTTAGAAAGAAAGACATCTCCGGACCTTTCTAGGAAAATAGGTGATATCCTAAAAATACTAGGTAGTCCGGTGATAGTTTTAAAAATATTAGAACCGAGGTTCGGGTTCTTTGAAAATTTCATTTTTGACCCTTCTCCGCCGGATGGTGCGAGTACCCGGCGTTAACTTACATCGAACAACGGCTCGAACGCCTTTGATTAACCGTCGCGGCAACCTGTTTTTGGAGACATGCACATCCACAAAAAGTAAAGAACTCAAAAGGGTAGCGGCCTTTTGGGTCCGATGAGATGCAAACCGATTTGGTTCGAGTTTGTTTTATTTGTTTGTTGGTTGATTTTTGGATTGACTTGAAAGTCGGTTTTGAGTTTTGGAGTTTGAATCAATTTGTTTGATTGATTTGTTGTTTGGTTTTTTATTTGTTTTGGATTGAATTTGGTTGATTCAAGTTGTTTTGGTTTGAATCTGTTTTGGTTTTGATTTTTGATGAGTTTGAAGTGTTTTAAGCATGTTTGGATTTTTTATTTGGTTTGTTTTCGGAGTTTTCAGATTCTGGATTTTTTGGTTTTGAGTTGGTTTTTTGATCCATTTTGGGTGTTTGAAGTTGTTTGATTGGTTTCTTTTGAAAAGGTTGATTTATGTCATTTATTTGAACAAGATTCGGTGGATTTTAAATTAATTTTTAGATTGCTAAAACCAGATTTTTTGAAGTCGGTTAGAATCTGTTTTGAAGGATTGTTCAAATCTGTTTTTTTGGTTGCAGATTTAATTGGAATCTGAATTTTGTCTGTTTTGGATTCGGTCAAAATCTGATTTTTTGGTTTAATGAGTTTCAAAACCGGTTCACTCCTTTGTTGAAGATCGATGTGAGTTCAAGTTTGAATTTCAGATTTATTTTAATTCTGATTTTTTATTGTTTTGATTTTCAGATTTGATTTAATTCTGTTTTTGTTTGAATTGTTAGATTTTATTTTCTGTTTTTTGATTTTCTGTTTGAATTCACAGATTCATTTTTGAAATGGTTTTATTTTTTGTTTGGCGGTTTGCATCGCCTCCGACCCATCGGGCTACCATCGGGTGCCCGATTTCATGCATCAATATGAACATCAAAGTTTCATTTCATTGAAAGATGGGGTGAAGTACATCGGTGTACAATGTGATTAATCCTTCCCCCAACATAGGTTTCTTTTCACTACTTTGGAAAAATTTTGGCATTACGACGGCATGCCGGCTATTTTTCCAACTTAGTGAAAATTTACCCATCCAAAATAGCCAGCCCTAGCTTAGCCATATTGGGGAAAGGATCGCCGGCTACGGGATTCATGCCCGCGCCTCCGTCCGGGTCGCCGGCTACGGGATTCATGGCCGCGCCTCCGCCCAAGGTGGAGTTCCCCGCTAGGGTGAATCTCCTTAATTTAATGTAGCTTTCGCATTTCTGGTTTTTTATTTGTTAATTTTCTGAAGGCCACTTCGAGCTGGTCCATTCCTTCGGCGTTCAAAGCCGGGCTTCAATTCTTGCTTGAATTTGGGAGGACAGCTTCTAGGAGGGAAAGCCGGACTCGTGAAAGGGCCGTTGAGGCTCTCTCCTCCTTTGATGTGTTGAGGGGAGAACCGGACCCGTGAAAGGGCCGTTGAGGTTCATTCCTCACTTGATGTGTTGAGGGAAGAACCGGACCCGTGAAAGGGCCGTTGAGGTTCATCCCTCACTTTGCCGGTACAAGCCACAAGGGGGCCGCTGCAACCTCTTCTTCTGTTTTCTGCTGCAAGGGAGCTGGAAAATGGACTTTTTTGAAGGCCTGGATTGGGTGCCAGACGTGGGCTGGGAATGGACCTGTTTGGGGTCTGTTTGTGGGCTGGACAGGGCCTGAACAAGTGTGTATTTGGGTGGCTGCAGGAGGGCCGAGATGGGTCTGCGCAAGGGCATTTGGCTGGACCGAAAGTGGACCTGCAGGGGGTCTGCTAAATGGGCTGAACAGATCCCGAATTGGACTGGGCAAGGGCCAGATTTTGGGCCTGATATGTGGGCTCGGACTGGGCCTGTAGAAGGGCCAGCAGGTGGGCCGAAATGGGTACGGTTCAAGGCCTGGGTAAGGGCCAGGAAATGGGCCGATTATGGGCCAGCCTGGGGTCTGCTGGATGGGCTGCAAGGGGGTTAGAACAGCAGGCCGAAAGAGGGCTTGAGCAGGTCCTGCAGGTGGGCCTGATTGGGCCGAGGTTGGCATGAAATGAAGCTCAGCCAGGGTTCTGTTTTTGGGTCTGTTTCTGGTTGGTCTGAGAGGGTGCTGCAGGAGGGCCGGTTGTGGGCCTGCAGGTGGGCCGGATTTGAACTGAACTAGGGTCGAAACATGGGTTGCATATGGACCTGGATTGGGGTCGTGTATAGGCTAGGAATGGACCTGTTTGGGGACCTAAAAATGGCCTGTCCAGAGGTCAGCGTGGTCCTCTCTAAGGGGGTTTAGTTAGGCCTGGGTGAGGCATTTTCTGCCGATGAATAAAAGGCAGAAAAAGGGCTGCTAGAATAGGTTGAAAAGAGTGCCCTTAGAGGGCTACATAGCTAGTACGTATTACTCCTTCCTACCTTGCCTTCTTCTTCTCTTCTTCCTCCTCTTCCTCTTGGCCGCAGGCAGCAGGTGCAGTGGGTAGCAGGTGCGCAGTGGGCAGCAGGTGCTGTGGACAAACCGGCAGCCTATCGGCGTCTGAAGAAGCCCCCCCTGTTGCTGGTGCGCACCTCCTTTCTTATAGAGGGTGGGGGGCAGATGAAGAGCCAGGCTATGTGCTGTACGTGGATGGCTTTTGGCCTTCCCCATGGTGGTTACACCATTAATTCCAAATTAATGGCTGGCTGTCCCTTGATCTCCCCCTGGCCTCTTCGGTTTCCCCCCTCCATAAACTGACTAATGAATGGGCTGAGGTGGCAGGTGGCTGGTTTGGTGCGCACAGGGGTGCTGATGTGGCTGAATTGGGCCTGTTTTCAATGGCCGCGGCCCACTTCTTCCCTTTCTTATGGGCCTGTACGTAGGTGGGCTATGGGAGCTGAAAAATAATTATATTAAATGAAATAAAGGGCTGGACAGCTGGAAATAGTGCCCCTGGGTCAAATTGAGGCCTGCTTTGGCCCGATTAAGGTCTGGGCCAGCTGGAGCCTGGTCCGATCATGCCATTCCCCCCCTTTTTTGCTGTTTTTTTTTTGAAAAATCTGATGCCAACAGAAGTCAAGATCCGAGACGGCAATCTTTGCCTTCATCCATGTTATATGTTAATGTTCTTCTTGAAAAAGGTATTCCAAGTCAACAACCCCTTGTGATAGACCTTGACCAAATGCATTGTATCTTTACTCATAAAGACCATATGCAAATCTTTCTTCAGAAATTCTTTTACGATCCTCAATATTTTTCATTCTTACCCGCATGTTGTAATGGCAAAACACTACTTTGTTCAAGCTCTCACTCTTCAGCCCGTTCTTTCTGTGTATCAAGTTTAAAGTGCTTCGGTTCCTCTCACACTATTTTGAACTAGTGTTTTGACTCAACGATCAGTGAACTCGGTGTGTAATGACATTAAAAAAGCAGTTAACATAACTCAAATGTTATCAAACATGTTGGGAGAAACTTTGTCATATGAATATCATAGATTTAGATCTTCGTAAACTCCAATTATATGCTTATACGAGGATATTTGAAATATGATATGAAATATAAATTAATTTTTTGGTTTTCAAAACTCAATTACTCATATATCGATAAGCAATCACTCACTTCAACTTTCACTTTTGTTTTGTCCTGCAAGGACTTGCATAAACTTTGTATCGTCGACAACGTGCCTAGTATAGCCTTTTGAGTCATTAAATACTTGTCCGCCATACTATTTTCTTGGGTTTAAGAAATATCTTATAAAAAGAGTAGATAACCATTAATGACATTTTTTAAACATACTAACATGAAATGTATGAAATATAACATAAGCCAAATACATGCAGCCTAAATGTCTTGGTGGAGTGTTTTATCCTATCTGTTATATGTTATTTTCCATCATTTCTTGTAACTCTTTAGATGTTTCTCTTTGATTTTTAACCTGATTTTGTCCATTGCATCATATAAGTATCCCATATAGTTTTATTATTTGAATTCTCCAATCTCGACATATGTATTACGGGTTCTATCATGGACAAGTAATGTTGTATTATTTCCCACCATCTATTGTTCTCAATAATGTGTTCCATCTTTGTCAATATATCAAACTGGTCCATTCTGCCATGATGGTCAGCCTTATAATCGATCTATGATGATGAAAGTATGAATCTCTTTAAATCATGTTGATGTCTAAGTATATTTTCTAATGCAAGAAAATGCATGGCAAATTTTATTAGATCAGGTCGCATTAGATCGTGACTATTAATACATTCTCTTATGATATGCAGGAGTCTAAGATACCGATATATAAATGATGTAATTAATTGTCCTTGGCTCATTAAGGACCCGATAGATGTCTCATTCCTAATACCCTCCAACATCAAATCAATGGAATGTGCAACATAGGGCACCTAAAATAAGTGTGGTATGGCCTTCATCAATTTCTTCCTTGCATCCCCTTATAAGAAATTTCATTGTCAGTGACAAACTGAACAATGTTATTTTCACATATTTCTTTGACATCATCGTTCATGAGACCAAACAAGTAGTATGCATTTTTTATTTGCCTAGATGCATCAATAGTTTCAAAAAGTAGGTGCCCTCTGAACAATAAATGAGAAAGTTTATCATTGATCTCTTGATGATTTCAGTCTATCCATTGCACATTATAGTGCAGCTCCACTCTTGAACTCGTCTATCCACGAGATCAACTCATTGACCTATGAGTCTAGCGCACCCTTATAGATATATTTTGAAGTTGGAACTTTTAATCCCAGTCCAACCTCTTCAATGGCATCAATTGTCGTTTGGAAATATGAATTCTTGACCACATGTGTAAGGATACTTGTATCAAGTTAAGATAATGTTGTTAATACTCACTTCAAATTTCACTAATATAAAGAGATATTTAGCATAAGTGAAGTATTATATATACATGCATGAAAAATTATTTACATATGCTTCATTGCCTTTTTTGCCGTCCCCATGTAAGTTTTAACTCTTATCAATATCAAGGCTTTGCTTGATACTTCTTTGCCCTTGGTCATTTTGCTTGTACATGGCAATGCCAGTTGACAACCGAACTAACTGTGATCGGCGAAACTTACTTTCTCTGTTCACTTGAGGTGTAAGGCGAGTGTTAGGATCCACATCTGAACAATTAGCCAAAGACCCTCTTTTTCCCCTTTTCCTCTCATCTTCGCGAGGTTGAACCTTACTTACATGTATAGCTCTTCTCATTTGTGCCTCACTATTATCGAAATGTAATAAAGACCCTTCAACTTGCACGGTTGAGATTCATTTTTTTTTACTTCCTTCCATGAGATTTGTATCTAGTAGTTGAGCAACTCATCGTGCAATTTGTCTTTGCTCAATGTGGATCTTCCTTTGTGATGTTTGATCAGTTAAGTATGTTCTCATTTCTACTCTAAGTTTTGTCGATACCTTGTCACATTTCTTCACGTTCTCACCCATCCGACTTGTGTTATTTGAGGTGATAGACATCTCTATTCATTTCCTTCTTGTATCATTTACATTTAACTCCTTTCTTGGCCACATGTAACATATGTCCGTGTTGTCATGCATTGTCCTTATATGTGGGGGCAAGTTGCTCTTCTTTCGATATTTTTTATGTATACAAAAAAATAGATCAGAGTCTAAAAAATATATAAAAGACAATTAGACTCATTCCACCCCCTCCTAGCTCTCCCTCACCCCCCTTTTGACTGTGACAGCCACCCTTTGGGTGATTGTTTAGGGGTGGTCCTCTCTCTCACCCACCCCACTGCCCCGCACCCCTTTCCAATTGCAAAATAGTCACTTGAAGGGGTGACAGTCACCCTGTTGGGTGATTGTTTAGGGGTAAGAGCACTTCCTCCCCCTCCCGGCTCCCCCTCGCCCTCCCCTCACCCCCATTCGATTGATTGTAAAATAGTCACCCGAATGGGTGACAATCATCCCTTCGGGTGATTGTAGGGGTGGGAGGATTTAAGATGGTGGCTGTGCAGACTGTCACCCCTTGGGGTGACTAATTTTCCCCTAAGGGGGGATCTTTCATGCCCATTGGGGGGGGGTTACCCCAAATGTTGATCACACGTGCGGGGGTATCTAGCACGTGAGGGTCCCATGAGGCAAATTTTAAGGGTGGGAGAGGAGTGGAGGGGAGAAAACATATCTCAAAAGGGGGATGAAAGCTTTTGTTGGAGGGGGCCACTAGAGGGGGAGGGGAGGGGAATTGTTGGGGTGGAAGGAAATTGGGGTGGGGTGGAAATCGGGACCGATTCATGGGAGAATTGGACTAGAATCGTGCCCAAAATTGGACCTGATTCTGGAAAGATCCGTAACTTACTGACTTCTAGAGTATCGTCCTGGATTTCGAGAATGGGCCGATTCATGATCGATTCTCATGATCCGGGCTAATTCGATCAAGAATCAGCTGTTTCTGATCTGAATCGGCCAATTCTGCAAACATTGACTGTCACCCCTTGGGTGACTGTGTAGTAGGGGTGGGAGTCACCCCTCTAAGCGACTGTGCAATCGCCTCACCACCCTTTCGAGGTGGTGATTGTAGTCCTCCCTCTCTTAAACAGTCACCCATCACCCCTTCGAGTGACTATTTTGCAATCACCCCTGCACAGTCGAGGGTGGGTGAGGGGTGGGGGACCGGCACTGGAATGGAATGGGGGTGATCGGTGGCTTGTTCGTTCCCATTTTGGATGGTCTAATTGTTGGATATTTTTTTTAAATATGTTCTAATTGTTTTTCTATGTGTAGGAAAAATGTTGGTTAATGAGCAACGTGCCCTTATATGTTGTGGCATTGGATGACAACACGAATATTTGTTAGATGTTGACAAGAAGAGAGTTAAATGTGAATGATAAAGGAATGTGAATGGAGATATCTATTTTTTTAAAGAACACATTGATGGGATGGGTGAGAATGTGAAGAAATGTGACAAAGTAACAACGGAGTTTAGAGTAGAAATGAGGGTATACTTAACCAGTCAACCATCATAAATGAATATTCAAATTGTGCAAAGATAGGAATTGCATGATAAGTTCCTTGAGCGGCGAAATACAAATCTTATCGAAGGAAGTCGGAAAAAATGAAAATCAGCTGTACAGGTTGAGGTGTCTTTATGAAGTTCTGATGATTATGAGGCATAAATGAGAAGAGCTATACATGTAAGTAGGGCTCATGCCCGCGAAGATGAGAAGAAAATGGGGGTAGACGTATCTTTGGCTAGATGTTCAAGTGTGGATCTTAACACTCATTCTACACCTTAGGTGGACTAAGAGAGTGAATTATGTTGATCACAATCAGTTCAACCATCAACTAACACTGTCATGTACTGACAAAATAACTTAGGGCAAAGAAGTATCAAGCAAAATCTTGAAAGGAGTTAAAACTTCAACTGGGCTGCAAAGAAGGGTTTGAAGCCATAGTTGTCAAGGCGACAAGGCTTACAAGGCGCTCGACGGCCCTTTTACAGCTTAGGCGACAAGGCGTCCGCCTAGGCGTTGCCTAGGCGATAAGGCGGAGTATGAAGAAGGATAAGGAATGTAAGTCTCACATGTCATATACATTATATAACAGTTCTAAAAAATGCTAAAAATGTAATAAAATTGACATGTATTAAGACTTTAAGAGTAAAATTTCTATAAAAAACTTCAACAACATAACATGTACAAAAAGTAAATATAAATTTAAGAGAACAAGTCAACAACATAAAGTAAATTGACTTACCGAATAGAATGATACATACTTTTTGAATCATGTTGCCTTCATTCATTCTCTAAAAATCTGCATACCACTTTTCATTACACATACAAAATACAAATACCAAATAGGCAAATACCAATTTTGTCACAACCTATCCTCAACTACCATCAAGTAAAATTAAAATCACAATTAAACAAGGCACAACAAAGAAAAAATGTAAACAAAATACATGAAAATCCTAAATGTCTCAACATGACAAACATTTAAATTACAAAACCAAAGTCTTAAATTTTTAATCCAAACATGGATTTCTCAAGAGTGGTGTCTATTTCAATGTTCTCCTCATTGTTGTCATCACCGTCATCATTTTCTCTATCTGCTACCCACGTTGCTGCATCCTCATCCTCATCCTCATCCTCATCATCATCATCATTTGCATATTCTTCCTCTTCAATAAATTCTTCTTCACCATCACTCCCTTCATTATCCCTCAAGGGTTGTGATATACTTGCTCTTTTAGCTCTATCTTCTGAAGCTCCCATTGCAATATCCACGTCTTTCCATATTAGATCATCACCTTCATTTTATTGAGGAAGGTCAAGTTTAAATTAAATTGAAAGAAAGTAAATAATTAATAAAGAAGTGGTGATGATAGCATCCTCTTGTAAAATTTCACCACCTTTATGAACTGCGTCCGAGGTGTTTTTAATCATCTACTCACAACCTCAATCTAAATCTTGTAAGCATATAGGGTCATATTACTCTGGATGAATTTTCATATCTCTAAATCTTTCATAGAGATGTTTATTATATTGGACATAGACCAAATCATTCAACCGCTTGTGCTCCAACCGATTCCTTTTTTTAGAATGAATCTATATAGATAAATTAAAGACATGTTAGGTGGCATCATAGTTAACCATAACAATTACAAAGTACCAAGAATACTTACATGCTCAAATATACTCCACTTGCGTTCACAACCGGATGAACTACAACATAGTCCTAAAATCTTCAATGCAACAACTTTCAATTCCAGTGTCTCCACCAAATTGCATCCACCATTCTACTTCATCAAAAAAAATCATTAATTCAAGATAACTAAATTTGACATGAACATTTGATATACTCAAAGTTTCAAAAATATACTTACATGGAAGCTTCTTATCACGTGATCTTGTAGCAAAAGGAATGTCAAACATTCCTCTTTCATTCAAGTACATTGAAACTTGTTCCCCTATCTTATCTTGCATTTCTGGATTTGGCAACAATTTCTCAACATATGTATAAAAAGCCTTCTCAAATTTTGCAACACCATGCATAATGTTAGATCTTGCCTCAAAATAAAATGCCTCAAAATAAAATTTGGGATTTAAGAAGTAACCAGCTGCATATAGAGGCCGTTGCATTTGAACCTCCCATCTACGGTCCATAATTTTTAAGATAGGACCATACTTAACTATTTTTGAACCAAAATTTTTAATGATCTTGTCTTGCACACTCCATGGCAGCATAAATATATCCCATAGTTGGTTTTTCATCATCATCAACCAACCTCATGACCTGTAAAAGTGGTTGGCATCCTCTGAGTATTTCTTCAACCCCGTGTTAAAATTTAACTTGGAAAACAATTGAAGATACATTCAAGGAAGGTGGAGTCGGGACCGGGTCGGTTGGGCCCAAAACCGACCCGGGTCGGCCGGGGTCGCCAAAAATATTAATAAAATATTAATTTTGGGGTCGGGGTCTTGGGTCGGGACCAGGTCGGTCGGCCCCAAAAGCGACCGGGTCGGGCTCGGGTCGCGACTCGGCGAACCATGGATACATTCTTCTCTGCATTTGTCTTTCCCCATACACTTTTGTGCCAAGCATCGGATGAGAATAACTTCTACAAACCTCTTTTGACAACATCATCAAACAACCTCTCTAAGGTGAGAAAGGTAGTGGCAAATTGGGTGACTCCACATCTAACAAGCTCCTTGCCTTTGTCTCTTTTCTCATAAAGTCCAGCAATTGAGTATGGTTATAGATATAAGTGGTCAACTTCCTAGCCTTTGAAATGATTGGTGCATAGGCTTTCAGCTTTCCGATGTCCTCTAACATAAGATCAACACAATGAGCTGCACAAGGTGTCCAAAATATGCTCTTTCTTTTGTCCATCAACAACTTATCGGCAGCAATATTATATGATGCATTATCTGTAACTATTTGAACAACATTAGTCTCGTCAACTTTCTCAATCATGTTATCTAATAGTTGGTATAAAAGGGTAGCATCCTCTTTCTTATCTGAAACATCAACCTACTTCATAAATTAAGTCCCCTTTGAACAATTTATTAAAAAATTGATCAATTTTATTTGTCTTTTGTCAGTCCACCCGTCACACATAATAGTGCAGCCATATACCTTTCAATGCCTTTTGTATTCTTCAAGCATTTGACCTGTGCGTTCCACCATTCTTTTGAGGAGAGGGACTTGTAATTGATGATAGCTAGGAGACTTGCAACTAGATCCTAGACGCCCTGCATTCTCAAACATAATTTCAAAGTTTCTTAATTTAGCAACATTAAAAGGAATTTCGGCATCATAGAACCATGTTGCCATAGATTCTTCAAAGTTCTCTTTCTTTACTTTTTAAAATTTACTCCCCAAAGTACCTTGTCTACTTTGGCCACTTCGTCTAGCATCAACAAATTGTTCCGTAGACTTCCTTGCAAACATATCCATTAAACCTTTACCTTTGGCTTTGACATGTTTTGAAGTGTCTAACATCTTTTTCTTTGTTGTAGAAATAGCCCTCGGTCTGGAAATTGCCTCCGTTTCCTCATCATCTACGTCTTCATCTTCATCTTCCTCGCCGTCATCAACATCAGTTATGGAAATAGTCATTTTTCTCTTTTTATTTTTACTCGTCCATGCTAACATTTCTTCAGCAATGTCCTTTGTGGTTTTTGGATATTTTTTAACATCATTATATCCTTATATCAAATGTTCATTTTGCCTCTTTATCCCTCCATTTATCATCAATCCACATAGATCACATTTGGCATGTTTTTTATCATTTTCCGATGGCCAATGTGCATATTTCCATCAGGGATCATTGGACTTTGCTCTTTTTTTTTCTTCTGTCTCAAATGATTCCATTCTATTGTTACTACCAGCACCGGAAAGCCCTTCCATGAATATAATGAAAATATGCACCGTCAAATAATGAAATAAACAAATTAAATAAATTACACCATGAAGTCAAACAATATTATAATTAAGCACTATAAACTGTACACTATCCAGACATAAACAATAAAAGAAGGGCGAAGTTAAGAAGTCGATCAAAATATTGGCCTTGACAAAACTTGAAACTTGTTTGATATTGAAATAAATGAAGTGTATAAGATGATGAAAGTGTGCTTAATATATGTTAGAAGGTTAAACTTGAAGGATGGAATGAGGAAAGATGGATAGAAGAATCAAAAAAATCAAACTCTACAAACTAAGTTTACCGGTCGCGGAGGTGAAAGAGGAGGATATCTTCTGTGAAATGAGAAGATCAGTGGAGGAGGAGGAGAATGATGGTGAAGAGGCGTCGGAGCTTCCTTCCAAACCCACTGACTGCGGTGGCGAGGAGTTTCGGCGATCGCGGCGGTTAGGAGTTCCGGCGTTGGGAGGAAGTTGTAGGCGCTCGTTGTGGACTTGCGGGTTCTGTCGGGTGCTTCCGTGCGGAGGAGCCGGTTCGAACGCACGTGAGTTTAATTGAAAGAACTGGCCGGGCTGAGCTGGTGAGGAGAACCGGCCGGTGCTTAAAGAACCGGCAGCGATTTGAGGCTAAGGTCCGCCCCAGGCGAGCGCCAAGGCGACCGTCGAGCGCCTTGTGCGCCTAAGCGGCCCAGGTGGGTGCTTTTTCCCCCTTCCGCAAGGCGAAGGGTCTAGGCGGGCCATCCGCAGCGCCTTTACGCCTAGGCGGTGCCTAGGCGCAGCCTAGGCGTACGCCTTGACAACCATGTTTGAAGCATATTTGTAAATAGTTTTTTTTATGTAGGTATTAGAGCACACTCGACAACAAGTGAAGGTCTTGGCCACATGAAGTTGAGGGTCGTGGTGTCTTCAGGTGGTAGCCAGGTTGGAGGGGTCATGACGAGAAGGCGGTGCGTCGATGAGCCTCTCTGGTGGTACGTAGCTTTGTAAGAAGCTTTTCAAATGTTTCCAAAGGTTGTACTGCAGCGCATAAGAAAAACATGGGACGATGTTGGTGAATCCATGAAGCTGCAAGGCCTTGGCGGGGTTTGGAAGGGTGTTCCAAGGGCAGGGTACAGCTCCAAAGATGATGCTCGACTATCCAGCTTACTCTGACGGCTTGAGAAGGCTGAATAAAGGATGAATAGGGGACGTCATTGGGAGTTGATGGAGGCGAGGAAGGGGATTGTGGGAGGAGGTCGGAAGGCTGGCGGAGGCTCTAGAATGGCCGTATGGATCTGAGATGTTACATGGAACGATGAATGAAGATCATAGGGGAATAAAGAGAAGACGACTATCGGCCGAGATGGAGAGAATGTTTGGAGGTAGTCAATCAAAAGCTGGAATGAATTGGAGAAACTGAGGAAGAAGAACAGTAATTGGGAGGGGAGAAGAGAAAGGGGAATGGTATGGAGACCGAATAGAGAGAGGAGGAAGAGGGATCGAAATTGACCTACTGCTAGGGGCTGGAGAGGAAACCAAGAGCACCCGGGGGGTGAAAAACTACCTATCTAAGAAGGCGGTGGGATGTCGGCTTGTTTAGCTTCCTTCGAATCTCGTGTCGACATCAATGTCAGGGAAGGTGAGAGAATAGAGCCTCTTGCCCGAACCCGATCAATTGAATCAACTTTTCATCGTATTCATCATCCTTGTTGCTACAATAATGGCTTA
Source organism: Cryptocoryne crispatula var. balansae (assembly GCA_036172225.1). Classification (NCBI taxonomy): domain Eukaryota; kingdom Viridiplantae; phylum Streptophyta; class Magnoliopsida; order Alismatales; family Araceae; genus Cryptocoryne; species Cryptocoryne crispatula. The sequence continues at coordinate 8,319,720 of CM069929.1, read as the reverse complement.
TATAAAAGTCTTTGGGAAATTACAAGTAAGACCCTATAAAATTCTAAACTCCGATTAACTCTGAAGTATCAATAAGAAAATATGAAAATTGTATAAAAACAAATTTAATTCTACTAATTATTTAATACAAAATATCTCAACGTCTCCAAATGTGAATACCAACATCCTTGATCTTTTTATCCGTCAGATTTGATCTGGTCCTTGTTAGGATGTGAACAGAATTCGATTATCTATTATTTTCATTCGATTCCAATAGAAGTTAATAGATTTGAAGTTTTTTTGTATCCTATGAACTATCAAAATCGGGTATTCCGATAGTTTAATCTGAAAATAATTTTGCATGTGTTTATTTGATCTTGATAAAAAATAGTACATATATGTATACATTAATATTATAATAAATAAAAATATATAAATTATTAAAATTATGATTTATAAATGTTTAAAAAGTAAAAAATTTTAAACATATTAGATCAGCAAATAATAATGAGATTTATTTGCTTATGTTGAAAAATGATAAATGTTATATATTTTGGAGATTATTGGATTATTCAGATTCTAATAACAGAATCAAAATCGGAACGGAATTGGAATGCCATGGTTCCAATTTAATTGAACCGGAATCGAAATTGCTTAACATTTATCAGAATTGAAAAAAAATAATGCTGATACCAAGTCCGACCCTTTGCAACTCTAAATCTTGTTTTTCCACCGTTGCAACTTGCCTTCTCCTTTCTGAACCGCTGAATGATCATTGGTTTTACATACGAGACTATGAATTTTATGGTCTCAAATTTTACCAGTGATACTATGAGAAATATTGTCAGTGCTAAATTTCTGTCAATTTCCTTTATCTATTAGATACCTTCCAAAATATATATCTAAAACATTTAAGGTGAAAAGGGATGAATCTTTTTCTTGCTGCTATGGAACTCAAATGAAATGTGTACAGGCAAATGTGATGTCATGAAGTTAGAGGACCCGTTCTATGGTGGGCTAGTTTGAAGGTGAAAGATTAGTTTACCATGGAGGTATCAGCATACTGGTTACCCTTTTTAGTGAAGCATAATTGCTTTCAACCTGTTAGGAATCCAAGTTTTAAGTTTCTTATTTTCTTGAGAGTTCATTAAGTGTGCACCTTGTATTTTTGCTTCAGCAGGAGTGAATTTGTATACTTGTTTTTTGTATAGAACCTTAAGAGATCACTCATTTTTGAGATTTTGCATAATTTATTTGTTGATACTGCATACTAGATTAATAAAGCTTCTCTTTTATTGCAGTGGAGGTTTTATTATACTCTCCAGATCGTCCTGTGGTAGATTTTTCAGCAATTTTTTTGTGGCTAATGGCTGTTTCAACCATTATTTGTGCATCAGTCTGGGGAGAGTTCATCGCGTGTGAGCAGGTTGATGAGCATTATAAGCATCTGACACGGAAGGTTTTCCTATTGTTAACCCTTTTCGTTATATAGTATTGGAGACCAGACTTTAATTCTAGTTGTTTGTCTTCTTATTCCATCATTTGATGTTACTGGGTAATGCTGCTAATAGCTGTCTTTTTACCACTTAGCCGCCATTTCCTGTATTCAAGGGTTTCAGGTTTGTGATTGAACCTGGGTCTGTCCAGGTCCAGTGAAAGCCTGGAATCAATCTAAATTAGTCTGACTCAGCCTGGACTTGGTCTTGCTCAGAGGGCTGTCCAATCCCAGCTGGTTGTGATAGTTCAGCTGTGAGAACTGATAACGGCTATGGGTCCACTGCAACAAAGACTGCAGAATTAGAATCGGGATCCAGATTGGTGGGTGCCAATTCCGATCTGGATCGGATCAACCAAATCAGCGGATCCATGTGAAGAAAATTGGATCCTGTCAGCCTGGATCAGTCATTTTTTAAAAAAATGCAAAAATGCAAAAATCAGAAAAAATAGAAAACCGAAAAAAAATAACATTCAAACATTCAAGCACACATGCTTATCAATTTGAGAGGTATCAAGACTAGTACACAAACTATATTTTATCGATTTTATGATTCAATAAAAGTACATGGTACAAATGATATACAATACAAATGGGTACGTATCCATATCCATGATGCTCTCATTAGACTCCTCATTCTTTGGATTTTCTGAAGTTTATTGTGAATGAGAAGTCATAATGGGTACATATCCATACCTAAATAATGATTGGACCATGTCACTAAACTCATACTTTACCTCGGGTGGCGGATGTGTTGATAGACTGTGTCTACGTTGCACTTAGATCTGGATAGGTATGCTGCATATGCATCACAAAATCCCACTTGTGCCAAATGTTAACTTTGACCACTAGAATGTTGGCATTAGGCCAAATCATGTTCTCCTTATCCAAGTTGAGCTTCACTTGTACATGCACTTGTATCAACACCTATCCTTGCACCTTCACCTCCTTGTCATTGTCGTGGTATATTTGCAATTGTATTTGAGTTCCTACTAGATAAAGAGGGTGCTTGAGTACTCTCATTTGGACTTACCGGTCTTCTCATGATATCTTATTTTCTTTTCTTTTCAACTTTTTTTTTCTACCTATGAATTTGCTCTAATACTACGCTAGTACATCTTCAAATGTTTAAACCCTTTAAACTTGTTGGAACTGGCCTTTGCCTTCGGTGTACCATTCTATCTTTAAGGAGCTGGAGCTAGATCTAGAACTATTGTAGGTTGTGTTTTATGTTGAACATATTCATCAACAACCCACACATTGTCAAGTTCCCCTTCAGCCCATGGCCCCACGCACGAATATCTAGGTCGAATTTTTGAGGTGGTATTTCATTCTTGTCCATGTTTGTCTTCCATCCAAGCTGTAAGTTGCTGGAATACGTATGCCGCACATTGTTTAACAAGGCACCACCTTGAGACATTGAGGCTTACATCTCCAGGCGAGGTGCTTCACCACCTTGATGAGGTTTATGCCTTTTCAAACACTTTTTTTTTCTCATAAAGAACACATTGATTTTATTTTTTGAGTATTTTTTTTGAATCTATAGAATTTATTTGATTGTAATGTCTATATAAATAAAAATGTCAAGTACAAAAAATACAATTGTTGAATGCATTATTTAAGTTTAAATGTTATTGAAACAAAGTTTTACATATTTTTTACTTTGAAGTATTAATCAAACATTGTTTATTCATATAACATAGAAGTTTAAACAATCAATAATTAATTATATTTTGTTTGATGGTAAAAAAATTTATGTCAATGATTAGTGATTATTTATTTAAATGTTCTTATATTATGTATTTATTCTTAAATTGGTGCTTAATGTTGTAATAAGTTTTAATACTCATAGTTAAATGATTGCATGATTATTTATTTACATATTCATAGGTTATGTATTTTTTCTTAAATTGAGGCTTATGTCTCGTGAGGTTTTGGTAAAACTCCTCAAGACTTTACAAGCATTGATTCCAGGTTAATATTAGTTGACTCTTCTCCTGGTGTTTTTGCTCTTCTTTGTTATGTGTTGGCACCAAAAATTTACATACAAGAATATTTGGTTCCTTATGTATCCAGGTCCGAGATGCATGAAGGATCTATATACACATATAGACACATGCATGCAGCCCTTGGAATGTCCTATATACATGATTGGGCTTCTCTTGGCTATAATATATGGATGCTAATACTAAGCATCAAGATAGGTTATCTACATGGATGGTTATGGACTTAGCACATAGACTAGACTAAGTTCTATACAAGTAAAGCAATGAGTTTGCCTCCCTCGTGACCTCGAAGGCTACATGGATGCCTAGACATGGCTAATTGGTAGACATGCATTGCCAATTAATGTATAACCGTAGTCGGGAGAAACTGTTATGCATATATGAAAGGCTAAACATGGTGGATGAAGAGCAATTTCATCAAAATATGAGAGAAGTAGAATCTGTCAGATCCAAAATGTGACCGGATTGATAAGAGAATTCCTTTTTTTTCATTATTTGGTTGTAATCAAACGTCAGTACTCCTACATAGCCTGAGCATGGGTGACAGGGTGAGGGGGTGCGAGATGAAGAGGGTAAGGGTCTCTTTGACCCGACACATGTTCAAAACTTAAGGGAGAACATATCCTCTCTAATCTTGGCTTTATCCAATATCTGGTTGCACATATCTGGTTCATGAGGGTCTGGAATACGTTTAAGGATGAGAGAGCCTATCTTCTCTTAGCCTTAATATCATAGATGCTTAATTAAGTATCTATCATGTCATGTCATGACAACAAAGCAAAAAGCAATTGGATATATACCTGACTTCTATTGGGTGATAAGCAGGAAATTGAAGCCCGAAGATGGAGAGGGCAAGGCTAATCGGCCCTGATAATGCTCAGAACTGGAGGATTCTATATCTCTTTCAATCTTTACCCGATAGATGCTCAAATCTGCACCAGGATAGCATAAGAGCGGACTCCAGTGGAACTGTTATAAAGTCTGATAGCTGCGGTTGAGAGGAGAAATGAAGATGAAAAGATCAGGGAATTATCTCACCTGATTGCATCTATACTTGTATGTAATTAAAGAGCAATGAGCCCCCTTCAATCCAAGACCAGTTGATGGCCAATTAGGCACCAGATATGGCAGAATTGAGGCCCACTGGTTCTGCTGGCAGAAACATGTCTTCACAGCTGAGAGGGAGGAAAAAGATGAAAAGGAAAGAAGAATTCACGTACCTATTGAGTTTGAAAGATGCTAAAGGCTGTCCCTTCTTCAAACCTGACCGGATGTAGGGTCAATTCCTACCTGATGGCAGCAGACCTGAAGCCCGATGGATCCAATGTAAGGAGATATTGCGACAACAAGGAGAGGAGAAACAAGATAAAGAAAATAAGACATGCTCACCTGGGCGACCTGATGACTGTTTGGAGGAACCAAGCAGGGCTTCTTCTTCAACCCAAGGCTTGGAAGATCCTCAACTGTCCACCGGAGCAATAGGCTATGAAGCCCGATGGTGCTTTCAGCCAAGGGAGGTTGCTGCAAGGGAGAGGAAAGAAAATGAAGAGAATAAAGGGGAGCTAGTCCTTTTCTTTATACCAGAACATGCAAGGATCTCCTTAAAAGGGTCAATTGGTCTTTGAATCGTCTTTGGTGAATAAAGGAGAGCTTGGGTCCTTGTCGACCCCAAAGAAAATGTTGACTTGCCGCCACATCTGTTGTTCCTAGTGGGGCTAGAGTTGACTCATTTAAATAAAGGAGAGGTTCTAACAATGACGAGGGTGCAAGATCCAATGGTCATGATAGGTCAATGACTTAAGTTATGAATTAATTATGTTCTTATTGGGTCCTTAATAGGATATTGGATCCTACTTGATTATGATTGGTCATAATTAAGTGAAGGAGATGAAGAGATAATGCTGAGGGCATAAGATCCAATGGTCAAGATACATTTATGACTTAGGTAGTGGATCTTATCCCTAATGTGTCCTTCATAGAATCTAGATTCTGTTTAAGTGCAAAATTGATACTGCCTCATTCTCTAAGAATTAATTGGATTAAGATTTGATGATGTTTGAATGGAAGTGGCCCAAGGCCGACCCCTTGATGGGCCTGATTTGCCTAAGGCCCAACAGTACATGTTTCATATGGATGGGTCAATTTTTAATTGGATAATGGGCCCCTATAAGAGAAAAGCCCAATTGAGACACAAATGAGAAGGAGCTTAATGGGCTTGATTTGGTTAGCGTGTGGCCCATTAGCACAAGTTTCGGATTTAATGGAAATTGGGATGAATATAGGCCCAATATCAATTTTTTGTGGTCATATGGTTCAAATGGTATACAAATGGGCTGATGTCAATGAAAGATAGGCCCAATCCAAAATCCAAAATGATATATGAACCGACTTATGCAAAATATTAGATGTTATCATAATTCCAAGACTCTTAATGAGCCCGATTAAATAAAGAGCTCAAATAGGCCCTTCAAGATCAAATGTATGATCTTGATGGATCAAAATGGCAGCCGAAGTTTTCAAAGATGGAGAAAATAAAACTGGTTTACTCTCACATTCGATTTGCAAGAGGATGATCTTGTATTTTGGATAGAGCAATCAATCTTAAGAGGATGTGAGAACCTCGTTTTTGAAGAAAGATAAACTTTTGTTGTATTTTCTTCTGGACTACCTAGAAAAATAGGTGATATCCTATAAATGTATTAAATAGTTCGATGATACGTTTGAAAAGTATAAAGTCGAGGTTTGGTTTCTGTGAAAATTTATTTTGACTTCTCTTCATCGGATGTTACGAAGATCCGACGTTAATTACATCGAGCAATTGTTCGAAGACTCTTAATTAACCAACAAAGCATTCTACCTAATAGTGGGTGCACATCCACATAAAATAATAGACTAAAAAATGCCGTAACCTTGTGGATCTGATGATATGCATACAAATTGTATCGTGTTTAGTTGATGTTGATTTTACTTTAATTTGCATGTAATTTTCAGATTTGATGTTTGATTTGAATTTTATGTTCAAGTTATTTATGTTTTGATTTGTTTCGAGTTGAATTTGATTTGAATTCTGAGTTTGGTTGGTGTTCTTTTGGTTGGGTTTTAGAATTTTGTAAGCGAGTTAAATGTTTCATATTAATTCACTTGATTGAAATGTTTTAATTTAAATGTGTTGAGATGTTTTCATTATCTTTTTTATGTTGGTTGATGTGTTTTGAATTGTTTTAAGTTTGGTTTTGATGTGTTGAATATATTTTAAATCTTTTGAAGGTTCGGTTTATTTTTGTAATCTGATTTTTATGATTTGATGACTGTTTTCGGTGTCTTTTAATGATTTTAAAGTTGTTTATATATATTTTTTAAAAGTTATTTAATTAACACTTAATTAAGGATTTAATTCCATTGAGTTAAATGAATTTTAAGTGAATTTTTATATCATTAAAAGCTGAATTTTATGTATTTTCAGACTTAATGGATTTTTTGAGTTCATTTTTTAATCTTGTTTATTTAATTTAGGTTTGTATCTCATCTGGTCCGTCGAGTTAGCGTTTGGCTCCTGGTTTTAATCATTCACATTGGCATTTGGAATTTGCATTTATTTCATGCCGGTGTACATTAGAGTACAAATGAAATCTGAATATGGTCCTTTTTATTCCCAGGGGTAATTTTTCATAAGACTGAGTGATGAATTTGGCATTACAACGACATGCCGACACATTCTAAATCAAATGAATTTTACCATCTGACATAGTTAAGCCTTTTGACTAGCTATATTGAGGGAATGGTCCATCTACAGTGGAAACATGTCCCATGTCTACGTCCCGGGTAGTGTACCAGAAGTTGGTCTAGACTAACCACCTAATTATGGAGTGTCTCTGATGTGGTGCCAACTCCTTAAGTATTTTATTAATGCTCAAATTTGATTTAAAATTACTTTTATGTCCGATGGGTCCATTGGGCTGGTCCTTGTCTTTATGCCCCATGACCTGTTTTTGATGCTCCAACACCCTGCTCGTCCTCTTGTTTTAGGCTAAGGATAAAGGCCGAATGGGGAGGTCCCTTAGCCCATCCTGTGAGAAAGGGGTCTGATTGTCGACCTCCACCCCAAGCCCTCCACAAGGCCAGTGCAAGGGGCAACTTCCAGATCTGATAGCACACTGTTTAAGGGCTGCAAACAGAGGGCTGTTTGAACCAGGTGTGGGCTGGAGTAGGACAGATCAAGGAGTTCTCGGATTGGCTGCACGTTGGGGCAGGTTAAGGGGATGAAGCAGGGACTGTTCTAAGGCCACAAGGGGGCTGGAATAGTGAACTGCACAAGGGGCAGATTTAGGGGTGTTCCAAGTAGCCACAATGGGGCTAAGATGGGCTGTCTACAATGGGGACTTCCGAGGGGTCCACAAAGGGGACCGTATAGGCTGCAAAGGGACTGTTAGCGGACTATTTTTTGAGGTTGAAGCAAGATCTTGCTAAGGGGTAGAGAATGGGGGCCCATTCAGGAGGTCTCTCAATCCATATTGCGGGCAAGGGGTTCAAATGTCGATCCTCTTCTCATCTCCCTAGCAGCGCGGGGGGCAGGGGGGAGGGGGGTTGTTTTGGGTCTGGTTTAAGGACCTATTTTGGGGACTGGACAGGGCCAGTTTAGGGACAGGTTTAGGGTAGGTTTAGGACCTGTATGGAGTCTGTTGTGGGTGCAAAGGGGGCTGTAGGAGGTGGTCTGCAGTTGGCCGAATGGGGACAGAACATGGAGGTTTAAGGGGTCCTTTTTGTGAGATTTTTAAGGGGCTGCAGGGGATATTTAGGAGGGGACATCAGCAGGAGGTTTTAGGGGTGACCGATGGAGGATTGAAGGGCCGAGAAGGAGAGGAGTTTGGTGGGGTTGTTTTGGCAAACCCGATGGTCTCAATAGGGGCTGTTTGGCGCACCGGTTGGAAGAGAGAGAAGTGAGGATAGGTTTGGGCCGTTTGGCCCAAGGAGGGGAGGAGAAAGAGAGAAGAAAGGAGAGTTGTGAAGGACTACATGGCTAGGACTTGCCCTTACCTTTCTTCTTCTTCTTCTTACGTTGGTGCATGCAGCAGCAGCTCCTCCTCCTCTAGGACTTGCCCTTACCTTTCTTCTTTTTCTTCTTCTTCTTGCGCTGGTGCATGCGGCAGCGGCTCCTCATTCTCTTCTTCTTCCTCTTCTTCTTCTTCTTCTTCTTCTTCTTCTTCTTCTTCTGCTGCCGCTGTCTCTGTCATGTGATCTCCCTTGTGGACATTGCCCTGCGGAACATGGCTTTCTTTCTCTTTGTTGTTTTATACATATATGGCCTCCCCTCAACATGGCAGCGTACGTGAGAGAGAGAGAAAGAGAGAGAGAGAGAGAGAGAGAGAGAGAGAGAGAGAGGGGAAAGAGGGAGAGAATCTCTCTACATTCCTCAACCGGCCCAAGGCTTATTTGAGAAAACTTAATTTTGAAGCTTAATCAGGATGACCACCGATTTGACGGTTGAAATTAATTCCTCAGCCGAAATTATTTAAATTAGCTCTGAAAATTATCAGAATCATTCAAAAGATGCTTTTTGATGGCCATAGATCTTGTGCTCCATTAGATCTACAGTTGAGTCTTCAACTTATCCGGAGATCACTGATTTGATATATTTTATGAACGGTGCAATCTCGGCCCTCAAAAATTTTGAAAATTATATCTAAAATTTAATTAAATAATTATGCATTAGAACTTTGGTCTTTGGACATAAATAGCCATGTCCATGGATTGTCTAGACAGATTTACATTGCCTCGAAGTGCGTACGAGCTCCGTAAGTTTTTGAATTTTGTCTAAACTCTTTGAATACAGGTCAAATCAACGATATGACATCAGCATTGTTTGTCTAGACATCAAACGGACATTCTAACGGTGTCGGATGTTAATGAGTCTGCATTGATTTGTCCAGGCAGGGCAAAATGATCATTTTATTACTTATAGTTGAATTTTGACATTCAAAACACCATTGCAAAGGTCTCAACTTGTACTATCTTGTGGACCCACTTGTTCAGTCTTTCGGGTCCATTAAGCCCTTTAAAACAGTGCGGAAGTCCATTTTTATTGTTTCACCCATAAGTTGCCGAATGTGGGTTGAATTTTTGATCTGATTTTGGCATTCTTTCAGTTGGGTATACTTAATGTCGATGTCACTTGCTTATTAAGCAACCTTTAAGTCACTCTGCCCAATAGAGTCAAAAAGATTATTTTGACCCCAAGAACCAGATTTTAATATTTGGGACACTATTGCGAAAGCCTGTACTGTCTCATGGGTCTATTTATTTTGTCTTTCAGACCTAATATGCCCCAAAAACACCATTTGAAAGTCAGCTTTTAGTGTTTTGCCCGTAACTTGTCGAATATAGGTCAGATTTTCAATCCGATTCTGGCATTGTTTAATGTTGAGTTGGGTGGACTTGATAACGGTGCCAATTTATTATTGGGTCAACTTTCGGTTGTTCAGCCCAATAGGGGCAAAATGGTTATTTCACCATCCGAATTTGGTTTTTGGCATTCAAGGTATCATTGTAAAGGTCTTGACCAGTACTGCACTGTAGGCCCATTTATTTTGTCTTTTATGAATATTTGGATGAATTCCACAATATAATTGGCAATATATGATACAAACTTAACAAGGTCTTCTAACAAGTTAGGGATAGTAATAGACGGAGTAGATTAAGGTACAAGAGGTACTATATAGATATTCTCGTTTCAGCAATCTCGTTTCTCGGACACGTGGAGAAAAAGAGATTATCAAGAAATTTCAAGAGATTCTCGGGAGATCGCATTCCATGATGTCAACCATAGGATTAAAGGGGAATGGCTCAAATGGAGGCAAGCAATGGGAATTCTATGTGATCGTAAAATCTCTTTAAAATTGAAGGAAAAGTTCTCCTGCATGGCTGTAAGACCCACCATGCTCTACAGTAGTGAGTGTTGGACTATGAAGAAAAAGCATAGTGACAAATTGAGGGTAACTAAAATGAGAATGTTACAGTGGATCTGTGGCCACACACAAGTTAAAAAAATCCATAACGAATATATTAGAGATAAAGTGAGAGTTGCGAGAATTGATGATATTGTAGAGGGAAGACTTCGTTGGTTTGGACATATTAGACGTCACCCTCTTGAGACACCGGTTGGACAAGTTGAGAACTTAATATTACTAGTCCTGAATAGGCGAAGAGGTAGACTCAAGTTAACTTGGCATAGACGTATCCAGTATGACTTGAATGAATTAGGCATATGAGAAGAGTTAGCGGAAGATCGCAGTGAATGGAAAAGACAAATCTATATAGCTAACCTTAATTATTTGGGTCCAAGGCTTTGAGTTTGAGTTTAAGTTCTCTCTCAGATAAAATAACAGGTCAAGCGAGATCAAATAAAAAAACATAATAACAAAAATCCATCACATCCAAAACAAGTCTTCAATTCAAAAAATGCTAAATCCTCATAAGAAATTCCAAGATCCCTGAGTTCACAATTCAAAACTTGGGAAATCAGAACAGGCCCAGATCGAACTAAATCTGAAGTTTAATCTAGAGATCTGAGAGGAAATGACAAACCAGGAAATGATAATAATGGAACAAAGTCTTTGAGGTTCCTTTAATCCAGGATTCACCAAATCTCAAATCTAAACTGGAACAACCCAAAAGAGAAACAGCCATATCAAGTGGAGCCAAGTTAACTCAAATCAAATGCAGGACATAATTTTGAACTTAAATAAAATATGAGATCTCCAAGTCTTAAGTAAAAAGTAAAGCACACTATAAATGGTTAAAATTTCTAATCCCACAATCCTAAAAATCAAAATTTCCCAAAGGACAAAACCAAGTCCATGTAGCTGCAAGGCCAAAACCTGTGAGGGAGAAGAAAACTCAAACAATTTCTTTTTAATGACTTCCAAAATAATCAAAGCCTAATCAAAATAACAAACCAAACTCAAAAAAAAAGAAAAACACCAACTGACCAACTCTGAACAAATCTAACAACCCACGAACACCAAAAATGGAACCTTCATCAAACATAAAACAAACTTCAATAAAAGACATTAAATCTTGATTAAGTTAAACTTAAATGAATTGCAGTCAGCCCAGGCCCTTGCACCTGTCAGTACCTGATACCTCCTCATAAAAATCAGATTCTGATCAAAACCAAATAGACCCCTCACTTAACTTTAATCAACTTCAAAATCTGTCCGGTTCCAGCTCCTGAGAAGGATCCAAGTTCATGCAATTCAAGTACCAATTTTCATGATTTGGAATTTGAAGTTTTGATCAACATCTTTTAAAAAAAGGGGGAAAGAAGAGGATGAAAAGTCTCTGAAATAACAAAACTAAAATCTGGAGGTTTCAGAAATTTGAAAAATTCACTAGGACTCAATCCAAATCAAAACCCCTAAACTAAACTCAAAACATAATTCTCAAATTAAGAGACATCAAGTCCTAACCAAGAAACCTTATTTAACCCATTAAATCTAATTTTGAAGATGAAAGGCACTAAGTCAATCATCCAAATAACTTAATCCCAAACAGATCACAAATCAACTCAAACTAAATTCAAAATGCATTAAGTGTTTGCATTCCATCAAGTTCATAGGGTCGTTGCTCCCAATTTGTTTATTTTTGTGGATGTATATCTTCTATTCATGAATTGCTGACTGTTAATTAAGGATGTTCGAATAGTTTTTCGATGTAATTAACATTGGTACTTAATAAAAGGGAGAGGTGAAAAAATAAAATTTTAAAGAACCTAATAACCTCAACATATATTCTTATACATATCGCCGAATTAGCTATGCATCTATGGAATACCACCTATTTTCTTAGTTGTAGAAACTAATTCAAACCAAAGTCTTTTTCCAAAAAGGGAGATTAAAAATTTTGAGGTTACATCAGTAAGTTTAGTTATTCAATAGAAATTGTGCATGCACAAGGTGTCTTGCCACATCTGGCATGGTCTTGTTAGCTACACAACTGTCATAAATGCCTTCAGCAATAAATGAATGGGGCAAGTGCGAGGGGAATGAGGCACTTCTGTTTGTTTCATCTAGCAACAAAATCACCTTTATTAGCATTGGCCAAGAGTGTAAATTTAAGTTGTCCATGCACCAGAGTCTTGTTGAGTGGTCTCTCCTATTCTATATACAGTGCTTTGGAGAACTGAATCCAAGGTAATATTCTATTTTCCGCCCAATTTTTGATAAAAATAGTGGGCAGGACAATGCTGAATTCACTAATAGCAAATTGGAATAGATGTTTTTCGATAAGCTATTGAATACAAGATGGGATAGATAACTAATAGTGTATCTTAACAGGGTCTTATATATTATATACTATATATTATATTATGTTTGCTTTTTATTTAAAAGATCAAATCAGTAATCGCCTATGTCATTATTAATTTAATTAATGGATGCTATCAATTATGTGATAGATGTGTCTACCCTCAATGTCAAAATTGTCATTGCAATTTTGATATTCTATCCAAATGGTCCCTAATATATGTAATAAAATTTCCAGTATCAGTTTTCTATATCTGATATGATTTTAAAAATGGAAACAAAAAGTAAAATTTTGTTTCTGTTTCCGACTCCGATTCTGTAATTTCTGATTATACTTACAAGAACTGGAAATGCAAACAGTTGTTTCCATATCTGAATCCAACCTATTTACACCCGTTGTTAGAATTGTCTCTTTAAGAAAATGTTGCCATGTTTACTTCACCATTTTTAGGAATTTTTGCATTTTCCATCCTATGGACATCATGGTTCAGAATCATCTCCTAAAAGACAGCTGAAAGCTACTTTTAAGGTATAAAATTCTTGAAAGGGAATGTTCTTGAAAGGCAGCTGAAAACATGTCAACATATATACATAATGGAATATGCTGCCATTTTTATTCAGAATCAATGGCAGAAAAAAAATATTTGCTATGCTTTTTTTCATTCATATATGTAATAGAAGAGCTTTTATGTTGCTTCTTGTTGATTATTTATCAAGTGGAAATTTCTGTTTGCATCATCATGCCATTTCATTTTCTGCAAGGCTTCATTCATGCTTTATGCAATTGTTCAGCTTTTTCACTTTCTTTCTTATCTTTTGCTAATTGACTTATCTGATGTTCGTTACTGTTGTTCATCCTGATGCCGTATTTGCTATATCTTATCTTTCATTTGGAAAAAAAACTATGAAATACATTCTTTCTGGTTTAGGAACCATTGTGAACTCATATGCAGTACCCTTTATTTTTCTAAGGAGCCATCTGATGCTGTAGTGGTGAACAGAGACGACACTGAGAAGGAGATCTTAGAGATTAACACAAAGGGTGCAATTGTTTTCATCATAATGGCCTCAGCATTTTTGTTGCTTCTATATTTTTTCATGTCATCGTGGTTCATTTGGCTACTCATTGTGCTTTTCTGCATCGGTGGCACAGAGGTATACACCTTTTTCCCAGAACTATTTTTTCATCTTTTGTGATTGAAGTCAATACCAGTTTCTCTTTTTGAGTTAAAGGAGTTCTTTATAACCTGAGAATGACGGAACTTTTTTGTATTGTTCGTCTAGTAGTTCATTTTAATCAAGAAGAGAGTCAGAACATTTGATTGTTCAGCAATAATAAGTATCTTTAAGATTCGTTGTCTTCTTGCTATTAATGCAGAACCATTTTCTATTCTTATGTAAGAATGTAGTATACACATGATTTGCAGGATCAACCAATCTGATATTGGTGGGAAGCTAGATTTGACCTCGTAAATTTATGTGATCAGTCTGGATAGGCTGGATCAGGGATTCAGGACTGGATTGGCCTAAATCGGCCAATGTGGGGCCGATCGTGGCACTGCCACCAGGAGCAGCAGGTCGGGATGACTGTGTGCGTCCTCGAGCGACCACTCGATCGGACCGAAATCAGCCAATCCTCCATCCTTAATTATATATATATTTTTTGGTCTAGCTGATCAGGGCTGATCTTGGATTGGCTTTTCTTCCCTTGGATTAGCTGATCCAGATCGGCTGATCTAGAATTCCTCAAGTAGAAGGAAAACTGTCTCTTGGGTATCTTTCAGTCAGCCATTATTTCAATTTATTGGGCCAAGTAAAAATCCTTCCTCGATTAGTCAGACAGATTGATATTTCGCCCGATGTCTAGTACTCAACCATAATAGACGATATCCATTAACCGCTTCCCTGTGAACCCAATATCTGGGGAATCCACAACAGCAGATCCCCATTTTATCAGGGATCCGTCTGAGGGCATTTATCAGGTCCACTGAAGACCTCCTTTGGAAAGGTGTGGGGGCAGCCTTGGGCTTCACTTAAGGTCAGCAAAGAAACCATCCTTTTCTAATGGACTAGCCCATTCAGGGTGATTGACGAAGATCACCTGAACCCAATAATTTCTATCAAATGTTACTGTGGTAGTCTGAAATCTTTTTACATGGGCTGCCAAGTGCCAAGAATCATTCTGATAAAATGCTCTAATAAATGAATGTAACTGGATGAATCCTCTTGCTGTGATGCTTTCTTTAAATTGTTCTTTAGTAGTTGTAATATTATTAGCAAATATGTAGTCCGGACCTGAGGTTTTAACGAGATCCTAATTGCACAGCTTACTTGGTTTCAGCAAAATTCCCTTAGTTGGTTTTTTTATCTTCAGTGCACAGCTATGAATAATATTATTTATTATGGTTCTTGCTATGGAAGAATATAATTTTCACTTCATACTTATATAGTTATATTATATTTTGTAGAAAATTTTCTTTGCTGGGAGAGCCATGTCATAGCAAATGTTGTGAGTTGATATAGGATGTTTTTCTTTTTTATTTCTTGGCAGGGGATGCATGTTTGCATTGTAACGTTGATATTAAGGTATTCCATTACATCAATCAATATGGTTATTGTTCCTTATCTTATGTCTTAATCCCTGGCATGCATAATCTCATAAAAATTCTTTTTTCTTTCACACTTTTGAACAGAATGTGCAAGAATTGTGGACAGATGACAGTTCGTCTTCCAATTCTTGGGGAAGTTCTGGTTGTGTCCATTGTGATCTTACCTCTATGTGCAGCATTCGCCATTGCTTGGGCTACAAATCAGCATGCATCTTTTGCCTGGATTGGTCAAGATGTTCTTGTAAGCTCTTGGTGTGGTTATGTGGATGTTGTTTCGTGTAATTTTTTACCAATCTTCAACTCTCTTTTATGACACTTAGTCTAAATTAATAATGTTTACAACGTACAACATTGAATGCTCAAAAATAAATACTACACTACAAGTACTCGAATGCAAAGTACTTGTAGTAAGTGCATTTGTATGTACATGTATATATTGCTCCTCCAAAAGAAGATGGTAGGGATCAGAATAAATCCTGATTTGTGTACCTGTTCTGATGTGTAGGATCTTCATGTCTGTGGCTTGATTGACACTGACGAAAGCACCTCTATGCACAATTGATGCTAGTATTTTAGGGAGTCATTTATTCGAGTTGAACTTGCTGTGTTATCTGCTACTTGACTGCTGTTTTTTTTATAAAATGCACAAGCTCTAGTTGGCTTATGTTTGGCTTTCACAAATTATATTCAGGTCTATTTCTTTGTAGAGCTCAGTATCGTGGAGGTGACTGGAGATTTTCATTCTTTGTATGAGCATTGTTGAGGGTGTGATCCCTGCTCAACTGGAAATACAACTCTTCTCTCATTTTCTAGATTTCTTATGTGCCTACTGTCTTTTGAAAGGATTGCCACAGGATTGGACCAGGGGTTAACTAGGTCCATTCCCAATCAGCATCGGGATCTTTTCCTATCTGTGTGAAGCTGTCAGCCTTGATCAGAAGATAGAAAAGGTAAAAAATAAGAAAAATGAGGAAAATTAGAAAAAATCACAACAATTCAGTAATTCAGTACTTAACATTAAATATAATTGCATATATGCATATGGTAGAGAAGTTAGCTCATCCAAGCTTTCTATTGGACCAAAATGCTTCTTGATATATTATATATTAGTGTAATTTTCAACTCATCCCATGCCTTTATACATAAGTATTTGTGGATGGCTATATGGATTCTCTTTTTCCACTCACATCGGCTATTTATTAGTATAGTATTGATATTATATAATTTTAACACATTTGTATAATATGGGTTGTATTATATTATATAGACATCAATATTCATACTTCTCAGCCTAAGACATGTTTATTATAGTACATCAGTAAATGATACTAGTACCTGATATATAAATTATACTTATATCTATAATAAGAAGTTTGGTAAGCCTAACTTCTCAGTCCAAGAAATGTATGTCAGGATCAACAAATTAATATACTTGTCAGCCTTACAAATGTTTGTTATTAGTATACACTATACTAATATTTTAAATAATAGTAATAATAATGATAATAATAGATTAGTATATTATACTAGCATATTCATTTATTTTAACCATAGTAGCAAAGGATATGTTCTATATTTGTTTATAATTACTATAATAAATAATTGTATAGATTTTAAGAATATTTTTGTATATGTGCTATGTACATATACATTGTTACTTTTAAGATCAGTGGTATGAACTACACATTTTGTATAATGTATTATTTGTAGTGAATAGGGATCCTACATACATATATATTAAGATATCTTTTTAATATGAATCATAAAAAATTAGGCCTCCTTTTTTTGGACTTCCTCCAGATTGGCTGACTCCTGCTGATCCTGCTTCACCAGGATTGGACGATATGTGGTGGAATTTGGTTGTCCCTGATGATCTTGCAATCCATGAGTGTGGTTCCTTAACTTCAGAAGTTCATGATTACATATGACCTCCATGATTGCAGTCTTCGCATGGTAACATGAAAATGAATCACCAATGATTAATACAGCTGGATTTTTACCTTTGTTTCTGCCGTTATTGATCAATAACAGCTGTATGAGTCAAAAGCCTCTTTCCTTCTCAGCATATGTTCATCTTTCCTGTAACTGCATGCACGTGAAAGTTAGAGAACAGCATTCCTTTTTGTCTATCCTTGATTCATAGACCTGCTGATCATTCACGTAGCCCACTTTGCATACATTAGGGAGGAACAAGCAGAGCTACCACTTAGATTGAGAACCCTCTAAAATTTTTACATTCTTGGTATTTATCTATATAATCTTAGTTTTCTTATATAATCTCAGTGAGGATATTTATATATCTCTTTAGCTTCGTCATCCTCAAATGATTTTTCTTAAAACACTGTTGCATTGCCCTGTGCTGGACGTTTCTAGGCCCACTGAAATCAAGTATTGTCACATTGCTCTTTGAAAATATTTTAGAATGTTAGGGCATGCATTTTATATACTCTGGTAACTCCATTTACATTTTTTTGTAGAGTGAGGACAATAAATTTGTTTTCAAGGGATTTAAGTTCATGCCATGTGCTTCATCCATATCTGAAAAACATCTAGTAGCCCAGTTTGTCCAGATTTATGGGGCATGTTGTTGTACAATAATTTTTTATGCATTGTCATGGTATTTTTTATCAAAATAAAATCTAAGGTAGATAAAGACATAAAATTATCATGTTTGGTGAGATATGATAACAAAGAGTTGGGACCATGTATAGTGATAAAAGGTGGGGGCCACAAGAAAGAAGAAAGTCTCATCTCTTTTTTGTCTAAGAAGGAATCTTTTATAAAAACATATTTTTGTAATGATTGCCAAACACTCTTTTTAGCAAGTTCTGTTGCAAAAACTCAATTTATCATGCAACCAAACACCCCATTAGTGTTAAGCAGTCCTCATAGAATTTCTATTGTCCTCCTCTGCTTTTCTATAGTTGTAGTAAACGCCTGGTGTCCTTTTAGTCTCATTCATCTGGGGATGTACTCTTACATACGGTTTGTGTGCAATGATCTTTGTGCGGTGAAGATTATTGTTATTCACAAGGGTCACAAAAATGGCTGTTGTATATCCGTTTATGCTCTTCATGCTGTAATTTCTTTTTGTTAGTATGGTGGATAAAGTATCACGTGTTTTCCTATATGCTCAATTTTGAAGATTAGGATATGTTACCTTGTTTTGAATGAGGCAAGTCATTGGTTGGCACTACTTGTCTCTTGCCTTTTTCGGTGACTAGTTTCAAATTTCTCTTGCAAAAAGAAAGCTGTGGAATTATATTTTTTGATTTTCCCCTTTCGTACTACACATCATATGATAGATCAAGACAAGATTCTGCTATGTTTAGGTAACTCGTGGAGCTTTTTACCCTATTTGATGTTGCTTTAGTACACCAAGTAGAAGCAGAATGCATAGTGGTGTCAAGGACTCAAGGGAGTTATTATGTACAATCTTTGACAGATTTCTTAGGTTTATTATCTTTTGCCTGTTCAATTGATGTTAAGGAATTTCAATCTCATGTTAAGGTTTCATGTTCATTTTTTATTTCATTTGAATTGTTCCAATATATATTGTCGATTGTTTAATGTTAGTCTTTAATACCTACAGGGCATTTGCTTGATGATTACAGTCCTGCAAATGGCTCGTTTACCAAATATCAAGGTATTTACTAGGTTATTTGGTTCATAACTTTTTACAGTTTGTGCTGCTGGCATTGCTCACTGATGCATGTTTTCCAGGTTGCTTCAGCACTTCTTATTTGTGCATTTTTCTATGATATATTCTGGGTTTTCTTATCACCTCTTATCTTCCATGAAAGCGTCATGATTGCGGTATGTTAACTCCATACAACCACTATAAGTTCGTTTACAACACTTTGGACAAGTGCATCTAATATTTTCTTTGTTAAACCATTTATCTCTCTCTTATTTTTGTCATCATGCTGCATAATCAATTTGACAATCTTTTCTTCATTACAGTTTTAAACACCATACATCATTTGAAAAGCTCAATTCTTGTTATACCAAATGAAAGGGGAAAAGTTATACTACTATTTTGGAGCTTTTTTTAGTCTGTATGTCCAAACTTGAGCAATTTATAATAGCATAGTACAACCATTTAGGAGGAACATGTGGATGCTAAAAAAATGGAATTTAACATAATACTGAGATACATACTCAGTTCAACCCTTCTGCGAGGCATCTAATTTTCCAGCTCAGCTGAATGTTTACAGTCCCACCTTATCTGGATCCTGCCAACGGTTAAATACTCCCACCTCAGGCCTTCACTGCCTAACAAATTGGAATGGCTCCTGCCCCTGATCAACTCCTTCACGAGTCATCTAACTTTCTACTTACAGTTACTCTCAATGAGGAAGTCTCCCAAGCAGAGCACCCTGATCTCTCAAGCTCTTATGGAGCTTGCAAGAGTAGTCTCTCAAGCAGAAGCTCTCTGGAGTCTTAAGGCCAAACCATATGTCCTAGACCACAGCAAGTCCAGCACTTGACAGCATTTTTTGCAGCACTCCACTTGATGGCCCTTTTCCTGACACTGAAACTGCAGTGGATAAAAAAGGGGAGAGGCACTTTTTCAATAGAAGAGAAGATGAAAACCTGGTGCCCTGGCTCCTATGCACATTCCTCCACTCACTACTTGCTGCAGGTTCATGGAAAGTAGGAAATGACAAAACTTGGATCATCTATGGTAGAACCTGATCCATGGATTGGCTGTTTTGCCCAATCCTAAAGCCTGGAATTCTCCATGAGTCAGCCAAAAATGGGCCTACTTAGTCTAACTTGACCATGAGTTGACCTTTTCCAAGTTGGCCCAAGTCAAGCAGAACCAGTTGATCCGAGTAAGGATGGGCCAACTTGGCCCATCTCAGGCTGGCTGAGTGGGATCGGATGATCCCATCTCAAGTTGGTCCAGGATCAACCATAGGCTACAGGATTGGGTTGCAATTGTCGATATTGATCCAAATTGGCTGGTTACGTAAACCATGAGCAGATTTTCCCTGTCACCAGATTTGCAAATTACTCTCACCCTCTTTTCCACACCCTGAAGTAGAAATTGAAGCCATGATGGAAAAGAAGGATGAGAAGGAAAGACGGGGAAGGATCTGCTGCAATGGTGAGATGCAGGGAAACCTGACTGGTGACGATGAGCAGGATTGGCTGCTGGTGATGTGGTGTGCGGTGCTGAGAAGATGATTCTGACGAAACAAGTGAGCCTCCATGACACTGGCGAAACTGGTGTTGACATAATCTATAATTATAGCAGCCAGTGGAGTCAGCAAAGCATCAACACAGCTACAGATGGCCTGGAGTATCTCACCGTCAGCGAATGATGCTGGAGAATGTGCTGGTGTTGTCGGACTTGTGTGCTGCCACTGAGGCTGAAGCTGAACTGGCCCGTTTGTGGAGGAAGTGGCTGAACAGGAGCATATCTGATAGAGATGCATACTCAGGGATTGAGTGAAGTTCCTCTGGGGATCAGCGGAGATGCTGATCGCCTGTGCATTTCTGAGAAGTCTGCATTGATGTTGATGACAATGTAGAATGACCTATTGTGGAAGCTGAGCAGAACTAGATGATCGAAGAACAGACTAAAGAAGCAGAGAGTAGCCATGAATGGGAAGGAGAGAAGAATGCTTGGGAGGCCGATGGGCAAATATAGGTGGAGAAGGCCTCCTCGGCCAGAGTGTGAAGAAGGCCTCTCATCTGATTGGGGGTGAAGCCCAGGGCTAAGTCCCTATAGGACGAACAAGCCACTAACCTTAAAAAATTCTTTCACTTCATTGTTGTTCAGGGGTGTTGGCACCTAAAAAATCTCATGAATATTGGGTGAATAAGACAAAAATAGCCATATGTGTATGGTTGTCCGGATTGTGAGACTTCAAAAGAAGAAGAAAAAAACAGGCACAAAAGATATATTCATATGAGCATGCATACTCAATTTTATGCCCGATTGGTTTAATGGAACCTACAATTTGATCAACTCACCATCTGTCAGCACTGTTCACACGAATAGCATGTGATCGAAATAAACAGAACATTGTATCATGGTCGTCATTATCCCAAATAGTGTACAGCTAGCCATGCATACAATGAGCCAGAAAACAGGAGCTAGTCGTTCACGGCTAGAGATTGAGTTGGCCCAATAGGGGCTAGCGATAAATAGATCCAGTAAAGAAGAGTATGAAATGCCAGCCCATATTCTCTTATGACATGCCTGTTCCGGAGGAATTCACGTCATAAGGAAGAAATAAATGGTTGTCGGCGAAAGAAGAATTTCTGCCGAGCAGGAAAATGGGAAGTCGACCCTTGGTCGGTCTCCACTCCGAAGCTGACTCTTCCGAGGGAAAGAAACCCGTAAGGAGGAGGAAATCCTTCTAAAGAAGACTGTAGGAGTCATGGAAGGAAGGGGAGTCAATCCCGCTTACTTCAGACCTCCTTCGAGTCCGTCTCGAAGCTGGGTGCCACGTTTCAGAAGGTTGCCTGATGAGGAAGGGGTCGTCGAAGCTTATATAAGCCATGCCAAGGCTACGAAAAAGGGTCGGGAGAGCGGAGGCCAAGAGAAGGCCGGAAGAAGGAAGAGGCGGGAGAGATGGAGAGAAGAGGTGGTGAGAGGGATTACCGAAGCCGTCGGGACCGCCAGGACTTCTTTCCCTTTCCAACCAAAGTCGCTCGCTTCTCCGAGGCCTTCTCGTCTACGCCATCGGAGCCATTGGAGATGCCGGAGTAACCCTTTCTCCCCAGAGGGATCACCGGAGGCACCTTTCCCCCTCGACGGAGCTGTTGGGACCGTCGAAGCTCCCCCCGCTTCCGCAGGCCGCCGCGGACGTCGTCAAAGCTCTCAGCCTTCTCCGCCGCCGTTGTCAAGGGCCTTCGCCTCTTCTAGGCGAGCCGACAGAAGCCTCTCCAACCCCCTTCGCTGTCGCCGAGCTCTGCCCCAGCCGTCGCCCTCAGCTCCAGCCGCAATCGAGCACCGGATGTCCGCCGGGTGAACAGTGCCGTGGGGGGAGATTATTTTCCTCCCACTATAGTCCACGGTGGCATGTTGTGGGGCCCACACAAAAGAACAAAAGTGAAAAAAAAGGGGCTGCGGCCGGACGAAGCCGGCCAGCATGGCGATGGGCCGCCGACTCAAACAGAGGGCCCGATAACCCCAAATGAACAGTGCTGGAGGATTCAAAAAAAAAGTTAAAACAAACGATCAACTGAAACTAAATAAAAATCCATCTTTTTAATCAAACAATTCGGACTAGTTGGGGGTCGACTAACCATCCGTCCCTACGTCTCGGCTTAACTTAAAAGAAATCAAAATTTGGACTAGTTGGGGGGTCGACTAACCATCCGCTCCTACGTCCTTAAGGTAGACATACAAAGGTCTATTAAAAGACCCCAATGTCTTACCATTTTTTTAGCTATATGAGGCCGTGCATGATCAACATGCTGATAAGCCGATTATATGCTAATGAAGTTCAAAAAAAAGAGATGGAGAGAATACCCACATGTCTATCAAAGACCGGGTATATTCTGTCCTAGAACTAGACAATTCCATCATGTCCATCAAGGATTAAATGGAGTTGATCCCAAATCAATCAATTGTAATGCTGTGGACTATGTAATTTGGATGAAGCAAACAGTGGAAATTTTCAAGTTCAGTGTATATTTGTTATGACGAGGAGAACAGATGGTCTCATGAAGCTGAGAGAATGCAAACATATGAAAAAAAAGGGGAGAAATCATCACCTAATGACTGAATGCTGTGCACACGGCAGAAAAGTTCAAAAGGTCCCTTTGGCTCAATCAGATTAAACCAGAATCTGAGATTGAAGAAAAATAGAAGATCCAATTTCATAAATCAGTGAACTTTAAAGTCTCTTCTAAGGAACCTGAAACTACACTGGGCAATACAGCAAACACAAAGAACATACGGTGCCCAAAATTGCAGAAATCTAAGGATCAATTTCAGCAGTTCAATACCCGAACTAAAGCATTCCCAAGTAAACTTTAATTAACTCAAGTTAAAATCTAAAAGAAGCTCAACCCGATTAAAGTAAAATGCACTCAAACAGAATCTCCATTCCCAAATAACCAATCTAGAAAATAAAATTAAAACCCACAAATCTGAAATCTCAAAGTCTATAAGAAAGGAGAGATTCGAGATGCTAATTAAACTTAGATCAGATTGTTCAAATCAAAACTCTCTCAAACACAATGTCCAGCTCAATCAAGCCAAACCACCAACAGCATCCTAATCAAGCAAACACAATAAAAATGACAAGCCTGGATCAAAACCAACTCTAGCCCACGATTACTAACAGAACATTAAAAGTCAAATTGAATTAAATCTCCTCAAACCCAATCTAAATCAAGTCTTCTCCAAATTAAACCAACCCAGGTCAAAATTTGAATAAATCAAATCTCTCAAACCGAACCAGAGTTAATTTCAATCAAATTGAATACAAATCAAATTCCTCCCGAATCAATCAAACATCAGATCTGAAAGAACTCGCACCAATCTGTAAATTGAAAGTTGTGGGATTAAAAATTGAAATACTTTCAAGGAATCAACTTCGAATTCAATGCAGAATTCAAGCAAAATAAAAATCAAGTCAAATTCAAATAACACATTTCAACTGGAATTTAAAACAATCTAATTTCATGTCAGAATTAAAATTAACTTTAATCCAATGCAAACCAAATTTGAAATTAAACCGATAATCCAAATAATCTGTAAGCCAGTGCCCAAACAAACCAAACTTCCTAAATTAAACTCAAATTCAATTTTGCCAAATTCAAATTAATTTCAATTAAACGAATTCAGTAAGCAAATCAAAACCAAAGATCAATTTCAATAAATCCAATTCAATTTTCAATTTGAACCCGAAATTCACCTCCCAAAATAAATTCAAATTTGCCAAATAAATTTAACCCAAGTCAGATAAAAAAATTAATTTGAATCAAATTTCCCAAACCAAATTCAAACCAAACAAATTCCATTCAAATCAAATTGAATAATTCACAAACAAATCCACCTCAAATTAAACCAATCTATTTCAATTAATCCAAATGAATCGAACAAATCCAATTCAACCTAATCTCAACCAACAAATTTAATTCAAATCAATCAAATTAATCAATTCAAACCAAATTAAATCTTAAAACACATTAAGTGTTTGCATTCTATCTAATTCATGGATGCATGTTTTTCTACTTTCATGAATTGCTATGGCGGATAATCAAGGGTACTCAAGTATTCTCGATATAATTAACGTCAGATTTTCACACCATCCGATGGGGAGAGGTCAAAATAAATTTCAAAGAACCTAACAATCTCAACTTATATTTTTATACATATCATGGACCCTAGTTAGTACTTTTATGAGATATCACCTATTTTCCTAAGAAGCCAATGCTAAGGTCTAAATCAAAATCAAATCCAAAATGGAAAAGGAATTTCCAAATTTCTAAAATGTTAAATTTTGAGGTTACATCAAGGGGTACATGAATGGTCTTTATATTTATATATATATATTGAAAGTGGCAACATGTCACTAATCAGTGCATATTTATAAAAGGAATAGATATATTCAAAAGAGAAGGAAAGATAGAAGAAGACCAAAGGAAATACCCGGACCGCTACCAAAAAAGTAGTGGTCTGGGTCAAATCAGAGCATAAACTTTCTCCAACTTAAAAATATTTCCTTCACTTCAGTCCCTTTCAGCATGGAAGCAGAACAAGCACAAGCCCAGTCCTTTACTGAAATGCCCATTTGCTGAAGATTGTCAGCAAAACTTTTAAAATGGTCCTAAAAAATTCTTTTATTTCTAGCTTGCCAAATTGACCAGAGCAAAGCCAATAAACACAGAGACCAGAAACTGCTGTTAGCTTTCCATGGATTCCTATTATTCCACCCATAAATTAGAGTTGTTACGTCATCCAGATCTTCCCGCTGAAGCTTCCAACTTCTAAAAAGACTATGCCAAACAACATCAATTATCCTGCATCGTAGAAACAAGTGATCGATGTCTGCAATCCCAGTACTACAAAATACACAAGACATGGACTACACAGGAAACAACTTATGCAGATAAGTTCCTGTTGGGAGTCTCTCCCTACAGATTTTTTACCATAACAATCTAATTTTGACAGTGTTTAAGGATTTCCACACAAATATTGCCCACCGGATATCGATACCACCCAAACTCAACTTTTGACTGGGGCTTCACTGACAAGTTGAAAGTCTTATCGGGAGACCATACTAACAGATCAAGCCAAAGCTCATCACATTTAAGGTGTTGAACCAAGTCCATCAAAGTTGTAAGCACATTACTTCACATCAATGCTCTTTATATAGAGACAGAAATTGACAATTAAACCGTAAATGAAAAGGTATTTACAAATATACCCTCATGATAAAAAAATTTAAACTCAAAAAGGATTCAACTAACTTTTCATCAAATTTTGGCTGATTTGGGGGAGGGGGGTTCTACCTGAGGCCGAGCCCCTACAGGACGAACAAGCCACCAAGGCTCCAAAAATTCTTTCACTTCATTGTTGTTCATGAAGGATCTTTTTATAGAACAAAAACTGGCAATAAACCCCACTCCCAAACAAAAAAACATTTACCAATATACCCTCAAGATAAAAATAAACTAAAAACACAAAAAGGACTCAATTGACTTCCCATCAAAGTATTTTTGTCGGCATTATTCCAGCCATATAGCTTTATCCAATAAGCATTGAGGCTAATTTATGTAGTATCAAACCTCCATGACTCTAAATTATGTAGTTCTAATTTTGGCAGTATAATTCAGAGTTTATCTGACACCCATCAATGTGCAGATAACTGTAAATACTAATTCATATTGTATTTGGACATTTTTCGTTGCTTAGAACTGAATAAAATCTCAAAAGCAATGCAATTTAGCTGGCACTCACACAGAAACCTTGATACTAATGCATGCCTTGTGACTGCTTGGTTTGCAGGTTGCTCGCGGTGATAACAGTGGAGGAGAAGCAATTCCCATGCTTTTGAGAATTCCTCGAATATTTGATCCATGGGGTGGTTATGATATGATTGGTTTTGGGGACATTCTCTTCCCTGGGCTGCTTGTTGCATTCAGTTTCAGGTAATTTCAGTTATGAAATTCTTTCTGATAAAACATCTCAGCCATATATAGCGAGTTTGCTTTAAGCTATGGCTAGGTGTTCATGTAAAGCTCATGTTTTAGATTGATCTCTCATTTAACAGGACCTTTTTGCACTTGACCTGAAGGTACTATGTATGCAAGAATATTAGTATCCTAATGTTGAGCGCTACAACTTTTCATCAATTATGATCTCCAAAGGCCTCAATGGAAGGGGTCAGTGGACATGACAATTCTGCAGGCTGGTCTACCATTGCCAAAGGTCAAACCTCTTCCCAACTCCGGCTGCCTTGTAGCAGGTTGCTGTGGGGGTTGGACAAAGTCACATGTACTTCCCTTCTTGGTGCCCGGGGAAAGGCCATCGGTGATGGATCTGTAGGAGTGCCTTGATCTGTTGAGGTGTAGGGGGTTAGTCATTGGAATTTGGCATGTAGAGATCGTGATGGGTCATCTGCTAGCAAAACATCAACTCCTTTCGGCTTCCTGCTTGAGGGTCTGAGGTCGGCCATCAGCCTCCATTGCTGGTGAGGTAAACACTTTATGGTTACTGGCTCTTTCCAAGCTCCGAGAGAGGTTCCTCAAGCTTCTGGTGGCTGAGGTACATGAGCAATGTGATTACTCGGACCTTCTATTGGAGTTAATGAACTCCCTACACTCCCCTTGGTGGAACTCAGGAGCTGGTTGATGAGGGAGATGAGCAATCACTTTTCTAGTGGAAACGTATGAGGAGGTTTTGCAGGTCAGCTCTGGGGGTTGGTTCTCCTTCAGGTGCCAGTCTGTTGAGATGGCCATGCTGGGGGTTGTAGAAAGCCCTGAACATTGGTTCCAGTTTGTTGGGCTTTTGCTGCACCTTTGGGTGATGGAAATTCTTAGTGTCATTGTCTGTAGGGTTGGGGTGTCGAAGCACGTAGATAAGAACTGAGATTGGTGCTTCTGTTGAGGCTTAACGTCAGAGGAGGTCACTTCTTTCCTGTTCTTGTAGCCAAGGTAAGTTGGGTCGTGGGTTGGGTTCAAGCCGGCCTGGCCCTAACCCGACCTGGTCGGATCCCAAATTTTTTAATATTAAAAAAATGTAAAAAAGGATAAAATTTTGAAAAATTGCAAAAAATAGGGAATTTGACTAAAAATAAAATTTTATTAAAATCTTACATATTGTTATTCTTCTACATAATGAATATAGTCTTCCCAAGATATTTGGGTGGGAGTAGTACCTTTGGTTGTAAGTACATACATAGTTATACCACTATGCACTCTCATTTATAGTCACTATAGGATAAGAAAGTATGAAAGTGTAGGATGAGGATCCCTTGCTCATAGTTATACCACTATCCTCAATACCCACCATAACTATCATAGGTGGAATGTATGAAAGCGTTGGATGAGGATTGAGGATCCATAAGTTAGTTGAGTCATCTCATAACCCATTTCGTGATAAGTAGAAAACCAAGAGTTTTGAGATCACTCAATCTCTCTGTATGACATTGTGTAGTGTTGATGTCTGCATCGTTGCATGTCTTCTTCTCTGTGTCTATGTGCCATAAACGTCATCTTGAGTGGCATGCGTGTAGTGTTCTTCTTTCGTGAATTACATCGATTGAAGTTGTGATTCTACCTCAATTTTATAGTGCTTGGGACCATTGCTCCATCGTCATCAAACCCTTCACCGCTACTCTTTGATTTTGAATCATCCAACGTCTGATATTGAACTATGATATTTGGCTTGGGCATGTCTTCTCACATCTCATAAACTACTTCTTGATTTGCAAGATCTAAAGGATTAGTTACAATATGTTTATCTTTATCCTTAGATTTCTTATCTTGACGAGAAGATTGTTCGATCTTCTATCTCTTTGTCATTGAAGGAGGAATCTGGAATTCATTGGCTAAAGATACATCGTCGAGTTCTTCTTGAGCTCATTCTCGATATTCTGAGTTGAACTCAAGTTCGCTTAATCTTTCTCGATTGTTCACCCAAGCTTGTAATGCATTTGTTCGTTGAAGATCTTCATCCAAATCGACGTTGGCATCTTATACAGTGACCGTCTCACTTTGTCGTCCCATCACTTCTTCTTTTCACCTTTGTTTCTCATTTTGGTTGTCCATCATCCTCTGTAAATTTTTCAACTTCAACCTCATGTTGTAATAACAACATACCAATTGCTCTAGTCTTCTTGACGTTCATATTTCTCTATTTTGTATGAATTAAGTTAAATGTTGATCAATTACTTTTATATCTTGAAGTCGATGTGGTTTCATTCAGGACTCTCGTTGCAATGTCTACTAAGTCTTTGTATTTTGGTGACTTGCCGTGGTCCATTCATCAATTAATTGCATGATATCATTGTATGTTAGAAGATAATTGGAATAAGTTAATGATTTAATCATTTGAATTGCAAATAATGTATTGGATGGTACATACTAGGACTAGGAGCATAACTGTTTATTGTACTTGTGATGTCCCAAAGTGGGATGCCCATATTTGATAGTCATGGATTTTGTTGCATGATGTATTTGATCGATCGTCATTCCCGTGCATTCGATAAATGACTGATTTCACATTGTTTAGAAGTTCATCTATTGGCTTGAACGAAGGACTATAACAGTATCTAATATTAAAAAATTGACTTGATAGCATATACATGCCAATAGAGAGCATAATAATATGTTGGACATACATGATTTCATTTAATGATAGAAATTATGTTGTATGTATTGGATGATACAACATTCATTCTCACTAGTGGTCGATAATATCCCACTGTTTGTTGAAGTCTAACACCGTTTTTGCAATTTCATTTTTGGTTCGCTCAAGTGCACCATAGAGATAGTCTTTTTATCTCCATCTACTATTTTAAGAACTTTGACTAATGGTTACACTTTATGAGAAATCTTTACTTTTTAATGTTTCTGTTGACACCGACATTTAAAAAAAAAAGGAACAGAGAAGAAGGAACAGAAATAAAGGCCCACTCTTCTTATAACAGTCTGCTCGTCATGGGGGGCTAGAAGAACCTGCAATAAAAAAAGAAGAAAAAGAGGAGGAGGGTAGCCAGAGCTGTCGACTGAGGGAAGACAGGGTTGAGGCCCATTTAGAGCGGCCAGCACATGGGCATCCTAGGCCCAATCTATTCCAGCGGTCGGAGATGGAGTCGGGAGAGGTTTTCGGAAGGTTTTCACACCGAATCGGACTCACCCGAGGATAGCAAATCCTATGGAAACAAAAAAAACTACCTAAACGAGACCTCCGGAGCTGTGGAGGGCAGGGGAAGCTAAATCCCACAAGTTCTGGACTTGTCCGAATCCTCCTTGGAACGGGACACTCAACCACGGGAAGTTCCCAGCTCCCGAAGGATAGCCGCGCTGTGAAAACGGTTGTAGCCGATGAAGGCCAGGGGAACAAAGAGAAGGAAGAATCGGGGAGTCAATCCCGCAGATATAGCACCCGATCGAGTTCGTCTCGGAGCAGGATCCTACTTGACGGAAGTCTCCAACACGATAGAGAGAGTTGGAGAAGAGAAGGGGAAGCTAAATCCCACAAATCTCGGACCTTTCCGAGTCCAGCTCGAGGCCGGAAACCCTGTTCGGTAAGCTTCCCAACGGGAGCAGGAGAGCCGAGGGGCTTATAAAACCCATCAAGGCCCGTCGTGCGGGGGGCAGGGTAAGCCAGACAGAAATCCCCTCCGGAGCTTGCCGTCACCGCCGGAATCCCCTCTGGAACTTGCCGTCACCGCCGGAACTCCCTCTGGAGCTTGCGGTCGCCACCGGAACTCCCTCCGGAGCTAGCTGTCGCCGGGACCTTCCCCTGGAGCTGTCGGAGCCTCGCCGGAAGGCCACAGATGCTACGAAGATCTCCCCCTCTGCCGTAAGCCCATCCGCAATCGGGTGAACAGTGCCAACCGGGGGGAAGGGGGAGAGTTTATTTTTCATACACCTTGGTCCAGCGTGGCATGAGGCGGAGGGGCCCTGTTTAAAAAAAAGGGAAGAAAAAGACCCCACTTGGCCGGTCGCATACGGCCGCTGCCGGGAGGGACCGCGGGGAGGCGCCGGACGCGTGAGCCGCGCGTGCGGCTGCTGCTGCGCGATGGGGTGTTGACCCATTGTTGTGGGGCCCACCTGCTGGAGAGTTTAAAAAAAAAAGAGAAAGGCCCGCCGAACAGGCCGGCGGGCATGGGAAGAAGAATGGGTCCGGCCCATTTGAACAAGGATTGAAGCCTCGAAGGAAGCTGCCTATGGTCAGATTGGCAAGGAAATAATAATTTCTTTCTTTTAAAATACATAATCAACAGAAAATTTAAATAAAAATCCATTAACTAATTTCACAAACCGAGGCAAGCATCTGGCCGACTAAAAACCCGCCACATGGTCTCGGCATAATTTAAAAGAATCAAAATAAATGGGAAAGCAATAAGCCGACTTTTAAGCACGCTTCTTGACCCATAACTCAAAAATAATAATAAAACAAACCATAAACAGAAATTAAATGAAAATTCACTAAGTTAATTAAACAAACCGAGGCGAACATCTGGCCGGCTAAAAACTCGTCACATGGTCTTGGATAAATTTAAAAGAATTTGTGGGTCGGTTTCAAACCTTCCCCTTAACTTTTTTAAGGTAGACATACAAAGGTCGTCAAATGACCCCAATGTCATACCATGTTCATTAAGTTATATGAGGCCGTGCATCACCAACATGCCAATAAGTCGATTATATACTAATGAAGTTCAAAAAGAAAGTGAAGGGAAATACCCATAAGTCTGTGTAAGACCGGGTGTGTTCCATTCAAGAATTGACAGGCACTGTATTCATCAAGGATTGAGCAAGGGTGTTCTCAAAACAGGTCAAAGTTGTAAAGTTGTATTTTCTGAACGTCAAAGGACATTCAGGAAGCTGTACTTCTGATCTATATTATTGAAAGGAGTCAATGACCTCATTGATTCGATGGGATGCAAAGCACTTAAAAAAAAAGAACACAGGACATGAATCTGTAATTGAACCTTGAATCAAGTTTGAATTCTGGCCAGTTTATCTCTGGTTTGCAAACAGAAATTTAACTTCAAATCACATGTTTGAACAAATTCAAATCATAAGAATCCGTAAAAATCTGAAAAATTGGAAGTTCTGAAATTTGAAGCATACAAAAATCTGAAACATATAAAAATCTGAAAATCTGAAGCCCAAATCTGTCATATGCGGAATCACTATAAAATTCTGAAAACTGAAAGATTTTAAAATCTGGAAATCTGAAATCTGGATTTAAAAAAAAATCTCTGGAAACTGAAAATTCAGAAATCAAAGTCTGCAGCCGAGAGTCTGAAATCTGAAGTTTAAAAAAAAAAGAATCTGAAACCTGGAACAAAACCTGAAAATCAGAAGACAGAACCTGTAAAAAATGTAAAATCCAGAATTTGGAATTGAAACCTTTCAACAAAATCTGCAGATCAAAATTGTGAAGTTCATAAACCTGCAACCAAAAACCTGAAGAAAGCTGAATGTGGAAAGATCTGTGAGGAGCTCAGAGATCCAAAGTTAACAAGGTCTTCAACAAAATCAGGAAACCAGAACCGAAGACTTTAAGATCATCAGATCTTAATTAACACAAAGTCTGCTAATTTGAAGATCAAAGTGAACATTTGAATTCCTAAGTTCCAGAGATGATGGCAGGTTTCGATGTCAAGAGTTCCTTCCATTTATCAAAAGGCATCTTAATTCACAGACAGGCCAAAAGATTAAAGCCCAATCACAAGTGGAACTCGTCTGTCATCACATCAAGTTTTGATAAAAACAAATCTTAGCCGAAACTCCTTGATAAAATCTCAATCAAACCAATTTCAATCCCCATCTAGCAAGTTCGATTCAAACTCAAATTAAACCCAGGAAATCAACTCAGGCAGAAATCAAGACAGAAGTTTAAAACCTGAAAATTCACCATAAGGTTCATCAAATTCTCAAGATAACGATATAATCCATAAACACTCAAATCAGTTTTCCTTAACCAAGCCCAAACCGAAAATAAACACATCTGTAACCAAAGTCAGAGTCAATTTTCAAATCGATTTTTGGATTCTAACTCTCAAACAAATTCAAATTCGCCAAACAAGTTTAATTCAGATTAAATTAAATTAATCTGCAATTTGAATTCAAAGAAATTAAGACATTCTTAAATAAATTTCAAGCTCAATCAAATCAGCAAACAGAATTTAAGTCAAGTGAAATACAACCAAAATCAAGTTCAAACAACTTATATTCCAACCAGAACTTAAAACAATCCAATCTCATAAGTAAAATTTAACCAAGCTTTAACCAAACAGATTAAGTTGAAAACAAACAAACTGAATTTAAATTAATCCATAAACAAATTCAAGACAAGCAAACCCCAAATCAATTCACATAAACCTGAAACTTGCAAGTCACCTGAAAGAAAACCCAGACGCCTTAAATTCTTACATCAGAAGACGTCAAATTCATAAAAAAAAGTAATTCCCAGATGCAATTCAAATCAAATTAAAACTCACACACCTAATTCAAATTTCAACTAATTTAAACAAACTTAAATTCAAACTAAATTAAATCAACTCAGATACAAACCAAACTTTCCAAATCAAACCCAAGTCAAACTTAATAAAACAAATCCAAATTTATCAAGACAAATCAAATTCTGTAAGTCAAGTCCAAATCCCATTCAAATCAATAATTCAAACCACAACAAACTGTAAATTAAGGAACGTGGGGTCGGGAGTCGGGACCGGGTCGGTTGGGGGCAAAACCGACCCGGGTCGGCCGGGGTCGCGACCCGGGTCGGGACGGGGTCGGCCCGGGTCGCAAAAAATAATAATAAAAAAATCAAAATGGGGTCGGGGTCTTGGGGTCGCGACCGGGTCGGTCGGCCCCAAAACCGACCCGGTCGGGTCCGGGTCGCGACCCGGGTCGCGACCCGGCGAACCATGTGTAAAACATCAAACCCAATTTAAATTTCAACTAAACAAAATGGACTTAAATCAATCAATTCCAAATCAATCCAAACAAACTCAATAAAATCAAACCAACACAATGAAGAAGTTAATGCTAAGGTCTAATTCAAGTTCAAACAGGAAAATGAATTTCCAAAACAAAATCTTAAAAAGAGAGATATTTTAGGTTACATCAGTTTCCTCAACCTTCCTCTCTTTCCTATTATCCAAAGAAGCAGTCCTAGCAATCCAACTACACCATCCTAGGAAATGATCATTTGGGTAAGAGGACGCCTTTGTTGCATTAAATTCTCCCAAGAAATATAATGAGAGGTGAACCGAGTTGCACTAGGCTGTAGACGCTCTTAACCTTTCATATGCTCCCTCATTAGGTTCAATATATAATTATGGTTGCAAATGATACGTATTGGCCTGCCTTATGTAGAATTTGAGATAATCTATAGTTACAAAACTATAGGAGGAAGGAACTGCCTGGCCGCAGGGATTTACATGGGCCAGCCATTTGGATGGGTCAACATATAATCCCACATTGGATGCTCCAGAGGTGAGAACTTGCTGAAGCCTCTAAAAGGTCATGACCATGAGCTTTTCATCATTGGTTTATTGTTAGGTCAACACCTAACGTTGACACTTGGCCAAACAAAAAACCAAATCAATGATTCTTGGTTCAAGAGAAAATTCAAACATCAAAATTAATATAATATATTAATATATGTGAATATTAATAACAATTTTTTGTTCATCCTGAACCGACATGTGAACACCCTTAGCATTGGTGACCTGGCCTGACTGCGTCAGGCAAGGTTGTGGCCTGGCACCAGGTCGTGCAACCCCTGCCAGATCCAATTGGGTCAGATACCCAGGGTTGGGATTGGACTGGTCAGCCCAAAACCCGCAGGTTGCAACCTGGGTCCCAACCCGACTTTCCATGCTCCTAACCAACTCCACCCCGATTCCGCCCTTTTCTTCTCCTTTACTACGTGGCTCCTCAAATTTCTTGGTATAATGAGGTTTTTATATTGGTTCTTCCCTAATTCCCTTCTTTCTTACTTGTTATATTAACTAGTATTTGTGAATGTTGAGATGTTGAATTCTTCACAACACATTTATTTATCTAATTGTATTCCAGACGTAACCCACAATGTGCAACGTTCTTGCATCATTTCCATTCAATTTGTATATTCGTATCTAATTTAGCGTTTACTCTGCAGATATGACCGGTCAAATAAGAAGGGTCTCTTAAATGGATATTTTGTCTGGTTGGCTCTAGGCTACGCAACTGGTAGGTATCTTTTTAATATACTGCTTTTCAATTCGTTTCAGTTGAAACTTTTTCTGCAGCTGCCTTAAAGAATGATATTGACTTAAGCATACTGCAATAGGTACAAATGGAGTCTTGGATGGATTTTTCTGTTGATTGTACCTAAAAAAATGTTTAAGCAAACAATGTGCTGAGGATAATATTGATAGTTGGTACTCATTTCCCTGATAAGTGATAACATTAGCAGCCGGTCCATGATCAGACTAATATTAAACAATTCTGACCTGTATAACCAAAAAAAAGTTTCTGTGATTGAAGTGTCATAGTTGTAATCAGTCATTCCTTAATGTTTGCATGCACAAATCAGTTTGCAAATGCTATGGAAGTATGCCTCTTGGTTTACGAGTGTCAACAATTACTCCTAAATGAACACGGATGTCCTTATTGTTTCTCAATTTGTTCCAAACGTCTGAAAAAATTCAGTATTCAGTGACATATTGAGCCTTGTCTAATTGGTATATATTTGAGGTTCTATTGAATTTCAGGCAGTGTCTGTGATCCCATATTGTCAATGTTTTCAATCCAGAATTTTGAACTGGATGTGCCATCATAATACATTTTCAGAGGTTTTCAGGCATATGATACTTAAGTAACCGTGTCACTTCTGTAATGTAGTCATGATACTTTACTTTTTTGGTTGTTAAGACCTCGTAAATTGGTCTTTAGTAAGAATATTTTGGGGGGGGGGGGGGGTTTGAACCTGGAGAAGGATCAGCACAGAATAGAAGAAATCAGATAAAAATAGGGAAAATTCAATAACTTATTGTTGTTTATTATAACTAATTTAATCATCAACTATGGCAGATAAATTTCAATTAGGTGAAGTACATAGACATTTAAAAAAACTTGTGCACTAAAAGTAGTTATATATGCTCATGAAAGCAGTTTGTTTGCAATTTGCACACACATGGTACATATAATCATGGAATGCCAGATTGGGGCAGTTTGGCACGATCCAACACAACTTGATTGGGTTTTGACCTGATCGATTCGACTTTGAGTCAGATTAACCGATCCAGCTGCCCGGGTTGGCTTGATTGGTCAGATCGGCTTGGAATGCCTAACAGCTGGGGATGCTTAAGTGGCCTTCTCCACCCACACTTTCTCTCTCTCTATGTATATATTTAGCACTTAAAGTTTGAGTTGCTCTCACCAAACTGTAACCATAGCTGACGAAGATAGATGTAGATGAAATGTTCGATGTGTATAACGTCTTGCACACATAGGTCAATGATCAAGAAAGAGTTGAGAAACCTGAGTTCAATTTAAATGACCAAGCTTTGAAGGAAGGAGAATTGGATAATATACTGTTATCTGAAGAATTTTAAATTCTGTATAAAAGGAGGTGGCCAAGGAATTCTGGATCAGGTTCTGGGCTGATCCCAATCCTGATATGCTTGAACAAAATCTAATCTGGGGTCGGATCAGATTGGGTTTTTATTAATGACATTCATAAAAAGGAAGTAAATTTAACACAGATGAATCTATTGAAGTCATATAGGCATCCATGATACACTTAAAATTGAAGTACACAAATCTCAACAATGTATTCTTTCATTAAATTTAAAGTACTTTACAAATACCACCTTTACATCACTAAAATGACTGGTACCATCTTGTGAATCTTCACACTTATCATGTTATTGTGATGTGGATTGTGATAGTGAAGTTATAAGGATTGTGCCCTCTCTTGAAGTTCTATGTTCATGTCTTGTCTCAGAGAGAGGGAGAGAGAGTAGCACCTCTATATCATAGATGTTCACTGAGGATTGGACTCAGTCAAACCAGAAGGTTGGATCCTTTTCTTTTCTTGTATTCCAGAGGTGCGGCGTGGGTCGGGTGATCCCAATCTAGGCCAAGTCTAGGGTCGGATAGGGCTCCCCCCATGTTATCAGAGGCATTCACCTCAAGCACTGAGGTGAGGTGAGGCCTGCCTCACTCGGATCCTGACCCAGCAAGGGCCAGATCCGGTAACTTAAAATCTTCTTTTCCCGCCCCGAAACCCCAATTCTTAGTCTTCCATCCCAAGGCTCCAACATTCTGATGCCTTGTAGGCCCTAGAAGTAAGTTATACTTTTTTTGTTCTTCTTCATAAATTTTAATGTTATATATAATTATATATTATTAAATATTTTAAAAAACATATCTCGTTTCAAATGCCTGAGGCGAGGCGACCCTCCCCTCGACTCAGGTGCCTTGCATCTTGGATAGCATAGGCTCCCCCCTAGATTGGGTCCGCCTATGCTGATCCTGCAAAGGACAGAAGAGTTTAAGGCCCAATCCATAATAGCCTGATCAGGCTAGTCAAGTTTGGATCAGCTGTGCAGTGGCACCTGACAATCTCAATCTAGATTGGCCAATCCTGCAAACTTTGGTTTGCTAACACTGTAATAGATTTGTACTGTATCTTTCATATTCCTATCTGTTTCAGTGGATACAACGTTACTAGGGATCCATAATGCTGATTAAAGTTACCAAATGGAGCACACAGAGAAACGTCAACTTGATTTTGTTTAAGATATGCTTCAAGTATATATTGAATGATAATTCAATAATTTATATGTTTTATACTTTTGACTGATTTTATTTAGAAAAGATGAAAGTTAAATGTCCATTAATATAAGTTAGTATTCCCAGTTAATATGTTTAAGCATACACATATTTTAAGGTTATTATATTTTTTTTAGCTTTCTAAAGTGGTCCCTTTCTCCATGTTTGGTCAAACATCATTACCAAATAATATCTACATTCTCTTTGAATTTGGAATTTTTCGATCTATGACTTCACCCTGAAGTCCGAACTACTAGGCATGGGTTGTACCATAGTATCCAGAGTATACTTCATTTTGCAATAGCCTGGTAGGGTGTGGGGCAAAGGTTGAAGTAGGCAATGGTATCATTGAAATGATAGGTGGTAGTGGTACTTCATTATCCGTTTATCATGTTCTAGCAGATTTTATAATTGTTTGATCAAAGAACATTTGTGGTTTCTCATATTTATGGATACGTGTAGCAACTCAATTTGAAGGTACCTGACAAAAAATATACGCCATGGAAATTCTAAGCTACACTAATGTACCAATTCAGCAGTGATGATGCCATGCAAAATTGAATGGAATGTTCTCCATTAAGTCAGCATTTAAGCACATGATCTCATTCATGGTGAGGGTTACTTTTCACATCATTCATGTGAAACGTGGTAACTCACTGAAGTTTCTACTCTTTGGATAGCTGCGCTTTGTCCAGTATCCCCAATTCAAGGTCTGCACTATTTGATTGCCCATGGGTCCGCCAGATTCAGAGGGGATCAGATTGGCCTAGTCTGCCAGTCTTGGCAAAATCAAGAAATCAACAAATTTTGCAGGAATTAGCTTGATTCAGTCCTTCGCCCACGTTATCATTTTCTTTGACGAATGATTAATCAATTCTTACTCAGTTGAAATCGAACAGAATCAGATCAAGCCCGTTGATTTTGCCAATCTTGGCTGGGTTGACCAATTGTGGCTACTCAGTCATGACTGAGTTGGACAAATCTGAGCGGTTTCTTTTAGTGGACAGTCCCATGTGATTCCCATTCATTTCCAATTATTGGAGTGTCCTGCATCAGATTTGTCATTCCTGCAAACCATGCTTCAATAATCAGAAGCTGGCCATCTGTTGGAAGAAAATAATTGTAATTTTCATTATGCACCTTTTATTTGGAACAAGGATTTCCAAGCCAAGATGGATGGGGCCAATCCGAGGGAAGAAAAGCCAATCCCTGATCAGCCCAGATTGGCTCTTCCAAAAACAGTAACAAAAAATAAAATGGAACATTGGTTGATACCTGTCGGATGTGAGCATGATTGGGGTCAGATTGGCTCCGGGTCATATTGGGTCCTAGGATACAGTCTTTTAAGTGACTGGATCTGGGATATTAGGTCCATTAGATCTGCTACATCTTGGATCCGGTCACTTGAAAGACCAGATCGTGGTCATATCAGCTCCGTTGGGGCGGGGAAGATGCAAAGGTGGTGCCAATCTGATACGTTAGAGCTTGATGCCGACAGAAGTTCCTTCTGGAATCCAGTCGATCTATAAGCCAGTCCCAATCTGGTTGGCCTATCCTGCAAACCATGCTTTGGAGGTTGTGGTACAAGTTTAGCTCTCTTACGTGGTAGCCTATCAGCACTATTTGTTTCTTACAAATTCTGGTGCAACTGTGAGTGGAGGTAACCAGATGAAGAACTGTGGTGGTATGTTGGCCTAGACTTGTAAGCAATTTTCAACATTCCCCTTGCTGAAGTAACTTTTCCTGCCATCTCGGTTGATTTTCGGGACTCATGTGATGTTTTTTTTTTTCATGGCTTGTTGCCTGTTTTCAGTTCTGAAGAGTTGAAAATTGCCAACGATGGTCTCTCTCACCCCCTATCCATCTAAAAGTTTAACATGTAATACCAGTATATTTGCAGTTTAGACGTATTTCAGCTTTTATGTTGCATATCACGATGTTTTTAGTATCTTATTATTGTTGTCGTCCCTTTTGCTTATTGATGCATCGTGTGCTTGTCTTATTCTTTAAGATGGTGTGTTATTTCTTCCGGAATTTCACTCTGAAATAAACAAGAGTAACCATCTCTAAATAATGTTTAACCGCATGGAAAATATTTATCTATGTTTCTCCAAAACTTCTCTTTTGCCTTCAAGTACCTGCCACCTTCCATGTTGTCCATTCTCGTGAGTTGTTGATACATTTTCAATCTTCGGTTGTTCAATTTATATTTTTGTTGTAAATAACTCTTATTGTTCGTCCTTTATTTATCATCCTTTTAGTTTCTGAAATTACGAGCAATTTACACAGAGTCGGTTGTATCTGTTATTACTTGTTGGGTTTATGGACGGGAGTGGTCCAAGTTTATTGGTTATAATTGTGATTCTGACATGGGAGACTTTTGCTATGTTTTATTTTTGCCGTGTGGGTATTTCTCATGGGAACTCGTAGCCCCTATTTTCCCTATGATGGCTTTGCCATACGGGTCTCATCTTTTTTGAATCAACAAAATTGTTTCTCGATACTTACCTTCAAAAAAATTTAAGAAAAGGAGAAGGCAGGACGTAACGTTCGGCACATTGACGAGACGTGTACTCGTTTCCGCAGGTCTGTTCCTGACATATCTTGCCTTATTTCTCATGAATGGCCATGGTCAGCCAGCGCTGCTATACCTTGTTCCGTGCACTCTAGGTAACGAACCACGCTCGTTCTCACGCTTCTTTGACACTTGGCCGTAAGAACTGTTTTCCACCGCCTCAATTTCTTTTTTCTCTGTTTTCACTCTGCGTCGATCAGGTCTTATCGTCACACTCGGTGCCGTCAGAGGAGAGCTCAAGGACATGTGGCACTACGGAACGAAGA
The DNA here is from genome assembly GCA_036172225.1 of Cryptocoryne crispatula var. balansae. Taxonomy (NCBI): domain Eukaryota; kingdom Viridiplantae; phylum Streptophyta; class Magnoliopsida; order Alismatales; family Araceae; genus Cryptocoryne; species Cryptocoryne crispatula. Next base: position 8,279,510 of record CM069929.1, on the reverse strand, counting down.
AGACCAACGAACTTCCCGGTGCGGACGCCTGAAACTGCCCCCGCCTCTTCGCCCCCGGGGAGGTTTCGTTCACAAAACATTCTGTTATCGTATCCTCTTGTGATCTTGATTTGTCCGAGGAGGTTGACATACGGGCAAGAAGATATATATATTGAATGAAAATGTGCTGTCAACCTCTGGCTAGCTTAAAACGTAACCACGTCATCTGATCTGACGTATGTGACATTGACGACACGGATTACTGAGACATGGAATGTTGTAATGCCACCCGTATTGTTGTGCTCGCCATTAGTGTTACTGCAGGGGGCTTAACCCTCCTAACCTGCATTTGATGGCTCGGTTGAGTCTGAAGTCAAAGGGGGGCACAACTAGGAGTAGGCCTGCCAATGCCATCACGCAAGATAGGAGACCCGGCCCCCACCCCGCTCGGATGGCCTAACAGAATTTACGAGGGGTGTTCGGTTGCACGGTAATTTTTCTGTACATTTTCACGATAAAAAGTTGTATCGAAATAAAATATGAATTAACCAATGATAACAAGTTATCGTGTTTAGAAGGATGTGATGATAGTACGACCGACGGATCACAAGATAAAAAAAAGTGTAATCTTATTTTTTTTTGCCTAAGAATGAAATTATTTTAAAAACATAAATTGTCGTCGTGGTCAAATGGTCTCTTTTAGCAAGTTTTATCTCGAAAACATAAGGATTCAAATGATCGTGCAACCAGACATCTTACGAGACTAGACCGAAACTTCAACATTTGTCAGATTTGGATTTAAAGCCGGATCCAATCGCACGGTTAGTTTGGATACGGATTTTTAGTCGGGTCGAGGTTTCAGAGTCACACACAAGCTTGACTCAACCATTTACATGTCTAACTAGGAGCCAAAAAAAAAAACTAGTGTACTGTTTTTGGGGCGCCCACTTGGGCTCGAACGCCTAGCTGCCGTCGTCGCAAGGAACCATCTGATATTTCATGTGAATTCTCTTTTCTTAACTTGACCTGTTCATCCCAGACATTGGGACAGGTCAGGCAGTGCCACGCCAAAATGTCCGAGTGAGTACCTAAACATATGGTGGCATGATATATATAACAGGTTTCTTCTCTACGATGATATATTTTGTCACAAACTTTGTTAAAAAATACAGATGTTTGGCACTCATGGTAAAAATGAATAAACAATCGCATCCCACTGTTCATGCAGCTCCGTCGCTACTAGAGCCGTAAACGGGTCAGATTCGGTAGCAGAATCACCAGAATTCGATTTTAATTCCGATTCTGATAATTTTGGAATCATTATATTCCGATTTTGATCCGATTCTGATTTTATTATCGAAATCGAATCCGATAAATTCTAAAATTCATAAATGAGTCGATAATTCACGTACAATCACTAAAATTTGATATAAGATCTTTAAAATTTTATTTTTATCGTTGTATTGTTTTATATATTGTATTTTATAATTTATTTAAATTTATTTAATTTAATTTTATTTATATATAATTATTTTTTATCAAAATCGAATTAACGGAAATGGAATCAACCGATCCCGATTTCGATTTCGATAAATTATTGGAATATCCAATTTCGATAATTTATAAGATACAAAAATGAGTTTCAGATTCATTATCTTTTACCGAAATTGAATCAGAATTTCGTTTACACTCCTCATCACTACCTGCTAATCAAGAAACTGTTGGATGCTTTTCCCCTTGTAAAAACAAGATGGCCGTTCGGCTTTCTGAACCGTCGAGCTACTAAGTAAAAAAATAAAACTGATGGGGGGGTGAAGGCATTATTAGTGAATGCAACGATCATGACGCTCCAAGATCAATTCATACGACAGCTCGGAATCCAAAAGCCGTTTGAAATAAGAACTTTCAGTTCTGATTCAGAAACGTCTGATTCATTTAAAGCCCAAATGAACAACCCCCCGAAGCTACACTATATATATATATATAAAGAAATGCCTGAGCCAGCAAAACATGGATTTCAGAAGATCGGTTGAAATTCTTGCCAAAATATTAGATATTTTCAAAAGTATACTAAATATGAGACATTAATCGATATTAGATATATAATTAATGCGACACACTTTAACACACTTGAATGACATATTCCGCATAAAATTTGAACTTTGCTCCTCCGTTGCCTGATCATGATTTGACACACTTCAAGAGGCCTTCGAGAGCTTGTGGCTGTGGATGGTGAGTGAAGCACGAAGAAGACGAAGGATTCTGGCGTTAGCTTTGGGGGGTGTTCTCGTGGGGAATGAGTTAGTGGGTCCCCGTAGACTCTCTTGACAACGAATTCTGCTGCTTAAGAGTTTGAGAGAATTTTGAGAGAACCTTGAAAATGTTGTTAGAAGATCCTTTTTTATAGACACAAGGCAACAGTATTTTAGACATCAATCGACATTTTTTGACGACAGTTGAAGCCTTGACAGACGAGACGTTAGTCGTTAAATATCCTCAAATGTGTCGTGGCGAAAATTGGAGCCGGGGTTGATTTTCGGCTCTACAGTACCTGACATCTTAGGTAGGGGTGCAAACGAACCGATACACTCGACAAGAAACTCGAAACTCGGCTCGATTAAAATTTGACTTAGCTCATTTATTATGTTAAATGAATAAGTTTGAACAAAAAATAAAACTCAATTCATTAAACAAATCGAACTTGAACGAAGATCCACTCAACTCGATAAACATAGAATAGCTTGACTAAACATTTGATTAACTACTTGACGGGATGTTAGGTGTCCTATGGCTTCGGATGTCTACTAATCATTAAATAACGTTGGTGTGGGAGTTTGTAATACCCCGGTTATTTAAAAAAAAAATTAGTTAATAATTATTTATTAATATTTTAATCTGCTCCTCCCCCTATTTATTCCCCTTTTTCCTCCCCCGGGAGAAACCCTCCCGGCGCCGTTTTTTTCCCCCTCCGAACCCTATTTTTCCCCCGCCCTCCTGCTTTTTCTTCCTCCTTCACGCGCTGCCCGAATGCCGCCCCTTTCCTGTCGTTTTCCTCCCGGCCGCGCGTGTGCGCGGTGATGCCGCCGCGTCCCGCGTCTCCCAGCTAGGGGTGGGCATGGTCTGGTTTGGTTTGGTTTTTTGAGTTTTTTTTTGAAACCAAACCAAACCGAACTGCCTCTTGAAACCAAACCAAACCAAACCGCTAATTCTCTAAACCGAACCAGACCAAACCGAATTTAATTCGGTTTGGTTCGGTTTGGTCTGCGGTTTGGGCTTTTAATGGACAAGTTATAGTTTGAGGTGATATATCCCTTTTTTGAGACTTGAGATACCAATGGGGAGTGGACGCCCAAATTTTCTGTTCCAACAAGTTCTTAAAATCGATCGATCTGCCGTCTAAACAAGAACAAGAACAACACCGGGACATCTCGCCGGCGTGGCCTCAACGACGTAAGCCAAGACCCATACGCCAGCCATCAGTACTTCCTAGCCCCGTTTCCGGCATGTATTCAAATTCTTCGCAGTTTTCATGGTCGACGGTCACGGAAACTCCGATGACACGAGGGGGAGCCTGACCTAAACAAAAAGACGCCATCCACTCACCCATTCACCATTCTGCCATGCGAACTTCTTCCCCCCTGCCGACCGCCTCCGCACGTCGGCGTCGTAGTGCGAAGAATCGACGGAGAACGACGACCGCCGCCACGCAGCGCTTCTTCGTTCGGCGAATATTGGGCGGGCCACTCGGTTTCGGCAGAGTGGTAGACCCTCACGGCCTCACCCTCTGGCCTCTGCTCAACAGCTCAAGGAGGAGATGCAGGCTGCAGCCGCCGGACTCGAGGAGGAGATGCAGCCGCCTGGAAAGCCTGCCGCCGCCCGCCGGAGCCCGGAGGTGAGGGCCGTGAGGTCGCGGCCTCGTGAGGGACGGGGAGGGCCGAGGAGGGCCGACTGCCGAGGGACTCGCGAGGGACGGGGAGGGCCGGGGGACTCGCGAGGGACGGCCGACGGGGAGGGACGCTGGGACGGGGAGGACCGGCGGCGGCGGAGGGTGATGAAATTTGGGAATTTTCAGGCGAGACGCGAGAGGGCGAGGCGGCCCAGGCGGGGACTCGCGAGTCGCCAGGGTTATTTTTAGGGTTATGTTTACCGCTTTGCCCTTGTCTCTTTTGTTTTATTACGTAAAATAGTGAAGCAAAGATAAAAAATATAATGGGCATTATAGACATTCGGTTTAGCGGTTTGGTTCGGTTTACGTAGGAAGAAAAACCGAACCAAACCGTTTTACTTAAACGGTTCGGTTTGGTTTGGTAAACCGTTTTCTGCTGTCTCTCAACCCGAACCGAACCGAACCGAACCCGTCGGTTCGGTTTGGTTTCTCGGTTTGAACCGTTTTATGCCCACCCCTACTCCCAGCCTCGGTCGCCGTGCGCGCTCGGCCGCGCGCAGCCCCGCCTCGGTCGCCGCCTCCTCGTACCTCGTACGAGCGCTCGGCCGCCGCGACGTCGTCGCCTCGCCGTGCGTGCCGCCGCGTCTCCTCCCCGTGCGTCGCCGCTCGCCCGTTGACCCGCCTCGCCCGCCGGGTGACGCCGCCAGGTCAGCCGGCGCCGTCCCGCCTCTCGACGCCGCCCGCCGCGCGGCACCGCCCGCCGCCGCCACGACACCCCTCCCCGCCGCCCGGTCGCCGGCGCCACCTCACCGCGAGCGCCGCCCGCCGTCGGCGCGAGACGCCCCCGTGGACCGCCGTGCGCCGCCTGCGCCACCCGCGCCCGCGCGAGCGCTGCCCCCGTGTGCTGCTCCTCTCTCTCTCCCGCGCGGTACTGTCTCATCCTCTCTCCTATCGCCCTTTCTCCTATCATCTTCTATTAAAATCCCTAGTTCATTATTCTTCTTCCTCCGGCAGTTTTGAAACCACCTACCCGGCTCGGTTTTTCGTCGCCGACGCAACCGCGGCAGTCTCGTCGCCTGATTCGATTTCCTTGGAATTCTGTGCGCCGTTCGTCGTCGCCGTTAAGGTAGGCGTCTCGGCTATTCTTAGCACTCTAATATATTTGATTAAACCATAAGAATCATGTTTTAGATCACCAGGATTAGAAGATTGTAGTTAATGGGCTGTTTTGGATTTATTAGCATGATTAGATAGAGTTTAGATTAGCTTGTTTAATCATACATGTTTAGATTGTTCTATATTCATGATTATTCATCATGTTAGATAATTATTCAATTATGCATGTTAGCATGTTAGGTATGTCTTTATAGTTAAACCTAGTTAGTCTAGCATGGTTGCATTGCGATAATCTTTAATGTATATCCTGATTTGATAAAAAGCCGATGTAAGGTTTAGGCATAATGTTGGTAGAGTTTAGTTTATTTTTCTTTTATGTGATAGATAGTTCTGTTTAAGCATGTGATTAATGTGTTTAGGTTGTAAATTGCATGATCCCATTTATATGCATTAGTTTGTGATAGATTGTGGTGTGGTATGCAAATATGTGGTGCATAGAACCATGGGTGTTCATCTATGTATTTCATGTTTGAAATGTCAATCTAATGTTCATGTGTTTACTGTCTGAGTTAATTATATGCTTGCATGGTGTGGAATGTGGTTAGTGCAGTGAGCTGCATTGTGGTTGTATGTACTTCACCAGACTAAATTAGTGTCCCGTGGGCAGCGGAGATTAGTTGAATCAGGACCATCCTTCGATCCCAGATACCGCGGTTCATCCTAAGTACTCCCCTGCCTAGGGGTACTATGGGATTTAGTTACTATATGTTACTTCCTACTATATGGTAAATCTGGTGCTAGTTTTGTGATGTGACTACATTTTATCAGATGGAGTATGGTATTTACTCAGACAGGTGTCTAGTTGTGTGTTTGGCATAGATGTTAGTGTTCTAGATGTGTTCTTGGTTGTATGTCAGGTTAGGTGTGTTATGAGCATACCTAGAGTAGTCTAATGTGTAGGATATGTTGGTTTTCATGCATATAGAGTCTGGTTATCATATGGGGTAGTTAAATGACTTTGTAATCAATTAATTAAAGATATATGATTAGTTTACACCCTATGTATTAAATCTGATTTTTAGGCTTATTATTCTATCATACCACTAGAATCATTATTATAGTGGGGTAGTTCGGGTGTAAGTCCTACTGGGTCTGTTGTGACTCACCCCTTCCGTTGTTAATATTTTCAGGAGTGCAGGTTTAGCGCAGCAGAAGCGTAGTGGTGTTGTGGAATTCGAGGAGCTAGTGGATTTCTCATTCTATGTCGGTATTTAATTTGTCTAGATAGGTGTTTGTTTATGGTGATGTTATGTTGTAAAGTATGAAATTATTTAATTGGATTGCGATTTTAGTCTTATTTGGTTCCAGACCGATATCCTTTCCCGTTACGTCGCCGGATTATCTTCCGCTGTGCATGTTAAAAATCTGGGTCGTGACAGAGTTGATTTTTGGCTCTACTAACATCTCAAGTACGGATGCAAACAAACCAATACACTTGACAAGTAACTTGAAACTCGACTCATTAAAAATTTGACTCTGCTTGTTTATTACATTAAATGAACAAGTTTGAACAAAACATGAAGCTCAACTTATTAAACAAATTGAGTCTAAACAGAGGCATGCTCAACTCAATAAGTTTGGAGTAGCTTTGACTAAATATTCGATTAAGTACTTGATTAAATATTCGTTTAATCACTCTATAAAATAATTAAAATATAAAATAAATTATATTTATGATATATATTTATTTATAGTTAATACTATGTAAGAATATATTTTTATACATCTCAATGGTAAATGTGGAATTGAACTTAAAGCGATTCAAAAAGTGTATATGTTTGGTTTGGTTTGAAAAGCAAAATTGTTAAAAAATTAAACCAATCCATGGTATGAACACCCCTAAGTTACTATAGCTCTGTTTCATAAATAATTATTGACGTGGGACTACACCCGCCGCTAATATTCCAATGTGTTCCCTTATTTTTGTTCATTGTCCATTCAAATAATGTTGGATAAATGTTAACCCTTCATTTACTATGATCAAATCCTGGCCATTGATCTGATTTAAACCCTAAGCGACAGCCCCCCTAGCGGTATCTCTGCGGCTCCACCGACGACGACGAGCGCACACACTGCAGGTCCACCCGCGGCTCCGCCTCTCCCCTCTCCGTCTCTCTGCGGCTCCCCCGACGACGACGAGTGAGACCATCGGGCCGACCCTTTCTCGCTCTTTCTCACAGGTAAACACCGAACACCACACATCGCAGCCTCCTATCAGCCAACTCACCTCTCCGCGACTCCGCCTCTCCCCTCTATGCGGCTCCGCCGGCGAAATCGTGACCCCTCCATCTCTTATCTCTCTCTCTCTCTCTCTCTCTCATGTCCATGTTGCAGCCTAACTGGCCCGTAGCTCTCTGCAGATCCACCAACGCCAAAACCTCTTTGTTCGGCACATAAACGCAGTAGCCAGCAGGCCCTTAGCTCAGCGGCAGCGCCAACACCTAGGTAATTTGCTTTCACTCCCTGCGACAACTTCTTCGAGTAAATTTTTATATCGGTCTGTGTAATAGGTGGTGGATGTGATGCTGAAACATCAAAGTTTTCATTTGTTGTATTGTGAGCGTATTTATATGGCATCGTTTTGGTTAATAGAGACATAGGGAAGGGCTCAAAGTCTCTAATAAACAACTTGGCCATACTTAATTAAATGTTTTTTAGTCCCCTGTGTCTGCTTTGCTTAGTTCACGTCTCATGTCGCCTAATTCCCTGCTGGCTTCTTTGGTTTTCGTTAATGTTGCATGCTTTACAAAATTGTTGTCTCACTGTTGCTGTCTTTGTTGCAGCTTTTTCTGGTTTTCATCAGTAGTTATCAAAGATGGTGCAGTACAATTTCAAGAAAATTACTATAGTCCCAACTGGAAAGGACTTCATTGATATCATCCTTTCACGCACCCAACGTCAAACACCAACTGTGGTGCATAAGGGTTATGCTATCTCTCGTCTTCGTCAATTTTATATGCGGAAAGTGAAGTACACTCAACAAAATTTTCATGAAAAGCTGTCAACCATCATTGATGAGTTCCCTAGGTTAGATGACATTCATCCATTCTATGGGGATCTCCTTCATGTCCTTTATAACAAAGATCATTACAAGCTTGCCCTTGGCCAGATCAACACTGCAAGGAATCTCATAGGCAAAGTTGCAAAAGATTATGTTAAACTGCTTAAGTTTGGGGATTCTCTCTACCGTTGCAAATCTCTGAAGGTTGCTGCACTTGGCCGCATGTGTACGATCATAAAGCGCATTGGCCCCAGTTTGGCCTACTTGGAGCAAGTCCGACAACATATGGCCCGGTTACCATCCATAGATCCTAATACTCGTACAATCTTGATCTGTGGGTATCCAAATGTGGGGAAGAGCTCTTTTATTAACAAGATAACGCGAGCTGATGTTGATGTACAACCATATGCCTTCACCACAAAGTCACTCTTTGTTGGTCACACTGATTACAAGTACCTCAGATATCAGGTGATTGACACACCAGGAATTTTGGACCGGCCTTTTGAAGACAGGAATATTATAGAGATGTGTAGCATCACAGCTCTCGCCCATCTTAGGGCCGCTGTTCTGTTCTTTCTTGATGTGTCAGGATCTTGTGGATATAGTGTAGCTCAGCAGGCAGCCCTATTCCACAGCATCAAATCATTGTTCATGAACAAGCCTCTAATCATTGTATGTAATAAGATTGACTTGCAGCCGTTGGATTCTCTCTCCGAGGAGGACATGAAATTGCTTATGGAAATGAAGGATGAAGCTGCCAAGACTGTAGTGGCCCAAGGTGGTGAGCCAACTGATGATGGACTACTTTTGACCATGAGTACCTTAACTGAAGATGGAGTTATTGCTGTGAAAAATGCAGCTTGTGAGAGACTTTTGAATCAAAGGGTTGAGATAAAGCTGAAATCCAAAAAGATCAATGACTGTTTGAACAGATTTCATGTTGCAATACCCAAAACTCGTGACAATAAGGAGCGACCTCCATGCATACCACAGGCAGTTCTGGAAGCCAAAGCAAAGGAGAACATTCAGAAGGTAAAGAAGAAGCTTGAGAAGGACTTGGAAAATGAGAATGGTGGTGCTGGTGTTTACTCTGCAAGCCTGAGGAAACACTATATTTTAGCAAACAATGAGTGGAAGGATGACATAATGCCAGAAATTTTAGATGGGCACAATGTGTATGATTTTGTTGATGCAGATATCTTGCAGCGACTAGAGGAGTTGGAGAATGAGGAGGGACTCCGCGTTGAGGCAGAGGATGATGGTGATGATTTTGAGATGGATGGCACGGAACTAACACCTAAGGAGCAAGAGGCCTTAGCTGAAATCAGAAAGAAAAAGAGTTTGCTTATCCAAGAACACAGAATAAAAAAAAGCACAGCTGAAAGTCGACCTGTGGTGCCAAGGAAGTTTGACAAGGACAGGAAGTTCACCACTGGAAGAATGGGGAGGCAACTTTCTGCACTGGGTTTGGACCCCACTGCTGCCATTAACCGAGCTCGAAGCAGGTCCATCTCAAGGGTTGGGAGGAAGAGGGAGAGGTCCCTAGCTAGAGGAGATAATGATGATGTAGCCATGGATATGGACGTTGACCAGCCCAACAAGAAGCTGAGATTGAGGTCAAGATCAAGGTCAAGGCCTATCAGTGAAGTTGTGCCTGGGGATGGATTCAAGGATTCAGCTCAGAAGGTGAAGGCTGTCAAACTTGCAAAGAAGTCAGTGAAGCTCAGAAATAAGGCTGCTCGCCGGGGAGAGGCAGACAGAGTTATTCCAAACTTGAAGCCTAAGCATCTGTTCTCTGGGAAGCGTTCAATTGGTAAAACAAGCCGCCGATGAAGGTACTTGACTTGGTGACCCAAGTTTGATTATGTTTAAATGTTCTTATTTGGTATTTTGTAGGGTGGTTTTGGCACCAATGTTATGCCATATGGTCTAGTGCATCGGAGTTTTACTTTATTTCGGGTTTTGTTTTTTCTGGTTCAAAGACCCTTGCTAAGAAAATGTGTATTGCTAGCAGAATAAAAGACGGCATATGTCCTATTTGATTGGGCTTGATTTCGTAAATCTACAAAAGCTAACCCTGATTAAAGCTAGTTATAACAACCCCAATAACCTGTCCATATTTCTACCAAAATTGGAAAACCTTACAGTATACCAGGTCTACATTAAATAATTAAAAACAACATTTGTTAAAAAAATTACCTTAAATATTTGGAAGCGCCAAGATCTATTTTTAGATCCTGTACACCTTTAGGCCTTCATAAAATGTAGAGCTCCCTTTTGGAAAGATTAAAAAAAAATTTAAAAATGCCTTACAAGTGCGTTTACATGAGAATCCATGGTCTCCCTAAAATAATGAAAAATCAACAAACGATAAATACACTAGTAGTGGCTGTGGCATGCAACCTCCTGCACATAGAAGGGGGTGGCCAAGTTCTGGATCAGGATCTGAGCTGATCCTAATCCTGATATGCTTGAACAAAATCTAATCTGGGATCGGATCAGATTGCGTTTTTATTAATGACAAATTTATAAAAAACAGAGACAAACAGAGAAATAAATTTAACACAGATCAATCTATTGAAGTCATATAGGCATCCATGATACACTTAAAATTGAAGTACACAAGTCTGAACAATGTATCTTTCATTAAATTTAAAGTACTTCACAAATACAACCTTTACATCACTAAAATGACTGGTACCATCTTGTGAATCTTCACACTTATCATGTTATTGTGATGTGGATTGTGATAGTGAAGTTAGAATATTTGAATATCCTTATTTAAATAAGGATTGTGCCATCTCTCGAAGTTCTATATTCATGTCTTGTCTCACAGAGAGGGAGAGAGACGAGGATGGTAGGATCGGAATTGGCCACCGGATCGGTGGTTACCGATCCGATCCGGATCGGATCGGTCTGATTTTGAGCGATCCACCGGAAGAAATAACAATCCGGAATCGTTCCGGATTGGTCCTTCAAAAAGTGGTAAAACCTAAAAAAAATATCAAAATAACACTCTAGATCGGATTCCGATCCTATCTAGAGCATTTTCGGGGCGAAATCGGCCTGAAATCGCCCCCAAAATGGTGCTGCGGCGGCCCTGCAGCTGCTGCAGCCGTCTTCCCTGCCCAAGACAGGGCTACCGGGTCCACCCAGATCCGGTGACTTAATCATTGGACCGGAACGGTCGGACCGGTCTGGTCCAGTCGATCCGGTGACTTACCTGGGCTACCGGGTCCCAGCCCCGTCTTCCCTGCCCGAGGAAGACGGCCGCAGCGGCTGCAGGGCCGCCGTGGGGCCAGAATCATTTCGGAATCGACTGATTCGAACGATTCCGGCCCCAATTCTATCCAAAAACACAAATTCTGATGGATGTTTTCTCCGGATCGGTGATTCCATCGAGAATGCCGATCCGATCCAAGAATCGGCCGATCCGTATCGGCTGATCCCAATCCGGATCGGGATCGATCCATGGAGAGAGAGAGAAGCAACACCTCTTTATTATAGATGTTCATTGAGGATTGGACTCGGTCAAACCAGATAGTTGGATTCTTTTCTTTTCTTGTATTTTGGAGCATGGAATAAGATCTTTCGAGAATCTCTTTTTCTCCACACATCCGAGAAACAAGATTGCCAAAACAAGAATTTACATAGTATTTTTTCCGCCTATTATTATCCCTAACTTTTTAACTTTATATTGAACACACTACCTAGTACCTATATCATATATATTCTGCTCATTCTATTTTCTATTATTATTTTAGTTGGATTGTCTTGTTAAGTTTGTTTCATATATTACCAACTTTATTATGGAATTCATCCAAATATTTATCTAGGCATTATTGTCTAATAAAATTTTATAACTTAATATTTTTATGACCATATACGTACAATTGACCTAAGATGTCGTATAAATCTCATCTTCGTACTGTTCAAAATGAAACTTAAGTATGACAAGATCTCTTGTATATCTCCTATCATGAAATCCATCCAAAGATTCATATAAACATTAATGTCTAATAAAATTTTATAACTTAATATTTTTATTACTATATTTTCAATTGATCAATGATATTGTATAAATCTCCTCTCTATGTTGTTTAAGATGAAGCTTAGATCTCACGTAAAATCTCTTGTATATCTCCTATTAACAATAGTTCACCCTCTCGCTTTTTCACTCTTAATTTTGTCTGTTTTTTTTTATGTTTAATGAGTTCCTTTGTCCTTTTTGAAAGGATTACATAACATTTTACACTTAAACATGTACTTTGATTAGAATTTTCGAGATCTAAGCTCTTGAGATTTTTATGAGATCTTTCCGAGATCTCTTCTCTTTAGTCTCTCCAAGATAAAATCAAGAAGCAAGATGGCAATCCTTGTTCCAAAGGAGCGGCATGGGTTGGATGATCCTGATCTAGGCCAAGTCTAGGGTTGAATAGGGCTCCTTCCATGTTATCAGAGGCACTCACCTCAAGTGCCTAGGCACTGGGGCGAGGTGAGGCCCGCCTCACCCTGATCCGGACCCGATAAGGGCCAGATACTGTAAGTTAGAATCCTCTTTCTCCGCTCTGAAATCCGCAATGCCTAATCTTTCATCCCAAGACTCCGACATCCTGATTCCTTGTAGGCCCTAGAATTGAGTTGTATTTTTTTGTTCTTCTTCAAAAGTTTTAATGTTATATATAATTATATATTGTTAAATATATTAAAAATGTATCTTGTCTCAAATGCCTCAAGCGAGGCGACCTTCCTCTCAAGTTGGGTGCCTCATGCCTCAGATAACATAGGCTCCCCCCTAAATTGGGTCGGCTTATGCCTATCCTGCAAAGGAAAGGAGAGGCTTAAAGGCCCAATCCATGATAGCCTGACAAGGCTAGTCAAGTTCGGATCAGCTGTGCATTGTCACCTGCCAATTTCAATCTAGATTGGTCAATCCTGCAAACTTTTGTTTGGTAACACTGTAATAGATTTGTACTATCTGTCTTTCATATTCCTATCTGTTTCAGTGGATACAAGGTTACAAGGTATCCATCAGACTGGATCCAGTTATAAATGCCAATTATCGTCACCAAATTCAGCACACATAGAAACATCAACTTGATTTCATTTAAGATATGCTTCAAGTAGATATTTAATGATATTTCAATAATTTATATGTTTTATACTTTTGACTATCTTTTATTTGGAAAAGATAAAAGTTAAATGTCCATTAATATAAGTTGTATTCCAAGTTGATATGTTTAAGTATACACATATTTTATGGTTATTATATTTTTTTAGCTTTTTAAAGTGGTCCCTTTCACCATGTTTGGTCAAACTTGATAACCAAATAATATCTACATTCACTCTGAATTTGAAAATTTCCTATCTCTGACTTCACCCTGAACTAGGCATGGGTTGTACCATACTATCCAGAGTATACTTCATTTTGCAATAGCCTGGTAGGGTGTGGGGCAAGGTTGAAGTAGGCAATGGTATCATTGAAATGATAGGTGGTACTTCGTTATCCGTTTATCATGTTGTAGCAGATTTTAGAATTGTTTGATAAAGGAAAATTTGTGGTTTCTTATATTTATGGATACGTGTAGCAACTCCATTTAAGGTACCTGACAAAGAAAATACACCATGGAAATTCTAGGATACACTAATGTTCCAATTCAGCAGTGATTGAATGGAATTGTCTCCATTAAGTCAGCATTAAGCACATGACCTCATTGATGGTGAGGGTTACTTTTCACTTCCTTCATCTGAAACGTGGTAACTCACTGAAATTTCTACTCTTTGGATAGCTGCACTTTGTCCACTACCTCCATTTCAAGGTCTGCAGTCTGCACTATTTGATTGCCCATGGTTCAGCCAGATTCAGAGGGGATCAGATTGGCCTAGTCTGCCAGTCTTGGCAAAATCAAGAAATTAACAATTTATGCAGGAATTAGCCTGATTCAGTCCAGAATTCACCACGTTAACATTTTCTTTGAGGAATGATGAATCAATTCTTACTCAGTTGAAATCGAACAGAATCAGATTGAGCCAGTTGATTCTTGGCCAATCTTGGCTGGGTCGACCAATTGCGGCTACTCAGTCATGACTGGGTTGGACAAATCTGAGTGGTTTCTTTTATTGGACAGTCCCATGTCATTCCCGTTCATTTCCAATTATTGGAGTGTCCTGCATCATATTGGTCATTCCTGCAAACCATGCTCCAATAATCAGAAGCTGGCCATCTGTCGGAAGAAAATAATTGTAATGTTTCATTTTTCACCTTTTATTTGGAATAAGGATTTTCAAGCCAAGATGGTTGGGGCCAATCTGAGGGAAGAAAAGCCAATCCCTGATCAGCCCAGATTGGCTCTTCCAAAAACAGAAACAAAAAATAAAATGGAACATTGGTTGATTCCTGTTGGATGTGACCATGATCGGGGTCAGATTGGCTCCGGGTCATATTGGGTCCTAGGATACAGTCTTTTAAGTGACTGGTTATGGGATATTGGGTCCATTAGATCTGCTACATCTTGGATCCGGTCACTTAAAAGACCAGATCGTGGTCATATCAGCTCCGTTGGGGCAGGGAAGATGCAAAGGTGGTGCCAATCTGATACGTTAGAGCTTGATGCCGACAGAAGTTCCTTCTGGAATCCAGTCGATCTATAAGCCAGTCCCAATCTGGATGGCCTATCCAGCAAACCATGCTTTGGAGGTTGTGGTACAAGTTAAGCTCTCTTACGTGGTAGCCTATCAGCACTATTTGTTTCTTACAAATTCTGGTGCAACTGTGAATGGAGGTAACTGGATGAAGAACTGTGGTGGTATGTTGGCCTAGACTAGAAAGCAATTTTCAACATTCCCCTTTCTGAAGTAACTTTTACGTGGGTTTTTTCCTTATCTTGTTGAAAGGCTTCACTCTCATCTGCAGTCTGCATCATCCTGCCATCTCGGTAGCCTTTCACCCCTTATTTAGGGACTCCTGTGATGTTATTTTTATTCCACGGCTTGTTGCCTGTTTTCAGTTCTGAAGAGTTGAAAAAGGCCAATGATGATCTCTCTCTCGCCCCCTATCCATTTAAAAGTTCAACATGTAATGCCAGTATATTTGTATTTTAGACGTATTCCATCATTTCTGTTGCATATCTCCGTGTTTTTAGTATCTTCTTATTGTTGTCGTCCCTTCTACTTATTGATGCACTGTTACGCTTGTCTTATTCTTTAAGAAGGTGTGTTATTTCTTCCAGAATTTCACTCTGAATAAGAGTAACCGTCTCTAAATCATGTTTTCATTTTCTTGTGTTTAACCGCAAGGGAAATATTTATCTAGGTTTCTCTATTACTCTTTTCTCCAAAACTTCTCTTTTGCCTTCAAGTACCCGTCACCTTCCATGTAGGGATGTCAACGGGTCGGATACGGGTCGAATAATAGTATTATCCGTATTCGTATCCTATAAAAAAAGAAGTATCCACTTACTGTTCGTTAACTATCGGTAATGGGTGTATCCGCGAACCGCATTGTAATATCCGCTTAAAAACGGTTTACGGTCGGTTAACGGTCAATTAACGAATATATAAGCATTATTAGAAGGTATTTAATATACACAAAAAATGTTAGCTTTCTTCTAACATGTATACTTAAAATCGTAGTAAGATAATACAGAGATATCATGTATACTAGCACCATGAAGTAAATATTTGCCAAATAATATACCTTTGCAACAAAAGTAGGGAATAAACTTGACCTATGATCCAAAGTAACTAAGTAACATAGACAATTGCATACAATGGCCCACGTCTGTCAAGTTCATGAGAATGTTTCAAGACGAGAGCGAGAGAGGGGTGACAGTGCTGCGGGTGAACCAGAGGAGAGAGAGAGTTGGGAGCCTCACCGGCGCCACGCGGACGCGGACGTCGCTAGGCACAACAGTGCAGCCGAGGTCACACCGGCCACCCAAAACCAACAGGTCCATGACGTAGCCGTTGACCGCCACGTCAAGGTGAAGGTGCAATGATGCAACAGGTAGGGCGTCGGGCAAGGAAGAAAGAACAGGCAGAAGTTGAAAGGTCGGACTCGGAGATTCTCACAAATTAATTTTAGGGTTTTTGAGATTGACATATTTCTTGAACGTTAAATGCTGATATATTTTCAACCGTTGGATCAAGTTTTACTTAACGGGTTCGGAAACGGTTTATCGGGTTCGGTTTATACTGTATCCGTGACCGTATCCGTTAAAAAGACGGATAATCGGTAAACGGCTAAGGATACCCTATTCGGAAATTTTTGATGATCCTTTAACCGTCCATTAAGTTAACGAACGGGTCAGATAATCGGATAATCCGCTACCATTGACATCCCTACTTCCATGCTGTCCGTTCATGTGAGGTTTTCTTTTTTGAAACGAGGTGGCGCAGTGGCCACTGCGCTCGGCAGGCGTCCGGCACCGGATGCTCCCGGGTTCGAGTGCCCCTGCGCGCTCGGTACTCAGGACGGTCACCCCCCTGGCGCATCATGTCCCACTCCGCCACGGCAGAGAGTCAAGTGTGAAGATATAGCCGATGGCAAGTGTGAAACCTCAAAAATTTCACACTTGCCATCGGGACAATTTATATTTTAGCTCAATTTATATTTTTATTCGAAATAACTCTTACTGTTCGTCCTTTATTTATCGTCCTTCTAGTTCTTGATTTTATGTGCAATTTACACAAAGTCGGTTTTTTTCTTTTTTCACTTGTGTCTTGCGTTATTTCTCATGAATAGCCATGGTCAGCCAGCATTGCTATACCTTGTTCCGTCCACTCTAGGTAACGAACCACGCTCGTTCTCACGCCTAGAGGCATTTGGCCGTAAGAACTGTTTTCCTCTGCCTCAAATTTTTTTTCTTTGTTTTCATTCTGTGTCGATCAGGTGTTATCGTCATACTCGGTGCCGTCAGAGGGGAGCTCAAGGACATGTGGGCACTACGGAACGAAAAAGACCAACGAACTTCCCGGTGCAGACGCCTGAAACTGCCCGCCTCCTCACGTCCGTGGAGGTTTCATTCGCAAAACATTCAGTTTTTGTATGCTTTTGTGATCTTGATTTGCCCGAGGAGGTTGACATTATGAGTGCAAACGAACCAATACATTCTACGAGTAGTTCCAAGTAGTCGAGTTTGAACAGATTCTTGTTCGACTCGATAAGTTCTTGATTAAATATTATATTATATATATTTTTAAAAAATTTAAATTATGAATAATAATAATTATATATTATTATTTAATACATTAAATAATTTAAATTTTAAGTATAAATTTAGATTGAGTTAAATCTAGAGTTGTACGCATAATTTTTTATTGATTTTGAGTTTTATAAATAAATTTGTGTATGTCTTAAGGTTAAATGTGAATTGAATTTTATTTTATTTACTATTTGAGTTTGACTCGACTTAATTAATAAACGAATTAAGTTTGAATAAGAGTTTAATATATTCGTTAAAACCTGAGTTCGAGTTCGAACTTGTGTAAAATTTGTTTTCAACCTCTGGCGTCATCTGATCTGTGATGTATGCGACATTGACAACACAGATTACTGAGTCACGGGAATGTTGCGGTGCTACCCATATTGTGTTACTGCAAGGGGGTTTAACCTAACCTGCTTCCTCCTTTATTTGATGACTTGGTTGAATCTGAAGTCAAAGGCACAACTAAGAGTAGTAGACCTGCTCATGCATCACGCAAGATCCGAAACCAGACCTCGACCCAGCTGCTTCGATGGCTTAACAGAATTTAGACTGAACCGAAACTTTAACATTTTTTTGGATTTCGATTTAAATTCGTATCCGATCATACAGGTAGTTTGGATATGGGTTTTAACTAGGAGCAAAAAACTACTATACTGCAAGAAACCATATTTTATATTATGCAAAAAACTAGCGCCGTTCGTCCTAGGCAGGTCATGCAACGCCCCGCCAAAATGTCCGAGTGGGAACCTAACATATGGTTGCATGATAAAACAGGTTTCTCCACGATAATATATTTTGTCACAAATTTTGTTAAAAAAACATAGGTGTTTGTTTGACAATCGTGGTAAAAATAAATAAATAATTGCAATCAGACATCCTAATGAGCCGCATTTCATGCAGCTCCGTCACTGCCTGCTAAGCAACTGTTGGATACTTTTCCCCTTGTAAAACCAAGATGGCCGCCACCTCCTCTTCTTTTTTTTTTTGAACAACATAAGAACCACCTAATTAATAGATAACAGAAAAAGTAAATAAGATAATACAACAGTAGACTCAACTTAGAAGGACACATGACTACATTAAAGATAACTACAGTTTCAGTGGAACTAATCTTTCCCAAGTGACTTAATCATAACCACAGATCAACCGGCACATAAGAGTGCTGGTAAGGTCGAACATCAGATAAAGAGACTCTTTTAAAGGAGTTTGACAATTATCCCGAGACCGGATGAACACATCAGAAAAGTGTGAATATCGTACAAACTATCGATCTCGAACTTAGGTAAGTGACTATGAAAGTAACCAGAAAAGATAACTTAATGGAACTCGACCACACGACACTGAACAATAACACAAAGACAAACAACTAAACCAGATAGATAAGCCGAACTCCACATCTTTGGTGCAACAAAATGAGACAGAGTTTAAAACAAATTTAAGCGGAGCACTGAAGAGGGAGTGTGGGAGGAGTCCTCCCTCCCAAGACAAAAATGATTGCAAAATAAAAGAAAAAAATTTCACAACAAATTGTGCCTCCTGGAACGGACAAGGATGTCGCCGGATAAGGAGCCGCCAAGTAGGAGGACCGCGAAACAGGTGTCGCCGGACGACGAGGTGCTGCCTAGAACAACAAAGGCTCTGTCTATAACGGATGAGGAGAGTGTTGAGTGAGGACCTGCCGAGTGAGGAACCGTTGATCAGGTGCCTTTGTGCTAGAACCGCCGAACGAGAATTTCGCCTTGAAAAATAGCCTGACGAAGGCCGCAGGCGAAGAGCTGCCGGGCTGCGAACACAACCACCGGCAAGGCCACCGAAAGAGAGTTCTGCCTTGAACAGCCGCCGAGAAAGAGGCCCAGGCAAGGTTCCACTGGACGAGATGCCGCCGAGCTTTCGACGAAGCTTTCGGAGGAACCCCCGAAGAAAACTCTACCAAAGATGACTAGATGAGTTCTACCGTGGAGCTAACGGATGAGGTGAGTTCCACCAGAAAAGGCGAGGCTGCAGTCGGAGTGGCGATGGAGAAGGAAGTCGCTACGGAGGGTTGCTGTGCACGAGGGGTTCCGCCTAACTAGGGTTGTCGGGCGAGGGTTGCCACCCCTTCTTCTTCCGTTCGCATTTTTGAACCGTCGAGCTATTAAATAAATAAAACTGCTGGGGGTACAAAAGCCGTTTAAAATAAAAACTTTCAATTCTGAATCAGAAACGTCTAATTCATTCAAAGTTCAAACGAACAACCCCCCGAAGCTACAGAAAAATAAATAAAAAATAAAAAGAAACGCCTGAGCCAGCAAAGCATGCATCTCAGAGATCGGTTGAAATTCTTGCATTTCACGACTCCTGTCTAGCATGTTTCCGCCGCTCGCACTCCTGCCTGATTTATGTAGTTGCCTTTACTTTCCCCCTTGTAAACCCGAGGATTGAAACAGTCCGGCGCGCTCTCTCTCTCTCTCTCTCTCTCTGCCACAGAAGGACAGAGACAGGAGACAACAGTTAATTTTAAAATAAAAAAACGTTAAAAGATGCTACCAAAGTTCGTGATTAAAATACCAATCATTTCCAAAAATAAAAACTATGAAAAAATATTAAAATTACTCCTGAAAACTTTATGTACCACCATACAAAATTTTGTAGTGATAAAACAATATGAAAATACTTTACAACAAACCAGACAATCAAACATGCTTTCAGGTATATTATTTTTCAAGTGCACCAAGTAAGATATTTAAAGTTTTATACAAAACATAAATCCATGTAATATGTTTGCATCAGTTTCCCTTTTACATGCAAACAAGTGGCTCAGATGAGTACAGAAAGACACGTACGAAGGAATTGCGATGAATCTTAACATCCCTCTTCCGAAACTGAATTCTTTCCACCAGTTTGGTACAGTAATAATTTGGAGACAAATATGATTTATCTTATATCAAATTTGGAATTGATATTTCTAGAAGTTAAGAGTATTACATAGCATGTTTTGTCAGTAATACAAGTCTCAAAATTGATGGTATTATCCAAACATCTCTTGATTTATATCAATATCAATTTCAAAGTTAACACAGATCTTAGAAACGTCAAACCTGGCAAAACCACAAATAGGAGCAAAGTTTACGAGGTTGCAGAGACTACTGGTGAATGGAAACAAAGCTCTTGACAAAAAAAAAACTTATAGAAACCAATGTTATAGACCACTTATTCATCTTCCTGGCTGCGCAGCCTAGCTAGCTTGTTCGTCACAACAATGTCAAGTTGGGCGGCTCTTTCAACAATCTCCTTGCGCTTCCTTGTCGAGATGTTGTGTGCAATTTCAGCACAATATGTCCTGAAAGAGGAGCAATTAACTCCCATCCAAAAGTTGCTACCTAAAAGAAATCTGACTAGACGGAGATAAACTTCAACAAAAATCTCACAAGACAGTTGACAATATCCAACATGGTGATGGTGCCTATTGCCGATAGGTTATTTATAGTCTCGTCTAAGAACTAAACCAGGGAATGATTACTGCAAATCAGATGTATACGGAGAATTATTGAATAAAACTATTAGAATCAGATAGTTTGAATTAGAGGCGCAGGATAACCTGTTGTGCATCATCAACAATTCCAATTCCTTGACATTGTGAACAACGAACTTCTTAAATCTGTTGGGCAGATAATGACGTGTCTTTCTGTCTGAACCGTAGCCGATGTTGGGCATCAGCACGCATCCCTTGAACTTTCTTCTGACACGTGAATCAATACCCTTGGGCCTACGCCAGCTAGGCTGCAATAAAGCGTAGTGGAAAAACAATCAGTCAAGTACATTTAACAAGACCAAAAGTGCAGTGTGAAAAAGAAAATACAAGCCATGTAAACAATAATAACGATGATAAATCGAACTATAAGGCAATTCATTCATAATGTTCCTTAAGTAGTAGAATAATTGCATAAATCAGTGCACTTGTGCAAACAAATGAGAGAAAGTAGGGTCTAATGAACCTAACAATTATTAATTTCATCAAATTTTTAGTTCAATCAGAATCAATTAAGCTGGTATTGTATATTTACTTTAAATTTTTCATGAATGGTAAACAACAATAGACAGCAAAAGACAAGCCCAGAGTTGGACAACAACCGTAAACAACTATATACTTCACCTCAAACACGTAACGCATCTACATCAAGCACCTAAGGGCCTCCTTAGTTAGAGTATCAAAAATGATACTATATTAATATTGATATTAATATTTCTAGAGGTTGGAGTATCAATATCAAAAATGATACAACTTGACACTTGTATTACATAACATCCTTTGTTTGCATTAGTGTCATCAAACAGGACCTAAGGTGCAGCGAAGCGCTCCTCCTCTTGGGTGCCTCATGCCTTGAGCAACATAGACACTTCCTGCCTCCTAGTTGGACAATATCACCTGGCAATTGAAAATCAGTTTGCCATAAACTATTCTCGCATCTCTCCAATTTCCCTACACAGACAATTCAACCAGTTCACACACAATGAACATGCAAACTAGAGGGTGCCCTTTAAATACATTTCAGCACTACAAGCAGGAAGAAATAAACTGTTTTGTTACTTCTTTACTTTTTTTTCAAAGGTGGCAAAAGCCACAATTTATTGATAATACTGGTAAAAAATGGTTACAACAATAAAGAAGAATGAAAGAAAAACAAATGAACAAGAGAAGAGACTATTAATAAGACGGTAACAATCTCAAACATAATTAAAGATGAAAATGTTTCCACATGAGGAGCTTGTCCCCATAGCAATCCCCCTTCTTCACTTCTTAATATCTACATAAAACTATCATTTCTATCAGGGCCACTGTTTATCATAGTTTTCAAAGGCAACCAAGGCGACAGTACCGTCTTGTCACTTAGGCGATAAGGTGAGAAGTTAGGCGATGTCTTTTCTATAGTAAAATTGATAAAATAACAAATATATAATTGACAAGTAATATATAAAAAATCAATTAATAATGTGTAAGTGCATAGTTAAATACACTAAATAATATGAATACCTAATTAGAACTACTAAATTAAGTTAATTTCAATACTTAATTTGTATTAACAATTAATAAATGAAATTACTTAATACCAATTATTATTCTATCAAAATGTCAATTATAATCAAATAAACTATCAGAACTAGTTATGTTTACTTCAAAACCACTCAATTAAGTGATATTGATATTTAACTAACATTATTTACTCCTAAATTAGATAA
Organism: Cryptocoryne crispatula var. balansae; assembly: GCA_036172225.1. Taxonomy (NCBI): domain Eukaryota; kingdom Viridiplantae; phylum Streptophyta; class Magnoliopsida; order Alismatales; family Araceae; genus Cryptocoryne; species Cryptocoryne crispatula. The sequence goes on along the minus strand of CM069929.1, from coordinate 8,257,045 downwards.
AATGGGAAAGTAATGTGACGCTCGCCTAGGCACCCCTCGCCAAGATGGGTGATAGAGCGTCTTGAAAATAATGTTGTTTATATGTAATAACAATGTCTAATGCAAAGAAGGTATTCCTCCTATAAATGGAGATTACCAGTTCTTTTCAGCAAGGTAGACGAAGGCATCCATACCCAACGGCGAAATTCTTTTTGCAAACCAGCCTCTCTATTCCGGAGAGTGGAGTACTAGTACGTCAATATCATTCACCTCACAATAGAATGGCATCATTAAACTTATAAACCAACGGTTTTTCATATATGGATAAGAATATCCAAGTGCGACGCTGAATAGGTCGATCCCTTGTTAAAAGTTATTAAGAACAAAAAATTTCAAAACGCGAATGCACATCATCTCACAACCATAAACATTTCATGCACGTGAAGCAGGAGAAAGAGTTTGCCGGTTAAGCTGTGCCAACACCTTGACTGAGATCTTGCGGTCGCTTTGTGGTCTTTTGAACTTCTTGGTGCGTTTCTTCACGATCTTCTTGTTTAGCAGCGGCACCGCCATTTCTGCTCTCCTTCCTGATCATCACAACAACAAGGCGGACGTTATTTAAAGAGGAGAAAACGCCAGCTACGGCACAGGTGAAACGGAAATAACATACAACGGCGACGAGAAGAGGCAGAATTTAGATCTCGCTCGAAGACGCTAACATTGAGGGAAAATCAAGCGGAAACAGACGAGATCCAGAGATCCCTACTCAAAAACAATGCAATTCAGCTCACCAGGCAACAGGATCGTCCCACAGCAGACGATGGCGGCTAGGGTTTAACAGACAGGACCTTATATATGCAGACAAGATAGAGCACTGGTCCGGATAGAAACGAGCGTTTTATTGGATCCTTTTCGGTTCGGATCTTATCCGAATATCTAGTAAGATTATTGTTCATCTCGGTAATAATTCCATTTTAATTAAATCCCCCCCGCCCCTCCCTCTGTTTGGTAAGCATTGGAAATGATAACGGTGATAATTCTGATATCGGTGATAAAAACACATCAACATCGATGTTGATGCTACTCGATATCAAAAGTACGTAATACTGATATTTTAATAGAACAAAATATCCTTTTCAAAAATGAAACATGTAGACATGTTGTACCACGCGACATACTTTATTTCTTCCACAACTTTCGAAGTTATGGTTTATATAGATATCAACTTAAAAAAAATATTAGTGTCAAATAGTGTTATCAAACAGGGCCTAAAACAAATGATTTTATAGATTTCAATTTCAAATTTGACTCTTTCACCCGTTCCCATTCTGACCTAAAGTAAAGTATCCTTCTAATTGGATACAGTAACTCAATGATAGAAGTTCAAATGAATAAAATTATTAAATTACCGGATAAGAAGTGCAAATACACGTTGAATAAAAAATATGAATACCCATCTAAGTTATTTTAGTAAATTATTAAAAAAACAAGTGTGCGCGTCTTTATTGTCTCCGACAAAGGAAATGCTAGCTGAATAAAAATGTCAAACATATGGCTTTCCTTGTTAGTTTCTGGCTTGAGGATTGTATTATTAAACTACAATCTCTCTTGTTTATCGTACCCACACATGGTTTTTTTGTAAGCTAGCAATAGCATAACCAGAAGATGAAAACATTGTTTTGCTTTACTTGAGATATAATAGTATTTCATCCTTTTTTTTTACTTAACTTCATGAATTCTCCAACAATGTGAGTGCATCCTGTGACATTTTGGCTACTACTAATCTGGAACAAGTATGAAGTAACAACTAATTAAGTACATGCCGATCTCAGTTATATGTGACACGCATGTTGAGAGATCTTTTACCTCCTTACGTCCCCTTACACACAATTTCTACAAGATATTTACAAACCAAATCCTTCATCTTGTTGATTGTTATAATGCAAAATCAATCACATGGTTGTATTAATTGCAGTCCTCTGTCTCTCTCTCTATCTCTCTCCCCTAGCTCTCTTCTCAATCTTCACAACAAGACTTAGTTATACTTTTATATTTATGACATCTTATATTTCAGATGTAGATTTATAATGTAATCAATGCCAAGTAGATGTATACATAAACAAAAAAATAGAAAGATAGATTATATTCCATCTCGAACACTTGAGGTGAGATAAGAAGAAGACCCTTCTAATATAGCATGGGCATTAACGAGCTTTATCTAGAATCCACACGATCTCGCAATTCGGATGATGACTCACTTGGAGATCAATTCGAAGGTCATTCAAGCGTCCTCTTCAGCTGATAAAATCAGTAAACAAGATGTCAGGAGGAGGACGGATGCACAACACAAGCGAAGAAGAAGAGAGAAGACAGGTTTTAGTTACTTACTCTTCCGCCCCTTCATGTTTTCATCTCCCCTCGGTCTTTTCAATCCTCGCTTGGCAGATACGGCTGGAAAATGCGAGTGAAGTTTTAGATGAGAACAACAGTGGAGAAAAATGGCAGATGAACTAACAGTACCAAGGTAGGTGGGTTCGGGAGTCAGGACCGGGTCTCGGTTGGGTCCAAAACCGACCCGGGTCGGCCGGGGTCAAGACCTGGGTCGGGTCAGGGTCGCAAAAAAATAATAAAATAATAATAATTTTAAAACATTTACAGGGTCGGGGTCTCGGGGTCGGGACTGGGTCGGTCAGCATAAAAACTGATCGGGTCGGGTCCGGGTTGCGACCCCGCATTCCATGAACAGTACGACAGTAAGGCCAAGGCAAGTATGGAGAAAAAGAGCAACCAGAAAATAACCACATCACAGCCAAGAATTTAACATTTGCGAAAGAAAGCAGATAGGCTCCACAATTTGGCACTAGAAAACATATGACTTCACAATTATCAAAAAAGATGATTACGATATTGGTGCTCTTGACATATGCATGGGCATGAACATAGTCAAGGTCAAACAATCGGGTATTCCCTTGTTTCTATTAGATGCGATTGTTTTTCTTTTTTTTTTCCTTTGTGAGCTTCTGCGTCTGAAGTTTTGAGATTTAATCATACAGTGATAAGATCTGCAATTTTATACGACAGTGGGGGTTGGATGATAAACAGAAAACATACTATTGAAACAAACGCTGATAAAATGAGAATGTTATGATGGATATATATATATATATTCTAAGCTAGATAGAATATCAATCTGTAATAAAAAATATATAGAACAATAGTAGCAACATCAACTGTGGAGTGTGGACAAATTGTGAGAATGAGGTGATTAGGGTATACCAAACATAGAGCTAGAAAATATCTAGTTAAAAAAGTTAAGAATATTAAAATAATGGGAGTGAGAAAAGGAGCGTTACTTAGAAAAGGGTAATCCATTGTGATTTGAAGGATTTAAACCTTTAAAAGAATAGCTAAAAATCACCGTCAAAGGAAAAGGAGAATCCAATTATACATTAACTTTTTCATCCCTAACTCTTCATTCAACCGATGCCACGAAAATTTTAACATTACAAACAAACAAACAATAAAACCCAGAAAAGTGACTTCACATGATGGCAAAAATAACGTACTTTATAATTGCAAAACAAATATATATGTATGTATATAGAGATAGAGAGATGTCAGTGAGCTCCGATGGACCCACCTTTGAATTTTCTCTTTATCTTGGCTCTTCTACGTTTTCTATCAACTTGTGTGAGCTCTCTCTCTTCTTTGAAATCACCTTTTCCACTGAAGATCTCTTCAGGTGCAAGCATGGCAGCATCAGAGACAGCTAAAGGAGCAACCTAAAAATGGTGGTAGAAAACTACATCAGCATGCAAAATCCTGCGCAAAAATCACCAGAACAGTACTTTTTAACTGGAACCTATTTACCTCTTCCATTGCTAACGCAGGAACATTTGTTCGTATAGACATATCTTCAATAACCTAGAAAAGATTATGACCATAAATAACCACATATAGGGAAGGGGATGCAAAAATGAAACAAAATGATTAACAGCCTTACCGGCTTAGGCGCAAAGTGAAAATGAGACAAAGCATCCAACTTCAGACAAAGTCTTTTGAACAAAAAGCTTGCCTGAGCATTAGAATTAGTTGATTATTAAAAACGTACAGGTAAAGTATCAAGTATAAACATTTAGCACGGGCATAAGCAACTTGAGCTGAAAACAATGGATAACTCGTATATCACAAATCCACTAGGCTGTTAAAAGGCATTGGTTGGCACCTAAAATTAGCACATAGAATATATATCTCTGCAAATCCTATTCTATGTGAAATCTAGATCCTAAAATGAGCTGGATCTCTATGCTTTCAGCATATGGGATGTCCTTTGCGCATGATTAGACTACAAAAATTGTGATGCAGGGAATACTAATGCTTAGCAAGGTTGGTGGGGTCTGGGGTCGCGACTGGGTCGGTTGGACCCTGAACCAACCCGGTCCGACCAGGTCGCGACCCAAGTCGCAGCCATTATTTAATTATTTTTAAAAAAATTCAAAAAATTGCCAAAAATTGCATAAAATTACAAAGAAATCAGAAAAAAATAAGTAACATAATTTCAACAAATAATTCATTAACTTTATTCCAATCTGACATGATCTACCACCGAATATAATTTTATCAAAATATTTACATTACACTTTTCTCTCTGCCATGTAGAGTAAGTTGCAATGTACCCAAGCCGGATCATTCGGGGTCGCACCGGAAGTTGAGTTGTGTGACTTGGAGAAGACATCTTTAATTAAACTAAATAAATATATAATTAAGACTAATTAAATAACTAGTAAACTAATTAATAAACTAATTAAGTAACTATTGAACTACTTAGTAAACTAATTAACTAACTAACTATTAACTAATTAACTAAGTAAAACTAATGGAATAACGAAATAACTAATGAAGTAATTAACTAATTAAACAAGGAAGAGAACACAAAATTGAGAGCAAAAAAATGAGAGCAAGAGAGTAATGAGTGAGCAATAGTGAAGTGAGGAAGAATAGAGCCCCTTGGGGGCCTTAAATAAGCACCCAAGCTTGTCGTGATTGTTGGATTAAATTAATAAATTTTTATTTACTTTTTGGCATCTTCGGCAGTTCCTGGAGGAAGGGCGTTATACTAGCACAAGGATCTCACATCGCCGAATACGCCATCGTCATTCAATGATAATCAGAATGGGGGCTGCATAAGAATGGGAGTCTCCATCCCGCCGACACCTTCTCCATCCAAACAACCTTGTCTCAGCTCAACATCATCTGGCGATTCCAGAGTGTCATGCTCTACTTCCTCCCTATTTGATGCCATCTTCCGGGCCTTTTTCCTCCAATCACCAATGCCCGTCCACCTTGCCGGATCTGCCAGGACACACGTTAACGTATGATGTATTCTGTTCCTCCTCCCAGCCCGATCGCTGTCTCCTGTTTCCACAGTGTGTCGCCCTTGCTCTTCTCCAAATTTGCCTTACAAGCCACCTAGCGCCTTGTCATCTTTGCGCAGAGCCTCTTCTCAACTGAACAACACAGGCAAGCAGATCCATCAATCACAGCCGAGCTCCTCCAAGAACTTCCAAGGATCATTGTCTTATCTGCCATCGAGTATCACTGTACCAGTGCTGGTTAAAGCACCAAGATACTGCCATGATTGCCGGACCAGCCTTCCCTGCTCATATCATGTTTTCTTCACTAAGCTACAATACAATGCTTGGTGTTCAAGAAGATACGGTACTCCCAACGTTCCTCCTGTCTTTTCAACCTCCTACGCGAGCTGATCAAGGCATCAAGCCAGCCCACCCAGGCGTGCCTCTTCCCCAGATGATCAATATTTGGAAAGGCTTGAGGCAATCTTGAGGCATTTTTCGAAGCTTCATGAGATGAAAGCCTCAAAACAGATTGTCGTGTAAACCTCAATTTAAGAAAATATAATCTATGAATATTTAAATAAACAAATATACAATCCACGACTACCAACAAAACAAAATATAATCAACTATTAAATGTTTAAACTTCTATTTTTTATGAATACACAATTATATTAATACTTCAAAAGTATAAAAAGAGTAAAATTTTGTTTCAATAATATACAAGTCTAAATAATGTATTCAATATCTGTAATTTTTGTATACTTGATATTTTTATTTCCATAAACATATTATATTAAAATAAATTCTATAGATTCAACAAAAAATAATCAAAAAATAAAGCATGTGCACATCTTTTCGAATGAGAAAAGAAGTGGTACAAAAACTTAATTGACAAGAAGAGAACACTCTCTTTGCATACCAAGATGGTTCATAACTTTTTCTTTCTCTTAAGTTTTATTAAAATGCCCTGCACCTTAAGGCTTATGCCTTATTACCGCCACACCACCATAGCACCTCACATCACCACACCTGTTGAAAGGCATAAGCCTCATGTTTTGCCAATGAGGAGTAAGCCTCCCCAGGAGGTGAAGAGTAAGTCTCATCGCCTCCAGGTGGTGCCTTTTTAAACAATGCAACCAATGGTGGATCGGATCGCCTATGCCCAATTCAGCCAGTTTTCAGCTGGTTCAGTCCAGTTTAAGACCGGTTCAGCATAGTTTAGTCCAGTTCTAACCGGTTTAGGGCCCATCGGTTCAGGCTAGTTTTAGTTGTTTCAAACTCGATTTTAATCATTTTAGTCCAGTTCAAGTCGTTTATAGATTTTATTTTCAGTTTCTACTGCTTTTGTCCCGCATCAATCTTCCTCAAGGTGCAAGAAAAGCGGTCTTCTAGACCTTTGGAGCATCTAGGAAATTTGGACATGCATTTGGAAAACAAAAATCCATGCCAATAATTTTATTTTCTTAACAGGCTACATATTTTCATATAATACATTCCACGAACAATTAATCCGGTCACAAGATGATTACCTCTTTCTTCTGTTCATCTGAGAATGATACAGGAGCAGCCATAAGCCCACTCTTCTGTGCATACTCCTCCTGCATAGTGAGGTAAATATTCGCATAGTTCATGTTCATATAAGCCTTATACAGCCATCCGTCCAGAAAAGAAAGTGGAGTTTAAACTGATCTACATAAGGTACTGACCTCATATATCTCTGCAAGCCCCTTTTTGCTCTTTGTGTCATCCTGATGAGACTAAGATTTAGAGTATTGTTTGTTGGGAAGAACAATAACAACAAATCTCGTACAAGAGATTTAGAAAAAGACTCTCCACAATATTTATGCATACCAGCTCTTTTAGCTCCTTTGTTGGTTTAGAAGAAGGTAACTTTGATGCCCTCTGAACCTCATCAAGATTTCCCTATAAAGTAGCAAAAGAAAATAACACAAAAATTGATCTTGTGAAGCACGAAGAATAAAATAGCCAGAAAGGGTTAAAAGAACCTAACTTCAAATGTGACATGTCCAGTTGAAACTCTACCAAGAATGATTAAAGTTGCAGAAATCTTATTCCTTAACATACATGTATATAAAGTATGGTTACATAAAGTTTTAAGGTTAAAAAACATCAAAAAATCCAGTAGAAGCTCCAGAGCATAAAATAACAAGACTGCATGTCCCAAATTATGACTTGGGACCTTTATTTACTGGGAAAGCTGAATAATCTTATGTTAAGGGATTACGTTCACCATGAATTATTCAAGCTCACATCTTTAAATGTAAATGCGGTATGCATAAATGACAAATCTTTTGCAAGTTTACAAGTCTCCCAAAATCCAACAAGAAGCTTTGAAAGAAAGAAAGAGAATCCACAGTTTCGTGTCGTCTACTCATCTACATGTACTGAAATTGCAAGAACTTCCAAGAGGACAATTTAAGTTACGATTATGCCCACTGATACAGGACAAAAAAACTAAAACCAAATTTAAATGCTGAAACAAAATTAAAATGCTGTAAAAAAATATGAGGACCAGCTTCCGTCAGGTCTGTCAGCTGTACCAGCAGTCCAGTCAACCAAACCAGGAAGACTCATGCAGGAGCCGGTTCGAGTGCCCAAGAGAAGCCAGTGCTAGAAGACAAAACGGAGGCATCGACCTTGGGGTTACTGTAGTCCAAATTAAGGCATGACCAAAACTTCTTCGTGTGCACTGTTCATCATCTTCTTCTTGAGGAATACAGTGCAGAAGAAACAGAGTCGGTCAATGCAGAAAACGATGAAGAAGAAGGATGAAGACGAAGAAGGCAACAGTGGTGAAGGTACTCCGAATAGCCACAGAGCTTCCGACAGATCCGAAGAAGAAGTAGAAGTTGTAGGGATTGCCGGAGGGCCTCCGAAAAGTGCAGGAACTGCTTCGCTGACTGCTGGATTGATGAGATCCCGTCGATTGTTGGATTTGGATGTAGAGTCTGAGCAGAAACAATGTTGTAGATTGAAGGAAGGTGCTGCACAGGATCCAGATGGGCATCCGGCAGGAGCCAAAGCCATCAAAGATGCCAACAGAACTGTCTGGGGATTGCCGGACTAGTCTGAAGGCATCGTTGCCAAACGAACCTGCTGCTGGGGTTCTCTAAGACCATCGGCAGAGCTTCGGAAATGGAAGGGACTTCTGATCGGAAATTGCCGATCAATTGACGAAGGCTGAGCTGTGTGCTGCTTTGTGGTCCAGCGTTGCATCCAATTGAAGATGAAAAGAATTGTGAGACTGCCATTTGCATAACCTGCGAAGGGGGAAGTGGGAGGCATGGATTGCAGAATCGGCCGATCCGGATCGGGATCAGCCAATTCTTGGATTGGATCGGTACCCCCCGATCCGATTCCTCACTAAACCACCGATCCAGCCGGGACTCCCAGCTGGATCAGTCGATCCTTGACCGATCCAGTTGGATTGATCCGGGAATCGTCGATCCGGACCGATTCTCCAAAAACCGAAACTTCCGGAATCGGTTCGATTCCGGACCTATTTAAGGTCCGATCTCCCCCAAATTGGTGGAGATCGGACCAATTCCAGCCTCCCTTTGCCCCCTTCAACCCTCCTCCCCCTCCCCTTGGGAGATCTAGGGCTCCCACTCCCAAAGGTCCTGCTGTTTGAAGGTGATCCGAGATTTCAGGGATCGATCCACCCTCCAGCAAGTAAATTAGGGGGGTCCTCCGATCCCCCCTTCCCCTCCATGCCACTCACGGCACCCCTACAGCATGCGGGGGGCCGGTTCCTGCTTCAACAAAGGGTCACCCATTCGGGTGACACTTAGCCCCCCCCCTTGGGGCTTTAATTCACCCCCCCTAGGGGGGGCGGCCTTCTGTTTAATTCACCCCCATTGAGGGGTGAATTGCACCCCTGAAGGGGTGCTAATCACCCCTTTGGGGGTCATGAACAGTCACCCCGGAAGAGTGACTATACCCCCCCGGGGAGGGGGGGGCTTCTGTTTAATTCACCCCCGTTAGGGGGTTAATTGCACCCCTACTAATTAATTATCCCTTCGGGGGTGATGAATAGTCACCCCCCAAAGAAGTGACTGTATGCCCCCCCCCCCCGAGGGGGGCCTTCTATTTAATTTCATTCACCCCCATTGGGGATGAATTGCACCCCCTCGGGGGTGATGAATAGTCACCCCTGAAAGGGTGACTTTATGACCGGATGACCCCCCCCAAGGGGTCTTGGGGTGAATTGCACCCTAACCCCAAGGGGTGCTAAACATGTCTTTAATTTTGATCTTGATCAAGTTCTTTATGTATTTAATTTTGTGTATGACTTGATGTGATGTAAATAATATGTCGAACGAGGAGCATGGCACCGTGGAATATCGTGGCATTGGATCGCAACATGGCCATCTCCTTGATTCAGAGAAGAAGAGTGTTAGATGCAAGCAATGATTGCAGAATCGGCGGAATCGGTCCGATTCCGACTGATTCCGGAATCGAATCGGTCCGATTCCCGGCGGAAGGACCGATTCCGGGAAGAATTCCTCGGAATCGGTCTGAATCGCCTGGAATCGGTCGGAATCGATCCGATTCCGACCGATTCCATGTGGAATCGGTCGATCCGACCGATTCTTCGGAAGGCCGGGTTGACCCGGCCCCGGTTCGATTCCCGGTTCACTCTGGACCGGGAATCGACCCGATTCCGGCCCTTTTAGGGCCGGAATCGACCCGCAGAGCTGGCCTCGGTCGATCCCGCGGCGGAAGGAGGAAGCGCAGGCGATTCCGGCGCGATTCCGGCGATTCCGGCCTCGATTCCGTCGATCCACCGTCGATTCCGGCCGATTCCGTCGATCCAGGGTCGATTCCGGCCCGATTCCACCGATTCTGGCGATTCCAGGGGCGATTCAGGCGATTCCGGCGATTCCAAGCTCGTTCTTCAAAAGGATTCCGCCGATTCAAGCTCGGATCGGCATCGAATCAACCTCTTCTTCGATCTTTATAAGATTTTTGGTAAGATTTCTTCGCCAAAAACTTCGTACGTCCATTCTTACGCGTTTCCGACGAGCTCGAGTGTCGTTAAATTTTACGATTTCGTCCGAACAAGTTCGTTTAAGTTTCAAGTATCCGGATATGTCCATTTTGCACGGAAAAAATTCTCGATATCCCGTACGCCTATTTTTACACGTTTTCCGACGACCCGAGTAGAGTTAAATCAAGGGTGATTTGTGATCGAATAACTCCGCTCAAGTTGTTCGAACATCGATTGGATGTTCTTTGTACGGGAAAAATTTCGGATACCCCGTACATTGATTTCCGGCAAATACGTAACCCTTTAAACATACCGAATGGTGTGTTTCTTGGGTTGTCCGTTACCCGAACAGCCTAAAACCATTTGTATGTTATCTAATCATTTTTAAGGCATTGTTTACAATTTCAGAGATTTAAGCAATGGCCGATCATAGCGACGCAGCACCAAGCACGTGCTTCCGACGTGGGTCGGGAACACGGACATATGGTAGACCTAGTCGTAAGAGGTACAAAGGCAAGTGGGTGCGGGGAAGGAGATGAACGGGGGGGTGTTCCGGCCGAAACAACATATTGTCTAACAGTGGAAATGTAAAAAAATGTGACAAGGTGCCGAGGAGAAGAGTGACGAGATGAGAGGATACATGCATGTGCAGCCTCTCAACGGGCTGTTCGGATCGAGCAGAGGGAGGAGTTGGCAGACGAGTTACTCGAGAGGAGGAGGGACCGCGATTTGCCTACCTCCAAAGGAAAGGCAAGGGAAGGCGCAGCCGCCCGGAGCCAGAGAGCGAGGACGAGTCCACGGACTCCGAGCTTAGACGTGCTAGGCACGCTAGCAAGCGTGCATTTGCTGAGGAGGAGGACAGTAGGAGGAGGACATCGGCTCGCCCTACTCGGGACCGAGAGCCTGACCCCAGGAGACAGGAGCCATACCGCCGTTCCACTTCTACCAGCACTCGATTTACACCGAGTGACGAATATTTATTTAGAAATGAGGCCGGGGCGTACGGGGATAAAGTGTGCAATGAAAGGGGTGAAGGCTACAGAATGGCCGCAAAGAGAGCCGTTCGCCACATTGTCAAATGGTTTTTACACGCAGTATCACTTTTTAAATTAAATTTGACATTATGCCTCGTTTTATTTACTAAAACTTAATTTTACCCCGATCCCATTTTTTTTAACTTCGATGTAGGCATCCTAACACATGGCAGCTCACCAACCCCTACTTCCAGTACGATGGTGGATGCCGCAGTGAGGCCGGGACCGGGCAAGCCCCGGCAACACACATATACGGCGCCGGCCCTGGACGAGGAGGTCCAGGAGTCGAGGAGGGAGGATGGATGGGTTCAAGCAGTTGCGGAAGGAGAGGGGTTGCACAATCACGCGCGATGGGTGGACAGTGTATCACCAAGAGGAGTATGATAAACTTCGGTGTACCGTTCGAGGGGACTACATTCTCGAAGTCGGTAGATGCTTTCGGGAAGATAAAAAATGCCGACTTCATTTTTTCTCTCATTGATGGAGGTGCTGAGGAGATGGGGAGGAGAATGTGGTTCGTTGTCACCGACAACGAACCATCATATAAGGCGGTCGGGAGGAAGTTGACGGAGAAGAGGAAGCACATCTTCCCGGGTGCCCCGTGCAAAGACATTCCATAGATCTCATATCAGAGGATATAGGCAAAGAGGAGAGTATATCCTCCCTTGGCAGGCAGGCACATACGATCACAACATTTATTTATTTGCATCCCCGCCTCGCTACATATCATGCGAGATCACACACAGGAGGGCACGATCTTGTTAGGCCCGGTCCGACACGATTTCGCTACGAACTTCATTGCTCGCAGAGTTAACACCGGCACAGCATGCATTGGTGAGGTTCACATTCCGAGGAGTATTACAACTATACGGTGGACAACCCGCATGACGACAAGAAAGAGCAAGGAGATTCTGTGTCCGAGAAGGCGCATCACCGACAAGAGATTTCGGGAGAGGATTGTCTACTACTTGGCAATCATCGAGCCACCGGTAGTTGTCTCGAGGTTGGTAGACTCGGCAGGGGTGACCGACGGGCACATTGTATGATGCTATGGACCGGGCAAAGCTGAAAATTAAAGAAAAAATCCCGAGGTTACAAAAAGTGGTGGAAGATCATTGACATCGACGGGACAAGACCTTGCACCACGATGTCCATGCCGGCAGTAACTTGGTTAAAAAATTATTTTCACCGTATAATTGTCTTATACGCACAAGGTTAACTAAGAAAATCTTGCAGATATTTTTCAACCCCAAAGATCCAATACGAGGATAAAGTGGTGAACGACAACGAGGTGATGCGGGGTACACTTGCAGCTATCCACGGCATGCGCCGATCTCAGGATGGATGTAGGCCGAGATAAGTTAGAGTTCATTAAATACATTGGACTAGCATTACTGTGCAACTAATTTTTTTTAAATGTTTCGATGCGAAGTACAAGACGAGGGTCGTGTATACTCGACGCCGACTGAAATATCTACTTGACAAAGTGTCACCTCGGTATAGTAATAGTTCGATGAGGAATTTCTTTTCTTTTCATATAAGTTGGCGGTTGACGGGCTAATTATTTTCCTTTTCTCTTCTTTGTTTTTCTTGTATCCGAGTGGTGGGTTCGGTGAACACCAGGAGTGGATGGAATCCACTGCGTCATCGTGCATCAGGATACCGAGTTGAGCACCCGCCCCTCCCACCGCGAGAGGAACCGGAGTACATTCAACCCGATACATACCAAAAGGAGGAACAAAGTTGACCTCGTACCGCCTTCGAGAAGTCGTTCTTCTCGTCATTATAAATACGAGGCCGCGCATAAAGAACATCAAGGATCGGCGAAGATCGACAAGGAGCGATTCGCACGGTTCACGTGTGGCCCGTACGAGCAGAGGCATTCCTCCGCCACACCACCACCCGAGGAGGTGGACACGGGACCCGATTTTTCGGGGAGGAGTACGCACTTGCTCTCCGGATGTAGGAGAGGGAAGCCAGGATCACGCAGTACCGAGTTTCGATCCCGATGACCGTGTACCGGCGTAAGGAGAGTTGGATGGTGTCAAGTCAAGGAGGATGCTCCACCTCCACCTTCATCTACTTCTCGGTGCTCAGTAGGTCTTCTTCGCCCTTCATAGCGACTATGGAGGCGTACCACTGCCTTTAGTCCCGCCTAGCCCAGGCCTGGGCCCCGGCAGCTCGCTACCTTAAATTTCATTTGTAGTCCGGGGAGAACGAAAACAAAGGTGATCGCACGGAAAATGGGGAGGATTTGCAAAGTTGAAAAAACTGGGTTCCGGACTTTCGGTAGTTCGAGATGGTCGAAGAGGTAAAGAGAAGGAAGTTAGAGGTCGTGCGTCCCGTGCCGCCCGTATGACAAGACGCAGCTCCTTCTCACCCTCGTGATGATACGACGAGGAGTGTATACCGCCGACGCAACCATCGCCAGCACCGAGTCACCCCGATTCACTCGCTTTCCAAAGCCGTATTACACGCCGGGATGAGCAGACACCGCATTCGTATATTACGGAGCCACAAGATCCAAAGATTGGCCGTGTCGACCAAGAAGGGATTACACCACCGCCCACCATCCTCTCGCTTACGTCCCGGTCGTCCCAGTCCGATCCATACGACCTTGATGGCATGGCATCGGCATTATTTTCATACGGATATGGTCCCGGACAAAGATACAAGACCGAGCACGAGGGAGGAGCGTCACGAGCAACAGGGAGAGGAGGAAGATCCATATCTATATCCTAGACATTGGTAGTAGATTGATACGATGTAATTTTTTTTTTCACGATGTATCAACTCTTTCGATTTTCGAATCAATGGAATTGGAATATGTACTTAACTTCAAGTCTTCAAGTGTTCAATTGGTGTTCATTAGTATTTGTATGATGTGGTCTTGTAGATATCATGCATTGGTTATTTTTTAAAATGTTTCTAACTCATTTCCTATTTTTTTAAAATTTTTGATGAATTTTTTGAATTTTTTTGACGAAAAAAAAATCAAAAAAAAAAACGATTCCGGACCGATCCGGAATCGATTCCCTTCCCAGGAATCGGCCGATTCCTGGAATCGGAATCGGAATCGGTCCCAACCGATTCCGATTCCGATTCCGATTCTGGAATCCTTGGATGCAAGTGATGTCAGAAAGATATGAATGGGGGTGTATATCAACTAAAACAACATATAGCCGGTACATGTGGCAATGTAAAGAAATACAATAAAGTACAAGTTGAGCTTAAGGAAGAGATGAAGAGTTATTTAATAGGAAGAGCTTCCCAGAAGAATGTAAAAATCGGTCAGAGACAAAAGCTACATTACTAGTTGCTAGGTCGGAGAGACACCGATCTTATGACTGGAATGAGTAAGGAAGGAAAAGGATCAGCACATGTCCAAGTCCAAGTCGATTCATCATCTTCAGAAGATGAAGAAGAGGCTCAAGTCAGAAGAGTTGTAAAGGAGAGTAGGGCTTAGATCAGTGAGGATAAAGAAAGAAGACAATGAGCAAGAGGTTTGACTGCTTCTGGTAGGCGTTCTAATGTGAGGGCGGGCACACGTCCTGTTCGAGAACCTGAATTCTATCGGACACATTATGTTCGGCCGATGGCAGACACTGCCATGTATAGGGAGAGTGGCAGAGGCCAAAAGGGTATAAAACAAGCATTTAAAGGAGTGAAGACCTCGGCTGGGACTGCGAAGAAAGCCCTAAAGCATCTGGTGAAGTTCTTTTTACATGCAGGTAAATATTTGATGAACATGTTGGTAGTCTTTTAATGTTGATATGATTTGCATGTAATGTTTATGAGATTTGTGTTAACAAGAATGTCTTCTTCTTTTGTTTTGGTTTATGTAGGTGACCCGACACATGCAGCCACGAGTCCTTATTTCTAGACAATGGTCGATGCCATTGGTGAGACTGGGCCGGGGTTGAAAGCTCTCACATCAAAGTATATATATGAGATAGGCTTGGATGAGGAGGTCGATGAGTTGACCTCATGAATAGATGGATTTAAATCCATCAGTAAGAAAATGGAGTGCACTATAATGTGCAATGGGTGGACTGGAATCACAAGGAGGTCACTTATAAACTTTTTTATGCATTATTCTAAAGGTACCATATTCCTTAAGTCTATTGACGCATTAGGTCAAGTCAAGAATGCAGATTACATATTCGGTTTGATGAACAGTGTGGTGGAGGAGATAGGGGAAGAGAACAATGTGTAGTTTGTAATTGACAACAAGGCATCATATAAAGCTGCAGGGAAGAAACTCATGAAAGTAAGACCACACTTGTTTTGGGTGCCCTGTGCAGCACATTCTATTGATTTGATGTTGTGAGACATTAGTAAAGATCCTAATGTGAAGTCCTTGGTCAACCAAGGATAACCGATCACCTTCTTCATTTATGGCTATCCAAGACTTTTACATATCATGAAGCAACACATCGATTGTCATGATTTGATTAGATCGGGTCCCACCAGATTTGCCACCCATTTTATTGCATTAGAGAGCCTTTACAAGTACAAGACTAGTTTGAAGAGGTTCATCCTTTCCGCTACTTATCAGGACTACATGGATACCTACAAGAGCTCTATGGATCAGTATGAAGTATTGTTGAAGATGAAGTAGCTGACAGAAGACAATAGGTGGTGAGAGAAAGTGCAATACTACCTGTCTGTCATAGAACCATTAGTACAGGTGTTTAGGTTGGTGTATTCAAATGATAAAAATTAAATGTGGTACCTGTATGATGCTATGGATAAAGCAAAATTGAAGATTAAAGAAAAACATCCCAAGGGTTATAAAAAGTGGTAGAAGATGATAGACAGCAGATGGGACAAAATACTACACCACGATATTCATACTGCAGATATACTTTAATAGTTCAAATTGTTGTATATTACAACTTGTATTCTGTGTATTACTTTTAATCTTTCATACTAAATTAGTGTTGACACTGTTTCAGGGCAACCCGAGGATATAATATGGTGGCCATTACAGGCCACCGCAGGGCCGTTTTGGGAAGGATTTCAAGTGGATTCCGATCTAGAGCTTTATTTTCATTTTTTTTAGGTTTCGGCACTTTTTGAAGAAACGATCCAAAGCGATTCCGAATTGTTATTTCTTCTGGTGGATCGCTCAAAATTGGATCGGATCAGTACCCACCGATTCAGTGGTTGATTCCGATCCTGCAAACCTTGTCTTCATCTTCTGAAGATGATGAATCAACTTGGACTTGGACATGTGCTAGTCCTTTTCCTTTCTTACTCTTTTCAGTCATAAGATCGGTGTCTCTCCGACCTAGCAACTCGTCATGTAGCTCGTCTCTGACAAATTCTCATCTCCCTCTGGGAAGCTCTTCCTATTAAATAACTCCTCATCTCTTCCCTAAGCTCAGCCGATACTTTAATGCACTTCTTTACATTTTCACCTGTACCGGCTATATGTTGCTTTAGCCGATATACACCTCAATTCATATCTTTCTAACATCACTTGCATCTAACCCTCTTCTACTCTGAATTAAAGAGATGACCATGTTGTCATCCAATGTCGCGATATTCCGTGGTGCCATGCTCCTCGTCCGACATATTATCTATATCACATCAAGTCATACAAAAACTAAATACATGAAGAACTTGATCAAGATCAAAATTAAAGACATGTTTAGCACCCCTTGGGGTTAGGGTGCAATTCACCCCAAGATCCCTTGGGGGGTCATCCGATCATAAAGTCACCCCTTCGGGGGTGACTGTTCATCACCCCTGAAAAGGTAATTAGCACCCCTTCCGGGGTGCAATTAACCCCCCCCCCATTGGGGGTTCAATTCACCCTCCAATGGGGATGAATTAAACAAAGGCTGGAAGAATACAGTCACCCCTTCGGGGGTGCAATTCACCCCCCAATAGGAGTGAATTAAAGCGGGGGCATCCAGTCACCCCTTCGGGGGTGCAATCAACCCCCCATTGGGGGTGCAATTCATCCCCCAATGGAAGTGAATTAAACAAAAGGCCCCCTCACCCCCCATTAGGAAGGGGATACAGTCACCCCTTTGGGGGTGCAATTAACCCCCCCCCCAAGGGGGGTGAATTAAAGCCCCAAGGGGGGGCTAAGGGTCACCTGAATAGGTGACCCTCTGTTGAAGCCAGAATCGCCCCCCCTACAGGCTACAGGGATGTCGTGAGTGGCATGGAGGGGGAAGGGGAAGGAGGGATCAGAGGTAATTTACCTACTGGAGGGTGAATCGGCCTCTGAAATCCCAGATCGCCTTCAAACAACAGAACCTTCAGGGTGGGAGCCCTAGATCTCCAAAGGAGAGGGGGAGGAGGGTTGAAGGGGGCAAAGGGAGGCTGGAATTAGTCCAATCCCCCCCCCAATTTGGGAGAGATCGGACCTTAAATAGATCTGGAATCAATACCGGAATCAGTTGGATTCCGTAAGTTCCGATTTTTTGGAGAATCGGTCCAGATCGACCGATTCCCAGATCAATCCAACTGGATCGATCAAGGATCGACCGATTCAGTCATTTTCATGGTTCAGTGAGAAACCGGATCAGGGAGTACTAATCCAATCTAAGAATAGGCCGATCCCAACCCAGATTAGCCGATTCTGTAATCCATGTAAGAGAAAGAACTAGGGCCACTCCCGGCTGAATCGATGGTTCATTGAGAAACGGGATCGGGGAGTACCGATCCAGTCCAAGAATCGGCCGATCCCGATCCAGATCGGCCGATTCTACAATCCATGGAAGAGAAAGAACTAGGGCCACACCCCTCTACAAATGGACCACCAAAAATGGCTCCAAAAATTTCTATTCACTATATTGGTTTGGGACTACATCAATGGCTCTTTATATAAAAAAGACAATTAACACAAAAGACCTTCTAAAAAAACATTTCCAAAAAAAACTTTTAAGGACTGAACTGTAAAAGAAGCTAAAAAATCAACTAAATTCAGTTTCCATCACTCACATTTCTTGATATTGAACTTCGTACAAATTCCCTTCAATAAAATTCTTTTTCTTTGCTAACTTCATTCTTTAAATGACTTGTGTTATGTGGGAAAATATCAAACTTCACTAAGATTCTACCAACACTCATTTCTCATGTGAATTATGACCAAGATCCACAGCCTGGAAAGTTGATAGTTCATTAACAGAAAATATTTACAGGTGTCACTAGTGTAGAAAGTTAACAACAGGAGCTTTCCACCGCATGAGAAGGATATAAAGAAAGCAAAGATCAAAATAATTGTACATACTTAGAGCATCTTAATGGTGTTAAAAAAACTAAAATATACTAATTGAGTAAAAGACATCTTCCATTATAATACAAACTAGCATCTCCATCAAGTTACCTCTTTGATCCTCCTCAGGATTATCTCTTCTATATCAGCTATGTTCTCATCTGCACTGATCACAGGACGCCCCTTGTTGTGCTCAAAATCAAGATCAACCTCCAGCGCACTGTTTTTTGGCCTTTTGGCAGCAGTAACCTTCAAAATAATCATTGTCATAAGCACCTAGCGAAAAACTCAGAGCAGTAAAATTTTAAAGATTATTACTACAATTTTATGCAATTCTAAAACATATCTATTCCTTGCGAGCTTATATAGTGTGTCTAAGAGCAAAAACTTTTTCAAAGAGCAAATGGCTACCTCCCCGAGCATGGTCCAGGGCTTCAACCCCAAATTTTCTTTCTCCATTTGCTCTATCTTTAACTTTAACTCCTTTTGTTGCTTTTCATATTTGGAAAGAGTCTCATTGTCCTGTAAAGACAATGACACATGCACATTAAGAAGTGACTTCCTGAACTAATAAAAAATGGCCATCATCATTGTAAAAGTGGCGATAAAAATTAACCTGACCATCCTCATCGTCAGTTTGATGAACATCTGCATCTGATTCATCATCTTCACTATC
Organism: Cryptocoryne crispatula var. balansae; assembly: GCA_036172225.1. Classification (NCBI taxonomy): domain Eukaryota; kingdom Viridiplantae; phylum Streptophyta; class Magnoliopsida; order Alismatales; family Araceae; genus Cryptocoryne; species Cryptocoryne crispatula. The sequence goes on along the minus strand of CM069929.1, from coordinate 8,237,754 downwards.
CGAAACTGGTTCATCCAAAGAATCAAACATTGTTCTAGTCCGGTTTTTGGAAGGCTTCCCTGATTGCCAAAAGTCATCATACCTGAAGCAGATATTTGAAGCAACAGCATAAATGACCTCTTAAACCACAGTAATGTAAAAAAATTAAACATATAGAGACTAATACTTCTTGAAAACATGCTTATAAAGATGGTTAATTCAACAAAAAAGCGATCTTTAGATAAATACCCATAAGCCCAAAAGATTTCAGGCTTTGTGACTTCGTTTTGCCTAGGTGTTTTAAGAGTGCTGGTTACCACCAGCCACCAGGTTGGGAGAGCTGGCACCTGCAACCCATCAACCTAGTATGTTTGCTTTATCTTTGTAAAGCAGTGATCATTAACACGTTCTACTTCTTGTGCTGCATATGAACTGATGATTGAGTGTGCTCACTCAGTTGAACAAACAGAAATAAAATTAAAAAAATCTACCTTGCAAGTAGAGCAGAATCGGAATCCTTATTTTCCTGATCTTCACCTATAGGATTATACTACAAAACAAAAATGATGGTAAGAACATGATTGAAAATAAAACTACGAAAACATCTCTTCCAAATAAATAAAAAAATTGTGCATCACCGACAACAATTATAAGAGCCCAAAGGCATGTCTAGGTTTGGAGAATAATGATCACCTATAGGAAATATCAGACTGTAGAAAATAATTTGAAACAAAACAACGTCAATGCCATACATTGCTCAGGAAATGATAACCAGGTAAATTTTTTTTCCTTTTATTATCAATAAAATTTACAATTACAATGAGATGAGTAATGTTTATACATTATGATATGAACAGCCAAACACAGCCCCTTTAACTTCACCATCTAAGCAAGTAACGATGCCTGATTAATGGTTGTGTAGAATATTTTCCATCTTGTGCATCAAAGACTCAAAGACAAAGACTTGTGGGATAAGGTCTAAAGAAATGCACAATGTTTGTGAGCAATACGAATAGAAATATAATATGCTTCGCCATAGTGGGGCACTCAAAATAATGCAATACAAAGTAAAAATGATTATGCATCTACAAAAAAGCATCAACACAAACTAGACATGTAACTATTTTACCTCATTCTCTATCAAATATGCATCTTCGTCATAGTCTTCATCTTCATCCTCTTGCTCCGATCCTCCACCATCTTCCACCCTTTTCTCCATGTCCTCTGACTTGTTGGGAAAGTTGTTTCCATCCCCTTCCTCATGGTCTCCATCATCTTCCTCCTCAATGTCCTCATCGTCACCAACTTCATCACTAGTGTTTTTTGCTTTTAATTCAGTCTCCTCTTCCTTGTCTTTTTCCAGCTTCTCCTTTTGCTCGACACCATTTCCCAGCAATTCCACGGTTCCCATCTTCTCTAGACGCCGCACATCCCTGCACAATACAGATACCAAGGGGCGGGATTGAAGCTCAATCTGCTGCCATATCTGCTCCACGTCGAAGTCCTTACTAGCAAGAAGGTGGTCAAGGGGGATAGGCTTCGGGCAATATGGGAGGAGAGAGAAAAAAATATGTTCTAAAGCCTCACGGGCCAAGAGCGAGAGATCTGGAGAAGGAGAGAGGAATTGTGTTGGTGGCACAGAATGTAAACGCACAGCAGTCTCCAAGACCTGTGGTAGTAGCTCCTGATAGAAATAAATGAACACTGTTAAGTGGAGGTATAAGAGTTCAATCTAACTACAGTAATTAAAAACCAAATTTCACCATCACAAAATGTTAGTAGAAACAAGCATTCAGGTAATAGCAGCTAGTAGCAACTAACTGCCATAAGATGCATATTTACTGTGAGGAGAGAAATGACAGGAAAATGCTACAGGGAGAAAGGGATGTATACAGAAAAGAATGCATAGTTTTATGGCAAATTCAAGGGAAGATAGCCAGTATCCCAATTCCCAACACCTGTGACTGCAGCTGCCACCAGAACTACACGTGCCATACTATCACATCAGACCTTGGTACTAAGTTTTTAGTTACATTCAGTGATCAATAGTTAAAAATAAAGTGTTTTTGCAGTTCCTAAAATAAAAGTTGACAGCTTTAAACATGGGCTATAAGAAAGATGACAGATTAATAGAAGATTTGTTAGAGATAAATTAATAGTGTAGTTGTTCCACTATGGTTTTATTTATGCCATTTAAAATTTTGAAAAGACAAACTAAGCTAAGAACATCCAAGAAATTTTCATAAAACCTAAACTCCTCTGGTCCAATCTAGTACTCCAGTCTAATACTTCCGTTCAAAGCAAAATCAATTGAATTGCCTCTAGAAGATGAACCAAGTGTGGAGCTGAATAGGTCGATCCTTCATTCCTTTGTCAATAAGTGTAAAAATTATGTCTCTGAGAAAATTAAAAAAAAAACAAATCTTACAACCATAAACACGTCATGCATGCAAAGCAGGAGAAAGATTTTGCCAGTTAAGCTGTGTCAAACCTTGACTGAGATCATGTGGTCACTTTGGGGTCTTTTGAACTTCTCAGTACGCTTTTTCACAACCTTCTTGGTCAGTGGCAGCACCACCATTTCCACTCTTGTCCCTGATCATCATAACAACATGGTTAATGTAAATTAAAGAGGAAAAAGTGCCAACAACAGTATAGGTAAAACAAAATAACGCACAGCAGCAACAAGAGAAGGGAGGATTTAGATCTCGCTATGAAGACGCTAACATTGACAAAAAAAATCAAGTGGAATTGAAAAATATCCAGAAATCCTTACGCACAAGCAGCTTCAGCCCTCCTTTCTGAAGAATAACCATCAACAAACGATGACGACTAGGATTTGAAGAATAGGACATTGTACATGCAAACATAATGAGCAAAAGTCTGGGTAGAAATGAACGTTTTTATTGGACCCACTTCAATTTGGATCCCTTCATCCGAGCGTACATAAGGATGTAGGATACAAGTTGAATAATGACACTAGCCGTATTCATATCCCATAAGCAAAAAGTGTATCGACTTGTTGTTCATTAAATATTGAGAATAGCTATATCCACGAACCATTTTGTACTATCCACTGATGGTTAACAATCAGTTAGGAACAGTTAATGGATGCATAAAGACATAATATATGTAATCATCCAATACAACAAAACAAAAAGTAAAGATAATTATAATGATAAAAGCATAACATAAAAGAGAATCCGTACTGGAATTGAAAGCATCCACAAAAAGTACTTACGTACTAGAAAAAGGTTTTTAGTTATATGTCCATCATAAACATAAGATAAAAAATAAAATCATAGTAATATTGATTTTTCATCTTTGTCATATGATTCCATCTTCCATTTGTGACTTACCTATCACAAAAATAATAATATTATAAGTTTTAATAAACATGAATAAGTAAAAATATTCAACTACAAAAATACACATTTGTTTAAAGGTGAACAGGGTCAGATTATTTTGATATGGATAAAATAAGTACAAGGAAAAGAGGAAAAAGGAAAGAAAGAGAAGCAAGGACACCAGCCAACTACCAAGGCAACAGTGGTTGAGTAGCATCCAGATAAGGAAGTTTTTCCAAGAAAGGAATCTGGCAATAAAAACATTCCTATTTGGATAGGATCCACCACACCAAAAACCGGTCCCTAACCAACATTGTCATCAAGTTACGGATAGAAGTCAGATTCTAGAAGAGATACTAAAAAATCATCGGATTTCTAAATCTCCAAATAGACCATAGCATCATTGGAAGTGCCAGATTCCACACGTGAACTCAAGACCCGCATCCACTATCTCAACAGGGCCACACTCATTCACCTACTCGTTGAAAAGAATCATTTCAATGTACCAATTTCTCTGATTCTGTCTCTCCGCAAGCTTTTCGACAATATTAAGTCACCACACACACACACAAAGCATTGTCTGCATGGATTGAAAAATCTACCTCCAATCACTGAAGAAAGTCAGTTTGCCATCTTCTCTTAGCAACGTTGGCAAAAAATCACTAATTCCTAAAAGTCTTAGACATGAATTTTAATGCAAGAATATGCATGGTACAAAGAAAAACATTAGACTCCAAGAAATAATCATCCCACAAGATAGAAAAGCCACTTCTCATACCAATTGAAGGAGAGAAGGAAAACCCCTTCAAGTTCCCAAGTTTGAGACCATCACTATCCCTGGGATTAGAGATATAAGACTTGGTTTCTGGCAGAGCCAACACACTCAGCTTTTTAGACAGCACAATATTCCTCAATTCTCCAAACTTAACCTTCCAATGGATCCCACTGATATAGGATATTCCAGCTAACAAATTTTAACATTAATAAAAAAATTAACTACTTCCCTCCATCCTTCTCCTCTTCAAATCCAAAACACAGTCATTATTCATAAGAATTTTAATTCCCTAGTGCCGACCCTCATCTGTCTGCTTGTGTAGCATGTAGGACAACCATCAGATCCAGATCTTCATTATGCATGTGAACAAATGACCTAACCTCCTTTTGCCAAATGAAACTCAAGCCTGCCAATTCACCCTTGCTAACAATACCCTCATCATAGAACTGCAAAGAGACATATTTTTGCCCCCAAAAAACCTTGATCAGCAAGATCTAAAACCTCAACAGAAGAGCAGTTAGTGAGGACAGAAATAGGAGCTGGTCCTCCGGAGTATCATGTGGGCATACTTCAACTGCACCGCTACTGGAATCTCATCAGCAAGTTCACTGGGCACAACCATGCAAAACTTCTGATATGATCCAACTCCAACAGCACCAGAGCTGGACAAAGTAAGAGCAGTGGTAAGACCACGTTCCATGGACGCTGATGGTGGGTCATGAGGCCCCACAGCAACCTAAAGCCCCGAGTCCACAGCAATGCCCTCTGCAGTCTCTTGAATTTACTCACCAGCCAAGACCAAGTGACAAAAGCATGTTGCATCAAGTGCATCAACACCGTAACTGCCAAGGCACGATCAGCACCAATAGAAGGCATCATGGACTATGACGAGGAAGACGACGATCACACATCGAACTGTCTAGTGAACCAATTTAAAAGCGCCCACCAGACTGAACCTCCTACACAAACAAGGCATCCAAAGTCTTCACTTCGACGACAGCAATCAAACTGCCCTGGCCCAATGCACCCTGGACCGGGGAACTTAAGCCAACCAGATCCAAGTTCTTATCGGACCTGATGCAACCGGAAGACAAATTTCTGTCTTCCCCTGATACCGCATCTATGACACCTGCCAACACCCAATGAACTGACCACTTCAGCCAGACCAGAGGCAAAAATCCTTCCCCTAAAGCAACCACATCATCACTGTTGGGCGTCCTGGGTAATCGTGAGACATCCGAACAATTTGAAATCTAAAGACTTAAGCCTCCGGTCACCTTCTCCGGCACCGACAAGATGTCACAACCAGCCCACCAGATGTTGATCCAAATCCGTAAGCCATGAAAAAAGTCAAAATCTTCACATCCACCACAAGAGACTGCCATATCTTGATCAGCACCAAAATCTCTCTCCCAAATGGTCAAAACAGGGCCTCCTTATCCATGTGGATCAACTTCCCCAGCGGCTTGACCATAGTTGTTAAGGCGGCCAAGGCGATCAAGGCGACATAGTACCGCCTTGGCGCCTTGGCGATAAGGCGAGGCGTTAGGCGACGCCTTATTTTATATAGTAAAATAGATAAAATAATAAAGATATATGTAAAAAATGATGCAAAATAACTTTGACACCATGCAAATCAATCAATAATGTGGGAATTGCATAGTTACATAGACTAAATTACTTGACAAATTAGTTAAAATTACTATTTAAATTATATCATCTATTAGTAAACACTTAAAAAATCATTTAACCCTAGCTATTATTCATCAAATTGTTAATTTTTAGTCAAATTAACTATTAAAACTAGTTGTTTTTACTCTAAAACAACTTAATTATATGATATTGATACTTAATTAGCATTATTTATTATTAAAATAAGTAAAATAGTTATTTAAGGCAATGGGCGCCTAGGCGCCCATCGCCTTGCCCCCCCTCTGGGGCGCCTTGTCGCCTAGGCGACGCCTAGGCGTCGAGGCGACGCCTTGAAAACAGGGGGCTTGACAATGGCTGATATAGCCAGAACAGACCAAGTATTTTAGTAGGCCCAACATAACCACCCAGCAGCACAAAGGAAGAGCCTCCTCCACACCAGTTCCAGAGGCCACCTCCTAAAGGGAAATCCAACTATGTCCGTATCGAAAAAGGACTTCCCAACTTAGGAGCCGAGGTCAAACACAGCTATACATGGCTAAGAAGGAGCTCAGAGTGAATGGCATGATCCACCAGGACCAGAGGCAGGTCAACGAAGCTCAAGAAACTTCCTGAGATGATGTTCTGAATCGCCCAAAACAGAGGACCCCCAGACAACCACAACAGCACATCATTGAGCCAGGCCAGCGGCCCAGCTTAAAGGCTGCGGACTAAGACACAGGGGTCACAGGTCACTAACCCAGCCAGACGATCAGAAATAACCAGATAGGAACAGGATCCAAGAGAATCGACCTCAGGATGAATTACCATAGTCATAGCTGCTTGTGATCCTTGCCAAAACATCGCCACTTCCTCCCAAACCGACGAACCCACCAACACACTGTTTATGAAATGCAACACCATCCCCCTGCTCCTGGCACCCAGCGCCAGAGCACACCGACATCCTGCGAGACCCTGCCAAATATTAGATAGCACTAGCTCATCATAACTCCTACTGGGGCCAACCAGGATGGCAGTTCCGGCGAGGGCGGCCTTCCCCACATCGCTACTCCGGATGATCACCCCAACCTCGCCATTGCCCCTATGAATGACTCTCCGACTCTCTGTTGTTAGAGGCGGTCGCCTCACCCGCCTAGGCGGTGAGGTGAGGCGAGGCGAGGCGAGGCGGGTGAAAACCGCCTCGCTTCGACAGTTTTCGCCTGAGGCGAGTGCCTCCGGCGCCTCACCCGCCTCAGCGCTCGCCTCGGGCGCCCTACGCGCCTCGCCCGCCTCCCCCTTGCTATCCGGTAAGAACCGGAGCCGGTAAGACCGGATCCGGGTCGATTAAACACCCCCCCGCTCGATTCTCTCTCCCTCCCACCTGAACCCTCGTTTGCCCAGACCCTCACCCCCGACGCTGCTCCCACCTCCGGACGAAGCCGCCACCTGTAGCTGCACCTGCTGCCGCCGCCGTCGGAAGTTGCCTCCGCCCCCGACGCCACTCCCGCCAGATCACCCCACCGCTTGCAGAGACACCTCAAGCGGCTCCTGCCGCCACCGCCGCTGCTTCCGCTGCCGTCGGAAGTCCCAGCCGCCGCCGTCGGAAGCTGCCGCCGTCGGAAGCTGCCTCCGCCCCCGACACCACTCCCGCCGGATCACCCCACCGCCTGCAAACACACCTCAAGCGGCTCCTGCCGCCGCCGCCACTATTTCCGCTGCCGTCGGAAGCCTCAGCCGCCATTGGATCTGCCAACTTATATTGGCGTAGGTATTCTCTTTGTTTATTTTTTTATTCTCTTGGTTATTTCAAACAAGCACCTATCTAATTACGTAGTTATGTTTGTTGACATCGTTTTCATTCGTATGAGTCGATATTTAACATTTGGTGAGTACATTTGGTGAGTTGATTTTTAACATTTTGCCTTATTCTTTTGTTTTAATATTTTGGTTTATTTTAAGTTATATTTTATCATGTCTCAAACATGTGAAGACCATGGATCAGGAACAGGTTCTAATAGTCAACCTTCTACGCCCATGTCTACAAGTGAAGCATCCGGTTCCATAGCAAGAGCACCTCCTAAATCCAAAGATGTTGGATGAAAATATGGGATTTTAGTAGATCCTCAGAACCGGGATCTTGTTAAGTGTCAATTTTGCCAAAAAGAGTGCAAAGGAGGCATTTATTGTTTGAAACAACACATTGCAGATTTGGGGATGAATGTGACTACTTGCAAGAAAACAAGCATGGAGGCTAAGGAGGAGATAAAACAGTGTATGCAACAAGCCAAACAAACGAGAGTTGAAAAGGCAATGAACATTAAAGAGATGAAAGGGAGGGACAACCTCCTAGGGCAAGGAGTACAACAGATGGAGACATCTTCACAAGATGTCTCACAAAATGTAGATGAGCTTTCACTCCAATTTCTTCCTCCACGGATGAAAGGATCCATGGATCGTTTTTGTGCACCTCCTGAGAAGTCCAAGGCAAAAACAATAAAGGACAAGAAACATTTGAAAGAGGAAAGAGAGCGATGTAGACAGTACATTACTAAATGGATGTACCAAGCAGGCATTTCTTTCAACACTGTCCGCCTGAATAGCTTTCAAATAATGCTAGAGACAGTTGGTCAGTTTGGTCCAGGCTTGAAAGGACCAAGTTATCATGAAATAAGAGAGACTCTTTTGACTAAGGAAATTGAGACCACTCAAAAGTTGGTAGAGAAAGAGAAAGGCAGTTGGGTAAGATTTGGTTACACAATCATGTCAGATGCATGGACAGATAGAAGGGGTAGATCATTAATTAACTTTTTGGTAAACACTCTTATTGGGACAGTTTTTTTAAGATCAGTAGATGCTTCATCAAAGGTAAAAGATGCCAAGCTGCTAGCAGGTCTTCTTGATAAGGTTGTGGAGGAGGTTGGTCCAGCTAATGTCCTGCAGATTGTTACAGACAATGAGGTGAGCTATGTGGCTGCAGGCTATATTTTGATGGACACACACCGCCATTTGTTTTGGACACCGCGTGCTGCTCACTGCCTTGATTTAATACTTGAAGATATTTCGAAGTTGTCACCAATAAAATCCATAATTCGACATGTAAAATATGTCACAACCCTTATTTATGGCCACACCAAGGTTCTAGCACTTATGAGGAAATACACAAATGATAAGAACTTTGTTTGTGCAGCTGTAACTAGATTTGCAACTAACTATCTGAGTTTGGACAGCTTAAACACATGCAACGACATATGTTCACCTCGCAGGATTGGACAAATAACAACAATCGATGGAATAAAAAAGTTGAAGGAAAAAAGACTTGTGAAATTGTATTGAAAACAACATTCTGGAAAGGAGTGGCTTATGCTTTGAAGATCTTCAAACCACTTTTCCTTGTATTAAGGCTAGTCAATGGTGAAAAACCTGCAATGGGATATATATATATATATGAAGCTATGGATTGTGCCAAGGAAGGAATAAAAAAGGCACTGGATGATAAAATAGATAAATATGACCCAATTTGGGATATCATTGACAGAAGATGGGATTTTTAGTTACATCGTCTGTTGCATACTACGGGGTATTATCTAAATCCACAGTTTCACTATGCCAATCCCGATATTGAGAGTGACAATGAAATCAAGCGAGGGTTGTATGATTGTATTGAAAAGTTGGTACCTTTGCATGAAAACCAAAATCAAATTTTTAGGCAATTGGCGATGTATAGAGAGGCACAAGGTATGTTTGGTAAGGACATGGCTATTAGGCTTCGAAAGATATCTACTCCGGGTATGATGATTTGCTTATTTATTTTTAAACATGTATCAATCACTCTAGTGTACTTTAATAGCCATTTGTTATTTTGTAGCAAATTGGTGAGTAGATTAGGGAAGCACAACTCCTCAATTACAAAAGTTGGCAATACGCATACTGAGTTTAACATGTAGTGCCTCTAGTTGTGAACGTAATTGGAGCACATTTGAGCAAGTATATTCTTTTCCAATTTCAAGGCATTTAAACTAATCCAATATCATTTGTTTGATTAATAGAATGATATTTTCATTTTAATTTGTTGTTGTATAGATTCATACAAAAAAGAGAAATAGATTGGAATAAAAGAAATTGAATGATTTGGTATGCATTCAATACAACCAAAGGCTTAGGGAAAGACATCTAAGGTTGGAGAAATCGGGTCTAAACCCAATATCCTTAGATGACATTGATGAATCAAGTGAGTGGATTGCAAATGAAGATGAAGATCTTGTCCATGAAGGCGAAGACTTGAGATGAAGAGATGTAGAACTTGCCGCTGGAATGGATGAAGAGGAGGGGCCAAGTACGAGATCGTATTTTAAACACTACATGTCTTAATTTTAGTTGTTGAGCTTGGTTGTTTTTTTGTTCTAATTTTGATGTTTTGTTTTTACATGTTTGAAATGAATTTTTAGGTCTTCTGAGAAAAGAGTTCGTCTTTCTAATGAAGATTCAGACGATACCAGTAATGATGATCAGGAAACTCCCACCAATCTTGATTCTGATAGTGATTGATAGTTACTAGCGACTAGTGAGTGATATTTGTATTTGTATGGTTGTATTCGAATTAAACTTACTTTATGTATTATGTAAGGTTGTATGATTGTATTGTTTTATTATGGCTGTATGGTTGTATTCGTCTTCCTAATGTTATATTTAATTGCCACTCTTGTTAGTCAATGATTCTATGTTTTTTATGTATTTATTTCAATTATTTAATATCACATATATCGTTATTAACATAAATAATATTAAAATATTCAAAACGACTCGGGCGCCTGAGGCGCCCGCCTTAGGTGCCTAAGGCGAGGCGCTAGGTCCCTCGCCTCAGGCGCCTCATGCCTCGGATAACATAGCTCCGACTACAGGACACCGGGGTAACAACCATCTTCCTCCGAACAAGGTTGCTGCCAATTCTTCTCCTATAGACCAAAAACCAGCCAGCATACTCCAAACTCCAACAATTTTGTCACGATAAAATAAAAGTTCAACTTACTTTTAACAGAACATAATCCTTATCCACCGCAAAGTGCCCCCGTAACCAAAACCTAATTTCGAATCTTGGTCGGGCCTCCCGTCACAGAAATCCCTCTTCTTCTTGTCCCCTCGACATCTTCTACGAAGTGCTCCTGCCCATCGTCTTCTTCCGTCACCATCGTGCCACCAACAGCCACACAAGCTCCGCCGCTCAGCTCACGACGCCAGAAGCCGCGACGCCGACGACAACATGTCTTGCGACAATGGCGACTCTCCACAAGGCCATATATAAGATCAAAGAACCGAATGGATACGTAGATTAGCATTTAGGCAAAAGGAAGGATGCCATACCAGCTAGTAAGAAGGGACAAGACGCCGGTCGCTGGAGCCGCGCGGGAAGAAGATGCCGGTTTCCGGAACCTCGGAGGAAGAAGACGTCGGTCGCCGGAGCCGCGGAGGAAGAAGAGATGCCGCTGGAGCCGCGGAGGCAGAGGAGACCCTGACCCGAGCCGTGGAGGACGAAGAGACGATGCCGGAGAACCCGGAGGCTAGCCGCCGCGGGGAACGGTGGTGGATGACGGAAGACGGGCACTGTCCCCGCACGAGAGAGAGAGAGAGAGAGAGAGAGAGAGAGAGGGCGCCAGCCGCCAGCGATGCAGTGGACTTGTGTAACGGGTACGCCCTAAAATTTAAATCGGTGGATCGTTAACGGATAAACATATCGGGTATTGAATCAGATTTAAGTTTTATCCGTTAATTGAATTGATAATTTATTGTCGAAATCGCAAGAATTTTTGAAGTATTTTTATTATTCGTTATTTTAACGAACAGATAATTAATTATCCGTGGACATGTTCGACATTTTTACCACTACAGGTGCAACATCTATCCGAAGCCACAGTGTGACAATGAGTCAGGCCGGCCCACAGGTTCACAGGCGGGTCCACTATGGGTCATTTGACAAGTCAAAAAATTTTGACCTCCAGACTTTAGTGGAGCCGTCAAAATATGTTAAATAATTTTCAACTTTTTATGTCAAAAATATCTCTTTTACTTTATTAAAATTATATTTTAATTAAATTACTATTAATTTTATAATTTTATCTAAAACAATTACATTTAATAAATTTAATAAATATTTATTTATAAAAATATAATGTTAGTCGAGCTGGGCCAGGTTGGATCAAGTTAAAAAAAATTGCGGGTCAAGTCGGGCTGGGCCAACAGTGTGGTACGGGCCGAGTCAGGCCGGGCCAATATATTTTAGACTAGGCCGTAAGCGGGTCGGGCCGGACCCGACTCATTGACACCCCTACACAAATCTAGTGTTACATTGTTTGATTATGTTAAATTTATAATTCTAATTAAATTTAAATTGAACCCCAGTGAAAGTATTCAAAGTCATGGTTAATAATAATAGTAAACGTCTCTGTCACTATCTTTGATATTAATCTTAATCATCTAGAGATGTTAATTGATTATATCAATTTTAAAAATTGTAATACAAACGATGAAAATTATGTGATAAAAATGTCAACTTGTATCACATTTGATATTGTTATTCTAACTTTTAAAAATATAAATATCAATATAATATTATTTTTAATACTCTGATCAAACAGGCCAAAAAATAGTTATTCAAAATTAACTCCTCCTGATTGGTCCTTGTGTGATCTGCAACATCTTAATTGAATAAAATAAATTAATAAGTTTGAATTTTCAATCATAAGAATCCACACGAATAAGAATTATCAAAAATGAATAAATAAAAACTTAAATATGTACAATAAATTAAAAACATTTTAAAATACATATAACTTATTTTATTTTATTATTTAAAATACACACATGCATACACATTTACTTCTAACGATAGAGATTATAGTTGGATAAACTTGTCAGCCAAGTGACCTTCCCTGTTAAAATGTTTTGTTACACATACATAAACTTGTAACAAAGCTGAATTTTCATGCCCCCTTAAGTTATAATCTGGTATTACTTTTGATTTTTATAATAGACTCATCAAACGCTAATATATTTTGCCATATCTAGCATCATAATTAGTACAATATTCACGACTGATGTTTTATTCGAACGGGTTCTTAAGGCCCATTTGGTATAATATTAATTTTATAGATAAACTTGATTTGACCCTAATATTTTAGAGATAAATCAGATTCATCTACCAATTAAACTGCCATTAAATGAGTCCCCCCTGGGCTATTTAGGCCTCGTTTGATAACGATGCCAGACACCCCTAACAATGTTAATATTTAAATTGATATTGATATAAAATCATGATGTTTGTGTGATAGTACCAATCTTAAATTTGGTGTTACATACAAAACATATTATTTAATAGTAATGTCCACTAGCTTGCATCAGTTTTGCCATTGATACTACATCCCCATAATATCAATATCAATATGAAATTTGATATGACACATGAGCATCACTTCTCATACCCTAACCAAGCATGGCATAAACTTTATGGCATATGAGGATATGGCTCCATGATGACAAGGTAAATTTTTTTATTAAAATCCAACTGCACCATTTTAAGCAGAAGGCATGAAAGAGGGTATCAAATCATACATTTAGATAGCTAGAATTTATGAAATATAATGGGGTGTTTAGTTGCACGATAAATTGAGTTTTTTTCTACAATTTTATGTTTTATGCATTAAAACTCGTCGAAAAGGTGTTTTGGCAACTATCGCAAAATTATGTTTTTAAGTGACTTTCTCTTTAGACAAAAAAAAGGGTTTCATCTTTTTTTTTATTATCTTGTGATCCCCCCCCACTTCACGTGGTCATATACGGTACTCATTTCCTTGTTATCACATCTCTCCAAATATGACAATTTTATGACATTGGATAGCTCACATTTTATTTTAATTTAATTGTTTATCATAAAATTTATCTTTGATAGGGTTTTTGGTTGCATGATAATTTTTTGTACATTTTTCATGATAAAAAAATATATTAAAATAAAAGGTGAACCAACTCATGACATAAAATTATCATGTCCGGAGGGATGTGATAACAAAAAAGAGTAACCACCGTACATGACCAAGCAAAGTGGGGGACCACGAGAAAAAAGAAAAAGTGAGACTCTTATTTTGTTTAAGAAGAAAATCACTTTCAAAATATAAAATTATCATGATTACCAAACACATCTTTTAACAATTTTTCTTGCATTTTTTAAAAATTAAAATAAAAATATCCATTATCATGCAACCAAACACCCCATAAACCAAACACCTAATAAAGATATAGAAGAAGAATTAACTGATCGTTAACGGCATATGTTATGGCAATGAACGACAAAACATATACTTGGGGAAAAAATAGATTTACAATAATATGTTATGTCCCAAAAAATTCCATGTTACTAGAAGCTTCGAGAAACTGTGGGACCCAGACGCTTAAAGGTGGGCCGGACAACTCTTTATTATGAGTTTATAATAAATATGTTTCGTGTATATAAACAATAATAATATAATAATATAATATCATATTTTATTTGTTTGATTTATTCGGTTTACGAATATAATTTAATTTATAGCGCACTATAAATCAAGAGAAATACCTGCTATTCCTATTAATTATTGAGAAAATGATTTTCCTTCATTATGGGTTTAAATATGTGTAAGTAATCATATAGCTGTGCGATATTGTATTTTCATCTGAAAATTAATACCGAATAGTTCCGTTTGGTTCAACAAAATTAAAATTTTAAAAATATAATTAATTCATTCCATACTATGAATAAAAAGAAACACAGTTCATTGATTAATTCTTGAAAAAAAATTATATCTAGCATCTAAAAAATATTCAAACAAAGTAATCAGAAGAACAAGAACAAGACCATGTGATGATCTTATTTATAAGAGAAGAAGGGAGGGAGGCAAATGGGAGGTTCCGGGAATACAAGGGCTTGCTATTGCAATCTTCTCGAGTGTTGTACATGCGGCGGCGGCGGCGGCGGCGGCGGAGGGGAGCAAATTAAAGAACCTTCTTTTATACAGACCGACGAATCCAATCGAATGCACAAGCGCTATGTACAGAGAAATTGAGTCTCTCCGATCGACAACCCTGCTTACCGATCAAAAAGGGGGGAGAGGAGAGAGACGAGGAGCAGCTGCAGCGGCAAGCTCGGGTCGTCTTCTTCTTCAGAGGGAGTAGTAGGGGACGTCCCTGGTCCTGTTCATCCGCTCGAGGATGCCGGCGGCCTTCCGGCGCGCCCTGGACGTGCCGTTCTGGCACAGCTGCGAGATCGTGCCGCGGTCGTCCTCCTCCTCCCTCACCTCTCGCAGCCTCTTCCTGTCGTTGATGCAGATGCAGTGGAGGATGACGGCGGCGTTCTCCCTGTTCCGCGGGCAGGTGCTCTCCCGGATGATGCCCAGCAGGCAGGCGACCCCGCCGGCGGCCCCCATCTCCTCCACGGCCTCCTGGCTGTTCGCCAGCAGCGCCAGGACGGCCAGGGACTCGTCGACGAGCGTCTGCTCGGAGATGGTCTTGAGCAGCAGCCGCACGGCGCCCTCCTGGACGGCCCGGCTGCGGTTCTCGTGGGCCATGCAGAGGTTGAAGATGGCGGAGGCCGCGTCCTTCTTGGCGGCGGTGCTGCCCTCCTCCAGGAGCCTCACCAGGGGGCCCATGGCCCCCGCCTCCCCGATCCTGAGCTTGTTGGCGTCGAGGGCGGAGAGGGTGAACAGGGTAGCGGCGGCGTTGCTCCGGGTCTCCATGGTGCCGCCGCGCAGGGCCTCCACGAGGAGGGGGACGGCGCGGGGGTTGTCGCCCACCACCTTCTTGTTGTCGTCGTGGATGGAGACGTTGAGGAGGGTGGTGACGACGTCCTCCTGCACGTCCGGGTGGCGGCGGAGGTCGGGGGAGCCGAGGACGGCGAGGAGGCGGGGGACGGCGTCGGGCGTCTCCCCCAGCAGCGCCCGGAAGGACGGCATCCGCTTCGTCAGCATCCGGAGCTCCCGCGCCGCCTGCTTCTGATCGGCGACGGAGGGGAAGGAGATCTTCTCCAGGAGGCAGCCGAGCTGGGCGCGCTCGCCCCGGGTGACGGCGCCGTCCTCCCGCTGGAAGTCGAACGGCGGCGGCTCCACGCCGTGGGACTCGCACCACTCCGCCATCATCCGCCGGACGAGGTGGTTGGGGGTGAGGATGGAGTGCGAGAGCACCTGCTGCGTGCGCGGGCAGGTGCGGTGGCCGGCGTTCAGCCACGCCTGGATGAAGGGCCGGTCGTACGTCTGCACCGGTAAAAACTCGATTTTTATCACCTCCTTCCTCCTCCTCCTCTTCTTCCGTTCTCGTCCAGGTCGAGAACGGAAGACGCGGACACGGCGAGAGTAAAAACTCGATTTTTATCACCTCCTTCTTCCTCCTCCTCTACCGTTATTCGTCCAGCTCGAGAACGGAAAACGCGGACACGGCGAGAGTAAAAACTCGATTTTCATCACCTCCTTCTTCCTCCTCCTCTTCTACCGTTATTCGTCCAGCTCGAGAACGGAAAACGCGGACCCGGCGAGAGTAAAAACTTGATTTTTATCTCCTCCTTCTCCTCCTCTTCTTCCGTTCTCGTCCAGCCCGAGAACGGAAAATGGGGACACGGCGAGAGTAAAAACTTGATTTTTACTACCTCTGATATGATAATCCAGCCGAGTCTTTTTTGTTTGGATATAATCGGGTGCAGGCACTCAAATTCAAACATTTCTGCCGCTTTCTATCATTAGAGAAAGAAAAAAAAACACGCACGAAACATATGAACAGAGCCCGCCAGCAGAACACCCTTGGGAAGCTCCCAAAAATAGTGTTTTTCGTAGAATCCACCGGAATCGCATTTGAATGCTAGATGGAACTGGCAAAATTGTGAAACAATCGGGAAGAATCCACCTGAATTATCTCCGGATGCTCGACGGAACTGACAAATCGTTGCCGAATTTGTGAGAAAAAAAAGGGCGAGACTGATGCGAGAAAAAAAAAACAGAAATAAAATCAGAGTAGAAAAACAAAGCAGCTGGCTTCCACCCTTGGGAAGCTACCAAAAAATAATATTTTTTATAGAATCCACGGGAATTGTAGTCGGATGTTCGATCGAACTGGCAAATCGTCAGAATTTATGGGAAAAGAAGGAAAGAACGGCATTGATGAGTTAACCAGCAAAAGAAAAAAAAAATCAGAAAAATCAGACGAGAAAAACAGAGCCCGCTCTCCCCCCGAAAAAAAAATTAGTGTTTTTAACAGAATCCACTGGAATTGCACTCGAATGCTCGATAGAACCAGCAAATCACCGACGCTCGAGCATCGTCGACCGATCGGCGACCTTCGGAAACGCAAATCGTCGAAAATCCGGCAGAATTTGTGGGAAAAGAGGGAAAGAACACGTCTGACGCGCTAATCCGGGGACCTCGGAACCTGCAAAGGACCGAGAAGAACCGAGAACAAGCAATTCGTTTTGTTCTACGGGGACAAAAAGAGAGGACGAGATTGATCGAAGGAATGTGAGATGAACAGGACGACGGGAGAGAGCAGAACAGTACCTCGCCTGTGGCGAGGACCACGGGATCCTTCATAATCTCCGACGATATGGGGCACAAGAAATGCTCCGGCACGGCGTCCATGGCGGCAATCGATGGCGTCCTCCCGTGCCGCGGCTGCGAAGGGACGGGCTGAGCCGACGGCCTCTTCGCATCCCCGCTGCCACCGGCGCCCTTTCCGCTCCCGGGGCGGGCGAATTTCCGCTCCCGCAGCGCCGACAGCACGATGCTCGTCCTCTCCATCGCCTCCATCTCCGCGTCGGCGTCGCCCCCGTCCCCGTCGGCGATGGCGCCGGCCAGCCTCCGCAGCTCCCTCTTCAGCTCCGCCTCGGGGAGGTTCTCCATCGCCGCGGCCCCGCGCCGCCTCTCCACCGCCGTGTCCTCACACGGCGACATCTGAATCCGGCCTCGGTGCCGGCGCCCGACGGCCAGAGGCAGATCAACCGCTCAGCGCCCGCTCGCCCCCGGCTTCCTCCTCGAATTCCTCCGGTCTCATCTCCCCGGGGCCCCTCCACCCCCCTCTTCCTCCCTGCCGTCGCCCGGAAGGAGCCGAGTGGAACGCTCAAGTAGCTGTAGGGGCGGTGGGCGCACGGCCGGAAAGGGCGTTTCTTTGATGGCCGTGGACCGGTGCTGTGGGCGGTAACGGTGGCGCTGCCCGCCGCTCTGCTCCTCCTCCTCCAGTCCTCCTCCCCTTCCGGTGGGTTCACACAGAGGTAAAATACCAAATACCAAATTCGGACCTTTATAAATCGCCAGCAGCCCCCTGCCTACCTTGTTTATCTAAAATTATTTTTATTTTAAAAATAAAAAAATCGCAGTATCCCAACCCAAGGAGCTCCGTGGCGACACCTTGCGCGCGGCGGCGCAGTCCCTAACTCTGCGCCGCGGAAGAAAAAACCTCTCTTTTCATTTCCTCCGCCGACGCGGGCGGCGCGGGTGGCGTCACCGCCCGGCGGGGCCCGGCAGGCGGGTGGGGTAAGAGGTTACCATTAAGTTGTTCCCGGGGGTCATGTGACCCGGCGGGTGGGCGCACCGCGACCGCCTGCGGGCCCCGCGCTACGCGCGTTGCGTGGGCCCCGCTTGATGGGCGGCTCGCTCCATGATGCATCCAGCGAGGTCGACAGCTGGCGGCTGCCGCAGCGGTCTCTCGCCACGTCGCTGTTCGGGCTCCGGACGTTTTTACAGAGAAACCCGTGAAAAGTTGCCCGTCTGCGCCAACACCCGCGAGAAAACCCTCTGCGCTCCTTTCTTTCCTTCGCGATTTGAGCGTCGATTCTTATTCTTCAAACAGCATCGGAAAAGCCATGTACAACATAGAATAATAATAATAATAATACACACTTTTATGCGCGCACCTTTACAGAATAGGTGGTATTTTCCGTTATCTTCTGGGAATATCTATTTACGCGTATACCCCGATCATACAATTATACAAAGGAGGGTGGTACAATTATTTCTCTCTCTGACTAAAATTTTAAAAATAATTCTACCTTTATCAGCACGGCCACGTGAGGTATACGAAGATTTTTAATATTTTTTTAATCTACGCGTACCATTTTAAACTAATATTTAATGAAGGTAATGGGGGTCCATGAATATAATTGTATACCATTTTAGGATAAGGAGCCCATTCAGACGTGGGCTTTGTCAATGGAAATAAAGAATGCCGCGTCAAAACCAGAATCACGCACGTCGCATTTAATTACCCCCACTTAATTCACGTGTCCCACAACAGAGACTTTATCATACCGGGGTAATAATACCTATAAAAATTAAAAAATAGCATTGGTAAGAATTTAATATTTAGATAGAGAAGAGAAATAATAGAAAATATTGTTACTGCTGCCTGAGGTGAAAGTTCTTCTGTATTGTTATATGAGGTGCCTTATGGGGTGTTTGGTTGCACGGTAACGAAGGTTTTTGTTTTAATTTTTAAAAATTGTAAGAAAACTTGTTAAAAGAGGTGTTTGGTAACCATGATAATTTTATGTTTTAAAAGTGATTTTCTTCTTAAACAAAAAAAAGAGGGCCTCACCTCTTTCTTTTTTCTTGTGATCCCCCACTTTGTTTGGTCATGTGTGGTAGTTACTCTTTTTTGTAATCACATCCCTCCAAACATGATAATTTTATGTCATGAGTTAGTTCACTTTTTATTTTAATACAATTTTTTATCATGAAAGTGTACAAAAAATTATCATGCAATCAAACACCCCATTAGTGATATGGTGGTTTTGGTTATAAAATGTCACGTGCTATAAAATAGTGTTTTGTGGATATCATGCACATAGTGCCATGATAGTAGTGTCTGGTTTATTCTTGTAAAAGGATATATATGAAATAACATTGCACCATCCAAAGTGACTGATGTTCTGATGAATGTCACAAAGTAGAATGTTAACATCACAGCTTTCTCCTAACATGACTAATATAATGTATGTGATAACAACATACTGACTACTTCATGTGCTAGCGACATGATGATTTTGATCATAACATATGCAAAATGGTGCCTCAAA
Organism: Cryptocoryne crispatula var. balansae; assembly: GCA_036172225.1. NCBI lineage: Eukaryota > Viridiplantae > Streptophyta > Magnoliopsida > Alismatales > Araceae > Cryptocoryne > Cryptocoryne crispatula. The sequence goes on along the minus strand of CM069929.1, from coordinate 8,217,953 downwards.
AGGGTTATGGGCTGTTTGGTTGCATGATAATAAATGTTTTTGTTTTAATTTTTAAAAATTGTAAGAAAATTTGTTAAAAGATGTGTTTGGTAACCATGACAATTTTATGTTTTAAAAGTGATTTTCTTCTTAAACAAAAAAAAGAGGGTCTCACCTCTTTCTTTTTTCTTGTGGTCCCCACTTTGTTTGATGGTAATTACTTTTTTTCATAATCACATCCCTCCAAACATGATAATTTTATGTCATGAGTTGGTTCACTTTTTATTTTAATACAATTTTTTATCATGAAAGTGTACAAAAAATTATCATGAAAGTGTTTGGTTGCATGATAATTTTTTGTACACTTTCATGATAAAAAATTGTATTAAAATAAAAAGTGAACCAACTCATGACATAAAATTATCATGTTTGGAGGGATGTGATAACAAAAAAGAGTAACTATCATCCATGATCAAACAAAGTGGGGGACCACAAGAAAAAAGAAAGAGGTGGGATCCTCTTTTTTTTTTTAAGAAGAAAATCACTTTCAAAACATAAAATTGTCATAGTTGTCAAACACCTAATTTAACAAGTTTTCTTACAATTTTTAAAAATTAAAATAAAAACCTCCATTATCATGCAACCAAACACCCCATTAGCTAGCGAAACAGATTTACTGCAATATTTATAAGATGATTGGGAAATATTATAACATAACACAACCCTTCGCATGCAATATGATGGGATTGTATATAATGTAATGCGCTAACTGAGGTTATAATGGTTTGTTATTGTAATACAATACCACATCAAGATGCTTGAATGGTTGTGTCGGGCAATAATATATCCGATCGAGTCAGAAATGTTGCGACTATGCTGCAAAATATCATGTACACAAAGGTCATATTTGATAATATTACTAGACACTTCTATCACTATCATTTTTAAAATTAATATTGATATGAACCATTAAGAGGTGCTTTAATTAATAGTCTCAATTGTTTACTTGCATCGGTTTTGATATTGATCACACTCTATCTTCTAGAAATATTAATATCAAAATCAATAAAGTGTCATTTTTATGCTTGTTATTGTTGATAGAAGTTAGTTATTAGTAGTTCGGCACGTAAGTATATATTTGAAGCATATAACAATTTAATTGAGTTATAGCATAATGTTGTTTATAATTATGTTTCATATTTAGGTGGCATTTGATATCGTTGAAATCTAAAATATGAAATTTGAGATTCATCTCTTATGTCTAAATAGGTTGCATAGATATCTATAAACTTAACGACTAAGACTGTTTAGTAAAATATATGAATCATAAAATTGAATAGATTAAGATTATTTGGTTCAAAGACTTATATGTGAATTTGAATATTTGATAATCATAAAGTATACATTTAGATTAATAATAATATAGATGGCGTTTGAAAATTATGATATCTCAATTCTAAATAAAATAATTTTTTTGATGAATAAAAGTTAATGTCTAAATTTTTAATAGATTAATACTATTTTATGATCATAAAATAACATCTGAAGTCAAAAAAAATCTAACCAAATATAATTCAATAGTGGCAAACTAACTTCTAAATATAAGATAGTTATCACTAATAAACATAGTAACAAATAAATTTATATAATAGAATATAAGTAAAATACTAGATGTTAGTATGGAGAAGCTCAATTTAAGAATTCCCCTAATAATTTTATTTAAAACTTATAAACACTAGATATTATTGATGAGAAGTCCATTTTTAAGAACTAACTTTTATATATTTATTTATTTTTATTTATTTATGAAAATGCATCAGAAATGTTAAGTAAAACTATTAATGTTTAATTTCATGAAATATATAACAGTGAGATGTCAAAGCTACCATTACGTGTAGGCAAGTCTATTGGGGAATATAAGTAGACAAACTAGAGTATGACTGCACATGCATGTGCCATAGATAGGAGAAGCAGCGACAAGGAATTTTAGCATATGGACATTTTTCATCTACAGTTATTGTATATGGATTTACAAGCAATTCTCACTTAGATATACGAATAGTAGATGATTTCTTACTAGCATGCAATTGTCTTGATTAATACGTCTTAAAGTATTACCTTCATTAATGACAAGATATACTAGGCCTCTTGAAACCAAGCATGGTCTTGATGCATGTCACATGATGGAGATCTTATTCAAGACTGGCCTGGTGTCCTAAGTATAAAAACTAGTCATACAATTAACTTGACTCAATCACTATTTGACGATCGAGTACGACAGCTATATGGTCTTTCGATGATATTGATTCAATAAACTCATTCTCTAATGAACACATACATTATATTATCCAAATAAGAACAATATATCTCAAGTAAACTTTGAAACACAAATATTTAAGATCTATGTTTATAGAGATTCGGTCTAAGTGTCATGATCTCATCATAATTAGACAATCATTATACTAACATATGGATATCACTATACTGTGCATACGTCAGGGGTGACGTCGATCGGCGCATGGTCGCCACAAGAGGAGATGGACGTGTGAGGTCGTCGAGAGCCGAGGGCTCCGAGAGTAAAGGGAAGCAAAGAATGCAAGCATCAAAAAGGGAATGACCAAGTGGTACCTTAGCGGAGAGAGTGTGCTTGAAAGATTAAGGGTTCTGTCTTCTCCTTCTCGGTTGGTTGAGAAGAAAAAACTTGAAGCGGCGATCGGTTTCTCCTACAAAACCAAGTAAACCAAGAAAACAAGTGAAAGATGATTAGAACTAAAGATGTATAGTATCTTGCAAAAGAAATAAATTGAAACCACGAAAAGAGTTAGACTAATTGGATTGAGAATGACTCCCAACACCCATTTTTATAATTTCAAAGAAGAGAATGAGATGATGTTAAACTAAAAGCATGCATGCAAACATGGTATTCTAAAAAAGAAACATGACAATGACAGAAAACAAGAGAGGTGAAAAGCTATGAAGGAAGAAAAATAGGTTTAGGCTTGTAGGTTGGTTCTTTGGATTTCTAGACGTCCTTACATCAATGACGCCATGCGTCGTGGTGGATGCATTGTTTGGAATCCCTAGGGATGTGCCGTCAAGTACTCCAGCAACTAGTTTGAGTTCGAACTACCTCGCAACCTCTCCGGATGATCTTCAAGATTTTGCTTGAGAACCCAAGAAGGACTTCCAAAACGTGGGTTGCTGGTGCCCTCTAAATGTAATGGTTTTGAAAAGTTTTGTGGATGATAACGATGACAAGATTGTGGGGGAGATCGATGATATTCTTTGTGGTGGAAGTACTAGGTGTTAGTATTAACCCGTAAGGTGGCCTTTATAAAATAAAGCCTTTGTATTATATTTAAGGAGCCCATTAGTGTAAAGGACATATTTACAATTCTAATAACTTAAGGGTTTGAGTCACGATGGGCTGACTCTATTTATATAAGACTGAGTCTTGGTCCCCCTCATTCTCACGGGAAAAGTGCTCTCGAGTTCCCCATCGACTACGAGACTGTACGGGAGACGTGAGGAGGGAAGACCTCGTACTCGCTCGGTCCGACGTGATCGAGAGGTCGTCTCGAACGGTTTGTTTACGATGGATTCAGGTACGCTTCCGCAAATCCTACAATTGGTATCAGAGCCCCGTTGAGATCTAGGGGATTTGATATTTGAAATCGGAGTTCTTTCTTGTCCGATTTCTACTTGTATCGAAGTCGACCCGCTTGATTCCATTCTTGAATCGATTATATGGAATCGAGCATCGTCCTCGGCCACGTAGATCTGCTGATTCGGAGGATACCGGCCATTCGATTGGCCACGGTAGAAACGGTGCGATAGGAAGCGCCAGCGACGATATGCCGCGATAGAGCGGCGGGCTGCACCCTCGGCGGCTAAAAATTCCCTCGTTCCGTTCCCAACCCTTGGCAGCACCGACCGGCGGCATGCGGCACCGAAGATGGCCGCGGTGCCATCTTCTCCGTCGCGCGGCGGCGGCGGCCGCGAGAAGGCGAACAGGCGCGGCGCTGCGTTTCCCGTGGGGGCGGTTACTGTTCACGCGAATCGCGTGAACAGTAACCGTGAACAATGCATTGTGTATTCCCATTTTATTTACAAGTTTGCCATTGGCTATTTACAGTTATGCCATTATTTCATTTAAATGCTATAAAATGAATATCTAAGATGATTTTGGATCCAGATTTTAATATCCGAACTTGGATCCATTAAGGAGGATCCAGACTTTTCAAAATTTCATGCATATTGCTTTTAGAATCATTCAAAATTGCATATATACCCTGTTTTAATAGAAATCATGATTTATGACCTTGTTAATGTTATAATTAGGTCTATTAAGAGATTAAATCATGATGTTAGTGATAAATCATGATCATCAGAGATTGATTGACATATTATCATGCTTATTTACTGTGATTACAGATTTACACAGTGAATTAATGTTATTGCATTAATATCCTTTATGTTTTGGATATTACTTTATATATTTAAATTGTCAATCAATTAAGGTATAATTCCTTCATATTTTCATGGTTGATGAGGGATCATGCAATGTTAAAGTTTTGATATACCATGTTCTAAAATTGCATATGAACCTTATGCATTTTATAATTGCTTTCATACCCTTATTCTTATATATTGGTCTATAAGTGTATGAATTAAAAGTTATCTTATTGTGCAATTTTATATATTAATAACTTTGAGTTTCTTTTGTGGTTTTAGTTGCCCCGAAGGGTCTAGAATCATGTTAGTACTTAAAGTTATTGATAGAGAGAATCATGGATACTCTCTCATAAAAGAAAATTGCATAATAATTTGTTTATTCATGTTAAGCAATTGTATTGATGACTTTAAGTTCTTTTATGATTCTAGTTGCCCCAAAGGGTCTTGGATCATGTTAGTACTTGAAGTTATTGATAGAGAGAATTAAGGTGCCTCTCTCATTATAAATAAATTGCATCAAGGTATATTTTGTAATGTATACATTGATTCAATGTATATATTGAAAGGAATCAATAATTAACTAATTCTTTGCTTAAGCACGGGGAATCTTTTGCCCGAAGGTGAGATATCCCGCCCTCATGCATTCTTAGTTGATTGTTGAATTAAAGTGAATTGTCATGAATTATTGATTGTCATGATATTATAGATCTTTCTTTGTGATATATTATTTTATACGCATCATGATAGTAATGTGAGCTCTTTATGGTTATTTCGGCTATGACTCCTACTTCTCTTCATTCTCATTTGTCTATGATTCCTCCATCTGAATGGGTCCAATTATAGTGATTGGCATGAGCAACTTCTCATCACTTTAGGTTGTCTAGACCTTGATTTGGCTCTTCGTATTGAGAAACCCGCCGAGATTACGGATGAAAGTAGCAATGATCGAAGGTTCAATTTGAAAAGTGGGAGCGTTCAAGCATTGTCATTAATGATAATCAAGAGTTCTATTGCAAAAACCATCGGGGTCTCCGTGCACGATAGTGAAAGGGCAAAAGAATTTCTTGGTTCCATTGAACAACGGTTCGGTGGATGCGATAAGGCAATGTTTGGAATGCTTACAAATAAATTGACTTCTATGAAATATAATGGAACCGATGGAGTGCGCAAGCACATTATGGAAATGTCGACATTCGCCGGAAAGCTCAAAGCATTGGGCATGACTATTGATGAAACCTTCCTGGTTACATTTGTTCTTAACTCTCTTCCATCTGATTTTCAATTTAAAATCTCTTATAACACACATAAGGAATCATGGAAATTGAATGAGTTAATTTCCATGTGTGTGCAAGAAGGAAGAGAGATTAAAGCGAGGAAGGATCCCGGTGGTCAATTATGCCTCTACTTCTCGGCCGGTTCAAACCCAAAAAGGGGAAAGGAAAATTCATTCCACCAAAGAAAGGAAAAGAGGAAATGAAGAAAGTAGCGAAAAAGAAATGCTATTTACGTAGCAAGGCTGGACATTTAAGTCGAATGTCCAAAACGTAGAAATTGGTTTGAGAAGAAAGGTAACTCTCGGTTGTATGTTTGCTTTCAAACCAATTTCGTTAATGTACCCTCTAATACTTGGTGGATTGATTACGGTGCCTCTATTCACGTTACCAATTCTATGCAGGTATTCCTTTCCAGCAGAAGGCCAACCCTTAGCGAGTCTTCCATCTTTATGGGCAATCTGACCAAGTCTAAAGTCAAAGCTATAGGGTCTTGCAGGCTTCGTCTTGAGACTGGATACCATCTAGATCTTAATGATGTCTTTTATGTTCCATCAGTGTCTAGGAACTTGATTTCCTTACCAAAACTTGATGTATTAGGTTATTCATTTAGTTTTGGTAACTCAAAGTTTAATTTATATAAAGACTCTGTTTTTGTTGGTTCTGGATCTTTATGTGATGGTCTCTATAAAATAAATACAGATTGCTCTTGTTGTAATGTTTTGTCCACCTTGAATGTGAATGTTAGTGTCAAACGTGGTATGATTGATGATAGTTCCTCAATTCTATGGCATAAAAGATTGGGTCACATATCGAAGGAAAGAATGCTAAGATTGGTGAAAGATGGAGTGTTACTCACTCTTGACTTTCTTGATTTTGGCACTTGTATCGATTGTATAAAAGGAAAACAAATCAAAACCCGGAGAGAAAAGAATGCCTTAAGGTCCGAGAAACTTCTTGAGTTAATCCACACCGACATTTGTGGTCCTCTTTCTTCTTGCATAGGAGGTGAACGGTATTTTATCACATTCATTGATGATTTCTCACGGTATGGCTATATTTTTCTTAAAGAAAAGTCTGTTTCTTTGAAGTCTTTTAAGATTTTCAAAGATCTTGTAGAGAATAAATTGAACGGGGAAAATTAAGGTCGTGAGATACGATAGAGGTGGAGAATTTTATGGTAGGCAATGTCAATTAGGTAGAATTCCTGGATTTTTTGCTAAATTCTTGGAAGAGAATGGGATTGAACCTCGGTATACAATGCAGGTACTCACCAAGCGAAATGGTGTGGGTGAAAGGCGAAATCGTACTCTCGTGGATATGGTGAGAAGTATGATTAGTAATTCATCTTTACCCTTAAATTTGTGGAATGAGGCTTTGAAAGCTCGCTATGTATATCCTTAACAGGGTTCCTAGTAAGGCAGTGCCTAAAACTCCTTTTGAGTTGTGGACAGGTAGGAAACCCAGTTTGAGGCATATGCATGTTTGGGGTTGTCAAGCAGAAGCCAGAATATATAATCCACAAGAAAAGAAATTGGATCCTATAACAATTAGTTGTTTCTTTATTGGGTATCCAGAATGGTCTAAAGGGTATAGATTTTATTGTCCAACCCACACTATGAGAATTATAGAAAGCTGCAGTAAATTTATAGAGAATGGAAAGGTTAGTGGGAGTTCTACACCACGTATTGTGGAGTTGGGAAAATCACGGATCCATTCCCTGCTACTCTATTGTGGATGTTAGATCGATCAAGTAAATCATGACATGATAGATTTACACCACGATCATAATGTCATTCCCATTGAAGAGGAAAACCTTAATGATGCACCAATTGAAGATCATACTCATAATGAAAATGTAGTTCCACATCTGGAAATAAGGAGGTCTCAGAGAGTCAGGAGACCAGCTATTTCAGATGACTACATTGTATATTTACAAGAGTGTGATTATGATATTGGTGATGATGATGATCCATTCTCATTTAAGGATGCCATTGAAGGTAAAAGGTCTGAATTATGGATTGATGCCATGAAAGAAGAGATTGAATCCATGCATAAAAATGAAGTTTGGGATATTGTTGCATTGCCTAAAGGATATAAACCTGTTGGTTGTAAATGGATATTTAAAACCAAACGTGATCCTAAAGGCAAGGTAGAAAGGTATAAGGCCATACTTGTTGCAAAAGGATTCACTCAAATAGAAGGCATTGATTATAGAGAGACTTTTGCCCCAGTCTCTAGAAAGGACTCATTCGTAATCATAATGGCATTAGTGGTGCATTTGATTTAGAATTACATCGAGATGGATGTAAGAACGACTTTCTTGAATGGGGATTTGGAAGAAGAGGTATACATGATACAACACCGAAGGGTTTGAAATGAAAGGAAAGGAAAATTTAGTATGCAAATTAAAGAAATCCATATATGGGTAGAAACGAAAGCTTCGACAATGGTACTTAAAGTTCAATCATATCATTGTGTCCTTCGGATTTACGAGAAAACATTGCGATCAATGTATATATACGAAGGTCGATGGGAGTAAGTTCATTGTATTAATTCTATATGTGGATGATATACGCACTACTAATGATTTGGGGCTATTATATGAAACTAAAAGTTTTCTTTCCGATCATTTTGATATGAAGGATATGGGTAATGCATCATGTGTTGTTGGCATTGAGGTTCATCGTGATAGGTCTAAGGGGGTACTTGGTTTGTCTCAGAAAGCTTATATCTCCAAGGTCTTAGAAAGGTTTGGGATGTCTAGTTGCTCATCTTGTGTTGTGCCAATCTTTAAAGGTCATAAATTTGGTCTCCATCGGTGTCCTACAGAATGAGATTGAAAAGCGAGGAAATGAAGGTTCTTCCATATGCTGCCGCAGGGAGCATGATGTATGCTCGAGTTTGTACTCGTCCCGATATTAGCTTTGCATTGGGAATGTTAGCAAGATACCAAAGCAATCCGGGAATGGAGCCTGGAAAGCTTTAAAGAAAGTGATGAGATATCTTGGGGACTAAAGATTTTTGAGCTCACGTATGGCAAGGCTGATCATCTTGAGGTGATTGGTTATACGGATGCGATTTTGCGAGGTTGCCACGGCACAGAAAGTCTACTGGTTATGTGTTCTTATTGGTGGAGGCTGTTTCATGGAAAAGCACCAAACGGCATATAGTTGCCACCTCCACCATGGAAGCGAGAATTTATTGGTCATGAGGCATCTTCACATGCATTATGGTTGAGGAAATTCATCTCGGTGGCTTCTTGTTATAGATTCAATATCTAAACCTCGAGACTTCATTGTGATAATTCCTCTCGCAGTGTTCTTCTCCAATTATAGTAAGTCAGCTGGTGCTAATAAGCACATTGACATTAAGTATCTTTACGTTCAAGAAAGGATAAACAATCATCTTGTATCAATTAGTTTTGTTAATGGTGTTGATATGGTTGCTGATCCCATGACTAAGGCCCTTGCACCTAAGGTCTTTTCAGGACATGTAAAGGGCATGGGTCTTCTTGTTTAGGATTAGTGAATGGTATAATTGATATATTAGAGATCTCTGTAATGTGATGATGATTGTGTGTTCTCTTCCATTTTGTTATGGTATTTGTTAACATTTATGGTTGAAATTGAAGAACTTGTCTGTATGACATTAAAGTGGGGACATTATGTGTACTCAGATTACATGCTTAGTTAAGTGAATTTGTTGATATTATGGTGCATGGAAGGAAGTATGTTAATGATTATGTACAACCGCCATGACCTATATTAACAGGTTCTCTTAGCTAGGCATGAAAGGTGTATTGTAGATATACTAATGGGCATGCTTTCAAATGTGCGCACTTATGGAATTTGTTTTCAAATCGATAATCCAAAGGCTGTTTTGAAATATATATTTATTATTTTTTATAAGGCCAAGTGGGAGAATGTTAGTATTAACCCGTAAGGTGGCCTTTATAAAATAAAGCCTTTGTATTATATTTAAGGAGCCCATTAGTGTAAAGGACATATTTACAATTCTAATAACTTAAGGGTTTGAGTCACGATGGGCTGACTCTATTTATATAAGACTGAGTCTTGGTCCCCCTCATTCTCACGGGAAAAGTGCTCTCGAGTTCCCCATCGACTACGAGACTGTACGGGAGACGTGAGGAGGGAAGACCTCGTACTCGCTCGGTCCGACGTGATCGAGAGGTCGTCTCGAACGGTTTGTTTACGATGGATTCAGGTACGCTTCCGCAAATCCAACACTAGGAGCTCTCGAAATATTCTTAGCGATGAAATTTTGGGGTGGGAGAGTCTTGGAATCTCTCTTAAGTCTTATGGGGGCGTTGAGACTGTTTTCCAACTTTGAAAATGTGATTAGAATGTGATTTTATAAACTCAGGGGCAAAGTCATTTCAGACATAGTTTGACGGTGTCAGATGGAAACGTAATATCCCATTTCCCGGGATGTCGGGTGTCTCGGCACTGAGGACGTCCGGCAATCCATAAATACCCTCCACCTTCTAGACAAAAAACTATGAGATCACGTTTTTCCTCCACGTGGCCCCTCCTCCACCTTTTTTCCCCGTGTGTGTCTTTCACTGTCTTATATTTTATTTATTTTGCAAATTTATCATCAAGATATATACAAAATTATTATGCAACCAAAGCACGGGTCTCAACTAATTGATGCTGCTGAGAGCAAGGGCTCAACTCATTGATATATATATATATATATTTAAGGGGAGAGAGAGAGAGAGAGGGGGGGGGAAGGGATTGATATGACAGTCAGCTGTGCGTTCGGTGAACCTAGATATATAAGAACGGAGACAGGTTTGAAGCAGCTGCCTCTCTTCATCCCATGCGCATGCTAATCAAATTGGTCACTATCGGAAATTAATCCTCTCCCACGAGAACTCTCGTATACATACATACACACATATATATATATATGCACGTACTACGTACGGCCATCTCTTCCCAACCTTTTTCAAAGGTTATCCTACGTATATGTATATATACCTACCGTTGTTCTTGTTCTCTCGATTATATATACGCGTGTTTTGATCAATAGATATGCCTCGCCGGCGCCGTCGCATCCGGCGGAACAAGAAGCTTCGTGATCATCTCTGTTGGCCCGTGAGCGGTCGCCCGTCGGTGGTCAAGGGAAACCTCGGCGGCGGCGGCGGCGGCGGCGGTTCCATCGGCGCTGCGCCGCCGCCGGAATTATATGCATGTACGCAATCCATGCGCACGTCGTCGACGATTGTTGATTGAGACCAGGCGATTGGCTGCCTCCTGCATGCGGACCGAACGAATAACAGTACAGGAAACGAGATTACGGGCGACCGATTGATCGTCGTCCTCGAAAATTAAAAAGTCATCTTCATGAATTAATAGCGACAGTCATTGATCGTCACAGTTAAGTTATAAGAGACTGTAATTATCGTTCATAAAATTTGTTACAACGACTCCAAGCTGTCGCAAGCAAACTTAAAACCGAAATATATATGATAACTTAATAATTGTCGACGACTTTAACAGAGACAACTTGAGCCATCGTCATTAAGTGTTATAGCGACAGTTAAACTAAGCCGTCGTAACATGATTTCTTGTAGTGGAAGTCAGGCTCTGGATCGATGAGTTCATCCGGTTGTGGACGTCGACGCGGGCCCCCACGGCAGGTTGATCACATCCCGCTCGAATAATATTCAAAAGCTCGGCACAAGATCTAATGCCCCCCAAATACTTTTGAGAGGAGAATTCAACTGTGAAAAACCCACCTTTGATTAATCAGGGGTGAATATTAAGTCGTTCAAACCTAAAAATCGAATCGAACCGGTTTGGATCGATTTGAACCATTTTCGGTTCGATCCGGTTCGAAAATTTTCTAAATCGATTTAAATCAAACTAAATCGTTTAAACTGATTTAATTAAAATTTTATATAAAAATTACTATAATTTTATTCAGAATAAAATTTTTATAATAAAATAATACTTATTTTTTTATTGTTTTTAACTTAAAAATTATTATATGTGTGTAAAAAATAATTGATTCGAATATTTTTTATATATTTTCGGTTCGAACCGAATCAGACCGAATCGAAATTAGTTTAGTTTAGTTCGAGTTGGAGGGGTTGAATCGATTTGATTCGGTTTAAAAAAAATGGTACAAATCAGACCAAATCGAACCGTGCTCACCCCTACCTCGGATGATCGGTGTCGGAAACGCGAGGTCCGGTTTTGCAAATTCTTATAAGTTTTGTCCTAACCTGTAATGGTAAATGTCAAGAGATGAATATTAATCAGAGAGAGGCTGTGTAATTTAAAATTTTTTATAATTTTTACCCAAAACTCAGATGGCAAGCAAATGTTGTTTCTCCTCCGCACTCTTCCGAACTCTCCCAAGAGTAAGAAAGAAGAAGAAGAGGACGATGACCAGGACAGGTACTGTGATGTTAAAATTATTTGGTCCACCAAAATAATATACCTCTTGTTAATTAACAACATTTGGTGAACGGGGTTTTTGATAAAATGATTTTATATTTGGCCCTGTAATTAAATTTTCTTATCTTTTAGGTTCTGCTTAGGTTTTTGAGTGTGAATTGAAGATGTGCTCTTCTTCACTTTCTTTGAAGTAATTAAAACAAATTCGATTTTAAATATAGTAAAATAATTAAAGAGACATTTAAAACATAGATGAATGTTGAGACGTTTCGTGGGGCCAAAAATAGGAAATATTAGATGTGTTTCAAAAACAAACAAACTGAATAAAAATAAAAAAACTTCTCAAAAAAAAGTATAGCAAGAAAAATATTCACGCAAGCAACAAATCTATTTGTTCATTAATCTAACAAGATGATAATATTGATTAATTGGTGATCCTAAAATACTGGTCTTAATTTATTCCCAAGATATATATTTGCAGACTTCTATATAGTTTGGCATCAGAGCTGCTTAATTACGGGAAGAAACTTATCAGTATCTTACTTACATATTCATCGAGAAGTGCAATTTGGTAGTACAAAAAAACTTATAATATTACGAGTGCAGTCGAATATAAAACGTAAATTCAAACTGAACGAATGAATACGAAATACATTTAGTAAAAAAATTTTAATTAAGTTGACTTTATCATTCACACCAAAAATGAAATTTTCACACGAAAGAAGTGGCCATTTTCTCTTTACTAATTATAAAGAGAGAATATTTGGGACCAATTATTGAGAACCACGTGACAAGTTATCTCATCATTAATGAGGTGTTTGGTTGCATTGTAAAAAAAAAAATTGTTGACAATTTATGTTTTTGTAACAAAATTTATTAAAATGATGTTAACTTAAGTTTTTAAAATGATTTTATTCTTGAATAAAAAAGGTGATACCCTTTTTCTTCATTTTTTTTGGTCCTCCACCTCTTTTTGGTCGTACATGATTCTTACTCTTTCTTTTCTAAACATGTGCCCAAACATGGCAATTTTATGTTAATGGTTAACTGTAGGCTCGACCCGGTGATCGTAACGAACATCTCTGTCACTATCAATTTTAAAATTAATAGCGATAAAAATTATCGATGATATGCGTTTAACTATCGATATCAACATCAAAACTTTTAGTATAAATAAAACATAAGGCATAGTACAAATATCCACCTTATCAATTTCGATATTCATACACTATCTCCTGCAAATATCATTATCAAAGTTGATGTGATATCAATTTTCATGCTATCTGTCCAACATGTTACACGTTATTTTAATATATGTTTATGTGTATAAAGAGTCATTTAGTTGATAAATAAAATTTATTTAGTTAGAACTAAAACGTCAAATAATTGAGACAACTTCACTAATTGTTGTAACTGAGCATTCGTGGGCTCCACAATTGTCACCAATAAATGTTAAATGTGATAAGAGATTGATGACAGCTGAGACTTGCTTGGTAATTAGATTGAACATTTTTATTATTATCAAAATTTAAATTGATAGTAATACAAACACTACAGGAAATAAGGTCATTAGCGACGGTTGACCGTCGTCGCCACAAATACAAAAGCCGTCGCCATAAGGCAATAGCGACGGCTTTTCCGCCGTCGCAATCCTGTCGCAAATAAGCCCGTCGCCAATTTTAATGGCGACGGCTAATGATAAGCCGTCGCTTTTAGTATTATTTGCGACGATTAACGCCGTCGCAATTAAGTTATTAGAGACGGCTGAAACCGTCCCTCATAAAGTTTTTAGCGACGGAAATAAGCCGTCGCAAATAAATTTAAACCCGTAATAGACATTAGCGACGGCTTAGAGCCGTCGCTAATACCCAATTTACAGCCCCGGCAACACCCGCGGGGGTGCATTTTCTGGTTTTGGGACGGCTTAGAGTCGTCGCTAATACCCAATTCTGACCCGGCGGCACCCGCGGGGTGCATTTTCTGGTTTTGCGACGGCTTAGAGCCGTCGCTAATACCCAATTTACAGCCCCGGCAACACCCGCGGGGGTGCATTTTCTAGTTTTGCGACGGCTTAGAGCCGTCGCTAATACCCAATTTACAGCCCCGGCAACACCTGCGGGGGTACATTTTCTGGTTTTGGGACGGCTTAGAGCCGTCGCTAATACCCAATTTACAGCCCCGGCAGCACCCGCGGGGGTGCATTTTCTAGTTTTGCAACGGCTTAGAGCCGTCGCCATTACATACACAGTCGTCGCTTAAAGTTAATAATAGCGACGGCTAAGGGAGCCGTCGCTAAAACCCATTTTTGGCCCCGTCAACGCCCGCCGGGGTGCATTTTCTGGTTTTGAGACGGCTTTGAGCCGTCCCTATTACATGAATAGCCGTCGCTTAAACGAACTTTAGGGACGGCTGAGAGGAGCCGTCGCAAATAACTTATAGTTTTTTAAAAAAAAAAATTTTTCACACAATTGTATTCTCGTAGCAAGACATACATACACAAATAATTTGTCGGTTTGCCCGATCGAAGTCATTAACATTCATTCATACATAATAAACACTGACATTCTTTAATAAGAAAAGTTCATATTTATAAAACGTATCATTACACAACAACTATCTCAAATACAAGGAAATAATAAAATAGAGAGTAAACTCTCTCACTCATCCTCCCAAAAGAACGCTCATCGTCTTCTGCGTCCTCGTCATCGTCCTCCTCCTCCTCGTCTCCCCGTGCGCCTCTATAGCCTTGGGCTGGCCTCGAACTAGACGGATCTGCAGGTGGGAGCCTACTGTTTAATTGGGCTAACATTTCTTGTGTTAGCCGTGTCAGCGACTCTTGAAACTGTGGACGTTGGGCGTCCAGGTGTTGTTGGAGTGAGTCGATGATCGAGGTTTGTTTCTCGATTTGTGTATCTTGAGCATCGACTTTGTCCACCAACTCCTGGTAGCCGGACCCGCAGAGGTACTCGCACCTCCACCGCATACACCATACTGTGTTGCGGGTCCGTCCTCTCCCCCACATCGGATCCGTCCCGCCGTCTCTGCCGAACACGGTGATGAATGCATCCTCGGCCAGAGAATGGTGCTCGGAATTCCGAGCATCGATTCCTCGGCGGGGGGCATTCATCAGCGCGCATCTCATCCTATATAATGTAAATATAAAGTCAGTTGTTATATGAAATAAAAATTGTCTAATGTTGATACAAACAAACATATTGCGTACCATAACTTGACAACTTTCCTCGTTGCACCATACGAGGGATCCATCCTCTGCCTCTTTCGTTTGGGTCATCTCGAAGACCTGCGGACGGGTAGGACGACGCCCTTCTTTGTTTGTCCGTTAAGAGAAAACATTATGAACACATTAGTACTATTATCGAGATATACAATAGTGAATAATAAAAAAAATTATAAACTTACAAAATCAATCTGTGGTGATGAATGTTGGTTCTACCTCGCCTATAAGGCATGCTCAAATTAGCCTGTTTGTTTTATTCCTTTTGCTAAGTGCCTAAAAACAAGTTCATAACACATTAGTTTTGTTAAGACAAGCTAATAAAATGAGTTATCAAATGTGGATTACTTTTAAATTAAATAAATTATTTACCTTATTGTCGTCCCTGCCATATCTCACACATATGACGCCACTGGTCCGGATCGCATTGTGGAGGCACAACGACAAGTGCCTCCTCCAGTGAGCATCCTGTAAAATACTGTACGCCAAAATTGTATTAGTTACAGTACATAATCGTTTACTAAAAAAATTAATATGAAATTTTTACCTTCTTCTTAAGATGACCCCTTTGTTTTCTTTGCATCTCTCCCATATGCCTTAAAATTTCCGCATCTATGTATGGAGACCGCTCAAATGTAAAATGTTGCTACAGGAAAAATACATAGATTAGTAATTTTAAAGTGAAAAAAAACAAATAAGCTCAAGTACTTTTATTTACCTCGAGGTCTCTAAATATCGCCTCCTTCTTGTCATACGGAAGGGTCATGTAATCCTGTTGCCATAAGTTACAATGTACCTGTTGCAAACTCCAAGATATGAGGTGAACTCCGGCCATTCGGGCCTACACCCGATCCTCCAATGACCCGGACGTTCAAGGTCTCCCCGTGCGCTAATGTCCGCACATTATACGCCTTTGCGGGACCTCTCCCACGTCTAGCAGCGTAGCATGCCAAAAATTTTAACACTTTTAAAAATTGATATTTATAAATCTACAAAATATAAAAAATTGATATTTACCGGAGGCGGAAGAAGATGGACAGTCTGTAGGGGGGGTCGCCGTAGTAGGGCGAGTGTCAACCGCCCGGGATGGTCCATGATGGCATCGCATCCCGGGTAGGCCGAGATGGGCCACGAGAACCACCGGCCTGATCGGTGGATCCACCGGCCGTCCCACTCCTCGATGTACGTCGACTCTTGCTAAATTTCTTCATCCGCAATATAATATTTAAAATTGCAATCCGGCCTCGGGGTGGGGTGTTATGCATTTTTCCAAGCTAACCGGCCGGTTTGCCCGATCCAAGCCGGAATCCGGCTTCGATCGGGCAAACCCGCCTCGGGGTGGGGTGTTATGCATTTTTCCAAGCTAACCGGCCGGTTTGCCCTGTTAAGCATTTTCCCATGCTAACCGCCCGGTTTGCCCGATCCAAGCCGGAATCCGGCTTCGATCGGGCAAACCGACAGTGGGGTGTTATGCATTTTTCCAAGCTAACCGGCCGGTTTGCCCGATCCAAGCCGGAATCCGGCTTCGATCGGGAAATCCGGCCTTGGGGTGGAGTGTTATGCATTTTTCCAAGCTATCCGGCCGGTTTGCCCGATCCAAGCCGGAATCCGGCTTCGATCGGGCAAACCGGCCTCGGGTTGGGGTGTTATGCATTTTTCCAAGCTCTCCGGCCGGTTTGCCCGATCCAAGCCGGAATCTGGCTTCGATCAGGCAAACCGGCCTCGGGGTGGGGTGTTATGCATTTTTCCAAGCTAACCGGCCGGTTTGCCCGATCCAAGCCGGAATCCGGCTTCGATCGGGCAATCCGGCCTTCGGTTGGGGTGTTATGCATTTTTCCAAGCTAACCGGCCGGTTTCCCCGATCCAAGCCGGAATCCGGCTTCGATCGGGCAAACCGGCCTCGGGTTGGGGTGTTATGCATTTTTCCAAGCTATCCGGACGGTTTCCCCGATCCAAGCCGGAATCCGGCTTCGATCGGGCAAACCGGCCTCGGGGTGGGGGGTTATGCATTTTTCCAAGCTAACCGGCCGGTTTGCCCGACCCAAGCCGGAATCCGGCTTCGATCGGGCAAACCGGCCTCGGGGTGGGGTGTTATGCATTTTTCCAAGCTAACCGGCCGGTTTGCCCGATCCAAGCCGGAATCCGGCTTCGATCGGGCAATCGGGCCTCGGGGTGGGGTGTTATGCATTTTTCCAAGCTATCCGGCCGGTTTGCCCGATCCAAGCCGGAATCCGGCTTCGATCGGGCAAACCGGCCTCGAGGTGGGGTGTTATGCATTTTCCAAGCTAGCCGGCCGGTTGCCCGATCAAACGAATCCGGCTTCTATCGGGCTGTCCGGCCTTCGAGTGGGGTGTTATGCATTTTTCCAAGCTAACCGGCCGGTTTGCCGATCAAGCCGGAATCCGGCTTCGATCGAGCAGCCGGCACCAGTGGGGTGTTATGCATTTTTCCAAGCTAACCGGCCGGTTTGCCCGATCGAAGCCGGAATCCGGCTTCGATCGGGCAAACCGGCCTCGGGGTGGGGTGTTATGCATTTTTCCAAGCTAACCGGCCGGTTTGCCCGATCCAAGCCGGAATCCGGCTTCGGTCGGGCAAACCGGCCTCGGGGTGGGGTGTTATGCATTTTTCCAAGCTATCCGGCCGATTTCCCCGATCCAAGCCGGAATCCGGCTTCGATCGGGCAATCCGGCCTTCGGGTGGGGTGTTATGCATTTTTCCAAGCTAACCGGCCGGTTTGGCCGATCCAAGCCGGAATCCGGCTTCGATCGGGCAAACCGGCCTCGGGGTGGGGTGTTATGCATTTTTCCAAGCTATCCGGCCGGTTTGCCCGATCCAAGCCAGAATCCGGCTTCGATCGGGCAAACCGGCCTCGGGGTGGGGTGTTATGCATTTTTCGAAGCTAACCAGCCTGTTTGCCCGATCCAAGCCGGAATCCGGCTTCGATCGGGCAATACGGCCTCGGGGTGGGGTGTTATGCATTTTTCCAAGCTATCCGGCCGGTTTGCCCGATCCAAGCCGGAATCCGGCTTCGATCGGGCAATCCGGCCTTCGGTTAAGGGGTGTTATGCATTTTCAAGCTAACTGGCAGTTTCCCGATCAAGCCGGAATCCGGCCGGTCGGGCAAACCCGACCGGTTGGGGTGTTATGCATTTTCAAAGCTATCGGACGGTTTTCCCGATCAAGCCGGAATCCGGCCGATCGGGCAATCCGGCCTTCGGGTGGGGTGTTATGCATTTTCAGGCTAACGGCCGGTTGCCCGATCCAAGCCGGAATCGGCCGGTCGGGCAAACCGGCCTCGAATGGGGTGTTATGCATTTTTCCAAGCTAACCGGCCGGTTTGCCCGATCCAAGCCGGAATCCGGCCGATCGGAAACCGGCCTTCGAATGAGGTGTTATGCATTTTTCAAGCTATCCGGCCCGGTTTGCCGATCCAGCCGGAATCCGGCCGATCGGGCAATCCGGCCAGTGGGGTGTGTTATGCATTTTTCCAAGCTATCCGGCCGGTTTGCCCGATCCAAGCCGGAATCCGGCTTC
This sequence comes from Cryptocoryne crispatula var. balansae, assembly GCA_036172225.1. Taxonomy (NCBI): domain Eukaryota; kingdom Viridiplantae; phylum Streptophyta; class Magnoliopsida; order Alismatales; family Araceae; genus Cryptocoryne; species Cryptocoryne crispatula. The sequence goes on along the minus strand of CM069929.1, from coordinate 8,199,048 downwards.
GATCGGGCAATCCGGCCTTCGGGTTGGGTGTTATGCATTTTTCCAAGCTATCCGGCCGGTTTGCCCGATCCAAACCAGAATCCGGCTTCGATCGGGCAAACCGGCCTCGGGGTGGGGTGTTATGCATTTTTCCAAGCTAACCGGCCGGTTTGCCCGATCCAAGCCGGAATCCGGCTTCGGTCGGGCAAAGCCGAAAATGGTGTTATGCATTTTGAAGCTAAGGCCGGTTTGCCCGATCAAAATTTGGAATCCGGCCGATCGGGCAATCCGGCCTTCGAGTAGTGTTATGCATTTTCCAAGCTAACCGGCCGGTTTCCCCGATCAAGCCGGAATCCGGCCCGATCGGGCAAACCGGCCTCGGGTTGGGGTGTTATGCATTTTTCCAAGCTATCCGGCCGGTTTGCCCGATCCAAGCCGGAATCCGGCTTCGATCGGGCAATCCGGCCTTCGGGTGGGGTGTTATGCATTTTTCCAAGCTAACCGGCCGGTTTGCCCGATCCAAGCCGGAATCCGGCTTCGATCGGGCAAACCGGCCTCGGGTTGGGGTGTTATGCATTTTTCCAAGCTATCCGGCCGGTTTGTCCGATCCAAGCCGGAATCCGGCTTCGATCGGGCAAACCGGCCTCGGGGTGGGGTGTTATGCATTTTTCCAAGCTATCCGGCCGGTTTGCCCGATCCAAGCCGGAATCCGGCTTCGATCGGGCAAACCGGCCTCGGGGTGGGGTGTTATGCATTTTTCCAAGCTACCCGGCCGGTTTGCCCGATCCAAGCTGGAATCCGGCTTCGATCGGGCAAACCGGCCTCGGGGTGGGGTGTTATGCATTTTTCCAAGCTAACCGGCCGGTTTGCCCGATCCAAGCCGGAATCCGGCTTCGATCGGGCAAACGGGCCTCGGGGTGGGGTGTTATGCATTTTTCCAAGCTAACCGGCCGGTTTGCCCGATCCAAGCCGGAATCCGGCTTCGATCGGGCAAACCGGCCTGGGGGTGGGGTGTTATGCATTTTTCCAAGCTAACCGGCCGGTTTGCCCGATCCAAGCCGGAATCCGGCTTCGATCGGGCAAACCGGCCTCGGGTTGGGGTGTTATGCATTTTTCCAAGCTATCCGGCCGGTTTGCCCGATCCAAGCCGGAATCCGGCTTCGATCGGGCAAACCGGCCTCGGGGTGGGGTGTTATGCATTTTTCCAAGCTAACCGGCCGGTTTGCCCGATCCAAGCCGGAATCCGGCTTCGATCGGGCAATCCGGCCTTCGGGTGGGGTGTTATGCATTTTTCCAAGCTAACCGGCCGGTTTGCCCGATCCAAGCCGGAATCCGGCTTCGATCGGGCAAACCGGCCTCGGGGTGGGGTGTTATGCATTTTTCCAAGCTAACCGGCCGGTTTGCCCGATCCAAGCAGGATTCCGGCTTCGATCGGGCAATCCGGCTTTCGGGTGGGGTGTTATGCATTTTTCCAAGCTATCCGGCCGGTTTCCCCGATCCAAGCCGGAATCCGGCTTCGATCGGGCAAACCGGCCTCGGGTTGGGGTGTTATGCATTTTTCCAAGCTATCCGGCCGGTTTTCCCGATCCAAGCCGGAATCCGGCTTCGATCGGGCAAACCGGCCTCGAGGTGGGGTGTTATGCATTTTTCCAAGCTAACCGGCCGGTTTGCCCGATCCAAGCCGGAATCTGGCTTCGATCGGGCAATCCGGCTTTCGGGTGGGGTGTTATGCATTTTTCCAAGCTAACCGGCCGGTTTGCCCGATCCAAGCCGGAATCCGGCTTCGATCGGGCAAACCGGCCTCGGGGTGGGGTGTTATGCATTTTTCCAAGCTAACATTTTTCCAAGCTAACCGGCCGGTTTCCCCGATCCAAGCCGGAATCCGGCTTCGATCGGGCAAACCGGCCTCGGGGTGGGGTGTTATGCATTTTTCCAAGCTATCCGGCCGGTTTCCCCGGTCCAAGCCGGAATCCGGCTTCGATCGGGCAAACCGGCCTCGGGGTGGGGTGTTATGCATTTTTCCAAGCTAACCGGCCGGTTTGCCCGATCCAAGCCGGAATCCGGCTTCGATCGGGCAAGAGCCGGCCTTCGAAGTGGGGTGTTATGCATTTTCCAGCTATCCGGCCGGTTTGCCCGATCCAAGCCGGAATCCGGCTTCGATCGGGCAATCCGGCCTTCGGGTGGGGTGTTATGCATTTTTCCAAGCTATCCGGCCGGTTTGCCCGATCCAAGCCGGAATCCGGCTTCGATCGGGCAAACCGGCCTCGGGGTGGGGTGTTATGCATTTTTCCAAGCCGGCCTCGGGGTGGGGTGTTATGCATTTTTCCAAGCTATCCGGCCGGTTCCCCCGATCCAAGCCGGAATCCGGCTTCGATCGGGCAATCCGGCCTCGGGGTGGGGTGTTATGCATTTTTCCAAGCTATCCGGCCGGTTTGCCCGATCCAAGCCGGAATCCGGCTTCGATCGGGCAAACCGGCCTCGAATGGGGTGTTATGCATTTTTCCAAGCTAACCGGCCGGTTTGCCCGATCCAAGCTGGAATCCGGCTTCGATCGGGCAATCCGGCCTTCGGGTGAGGTGTTATGCATTTTTCCAAGCTAACCGGCCGGTTTCCCCGATCCAAGCCGGAATCCGGCTTCGATCGGGCAAACCGGCCTCGGGTTGGGGTGTTATGCATTTTTCCAAGCTATCCGGCCGATTTCCCCGATCCAAGCCGGAATCCGGCTTCGATCGGGCAATCCGGCCTTCGGGTGGGGTGTTATGCATTTTTCCAAGCTAACCGGGCGGTTTGCCCGATCCAAGCCGGAATCCGGCTTCGATCGGGCAAACCGCCCGTGGGGTGTTATGCATTTTTCCAAGCTAACCCGGCCAGGTTTGCGATCCAAGCGGAGTCCGGCCGATCGGGCAATCCGGCCGCCGAGTGGGGTGTTATGCATTTTTCCAAGCTAACCGGCCGGTTTCCCCGATCCAAGCCGGATTCCGGCTTCGATCGGGCAATCCGGCCTTCGGGTGGGGTGTTATGCATTTTTCCAAGCTATCCGGCCGGTTTGCCCGATCCAAGCCGGAATCCGGCTTCGATCGGGCAAACCGGCCTCGGGGTGGGGTGTTATGCATTTTTCCAAGCTATCCGGACGGTTTGGCCGATCCAAGCCGGAATCCGGCCGTCGGGCAATCCGCCGGTTGGGGTGTTATGCATTTTCGAAAGCTTGCGGCGGTTTCCCCGATCCAAGCCGGAATCCGGCCGATCGGGCAAACCGGCCTCGGGTTAAGGTGTTATGCATTTTCAAAGCTATCGGGCCGGTTTGCCCGATCCAAGCCGGAATCCGGCTTCGATGGGGTAAACCCCCCTGGGGGTGGGGTGTTATGCATTTTTCCAAGCTATCCGGCCGGTTTGCCCGATCCAAGCGAATAAACCCCATTCGGTCAGGCAAACGGCCTTCAGTGGTGTTATGCATTTTCCAAGCTAACCGGCCGGTTTGCCCGATCCAAGCGGAATCCGGCCGGTCGGGCAAACCGGCCTTGAGCAAATGGTGTTATGCATTTTCAAGCTATCCGGCGGTTTGCCCGATCAAGCCGGAATCCGGCTGATCGGGCAATCCGGCCTTCGGGTGGGGTGTTATGCATTTTTCCAAGCTATCCGGCCGGTTTGCCCGATCAAGCGGAATCCGGCCGATCAGGAAACCGGCCTCAGTTGGTGTTATGCATTTTCCAAGCTATCCGAGGTTTCCCGATCCAAGCCGGAATCCGGCTTCGATCGGGCAAACCGGCCTCGAGGTGAAGTGTTATGCTATGCATTTTCCAAGCTAACCGGCCGGTTTGCCCGATCAAACGGAATCCGGCCGATCGAAACCGGCCTCAGTGGGGTGTTATGCATTTTTCCAAGCTAACCGAGCGGTTTGCTCCGATCAAATGGAATCCGGCCGATCGGGCAATCCGGCATTTCCAGTAGTGTTATGCATTTTCCAAGCTAACCGGCCGGTTTGCCCGATCCAAGCCGGAATCCGGCTTCGATCGGGCAAACCGGCCTCGGGTTGGGGTGTTATGCATTTTTCCAAGCTATCCGGCCGATTTCCCCGATTCAAGCCGGAATCCGGCTTCGATCGGGCAATCCGGCCTTCGGGTGGGGTGTTATGCATTTTTCCAAGCTATCCGGCCGGTTTGCCCGATCCAAGCCGGAATCCGGCTCGATCGGGAAACCGGCCTCGAGGTGGGGTGTTATGCATTTTTCCAAGCTATCCGGCCGGTTTGCCCGATCCAAGCCGGAATCCGGCTTCGATCGGGCAAACCGGCCTCGGGGTGGGGTGTTATGCATTTTTCCAAGCTAACCGGCCGGTTTGCCCGGTCCAAGCCGGAATCCGGCTTCGATCGGGCAAACCGGCCTCGGGGTGGGGTGTTATGCATTTTTCCAAGCTAACCGGCCGGTTTGCCGATCAAGCCGGAATCCGGCTTCGATCGGGCAATCCGGCCTGTGAGTGTTATGCATTTTTCCAAGCTAACCGGCCGGTTTCCCCGATCAAGCCGGAATCCGGCTTCGATCGGGCAAACCGGCCTCGGGTGGGGTGTTATGCATTTTTCCAAGCTATCCGGCCGGTTTGCCCGATCCAAGCCGGAATCCGGCTTCGATCGGGCAATCCGGCCTTCGGGTGGGGTGTTATGCATTTCGAGGTGGGGTGTTATGCATTTTTCCAAGCTATCCGGCCGGTTTGCCCGATCCAAGCCGGAATCCGGCTTCGATCGGGCAATCCGGCCTTCGGGTGGGGTGTTATGCATTTTTCCAAGCTATCCGGCCGGTTTCCCCGATCCAAGCCGGATTCCGGCTTCGATCGGGCAATCCGGCCTTCGGGTGGGGTGTTATGCATTTTTCCAAGCTATCCGGCCGGTTTGCCCGATCCAAGCCGGAATCCGGCTTCGATCGGGCAATCCGGCCCCTCGAAATGGGGTGTTATGCATTTTCCAAGCTAACCGGCTGTTTTTCGGACAATCACATTTCCACTTCTATCGATAGGTTGTTTGTAGTTGTACGTCTTAATCGGCTACACCAAATGCGACGGGTACGCTCACAAGTTCATCTTGATATGGTTCTACTTCATCATCGCTTCCTTCCGATAAGTTGTAGTAGTTACGTGGAAGTGACTTCTTGGTATCATCCATCCCTTACTCGTATTGTCTTCCACATAAAAAGCTTGTTTGACTTGATTTGCAAGTGCAAACGGTTCATACATCCTAATTGCCTTTGTGTATTCAATGAAATAAATCCATACTCATTAATCTTAAATCCTCTGTCCTTATTGTACACATCCCACCATTGACATTCAAACAATACTAAACGACTATTCCTATCAAACGATACCTCTACTATATTTAAAATTCGTCCATAATATCCATCACAACGGATGGAAGTTACGAAGTTACAATGACCCCACATAGTTGAGTGGCCTTGGTTGAATCCGAATTCATTGTCCGAAATCTAAACCCATTACAAATATACCCGGATAATGAAGATGCAAAATAGGATGGACCAAGTGATAAAATCTCTAGATCCTTACTGTATCTAGAAGACTCTGTGTTTCTTAATTCTGTAACGTGTGCTTTAAACCAAACCGAAAAACTACACTTATTCCTACCTCCGTTAATAAGAGCATCATTATATTTTTGACGAAAATCCTCGATATCTTCAATTTGATTTAACACATATGAGTGGATTAAAGCTTATTCTCTTTCCGTCAACATTCTAGGTACACGAGTGCATCTCAACGGACGTCCAAGCCTTAAACATTGAACCACCGCTCACGATCATCATCATAGGGACCACCATCGTAGTTCCGATCTCGCTCATCTTCATTTTCATGTCGCATGTACAAAGAAATAAGCTGCGTGCACTCCTCTACCAAATAGCCCTGGGCAATGGAACCTTCAACTCTCGCCTTGTTGCCAACATAATCTTTCAATCTCTTTAAATATCTTTCAATCGGATACATCCACCGGTATTGAGCGGTCCGGATATCCTAGCTTCGTAAGCCAAATGCACAACAAGGTGAACCATAATATCAAAAAATGACGGTGGAAAGATTTGCTCTAACTTACACATTGTGATTGCAATCTTTGATTCTCAATCCCTTAAAATACTAGTATCTAAAACCTTAGCACAAATTACTTTAAAATACTGACATAACTCTACAATGGGCTTGAGTACGTCCTTTGGTACAATCCCTTGAAAAGCAAGAGGAATAATCACTTGCATCATTACATGACAATCATGACTTTTTAATTCACTAATGATCCTACTACTTAGATCTACGCACCTACTCAAATTTGATGAATACCCATCCGGCACTCTAATGCTCTTTACAAATTCGAGTATGCGAGTCTTTTGTGCGTTACTCAGCTTATAGATAGCATATGGAAACCTAGATGAACTCTCATGTGGATGTAACACGAATTCCTAACTCTACCAAGTCTTTTCTAGAGTTCAAGTTGTCTTTATCCGATCCGGATAGGTTGAACATATCTAAAATATTGTCACACACATTCTTCTCGATGTGCATCACGTCTAAATGATGTCGGACAATCAGCGATGCCCAATATGGCAGTCTTTCAAAGAAGATACTTCTTTTCTTCCAGTTCTTATTTTTTGTCAAATTCTTTCTCAAGCTCTCCAAATCTTTCTTAAATGTTTTTCCGAATCTTACAGGGTCAGTCTCCTGTTGTTGTCTCCACATCTCATGTCCGGTTAGTATCTTTGGTGTACCCCTCTCACACCGGCGACCATCAAATAGATGTCTGTAATGATTCTTTCTCCACCGATGTGATATGGGTAAGAATCGCCGATGTCCTAAATAACATTGTTTTCGACTATGAACTAGTCGAACCGAGTTTGTTTCTTCATTACATATCGGGCATGCTAATTTTCCCTTAGTACTCCAGCCGGAAAGGTTGGCATAACCCAGAAAATCGTTTATGGTACCCAACAATATAGCTCTCAATAGAAAAGCCTCTTTCGCTAAAACATCATATGTCTCCAATCCGATCTCCCACAAATTTCTTAACTCTTCCACCAACGGCTGTAAGTATACATCGATATCATTTCCGGGGGCTCTTGGATCCGGTATTAGACATGAAATCATCGTGTTAGCCGCTTTCATACACATCCATGGTGGTAAGTTATAAACCAATGTAACTATAGGCCACACACTATACTTTGAAGACATGTTGCCAAATGGGTTAAAACCATCGGCGGCCAATCCAAGCCGAATGTTGCATTTTCGATGCAAAATCCGGATAAAGTTCATCCACTCTTTTCCAAGTGGGGAATCTATTTGGATGACGCATTTCACCTCTCGATATATACGAACGTTGCTCACTATGCCATGACATCCACCTAGCAGTGTTTGTTGATATAAACAAACGCTGCAACCTATCTTTTAAAGGGAAGTAGTGTAATATCTTCCATGCCACCTTCTTACTCTTATGTTGTTGATCATCTTTGTATCTAGGAGACTTACAATGTGGACAACTAATTCTATGTGCATTCTCTTTCCAAAAGAGAACACAATCGTTCTTACATGCATCTATCTTTTCATAACTAAGTCCTAAGTCCTTAACAATCTTCTTAAGTTCATACCAAGTGTTAGGAACACTTGCATCCTTCGGTAATACATCCTTAAATAAAGACAATATACTACTCATGCATTTTTCAGTCAAACCATTTACTGACTTCAACTGAATCAACTTTAAAATAAATTTTAACTTAGATATTTCGTGCATCCTTCATATAGTGGTGTTTACGCATCTCTTAATAGCAAGAAATGCTTGTGTGTTTCTATACTTGGTTCGCTTTCATGATGTATAGATGCTCGTTGAATATTTTGAATGTCTTCAAGCATTTCTATTACATCGTCATTTAAATTCTCATGTTGTGCTTCATCTAATCGAACTTCATTAACGATACTTAAACTAGGTTCAATTTCTCCGTGACTTATCCACGTTCGATAATTGGACCATATGCCATCACATATTAGATGTTCTTTAACTACATCTCTTTTTAAAGTAAATGTGTTACAACACCGTCTACATGGACATTGAATCAAAGTTTTGTCTAATCCATGTCTAAATCGAGTCCTACATTCATCGTAAGCATAATCTAAAAATTCTTCTACTCCTTGAAGATACCTAGGACTTAATCTGTTAGGAATATCTATCCAAGACTTATCTAAGCTCATCGTCATGTGTTAATATAAATAAAGATATATATGCACAAAAATAAACAATGAGATAAGAAAGTCTCGAAACAAAATAAACACAAACCAAACCACCTCCAAGAGAAGAAAGTCTCGAACGAGAATGTCGTTTGAAACTACATGAAATAAGAATTAAAGCCGTCATAAGATAAACATATTAATGACATTGAGTTTCATTAAAAAATTCTTATAAATTTTTTATCTTCTACTCTTGTTAAAGAAAAATCCAACTACGTAATAATATGTAACATAATATGTATTTATAATAATATATATTTATAATTGATGTAATATATATATTTAAATGTAACATAATATGTAAATAAAGTGGGTCAAATTTTGACAAATTGGGTCAACTAGTTTACCGGTTCGGTTCGGTTTGGGGAGGTGCCGAACCGAACTAAATCGATAAAAAGTTATCGGTTCGATTTGGTTCAAAAAACCAAATAGATAACTTATCAAACCGAATCAAACTATATACATATTATTTTTCTTAATAATAATGTAATGTTTTAAACAATTCGATCCAAGCAGTTCGGTCCGGTTTCATTCGATTTGTGAGCCTTCCGAATCGATGAAATCGAAACAGGGGTTCGCACCGAGCCGAAGAAGCCGGATCGTTTAGCTATACGAGTGATCTTTTTAATTCATGCTGACGTATAATTTAAAGAAATCAGCATAATCTAATTATAAAAGACTTAATACACTACAATACGGCTATTTTTCTAAACAATTTATTACACTAAAATGCTTTCTACTTAATTTGGCATATATCATGATTTCCTAAAAAAATTACATGGTCTCAAAACACACGAGTGCTAGATGATTGATCACACAACTAACCCTAGCCGATATGAAATGAAAGATTTATCAATAAACATCCACTTTTCATAAGACTTTTAAAAAAATTCAAATAGAAACTAATGAATAAAATAATTTCAGTTAAAATATACCTTGGAGGATAATGCCCGGACGGATGTAGCGAGGGGAGGGCGCCGGCAGACCGGCGGCGGCGCAATAAGGCGGCGTCGCCGGCGCAAGGAGGCAGAAGCCGCGGTGGCGCAAGGAGGCAGCGCGGCGGCGGCGGCGGCGGCGGCGGCGGCGGCGCGGCGGCGGCGGCGGCGGCGGCGCGCGGCGGCGGCGGCGGCGGCGGCAGCGCGTCGAGGAGCAAGCGGGGGGGGGAGAGGGAAGGTGCCGACGGGGTTTTGTAAACCCCTAATGTATTGGCGATGGATAAAGCCGTCGCATTTGGTACATTTAAGTACAACAGCGATGGCTGAGGCCGTCGCAAAAATGAGTCGACCGTTGAACGGTCGAAAAATTTTATTGCGACGGCTTCGAGCCGTCGCTATTAACTAAGTTGGCGACGGCTATCGGTAGCCGTCGCCATTAACCCGGACCGATGGGTGTTCCGGGTGCATTTTCTGGTTTGGCGACGGCTTAGGCCGTCTCTAATAAGCGATATTGCGACGGTCTCATAGAGCCGTCGCTTATATATTTGTATTTGTCGACGGCTTTAATAGGGACGGCTTAAGCCGTCGCAATTAACTCTTATAGAGACGGCTTAATAAAGCCGTCGCCATTAAACCGTCCCTAATAACTTTATTTCTTGTAGTGAAATGATCATTAGGTGTTCGGCTATCCATTCAAATTCTGAAACTTTTACCACAGATTAACACATAATATGTAATGTAAATATTAGTTTGCATCAATTTTGATATTGATACTTCATTTGTTACAAATATCAATATTTATAACTAATAGAACGCCATTTTTGATACTCTAACCGAACACAGGAGTCATCATCAATAATCCTTTTAAGATAGTATTAAATTATTTACAAATGAATAATTTATTTACAATCTATTTTATTTGCGACCTCGTTTATTTGTGGTCTTTTTGGTTGCCCATTTTATTTGGACGTTCGGAATATGAAAACCACTTAACCCATACTCATGTTGCATGTTTACCGGGTGTTTGGTTGCACAACAAATTTTGATACGTTTTCGTGATTAAAAGTTGTATTAAAATAAAGTGTGAGTTAACCAATGACATAAAATTATCTTGTTTGGGAGAGATGTAATAACAAAAAAGAGTGTGTGCCGTATATGACCAAACAAGATGGGAGATTACACGATAAAGAAGAGACGAGACCCTCTTTTTTTAATCCAAGAAAAAAATTCCTTTCAAAACATACAATTGTTACAAGGTAACATCTTTTAACAAGTTTTGTTACAAAAATATGTAAAAAATTGATTTATCACGAAAATAAACACCTCGTAAAATTTTGATTTATCGGGCATTGTAGAGCTATCTGTCTTCGTGGTATGTGAGAAGATGTGTAGAGAAAATTTCAAATGGGGGTGAAGAGAGTGGCGGTTGGAGGTAGAGAGTCCACCGTGGAAGGGATTTTCTACATGCCTGTGGTTGTATATTTTTTGCCACTTGTGGATTTTCTGTAGTTGCAATTTTTTCTCGTTAGTTTCATCGAAATTCACGTACAAATTTGTCAATTGACTGGTCTCAATCATACATAATGTTATTTTTAACTCATTCATAATTTTGTCATTATCATATTTGCTATGAGAATTATTGAAGATGCTAATATGTCAATTGTTGAGATAAGTGGAGCTGGCATTTTAGAATGGTAGTTGTGGTGTTGAGGAGAACCACTCTCACCCACTTTGTTCAACATAAAGGGGGTAAAAAAGATCTTCAAACATGGAGTGGGTGTGGTGACATTTTGAAAAAAGTGGACATAATGGTAAAGTATTGTTATGGTATGTTATCGACTTTATTAGAAGTATTGAAGATAGATTTGTAAGAATGTTACGGTTTGTGTGAACGGTTCATTGTGAACCCATTTGACTATGCATGAACATGTCATACGAAAGTCGATGTTTGTTATTTTTAATTTAGTTTTACGAATGGAATGAATGCATGAAATGTGCTTGTTAATTTTGATCTGATTGTATGAATGTGAATGAATGGAATAAATTAATGAAATGTTTGGGGTGATTTTATTCGAATGAAATATAGTTGTAGATCACTGTGCACCCATTTTAATATACGAACGTACGAGTGTTGTTGTACAAATCCATGAATCCATAGACTTTTCGTTTTTAAAATTAAAATATTTTTTTATTTTTAGTATTATTGGCAACAACTAAAAACCTAGCCATTGCCACTACTTATTAATGGTGACAACTCTGACCGTCGTCAATTGATGCTGACTACAAATAAGAGCTATCATCAAAGTAGTGAAAAACATCTACAATATTGTTTCTCTCGCTTCAATGATAGTCTGTTACCGGTCGTAGTTGTAACCCGAGGGGGTTACAACTAAGCGAAAAATTTTTACCACCACGTAAGTCTTTTTCCTTCGAATTTTTATTTTCTTCTTCTAATTTTCTTTTACTCCAAATCAAATGTACCCCTGAATCTTCCATGTCTTCACTTGCAATGGGTCGGATATATATATATGGTGTTACGTTCTTGATAACTATATTTTGTTCTATAATTATTTTACTACGATACCTAACAAATTAGATAGTTATACAGTAATCAACCATGAAAATTCGTTTATTTCCTGCCCATGCCCTAGTCTTAACTTGAGAAAGTCAACAATAAAATGTTGATGAATCATATTCTAACTTTAAAAAAAAAGTCTTCTCGCATAGCTGGTTTGATTATTAAAATGATTCGAAAACCTGAAACCCAGTAATTGAAAAAAACATCGTCAAGGAAAAGTCCATTTGTATTTCTTTTCCTCTTTTAATTACTTGGAAAAAAGAGTCAAATACCACCTAAAACACATCTTCAATGTTATCGTGTCTCGCACTTACCCCCAACCAAACGGACCCCTTTCTCCCAAGAAGCTTCGAGTAACTTCAACCAAACGGCGCCCTTGACCAAGACCCTAAATCAGAGGGAAGGATATATTTTGATATCATTTTTTAATGCCAATAATAACGTACTTAGCACACCACTAAGGGCACCCCCTTGACTCCAGCTCCTCGAAACCCTAGATGGTGTGTAGTTTACTGGAGAAGAAGGTAACGTGAGCGTGTGAAAGACAATCTTTCAGCTGTGAAAAAAAAATAAAAGTTTTCGTCGCAAAAATATGCTTTTGCATAGGAATTAATTCCGTTGGCAAAGGTATTTAACGAGCAATCAACAAAGAATATTTTTATCAGAAATTTCTTCTCGCACAAAAAAGAGATTTAACCTTTTTTTCCTCCTGGTTGTCTCTCTCGTGTCTTTTTATAGTTATATAAATATATAAATATATATATGCTCGATCTCCACTCATTCTGTCAACATATATATAGCTGATGAAATAGGGTCCCTAATATCTATGATCTTATATTTCGATATAAAGCCTTATCATAAGAAGATAAAAAGAAAAATTGTGCAACCGAACAACCGATAAGCATGCTTTATTGACAATCATTAATCATGATCAAAGGGAACTCGACAAAATCAAACCTATGTTGACGTGTCTGTATATAGATCTATTAATTTACGTACTGTAGTTCTTCATCCTTTTCTTATTTTTTTAAATATTTGGTGGAAGAAGGATCTGATCTCTCTTTATTAAATGGTGAAGATGATCTACGCTTGTCTTAAAAAAAAAAAAAACCAGAGGAGAGACCCTTTTTGCTTGCTTGCCCACTTCGTCTTCCTCCCTCTTCTCATTTATTTATATATATATATATATATATATATATATATATTTATATAGGATAGTGCCCAAGGGATGTATAGCTTACACATTTTTGTAGGGCGCATGCAGTTCACCTCCTTACTTCCTTGTTGTTAATTTATTCCAAATTAATAAGGTTGTCACAAGATCCTTACGTCAAGGAAGGCCGGGTTGTGAGTTGGGATCAAGTCGGCTAAGATTGGATCGAATCGGATCCGATAAAAAAGGTAATTTATTACTTTAAATTATAAAAATAATAAAACATATTTTTATTATACTTAAAAAGTATTTAAATAATTTAAATTTTTTATAACTATTACATATTTACAAAATAATAAAAATACTCATGAGTGAAATGCCACTTAGGAATTGGAAATGGGGACGCTCCGCACCTTTTTTTTTATTTTTTTTGCCTCGGAGTCGCGATCATCGGGTTGTAGGTCACGTGTAAACCGACCGGGTCAAACAACCCTAGACCCGACCAACCATGCCTTATATATATATATATGTTGACAGTTTGGTGGAGTAGATCAGGCCAAGAGCTCTGCGGCTAATGAAGACAGAGTGCATGACTGTGCCTGTTATTAGCCACCCTTGCGGCTACTGTAGCTGCCACTAATTTCATCCTTATCTTGGTCACTATGTAGATATTATTCCTTTTCCGATGTCCCTAGTGCGTCTGTGACAATAACAGCACTCTACATGTAGGAGCAACATATAGACATCCATGGGCCAAGCTTAACCTAACCCACCTTCTCTCTCTCTCTCTCTCAAACCAGGCATCTCAACATATAAATACATATGTGGTGGTAGAGCTAGAAAGTGGTGATTGTCACGACCCGGATTTTTAACATGCACAGCGGAAGATAATCCGGCGACGTAACGGGAAAGGATATCGGTCTGGAGCCAAATAAGACTAAAATTACAATCCAAATTCATAATTCCACACTTTACAACTTAATAACATAATAATCAAACATCTATCTAACAAATTAAATACCAACATTGAATGAGAAATCCACTAGTTCCTCGAATTCCACAACACCACTACGCTTCTGCTGCGCTAAACCTGCACTCCTGAAAATATTAACAACGGAAGGGGTGAGTCACAACAGACTAAAGAGACTTACACCCGAACTACCCCATTATAATAATGATTTCTAATGGTATGATAGAATAATAAGCCTAAAAATCAGATTTAATACATAGCTCTTAACTAATTATATATCTTTAATTAATTGATTACAAGATCAATCAACTACCCCAAATGATAACAGAATTCTATATGCATTAAAACCAACATACCCTACACATTAGACTACTCTAGGTATGCACATAACCTGACATAAAACCAAGAACATAACTAGAACACTAACCTTTGTGCCAACATACACAACTAGACACCTGTCTGAGTAAATACCATGCTCCATCTGATAAAAGCAGTCACATCACAAAACTAGCAATGCATTTACCATATAGTAGGAAGTAACATATAGTAACTAAATCCCATAGTACCCCTAGGCAGGGGAGTACTTAGGATAAACCGCGGTATCTGGGATCGAAGGATGCACCAGATTCAACTAACCTCCGCTGCCCACGGGACACTAACGTAGTCCGTGAAGTACATTTCCATCACAATGCACCACCGCACTAACCACATTCCACACCATGCAAGCATATAATTAACTCAGACAGTAAAACATGAACATTTAATTGGCAATCAAACATGAAATACATAGATGAACACCCATGGTTCTATGCACCACATATTTGCATACCACAACACAATCTAACACAAACTAATGCATATACATGGAATCATGCAATTTATAACCTAAACATGACAATTACATGCTTAAATGTAACCATCTATCTAATAAAAGAAAATAAACTAAATTCTAACCACATTATGCCTAAACTTTACAACGGCTTTTTATCAAATCGGAATATACATGATTAAGGTTATCGCGATGCAAAACATACTAAACTAGCTAGATTAAACATATACAACCTATCATGATGACCAACATACTTGAATAACCGAATTAATCTAAGCATGCACGATCTAGACAAATTAATCTAACTCTAACTAAACATGCTAATAAATCCAAAACAGCCCATTAACTACAATATTCTAATCCTGGTGATCTAAACATGATTGTTATGATTTAATCAAAATATTAGAGTGCTAAGAATAGCCGAGACGCCTACCTTGACGGCAACGGCGAACGGCGCACGGAAATCCAAGGAGATTGAATTTGGCGACGAGGCTGCCGCGGTTGCGTCGGCGTCGAAAAACTGAGTCGGGTAGGTATTTTCAAAACTGCCGGAGGAAAAAGGAATAATGAACAATGGAGCTTGATAGAAAATAATAGGAAAGAGAGCGATAGGAGAGAGGTTGCATCACCGCGCGGGAGAGAGAGGAGGCCGGCGCACTGCGGCGCACGGCGGCGGGCTGCACGGCGGTGGCGCAGGCGGGCGCACGGCGGAGGTTGACCTGGCGGCGGCGGCCGCGGCGTCTCGCGGCGGGCGGCGGTCAAAGTGCGGCGGCGGTGGTCAACCGAGGGGGCGACGGCCGCGCGGAGGAAGGCAACACCGGGGGAGGGGGGGTCAGGCGATGGCGGAGGGAGGGTTGGCCGACGGCGGTGCTGCTGCGCGCGGCCGGTGGCGTCCGGGTGAACGGCCGCGGACGGCGGCGACGTTGTGCGGAGGCCGGCGGTGCAGGTGGCCGGGTGGCGCCGGCGGGGTCCAGGTGGGTGCAAACAGGAAAGAAGAAGAAGAGGAAGAAGAAGAAGAAAGAGGAGGAGGAGAGGAGCGCGGGGCTGCTGGGTGCGCTCGCAGGAGAGAAGAGGGAGGCGAGGGTGCGGGGCTGCACGCGCGCAGAAGGGAAGAAGAGAAAGGAAGGAGGGCGGGCGGCGTCCGGGTTGCTGCGCGCAGGAGAGAAGAGGAAGAAGAAGGAGAAGGGCGGCTGCTACCTGCGCTCGCGGAAGAGGAGAAGAGGGAGGGTGGAACTTGGAAGGCAGGGCTGCTACGTGGGAAAGAAATAGAGGGGAGGAGGTAGAGTCCGACCGGACCGGGGACTGGAATTAGAGTTCGATTGGAAGAGGGGGCGGCAATTTAGGAAGATGATCCGGAGGGAGAGAAAATAGGAATGGATAAGGGAGGAAGGTAGATTAATATAAATAAAACAAATATTAAATATAATAACTATTTTATTTTATTTTTTTTAATAAATATCTGGGGTATTACAGTGATCTTGCCCCCACCAATTTGGCACCACTTATGCAACATAGGGTTACAGTTTCTACACCTGCATCTGTGCAACAAAAGTTGCAAACCCACTCCTTCAGGAACATTAATTGGTGTAGATTATAGTACAGGTTCTGAACCAAATCCACCCACCAGGTAATCTTCATGGGCATGTATTTGGAGTGGGTGCTTTTTTTTAAATATTTAAAAGAAATAAAGTATATATATGGAGTGGGTGTTGTTACCTGAAAACTCAGCCAATTAGTAACATATATGTAGTTTGCTTTTCTACAAAGAGAAACATTAATTGATTAATCACTGATATTACTCGAGATTATCAAGTTTGAGATAAATAGAAAAGTTGCTAACTGGCAATTTGTTATATTATATATATATCATAGCATTTGGTTGATTATCATATTCTAAAGAGACGATGGACAAGATTAATTTCTAGGAGGATATGATACTAATATTTAGTAGTGTCGCTCTGACTTGGCAATTTATGTACAATATTGTCAACATCATTAATATAGTCAAAATAATGGCAAAAATTAATGGATCCATTATTGAGTCCAAAACATGGGTGGAGAAGAATTTTTAAAAAAGCTTTTTTAAGGTTTGACGGAATTGAATCAGAGGCCACAGTCGACAAGAGTTTTTTTTTTTTTGCCTTCTGTTTTTTAGTTAATCCAACGTACTAAATACTAACTAATAAACGGTATTTTTGAAAAAAAATTATATAATAAATAAAATATAATGTTAGCTAAACACATAAATTATGTAATTATGTTTGGTGAGATAGTACCAAAAAGACTGGGAACTATATATATATGTGTGTATAACCCAAAAACAAAGTGACGATAACACAGAGAAAAAAAAAAGGTCTCGTCTTTTTCATCTAAGAAAAAAAAATCTCTACACATCATAATGACCGCCAAATACTCGTTTTAATTCGCAAGATTTTCTACACAATAACACATTTCTACAGCGTATAAGAACTCATTCTTTC
This sequence comes from Cryptocoryne crispatula var. balansae, assembly GCA_036172225.1. Classification (NCBI taxonomy): domain Eukaryota; kingdom Viridiplantae; phylum Streptophyta; class Magnoliopsida; order Alismatales; family Araceae; genus Cryptocoryne; species Cryptocoryne crispatula. The sequence continues at coordinate 8,181,870 of CM069929.1, read as the reverse complement.
TTTTTTTTGAACAAAGATAACACAAACTTATATTGATAACAACTTTAATACAACAAGGATGACGACAAGATCAAGTACAGACACAAAGACACAGACACGTCCAAAGAACGAAAACATACTCTTCTCCAAATCACTTGGATATAGCCACCTAAGTGAATCGATCAGCACGATGAAGTGCATAGATGATCGAGAAGTAAATATCAGAACTCTCAAGGAGTTTGATTTCAATAAGGAGATTTGGATGAACACACCGTATCGGTGTGGATGATGCCCAAGCCAACGATCTCACAAAGACATATAAGGCTAACGAGATAAGCTGGAGAAGACATCCGGACAAACAGACAACCGGAAAAGACACAACAACAAACACATACAAACCAAGACGATGCAACTAAGACACGACAACAAACACATGCTAATAGAAAACTAAATATGATAAGCCGATTAATTCCACTCCAGCGCAAACAAAAACTCAATGTCTGTATAGACATTAAGATTAGTCGTCGGAGTGGAAATGAAGATTTTTGGAAAAGAGGAAGATCACACGGATCTTCCTCCCGAACGAAATCACACCTCAAAAGAGAACGGACTGAAAAAAACTCTACTCTACAAGATGAAAAAAAACCCAACACAAAAACGCTGAAGTCCGCCTCCTACGAGTGCTGCGAAACCACCGAAGCCTACACAAAATTTTTGACAATGGAGGCAAAGATCCTCCGCACACGACAATCTGAATTTTGAATAAGAACTCATTCAATCATACATCCTAACACCTCGTAACAGTGCATTCGGTCAAGATTTAATTTGTGTATGAAGTTAATCGTTAAAATCTCTAAAACAACATAAAATCAATCCCGTTTATCACTTCTAGATTAATGGGGTGCTTGGTTACATGATAATTTTTTGTACATTTTCATGATAAAAGATTGTATTAAAATAAAAAGTAACTCAACTCATGACATAAAATTATCATATATTTGGAGGGATGTGATAACAAAAAAGAGTAACTATCATTCATGACCAAACAAAGTGGGGAACCACAGGAAAAAAGAAAGAGATGAGACCTTCTTTTTTTTGTTTAAGAAGAAAATCACTTTCAAAACATAAAAGTGTCAAGGTTGTCAAACATCTCTTTTAACAAGTTTTCTTACAATTAATTTTTAAAAATTAAAATAAAAACTTTCATTATCATACAACCAAACACCCCATAAATCATCCAGGAGGAGAGAGACGACTCATTTCTTATCGTCTCTAACTTCTAAAAACCATCAACAGAGAGAGGGAGAGAGAGATCATAAAGATAATCAACTATTACAAAAATCTAAGAAATAGAGATCATAGAGATAATCAACTATTACAAAAATCTAAGAAATATTGTTCACGCAGCATTTAAAACAGCCGACCGGCCAGTATAAATGGAGATTACTTCTGGGGGTGTTGTTCATCACCACAATGCGTGGTATACATATCTGTCTTACTACTACTACATATATATATGTATCATAGATATGGTCCTAGTAATTACACCAAATATATTATGCATCTCTAGCCGATTGCGTGGTCAGAGACAATGAGCTAGCTAGCTGAAATATTGCCTGGTTGATTAGTATTAACTCCATATATATGTACGTGTGATACGACTAATTAAAGCTTCCTAGACACTCTGATTAATTTAATCATATTCAAATGCTGTGTGCTCTCCAAGGCCCCCACTATCTGCTTCAATCCCCACATCAGAAACGCGTCCTCGCTAGTTAATTTGAGAATCGATCATCGACTCTCTCTCTCATTCTTGTCTTCCTACTTTTGAAATGTTGGGCAGCTTAGATTTTGGTTGCCCAACTCACCAATCAAATCAGCAAGGCCTCTCTCTCTCTCTCTCTCTCTCGTTATATATATATATATATATATATCTTGTCTTCCTGCTTTGCAATGTTGGGCAGTTTAGATTTTGGTTGCCCTTCATGTATATATATATAATAACTCTCTCTCTCTCTCCCTCTCTCTCTATCTCGTTTTGACCAGAAACAAAAGATGGATTAATCTGAACATGGTTAATTAACCAGAGCTGTGCGTCTACCGATGAATCTTCCGTGGCCTCCACGCCATGTTATGGCCTGTCTGGTTAGAGCATCAAAAATGATACTATATTATGGCCTGTTTGGTTAGAGTATCAAAAATGATACTATATTAGTATTGATATTGATATTTCTAGATGATGGAGTATCAATATCAAAATTGATACAACTTGACACTTATATTACATAACATTGGTGTTTGCACTATAAATTTCAAAATTGATACTATTAGTCAAATACCTCAAGATGATTATAATCAATATCAATTTTAAAAATAAAAGTGATAGAGGTGTCTAATAATGTTACCAAACAGGACATTAGTATTGATATTGATATTTCTAGAAGACGGAGTATCAATATCAGAATTGAAATGAATTGACACTTGTATTACATAACATGTGTTGTTTGCATTATAAATTTTAAAGAGCCAAACATCTCAAGGTGATTACCAACAATATCAATTTTAAAATTAATAGTGATAGAGATGTCTAATAGTGTTACCAAACAGGCCATTAGTTAGCTAGCTAGGGTTTCTCTTCCCTTTCCATTTCCTGGCCCCAATTATAAAGTTTTGGGGATAAACTTAGGTTATCCCTTAAAATTTTGGGAATAATTCAGATTTATCCTCGATTTATCTCCGTACCAAACAGCACCTTAGTGAGGGCGGGTCGGGTGAACCTGGTGGAGTTGAAGCTTGATCAAGATTCTATTCGAATCCACCTAAATTAAAGTCGAAACGAAGAAAAACATGTTACCTAGAATATCATAGTCTTCATGAGAATGAAATTAAGTGCCTGGCTCTACTTGGATATATCCACGCAAGTAAAAGAAAATTAAACTCTCACAGGGAAATTTTCTTTTAGAGGAGAATTGATGGGGGGGAGAAGACCGGTTATTTGATTTCCAGGAAAGAGAAGAATGTTTTTCTTGAGAAATATCTTGCTACTCTTTTTAAAAATTATTATTTTCAATCTTGTACGGGTGGCTGCTCTACCGTCTGTAAGCAAATTTATTACATAATATCACACTCGATAAAACGAGCTCGTATAATCTTTTTAAAATTTAAATGATACTTTTAAACACTATATCCTTAACATGATAAAATAGTAGTTATATTCTTACAAGAAGATCTAAATCACAGTCTCTCTCTCTCTATATATATATATCTCTCGTTTAATACACGTCAAAATAAATTTTATAATTAGTGATAATCATTTGGTTGCTTGTAAAATAATTTTTAGATTCTTTTAGCCCTTTGAAGAACTAGATATTAGGACTCTGAACTTTATCCTTCACATATATATATACATATCTTAAAAGCTGATTTGTACATATTACGTTAATGTATATCATTCATATATTAATGGATATGATAAGAAATTAAAATTTTTAAATAATAAAATTTGAACAACAACTTATGGTATGGATTGCCTGAGGGCTATGTGCGGGTGGCTTAGAATATCAACTCCGCTGCTCTTCCAAAAAAAAAAGAAAAAAGAACACTTCACCCGCTTGAGCTTCTCACCCAAAACTGCATCCGGAGGATCTTTCTCGTATAATAAGTGGGGTCATGCGACCCAACTAAAATATAAAATATTAGATGTTTTATTAAAATATTTAATATCAATAAATTCATAAAAGAGGTGACCCCACTCAAAAATTTTGGTGACCCCACTGCTCACAAATTCTAGATCTGCCACTGATCCAGGTGATCATGAATTTAGAAGAAAAAACATTGATGTTATGCATAATTTTCATGGACCACCTATCTAAACGAAATCATTGATGGGCTTTTCCTAAAACATGGCCCGTACAGCCCATTTGATAAGGATCCAAACGCACCCATGCACAGTGGTTGATGAACACCTACTTTGGAAAACTTGCATGTGGAAATTGTACACTAACACAGCATGATACTACTTGTTACACCCATTCTAACATCTTTAAGATGTTCTTGAGCAAAATCTAGCTTTATTTGATGCGTCTCATATTAGTTCGTCGTCTAGAGTGGCGTTTGTTATGGCTTGATCTAAAAAAAATCCGAATTCTTGACTTCATGTCTAACATCTTATGTCCTATTCGGTAACACTATTAGACACCTCTATCATTATTAATTTTAAAATCGATATTGTTGATAATCACCTCAAGGTGTTTGGTTAATAGTATCAATTTTAAAATTTGTAGTGCAAACAACACATGTTATGTAATACAAGTGTCAACTTGTATCAATTTTGATATTGATACTCCATCTTCTCAAAATATCGACATCAATACTAATATAGCATCACTTTTGATACTTCAACCAAACGGGCCATTAGCTTGTGGTAAAAATTAAGTACTTAATTTGATCGATATGCTTATATGTTAATCAAGATAATGTTTGATTAAAGGTGGGTTATACATTCCACCTTTTCCTCCACGAAGGGTTACATTTGAAAAATAAATTGACAAATCAGGTAACTTATTTTAATATATTTATTAAGATATATAAGATGTAATTTTAGAGGTTGATCAAGACAACCTCAGGTCAAATTAGGTGCTAGAGGTTGGTTAAGACAAATCAAATGTAGCTTAAGGTGAAACTAGCAAGCTTGCACATGGTAGGGCATATCTTTTTTTGAACATATGGTAGGGCATATCATCTGAGTTATTTAAGTCTCACATCCAGAAATATGTATAATTTAAGGGGCAGAGGAACCCCAGATGGACTTCTCTCCAACCGAGACATAAAACAAATGAAGCCCACTAATATTATAATAACTATGTTGTAGCAAAATTGATGCTGGTAAGTCCCATATATATAACATACATTTGTGTTTGGATTGGAGAAACTATCTGTTAATTAATCTTGAGGTAAGAGTATCATCCCTTAATTTAGGCCATGTTTGGTAACACTATTTGACACCTCTATCACTATCAATTTTAAAATTAATATTCCTAGTAATCACTAAGAAGTGTTTGGTTAGTAATATCAATTTTGAAATTGGTAGTGAAAACAAAGCACATTATGCAATACAAGTGTCAACTTGTATCAATTTTGATATTGATACTTCAACTTCTAAAATTATCAATATCAATATTGATATAGTATCAAATTTAAAACTCTAACCAAACGGGCCATTAAGGTTATGTCCTCTATACTCACCAAAGTACCCACGTGTGTGCTAATCACTATAATTTGGTCATTATATATCGTTACATAATACCCCGTTTGGTTAGAGTTTCATTTTTGGTACTATATCAATATTGATATTAATATTTTCAAATGTTAGAGTATCAATATCAAAAGTAATACAAGTTGGCACTTGTATTATATAATATGCTTTGTTTATACTATAAATTTTAAAATTGATACAAGTTACCAAACAGCCTCTATCACTGTCAATTTTAAAATTAATATTGATAGGAACCTTTAAGAGGTGTTTGTCTTGGTAACACTATCAGGCACCTCTATCACTATCAAATTTTAAAATTGATATTTATAGTAACTTTTAAGAGGTGTTTGGCTATATTACATAGTATGCTTATCAAGGAATGTATATAGTGGATTATCCAAAATGATGATGCTAATAAAATGCCTCCCGGATAAATAGTTTATGTGATTTGTGTGAAAGAGATTTGGAAAGATAGCCAAATCAGAGAGTTTGAAAGGTTCAAGGGAGATCTCTTAAAACTGTAGTAGACTGAAATTACATAATATATATAGGTACAACCGTACAAGTAGTTTTTTGGTTGCAAAATATATGCTTGCACAAATAATTATGCTAAATAAAAATATTCTTTGCATTATTTTTCAAAAAAAATCAAATAAAAGTAATTGTGTATATATATATCAAGGAAAATAACATCTTGGGTCAGGAAGAAGATGGATGGAGACATATCATCAAACAAAAATATATCTTAAAAACTCCTTATACCGTGTTACATGCTACAGCAATTGAATCAGTCTACATTTAATTTCATTTCAGATTCCTTTCAAGTCAACATCCGTAAAATATTTAACGGTTATTATTCGTAATTATTTTTTCTCTCCACGTATTCTTAAATCAAGATATCAGCACACACGTGGATATGCCTCAGATTTATTTTTTTCTTCTCGGTATTCGAATACTTCTTCTGATATATATATATATATATTTTAAACTTCCAACAAAATCGGAGACACAATTTTAATTTTTTCCTTCTTCTTCTTTTAGGGATCATCGGATATTCTGTCTGACCAGACTGCATGCTTACGCCCACGCCTTCGATAGCCCTTCGGGATATACGTTTGCCTGGATGCTTCTCGGTTTACGTCACGGCCAGATCTACGCCATCATCTTACAAACCCCAACATTATTATGGTGCTAAGATAGAAAGGTCCATGATATATATAAGTACTATATCAAGTCTCAGACAATCAATATGAGATTATCCCCACAATTCTAACACTATCCTTCACTGTCAAAGTGGGCACTGAGAAAAAGAGATAATATAATCAAGTATTAAAGGTCGATAAGTGCTTGTTCTGATATCATCTTATAAACCCCAAAATTATGGTGTTAAGGTAGAAGGACTCAGGATATATATCAAGTCTCAAATAGTCGATATGGGACTATCCCACAATTCTAACACATCAACCGAGAATCAGATATTTATGGGGTGTTTGGTTGCATTTTAATTTTTAAAAAAGTTTCATGATAAAAAATTAAAATATAATGCCAAACAAGATAATTTTTAAAAGTGAAAACGTGACAATGAATGTGTTTGGCAAAAATATTTTAATTTTTAAAAATGATAATGAGGTGTTTGGTAGCATTTTAAATTCAATTTTCATCAACTTCATAGACATCGAAAAACAAGCATTTCATGCCATACAAATTTAAAAATTCAGAAGATCAAAAAAATGACAAAATATTCATGTCATACAAGAATTCAATCAACTAAAAATATATAATTACAATCTACGACGTCTAACATAATCTTCCCACATTTCTTTTGCTATATTATCTCGAAGAAGCTTTCCAATATACTAGCTGGAACAAGTATTTTCTTATATTCCTCTCTAGCAACATGGATGGCCTCAGCAATACTAGTCTCATCAGTTATCCTACTCTTATTTTCTTGGTTTCCGGAGAAAACTTCGTCAACTCTAATAAAATAATAATAATAATAATCATCTTTGCATTCCAAAGTACCACACAAGCATCACCCCCATTGACTGTCACATATATATATATTTATATATATATATATATATATATATATATATATATATATATATATACACGCGCGCGCGCCCGGTCAGACAATAGCAATACCTTGTGCTTCCACATCTATGTACTGATATACACACGTATATATATATAAAGAGAGTGAGTGAGAGAGAGAGATGGAGGTATTCATTTTACTGTGGTGGCTAAACTAATTTTAATAATTTGATTCTATCAAAAAAAGTGGTTGAATAGTTTGCACTATTTGGTACAACTAACCTCTGAAACTCATAGACTTTTTTGGTCATTTGTTGGCTCAGTGGCCTCAGAGGCCTGTTGCACTACAGGCAAGTGGAGGTTCGAGCGAACCTCACTGGACATCCCCCCGGGTGCTTGGCTTTGCCGCCGCCAGAAAACGAAGTCCGTACCTTGCACCCCCAGGCGCAAGGCAGGTGTCAACCGAGCTATGCTCGGCCAACTTTGAAACTCATAGCCGTTCAAACTTTTCAAATTGTTAAATAAATTATTTCAACGAAAATCCGAATATACCGCTTGCTTGCCTCATTGAGAAAGTTATATCCTAATTTGAAGCGACTTATTGAGGTTTTTTATTTTTGGAAACAAGGTGGTTATTTTTATTCATGAAATATTTATGATATATATATTTATGCAACTAAACATGCCATTAATTTTTATAAAAATATTTTTTATTTTTAGTTTTTTCAAAATTGTGGATGACATATAAGAAAATACCAAAGCATCTGGGTGACGTAAAAATGTCTGTTGGGTCGACAAATACCGATGGCGAGTATTTATGTCATCAACTTTACAAGAGCGGATATCAGAAAAACAAACCGTACTGAATACAACTTTTATTTTTATTCTTTTTTCCACGTCAGAAGGGTCGGGTCGTCCCCACGTCAGCGGCCGCCTAGCTCGACCGGACAAGCCACGTCATATGACGACCGCAGAAGGAGGCGGGTGGATCGCCGGCCGTCGCCGCATAAAAAACGTACAAACACGCCCGCCCACGGTAAGATCACCGCGTATTGGCCGCCGCCGGCATCGCCGCCGCCGGAGAGGGGTCGAACCCCACGAGCCGGCACTTCGCGAGCCCTGGGCCTGGCCTGAATGACGACGCAGGCGGCGGCGGCGCCGCGCAGCCGCCGGCGGAACCAGATGGAGTGGGGTCGACGGCGCGCCGGTAGGGGCCCAGCCACTTCGCCTGCATGTAGCGAGCCATCCGCCATGGCGGAACGGGCATCTCCCTTGCCCGCAGAGACCGCCGCACCGCATAGGCGAGCACCCGGAGCAGCCGCCGCAGCTCCTCGACCCTCCCCACGAACACCCCCGGGAGCGCCGACACCACGCCCGCGTACTCCGCCGTCGGCCTGGCGATCTCGAACTCCCCGGCGAAGTCCACGTCCACAATGTATCTCTGCTGCGGCACCACCGTCGTCGTCGTCGTCGCCGCCACCACGTCGATGTACTCGTAGCTGCCGGCCGCGAGCGCCCCGCCGCCGCCCTCCCACCGGGACTTGCAGATTCCGGCATTGTACCCGGTCGCCCGCAAGGACCCCGTCACGGCCCTCAGGAGCGCCGGCCCGCCGCGTCGACTCGGTCCCGCGACCGCCTCCAAGGCTCCCGATACGTCCGCCACCAGATCGCGCCGGAACCGGTCCTCCGCCGCGGACGCGGCCCTCTGCAGCACCAGATCCCGGATCATCGCCGCGGCGGGGACGAGGCCGAAGGACCCCCGACCCTCGCGATCCGACAGCCCCTCCTCCCCATCCTGGTGCCCACCACCCCCGTGATCGGCCGCCTCCTCCTCGCCGGAACCCTCGCCGTCGGGCAAGAAGAAGAAGTCTCGGACCAGGCCCGAGAGATCGCCGGGCTGATGATCTCCGCCGCCGCCGCCGCCGTGGTACTGCCCTGCCGTCGACCCGTGCTCGCCGTCGCCTCGGAGGCGCGCCTTCGCCTCGTCATGGAAAGGGTCAGTCACCCGCTTTACCCGCACCAACGCCAGCGCCGGCATGGATCTACCACCCCAACGTCGCCGTCGCCGTCGCCGTCGCCGACCTGCAAAGATGGGTAGCCGCGCCCCAGCTCTTATGATGATGGGGGGAGAGGGGGAATAACGGATAATAGCAAGCGGATTCCCCGGCCCCGCCACCGACGAGACCCGATAACAGCAGCAATAATATAACCCATCGGCACGCATATGCAATCAAGATAGGCACCAGATAAGGATCCGATAACGCCGATATTTTTAGCCCCCGGTCTCCGGTAGAATATGCCGCAGGCGGGGAATAAACTTCTAAACAGAGCCGCGTGAAGCTGACGTGCCGGTTTTCTTTCGTCTCCAGGGTGCTCCGTTACCGACACGTGTACATCGAATGCGGAGGTGGACATCAGACACGTGTGATGTTAATAATAACTCAATCAACCAAGCACCTCGTTGATCACCCGTATATATCTACTTAAATGATGAACCTATATATATATATATATTACCCGTGTAGTTATTGAAATCAGAATTGTTTCCCATAGATCTATGTAATTTTAAAAAATTGTACCAGTTATAGCCGAGCACGTTAAAATATGCGTTCTGTAATTTAAAATTTTTTGTTAATACTAAACTACTTAAATTTTTTATTTCCTTGCATTTCCTTACTCACGTGACCACGTGCTTCTTTGCTCTTTTTTTTTAAAAAAATTAATAAATAATAAAATTTTTGATTACCACTAAAATAACTAATAATTTAATAATAAATAAAATTAAAAAACTAAAACATAAAATTCTGACATTTGATATGATGTGATAAAAGAAGAGAATTGTGTAATAAAAGAAGTGAAAAAGTCTCAGCTCTTTTTATTTATTTTGAACAATTTTATTGACAACATATTCTGTGATAATATCTGCCTAGGCCACGTCTCAGCGCGTGCGGCGAGGGGGATTGCGGTGACTTAGGGTGCGTTTGGCAATTCAGTTGGAGCACTTTTGTTCGGAGGAACTTCTCGGAGAAGGGACTTCGTTTAGAATTTCTTCTTCGTTTTAGAAGTGAAATTCGTTTGGTACTATTTTTAGCAAAAAAAGAATAAAACACTTCTATAGGACACACCAGAGTACATGACTCATCGTCGCGAAGCGGGGGGCTTGCAGAGGGGAGGGCTGCGTCGGGAGGGAGTGCCACGGAGGGGGGGAGGGTTGCAGAGGGGAGGGCCGCGCCGGGGAGGGAGTGCCGGAGGGGGGCTCGCAGAGGGGATGGGCTCGCCGAGGAGGGAGTGCCGAAGGGGGGACTCGCAGAGGGGATGGGCTCGCCGGGGAGGGAGTGCCGCGGGGGGGAGGCTTGCGGAGGGGAGGGCCGCGCCGGGAGGGAGTGCCGGAGGGGGGGGGCTCGCAGAGGGGATGGGCTCACCGGGAGGGAGTGCCGCGGAGGGTGGGGAGGCACGCGGAGGGGAGGGCCGCGCCGGGGAGGGAGTGCCGCGGAGGGGAGGGCCGTGCCGAGAGGGAGTGTCGGAGGGGGGGCCCGCAGAGGGGAGGGCTCGCAGGGGAGGGGGCTCGCGGAGGGGAGTGCTTCGCCGGGAGGGAGTGCCGGAGGGGGAGTCGCAGAGGGGAGGGGGTGCGGAGGGGGGCTCGTAGAGGGGATGGGCTCACGGGGAGGGAGTGCCGCGGAGGGGGGAGGCTTGCGGAGGGGAGGGCCGCGGCGGGAGGGAGTGTCAGAGGGGGGGGCTCGCAGAGGGAAGGGCTTCGCTGGGAGGGAGTGACGGAGGGGGAGTCGCAGAGGGGAGGGGGTACCAAAGGGGAGGGGGTCACCCATGAGGGATAAGACTCGCCGATGCGGGATGGGAGCTCGCGGACACGGGAGCACTTTTCCTTCCTCAGAAGGAGAAAATTTCTCCTCCGAGCTTCTGCCTCCTAGAAGGAGGAAAAGTGATAATAGAAATGTAATTAAATGGTACCATAAAAATAATAGGAACTTCTGATCAGAGGAGAAGTGAAAAAAAAGCACTTCCACGGAGTTTCCAAATGCACCCGCATCCCAACTCGGCTGGCCCGGGTGCAAACGAATATATTTGAAACTCGTCGATAAAATTCTACAGAGTTCAATTATTTTGTTCGATAAAAATTAAATAATTTATTAAAAATTTAAGTTTGATATTTTTGTCTGACTTATTAAATTTTAAGTGATTTTAATTTAATATTAAATTAACTACTTAGTTAAATATTTTTAAACAAGACAATAAAATTTTATAATTCAATTAAATTTATTTAATAATTTAATTTGTACTTAAAATTAAACTATATATTTATAAAAAAATTAATTTATAATTTTATGAATAAATTGAAATTAAACTCTAGTTAAGGTTTTACTAATAAAAGTTAGATTTAATTTTTGCTCAAACAGAATTTAAATTCAAACGTAAAATCAATTTTTTATTTATTTCTAAGTTACGTCAAGAAACGTGACAACTCAAATTTATATTAAACTGTAAATGAATCTTCTTGAAGGCAAATAGTTACATGTGCAAAAGAGTGAGTCGAATCCAGAAGTATGATGTTCAAACTCAACTCATTTTATTTTACTAACATGGTAAGATCTTATAAGTAATTTTTATTTCTGTTCAAATTTATGAATAACAACTCAATCTAAACTTGACATAATTTTTTTTATAAAACTTAAATTTATCTAAAATGAGTTGTGAAATTCGAAAGTAAATTTATTTATAAATCTCACTAACTTTTTTTAAAAAATTGCCCTCTGTTGTCGTTGGCCATGGCCATGGCGGCGGCTCGTCTCCTTTCATCTTCTTCTTGGAGTTATGCTTCTTTCGTCTGGACTCTCTGGATTCAGATGAAAAGAGATCCACCATGCACTAGCCTAAAAAAGTATTTTATTTCTCATTCAAATCTTATATTTTTATTTGTTCTACATAATTATGTGCTTCTCCATATCATTCAAATTGAGTACATATCATTATACGAGTATACATGATCATATTCATCACTCTCTCGTGAAATAATCTTAGAAGAAAATTCTCAAGAACCACCGTAACTACCATAAGGGGACTGTATTGTAATGTCTGACAAAGATTCATAATCTATTCCATAATCATATTGGAGGTATGTAGGGAACCAAGAGTCTTTGTATGAATCAACTCCATACGTGGAGTGCCTGTAAGTCTGCATCTTGCATTCTATGCATGTAATTCTCTTCTTCTATAAAGTGGTGTGCCCTTATAGGAAAAACCTTTGAATCCTTTGTCCTCCTTCCACCAGAAGCGATGACGGTGACTTCTTTGTTTTTCGCTCCATCGTCACTACTCTTTGAAGTTAATTCATCCAGTATTGGGTATTAAATTCAAATGTTCAACTCTAAGTTGTCTTATCGTTGATCATTTTTGCATTTACAGTATCAAAGAGATCAATTAAAACTTGTTTCTCCTTACCCTTATTTTTCTTACCATGGTGAGTAAACTCTTTGGTCATTTGTCATTTTGCCACCAAAAGAAGAATTTAGAATTCCTCAATGAAAAGTACGTCATTGAACACTCCTTGAACTCACTCTCAGTCTTGCGAGTTAAACTTCAATTTGCCCAATCATTCATGATCATCGACCCAAGCTTCCAACAGATTTCGGGTGATAACACGGACACATGTTGGATGTTGACAAGAAGAGGGTGAAGTGTAACGGGTGTGGAAAAGAAATGAATAGAGTTGTTTACCATCTCAAACAATATATTGATGGGGTAAGTGAAATGTCAACAAGTGTGACAAGGTACTAGTAGAGATGAGAGAAGAGATTATAGCCTATTTAACTGTAAAAGCATCACAGAGGAAGATACAAATTGAATAGAGAACCAACTTACATAAAGAGTTGCTCGAATGTTGAGACAAAAATCTATGTCTGAAAACCAAAAAAAAATAAAAAAACACATATTCACGTTGAGATATCTTCATCAAGTTCAGATGAACAAGGTGAGGCACAAGTAAAAAATGCAATGCATGAAAGTGGGGCTTAGGCCCACAAAGATGAGAGGAGTAGGGGATAAGAGGATATAAAGCCAAATGTTTTGATGTTGAAGACATTTGCCCTACAACTCTATCAAGTGGAGAGAATGAGTTTCGTCGATTGTAGTCAATTTGGCCGATAGATACATTCATGTATAGATAGAGTGTTAGAGTTCAAATGATGATCAAGTAAACCTTGAAAGGAGTGAAGGCCACAATAGGAGTTGCAAAGAAGGCAGTTAAACACATTTGCAAATAATTTTTACATGTAGGGCATATAAAAACTTTGACTTATTTTAAATGTGCCTAACATCTTTTTAAAACAAACATTAATAAGTGTATCTTCTTTCTCATTGATGTAGGTGTCACAATCTGTGCGGTCACCGGTCTATACTTTTTGATGACCATTGTTGCTATTGGTGAGGCTAAATTGAGATTAAAAGTCTCAACTTCAAAATACATATATGAGGGTGGATTGGATACAGAGGTCAATGAGTTGGTCATTGACCTTATGGATAGATGGATTTAAGACATTATGGAAGGAAAAGAGTTGCACTATAATGTGCGATTAATAGACAGGAAAAACAATGAGATCGATGATCAACTTTCTTATATACTATTCTGAGGGCACCACGTTCTTGAAAAGTATAGATGCATTGAACCAAATGAAAAATGTTGATTATTGATTTGGTCTAATGAACAATGTTGCGAAGACACCATTGTACAATTTGTCAATGTGAAACATCTTTTAAGCATGCAGAAAAGAAGCTGATGGAGGTCATACCACACTTATCTTGGATGGCCTATGCTACACACTCCATAGATTTGATATCTGAAGACATTGGAAAAGAGCCATTTGTTAGATTCTTAGCAAGTCAATGACAGTTGGTTGCATCATTTATCTATGAGCATCCTATACTCCAACACCTAATAAGAGAGCATGTTAATGGCCACAATATAGTGCGACTTGGACCCACTAGATTTACCACATATTTTATTATGTTAGAGTCTGCATAGACATAGTCATGGCTTGAAGAGATTTATCCTTTCATCAAAGTATATCAATTACATGACCAAGCTATGCTACAATTTGCAACAAATTGATATCATAGTGAAGATGGAGCATCTTATTGAAGGCAACTGATGGTTAGAGATAATACACTATTACTTGTCTTAGAGAAATCCACTCATACAAATGTTGAGATTGGTTGATTCGAATAATAAAAATCAAATGGAGTACTTGTACGATGCAATGGATAAAGTAAAGATGAAAATTAAGGAGAAACATCTAAAATGTTATGAGAAATGGTAACAGATTATTGAAAACAAATATGACAAGACACTTCACCATCGTATTCATGCATTATATATCTATTTATTAATATATTTTATTTAAATATTGTAGTCATATACTAATGGTTAGATAAATATTTTTGATAAAATATTTCTTAAACTTGAGAATGCAATATAGCGAACAGTGTGCATGAATGCAAAAAGGTTGTGTAGTACGCTGTCAGGGTACAACATGTGTTAGAAGTCAACATGATATAATAGAAGCCAAAATTGAAGTGAGTTGTTGTATATTTACCTATATCGTCCAAGGTGTGAGATGTTCGAGGCAAGGGGAGGGTCTTCTCGTCTTGAGCACCTAAGGCGAGTGCCTAGGCACTTAAGGTGAGGTATTTATTTTAATGTATTTAATAATATATACTTATATACAACAATAAAACTCTTGAAAAAACATAAAAACAAAAAAAACTCACTTATAGGAATCACAAGCATCGAGATGTTAGGACCTTGAGATAAAAAACTAAGTACCAGGGGTTTAGGGGTGTAGGAAGAGAATTTTAAGTTACCGAATCCAACTCTTACTAGGTCTAGATCCGAACAAGACGTGTGAGGTGAGAAATGCTGAGGCAAGTTTCTCAAATAACATAAATACTTATGAAGTATGGATAATTATGCAATTATATATAAAATGACTTATTTATATTTCAAACCAGACGACATCTTACAAACATAGCACTAGGGTGCACGAAGATTTTGAGTTACAGACAAAGTTTCTCCTAGTATGTCGGTCACAATAGTTGGTACATGTTTAATATTCTTATAAGTGTTTACTTACTTTTTATACTACCTATATATATATTTTTTCAACTTCGTGATGGATTCACTTGGCCTTCGTGGGGTAAGTAAATTTCTTCAAGTCTATCTTGACGAAGAGAGAGACAAATAGAGAGAGAATGGGGGAGATCCATAGAGAGAGAGAGAGAGAAGCCATTAACACCAAAGCATAAGATTTCGCACTCCCCCCTGATGGGTTATCATTCACATTGGGGTAAAATTATAACAGGCTAGGCTGTTAAAGGATTTTTATGTAATTTCGATAGCAAGTCGACGTGCACAGTAGACGGAGCCGCTCGCGGACCCGTCGAGTCCTACTCCCGCTGACCTAGACGCTGGGTGGGGGCTTGCAGTGGGGCTCATTGGCTTTCCTTCCGAGCCACGCGAACGCTCAGCTGCTGCAAAGCGAGAAAATATCCCGAAACTGGGAGCCGTTCGGGACCTTTCTCTGTTCCCTCCCATCCGCGAGCAAGCATCTTGTAAGTTGGGAAATTTGGGTAGGAAAGATCATCATCCTAACAACCGGAGGGGAAGGTATTGGCCACCGTTAGCCACTCTCTTTACTGCAAAAAAGGCCTTATTTTTCGATTTTGTTCTAAAAAGAGAAGGGTGCGGCAGCTGATGGTAGGAATAGGGTTGATGGTTTCTTCCTGCAAAAGGGTTTGAGGTGTTGGGTTTTCCGCGATGGGCCAAAAGAAACCGTCTCTGCGGAGCAAGGCCGCGCACTTGGTCACTGACATCACCACCGTCCTCTTCAATCCCATCTCCGATGAGCCCTCCACCCCTCGTGTAAGTTTCCTGACAGCAGGTCTTGAATATGATGAATCGCTTTTGGTTCTACCGTTGTTTGTTTCTGCCTCCTCTTTTTATTTTTGATGATTATAAAGGAAAACGATGATGATGACCTTTGAAGGATGGACTGGTCCGCTTTTATGGGCTATCGTGACTTTTGGATTTTTGGAAAAAAAGTTTCATGGTGCTGCAGTTCAGCAGTAGCATAAAAGAAGATTTTGGCACCAATATTCGTCAACTTTTTTGTATGAGTTCTGATTGGAGATTCACGTCGTCGCAAAACCATTCTGTACTCAAGAGCTACAAGTTTGAAACAGAAATTCACGTGCTCTCTTCTAGCACATTTCTCTCTGACCATAGGGAATTGATTAAGTTGTCTTTCTTTTGTCAGATTTCCATTAGAGAGCAAAAATTTAGTCTCCACTCATTGTTTGATATTAAAAACATATGAAAACAATAATTTTGCTGTTCAAGTTGCAAACCTTCTACGAATGCTAGGATGCAAGGTTACTTCGAAAGTACATTATAAATTGCTGGGATGTCTATTTCACTCTGCATAGTCATTTAAATCATGTTATCATCATCATTAATATTATTATATGATAATTAAAATGTTAATCAATAATAATTACAAGAAGTGTTATTAATATTGGATAAATTCTATTAATCAATAATAATTTGTGTCTCCCCACTCATTCCTCTTCTCCTCTGATGACCCTTAGAGCTGCCAACACTATCACTTGCCTTGCTACCCCTATTTGTGGATGTTACGTTGATTTCTTCATCACAATTCAATCTATTTAAGCCTAATCAACCTATCTATGTTGTTAATCTATTTAAGTACTTTGTTAATTTATGTCAGTTTAATGTTAAAATGATGCTAATTAAAATATTTAAGTAAACGAATAAAAGAGATGAGAAAATGATTCAATAAAAATATTAAAAGAGTATCTCTGTTGGATCCTGTATTTTTGATCCATCATTTGGTAGACATAGAGGATCATAACTGGGATAAAAGTGGATTCAACAAAAAGTCATACCAAAGCAAAAGTGGATAAAAAATGGGATGGTTGTGCTATCCCATTTGCGCACCACTTTGGGCTGATTCGCTATCAAGAAGGTGCTTTATTGTTGTTATTTCTCCTGATCTATCATCTAACTTTCGATTGATCCTAGAATCCGAAGCATAGCTTTGCGAGGAAGCAGGAAACATGAGTATTTGGTTGGCCAGGTTTCTAGTGAAGCTCCTGCACTTATTAACATCAATAAAGAAGTTCCTCATCTCCTCATATTTTATTGCATTCATTATGCATCACACAAAATGTTTCTTGATTTCATTGTACATTGGAAACTT
Source organism: Cryptocoryne crispatula var. balansae (assembly GCA_036172225.1). NCBI lineage: Eukaryota > Viridiplantae > Streptophyta > Magnoliopsida > Alismatales > Araceae > Cryptocoryne > Cryptocoryne crispatula. The sequence goes on along the minus strand of CM069929.1, from coordinate 8,164,317 downwards.
CTATTTTCTTTATTGGTTACTACTGTCATCCTGTGGATGAGTCTACCTTTTCATCTTGCAAATGACATACTGGATTCCCTATTCATTAGAATCTGACATGATTCTAGGACAATTTTAGATATCAACATATGCAATGTGATAACACGTTGCAGTATATTGGTTCAGAAAACTGAAGTTCTTTTTGTCTGTTGCCTTAAAGGTTTTGTATGACTTCTCTTGGATTATTTTCAGGAGCCTATGGTATCAAAATTAGAAGAGAACTTGGATATGTTAGCTAAGTTGTCAGAAGCATCTACAGTATCAATTTTCCTTGGTATGTTGGTGTGATTTTCACAAGGTTAAATATACAGGACATTAATGTGATCAAGCGACTGAGGAAATATCATCTTTTTGGACACTGCATTTCTCATTCAGGCATTTAAGGAGCCCACCTGAATGTCTTCAATTTGCTTGGTCTAGGAAAAAAGCTAAATGAAAACTGAACACTTTTCTTTTTTCTGATGGAATAAGTTGTTTGCTACAGAAGTTTTTGTGCCTCCTTACAATGCTTCCTATGGTGGAATCCAACCATGTACCCCTTTGATCCAATAAAGAGATGTTTAAGCGAAGATCCTCCTTCAAATGAGATGCCCTGTATCTAACTTATATGGTGGTCTGAGATGCCAAATATTTCTCTTGCTTATGTGATCTTGGACAATAAACAAATAATCTCAAACACAAGATGAGGATTTGGAGTTCAAAGTTTTACTATATTGCAACCACTCTAATAAAAGAACTTGAGGACAAAATTTTAAAATTTGGACAGAAGAACAATGCAAATGTGCTTTCATCTGATGAACTGATTGGGAAGAAGCAAATAGAGTTAATAGTTGGATTGTGAGGCTGTCTTTTCAACTGACAGTTTCCCAACCTCTTAAGGGTAGCAGTGAATGAGAATGCCTATGCTAGTTCTCGGTGGGACTGGCGTGCTCTGAAATATAATTGGACCTTTTCTTATAGAAGGAATTTGAAGGATGTAAAGGCACCTGGATTTGTAAACTTGTTGGCTATACTTGAACGGTTCAGACTTGTTGATAGGGAAGATCAGCTTTTGTGGAACTTAGAGAAGGATTTCTCGTTCTCTTTGAAATCTGCATGTAATAGGCTTTTCATGGGAATATGGAGATGTGGTGTTGGAAGCTAGTCTGGGGGTTTGGTGTTTCCTTTTAAAATTAAAATGTATATGTAGAAGATTTATGGAGGAAGGCTACCCACCATGTCTTTTTTGATTGGCATGTGGTGGCCTCTTGGGGGTGGGGTGGAAAAACACTTAGTTCTAAGTTTATGCTTATTTATGGCATAAAAGGAAGGAACACAACTCATTTCAACTCAACTCAAGTCTTAATCCCAAATTATTTAGAGTTGGTCATATTAATTCTCTTTCTCTGTTCATGTTGATTGAGTTATTTATTTAAAAATATTTAAATCGTACAAATTATATTGATTACCCTCCTCTAGGTTAACTTAGATTTATTACATCCTTTTTTGTTTTTACTAGTTTGATTTTTTTTCAGGAATAAGATATTTTCAGTTTTCTAACAAGATTTTCCTTAAGTCCAATATATACAAACTATCTTAGTCTCTATTCTTTCTAGTATGACTTGGCCACATATCCATCTTACTTAACATTCTCATTCTGCAATATGTATTTTGGAAGCATATTTTTCTTTCAATGTCCCAACTTTCACTACCAACATGTTTTTATTTCTTATAGTTGTGCAATAAATTTATGCTTCAAATCCTTTAGCCAATTTATAGTCCATCCATCTTATTTTAATTTTATGGTTGACCTCCCCTTCATATTTTCCATTTTTTTGGATAATTAAACCAAGATATTTAAATTGAGCACTTTGAGATAATATTACTTCATCTAAACTAACTACCCTAAATGTTATGAAGGTTGATGGGTACTATGAAAATGTGTACTTCAAAATATCCCCTTCCTTATACATCTTCTCCATTTTCAAGATCATTGTCAGTCTATGCAAGAGTTGCCAAGAGTTTTTTGGCAAGGTAAGGAAGATTGGAGGGGCATCCATTTGATAAAATAGAATCATGTGTGCAGAGATATCAAAGAAGTGAGCGTTGGTCTCATGCGCTTTAAAACTTTTAATAATGTATTTCTTGTTAAATGGATCTGAAAATTAAATTAGAAAAGGACACTGTGGGCAAAAATTGTATGCTCAAATTAGATTGGGTAGCAGTGACAGATGGGTAATTAACTTTCGTCACCTTGGGAGACTCTCAGCTATATGGAAGGATACTTTGTGCAACTTAACTCGACCATTAGTCCCAAATTACTTGGGGTCAACCATATGGATTCTCTTTCATCACTCATGTCAATTTTGAGTTACTTTTTTAGAGATATTTAAATCATTTAAATTTTATTGAATTACTCCTCCAAGTTAACCTAAGTCTACCACATTCTTGTTTGTTTCTATTATCTGATTTTTTATATTTTTTTTATTGGAGTCTCTTTTGATCTACGTTTGATATGTCCAAACTATTTCAATATTCTTTCCTTCAATTCATCTACAATTGTTGTTACTCTTATATTTTCTTTAATATATTCATTTCTAATTCTCTCTAATCTAGTATAATTACTTATTGATCTAATAGCATTCTCATTTCAGCAACACTTATGTTAGAATATATTTTCTTTTTATTGTCTACTATTCACTACAATATAACATTGTTTGTTTTGTGCTTATACGATAAATTTTTTCTTTCACCTTTAGTGAAATCTTACGATTACATAGAACCTTTGTAGTCAATCTCCACTTTGTGCAATTGAGAATTATTTAAATTATCCACGTCAACAATCATTGAAGATAAAAGGAAGACCTTTTTTTAGAAGAATCACTGGACAAGACACATGACTTTGGAAAACAAGTTTCCCCATCTGAGCAGAAAAGCTTACATAGATGCCACTATCAGTTCCTACTAGGGTGAAAATGGGGTTTGGTCAGTCTAGTTCAAAAGAGAACTCAAGGACGAGGTGGCATATTTCGGTAGCATTAGCTTACTTGAAAATAAAAATATCTAGATTTTCATTAAGATAAGTTGGTATGGCTACCTAGTACGACGTTCTAAGTCAAATTGGGCAGCGGTAGGCTCAACATTGGAGGCACATCTTCATTGATATGTCAAGTGATTGTGTTTTCTGCAGTATCAATAATGTAGACGTTGATCATATTTTTATTAGATGTGGTGTGATCAATCTATGGAGAATTTTATTTAAAGGGTCCAGATCCTTTGGAGTGAGGAAGTCAGGGTTCCTTTCCTTATACACAATTGGTCACAGTTGAACCCTTGGTGCTCAAAGCCCGATATGTGGGATTTCCTTTACATGCAATGCTTTGGGCTATACTTGTACCCAAATGATACTTTCACCAAGATGGGTTAGTTAGATTATTAAGGCTAATCCATCAGATAAGAGGAAAGGGAATAAGGTAGAGGAGACTTTAAAGAGTGGAAACTTTTGGCTGATTGTAAAAAAAGATACTTGATATAGTGCAACCATTAGTCGAGGTTCTTAGAATAGTATATGGAGATAAGAAGGCAAATATGAGTTACTTGTGCAATGCAATTAAACAGACTAAGAAAGAAATATCGAAGGTCTCGAACGTCAGCAAGTGGTTAGAATTTATTGACCGTTGATGAGAAAAAATATTATATCTTCCTATACATGCAATAGGTATGTTGTTTTTTTTTTGATTAAGTCAAACGATATATGTTACTTAGAATTCTTTTGTTTATACTTTGTACTGATAATGATCTTTTTTATTGTCAATTATTATGTCACTTTTTTAGCCTAAAATATTGTTACAGTCCAATACGTGGTATACGGGGTCGGCGACCCGGTCGGCCGGGTCGGCCGACCCGGTCGGTTTTTGGGCCTCGCGACCCCGACCCGGCCTCGTGACCCCGACCTGGTCAATATATTTAAATAAGTTTTTTATTATTATTTTTCCGGACCCCGACCCGACCCCGGCCCGACCCGGGTCGCGACCCCAACCGACTTGGGTCGGTTTTAGGCCTAACCGACCCGGTCCCGACCCCCGACCCCACCTTCCTTGGTCCAATATTTAAGTATATTAATGAACTCTTAAACAACGTCAAAGAGGTAATTCACAAGATGCTTGGGGATGATGATTGCTCAATTATAGCATGTAACAAGATATATAACTATAGAATGAGGTCATTCTACTTTGGAACATCAATAGTGCAACAAGCATTTATGCTTCTTAGTTCCAGCACGTATGATCCAATTATTTTTTTTCCGATTTAGATAATTAACTTATTTCCATTATCTTCTAACATACAATAATATCATACATCTGATTAGTGGATGGATCATCACAGGGTATTGGGATGTGAAGATTTGGCTGATGTTACAATCTGAGTCCTAAGTATGAGCTTTGGGTTGCGAAAGAAATTGGTCAATATTCAATCTCATTCATACAAAGTAGAGAAATAGACTAAAATCAAAGAGACTTGAACAATTAGTCTACTGCCACTATAATATAAGATTGAAGTTGAAGAATTGCAAAATATAAGAGACAACCAGGAGAAACAAAGGTGGAAAGAAGCAAATGGAAGATGAAGTGAGGTGGCAACAATACACGAACCAGAAATCGATTTTACGGAGATATTTGACGAGTAAAATTCTTTGCAAGCTCCAGTCAATGATCAAGAATGAATGAGTGAATCAGAGTTTAACTCAGAAGATCGAGAATAGGCTCAAGAAGAACTTGGCAACGTATCTCTATCCGAGAAATTTCGAATTCCTCCTTCAATGACTAAAAGATAGAAGACCAGGCAATTTTCATTTCAAGATAAGCAATCAAAAGGGTAAAAGTAAACAAGTTTTAATTGACCTCTTTGACATTGCAGATGTTGAAATGATCGACGAGAATCATAATGACACACCAAAACCAAACAATCGAGTGCAATATCAGACATTGGAGAATTCTTCTTCAAAAAGCAATGATGATGGGGTAGGGAATGAAGAAAGCAGAGGCACCACCATCGCCACCACTTCTGATGAAAGGAGAACGAATCCGGGGATGTACCCTACACACCACTTCATAGGAGAATATTATATATGCAACGCAAGATGCCAACCATTGTGCAAGACAACAACATAGAGGTGGAGAAGATGGACACATGACTGGGTGTGGGGTCCAAACTACGACTATGGATATTCCACGTATGGATTTGATTCATCATAAGATTCTTGGTATCTTACGTATCACCAAGAGGGGTATGAGATGATCCAACTATCATATGGAATTTCATCGGATACTTCCATATAGTCCGCATATGATAGATACAGTGGATCATCTAGATCTTATTTTAGGATGATTATACGTAATAGTGATGAGCATAATGAATATGTATACATGTTTAATGTCTTGTTTTCTTCTCGAATGTTATAGAGAGAGTACATATATTACATAGAGCAACAATACAATATAATGTTTGAATAAAGCATGAATGACATATTTTTCTAGTCATATTTTATAATTTTCAGAATTTCTGGATATTTTTTAATTTTTTCTGCAATCTCTATATTTTTTAATAATTTTTTAAAATGATATTTCTGACCTGGTCAGACCGGTTGCGACCTGGTCCAACCGGGTCTATTTTGGTGCCGACTAACCCCGAGTTGACCCCTAACCTATCCTTCCTTGCTTTTACTAATAATTTTGTTCAGTACCATTACTGACTTGTTATGGTTTCATCTTTCTTTATTTATATTTCAGGCTGTAAACATTTTATTTCAGCATAATTAATAAATTGTGGCTTTTGCCACTTTCAAAAAAATAAACTCTTATCCTATCGATGATCCAAGATCGAATTCTCCTTGAATCATTTGAAATCGGCTTAGGTCATGCCCGTATTAGCCTGAATCGGCTAGTTGGCAGCCAATTTTGACAGAATTGGCCGATTTTGCTTGAAATGGCTGTAGTGGGCAGCATGCATCTGCCCTACCTATTTTGGCGAGGAAGAACATCAGGCATGATCTGACACCGGACCATATTTATTATATGCTGGTCCAAATGGACCCGGATGGGGAGGATGGCCTGGCAGCAGGGTCAAGGGTGTGCTGCCCAGAGGGCTGTTCTTGGTGCCGATTTGAGACCAGAATACTCTATCTTTCTCTCTCTCTGAAGAGCCAATCTGGGTTGATTCTAGATCATTTTTCTTCCCCTGGATCAGCCTGAATGTACCTAATCTGTTTCAGATCTGATCAATATCAACACTAGCCAATCTAGACCTCGATTCCAATCAATCTTGTGTCTCTAAAGTTTAGTTTTCTACTAACTCCTTGTGTATTATATATAAATATAATAATGTATACAAATATTATGAACCATGATATTTCATCTTGTATATTCTTTGTTAATTTATTCATAACTAATACAAAAGTATACTTACTTATTAAAAATATTTAATACAAATCAATTGAAATAAGAAAATCTCTTGCTTTCCCTTATGTGATGCTAACAATAATAGTTGTTCATTTATATATCTTTTATCACTTGTATATATCTAATTCCGATATCTCTTGGAATTCTATAGTAAGTTTTTCCTAGATAATAAGTATTATATGTAAATCTTTTTTCACATGTTGATATTTCTCTATCAAGTTTCAAGTGAGAAAATTGATTACCATGTCACTCTTGTAAATCTATTAACTATAAATCTAAATTGGTTAGCCGAAATAGTTGTAATACCATATCACTTTCTCCCACAATTTCATAATGACTCACAAACTTGATGCCTCTGTAATTTTGCATTTTGTATCTCCTTTTTTCTTAAATTAAGTATCAATAGGGATTCCATCAAGGCCTAATGCTTTGCCTAAATTCATTATGTACAATATTTCTTTATGAAAATTTAAACCTCCTATTCCCAGTATAATGTATATTAATTATGTTATATCATCTGTCTTCTATGTTTTCACACTGCTTTCACACTGCTTTCACTAAAAGAAGTATCAACGTAATTTCCAGTTCTTTGTTTAGTATCATCATCTTTGTTCAAAATATTTCTTTCATTATCTTACAATACATCTGGATCTGATTTTGAGATATTCTCTCTTTCATCTTTACTAATATATAAATATGTTCCTTGTATTCATTAGTTCCATGTTTCTCATAAAATTTTAAAGTTTTATATCTAGCTTGTGTGATGATCTGTTCCTTCATTTTTCGCTATCTTATAGTATTAGTAAGTTTCATTGTTGCCACACTTAATAATATTTTATACCAGTCCTAGTATTTTTTTTCTCTAGCTACCTCTCTAATCTTTGTAGTCATAGTTCCACATAACATTGACTTCAATATATAACTTTCAATCATTTATCATGAGAATTTCATTTGTAAATGTCTCCTATTTTACTCATTTTAATTTCTACTATTTTATTTCAGCTAAAATATTTATTTTAAATATGTTTATTCGTCTCTTGATCTTAAGATCTAAACCTATTAGCATATATTGATTTGTTAAATCTTCACTGTAAATAATTTTACAATCTTGGCAAAGAGAATGATTTGTTTGTATTTTGTACACTTTTGAATGTTATTCAATGAATTTATATCTTAATAAATGATTATTTGTTGGTATTAGATCATAAAACCAAAGTGAATTATCTGAAGGTGTTAATTTGGATGAGGTAATACTATCTTAAATGATTAAGTTCAAATATCTTTGTTCAGTTATTCAAAATGATGGGGAATATGATGAAGATATATGATTGAAGTAGGTTATATGAAGTGGATATTAGGTACAGAGTTCTATTTGATCGTTAGATTCTACTAAAGTCGAAAGAAAAATTTACCGTATAACTATAAGACTTGTATTGTTATATGGTAGTGAATGTTGGATAATAAAAGAAAAATATACTTCTAAAATAAGTGTTATTGAAATGAGAATGTTAAGATGGATGAGTGGTCATACTGAGATTAGATAAAATAAGTAATGAGTATATTAGAAAAAAATGTAGGAGTAACGACAATTGTAAGCAAATTGAAATAAGGGAGATTGAGATGATTTGGACATATTAAATGTAAACTTAAGGAGGCTCCAATTAGAAAAGTAAAAAATATTAAAATAACAAAATAAAAAAAGGGTGTGGTTGACTTAGGTTAACTTAGATGAGGGTAACTCAGTATAATTTAGATGATTTAATTGTTTCTGAAGAAATAACTCAAAATTAATATGAGTGGATAAAGATAATCTTTGTGATGAGAATGATTTTAGTGAATTTTAATTTCTTTTACATTTTAGCCATTGAAGGTCATGTTTACAAAAAAAAATATTTACATAGTCTTTTTGTAATAAATGACTTTATATAAGATTTCACCTTGTAGTGCTGATGGAGATAGTGAATGAAAATTTTTGGGAGCGCATTGGTGCAAGTTTGTCTACCTTCTCTACCCCTTATTGGTTAAGAGCAATTCCGAAAATTCCACCTTCTGGCCAATGCGCCCTTCTTCACCCTTCTTTCTTTGGCCTCCATGCCTTCATCCTTCCCCCTTCTTAGGTCTTCAGCAAGTCTACGTGATGTGGGACGGAAATGGCGACGTCATCTGATCAGGCTGAAAATGAGGTCAAGAACTTGAACCAAGCTGAAATCTACTCAACTGAGGTGACAACCTCCTAAATCGGTTCTAGATAGTGCCAAATTGGGCCTAAAAAACCCACTTGACCTGTCTGAACCACATTGAACCAACTTGAACTGGCCTTAAACCATTTGAACCGGCTGGTTTGACCTTGAACCGGCTTGAACCACCTGAATCAAGTCAATCAACCTATTTGTATGTGAAACTGGGTCGACCAGTCACTCAGTTGTCCCTGGCTTGACCAGTGTTGAGACAACCTGTAGAGGGGGTTCGTGGCAACTCCTCGGAGGAGTTCAGTCATAAGAATCTGGTGGGGTTTGTGGCCACTTTGGGTGGCACCCCACGGCACGTGAAAGAGGCCATGGAGGTCCCAACTAATCAGGTTTTATCATCTTCAGTGGTCATCTTCAACACTTGTCCGAATGGAGGGCAGGGCAGTGGTGGCAGGAGGATGACACCCTCGCATGACCGGGAGAAGCCGAGAAGCCTCGGGTAGCCTTCTTCTATCACCTTCCCCGATCTTCTCCTACTCTTTCGTTGACATGTCCGGCAGCAGGGAGCAGGGGAGAAGACAGAGTGGGCGGCAGAGCCGCAGAAGTGGTCACGGGACAATGGAGATCCAGAGGGTGCTCTGAAAGGGGTGGCAGAAGAGTGAAGGCAGACAGGGACTACAGGGACAACGCGAGTGATTTTGACAGACGTACTGGAGGTGTGACTCAAGCGAGATGGGAATGAAGGTTCTGAACAGATAGGGTGCTGCCCACGGGTGTTCATTTGGGGGTTCTTGGTGGTATGGGATCCCTAACAAGAGGCCGATAAAGACAAAAATATGGGGGTCAATGACTTCGATGCTCGACGGAGGTGTGTGGTGGATCTGGAGGTTGATGACGGGATGGAGAATGGAAGGAGGCGGAGGGGTGACTGCTAGGGGCTATCGGTGTCGCTTATGGTAGCTTAGACGAGGACTACTGGTGTTGAAGAGGGGAGGACCAGACGGAACTCCGGGGGTGGCGATAAAGAAATTGGTACTCACCGGGGCCTCTGCTGTGAAGGGGTGAAGATGAGAAAGATTGGACCACCTCTATGGGTCTACCTACCAGATGAAGGGGAGGGAACCACAGCAGCGCGACCATTGGGCATTCTCTAGAGACACCGTTGGCTTCGGGGAAGAACATCAGGACGAGAGACAAAGAGAGAACACAAAAGCAACTTTTTATCTTCGTCGTGTGCATCATCATCTCATTTGGCCGCAGTAAACGTTATGTAGAAGCTTCATTGACATATTTCTCAAAACCCTATTGATGATCTAATCATCAATTAGCCCCTAAGTATTAAAGAAAAACAAGGAAACTGCAGAAATAAAATCTAACTCCTACTAATTACAAAGACAACCTTGTCTCAAACTTTGAAAGATCATGTCACTGATTTTCTTGTCCGTCAGATTCAACTCGGTCATCATCACTACTACCTCCAATTGATTCATCATTGCAAGCCTTCAGCACATTCAGGATCTGTGTGATCCAGCGCACAAGGTCCTTTTGCAGCCATGTACGCCACACAGGCAACTGCAACATCTTCCAGTGATTCTGGATCTGCGCAAATCTCGCTCCGGCCTTTTATGCGGCATCATTGCCAGATCCAGCAACACTGCAGCACTCTTGACGTTGTTTGGCGATCCTTGGATGACGACAGTAGTGACCGGCAGTTTCTTCACTCCTGGTTCCATCTGATTTCCCTCAAGTCCACTGTAGTTCTTCTACGCTACCATGGTGCATTTCCTCCTCTCCAGATCTGCCGAGATTCTTCTATTGACATCATCGCTCTGCAAGTTCCCTTATGTTCTCTCCCCCATTCCTCAATCTCTCATAGGAGTAAGAGGACTGCCAACACTGCAACAGTCCCTCACGAAGTCCCTGTTCTCCTCCCCTGTTTCTGCGTTCCAGTGCTACAGCACAACACTCAGAAGCTTTTCATGGAACCTCACCACAGCTAGACTACTGATACGGTGCCATTTAATTTTATCGTCTTCTCTTCCCCATCCTGCAATGGCCACAAGTCCCCTTCATGCGATTAGACCATAGTTTCTCTCATGTTTGCCCTGTGCCAGCCATGAATCCCATGCTGACTTCTTTCAATCACCCGAGCACCCTGTGCGTTTGCCACCACACCAGCCCCGATTCCCCCTTTACACAGCCAGACCCTGTGGTCTATCCATCGCAACCAACCACGACACCAGTCAACCCATGTGATTCCAGGGCTACACCCAGTGGGAGCCATGCCACTGCACCGTTATGAACCCACCTCATCCAAGAGGGGCATGTACAGAACCAGTTCCTGGTTCAGTCGGTTCCCAGACCGGCCTGGTTGAATCGGTCCAACCAAAATCAAAGCCAGTTCAACTGTTTCAAGCCGGTTCAGCTGCTTTTTGACCTTTTCATTTCAATCAATTTTAGTTCGATTTCAGCATTCTAATTCTGGTTTACAGCATTTAGGCTAGGTTCCTGCATTGTCATCCTGCATCAATATGGCCAACTCCAAATATTTTGGGATTAAGGTTCAAGTTGAGTTGGCATCAGATCATGTACCATAGGAAAATCAAAGTTACCTTCCTTTCCTCATTTGAAGCTCCATTTCTCAAGCCTCATGGACTTTATCATATCCAGACGTCTAATTCTAACATGTACGTTGGAATCTCTTCTATTAAATAAATTCTCTCATTTGATGCACTCATATGGTCATCCAAATCCTCCCAAGATTTTTCTTTAATCTCACTTAGTCTAATTTGTCGAGCATAATCACTAACTACATCATTTTTTTTATTTCTATAATCATTTTACAAGAATAATTCTATCTCATATTATTTTCACTACCACTGCATCTTTCAATGTTTTATCAACAATAATATATATCCCATTTTTATATATATACCATAGTTTATAACACGAATTTCTTACTTCTTTACATTTCGCTCATTCATTTGGTTTCTTGAATGGGAAGCAATATTAATCTTTATTTTCTCTCTATTATCAACAAGTTCCATACAAATTTCAAAGATATAGTGGATATCATCAATATTCATAGGTACACTGACGGCTTTCCTCAACGAACAATTCTTTTTTCTGTTAGTTTTACTTGTCATATGTTGAATTGAGAGGGTATCAAAGTTGATTGGTGGAGAGTTGTATGGTTTCCTGCACTGTCTCTCAGTTTTAGGTTGTTTCTAGAAAGTATGCATAAATTTCCAACCAATTCCCTGATTCAGAGCATTATCCTCATACAATCTACAAGTGTGTTTTCTGCTGGGTCTATTCAGAGAATATAGATCACCTATGTTTGAGGTGTGTCTCTTCAAAAGTTGGAACATACACTGAGCAGATCAAGAGAATGTTCATTCATTGCTCCTCCAGTGGAACAAGAAAAATCCCTAGAGGAAAATACCAAAATTATGGAACCTCATCTTCCTGACAATGTTGTGGCTATATGGAGAGTTTGGAACAGGAGAATTTTTTAGGAGAACTTTGTGGACCCATCAATGATTATTCAATACATGACCTTTGTCAATGGTTGGGATTTTGCTCATTCTAGATCACATACAGTTTGGGCTTCATTTGGTGGCGATCTCACCAATTGGAATCAACTATGCTAGTAATTTTCTGGATTGTTGCCATCTTGGTAGTTGTCTAGGTTTCTTTTTAGCTATTTTCCAATTTGTATCAATAATTCCATACAATTTAATGAATTGTGGTTCCGCCACCTTTCAAAAAAAGTTTCACAAGTGTTTTTGTAAGGAACCTAATAGTAGAAGTGCTTTTTCTCATCATTATTTCGACCTTTTCTTTTTTTTTTAGAATTTTTACAGTAATGTCTATTGTTCTTTAAGTTTATTCTAGAACTTATGCCTTGCTCCATTGTATGGATTAGCTCTTTTGTTTTTACTTACATATGTTTGTCGACACCTGAAAAAAAAAAGCAACAAGGAGGGAACGATGAGGGATGGAGATCGACCGGCAGACAAAAGGAAGGAAAGGGGAGGCAAACGCAAATGGCAAGTCGGCAGATCGCTTTACCACAGCCGACTTGCGGTTGGGTGCGCAGGAGGGGGTGATCCCCTTGCGGGATCCCCGGAATAGGGGCCAGCCCCTTTGCCAGACGCCTACGGCGGCACCTTGCACCGACCGGGGGTCCATCCAAGCTTCCACGGACTTCCGAGGGAGCCTCGCACCCGGAGACGGCTATAAAAGGAGGGGCAGAGGGTCGTCGCGAAAAAAAAAGAAAAAAGAAAAAAGAAAAAGGGGTGATCGAGAGAGGGCGACAGGAAGGGAGATCGAGAGAGAAGGGAGGGAGAGCACCGGAGCCATTGGAGCTGCTGCCCTTTCTTCTTCTTCCCGCCGGAGCCGTCTCCTTCTTCCAAGCAGAGCCGAAGGACCCGCGGACGCCGCCAGCCGCCGGAGGAGGTCTCCCCCCCCCCCACCGCTGCCGGATCTCTCCTCCGTCTCTGCCATTTGCTTCCTACGTCGTCTGCCACTGTCGCCGGGAACCCGCTGCCGCGGGGTGGTCACCGTGAGTCCGCGAGGGGGGAGCAGTCGCGGAAGGGGGGGGGGACCCCCCCCACTTTGCTCCACCGTGGAAAAGGGGAGTGGGGCCCACCCGATGAAGAAATGCAAAAAAAAAAGGGAAGGAAGCGCGCGGCCGCGCGCGCGTGAGGAAGCGGCCGCGAGGGGGCGCGCCCGCGTGAGCCAGTTGACCCGCAAGTCAACTAAGGTGGTGGGGCCCACCTTCAAAGGATGTTAAAAAAAAGAGAAGAAGAGGGGGAGGAGATCCGCGCAGGGGCCAAGATGTGCTGGGCCGGGCCCATGAAGCCCATTCGACCAGGATAAACAGTGCCGGGGCATTGAAATTTAAATTTTCAAATCGATTTAATTTAAACAAACCGAGGCAAGCATAAGGCCGGTTCTAAACCCACCTCATGGCTTCGGCATAACTTAAAAGAATTCAAATTAATTGGGAAACCAGGAGGCCGGTTCTAAACCCACCTCCTGACCCATGATTAATTCAAAAAATAAAATAAAACAAACAATCAATTTAAATTAAATAAAAATCCATCTAATTCAAACAAACCGAGGCAAGCATAAGGCCGGTTCTAAACCCACCTCATGGCTTCGGCTCAACTTAAAAAAATTCAAAACAAAGGGAAACCAGGAGGCCGGTTCTAAACCCACCTCCTGACCCTCTTTTTTAAGGTGGACATACAAAGGTCATTAACAGACCCCAATGTCTCACCGGTTTGACAAACAGCTCATCAATTCATGAAGGAGTCGAAGGAATCGACATGAGCTAATTTCCCACAAGTCTATCAAAGACCGGGACATGCTCAATTTCAAGGCATTGAACAAATTCCGGAATGCCTATTAAAGGCTGGGACATGTTCAAAACAACAAATTCAAATTGATCTCAAGACCGACAGATGCTTGATACCAAGTTGATAGAATGGATGTCATGATATTGTATTATGTTCGGTGCAAATTCAATGAAAAAAAGGAGTTCAATGACCTCATGAAATGATCGGAATGCAAACATAAAAGAAAATGTTAATTGAATGTTCAGATCAAGAAAAAAATCTGTAATCCGAAAGTCTGAAAACTGTAAAAAAAAAAAACTCTGAACATTTAAAAATCTGAAATCCGTCAATCTGTAAAAATCACAAACCGAAAATCAGACTTGAAGCTGAATTTTCTGAAATCTGGAATCACCTCTGAAATTCAGAGATTAAAAATCTGAAATTGGAACTTGACAAATTGAAGATTAAAAATCTGAAATCTGAATTTGTGCAGAAACCCATTTACAGAATCTGGAAATCGATTAAAATGCAGAATCTGCAAGAGATATGGAGTCTGAAATTTGAAAAGATCAAATTCTGAACTTCGTAGCTGAGGTTCGAGATTTGAAATAAATCTGGGAACTCCAAATAAAAAAATGAGAAGTGCAGGATCTGAACTCCAAAATTTGAAATCTGAAATCTGAACAAACTTGAAGATAGCTAGCCGAAACTTGCATAAGAGAGAATCCAGAATCTGAAAAAGATTAAGAATCTGAGAATTGAAATCTAAAGTCTGCTAAGTCTGAAATTCAAAATCCGATCACTTAAATCAGAAACTTGTAATCTAAATCAGAAAATGCATGCACCGAATAGAATCTGCCAACTTTGCAGAAATATGAAAATAATGACTTAATTCACTGAACATAAAAATCCCAGCATATTCAAATTAAACTCAGTCAAGATAAACTTGTTTGAATCAATTAAAATTTGAACCTCACATCTAAACAAGGAACCGAAAACTGTAGATCTGCAGAATTTCAAGTAAAAAGAAAAATCTGAAATTCGGAAACACTAATCAAATTCGATTCCAACTCTTAAATTAAACTCGAGTTAATCTCAATCAAACAAGCCGTAATCTGTCAAATAAATTTAAACCAAGCAATTCAATGAACTTTGATTAACCCGAACCAGAACATTAACCAACCATAATGGAATCTGTAAACAGAATCTAAAAAAAATTAATTCTCAAGCAAATTTATAAAACAAAGTCATAACTCCTTAATGGGCCGGAACTCCCAAATTCAGTTCTTAATCAAGACTCAAACCAAAGAAATCTGTGGTCTGAATTCAAATGGATTAAAACACTCTTAAAATAAATTTCAAGTTCAATCAAATCAGTAAATAAGTTTAAGCCAATGAAACAAAACCAAATTATGTTAAAAAAAACATACAACCATAACTCAAACAATTCAATCTCGTGAATCAAATCCAAGATCAACTCTAACTAAATGATTCCAATGCAAGATAAACTTAAACTAATAATTCAGATAATCTGGAAGTCTTTTTCCAAACCAACCATAGTCCTTAAGCTAAGCCCAAATCCCATTCAAAATCAAATAATAAACGAACTGTCAAATTCAATTAAACAAACTCAAACTCAAACAGGATATAAATCAACAAATAACTCACAAATTAATCAAATTCAACTTAAATCAAATCAAATTCAAATCAAATCAACCAAAATTCAAACCAATCCAATTTAAAACAAACTAATTCCAAATAAAAATTTAAAATAAATTAAGTGCTTGCAGTCCATCAAGTTCATGGGGTTGTTTTCTCCTATGTGTTTGTATGAATGTTCATTTTTGTGGATGCGTCGTTCTTCTACTTCAACGAATTGCTATGACGGATAATCAAGGGTATTCGAGTATTCTCGATGTAATTAACGTCGGATCTTCGCACCATCCGACGGGGAGAGGTCAAAATAAATTTCAAAGAACCTAACAACCTCAATTTATACGTACCATTGACCTTAGCTAGTACTTTTATGGAATACCATCTATTTTCCTAAGAAGTCAATGCTAAGGTCTAATCAAATCTAATTCAAATTCAAATGGAAAATGAATTTCCAAAACAAAAGAAATCTTTTTAGATTTTGAGGTTACATCAATGTCCTTGAACTTATTTAACACCACATTGGTGCTTGCGGGGAACATCCTTCACTCTTGTTATTTTTTCAGTGTGTCTGGGATTTGGTGCAACACGTTGTAAAAATAGAACATCTCAACATTTATATCATTTGAATCTATATCATGAGATGTGACAATATTTTTATATTGAATGTCACTTACCATGGCCATAGAGGAGCCTGGCAAAGCATAAAGAAACTACAGTGAGGAAAATTAGATGGCAAAGGAATGCATTCATTCTATGAGAACTTTAAGAAGATTGTAAATGGAGACACTTCTGAACTCAGCACACTTCTAAAAAATGATATCACGGACGAGTCCTTTCACCTTTGTTGCAGACTTTTTCAGAAGAAACCAGGCATGCAGAATTAGTATGGATGTCAATAAATCTCCATGCCTGATGGATTTTTTAAAGTGTCCCTCAACTGATTGTGCAATGGTAAATATACTAATTTCTAGGTCAATGTTTGCTACAGTGCACCTTAGATAGATCAATACCTCAAGATGTATGAAGATTGAGCTGGTTCAGAATGGTCATATTGCTTAACCATTTGTGGTCTATTTGCACTCAGTTAGAATAAATATCAAAATCTGGAAATGGTAGAAAAGTAATTTATTTCCTGTGTAATCTATGTTAACCTTTTCCTTAAAGGTGGGTTCTCTCGGAGAAGTCTGCTTCCTCTGAAAATTAGTACTGGGGGTGGGGATTTAGAAAGCGTTCTACCTGTGCTTATCTTAAATAAATGCAGTCTTGTGACTCTGAATGTCTCCTGGCATATTTGAAGAATCCGTCTTCCATCTTTTTCTTGATTTTAATATGATTACTGTATTCTAGAAAGCTTTCTTTGGCGTGATGAGAATTTATTGGTACCATCTGGATACATGCAAAAGTTCATGATCTATTGGAACTTGGAAGGAGCGTAATGGACAGGGTGTTAATATTTAGACCTGGATTGTGTCTTCTGGCTATGGTCTGGGCCATTTGAAAAGAAAGAAACAAAAGATGTTTCAACCATGAATTTGGATACATTCTTCCATTTTCAGTAGATATCTTAACTCTTACGTTTTACCATGTATTCAGTTTTTAGTCAATTTGATCTTAAGGATGACCCTCCTCTTATTGTGAAGCTTAAAGGATGGGAATCCTTTTTTATTTAAATCTACTCTCCTCAGACTCAGGTATATTTCCTTTGTGTGTGTTGACCTGTTTATTTTTGCTCCTCCCTTCTTCTGTCCAGAGTTGTTTCTTCACTTTCTTTTTTATCTTTGCCTCTACCCTCTATCTTCTTTGCCTCTTCCCTTCTTCTGTACTTTGTTTTCACTTTATCTTTTTGATAAATCATTAACACTTCTTTTTCATTTTAATGTGTTTGCCTATGCATTGTAAATTCTATTTCATAAATGATTTAGTCTGTAGTTGTCTTATATTATGAAACTCGTTCACAGAAAGCCATACTCTGGTCTTTATACAGTTTTAATGATATATGTTCTAAGTGAAACATAGAAATAGCAAAGCTCCAATTTTCACTTTTCTTCTACAGTTCATATGAGAAAAATCGTTAGGATATTGTTAAAAAATGAACAAACTGTTGCTGTAATCCTGAGAAAGTTATTCATCACAGTATAAGTACTGTATTACGGTAAAATATTCATTGTAGGACTTTCATTTTCTAATAGTTTGGCCTCGCATTTGTCTTAGGGAGACGAGGCAACAAAAAAGGAAAGCTCAGAAGTGGAAGATGCAGAAACAGAATCCAACTCTTTGGATGGCCCTGATACATCTTCATTTACAGCATTTCTTATGTCACTCTTATCATCAGAAAACTCTAATGGCCATGATAGTGAGGAATATGAGGAAGCCAATGCCAAAACGAATGAGTTTGTCTCATCATCTGCGAACAATGGAAACTCTGGAAAGAAAGGTATATTTGTAAGAGGAAAACAATCACTAGGTAAGGTTTTTCATAAGGCATCTCGAATAGCAGGTTATAGAGACAAAAAGTTGGAGCAGAGGGCAGAGCATGGTTGGACAAGCACCTCAGTTCCTCCACCACAAGAACCAATGCCCATGAGCAGTCCAAAGAACACTGTATCACAACCTAATCTTCCAGAAATTTCTGAACCATCGTTGCTTCTGTCAGAAAGTATGCGAAATGGCCTCTATATTTCACTACCTGCGGTAATACGAGGGAAAAATTGGGTCCTGCTCTATAGGTAACTATGTGCATGCTATTTACAGATTACCATTGTTATCCACATAGAATCTGGCTTTTAGTTGGTTGTATGGTAAGAAAATTCCAATTTCTTGAGATCTATCTTCATGCAGCACCTGGAGGCATGGGATATCATTATCAACATTGTACAGAAGAAGTATGCTCTGTCCTGGTTTCTCTCTATTGGTATGTTATCGTATAGCTTCAAATCAATAAGCCGTGTATTTTGATTATTAGCTGTCTTTAGTGTTGACTTAACATTGTTGACTTAACGTTATTGTCCTTTTTTCAACCTTTACATAACAAAATTTTGGTTCACATGCAACTTTTGAATCATATTAGTGTCAAAGACCAAAAAAAGAATCGTATTGGTGTCAGATGAGTTCATTAGGAACATTACCACCTTTTTTTTGAAGGCCAAGAGGCCTCAGCTTCTATTAATACTGGAAAGCAGTAACAAAGTCGCAACAAAAAAGAAAAGGACATACAGGGGGGATGGAGAGGCTCTACTACTGAAATGATAGATGGACCAGGAGTTAAAAAAATCTCAAAGGAAGAAAGAAATTCGTCAAAGTAGCTCTGTCCAGAAATCTGCCTGAGTGAACAAAAGACCAATCTTCAGCAAGAGTAGACATCAAAATCAGGATCTGCTTTGGGTTCTCATAATGATTTTCAAAGATCCTTTTGTTCCTCGTATGCCAGATAGCCCACAACATGGCTGGTAAGACAAAATCCCAGATGGCTTCAGCAGACCAGGGGTTTACCGTTTACGGCGGACCACAATAGAATGAGAGTGGTGTTATTGGGCTAGTACTACTGCAAGTTCCAGCTCGTCAAAAAAGTCCTCTAAAGCAAATTGATAATACCACACCTACAGAAGAGATTGTCCACATATTCCTTCATCAGGCTACAAAACGCACAAGTGGGGATATTAGAGAAAATCTTTTTGAGATGACCCTTGGTTGGTACTCTTTGTTTACAAATCTTCTAAAAAACAGTTTTATTTTGATAGGCAAGAAAGGCTTCCAGAAAACATGGGACCACGGAACTTCCTTAAGATTTAGGAAATGCCAGCTGGATCAGAAAGCATGGCTTTGAACTTCTCTTTTTTTCCCTTCCATCTGTAACAGACATTGATCTGTTAACATATTTGGCATTAGGTTGTTGGAGACCGGATGGGTGCTGTATTTGGTGGTCTAGTTGAGGCACCACTGCGTCCATCCAATAAGAGGAAATACCAGGTGCGCATGATGTGTTCAAATGTTGTGCCATTATAAGTTTGGTAAATGGACCTAGAGTGATCCATCACTGTGCAATATGATTTGACAATTTCAGGGAACAAACAACACCTTTGTCTTTTCAATTATGTCCAGCCAGCCTGTTATATTTCGTCCAACTGGTACTGAAGACCTCTCCTGTTGACTATGTATGCAATGCCAAATACATGCAATTCTAAGCAGAAGTCCATACAGGTGCAAATCGCTATTTCACGTTGTGCTCGGCTGAGTACCTAGCACTTGGAGGTGGTGGGCACTTTGCACTTTACCTGGATGGTGACCTGTGAGTATTTTGCTACCCATGCTCATGCTTCCCGTGTACCAACATATATCAGTCTCTTTTAGTATCAAGATCATTGAGTATGCCATCCCTCTACTTTTTCCATTTTTGCAGTTTGACTGGGTCCAGTTCTTCATCGGACACATTTGACAATTCTTGCCTTGCTCATTCCGAAGACTTTGAAGTAAAGGAAGTTGAGGTGTTGTTATCAGATGTTTACTTCTACATTTTCCTATCAAATCAATCTTTAGTGTTTTGCACTTCTATGTGAACTTGCGGCGGATTAAGTCCTATGTTCCTTTGAAATGCAGTTATGGAGCTTTGTTTATGCGTCAAAATATGAAGAAACATTGGCACTGTGTCGGACAGAAGCACATGGAATCTGCAGATGGTAATGTTTTGCGGAAGTGCCTTTTGGCATATTCTGGCTCCTAACAGTTCCCCACTTCCTACGTCAGAGTAGTATCTACTATCTACCTTCTTCTGAGAGTTGCTGTACATGTCCCATCCCATCAGCTTTTCCATCAGGATGTACATAATCTTTTGCTGTTCTTGTTGTTGCTACTGTTGTAAGATAACAATGTTTCTTGATTGTGAAATGTATGTATCTGACGGTATCTAATAATTCTCTTTTGTCAGACAAGACTTCGTTTATGAGCCTGTTTGGGACGGGCGTTCTGATTGCAGGTGGAACTATAACAGTCTTATCTTGTATCCTCCCCCGCCCCCAATTCTTTGCTGTTCTTCGAAAACCCCTTCCTCATCATCTTCTGATGGATCAGAAACCTTTGCAAGCTCGGGCATTTGATGTAAAAAATTCGGCCGGAAAATTTTGATATTCTGTTAGGAATCAACCGTTCGCAGGTGATGAGAGGCGACTTCAAGTGCACCTACTGGCTGACGAATCATCACGGATTCACGAATAACTTCGTGTGCGGCGGCGAGTCTTCTGTCTCGGCCGCCATATATCCTCGAAGGCGGGTATCCGGAACCCCCGTCTCCGCGAAGCAACAGCTACCCTCCGAAACCTTGATAGAACCAGGACGATGAAACGCAATGGACGGGCAATACGTCACTTCTAGATCTCGATATCATCGGAGAGGCATGCGCCGATCCGTCCTCTCCGTCGAACGGCAAGCTGAGAGCAGCAAAGCACCTCGTTTTCCCTTCGGCCCCATGCGCGCGATGATTCCAGGAACTCACCTGTTCAAGGGATTAGGATGCTCGCCGTAGCTCTCGTTTTCGATGCCGACAACGAACCCCAGGTACAACAACGAGAAAAGGCGCCTCCGCGCCGGTCGTCCATGTCTCCATCGCCCACGGTGGCATGACCTAAGAGCGATCACTGTCCTCAAGATCGAGGGGAGGATCCTGGTGATGAAAAGCTCGTCTTTTTCCTTCTTGTCCACCATCTTCCTGCATATAACGATTCATTTCATTCTTGGGCAAACTGGTGTGCATCAAGCATCTCCTTTTGACCCCATTCAGTAAAAAAAAAATGTTGAAGTGAAGAGTTTTCTTTTTTTGGTCACGAGTGGCCTAGTGGCCCAGAGACCCGCTGCGCCGCGGGTGGCGAAGGATCGAGCGGCTCGATCCTCACAGGTCACCTCCCCCCTCGGGGGTGCCCGGCTTCACGCCACCGGGAGGCTTCGATCCCCCGCCCTGCGCCCCCGGGCGCAGGGACGGTGCCAGTCGAGCCATGCTTGACCAGCATACTTAGATTTGCCTGAAAATGATGAGATTTAAATGTTATTTGAAGATTTTAATTTGTGTCTGAGGGATACTGAGAATTTTCTTAATAAATTTTCCCAACTTGGACTCCTAGCTAAGAAAATTAGTTTAACAAAAGAATGCACTGATCCAACATCTTTAATGACAAGTTCAATTTATCTAGTTCTCTCAACGATGTGTCCATGGACATCACTCCACCTTCTCTCCCTATGTTCACATTCCCCGTAAGTTTGGATCGCCTCCTCCGGACAGAGAAGGGAACAGCCATAGTCACCAATGAGCGACTGTCACAACCCAGTCTACTCACGTGGGTGTTTTTTTTTTTTGGTCATCTCAGGAGAGTGGAGGAGACGCCATCTGTCCATGCGATTGACCGAGACATATTGGGTTGCATACACAGCACTTACTGTTAGGAAGAAATAGCCAATGTATGGGTGATGTGAATTATGTTATACCGCATGACAAAAAATAAAAAGGAGAAGAGTTGCGTTTACCAAATATAAAAATATCCAAACTTTTATTCTTAGCTTTTTTTTTTGTTTTTACAATACTTTATATTTTTAAATTTTATTGCAATTTTATGTTTTATTAATTGTACGTCATTAAATGTTAATAGATCAAATTTAAAAGTAGGCTACCTATTTTTAATAATAGTATTAAAATTTATAAATTTTCAATAAAAGTAGACTGTCTATTTTAATAGAAGTTATCGTTATCGGAAATAATAGTTTGAAATGATATACGATTTATCAAAAGTTAATTTTATTAATAAAACGTGGACTGTGATTATTCATTCTCTCTCTTGCCAATACAGGGGTAACTGGGTTATTTGTGAAAAAGTTAACAACATTGCGAGAGGATTCAGACTGAAGTTATGCAAATTACAAAGAATGGATCTTCCATTAAATATTTTCTAAACACAGGACCCCTGTGAAATACTTCCGGAGGGTTGGGCCTCCTGTCAATTTCTTCGTTATTTATTTTTCATGATTAATTTAAGTTAGCATGGATTACCCTAACCCCCCTGGAAATAAAACATTTAAATTAAGAAAAATGAAAATATTCAAATATATCAACTGATAGCTTTTGACACCTAGAGACAAAGGGATGTATGCGCAAATATGTTCTTTTCAGATATATAAGGAGACGTGATCATTTATAAAGGTACATGTAACAGATTACATAATTATTAATATAATTTATAGATAATATTAAATTTGAAAAAGAATTTCTATGTTAGGAACTTAAGGACCTGTTTGGCACCAAATTTTTTTGGAGATAAACCAAGTTTATCCCTTAAAATTTGGGAATAAACCTGATTTATTTCCAAATTATTCTGGTATCAAACATAGCTTAAAAATTTTTACAAAAAGCAAACAAATGCACCATACAAATAATTCAAAACTCGACTTAATTGAACAAACTTTTGCTAAACTTAATACATTCGAAAGTAATTCAATTAATATTCAATTAAATATGTATTAAAAATAAATTGTAGATACGAATAATTATATATTATCAATTTCAAACATGAAATAAGTCGAAATAATTTCTGATTTAAACTTATATTCGGAACTAGTTTTATAAATGAGTTAAAATCAACATTTTACAAATAAATTTAGGTCGATCTCGAGTTTTATAAATGAGCTTTAATCGAGTTCGAACCCGAACACAAGAGTCGGTGTTACTATTTGAATTTGAACTCGAGCCCGACTCCGACTAAATAACAAGTCAAGTTTAAACAAGAGTTTGAATATAAACTTGAAAATCTCCTTCAAAAGTTAAAATAAATGAGTTAGTTGGATCTAGATGTTATTGAACAAAGTCTTCTTTCCGAAGGTAAAAAAAAGGGTATATATGCAACAAGTCTCCGTCAATAAAGGATATTAAAACAAATTACACTGATAAAAGGGGGACCGGAGTGCCAGTGCAGGAGAGGTACGAAGGGACTGTGGCTGGCGCAGGGCAGGACGCCGAAGGAGCCCCTCCGCCATTAATCTCCGTGCCCGCCGTGAATCCAAGGAAGAGGACAAGGCAGGCGGCAGCACGTCGGAGAAGGCGAAGCAGGCCCGGGCGGAGATGGACTACGTCTTCAAGATGGTGGTGATCGGGGACTCCGCCGTCGGCAAGTCGCAGCTCCTGTCGAGATTCTCCAAGAACGAGTTCAGCGCCGATGGCCGGGCGACCGTGGGGGTGGAGTTCCAGACCAAGACCATCCTCATCGACAGGAAGATGGTCAAGGCGCAGATATGGGACACCGCCGGCCAGGAGCGCTACCGCTCCATCACCAGCGCCTACTACCGGGGCGCCCTCGGCGCGCTCATCGTCTACGACATCACCAAGCTCCCCAGCTTCGAGCAGGTGCCGCGGTGGCTGGAGGACCTCCGGGCCTACGCCGACCCCGGAATCGTGGTCATGCTCGCCGGGAACAAGTGCGACCTGCGCGAGATGCGGGCGGTGCCGACGGACATGGGGAGGGGGCTGGCGGAGAGGGAGGGGCTGCTGTTCCTGGAGACCTCCGCCCTGGACGCCACCAATGTGGAGAAGGCGTTTCTCTCGGTTCTGGAGCGCATATATCGGACGGTCAGCCGGAAGTCGCTGGGCGTCGACGAGCCGCCGCCGCTGGTACTCAGGTCCTCCTGGAAGGGGACCAAGCTGGACTTGCCGGAGAGTGGGCGACGGTACCCTTGCTGCGCAGAGTAAGTAAGGATCCTCGTGATCGACCTCCCTTCTTGCTGTTATTCCGCCTTCTGCTGTTTCGACTGAACCGGTGGGGGTGGAGGGGCTGCTGCCTTCCACAGAGAAAAACCTTGCAACCGATCACATATTTATCTTGTGCGGAAAAGAAACTGGAATTATCTGTAAATACTGAGATGAAATGCAGAGAGATGCCATGCTGCAGGGAACTGGTTTGGCTTCTGCAAAATGAGAAAGCATGATTTGTTATGATTGTTGATGTATTTGTCTTTTTAATATTTATGTCGGTAATCTATCAGGTTTAGAAAATAAAAGTTCAGGGCATCTGAAGGCAAGCCTTCAATCGATAAGAAGATATTTTTCTTAGAAAGATAATGATCATCTATCTGAAGATATGATGGCTGTAATGGATTACAAGAAGTAAGAGCTTGAAAATCAGATCGTGTTAAATAAATAAGTCCCTCTTCCTCTTCAACCGGATAATTCGTAGATGGGTGTTTGGTTGCATGATAATTTTTTGTACACTTTCATGATAAAAAATTGTATTAAAATAAAAAGTGAACCAACTCATGACATAAAATTATCATGTTTGGAGGGATGTGATTACAAAAAGGAGTAACTACCACACATGACCAAACAAAGTGGGGGACCACAAGAAAAAAGAAAGAGGTGAGACCCTCTTTTTTTTGTTTAAGAAGAAAATCACTTTTAAAACATAAAATTGTCATGTTCACCAAACACCTCTTTTAACAAGTTTTCTTACAATTTTTAAAAATTAAAACAAAAACTTTCATTATCATGCAACCAAACACCCCATTAGCATTCAATTTTGTCTGTCTTATTTTCAAGCATGCATGGTTTGAGTTGTATTTGCACGATGATCCAGGACAATTTTGAACAGGTAACGAAACTGATTTGGATTTGTTACACATTAAGTCTCGGCTAAATTTTGAGCTGAATTTCAGATATATATTTGGTCCTCCATCTACCTTCAGGGAAAAAGGACAGAGCTGCTCACATAAAGCTGGGAATCCATAATGCTGTAATTTTGTGTATTTTTTGAATGAACACAATAATTTAAAACTGAAAAAAATGAAACTCAGTTAGACATCTCTTCATGGCATTCAGATAAATGTTTCTTCTTAATTCACTGGATAAGGTTAATCATGTTCCTTCATACCATTGTATGAAACGATAGTCTGTTGACTTGATAGGACCCTGAAACTTTCACCAATGATTGACAGAATCATGCGTCATCGATTTTCTTCTTTTGTGTTTCCATACAATCTCCATGATATGAATAACATTCTCACATTAGTTCAGTCTTCATGCTTGCTTGTCTAACAATCATGCATCATCGATTTTCTTCTTCTGTGTTTCCGTACAATCTTCATGATATGATAAACATTCTCACATTAGCTCAGTCTTCATGCTTTCTTGTCTAAATTTTGTTGTATTCCAATGCTTGGAATTTTGGAGTCTTGACTCCCATGTTCAAATCACCTTTATTTTCTTTTTATTTTCTTGTTGACTCTCTGCAAATAGCCAAATATTGCATTCATGCTTGACAAATCTATGAAATTTTAGCCTAGCATACAGATAACATTTGAAAGGCAAGGGGAGAGGATTTGATACAAGGGAATGGAAGTCTAAGACCCTGTTTGGTCACTGTATTAGATCATCATATCGGTATTACCTTTGATATTTGATTGTCTAAATTCTAGTTCTGGCATGTCTAGTATCAATATCAAAATTGTACTGAACAACTGCCTAGAAAAGCTTTAAGACTTAATAATTGTTTTTCGGAATACCATAGCTTTGACTACTGATGCCATCAAAACTGATCCACATATTGGCTCCAAGCACGATGGTAAGTCTGTTTCCTAAAACAAAAACTCCAAGTATCTAAACTGTGGCAAAATGTACATTCTAAACATAATGGTTTTCCTTGTATTTGCTACCTGTTTCAAAATAACGTACTGAATGATGATCAGGTTACGAACGTGTATTAGTTTCTTCATGCTAACAAAGCAAATGAACTCCAGAATGCACTATAGCAACCCTTGATGACAATCTTAAATACTTGTATCTAGGATCTTTTTCTATAAATTTATCATCTAGATTGAAAATCATTATTCTCACATCTTGATTTAAGCATATAAGCCATACAATCTGGATAATCTTAATTCTTTTACTTAAATTAAACAATCCCTATCTTCGTACATCAGCCACATTTTCAAAAGCTTACTGTGACCTTAAGTTGGCATCATCTGGCTACATAACATTGGGAATGAGCAAGAAAACAAACGTAAGACGTGTTTATTGAATTGAGATATAACAGCATTTTCGTGCATGAGTAAAGAAACAAAAAGAAATCATGTAAAATTTATATATGCAATTTTACAACAGTGTGTCTTATTTATATGGAACACATGATATGTGGAGTATAAGATGGGAGATACTCAATGTATGGAGTAAACAAGTCACCCTATTCCTAATAAGCTTTTAAGAGGAATCCAGCACACTTCACCTAGGACCTGTTTGATTGGGCTGATTGAAGGTCTAATGTCTGATTCGGGCAGACATTGGACCATTCAGATAGTTTGGTTAAACTTCAATACATCTCTTGCATCTTAAAAACCCTCTTTAAAGTAAGTGAGAGGAAACAATTTTATTTTTTTTCCAGACGTAGAGGTCACATCTCTCTGCTGCAATGAGAGAGGTCTCTTTCCTTCTCTGCAGCGTAATTCTGCACAACCCACTATCCTCGCTGCAGCATGGTTGAATGATTGAATCCATCCCTCGTTGTTTCCTTTCTTTCTATTTGCTTGTCTTGTCTGTCCATTTCATCTCCATATTTCCGAGTGCTCGTTCAATTTTTGCTGTTTAAGGTTGATTGACCCTCCCCCTCCTTTTTAGCATTTATCAATATGTATTTTGCTATTTTTGTTATGCTTTACATTTCTTTTTTCTTTGTACCATCACCCCTCCTTTTAATCACTTTTAATGTTAATATGATTTCTATTGTTCTTTTTTTTATTTGCATTTTCAGTATGCATTCATTTGTTTTATTTTTTATTATTTTCTTTTTATTGCTGCTATTATTTTTTGTGCTATTATTTCTTTCGCTCTTTTTTTAGCTTTGTTCATTCTTTTTTTTCCTTTCTTGGTTTGATTTTCTATCAAACCAAATTGAACACTTATATCTTAATTAGGTTTAGTTTTTTTTCGCCACAAGTTGAGCTTAGATGTGAGATCTAAAGCCCCAGTTGGTACGGAGATAAAATTTATGGGGATAAGGATAAATCACTCTTTTGACTATCTTTATCCCCATTGTGTTTCATTTGAGTTAAGATATATTTAAAGTATATCTTTGTCTTAGGTTTGGTATGATATATGATTATTAATTTTAAAATTAATATTGATACATAAAAATTATTTTATTATTGATATAAAATTTGAAACTTATATCATAAATAATACATAAATGATATTGCAAAACATTCTATGTACTAGATGGGATGACTATCCCTCGAAAAAATATTTAAGGATAAAATATCACATGTACTAGATGGGAATGGGATGAATTATCCTTCATTTTATCCTCATGTTTTAGGATAAACCGGATTAAGTTAATCCATGTTAAATCCCATTTTGTTTGCAAAATAAACGGGGGATTGAGGATAAACCAGGTTTATCCCTGTTTCTCCTAATAACAAACATCGTCTAGAGATTAGATTTTCAGATTCAGCTCAAACAAACGTCACTTTATAAGTAACCTGTTATCTGGATGCCAGGTTGCTTGGTCAATACTGGAAGGGTACACCTAGTCTGGTGCCTCTTTCAGGAGGACTAAACTGTTATACTAATAATAATCCAGAGAACAAAAAGGTGTAAACAAAGAGGAGGAAAGATACAAGGTCGAAGGCTAGTTAAGGGTGCGTTTGTTTCCCTGTACAAGTATTTGAATGTATCTGGTTTTCAGGAAAATAGAATCAAGCCTTTCATTCGGTTGCTTGTAAACGACGGCCAATGAAAAATGTTTTCAGTTGACCAGTTACGGATCAGCATTTTGGCAATCCATGAAAGATGAGCGGATGCCATTTTCTGTAAGTGTTAAGCATTGTAACCTCTCTCACTCCTCGTGTACTGTAATACATGATATGCTGAATTTTCAGCTGGCGCAATATGCAAGTGTTTTCAAGACAAATAATTTCCGAGAAACCAAATAAATGTACCATGTTCTAAGTTTTCTTGAAAATTTCATCTCCGTGTATCATGTTTTTCTACATTTTGCTTTTATGTGCAATGTTTGAAGGGCCTTGCTGAGTTAGGAAGAAGAACGAGGATTCTCCCCCTGTTTGATTTGACCTTTAAATTAATTTGTTGTTGACAGGAAATTCTTACCCACCATTTGATGGTTTCAAGGATTAAGACCCTGTTGGATGGCACTATTAGACATCTATCACCGTCAATTTTAAAGTTGATATCGATAACAATCGTTGAGAGTTGTTTGACTAATTGTATAAATTTTAAAATCTATAATATAAACAAAAACATGTTATGCAATATTAAATGCCGTCTGGTATCTATTTTGATATTGAAATTTCATTCTCTGGAAATATTAATATCGATATTGACATAATATCATTTTCGATATTTCAACCAACCAGGTTCTAGATTAGTTGAGATGTGACCTTTGAGGCATAAGTTACAATGCAACGACAATTTATTGTTCTATTATCACGATGGTACCGCCCAGTACGCTGTAGAATATTGCTATAAACTTGCTAAAAAAATATAAAGAGAAATGAGAGTTAGAATGGAGCAAATCAAAAAGCGGCGACGAATACCGGGTGGCATTTTACTTTGATATTTTATAATGTTCTTATTATGTTTGCAGTAATCGTGTACGGAGCCCTGACAACGTCACAACACCGAGAGACAAGCCCCAAACTGAAGTGAACTGAAAGAAATAACGTACAGATAGAGATATCACATCTCATTTCAATGCCCGAAATTGAAGAGCTTCCGGAGGAATGAGTACGAAGATAAACGGTCCAAGCTCAGCACCATGTTTGATTACATGATAGAATGAATATCAACCACAAAAATATGTTCTTACAGCAAAACTTGTTAAACGTGTCTTCCGCGATCATCATAAAGGCATTCTCCTAAAAGAATTCTACTAGGACCAAAAAAGAGAGAGAAAGCTAATGGGGTGTTTGGTTGCATGATAATTGAGGTTTTTATTTTAATTTTTAAAAATTGTAAGAAAACTTGTTAAAAGAGGTGTTTGACAACCATGACAATTTTATGTTTTGAAAGTGATTTTCTTCTTAAACAAAAAAGAGGGACTCACCTCTTTCTTTTTTCTTGTGGTCCCCCACTTTGTTTGGTCATGTGCGGTGCTTACTCTTTTTTGTAATCACATCCCTCCAAACATGATAATTTTATGTCATGAGTTGGTTCACTTTTTATTTTAATACAATTTTTTATCATGAAAGTGTACAAAAAATTATCATGCAACCAAACACCCCATAAGGCTCACTCTTTCGGTTAGTTACACACAGCCTCTTCTAGTTTTGTTATCGTCTTTCACCAAATATGAAAATGTTATGTTTCCACGAATCTTGTATTTTACGTTAACATATTATTCTATCACAAAAAGATACAAAAAATGTTTTTGTGACCAAACACCTTATAATAATAATGAAGTGTTTCGTGGTGTTCACTTTCTATATGTTTTTGCCATAACATGTCGAAATAGATTTTAAGTTAGAACATAAAGCTATGAAGTCAGATGAAAAATAGTATCTTGTAAAATATAGACAACGCATTAACAAAAAAATGGGAGACCACAAAATAAAAAAATGAAAGATTGTACATCTTTTTTTTCCGGAAAAGAATTTTCTCTACAAGAACATGTTTTGTCTTAACTATCAAACACTGTTTGGCAAATTATGTTGTAAAAATAATTTTTATAATAAAAAAATGGCATGAAACCAAACATGCCCCGGAGCCGCAAGAGTTGAGATCCAAAATCTACTCAGTGGACATGCATAGCTCTTGCAGCTGCTTTGGTTGAAACACAAAATCAAAATTAGCAACTTTTCACTACCGTCTAGATGCAGACTGCAAGCATGTTAAAGATTGTAGAACCCTGTTTTTTGATAGAATGCAAAATAGTAGCCTTTTCTGAATCATATTTTGACATTAGCTGTTCTGTCGTTCATTAACGAAGAGGTTTAAATGAACCCGATCTCACGATCTTCAACAAATATCACAAATGCCAAAATCAAGTTTCCAGCCCATTTTGCCGGTTTGGAAACAACTCTACCATTATTAATTTTAGACTTGATGTTGATATAAATTCTCAAGAGATGCTTGACCATTGATATCAATTTTGCAATCTGCGGTACGAACAAATCATGATATATAATACAAGTATCATATTGATATTCTACCTTTTAGAAATACCAACATCAAAATTGATAATACTATTTTTGATACTCTAAATTAAACAAGACATTGCAAGCATAACTGAGACCGTCCACGTCTCAGTTGTCTCTCGAGACAACTTGAAATTGGTCTTCATTTTAACTCTAATAAGAACGTAACCTTGAACCAAGGTATGTGGGGTCGGGGGCTGGGACCAGATCGGTTGGGCTCAAACCGACCCGGATTGGCCAGTATCGAGACCCAGATCAGGCCGGAGTCAACCGAGGTTGTAATAATAAAATAATAATTTTGAAATATCTACTGGGTCGAGGCCGTGGAGTTGGGATCAGGTTAGTTGACCCAAAAACTGACCAAGTCAGGCCCGAGTCATGACCCGGGTCACGACCCGCATTCCATGCTCTCGACATTGATTTTCTGATAAACATGAGAAAATGAAAAATGGGCAAAAGAACAAAGAGACTGATAGATGACGGTAAGCGGCGCTCAGGAACAATATAACTGTTTCTACAAGCCAAGATTGCTTTCTTCCTTTCTCAACTGTTAAAAGCTTCCCTGCAATATTAAACTTGCCAAAAGATGATACAATAAGAAGAGAAAAAACAAAAGGATATGGCCAACAGATCTTGGAACTTCGCATCGAGATGGTGGATTAACAGAATCCCTTGTAGAAGCTTTACATAGAAGGACAGAGCTTCCTGAGCTTTCTAGATGCAAATCCCATGTTGCACCGAGAAAACCTCCTACAACAAATGAAGGAAAAAAGACAGATGGTTAAATTTAAAGGCTTACTAGTGTGGCAAATACTTCGACTCAAAACAACTCGTACAGATAATTTGGTTGCAGCGATCACAAACAACCAATGTACAAATACACCACTTTTCTTCTTCCACCCGCAAATATTCAACAAATTTTGGAGTAATTCGTCCTCTTTGACTGCCAAATAGTAGTAATAGTGCATAGCTGCGAAGGCATTAGATCGCCCGCCTTCTTAGAATACAAGTGTGCTTCTAATTTATTAACATATCAGATATGGCTGTGAAATTTTAAAAATTATACAAACTAGAAATGGGATCTAGACGTTCTTCTGATCAAGCTCAAATGTTTGTAAGAAAATGGCGACAGTTTGGAAACACTCATAAACCCTATTAGGACAAGGGGATGAACCGTTACATAATAACGGACCCACGTTATTTTCTTTCTGATTGTTTGTCGTACAACTAGAAAAGTGTATTCATTAACTAAACAAGATACAACTTTTCAACTATGGTTCTTAGATTTATTAGGTTCTGAAATTCAAAATCTGAATTTTAGAAATATTAGAGCTTTCTTGACATTGGACACCAGATCAGATATTTTAGAAAGAGGACTGATCCTTTTCAATTAAATATAATTCTGTTTTCACATAGGGAAAATGGATTAACTAGACGAAGTTGGCATTGGCCAATTCCCGACTAAAAATCAAAATTTTCTTATAAATACTAGATTCTCCATAAGTAAATTTTTTTTGAGAAGTGGTGAAGAAGATCAAAGAATATTTAATTTTTTTTCACAGAGCTTATTTAGAAACTGTTGAACATTTGTGCATTACATGGGAATCTCCGTCATGATCCTGAAGGTGTTCACATCTGCATATTTCAGATAACGAATGGTACATCTGTGTATTCTGCAAGCTGGAATTTCTCAAATCCTATAATACCTGCCTCCGCCTATTCGATTGGCCAAATGTAGAGAAAGAAATAACCAACTTGTTAGGCCCAAACTCTAGCACCTCTGGAAGTTACAAGGTATTCTGCTAATAATGGATTGGACCTTGTGTTACACATGAATCACTTCAAATGAATCTGTATTTATATTTGTTTTGAGGCTGAGATATAATGTTGTTATAGGAGGACAGCAATTGAGTATCAAAATATTTGATTATGTTACCCCGAAATCACTTCTGGTGAATATGTTCTCTTATATCCGTTGTGGGTTCAAGGATAACTTCTGTTGTAAGGGGGAGATGACTGTAAATGTGAATACATGATTTCCTTCTGCAGGTAAAGTGCCTTTTATAACCATCTTTGCTAGGATTCATCATCATCCCTAAGAATCAAATTTTCTTTATGTTTCTTACAGAAATCTAACTTAAAAAAAAAAACTCTTGCCTATAGATAGTGAGTATCAAGAATAGTCTAGGTGCACAATCATCCACATGTTATGATAGTTTTCATATTCCTGAAATAGCAAACTTCAACCGTTTAAAGTGGATGCCAATTTGAACAAAGAAAATAACATAAATAAATAAATAATAAAGAAAGACATGCATGGTGATACCAAAGAAAAAGGTTCATGATCCCAGGAGTGTTGATTATAATGAGTACTAAAACAACAGAAAGTGAAGGATGCAATTGCAACTGCACAACTGTTCAAAAAAACACAAGGCAAACCAAACTAAGGATGTGCATAACATCAAGTGACCATTACAATTACATGAATGAATGGCATTGCTCCGAGAAAATAAGGTTCCCAGTGGATAAAGCTCACCTAGAAAGGCAGAAGAAGTTGTCACTAACAATCATCAACACTTCACAATAATTTACCTTGGCTTTAGTCACTCCTGTCACTATCTTAGCTTCAGACAGCCAAATTGGAGTTACGAATATGGAGTATGTCTCCAACAAAAACACTAACATTTCCAAGGTCCCAACTAAACAGTATTAGCTATTCCAAATTGTGTTACAATAGAACATAATCAAATGGGAAAGAGTTTAAGAAATAAAGAACAAGAGCAATACTAACAATGAGTATTTTCTTCTGATGAAAGAAGAAACGTAAAACAAAAACATAATT
Source organism: Cryptocoryne crispatula var. balansae (assembly GCA_036172225.1). Taxonomy (NCBI): domain Eukaryota; kingdom Viridiplantae; phylum Streptophyta; class Magnoliopsida; order Alismatales; family Araceae; genus Cryptocoryne; species Cryptocoryne crispatula. Next base: position 8,130,647 of record CM069929.1, on the reverse strand, counting down.
AATTGCCCAATTTAAATTCTTAAAACATGGTTCTGAAAAAGAATACATTCTTGCATTATTCATCAAAGATAAAAAGTTTAGACTAAAACGTTAAAAAAACCCCTTGAGGATACTGAGGATACATCGAGGAAAAAATTGCAAAACCCAATTGGACCTCATACTGCAACAAGATGTCAACAAAAAAGGACATGAAGTAAATAGGTGACCCAAAATTATAGGTCAGGTTACCAAAGAAATAATGAGTACCTGGTGGACAGAGGCATGCAATACCTAAAAGAAAGGGGCAACGGCTTGCTGAGTGCATTTCCCTTAAACAGGAAGATGTTTATCTTTGCAGGCCGTCATGACCATCTACAGCAGTTGTCAGACTACATTTCTTGCTGGGAATGTCATCACCAGGAGCATCAAATAAGTTGTAAGGGTCATATCGGTCCTCAAATGTGATCTCTGTCTTAGAAACGTGATTTCTTCTTGTATTTCCATATCTTCTCTGTAATGCATGACCATATCGATCTTTACTTGTGGAAGTTGAAGATAGAAATGAACAATCATAGTCTTGAAAAGAATGGGAAGCAGAGTTTCTTTTATTTCTTCTATTCCAGCTGACTTCCTTCCCATCTTGCTCCCTGTGATGTGTACAAGTCTTATCTAGCGACCTGTAGCTTCTATAACTTGAAGTTCTTCGGTAAGTGAGATCCATATTTTCACCTGTATGAACATTTCTCTCAGAACCCTGAATTTCATCTATGTGTTTATGTTTTTGCACAACTTGGTCTGAATAAGGATCAGTCCTGTAAGCAGTCTTTCTGTGGAGATCCTCTGCCGCACGAGTCATTACATCATTATCTAAATGCTTCTTACGCAAAAATGAATCCCTTGAGCTAATTCTAGATTGTTCAAGCTCCTCATCTTTTACCATGTTTCCATCTATGTTAATACTAGCATGAAAACTGGTCTCTGAAATGGGCACCTCATTATTTGCAGTATTGATACTATATCCAAGCCCACCTAATTGCTTGATTTCTTCCATGTGCTCTTCAATAATGTCGTGTATTACCTTCACAGAAACAAGTTCAATATTAACCTTGCCTGTCAACAAAAAGATTATGGCAAAGGAATACATACATGACAGCAGAATGCCAACTAAAGATTCATTCATAGTCAGAAGGCCATATTGGTGGACAAAGACACAGTATAACACAATAACCAATTACGTACCAGACTTCATCCTATTTTTCTACCAACATAAACATCCTAGGCACCTAAAATATTTTAGTATCTCTCTTGTATTTTTTACTTATATATTCCATAAAATTAAAGAATTAAAAAAAATAAATCAGCATAAACATCTTCAAAGTAAATCATGGTTTTCTGTTACACAGCCTGAGATGAAATTAAAGTTTAAATATAACAAAAACTCTAGTCAGGAGAGGCTAATAAAAACGGGATGTACAAGGAAAGAATGAGATATACCAGATTACCTGGAACAAGCCAGTGAATATACAGTGATGGAACAGATATATATATATATCCTTTCTGTTATCCAACAGGGTTGAAATACTTGGCCAATTAATAAGGGATGGAATGGTATAGCTCACCATGAAGCCACCGGTACTAAACAACAAATATATAAAATGCGGAGCTCAAAAAATAATAAAACACACCTTTGTACACTAAGAGGTCTAAGATCCAATATTGCACTCATACAGACCTGTGTTGTTGTTCGCTTAACTTTCTTCCCACGGTAAGACATTCTTCGACGTTTATAATCCCGTGCCTCAGCTAAAAGCTCCTCCTTACTTTTAGTCCTTGATGTCTCCTTCAATTATCAAAGATAAAAAAAAATCAATGGGACTAAGTATGAAAGTAATAAAAAGCCAAAATGGCTATAGCAAAACAAAGTTGATGTCACACTTAAAAATAGGGTAATCATGCTTATGGTTGCAACATGATCAGAGGATTCTCTCTTTCCCTTTCTTCTTTTTCCTTTATTTATTTATTTATTTATTTGGGAAGGGGAGGAATGTTGGAGAGTACTGAAAAGAAAAAAAATTACAAATGCCTGACTAAAAGAAAAATAGATAAAAATTATAGAAAAAGGTTTATGAGATTCAGATTCTACAGGAAAAACATAAAGATTCATTCCCCTTTTGAATTTTTCATATCTATTTTAAACAGTTTGAGCCTTCAAAGATCTTATTAGTCAAACTTTTGGTATGCCATTATTTCCTTACGGTTTTAAAAGCAATTATTGAGTGTCTCATCAACAATATGGAAATAAAATTGCAATATTGAAAAGAAAGACTTTTATCTGCAAGAGATAGATACGTTTTCTCTCTGAGTATTGTTCAAAGCTTGCTTTTATATTATTTTTCTAATATCCATATCCCAAAAGAAGTTTGGAATAGATGGGAAATTATCCAGGCTACATTCTTTTGGTAGGGTTCTGGCGTTCTGCAGACAAGGAGTTACACTTAGTTGCATTGAAGGCTTGAAGCACTTTGTAAAGATGTTAAAAAGGAGTTGGATTAGTTCCTTTTGAGACAATCAATAATATTCTTTTATCCAAAATGCTTTTTAAAAAGAGACAAGAAAAGTATTTGAGCTGACGTGATTCATTCTAAAAACCCCTTAGCAATGAAAGTTGACCCAATGTCAACGTTCTTCGTCTGACAGAGTCTCCTGTATGGAGAAACATTCTTCAATACCTTCCAAACCTCTCCTTCAATTTGCATTGGTAATGATGAGTGTACCTTGTTTACAGAAGACAGATGGATTGGTAATTTGCTATTATCTTTGTTGTTCCCGAGTATGCAGCTCAGGAGATAGCAAGGTGGTTGAATTCTGGGATAACAGTTTACATGCAACGGATTGGAACACCACCTTTAGACAGAAAAAGCATGATGTGGCTAAGGTTTTCAAGTTTCTTTATCTAAATTGCTGAATAATTACATATGCAAAGCCCTTAACCAAGATATGATCAATCTCAAGTTCTCAACACAAAGAAGGGTTCCTAGGTAAAATCAGATTGCATTAGACTGCAGTTTGGAGGTACAGCGTTGGCTGCTGGGGAGTAAATGTGAAATCCACTTTCCCTGTCAATATCAGAATTTTCTTATGGAAGATCCAGAGGCAGACTTCCGACTAGAGTTTTTCTTAAGCAAGTAACAAGTAACGACAGTAAAGAATGCAAATTGTACTTCTTGTGGGAGCAAGAAGAAACATACTAACCATACCACCAACTCCATATAGCAAGTATCCTTGAAAGCCTGTGTGTAAAGTGGTCTGATTGTCAGGAGACTTGGCAGCGTTTTGGATGTGGAGTCAGTTGAATCCTTGAGGGAACTAAGCAGATTTGTGAAACCTGGACTAACTGCACTGTAGTGGGTCATATGGAGGTAATGCAACCAGCACATTTTCAAGAAGCAATCTAAAGTCCCGCATCCATTATTTTTTGTGTTTCTTCAATAAGAGCCGGCTCTTTGCTCATTTTTGGCTTCACCAGAATAATTACCTATTTTCTTATTAGTTTTTATAACTGGAAGAGCTTTCTCTACACAGGCCTTTTCCATCACTGTTGTAAACTGTTTCTTTCGGTCCCTTACCCTTTCTTTGTTTTCTGGGTTCTTCTCCCTGTTTGTCATTTACTTATTCACTCTTCAAGGAAGTGTGGCTTCTGCCACCTTTGGAACAATAGTAAACAGATTATTGTTGTAATTGACCAAGAACCAGGCCACAGAAAAGTAGAGACATTTCTTACTTCTTTCATGTTCTAGTAAAAATGTGGAGCTCTTGTTTCCAACTTCAAAAAATAGAATCACTTAACCTGGATTTATTTCTAATAAAAAGAGACAAAGAAGCTTGAACCGTTTTCCTTCTCTGTGGATCAATGCAAATATATCTTCCACGTGTTTAATCATATGACAGGTCACATTTTCAAGTTTCAGAGAACTACACAAATGATGGAAAAACAAAATAATTTTGAAGAAACAGAATTGCATTTATAAAAAATCATCCTAGATACTTTGAAAAATGAAATTCATTATCTTATATTGATTGTCAAGTGCATAGAAAATTGATGCATGAGATATCACCATCCGGTCCTGTCACTCCGAATTGACACTTGCTCATCTACATACCTGGTTATGTGGTTTTTGCCAAATAAGTCCATCATTCTCCATTATAGGCCTATAATCAGCTCTTCTAGCTCGTATTTCAGTCGCCCTTCTTGACAAATTTGAACATTCAGTTACTCTGAAATAGAGTATGACTATTAGATACAAAAAATATGAGAAGAAATAACTACTCCGAAAAGTAGGTAGTATCATACAAGAAAAGAAACAATAACCAAGAACAAATGATTGATTTATATTTATGTATTTAGATCAACTACAGAGAGTAACGCCCATGATACTAAGCTTGCTGAGCTTTTCCAAATTGGTGCTAGTAAAGTAGACGTTGTAGACCTTTTTTTTGAAGGCAAGCAGTCAAGCACTAAACCACAATTCCCCGAATAGAAATAAAGTACGAACTGTGACATGAAGAGAACAGCTTTATCAAGTTAAGATGATAGACATAAAAAACAATAAACAAGAGAAAGAAGAACCCACCTCCCTTGGTTAACTTTAGAAAAAAAGATGGACATCACAAAATCTCACAGACATCAAATGTTGGCTATAAGTAACTGTAATTAGCAAAACACCATTCTTCAACAAAGGTGGACGATGGCACGACGCTCCAGATAAATCTAGTAAAGATGCAAATTCCTTTCATGAAACTTCTATTTCTTGCCACCCAAACGGGACCAAAATAGAACCGACAAACAAAAAATGATCAGGTCACTTGCAGAACATTGTATAGAAACCCCATTTTTTGGAAGGAAAACCGATCCGAAATTGGTCCGGATCAGTTCTTTAAAAACCCTCAAAAAATCTTTAAAAATCCTAAAAATGAAAAAAAATCACAAAAACAAGGCCTATATCGGATTCCAATCCTATCAAGGCCATTTGGGGCCAATTTCGGCCCAAAAAAAAACTATATTGGCTGCCGCGATGGCGCTATGCCATGTTGGTGGTCTTCCCCGCCCTATGGGGGGGTGGGTGGACCGGGTCCCAGTGGACCCAGTAACTCAGGTCACCAATTCCAGTGACTTAAGATGACCCAGTAAGGAATTCTTCCTCAGGCGGGGAAGACAACCGCAGCGGCTGGGCCGCCACAGCCACCATGGAGGTGGTAGCGGAGGGGCCAATTCTAGTGATGAATCGCCTGAATCAGTATCGGTACACAATCAGCCAATTTGACCGATTCTGGCTCAATCCAACCTAATTCGACTAATTTCGATCAATTCCTATGGGAGATCGGGTAGGATTAATCATCTCAGTCGAAATCGGATCGAATGGGTCCAATTCAATCCTAAATCGGCCGATACTGATCCAATCCAGTGGATTATACAATCCATGATAGAAATAAAAAAATGTCAATCAGATCATTACTACCTCTTTAACTGGAGCATCAAGACCTTATCACTTTGCTCAACACTTATCAAATTACTTTTTTAGGATGACTATGAAAAAAAGGTGCACTTCATTGGAGAGGAAAAAAGAGAGGATATGGCTACTTTTTGAAGACCGGAGCCTCAAATTCTATTAATTACAAAAAAAGTGGAAGAGAGAGTACATAGCATTAGCAAAAGGAAAGCAAAGAAAAAAAGTTGTCAAGGCGCTCGCCTAAGTGGCTTAGGCGCAAAGGTGCTCTTTTGGGACTGCCTGGGTTGAGAACCTAGCTCGGCCTCAAAAAGGCCTACGACTTGGCAGCCTAGGCTGCCAAGACATAATTTGGGTGTGTTTGGCAACCATCGGGAAGCACTTTCTTTTAGTTTCTCCTTCTCTGGGAAGTTCTTCCGATTTCAAGGTGTCGTTTGGTGATATTTGTATGTCCACTTCTCCTTTTGGTTGGAGGCAAAAGTCGGAAGGAAAAAATTTCTCCTTCTAGAAAGGGAAAAGCGCTCCTGTGTTGCCCCACCCGCACGGCGATGACCATCCCCCACGACAACGACGATGAGCGCACTTTCCGCCACCCTGCTTATCCCCCCCCCACTACGACAAGCGCCCCCACGACAACGGCGACTAGCACTCCCCCCGGTGACAATGACGAGCAGCCCCCATGGTGATGCCAATCATCCCCCGCACTAACACCTTGCTCATCCCCCTGTTGCGATGGCAACTAGTGCCCCTATGTGACCCTGCTCATCCCCCCCAACTTCTATCACCAGGTGCACCGCCTTGATTTGGGTGTCGCTCTTCGGTGACTGGCTAACCGGCGAAGAACCTGGCGATTCTACTGCTTGGCAACAATTCTCTCTCCTGCGGGATTCCTCCCTCCATGGGTGCCTGCCGCAGTCTCATCTGGCTGAACCTTACCCTACAACCCTACACTGGTTTACGGGGCCCATCCCCACCTCTCTCGCTTCCTAGGCGAGGCTTGATTCTTCTGTTGCGTCCATCATTGTAGGCGTAGTTGTAGGTGCAAGGACAGGTGTTCTTTAACAGCCGCGAGTATGACATCAACTGGCAAGTGTTGGGGTTGGCGCATGCGCCGCTGCAGTAGTACTCAAGCTTGCTAAAGGCCTCGCACGCGCTGCGACATGCCACGCCCTCTCTGCCGTCACCTTCAACTCTGATGGGCACAGCCCATTCAGGTCCACCACACAGCCCATTGTTGTGCAGGTGCCATTGCCGCCGCCATCGGAGGCTGCGCCACCATGGGGAACCACTAGCATGGGTAAGTTGAAACCGTCTACTAGGCTCATGTCGTAGAAGTCCTTTCCGCTGCTTCTGTCCAGGGTGAACTCTGCAAGGTGGCCGGCGACATCACTCCACGGCCGAAGCATTCCATGATGCCTGAGCCGCATTCGCCTGTGGTGTAGTTGAATTTGCCGTAGGAGTCCATGGAGCAAAGAGTGTGACCTCAGAACTGTCCTGACTAGCCACTGGGTACCGAGACAAACATGGACTCTCCCTTCTCCAGGGTGAATCCGGTGGATGAAAGCAACGAAGATCTGGCACTGGAAAAAAATGCCAGCCACATTGCATAATCGCAATTATTCGAGGGGAGAACCTCATTGATCGATCACCTGCAACATGAGAAGAAGCAAGCACACAAGAAAATAAGAACGCTGATCATTGAGACATCGAAATCAGATATCCACTCCTCACTTGTTCTTATTGATTCTCTTCGAAATTATTACCTGCTACGAGCAAGATCTGGACGCAACAGAGGAATCGGTCTTGTGAGTTTCCTCCTGGTGCGTGCCTGCCCGAACACCAGATTCTACTCCAGCACCACCATCTACACCTTCGCGAACATCCCCTTAGCAAGCACCCTGACGATGGCGACGATGACGAGCGCTCTATGTTGCTCTCGTCACCGCCGCCCTGTGCCGGCCAGAGCAGGTGCTAGAACAATACGACATTCCCCCAAGATCCTTATTTTCAAGAAGTGTTTCTCTTCACAAAAAAAACAAACACCTCTCACTTTGATAATAAGAAGGCCTTATAAAAAAAGTCCTTCTATGAGAAATTCTCCGATCTAGTTGCCAAACGCACCCATTGTTTGATGTTTGGAGTTATGGTTCTTATAAATTTTCTTATAAATTTTTTGTTATATGTATTATTACTATATGTCAATTTTATTAAAACTTATTATTTTTTTAAATTGTTGTATTATTGTTAGTTGTATGAATTTATTCTTTTCTTCTCTCATTTAGAGTACATGTATACATATATATGTATATGCATGCACATAAACACGTAATGCTACAGCTTTGACTACTTAGGCAATGCCTAAGCAACTTTCTTGTCAACTAAGCGGATTTGGCACCCTTCAATGCCTTGAACACCTTGACAACTATAAAAAGAAAGGAGTTCATCTACTGAGATGGTAAACAGGCAGCAAGATTACAAAAAGAACATCCTAAGTTGCAAGAAGTTTTCCCTGACAAAAGCCTTCTGCAGCTGATAGCCTGAAGATGCCAGCGACTAGTCTTTGACGTAGGTGGACATGACATTAAGGATCAACCTTGGATTCTCAAAATGATCTTCAAATATTCTTCCATTCCTCGTGCGCCATATAGTCCAAAGCATAGCCGGTAATGTAAGTTTCCAAACCATGAGATCTGAAGGCCGGGGTTAAACAAAGAATGTTGGTGGACTCCAACCATTGGATTTTCCTTCACTTAAACATGAATCTCCAAAAAAATTGATAACACCAAGAGAATAAACCACAAGAAAGGGCAGAATGAAAAGCCTAAAGAAAGGATATGGCTACTTGCAGTAAGGCTAGGCCTACCAACGAAATAAACCACAAGAAGGGGCACAATGAATAGAAAAGTTACATGAAAAACTGGTCCAACTATTGACCAGTCCTAGAATCTTCCTTCTTGAGCGTTCTATCTGCCCACCACAGCATTTTCTTTGAGGTAGAAAACTACCACCGAGTAAATCTTCAGATCGTCCATAAAATACAACTTCCCTGTCCTGGATTTGGACTAGTTTATATCTAGTTGGAAGAATAACCCAGGCCACTTTCAACATGAATCTTATAGTTTTCATAGGCACTTATGTCACACGTCATATTCCACTAAGATAATTGACCCCCATGCACATCATCTTCGTGATGGGATCTCACATTGAATAAACCATCGTTACTCAGATGCCACCATTTATAATCTCTGATACTATCCTGTAACAGCACTTGGTGCAGATGTTCCACCTTCATGAGGACAAAAACATCTATGAAAACCAAATCCCAGGGGGAAGACCCCACCCTGCAGCTTCTAATCCCTGTAACCCTACAACCTTTATATATGGCTATCTGAGTGTTTGACGACCAGCTGCTTTTTCAATAAGCAAATCCTGAAATACAGATCTTAAAAAAGGAGGCACAACTAAACATTAAAATTTATCAGAATATACCTCCATAGTCTCAAGATATACCATTGATATTTTGATCATCAGAACTTAACAAACTATAGCTACACTTGCTTTGAATAGCCTAAGTCCATAAAATAACAGGTTCCCTCTCAAACCTCCAAAGCTCTTTTGTTAAAAAGGCTATGAAGTAACAAAAACATCGCCTTATAGCAAAGGACTGCACACCCTGTCTCATTAATATATATGCCAACAACTGCCCAGTCCTCCAGCAGATGAAGAGCAGTGGATATGATACAAGTACAACACAACAGATTGAAGGTGTTGTCAAAGCATCTCTTGTTTCTAGACATCCAAATGCTCCAATCCAAAGCATAGCAGGAAAGAAAATGTCAAGCACTGCCAATCGTACCTCCAGGGAGATCTGCTAACCAATTTAAAATAAGATCAAGAACGTTCAGATAGCTGCGACAGTTCTGCTGCAATACTTTTGAGATATTAGACCACCCCATAGTAGAGGAATAAGTGATCAAGGTCCTCAGGAAATGTGCCACAACATGTACATAATGAAGTGAAGGTTCCTTCCAGCAACTTAATGAAGCCAAAGTTGGTAATCTCCCTCTAGCAATCTTCCACACATATTTTACTTTTGATCAGCAGTTGCTACTGCACATCAATGAGGCCCGAAGTATTTTCACACCTCCCAAAACTTCACAAAACACCTAGAGAAGGACCGGTTGCTGCTCTAATTCAAATCCTCATATCCAGCACTTGTGGAAAGATGTAAGGTGGTGGATGATCCTGAACAGAATATGATGCGGGACTAACAAGGACCTAGAGTGAAGGACATTAAAGAAAGACACTCTTTAAGAAATATCAAGAAAATCTTCACTTAAAACAGATGGTTATTTCAAGATTGACTTTCTTCTGTTAGCACTAGAAATTGGACCAACGAACTTTATCCATTTTAGAAAATATTCAGGATTTTAAACAACGTAAATTCTTTCAAAATCAACCAATAGATCCAAATTCGTCAACTAATTAACGAAATCGATTTTGATAGTTTTCAGTTGGATTTGAAATTAATCTCTCACTCTACGCCAACTATTGGTTTATTCTCGAGCTTGATCCCCGCAACCGCATTGAGCATGGCATTTCGAGACGTATAATAGAAAAGCAAGTAAACATACAAGGATTTATGAAAAGAGATTACCTCCGCACGGAGTGTGGGTGTCGGCTCCATTTGGTTTCGATCACGATTCCTTATACACATCAGATTCACTTAAGCTTTACACATTCGAAATATGATCCACCTCGCAGGGTGATAACAGATCAAACAAAACAAATAGTTGAAATCGTGACTTCAACCAGGTTGACGAGCATCTGAGAATTTCCAGACTGTGGCAACTTCCTTTAATCGATTCAAAACAACGACTCTCAGTCGGAAATCTGACCCAGCTTAGTCGTTGGAACGTATCATTGTTTTCGAATGATCGTTGGCATCTCCGTAATCCGGACTCCGTGCACGGGCAGGCATCTCGGGGAGTCACCAGTACCAGCAAACTTGATCGATTAACCTTCCGACGGATTGTTGTAAACGAGTTTATGACCAAGCTAGAAACTTCTGGAAATAGCTCCCTCTTTGGACCGGACCGGTGTAGTCTTGTTCAAGTTGTTAACAAACGTATAGAGAAGGGAAAACGCTATTCTTGGACTAGGACCGATTAGTGAACGTATTGTGTGTAGATGTAACGAAGGTAAGAAGCATATACCTTTGGAAGGGACCAGAGTGTAGAAAATACATTCGTTAGAACCGCGGCGGTTAATGAGAACCGCGCACCGGACAAGAGTGACCGGTGTAGAACTTCTTCGAAACTTCCAGAGACCGAAATAGGCCGATGGGAGCTATTCACCGGAGTGTTCCGGTTTAGTGCGGCGACTCGAAAAGCGCTGTGATCCGAAGTAGATCGTGTCTGAATCTCTCGGTCGACGTTCATCGTTTACGGACTACGTTCCAACATTCGCGGATCGCTGAGATCTCGGCATTTGACTATAATGACATCATTGTTCGTCGAACTAGTCGTGGTTTTCTCCGTATCCGAAAAAACAAATCTCGTACGTGCGGAAGTCCTCGAAACGAACGCAAGACGAATATATGGACTAGTTCCAGATACATCTCTTTCCTGGGGCTACGCCACCAAGTGGATGTTCTCGGATCTAGAAGGAATCAATAAAGAATGAAGGTAAACCGCGGCTAGGACCAGTTCTGTGTGCAGGACATCACCGACATTCTATGTCGAGATGGGAGGTGCATCCGATGCGGAAAATATTGATAATACGACTTTGGGAGCGGTAGAGCCGAAACCACGGCGAACACACGCGAGATACTTGTTGGATAATTTCGGCGGCGGCGTATTCTGCGAGACGGACCAACAAGGCATTGGAGGCTAAGTGAGCTTCCATCGACGTCTTTATGAGAGGTTTAGAAGAAGAAACATGGGAATGCGGTAGACTCGGAAGCTGCACTGACTGTGATGTAGAGCGAAAACGACGTATGCGATTGTCTCGGGGTTTCCGGTCGCCGCCGTAGAGTAAACGCCATTCGACAAGTAGTCGATGGGGGAATAAAGTGTAGGAACTAAGGTGGAACCGGCTAGCTAGCTAATAGAAGAATAATGGCGAGAAGAATAGTCGTAAGGGCTAGCGGAGAAGAACTATGGAAAGAAGAAGACGCTACGGAAGAAGAAGAAGACGCTACGATGTAACGAGGAGATGCGCGAACGGAAGAAGCATATTCTCTTTCATCAATGTCTCACGAAAACCCTCTCCGTCTCCTCTTTAATAGGAGCGTACATGGAAAAAGGAAAAAAAAAACAAAGCAGCGTATTGGGCCCGCGGCGGCAAGGGTTACGGAAGGCCCATGGCGCTGCAACGATAAGTGTAAAAATTTAAAAAAAAATACCTACGTAATGGGCACATAAAGGAGTATTACCCAAATAGCCATAAACTCCATACGTAGAGCGAGAACTAAGCCACGATTGAAAATAATGATGGCCCCCAAATGAAAAATTATTGTAAAACCCTCTTTCTTTGACGCCGGTAATATTTCCCAAATCGATTGGAACAAATGTCCCCGTTAATTCCTCCAACGAAAGGATTCGACTCGTCGAATCGAAATCTCTCAGTAAGTCAGGGATCCATTTGTTGTAAATTCGTTCTTGATACTGAGAATCGTCATCGCAGGTCTACCCTTCCGGCGTCAGGTACCTCGAATCGGTCCATCAGAGGATGTAATTACATGCTCGTCCATTATACGCTCTACTTGCTCGTACTCGGAAATTTTAGGCTTTTAAGTGGACTCTCGAAGTGTCTCTCGGATTGAAGGAATTAATTTGAAACAAACTCAGGGTAAAGTAGTTGGCGGTTGATAAGCTATCGGAAATCGGAAACATTAAAGGTTGAAGGCTGAATCCATAATCTAATGGAAGATCGAACGTAAGCATTGTTGACCCTTTTTATGATCTTAAATGGTCCGGCTCCCAGTTATACGATTTCTTAACGGTCCGGAAGGAAACCGTTCGGGACGAATCACGATGATAACGAGAATCGCCAACTTGAAATTCTTTTTGTCTTTTGTGAAGATCGGCGAATTCTTATAGAGTGTATTCGTGTTTCACATATCTTTAATACAATACGTACGGACTACGTATGTGTTCGAATGATTCGAGTGATGCGGACAATTTATCGTAATGAGGAGTGTTTACAAGGTCCTGAGGTCTTGGGCACATGTCACGAAACAATTTCAAAAGGAGATAACCCAAAGGTGGTTGTTGACGAATCGTTATGTACTCGGTCGGTCGACGATGGAAGGATACGGTCCCAACTCTAACATGCTCTTTGGCGGAACACCTCGGCAAGTCACACTAGACTTCTGTTCACTACTTGTTTGCCCGTCGAGTTTGAGGATGATAGGCACTTGAAAATTTCGGCTTGTGCAACGATAAATGCCACGGTGTTTTCCGAAAATAGCGTAAATTTGACATCTCATCGATGCGATAGTCTTAGGCAAAACCGCCATGAAGTCTAACTACTTCCTTTAAAAACAATCTAGCAATGATTGATGCATCGAAGTCTTGGCACGAGGAATAAAATGTGCCATCTTAGAAAATCTGTCTACAAACCCGAGAATAGAATCATACACTCCTAACGAGTTTTGGGAAGACCTAAGACAAAGTCCGTACTAAGGTCTTGCCAAGAAAATACGGGACAGGAAGGGGAGTGTATAATCCAGTGTTCTGTTTCCTGAATTTGGAGATAGCACAGGTATGACATTGAGAGACAACCTTGGCCACATCCCTCTTGACAGACAGCGATAAAATCGTAACAAACTGAATTACATAGTCTTATTGCGACCAAAATGACCACGAAGACCCCGCGATGAAGTTCCCGCGCTAAGAAATCCCTTAGGTGAGGTACGAGGTATACAAAGAACGATTACTAAGAAGAGGTAACCATCGTAAATGAGAAAATGCGGAAAATCTCGAGATGGTCCATTAATGTCAATGGAATAGATGTCGACGAAAAATCGGCAATCAAGATATTCTCCCAAAATCTGGGAAAATCCAACAGTTTCAGTACTAAATGAATTTAGCAGAATGATTCTTACTGTAAGAACGTCACGGCAACTACGGTTTTGTTCCGGAGTTTATGCTTCGAGGACAAAAGTGAAAGCTTGGATGTACTCGGCCGACGTAGTAATGCAGGGTTAAGTTTCTTTGAGCACGAAGATACCTCGAGGCTTCGTAAGCGGGTCGAGAAAATAAGACAAACTCCTTAGGCAAAGAGATAATGCCGAATATTTTAAACTCGAATGATGGCGTAAAACTCTTTATCGTAAGTAGAATATCTTAATCGGCATACGATAACTTTTCAGAAGAAAGCGATAGGATGACCCTCTTGTGAGCGAACTCCTCTATGCGAATTCAGGAGGCATCGCAGGGCAGCCTCAAAACTAAGGAGAAATCTGGAAGTTTAAGAACAGGAGACTGGGTCATGAGTTGCTTGAAGGAAGCAAAGGCAGAATCTGCTGCCTTAGACCACGGAAAGTTGCCTATCTTAAGAGCGGTGCGACGATAGGGGTGCAGTAACTGATCGAATCCACGATGAAGCGTACGTAAAAAGTGGCCGATCCGCGAAAACTCCTAACATCATGGATGTTTTTAGGAGTGGGCCAATCCAGAATGGCTTTGACCTTCTCTGGGTCTGCAGAAACGCCATCCTTAGAGACTATGAAACCAAGGAAAGTAACGGTGGGAGTGAGAAAAGAACACTTCTTAAAATTCCCAAACAATTTTTCTTGCCTTAAGACTTGACAAACCTGTCTAAGATGTCCTAAATGTTCAGTTCGTGATAGACTATATATCAGAATATCATCAAAATATACTACCGCGGCGACGATAAAACGCTTAAGGACAAGGTTATTAACCTCGTGAAGGTCTGTGGGCATTTGAGAGCCCGAAAAGGCATCGCGAAGCCACTCGAAGAGCCCATCCTTGGTCTTAAAGGCGAGTTTTCCACTCATCGCTTTAGTCTAAGTCTCCTTGGTGATATCCGCTCTTGAAATCGATTTTAGAGAAAATGACCGCCCCGGTAACATGTCAAGCATGTCATCCAAGCGTGGTATAGGAAAGCGGTACTTAACGATGATGCATTTATTGCTCTTGTCGACGCGTGCGCCGTGTTCCCGTCTTTTTTTTGGCTAGCAATGCAGGAACAGCACATGGGCTCATGCTCTCTCTAATGTATCCCTTTTCAAGCAACTCCTCTACTTGCCTCTTGAGTTCCTCATGGGATTTTGGATCCATCCTATAATGAGGCAGATTAGGTAAGGTAGATCCTGGTACCAAATCTATGGCATGTTGTACCTCTCTCATGGGTGGTAACTCAGTAGGGAGTTCATCAGGAAAGACATCAGTGAACTCATGTAAAAGTTTTTGAACTTCTGGTTCAACCTCAACTTTTTGGGGGGTTTTGTCAGCTTCCTTAGCTACCACAGCAAAGATAGGACCATTTCTACTCTGAATTTCGAATTCATGCTCACCAAGGATATGAAGAAGTCTGGGTGTTCCTATAGTAGCTAAAGAAACCTCTCTACTGTTGGGTTTTGGTTGAGTTTTAACCAGTTTGGATTTGTTTAAACACTCAGATTCTGAAACAGATTTTTGAATAGGAGGCTTTTCCCTTAACTTCTTAGAAGAGTCAACTGGACCTGGGGAATGTGTTGTTTGTGAGCTGGAAGAATCATTTGAATTCTTAGGTAAAGAAGGTGGAGTAGGAGATAGAATAATCTGTCTCCCATCAGAGGTGAACTCACAGATGTTTGATCTACCATGCAAGGTAGCATCAACATCAAAAAGCCATGGTCGCCCTAAAATGATACTTCCCACTTCCATGGGAAGTACATCGCACCGTATGTGGGCGGTATAATGAGGAAGTTGTATAGGAACCGAAACATACGCTATGCGGGGAATGGAGGTGGAGTCTGCAGAGACTGCATAGGGGTTAGGGTGGTCGCGGGGATTAAGCCCGAGTTTCGAAGACGATTATTAGTGGAAATGGCATTGATCTGACTCCACTATCTATTATGAGCTTACGGACCTTCCCTTGGCTAAAGAAGGTATGAAAGATTGAAGTCCTCCTCCCGATCATCATTTGAAACGAATTTGGGTAAAAGTACACCTCACACTCCTAATGCGGTTTCATCTTCCTAAGGATACCGGAGTTGACTTGGGTCGATCTCATCTTCCTCGAAATTCTTTTAATAGTTTCTGATCGGACCTCGTACACTACGAGGTTGTAGGTTGGGATCTGGTTCTCATCGGGAAAGCTATCGATGCATAATGAGCGATTTTGTGGGCATTGAGACTTGTAATGTCCCATTTTTTCCACAAGAAGCAGAATTTTGCTATTGCTACCCTCGAAAGCAACAACGAGGTTGTTTTCCCTTTGTCTTCTCTTATAAGTGGAATCAAGAGGTGTTTTGAGAGAAGGAATTGGGACTAGAGCATCTCGAGGAATATTCTGTTGTGTTCCCCTGTTTGGTGGATATGAAGGTCTGGGATTAGTGAATTCTGGAATTCTAAGAGATGGTTGAGGGAATCTTTGACCACGAGAATCATGATTAGGAGCCTGAAGATACTTATGCCTAGGAGGTTCGTACGCGATCTCAAACATTTCCAAATTGTGTAACAATCTCGTAAGCGTGATCGAGGTTGAAACGGTACTTTGCCTAAACAAACTCTCTCTAAGCTACGGCTTAAGTCCTTTTACGAATACGGGACGGTGTCGTCATCTCATCTTCTGGATACCACACCTAAGGAGGTAGTCATCGAAACTCGCTATATATTTGGATGCACTACTGTTTCCTTGGTTGATATTTTGCCATTTATCGACTAGCATCTGTCTGTAAGATGAGGGTTGGTATTTCTCTCTCAGTTTGGCTTTCATCTCTTCCCAGTTTTGGATTGGTTCCTGTTGTCTGCCTACAAAGTTTCTATGTTATTCGATGAACCTTAGCTTTGTCTAAGAGTTTCGTTTTATGAAACCTAACCTTCTGGCTTCGACGGTTAAATGCCAATCAAAGTAGTGGTCCATCCACCTCCCAGGTCCGTATAGACCTTAGGGTCCCAATGAACCCTAGTTTAGGGCATCCACCTTAATGTTTCTAAGGCATCTCTCTTCGGCTTCTGCTCTCTCCTTTGTACGACACCCATTCCACGAACTTTGAAATTCAGGTGGCTGAAATTGTGGTTGAAAAGGAAATGGAGGTTGTGGAAAACCTGGAGGCTGAGGAATAAAAGGAGGAAGTGGAAAAAAAGGAGGTTGTGGCGGAGGAGGTTCACGAAATTGGGATTCTGCACTGGGAAATTCAAATTCCTAGGATCTGAGGAAATCGAGGTGGTTCGAGGCCTAGGTTTGGAAAATTGATTTCTAGGTCCTACTGACCTCGGTCAGGCAGTGCATTCTGCAATCCGTGCTCTTTCATTGAGTTCGTGAAGAGTACGGTCAAGATGGTCGAAACCTCTCATTTACTCCTCTCGTAAAACCCTCAAATGCTCAAATCGATTCGAGTTTGGGCTAAATGGGTTTCTATAGAGGTTGGTTCACTGTTAGACCCTGACATATTGACCTGGTAAATTGTTCCCCTCCTAGTGGTCATGCAAACTATATGAATGAAATTTGGGAGACAGAATTTTAAACACAACAGATGCAATGCAACGTCCTAGACTCTAACTGTGCTCTGATACCAAGTTGATGCGGGACTAACAAGGACCTAGAGTGAAGGACATTAAAGAAAGACACTCTTTAAGAAATATCAAGAAAATCTTCACTTAAAACAGATGGTTATTTCAAGATTGACTTTCTTCTGTTAGCACTAGAAATTGGACCAACGAACTTTATCCATTTTAGAAAATATTCAGGATTTTAAACAACGTAAATTCTTTCAAAATCAACCAATAGATCCAAATTCGTCAACTAATTAACGAAATCGATTTTGATAGTTTTCAGTTGGATTTGAAATTAATCTCTCACTCTACGCCAACTATTGGTTTATTCTCGAAATTTAGATCACTAACCGCGCATTGAGCATGGCATTTCGAGACGTATAATAGAAAAGCAAGTAAACGTACGAGGATTTATGAAAAGAGATTACCTCCCTTGCCGGAGTGTGGGTGTCGGCTGGTGGTTTCGATCAGCGATTCCTTATACATCCGGATTCATAAGCTTTACACATTCGAAATATGATCCACACCTCGCGGGGTGATAACGGATCGAGCAAACAAATAGTTGAAATCGTGACTTGACCGGGTTGACGAGCATACGAGAATTTCCGTATGGCAACTTCCTTTAATCGATTCAAAACAACGACTCTCGGTCGGAAATCGAATGACTTAGTCGTTGGAACGTCATTGTTTTCGGACGATCAATGGCATCTCCGTGTCGGACTCCGATGCAGGGCGGCATCTCGGGGAGTGCCGTGCAAACGGATCGATTAACCTTCGACGGATTGTTGTAAGCAACGAGTTTCGTGACATTAGAAACTGCGGAAATAGCTCCCCTCTTTGGACCGGACGATGTAGTCTTGTCAAGTTGTTAGCTCGAAAACGTATAGAAGGAAAACGCTATTCCTTTGGACTAGGACCGGTGTAGTGAGCTTGTTGTTGTGTAGATGCTTAACGAAGGTAAAGAACTATACCTTTGGAAGGGACAGTGTAGAAAATACTGTTACATTGTTAGACCACGGCGGTTAATGAGAACCTGTGAGCGTTGGACAAGGACCGGTGTAGACTTCTGTTCGAACTTGAGACCGAAATAGACGGTGGGAGCTATTCACGGAGTGTTCCGGTTTAGTGCGGCGACTCGAAAAGCGCGATCCGAAGTAGATCGTATCTAGATCTCCTCGGTGACGTTCATCGTTTACGGACTACGTTCCAACATTCGCAGATCGTGAGATCTCGGCATTTCAACTATAATGACATCATTGTTCGTCGAACTAGTCGTGGTTTTCTCCGTATCCGAAAACAAATCTCGTACGTGCGGAAGTCCTCGAAAACGAACGCAGCAGACGAATATATGGACTAGTTCCGGATACGTCTCCTTCTGGGGCTACGCCACCAAGTGGATGTTCTCGGATGCAGAAGGAATCGATAAAGAATGAAGGTAAACCGCGGCTAGGACCGATTCTGTGTGCGGACATCACCGACATTCAACGTCGAGATGGGAGGTGCATCCGATCTGGAAAATATTGATAATACGACTTCTTGGGACTGAACCGAAACCACGAGCGAACACACGCGGCTACATTTGGATAATTTCGCGGCCCGCGTATTCTGCGGACCAACAACGAGCATTGGAGGCTAACGGCCCAAGTGAGCTTAAACATCGACGATTTGCCCGAGAGGTTTAGAAGAAGAAACATCGAATGCGATGAGACTTCACGACTGCACTGTGATGTAGAGCGAGAAACGACGTATGCGATTGTCTCGGGGGTTTCCGGCGGTCGCCGCCAATAGAGGTAAACGCCATTCAACAAGTAGTCGATGGGGAATAAAGTGTAGGAACTAAGGTGGAACCGCTAGCTAGCTAATAGAAGAATAATGGCGAGAAGAATAGTCGCTAGGGCTAGCGGAGAAGAACTATGGAAAGAAGAAAGGCTACGGGAAGAAGAAGAAGAAGCCTTCTGATAACGGGGAGATGCGCGAACGGAAAGCATATTCTCTTTCATCGATGTCTCAAAACCCTCTCCGTCTCCTCTTTAATAGGGCATGTCACATGGAAAAAGGAAAAAAAAACAAAGCCAAAGCGTATTGGGCCCGCGGCGGCAAAGGGTTACGGAAGGCCCATACGCGCCTGCAACAGTAAGTGTAAAAATTTAAAAAAAAATACCTACGTAATGGGCCTATAAGGGAGTATTACCCAAATAGCCCAATAAACTCCATACGTAGAGCAGAACTAAGCCCAATTTGAAAATAATGATGGCCCCAATGAAAAATTATTGTAAAACCCTCTTTCTTTGACGCCGGTAATATTTCCCAAATCGATTGGAACAAATGTCCCCATTAGAATATCTAAAGAAATTTGTTCACTATGAAGCGGAGTCCTATACACCAGCATCCATGATTGGAGGGATCATGCATTTAATAATCAGCCACCAAATAACCTATAACAACTGCAGTACAAAAAAGGTCAAAGAACATGGGTTTTAAAGGCTCATTCCAAGCCCAAATATCTTTCTAAAAGGATGCTAGTCAACTATACTAAAGCCATAATCCTATGCTATCCAAGGAGGGCTTGTCTTGCCTCAAGTGGTTCAGGTTAAATAATTTTTTTAATATGTAGTTATACTTTATTATTATGTGTATATACATGACATACTAACAAATCATAAATTAAAAGTGAAGTATAAAATGACAGAAATACAAAAATACAACTAACGTGAAAGAGTGACTGCAGTCATGACACCTGGGTACACAATGACATTGGCCGAGCATCCCTGATGCTGCCCACCATCTCCACATCTTCCTCAGCTCTGACAACACCTGAGGAAACTAGAACTTCGGCAGCTTGCACACCAAAAGAGCTCCCCAGCAGCCGCAAAATGTTGACGCACAGCAAGAAAAACCTTCCACACAAACCTTGATTTGAATCAAGAGAGCCACCTGCGACCTCCATAACACAAGGATTGGAACCTTATTCACTACAACTACTTCTAGATCCCCTCTCTGTACCGTGACGAGTTTCCCAAAAGGCTTCACAATTGCCTTTTCTTTAAGGTGTCCAGACCCACAGTTCATTTATTAACTCAAATGAAATAGAACATACAATAACAAGAAGAAGAAAAGAAAAAAAAATGTAAGAAGATTGGAAAGATCGCTACCAAGGCAGTAGAAGTCAAGGGTTATTACAAAAAGAACATTTTTAAGCTAAGAAAATTTTCCCTAAATGATGATCAATCCGAGTAAGATCTAGAATAAGCAAATTCCTAATCCTCGACAAAGATGAGAGAGTGGAAACTTCACCCCAAAAGGTTTGGGGACTGACCGTCGGCACCCCTCCACATGAAGGAGACTAAGGTGAAAGGAGATCTCCACACCCTCTTGAACAACAAAAGAATGGTCGCGCGCTATAAAAATTCAAGGCCTAGAACCTAAATGATATGCTTTAAACTACACAAGCTTCCTCCTAAATTTCCACTTCCCACTAGGGTTGTTCGCTGTTCAGTTTAACCCAACAAACTGAATCAAACCAAACATGGTTTGGTTCAGTTCATGTAGAACCATGTGGTGGCAGAACCAAACCACCAACCTGTATCTTAATATTCATAAATAGTATTGTGTATATTATTGCCAAGATATAGATTCTTAGATTTTTTAACTTGTAAAATAATATTTTTGATATATAAATTATTTTAAATTTTATTTATTTATTTTCCTGTTTGAACCAAACTATACTAGAATGGTTCAGTTTGGTTTGGACTGATTGGGCCATTCGTTTCGTTTTGGTAAGGGGAATAACCAACCAAAACCAAACCTACTCATGTTCACCCTTGCACCACCAACACGTCATCTCCAGCCAAAGGGTTTCCAAAAGAGAACAGATGAAAGTAATGGCCTTGTAGAAGAGAGGGGCCTTTCTCACTGTCACCACTAGGCAGCCCGCAAAGCAATCCCGACAATGAAGTTCAGAATCTGACTGTTGCACTGAGTGAAAAATGACTGATGTTGACGCCAGCTTCCGATTTGAGACAACAACATGTTCTGATACCCTTCTCCATCTCAAGACAACCTGTGTCTCGTCTGATACCTAGGCATAACAGGTAGTAGGGCGGTAAACTGTGTGGTTCAGTTGGTTTCAAGCCATTTTTTCGAAATTGCAACCGAACTGAACAGATTCAGGTGAATCCCAAACTGATAGCAAACCGAACCAAAGTTCACTGTTAACCATCTGTTTAACAAACATTATTAATTTATAAAAAATAAAATAAGTTATAATTAAAATAAAATAATTAAACAAATTTAATATTAAGATTAATACTTAATTATAAAAGATAACTATAATTTATATTATATAACTATATTATTTATCCTAGATTTATGATAATATATATAATCGATGTAATATATAAATAGAACTGGTCAAACCGGGTCAACCGGGTTTTCTGTTCTGTTTCGAGGGGGGGCTGAACTGAACCAAACTGATAAAAAGTTATCGGTTTGGTTCAAAAAACCGAACAAGCAAACTCCTAAACCGAACCGGTCGGTTTGGTTTTTTTTCAGCCCTAACCAGCAGCGGACCTTGCTCCTACAATCAGCTGCCCAGTGCACCTGTCTAAACTCCGGAGCTAACCTTCTAGAAGGGTCCCCTTTCCTGGTCTGGAGATCTGATGGAAGACACCTTCGAAGAACTTTTGGGACAGTGCTGAAGAACCTGGGTCCACCCTTTCTCCTGGTAGCGCCAAGGATGTCAATGGCAAGGGTGTCTGATCCTGAAGCACACTCCTGGAAGCCTGCCCCGAACACTTCACCTCCCCCCCCCGCCAGCTCCCCCACTCATGTGTAGCACCATAAATGAATAGACTCTCACCACTTGATTACCTGTCCTTCAGGTAACCAGGGTAAAAAATGCCACAATCTTTTCCCATTGACCTTGAACGGACAAACACACAGCAGACAAAGGCAATCATATAAGGTTTATTTCACTTGCTTTACATAATTACGGTTCTATATGAGGATGCAAAAGCACAATCATCAGAGGACCATGTTCTGGAATAATGCATAATGACAAATAGAAACATTAAGAGAGAAAAAAACTGTAGGGTAATAAGATTGAACTGCGAGGAGCCTTCACATACAGCTGATGTTTTGAAAGTAACTGAGGAAACCGCAGCTGCTTCACTCTGTCCTCTAATATTGACCTCTCACGTAACGCAGCCACGGCAGCAGCAATCTGTGAAATATAGACTTGATGTGAAGAATTTTTTTCTGAACCGCTTGGATACTGAGTGCATCCGGAAGCAGCTGCTTTAGCATGTGTATCAGCAACGTCTGCGTCTAACTTGAACTCGCAGGTGTCTTGTCTGGAACCGGCATCTCCTTTGTCGTATTCAGGCAATGAGAACAACAACAATCTGGACCCGACATGCAGAAGACATTCAGCAACCATACCGATGGCAAAGGCCATGCTATTTGCTTCGCCGTAGAGAACGCTAAGTTGCGAAGTCAGCCAGCTTAAGGCTTGAAAAAGGCATGGGCACTTAAATATGAAGGAACCTATATCAGAACCTCCGCAGCCAGAAACAAAGACAGAGCTAGACGCCTCCTGCGACATCGCGTTTAAGCATAACTTCAAAAGCAGGAATATGTGATCCTTCATTGCTGCATCGATCACTATACCAAATTGAGGTGATGTCGATATGATCCACTTCCCTAAATCGCAAGCCCCGGCATGCCCCACATGCGTGGCGACCCGAGCAATACTGTAAGAGTACAGTTCCGGAAATTCCTTCCATCCTTCTACTTCCCGTTTTAACGCCCAGAAATCCGACGGCAATAAGGCAAATTTCTTACCCGAAACGCCAACTTTCCCCTCGCCGCGGCCGTACACGAAATTAGCGCATTCCAAGGCAAGAAATCCGGGAAGTGTGAAAGTACGGGCGGACACGTCCGCCTCCGGATAGGTAACGACGCCGGGGCAATCCTTGTAAAAGAAGCTGGAGCACTCGACGCCCTCCAGTTCCTTATCCAGGGAGAAGCAGAGCTCGGCACTTGGCTCGGGGGGCGGGCGAGCGAAGGGGTTCTCCGCCAGGAGCTCCTCCTCGGACTTGAGCGACCCAGGGTAGCGTAAACCCTCTAGGAAACCCAGGTCGACGAGGGGACCTCCGGGGGCCGAGGGACACCGGAGAGAGTGGCGGAAGAGAGACTCCGGCGGCATCCGGTGGCGCGAGTCGTACGGGCAGGGACAAAGATCGGAGTTCCATGAGGGATGGTCGGAAGAGAAGCCGGAGGCATGGAGAGAGGATCCATCTGAGGGGGGCGTGAAGAAGGCGAAGATGGAGCGAAGGGTGGCTTCGGCTTCAGTGGCAAGATCGCCGAGGAGGGCGATGGTGGTTTGCAGGTCGTCGGAGACCGGATTCGGGTGGCCGCGAACGGACGACGCCATCAGAGAGAGGGGAACTCGCCGGACGACGCCTCCGGCGAACACCTCGCCGGTTTTTGTATGATTCGACGAACATGACGGAGGAGTCCCTAATATAATATAAAGTTTCAAGTTAAAATCCTTTAAAAATAAAATTTAAAATGCTTTTAGATCTATCCAGATATAAATAAATTATGAATATGTTGTGTAGATTCATGTAATTGTTTAAAGTCATATTTACAGGGAAGATAGTTTTGGTAAATATTAAACGGAGTCGATCGATATTTAAGTTGAGTGAGGTGTTTCGCCGTCTTAAGTTTAGCGTGCAACTTTGTGATAATAAGAAATTATTTAAAAAGCAACAAAAAAAAGAGTTCAAATATCATGAGATGGGGGCCGCATACAAAATTTGTAAAAAAATCACAACAATAGAAAGACAAAAAAAAGAGAGGGATGGGCTCTTCATATGACCGAAAAGAATTTGAGGACAAAATTTACATTAATCACCGCCAAACACATATCTTCGACAAGTTCGGGTGCTTGTGGTGATAACTCAATTTTATCCCAACGCCATATATTCATGTTGGGATTTCGGTGAATAAACAAGAAGCATTTTTACATAAACAAATATAGTTTCAGATACGAACAGCTCCCTTTGTCACGGCTTAATCGATGTCTAACCTCTGAATCTATCAAAAACAATACAACGAGATCTTTAATGAAACATTCGAATACAATAGTAACTTTTTCGTAAACCACTTAATCGATCTAAATTCCTTATTTTAGTATATGAATAGCTGAGATTCTGTGTCTCACCACATAAATTAAGACCCGTCACATTTTTAGTCAGAGTTAGATGAGCAAAATGCAAGGAGAATCGGCATAGGTTGAGGCAAGCCCAATTGTAAGGTTGGGCTAAATGCAAAGAAGACAAGGAGGGATAAGCTGGAATCATCCTGGCTCAATATTTTCTTAAGATCATGTTTGGTAACGGGTCTCTTGTTATCAAATTCGAAATCGGTATTGATATCAATCATCCGGGAGAGTTGAGCTAACTTGTAGGATAAAAGTAAACAACCGTATGCTTCCAACGTCTTATATGACTCGAAATAAAAATAAAAAAAACAAGAAACTACCGTAGAACACTCCGACAAGAGAAACCATCCAGGCCAAATCCTATGTCTCCAGAGTTGATCGCTTGTCTTCGTCAAAAAAACAAACATCATCTCCTACTCAGACAGTATCATTCTCTTCGATGCTATCCTTCTTACGTTCCTTTCGAGCCGAAACATTTTAATATGAGAACTTCGATATAAAAATATGAACAAAAAAAAACATAACATCAAACTCCATATATCATATGCCACAAACAAAAAATATTGCCGTTTCTTTGATATTTCTGAAAAATAAATTCAGTGAATTTGTGGGGGGGGGATAATAAAAGTCTACCCATCATTCTGTCAAGAACCGTGCTTTACAAATCACTCATGGTATATTGGCATATGTTTGCTTCTCCATTTTTAATATATAGAATCGTTCTCGAATCAAGTAGCTAAACATCACCAAATATATGAAGACCAGCGAGTTAATCAACTATGATCAGTCGACCGTGAGTTAAAAATGACAATGCTAATTCTAAAATGATTTATCTTTTAAAAAAAAATAGATTTAATCGTTTAATTGACTGTGATAATTTCGATATCATCCAACAGCCCAGCCAATAGAATATTTATTATTTACATTTTATCGAGATATGTGCAAAGTCAATCTTAAAGCTACACGCATCAATTTTTAAAACCGCCAAAATACCCAAAGATATCATGCAAGTGATCTCGAAAAGATTTAAGAACCCAACCAGTATAGTGGCTTTGGCGTAGAATTAACCGAATTATATTTATTTATGGAAAAATCATCGCAACGCAACATTCCTAGGATTCACATGTCTCGAAAATGGAATTTATTTGAACTTATTAATTTTTGTTTACATTTATTAATACCGAAACTGAGCTTCATATTTCACGCTAAGTGGGCCCGACTCCTGAGGCCCGCTTGCGTTCAACCTGTCAAAGACGGCCTATTGGGCCTCTCCCTACGTCGATCCCGTCGCGTGCTCGCCCAAAGCCGAAAGCTCCCCCCTACTCGCACACATTTGATACGTACGCGGAGTCTCTCGCCTCTTTCTCCACCCGTTAGCACTGTCGTTGCTCTCTGCTACGGCCAGAGGGGCGGGGAGGAGCGGATCGGCGTCGACGAGGGAGACGTGCGAAGGATTCTTCTAGCTCTGTCTGAAGGTGCTATTCTTTATTTCTGTTTTTTTTTCTTGACATTTCGTGTCGCGTCCGCTGCTAGGGATTTTTTGAAGCGGGTAGGAGTAAAGGCTGATGATGACAGATTGACAGGAGAAAGAAGAGGCCCCGAGAATCTAGGCCTAAAAGAAGATTAAATCCCGAGAAGTTAGGAAGATATTCTCTTACTTCAGTATGCTTTTTCTTTAGCTTCCCATTCACTTATACTCCCTTGGTAGATGTTTTGTAAATACTTATGTTCTTTTATCTATGGAAAATGACCAATCGGGTCATGTTCAAGAAGAAGAAGAAGAAGAAGAAGAAGAAGAAGAAGGTTATATGAAAAAGCCATTCCTACCTGGACAATTTGGAAATAGAAGTAGAGCTACAGTCTCAAAATATGTTACGAGATAAGGAACATCGTCTCTTCGAGTTAATGCTCGTATTGACAATGCCACAATTGCTGTCAAATGTTGTTAATCAACACAAAATTCTTTCAGTCTAATTGTCCAAGGAGGTGCTGATTAACAGATAATTCACAAGATATAATCGTGTTTTTTTTTTTGTGCGCAAAAGAGTCCCAACAGGAGATCAGGTTCATCAGCTGTTTGATTTGCAACCATAGCCAGCCAAATATTGTAAAATACTTCGATTAAATGTAAATGGTGACACAATTTAGAAAATTGTGATTTAAGGTTTATTTATTTATCTTTTTGACTGCGATGCAAAAGTTGTGCAATACATCATTCATCATTGCAGGAAAAAGTAAGAGTACAACAGAAATAACATAGATCACATATCCAGGTGGTAAAAGAGCAATAAGAGCCAAATAAGGAAGAAAGGAACCGAGAAACTATGAACAAGTAAGAAAGGAACCAAGAAACTACCAGCCCCCGTGGATACCTCGCTCCTAAGGGGAGCAGACCGGTGAAGCCAAATTACATAAATAAGTCGTTCCATTCATCAAGCAGCCCTTACAGTAGCTGAGCATCATGACCCTCCAATAGCAACAGCTTAGTTCCCAAGAATTTGATGGTTATGTCATTGCTAGCCCATTATATTACCCAAAGGAAGACTGGAATCATAGCACTCTACATTGATTGAAATATCAATGTTGCCTCTCCAATTATCCAATAACCCAGACACATCTTGCTTGGTACCCAAGGATTTATGGGCAAGTCTGCTGAGAACTTGCCAAAGAACACCATTTTTACACAAAAACTTGTATTTTCGGTTGTAGCTTTCTGGATGCAAGGTGGTACGTAAATATGGTCATCCTGCCTCACCTCTAATGTCTGTAGTCCCTATAGCCTGTCTTGGGGACAACTCATTGCGAAACCTGCAGAAGATTGCAAAATGTTATGTATATCAGCCTCTAACTTTTTTTTTTGAAAAGTAATGTTCCATCCACCTGAATCACCATGAGTTGCCACATATCAGCCATAAAACTTTTGGCTGAGGTCACCTTCTTAGACAGCGAAGGGGACATATCTTGTAGGATTGAGGATCAATTCACACCTCTTTTCGATACCTTATGCTCATCAGTTACCAGCAATCACTTTTGATGCACAGCTAAAGATATCCAAGCAGGATATAATATCTCTCCTTCTTTTGAAGGTGACATTTGTGACGGACCATTTATCACTTTCAGGGAAGTGAGGGGTTGTTGGCACTTAGAATTTTAGATAAAACATTGACATATGTTAAGAGTGAGGCAAAATGGAGTTAGATATATTTAATTCCCTGCACCCCACCACCACTATATGGAGCAAAATAAGTGAAGGAGACCAATAAAGGATGGACTCAAACACATATGATCAAGGACAGATATACACAATTGGATGTGAACGCAAAAAGGGGAGGAGGTTCCATGTGCCTATACCCTCCCCGATGACCAAGTAAAACACCAGCAAAAGCCCCCGGAGTAAAAGAGAAGGAGGGGGAAAGAAGAATTGGATCAAGACCCCAATCGGTGATAGCATATGCATAAAAGATCAACTGATCCAGCACATATGCTCAAGGTCAGTCTTACCTCCACCGATCCAGAAAAGGTCTAACAAGGAACTAAAAGTAATACAGCACATATACATTATCCGGCTAGTCCAAAATCAGGCAGAAATTGGAAGAGTCCAGAAAAATAGAGGGTCAAGAGACCATGAAGGAAAGGAGGCCATATAAGAGTATGCCCGGTCAGTTTTGGCACATATATAGCAAGGGTAGAGGATCGCAAGCACCTAGGCACCATGAGAGAGAGGATGGAAGAAAGAGAAGTGAAGCAATAGGGAATAAAAATACTTAATTCCCTACACCCTACCATTGGTATATGAGTCAAAGAGGGAGTCAAACACATATGTCTAAAGCCGGACATGCATAATTGGATGTGAATATACAAGGGAGACTCAAAGCCCGATCCAATTAGGCATATACCAAGGGAACAAAAAGACAGAACTTTCATGTGTATTCCTGCCCCTGCCGACCAAAGAGGGACCAAAAGGTGACCCCGGAGCAAGGGAATGGAGAGGGGAATAAGAGAGACCGGGAGTATTATACATCCCACACCTCCGGATCCTCATATAGTTTGAGGCAATTCACACATCTAGGAGCTGATGGGCTCCTGCTAAAAAAAAACAGCAAAAGCCCCGCGCCAAGAAGGGGGAGAGTTTGATAGGGGCCCCAACCAAGGGTGGCATATGAAGGAGCCAAGCCCTGCACATATGATAAACATGTCCTTTTAAACTAGGACATCCCAATACAGCCGGCTACATGTATACTTATAAAAAGGCAAGGCATGATATGGGACAATTGAGGTGCTGCCGACAGAAAGTAGAAGAGGAAGCATAGCACCACAATGTCCGATGGAGAGAAGAGAAGAAAATTACCAATGCAAAGCTGAAGAGAAGAATCCACCAAGTGTGCCCACCCGGGGGTGACTAAGATGATATTCACCTCCTCGGCCTGACCCCAAGAAGAAGATAAGGGCACCCTAGATCTCCAAACAGCAGCTCCGGTGGCTTCCCTTGGCAGGAACAGAAGGTTGCTGCAAAATCTGTTAAGATGAGAAGGGTGCGACAGGAGGGAGGGGGAAGGCCAGCTAAAAGGAGCCTCGCGGGAGAAAGAATCTGTCTCCCGATGGGAGACTCAACAGAACCTGCAAAGAAAGAGGAAGAGAGGGCAATCCGCGGGAGAACAGGTTGAAGAATTCAAATGGGATTAATTAAAGGGCCAATCTAGCATCTAAGATTGATAGTTAATATCTCAATTGGATCCTAATATTCATGGATCCTCAGCGCACAACACTGATGGCCTAATTGGATTCTTAATGAGATAATGTCCAATGGATCCAGCATAATGGGATATCCGATATATAATCCTTGGGCAAGGCTAATTACCGGATGTCAAGGCCTCCCCGGATCCTTAATAGGATTAATATCCAATAAGAGGATCAATGGCTAGGATCAAATGGAACATCTATCAGTCGGCTGAGCCAAATACTTGAGATACTCCATCAAATGAAGGGCCAGGATCAAGAGTTTATTCATTTAAAGGCCAAGATTTGCTGTCGGATTAGCTAATTGGATTCCTAATGCTCTTGGATCCCCGATGGTATAACAAGATGACCTAATTGGATCCTTAATAGGATAATACCCACTAGATCCATCCTTAATTGGATATTTGATTAGAGGTATTAATTCTCTTCACGTAGGCAACAAGGCCTAGCTCCAATTAATCAATGGATGAGGTATAATCTGCCATCTACAAGACTGATAAATGGAAGGCTTGGATTGGGCCATCAAGAAAAGATTCGAGGCATTTAATCAAGGGCCAGGATCTATACTGTGTGAGATGGACTCACTAATGGTCAGTAAGCCACCGAAGGCCAAGATCTTTGATCTCCCGGCCCTGACTTGGTCAAGCCCCACCTTCCCCACGTTCAGGAGAAAGTGGCCCCACTTTCTCCATGCATACACTGCACGACCCCTCTCTCTCTCTCGGGTGAACAGCACCCATCCAGCAGCTTATAAAAGGGGGCAGTCCCCGCATATGAGAGGGGGTCGGGAAGAGGAGCAGGAGGAGAAAAGGGGGAGGTTCTGCTAGAGCTATTTCAGCAAAGAATTCAAGAGCATCTCCGGAGCATCACAGAGGGGAAGCAATTGAAGGGCTTGCGGCCACTGTTCTACAGCAGGATAAGTGCAGGGTTTGAAGGTTATAAGGTAGGGTGCCATGGCCATCACTCCATCCGTCCTTCTCTAAATATTATGCCCATTGACAATTCAATATTTATCACCCCATCCATCCCCATTTTAATATTATGTCTATTGACTACCCAATGCCCATGATCCCTTCCCAATATGGTTAGGATATCACCTTAGTTGGGACGGAAATGCTTAGACAAATGTCAAAATCCCGCGGGCCCATATGATTGCCATTTCTAACCTGAAATCCACCCCCACATTCCCACATATTCAAAGAGGTCAGGTCCATAGGAAACCCTCTTTCCCCGGACATCAATGAAATCAGTCCAGGGGTAGGTCCTGGGTGACTTCATTTGGTCATGATAGTATCAATTTCATGATCATCTTATTATATATACAGGCCTCATTTCAGATATGATATAAACCATATCCGAGTACACCATTGGGCCTCACAATTGAGTCCATTTCTGTCTTCCCCCGGATACAGTTCTGTAACACCATATATGAAGCCTGTCTTTACACATACATGGACAGGTTTGACCCTCTCCTTGGCCCCTTCTTTAGAGCCCTCCTCGGCCTTGAAAACCTGAAGAATGGACCCTCAGAACTTCACCATGTCAGCAGAAATTCAGAGATGTTTTGCACCATCAAGGAGAAGCAAGGTTATACCCGGCCTCTTTGGAACCCACATGATGGACCAAAGATCCCCCGGGTAGCCTTAAATAAAGCAAAAGATATGAGAAGAAGATGGCCAACCGGGCCTTGAAGATATCATAACAGCCGACCGTAGAAGTGCACAAGTTGTGATGAATTACCCACTGACAGGGATTGAAGAATCGGCAGAATCGGTCCGATTCCGACCGATTCCGGAATCGGATCGGTGGATATCGGATTGGAATCCGCCTGGAATCGGTATGAATCGCCTGGAATCGGTCGGAATCGATCCGATTCCGGCCGATTCCTTGTGGAATCGGTCGATCCGACCGATTCCGTCGGAGGACCGGGTCAACCGGCCCGGTTCGATTCCCGGTTCGATTCTGGACCGGGAATCGAACCGATTCCGGCCCTTTTAGGGCCGGAATCGACCCGCGGGGGTCGATTCTGTCGATCCCGCAGCGGCAGAAGCTCGATCCGGCAATTCCAGCGATTCCGGCCTCGATCCCAGCTGCCAGCATCGATTCCGGGCCGATTCCGTCGATTCCAGCAAGGATTCCACCGATTCCGGCGATTCCAAGCAACGTCTTCAAGGGATTCTTGTGGATGAATGCATTGGTTATTTTTAATTTTTTTTAACTCATTTCCTATTTTTTAGAATTTTTTCTGAATTTTATTGACGAAAAAAAAATTCAAAAAAAAAAACCGATTCCGGGCCGATCCGGAATCGATTCTCTTCCCAGGAATCGGCCGATTCCGGCAGATTCCTGGAATCGGAATCGGAATCGATTCCCGGTCCGATTCCGATTCCTGGTCCGATTCCGATTCCGATTCCGATTTCGGAATCCTTGCCCACTGATCATCAAATCAGGAGGCCGAGAGTGCCTAGGGACTGATTCATGCCCATGCAGGACATGATTGGGGTCTAATGTTCAATGTACATGTTCTGGTCAGGACTGTAATCATGTGTACAGCCCTTTGGTCTATCTCATAATAGAGAAGGCCAATTGTGGGGCAGACCCCTATGAGATGAGTAAATGTATAGTGCTATGCACTCCCAAGAGAGACGAGATGGTCTCGGTATGGTAAAGTTGGGGTTATAATTAAAACCCATCAGTACAAACACCATATAGCATCAAATAAATATACATGTTGATACTCATATGATAGTGATGAAGGATCTTCTCTTATATATGTGTGTATGATTTATAAGAATCTGATATTCAGGAACTAAGTCCGAACATAAGAGGACAAAGAAAACATGTGGGCACACTGTGAATTTGATTTCAGGACCTAAGCATCTAGGTTCTGGTCTACCTATTATAATTAAACAAGGAGAAGGTTTAGTACTATGATTACTAAACTAAACAAAACATAAAATCTCAAGGCTGAACAGAATCAAGCTTCCAATGCCTAGTTCAGATCCAAGCACAGTCTGATTCAGTCAGACCTCACCTATCACAGGCCGGAGCATTAAGATTCCGGAGCATGTTAGTCTTATCTATCATAACAGTGTATGATGTTTGTTTGGGGACTATAAGAAGCTGAATCCCAAACAAATAGAGCGGTCATCTAGGCTTCATAAAAAAGGGGGAAGGAGGGGAGTTATAAAACTCACCATCAAAATGTTTTCTCAAATCTGAAACCCCGGTATCAAGGTTCCAATCAGGAGATTTCAATTCTGATTTATGTGATGACCTGAGCCTCTCAGCCATAGGCCATCTATTTCAGTTCCCTGAATCTTAACCCCAGTATCAGCTGGTCCGAGGGACAGATAAAGAGTCCTTTTAGCCAGCCTTAGATCTAAAGATAATCAGGTCCTTGAGGGCTTATAATTGAAGACCAAGCCGAGCATACTATGGTCTGTACAGGAGGATCTATGTAGCATATTTATGGCCAAACATGAGTGACTAAGATAAGGGGCATTTCAGGATTGAGCAAGCCTCATTTCAGACCTTGTTCAAAGTGGAGTTGATACCTATTATCAGGTAGAGCTTCAGGATGATCTTGACCAGTATGGGGCCAAGATTGGGGTCATAATTGGAGCTTTATCCCAGCTATATTTAGGAACTGAATGCTCAGTTCCAGGCTGGCGTATTATCAAATACATGGTTAGATAAATCTCAAATCAAACATGGGGTCTTCACCCTTGATTACCTAAAATGATTAACTAGGTCCAGAATTTATACATAATCAGGGCCTAGCTTAGACATGACTCTGATGAGCCTCTCGGCTCACTGGAGGGGCAGGAATTTCATATAAAGAGGAGGTCAATCATGGACCAAACCTCTATGATAATGGGAGGCAATATTCTGTAATAGAAAATCTATGCCATTAAAGGTTGGGAATATGAATATTCAACTGATCAGTGGCTTATGGCTATGTCCACATATTCCGGACAAAACTGAAGCCATATGCTCATTCCCTTGGTCCATCTCATGATAGAGAGAAAGCTAATAAGCTTAGTCACCAAGAGGGAGTGATGGTTCTCATATATATAAATTTGTACTCCCAAAAGGGATGAGGTGACCCCGACATGATGAAGTTATAGCCATATTTAAACTCCACCGTACAAGGATATGTTCTGCACCATAGGGCACAAATGAAACATATGTTGATATGTTAATGATCAAGCATCATTATATATACACATGCATATAACTTATGAGAATTATGAAGCTAATTGGGAGGCTAGGTCTGAATATAAGAGAACAAGGTATCTATACAGTCCAACAATGGACGGGACTGAACTCTAACCTTCGGATTTCAGGCATATTGACCTGATTTCAGATATCTAGGTTCTAATCTACCTATTGAAAATGGTTAGAGGGAGATTGCTCTAAGATTAGATGAAAGTAGACCTGTCAATGGAGTTCCCGGACCCGACAAACAATTCGAGTCCGAAATTATTTTTGGATCTTAAACACTTAATGGCTTACCCGACCACACCTGTATCGGGTTCGGGGATAGGTGAAAGCCCGAAATTGAGATTTCGGGGTGCTCTCGGGTTGCCTGATATCGAGATTCGAGACCCACACCGCCTCAAGGCCGCCTTCGTCACCGTACCAGGGCAACTGCACCTTCGCCGCCGCCACGGGCCAGCCTGCTTGACGACACCTCCTTCTACTTCGCCCCTACTGGGCCAATCACCCAACCGGCTCCTCTCCTTTCTGCCCCTGCCCCCTCCCGCCGCATCGCCCCGCCTCGCCGCGGCCGGCCGGCCGACGCTGCCGCATCCCTCCCCCCCCGGCTGCGGGGGACGGCCGCGCATCGCCCTCCCTGGACAGCCGGATGCTGCCGCATCGCCCCACCCCGCCGACGCTGCCGCATCGCCCTCCCTCGGACGCTGCCGCATCGCCACACCGCGCCGACGCTGCCGCATCACCCCACCCCGCCACGGACAGCCGGCCAGACGCTGCCGCATCGCCCTCCCCCTTTGACAACAAGATAAAACTTCTATTTTTTGTTGCCGTCGCCGTCACTGCTGCCGCCCTTGTGCTTCACGTCCTCGGAAGGGCAGATCTAGTTGAGCAGCATCCCGCAGAGCGTTGGGATCCCTTCGAAACTGGTCCGGTTAAACGTCAACGGTTGTCGGACAAAGGGGACCTCGTCGAACAGGCCATTGAACGCCACACTGAAAGAGGAGAGAAAGGTGAGCACCGCCAACTCGCAGGGGACTCCGCCGGTGAGGTTGCTGTGCGAGAGGTCCAAGCTTTGCATTATTTTGCATCTCCTTCAACGAGGAGAGGGGCTGTCCTGCTATCAACCCGAATCCGGATGCTGATCATGGGTTCGGGGCAAAGTTTAGATGAAAAAGTTTCTCAATGTCAAAATCGGATTCGGGTTTCACTTTTAATTAACAAATTTGGATTCGGATCTAAAAAGATTC
Source organism: Cryptocoryne crispatula var. balansae (assembly GCA_036172225.1). Taxonomy (NCBI): domain Eukaryota; kingdom Viridiplantae; phylum Streptophyta; class Magnoliopsida; order Alismatales; family Araceae; genus Cryptocoryne; species Cryptocoryne crispatula. The sequence goes on along the minus strand of CM069929.1, from coordinate 8,096,005 downwards.
AACCCGTTTACAGGTGTAGATGAAAGACTGGAGGCCGGACATATGAATTAGGGTTAGGTGGGGTTTTCATATCCGGAAAACCCATATCCAGGGGTGTCTAATCAGAATATAGAGGAAAGATTCAGGAGGTTAAACGAGGGCATATTAGACCCTGAATTCCAATTGTTTTATGGCCTTGGTAACATATGAAACATGAGCCTCTCTGCCATGAATCACCTAACATAGCTCCATAGAGGTTAACCTTAGGAAAAACCTGTCCGAGGGATAGATGAGGATGAGATTTTGGTTGGTCTTGATCTGAATATAATCAGACCATTGAGGGTTTGTACAGGAGGAATGCTCTGTGGGATGTACAAAGGTTTGGTATGGCGGATTTGTAGCCGAGCTTGGGTGGGTCAGGTGATAGACATTTCAGGCTTATACAAGCTTTATTTTGCATGGTATTTTAGACTTAATTCAAGCAGATCTTAATGCTTGGCTCGGTGTAGAATTCTGACCATTTTAGGGTCAATTTCAGGACCAGTTATAGGCTTGAATCCTAGCAATACTTAGGGGCTAGATACCTAGGCTCAGGTTGATATTCATGTCAATTACATGATTGTATGGATCTTAAGCAAGTTGAGATCCTCAACCATGAAAATTAGAGGAGAGACCCCGGACCCATATCTGGATAAGGCCGGGCCTAAACAAAATCTTGAATATTGGGAAGGCAAGGAAGCACAGTAAGGTCCGAGGTACCTATAGAAGTTAGGAATCCTAAGTCTAAGGGATGAGTAATACATCTCAAGTTTCATATTGGGTGATGATCCTAATAGATACTAGGTTTGATATATCAAAGTTTAGGAGAAAGGGGGGGGAGCCCTAGGAACATGCCTATAAATATGTTTCAAATCTGATACCAATATTCCCGACAGGCCTATCTTCGATCAAATTTGATGAGGATTTAAAAGATGATAATATAATGGACATAGCCATAGGTGTGCTTAATCCGATACCATAGAAGTCAGATCTAAGCAAGCTTGACTAAGTCTAAGATATTAAGACTTAGAATTTAGTAATGTCCAATTACCTAGACCCGGAATATTTTTATGGATTTAGGTAAACATGTATGTCACTTGGAATAGAGCATAGTCTGGAATATCATTTTCTGGTTACCCTATGGAACCTGAGTATGTCCATAATCGGCCTTGAGACCCCTTCATTTTCTAAGAGTCCGGTCAGGTTAGTTCCATAACATACCAACCCTCAGACCTTAGTCATGGCTGTGGGTATCTTAAATCAAACTTTGATATACTCCTAGGGAAGAGTCTTTCAATAATGAAAAGACTTAGACCTTGACAATGATGAGGCGCATAAGCTATTTCATTAAGTCTAAGATAATAGACTTAAATGTGGATAACATAAGTCCAATAAAGAAAGGACTTGGACCATGGACACATTTCATCTTGTTCAAATATACAAGAACTTATTGAAATCAACATAAAATTTGATCTGAATATGTTCGGGTCTGGATTAGTTCTAATAATCCAACATATGTCTTAATACGGGACCTTAAGTTGAAAATCCCATGCAAAGTATATAGATACGGTTTGAATCTTTACCCATTTTTCATAATTCAAACTTAGATACTAAGTTAGCATTTGCCATCTGACCTTATATGGTCACTATGCGTTGGACTTAAATACTGAGTTTACATTCCATTGATTTTATGGGTTATAATTCCCATGTGGTTGTGTTTTATGGATGACATTTTTTTCTTTCATATACGAGTTGCTACGACAGTTAATCAAGGGTATTCGAGAATCTCGATGTAATTAACATCGGAAATTCGCAACTTCCGATGGAGAGAGGTCCAAAGACAAACTTTATGAACCCTAACCTCGACATACATATTTTATGCATACCGCATATTTTGGCTAATATTTTCTATGAAATATCACATACTTTCATAGTAACCAAAGATGAGATAATGAAGGTTCATTTCCCAAATTAATGAAAGTTAAATGAATTTTCAAACTATGCCATGCCATTCTACATATTTTTATACAACATATTTTTATATATGATTCTCGAGGTTTCACAGGGGTACAATAAGATAACGAGAAGGAGATAACAAAAGATGCACTTGGATTCTACCGAGGAGGTAGAAACCAAGTGAAGCTTACAATCAAGCTTATTACAGCAAAAGAACTTTCACCCAGTCTTTTTTGTTTGGGGATTCCCTAGAATAAGCATAGGACCAATCTCAAACACAAATGCCATCTGGCGAAGAACGTCTGCTGGATTGCAATAGACCTCTTCAAAGAGTCCTCTATTTCTCGTTCTTAAAATAGACCAAGGGAAAGCTGCTAGTGCAATGTCCCAAAGTTTCCTGTCATCTCTCCAATCTCCATGGATTTATACCTTCTATGACAATTTGGTTGATAATATCATGATGTGGCAGCCACTCCAAATTTTAACTTCTGAAGAGAGTGCATCATAAAATGTGGATGACCGCACACTTAAGAAACATGTGATCCACATCATAAAAGGAGCCAGTTAACCACAAAAGTAACAGATCAGAGGGTCCAGCGAGAAGATCTTCAATAGGTGTGATCTAAGAAGCTGACCTTTACACAATTTCCATAAGAATATCCAGATCTTTAAAGGAATGGAGGATCCCACCTCCTTCTACCACACCATTAAAGTTCAATTTCAGGGAAGCAGATTGAATACTAAAATTTGACATGTTTCTCGTTGTCCAAATTAATCTATCTGGAACCTCCTTGCACCAAGCATTTTGAGGTAAATCCTGCAGCATTGTAAAACCATAAATTTTTTTTGTTTTTTGGGTTTCTTCTAAAGGTGAATCACCAATTTTTATCAGGACTCAGGAGAATCCTTGTCCCATAGTGCTCCAACCTTTTTTTCTTTATCAGCGACAATTCTGAAAAGTCTTGGAAATTGTTTAGCTGAGGGTACATGATTCAGCCAAGGATCCTTCCAAAATGAAGTTTTCTCCATTGCCCAAAGCAAAGATGAAAGTTAATTTAAAAAGTGGCCAGTTCATCAGAATATCCCTCATGTCTTGGACATTTTTCCATTTATTCTGAAATTCATGAACCAACCTATGGATTCTGCTTGGATATATTTTGTGCAAATTATCTTGTACCAAATATGTGTTTTCTTGTCTAAATCTCCATAACCATTTACATGGGAGTGCTTGATTGATGATTACTAGCATTAGAAGGCCTACATCACCTTCTTCCTCGGGCCTACACACATGGTCTAGGCGACAAGAGTTCCACCCTCTTCTATTGCTAAGTTGAATATGCTATTTGGGTATTTAGCAACAAAAAATAAAGCATGTAAGCAACTGAGTGAATTGCAATGAGTTTTGCATTTGAACATCCTGAACAATGTTATACTCATCAAGATTAACTTTGTCAAATAAATACCGTTGGTCATAGTTGGATTAAATATCCTACCTCATCTTATATGATTGCATCTGAAAGTAAAAACTGTGTAAGAAAATAATTTACTTTGTATAACATAAATGTTTCATAGATTGTATTTATTTCTTACTCAGCCTCAGTCTTGTCTTGTTGACTTTGTACATGAGGCTATATCACCATCAATGTGTCTTTCACAACTTCAACATCATTGCACACATTTTCACCATCTTAAATTCTTGACTTTTAAAGCAACCTACAAATAAAGAATACATAATTAGACCAATTAGAAAATAACCAAGAAACAAATGCAATGAATATACAATTATCTACTACATATATGATGTAGTGTTATGTCCCATGTAGTGTTATGGCCCATCTTCTATCATTTCTTATACCCATTATGATGCATCTCCTTGATTTCCAGTTGTGCCTTGCTGAGGACATTTCCAAGTATTCCATGCAATTCTAAGAGTCGGGGGTTGGGCGTGGGTTGGGCGTGGGTTGGCCTGGTGACTGGTCCAACTTGACCCGGCTATGTTATAAAAGGTGGTTGGGGTGACTTTCTAGCTAACGAGGCGAGGCGAGGCGAGGCGGCCCTTTGCTGCCTCAATTCAGCCAAGGTTGCCTAGGCGATCTCCCCCTTCACCATTGGGCCTTTGTCTTGCCATAGGAGGGTGATCTCCACTCGATTTCGGGTGGAGACGATGGGTTTATTGAGCCTGATAATGAAGATCCATGATTTAGTATTGAACCGCTCCGTTAAGCATAGACTGGCCGATTCAATGCTTCACGGCAGTTTGTTTTAAGTTTTGGACCTGCCATTTTTTGGGTCCAACAGACCTGAAAGTCGCTTCTTCCCCACCTAAAAGACCTCTTGCTGGACTGCAGCAGGTGCTAGTCCTCTGGCACATATTTTACCACTGCGACCCTCCCCTATTACTGGAATGCTTTTGAATAGCCTTCTTAAGGTGTTTATACCGCCGAAACTCCTTTTCCCCTTCTTTTCTTTGCTCTTACATGGATTGTGGCAGTGAGGGGCATTTATTGCCTTCATTGTCGGAGGCGATGTGGCGAGGCGAGGGTCCCTTGCCTCAGCCGCCTTACACATTTGATAACATAGGACCTGGGTCGACCAAGGTCTGTGACCTGGCCTGACCTGGGTTCAATCGGACCCGGATCGAATACAAAATCAAGAAAAATGGAAAAAATATAGAAAATTGACAAAAATTGATTATTTTATTTCTATTTAAATTTTACATTTTGAACTTGTTTTACAACATTTATATACTCTAAAACATTTGGTTGAGTATATTACATTTTATGAATAATGGTATACTCTTCTTCCGCCCAAGTTCGGTCTTATACATTGAACTCATGTTCTCCTTATTTTCTTGATTATTGACTCTTGTTTGCAATGCATTTTGCTCATTGAAGATTTCATCCAAATCAATGTCATTTTAAACTATGGTTATAGTTTGGTGAGACTGGCCCATAGTTTCATCTCTTTATCTTTACTCCTCTTTTTGGGACTCCTTCAACCTTTGTAAGTTTTTTAGCTTCAAACTCATGTTGTAGTGGTAGTTGATGAATTGCTTTAGTCTTTTTGAATTCAACCTATTTCTTTATTTTTTATGAATTACGTTGAAAGTTGATCAATTCTTTTTATATTTTGAAGTCAACATGGTTTGGCTCATGACTTTAACTACAATTGAAACTAAGTCTTCGTATCCTAATGTTTTGCTTTGGTCCATTCACCAATTAGTTGTATATGAACACAAAATGTTAAGGTATATAACTAGATATATTAAAATACAATGTTAGGTTAATAGATATTAGGACTGAGCAACATGACTGGTCTTTGTGCTCTTGACATCCCAAAATGAATTGATCTATGTTGTGGATGGACTGAAGTGGCTGTAGAAGATGGAGTAGGTGTTGCAGTCTGTTCTGCGCGATAGATGGCCTGCTTTGAAGTCCTGGTGGATCAAGCCGATCATTGGTGGCTGTTTCCTAGTCGAGAGCATCATTGTGTGTAATTGGGCATTGGTGATTTGCGGGGTGTTCTTCTGGACTGGCAGTTTCTGCTTGATGTCTTTTGGAGTGTGGTGTTCATAGGTCTCAGCAGCCCAGACTTTTAAGGTATGTGTGCTGATCTTGGAACTTCTGTGCTACACTTGGTTGCGGGAGGTCATGTTCACCATTCCTAGATCAGGGCCTGCCGAGTTCGTGGCAGACAGTGCCAACTGCCAATGGTCCTTTGGTCTGGTCCCTCTGCCTTTCAGCAGTACTGAAGCATTCTTGTTCGGTGGGGATGGAGTCAAGTGTCGGGAACTGGAGCTATGTTTTCTCAGAATTCTCTCTGAAGCTGGTGCTCATGGAAGTTCCAATGCCGTTAGTAGTGAATTGCAGGTTCTCAGATGATATGGTGGCAAATGGCGTCTTCCTGTCTAATTCTGCTATTCTGCATATTGGTGAGGAGGCGAGGCTCTATTTTTCTGATAAGGAGGAGTTCATGAGAGACTTCTTTGAGCAGTTGAGGGCCAACCTTGGCGTGTCCGACAAATCATGCTGTGATAGTAAGCGTCAACACAAGGGGGGTGGGAGAGTTGAATTTTTGATGAATAGTTTAATTGTTTTGGAGTCCAGGAGGGAGAGGAGAGAGGGAAATGAGATTATCATTTTCTCATGATGAAGATTATTATTTGGAATGGCAAGGGTTCTCACGAGTGTATTAAAATAGGGAACTTCAGAATCTGGTGGCTGATTAGAAAGCTGTTGTGTTAACGTTACAGGAAACTAAATGTGAGTTTTTCTTTGTGAGTTTTTGTGTGGCTTTTCATGCTCTCCCTCGGTACGTAGAAGTGGTGATATTGTTGTTTTGTAGAGTTCTTCAGGCAAATTGTCTTGGGAGGCTTGATCTTCGCGAAGAGAGTCTCTTCCGTCGCGATCGGGCAGCAGGTGAAGGTATCGCAGCCGGACGGTGATTGGATGAATAGTGTCGGGGGAAATAATGTCCCCCGACTATAGTCCACGATGGAAAAAGGGGCGGGGCCCACCGGGAATTGCCCTGTTAAAAAAAAGAGAGGATGAGGCCGACCGGGCGAAGCCGGCCGACCCCGCAGAGGACCGCCAGTCCAGGGATGCCCCGGCCGGTCTAAACAGTGCACACCCCTCCCATCTCGGCTGAACAGTGCCCAAACAGGGCCTTCTTCAAGAAAAAAAGAAGATTTCTTTTAAAACAAACAATCAAGTGAAAAATAAATAAAAATACATCTTTAATCCAACAAATCGAGACTAGTTGGGGGGTCGACTAACCATCCGCCCCTACGTCTCGACTTAACCTAAAAGAAATCAAAATTCGGACTAGTTGGGGGGTCGACTAATCATCTGCCCCTACGTCCTTCTTAAGGTAGACATATAAAGGTATATAAAAGACCCCAATGTCTTACCATGTTCATTAAGCTATACTAGACTAAAGCATAATCAATATGTCGTCATGCCGGTCATATGCTAGTGAAATTATCAAAACAGTGGGAGATGCCCATGAAGACCGGGTATATGTCGCCCATGAATTAACAAATTCATCAAGGATTCAAGGGACCGGATTTTTGGTTGAATTGTAAATCATGTCTTATATTGAGAGAACAAGTGAAAAGTTCATGTTCGGTGCATAGATTGATGTTACAAGGAGGAGATAGCCACATGGAATTTCTGGAATGCAAGGCAACAACTAACAAAATGATTCTAAAATCTGTAAAAAAAATCTGAAAAAACACAATCTGAAACTGTAAAATCTAAACTTGTAAAAATCTGTAAAATCTGTAAGTCTGAAACATGTAGAAACCTGAAATTTGAAAGTCTGCAATCCGTAAATCCGAAATCTGTAAAAATAAGAACATTCTCAAACAAATCAAATTAAGCCCAAATCGGACCTGTAGCCTGCAAGAAAAAAAAAGAAAAAGAAAGATTCAAGATAGCATCCGAATTGGAAATTTGGCCAGATGAGGGGTTCTCAAACATCAAATTTGAACAGAAAGTCCATTGATAAAAAAGAGAGAGGAGGGGAATCAGATCTGAAACACGTGAAACTCGGGCAGTTAATTCTCAAGGGATCAGGGCTGGAGGGATTTAAATTCCCAAAAGACAAACTAATCACAAGCATAATCAGATGCATGGGCAGAATCCGGACTAATTTCAAATATACAGATCTTTGAATCAGGTTCAAAATAATCTTTAAGGACAGAATAAGGTGAAGCAGGTCTTAATCGAATTCAAATCTTCAAGTGGTTTTAATCAAATCAAGTCCAACTGATCAAGCCCAAATCAATCCACATGATCTGAATAAATCTGAAACCTGTAAGTCAAACTTAAAGCATAATTTTTACATCCGCAGATATCAGATTGTAATAAGTAAAGAATGAATTCTAATTAACTCATTGAACTCAATTTTCAAATCTGTCAAAATATCAAATCCTCTGGATCCAACTCACAAAAATCCAATTCAATTTAATCTCAGTCAAATTTAATCCAGATCCAATCTTGTAAATTTCAATAAATCTGAACATCTTAAACCCAAATTGAAACAAAATCAGAGGAGAACCAATATTTAATGAATAAAAATCAACAAAATTTTAATTAACTCACTAAAAAAATCCAAAGATAATCTCTAACCTGTCAAGTCAATCAGATCAAATCAAATTTCATAAACCAGCCCGTTTTTTCATTCAAATCAACTCAAATTCAACCTAAGCTAAAAGCAATCACATATCAAATTCAAATATCTAAATTTTAACTAACAAATTTAATTCAAAACAATTAAATTAATCAACTTAAATCAAATTCAAACAAAATTTAAATCAATGCAAATCAAGTCAAATTCAAACACAAACTAAGTGCTTACATTTCATCAAGTTCATGGGGCTGTTTTCTTCTATGTGTGAATGTTTATTTTGTGGATGCATGTCTTCTATTTCTATGGATTGCTATGACGATTAATCAAGGGTATTCGAGTAATCTCGATGTAATTAACGTCGGATCTTCGCATCATCCGACGGGGAGAGGTCAAAATTAATTTCAAAGAACCTAACAACCTCAAATTTATAATTTTATGGGATATCACCTATTTTCCTAAGAAGTCAATGCTAATGGGGTGTTTGGTTGCACAATAATGAAAGTTATTATTTTAATATTTAAAAATTATAAGAAAACTTGTTGAAAGAGGTGTTTGGTAACCATGATAAATTTATGTTTTAAAAGTGATTTTCTTCTTAAACAAAGAAAGAGGGTCTCACCTCTTTCTTTTTTCTTGCGGTCCCCCCACTTTGTTTGGTCATGTATGATAGTTACTCTTTTTTGTAATCACATCCCTCCAAACATGATAATTTTATGTCATGAGTTGGTTCACTTTTTATTTTAATATAATTTTTTATCATGAAAGTGTACAAAAAATTATCATGTAACCAAACACCCCATAAGGTCTAATTCAAATTCAAACAGGAAAATGAATTTCTAAAATCAAAATTTTAAAAGAGAATTCTGAGGTTACATCAGCTACCTAGAAAGTAGACAATTATCTTTTCTTGCCTTTATGTGTGCTTCGGTGTCTTTAAATAATATTTACAGGTGACTTGGGGGCAATGGGTTCTTTTTTGCATGTAGCATAGTTATGTTTTATGGGTGTTTTCTTGTTTCCTTAGCTCTCTAAAGTTTACGCTTCATGTTATATATTATATAATGATTGTTCTTCATACATTTTGTTTAATATTGGGAATATCTTGATTCTTAATCTCTTATTTTCTTCTTCTACCAGTTCATGGTGCTTGGCCTATGCTTCTTACACAACAGCTAGATGTATTTGCTGATCAGTGCAAATAATATATGTTTTTGGCATTAATTAAAACAAATATTTGGTAAAGTTAAGTGCATGCAGTGAGTTAACACAAAAGTGTCCTAGCTGACTGGTGAAACCTCGAAGATTTTACATAAATATAAAAATATACGTGGATGCGTGTATTGTGTGACATGGTTTAGTGTGGTTTGAAAATTCATTTGATTTCCGTTTATTTGGGAAATGATCCAAGACCATGTCACACATAAACGGAAATGACCAATGAAATGTCAATATCTGGGGGATTATGACCCAGAAAATTCAATGTCTGTTTATTCAGATCCAAGACCAATCGAAATTTTATCCTCATCTACCTCTCGGACTGGCTAAACTTAGAGTCAAAGTCCAGAAGCTAAACCATGTTACTTAGAATATAAACCTCCGAGATGGGGGTCTCAAGACTCAGAAAACTGCCCCTAACCATGTCTCATACTCTGTCCATTGACGGAGGTCGTATCTATCCCTGATGGGGTGATCATGGTTTTATGTTAAACCATGCCCAATCACTTTAATTCAGAGCTGGGGTCTCCCTATGAAATCTGAAGCTTCCAAGCTTGGCTATCAGCTCTATTAGAAATCTGATTATATCCAGATTCAAGGCCAGATGACTCATTGTTGAGATGCCTATTTTGTAAAAATCAGAGCTTGGACCTTGAATCCCCAATGTGCAGATCCCCGGGGGTGAAGACCTTCCAAGCCTTAGACTAGACATCAGCACCAAGTTATGCGTTAGGATCTACCTTATGATAGGTATTGAATTCATCCTATTAAGATAGCTAGGCCCGGTTATAAGTCTGCCACATAATACTTATGCAAGTTACACCCCTCTCGGCCCTTTGCACAGTCCCCAAAAATAGTAGCCCCTTCTTTTGTCCTTGCTTTTAGGCAAGTTGGAACCAGGGCTGGAAGCTCAATATTTATTGATTTCTATATATTAGAAATCTCCAAACTCCAATTAGGATCTTAAGGTTTAAGATGCTTAGAGTAGAATCTCATGGGATTCTCTCCAAATAAGGAAATGGCAAGCTATATTCATCTCTAGATATAATTCAACCTTCAAAGGCCTGAAATCAGGCCCATGAGCCAGAGCTCCAAGGATTGAGATCCGGTCCCCTCATTTTTAAATTATTCCTATGTTCAGATTTGACCTTCAATTGCGATGGTATTTGATCATCACTCACACATAGGCTATTTATGCCATAAGGTGCAAAATTTGCCTTTATTTTCTCGGGACCACTTTGTATCCTTTTTGGGGGTACGGGTTTATATGTGAGACACCTCCTCCCCTCTTTATAATTAAGTCCTATTAACTCCCTCTCCATGTAGATACAGCCGGACTTAATCATGTCATCAATCGGATATCATATATATATATATCCAATTGCAATGGTGTGATCTTTCTATTACAGAAAATCACCCTTCATTAACATAGGGGTTCGGTCCATGATTGACCCCCCTCTTGTATGGAATTTGATCCGATAATGAGCTGAGCTCATATGCGTTGAAAGAAATGGGCATGTTGCCTCTCTTTTGTCCAAGATAGGTGGACTGGATTATTTTTCAACCCACCATGCTTTGGACTGGGAATTATCTCCTATAGGCCTTCCCGGCCTTAGTCTCCAAGCCATGATGTACATATACTGGAGATCAGCTTCCTACCTTGCCCAATTATGTCCGGACTTGGTTCATTTTCTTGCGGATCACCTATATGTATAAGATGAGATCCTTGCTCACTATCCTATGTTTGGTTGAAACCATATGATAGGATGGTGGAATCAAACTTCAATTATTCCTTTTCCATATAGGTCTGCCTTATAATAGGCTGTTCATGCCCATGACATGGACTGAAATTTGGCCCGATATTAGGCCTTAATCATAACCTGTTATGGGCATAGACTCTTTGCTGCTCATGGTCCTTATAACCGGAGTATAGACCTGCACTATTATTTTTTTTGCTCATCTTTTATGAGTATCAACATACATATCTCGATTATGCCGTATGGCATATCCTCATGTAGTGGGGTATACATATGTCCATAGCCTTGTCATATCAAGGCTTCCTGTCATAAAATCTGTCCCGGGGCTTGTCTTTTCCATTACAAGAAAGACCAAAAGGACCATATATATATGATCCTATCCGAGACATATTTGTAAGACTATGCCCAATATGGGGCTCTGGACAGTCCCTTGGCATTCTCGGCTCCTGAGCTTCATGCTTTCATGGCCGGATGCCATAGCTTTGTCAAAAGCCCGGTTGGCCATCTCCTTCCAATTCCTTGCTTAATGTAGGGCTACCCGGGGGATCCTTGGTCCATCATGTGGGTTCCAAGGAGGCCGGGTATAACCTCATCTTCACTTGCTTTACTGCACTTCTGCTGTAGCTGAATTTTGAGAGACCTTGATCATAATTTCCAGGCCGGAGGGGACTGTTATGAGGGAAATGAGGGAGAAGTGACAGGTCCGTCCAACAGGCTTGTAAAGATATAGGGGAGTATATCCGGGGAGCAATATGGGCTCAATTGGGCATGGCCTTCCTCATGTTTCAAGAACAGGCCTAAATGTGTCCGAGAGGGTGAAGAAAGAGGGCTTGCGGGGTCCTAGTGTATGCCTAGGAATTGCAGGTTTAGGCAAGGAGATATCTTGCTAAAATGGGAGGGGAATTGAGGGAATTGACCTCAGGATGAGTATAGCATCTAGAGGAGGGGACGGCTTAGGTAATAGCTATGACATCTTACCTTGGATCCCTCGGAATTTCCTTTGACTCTTGAGCTGTGCGGATATCCTCTTTGGTGGGATTTCTGCAGAGCCTCTCTCCTCCTCCTCCTGTCTCTTCTCCCTTCCGACCTCTGTCCATGTGCGGGATTGGCCCTATTTATAGGCCACTGATGGGTGCTGTTCACCCAAGGAAGAGTGGGCTGCAAGCTGTGTGCGCATGGGGGGAAGTGGGGCCATGTTCTCCCAACGTGGGGAGAGTGGGGCTTGACCAAGTCTTGGCTGTGCTTGGGATGATCGTGGCCTTCGGTTGTCCCTTGATCTGCAGCGGATCCATCTCATGTTTAAGTATAGATCCCGGCCTTTGATTAGATGTCCCGGTCCCTCTCTTGATAGTTCCATCTGAGCCCTCCATCCATTGGGTATGTCGATGGCAGATTATTTGCCATCCGGGGGCTTAGTTGAAGCTAGGCTTTATTGCCTACGCACAAAGGATTAATCCATCTTAATCAAATATCCAATTAAAGATGGATCCAATGGGTATTATCCTGTTAAGGATCCAATTAGCCATCTCAATGGACCGGGGAGCATCAATGTTCCAATAAACCTGTCAATTGGTCCATCCTGGCCCTTGATCATGTGTCTCTCTATGTAATCCAAACCTTTGATCACTTAATGGATATTGATCCTATTAAGGATCCAGTAGTCACCCGGTAATTAAACCTTATCCATGATTTACCCATCGGATATCCATTATAGTGGATCCATTGGATATTATCCCATTTAGGATCCGGTAGACCCATTTGTGCTATGCGCTGAGGATCCATAGGTATTAGGATCCAATCAACTTATAAACCAACCAATCCTGGCCATTGGATCAATCCTATTTGAATTCTCCAATTAGTTCCCTCGCGGATTGCCTTCCTTCCCCTTTTTTTTGCAAGATTCTGTTAAGTCTCCTATGGGAGACAGATTCCTCTCACCGCGAGCCTTCTTCTAGCCGGCCCTTTCTCTCCTTCTGTCACACCATCCCATCTTCTACAGACTTAGCCGCAGCTTGGGTATTGCTAGGAGAAGCCACTGCACCTGCTGATTGGAGCTCCCGGGTGCTGTCTTCTTCTTCTTGGTCTTAATCCATGAAGGTGAACATCCTCCTAGCTATTCTCGGGTGAGCATATGTGATGGTCATGTATGAAATTTTAGTTTCTCTTCTTCAATCTCCTGCCGGCAGCATCTGAATTGCCCCATATTATGCTTGCATTTTGTATATAGATGGGTGGCCGGCTATGTTGAGATGCCTGATTTGAAGGGGCACATCCATTGTGTGCGGTGGCTTGACTTCTTCTCATGCCACTCTTGGTCGGGGTATTTATTACATCCCCCTCCCTTCTCATTTATATACACATATAGATGTGTGTAAGGGGATCCGGTCTCTTCTATACTGGATTGGATCCCTTTTGAACAGGTCTATTGGCTGCCACCTTGTGTTCAGCCGGGCATCTCTAAGGTCTCCAAACAGGAGCTAGATTAGCTTCTGTGGATTGCCCCCCGGCCTCCCTTCCTTCTTGACTAGACAGGACATATATCCTATAAATCTATATATATGAAGTTGAGGACCCGGTTCTTTAATGTGCTGAATTGGGTACTCCTTGAATAGGTGAACATGTCCGAGGCCCTCTCCCATTGCTTATTTGGCAAATCCACCAATTGATTTATACTATGCCTTCCTATAGGCATACATCTAGCTGGATATCTTGAAAATCCAGCTCCCTAATGAGCTATACTCAATTGAGTCTCCACTCAATTTCTTCCATACCGGAGGAGATAGTTGGGTTAGGAACTCTATACCTCCTGCTATGTGAGATACCGGCCTTGTTTTGTGCAGGCTTTTTATCATTTCATATGGCCGAATATGTGTATTGGGTGAATATGTGTATTTCTGCACATACTGCCATCGATTGGGGCTTTACTCCAGCCCCCTTCTTTTTCTTTCTTCCCCATTGGTCTGGGGGTAGCTGCTGGTATCTTCTTGGTCAGGATGGGACATTGAGTCCCCCCCCCTCCAATTCCATATATGAGATTGACCCCATTTTCTGATTCATATACCGATGGTAGGCCATAGGGAGTTAAGTATTTTCATTCCCTATTTACATATGCCTATATTTCATATGAAATTTTGAGTGCCAACACTGACATACTCGCATCACCTGGCATATTGCCCTTTGTCTAAGCAACAAGGCTGTACACCCCTAGGCTGCCTTAGATGCCTTGAAATGGGGGTGCGATTTTATTAATGAAAAGATAGGTGTAAGAATGGGCCTCCGTCGAAGCTTCCTTTACAAAAGTGTAACTTATTCCATCCATAACAGAACAAATTTGCACTGAAAACACCTGCTTTAGTGGTACAGCTAGGCATATTTTTAGGGTTTCCCCTGATTATTAGTTCAGGGAATTTATTTTATTTTTTAATGTATCTGGTGTGATTTATTTCACCTCTGTGAATTGTCAATTGCACTTCTTTTATTCCACTAATCACATTGGGGGTACAATCATGCTTTTGAAAAGCGAGAATAGTAGGACTCAACGTGGTACACAATAAACCCAAGACAACAGACCAAAATTGAAGGAAGACATCAAAGGCTTAGAGCCAACAGAAGTAGCCCAAAATCTGATAGTCGAACAAAAATGATGTGCTTAGCTGTAGCTCAATCGAAGCAATTTTTAAATATAGATGAGCTCTCTTATTTGTATATATATTTTCTTGCTATTTTCATGAATTTCTTATTCTTGTTGATATTCATACTTTTTTTCTTGTTTGTCGACAGGAGGTTAATTTCTACTTGGAAAATGCCCTTTAGGGGCATTCCTGGGGTTCAAATCACTGCGTTCTGCTATCTGTTTGCAATGATCCAAGTGTGAAACTGTGGCTTTGCTGCACCTTATGATTCTACCTTGATGGTGTAGCTAATCCGCCAAGGTAGTTTAGGTAGGACTTAGTGTGAAATGGTTATGGCTGTTAATATTAGTAATTCTTGGTAATGGCTGTCAGTCTTGTCAGTGTTGACTGTGTTTCTTAATGCAAAGTCAAGAATGCCAATAGTAATTACCATTTTACAACCAGACTATGTGCCTTATGTTTACAAACAGAGTAAAACCTTTTTTATTTTCTGCTGCTATTTCAGTAAGATGGCATCTTCTCAGCATGTTGAAGTGGAGGCAGCAAAGTTTTTGCACAAGCTTATTCAGGAATCAAAAGATGAGCCTTCAAAACTTGCTACAAAACTCTATGTTGTATGTATCAACTCCTCCCAACATAGAAGAGAGAAAAATACTGTCTAAAGGAATAGTAAAAATGGACTGTTGACTTATTTTATCTTTGTCGTTTCCAGATTTGTCAACATATGAAGATAAGTGGGAAGGAACAATCTCTGCCATATCAAGTGATATCACGGTGAATGATTGCCATATGAGTTCTCGCAGTCTACGTTTCTTTTTTTTTCTAACACAGGATTATCTCTTGTGGCAATATCATGGCTGTTTATCTATAAGATGTATATTTTGTTTAAGACAATCATTATATTCTATTTTGTCAGTTACATGCTTTTTCCGATCTATTACATTATGAATGTGCTATATAATTTATTTTGATTAATAAATTTTGTTATGAGAAAAATATAAAATATATTATTTAGAAGGTTACCTGATTATGGATAAATAGAAAACAGAGTACAGAAGAAGAGGGGACCAAATATCTATTCAGGAGATAGATCTGCCAATTACAAAAAAAACCCAAGTGAGATCATGAGAAGAAAATGATGTTTAACCTGGTCCCCTCAAGCTCTGTGGGAAGGAAGAAATAAATTACATAAGACAAAATAACCAAAAAGACACGAGCAATGGTTGGTGAAATTTATAGTTTGCTGTTCGTCCCATTTCTCATCTACAACTAAGTCCCTCGTGAGATCCAACTAGGGGTGTTCACTCATTGGGATGACTTGATGACCTGAATTGAACCAACCCAAAGTTGGTGAGTTGGTTTGGGTCATGTTCCAGGCTCAGATCATTTGGGTTTAAAAAGTAAAATTGAACGAACCCAAACCCTAGAGTGCATGGATTGCACAATTGGTCGAATTGAATTGGAATCGGCCGATTATGGAATCAAATCAGTCGAGTGAAGGACCAATTCTGACCTGAATTCCATCGGAATTAGTCTAAATCAGTCGAATCAAATTGGATTTGGAATCGGAATCCCGATTTTTTAAAACAAATTTCAGGCCGAATCGGCCGAAATCGGATTGAATCGGCCAAAATTGGAATCGAAATCAGAACTTTTTTTATTTTTTTAAATTTTGATTTTAGATCGGTTTCTCTTCTTGAGAATCGGTCTGAATCAGACCGATCCAATCTGCTTCAAATCAGATCGGTCCCCATTGATTCGGTGACCGATTCTGATTCGGAAATCCTTGCTAGAGTATACTGCACCCCCAACAAAGTCTACTTGCTTGACAGGTGACACGTGTTTGCATTGGTTTTTGCCTTGAGAAGAATATAACATCACTATTCTTCTAACTTGTGCAATGTGGGTCTAAAAGGAGCGCTCAGTTATTCACATGCTCCTTGTCCACGGCCCATGCTCTTCTCTCTCTAGCTGTCCACACGTCAGCTGCCCACGGCCCACGCTTGGGCTTTAGTCCCATATCACTGGTCTCTAAAGAAAGAGAGTTGAGAAATGTTATAAATAAAGCTGAACTATGCATTCCTCCTTGGATGTTAGCCTAAGATTATTTAGGTTTGAGAATAAGTTAATCTTAACCCTAAGTTCTTATTTGTAACACTATTAGGCACCTCTATCACTATCAAATTTAAAATTGATATTGATTGCAATCATTAAGAGGTGTTTGGCTAATAGTATCAATTTTAAAATTTGTAGTGTAAACAAAGTATGTCATGTAATATAAGTGTCAACTTTTATCAATTTTGATTTTGGTACTCCACCCTCTAAAAATATCAATATCAATACTTACATGGTATCATTTTTTATTCTCTAACCAAACATGCCATAAACTAATAAATAAATAAATAAAATTAAATTTTGGTTCAACCCGAACCAACCCAATATAGTTTGGTTCGGTTTGAGTGGTCTCGTCGGGTTGATTTAGGTTGGTGAAAAATCTTTATAAACCAAACCAAACTGACCTGTGAACACCCATAAATCCAATCATAGTGGTCAAGGCGCTCAAGGCACTGAAGGGTGCCAAATCCACTTAGGTGACAAGGTGGCCGCTTAGACGTCGCCTAGACCATCAAGGTAGTAGCATTAGGTGTTTATATATATATATGTATATACATGAACGTGTATATCTACTCTAAATATGGTAAGAAGAAAAAAAAAGATTCATATAACTAACTAATAAAATTGACGTAGTGTAAGAATATAATTTATGTGAAAATTGAAAACACATTGCATTTTCAAAATTGTAAAGACTAGACATTATAAATTAAATTTACTCACCAAATGACATGTAGTCTTTGTACTTTTTTTCCCCTAAAATTCTACAAAATAAAGTTGAAAACATATGCAAATACAATATGCATAGGCAATCCACATTATCACATGTTAAAAAAAATGATTGAAATAAAAAATACAACTAACATCAACAGTACATAAGCAAAGTAATTAACTAAAGTAGCTAAAAATGCAAATAAGTACTTAATAGTCTTTTAATCCAACACATCCACTCACAACATATTCAAATCTTAACACCAAAGATAGTGCTATCTAAACTTTCATTTCGTTCATTAGCCTCCTCATTTGCACCATCACCCTCTTCATTATTTGTTTCCTCCCATGGTGCATTTTCATCATCATCTTCTCCGTGTTCTTCATCACCATCTTTATCTCTCAACGTCATAGATTATGGTATACTTGCCCCACTTGATTGGCCAATGACTTCTTGGGCTCTTCTGTCAAAAGTTTTCATAGCTTTTTCAACATCTTCCCACATAAGGTTTTTGCCTTTATGAACCAAAACATTATTATTTTTTGTAATCCACTCACTTCCCAATCTAAATTTTCCAAAGAAATAAGATCATATATTTTTGAATTTTTTAATTTCTATGAACCTTTCACAAACACGACGATTGTTTTGCACATAAACTAACTTGTTCAACCTTTTCTGTTCTAATTGGTTTCTCTTTTTAATATGAAACTAAAAAACAATAAAAATAAAACATACATCATGAATTAAAAATTAAATATAAAAATAAGGATCATTCATCAAAATTTAAAATTATTTAATGTTTAAAAATTCAAATGTACTCTAATTGCATTTACAACCGGATGAGTTACAACAAAGACCGATAATTCTCAATGCAAGTATCTTTAGTTTAGGTGTTTCTTCACCATACTACATCCATCGATCAACTATATTGACACCAAAACACATAGTAAGCTATTTTGTAATATTTAACAAATAGTTGACAGGAAAAATAATGAAATTGATTTATTTGGATGTTTCTTATGTTGTGACCTCATAGCAAATGAGATGTCAAATGCCCATTTTGAAGTAACGTACTTTTCAATTTGTTCATTTATTCAGTCTTGCATATCTTCATTTGGGACCGTTTTCTTAACACATGTATAAAATACAATTTCAAACTTTCTAGCTAAAGTGGAATCTTTAGATTGAGCATCAAAGTGGAATTTGGGATTAAAACAAATCTGGCTAAAGATAAAGGGTGTTGCATCTATATCTCCTATCAACGATCTACAATCTTTACCATAGAGTAGCATACTTCACTTCTTTTCCTGCAAAATTTTCTATTTTTTAAATTTTATTGTGGCATACAAATAGCCATAGCTGACTTATTGTCACCATTCGTTAGCTTTAACACTTACAAAATAGGTTGAGTTGCTCTCAAAATCTTTTCAATTCCGTGCCATAACATTACTTGAAACTAATAGATGGCACATGTTTTTCCATATTTGTCTTTGTCTACACATTTTTATGCTAATTATATGTAGAAAACAATCTTCTTAACCTTATTTTGACCACATCGTTATGTAATCTTTTCAAAGTAAAGAAGATGTAGCGAATCTTGTCACTCCACATCTTATTAGTTTTTTTTCTTTTTGTTTTTTTTCTTATGAAATCTAGTAAATGAGAATGATTATATTGATATGTAGTTAATTTTTTAGCTTTGAAGATGTTATCAACCTAAACTTTTATCTTTCCAAAATTCTCTAACATTAAATCAAGACAATGAACCTCACAAGGTGTCCGAAACTATTGTTTTCTTTTAGCCATCAACAATCTCCTTGCCGAAACATTGTAGGTTACGTTGTCTGCCACAATTTGTATTGTATCACATATTGTTTGCCAACTTTATCAATTACTTTGTCTAGAAACTCATACATAAAGATGACATCTTTCTTACGATATGAGGTATTAAGAGACTCCAAAAATTAAGTACTTTTTGGATTGTTTACTAAAAAGTTAACTAACTTCTTTTGTCTTTCATCTCTCAAACCATCACATATTATAGTAAAATATTAAACTTTTTAATATTTGCATACATAGAATGCATTTTTTTGTACGTTCAATCAACTTTTTTTATTTTGTTTCTTGTCTTATGAAATCTAGTAAATGAGAATGATTATACTGATATGTAGTTAATTTCTTAGTTTTGAAGATGGTATCAACATAAACTTTTATCTTTCCAAAATTCTCTAACATTAAATCAAGGCAATGAACCTCATTAAGTGTCCAAAACTATTGTTTTCTTTTATCCATCAACAATCTTCTTGCCGAAACATTGTAGGTTACGTTGTCTACCACAATTTGTATCACATATTGGTCGCCAACCTTATCAATTATTTTGTCTAGAAGTTCATATATAAAGATGACATCTTTCTTACGATATGAGGTATCAAGAGACTCCAAAAAGTAAGTACATTTTGGATTGTTTACTAAAAAGTTAACTAACTTCTTCTATCCTTTATCACTCGAACCATCACACATTATGGTAAAATATTAAACATTTTAATATTTGCATACATAGAATGTATTTTTTTTTACGTTCAACCAACTTTTTTCATCAAAAGTGCCTTCAACATGTGATAACTTGAAGGCATACAATTTGACCCAACCAGACCTATTTGTTCACATATGACATGAAAGCTTTCAATTTTGTTGCGCTAAAAGAGATACATACTTCATAAAATCAAGTGGCCACATATTCTTTAAATTTTAATTGTTTTTCTTTGTTGAATTTACTTTTTAGAGTACTTTGATATTGTTTGTCACTTCTTCTTGCATTTTTAAATTCTTCTGCATATAATTTTGCAAATGCGTCAATTGGTCATTTCTTCTTCTACTTTTATCAGCAACTAATGATGTCACATTTTTCTTCATTGAAGATGAATTCTTCATGAATGCATTTTTATTTGCTCATCACCTTCCTTATTAGAACATTCAATCACCATATGCATATTGGAAGTGAATATCTTTCTTTTCTTATTTTTATTTAGTCATGGATATTTTTTTACATCACTAAACTCGTAATTAAGTGTTTTTTGTCTTTTTTATTTTACTGTTCATAATCAAGACATAAAGTTCACATTTGATTTTATTTTTGTTATGCTCATCTGGTCAATAAATGTACTTTCATCATGGATCACTAGATTTAACTTTTTTCTTCCCCTCAATCTTATTAACCAAACCTGAAGCTGAGCCGGCGGCCATTTTTACAACCAAGCACAACTACACATGATGAAAATCAACCAATTACATGGGTACTCAAACCATAACATCCAAACTTCAATCAATGTCTTCACTATACAAAATGTTTGAAGAAGTAAAAAACAATAAGGTCGGAAACCATCAATGCATTGATGCTGCAGAGACATTCAAATTTGTAACATCTCAGACATTGAAGTATAGGATGTGTAGATGAAGATTAAAAAGACTAATAGATGTTAAAAGGATAAACTTGAAAGAAGAAATGAGAAAATATAGCTGGAAGAATAAAAAAACTCAAATCCTAAAATCTAGGTTTTATTATAAAAGGACGATGGCAAGCAAAGGTCTTCTTTTGGCGAGGCGAAGTTAACCAAAGAAGGAAGAAAACGTGCGGCAATTGCTTCTTCCATGGTGGAGAAGGGCACCGGTGACCATGGCTTCTGCCTTCCGTGGTGTTGATCTTCTAGGCAGGGTGACTGAGCATGGGCTTCAGTTCGGGGGGAGGGCAGGCAGTTTTGACTTAAGGAAAAACCGGCGAACTGGTTTTCTTTTGTCAAGTGGACCGGCCAGTCTAGGTGGCCAACAGGCGACCAGGTATATGCCTTATTGAGGCTGAGCTAGGTGCTCAGCCTAGGCATTCCAAAAAGGGCGCCTTATCACCTTAGGCGAGTGCCTTGACAACTGTGGATCTAGTGCTGTGAATAAGATACAATTGGGGTGCTGAAACTGATCCGTGCATCTTCTTTTGTTCCTGGTTGTCCATATGTCCCAAAGCAATTTGGATAGTAAAAACATCCCAAATATATCTATCTGACCAGTCTGACTTCTCCCTGAACCAATACATGATCTTATGTATCAAAGAGTTTTTACAAGCAAAAGAGGCATTACAAATTCTGGAGAAAAATTGCCAGGGATAATTAGTAACCCACATTTCAAAAATAGGTGTTCCTGATCTTCTTCACGTAACATGCAGAATATGCAATATTTGTGGTTCAAATCCTTGATCCAAACCATTTTTCGCTTGCAAATTTTCACATGAAAATCTTGATTTTCAGAGGTACTTTTCTTGTCTAGACAAGTGTAACCAAGTTTGCTTTTAACTCTTCAGAACCTTTACCTGAAGGAACTTTTAAATCTCCAGTCCCACTTTTTTTATTAGATCTGTTTGGTTCCAATGTTAGATGATGGATAGATTTGCATTTGATACGTTTGTCATAAGCGACAATTTCACTGTGCAGAAGGTTTCTAGTAAACTTGCAAAGCCATCGTTTGTTAATTGAATAAAAAATCTTTGTCAGCAGCAATCTGGAAGAGCTTCGGATAATCTTGTATCAATTGCACTCTGGCACTCCATCTATCCTTCCAAACTTGTTCTGCACCCGTCCCCTAACTGAATGTGGGAAACACTCAGAAATATTGAAACATGTTGAAAAATGTGTCCTTAACTCGGACCAACAGGTTGTAAGGATGAGCTACCCCACTCAACCTATGGAGTCTAGTCAGTATTTGCTTTTGGTGACCTTAGACCGTAGGGAGCATCGATCGTATAATCGGCTAATTTGGATTAGGCTTGGCCGATTTTGGGATTGGATTGGTCATTCCCGATCCAATTTTTGTGCGGAGAGCCGATCCAACCCGATCTCCTGCTGGAATTGATTGAAATCAGTTTAATCGGGTTGGATTGGGGCTGGAATTGGTTGAATCAGACGATTCCGGATTGATCCCGACAAGGATTGTCATCTCGCTTCTCGATTTTATCTCGGAGAGACTAAAGAGAAGAGATCTTAGAAAAATCTTGAGAGATTGAAACTCGAAAATTCCAATCAAAGTACATATTTAAGTGTAAAATGTCATGTAATCTCTTCGAAAAAGACGAGAACTCATTAAACATCAAAAATAAACTGACATAATTAAAAGCGAAATAAAGAGAGATTGTTAACAGGAGGTATACATCTTACGTTAGATTTAAGCTTCATCTTGAATGCATGGAGAGGAGATTTATATGACATCTTCGATTAATTGTAGATATAGTCATAAAAATATTAAGTTATAAAATTTTATTAGACAATAATGTATAGATAAATTTTTGGATGGATTCCATGATAAAATTGGCAATATATAACAAATAATTAAAAGTGAAATAAAAAAGGGTGAATTATTGTTAACTTGAGATACTAAAGGGATCTTATGTCCGTCCTAAGCTTCATTTTGAACAGTACCAAGAGGAGATTTATATGACGTTTTAGGTCAACTGGACGTATGTAGTTATAAAAATATTAAGCTATAAAATTTTATTAGGTAATAATGTCTGAATAAATATTTGGATGGATTCCATAATAATACTGGCAATATACGAAGCAAAATTAACAAGACTATCCAATTAAAATAATAATAGAAAATAAAATGAGAGGGATTATATTTGATATAAGTAGTTTGTTCAATGTAGAGTTAAAAAGTTATGAAAAATAATAGGTGGAGAAAATTAAGGGACCAGAGATACTATGTTTATTCTCGTTTCGTTGATCTAGTGATGCGGGACAACATCGACTAGACCACCACTAATTGTTACTAAACGGCATTGAAACGCTACCAAACGACCCAGAATAGACCGAAATAAAGGTGGACCGGACCTAAACCGGCCAAAACGGGCCCGAACTGGTCCTGAAACGGGCCGAACCATGGATTGCAGAATCGGCGGAATCGGTCCGATTCCGGAATCGGATCGGTGGATTCCGATCCGATTCCAGGCGGAAGGACCGATTCCGGGAAGAATTCCGCGGAATCGGTATGAATCGCCTGGAATCGGTCGGAATCAATCCGATTCCGACCGATTCCTTGTGGAATCGGTCGACCGATTCCGTCGGAAGACCAGGTCAACCGGCCCGGTTCGATTCTGGACCGGGAATCGAACCGATTCCGGCCCTAAAAGGGCCGGAATCGACCCCCGGGGGTCGATTCTGTCGATCCCGCGGCGGCAGAAGCTTGATCCGGCGATTCCGGCGATTCCTGCCTCGATCCCAGCTGCCAGCATCGATTCCGGCCGATTCCGTCGATCCAAGCATCGATTTCGGCCCGATTCCACCGATTCCGGTGATTCCGGCGATTCCAAACAACGTCTTCAAGGGATTCCGCCGATTCAAGCTCGGACCGGCCTCGAATCAACCTCTTCTTCGATCTTTGTAAGGTTTTTGGTAAGATTTCTTCGCCGAAAACTTCGTACGTCCATTCTTACGCGTTTCCGACGAGTCCGAGCGTCGTTAAACATTGTGATTTCCGACCGAACAAGTTCGTCCAAGTTTTGAACTATCCGTTTAAGTCCATTTTGCACGGGAAAAATTCCGGATATCCCGTACGTTAATTTACGACCATTTCCGGCAAATACATAACCCTTTAAACATACCGAATGGTGTGTTACTTGGGTTGTCTGCTTCCCGAACAACGTCTAAATCAATTTTTATGTTATCTAATCATTTTTAGTGCATTGTTTACAATTTTTGCAGATATAAGCAATGACCGATCAAGGTGATGCAGCACCAGCACGTGCTTCCGACGTGGGTTGGGAACACGGGCACATGGTAGACCCAGTCAGGAAGAGGGTACAGTGCAAATGGTGTGGGAAGGAGATGAACGGGGGGGTGTTCCGGCTGAAACAACATATTGCCGGAACAGGTGGGAATGTCAAGAAATGTGACAAGGTGCCCAGGGAGAAGAGTGAGGAGATGAGAGGCTACATGACAGGTAGAGCCTCTCAACGGGTTGTTAGGATCGAGCAGAGGGAGGAGTTGCACGACGAGCTACTCCAGAGGAGGAGGGACCGCGATTTGCCTACCTCGAAAGGGAAAGGCAAGAGAAGGCACTAGCTGAGCCGGAGCTAGAGAGCGAGGACGAGTCCTCGGACTCCGAGCTTAGACGTGCTAGGCACGATAGCAAGCGTGTATTTGCTGAGGAGGAGGACAGGAGGAGGGGAGCAGGAGGGTCTGGGTCCAGAGTTGACCCAGCTTTGGGCCGATCAGCATCGGCTCGCCCGACCTCGGGCTGGGGCCGAGAGACTGACCCCAGGAGATAGGAGCCACACCGCCGTTCTACTTCTACCAGCACTCGATTTACACCGAGTGACGAGTATTTATTTAGGAAACAAAGTGCTGGGCAGATGGGGATTAAACATGCAATGAAAGGGGTGAAGGCAACATGAACGGCTGCAAAGAGAGCCGTTCGTCACATTGTGAAATGGTTTTTACATGCATGTATCACTTTTTAAATTAAAATTGACATTATGTGTGTTTTATTTACTTAAACTTAATTTTAGCCTGATCCCAATTTTTTTTAACTTGATGTAGGCATCCCGGCACGTACGCACCACCGTGCCCTACTTTCGACGATGGTGGATGCCGTGGGTGAGGGCCGGGACCGGGTTTGCAAGCCCCGGGCAGCAGACACATATACGGCGCTGGCCTGGATGAGGAGGTCCAGGAGTTGAAGGAGTGGATGGATGGATTTAAGTTGGTGTGGAAGGAGAGGGGTTGCACAATTATGTGCGATGGGTGGACATGTATCACCAAGAGGAGTATGATAAACTTCTTGATGTACTATTCTGAGGGGACAACATTCTTGAAGTCGGTAGATGCTTCTGGGAAGATAAAAAATGCCGACTTCATTTTTTCTCTGATGGATGGGGTGGTGGAGGAGATCGGGGAGGACAATGTGGTTCAGGTTGTCACTGACAACGAACCATCATATAAGGCGGCTGGGAGGAAGTTGATGGAGAAGAGGAAGCACATCTTCTGGGTGCCCTGTGCAGCACATTCCATTGATCTCATATTAGAGGATATAGGTAAGGAGGAGGGTGTATCCACACTTGTCAGGCAGGCGCAGACGATCACATCTTTTATTTATTCGCATCCCCGCCTGCTACATATCATGAGATCACACACAGGAGGGCACGTTCTTGTTAGGCCCGGTCCGACTCGATTTGCTAGGAATTTCATTGCGTTGGAGAATCTACACCGGCACAGGCATGCATTGGTTAGGTTCACACAGTCCGAGGAGTATTACAACTATATGGTGGACAACCTGCATGACAAGAAAGATCAGTTGGAGATTCTTGTCAGGTCTGAGAAGCGCATCACTGACAAGTGGTTTTGGGAGAGGATTGCCTACTACTTGGCAATCATTGAGCCACTGGTAGTTGTCTTGAGGTTGGTAGACTCAGATGACAGGGACCAGATGGGCACGTTGTATGATGCCATGGACCGGGCAAAGCTGAAAATAAAAGAAAAAAATCCCAGAGGTTACAAAAAGTGGTGGAAGATCATAGATGACCGATGGGACAAGACCTTGCACCACGATGTCCATACTGCAGGTAACTTGGTTAAAGAAATTTTTTGTTGAATAATTGTCTTATTCACAGTGTTAACTAATAAAATCTTGCAGGATATTTTTTGAACCCCCGCATCCAATATGGAGGACAGGTGGTGAACGACAACGAGGTGATGCGGGGTACACTTGCTGTTATTCAGCGTCTGTGCCGATCTCAGCAGGACATGATAGAGGCTGAGATAGAAGTAAGTTAGAGTTCATTCAATACCTTGGAGTAGTCTTACCAGGCAACTAATGTTTTTTTATAAAATTTTCGGATGCGAAGTATAAGATGAGGGTCGGCGTATACTCGGATGCGATTCGAAATATTCGATTGACAAAGTGTCACCTGGTATAGTAATAGCTTGATGAAGATTTTATTTTCTTTTCATATAAGTTATGGTAGATGATGGGCTAATTGTTTACCTTTTCTTCTTATTTTTTTCTTGTACCGAGTGGTGGGTTCAGGTGAACACCAGGAGTGGATGGAATCTACTTGCTGCCATCGGTATCAGGATACTCAGCCAGAGCACCAGTTCCTCCCATTGTGAGAGGAACTGGAGTACATTCAACCTGATACATACGAAAAGGAGGAACATGTTGACCTCAGACCGGCTGGAGAAGCTGGTCTTCTGTCATTACAACATGAGGCTGCACATAAAGAACATCAAGGATCGACAGAAGATCAGCGAGGCACGATTTGCACGATTCGCAGGTGGTCCATACGAGCAGAGGCATTCCTCCGCCACACCACCACCCGAGGAGGTGGACATGGATCAGATATTCCAGGAGGAGCATGCACTTGCCTCCTGGATAGAGGAGAGGGAAGCCAGGGATCATGCAACAGAGTTTGATCCCGATGACCGTGCGTACGGGCCGAAGGAGAGTTGGATGATGTTGAAGCCGAGGAGGATACTCCAGCTCCACCTCCATCTACTTCTCGTGCTCGCGCAGCCTTCTTCTCGCCCTGGCGCCTATGGAGCGACCACTGCGGCTTTACCCAGGCTCCATCTCCGGTCCCGAGCCACTACCCAGCCCATTCGCAGTCCGGGGAAAACGAAAACAAAAGTGACTGCACGGAAAATGGGAGGATTTGCAAAGTTGAAAAAACTTTGGGTTCCGGACCTTCTGGTACTTCAGAGATGGCTGAAGAGGTGAAGAGAAGGAAGCTAGAGGTCAGGCGTCCTGTCAGCCCAGATGACAGCACGCAGACTCTTTCTCACTCCTCAGGTGATGATGACGAGGAGTGCATACCAGCGACGCAGCCATCAGCAGCAGCTGAGTCTCCTGATTCACGACATCCAAAGCCGTATTACACGCTGGATTCGGATACACATGATTCTTATATACAGGAGCCACAGTATCCAGCATTTGGCCAGGTTGACCAGCAGTGGATTACACCACTAGCTCCACCATCCTCTGCTTACGTCCCGGTCGTCCCGCAGTCCGATCCATACGACCTTGATGGCATGGCATCGGCATTATTTTCATATGGATATGGTCCCGGACAGTATACAAGACTGAGCACGAGGGAGGAGCGTGAAGCGCAGCAAGGAGAGGAGGAAGACCCATATTTATATCCTAGATTTTGGTAGTAGATTGATATGATGTAAATTTTTTTTTTTCATGATGTATCATCTTTTTTGATTTTTGAATCAATGGAATTGGAATATGTACTTAACTTCAAGTCTTCAATTGGAGTTCATTAGTATTTATTCGATGTGGTCCTGTGGATGAATGCATTAATTTTTATTCGATTCCTGCCGATTCCTGGAATCGGAATCGGAATCGGTCTCGATTCCAATTCCGATTCCGGAATCCTTGGGCCGAACCAAGTTGAACCGGCCTCTGGAAACTCAAAATGCCTTGAACCGGGATGAAACAACCGGTTTAGGTGTTGAACCGGCCTCTGGAAACTCAAAATGCCTTGAATCGGGATGAAACTGCCGGTTTATGTGTTGAACCGGCTCGAACCGGCCTAAACTGGGTCTAAACCCGGTCGAACTGGTCTGAAGCCCGGTTTGGACCGCGGACCAGGCCGGGCATAAACCGGTGGTGGGCAAACTGCGGGTGGCCGCTTGCTCGCACGGCTGAGCTTTCTCTGGTGGGGGTCGTGGG
Organism: Cryptocoryne crispatula var. balansae; assembly: GCA_036172225.1. Classification (NCBI taxonomy): domain Eukaryota; kingdom Viridiplantae; phylum Streptophyta; class Magnoliopsida; order Alismatales; family Araceae; genus Cryptocoryne; species Cryptocoryne crispatula. The sequence goes on along the minus strand of CM069929.1, from coordinate 8,067,758 downwards.
CGTGCACGGGAGGCTCGAGAGGGGGAGCGTAGGCATCGTAGCCGTCGAAAGGGTCTCTGCATATCCCATCGATGTCGCCTTTCGTTGCGACTGGCTGCACAGGGGTTCGTGGTCGCGTGAGGTTGTGCCTGACAATGCGTAAAGTGCACCTGGCTGCCTGGGGCACCATTGTCCTCGCGGCTCGTTTTCGTCATAGCTGTCCGGACGGAAGTTGGGCATAGGCAGAGCAGGAGGGGAAGGCGACAGTCTCAGCGGGAGGTGGGGCGGTGGCGGCGTTGCTGTCGTCGTTGGCTACTCTATCTCTCATCCCCTTCTTCTCTTCGTTCGTTTGGTGGAAGGGGGTTAGGCGGGGAGGTCTCGTGCCGACGAATCCTGAGGAGGGACTGTGGGAGGAGGGGGACCGGAAGGGGAGCTACTTCGGGGATTGCTGGAGTGCTTCACCAGCTCCGTCCGAAGGAGAGGGAGCGGTCCAGTAGAGTCCTGGATTGGAGATCATGGCCCGCTGTGACGTCGAAAGAATTGGAATGCCGTCGGACGAAGCTTGCTACGTCGTGGAAGGGGAAAATGGCTGCCCTTGTCTTCAGATTTGTTAAGAAGTCGTTGGGGCTGCACCTACCCTACGGTGTTGTCGGAGAAGCTAAGGAAGATGAGGGGATAGGGAAGCAGTCCTCGTGCCGGCTCGGACAACGGCGCTCCTCGTCGGGGTGGGGAAGGAGGTGACGGGTTGAAGCCCTTACACGGACGAGCCAACGCCCAAAGGCATTCCAAAAATTCTTCAATCACTCTAGTCGATTACATGAAATTGCCCCTTTACAGAGGAGGTGGCACATTTAGAAAAAGACCCTATAAAACAAATATTTACGGACATGACCTTTCTGATTGTCTAAAAATATAAAAGACTTAAACTACCAAATTTATCCCCATCATCTTGTTTCTTGGATGTGTAGAGAAAAAGAGATTCTAGGGAGATCGCATTCCATAGATCTCAGTGATTTGTCATCGAATCACTCCCTCTGTGGTGTCAGTCTTTCCTGCCCTATCGGGCAAGGAAGAACCCCTTATCGAGTCAATCGGGACCCAACATGGATTTAAGTCACCATATTCAGTCATATTGGGTCTAATATGGCATATTCAGGAGATATGGTGACTAAAGTCACTGTATCCGACGAATTGTCATAATTAGTTAGTTTGACTCGACCGATTCCGATCTTGATTAGTCCGAATCAACCAATTTCAATTGATTCTGGAGGGAGATTGTGTTGGATCCAAAGTGCCATTGCAGTGGCCTAGACATCCTCATTTTGGTCTAAAATCGACCCCAAGGGCCTTGATTGGATTGGAATCCAATTTAGGTCCATATTATATGATTTGTTTTCATTTTTAGGTTTTTTAGAAACCTATCCGGATTAATTCTAGATCGATTTTCCTCTCAAAAAATCAGCCGGAATCTGTTGATCCTATAGTTGTCAAGGTGCCCAAGGCGTTACCGAGTGTCAATTCTACTTAGGCGACAAGGCGTTCGGCTAGGTGTTGCCTAGGCGGTAAGGCGGGGTATGAAGGCAAGGTAAATTTGTATGACAATAATATGTATAAAATCTAATAACATTGGCATACATTAAGTGCAAAAATGACATGGCTTGTTAACAAATTTTGAATAAATTCAGACAAAGTAGAGTAAATGGACTTACCAATTAATATAAATATTTTTTGAACTTTTTTTATTCTATAAAAACTTGCAAAGTATTATTCAAAATATATGCAAAATGCAAATACTAAGCAATCTAAGTTACCACAACACAGTGCATTAAGGTAGTGAGGCATAAACATAAATAAAACACAAAATAACATAAAAAGATTAAGAGTACGTCAAAACAGACAACTAAAAATGTATTATCAGCATCACAAAGTAAACTTAACTACATCACATAAACTTTAAATGAGAAAATATTCAAAAATAATTTAGCTTCACCAACTCAAAGCTTAAATCCAAACACAGAAATTTCAAGGTTCTCAATTTCTTTTAGATTAGCCTCTTCATTTGTATTGTCTTCCTCGTGTGTCTCCTCCCATAATGTGCCTCCATCTCGTTATCATCATTATCATCTTCATCTTCTGGAAGCTCTTCATCACTATCCTCTTCTTCCTCTCTCATAGAACGTGATGCATCATCCGCATCTTTCCATGTCAGATTTTTCCCTTCATGAACCACATATGTATCTTCTCTTACCATCCACTAATTTCCCCAATCTAAGTCATCAAAACAAATATGATTATATCTTTCAGGATCTTTTCTTCGTGTTATGAATCTTTTACGAAGACGACGATTATATTGAACATATACCAAGTCATTCAACCACTTGTGTTCCAAACGGTTTCTCTTTTTAGAATGAAATTGAAAAAAATAAATAAACACAAGATTGTTAATTGAAAAGCAAATTATTAAATGTAGATATGTAATTCAACACACAACTTTAGAAAACTTACAAATTCAAATGTACTCCAATTCCTTTCACAATCGGATGAGCTACAACAAAGGCCTAAAATCTTTAATGCAAAACTCTTCAACTCTGGAGTCTCTCCACCATACTGTGTCCACCAATCAGCTATGTTGGCATAAAAACATAATATAGAGTTAATATTTTGCAAGTTAAACAAATAAGAAACATAAAAATAAGAATGAAAGATATCTCCTTACTTGGAAGTTTTTTATGGCGTGACTTTATAGTAAAGGAGAGGCCAAATGTGCCTCTTGATTCCAAATATGTAGGAAGTTGATCATCAATCTTTTCTTGTTAATCAAGATTTGCCATCGTTCTTTGCAAACAAGTGTAAAAAGAACTTTCCATCTTTCCAGCTGCACTTGCATCTCTAACTTTAGCATAAAAGTAAAACTTTGGATTTAGAAAATATCCAGCCAAATGCAAGGGACGCTGCATTTGTACCTTTCATCGACGATCCATAATTTTTAAGATGGGAGTATATTTTACTTTCTTTCCTGCACATTTTTTAATAATTTTTTGCTTTACACATTCCATTGCAGCATACAAATAACTCATTGCTGGTTTTTCATCCCCATCCACTATTCTTAGAACTTATAGAATAGGCTAACATGCTTTTAAAATTTCTTTCCCTCCATGCCAAAAGTTAACTTGAAAAATATAGGAAGAAATATTTTTTCCTATATTTGTCTTGGCCCACACACTTCTATGCCAAGCATCAGAGGAGAATAATCTCCAAGTCCTCTTTTAACACCATCACCATGTAATCTCTCCAAAGTGGGGAAAGATGTAGCAAATCGAGTTACCCCACATCTTATAAGTTGTTTTCCTTGTGTTTCCTTTCTCATGATGTGTAACAAACGTGAGTGATTATACATGTAGTTAGTTATCTTCTTTGCTTTTGAGATAGTAGTTGCATAAACTTTCATCTTAATGATATCCTCCAACATTAAATATAGACAATGAGCTACACAAGATGTCCAATATAAGTGCTTTCTTTTGTCCATTAACAATCTCTCAGTTGCAACATTGTATGCAGCATTGTCCGTCACAATCTGAACAACATATTATTCACCAACTTTGTCAACCATTTTGTCTAAAAGCTCATAAAGAAGGATGACATCTTCTTTGCGGTCGGAGACAGCTATGGACTCTAAAAAATAGGTCCCCTCTGGATAATTGACCAAGAAGCTGATCAATTTTCGATGTCTTTTGTCAGTCCAACCATCACACATGATGGTACAATCATATACTTTCCAACATTGTTCATAAGTTGAACGTAATGCATTAGTCTTCTCAACTATTTTTTTTAACAAAGGCATTCTCAAATTATGATAAGTAGGAGGCTTACAACCTGATCCAACTTGACCTGTAGATTCATACATGATCTCAAAATTTCTCAACTTTGCAGCATTAAAAGAAAAGAAATGCCGGCTTTATAGAACCAAGTTGCTACTTGTTCTTCAACCAAAGTTTGCTCTTCTTTCTTCAATTTGTTATTCAAAGTGCTTTGATATTTTTTTCACTCTTTGCATCAACAAAATTTTTCACAGACGTTCTTGTAAAAGCATCCATTGAACTCTTATTTTTCATACTTTTATCAGAAAGAAGAACTAAAGATGTATCTTTAGCATTTCCTTTCTCTGATTGTTGTTTGCCACACTCTTGGGGTCTCTTCATCACTTTAGAAAGAATCAGCTTCAATGTCTATTATTGTGGAAGATGTCATTTTTCTCTTTTTATTTTTATTCAACTAAGCTAACATCTCATTAACAATTTCTTTCGTCGTCTTTGAACATTTCTTGACGTCGCTATACCCTCCAATCAGATGCTCTTTTTGTCTCTTGATCCCACTATTTGTCACCAATCCTCACAACTCACATTTAACTCTATTCTTGTCATTGTCATCGGCAAGGATTGCCATCTCGGATCTCGGCTTCGTCTCGGGGGGGTGAAAGAGAAGAGATCTCGGAGAGATCTCGGAAAAATCTCGGGAGATCGAATCTCGGATTCTCATATCAAAATGTATATATGTATGAAACATAACATAATATCTTATAAAAATAGGAGTACATAAATGAATTTACATGAAAATATATAACACATTTTGTACATCAACTATGTGAATGAACAATTACAAGCACTTTCAATACCAAAAAGATAATTTTTGTGCTTCTAAAAGATTTAAACTTGTATGTAATCTTATTTAAATACTAATATGGTATTAAACTTGTAACACATTTTTATGTGATAGTATAAGTGATAGTGAAATATATTAAATGTGTTTACACTATCATAAACGGGGCGCAGAGTAGTCGCGGATCGACCTCGTTTCTCGGCCTCCTTGGCGCAGAGTAGTCGCAGATGGACCAGTCTACATGGGACGAGATCTCGGCGATCTTGTTTCTCGGCCTCCTTGGCGAGACCGAGATCTCGCGAGATCTCGGCGAGATCTCGCGAGATGGCATTCCATGGTCATCGGACCAATATGCATATTTCCAACCTGGATCCTTTGACTTGGCTCTCTTCTTTTCAACCGCCATGTTGATTGACCCTGAACTTGATTCTATTAACAACACAAAGTCACAAACCCAACGGAAGATGCACGGGCTGAAAACATAACAATCAGTTAAGCAACTGAGCAATTATGTTAGGCTCAGTGCAAATAGTCAAAATGGTATAAGAAATATGCACTAATCAGATTTTAAATCAGTCAAAAGGCTTAAAATAATCAAACGCAATTCAAACCATACAAATCAGATTTTAAATGACATATGCACTAATCGTAGAAGCTAAAAAATTGTTTGAAGAAACAAGAAAAAAACAATATTGGATAAGTTCGGAAGTTATCGACAGACCGAAGATGTTAAAAATTCCAATATCTTCAACATTTAAGCAACCGAGATGTAGAGGAAGCTTAAAGACATTGTAATACATGTTGTAAGGTTAAACTTCATAGAAGAAATGAGAAGAGATTCATGGAAAAATAAAAAAAATCAAAAATTTAACTGTTTACGTAATGAGTAAGCCGCTGGAACAACCTTAGAAGACTGAGGGTGCTTACAGGTGGTGCGACAGCTGAAGGCGGCAGTGGCAACAGCTGAAGGCTGTGGCAGCTTCTCCGGTTGAAGGCTCCTCTGGCTTCGGCGATGGCGGCTTCCTCCAGCCGGGCGTCCTCTACCAGTTGCGGGGAACAAAGGGGCACGGGGTGCGGGCTTCAGATGGAATCATAGGCATCGGGGTTGGCCGGTTTGGCCTCCTGACTTAAAATAGACCGGTGCTATCAATGTTCGACCGGCTGGTTCCGGGGGAAAAAAAACCAGGCCCAGCGTTTTCAGCCGGGCGAATAAGCGACAAGGTGTACGCCTTGGCATCCTTGGCGGTCAAGGCGTACACCTTATTTGGGTTGAGCATGGCGCTCAACCCAGGCGCCCTTCGAGGGCTGTCTTTGCGCCTAAGCGGCACCTAGGCGCCGCTTAGGCGCACGTCTTGATAACTATGGTTGATCCGATTCGATCTGGATCGGATTGGTACCCACTGATATGGGTACTGATTCCGATCCGATGATCATTGACAGGGAGGAGTGGTTAGAATCCAATATTCCTAACCATTTGTGGGAAGGTTTGAGGCCGTGACTTGCAAAGATGTAAAGCATAGGCCGCCTTATCTCAAGGCCAGCATGTTCCCACCTAATGAGGTGGCCACCTCTAGATGCATGGACATTTCCTTTTCAGAAGAAAGTAGCCTCGAGAACTTCTAATTTCATACAAATCCTTTTTGGCATCTTTTTTTTTTGAATTTGACCATAAGGTCACGCTTTTCCATTAATCAAATAAAAATTACTGAAGAAGGAAAAGAATATAATAACATAAAACGAAAAGACCTCATTAGACCTTTGTTGAAGGGATAAAGCTGGATGGGGTTACAAGAAGAATGAATTAAAAATCAAAAGTAATTTTTGAAGGTGGCCTCCTTTTCCATACAATTGCTGTTGAAGGTGAAAAACCGGTCTTTGATGAACCAAGTCATCCTCTGAATAGTGATTTTGGGGTGCTCAAAGTGATCTTTAAAAATCCCCCTAATTCTCACTCTCCAGATAGCCCAAAGCCAGGCTGGTAATATAAGATCTTACATGATTGAGTCTGTTTGCCAAGGGTTAATACTAGACCAATCGAGGAGAAGAGAGGAGAATCTTGTTGGTTCACTCTAGCGAAAATTTCTACCCATGAATAAAGTTTTCCAGAGGGAGTTGATAACTCCACAATGAATGAAAAGGTGTTTGATATTTTCTTCTATATAGAAAACACTAGGCATATCCGGACAAATCTCTTTAAGATAACCTCTTGTAGGGAGGCTATGCCTGTAAATTTTTTATAATAAAAGTTTGATTTTGATAGGCAGAGAAGGCTTCCAAATTACTTTATGCCACGGAACATAAACTCCCCAAAAGATAATCTGCTTGAAGCTTTTTTGACTGAAAAGGTAGAATTCGTATGAGGCAATCAAATGATGTCGTCCTCCTTGTTCTCTATACATTTGTGACTCTCAAGAATTGAAAGAAGGCTAGTGAGTTCCCTGATTTTGTCATCCTTTAGATTTCTTTTAAAAGGGAGGCACCACTTTGCACCGGTGTCCCATAATAAACTCACCTTGGCATGAGGGAAGCGACACAGATTGTGCAACATATGGAAAGTGCTGGCCAAAGTGGCCTGACCAGTTCATCAATCCTCCCAGAAAACAGTTCTGTCACTATTCCCTAGATTAAAAAAGAAAGAAGATTGAAAGAACTCCCAGTTATGTACGATACCTTTCCATATGTTGGACAACTTGTCTTTGTCTTTAAAATCTGTAATCCATTCCCTGTGTGTACCCACGCCATACTCAGAAATCACTTTCTTTCCCTACAAAGCATCTTTGTTCTTGTTTATCTTCCAAAGCCATTAACAAACAAGAGCTTTGTTAGAAACCTCTAGAGGCAAGAGACCTACACCTCTTTTCCTTGGTCAGTGGAGGAGAATATTGGAAGTACTGGGCTCACCATCACTCATTTGCTGCCCGCTGATAACAAGTTTGCCTCTGCCCTTGAAGTTTGCATCAAGCTTCTTTATCACTGGTTCCATTTTACATTCGTTAAAGCTGTATCCTTCAATGCAAGGCCAAGTATTTGACTGAGAACTGACCTTTATGAGTGCCCATGCCATTATAAGTAGCTTGAAGCTCTCCCCTGACTGGTTTAACCCCATCTACCACACTCTTGTTGAAGTTAACTTTCAACTCAGTAGGAGTTTGGACTTTGGAGAAACAAGATCAAAGCCTTTAAGTTGGAGACTTTCTCTAGGACCAGCGAGCAGAGAAGTGTCATCAGCATACGACACGAGTAACATGAGTTTCTTTTCCATCAAACTTTTCTCCTTCAATCCAGGCGAGTTTATCTGCCTGTGACCAAAACAAACTGAGCATTTGGGCAGCCAACACAGAGATAGGGGGACAACGGGTTTCCCTGATGAAGTCCTCTAGAGGAGGCAAAGTAGCCTGTCGGGTGACTGCTCACCAAAATTGAAAATCTGGTAGTGTTCAAGCAAGATGTGATCTACTCAATCTACTGTGGGCCGAAGCCTATAAGGCTAAGCACCCAAAGCAGACAAGCCCAATTTATTGGCAAATGCTTTTTCGAAGTTCAGCTTAATTAATGGCACTTTTTTTTTCTGATTTGAAGATCACAAGTCTTGCACAATCATAGAGCTGTCTAGGTGTTGTTCTTTTGGAAAATCGATTGGGATTTGTCCAAAAGTTTGTTGATGATCATCTGAAGCCTTGTAGTTAGAATTTTGGTATTTGTAAACACAGTTGAGCAGACTGATAAGCCGATAGTCATCAATGCCTATGACCGCTTCTTTATTAGGGATTAGGGCAATGAATGTGACATTAAATACTCTGATCCACCTAGGGCATTGCTAGATAGTATGCATTGTCACTAGTCGCTACCAACTCTTTCTTAACGAGTTGCCACAATTGTTTATAAAATCTCATAGAAAAGCCAGTTACTTGTCAACCCCTGTTTGTGAGACCAATCTTTTGATTTCTTCTTCTGAAAAGGTATCCATCAGAAGCTTTTACCTCAGCTGATATGGTGATAGACTTGTCGGTGATTGGCCTTGGGCGCTATTGATCCTCCTTGAACAACTTTGTATAGAAATTGGGTATTCCACTCGTTACCGCGAACTCCTTTTCAATAGGTTTACCATCTATTTTGACACTTTCTATGAAACTAATCTGTTTCATGCCATTAGCCATAGTGATGAGGGACAAGGCTGCAGAGCCCAACCAACACGACACGCCAAGATCAACAAAATCGACCGGTTGATGCTGTTCGAACCACGCCGGTCCCACTGCTGACCGATCCTGAACTTATGTTGTACAACTTGAATTATGTTGAACTAATTAAATCAATGCTAAAATCAACTGTATCAATGTTGACCTGTCTAATTTGCACCAACTCTGAATATGATTCAAATTAGTCAAGTTGTCACATTGGTGTTGTGTCACGTTCGACTTGTAAAACATAACGATCCAAATCTACATCGAACTGCTCGAACTATGCTTATTGGAGAATACTGAACTATGCTTGTGCCGAATCTACCTAAATAAGGTCAATCCGAGCTCAGACCATTCTGAACCAAAGTGCATCGACCCGATCTGCACTGACTCCGACTTGAACAGTGAGCAAACCCGCTAAAGGATCAAGCTAAGCTAGACTGATCGATAGGTCCTGCTCGATTCTCCGGACTGGAGTCGAGTAGACCGGACTGGAGTCGAGTAGACCATAACTGGTTGAGCCAGACTGGACCAGTCTAGGCCAAGTTTAATTCGGACTAAAACAGGCTGAACCAGACCTGGTCTTTAGTGAATAGAGCGTAACGGGTAGCCTAAACTGGTCAAAACCAATCAAACTGAACTATCATGTTATAAGAATAATCTTTCTCTTTGACTTTCGGTGCCTGTCAGGTCTTCGGAGTTTGGAGTTTGCACTGTTTGGGTGCAGCAGCTTTTCATGCTGGGTAAGAGAGAGAGAGAGGGAGGTGCTGTCATGCACCGGGGCATTGTTCACCTGATGGGTGATTACTGTAGCTTCTGGTTGAATTTGAGTGTGGGATTACTGTACATGCGACAGTACCCCACACGAGAAACTTCTTTAGGCGGAGGCATAGGGTTGGCTGGAGGCTGGAGGAGACTCCATTGGCGTTGGGGGACTGAGCAGCCAATGGGGTGTCTGGTTAGTCCAGCCTCTGGTGAGGAGCAGTGATGCAGCTTGAAGGTGTTGGAACTTTGCCTGCACACTGAGAAGGCAGGTGCTTCGATGGCATTGTGGGGATATTGGGGCTGGAGGGGGGGTGTGGAATGGTTGGGGAAGAGGAGAAAAGGGGCTGGCTGCTGGGATGGAGGGTGTCCGGTCGGTCTGTTGGCAAGCTTGGTGGTGGCGAGGTCTATTGCGGCGGCGTGAATCAGCGGTGGGAAACCGGAACAGGGGAGGTTCTTGGGTTGCCAGGGTGATGGTGGAGGGGCAAGTGCGTGATCAAGGAAAGGGGAGGCGGGCCAGAGGTGTGTCGCAGCTGGTCGATCCAGCTGATCCCATTGCGGCATTGAAAAAGCTTTTGCCTTGGTGGGTGCTTGAACAGGAGAGGTCTCCAGTGGGGGAGGAGGGCAGCACTTAGTGGAGGAGTAGGGAGGGGAAGCTGAGGAGGGTGCAGGGTGAGTCCTATGAAGCTGAGAAGGGTGCCGGGGAAGGCAGAAGAAGATGGTGGGAGGAAGAAGAGTACTGGAAAGGAGGGGTGGGGTTGCTCTGGGGACCAGAGGAGAAGCAGGGGTCTCGGGTGAATGGAGAAGAAAGGAAAGGAACTGAGGGGGAGAGAGAAAACAGGGGCCGAGAAGGGGTGGGGAAGGAAGATGAAGCTGAGAGGAGGGGAAAACCATCGGGATGAGAGGAGAGGGAAAGACACTCAAATTCACTTAATATTTTCTATGTATTTCTGAGTACAAAATGGGCTTTATAAATAGAATCAACTTCTACACTTTAAACCCTGTAACTTTTTAAAATAAAAAGTTATCTTATTTATTGACTCTAAAATGTTTTTTAAATTACAAATTTTACTTTGACATTCCTAGCTTAAAACTTGTTTCTAGATAAAGTCCTAATACTATTAAGTATTAACATATTACAATCTTGATATCGATGTCAATCAAGTCTGATGGGTGGCATGGAGTTTTCTCGAATCCATTTTCCGTATGTATGTTTTGATCATAAACACATCATGATCACTGTGTGAAAAAATTTTGAGTTATTGCCTCCTTTAAGCCAATGTTGTTCTTTATCGCCATTTGATCTTCTGCTGGTCTACCATTACTTTGAACTCTCTCTTAGCTTGCTTCTATTATATGATGTCTCCCTTTGGCTGATTGTTCTCAAAATCTTCTAAGAGTTGCATCAATTTGGATCTCTCCATATATGACTTAATTTTTGACTGTACCATTTTCGCCTTTTGTCTCTCAGCTATTTGAGCTTCCTTTGCGTGGTTTCAGCTGGATTTTGATTTCCTGGAACCTCAGACCACTATCACTACCATATCTGAGTGCCTTGAATCTTTAGCCATGACCTTTCAAAACCGGAAGGTTCTAAACCCTTGAGCATTACTTTGATGCGTAAAGATCACAATTCAGTTGGTCGATGGTTTGGCATTGTAGAGGTTGTACATCATGCTGTAGAACCCTTGAAAGACACTTGTCACTCTTTGGATATGAATATTCTATCAATTTTTGACTTAATTAACTTGTTTGTCCAAGTAGATCTCCAATTGGGTAGATTGACTTCAATTAGATTGAAAGCAGAGATTGAGCTGTTAAACATTTACATCCTGTGACCATTTGACCTGATTAGACCTCTCCTCTAGGTATCTCACCATGTTGAAACCCTCAGGAGGATGTATGTAAGCTTGCATGAACCAACAATCTCTGTCAATTCCCTGAGGATCAAGTCCTTGAAATGGCCTTAGGCAGGCCCATAAAGACATACCAAAAGTACCATGACTCTCTTTGACCACTTCAATGATTGTTTTGTACCATAAGACAGCAATCCCCTTTGCTTTACCTGCTCAACCTTGATGGAGCAGCAATCCAACCTCCCACCCGAACCTCCTAAACACATCTTTGAAAAAGTTCCATTTCTGTCTTTCGAAGGCACAATATGTTTAACTGCTCATCCTTGATCATCCCTCTAATGACTGCCCTCTTATGCCTGTTCACTATCTCCCTGTAGTTCTTTGACAACATCTCCATTGAAAAAGAGGATTTGTTGCCCCATCTGTCAACCTTCTGGATCAGAGAGGTTCCGGGGTGATATCATTATTTAGAACAAATTTTACTTCCCTTTTTCAAATCCTTCTTCCACATTTGGAAATTTTGCGGCTGGTGGTAGAGTCCTGGACATGTTTCGGAAATTGAGTAAAAAAGACGTCACATCCTTCTCCTTCCCTTTGAAAAACAGATCCAACAAATTCTCCATATGCAGGTTAGTATTAGCATCCTACCCTCCATATGCATGATGTTGTTTTATATGTAATAATATATGAATATGAAAATTGTCCATTATTCTATTAATGAGAGAAACCGGGTTAAAGAATATAAAAAACAAAACAGAAAAGGAAAGCTTCTACCACAGTGGTGGAAGTCAAAAGGAAGCTACAAGAAGAAAGATCTCAGTGGAAGAAATTTTTTCCCTGAAAGATGACTCCTCAATATGTACTCCAGTGTGGGCAACATTCCCATCTTGACAAAGGTTACCATCATTTGGAGGATCATGCATGGCTTCTCGTAGTGCTCTTCAAAGTTTTTTTCTATTCCTTGTGCACAATATAGTCTAAAGCATAGTAGGTATGATGAGCTTCAACAATCTTAACTTTGTTGATGAAGGATTTAAAGAGGATCCGATTGCATTAAATTTTTTGTATTACTTGGTTCCAACCAATTTAAGTTCCCACTTTTGAACATGACTCTCCTTCAGTGGATAAATAAATGATTAATTTTTGTGTGGCTTGCTTGATTGAGAATGACAAACTTTTGGACATCTATACTGATTTATTTTTTTGTCCTCAACACATGACCCTCTAAGAGCTCCAACATGCTTGTTAGGTCACAAAATTTCTTCTGATTTCTTATGAATGCTAAACTCCATTTGTCTCTCTCATCCCAGCATCAACATACTTAGCATGGCAGTCACATCTTAACCTGAACAATGTAGGGTACATGTTAGCCAAGAGGGCAAACCCAGTCCAGTGGTCCTTCCATAATAATGTTTTCTTTCCCTCTCCTAGCGCGATGGAGGATGTTGAGTTGAAGAAATCTTGAGTTACAAAGGATGTCTCTCCAAATACCAGAGACTTTGTCTCTATCACTAAAATCTTTAATCCAAGTCCTATTTACCTCAATTTTGTATTTTGAGCACACTATTCTAGCCTATAGAGCACCACTATTTTGATTCAACTTTTACAACATTTTTGACAGAAAGGCATTTTCCAAGGGAATGAGACCCACACCTCTTTCATTTATTGGTCTACAGACATGGTTCCATGTACAAGGTGGAGACCTTTCCTTCCACCGTTACCGTACCAGAACTTAGCCCTTGTACTCTTATGTTTATATTATATGTATAGGTGTGATTGCAGTGGCCTATTGTCCATACGGACAACTTACTTTTTGTTGTTGATGGAGGCTTGCTGTTTGGACTCCCAAAAGCCTTCTTAAGATGAAGATCCTTATTGGGAAAGTTAATGCTAGGCTTCCTACCAGGGACATCCTGTCTTGTTTCTTAGCTGGTGTCAGCTGGGTATTTTTTGTACTTTGCTGCATTGTTTACCGGATCTTAGGCTGATCAAGATCAGGATTGGCACCTCTAGTCCTGGCTGATTCTGGTTGATCACAGGGTGATCTGGATTAGGACCAATGATCCAGGGGGTTGATCCTATCATGCAACCCTTACTTCGAGTATGGTTTCATAGTTTCTCTTATACATGCTTATATTTTGAGTGACCCGAAAAATTGGGTGCAGTTCACCGAAGGAAAAGTGAAGTTTGATGTAAAGATTTTGACAAGATGATAAAACCCACATAGCAGCAGAAAAAAGCTCTGGTTGAATGTTTAAGTCATGGTTTTTGGGTTAGCATGGGCTTTTGAATAACTCTGGATGGTTACTGTTCAAGTGAAGTGCATGAACCGCCTCCTCATACTGGAAATGGTCTCATTCAGCTTGTTTCTCAGTAACCTGCTGATATTAAGCCCGTGAGAAGCTTGTGAGGATGTGCTCCATGGGGCCAATTCTTTTTTCTAGTAGTTAAATTTTTATTCTGATTGTGGACAGAAAAAAACTTATTATTGGTTTGAATTTGCATTGGATGTCACATTTTTGTTATTGCTAATTAGTTTATCTTACTGAATGCACATCTTTTTCTTCCAGGGCGATGGAAACTGTTATTAGTCAGCATAGACTGGATATTGATGTCCTGAGATCTTCTAGACTGTCCTTGTCAAATGGGCCTCAGATGGTAGATTCTGGTCTTGCAAGGCGGAATGATAATGATGCACCAGAGCCAAGTGCTGGTGTTGATATTCCTCACGGGGATACATCTGCTGGTGCTTGGCATACCGCATCAAGTAGTGAAGCAAAGGAAGAATCTTATGGTGGCACCAGACACAGTTTTATGGTGCCTGAGGATTGCCAGGTGGCACCTGGTCCTGGGATGTGCGATACAGGTAAACTTGAGTCTGCCATTACGAACAGGCCTCCAAATTCAGAACCTATTCAACACGACATTGCCCATCAGGGATCTGGATGTCAGTCCCAAAGAAGCAACAAGTCATCAGAGCATGAAAGTCCTGCTAGTGTGCCAATGGAAGACACCAGATCTGCAAACTCACAGGAAAGGCATGATTCTGTAAAATCAAACAAGCAACTCAGTAAAAGGGACACAAAGAAGACTAATGCTAAGAGGAAGAGGGTGGAATCTAAAGACTCCTCGGAGGCACATGCTGATGACATTCAGCAACCAGACACAGTGTGCACTAGGTCTAATTCAAGAAAAGGTAAGCAGTCAAACAGAGGTGATGTACAAGGCAGCCTCTCTATTAAAGGTGGTGAACGCTCACATGTTGCTTCTTTTCAAAAGAGTTCTAGCATGGAACAAGTCCCCCTCTCAGCCAGAGCAAGACAAGATAATAGTCATACCTTTGTTGAAAGAAAGACAGATAAGTCAAAAATTGTCAGTCCAGCATCAGCTTCTCAGACTCCAAAGTATCATGAGGACGGAGAAGTATCTTCTTCCCATCCTTCTCCTGGAGTTCACAAGGGAGGTATGTTGCCTTCAAGAGCCACTTTTTTAAATAACATGGCAGTCTGGAACCAGAACAGATTTGTCTCACAGTTTTCTCAAGGTTTTGTTTCTGGTTTGGCAGATCCACTTCATAGAGTTGGTAATGAGTCTGCAACTTCAGGACTTGAGATGAAGAGAAACATCCAAGGAGTAGAGAACAATGAATCAGGTGGTAACAACGTTTTGATGAACACTTCAGAAGATGGCGAGAAGGGTAGGGGGGGAACTTCTGGTGCCTTCAGTTCACGTGCAGTGTTCAAAGGGAACTTTTCCAACCCATTGCATTCAGGATTTGTTGGTCATGATTTGTCTTCAAAATTGCACAAGGATCGAAGTCTTGATTCTTCATCTGATCTAGGTGCACAGCCTATGGAAAAAGGCAAGAATGTCACAGGCATCATGTCCGATGCTGATTATGCTTCAGCCAATTTTAGTCCCTCTTCTAAAGAAATCACTGAATTTGAGCAGAAGAGACAAGGTTTCATTAAAGATGCAACTTCAGGAGGTTCTGAGAAACTTTCAGACGGTCATTTGAGTTCTGTTTGTGGTTTAGATACCTCAGCTTACACTTTAGGGAGGGTTTTAGGACATGAAGGAAGCACTCCACATGATAGGACCAAATCATATGCATCATTTCAGGTACTTTTTTGTTTCTTCAGTCATGTGAATTCCAAACGCTTTAAATAGAAGAAATGAACATTGGAAATTGCTGTTTATAATCATGTTGGTGGCTGATGGTAGTTGGAACCAAGGATTGTCATCTCGCATCTTGATTTTGTCTTGGTGAGACCGAAGAGTCGAGAGATTGAAGCTCGAAAATGCCACTCAAATTGCATGTTTAAGTATAAAGTGTCTCATGTAATCTCTTAAAAAAGGTCAAGGGAACTCATTAAAAATCAAAATAAGCTGACAGAGAATTAAAGGTGAAATACATAGAAGGTGAACTATTGTTAGTAGGAGACATACAAGGGGTATTGTGTCATACCTAAACTTCATCTTGAACAGTACACAGAGGAGATTGATATGACATCTTAGGTCAATTCTACATATATAGTCATAAAAATATTTAATTATTAAATTTTATTTGACAATAGTGTATGAATCTTTGGATGGATTTCATAATAAAGTTGGCAATATATGAAATAAACTTAACAAAGCCATCTAACTAAAATAATAATAATAAATAGTATGAGAGAGAATATATATGATATAGGTAGTTTGTCTAATATGGAATTAAGAAGTTAACGGTAGTAATAGGTGGAGGCAAATATGGGACATACTATATAGATATTCTCGTTTCGATGATCTCGTTTCTCGGATATGTGGAGAGATTTTTGGGAGATTTCGAGAGATTCTTGGAAGATTGCATTCCATGGTTGGAACTAGATCTAGATGAAATATCTTAGTTATGAGGCACTAAGGTGCCTTTGTAGGGCCAAGGCACCAAGGCACCTTTTTGAGGGCCTAAAAGGCACAACAACCTAAGGTACCTGCCCTGGCACCCCAGGCCCTTCTACATGACTAAAAAATTTAGTCATAAATTGTGGCCACCTATTTATTAGCACTGAAAACATCCTCACTTACATCGTTTAATACGTTTAAGACTTTTAATTTTAAATATATATTATATGCTTAAAGTGATAAAATTCTTTCTCATCTATAGTTTGTGGAATCGACCGATCTGGATCGGAATTAGCAGATTCTTGGATCGGATCGGCCAAGCTAGATTGAAATTGGCTGATTCTTGGATCTTGCCGATTTGATTCTCATAGGATTTGGTCTAGATTGTGAGAATTGGCCTTGGATCGACATATCCAATCCAATTCTTTGGAAGTTTGTAAGGAACATATCTTCCTAAATTCGGGTATGATTCTGGACCTGATTCCCAATCCAATCGAATTGTCCTTGACCTCTCTCCTCACATGTATTCCCAAGTCCCTCGACGATTCTAGGGCTCCCCCTCCCATTGTGGCAAAGGTTCTTTTCTCTTTATTATGAGGTATGTTTCTCTTACCCCCTCCCCTCCTCCTCTCCTTTCTTAACTCCTTACGGTGGGATCCCCCCCACCTATTGGGGGGTGAGGGGGAGCCAAGACGGGGTGGGAGGACTCCTCTAGGAGGGGGTGGGGTGGGGGACTCCTTCCAAGGGCCATTCGGGTGACTGCAATCAGTCACCTTGAAGGGGGGGGGGTGAGGGGAAGTTGGGATGGGATGGGAGGACTCCTTTTTTATTTTATATTTTTTTTGATTCCGATCTATTTTTTGTGTAGGAAAAATGTCGGACGAAAAGCAGCGTGCCCTTGAACATAAGAACATTGGACGACAACACGAATATATGTTAGATGTCGACAAAAAGATGGTTAAATGCAAATGGTGCGGGAAGGAGATGAATGAAGGTGTCTATCGTTTTAAACAACATAGGTTGGAGATTCAAATTAAGCGAAGACAAGAAGTCCACAATGAGTTGCTCAAGCGATGAGACACAAATCTCATGGGATAAAATATGGAAAAAGGAAAGTGAGTCGCTCAGGTTGAGCTATCTTTTTTAAGTTTCGATGATGAATAAGCACATATGAGAAGAGCTATGCATGTAAGTAGAGCTCGTACTTGCGAAGATGAGGAGAGGAGAAAGGGGCAGGAGGATCTATTGCTAGACGTTCAGGATCCGTCCACTCGCCCTAAACCTTAGGTGGGGCTAGAGAATGAGTTTTGTTTGTTGCAGTCAGTTCAACTGCTACTGAGGCCAAAGAGGTATCAAATAAGCCTTGAAAGGAGTTAAAGCTTCAACGAAGGCTGCAAAGAAGGTAGTGAAGCACATGTGTAAATTAATTTTTTATGCAGGTATGTACAATACTTTACTTATTTGAATGCCCTTTATACTATTGAAATTCGAAGTGAGTGTTAACATATGTAAATGTTCTTGACTTGATGTAGGTATTCCTGTATATGTGGCCAAGAATCCATATTTCTAGACGATGATTGATGCCTTTAGAGAGGCTGGATCGGGATTAAAAATCTTGACTTCGAAATATATCTACAAAGGTGGGTTGGACTTAGAGGTCGATGAGTTGACTGAGTGGATGGATGAGTTCAAAATAATATAGGAGTGTGGTCACACTATAATAGTATAATGTATGATGGATGAATCACAATCACCAAGTAATCACTGATAAATTTCTTCATTTACCGTTCTAAAGGCACTTGCTTTTTGAAGTTTGTTGATGCATCTAGTCAAATAAAGAATACATACTACTTATTTGGTCTCATTAACGATGTTGTCGAGAAAATAGGTGAAAACAACATTGTTTAATTTGTAATTGACAATAAATTTTTTTATAAGGCTGGAGGGAAAAAGCTTATGGAGTCCAGAACACACTTGTTTTGGGTGTCTTATGTTGCACATTTCCTTGATTTAATGTTTGAGAACATTGGTAAGGAGGCGTTTGCCTGGATCTTAGTGAGCTAAGATAATTGATTACCTCATTTATATATGGACATCTTAGACTCCTGCATATCACGAGAGAACATATTGATGGAAGGTATCCAGTGTAACTTGGTCCAACAAGATTTGTTATGCATTTTCATGCAACAAAAAACCTATTGAGACAGACATGACTTGAAGAGATTCATACTTTTGTCAGTATATATCGATTACATGGCTGACCTTGATGACAAAATAGACCAATTTGATATATTGACAAAGATGGAGCACATTATTGAGGACAACAAATGATGGGAAAGAGATAGAACCCTTGGTGCATGTGCTGAGATTGGTGGATTCAAATGACAAAAATCAGATGGGATACTTTTATGATGCAATGGACAAAACTAAGTTGAAAATCAAGGAGAAACATCTAAATAGTTACAAGAAATAGTGGAAAATAATAGATAATAGATGGGATCAAACACTATCACGATATTCTTGTCATAGGTATTTATTTTTATATTATATTTTATGCATTTCATGATAGTATGTTTGAAAAATGTCATTAATGGTTGCTTTTCATTTTTCCAGGATGTTTCTTGAATGTGGTGGGCAAGTATCCTATGACTATGAGATTTTACGAGATACGTTGTCAGTGATACAACGTTTAGCTAAGATTCCACAAGCCAAAACAGAAGTTAAAATTGAAGCGAGTTATTGATACTTACATATGAGTAATTGAGTTTTGAAGAATAATAAATTAATTTATATTTTATATCATATTTAAGATGGCATCATATAAGTATAGAAATTGAGTCTATGAACATCTTGATCTACGATATTCATATAACAAAGTTTTTCTTGATATGTCAGATAACATTTGAGTTAACTGCTTTTTTAATGTCATTACACACTGCATTTACTATATGCCTTTTTTGTAGTTGAGTGATAGATTCACATATCCAATAAAAGTGTATGGAATCCACTCACCACTATTTTTGTATAAGTATTGAGTTAAAACACTAGTTCAACTTAATGTGAGAGGAACTAGATCACTTTCAGCCTGATACATAAAAAAATAACATGTTGAAGAGTGAGAGACTAGACAAACTACTGTTTTGCCATTGCAACATACTGCTAAGAATGAATAACATCAAGGACTACAAAAGAATTTTTAAGGAACGATTTATAGGTGGTCCTTGTGAGCAAAGACACAATGTAGGTGTTCAGGGTCTATTGTTGGGGGATGTTGACTTGGAATACCTCTTTCAAGAGGAACATCCACTTTCAACATGGATGGTGGACAAGGATGTCTCTTCAGTTCTAGAGTTTGAGCCTAACGAACAAGTATGAGCCGATAGAGAGCTTGACAGTGTAGTTGGTGAGAATGAAGGTGAACAAATACAAGAACGAGGAGGCACTCATGTTCCTTTTACAACACTAGTCCAGTAGGACTCACCTCACACCACGGCTCCAAAGCTTCCAGATGCAGCCCCAAGTCTTTGTAGTGTCTAGAAGAGTACACAAAGGAAGAAATGATTTGGAGGATTCAAATCCTTGAAGATGTACCAACACAACATTAGACATGGTACACAAAAAGAGGAAGCAGGCAAGCGGAGGAAAGTAGTTATCAACTGAGCACCTGTGAGTCTGGGTGACAATACCTATGAACCCTCCTTAGATCATGAGGAAGAAGAGTTCATTCCACCAACACATGCAAAATCAAGATGGTTCAGGTGGAGGTGGAGAAGAAGGATAAGGTGGTTTAGGATCTAGCAATGCACACATGAGTGGAGCATGGCTTGATGATTTGGGTCATTGGCGACATTCAAGTGGAAGAAATCAATGCTGAAATTAAATGAGTTTATTTGATGAGCACACGACGGCAAATTATCTAGATCCTACATCTAATTTTGAGCCATGTTATCCATACTCATGTCCACCTCCAACACTAGACAACGTATATGATTTTAGTTAGATGATTGAATCATTATTTTCATATGACTATGAATCAATTATGACCGACCAATCTTAGTTGAGCATTTAAGAAAAATCAGGATAATGAAGACTACGAGGGCCAATACTGCAGATGGTGGTGATGGAAAGGTATAATATTTTTTTCATATGAATTGTATAGTTTTCTATATTTATTGGAATTCATATTGATAATGTTTTATGTCAACATGTTGTAATATGTTTCATAGAGAGTGATAGTCATATGAATGTGTGTTACAAGGATTGAGAACAAAGAACCAGTGTCACAAGGTCACCTAGAATACTGCAGGCCAGTAACAGTAGTCCAATCTTCGAAAGCAATGGCTTTCTGGAGTTACAGTTGAAAACAGCTCCGGTGAAAATAAACCCTGGATTGGTTCACCGTGCCTATGCTATGGATTCAACTTATCAAAATTGAATTAGCGGGTACAGAAGCCCTCACCTACCTTGCACTGTTCGGGCTTCACTTCTATTGAACAATCCTGGTAACCACTCAAAGACCCGGATGGCTTGCCATGAAATCAACCCTAAAATAGAATGTTCCATTCATGATTTGTGGAATTGACTTATTCCTAGATTGGATTGGTATATGCCGATCTGATCAGCCGGAATAGCTAATCCCACCCTGAATACCTGATGAATCGGCCAGGATCGACTAATTCCTATCCGATTTGGCCAAAATTGAGTCTGATTGAACAAATTGGATCAAGATTGAGAGTTAACGGCTTGAATCTATCAATTTTGGGTTGATTCCTGCTAGAATTGGCAGCCATGGTGCCACCATAGACTTGATTTCAGCCCAACTTCAGCACTGATTTTGGCCAAAAAGCATTGGGCCGGATCAGAATCTGATTTAGGCTTCGGTTTTATGATTTTTTTTTCAATTTTTTGGTGTTTCGAAGAACCAATTTAGATTGATTTCGGATCGGAAATGGAATCAGCACCCACCTATCTGGTGGTTGATTCCGATTCCACCTTCTTGGTTCCGTGTTTGAAAATTTTTTCACGGTGCATTCCACACTCTTTATCGAGGAACCTCTGTCTTTGAAACAGAAATTTTGCCAAAATGTCTGGCTTCATGGTCCATCTCCATGCCCAGGAGACTGGGTTAGCTGCGGGACAGGCTTCTTGCAGGCATCAAACAGTAAACCATTCTCCAGTTCTCTCGCAAGGGATAGCCATGCCAGGAAGAGGAAAATGCCTGTCTTGAGTTTGATCTTGACCGGAAGAGATGTAATATGCCACAATTCCACTAGCACTTTCAGATTTGAGATCACAGTATTTTGCAGATCACCTATTTCTCAAGGCTACTAATTTCCCAATATGACTAACTAATGAGTTGACTGCGTTGAGTGCTTCAATAGACCACAAATGGACAGATAATCTCTTAACACTTACACCAAACTGTTCTAGAACTCTACATGACTTTGACACCAAATTCCGGTCTCCAAGAAGTGGAACAAATTCTTCTAGTTTCCATGATGGTGCAATCACACGACACTCTATTCCAATGAGCAAAAGAACAATGATTCACATAGCACTGCTTATCTTTGGCTCCAATAATTTACCATGATCTCACTTCCAGCCATAAAGATTGAAGAACCACGTGGGCCTCTTCTTCCACCATTGAGTCATTGACAGTGGCAACAAGGCACCTCTTCAGTCAGTGCCAGGCTCCAGCTATCTGCAACCTCAGATGCCCAAGGAATATCCACTGCATCATCAAACAGCTCTTCCATCTCTGATTGAAGCCATGTTTAGGATGCTGGAGCTGGACTGTTGAAATTGTGTGCGGAGATGGCAGATCTTGTGACTCGCGATTTCCTGCACAGTCACCCACTTTGTCAGATAGGCTGCACAAACTCACAAAACTTGCTTTTAAGACCCACCCTAAGCAGATTTTACATCTCATCACTTTTCTGCAAGATGCTGCCCAATGACCCTTGCCAAGTTACCTAGCACTAGGGGTGCAAATGGAATATGATAATCTAATTTGATTCTGATAAAAATTAATGGATTCGGAACATATTTTTATATCATATAAGCTATTGGAATTAGATATTCCGATAGCTCATCGGAATCAAAATCGGAATCAGAAATAGTGAATTCTGTATTCATTTATCTGATTTCGAAAAAATTCAATATATATGTAAAAACTAACATTATAATAAAAAATATAAACTATTAAATTCATGATATATAAAGGCTAAAAAGGAAAAATAAAATCTTAGGTATATTATTTTAAAAAAATAAAATAAGACTTATTTACTGATTTTTAATAAAAATAGTAAATATTATAGATTTTAAAATATTGTTGGATTGCTCCTATTTTGATAACGGAATCAAAATCGGAACAAAATTGGAATGTCATGGTTCCAATTTAATTGGAATCGAAATTGCTTAACCCTTATCGGAATTGAAAGTGGAAACAAGCAATACCATTACTGAATCGGATCTGTTTGCAGCCCTACCCACACATACATTGAACCCAATGCTACTCATATCTCCTCTTCTTGAAAATCTTCAAGCCTTCATATGATGGGAGCCCAAAGAAGAAGAGTCACTAGACTTCTTCTTGACCACCTGTGACCACCCATCCTTCCTTAGAGCCTACTAAGCATAGATTGTGGAATCAGCTGATCCGGATCGAGATCGGCTGATTCTTGGATCGGATTGGATATTGTTGATCCTATTCTCGGTCGAAAGATTGATCTTGAAAAAAGTTCCAGTAGAATTGACCGAGATCAGTCGGTTGAGATCGGATCGAAATCGGATCGAGATCGGATCAGATTAAAATTGGAATCATTTTTTTAATTGACCGATTTTGGATCGGCTTTTGTTCCAGCGGATTAATCAGAATCAAACTGAACTAGATTGGATCGGTACCCACCGATCTTGACTCCAATTCCGATCCCACGATCCCTGTTGCTAGGAGTTGTGGGCAAGGATGGTTTGTCCCATGGAAGGTTGGCCAACCTGACCTGGTCGGATTTGCGGGTGACCAGCCACATCATGACCCGAATGCCCCAACCTGGCTGCTTTTGCTGGCCAGGTCGAGCTGGGTTGTGTGACATGGTCACCACCTAGGGTGACCCCATCAGCTGGGTAATCCAACGGTTAGCTCTAGAAATCGATGAGCAACATTGTTGATGCATTCAAGGGCATTCATAGTGAAAAAGAGGGGATTCCTCTGATTTGCCACTTGTCCATCTCCATGACAGGTAGATATGGGCTATCACCATACATTCAGTAGGTAATATTTATTGTCATTAAGTTTTTTTGTTTTTGCTATGTATATTTAATCGTTTAATGACATGCCGAAGTTTTTGGCTTTTTGGTTTTTGATCTTGTTTTTGAATTTTGGATCCGAATCAGGTCCAGTCGGAGCCAGGTCGGTCTGGGTTTGGTCAACCCTGTCCTGACCTAGGAATGGCTTACCTTGGTCTATCCTGCAGAGCAGGCCTGTAAAGTCATCCCCGTCACCATGGAGGTTTGGATCAGCTTGGTTCCTTGGTGATGGCCATTGTGTTGCGCCGCCCTTGTGCCCTGCATCTTCCACTGCCTTGTGCAATGGGATAGGACACATCACACGTGTGCCATGTTGGATGTCAGGCTGCCTGATTTTAGGCCTGGATTGTTGACAGGTTGCAGTGGTCATCCTGGTCCTAATTTCTTTTCTGCTATTGCTAGTATGCAAGATAAACTATTTTTTTATTATTTATCTTGGTCATCCTTAATAAAGGTTCACACGTTGAATGTTAAGAAAAGGAATTAGCAACAATTGTAGTCATGCTGCTGTATGAAAATAGAGGTTCCTATCGTGTAGGGGATGAGAGGATTGGTAGAACTTCACACTTTTGTCCTTGTTGATGCATTTGCTTAATTGCACATATGTTTTTTCTTTAGCAAAAGTGTAATTCTATTCACTTCCAAATAAAGACTCCACATACATGAATGTAGTTTTAAAATAAGTAGAACGAAGGCAAAATATATGCATTATAGATTTAATGAAAATCAAAAGAGAAATGATGAGGAGTTTAGTTTGGATGGAGTAACATTATCTCAAATTATTTGATTTAAATTCCTCGGTTCAATTGTTTAAAAAGAGGGAGAATATGATAAAGATGTTTACCATACGATTAAAGCATATCGGGTGAAGTGGAGATTAGTTACAAGGGTCATTTGTGTTCATCAAATTCCATTAAAGTTGGAAATGAAATTTTGTAGTACAGTTTTAAAACTTACATTGCTGTAGTTGATGCTTGACAATGAAGGAAAAACAATGATTTCAAAATTAGTGCTCAGTCTGTTAAGATGAATATATGGTGATACTATATTAGATGGATTACATAAAGAATATAATATAAAAATATGTGTAGCGGCAATTGAAGACAGATTGAAAGAAGAGAGAATGAGATAATTTGAACATATTAACACAGACTTTAGGAAGTTCTAGTTAGAAAAGTGGAAAATATCAACATTATAGAAACAAGAAAGTCATGGTAGCTCTAAATTAATCTGGAGGAGGGTAATTTAGTATGATTTGGATTTTTTATATATCTCTTAAGAAATAATTGAAAATCTATGTGAGTGGAGATAGAGAATCCAAATGGCTGGTTACAAATAATTTAGGATTAAAACTAGAGTTGAGTTGAGTTAAGTTAGGGAAGACTGGAGACTGCTTTGTGTGCACACTTGTAGTTCTCAATAAATGTCTGCATCCAGAGTTTTTACTTCCCAAAATTTATGGTTGTGTTTCTTTCATAATATTGGGAGTCAAATCATTCTCACTCTGGACTATCCAATCAAGTGATGATTTCTTTAAAAATCATGCTACGTGTGCACATATGCAGGGTTTTGGAACTCATTACACAAGCAATAACAATGATGGCATTGATGAGAGGGAGTCAAATCCTCATTTCAAGCAAAAGTCAGAGGTGGCCACGAGGGGCAGTGGAGCAGTTGTCACTCAGACTCCTGTTCAAGAAAACATGCCTTTCAAGGAGCAGCATCTGAAGCAACTCAGAGCTCAATGCCTTGTCTTTCTAGCATTCAGGCATGTAAATCATCTGTTTGGTTGAAGTATCAATATGTTTTGTTTTGTATTTGCATAAAATTAGACTTCTTTTTTTGTAGTTCCATATTGTTTATCATGTTTTTTTCTCTGCTTTTAATATCTTAACCTGTTGCTGTTGCTTCAGAAATAATGTGGCTCCTAGGAAATTGCATCTTGAAATTGCACTAGGAGAGTGCTACACAAAAGAAGGCAAGTAACTATAATTCATGTTCTATTGTTGATAATTGTTGTATAAACTGTGCTTATATCATTAGTTTGCTAAAGCAATTAGGGTTGCAGATGGCACACAGCAAGGACCTGCTGACATTAGGGGAAAGGTCTTACCAATGAAGGAGCCTGGTCTCAACTATGAAAATGTTGGGTTGTTTAGCAGATCAAGTGACTTCAGAGAAGTGGAAAAAGATGTGACAGCTAGAATTCAACCAGGTTCATCTTCTGGAAGTTTAGTAGAAACTCAATCATCATCAAAAGAGATGGAGAACACAAAGAACAAGGGCAAGAAAATTGCAATTTCTGACAGGTCATCATCAGGGGAGGAAAGGCAACAACAGTTACCTGCTAAAAGAAAAATTGAATTGACCCAGTTAACAGAAGAATCACAGGGGATTTCAACCCCACATGTGGAGTCTACATCTTTTGTGAATGCCAATAGATGCACCTCTGAGGTTCCATATGTTAAGGATAGCTGTGATTTTACAATCCAACAAGGGAGATGGATGAATCAATCTTTATCTTCTGTCCTTGGCAAGACTAACTCCTTGAATTCTGGGGTTTCCACTTTAACCACAGCCGGGCTTCATGCCATTGCTTTTAAAGATGCAAATCCATCTTCTGTTGCACAGGTTCAGCAGGATTCGGTTTCTGAGGTTGGAGTTGACCCTCAAAGCCAATGTCAACTTTTTAATGGGGGTGATAAGACAAACAGATTTGCTAAGACAGAGTTTCCCATTCTGGATGCAAATAAATTGATAGATAGATCATCACATCCAATACCCTTAAAAGAGCAGGGTGTACAACCTGCAGGAAGGGAGCTTGAAAACATGAAATACAATGTAAATACTTTTAGAGAAGTACAATCCGAAAATTTTTCATCTGCAACAGAAGCAGTGTTGTACAAGGTCAAGAATGATACCTATTCTGCTGCAGGAATCAATAGCACATTGGATCCAAGATCTGACTCTCAAAAACCTGGTTCTGATGGGTTAAGGACTATCATCTATAGCGATACAACAAGGCATATGAATCTTAGTTCAATGGCAGAGAATGCTGTAGATCAAGAAGAAGATGGGTTTGAATTCGATGATAGGCCTGTTTCACCTCCAAAATATACTACATCTGAGAAATGGATTCTTGAATGGCAAAAAAGAAAGCATACCGAAGAAGAGAAATGGTCATCAAAACAGAGAAAAGCAGAAGAGCGCATGGCTGCATGTTTTGACAAGCTAAAGGTATAAATTCAGCAATTACTCACGTGCAATTTTACTATATTGTGGTGAAAACTTGTTTGTTTTACCTCAAGTTTTCCCTGATTTCGTACATATTCTATGGTCCACAATTTATCGGTATATGTAATTAGAACAAAAAAGAAAAAGGGAAATATGGAACAAGAACTAGAAGGTATAATACTGAAGAAAAAAAAAGCGAAGACATGTTATGACAGAGATCCGACCCACCCTTGAAATTGAGAAAACACTATATTAGTAAACCAAAAAGAAAGACACCCCTTCAACTACATTTATTGAACCCCTTTTGCTGAAGACTTACCCTTGAATGAGGCTAAAATGTTCTTCAATGTTGTGAACAAGGACAGTTAAGTACTTTCATGCAGAAACTCTTATGTGCGAGTCACTTTTTTTATTTTGGTCATTTTTTCTTATTATCCTCCCTTGAGGATACAAATGTAAACTCTTTACACTATTTAAAGGTGGATTAATTAGGATATGGAAGGTGGTTGACACATAAGTCTGATGGATTCTATGTTATTAAAGATAGTTGAGGCGACCGCCAAGTGAGGTGGTCCCTCACCCCCTCAACTTGGCCAAGATCGCTTGTAAGAAAATGATCAAGGCCTTTAGATTAATCACCTTGTCTATGGAAGGGGAAGTGAAAAGATAAGTATCATTTGCATACTAAATGAGTGATGTGACCATCATTTGCACACACCTTAGCACCTTCAAACCAACCCTTACTCACAGCGTTCAAATCAATCCTATTTGTTTGCCAGTCAAATTAAATTGTGGAAGAGGGTGACAATCCGTGTTTGAATGAAGATATCAAGGTGAGTAGGGAAATGGTTTGGATGACTCCAGTACAATATACTTGGTACCCTGCTGAGATGAAGTTGAAATTTAAGTTGCTATTCCTTGCCTACACCTGAAATGTTGGTTTGGAAATTATGCAATTTTTGTGGCTATATTGAGGTAGTTGTGGCATTATAAGGTGCATATGGCACTTCCTCTGTGGATGTTTCATTTATTAGATGCACTGTTGTCAAGGCGAGCGCCTAAGCGGCGCTTAGGGCACCGCTTAGGCGCTAAGGTGCAATTGAATGGGTGCCTGGATTGATCGCCTAGTTTAATCCAAATAAGGCATACGCCTTGCCCTGCCTTGGCGTTGCTCAGCGAAGACGGGCTGTTTCTTTTTTTTAACCAGCTGCTGGTTTAACTTGAACCGGCCCAGTTTTTTTTACTTAACTTGAACCTCCCCCCAATCGACTATACGCCGCTCAGCCCGCTCCCTCCCGAAGCTCGTTCCACCCCAACGCCAGACGGTTGCAGAGACTGCGAGACGCACAACGCACAAGCCCGCCACCGCGGCCCTTAGCCGTCGAAGCCACCGCCGCTGCCTTGGTCTCACAAACATCTTGGCTTCCTTGGCCTCGTAGGAAACAACTCTTACCGTGGTGGTGCCGTCCTTCTCTTCCGTCATTCTCCTCCTCCGGTAAAAAATTAAGTTGTGTGCTTTTATATTTTTTACCTATATTTTGGCATTTCTTTCTTCAAGTTTAGTCTAGTACATGTATTGGAGTGTTTTCAATCCTCTTGTACATATCTTATGCTTAAATGTTAAAGATATTGTGTGGTTTGGACGTCTCCGATGTGGCGAAAATTTTCGACTTTGTTGTTTTTTGATTCTTCGACCATTTGTTAGTATCTATGCATTATGTAGACATTGTTTGAAGTTTGTTTATTATAGTTTGAGTACCATTTTATCCATTACAGTTTTTTTTGTTATTTTTAGCTGTGATTTGTTGTGGGATTGTGTGTAAATGGTATTTTTGCTATGTCAATTGTATTACTTTTATTTTTATACCGAACTTTATATGATTTTTAGTTGTATAAATCTTTTTTTTACCCACATTTAGAGTAGATATATACGGATATATATATGTATATACACATATATGTAATTATGTATATACATAATTACATATATATAAACACATAATCCTACCGCCTTGACCGTTTAGGCGCCGCCTAGTCGCCTAAGCTTAATCCGCACCCTCCAACGCCTTGGGTGCCTTGACAACTATGATTAGATGTTACTTATTCTTTACATGTTACATTTATGATATTGTCTTAGTGTTACGCATTCTTTAAATGCCTTGGACTCCTTTTAATTTTTTATCTACGTAGCATGGCCCAACTATGCATTGAATGGTAGTATTTGTTTTACATCTTATGGGTCAAGATAGCATTGACTAATTACTGTAGCCTATCTGTTTAAATTAATAACTAGACAAACTGAAGACTGATAGTCATATGTGGAGCCGTTGTCTTGATTTTCATGAAGTAGGACCTAGAACATAGAGAAAGGAGAAAATATAATTATGGAGGTGTAATTAGATTGCATTTTCTTTTTAATTATTTTTTTTTAATTTTTCTTGTGTTGAGATTGAATGATCTCTCTTGTTTGCCTTTCGTGATTTGTCCTTGCTCTAACTGCTCCCCTACGTTCTGCAAGTCTTAGTCCTCATCAAATTGGGGCCAATGGTGGCCATTTACGGAGGGAGGTGAAATGAGCTAGTCGGTGTCAGATAAGGATGTGTCTAGATGGCTTATACATGTGGATCAAGGATTGCCATCTTGGATCTCAGCTTCGTCTCAGGGGGGTGAAAGAGAAGGGATCTCGAGAAAATCTAGGGAGATCAGATCTCGGATTCTTGGATCAAAATGTATATATGTATGAAATATAACATAATATCTTATAAAAATAGGAGTACATCAATGAATTTACAGAAAAATATATAACACATTTGTGTACATCAACTGTGTGAATGAACAATTACAAAGTACTTTAATACCAAAAAGATGATTTTTGTACTTCTAAAAGATTTAAACTTATATATAATCTTATTTTAATACTAATATGGTATTAAACTTGTAACACATTTTTATGTGATAATATAAGTGATAGTGAAATATATTAAATGTGTTTATACTATCATAAACAGGGCGCAGAGTAGTCGGGATCTACCTGTGCGGTCAGGTCGCGGGGGTCAAGGGGGCAATATCTCTTGTGAGGGGTATCAAGGGGGCAAAGCCCCCCGAAGATTTTTTTTATGGACTAGTCTACATGGGGCGAGATCTCGGTGATCTCGTATCTCGGCCCCTTGATGAGACCAAGATTCTCGCGAGATCTTGGCGAGATAGAAAACCATGATATGGACGCAAGTGATTTTGTCTTTTCATCAATAAGAAAGCCGGGCCAGGTTTGATAGAGGCTGATATGCATATTTTAGGGTTTTATTAGAGTTTTTTGTTCAAATTGGGATATTGATGATTTTTTGTATTTTATGTTGCATATATTGGTCATCTTGTAAACAAGAACTAGAGATTTTGAAGTGATGATAAATTGCAAATAAAAATGGTATACTTTTTTTGGATGTATTTGTCTTTTAAAGCCTGCCCTCTTGTACTCGTATTGGTACAATGCATACGATAGAAGATGAGTTGTGTTGTCAAAATGAAAGCAGAGAAGCTGGGGTAGCTTTGGGCAGCGGTGCCACCTGAAGGATGAGAAACAGATTTCTGGGACTACAAATGCTCCCAGCTGGGAGAGCCAGCACCTATTGGTCTTCAGATCAGCTGGGACAGACATCTTTTTTCCCTTCCCTTTCCATTGATCTCTACCATTTATCCCTCGGCCCTCCTCTCTCAACCAACTATTGATGATAATTTCTTATCCATGGATTGCAGAATCGGCTGATCCGGATCGGGATCGGCCGATTCTTGGATTAGATCGGTCCGATTCTCGACAAAATCACCGAGGGATTTTGGATAGAATCGGGGCCAGAATCGTTCGAATCGGTCGATTTTGGAATGATTCTGGTGATTCTGTGCTGGAATCGGCCGAAAATGGTGCTGCGGCGGTCTGCGGCCGCCGTGGCCATCTTTCCTGCCCTATCGGGTGGAGAAGACGGGGACCCGGTAGCCCCGGATCCGGTGACTTAAGTCACCGGATCGTCTGGACCGGACGGTGACTTAACTTACCGGATCAAGGCTACCGGGTCCCAATGGACCCGGTAGTATCGGGCGGGGAATCGGCCACCGCGGCACTGTTTTCGGGGGGGATTTCAAGTGGATTTTGCCCCCAAAATGCCTTAGATCGGATTGGAATCCAATCTAGAGCTTTATTTTTATATTTTTTTAAAGTTTTAGCACTTTTTGAAGGAACGATCCGGAGCGATTCCGGATCGTTATTTTTTCCTGTGGACCGCTTGGAATCGGACCGATCCGATCCGATCCGGTGGCTGATTCCGACAAACCTTGTTCTTATCTCTAGCCTGGGAAAAGATCATATTCATATATGGCAACCCTTCAGCACACTGAGATGCTTTCATTCTGGCTCAAAATAATCCACAGGAGCTCTAGTGAGCAGCACAAGGTATTCTGTGTTGGGATCGGTCAGGGCTGATCTGATTGTGATTGGATTGGCCTGCTTAGCTGATCGGGGCGAGTTGCATTCCCCACTCAATGAGAGCAGGGAAGGTGCAAGGCAGCATCTGCACTGCACTGCACTGCACTGCCTCTCCACCTCCAGAAGTGGCTACCCCACCGGGATCTGCCCCAGATTGGCCGATCCTGGCAGATCTGGCTGAGTCTAGCCTGATTCCAGCAGAAACCCACCCTGGGATTGCTTCCCTCTGGATCTGAGATCCGCCAATCCTGCAGACCATAGAGCAGCATATGAGTCTATATAGCCCTCATGTTCCAGTTGCAGTGCAGCTTGCACTACACGTCCAATTGCAATCTTTCTGCTTTCTAATCTACTTGGCTCCTCCTGCTTCCCGTACATGCAGGCCTTTCCATGAGCTATGATAAATGCAGCTATGACCCTTTAATGTAGCAGTGATGCTGGCAGCATCTGCCTCCTCATTGCTTGGCCAGGTCCACAGTGGAGAGAGATCTGGACTAGGCCAGCTATTCAGATGACTCTATTGCCAGGTCCACCTTCATCGAGTAGAGCAGTGAGCATTAACCTCTTTTCCTCAAGACTGACAGATCAATTGAAGCTGGCTTTATACAATTTCTTGTTGCCACCAGCTTGCAGAGTTTCGTTGAATTTTAGCAGAATCTGTAACCCTGGTTCCTGCCTTTAGTGAGGCACTCATGTCTTCAAGGACCCCTGTTGTCTCAAGAGCCCCGAGGACCCCCTCTCTCTCTTTCTCTTGCAGTTTGTTTATACCTTTTAAGGCCAGGTGACCTCGTTCCTCATCCCTGTCATGTCACGCACATGACAAAAAGTAGTGGATAGGTTGCTTCTTTTCCCTTTTCCATGGTCGCAGTTGAACATGGGTTACTTTCCTTGCTTATCCTCCTGGAAGATGCACACCATCTTTCTCTGCCACCCAAAATAGCACATGCAGGATTTATTGCCAGCTTTGTCTTTGTTGAAGGGAAGCCTGTAAAGCATGTTTGCCTTCCCAGAGGTCTAATGGGCCGTTTTGGATCTTGGCAATGTCACCTTGTCAGCCCTAGACAACCTGGTATTTTATTACTAAGAATTGTGGTGTGTTAGGCTTCACTAATGTGCATGTCAGACTCTTTTACAAGGGTCAAAATGTCCAAGATTGCACTCTAGCATCCACAGTTGTCTTGATTCGGGTTGTGGGTTTTCATGGCCATAAAGTGCTAAGTGCCTTCAAAGGAGCAGAACCAGTTGAATAATCTGCACTGGTACATTAACTGCTCAGCTAGAAGCTACATTTTCTTATTTCAATATTCTAGTAACCCAGTTCTCTAGTTGTAGAACCATAGAAGGAATTGAAAAGCTGTAGATGACTAGGTCCGCCCTCTACCAGGTATCTGATGACATCAATTTATGTTGTCCTATCCTATTTGCATTCGTAACCAAATTTCTTTATGCCACTGAGAAAAGATTCAACTCTACATGCTTTTGTTCCTTTGTTGATTCATCTACTTTGATGTCCATTTTCTCTTTTTAACTTATGGTTCCTTTCCTTTATTTCAATTTGGTATCACTTTCTGATAATGCAAACTTTCATTACCTGTCAGTTACTTTTTGGAACTTCTTTATAATCTTAATGGCTGGTAATGCATGCACTAACTTAATACTTGATTTCCTATTTATCATCCCCTTGTTTGATATTTTTCACAGGAAAATGTCAATGTGTCCGAGGATATATCAGCCAAAACAAAAAGCGTTATTGAATTGAAAAAGCTCCAGCTTCTGCAGCTTCAGCGGCGGCTACGGAGGTTTCTTGCTCAAAGCTTCATCCTTTTTAAAGAATTATTAGATATTCACCTGTCACTTCTTCTGTTCTTTTTTTCACTATCTCCTTTTCTATTCAGTGATTTTTTGAATGACTTCTTCAAACCTGTCACTCTGGACGTGGACCGTCTGAAGTCAGTCAAGAAACATCGGCATGGAAGGAGGATTAAGCAACTGGAGAAGTTTGAACAGAAGATGAAGGAGGAAAGACAGAAACGAATACGGGAGAGGCAAAAAGAGTTCTTTGGTGAAATAGAAGTTCACAGGTGTGTGGTCGTATGTTTGACATTGTTGATATTTAGATCATTGACTTTGAATTTTATTAGAAAATCATAATCAGCTTACCTTCTGGAATATGTTACTTCTTTGGTTACATTGCAATGTTTAACCATTTGAGTTTTTTAAAATCACACTTGTGGTTGTTGATGTCTAGGGAGAGACTGGAGGACTGCTTCAAGGTTAAGAGAGAGCGTTGCAAAGGGTTTAACCGGTATATTAAGGAGTTTCATAAAAGAAAAGAAAGGATCCATAAGGAGAAAATTGATAGGATCCAGCGTGAGAAGATAAATCTATTAAAAAACAATGATGTGGAGGGATATCTGCGCATGGTTCAGGTTTTGACCACCCTTCTGGCAGTTATTAAGTGATCTTTACAGATTTTTTTTCAATGTTACTAATGCACTTCTACCTATCCAGGACGCAAAATCTGATCGTGTTAAACAACTTCTTAAAGAAACTGAAAAGTATCTTCAAAAGTTAGGTGCGAAAATACAGGACGCAAAGCCCATGGTTCAGTGCTTTGAAATGGAAATGGATGCCAGCCAGCCTGCAAATTTACTAGAGAGAAATGACATTTCACTTGACCCTGAAGATGAAACTGACCAGGCACAGGTTAGTGAGCTGCATTTTTTGTTTTATCTATGTTGTCTTTTTTTTACCTTCAAACTTATTTTTTTCAGCATTACCTGGAAAGCAACGAAAAGTATTATCTGATGGCGCACAGGTATTTATCACATGTTGACAACTTATATGCTAGTGTTTCTGGAACTTTCTTTCTATCACATGCATGGTTTGCAATCTTGACAAGATCTGGTGGTATTCTCCGTATCCGTGAGCTGCTGATATTTGAGGGAACCGAGACTGCTACTGGAGTGGTGCCTAACTTGTATGATACCTGAGATACGAGACCCCAACTTGAGTTAAGAAGGGTTTCACCGGTCCGAGTTCATGGACCTGGCTGATACCCGAGTTGAGACCCAAAAACACCGAATTGGCAACTTATGTTGGTTCTGAGAGTCCGGACTGGCAAGACCCTTTTTCCCCCTCAATAGTGTGGGGAAGATGGTGTGGAGTCGCCTCACTCCATGCTTCCGCACTCTGCCTGCCACCTGCCATCTCTTCCCCTCTTGGGCATCTTCTTCAGCTTTATCTCGCAAGAATATGAGATGATTCCGAAGTCCAAGTTGAGATTTCTTGATCACATGACAAATCTATTAACTATTAGCCTGGAGAAGGCTTTTGGTGAATATCACATTTAACATAAGCTTGTAAGTGTTTTCTTCGTATGACAAATCTAATGGTAAACTATCATCTGGAGAAGGTTTTTGGAGACCATCGGAGAGGATGGCTTAAAAGTTTTCTATGACTGCTTAGAACCAGCATAAAGAGAACACAATCTTTTCAGTTTTCTTTTTACTTTCTGATGGCACAAGATTTACATGTATTTATGGTTAAATAAAGACCTTTATTTGGTTGGTAGTGCAACATAGTTAATATTCTTAATCTTAAGAAAATTTTATTTATTTATTGCTTAGACGACCAGTTTCTTATTTTCAGCTATTTGCTTTTTGATTTTCTTGCCATTTTGATGTCTCTTTATCCGCACTGTCCCTTTATTCCTATGCCACAACATAACACTATCTATGATCTGCAGTGTGAAGGAGACCATAAATGAGCAGCCTACTTCCCTTCTGGGTGGGAAACTGAGGGAGTAAGTATCAAGATGCTTGATTTTATAATTTGTGAATTCTTACTTTACTTTTGATTTAGGCTAAATACGACTATATTTCTTAATGTTGTCTACTTAATGTGACAATTTCCAGTTGTTTTACTGAAAATACTTGTCATCTTTGCTTATCAAAGGTACCAGATGAATGGTCTTCGATGGTTGGTCTCTTTGTATAATAACCATTTGAATGGAATTCTAGCTGATGAAATGGGTCTTGGCAAAACTGTACAGGTTTGCTGGAAAAAAATTAATTTACCAGTCGTTGTGTTATATCTTGTGGGCTTAATCAGTTATTATAAATGCAGGTTATTTCCCTGATCTGTTACCTCATGGAAACCAAAAATGACCGTGGCCCATTTCTGGTGGTAGTGCCTTCCTCTGTCTTGCCCGGATGGGAGTCTGAAATTAGCTTCTGGGCACCTGGAATAAACAAGATTGTATATGCTGGACCACCAGAAGAGAGGCGCAGGCTATTTAAGTATAAAAATCATCACCGTTTGATTTTTTTATTTTAATTTTAAGACAGTTGTATGACTAGTATCGTCTTATCATCGCAGAGATATGATCGTTCATCAGAAATTTAATGTACTTTTGACAACATATGAGTATTTAATGAACAAGCATGATAGACCAAAATTGAGCAAAATCCATTGGCATTATGTTATAATTGATGAAGGTCATCGTATAAAAAATGCTTCTTGCAAGCTTAATGCCGATTTGAAGCACTACCAGAGTTCTCATAGGTTGCTGCTGACGGGGACTCCTCTGCAGGTCTGTGCTTTATTCCTCTTCTATGGTAGCAAACATTTCTTAATTCTGATTTTGAAAGCAATAAACTTCAGTGTGTCTGAATTAGAGCTTCTAGTGGGAGGTCCATTGCTGATGAATGTGGATATTGTTGTCCAGAAAAACGTTTGAATAAAGGTGCCATAAAATTTCTTGTGATATGTACTTCTTTATCCATGACCATAAAGTATATAAAACATGAATTAACCTTGTGAATTGTGGGAGGTTTGAGGAAAAAGATGGAGAGAATGTCTGGACATTGAGTAGAAAGTTACATCTTTAGTAACTTTTGGTCATTACTTGTGACCTGCAGACAAATTTGCATTGGATGGACGTCTCAGGCTACCTGGGCACTTCAACATACTTATCTACGATGAATAGTTCATTGTTTTCTAGATGATTTAAACAAGTTTCAAAAGCCTTGTATGCTTGGACATATTCAGAGTGCATTGCCGTATCTGCATTTGTGTGCTGTTTTGATGTTGTTTGCTTATCGATGCTATAAGTTCTAGTTCATGCTTCGTACATCAACATCTTTTCAGCTTGTCAACACTAGAAATTCCAGCTCCTGTTCTATACTAACACTTCTTCCAGCCTGACAACACTAGAAATTTGTGCTGAGAGCATCCAATGATTGGATACTCAGGAAAAAAATCCTTTATATCCATTGGACCTAGGTCAGGAGTGCGGGTGGCAGGTGCCTGAAGGGGGGGTCACTTTCTTCCCTGTGTGTGTTTGTGGATAGATAGCCCAAATTGAATGGAATGTTATCAAGCAGCAGCGACTGCTTCAGATTTGATGCTTCTGATTTGCTGTATTTAAGGTATATCTACATGGTAGGCAACTTGGTCTTGACGGGCTGCCAATATCTGAGGGACTAAAACTACCCATGAGTCCTCTGGATGTTGCAGGGGAGGGCAGACCACGAGACTGGAGTCTCCTGGAGAGGACACAAGATGCCAGACCACAAACACATCTGGAGGGAGCCATCTTCTCAGCACTATCAGGTGGGGAAGATGGACCGTGCCTGTTCGACCTGTTAGTGGCCTGGTAGCACTGGATCCAAAACCTCAACCTGACCTCTGTCAGCTTCATTGCTTTGCACCGGCAGCCTTCCTCCACATCATCACTCTCTGGCCACTGCTATATGGTGGCTGTCTCTGCTCATCTGTGGTATCTGCCACCTTGATCTCACAATAATCTCACTAACATGTTGTCTCTGAACTTCCCGAGGTGATCATAAAGTGATACGACAATCTTTGATGCCTCTGTGAACACCAGATTGTCATGGATCCAACTCCCCAAATTGGGACCAGAGACTGCGGTAAGATCTGTTTGCTTAAAGTCAAATCAAACATTTTAATCAGCTTATCCGAGTGTCTTTGATTTTACTCTCTTGAGTCTCTTCTTTTAGTTTTGGGGTTTTTAACTGCAAGTCCTATGTTGGACCTAAAATTAATTTTTAGTCCCATCATTAAAATTATTTATTTATTAGTCATGTTTCCATCTTCATTAAGTTTTTAATCTTTTCCGTTCATTCAGCTTTTTTATTTCTATTTTGCTCTCCAGTTTCAGGTGCCTCAACCCCTCTGAACTGATTGTTTGTCAGCCCGAGGCGACCATTTGCACAGAAGCATTTGTTCCTTGGCTTTGTGAATGTAAGAGTGGACCTTCGCGGCCTTCCCATCTTTCCTTAAATCCTAACTCCGGTGGCACAGGGCCTTCCACTTCGTCACCTTGGGCTTCTCCAATCGATGGGAATGTCTCTCCATTCGACGATCTCCTCCATGGCTGTGAGTGGAAGAGGCAATGAGGAGGCAAGCTCATTCCCAACTCTAGATCCAGCAACGGAAAGGGTCTTCCACTTCACCTTTGACTTCTCTAATCCACACAAGAGCTCTCCATTCGACGATCTTTTCTGCTTCCGTGAGTGGACGGGGCAACGAGACAGCAAGCTCATTTCCTTAAACCCTAGATCCGGCTACACAGGGTCTTCCACTTCGTTGCCTTCTCCTTCTCTAATCCACGTAAAGTGCCTTCCTGCTATTGAAATGGCGTCTTCAATATTCATCTTCTTCGGCATATTTTTTTTATCTTCTCAAGCTCGTTTTCTTCAGGTTCAGCACCTGCATCATGTTTGTGGCCAGACCCCTTGTTGTTTGCTGGTCAAATGGCTCACAGAGAAAAAGTGTTCTGATCATTTACAGGTGTAAGAGGGGGGGGGAGAGAGAAGGTTAAAATTGGAAAAATCAAGGAGGTTCTGTTAGATTTGATGGTGTGAAGCCAAAACAGGGGCGAGAGTTATGACACATTCACATTTGGGATTAAAAAATGAAGTTTGAGAGAGATGGGACTAGAAAATAAATAGAGCCCCAAAAACAGGGGTGGGAGTTGATTTTGTCTTTATTTTTATTTTTTTGAAGGTGGCCAAGGCCACAATTTATTGATTACTGAAAAACGAAAGGTAATTACAGAAAGTGAGTAAGCACCACCATGTCTGCCTACTGAACTAGTAGGACGAGACATGTCTAGAAACCAAGAAAGGTACAAAAGAAAGCTCTGTGGACTCAGCAACCTCTCCTGTGCTGCTCTAATGTCGAGTTGCAGAATGTTCAAAATACTAATACCTAACATGATAAACTGCCTTGAACAAAATGTCCTTAACACTCCTGGATTTGCTATGAAAAATACGTGAATTCCTGTCTTTCTATATAGTTCATAATATCGCCGGCAACAAATGCTCCCAAAGATCTTTATACTTTTCCCATGGATTCAAGACATTTCATTTTTCGCACAGCTCCTGCAGGTTACCCAAGGTGACCGTCCCCCCTCATCATAGCTGACTTTGAACACAAGTCATATTGGTCTGATTATGCCAGCTCAGAATAAATGGTCCATATTCTTCTTATAGGT
Organism: Cryptocoryne crispatula var. balansae; assembly: GCA_036172225.1. Classification (NCBI taxonomy): domain Eukaryota; kingdom Viridiplantae; phylum Streptophyta; class Magnoliopsida; order Alismatales; family Araceae; genus Cryptocoryne; species Cryptocoryne crispatula. Next base: position 8,028,908 of record CM069929.1, on the reverse strand, counting down.
CAAGCAAAACTCACATTTAACATCTGATACTAAACAGAACTTCAACAGAAATATCTTTGATGTCATCAATTTTCAGTGAATTTTTCACATAAATATTTTTATTTTTATTGGGAACAATGTTTGTCGCTCTTTTCTCTACCAGTTTCTTCTCTGCCTCGGAATATTAAACTTTTGCCTGTAGATTTGATTGTGAAAATTTATCTTTAAGTCAAATTTATATGTCATTTACCTTTGGCTTGAAGTAGTCAGAGTCAGTTGTGCTTAAAGAATAGGAAGGCCTGAAAATTTCCGAATCTCACTATCTGTTAAGTTTCTTCTGAAAGTGACATTCCACCATCTTGTCACATAAATCTTTAACTTTTTTGCCCTTGCATGATGAAACATTGTATAACTGAGGAAAACACTCTGCCAAGGAGCAATTGCCAAGCCATCTCTTTCCAGAAGAGTGCCCTTTCTCCATTACCCAGAATAATTGAAGTAGATGAATGGAATAGATCCGTGTTGCATAAAATTCTTTTCCAAACTGAAGAATAATGGTCTCCTTTTGGACTTTTATTAAGCCAACCATTCCTTGTTATAAACTGATATTTTGACAAGACCACACTCCTCTGTATTCTTTTATTTTTCTTTCTAATCCTCCATAACCATTTGGTCAACAGGGTGCAGTTCTGGACTTTAGAGGGGATAATATCAGTACCCCTTCAGTACAAGACTGACATACACAATCTCAAGTGATCAGATGCAGACCTTTTTTTACTGGTTCCCTTTGTACTAAATAAAGATCTGTGGCCTCGGCCACTTTCAAGAAAAATAAAAAGATGCAGACCTTTTTTTGAGTCAGATTTTCTCCATAAAAATCTTGCTATTAAACTTTCCATTTTCTCTTAAATACCTTTCAGTACTAAGAAGATAGAGAAATAATATAGTGGAATGTTTTGTAGCCCATTCTTCAAGAGAACCCATCGCCCTCCAGCTGATAATATGTTTCCTCTTCAAGGTTTGAAGTCTATTTTGCACCTTGGAAATGAGGGACTGCTGATATTTTGGCTGAAGCTTTGAATCAGATAATGGCATGCCCAGGTACTTGATAGGAGAAGACCTCTACGGTTTTCCCAAAATATTCGGAATGGATATTCTGGTATTTTTAGACAAGTTGTGCCCACCACTTCAGATTTATTCATGTTGATGGTAGTAAATGAATCCGCATCTTCAAGTTTCTAACAAAAGGTCTCTCTGGAGAAGAAAACATAACAGTATCATCCACAAACTGAAGGTGTGTGACGTCTACTTGTTTTCTACCATCTGTGTTTCTTTGATTAATTTATCCTCCTTTGCTTTCTTCCACTTAACACTTATTACCTGCCTGATGATCACAAACAGAAATAGCGAAATTGGGTTGCCTTGCTTGAGACCTGACAACGTTTGAAGTATCTGAACGGATTAAGACTGAGAAGCGAGCCATGCCAACACTAGATTGAATACATTAATCCACAAGGTAGGAAATCCCATGTGCTGAAACACGCTTACCAAGCAGTCCCAATTGATACTGTCATAAGTCTACAAAATCCAATTTCAGCATCACACATTCCCTTTTCCTAACCTGCTGGTCATGAATAGGATTCACCATCCCACACTAAACATAGATTGATTCACGCTATTAGCTTATCCATAACTTCTCAGGCCAACACCTTTGTGATAATTTTGTAGCTGCATTTCAATAAACTTATTGGCCAGAAAAGCCAACTTAATAGCATTTAACTTTGCAATGGATCTTGGATTATTTTTAAATTCACTAACCACCTGCATGAAGTCATCATTTATCATCTTCGAAAATTGCTTATAAAACTTCACCGAAAAATCGTCAGTGTCCGGAGTTTTGTGGGTCCCATGAGTCAATAGCATCTTTTACCTCAATTGAGAAAATAGGTGCTATAAGTGCATCGGCCTTCTCCGTATATAATCTCATATGCCCATCACACTTCAGAAATGGTCTTCATTGTTTTTTTTCCCAGTGAATAAGTCATCATAGAAACTTGAAGCTGCTATTGCTTCCCCCCATCTACTTGGCATCCTGCAACGTCTGGCCCTCAACCTCAATGGAGAGAATGGAACTTTTCTTTCTGTGCAGACATGCTTGAGTGAAGAAATATTCAAGCTTTTGTCACCTTCCTTGAGCCACATTTCCATGGAACGTTGCTTCCATTTTATTTCTTCTCTCAAACTGAACTTTTCGTAACCCCCTTAACTTTATCCCAATCCTTTCTTCTTTTTTTCTTCCTCAAACTACACCATTTCATTATTAAGTTTATCAAACATTAATATCTTGTCCATTTCTTTCTTCCTCTTCCTTGTTGATTGGCCAAACACACCGTTATTCCATCATTTCAGTACCCTTATTCACTCTTTTTAACTTGCTGTGGAATCTGTCAACCAGTGTGAATCCTGCTCTTGTTTGATCCCAAGAGATTTGAACTATTTCAGAGAATCTCTCTTGCCTTTTCCAAAACCAGTTAGCTGACACAAATTATGTCCAACCTAGATTTGGAAATGGCATTACTCCACGTCCACATGTAATTAGACCATTAAATAGCATCTCAGTGAGTCCACTGGCTTCACCCGATTGTCAAACGGTGACATTTTCTCAGTCCAACTATTCTGGTTGTACCTTTTTCCTGGTTGTTACAGCATTGAAATCTCCACATATGCACCATGATACAAGTGAATTCCTCTGGTCAATGTCAAGCAATTGGCTGAATAATATTTCTTTGTTTACATGCCCAAGAGGCCCATAAACTACAGCAAGATTCCACTCTTCATTGTTCTTCTTGCACTTCACTCTAATACGTAGTATACTGGTGTGTGAAGTTGAAGGATGCTTCGTGCCTGTCACTCTGTCAGTGTTCCAAGTAATAGGAATGTCAATACTGAGACTATTGGCTGGAGAAAATGGAAGCCTCTCATATCGAACTTTTGTTTCCTGCAAGACCAAAAATTCAAATTTAACTTTCCACAACATTGCCCTCACTTCCCTCGCTTTTACTGCCCTATATTCTTCTTAAATTCTATGATAGAATATTCATTATGAAAAAAAAAATAGACTTTTCTTTGTTCTAACTTTTCGTTTACCCTTTTCAATAGTGCCATTAGACAGGGTGAATTGAAGTTCTCTTATACCAATCCTGGACTTACCGGTTTTTCTTTGTTCTGGGTAAATAACACAGATTGATTTCGAATCTGAACTGCGAGAGAAAATTCCTTATCACCAAACTCCAAGATTGCGTCATTAGACAGAGGTCTCCGAATCAACCAACAGCTGGCAAACCTGCCCCCCTTCTTCATCCTTTGGCACAACCTCCCATTGAATCAATGCGCTATGCTCCATTGGAGTCTACATGCAATCCCTTCCGGATGAAGGACGGACAGTGGAATGGCCCATTGGCCCAACCGATTATGACAAGGGTAAGAGACACTGAACCAGTTGAAAAGCCATCAGACAGTTTGAATTGGCTGGTTCAAGCAAAGCTTGAGGGGGTCGTCAGCTGAAGGACTCAGCCATTTCAAACATATCATGAATAGGCCAGTTCAAGCTAAGCTTGGAAGAAGGTGCTAAAGCAATTATACTGGCCTGTTTAGTCTGCCAAACCAACCGAGCTCGAGAAAGCTTTGGATCCTCCCTAAACAGCTCGAGAAAGCTTTGGATCCTCCCTAAACAGGTCAGTATCGACCTAAAACGGATTAGCATGCACGCCTGACAGTTTTGCTCCCTTACCAAAACCTGCTATGACTTCCCGCACAGGTCGTGTTGGTCCACAGCTGCCAACTGGGAGGTCTGCTCTGAAACGGCAAGGCCTATAGCACTCCATGCATGATCATCGGCCTCCAAATGTCTTGAAGAACCACCCTTTACATCTGTACCCAGCATCTTGCAGAACCTTGAAAGACGAGGAGATTGAAGATATATCTTGAGCCTTCTGAAGGTCTTTCATAGTGTCTGATGTGGCAATTCTCCAGATAAAATGCTTTGGGGGTTGGGAAGTTGACTTTTTTTTGGGTCTGTTCTGCCTCGTTGAATTTGGTGATTGGAGGGGTGAAAGTAAATTGTTGGAAAGCAATTTGGTCTGCTCCTGTACCCTTGAAATTTTGTATCTTTTTTTTGGAAAATTTGCAAAGGCTACTTATCCGCTAGAGATTAGCTGCATTGAATTTTTGCTTTGTAGTTAGTTTCATGTTACTTATGTGCATACTGAAGGAAGACATCAACCACCTTTTCTTTCAATGTGACATAATAGTCTCTGGTGCACTATCTTTAGGAGCTGGAACATATCTTGGGATCCCCCTCGGGATATTATCCATCTTCTATTGTCATGGAATATCAAAATTCCACGATTGGATTATAGCAAGTTTTCAAACCTAATTTAACCAACTATGCTTGGGTGATTTGGAAAACAAGAAATAAACGGATGTTAGAAGACTGCTTCTCATCTCTTGAACATAATCTTTTTCTATGGCTCTCTTTGTGTGGAATTGGCACTTCTCCATCTCCGGTTACTTTCCGGATCATGGGATTTTTAATAACTTGTTACTTTTTTAGAGAAAACTCTACCATGACCAACCCCAAGCCCGGATGAGAAAGGAGGGTTGCGGTAGGTGATAACCAGTGTAAAACTATCGTCACATCACATGATATGGATTCATATGATTTAAACATTGGGGCATTCTCTACTTACGATGTGGTGTGTTTCCCATGTGTGACGCACCACATAAGCGCCCTAGTATGGTGTTAATTAAGCAAGGGTCCACACCTCAAAGACGGTTGTGGATAAAGAAGCTAGTTCATAGTGGAGAGCAAGATATAAATTTTAGAACAAATTTAAAAATGAATAGACATTATCATAAAAAGAAATATAAGAAAAAAAGATTGAAAGAATAATATTATTATGTACTTAAAATATTGGGTCTTTTACGTGAATCCAAATGGATAGGCGAGAAATGTAAAGAAGTATGAAATGCATACCATAAACTATGGTATACATGAAAAGAAAAAAAATTGGGGTAAGTATCATTGTTGATAAGACATTAAAAGATCTAGTAGCATAAGTAAAAAGAGTAGTAGATATGATTATTATGGCAAAAATGATTATAGAAAGAGACATAATTACTATAGGTAATGCATATGCTCCACAAATTCGATTCAGCAGCGGGAATAAAAATTTTTTTTGGAGGATATGGATGACCTTTTGCAAAGTATTATCAGAGAGATTTCGATGGACATGTTGGAAACAAATGTCATGGATATGATCAAAGTTCACAGAGATTTTGGATACGAAAATTTAAACAAAAAGGGGAAAAGTATTATAGATTTTGTTATGACTTATGATCTTATATTAACAAGTACTTGTTTTATTAAAAGAGAATCTCACTTAATAACATTTAAACATGTAAAAATGAAAGTCAAATCGATTTCATTCTTACAAGAACAATTAATTGTGTTCTTTGCAATGATTGTAAAGTTATTCTTAGTGAAACTTTAACAAGCCAACATAGAATACTGATTTTATACATTAAGATCAAAGGACTCATTTAAAAAGGAAATTTGGTGGTAGAATGAAGAAGTGTAAAAGATGATAAAGAATAAGAGAGATTGGTATAAAAATTTGCCAAGTGTCATAACAACGAAGTTTATGAACAATACAAATTAGCGAAAACGGAAGTAAAAAAGACTATTAGACAAATAAGAGATGAGACTTTTAAACAATTGTACGAGCAACTTGGAACTAAATATACAAAAAAGATATTTACAAATTGGTAAGATAAAGAGAGAATGGCCCAAGATTTTAACCAAGTTAGATGTATTGAAGATAAAGAAAGAAAGATTCTCACAAAAAATGATGACATTAAAAAAAGATAGAAAAGTTATTTTGATACTCTTTTTAATGAAAACTTTGCTAAAAACATATAACATATATAGAATGTAACAAAGTTTAATTTGAGTTATACTAAGAAAATTAAATTTTTAGAAATTAAAGAAATATTGAAGAGGATGAAAGCAAATAAGACATATGGCACAGATAGCATTTCTATTTAAGTATGAAAATGTTTGAAAAATTTGAACGTGAAATGGTTAACTCAACTTTTTAACAAAATCTTAATCTTTAAGAAAATGTCAAATAAATGGAGAAAGAGCATCATCATGCTCATTTTAAAGAACAAATGATATATAAGATTGTGCAAATTATAAAGATATTAAGTTCATGACTCATATTTTGAAATTATTATGAGAAAGTGTTATTATTGAGTGGCAATTATGAAATCATAAAAATATCTCAGCTAACAAATTTGGATTTATGCAGTAAATCTATAATTGAAGCTAATTTTTTATTATAAATTTGATAGCAAAATATCGAGATATGAAGACAAATTTACTTATGATGTTTATTGACTTGAAAAAGTTTATGATAGAGTTTGTTTTTTGAACTGAACTGAATTGATATCATTTTATCGATTTGGTTTGGTTCGGCCCCTCCCCAAACCAAGCTAGACTGATAAAGTGGTTGACCCCGTTTGACCTAATTTATTTATATATTATATTATTTTTGAATATATATGATTATAAATCTATGTTAATTAATATAAAATTATAATAATCTTTTAAAAATAAAGTATTTATATTTATGTTAAACTTAATTAACTATCATAACTTAATTTAATTTAATTTTTATTTTATTTTAATAACTAAATTTGGTTACGTTTTGGTTTTGAAAAAAACAACTTGAAACCAAACCAAGCCCTGAACAATCCTACTTTTTGGAGAAATTTATTTTTTGTAATAGTTCTCTACATCCAACCTCCTCGGTAGCATGTTAGAGTTCCTTATTGTTTTTTTTACATCTTTCCTTGATATTATTCTTATAATTCTTTTTATCAATTACTGAATTAAGCCTTTGCCCACCTTCAAAAAAACAGCTGTTCCCAATTCTGTCCCATTGTCTGCTCTGGCTCCAGTAGCCAGCAAACTCTGCAATCCTTGACCCCAGTGAATTTGTCACATGTTTCGTTCCTTAATTACTCTTATCTCAGATTGAGGTTGCTAGAAAATGACAATTGGTTACAAAAAATTCCAAGTCGGGATTGGCTAGGTCCAATCCAGACTGGCTCGACCAGCTCGGCTGATTTGAGAGAAGAAAAAGTGATGTGATAAGCCCTGAACAGTTCTTTACAAAATCGAACAAACAGAAAAACATTAAAAAATATCTATATGGTGGATTGGTATCTGATTCTAATCATGTGAGGGGAGGTGATGCTGCTATGACTTGGGGATATTAGCACAATTCAGTGGATGTGATGCGACCGTCTTCCTGCCTGTTTGGGGTTGTCTGATAAGTTGTAGGGGTGGCAGTGGCGGCGCCACCCCCACCATCTCCCAGAAGAGATACAACCCCAATCGGGGTTGAATCATACCAGAATCGGCCCATTCAAGCCAATCCAGTAGCTTATAGCATGATCTTTGCTGACGTTCCTTCAAGATTGTGCTTCCCTCAGGATCAAATGAGCAGGTGCCAAGCATTCCATGTTTTGTAATCACAAGCTGTATTAAACCAATGGCATAACTAACACTTTTCTTGCTGGAGAAATGCCATTCTTATATCGTTTACCGTAGTTCTTTTAGGTGCTTTGTTGCCAGGATTGTTCTATTGATTTGAGTGGAAGGGTTATCTGGTCAATTCTTGTTACTTGCATCCATAATTTTTTAATTACTTTTGTTTATCACTGACATTATGTGACTTTCTTTTAACAGAACAATCTTGAGGAGCTCTGGGCACTGCTTAACTTCTTACTGCCAAATATTTTCAACTCATCAGAGGATTTCTCTCAATGGTTCAACAAACCATTTGAAAGTAATGGAGATAATTCACCTGACGAAGTAGGATGCATCCTTTAACATATTCTGTTCATAGTATTTACCTTTTAAAAGCGTTTTCCCTTTAAAGTTATTCTATAGCTTTTGTGCTCCTTATTGGCTAGGCTTTACTTTCCGAGGAGGAGAATCTTCTGATTATAAACCGCCTTCATCAAGTACTCAGACCTTTTGTACTGAGGAGGTTGAAACACAAGGTACAACTTTTCAACTATTTTGACCCTTCCATTTAGAGTTATTTCATAACACGATCCAAATCTCGCTTACCAGTTATGTACCCATCTTAAGTGAGTCAAGTACTGTCCTTGGTGCTTAATCTAGATAGTAGGTATTTTTATGCATAATTATTTCTTTACATTTTCAGGTTGAAAATGAGTTGCCTGAGAAAATAGAAAGACTTGTAAGATGTGAGGCTTCTGCATACCAAAAGCTGTTGATGAAGAGGGTGGAGGACAATCTTGGTTCAATAGGAACTACAAAGGTTTTGCTTGAAAAGCCCTACAAACTCAATTTTACCTACTATGTTTGAGTCTAATGATTTGCATAATAGGGACGTTCTGTGCACAACACTGTAATGGAACTGCGTAATATATGCAATCATCCATACCTCAGCCAACTTCATGCTGATGAGGTTTTGTATTTATCTAGACCATGCCTTTACTTTCACGCTCTAGTATCTGTTTATGCATGCTAGTCACGGTTTCCATTTGTTCACCTATGATACTTATTTCTTTTACTTTTAGGTTGATGTTTTGCTGCCAAAGCACTATTTACCCCCACTTGTGAGGCTTTGTGGCAAGCTGGAGATGTTGGATCGTCTATTACCCAAACTTAAAGCAACTGGTCATCGGGTAAGTGTTACTCATCCTCAAGCAAAAGAAACTTGATATGCATCTCCTTGTCAATTCTGGTAAGATTCAGTTCAGACATGAAATTTGTGGTTGCCATAGTTTAGAATCAATTGAGTTTTCAGATTGAGATGCCCATTTTATAGTTACTAAATGATCAGTCATTCAGTTTTCAAACATCCATTCAACGAACGCTGACCTAAGAATCTAAGATATAATCAGATAGCTTGATTTTCAGTCATCAGCATTATTAAAAGCAATTTATCAGGAAAATGCTTTTTTCTTAATGGTTATTTATGGTGGATTTCAATTTTTAGTATCTAGCTTCCCCCCATGTCCTTGGAAAATGGTGCAATCATTCTGTCCCATACACATTGACTTGATGAAACTGCCCTTTATGGGCCGATCCATGCCTAGGCTCATCACTGGCATCAATGAGTACATAGGCTGCTTGTGAAATTGGCCATGTTTGACAGCCTGTTTACATCTCCAAACATGTATGTCTTTCAAGATTAATTTGAAAGACAGGCTGCTTGTGAAATTGGCCATGTTTGACAGCCTGTTTTCACCTCCAAACATGTATGTCTTTCAAGATTAATTTGACTCAAAATCAGCCTAGTCAATGGTCTGATTCATGGCTCATCTTCAGACCTGCCAGGCCCAATTAGGGCCTATTTTTAGTCCATTCAGGGGTGATTTACTACTCTTTCTCAAGCCTGCCAGCAGCCTAACTGTGGCCCAGTTTCAGCCCAGTTAAGGGCAGTATTATAGCCCATCCTCAGGCTTGTCGGCAGCCTATTCTCAGGCCCATGGGTAGCCCAACTGAGGTTCACTCTTAGCTCATTTGAGGGACAAATTTGTGACCCGTTTCTTCGGGCCTGTCAGCATTTTCTCTAACTAGGGCCTAAATACAACCCATTCTTGGGCCATCATTCAGTCCTCCAGAGCCAATTTATGGACTATATTTCAGAATTATTTGATAGCTCATTATTGGCCTGATCAAGGTCTGCTTTTAGCCCCCATAAGGTCCATTTTTCTGGCCCAGTGAAGGGGTTTGAAAGTGAGATTTATTGACCTGATTTCTGAAGTTTTATTGGGCTATTCTTGTCCCATATTGTCTGATAGGCTTAAAACCTTTGCTGGACATATAGAATTAAAAGCAAAGGGGCCATGAACAACTAATATATTTGTCTCTAAATCAGTCCATGTTCTAAAAGGAAACATGATATGTACATGATGGAGTTGTTATTGCCCAAGGGGGGCTGCTGCAACACAGAAGGCGTCGAAAGAGCCAGGATGAGGCGTACCACTTGCTATTATTTGTGCAGGGGGAAATAAATTACCTGCTTCAATGGCCTTAGGCCTGTGCATTGTGCACAAAGGAAAAACAACTGGATTTAGGCTGTTGGAGTGGCCTTATGCCTGCCCAAAGGACTCCATAGCTGTTCCTGCTACTGAAGCTTTGTTCCAATGACCTTGGCACAGAGGGGATAAATTCCTATTGAGGGCTGCTGGTGGTGGAGGAGAGGGGTTGAACCCGTGTTGTATACCTGCTAAAAGGTCTTCAATAGTCTTAGGTCTATGTTAAAGGGGGGTAAACCCCATGTTGATGCCTCTTGCCAGTGCAGAGAAGGAGCTGAGCCCCTGCTATACTCTTTTTGAGAGGCGTTCAATGGCCTTAAACCAGAGATAGAGGGGAAGAACCCATGTTGAAAAGCTTCTGAATTCTTGCAAAAGAAAACAAGACATTTCCTTCAATGGCCTTAGGCCAGCACAACTAGGGTTAAACCCCTGCTGGAGCTCCTGGCTATTGAGAAAAAATGGAGAAGAAACCCTGATGGATCCGACAAACTAGAAAATTAGTGAAATGGCTGTTCGAAGTTTGAGGCAAGGACGGGCTTGTAATTAGTAGGACTTAGATTTTATTTCTGCAATTTCTTTGTTTTTCTTTAGTACTTAGGAGTTAATTGATGATTAGATAATCATTAAGGGTTTTTTTGGTAATATTTTTTTATGGAGCTTAATGCTCTACTGTAGCAAAATTGGAGGAGAGTGCATACGATGAAATGAAGATGATGATTTCCTGGTTACTGTTCTTTCTCCCTCTCCTGTTTTCTTCTCCAACACTGATGGGGGACCCCGGATGGCTCTGAAGGCCGGTGCTTCACCTCCCTTCTTCCAGTAGGTGACCCTTCACCCCTCAGTGACCTCAAGCATCACTCTACCCTCCTAGAAGTGCCCCCCCCCATAGGCTTTCAATTCTTTTTCTTCTGATATCCATCTTCCACACCCATCCGAGATCATTGTGCAAACATCGGACCCTTCTCCAGTATACCATCTCTGTCTGTTCTCCTTGTTGGAGTCCATCAACAACCCCCCTTTTTGCGCTTCTGCCTCTATCAGTCTCCCGTCCAATGCCAGCCAAATCCACCCTGCCCTTAGCCAACGGAATATTCCCTTGCTCATCATTCCCACGTAGATCGGCTCATCTTCTTCATCCCTGGACCTTTTCTTTCCCCCGCCGGCATTGCCACCTTCTTCTGCGATCTAGATATTGCTCCACAGTCACCTTGCCCCTCCTTGGCCCCCTTTTCCTCATCCTTCTCCATATCTGATCGCCCTGCCATCTTTCCTGCTCCCTGTCACCGAATGATGGAGACAAAGGAGAAAGGAGAGGATCAGAGATGAGAAAGGAGAGGATCAGAGATGTTGACGAAGCCTCAGTGTAGACCCCTCTTGACCATGCAAGCATCCCGACCACTCGTTTGGACAAGCGATAACGGCTTCGAGGACAAACGAACACCCACGGTGTTGCCGCGACCCTCTGTGGATCTTCTTCACGCCACACGGGAGCGTGGGTGGGCTCCCACGACCGCCCCTTGCCTGTCCTACCATGCCGGGAAGCCATGAACTGCAGCGTGGTTCCACTTCGTGTGCTTGCGGCGGCATCGTCCTCCCACGGTTCCCTCCACCCCGCACCGATGACGAAGCACTATGACCCCTACCGGGACTCATCGCCACCTCACATGAGAGGCCACATCCCTGCCCCCCTACTCGCCTCCACGACCCCCTGGGTGGGGCCTCCTCATCATGCCCTTGGGGTGCCCTCTGAAGGCTACGACACCTCCCAGCCCGGTCTCACCTCCTTATATGCGAGTGTGAGCAGAACTACCACAAACCCCCTCCGGGGTTGAAGAGGGTCATGGCATTGCCAGGCCTGGTTCAGCCATCCGTACCAGCCAGTCCGGTGCCAGCTCAACCAGTTCAGAGCCGGTCCGTGATGGTTCAGTGCCTAATGGCCTAGTTTAGCGGCCATCCCACCTGTTTCAGCACTTCCAGAGCTGGTTCAGGCCTGTATGATCCAGTTTGGGCCATTTCAGACCAGTTTAGACCTAATTCAGCTTGGTTCAGGGCCGGAACAGTGCCAGTTACCGGTTCAGCCCATTTTGGTGCATTTCTGAGCCGGTTCTGCACCTTCCATCCCGGTTCAGCGGGTTTTCAGCTTAGTCAAGTGGACATCAGTGTGCTTCAAGCTCGGTTTGCCCGTTTTTGATCTGGTCAGGCAAATGTCAGCTATGTGGTGATCAGTGTGGGCCAATTTTCACACATAAATAGCTGGCATCTCTATTTCCATCACGCATCAAAAACCCCCTGCTAAATGCCTGCTCTCTTGAATGGTCTTAGACCTGTGATAAGGGGATAAACCCCTGTTGATCTTGCTGCTGCCAATGGAAGAAGGGGTCAAACCTCCTGTTGAAGCCCCTGCACCTGTTGGTTGATGCAGGAGAAAAAGGAGGAATTACCTCCTACTGGTGGCTGATGGAGAAATAACGGCAATTAAACCCCTTCTGAAGCCCCCTGTCATGTTATAGCTAATGACGAAAAGGGGCTGAAACCAAACCGCCCTGAGACTTGGTCCTGCTTCAACCAATGGAGAAGAGCAAGAAGGGAGAGGTGCACAAATATGCCTACCTCCACTGCTGTCCAAATGAAGAAAATGGTTAATATGATGGCTGATGGATAAGTGGAAGGAGGAGAAGGGAGAGGGCTGCAGTAGGTTCTCTCTTCTTGAAGCATCCAACAGAGAAGAGGAAAGAGGAGTCTCTCTCTCTCTCTCTCTGCATCTGATGGAAAGAGGAGAGAGAGAGAAGGCTGCACAGTCTCCACGTAGGCCAATGGAGGTGTCCTTCCATGGCTGGGCACTAACCCCTTCTTCGAGAAGGCTGCACAATCTCCACGTAGGCCAATGGAAGTGTCCTTCCATGGCTGGGCACTAACCCCTCTATCCCTCCATGCTTACCCAAGGGAGAAAAAGGAGAGAATTCCCACCTCCAAAATTCAATGAAATAAGAGATAAATATACGTGAAAATCAGCTCAGCTTTCAGTTTGAGTGAGTCCCATCCCACAAAATTCATCTATTATATCAGGTAAAAACCATAAAAAATTCTAAATCAGGTGCCTAGGGCCTTAATGATGCAGGACAACACGGTGGCCTGGGCTAAATGCTGTGAAAATGAGGTTAGACAGCTAAACACAAAAGGAAATGAAGTGAAATGAAGCGAACCGGTCAAAATGATGGCCCTAACCATCTTTGGGCCACGTTTAAACCAGCCGGGTGCATGGTCATGGCAGCCAGGTGTGGTGCCCGGTGCGGCTGGAAGCAAGACCCTGGCTGGGGTTGTGGTAGTGCTAGGGCACATCTGTGTCCGTATGAAGAAGAGGCCCCTATGGGGTCATGACGTCGCAGGAGTAACCCCGAGGGCATGTGAATACAGATCCTGCTGAGAAGGGTAGTGGCTGCGCAAAGGCCGTGGAATCTCAGGGAGGGGGGACTGTGGCAGCATCTGGCCATGTCCAACATGCGTGAAAGGAGCCAGCAGAGGGGCCATGGCTGCCCGTGTGCACGCGCAATTGCTCATGAGGTGAACCTGGCAATGTTCATGCCCGATCATGGTTGCGCCCGCAAGTGTGAAGTAGGTGAGTGGGGGAGTCGTGGTGTCGCCAGCATGATCCGATTGAGGGGGTTGTGGCCGCTTCTCGCGTCATCTGGACGGGGCTGTTACACAATCTGGTAGCACCCATAGGCATGTGAAATGCATCACGGGGGTCGAGAGCTTCGTTCTCGCACATCCGGCCTCGTGGCTTGTCCGAATGGCAGAGGCACAATAGGGTGCTGGCAAGTGGACAGCACAGCGTGGTCAAGAGGAGAGGAGAAGGCTGGAGGGCCTCTGACTGTCTTCTTCTCCTTCACGCTCCTCCTCCCTTCACTCCTTCGTCTATCCTTCGTTGTCTTCTTATCATCTGGTAGGAGGCAGGGTGGGGTGGAGGCAAAGGTGCTCCCATTGGTGGAGGGGGTGATGGCGGAGGCTCCTTAGAATGGTAGGGAGGGAGATGGGAGATGGGAGCAAGCTCGGAGTGGCTGATGGGGTCTTCTCTGAAGGTGGAAATATCTCAAAGGATCTGGTGGATCCGGGATGGAAGGTGGATGGAAGAGGTGGTGGTGGGTGGTGACGATGAGCCGGTGATGGATGGAGGAGGAGAATGGGTCGATGAAGACAAGGGGAGTGTTGGGAGGAGGCAAGAAGCCAAAATAGCAGGAGGAAGTTTGAGGATCTCTGGCCGCTCTCTGGGCACTTACAGGTGCCATCATACAACGTGTAGGTTGATGGTGATGAAGCTATCGGACCGGTTGCACAAATCCGGAGATCATCAGAACTGACGTCGGGACCATCTTCTCTTTGCTGAGAAGAGGACAGGGCTATCGTGAAACTTTGAGGATCGCCAGAGCTTTGCAAGGAGGAAGTGCCATTGTCGTCAAAACCATTGGAATTGGAACTGTTGAAGGGACACTGAACTAGGAAGGGGAAAGGTGGAAGGAAGTGCATGGAGGCCAACTGGAGGGAAGAGAGGGAGACATTGGAACTAACCACTTGTTGGAGGTGAATCGGCGCTGGCTGGTGCCAGAGATGAAGAAGAGAACCTCCCATTGGGGGGGTGAAGAACATGCAAGGGAACGCCTCCTACGCATGAACCTGGAGGCTTTTCCTTCCAAAAATTCTAGCTGTGTATTCTCATTCACGGATGGGCCTTCTTAAATAAGGGGGCCAAGTTACAAAAAAAGATTAATTAAGAAACTAATTACGGACATATCCTCTAAGGATGGCTATAAAATGAAAAGACTTAAAATAAATTTAAAATATTTACAAACAGGCTCTTAAATAAACCCAAAACTTTTTAACTGGTTTTTTTATCACTTCAACTTTTATGATCATGTTGATAACTTTGGTTAACTGACCTTAGTTGATCCTTGCATCTCTTCTTGAGTATCTTTGATATCATCATGTGATGATAATGTCAATAACCTTGGTTAATTGACATTAGTTGATCTTTGCTTCTCTTCCTGTATGTGTATATATGATCATGTCAGTGATTTTGGTTAATGGACTTGATTTGATTTCTTGCTTCCTCTTAGAAATTGCATTTTGGAGGCTCTTTGGTAGTTGGGCTCTATAGGAGTTTCTTTCTCCTTGGGATATGACTTGTTGAGCTTCTTGAAGTCTTTTGGAGCTTATTTCTTTTTCCTTAGAGATGTTTCTTGAAGGTTTGCTTAGGAGCTTCATCCCTCTTCTCCACTTTTTTTGCTTGGCCGATCCTCCTCCCAGGATCTTCTTTGTATTTTTTTTCTCTTCTTCCTAGGCTCCTTTGGAGCTTCTTTCTTAGGAGATGGCATCTTGGAGGCTCTCTTTCTACATTTGCTTTTCTTCTTAGAAGATGGCCTCTTAGAGGCTCTTCTTTGTTTTAGTGGAAGATTTTTTGGTAGTCCCTCTGCACCTTGGTGTGGATGTCCGTCTCTTCCTTCCACAATTCAAAGTGTGATGCTTGGTGGTCCTTATAGAAGGAAGGAGGGGCCAATTCTTATTTTTGGATGGGTGTGAGGGCAATATTGTGACCACCCTTTGTCCTTTTTTGCTTCTTATTTTTGCTGTTGGACTGCAGGTCAATGTAAGAGGCTGGGTGGTAACTTGACCGTTGGTCACGTTTTTCTCCCCCTTGCTTTTTTCTTGGATGCAGGAGGCTACTGGTCCCCTCTTTCCCCTTTGGTGCATGGGGGGCGCCTTCCTCCTCTAATCATGTACAGGAGCTTTTTGGGGTGGTGGATGACCAGGTGGCCCTCCTGGTCTGCAAAGGAAGCTGGCGCCCTCTTCTTCTTCCTCCTCCTCCTCTTCTTCTTCTTCTTGGGTTTGCTTCCTGCTCGGCCTGGTGCACAGCAGTTGGCCGGCTGCACGGGAGGTCCAGGCAGTGTCTCCCCCCTCTTTTTCAGTGCTTATATCGTAAAAAGAAGTAGCACTGATATTAAGGACTTCAGACCTAATGTTTCACTGAATTGTTGTTTCAAATCATTACATAAGCCATACCCAACTGGTTGAGACAGGTGATGGACTCACAACTGTCAATGTTTACCGAATGAAGGGATATTTTGGACAACTATAGGGCAGCATATAAAGGTCCAGATGACCAGGTTTAAGGTCAAAAGGGAAACGAATAAGAAACTTTAAGAAATCCTGTTATAGAGTAAATGGGAAATGTATTTACATGATTTTAACTTTATATGCTTTAGTGGCCCATGAATGACATAGATCAATAGTTGCCTTGGAACTGGCAGGTTCTCCTTGCTCATCAATGGCACACCATTTGGCTTTTTCCGAAGCTCAAGGGACTTGGACACGGGGACTCAATTTCTTAGTCTTGGGGAGGAAGCTGAAACCACATTGCAATTTTTACTCACATGAGCAAAATTTATCTTTGGTATAATAAGGAGCGAAAAGATGATCTGGGAGCTTTCACCACTCATGTTGACAATCAAGATTGGCGGGATCAGACACGGGGTTTGGATCAGCTAGTGTTGATTCTGATTGATTCAGATTTGATCGACTGATTCAGTGAGATCCAAGTGAAGAACCAATCCGGAATCGACCCATATTAGCTCTTCCAAATATAGAAAAAGGTAAAAAAAAAAATTTATTTTTACATAGGATGAAAGCTAACTGGCTCTGATTGGGTCGGCTCGGCACCAGAATTGGCGGCCCCCACCCGTGGAAGATAATGTATTGGGTCTGACAGATTCAAACTGAAGGGGATATGCCACTTACCTGGGATATCCCATTTCCAATAGTGGAAATGGGATCTCTGGTATATTCCCCGGAAGTGACCGGATCCCCTTCGCATTGGATCCCCATAAGGCCCAATTCAGTGGTGACACAGGAGGATCAGCATCGAAGCAGCCGATTAAGGTCTATTTAGTGCCAATTTTGGTTAGAATTGACCGATTCATGGAGGAACCCTCTCTTGGATTGGAGCCACCCCTAAATTTGGTCATTTTATGCTGATCCGATCTCGAAATTGTCTGATTCCAATCCGATTCGGCCCATTCCATGAACCATGGTGACAATGTATTTGCCACATTGGTCTGCAGGTCTTTCAGCTAGCATTCCAAGGCATTTAGCCTTCTACCTTTTATTTAGACAACATGGTTCTATTTTTTTAATCTTTCTCTAGATTAACTCATGGAAAATTAGGTCAAGATCCAGGCCCAACTTAGTCAATTTTTGGGCCAACCAGCCGGTTCCCAACCCTGGGTCCCAGACCTAATTGAATCCTAGCCTGGGGTCGCAAGACCCTGCGCCAGGTTGTGTGACCTGGTGACCGGAAACATTCTATGTTATTATCCAAATTTATATGTAAATTTGCATTCCAATACCAATTTCACCAAAAAATTCTTGTTTTATAAGAAATTTACTATATTAATTAAAATGCAAATTAGTTATATTTGTATTTTAATTTATGTAGTATATTGATTAGAAAATAGGAATCTTTGGTGAAAATCAAGGAAGTTTGGGTTGTAGGTCGGGTCCAGGTTGGCCTGGCCCAAACCCGACCCGAATGATAAGTCTATGACCCTGTCTGACCAAGACAGATCCCTATTTTTTAATATTAAAATTATAAAAAAATTATGAAAATGTGAAATAAGTTGGAAAAAATGAAAAAATAGGGAAAATGACTAGAAAAAATATTCATTTCTATTTTAATCTTACATATTTTACATAATGAATATAATCTTCTCAAGATATTTGGAAAGAGTACATTTGGTAATAAATGCATATGTAGTTGTACCACTATGCACCCCCGCTTATAATTGTTTTAAGATACGTTTTCAAATTCTGCCATAGGTGGAATGTATGGAAGTCTCGAATGAGGATCCATAAGTTGGTTTGAGTCATTCCATAATCTAAAACCAAGAGTTTTAAGATGACTCAACAACCCCGTGTAACAGTATGTAGCGTTAGACGTTCGTCTCATTGCGTGCCTTCTTCTCCTTGTGTTTGTGTGCCATAATTTTTATCTTGAGTGGCGTGCGTGTAATATTATTTTATGAACTGTATCAGTTGAGGTCACGATTCTACCTTAGTTCTATACATGCTTGGGACGGTTGCTCATTCATCATTGAACCCTCGATTGTCAGTCCATGCATTCCCCTACCGATGTTTCTTATGATGTCGATCATGGATTCGTAATATAGCCCCTTTTGCAATGTTCACTGGTATGCTTCTATGGAAAATCATCTTGATGTGGCTTACCTGATCTTCTCATTGCATATCCACAAGTGGTTTGTCTTTGTTGTGGGTGTGTGATGATAGAATCTACTAAGACCTACTCCTGAGTTGTCATCTCTTGTAACATCGTGGATCACTTCTTCCTCATTGTTTGACCCTCGTCTCCTTCCACTTTAACTCCCACTTCCGGTACCTTGGCCTATAAATAAGTTGGCATGCTGATACATGTCTTTGTCTGCAAATAACTTGCAATTTGTCTCCATTGCTCATATCAAATCATATGTTTTTAACAATAATTGTTAAATATTAATGTCATAGAGACATCGGTATGATTTAGTAAACATTAAAGGCGGCATACTGTCATCAAAACCTTTGTCCAGTGGAGCGGCCAACCACTCTTTTCCGATCCTGTACATGTGAACCGAATGTCTTGCAAGTTTGAAAATTTTTTAGGCGGTCTCCTTATGCCAGTTTGAAGCTCTCTTTGTTTGTTCCAATGTTTGTAAATGTCTACGTAATTAGACTCTATATCAAGTGGAATCCATGTGTATGAGACAACATTGCCTTTCATCCCGGCGAGATGATGTTTCAATCGAAAAATCCTCCCGTGTATTAATTTTCACGATACTTACATTGAATTATCCTCTTTTTTCGGGATATCAAATTGCAATGTAATCAAGTTAGATCATTTCGGGTCATACTAAAAGTTTGAATGGCACGGCTTGAAGAATACATGTTAAGAAAACTTAAAACGATAAAGCTAACACTTTGAAAAAGGGGTTAGTAACACAATTAATAAAAAAATGAACTCTAAGAAACCTTGAAACAAATGCAGAAATTGCACTAATTGAACTGAGAGAAAGTGTTTCTAGAGTGAGAAGAGAGTGAGGGAGGGCCAGTGGGGGTAAGAGGATAGGCCTTCAAGGGGCCTTGGGGGGCTTTGCAAGCCCCTCTGACGGCTAGCCATTGGCCCGACCTGGTTGGGTGGGGTCCTGACCGGGTTGCCCGGGTCTTACGTTGGGTCAAGGACCTGACCCAGCCGATCGAGCAGAAAAGCGAGCAGGTCGGGTGAGATCAAGCATTCCATGGTGAAAATAATACCAGAACACATTTATATATAAAATTTAGATAAATTATCATGGAAGGCACAAGGTCAAGGAGACAAAAATTGCCATCAAAATGTAAGTTTTGAATAAGAAAAAATATTTTTATATTTTTTTAATAATATTTTTAATCGGATCCGATCCCAGCTGATCCAATCCGACCTGGGTCCCAACCCAGGTCGGATTTGGCTGGGGAAATCCAATCTCAATCTTCAACCCAATTTACCTTGGATTAGCTCACTGGATCTTGGACTTGCCAAGCCAAGCACTTTCACAATTGTCAACTTGTCAGATGTCTTATTGTGCTGGTCACATATTTTCATGTCTTTACCCTTAATGGTCTTTTCTATACAATGGAGTCTAGCTTACCGTGTTGGTATTGTCAAACTTCTTACCCAAGTTACTTTCCTCCACATTAGAACTCAGTGTGTTATCTAGGTTGTTGTCCGACATGCCTCTTAATTTATTGTTGTTACTAGCAAAATTATTCTTGATTTTTGATGTACTAATGTAGGATACCCTCTTTGTAGGTTCTCTTCTTCTCTACAATGACTCGACTTCTGGATGTGATGGAGGAATATTTAACCTGGAAACATTACCGTTATCTGCGCTTGGATGGGCATACTTCAGGGAATGAACGTGGAGCTCTCATAGAAGAATTCAATCGTCCTGATTCCCCTACTTTTATCTTTCTTCTTAGGTATTCTCAGTTTTTGACAGAATCACAGGTACTTTTTTTTTTTCAATGTCTCAAAGATTTATTTAGACTTTACTTTAACTTGTAGTATTCGAGCTGGTGGTGTTGGGGTGAATCTTCAGGCTGCTGATACTGTTATCATATTTGATACAGACTGGAATCCTCAGGCAATCTTAAGCATACATCTCTTAGCTTTTTAATCAGAATCAAATGTTTCAATCACAAAGTTTTGTTTCTTCAGGTTGATTTGCAAGCTCAGGCAAGGGCTCATAGGATAGGCCAAAAGCGAGATGTTCTTGTGCTGCGTCTGGAAACGGTGAATTCTATGTCAATCCTTTATATTAGATGCTTCCATTTAAATCAGAGTTAGCTTGAAATTTAGAAATGTTGCCAATTGCCTTCAAAGGTCACCATGTGCCTAGGAACTACTGATCATATTCAGTTTTCTATTCTATGTTCTCTTCATTAGTCCCTTGTTATGATGGAATAATCTGGTTCCACAATGGCCATTAATATCTTGACATTTGGTATTGATTTTGTAGTAGTCATTAGCTATATCTGTTTCCGTTCCCTGAGAAGAACTACATAAAAGAGCTCGCATCCTTTGTCATTCTTTCTCAGTTTTTATTGTTTATGCTATCATACTCTAACAAACCGCAAAATACGTGAATGCTGGGCCCTGGTTTGCCATTAGGGTATTTTACTCTGCCTCCATTATTTGGCATTGATTTATTTCTGGATATCATATTAATTGCTTCATGGGAGATGTAATAACAGTGATGCGGGACAACCGGCTAGACCGGGCTAAACCGACCGAAAACGGAACAACCGGCGCTAACCGCCGCTAAAGGACCTAAACGGACCCAAAATAGAGCCTAAACCGATCCAAACCGGTCCAAACAGGCCCGGACCGGGCTCGAGATGGTCTGAACCAGTCAAAACCGGCTCAGAACACCCTGAACCGGGTTGAACCGGCCGGTTCAGGCCTTGAACCGGGCTGAACCGGACTGAACCGGGTCTGGACCCGGTTGAACCGGCCGACCGGCCGGTCTGGGCCGCGAACCGGCTGGCCGTGAACCAGCGCCGGCCGCGCGGTAGACTGTGCTCGCGGGCGCGAGCTTAACCCAGGGGGGGGGAGGGGGTTCGTGGCGGCATCCTGTACGCGGTTGGGTGGTCGCGTGGCATCGTCTCCGCCGTCGTGGCCTTGACGCCGTGGCGGTATCACGGCCATCCCGCGAGGTCGCGAGCCGCGACAAAACTTCGCCCGCGCTCGCGATGCCTTCGCCGTCCAGACGGCCCCGACGCTCGTCGTCCTCCTCCGGCGTGCGCGACTTCCTCGTCGTCTCCGTCGACCGGACGGAGCCGCAGCAGGCGACGGTGCAGAGGAGGCAGGGGAAGGAGCTCGCGGTGCCTACGCCGTCGTCGTCGTCCCGTCCGGGCGGAGCCGAGGCCGCGTGGAGCGGGGGAGGGGTGACGGGATGCAGCCGCAGGAGAAGGGGGACCCGGGGATCGCCGGACCACCTCCTCCCGCAGCCCCTCTGCTTCGACTTCTCTGCCTCTTCTTCTCCTCTGCGCTGTCTGAATGGGATCCCGCTGGATCCGTCGCCGTGAGAGGGAGGTCGCAGGGGGGGAACCAGATCCGGTGATGGCAGCCGGGTAGAGATGGAGCGGGAGGCGGAGGTCGGTGCTGAAGCTGCTGTCGAACCGAGAAGGAGAAGAGAGGAAGAATGGCACGGAGGCCAGAGGATGAGGGGGGAGAATGGATCGGCTACCTGCCGGGCTTGGAAGGTGGAAGGGGGAATGGCCCTCCTGGCCGATAGGGGGAGGAAAGGAACGCCGGCCACCTGCCGGAGGTGAAGGAGAAGAACGGCGCTCCATCGCCGGGGTCGGAGGAAGAATGGGGGCCGCAGCCCCCCTGCGCGGGAGAACAACCCGAAGGCTCCAAAAATCACTGTATTGCTTGTTGAACTATGTACATCGAACCTCCTTATAAAGAAGGGGTGGGGAAAATTAAAGAAAGGACCTCTAAATGGTCTATTTACAGACTCGTCCTCATAGGGACACAAATAAAAGAAAAGATCTAAAATTACCAAAATATGTCCCCATCATTCTCTCCGGCCGGGAGAAAACTCGACCTCGAGTTTTTAAACCGGTTCGGACGTACCCAAGACTCGACTCGTGAGAACGAGTCGATTCCGGGCTCTGATATCAAACTGATGCGGGACAATCGGCTAGACCGGGCTAAACCGACCGAAAACGGAACAAACCGGCGCTAAAGGACCTAAACGGACCCAAAATAGAGCCTAAACCGATCCAAACCGGTCCAAACAGGCCCGGACCGGGCTCGAGATGGTCTGAACCGGTCAAAACCGGCTCAGAACACCCTGAACCGGGTTGAACCGGCCGGTTCAGGCCTTGAACCGGGCTGAACCGGACTGAACCGGGTCTGGACCCAGTTGAACCGGCCGACCGGCCGGTCTGGGCCGCAAACTGGCTGGCCGTGAACCGGCGCCGGCCGCGCGGTCGACCGCGCTCGCGGGCGCGAGCTTAACCCAGGGGGGGTTCGTGGCGGCATCCTGTACGCGGTCGGGTGGTCGCGTGGCATCGTCTCCGCCGTCGTGGCCTTGACGCCGTGGCGGCATCACGGCCATCCCGCGAGGTCGCGAGCCGCGACAAAACTTCACCCGTGCTCGCGATGCCTTCGCCGTCCAGACGGCCCCGACGCTTGTCGTCCTCCTCCGGCGTGCGCGACTTCCTCGTCGTCTCCGTCGACCGGACGGAGCCGCAGCAGGCGACGGTGCAGAGGAGGCAGGGGAAGGAGCTCGCGGTGCCTACGCCGTCGTCGTCGTCCCGTCCGGGCGGAGCCGAGGCCGCGTGGAGTGGGGGAGGGGTGACGGGATGCAGCCGCAGGAGAAGGGGGACCCGGGGATCGCCGGACCACCTCCTCCCGCAGCCCCTTCGCTTCGACTTCTCCGCCTCTTCTTCTCCTCTGCGCTGTCTGAATGGGATCCCGCTGGATCCGTCGCCGTGAGAGGGAGGTCGCAGGGGGGGGAACCAGATCCGGTGATGGCAGCCGGGTAGAGATGGAGCGGGAGGCGGAGGTCGGTGCTGAAGCTGCTGTCGAACCGAGAAGGAGAAGAGAGGAAGAATGGCACGGAGCCAGAGGATGAGGGGGGAGAATGGATCGGCTACCTGCCGGGCTTGGAAGGTGGAAGGGGGAATGGCCCTCCTGGCCGATAGGGGGAGGAAAGGAACGCCGGCCACCTGCCGGAGGTGAAGGAGAAGAACGGCGCTCCATCGCCGGGGTCGGAGGAAGAATGGGGGCCGCAGCCCCCCTGCGCGGGAGAACAACCCGAAGGCTCCAAAAATCATTGTATTGCTTGTTGAACTATGTACATCGAACCTCCTTATAAAGAAGGGGTGGGGAAAATTAAAGAAAGGACCTCTAAATGGTCTATTTACAGACTCGTCCTCATAGGGACACAAATAAAAGAAAAGATCTAAAATTACCAAAATATGTCCCCATCAAACAGATAAGTATTTTTTATGACGCCATCTTTGGTATGATATTGTGGCATAATTTTTAAAAAAAACTTAAGAAGTAAAGGGTATGAATGAATAAAGGACTTATGCAATAGATAGTATAAGAGAGCCATGCATAAAATACATGGTGGTGAGAAGCTGCAATAGATAGTATAAGAGAGCCATGCATAAAATACATGGTGGTGAGAAGCTTTCATAAGATTTCAAAATGTGTCTGAATTTTCAGCAAAATAACTTATACTGTTATACATATATGTCAAAAGATTGGACAAAAAAGGAGTGCTATGTATGATGCCGTTCATGGGCAAGGACAGGATGGGATCCTCTCTTTAAACTCTGCTGCGGCTGACGGTAAACAGAAAAGAAAAGGGGGAAGACAAGGGTCCAATCCCTTTTCGGACCTAAAACAGAAGGGGAGGCTTGAGGGGAAATTTGGTCTCTTCCACCAGGAGTCCTGCAAAGACTAATGAAAATGGCTGGAAGAGAGAGGAAGGGAGGACCGTAAATCAGACCCCTTTGCGGCTGGCAGATAGGAATTGATTTTACCTCAATTAGGCAAATAGTGGTAGGCAGTTTGAGAAAGAGCTACAGCCCGTTCTCAATGACTGAGGTGGGCTAAATGCAGACCCATTGGATGGCCCGGATGTAACATCTGAGTGGGTCGGGCACATCTCAGTAGGGTTGCTTATGGCAGATTAGAGCAAGAGGGGAAGACAGCATCTGGAGGAAGAAGAAGACAGCATCTGGCTCGGATGTAACCAGCTGAATTGGATATTTGACTTTCATGAATGAATAATCGACTAAGTTGAATGTCAAATTTTAATAAACTGACAATCAGCTAAACTGATCATATTTGACTTTAATGGGCTGATAACTGAATCTTCACAGACCTGTATACAGGCTGGAGCCAAGGACTACTATGGACAAAACTGGCCCCAAGCAGACTGAACTAGCCACATAAAAGCCACTTGATATGTTGATTTATTTTTTATTTGAAACCCAAAATTTATTGGATGAACATCAATAAGCATATTTGGGCTCAACATACTTAAGTAACCTTGGGTTATTTATTGATATTATGAAGATATCTTGCAAACAATTTCTGGCTACCAATAATCCATGCTTTCTATCTGTTTTTAATTTTAAATGCTTATGTTATCAGGTCCATACTGTGGAAGAACAAGTTAGGGCTGCAGCAGAGCACAAACTTGGCGTTGCTAATCAGAGCATCACTGCTGGCTTTTTTGATAACAATACTAGGTAGGTTGATGGTGTACTCTTTCCTCTGATTGTCGTAGTATAATTTTCCATCTGACAAAATAATTTGTATGTCACTGCAGTGCGGAAGATCGAAGGGAATATTTGGAATCTCTCCTTAGGGAGTGCAAAAAGGAAGAAGCTTCTCCTGTTTTGGATGATGATGCTCTGAATGATTTATTAGCCCGAAGGCAAGGACATCCTGTTTTGTTATTCTAGAACTGCATTACTGATGCCTCCCATATTACTGATGTGTGGATTACGTTTGAAGACTTGTGATCATTAATGACCCATACTCATCCACAACTTTGGTGTTGTCTGCTGTCTGCTTCCAGTGAAGCTGAAATTGATATTTTTGAAGCAGTTGACAAGCATAGACGTGAAGAAGAGGCGGTATGCAGCTTTTTATTTATGTACCTATTCCATATTGCTTTTTGAAGCATTGTTACGTTGAGCACAAAAGTTAATTTCTGAACAAATTTGTTGTCACTTCAACCTACAATGCCCAGGCAATATGGCAAAAGGTAGTCCAAGGCAGAACAAAAGAAAGTTTAGAACCCTTGTCGATGCCTTCCCGACTTGTGACGGATGAGGACTTGAAACCCCTATATCAAGCTATACACATAACAGAAACAGCTACTGCCAACATGAAGAGAAAAGGCGAATATGTTGGTCTTGATACTCAGCAATATGGAAGGGGGAAACGGGCTCGTGAGGTTTGTCAGAATGCTGATTACCAGCTATCAGTTTTTATTTTTGAATGCAATTCACAACTAGTCTTCTATTTTGTAGGTGCGTTCATATGAAGACCAGTGGACAGAGGAAGAATTTGAAAAGCTTTGTCAAGTTGATTCACCTGAGTCTCCTAATAAACCTGAGAATGCTATGAAAATCCCATCTGCTACAGAAGATTACTCTGTGTCCGGTGTTGCTGATCAAGAAGGTCCATCTTTTGTATCTCTCAAGGGGATGCAACATCAATCAAAAGAGCAGCTGGTGCTTCCTAATAACCCTGTATATCTGTTAAAAGAACCGCATTCAGCAAGAAAAGGAAACTCGGAACCTACAAAGCGTGGAAGGGGAAGGCCTAAGAGAGGGACAGTACACGTCTTGTCACCCATGCTTACTTCACATATACCATTTGAAATTACAAGCAAGCAAGAGAGTGACTTACAGAAATTAGCAGTTTCCTTATCTGCTACCAATGTCGATGTTGAGCCCTCAAAAGGCACAAGCAGGATTCTTCAGAATGAATGTGCCATCACCAACGTTGGGACTCTGCCAAGTCACAGAACTAATGCAGTACCAGCTCAACCAGCCAAAGGACCAGTCCGTAGAACATCAACTGGTGAAACACCTCGAGGTCGTGGAAGGAAAACACCCAGTCCAGGTCTCAATGGAAGAACAAGAACCAATAAGAATTGTGTGCCTGCTGTTTCTCCTTCCATCAGTCATGATATTGACCACAATTCAGGCTCACAAAGAGTGGCTGAAACATCTAAGGATGAGGGGCCCAGCTCTCAGAAAATGGCTGATTTGTCAACTCTTCAAAGTCAATGCTCATCTGTTATACAAGAAAGGCATAAGAGTATTACATCTATGCCTTGCAAAATGGAGATTCAAGTTGTGGAGAGCAAAGTTCCTCTTGCCTCAGTAGAGGGCATGTCTGTAGTTCCTGGCCCTAGCTTGACTCATACAAAGAAAGATAATGCTCCAAATACTAGCATGGTGCAGTCCGTCCATGAGCAGGTTTCTAGCAAGTCTGTGGTTTCTGTCTCTCCAGTGTTGGTAAATCCAGGGAAGAGTGATCCTCCAAGAGGACTGGTGGATATTTCAGAGAAGAGTATACCAGCTGAAAAATCAGGCTACATTCTTCACCATGGCACTGAGAGAACTGTGACCATTTGTAGCCAGTCAACAGCCGACCACTCAAATAGTGAAAATAGTGAGAAAGCCATGAATCTAGAGGTTCTAAATCCCAAGTCTGTTGACAATGTCAGAAGCCAGGACACTTCGCTTGCCGAATCAACCGAATCCAAGTCAGTTGGCATGAAACATGAAAAAATGGTGACACCTTCCAACCAGACAAGTTGTTCTGTCATGAAAAATGATAACTATTCTGCTCTTAGGCGTGGATCTGAAAAGAGAAACTCTGTAACCAGTAAAAAGGCAGCAGCTCGTGAAATAAAAAACAAAGGTAGTTCTTCTCATTCCAGGTCTGCTCATCTGTCTACCTCAGGGTTGACACCTGGAGAGGAGAGCATACCAAAATCCGTTGCAATGAGACAGGGGTCAGTTGATGATGACAAGCAAGATCAGCTTGTTTCTGCAGAATCTCATCAGCAACTAAAGCCATCACTTGCTAGAGAACATGCTAGTTGCACTACTGTGAATTCTCTAGAAAAGCATTTTGATAAAGCTGTACATTATGCTACAAGTTATTCAAATGAGAATATTATTGAAGCTCAATCTGTGAATGAATCTCAAGTAAACCCGCTTTGCTTGTTGGACGTTCTTGACTCATCTCATGCTGATGGAACCATGGAAGGAGTGCCAGAATGCAGTGAGAAATCTCAGTTATGTTCAAGACAAGAGGTCCTTTCAGATGGTAAATGCAAGGGAAATCATATATCTGATACTCTGGTTGAAACAACCAATATTAGTGCCAATATTACGGACGCCGCAACTGGTGGAAATAAAGTGTACAGTGGGAGTACTTTTTCTTCATCTATAGCTCCATTATCTGCAGAATTATCGTCTACAGTGAAAATTTCCGAGGTACAGACTCAACAGCAGGAGTTAGACATTAAAAAGTCACTGGGTGCAGTGGAAGCGGTTCATGTCCCTAAGTTCACACTGCTAGGTTTGCAATTACCGGATGAAAAAACTGAAATTATTGTGTCAGGAGAAAATAGTATATTTCCAACCTCAGCATGCATAAAACAATGCTCTCCAGTAATTTTGGTCCATCAAGACAAACATAAGGAAGAACAGATCATTGATGAACCTGAAACCCAGGATATGGGTGGTGTTGGTGGTTCTCAGAATATTTTGCTTTCCCCCTCTCTTGAAGTCATGAAGAATGAGGAGAAACCAATACTGGTTGATGGAAGAAAACAAGATACGGTTGATAGTGCTAGTATTGATATGCATAACATGCCTATGGAAGAAGGATCTCATTGCATCAGAAGTCAGGACAACAAAGATACTGCATGTTGTGCGTTGTCATCAATGCCAATTCAAGAGTTAGATCCACTTAAAGTACATACAGTTGTTGAGGATGTTAACAAAGACAGTTCTGTTGCAGACATTCCAGTAGCTGGATCTCATGCATATATGACTACAATGGAAGTACGGTCACTTGGAGAAGGCTGTTCATCCACATCTGATGTCTTACATGGTGAAACCTATGAAAAGCAGATCAATACAGTTTCTGATGCATGTAGTGGAAAACATGAGACAGTAACTGAAGTAGACAGGGTTAGATGCCCTGAGGTATCATTATGTACTGGTTCACTAAAAGAAAAAGATCACCAGGTGTGTGAAGAGGAGCATAATATTGGACACGTTGCTAAATTAGGGACGAAATGGAGTTCTTTTTCATCTTCTGCAGATGCAGAAAGTCAGAGAGCAGAAGTTGAGGCTTGTATTCAAGATCAGCGTCAAGAACTAAGTAGCAGTTATACCATCAAGAAAGGGGCAGATCCAGGATCTGCTCTCATGTCTAACCCCACTACACAAAACATGGGAGGTGCTCAAGAACAGGTTCACTTTGCTGTTATTTCTGAGCATGCACCTTCTCATGGTCATGGGTCATTCTCAGAACCAGAAGTTTTCACTGAGGTAGAAAAGCGAGCAGATAAGTTACGTGGTGATCTGTTGAATGAAATGGGTGAAATTAGTCCAGAAGTTTGTGATGCAAATGCAATTCCTTTGACCATTGTTGTTCCTAACTTTATTGAGAAAAGTCATGATCTTTCTGAGGCTGGTACTTTGGGGCATGGGGAAAATCCGGGAGCAGAATTTGTTAAATCAAGTTTTGCTGGAAGCACATCAGAAAAAGCTATTGGTGTCCCTAATAATCTAATCAATTGTCAGAACATATCAGTTATAGTTCCAGGTGGATCTCTTTCTGTGAAGGAGATTGCAGATAATTCTGATGTTGGAAAGCATATGAAAAAAGAAGTGAATGGTGGTGAGAATCACTCTGTTGCCTGTGAACCAAACCTTGCCTCATATTTGGCATCTTTGGAAACTCAGGTAACCAAGGCCATGACTGAGGATGGAGATAATGAATTGATAGTGAACAATGTAGGCAACTCAGTTCCAAATAACATAGATGCTGATAGTCAAATGTCAGAAACTGCTCAGCTTATTCAAGTCATGTCCTGTTCTGTTTCTTCAGTCCATGATGAAGCTGGAGTTGCATCTGTTTCAGAAAAATATCTAGCTGCTGCTTCCTTGTCCAGTAGCCTTGACAAAGTGGAAGATAATAATCTACCCATCTCACTGTCTGCTTCAGCCATCACATTATTGTCTCATGCACCTTTCTCCTTGGGAAAATCTGAAGCTAATAGTTCATCACTCTCTGAACCTGGTCAGGTAACTGCTTCAGTTGCAACTTCCACGCATTCTGGCTCATCTTCTCACTGCAATGATAAACATAAAAATGAACCAGCCAATGAAATTTTTGAATCCATGTCTGCTCGATCCGGTAAACAAGTTGCAAACGGATCTTATTCCTTAGAAGATATGTATGCTGATGATAAGGAGACAAATGATCTATCCTCTGAAGTTCCCCATTCTGCTGCAGCGCCTTACAAATTGACCTCTCCTGAGAATGATATACTAGAAGTATGCAACAGGTCTGAAACCTGTGCCTCACTCTTAGAAACTTTTTCCTATGTTGCTGCCCGAACCTGCAATATGTCTCCCCCTGGACCATCAGGAGCTTCACATGATGATTGTGGACCCAGAAACACTACCAGTTTCAATACATCATCTCAAGTCATTGCTGAATCTTTATTTAGAGATGAACAGACTGTGGTTAGAGCTTCAGAAGATGCTCAACCTGTTTCTGCAGCATCAAGCATCCAGCCAACTCCAAATTATTATGTGGCTGTTAGAACATCATTTAACCAATCTGCTGGAGAAAATTCCACATCAGGCCCAGCTGGTAGAATAAATGATTGTATTTCCGACAAAGAAGTTTGTCCTATCTTTGAACCAAAGACCTGTGCTGCAACTACAAAAGAAAATTATTCTTCAGAATCTGCACGTAATATGGATGAGTGCATTGTTCTTCCTGCCCAGCCAGTCACTACGGCATCCAGTACCCATGCCTCTTCAGCAGTTCTAGAAGGTTCTAGCTTAGTAATGGCTAGCAAAAAAAGTGATTGTGTTTCAGATGAAGTTGCCCATGTCCCTGCTTCCATCACCCAATCTTCAACTTCACTAGGAAATTACATCTCGGAGTCTGAATGTACTAGGGATGAGCACAATATTGTTGCAGCTATAGAAGATGGCAAGCAAGTTACTGGATCTTGTAGTCAGGCCTCCACAGAAATTTCTGATATTGTTATGGAACCGTGTATTCAATCAACTACAGCAAATTTTACGTCAGGTCCAGCTTCAGGATCAAATGAGTGTGTTTCAGATGAAACTTATGCTAAAGTCTGCTCTCCCACTTCAATTGCAACTCGAGTAGAAACTTGTATCTCTGGATCTGCACACGTCAAGGATGAGCTCTTTGCTGTTCCAGCTTTGGAGGATACTCAATCAGTCACTAAGACCTCGTGTTTTCAGGCCTCTGCGGAAAATCCTGACATTGTAGGACCTTGTATTAAATTAGGTATGGGAAGTTCTTCCTCGGGACCAGCTATTCATAGAGAATGTGTTTTGGACAAAGAAAATGCTCAAATCTTTGTGCCTGTCACCTCTGATGCAGCTCCCACAGAAAATTGCGCATCAGAATCTGCATGCAACAAGGATGAGCACATTGTTGATCCAGCTTCAGAAAATGCTCTGTCAGCTGCTAGGAAATCTTGTATTCAGGCACCTGTACGAAGTATTGAGGTTGTTACAGGTTCTGATGTTCAATTGTGTGGAGAGGATTATACCTCAAAATCAGCCTGCGGGCAGAAAGAGCATTTTTCCTGTACTGAAGTTGCTGAAGTCGTCACTCATACCTGCACTGCAAATCCATCGGAGAGTACATTCGGAGATCTCGACACAACCAATGACAAGAATGCCACTTCTGTGGTAATTACTCAAGGAGAGGGTGCTCAAGTTGCAGAAACATGTCAACTGGTTCCTTCACCGAGAGTTCCTTGTGTTGAGGGTGATCCTATTTTGGAAGGTAATTCCAAATCTTGCAGCCTCAACCAGGACTTGGGTGTGCCTGATCCGCCTCAGCAACGCAAGGTGGCAAACGATTGTACGACAACGTGCACTAATGAAGACAAGGCAGTTGACAGCACTTTACTTTCTGATAAGCAACCGCCTGTTAAAGATACGGTGGTTCCATTGGGGGAAAGAGCTACTTTGTCTGCTTCTGGTGACGCTTGTGAGGTAGGTCCGTTGGGGTTGGGGTCACCGGTGACTTCCAAGAAAACTGGCTCCCCCCCTGTTGCAACTCTTACCGATACCTCTGTTCTAGAAACTGAAGCTAAATCCTACGGAAATTCAATCGTTGCCAATGAACCATCATTGGCTGGTGATGTGGGTGTGCAGTCGTCGGCGCCAGTTGACAACGAAGGCCAACACGAGATGTCACAACATTAGATGCCTCATCAAAGGAGATATGTTTTATTGCCTGCCAATGTAATATCCTGAGTTTATTCTCCGAATCGTGGCAAGAAGCCAGTTGATCGTTAATGGTCACGGATTGGATGTTCGCCTTCAATCCATAAGGGTGTGTTTGGTACAAGTTTAAGCCGACTTGTACCAAACGGGCCCCAAGGGACAGGGATATCATAGTCGCCCCGTTGCGGGAAATATATCTTGCTAGCGCGTTACCGTTACAATTATCACTAGGAATCGAGGAAAACGGGTGTGCAGATCTCACGGGAAGTATCGCTACAAGCTGGTCCAGAACCTGTCCCTGCGGCGTCGACCACAAACTTAGCTCGACTATGCATCTCAGAATCTATGAATGTCGTCAATGTAGCATTGTCGATCCCAATAGGTACGATAGAAGATGTGTATCACGCACAGATCTGTCGTCCCTTATACTTAAAAATATTATACACAGATATAACAAAAGAAGGAAGGATAAAAACCACGTCACTTACCAAATAAGAAAAAAGAAAAATAATAAAAGAAAGAAGGGCTCCAATTCAAACCATAATAGCATGTCCTCTCCCCGCCCCACCCTGGGGTTATTCATTATTTAGTTTAACCTGAAAAATTAAATGGTTTGATTTGGTTTGAACTATTGATTTGCTTGATTTAATTTTTAGGATCTCTGAAATCAAATTAAATTGATAAGCTGATTAACTTGAATTAGATTAAATATATGTATTCAATTTAATTTAGTTTGACCGGGTTCAAGTCATATTTTATTTGGAAGATCGTGGGTTTGGTTTGATTTGCAAAAAAATGTTCACAAATCAAATCAAACCGTGAACAACCCGACCCCTCCTCAGCCCCAAAATTTCATGAGAAAGAGAGAGCGATCCTTCACGCTTTTGATGGCCCCAACCTAAAAGTGGAAATTCTTTATCAAGATACTCTTTGTTAGATGCGTTCTCGGGGATCATCGCTTTGCCTCTGAACTCACTGCAACTTATATCTCCTTTTTCAGTGTCCTTAATTAAAGTGGCATCCTATGCTGGCACTATAAATACTAATGTTTGAAACAGAGAGGGCCCTCCGTGATTTACTGTAATACAGCATATGTATGGTCTTAGGATCTATAGTTTGGCAATGTCAATTGCAGCTTTGAAGCAAGGAAACGATAGTGTGGCAAATTATTTCAATACTTTAGAAGTATATTAGGATGAATTGATACAATAGGATGAACGGGCCCTTACTGACCAACAATATGCAAAATACTCAGTTAGCCCAAACAAGTACAATGGCCTCATATGGCTATATGATAGGTGCTAGCAAGGAAAATGGTATAAACGAGTCAATTCCTATACAAGCTAACATAGTCAAGCAAGGATGTTTTATTGATTCAGATGCCACAATCTCTGGGTGTCTGGTATCAAGAAATGCTTATCAATTTGATGGGTCTTCAAGTATGTTACTTCCAGATGGTTCATCTATTCTGGTTAAGTATACAGGAACTTTAGAGTGAATGATAGTATATTTCTACCGGTTATCCATCATGCGCCTGAATTCAAGCATAATTTAACTTCAGTCAGTCATTTAACTAAGGATTTAAATTGTTCGGTTACTATCTTTTCTTCCCACTTTGTTGTTCAAGATCTGGTGTCGAAAAGGGAGATTGGGCAGAGCCATGAGATTGGTGGTTTATATTCAATGCAGTCTATAAATAAAGCCCCTTTGTGTTTGTATTCCAACACTACCAGCCATGATCTGTGGCATCGCCGGTTGGGCCACCCTTCCAATTTCAAACCAAAACATGTTTTTCCTTTTCTCAATATAGAAAACAAAAATTGTTGATCTATGTCAAAGGGCAATGTATTGCTAGTTTAACTTAATTCACCGTCCGTCAATCACTCAGCCCTCGTCTCTACGCCCACCACCATCACAATCAGTTAACAGTTTTTTTTTTTTGAAGAAAAAAAAAACAAGATAAAGCCAAATCTCTAGTTCAGCGGCAGAATGCATTAAATTGGGCTGCCGATAAATCAGTCCATTCATGTATTTAGATGTTAGTTTATGATTGATTAACAAAAAGTTTTAATCTACCGAATGTTTCAGATTCAGATGTTCTTAATTTATCAAAAAGTCTTAACTAACAAGTTTTAATACGTTTTAGCAGCATATGCACAATTATTCACCACCATCAGCTGTCATGAGTTCGAATTTTCAGTGGTCAAATTCTTGTTCCACAAAACAGGGTACAGACCGGGGAGCTGGATCAGATGAGAAAGAAGAGAGGAGGTTGATAAAAATCAACCAACCGTGAGCTCCTCCTAGATTATCAACGAGACCTGCGTATACAACTCAGCTCAATGAGGTGAGGCCATATCATAGTTCTAAGGTCTGCATGTTACGAGAAGAGCATATTCATATTCAAGCATCCCTCAGTAAGTTGTCCGAGTGATATCACACCTCAGGAAGTTCAATAAATCATAGTTGTCAAGGTGACCAAGATGACACAGTATAGTCTTGACACTTTGACGAATCGTCTTGACACTTTGACGATAAGACGAGACGTTAGGCGACGTCTTTTTTATATAGTAAAATAGATAAAATAACAAATATATATGTAAAAAATGATGCAAAATAATTTTGACACCGTACAAATCAATTAATAATGTGAGAAGTGCATAGTTACATAGACTAAATAACTTGACAAATTAGTTAGTTTTACTGTTTAAATTCTATTAACTATTAGTAAACACTTAAGAATTTATTTAAGCGTAGTTATTATTTCATCAAAATGTTAATTTATAGTCAAATTAACTATTAGAACTAGTTATTTTTACTCTAAAATAACTTAATTAAGTGATATTGACACTTAATTATTATTATTTATTATTAAAATATATAAAACAGTTATTTAAGACAATACACGTCTAGACACCCATCGCCTTGCCCTCTCAGGAGGTGCCTAGGCATTGCCTTGAAAATAGCGCAGTAAATGCAGAGATACGACCAAAGATTAGGACTGCAGTAAAACAATACTTGGAGGCTGGAGCCATGGAATGCGGCGTCATGACCCAAACCCGACCCGATTGATTTTTGGCAGACCGATCCGGTCCCAACCCTGTGACCCCAACCCCAACCCCGTGGTTGTTTTAAAATTATTATTTTTGTATTTTTTATTACAACTCTGGCTGACCCTAACCTGACCCGAGTCTCAACCCCAGCCAACCCGGGTCAATTTGGGCCCAAACAACCCAGTCCCAACCTCCTACCCCACCTATCTTGGCTGGAGCTACGTTGTCCTGTAAGACATGCCACTCAGAGAGTTCTCTTCTTTTTATGTTATCCATGACCCACAGCATTTTGAGAAACCTGTGGTCCAAGAGTAACCCACCTGCTAACAGCGTTTAGGCATTTACGAGATCCACTCAAAAAAGGTTAAAAGGATCCCGAGATCAAAGGAGCTGTTCAGCGACTGAAATTGTGTAAGACGAGGGCCGGTGAACTCTGATATCAACATTTTCATTTGAATTGTGGAATTAAATGCAAAACATAGTGTTTGTTGGAAGTTCAAGAATGAAAATAAAAGTGGAAAAAAGTTTGATGCCAATATGGCGTTGCCAAATCCATGTTCTTTGAAGAGACCCATGACAAATTCTCTGAAAAATTCTGTACCGGTCTGGATTCCAACATCAGGACATTCACAAGATCAAAACAAAGAGTCTCTTTCAAAACAAGCTTCTTAATAACAAAATTGTCGATGGATACATGATCATTCTTTCACCTGATTTTGTCCAATATGTGGAAGGAGAGAGATAACAAATGTCAAAACTACTTGACAACTCTGTAGTCTGTACTTCGACTTTAAGGAAAAACTGAAAGAAAGACAACATATTCTCTGGAATGAAATAATCTAACATAGTAATTGCTAATAACCTGAAAGAATCAACCTTCCTATCTATGTAAATCAATTAATGCCCCAAGAGGAGAAAATAACAAAAATTGAAAATGAACAATGGCCTATTTGTATGGCTTGTGGGTTTGCAGCTGTCAACAAAGTAAATGCAAGTGATGACAACTTGGCTTCGTGGTATATACCAAGACAGATAACAGCTTCAAACCATCAACGTATCAAGCCGAAATGGAGATTGGGATCAATGTGACCTCATCTCAATTAACCTTCAGCTGCAATCTGCTTTAACACCCTACCCAAGAGTGATATCAATCGGAACAACGCCAGCTCAGTTTCTAACCACTTTTAACTCACCTGCTCTCCTATCAGGTCAAGTCCAACAACAAGGAAAGTGAGCCCTTGGAATAATAGGAAGTAGAAATGAATACCTTGGGCAGACAACAAGCTTCTTGCAGCGGCAGTGAGTAGGAGAAATGACAGAGCAAGTTCTTTTCTGTACAGACGGTTTCTTCTCCTCTTGCCAGCCTTTTTATTCATCTCCAGTCTGTTCAACTCTGCAAGGCCTGATTCAGAAGCCGCTCTGTGGAGAGTTCGAACATCTGTCTGTGGTTCAGACTCCTCAACAAAGGCAACTAAGTCAGCCTCTGATGACCTCCCAAGCTTTTTAGTGACTACCCATTCGTATGAACTTCCAAACTTGAACAGTCCTGATATCATGGCATTGAACTTGGTGACAGACATAGTATTCTCAAAAAGAAGGTAAGGTACAATGAAAGGGAATGACTTTGGAGCTGGAAGTATGCTTAGCACAGACATGATTCCAGGTACATAACAGACAACCCAAGCAGGTAGCTGTGCCTCTGGCAAGAACATTGTCATTGGGAGGATGACACAGAACAAGGTGAAAGAATAAAAGGGTAGGACCAACTTCCTCAGGAGGAAGAAAAGAAAAATCAAGTTCACCTTCTTCACAAAGCACACCTAGGTAATAACAAAGCACATAATTGAAAATTAGAATGCTTTCAGCAGAGTTATTAGGCATGCCATCTAATGGTTAAATATGAGAGACAATGGATATAAATGCCAAACCTTTGAACGGAGAATGTCAATGAAACATAAACGGAACAACTGCATGGGTCCTGAATGCCACCGATGCTGCTGCTTCTTGTAAGCTTCATAGGACTCAGGAAGTTCACATAGGCACTGCAAAGAGCATATTAGCAAAACTTTACTTGTTTTGTACAAGCAGAAAATAGTAAACCTGTCAGTATCAGGACAATAGTACAGACCTTTACATCGTTCAGGTAAATAAACTTCCACCCACACAGATGAGCACGGACTGCAATATCCATGTCCTCCACAGTGGTTCTCTCCAACCACCCACCAGAATCCTCAAGGGCTTTAATCCGCCATACACCAGCAGTGCCATTGAAACCAAAGAAATTGATGAACATGCCATTCACTTGCTGCTCAACCTCAAAATGGAAGGACAAGTTTATATTCTGCAATCTTGTGAGTAAATTTTCGTCCTTGTTCACAAAGGCCCATCTTGTTTGGACTAATGCCAAGTCATCATTTCCCTGAAAAGAAAAAGAGGCAGTTGAAACACCTCTCCCGTCTATTTATCAAGGCTATTGAAGCCTTTCAACTATAAATGTCCACAACAAAATATTCAGGTTGAGGTAAGTACCTAGAAAGAAACACCGGGGAGCTCAAGATGATTTGCATAGAAATAATGCTTGTGAATTAGGGATGTGTTAGACAAATCTAACCTATGAGATTTTTTGGTCTTAAGGCATGGTTCTTTAGTCTCATTGTACATAAACCTCAAAAGCAAACAGGATATACTCCATAGACTATGCTAAGAGTACCTAGAAATAACCTTATGGCTACCTTATAAAAAGGAATACCTTGAAATGTGGAATAGTTTTTTTCAGAAAATCTGGTGCAGGCTGAAAATCTGCATCGAAGATAGCAACAAACTCATAGTCCTTTACATAGTCACAACTCATTGCAGACTTTAAGTTGCCAGCCTTATAGCCTGTGCGAATAAGCCTGTGCCTGTAAATGATTCGCACACCTTTCTGTTGCCACTTCTGTACTTCAGACTTAATGAGAAGCTGCACATCCATCTCATCAGAGTCATCCAGAACCTGTACAAGCATTCTTTCCCTAGGCCAATCTTGGACACAAATAGCTGCTATAGATTGCTGGTACACCTATTCAACACAAAAAGGTGAAGAACTTTCATAACTTATCAAAAAGGGATGCAATGATCATAAAAAATAAACTGCTTCCTATCATAATTGAAAAAAAATCTGAAATCTGATTTGGGAAAATGAACTAGTCGTATAGAAGACCTAGGAGCCTAGGAGGAGATAAAGAGAAACGGAAAACAACAGACTTAAAGCCACCTTTTACCGTGAATGAACAATGAGCATTGTCTGTCAACCCTTATCCACCATCAAACCTGTTGAAGAGGCAACACTATCAAAGAATTGACAAACCGACTAACTGTTTGCCACCCCCAAGAGAAGGACAACCTGATCAACTGAAAGTACAAAAGAGGAATGACAGGCAAAATTAAGCAGAAAAGAGTATTCTGTAGTCTCTCCATCGCTGCCACCTTCAAACAATCCTCTCACACAATGATGGTTTAAGTGTGAGGAAGAATTTCCCTGTATAACAAGGGCATGCCATGTATTGCAATATTGGTGTTTCCTTGCTTAAGTGGGTAACATAGGCACCCCAAAGATTTAGGAGGCTCAAGACCCAAGTAGAAATCCTGTGATTTCATTGTTCTTAATCAGGAAAATCAATTGTTCCGCCATTTCCTAGGGAAACCAAAAAGCAACCTGTTTTTTTTTTTTGATAATGGCATGGCCAAAATTTCTATTAATAGGGCGAAAGGAATTACAAGACTAAAAGAAAAAAATACAAGAGAAAAGAGAAAACAAGGTAAGCACTCAACTACCAAGGAGGTAACCGAGCAGTAGAACTACAACTACAAGAAGAAAGAACTAAAATGTAAAAATCTGTCCCTGCAGATGCCCTCATCCATATGGGTGCCGGAGTAAGCAGAAAAATAAATCCTTTACATAATTTGACATCAAGTGTAAAATCAATCTTGGATTCTCATAATGCTCATAAAAATCTGCCTATTCCTAGTGTACCAAACTGGCCACATGTTAAGATCCAGATGCCATGGGTTCAGCAAAGAACATGTTTACAGAAGTTGGATGATGTTGACTGGTTCAGTCCAATGAAACTTCCACATTTTGTCCAGAACTTTCCATAAGGAATTAATTATCCCACAGTTGATAAACAGATGATCTGCAGTTTCATCCCAAATTCCACAAAATGAAAAACAGGTTGTGGAGATATTAGGGAAAATTCTTCTAAGGTAACTCCTTGTGGGAACTCTATACTTTCCTATCTTCCAATGCAAGAACTTGATTTTTGTTGGCAAAGGGGGTTGCAAGAAAGCTTGATAGTATGGAACCTCCACCCCTCCAAAAGTAAGTTTACGCAAAGCAGTTTTCACAGTGCACATAGCTTTGTTGCAAGGCATCCAGACTAGTTTATCATTCTCCAGGCACCTATGATCATCAAGGATCAACAATAAATAAGAAAGTTCCCCAATTTTCTCATCCTTCAGATATCTGCAAAAAGTGAGGTTCCATTTCATTCCATCATCCCATTTACAACACACCTTATCATGAGAACTAGGACATAACCTAAAAAGAGTGGAACAAAACTGCCAAAGGTGCCTGACTCACCCAATGATCATGCCAGAAGGAGGTCCTCCTACCATTTCCCACCTCAACAGAGAAAGATGATTTGAAAAAATCCCAGCAGCCAAGGATACCTATCTAGATATTCAAAACTCAGTCAATATTCCTAAAATCTCTCATCCATACCCCCCCAAGGCCATATTTAAAGCAGAAAATTTTAGCCCACAAAGCATCACTATTAACATTCAACTTTCACAACCATTTGGAGAAGAGAGCGTTGTTAATGGTCCCCAACAGCATGAGCCCTATTCCTCCTCCTTTAGTTGATCTGCAAACTTGATCTCACTTTAGAAGGTGAATGCCTTTCTTGTCATTAGTGTCCTGCCAAAAGTACTTAGCCCTGATGCTTTCCAATTTGTTACAGATACCCTTAGGAACTTTCAAAATAGAAAAGAAAAAAAGGAGGATGCTTTGTAAAACTATCTTAGAAAGCAGCCATTTACTTCCTGTAGATAACACCATACTCTTCCAACCTTGTAATTTTCACTCCAGCTTATGCATCATACATTGCCAATCCTTACTTTTGATCCCTTTGTCAAAAAGAGGTAAACCAAGATATTTATTAGGCAAAGAGGTCCAAAGCATGTTGAAAATACCATGTAACTGATTCCTCTGACCCTCATCAATGCTGATACCAATGAGTTCGCATTTCTCCCTGTTGACTTTCATATCTGTAACAGCTTGTAAGAAACAAAGTAGAATTCTCAGGTTGAAACACTTGTCCACCTTACCAAAACAAGAGTAGAGTATCATCTGCAAATTGCAAATAAGTAATACAATCCCTATTAGCTCCCACTTCAATGCCTTGAATCATATTACCTTAGCCTTGTCCCACATAATGTTAAGAACTTGGCCAATAAGAACAAACAAGAGAGGGGATATAGGATCCCCCTTCCTGACATGATAAGCTAGTCAGATGAGAATTAAATCACAAAGCAAGCATCAATAAGTCCTAAGCACAATGTCTGAGAAGGCCAAGGGAAGAGAACTGAGAGGGTTTAGAGATTGGAGCCTTGGAGGCAGCAAGGAACACATCACACACCTACAATCTGCATATGACACTATCATTTTCATACTGCAATATAAAGAAGTGCATCAATCTGAGGATCTTTTTGCACTTGTTGAAGATTGTCACTTGACTAAAAATTAATTGAAAGAAATGTGAGTTAATTGGTATCAATGTACAACATAGGGAAAAAGAGTCTTCAGTGAATTTTTGGACTGTATTAGACCGCATTGTCGATTAAATATTTAAATTGACCATTGTCTAAGAAAAGGACTAGATCAAAGGACTGACATTCTTTGATACAAAAAATGGAAAGGAAACTGATGTAACCTCAAAATTCTAAATTTAAAGATTTTGGTTTTGTAAATCCGTTTTCCTGTTTGGATTTGAATTAAATTTGATTTGACATCAGTATTGACTTTGTAAGAAAATAGATGGTATTCCATAAAAGTATTAACTAGGGTCACTGATATATATAAAATTATAATTTGAGGTTGTTAGGTTCTTTGAAAATTTATTTTGACCTCTCCCCGTCAGATGGTGCGAAGATCCGACGTTAATTACATCAAGATTACTCGAAAACCCTTGATTAATCGTCATAGCAATCCATGGAAATAGAAAATAATACATCCACAATAAACATTCATACAAACACATAGGATAAAACAACCCCATGAGCTTGACGAAAGGCAAGCATTTGTTTTGAGTTTTGGTTTGAATTTGATTTGAATTGAA
This sequence comes from Cryptocoryne crispatula var. balansae, assembly GCA_036172225.1. Taxonomy (NCBI): domain Eukaryota; kingdom Viridiplantae; phylum Streptophyta; class Magnoliopsida; order Alismatales; family Araceae; genus Cryptocoryne; species Cryptocoryne crispatula. Next base: position 7,987,702 of record CM069929.1, on the reverse strand, counting down.
TTGATTTGAATTTCGGTTTGATTTAATTTGAATTCGTTTGGGTTGGATGAACCAGAATTCAGTTTGAGTCGGATTGATTAATTTGAGTTTGAAATTGTTTATGGGTTTATTTACTTTCAGTTTGTTTTAGATTTGTTTGGTTAAATTTAATTTGTTTTAAGGTTTTAAGAAATTGATTTGGATTGAATTTGTTTGGAATTTATTTGAATTTTGGCTTGGATTTTATTTGGATTAAGTTTGACTTAGATTTTATTTGGGAGTTGATTCAGGTTGATTGGATTTGGGCAGAATTTAGTTCAAGTTTTGATTAAGAATCTAGTGTGAACTAAATTCGAGAGTTCTGTTGTGACTTTTATTAGTTTTACAGATTCTGCTCACAGATTTGATTAGGTTTTTTATCTTGATGATTGGCTGAATTTAAGTTGTTTAAAATTTGGTTAACACTTCAGTTGGATTGGTTAAAGCTCTTCAATTAGTCTAGCTTAAACCCGGCTAGCATCTGTTGTAATTAAAAAATTGATTTGTTGTTTTGGCACAGGTTCTGTTTTGGATTTTAATGAGGTTTATGTCTTACTTGAGTGTGTTTGATTTAAACAAGGATTTGGGTTGCAGATTTTAGGTTTTAATTTAAGTTTGACAGGTGATCGTTGTGAGTTGGATTAGATTACAGGTTCCTTGAAACGTGTTGGTTTTATGAGTTCAGATTTAGTTCAGGTGATTTATTTATGTGATTATGAATTTTATCTTCAAGATCATTAAGTTAAAACTGGTTGAGTTTAAATTGAGAGCCTCTGTTTGTTTTAGATTAATTGTGTATTGGTTATCTGGACCTTTAATTAGAAATGAGTTTCAGTTTGATCTAACTTATTAAAATTTGATGTTCTTATTTTTTTGGTTTGACTCTAATCTTCAATTTGTTATGCTCCAGATTTAGTTTTCTTTTAAACTTCCAAATTTGAAATTTGTTATTCAATCCAACCGGTGGGATTGAGTTCAGTTTGATTAAAACAAGTTTGTTTTACTGAGTTTAATTTGAACAGGTTGGGATTCTTTTATTCCAATGGGTTGATTCATTATTTTTTCAGATTTCCGTAAAGCTAGCAGATTCTGTTCGGAGCATGCATTTTCTGATTTAGATTGCAGGTTTCAGATTTATGTGATCTGATTTTTTTTGAATTTCAGACTTGGCAGGTTTTAGATTTTTAAAATTCAGATTCTGCAGGTTTTCAGATTTTTCAAATTCTGCTTTAAATTCCAGTTTTCAAGTCTTAAACCTCTGATTTTGTAATTTTGCAGATTTTACAGATTTCGGACTCACAGGTTCAGACTTTTCAGATTTTTAAATGGCGATTCTGCACATAGATTCAGATTTCGGATTTTTTTGTTTTGTTTCAGATTTTATATATTCTCATTTCCAGATTGGCATTTTTTTTTGTTCAGATTCCTCTTCTCTCTTTTCAGCTGATAGATCCCCGATGTTTTTCATTTGCAGATTTTTTACATTTCAAAATTTTCAGTTTCAGATTCCAGATTTTTAATGATAATTACAGATTCAAATTTCAGATTGAGTTACAAACCTGGATGTTTTTAAGTTCATATTTTGTTTATCTCGGTTTCACAGGTTTAAGTTATAAAATGTCAGATTTTTTTACAGTTTTCAAATTTTCTTTTGTCTTGCCTTCCAGAGTGTCATGTGATTGTCCTCTCCTTGTAGCATAAATCTATTACACCGAACATGAATTCTTCCACTTGTTCTCTCAACATGAGACAGTTTACAACTTGACTGAAAATCCAGTTCCTGAGTCCTTGATGAACTCATCAATCCATGGGTGACATGTACCTGATCTTGATAGACTTATGGGCATCCCCCACTGTTTTGATGATTCCATTAGCATATAATCGGCTTAGCGGCATGTTGACCATGCATGGCCTCATATAGCTAAAAATGGTAAGACATTGGGGTCTTTTATGGACCTTTGTATGTCTACCTTAAGGACGTAGGGGCGGATGGTTAGTCGACCCCCCAACTAGTCCGAATTTTGAATTCTTTTAAGTTAAGCCGAGACGTAGGGGCGGATGGTTAGTCGACCCCCCAACTAGTCCGGTTTGTTGAATTAAATGTAGATTTTCATTTATTTTTCACTTGATTGTTTATTTAAATTTTTTTTTCTGTTGAAGGGCCCTGCACTGTGCGTGCGCAGGGTTCTGCTCAACAGAGAGGAGGTCGGCTGCACTGTTTTGGACCGGACCGGCTCACTTCCTGGACCGGCGGATGCTTCTGCGGGGGCCGGCTGGCTTCACCCGGTCGCGCCTCTTCATTTTTATTTATTTTTTTGCTTTTTCTTCACCGGGTGGGCCCCACATGTTTTCCACGTTGGACTATAGTCTGGGGACATATTTCTCCCGCGGCTACAATGCCCGCTTGACACCTCCGGCACCCGACGGCAGCGCAGCCTCCTTTCCGGCAGCTCCCGGCTTTGTCCAACGGCGACGGCACCGGCAGAGGAAGAAGAAGGGGTCGTCGGCCCTAGGGGAGGAGGAGGAAGCTCTCACCGGTGACGGGAGAGGGAGCCAATAGGCTCTACGGCTGCCGCGGCGGCTTGCAGGAGGTGCTGCGGCGTCCAGAGGAAGAAGAAGAAGAAGAAGAAGGAGCACCGCGCGGCTTCAACAAGGCTCCAGGGGGCCGGTAATCCCTTCAATCCCTCCCCTGTTGTTTCGCCTGGACCTCTGCTCTTCTCTCCGTCTCGCCATTCTCTACCCTTTTTTTTCTCTGTTTTTTTCTGTCCCGCCGCGCAGCGGCTTGCGCTCGGCCCTTTATAGGCATCGGGAACTCCTGTTCCCTACCGGAAGTTGGTTCCGGGACTGAGAGGGACTCCGAACCTCTCACAGCCATCGGTCTGCCAGTCCGGACGGATATGGGACTCCTTGGAGAGTCCTCTTCTGCGGCAGAGTCCAATTCCCAGAGGGACTCGGAACACCTTCGAATTATGTGGGATAGACTTGCTTGCGGTTGGCTTCCGATCCTTTCAGTGACTGGGAACCTTCCATAGCAGGGCGTTCCTACTCCTAGAGGGACTCGGACCGGTCCTGCTCTGGACACGATAATCCCCCTCCCCTTTTTTTAAACTCCTTTTTATTCCTTACTTTTTTAAACAACCAATCTTCTGCCTTGTTTAGAGAAAAAAATCTCTTCTTTATTTTCTGCTGAGCCCATCTTTGAGCAGGCTTGTGGGCTGAGTACTTGGCCCATTTCTGACCACCGACCCCTTCAAACAGGTCCTCTATCGTGCCAACTCCACCTCCACATCGGTTTATTCCTGCATTGCTATCCCTTCAGCCCTATTATACTGATCATGCCAATTCCCTTCTTTCCTTTCTTCTTTTCCTAAAATTGGCCTCATTTTCTTCATATATATCTTTTCCTTCTACTAATTTAGGTGTCAACAGAAACTACAAAGGTGGAAAGATAGATTGCTATCGGTTGGAGGTAGATGGATCCTATCAACATATAAATTGCAGAGTATTCCATTATACTATTTCTCTTTTCTCAAAATCTCAAAGGGTGTCTAACAAAATGGAAAGCTAAAGAGCTATTGTTTTGGCAAGGTAGTGTAGGTCTCCAACTTATGAAATAGAATCATGTGTGCAAAAATAAAAAAGAGGTCGGAGTAAGCCTACTACCCCTTGAATCCTTGATACCATTAATAATGCACATTTTATGAAATGGATATGGAAAACCAACCAAAGCAAAGATGTCCTATGGCGCAAAATTGTTTGCTCTATGTATGGACTTGAGAGAGTGACAAGTGAATCAAAAATTTTAGTTAACTATAGCACGATTTCTGGAATATGGAAATGCATACTTCATAATTGGAATCTTTTCAACTCTTCCACATTTGTTTTTGTTGGCAATGGTAGAACACTGTATTGGAAGGACCGTCGGGCAGGGCATGTTTCCTTATCAGACCAGTCTCCTAGACTCCCCAGGATAGCTGAAAGTAAGCAACAGTCAACTCTTACGGGATTGGAATCCCCCTTGGGATAAATGGTACCTATCCTTTAAGAAATATTTAATAAATGAATAAATTCCTGACCTGGCCAATCTGATGGGTTTACTGCAGGGATACACGTGGAATTTCAAGAGGACAAGCTGTTATGGCATCCTTATAAGGGGGGGGGGTATGTATTTTCAGTTAAATCAATAAGTAGTAAGTTGAGCATGGGGCTTTGAGATAAACTGGTAGAAAAATTGCTTGGTCTTCATTGTTTCCATTTAAAATCATATTTTTATATAGAAGATTTTAAAGGTAAACACCTACAAAAACATGTTTGATGAAAGTTTTTCTTTAGAGGAAAAATGGTGCATTTTTTATGGATTGAAGCTAGAAGATATTGATCACTTATTCCTATGTTGTGGAGTGACCAACTACCTTTAATATATCTTGTTCAAAAGCTGGAAAATCCCATGGGTGCAACTTAAGATAAAAACATCTCTTGGAACTCTATCATAAATATTTTCTAAGTCAATAAACGTCATATGCAAATTATTCATTGTAACACAATGTTTTCTTAGTTAGACTTCTACTAAGAAAAATAACTCCAGCATAAACCAACCATGCATAAATCCAAATTGGTTAGTTGAAATATTTGTACTATTCTGTAATCGTCACCCAATAACTCTCTCCCACATTGTTATAGTGTGACTTATGAGCTTGATCTCTCTCTCTCTATACTTCGAATATTTTTGTTTATTTTCTTTTTTTTTAAAGATCGGTACGATGATATTCTTTCTCCATTCATTCATCATTCTCTTAGGCTATGTTTGGTACGGAGATAATCATAGATAAATCTGGTTTATCCTTAATCCCCCATTTGTTTTGCAAATAAAATGAGACTTAACTTGACTTAACTCAATCCGGTTTATCCCACAAAATGAGGATAAAGTAAAGGATAAGTCATCCTATCTAGTAGATGGGATATTTTATCCCTAAATTTTTTCGAGAGATAGTCATCCCATCTAGTACATAGAATATTTTATATTATCATTTATGTATTATTTATGATATAAATTTTAAATTTTATATTAGCAGTCAAATAATTTATATATATATCAATATTAAATTCAAATTAATAATCATATATCATACCAAACATAGGACAAGGTTAACCTCTAAACATATCCTAACTCAAACCAAACATAATAGGGATAAAGATGGTCACAAAGTGTGACTTATCCCTACTCATTGCATTTCCATGCTTCTATATAGATACTATCAGGCCACATGAATTGCTTGTTTTCGTCCTCTTCAACACCTCTTCAACATCTCTTTAGCTTCTAAAAATTTAATTTTCCTGGAATAATTCATGTTAAGCGCTTGTTATATTCTATATATCTTCTATGTTTCTAGCAAAGTAGTCATTAAAAAGAGTATCACAATAATTGTTCCACCTTCTTTAATGTCTAATTGATTAAAACTCTTTTTATTCTTGGTACATCTAACTTGGGCAACAAACTGGAATTCTTGAGAAATCAAGGAACTCACTAGTCTTCTTTCTATTCTTGAGAATCACAAGTGTATAAAGAATAAGGGGGATGGCATCATTTGGTTTTCTTGTACGAAATCCAACTTTTTCAGTCAAGTTAGCTTCAGGCAAATTATCCTTTGGGGGAGTTTATGCTCCATCGTATGAAGTATTTTGGAACCCTTCTCTACATATCAAAATCAAACTTTTCTTTTGCAAAAATTGCAGGCATCGCTTCCTTACAAGAGGTTATCTTAGAGGGATTTGTCTGGGTGTTCCTGATGTTTGCATCTTCTATGGTTGTATGGATGAATCGAGCACCTGTTCATTGTGGAGTTATCAACTCCTTATGAAATATTTTATCCATGAGTTGGAATCTTCACTAGAGTGAAACGACAAGTGTCTCCTCTCTTCTCCTTGTCTAGTCTAGTATCAACCCTTGGCAGATAGACTCATGGTGTGGGATCTTATATTACTAGCCTGGGTTTGGGTTATCCGGAGAGCTTGAAAAAGGTGGATTTTTTAAAATTACTTTTAGCACCATGATGTAACCTCAAAGATCTAAAAAAAATTTCTTTTGCTTCGGAAATTCATTTTCCATTTAAATTTGAATTAGACCTTAGCATTGACTTCTTAGGAAAATAGATGGTATTCCATAAAAGTACTAATTATGGTCAAAATTATATGTTGAGGTTGTTAGGTTCTTTGAAATTGATTTTGTTTTGACCTCTCCCCGTCGGATGGTGCGAAGATCCGACGTTAATTACATCGAGATTACTCGAATACCCTTGATTAAACGTCATAGCAATTCATGAAAATAGAAAACATGCATCCACAATAAACATTCACACACATATGAACATAGGAGAAAACAATCCCATAAACTTGATGGAATGCAAGCACTCAATTTTAGTTTGAATTTGAGTTTGAACTGAATTGGTTGAATTAAATTTGTTGGTTTGAATTTTGATTGAGTTGAATTTAATTTGAATCTATTTGAATTTAGTTTGAGTTGAATTTAATTGGTTGAATTGCTTTTAGTTTGGGTTGGAGTTGATTTGTTCATTTTTAATTGAATTTATTTAAGTTTGGTTCAATTTGAATTTGTTTGTTGATTTAAGTTTGGTTCAAGTTTGATTTTAGAAAATTGATGTGTTTAATTAAAATTAATTTGAGTTTATTTATTATTTGATTTTGAATGGGATTTGGGCTTAGTTTATGGAGTATGGTTTGCTGGAATGGGTTTGGCTTTGGGAAATTTGGGTTATATTGAATTTGGTTTGAGTTTGTTTCATTGAATTTATTAGAATTCAGTTGAATTTTGTTTGATTTGGGGAATTCAATTTGAATTGAGTTGATTCATTTAAGTTACAAGATTTGTTTGATTGAAGTTAATTTGTTTGAATTGATTGATTTGTTCAAGTCAGATTTGACTTAAAATGAAGTTTGTTGGATTAAATTTGTTTGAGTTTAATTGAATCTGGTTGGTGCTTCCGAATTTCAGATTTTTCTTTTTACTTAGGATTCTGCAGATCTACAATTTTTCGGTTTTCTTGTTTTAATGTGAGGTTCAAATTTTGAATTGATTCAAACAGGTTTATCTTGACTGAATTTTAATTTGAATATGCTGGGATTTCAATGAATTAATTCATTATTTTCAGATTTCTGCAAAGTTGGCAGATTCTATTCGGTGCATGCATTCTCTGATTCAGATTCTAAGCTTCTGATTTAAGTGATCTGATTTTGAATTTCAGAATTGGCAGACTTTAGATTTCAAATTCTGCAGATTTCATATTTGTCCAGATTCTGGATTCTGCAATTTTACAGGTTTCGGCTAGCTATCTTTAAGTTTGTTCAGATTTCAAATTTCAGATTTACAAGTTAGCTTGGATTTCAGATTTTGGGGTTCAAATTCTGCACTTCCCATTTTCAGATTTGAAGCTTCCAGATTTGTTTCAAATCTCGGACCTCAGTTGCAAAGTTCAGATTTCCGGCTTCTTACAAATTCTGCACATTCAGACTTCTTCTCTTTAATTCCTGATTTTCGGCTGCAGGCATATGAACTTCAAACTTTCGGATTTAACATCTTGCACCTTTCCCAAAGATTTCCAGATTCCTCTTCTCCTAGACTCCAGACTTTAGATTTTGATTTTTAATGTGCATTTCAAACTCTTGGATCTAATACAGATTTCGGATTTTACAGTTTTGGATTTGCTTGGGTTTCAGATTTTTTTTGACTTTCACAGATCTCAATCTCCCTGCGAAGTTCAGATTTTTTGATCTAGACTTCAGATTTTGCATTTTCAGATTGCAGGTTTTTTTGCACCAATTCAAATTTCAGATTTTTCAGATCTTGTTGCAGATTTTTTAGTTCGTCTCCCCTGCATATTTTAGATCTTTTAAATGGGTTAGGGTCAGATTTTAATCTTTGAATTTCAGAGGTGATTTCAGATTTTGAAATAGGCTATGCATTCAAATTTCAGATTTTCATGGGACATTCAGATTTTTTTAGTCTTCTAGACTTCGTGCACACCTGCACATTCAACTTTCAGATTTTTTTTTATATTGCATTTTTTATGTTTTAATGTTTGAGTTCAGAGAGTTTTTTTTTTACTTCGGTTTCACAGAACTGAATTTGGTCAGAATTTAGACCAGATTCCAAGTTCAATTACAGATTTGTGTTCTGTTTTCTTTCTTTTCTCTTCTCTTTTTTTTAAGTGCTTGACATCCCATCGGATCAATGAGATCATTGACTCCTTTCAATGATATATTCAAAAATACAATCTCCTGAATGTCTGTCTTGGACGTTCATAGTCCAGAAAATACAACTTGTTTGTTTTGAGAACATCCTTGCTCAACTCTTGATGGTGTCTGTCAATCCTTTGAAAGGAATGCACTCGGTCTGACATAGACTTATGGGTATTTCCCTCCACTTGTTCATGAGATAGTTTGCAACTTGACTGGAAAATCAGTCTCTTGAGTCCTTGATGAACTTATCGATCCATGGGTGGTATGTACCCGGTCTTGATAGACTTATGGGCATTCCCCACTATTTTTGATGATTTCACTAGCATATGACCGGCATGACAGCATATTGATTATGCTTGAGCCTTGCATAGCTTGGTGAACTTGGTAAGACATTGGGGTCTTTTATAGACCTTTGTATGTCTACCTTAAGGACGTAGGGGCGGATGGTTAGTCGACCCCCCAACTAGTCCAAATTTTTTGATTCTTTTAAGTTAAGCCGAGACGTAGGGGCGGATGGTTAGTCGACCCCCCAACTAGTCCGGTTTGTTGAATTAAATATATTTTTTTATTTACTTTCCACTTTTTTGTTTGTTTTTAAAAAAAATCTCTTTTTTTTTGTTGAAAAAGACCCCTGCGCTGTGCGCAGGGGGTTTCTGGCCGCAGAGGGCCCGGTCCACTGTTTGGACCGGGCCGGTTCAAATCCGGATGGGGAGCGTTCAGCAGAGGGGGGGGCGGCCGGCTTCGCCCGACTGCGCCTCCTTCTTTTTTTTTTGCGCTTTTCTCCACCGGTGGGCCCCGCGGCTTTTCCACGGTGGCATATAGTTCGGGAGACATATTCTTTCCCTTGCTACAGTCCCGCTCGACATCTTCCAGCCCCGACGGCAGCGCGGCGTCCTCCGGCGACCGCTCCTGGCCTTGTTTGACGGCGGCGACACCGGCAGAGGGAGGAGAAGAGACTGTCGGCCTTAGGGGAAGAGGGAGAGGTTCTCACCGGCAGCAACAAGAGGGTCTTCCGGCTTCTACGGCACTCGCAGCGACTTGCGGAAGGGTCTGCGGCGTCCAGAAGAAAAAGAAGAAGAAGGGGAGCACCGCGCAGCTCCAACAGGACTCCAAGGGGACCGGTAGACTTCTCCTCCCTCTTCTCTTTCTGCTGCTCCACTCTCTACGGCTTCTTCTCTCGCCCCTTTTCTTTTTTTTTCGCGGACCAGCTCCGGAAGGCTTCTTATAAGCCTCGGGCGAGCTCCGTCTTCCGCTAGGAGGCTGGTTCCGGGTCCGAGAGGGACTTGGAACCTACCATATTCTCGGCCCCCATATCTTGGGAGGAAATCGGGATCCTTTTGAACCGGGATAGCCTCCGTCGACCGTTGCCTCAATTGTCTCCGAGTAGGACTCGGAACTGGCATAATGTGCAGAATCAGACACCGATCAGGACCCCATGGCTGGTCAATGTTCCGAGACGGATTTCCTCCTTGTTCTGTCTGGTTTCCTGCTTTTGTTTAACAAGATCTTTATTTTTTTTGTCGAGCCCAGGTCTCCACGAACTGAATTCTTGGTTTATTTGGAAGAAAATCCGGCCCATTATTGAGCAGGCCTGCGGGCCTTCTGGGTGGGCCGCAAATGGGCCTTTCAGCTGGCCGAATTGGGTCAATTGGAATCCCATTCTAAGCTTTGTCGATGGGCATTGCAGGTGGACTGAATTGGGCCGATCAAGGTCCTGTTATGGGCCTTGGAGATGGACCGCCCATGGACCTGTGGGGGACAGTTTAGGGGGCCTGCAGGTGGACTGAATTGGGCTTGTTTGGGCTTGTGTACGGTACCTGTACATGCTGTACACAGCCCAGATCTTTAGGGAGGCCGAGCATGCCATTCCTTGTTTTCTCTCTTCTTTTTTTTTTGAATCGGCTTTGTCAACACACACATTTTTTTACAAAATTGGGTGTCAACACACCATAAGTTAATTATTCAAATGATGACCTGGTTCGTCAAAGACTGGTTTTTCGCCCTCAATGACAATCGTATGGAAGATGCTAGCTTCAGGAATTACTTTTTGATTTTTGATTCATTATTCTTGTAACTCCATCCACCTTTATATCCTCGATAGAGGTTTGATGGGGCCTTTTTGTTTTATTATTGTGTTATTTTTCCTTTTTGTAATTTTTATTTGATTAATGGAAAAGCGTGACATTATGGTCACATAAAAAAAGAACATGAGATATTCTTTGTCTCACACTTTCTAATCTATGAATATCTTTTCATCTTCTTTAGTTCCAAGTTTATCATCTATTTGTTTAAAAGTTTCACCTTGTACTTGTCTAGCAGCCATTATTCCATAGAATTAAATGAACTAAAGGGAGTAACTTACACCCCTTACCAAACCGATCAGCCCCGAAATAAGTAGCTCGAAACACGGCATGATAAAATCTGGGCATGGCTTGTTTAATATGTTAAATGAGCTGGTGATTAGTGGTCCCTGATTTAGAGGGTGGAAAGGAGGCTACAACGTTGAAAGGAGAGTATGTTGTCGGTTGGTTGCTAATAAATTTATTAAAATGTGTTCTGCAAAGTATTACATTTTATTTCCTCTTACTTTTTAAAGGTCTTAATTGGGTTTTGTAATTAAATATTGAAAGTCTTACAACTTCATCTTTTGGCAAGGCAGTGAGAGGAGCAAGGGTCTCCACTTACTTAAATGGAATCAAATTTGGAAAAGTGTTAAGGGCGGTAGAGTTGCCCTTATGTCCTTAGATATCATAAACAATGCCCTTCTTACTAAGTAAATTTTGGAAGCTACATTTAGGTGGAGACACCTTGGAGCAAAATTGGTCGTTCTAGGTGCCGGCTGAATGATGGTCATGAGGATAACAGACTTCAGTAGTCAATTTTGGAGTATCTAGAAAGGTTTCCTCCATAATTGTCCTTGTTTCTCATCTTCTTCAGCAATTTCTATGGGTAATGGTAGGAAGACTTCGTTCCGGAAGGACTGCTAGGTTGGTTTTATGTCTCTTGATCAGCACTTTCTTAACTTTCTCAGGATTGCCGTGAACAAGGATGCTTGTGTTAGTACATGTTAGGATAGTGTTGCCATGCAGGATAACTGTATTTTCTCTTTCAAAAGGAACTTGAAGAAAGAAGTTTTAGAATTTGCAAACTTGTTAGTTTTCCTAAAGGGGTTCAGATGTGTTGACAGGAAGGATTATTTATTATGGAACCTGAAACAAGGACTACTCTTTCACGGGAAAATTTTCCTGCAACAGATTGTTAGGGGGTAAGAAGTATGGCGGTGGAGGGCCATTTGGGATTCTGTGTGTTCTTTAAAAATTAGGATGTTTATATGGAAGATCTGTAGATGCTTGTTTTCCACCAAGTCTTTTTTGCAGAAACTTTCTCGATAGAGTCGAAGTGTTGTTATTTTGTGGCTCTATGCTAGAAGCCTAGAAGATATTGATCACCTATTCCTTTGTTATGATGTTATTTCTTACCTATAGTGGATCTTTTGCAAGTTGCAACTGGAGAATCAAGTGGGTTGAACCTGTGAGTGTAGCAGCTTTGATCCAATAGTGGACTAGGGGTAACACCTGGAGTGTTGAACCTCTGTTATGGAATTTGTCTGTCTACAATGTTGTGATCCATATGGAGAACTTGGAATAGGATGATTTTTGAAGATCACCTTGACAATCCAAATGTTATCCTTCATCTGCTGGCAGTGTTTGTTAAGAACTGGTTCTTTGCTTATCAGGGGCGTGCCATAGATGATTTAGTTTTCAGGGACAAGATTCTAGCTTTGAGACTTTTTTTTGTCTTTAGTTGGCCTTGAAAAGAGTTTGGAGGATAACACTTTCTTATCTCTTTTATGCCTGTGTCTGTCTTTTTTCTCTTTACTTGTAATGACTATTTTCACATTATTGAATTGTGATTGCTGTCACTTAAAATATGCTAAATATGCAAGCTTGAACAAAAATTTTTTCAATTCGTTAAAAAGTCGAGCTTGAGCAGAACCTTGCTCAACTTGATAAAGTTCACAAGTAGCTAGACTAACTACTCAATTAATAATTATTTTAAAAATTAAATTATCAGTCATAAGTATATAGTGTTAATAAAATATATTAACTAAGTTGATATCAAATTTAGTTTGAGTTTAAACTTAGTTTGAGCATCACAAGCGAGCTTGGATCGAACTGAAATTTGAGCTCAAACTTGAGCATGGACTGAGCTTGAGTCAATCTCCTATAAGAGCTTAGTTCGAACTCAGCTCGCTTAGAAAAATGAATAGCTTGATGAGTCAAGTTCAAAACACGAATCTAGATTTCTCATCCGGGCTCAAGCTCAAATTTGAGCTTGAGAAGATATAAATAAACCGAGCTTGAAAAACATTCTACTCTGCTTAGGTTGACTCATTTACACCTGTAGGACCCTTATACTAGTGCTTAATCCAATTCCAAACCCTAAAGGTTTGGACCTGCATAAGCCAGTAATGAAGTAAATGATAACAAGGCTACACTAGAGGTAATGCATTTCATATGAAGAAAAAGAAGTACAAAGGATACATATTATAAAGAAAGAAGAGAAATAATTAGAGGTAACATCAACCAACTACCAAGGCAATACCATTTGACTAACCTCTTTCAACATAAAATCTAGCAACAAAAATATTCATGCCCGGATAGGACCCACAATGTGCAAAATAACAGTCCTTGACTGACCAACGTTGCTACTAGTGTATGCACAACAAAAGAAACAAAAGCTTTTCATATTTCAATTTGCTTACATCAAAGATATACAATAAGCCCTTTTTGTATTAATTATAGATGAACTAACAAAGAATATATATATGCCATGGTGTATGTTTGCAAGTGATATTATATTGATAGATAAGACATAAAAAAGTGAATAGGAAGCTAGAACTATGGAGAAACACTTTAGAGACTAAGAATTTTAAGATAAGTAGAACTAAGACATAATATATGCATTGTATACTTAACGAGATGAGAAAGTTAGTTTAGATAGGGTAAAATTATCTCAAAGTACTTGGTCTAAATATCTTAGATCAATTATTCAAAACAATTGAAAATGTAATAACATTGTTAACCAAAAGATTAAAGCGGAATGGATGAAGCGGATAATAGCTACAAAGATTTCTATGTGATCATAAGATTCTACTAAAGTTAAAAGAAAATTTTTATCATACAACTATAAGACCTATAATGTTTTTTTGAAGATGGTGAGAAGACCAAAATTTCTATTAAAGCAAAATAAAAAGATACACAGTTTTTGAAAAAACAAAAACAACACAAAACAAGAGAAAGAAGAGAGGGGAAAGCTCTCAACTGCTGAGATGGTAGGTGAGGAGGGGGGTTACATAAAAGTAGATCTGAAAATTTGAAAATTTTCCCTGAACTTATCAGCTTCCAACAAACTTCCAGACTAAGCCAACCACCAATCTTTCACACAAGAAAACATAAGAAGTAGGATCAAGATCAAATTATCAATGAGTTCTTCAAAGATACGTCCATTTCTTGTGCACCAGATGGACCGCAGCATGGCCGGTAAAATGATCTTCCATAGAGTATCCTCAGAGAGTCAAGGTTTCAAATGTGATCACTGTTGCATAAAGAAGACTGTGCTAGTAGGATTTGTCCAAGCAATTTTCCAGCATTTAAAAATGACCTTCCAAAAAAAATTTACGATTCCAAACTTGAAAAATAGGTGATTAATGCATTCTATCCAACTGCCACAGAAGACAATCTGTAGACATAACAGGAAATATCTTATGCAGGTAGCTTCTGGTGGGAAGTCTTTACTTAGAAATCTTCCATAAGAATATATTAATCTTAATGGGTACTGGTTGCTTCCAAACTCCATGCCATGGTACTTCTTCACCTGCCCAGGTCAACCTTTGCATAGCAGACTTCTTAGTAAAAATGGAAACGTTCCCATTCCCAATCATCCAAAGATTTTATCCTTAGTGTTTTCCAAGCATTTAAGGTCCTCAAGGAGAAAGAGTAGGACTGAGAGTGTTGTGTGGTAGTAGTAAATGTTGGACAATAAAAAAAACATGTTTCTAAGATAAACATCACTGAAATGAGAATGTGGATAAGTGGTCATGCAAAATTATATAAAATAAAAAATAAAATATTTAAATAAAATATTAGAGTAACAACAATTGTAAACAAATTGAAAGAATAGAGATTAAGATGGTTTCGACATATTAAACATACACAAAAGAAAACACCAATTAAAAAATAATAAATAATAAACACAAAAGCGTGTGTGGTAGACCTTAAGTTGGAGAAAGATAATTCATTTGATTCGAATGCTTTAAATATTTGTAAAAAAATAAATCAAAATCGACATGAGTGGAGAAGGATAATTCGTATGGCTGACCTCAAATAAATCAAGATAAAGACTTGTTGAGTTGAGTTGAGAATAAGGGATCGAAGTTATTCCACCTTAATCCACATGTATATTATATAAGTATATTACTTAATTATTTTAATTATATTTTATGTTACATAAATATGATAAAATAATACTAAATATTTTCAATATCATAAATTGAATTAAATTTATTATACATTAATATTGCATATGATATAATATTAAATTTATGAGCATTTAAGTCATATATAACACATTATAAATATGTTAAATTATATACATTATAGTGTATATTTATTTTCAGATTACATTATATATTACATAAATATGATAAAAAAATAACACCTTAAATAATATATTTAAATACTAAATTAAAATTTATTATGCATTCAATATTTTTAATTTATTTTATACTTTTATACTTTTATCTATTTCATACTATTATTTAGATATGTTTAACAAATATATATTCATTTAAAATTTTACTTTCATTTCCATCTAATATTTATTATAATAATATGTTTAATGCTAAAAAATGTATTTCTATTATAATTTATGAGAATTTATATTCGTGACATTTATGTTTAATAATTTTTTATAGTCAACCACCTTATTTCTAGAACAACTCTTTCCTAAGAACCAAAGTTGCTCAAGATTAAGTCAAATAACATTTCCTTTACTCCACTTATTCCACACCCACTTGCCAAATCAAGCATGCCTTACAGCGGTGTAACTAATTCCAGAATTTGTATTCTGGTGTAAGTTGCACCAGTTGCAAATGGGCCTAGAAGCTCCACAGCTGGTGGTTCTAGGTTGAAAGGTAGCTTGGAAGCTAGACTTGTAGCGAGTTGTGCTATATATTATATAATTCCGAGAGTACTACAAAAAACTATATGAGAACTTACTTGTTCTTAGTTCGATATAACATTTTTGGATAGCAAGTTTCCAGGAAAGAATAAAGATATGAAGTATAAAGACCCTGAGCAAAGCCTTAAATGGGTAAATTCCTGTAGCACGATGGCAATCTTCCAAAGAAAACAGCTGGCATAACATGATATTTTGTATTATTTTCATAAACCCATGGTGCGGGAAACTTAAAACAGTGTGATAAAGAGGAGTTATAAAGTTAACAAGTTCATTCAGTCCGATCCAGCTGGTTCTCTCACAGCACCAGAACTTGTGAGACTTGAACTGCGCATGTAACTTACGGTTGTTGACATCAGGGCCATGTTTGAAGTTAAGAATTGGAAATTTTGGAGTTGACTTTAAAAGGAATGCCTGAAAGAAATCCTGTAAAGGCATCCAACTTTGAAGAAATCTCTAGCACGCATTTCGCCCAACATCATAAAATTTATTATTATTATTATTTGCTTCAAAAATCCTGACACTGTTTGGGAAGAAGGCCAATTTTGAGCATTCCATTCAAGAAACATTACTAAACTGGCGTTCTAAGTTTTCTCCATCAGCTTACTTTGTCTATAGAGTACAGATCCGCACCAAAAAGACTTCTGTTTCCGGATGGCTGGCTGAAGCAGACAAGGCACAATGAAATCAAGATGTAACGATCTAGCTAGAAAATCACAAGCATGCAGAGTAAAGAAGGGGAGAAAGCAGCGATAAGGTAAATCAAATAAAATGAACTGCATTATCCTTCTTACCTCCCTCTCGTTGCACATCGGGATCTGGATGAGGACCATGGGATACTCCTCGGCGCCGCCGTCTTCCACGTCCTTTTTCCCAGCGTGCTCCAAGGCGGGTACCGGCCGCAGCCCCCGAAATCTAATCCAGAAGCAGCCTAGAACGAGCACCAGCCTGTCGACTGACTGCACCAGGAACATCACAATGCACACGTTCGCCACGGCTTGCACGGGCGGCGCAAGATAGTCGGCGCGCACCCGCAGCCACTGTGCATATAGCATCTCCACAGCTTCCACGGCCTCCGCGTGGGTAGGAGGTGCGAAGTGCCACCCCTTAAGGTACGCCGCAACTTCCAGCGCCAGGAGCAGCACCGCCAGCACCAGGAACCCCCGGATCACGCGGTAGAGACGTGACGGCCGGTCGGACGGCGACGATGCCACCCTCCGCCCGGCAGCGAGGAGGAAGGATCTCACCCGGGATGGCGCCACCGCGAGCGCCGCGGCGAAGTGGTGAGCACGGAGGAAGCATAACCACGACAGCTGCCGAGCACTGCGGCCCCGGCCCTTGTCCTCGGCGGCGGCGGCGGCGACTGAGGCCGAGGAGGAGGAGGAGGAGGGGGAGGGGGAGGAGGTCGAGGGCTGAGCGGGGGCCGAGATCTCCGGATCGTGGTGGAGGACGCGCTCCCTCTCGCGGTTCCACCATTCCTGGAACTCGTAGTTGGGGGGTCGAGACGGCATTCCGGGCGGCGGATCTGGCGGCGCAGCGCCAAGGCGAGGCAGAGGGGAGGAGGAGGAGGAGGCTAAACTCGGGGACGCCGAGGGGGAGCTGCCTCCGTGGCATTTTATTTATCTATCTATTTATTTATTTCTGGTTTTCTGGTCGGCACGGCGGCGACGAGACGGAAGAGAGAGGAGGGTGAGCCGGGAGCGGCGCATTTACAGGCAAATAACTTTTAGTAATAAGCCCTTGTTTAGCACCGTTATTAAATATCGATTATCTTAGTGATCGCAGGCGTGATCGTCGAGGACGTGAATAGAATTATTTATAGTCCAGCGGAAATTACCTCTTCAGCCGCCACGTGTCAAACGTTCCTCGGCCCCGGCTGCGCTCCGCGTTCGGGATCGCCGACAGCCGCACATGATAAGGCGCGGCGCACGGATGGGCTCGCTCGTGACCCTGGCCGATTATATCTATTTTAATTAAATTATGTATTTCTAATTATCTGTATTGTTATGATTTTTATTAATTAAATTGCAATGTCAAATTTAATTAACATTTATAATTCTTAATTATTTAAATTAACTGATTAAAGTGTATTTTTCTCAACATTATGATTATCTTAATTATGCTTTTAATTTTATTTATCGATGGATAATAAATAAAAATTATTTGCTTGGCTTAGACATTGGAGCCACCATGTCTGAAAAAATAAATATATTCCTAAAGATTATATACGATAGGTGCACATCAAGAAAGTGTACGTTTGTTGTAAATTCAGGTAAGAATTTCGTAAATAAGTATATGCCTAGAAGTTACAACATTTGAGAATCATACATGGGTTAATTGATATGGGATATATATATTTTTAAGTGTCCCATTTAATAAGCAGAATTCTATGTATTCATGTTTTAATTAGAGAAATGAACATTATCTGAGGGTTTGTTTGGTTTAAATATTAAATCTAATATAGTATCAGCTTTTATGATTAGTACTAGACAAGTGATGCATCAAATTGGACACTATGAAATATCAAAATTGATACGGATAGAGTACCTAACACTGTATGTTAGATTATTAGATTTAAAATATTTTTTGTTTGATATTGGTATTACACACATCAGCATCAGAATTATGTTATCAATCAGAAGTAAGTTTGTTACAAGGAGCTTATTAATATTATGGCACTGCCCAAGTGTTAGAATTATCCTGTAAGTAACCTAATTAAAATAAAGTCTTTTGGTATTATCCCTAAGGAGCTTATTAATGTTAAAGATGATATATCAATAATTTTAGTATTTTACAGGTACTTAAGTCATGATGAGCTAACTTTATATATTTAAGACCGAGTCTTAATTCCTCTCGTACTCATGTAAAAGAGTAGCTTTGAGCACGGATTTTTTGAATGAGGGATGAACTTCCCTTCGATGTACTCTATTCTCCCTCTCTTCTTCCACACTCACTTTGAATTCCGAACTTTCGGCCCTCGATGTCACTTGGATATCGGAGAGATAGTTCGAGTTATGTGGAAGAAGAGAAAGAAAATGGAAGAGAGAAAAGAAGAGAAGAAGGAAAATTTGATACGTGAAGAAAAGGATGTGGTTGCTAGGAGCCAGAAGCTCCAAAAGCATAGAAAAGAAATACAAAGTGTTTAAAAATTGACCATACATACCTCAACAGTGAGGAGATTTGCGGTGTTCCAACTTCTTCTCTTCGGCTGATCGAGGAGGAGTCCAAGTTTACCTTTTATGCCGTATGATATGCTTTGTCACTACACATGAAAACAATTATGTTGAAAGAGAATTAGAGCCTAAAGAAGTGTAGCATCCATAGAAGAAATATGTTCAAAATGACAGAAGGAAGAAAACTAACTAGATTGGGACTAGATCCCATGTTTAAGATACTAAAAATGCAAAATAGATAATTAAATGCATATAAGAAGATGTCTAAATGCAAATTGATAAAAGGAAAAACAATAAACTAGCTAACATGGGAAGAAATGGCCTATAGATTGAAAAAATAGCCTTCTGGAGATCCTGATGTCCCGTTTGGCAGGCCGTTAACAAATAGCACAGAAAATGGTTGGAGACATTTTCCTTGCTTCCCCATGGCTTGTTTATGACCTCCAATGAGCAGCACTACTTCCTGGAGGTAGTCTTAACTCCCAAGATTACGTAGGAAGAAGCAGAACATCAAGAAGATGAGTGGGTGAAAATGAGAACCCTTCAAAGTAGGCAAGAAGATCACAAGTCTGCAGAAGAATGGCCTACTAGCTAACTTCGAAAAAAAGGTCAAAGAAAATTTCTAGACTTATTCTCGGCTTGTGCACAACCTCCAATGAGTAGGAACCACTTCCTTGAGGTAGTCTTGACCATCAAGAACACTATGGGAAGAAGAAGAATTCCAATAAGAGGTGTGTATGAAAAACAAGAAGCTCTCTAAGTGGGCAAGAAGATCACGGATCTGCAGAATAAATAGTAAAAGAAATAGATTTTTGGGGTTCTTGGAGGGGTGTCCTAGAGCGATCAGTGGCTCTTGAGGTGGGTTGGGAGATTTGGAAGTGAAGAAGGATATATTAGCTAAGAGTGGGTACGGAGAAGAACCTTCAAAACACTACGGAGGGCTCTTTTTATAGCCACTCAATAGGGTAGGAAAGGTAGTAGAAAAGCACTTTCATAAGGTCCAGAACATCCTGTTCAACGGGACGTCAGACGTCCTGTCTGCCAGATATTGATGGTGCAATCAATGAGGCTAACACGGACCCATCGGACACTACAAAAAGTTAACTTTTTTCGCACATCCCGGTCAATGGAATGTTTTTGTATTGGTCAGCACAATTAATACGCTGTACATGCCAAATTGAACAGAAAAACTAAGGTAGTGAAATCTGATAGAGGTGAAGAATACTATGGTAGGTAAGGTCAATTAGGTAGAATTCCTGGACCTTTTACTAAATTCTTAGATGAGCATGAGATTGAACCTCACAATACAATGTTAGGTACTCCCCAGCAAAATGGTGTGATTGAAAGGAGAAATCATACTCTCATGGACATGGTGAGAAGTATGATTAACAACTCATCTTTACCCTTGAATTTATGGAATGAGACTTTGAAAATTGCTATGTATATCTTTAGTGGGGTTCTGTAAGGCAATGCCTAAAACTCTTTTTGAGTTGTGGACAAGTAGGAAACCTAGTTTAAGGCATATACATGTTTGTGATTGTCAACAAGAGGCTAGAATGTACAACCCACAAGAAAAGAAATTGGACCGAAGAGCATTTAGTTGCTTCTTCATTGGGTATCTAGAATGGCCTAAATGGTATAGATTTTAGAGTCCAAGTTGTACTATAAAAATTAAAGAAACTGGTACAACCAAGTTCATTGAGAATGGAGAGATTAGTGAGAGTTTAACACCAAGTATTTGTAAGGAATTGTTTTACCAAATTTAGAGTAATGGAAGCGACGATTCATATGTATTCATGTTGATCTTGTCTCAATGGGAACCAAACGACGAAAATCAAAAGCATATTAAAACAGTTTCGAATATATTTGCTAGGGATTCATCTAATCCCTTGGAGAATATGAACAATAACTTTTTAAGGTCTTTAAACTGTTCAAGTGCCTAGTCTCTAGCGGTATCCACACAAACTTCTTCCATAGTAGATTCTCCATTCACACTAGGCTCGGGAACTCTTCTTGAGCGGAGCTTCATCATCCATGGACATCTTCTAGAGAGAGTAGAAGATAGGGAAAAGACTGAGGTTGTGGTTCTTACCCTTAGCTTGATAGAGTTTGGTTGGAACTATTAGTATTCATAGAGAATTTAAACTTTTTTTACAAAAACCCAAAATCTCCATGAATTACACCATTGCCCTTGTAGTTATGGATAAGCACTTATGTATGTGACTCACCAGACTCAATAATCAATTTGACTGAGGTATAATTAGAATATAACAATTTTATTTGATTATTTAAAATCTATTATTTGATAACGGATTATTCAACTTACTGATAATGAAGGGTACAAGTCACATCATATGATCCCAAATAACTATTGAGATAATTTTATCTCTATTGAGTATTTTCATCATTAATTACCATATGGATATATCATCCATTCAATATCCCGGTTGGAAAGGAGTACGGCATCAACTATAACTCCTTATTATACAAATTTTATAGAATCTTGTACTTAGTATCGGATCAATTGAAAAACTCTTTTTCTAATTATCTCCTCTACCCTGTCTAGGGATTCAGAGTATTATTTCATATGACATTCACTCTCACTTATCGAGAATGGACAATCCCTTATTTTCCACTTAATTACCTTTATTAAATTTTCTTATACATAATCCATCGTTGTACTTGAACATATATATAGTGATCCATAAGTCAATAGTCAAAGCACAAGTTTCTTCCAACTAGGCATCTTTGGCGACTCAAGTCAAAGGTTCAATCATGGAACTATGATGATAGAAAATCCTAATTAACAGTTTAGTAAGATACCATTCAGGATTTCTAATTCGGTCATTTCAATGAACTCATTCGACTAATGAGCACCTATATGTGTATCTCAGTGTCTCCACACTAAAGATCAATAAGATCAGTCATCCTCATCACTTGAGAAGATATCACATACGCTAGTCTATTCGGATATTTGATGTCACGTTTCAAGGGTCTTATAACTAGGAATATTTAGATCACATACTTCTAAATGATTGATCTCATTATCATGATCTCATTATGATTCAATCATCATTGCATGTGAACAAGAACTTCATTATGATGTATGCATCTAATAAGATATAGTAATGAAGGTTTGCCTATTTAATTGAATAATAAATTTTTAGAAATGTTGAATCATATTATATATGATTGATTTATAAGGCATACATTTCTATCCACCTTTTTGAGACACTAGTGGTTTTCCCCGTTGCTCACGCCCCGCCTAGTTTCGAAGGGCTTTTGATTTGGGTGTGTGTAGTGTGTGGTCGCCAGGAGCTGAAAGCTCTCAAAGAAAAAAAAAAGACAAGACAATCAATGTAGTGAAGGAATAAAGATGATCATGCATACCTTTGGAGTGGGAGAGTTGTGTGATTTCGACTTTCTCCTCCTCGGTTGGCCGAGGAGAAAGAGCTTGAGAAATGCTTGTTTGTTCCTACAAAACTGAGTGAAGACACGAAAAAACGTGAATGAGAGTTAAAACTAAACAAAGTGCAGTATCTTCTTCAAAATGGAAATAACAACCACAAAAGAAAAATGACTAACTGGTTTAGGACTATATCCTAACCCCTAGTGAACGATTTATGATGCAAAACATAAAGTAAATGTGAAATGCATGCTGATGTCTAGTGTAATAAGAATGTAAGAAGAGCTATTATGCTAAAAGTGAAATGATAGAATGAAGGGAAGGGGGTTTTGAAAAGAGTTTGGAGTGTTGGGGTCCCTAGCATCTCGATAGTTAGTGCATTTGATGTCTCGCCGATAGGGACATCTAGCATCGTAGCTGATATGTTGTTTCCTACTCCAAGAGTTGATTCGGGCTTGCTGGAGGCTCCTGACATCACAACAGAGAGAGCGTTTGACGTCCTAAAGCTGGGGACATCCGATGTCCCGGCTGTGGTGTCGTGTACTGCTTCCAAAGTTGGTTCCCTTCAAGCTGATGCTCCTTGATCCTTCTAGTCAATGTTGATGTACTAAGCTCTGACAAGTAGGCTCTTTGTGAACTTATTAGAATGTCAGACCTTTAAGAGCTTGGGAGATGGGGATTGTGATTGGGCCATGGGAAATGGGTGCTTCGATGTGAATGATGGAGTTTTTGAGAGGATTGGGGTGGTAAGCTTTTTGAAAACACTCTTGGCAAGGAATGTTGATACTTTGAAGCCACTCTTGGACCTTCTTATAGCCTTCCCCATACCTTCTTGTAATAGATTCCAACTTTGAAAATGTTGTTAGAGGGTCTCCTTTTATAGACACAAGGTAGGGGCATTTCAAGCATCAATTGACATTGTTAGATGTCTCCAGACGTCCCAACAGCCAGGACATTAGATGTCTCGGCAACAAGGATATTTGGCAGTCAATTAATGCCATTAAATGTGCCACATACTGAAAGCTGGTGCATGCACCAACTGCCGTTGCTATAGTATTTGACGACTCGACTAACAAGATGTTTCCGTACTATTCATCACTTAATGCGGCTTAGGTACACATCAACCGGGGGTTACTTTGGTGAGTCTGTATACTATAGTACTTGTCGTACCAATCAGCCGTATGTTTCCATACCTGACTGGCAATGAATACCCACCTACCATGATTAGAGCTGTCGACTTTACATAGGAACAAGTAGCATCCTATCATGGACGTCCTGCTTGTGGGGACGTTAGCTACTCCAATGGACTGTTTTACTTGTCTTTCCGCCAAATCGATTTGTTTATCAAGAGAATTAGATAGTTTCTAAGAAAACACGAATTTTTGCCCTTTTGGCTATGTTTGATTTTGCGTGTCTATAATATTGTGGAGTTTGGAGAAATCACAAATCTATTCCTTACTACTCCTATTGTGGATGTTAGATATGTTCAAGTAAATCATTACATGATAGATTTACAACCTAATCATAATGTCATTCACATTGAAGAGAAAATTCTTGAAAATGCACCAATAAAGGAACATACTTATGATCATAATATAGCTCCACATCTAAAAATAAGGAGTTCTTAGAGTCAGGAGATTGGCTATTTCAGATGATTACATTGTATACTTGCAAAAGTGTGATTATAACATTGGCGATGTTAGTGTTCCCTTCTCATTTAAGGATGTCATTGAAGTAAAAGATCTGAATTATGGATTGATGTCATAAAAAGAGATTGAATCAATGCATAAAAATGAACTTTGAGATATCATTGCATTGCCTAAAATATATAAATATATTAGATGTAAATAGATATTTAAAACTAAACGTGATCTTAAAGGTAACGTATAAAGATATAAGGTCAGATCGGTTGCTAAGGGACTCACTCAAATAGAAGGCATTGATTATATAGAGACATTTGCTCAGTCTCTAAAAAGGACTCTTTCATGATCATCATGGCATTGGTGGTTGTATTGGACTTAGAATTACATCAAATGAATGTAAAAACTACTTTCTTGAATGAAGATTTGGAAGAATAGGTATACATGATGCAATCTTAAGGGTTTGAAATGAGAGGAAAGGAAAATTTAGTATACAAATTAAAGAAATATGTATATAGATTGAAAAAGGCTTCTCGACAATGATACTTAAAGTTTAATAAAATCATTGTGTCCTTCATATTTACAGAAAATATTGTTGATTAATGTATATATTTGAAGGTTAGTGAGAGCAAATTTATGATTTTGATTTTATATGTGGATGATTTATTGCTTATTACTAATGATTTGGGGTTATTACATGAAATCAAAAGTTTCTTTTTTGATCATTTTGATATTAAAGAGATATGTAATGCATCATGTGTTGTTGACATTGAGGTTCATCGTAAAATTTGAAGGGCTACTTGGATTGTCTCAGAAGGCTTTATATTCCTAAGGTCTCAAAAAGTTTTGGGATGTCAACCTACTCATCTTGTGAAGTGTCAATCTTTAAAGGTCATAAGTTGGTCTCTATCAATGTTTTAAGAATGAGATAGAAAAATTGGAGATGAAGGGTGCTTCCATATGTTACTGCCCTTGGGAGTATGATGTATGCTCAAGTTTGCACTTATCTTGATATCATCTTTGCATTAGGAATGTTAGCAAGCATTTCAAGAATTGAGCATTGGAAAGTTTTAAAGAAAGTGATTAGACATCTCCATAAAACTAAGGATTTTGAGCTCACATCTGGCAATACTGATCACCTTGAAGTAATTGGTTATACAGATGCAAATTTTGTTGGTTGCTCTGACAACAGAAGAACAACTTCACGTTATGTGTTCTTATTGGTTAGAGAAGTTGTTTTATGAAAAAGCACTAAACAACATATAATGGCCACATTTACTATGGAAGCAGAATTTATTAATTGTCATGAGGCATCTTCACATATATTATGGTTAAGAAAATTTATCTCATTGCTTATTGTTATGGATTATATATTCAAACCCTTGAGACTTTATTGTGATAATTCTCCTGTGATGTTATTCTCTAATTATAGTAGGTCAACTGGTGCTAATAAACACATTGACATAAAGTATCTTTAAATATAAGAAAAGATAAATAATCATCTTGTATTAATTAGTTTTATTAATGATGTTGATATGGTTGTTGATCCCGTGACTAAGGTCCTTACACCTAAGTTCTTTTTAGGACATGTTAGTGAATGGTGTAATTGATACATTAGAGATCATTGTATTGATGATGGTTGTGTTCTCTTTCATTATGTTATCGTATTTATATACACTTATATTTGAAATAGAAGAACTTATCAATATGACATTATAGTGCGACATTATATGTACTCAAATTAAAGACTTTGTTAAGAGAATTTGTTGATAGTATGGTGCATGGAAAAATGTGTTAATAAGTATGTACAACCTCCATGACTTATATTAACAAGTTTTCTTACCCTATGTATGAAATGTGAATTGTAGATAAATTAATGGACTTGTTTTCAAACACGTGCTCTTATGGAATTTATTTTCAAAAAGATAATCCAAAGATTG
The DNA here is from genome assembly GCA_036172225.1 of Cryptocoryne crispatula var. balansae. Taxonomy (NCBI): domain Eukaryota; kingdom Viridiplantae; phylum Streptophyta; class Magnoliopsida; order Alismatales; family Araceae; genus Cryptocoryne; species Cryptocoryne crispatula. Next base: position 7,962,033 of record CM069929.1, on the reverse strand, counting down.
TTTTGAAATATGCATATTTATTAATTCTATAGACAAAGTGGCAGGATGTTAGAATTATCCTGTAAGGTGACCTAGTTAAAATAAAGCCTTTGATATTACCCTTATGGAGATTATTAATGTTAAAGAGGATATATATGTAATTCTAATATTATAGGTAGTTGAGTCACGATGGACTGACTCTACATATTTGATATTGAGTTTTGGTCCCTCTCATAGCCATGAAAAAGGTTTACGAGTTTCTCATCGACTCTGAGTTTGAATGGGGAGATGAGAGGAGAGAAGATGACATTTTCAATTATAATAATCGTAAGGATGACATTTTTTATCTGCTATGATCCTTTTGTTTCGGGACTTTTTTTTTCGAACTGAATCATATTGAGCCGGATCAATTCAGTTTGGTTTAGTTTAAGAAAAACTGTAATTAATTTATTTATAAATCTTATTTATATATTATTAAAATAAATATTAGTGTATTATAAAGTATATTGATATTATGTTATTAATAACATAGTATTATTTTATAAATTTTAAGTTAAAAATTCAGTCGGTCTGATCCAATTAGGTTCAGGTTAGCAATTTGGTCGGTTCGGTGCACACTCCGTAATTGTGGGCCTCTTAGATATGTTAATGCAACCCCAAGCTTTTTATGTGGCAGCACTACTAAATAACAAAGGTATCTTTTATTTTGATCGCTCCAATAGTGTTTTCTTCTATTTCTTATTTTAATAGTCGCCAAACCACTCATTTAGCAAGTTTTGTTACAAAAATATGACATTACAACAAAATCATAATTTATCGTACGGTCAAGAATTATGTGGAGAAGAAAATGTAACATAATCTGTATGTTCTCACTTTTTAAAAAATAAATATTATATTGATAATCTTTACAATCAGTCTCTTGACAGGTTTTTTAGAAGTTGAGTGAGAAGACAACTTGAGGCAATTTTTTGTGTTAGATTCTTTATAGAAAACTTGTTAAGAGGTGTTAAACAACCGTTACATTTTTTTCATGGTCGTCGTCATCATCATCTCTCTCTCTCTCTCTTTGTGGACACATGACGCAATGGCCGGATATGCGCCGCTCTGCGCACGAGCGAGGGTTCGAGTGCAGCACTCGAACCCCACTGTATAACCACCCCCTCTGAGGTGGCCCGGCTGAACAGCAGCCGGAATCGAACCCCCGCCCGGAGTAGGACGTCGCGCCAACCGAGCCGAGCTCTGTCGGCGTCGTACATGTTTTTCACTCCTCTTTTGTTAAGACATCTTTCTAAACCATAATTTTTTGTCGCTATCTAGCTTGAATTTTATCTTAATGCAACTTTGTACGAGGAAAGTATAAAAGAATTTATCCTGCAACAAAATACCCAGTTAGGCATATGTCAGCCATCAAAATCTCCTCCGTATAGTGCTTACATTGTATATTCAATCTTTGTATTTATTTTATTATGATCTTTTGTCCCGCCATCTTTTACGTCGTTGAAAATGTGGTAACTTATCCTTTAATCAAAAAAATGTTGAGAATTGTTGAGAAAATCTACTTGTATGAGGTATTTGGTTGAACGATAAATTTTTATATATTTTTGTGATAAAAAATTATATCAAAATAAGTACATATGCCACCCAAAGATGTAAAATTATCATGTTTAGTGAGATATGTTAAAAAACAGAGAGACCATACATTACAAAAATATGTAGTCCATCGTAATATTAATATAATAATGTATGCTGGATTGCTAGTTATATTAAATCATAAATGATATAAAAATTTTGCATTATTTTATTAATAATAATATTAAAGTATATATTCTTTTATAAAGTTACATTACATTAATTAATATTTATATTGTATACAAATTTTAATAAAATATAGTATAATATATTTTATATACAATATAAATAATATTATTTACGATGATAAATAAACTATGCTGTGATTTTAATACATTATATGATATTTAGTGAGTTCTACTTAATTGAAAGACATGTGCTTCTAAATTTTTATTAAAATTGAAACCAACCAATTTTTACTTTTTTAAAGAGAAGTAGTTTAACCTAGAAAACTTCAATTAGAAAGTCTTTAAAAGAAGTACTTCTATTAAATTCCCAAATAGACTCTTAAATTCAGTGTAAATAGTCAATAGAATAACTTATTAAAAACAACTATATAGATTTAAAATTTTATTAAAAATATGTACGAATATATATATATATATATATGAAACTACTAATTAGATGCAACAACAACATTAAAGTGACTTGACTTGTATGCATCTCAAACTCATTCTTCTTTGCAATTCTAAAAATGGTTAATTAGTCTTGTCGGTAGTCCATTAATTTAATCTATTAACATATTCACAAACTAAATGTTACAAGTTACCATGTTAAAAATTAGACACCCTCGTTAAAATCACACATATCAGACAAGTTACATTGAACATTCTGACTAGATCATGTTTTAATATCATATGCAGTGATTAAATCAACAGGCTAATTCAACAATCGTGCTAATTAGTAACTTTCTTTGAGAGATTACACATTTTTTATTTACTCCCAACAGATAACAGTTGGTAGTCCCTAAGGCCCTGTTTGGTAGGGGGATAAAGAGGGATAAAACTTGGTTTATCCCTAATCCTCTATTTGTTAGGCAAATAAACTTCATCTGGTTTTATTTAATCCAGTTTATCCTTGAAAATGAGGTTAAAGTCACGGATAAACCATCCCCTCTTCTAAGTGGGATAGGGTATGCTTTCGGGGATACGATTCTCGCGCGACGCTGGGCTCTCGCGGCGGCTGGGCTCCGATGAGGACGGCAGCGGACTCTCGCGCGGCGGTGGGCTCTCACGGCGGCTGGGCTTCTACGAGGACGGTAGCGGACTCTCGCGTGGCGGCTGGGCTCCAACGAATGTGGCAGTGGGAATTTGGCAGCGGATTCTCGCGCAGTGCACGGCGGCTGGGCTCCGACGAATCTGGTAGCAGACTCTCGTGCGGCGGTTGGGGGTCCGACGAAGGAACCCTCCGGCAGACTCCATCAAAGCCCCAATCACCTTCGGCCAATGATTGCATCCAGCGATCTCTCTCATCTTCTTCTTAGACGGTAAGATGGCTCCATCATCATCCCTGCTTCTCCATCTGCGCTCGCCAAGGGAGAGGGTCTCCGTGGCGAAGTCTCCGACGGTATAGGCCGTCGTCTTCAACGGGGGGAACCAGATCCGCCCTCTTCACCCTGTGAATGGCGAGTTGTAGGCGGGCGCTGATGGCATAGACCCGGGCATCATCGCAGGCGAGGTGGGCGAGGGTGAGGAATCGGTAGTCGACGTGGGCGGGCTGGTGGACGGCGTCCCGCGGGTGGAGCTACAATGTATGGCCGCGCTGGACCCGGGCCCGGTGGAGTTGCGATGGCGGCAAAGGGGGCAGAAGGGAAGCTCCGTCCGTGGCTCGCCCTCGCCATGTCCGGGGCTGCGCAGGAGGGTGAGTTTGGAGGAGACCGGACATCAAACAGAAGTTGATGTCTACAATTTTAAGCAAGTAAAATTCTCAATTTTTTAAAACATCATTATGCAATTGTTAGCAGGGGCATTGGTAGACCGAGTAGCCGATGGGTCTGGTGTGTTTTGTTCTTTTCTTTCGTTTAAGTTGGGTCTTTCTTAGGATGACAAGGATGCCATAATTTTCTATCGTCTTTGGTGTATGCAAAGTCAGTGTATTGCTGTTGACCCAAGGTATACATATCTATTAATATATATACAAGAATCAATATGAAGGCTATGTACAAAAATTGATCATTTGAAATCAATTAAGTAGAATGGTGAAAGGTTGGATGAGAGAAACAATTTTTGATTTTTGGAAGAGATTCTGCTCTCTCTCCTTTAATTTTTTTTTGAGTTACGTTCAATTATACTCTTGAAGGTGGTCAGGCTGTGCACATAATTGAAATTGGTCATGCTGCTAATTTCGTTTAACTAGTATATATACAACAGATGGGCATCGAGCCAAGTTAGAGGCTCAAAGTAAGGTTGTCAAAAGACGTATGGTAAGAGCTATTTGGTGTAGTTAGTTGTGTCAAAATATCTAAACGGTTTGATTGAGACATGGGTTTACTTTTCTTATGAACTGTTTTTCCAGTGCATGTCCAGAAAGAATTCTTTTCTGTACTGCCAACTTCACTTAGATCATTGAATGAACTGCTCTTTTCTTCCTGTTCATCTATGATGGGCCGATGGCTTTTTTGTTAACTGCAAGATTGAAGAGATGCGGGAAGAGCTGCCACCTGCGTTGGCTGAACTACCTCCTAAGTGAAGTGATGTGTATGATTATAAAATTCTGGCATTTAGTGTGTGATATGTTGTTCTTGCTTTCTGGATCCTCCAACCTGAGGGATCATATCTCAGATTTTCAATATATTTCTGATCAACGTCAGTTGCCAGCTTCCTTTTCTCCTTCCAACCTGGAAAGTATGGGATCAAATCTCATCAACATATTAATTGCTAATCAAGTTAATTGATTACAGATGCTTTCTTCCATCTTAGGCATTATGTAGGTGCTTTTCAATTACTTATTTGGCCTACTTCCTTTCCGTCTAGGAGTGGAGTTGCTGGAGTCCTAAGAACTACTTTGACCTGAGTACTGGTTAGATGGATGGAAAAAAATGATTATGTGAGAGGAAGATAGGTGACGTGGTACAGGACAAGAAAGAAAATGGCATCTATATATGTAAAAAATAACTGGATATACCAAATTGACTGGCCGTACATGATCAAGTGCATTGTGTCAGGATCCGGGCGGTTGATCGCAAAAACCCGAATGAACCGGATTTTGCCGTCTACACTATGCCGAAGAAGCTTGGTCTGGTGATTGATTCATGCCAGTCGCGCCAACCGGCCCTGTTGCTTAACCAAACCAGGGTTACTAATCGGGTGGCTTGACGGTGCTGACATGGCTTGGTCGCAGATGGTCCTGGGTCACCTAGCCTGTTCAGGCTTCAAAGGGAGTGGGTCAGGGCTCCAGTTTAACTGGCAACCAGCGTGCAGAATTGTCTTGGTTTGGCTCAAGAGGAACATGAGTGTTCGACAAATGCATTTATGTAATCTTGGGTATTTGCAGCAATAATATAACCCTTTTTAAGTGTATATTTGCATGATGTATTTGGCAAAGAATATGTATATACACGATATATTTTGTATAATATATTGATTTTTATTTCCTTTTGTATCTTCAAGGCATCTGGTGTATGTTAATTAGTCGCATCTTGTGATGTGGTGACTCAATTTTTCCTTTTCATGTAGGCCACTTTCGATTTCTCAAGAAGACAGGTTCCTCATCCCTGACAACTTTTCCTTTTCATGTAGGTGTCTAGCTAATTTTAAATTATTTCATGTTCTAGTGTCTTTTTGTTGAAAAATTTGAAAATATTTTAATCAAAGCTACAGGTTGTATATGATTGGGATTAAATTTGAAGTACCAGATGTAGATCGATTTGAAGAGTATTTAGTTGCAATGTTTCTAATTTAATTAGATTTTAAAAATGGAATTCAAATTTTATTTTAACTGTCATATTTTTAAATCATATTATTTATATCTTCAAATTTATATTTATATTTATATTTTATATTTATTATATAAATATATAAGTTGGTTAAGATTTTTATAAATATGTTATGGGTAATAAAATAAGATGATATAAACAAGGTAAAAATATAAAAATATAGGGTTATCCTCAAATTTATTGTTAACATACCAAACATAGGATAGGGTTATCCCTAAACTTATCCTAAGTTAAACCAAACATGATGAGGATAAGGTTAACCATAAGGACTGGTTTATCCCTATCCCAGTTAAGTTTATCCCGATACCAAACAATGCCTAAGATGTTGTTTGGTACGGGGATAACTTGAGGATAAACTTAAGTTATCCTCCAAAATATATAATATATTAAATCAAATAATGTATAATAAATAAATTTAATATATGACATACTATAATATTTACCATGTATACGTTATAATTTGTTAATTTATATAAAATACATGTTTAAAATACTTATTTAATTGTATAAGATAAATTTTATTAATGAAATGAATTATAGTATATCATCTTCACAGTAATCTGGATATAATTCATATAAACAATCAATTTTAACATGTTTTATAAGGTATACAATGAAATTAATATTTTAATACAGATAATATTTTATAGGGTGAGTTATTAGGAGGAATAACTTTTTTTGTGAAATGGGTTACGATAGAATTATAAATCATCTGTTGATATTCCCAGAACAAAACCGGCTTGAATTTAATTCGAGGGTCAGGAAGATGGCGCTTTGCGCACAAGCTTGAGCGTATGGCTTCAGCACGGAGACAACGACGGCGACACTCCGCAGGGGGACATGAGCGCGATCAAGGGAGGGGAGGACGGAGGACGCTTTGGAGTGTTCTCGGGTACCTGTCGCCATATCTCTGGTTGTTATATGTGCTGTTTGGACTGTTGTGCTCGATTCGTTCAATAACGATCGCATGATCATCTTCTAGAGCATAATTTATCGGCTGGAGGAATCACAGATGACCCCGAACGCCGTAGAGTTATTTTTTTGGTTTGATAAATTTCGCATGTTTCAAATTTCCTGGTGCTGATTGTTTTGTTTTACTGTTTTGTGTCGTTGTTTCGTTATCTCGATTCGACTACTGGTTGAAAAGCACCGGACGTTTTTTTTTGCAGGCACGAGAAAGTTGATATTGGAGCAAGATTGAAGAATAAACGATGTACTAAACGCCCTTATGCTGTTACGCAGAGCTTAGTCAATTGCTCGGCTTCTTTTTTTTAAGCACATCGTGCTAATACTAGAAATTCTTTGCTTCGTTTTGTTCACACCCAACCCAAATGAACTCATTCTAGCCATCGTTGCTGGAATTATTGAGAGAAAGAAAACTATAAAGCAGTTTGAAGAAACTAGACGTTTCTAGATTTAGATGATAAGCAAGTAATGCCCCAACAAAAGATGAGTCCTGGTGTTTGATTCTGATCTCAATAGATTAGAAAGATGACAAAGAGGAGTACAGGAGCTGCACTTACAATCCAACCTCTTGCTTGCCGAAATGAGAGAATTCTTTGTCAGACAAGCAGTGAATGAACGATTTGTGATGCAGAGACAAGGTGGTTCATCTGTATCTACCCGGTCAATGGCATGAAGGGTGATCAAGGGAGAGAAACATCTAATGGAAGTGTTCCAAGTTAAAGGGAGAGACTACGAGGATGTATTGATATGTTTCATTCAATTCACAAATAGTGAAATCCCGGAAAAGCTCATATTCATCATTTCCTCCTTGATATTGTTATCATTGCTTGTTATGCATTCACCTCTACTTGGACCTTCTTGGTATTGGCCTTATCTCAGGACCTCCACAAGGGAGAAAGAGCTTTGAATTTGCTATTGCTGCATGGTTTATGGGGAGTTTAGTTGTGGTATAAATATTCATATGCTTTATGATAATGTCATATATTTAATATAAAATGCAGAACTAAAGATTGAAGAAGTGATTAGTGGTTTAAGTTCGGGATAGAAAAGTTCTTTTCATTTGTTTTTTCATGTGTATTTCTTTTTTTTTTTTGCTGTCTGTGTTAGTACTAGGTGAGGGGCATTTTAGTCCTGCTACGTTTCATGTTAACCCTAGTAGGAATAGAGCCACCCTCTTTGTTCTTTTACTTTGTTCCACCTTTCTGGTTGTACTATTTTTATTATTTCCACATTATTATAAATTGAGGCTGTTGGTCTTTATTAAAACATGTGAGTAGAGACATTAACTGTTGGCTCATAGGTAGCCAATTGACCCGTATCTCAACATTCTCTGGAGTTCTCCTTCCTCTATCTTTTCTTCTTCTCTGCATGGTCTAAGAGAAGAGCTGGGTCTATCCGGTGAAGAGAAGGCTCTCCATTATTGCACAAGTTGGAGAATCCTGCCACATTAGGTTCCAGTTCTGAAGGAGACATTAATTTTTTTATAGGCAATGGACCAAGGATTGCGGGATCGGAATCGGCCACTGGATCGCAGGGCCGCCGCGGCAATTTTTTCCGGTCGGTTCCGGCGAGGAATCACCGGAATCGTTCCGGAATCCACCGATTCAGATGATTATGGCCTCGAATCGGACCACAGCCCGATTCCGATGGATATTTTATCCGGATCGGTGGTTCCACCGAGAATCGGATCGGCCATGGCCGATCCGATCCAAGAATCGGCCGATCCCAATCCAGATCGGCCGATTTTGCAATCTATGCAAGGGACGTTTGTTGCCTCCTTGAAACCAACAACCCAATGGAGTTGTGCTTTGATCTGTGACTTAGTTATTCTTCAAACAAGAAAAATTGAAGGGCTGTTGTGTTTTTTTTTCTTTTCCCAAGGTCATCTTTTATCCCTGCTATATACTTCTCTGTTGCAACTGCCTCTACGGTATTTTCTTAGGAGCTTAAGGGTGCTACAAACCTGCCATGTCTGCAGAACTACAGAGGATTTTTTTCTCTCTCCTAGTTATTGTAAATGTCTGATCAAGTTCCTCCTGTTCAAATGTCAGCTCCAAGGGAAATAACAAGGCTTCAGTTATGAAAAGGTGCTGTCATCTCTAGTCATGAGAGCCATGCTTCTTAAATTAGTATTAATAAAAACAACTGAGGGGAGCATCTCGAAAGAATATTTATTGGAGTAAAGGGGTAGTCTGGTTTTATCAATGGTAAGATTGAGAAACCATATGTCTTTTTTTTGGCCAGCAATAGTAACTGCATTAAATAAACGAGGTTGACGCCTCGACAAAAGGGGATACATCCGCACTACATAATGTTAACACGTCCACCGAGAGTTGCTTACAAGAAGACGACCATGTATAACAAGAGCCCTCCCGCAAAACCCACCTAGCCAAACTATGCGCTACCGCATTCACAGACCTAGGGTAGAAAACGAGAGATACCGAAGCCTTCTGAAGTCTTCTTCTACAGTGATGGACAAAGCTGCTTGCCTTCCACAGATCTGGTCCAACTCTGGTAATAGCATCTACTACCGTCTTCGCGTCAAATTCAATAATGGTCGGCGCTTTATCCAGGTACTTTGAAGAACATGCTTCATATACCGCCTCTGCCTCCAAAATCTGTGGGTCCGTAAACAACGAGGTACGTGCCATCCACTCCAAAATCTTACCTGAAGCATCTCTAACTATTAGTCCTATAGCTCATTGTTGTTCATCCGTAGCTACATCAACATTAATTTTGATGTGAGTAGTTGGCCCGAGAACCCAATTAGCTATCACCTGTTGAGTAGAAATATCTGCTTTAGTAAGAAAAAAGTTAGCATCTGACTTTGCCTTGAGCAATATCCAAACCAGACTACGGTTAATGTTTTCAAAGGAAGAGAGACATCGACATTTCCAAATATGCCAGCTAATTGATATACCCAAAATTCTTAAAAATAAGTGAGAATGGTCTGCTTTCAAGATCCAATCCAAAAAAATATGAAACAACCACATAAAACCACGAATTATCTATGAATCATTAAAGCCCATAGGAGAGCCAAACCACACGGCACGACTCCGAGGACACTCCAACAAAATATGGGAGAAACCATATATCAAGAGTTATGTTATCAGAGGTGCTTGCCTCATGCACCTTGCCTTACCTCTCTCACCTCACTCGGATTTAGACCAGGTAAGGGCCGGATCCGATAGCTTAAAGTCTTCTTTCCCCATCTTAAAGCCTCCAATGCCTAGTTTTTCATCTCGAGGCCTCAACATCTTGATGCCCTACAAGTCCTAGAAATGAGTTTTTCTATGTTCTTCACAAGTTTCAATGTTATATATAATTATATATTATTGATATATTAAAAAAATATATCTTGCCTAAAGTGCCTAAGGCAAGGAAACCCTTTCCTTGCCTCAGGCACCTTGCACCTTGAATAACATAGAACAAGAGTGAATCGAGTGATATATATGAGGGTTGGGTTGAAGGAAACAACATTGTAACGACATGAAGTATGAGCCCTGTCAAAGAGGCATAGAGCAAAGTAGTCATGCTTAAAGAAACAGTCAGGGAGATATGGCTCATTTTAGAAAGAAAAATATATGGAGAAAAGAAGAATGATGTTCTGGTATATCAAATAGAAAAACTTTATCTATAGAATGAGAAAGTTTCCACGTCAATAATTGACTGTTTGACAGCATTGTAGACACCCTGCAATGAACTGGATTATTATGATGTTAACTCATGGAATACACCTAGATATCATCAAGGACATCTCAAATTCATCCAAAAGGCAAGTCTTGAAGTTTCTTGGACTAAACCTTGAGGGGGAAAAGCTTTGAGGACAAATCCTGAATGAGGTACCTATTCCTTCGTTGGATGAGGTATATCACAGAGTTCAACTAAAGTGTGCAGAATAAAATCCATGAAGAAGGAAAGTCATGTTACAGCTAAAGAGTTTGACAACAGACAATGACCACTCAGTTTTAGTGAGCAAAGCACAAAAGGGAAAGCAAGTTACTACAACTCAAAATGAAGAGGATGGCAAATGAGATATAGTTGTTGGCAACGAAAATTTCAGAGAGAAAAGAATTTTTTTAGGCCTACTATAAGGGGTTTTAGTGCCCATTTAAGAATCGTGGGATCGGAATCGGAGTCAGGATCGATCGGGACCGATGCGATCTAGATCGGATTGGATTGGATCAATCCGATTCCAACCAATCCACTGGAACAAAACCGATCCAGAATCAGTAAATTAAAAAAAAAACAATTTCCCGATCTGATCCTGGCCAATCCAGTTGGAATAGCAAAAACAAGATCCGATTCCTATCCTGATTTGATTCTGATCTGATCATGACCGATTTGGCTGATTCCGCTAAGACTTTTTTTCAGATCGGTCCTCCGACTGAGAATTGGATTGGCAATGGCTGATCCGATCCATTAATCGGCCAATCCCAATTTGGATCGGCTGATCTGCAATCTATGTGCCCATTTCCCCAATTTCAGCCCCATTTACATGTCCTCTCCAGACCCCTCTGAAGGCCTATTTTCATTTCGGACAATGCCCAGGGAATTTTCAGACCTATTTTTAGGGCTGATTCGGGGACTATTTTGGCCCACCTCCAGGTCTCTTAATTGGCCGCTTTTACCCTGTCTAAACCACCTGTTTTTGGTCCCAAAGAGTGTCATTTCCGAGGCCCAATCAAGGCTGCCATCTGGCTCTGCCGAGCCAAGGAGAGAGAGGAAAGGGTTGGTGTGCCACCCAAGGAGACAGTAAGGGAGAGAGAAGGAAAGATAAAATTTTCTTCTTTAACTCCATCCAAATCCAAGTGAATTTTAAATCTAATCTCATTGATTACAATGAAATCTCAATGAGATTCCTTCCTATTCTAACTAGGATTCAAATCATATGTTGATTGCCTTTTCTTTCATAGAACCAAATCCAATCTCCATTTTAAGAGATTGCCTACGCCACCCCCCTTCTTTGACAATTTTAGGCCAAATCTTGTAGAGAATATCTAGGGGATATGGTATATTGGAAAATATTCCAAAAAAATCAAATAATTGATGGTTCTCCCCCAAAATCAAGGGATTGTGATATGGTCAATCTCTTTGTACGAAATTTGGCAAAAAATCATAAAAGTATTTCTGAAAATCTTAAAATTCTAGAATTTTAGTTTAGAAAATTTTTGAAAATTAGAAATATTTTTCAGTGATGACTCCCACCAATTAATGCTTTGGTAAAAATTAATAAATTATGAACAAAATGTATTTGTAGAACGATTTTTTATATTGGCTATTTTTTGGAGATAGAAAATTTATTTTTTGTAATTTTTAATTTATATTTTCTCAGAAAAACAGGAAAATTACTGATAAATTTTTAAAAATTAATGAAAAATATGATAAAGGTTTAAAAATAGTAGGATGCCATGTGACTCTCTCACCCAGATGCAGAGAGCTGGAGAGGCAGGTCCCACCTCATAAAATACCACCTGAAAAAATCATAAAATCTCTTTTTTTCTTCGCCGAGCCACCCTTATTTGGGCAAACTCCAAGGTGGAAAGCTTGATGCGTCACCCCCTCCGTATTCCCTATATAAACACCCTACACCTTCTAAACACAAGAGAACAAGAGGAAAAACTGCACCACCCTGTTGCTGCTGTGCCAAGGAGAAAAATGGGGGGGAGAGAGAGAGAGAGAGAAAGGAGAGGGAAAAGAAGAGAAAGAAGGAACTACCACCTGCTGCTGCACAAGGAGAAAGAAGGAGAAAAGAAAGATGAGAAAAGCGGCTGTGAAGGCACCCCTCTGCTGCACACCCATACCACCTTTGTTTCCATCAAAATCCTTTTATTCCACTCCTAAATCAAATCCAAAAGGGGCTGTGAAGGCACCCTCGTGCTGCGCCCATGCACTACACTCATTTTCCTTGATTTTGGCCTCTACAACCTCCAAAGTGAAGCCAAAACCGCCTGGAAGTTGTCCCCAAGACAGCACCCTATACCATGCCTAAAACCCATGATTTTTCCTCAAACTATACCCAAAATAACCGTGAAACCTGCCCCAGAGCTGTCTCAAAACTGTCCCAGAAACAGCCCTCAAATGCTCCCTAAAACAGGCCTAAATCAAACCTGCAATCATCTCCAAAACCTGTCCCAAAACAGGCCTGAAACCACTCCAAAACAGTTCCCAAACTGCTCTTAAAACTTTTCCAAAATTGACCCAAAGCAGTCTCTGGAACAGCCCCTAAACACGGCCCTCAAACTCCTCTCAAGCAAGTCTGAAGACAGCCCCAAACGGGGTTCCAAACTGCTGGCGGACAGGGCCCATAGTAGGCCCAGATGCAGGCCCAAATCAGGCACATGACAGACCCAATAACTGCCATGGACGAAAAGGGACTAAAGCACAAATTTAAAAAAAAAAACCAAAGGCTCTCCGGAGTGGTGCTCCACATATTGAAACTAAATGATAAACAAAGATAATAGGTATAGTGTTTCACACCTTGAAAACTAAATAAAAAAACAAACAATGTTAGCGGAAGTGGTGCTCCACCCCTTGAAAATTAAACAAAAAAAGACTAGCGGGTGAGGTGATCCACTCTTTGAAAACTAAATAAAAAAAGGCTAGCAGAAGTGGTGCTCCATGTCTTGAAAACTAAATAAAAAAGGCTGCGGGAGTGGTGCTCCACACCTTGAAAAAAAAAATCAATTAAGACTAGTAATAGTCAATTCATAAAGGAGAAACTTCATGCCTTACATGCTCTCTGTCCATGGAGAAGTATGCAAAATAATAAAGGGTCTGTACTGTCAAAACAGACCCCTTTGCCGTCCATTGAGCTCTATGCATTGAGTATAGAGCTCTCAAAAATTCAATGGTGATATTTCATGATTTAAGAAAGAATGATACATGATTTTCATGTTAATAAGCTCTAATTTAATTCATGAAAGCAAAATAAGTTGGGGGACATGCTCCCCATGTGAAACATACTCCAAAAGCACTCCTAGTGCTTAAGTCCACTTCAAAACTCACTAGATGAGGTTTATGGCTCTTCATGCCTTCCACCTTTATAATCTTGTGTAAAAATTCGCAAATTAATGATTTCTATGTGCATATCATGTGATATGATACAGTTCAAAAGTTCTGTGACCTTAAAGGAATGCATTAAAAAAGGAAAGAGAAAATAATTAATTAATCTAACAAATAATTTTCTGGTCAAACAAAGTCACTTAGAAATTTTCTAGACTCAAAACAAGCCAAAAATTAATTTACTGATAATCAAATAATGTAATCTTAATTTTCTAGGTCAAATGGTCAATAAATAATCTACTTAGTCAAAGAAAATGAATTAAACAGAAAATAAATAAAAAATGATTAAAATTATAAAACAGACAAAAATGATGTTGTCTTCTCTATCGCCCCATCTTCCTGGTGCGAAATCCTAGCCATCCATGTTCCCCTCTACTATGCAGGATCAACCTGCTCCACTTCTCGCTGGGCACAAGCCACAAATCCCAACTGATACAATGCCTTAGTATGAGCCACCTGGTCCAGCTGGGCCGACCCACGTGTGCGGGTCCATGTGCACTGCTCAGAGCCTCGTCAACTGCCTTATGCAATGTGGCCATTCCATTCGAGCTGTTGATAGTGCTTGGACCACCCTCTTGGTGTGGCCCAGGTCTATGCAAGATGGATCACCTGATCTGCCTGGTTTGACCACTTGTTCATCAGGTTTAACCAGATTAGACCTGAATCAGGGCCGGTCTAAGCCAGACTTAATTGGTTTAGCTGATTTTAAACTGGTTCTACCCAGTTTGCTTTAACTCAGTCAATTTTTGGTGATTTACAGCACTTAATTCCGCTTTCTTCCACTTTGTTTCACATCAACGAAGAGACTGGCAGGTAGTTGTAGTTCTTGTATGTGTGGATAATATGGCTGTCAGTCTGTTAAAACTTTTAAAAGATAACTTGGCAAAGGAATCTAAGATAAAGGACCTTTGTCTTTTAAGATATATTCTTTTTGGAATTGAGGTGGCCATATCCAAAGGAGAAATACATATTTCACAAAGGGAGTATACCCTAGATGTCTAGAGGAGACTGAAAATTTGGTGAGCTAACAAGCTGATGCTCCAATTCAAGTAGGTTGAGAACATGTGATGGTCAGCCTCTATCAACAGCCAAAAGGAGAGATTTCAGAGGATTGTCAAAAAGCTAATATACTTGTCTCTTACTAGACATAATTTCATGTGCCACAAACGTTGTGTCAATTTATGCATGCTCCAAGTATAGTCCATATGCAAATTTTTGATCAAAATGTGTCCTAGGCAAGGATTGCCATCTCGGATCTCGGCTTCGTCTCAGGGGAGTGAAAGAGAAGAGATCTCGAAGAGTTCTTGGAAAAATCTCGGGAGATCGGATCTCGAATTCTCGGATCAAAATGTATATATGTATGAAACATAACATAATATCTTATAAAAATAGGAGTACATCAATGAATTTTTATGAAAATATATAACACATTTTGTACGTCAACTGTGTGAATGAACAATTACAGAGCATTTTTAATACCAAAAATATGATCTTGTGCTTCTAAAATATTTAAACTTGTATATAATCTTATTTAAAAATTGATGTAACACATTTTTATGTGATAGTATAAGTGATAGTGAAATATATTAAATATGTTTACATTATCATAAACGGACCCAGAGTAGTCGCGAATCGACCTCGTCTATATGGGACAAGATCTCGGCGATCTTGTATCTCGGCCCCTTAGCGAGACCGAGATTCTCGCAAGATCTCGCGAGATCTCGGCGAGATGGAAAACCATGGTCCTAGGAGAAGCTTGTTGTTTGCTAAGCATGAACATTTAAATATAGAAGGTTTCTAGATGCTGATTGGACAGGATCTTAGGATGATCGAAGGTCTACTACAGATTTTTGTATCTATTTAGCTAGAATTTGGTTACATGGAGTAAAAAGCTATGTGCAAGATCAAGCACGGAGCCATGGCTCAAGTAGTACCAGATTTATTTTGGTGAAAATTCTCATGAGAGATCTAGTAATGAAAGTTGAGGTTCTACCGAAGTTGTATTATGACAACAAAGTTGCTATCAACATTGCTAACAATCTTGTTCAACATGATTGTACCAAATACGGAGAAATTGATACACTATTTTGAGAAAAGTTAGATTCTGGAGCACAATGTCTCCCTTGGATCCATTGTTCAACAAAGTGGCAGATGATTTTGGGTCGGAAAAGGGAAAACTCATTGTGCAAAGATCCTGCATCTCTATCGTCTGATGCAGGAAGATCTTTGTGATGTTTAGGAGTATTTACATACTCTAGCAATATTCACTCAATCTATTTCCTCGTGTATCCTTGATGTGCGGACCAACTTCATATACCCTCCTAGTTGCGAGGGTTGCATGTAAGAGAGAGAGAGAGAGAGAGAGAGAGAGAGAGAGAGAGAGAGAGTCATGACTAGGTCCTAAAGATAGTTGATTGACTTATCTTTGGCTAATCTCAAGAACTCATAATCCTAATGGGTCTATTAATCAATCAACACAATAACTAATAAATGCTATCTAATAATTAATATCTATTAGTCACTAATGAGTCAAATCAAATAGGAACATCCAACAGTTTGATTTATGTTGATTAAATTCTTATATCTTATCTTCTATGGTCTATTTATCTTTCTTTTGTTCCAATATCAGGTTGCCCTTGGGCTAACTATGAAACTTCTTCGTAGTAAATGAATTGCTTTTATAATTAATTTATTAATTCATTGATTATGGATCATGCCAAGCAAATATGCCATGACTATTAGATGGTTCTAGAGATGTCAGTGTTTCCATATGCGGTTATGGTGTATCTATAGGCTGTCATCCATGCATCCCAAAAGCTATACATTTGACATGATTCATTTGTCAATTTAACACTGAATCTAAATGAAGTCATGCTTATACACACTCTCCTGAAGAAATCTTTTATTGATATATTTTGATCAAGGTCAGAAATTTTTAGTACGACATATTCGTTCTTGTGATATCGAGAGTGGATTATCTTTAATCGAGCCTACGACTAAATATACTAGGCTTGTAGGAATCATTATGAGCCCTTGGTATAAAATGATAAAGATCTTATACAAGACATTCTTGATATTCTAAGTTTAATGGCCAATCACATAACTGAAATCACAAAACCACTTTTTAAAGTATCATATAATTATATAGTGTTTCAAAGGTAGATTGATTTAATGAACAAGTTCTTTAATGAGCACCTCTATTGTATCCATAATGTCTCTATACAAGTAGTTATAAGATCAACTCTGCCCATCATATGAACAAATAATAGTGCACCAGTATATATGGTTAGTCTATATCGAGTAACTTAACACAATATTTAGGACATGCACTTATAGAGAATCAATCTCATTATCACGGTCCAACCAACTCTTATTGTAAAAAATTATAGGTAAGCTGCAAGCATATGTATTTATATTATTTGATACTACCTTAAAGCACAATAATATTGTGTAAAATATTAATACAAGATATTCAATTAGTAATAGTGTCATCACTAATGTGATTGACTTACATGACCAATTAATAACGACATGTTCAGGCTATGCAAGAAGAATATTCTCTTCTTGAGGGGGTGTTGTAGAAGTGATTAGTAGTTTAGGTTAGGGATAGAGAATTATTTCATGTGTATGTCTTCTTTATTTCTTGCTGTTTATGTTAGTACTAATGTTGGTCCTAATATGTTTTTTTTTTGCTGTTAACATAGGAATGCCACCAAAAAAAACCCAAAAAAAACAGAGGTAACCTATTGGTCCATATTGTAGTAGCCACTAGAGTTGTAGCTTCTCATTGTTTACTTTTTGTTCGTGTATGTTCTCTACAAAGATAAAAACTTACATGTGTGGGGAAATAACACTTGCAACATTGTCAAGTTGTCAAAGATTAGATATGATTGAGATGAGAGAGGAGTGGACTCATCTTAGATGCTAAGGCAAGCACCTAGGTGGTAGAGGCATTATTAAGGATTTTTATAACTTTTATTGAGGTGTCAGAGAGAAGGTCTTGAGCCCTCGAAGGCTTGCAGGGATTGACAAAGCCTTTGGGGACTCTTGTTTATTTCGTTTATTATTTTTGCTTGATGGGAAGATCCGATGATAATGGTGCAGACAAATTGAGCTGAACAAGATGTTGCTTTAGCTATGTTTGTTTAATTTTGTTCAAACTCAAGTTTGGCTCTGTAAATTAATGAATATGTTTGACTCTTTTTCGAGTTTGGTTTGTTATGATTTCAATATTTTTAGCTTGAATCATTGTACTATTCATTTAGTTGATCAAGTAGAGTTAAAACTTGAATCCAAATGGAAAATCGACTTGAGCACTATCCAAGCCAAGGAAGGCGGGGTCGTGAGTCAGGATTGGGTGGCATGGTCTGACCCAATTTTTCAATAAAAAAATTCAAAAAAGAATGTAAAAAATGACAGAAAATTAACAAAATTTTTGAAAAAATAGGAGACATGTACTAAGAATATTTGCATTCATTTTACAAAAACTTTACTTGTTCTACCTCTTCTATATGGATTTTATACTCTTCCTATGACATTGTAGTGTACATAGACTGGTACATAGTGTCATAAATATTATATTTGGGAGTCTCTCGTACAATTGTCCTAACATCGGAATTGGGTCCCAAAAAACCTTTAAAACAACTCTTAAAGAGGGGCTTAGTCAAAATGTCCAATGATGATTCATAATTCATCCCTCTCCACTTTTAGTCGTATATAATGAACTAAGAGCCTTGGGATGAATCATATTCATAGGTGAACTATTCATATCCATTGTATTGATCTCTACCCTGTTGGGTATGTTGTACTCCTCCACCTTGCGGCCTCGCACCATGGTCTATATCTTGGATCGCATGGGTGTACTGCTCTTCTCTGATGAAACGTTTAGCTGTTGTAGATGTTGTCCTCATATCCGTGGACCTCTGTCTATTTGAAGCGGTGCCTTCCTACTTTTGGTGTCCCACTCCATCATCGTTGCTGCTCTTCGAAGAAGAATCGTCCGAAGTTTAATATTGCACTTGGATGTTGGGCTCTGGAGTGTCTTCTTGATCCTCGTCATCTGTCTCTACATTTGCTATGTTAAGATGATCAGTTAAAACTTGCTTACCATTTATTTTACTCTGCACATCTCTACTAGATACTTCATCGGTCTTTCGTAGAGGGTGGAATATGAAAATGTTGGGTGAGAGAGACATCATCGAGCACTCCTTCAGCGTATTGTCAATTTTCTAGGTTGAACTCCAGCCCGCCCATTCCTTCTTGGTCATTCACCCATGCTACTAATGGATTTCTGCCATTGAAGATTTGATCCAAGTCGATGTCTTCCTCTTGGAGCATTGGGTTCTCAGCTTAACCTCTAGAAATGGCTGCTCTCCATCTTTATTCTTCATTTTTGATTCTGCTTGATTCTTTCTAAATTTTTTAGCATGTGTCTCATGTTGTAGTGACAATAGACAAGTTGTTCAAGTCTTTTAAAAGCTAGCTTGTTTTTCTACTCTGTATTATCAAGTTAAATGTGGACCAATTCCTCTCATAGTCATATATGAAGTGATTTGGCTAAGCACTCTTATAGCTACATCAGCCAAGTCTTCATAACTCGGTGCTTTGTCATTGTCTATCCACCAATCAATTATATGAAATAGAATAAAGTGTTAAGAGATAATTAAGTTTAAGGATCAATAATGTATTCTAATAGCAGACACTGATAGATATATACTTAGACTTAGAAGCATGACGGTTCGCTCAACTTTTGTTGTACCAAAATGATTAGATTGCATCATGTAGTCATAAATCTTGTTGCAAGCTGTAATTGAGTGGTCATCATCACCGAGCATCCTTGCGATGACTCTCTTGACATTAGTAAATAGTTCATTTGTTATCTTGAATTATTGACTATAGTAATAACGGGGGTTGAAGAAGTAACCTAACAAGATACACATTTAAGTAATCAACCTCCCCCTAAATTTGAAATACACATGAATGAAATAAAAGACTAATAAAATGTACCTACTGTATTACTGTATATATTGGTTGATGTAATGTTCACTCCTACTGACGGTCAATAATGTCTCACCACTTGTTGAAGATAGACATTGTCTTTGCAATCTTGTCCTTGAGCTTTGTCAATTGTATTATACATATATCACATGTCCGCTTTTCTATCACCATCCACTATCCTTAGCACCTTTACTATAGGACTTACGATGCTCAATGTCTTCTTCACAAGCTTCCAAAAATCTTCACTCTCTATTACTTTTTTAGCCTTTCTTTCTTTTTACTTATCTATAGGATTAGCTAACCAAGTACCCCACCCCAGTGAGATGACCATGTGGCATATAGTTCTCCTTAGAGTCATTAGACTCTAAAAGGATATAGTGAGAGGCAAAGCGGGTTGCACCAGGTCGTAGAAGCTCTCTCCACTTAGTATGTGTTGGCACCCAAAAAATGTCATGACTTCCAGAACTGGCAAGTTTTGGGCAAAATACATGAAAGAAAATCGAACAGGCAAGTGTGATCCACTTTTCATCACATTTAGGGCCAATGGGCCGAACAGGCCCAATAAGCCTTATTGGGCCCGACCAGCTGGATGATGACTTGATAACGGTCAGACATCACTATCTTGTCCATCTAGCTCAAACTTGAGCAACAACGAAGTCGGATCGAAAATCCGACTTGAATTCAACAAGATAATAGGTCGAACGGTGAAAACACTCCCGAATGGCCTTTGGTAGGCTTAATGGGCCCAAATAACAAAACAAGTGGGCCCACAGCACTGTACCAGTCAAGACATTTCCAACGGTGCCTCACATGTCAAAATATGGCTTCGGACAGTAAAATGACCGTTTTGCCCTTGTGGGATTCAGGCAATCTGGGGAAGGTCCCGAAAAGTGGCACCACCGAAAAGGTGCACTTGACTTTCGGATAAACAATGACGAGTCATATCGGCAATCCGACCCGTATTTGGAAAGTTACGAGGAAAATGCGAAAGTCGATTTTCGAATGGCCTTAATAAGGGCATATCAAGTCCGAAAAACAAAACAAGTGGGTCCGTAGGGCATGTACCGATTGAGGGCTTCGCGACGTGCTACGAATGTCGAGAATCCGATTTCGGATGGTACCGAAGCAGTAAAATGACCTCTTTCGCCCTTGGTAGGTTTGGGCAATTCGGGATAGACCGATAATATCTTGGTACATCATTAAGTTAGCCAAGCTCCATATTGAGCAACATTAAAGTCGGATCGAAATCGACTTGTATTCGGCAAGATATGGGCGAAAACAATGAAAGTGGACTTCCGGGCGGTCTTTCTTGGGCTTGGTGGGCCCGAATGACCAAACCGGTGTGTCAACGATGTGCCTCGACAGAGAAACTTCACAACGGTGCCTTGAATGTCAAAATCCGACTCCGGACGAAAAAATGACCGTTTTGCCCCTATTGGGACACGAACAAATCCAGAGACGGAGGCCCATTAACGTATGGCGTCACCGGAAAGTCAGCGACTTCCATATGAACAACATCGAAGTTGGATCATCGATCCAATCCATATTCGGAAAGTTATGGACAAAGTTTGAAAAATTGCAAAGTCGGCATGCACTCAAGACGGGGCGGAGCTGTCCAAATAATTTCGAGATAGTAAGATCTATGCATGGAAACCAAAATTCTGGTGTATAGATATTTGATTGTATTCAAAATACAATTTTCAAAATTTTCGAGGGCCGGGATTGCCTTGATTGGAAAAAATTTGTCGAAACGGTGATGTACGGATAAATTGAGAATTATCAACCGTTGATATGATTGAGCACAAGTTCTACGGCCATCAAAATATGTTCTGAATTATTCTGGCCAATTTCATAGTTAATTAAATTAACTCCATCTGGAATTAATTTTGGCCATTAGATCGAGTCATCGATATGATGCGAGAAGGGTACATAGGTCTGTTGGACATGAGGTGTTCTCAATTTAAATAATAGATTCTACTTATGATCAATGGCTAGAATTGAATGGTTGAATGATCTATCCTCACCGTTGGATCTAAAAGATCAACTATCCACCATTGGATTTAACTCCCTGAGATGGAGATTAAATTAAATGCAGCCGCACCCTCCTCTCGTAACAGCATAGGACCGGGTCAAAAAAGGAGGCTGCCGCACATCATTTCCCACTTCCCCACGTTTCTCTCTCCCACCTCCTCCATAACGAGAGAGGAGTTATGAGCTCGCGGTTTTTTTTTTTCTTTTTGGAGCCCCCGCAGGAGAAGAAGAAAAAAGAAGAGGAGGATTTCGGAGGGAGGGGGCTTCGGAGCCGCGGTCATCTCTCGCCCCCATGGCTGCCAAGTCTCTGTGCGGCCACTATTGCAAATGTCCATAGGGAAGAAGAGAGCTCTTGCCCTCTGTTGCTGCTATGCCAAGAGGAGAGAAGAAAGAAGACGCTGCTGTCATCTCCTCCTCATTCCCCATGGCAGATGACTCCTCCTGATGTGTTGTCAAGACTTGCAGTTCTCTTCACGTTGCTGTGCATGGAGGAACCTATTGTTTGCCATCTGCTGCCTATGTTGCTCTTCTCTACACTTCTGTGGCTGCCTTCGCCTGTCTCCTATGAAGGAGGAGCTGAGGGGCTGCTATCGGTTTGCCACCATGCTGCCTTATCTTCTTTTCATGGTTCTACCGCCTACAGTGCCCAAAGGAGAGGCGTTCTTGAAGGAGGAGAATCGAACCCCCAGCCACTGCCTTCTTTATTCTCTCCCATGCTACTACGCCAATGGAGGAAAGGAATGGACTTTGGTTGCTGCTAACGACCTGCACAGCCAATGCCTCCTTTCCCTCTCATGTTGTAAACCAATGAAGCCCTGCTGTCCCTGATGACCTGCAGAAAAGTTGGAGAGGATCAGGAGATGCCGATGGAAACATCTTCTAGTGAGGCTGCTGCGTCTCCCACACCCGATGGAAGGTACACCTGCTGCCCGTGCTCGTACTGTTGGGATACTGCCATAGCCCTTCAGCTGCTGCTCAAAATGATGATGTGTCAGATGGCTGTCCACCTACCATCTGCTATTTCTACCATTTGCTACTTCTACCGGATGCTGCCTTCACCTATCTGAGGTGAAGGAGAAGAAGCTGATGTCCTCTGCCCGGTGCCCACCCATCTGTTGTTGCTCTATGCAGCGCATGAAGGGAGGAGAAAAGGGAGTTGATGGCTTCCCTGGATGGTCTACATGTTGATTGTCTTTGGATGCCACAGCAGTACAAATAAGAGAAGTCGTTGTTGCTTTCATTGTGAGAAGTACCCACAGGAGAAGAAGAAAGAAGAGGAGGGGGCTCTCCCAGCCCCTGCCATAGGCCGCCAGGGCCCATCTTAAATCAAAATTGTCATTTGGCCGGACAGGGTCCATGTTTATCAGAATCACCAATGCCGCCAGGGCCAGATTCTACAAGAAATTTCAAGGCTGCCAGGGCCCCAATGAAGCTCAAACAGGCCTTTAAGGCCCAATGAAGACAATCTGGCCTACAGGGCCTTAAGAAACTCAAATCGGTCATCAAGGCCTGAACGAGATTTGACTGGCCAGCAGGGCCTTCAAAAAAAAAAAATTTAATCAAATCTGAAACAAAAAAATTCTATCTAAGAGCTAGCCTATTTCACATAGGTTACCTCAAGGGACGGGCACTCGGGCATGTCCCCGGTGTGTTTAATCCCGGACGGGGAAATGGGCAAGCTCCCATCTTCTACCGATCCTTCCCCCGAAGTAGGGAGTATCAAACTCCACCTACTAAAGGAGGTATATCTCATCAATTTAAGGGGAGGTCATGTCAAAATTTCCCCTTAAATTAAAAAATGAAAGAAATATGCCGAGGAAGGATCATCCTATGTCCATCAAGGACTAAGGAAAATTCATCAATGGGAAACACGACATTTTATGTCACCCACATGTAATTTGCATTCGAATTTGTCAATAAATGGAATTTCGAATTTTGCATGCCATTATTGTCACCAGAACTTATGAAAAACCCCATTGACTTGGAGGAATGTAAAAAAAATAAAATAAAATAAAATAAATATGAAAATAACAATAATCTGGTCAAACCAGTCAACATTTTTTTATCTCAAAAAATAATTTTCAGATAATCAAAACATAAAAAAATTAAATTTTATGAATCAAAATGGCAATTAAAATAAAATAAATCAAATAAACCCAATAAAAATAATAAAATATAGCCAAATAAACCAAAATACCCCAAACATGTTAGAAACACCAAATTCATTATGTTATTCCACTGACATAAAAAATGGGAAAGAATCTGAAAATGAAAAAAATGAAGTCAATTCAAAATCAAACCCAGAAAACAAAAAAATAATTGTAGAAACGAGATCCTCGATTAAGAAAATGTGTTAAATCCTAACTTGAAATGACATTAAAATGAAATGCATCCTAAACAAAAATCACAATTTGAATTCAACCAAAAGATATCAAGTCTAATTAAAACAAAAAAAATCAAACTTTTTAAAACAAACCCTAATCAAGTTGAAACCAAATCACTCAACCAAAAGACACTAAGTCATAATCAATTTAAATCTTGAAACTCCCAAAATCTAAAAAAAATTCAAATTCAAAACCCATCAAAAATCTGAAAAAAAATGAACATCCATTAAATTTCAAACCCAATTGAAAATCCTCAACAAAAAAAATCAATTAAACAAAAACACAAATCTTAAACAACGAAACCTAATTCAAACAATTCAAATAAATTCAAATCGAATCGAACGTTCGAAACACTAAGTTTTGCATTCCATCGAAGTGTATGGGGTTATTACTCCTATGTGTTTATCGTATGGATGTATGTCTCCTATTCGCCAAAATTGCTATGGCGGCTAATCAAGGGTATTCGAGTATTCTCGATGTAATTAACATCGGATCTTCGCACCATCCGATGGGGAGAGGTCAAAACAAATTTTCAAAGAACCTAATAACCTCAACATATATTTTTATGCATACCACTGACTTAGTTAATACTGTTATGAAATACCACATATTTTCTAATAGTCAAGGCTAAGTCAAAAGTTAAATCAAAACGGAAAATGAATTTCCGAAATTTTTCCAAATTTTGAGGTTCCAACAGTATGTTTCCTTATTAAGTTAAGGAAGAAGTTGTGGTTGTAGATAAATGAGGAGGTAAATTGGGCTAACTTCACAACCCAATCTATTTGAGGATCCTTGTAGATTTTCTTTTACATTAAATCTAAGGAATGCATAGAACACAGTCTCCAATACAATTTAGGTCTCTTGACCATCATGACATCAACATTTGATTAACCGCTTTGTATGTAGTTGCATTGTCTATGACTATTTGGACTACCGGTCCTCCCCTATCTCCTAGATAACTCTGTCTATCAAATCAAAAAGATAATCAAAGTTATTTACCTTTCCTGATGCGTCAACTGACTTCCAAAAGACGGTGCTAGCTTGATAATGTATTAGAAAATCTATCATCGTCTTTCTAGTTATACCTGTTAAGAAGAATACGAATAAATAAGATATAATGTATAAGAAAGTAAGTAAAACATTGTAAACTGAGGTCATCGGGTCTAGCCATCCGTAATCAATGTATAGTCTCTTTCATCCTAAATCCCTTCAAAGGATTCAGCATACTTCCTTGTACTTTCCACCTCCATAGAAAAATATACATTGTATATCTTTGTAGGTTAGGTTCGGGCACTCCTCTTCAGACATTGGTGATGGTGTTGATCATGTTCTCATAATATAGTCCCTTGGAGGCATTCGCCAGTATGCTATGATGGAAGAACCGCCTTGATGTCTCATGTTCAATATAGTTTTTGCTTAATTTCAAGTTATTCAACGCCGTTGTTATTAATGTTTGGCGTTGCTATGGTTGAATGACAACAGGATCAATAAGACCCATTCTCAAGTTGTTATCTCGAGTGAGATCATGGATCTCCTCCTCCTCCACAATTTGATCCTTTTCCACTGCCTGGTCCTTGACCGATTGATCTACCAGTGCGTCACAAGAAGTCTTTATCAACGAATGACTTCTAACTTGCCTCCATAGCTCGGTCATGTTCCTCTATTTTTCAAAGATGATAAGTAAAGAAAGTAATCAAGTGTTTTTATGATTAAGAGATGCATACCATCTTTAAGGCCTATATCACGGCAAATGTACGGATGTTGTTGTCCGGCCTCTTATATATATATGGAATGTCTTGCCTGTTTGGTGATTTCTTCCTAAATGGTATCATTGTGCTACCTTGAAGTTTCCTTTGTCCCTTCCAATTCTAGTAGATGTCTATGGAATTATACTTTTACCTCCGACGAAGGATGGGTGCATGTTGCTCTTCATTTCGACAAGGTGGTGTTTTAATATAAAAATATCACAATGCATAGTTTTATCACAGTATTTACATTGCACTTTCTTGACTATGGAGATCAAAGTGCAAAGTGCTCAATTTGGATCATTCCGGGTCAACCCAGAAATTTTGGTATCACAGTTTGGAGAAGACATAGTTAATCAAATTAATCAAGTGTTCCTTTATTTTTCAAAGATGGTAAGTAAATAAGGTAATCAAGTGCTTTTATGATTAAGAGATGCATACCATGTTTAAGGTCTATATTATGGCGAATGTCCGAATGTTGTTGTCTAGTCTCGTATATATATATATATATATATATATATATGGGATGTCTCGCCAATTCAGTAATTTCTTTTTGAATGGCATCATTGTGCTACCTTGAAGTTTTCTGTCCCTTCCAATTCTAGTAGATGCCTATGGAATTGTGCTCTTACCTTCGGTGGAGAACCGATGCACATTGCCCTTCATTTCGGCAAAGTGGTGTTTTAATATTAAAATACCATTATGCATAGTTTTATTACATTATTTACATTGCATTTTCCTGGCTATGAAGATCAAAGTGCAATGTGCTTAAGTCGGATCATTCTGAGTCGACCCAAAAATTTTGGTATCATAGCTTGGAGAAGTCAAAGTTAATCAAACTAATCAAGTATTTAATTAAACAACCAGAAATATTAAGTATAATTAAAATATAACCACTAATGAACTAAATAAACATTAAGCAAGTAATTAAGAATTAATGAAAAATACTTAAATGAGAGCTTGAAGCAATATGAAGGGGTGAGAATGGGTGAGGGGTGAGAATGACGCCAAAAATCTAAAGAAGAGATGTGAGGGGTGGGAATAGATGAGGTCCTTTGGGGTCCTTATATAGGCCTTCAAGGGACCAAAGAGGTACTTAATAAGCTCACCCCCCCTCCCCCCAAGGAAAAGCAAGTGGGGGGAAGCATCTGCAGATCCCCCAAAGGGGATCACAGGGTCACGCCGGGTTGCATCAAGTCGCGAGCCCTTTGCCGGGTCAGGCCGACTCATAGTTGTCAAGGCGACAAGGTGCCCAAGATGTTGAAGGGTACCGATTCCGCTTAGGCGACAAGGCGGCCGCTTAGGCGTCGTTTAGGTGGTCAAGGCGATATTCAAGGAAGGTTGAGTCGGGAGGTTGTTATATATAAAAATAAGCATAAATATAATTATATTTTTTATGTTATAATTGAATATGAGTGTTTTATCAATGCACATAAGTAAATATGATGTGTGTGTGAAAGAGAAAAAAGTTAAATAAATTTTTATAAAATTTAAGTATATAACTCATTTATGATTATAAAATTTATATATGTGTAATATTATAAGTGATGGTAAAATATTGTTATAATATTATTAAATGGGGAAAGCACAGAGTAGTCGCGGATTGACCTGTGCGGTCAGGTCGCAGGGGTTAAGGGGGTAGCGCCCCTTGTGGGGGGTTGTCAGGGGGCGAAGCCCCCCGAACTCAAAAAAATATGTAATAGTATAAGTGAGACAGAGAGAGAGAGTGAAGAAAGAGCTGAAAAGAAACTTAATTAAGTATATAATATATGTTTATAATCATAAATCTTAAATATGTATGATAATATAAGTGATAATGCAATATATTAATATATTCAAACTATCATTAAATTAGTGTCCCTTGTGAGGGATATCAAGGGGAAAAATCTCTCGAAATTAATTTTTTAATGATGTAAAAATACCCAAGGCGCCTAGGCTGACGTCTTGGACGCCTTGGCCGCTTAGGTGGGCGTCTTGGGCGCCTTTTTGGCCACAGACAAGGCGTCCTTGGAAAAGTGCCTTGCCGCCTAGGCAGCACCTAGGCGGGCGCCTTGAGAACTATGGGCCGACTGGATCCCAATTGGGCCGGTCAGCCCATTTTCCAACTACATTGGGCCTGGGCCATGACCTAGGATTCCATGATTCAAGCATCAATTTGGGCTTAGTCTGATCTCATCTATAAAGTTTATATTTAAGCTTAATCCGAGCTTAGTACCCATTTAAAAGTTTTAATCAACACTTTATAACTAATTTCATTCTCTTAGTTTACTTCTTTCAAACAAAATTTTTAATCAAGTAGTCAATCAAACATTTTATCAAGTACGTAATTAAGTTGCTCATGAGTGTTATCGATACAAACATAGAGCCACCGAAGCTCGGTGCGCTAAATAAGTTACTCCTGTAGTATAATGAACAAGGCAAATAGAGTATTTGAGTGTACCAGGTTTGCATCCTTATTGGGAGGCCATAGCAGTGCACCGCAACCTTGGGTGGGCTTCTATCCAGCAGCCTCTTGCATGTCTATGGCGGCTCCCGAGATTGCTGCAGACACCCTTGTAGGCAGCGGTGACCACAGGCTTCATGGCCGGAGTGAAGGTGAGGAGGGGTTGTCTCGCCTCATCTTGTCAGCTAGATGGCTACCTCGACCACCTCTGATAACATTGGTAGATAGTGATCACAGATATTATATAAAAAGTGAGGGACTAGTGGTTTTTCTTTTTTCTAAGAGCATTTTCTTTACAAACACATTCAGCTTATGATTGGCAGACTGTTTTAACAGCTTTTTGAACTCTTTTATGGAAAAAGTTCTAATATACTCCAGTAAAAAAACTCCATTAAACTTTTCCCAGCTATTTCTTGCTTCAGTTGCTAGTTCTTTGTTATTCCTACATCAATCTCAGTACCTTGTATTATATATTCTCACCTTTAGTTCAGACATTAGTATAAGAACGGATTGAGAATATTGCATCCACATGCTTATTGTGAACTTCGGATGTACAGAAATGCAATTTGGAAATAGTAAAGTCGTCTGAAGCATATTACAATGTAAAATAACAAGTAGGAATTTCGTTCATTTGCATCGAATTGGTTTCAAGACCCTACAAACTAAATGGAACTTGAAATCTCAAACGAGCCCGCTGGTCTGATTGGATTCATCCGTTTGAAAATTGAAAGTATATTCGACTTTTTTTTGAGAAAATCAATCATGGTTCTCAGCTGGCTAACGGGTAAGTCCCAAAGTTGCCCAACACAAAGCGTCACCTTTTGTTGTTAATTAACAGGAAATTCTGGTCATATGTTCCTCTTCATATTTTGGGGGTTCACGTTTTCATGATAGCTCCTTTGACAGGTGTACATGGTGGAAATGCCGAAGTCAGAATTTCTACAACATCAAAGCTTACGAAGTTCATACTCTGATATCGGCCACAACCGGTCGTTCTTCTTACTCCGAGGATGGCTGACCGTCTTTTCTTTTCCTCCTATCCTCTGTGTAACACATCATTCTCGACACGTAACAACCATGAAATAGATAATTATCGTTGTTGTAAAATAGCGTAAAATATACCATAACTAACCGATATCTTCGCTATAAGAGGTATCAATTTTTCGGTAGATGCGCTCTCCTATAGGAAAGAATCATTTTTGCTGTAATAAAGTTTAACGATTACTTTGAAGGCCCGTTTGGCATCATATTACCTAGGGGATAAACTTGATTATCTTCCAAGTTTTGGGGGGATGAACCAGGGTGATCCCCAAATTAATCTTTGCACCGAACGGCCCCTAATAGATGGACGCACTTTACTGCGAGAGCCTCAAATGTCACGGCATTCTAACCATAAAATGATGGACCAAATGACCAAAAATCATCTATGATGCCTCGTTGTCGTTGCCTCGTTGGTCTCGTGTGAACCGGCATGAACTCTGCAATCTGCAGATTTTCTTTGTTCCGCTTAAAAATTCGAGTTGCATGGTGCTTGTGTCTCGAGCGTTTTCGTTGATACTCGGGGCTTAAAAGCCATCTATTTTTGTAGAGTCTAATGCAGATAGGGTGCATGCCCATGCTTCATTGCAGACAAGTTCAATGGTCGGAGGACGTCCCCTTCACAGCCCGGCAGAACCCAATCCACAACCCCAACCCCATGGGCGAGGCCCCTTTCAACCAGCAGCTGCTTGCGCAGGGGGCGGACCACCCAATCGCAAGGGGAGGATCCTTTGCTAGCAACCGGAAGGGGACCGCTTCCTCGACAGCTCAGGTGTCCAGCGGATGGGCAGCAGGCAGCGCTCAAGTGGCCGAGAGGGGAAGGTGTGCGGGGCGGACAGCCCACCTACCTGTTCTTGCGCTTCTCGCCGGAGAGGGAGGGGGGCTTACGAGACCACCGGACACCGCCCGCGGGCTTGTCCGTGTCTGGCACGAGCGCTGCGGAGGACCAGCCAACCGGACGCATTAAACTCGAACGCCGCAACAGAGAGAGGGAGGGAGAACGGCGGAGAGATAGGGCGGCGCCACCCTGCTGACTTCTCGAGACCCCGCAGCCGCTCGAATGTCACGTACGCACAAAAGAGCAGCGGCAGCAACACATGGCTACGGTTCAACAGTGAGAAAACTATCCCCCCTTCTCTCTCCCTCAAAATCTCTCTAGATCACTACCGTCCAAGCTGAGCGATGGCGATGGGCGCCCTCTCTCTCTCTCCGGTGGTGTCCGGACAAACCCATGCACCGAAATCATCGGAGAGAAGAACCGCCGAAGTGATGAAGAGAAACCGGCGATGGCGGTCTGCTGTTTGACAGATACCTGTTCGTGGAAGACAACGAGATCTCACCGGAGACGGAAAAGGTGCGTAGTCGGCGGGCGGGATCCTGGCCCAGTGCACCCGTGCCGGTCGGGGGCAAATTCGAGAAGAACGGGGCACGGACCGGTTTGGCGAGGAAGACGGGGAGGGAGGCGCCGCCGGCAACGCAACAGTCCGATCGGAGGCCGACGGCGGCGGCGGCGGCGAGACGGCGACGCCGATGGGCGGAGGGAACCCCCTGTCGACAGCCCGGTTTAAAGGACCGCGTGGAGGTCGCTCGACAGGCCCCTCTTCCTCCTCCTCCCTGTCCCCATCGCTGGACCGCGCAGAGCTCTCGAGCGCCAACCGGGATTTTACTCTTGGGAAGCTCGGATGTTTGTCTTGGCAAAAGCTGGTTCTGCCGTGGTCCCCGTCCGATCCGCGCGCAGCCACCGCCTTGAAGGCAGGCAAGCAGGCAGATGTGGATAAGCAAGTTGGGTGTGCCCCCCACCCCTTTCTGCCATTTGAACCCGCCCGCCCGCCCGCCGCTCCGTCTGCTCCGCCGCCTTCGGCGGAGAGTCCCCTCACCACCGCCACCGCATGCCCGCCACCAGAGCCCTGCTCTCCGACGACGGGAATAGACTAACCAGCGAGCCACCAAGCACATAATTCCCCTCGCTGGAGCCCCAATTCCGATGCTTATCTGCACGTCGGCATCATCCGACAACGACCGGAAATCTTCTAAAGTTCTCCGTCCCCCACAACACCACATCTTGTCCCTCCACCCCCTTCTCTGTGGGGACAGCTTCGGATCTTGACCGCCGATCATCTCCCTCAGAAATCCATTATCCTTCCGGGTTAACGCAGTCAATCAAACGCAGGTCGGACGACCGGGTAAGGGTTCACATTCACCCGCTGGTTTTATCTTGTCAATCGGCATCAGCGAGCACAGTAAGAACAGGAGGATATATATACATATACAAATGAACGGTGGTGACTGGGGGGACGCTTAAAAGGGCTAGCTGGCTGATAAAAGGAAATGTGACTGGGGATGGTGGAGATCATAATCGACTCCAGCTCACAGGGTGGGAGGAGGGGATGATCAAGGTGGACAACAGGGGAGGAAGAGAGATTCTCAAATCCCCTAATGACCCGGGAAAGAGACCTCCGACGGGGTCCCCCCTGTTAACAGCTGGTTTGGAAAATGTCTCTCAACCTCCACCGGGTATAAATTGACATTTCTTTCACAAGCCCACATGCAGTCCAGTGTTCTTTTCCTCAGATCTTTTTATAGCTTTTACATTTTTACGCACAGGAACACTCGTGAACAATCATTGAAGAACACCTCAAACTGAAGTAGTAGTAAATATCATGATAACAATTAACAACAACACGATGACATTGGAGATGATGTTCAAAAACATCTGAACCTCCCCGAGGCCCATCCCTCATCATGTTACATCTTACATGCAGTGCCCAAAATCTTTGCACCACAGGATGCCATTAGTCTAATGAAATTTTACAGCTGGTAGTACTTGTAAGAATTTCCCAAAAGAATAAGAGTTCCCATAAAAACAAAGCAAATGGAAGTAAAGAAAAAGAGATAAATTTAAGCAGCCTCTAGGACCTAAAGACTGTTAGTGCAAATCTCCGTTCCCACGCCGCTTGGCAAGTTCTCCATATATACAAGGCTAGTGTGCTTGCTTGCTTGCTCTGATCACAGTTCAATTTTCATGTGAGCTGATGGCGTCGAGCCTGCACCATGGAAGCAATAAGATGGATTTCCCACCATGACCTTGCAATTCAAGCTGTGGCCAAAAGGATGGTACAATTCAACTTGTCTTACCATGGAAGGTCTGAGAGGAGAATGCAGTCTCCTGATTCTGCACAAATCCCATCTGAATGACACTCTGAAGATCATCCTCCCATAATGCCCCAAGCTGTAAAAATCGGCACATTCTTCAGCACATAATATCTCAATTACCAGAATTGCTTGCAGACAAGTCGACAACAAACAAGAATCCGGGAGTATACCTGAGAAGCAGCGTCAGAAAATCCATCTATGGAGTGTAACTGCATATTCAGTGCTCGGCGCGACGAGGTCTCCAATGGATTCACAGGGCACTGTATCTCCAATCCATTGGACACAATGCTCTGGAGAGCTGCCTCCTGATGCGGAGGTTGTTGCGCAAAAGAAAATGCTGGACCTGATGTCTCCAATGGATAAACTGAGTGTGGCAGGGATCCGCACTGCTGATGCATCCGTACAGGCAAGCCAAACAACCTGATTTTAGTATCACAACAAGAACACAGCATAAACAAGATGAAGAGGTGGCTCGAATTGGGTTCATTACATCCTTGGAGAGGAGACTCTCTGTGTTGAAGTCCAACCGTGGGTTCACAGTGGCCAATTTCATCGAGAGGAACTGCAACAGATTCATGAGAAAACTCAGAACCTGGTGAAAAATTCAAACTGAATGCGGAGTGCAATGGACATCTCAATGGGCTACTTCTATGGTATCAATACCTCAACTTGGCGCTGCAAAGACTGGACATAGTTTATGATCTCATCAAGCATGAGCGCTTTGCCGGTCACCTGCAATCAGGATTCCCAGAATTAGATCCTTGGGTTCTTCAAACCATCTCAGTGAGCAAAGGGATTTTCAACTGAGAAATTCCCTGACTACCTTATTGCATCCTGGAACAAGATCTTGAAGGAACTTCATCCTCTGGCTAATCTTCTCTCGTCTAACCTGAACGAGGTAAATTTTTTACGTCAGATGATCGAAAAGGCAGTAGGGTGAAAATCACAGGCCGTAAATCCTCAGATGTACCGAAAAGATTTCAAATCTCCCTTACCCTTTCTGCAAGGCTGTGGCTGTCAGTTGCCTGGCCTCTTCTGGCCCTAACATGAATGTAATCTTGTTTGGGGGGCTCTGGTGGTTTAGAAGAGTTCTCCTTGCCTTGTTTCCGGCTACCGTCGTCACCATTCATGGAATTATTCTCCTGCTCCGTCTTCGGCTTGACATCCTTCTTTGCGGCCCCGTTGCTATCGGTTGGTTTGCTCCTCTTGGCATCGAAGTCCTCTTCTGCCATCTGCAGGGTAAACGGGCGAAATCCCAGGTTTCAGAACGCTTCCGTTCTCAACAACGCAGAAATGGAAGAGAACCCCAGAAGGAAAAGGTTACAGCAAAATAAAGATGGAGTCTTTGAGGAGAATTCCGGGACCTTAGGTGGATCTTTGACGGAAGGTGACTGGGGGATGTCCTTGGCCTTGCCCTTGGAGGCAGCCTTTCTCTTCCTAGCGTTGCCGTCGTTGGGGCCCCGTGATCCGGTTACAGCCTCGCCGCTGTTCATGCGCGGCTGCGACACCGACGACTCCTCGCGGGCTGTGCCGCCAAGTTCGCCGTCGTGGGGCGTCGAAGACCTCGAGAACCTGGCGCCGAACTTGGGCCCGAAATCGGCCTCCAGCGGGGAACCCTCCAGCGGCGTTAGCTCCTTGTTGTTCTCGCCGGAGGCCATTGGGGCTCCGCCGGCCTTCAGGGACTGGCTGCTGGAGACCCTCGATAGATTGCCGGTCTCCATAAAGCCGAACTGGGTGCCATAGTTCCGGTTGCCGAAGCAGGAGAACTGGGCGGCCCTCTCGGCGAATTCCGGATCTGTCGCGAACGGCGCTAAGTGCAACGGCAGGCGAGGAGGCACTTGGGCGTGGCCCTGAACGTGGGACATCCCCGCCACGGCCGCACTCCTAGCGAGATGGTGGTCCATCATGGAGAGATTGAGCTTGGGAGGGGAATTCAGCGGGGTGCTGTAGCAGGAGGTGTTGGCGCTGCGGTTGCCGCCGCCGCCGCCGCCGCCGCCGCCCACATACTGGTGGGACTGCGGGGAGATCTCCCCGGAGCTGCAGATGCTCCCGAGCCGGCCGATCAGCTCACGGATAACGACGCTGTCGGCGGGGGGTGGGGGAGGCGGGTTGGATGGGGAGGACACCATGGAGCTGAGAGCCGACTCGAACTGGGAGCTCTGGTCGATGGAGCTGTCCCAATTGAGGTGGAGAAAGCACGGCTGGAGGTGGTCCGCGGCGGAGCTGCCATTCATCACGGCGGGAGCCGCCTGCCAGCTGAGGCCCGGGGGGCACTCGAATATCTTCTCCTCCTCCATGTCCGCGCGGGTCAGAGATCACAAAGGCGGGACCTTTGAGAGAGAAGGAGCTCTTGCTCTCTCCAGCAATGGGAGCACAGAAAGGGGGGGAGGGGGTGAAGAACCCAGATGGAGGAGACCCCTAAAATGAGCGAAGCAGTGGCAAAAGAAAAGAGCTTTTTGAGAGAGAGAGAGAGAGAGAGAAGGGGGGAGGGGATGTTTATGATGAAGGAGAAGAGGAGAGGAAGAAGTGGGGGATAGAGGAGGATTTGTAGTGGAGGAATGGGGGGTGGTAGGGGGGGCTACGAATATAAAATTGTTGACCCAGATGGTAAAGCTAGTAAAAATGGAGTCTTCGTAGAGGAGGAGGAGGAGGAGGAGGAGGAGGAAGGGGAGGGGGCGGCGGCTCTGGCTCTACCTCGCCGCGATCGGCGGCGAGGAGGTGCCGGGCCTCGAACGTCAAAGCAAGCCTTGCCCCCCTCCTGCTGGAAACCCACTCATCGGGATTAGCTGAGCTTCCCTGCCATGGAAGACAGGGAGGAAGGAGAGACTTTTGGGGGTAGAGAGATAGAGCAGAGGAAGGGAAGGCGAACGACAGAGACGGTGGTAGTAATATTCCCCCAGGAGGCTTCTTCGCTGGCCTTCGGAGCACCGGCGAGTGCGGTGAAAACAGGAATTGCAGGGCGGAGAGAAAGTACCGTGTAAAATCGTAGAAAAGTCCCTCCTTTTTCGATTACTTAAAATAAAGTGAAGAAGCTTCCTTTTTTATTTACCACCGTTTTCTCGGTATTGTAAAACTTTTAAAGTAATGGGAGAGAGAGGGGGGGGGGGAATATTCCGATGCGGACCGTGGGGACGCTCTTCTTATTGGTTATTTCTTTTTCTCCGTGGCACCACTCTTTTTTTTGGCTTTTCTACCAACCTTTTATTAAAAAAGTGACCAAATTATAAACATGTTTTTTTTTCTTGACAAGGTAGCATTTTGTGCTCTATACATGTAACTTGGATGGGTGTCAGTGTTTCTTTTTTCATTGAATTGTAGAAATGTTTAATGACAAAGTAATGTCCTAAAATACACACATAAATAGGTTGTTCTCAGAGGTGCAAGCGAACTAATACGTCCCCGAGTAATTTGATGCTCGACTCGTTTAAAATTCTATGGATCATTTATTATGTTAAATAAACAAGTTTGAAGAGAAAAAAAGTTCGACTTATAAATTAGTCGAGTCTGAACAGAGATGCGCTCGGCTCAATAAACTCACGAGCAACTCATTTAAATATTCGATTAAATACTCGATTAACTATTTATTTAAATAATTAAATTAAAAATATATTATATTATTATATATTTATTTTTTAATATTATATAAAATTATATATTTTTTATGTTTAAATAATAATTTAAAATATTTTTTAAATATTTGAACTTAAGTTTTAAGTAAACGAGTTCAGTCTCGAACTTGAAAGCGAGTTCGAATATGAGTTCGATTCAAGTTCGAGTTAAGTTGGCTCGTTTACGTAAACGAATTGTTCGACGAGTCAAACTCGAACTTGTCAAGTTTAAATCTAGCCGGGTTCGAACAAAACTTTTGAAAGTTCGTAGAATATCGAGTCGAATTCGAACGGTTAAATTATTGATCGAGTCAGACTCGAACAGAGCCCTGCCTGGCTCGACTCGGCTGGATTGCACCCCTAGTTGTTCTTATTGTTCCATTTGCAGGTGAATTTTTTTTTCTAATCAAGTCAGCGCTGAGGTAATTTGTTCAACTGATTCCTGCTCGTAAGTCTGAAAATACGTTGACATATTATATATAACGTCGAGCTGCAACCCACAACCGTATCCCAAACTCACACAAGAGTACGCGAGGAATATTATACACAACGCAGATGAGCTTGTTGCAGAAAGATGCAATCCTTACAAAGTATTTCTCAAAATAGAGTCACAGAAGGATACCAGTGTGCAGAACTTGTTATTTATTATTACCTTTCTTTAGGTGCATTGTTTATTGGGGAAGGTGGCCAAGGTCTAAACATGAAGCCTTGTCATCTAAAGGTGGAAAGGACAAACTTGTGAGGGGTGGGGGGTATCACTTTTCTTATCCAGGGCAAAGTGTACAGCAGTGTTTTGAGGGGGGGTGGTATCTTTCCTTGGTGTATGCTGTTGTTATCTATAGTCTGGAGCTTTGTAGAGCAGGAGAAATCAAGTAACAAATGGTTTTATATAGATGGCACAATACAATGCCCAGGGGGTGGGAGGGTGGGGGAAAGGCTTTTAAAAAGAAGGGGGCATCTTTATTTCTAATTACATTATCTTGCTTGATGCAAATAGGTTTCATTTGCAAAGAGAGAAGGGTCCTCAGTAGAGTTTTGGACCCTAAGGAAGACTTTCTTCTCATCTATTTCTTGTGTTAATTAAATAGAGGAACCAAATTCACTTTGATGAGTAACTAAGCTTAGTGATTTTTTTTTTGACTTTCTCATGAAGAGAGACATCTTTTCATCTTACTGTAGAGGAATGAAGATAATTGGGACAGCACGACTGTCTCATTTTGTCTCACTTTTACTTTGAATTTTTTTTTTGGGGGGGTTGAACCATTTCTATCCTAGATCAAATTAGTCATCCTCCCCAAAGAGGTGTGGAGTACATGAACCAAATCAGCCTGCGCTCGAAGTGACCCAAACCGACTCAAAACGGGATCAGTTGACATGTCTTGCCAAGATATAGGAGTGAGTTGATCCAATTTTATTCCCTGCCTAAACCGAGGTATCTGTCTTTACAGCCTATTCGGTAAAAGAGTTTGATTTGGGGGGATAATCTTGATTTATCTCTAATTTTTTAGGGTAAAACAGCATTATCTCCAAATTAAAGGTGTACCAAAGGGGCCTCCAAGACTCCTAGTAAAAGACTGTCATGGTAAAATATCTTCTGTGATGCTTGTAGTAGGATAAGGATTAGGATCAAATATTATGATTCAGATATTCTTCAGTTGGGAGCCGATGAGGATAATGTCTGATTTTAATTGATTAATATATTTAACAACATAAAAATAAATTTTAAATAAAAAGCTGCTGTAAATTTATGAACGCCACCCAAGTATATATATATATATTGGTGTGTACTACGGAAAAAATAATTATAATTGGACATTATTCACATATCATAGAATAAAAAATGTATTCAGAGCTGATCTTTAACAGATGCATGGGTCTTTTGGTGTCTTCTTTGGCTGACCGTCCTGGATATGATCTACTCAGAAATTTCATAATAAGATATTATCCTCATGAATATATATCTATATATATATACGACTCTAAATTAAGCAATCCAAAATTTATCCTGGTATATTAATTTACAGCCCCAACATTAATCTCACCGACGGGGATGATAGTCAATTTCAGCACACCCTTCAACGGAGAGATCTCATTATATATATACACATACAGATTTCAAATATCGACCCTAGTGTTCGAGAGAAATTCGACGCCGGATATTCAGTTGAAGCCCTCCCATGATAGAACTGCACCGGGCGTTAAATTTGCCCTGATTATTATATTAAGCTAGGAAAGTGGGTTACGACGGCAGATTAATTATCAGGTCATCAGAAGGCGGGGGGCGAGGATGTATAATTAACAAGACTGGTAGCAGGTACTTAGTAAGTTAGTAGAAGAGCTGTAGAGAAGCTGTAAAACACCCCCCCCCCCCCTTCCTTTGTTCTTTTCCTCGCTGTCTTCCAATGACAGCCCTCTGGGTCAATGATTGCCATTAAAATTCTTCTTCTTCCATCTCTCTCTCTCTCTCTCTCTTTAGTTATTTATATTTATATGCACACACACACACACACCAGCTGTGATTATTTTTCTTGGTTCCCCTGAAGAATCAAGAACGCAGGTCCAAGCAGACGGCGGTGAGGGGGGGAGACAATTTCTTTGGTTTGGACGGTTCTCTGCGCCTGGGGGGGGCGGGCAAGGAGGCTACAAGGCGGACCGCACCGTCTCCCCCTTCCTCCCGCGCTGCGCACACGCTTGGAAGGGCATGGCCCCTGCGGCTTCGCACGAGTGGCAAGGCAGGGCGGGTGTGCAGAGAGTCGGAGGGAAGGGTGAAAAGCAATCCTCTCTGCACCCTTTTCTCGATGTGTGCACCGAGAAGATCGACGCCAGTATTCTCCTCATGGATACGTGCGCGTAGATATACACAGACACGTCGGCCGACTGTATCTCGATTGGCATCTCTGCTCGTCTGAGTGTGCGGGGGGGTGAGTTTGAGAGGCACTGGTACTCAATTTCCCCTCTCATGAGAGGAGAAGTACTAGTGTAGATCGAGTAGTGGGACTCGATCCCTCATCGCCATGCAACGTAACTTGGAGTTCGGCCGTTCGATCATGTGTCGAAAAAAAAAGATATACACAAACACACACATCTATAACTTTGTTAAGATATATATATACACACACGTGTATGTCACCTCATTATCCGTTTGCGGGGAACTCTCTGAATTGTCACTAAAATACATCTGGCTTATTATAATTCAAATGAGCTCAAGCAATATATTTATCGCCGTTAATAAGTACAAATGAAGTTAATAAAGAGTCCGGATCCCCTCAGGAGGGCTCCTGAGGGGACCCGGTCAGCCCCTCTCACATGGGGGGCTGACAAGATGTGATTTGACCCCCTCAAATCACATCTTGTCAATGTCTTGTCAGCCCCCCATGTGAGGGGGCTGACCGGGTCCCCTCAGGAGCCCTCCTGAGGGGATCCGGACTCGTTAATAAAAGATGGACATAGCTAAGTTAGTCAGAGGTAAAAAGGGGCGGGAAAATATACTCACTGGTTAAGAAAAAAAGTACATAAAGTCAGTAAAATATATTGTCCTACTTATTATTGATTATTAATATATCATTTGAGCTAAATGTGGTTTATAAGCATGGCAAGAAAAGATGCTATTTGCGATGACTTAGTGGCGCCAGCTTTCAAAATATATTGAATTGTTAGAAAATATGTGCACAAAGTCGGTAAAATATATTGTCCTACTTATTATTGATTATTGATACATCATTTGTGCTAAATGTAGATTATAAACACTACAAGAAAAGATGTTATTTGCGAGTGCTTATTAGCGATGGCTTTGAAAAGCCGTTCCTAATAAGTTTATCGGCGACGGCTCGAGATGAGTCATCGCTATTGTACAATAATCGGTGACGACAGAAGATTTATTAGCAATGGTTTTAGCTGTTGTGAAACCATAATAAAAATCTCAATATAAATTTCAGGTGAATTTGTAAGTTAGTAGCGATGGCTTAATAAAGTTGTCCCCGTTGATTTTTACTGGAGACGGCTTATGCTGTCACTAGTTGTCAAAAGACGACAATTCAACGATTGTCTACCAATAGCGATGGTTGATGTCGTCATCAATATCTTTAAGTGTGCCACTGGTGACAACTTACAAACTGTTGCCGATGTTATTCAATATTAATCTAGCTCGAGCTCCTTTCTCCCTCCGCTACTCAATGCAAAGTCTCTCTCTCTCTCTCTCTCATTGCTTTCATCACCATTGGCCTCCATTGCCATCTCCATTGTCGATGCCTACCATTGTGGCCCCCTGTTGTTGCCTTCACCACCGGAT
Source organism: Cryptocoryne crispatula var. balansae (assembly GCA_036172225.1). Classification (NCBI taxonomy): domain Eukaryota; kingdom Viridiplantae; phylum Streptophyta; class Magnoliopsida; order Alismatales; family Araceae; genus Cryptocoryne; species Cryptocoryne crispatula. Next base: position 7,921,773 of record CM069929.1, on the reverse strand, counting down.
CTCTCTTCTCACGAGATCTTCAGCTTTGCTCGCCAGATCTTCTCCTTTAGGTTCCTACTAACCCTGATTAGTTAGTTGATTTTCTAAGTAGATTTTTTACGCATTTTCTTGGCTTAGAGTTTGTTTGTGTGAGAATTATCTTATCTTGATAATTTTGTTGGTGACCTGATTTGTTTATGTAGGTTTATTTTTTTGAGATTAACTTATATCTTAATTGTCCCAACTAAGACAATCCAATTTAGGGACTTTCAGATTTTCTAAATGCATGATGATGATAGGTATCGTAGTAAACCGATGTGGTACGGTTCGTTAGGCAAATCCAAATTAGTTTTTGATTTGGATTGGTTTAAATAGCCGCAAAACTCAAAAAATGATATAAAATCCAAAACAATGCCAGTTAGGCCAATCTGATTTTAGGGTATATGGTTTGGATTGGCTAAAATGACTACAAAGTCCCAAAAATGAGATAGAACCCAAAACTTAACCGATTAGGCCCCTATTTGGATTAGCTTAAACGGCCACAAAGCTCAAAAAAGGGTTCCAAACAAAATCGGCATAGGTTAGTTCAAACTGATTTCTGATTTTGATTAACTTAAGCAGTCATGAAGCTCTTAAAAATGAGTTAGAACCTAAAACACGACCGATTAGGCCAATCAAAACTAGTTTCTAGTTTGGATGGACTTATATGACCAAAAATACCGAAAAAATGGTTAGAAGCCAAACAACGTTAGTTAGGCCAATCCAAACCAATGTCAATTAGGCCAATCCAAACAAGTTTGGATTGTTTTAAACAACCACAAAACCCAAAAAAGGGTTAGAAGCCAAATTGGCCCAGATTAGGTCAATCTAAACCAATTTCTATTTGTAACTTAGATGGCCCCAAAGCCTTACAAAATGAGTTTAAACCTGAAACATGACTGGTTAGACTAATCTAAACTAGTTTCCAATGTGGATTGGCTTAAACGACTATAAAACACAAAAGAAGGAGATAAAAACTAATAGATGGCCGAATAAGTCAATCCAAACCGATTTCCACGTTAGATTGACTTAAAGATCATAAAACCTAAAAAAAAGATAGAACCCAAAACACAATCAGTTATGTCAATCTAATTGAAACTGATTTTCAATTTAGATTGTTCAAACTGAGAAGGATATTATGCAAAAATTGATATATCACAAGTATTGCATAAGAAAAAAAGTACTTATATCAAATAGAGGCACCTGTTGGACTGTATAATTCTATTGAGATGTGGGAGTCTGCAAAGGTATCTTGGTTAGGGGTGCAATCAAGTCGAGCCGAGCCGAGCAGGGCTCTATTCGAGTTCGGCTCTATCGATTATTTAACTATTCGACCTCGGCTCGATACTCGATGAGCTTTCAAAAGTCTTGTTCAAACTCAGCTCGATTTAAGTTCGACGAATTCGAGCTTGGCTCGTCGAGCTGCTCGTTTATGTAAACGAGCCAACTTAGCTCGAACTCGAATCGAATTGATATTCGAACTAGTTTTCGAACTCGAAATTGAGCTCGTTTACTTAAAGCTAGAGTTCAAATATTAAAAAAAATATTTTAAACTACTATTTAGACATAAAATATAATTTTATATAATATTAAAAACATAAAAACATAATATATATAATATATTTTAATTTAATTATTTAAATAAATAGTTAATTGAGTAATTAATCAAGTATTTTATTGAACACTTAAACGAGCTACTCGTAAACTTATCGAGCCAAACAGGTCTTGGTTCAGACTCGACTCGTTTATAAGTCAAGTTTTTTTCTGTTTAAACTCATTTATTTAACTTAATAAACTATCCGGATCGAACTTTTAACGAGCCAAGTATCGAACTACTTGTCGAGTGTATTGGTTCGCTTGCACCTTAATCTTGGTCTTTTGCTGATTTTCAAGTAAGAATTAATCTAAGTTAGGATAAAAATATTCTTTTGTTGAAGTTATGTCAATCAATGTGGGTCATAAAGGAAGAGACAGGTTAACGTTTTTATTTCCTTTTTTATAGAAGAAACGTGAGGTGAACCAAAAAAATAAAAGTCTGAAAAAAATATATCATTATGCTGACACTCAGTTTTTTGCAGATAAAAGATGACTAGAGGTTAATATTAATTATTTTATGATATGAATTTGAATTTTTAATATTAGTGTAAGAAGTCATGAATGCTAATTGTTAAACTTTTAGGTAGTTAAAATTTACAAGGATGTGGATATACCAAATATATTCATCATCAAGCACACCAAAAAAGATGGCAATGCCAAACAATGATTGTGCCCTTGTGATTGTAAGTATATTATCAAGTTTTATATCTCTTCAATGTTTGTCATCATATAATTAAGTTTGTATAACTGATACCCTTGCCGGTACATGAAAGACTTAAAGTTATAAAATTAGCTATGCTATCGACCAACATGTATTCTATGGCATCTAAATATGATGTCTTCTCTAATATGATGGGAAAAGACAAACATAAAAGAGTCAAAAGAATTGACACAGGTCCATCGCCAATTTACATTTGGGGAGAGAAGTGTGAATCCTCTAAAAATTAAAAGAAAGAGTTATTTGAACGTGTGTAACGCTTAGAATCTAAAGTTACCAAACTAGATGACAAACTCCATGAAGAGGTATACAATTTTTGTCATAAAGAAAATACATTAGATATTTATATTTCATTTTCCATCAAAGAATGCTCCCTTACAATAATATTTTTAAAATTTTCTCGTAATCTAGAATCTGATTAAGAGATGGAAGCAAAATATCAACATCGAATGTAAAAAATGTAAGTTATATTAACATCTCCATCTCCACATCTTACCTAGTTCAAAATGGTTAGACAACATATCCATATAACTGACCTTAAGTTGGAATGTCAAACACATTCCTCATCTCCATGGTCACATCTTAGCTAGTTCGGTCACAGAACATTTTTATTGAAACAGAGTTTCTACCGTTTTAACTAATTGGAAATGGGAGAATGTTTTGTCTTCTAGGATGTTGAATTTATATGTGGAAACTTACTTGACATCAAATCCCTACCATGAATTTATTAGCTCTTTTAAAAATGTATTAAACTATACAATTCTATAAAAGACGTAACCCCACTGATTTTGTAGGTGATCTCATTAGATAAAAAACTTAAATCTGCCTGACTCAATATGCTAACTACGGGCACCTGTCAAAAAAGAGTGAAATTGTAAGCTCTTCTCTTCCTACCTTCCTCCCCTCCCCCCTTTCTATATGTAAAATGTATGTATGATATAAGCATCTTCTTTGCCTTCTGAGTTCTGATTGTTTCTATCTTCACCCTATCACCCATTGACCCATTTTGGCTTTTATTTGTTGGTGTTGGCCCTGGTAAACTTTGCATTAGGTCCATGTGATCAAGTGTATATGTGAGTCATGACTCATCTGTTGACACTTGCCATTTTGCTTATGTTGGTCAAAGAAAGTAATAAGTTCAAACCAGTAGCTGTCTAAACCCAGAATACTGAGGAGGTTTTTTTGCGCATATGGATGAAAGGGGCTTTATTCAATTTTATCTATAATCCTCCAAAATATTATATGTAAGAATTATACTCTGACAAATCAAAATGGCTCCCCTGAATTAATCCAAACAAAAGAAGCTTACGAGAATGTATATTAAATTAGCTTTAAGACTTGAAGATATTTTGGGTGAGGTTGTCAATTGTCATTATACTTCATTTAGTATGATGACAAAGGAGGGAAAAGAGGTTTACGATACAAATGACAGAAAAAGAGGATGAAAAAAAACACAACATTGTATATCACCTCCCTTCCATCCCCATTAACGAAAGCTACCAACTTTGCTTGTTCTTCAACTCCTCTATTTTCTCTTCTCAGCATACTCCTCTGAGTGCCTCATAATCCAAAACCTCTCTACCTCCTCCGACTTTTGCCCAGGGATCCTCCCTGCTATCAGGTTCCATCTGCAAGCACCCACAAATACACAATGCACACAATTTTGTATAATCATGTCATCTTTCACATATATGAAAGTATGTGGAAATAGAGCTATGTGCAAGTAGAAGGATGGCATGACATCCTACAAGAACACTTGTCTGTGCTCTTGAACGGTCCTCCTCTGCCTTTCTCTATGTTTGAGATGTTACAAGTACATGCAAAATGAAACTAAGAAAGCCTATTTACGGAGTTTTGATTTTTACTCTCTTACCAAAAATGGGCTACATTTTCGGTAATATGAACTATAGGTAGAAAAATGGTGAAGCTGATGGATCTGGAGGGAGAATGTGTGGCCGAAGGCTTTCTAATCAGCGATAACTCATCAAAAATGGTGATGGACAGATACCTTGGTGAACTTTTTTATGAGGTATCAATTGTAATTGTCAAGAAGCCAAATGTCCCCCTATTTGTTAAAGATAATCATATGAAGAAAATACATGATGCCATTGGAAGTCATTTAATATGGTGAAAAAAGTATATAAATTATCTTTACATACAAAGTTACAACACATAAATTATCATTTTGTATACTTATGTTTTTGTAATTTTATGGTCATTATAGGTTATCTTCAAGGAAGATTGAGTATGTTCCTATGCACGAGGAGCATTGAAAAATGTAATTCATTAATACTTTGGTTGTGGTAAAAATTGAGAAAACAAGTTGTTAAACTTTTTTTTGTGAATGTTTATATTATCTTGACAAAACATGTTGTTAAACTTTTTTTTTACTATTTTAGCAAATGGATGATATGTGCAAAAAAATTTGATTTTTCTTAAACTAAATGAGTTGTACTCGGTTGTGAATGTTCAGTTTTGTAAAACTAAAAGAGTTGTGAATATATTGAGATATTTTTTATGAAATTTATGTGGATTTGATTTCCTAAAATTTGTGTGAAATACTTTGGTTGAATACTTTGGTTGTATTCATTGTGAATTTGGTTGCATTAATTGTAAATAGATGAATGATGTTTGTAATGTGTAAATGAAGGATGTTGATTGTGTTAAATAGAACAAATATGGCTTGTATGAATGCATGCCTTTACCTATGATTTTTCATAGGTAAATATAATACATTGTCAAAAATATTATTTTTTTATTTTTAGAGCACCACTTTTACTTACAGGAGTATCCATAGATACATGTTGCATCGTCCATATGCATAACTATTCTTTACCTACACATGTTATATATGAGGATACAATTTACCTATGTGTGTTATACATGAGAGTACAATTTACCTACATGTGTATGGATCGTAGGTATACATCGGTATTATACCTACGATTGTTCGTTGACTCGTAGGTATATGTATCTTACCATAGATAAAATATTTACTTACATGAACTAGCCCTACGGAGCTTTCTACGAGAGGGTCCGTAGGTAAATCTCGTTGCCTACGGGAAAATCGCCTTTACATATATTTTTCTTGCATAGGTAAAGGCTGAATTTGACGGTGCTTCTACCCAGCCATTGTCAATACCATTGACGATGAACTTATTTGCAATAGATTTTCGATGACTTTGAAGTTGTCGCAAAATAGCACAGGTGACATTTTTTGGATTGTTGGTGAGGGCTAGCGGCCATCGCCATCACCATTAACTCTTATTCTTGTAGTGCTAGATCACATGATTAGGGCTGGATAGTGGGACCAAAATGAGTTTATACCCAATAATTAAAAAATGGTTACTTTGTTAGAAATTTACCTGACGAGTTCTCGAGAATTGGGCAAAATTGCAAATGTCTCCATGTTGATGTATCAAACATAACATGATCCAATCGCCACCACCTTTTCTATTGAAGACAAAAGCGACATCTTGCCCTCACACAGAGGGATAAATGATTGTATTATTTAAAATCGCCAAGTTACCAATGAAAAGCTAACTTTTTATACTTTCATATTTGAAATTCTTTAGGCATTAAACACTATTTGCATTCCTCATCTGCGCATAATCCACAAAAGCTCATATAAATATATGTAAATTATTTATACTTTGCATACCATAGTCAGTCTTTCTTCAAACTAATCTAAAACACCCACATTAATCACAGAATCTAGATATTTGAAATCATCTTTATCTCCGCTTTTACATCACATATCAGACTGCTTTCTCAAATAGTCTAAAACAAGTATACATGCTCTAATGGGGTGTTTGGTTGCATGATAATTTTTTGTACACTTTCATGATAAAAAAATATATTAAAATAAAAAGTGAACCAACTCATGACATAAAATTATCATGTTTGGAGGGATGTGATAACAAAAAAGAGTAACTACCATTCATGACCAAACAAAGTGGGGGACCACAAGAAAAAAGAAAGAGGTGAGACCCTCTTTTTTTGTTTAAGAAGAAAATCACTTTCAAAACATAAAATTGTCAAGGTTGTCAAACACCTCTTTTAACAAGTTTTCTTATAATTTTTAAAAATTAAAATAAAAACCTCTATTATCATGCAACCAAACAACCCATAAGCATTGTACGGTTCAATGTACTGAATTTCAACAGGAACCTCCCCCCTTCTCCCATGTTTATGTATCCACAGATATCTGCAAATAAAATCAAAGGGAATCCAACTTAACCTTGTTTACGCACCACATGTTCTGTCGATAAACTCGATTCCAGAAGTACATGTCTACTATATATGACTAACAAAACTAAACATTGAAAGTAGATAAAACTCGTTCATATTTAACTAAGTACCTGGTGTAGATTATGTCAATTAGTACGCGCGCAGTTGGTGGGAATCTCTCCAATTCAAACAAATAATATACTCTCGGTAGTACAATAGACATACCATAGTAAAAGTGTTGTATGGGAGTATCACAAATTTGTTTCTTGGTTGGATCAGATTTTCTCCAAGATCTACACTCACAAGTATTACAGTGAATCACTATTGGAGTCCTCTAAATCAAACATATAATACCTAGGATTCACTGATTACAATACAAATGGGGTAGCAAAAAATGATGCATCTATGATATTTCTAGATTACATATATATTTTGTGAGTGTCGTCTTAGTGTATATATGGGGTTGGTCGATAGTTAATAAACTTTATCACTGAAGGCTGCTAAGAATAGAAACACTACCCATTGCCTATGTATTTGCCACTTCTTCACAGATCTGTAACACGGCTCTGCCATCAAAGTCAATCCCTCTCTGGCTCTTTCCCATGGAAAAAAAGAGAGCCCTTTCCCACATGCGCCGATTTCTCAATCTACCAGTTTTTGCAAGTAATTAAAACCGTCTGCACTTCTTGGGGGATGGGAGAAGTACACATAACGATATTACTAACTCTCCTCCCGTCATTAGTTCATTGTGGTTGAGCAAAATGGGCATATGGCATTTACCCAGCTCTCGGATCCGGAAATCCTCTCTTCTGTTCTCTGTGTGCTGATCGATATATGGCTACCCGAATGAGCAAGAGACGAGGATTCCGTAGAACTCTTTATCTGGTCCCTTGTTAAATGAGTTTTCCCTCTCTCAAAACTCATTAGTATGTTCATATATATATACATGTGTATAAATAGTCTCTTGTCTTCACATTCTGTCAGAGAAACATCTTGGTTTGACGTGACAATTAAATTGATGAGGTAGGTAGGGACACAAGGAAGGAGATTCACACAGGTACCCCTTTATCGCGGTATTCTAGGAAGTGCAGAGAAGCAAAATAATTGAATGAATCATCTCTGGAACAAGCAATATAAACATTAAGTCGGCTTCTCTCCCACTGATGAGCGCTGAGCTTCCGGCCTTGATTTCCCATCACAGATCGCAGGCTGCAGGCTGCAGGTTCATTCAATGATCCATGCCAAAATCTTGTGCAGTTCCCATGGTCAACTTGCCGCATACATTATAGTTTTGTTCTCGTCCCCGGCCACCTGTTCCTTCTTTAAATATTAGAGGTTGTATATATATGTGTATATATATGGGGGGGTGGAGGGGATGGCATGTGCCCTCCGACGGGTGGTACTTGGAACACCCGCTCATGATGATGCTGAGCTACGCAAGTTCTATTTACTATATTTGGTTTGACTAAGAAAACTAAAGCAAACCTATTTGATCAGGGCTGAGTTGGGTTGAACTTGTTTTGATTGATGACTTCAAAGCTCTTCCAAATCAAACCAAACCCAATAAACCGATTAACCTAAATTACATTGAGTATTTGTTTTAACTTAGCTATATTAATGACATTTGTATATCTTTTTCATGTAGAAGTAAATATTTTTAGAGTTCTTTAAGTAAAATTAATCATATATATATATAAACATATACTTTATATTTTAAAAAATATGATTTAAAATAAACTAAATATATATATGCAAACATATATACTATACCTTAGGCCCAGTTTCGTTAACCAAAATCAGTGTTGAACACATCAATTTGAAATTGATATTGATATTAACCGTCAATAGGTATTTGGCCATCAATACCAATGCTGAAACTCTACTATTAATGCAAATAAAGCATGCTATTTTAATACAAGTCTTTATATATATATTAATTTTGATATTGATACTCTAATTCTCAGAAAATATTTAAATTGATTTAATATTATTTTTATGCTCTAGCCAAATGGGGGCATTAGTAAGTGCCAAGGGCATTTAATTAGCTACCCTAATTATCCGAGTGATCAATAAATAGGCAAGATCTCCGATTATACCATATGTGCATATACATACAATACAACAAACATATAGCTAGCCAGTGATATAAAGACTCATTTAATTGGCTCAACAATCGTGTAAATAAGATTATGGCCACCTGTATTGCTCTGTTATTCTTAACAGATTGATTTAATCTCTTAACATAGTTTAAAATCTTCGATACCATCTTGTGTAACGACTATTTAAATTTAACAACACTGTACTAATGATCAATAATCTTTTCCAAGTAGTTAGTTATCCTCAGCCTATTCTAAGACAGAGATCAAATTTAAGTTCGAACTTCTTTTAACTCATCTCTCAAAGAATGATTAATGGAGCTAGCTAGTCGGTAGCTCAATGATTTAATTTATTAAAATAATCTAAAATTGGGGTGTGGTTACCCTGCGGAGCCGAGGATAGAGTACGTACTGCTGTTGTGTCCAAAAAAAAAAAGAGTACGTACTGCTGCAGTGGTCCCTAGCTCCCCGCGAGCGAGCGGTATCGATTCAGGAAGAAGCTCACGCGGGTACGTTTCTCAGCCTGGGCTCGCGACGGAGGAGCAGCTTGATCGATCGATCGATCTGCCGCAACGCAACACACCCAATAAATATTCTGAGGCCGGTTAGATACCTGACACACCCACACCTACCGCTTAGAACAAATCTTAATCAATGCCCATATACATAAACATGTACATATATATATATATCTCCGTCTCCTTTCTCAATCATGCATGCTGTTTCTGAATGCTGTTCACCCCTCCGCCGATCGAAGAGCTGCGCGACAGAGACCGGAGCATGCATGCATAGCGGCAGCGACAGCGACCACAACATTATCGTCTGCGGGTGTACAGGGCGAGGGGAGCAGCGTCGGCCGTGTCGACGAAAATCAGCTAGGGTTTCCTCTGGAGCGGGATGCTGATCTGTTCACAGCTAGCGCGCGGTGCAATCTGATATGTATGTATATGCAGGCGAGCATGGGGGGCGGCGGCGCCTCCGGACGCGGGGGAATATGTTGGAGGAAAGGGGCGAGAGCATATATATATGTATATACAAAAAAAATACACGGCGAGTCCGGTCAAGATCCAACAGCCGCGTTCTCCTTTCTTCTTCTTCTGCTAGCTGCCTGTGCCTCTCTGTCACGTAATCGTCTGCCGCCCGCCGCCATGCCACGGCTGACCCGGCGGGCCGCCGCCCGGCCACCGTCCTTTCCTCTCCTTGCCTTCCCGGAAGCATCTTCCGGTCACTAACCGCCGGCCCTGATCTCCTTCTTACGTACGTATAGTCTGATAGTCTCATAACTAGCTGAGGAGAGATATTCGTACTTGAAAAGTTTGAGAGCTTTGGGTTGGTTACTACGATATAAAAATCAAAGGTCATTGAACCTCCTCCGTCCATCGTCACCCATAACAATGTACACATGTCAGAATGAACTTCAAAATAAACTTACATGTGTGAGAGAGTGAGTCAAATAGTCTTATATTATATAGTTAAGAGAAAATTTTTGTACTTAGAAATTTGGGTCTCTCTAACTTAAAGTCACAATTTTAGGTTGGTTAATATGGTATAGAGTTAAAGGTCAGTGAACCTTCTCCGTACTTCCTCCGTCAATTAACTATCACCCGTAACAATGTACATGTGTCAAAGTGAAGAAACTAGTCAAATAATCTTATATTAGATAGTTAAGGAAAAGTTTTCGTGCTTAAAATTTTGAACCTCTCTAATTCAAAAGTTGCGATTATGAGTTGGTTGACACGTACGTCTTAGTTGTGGGGTGTGGTAAATGTGTGTCATGTGCGTAGTGTAGTCATGACTATTAAGAAGTTAAAAATCATTATGCGTCTATATCTCATCAACTCTTGCTACTCATATTTTACTAAAGTTTTTTTGTCACGTTTTACTCTCTCTTGTGTATAATTTACTTTTGCTGACTCTACATATATGTACATTTATTAATCATTGTAAAAACAAATGCAAAATGAGAAAAGACTATGGTGACATTTGTTTTGGCTTTACTTAAAAAATCAGAACTATTAATTTCATCCCTAACCACTATTAGTTTGCGATAAACTTAAGTGCTTAATTCGATTAAAATATTTACAAATTAATCAATTTAACGTACATTAAGCTGTGAAGATATATTATGTACACTTTTTACTTCCTTTCTTAATAGAGTACCACATCTAAAAAAATAAAGAAAGTTAAACTATATAATTTATTTTTAAGAGGTTTATCATTATGGCATAAGTTACAAATTTAGAGACTAATTTATAAGACCTATTATCGAACAATCTAATTAATCAGCCACACCTCCGACTTATAAAGTCCAAACAAATAATGGAACCCTACCCTACGATGGCATTTCTAATTTTGATTTCATGATCTAAAATATAAATTTTTTTATTTCATGTCTATTTTCTTAATTTGCGGTAAGAATAAGTACTTAATTTAATCAAAATATTTACACGTCAATCGTACGGTATTATTTACTTAGGTTATCCATAGCGTATGCTGTTTTTATCCCTTATAAAGATATTTCACGTGAAAATTAAGAAAACTATACTACACCACTTATTTTTAAGAGATTTTCCATAATCGAGGTCTTACATAATAAATGTGCTGTGTTGAAAGATCAATCACACATATCTGATCTTCTTAGGAAAGGTGGGGGGGAGAGAGGCCAAGAATGGTCGATCGAGTGTGGCTGCCCCATCGTTCACAAGGTGGCCGGCCGGATTCTCCGATCGATGCGGCAGAAACTAAGTGTCAGGTCATCATTGGGACGAAGCATTTAATACGTACATATAATGGAGATGGCAGAAGATCAGGATGATGGGATGGGTCGTCACAACTAAGATGATTAAGGCGGCTGAGCCTGATCAGCCTTCATCCGCCGCCCTCTCGATCGTCAAACTTGTGAAGTTGTGTTTTGGCTCTGATTAGAATGGAGGCATTTCTGTCAAAATATCATTGACAAACACCTCAAAAATCTAATCAAATGTGCGCAACTGGTTTCTTTCTTCTTCTTTTTTTTTGCTTACACCCAAAAAGAAGGAAGAAGAGATTTTGAAAAGGGGGAAGATAGATTCAAATCTGTCTCAGAAATCCCTCCAAGTTCATGTGTGGCATTTGGTTCAGATTAAAAGAGAGGGATTCACGTCAAAAATCTTTGACTTGAAATCTCAAATGCACCATATTTCTTTTGGCACACAAGGTGTGTCAGAAAAATCTCTCAGAACCCATTGATCTTGAGTTTTCCAAGATGTTGGCAAAAATCTCTCACACAATCTGAATCAAATGAACCTATAACGTTTTTTTTTTAAATTTTGAGAGAAATCTTTGACACAATCTCAATCAAACGAACAACATACAGGGGAGTACAGTTTCTCCCCCCCCCCCCTCTCTCTACTTCTCTTTCTTCGAGTCAGAGCTATGTTGTGACTGCTCAATGAACATGAGCTGTGAGCTTGAAGAGGCTCAGCATGGGGCGGTCCGGGGCGGGTTGTTCTTTTGTACGATTAGAAGAAGAGGGGCCTGCATTGGCAGGAGATTTCTTTCTTTCTGCTGCACTCCTTGATGTTGGTCAATGGCTGGATGGCTCGTAGGGTTATAATAGTATCTGTTAAAGTAATCTCGCACCAGACATATCAACTATATATGAATTTTATATAGCTCAAAAATTCTTATATATACCATGGTGGCCAACGGAAATACTTGTTGTACATATTATAAATATATATACACAAAGAGAGGGGGGACACTACAAGAAAATATATTATTAGAGACGAGTTAATGGTGACGACTTTAGAAAATCATTCCTAATAAGATGTATTAGGGCCCATGAGCCGTCCGAATCTTAAGATGTCACCAATACGCAAGTATCGGTGATGACTAGATGAAAGCCATCGCAAATGTACAGGTACCATCGCTAGACAATCTATTAGCGATAGCTTCAACCATCGAGAAAGTATAAAGAAAATTTAGAGGGTGGATTTTGGACAGAGATTTAGGTCATTAGTGATGACTTCAACAAAATGTTACAAATGTATTTTACTAGTGATGACTTGAGCTACTGCCAATGACTAGAAGTTTACCATTCAACAACGATCAAAGCTGTCATCAATGACCTTAAGTGGATTAGTCGTCGCCAATGTATTCTTTGTCTTTAATCCGCACACCCTCTTTTCTCCCTCCCTTCTTCTTCCTGCGCTCTCTCCCTCGCTTGTGAAGGCCTCCCCCTCTCTCGCTCCCTCTCTCATCGTCGGCTACCATCGCTGTTGTCGCTGCCGCCATCACGTTGGGTACCACGGCTAGCTCATTCTCAATTCTCTCTCATGCGTGCAAAGATCACCATCGGGATTGTTGCCGTCGTCCTCATGCCCAAATATTCTCTTCTAGGTTTCTACTAACCTTAACTAGTTCATTTGTGATTTTTCAAGTATATGTTGTATGAATTTAGCTAGGTTAGGGTTTGTTTGTACATGTTTTTGATTTAATTTAGTCAAATTGTTGATTTATAGTTTATACAAACATAATGCTAATGTTTAATTTCTTAAGACTTGTTTAAATATTACAAACGTTGAATGTTAACTGTGTATTTCGTATTTTATGTTTGCATATAATTGTTCAATTTTACATGTATTTTTACCTATATATTAAAAACATTATTAGTATATACGAATAACTTAGATAAATCCTGAATAGAAATCTCCAACGGATTAGATCCTAAATATATTCAAGGAATAGAAGAACTTTTCTATTATGCTTTTCATAACTATCGAACCCAATTTAGACATGGTAAGTAAAATAATTAATTCAATATCCTTGTATGATATGTCATAACACTTTCTTTTTAAAAAGAGATTTGGTAAAAGAACATTTAATATCTGTTTGGTTTATGGTCAAATTATCGAATATGAATAAATTACAGTGAAATCAAAGTTGAAAATATTTGAAGATATTCAAAACAACCAATTTATTATTATTCTTTACAAAGATGAACCAAACGAAGATACATAAAAATATTATCGCTTATTAAAAAGTCAAAACACTTTTATACGAAAGTTTCAAAGATGTTTCTGAATTAAAATTTATTTTAAAGTTAATTCAACCAAAGTCAATAGTTGGTCTCATTGAACAATGTATGAATACAGTACTATCCTTATTTAAAGATGTATTGTCTACAAATGCAAGTGTTCATGACACTTGGTATATGAACATAAAAAAAAAATGTTAAGAACTTAGAACTTAGTCATCAAAACATAGATGCATGTGAGAATAATTGTATCCTTTTTTTGGAAAGAGAATGTAGATTAAATTGTATGTCAACAATGTGAGATTCTAATATGTAAAGATGATCCTAAAAAGTTGTCACAAAATATTACGTTATTTTTTGATAAAATATATTTTACATTATTTGTTTATATCAATGAATATTACTAAATTAGATGACATGTCATAGTGAGTCACATTCTTATCAAGTAAATAGTGAATATGTCATCTTACCGATTCTCCTTTTTGGAAAAGAGTTGATGACTTATATTCTTATTTCACGTTGGAGAAATGTAACATTCAACTAGGGTTGGTCGTAGATGACTTTAACCCCTACGATAACATGTTTTGAAAGTACAGTGTGTAGCGTGTTGTTATAATAGTTTATAATTTATCACTATGGATGTCTATGAAATGGGTTAGCAGTTTGGATTTACCTAAATGGCTATAAAAACAAAAAAAGAATTAGAATCCAAACTATGGTTATTTAGGCCAATCCAAACAAATAAATGGCCATAAAAATAAAAATAAAAAGTTATAATCCAAAGCGTGACCATTATGGTCAATCCAAACTTATTGGCCTAAACGGCTATGAAAACTAAAAAAAATAGAACCCAAACCCTGACCATTAAGGCCAACCCAAACTAATTGGCCTAAACAGCTATAAAAAGTAGAAAAAAATAGATACCAAACCATGGCCATTTAAGTCAATCCAAATTGGTTGATTGGTCTAAATGACCATAAAAACTAAAAAGACAAAGAGTTAGAACACAAACCATGGCCATTTACGCCAATTCAAATTTAGATTGACTTAAATGGCCATAAAACTAAAAAAAAATGACTTAGAACCCAAATCATAACCATTTAAGTCAATCCAAACTAATTACCAAATTTGATTGGCCTAAACGGTTATAAAAACAAAAAAAAGAATTAGAACACAAACCATGACCATTTAGGTCAATACAGATTACTTATAAGTTTGGATTGGCTTAAACTACCATAAAAACAAAAAACGAAGTTAGAACCCAAACTATGGTCATTTAGGTTTAACTTAAATGGCCATAAAATAAAAAATAAAAAGAGTTATAACCCAAATCATGAAACCAATAACTAGTTTTGAAAATGACCATGAAAAGTAAAAAAAAAAAGAGTATGAAACTAAATTATGGCATTTTAGGTCAACTCAAACCAATTACCAACTTATTAGTTTGGATTGACTTAAATGACTATGAAAACTAAAAAAGAGTATGAAATTAAATTGTGACTTTACCAATCCAAATCGATTACTGGGTGTTGGATCATGCATAATGAACCTTAATTAAATCTTTTACTATAACATAACATTATATATTTTATTATATCATAGATGAAGAGATTTATGGAAAGTAAGGGGACATATCAGGTTGGGAGATCTTACCCATGTGGATCTCAGTTTGGTGCTACTCGACCAGGTTCATCTAATCCTAGTGTTGATCAGTTGGGGCCACCTCAGCTAGGAGTTTCTCGGCCTACTCCATCTCCAACACTCCACCATTATGATGGTCTATCTTTGCATGCCTCGAGTACATATCCGGCATAAATGTCAAACACAACAATATACATAATTAACTAATGTGTTGTCTTCTTATGTTTAATTAGTTTCATTTACTAGTTATGGAAGAGGTCCTACCAAATCATATAATGTGAGGATATTAGCATTTGGACAGACCTTGTCAGTCAATTTGGTAGGCCGGTCAGCTATTGACTCTTGTGGTCAAGATTTTACGACTTACTCAATGTTTGCAACACGAGTACATTATAATTTGTGACAACAAAATTATATCACTCTCCCTCCTGAGAAAGATTAAGCTATCTTTAGAGATCTAGAAGCAAAAAAAATAATTTTTAAACAATAGTTCTTTGAATAATGTTAATGATTCTAAAACTATAGTCATAATAAGACAACATTTTATATTTCAGTGAGATGCATCTGCCAATGCATGATTATCAAGACATATAGGTGAAATGAGAAAAACAAAGAAATCATTTGAAAAAATAATAAAACTATTTAACTTATTTCATCATTGGCAATTATTACTTATAGTAATTGTATTTTCAATACTCAATATTTTGCAGAATGCCCGCTCAACTAGGCATATCAGTGTGTACCTCCACAAATTGGATCAGTTTAGTGGCATCTCATGTGTGATATATAGGTGCGAGATGACCAAAAGTTAAAAAAAAATTCTCACCTTAATTATGCTATTTGTATAATTTTTAAAATCATATGAATTTGATTATAGGCACTCAGTGTGACAAATATAAAGATAAGAGATTTCACCTATCTATGCTTTGTAGAAGAGGAATGACCAACATTCATCTATTGGAAAGAAATTTTGTAATCCTAATTTTTTTATTTATTTTTGCATGTTAAATCAAAATTTTGATAGTTTGTTTTTTAGGGTAATATGTCATAATTAATGACTACCCCCATTATCTGATAAGTTAATTGCTAGGGTATCATCACCATTTACTGCTGAAGATGCTTTTATTAGCATCATGGAAAGAGACAGATCAAGAGGGATCCAATGTGCTAGGCAAGGATATACTCGTATCACCTAGTGTAGATATGCAAATTTTACCTATTTATGGAGCTTAAGATCTATGTTCACTTAGAAGATACTCAAGTTTTCCGATAGGCGAACTGGATTTCTGAAAAAACAGCAAAACAAAAGAGAGCTTTGGGATGAAAAATGACCCCCCAGATGGGTCACTAGGTAACCCCCCCCTGTCAGGTCACCATGTGACCCGTCTGTTGGGTCACTAGGCAACCCCCCTACCGGGTCGCCAAGCGACCCAATCAACGAGTCATTTCTCGACTCCTACCCATTCTGACGGTGGTAGGTAAGGGTCAAATATGGTTAGGTACGAAAATGTCCCAGTCAACAGGTCACCCAGACTGTAGCGTACAAATTGACTGAAGTGACTCATGAGCGACGCACCCTTGTCCGGATGGTAGGGACTGACTGGACACAGGTGTCCCATCAGCCAGGACTTCTGCCACTGTAGTAGGCCCAAATGCGCAAGCGACTGGCTTTCGGCGCATGTGCATTTAATGGCATTTATGGTCCCGCAGGTGACCTGTGAGGAGGGTCCCGCCAGTGACCCGGCAGGTGGGTCATTTACTTTTTTGGATGACACTTTTTATTCCTAAAATACCCTTGTGGCCTCTTTGTCTATAAAAAGAGACCCCCTAACCACATTTTCAATGGTTGGAAAAGTATTAGAAGGCTGAGGATGTCCCAAGCTCCCAAGAGAGAGCCCTAGAGAGCTTCAAGCCATCTCTATCTTCCAAGTTTCATTGTCTAAGAGATTGAGAGCTTTCCACTCAATCCACCTCCATAAACCGATGTTTTCCCCTCTGTTTCTCCACTGACATCCATTTTGAAGCTTCTCAAGCTCTTACGTCTATGGGGAGATCATCATCCACATTCTAAAAGGTCTTGGGAGTCGTCATCAAGCTTTGAAAGCCGTCTGAAAGTAACGTGGGAGCATCTGGGAGCAAACCGAGTTTTGGTGTAGGAGATGACCCGATGCCAGGTCGCCTGGTGACCCCCCTGCCGGGTCGCACAGTGACCTACCTGCCGAGTCACCCAGGGCTCCGAATTGCCATTTTTGGAGCTGAAACCCTTTTTTCTTCCCCCATCTTCTAGCATTACTTTATTTTTATGTTTTCCATCATAAATAATCTTTCTTGCATGAATATTTAGCTTAATCATATCATATATCATCATCCAAAATACATAAAAAGGGAGGTTGAGAGTTATTCTCAATCTGGTTAGCCCAGTTCCTTTTGTAGTTTTAGTTCATTTTTCTCGTAAGATGATTTACTATTTTAGTTCTAATCCACTTTTACTTATTTTTTTGGCTTACTTGTTTTAGAAGAACAACTAATAGTGCTTCAAACTCTTTCTTCTCGGCTGGCCGAAAAGGAAGAAGATAGAACCCATAATCTCCCAACATGATCTCTTCGCTTAGGTACGTTCGGTATTTTCTTTTTAATACTTACATTGTCTCTTTTCTTTTTACTCTTGGAGCCCACGGTTGTTGGCGACCACACACACGCCAACACCCACCGGCGCCCAAAGCCGGGAGAGGAGTGGCGGCATTCTTAGAGCTGGGGAGACCTGACCTGAGGCGGCATCCACACCTGGTATGATGGAATCAACGAAGACATTTCTTCAAACTTCACGGTTTCTAAATTGATGAAGAATGTGGATTGGCTACAAAAGCAAACCAAGATGATTCTGCAATATAAATTTTAAGTTGTGCTTTGTAGTAACAACTATTGGATCAACATAATTCATTTGATGATAGGTTCAAATTGCTAACTCAACAACTTGGGTTAGCCCAATTATTGGGATTAGCTAATCCATTGACATCAGCACCACTGATAAGACAGAGAGGAGGAGAAGAGGTTCTTTGATGAAGATGTTTGACATGTACTCTTACTTTTTATGGTGTTATGAACTAAGTTGTGTATGTACTTTAAATAATTTGTATTAATGTTGCATGTTTTATAAAAAGATCATTGTGAACCCCCTTTAAATTGTGTATGTGCATGCTAAATATGGTTATATTTTAATCTCATTTTGGTTGAATGAAATCCAAATTTGAATGAATGGATGTAAGAAATTGTGTTGAATGGGATGAGTTGTTTGGTTGATTGTATTTAAATGAAATGTACATATTTTAAGGAATCGGTCCAATAGATTGATATAATGGAAAAAATTTTATTCCTCAAATATCAATATCTTGGTCTCAATCAGAACCAAACTAGAATTCAAAACAATTTCGAACACGTACCTTTGTGAGATTTAAAACAATTCCTATAAATCAAAGAATACCGAGTGTCCACGCACTTCGTGCCACTCAAGTGTGCGGCCTCTAGTTGTATCCACACGTACCGCCTTTGATGTTGGGTTCTACTTGACATCGGACCTTCTGACTCACGTCGGTTGATGTTCCATAGACTCTCAACGGCCTTCAAGGTGAGAAAATGTGAAGGAGGTGGCTGGGGTCGAAATTAGCACCCTTGGCTTGATAGGGCTTGTGCTCTCTTTGCTCTTAGAATTTTTCAAAAAAACCTAACCCGGTTTGGTTGAGACTTAATTAAAAGAATAACTTCTTTCAAATTAAATATATTATTTTATAATAAATTTAATAGCATATTGAACATGTAGGGTACAAGTCATATCCTATAATCCCAAATGTCTTAGGGGATAAACTCATTTCCAAAGAGTGTTTTTATCATTGATTATCACATAGATATATATAAATCCTTGTCCATATAATGTCTGGGTCAGATAGGAGTACAATATCAAATTTATAGTAAACAAAATATGACGACTCATCAACTCAATATATACTATTTTTTCATAACATGGAAAAAATTAATCAGAGTACTTAATTTATTTGTAGGGAAATCTCTCTCTCTCTCTCTCTCTTGAATATTGTTTGACACAGTTTGTAATGATAGATATTTCAACTTAATATAATGTAATATAAAATAAATAAAGTCGACCGGCCAGATCAATCAACTTAATTATTGGTTCGGTTCATATATATACCAAAGAAGAGACAAATAACCAAACCGACAAAAAGAATGAACAGCATGCAATTAGATTCGAAGGGTCGTACGTACAGTCAAACGTCCATGCTCCACAACTGGTTAGTCTGGTTTAGTTTCCCGATTCCGCTTACCGGCGGTAAATCTAGCCATCTGCTTGATATATATATAAGGAAGTGCTTCCGCTCATGCCTTGTGCAATTAGACGATCCCCACATCTCTTCGATATCGCACGAG
Source organism: Cryptocoryne crispatula var. balansae (assembly GCA_036172225.1). Classification (NCBI taxonomy): domain Eukaryota; kingdom Viridiplantae; phylum Streptophyta; class Magnoliopsida; order Alismatales; family Araceae; genus Cryptocoryne; species Cryptocoryne crispatula. The sequence goes on along the minus strand of CM069929.1, from coordinate 7,902,017 downwards.
AATATTTCTCCGTCGACAAAAAAAAGAGAAAGAATTATATGATAAGACAGCTTGATAAATAATACAGACGAGGAGATCAGCCGACCTTGTCCGGCAAGCCACAATCATCTGTGTGATCCGCTCTTCGAGATGTGAATTAATTAGTGACATCGAAAACAAGTAAGCTGATCGATCGAGTTATATATATATATATGTAACCATATGAATATAAATATATATATGTTCATCATATATATATACATACATACATATATACCACAGGGCCAGTACTATAGTACGTCGTTCGATTAATCAAGCACACGAAACAGCGACCCCCATCCATCGTCTGAATTAATTTCTTCTCCTTCCTGCCGACGCGAGACGGTAAAAAGGAGAGCCGTAGATAATATATCAACAATAAACAAAATGTGTATTGCTGCAGAGGCGCTGCCGTCTGCCTCGCTAGCTAGTTTAAATGCTGGCCGCGGGAGTCCCGATGGATGTAATCGAGAGGAGGCGAGGGTTTCAAAACAGAGAGTGGATCCCCTCATGTGCTAGTGATCTGACGTCTATCAGATCACTGTCTTGTCCCGATCATGTCACCCTCTGTGTGAGAGGGCTAAGGGGATCCCCTCAGGTGGGCACCTGAGGGGATCCGCTCTCTTCAAAACAACCTGCAATCCGAGAAGACGGAGGACGACACAGAGAGAGAGAGATGTAAACTAATTCAAAATCATAATTCTGAGTTAACACTAATATGAAGTTATAACCATATGAAGTTATTGAGTTGTTCGTCTCAAAATCTCAAGATAAAAGAGTGAATTAATTAGGCATACTAATATTATGTTTGCACAATTTCCTTTTACATCTGTGAAGCTATTCTAACACGCCTTTTTCATTGCATATTGATTTTTTTATTGAATTCCGTCAATTATATTTTAACCAAACTATATATTTTCATAATTTCTTTCCTCTTTCTAACCAAACTATATATTTTCATAATTTTAACAAAAATTACCCGGATCAAGGAGAGGGCATTTATGGGGGTCATGCATGCATGCTTGCTCTCTTTCTTCTTCTTGATCACAGATGGTGGGCGCCTTGACCTCAGCGTCTCTCTCTCTCTCTCTCTCTCTCTCTCTCTCTCTCTCTCTCTCTCTCTCTCTCTCTCTCCCCACCCGGGTTGCGTGGTTGTCATGCATGTCTCACCGATCTTGATATTAATTTATGGCAAATAGATAGATATGTGAGTAAACATTAATTATGAATTATTATTGATGCGAAGCAAGTTCAAATCTTATAAGAAATGTAGTCATATGGAAATTTTTTGTTTTCTGAAAGATAGTAATTTGGATCATATAAAGATTTGGAAGTTGAGTTGTTTAAGTGAAGTCTTCGAATTCAAGTAGAAGCTAAATTATTTAAGTAGGTAAGACAAGTTTGAAAATGACTTAGATTTTAAGTCTAACAGTCAATTTTAGGATTGATCTTATAATACTAATTGGATTCGGTTGTCTTAGTCTATACATATAATTTCTTGTCAAGATATACAAGTTAGTTGTTTGAAATATAGATTTGATTGAACAATCGTTTCTTCTCCTGGTGGATGTCAAAACTCATTTTTCTCTTTTCCTTTAGATGGATATATACCAGACATCTATTCTCTCTTATTCTCTTAGTTGTATTCATTTTCTTTTTTCTACCAAGTTGCAATAGTAGTCCTCTATGAACCTACAAACATATTTACATTCTTGTAGAAAAGAGTCGTGTTTTTGACCCACATCTCAGTTATATTTAGTATGTAGATAATTTTTAGAATATGCTGGATATCTTTTAAGATCATGTCTAATGAGATGTTATAGTGGCCATTACACGTCAGGGGGCTGAGTTATATATATACTCTATATTTTCACCCCCATGTTTGTCAAACAGCAGTTGTACAATATATACATCTATATCCTAAACTATATTCAAGGGGATGTATCATCAACCTGAGTGATGCAAACTGCTATTTTGACCAAGAAAACTCTCTCTCTCTCTCTCTCTCTCTCTCTCTCTCTCTTCGGAAGAAGATACAGTATAAATAATATCCACATGTTGTTTTTCCTCAACTAGCATCTAAAACCATTTTAGCACCCAAATGATTAACTGTTTGAGAATTAAGTATATGTTGATTCAGCTGACTCTATTTGGGACACAACCAGTGTACGTAGTAGGTAAAACTAAACCATTAACAGAATCTGAAAGAAGATTAATAAAAAGACAATACACACGGCGCGCAGCTGCTCTCTCTAAATCTATGCCAGGGTGAAGAGCATATCCTGCAAATCAGTGTCAGCTGGCTGATCACAGCACACAGCACATCACTCTTCTGCACCTCCCCTCTGCCTGTCCCCATCTCCACAGCTGCTTGCATGTGTTCGTGTCCTTGTTTAAACATAAAACCCCTCCCTCTTATATATGTTATGCTCCTCCTGTATATACAGATGTCATGCTCGGTGACATGCCAACCACCACTGAATCTACAAGAGGACCATGTCGATCCGGGGGTGTCACCGAGCAAAAACAGCTATATATATACAATTGCATACCCTATTAATTATATCTCAATTGTATTCTCTGATAATCTTGGTGTTTAGGTGGCCTGGAGATCTGTGCCCCCCTCTCTCCTCTTTTCTTCTCCCCCATTTGTTTATAGTCCCTTGGGAATCCAATCCTATCATCACAAACCCCTTTTTGTAATGGCAAGGTTCCACCCATTTGTTTAGCCCCACCTATACGTACCCTAAGCTAGCTACTCTCTTGTTCTTGTTTGCACTAAATAAATTAACAAGAGTAGGGGGGGCACTAGAGAAGAGGAGCAAACAGTAACATGATCACGACCCAAGTGGGAGAGAGGGACATAAACTAGGGTTTGTGTGTGGGGGGTAGGAAAGTTGTGCCGGGTGCATGCGCCTCCCTCTCCTTCTGTCTCCCTCTCTCCTCCAAGGCCAACAACCTCCCACAACATATGCCAGAAACCAATTAGTGACAGTCACTCGCCATCTTCTTCTTATTTCTCTTCCTAATTTATGGCATGTTTGGTACAAGATTAATTAATTTGAAGATAGACCTAGTTTAACCTTAAAATTTTGGGGGTTATCTAGGTTTATGACCCCCATATTAATTAAACTTGTGTCAAACAAGCCCTTGCGTTGGATCGAACAACAAGGGCTCTTTTAGTTCTGTGCTATAAGACGGGGCTGTGTTCCCTTCTGTCTTCTGATCATGAGTTCTGATCGATCCCTTAAACGTCTGCATGCGCAGGCAGCGCACACAATGTACATGGAAGCCAACAGTAGTCACACTAGTGATGGAAGGAAATGAGAAAGGGGGAGAGATAATTAACCTAGCTACAGGCAGCCAAATTGGCATGGCTGAGCAATATGAATATGTCTGCAGTAGAACACAGTTCATTGAGATATTCCCGTATAGTTTTCTTTGGTGAAAATTTTGGGCTTTCAACTACATATATGCCATGCAACAGGCTTTTACCGCAAGAGACATAGGCTCCTCTATTGAATGGCTTTCTAGCTACACGACGACTCTGTTGAAAGGGGAAAGTTGGTCATGAATATTCCCACATATAGGGTGTACATGGTTTGGTTTAGTTTATTTTTTGAGATTTTTTTTCTAAACCAAACTAAACACCAAACAAAACTATCTCTGCTTGGCTCGGATCAAACCGTGTTTTCTTAAAGTCTGGTATCAATGTGTATGATTTCATTTGATTTGATTTAAATTATATTTTATAAGAATATAATATATATTGTGTATATGACTAATTGTACAAGTCTTAAATTTGCAAGAAAAAGATGCACAAATGGTGATGACATACAAAATTAAAATGAAAATGAAATTTGATTTCGGTTGATTTACTCGTTTGGTTTGGTTTGAATGACCTTCGAAATTAATTAAACCAAACCGAACATTAGTACAAACCAAATCCCACCAAACCAAAGTACAAGTTTATTAGTTTGGTTATTGGGGATGAACAATTAATATAGTGAAAATCCCTGATTCCAACTTGTTTTGGGGGCACCTAGATGAGACAGCTTTAACAGATCACTAGCCATTGATGTTCTCGATAACGTGTATTACACACACTCAAGGGCATTAATTAATTAGCTAGTGAATCCATATATATAATCACCCAATACCATCGGTTTATATTCATTCGCAAAAAGGAAATAAAATTAGAGTATTAAGTTCAATGCAATAAATAAAGAGGGGTGCACAACAACTGCTACAATTGTGTTGGCATCTATTAATTAGCTAGGTAGCAAATATATTTCATAATTTTGTCTAGTCATATATATTCATCGCAAGCTGGCTACTTAATTAGGTCACCTTCGTGGGTGTTTATCATACATATTCGATTAAGAAATATTAAATTAAGTGGGATGTTTTGGACCAAGATCCGATGATCAAAGAGATTTACAAGCAGCAAGATCAAATTTCTCTTCTATCAAATACAAAACAATTAGAGAGAGAACAAGAAAATAAGCAGCTGCTTATTCTCAAATACTCTGCTTATTCTCAAATATTAGAGAGAACAATTAACATATGTTTATTGAGATAACGCAGAGAAGTTCTCAAATAGTCTGCTAATTAATTAATTCCAGCCAAGGTCATATTTTTTTAATAAGAAAATATCCACCGTATCTCCAGTACGTATCTAAACATTTAACTACACCCATGTCATCAAGACCCCATCATTGAGGCAGGCCGGTAGGGTGGAACAGCAAATATATATATATATATATATATATATATATATATATATATGCCATCAACTAAACCCAATTCAAAAGCTTTTCTGGCTGTCTCTTTGCAATGAAAGGACATATATGAGCACACGCTGCAAGAGGTTGATAGAGAAGAGTGTCTCTCACTAGGAGTGTACACTAAAAGGATATATTCGATTTCAAGGCGATTTTGAACCGAAAATAGAGCTAAGATGGCTAAGTAAAATATCTGAAGTCTTAAATTTAACCTCTTATTTCTTATCTTGTGAAATATAAAAGCTAGCTCTATGCACTTCTGAAAATAAAGTATTACAGTGAACAACTTAAAATTAAATGTTTTTCAAGGGGTTACTATATATCATATTCAAATATTTTGCCAAACGATATGAACCATATGATCTCTGAACTAATTAGAGATCAAACGTTTTACCGAATGAAATAAATATTTAATTTTTGACTGATTCCTAAAGTTAGACGTCAATTAAGTTGAAACAAATAAGGTACATTGTATTCATCTGAATACCAAACCAAACAGTAAATCGTTTGATTATTTATCATGCACTATTTATTTACACAAAAATAAAATAACTAGCTAAGGTCAATCCTAACTTTAATATTTTAATCACAGAATAAAATTATCTTGATTTGAAATAGATTTATAAAAATATATATTTAAAATTAATATGTTTAAAAATAAAGTAGGTCTCTTCGGTCAACTGCCGGTAAAATTTTAACAGTTGGATTTTGGTTCAAAAAAAATTAAACCACCCAAACTTTCAAACCGAGCCAAATTGGTAATTTCAGTTGATTTCTCAGTCTGGGTATACACCCCTACATGTTACTCTGCCGTTCATAACATCTTTCTATATATCCAAATATATGTACAAGCTGAGGATAAGATCATCTTTTTTCTAGAGGAGACCCACAAACTCAGAGGTTGCACCTCCTCATTTATCTTCATCCAAGATGGGATCCAATGCTTGCCCTCATTGAGAAGCCAACCCACCGTATAAGAGGTGAACATCACCCACCCAATCAACGCACAACACCAAGCAGCTGGGACCTTCCAGACGTGGGCATCCCCACACCCACAAGACGTCCTTTGAGAAGAAAGAGAGATGGCATGCATGTGAGATAAGAAGTGCTAACATGTATGTACCCCATATCTGCCCAAACAACCCTCTTTCTAATAACGAGAGAGCATTGAAGTGGAAGTGGAACCCATCACCACCCACCGGTTTGGAGGTGTTCATGGGTGATTGTTTATCTCTCCTTTCTTCTTGCTCTTGAGGGGACAGCCCTCTTAAGCGTTTTGAAGGAATTGGATGCTGAGATCAACCAACAAGCTATGTAACTTGGCTTTGAAGGAAGAGTTTGGATGATATCAATTATCATCCATGGGTCAAAGCACAAAAGGAGGGGGGAGGGTGTCTTTTTGAGAGAGAGCAAAGAGAACATTAATGACAACACAATTGCAACCATATTACCAGAAAAAAGGGTTAACGATGATGATTGTCTTTCTTTTGTTGCCAATGTAATATTAGCAACGGTCGAGTTGTCGTCAATAATTTTATCGCGACCAACATTTGCAAGTTGTTGCCGGTATGTTTTTATTGACGACGCTATCTATCGAGTCATCCCAAATAATCTTACCAGGGATAAATTTTTGAAACCATCAATATTAATTTGTTCCAAATAACTTATTTTCTTGTAGTGAACCTCGGCAAGAACCATGTGTGACTGTCACCTGTCACTTCATACTACTGTAGACGATCATCTTTTAATTGAATAAGTAGTCTGATAGATCTCTTTGAACGCCAACCCTAACATTTTACTCCACTCCACCCATAGGAATAATAAGTTTCTCTAGACCTTCCATACCTAATTTTAAGAAAAGCATTTAAAAGTACAAGAGCAATAAATCATTAGAAGAATCCAATATGATCACCTTGTACTTTCCCATGTGGGACTAAATGTACTTGACATAGTCCACCCACCCAAGTTTAAAATTTTGGGGGTTATATATCTAGGTTTATGACCCCCATATTAATTAAACTTGTGTCAAACAAGCCCTTGCGTTGGATCGAACAACAAGGCCTCTTTTAGTTCTGTGCTACAAGACGGGGCTGTGTTCCCTTCTGTCTTCTGATGAGTTCTGATCGATCCCTTAAACGTCTGCATGCGCAGGCAGCGCACACAATGTACATGGAAGCCAACAGTACGTAGTCACACTAGTGATGGAAGGAAATGAGAAAGGGGGAGAGATAATTAACCTAGCTACAGGCAGCCAAATTGGCATGGCTGAGCAATATGTCTGCAGTAGAACACAGTTCATTGAGATATTCCCGTATAGTTTTCTTTGGTGAAAATTTTGGGCTTTCAACTACATATATGCCATGCAACAGGCTTTTACCGCAAGAGACATAGGCTCCTCTATTGAATGGCTTTCTAGCTACACGACGACTCTGTTGAAAGGGGAAAGTTGGTCATGAATATTCCCACATATAGGGTGTACATGGTTTGGTTTAGTTTATTTTTTGAGATTTTTTTTCTAAACCAAACTAAACACCAAACAAAACTATCTCTGCTTGGCTCGGATCAAACCGTGTTTTCTTAAAGTCTGGTATCAATGTGTATGATTTCATTTGATTTGATTTAAATTATATTTTATAAGAATATAATATATATTGTGTATATGACTAATTGTATAAGTCTTAAATTTGCAAGAAAAAGATGCACAAATGGTGATGACATACAAAATTAAAATAAAAATGAAATTTGATTTCGGTTGATTTACTCGTTTGGTTTGGTCTGAATGACCTTCGAAATTAATTAAACCAAACCGAACATTAGTACAAACCAAATCCCACCAAACCAAAGTACAAGTTTATTAGTTTGGTTATTGGGGATGAACAATTAATATAGTGAAAATCCCTGATTCCAACTTGTTTTGGGGGCACCTAGATGAGACAGCTTTAACAGACTAGCCATTGATGTTCTCGATAACGTGTATTACACACACTCAAGGGCATTAATTAATTAGCTAGTGAATCCATATATATATAATCACCCAATACCATCGGTTTATATTCATTCGCAAAAAGGAAATAAAATTAGAGTATTAAGTTCAATGCAATAAATAAAGAGGGGTGCACAACAACTGCTACAATTGTGTTGGCATCTATTAATTAGCTAGGTAGCAAATATATTTCATAATTTTGTCTAGTCATATATATTCATCATAGCTGGCTACTTAATTAGGTCACCTTCGTGGGTGTTTATCATACATATTCGATTAAGAAATATTAAATTAAGTGGGATGTTTTGGACCAAGATCCGATGATCAAAGAGATTTACAAGCAGCAAGATCAAATTTCTCTTCTATCAAATACAAAACAATTAGAGAGAGAACAAGAAAATAAGCAGCTGCTTATTCTCAAATACTCTGCTTATTCTCAAATATTAGAGAGAACAATTAACATATGTTTATTGAGATAACGCAGAGAAGTTCTCAAATAGTCTGCTAATTAATTAATTCCAGCCAAGGTCATATTTTTTTAATAAGAAAATATCCACCGTATCTCCAGTACGTATCTAAACATTTAACTACACCCATGTCATCAAGACCCCATCATTGAGGCAGGCCGGTAGGGTGGAACAGCAAATATATATATATATATATATATATATATATATATATATATATGCCATCAACTAAACCCAATTCAAAAGCTTTTCTGGCTGTCTCTTTGCAATGAAAGGACATATATGAGCACACGCTGCAAGAGGTTGATAGAGAAGAGTGTCTCTCACTAGGAGTGTACACTAAAAGGATATATTCGATTTCAAGGCGATTTTGAACCGAAAATAGAGCTAAGATGGCTAAGTAAAATATCTGAAGTCTTAAATTTAACCTCTTATTTCTTATCTTGTGAAATATAAAAGCTAGCTCTATGCACTTCTGAAAATAAAGTATTACAGTGAACAACTTAAAATTAAATGTTTTTCAAGGGGTTACTATATATCATATTCAAATATTTTGCCAAACGATATGAACCATATGATCTCTGAACTAATTAGAGATCAAACGTTTTACCGAATGAAATAAATATTTAATTTTTGACTGATTCCGAAAGTTAGACGTCAATTAAGTTGAAACAAATAAGGTACATTGTATTCATCTGAATACCAAACCAAACAGTAAATCGTTTGATTATTTATCATGCACTATTTATTTACACAAAAATAAAATAACTAGCTAAGGTCAATCCTAACTTTAATATTTTAATCACAGAATAAAATTATCTTGATTTGAAATAGATTTATAAAAATATATATTTAAAATTAATATGTTTAAAAATAAAGTAGGTCTCTTCGGTCAACTGCCGGTAAAATTTTAACAGTTGGATTTTGGTTCAAAAAATTAAACCACCCAAACTTTCAAACCGAGCCAAATTGGTAATTTCAGTTGATTTCTCAGTCTGGGTATACACCCCTACATGTTACTCTGCCGTTCATAACATCTTTCTAGATATCCAAATATATGTACAAGAGGATAAGATCATCTTTTTTCTAGAGGAGACCCACAAACTCAGAGGTTGCACCTCCTCATTTATCTTCATCCAAGATGGGATCCAATGCTTGCCCTCATTGAGAAGCCAACCCACCGTATAAGAGGTGAACATCACCCACCCAATCAACGCACAACACCAAGCAGCTGGGACCTTCCAGACGTGGGCATCCCCACACCCACAAGACGTCCTTTGAGAAGAAAGAGAGATGGCATGCATGTGAGATAAGAAGTGCTAACATGTATGTACCCCATATCTGCCCAAACAACCCTCTTTCTAATAACGAGAGAGCATTGAAGTGGAAGTGGAACCCATCACCACCCACCGGTTTGGAGGTGTTCATGGGTGATTGTTTATCTCTCCTTTCTTCTTGCTCTTGAGGGGACAGCCCTCTTAAGGGTTTTGAAGGAATTGGATGCTGAGATCAACCAACAAGCTATGTAACTTGGCTTTGAAGGAAGAGTTTGGATGATATCAATTATCATCCATGGGTCAAAGCACAAAAGGAGGGGGGAGGGTGTCTTTTTGAGAGAGAGCAAAGAGAACATTAATGACAACACAATTGCAACCATATTACCAGAAAAAAGGGTTAACGATGATGATTGTCTTTCTTTTGTTGCCAATGTAATATTAGCGACGGGTCGAGTTGTCGTCAATAATTTTATCGCGACCAACATTTGCAAGTTGTTGCCGGTATGTTTTTATTGGCGACACTATCTGTCGAGTCATCCCAAATAATCTTACTGGGGATAAATTTTTGAAACCATCAATATTAATTTGTTCCAAATAACTTATTTTCTTGTAGTGAACCTTGGCAAGAACCATGTGTGACTGTCACCTGTCACTTCATACTACTGTAGGCGATCATCTTTTAATTGAATCAGTAGTCTGATAGATCTCTTTGAACGCCAACCCTAACATTTTACTCCACTCCACCCATAGGAATAATAAGTTTCTCTAGACCTTCCATACCTAATTTTAAGAAAAGCATTTAAAAGTACAAGAGCAATAAATCATTAGAAGAATCCAATATGATCACCTTGCACTTTCCCATGTGGGACTAAATGTACTTGACATAGTCCACCCACCCAAGTTTAAAATCTTCCCTCGGATTCACCTAACATCGTATCGTATTCAAGATAGATTTTGATACCACTTCACGGCCACCAAAAATACGTCTTTCATTTAGTTTATTTTATGACAACTTTCGTCTAAATATATATATATAGAATATGCTCACGTGGATTTTAGAGTTTTTCTCACTCAAATTGTGTGACAATATTGTGCCCCTTTAGACCCTCGTCTCTTTGAAAGGCGGATCCAAAAATAGAGGGTCAATAAACCATTATAATTAAGGGCCTTAAGACCATATGCTCTCCTCTCTTGATTGTCCCCTCCTAGTTAAGAGATACATACGTGGAGACTTTAATGCAACTTATCGTGACTCAAATATCTATCTAGTAGTTATTGAGTATCTAAAATGATGCACTATATCAATTTTTATATATTGATATCTTGATAGGATAGACTATCAGTATCAAATTTGTTAGAGGTGGAGAGTTGTATTACGTAAGTTGTTCTATTTGTCTTACAGATTTCAAAATTGATAGTAATAGTCAGACACCTTTTTCACGATGTATATCCATGTCAATTTTAAAATTAATAACGATATACACATGCCTAGCTAACACTGTTATTAAACAGGGCATAAACCAACAGTACATGTCCTGTGGGCGTATCTTGGAGCAACTTGAGGTTCAACACGGGTTCTAGTACTTGCTGTTCTGGCTGTTTCTTGAGCTCCTTTTCCTTGGGGCTCCTGGCATCATCGCAAACACAGCCCTTTTTTCCTTGCCCTAGTCTCATCCAAAATGCAAGATAATTAAGTTTTTGATTGACGTGCATTGGTCAAATTCAGACAAAATGTTGAACGTACCCCTACTATAAGATGTGTATTGAATTGTAACTTCAATTTCAAACACAAGGCTAAAAAAATTAATACTTTATTTCTAGTTTCCAGTGGGGTTATGAACCTCCATGAATGTCTTACTGTTGATTTTCTAGTTTTCTGTCGCACGAAGATGGGTACAGATGGCTTATGCATGCCAATTTTTCACGTAAACCTTGGAGGTTCCAGGGCAGTTTGCCATGTCTCCTAGCTCTTTGTGAATTGGAGCGTCTGGGATAAAAAAAGTAGCCTAACAACATGGTACTTTTCCGATTAGTTCTACCTTCGTCTGCTGCCAAAAAAAAAAAAAACAGAGTATAGATGGTGCATCTTCTTGCCATCCTCTGGATCCGGTTGTGGCCTTTGATGGTGAATTGGGCACCTATTTGACACCACCGAGTGGATGAGACACTCCACCCCTATGTCAATGAAGGTTCATTTGATTAAGTCTCAGAGGAGCTCCTATGGCATGGCTCCATCTCTAGGGCAAGACAAGTCACATGGACGATAAGCCAGAGGGTCGTCTCTTTTCCAAGTTAACCCTAAGAGATGAGTGGGTAGCCCCCTAGAATGGTTTATCATGCCATATGGCCCATAATGGGGAGGGATAGCAAGACAAGGTCAGGTGCACTGGACCCTGTATGCCTCAGATTCCTAGTGGGTTCTGGGTATTGGCTTCACAGAGTACTCCTCCATTATCCACATTTCCTAATTAATAATCATGGCAAAACTCGAAATAATAATTAATAGACATGGGACTTTTAATGGGAGGGGGTGTGCTTGTTGTTGGTTAGTCACATTGGCCTGTGGATCCCTTCGGTTGGGCATGTTAGCACCAGGACCAAGAAGAAGGTACCACACGACAGGCAGACATTGATGTGGGCTGAACAGGAGAGCTATGTTTGAGCCTGAGAGATAATAACATGCGTAGGCATGTGATGTGCTGTGCACCTCACAGTTACAGCAGTTTTACACCCACCCTCAGACTCCAAGAACCAAAAATCAACTTCCAGTGGTACCACTTTTGCCCAGGGTGCGTTTGGTTAGAGAATTATGTGGAAAAGAAACTGGGGAATACTACTTTTCGCTCTATTTTTAAATTTTTGAATTTTATAATGATAGATAATCTCTGTGATCTATCTCTTCGTAGCTTTTAAAGAGTTCAGGCCTCGCTCTTACTTCAAATTTTGAACTCAATCATTGCAATCTAAAGGTCAGAAGGGGATAATTAAGATGCATTTAGATGACACTGTATGTTGTTAAAGATTTTGATAATTAAAATGTCCTTCGTAATCGCAGTAAAAACACACCCCAAGAGTACTCAAACGAAGTACAGGGGCCCTTGTGGCCAACCAATGATGCGTTACCTGCCCATGCTCCTGTTATGTTTGCGTGGGATGATTGGGTGGATTGGATTTTGGGAAGAACCAAACGGTCCGGATTATGGATTTTGGGACAACCCACCGGTCATATTGACTCAGTCCGAGTTGGCCGACCCGACTCGGGATAGAGCTCGGGAGTCTATCCAAGTCGGTAATGGGATACCAAAGCATCGTTGGCTAGAGTACCTTCGCCATTGTTATTTCATTTTTCTGTCTGATCTTTTACCTGTTGCGAGTTTTAAAAAATAATAAAAAAGTACGAATAACCCATTGTATCTTTGGCAAGAGTATAAAAAAAGATACCACATCAATGTTGATATTTGTACATAATGAAATATCAATATCAAGATTGATACCAGTGGACATACTACATGTCATGTTTTATTTGGACTGCGAGTTTCAATATTGATATTAATAGTCAGGTTTTTTGTTACACTATCCTGCAATTTTCTGTTTTGTTCTTGTTCCTTAATATATTATTTTCTGAATTTCAACGAAATCTAGCAGATGGAAAAAATGAAATTGTTCCCATTGCAACGCCAATATCATTTGCTACAAGAACATAAGATTGCCGTAGGCACAAAATTCTTCGCAGTCTATCTTTTCGCTTTCAGAGATAACCGGAGAAAATGCAGGGAATGCCCACAGCCCAGGTGTTCCCAGTTAGTATCGTGAAATACGTTTGAACAACGTTTTCAAAATAAATAAATAAAATAAAAGAATCTCTACAGGGTTACCCACTGGGTTCAGACTGTGTGCATGATCCTGCTGCGTCCTAAAAGTTCCACCGCCCGCCAACTGAGTTTCAAACTAGAGCTTTACAGCATGAATCAGAAGAGAAAAAAAGTTTATGTATGAAAAAAGTGAATCTTGAATTTCTTGAAACATACCACCAGCGCTTAGCCTCTCCCTCTCCGAAAGCTTCAAAGAACAGATAACACGTCCAGATCTATCACCGTGTCTCTGGACCTTGTGATCTTCGGAGGATGATGATAATTATTCAGCACATTTCAGCTTCTTGTTGATGCAACTGCCCATGTATATAAGCTTCTGCCAAGGATATTAGTTCATGCTCGGTTATGTTTCAACCATCCCTCTGAGTTTCTTGGCTAGAAATTATTTGATTTCGCCAGTTTGACATTTTGCCTCGCCATGACGAGTCAAGACCATCTAGATCAGGTGATTTACTGCATACTCAAGCAAATGGCTATATACTTCAGGGGAACTCAGGACCTGAGTTTAAAGAACATAGTTCAACCGGTTTCACGATGGCTATTGTCGCTCTAAGGTAATCTGCAGTATATTCTTGCAATCTGATTGCAGGTACATAACTTAATAAAAGTTTGTGCCCATGGAGGAGCGTCAAACTTCTGCATCTACCTGGCACAGGCCTCCATTTCATAGCATGCCAACAGAAGTCTAAATCTATGATATTCCTGCAGAAGAAAAAGAAACTAAAAAAGCATGAGCTCCAGATAATCAGAATTGGAATAGTTTGTCACAAGGTGTATGATTAACTTTTTTGCACCTCATTACCAAAACATGTCTTAAAATTTAAGAATAAAATGTAGTTAGAATAACTCCAATCTTGTAGGGCCTTTTTTGCTACTCACCTCATTGGTCCTACAATTGCTGTATAATACCACAATAAAATGATGCAGTTGTATCCCTAAGAGTTAAAAAAATGTTAATCCACAGTTAACTAATATCATAATTTTTTAAACATGATATTGTCATGCTCTCTCTCTCTCTCTCTCTCTCTCTGAGAGAGAGGCATTGAGGATGCCCAACGATGGTTGGAACATCCCATGGAAAAGTGACTGGTGATGCTGTTTGCTGGTGGAGGCCAACAGAGAGCTGGATAGAGGGGGTGTGCTTACTGCCATTCACTCTCCATATTTGAATTTCATCTGCTTCTTCTGTCTTGGACTATGTAGGAAACCTACAGCTATAAAAGAGACAGTGACCTGGATGAAGTTTTTAAAAAATAAAATGCACTTTGTGCGCAACAACCTGTTTGGTAACAATATAAAACACCTCAATCGCTATTAATTTACAAATTGATAATGGTTTAAATCATCTCAAGGTATTTGGCTATTAATATCAATTTTGGCATTTGTAGTGCAAACAAGGTATGAATTGTAATACTAGTGTCCACCTGTATTAATTTTGTTATCAATACTCTATCTATCAAATTTGAGTGAGAGAGAGAGAGAGACTACCTCCATCAGTTGCAGTTGCAGTGTCACCCCAGCCACCTCTAATGGTTGCAGGTCCCCAGCCATGCAACAGAGGCCGAATGGCATTGGATCTGTAGTCCCCTCGTGGGACTGAAGAAAAATCCCTTGGACCCCACAAAGAAGGAAAGATTAGGCCTGGGATCTTCCAGTTCTCAAGATGGGATAGACCAATCTGTCCAATCAACAGAAGCTGGGGCAAG
This sequence comes from Cryptocoryne crispatula var. balansae, assembly GCA_036172225.1. NCBI lineage: Eukaryota > Viridiplantae > Streptophyta > Magnoliopsida > Alismatales > Araceae > Cryptocoryne > Cryptocoryne crispatula. The sequence continues at coordinate 7,886,910 of CM069929.1, read as the reverse complement.
GTAGCATGAGTCAACTGGAATAGACAATACTGGAAATTGAGGATTGGCAAGTCCAGATTCAGCATCAGTTGATTCTGGCTGATCTCATGACAACCAAGCCGGGACAACTGGATTGGCCAATCCTAGCAAATCCAGATGGCTTGGTGAAGTTGGTCCAGAATGGTCCATGGCCTGCAGAATCTAATCAGAGAACTGGATTGGTTGATTCTGCAAACCCTGGCGACAGTAGTCTTACTGACGACAAAACCATGGTAAAGTCATTTATATCAAATTATGATATTAACCAACCTATCAAGTAGCATAACATAATTCTGACTTGTGACGGTCAAATAAAAACCAAAATATAATCAAAATTTGTAAGTAATGCTGCTAGAAAACACTCAACCAATCTCAATCTAGTAAACCATTGTTGGTCAGTTGCATTTGGCTCTAATTCAAGTGTTAAGAAAGCTATATGTCTAACACATCGACATATGAGTCACCTGAAAGACAGATTGTCACTAAAATTTAGCAATTCTGAGATTGAATCAGGGTTTAGATCAGCGCTGGCCTATCCGAGGAAAGAAAAGTCAATCTGGGCTAATCTAGAACTGGATCAGGAAAAAGGATCGGCTGTATCTGGCAATTTGATTGAAGGAAACCAAAGCTGGATCAACCCAGATCGCTCCTTCCAAAAATTGGAAAAAAAACAATACAACATTTCAGACCAATAGCCAATGAAGGGGGCCAGATCCAGTGGCTCATCTCTGCACATCAGTGATTTCACACAAGTGTCAACAGTCACGATGTCAATTGACTCCTTCAGCGCTAACTTGTTTTAACCATGGTATGCCGGGTCGCGACCCGGGTCGCGACCCGGCCCCGACCCGGTCGGGTTTAGGCCCGACCGGCTCGGTCGCGACCCGGTCGGGGCGACTCCCCCGGCCGGGTCGCGGAGTCGTGGCCGGGTCGCGCGAGTCGCGCGACCCGCCCGACCGGGTCGCGCGACCCGGCCGGGTCGCGCGACCCGGTCGGCGCGGTCATGTGACCGTTGCCGGACCGTTGGCCGGTCATACGACCGTTGCGGTATCGTCTCGGGGGGCGCAGCCCCGCTTCAGGCCCCTTGGGGCTATTTAAAGCCCCAAGGGCTCTCCTTACTCCCGCCCCCCCCACTCTCACTCTCGACCTCTCATTTGTGCTCTCATTGCTCTCATTGCTCAAATTTTTTGTCTCATTTACTTAATTATTTCATCGAAGCATTGGATTAGTTCATTTAGTATATTTATTTAATATTAGTTCCATTGATTAGTGGGTTAAGTAGTTTATTCTTTTTAATACTTATTTGCTTACTTGCATACTTAGTTAGCTAGAAGATTAGTTAGATATTTAGTTTAGTAGTTACTTAACACATCATTAGTTGGAAGGTATAGTTAATTACTTATTTAATTATATAATTAGTTAGTCATTTATTTTACATAATTAAAAGTTTACTTAGATTAGTAGTGACTAATTAACGTCATTAGTTTTTTAAATAGTTAATTACTTACTTAAGTAATTATTTAGTTAAAAAATGTCTTCTCCAAGAAACAACCCAAACTACCGGCGCGACTCGGAGTGATCCGGCTTGGTTGCATTGCAATTTGATCTCCATGGCGGAGAGAAAAGTGCAATGTAAATATGCGACAGTAATATTCGGCGGTATTTATCGTTTAAAATTTCATCTTGCGAGGCATGAAGGGAAATGTTCTTCCTTGCACACGGACTCGCCGGAGGTCGAGCTCGATTTCGTAGGCACCTACAAGCGATGGAGCAAACGAAGGGAACTAACGAAAAGACATAAAGAGACCGTCCGAGAAGAAATCCAACAACCGGGGAGACGATCCGTACACATTTACGGTACCGGACAAGAGAGGCCGGATATTTTTGGAGACGAAGAGTACGAAGGTATGGGAGGTGTTACTCATAAACGTTGTTCGTTATTCTATTTTAAAGGATAATTAAGTAGCCTTGATACTTAAATGTTTTTTAAAAAGATGAACTCCACGAGGGATGGAAGCGAGTCGAAGATCGTTCGCCGAGGAAGAGTTGTAGACATGCGGCCGAATGATGGGTCGAGGGTACGGAAGTGGGAGTGGTCGAGGTAGCGGAAGAGGATCCAACAACCAACCGCAAGATCGGGTTCATGATCTCGCACAAGACGACGACGACCGGCGGTAGGTCCGTGGATCCCGTAATCACCGGACCACGTCAACGTCAAACAACAATCACGACGGCGATGAAGAACCTCGAATTATGTAAGGATAGGATTGGCCGGGCAACGTCAAGGTGGTTCTTTCACCCATGACATTCGGCTAAGAAATGCCGCGAAGGGACCATACTACGAGAACATGATCGACACGATCGCGACGTCGGGAGGGGAGTGCACAGTCCGAAACCCAAAGGAGATATACAATGTATATCTTCCTACGGAGGCAGAAACAAAGAAGTGCGGTCATTTGAACGCATACGGGAGGAACGAGGTTCACGCGATAATGACCGACGGATGGACCGGTAATTAAATTTTCGTTTACTCATTCATATTAGATGTATTAACATTCTTTTTTGGTATAACTTATTTATCATCTTATACTTAACGGAGTATTACTAGAAGACTATGATCGATTTCTGTGTACGATTGGCCAAGACGGCGGTCTTTTGGAAGTCGGTCGACGCATCGGGACGGTAAAGAATGCGAGTATCTTTACCGATTGATAGATGGAGTGATAGAAGAAATAGGAGAGAGCCGGGTAGATCAAGTAGTCTCAGACTACGCGGCGGCATTCTAGGCGGACGGTCAGATGCTTATGGACTTAAGAACAATGTTGTATTGGACACCCTGTTCCGCGCACTCTTTTGATATGGTGTTGGAGGATATATGCAAGGATCCTCGAAATAGACATGTGGTAGTTAAGCTAGCCCAGTTTATTTCTTCATTTATTTATAACCACAACTTTGTCCTTGCTTATGAGGGAACACACGGGGCGAGAGTTGTTACGGCCTCTGCAACCCGGTTCGCCTCCCACTATATTTCCTTAGAAAGTTTATTGAGTCGAAAGGAGAGCTCTAACTCGAATGGTCATTTCACCGGGTTGGGGGTAGTTGGATGGCTAGATGTAACCCATCGGATAAGAGAAAGGGGAGAAAAGTAGAAGAGACAATAGAGAGTGGAGATTTTTTGGAAAGTTGTAAAGAAGACGTTAGACATCGTCCAACCCGTAGTGAAGGTACTAAGGATAGTTGACGGAGATAGAAAAGCGAGGGGTATTTATATGATGCGATTGAGAGACGAAAGAAGAAATCTCGAAGACCGTGTCCGACTTCGCCAGTGGTGGGATATTATAGATCGTCGGCGGGAGCGTACATTACATCAACCGATACGTACGGCGGTATATTTTCTTAAACATTTACTAATCTTTTTATTATTCGAAGTTGTGTATAACTTGTTTACTAATACTATTTGTTTCGTAGGTTATTTTTTGACCCAAGATATGCGCATAGTCCGCATTTCAAGGCGACGAACGAGGCTATTAGATGACGTGAAGGCGTCGTCAAACCGGTTGCTTGGTGACGGCAGCTTAGGGCTATTATCGCTTGCAACAAGATGTATGATTACGGAATGCGGAGTTATCACTTTGGAACGAGCGAGGAGTTGAACGGTACACGTGATGATACTAAGTCCGGGTACGTAGAAATGTTTTTCATCACTTAATTAATTAAAGCTTACTTAGATAATAATCATGACATTCAATTTATGCTTGGTGATTGGTGGATGGACCGTGGTAAAGTACGGGGGTACGAGGACTTGGCGGACGTAGCCATCGGGGTCCTAAGTCGAGCCAGAGCCGTCGGCTTCGGGATGCGAGCGAAATTGGTCTACATTCGGCAGTTCACGCAGAGAAAATAGGTTGACATCGAGGAGGCTTGAAGACCTCGTGTATTGTCGGCTACTACGGTTAAAGTTTGAGGAATTTGGATAGAATGAAGCGGAACGGATGGAGCAAAAGAGTTGGATAGCACGAGCGGCGGGACGTTCGGTCGACGAGCCGCGATTGAAGAGGAGGATATCGATTTGGATCGAAATCTTCTACGAGAAGAACTCCTGGGAAAGCGTGGGTAAACGACCGAGAAGGGTTGGGAGAAGCGGAGTTCAACCCCAAGGCCGACAACGATGGGCCGAAGGAGTGCTCGACGATGTCCCTTTGTGAAGAATTCCCGATCCCTCTCACTGTAGCAAAGCGCCGGAGGATGGGAGAAGGAACTAGCGAGGTACGCGAAAGTAGGCGAAAAGGTAAACAAGTTATGGTGACCGATCCTTTTGATATTGCGAGACGGCGATACGGTCGAAGACGATCGAGAAGATACGCGGAGCCGAACATCCGAGTACCGGACGTCCGAGGATTCGTCGTCGAAAGGCGACGATGATGGTGCTCGATATGGGGGCACGGACACTTTACAAGTCGAGGACCTCGAATCCTCCCATATCTCCTACCGCGTCGCTACGTTTTACAGGCGAGCAATATGCTCGTAGCGACGAATGCGATCGTGGTAGAAGGCGCCGCAAGGTAGAGGAGGTCCTCGTAGCCGTAGGAGTTGGAGCGAATACCACGATGCCTCCCGTATGTCGTGATTCATCCCGAGCTCTTGGTTTCCCTACATACGATCGAAGTATTGTGGAATGAATTATGTGGAGTCATCGGATACTTCGGTCCCAATCGACGCATAGTTATGGTGACTCGTTTGGATCAAGTCTTAGGATAGTTTCCGAGGGACGGAGACGAATATGATCGTCGTATGTGTACGTGTATCGAGCTTTGTACTCGACGAATGACGTGGGGAGAGTACATCAACTACCTTTATGTACAACGCATCGTTGGAATAAAATTGATGCATTATTTGTTTAAATCATGTCATTTAATTTATCCAATTTTTCTGTATTTTTTCAGATTTTTTTCCGCATTTTTCTTATTTTTTTGAATTTTTCAAAAAAAAAATTATTAAAGTAAGGGGGTCGCGACCGGGTCGCGACCCGGTCGCGACCGGGTCGGCCTGGGGGTCCCGCGACCCGGTCGCGACCCCCGACCCAACCCTCCTTGGTTTTAACTAATCACGATCCTTGGCACAGAACATCAGCACTTTGCATTTGAAGTCATTTTACTAGAGTTTATTCATCAGCACTTTGCATTTGAAGTCATTTTACTAGAGTTTATTCATGCTATGATATATTTTAGCGAAACCAGGGAATCATATCTCAAAATCGCTTTTGAATTCACTTGCTTAGCGGTTTATTGCATACTCAAGAGATCAAACTGTCATTTGAGCTGAAGACTCAGAAGTGTCAGAAGTGTCCAAAGCTTACCTCAATGTCGACCGTGTAGATCTAAATCATCTATCATGGTGGCTATATAATTTTGGAATGTGATTGATTGGATGAGCATCACGTTAAGATTAAGTCATCTATGGGTGAAGCTTGTTGTAAACTGAGAAATATTGAGCAAGCAAGATACAGTTGACTATCCCTAATGCTTGCAAATAGCATTCATTTGTGACAAAGCCAAATTGCAATAAGAAATTGTCTATGTTTACACCAATGAAGCATACAGATATACTAACACGTAATTGACGGTAGCTATCAAGCATGTCCAAACTCGGAAGAAGAATACCATCAAGAGCTTAGCTGAGATGAAAAGCTATAATCCAAGCATGAGGTGCCAGATAAGTTTGATGTGATCAGTCTGTCTTCAAGACAAGCGGATACCAACCCTCCCATGATGGAAGCACAGTTTAATCAACCAGGCTATCTAGAGGACATTCCAACAGCAACACCCATGAAGCAGCAGCTTGGCATGACCATCTCTTGCGCTGACCATCCCTTATGATTCATGGTCTGGCTCAACTTTCGCACTTTCACAGCATACTCCACATGCATCATTGTCATCACATCTATTTAAGGTTGCCTTCAGTATTTAAAACAGCTATCTGGAACTTACCGCATTTTAAAAGCTCAAGGACAAGTTTTCTTGTACTGGGGAGATTGACATGGGAGCATCAACATCAACAACAAAATTTGAGTTGGACCTGATCACTCAAACAATTTGAGGGCAATCTACATCGGCTTATATTTTAGTAGCATTTTAAGCTCTTATTTTTGTATTTATTTTTTTATTTAAGTTAGTAGAAAAATGGGCTTTTGGTGATATTAGAAATTTTCAAGTTAAGATTAGGCTTATTTTTAAAACATTGTAGGCATTTCTGTAAAAAAGGAGATTTGTTGTGCCTTTTATGTAAAATCACCATCTATAAAAGGGACCCCTTTGTATCTATGAATGATGGAGAGAATACAGTCAAATCTAACATGTTTCAGCTGAAAGAGTTCCCCTGTTCCTAGAGCCGTGAGGGTTCTTTCTTAAGGAGTCAGTGGATGTGGGGCCCTGAGGTGTGAGGCCCCTCTTCATCTTATTCATCCAGTTTGATGCTCACTGTCCGTTATCACCTTGCCTCAACTTATTGTCTAAGCAGTCACTTAAACAGGTATTGGTAGTGTAGCCATCCAGATTGCAAGTCCAAGGGCTACTGGGCTAGGTGGTTACGTGCAGATCTACTGCTCCCAGTGGTTGTGAATCCCAAAGCCAACAGGCTCATATGGGGTTCAATAATCCACATGCCAACCCATATTAAGTAGGGAAGACTCAAGCTGCCACCCTCCTGTGGCCTCATCACCCCTTCAGCAAGTAGTCCCACTTCTGATGACCCCTCCTCCAATCATCCTCTCGCGCTCTCTCATCTCCTCCCCTATAGCTGAAGCACCTAGGTGAGCACCTTGAGTGCTTAGGTGGCCCAGGCGGCCACTTTAAAGGCCCAATAAGGTGCCAGCTCTAGGCTAGTCAAAAATATGCATTGGCACATAAGCAACTCGTGAGAAATATGAATTAGATATGAAATACTGACTCCTTTCTTTAAACATGGCCAAAAGAGGCCATTATTCAATTAATACAATAAATCAAAAATAAAAAATAAAAAACAGAAATTTCTACCTAGGTCATAAAAGCCAAACAATGAAATTACAAAAAGAATAATTTCAGTAGAAGGTATTTGTCCTTGAAAGACGACTAGATGAGCACCAGTGTGGAGAAAATTCCAGTCTTTGACAGAACTTGCCATCAATTGGAGGATCATGCAAGGCTTGTCATTATGTTCCTAAACAATTCTTCTATTCCTTGTGCACTAGAAAGCCCATAGAATTGCAGCAAAATAAGCTTTCACAATCATAATATGTTGTCCATGGATTCAAAGTAGACCAAACTTGCAATAAGTTTCTTGTATTACTCAGTTTGAACCATTGTAAGTTCCAACTCTTGAAAAGGGTGTGCCTCAGAGAGATAATGATCTTGCAGTGAATAAACAAACGATCAATATCTTTCTTTTTTTTGAATTCCACAAAAGATGCAGAACACGGATTCCAATGGAAAGATCTTTGAAGATGATACCTGGTCAGTAGTTTGCGTTTACCAACCTTTCATAAAAAATGATAGATTTTGTTGAGGAAAATGGTTCCTACGCTAGAATAAATCCAAATTATAAAGGATGCCTCCCCAAATACTTGAGACTCTACCTTTACCACTAAAATCCTTAATCTAGGTCTCATTGCCCAAACTTCATTTTTTGAGCACACTACTAGCCCATAGTGCACCGTTATTCTGATTTAGCTTTCATGACCATTTTGATAATAGAGCTTTGTTGGTAATTTCCAACAGTACAAGACCGACACCTCTTTTTATTGGCCTACAAACAAGGTTCCACTTTACAACATGGAGAGATTTCCTTTCACCACTACCTTGTCGGAAAAAACATAGTCCTCGTACTTTCCAACCTATTACAAATTCCCTTTGACACTTTAAGAATTGAGAAATAGTATAGTGGAATACTTTGTAACACACTTTTTAAAAGGACCCACCTACCTCCAATCAAGAGCATTCTACCTTTCGATCCCTGCAACTTTTCTTCTATCTTGTGGACCATGCAGTGTTAGTCCCTCCTAGTATCATTGTCTGAAAGTGGTAATCTTAGATACTAACTAGGCAGAAAAGTCTGTGACATGCGAAAATGCTTTGTACCCATGATTTTTTGTCTCTCATTCATATTCAGCCTAATAAGTTCACATTTTTCCTTGATCTTCAAATTTGTTATATTACAGCCGGTAGAAAATACAGCATTACTCTTAAATTGATGCATTTATCAATCCTTCCTGATGAGAAAAGCATAGTGTCGTCTGTAAATTGGAGATGAATTATATGCCCTCTATTTGCACCCACAATGATGCCCTCAATCAACCCCACCCTGCACTGCCTTTTCCACATAATGCAAAGAAATAGCCACCTAGAACAAAAAGTAGAGGGGAGATGGGATCTCCCTGTTTGAGTCATCTTGAGCTAGAAAAGAAACCGAAAGATTTTTCATTGATGTCAACCGAGAACCTTGGTGTGTTGACACAACATCTAATCCAGTTGATTCACTTCTGTGAACCTCATTAACTGTATGATCTTGAATAAACAAGACCACCTCACCCTATCATAAAAGATCACCTCACTCTATCATAAATTTCCTTGAAGTCCAACTTCAAGAGGATGTATTATTTTCACCTTATCTTCTGATCATAAACACACTCGTGAACTACCATAAAATTGTTCAAAATATATCTGCCTAGAATGACTAGAGATTGGGAGGAACTAGTCAACTTACCCAAATGCCTACTTCATTTTGTTGCAAGAATTTTGGTAACAATTTTATAGCTGCAATAGGTTGATTGGTCTAAGATCCGTTGTGTCATTCAGTCTTTTTTGGGTAGCAAAACCAGTGTGGAAGAATTAGAGCCTTATGCACCCAAGATCACCCTCGAATTCTCTGATTAGCATCATTATTAAATATTTATAATGTCCCAGCAAAGATGATAGGATCATGTATAAAACTTGTTAGTTCTTGGGGCTTTATAAGGATCCATAGTCTTAATAACAGTCAACACCTCCTCTTCTGAAAAAGAACTGACTAGTGCCTCAGACTCTTCCCTTGTGAATCTTCTATGCATATTAAAATTAAGAAACAAACTCCAGCTTTTGTCATCAGTGAATAGCTTTTCCTAGAACTCAGACAGCCTGTTGTCCAATCTGGTTTGTGCCCACACAACTTGATCCATTCACACTCAGCTTCTGTAGGGTGTTCCATTGTTTCAAGTGTTGCTTACATATAAAAAAATTTATAGGCTTGTCATTCTCTTTCGGCCACAATTCCTTTGACCACTACTTTCATTTAATTTTCACTCTATAACTCTATTCTTTGTACTCATTCTTTATTTTTATTCTAACCCACTCTTCTCAGACTGTCAGTGTCGGTCATATATCATTGAGCTACTCAAATTTATCAATTTGGAAACCCATTCTCTATCTTTTGCTGACTAATTGAACTTTAGCTTTGTTCAAATTTTAATACAACTCTTGACACGCTTGAGTTTGGAAACAAATGTCCATGGTGTCGAAGATATACATATTCGGCTCATGCAACCAAATCTTGACTTGATCGTTGAAGGTGAGATAGCTGCGCCATGCCAACTCAAATCAGAACTTGCTTGTATGCATCCTATTTTTTTTTACTTCCACACCTGATTCCAATCGCAAAGTGATTTGAGACACCCTTAATGCGAGACAAAGCTGTAGAATCAAAATTGCATGCTGAAAACAACTAAAACTAAATTGAACTGAAGCGAACTGGATGAAAACCAATTTAAATCCAATCGACCAGATGAAAACCAGTTGAAATTCAATCAAACCAGTACTGAACTGGATTAAACCGGCCTGTACAGGCTAAGTTCCTGCTGGACCGAGCTTGGACCAATCATGTTTGCCAGCCGGATCAGTGGGAGCTGTGACTACATTGCATGGAACCAGCGGTGGGGGTGGTGCCTTGCACAGGGTGGGGAAAGAAGCAAAGTGCATGAAGACAAAGGGGTGATGTGGACAGCCCGGCCAGATGCAGATGGGCATGGGAGGGGAACCCAGCGCTAGAAGACAAAAGAGGAGAGGGCACTCGAGGTACTGTAGCCTCGATGAGCACATGAAGAAACCTTCTATATGCTCTACTGTAGCATTGCAAAACAGGAGAAGGCACATGTGAAATCGGAGAAGAAGAAAGAGGGCGGGAAAACCACGGTTGACAGCCAGACGAAGGTAAAAAATGCACTTGAAAGTGATTGCCACACGTGGTTGTCAGGACCTGGAACTCCAATGGCTTGGACCATTCCACCAGAGTTGCTAACTGCCGAACTGAAAAAATCTCTAAGTCCAAAAAGGGTCAAACACGTGTGCGTGTCAATTGGCAGAAAATCAATATCGGTTTGTCAAAATCAAATCCGGCAAGGAATAAATCATGATCGGTTAAACCTTTGACGATTTGCTAAGACGAACCAGTTCCCTCCAAAATGGACAAACGAGGTCTCCCCACCGGTTAAATCAACCCGATTGGAAAGACGGTTGAAGAAATCAATCATCGGAAAAAAAAAGAGACAAGGCCAAGGGCCTTTCACCATCGTCGACATCGTGAAATGACGTCAACATCGCTGCTGAAATCAAACCCGAAGGCGCCTATGCACCAATGAAGGCCAAAGGCATTTTTATCACCATCGACGTCATTTCGCGACGTCGACATTGCTACCGAAACCAAGCCCAAATGCGCCTATGCGTCAAGAAAGGCCGAAGGCATTTTTATCACCGTCGGCGTCACGAAATGACATCAACGTTGCTGCCGAAATCAAGCCCGAAGGGCCCCCTGTCCACCAAACAAAAAGAGAACAAAGACGAAGGCCCTTGCCGTCATCGTCGTTAGACTTAAATCGGCATGATTGATTTCCCCTTTCACCGTTGTCTCTGCAAGGGAGAGCTACTGGGGGAAAGTCCATGCCGACGAAGGCCAGAAAAGGGAAAGAAAGGGAGACAAAAGGGCTGTCAAGCCCGCTGCTGTGGGACCACACAGCTGCTGGTCCACTCCGCCAAGCCGGCTAGAAAAAAAAAGAAGTCGCCATGAGAAGGAACATTGCCCTCGCCATCATCAAACCAAGCCGCTGCTAAGGAGACACGTGGGAGAATGAACCGGCACCACAAGTCCCTTGTTCCCGTCACGAGAGAACAGAGGAGGGAGAAGGAACACTGCCATCGGAATCCCCTCTGGCCGAAGCTGTTCTCGGACCAAGGATTGTTGTCTCGGGTCTCGGCTTTGTCTTGTAAGAGTGAAAGAGAAGAGATCTTGTGAGATTCTCGAAAAAAACTTGAGAGATCGGATCTCAGATTTCATTTATGTAGGGTATACCTTACTCAAGCATTGCCATCTTGCGTCTAGATTTTATCTTATATAGACGAAAAAGAAAAGATCTCAAAAAAATTTCGAGAGATTGGATATCAGAAATGTGCATGTTTAAGTGTAAAACATAGATTGCGGAATCGGCCGATCCGGATTGGAATCGGCCGATTCTTGGATCAGATCGGCATTCTTGGCTGAAGGACTGATCTGGAAAAAAGTTCCTGCAGAATTGGTCGAGATCGGCCAGATCGGTCAGAATTGGATCGGAATCGGAATTGGATCGTTTTTTTTATTTTTTTGCTATAACAGTCGGATCGGCCAGAATCGGTCCGGAATCAGAACAAAATCGGAATCGGATCAGTTTTTTTTTCTTTTTTTTGCTTACCGATTCTTGATCGATTTTCTTCCATTGGATCCATCGGAATCGGTCCGATCCGATCCAGATCGGATCGGTACCCACCAATCCCGATTCTGATTCCGATCCCGCGATCCTTAGTGTACTATGTAATCTCTTCAAAAAGATAAGGGAACTCATATTAAACATCAAAAAAAAGTTGTTATAGAGTTATAAGCATAATATTGAGAAGATGAACTATTATTAACAAGACACATACAAAATATCTTAGGTTAAACCAAAGCTTCATCTTAAACAATATGGATATGGGATTGATGGCATCTTAGGTCAATTGTACATATATAGTCATAAAAATATTAAGTTATAAAATTTTATCAAATAATAATGTCTAGATAAATATTTAGATGGATTACCTGATAAAAATAGTAATATATAAAATAAACTTAACAAGACCATCTAACAAGTTAAGGATAGTAATAGATAAAGGAAAATAAGATACCAAAGATATTATATAGATATTCTCATTTCGGCAATCTCGTTTCTCGGACGTATGAAGAGAAAGAGACTCTCGGGAGATCTCGAGAGATTCTCAAGAGATCGCATTCCATGTCTCGGCCTACGTTGTTGTCGCAGGCCTCTGCTGCCGTATCAAAGCCCGTTGCCACTGTAACCGTCGTCGACACAAAGCCCCCTTGCGGTGCTTCCGTTGCGATAACAAGAATTGGAAGAGATAGTGGGAGCAACAATAGAGAGAGAGAGCACCCCGCCGCCGCCACTATCGCCGTTGCGTGCTATCGTCAACAAGAAGAAAAAGCGGCCAGGAGAACCCCTTGCACGTTGCATTCGACGAAACAAGAGAAGAGGACGGAAGAAATACCGCCACCGTCGCTTGCAAGATCTACTGCCAGGTTCACCACCATCACCAGGAGAGGGCACTGCCACTGTATAGTTCCGTCACAAGAGAGAGAAGTCGAGGAAAGAGAGGGGAAGCCACGAACGTTGTCACCGCCACCTTGCTCCTGTGCCGTTACCGCCGTCCTGCCTCCCCTGCCGTTGTCGCCGTCACCTTCGGAACCGGCCACTAGCACACACCGCCGTCGTAGAGAAGAGGCAGAGTCACTGCGCTTCCGTCGCCATGTTGGGGAGAGAGAGAGAGAAAGAGCCCCGCGAAGGGGATTCTCGGGTGAATAGTGCCCGAGGTCAACTCCCAGTCAACGGCGACAAAAGACCCTCAGGTGAACAGTAAAAAAGAAAGATTTTAAAAAAACGGCCACGCGCCCACCCGGTCAAACTGGGCTTCCCCTGGTAAAACTAGGAAGTTTTAAAAAAAATTTGGGCTGCACCGGCCACGCGGGCCAGCGGGCCTCTCGTGCGCGTGTATAGGCGCAACTGTGGGCCACTCCACCTAGTCAAACCAGGTCTGGCCGATCAAATAGAGCAAAGAAAAAAAAGAAAAAGGAAAAATAGAGGAGACCCGGTCAAAACAACCTCCCACGATCCTCACATCCAAGGAGTGCGCCCACTCCTTGAATTCGGTTACCCCCGGGTGACACTAACCTCCATGTTTGACCACCAATCAAACAAAAGCATAAAGAATGGAGAAATGGGGGTAATCTCACCCCGAATCTGGTCACCTCCCCACTACTGCGAAAATGGGCTTAGTGAGGACTTGCCAAATGACCAGAATGCCCCTCTAAAAAACTTTATAAATGGCCTTGAGGTGCCATAAGTACAAGGGGTTGAAGGGTTGGGAGAAGAGAGATTTTCTAGAAGAGAGAAAGTTTGTTCTTCAAAGTAAGTCCCAATTTTCTTCAAATTGATTTTTGACCGTTCGAAAAGGAAGAAAGGGTTTCGCCCGACCTCCAAAGTTTAATGGATTCAAATCTCATCTCGCTTCGCGAGAGGGATCGAGCAGCCCGCATTTAAAAATACAAACTTAAGCTACTCGGGATTGAAAGATAACCAGATTCGGTAAAGCCGAAATACTAGTCAAACCAAATGGGATTCAAAAAGAAAATCCAAATCGGTAAAGTCGAAATGTCGGCCAAACCGAATGAACTTTGATATGTATTAAGGAGCAAGGCTTGAGTCCCCCCTCATTTATTGTACTTCTATATACTCAAATTGACATAAAATAAAATTAAAGTTCGATTGACCCGATGTGCCATTTCAAAAATGACATCGAATCTCCATGAATTTTAAAAAGATGGATAAAAATTAAATAAGTCATTTGAATATTCCAAACTTAATAAAATAATCAAATTCGATTAAATCAAATCAAATAATGACTTATTTATTAACAAAATTGCCATGTTAATCAAATTAAATTCATACCATAAAATTATACATAAAAAATGACCATAAACAGTTACAAAACATGTTAAGTTTGAATCCGACTTAACCATAAAAAAAAGAAATCAATCAAATAGATAATACTACTTGATTAAATAAGCATGCATAACAAAAATCCAAATCAAATAAATGATTAAAACATTAATAAAATGTTAGCATAATCTAACCAAAATTATGTCATTAAATAATGCATAAAAAATGTCAACCAATGACTACAAAAATATGTTAAATTAGATTAAAATCAACCAAAAAATTAAGTGATCATTATTATTAAGAATAAATCTTAATAATAAAAAAATCTACTTAAATCAAACAAAAATGCTAACTAACACAAAAAAGGAAATCAATTCCTATAAAAAAGAGATTAACTCAAATTTGTCTAAGTAAATCAATGACTAAAGACAAACAAATCAAACCAAATCTCAAACCAAAAAAAAAATCAATCAACCCAAACTAAAAAGCCTGAATTAAGGTCAACCAAATTCCATCTCATAAGGCCATGGAGATATATCTTCTAGTTTTGTGTTTATGTGGATGAATGACTTCCGTTCGATATGTTACTGTAACAGTGGGTGTCCGAGTATTTGCTCGATGTAATTAACACCGGAATATCACAAGTCTGGTGGAAAGAGGTCAAACTTTATTTTCAAAGAACTCAGAAAATCTCACAAATCAAATTATGGTTCAGATTAACTAAATGATGAGTGATACCTATATCAACACTTACCAAATCTGTGGAACCATCTGTGTTCCTATAAAATAATACTACATCAAATTAGCTAATACTCCTGTGAATATCACATATTTCATAGTAGTCAATGCTAACCAAAAGAAAGAAAAGAATTTCAAAGAGGAATTCTAATCAAAATTGAGAGGTTTCAACACTAACGTTGGAGTAGAAGAAGGCAACAGAGAGCATGAGGCCACTGGATGAAGCTGCTATTAGAGAGTCCAGGAGGACCCATTTTGGATACAATAGTCCAGTGATGTTGACAGAAGATCTCGCCAATGTTGATGTATAGACAGAGCATCATCGACGAGTAGCTTCAAGCAGGAAAAAGTTAGGTGTCGTACTCTGGGGATCGTCAGAGGTATCTGCACTGCAGGCGGAATTGATGCTTCACATTGCTAACTGCCACGTGTCGACTACAATTCCGCAATGAATGCTAAGATAATCTGATGCATGCTGAGCTGCAGGACATCAGCAAAGGTTGTCGTCGATATGGATGTCGCAAACATCTTACTTGGAATTGTCGGATAGTTGAAGAAAGTTGTGTTGCTGCAAAAGCGATGAACACAAAGTAGAACCGGGGAGAACGGAGATATTGGGCGAGAACCTATGAAAGGTAAAGGTGAGATGAAGGCCCGGAGGCCGATAGGTGAAGAGGTGAAGAGGGGAAGGACACCATGCCAAGAAGGTGAAGACTATGAATGCTCACTTGGCCCATTGGGGGGAAGCTACTAATCCTCCCCCCCCCTACTAGAACAACTGGTCAAAGGCCTTCCCAAAAATTCTCAATATTCCATTGTTTGCGGGAGTACATGGAGGGTTCTTTATACAGAGAACCAAATTTACAAATAAAAACTCTCATCAAAATATTTACAAACAAGTCCTTCCAAGGTCAACAATTAAACTTGAAATCCACTAAATTGAATTCTCATCAACCCTGGGAATGTAGAATCCATCTTATTTTTGGAAAGTGACACAGGATCACAATTCATTGATTCAAAGTAAGGTTACAAGTAAAGAGAAAATAAAAAAACAACCAAAGAAAATAGAGAGGGAGAAGGGTAACACACATTAACTACCAAGATGGTTGAGAAAATGATGCTCTCCGATACAACAAAAAACTAAAGACAAAAGGATCTCCAGACAAAGAATTTATCACAACAGCGGTTCAACCATCCAAAGGTTCCCTCTACTCCATAGTTGTAACAACGTCAAAACATCAACCAATTCAACTAACAAAATATTCCAGCAATGAAATAGAACACACCAAAGATAAACTATAACACCACATCGTAGAAATAAGTGATTGAAGTCTTCAGGAAATGAGTCAGAAAATACAATTGGTATCCATCGGAAATAAACGTCTATAAGTAGGACTTTGTTGGTAGCCTTCATTTGCAAATTTTCCAAAGAAAAATTTTAATTTTTAAAGGTGTCACAGATACCATACAACCTTCCACTACGATACTTCAATGTCCCCAGTGACAACCTCATGCATGCAGACTTTACAGAGGAAGAACTATCTTTACTCAAGTTCCAATGCAGCTTGTCCTCCTGCCTCTCCACACAACTGAACTCCTTGAAAAAATTCAAAACCTCATTATCCTTCAGAAGCTTTATGAAAGAAAGGTCCAATTGCCATGTATTGCCCCTCCTCCCGGTGCAACCCAACATTTGTCCTTGTTTACCACTATTCTGAAAAGATTAGGAAGCTACGGTCAAAAAATATGTAATCCGCCCAGTGATCCTTCTAAAATAGAGTCATCCTTCCATTGCCAACAGAGATAGATGATGATGGAAAAAAATTGACAATTCAGAATAATGCCCTTCCAAATATAGGATTACTTCCTGCCTATACTAAAGTTACTAATCCAAGTTTGACCCCATACTAATATATACTTTGACCAGCGCATGTGAAATGACACTGAATCCTGGCAATGTCTGACGTACACCGATCTCTTTAGCCAAACTCAAGGTCCGGGACCGATGCAACAGCTTTATTACAACAAGCCTTCCTAAGAAGATATGAGACACATGAACAATTTGAAATTCGAAATCCCAAGTGTTTGGTCATCTTCTCCAGTGCTAGTAAGACACCCCGACTAACCCAACGAACGTTGATCCATAACCATAAACCATTCAATGACACCAAGATGTTAACTACCTCCACAAGAGATTGCCAGCACTCGATCAATGCCAGAATATCTCTCTTGGATGGCCAAAACAAAAACTTCACATACATGCTGATCAACCTTCCCACCTGCTCGACAATGGCCGAGACTACTGGAACAAACCAAGCATAAGCCAGCAAGCCTAATAGAGTCACCTAGCATCTAGAGGGACGAGCTTCCTCCACCTCCAACTTAGGGGACCACCTCCTAAAGTCAAATTCAACTTTGTCCAAATTGAAGGACTTTCCGACCACTGTCGCAAGCCAAGATCTAACACAACCAATCCTGACAAAGAAGAAGCCAGGGGCAAGCAGCAAGAATCAAAGGAAGGCCAGCGGATCTCAATGAACCTCTTGAGAGAGATCCAAATCACTCGAAACAGGGGACCCCGAATCCCCACGACCACAAAACCGTTGAGCTAGGCCTGCTTAGAGGCAAACTCGGACATATGGATCACTACCTCAGAGAGACAATCATGGGGAAACGGCAACCGACCCAAGAGAGTCATCTCCCAGCCAAGCCAACAAAGATGAAGATGGAGTAGCATCAGAATTTGTCAGTGTGTATATTTCGGTGAAAATAGCTTTGATGTTCGATGCGCGAGCAAATCCCACATCGCCAATTCTCTCTGCACCCAAGGTCTTATAATCCTTGCCATAACATTGCTCACACGTTTGCATGCTCCCGGAATCAAAGTTCACCCACACCCTTCGAGCAACCTCTGAATGCAACATCTACACCCATCAAAAGTCACTGCCGAAGTATCTATGTTATCCGAGACGTGAGGCACCCGAGGCAAGAGACCTGGCACCTTGCCTTAGGCACTAGGGTGGGAGCCCCTAGTGCCCAAAACTTCTTTTTATTATTTAATGTTTAGTTCAATAACACATATATATAATATAAGTAGTTGAAATAAATCTAAACGATATTTATAAAATTGAAATAAATGCAACATTTTAATAATAATGTATTGTAGCTACAAATAAACAAAGTTATAACTAATAACAAACATAACATCATAACAACTAACAAAGTAACATAAGTACAACATAACATAACAACATAAGAAGAGTACAAAGAAGACAAACATCATAATTAAACATAACCTAGAGTACATGACATACAAGTATCAATCACCATCTGGATCAAGATTTAGTGGCAGCCTCTTGATCATCATTATTGGTATCATCTGAATCTTTAACAGAAATACGAATTCTTTTCCTAAAAGACCTAGGAATCGAAGATGTGAACATATAACATATTAGAGCAAAAAAAATAAAACAAAGAACTCTAAGAAGTAAAGTAAGATATCTTAAAAATTAAAATTCAACATTGTACTTGGACCTTCCTCTTTAATAATTCCCATGGCACTTTTCATGTCTCTCCATGTCAAGGCATGGTCTTCATAGATAACGTCTTCGCCTTTATTTGTAATCCATTCATTTGATTCATCAAGGTATCTAAAGAGATTGAATCAAGATTTGATTTCTCCAATCTTAAATATCTTTCTTAGAGCCTTTGGTTGTATTGTACAAACACCAAAATCATTCAATTTCTTTTGTTCAAGCATATTTCTCTTTTTCGTATAAATATACACAATAAAAAATAAAAGTCTATACATTAGTGCATTAATTAGTGAAGTAACAAAAAAGTAACAATGTCTTTGAAAACAAACATTACCCGGTAATGTGATCCAATTACATTCACAGCTGGATGCACTACATGTAAGGCTCAAAATACGTATTCTCAACTTTTGTAATTGGGGAGTTGTACTTCTCCGATCTACCCACTAATTTACTATAAAATAAAATATGTGTTAAGTTTAAATGACATAGATAGACTGATAAGACTACACTACAATCATAAGTAAAAAATAATATACATACCCGGAGTTGATGTATTGCATTGTCGAAGAGTCATATCTCTACCAAACATACCTTGTGTCTATCTATGCAACGTTAATTACTTAAAAATTTGATCTTATTCATCAGACAACTTCTCAATGCAGTTATACAGCCCTTACTTGATTTCACTGCCACTCTCAATATTGAGATTTGCATAATGAAATTAGAGATTTAGATAATACCCGCAAGATGCAAGGGATGATGTAGCTGAAAATTATAGCGTCTGTCAAGAATATCCCAATTTGGACGATGTTCGTCCAATTTATCGTCCAATGTCATTTTAATTCCCTTCTTCGCACAATATATTGCTTCATAAATATATCTCATTGCCCATCAACTAACCACAATTTATCGTCCAATGCCATTTTAATTCCTTTCTTGGCACAATATATTGCTTCATAAATATATCCCATTGTCCATCAACTAACCACAATACAAGAACTAGATAATTGAATATTTTCAATGCATAATTTATTCCCTTCCAAAAGTAGTCTTCATAACAAATTAACAATTTCACATGACTTCTTTTCCTCTGGTTTTTTGTTCCACCAGTTACTATTACTTGTCTAATCCTATGACGTAAACATAAGTCGCATATCATCATTGCATGTATGCAAGCTATCCAAGATGAGATAGTTCGTTGCAAATGCAACAAATTTGGCTATTACTTCTCGAACAAGATTCTTATCATTTGTATATTTCCTCGTACAAATGAATGTTATCACATACTTTGTATGCTGAATTGTAGATTTGATTAAAGACAACTTGAAAATACCTTTCAACATCAAATCAATGTAATAAGCAGTGAAAGGTGTCCAGAATAAATAATGGTGTATGGACATCAAAATGGGTCATGCAGCCACAAAGTTGGCTTCATTGTCTGTGACAATGTTAAGCACATTTAGTACACCAACCTCTTCCACAACCTTGTCCAAAAGACATGCTAACAAACAACCTAGCACCTTTAACCTCTAAAGAAGCACCAACTGATCTCATAAATACTATCTTTGTTGGACTGTTCACCAAAAATTTGGTAAGTGTTCTACCCTTTTGATTTGTCCATGCATCGGACATAATGATGCACCCAAATCTAACACAAACTCCATTTTTCTTTCTTCACCAACTTCTGAGTTGTCTCAATCTCCTTGGATAACAAAGTCTTTGATTTCATGATGATTTGATCCTTTCAAAATCGGACCAAACAGACCGACTACATTTAACATTGTTTGAAAGCTATTAAGGTGGATGATGTTGAAAAAAATACTCGCCTGGTATATCTATCTAGCGACATACTGAATACATCGCACTCTTTTCTCTTTCAAATATTTTTTATCCATGACAAATTTTCCTTTAGACTGCTCAAGGTTGTGCAAAATTGGTCCACATGCCCTTTCATCCATGGAGGTTGAAACTGAAATAAAGAATCTTCCATGCTCTATGAGCGGTCATGATCTTGTGAAGATGCATCAATTTCTTGCCCTTGCCTTAGTCCAAGGAGGTTGTCCCTCCCTTTCATTTCTCTAATGTTAATTGTCCTTTCAACTCTTGCCTGATTTGCTTGTTGCATACATTGCATTATTTCTCCATTAGTCTCTATGTTTGCATTCTTGCAGTAAGTCATATTTGTCCCTAACCCTACAATGGGTTGTTTCAATCAATAAATACCTCCTTTACGCTACTTTTGGTACAATTGACACTTCACAAGATCTCGGTTCCATGGATCCACTAAAATGTCATATTTCCATCTAACATCCTTAGATTTAGGATGAGCTCTTACTATGGAACCTGAAGCTCCTCCAACACAACACTTGAATCTATGGGCACGGGTTGAGTATTAGAACCCGTCCCTAATCCACGGTCTTCATGTGTATTAGACATGAGAATAAACGGAGACAAAGAACATTACAACATGTTTAGAACAAAATAAATCAATACACATCTAACTACCTACATCTAAATAAGAACCAAAAAATTCAAACACTCACCCACCTATATGAGCCGGACTTAGGCCGGAAAAAGAATTACAATTTGCGGTCGTATGAGGCTTTTTAGAAGCCTAAAACTGAGATTCACTACATTAGAACATGTTTAGAAAAATAAAAATTAAATCAAACAACTCACCACTAAATGTAAAATACTTCAATGCAACCAAGACATGATGTTAAAAAACTAAACACCTAACTCGATAATATGTATTTAAGAACCAAAAAAATAAACAACTCACCTCTACTACTACTCTACGAGCTGGTCATATATTGGTCGCCGTATGAACAAGAACAAAATCTAAAAGGCTAAAACCAATACTAATAACATTAGAATATGTTTAAAACAAAAAACAAATCAAACAAATCTACAACTCACCACTAAGACTGGTCGGAGGCGTATGAATGGTTGAATTGTCCGAATACCTAACCAAAATACCTAAATATAACCAAGAGATATATTAAAAAAAACTAAACACCTAACTACATATCTATATATTGCGAAGAACCAAAAAAAATCAAACAATACCTAAATGTACTAGTTTTATGCCGGAAGAAGCTCCAACGTATGGTGCCGATTGTACACCGTATGAAGCTTGTTAGAAGCCTAAAATCAATAATAAAAATACTAGAATGTGTTTAGAATTAGAGGCCTTTTAGAAAGCGTGAAATAAAAAAGTCATTGTTGTCTAAAAAGGGCCGCGCACGGGAGCTTCGGTCAATCAGGACAGCACGGGAGTTGAGGGGGTTAACTTCCGGATCCATTTGGTCAAGGCGGGCAAGGTGAGCACCTCACCCCGCCTCAGCCGCTTAGGCATCGGAGGCACCCGAGACGTTTGCCTTGAGTATTTCCAGGCAAAGCGGGGCGGTTTGCCACCGCCTCACCTCGCCTCGCCTCACCGCCTAGGTTGAGGCAACCGCCTCTGATAACATAGCTAAGTATAGCTCCTCTCGAGGTCACCGGGAAGGTAGCTCTGGCAAGGGTGGCCTTCCCACATCATGGTTTTGGGTGATCACTCGCCCCAATCTTGCTGCCGTCTGAGAGGTCAACTCCTCACAATGCACCAGCAGAAGACCCTTCTTCCTCCACACACCATTGCTACTTCTATGTCTCCTCAAAACCAGGGACCAAACACCCTCCTCTCCACACTTCAAACCGGCAATGTGACTATATATGAGGGCTATCACAAGTCTTAAGTCCAACAACAGTTACACCGGATCAATTCCCCACAATTGTCCGAGCAACTCATCTCTCTCTCAGGCATCTCTCCATCAAAAGATAGTTAGATGATCCAAACTGCCAGAGTCCCTTATTGTCTAGAGTCTAGTAGACCATGTATAGTCCAAACCAAAATCTAATATTTCAATCAACCCGCTATCACTGACCCAATTATTAAATAAGGTCATTTTATGTGTCCAAGCCTCTTGCTTCAATCTCTCTCCTCACTTTCTGACTACATTGAAATCTCCATACACACACATCAAGCTCTGTTCTTATGGCTATCTACCACTTTCTTCAAATCTGCGAAAAAATTTATTTTATCTACACCCCCTAATGGACCATACACATTGGTCAATAGCCACTGCTTGCAAGTTCCTCTACTTATAAATTTAGAAGAGCTTGAATGTGCCTTCCTTCATAAAAAATTTCTATTTCAAAAACATTATCATCTCACAAGGCTGTCATGCCACGGTTCCATTCTACCCATGGTACACATGAAAAACCATTGAGCTTATCACATTTCATGGCCTCAATCTCATGCTGGCTTGCAAAATCTGATTTTATTTCCTGCAAGAAAAAAAAATGTCTGGCTTTTGTATTTTCATTATATTCTTTGTTTACTTTAATTTCTTTCTCCCCATTACCCCCCTATAGTTCCAGTTGATGATTTTGAACATTATAAATAATTATTCCCTTACCTTCCCTCTTCCTCCTCTTGCTTTCCAGAAATATTCCATTGTTCGAACTTTATCTCTCTTGATCCAACTATCTGTTGAATAGGTTTCTTGCTGTTAGTGGGTCTGACGGTTAAGTATAGATCATACCTCAAGTTTTCAAAGAACTCCTTGACCATGTCTTCGATGTCCATGAAACTCAATCCTATCATATCCCTAATCAAGAAAATAGCCTTGTCCAAAATAAGCAAGTCATATCAGGTACCCCAACAGACCCCCTCAAGAGGTAGAGACAAACTGAGAGACAGAGTAAAGAAAAAGGGGAGCCAGGTACCTCTTGGGGTGCGCTTCAGAGAGCTCAACAAAACCTACAGATCTCAAAGTGACCTTCAAGGCACCCTCCTCGTGGCAACAAGAGCCAACTTACCCGGCTGGAAAGACAGGACCAGCACAGTTCCAGATAATCACAGCAGGCTTCTATTGGGCAGCGGCCTGAATCTTGGAGCCCATAATATGTCTTGTGACCCTTGTCTCCCTCCTCATGGCAACAAGAGCCAACTTACCCGGCTGGAAAGACAGGACCAGCACAGTTCCAGATAATCACAGCAGGCTTCTATAGGGCAGCGGCCTGAATCTTGGAGCCCATAATATATCTTGTGACCCTTGTCTCCCTCGTTCAATAATTCTGCACTGATTCCCATGGTAAACAATGGTCCTCTGATGGTTGTTTCATGCCCCCTGTCCTATAGCATCCAGTGATCCCTCTGAAGCGGCCTAAGAGCACTTGAGGTGCCTGAAGCACCTGCAGTGGCAAAATTTGTTATTGCCAAGGCTATTCAGCCCAACTCAAAATGGGGAAGGGCTGTCTAGTGTTGCCTCATCCCATAGGCAGTGATCTTAACCACCTTTCATAACATAGCTTAGCTCAGAAGCATTTGGACCAGAGGTAGTCAAAAGACAGCATCCCATAACATCTTCACCCTCATCAGCATTTGCATATCTTGCAAAGAGATAATAACTAATTCCCCTTCATCAGTAGGTTTGAAGACATGAATCCAAACTAGCCAGTGCCTTTGAGGTCTCCTACCTCGTTTTGCCAAAGGGGGGAAAATGGCTAGGTGTTCATAAATACAACGTCCTCAAGTTTTGAGCAAAGAAATACTCTCTATTTTTTGCCTTTCCTACAAAAATATTAAACAAATGACCAAAAAATAAGCACAGAATTGACAACAATTAATAAGTAATCTTTGTTTCCGGTGAAAAATACCAATAAAGTAGAAAAAATGGTAAATTGACCTCTTAGAGCAACCACCAGACTAGATATCCGCTCAATCACCACAAAGATTACCATGAAAAAAAATGCCAAAAGAAGCAGTTTTATAACAAGAAACAGAAACGATTTCACAGCAGAAATTACAGAGACTTCTTTTAATAATGCTCTAATATACAATGGACAAAGCTAAAATAAGAACTTAATCCCAAGTGCACCTATCAAGTTATAACCTATTACGATACCCTTTGCTTCCTTAAATGCTACCAGTAGCAAACAGTCGAAAACTTTAACAAAGGCATCAATCATACCTCAAGAAGTTTTTTAATTTGATAAGCAGCAGTTTCCCCGCAATATGCCCCATATCACTCTTCGCTGTTTATTCTAAGAATATGGCAAATCCTGCATCGGAATCCTCCAGTTGACATCTCCAGCTTCTGTAAGGTATCAAGTAAAACTGTAGTCAAAGTTGCAAATTGAAAATCAGTCTCTCAAGAAATATGAAATACATGACCTGTTCTGCCGCAATCCTCCGAGAATGCAACCTAAGCCTGCAGGGTTCGTTAGAATCCCCTGAGAGACACCTCCAGCTGCTCTATCCTTTTCGCCAAGTCATGTTTTCCACAATGTTTCAGCCCGTCAACAACCATGTCAAAATTCTGCACCCTCGGCATAAGACCCATCTCCGTCATCTCCACCAAATAGTTCGCAGCCTCCACAAACCTCCCTCCCCGGACGCACATCTTCACCAGCATCGTATACACAGGCCTGTTCGGTGGATGCCCTCTTCTTTTCACGTCGCTAAAGAAGCTGAAGGCATCGGCGAACCTACCCGCCCTGCAAAGTGCCTTTAGCAGCGGGGCGTACAAGCTTGGAAAAGGCCGATGGCCGTCTTCCATCGCTGCGTGCATCAATCGGAAAGCTTCCTCGATCTTGCCCTCCCTTGCCACCGCGGGCACCATGATCTTGTAGGTAGAAACGTCGGGGCTGAGTCCCATTTTGCTCACTTCCTCCAGGAGCCCAGCGCAAAATTCCACCTCTCCAGACTTGCACAGCGCCTCAAGAAGGGAGCTGAATGTGGCGACGTCGGGTAGGAAGCCCTCCTTGGTCATCTTCTTGACGAGGCCCTTAGCGGACTCCAAATAACCAGCGTTTATGAGGCCATCGATGAGGAGATCACGGCCCCTGACGGGCGGTGTAAACCCCTTTCTACTCATCTCTTCAAGGAACTCCTGCGCCTCCCGAAGTTTGCCCGCGGCGCACCAGCCGTTTACAAGCACAGAGAAGGTCTGGCGGTCAGGGGTGACGCCCTTGCGGACCATTCGGCGGACGAGAGCGTAGGCGCCATGGAAATTGCCTACCTCACATAGAGCAGAGAGGAGCGCATTGTAGACGGCAGGGGTCTGGGGGCAGCCGAGGCGGGGAAGGCGGTTGAAGACCTCGACGGCGCGATCGGGGAAGCGAGCAAGGCCATACGAAGAAATAACTGAGGCGAAGAGGGAGGGAGACAAAGGGAGCGAAAGGGAGCGCATGTGGTCGGCGACACGCCACATTGTCTGCCAGTGGCTAGCGGAGCGACCGAGTGTAGCGATGAGTGTCTCGAACTCGACGGTGGAGGGAGTGTAGGAGCGCGGCGCGGCTGAGAGCGCCCAGGAGAAGAAGCGGAAGGACTCGGTGGGCGAGGCGGCGCAGGCGCGGAGGACGCGGTAGACGAGGTCGGAGGTGACGGGGATCCGCAGGCGGTTGAGCGTGCGCTCCAGATAGAAGTCGCGGCGCACGATGTTCGCCACATGGTGGACCGCCGCGAAGTAGTCGTCGCGGCGAGGCTTCGGCAAGGGGAATCGCGCGGAAGGTGTAGAACAGTCGGCGTCGCCGCTGCTGTCGTCTTCGTCGGAGGAGACGAGAGCGTGGCACCGGCGGTGGCAAAGAGAGAACGGGAAAAAGAAGACGTTGTGATACAGGCGGCGGAGAAGGGTGGAGCAGTGTAGCAGGAGCGGCATCGCGGCTGCTGTGTGGCCGGAAAACGGGGACGATCGCGGCGCCCGACAGGTGTTCGAGACATGTACTGAATGAGAAACTGGCCCCGCGGGTCTTCCCAGTGACGTTTGGCGGGGATCAGAAGTCAGAGCCAGTGGAACGAAAGCATGCGCTTCTGGAATTGAATAGAGAGCGGATCACCTCAGTCCCGGGGTGGAGGGAGAAATCTCAGTCCCCAATAAGAGGCGGCCACATACCGCATCACTTAAGTGGCGGTTCAAGTTATGTTACGGAACCGGTTCGGTAACATAACTTAAAAGCCTTGAACCGCTACCGAAAAGAGCTGAACCGTTACCGAGCCCTTTATAACTCACTACCGATGGGTAGTGATTTACAAAGGGCTCGATAGAGTTTCAGCCCTTTTCGGTAGCGGTTCACCGAACCGGTTCAGTAACATAACTTGAACCGCCACTTAAGTGACGGGGGTATGTGGCCGCCTCTGATTGGGGACTGAGACTTCTCCCTCCACCCCGGGACTGAGGTGATCCGCTCTCTCAGGAATAAAGACCTTGAAGCTTGAGTTGTCTTGTCGCACAATAAAATTTATATATTTTTGATAAAAATATATATTAAAATAAAATTTAAAATAATTACATGTTAGAATAAATTTTAAAATGATTATAAAATATAAAATTAACGAGATATGGTAACAACAAAATGGAAGAAGATCGCAAGACACAAGATAGAAAAAAGATCACACATTTCTTATTTAAGAATAAATTTTTTAGTAAAATTATATTTTTATCATGATTGCCAAATACTTTTTAAATAAATGTCATTACAAAAATATTTTTTAGGGACAATATTTTTGTCATGCAACTATAATATTCAGATCTTCAACTTGAACCTACTTAATCTTAACTTAGAAAACGAATAGCAAATGCGGTTTAATTGTGGTTACATTTAGCTTTAGTTTTTTTGTTTGAACAAAGACTATTTCTTACTATATTAAGATGAAAGAAAGAATTACAAATATAAAAGGCAACTAACATGTGAACAAATAATTTGAACATACACATGAGGGTTTTCCACGGAAGAGGAGCATAATATGGAGATTGACGACAGTAGTAAAGAGACAGACTTGATTGTAGAACTATATAGAGACCTCATCTTCAACGCCGTCGAAGACTACCACAAAATATAATAGACATGTGCATTAGTATGCTTTGACAGTCCATGAAAAAGAACTCTCTTAAAAGAGTCTGACATTTGTCAGGAAGTTGAATGATCACACCGTAAAGATGTGGATGTTGTTTAAGCTAACTGTCTCATAGATAATCACATGACAATGTAACTGACATGTGTAGATATGACAAATATAGAGCAGAAAAAGAAAAAATAGATAATACAACACCTAGGTAAACCAAAACTATCACAACTCAAAGCTCACAATAGGACTTCAAACCATATTTGAAAAGATGGATTAACTAAACCAGACACTTAAAAAATATTCAGATGGTAAGAAGAAATACTAAGAAAACCCCAGTAGAGAGTATGAAAAGAGTTCTTAGGTGAAATCTCGCAGGTTTCGAAACTCTCAAAATGGGGTTCCAAACAAAATTTTACCATGATGGTAAGAAAAGAGATCAATCAGAGAGGTACATAAATACAACTTTAGCAAAATCATCTTCCCCACCTTGCACCAACACTCTATTCCTCCCAATCGCGTGAAAATCCGTTGCAGAGGGAAACCCTACACAAACAAGAGGGCGCATGGGAAAAAAGGGCAACCCTGGTGACTTGTTTGGTTATGTTTTTTCCTCTCTTTTTTATCTAAATTTTAAAAATAAAAGAGATAAGGTGTTTGGTTGCAATTTTTAACTACTGTCCCATTTTTAAAAGTGAGATACTCCATGTACATAATCTCTTCTAAAATAAAAACAAGGCAAATCTTGTTTTATTTTTGAGATAGACGCGGAGGCAAGACAAGGGAGGCGAGACATGCGTACATTCCAGTGGAGGTTTGCTCTCTCTCCAGTACGAGAGGTGCCATTCCCTCCGATAGTCTAGGTTGGCGGGCAGGAGCTCCTCCAGCGTCCAATCGTAGGCATTGACCATGGTGCCGTGGGCGACGCCCGCCGTCAGGCTCAGTGCGGATGGCGGTGCCATCTCCCGATGCCTGGCCCAACACGAAGGCGACAAGATGGAAGCAGTTGTCGTCGAATTGGCCCCAACTGGTGGTGCGCAGATGGTCGAGGAGGCCGTAGTATGAAGCCTCCCGGTGGAGGAGCCTCCGCGGTATGTTCACCGGGACATGGAGCTCACCAGTGCAGAGGAAGCCGAGCAGCACCTCGAAGCAGGTGGCGTTCCACTCGTCATCAAGTATCGCACCCAGCAGAGTTGCGGACGACGGTGGACGACTGCAGGAGGGGGGTCCTCTCTGCAGAGGGAGCCCAGCGGAGACCTACGAAGGGAGCCCTGGGGGGAGGGAGGCGGACGATGCCCGCCGCGGAGGGGGGGAGGCTTTGCGGAGCCGCAGATCCTCTCTGCAAAGGGAGCTCGGGGGGGGGGGGTCGAGAAGCTGTAGGTAATAACCAAACATTAATATCTAATTTTTAAAAATTATGATAATTTTGTCAAGCACAAATGATTAGACTGTTTTAATTTTAAAAATAAAATTGAGAAGTCAAATAATTTTGATTTCAAAAACATGGTTATCTTAAAATTTAAAATGCTACCCAACACCCTGTTAATAGAACACTTTGAGTCTCCCACACAATAGAGTATGTGAGATTCATGATTTGACCAATAAGATCTACGTAACACAGCGGGTCCTATCAGCCGGTTATCTCTGGGACTGAAAGCGTTACGAGAGAACCTTTTCTCTTTACTGAGTAATCAAATCACTAGATCCATACCTCTAAAGGACAATATGTCAAGAGGAATGCATCGACTTTGATGTATAAATGGCACTGGGAGCCATCAATATTAAATTTATACTACCAAAATTGAAACATTATTCTGACACAAGTGACAAACATTGATTTGGTTGCGATTAGAGTTTCATCTATCAAGTTCATCGATTATAGGGTGTTTGGTTGAATTACAAAATGAATTTCACTGAGATTTATGTCTTTCTACCAAAATCTATTTAAAAAAAGATGTTTGGTGATCATTATCAAATGTATTTTATAGGGAATTTTGCTACGACAAAAAAACAGATGGGGCGGATTCTTTTCTTTCTTTCCCGTGTCCCTAATTTCTCGAGATATACATGATCTCCACTCTATTTGTCATTACATCTCATCAAACATAATAATTTTATATGTTAGCTATCTTAAATTTTATCAAAATATATAATTTTTTTAAAAATTATATGTACATAAATTTTGCAATCAAACACCACACTAGACTGTGTGAAAAATATAGAAAATGATATTTAGAATTTAACTCATGGAAGATGAAATTCTCTCACGGGTCTGTGGAATGTATAGAACGGCCTATCTAAATTAATTTCTAACCATAAAGTCAAACTTATAAAATAAATAGAATGAAACACAACTTACATCAACTATATCAGCTCTGATTCAACCACAAAACTCTGATAATATTACGGGCAAGGTTGGATCACTCTCAATACTTGGTCAGAATAGTTTAGAAAAAATCTAATCAACATATATAAAATCCCCCGAAAAATCGCATTATTATTTCGTATCAAGTTCAGTTTCTCCAGTATGAAGGCTGGAGCTGATTGCACTACAAGAAATAAGGTAACTGGCGACGGCTGGAAGCCGTCGCAAATAATCAAAAAGCCATCGCCAATAATTATTGGCGACGGCTGGACCTCCGTCGCCAAGTGGTCGCAAATAAACCCGTCGGCAATAATATTGGCGACGGCTTTCTTAAGCCGTCGCCAATAAACGCGTCAGAGACGGCTAAAAGCCGTCGCCGTAGTGCTTATTAGCGACGGCTTCATAGCCGTCGCTTATAATAATACTGGCGACGGCTAAATAAACCGTCGCGAATAAACATACTGGCGACGGCTTTAGGCCGTCGCCAATAGGTTTAGTTTACGTCCCCGCGGGTGCATTTCTCTGGTTTGGCGACGGCTTTACAGCAAACAGGTGGGATTAGATGACAGTATTATTTCTACAAAATTAAATGATTCTAATTTTGATTCGGAATAAATCGGAAGTATAATATTTCAAATTTTGTTTCTAGTATGATTTTGTTATCGGAATTGAAATAAACTGATATTTTTTAAAATTTATAATATTAAAAATTTTATTACAAAATCAACAAATAAATATTAATAATATATATAAATTTATTTTTATTTTTTTAACTTATGTATTATAAATTTAATAAAATTATATAACATGTATTTATTACAATATCAGTTTCTACTAATTTTCATTGAAATCAAATAAACACACATATCGAATTGATTGTTTTTTTAGAATTTATATGCCATAACTTTAATGAATTTATAAAAAAGTATTTATTATAATATCATTTTATATTAATATTTCATTGAAATCAAATAAACACACACACCGAATTGATCGTTGGATAAAATAAGTATATTAAATTACTAGATTTTATTTTGACTCTTAGTTCCGGTGTTCTCCAACTCAAACCGCAAACTCGTTCTAATTCAGTTATACTTAATTTGATTTGGTTTAAATATGTATAAAATAAATAAATATAATAAAAATATTTTAATTACAATTTAAAAATAAATAAATAGTATGTATCAAAATTATAAATATTTTTGAACTTTTAAAATTACTTTGAATTATTAATTTTGTTTAGTTGTACTTCTTTGTTAAACCGAACCGAGCGGGTTCAACTCAACTGAACCAGGGTCCATCGGGTCGAAGTTGAGCCGATGACCAGTCAGCGTTTTGGAGGATCAAGCAACGGAACCTTGTTAATTTGACTCTTAATTCTCTCTTAATTCTGTCCGACATAATTAATTATGATGTAACCGCGCGGCATATCTAGAGAGTCCACCTACAAAAACACTTACACTCGGTGGCATCAGCTGAGATTTTTAATTACATTTCTGATCTCCGTGATAAAATTAAGCAGTTAATTTGATTAAGATATATATATTTATTAGTTATTTAAATATTTACTTATACTATACATGTTCTTGAGCTCTATTCTCTGTGAAATAGCGCGTACATTTGTAAAATAACAAGTTTATTAAGATATAAGAGACTGTTAGAAGTTAATTTAGATATAGAATCGAACTGTGTCTACGTCTGCAAATGTCTTACAGAATCGAAGTTCAAAGCTGTGTTAAATAATAATAGCCAAAACAAAGGTAACCTTGGATTGTGCTTGATCGATCTTAATTAACATATAATATTTGACCTCTCATTATATATATATATCAGATATTTGGGTATCTAGACTGTTTGGTCTTATGTTTTAGTTAACCTCTAATTAATACATCTCTAACATAAGTTATGTTTTAATGTTTATTTTTCAAACTAAATATTTTATCGAGGATACAAATAAGATATATATTCCGAACACACACACAGAGAGAGAGAGAGAATAAAATGTGGCGGCAGCGGGCAAAGCTCTCTACAGAGACACGACATTGAGACCGGAACTTAGTTTTACAGTGTGGAGAGGGAGGACGGGGGATTCGGTCGGCAGCTTCTGCTCCTCCCGCTCGACCTCTCTCATGGCAAGATGGTTCCGGGGATGATGATGTCGCCGATGTTGTTGTGCCAGGGGTCCGCCAGGTGGGTCGCCAGGTTCTCCAGCGGCCCCGTGCCGGGGTACGCCGACTGCTGCACGCAGAACCCCACGAAGGCCAGCAGCGCGAGGCGGCCTGCGGCGGAGGCGGCGGCGAGGATCGAGAAGGCACCACCATATCAGCAAACGGGAAACCAGGACGGCGACGGAGATGAAGGGGAAGAAAGTGGAAGAGGGAAGGGGGGGGGTAGCGCACCGTTCTTGATCTCCTTGACCTTGTACTCCTGGAGCTTGGCGGGGTCCTTGGAGTAGCCGAGGGGGTCGAAGGCGCCGCCGGGGTACTTCTTCTTCTCGGGATCCTTCTCCATGCTGCGCTGGTGCTCCACGAAGGCGATGGCCAAGAACTCGATGACCAGGATGGTCGGCAGGGTGCCCCACGGCACCGGGTTGCCCAGGTAGGTCGCCTGCCCGCCGGGGATCGCCGCCCACTCCTGCGCCTGGACCCAGTTGCCCAGCCCCAGGGCCTCAGGCACCAGGATGCCCGGCTGCATCGCACGGCGGAAAGACACACAGAGAGACACAAACAGAGAGAAAGAGAGAGAGCGTATCAGCAGAAAGCTCGCGACGGCAACCGGAGATGGACATGCCGATCAGATCGTTCTGAAATCCGATGAACTCACCACGGCGAGCATGGCCCATCTGCAGTGGATGAGCTCCGACTCCTTGAACCTCTCCAGGTTCTCCGGCACCTCTCCCAGCCGCAGCGGGTCGAACCCGAAGTCCCTGTGCCGGCCGATTCGCACGGTCAGAAACGGCCGCCGGAATCCGAGAACCAGAGAGAGAGAGAGAGAGAGACGGAGACAGAGAGTATACGTACCCGGGGGCAGAGCCGTCGAGGTAGGGGGGTCGCGGCTGGCCGGGCATCCACTCGGCAGACATGGTGAAGCGGGAGGAGCCGCCGCCGCCGCCGACGGCGGGGAGGGAGAGGGCGCCGGCGAACTTGGACCTGGAGGACGAGAGGAGGCCCGGAATGGCCGCCGCGCAGCAGAGTTTGAGCGTGCTTGACGCCATGCCTGCAGTGCTCTCTCTCTCTCTCTCTCTCCCTCTCCCTCCCTCCTTCCCCTGCGCCGAAGCCTGAACGGGCGAGGTGAGCTCCAGGAAGGAGGGGGAAGGAAGATGAGGTTAAGAAAGGGAGGCGGAGCGCTGGAGGGAATCCAAACGGCGTTTCCCATTGGCTGCAGGCGTCTTCCTTCTCCGCCCTCATTGGGACACGTGGCCTCCCGGGCAATCCATCCCTGCCGATTGGGTCTGTCCACGTGGCGCGGTACGCTGCATCTGGTTAGGGCAAACCTCAGCCGCGCGGATCTCGAGCGGATGGAGTACGATATTCACTCCTTTTCTTCTCCAGAAGCAAGGATGCAAGAGGAATTTAATATTTAAACACTTTTTATCTAATTTTAAAAAAAATTAACACTTTTACATATTATAATTCATGGAAACAAAAAATATTAATTTTATACTTTTTGATAAAAAATTAATTTATCAACGTAGAAGCTAATATTATAGTAAACAAAAAATATAAATATGACATATAAATGTTAAAAGATAAGAATAAAATGTTATACATATTATATAAAAAATAAAATTTATTTTTAAAAAAAAATTATAATGTGTTATTACTTTTAAAAATTACTGAATCATTTTAATTTTTATAACAAAATAACAATATGATGATTCTTATTTAACTGCTTAACTCTTATAGAAATACGAGGTCGCTACCAAATTCCTTTTGATTTGCATCATGAGAAGGCGCCAAGGCTAGAATGGGGGGAGCTATAGTTGGGCTTGATCAGTTTTGATACTCACTCGACGGATCAAGATCTGAGGGCTCATACGGTGCATACAAATCGGTGGGCTTTGATTTTTGTTGAAAAGTGAATTTTGTCCTACATTAGTGGATGCAAAGGAATTCACTTGTTTTGTATAGGGTGCAAATGAGCCGAGCCGAGTCGAGTAGTATGGTGTTCAAGTTCGGCTTGTTTATTTTACACGAATTCGAGTTCGAGCTCGAGTTTTAGCGAGTATGTGAAATCCTTGTTCAAGCTTGGTTTGTTTATTAATCGAGTCGAGTTGAGCTCGAACTCGAGTAGTAGTTAGACTAAAATTCAATTCACATTCAAACTTAAGCTATATACAAACTCGTTTATAAACTCAAAATCAATGAAAAGTCATTTGTAAAACTTTAGATATAGTTCATTTATGAAACTCAATTTAAGTTTAAACTCAAAATTTAAATTATTTAATATATTCAAGTGACAATATATAATTATTAATATTCAAAATTTAATTTTTAAAAATAAATATATAATATAATATTCAATCGAGTTGTTCGCGAGCTTATCGAGCCAAGTAAGAGTCTGTTCAAGCTCGGCTCGTTTAACGAGTCGAGTTTTATTTTTTGTTCAAGCTTGTTCATTTAACATAATAAACAAGTCGAGTCGAAGTTTTATCGAGCCGAGTTTCGAGTTACTTGTCAAGTGTACTGGTTCGTTTGCACCCCTCGTTTCATATATCCTTGCCTTTCAATCTCAATATCATAATTTTGAAGTTTGCAAAGATGGAATCAAAGTAGATCATAGCATGGCGATGACCCTCTTTGTGATATTTGATTATCTTAACTCTTATTATATTCCCACCGCACATCTTGACAAGTGAGATAGTGTTGAATATAGAAATATTCACTTACTTCCCCCCTTCAACCTCATCATTATAGGGTTGGGGTTTCTAAAGAGATTTTGGTCCTTTCTTGTCCGAAGGATGGGAAGGCCTCCAAAGATATATATATATTGCTCTGGTCCATTTCATTTGACGGTACTTATTGGTTAATAAATATAGTTTAGAAGCTGGTAGATTACGAGATACATTATTAATTTGGATGCTGTCTTCAGACACACATTGATCATCATGTAAATTCTCATACGGTAAAATATCAAAAAACAAAAGATACAGCTGTTTGTTATTTAATTCAAACAGATTCTATGGATAAAAAGGTTCAAATCCCACTTCTCGTGACGGAGGAGATTTAAAACATAGGGGAGAAATAAATTTTAACAAGATGGAGAAAATTAATGCCCTGTTTGGTAACACTATTAGGTACCTCTATCACTATTAATTTTAAAATTGATATTGATAAGAATCATTAAAAAGTGTTTGGTTAATTGTATCAATTTTAAAATTTATAGTGTAAAGAAAACATATTATGTAATACAAGTGTCAACTTGTATTACTTTTGATATTGATACTCCAATATTTGAAAATATTAATATCAATATTGAAATAGTACTAAAAATGAAACTGTAACCAAACAGGGCATAAGTCTCCACTCTGACAAAGACCATGGATCAATCAATCTAGTTTCTCTATGAGATAAGAGATGAGCAAACAGTCATAAATATACCATCTGATGGAGCGTTTGGCTGCATCACAGTAAAGATTTTCTTTAGAAAAATATACTTCTATAAATTGCCAAAATGTTTAACTTTAAAAAAACAAGCGAGGACTTTTTTTTTTTGCTTGTTTCTTCTCCATAGTCTTCATATTCTGTTATGATCATTCCCACCGCTAGCATTTACTTTTCCACCATTTACCTTTAGTTGAGGTAGATTCTATCTTAATATGTTATTTACATAAATATAAAATAAGTATCACAAATAAGCATCCTAGAATATTGGAAGTACTTTATGGGGGTGTTTGGTTGCATTATAATAGAGATTTTTATTTTTATTTTTAAAAAATTATAAGAAACCTTGTTAAAAGAGATGTTCGACAACCTTGACAATTTCATGTTTTGAAAGTGATTTTCTTCTTAAACAAAAAAAAAATATCACCTCTTTCTTTTTTTTTCTTGTGGTCCCCCACTTTGTTTGATCATGAATGATATTAACTCCTTTTTGTTATCACATCCCTCCAAACATGATAATTTTATATCATGAGTCGATTCACTTCTTATTTTTAATATAATTTTTTATCATAAAAATATAAAAAAACTATCATGCAACCAAACATCTCATTACGGTTCGTTTGTTTGTACGTAAAATTGCCGACGTGCACTAGTTTTTGAGAAAATGCCCTCAACCAACTTATTTGGTTACGAGTAAAATAAAAATCACGTAAAACAAAATCCGACGGCTTCGTAAAAATTTGGATTTTGGAATCCGTCGGATACAGCGGATACCGTTTTTCGGTGGTGTTCTTTTTTTTAAAAGTATATATTATTAGATAAAATATTATTAAATAGATATTATTAATTTTAATAACTTAATTTTTTAAATTACTTTTTAAACGACATATATAAGTAGATAAAAATTTTATGCGTTTGAAAATAATATAATTTTATTGAAAAAATATTTTAAGATAAGAATTTCTTATTTGATAAATTTATTAACAAAAGTTTAATTAAAATTTGAGTTACGTAGTATATATTTTATTTTAGTGTATTGTAAATTTCCAAAATATAAATTTTGAATAATCCAATTTTTATGAAAAATTTTAGTTTAAAAAATATTTTACCATAAACTTAATTTGAAAATATAAACTTGATATTAGTAATTCTTTATAAATATTCAAGTAAATAAAATGAGAATACTAAAGTAAAACCGTATAAGAAATTTAGAAAAATAATTTATACGCATCCTCTAAAAATAATTTAAAATAACAAAATAATTGATCTTGTTTTCCGAAAGAAAATTTGACTAATATTTAAATAATAATCTATGCTTTCAATTTCAATAAAAATAGCTTTATGCTAAATAATTTACTTAATTTATTTGTGTATCAAGATTTTGTTATAAATAAGAATTTAATTATATTAATATTGATTAAATTATCTATGGCCAGTATACTATTGTCGAAGTATTCGATAACATTTTTTAGAAAAACAATTACAACCAAATGACCAACAAGATTTTTGGTTTCTTTGAAAATAGTATCCTAGGGAAGACATTCTCCTTGGTTATGATTTTACATGAATTTAAATGGACCCTTGATATCACAACTAGTAGTGTACGATCGAAATTGTTCTACAAAATTGAAATATAAGATGATATATACATATAAGGTTCAGAGAATGAACCAGAAAAACACAAGAAAAAGAATTTCAATTGGAGATCCATCAGGTTATTACTTGACATGGGAATCAACCTTTCAAGCCACTTCATGAATGATTCACTTTTCTTCGTTTGACATTGACGTTTGTTTAATCATTTTACCCTTTCTTATACCATCAACCATATGCTTTTAGGTACATGAGTTTATTCTACTAAATATCGTTTTCTTATGGGGTGTTTGGTTGCATGATAATTAAGGTTTTTGTTTTAATTTTTAAAAATTATAAGAAAACTTGTTAAAAGAGGTGTTTGATAACCATGACAATTTTATGTTTTAAAAATAATTTTCTTCTTAAACAAAAAAGAGGGTCTCACCTCTTTCTTTTTTCTTGTGGTCCCCCACTTTGTTTGGTCATGTGCGGTGGTTACTCTTTTTTGTAATCACATCCCTCCAAACATGATAATTTTATGTCATGAGTTGGTTCATTTTTTATTTTAATACAATTTTTTATCACGAAAGTGTACAAAAAATTATCATGCAACCAAACACCGCATTAGGTATTCTCTCATATTTTTTACTAATGTTTTAAGATACGATAAAATATTTGCATCACTAAATTATCTATTTTTACTTTGATAAAAAGGTTCATGCACCTGACTTGTATTATGTATATATGACAAAAAAACCATATAAAAATCAATACCACTTTTTAACACTACATATGCTTGTTAGAGGATACCCTCAAGGTCTTATGGGGTGTTTGGTTGCATGATAATTTTTTGTACACTTTCATGTTAAAAAATTGTATTAAAATAAAAAGTGAATCAACTCATGACATAAAATTATCATGTTTGGAGGGATGTGATTACAAAAAAGAGTAATTACAACATATATGACCAAACAAAGTAGGGGACCACAAGAAAAAAGAAAGAGGTGAGACCCTTTTTTTTG
Source organism: Cryptocoryne crispatula var. balansae (assembly GCA_036172225.1). Taxonomy (NCBI): domain Eukaryota; kingdom Viridiplantae; phylum Streptophyta; class Magnoliopsida; order Alismatales; family Araceae; genus Cryptocoryne; species Cryptocoryne crispatula. The sequence goes on along the minus strand of CM069929.1, from coordinate 7,849,143 downwards.
TTTAAGTAGAAAATCACTTTTAAAACATAAAATTGTCATGGTTACCAAACACATCTTTTAACATGTTTTCTTACAATTTTTAAAAATTAAAACAAAACCCTTCGTTATCATGCAACCAAACACCCCATTAATCATGTTCATTTTCTACTCTTTTTTTTGTTCTCTCTCGTTCGTTGCCTTCCATGCATACACCACTTGGGTCAACATCAGGGACCTCAAATTATTGGTGTCAATGAATTGGTGTACTCTAAAAACTCACTTTAACACGGGCCATAAATATGTAACGTATGACCTGTTTGGTTAGATTATCGAAGATAATATTTTATTAGTTTTTATATTGATATTTGTAAATTATAAAATATCGATATCAAAATTGATATTAACAGTAGAATACCAATGATGATTTTTATCACTGTCACTTTCAGATTACTCTATTAATAATAATACCAAATATTTTATCGCTATTAATTTTAAAATTAACATTTATTTTAATTATAAAAGATATTTTATTAATTTTGAAATTTATAATATAAATAAAATATATTGTGTGATACGTATGTTAATTTTTATCGATTTTGATAAGATGTTGTAATCTCTAAAATCATCAATATATCCAAATTAATACGATATCATTTTCGATACTTTACCCTACAAGCCATTAGATATGAGTCTCGTAGGAACTAAATATAGGCTAGCTTACTTCTAATAACAGTATAATTGGATTGGGTATTATCAGCGCGGCAGGGTCTTATTTGTAATTACGAATAATCGTCGTGCGGGCGACGGCGTCCGTGGCCATTGATAGGGGGGGTAGGCGTTAGGTTCAGGACGAATGGGGCCAAAACAGTGGGCCCCGCAGGGCGGAGATTTTTCCTACCCGGTTAAAAAAATAATCAATGTAGTTTGGCACCCCCGAACAAAATATTATTAAGAACTGTCAGGACCGTTGATTAATCGAGACCCCAAGAAGGGACGGCGTTGACCGGGGCAGAAACTGACCGTTCTGACCGCCTTGTTCAGATGCCGTGGGTAATCTAATGGGCCAATATTGGTCTGCTCAGCGGGAGCAAATAATTTAAAGCAGAGCCGAGTCTGATCATGTCTAGTTTACATTCTATTTATTTATTTATTTATTTTAGTGAGTTCATATTGTGAGCCCAACTCTTCGAGTAGCAAATTCAAACTCTTGACGGGAACTGCTTTATAAAATCTAGCACGATCTAAATTCACACGCGAAAATAAATTTTGAACTCACTTATAAATAGGGGTGCAAAAAGAAGAAGACAAGAACTGCTTTATAAAATCTAACTGGATCTAAATTCACACGAGAAAATAAATTTTGAACTCACTTATAAATAGGGGTGCAAACGAAATAATACACTCAGACAAGTAATTCGAAACTTGACTTGATAAAAATTTGACTCGACTCGTGTACTATGTTAAATGAACAAATTTAAACAAAAGATAAAACTCGACTCATTAAACGAGTCGAACTTGAACAGACTCTTATTCGACTCGATAAATTCGTGAGTAATTTGATTAAATATTTTATTTTATTTTTTAAATTAAATTAAAAAATATTAATTATTATATATTATCACTTAAATATATTAAATAATTTGAATTTTAAGTTTAAACTTATATCGAGTTTCATAAATAAGTTAAATCTAGAGTTTCACGAATAATTTTATATTGATTTTGAGTTTTATAAATGAGATTGTATATAATTTAAGTTTGAATGTAAATTGATTTTTAGTTCAGCTACCATTCGAGTTCGAACTTGACTCCACTCGATTAATAAAAGAACTAAAGTTGAACAAAGGTTCAACGTACTTGTTAAAACTCGAGTTCGTACTTGAACTCATGTAAAATAAACGAGTCGAGCTTGAAGACCATACTACTCGATTCGACTCGACTCATTTGCACCCCTATTTATAGAATAGAATTGGATCTATGTTTAAATTTAAATTAAATCTTATTTTAACTTATTTCGTATATTTAGATGATAATATGCAAATTTTAATAATTATGATTAATGTTTAAATAAATATTTAACCGAAGAACTGATTAAATGTTTAATCAAATTATTCATGAGTTCGTCGCGTCGAGTTGGAATATATTCGAACTCGGGTCATTAATGAATCGCGATTTTCTTACGTTCTGATTGTTTGTTTGACATAATCAACCCGCCGAGAGTCAGACTTTCAAGTTGCACCATGCTAGAACCTTAAATAATATTTGCTTGATCTGACAAAGTGTAATTATTTGAAATGTATCTTCTTACAAAGAGTAAAATCATGATGTTGAGATAGAAGGGCCTAAGATATATAAACATAATATCAATTTTATAATATTCAATATGAGACTATCCCTACCGTTCTAACCCACTCCCCCTCACTACAGTGGGAATAAGAAGTAAATATCAAATTTATAATATTCAATATGAGACTATACCCACAGTTCTAACACACTCTCCCTCGTTACAGTGAGAATAAGAAGTAAGATAATCATCAAGTAATAAAGCAAGATAAGTGCCCGCTCTGATACCATCTTACAAACTCCAAAATTATAGTGTTGAGGTAGAAGGGCCCAGAATATATAAGCACAATATCAAATTTATAATATTCAATATAAGATTATCCACACAGTTCTAACATATCTTTTAACGCTTTATAATTGCAAAACTTACTAGCTTTTCAACGTCTGAGAGTGAGAGTCGCATAAATCACTTAAAAAATTTTTGTTCTTCCTATGCATGGATGACATATCCGAAAATTAGTTGAGAAGTTTTACCATAGGGTTTAAAACAATCAATGTCTTACTGTATTAGAGATTAGACACTTTAATAAATAGTTTAAAACTTCAAGACGCACGTGTCTGGTTGGGGTATATTAAGTTTTTGTTATAAAAATAAAAGGTTGCTAAAGAAGAGTTTGGTGATCATTAAACTCCTTCTTAGAGGATAAAGTGGGGAAATCTTTTTCTTTTCCATTTTATTGTAATCTCCCACCTTCTTTTAGTTGTGTGTGGTTTTCACTCTTTTTCTTGTCATACATCATCAGAAAACATGATAATTTATATCTTTTACTATCTGGATTTCATGGATTTTATTTCAACGTATAAATTTATTAATAAAATGTAGAAAAAAATTATTGTGCCACCAGACACCTTGTTATACTAGTTTTTTTTTCATATTTACATGTTGGGATAAATGTTTACACACACAGACATATAAATTATATGAGTATCTATGAGATTATATATTCATAACATCTTAAAAATAGTGAAGTTATTAGCTCAGATTGATTTTCAATGATACATAGTAATGGTGGGGGGCACAACCACAAACTGCTGGAGCCTGTTTAGTTTGAATCTAAAAAAATAGTGTTAGTTTTGACATTTATAATACATCAACACTATATTTTATAGTAATTATTATAAAATTTAATTTTATATATTTTATTAATACTTTATCTAAATAACCCTCAGGGATGCAACAGATATATAGTCTAATAGGTACTTAATAAAAGTGATATATATATTTAAATTAACACATTTCAAATATCGTATAGAAAAAATATTTTCTTTCTTTAGTAAATAACTAAGTTCAAAAAAACCAAAAAAAAATTTCTTCTAATTAATTAGACAATTTAAATTATTTTCTCGGCTAGTTTAATTTTAACCTGAAATGCAGCATCTTCAGGCATTGAAGACAATATAGTTTTATTCCCCTATTAATACGATCAATCATATTTCGTGCTAAACGTTGCGTATTCCAGTATCACCCATTTTAACTTTAAAATTTAGTTTTTTTTTGTAAATTTAACTTTGAAGATATTGGTTGGCTCTCAAATCTAAAGAGAGTGCAGTTCTTATAATGGGCTGTCTTTTAAATGGGCTCTGGGCCGGGAGTGGGCCAAACTTATTTCTGTTTGGGTTTCCGCTGGCTCCGTGAATGCCGTCGCGGCCACCTATAAAGTGACGGCGCCGCGGAGGCCCCCCGGCAAGACTTCGTAAGCAGTCGGCATTTTCAGAAATCGCGTCTCGGGATACGGAGGGGGCACGTCGGTGCCGCGTCCCCGCACCTCCCTCTCTCCCTCTGGATCAGGAAGAGGAGGAGCTCCTCCTCCTTTCTTTTTCCTCTTCTTCCGGTTCTCTGCCGAGGGAAGCGGTGAACCCGGGGCCAGAGCCGCGGCAATGGAGTTGATGTACTACCTGCTGTTCGGAGCGCTGTCGCTGGTGGTGGCGGTGCTCGAGTTCAGCAAGAACAGCAAGGACCGCATCACAACCTCCGCCGCCTTCAACTCCTTCAAGAGCAATTACCTCGTTGTCTACTCCCTCATGATGGGTGAGCTCCAGATTTCCCTTCTCTCTCCCTTGACGTCGGCAGATCTCGGAAATTGGCTGGAGTTGTCTCACGTTTTTTGTTCAGATCTGTGATTCCCGATGTTTCCTGATGAGGGGATGTGAGGAGCAGGGGAGGGTGAAATGGAGGTTTTTGCCCATTCTCTCTCCCAAACGCCCGTGTCGGCGCGCACTTTTGTGCCATTTATAACTGAAGGAGTATTGCTTCGTTGGCTTTCCACTGAACGCGTGACTTTCGTTGAATCCGGTTGCTAGTAATATTCCTTGAAGGTCGCAGTCAGGGGATTCACGCGATCCTGTCTCAGATCGTGATGCTGAGCTTGTTTCCCTCATTAGTTAGGCCAGGGAACAGTGGCATCTCCTTTTGGGGGACAAGGTCTAGGATTCATTTGAGCATGCATCGAGTTGTTGCTGTTGTTGGTGTTCATGCTATCTGAAGTAGTATTCTAGATCTCTGTTCAATTTGAAAGTTCACTGTCGCACCAGCTAAGAAATTTGGTTGAAGTAAGACTGTCAGATCTTTATCTTTGGGGGTTTTTACAAATCAATCTTACAAATCATGCTGAATTTCACATATGTTCTTGTAATTCTTTGGGGGGGATCTTTTTTCGCAGGCTGGGGTAAGAGTAAAATTAATTTGAGACAGGGTAAGTTAATATTGGTGTTAAAAATAATGGAGGGAGTTATTTTCGAATGGAGTAAGATTTAGGGAGTTTAAAAAGTTTTTCAGAATTATAGGAACGTGTGGACTTAGGCATGATTTTGACGATGCATTTATAAATTAGGGAGTTTAAAAAGTTTGTCAGAATTAGAGGGACATATGTAGACATAGGCATGATTTTGGGGATGCATTTGTAAAAAAACCCTTATTTCTATCTTCTGACCAATGAGTTTCTCAAGTCTACCATCATTCTAAGGTTTTTGTTTGAAGTTGAGCTGCTTCCCATTTTCCTTGTATTTGTGATACCTTAAAACTTTTTGTAGTTTCCAGCGTCTGTTTGGTCATATTTTTTCTCTAGAAGCAACAGACATAGCATGCGTGTATGTCCTTGGGAAAGCTCAAATTAATTTTAGAAGGCCATGGCTTTCATCCTTTTTCCCAGTAGTGAATGATCTGTGGCCTGATTTTTCAGCCACCTCAAAGAAGACAGCGTGTCAGTTTCTTACATTTTGGGACTATGAACTCTCTCACACAAGAAAATCCCTCTTTCTTTTGTTGAGGAATGACCTTTTTCATATATTTCTATTTTAGTTGTTCAACTGTAGCTGAGAAACTAGGTAATGCTTGCAGTGATAGTGTTATGGATATATCTTTGAAAGAATAGATGACTAATTCAAATACTAAGAAAAGCTGTTGTAATTTGTATTGCATGCTTCTATCGCTTATCTCTATTAATTAACATGGTTATGGGAATTTACTATTACTATTTTTAGTTCACACTCATTAGCTGTCTTCTAAAAGGTCATGAGACACCTATACACTCTTCCAAATCTTAAGTAGGCATCAGACTCGGACTAAGGACTTGGATTATTGAACTGTGCAATTTATGCTTCTTTAGCAGCAGACATGGTTTCCGGTGCTGGAAGTTGGCAATCTATATACAAGTGTGGCATGTTATGTGGTCAAATCATAGAAATTGTTATAAATAAGACACTTCTATCACAGTTGTCAACCTTGTCTTAGGTTCTAGCCATTTTGGAACATCCCAGTGTCAGAGACAATTTCTAAGTCTTAATTTCTAGTGTTAATTGTTAAGCATTTTCTTTTTGAACGAAGAATGCATTTTATATTTTGCTGTAACTCAAGGTTAATGCACTACAAGGACTTAGGATCTATGTATGAATTTATTAAGTAATATGCTATTCAAATAGATTTCTCAGTCAAAAAAGAAAAAAAAAAGGCTTTTCCTGGACAGTTTAGGATGACCAGGGACATCAATGAGAAACAGTCATCTACCCTCTTCCCTGTTCGCACTAGGACAGAACATCCTTACTGGGATAGGCTAATGTAGAATGGGATTGACCTCTATCCTTTCAGTATTCTGCAGTATTTTAGGAGGGGACTGATTACTTCCTCCTGTATCTTACCACCTGAGACAGGAGCAAGGTTTATACTACTACTGATGCTGCCTGCCCAAGGAATGGTGAGCAATTTTTATGTGGAATCTTCTTGGCAGGGAACTGTAATGATTTTAACTCAGAATTAAGCTCATCGTGATTGATTACATATGCATGCACTGATGCATCTTGGGATGGTATCATTAAGTTTATTAAATTTTTTTGTTGGTCGATGATTGTTGAAAAGCAATGACTATGTTTTCTGGGTCATGCAAAGTCTCTTCATTATCTTCAGGAGAATTGTATTTTTTATCATCTTTAGTGCCTCCATCATCCATGGAAAATTGGAAAGATGCAGATCAGACTGAAGACTAGCTTGAAAATTTATTCTCATATGAGTTTGTCACTCATGTTTGATATGCCTATTCTTTATTGTTATCTATGGATTGATTAAATATAATATTTAGACATTCTAATGCAGTCTTCCTCGGTTGTAATAGCTGGGGACTGGTTGCAGGGGCCCTATGTTTACTTCCTTTACAGTCAGTATGGTTTTGACAAGGGAGATATTGGTCGTCTCTTTATTGCCGGTTTTGGATCTTCCATGCTTTTTGGGACTATTGTTGGATCCCTGGCAGACAAACAGTGAGTTTTTGTTGTCTTTTCTTTTTCCCCTTCATTTAGTACCATAAAACTCTTCCCCAGCGGTTATAGCATTGATTTCTATGGAAATGCAGGGGTCGGAAGAGGGCCTGCATAACATACTGCATCACCTATATTCTTAGCTGTATCACAAAGCACTCTCCACAATACAAGATCCTTATGTTAGGCCGTATCTTGGGAGGCATTGCTACATCTCTTCTATTCTCAGCCTTTGAATCCTGGCTTGTTGCAGAGCACAACAAAGTTAGCACCCATTTTACTTGCTTGATAGCACATTGCAGCATAGAAAGATAGTCCTGGAAGTTTAATCACCAAACACCATAAGGCTTTCTTTCTTTTATTTTCTTTAAGCATAACAAATATTGATTTTTATGCAGAGAGGATTTGACCCACAGTGGTTATCGTTGACATTTTCCAAGGCTATATTTCTCGGCAATGGTCTTATTGCTATTGTTGCCGGGCTGCTTGCCAATGTATTGGCAGACAATTTAGGCTTTGGCCCTGTGGCCCCCTTCGATGCTGCTGCATGCTTCCTAGCAATTGGCATGGCCGTTATCCTGTCATCCTGGACAGAGAATTACGGTGATCCATCAGAGAACAAGGATTTGCTTACCCAGTTCAAGGGCGCTGCTGTTGCTATTGCATCTGGTGATAATCTTCTTCACTTTTATCATCTTTATGATTGAAAAATATTGATTAAATCTTCTAATGTTAACCAGATGAAAAAATTGCTCTGCTGGGTGCAATTCAATCTCTTTTCGAGGGCTCTATGTATACATTTGTGTTCCTCTGGACACCTGCTTTAAGCCCGAATGAGGAGAATATACCTCATGGATTTATTTTTGCAACATTTATGTTGTCCTCCATGCTGGGGAGTTCCATTGCATCACGACTTATGACTCGTGCATCGCTCAAAGTTGAAGGCTACATGCAAATTGTGTTTGTGATCTCTGCCTTCACTTTGTTTCTCCCTATTGTCACGAGTGTACGTCTTACTCCATTTATACTTGCCGATTCTCTGCTTAAATCATGTCCATAATTGCTGAACAATTTTGTGAAACAGTTCCTTGTGGCACCTTCTTCGGTAAAAGGAGGTAGCATCTCGTTATCAGGCTCAATCCAACTCTTTGGATTTTGTATTTTTGAGGCGTGTGTTGGAATATTCTGGCCGTCTATTATGAAAATGAGGTCACAATACATTCCCGAGGAAGCAAGAAGCACAATCATGAACTTCTTCCGTATTCCTCTCAACATCTTTGTCTGCATTGTGCTTTACAATGTGAGTTTATCAGAATATGATTTACCATTCGGTCTTCTTGTCCTTTCACCGTCCCTCTAATTGGCATATTAGAAATGGGATAAAGGTCTCTTGTTTTTCCTCCAGGTGAATGCATTCCCCATCACAGTCATGTTCGGAATGTGTTCCATCTTCCTCTTCATGGCATCCGTGCTGCAAAGGCGGTTGATGGTGGTAGCAGAGCTACACAAATCAAGTGTGTACCCCATGAATTTCTGTTAAAAATGTGTTTGGTATAAATTTCTTTCTAAACTTGCTAGTTGCTACTTCTTTGTCTGCCATTTCAATAGGGCCCCAAGATTGGAGTACGATGAAGGAAAGGGATGCCGAAGCAGAACCACTGAGCATATAATCTAGGAAGAAGAGACATTGCCTGCAAAGTTTTGGTGCCGAAATTCGCCGTCGCATCGTGCTGTGCTGATGGCAAGCAAAATAAGTTCAATTGTCGTCATAGGAAAGTTCACTCTGAAGGTGCTACCGTACCGCCATCTGCAGTCTATTAGCAAGCTTAATCCTCCAGGATTTTAGACTTTAAGCTAAGGCTTTGTTTAAGCATTCCTTGTCCAAAATGCAAGTATGCTCATATGGCTTTCATGCTATCACGTTTTCTGTAATCAAGAACCTTTTTTCTTTCTTACCCACTTGAATTCCTTGCAATCCCAAATATAATCGATTCTCGTTTAGAATGATGCTTTGTTTTTCTAGTTGAGTTACGTAACCTCTCAGTCTCAGTTTTCCTTGACTCCACAGCCCAGCCGCACAAGTACCTTGCCGAATGCTGATTTCTACGCTTTATCGTACAGAAGTAGCTCTTTAGTCTGTCTGTCAAGACGCTAGACCTTGTGAAATATGAGCTATACGTTTGTTAGCGTGAGACAAACTAGAGTTCTCTCAAGTCTCGATTTTTATGCCCTGTTTGGTTAATGTATTAAAAACTATATTATGCTAATTTTGATATAGATATTTCTTAAGGATGGAGCGTCAATATCAAAATTGATGAATGGATTGCATTTTGTCTTGTATTGCAAATTTTAAAATTGATACTAGCAAAGGTAATTCAAGTTTTGGGTCCTCTCGACCCAACCTGACTCGGTAGGACCTGAATTGGACTGGACCAATAAGGCTCAAAAATGAAAAAAAATTAAAAAATAGGCAAAATGACACTAAAAAAAGTACTCATTGGTATTCAAAATTTACAATTTGTTATATTAGTTTTTGAACATTTGCAAAGAGCATATAGAGTTGAAAGTGCACACATCTTTATTATATTCTACATTCTTTTCTACAATTATTTTAGGATCACCTCGGTAAGCTCCTCCCTTAACTTTCATAAGTGGAGTGCATGAAAATGTTAAATCCATTACTATTCTAAGTTATCTCATAACATTTTTGGTGAAATGTAAAAAATCGTATTGAGGTATACCTCAACTTCGTAAGTGTAGTCATAGTGTTGTTAGGACCTTTCACGTTGTTGTGTATATTCCACATTGAGATCGTTCACTATGATCTTAGTTTTGCGTTACATGTGTGTATTGCTCTTTATTCGTGAAGTGTATAATTGTAAGGTATACGATCTATAGATCTCCTTAAAGTAGAGTAGTAGTTGTTTCTTCATCAATGAATGCTCCATTGCTACTATGTTTCAAAGTTGAATAGTTCAACACTTGGTATTGAACATAAATAATTGGTTCCGATGTGTTTGTTCATCCCCCTGTCAATTGTATCTTGATTTGTAATATCCAATGGATCAGTTATAAGCTATTTTTTTACCTAAAAACTTCTTACCTTGACATGAAGACATTTTGGACTTCTATCTCTCTGTCAGTGAAAGAGAAATTAAATTTTTTTTAGATAAAGGTACATTGTCTAGCTTTCCTCCATTCTATTGTCAATCTTCTACATTGAATTCAAGTTCATCTTGCCTTTCTTGATTGGTGACCCAAGCTTGTAGTACATTCTGCTCGTTGTTTATATCGTCCAAGTCTGGCTTAGTACCTTTATTGCAATGCAGCTAGGTCTAGCAATGTAAACGAAATTTGATATTCTGAAATTTCAATTCGATTTTGATAAAATTTAACATGTTTGAAATTTAATTTTGTCTTCGATAATCTCATTAGTGATTAGTGTAGAGACATTTAGATACATATACATGTGCTCATTAGTAGAATGAGTTCACTAAACTGACCGAATTATAAACCTTGAATGGTATCTTATCAAATTGTTAATCATGATTTTCTATCATCACGGTTGCATAGTTGAATCTTTAACCTAAGTCACCAAAGATGACTTGTTGGGCAAATCTTGTGCTTGACTATTAACTTATAGATCATTGATTAGATGGTCCAATACAACGACAGATGGGTACATGAGAAACTCGGTGGAGGTAATTGAGCAGATAATAAATGATCATCCACACTCAGTAAGTGAGAGTGAATATTTTATGTGATAGTACTTTAAATTTCTAGCTTGATAGATAGGATAATTAGAAAAAAGTTTTCTAATTGATTTGATTCCAAGCATAGGATTCTATAGAGTTGATATACTCGATGTTGTACTCCTTTTTGATCGGGACATTGAATGGACGAAAGTTTATATCCATATGATAACTGATGATAGAAAGACTCAAGGGAGATAGATTATCCCCATAGTCATTTGAAATTATGAGATGTGACTTGTATTATTTATGATTGATAGGCTAATTAATTTGTTATTAGAAAACATATTTAATTTAATTTAATAGAATTGTTCTATTTTAATTAGGCCTAAACAAAATAGGCTATTGGGCCTACTAGGTCACACACATAAGGACTTATCCATAATATAGGGGCAAGGGCGTAATTTATGAAGATTTTGAATTTTTATGAAAAATTTAAAATTATCTATAAATAATAATAGTTTCAACCAAACCCTATAAAATTGAGGGTGACAACTACTTTCTCAGCCTTCTCCCTACTTTCTTCTCTTTCTAGAAGACATCCATAGGTGATAGAGCTCTGTTAAAGAAGAGTTCTGAAGCTTAGTGCAAAGGGATGAAATTCATGTGGATACCACTAGTGACTGGATATTTAAACTGTTTGAAGAGCTTGAGAAGTTCTTCCTCTTCCTCTCCAAAGGAATAGATGAATCCCTATCAGGTATACTCGAACATGTTTTCATCAATTTTTGATTTTCATCATTCAGTTCCAATTAAGACAAGATTACCATAAACTCATAGAAATCATTTTTTTCGTTGCACCAAATTTTACAAGACAATTTCTTGCAGAGTCATCTTTTTGTGTGAGAGCATGGATCTCTTCTTCTTGATCCTTACTATATCTCTTTCCACTTCCAGAATCACAACTACTTTTGGAGCCTTGACTCATGTATTATCTGATATGTTGATACATGTTTTCGTTCGCAAGTGACTTGTAGCTTACTTCCATTGCATGAATCATTTTGTTTGCTTAAAAGAAGGGGAATCTATTAATTATGAATGACATATGATAATGTTATAAGTTATTAAGATTAATAGCAGCTTACCATCATCAAAACCTTTCTTTAAAGGAGTGCCAACCTTCGGGTGCTTTGTCCAGTAACATATATATGAACTCCATGGATAGAAAGTTGGAATATTTCTTCCTAGACGGTATCTTTGTGCTATTTTTCTGCCCCATTTATCAGTTTTATACTCTGTAAATAATTATAAAATTGTTTCCTTTCCTTGAGTCGAGTTTGTGTGAATGGTAGAATGTTTCCTTTCATTCTGATAGGGTGATACTTCTACTAGTAAATTTTTTCATTCATTATCTTGTCACAATACTTATATTATATTTTTCTTTTTACCATGCTAATCAAGTTGCAATGAATTAAGATTAAATCGTTTCGAGTCGTGCCTAAGCCTTGCATGTCATCACTTGGAGAAGACATTTCGAGCAAATTTAAAACACAAAAGTTAAGACTTAACAAGATAGGATTAGTAACACAATTAAACAAAAAATAAAATTTTACGAGATCTTAAAATGTCGTGAAAAATCAACTACTTACGAGCAATTTATAGAGAAAGATTGTCGAGAGAATGCGTGAGAAAGGAAGAGAGAGTTTTTAGAGTGAGAGAGAATGAGGTGGGGGGAGGGTATAGGAATGTAAGAAGACCAATTCAAGTTTTATATAGGCCCGCGTGGGGGCATTTGGAAGGTCCCCAATGGCAGAATAGCCGATGGGTTACCTACATGACCCGGTGCGATCCTAGGCCCAGGTCCACCTGGGCCAGGTGTTCGGGGTTGGGATAGGGCTGCTCGGCACAAAAGTCGACCGGGTTAGGCTAGATCGGGACCAAGACATGCCGATGAGCCATGGATATTAATAGCTAAATATCTTGTGATAATTTATATCGATATCAAGTTTAAAATTAATAGTGATAGCTAGAGAGGTGCATGATGCTGTTAACAGACTGGTTGTTAAGCAAAGTTTACACAACTTGGTTAGTGCTTCGTTTTATCTTGTGAAATAAAATGTTGGCTAGGATGTCTTCAGTTTTCAAATCTCTTGACACATTGATACAACGGGTATCTGTGGCTCTGTCCTCTACCCTATCCTGAAGATGGTCGTGTAGGTTCAAATATATATATACATATATATATATATATCTCTACTTTCTCAGTGTAAATAAAATATGATGCATTATACAAATGTTCCTCAGTATCAATTTATATAAATATCAATATTAAAATTGATGTAGTGTCATTTTTATAATATGACCAAACGAAGCCTAAGTTAACATGTTTCATGATAACCATCAATATATCAAGAGATCATTCCAAAACATTAATAATGGTTGCTTATCAAGTTCATTAATAAAAATATGAAAGAGAGATTCTATGGGAGAAATGCTTTAGGAAATGGGTGACAATTGAATTCTTCTATGGAGGCCGAGCAAATGGGAGTAGTAATGCAAATAATGTATGAGATAAAAAAAGTGTATGTCCTAATTTCAATTTATCTTGGTTTCATAAATGAGACTGATGTGGTGTTCGGATGTACAATAATTTTGTATACATTTTTATGATAAATTTTAAGATATATAAAAACATAAAGTGATGATGTTTGGTAAGATATGGTAACAGAAAATGACGTTTTGCTAAAAAAAGGTCAAGACCGCAAAGAAAAAAGTTTATTATTTAAAAAATAAATTCTTTAAAATTATAGTTTTATCATCATTGTCAAACATCTTTCTTAACAAATTTTGCTCCAAGTATATGTTTCTTAAAAAAAACTTATTTTATCATGCACCGAAGCTCCCTTAAAGGTGTAACACCGAAACCTATACGGGAGAAAATTCTTTCTTACATTTATAGTCTGCAACCTAGTTGTATCAGAAATTAATTTCCCCTTAATCTCAGCTGATTTTGTATTTCTGACCAAAGATCATTATTTGACCTTGGTTTTATTTTGATATCACTATGACGCTTGTCTTACCATACTAACATATCAGGAAGAATCTGAAAACCAGAATTGATTTAGCTGTTAAACTAAGTGTAGTATAAATTCGGTTATTAGTAAGTAAGATCTGTTTGATAACAATATTAGACATCTCTATCGTTATCAATTTTAAAATTGATATTGACATCAACCATTAAAAAGGGTTTGACTACTTTTATTAATTTTAAAATCGACGGTACAAACCAAATAAATTATATAACATAAGTATCTATTTATATCAATTTTAATATTAATATTCTATTCTTTTCAAATATTAACGTCAAAATTGATATTTTGATACTTTAACCAAATATATCCTAAGATTTTATCTGTTAAAAGTATTAGCACCGTCAATGTTGAAATTGATGTTAAAAAGATAGTTAGTCAATAAAAACAATTTTAAAATTTATAGCTTAAATAAATTATATTTTATAATATAAAAGTTAACTTGTATTAATTTTGACAAGTATACTTTAATCTATAGAAGTATTAAAATTGATATATTATCATTGTTGATACTCTAACGAAACAGGGAATAGCATAAATATATATATATAAGCATTAAAAATGATGCTTTGGAATATCAAAACCTATGCTGATATGGGTTTCTAATACCCTATCCAGACAGGGCTTCATGTTTTGAATTATAAGTTCAAATGAAGCATCCATTTCTTTACTGCATATAATCTAAAGTCTGTCCTATATAACAAAAAAATATGTTTCAATTCACTAAATATAAGTTCTCTTTGGCACATTTGATTTTTAGTTAGGATAATCATTTTACTGGGCTATCCAATTTCTAACCTATAATTAATAAGATGTTAGATAATTCTTACTGTTTGTACGGCGTCTAATATGTGAATTTTCTGATATTCAAATTTTCACACCATTTGACAAAATGTTTGAATGTTTTACTTTACTCTTAAAATTTTCTTAATTTTAATGGTTTGTTGTATTTTTATTTTATATGTAGAAAATTAACATTCTTCTTTTTTAAAAAAATAAGATGTTAGAGATAAAATTATTTTTCAGAAAATTATGATATGATAAGTGTTTTCAAATGTGACACAATTTTTATACTTTTTGTGCATAAATAAAAAACTAATAAATGGATAAAAAAGTAAAAAACTTTTAATTCTTTCATTCTTTCGATAATATAGTGGATATAAAGATAATTTGTGTATCCAAAGCTGGAGAAAATTCTCGTTACAACAAGACAAAAAAAAAGTGCCAAAGGGAGTTGTCCGGGTATAGAGCGATTACAGGGTAAAAATGTAAAAATCTCTCTTTCAGAAGCATCTTTCCTCGTCTTCAGAAGCATCTAGAAACCCGACGCCACTACCTCACTCTTAACACCCTTCAGAAAATCAGAACCCTCCTCCGTCGAAAATCGCCGCCGTGCCCGGTTCGATATCCCGATCCATCGCCGCCGCCCTGCTGAGTGGAGGTTGCTGTCCGGAGCGCGCGCTCAAATGGATGACGATTTCGAGATGCCGACGGCGGGGGAGGTGAGCGAGGAGATGGAGGACCTCCCCGACTTCAATTCAACCGTCAAGCCCGGCGAAGAGAAGGACATCGGCAAGCAAGGCCTCAAGAAGAAGCTGGTCAAGGAGGGAGAGGGCTGGAGGACGCCCGAGGTAGGGGACGAAGTCGAAGGTCGGAATCCTGCCTTTGTCTTCTTCTTCTTCTTCTCCTTCGCTTCCTCTTCTTGATGGATCTGGTGTTAATATGGCCGCTAACCTGAGTGCCCCTTCTGATCCCTTATTTTCTCGCGGATGCCAGTGCATTACACCGGTACTCTGCTGGATGGGACGCAGTTCGATTCGAGCCGTGACCGCGAGACACCGTTCAAGTTCACGCTGGGCCAAGGTAGATGGATTTTCGCGGCCCTCACATTGGCTATCACTTTGTGGTTGCGTCAATGTTTTAATCGATGACTTGTCTGTAGGTCAAGTCATCAAAGGATGGGATGACGGTATAAAGACTATGAAGAAGGGAGAGAAAGCAATATTTACTATTCCTCCGGAACTTGCCTATGGCGCATCAGGCTCTCCTCCTGTAATTCCTCCCAATGCAACCCTTCAATTTGACGTGGAGCTGCTTTCATGGTCTAGTGTAAAGGATATATGTAAAGATGGGGGCATTTTTAAGAAAATTCTGGTTGAAGGAGAGAAATGGGAGAATCCTAAGGATCCGGATGAGGTTCTCGGTATGCTTCTCCTTCCATTAAATTTATGATTTATAGGTTGGTTTACCGTTTATGTGAAGTTGATTGTAACGAGCTAGTGTGGTGTCTACTTGTTTTTGCAGTTCGGTATGAGGCGCGTCTGGAGGATGGAACAATTATCTCCAAGTCTGAGGCTGGAGTGGAGTTCACTGTTCGAGATGGTTGTTATTTGGCTATTCTGTTCATTAAATTCGGTCTGGATTTGTATGTTTTTTTTAACCTCAACGCCAACACCTTATCATGTCTTGTAAGAGGCAAGATAATCAAGTATTAAACAAAAATTAGTGTCTGATACTATTGAAAAAAATCCTAAAACCATGGCATTGAGGTCTGGAGGTCCAGACTATTGAACACATTATCATGTCTTGTAATAGTCCATGATGATTCCTACACTTCGCTAACACAAAATAGCCTTCATCCAGGATTTTTCTGTCCTGCATTCTCGAAAGCTGTGAAAACAATGAAGAAGGGAGAGAAAGTACTGCTGACTGTGAAGCCGCAATGTACACTCTTCTTCTATCGATAATATATAGTTAAAATGTTGCTAAGAATGCTTATATTTATCTGACATTGTTACTCTGGCAGATGCCTTTGGCGAGAAAGGAAGGTTAATATCTGGTGATGAGGCAGCAGTACCACCAAATGCAACACTCCAGGTGGAGCTTCAGTTGGTGTCATGGAAAGCTGTGACTGAGATAACAGATGACAGGAAAGTTACAAAAAAGGTCCTTAAGGAAGGTGAGGGCTATGAGAAACCCAATGATGGAGCTATGGTTAAAGGTATTACTCACCAACTTCGCACATGCAGCAACAAATTCAACTGTTCATCATTTCCTTCTCTGTTTAACTATAAATACTCATTATGCTATTAGTTAAGTTGACCGGAACGCTTCAAGATGGGACAGTGTTTGACAGAAGGGGCCATGAGGAGGAGCCCTTTGAATTTAAAACAGATGAAGGTAATGTGTGCTTCTAATGAAACCTTGTGAGAACGAAGCATTGAATTATGAAACCGACAATAAGTTATGAGAATGAAGTTTTAAATGCTGATACTGATAATCTGGTGGACCATGGAATAGGACAAGTGATTGAAGGACTAGACCGAGCTGTTTTAACGATGAAGAAAGGAGAAATGGCTTTGGTTACAATTTCACCAGAATATGGATTTCCGTCCTCTGAGCACAGGCATGAGCTTCCTATGGTCCCACAAAATTCTGATGTATATCACAATGTTATGAGTTCGATCATATCTTATGAGGTTGAGATGGTTTCTTTTGAAAAGGTTGGTGTTGTTGAGGCAGAGCAATCCCCTTTTCCCAAATAAAGAATAATGGTTAAAGTGTTCAGGGTTTTCTGCTATTTTCTTCAGGAGAAAGAGTCCTGGGATATGAATACAGCTGAGAAGATAGAGGCAGCAGGTAAGAAGAAGGAAGAAGGAAATGTATTGTTTAAATTAGGAAAATATGCAAAGGCATCTAAGAGGTATGAAAAGGTAATTTTGCAACTCCTTTTTGGCTGCATCATATCTTAGCATCTCAATGACTTCTGCTTGAACTAAGTGTATTTTGTTGTTCTATCTGTAAAAATCAGGCTGCCAAGTTTATAGAGTATGATAGCTCATTTAGCGAGGAGGAGAAAAAGCAATCCAAGGTACTAAAGGTCTCATGTAACCTGAACAATGCAGCTTGCAAGCTGAAGTTGTGGGACTACAAAGAGGCGGAGAAACTCTGCGCCAAGGTACGTGAGATTGGCCACCCTGGTTAGGCACACTTATTTCTAGAAAGCGTGTTGGTCCAGGAGGCCGTATTTAGTAATGATCCTCGGTCATGTGGCATTGTAGGTCTTGGAAATTGAGGGCAGAAATGTGAAAGCTCTTTATAGAAGGGCTCAAGCGTACATGCAACTCACTCATTTGGATCT
The DNA here is from genome assembly GCA_036172225.1 of Cryptocoryne crispatula var. balansae. Taxonomy (NCBI): domain Eukaryota; kingdom Viridiplantae; phylum Streptophyta; class Magnoliopsida; order Alismatales; family Araceae; genus Cryptocoryne; species Cryptocoryne crispatula. The sequence continues at coordinate 7,831,156 of CM069929.1, read as the reverse complement.
TGCTGAGGCTGACATCAAGAAAGCACTTGAAATTGATCCGGATAACAGGTTTTCTCTCTGATTCTGAGAGTTACCTTCTTCTCTTGTCTTTGGATATCCTCCCGACCACCTGAATTGTGTCATTGGTTCCTTTCATCAAAACAAAAAAAGGGACGTCAAATTGGAGTACAAGGCACTAAAGGACAAGATGAAAGAGTACAACAAAAAAGATGCCAAGTTCTACGGCAATATGTTTGCCAGAATGAGCAAGCTGGATCAAGACGAAGCCAAAGTAAGACACTGCACCTCTTGAGGTCCAGTTAGTTTCCTTTGATGTCTTCTGTTCAACTATATTGTGCCGTATACAGAATTTTTTTTTTTGTGTTCACTCTTGTTGACTTGTCGCTAAAAATGTCAAATTTCAGAAACCTTCTGCCTAGACTGCGGAAGATAACTATCTTCTCCAGCTGGAAGCACCGTTAATACTCTTGTAGATGTGGACGGGCATCATCCGGCTCATTCTACCAATCGATTGTCATCTCTACCACATATTCAGTTCAAATAACTCCTTGAGTCCTTCCAGAGATAGGGAACCCCCTCGTTAGCGTTAAGCAGCTAGTAAGTACCTTCTACTTCTTTTTTTTAGCTTTACCGGAGAAACCAGCGGCATGAGCCTCATCGAAGCATGATTACATGGGACTTGCATTTGTGATGATGGTGCTTCTGTTTTCCTCCACTCGTTCATGTACTAGCAAGCATGGTCTGTTTGCCGTTTACTTGTCCACAGTTACTAGAGCATATGTTTTTCAGATGCTTTTTTCATCAGTTACTTTCACCACAACCTCTAAGTCTAACCTTGCCCCGTTTGGGCAGAGGTTTAATTTAGCTATAAACCTGGTTTATCACCCCCAAACGATTCTTGTACCTAACGAGCCCTACCTGTTGCCATCTAACAACTGATTGTTGGATTATTCAAATAAATCTTTTGAAACTATCGTATTTGCACCTGCGCTCCTACACACCATGCATGCTTTTCGGATTATGGATTGTTTTTGTGGTTTTGTCAACGTAAAAAAGCAGTCGGTTCGTGCAACCAATGGGTTGTTTGGTTGCACAATATTTTTTTGTACATGATAAAAAGTTGTATTACAATAACTAATGACATAAATTTATCATGTTTGGAGGAATATGATAACAAAAAAGAGTAAGTTTCATATATGACCAGACAAAGTGGGAGCTCACAAGGTAAAAAAGTGGTGAGATTTTTTTGTCTGATAAAGAAATTATTTTAAAAACATAAAATTGTGATGGTTGTTAAACATCTTCCTTAACAAGTTTTATTACAAGAAGTGTAGCAAAAATTCAATTTATCATGCAATGAAACACCCCGTGAGGGTGTTAATTTGTGTAAGAACCTCGTTATCCCTTGTGGTCTACAAAGAAGATGCTTTTTAAATTTATGTCTGGAGACCCGATGTATTTGGCTACTTGCCACTATGTGTAGAAAATTATTAAATGCATGTCTTCGGCATCTCCAAAAAAAAAAGTGCCGTGACTTTTCGTATCGTTTGTCTATGATTGTTTCAACCTAAGGACAAAAGGATGAAGTGCCTATCCTTTTAAATTTTATTTTTATATAGTATGCTTGGCATTGATACTTGTGTAAATTTATTTTAGGGGTTAATGTTCAAATATGCTATTGTTGATTGTTAATTGTATTGACGTGGTACGTAATATCTGTCAACGGTATCAGCAATAATAATATGGCAGGTATTACGTGATTCCCTCAACAGAACTTTCTGTTCTGGTTTGAAGAATTTCAAGCGCTAATTGCGGAAGCCCGGAATGTCATCCTACCAGGTGTTCTCGCTCCAGTTGCATCTCGCTTTCATGTGGGGTGTTTAGTTGCATGATTATTTGAGTTTTTACTGTAATTTTATGTTTTCGTAACAAAATTTGTTATTTTGAAAGGAATTTTCTTATTGGTCTCCTTGTTTTGGGTCTTGTGGTCTCTCACCTCGCTTCCACTCTATCTTGTAATTTCTCTCTTTAAACATGACAATTTTATATCATAGGTTTGAGGAAATTTTATTTTAATATAATTTTATCATGAAAATATATAAAAATTTATCATGTAATCAAATACCTTATAAAAGTTATATATATATATTTTTACTAACAGAGCCTACTGCCTAGCAAGGGACAGAATCCTCGATTACTGATTTTCTTTGTAAACAACTCGATGTTACAAGTAATTATTCTTATCTTTGGTTCAAAAAAAAATTTGCAACAGTATTTTTGTCTTCAAATTTATCCTAAATTTTATGTTACTATCAGATATGTGTTCTAGTTACATCTAGAGTAAGCGACTATTAGTAGAAATAGATAATATCAGCAATATACATTATAATAATATGGATGAAATTATATATTATATAAATATGGACGAAACTTTAACATTTATGCAAATTCTTGGAAATTTTATGTAAATTTATGTCAAAAATAAGTGATAGATCAAGCATCCTGAAAAAAATGCATAACTCAAATAATATGATACACAACTTAATGTTATGAACATTTAAAATGTAACATGTTACAACAATAACAACAACAACCCATCTAAAAAGTGTAGAAGAAAGATGACCCAATGGGTGACCACATCTTTGCGAGGAGAACTAGCCACAACTGAGGAGGTGAGGAGAGTTGGAGCCGAGGAGGAACGGGTTGAGGGAGGATCTTAAATGTCTACGTTGCACTGGAGAAGGAGAACCTACAAGGCAAGGAGGTCACGATCAAGGCCTCGAGGGTGTTGGCGGAGGGTTGTGACCGACCATGTAGAGTTGGAGCCGATGACCTAGTTGTGTGGGGTGTCATTGCACTGGAGGAGTGCCATGCTCCTCTTGAGCTTCTTCTCTAGCTGATCTTCTCGGTTGTACGACTCGGCTAACTATTAAGCTCCTACTCAACTTGTGACCTCACACCTGTGGACAACTTTCATGAGATGCATCTAGGCATCTTCTCCTTTGGTGTGAGTTTTTAGATAATGTGGTTGTCAAGAATCGAAAGCTTTAAAAGGGTGAATGGAAAATAGATACAAAATGGTTTGAAAATGAATCGTACGTACCTTGATAGTGGGAGATTTGTGGTGCTCCAACTACCTTCTCTATGGTTGGCCAAGAAGAATGAGCTTGAGAAATGGCTCGTTTGCGACTACAAAAACTAAGTGAGAGCACAAAGAAAGATGAAGAAGAGTTAGAACTAAATAGAGTATATCATATTCTTCAAATAGAACATGAAATTACGAAAGGAGAATGATTGACTGACTTGGGACTATCTCCTAACCCTTATTAGGTGCTTTCATGATACAAAATGGAAAGTAAATATTACATGCATGTTAATGCAAACTATAAGGAGGATGGAGAAGAGATAATGTTCTAAAACAAAAGGGGAAAACGAGGGAAAGAGGATTTGGTGACAAGATCCAGTGCTCTGAATATCCTGATGTCCCGACAGTATGCGCATCTAATGTCCTAGATCCAAGGACATATGATGTCTTGATTGTGGCGACATCTGCTATTCCTGAGGCAGGACTCCACTCGATTGATGCTTTTCGCTTCTTTAGAATGATCCTCAATTGACAACCTATGTGCAAGACCTTCTAAGAGACCTCGTTGGCGCAAGATCTCAAAAGATTTCTTGAATGTAGAGGTGCCCTCAAGAGCTCAAGGATATGATGGTGTGAATAGGCAATGAAGAAGATGAGTGTCTTGGTGTTGGCTTTGAGGTGTTTTTGAGAAAGAGTGGGTTGATGGACTCTTGAAGACTCTCTTGACAATGAATTCTACTACTAGGGAGCTCAGAGAAATCTTTTGGGAATATTGAAAATGTTGTTAGGAGGTCTTCTTTTATAGACATAAGGCCAAGACATTTCAAGCATCAATTGCATTGTCAAGTTGCCACTAACATCTCGATAGACGGAACGTCAAACATCCCGTGGCCAGGGACATCTACTAGTCATTAAATGCCCTTAAATGCATCACGCTGAAAGCTAATGTGGTGGTTGACTCCCACCACCACATTACATGGTGTCTCAAGGGATGGGACATTTTCATACTATCCATCATTAAATTGGGTCAACTCCATGTCAACAGGGGTCAGATCTGCAAGATTTTGGTGGAAATGGGTAACATCCTACTTGGTGGGCTGTCTAATGTCCTACTCATTGAGACATTAGACGCCCTTACTATTATGATGTTAGATCTTCTAGTGGGCTATTTCACCTATATTTTCAAGAAACCAATTTTGCTAATTGGAGACTTTTGACATCATCTAAGAAGACATGAATTTTAACTCCCTCGTCTATGCCAAATTTGCGTGTCTATAACACTGTAGTGGAGGAGGAGGCTAGAGTAGAGGAGGTCAAGAGGGAGAGTTGGAGTGGAGTTGGGAGAGCTCCCTACAACATGCCCTATTTAAGATTTAGGGTTTAATCATGACATCCAATGGTTCAATTCAAAGCGAATCTTAAACGGAATGAATCAAACTTTTCCCAATCCGCTCTATTTAAGATTCTAATAATATTCATATTTGAATTTAATATCCAACATAACTCACTATTTGGATAATATCCAACTATTCGGATATGAATCTGAACCAAATTCGAATATTACCTAGATCTATTTACAACCCTACATAACACTACATTATAACACATTCTAGAATTTGTCATTTGAACCTATATCATAAAATATACCACTATTTTTATGTTGATTATGGTCTATCACAACTTTCCTTTTTTTTCCAAACTTGAGACCGATTAAACAAAAATAACCATATACCAAGGTGTTCTAACCAAGCAAGTCTTTAAGTTAACAATTTCTACAAAACATGAGATCTTCGGATATGATTTTAGATGTATTCCATTATATTATCTTGAGCATGCGCATTATAAAGTGTTGTTATGAATTATGAAATAAAAATATACTCATGGTCTCAAAACTCAATGTGCAAGATGTTTAGACAATCACTTCATACAACTTCTAATTGATCAATAGCACATCATCTCAGAACTCAATGTGCAAAATGTTTGTAGACAATCACTTCATACAACATCTAATTGATAAGTAGCATTCACTTTTGTAAAAGCCTATGTTGCACTAGAGAAAGAGAACTAATGAGGAAACGAGGCCATGATCGATGCCCCGAGGCCGTTGGCAACTGGGTGTTGGCTGCAACTGACCTTGGAGAGTTAGAGCTGAGGACCCAACTGTGTGGCACTATGCTAGAGGAGTGTCGCGCTCCTCCTAAGCTCCTTCTCCGGTTGATCTCCTTGGTTGAAGGACCCAACTCACTCACAGTCTCGCACTGCGCTAGAGAAGGAGGCTGGAGAGGAGGAGGTCAAGGAGAGCTAGAGCAGAGTTGGGAGGGCTCCCTATGACGTGCGTTGTTTAGGATTTAAGGTTCAATTCTAACATCCAATGGTTCAATTCAGAGCATATATTGAATGGATCAAAATTTTCTGAATACACTCTATTTAATATGCAAATAATATTAATATTTGAATTTAATATCCAACATAACACACTATTCGGATAATATCCAACTATTTGGATATGAATATGAACCGAATCTGGATATTACCCAATTTCACTTACAACCCTACTTAACATTGCATTATAACACATTCTAACATTTGTCGTCATTTGAACATATATCATAAAATGTTACAATATTTTTATGTTAATTATGTTTTATCACAACTTTCTTTTTATTCAAACTTGAGACAAATTAAACAAAAATAATTATATACTCAAGTGTTCTAATCAATCAAGCCTTTAAGATAACAATTTCTATGGAATCTTTGGGTGATATTCTAAATGTACTCCATTATCTTATCCCAAACATGGGCATTCTAAAAGTGTTGGTATGAACTGTGAAACATAAATACACTTACGGTTTCAGAACTCAATGTGCAAATTGTTTGTAGACAATCACTTCATAGCATATCTAATTGATCAGTGGCATTCACCTTTGTAGAAGCCTACGCTACACTAGAGAAAGAGAATCGATGAGGCGAAGAGGTCGTGATCGAGGCCCCAAGGACACTGTATAGCTGTGACCGTCCTTGGAGTTGGAGCTGAGGACCAGGCTATGTGGTGTGGCACTGCACCAGAGTAGTGTCACGCTCCTCCTAAGCTCCTTTCCAAGCCAATCTCCTTGACTGAAGGACACATTTGACTGTTGAGCTCCTACTCAAGTCGTGGCCTCACACTGTGCTAGTGAAGGAAGCTGGAGCAGAGGAGCTTAAGAGGGAGAGCTAGAGAAGAGTTGGGAGAGCTCCCAACGACATGCACTAATTAGGATTTAGGATTTAATCATGCCATCCATTGATTTAGTTCAAAGTGGATCTTAAATGAAACGTATCAAACTTTTCCTAATCCGTTCTATTTAATATTCAGATAATATCCGTATCCAAATTTAATATCCAACATACCACACTAATCAGATAATATCTAACTATTTGGATATGAATCTGAACCGAATCTGAATATTACCCAGATCCATTTACAACCCTACTTAACATTGCATTATAACACATTCTAATATTTGTTATTTGAACCTATATCATAAAATGTACCAATATTTTTATCTTGATTATGGTATATCACAACTTTTCTTTTATCCAAACTTGAGACCAAATAAACAAAAATAATCATATACTCAAGTGTTCTAATCAAGCAAGCCTTTAAGGTAACAATTTCTATGAAATATGTAATCTTCAGATAAGATTATAAATGTTTTTCATTATGTTATCCCGAGCATGCACATTATAAAGTGTTGGCATGAACTATGAAATATAAATACACTCATGATTTCAAAGCTCATTGTGCAAGAGGTTTGTAGACAATCACTTCATAGCACATCTAATCCATCAGTGACATTCACCTTTGTAAAAGTCTACATTGCACTAGAGAAAGAGAACTGATGAGGCAAATAGGTTGTGATTGAGGCCCTGAGGATGTTGACAGCTGACATTGGCTACAATTGACCTTGGATAGTTGGAGCTAAGGACCCAACTGTGTGGCGTGGCACTACACTGGAGGAGTGTCACGTTGCTCCTAAGCACTTTCGCTAATTAATCTCCTTGACTAGAGGACACGATTGACTATTGAGCTCCTACTCAACCTGTGGCCTCACACTACACTGGAGAAATAAGGGAGCTAGAGTGGAGGAGCTCAAGAGGGAGAGTTGGAGCGGAGTTGGGAGAGCTCCCAACAGCATGCATTGTTTAGGATTTAGAGTTTAATCTTGACATCCAATGGTTCAGTTCAGAGTGGATCTTAAATGGAATGGATCAAACTTTTCTCAATCTGTTCTATTTAAGATTCGAATAATATTTGTATCCAAATTTAATATCTGACATACCACACTATTCAAATAATATCTAACTATTTAGATACGAATTTGAACCATATCTAAATATTACCTAGATCCATTTACAGTCTTACTTAACACTGCATTGTAACACATTCTAACATTTGTCATTTGAACCTATATCATAAAATGTAACAATATTTTTATGTTGATTATGGTTTATCACAACTTTCCTTTTATCCAAACTTGAGATCAATTAAACAAAAGTAACCATATAGTGTTCTAACCAAGCAAACTCTTGAAAGAAACGTGGAATCTTCAAATAAGAATTTAAATGTATTCTATTATATTATCTCGAGCATAGGCATTCTAAAATGTCGGTATAAGCTATGAACTATGAGATATGAGAACGGATCGTCTCAAATATCCAAAGAAGAGAACTTCCTCAATCTCCAATCTATGTGTACAACACTATAAAATGTTCACGTGAGGACTGTTAGTAACTTTCTATTTTTAGTTACTGAACTGTATATATGCTTACAAGCCATAGGTGTGCCCCTCTGTGGACCTATATGCATTAACCTCCTTATGTAAAGATGTTAGTAACTTTTTTTTTCTATTACTACTAGCCTATACATAAACTTACTAACATGTGCATATAATTACTAAGAAATGTACATAGTTACTAAATGGTGCATATAATTACTAACGATACATGTAATTATACTTACTTAGAACTGTATATACTTACTAAATCATACATATAATTATTAATACATGCATATACTTATTAAATGATGTTAAATATTAAATGATACATATACTTACTAAACAGCGTGTACAGTTACTAAATTGTGCATGTACTTATTAAATGGTGCATATAGTTACTGCACATATTTACTAATCTATTTATATAATTACTAACATGTGCACATACTAATTGTGTAATTAATAGCCTATGTAAATAACAATTAACATGTACATATGATTACTAACTTATGTAAATAATTACTAATTTATGTACATGATTATTAACATAAACACAGTTACCAACATCGTATTTTTTTCAGTCACTAGGTAATATGTTTGTAAGAGTTACTTTTTTTGTTACCAATCTAAAATCACCTCAGACCAGTGAAGGAAAGAAGGAAAGACACTGCTCACCAAAGACACGCAGGAGGTTAGTAGGTTTACTAACGAAAAAAAAATACTGAACCCCTCCTCAAGAGAGCACTTTAAGTGAGGGGTAACGTGGAGATAGTTGATTGGAGAATAAGAAAGTTCTCTCCTCTGAAAGGCAACCGGGACTCATGAAATATAAATTCACTCATGGATTCAGAACTCAATGTGCAAGAGGTTCATAGACATTCACCTTTATACAAATATATTTGCAGAATTTCACGTAGAATCTTAAATCTTTTATCCAGGCTTCCCACTCCACAAGAAACTGAAGCAACACACGGCTGAACTGGAAGGATAATACAAAAGTTTGAGTTGAAGATTCCATGGTACTTTGAAATCTCCGAAGGCTATTGGCTATACCTAAACCATAGAGAACTGAACAATGACTGGTTTATCAAGATAAATACAAAAAGATAACCCCGGGGTTGGCGGAATTGGTGTATCTGTCAAAATGGCACAGCCAAAATGCAGAATAGAAGCAGCAAGAAGAGAAGCTCCACACGGAATCCTGGGGAATCAGGATACTATTATAAACTGGTGATGCACTAGAATCTGACTGGCATTTTGGCAGCACAAGTGCAAAGCGAGATTTTCCACTAGTATCCTCCCATACCGCTGTTGTTTGTGGCCTCGGGAATGACTCTTTCCTCGGTGGATTCAAAAAAAGTTACTCTTGGCCTCTGAAAGTAAAACAAGAACGAGTACTTTATAGTCTTTGAAGCATAAAGCAGAAAAGGATATTCAATATTTCCATCGGTTACCGTGATTCTGCAGTGGAAGTTGACGTCATCGTTCATTTCTCTCAGGCGTTTCCTTGCAAGATCCTCTGCTCTTGAGGCTCTTCTACAAACTCCTTTCACCTGAATTTCAAAATCAAGAACGCATGCTGACTTTAGCAAGAAGCTACAGATGGATTATTATGTTCCTATGCGTGGAACAAATAATCACGGCAAGTATCATCTGAATGTTTAAAGAATAACCAAAAAAGTAATCAACGCCGAACCATGCCTTGGGTACTTGTCTAAGAACCAAGTAGAGAAACTAAAATACGGGATCATAAAGCATAAAAGAAAGGACTGTGAAATTTCCCAACAAATAATGCATGAATATGGTGATATTCAGTCCACCTAAAGAATATATAATTATATGAGAGATCAGAACAGCACTAAGAGGACATGTTAGTGAGAAAATTATGAACAAAATTAGTCAGCTGGTACATATTTGACACCATGGAGCAAGGAAGAGACCCGGTCAGAGCCAACCAGTTAGCCATTGGACCAATCCGGTTCAAGCCGGATCAGCAGATCCCAGGTGCACCATAAAACTACCCTCTATTGATCTTGATGAACAAATTTTATGAGGAGTGTTGCACTCAAGTGTGTAAATTCAAAGCTGGAAGAGTCCAGAAAGCAATGGAACCAAAGATGCATCCAAAAACTGTAAAATGCAAAAACTGACAGGATTGATCGACCAACCAGAGTTTATCAGCCGACTGAAAATTTCAGGACAGGTTCTGTATCTGATTTTAGACCACTTGACCTACAAGAGTACATCAGTCAACCTAAAATTCCATGACAGGTTTTAACAAGCTATTTAGACCGGTCGACCAACTGGACAGGAGAAGTGGACCAAAATCCATTGAACAATTTTTCATTTTTGTTCAGGAAATTTTTTTGGGAGAAATCTTTAACCAGTAGATACAACCTAACACCATCAAGTCATCAATTCATAAGCTGAGGTGCTGGTTGGCGAGACCATTGGGACGACCTTAGTTGCTCGATTGTGAAGAAATCACCGCCCTATAAAGATCTCGCAAAGGTGAAAATATCAACCCATCTTTTTTTCCAGCGTGGCTCGGTTGGCACGACGCCACCCCCGCGGGGGGGTGGCGGGGGTTCGACCCCGGCGACGGACTGCCGGGTCCACCTCTCCATGGGGGGAGAGGTGGCATCTAGTGGGGATCGAGCGCTGCACCCGGCAGCGCTCGATCCCTCGCCGGCGCGGGAGCTGCGCCTTGTGTTGGCCACCGGGCCATCGTGTCCAAAAAAAAAAAAAATTGCTTTTGGAATTGTGGCACTGCTCTTAGGAAGAGACCAATTGGTCAAGTATGACATCTTCTACTTCTGCGATCACAGCTGGTCATAGTTGTTAAGGTGACAAGGCACCCAAGGCGTTGAAAGGTACCAATTCTGCTTAGGCGACAAGGCGGCCGCTTAGACGTCGCCTAGACGATCAAGGCGGTATTCAAGGAAGGCTAAACTGGGTCGAAAGTTGTGATACATAAAAATATACATAAATGTAATTATATTTTTTACGTTATAATTGAATATAAATATTTTATCTACGTATATAAGTAAATATGATGTGTATATGAAAGAGAAAAGAGTTAAATAGATTTTTAAAAAATTAAGTATATAACACATTTATGATTATAATATATATATATATGCGATAGCATAAGTGATAGTGAAATATTGTTATAATATTATTAAATGAGGGGTGCAGAGTAGTCGCAGATCTACCTGAGCGGTCAGGTCGCGGGGGTCAAAGGGGCAACGCCCCTTGTGGGGGGTTGTCAAGGGGGCGAAGCCCCCTGAACCCAAAAAAGTATGTAATAGTATAAGTGATCTTATATATGTAATTATGAAAGTGTGGGTATTTATTTTTGAATAAGGAGTTAATCTTGATAAATTAAGACTTAAAGAGACAGAGAGAGGGAGAAGAAAGAGTTGAAAGAGAACTTAACTAAGTATATAATATATGATTATAATCATAAATCTTAAATATGTATGATATTATAAGTGATAGTGAAATATATTAATATGCTCAAATTATCATTAAATAGGTGTCCCTTGTGAGGGGTATCAAGGGGGCAAAATTCCTTAAAATTATTTTTTTAACATGTAAAAATACCCAAGGCGCCTTGCCTGGGTGCCTTGGGCGCCTAGGCAGGCGCCTTGGACGCCTAGGCAGGCGCCTTGGACGCCTTGGGCACCTAAGCGGGCGCCTTTTTGGCCCAGGCAAGGTGCCCTGGCAAGGCGCTGTTGGAAAAGCGCCTTGACAACTATGCAGCTAGTAACTTCTTATAATTGTGGCAATGATGTGACCACCAATAGTCGTATGCCCGATCATCACTAGATCGAAATCAGTACCTAAGTTGATAGATACAGATCAGATCTGGATTGGATTGAATCGATTGGAATCGGCTAATTTTTGGAAAAGAAAATGTATCCGAAATCAATCAGGATCAACCATTTTTTTCATTGTAAAAAATTTGAAAAAAAAACATTAAAAATCCTAAACATAGGAATATCTCTAAAAATTTTAAAAATAAAAATCACTTATCTAACACACTTTCGTGTCATTAAAAGAGAGTTTAGAACAATGATCATTCTATTAAATATAAGTAATATGAAACAAATGATAAATTGACATTCAATAAAATGTTATACATTTCTTTCATCAATATTTAGAGAATTAGCCTACATCTTCATTATTTTGTGTATACTCTTGGATACTCCATTGAGAGCTGTCAGTCATGATTGACGTATATTCATAAGAAAAGAAGAAATTGGTCATATGAGTAAAACCATACAAAGTGTGCGTTGTAGATGTGGCTAAAATATATAATTGAAAGTCCAAAAGGATTTTTGGATAATTTGCTACCAATTCTGGATCTGACCTAAGGCGTCAATGGACTTCAAAAAATATAGTGCCCACTAGATATGTGTGATACATGTTCACTCATCACACATGACTATGCACCCTCTCTCTTTCCAAACCAACTTAATATATCAATCCAAGCCTTCAACTCTTCTACCTCTTACACTAAGCTGACAAAGAAATATACCGACTAGCCGGGACTTAGAATTCTTGCCCCGTCTCCCCAATTGCAACAACTCTTGTCTAAAAGCAAGAGCTAGTGGCAACGTGTTGGAATGCATACATTAAATTAATATGAAAACAATTTGTGATTGGCCCACTAAAAATATATAGAATATGCACATATGAGTTAATCAATTTAAGATTATTATTTACATATCAAAACCATTAGTAGATATACTTGATTGCACGCTTTGCAACGGAAGTGGCTGCCTTAACCACTTTAAATGTGTCTTATTATTTTTTGCAAGCTGTTTTGACACTTGAATATATAAGGAACCTTAGTGGCAGTGGCAATGGGTCATGTCAAATGATCAACGATATAACCCCTCTTGCTCCCATATCCTCAGTGAGAATGGGTCGGATAGACTATGAGCGATGATATGTTAGCTTTGTAGTCATAGTTGTCAAGGCGCCGCCTAGGCAATAAGGCACTTTTCTAGCAGCGCCTTGCCAGGGCACCTTGCCTGGGGCCAAAAAGGCACCCAAGGCGTCCAAGGCGCCCACCTAGGCACCCAGGCAAGGCGCCCTGAGTATTTTTACATGATTAAAAAAAATAATTTTGAGGAGTTTTACCCTCTTGATACCCCTCACAAGGGATAAGTTTTACCCTCTTATTACATATATAAGATCACTTTCAATACTACTCTGCGCTCCCCATTTAATAATATTATAACAATATTTCACTATCACTTATACTGTCGCACATATATATAAATTTTATAATCATAAATATGTTATATACTTAAATTTTATAAAAATCTATTTAACTCCTCTCTTTCACATACACATCATATTTACTTATATACATAGATAAAACATTCATATTCAATTATAAATGTAAAATATATAATTATATTTATGCATATTTTTATATATTACAACCTCCAACCCAACATTCCTTGAATACCGCCTTGACCGCCTAGGCGACATCTAAGCGGCCGCCTTGTCGCCTAAGCGGAATCGGTACCTTTCAACGTTTTGGGCGCCTTGTCACCTTGACAACTATGTTTGTAGTGCAAGGGCCATCGCTACTGTCACTCTCGTCTCCCCTAGACGCGCATAAAAATGCCGAGGAAGACGAGACCTTGGGTCTTGCATAACTGCCGACAAAGTACGAAGAGGGGGGCCGAAGAGCTGCTGCCGTCTTCACCACCTGCCAATGTCGCCGCCATAGAGGAGTCTGCAAGGGACACCTACTGTGAAAGGTTGGGAAGGAAGAAGACTCGAAGGCCTTAGGAACACCTCTGCCACAAGCTGGTGCCATCATTACCTTCCCAAGTTGTTGTTGCCACCTTTCCAGGCCGTTGTCACCGCTACCACCAACTACGGACCACCATCATTGTCAGCCTCCTTAGCTGCTGCCATCAAAAGGAGGAACCTCGAGGCACTATGCCAGATAGAGCAAGAGAGAGATCATAAGGAGGAGGAAGAGGAGACTCCTCCAAACACCGCTGCCATCAAGATTTTTGTTGCACACTGGACAATAAGAAGAAAAGGGGAGGAGGAGGCAACCTCCGGGACCTCTGCCTCCTATCGACACCGCCACTGTTGGACGAAGGAGCCGCCGCCAAAGAAGGAACCATGAGGGACAAAGATAAGGAGGAGACTCCTCTGCTGCCTTCACCTCCACCTATCACCGCTGCCTCCTCCACTAGCCATGGCCGCCAAATGAGCCACTTGGAAGATCGCCGCTGCTGCGAGGAGGACCACCTGAAGGGCTCACCCAGGATTCCATCACGGAGCCTTGCACGTGTAGGCTCCTTGTTGTGTTGGGCCAGAGAGAGAGAGAGAGAGAGGGAGGGAGGGAGGGAGGGAGGGGAGGAGGAGCCTCCAAGACTACCTCTGCCTCCTTAGGCCTTCACCACCATCACCTCGAACCCCTTCAAAAGTCGCTGCCCAAAAGCCATCAAAAAGAGGGACTCACGAAAACCTGTATGGGAGTTTTTATAGCCATCAAGGGAGAGAGAAACCAAGGCCAGTCAACAAAGCAAAAACGAAAATGAAAAAAATAAAAAGAGGATCGCCCGATCACATGCATCTGCACTTGGGCGGCCTCTCAACTAGGACCAGGTCAAAGACCGGTCTAATCATTAGGGGTGAACTTACCCTTGATTTAACTTTTAGTTAACAGAAGTCCAGAAATTTAAGGAAAAAAAGAAAAAATAAAAAAGGTAACTTCACCTATAGTCCCACCACCCCCATTTACAAGAAAATGAGGTAGGGGGTGATTTTCAAGAATGAAAATATCATTAAAATTCTTTATAAAAAGGTTTCAACATGTCTTATGTCGAGAGGTTGGCTCATTTGAAAAAGAGATTAGTAATAGGATGAGAGAGAAGCTCTAAAGCTTCAATTTTCTCAACAAGCTATTTAACCTATTAGAAAGATGGTAGGACTTGACTAGGTGGTGAAGTTGATGATGAAGTTGGCCTATGATTTTTGTTATACCTTTTTTTCCAAAAAATGGGACCAAATAACTAGCATAGATATGCAAATCATATTGTTTCATACATATATAGAGTTATCTCATTCAGTCCAACTGGGGTGCTGCCAAAATTTCAATTTTCATCCCTCTTTTCAACAAAAAAGGTAAACCAAAACAAATGCAATTCAAATGCCAACAAATCTGTTTTGGCATCTATAGAGCAAACCCAGTTTAACTTTAATCTAACCAAAATGTTGCTGAAATTGGATGAACACAGAGTAGATGCATTTATATACAACCAAACTATTTTTGGATACATAAAGCAAATCCAACTCAGTACAGCCAGAATGCTACTAAAATTTCAAAAATGCATCTGTATATAAAGTAGGTTGTTCACTATTCAGTTCAATCCAAAAAAATCAAAACAAATCAACAGTTTAGTTCCGTTGGGTTTGATTTAAACTACCGATAGACTTGATTTGGTTTCTAAGACCCTTGAAACCAAACCAAACATGAAAGCCGAATAACCCGAATTAAATTAAATATTTTATTTTAAGTATATTTAATACAAAACTTATGGATCTTTTGTTATAAAAATAAATGTTTCAAGAGTTTTTAAGATAAAATTAATAAATTGTATAACTATATACACTAATTTTAATAGAATATGATTTAAAACAAACAAAATGAAATTATATATTGACATATCTAGGTTTGAACCAAACCAGACCAAACCAAACCAAACCAAATCGAATTATTCAGGAGATTGTTTGGTTTGGTTTAGTTTGAGAAAAAATACTCAAAAACCAAATGAAACTAAGCCATGAACACCACTAATACTAAGTATGCAAAATACTATTTAAGTATGCCAAGTAAGCATAGCGATGTATAACAAATATGTATAAAAACTCCAACATTTTAGTGACAGAAATTTATTCCACTCATTGAAGAACAAGTTTTTTACACCCCCTTCATTTTATTGTACTCTCGTGTACCATGTACTTAAGTTGAAATGAAACACATTCAAATTCACTTGACATGATGTCTTAGTACAAAAGTGATATTAAATCTCCACCGACTTTATACACATGGATTAAAATAAATAAGTCACATAAATAACTTAGAACGTAAATAAACAAACAAACTTAATTAAACTCAAACTACATAATAACTTAATCATTAACAAAATGTCAAGATAATTAAACCAACTCCACTCTATAAAATAGTACATAAAATGACTATCAATGGTTACAAAACATATAAGTAATGCTACTTGATTAAATATGCATAATAAAACCCAAATCAAATAACAACTTATACGTTAATAAAATGTTAACATAATCAAACTAAAATTATTTCATGAAATAATACATAAAAAATGACTACCAAAGATTACATAAAAACATGTTAAGTTTGATCAAACTTAATCATAAAATTAAGTAGATAATGTTAATAAAAATAAATCTCAATAAAAAAATTCACTTAAATCATAATTAAATACCAACAAAACGCATAAAAATAAGAAAAGTAATTCCTATAAAAAGTTAAAAACACAAAAAGGCACAAAGAAAAAAAGAATCTAACCACTTATAAAATGTTAACCAAAATTGTTAATGGAACATCAAATAATCACAAAAATCTCAATCCAAATTATATAAGTCAAATTAATGATAAAAATACAAATAAACTAAAATTCAAAAGTCTTAGTCCCAAATGATTAGGGTTAGCTACATGGATTCATCTTTTCCATTCTCCGCAGCCTTCCACTAACTCCTCCTGTATGCCTAGTTCCTCCAACTCATACTGGATATGCCTTCGCCAAATTAACTTGGGCTTACCTTATCGCCTCTTATGCATCGGCAACAACAGGGTCTTGACTTGTCTGACAAGCGCCTCAAGGAGGTGCTGCCTAATATGCCCAAACCAACAAAATCTTCCCTCCTTTACTATATCTTCGATTCTCGCAACTCTCACTTTATCCCTAATACATTCAAGAATTCTATCTACCCAAGTGTGGCCACACTACCGTAAGACATGACAATTTCTATAGACGTGCAATAAAATTTTTCTTTCAATTTTAGGGAGATTTTACAATCACATAAAATCTTCATCGTATGTCACTATTTCAATCATCCAACTTTAATCTTATGGTTGACATCTTCGCCATATTCCTCATCCATATAAAAGATTGAACCCAAATATTTAAATTAGGTACCTAGTGCAAAGACCTTTCCATATAAGGTTACTTTGACCTCTTCTACTCCTAAGATTTTGCTAAATATGAAGTGTATATACTCCATCTCCATCATGCTAATCTTGAACCCCTTAACTTCTAACACAATTCTTTATCGTTCAACTTTTCTATTAATACCTTCTCGAGTTTCATCAATTAGAATAATATTATTTGTGATCATCATGCATTAAGGTAAACTCTTTTGTATATCATTAGTTATTTCGTCCATGATTAGAATAAAAAAGATGTGAGTTTAGAGTAAATCCTTGATGTAGCCCGATTGTCATAGAAAAGACTCCTGACTTCCCACCTAGGAAGAAAACCTAGGTAGTCACACCCGCATACATGTCTCCAATGATGTTAATGAATCCACTAAACACAATCTTCTTTCTTAACATACCAAAAAATCTCTCTTGAAACTTGATCATAGATTTTTTCTAAATTGAGAAAAATCATATAAAGATCTCACTTCGAGTTTCTGTATCTCTCCACTTATGATTTAATTAGAAAGCTGGCATTCAAAGTCATCTACCTGACATGAATCCAAATTGGTTTGTGCTGAGATCTTAGTACACTCTCGAAGTCTCCTCCTCATAACCTTCTCTCACAACTTTGTAATCTAACAAATCAATTTGATACATTCGTAGTTCCCCTAATCTTGTAACATCCACTTTTCTCTTAAATAGCAAGATAATGATGCTCTTTCTCCCTTTATTTGGCATTCTCCGGAGATAACAATTTTATTAAAGAGAAGAATTATACTCCTCTCTCACACAAACATTTACAAACTTTAATCGCAATGTTATCAAGAACACATGCTTTTGAGGTTCTCATTCTTCCCAACATGAAATGTACTTCTAGAGGGATAATGTTTTGGGAAGACTCCACCCCTTGCCTCCAGGCCTCTTTTGACTCCGCTGTACTTTTTGAAATAAACTTATTGAAGAGCATTTCAAAGTAGCATTTTCATCGCTCATGGATGTCTACGTCTCAGGTCAACACCCTCCCCTGTCTTTAATACACCAAACATGTCCTAAGTCCTGGGGCCTTCTCTCCCTCAACCTAGCTAGTCAATAAATATCTTTCTTGCCTTCCTTTATGCCTAATGTGTCATATAACCTGCATTGTGACTCCCTACCTCATCTAACTATCATTTTTGTCTCACTCTTAACTCTCTTATATTGTTTAAAAGCCTCACCAATATCACATTTGGGTAATTTCTTAAATCATTCTCTCTTACTCTTCACAACTCTCTATACTTCAACATTCCACCACCTTGATTCCTTCGTAGGTAGACCTCACCCAGTAGACTCTACAAAAATATTTTTTCCTATAGTCTTAATCTTTAATGTCATGTTAGCCCATATTAACTCGATCTCTCCGTTCAGATCCCATTTCTTAAGCTTAGAGACATCATTCATAAATGCCTCTTGCTTACTTTCCATTAGTTTATGCCATTTGATCCTAAGGACACTCTTTTGCCGCACCACTTGCAACTGCTTTGGGACCTCAAAATCCAAGACAAGAAGTTTATGTTGAGTTGTAAATACTTCACTAAGTATGACTTTGCAATCCTTACATAAAGCGCACATCATTTTCCTAATAAGAATAAAGTCAATCTAATTCCTACTCCTCCCGTTCTTAAACATTACTAGGTGGGAGTCACTTTTGATGAAGTGAATATTCATTAAGATCAAACTATAGGCCAATGTAAACTCCAAGATATTTTTTCCCTCTTCGTTATGCTCCTCATACCTAAATCTCCCATGATCACTGCCAATCAAGATGCTCTTCTCATTTAGTATCCCTTGTATGATTCCATTCATGTCCTCCGAAAAATAAACTTTCAACACATTATTAGCCCCTCCTTGGGGTGTATAGGCACTAATTATGTAAACAAATTAAACAAAACTTCACAAATCAAATAATCTCAAAACATCTTCTTAATTCAATTAAAATGATCTCTAAAAAACAAATAAAAATCACAAAAATTAAATCCATGAACTTAAAACAAATCAAGTCAAACAAATCCAATCTCACAAGACCATTAGGATATGTCTTCTAGTCTTTATGTTTTACGTGAATGAATGACTTTTAATCAATATGTTGTTGTAATGGTTAATCAAAGATATTCGAGTAGTTGCTCAATATAATTAACATTGGTAACTAACACCAGAATATTGCAAATTTGATGAGGATAAAATTTATTTTCAATGAACTTAAATAACCTCAACATATAAAAATTGAGTCAAGATCATATAAGTGATTAGCGATCCCCATGACAACACTTAGAATATTTGTGGAACCGTATGTGTTCTTATATTTAAATACCACACACAAAATTAACTAATACCACTACAATTGCCATATATTTTCATAGTCGTAAATGCTAAAATCAAAACTCAAAAATAAATAAACTTGTTTCCGTAGGATAAAAGGTTTTCTTTTTAAAAAGGAAAAAAAAGGTTTCAACAAAACCTCATCAAGAATATTATGCAATCCACCTGGACATTTAATTTTAATTGAATCAATCTTCTCAAGTTGAAGAATGCTTGCAAGGAAATGTTCACAAATCTTAAAGTTCATGGGGACGATCATGGAACTTACAATAAAGTTGAGACCAAGAATGAAGATTCCATCTAAATCGGGCAAAAAATGTGTCAGCTGAGTTAAAATCCTAATTTAGTTTCTTCCAAGAAAGGGACACAATTGCTGGCTTAATTAACCGAAGACATGATGCTAAGTTAAGATAAGTTGACTTGAGCCACATGCAGTATGTAAAAATCCAATGCCATGTATAAATGGCATTATCATATCTCATTCAATAATATGAAAGAAGTTCATAAATCAATTAAAAACTATCAGCTATGCAACACATTATGGGTCACATTCGGACTATAATGCGTAGATAAAGAAAAAAAATGGGGATGTCCAAACTGTACCTGCAACTGCCTACGTGTTGAATCACTTCCTGGATCACAACATTACGGCATGGATTGCAGAATCGGCCGATCCAGATCAGGATCGGCCGATTCTTGGATCGGATCAGTACCCACCGATCCGATTCCAGCTGGAACTACCGATCCAGCTGGGACTCCCGGCTAGATCGGTCTGAATCGACTGAATCGGTCGATCCTGGACCGATCTAGGTGGATCGATCTGGGAATCGGTCTCGGTCGATCCGGACCGATTCCCTAGAACTCGGAAGGGTCCAGAATCGGATCGATTCAGGATCCGATTCCGGACCATTTTCTGGTCCGATCCCCCCCCCCCGATTCCCCCTTCCCACCCCTCATTCTCACTTCCCCCTCCCCTTCATTGTCTAGTGGCTCCCCTAGACCCCTCCCCCCAACAATCCACCTTGAACATTGGCCGATCCCCCCTTAAATTTAGGGGGGGCTCCGATCCCTTCTCCCCCCTTCCCTTTACCACCATAAAAATAATTTTTCTTTGGGAGACGTTACCCCTTGACCCCCACGACCTAACCGTGTAGGTTGATCCACGAATACTCTGCGCCCTGCTGATGATAGTATAAACATATTAATATATTTCACTATCACTTATACTATCACATATATAGAAGATTCATAATCATAAATATATATTATATACTTAAATTTACATAAAGATCTATTTAACTCTCTTCTCTCTCTCTCTTTTATATAATGATTTATACTTATACGACAGTTTCTTGAAAGAAACTTACGTTGTATGGCATTGTTCGATAAAATGTCATCCACATTATTTTTATTTTTTAAAATTTTTTGTTTATTTCTATGATTTTTTGAGGATGTTTATGATTTAAAAAATTAAAAAATTTTGCCCGATCCGGACCGATCCAAGACACCCTTTCTTCCAGAGGATTGGCCGATCCGGACCGATCCGATCCCGATCCGGATTGGATCGGTGGTCACCGATCCCGATCCCGCGATCCTTGCCACCACCAGCTAATGAGTTAAAATGAACCATTCAATGATCCTTAAAGAAAAAATCTTAAAATGAGGTTGAATTGTCCAGCTAACTGGACCTTAAGTGGGCTGAAACTGGTATTTACATGCTCGTCTGATGGAACCACATGGGCCAGCTCAATGGGTCAGTTGATAAAGCCATAATAGGCCAAAAGTAGGTAGAGAATGACTTCACTTTAAGGGCTTAGCTGACCTCCTGTAGGGGCAATAGTAGGCTGAATAGAACATCATAAAACCATCTATTTATAGGAATGTTCCTAAACTGAAGCCTCTGTAGATCCAGCCCAATAGACTGAGATGAAATGGTAAGATGCATTGGACTGGACTTGTTAGCAAGTATCGTGGACTCAAAATCAGGCACCAGATCGGTGGTTGCTGATTTTGATCCAATCCAGATCAGATCAGTTAAAACGGCCAATTTTTCAGAAGAAAAACCGATCTAGATTCCAGATCTAGTTCTTCAAAAAAACATTAAAAATAAAAAAAATCACAAAATAATAGGCTACGTCATATTCTGGTCTGATCTAAGTATCTGTGGCCCCAAAATAGGCTGGAAATGGCAGCTGCGGCGGCAAAGACAGCTTTACTAGGTCCTGTGACCCAACATGGCAGGATCCAGCAGATCATAGCAGTAAGGTTGTCTTCCCTAGGACAGGGAAGATGTCGCCACGGCCACCATGGGGGGCAATTCCGGCAAGGAATCACTGAAATTGGTCTGGAATCAGCTGATTTGAGTTGAAACGATCCTGAATCAGATTGATTAGGCCAATTCCGATGGGAGACCGACAGGAATTGGGACCCCCGGCCAAAGTCCGAGTGGTGGGAGCAGATCAGATCCATCCACAGTCCATGCTTATTAGTAAATATAAATAGAGTGTCATGATCCAACCTTAGGTTTGAAAGTCTTATCTGCAATTCAAGTATTCAACTGCCAGAGCCATATATCTTCAAGACAACCATGTAGGCATAAAGGAGCTAATCAGTAACGCAAAGCATCTGTTTTTTTTTCTTCATGAAGATTCAAGGTTAAAACATAGTAATGCAAATGATTTAATGTCTGACATTTTTTTCTTAATTAAAAAAAATTGTACTGGTGTTCATGTACATCAGAGTACTAATTTGGATGCCCCACAAGCATAGTTGTCAAGGCGCCCAAGGCATTGAAGGGTACCGATTCCGCTTAGGCGACAAGGCGGCCACTTAGGCGTCGCCTAAGCAGTCAAGACGGTATTCAAGGAAAGCTGAGTTGAGAGGTTGTTATACATAAAAATAAGCATAAATATAATTATATTTTTATGTTATAATTGAATATGAGTGTTTTATCTAAGCACATAAGTAAATATAATGTGTGTGAAAAAGAAGAAAGTTAAATAAATTTTTATAAAATTTAAGTATATAACATATTTATGATTATAAAATTTATATATGTGCGATAGTATAAGTGATGGTAAAATATTATTATAATATTATTAAATGGGGGGAGCGCAGAGTAGTCGCAGATCAACCTACGCAATTAGGTCGTGGGGGTCAAGGGGCAACGCCCCTTGTGGGAACTTGTTAGGGGGCGAAGCCCCCCAAACCCAAAAAAGTATGTAATACTATAAGTACTCTTATATATAATTATAAAAATGTGGGTATTTATTTTTGGATAAGGAGTTAATCTTGATAAATTAAGTGAGACAGAGATAGAGAAGAAAGAGCTGAAAAAGAACTTAATTAAGTATATAATATATATATTTATAATCATAAATCTTATGGCCCATTTGGTTAGAGTTTGAAATTTGATACTATATCAATATTGATATTGATAATTTTAGAGGTTGGAGTATCAATATTAAAATTGATACAAGTTGACACTTGTATTACATAATGTGCTTTGTTTTCACTACCAATTTCAAAATTGATACTATTAACCAAACACTTCTCAGTGATTATTAAGAATATCAATTTTAAAATTGATAGTGATAGAGGTGTCAAATAGTGTTACCAAACAGGGCATTAAATATGTATGATAGTATAAGTGATAGTGCAATATATTAATATATTCAAACTATCATTAAATAAGTGTCCTTTGTGAGGGGTATCAAGGGAGAAAAACCCCTCAAAATTAAATTTTAATCATGTAAAAATATCCAGGGCGCCTTGCCTGGGCGTCTTGGGTGCCTAGGCTGGCGCCTTGGACACCTTGGGCGCCTAGGCAAGCACCTTGGGCGCCTAGGCAGGCGCCTTGGACGCCTTTTTGGCCCAGACAAGGCGCCTTGGCAAAGCACTGTTGGAAAAGCGCCTTGCCGCCTAGGCAACGCCTAGCGCCTTGACAACTATGCCCACAAGAAAGAACACAATGCATGCATCATAGTAACATATTCCCCCCAGGCATTAGGGAGTGAAACGGATGCCTAATCATGTGTCAATGCCAGCCAAACAATTCAACAAAGTCGTGCATACAGTAAGCACGTTGTTGCTCACCTGAAAATGTTGATGGATCCCATTAAGAGTCGCACATGGACCAATGGCATAGTTGTTTTCCACCAACTTTCGCAAAGAAGACAGCTCATTTACTAGACTCGTCACCATATCTTCAGCTTCTTGCATCTGCTTCCTAGAGAACTCAAATGCCCTTTCTGCATGCAAACGAAAAGATGCACAATCCAGACATGTACATATCCCTAAACATCCTTCTCTTTGCCTCTTCAAAATTCCTTTCACACAAGGTGAATGTTTCATTCCTGAAGGACAGGAAACTTGTAACCAGTTTGTTTCAGCAGAAAATGCTGTACATCCATTAACCACCATTCCAGTCTGTCTTGGCAAGGCTGAATGGTTTTCAGCGCCACCATCTAATTCTTTAACTGATAAAGTCTCTGAGGTGGTAGGATAATGGTTCCAAGACTGGTATATCATCTCCGGTTCATAAACATCTGGTGAATGTAGTTTGGAACCTTGAGTACATGGGGTTGTTGGTATGGCTGCGGAATTCAGGACGTCAATTTTTATATCTTGGGACAATACCTTATCAATACTATTTCCTGTCTTCTCCGCAGCATCCATGATTGTCTTTGTGTATTCAACATGACTAAGATCCTTATGCATGTGTTGAAACAGATCTACCTTTCCATGACCTGGTGAGCAGGGCAATGGTTTAATGTTCTTTTCTACAAAAGGCTTTTCAGTTATTATGTTCTGCCTCCGAGAAGGAAACGCTTCCAAAGAATCTGAAAAGTGAGAGAAAATAAGTTCTATGAAAACTGCAAGTAAATGAAAAATAAAAAAAAAATCAAAATGGATATGGATGAGCATATTCACACGTAAAGAATTCGAATAAGAGATAGACTGAGATAAATGGAAGGTAAGATACCAGGCCTGCTCCGAGTGAGATCCATGAGAAATGGCAACAACCTTCTGTAGCTGAAGGATTTTGGGTCCCTGACCAACCTCATCCGGGAGCAAGGTGTCATTCCCTGCATCAAAATTGCCACCCTAACTCAGTATGCTTTTCTTCTTTCTCAGGATATAACCTGCTTATTTGCAACATAACCGCTTTTTTAAAGTGGCTAAATATGTCCAACAACCATAAAACCATTTTTGCCCCCATAAGAATCTTTAGTTGGGGATACATATTAATAACTCTGAGACTTATCAGCAAGTATATCAAGAAAACGAACCATTTCTTCTTGGCGACTCTAAAGCAGAAATAAAGAGAAAAATAGAGGCCCAATATATGTCTTTTAGCTCAAGAAGAAGATTAACTGATGAGACGACTCACCAGTTCAACGTTAGAACGATCTCTTGCGTCTTTTTGCGTCTGCCGGAGCCCCTTATCAAGCCCCCAGCTGCCTCGGTTAGACGCCACATACGTAGACACTCCCGATTCAGAAATCACAAGATCGGATGGCGTATTCCGAGTGCCCTCCTCCAAGCCATCGTTCATTCGGAATACTCCCTCTTCTCCACCTTGGTCGACAGTCTCCGAAGCACTCGCATTTCTCAGATCTTTTCCCGTCATGTTTACTGCTTCCTGGGAGACTTCCGCTTTCGCCGGATCGGCCTCCGCATCACCAGTGACATTCGGAACGCGCGCCTTTTGAACTATTTCGTCCTTGTCTTTCCGTTCGGGGGAGCCGTCAAACTCCATTGCCAGGGAGGTAGGCGTGAAGACCCTTCTAGTACGAAGATCCTTGACGACGCTGGTGATGCTGCCATTCTTTTCCCCCATTGCCTCCGTCAGGAGTGATCCTTGGGCCGGCGATGAGGCCAAGTGAGGGTTCATCTTGACGACGCCGTCACTTGGGATGATCCGGCAGCACCAGGCGCGGCCAGATCGAGTGCGGTGTAGAAACATCCCCGATCTGCCCGCAGTCGGGGACGATGGCTCTCTGAAAGAGCGCCGTGGACGAGGCATCATAGATATTAGAGACAGAACGGCGGGGGGTGCTTTCGCGGGAAGAAATAGAAGCGAGAGGGATGGTGGAGGGAAACTGGCAATTTGGCGGGAAAAGAGGGCCCATATCCATACTAATGGCTTTTTGCATATCTACTCTTCCGGATTCTCTTATTAACAGCTATACCTTTACGAAAAAGGAAGGTCGGGTCCCCGATAACAACCGGGTCGGTCTAGCCCTCGGACGACTAGAGTTGACTCTATTTTTTATTTTTTAAATTTAAAAACAATGTTAAAAAATTTGAAAATATGTATATCATTATGCACAATTTTATCCCATTTACATTATGTTTTTTTCACCGTCCTAAAAAACAAAGTGTAACATGCCTAAGCTAAATTATTCCGAGTCAATCTAATAATTTCAATGTCACCACTTGGATGAGATAGTTAATTTAAGCAATCAACAATTAAGTAAATAATTAAATAAAATTATAATAAATAAAAGACAATTATTAATAAAATACATAAATAAATGTATTAATTATATATTAAACAATCAATTAAGAATGATGCAAAATGTTTAAATGAGACTTTGAGAACTTAAAAATGTGAAGAGAGAACACTAAAGCAGTAAAGAAACATCTTAGAGGGGTGGCATTGATGACCTTAGAGGGTATACAATAAAATAGGCTTTGGAACAAACACCCCCAATGAATGTCATTGAGGTATACAATACACTGATTTTCAGTTTTTAATATATATATATATATGCATGTATTCGTTCCTATGACCAGAAATGAAAGGATTCAAACATGACGCCAGCATTAGAAGTGTAGGGGCCAGGGGGTTATGTGGATTAATAGAGTACCAATTTCGATATTCACACAACATTCATACGAAAATAATGTCTGAATATTAAATTTAATATTTATAAAAGTATCTAATATCATAACCAAACAGAGCCTAACGGCCTGTTTGGCTACTGATTTGGTATCTATATCAGTGTTTGGTTTCAATATTGATGTAGGATGTTTTAAAGTGTGTGGAGAAGAATATCAATTTCAAAATTTTCAACATAGTATAATATTGTTTTAATTCAAGGCATTGACTTGCCAACGTCTAGACCTGTCAACGGGTTGCAATCAGGTCGGATTCTCCAAGATCCGAACCTGAATCCTATAAAAAATATCCAAATCCAATAACAAACCTGATAGATCATTGCATTTCGGATTTGATCCATGCCTGAATCCAAAAGTGATTTCGGATCCGGATAAACCTATTTCACCTACCGTCAACCCGATACATATTTTTGCTACAGGAACCGCATGTCCGCAACATCCCTGATCCGTCACCATCCAGCCCTGATCCGTCGCCATCCAGCCCACATCCGGCCTCGGTCGACGCGGCTCTGCCATCGGGTATGGTCGCCCTTGTCCGTCCCTCTCCCTCGCCGGCAACTCCCCCCTCATCCGCCGCCCCCCACGGTCACTCCTCGAGCCGGCGCCTCCCACCGCCCTGCTGGTCCCACGAGGAGACGGAAGCCCCGATCCGGTCGTACGGGCGAAGTGGTATGCCCTCCGCCGCGGGAATCTCCGGGCGTCTCACTGGGAGGAGGTCGCCGACACCGTCACCCGTCGCTGGCGCCACCTCTACACCCCGGCGGGGATCAACCATTCCAAGACCCCTGTCCAGTGCCGCCACAAGATGGAGAAGCTCCGCAAGCGCTACCGTTCCGAGAAGAAACGCCCGCCTTGGTCTCTGGCCGGGAACCTCTGGGTGAAGGCCGGTTCTCTTCCCCGACTCCTCCAGCGACGAGGAGCTACCGCGCCCTCGGCCACCTTCCGCTGCCTCAGCCGTCCACCACCCTCGTTGCCGCCTTGGTCCCCGGCCCCCGTCGTCGCGCCTGCCTGCAGCCTTGCCCGCGCGTCCGCGCGACCGCCCCGCTCAGTCGCCAGCCCCTACCTGGCCGCCGCCGTCGCATTTGACCCTCACCCGCCGCCGTGTCATCGCCGTCGCCTCGCCTTCTGCGGCCGCTCGCCTCCCGCCGCTCGGCGCCGTCCGCCGTCGCCGGCCGCCTCCTACGGCAGCGCCCCCCTCCGTTGGTCGCCCTCGCGTGACGCCGCCATTCACTAGCCACCGCGCCCGCTTCGATCGCCGCCTCGTCGCCTCCCTCCGCGAGCCCGCCAGCCCCGCCGAGCCCCCTCGGCCGCGCCGCGCAGCGCACAACCGCCCGACGCATGGCCGCCCACGGCCGCACCCCGCCTGCTGAACCGGCCCCCCGGCTGTCGCCGGCGCCGCCCGCCACCCAGCAGCCTCCCGCATAGAGTGAGGGAGCAACCGAGCTCGGGTTGTCGATAATGCAATCGGGTTATCGAGTAGAACCCGAGACGTGATAATCGGGTTTGCTTGAAATCGAGTGCAATGAAACCTGATGCCAACGTTTACGGAAAGCACCAATCGAATGTCCATGCCTGCTTTGGCAATCGGATTCAGGATAATTGACGGGTCCACCCGTATCCAGTTACACCTCTACCAACGTCCCTCCCGCCTCTCTTGATTTATTCGTACAGTAATAAGAATGCTGGCTTTCAAATGAGAACTCATGCCCTGTTTCAAATGATTTATTCCTCAAATCAATTACGCCTGAGCTTATTCCCTGTTTGGTTAAGGCCTGCTTGGTTTCGGCATCAAATATTGATATTTCTAGAAAATAGAATATCAATATGAAAAAAAATGACAGTGTCGATTTTTTTTTGATGTTTGGTAATCATCTATCAATATTAAAATCAATAATAGGTGTTTGATTGATTGTCAAATTTAATAGACAAACATTGTTTGATACAAGATTAATTTGTCTCCAAATTTTGTGAAATTGGAGATAAATCTGTACCAAGCTATACGTATATGGATATATAACAACAAAGGCCTACTGCCACAGGCATCGTTATTTCTCGCGCGGACCAAACGTCACAATGGATAGCAGTGTAGCACTAGCAGCGACTACGAGCTCAACCCCGATGCCCGGTTCCAAAATCATATTTTCTCTCTTCCTCTGCATATTCTTCGGTCCGATTCCCACGGTTGTGAATCTCAACTCTGTTACGGTCTTCTCCTGGGGTTCTTGGGAGGAGTTTTGAAGGCGAAGGTCATCATCAAGGGACTTGCGCGGGGGGTGGGATTCCGGGACTGGTCCATGGAGAATGACGAGGAACTTGGCCTTGGGGGCTGGGTCCGCATTATACGGCTGTCAATGGGCCGGGCCCGGCCCGTCCCATGGCCGACCCGATCCAGACCCATCTAATATATAATGGGTCGACCTCGACTCAACCCGGTCCGACTCATAAAAAAATATAAATTTAACCCAACCCGACCGAACTCATCTTATTTAAAATATAATTTTATACTCATCCAGACTTTCATATTACAAACTCAATTTCTTCACGTACTTGAGAATCTAAACATGTATTTATTATTTAAAATATTACAAACTCAATTACTAATCAAAATTTAAAATATTAAAAAATTACTGTGTCTCCCAGCACTTATTTTGAGTTTTCCTTATTTTTTAACACGCTGTGACTACGAATATTTTATAAATAAAGTCTTTACAATCATGATCTATTTTTAAATACTTAAATATCCAACACTCAAAATCATGATCTATTTCTACGTATTGTTGAACATTATTAAACACAATAAATCTGAGATTATGTATCTAGCTAATATTATACTCTGTTCGTATATGCTGTCTAATTAGCTAAGATATATAACAGTGTCTAATTAACTAAGATATATAACTAAGATATATAATTATTGGCAACCGAGACGAGGAAGTAGATTCTACCCTTCTGTAGTTGGGCGCCGGGCGGCAGGACGACAAGGCCCCTCGGGGCGGCGGTGGCACCGACACCGTCGATGGTGGAGCTCCAACCGCTCCACCACCCCCTCTGGGCCTCTGATCACATCGACCTCTCCAAGCTCTCCCTCCTTGACAACCTCCATTCACAACATCAACATTCCCAATGGCAGCTTCTGTGGCTCCGGGAAGGGGGAATCTCCGGCTGGCTCGCCCTAAAGCGTCGCCGCCATCACGGAGGGTCCAGATCCATCTCCGACAGGAATAGTGACCGAAGCACGACTCGCCGTCGAAGCTGCTACGTCAGAGGGGCAGCGGCTTCCAAGGGATATGTGACATGCTCAGACTTTCCCGTGACTATTGCCTTGTCCATCGTAGCAATCGTTAGGGGGAAATCAACACAGCCCGCCAACCCAAAATCTAACCCATCTTGAGCCCGCGGGCCAAATCCCATGACCCTAAATCAGGCCCAGAGAAGACCCAGCCCAAAGACCCGCATGCCAGCCCGCTCCATTGACAGCCCTAATCTGCAACCGAAGGGACTTCTTTGGCGAGTGTGATTCTCTATTTCTCTTTACTATCGCCTTGTGAAAGTAAGTCCATGAGAGGTATTGGTGATGACAAGAAAGATCAGTTTGGAGAGGGACGAAAGGAATGGCACTCCAGGGGCCTTGATTGCCCGTGGGTGAGAGATTGGTCAGCTGAAAGCCGGCATTAGGGACCAGAGCAGGGCGGCGGAAGAGGAGATAAGTGACACTCTGGAGACCTTGACCGCCCATGACGGAGAGATTGCTTAGCTGAAGGCCCGCATCTCGGACCAAATCAGGGCGACGGAAGAGGAGAAGAGTGGCGCTGTGGAGGTCTTGAGTCTCTTTACCACCCGTGATGAAGAGATTGCTCAACTAACCAGCATCTCCGACTATATCGAGGCGGCGGGCAAGGAGAGAATTGACGCTCGGGAGGTCTTGACCGCCCACCAGGCCGTAAGACGCCAGTGTAGCCAACAAGCACACGATGACCCTGAAGAAGTAGTCGGAAGGATTCCTTCTAGAGTATGACCCGCTGCTGAGGGGCGACCATGATCTCGAGACCTATCTGAAGTCACTCAGTCGTCACCTCTTGCGCTTAGAATCAGACAAGTTCTCTTAAAGGGCTTCGATCAAGAGGGCTTGAGCCTTCCAGAGAAACAATGCATCATTTTCAATACAAGTAGGTGCTGTATTGAAAATCATGTATTTTTATACTAGAAATTTTAAAAATAATAGTGATACCCAAACACACTTATATCACCTCTATCAATATCAATATCAAAATATTTTGATATTGCGCCTTAATACAGTCACCAAACAGGCCATAAGCAATTGATGCTACAGTAAGCAGAAATGGCATAATTGTTTATAACTTTTTTGCTATCCCAATAACCACACGTGGTATCGACAAACCATGCAGGATAAACTGATACCAGAACTTGACATTATGAATAGTAATTTATGCATGATTATCTCTATGCGTGCATGGGAGCATATTCTTTCCACCATTTCATCGCCAAAGATGTTGAAAACCCACTTCTCAATAATCAGGAATTCTGAGGTGAAAGTTTTCCATCAACCTGCTTTGTTTGTAGCATTGCCAAGTACGGAGAGATTGTATGATCGGATGGGTGCTCAAATCTTTGTGACCTTACATATTGCTGAATTCCATATAAATTGACATTATATTCTATGCATAAGCATACCGGCAATGAAACATTTTTTGCTCAATTTTTCTGAGACTTTCCCAGGATATTATAGTGGAACTAGAAACATTTCCGTTACCCATCCTGTGTTTTTCATCCTCAACACGTTGAGGACATCCAAGTGGCCCAACTCACACATTTAAGCTGTTTTATATCTTTCAAGTTGAATCCTTCAAGGAGATTGCTTATATCCTGATGATTAAACATTTTCCTCTAAATATTACTACTGCTGCTATCACATTCCCCTTTTTCACTGTTTCTGGAAGATAACAAGAGAACAGACCAGAACACATCAATCAGCTTGTAAAGAAAAGTAGAGCATACGGAGAACAATATGAAGTGATGAATAAAATACGGACCAGACTTCAGAAAAGATGAAGAAAAAAATAAAACTTCAAGAAATAAAAAGTTTCCTAGGAAGAGAAGATCACTCGATTCCATGGTCATTGTGCCCCCCACCCCACCTCCACACAAAAAAGTAAAACTAGTCCTTGACAATGAATAGTCTCTTGACAGAACTCACACACACCTAGGTTGGCAGGGAGAGTTACAAATTTTAGGTCAATGCTGTATAATACAACCAAGAACAACCAAAAGATTCTTTTTTCATTCTTGAATGTAAACTATTGACTTCCAATTGGACATCAACCAAGACACCAATATGTGTTGAGGAATCACATTGGACAAGAAAAAATGTATGATAAACACCAAAAAAAAAACTAGGAATTAGCAATATCAATATGCAATAAAATCAAAATAAATCCAAAAAGACTACAAAGGAGATTCTGGAGAAAAACAGAAGCTCAAAACCTCTGTTTTTCATCAAATTCTATGCTTCTATGCACTTGCAGACAAAGTTGGCACACCAAAAATATGGAAAAATATAAGTTACCACGTCTATGATGTAAGTTATAAGGTAAACATGTTTCTTAAAGAGCGACAAAAGAATAGGGCGATATACCTGTTAGAAGCAAAAATCACAAGTCCTTTGAAAGCCAAAATATGTACGAGAAGGATGAATTCATTTTGCCTGGTGAAGAACATGGATTTCAGGGAGGAATCAGCACTAGGATCAACCAGGAACAATTCCAGTCTGATCCAAATCAGATAGGTAAATCAACTGATCCAAATCAGATAGGTAAATCAACTCATAAGTTGTTGGCGCTGCAACTGACCTGGTCCAACTTGCACTTGACTCAGTTCTGGCCAAGGATCGCGGGATCGGAATCGGTCCCTGGATCGGTGGGGACCGATTCGATCCGGATCGGATCGGATCGGTCCGATCCAGGCCGATTCATTGGAAGGAAAATCGATCCGGATCGACCCTTAAAAAAACCCTAAAACACCAAAAAATTAACTAAATACGGAGGTAGATCGGATTCCGATCCGATCTACCCCATTTTGGGGCAATTTCGGGCCCAAAAATGGCCCGAAATCGGCGCCACGGCGGCAGCTTGCCGCCGTGACATCTTCCCCGCCCTATCGGGCGGGGAAGACGACCTTACCGGGTCCATCGGACCCGGTAAGGCCAGGATCCGGTGACGTAAGTCACCGGATCCTCAACCGGTAGGGGTATAACCCTACCGGTTTGCGTATCGGGTCCATGGGACCCGATACGCTAAAATGCTGGATCCGATGGACCCGGTAAGGTCGTCTTCCCCGCCCGATAGGGCGGGGAAGAGGGCTGCCGCGGCGGGATGGCCGCCGCGGCAGCCTGTGGGTCGATTCCGGCGAGGGAATCGCCGGAATCGATCCGGAATCGACCGAATCGGTCGATTCCGGCACCGATTCCACCTACAAACATCGATCCGGACCGATCTTTGGTCCGGATCGGTAGTTCTGCCGGGAATCGGATCGGAGGGGTCCGATCCGATCCAAGAATCGGCCGATCCCGATCCGGATCGGCCGATTCTGCAATCCATGGTTCTGGCTTTGCTTAAAACTGGCAGCAATACAACCGATTCCAGGCCCAAATTGGATTGTAATTGGCCTCCTTGGCAGATCCCAATCCTGACTATCAATCAAAACTGATGCGGGATGAATCCAAAACCTGGCTAAACATGTCTTTTCCACCTGTTGAGCCATCTTAAACACATATCAGGCCAAATTTATTCAAGATTACTCAAATCTAGTAGTGTGACACCAAAAGATGCAAATTGATATCACCAGAAAATCAGCAACTATGGTTTGCATGGTGCACTAAACTTGAAGCAAAGCACTGGCTTTCTACAGCCGACATCTGAAAACACCAGAATGTTGTTGGGAGTGGACTGCTGCAGTATGGCTGGTTTTTGCACCATTGCAAAGCACAATCAGAAAGCAGCCAACATTTTAGGGGCCACACAACAGAGCATACGCTGCATACCACAGCCTCCTAACTACAAGAACCTGCTGGGGTTGGGCTGTGGAGATGAGAAGGGGATAAGATCGTGGAGGTGAGGAGAAGAGACCAAATAGAGATAAAGGAAGGGTAGCAACTGAGCTCCTTCACTACCCTATGGAGCCATGAAGCAGACAGCAGTTGATGGGGCAATAGCTATGTTGGCCACCACGGAGTTGCTGTTAGCTTGTGCCAGACTGATGGTTAGCGGGATTCATAGGGTGGACCTGAGTAAAGGTGGAACTCAGGGCGTGCAAGAGGGCTATGGTGTGCTGAGTTTGACAGAGAGGAGAAGTATAAGGAAGGCACGGAGGTAAATGGATGGGGAAGGAGAGGGAGGACCTCCTTGGCTGGAGGAGAGAGAGGGGGATGGAGGACTGGCCTCCTCAGCTAGAAAGAAAGCAAGGTGGCACCCAAATTTTTCTTCAAACTTTTTCTATCGTTCATTACTTCATTTCTGTCTGTCGTTGGTACAAGCAAGTCTCTTAAAGAGAATATTTTACATGTAAGCCAATCATTCTCCTCTTAAAAAAGCAATCAAACGTTATCATGCCCAATCTCTTTAACCTTCAGATATTGTCAATCTGCCCTTACATTTACAAATAAATAAAAAAATGACTGAAATAAAATACTAAACTATTGCTAAAATGCCAAATAATGTTGACCCCCCTCAAACGATCAAGAACAGCATGATGAATTCAATAATGATGTTCCTGGATCAAAATACTTCCACCCTCCGATTTCATTGGATATAGCCCAATCAGCCAGAGTCAAGATAACCCCCACTGAATTTGATCAAATTTCTTTTTTCAAATTTACTCTGCAGAATCTGATTGCACATAGCTGATTCAAATCCAAATCAACTAATTCTGATCTGATTCCACTGTTTCTGCACGTCAGGGTAATGTTGGCCTTCACCGTGTAACATTCAGGTTGGACTCTCATTTCTACGAGTGTTTGTGGTGGTGTAGGGCAAGGGTTCATAGGATCAATTCCTTATGGCAACTTTCAACAATATTGGCACCAAAAATAATGTACATAATCCTCCAAAAGCTAAGCTTTCTGCTTGAGGAACTTTTGGGGATTAGATGTACACTCTTCTTTCATGTCTATGTGCCTCTCCTGTCAGAGTCTATAAGATACTAAAGGTGGTGCAGAAACCAAGGCATATTCAGGTCCATTTTATTGGATTTTTGGGCCATCAAAGATTCAAAGTACATAATCTCCACTATAATATTATGTCCAAACGCCACCACCAATGTACTTTTTTCAAAAGTTCATGCTTCCATCAATACTAACAAACTAACAAAGAGGGAAAATATAAGAGCAGAACTTCAACCAGACACAAAAAACAAAAAATAAATACATGTTTTTAAAGCAAATACTGAGTATTGCACTCCAGCATTATCAGAGACAGATAGTACAAATTATAAACAGAAACAAGAAAAAAAAACATCCAGGTTCAGTTGAGATCAAGAAAGAGGTAGATCCTTAGTGACCATGGTGATTGGTGACAACTGGAGGAAACATGAGAGAGTGATCTATCGAGAGGGATAGATCAATAGAGAGCCCAATATCCCTTATACAAAATACAACTTGCACCTGTCCACAACGAGCAAAAATGCTTGAGTCCTCTGTTCCGGGAGATGTTCGGCTATCACCCATTGACAGATCAGCTCCATGGCCACCTTCAAAATGGTAAGGGGGGGAGAAGAGGTTTTGTTGTTGAAGTGTCTGGTGTTTCTTTCCATCTACGCCAAACCAAAGGAGGGCCGAATGAAGGCCACCCAAAACATTGCCTTTATTCCAGGTGGGGTATTCTAGCCCCAACTCTTCAATAGATCCTTGGTTGATGTTGGGATCCTAATCCCCACATGAAGGACCTTGCCACTACCTGTAAGAGAAAATAAAAAACTTCACAAGCTAGAGATAAGTGATCTCAATCTTCGGGATAAGTGCAACAGAACATGCAAATCTTGTCTGATTCATTCAACCACTGAAGATTGACCATCGTTGGGAGTCTTCCCATGGCAATTTTCCACATAAAGATCTTAATTCTCATGAAAGAGTTTCAACTGCCAAATGTGTCTGTACCAATTAACTTTCACCTCTCTGGAAGCTGTAATTTTGGGCAATAGATTTAAGTGAAAAAAAAAGTTGGAATGCAATCATATCCAAACTTTCCTACCTTCATTATCTTGGTTTAGTGAGATATGATTGATCTGCTTCATTAATTCCAATAGAGTGATACTCTCACTCTTGGTCAAGTTCCTCGAAAATAGACACCACCAAGAGTTAATAGTAGTATGACCAATATTCCACAAGGTGACTACCTGAATTTTGAGCTAGGCAGAAAAGCTCTGAGAATGTCTTCTAGCATGCAATGATCCTATAACGTCCTGCTTTTCATGATATCTTTCTGGTACCAACCAGTAAAGTGAGGGTGCTGCAGCCTCACTCCAGGCATTCTAACCCTCATATATATACACACACGCACAAGCATATTAACCAGCTGACTCCATTGGTTTTGAGTCCCACAGTCCAGTGCCCATATCCATTTGGAAAGAAGTGCTTGGTTAAAGGTTTAAGGGGAATATAGCCAATTCCGTCCTCATTTGTGGGAGTAGACTTTTTTTCAACTCAACAAATGTCCCCCTCGGTAATTGTTGTTCGCTCCCCTCCAGATAAAAGAGACTCTTTTAGCTTATAGGTTCTTGCAAATCCCTTTTGGGATTCTAAAAAAAGACATGAAATACACCAGAATATTTGTTAGCACTGCAAATAGAAGGACTAATCCCCCCTCACAGACAATAGTCTATAATTCCATCCACGTAGTCTGGAATCAAACATTTTGACAACCAGATTCCAGCCTTTGTTCCTTAACTTCTTATCAGACAATGGAATGCCCAAATATTGAAGAAAGAAAGTGCATGTTCTGACCTCCATGATGAATGCCAGATTTTCAACCTCATGGCTATCCATAGTGATACTAGTAACTTCACTTTTCAGAAAGTTGACTTTGAGATCTGTTATACTATGGAGGAAGAGCAAAGGCTTGATGTTCCTAAGTTCCATAGTGTCCATTGTGGATAGAAGGGTATCATCCAAATATTGAATGTGAGATCTTGCCCAAGAACTCAGCCAATATTGACAATTAGGCAACAAGCCTCTCCTCTCACCCACAAAGAATGGAGGAATTAAGACATAATGATGAAGAGATAAGGGGTCCTCTTTGTGGATGTCTCTGGATGCTTTTAAAAAAAAACATTGGCTTTCCCATTCAGCATAGCCGCTGATTCCAAACTTCATTTAACCCAGTGGACCCATCGATCACTGAAGTTCGTATGTTTAAAAGTGATGTATAGACCATTCTAAGTAACTTTGTCATGCCTTTGCAAAGTCCATCTTCATAACCATACATTTTTTTATTTTCCTTTTAAGTCATGGATGAGTTCATGGGCTGCTATGAAGGAGTCGGTTATCATTCTACCCTTTAATAGAGCTGTTAGAGATTTGTCCATATGAAACCTCATTTTTAAACAAAACATTTTTTGCTTTTTTATTTCATAGTTGAATCATCATCATTTAACAAACTAGATGATATGTCATAAGAATATAAATAATTTGGTGTGGTATTTACATTTAAGAACTCACAACTCAAGTTCCAAAATCTTAATTATTGAAGCAGTAAAGACATCAATAACTTAAAAATTCAAATCACATCTTATATTTGAGAATATAAAATGAGTTCTTTAAAATATATGTTGGTACCTCCCCACCAAACTTGAACATTTCAGTGCGAATTAAATAGAACAACTATTTGAAATTTTTAATATCCTTGATTAACTGCCAAAGAAACTCAATTAACTGAAGCCAATCATCTACACAAAACATAGAGGAACTAGGAGACATATTTGTTTTTTGTTTTCCTTGTTTAAGAGATTATAAGATTGTCATTTTTTATTTGATTTTTGATTGTTTTAAGATTTTTTGATTGAATTTGATTTACTTAATTATGTGTGAAACTTGTTTATTATATTTTTTAGATAATTCAATCCAATTGTTCAAAAATTTCAGAACATTTGTTTAATTTATCATAACTTTCTGAATATTGATTAGAATTTTATAAATCTTATTTGATTTATCAAAATTTTCTAAACATTTATTTGCTTTGTTAGAATTTTATGAACATCTTTCAATGTTTATTTCTTTTTAGAATTTTATGACTTTATTTGAATTTTTTAATGTATATTTGATTATCAAAATTTATGTCCATTAATTAAAATTTTATGAATATTTATTTGATTTATCAGAATGTTTCCGACTGTTTATTTGAATTTTTCAAATTTAATTTTATTTATTCGATATTTGATGTTTGAACACTGAGAATATTTAGATGTTTATTTGATTTGATAGATTTTTTTCATCGTTTATTTGATTTACCAAGATTTCTTTTTTTGGAACAGTCATTTAAGCTTCCTGATTTTTTTCAGTGTTTTTTGGCATTTAACATGAATTTGTTATGTCTACTATTTTATGATTTCTTTGAATTTTAATTTTTTTGGCTGTTATGTTTTTTGTTTATATTTTTGCTGAGTATTTTATTATTATTTTTTGGTGTTGTGTTGTGTTTTAATAGTAGATATTGTTATTTGTTATGATTTAAAGTGTATTATTACCATTATCATCATTTACTTATTTTGATAATTAAAATATATTCAAATTTATTAATTTTTGTTATCTTTTGTAGTCATTTTTATGTATTATCTTATTAAATTATTATAAATCAATTATTTTCAAATTTTCTTGATATTTATGTTGTTATTTAATTTTGATTATGTTGTATTTACTTGTTTAGTTAAATTACATTTATTTTTATTTTTATTTAAGTTAAATGTGTAATTTATTTTATTTTATTTATTTTATTAAAGGAGCCATGGATACTAATGTCACCACATAATGTAACATAGAGAATATCATGAGAGAAAATTCTCATTTCACTTCAATTTAGATATGGAGCACATCCAAGTACATAG
Source organism: Cryptocoryne crispatula var. balansae (assembly GCA_036172225.1). Classification (NCBI taxonomy): domain Eukaryota; kingdom Viridiplantae; phylum Streptophyta; class Magnoliopsida; order Alismatales; family Araceae; genus Cryptocoryne; species Cryptocoryne crispatula. The sequence continues at coordinate 7,792,725 of CM069929.1, read as the reverse complement.
AAAATGAGGAGGAATGGGAAGCACTGAACATCTACTAGGGAGCTTGCTTTGATTCCTGTGGGGTAGTAAGTAAGCTCATCCAGTTGGAGGTACTTCACAAAAGATGGGATGGAGTGTTACCTTATATTGAACCCTATAAAAAGAAGAAATGAAAAAAAGTACTTCAAAATACGAAGGTACCATACATTGAACTGTACAAAAGAAGGGATGGAAAACAAAGTGTACCTCCAAATCTGGAACCTTTTTATGCAGTAAAAAATACAACAAACAATAGAAAATTAAGCATTCTTGTCCATCAAAAGCAAATTAACCCAGCTTTTCATAGTTGACCAATTTGCTCAAAATAAATTGAGGCGGCCATGTTGTATCTCTAGAGATCCTATTGACCCCACTATTCCTCTCTTTCTACATTTCACAACAGTGAAATGAACAATAAGCCACCGCAATCTTCTGTCAGAGCCAGCTTTGCTGCCAGCACAACAAAAATCAAGAAAGTGTCAGAGGAAGCAACAAAGGCAATTAACAGCTGCAGACATATTATCCGAAAGCTCCTAAGAAAAAAAAAGGATGGAACAAAAAATTGAAGGGCTACTAAACTCCAATATACGTAAGGCCAGAGAAAGTTTATATCATGTTTTTGAATGGTAAACCACAAAGCAGTAGCAATTCATTAATAGAAAAAGATGAGTCCGGAGAGCATTACACCCAAGAAACATTCAAAAGGTCTATCCAGCAGATAGATTTCCCAGCAAACCACCAGAAACTACTTCTAAGGGTTACGAAAGGATAGGTAGATACAGAACACTACAAGTACAAAAACCAATGTGTAGATCAATCTAAAGGAAAAGACCAGCAGAAGTCTTAAATTTCTGAAGATATGCTTGCATCTTGTCATTGGTCCACCCTACAGCCACTGCCCAACCCTACAAATACCCGCATACATGTACAGAATCTCCTCTATGTGGTGGTAACTCCCTTAAAATTGTCTTTTATTCCTGTTCAGCCAAATAATCCACCAAAAATCTGCTAAAAAAATAACCCACACTTGTGAATGCACCAATTCAGGCTTCAGATTTTTCAGCCAAGCAAAGCTTGGATCATGGAATCCACTGGCCAAAAGCATTACAAAGGATTTGGTAACACACTTGCCATAAACATTGGATGATCCCACAGTTAATTAATAAATGTTCCTGACTTCTACAAAAGAACAAAAACTGCGGAGTTTACTTTGCCGATCTTTGATCCACACCTTTGTAGCAGCAGTGAAAACTTTTATCTTACAGATTTTCCAAAGGAATTTCTTGATTTTATGGGGAACTCTGTCTCTCCAAATTGGGCCTGCCTATGCCATCTTCACCCTGCCTGTACTTAAAGTTCTTGCTATGATATTAGAATGGAAATGCCCATTTTTTGCCCAGCCACTGATTCTCCTATCTGCCTTTGAAGGAATGACTTCAAGTTCTTGGATCCGCTGCAACAAAAGCAAGTAGTCCTCACCCTCATTGGAGAAGAAGTTCTTGTTAAAAACTCCTGAACTATGCATCCTTTGTTTGATACAATGTTTTATAATTGTGGAGAGGAGGTGCTAATGGGATCTTAGCCGATACAAATCCTCCCAAAATATGGTCCTCTTCCTATTTCCCACTATTTTTTTTAAAATTGACTAAGCGTCATGATTTCATTAATACTGAAGAGAAAATAAGAAAAAGGTTACAAAGGAAGAGGCAAATAAAAAATAGGAACGACACAACTACAGCACCACCAACAGGTAACCAAGCGTTGCCATTTCCCACTATTATCTTTGATGCATATGTCGCTAAAGAAATATTCTGAAAGATACCTTTCAGTTTTCCCATTTTGGACCATCAAACTGTTGGTGACGATCCTTCAGCCCAGCCTATCTGGCCCGAACAAGATTTGCTTCTAACTACTTTGTTCCACTGATTAATTTGTTCCTCATCCAGCCTCCACATCCATTTTGAAAGAAGAGCTACATTGGCAACAGTGAAAGGCAAAAACCCTAGCCCACCTTCACTTTTTGTTTGACAAACTTGCTACCAATTGACCAAGTACCCACCTCCCTTGAAGCAACAAAAGCGGGATCAGAATCGGCCACTAGATCAGCTGGTGCTGGGGTTGGATCGGCGCAAGGCAACAACGGCACTCCTATCAGGTAGGGAAGTCACAGGATCATATAATGTCACATCAGATATAGTCAGAACCGATATGCTGAGGGGTTCCCATTGTATCTAGGGGTGTAAACGGTTCGGTTCGGTTCGGTTTGGTCACTTTTTTTCCAAACCGAAACCGAACCGATAAGGTGAACCGAACCGAACCGAACCGGTTCAGTGAGGCCTGAACCGATTGTGGTTCGGTTCGGTTCGGTTCGGTTCGGTTCGGTTCGGTTCAGTTCGGTTCATCGGTTTAATGTATATTTAAATAAATAAAAATAAAATAAAATAAAATATACATTATAATAATTATTTAAGATTAATATAAATACTAATACTGTATTTATAATATATAATTTTATCTTTATACTAATTAACTTACATTTATAATAAAACATATTTAAAATTGATATAATATATATTTAAATGTAATATAATATATAAATAAAGTGGGTCAAACTTTATCAAATCGGGTCAACCGGTTTACCGGTTCGGTTCGGTTTGAGGAGGTGCCGAACCGAACCGAACCGATAAGAAATTATCGGTTCGGTTCGGTTCAAAAAACCGAATGCATAGCCTCTCAAACCGAACCGAACCGAACGGTTCGGTTCGGTTCGGTTCGGTTTACCGGTTTACCGGTTTTACATGAACACCCCTAATTGTATCGGGTCCAATGAACCTGATATGCCTAGGGCACTGAAAACACCAAAGCAATATTGCGGCTCTGCCACCGCCATTGGCAGCCTATTCCAACACCAGAATCAACCCCAATTTGGTTGATTTCAGTTGATTCAGGCAGGATTCAGGGGGGGGATCAAAGTCCCCCCCCAATCAGGTCGGCTTATGCTGATCCAACCCCGGAATTGACCAATTCCAATCCAGATTGGCTGATTACAGAAACCATGCCTTGGAGACTGTCATTCCCTTCCCAAAGAAAAAGGCCCTTGCTACTTCTAATCTTAGCACACCCCTTTGGAGCTTCAAAAGCTAATAAATATCAAATAATAGAAAGAAATGATGGACAGCAGCAAATTGACATGACCCATCTACCTCCTGCTGAAAGGATATATGCTTTCCACCGAATTGAGAAATAATAGAGCAAGTTTATATCATAACTTGTTAAAACAATCTACTGGAGGTAATTTACCAACTGCAGTCCGTACAAAGTAGAGTTTTCACTTTGCGTGGGGATAGAACTACCTGAAATGGATGCAACAATGTAATTTAAGGTTAGCATCATGTACAGATATGGAAGTATTCATGGTAGACAAATAGCCATTGGCACCTGAGATTCCAGGTTCGTCTGTCAGTTTTGGGGCAAAAGCTTGTCATCACTAATCATTGTGAAGAAAGAAGTTTGCTCTTAAACCCTCTAGAAGATAAGCAATGCAACTTTTGTTGGACATCTCCAAGGAGACGAGAATAATCCACCCTTATTCTTTTGCAAGCCCGAAATTTGACCACAGCAAAGGCAAAGCATAAACATAACAAAATAATAAAGAAAGGAAAAAAATTGAGGCAAGAGCATTATCACTGGCATGGGAAGATCGAACTTAGTCAGATTGCCCAGCAGGCAGAGATAGATCTGCATACCATACCGTAGACCACAGTAGAAGTTAGGGTATTTGTTAGAGTGTAATATTGTTTCCTCTATTCTTAGTGAATCTTAAGTGAAAAGTTCATATTTATGGTTCTTATTTCTAAACATTAAAAAATAGTAGTCTTTTGTTCTAAGGACTGGTAGTTTGGCAAATGAAGTGTTTTTAGGGTTAAAATTTAAAAGAGAAGAGCCCATATAATGGCCCCTGCTGTGAATTCAAAAAAGCAACTCATAGAAGAAGTTTAAATGAAAATCATAGCTCCCTGGTAATTTCTTTCCCAAACACCTTGCTGTACGCTATTATCCTTCATCCAGATCTCTGTTATATTTGCCCTGTGCTTTTGGGTCCCTCTAATCCATATAAATTTTGAAATCTATATTATCTCTCTACTACCCCCCCTCTCCCTCTAATTCTATTCCTCTCATTCATAATTGACAATACAATAAAAAGACAAAGGGTTACTTGACTGCTTAGTGCTATGTGAGAAGTTTCATACTTAAGCATCAAGAATCATATATTCCATGATGGCAAGTTCAAAATATATATATATATAATTACCACCTCAAATTTAACAGGATGCAATACTAGATTCAAAATAAACATATGATAACAAAATTTGATAGTCAACTAAAAATAGGAGGCAAAAAGGTCCTTTCTATTTTGATGCACGGGTCAAAAGCTTAAGAACAGAAGCTTTCTTTTGAAAGGAGGAGGTTCCTTGAGTTGTTGGCGTGAATACATTCAGCCTTTAAAGAATGTGAGAATTGTTCATCTGGCTTGTATACAACTCTGCATCCGTTCAACAAATGCAACTACACACATAGAACTCATTAAATGCATGCATATATGAAGAAGAAAACTATATCTCATAAAGTAATTAGTTGAAACGTTAACTTTTTTTTGAATGGTTGGAAGACCGTTGAATTGATATACCAAAAAAGAATTACATAAAGTGTGATAGTGAGGGAGAGGGAAAACAAAAGGTTCTACCAAGGCGGTAGAAAAGGATTACAAGAAAAAAGATGATTCCGAAAAAAAATCAGCCTCCAAAGAAAAACCATATTGTGCAAACCACCAATCCTTCACAAAATATGCAAGCTTGAAAAGAATCATGGTCAGGCTGTCAAAAGATTCTTGAAAGATACGCTGGTTCCTCTTCTGCCAAATAGACAACAACATTGCTGAAAAAATCTGATTCCAAACCTGAAGAAGAAGAGCGAGTATATCCACCAGATCAACCCAAGGGATTTTCCAACATATGAATAAGACCATCCAGAGAGACTTAATAATGCCACATCTGAAAAAACAAGTGATCAACACTTTAGTCGAAATGTAAACTTAAAATGAACTATGAGGGATATGAACCAAGAGAGCGGGAGGGGGGTTAGGTAGAGACAAAAGGAGAGCGACCAAGAGAAAATGAGAGAAGGCGGAGAAAGAGAGAGGGCTGAAAGCAAAGGAGAGAAAGAGCTTAAGCAAGATTGAAAGGGATAGGGAGAGATGTGGTTGGGAGAGAGCAGGGAGACATTGAGAGTTAGATAAGGAGATAACGCGGAGAACCAGGAGCAGTGGAAGAGAGAGATCATTACAGAGGCAGAGGGAGAGAACCTCACAGTGGCAAATGGAGTAGAATCTACCCTTGCCAATTTCAGTAAAACATGATGTTGGCAAGAGTAATGGCAGCAGCAGTGGCTGGTGAATGAAGGCAGCAATAGTGATAGTGAGGGTGCTAGGGCTGGTGCAAACAGGGCAATGCTCATTGAGTATTTGACTCATGCATGGAGACAAACTGGTCAGGTTCAATTGGTACAATAGCTGGTGCAAAACAGGTACCACACTGATATGGCACAGCATTTAAGCACCAAAGCAGCCCTCTTAGGGGCTTTTGGCGCTTAAGCAGGCATTAAGCTTCTTTGAGGCCAAAGAAAGTGATGCACAGCCATGGGCCTCAAAAGATACCTTGGAACCTGCCCTGACAACTATGCCCTTGTTCTACACATAACACCACTAGAGGTGCACATGCATGTGAATTTGTCCTTCCCCTAGGCAATCATGGGCCGACAACTCTTTCTCAGTTGCCTTCTGTAGCAATGGTAAGTACTTGTCATCTCAAGCCACCTAAACATCCCACCGTGCATGAATCCCTAATAACAGCTGCCATAATAACAGCTGCCATCTTCCCCATCTTAGACGGGGTATTTCCAGCAGATCTCCCAATGTTACCTTCAGTCCCTCTGTCATCATTTCAAGAAGACCTGTGAAAAGATATGTAACTACAGTTACATGCCTTCTTATGCATTTCAAGGAACAGATGGTAAATTACATCAGTTCGTATTCCATGTATAACATGAAATGTTAAAAAATAAATAAATAGGTTATAATATTGGATTTCCACCTTCAAGCACCTTGAGAGAATCATAAGTATGCTCAAGCACCTCAGGTCAACTTATTCTATCTTCTCAGTGACCAACCCCTAGATAATAGAATGTTACATATTCACGAGGCTGTCTTGCGCAAAAATCAACACCCTCAAAACTGGATGCCACTTGGAATGGGAAGGTGGTACAAAAATGTGTATGTACTGTTTTTCCTCCCAACCAACTTTATGCTCGGTATTTGATGTTAGATATCACTAAAACACATTGTTGTCCATGTAGGAGACTGTTTATCATCATCCTGGAGTGTCCTTGTCTAAAAACATAACAGCAGAAAGTTTGTAATCTGAATTAAACTGCTTCAGCAGAATACTATGTAGACAGGAATCTGCTTGAATGCCTTTCAGAAGCATCTGACTGTACATTCTCAAAGCCTCTCTCCAGTCACCAATATTAAAATTTTCATTTATCAGTAGTGTGTATGTGTACTTGTTAGGGAACAGGCCTCTCTTCTGCATGGCATAAAATACTTGGTAAGCCTGCTTAATTCTTCCAACTCTGCAAAGTCCATTTATTAGGGCATTGCATGTGACAACACTTGGTGGCACATTGTTCTGTAGCATCTGTGAAAAGAACATAGAGGCAGCTCCCATCCTACCAATACTAGCATATGCATGCACTAGAACCGTATATGTTACAACTGATGGAGTGACTTTTGCACGGTAGATCATGTCATAAAAAACACCTGTGGCTTCAGCCAAACGGTATCTTTGTGCGTGGGCATGAATGATGCAGGTGTATGTCACACAATCTGGAAATAATCCATCCTTATGCATACTATGCAACAACTTATCCACTTCTTCCAAGCCTCCCACTTTGTATAATCCATCAATCAGCACATTATAAGTTATTAAATTTGGGGAAACCCCTTTTGGTTTCATCTCTTCAAACAAACGTAAAGCTTCGGACTTACTTCCAAGCTTCAATTCCCCAGATATCCGTGACACATAAGCAAAAGAATCTGGCCGCAAACCCCTAAGTAACATCTCATCAAAGAATCTTTTTGCCATAGCAAGGTTACCTGTCTTGCAGAAACCATTGACAAGAATAGTGTAAGTAAAAACATCTGGCGCCATGCCAGAGTCAATCATTTCCTCTTTCAATTGTTGGGCATCATCCAAAAATCCAATTCTACATAGGCCATCAATAAGTGTATTGTATGTTATGGCAGTAGGAAGAAGACTTGAATTCTTTAACTCCTCAAACAAATCAAGTGCGTCTGATAACTTACCAAGACGGGAGTAGCCATAAATTAAAGAATTGTATGAGATCACATCGGGTGCCAAGTTATTCTTAGCCATCTGGGAAAACTTCTCCCTAGCCCGATTGATATGTCCACCTTTACACAGCCAATAAATGAATGTATTGTACGTTACAACAGTAGGCAGTGCCCCTCTTTGGACCATCTCATGCTCAAAGACAAGAGCTTGATCCATCTCCCCTCTCAAGCAATATGCATATATCAAAGGATTATATGTGTAGGCTGATACATTCAATCCAGAGTTCATCATCTCCACAACCAAATCCTTCGCCCTCTCCAACTCACCTTCCTTTGAAAGTCCGTTGACCAATACATTGTAGGACACGTCATTCGGCAAACACCCTCTCTTCTGCATTTCTGATAGTAGATCGAGCGCCTCCTGAAACCTCCCTTCCTTACAGAAGGAATCCAACATAGTATTGAACGTCACAGTGGTAGGCCTAATATTGAACTCCGTCATAGCTTCATACACTGCCCTCGCCTTTGTCCCGCAGTTACAATCCCTCAGAACCCTAAGAATCCTGTTGCAGTTTCTCACATCAGGCGCATATCCATTTCTCACCATCTTGTAGAAGGTATCCACGCTTAGCTCCGTCATCGAACATTTGGTGTACACCCAAAGAAGAAGGTTGAGCAGCTTCACGGATGCATCGAATCCGGCGCTCCCACCGACCAGCGCATCTACAACACCGTCGAGTCGCACCTTAACTATTCTTTCCATCACCCAGTGAGCTTCCCGCATCAGCCCATTTTCAGCGAGGATCTCCATGACAGCGCAGAAAGCAGCCGCCGTGCGCTCGAAACCAGGTTGCCGCTCCGCCCAGCGAAAGAAGCGGAGAGCGACGCGGGGCCTCTCCCTAACCGACCGGAGCGCACTGAGGAAGAGTTCCCGGTCAGCAAGCACGGGCTTCAGCTCCTCCGGAGCTGGGAAACGGCGGGTGTAGGCCTTGGGGTCGGCATCGAGAATGGAGCAGATAAGGGACTCCAGGTGCGGACTGTGGTGGCAGCAGCGGAGGAGGGAACAGGCGCCGGTGCAAGGAAAGAGGACGAACGTGCCTAGTGAAGCGACGGGAGCCGACGAGGAGTAGGTGAACGCCTTGGTAGCCCGCGGGGAGAAAACGGAGAAGAAGACGAGCATGGAGAAGTGATTGCCTCGCAGCCGCCGGATCTCGCCTGAATGGTTCTCACTTCTCTCCGTTGCGCCAGCTGCGGCGACGAAGTGCAAGACGAAGCGTCAGAAGAGGAGCGTGCCGTGCCGGCCCCACCGGTTACCATCGCTGCGCAGATAGGGATTGAAACATTACGCTCACCGCGGGTGAGCGTAGTACGCGTGTGACGTTGGGTTGTTCTGGACAAATCTCTCAACCTGATGCTTGACTTCAACATCTCTACTTCCAGAGTTACCTAGCATCCATCTCAGACGGCCCATATAAGTAAAGATTTTAGGCCCTATCTAGTAATATTATTTGACATTCATATGACTATCAATTTTAACATTGATATTAATAACAATTAATAAAAGATATTTTGTCAAAAATATCAATTTTAAAATTTATAGTGCAAATAAAAAATCTTATCTGATACGAGTGTCAACTTGTATTAACAGTCTAATCTCTAGAAATATCAACATTGATATTACTATTACAATATCATTTTCGATACTATAACCAAATAGACTTTTAGCTGAAAATCTGAATACGCATAGTAAAGAAGTGTTTGAGAAACTTGAACATGGAATCAGAGATAAATAAAACGAGAAAACTTATCAAAAACAGCAGTTGATGCCCTGCTTGATAATATTATTAGACATATCAATTATTGTTAAATTTAAAATTGATATTGAGAGGTGTGTGTTTTAATTATAATGCAAATAAATTATGTTATATGATAAACGTGTCAACTTATATAATTTTTAATATTGATACTTTAATCTTTAGAAATATCAATATCAATACTGGTATAGTGTCATTTTTTATATTCTAATCAAACAAGACATTAATAAAGACTTGGTGAATAAAAATATATAAGCTTGAAGTTGAACTACGAAATCTGTATGAGATGGCAGCTACCTATTTGTGACACCCCAATTTGTGAATATGTTAAGAGATTAAATTAGTGGACTACCAACAATATCGATTAACCATTTTGCGGATGTTAAGTTGAAAGAACTTCGAAGTTAAGCATGTTCTGTTGAGAGTAGGCCGAGGATAAGTGACCTCCTGGAAAGGCTACTAATTGGTACGGTTGTTGTGCCAGTCAGTTGATTTAGTCAGTCGTTACACTATTGAAAGTAGATAGCCAAATACTTTTATTTTAGACCGGAAGAGATGCACAAAAGCTTGTTATGGCAAGACAGTCAATAGAAGAAGATGGAATAAAATGTTAGATATCTTGAATCAAAAAGGTTAGTGGATAAACAACCAAGATGATGTACAAAGGTCTTTGTGGACCTTTTTTGTAGCTATACACAAATAAGAAAGGCAACTAGATCCTATGCCAATGTATCTTATAGAGAGTATTTCTAAAGTCAATAAACAAGAAATTGTCAATCTCAACAATTCCTTGAGAAGAAAATAAATGTCAATCTCAACAATTCCTTGAGAAGAAAATAATAGAAGAGCTCTGTTCAATGTGAAAATGGACAAAGCACCCAGGTATGATAGCTTTCCCTAGAGATTCTATCGAAGAAATTTGCAAACTCTGAGAAACTTGATCCATGTAATACATTTTTTGTATTCTCAAAGCTACCAAAGTTCATGAGCCATACAACATATTCACTAATTCCAAAAGTTGTGCAACCCACTAGTCCTAGTGACTACAAACTCATAAGTCTGTTCAACACAATATTGAAAATCATTACCAAGATAATTGCCTTAAGAATTAAGCTCCTTTTGGGTAAGTTGGTATATATTTCCCAATGAGTTTTTATATCTCAAAGATACATGACAAGTAATATCATAGTCGCAAGGGAGATGATAAACTCTTTGGCCCGAAAGCGAGGTAAGCAAGAAGAATTTGCTTTGAAAATAGACATCTTGAAAGCCCATGATAAGGCGGAATGAGAATTTTTAAAGGATATACTAAAATACCAAGGTTTCAATGAGAAGACTACGGAATTGGTCATGGAATGTGTCCATTATATCTTTCTCTATTCAAATAAATGAAAATCACACATGATTGATAACCCCTCAAAGATGACCGAGGCAAGAGTGTCCTCTATCCTCATATATATTTATCTTGTGTAGAAGCACTTTCGAAGGAGCCGAATCTCTATAATTTGAATGGTAAAGGGGCATTAAGATTAACTAGTTTGTGCCACTAGTGACCCTTCTCATGTACGTTGATGACTTATTTATCTTTGGCAAAACCACTATATCATGGGTGCTCATTTATGTAGAAATTTTGTGGGATTATTTGTGTGATCTTTCGCTCTTTTTCTTATCACTTGATATTTATACCTTTTTAACCATATCTTTTTGAATATGATACTTTTATATTTGTTCTATCTTGGATTTCACTTTAATATATAGAATTATCACCATCATGTATACAATAGAAAAAATTTAGCCAACACTTTACAAAGGAAATATCATGCATTTAATGGAACACAACAATAATATTTAACTAAAGATAGATCTTAAAATAACTCATGATGAGTAGACACATGTCTCTTCAATATATAGTTTTATAAATATTTAACTAAAGATAGATCTTAAAATAACTCATGATGTGTAGACACATGTCTCTTCATATGTGATGACTAATGATAAATATACTCAATATGATAAATAACTCATGATGTGGTTGGTGTGAGGGCGCTCATAAATTAGTGTTATGTAATCTTCTCAATAAACATGTCAAATTTGAGCGCCCTCACACCAACCACATGCCATGTTTAGTTAACGCCGTGTTTGGTAACACTACTAGATATCTCTATCACTATCAAATTTAAAATTGATATTGATAGGAGTCATTAAGAGGTGTTTGGTTAATTCTATCAATTTTAAAATTCATGGTACAAACAAAACATATTACATAATACAAGTGTCGACTTGTATTACTTTTGATATTGATACTCCGACATTTGAAAATATTAATGTCAATATTGATATAGTATCAAAAATGAAACTTTAACCAAACAGGGCATAAGAGTATACCAATTTTGTTATTGATATTCTTGAAGATAGGTCTTGCTGGTACATGTGTTGAATACCTTTGCAATGGTCAATTTGGATGTTGATATTGATATAAATAATGGATATATATATTGTTTGACTAAGAATGTCAACATTAAAACTGTAGGTACAGCCTGATATGTAATATAGATGTCAACACGTATCAATATTGATATTGGTAATATATTTTTTACAATATCAATATCATAATTGATGTGTGTCATTTTTGATACTCCAATCAAGTAGGACATAAAAGTATATACATCAAGATTGATCTAAGTGAACACTTAGATTGCATATTGGTGCTCCAACCTATACTATGATAGTAATCAAACACTGTATGATTATGAAGATTTATGTCAAAATCAATTTCAAAAATATCAGTGATATAAATATTTAATACCATAAACAAATTACACACGATAAGTTAGTCGCCAGGTAAGAAAAAGGAGACATACAGATGGTTTCTTCTAAACTTTTATTCCGTGTAGTGAGATGTTCGGTTGCTTGATAAATTGAGTTTTCTTTTCTTTTCTTTTATTGCGAAGATCCAACACTCAACATATCCAAAGGATAGTCACCGCAAAGACAAGATGATGAGATGGCATCATTGACATATCTACGCGAAAATCCATTGGAGTTATCAATGACCTGGCATTCTATGCTTGGCTCACTATTTTTCTATAATCATTATTTCCTGTTAAACTGCTCAAACTAAATTTTTAATGACCCTTTGAAATTTTTAAATAGTCAGTGGCTGCCAAAGAACAGTGACAACCAATAGCTAGGTTGTGTTTGTTTCAGCTCAACACACCTCATAGTCAGTCAGTCAGTTAGATATTTGTCGATTCAACCTGTTTAATTTCACGTCTCAATGAGTCTCTAAATACACTTCTTATGTTTTCGCAAACATCTCAAAAACAAAATGTGTAATTTATTTTTAGATTTATTACCTTATAGGAGATTGAAGTAACAGATATCTTAAAAAATATTAAATTGATTCACATGTAAGTATCGTGATCAAAATAAGTAGTTTAATTTTTCACAAGAGGTTAGTTATAGAATTAATAGGTTGTATTGTTATATGAAGTCAACAGAAAACTCTACTTAATATCCTGTTTGATTAGAGTTTCATTTTTGATACTATATCAATATTGATATTAACATTTTCAAATATTAGAGTATCAATATCAAAATTAATACAAGTTGACACTTGTATTACATTATGTAACATTTCAAAAAAAAAAAAAAAAAAAAACAAATCCCGTAACGTTTGCCCCGCCCCGCGCGCTCTCTCTCTCTCTCTCTCGTCGGTTACACCCGCCCGCCCCGCCCTCTCTCTCTCTAGCCGGTTACGCCCCCCCCCCCCCCCTCTACCTCTCTCTCTCTCTCGCCCCTCCCCCCCTGGATGGCGCTGCTCGTCGACCCCCTGCCGCCGCCTCCAGCCTCTTTCTTTCCCCTCCCACCCGGACTCTCTCTCTCTCCCTCTCTTCTAGCTTCTAGTCGAAGCCACCTCCGCCCGCGGCGGCGTCAGCCCTCTCCGTTCGCCGCCGTCCACGCCGGTCGCCATCATCTTCCCGCGCCAAGCGCCGCGCGCCTGCGCGACCAGCGGGCCACCCTCCCGCTCGCTCACCGTCGCCGGCGTCTTCTCTTTCCCCCCAACGCCGGTCGCCCCCCCCCGCCGGTCGCCGGCGTCTTCCCCACCCCCTCCGTCGTCGAGCTCTTTCCCATCCCTCTCTCTCTCCCTCTTGTCCGCCGGTTGCCGCCTTCCGCAGCCACGCCCAGCCGCCCTTGCCTTCGCGGCCAGCCGCCCTCGGCCGCCGCCGGCGCTGCGGCGCCGCCCCGTCACCTCGGGACGCCGGCCGATCGCCGCCGTTTGCCGGCTTGCATCGCCATCGTCACCGCGGCCCTCCTTCGGTTCCGACTAGGACCGCATCCGCCGTCGTGAGCACCGTCGCCGGGAGCTACCCCCGCCGCCGTTTCTCCCGCGAGCATGCACCCGCGCTCGGTTGCGCCCTTCCCACCTCGGTCGATCACCGGCCGGCCATCGGCACAAGGCATCATCGAGCGCCGCCGCGAGCTCCGCCGGCTGCCTCCTTCGCCGTCGAGCGCCGCCGGCCGCCCGCCGGTCCAGCCGCGGTCTAGCGCCTCCGAACCGGCCCGGTTCAGCCGGTCGAACCGGCCCGGTTCAGCCGATCCAGGAAATTCCGATTTTTCGGATTTATTAAATCCAGATATTGAAAAAGGCCAAGAAAAATAGCAGAAAAATCCAGAAAAATCAGGAAAATTCACGAATATTACAGTAGGTTTCTCAAGCTTGTCTATGTATTTGATCCCATTTTGATTAGAAAATATGCATGATTTAACTTATGGATCATAAGTTGACTAGTCTTAGACTTTGGACTTGTAAATATTGATTTTCACAAAATCTCGAAATCGAAACTTGAAATTAGTATTTTGTATATTATGGAACATGTTTAGCTTGATTATGCTTGGGTAGAAGCCTTTTCTATCAAATTTGATCTTTATGAAAACCATGTAAGTGATTATATGCTAGTTTGGAAGAAGAATTGAAGGTTAATTATGTGTAGACTTGAAAAACTCTCGGGTCATCAAATTATACCTTTTAGAACTGTTTGGTCGGATTATGATTGATTACATGAGATCTTAATTTGTTCATTTATGCCAAGCATGACTTAGGTTAAGTGTCTTGTACATATGTTTTAAGTATGTCTAGTTCGGATTGTCATTTCATGTATGTAAATCAAGTAAATTTTGGTTAGTTTGGTTTCGATTATGTAATGTGTCATGCATGATATGATTATGTTCATATGGTTAGGTATGGTATATGTTTGATTGTAACATGTCAATCAAGCCGATTAGTACAAGTCTTGTCTAGTTATGGCAAAATATGTTTTAATTTGGTTTCGGATCATGGGCTATGCTATGCATAGTTAGTCATGTCAATTTGGTCATGATTAGTACGAGTTGTCATTCGTAACAAGTTCAATTATGTCGGGTTATTATATGTCTTGTCAAGTTCGTGGTGGATGTTATGTCTTGCATGAAGGGCTATGAAATTGATGGTTATGTCATGTATGCATGGTATGATCAAGTATGTCATGATTTGAAATTATGTTATGAACTCTTGATATGACGTGCTATGAAGGCCTCACCAGACCTATTCTAGTCAATTGCCCCGTGGGCAGCCGGGTAACTTAGATGAATCCGGCCCTCCCACTGCATCCCGGATTACCGCGGTTTTTCCCTTAGTGTCACCATCGCCTAGGTGCACTTTGGGCTAGCATAGTATCTGTTACTTCTATACACATTAGAACTAGTGAATCCATTTGTACATATGAAGCAAGCCGACCAATTTCTCGCTCTTTGGCTATGTGTTCGGAAAGGATATGAAATATGTTACTTGTGTGTCATGTATGGATGTTAAACCATGTCACGTTAGAAAAATCGATTTGTATCGTTTTAATTTGGTCATGTTGAGTTAAGTCCAGAGGTCATTTAGATGATATTTGTCTAGCTTGTATAGTCTTGTGTGCATTGGTCTAGAATTAATTGGCTTTGGCATAATCTTTTCTTTGAAGATAATTATGTTCAGATATGGGTTGTGAGATTAATATAGAAGACATTCTATACTTTTGTATTACATCTCAATTTAGATATGTTACATACCATTGCTTGATTATATGTTATTTACCCGATTGATGGGTGAAGGGTGTAAATCCTACGGAGTCCCCGGACTCACCCCGTTGTGGGTTAAATTTTTTTAGCAGGTTACGAAGATTTAAGAGCTTGAAGATGAGGATCGAGTGGAACCAGAAAGGAATCGAGTCATTTGACATGGAGATTCTTGGTATTCTCTACTTAGGTAGATGATATTGCTTGTTTTTGAACAAGAGTGTGGATAGACTTAGAAGTATGATTCTGTTATCTTGTTTTGATGGATCTTAGGAGATTAATTGTTTAAGTTTGGGTTGTGGAATCCAAGTGTTGGGTTTCATCCCACTGTCACGACATTGTGTATTTCCGCTGCGTATTTGTGATAATGTTATTTAAATTCCGGGTCGTGACACATTATATATTTTGTTTACATTATAAATTTTAAAATTGATACAATCAACTAAACACCTCTTAATAATTCTTATCAATATCAATTTTAAAATTGATAGTGACGGAGATGTCTAATAGTGTTACGAAATAGGATGTAAGAGTGTGTGAGATGTTGAAAGGGGAGCCGGCCGTGCGTAGCACGGTTGGCGCTGGGCCCTCCGCCTGGGGGCGGAGGTCGTCTGTTCGCTTCTCGGCAGCGCCGAGCCGGGCACCCCCGAGGGGGGTGACAGGTGGGGTTCGAGCGGGGGCTCGAACCTCCGTCGCCTGCTACGCTGCAGGTGTTGTTGGCCACCGGGCCACGTGTTCAAAAAAAAAAAAAGAGATGTTGAAAGGGGTGAAGAACACAGGTAGGTGAGTGAATTAGCTGACTGGGGTACAAGTGCAAATATAATACGAAATAAGGACATTTGTGCAGTGCAAATGATCAAGTTCTTTTTTGACATGTTAATGTATTTTAAAATTTGAAGGACATAACCGCGACATTTCTTAATTTTTTATGACGTACTAAATAGTAGGACTTTGCGAAGGTGAATGCAAATCAAGATAACTCCAAGGGTGTTGACGTAAGTATCCTAACGGAACCGTAGAAGGTTAAGCTCGAAGACATCGTGCCGAATTACCGGTATACCGGAAGCGGGCGCAGGTGCGGTGCCCCATTCCAGTCGGAAGAGAAAATCCCCCGAGGGTTTTTATTTTAAACAGCGTAAAATATTTTCTCTTGCCCCGAAAACAAAGTCCGTCTTCTCGTCGTAGAACCAGCTGCTGTGCCTCCCGCAGAGAGCGGAAGTACAGGGGTTCGTCTTCGCCGGCACCGTGTCTGTAGCTGCCGCTTCCGCCGTCGCCACCGCCGCGCTGGTTTAGATGAGTTGATGGCGAGGTAGGAGGGGGTTTTGCTTGGCAGTATTCTCCTTTCGATTCGTTTAGGAAGCACTCGCATCCGGCCTCGTCCATCGATCGCGGACCGATCGAAGCTTTTCGCCACCGGACATGGCTTCTTACAGACCGTTTCCGCAGCCTCAGCAGCCTTACGTGCCTCCGGCGCCAAACCAGATCGCCCTGCCGCCGCCGCCGCCTCGTCCCCCTCCCTCGGCTGGCGGTGGCTATCCCCATCATCCGCCCTACAATCCGCAGCAGCAGGGCAGCGGTTTCACGGCGCCGCTTCAGCCTCACGCCAGCGCGCCGGCCTCCTCTTCATCCTTCCCGCCTAATTACGGGCGTATGCCTTCGCATTCGGGCTACGGCAGCGCGCCGCCGTCCTCTCACCATAACAACCCTTCAAGGTCGCAGTCATATCAACACCAACATCACCAACAGCCTCAGCAACAGCAGCAGTACCCGTATCATGCGCCTCCACCGCCTCCCCCTAGTTCTTATAACCTACCCCCGCCACCCCCAAGGCCAGCTTCTCAGTATCCACAGCAATCCTCCATGGCATCCCAGCCTCCGGCGGCTGTCTACTATTCCTCTTCCTCTTCTTCGCAGTATCCTTCTCGCTACAACCCTCCTAATATGCCACTGCCTCCGCCGCCGCCTCCACCTCCCTCTTCGCCTCCACCTAATGTAAACCTCCCCCCTCCACCCCCTCCTCTCGCACCTCCTCCTTCTGCTCCGCCCCCGCCCCCACCTCCTCCATCGCAAACGTCTCATCAGGCTTCGATTGGCAAGGAGAGCGCTGGGGGATCTCAGTCACGCCATGCTGCAGATACCAAGCCTGTAGCTCCTACTAGACAGCACAAAGACTCCTCATTTGCTCCATCTGCAGCACCCATGGCTAAACATATACCAAACATGGCATCCAATGGCCTTTCTAGAAGGGTGGAGACGGAGGAGGAGAGGAGCATTAGAAAAAGGAGGGAGTACGAGAGACAGAAGCAGGAGGAGAAGCGGAAACAAATGCTGAAGCAATCACAGGCTACTGTCTTGCAGAAGACGCAGATGCTATCATCAGGTATCAAGGCCCATGGTTCTATGGCAGGATCACGGATGGCCGAGAGAAAAACAACTCCACTTTTGGGTGGGGAGAGAATGGATAACAGGCTGAAGAAACCAACCACTTTCTTATGCAAGCTCAAGTACTAGTTTCCCTCAGCCACAGTATCCTGTATTTTTGTTCGCTTCTTTTCTCCTGGCACAAGCGTTAACTTTGCCATTATCTGATCTAATTTAACCTTCAAAATTTTGAGCTACACACGAAGTGAACCAAGTGATTAACCCCTTTGCATTACATACTTCTAATTATTAGACATCTGGGTGCTTGAATAAAACGAGGGTGCATGACTTATTTGGGTTATTTTGATTGAGATATACATTAGCTTGTAACAAGCATCTCTGCCGAATATGGAATCATGGATATTTTTGTAATCGTGAAAACATCTACAAGATTTTGCTTCCTTATTGAGATGACCACTTGACAGCAAGATTTACATATCGTGGTTTTCATATGTTTTATTCTGGAAGATTTCTCTTTGTTCTTTATTGACAGATTAGAGTTTTTTTTGTGATGAAGGCATGCACAGTTGTTTGTACCTTGATTCACCAAGTTAGGCCATATCTGCCCATCTACATGGGAAACGACACTTAGATTTATCAATTACCATGGAGTTGTGTTTCACAAAGTTAAATCATATCTTAAAATAGTTCACTGTTTCAGTTGATCAAAATTTATATCTTAGCTTGGAATAATGGTACATGAGATCACCCAAGTTTCTCCAGGTGCAACCAAGAAATTAATTTTATACCTGGCTGCTGTCCTCACGACTTCATGAGTCATTTTCATAAATATTTATTGTTATAAATACCATTTTTTTATAGCCTAATGTCAAGTAGGCTACATGTTGGCAAGCTTTCTTATTTTGCTCCTCTACAAGCAAAAAGAGCTCCCAAGTTTTGTTGACAGGCTAAGCTTTGGAGTTTATTTTGAGTATTGGTTTTTTGGAGCGGTAACAATATTTTGATCATTTTTACTGTTTCATGATATAGTCATAGGTCTACAGATTTGTCTTGAAGTCTGTCTTACAGTGTTAGAAGTTAATTAAATTGGAAAATCACCATAACTTCTACCATCTCTTCATCCTCGCACGTGAATATTTCATGTGTAAACTATTAGTGTCCAAAGAGGTATACATTGTTGTTCCAGTAGTCGTTCACTAGTGCATCATGATTGATGATTACAAGCAAGTTGATATATACAAGTGAAGATGTAGCCAAATTCTTGTCCCGATTTATTTGTCTGTCTAAAACTTAGTGCCTTTGTCACTTTGATTATAGTAGAAATCATTGTATTGATATTGCTGAAGCTGATGATGTCCTTCCAAATTCTTGACCATTTTCTATTGGGACGGTAGCTGCTTTTGCACTTCCAAGTTTGTCTTACCATAGTTACTTTTGACTATGGTTGTCCACGCCTTGGGATCTCCCCCTTTCTTTTGGGTTTCCACATTCCTTCCATAAAAAGGGCTTTATTGGTACAATCAATCGAGTAAAGCTGCTCCATCTTCCTCTTTGGGTTTACAAACATTTCTTCCCTTGATAAGGTGGCTGTTCCTACTGGGTTGCCTTCCCTTCCTAAAAAAAGCTGACCTATATGCTTCAAGTTTCTCTGCACACTTGTAGACAGTTTGAACACAGAGGTATTCTGGATGGCACAGAATAAACAAGAATCTTTCTCTTGCTGAAAGATGACTATCTTTCACCATTGCAACTTGTTTTCCGCATTACTAGTAACTGGATTCCAGTCTACCAATGTCATTGTTGAGTCCTTCAGATGCAAACTGGGACAAGTAATGGGTAACTTACCATGCCGACCCCCAATCAGGTGCTTATCACCTACAATTGCTGATCCATCAAATTGATTCTCAATACTTTTAAGAAAATTGACATTCAGCCCAGTTGTTTCTTGTAGGAAGATTATGCATGCTTTGAGATTCCAATTTTTCTTTTCTTCAGCTACTGAGCAGAAAGTAGTACTGGCCCCGCAGTATGCCTAAGAAATCGGGCTAGGCTTATGGCTTAGTTAGATCGATTTGTTGCTTGGTTAGATCAAATTCTCTCTCTTTCCTCTCATGTTTAGGGTGGGGAAGATGCGGTGGCGGCTGCCCGGCGATGATTCCATAGGGATAGGCTCCAGATTGATCTGAAATCATCCAATCGAGGCCAATCCAACTAAGCCTATCCCGATCCTGCCTGGCAGAAATCGGCCCAAGATTGCTGATACTGCAAACCAAGAGACAGTGGTTGCTGTTGCTCACCCTATAGAAGGTGCAAAAGTGGTCAAACCAGTGAATGAAGTACTCCATATTCAATTTTCAGATGATACTACGTTTTTTGGAAGGGTTAATTTGAACGAAATGTTTTTCAAGGTGACATAAACGTGTCCCAATTTATTGAAATAAATGATGCAAATACAAGTAAGTTGTATTTGGACAACTACTAACAAAAGTTCTTCCAGGTGAAGAATCTATTTTTGAAGGTAGAAAAATATAGAGGATGCCTCGGATAAGAAAACGGCCAATCCTTGGCAAAAGTTGCATCCTGGTGAAGAATAGCCATCAGGTTATCGAATTGCTTCTTGAATATTCTTCTATTCTGAGATTTCCAGACATACCAGAATATTGTCAGCATCGAAAGATTCCACAAAATCGGGTGATTACTTTAAGCGTTTCCTCTGTTCCATTGCTGAATTAAGTGCCTAGTAGGTTCAGCCGTTCAGGATCTTGCCATGTAATCTTGTAGCTCTTAAACAGACTACGCCATAGATAATTAATTTTACCACAATGAAAAAGGATGATCAATATCTTTTGATTGTGAACCACAACACACTTCTCAGAACCGACTGTGAAAATCTGCGGTAAGTATGCTTTGGTAGGTAGCCTCCCCCTGCAAATCTTTTACAAGAACACCTTGTTTTAAAGGGAAACGTAGAGACCACACTGCCTTCTACCAAAGAACTTCAACTGCTTCCCAAAGTCTGCTACAGACATGTTTGATGGAAAAGGAATTGTCCTTGCTTGGAAGCCATAAAACCTTATCTTTCTGTGCTTCTACACAAGTAAAACCTCTCAATAGATACATGAATCCTAACAGATCTCTGAATTTATCTTCTCTCAAGATCCTTCTGAAGGAGAAAGCTCACTCATCTTTTGAAGCATTGCTATCTCAAAGAGGACCTGATGTTGGACAAAGTCAGTAAAACGACTAAAA
Organism: Cryptocoryne crispatula var. balansae; assembly: GCA_036172225.1. Lineage (NCBI taxonomy): Eukaryota > Viridiplantae > Streptophyta > Magnoliopsida > Alismatales > Araceae > Cryptocoryne > Cryptocoryne crispatula. The sequence goes on along the minus strand of CM069929.1, from coordinate 7,771,755 downwards.
TAGAGTGATAAAAGAGCTAAGCTAGACAAGAACTGAGTAAAACCGGCCGAGCCAGTTTAAACCGGTATGAACTGGCCCTGAATTGGAGCGAACAAGGTTGAACCAGCTATGAACCACCATTGACAGCACTCGAACTGGATGAAATCTGGCTGGACTCGGCGGCTTGGACCTTTAAGCTATCCGGCCGGGATTTGTGGTGGTTCGCTAGCTCAGACGCGGTGCATTGCACACATGAGGTCATCGGAATGGAAGGGCTTATTGTGTGTGTGAAAGGGTGATGTGGAGGTTATAGGGTGGGAAGAGGGAGGATCGACGAGAAAGGCATGACATTGTAGCTTCGTCAAGAATGGGCACTGTAGCTTCATCAGGAAGGCTTCACAAAGGGTAATTGGGGCTTACAATCTTGTGCAGGTGAGAGGGATCTGGGTACTGGCAATGTGGGAGTGGGATGCAAGAGAAAGAGACTGCCTAGTGACCAGTAGAGAAAGGATCCAAGGTGGTGGGTTGATGGTATGGGGGGGGACTAGAATAGGGGAGTTGGAATGGAGGGAAGTTGTAGGGTCGCTAAGTGGCATCAGATACATTGTTTGGAGGCTCCAGCAAATTTAGAAGGATGAAGAAGCATAGTTCATAGAATCGGCAGATTCGGATCGGGATCAGCCGAATCTTGGATCAAATTGGCCCCTGCCGATCTGATTTTGGCCTAGGAGGAAATGGATTGGATTGGTTGGAACGGCCCTGGATCAGCTGATTTTCAAGGGATTGGATTGGGAATCGGCCAATGCAGTTGATTCTCCAGGACTTAACTGAAAAACCAGAATTTTGCTTCAAAAAAACCTAAAAATCAGAATCAGGCCTGATCTGGATGGAATCGGGGCCGGAATCAACACAAAACTCTGCTGTGGTGGTGTTGTACCGCTGCGGCGGTCTTTCCCGCCTGATATGGTAGCCCTAGATCTAAGTCACTGAATCTGCCATATGGCAACTATACCGGTTGGCTGATCCGGATCCAGGACCCCAGTAGCCCTGCCTTACTTGTCTGATAGGGCGGGAAAGACTGCTGCGGCGGCATTTTGGGCCAGTTTTGGGGCAGATTTCGGCCCTAAAATAGCCTAGAATTGGATCTAGGCCCATAATATATATCTTTTGTTTTTTATGGTTTTTAAGGACTGATTCCAGATCGTTTTTTCTCCCAGAAGATTGGCCCAGATTGGGCCGATCCGTTCTGATCCGGAATTCCGGATCGGATCATGACCCACTGATCTGGTTCCTAATTCTGATCCTGCAATCTTTGTGAAGAAGGGCATGGAGTGACTGGTCCACATAGTGCATGGATGCTGATTAATCCAACTGGTGCAGAACGGCAGAGGGAGGGTGTGGCTGCCTTGACTTCTTTTCAGGGATGTGGCGATGTCAAGAGCACCACTAGATCTGGTACAGTGGATGGAAGAATTGGCGTCAGAATTGTGTGCTGTGCTTGGATTCTCAGGACATCATGTTGCCCCTCTAATTTGGTTGGTGGTGTCCGGGGTTGCCGGAGTGGAAGAAGACAATGCTGTTGGTTGGGACAGGACGCTGCGCTGGAATCATCCTGTCACCATGGAGGTTTTGCAATTTGTCCATGTCGGACTGGATTAGAAGCATCACTGACCAGGGGACATGATGTTGAGAGTTCCATGATGATCGCAGATGAAATCCAGCAGTGTGCAGGTCCTGGATGAAGAAGGTCGAGCAAGAGGAAGACGGCAGATCCGAACTATGTGAAGAAGAGAGAGGAGAATGATGCATATCGCTTGGGGTTGAAGGGAGAAGTTTATAGGAGAAGATGGAAGAAGGCCCTTAATTGATGAGGAGAGGAGAGGTGTACTGGGGCCAAGCCCCTATGGGACCAATCCAATCCAAAATTTTTTACTATCTTATTAAGTGTGGGAATACATGGTAGGCTCTTTTTTTTAGAGCCAAAAATTTGACAATTAGACCCCAAACAAAAGGTATTTATAAATATACTTTCATGTCAAAAGAAATTAAAAAAAAATTAAAAAGGGACCTGGCTAATTTCTTACCAGAAAGATGAGACTGTGGTCCATGTCCTTTAGGAGAAACCTCAAGGATGTGGAAGTCATTGAATATGCGGCTCTGATATGTTACCTAAATAAGTTCTCTTGTACCTCTTCCCAAGATGACAAGGTTCTGTGGACTCCTAATTGGAGTGCCTCTTTCTCTGGAAAATCCATTTGCTTGAGATTATCTTGGGGAGGTGTAGAAAAGCCTTGGTGGAGGCATGTGGGGTCGACATTGCTCCTTCTCAAGATCAGAATGTTTTTGTGGAAGATCTATTAAGGAAGACTTCAAAAGTACACCTCAACATCATGTTCAAGATGTGATCAATACATTGTGTTTTGCAGATATCAAAAGGAAGACATTGATCACTTCTTAGTACAATGTGGTGTCATTAACTATGTTTACCCTTTATGCTTGAGAAATTGGTATCTACACGGGCATGACCCTTCATCAACTATTTCTTTTTTCTAGCTATGGAGCAACCACTGTCCGTGGAGATTGTGTAGTCTTCTTCTACCTGCCATTTTATGGTCCATTTGGACACCGTGGAACCGGAGAGTTTTTGAGGAACATTTTTAGCCTCCTCGCATGTTCTTCTGATTGCCGCTTTTTTGTCAAGGACTGGTTCTTTGCTTATTCAGGATCTAGGCCGTAAGCCAAGTTCTGGGGTGACTACCTGTTAGCTTGGAAGAGATTGTGTTTGTGGTTTGAGGGTTTTGTGTTTTGTGTATGTAGTTGGGGATTCCTTCTGCTGGGTTCAACCTGTACTCTACCATCTAGATAGCGTGCGGGGAAGGTTTTTAATGCCTTTTTGGTTTTGTGTTTTGTGTATGTAGTTGGGGATTCCTTCTGCCGGGTTCAACTTGTACTCTACCATCTCGATAGCATGCGGGGAAGGTTTTGATGTCTTGTGCCTTTCCCTGCTGCCCTCCCATGTGTAAGTTTTCATTATCTATATCAATGAATTATGATGTTTGTTACCTTCAAAAAAATCTCATCATAACCAACCCCTGTTTTCCTATTTACTATTATCCCCAACAACAACTTGTATTGCTTAGCAATCGGCAAATGACCAGCTCAATGATCCTTTCAAAAGCTGGTTCATCTACTGTTCCCAACTGAAATAGCTGTAAAAGTATTGAATAAATATCAATTCAAATCCCAGAGAGCCTTCTAAAAGTTATAAAATTGCGCATCTAACCATCATTGATCTCCACCTGGTAAGAATACCTTTTCAAATCCCAGAGAGCCTTCTAAAAGTTATAAAATTGCGCATCCAACTATCATTGATCTCCACCTGGTAAGAATACCTTTTCAAATCCTAGAGAGCCTTCTAAAAGTTATAAAATTGCGCATCCAACCATCATTGATCTCCACCTGGTGTTTAGATCAAATAATCTTACGTTGTAATAAATTACTTCTTTGGTTGAGCTTCCATAAATATTTGGTAAGAAGATTAGAAGAGTAATATTTGTACCATCAAGGGGTAACAGACCAATACCACCCTCATTCTTACTTCTACAAACATGGTTCATTTCACTAGATGAATGCCCTTTCTTCCTCCCTTGCCTCGCTAGAAGAAATTTGCTCTTGAGCTTATGAGTTTGTTACAAACTCCCCTGGGAATCCTGAGGACGGAAAAATAGTAGAAAGAAATGCTTTCTAGAACATTCTTATACAAAATTTACATGTCAATCAATGGCTGCCAACCCTCGGCTTTTGAAGCCTTATTAGAAGGACAAAGCAAAGGACTTTATTTCTTTGTGATTCATTAACACAATAACACTAGTCCCAATCAACTCATGTTTCTTTTCTTTTGATTTATCTTCAACCCTGTCACAACTTCCATCGTATACAACAAGATTCTTATATTGATGCATTTTTTCAAGTTTAAGTGATGAATTGCCAATTATTATCTATTTATTTGTGAATTGTAAATGCATGATATGCTCCTTATTAGAACCAACAGCGACTCCCTCAATTATTCCTACCTGTTTGGCCTTTTGCCACATTGAATTTAACACTTGCCTCACTAGAACAAAACTGAGGGATGAAATAGGATCTCCCTACTTATGTTCTCTGTAGCTCTCAAAATCAAATGAATCGCCATTAATGTCTACTGGAAACTTTACCGTGCTGATGCAACATTGGATCCAATCATCCAATCAATCATTGGATTTAGTCACCCAATCAATCTATCTATTCTTGAAACTTAATAATTGCAAGACTCTAGACAAGCAATTCCAGTTCACTTTGTCACATGCTTTCTCAAAATTCATCTTCAACATAGACATCATTTCTTGATTTCTGATCACGAATACATTTATAAGCAGTCACAAAGTTATCTAATATGTATCTTTCTTGAATGAAAGTTGATTGTGATGGATTGATTAACTTCTCAATGTATTTACTAAACATAGTTGTCAGAACTTTTGTAATAATTTTATAACTGCAATTGGGGTGACTAATGGACCTGAGATCTCTAATATCAATAATGCACTCTTTCTTAAGTAGCAAAACTGGAATGTGCTTCCTTTCGAGGATTCCTTCTCAATTGGAAGCACTTCCTTCTTTAGTCTTTCCTAGATGATTACTATCTTGGCAGTGATCCAAGGTTTTTTTTTTGCTTTTTTTCTTATACTTTTTTTGATTTAATTATATTATTTCCACATATTTAATGAATTGTGGCTTTCACCTTCAAAAAAAGATAACAATACCAGCTGGCATGAGTTCAAAAGTTTGACACAATCTAGTAATCTCTCAAACTACTTAACAATTGCCATGAAATCATCTTTGATGAGTTACCAACACACCTGGTAAAACCCTATAGAGAAACCATTTGGACCAAGGAATTTGAAAGGGTCCAAAGATTAGATGGCGTCAAACACCTCTCTTGAGAATGCATCTACAAGGAAAACAACATCTTCCTCGTGCATTTTTTTAGGCACGCTCAAGTTCAAGAGCAGGTTCTATTACGGCTGTAATTGGAGCGGATACAAAGCGGATATGGTATTTTCATATCTGCTCCATTTAGCTAATCGAATAATCCGTATCCGGTCGGAATTGGATATGGATATGAATTAAATATTATAAATCAAATAATTTTTGGATTTGGAATGGATACTGATAATATTTGATTTGGAATTTTAATTAAATTTTATTTGATTAATATATTTAATAATATAAATTATATAGAAATATAATTTAAAATATAAATGTTATTGTATATTTATTAACGTTAATTTAGCATAATGATATACAATAGAGAATATTTAATTATATATTTTAAAAGTATAATTATATATATTGTATATATTATAAAATATTAATTCGGAGTGGTTCTTAAAGGGAGTGGAGCCGGCATTTCCAAATCTGCTCCAGTTAACATTTGGATAATATCATATTAGGATATCCACTCCGTTGGATATCTTATAATCGGATATTATCCATCTAAATGGATACGAATTCGGAGCGGATCCGGATTTTAGCCACATCCGTTTAGCGCCCTAGTTTCTATATGTCATCATCTTTAAAGTTTAAATAGATTCTCACAGAAGATGGCTGCTACCTGACTGTTGGCACCTAAAAATTTTCAATATTTATTGGAGTGGGATTAAACCCAATTCAATTCCCATCAACTTCCCATGCTCAATTCTCAGTTTTGGTCCATGAACTGAAATCATTTTCATTGCCAATTCATTGAAAAATAACCATCTCTTATACCAAATTGCATAGCCCACATGTTATATCATTAATGGGCTAAATTCTTTCTCAATTTGGGCCCATCATTGATCCTTATCCATTGAGAAATTAGCCCACTTCTATTGTCAATTTCGTAGCCCATCTTTACCCCACATAATGTGCTGAATTTTATACTAAGATGGGTCCATTTCATAATTATCTTAGCTCATTTATGCCCACCTAATGGCTTACCATTTAATTCACCCATGGACCCATTTGCTTTCCAAACAAAGCCCACTTTGAAGCCCATTATGGTCATGATTTGATGAGAAATTGCTACGATCCATGCCTCTCAGATGGCAGGAAGTCTCTAGAACCAGTCCACTAGACAACAAGATCATGAAGAAGACTGTCGGGAAATCAATGGGAAATAGCAAGGAATATGAGGACTGCCAATGGAGGCTAGATGAGAGTCATCCGGACTTGGACTGAAGAGAGCACTTGCCTTGTTGAGGGGCTGCGATCAAAGGTTGCAAGATCTGTCAAAGGGAGCCATTATCATCTCATTAATGATAGATTTTTCCACCTAGAATAAAATTGGAAGGGTTACTAGAACAAGCATCTGCCCGGACATCAAGGGTGGGCCGTTGGAGAGCCGTTTTAGGAAGGTAAATCTGCTGGAAAATTTTCTATTCAGTGTGATTTATAAAATGGAGAAAGAACAGTCTTGCTGGCAAGGGTCGAAAGTACTGCTTGCCTTTCTATAAACTGTAGTACCTTACTGTTGAAGCTTCTTTTTCCAATGCTTGAGTTTTCACATCAAGCTCACTAGACACTGCCTCATCTGGGTGCAGAGATTGCCCGACCCACTACTTCTCCAATACCTCCTTAAAGGCCTTCATCTTCAGCTAAGCTCAGAATATGAATTGCTTAACACTTTTTTATTGGTGCCCCCTACTTCCATGAGAATGTGATGATGGTCTGATATAGTCTTTAGCAGCACCTTAACATTGCAATTGGCTTTTGGTTCCTGCCACTCTACGTACACAAAATCCTATTGATATTGGATTTATTATCTTTTTTGACCATGTGAATTTCCTGTTCTTTATACTGAATTCCACTAAGGTGCAATCATTTATTCATTGCCAAAGTGTTCGTTCTTCTCTATCTAGCTGTGCTCATTAGCTCTTTCCCCTGGGCATTGGATGATGCCGAATTCATCTATAAACATACATGAGCCAGTCACCTCGGGGACATAACGATCTTCTAAAAAGTCACACTTGAGAGATTCATTTGTTGGACCATAGACGTCCACCTGGGTCCTCTTGTTATGGTCTTGGATACATTTGAAATGAAGGGATTCGGTTCAATAGGTTTTAGGTTCGTTTGCATATTTGTCCTTTAGGACTTGTTTGTAAATATTTTGGGTTCATTTTGAGTTTTTTTTACATTTCAGTACTTGGACAGACTAGTATGTAAATAGCATGGTTCCTAGAATTGGTCGATCTAGATTGGGATCAACCAATTCTTAAATTGGATTGGCCAATTACCACCCGAACTACATATCCGGACTGGATCGATCAAAATTGGTAGGATCGGCCTGAATTGTCCGATTCTATTGGATTGGATCAGGAATTGGTCGATCCAAACTGATTTGCTTGAATACGGAAACATCCGGATTTAGATCGATCCGGGACCCAATTTCGGATTAATTTCAGTCTGATTCTCCCCACCCCCCGATTTCATCTCCCCCACCCCTAGGGCTCCCCTTCGGCAATTTCTTGCTCTCCCTTTTGCGTTGCTTGCATTCCCCCGCGATCTCTTCCTCAAAGAGGTAACTTTTCCTTCTCTCCAATCTCCCCTTTTTCCCTTCCCCATTCCTCCATTTCTTTCTTCCCCTACCCCTTAGGGTCTCTCCTGAAGGCACAAGTCACCCCCGAAGTGTGATTTTCATGTTGCTTGCTATTTTTAATTTATTCTATGTGGATGTAGATACAATGTCGGACAAGGAGCAAGGTCAAGGTGCCACTGCATATCGCAACATTGGATGATAACATGGCCATTTATTGGATGTTGAGAAGAAGAGAGTGAGATGTAAGTGGTGTTAAAAAGACATGAATGAAGGTGTATACCGTCTCAATGAACATATAGCTAGTATGAGTGGTAATGTGAGGAAGTGTGATAAGCAACCGACTGAGCTTAGTAAAGAAATGAGAGTATACTTAACTGAAAGAGCATCACAAAGGGATGTTAGAATTGGGCAGAGGCAAGATCTTCATGATGAGTTGATAGGACGGAGAGACAACGATCTCATGTCGAGAAAGGGTAAGAAGGGAAAATGACAAGCACATGTCTATGTTGATTCTTCATCTTTAGATGATGAAGAGGAGGTAGAGATGAGAAGAGCCAAGCATGCTAGTTGGGTTTAGGCCAGATATGATGAGGAAAGAAGAAGGGGAGCAGGAGGTTCGGGTGCCACTGCTCGACGATTAGATGTAAAAGGTGTTTGCCCTACACAGACTCGAGATAGTGAGTTCTGTTGGTCGCAGTTAGTTTGGCCGCCATACACCGCCATGTATAGGCAAAATGACAGAGGCAGAGGACTATCAGACATGCGCTTAGGGGAGTGAATGTTACTACAGGGGTTATAAAACAAAGTAGTCAACCATATCTACAAGTAATTTCCACATGCAGGTATATGAATGTAGTTTTTTTAAAATGTCTTTTATGTTTTCAGATAAACATTAATAATGGTGTGATCATCTTCCTGCATGTAGGTCTCCCAGTTCATGTAGCGAATAGTCTGTATTCCAAACAATGGCATGCCATTGCTGTGGTTGGACCAGGGTTCAAAGTCCCCATGTCTAAATACATTTATGACAAGGGGTTGGATGTAGAGGTCCACGAGTTGTCCTCATGAATAAATGGAAGTTGCACTGTGATATGCGATGGTTGGACGGAAATCACAAGGAAGTCCCTTATCAACTTTCTTGTGTATTGTTCTGAAGACACCATCTTCTTGAAGTTGATCGATGCATCGGGCCAGGTGAAGAACGCATATTACTTGTTTAGTCTGATGAACAGTGTTGTACAGAAGATTGAGGAGAAGAACATTGTGCAGTTTGTCACTGACAATGAGGTTTCATACCAGGCTATGGTGAGATGTCATTTGTTTTGGGTGCCATGTGCTGCACACTCAATTGATTTAATATTGGAAGATATTGGGAAAGAAGAAAGTGTGAGGACCTTGAGTCAAGGACAACTTATTACATCTTTCATTATGGGCACCCCTGGTTGCTCTCCATCATGAGAGAGCACATTGATAGTCGTGATTTGATTCAACTCGGTTCGACCAGATTTGCTTCATAATTCACTTCCTTGGAAAGCCTCTTTAGATGTAGAAAGCCTCTTTACAGCTTATTAGGAGTACATGGATATAGCACGAGCCACAATTGACCAGCAGGAGACTTTGTTAAAGATGAAGAGCCTTATTGAGAACAACATGTAGTGAGAAAAAGTGCAATACTACCTATCAGTCATAGAACCCCTTTTATAAGTGTTGACATTGGTTGACTCCAATGACAAAAACCAAATGGGGGTATTTGTATGATGCCATGGACAATGTCAAGATGAAGATCAAAGAGAAACATCCGAGGGACTACAAAAATAGTGAAAGATTATAAACACCAAATGAGACAAGACACTTCACCATAATATTCACGCTGCATATATAATTTTAAGCCTATAGTATCATTTTATTTATTGTTGTAGGAATATGTTAGGGCCTTAATGCTTGGATTGAGATCATTTTTGATAGGATATTTATTCAACTCAAGGATACAATACGGTGGCCAAGTATGCAATGATGCAAAAGTCTTGTCAAGCACATTGTCGGTGATTAGACGTTTAGTCAAGACTGCAGAACATAGAACAGAGGCTAGGATTTAAGTAAGCACTTGTTACTTATTTATTTATTATTGAACACTGTCATACTGAAGATAAGTAATAAACTTAACCATATTTCATTATATATTTTAGATAACATCATACAAACATTGACTTGGGGTGTATGAGGATCTAGATTTTATCTATTCACATGACACTGCTTCTCTTGGTATAATATTGTACATATCTTGTATGTTTAGTATTTTTAGCTAGAAGTTAACCACTCTTACTAATTTCGTGATATTTGTCTTTTTATAGTTGAATGGTGGATCCGAGTGAACAATAGGAGTGTATAGAATTCATTGGTAGCCATTGCTATTAGCATACTGAGCCATAGTACTAACTTTTCCCAGTGTGAAAGAAATTAGAGCACATTCAATATCATACTCAAAGAGAAGGAATATGTTGAAGATGGAAAGATTGGAGAAATTAGTCTTTTGCCATTACAACATGAGGTTGAGAATTAAAAACATTAATGATAGGCAAAAGATACTTGAAGAGAGATTTGCCCGATTTACAGGTGGTTTGTATTGAGAAAGAGTTGAAACTGAAGCCAATTAGGAACAACAATGGAGTTTGGACTTGGAATATTTCTTCCAAGAAGAACATTTACTTGATGCATGGTTGGATGAGAAAGACGTTGAGGGAGAGCTGGAGTTCGACTCGAATGATAGATCTTAGGCTGAAGGCGAGCTTGACAGCGACATTGGTGAGAATGAGATGGAAGAAGGGCAAAAAACTCAGGTTCCTTGCACAGCTCTAGCCACATCTCTAATTCCATAGGCAGCTCTAGTTCCACAAAGTACAACTTCAGTCACAACTCCAACCATTCCATCTCATATGGGACATGCATGGCTTAGCACGAAAAGGCAATACTCTTTGGTACTTTCAAGTCATTTAAAAGAGCAATACAACCAGTATAGCGCAATACTAGTATGGGTACAAAAAAAAGGATGAAACAATGAAGAGGAAGAAGCTCAGTATCAAATGATGACATTTGGTTGTGGATGATGATAATATATAAGCACCTTTCTCAGATGATGATGAGGAAGAATTTATTCCACCTACTCAACAATAAGGTGTGGGAGATTCAAGACGTTCAGGTGGAGAAGGTGCAACAACACAATATCAAATGAATGAGATGAATTTTTTTGATGAGTGCGCTGAGGGACAATATCCAAAATTTTGTTCACATTGCGAGCCTTCGTCTCTCTTGTCAGCTCTAACGGTTGGATCTAGAGCAGACAATGCATATGATTTTAACTAGATGGCCAACTCACTATTTTCATATGGATATGGCCTGCTGATCAACCAACACACTCAACAGAGTCTGTGATTCAATCACGCCCTCTATTACGAGGCTGAGGAGCATAACAAAAACTACGAGGAACAGTTTCGTTAATGGTGGTGAGAAGGCATATTTTCAATTATGTTTGAATTGTACTTATATCATCTTTTCAACCCATCACTTAATATTGAAATCTATTTGTACCATATCCTTTATTTAATAGAATGAATGTTAAATTGTTACTTATATAACAATCGGAATAGTCATTAGCCACTTCGTAAGAGATTTCATTTGTATGATATTACTCTTTTCTAACATCATACTTTTTTTTCTGGATTTTTTCTATTTTTAATTTTTTTTGATTTTTATGAATTCTTATTGAAAAAAATCGATCCCAACCAATTCTGGAACAATTTTTGTTTCGAAGAATTGGTCAGGATTGGATCGAATTTGTCCGCCGGATCGGATCGATATCCACCAATCCCGATTTTAATCTCGATTCTTCGATCGTTGAGTAAATAGCTCTCTTTGGAGTCATAGTTTATAGAATTGACCGATCTGAATTGGAATCGGCTGATTCTTAGATTAGATCGGCATCCACTGATACTATTTGCCTTGGAGCCCCAATCCAAGCTGTTCTCCCTCACCGAAATCGGTCAAATCAGCAATTCATCGATGGAATTGGCCCAATGGCGACCACTGTGTTGCTGTAGAGGGTGGGGAAGAAAGCTTAGTCACCGGATCACAACCTTATCGAGATCGATGGACCCAGTAAGGCTGTCTTCCTTGTTTGATAGGTTGGAGAAGATGGCGTGGTGGCGGATTGCCGCTATGGAGGCCATTTCTGCCCTATGTAAGGGCCGAGCAAGATTGGACTGGAATCCGATCTAGTTGCTTATTTTATATTTTTATATTTTTAGGGTTTTTGAATATCCAATCTAGACTGGTTCTGCATCATTTTTCTCTCAAAGAATTGGTTGATTTGGCTGATCCGATCCGGATCAGATCAGAATCGGCACCCATCGATTTGTGTACCGATTCCAATGTCGTGATCCTTGTTTGATGCTCTCTTATGTAAAGTTGGCTCTCTATATAAGAGTCCTTCGATGTAATGAATAGAACAGATTCTTGATGCTGCGTCTTCATCACCTACACCATTCGAGACTTCCGCTGCTATTGCCACCCAGCCTTTCTCATCCCTTCTTCTTGCCAGGTTCTCTACCACCAACAGATGCAGCCACCCGGATCACTACCGTGTTCTCCTCCGTTCAAAATCGTCTACTGGTGCACCACCCCAGGGCTCCCTTGTTTCTCCTGTTCTGTGGTGACATGGTGCTATAGTACCGTATGAAGAAACTTATTTTGCATGGGCATCACATATAGTACCTGCAAGAGCCAGCGTCATCTCGTTGTCGTTTGGTGCTGGTGGATGTGCCTCATGTTTTCGGATCTGCCCATTCATGGGGTCTGATGGATCCATCTTCATGCGGCCTTGCGAGTCCGCAAACTGCCCTCTTGTGATCGGGGTCCAAGTGCGGTGACAGCCACAGCCCCATCCTGGTCCAGCGACCAGAAGGAGCCACAAACCCCCCAGTTGTTCAGTCACTTAGCTGGGAGAGATGCCTGGTCCTGCCATCCAGCGGACCGAGCTGTCCGGTATAACTGGCTTTCAGCCGATCCAGCCGGATGTCCAACTGGTTCAGCCAGTTCAACGCCCGTTCAGACCTCTTCAGACCGGTTTGCTGCATTCAGGGCCGGTTCTCTCTCAGACCGGTTCTTAGCCGGTTCAGGCTGGTTCATTGGCTTTTTGACCGGTCTAAGTTCGGTCCTTTTTGAGTTCTTTTAGTGCATTTCTAGCTTATTTTGCAGCACTTTGGGCCTGGTTCCCACCATGCTGTCCCACGTCACAAACTGAACACACCAGGCTACTCTGCAGTGTAGTCAAAAGATTGAGATCCATCAAACCCCAATTCCTCTGCCTATGCTATCAGCTGCCTTGGGAGAGCATCCTTTAAGTCTCTTGTTCCCACCTTTTGCATCAAGGCGCCATCCCTGTAGTACACCTTACTCTCTTGAATTCATAACTGATAACACATCCAATCCAATGTTCTTGAACGTTTTTCTAATTCCCATCTTCTTACTGTCTCGTCCTTTCGGAGCTGCATCTTAAAATCTTCACAAGGTTTTAAATTAGATCCTCTCTTCCCCAAGGATCGCGGGATCGGGATCGGGATCGGGATCGGTGACCACTGATCCGATCCGGATCGGGATCGGATCGGTCCGGATCGGCCGATCCTCCGGAAGAAAGGGCGCCCGGGATCGGTCCGTATCGGACAAATTTTTTTAATTTTTTTAAATCATAAAAATCTTCAAAAAATCAGAAAAAATCAGTAAAAATCATAGAAATAAATAAAAAATAATGTGGATGACATTCTATCAAATAATGTCATACAACATAAGTTTCTTTCAAGAAACTATCATATAAGTATAAATTATTATATAAAAGAGAGAGAGAAGAGAGTTAAAATAGATCTTTATGTAAATTTAAGTATATAATATATATTTATGATTATGAATTTTCTATATATGTGATAGTATAAGTGATAGTGAAATATATTAATATGTGTACACTATCATCAGCGGGACGCAGAGTAGTCGCGGATCGACCTGCGCGGTCAGGTCGCGGGGGTCAAGGGGGCAGCGCCCCTTGTGGGGGGGTATCAGGGAGGCAACGCCCCCGAAGAAAAATTATTTTTATGGTGGTAAAGGGAAGGGGGAAGAAGGGATCGGACCCCCCTAAATTTACCTGTTTAGGGGGGGATCGGCCAATGTTTAAGGTGGATTGTTGGGGGGAAGGGTCTAAAGGGAGCCCTAGACAATGAAGGGGAGGGGGGAAGTGAGAATGGGGGGTGGAAAGGGGGAATCGGACCGAGCTCCCCTTATCGGGGATCGGACCAGAAAATGGTCCGGAATCGGGTCCTGAATCGATCCAATTCTGGACCCTTCCGGGTTCTAGGGAATCGGTCCGGATCGACCGATTCCCAGATCGATCCACCTGGATCGGTCCAGGATCGACCGATCCGGTCGATTCAGACCGATCGATCCAGCCGGGACTCCCGGCTGGATCGGTAGTTCGGGCTGGAATCGGATCGGTGGGTACCGATCCGATCCAAGAATCGGCCGATTCTGCAATCCATGCTCTTCCCAGGCTTCCTTGGCCTCAATGCATATGACTTAATCTCATTGTTCAACACAAAATTTACTTATCTTTTGCTAATTTTCTGATCTCCTTTTGCCCCTTTTTTAGTAGTAGGAGATCCCATTTTCTTTAAGTCAAGTCAGTCCTCTAGCCCAAAAATGCATTATTGGTCTGAGCTGGAACCAGCGTAGACATATTGTCAACGAAGTCTGTGACCAATTATATGGGTTGATAATTCACGAACAACTTACTTTTGCAGTACTCTAGGGGAAGTCCAATCCCCCCTTGCCTCCTTGAAAGAGAGATGTCCTGAACCGGATAGGTTTTTGTAACTTGACTGTGCGCATGCATTTGTGATCATAAAGAAATTCTTTACTTCTTCATACCTAATGAAGGAGAGACCCATTTTGCAAGCCCATTTGAATGATGGTATCATCGTGCCATGCCAGCAGCTGATTCTCTGTAAGTGGCAGGATGAGGCTTCTGAGTTCTGTCTTATCCTGTACAATCTCTGTTTGCCCTGGATGAATCCCACTAAAGGGGAGGAGTAGCGTTCCCTTGCTCAGCTTGCGACCTCTGATGCTTATAGGGGTTGTACCTCCACATTCAGGTTTGCTTGAAAATCTTCTGCATTTTCCATCCTAACCTGCCCAGCTTGTTGATGTAGGCTCCACCATAGTGGAGGACAGCCCTACCTGCAGAAAGGTCTCCTTTTCATCAGATGGGACACATAGTAGGCTGTGAACAACACCCATCATGTCTACCCAAGGATTCCGGAATCGGAATCGGAATCGGAATCGGTTGGGACCGATTCCGATTCCGATTCCCAGAATCGGCCGGAATCGGCCGATTCCTGGGAAGGGAATCGATTCCGGAATCGGTCGGAATCGGTTTTTTTTTTCGGATTTTTTTTTTCGTCAAAAAAATTTCAAAAAATTCAGAAAAAATTCTAAAAAAATAGGAAATGAGTTAGAAAAATTTTAAAAAATCACCAATGCATGATATCCACAAAACCACATCATACAAATACTAATGAACACCAATTGAAGACTTGAAGACTTGAAAGTTAAGTACATATTCCAATTCCATTTATTCAAATATCAAAGAGTTGATACATCATCAAAAAAAAATTACATCATATCAATCTACTACCAATATCCAGGATAAAGATGTGGGTCGTCCTCCTCTCCCTCGCTTGCTCGTGACGCTCCTCCCTCGCGCTCGCCTCGAATACCGTCCGGGACCATATCCATATGAAAATAATGCCGATGCCATGCCATCAAGGTCGATGGATCGGATCGCGGGACGACCGGGACGTAGCGAGGATGGTTTGGTGGTGTAATCCACCGCCGATCAACCTCGGCCAAATGCGCCGTGATACCGTGGCTCCATAATATAAGACCGCGGTGTCCGCTCATCCGGGGCCGTGTACGGCTTTGGAAACCGCGAATCGAGGTGACTCACCGGGCGGCCGATGGCCGCGTCGCCGGTATACACTCCTCGTCATCATCACCTCGAGGAGCGAGAAGGAGCCTCGCGCATCGTCATCCGGGCCGACATGACGCCCGACCTCTAACTTCCTTCTCTTTACCTCTTCACCATCTCTCGAACTACCGAAAAGTCCGAACCCAAAGTTTTTTTCAACCGCGCAAATCCTCCCATTCTCCGTGCAAATACCTTTGCTTTTCGTCCTCCCCGATCGCGACCGGGCCGAATAGGTAGCGGCCGCCGCCGGACCTGAGCCGTTTGAGCCGAGCCGGCGCGACGGTGGTCGCCCCATACCGCCGTGCGTAAGAAGGCCCCGCTCGAGTCGCGGTAGTAGACGAGGTGGAGCCGAGCATCCTCCTCGCTTCAACACCATCCAACTCTCCTTCTCGCCTACGCGGTCATCGGGAGATCAAACTCACCGGCGCGATCCCCGGCTTCCTCTCTCTATCCAGGAGGCAAGTGCACGCTCCTCCTCGGAAAACCGGTCCACGTCCACCTCCTCGGGTGGTGGTGTGGCGAGGAATGCCTCTCGCTCGTACGGGCCACCCGCGAACCGTGCAAATCGCTCCTCGCCGATCTTCTCGCCGATCCTCGATGTTCTTTGGCGCGCACCTCGTTACCACGGAAGACCGCCTTCTCCAAATGGCCCGAGGTCAACCTGTTCCTCCTTTCGTATGTATCGAGTCAATGTACCTGGGCCTTCCTCACAGGGAGGAACTCGGTGCTCGGCTCGAATCCCGATACCAATGGCCGCAAGTGGATTCCATCCACTCGGTGTTCACCCTCGAGTCCACCACTCACCGGTGCAAGAAAAACACAAGAAGAGAAAAGGAAAACAATTAGCCCATCATCAAGAATAACTTGTACGAAAAAGAAAAGAAATCGCTCATCAAACTATTACTATACCAGGTGACACTTTGTCAATCGAATATTTCAGTCGACATTCGAGTATACACCGACCCTCATCCGTACTTCGCATCCGAAACATTTAAATAAAAATTTAGTTGCTCGCTAATGCTAGTCCAAGGTATTTAATGAACTCTAACTTACTTCTATCTCGGCCTCTATCCCGTCTCCGCCGAGATCGGCACAGCATTACCGGATAACCGCAAGTGTACCCCGCATCACCTCGTTGTCGTTCACCACCTCGTCCTCCATATCGACGCGGGGTTCAAAAGTATCCCGCAAGATTTTATTAGTTAACACCGTGCGTATAAGATAATTATACATCAAAAATAATTTAAGAACCAAGTTACTCGCAAGATGTGACATCGTGGTGCAAGGTCTTCGTCCCATCGGTCATCAATGATTTTCCACCACTTTTTATAACCTCTCAGGGATTTTTTTCTTTAATTTTCAGCTTTGCCCGGTCCATGCGCATCATACGGTGTGCCCATCCGGTCCCTGTCATCCGAGTCTACCAACCTCAAGACAACTACCGGTTGGCTCGATGATTGCCAAATAGTAGGCAATCCTCTCCCAAAACCTCTTGTCGGATCTCGCTTCTCAGACCCGACAAGAATCTCCAACTCTTTTTGTCGTACGGGTTGTCCACCATAGTTGTAATACTCCTCGACGCGCGAACCTAACCAATGCAACCGTGCCGGTGTAAACTCTCCGCCGCAACGAAGTTCGTGGCAAATCGCGTTCCGGACCGGGCCTCGACAAGATCGCGCCCTCCCGCGTGAGATCTCACGATACGTAGGAGGCGGGGATGCGAATAAATAAAGGACCTGCTGGTCTGCGCCTGCCTCCCCAGTGTAGACACACCCTCCTCCTTGCCTATGTCCTCTAAAATGAGATCTATGGAATGTGCTGCACAGGCCACCCAGAAGACGTGCTTCCTCTTCTCCATCACCCTCCTCCCACCCGCCTTATATGATGGTTCGTTGTCGTTGACAACCCTCGAACCACATTCTCCTCCCCCATCTCCTCCACCACTCCATCCATCGCAGAAAAATGAAGTCGGCATTTTTAATCTTCCCGTAAGCATCTACCGACTTCAAGAATGTAGTCCCCTCGAACGACACCCGAAGTTTATCATACTCCTCGGTGATACTCGTCCACCCATCGCACATGATTGCGCAACCCCTCTCCTTCCACACCAACTCGAACCCGTCCATCCACTCCCTCAACTCCCGGACCTCCTCATCCGTGCCGCCGCCGTATACGTGTCCGTCGCCCGGGCTTCGCAAACCCGGTCCACCACCCACGGCATCCACCATCGTCCGGAAGTAGGACCGGTGGCCGCATGTGCCGGGATGCCTACATCAAGTTAAAAAAAACGGGATCGGGGTAAAAATTAAGTTTTAGTAAATGAAACAGGCATAATGTCAAATTTAATTTAAAAAGTGATACCGCATGTAAAAACCACTTCGACAATGTGGCGAATGGCTCTCTTTGCGTGTACCGCTCGTAGCCTTCACCCCTTTCATTGCCCGCTTTATCCCCGTCCGCCCCGCACTCGTTTCCTAAATAAATACTCGTCACTCGGTGTAAATCGAGTGCCGGTGGAAGGAACGGCGGTAGGGCTCCTCGTCTCCCGGGGTCGCTCTCGGTCCCGAGTAGGCGAGCCGATGCCGATCGGCCCAAAGCCGGGTCAACTCGGGACCCGCACCCTCCTCGCTCCCCTCCTCCGTCCTCCTCCCCGCCCGATGCACGCTGCTGGGCCGCTGCGCACGTCTCGCTCGGAGTCCGTGGACTCGTCCTCGCTCTCGGCTCCGGCCGAGCCGGGCCGCCTTCCCCTTGCCTTTCCCTTTCGGAGGTAGGCAAATCGCAGTCCCTCCTCCTCTCGAGTAGCTCGTCCCCGCAACTCCTCCCTCTCGCTCGATCCGAATGCGACCCGTCGAGAGCGCCTACCCGCATCGTATCCTCTCATCTCCTCACTCTTCTCCCCGGCACCTTGTCACATTTCTTTACATTCCCACTGTTCCGCAATATGTTGTTTCTCACCGGAACACCCCCGTTCATCTCCTTCCCGCACCACTCGCACCGCACCCTCTTCCCGACTAGGTCTACCATACGCCCGTGTTCCCAACCCACGTCTAAGCACGTGTCGCTTGATCGGCCATTGGTTATATCTCCAAAAATTGTAAACAATGCACTAAAATTGATTAGATAACATAAAAAATGATTTAGACGCTGTTCGGGAAGCAGACAACCCAAGTAACACACCATTCGGTATGTTTAAAGGGTTACGTAGTTGCCGGAAATCGTCGCAAAATAACGTACGGGATATCCGGAATTTTTCCCGTGCAAAATGAACTTAAACGGATAGTGCAAAACATGGACGGACTTGTTCGGTCGGAAATCACAAGGTTTAACGACGCTCGGGCTCGTCGGAAACGCGTAAGACTGGACGTACGAAGCTTCCGGCGAAGAAATCCTACCAAAAACCGGTCAAAGATCGAAGAAGACGTTGATTCAAGGCGGATCGGAGCTTTGGATCGGCGGAATCGGTGAAGGAATCGGTCCGAATCGCCGGGAATCGCCGGAATCGCCCAGTGGAATCGCCGGGAATCGCCGGAATCGCCTGGGGAATCGCCGACCGCCGGAATCTGCCGAATCGCCCCCGGATCGACGGATCGCTGCCCTGGATCGCCGGATCGATGCCGAATCGCCGAGGAATCGCCGCGGAATCGCCGGGAGACGAGCCCTACCGCCGCGGATCGAAGGAATCGATCGGCGGGCCGATTCCGGCCCTTTAGGCCGGACTCGGTTCGATTCCCGGTCCAGAATCGAACCGGGAATCGAACCGGGGCCGGTTCGACCGGCCTTCCATCGGAATCGGTCGGATCGACCGATTCCACAAGGAATCGGTCGGAATCGGATCGATTCCGACCGATTCCAGTCGATTCATACCGATTCCGCGGAATTATTCCCGGAATCGGTCCTTCCGCCAGGAATCGGATCGGAATCCACCGATCCGATTCCGGAATCGGTCGGAATCGGTCCGATTCCACCGATTCCGTAATCTATGTGTCTACCAGACCTTTGAATATGGCAGTTTGTGAGCTGCCTAGTTGAGCTTGAGCCTGCAGCAGAGCAAGCTATCCATCATTTTGGTCCGGTTCAAATTGCTTTGCATGCCAGTCTGCTGACAATCAAATTCAAATTTATGAGAACGTAGCTTGCTTTGCAGATTCCCGATGATGGCAATGGATCCCGCTATCATCCCTCAAGTCCGCCCCACCAAGACCTATAACTGGGGGATCCAAATACCGCCACTGTACATCACTTCCACTTGGAACTCAACTCCATGAACCAGAAGTGGTCTCAATGAACACCACCAGGTGGGCGCAGTCCACAAGGCTTTCCTGATCGATGAAGGAAATCCTTTGTGCTACTGCTGAGAGAGCGGTTCTTTGAAAAGCCCTAAATACCGAAAAAAATATAGTATGGTTTTTCGGCCAATTTCGGCCCCAAAATGGGCTGAAAATGCTGCCGCAGTGAAGATGGGACTACTGGGTCCATCGGGACTGGTAGCTATGGATCGGCCACTTGATAGGGTGACCATGAGGCATGAGCTAACTCATGGATATGGCAGTATCGGGTTCATCGGGACCAAGGCTACTAGGTCCCAATGGACCTGGTCGGGTGGAGAAGACCGCCATGGTGTCATTTCCTGCCAATTCTGGAGAGGAATTGTTGGAATCAGCTTGTAATCGGCTGATTCAGCCTATTCTTGTTCCAATCCAAGCCGATTTGACCGATTTTGGTCAATTTTGGTGAGAGATGGGGTTGGATCGGTCCTCCAGGCCAAAATCAGATCGCCAATGGCTGATCTGATCCAGGAATCAGCTGATCCCAATCCAGATAGGCTGATTTTGCAATCAATGTTCCAGATAAGTCTTAGGAGGTCCCGTACCCTACTACTCTCTGCACGCATAGGCTTCTACACCATCTTCCTTGGCACTGATGAAGTTCATTCTGTGTTCTTGTGTTCGCGGATAAGGGGCTGTTCAACATGATTTTCTCCTCACCACCTCAGCCAAGGTCGCTCATGCATCTTGTTATGCAAAAGTAGTCTCTAATCTCTTTTGCTTCTCTGTTGATACCGGGGTTTACCTAGATCTAGGACATAGCACCACCTGTTCTGAACTTCAATCTTGTCAACAATGATGAAATATCTTCCAGTTCCAGCAGAGCTCTGACCCCCACCATGTTATTGATGCTAGCTGTATCTACTCTTACCAATTGTCTCAGGGAGTTTGCTATGCTTCTACAGGTCTTGACAGTTGTTGACGCCTAAAATACTGGAAAATTCACAAAATAAATAAAAGTGGACAAGACGATGCAGTTCAACCGTCGAAGATGTAACGTTTGCATACGTCTTCCGAATTTGTCACAAACGGTGCCTCGTCGACAAGTTCAAACTGACAACGAGGTTCGTACGAAGAGTGTCGAAACTCTCGTATGGTGTTCCGACGTGTCGATACAAGATGATCGCGGACGTCGTAACGTTGCTCGACGGGTTTAAACACCCGCTGAAAGTTGACACGAATTACGTACAATAGTCCGACGCGTCGACGGAAGAGAACCGAGAAGGTTGCAGTGATGTCCCAACTATATCAACATATGTCCAACAAGAACAATACTTCAGAAGCCACATCGATCAGCTCATTAAGAGCCAAGGATAACCATCGTCGGCAACGATCAACGCCACCGTCATCAGCCCATTCAAATTTTTGTAATGCCCAGGGGATTAAAAGAGTCGCACTGCGCATGTTACCAGCGCTATCTAAGGTGCAGCCCTCGCGCAAGCATCTCCGGAAGGTGGAGGAGCTGTAACGGCGAACCATCCGAGTAATGGCAGGGGTAAATACCTTCCCAAGACGTTGAGCGGCAAGGGTGGGTTCAAAAGACTCTTTTTCCCACAGTGTCGCAGAGGAGAAGAGGGGAAGAGGAAGTTCAATCCAATGACAGCAGAGGGAGAAAGAAGAGAAACAGGTGAGGCTTACCCCGATCCTTGGTCGCGGCGCCCCTCCTTCCCCGGCAGCCTGTTGATCACCGTCGTCCGCCCGCAGCCACACGCGCGCCTCCCCCTGATCACCGTCGCCGCAGCCTCTTGTTCACTGTCGTCTCGTCCGCGAGCCAGCCGCGTGCAGCCTCCGCCGCCGCACGCAGTCCGTCCTCCCCCTCCTGTTCACAGCCGTAGCAGCAGCCCCCTTCCTTTGCTGTCCACCGCCTCCGCGGCCGCCTCGCCAAGCCCCCTGTTCACCGTCGTCTGCCCGCGCGCACCTCCACCGTCTCCTGCGCACCTCCACCGTCTCCCGCGCGCAGCCCCTCCCCCGTCTCCCTCTCCTCCTTCCGCCAGACGACCTCCCGGCCACGCTCCCGTCGCCGCGCCTCTCACCTTCTCTCCTAACCACGTGCAGCCCCGCAGCCCCGCAACCACGCGTCCCTCTCTCTCTGTCCGCCTGTGCGCGGCTTCTTCTCTCTCCCTCTTTCTCTGTCCGCCCGCGCGCAGCCCCGCAGTCGCAGCCGCAGTCCCTTTCTCTTCCGTCAGCTCTCGTCCGCGCACAGCCGTTCCTCCCTCTCCTGTTCACCGTCCACGCACGTCTCTCTCTCTCTGTGCGCACTTCCACCGTCTCCCGCGAGCCCCTCTCTCCGTCTACCCGCAGCCGAGCGCTCTCACGCGCGTCCCCGGTATCCCTCTCCTCTCTCCAATCGCCGTCTCCCTGCTCCTGGTCCGCCCTCCCTGTTCCTGGTCCGCATGCGCGCAAATCAGCCAGCCTCGGACCTTCACCGCGAAATCCTGTTTCCTTCCTGATCCTTGCCTCCGTCGCATGTCGGTTAAACCCCTCCAATCGACCGTACACAATCCCTTCCTAAACAAAGAATGGTGATTGGTGGAAGATCTTCATAGTCGACTATATTCATGGGAGTGATGGTTCAAATTTAACATTATGTATAAATCAAATAAAATTCACAATCAAACCGATTTGAGAATAATTGGGGGCCGGTCCAATCGGACACGCTCTACGTCTCAAATTTAAACTTAAATAATAAATCGATCCAAGACTAATTGGGGGCCGGTCCAATCAGGCACGCTCTACGCTTCGGCATAATTTAAAAGAATCAAAAATAAATAATTTTGATTGGCATATAAAGGTCAAAATGAAATGGTCCCAATGCTATATCAATTTTCCCATCAAGGGATTATTATATCAATTTTATATGATGGCTAAATGTGTATACATATATACATGAATGCCAAAATATAAACCGATATGATAGTGATTATATCTATAAATAACACCCATAAACCTTAGCCAAAGGTCGGTGTGTTATATATATTATCGATGTGATCTATTCCATAATACCTATCAAAGGCTCAATGGATTCAAAACCGATTTGATTCATTGTAATCATGATATCATTTTATGTTCATCACATTTGTAAGTTGTACATTTTTTTTTTCAATTAATGGAAATTACATGGTGTATGTATTTTTGATGTCAATGGGAGTTAAAATAGCTCCATAAGTTGGATGGAATCATGGAATGCAAATAAGAAAAGATTAAAAAAAAGAAAGATTATATTAAATTCATAACAATAAAAAAAAAGAGAAAGAAAGTTAATTACTTAAGTAATCCGAAAATACCAAAATTAATCAAAGTTAATCAAAATTAACTTTCATAAATTAAAATTAATTTTAAGATAATTTTAAAAGTTAAACAAACAAACCAACACATAAAATAAAACAAAACAATACAATTTTTCTAACATAACATAGCTATTAAGACTTAATACCAATTTAATCTAAGAAGATACATAAAATATACCTAATTAAGTTAAAACTAATTTTTACACCTTTTAAATCAATCAAAATATTATACAATCAAATCTCTTAAACTAATTAATTAATGGATTCAATTAAATAACAAAAACACATGTAATCATAATTGATAAACAATAATAATAAACAAAACAAACAAATATTACTTAAGATTTTTAATCTTAACATCTCCAAATAATTACATAACATTTGAATTAAACAAACTTAACAAATTTAAAATCAGTCAAATCAACTTTAACTTAATATTTAATCAAATCTTAAATTAAACATACAAGGCATTAAATCACAAACCAATCAAATCAAAATTTTAAATCAAATCAAATCAAATTTAATTTTAAATATAAAGGTTTGCATTCCATCGAAGTTATGGAGCCGTTGCTCTTATTATGTTCATTTCATTTGTGGATATATTCTATCGTTTCGAAATTGCTATGGCGGCGAATCAAGGGTATTCGAGTGTTCTCGATTTAATTAACATCGGGTCTTCGCACCACCCGATGGGGAGAGGTCAAAACGAATTTTCAAAGAACCCAACTTCGAACTTAAATTTTTTTTATGTATATCGTCGGATTAGTTATACTTCTATGGAATATCGATATTTTCATAGATGTAAAACCGAAATTTGACGAATAAATTTTGGATAAGATTTTTTTTGAAAATTATTCTTTAAAAATTAAAATCCTTTTCATGTTTAAAGCTAAAATCAAAAGTGTATTTTTCAAAACTTTTTGAAATACTCAAATGTTCAATTTTCATATATACATGTTTCGAAACACATACATACATGAACGAATTTCCAAATTTGATTTCAATCTCAAAATTTGAGGTTACATATACATATCTTCAACAAAATTTTCAAACTTTCCAAATCACAATCACACTAATTCCAAATTCAAATTTCAAACAATGAGATTTTAAATTAAAGTTTTTCGAGGTTTCACAACAGTCCTGCGATGTGCAGTCGACAGCACACTTTGCATTCTGTGTTGGCTCTATCAATCCCCATCTCTGGACTCCACAAGTAGAATTGGATCACCTCTCTCTGCTCACCAATAAATGATTTCACCACCGTTCGACCCCCCCTGATTGTCAGCCATGACTTTAACCGAGACCCTAATGGAAGGCAAGACACATGCCACCACTCTCAGATCTCTGGCCATCTCTTTATGAGAAACCTGCGCAGCTTTTCTTTACCTACATAATTCTTCAGAACCTGTGGAGTGGCAACCAGGCATTTCTTGAGCCAACATCACCTACGCAGCACTTTCGCTGACCAAGGAACATCCACTATCCTTGATTTACGTAAGAACCATACCCGAAGTCCCTCCGTGATGCTTGTAGTATCACTCTTAGGTGTCAAGAATAATCGGCTCCTGTAGCTGATATCCTGCATGTTTGGCACCAGATTGCGTACAGCACTGCACCGCTCAATGCCTCTGGCCAGGGTACCTTGTTCATCTATCTTTTGGTAGCCATCACGAAGCCCCATCTCTGGCTGTGACCTTTCAGGCCAGTAGTATGCCTCACTGGAGCACCATTGGTCCAGGACCAGCCTGCTTCCCCTGCAAAACATTGCTAGCAGACAACCTTTGAGCCTCCTCTTGCCCTGATCACACCTGGTTGACACGATGAGCATCCTTGCAGGACAACTGAAGCACAGTTCCGGGAACATCCCAACCAGAGAACTCTCTGCAGTCATTGGCAAGGAAGTTATCTGCCATGCCAATATCTATCATCATCTCTGTTGTGTGATATCATCTTAGAAATCCTCCTATTTTTTCTATTTTTTATCCTCCCATGTTAAAAAAAAAACTACGAGGGTTTTTTTGAAGGTGGCAAAAGACATGGATCATTGATTGCGGAATCGGCCGATCTAGATCGGGATTGGCCAATTTTAGGATCGGATCGGTCATTGCCGATCTGATTCTAGGCCGAAGGACTGATCCGGAAAAAAGTTCCGGCAGAATTGGCCGGTCGGGATCAGATCGAAAACGGAATTAGACTGGTTTTTTTTTCTTTTGTTATTCTAGCCGGATCGGCCGTGATCAGATCGGAATCGGAATTAGAATTGATGTTTATTTTACCGATTTTGGATCGGTTTTGTTCCAGTGGATCAGTCAGGATCAGACCGATCCGATCTGATCCAGATCGGATTGGTACCCACTGATCCCGACTTCGATTCCAATCCCGTGATCCTTGTCATGGATCCTTTTATAATAAAAAATAAAAGGATGATAAATACCAGTGATGGGACAAAGTGCCTGTAACCTTTTAACCATGGTGGTTCCTTTACACCAAACCTTGTCCATGCTATTATGGATCATCCAATTAAGTCAAAAATGATTGCGATGGGACACCTAGTACTATATAATACCAGTGATGTTACTATTGTAATTACCGAAATCATTTCAAAAGGAATTGACCAAGGCCCTCTCAATAACTGAAGTTCTAAGAGTTGAAATAGATGAACATATCCAAATGTATATTTGTAGCCCACACCTTGTGTTGTTTCATTAAGTGTTTTTGTTTGCTGTGTAGTTGTTTGTCCAATTTTTTTTAGATTGCATAGATGCTTTCTATGGATGGCAAAGATTCCAGAACTTGATTGTCTTGTTTTAAGAGGCTCTGGTCCTATCTTAGATTATTTGTTTCTAATTCAAGCTGATTACTGTTCCTAGCTAATTATTGGATAAACATGTGTTTTAAGAACTATTTGCCAAGTATGTAATTTAAGTTAAGTCACCTGTGTGTTCCATTTTACCTATGCTGGACATGAGACAGTATGCTTTTCTTTAGTTTTATTGGTAGAAAGCTTATGTTTCTGACAAAACAGAACTCAGCTAAGTGGAGTCAAGCTAGTAGACACCAATGTTGATTTAACCTTGAAACTGAGAATAAACTTAGACAAGTGATATTAGATACGAAGGATGCCAATTTTGATACATGGTGCTCTATGGTGTATTTTAAGACAACTTTTTTTTGAAGGTATATAGATTATTAATTTACTATTATTTCTACATGTATTGCATTTTTATTTTCATTTCCAGATTGTTTTGCCTGCTAACTTTTGCATGGTGAATTCTAGGTTCAGGAATGAGCTTCCAGATCCAACAGCGCAGCCAAAACTATTAGCACTTAACGCAGATAGAGACCGGTACATTACCATCCAGCAGATTCGTTCTCTTTTGGTTATAAAACGATACAAAAGCAACTGGATGTCATAATGGTATTCATATCTGAATGGCCTAAATGCCTCATGTTGAGCATTATGCGTAACATCTTTTTTTATGGTATCAATCTGCTGTATTTCTTATAATTAGAGCATGTTTTTAGATTCCTTCCCATCCTGACAAGACATGCACATGTTCTCTTAGATTTTTTTTCTCATAGGTTGTTTTCTTAAAAACATGACATGTTTGTGTTGTATTTTATTTTTTGTTTTCAACAGATATACCAGATACAACATCATTTCGCTGGAGAAAATGCACAAACCGAAGCTTTATCTTGAGCCAGATCTTGGGATACCTCTTGATTTACTTGATATGAGTGTATACAAGTATGTCATCAACAAATATTATGTATTACTTGAAACTGATTTTTTGGGTCATCTATCCAAGGATTGTGTATTTTCTCTCCAGTCCTCCTGGAGTATGCGAACCCCTTGATCCTGAAGATGAGGAACTATTGCGTGATACTGAAATAGTAACACCAGTCAAACAAGATGGTATACGTAGGAAAGAGCGACCTACTGACAAAGGTGTTGCTTGGTTAGTTAAGACACAATATATTTCCCCTCTCAGCATGGATGCAGCAAAACTGGTATGAGAGATCTACTAACTCTCTGAGCAGAATTTCTTGAAAGTGTACTTCATTCAATGTTGTTGACTCAGTTTTATGATCCCAGTCCTTAACTGAAAAACAAGCAAAGGAAATGAAGCAGACAAGAGAAGGACGTAACATCTTAGAAGATCTTAATGACAGGTTTGTTGATGAGGCTAGACAAAATTTAGTAGTTTTTACTGCATTTCCATAATTTGTTAGGAGTGTGTTGTTTCTTGTATATCCATAGCATTATCGTTTATGCCTAGAAAATAACTTTTTGTGCCCTACCATTGCATTTTTTTAAAATTTGTTGACTTCTTCAGTTTCCTGAAAGGAAAAAAAAGGAATTGAGCTCTCGTCCACCCCAGTTTAGTAATTGCACACTAGTATTTACTTGAATAAACCTCTTTATTTTAAAAACCACGAGGCCTCATTTTTTCACCTTAACTATTTTTTCGTGGCTACTTCTGTAGCTCAGGAACTAATGTGAAACCAAGCAAACTAATTATGGTGGTTATAAATGGAAATAAAAGAACAAAGAGTGCAGCCTAGATTATAACAGAGTGGTTTGCGTAATAAGACAAAATTATTATTCTTGGTTTTTATCTCCATCCTCTGGTTTCTCATTGAGGAGTCCATACTTATTTTTATCTCTGCCCTCTTGATGTCTTAGGCAGGCAGGTATCAGGCAAAGCTTTTGTTGGATTGATATCTTCCTGCCTAAGACATCAAGAACATTTCAGTTATACCTAGCAGATATCAGACAAAGCTTTTATTGGATTGATATCTTCCTGCCTAAGACATCAAGAACATTTCAGTTATACTTTATTGAATGTTCATTTGTTTCAGAGATAAACAAATCCAGGCAATTGAAGAATCATTTAGAGCAGCGAAATTACGTCCTGTTCATCAGACTAATCCTAAATTAGAGCCCGTTGAAGTTTGGCCACTTTTACCTGATTTGGAGCGGTGAGATTCATTTGGTTTTACTATTTTTAACTTTGTCTTGCCTAGTTTGTTTAATTTGTTGGTAGTCATGCTATTCTTTAACTGCATTGTTCATATCTGTTTGTTTGCTTGTTTGTTTTTGTTTTTGCATCTCAAACTTGAAGCAGAATGTGTTTCTTTTTACATAATGTATATGCTTTTTATTATGTTCTTTTATCCACTTCCCTTAATTGCTTGCATCTTTTCTTCTTTTAAGGAACAATTTGTTTGCTGTTTGCTTGTCACTTCTAGCTAGTGACTGCAGGATCGGAATCGGTACATGGATCGGACCAAGACCACCAATCCGATCTGGATTGGATTGGTTGATTTTTTGAGAGAAAAATCGATTTAGAATCGGTCCGGATTGGTTTCTAAAAAATCTCTAAGAATTGAAAAAACACAGAATATGGGTCTAGATCTGATCTGATTCCGATCTGATGTAGGCCCTTTTAGGGCAGTATAGGCTGCTGCGATGGTCTTCTCTGCCTGATCGAGACTTGGCAAGTTCTTAAGTCACCGATCCAGTTATATTGGGTCCCAATGGACCCTATATGCCGAAATATCGGTTATATCCGGTTAAATTGGCATATCAGGTCCATTGGGACCAGATATAACTGGATCCGGTGACTTAAGGCCTTACTGGGTCCTGAGGGACCCGGTAAGGCATCCTTTAGTGCCGCGAAGGTCGCATATGGCTTGATTCTGGTGACGAATCCTTGGAATCTGCCGATTTTGGCTCCGATCTAGCTTGATTCGTTTCAGTCAATTCTGACGGGAGATTGGGTTGGATGGATCCTCTAGGTGAAAATTGGATTGAGACTGGCTGATCTGATCTCGAAATTGGCCGATCCCAATCCGATCTAATCGATTATGCAATCAATGCTTCTAGCCTTCTATATCCAGGTACACTACTACTTCTATTCATACTCTCTGAATGCAAATTGATACTTAGATTGATGTAACTTTAAATTTAAGAAATAGAGAAAATAAGAAAATTTTGGAAAATATTTTTTTTTGATTTAGTTTTGACAAATAAAAAAATAGATCTTATTTCACAGGAGTATTAGCTAATTGATGTGGTATGTGTATTTAGGAACTTACAAACTAGGCCCCGGCGCCCCGCAGATCTTCCAAGTGTTGACTTAGGGATTTACCCAGTGTTGACATAGGGATTTACCCCTATCTACTTGGACCACCTGACCCACATATTTTATTTTTATTTGAGGTAGTTTGAGTTTTTTGAAAAAAAAAATTGACCTCCCTCCTTCGAACTTGTGAAGTTTTGATGTTAATTACATTGAACAAACATTCGAATATCCTTGATTAACCACCATAGTCATTCATGCTTAGAAGATGTACATCCACAGAATAAACATTCATGAGCTATGACCCCATGATCTTGTTCGAATGCAAATTTAGTGTTTTGAATTTAGTTTGGTATGATTTGGGTTGATTTGGTTTCATTTTGGGATTTGATTTGTTTCGGATTGGTTATTTATATATCAAGATTTGATGTCTTTTATTTTCAGGGTTTGCTTTTAAATTCAATTTGTTGTTTTTAAATTCAACTTCTTTTAGGTTTGGCTTGATGATTCACTTTTTTGTAGTGTTTTGGTTTTCATCTTACTTGATGTGTTGACTTTTAATTTTGATGTGTTTTGGGAATTTTAATTTAAATTTGAGATTTAATGAGTTTCAGATTGGGGGTTCTACGTTTTGGGATTTTGAGTTTCAGATTTGAGGATTTAGATTTGAGATTTGTTAGGATTTGAATTGCATGAGTTTGAGTTTGGTGTTTGAAGATTTTAATCCTGGATTCAAATTTGACTTCTTTTGGTTTCCAATTTCAGATTTGGGATTGGGAACCCTTTGATCTGGTTTAGATGTCAGATTCAAGATCTTGAAATTTTAGCCTCTATGTTTCGGACTTAAAATTTTGAGTTTCTTAGTTTTTTTTTAGTTTGAGATTTCAAATTTGGGTATTTGGGATTTGAGATTTTGCACCTGCTTTTTAGATTAGAAGCTTTAAAGTTTATGATTTCAATTTTCAGATTTAGAGATCTTTGGTTTGGGGATTGCGTGGATTTGGTTCCATTATTTTTAGAATTTGATTTCAGTTTCTGATTTAAAACAAAGATTTGATTTGAGATCTCAGATTTCTGTTTTGAGGATTGAGACTTTTGTGTTCTTAGCTTGAGATTTGAGGTTTTAGACTTTGAGGGATTTAAGTTTTTGACTTTTGGTTTCTAGATTTGAAGTTCCAATTTTGAGGGATCTTTTTCCATGATGAGATTTTTTGAACTCCTAACTTTTAGATTTGAACATTGTTTTGGGATATGAGATTTCAAATGTTTGATTTGAGATTTGGAGTTTCACTTTTGAAGAGTTTGGGATTTTGGTACATTGAATTTTAAATTCATGATTTAATCTTTTAAGTTTCAATTACTTGATCTGTGACTTCTTGGGTTTGAGATTTTGCTTCAGATTTAAAGCTTCGTTTTTTAGGATCTTGAAGATGAGAGTTTATGATTGAAAAATTTATCAATTCTGAAGTCTGATGTTTTGGTTTTAACTTGATTTCATGGGCATTTAGGTTAACAATTTTTTTGTTGTAGATTCTGATTTGTGCTTCTAAAGATTCAGAATTCTTGCTTAAACTTCAAGTTTTGAGTGCTGCCTCACTGGATCCATTGTTGTTTTTGTTCCTTCTATCAGGTTCCTGGTTTGCTGATTTTTTTTCTGGGTCTCTGTTCTTCAGTTTAATTGGCTTGTATGCTGACCGAACTTTTAGAGATTGCAGATGTTCAGAAATCCCTTTTTGTGTTCATTATATGCCAGACCTTTTCCACGTTCAAATTTTCAGTCCTGGTAATGCCATTAAATTTCAGATTGGCAAAATTCTCAGGCTTCCAGATCCTCCGGCTGTTCAGGCTTGTAGGGAATTCCTGATTTAACAGATTCGTCTTTATTGATTTAAGACTCAGAACCATGGTTTTCTTGTTTCTTAAGTTCAGCTTTAAGATTCCATATTTGAGTTACTGGCTTCTACGGATTGGCAGATCTGGTGATTCTTTTTGCAGAATTCCTGGATTTATGTGGGATGTGGGCATTTCAGATCACCAGCTTGCTGGATTTCGGGTCGTGCTCCTGTGGGGGCTGTCTTGAAGCCTGATTTTTGGCTGGTTTTGAGACTGAAGAAGACTGGGTCATGGGCTGATCTAAGACTGATTATGGTAACTGGTTTTGGGATTGAATTATTTGAGGAATGGAACATGGTTCAGGATGAATTTGTGGACTAATCCAGGATTGATTTAAGTGACCGATTTTTGATCAAGTATGTTGTTCCTTCTGTTTTTTGTTTTTGACATAGATTTCTCTTGTTTCGTTTGCATCCCTCCAAGTCTATAGGGCTGTTCATGCTTCTTATACCATCAAATATGCACCGCACATGGAATTCTTATTACTTGAATCAATTTTAGATATATATATTTATATATATATATATAGATGAGGGAAGGACTGAAGGCATTTAAGCCATAATTCCTTTTGGATTGATATGGAATAGAATTCCTTAACCCTTGGTGGGTATGTGATATTCTTTCCGATAATCCTCACTAATTTAAAGGTCGGTTTATGATGGTGACATGCATGATCCCCCCTTCAATTAATGGGATTTACCTTATTGGTATTTAGAGTTCGATACTTCTACTCCAGGGAAAGGATCAGTGTATAATGGGGACATGCCTACATACTGTTTCAAGGCATTGCCTAGGTGACAAGGAGCCCATCACCTGTCAAGGTGAGAACGCCTAGGCGACCAGCATATTATCTTCCCATTGTCTAATTTAGGAATCAATAATACTAATTAAGTATCATTATCACTTAATTGAGTGATTTTGAAGTAAAAATAACTAATTTTAAAAGTTAATTTGAACATAAATAGATATTTTGATGGAATATTAATTAGAATTAAGTAATGTCGTTGCTATTTACTGATAATTAATTCAAAATAAGTATTAAAATTAACTTAACATAGTAGTTCTAATTAGGTATTTTGTCGATTTCAATGTATATAAGTTTGTTTTTGTTCAATGGCTTTGATGGCTGATGTAACCTCAAAAATCTCAAAAGATTTGATATCTTTTGTTTTGGAAATTCATTTTTTTTTTGAATTTGAATTAGATTTGATTAGACCTTAGTATTGACTTATTAGGAAAATAGATGGTATTCCATAAAAGTACTAACTAGGGTCAAAATTTATTTATTGAGGTTGTTAGGTTCTTTGAAAATTGATTTTGACCTCTCCCCGTCGGATGGTGCGAAGATCCGACGTTAATTACATCGAGATAACTCGAATACCCTTGATTAAGCGTCATAGCAATCCATGAAAATAGAAAACATACATCCAATAAACATTCACACACATGGACATAGGAGTAAACAATCCCATAAAATTTGATGGAATGTAAGCACTCAATTTTAGTTTGAATTTGATTTGAATTGAATTGGTTGAATTAAATTTGTTGGTTTGATTTTGATTTAGTTGAATTGTTTTTAGTTTGGGTTGAAATTTGATTTATTCATTTTTGAGTTGCTTATTAATTTAAGTTTGATTCAATTTGAATTTGTTGATTGATTTTAAACTTGATTCGATTTTGATTTGATTTGTTTATTGTTTGATTGGAGTTGAATTGCATTAATTTGAATTTGGTTTGAATTTGAATTGAATTTTGTTTGATTTGACTTGGGTTAAAGACAGTTGGTTTATGGATTGATTTGAATGGGATTTGGGTTTAACCTACGGACTATGGTTTGCTGGAATGGGGTTTGGCTTTGGGAAATTTGGGTTCAACTGGATTTGGTTTGTTTTTGAGTTTGTTTTATTGAATTATCAAGTTTGGTTTAGTTAAGATTGATTCTGTTTTGAGATTTATTGAATTTGTGATTTGTTTTATGGCTCAGTTTCAGATTCTGTTTTTTTATTTTACTTGAGTTTGTGTTTTGCTTGAGTGTGTTTGATGCGGATTTTGGGTTTTAATTTGAGTTTGATAGGTGATCATTGTGAGTTGGATTAAATTACAGATTCTTGAACTGTGTTGATTTTTTATGGGTTTGGTTGAATTCTGTTTGATTGGAATCAGCTTGAGTTTAAGAGTTTGACTGAATGTTTCCAATTTCGGATTTTTTACACTTCAGATTTGCTTGAATTTGGATTATTTAGAGAAATTTGATTTGATTGAATTAGAGTTGAGTTTGATCTGAGTTCAATTTTGATTGGTTTAGATTTCAGTTAATTCTGCAGATTTTGACAGTTTATGGGTTCTCTTATGCAATTTTATATTTATGGAAAAAAATGATTTGGGACGGCTTTGAATTTGAATTTACTTATGGGTTTGAATGGTTTGGAATCACCTATTTACGGACCAGCCTCTGACTTGTACTAGTTTCAATTTTTGAAATTCATATTTGAAACCTCAAATTGCAGAATTTTAGTTCGGATCTTCCTGCAGACCCAAATTCTATACATTGCTCATCTTCTGATTTTCGGCTGTGGGCCTTAAACTTTCAGATTTTTCATTCACAAACCTCAGATTGCTGATTTCAGATTTCGGATTTCGGATCTGCACATCTACAGCCCCCAGTTCCTTGTTTTTAAATGCGAAGTTCAGATTTGACCTCTTCAAATATCAGACCCCAGATTCCAGATTTCTGCATTTTTCCGATTTCTGCATTTTCAGATTTTAGACTTTTAAAAGGGTTAAGTTCAATCTCAGATCTCCTAGATTTCAGATTCTTGAAATGGGTTCTGGCTTCTAATTTTCGGTTTGTTTCAGATTTGGGTCACAAATCTAAGTCTGGCCTTAAGGATTTGAAGGCTTCAGATTTGTTCAGATTCTGCACTACCCCAAATTCAGATTTTTGTTTCTCTCCCAATTCCCAGATTTTTGCAGTAATCCGGATTCCCTTTCTTGTTTTGAATCTCCCGGGATTCAGATGTTGAATCTCTAAATTCTAAATTGCAGAATTTTATTTAGCTCGGACTTCTTCCAAATTTCAGGCTCCCTGCAAATTCTGCACGTGGATCCAGATTTTTCAGACTCTGTCTTGAATTTCAGTTTCAGGTCTGATTTTGCAGATTTTTGCAAGCTACAGGTCCAGAATTTTTGATTTCCTTCAGATCTGGAATTTCCAGAATCGACCCTCCTGCAGAATTTTACAACCTCAGATTTGATTCATACATTTTGATCTCCGACCTCTGATTTTCAAGCTTCTATGCTCCAGATTTCAGATTTCAAACCTCTGTTTTTCCAGATCTTTTTAACCTTATTATTTCAGACTCACAGGTGCGGTCTGAGTTCCAGATTTCCAAAAATTTTTGTTCTCTTCAATTTTCTGCATGCTTCAAATCTTAGAACTTCAACTCTACGGAATGGGTGATTTGAACCTATTCAAATGTATGTGATTTATGAGGTTAAATCTCTGTTTGTGAAACCAAACCTGATTGGACAAATTAATTACAGATTTATGTTCAGTTTTTTTTTCATTTCTTCTCTTCTTTTTTATCTTTTTTTTAAGTGCTTTGCATCCCATCGGATCAATGGGATCATTGACTCTTTCAATGATATATTGAAAAGTACAATCTCTTGGATGTCTGTTTTGGACGTTCATAGTCCAGAAAAATACAACTTGTTTTGAGAATATTCTTGCTCCACTCTTGATGAGGTGGTGTCTCGTCGATCCTTTGAAAGGAATACACCCGGTCCGATATAGACTTATGGGTATTTCCTCCTCTTCACGAGGCAATTTGTAACTCGACCGGAAAATCAGTCCCTTGGGTCCTTGATGGACTTGTCGATCCATGGGCGGCATGTACCCGGTCTTGATAGACTTATGGGCATCCCCCACTGTTTTTGATGATTTCACTAGCATACGACCGGCATGATAGCATATTGATTATGCTTGAGCCTTGCATAGCTTGGTGAACTTGGTAAAACATTGGGGTCTTTTATAGACCTTTGTATGTCTACCTTAAGGACGTAGGGGCGGATGGTTAGTCGACCCCCCAACTAGTCCATATTTTGAATTCTTTTAAGTTAAGCCGAGACGTAGGGGCGGATGGTTAGTCGACCCCCAACTAGTCCAGTTTGTTGAATTAGAAATATTTTTTATTTATTTTCCACTGTTTTGTTTATTTTAAAACATTTTTTCTTTTTTTTTTTGATTGAAATGGGTCCCTGCGCTTGTGCGCAGGGCACTGTGCACAAAGGGGGGGCTTCGCCCCCTGTTGGACCGGCCGGTTCATGCGCGAGGGGGCCGGCTGGCTGCGCTGGCCCTTTTTTCCTTTTTTTTGTGCCTTTTCCCCCGGGTGGGTCCCACCCAATTTCCATGCTGGACGTAAGTTGGGGCGCATTATTTGCCCCGGTGCTACAGTGGTCCGCCCGAAGCCCTTCGACATCCTGCGGTATCACGGCGGCTCCGGCGGTGCTTTCCGGCGTCGTTCGGCTGCCACGGCGCCGGAGGAGGCAAGAGGAGAGGCCTGCGGCCCTAGGGGAGGAGGGAGGAGCTCTCACCGGTGACCACGGGAAGGACTTCTAGCTTCTACGGCGTCCGACGGCAACGCGGCAACCTGCAGAAGGGATTGCGGCGTCCGGCAGTAGCAGAAGAAGAAGGAGACGGTAGAAGAAGAGGAAAACGGAGCCGTATAGCTTCAACCAAGCCGTGGAAAGGCCGGTAATCCCTTGGATTGCTCTGCTCTTCCGCCCCGTCCGCCTCTGTTTCCCGTCCTCTCTCCCCCTGCGGCCTCCGTGTGTCTTCCCTCTGCGCGGCGGCACCGGCCGGCCTTGTAGGCCTCGGGAGAGTTCTGCTTTTAGTCGGGGAGGTGGTTCAGGGTCCGATAGGGACTCGGAACTTCCCATATCCTCGGCTCCCATATCTTGGGAGGAAATCGGGATCCCTTTGAACCGGGATAGCCTCCGTCGACCCTTGCTTCAATCGTCTCCGAGCAGGATCCGGAGCTTCCATAATACCCAGAATTAGACACCGATGGAGATTCCATAGCCTGTCGATATCCCAAGCCAGATCTCCCACTTTCTTCCGACCCCTTGCCTTGTTCGATAACAGCCTCCCCCTCCTCCTTCTTTCTGTCGAGCCCAGGTCTGAGCAGACCCG
Source organism: Cryptocoryne crispatula var. balansae (assembly GCA_036172225.1). NCBI lineage: Eukaryota > Viridiplantae > Streptophyta > Magnoliopsida > Alismatales > Araceae > Cryptocoryne > Cryptocoryne crispatula. Next base: position 7,735,314 of record CM069929.1, on the reverse strand, counting down.
TGGGCCTCCTCCTCAGCCCATTTAGAAGACTGTTCACCCCTTCTTTGAGCAGGCCCGTGGGCCTTGGAGATGGCTTGCAAATGGGCCTCTCCAGCCGGCCGAATTGGGTTAATTGGAGTCCCATTCTAGGCTATGTCGATGGGCATCCCCGGCGGACTGAATTGGGCCGACCAGGGTCTGGTTATGGGTTCTGTACATGCTGTACACAACCCAGCTCCTCATGGAGAACGAGCGTGCCATTTCTCTTGTCTTCTTCCTTTTTTTTTTGAGTCGGCCTTGTCAACACATTTAATTTCTTTTCTCTTCTTTTTTTTTGCTCAAAATTGGGTGTCAACAATGGCCTGTGGCAGTCATAGTCCTCTCGGGCTTGATGGCCTATCTTTGCCTTCTCTGCCTTGGTTGCCTGTTACTTGACTTGCATTGTCCCTTATCATCCTTCTGTTTTAAACTTCTGCCGTAGTGTCACTCTCCCAGTCTGATTTGCCTCCTGTTTGACTTTTTTTGAACATCAGGTCCATGCGCAGCCAGTTTAGGATCAGATGGGGCCAATTTTCTGATTTCTGGTTGGCTAATCCTGCTGACTGGCATCCGATAGCTCTGAGGTCAGAAATGGGATTGATGGAAGTACTATCTGAATATAATCTGCATTAGAAGTTATTGGGAATTTGGGATGGTTAGGTGGCTGTTGGCTAGACTTGATTGGGCTTTCCATGGCTTGTCTTAAAGGGATATCCAATCTTATACATCATATCCCACTCAAGGACTCCTTGAGGCTTGGGTTGCTCATGGTATGGTGGCATGCACAGGAGGTGGGCTGTATAAAGCTTAGATGTGTTGGCACCCAAATTTTGGCAATAATTGAAGCCCCTCTCAATTTTTATCTCTTGGAAAATCATTTTTTGAGCCATCATCTGCCTAGCTCACGGTTGATGTGGTTATTGGGTTGTATTGTGAACTTTAAATTAGACTCAACAAGAAAACATCCCACACCAAGTATCAATCGAGGCCCAATCCCTAGCCTACTATTCACACAGTCATCAACACATGCCAAGGAGTATTCACGAGGAAAAAAAACACCACAGTCATGGCTAAGTTTGGTGGCCAACAGGTCGGCAATGTAGCCACATAGTTATCCAGGTTTGGCTTGATAACTGGAAAGTCCTGGTGGAGGAAGTGGCCTCGCGGGAAGAGCAAGGAGCCTACGGAGGATCGTGAACAACTTAAAGATGATACCGGGGTTGCTATCTTTAGAAACTGGAATCCACTTAGACTTCCTCTGATGGCGGGATGCCGGGATCCTTGCAGGCATGTCTAGATAAGATTGAGATGCCCCCAATATGGCAACGACAAATATGTAGCTTCATCACGGATGCATGGTTGCCGTTTCGGGGTGCGAAGACTCTTTAGGACATCTCGGCAGTGATAAAGCTCATCTTGATTGCCCTGCAAGCCAAAAACCAGGTGATATACTGTTGATTATGTCCTGTGCCCAACCGGACATTCCCAACAAGGGAGGATTAACCAGGGAAGGATATGGAGTCCACTGTTCTTAGAAATTGGAGCCAACGATCACGGAGGAGATACGATCAGCTGAAGGATCTGCCTCAATGTCGAATGGGCTCTGCAACCTATAAAAAAGCCTTGCAGCATCGAGGTGAAGTTGGGCAAAGGAGTGGAAAGCAGAGAGGAAGAGTTGTGGTCGCTTACCTCTCCAAGAGTCACCCTCTTTGTTGGTCGCAACAGCTGGAGCTCTGGTCCTTCCACCACCATCGACTTCCCTATCTCCCGGTTTCACCGTAGCCACCATCAAGTCTTCTTCCAGGGTCTTCCACATCATCCACTTCTACCGTGATTGACTGCCCCTGTTCCAGCCGTCGTCACCAAGCCCTTCTCCTTCCTCCAACATTGCCTACGACGTAAGATTAGCCGCCTTTGTCTGCTAAAGTAGTCGCATACACCATCTTTGTCTCCCCTGCTCCTGTCGTGGCCGCTGTTGTCTCCTGCCACTGAGAAAACACCGTCGAGCCTTTTTCCTTCCCTCTGTGACCATCGTCATCATTTGCCACCTCTGTCGAGACTGAGGAAACCTTCTCCCTTGATCATAGCAGCCATTGACTCCCGCCAATGCCATCTTGATGTCGATGGACCTATCTTGATGTGTTTGAGCCCGACAAGGACAAAATAGTCATTTTTCTATCCGAGTCAGATTCTGACATTCAAGGTACCATTGCAAAGCTTATGACTGAGGCTGTATTGTGGATTCACTTGCTCAGTCATTTGGGCTCATTAAGTCTTGCAAAGATTGTTCGAGGCTGTATTTGGGCTCATGAGGCTGTATTGTTTTGCTCATATCTTACAGAATACGAGTCAGATTTTTTATTTGACTCAACGTTGCTCAAGATGGAGCTAGGTAGACCCAATAATGTACCAATATGTTATCGAGTCTGCCCCGAATTGTCTGGATCCACCAAGGGTAAAAGAGGTTATTTTACCGTTTGAAGTTTGTCCGAAGCCGGATTCTGACATTCAAGGTAGCGTTGTGAAGCCCTCAACGGGTGTAGTCCCATAAATTCACTTGTTTTATTTTTCGGGCCTAATATGCCCTTGATAAAAAAATTGACTTTCAGTGTTTTCTCATAACTTTCCAATTATGAGTTGAATTTTTGATTCAATTTTGGCATTGCTCAACATTGAGCTGGCTGGATCTAATGATGGTGTCCGATCATCGTTGGGTTGACGTTCGATCACTTGGGCCCAATAGGGGTAAAACGGTCATTTTGCCACCTAGGGCTGGCTTTTGGTATTCAAGGCACTCTTGCAGAGTTCTTGACCAATGATGTATTGTAGATCCATTTATTTTGTCATTTTGACTTATTAAGCCTATCAAAGACCAATCGGAAGTCCGTTTTCATTGTTTTGGCTGTAACTTGCTGAATACCAGTTAAATTTCTGATCCGACTTCGGTATTGCTCAAGTTTGAGCTGAGCGGATCATACGATGATGTCTGGTTATTATTAGGTCGACATTTGGTCAGTTGGGCCCAATAAGGCTTATTGTGCCCGTTTTAGCCCATTGATCTCAAATATTGTGTGTGGGTCCCATCTGTCTGTTCGTTTTTACTTTTTTATACTTTTGCTCAAAACCTGCCATATTTAGGTACTTAGGGTTTTTTTGGTGCCAATAGGATGATATTTGGTGGATGCTGCAGCTAGGTACTTGTACTCAACTCAGTGGGCCTTAATCCCAAATTAATTAGGTTGACTATGCATATTCTCTTTATCCATTCACATTGATTTTGAGTTATTTTTTAGAAATATTTAACTCATTCAAATTATATTGAATTATCCTTCGGGTTAGCTTTAGCCTACTATGTCTTTTATTTTATTTAATTTGATATTTTTTATTTTTCTAACTGGACCTTCCTTAGTTATACATTTTATGTCTAAACCATCTCAATCTCTCTTCTTTCAATTTGTGCACACTTGTCTCTACTTCCACAATTTTCTCAATATATTCATTATGCATTCTATCTAAGCTAGTATGATGTCACATCTATATTAGCATTCTCATTTCAGCAACATTTGTTTGAGAAGTATGCTTTTTCTTTATTGTCTAATATTCACTACTTTACAACATTTCAAGTCTTATAATTGTACTAAAATTTTTTCTTTTCAACTTTAGTGAAATTTTATGATCACTTAGAACTCTTGTAACCAATCTCCACTTCATCCATCATGGTTTTATCATGTGGTTAACATCCTCATCACATGTACTATCTTTTTGAATAATTGAATCGTGATATTTAAATTGAGTATTTTGAGATAATATTACTCCATCCAAACTAACGCTCCTCTCTTCTTTTCTATAATGAGCAAAGAACTTAGTGATTGAAATTTAATGTAGAAGAAATAGAGTTTTCACCATTGATGCTTAATAGTCAGCAGGACCAAATGGCTTCTCCATTGGTCTCTGCCAACATCTCTAAGCAAATTAAATTTGATTTCATAGATGCAGTGAGAGAATTCAGCAGCAACCCTTGGCTGGCTATTGGCTACTAATATCAACTAAACCTTCTAGCTAAAAAGAAGGTTCAGGCTGAGGATATTATTAATTATTGTCCTATCTTATGTTGTTAAAGGCGAGAGGCAATAATGGGGCTTGTCCAGCCTCAGACACCTCAGGCAAGCCCCTAGGCACCAAAGCATTATTTATTTATTTCAATTTTATTGGGAGGAAGGGCTGACAGGGTAGCAGGTAAGATCTTCATGGATGGAGTGCATGACCTATCGGGTGGGGAAGAAGGATCCTTGGGAATACAAGTGTCCTAATTCCCCAACATTCACAACTTTTCCGTCTACCTGATCTAGATGCTCGTACCTATGAAGGTCCATCTTCTGACCTCACAGGGTCATGGTTCAAACCTACTTCAAATTTCGAACTTTGTCATCTATTGTTACCTCTAGCAACTAGAGTAGATAGTGTATATGAGTTTTATGGCTTAGTCACTATTTTCATTTGGATATGGCCCGATCATGAGTCAGTGGACCATCCAGGAGAACGAGAATGAGGAGTATAACAAAGATTATGAGGGACAATTTTGTTCATGGTGGTGAGAAAGTATATTTTCAATTGTATACTTATATTTGAGTTGTACTTATATCATTATATTTTAATTTTGATTTCTACTTGTACCATGCCCTTTATTTAACAAAATGAATGTTAAATTGTTAATAGTATGAGAACTGAAACACTCACTAATTTCATAAGAGATTTCTCTTTTATGATATTAGTCTTTTCCGACATCATAATAATTTTTTTAGGGTTTTGTCTTGATTTTTATGTATGTTTTACAATTTTTTTCTGATTTTTCCGAATTTTTGTATTGAAAAAAATTGAAAAAAAAGAGACCGATCTGGACTGATTTCAGATCAGTTTTTGTTCTGGAGGATTGGTCAGGATCAGACTGATCCAATCCGCTGATCCCAACTTCGATTTCAATCCCGTGATCATAGTTGTCAAGGTGACAAGGTGCCCAAGGCGTTGAAGGGTACCGATTCCGCTTAGGCGACAAGGCGGCCGCTTAGGCGTCGCCTAGGCGGTCAAGGCGGTATTCAAGGAAGGCTGAGTTGAGAGGTTGTTATATATAAAAAAAACATAAATATAATTATATTTGTTATGTTATAATTGAATATGAGTGTTTTATCAATGCACATAAGTAAATATGATGTGTGTGTGTGAAAGAGAAGAAAGTTAAATAAATATTTATAAAATTTAAGTATATAACTCATTTATGATTATAAAATTTATATATGTGCAATAGTATAAGTGATGGTAAAATATTGTTATAATATTATTAAATAGGGAGGCGCAGAGTAGTCGCGGATCGACCTGAGTTGAAAAAGAACTTAATTAAGTATATAATATATGTTTATAATCATAAATCTTAAATATGTATGATAGTATAAGTGATAATATAATATATTAATATATTGAAACTATCATTAAATAAGTGTCCCTTGTGAGGGGTATCAAGGGAGAAAAATCCCTCAAAAACTTTTTTTAATGATGTAAAAATACCCAAGGCGCCTTGCTTGGGCGCCTAGGCTGGCGCCTTGGGCGCCTTGGCGGGCGCCTTGGGAGTCTTTTTGGCCCCAGACAAGGCGCCCTGGCAAGGCGCCCTTGGAAAGGCGCCTTGCCGCCTAGGCGGCACCTAGGCGCCGCCTAGGCGGGCGCCTTGACAACTATGCCCGTGATGCTTGCATAGGGCACATCCAAGCAAAGATTTCTGGTTCAGGAATTGGATGGCCGATCCTGATCTGGATCAGGATCAGATTTTCCGATTAGAGGATCTACTAGAAGCCCAGGATTGGCCAAGATTGGGCTGATCCTGGCCTGACTTGGCTCAACTTGGCTGCAATTCAGCTTGATTTGGCCTAGGCGTGGTTCATGTTGGCCTGAGCCTGGTTGAAATCAGTCGACCCAGCTGATTCTAAGCTAGGATTGATCTATCCTGGCTTAGGGTTGGCTGATCTGGATTCTGGTTTGATCTCAGCTCAGCCAATCTGCTTCAAATGGATGGTCCAAGTCAGGCAATCTCAGTCTATAATTGGCTGATCCAGTCAAATCCAGGCCTACCAGTTAAATCTAAGGTGATCCTTCAGGCACTCGTACTGCTGCAACAGTGGGTGGCATCATACCTATACCAGAGCCAACTCAATCAGCTCAAGACCCTTTTTAAAGGCTAATACGACTTTCTTATATCGACAACTATTGACCAGTGGTGGTCTTTTGTATTTTGGTGCTTCTTTTTGGTGGTCGTACTGTAACTATGATCTATCTACCTGATAGATCTTACACTGACCACTAACCATAACTTGTTAAAAACTATCCTTTTTGAAATGCAATACACTTTTATTGCCTTCTCTTTTTTCCCCAGTTGGATCCAGGTTGATCCTGGCTGAAAATTGTACCGGTATCAATCTTCCCCAATAAGATTAGATTGGGGGTCCCAGTCTCAATCCAGGATTGGTTGATCTAATCCGGATCAACTGTTTCTGCAAATGATGTGACCAAAGGACCTACTGCACCATGGCTTCTTGCGTCCCAGATCCACTCGAAACCTCTCAGAAATTGCCTGAGGTGCACAAGTTGATGGAGGGAGGGGTGCCTCATCTCACCTCATCACCTGGGTAGTTGCCTTATGATGAGGATGGGACTAGATCCGGTTTATTTCTTTTATTTAGGGAAGGCATTGTTCGAGTCTTGAGAAGATGATGTATTTATTTCTTTTATTTAGTAATATTATAGTTAATTTTCTGCACTTCCTTTTGAAGTTTGGAGTCCCTTTTAGAGTATTTTTTTACATTTCAGTTTTTAGGACATGTTTGTAAATAAGTCTTAAGCGTCCTCTTTTGTAATTTGTCTCCTTATAAGGGGAGGCCCAAACCATGCAATGATGAATGAATGGAATTTTTATAGCGTCGGTTGTGTGTTGCATAGAGGGTTTGGCCCCATAGGAACCTCCACCCCCTAGGAGAGCCCAATTCCTCCTCCACCTCCGATAGTGGCCAGTCTCTACTCCACCCCCGGCAATGGCTGGTTCTAGCGTCTCCTTTTCCTCCTCCTTGCAGCCTCTATGCCATTCACCTTCACTTCCCCCTGCTGGGTTTTGGAAGTTCGACATCCCATTCACCCCTTGGCTCTGCATTGACGGTGCCAACAATCTAGGTCTGGTGATTTCCAGACCCCTTGCGAGCTCCCGTTTGACTACTCCAACCTCTCCTCCATGGCACTGGATCATCGTCAATACAAGGATTTCCCACCATCCGGCTCTTCTGGAAATGTCGGAGGTGCTAAGGCCTTCTTGTTCTCACCACCTCCCTTGCTCTCAGTGCACCCTCGACTTCGTCGACTCCTCCTCTCCCCACTTCATCCTCACCCTTCCCGGTTCTACAGGAGCATGCCACAGAACCCCGTTCCTCTTCTTACCTCTTCTGGATCCACCAGAGTACACCCGGCAGCCCACCCTCTGGCAGCCATCTGGTCTCTCCCCATTGTTCACACAACTATTGTTGCCCCCCCTCTGGTCCTGCCGGAGAGTCCCCCTTCTCCCTTATTCTTCTTCTTTGTCAGCAACTCCCTGCTTCCCCAATGCCAACAAGAAGGGACCTTGCTGGATCCCTCAGCCACTACCGCACCCCTCCACCCTCTCTGTTCGTCCTTGGGCCTCCCTCTCTCTTTCCCGACCTCCCCTTCCTCACGCGAGGACACCTGATCGACGAGCCTCTGCCTTCCCCTGCCCCCTACCACCGGATGTCAACAGCGAAGGAGAAAGAAGAAGGAGAAAAGGAGAAGAAAGAGAGAGCATCAGCTGACTCCGGGAGGTCTCCGTGTTCTACTCAGCTTCCCCCAACCACCTATCGGCGGCCCGAGGAGGCCTGACCATGCTTCTTTACCTGCGTCGCCAGCTCCCCCTTACCATCCGACGATGAAGCTGACTTACGAGGACGAAATAGCCCCCCTATCTGACAATTTGTTGGGTACTAGGGCCTCTTTGCACCCCGTCGGGCTCTCCCACGGGCAGCCACGACCCCTTCTGGGTCCTGTGCTCCCACAGGCTGGGGTCTTCTGCTCTCCAACTCACGGGCGCAGCCACCGTTAACCACGATCCCCCGGAGGATCCTTCTGATCTGGTTCATGTGGTGGTCAGCCCATCCAGTCCAGCCACCGGTCGAGTAGCCCAGGCGCGCAATCAGCTTGTTCAAGGCTGGTTCATTGCTTCTAGGCTGTTTCAGCACCTGTTTGACCAGTTCATCCCATTTCGGTGTATTTCTTTACTGGTTCGGCATTTTCCAGCCCAGTTCAATGGGTTTTTCAGTACGTTGGAGTTATTTAAGCAGTTTGGTGGCACTTTGGGGGCTCATTTGCACCCCAGTTGGAGTTATTTAAGCAGTTTGGTGGCACTTTGGGGGCTCATTTGCACCCCATACAGATGGCATCTCCATCTCTATCCCACATCACCTCAACTGCCTTTTGTTAACATAGGCCCTATCAAATTTCTGAAGGGTAGTTAGAAAGTTGTCACAAATGCCATAGAAAAATTGAATGGGTTAATTAATAACCGGATGAGAATTGACCAGCTGATTCATGAATAGACTGCTCAAACTGATAACTCCCTGATTGTTGATCTAGTAGCCTTTTTGATTGCCCCACAAGGATGTATGCGTGCATCATACAGCTGACAAATTCTATTAGTTTTGAGAGCCAACGCAAAAAGCTTGGGAGCAATTCTGTTAATAACTCTAAGGGCCTGTTTGGTACCATTAAATTTTGGGGATAAAACAGGTTTATCCCCAACTTATCCCGATACCAAACAGCCCCTAAGAAAACCGTGGACAAGGAAGGGTAAGCAAAGAGGAAAATACAAAGGGAATGAAAAGGCAAAGCTATTAAGAAGATGGACTAATACAATCTAAGAAAGCAATGCTATTAATAACTCAAGAAATCAGATTGACAAGGAAGGGTGAGGGACTAGCTGGACTGGAGAGGGATGAGACCAGCCAGAATTGAGGAGTTTCTGTTGTTGAGTTGGGACTTGCTGGGTCACCATAAAAGCTGCTTCTAGACTGATGGTCACAAGGAAGATTGGAAGAGAAGGCAGCCTAGACAGTCTTGGTGGGTGGCAGGTTGGCTGGGCAGTTTTAGGCTGGCAATGCCAAGCAGTGGTACAGATGGGACTGCAGGTGTTGTTGGCCATCACCTGTCATAATCTGCACTTGATCGCAGTATCAGCTGAACAGGGATGATGGTGGTGAGGCAGTAAGTAAGACAATGCCAGAAGAAATAATGAATGAATAGGGTAGAGTTTGGCAGTCACAATAGACGTAGGAGACCAGCAGAGAGGATGCAAGTGGAATTGGCATAGCTTTAGCAGTGGGGCGAAAGTGGAAGGAACTATATTGGTGGAGGATAGCAGAAGTGGCAGGGGGGTTGTGGGAGTAAACTTGTCTGAGCTGGAGAAGCTGGTAGGGGTACTGATGGAGGTTGGCACTTGGGAGAGACAGAAAAATTGGAATGTTTATGGAGGGAGCATATATGGTGCCTTAAGATTCATCTGATTGGAGGAGCCAGGAGGTGATCTGCAGTTTTCTCAACCATGGAATGCCATCTCGCTGAGATCTCGGTCTCGCCAAGGGGACCGAGAAACGGTATTTGAGCCTATTAGATGTTGTTTTGAAGAGAGGGAGGGAGAAATAGATGACCCTATTAGTTAAACGTGGTATTTGAGCCCACTATTGAATTTGGGCATAGATAGATCAATAAACTGAATCCTGAATTAATGACGAATATAATTTTTTATCTAATTATGCCAAAGTTCTTTTTCTCTTTTTTTTTTGAAAGAGGGGAGATTGATATAGTTTGGGCATATTAGATGTAGACTTAAGGAGGTTCCAGTTAGAAAAAATAAAAAAATATTAAAATAACAAAAAGGGACATGGTAGACTTAGGTTAATTTGGAGGACAGTAATTCAGTATGATTTGAATGATTTAAATATATCTAAAGAACACAAAATTGACGCCAGTGGAGAAGCTTTTGTTGGAGTTGAGTTATACTACAGTTCTTTTTCTCAAATTGTTGTACCATGTCAAAAATGGTTTTGCAGATCATCACTTGGTTTTGTTGGATGGCCCTGTTAGTTAAACATGGTATCAGAGCCCACTATCAAATTTGAGTATTGTGTGTGCAGTGTGCACCATGCTAAAGAATAAACTATTGTAGGGACAATGTTCGTTGGGATGACTACCACGCTTCCAAAAATTGTAGTTTTAGCACCTGGTTTTATTTTATTTCTTTTAGCTTAACGTTGATAAATTTTGAGAGTGTTGAGCTTGAACTCATTATATGCTACTTCTTGATAGCTTTGAAGATAAGTTTGTCACGGTGGCATTTGATGGTGATCCAACAGCTGATGCTGAACTCTTTAACAAGCTAGACCGATCTATTCGCGATGGACACGAGGCAAAGGTGAAGAAATTAGTTTTTTTTTTGCATGATTCTTTAGGAAATGATTGGTGTCAAGCCTAAGTTATGCACCCAAGGGATTATCAGTCTGAAACCTTGGTTTCTTGGTCTTGTTCATGTGTTTTCTTTTATCGGTTTCTGTTTCTGTTTTAAACCTTGTTCTTTGCTTTTAATTGTAGATGGTTCTTCGTATTGTATTTTTATAATAAATACTTTTAATTTTTTTTCTGTAAGAATGTGATGTTTTGTGTTGTCAAGGAGACACTACCAAGGAGTGAATAGAGCTATGACTAAAAGAATGATTACAAAGAAAATAGGAAATCTTTGGCTCTTATATTTCTATCTGCATATATATATATTATTACGACGTTAAATATATGTAGATAAACCATCATATTCAAGCAAAGAGTTTTGTAAAACTATATATAAATGACAACAAAAGGACATTTCTGCAAATATATGCATCATTAATGATATATGTGCACATATAGGTGCGTTAGTGGCAAAACTTTGCTATTTTCTTTCTAAAAGTAGTATTTCATACAACCCAAGATGTTGCTAAAAATTCTTTAATATAAATTTTTTATTGTTATCTACTTGCAACATAAGGAAGCAGTGTATGCTTTATTTATTTATTTTTGCTTAGTTTTTTTTTCAAGATGAATTTAACATTGGTTTGCTTTTTCTGCACGAAAAAAAAAGTAGAAAAGCATGTACATGTTCCGTAACTGTTCATGATCTAGTCTTTGCCAAGATGAGTATTTGCATCCTGTAAAGCCTATTTGCTACTTATACTGCTATAAATTTACTTTTGTGCTTTGTTATTTCTTATAATATCATGCTTGTCCATTTCCTATTCTGATTCTCATTCCTATATGTTGATGATAGGCTATAATGAAGAGCTTTGTAGTGAATGGTTCAGATCCTGGGAAACCAGCGAAATTTCTGGCCTACATGGTTCCTGCACCGGATGAAGTAAGTATAATCCATCATCTTAGTGCACTTTGGGCGGCCATGAATCCTGCTTTTGAAGGAAACTTTCTTTTCTCTATTTGAAAATTTGAATGGACTTAAATGCTGTCAATCTGCCAACGGAGTAAATTAGTAATGCTGTTTATGCCACTTCTATTTGTTTCCATATCGAAGAGTAAACCAACTCTATAGCTCTTTTTTTTTGCTTGGGCAGCTGTCAAATGATATGTATGACGAAAATGAAGATACAACTTACTCCTGGATCAGAGAATACCATTGGGATGTATGTGTAAATAATTAGTGGAAATTTACAGTATCTATGTCGTTTTAACATTTTTCAGGGTCATTTTTGGTTTAATATTTTTTCTGGTTTATTTTATCAGTACTCAGTATTGGCTAATCTTTATTTGGTTTTGTGTGGTTCTCTGCATGCCAAATTACAGGTAAGGGGTGACGTTGCTGATGAGCCAACAACCTATCTTGTTAACTTTGATGAAGATGCAGCCCAATATTTGGTAATGTATCTGTAAGATTAAGGAAATACGGAACTTATGAGTTACTCCCACCTCGCTCATGTTACATCTTTTTCTGTCATTGATCTTGCAGCCTTTACCCACAAAACTCGTTCTGCGAAAGAAAAGGGCTAAAGAGGGCAGATCCGGTGATGAGCTTGAACATTATGCTGCACCTTCGAGGGTGACTGTTAGGAATGGGCCAGTTGTAGCTGTTGGAGAGGGGAAGGATCCTGGTGCAACATCCTTGCATCAAGTAAGGATTGCCTGCCTTCAGAATCCGAACCACACATATAGTGTAGAATTTAACTCGAGATTATTTTATTGATCTCTTATGTCATTTATATTTTGTTGTACAAAGCATTTCGGTTCTTATGCACTGTTTTTCTAGGGCTATGGAAGCTCCAAGGGTGATACTCCAAATACAAAGAGAAGGAAGTTTTTCCAAGAGGATGCCCCTGAAATGGATCAAAGGGGCTCTGAAATGGCAGATATGGATCAGTACACCGGAGAAGAGGATCAGTCTGATTAATGATTCTCTGAGCAAGGCCTGTGCTGGTGAAGAATAGACCTTGGAATATCTCAATACCAGATTTTTATTTTTCCCGGCCAACCCATCCAGGGCCAATCGGAGTTGCAATCATGTTCATAATTGTTAATCGAGTCTCCCTGCCGATTGTTTGTAACATCCATCCAGAATCTCTGGCATTTCTTCTGATTTATACGGGTTGTTCAGTCTGTTATCACTTTTCCTTTTTTACGGGAAAAGGAATCGATTGTAGTACTCGTGAGAACGTAATACCAGTGCCTTGTATCATGTTAGTAAAATCCCTGAAGTTTATTTCTTAGACACGCACTCAGAATGTGATGTTCTTGCTACTACGTGGAAGTTTTGAGCTGCTATTGGTCGTGCTCCTCTTTGAGAGGCTTCAGTTAGAACGATGTTTGCACCTCAAGTGTGTGTGAGGAATAGTACGTGAAAGATGAGAAAAGTTATTTCAGTTTTCACCTTCTCCTAAGCAACTTGATGCTCAGGGGCCTTGCGAACCGGTCGAACCAGTTCGGCAGTTTTGTGGGCTGTTTGACGGGTGGCGGTGTTGAACCGGCACACGATCTTGGTTTGTTCGGTCAACCGAAAGGAGGCTCAGTCTTTGCATGGCGGGTTAGCTGTCGTCTTATTTTCCGGACTTATTTTCCGGAGTTCCACGACTGGTTTTGACAAGATCCAGGACAATGAGCCTTTGAAGTGTGTAGACTTTCAAGTTTCTCTCGTGTGGAGGCTATTGGGAGAAGTGGAGGTTTAATAGCTATTTTGGATGCGAACAAGTTCTCCATGGAAGAGGTCTCAAGGGGGAGATACATGCAGATGCTTGAGTTCTATGTTACTGGCACGGATAGATAAAGTTTCTTATTTTGTGTATGGCTCGGTCACTGATGAGGATAAATTTCTTTTCTTTGCTAATCTGAAGAGTGTTATTGACCGATGTACTGAATCTACGTGATAAGTTTATGGAGATTTCAATATTGTCTTGAATTCTCAGCAAAGATTTGGGCATGATTAATTTGTGGTTGCAAGAGATGTACTTGTCTAATGATTGGCTTAATGATTGTGGCATGATAGAAGTTTTCAATGTTGGCATTGATTTTACATGGTCCAATTCTAAATCCAAATCCAAATTGGATAGATTTTTTTTATCTCCAATTGTTGGCAGATTATTTTGGCATGCTCGAGGGTTTCTAACTTTCTATATTCTCAGGGTGGTTTCATACCACTGTGCCATTGGCATCAAATGTGAATGTCCTTCACAGTCATGCTAGAAAAATTCAGATTCAAGCTTTCTTGATACCGGGAGACTAACTTTAAGGATCCGGTCAAAGGATGGTGGCATGAACATGTGTTGCCTTCGACTTTATGAACTTGGAGATTTGTATGTAAGCTCAAAAGGATCAAGAATTACCGAAGGAAGTGATCTAGTACAAAGTTCAAAATTTTCTTCAAAACTAGGGCTGACTGGATTGCCAAAGATTGGTTGTTTGAATGGTTGAATGATAGTGGACACCTGGATGACAATAAGTGAGAAGAGTGGGTCAAAGTGAGAGAGGATCATAAGAAATGGTGTCTTAGAGAGAATCAAATGGAAGTAGAGATCTGTTGAGGTTTGGCTAAAGGAAGGCGACATGAATACCATGTATTTCCGCGCATGCTTCTCTTAGGAAGAAAAAGAGTTGACATATCTAGGTTAACAGTTAACGATTTGAACTGCACAGGGACTGATCATGTTGGTCTTTTGCCACTAATTTCTACAGAAATTTATTCGATGAGGATAATAGCTGGAGTCCTCTTCTTAACTTTCATATGCAAAAGGTACTAGATGAGGTTGAAGCGGAGTCTCTAGTCGATGCCATTTCTGAGGAAGAGGTTATTAGTGCTATCAAAGGATGGATCCTTACAAAGCATCATGTTCTGATGCAGATATCTATTCCCGCTGAAGGGATATCATTAAGGATGATTTCTTGTTGTTTATCTGAGAATTTGAGGTAGATCCTGGGTGTATCAAGTTGCTAAACTCCACTTTGCTGATCCTTCTTTCTAAAAGGGATAACGTGGAGGATATTCAAGATCTCAAACCAGCAAGTCTCTTGAATTGCCGTTATAAAATCGTTACCAAGATATTGGGTCTCACACTTATTAGTAGGTTCATCGCGAAGTTAACGAATCCTTCACAACCTGCTTTTATTCCGGAGCATTTCATTCTAGACAATTTTTATAGCTGTGTACGTGCGTGCTCACATGATAGTAAATCAGACATAAACAATGTATATTTCTTAAAGTTGGATTGCGAGAAAGTTTACGAGAAGATAAGATTGTGGTGTGCCGCTGGGTTGGCTGACCCGGCCGGTTTTTGGGCCGACCGACCCCGACCCGGCCCTGTGACTCCGACCTAGTTGGTATATTTAAATAATTTTTTGTATTGTTTTTTTCTGACCCCTGACCCGACCTCGGCCTGACCCGGGTCGCGACCCCAACCAACTTAAGTCAGTTTTAGGTCCGACCGACTCGGTCCCGACTCCCGACCCCACCTTTCTTAGATAAGATGGTCGTGCTTCTCCAGGATGATTCAATTGACAAGATTTAATAGCAAATGGATTAGGTGGATCCTTTGTTGCGTTTCTACAACTAAATTTTCGGTTGACATCAATGAAAAAAGCTTCGTTTCTTTTTTTTGACTTGTCCGCAGGTCTTAGGCAAAGGGGATCCTATTTCACCTCTTCTGTTTATCTTAGTAGGTCAAGTGCTCAGCATTATGTAGGATAAGGTAGAGATTGTAGGTCTTCTTGAAGGTACTCAAGTCGGGGCTAATAGAGAAATGGATTTCACATGCTCAATTTGCTGATGATACATCGCTTTCTTCCACGGTGAGCATTGATATATGCATTAACTTGAGAGTTATTCTTTCCACGTTTTAGGCGGTTACTTGATGGAGGGTCATTTGGGAGAAATGCAAATTGATTTGTAATAACTTGAATGAAGCCCAAAAGATTCGGATGCAGAATAATCTTCAACATGCCGTGGGCCTCTTCACCAATCATATATTTGGGCTTACCACTGTCGGACAAAGGGGACCAAAAGTAAAGATTGGCAGTGTATGGTTCATAAGGTGTAACAAAAAGTTGCAGAGTTGGAAAAGCAGAACGCTCTCTTCAAGAGAGAGAGAGAGAGAGAGAGAGAGAGAGAGAGTGTTGTCAAATATTGTTCTAAAGAGTATTTGTTTGCTTTTCTTTTCTATTTTGAAAGTTCTTAAGGGTATCCGTAACGAGTTGAAAAGTATTAGAGCAAAATTTTTCTGACAAGGTATTGATCATGGAATGCGGGGTCGCGACTCGGACTTGATCTGGTCGGTTTTTGGGTCGACCAACCCGATACCGACCCCGAGACCTCGACCCCGTAAATATTTTAAATTTATTATTTTATTAATATTTTTTGCAACTCCGACCCGACTCGAGTCTCGACCCGGGTCAATTTTGGGCTCAACCGACCCGATCCCGACTCCCGACCCCACCTACCTTGGTACTGATGATAAGAAGGGTCTTCGTTTCTTAAAGTGGAATCATGTGTGAAGATCTACTATGGAATGGGGCGTTGGTCTCATCCCATTAGAAGTTATGAACATAGCCTCATTAACTAAGTGGTTGTGGAATCTGAATTCCAAGTATGGCATCAGTGTAGATGATGCGTGGATCAAGGATTTTTCTAGATATATTTATACGTATAACTAATTACGAGTATTGACATGTAAAAATCTCATAAAATAACGTCTTTAAATGTTTTATATGATTCGAAACAAATTCTTCTTTGTGCCATGGGACCAAACTGTGGACAGGGTTCCATTTGGATCCCTGTAAAAGGAAAATCATTGAAAACCACTTACATTGCATATGATTTTCAGATAATTTGAAATCTTGATGGCCTCATTTGGTTGCACTGAAATATTTTTTCTAAGAGATCATCTATCTTATTCAAATATTTAGAAATTATGTTGTTAGAATATTGTGTTATAATATTTTTTATTACATAGTTTATAAAAATATTATTTTAGTCGATAAAGCATGCTTCTGATATTTACCAACTTGAATTATAAAAATATAATAATTAAATATAAAAAATTATTCAATAAAATATTTACTTATTTTATTTGATAGCATATAAAAATAAATCGTGTTAAAAGGGATTACATGCGATAACATTTTCACAATATATTAAAATATGATCTATTATTTGATTTATGTAAAAATATAATTGAAAATGCTTAAGCCTATCTACAAGTATAAAATAAAAAATATTTACTAAAATAAAATTTTATCTAATCATATAAATTTTAAATAAAATGTTTTAAAGTAACTTACACTTGATAAAATTGATGATATTTATTTAGAAAGAAGATATTTTATTTAACAAAATAAAATTTTCAAATCAATTTACCGAGGGTTACGGAAAACGGCATCCGCTGTTCACACATATTTTACGTGTAACCAAATATGACTGTGAGGACATTTTCCGGAAAAGTACTTACATGCAGGTTTCCAAGACAAACAAACGGCCAACGGATCCGGGCTTAACTTAAAATTAATTCTTATTTTTTCATCCGACTAATGAGCAACGGTTCGTTCGAAACCTAATCGGTTAACGGATCCGGGACGCCCGACCCAACAGAGCAACGGCCAATGTTGCGCTGACGTGGAACCCCCGAAATCCAGCAACAACTTCATTTCATCCTCCATAGTCCATCCCCCCCTCTCTCTCTCTTCTCGGCACGTCTCCTCCGCAGCATGCTCTGCGCACCGTTCTCCCTTTCCCGTTACTCCATTTTGTTCCTTGGGAGATGGCGACACAGCGCGCGAGCCTGGGACGGCAGAGCTATGGCTGCCTTTCGACGTATCTCCTCCTCCACGAACGACCGCCCAGCTTCAGTAAGCTCTCACACCCTATAGTAGATTACTTCCCCGCTGTCTCCACGATTCACTTGTTCTGGTTTCGACTGTGCCATTTCTTTGTCCCTGTTCTCGTTCTCGCAGCCAAATCTCGCAGCTAATCCTTCGCGATTTCTCGCTGTTCATGTTGTCCACGTTCCGTGTGGCAGCTCGACTATGATGCTTCCGGAGAGCTTCTGGGGCTTGAAGTGGATCTGCAACCTAGGTATGACACCCCGTTACTTAGATCTGTAAATCACGACCATTGACCAACGTTCTTTGTGGAACAACGCAACGGAGGACATTCGCATTCGCCTATTCTGTTACGAGGATTCTTCACTGGGAGGTCGTAATGTATGAAATATTAATGCTTTCATGTATCCTATTTTACGGGTGATTTATTTTTTGTGGTTCTTTTTGGTCAGTACAATTCAGTTATTAAGACTAAACCAGAATTGCCACCACTTTTATCCACCTTGAATTTTTTTTTCTTATCAAACTTCTTGACGCAGAAATGCCTCTTCTAGCCAGCCGAAACTTAGATCCTGGTTTGGGCCTAATGGTCAATACATCAGAGAGTTGCCTTGTCCAAGTTGCAGAGGCAGAGGATATACACCTTGTCCAGAGTGTGGGATAGAAAGATCCAGAGTTGACTGTTCGGAATGTGACGGGAAGGTGCTTCTTCATAACATTCCACTTTATCTTTTTGTGCCTTATCACACTTCCTTTGCAAGTTGCTTGTTAAATGCCCTAAAAATGCTTTCTGACATTCAACACGTTATTGATACTAAGTAAATTTAAGAGACAGATTCAAGAAACAAGTGTAACATTTGCGTTGTTTAACCATACTGATAAATTGAACTGTTAAAGGAACTTTTGCTTATTTAACGAATAATCAGATGCCCAAGGCTGATTTATGTTCTTAAAACTGAAAATTTGTTGTTTGTACTCTTGCCTGACCTTATGTACTAATTCTATTCATAATGATTCCCAGGGTCTTAAGACTTGTCAAAAATGCCCTAAAAGTGCTTTCTGACATTCAACACATTATCGATAAAAAGTAAATTTAAGAGACATATTTAAGAAAAAAGTGTAGCATTTGCGTTGTTTAACCATACCGATAAATTGAACTGTTAAAGGAACTTTTGCTTATTCAACGAATAGTCAGACACCCAAGGCTGATTTATGTTCTTAAAGCTGAAAATTTGTTGTTTGTACTCTTGTCTGACCATATGTACTAATTCTATTCATAATGATTCCCAGGGTCTTAAGACTTGTCAAAAATGTCTTGGAGATTGCGTGATATGGGAAGAATCAATTGATGAGCAACCATGGGAAAAAGCTCGGTCCTGGTAAAGCTCAGTCCATTCTTGATCCACATTTGCTACATCAGTTACTCATGGCCAGCTCAATTATGATTGACCTTATCATGTCATCTAGATGTTTTATATATGTTGATATTTTTTGTGGATCCTTAGCATTCCAAGTTTATTTTGGTTCATTTAACTGCAAAAAGGATTGGAATTTTGAGGAAGTTTATGTGCACACCCTCGAAATATCTTTAGATATGCCCTGCAAAAATGGTGATTAGATTGTACACCACCTCCTTTCTTAAAATTTTACAACTTTATACCTACAATAGTTTGCTTTGATTTGTTTGAGATAAATATTAAGGAATTTTTACATATTAGTCCTCTGAGTTATTTATATTTTTAAATACATCTTCATAAAACTTAATATTAGTAAAATTTTTGAAAGATTATGTTTTTGAAGAATAATTAGTGCTGCCTAAAAACACAAAAAATGCCATTGTTCAATTCTAATTTTTAATTTTATTGAAAAAATACTCACTTTTTGAGAGAGATAAAGAGGGTGTAGGAGAGAGAAGAGAGAGATAATAACTAAGAGCAGTATTTTTGAGGTTTTTTGGCGGCAAGGACTTACTAGGATTTTCAAATTTTACGTTGAGATATTTAGAAATACAAATAATTATAGGGATGAATATTTTAAATCATATAGTTAATCATGCTAAAGTTGGCAAACCAAACTATCTGTTTTTTTAACCCCATATTTATTTCTTGTTAAAAGCATTTTTCTTCACCCACTTCCATTTCTAGTCTTGTCTCTTTCCTCCAGGATTACCATCCATCAATCATCCTTCACAACCTGCTCTTCTTTCTTATATTTATCTCTCCCCTTCTCCCTTCTCTCACTGCTCTCTCCTTTCTCCACCCCTGATCATAGGACATCTAGATTTGCTGAACCTTATGTGCTTGAGGAAGTGAAAGTCCTTTGTGCAATAGTAGCATCTTTAGTACCCATTATGTAGGCAACACCTACTTTAGCTGAGGCTGAATTTGCTAGGATCAAACAATCTTGATAAAGGATTGCCATCTTGCATCTTGATTTTATCTTGGAGGGATTGAAGAGAAAAGATCTCTAAAGCATGAATCGAAGTACAAGTCTACAATGTCACAAAATCTTTTTAAAAGAGGACAAGGCAACTGAGATTCAAAACTATACCAAGCTTTGACAAGGAGAACCAAAAGTGAAATATATGGTGGGTGAACTATTGTCAAATTGGATTATAGATTCATATCAAATGGTAGGGAGAAGGGATATCTTTGAAATATCTAGAGATTGATGTAACATCTCAAGTAAATTATACCAATGCAGTCATAAAAAATGTTAATTTATAAAATTGTATTAAACAATAATGTCTAGTTAAGTCTTTCGATGCATGCAATAATGGAGTTATCAACGCATGAAACAAACTTAACAAGGCCATCTAATTGATATAATAATAGAAAAGAGAATGAGAGGCAATATGAATGATATAGACAATTTGTACCAACATGAAGCTAAGAAGTTAGAGGTAGTAGTAATGGAATTTAAGGGACCAAGGTACCATATAGATACGAGTCGTTGCCAAAGATTGCAGGATCCGGAATCAGTAACTTAAAAAAATTGATTCCGATTTTGATCTGTTCCTGACCGATCTGGCCAATTCCACCGGGACTTTTTTCCGGATCAGTCATCCGGCCGAGAATCCAATTGGCAATGGCTGATCTGATCCAGGAATTGGCCAATCCTAATCCGGATCGTCCGATTCCGTAATTATGGTTGTCACAGTGATTTCGTCTCTTGGGGATGTAGAAAGATATAAATTTTTGGAAAACCTTGAGAGATTCTATTCCATTATCTAGACTGTGATCAGTGTGGCTGAATTGGCAAAGCCTGCTTGAGATCAAATGATCCATAGCCTATACAGGCCGATCAGCCAGCCAATTAATGGCCAAGAGCTCGACTATGCATGTCTCCTGGCTGATTACAGCCTCTCCTGGATCAGATAGATCAGCTGTATCTTCCTGGCAGGGTGCTGATGATATCCTGCTTTTCTTGTCTTTCTTTCTTCTCTCCCACAGTCACATGACTAACACTTCCACCCCATCTGTCCCCCACCCTCTCTCTCTCTCTCCTTCCTCCTTCCCTCCTCTTCCTCACTTTACAAATCCCTTTCTCACTAGTGACCGTCCCTTCCTGTCTTTTACTTTCTCTCCATGCTCTCTCCCACTCTCTCCTTACAACATTGGATCACCGGGGCAAGCAACCATCCCTCTCTTTATTTGAAGAGTTAAGATCAGATCTCGAATAAGACAGATGCCTTCAAGGTTAGTGGCTAACAAATCTAAATTCTAATTCTTATGAGCATAATTTTGATGACTTTAGTGCTACTTTTTTTTTTTTTGAGAACAAACCCTGCACTCCTTCCTGCCACTCCTTTAGCAACCCAGTAGCCATGCCCAGCCTCTGCAGCTGCCAGTGCTCTTTCTACCCTCGTCTATACACCCCTCTGGAACAGTTGCATATGGAAGCACTGATGGCCTCCTCCTAGCCCATTGTTCCTCCCTCCCTGCAAGAGGCTGCTTAGCCTGTGAAATAATATATATATTTATATAGATCTCGTATTGTTGATATTGTTTTGAGATTCTTGGAGAGAGATAGAGATAGAGAGAGATTCTTGGGAGATCTCGAGAAATTTTTGAGAGATTGTATTCCATATTTTGGAGTGATCTATCTCTTGGATAGATCTTGTGACCCCCACCCTCACTCCCTTATCTCTTGTAATCTGCATCCTTTATTTCAACTTCCATTGTTGAGCAGCCTTAAAAAGCCTTAAAAAACCCAATGATTAAATGAGCCAAGACTTGATAGTGAGAGACTATTCATAAAAGATATCAATGAACCGGTTTCACCTGCAGAGATACTAAAAGTTATGCTCTATCTGAATCATGGAAGCCATCTCGGCGAGATCTCGGTCTCGCCAAGGGGGCCGAGAAACGAGATCGCCAAGATCACACCTCATGTAGCCTGGTCCGCGACTACTTTGCGCCCCCTCGTTTATGATAGTGTAAACATATTAATATATCTCACTATCACTTATACCTATCACATAAAAAATGTGCTACAAGTTTAATACCATATTAGTATTTAAATAAGATTGTATACAAGTTTTAATCTTTTAGAAACACAAAGATCATCTTTTTGGTATTGAGAGTACTTTGTAGTTGTTCATTCACACAGTTGATGTATAAATGTGTTATATATTTTCATATAAATTCATTGATGTACTCCTATCTTTATAAGATATTATGTTATGTTTCATACATATATACATTTTGATCCGAGAATCCAAGATCCGATCTCTCGAGATTTTTTCGAGATCTCTTCTCTTTCACCCCCCCCCCCCCCGAGATGAAGTCGAGATCTGTTGTGAGCTATCAAACTTCAATTGGTAGATTAGGAGAAACTCATGCTAAGCATTTTCATAAAACGAGAACTTTTATCGTCTCCTACTTTTTATAAACATAAAACACTTTTTTTTATGTTGGCTTGCTCTGAATCGGAGCGCTGGAACTGTGGATCTGATTCATATTAAATTGCCATATCTGCAGCTCTCCAATAAAAGTTAAGGAGGATGATGAAGTCGACAATCTCGAGATAAAAGTCACTCCTTCTAGAAAATCTAAGCGTGTGTATCAATCCCCATCTCCTGAAGTTGGCCTAAAGATAAGCAAGTCACTGAGAGTTAGTTCCTTTTGCTTAACCTTTTACTTGTTATTGTACATTCACACATGTTTGTGCAACTTTACTAGTTCTTTTTTTGTTTTAGTTGTGCATGAAAGTCATTTATACTGAGAATGTTTGCATCTCATTAAATAAGCTTAAATATACAATTTAGGCCTCACGTATTTTTATTTTATTTTGACAAGGGAATACCATCTTTTTTCAACATTCCTTTATAGAAGTCAGATAATCATAAATGTCTGAGGGGATATGGTGATGCTCATATTTGGCAAATTTATTCTTGCATAGTTTTCATGGCGATCAAGGTGACCAAGGCAATGTAGTATTGTCTTGTCGCTTAGGCGATAATGCAAGGCATTAGGCAACACCTTTTTTATATTTAAATGATATAATAAAAAATATATGAGTGAAATGTTTTATAAAACATAATAAATAGCTATGATAACATGTAAATCAATTGACGATGTGTAAGGGCATAGATCAATGGATTAAATAACATAAATATTTGGTTAGAACTACTATGTTAGGTTAATTTTAATACTTGTTTTGTAGAATAATTAGTAAATATCTATGATGTTATTTAATTCTAATTATTATTCCATCAAAATATCTATTTATAATCAAATTAAATATTATAATTAGTTATTTTTAGTTTAAATTCACTCAATTAAGTGATAATGATACTTAATTAGCATTATTTATTCCTAATTTAGACAAAATATGTAATATGATGGTCATGATATGATAGAGATGTATTTGCTATAAGTCAATCATATTTGATATGATTCGATATTTCTTGAAATATCTTATTCAATTAATTGTTATATCTTTCGTAACTTTCCTCTCAGTATAATGTAATGAAGTCTTTAATCACAAACAACGATGATTGATTCATGATGAGATCAATCATCCAGATGTATGTGATCTAAACATTTATGGTTGTAGGATCCTCAAGACATGATATTAAGAATTCAGATAGACTATCATCTATATGTATGTGATCTAAACATTTATGGTTGTAGGATCCTCGAGACGTGACATTAATAATTCAGATAGATTAGTGTATGTGATATCTTCTCATAAGAAGAGAGTGATCGACCTCATTTGTTGTTAGTATGGAGATATTAAGATACACATATATGTTATCATTAGTGAAATGAGCTCGTTGAACCGATTTAACTTAGAAATCTAAATGATATCTTACCTTATTAACTATCGAGGTTTTGTATCGTCTTGGTTGTATAGTTGAACATTTGACTTGAGTTATCAAAAATGTTTTATTGGGTATGTCTTATGTTTTAACTATTGACTTATGAATTATCGGTATGATGGTATAATACAATTAATAGATTGAGAACAAGAAAAACTTGGTGAAAGTAATTTATTAGACAACAGGGGATCGTTTACTTTCGGTAAGTGAGGAAGAATGTCTTATAGGATAATACTTAAATTTTTGACTATGGTAGAGAGAATAAATGAAAAATAATTCAAATTGATTTGATTCCGAGTACAAGTTCCTAAAGTGTCTGTATATTAAGGGGTTGATAGTTGATGCTGTACTCTTATCTGTCTGGGACATTTGATGAACGATAGTTTATATTTGTGTAATAATTGATGGTGAAAATACTTAATGGAGATGTGATCATCTCTAAAGTTGTTTGGTATCACATGGTGTGGCTACGGAAGAAGTTTATATGGATATCGCTATAGTCGTGCACTTAGATAGCTTAGATAGCGTAGATATGCTTGCTCGTCTTTGGTCTTGAAGGATTGATTGAATTCTGTGAAGGTATATTTGAATTTGTTTGAATTTGGTTCTTGCTAATGCTGTTTGGTTCAGATCGAGACAACGAAATTAAAATATAAGGAATCGACATTTTCGTTGCCCATAGAACAATTCTTTATTGATAGAGCACCTTGTTGTCTAGGCGACGCCTTGAAAACACTAAATGCTTGCATAGTCTAGGAAACATTTTGCCATAGGGGCCACTACTACTATGTTTCTTAGCATACTACATTTTTTTGTCAAGGAGTTGGAAAATGTCCATCTTCTATCTCTACATTCGATTGATGTTCCTATCTCTTGTTTTTTTCTCCTAGCTACTAACATGTGGAAAAAGTTGGGAAATAGAGGCATGAGCAAGAAATGAGAGCCGAAGAATGGGGTTTAAAACTTGAACAATTTTATCTTTTGAGAAATGAAAAAATGTGAGAAATGGAGCAAGAAACAAAGGTGGTAGAGTTTTTTTTTAAAGATTTCATTTTTACAACAAAGACTAGTTGTGCTTCTTGCAAAAGATTGTAAAGTTATTCTTAATAAAATTTTAACATGTCAATGTAGGTTAGTAATTTTATATGTTTAGATTAAAAGACAAATAAATGTATTTGAATTTTTTTTTTGGAAAAAATAATGGAAAGTAAAAGGAATGGAACAACAAACATTTAAAAATGAGCTTACGATAAATAATTAAAAAGTTAGACTTAAAAATCAAAACCATGTGGATGAACGGGGCTACAAAATTATAGGGTTAGAAAAAGCATTTTGAGAGTTAAAAAGATATCGTCTATCTAAAAAAGAGATACAATGGTGGAATGGAGAAGTGTAAAAGATGATAAAAGATAAGGGAGATTGATATAAAAGATTGCTCAAGTGTGATAGGAATAAAGTTTATGGATAATTTATAATAACGAAAAATTAGGCAAAAATTATTGTTGGTTAAACAAGTGATGAAACTTTCCAAGAGATGAATGAGAAACTAGGAATTAAGGAAGGCAAAAAGTATATTTATAAATTAGTAAGGATGAGAGAGTGAGAGAGTTAATCTTTAGATTTTAACCAAGTTAGATGTACCAGGAATAATGAAGAAAATATTTTGATTAAAGATGACCACATTAAAGAAAGGTAAAAAGTTAGTTTGATATACTTTTAATGACAGCTTTGCTAGAAACAGAATATATGGAGAATATGACAAAAAGCATATTAACCCCATTAGTATCTTTATAGAAGAATCAAATTTTTACAAGTTAAGGAGACGTTGAAGAGGATGAAAACAAAAGCATAAATATGTTATCCGAGGCGTGAGGCACCTGAGGCGAGGGACCCGGCATCTCGCCTCAGGCGCCTAAGGCGGGCACCTGAGGCGTTTTGAATATTTTAATAATATTTTATTGTAATAATGATATATGTGATATTAAATAATTGAAAAAATACATAAAAATATGGAATCATTAACTAACAAGAGTGACAATTAAATATAACATTAGAAAGAGGAATACAACCATACAACAAGAAAAGAATACAACCATGCAACCAAACATTTCTAATCAAATATGTGCTAAATGAAATAACCAAGCGAATAAAAAATAAACAAAAAAAATCACCTTTGCACAGACCCACGACAGCAGCGGCGTCGAGCCGTCGACAGTTTCCGGCGACGTCCAACTGCGGCAGAGACGTTGTCCGACAGAGAAGAGGCGGTATCCGACGCCTGCAGCGGCGTCTAGCAGCAACGACAGTAGCGTTGGCTGCTTCCGGCATTGGCGGTGGTGACAGCGGCTGCCAGTCGCGTCGAGGGAGGCTTCCGGCGGCGTCGAGGACGGTGGCGGCATCTGCTGGAGGCGGCGACGTCAATTGCGGCGTCGACTGAGGCTTCCGGTGGCGTCAAGGGCGGAAACCGGCGGCATCGACTGAGGCGACGTCAACCGCGGCGTCCGACAGCTGCGGCGGTGGCGGCGGCGGAAACAGCTTCCTGCGGCGGCGGCAACAGAAGGAGAGGGGGGAACCCTGGTTCCGTCGGGAGGCTTGCGCGATGGGGAGAGAGAGAACCGAAGGGTGGGGGGGACGTTTAAGTTAAACGGATCCGGTTCTTACCGGATCCGGTTCTTACCGGACAGGGGGAAGAGGCGGGCGAGGCGCACAAGGCGCCCGAGGCGCCGGAGGCGTTCGCCTCAGGCGAAATCGGTCAACGCGAGAACCGCCTCGCCTCGCCTCACCGCCTAGGCGGTTGAGGCGAGCGCCTCTAACTACATACATAATAACCCCATTAGTATCTTTATAGAAGTACATAAATATTTGGAAGATTTAGGGATGAGTTAACTTGATTTTTTGACAAAATCGTGATCTCTAAGAGCTACATGAATGTAAAAAAAGTATCATTATATCTATTTAAAAAAAGGATACACAAGATTTCTCAAATTATAGGGAGATCAAGTTCATGAGTCATACTATGTTTTTATGAAGGAGAGTCTTGGAACAACCATTATGATGTAATACAAATGTTTTAACCAACCAATTTACATTTGTGATTGATTGGTCTACAATCAAAGTTGTTTTTCTTTTTAGAAATCTAATGGAAAAATATCACAACATGAAAAAAGATTTACATACTGTGTTTAATGATTTGGAAAAAAAAACTCATGATACATGTTCTAGAGAGATTTTATGATTGGTGTTAGAGTTACAAATGGTGCTGGTTAAGTATATACAAGTGATAAAAGACATGTTTGCTGAAGCAACCACCTGCTCTTGCATAGTTAGAGGAGAAACAATAGATTTTTTATTTCAATTGGCTTAAATCAAGAATCTGCAATTGGCTTAAATCAAGAATCTGCAATAAGTCCTTACATATTTGCATTAGTACTTTTTTTTGAAGATGACAGAGCCGCCATTCTTTTATAAGCTAAAAATATTATGAAGAATCACGCAGTGAAAGAAAGAATGTCCCCTCCTCTGCCAAGATAGTAAGGGAAGAAGACCTATCTAAGAAAATCCTTCCAACAAAAGAACTTGGAAGAAAGGATCTTAGCATTTCGGAAATTCACAAAATGAAAACATCCCATAAGATAATGCTCTGGCTTCCAATCTAATGGGGAAAAATCGCAATTTTTCTTCTCTACATAGTCCAAAGGAAAGCTGGGAATGTCAGCTTACAAAGTGCCTTCTTCAGTCCTCCAAGCATCAGATTGGTTCCAATCACTGTAAAGCTAACATGAGACGTGATGATCAACCCATTCCAGAGGCACAATCTTGAAGAATACATTCCTGTTGAGTTTATGATTCCATGTTGCAGAAACACGTGGTTGATATCTTCCTTGTACCTTCTACAAAAGATACAACAAGCTAGCCTCTACCTAGGTAAGATTGCAGAGAAAGTCTCTGGTAGGTAGACACTTACACAAGTTTCCAGAGGAAAATTCTGATTCTTTTAGGAAGTAGCGGATCCTAAATCTCCTTCCACTGCCCTGTTTCACACCCCCCTTATTGTAACCGTGAGCAAGCTGACTTAATTGAGAAGCCCTAGGTTCCATTGGACTGGTCATGTTTTCACAAATTGATTTTATGCCTGCAGATGTCTCAGTAAACGAAAGATAATCACCAATCTCATGATTCCTGAGATTTCTCCTGAAAGTAATGTTCCATCCTAGTTCTAACTCAAAGGAATTCCTGAAGGGTTCAATTATAGCATTTTTGTTATGGTCAATATCATAGAGCTGATGTTATAAGACCGCTAAAGAAGAATTTCCTATCCAATGATCTTCTGAAAAACAGGTCATAATAGAATTAGTTATCTGGAAGAAGCTACAGTTGTGAGCAATTTTCCAAATTGCTAACATTCTGGATGTATCTTAAATCTCTATCTCTCTTTTAAAAAATTACCTCCTGAGAAGTATTCAGATCTTATGATATCAACCGTAGCCATTTTGTAGGTAAAACATTGTTTAGAAAATCGAGGGACAGAAGATCAGACCTGTTTTCTTTAATTTTCTTGCTAATATAGTTTTTCAAGCAATAAGATGAATTAACAAATAATATTCAAGATTATTTACCAATACCATGCTGTATGATTTTATGGACAACAGTTTATTAGTAGATGAGACACAATGAGTTAATAGAATGATAGAACTGTGGAGAAATGCTTTTAAGACGAAAAGTTCCAAAATAAGTAGAACTAAGACAAAATTATGTGCATGGTATTTAGTTTGGGTGGAGTAGTATTATTGCAAAGTACTCAATTTAAGTATCTTGGGTCAATTATCCAAAAACATGGAGAAGGTGACAATGATGTTAACTGTAAGATTTAAGCAAGATTGATGAATTAGAAATTAGTTACAGGGTTCGATGGGATATTGTGATTCTGAGATTTCACTAAAATTAAAAGAAAAGCTTTATTGTATAACTATAAGTCCTGTATTGTTGTATGGTAGTAAATGTTGATAATGGAACAACATATTTCTAAATTAAGTGTTGCTAAAATGAGAATATTAAGATCAATGTGTGGTCATACTAAATTAGATATAATACATAATGAATATATTAGAAAAAATACGAGAGTAATGACAATTGTAGACAAAAAGTGAGATTCAGATGATTTGGACATATGAAGTGTAATAAAAAAGGACATGGTAGATCTAAGTTAATGTTGGACAAACAATTTTCAGATTTTTTTAATTGGGTTCAGATTAAATCCAGCCCAAATCTTATTTGGACAAATAATGCTCAAATCCCCACATTTAGCCCATTGTTTGGGCCCAACTCAATTACCAATGTGCAGTTGCCTACCCCATTTTCGCAATTGATTCTTCTTTCTATTAAGGGTCAATTTTAACCCATATTAATGTCAATGTTGCAGCACCCTTTCCACACACTTGATGGGCTAAATTTTAGTCTTGAAAGAAGCCTATTGCGATGGCTTTTCTTTAACCCATCTGGTCTCCACAGTGCAACTTGCCAGGGGCATCCCTAAATAAACCTCAATCAATTCAAATTAAATCTGAAAATAAGCTTTGAACCACAAATTGGATCAAATCCTCACAAAAAATGAAACTAACTTCAAAATGAACTCAACTGACCAAAAATTAAATTAAGCCAAATCTAATCCAAATAACATACACCCAAAACAAAAGATCTCACTGTTGACACCCAAATTTGTGGAAGAAAAGAACATGAACAAAATGAAATCGATTTCTGAAAAAAAGAAGAGAATAAAAAAAAGGGGAAAAAGAAATGGCATGTCCGGTACCCCCAAATCTGGTCTATGTACAGCATATACATGCACCATAAACAGACCCCCTAACAGGACCCTGATCGGCCCAATTCAGTCCACCTGCAATGCCCATCGACAAAGCCCAGAATGGGACTCCAATTGACCCAATTCGGCCTGCTGAAAGGCTCATTTGCGGCCCACCCAGAAGGCCGATTTACGACCTCAAGACAGGTCATCATCATCTACTCCACAGGCCTGTTCAAAATGGGCCGGACAGTCTTCTAAGTGAGCCAAGGAAGCAGCCCGCGGGTCTGCTCAAAATGGGCTCGACAGAAAATAGAAAGAGGATTTTGTTGAATAAAGGCAGGATGTCGGACGAAAGAAGTGGGAGACCTGGCTTGGGATATTGACAGGCTATGGAGTCCCAATCGGTGTCTGATTCTGGATATTATGGAAGCTCCGGATCCTACTCGGAAACAACTAAGGCAACGGTCGATCTCCTTTCGAAATTCGGGGGGGGGGAGAATATGGGAAGTTCTGAGTCCCTCTCGGACCCGGAACCACCTTCCTAACCAAAGACGGAGCCCTCCCGACGCATATAAAAAGCCGTCCGGTGCGCACAGCGCAGGGAGGAGAAAAATTTTTGAGACAGAGACGGACGGAGCGGAAGGACAGAGCGAGAGAAAGAGGAGTCGGAGAGGTTACTAGTCCTCCTGCGACTTGGTGGAGCCTGCCTTCTTCTGCTTCCGCCATCTCCTTCTTCTTCCGCCGGCCTTTTCTACAGCCGGACGCCGCAACCTCCGCAGCAAGTCGCCGCGGGTGCCGTAGAAGCCAGAAGCCCCTCCTGTTGCTGCCGGTGAGAGCCTCCCCCTCTTCCCCTAGGGCCGACGTCCTCCTCTCTTCCCTCTGCCGGCGCCGTCGCCGTCGCCGTCGAACAAAGCCAGAAGCCTCCGGAGGACGCCGCGATGCCGTCGGGTGCCGAAGAAGTGTCGAGCGGACACTGTAGCCGGCGGGAGAAATATGTCTCCCGAACCATATGCCACGCTGGATAATGGTGGGGCCCGCCGGGAAAGGAAAACGCAAAAAAGAAGAAGAAGAAGAAGGGCGCGACCGGGCGAAGCCGGCCGCCCCTGCGGAGGTGGACCGCTGGTCCGGGACAACAACCCGGCCGGTCCAAACAGTACCGGGCCCCCAGCCGGCTAAAGCACAGTGCCCTTTGCGCACAAGCGCAGGGGCCCTTTTCAACAAAAAAAAAAGATTTTAAAACAAACAAAAACAGTGAAAATTAAATAAAAAAATACATTTAATTCAACAAACCGGACTAGTTGGGGGGTCGACTAACCATCCGCCCCTACGTCTCGGCTTAACTTAAAAGAATCCAAAATTCGGACTAGTTGGGGGGTCGACTAACCATCCGCCCCTACGTCCTTAAGATGGATATACAAAGGTCTATAAAAGACCCCAATGTCTTACCAAGTTCACCAAGCTATGCAAGGTTCAAGCATAATCAATATGCTGTCATGCCGGTCATATGTTAGTGAAATCATCAAAAAAAAAATAGTGGGGGATGCCCATAAGTCTATCAAGACCGGGTACATGCCGCCCATGGATCGATAAGTTTATTAGGGACTCAAGAGACTGATTTTCCAGTCAAGTTGCAAACTGTCTCATGAAAAAGAGTGGAAGGAAATACCCAGAAGTCTGTGGCAGACCGGGTGTATTCCTTTCAAAGGATTGACTGCACCATACTCATCAAGAGTTGAGCAAGGATATTCTCAAAACATGTCAAAGTTGAGAAGTTGTATTTTCTGGACTATGAACGTCCAAGACAGACATTCGGGGACTGTACTTTTGATCTATATCATTGAAAGGAGTCAATGATCTCATTGATCCGATGGGATGTCAAGCACTTAAAAAAAAGAAAAAGAAAAGAGAGAAAACAGAATACAAATCTGTAATTGAACTTGGAATCCGGTCAAATTCTGTCCAATCCAGTTCTGATTTACGAACAGAAATTTAACCCTATAAGTCACACATTCCGTAAGGAATCTGAAAAATTGAAATTCTGAGATTTGAAGCAAGCAGAAAATTGCAGAAGAACAAAATCTGAAAATCTGGAACTCAAGCCGCAGCTGGGAATTTGATGTCCGGATTGCTGCAGAATCTGGAAGCTGAAAATTTGAAGAGGAATCCAAAATCTCCAAATTCGGAATGGTGCAGAATCTGAAATCTGGATTCATGTGCAGAACCGCCATTTAAAAAAAAATCTGAAACCAGATTTAGATCTGAAACCCCCCCAAAAAAATCAGAAATTAGAACCTGGAAACCAGAAGCCAGAACCTGTAGAATTCAGAATCTGAAATTGATGTGCAGAATTTGTGAGAAACTGAAATCAGCGGGAGATCCGAACTAAAAAAGTCTGCAAATCTGAAATCTGGGGATTCAAATCCGAATTTCAAAGATCCAAAAATCTGAACTTCACAAGGAGCTGAGGCCTGTAAAAATCTGAAAATCTGAAGTTTAATAAAATCTGAAACGTGTAGAATTTGAGACCTGGAGCCTGCAGGCAATCAACCCAAACTACTGAACAAATCAAATTTCTCATGTCTGAACAATTTAAGTCACAAAACCCATGCTCTGAACAAGAGGAAAATCTGTAAGATTTGTAGAGGTCTGGGCGCATAAAGCTTGAACTCAAAACAAAAACCAGATAATAAATCAAGTCACTAAACATAAAAAGGAACCCCAACCTGTTCAAAAACAAACCTGTCCAAATCAATTTTAATCAAAACCAAACTAAATTCAAACTCAAATCAAATCTTAAAACAGATTGTCTCAAGCTCAAACCAAACCAAATCAATTCAATTCAAATCAAATTCAAACAAATTAAGTGCTTGCATTCCATCAAGTTTTTGGGATTGTTTTCTCCTATGTCCATATGTGTGTGTGAATGTTTATTGTGGATGCATTGTTTTCTATTTTCATGGATTGCTATGATGCTTAATCAAGGGTATTCGAGTAATCTCGATGTAATTAACGTCGGATCTTCGCACCATCCGACGGGGAGAGGTCAAAATCAATTTTCAAAGAACCTAACAACCTCAAATTATAATTTTATAATATCATTGACCCTAGTTAGTACTTTTATGGAATACCATCTAATTTCCTAATAAGTCAATGCTAAGGTCTAATCAAATCTAATCAAAATTCAAAAGGAAAATGAATTTCTAAAAATATTTAAAATCTTTTTAGATTTTTGAGGTTACATCACTCACTTAAAAATTTAAAACAGAACACTTAATTTGAAACAAATAAGGATCCTTAATTAAACTTTAACCAATCCAAACCTAACCTTAAATATTCTCAAAGATGAAAGTCACAATTTATAAACAAATCAAATCCCCCAAGTCAAACTCAAATAAATTTTAACCAAACAAATTCAACTCAAATCAAACTGAACATAAACCAATAAGCAACCCATGAACAAAAATCCAATTTCCCAAACAAACTTAAATCAAACTAAATTCAAAACACATCAAGTGTTTGTATTCCATCAAGTTCATGAAGCCATTGCTCCCATGTGTTTATTTTTGTGGATGTATGTTTTCTATTTCATGGATTGCTATGGCGGATATTTAAGAGTGTTTGAATGGTTGTTTGATGTATTAACATTGGTACTTCGAAAGTCCGATAGGGAGATGTCAAAATAAAATTTTAAAGAACTTAACAACCTCAACATATATTTTTATACATATCAATGACCTAGCTAATACTTTTATGGAATATCATTTATTTTCCTAGTAATCAATGCTAAGTCTAACAAACCAAAATGAATTTCCAAAATTTTTAAATTTTAAATGTTGAGGTTACATTAGTTAACTTGGTGGAGATCCAATATGATTAGGATAATTTAAATCTCTGAAGAAATAACTCTAGGATAATTTAAATCTCTGAAGAAATAACTCAAAATCAGTGAGTAGATATGTTTGCAAGGTGGATAAATGTCTCTTCAACAGTGTGGCATCCTTTTTGGAAGACGGTTGAGTTTCCCCTTCCTTTGTTCAGCTCTTAAATCCCTGAACTTTTGTAGTCTCGTTTCTGTAGTGGCCCAATTAAGACTGATTGAATGGAAACTCCTTGAGCGGATGAAAGCACTTTGAGCAATGGGGCTTCGTGTCTGTTAATGAACTCTTCTTAACCATCATGAGAAGAGGATCCTTATGTCTTACCTCGAATAATTTGATATTAAAGCTTAAGTTGAGTATCACTTTTACCTGCTCCTCATTTATACTTGATTTCAGTGGAGTCACTGTCTCAAAACCCATGGAGAGCAACATATCTCTATAGGATCTTGGTAATATTTGAATATGGCAAACCATTCCTTTGATGCATTCTGCTGTTTTCTAGCTTCTGCGAATTTCATGGTTTGTCATATCTGTATTGTTTATGGGACATTAATTTTATGAAATCATTATTTATTTTTATTGTATTGGGTATTATGATCATATTGATAAAAAGCAAGAACAAAGAAGAAGAGCTCATCATACCTCTAGGAGCATGTTTGAGATACTTTCCAGTTTGAAGTACAGTTTGGATTTTAACAGGTCCTCTAGGCCTTTGGACCAAGTATATGGATATTTGGTTTGCAATCAAGAACCCTATTTTTTTGGAGCAGAAGTTTTTGTAGCCAGACACTAGAAAATGCCTACTCGTGCAATATTTACTGGTCTGCTGGAGGTTTTATAATATGTTTCCGTATCTCTCCGCCATGTCCATTAACTATATTGTCATCCTATTGTTACCATTGTTTCTAATACTGCCATACAATATTTTAGCATTTTTAGGGTGCATTTTAAATTAAATATTTGGTTTAATACTCTTATGGTTAGCTGACTGTTTGCAGAGTCTTAATGCCAAGACTGGACTATTTACTAATAGGATGAAGATTATACATCGCGACCCTATGTTACATGCACAAAGAGTAGCAGCTATCAAGGTTTGTGTACACTGATACTATAATTGAAAATGGTGTTTACTGTAGGCTTTTGAAAAGTGGTTCTCTTGTCCTTTTTATGTATAGAGAACTAAAGGAACAGCAGCAGCAAGGAAGCGGGCATCTGAATCCATGAAAGTCTTTTTCAGTGATCCTGAGAATCGCCTGAGGAGAAGTATAGCTATGAAAGTTGAGTGGTTTTATTGGAGATCATATAACTTTGCATGTTAAAGCTCAAAGCATAAACCATATACAAACAAATAAATAAAAACAATTGTCATCTCTCTGTTTCAGGCTTTTTCATTATATCCAATGGCATCTTTCTCCAGGTTGCCATGGTTATGTAAATTCTTAAGTTTCTAGACTTGTTACTGGTTCACATTTTTGAAAAAAAAATGATTCAAAATGGTGATTGTAGGACATGGTTCTGTTCTATGTTCTTGATAACTGAACCATGCTTTCTCTGGATAGTACGCCTGAATGCCCCATCTTGATGATGCGCCAGGTGAATCAGGCATCTCATAGCATCTAATTTCATTTTATTTTGCTGCATGCTACACAGAGAAGTCTATTTTATTTCGTCTATGGAATGCTTCAGTGCATATACACATATATTGAAGGTACCCAAAAGGTCACTATTTATTAAAACCAAAAGAAACAACAGAAATATAAAGGATCAGTCTATTGAGCAGGTAGCATAGACCAAGGTTGTCCCTTTATAAATATAAAGAGAATTGTTACAGTTGAAGATGCCTCCCAGAGGCAGCAAAAGACCAGTCCTTAATACCAATAGAAGTGAACTTGAGGATGCCACTAATATTTTCAACATGCTTATTGAAGACCCAGTTGTTTCTTTCCTTCCAAATGGCCCACAGGATGGCGGGAAGATAAATTTGTCACAGCTGAAGTATTAGTGATAAGCTAGAAACCTAGAACAAATGACAAAAGAATAGCAAAATTTGCATAACCTTTGATAAGATGATCAATTTTGATCTTGTAATTGTAAGCCTTGTAGCAGAATCTATCTCTATGCCTTATCAAGTTCCTACGCTTTAATTTAGAGTGACAAGTTTATTGGAGTCTCAATAATAGGTAAGCAAACCATGCTTCAATATAGACTACCGAGGGACTAATTTAGGTCGTAAGTTGCTTCCCTTTTGTTTTTAAAAGAAATGCAGCTGAGATGCCCTTGTCTCTTTCCCACCTCTTATACCTTCTTATCGATTAAATGATCAGGAAGTACTTTATATGAAAGTGTCTAGACCAACTAAACATTTTAATGATTTATAGTGTCACATGACATTTGCCACCAAAATTTTGTATAGGGACTTTCATTTTTGAGGGTGCTTAGAACCATGAATTAGTTAATTTAGAAAAACATGTACAAAAAGTCATCGCCATGTGGGAATCACAATACAGCTACACCCGGATGGTGTGAGGTTGAGGCTTCTCCAAATAATTGCCAAAAAGTACAACATGCACAAAGGTGAGGGGCCTTAATGACACACCACTCTTTTATTGTACATAAAAGGAAAGTAGAGTATCAGCTGCCAACACTTTCTTCCTTAACCATCTTTGATTTTTTTTTGTCCATGTTGCCAAGAAGATAGCTTGGGGAAACATCTATTGCTATTTTTTAATGTATATTTCTATTACATGTATAAGACCTTTTTTGTGTGTATCATTATTACATTAAAAATGTCAAGCTGCCATCGCCACCCAAACAGTAACTTAAAAGTCATTATTCTTACAGGTCATGGATCTGTCAACATAATAATGAATATGTCACCCTTACCCAATTGCCCTAGAATTACAGGCATCGTAATAATTCCCAACCAAGAACTGGAAAAAGCTAGTATGCACCATGATAATTGACTGAAGGGAATGGGAGAGGATATCCTGGAAACAAGGGGACAAAATATTTTTAATTTAGGCCAATAAATGACTAAATTATGGGGCCATTACCCTCTAATGTTAGTGTGCTTTAACATTTAGCATTTTCAAAGGCAAGGTTCTATTGTGATGCAACCATTGGAAATAAATATCCCCTTTTAAATATTATTTAATGGGATTCTCTTTCAGTGAAATAGTATTTGTTAGTATAAGATGGTAGGCCATAATAAAATAAGGATAATTTCCTCTTTTCGTTTAAAGATCATGTACAGGAAAAATTTTGTACTTTCAACTTTACTAATATTGTGGTGCACAGATTTCTTTTGCTTTGCAAATGTCATACTTGTCTTGGGCATAAATCTAGCTTACTACATTTATTTTTTTGATGTGGTTATTCTGGTAACTAACGATCATAGGTTCACTATCGCATCATCCTAGATTCTTTGAAACTGGAGGTGAGAGTTTACTTAAACAATGCCAGAAGCTTTTGTTATTGAGGAAACAATTCCTTCTTGGTAGAACTGGTTATGACATCCCTTTTTGGTTGCTTCTGTTTTTCTTCGTGCTTTTATTTGATTGTGATATTTTACCACCTTCATAAAATCTCACAGGTCAGACGAAGTTAATGCTTATGTATACATATAACCTCAACCCCCCCCCCCGTGTTAACCTCACACCCCCTTGTGTTTGTCGCAGGAGTGAGATTCCACTGCAGACACTGCGGAAAAGAGGGCCACAGAAGTCATTATTGTCCAGAACTAAGGGAAGTCTCAGGTAAGAGGCAGTTCAGATGTCGTCTGTGTGGGGTAAAAGGGCACAACAGACGGACATGTGAAAAGTCATATGTTGAGGGATCAATCACAGCCCAAAAGGTGACCAGCAAACGGAAGTGCAGTTGTTGTGGCCAAGTTGGTCACAACAGGAGGACTTGTTCGCAAATTACCCTCTCCAAGGCAAATTCTCCACACACAGAGATTTATGATGTGATCTCAAAGAACAAGAGAGCTTACTTTTGCAAGTTGTGCTCCGGAACAGGCCATAACAGCAGAACTTGCCCTGAGAAATCAAGCTCTAGTTAGGCCTGGAACAAACGAATATAAACTTGAGGAGAGCTAGCTATGTACTCACATAGGGTTTTCTTTAGCTCTCAAGTAATGAACGCAGACAATTATCTGCTTCATTCACCTCCTGTAACTTTGTTCGTTCTACTTCTACATATGGGAATGACACCCATGACCCATTGGTAGTTGCAAAAGAGTTGGACCTCCTGCATTCTGCTGTCAAAGGATGAAAATTGTGAAGGGTTGAATGCTCACATCGAAGTTAGGGGCTAGATTCTTGTCTGCCCGTGCTCTCGGTACATAAGATTTTACTGAAAAAAACTCACTTGCTTTGTCAAAATTCCTGCAGTTCGTTGTGTCAATATATCAGTTATACGTTTCTCTATGCCATTTACATGAGTAGAAGTATTTCATGGTAGACCGAAAGCAATTGGTCGTTCACGCATCATAATTCGGTGAATGGGTCTTGTTAGGAACTAAGGATTGGCTATTCCATTTCGTTTTTTTCCCTTGTTGGGTTTTTTTATCATAACTAAAAAAATATATTTTTTCTAAAGTTAGTTAATTTTGTTTACATACTTTTGATATGTTCTTGAAAAGGTATGTTCGGTAATTTTTCACAGTGAAGTTAATAATAAACCATAGTGTATTGAATTAGACAGATAAATTTGGCTTATTTTATTTTTACCTTTTCCTGCTTCCCCGTCTCTCTCCTTTCAGTCTGTGTAATTGTCGCCGTTTACACGGAAATAAATGTAAAAATAAAAGATCTTTGATCGTATTTTCACAAGCTCAAAATATCATCGGTTTACTTCACTAAACATGATGGTAAGATGTTATTGATCTGGATTTTAATTTGATGTACTGGTTCACGACAGAAGTATATAAATTTTTATGACAACTATGCTCTCAAATAAATATTAAAATATGAGAAAACAATGTTGTTAGGCCTTATGACTAGCAATATCTAGTCGGCCGCGCGTGGCGCAGTTGGCACGACGCCACCCCCGCGGGGGGGTGGCTGGGGTTCGATCCCGGCGTGTTACCGCCGGGACCACCTCCCCATGGGGGGGAGGTGGTATCCAAGTGGGCATCGTCGGCGCTGTGCTGCGCTTGGAGGTTGGCCGCTGGGCCATCATCAAAAAAAGACTAGCAATGTCTAACTTGTAAGAGTAATGATATATATAAACATATATTTACCATACAATGTGGTAAATATACACAAATTTTTTTTGGACACTAATATACACAATTTTATATATGTATAAAATTATCTATTTGAATTCAAGCACAAACATATCGTATTCTTGTCTCATATGTACACAAAATACATAAGTATAATACACATTAACTAACAGTGATTTGGGCTAACATCAGCCGTATACACACACACTAAAAATCAACGTGTCGATAATTGCTGATATTTTAAATAGCATATAAATTGAAAGTATTCATGTTCTGAAAAAAAGAAAACTTACACACTAATTAGATTATTATTTATCAAAGTCAATAAAAGAATAACTTAAGCATATATTGAGGATAATTACATTTGATATGCAAAAAAATATTTAGAATACTTTATTTCATGCTTTAAACTTTGAAGCGAAAACCTAAGGCCTGGTAAAACAGAGGGTTAATCCCAGTTTAATTCAAAAGATTAAGAATAAACAAAAATTACATATTATGCCCAAATGTGCTCTAAAAATATTTTTATGAAATAAATTTTCAGTGAAACCGAAAATATCTTTGGTAATATTTTTTTAAGAAAACATGGTCAAATATTTGGCTATATGCTTAAATCATCTTCTCTGAAAAAAAAAATTATCCATACACCATTTTCCAGAGCCTTTTTCTTTTCTTTTATTAATGATATCATATTGAGTCCAAACAACATAAATTTTGAACGAGCAATTTATTTCTACTCTTTAAATTGACTATAAAGCTTACAAAATCCAAAGAATAAAGCGTTTGATTTTGATGTACATAAAATTGTAAGGTAGTTGATTGATCCTGATAAATTATATATCTTAATTTTGATTTCCAAGTACCAATCTTAGGATAAACTAGTCCATTATTGATCATAAAATGTAAAAAGTTTGATCTTTTGAATGCCGAAGATAAGATCTTCCTTGTGCTTTAGTGGATTAATCAGAGATCTATGGAGACAAACAAGAGAATTTCGTGGATTTGCTTATTCTGGATAACACCATTCAAATGTCACCGTGAACAAAAAAATCACAGAACTCGTAGACGTCTCGAAGGCTAGATCAACATGAAATCTTTGAACATGAAAATGTATAGGCTGAATCAGCCAAAGAATTAGCAGGGGAGGGGACTAGAATTCAGGGAGGGGGATGTCATCGATCGAGGCTTCCAACTCCCGAACAAGCCTCCACACGTCTTCAACCTCGGGATCATCGGCAGAGGAGGCGCAGGGGAGCACAGATGATTCCGTCGGGCAGCCGCGGTAAGAATATTGTTCTCGTTCTCCTCCAAGACAGCAGCTTTCGCCCCGCAAGTAGTCCAGGTCCTCCGCATTGATGCCCTCCCATATATCATCCTCGTTGGACGCCGCCGGCTGTAGTCCAACGACTGCGGAGGGGCAGGGGAGTCCTGTAATTTCTGTCACCGAGCAAGAAGATCCTTCTCCTTCCGGGTTTCTGGAGCTATCAGGCGCGGTCGCGGTAGTCGTTATTTCCAGCATTTCCTCCAACAAGAGCAACTGCATGGCGTTATAGCCGTATTCTCCGCCGGCGGCGGGTAATATCAATGGAAGCGCGCCAGGAATGGCGGCAGCTCCAGAGACGAAATTGGGATCGCTTCTCTGTCTCTTGCACGGACGATGTGGATGTTCTTCTTCTTCTACACGGCCCATCATACCCATAGCCTCCTTCCAGACGTGGGGTCTGCTGCAGCGGATACGGCAAAAGACCAGCGTCTCCACTTTAGGGGCAACCTTTTCTCGGTGCAGCCTGAACTCGTTGAGGACCCAGCCCGTATTGCGCCCTTTAGGGCTGCCGTCAGAAACCCTGAAAGAGAGAGCCGTCATGTGGCCCAAGATCCGGCCGCCGCCCTCGATCTTCTTATCTCTGCCGTTGGCGAGCCAAGTGCCGACTCCGGTCTCACGGCAGAAGCCCGGGCCGCGCGGGGTGACCCAAGCGAAGCAGTAGAACCAGTCGGTGAGGTACGTGGGGGTGGCACAGCAGTGGGAAGAGGTGGCGGCGGCGGCTGCGGCGGGGTGGAGTAACCAAGGTGGGGGAGCGACAACTGAGAAAACGTCGACGGTGGGGATGGCGGCGTCGTGCGGGAAGTCGCCGGAGATTTTCGTGGGGAGGTAATAGGCGAGGATTTGGCTGGGCGTGGGAGCAAAATGGAACCCCGGGCGTTGGCCGAAGAAACCTGAGTCAGCCATGGCAGGGCAGCTCGCGGGGCGGGAGACGAGGGCGGCGTCCGTCCGTCGGCATTTATAGTTACTGGAAGATGGAAAGTGGAAACTGGAAACCGTCAAGATAAAG
This sequence comes from Cryptocoryne crispatula var. balansae, assembly GCA_036172225.1. NCBI lineage: Eukaryota > Viridiplantae > Streptophyta > Magnoliopsida > Alismatales > Araceae > Cryptocoryne > Cryptocoryne crispatula. Next base: position 7,694,306 of record CM069929.1, on the reverse strand, counting down.
TGTTTACGCGCCCTTTTCAAGACCTATCTATTCAAAATTTGAATTTGCGCGCCTTCGACGTTTCCCGGTGGTCCTCTCCCGGTGTTCCCCCTTATCCCCCGTGCAGCCCTCACCGTTCGCTCTCTCCCTCTCTCTCACCGTCTGCTAGATCTTCTGGGACCTTCCCTTCGGTTGCAGCGCAGCGGTGCACCTTCCCTATCCAGCGGCGGCGACATCCCTTCTCGGCGACGGTGGCCCTCCCCACCCCTTGAGGGACAGAGGCTTCGGTAAAATTCTAAGCCCTCAGTCGCAGAACCCCTTCTCGACGGTGGCCCTCTCCACCTGATGTGTTCTGATAATGGCCCTCGAGGTTGCTATATATCTTTTACGGTTTTACCTGCCTCCAGCATATGCTAAACTCTATCACACAGGAGCTAAAATGGTTTCATTTAACATATGGTGACCCGAAGGAGGCCATTTTGTCTTATTTATTCCTTCGTCACATTCTAGATATAGTTATTCAACATGGGCAAGACGCTGTCCAGAAAATTATTCGATCTTTATAGGCTGGTAACTTGAATTTTATGTGTTTATTGAGATGACTTGACTGGACCTTATGGCCGGTGAAGATCTGAATCACGTAGGTGCATCACATTCTGATGTCTTGTTTATTCATCATTGACAAGATCTGATTCAGAAAATTAGTGAATTGGATTCATCTTTTGGGTCTAAATTGATCTGACAGTCACCAACAATATGAATTCATTCGTCTATGATGTATATGATTTATTTCACTAAATTTTTTTGTAATAATTGTCTGTAGAAGTTATTCATTTGTTCTGGCATGCCATAGCGACGTACCATCACACCCTTCCTTAACATGAGTGTTTGTTGCAGCCATGGTTTGTAGGATAGTTTGGTCGGGATCAGGTCAACTACAACCAGCTCGATTCTACTTTTCTTGTGTAGCTCTTGGGTTTACTACTTCAGTGGTATCACCCAGGATCATAACCTACTAATGATTCCAATTTGACATTGGAAGATTCCAGGGAAAGGTCAGTGAATCCAGCTCAGCAAACTTGAGATGGGCCAGAAGCAGCTGATCCCAGCCTATAATCAGATCAGCCATGGTTATCTGAATTTGTTGGACGAAAGTGGGTTCAGGAATTTTATACAGGTCACAACTCCAGTGCATGCTGTTGATGCTACTAGAATTCTGACTCACTTCCCACCATTGATTGCAGAATCGGCCGATCCGGATCGGAATCGGCCGATTCTTGGATCGGATCGGACCCCTCCGATCCGATTCCCGGCGGAATTATCGATCCGGACCGAAGATCGGTCCGTATCGATGTTTGTAGGTAGAATAGGGGCCGGAATCGACCGAAATGGTCGATTCTGGATCGATTCCGGTGATTCCCCCGCCGGAATCGACCCACAGACCGCCGCGGCGGTCGTCTTCCCCGCCCTATCGGGCGGGGAAGACGGGGCTACCGGGTCCATCGGGGCCCGGTAGCCCAGGATCCGGTGACTTAAGTCACCGGATCGACTGGACCGGACCGGTCCGACCGGTCCGGTCCGGTGACTAAGTCACCGGATCCGGTGACTTAGTCACCGGATCCGGGCTACCGGGTCCCGATGGACCCGGTAGGGCGGGGAAGACAACCGCGGCGGCCGCAGGGCCGCCGCGGCACCATTTTGGGGGCGATTTCAGGCCGATTTCGCCCCCAAAATGCTCTAGGATGGATCGGAATCCTGCATAGAGTGTTATTTTTGTATTTTTTTAAGTTTTACCACTGTTTGAAGGACCGATCCGGAACGATTCCGGATCGTTGTTTCTTCCGGCGGATCGCTCAGAATCGGACCGATCCGATCCGATCCGGATCGGATCGGTACCCACCGATCCGGTGGCCGATTCCGATCCCGCGATCCTTGCTTCCCACAATCTTGGGGCTACAACAGTGATATCGTGCGTATTAAACTAAAAGAAGGGACTGGGGAGAGGAGTACGAAGTTGGAAATGAAACATGAGCTTCATGATGGCGACGCCGGCAATAAAATTTGAATTGCTTCTTGATACTGACACAAGAAACAAAGTTATAAGAGATTAGTATCATTAATACGAAAATTTAAATTTTATTCTTTGAACATACATCAGCATGATGAGAAAGGAAAGAATGTCCATTCTAACAGGTATTTTAGGGTTATATATTAGCTATAATGCATGATGAAGTGTCACCAAATAGAGTGGAAATTTCTACATGAATAGTTTTTCTGGTTCTTAATTGAGATATTAAGATTATTGAAAATTGGGAGGAGGAGTCAAGGAAGAGTGGCTGAACTAAGTACAGAGACAAAAATTTAGAGGTGACAACATATAGAGGTAAGAATAGATAAGAGGTGGAATTCAAGGGTGGATCGAGCTTAAGTGTGTTTGGTAGATGTAATAAGGTAATGGCAAGTCAAAGGTTGTGTTTGAAAGATTTTTACATCAATAAAAGAGAATTCTAGCTCAAAGATATTACTCCTGGGGTTCAGGATGTACTAGGCACCTGCATCTCTTAGCTGCTATAGTAAGCAAGCAGTAGAAAAAGAGGATGGTAATGGTGATGGGAAAGGAGGCAAGAAAGGCATCTTTCTAGATGACACAGATGCGATTTTTCTTGCTTCTATACTCCGCGTCAACTAGTGTGGCCATTTACACCAAAGCAACTTATCGCAACCTACAAAAGCTACATCCCAGAAAAATGTATGATTATAAAGCCTTGGTCTTTTAGTCTTGTGCTAAATCAACTTGGTCATTTTTCTCTGTTTGTTGCTCCCTCATTAAATATAAGTACTAACACAACTAATCCTATAAGAGTATGAAACATCTTCTAAGCACTCTCACCCAATCAAGCATTTCAAACCTATCAATCCCAGCCATGGGAAGAGTAGGTCTAATGTTAAAAAGTCACCTCATTTTACTGATTTTATGGTATTGCAGGATCTATTAAGCTCAAGTCACAATACACTGCCCCCTCAGACCCCTCTTGTCACCAAAAAGGAGTAGACTACGACAGAGAGGAACATAATACAGATTACCCCGAAGAATAGTTTTGTCTAAGCTAATGAACAATTCTTCAAACAACCCAAATGATAGAATCATAGAAAGGTTCAAGTAGCGAACCTTGATCAGTCGCCACAAGAGCAATATAAGTATTTGCTTGACTAGTGAATGGGTCCCATACAATTTTGTCTCTTTATAAATTATCAATTAGTGAAGCCAAGCATCATGTTCATCTTAGAAACTATGATCTAAGAAAACAATATCAATAAGTTCTTTGGCCTTAGAAATATTATGACCTATCAGTATCATGTGGTTATATCCTGACAGTATTATAGGGAGGCTTGTGGTTCTTGTGAGATTACTCAATGAAAGTCGATATTCTAGCTTCACATTCAAACTAAATTTCTACAAAAGCCATAGATCCAACCAGAAGCACCAGCGGGGCCCTCATTTTTTGTGATTGTGCAGACAAAGGTAGAAGAAAGAAGGTTTGGAAGGAATTTGAAAAATATATTCTTAAAGACATGATCCAGCTTGTATACCTAGTTGGTGATTTGAATTCCATACCGAGTGGAAGGGAAGATGGGTGTGCAAGTTTCAACCATAGGGAAGCCCAGGATTTTAGGTAGGTTGCACAGTTGCACACAATTGAGAGATGAATTCTGATGGCCCTACTATCACTCTGGACAAATGGGAGAAAATATTTGTTTAGAATCAATGAGAGATTAGATAGGGCTCGGTACTTTCAACTGGATTGGTATGTATCCAAGAATGTTTGTTTACCCCTTACCAAGAGGGCCTAATAATCATACTTATATTTATCTCAATACATTTTATTGACTGGAATAGCATAAAAGAGGAGGCATCAAGGAGATCTTGGTATCAAAAATATGTTGCGATTTAATCATGCATTAATGTTGAGAATACCTGAGCAATTCTTGTCCAAGGGTCAACACTTACGGCCCAAGCTATCAAAAGCCATCCTTTTGCAAAAGAAAGATTTCGCGAAGACAAACAAGGCTGCCCCTTGGTGTGGAAAGCTATGCTAATGTGGCTCCATAGGCTACTAAGAAACATGTAAATTGAAGATGGGTACTGGCGTCATCATCTTTATATGGGAGCGCATCTAGATCCTGAGAAATGTTCCTAAACTTTTGAGGTGGTCGTGAGGTGGTTTGTCAAAGTCTCAAGAGGCGTAAATCTCAAAACTTTCTAAGGTGTAAACCTCGTCAACTTAAGAAAAAAAAGTATTTGATAGTTGAAATTATGAAAAATCTTATCAAAGAATGATATATAAAGACATATATTAAATTTTTTACTGCATATCAATTTTGCAATGCATATAACATTGATGGGGTGTTTGGTTGCACGATAATTTTTTGTACACTTTCATGATAAAAAATTATATTAAAATAAAAAGTGAACCAACTCATGACATAAAATTATCATGTTTGGAGGGATGTGATGACAAAAAAGAGTTACTATCATTCATGATCAAACAAAGTGGGGGATCACAAGAAAAAAGAAAGAGGTGGTGAGACCCTCTTTTTTTGTTTAAGAAGAAAATCACTTTCAAAACATAAAATTGTCAAGGTTGCCAAACACCTCTTTTAACAAGTTTTCTTATAATTTTTAAAAATTAAAATAAAAACCTCCATTATCATCATGCAACCAAACACCCCATAAGGCTACAGAGCATATTCAAACATATAGAGCATCGATTCATTTATTCTCTATATACTTATTTACTAAGTAAAATGTTAAATGACATCAACTTTCACGTAACATGAATAACGAATTTGATTGTAAAATTAAAAGAATACTTTAAACATTATTGCATGAACTCAATCACTTGACGTGCTGAAACTTGAAAGAGGTTCATATTTGTATCTTAATACCTTATGAGATTAGTCGGTTGATTGAATAAATAAATTCATATTTATGTATATATGTTAATTTACTGCTATAGTTATAATTATTGTTAAGTATAACAAAATAATTATATCATAATTGCCAATTTATCATAATGTTAACTAAGTTAACTAATAATGTATGTTAACATAAACTTATTAGTAAAAAAAATTAGATATTAACATAACTTTAACTAATATTATTATATCAACTAACAAGTTGTTAAGCAACTTATGTAAATTTATAGTTATTAACTATTAATGTAACTAAGTTAATTATTACGTATTTATGTTTATATGTTACTTATTAGTTATTATTATAGACTTATAATTATATTTAAGCTTAAGTATAGGTTATGCTGTATATCAAAAATTACAGTTACTGCTTACCATGTATGTATGTTAACTTAACTTTAACTATTAAGTTTATTATTAATCAAATAAAAAATAAAAGGTTGGTTATTAACTTTAACTATTAAGTTGATTTTGTATGTAGATTTTGACAAGTTCTTGAAAAGGTATGTGCAGTAATTTTCTCCAGTGAAGTCAATAATCCTAATTATTTCAAGTGTAACAGATAAATTTGACTCTCTCTCTCTCTCTCCTGTATATATGTAATTTCCACCGTTTATAGGGATATAAATGTAAAACGATGGATCTTTGGTTGTATTTTTGTTGCCGCTCTCAATATATATTTATGGCGAAAGTTATTAAAAGGGTTTTAAGGAATCATGGCATAAACATGTGCAAAAGAGGCTCTTATAGGAAAAACTTGTCAATAACAATTTTTGGCAATCTTTTTTTGGTAATATATATATATATATATATAATTTTCTACTTCTTCAGTTTACTTCACCAAACATTTATTAATTGAGCTAAATTAGGTTTGAGGTACTGTTTAGCGACCAACGTATATAAAATTTTACCACAACTGTACGTTATCGGAAATAAATATTTTAAATTTGAGGAAACAATGTTGTCAGGTGTATTACTAACAATATCTAACGGTTATGGGTGCAATGATAACATTTCATATGTCTTAGGCATAAATGACATGATATACAAAATTAACGGATTTGAAATTTTTTTTATATTTTTTAAACTATTAGAATCGGATGTTTTGATGATTTATTAAAATTTAATATTCTAAAATTTTAATTTAATTTGGATAAAAATTAATGAATTTGAAACTTATTTTTATATTTTACAAATTATCAGAATTGGATATTTTGATGACTTATCAAAATTAAAATTAGTCTATCCTGTTTTCATTTATTTGATTTTGATAAAAAATAAATAAATAAAAAGTAAATTAATTAAAAATAATGTTAAATAAGCCATGAAATATAATATATAAATTAGTTACATAATAAAAATAAAGTTTTGAAGATATCATATTAAATTTTAACAATTATGTGTAAATTATTAATTTATTTTTAAATAAAAACTAATATTTAATATATTTTTTATAAATTATCAGATTTAATTTTGATTTTGATAACGAAATCAAAATCGAATTAAGATTGGAACATAGTGATTCAAATTTATAATTAAAACTTTTTAACCTTATCAGAATAGAGTCTTAAGATACACAGTTAAACAACATTATATTGGTATAATATATTCTTATAATTAATTTTGTATATAAATATTTATTTAAGTTTACGACAAAGCATATTGCCTTTTTGTCTTATGTATACATATAGTGTATACGTATGATACACAGTAATTAACATTGATTTGGACTAACATCAGCCATATATATATGTACACATTGAAATTAACGTGTAAATAATTATTAATATTTTAGATAGCATCTAAATTGAAGCTTCTCTCGTTCCCAAAAAGAAGAAAAGGTGCTTACAAATTCGACGATTATTTATCAATAATAGTAAAATAATAATTGCAGTATATTGAAAATAATTACATTGTATGAACAAAAAACATTCAGACTAATTAAGGCCTGATATACAAATGGTTGGTACCCCAGTTTACTAAAAAAAATAAAAAAGTATCCAAATTATACTCAAATGTGCTCTAAGAAAATTTGTTTTTCTTGGATCATGCTATATTTTTTAGGAAACACGAGGACACATTTGGCTCTGCTTAAACCATCATATCAGGAAAAAAAAAATCTTATGGGGTGTTTGGTTGCATGACAATGAAAGTTTTTGTTTTAATTTTTAAAAATTGTAAGAAAACTTGTTAAAAGAGGTGTTTGGTAACCATGATAATTTTATGTTTTAAAAGTGATTTTCTTCTTAAACAAAAAAAGAGGGTCTCACCTCTTTCTTTTTTCTTGTGGTCCCCCACTTTGTTTGGTCTTGTGTGGTAGTTACTTTTTTTTGTAATCACGTCCCTCCAAACATGATAATTTTATGTCATGAGTTGGTTCACTTTTTATTTTAATATAATTTTTTATCATGAAAGTGTACAAAAATTTATCATGCAACCAAACACCCCATAGAGTGCCTACCATTTTTCAAATTCCATATAAAGTCTTCTTCTTTTATTATATTAATGATATCCTATTGACGCAAAACAACAATACTTTTGAACGTGCAATTTATTTCTACTACTAGATTAGCATTAAAGTGCATAATTGAATCACGAAGAAAATACAAATTAAGATCAAACCGTGTAATTTTGATGCCCAGAAAATTGTAAAGTAGTTGATTGATCCCCGTAAATTATATATCTTACTTTTGATTTACACCGAAGAAATCAAAGCGGCTAAATGAATCAGCCAAAGAATTGACGGGGGACAGGAGGGAGGGGACTACAATTACAATCTAGGAAAAGGGGTGTCGTCGTCGATTAATGGCTGCGTAAACGAAATCCGATATTTCTATATTCTGATTCGAGTTAAAGGGTTTGAAACTTGTTTTTGTATCTTATAAGTTATCGGAATTAGAATCCGATATTTCGGTAACTTATCGGAATTGGAATTAGTTGATCTGTTTTCATTAATCCGATTTTGATAAAAAATAAGTATATATAAATAAAATTAAATTAAATGAAGTTAAATAAATTATAAAATATAATATTTAAATCGATAAAATGATAAAAATAAAGTTTTAATAAGATTATATCAAATTTTAATAGTCATATGTGAATTATTGACTCACTTTTAAATAAAAATTAATATTTAATATATATTCTAGATTTTATCACATTCAATTTTGATTTCGATAATTAAATCAGAATCGGATTGAAATCAAAACATAATGATTCCAAAATTATCGAAATCGGAATTGGAACCTTTAACTCTTATCGAAATCAAAATCAGTTTCCGGTGAATCCACTACCGAATTCGACCCGTTTACAGCTCTACTTCCAACTTCCGAACACGCTTCCAAATGTCTTTATCATCTTCAGAAGGATTATCGTTAGTTTTTTATCATTTATTTTTTATATTCAATAATAAACATATTTTTGTTATATAATTTTTTGTATGATAACTCTGTATAAATTATAAAATTCAACATATGCTAGTATCTAATCACGTTTATCAACTAGAATAGATAAGAGTAAATATTTTGGAATTACAATGAGAAATATATGAAAAGTTTTGTATGATAATGCCAACGTTAGAACCTGTTGTAAACCTATTTTATTCTTCATCCGGATAGTAGTTCTAACCACATTTTGATTAGAGTGTTAGACTTTCGACAGACATAGTGGACAGTACATGCGCGCGACCTTCAACATATGTGTAGAGACGAACATGTGATCCCTGGATGATTATTCCGAGGGACATACAATATAAAACACAACAATTAGATGTCATTGATGATATCACTCTATCGGCACTTGTCCACCCAAGTTGACATGGGAAAAAAATAACAACGGATGTCCTTTCAAGTATATTAGAATTATCTCATCTTAAATAAGAGAATGAAAGATTTGTTAAGAGAAAGTCTCATCCAAGGAGATGGTGAAATTATATCTTTTTTCATGAGATGGCCGTCTTTATTTTGAAGTTGTAAGTCATGTTATTTCTAATATATAATTTGTGATTGTGCTGAACTTGTTTTATATACCAAATTTGTTGTATGTTTCTATGTAAATGAATGGTGGTGTTTATTTTGAAAATGAAAGGTGGTATTTGTACGTAAATGAATGGTGGTTTTAATTTGAAAATGAATGGTGGTGTTTGTGGTTGAGACAAATTCGTAGTTATGGTCTAGACACATTTGTGATGTTCAATTTGTGCTTGTATGGAAATGAATGATGTTTGTGTTTGTATGAAAAAGATGCCGTATGGTGTATGTTTATGGTTGTATGAAAAGAAATGGTGCATGGTGTATGTTTGTATTTGTACGAAATTAAAGAAGTATTATATGATGTATGTTTGTGTGCGTTTGTAAGAAAGGGAATGGTGGAGTTGTATTCTTGTCGTTTTTACATACAAGTTCTTTTATGCTCTTAAGAGGTGGATGCCATTTAAAAGAAAGTTCTTTTATGTATTTTTAGCATGGTGAAATAGATTGTTTCATGGTTAAAACAAGATGAGAAATTGCAGTTCTTTCCCTCTGGTTCAAAGTTGAGTTCCATAAACTCGATTTTCATAGTCTAATCGGAGTGTAAAAAATGTTATGTTTGAGTCACAGAAGCCTGATTAGAGTGTAAAAAAGGCCCCGTCTTAAAGTCCAATTTTTAAAACTTGACTTTCACAATATGATCAGAGCGCAAGAAAGTTCTGTGCAAAAGTCGTGTTTTAGTAACTCAACTTGCACAGAAATTTGATCATAGCGTAAAAAGAGTTATGTGCGAAAGTCAGCACAAAATTGTTATAAAATTCAAATATCTATAACTTGACTTTAATTATTTCAATTAACTCGCTCTTAAAATGTTATTAGGTTTTAATCTATACAAGACGTGTTGAAGAAACTTGATTTCCTTATTTTTTTAAGTCAAAGTCTAGTTTTGATAGCTCGATTGAGACAAAAAGTGTGTTAGATTAATACTTATAATTTTTTACTGTGTTAGGTTTAAAAATAAAAAGTGTGTTATCCAAGGGAAAAAATTTTTCTTATACCCATAGCCTCCTTCCATACGGGGGCGGGGACTGCTGGCAAAAGACCAGCGTCTCCGGCCGCGTCGGGGGCAATCTTTTCTTTTTCTTGGTGGAGCCTATGTCAATGCCCCTCCAAGTCGCGACGATCCAGAGGGCATAGATTCCGGTCGGGAATGTGGAGGTGTGGGCTTCACTCCTCTCCGGCGTATCAAGCCGGAACCAGGTAGCACCTGTGTGTGTATAGTCCGAGAAGAAGGAAGTTCCCCAATCATCGGGTGAAGGTAGATCTGATCGTTCTCCGACGACAGCGCTGCCGTGGCCCAGCGATGCTCTCTGCCTAGCTCTCGTGGGGTGGGGGAACGCATCCGTCTCGATCGTCTCCGGGGAGAATCCTCCGGCAGGCCAGAGATAAGACTAGTTATCCAGTAGTATTTGGCACTGGGAGGGCACTTAGATATATAGGAGACCCCAGCGCACTCCTACACAAGTTCTGGTCATCTCAATTTTCCGGGAATACTCTCGGTTTTCAACGAAAAAAAGTCCCGATTCCAGTCACTTAAGCGAAGAACTAATAAGACGTTGGTAGCGATTCAATCCTGTCAATATCAAGTTAAAAGTCAGTGAATCGTTATTGAACCGCTACCGATGTCTCTTTCAAACTCACTACCGAACTTAATATAACTCACTACTGACTTGTAGTGAGTTAGGAAGACGTCGTAAACAGTTCGGCCCTTTTCGATAGCAGTTTATCAAACTTGTTAATTGAATTGTCACTTAAATAGTTTAAGATCGATTTTGATCGGAGACTAAAGATACTCTCTCCGTGGTGATTCGAACTCCTCGTACGCACATGATATATTCCTTCTTGGTGTTGATGCCGCTACACGTGCTCGCAACAGCGGATATGAAGGCTGGCCAGGTGCTAATTTACCACCATCGAATCCGGCAGCTCTTTCTGCCTTCCCCGCGCGCCACCTCCACCAGGTTGCCACTTCCGGATCAACGTCGCTGCACTGGTCGTAAAGACGGGCGATTGGCGGCATCATCCCTGGCGCGCGGTTCTTCCGGCAGAGACTACATTAATTAGGGATCTAATGACATGGGTTTCAAGCGGCCGGTGATAACCGATAAGACCTCGGACAATATTCTTCCCAGCTGGTTGATTTTTCTTCGCGGGTACCGTGTGCAGTACTGTTAACCGACTCAAAACGACAATAAGTTATATTTTAACTTCGACACGTATATATTATAAGATGTGATGGTCGATGGAGAGAATTTCACAGGTCTTTATAAATTCCTGATACTATGTTAACTAATCTAAAATTGTGACATTAACTTAGAGAGATCCACGAAAATTTTTCTTCAACTACCTGATATATATACGAGACAGCTACCTGTCTTACAGCACTATGTTATTAGCTTGTATCGACAGCGCGTAATCTAGCTAGCTTATCTTCCACGTGCGTCTTTTAAGCATTATTACCCCGGCCCCACATGTTGGGAGAACTTCAAAGCCAGCTTAATTCCACGACTGACTCTTTGGTACGTAAAGCAGCCATGCAAGAGCGAACTAATTCTTGATGAATCTTATGTCGTGCAGGTCTCTCCTCCTAATTTTCGTTGACCCAACTTATATAACGAGGAGCTGCACGCGAGGAAGAAGAGCAAAATGATCAGGAGAGAAAGACTTCAAATAAATTTTCATCACACATAGATCCAAATTAACACTCAGGTCGTGTTCAGTTCGAAAAAAAGGGGAATATTCTTGTGTCAAAAAAAGGGTCTCCGATGAGTCTTTAGAGATTTTGACAGGAATATATATGTGGCATACAATCCGAAACAAACACAGCTAATAAGAAAATGTGAGAAGAAAATTAATTTTGACCAGCTGTCCCCTACACGAAGAAGAACAACACAGATGATCCAGTACTCGGCAAGCAACGGTGGATCGATGAACAAGTGGCGGGGAGAACCTCCAGCGCCCTTCTATTCCGGCCCCGCCACCACCACCACCGCGCCAGAACGGGGCGCATCTCTCGGCAAGAATTTAAGTGCCGGCGGAGGCGTTCCCTCCCCCTCCACACCACATGATCCACCGGCGAGCTCGAGAGGAGATGGAGGACGGGACGTCCCCGAGAGCCGGGAGGGAGGAGGTCGACCCGGCGCGCTTCCGTGGCGTCCGGCGCCGCCCGTGGGGGAAGTTCGCCGCCGAGATCCGGGACTCCGTCCGCCCCGGTGTGCGCATATGGCTGGGGACGTTCGACACCGCCGAGGAGGCGGCCCGGGCATACGACCGCGCCGCCTACGTCATGCGGGGCTCCCTGGCGGTGCTCAACTTCCCGGAGGAGTACCAGGCCCGCTTCTTCCCCGGGCACCCTTCAGCCTGCGGCTCCCCTTCCTTCTCCTCCTCCTCATCTTCGCCCTCCGGCCTCTCCTCCCCCCAGATCACGCCGGCGCTGGCTCTCGGGGCGCAGGGGAGGGTCGGCCCCGCGGACCAGCTCGGGAAGGAGGTGATCGAGCTGGAGTGCTTCGACGACAGGTTGCTGGACGAGCTCCTCGCCTCGTCGGAGGAGAGAGGGCGGCGCTAGCTGACGGACGAGACGACCCCATCACTGCAAGGACGTGGAGTTATTACTACAAATATATATATATATATATATAGAGAAAATAACACTCCTCGTTAGTTGTCACAAAAGAGACATTTATTTATAATAATATTAAATATTATCATAAATAATATGCTAAAAATTCAAAAAAATATAAACAAATGTATTTATTATTAGTGTACATATTTATACGGCACATAATTTAAATATTTATAATTCTGTCTGTGCATGTTACGTCTAAATAATTTTATATAACCAAGCAAAGTTAACTTAAAATTTCAACTGATATAGTGATTAATCAATCTTAATTAAAATCATTTTAATATATTTTTCAATGATTTAATCGTTAATGATCTCGATCATAAACTTCATCGGAGCCATGCGAAGTCCTGAACCGTCGACGCAAAATGGTGACTTAATCTCCTTCCTTAAAAATCATGTGTTGCAAAGAGTTGTACCTATAGTAAAGATTATGTCATGTCCCGGATTTTTCAACATTCACGGCAAAATACAATCAAGTTAACCGGATAGATTAACCTCTCAAACTTCATCGATTAGAGAAATTGAAGATTAAAAGGTCATATCTCATAAATTCTAATGATTCTACCAAAATATCGTGCATTCATAAAATCTAAATAATTTATATACGGGTTTGAAAATATATATTACCTCTTAGAAGACCAAACCACCATGCTTCTTACTTTGCTATTTTGATGATCTGAAAAATGTTAAAAAATTAAAGTGAGTCACAACAACTCATTAGAGACGACATCCTATCATTCGTCAAATCGGAGCCAACAAGATCCTATCATGATAATTTATAAGTTTCAAATTCTACAACTGTATTATAATAGTAATAAGCTAAAACATAATTAATCTTTTGACATTCCATAGTTTATTAATCACATAATCACAACTTATTAAAAGACCAAGTTAATGAAGACATCACAGCAGAACACAAGTTCTAAATGAACCAATGTAATGAAACACATACAATTAAAATTTACTATGCATAACATGCAACATCATCTATTCAAGACTAACCAAAGTGCACAACATGATGTGGTAATTACAACCACAATGACACTAATGCCCTGTTTGGTAACCCTATTAGACACCTCTATCACTATTAATTTTAAAATTAATATTGTTGATAATCACTTTGAGATGTTTGACTAATAATATCAAATTTGAAATTTATAGTGCAAACAACACATGTTATATAATACAAGTGTCAACCTGTATCAATTTTGATATTGATACTCCATCTTCTAGAAATATCAATATCAATATTAATATAGTATTATTTTTGATACTCTAATCAAACAGGTTATAATGTATCCATTCTTGAAATGGAACATAAATGGTATTGATGCATCCATTCTCTAAATGGAACATACACATATCTTTTCATTTTTGCAAAGAAAATGTCATCTTGCAATTTTAACTAATTACCAACATATCTAATATATATAGTAGTAATCATATAGCTAAACTAAATTCTATAATACACTTAGACAAAGATATACTTAGGACAAACCATAGTATTCGGGTTTGAAAGATGCACTAGACTGTTCTAATCCCCATTGCCAATGGGCACGACTAAGTAATCAGATGTAACTCAGTTTCATATTTATTCAATACACACATGCCTTCACATCAACTCATGCCTTGCCGTAAGTCCACCACATTCATCTCATGTCTTGCCATAAGCCATTCACATCATCTCATTCGATCACAATGCAGGGTATGCCATGCAATAACCTGCTATCAACATATAATATGAACACTATGCAATCATGATAACCACTGATAAATGCATATCCAATGTCATTAAACACAGATATCACATGACATACTATATATGTCCATCACATCATCTCTGTATGCAACATACTTAAACAATGCCATTTTATATAACCATGATCAATATGAACTAAGAATGAGACATAACAAACCATAGCCATCTTGACATGACTAAACAAGAGATTAATTAGGTACCGGAAAAATAACCACCAAACCCATAAATCTTGTTAACATACAACAACATGATTGTTTATGTTAACATAGCCTACACATATGAATACTAACCAAGTAACAAGCTAATCAACAATAATACATCACTTATCATGCATGCTCTTATACATATAAAGAACAATAAAACATGCTAACCACCACCAACAACATACACCAAGTATATCTAACCAATTAACACATGCTATCACACCAACTAATAGTCACATAACCATACATACCGACTAGTTAACAAGGTTAAAATTCTACAAATCATGGAAGACTTTCAACTAAGAAATGTAATGATAATAGATACGTTAAGGATGCCTACCAGATCGACACTTTAAAATTATGTTAAGATAAACATTGGAAAAGTCAGACGGTGATAGTAGCAAAAGCTCGTCTTCTTCTTGCTAAAAAGGAGAAAAGAGAGATAACAACAAGGGGTTTGATAGGGGAGGGAGAGTGAGAGAGAGAGAGAGAGAGGATAGATAAAAGAGAGAAAGATACTTGGTCAACATTAGTCAAAGGGGAAATAGGGCCGGTCAATGCCCAATCAAAGCGGCTAAGAGCAGTTGAAGAAAGTGGCACACGACAGCACACAAGGCAGTGGCGTGCGGGCACATGAACTGTAGCATCAACAAGGTGGTGGCCATCGTCAGCGTAGTGGTCGTGGTGTCGTTGCGTGGTGAGGCAAGGCTGCGAGCAGTGGCACACCACAGGAGAATGGTTGGTAGGGGCCCCCAGTGGTGTGGCGACAACGGGGATGGCCACGTGGGGTGGGGCGGTTGGGTGGCATCAGGGCTCGGGTGCAAGTCGGCGTGGCTGGGTTGGTTGGCCAAGTGGCTCGAGGCGATGGTCTCGTGGTGCTACGACTTAGCCAACACAGAGAGAGGGAAGAGAGGAGAATGTTAACCATGGTAAGTTTATAATCAACCCTAGGTGATATGTTTTGTAGTCAGCCATGTAACTTTCTATAATCGTTACATCAATTGTAACATTTCTGTAATTATTAGACACCATCAAATTGTATTTATCATTGATACATAAAAGGGGAATTGCATTGTGGCACAACAATTGAGCCCACTTGTTCTCTTAGTCTATTCTCACTCTCTCTATGCCTCTCCTCTGTGGCTCCACTAAATTCTACTGTGACATTTAGATCCATCTGTAATTTCTCCTCAACTTGGTATCAGAGAAAGGCTCGATGGGGGATCTATCTTCAACAACTTCACCAAGTTTGGTAGCTCAACTGGATCCAGGTTGCCCTTCCCTATTCCTTCACTTTTTTCATCACTACCAGGCATTATGCATTGCATCTTAGTTAAGGTAACAAGCGAGAACTATGCGATTTGGAGAACCCAATTGATTTCGTTCCTTGACACTTACAATCTAATGGGTTTAGTTGATGGATCTGTAAGTTGACCTCCTCCCTTTGTTTTAGATCTACTTGATCTGGTGAAACTGGCCACCAATCCTGAAGTTTCTTTATGGAAATGTTATGATAGTTTAGTCAAAACTATGTTGATCTCTTTAGTTTTAGAATCGATTTTACCTTTAGTTGTCTGTCATAACACCTCAGCTAAAATATGGCAAGCCATTTCTGCCATAGATCCTTAGATCAGGCCCACCGATCCCACCATTTTCAGGCTAATCTTTCCTATAAATCCATCATCTGATGGGCCTGTGAGCCCACCTTTAATCTTAGTCGATCATGGGCCCACTAGCACACCCCAAGTTCTATCTAACATCTTCATTTTCTCATCTCTTTGCATTGATCAAGCCACTATAGCCCATTTTGTCCCCATGATTAACAATTCCAAAAAAAAATCTTTTTTATAACTTGCTTCTCAATTGAAGAGATGTCTCTACTCACCCTGGAAGGCTCTCTAGCCTCTAGATCAAAATCCTTAAGCAATCTACTATGTCCACATCCCTTAGTACATATCATTCGTTTTGTTCCCTATTTCCCTTCATCGTCATCATCATCATCATCATCACCATCATCATCATCATCATCCTCCTTTTCTTCTTCTTCTTCTTCTCTCTAAAGGGTTAGTAGCAAATAGGGAAAGAACAAAAGTCAAGGGTAGAAGAGTCTCGAATCATTATCTACTTTAGCTAGCCAATAAGGGTTTGGAATGTGCCATGGTGTCAAACTTATTAGAAAATTTCATCCAGCTAGAATAAATTTGATATGAATATAAGGAAAATATTGATCAATCTTTGGAGGTTTATGAGGTTATGTTAGGAAAGGATCCTAAATTAGAGAACGAAGAAGAGGATATGGTTGATGTGTATGCTTTTAGTTTGAAAAGATTTGAAGAACCATTAACTACGATAGTTAAACAAAAAAAAACTTAATCTTGGAGCACCGGAAGATCCTAAGGTAATCTTCATGTAGGGGTGTAAATGAAATCCGATAATCTGAAATTTTGATTCGATTCTGATAAAAATTAAAGGGTTTGACAACTTTTTTTGTATCCTTTAAGTTATCGGAATCGAAATCAGATATTCCGATAGCTTATCGGAATCGAAATCAGGTGATTCCATTTTTGTTTATCTGATTTCAATAATAAATAAATAAAAATAAGTAAAAATAATTAAAATAAAGTCAAATAAATCATAAAATATAATATATAAATTGATAAAAGGATAAAAATAAAGTTTTGAAATATTATATCAAAATTTATTAATATATGTGAATTATTAATGTATTTTTGAATAAAAATTAATATCTAATATCAGAATCGAAAATTATCGGATTCAATTCCAATTTTGATAACAGAATCAGAATCAGATTGAAATAGGAACATGGTGATTTCAAAATTATCAGAATCAAAATCGGAACACCTTAACCCTTATCGGAATAGGAATCGAATTCTGTGATTCCGCTACTAAATTCGACCCGTTTACACCCCTATCCTCATGAGTTCTAAACTCACCCCCTTTCAAGAGATAGATCTAATAGGTGTATTGCAAGAATATAATAACACCTTTGATTAAACTTACCAAGATATGCTGGGTTTGGATAACTTACTAGTCGAGCATTTTTTTTAACTTTAAAAGATGAAGTTACACTTGTATTACAAGAGCTCATAAGATTCCACCCCAATGTTACTTTGAAACTAAAAGAAGATGTTGACAACTTGCATCATGCCAAATTTATTAGAGTTGTCATCTATCTTTAGTGGCAAATATAGTCCCTGTAATGAAGAAGGATGGGAGAGTCCGAATTTGCATCGATTTAAGAGACTTAAACAAAGCATGTCCTAAAGATGATTTCCCCCTTTCTCATATTGATGTATTAGTTGATAAAATAACTGCATATGAGACCCTATCCTTCATGGATGGATACTAGGAAATAATCAAATTTGGTTAGTAGAAGATGACCCAAAGAATACCTCATTCACCACACTATGGAAAATATATTGCTATATCATCAAGCCATTTGAATTAAAGCATGTAGAAGCAATTTGTCAAAGGGCAATGATGTCATTTTCATAATATAATGTCACAAATTGGTAGTGGTATATGTGGATGATCTGGTGGTCAAATCTTAGACACAAGATGAGCATGCAGAGGTTCTAATAAAGGTCTTGCAAAGAATCAGAAATATAAGTTTAACATGAATATAAAAAAGTGTGTATTTGGTGTTTCGTTAAACAAACTATTAAGGTTCAAGTATTGGTAGAAGATGAATTGAGATTGATTACAACAAGACCAAAGCCATCATTAATATGTCCCAACCAAGGAATATGAAAGAGCTTAAAGGGTTAATTGAGATGTTGTAGTTCATTCATTAGTTCATTTTGTAACATTCCCAAAGGTAAAAACCTTTCTACGAGTTGACCAAAGCGAAGACCAAGTTTAAATGGGATTCAAAATGTCATGAGACTTTCAAAGGAATAAAAATATATCTTGCAAGCCCCCCTTATGCTCAAGCCTCTAGTTCTAGGTAGGCCTTTGATTTTATTCATCTCATTTTTGGTAGGCTCTTTTAGGGCCATGTTAGCACAATTGTACAATGAAGGGAAAGAGCGGGCATCATAGTATATTTTCAAAATCTTAGAATTTTGTGAGCTAAAGTACACTACCATGGAGAAGACTTGTATTGCCCTTATGTGGGTAGTACAGAAGCTTAAACATTACTTCTTGGCTTATGAAGTGAATCTTATTGCCTGAATGAATCCAATCAATTTTCCTTTTGAGAAATATGTCTTGAATAAGCAGCTGGCACAATGGAAAAGCTTCATTTCTCAATGTGATATCACATACATCCATCAAAAGGCAATCAAAGACTAAGTAATTGCTAAACATATTACCCAACATCCTATTTTAATTTTTGATCTTGTTCAATCAGAGCTTTTGGATGAAGAATTTTTGTCCATCCAATCTTCTAATCCATAGATGTTACATTTCGATCGAGCTTTGAATTCTTAAGGTAGAGGAATAGGGATTGTTCTTCATTATACATTGGTATTTAAATTGGTTAGGTAGTTACTAATAGAAATATATGCCCTACCAAGTTAATCATATGTGATATAGTTTTACATTTCTTGTAACATTTTATTTAATATTAATGGCATTATATTTATTACTTGTACTATCTAAAAATTGTATGTCATACAAGCCAATCGTATTTGACATGATTTTACATTTCTTGTAATATCTTATTAAAAATAATGCCATTATCTTCACTACTGGCATTATCTAGATGCGTCTATCATAGTGAAGACTTAGGTTGCATGCAATGATGATTGCATCATGATGAGATCATGATAATATGATCAATCATCTAGGGGCATGTGATCTAAATGTTCCTATGCGTAGGATTCTTGAGATGGGACATCAAGGATCCAATAAGACTAGTGTACGTAATTTCTTCTCATGTGATGAGGATGACCGATCTCATTGACCATTAGTGTGGAGACACTCATATACATGTACTGGTACTTATAATAGGCATGAGTTCATTAAACTGACCAATGTAGAATCCCTGAATAATGTCTTATTGAACTATTGATCAATGTATTCTATTATTACGATTCCACAGCTGAATATTTGACATAAGTTGCCAAAGATGTCTTGTCAGGTGGACCATGTACTTTGACTATTGACTTATGGATCACTTAATATTGTGGTTGTTAATGAATTAGGTATATGAAAAATCCGGTGGAGGTAATTGAGTGGACAATAGGAGATCGTCCACTCTCGGTAGGATAGAGAGAAGGTCCTGTGGATAGTACTCTAAATCCTTGGCCAAGGTAGATAGGATAATTGATTTTTTTTAATTGATCCAATTCTTCGTACAAGATTTAGTGTCAGAATAACTAAGAGTTGACAATTGATGCCATATTCCTATCCGACTAGGACATTAGTGTAAGCACCCGAAACGGGACATCCGCGGATCTCCCCCTTCCGGCCCCTACGCTTGCTTTGGGGACTTGGTGGATGGGATGTTAGTGGTTGTGGTCGCCAGGAGCCAAGGCTCCAAAAGTATAGTAGAATGCAAAGAAGTGAAATGGAGAAGTGACCGTCGTACCTTTGGAAGCGGGGAGATTGTTGAGTTCCGACTTCTCCTCTCTCGGCCGGCCGAAAGAAGAGAGCTTAGTGAGTCCTTCGTCTTCGATCCGGTTGAAGCTCCGCCTCAATCGGATTTACCTAAGAATGTCCATAAGAAAACATAGAAACAAGTGAAAGGTTCATTAGTTCTAATGAAAGCATAGTATCGTGTTCAAATTTGAATTCGAGCATGCAAATGAAAGGAGACTAACCGGATTGGGACGAAATCCCAACCCCTATTTTTGGTAGGTTTTTAAACATATATGAGATGCAAAATGTTCTAAGACATGCCAAATAACATGATGATCAATGCTAGGATGAAAGAGGAAGACGAAAACTCGATTAAACGGGCGATCGGAATTCAAAAATGATAAAAACGAGCTTCTGCCCTTCCTGGTGCCCTATATATAGGGCGCCAGGAGCAGGTGCCCCTTTTATGGGGCGCGTTGACCAAGTCAAAGTGCCCTGTATACGGGGCACTAAGTCTGGTCCGGACAGATTTTCTTCCCCTCTTCGCAACGCCGCTCCGGAGTGCTGGGTGGCTTCCGGGACGAAGTAGGGGCTCCTCCTTGTAGACAATATGCAAATTAAGCTAATGAAAGGTGGTTTGGATGCTGGATGTAAGAGGGGAGACGGATAGAGGTTCTCAAAGTTGGAGAAAAATCATGTTTCTGGGTGACAGAAACAGAGGGTTTTTAGGGTTTTTGGTGGACGATTTTGGATCAATTTGAAGGCTTGTGGGGGATGAGAATGGCTTAGAAACGTGGTGTTGGATGAGCTCTAGGGTGGCACGAAGTTGGAACCTCCTCCAAGCTCCAAATGGAGCTCTATTTATAGCCCAAAAGAGGGTACTTTGGCCATTTTCGAAAAACAGTGCCACGCGGCATGGCGCCCTATATATGGGGCGCCAGCATCATTAGGTCTGTCAGGTCGACAAGACGAGTCACTGTGAGGGGTCAAATCAGCCTGTCGAATCGATCTGATACGATGCCAGGCACCCTGTATACAGGGCGCCTGGCGCCCTGTTTATAGGGCGCCAGGTGCCCTGTTTATATAGGGCGCCTGGTGCCCTATAAACAGGGCGCCAGGTACCCTATACACGGGGTGTTTGGCTCGGCTGATTGCTCTATTGACCACCATTAGGAACGTGCCAGAAACTTGATCCGTCCGGAAAACACGATCCGCTTTAAATATTCTCCATGAAAACAAGAATTTAAACTCTCCAACTGGGCCAAAATTGCGTGTCTACAATTAGATGGATGGGGATTTATAACCATATGGTGCCGATGATAGAAACAC
The DNA here is from genome assembly GCA_036172225.1 of Cryptocoryne crispatula var. balansae. Lineage (NCBI taxonomy): Eukaryota > Viridiplantae > Streptophyta > Magnoliopsida > Alismatales > Araceae > Cryptocoryne > Cryptocoryne crispatula. The sequence goes on along the minus strand of CM069929.1, from coordinate 7,672,865 downwards.
TCTTTGGAAAGGAGTTTATTCCTGAAACCATTTACGATCATAAGATATGGCTTATGCTCTACATGATCGGTAGGTCGTTAAATCTATTATAAGATAATAAATTTAATTTAACAGAAGTTGTTCTTTTAATTAGGCCTTAACTAAATAGGCTATTGACCCTAGAAAGTGACACACATATAGGCTAATCCATTAGTTTGGGGGCAAGGGTGCAAAACAAATTGGGTTAGTTCGGGTTGAACAAAAGATTTTAATTTTAATAATTTAGGGATAATAATAACTTATCATCAAAACTAAATATCCTATCCTAATTCTATGTAGGACCCCAAATAATCACGTTCACATTAATGTGGAATCTCAGTCACGGGCAAATCGAAGATAATGTGCTTTAGCCTCTACTTATAATATTTCCCATCTCACTTCCCATTGAGATAGGCGATGTGGACTAAAGAATAACATGGGCAGGGCAGCTCATTGAAGTCGAGATAGGATAGCTGGTGCGTGGTTGGAGAGTAGAGCAGATAAGTGCTCTGTTTAGTTCCATATTGCCTAGATTAAAGGTCCCTTCACTACTTATATTCTTCTAAAGATTGTACCCAATAGGAATGTTGAAAACGAGTGGGCTCGCTTGATGGTGGTTTGATACTCTGGTCGTCGGTTTTATTCGATTTATGTTTTTAAACCGATATGAGTCGATCTTGGAGCATGACCCAAATCAACCCGATCATTTTGGATTGGTTTGGTTTGGGTCATCGGGTCAACCTGATGAATGAACACACCTAGCCACAATAGTGGCAGCTGAGGAGTCTCCTATAGTGGAGAAGGCAGGTTGGCGATGAACATAGAAGCTTGCCGAGCATGGGTGGTATTTGGCACATGGAAGCTTGTCACGAGCCAAGCTTAAACAGGCCCTTATGAAGCTCATAGAGTATCGAGCCAAGTTTGAGCTCGGCTACAATTTGTTGAGCCAAGTGTGAATAGAACCCTACTCAACTTGGCTCGGCTGGGGTCAAATGCAAACCTACTCACAGCTCTCCAACATGTAACATGTGCTTACTTAGCCCTCCATGACTATGGGTGCAAACAACCTGAAGCACTCGACATGTAGCACAAGGCTTAGCTCAATAAAAACTTGACACACCTAGTTTATCATCTTAAATAAACAAGCATGAACAAAAAAATAAAGCTCGACTTATACAAGAGTCGAGTTTGAGCAAACCCTTACACAACCTGATAAGATTCATGAGTAGCTCTTTTGATACTCAAATACTACTCAACTAAATATTTTAAAACTAATTAAAATTAAATAAATATTATATAATATTGAACAATAATATTAAATAAGTTAAAATGGACTTATTTTGAGTTTAAACTCGAGTTTGGATTTTACAAACAAGTTTAAATTTAGGTTTCGTAAATGAGCCTAAATCAAGCTTGAGTTCAAGTTTCATAAAAAAGTTTAGATTGAGATTAATAAAAAAGGTCCATATCAAGCCCTAACTCGAACTTTGATCAAGTTTTTATTTGTAAATGAGTAGCTTAGCTCAATGAGTCAAACTCAAATATATCAAACTCTTAATGATTCTAGTTTGAACATAGTTTCAAACTATTTTTCGAGTATTGAGGCAAGCTCGAGCAACATGCTACTTGGCACAGTTCAACTCAACTTTTTTGCACCTGTATCCACGACTATCTTTGTGGATGGAGGACTTTACCATGACAATTCTCTCAATCAAGCACCTCCAAAGAAGGCATGATCACCAATTTGGTTTGCATTTGAACTTTGTCGAATCTAAAAATAAAAAATTGTTAAAATAAAAAATTATATAATGATATTTTTATTAAAATCTTACATTTTGAATATGTTGTATAACATATATATAGTTGGTCCAAATTATGTCAATTGAGTACACAGTATTATATGAAAACATGTTCATTATACTAAGCATTCTCTTGGTCAATTTTCTTTATCTTATCTCAAAAGTTCATAACTATAGATGGAGCACATGGAAAATGTGATAGATAGTTCTTGGGATTCTTAAGTAGACTCTTGTTGGATAGATTTTTACTCATGCCTTGCTTTGACGATGTGCTAGTCTTTTTAATTCTACGATCAGCAGGAATTTAAAATTATATAGATAATGGTAAATTATCTATTCTTCAAATGCTAAGCCCGGTCATTTGCGTTGAATTATGATTCTCCAACTCCTTGTTGGTTGTCTACCGAAACTTGTAAGATAGCTGTTCATGAAGATTGACCAGGTGTGCATAGTGTTGTTTAACTCAACACTAACAGCAACTTGAGCCAAACGGATCAAATTTTGATAGCATGTTAATTATTTTGTGGTGATGTATCCACCAATCTGTTACATATTACAATATTAAGTCACACAGCGTAAATAATATTAAAAAAGAGTATGATATATAGATTATATATTAAGACTAAGCAACATTATTATTCTTTGTATGTCGGATGTCCCAAAATACATGGACATCAATTTGTAGTCATACAACTTGTTGCATAAGAAATCATCTTTTAGGAATATGCAAATCATTGTCTTTGCCACTTCTAATATGATATTTGATGTGTTACATGCATGGTTCACATTCTAGAATTTAAGAAGCATCATACACAGGAATTTGTAAAATTTAAACACCTAATTTACATTATTATAAATTAATTAAATTAAATTAAAAAGAATTAATATCTATTATATATATGCAGGGGTTGATATAAGGTTGGAGACTATTATATCTATTATATCTATTAGAATTAATTCTATTATATCTATTAGAATTTGTTTCTTTTTTCTTTTGCTTGACATGGTCAATGACCTCGTACAAATATGACGTATCTATTTTCTAATCTCCATCTACAATGTGTAATATTTTCCTTATACGCTCAATAATAGCTATAATTTAATTTATTGTCTTTTAGAAATCATCATTTTACAAAATATTATTTATTTTATTTTTATTTCTTCTGCCACTTGAATTAGTTCGGGCTAATTCAATAACTATAATGTTGTATTGTACTCTCTCAATAAATATAATGAAATTCAAATCTTGTTGAACCCGGTAGAACTAGCCCTCTTTCTATAGGTACTCTTTCGTCAGATTAAATAAGTAATTATAATTTTAAATAAAAGATGAAATTTATTGTCAAATCTTTGCTTATATCCTTTGACATCAAATATATTGAATATACATAACAAAGTACCAAATAGATGTGACAATAACAACCAATATTTATCCTCCGGTTAACTTGAAGCAACATTATCTATCACAACTTGGACACCATGGTCTTTACCTATCTCATCTATTATTCTATTTGAAATAAGTGTTCATTATTTTTTATCTAACCAAAACATAGATTCATTTCCAAAAGACCATTGAGACTTGATAATGAAATAAAAAATTTATCATTATTCATTTGGTAACATCTATTAAAAAGATTAAAGACACATATTCTTTAAAAATCCTTTTACCTCTATGGTCCAGTGTGGTATATTGCTTTAAGTATCGATTCAAAACCATCTTTACCAACGTTAGCGATCGTGTCATTCGTATGATAAAAAATCTTTTTACTATATTATTGGTATACTACTCAAGATAACACTTAAAAAAGGTATTTCCAATCTTCACTTTACAAAACTTTCAGTTTCAAATCTACTATATGAATCCGATGAACGTCTCGTGTGATCATAAATGATGAGTTTATTTGTGAAAGCTTGTCCACTGTCAAACATCTTGATTCATATTGTTTTGTTTTATTTATAAATATATTTGTTCACGAATGATTTGTGATTTAACTTTCGTAACACAAACTGTTTCATATATCGATAAATAAAATATTCCAAATCAATTATCATAACTGAACTAATATGAATAATAAAATAAGTACTTGAATATATCCTTATCAAAATCTTCAATCTCTAACAAACTAATCTTTCCTGATACCATAAATATTAATCTTTTGGTTTATTTTACACAAATTTGAGTTTGAACTCGAGTTTTAACGAAAATGTTGAATATTTGTTCAAATTTAATTCATTTATTAACTGAGTCAAGCCGAGCTTCAACAAAAATAGTAACTAGATTATTATTCAACTCACATTCCAGACAAATTAACTCATTTATAAAACCCAAAATTATTAAAAGAATCATTTGTACCACTATATTTATAGAACCCAAAACTGATTTATAAAAGTCAATTTAATTAAAACTCAAAATTTGAATCATCTGATATTTTTAAATGACAATATACAACCACTAATGCTCATAAATAATTTTTTTAAAATAAAAATTTAATACGATATTTATTCAAATTGCTCGCGTAAAAATCACTTGAAACTCTACTAATTTAATAAATCAAACTTTATTTTTTGTACAAACTTGTTCATTTAACATAATAAGCTAATCAAATTTTTATTGAGCCAAAATTTGAAATACATATGTATTGATTTGTTTGCACCGGTAACTATAAATATTGTACCACACGATTAGAGGAACAAAATTTCTAATTTTTTACTACCATAACATTCGGCCAAACACAACCTTGTTTCAATACTTACGTTACACTTTCCCATCTTGTATATCAATTAAATTGTAATATATTTAAATCGAATCACTTCAAGTTGAGCCAATTGATCGGATATCAAGACTGACCAACGGCACGTTTGAAGAAACTAACGTTTAAGACAAAACAAAATATTAAAGAGATCAACTAAAAGTGTTAGTAAAAGAACTAATGTAAAAAACGAATTGACAGTTGAGAATAGAAAAAGAAAGTGAAAACGAAGGAAATATAAATACGATTAACAGTGAGAACTTGAACTGGGGACGATATGGAGCCCTCAAAAGGGCCCTTTGGATTCACCCCCAGCTAGTATTTCCCAACTAGTGCCAATTCGATCAACCGGATCAGCTGGCTCAATTAGACCAGGCCTAGCCGATGTGGCGTGAAATTGGTCAGCCACGGCCGATCCAATCTGATCCCCTTCTTTCCATGGACACTTCATATACCATCAACGTATGTCCTGAAAATGGGAGCATAAGGAATTTCTGAGTTGCAGTGGGTGATGATGGTCATCGGAGTGTGCTATTTTGGGCATCCACCATTGAGAAGGAAAAAAGAAAAAAGAAACATCTTGTGACGGTCCCAAGGACTCACGCCTTTCAACTTGGTGGTGGTAGCTTCTAAGAGTGAAAAATGGGTGCAACAGTCTTCACTTAATTGGATTTATACTTCTGTTGCTTACCCACATCCAAATTAAAATATCTTGGATCCACAGTTTCGATCCATATTTAAAAATGTGGTAACAAAAAAAGTTAAAACAACCAGGCAATGGGCATATATGTGTGAATAGTAATAATTAAAAAAAATTGGAAATCAAATTCTGCCAAATGGCATGAGCCACAGGCAAATGGAATGTAACCAACATCATCTCCAAAACTGAAACTATTGCCTTGCCTTGCATTAGTAAGGTTAAACTATCACTAGAACGTCAATAATACACGAATCAAACACGCACAAAGCATTCCAACTTTAGAGCTAGTTAAACCTTCGTATCCATGTAGCACACATTTAAGAAAGAACAAGTAGGCACAACAATCAGTAGCTTGGAAGAATGAATATAACAAAATGAGAAAGGATGCTCTCTGAAATTCCAAGTTAACCTGCACAATTAAAAAACAAGAAAGTTTCTTTATGCGTAATTGAAGAAACATGCATGCAACTTTCAAAACACCAAATACCTGGCGCTGAAAAGGATTATCCTCTTTACAGCAAGTGAGAGTAGCTAATAAACTCCAAGGCGGCAAATTGGATTCCTCTCAATAAGATCTAGATCCACCTACACCAGACAGATATTTAATATGTTAAATCTTAAATTCAATTAGCACTTCAACTCTGATTTCGAAAAATAAAGTACCTTGTGTCCAAAAAGATCTCGAATGTTGTCAATCCCATATAATATCATTGTAGGCCTGGTTTAGAAATAAACGAGAACTGTATTATAACAAACATTTTAACTAATAAGATAGTCAACACAGTCTAATTCGTCACGAGATCAAGAAGCCAGCAACATTCTGCACCTACCTTTCAAGGGATAGCCCCCACGCTAATACAGAGACATCGTGTGGAAGTCCCATGGGAAGAAGCATTTCAGGCCTAAACATGCCTGAATTCCCCACCTCCACCCACTTCTTTAAACCATCATGATAACTGGCCAACCAGGGATATTAGACAACAGAAACTTTCTATTAAATTCACTTGATTATGAAATGTTTGAAACGAATAGCACCTGAAAATTTCCATGCTAGGTTCAGTGTAAGGGTTATAAGCAGGCTTAAATCGTAGTTTTGTAATGCCTGGAAGATGAAGAAAAAACTTGAAATTCTGCAATCTTCACCACAATTTAGCAACCAAGGACGCAGCAAGCATGACTAGGAATATGGTGAAAATAAAGACAGCATACCAAGACGTGCAAAGAAAGATCTTAAGACTCCTTTCAGGTTGCCCAAGGTGAGTCCTCGATCACATATTACACCTAAAATAAAGTAACTTCAATTAGGTAACCTATTGTGAACTACTTCCCTGGTGACATGAAATAAGTTAATAGAACATAAAGCAAACCTTCTATTTGGTGAAACTCCGCAAGATGAGTTCTATCTACTGCCTCATTACGAAAGACACGATCTATTGAGAAATATTTCCTTGGTTTAAAGGGTTCCTGAGGGCAAGACAATAAATTTATAATGGACACCAATAATTTATTACCAGCTTAATCAACTGAAAGATCTAAGAATTTGGAAGATAGCTTCATTGCCACTTTCAACATGAATGGTGGTTAAATTCCCAAAATATGTTTTCACAAGTATGGCAATATCACATCCTACAAAGTCAGTAGATCAATAGCTTCACAAATCTTGCAAATAAATCGATATTAAAAAAAGAGCTAGTAGAGAACTGGCACTCCAGCACAATATACCCCATTTAGAATTATGCACGAAATGTCCATAAAATAGTTGTCTGCCTATGTTTTAGTGGTTTTCTGCTTAAGCCTATTTGTAGACAGAAATTTATATTGATGCATGAATCTCGGACAAGAAGATCTGCAGATTTCATTGTAAGAGTAGTACACTTGCATCATATTTCCAAGATTATTGTAAATGGAACCGCTCAAGATATGGATAGCTTATTTAGTCCTAAATTAAACAAGAATTCGTTCATTTGAGACTTCTATGGGCCAAAAATTACTTGTGTCTGGACTAAAGTGTATCCCTAGTTTAATAAGAAGAGCAAGTGAAGCATAACGAGAATGATGCCAGCGACATAAAATTAAGAAACTATATCCAATAATGCACCTCAAATTCATAATTCTAGCATATGAAACCAAACCAAAGTGCAATAAATTTGAAACAAACAAAATTTTCTTTAATTCAAAAAATTTATGCTAGGAACAATGTATGCTAAGCTGAAGATATAATGCCAAGAAAGCACAATTTTTGAGTGAAGACATTATTTCTTGCATCGATTATGCTAAAATTATGACCACACCTAGAATATAAAAAAACTTCCGTTCTGATATGAAGTTGCTGACCAAACAAGTTTGATGTTTTCGTAGACATCAAACATTCAGCAATATTATGTCATATTAAAACCTAGATAACTCAATCTGACAACTTATTCATTAGAGGCCCTCACCTCAAGCACCCAGGCAATGAGGCAAGGCGCAGTGGCTGACAACCAAATTGCATCGCCCAAAGTCGCCCAAGGCACGCCTTGGGTATCTAAGTGCCCAAGGCAGGTTGAACAGATGCCACCGCTGACATTTCCTCTCTTACAACGCCGCTGAGAGGGTGAGCATTGTGGGTTTTCTCTTTTTTTTTCTTCACATCTATTATTATCTTCTTTTAAATATCTTGAATTATTCAGAGTGTTGGTTTTAGAATCCTAAAATCCCCAAATCTTGTCATTCTTCCTGTGCACGCCCAAGAGGTTAGAGGTGAGTTTTTTTTTATTTTCTAAACATCTAGATCAACATGACATTATGTTTATATAAATGTAGCATATCCACTTAGATTTTTTTTGTCCTTCCACCTTTGTTTAAACTCTGCCATGGCTGATCCCAAATCAGGAAGAGAAAGGAGAACGGTTACGGTAGGGGACATCGAACGTAAAACTATTGTCACATTGATTCAAATAATATAAATGTCTGACCAATTAAAAAAAAGGAGATTGAAATGTTTGAGCATATTAAATGTAAACCTAAAGAGGCTCTAGATATAAAATTGGAAAAAATTAAAATAATAGAAACAAAAAAGACATGGTAGACCTAAATTAACTTAGAGGAGAATAATTCAATATGATTTGAATGATTTAAATATATATGAATAAGTAACTCAAAATTGACAAGTGGAGGAGAATTTATATGGCCGACCCCAAATAATGTGGGACTAAGACTCCAGTTAAGTTTATTTATAACATCTCGGTTTGATTTAGGTAGTTTGCGCCACTCATCCAGGATCATTTATACACGTCTGACCAGTGACATCTTACTCTTAGAGGTGACTTTTTTTTTGTTCTTCTAGTCATGTAATCTGAGAGAATACTGTCCTTCATAGTTGTAGCATATCCACTTAGGGTTTTGTTTCTAACATTTTGGTCTAATTTAAGTCTTTTGCATCACTCATCCGGGACAGGTTTAAGATTCAGGCGTACACATCTAACACAGGTCTGCCCTTTCTAATTTATTGTTTATACATTAAAAAAATTTAAGTGGTTTAATATTTTGATTGTATGTTAATACATTTAAATAATTTAAGTTGCATTTTAAGATGTCACATCCACGAGAAAATCAAACACATCGATCGATGATGGATTCTAATAATCAACCTGTACCCATGGTGGCAATTTTTACAAGTATTTTTTTGCATTCTTTTAAATTATTTCTGTTAATTATATATTATTAAAATAATATCCATCGAGTGCCTTGCATCTTTGTTATCATAGCTGACAGCAAAGTGAAAGAAAACAAAAATACCTTTTTGCATCAACCAAAGTAGAATGTAATCATTCTAAAAGAAATAATATCACTAGATCAAAACAAAAAACATAAATCAAATGGAACAAATATTTCTTACCTGCGCAAGCAAGTAAAGCATTCTTGAGGAAACTGCAGTTGTGTGTGTTCGGAGGACATTTTTGTCAGCTTCCTCCCTTTTCCATTCATATCCGTACCTAGACAGAACAGTCCTCTTAGAAATCATGAAAAAATGCAATTAAGACAATTTGCAACAAAACATACCCTTTTGACCCATAACCACCAGTTTCATGAACACATCTGACCCTTTCAACATAATCCTCTGGAAGTTGTCTTGTAGTAGAAGCGGCTGAAAATGTGTACAAAAGAAAGAATAAAGAAACGGTTCATGAGAAGAATAAACAAGCAAAACAGGCATGCGAAGAAAAACTACTAACATCGGAGAAAGAATGTATCATGTGAATCACGTGCTGGGTGCTGTTGTGGTTGAAAAAGAGCATCAAAATTCCAAAAACTGCAAAAATAAGTAAGACAAATAAGTAACTTAAAGTTGCAACGAGTGCAAATATTAAAGCATCTTCGATAGGTTGATTTGTTAGTAGTGATTGAAAATCTTTTTAGATAAAATTGAACATCAAAACAGAATACATCGAGTTAATTTTGGGCTACTAGAAATGCCGTCATATTTTTAAAAATAATGGTAAACATTTTACTTTGATCAAATATCCAGTACTAGTCCCACGTCCACAAGGCAGCGGACACATCTGCCTCCAGCAGTGGGGAGGTCGCGATCATGCTTCAGTCCCTGGTCTTTACCGAGCTGGACAAAATCATCTGTTTGGGAAGTCCTCGGATTCGATCCCAGGTTGGTCGGCCTTCGGGCCTCAACCACTTGTTGTGGCATGACCAAAAAAATATCCACTACTAGACAAGGGCTTCCGATCATTTATAATTAATGCCCTCTCTTCTTTTGTACACGTAAATCTTTGCTTTACGTAGATGTTCAGCTCTTTACCATACCTTGATCCAATTCTGGCGCGAAAGATTGATTCCATCAGGAATTTCAAAGAAATAGGTCGGAATTGGTTAATGGGACAACTTAAGTCCCAATGACAAATCAATATCGGGTCCGATCCAGACCTGATATTGATCTGATATCAGTCATTTAAGGTCGATATCAGCCCGAAGGGCCGATTCCTACTCCTCAAGCACTAGAGCTCCTGATTGTTGACAATTCCGGCGGCGATCCAGGAGATTCTTTGGCAATCCAACTCTGCCGACAGCAATTTTGGTGGCCATTTCATAGAGATGGGGTGTCTGGTGGTAATTCTTTCTCAATGTTCCATTGTTTCAAGTCATTCGTGAGTTTTTTTTCTCCCAAAACACCCTAAAAATGTGTTTAGAGTCCCCTACCCCCTTCCCACCAAGGATCGCGGGATCGGGATCGGGATCGGTGACCACCGATCCGATCCGGATCGGGATCGGATCGGTCCGGATCGGCCAATCCTCCGGAAGAAAGGGCGTCCTGGATCGGTCCGGATCAGACAATTTTTTTTAATTTTTTTAAATCATAAAAATCCTCAAAAAATCATAGAAATCAGAAAAATCATAGGAAAAAATAAAAATTTTAAAAAATAAAAAATAATGTGGATGACATTTTATCAAATAATGCCATACAACGTACGTTTCTTTGAAGAAACTATCATATAAGTATAAATTATTATATAAAAGAGAGAGAGAAGAGAGTTAAAATAGATCTTTATGTAAATTTAAGTATATAATATATATTTATGATTATGAATCTTCTATATATGTGATAGTATAAGTGATAGTGAAATATATTAATATGTTTACACTATCATCAGCGGGGCGCAGAGTAGTCGCGGATCGACCTGCGCGGTCAGGTCGCGGGAGTCAAGGGGGCAGTGCCCCTTGTGGGGGGTATCAGCGCCCCTGACAGTGAAAAATTATTTTTATGGTGGTAAAGGGAAGGGGGAAGAAGGGATCGGACCCCCCTAAATTTACCTGTTTAGGGGGGGGATCGGCCAATGTTTAAGGTAGATTGTTGGGGGGAGGGGTCTAGGGAGAGCCCTAGACAATGAAGGGGAGGGGGGAAGTGAGAATGAGGGGTAGGAAGGGGGAATCGGTCCGATCTCCCCTTATCGGGGGATCGGACCAGAAAATGGTCCGGAATCGGGTCCAGAATCGATCCGATTCTGGACCCTTCCGGGTTCTAGGGAATCGGTTCGGATCGACCGATTCCCGGATCGATCCACCTGGATCGGTCCCGGATCGACCGATCCGGTCGATTCAGACCGATCCAGCCGGGACTCCCGGCTGGATCGGTGGTTCGGGCTGGAATCGGATCGGTGGGTACCGATCCGATCCAAGAATCGGCCGATCCCGATCCGGATCGGCCGATTCTGCAATCCATGCTTCCCACCCCCTCCTTTCACTTTGCCCCAAGGCCGAACAGCCCTTCTCTTCCCGATCAACTCCCTTGGAGCTATGCTGTTCGAGTCCCGGCCACCCCCATACAGCCGAACAGCCCCCTTTCTATCAACTTCCTAAACAACATGAAGTTCTCTTACTGGCCACCCCCTTGAACAACTCTTAATACTCTTTAATTTAATTATTTAATTATTTAAATATTTAACTTAGTTGTTTAATTCTTTAATTATTTTTTCTTTGCTTGTAGTTACAAACAATGGCTCGTCATGGCAAAAGTGATGTACCCATAACACATGATATTGGGTGAAAGCATGGACATATAGTGAATGTGACCAAGAAAAGAGTCAAATGCAAGTGGTGTGAGAAGGAGATGGATAGAGGAGTGTACCAACTAAAGAAACACATTGCCAGTGTTGATGGCAATGTTAAAAAATGTGACAAGGTGCCTATAAAGATTAATGAAGATATTAGAGGCTACCTCACAGGGAAAATCTCAAAGAGAGAAATTATGATCGAACAAAAAGAGGATTTGCATGATGAGCTTCTAGGGTGGAGCAGGGAAGAGGTGCCAACCTCTAGAGAGAAGGAAGACAAGAGTTGAAGCTGAACTTGATAGTGAAGACTCATTCACAAACTTTGAACTCATAAAAGTTAAGCATGCAAGTAAGCATGCACAAAAAGATGAACAGAGGAGGGAAGCAGGAGGGTCCGAAGTTGACACTACCTTTGTCGATCATAGTCAACACAACCTACACCCAGTGAGGGTATGGGTATGAGTAGAAGAGAGGGCATATCGTCGATCTTCTTTGACACGGCTCCCACACTAGTAGGAAGAGACGAGTATTTGTATAAGAAACCATGCCACATGGAAGATTATTCGGCAAGCAATGAAAAGGGTCAAAGCAACGACAACAACTACAAAGAGAGCAGTGAGACATACTGTGAAGTAGTTTTTGCATGTAGGTGTGAATCTAAAATGTGTTCTTTATTTCATTTGATTATAATTATTTGGGGTGAAGACAATAATATTTTTTCTGTCTATCTTAATGTAGACATCTCAACACACGTAGCCATTTGTCCATACTTTCATACTATAGTTAACACCTTTGCTGAGTTGGCCCGGGAATGCAAATCTCAACTAGTAGGTTTGTTTATGCTTGAGGCCTGGATTATGAGGTGGAGGAGCAAAAAACATGGATAGACAGGTTCAAGTTAGTGTGGAGGGAGAGAGGTTACACAGTTATGTGTGATGGGTAGATAGATATCATCTAAAAAAACATGATCAACTTCCTCCTTTATTGTTCAAGTGGCACAAGTTCTTAAAATTAGTTAATGCTTTAAGTTCGATCAATAATACCAACTACATCTTTTCCTTGATGGATGTTGTTGTAGAGAATATTGGTAAAAAAAATATTGTTTAGTTTGTGATTGACAATGAACTATCTTACAAGACAACAAGGAAGAAACTGATAAAGAAGATGCATTATCTCTTCTTAATGCCATGTGCACTACACTCCGTTGACAACATGTTAGAGGTGTAAACGAAATCCAATATTCCAAAATTTTGATTCAATTCTGATAAAAATTAACAGGCTTGAAAACTATTTTTGTAACCTATAAGCTATCGAAATCGGAATCAGGTGATTCCATTTCCGCTTATCCGATTTCCATAAAAAATAAATATAAAAGTAAAAATAATTGAAATCAAATCAAATAAATCATAAAATATGATACATAAATTGATAAAATGATAAACATTATGTTTTAAAAATGTTATATCAAATTTTAGTAACTATATGTAAATTATTAAATTATTTTTAAATAAAAATTAATATTTAATATCAAAATTCGAAATTATCAAATTCGATTTGGATTCTGATAATAAAATGGAAATCGGATCGAAATCAGAATATAGTGATTCCAAAATTATCAAAATCGAAATATCTTAACCCTTATCAGAATCGAAATCAGATCCTAGTGATTCCACTATTGAATCCGACCCGTTTACACCCCTACCTCATGTTGAAGGATATCGTAAGGAGTCTTCAATCTCTACACTAGTTAGCCAAATCCAAGTGATCAGATCATTTATCTATTTCCATCCCCGTTTATTGCACATCACGAGGGAACATACTAAGGGGCACGATATAATCAAGTCTAGTCCTAGTTAGGTTTGCTACAAATTTTATTGTCTTGAACAAGAATCGTAGGATCAAGATCAAGATCAATGACCATTGATCTGATCTGGATTAGATCGGTCCGGATTGGCCGATCCTCCAAAAGAAAGGGCAATCCCAAATCGGTCCAGATCGGCCAAATTTTTTTATATTTTTTAAATCATAACAATTCTCAAAAAATCAAAATCAAGACAAATCATAGAAATAAATAAAAAATTCAAAAAAATGAAAAACAATGTGGATGACATTCTATCAAACAATACCATACAAAGTAAGTTCCTTTCAAGAAATTGGCATATAAGTATAAACTATCAAGAGAGGAGTTAAAATAGATCTTTATAAAATTTAAGTATATAACATATATTTATGATTATGAATCTTCTATATATGTGATAGTATGATTAATAGTGAAATATATTAATATATTTACACTATCATATCAGGGACGCAGAGTAGTCGGGGGGAGGGGTCCAAGCGGAGCCCTAGACGATGAAGGGCAGGGGGAAGTGAGAATGACGGGTAGGAAGAGAGAATTGGTCCGATCTTCTTATCGGGTGATCAGACTGAAAAATAGTCCTGAATTAGGTCCTGAATCAATCCGATTCCGGACCTTTCCGAGTTCTAGAGAATCAGTCGGGATCGACTGATTCCATCGATTCCATCTATTCCGACCAGAAGTCCGGGCCGGATCGGTAGTTCTAGCTAGAATCGGATCGGTGGGTACCGATCTGATCCAAAAATCGGCCGAACCCGATTCGGATCAGCCGATTTTGTAATCCATGGTTTCGAAGAGTTAGCATCAACATAGACATGCACTGGTCTGATTCATAAATACAAAAATATACTATAATTACATGGTTGACAACTTGCATAACAACGAGAATCAATTAGAAATTTTTGTAAATATGGAGAATATGATCACGAACAAGAGATTATGAGAGATGACTGCCTACTACTTGCCCATTATTGAGTCACTAATAGTTGTCTTAAAGTTAGTTGACTAAGACGACAAGAACCAGATGAGAACTCTTTATGATGAAATGGACTGTGATAGATTGAAAATCAATGAGAAAAATCACAGAGGACACAAAAAATAATGAAAAATAATTGATGCCAAATTAGATATGACATTACAATGTGATATACATGCATCAAGAATTTGAGTGTGTTTGTGCCTATTTTCTTTTAATTTAAGCATTATATGAGACATTGATACATGGTTGAATGATTGTATTATATTTCTTAAACCCTACATCCAATAGAGAGAAAAAGTGTCCAATGACAATGAAGTGTTGCGGAGTACTCTATTAATCATACAATGCTTGTCTAAATCTCAACAAGATATAACAGAAATTGAAATGAAAGTAAATGATTCTTAATTATTCATAAATATTTTTAATATTTATTTGGGAACACTAATCATTTTATATTTATCAATTTTCAAATGCAACACTACGACATGAGAGTTAGCGTACATCAATATCTAAGATATTCTTATGACAAAGTTTCTCTTGATATGCTTAATATGATATTTGATATTAATATAATCTTTTGACAAGTTCTCAACGTAAAGACTAATCATTTTTATTGATTTTTTTTAGCTGAGTGGTGGGTTCAACTTAACACAAGAAGTGAATAGAATCCACTTATATCTATTATCAACAAGATTTTGAGCCAAAAGACTAGTTCCTCCCATTGTGAGAAGAATTGGAAGAGATTGACATCTAATAGGCTAAATAAGCTAATTTTTTGTCATTATAACATGAGATTACGCATAAAGAATATCAAAAATCGCCAAAAATTGTCAAAGAGAGATTTACAAGATATACAGGTGGAGCATATAAAGAAAGACAAAGAACGTAGGAATCACCTGAATAAGTTGACATTGATTACATTTTCAACAGTAGTACTCACTGCTTGGATAGAGGAGAAGGCAGCTAAAGACCACCCATCTGAGTTTGATCCTAAAGACCGTACATGGGTAGAAGAACTAGAAGATGTTGAAGTTAAGGACATAAAAGAAAAAGTTCCTGCTACTCCTCAACTAGTCCCATCTTTTGCCCTAGCAGATGCAGCCCTAGGCCCAACTCTAGCCCCACCCCTAGCTACACAACCAAACCTCAGTTCAATGGGGATAAAGACAAAAACAATAGCAAGAAAAATGGTACACTCTTCACAATTGAAGAAAAATATGGGCTTGGGAGCTCATCATACGATACAGAAGAAAATTCAAGAAAAGAAAGTTGATATCAGGCGAGGTCCTATGAGTCCAACAAATAATATGCAGCCACCCTCACACTCCTCAAATGATGATGAGGAGGAGTTAATACCACCCACCCAGCTAGGTGGAGAAGGTGGAGGTGGAGGCTCCTCTACTAGTGCACGAACTAGTATGATAAATATAGATGATTTGGCTTTGAAACAACATTCTAGTGAGAGAAGCCAAACATTCCAAATTGGTTTTCCTTCCAAGGGATCGGTCCGAATTAGTCGTCGATCCAATCCAATTTAGATCAGATCAGTACCGACCGATTCCAATTCCTGAATCTTTGGGTTGAGGATCTTATTGTTTTCAAATGTATATGCTACTCCTCAACTAGTCCCATCTTTTGCCCTAGCAGATGCAACCCTAGCCCCAACTCTAGCCCCACCCCTAGCTACACAACCAAACCTCAATTCAATGGAGATAAAGACAAAAACAATAGCAAGAAAAATGGTACACTCTTCACAATTGAAGAAAAATATGGGCTTGGGAGTTCATCATATGATACAGTAGAAAAATCAAGAAAAGAAAGTTGATATCAGGCGAGGTCCTATGAGTCCAACAAATAATATGCAGCCACCCTTACACTCCTCAAATGATAATGAATAGGAGTTAATACCACCCACCCAGCTAGGTGGAGAAGGTGGAGGTGGAGGCTCTTCTACTAATGCACGAACTAGTATGACAAATATAGATGATTTGGCTTTGAAACAACATTCTAGTGAGAGAAGCCAAACATTCCAAATTGGTTTTCCTTCCAAGGGATCGGTCCGAATTAGTTGATCCAATCCAATTTGAATCTAATTAGTACCGACCGATTCCAAATCCGGAATCTTTGGGTTGAGGATCTTATTAATTTCAAATGTATATGCATATAAACATGGATCATAGAAAGATGCATACTATGTTAAATATGAATATCAACATCATGCCAACTGACACCTATGGAATGCTATCTCGTCGAGATCTCGCGAGAATCTCGGTCTCACCAAGGGGCCGAGATACGAGATTGCCGAGATCTCCACTTTTCACGACTACTCTGCGCCCCGTTTACGATAGTGTAAACACATTTAACATATTTCACTGTCACTTACACTATCACATAAAAATGTGTTACAAGTTTAATACCATATTAGTATTTAAATAAGATTACGTACAAGTTTAAATCTTTTAGAAACACAAAGATCATCTTTTTGTTATTGAAAGTGCTTTGTAATTGTTCATTCACACAGTTGATGTACAAAATGTGCTATATATTTTCATGTAAATTCATTGATGTGCTCTTATTTTTATAAGATATTATGTTATGTTTCATATATATATATACATTTTGATCTGAGAATCCGAGATTCGATCTCTCGAGATTTTTCCGAGATCTCTCTGAGATCTCTTCTCTTTCACCCCCCCCCCCCAAGACGAAGCCGTGATCCGAGATTGAAATCCTTGCTGACACCACCATACAGAGGTTACCCTTCCATGACACTGACATCAGCATTATGTCAACAAACAAGTCTAACATCACCACCCACCCTTGACAAGTTGGTCAATTACAAATTTACAAGGCCCACCAGTAGTCACAACTGCCATGTAGCATTAGACCTCCCAATGCCATAATCAAGTGACTAGGAGAGCTGAAGTTTGCAATAAAGAAACTAGAGAGCATGGAAAGCTAGGTCAGATCAGGTCAGCTCAGACTGACCCAACCCAATCGGTTTTTCAACCACTTGATCTGACTGGGAGTTGGGTCGGCCAATCCAGCCAAAAGGGTCGGCTAGATTGACTAGGTTGGACTGGGTTGACCGACCCGGGTGGCCCAACAGCTAGTCGTGCTACCATTGAGGGGACATTTAAGTGCCTCAATGCCCCTTGGGGGCGGCCATCATTCCACCCACATCATTCCACCCACACCTCCTCCATCTTCTCTCTCATCTCTCTCTCTAAAATATGTTATATGAGATGGTCACCTCGCTCGTATGGGCATTGAGGCGAGACAAGACAAGGCAAGTGTAAAATGCCTCGCTCTAGCCCAAAATGCCTAGGCAAGCCCCCTTTTAAGGCACAGCCTTCTACATCCTCCGGAGGGCTCTTCTCCACCCATTATGAGGTGAAGGACGTTTAAATGGGACCAATCACTTAATGTAAACCGGCCCCGAAGTGTTGAACCACCCCAGTCTGACTGGGGTTCAGCGCTTCAGGGCTGCCTGGTCCACTTAAAGTTGTGGATTGGCCATGGCAATCCGGCAAGTCCGATGTCGGATCATGTGGACCTATACATTCCAGCCCAATCATGTGGCGGCTTCTAAGCTTTGCCTCGCTAGCCAGCATCCTCCTTCCTCCACTCCCCGATGCTCTTTCATATGGGTTATGCCTCAAGTGCCCGAGGCAGGCGCCTAAGGCCCCTGAGGCAAGGTGAGGCCCTCTTTGCCTCGTCCACCTTGTAGCTCTAAAACATTCTAAATTTTTTCTTTCTAAAACTCTCAAGTTCTCACAACCCTCTCAAGTCTCAACGTTCTCAAAGCATTCTTTTTACTTAACTGTGTTACTAACCACTTTGCTACAATTTTATTTAATTTATTTTTTGTTATATCATCTTTTTTTAATTACAATGTCGATGGACAACTATGATACCCAAACTACCAGCTCAAGCCAAAGTGATTAACGTGGACACGTTGCAACATAATAGATATGCTACAAAAGAATGTGTAATGCAAGTATTGTAATAAGATTATGCTTCGTGATATCTTCCGATTGAAGTATCACATCGTCGAGAATAAGAAAGATATCACTCTATGTACAAGGCTGCACCTAAGGTAAGAAATCAAATTTTTACTTAATATTACTAGTTACACATTTTTAATATATATTGTTAATATGCAACTAATTGATGGGTAGACCATAGCAAAACATTGAGATATGAAGACTTAGTTTCAATTATAGTTAGAGTCTTGAGTTCAATCACATCGACTTCAAGATATGAAAGAAATTTGTCAACCATCAAACATGTTGAGTGTTGACTTAAAAGAGGTTTGATCAACTTGTCTACGGTCACTGCAACATGCACTTGAAGTTAAAGAACTTACGGAGGTTGAAGGAGTCTCAAAGAAGAACAAAAAAATGGAGAGATGAAACTGAGTCAACCTTGTCAAGTTGCAACCATAGCAAAAGATGACAGATATAGATGAAATCTTTGATGAGCATGGTGAATTGGAAGTATGGGTCAAGGATCAAGAAAAAACAAGAACGTGAGTTTAATGTAGAAGACCACACTTGGGCAAAAGAAGAATTGAATAATGTGATATTATCAGAAGAATTTTAAATTCCCCTAAGATTGATGTCAAAGCAAGATAATAGACCAAAGAGTAATGTGAAACCTCATTTTTCACAAAGACATAAATTTATATGATCCTTGGCTAACATAAACTACTTATGAAAATACATAATAATTTGTAGAGGTATTGAGGTATTAACCAAAATACATAATATGCATAAAAATATAACCAGTCAAGGTTTGGGGTTCATTAAAATATATTTGGACCTCTCTTCATCGGAAGGTACAAATCGTCGATGTTAATTGCATTGAGATATTCGAATACCCTAGATTAACCATCAAAAGAAGATTATGAAATGGAGACATACATCTACAAAACATACACACATGAGAGTTATAACCCCGTAAACTCAAAGGAATACAAACTTAGTATTTTGAGTTTGACCTTGAATTTAATTCTTATGTTTTATGAAAATAAATTTTAAGAGTCCAACATTTTAAAGATATATTCTTTAGTGAGTTCTTAAACATATTTTGCATGCTTGATATGAGTTTAACTCTTTTAAATCAAAATCTTAACATTAAGACATGTTTTAAGACTTTGTTATTAGAGTTAATTTAAATTCGAGGTCAAAATGACATTATTTGAATCAACTTCCACTATTTGTTATGTATTTTGATCATATGGTCTTCACTTTCAATCATTGTTTTTATTTAAGTATTAACATCTTAGACTTAATGAAATTGGATTATGATTATCATGGATTTAACTCTTTTAATTCAAAGTCTTAACATTAATCATATTTTGAATTGTAAAGTTCATTAATTTCAAGGTCTATTAAAGACATGTTTCGGTTTTAATCCATTATGAGATTATACATTTCGATCATAAGATCTTTTAATATCATTTCCATTTTTATCTAAGCCTTGATATTTTGACTTGGTGAAATCAGATTTTTATGACATTTGATTGGAACATGTTCATTATTATGTGATTTCATGTTCTAAGTCTTAGCATCAAACATAAGATTCATTATGAATTCATTTTAAGACTTAACATTAGACTTTGGGAATTTTATGGATCCGAAATTACCAAGTCAAGATCCGATTAAACATAAATCTAAGGGTTCTCCTATCAGTATTTTTTTATATGATCAAGGCCTATAACTTAAGACATAAAACTCTCTGTTACTGGCTCCTACATGGACTAAAACTTAGTATCTTTCAAATTATCCTCTCTGGACATTTGGATATTCAAACATGAAGATGTCATCTTTTACCTTCTATATTTCAGATCACATAAATTTAGGTTAAACATGAACCTAAGAGACTCAGTCCTAAGACTTAGAAGAGGAATTGGACTTCTGCTTCATAATCTATACATCAAAAAGGGAAATCCGACTTTTGCATCATAATCTATATACATCAGACCTTCGGATCTCAAAGTCTCCCTATTTCGAAATTGACATCGTTGTCTATATTCTATTTCTGAAGTCAAGACCATAAGTCTGAACTCTGAAGTATGGAGACCAACATCTATTCAAATCTGAAATTGAAATGCGTATTTCGGATCCATTTAATTAAGATTTTATCATGTTCCACATTTATGATTTTCAAATTTGATAATGATCTGATTTTTTTTGACATTTTTTACATCTGAAACTTCACATGGGTCATGTAGGTTATATGATACTCCCCAATCATAGATACATAAACATGAACATATAGATGCCATTCATAATATGGGGATACATTTCGTTACATCATCATGTGGGGAGACTCATACAACCATAATTCCTGCTCAATTTGACATGATATCACGCATGATGATGATATGTCCTTCCCTAATTTCCTCACTTAATCTAAGCATCGGTATAGCATGGCGACATGCATAACCTCCCCCTTAGGTTAGTAGGATTACTCTCTTTTAGTAGATGGAGTTGGATATCCCCTACTTAAGGGGGAAAGGATCGCTATAGAATGGAAGACTTACCCATCTATCCGTCCAGGATCGGTACACGGTAAGGACTTGCCTAAGTGTTTGTACGCCATTACGAGGAAGCATAATTTAATAGGCAAGCCTCTTTATCATGTTATTTTAATTTCAATATGATTAAAATATTTTTGTCTAAGGTCGTTATAAGCCAATTATTCTCATCTGGCCGTATAGGCCGGTTCCATGTCATCTTAGGCCTGGTTGGCCATCTTCAAGTCTTCTTGGGCCCGCTGGGCCTATCAAGTACATGTCTTCAAACCCAATGGGCTGCCATAGCTTCATCCTAGGGCCAATGGGCCTGTTTTGCTTCATTTGACCCAGTTGGCCTATCATTTTCATCTTGATCATGGGCTTCATTTTCAGCCCCATTCAATATGCCCATCCTTGTCATTGTCTTCATCTTTTTGCTCGATTTCAGATCATACTTCCCCCACCATTGGCTGCCAATCAAGTGGGCTATGGAGGAACCGGAATGGATTTTAGATCAAAAAAAGATAGGCCAGAGGGGTTTCATATATGCATTACATTAAGGCTACCTGGGTAGCTATTTAGCTCACTATAAGGAGCATAAGAGGGCTGGGTATGGCCTTATTTCCATAGCTCTAGTTGTATGAACATGAACATGTAGGAAAGGATGTCATATGGCCATAGTGATAAGCTAGACAAGTGGACTAGATTGGCACGTGTGGAAAAGATTATTATCCTCCTTTCTTCCATCTTCTTATCGGGCTGCAACAGCCTCATACCTGATAGCACCTGGAGGCATGGTCTGGCAGCAATGACAGCTGCATGATAGGAGCATCCTGGAACAGTATAGCCGTGGCAACCTGGCACCCAGCAGCTAGGGCCCATTGCTTCCTCTGCTCCCCTTCTTTTCCTTTTGAACGTAGATGCTCAGGGAAGGTTTGCGGCGGCCCTTCTTTGCGGCACCAAGCTTCAACGGTTGCTTCTCCACTTTGTGGCGGCAGCAGTGACACTATAGGAGAACTCTTCTCCTTCCTTCATCCCCTCTTTGCTCCTTCGACGCGTGGAGCCCCCACGGGGTTGCCATCTTCCGGTGGTTCTTTTCCTCCTTCCATCGGTCACACGCATAGAAGCCCTGTAAGGGCTTCTTTGCGGTCCCCCTTTTAGTCGACTAGGACTTCCCGGTAGCTCTCCCTTGCAAGAAAGCTTTCCCCTTTAGTAGGGGTTTCGGTGTTGGCACGTGAAGACAACAGCAGATAGATTTTTAGCAACTCCTTCCTTCTTCCGTTCTTCCCAACACACAGATGCCATTCGGGCAATGCCTCATCAGAGGCATTGGCGTTGTTTTCTGACGTCGATGATGGTGAAAGGTCTTCGGCCTCCTCCCTTTTTTCGGTACATGGGCCCTTCGGGCTTTGTTTGATAGCGGCATCAACGTCATTTTCCAATGTCGACGGTGGTGAAAGACCTTTGATTTCCTCTCCTCTCCTATTGTTTTTTGGCACACAGGGACCCTTCGGGCTTCGTTTGGACAGCATATTAACATCGATTTTTTCCAACATCGACGCCAATGGAAGGCTTTCGACATCCTCTCTTTTTTGACGACGTCGATTTTTGCCGAACAGTGATAACACCTCTACCCTTTGCCCTTTTTTATTTCAAATAGTAGATTTCTTCGATCGCCACTTTCCAATTGGGTTGTTTTATTCAAGGGAAGACTTCGTCCACCTCTTTTGGAAAGAGAACCAGTCAACTTTAGCAAACAGTCAAAGATTTAGCCAATTGGGGTTTATTCCTTTCCGGATTTGGTTTTGGATATACCGACATTGGTGTCTACCGATCGACATGCATATTTATTTATACCCCTTTTAGGAGTCATGATTTTTTCGGTTCCCACAATGGCATACCATAGAGTATGATGTTTGTATACAATATTATATTAATAGATGAGACACAATGAGTTGATAAGAAACTAAAATTTTGAAGAAACACTTTAGAGTTTAATATTTTAAAAATAAATAGAACTAAGATAGTATATATGCATTATAAATTTAATCAAAATCAAACGAAAGAATTGATGAGAGTTAGTTTGGATAGAGTAATATTATCTCAAAATGTTCAATTTAAATATCTTAATTCAATTATTTGAAAAGATTGTGTGTATGATGAGAACGCTAACCATAAAATTAAAAGATGATTGGTGAAGTAAAGATTGATTATAAAAATTATATATAATGATAAAATTCTGTTAAAGTTGAAAAAAATTATCATACAACTATAAAACCTTGAATGTTATATGGTAGTGAATATTGGTCAACAATAAAAGCTTCCAAAATAAGTATTGATGAAATGACAATGTTAAGATGGGTGTGTGGTCATACTAGTTATTAGACAAAATACATGATAAATATATTAGAGAAAGTGTGGAAGTAGTAACAATTGTAAACAAGTTGAGAAAAGAGTGATGGAGACGGTTTGGACATATTAAGCATAGATCTAAGCAAGGAAGGTGGGGTTGGGAGTCGGGACTGGGTCGTTTGGGCCCAAAACCGAGCCGGGTCGGTCGGGGTTGCCAAAAATAATAATAAAAAATTAATTTTGGGGTCGGGGTCTTGGGGTCGGGACCGGGCCGGTCGGCCCTAAAAGCGACCGGGTCGGGCCCGGGTCGCGACCCGGCGAACCATGGATCTAAGTTGCGGTCAAAAAAATAAAATAATTATCAAAATAAATAAAATAAAAAAGAATGTGATAGACCGAAGTTAACCTAGAAGAGTAATTCAATATGATTTGGATGAGTTCAAATCGCTATAAAAATAACTCAAAATGGACATGAATGAAAAATGAGAATCCATGTGACTGACCCCAATTAATTTGGGATTAAGGCTTGATTGAGCTGAATATCATGATCTTTATAATGTTCTTAAAATTTTCAATTATTTTAAAAGTTCAAATGTTCAAACGATGTGGATCTTGGATCCGTCAAATTGGCCGATTCGGCCCAAAATCCTTGGGCTAGGGCCCATTGCTGATCCAGGGGTGAAATATAATCTGCTCCTCCCATGATTTGCAAATTTGACCAATCTTGGATAGGGATTGGCACCTACTGCCCCTATCCAGAAGGGGGCAATGACAGGATCGGACTAAAATCAATTGGATCGTTTGATTCCAATACTGATACAACCAAGGTACCATGGGCATCACCACACATAAAGACAGAATTGCTCACTCCCCAATGCATCTTCCCTGCCCACTTCAGGCAGGGGAGATGAGGTCCATTGTTCGTATTTCGAACCATGGGCGCAAGATCCAACAAGGCAGAATCCACAAGTTTAAATTGTGGATCCAGGTTCCGCAGCCCCAATATCTACGTATACACTACTTAGACATTGCAGATGCCATAGATATTGGTTCAGCAAGGCCCAAGAAGTTCATCTTCCCCGCCTGAATCAGGCAAGGAAGACAGAGAGGCACTGCACATGGCACCCTGGCACCTATAGCCTCCTTCACATCCCTTCCTCTTATCCTGCTTTTGTTCACCCAAAGCCTTCTTCCCACCACCAGACGCACTGCACATGACACCCTGGCACCTACAGGCCACAGTGGTGCTCCAGGTGTCAGACCCTTTTAAAAAAATCTGGGCACTACCTGCCAAGCAGGGCACAGAGTTTACCCTTGCAGGCACTAACATCACATTATGTCAGCGAACATCACCACCCACGCTCGCTTAACTTTTTTGGTTCCACAGAAAAGAATAAAAAAGACATTTGGAATTTGGAAATAATTTTGCACCTATCTGGAAGACAACAAGTGGAACTCAAGGATTTCCACCTTTCGGGATCGGGCCAGGATCAGATCGGATCACTCAGATCCAAGAGAAGAAAAACCATCCAGGAAAGCCTGTATCAGTTTTTTCAAAACTAAAAAAACACCAAAATGGCAATTCTGAAGTAATCTGGTGGTATTGCTACCAGTTAAGGTGGAGAAAGCAACTTAAAATAGCGGATCCCTGGCATATTGGGTCCTTGGACAGACCCCACCTGTTGGGCCCGATAATCGTATCAGGTTTGATGAACCAGACAGGACCATCTTCCCCACCTGTTTAGGGCAGGGAAGAACAGGCAGCTGTAGACACCTCACAGTGGGAAATTGGCTCCAGATCAATCCGGGATCAACTGGTCTGGCCATGGTTAGCCCAATCCCAGCAAAAACCAGCTCTGGGAACAGGCTCCCCCCCACCAAGTGGGTCGGCACATACCGATCCCAATCTGGGTTGGTCAATCCTGCAAACCATGGTAGAATTATTGTAACAGTATTAGTCAAATTGCAATATTTCAAAGATGATCCTCTTTAGCCCCTTTTCCAATCCAGCCACCTTGGCCCCACCTAAGCATGTGCCAATCCTGATCCAGAATTGATTAATCCTGCAAACCATGGTAGAATTATTGTAACTGCATTAGTCAAATTGCAATATTTCAAAGATGATCCCTTCAGCCCCTTTTCCAATCCAACTACTTCGGCTCAACCTAAGCACATGATAAACCCTTGTTATTTATAATATCCATGAGATAACATTTCCACGCATCTTATACCCTGCAACAAGTCCCACAGGTTCCTGATGCAGAACTTCCCAAAGTCACTCTGAAAGTGGACAGATTTCGTCAATAGCTGACCTAGTGTAAACTTAATTTCCATACCAAGAAACCTGCTTTAAACTAATAAAGGTTCTAAATCGAATAAACAAAGCAATTTCTAAACTATGTCAAGGAATACTCTGAACTTCGGTACTGATGAGATCCTCAACTACTAGTTTGGTGTAGAAGTCCATTTTTCTTTCCCACTCACTGCTCTCCATGCGAAGGTCATGTTTCTTCGGCATTAAAGCATATACCTAAAAAATAATGTTTTTCTGAAGATTGGTTATCAACCTCGACTAACATTTGTATTTTATCCATTTGAAAATTGTCTAGCATCCCTTTTTATTGACAGTGAGGAAGGTGTTGCAATTTAACCCACAAAATCCAAATACAAATTACCTTGTGAAAATATCATGCTAAAAATTTTGTTTGCATGCATCCAAAAATCAAAAGATTGAGTACCTGCTTTCAACAAACTTATTTGTGGGCATCTCCATAAAACTGCAATAGAACAACACAAATCACAAGAAATATAAAAAAAGTTGCATAGGAACAAAACTACTAACTAATGCCATCAATAATGAAGAACGAACTAGCCCACCCACCCCCCAAAAAAAGAAAAGAAAAAACTATACGCAACAAAACCATCAAACATCAAATCTCAGCCACATAAAAATGATCATTTTACCCCATCTGAAGAAAGATGTTCTGGAATTGCTCTCGAACCTGAAATAAAAAAATAAAAAACTCAAAAGATGACAAGAACCCATATGAATAGTGAGAAATTTAAGTCCAGCTAAGAGATAAAGAATAAAAGACCCAGCGAAAAAGGTTGCCAAAATCGTCAAGGGAACATTATATCAAACAAATAGTAAGACGCTAAAATTATTCAACTCCAGCAGTCATCAAACATAGTAGATATTTCAGAACTTAGAAAAAAGCAAGTCATGCAAGTCGAACATACAATAAGATGTCCACCTAAACAAAAGCATACAGAAAATATTGCAGACTCAATATTTCAGATGGAGGGATTGTATTAGCACAATGATATATGAAGAAGAAAAAGAATATGCTTTTACTTAGCCTTCGATAGCCATATACAATTGGTGTAATAGAGGTGACGGTGAAGAACCTGTGCCTTCAATTAGCCTTATGCAAAAAAATACGTACGGTTGAACTGCATATAGCATATAAAAGCAAGAAACATAAAAAGTGCCCTTAGTCATCATGTAGTGTTCCATATTTCATGCATTCAATCACATCAGTGTCAAAAGACTGCAATCTCACAGTAAGTTGAGCCCCAAGCAAAACATGCACATGGTAAGAAAAATATCTATACTGTCCTGAAAACGATCAGAGCAAACATACAAGACACTCATTTAATTTAGAAGTAAAAGAAACTCTTACCTTGAGAAGTGGATGGTCACAGCCATAGTTGATGGGGCGTGCTCCAGCATTTAAATTATATTCTTTAAACTCCAGTTCTTTCCAATCATCCCTTAGAAATATGTAAGACAATGAATTGCGAAAATTTTCAGAGACAGTTGATACTGTTTCTACTATTCTTCAACCATACATGGTAAAAAAAACAGCATGCACTAGTCAGAGGCAAAAAGAGGGTAAGATAATGTTGAAACCTCAAGACTTTTTTGTTCGATCCCTTGAGAGAATCACTCTCTCATCATTTTTTGTGGTTCCATTGGGTTCAGTCTTTGTTCTTTATTTCAGCTCTCCCCATCAAAATGTCTTCGGTGTTAATTATGTCCATAGTTGTCAAGGCGGGCGCCTAGGCGCCAAGGTGCTTTTGCCCGGGCACCTTGCCAGAGCGCCTTATGGGGCACCCAGAAGGCGCCCAAGGTGGCCGCCTAGGCATCCAAGGCGCCTGCCTGAGGCGCCCAGGGTATTTTTACATGTTTAAAAAAGTAATTTTTGAAAGTTTTCCCCCCTTGATATCTCCTCACAGAGGGCACCTATTTAATGATAGTTTGAATATATTAATATATTTCATTATCATTTATATATCATATATATTTAAAATTTATGATTATAAATATATATTATATACTTAAAATTTATAAAGTTCTCTCTTAGCTACCGTTTCTTTCTCTCTCACTTAGTTTATCAAAATTAACTCCTTTCTCAAAAATAAATACCCACACATTCATAATTACATATATGAAATCACATTTATATGTATGTACACACAATCATATACATTCAATTATAAAATACAAATATAATTATATTTATGTATTGTTTGTATGTTTGATTAAATATATATAGTATTAATATCTAATTACGTATATGATTGTATATATTCATATATATGTATATATATGCACATATAATGATATTGTCTTGACTGCCTAGGTAACGCCTAAGCGGCCGCCTTATCGTCTAAGCAGAATTGACACTCTTCAACGCCTTGGATGCCTTGTCACCTTGACAACTATGATTATGTCAACTATATGATCGAACACACTTCATTAACCATTGTGAATGATACTCAACACAAGCCTTAATCCCAAGTTAACTATGACAATTACGAAAGATACTGAACTCAAGCCTTAATCCCAAGTTAACTATGGTTAGTCATATAGATTTTCTTTCTCCATTCACATCAAGTTTGAGTTATTTCCTCGAAGATATTTAACTCGTCCAAATCATATTGAATTACTACCCTCCAAGTCAAAAGAGTCTACCACATCCTTTTAATCTATTATTTTGATATTTGTTTATTTTTCTAACTGAAACTTCCTTAGGTTTACATTTAATATGTATAAACTATTTCAATCTCTTTTATTTCAATTTGTTTATAATTGTCACTAGACTCACTATACTCCCATATTTTCTTTAATATATTCATTTACATATTCTAAGTATGGCCTTACTATAAACTAATATATTAGAAAAAATATGAGAGTTGCATCAATTGTAGACAAGTTGAAAGAAATGATAATGGGATGGTTTGAACATATTAAGCGCCAATTAAAAAAATAAAAATATCAAAATAATAAAAATAAAAATAAAGTGGTAAACCTAAATTGACATGGAGGAAGATAATCCAATATGATTGAGATGATTTAAATATCTCAACACAGAATTGTCCAGTTCTAAGATCGAATTGGCATTTGTCAACCCAACTTGGGGTGGATTTGGATCCAATGATTTCCCATCCGAATCGAACCAAATTGAGACTAATTTGACTCGAATCGGCCAATTCTAGACTAATTCCTATGAAGCGGTTATGCAGCGTCTTACTTGCCCTACAAGCACATCATGAATCTTCAAAGAACTGAATCCATATTGGTTTTTCTCTTGTTGAATGGGCAATTTTCTTAATCTCATCTGGATCGGGATTGGAATCAATATGCATTAATTCGGCGGCTAGTTCCAATTCTACAATACTTGCTCAAAACCCACATAAGTGAAAAAAAAAGGAATCCACATGATTGACTCAAATAATTTGAGAATGAGGCTAAACTTGAGTTAAGTTGAATTGAGTATCTAACTCATGACCGCACGGTCATCTTCTATGTTATAGGAGACAATCGCCTAGGCGGCGACGAGAAGAGGCCTCCCCGCCTTACTTTGTCGGCGATAGAGCCAAGAAATTGCTTTTATCGCCATAGCCACCTAGGCAGCCATGGTGAGGTAAGGTGACCGCCTCACCCACCTCAAGATCGGATTCAAACCCGATAAGGGCCCGGATCTAGGCGAAACTAAAGAACTAAAGCCCCTCTCGAGGCCTTCTCCCCCCTCCCCGACTTCTTACTCTTCCCGACAACACGACACACAATCGAGCTCGACTGATGCCCCCCTAGCCAAAGCCCTAGCTAGAGAAGCTGCCACCACCGTCGGAGAAGATCTCACGCTGCTGAAGGCGGTCACTAGAGAAGCCCTTGAGGTGAGTTTTTCTGATTTTTTCCTACTTTTTGTTTATTTTTTATTTTCATTCTTATTCTAATACATTGTCCATATCGAAGGGACTGATCTCTTCCTCTTTGTCAAAATTCACTAGAGAAACCATTTTCGCAAGAGTATGTGCGTTTTTCTATTTTTTCGGTTTTTCTTCTTAATTCTTCTAGTTTTTATTCTTGTTTTAGAATATTCTTCTTATTAAATGAACCGATTTATTCCTCTTCACTAAAGTTCGCTGGAGAAGCCATTCTTTATCAGAACGGTGCATTTTTCTATTTTTTCCTATTTCCTATTTTTTATTGTTTCTGTCTTCTTCTATTACTTTCAAGTACTTGCAAGTATTGATTCTTCACATCGGTGTTACTCGATCTTGGATTTGTGCAATCCTTCGAGGTGAGTTTGATATTTATTTCACTTTTTTCTTGTTGAAACTTTGTATAGCTCTAACATACCGCTTAGGTTTTCATATGGTTATAGTAAATCGGATAAGAGTTTCATGATCATCTTACTATATCGGTTTAGGTTCTAATTCATATGGTTATAGTAAACGGGGTTAATGTTTTTATAAAGATCTCTCGATCCGTTGCTATATCTTTTATATTGTGGTTATATCTTTTATGTTGTTGTCTTTTATGTGTTTTATTGCAAACATAGTTCTCAAGTTGGTCCATTCATTTCAATTTTGCAAGTATTTTCTGCCCCATTTTAAATAATAACTATATATATTATAATTAATATATAATAAATATATTAAAATAAAAAAACTTGCCTCAGGCACCTAAGACAATGTGAGGGGTGCCCCACCCCGCCTTGGGTGCCTAGCACCTCTGACACTATAGGTCATCTTAATATTCTCATTCAACAACACTTAGTTTGGAGGTATATTTTACTTTGTTGTCCGACAATCACTGCCATACAATATTGTAGGTCATTTTGTGATACATTTTTTCTTAAAACTTTAGTGAAATCCTATAATCACATAAAATCATCGTAGTCAATCAACACTTTGTCAATTCTACTTTAATCGGTTCATGTTCTCATCGCATTTTTCATCATTTTGAATAATTGAACCAAAAGAGAGGCCACCCTCTTTAAGGCAAAGATTAAGTAATTTAAGATAATATAAATTTATCCAAACAAACTCTCCCATTTACCTCTCTTTAATTTTCATTAAATCTACGATGCATATATTTTGTTTTAATTCTATTTATTTTAAAATATTTAAACTCTAAACTATTTCGCCAAAGTACAATCTTTTCTATTAACTTCTTATCTCTCATTTTATCAATATAATAACAATGTCCCTTGCAAACATCATATACCATAGTATGCCATCTTGTATATTCTTTGGTATTTCATTCATAACTAATGCAAAAAAAAATTTAAGACTTAATGTAAACTCTTGAAGTAAGTTAATTAAAATCATGGTCCGCTGTGCCTGTGCTACTATGCCGTGCCGGGACAGGGTCACGACCTAGGCCTGACCCAGTCAATTTTTGGGCCAACCAACCTGATCAGGAGCCAGTTGGCCGAACTCGTGGTCGGGTTGACCTTTGGCTGGGTCGCGCGACCCGATGACCCAATTGGCGACCTGGCCAACCAAGTCACCAACAATCATATGACCGTTCATATTGGGGGCCTTTAAAATACCCTCAATGCCCTCCCCTCTCCTCATGTATCTATTCTATTAGAGATTAATTCTAACATTCATTCTTATTGCTTAAGATTAATTTGAGTTGAAATTAGTTAATAATTCATTATTTTTTTAATTAGGTTAGTAACTTGATTAGCAATTAATTTTAACTTTGTTTCGCATTTCATTAGGAGTTCATTTGTTTTTTATCACAATTACATAATAATTTTGTTTAACAATTAGTTTAAACCTTTTTTAAGAGTTCATTACATATCGATTTCATTTCGTTCAATGTCTTCTCCAAGTTGTGACACAAACTTCCAATGCGACCCGGAACGATCCCACTTGGTTACATTTCAACTTGATCTCCATGATACAAAGAAAAGTGTAAGATAAATATTGTTAGAAAGTGATGTACGAGGGTATTTTTCAGGTTAAACATTAGCTCGCCAAACTGAATGAAAATGTGCTCCCTTGCATACAAACTCCATCCAGTGATAAGAGCACAATTTCGTAGGCACTTACAAGCAATAGAACCACCGAATGGAGCTTCAAAGTAACATAAAAAAACAGTTCAGGAAGTCGTTTTCAAACCTATCAAGCAATTTGAGGTTAAGACTTGGTGTTTAGTTTAATTTGTTTTGAGTTTAGTTTAATTTGATTTGGATTAGACATGAGATTTGAGTTGTTTTGTTGTTTTGGTTAACACTTGATGTCTTTTATCTTTGGAATTTGTTTTAAATTTGGTTTCTTTATGTTTTGACTCAATGTCTTTGCAATTTGAGGTGTTTCGGTTTTATCTTAACTCAATTTGTTATCTTACCAATTTAGGATGCTCTGGGGGATTTCAATTTTGAGTTTGAGAGCTGAAGAGTTTCATATTTGAAATTTTTAAATTTTGACATTTACATTTTGGACTTTAAGAACTTATGCTTGGTTTCCATTTCGGATGGATTTAGCTTTGGTTCATTTTGACTTCTTGCCTTGTGAATAAAGATTTCATTGTTTTGGAAGTTAGAATTTGTGAATTTGGCTTGATGTTATGGAATTTTAACTTGATTTCAGATTTGAAAGCTTTTAAGTTTGCAGTTTCAGATTTGAATTTCTGATTTGAGGGTTTTTGAACTCTAGGACTTTTTAATCCAATTTTCAGATCTGAAATATTCTTGTGATAGAGTTTCCCCTGATATGTTTATTTAAGATCATTGTTTTATTATCTTCTTTTATAACTCCATTAATTGCGTAGAGACGACTGATTATTTGCTATTTTTTGTAGCTGAGTGGTGGGTATAGGTCAATGTCAAGAGTGGATGAAATCCACTAGCTACAGTTGCTATCAGGATATTGCAGTTGTTATCAAGATATTGAGAGTACATTCAACCTGATACACACAAAGAGTAGGAGCAAGCTAACATCAAATAGGCTAAATGAACCTGTCTTTTGCCATTATAACGAGGCTGCACATAAAGAACATCAGAGACCGAATATCTCAGAGGAGAGATTTGCACGGTTTGCAGGTGGTCCATATGAGCAAAGACAAAGAGCACAGACACCACTTGAGGAGGTTGACATTGAACAAATCTTTCAAGAGGAACACTCGCTTCTTGGATAGAGAAGAGGGCAGCCAAAGATCATCCAGTTGAGTTTGATCATGATGACCGTGTATGGGCAGAAGAAGAATTAGATGTTCCACCTACTTCTTAAGCTCAGGCATACCCATCTTCTGCCCCTGCAGCCGTACAGCAGTCGCCTCCAACCTTAGCTCCAACTCCAGTCCTAACCCCAGCTACGCAACCCATTCGCAGTTCAAGGAGGAAAATTACAAGTTACACCAATCAAAATAGGATATTGCACAACTGAAAAATTTTGTGGGCTATGAGTCATGACATGACATAGCAGAAGAAGCGAAGAGAAGAAAGTTGGATATCAGGTGACATCCCGTGGATCCAGATGACAACACACAAACTCCTTCACACTCCTCAGTTGATGATGATGAGAAGTGCATACTAGTCACCCAACCAGGAGAAGGAGGAGGAGAATATGTACGTGGAGTAGATACAAGTGCAGTAGCTCCAAACTCATCTACTTCACGGCAGTCAAAGTCATATTTCTTTTATGAGCACCGACCACAGCAATATGTAGAACCAGATTCTTTAGTGTTGGATGAGCTCCAACAGCCGTGGATTCCACCCACTGAGCCTACTTACATGCTATAGTCCAATGTCTATGACTTCATTGACATGGCAGATGCATTCTTTTCATATGGATATGTGCCCGCATTGACAAGAATACAAGGGGCAACTTAGTCATGACAGGAGCAAGAGAAAGAGAATGAAGGTCAATCTCATAGATATTGGTGAAAATGAGTCATGAAATGTATATTTTTATTATCATCTAATCATGTTTATTAGCATCTTATCATGCTATCATGTTACAATTATTAACACCTTATTCTTATCATGTATGGATAACACTTTAAGCATGTTAAATATTACATTTTAATTTTTAAAATTTTTTATGCATTTCCTATTTTTATAAAAAAATTTCTAGTTTTTTAAAACAATTTCTAAAGATAAAAAAGCCAATTCCGGCTCGGCTGGAATCAGTTTTCCTTCCTAGGAATCGGCCGATTCCAGCCGATTCAAATCGGATCGGTAGTGACCGATTCCAATTCTGGAATCCTTGGGTAGGATAATTTCCTTGACCCTTGTGGGTACAGAATATTCATCACAATTTATCCTCATAAATAAAGGGCAGTGTATTAGTATGAAAACATGCATGAGCTCCCCTTAAATTAATAAGATATGTACCTTCCTCTGTAGATGGAGTTTTATGCTCCCTACTTTGGGGGTGGGATTGAACATAATGGAGGCCTAACTTAATAGGTTGTGCCCACATGTCCGTCCTTTGGATTGAACACAACGGGGGCTAACTTAATAGGTTGTGCGCACATGCCCATCCATGTTAATGAGAGGGCATAATTTAAAGGATATGCCCTTTTTTTGGTTCAATTGCATTGATTTATGTTAAATGTTGGTGTCCAATGACCTCAAGAACCTGTTCAGTCTTCATTGGGCCTTGGTGGCCAGTTGGAGCTTCATCTTCCATTGCATGGAGGGGGCTTCAACTTGGACTGCTTCATATTTCAGTGGCTGGACAGCTCCTACATGCTTCCTGGCTACTGGCGCAGGGGGCTGTTTATGATCAGTTTAGACAGACTTTTGGAACTGGTTTGAGGACCAGTGTACGGTCCCAACAGAGACAGCTTTAGGGATTGCTTAGGATTTGCCTTCGCAGGTTTTCATGAACTTGTAAAAGAGAATTTCAGACCTGTAAATGGCTGAAACAGGAGGCTGTTTAGGGGTCTGAACAGAGTTTTGACGGGTTTATAAGGGTCCGAACAGGGCCTGTCTTGGGACTGGTTTAAGGGTAGTTTCTGATCTGTCATGGGAGTGTTTTTTTTTTTGGTGGGGGGGGGGAGGTGATTCATGACCGGTTAGAGGACTGGTTTACTCTCAAAACAGAGGGTTAATTCAGGTCCAAACAGGGGCTGTTTTTGGGGTACCTCTGCAGGTCCGCACAGGGAAAGTATGACCTGTTATATGGGTTTGAAAGGGGGTTTTCAGAAACTGTAACAGGGCCTGAGGGTTGTGCAAAGGGCTGCAGACGGGGTTCTCGTGGCTGTTTTAGGGGTTGTTTTCAAGATCAAACAAGAGGACTGCATGAAAATCACGGAACTGGCATGCAGCAGGAATGCTTAAAGAAATTTAGTGTATGGGAAAAAGAGATTTTGGAGGTAAGACATAGGAGAGAGGGTTGTGCCTCCTCTCTCTCTCTTTTCTGCAGGTTGGTGGCTGCTGCTAAGGTTTGGGATGTTGGAAACAACGTTTTTGCCTTAAGAAGGTGTTTTTATAGAGGAGAGAGGCCGCCAAGGTCACAGGAGGCTGTTAGCACAGTTCCCCTCCTCCTGTGGTGGTTTCATTTGGTTGGAGGGAGACTAAGGCTGATTTCCTTTTTTTAGGCATTTTCGATGATATTTTACCCATTCTTTGAGTGGTGGGACCCATCCCAACTGCTTCCAGCATAAAAAAATCTCCAGGGCATTTTGGGCATTTCCTGAATTTCTTATGAGTTTACAAGGATTTTTCAAGATTTATTTCTTATTTTACTGATTTTATTAATGACAAAAGGCTATAAAAAAACCAAACAATATATTTTTTGAGTCCAAAAATATGGTAATTTCAGGGAAGCGTCAGGGGCTTTCAACAATAATATTGGGCATAAAATATTAATTTTTAATCCAATATTAATTTTTTTGGAATAAAATAAATTTCTAGAATTTTACAAAAATTCCAAAAACTATAAAAATTCCAGAAAATAAGTTTTAAAAAACTTTTGTGAATTTTCAAGTAGTTTGGTGAGTTCATTGTATTTTATTTTATTTTTGTATATTTATCGTATTTTTATTTCATAAAAAATAGGATAAATATTAATTTTGGAAAAGTGGGCCCAATGGGTTGGGATGTTCAATTTGGGTTCCCATGGACATGGTTAAGGGGTTTATCATGGAAAACAATGAGAAATTTGAACTTTGGTTGGATTTTAAAATTAATTGAGGTAAAAATAAAATTCCAATTAACATGGAATTAGGAAATCCCCAGCAAAATCCCGCCAACCCTTTTTTTTGTAAAATTTTTTGGTGTCAACGGAATATTAAACCATAAAAATGTAATATATTCAAAAGGAAAAGAGTTTGGAAGATAATAACCCATAACCCAATATTGGCTTTAAGACTCGATAATACTGCAAAATGTAAAGATATTAAGAATGTAAACTATTTTCCAGCATCCAAGAGGGCCAAGACTGCAACAAG
This sequence comes from Cryptocoryne crispatula var. balansae, assembly GCA_036172225.1. Taxonomy (NCBI): domain Eukaryota; kingdom Viridiplantae; phylum Streptophyta; class Magnoliopsida; order Alismatales; family Araceae; genus Cryptocoryne; species Cryptocoryne crispatula. The sequence goes on along the minus strand of CM069929.1, from coordinate 7,636,641 downwards.
AGCAAAAACAATTTTGTTCAACATATCACCAGACCCTGGGTGAATATAGAATGTTCTTGATAATGTCTGGTACAATGAAATATTTAAGATAGGGACTGCATAATAGATCTTATATTGTTCAGACAAGCACCAGTTGTATGATCAATTGGAAAATACCTTTGCAGTATATCTCGAGTTAGATCAGTGATAACTTTCTTTCGCTTTACAGTATACTTGGGGCCTTTCCTCAACGAGTATCCTTTCCATGTCCTGTAAAATAATTAAGAAGACGGAATGAAGAAATCCATAAGCAACTTCTATAGTTGTTAGAATGCGTCCCTTAAAAGCCATTATGTTTTCAAGGTAAAACACTTACTCTGCACAAAATTATGGAGCTTAGTGCATATATATACCCAGAAACACCATATTTGCATGTATAGCACTGCAAGACACCTACTACATTGTATATCCCTCACATAAAGGATTGTGGAATCAGAATCGGCAGTGGGTGCCGATTCTGATTCAGATCTGGATAAGATCAGAAAATCGGCCAATTTTATGAAAGAAAAACCCAACCAGAGTATTTCCAGATAGTTTCTTCAAAAAACACCAAAATTGAAAAATACAAAATAAGCTGCTGGATCGGATTCCAGTCTGATCTAGCCATTTTAGGGCCAAAATGGCTGCCGTCGTTTGGGTTGATTCCGGCCAATTTAGGTCGATTCCGATGGAATTCGGCACTAGCTCAGGTTCCCGGCCGAAATCAGATTGGTGGGTGTCAATTCAATTCTAGAATCAGCAGATTCCGATGCAGATCAGCCAATTCCACAGTCCATGCTAACATCTCTAAAATACTGCAACATTTTTAAGGTGGTTTCCGACAAACAGCCACAGTTCATTGATATTATAGAAAGATACCAAGCTGGTAACAAAATTAGGATATAGTCCAGGATAAGAACAAAAAAGCTCAATGGAGCACTCTACAACATAAGACAAGAAAATGCTTCCAGTCTCCAGCTATAAATTCTGAACAGACCATAGCATGTTTAGGAACACTCTTGGAGATATGCCATTGGTTGGATAAATCCATTGCTCTAAAAGGATATCATTTTTCTTCTACCTTGCTGAAACTTCTGTCATTCATTTATTTCCATCCAAAGTGGCCAAAGGAGTGCCGGCAAGCACAAGTTTCACACTCCGCCTGATCTGCCATCATTCCATGGATTGTGTTGGCTTTATCTGTCCACTGAAGTCCATCTATCATAGGTAACCTACCTTGTGCTATTTTCCTGAGGAGGATCGTGATGTTAAGACAAAAGAGTGTATTCCACACCATGTTTGCCCACATGACCCCCCTTACCTCATGTTCCTTTTGCAAGCAGACCTCACAGAGAAGCTCCTTTTGCTTTCCCATGCCCATAATTTATCATCCCTCTTATAAGCTGATAGTGACACGTGATGCATGGTGTTGGACAGCTGCAGTAACTCCTCAATTTCATGATCTTCGAGATGTTAGAAATATGCAATTTAATAGAACTTTTCCAAGGGTAAATGTAAATATGGGTATTTTGAAGAATATATATACAAACACTAAACTGTATATAAGAACAGATGACAGAAACACTAAAAGATGAAACAGAGATAATGAATAGATGCCTCACTGTCTATCAATGAGCTTTCTTTTCTTGAGATCGCCAATATCCGCATCATTGATAGTCTACAAAAAAATAGATGTTTAAAAATTCTGCTGAAAGGTGTAAATCAGCAAACATGGGAAAATGAAATGAAGTATAAAATAAAGTATCAACTCTAGTGACAAATGTACCCTCATGTAGAATTTATTGGGCCATACAACTGAAAACCTAACATATTAAGTTACTTTCACATATTCTCACTAACATTTTTGTTGCCAACCACTGTGTGACTATCTTTCAATATGATCCCCTTGTGCTGGTCGACTTCGACTCTATCACATGGGCAAAAACATAGGGTGCACACAATGATACAGTGAGTGCCTGGATCAAACACCATGAGATATGATCATTATGTTTGACAGCGAAGACACAAGCAATGCTTCAACAAACAAACAAAAAACAGCACCATGGGCCATGGCTCCTAGAAATTTCTGCTAGTCTTCATCTTCCCTGCATCTTTTGCCAAAGTAGAGCCCATATTTGCACCATGTCCAACCATTGTGTGACACAACTAGAGACTAACATAGACCACAAAAGTGAATATTAGATTATGGTAAATAAAAACTGCATTGCATCTGCTCATCTTTGATCCTGCACAACACCAAGTTCAGATGAATTGATGCACATAGTTCCAGCCATCCTTCAGCCCAAGGGCACCACCTCTTGTCCCTACTAGTGGGTCAAACATTAAAGTGATAAATTGAGAGGACCTTCGCTTATATTTACTTAAATTTTCGTCATCAGCTAATGTCAAACAATTATCTGACTCTATTACATCTATCTAATTCTATGCATATTCACCGTTGTTGGCATCATCATTGCATGCCTTCAATTAATCAAATTCCACTCTGTAAACCCCCATAATACGCAATCTTTTTAATTTAGTCGTGATGCTTTCAGAGAGAAAAAAGAAAGCTAAGTCTTAGGATCTACCGTGCACTAGCGATTAGGTGCTCAGTTCAGTGGACCCTTCACTGTTGATCATTTTGCCTGCGGCAGGAATAAGCTTTTTTGCAATCTTACATGAGAAACATTTTCTGAATCCAATAAGACACCCAAAAAAGACACCCTTCTGAGTTCTTCCCACTATTGGGTTCTTTTAAGCGGGTTCAATTTTGATTTTGCACTCTATAAAAAAGGTAAAAGCATTATATTTGCTAATGGACACTGGACACACTATTATTCATTTAAAAAAATCACCGTAAAAGTTAGCATAGAAGCATTCACCTCTCCATCTTTAATTTTATTGAGTAAATCTTTGACCCGGTCCTCCACATGTTCAACCTACAAAATAGAAACCATAGAGGGGGGAAATGTGTGGATAATTGCACTGATAAAAATACTTAAAAAGAATATGCATGAATGTGAGGACATAAGCATAAGCATATAAGTTTGGTTAATATAAATGCACTAAAAGAGATGAAACACAAACATATAAAGAAAATAAATACTATAAAAAATCAACAAAAAGAATCATAAATCGCCAATTCAGTAAAAGCAAATTATACACTAACAACCTGTACACTCAGTTTTGCAATGTGATTAATTTTTTCAAAATAAACAACTAATATGAGTAGTAAAGTAAGAACAAAAATATTTATATGTTAATTAAACTCAGTATCATTTTAAACAGGACAAGGCTATGTCTCCTAATTCATGTTTCTGCTAACAAAGCTATAAAACTAGATAAAAAGATATTTGTGTTCCTTTTGACAAAGCAGCAGAAACGAAATTAAGGGCAACCATGACCTTGAGGGAGAAAGATTTGCAAACCCTAAGGGTAGGCATTTTAGAAGTTTAACACTTTCAAGCCTTTCCCTTTGCAAAGTGATTGAGAAAACTCAGCATTGTAGAATGTTAATGAATGCAACAAGAAAGAACTATTGCAGGCATCTGTGAAAATTACTTTGATTAATAGAAACCTGAACAAAGCAACATGATTGACATCATAAACAGTATGAGCATACCTCAATCTGCCCATCAAATAATATGTAAATATTAGAAGGATAACAAACTAGTACATAAAGAACAACCAAGATGACGATGAAAATCATAAAGAATACCTTACAGAATACCTTACACAATTGCTCATTATTGGCAAAAAACATTGTCAGGTACATGGTTCGCAAAAACGGTAGAATTGGATCAGAATCAGTCGATTCCGGAATTGGAACAATCAATGTCGATCAATTCCCACCAGAAGCACCAATTCTAGCCAGAATTCCGGTAAAAATGATCTGAATTGGGCTGAATTGATCCGATTCTCACGTGGAATCGGTCGATCCGACCGATTCGACTGGGGCAACTTAAGACCCGGTCTGAATCGATATCAGGCCCGATGTCAATCCGATTTCGGCCATTTAAGGCGGACATTGGCCTCTGAAAACCAATTCTGCCCTAGAGCTTGGCGATTCTAACAATCTACATGATTAATTTTTTGATTTACTATTCAAAAGACACCACATTTTAAAAATCAGAGTTGCTTTTGGTCAGATTAAAAATGTTAACTACATATTTTCTTTGATGGATGTTGTTGTGAAGAAGATTGGGGAGGACAATGTTGTGTAGATTGTGACAAACAATGAACTCTCTTACAAGGCAGCATGTAAGAAGTTGATGGAGAATAGACATCACCTTTTCTGGGTTCCTTATGCTACACATTCTATACATCTTATGCAGGAGGATATTTTTAAAGAGCCATCAGTGTCTACACTTGTCAGTCAGGCTCAGTTTATCACATCTTTTATTTATTCACATCTGCGTTTACTCCACATTATGAGACAATATACAAGGGGTGCAATCTCATTTAACCTGGGCTCACAAAATTTACTACAAATTTCATTACCTTAGAGAGCTTACATATCCATAGGTATGCATCAATGTGTTTCATTGCATCTCAAAAATATATAATGTACATTATTGATTTACATAATAGAATGGACCAATTAAAGATCCTGGCACAGATGGAGAGGTTCATCGTAAACAAGCGTTTATGAGAGAAGATCCAATATTATTTGTCCATCATTGAGCCACTAGTAAATGTGTTGAAATTAATGGACTCAGATGATAAAAATCAGATGAAAAATCTATATGATGCAATGGATAGAACAAAGCTGAGGATAAAAGAGAAGAATCCCAGAGGCTACAAGAAGTGGTGAAAAATTGTGGATGTTAGAAGGGACAAGACATTGCATCTAGATGTGCATGCAGCGAATAGTTTTCACAAATATTAATTTCAATATTCTCATTTCATTGTTAAATGTAAGCATTTATCTTACATCATGGGTTGAATATAGAATATTTCTTACACTCTAAAATCCAATATGAAGAAATGTGTGCAATGACAATGAGGTGACGAGGGATATATTAGTTGTGATTAGAAGACTTTCGATAACTCAACAGGTAGGATAGAGGTTGAGTTAGAAGTAAGGGACAGATAAACATTGAACTTGTTTTGGAAAAAAAATACTATGTAACATTTATCTTTTTTTCATATAAAATCATATAATATGAGGGTCGGAGTGTACTCAGATCCAGATCTGAGATACTCAAGTGACAAAGTTTCTTCAGGTATATAAATCTAAGCTGTAATAAATTATTGTTAAAAATATTCTTAATTGACAACACTAATAGTTTGCTGAGAATTTTTTTGTTTTATAGTTGAATGGTGGGTGCAATTGAGCACAAAAAATGGATGGAATCTACTAACTTCCATTGCCATGCGCAGAGAAAGAATAAGCTAAGGTCTGAAAGGCTAGACAAGTTGGTGTTCTGTCACTACAACATGTGTTTGCAGATCAAGAACATCAAGGCCCGCCAAAAGTTGACTGAGGAGAGGTTTACAAGATTTGCAAAAGGGCTTTATGAAAAGAGATGCTTCAAAATCCCAGGTGCCTAAAGAGACAGATGTACACACAATTTTCTAAAAGGAACACCCACTTTCTGCATGGTTAGAAGAGAGGGAAGGGAGGGCACCACCAAAGTTTGACCCAGATGACCGTGCATGGGCTGAAGGGGAGCTTAATAGTGTTGAGGGTGAGCCTATGGAGGAAGTTGTTCATGACACTCAGCCTATACAACCCCTAGCTTCAGCCCTAATGGTATCCTAAGCCTCATCCCCACCCCTAGCCCTAACCCCACCCCTAAATACAGAACCTACTCCAAAAAAAAAAAACAAAGCAAATGACACATAGGCCATACAAGCCTTTTGCAACATTGAAAAAGGTATATCAACATGGGTTGGGCCCATAGTTGTCAAGGCGCCCGCCTAGGCGGCGCCTAGGCGCCGCCTAGGCGGCAAGGTGCCTTTCCAAGGGCGCCTTGCCAGGGCGCCTTGTCTGGGGCAAAAAAGGCGCCCAAGGCGCCAGCCTAGGCGCCCAAGGCGCCCAAGCAAGGCGCCTTGGGTATTTTTACAATAATATTATAACAATATTTTACCATCACTTATACTATTGCACATATATATATTTTATAATCATAAATGAGTTATATACTTAAATTTTATAAATATTTATTTAACTTTCTTCTCTTTCACACACACGTCATATTTACTTATGTGCATTGATAAAACACTCATATTCAATTATAATATAACAAATATAATTATATTTATGTTTTTTTATATATAACAACCTCCCGACTCAGCCTTCCTTGAATACCGCCTTGACCGCCTAGGCGACGCCTAAGCGGCCGCCTTGTCGCCTAAGCGGAATCGGTACCCTTCAACGCCTTGGGCGTCTTGTCGCCTTGACAACTATGGTTGGGCCTTGGGGCTTCATCCCAGTTAGAAAAAGAACCTAGAAGAGAAAATTAGATGTCAGACGACATCATGTCTTTGGAAGTGGTAGTACCACCTCAGAGGATGATAAAAAAGAGTGCATACCATCCACTCAGCCTTCATCACCTTCACATAGAAGAGGTGGTGGTGGTGGTGGAGGAGGAGAAGGAAGATCCAAAAGAGGGGGATCCGAAGAAGGTGGTGCTTCTACTTCTAATGCAGGTGCATCAAATTTGGGCTCTAAGCAACATTCTAGTGGGAGAAGTCAGTACTGGCATCAAGGATATTTTGATGAGTATGCAACAACCAATTATGATTTTAGCCAGATAACTTAATCACTATTTTCATATGGACCCACAAGCCCCGCACCAATCATGAGGAATATTAATGAATGGGATACTTATGAGCATAGCAAAAATGATGATGGCACCCAATATCACTAATTTTGGTGAAAGATCATTTGTATCACTATCATTTGTGAGTTATATTTTAAATTTGTAATGGTCATGTGTTATCGTTCTTCTAACATGTTAGGCACTAAACGTATATTTTTTTAACAATTTGTTAGAGTTTTGTAATTTTTTTAAAATTTTCCTAATCTTTGTGAATTTTTTTGAAGAAAAAAATAAAAAAAATGATTTGAACCAAATCCGAATCAATTTCCCTTCCTGAGAATCAGTCAAATCGGACCGATTCCGATTCCGATTCTGGAATCCTTGGATAGGTATATGACCTACTTATGAAAGGCATTAGGCATGAGACATATAAAGTGAAAAAGTACCATGCTCTAGCAGCAACAGTCAAGTGGTTAAGAACAAAATTGAACTTTGGTAAATAAATAATACGGTCATAATGCTAAATTGATAAAATGCTTGTAACGAATATCCGTAAACCCTAAAAATTTCAAGTGATATAACCATTATATAAAAATTAGGTTCTATTAACAATTTAAAATATTCTATTAAGAAATCTTTGAGCATTTAAACATTTCCTTAAATCAAAGACCATAAACAAATAAAAGGCAAGACCTCTTTATTGTATTCAGATGGGCAAGGTGGATCTTAGAACATATAAAAAATATATTTCCATTGTGCATTTATAATGAACAGTGTAGTGGCGGAATCAGATGTCAAGTGTAAATTACACAACGCTGGTTGCAAATCAGGCAAGTGTGGCATGTCTAGTGGAGCCTAAGCAGCTGGCCGTTGTGTGCCAACGATAACTATATAAAACAGAACATGGAAGCAAACAAAAAACAGAAACAGCCAAAAGGTTAAAATAGCAAAAAAAAGGTAGGGTACATTATATAACATAAAACAACAGATATATATATATATAATAAACAAAAGTTAAGTGCACATGGTGCTAAAAAAAGGAAAAAGCTGGACAACAGCAAAGAGATGAAAACCACAACTTAGGAGCAGGGACCATATCAGTCCGCCTAGTCATGTAAGCGACACCAAAGTGAAGAGTTGTTTTCAATTTGAAAAGAAATATAGATAAATAAAAAAACAAATCCCAATAAAATGTGATCACGGCTGTAAGCACTACAAACATGATGCTCCTTAGATTGAATGGCTTATGAACAAAGAAAAGCAAAACCAAGGATCTAATTAGAGTGCAAGTGCATCACATAAGATTACCTTCCTGATGACTCCCTGCTTCCCTATGTCTATCCATCCGTTCTTTCTCGCCTGGGCGGACCCTATCTTGAAGATCCCATCACCCACTTTCTTCTGATTAAACACAAGCATTTCATGAGAACATATATACAGGTGAAAGAAATGTCGAATCAAAAGAAGCAACAGCGACCTTCAACTCATCGGTAGACATTCCACCCGGTGGCACCACAGCGAATAGCTGCGCCTCCGGCGACCCAGCAGATGCATAACTCTCACCCTCCATAGTCAGCACCCATTTCTCCTTCTTGGTGTCCTGACAACATCATCATGACCAAGCACTCAGCTTTCTACTGCATCGAAGACATGAATATAGAGGGAGGACGGTGGAGACTGACCTGGGCGACGACAAGCTGGAAACCGTGGAGGCTCTTGATGATGTTCTCAAGGTCAGCATGTTGGATGCCAGCGGAAGAAGCAAACTGGTGAGAATCGGGAATCTCGTCGTTGGAGTTGAGGTATTGTAGAATCGCATCCTCCGGCCCCACCATCACCCCCCACGTGGCGCTGGTGTGAAAATTTTGAGAATGGCGGAAGGGCGCCGAAGAGAAAGACTGGGGGAGACACTGCATGAGGGAGCATGGGATGAGCTAGGGGTGCAAACGATCCGAGCCGAGCCGAGTAGGGCTCTGCTCGAACTCGACTCGATCGTTTATTTCACTGTTCGAACTCGGCTCGATACTCGACGAGCTTCCAAATGTCTTGTTCGAACTCGGCTCGATTTAAGCTCGACGAGTTCGAGCTCGACTCGTCGAGCCGCTCATTTATGTAAACAATCCTAATAGCTCGAACTCGAATCAAAATCAAGCTCGAACTCGAATGAAAATCATATTCGAACTCATTTTCAAGCTCGAGATTAAGCTCGATTATTTGGAACTCGAATTCAAGCTCGAACTCGAATTAAGACATTTTAAGATATGTTAAAACACTGAGGGTTTAACACTTGATAAAATCCTGAAAAAATATTGAATAACAGATGTTAAAATGACTAACAAAACTCTTTATATAAAAATTTGACATTAAAATTGGTTCTGGTCATTCACCTCCCTCATTTCAATAGGATATTAACTAAAAAAAACTAACCCGGAACAGTAAATACAGGTATTTGATTAATACCCTCTTTCTCGTGAAATGAAAAGTAAAATGAAACAAAAGTCTCTTCAATCACATAGAATCTGAACACCAAATCTGCAACTTGGTAATCTCTGCATATGTTGAGCTCGGAAAAGACGAAAAGATTGAAGATCATGGCTGCAGGGATATAGGTAATTTGCAAAATTTCTGTATTTGTTGCTTTCCATGAGCAGCTCAAATAGCGGACACCCTATAATCAGACGCTTGATGGAAATTGAAAGCAAAACAAAAATGCAAAAAGTGAATGGGACTATGGGAGAAAGGCACAGGTAAAGAGGGAGGCCGAGCTCATGCCACTTGCCAGCGGAGTCTTGATCAGGGAGCAGGCAGAGGCGGGCCAGCAGGCTGCAGCGCTTGAAGAGGGAGACCGAGCTCACGCGTCACGCCAGTCGCCAGCGAAGTCCTGATCCGGGAGTAGGCGGAGGAGGTCCAGCAGGCTGCAGCGCTTGAAGAGGGAGACCGAGCTCACGCAGTCGCCAGCGGAGTCCAGATCCGGGAGCAGGGCGGAGGCGGGGAGGGTCAGTAGGTTGCAGCGCGGAGTCCCGATCCAGGACTCAGGAGCAGGCAGAGGCGGGGTGGGCCAGCAGGAGAGAAGCAGCTGCGGATGTTGAGGGGCTTCTAAACAGGAGAGAAGCAGCTGCGGAGGAGCTTCGGCCGCAAGAGGATGTTCCACCGAGAAGAGCAACTTCTGAGGGCTCCTAGGGCTTTCGATGGAGTTGTCATTTCCGTACAAGTCAACAACTGTAATCGATATATTTTGCATTGTAAATTTTAAAATTATTAATTTACTATTAATATCTAGACATAAATATTTTAATTCGATCGATATTAATATTGTATTATCAAATGGGGTTTACTTTGTGAAAATAATCTTAACTATCTCTCTATGAAAATTGATGGCAAGTTACTTAAATTAAGAGTCCGTTTGGCAACTTAATCGAAATACTTCCGATAGAAGTAATTTCGTTTGAAAATTATTTTAAATAGAAGACATTCTCATTTATATAAGTAAAAAATATTTAGTTATATTTTTTCATCAAAACATAGGAGTACTTACGTAACAGAGAGAAAACAGAGGTGGATGCATGTTGCCGCATGGTTGCAAAGCGAGCGGGAACGAAGTGGCAAAACTTCTACAGGGGTGGCCATTCTTGCCGGTTGGGTGTTGGGCAGGCTTGCGGAGAGAAGTCGCAGAGGGAGGCAGACAGTGGGGTGGGGGCGGTCGTAGAGAGAGGCGGACAGCGCCGGGTGCGAAGGAGGCAGACGGCAGTGGAGTGTAGGGGTCGCAGACGGGGCATTCGCCGTCGTGCGAGAAAGGGGGGAGTTGCCGGGGGGTGGGGCCGGAGGGAGGCGGACGGCGGACGGCGGGGTGGGGGTGGTTGCGGAGGGAGGCGGACGGCGGGGGGAGGCGGCAATCTTAACATCGATCATGCTAAGCTCAAGGGTTGTAGTTGGTTCAAGGATGATGTGAGAATTAGGAAAACAGACCTGATTTACATTGGAGCAGTTGATAACTGATTTTTTTTCTTTCGTCTCCGCCTTGTTAAGTGATTCCACAAGTGAGTCCCAGATTTTGGTGGAATCGTGTCAAAGTTGTGTTCTTCACTCCCAAATTTAGTTACTCAAAAAGTCTGGTTGATCTTGTCCCCAATGGGGTGTTCGGATGCAAAATAATTTTTTATACATTTTCATGATAAAAAAATATATTAAAATAAAATATAAACCAACTAATTAATGACATAAAGTTGTCATATTTGAAGAGATGTGATAACAAAAAGAGTAACTACCATATATAACCAAACAAAGTGGAGGATCACAAGATATTTGTCTAAGAAAGAAATCACTCTGAGAACATAAAATTGTCATGATTATCAAACACTTATTTTTTAATGAGTTTTATTATAAAAACATAAAATTGTAGAAAAAATTCAATTTATCATGGAACCAAACGCCCTATAAGATTCCTAACGAAAGGTGGAGTACATGAAGATGTGATAAGTAGTTCTTGGGGTTCTAAGAAATATTCTTGTTAGACATAATTCAAGTTCTTAAGTATGATATTGCTGATGGTAGCATTCTTCATTACATGTGTTGCTCAACACATTGTGATGTGTGTTTTGCTTTGCTGGTGTCATGTGTGTGGCTCTCTTTGTCGATAAAACACATTGATAAATGTTGACGATGGCGATGTCTTGACACATTAATGTTTATCCCCGTGAAGTTTCTTGTTTATAATCGAGGTCATCATCATTACTCTTCGAAGTTCAGAGATCCAACCAATGGTATTGAAACGTTAACATGTGACTGGTGTGGTTACTGGTAGAGGCGATCATTATTTGGTTTAACCTTAAAATCCAAACCAAACCATGTAGTCGGAACTTACAAGTTACAACTTGGTTTGAACTACTCCCCTGTTTGATTTGGTTTCTAAAATTCTTGGAATCAAACCAAGTCGATGAGCCAAATAGCATGAACTATATTAAATATTTTTCTTAAGTTATGTATTAAAAATATGCATATATTTTTTGTATTTTTTAAAGAGTTAAAGAGTTTTTAAGATGAAACTAATGAAATGTTTAAACAAGTATACTAAATTTAGTATAATATGATTACAAATAAATAGATAAAATATTGTTTGAACCTAATCAAATCAAATCATATTGAATTAATGTCATTTGGTTTGGGGCGTCCATTCATGTGGTCTCTGCTCTCTTGTACTGTGTTATTTATCCCTTGCTATTTTTTCTTATGCCAATGTTGGTGATTGGAGTTTGGAGATAACTGCTCCATTCAATTATTCTCGGGATGGTAGGCTTCATATTTGTCAGTTTAGTCATGGTTCCAAAATCTATGCCTGTCAATCCAGTAGGTGATTTTGGATTAGCTCCCAAGACTTCTGGTCTTTTTTACTCTCTTTCAATAAGTATACACTATTCAAGCAATTCTTTGATTGTGCTTGTGCCCACAGATACTCTTGGATTTTTTTCCCGCAATGTGAGATTGAATGCCTTAGCTCTTGTTTGTATTTTATTTATTGGAGCTGCTAGGAAATCAGCTATGTTGATCTCAACTACTCATGCTAGCTACTTCTAAGTCACTAACATTTGCTTCTGTTGTAATCTTTGCCAGAAGGAAAGAGGCCTAGATGTTATTATTGAACTCAGTGGAAGAAAAAAAAGCTTCTTGGGGTTCAAACCCTTTAATAATGAACTAAGAGCGTCTAGGGACCATTAATAGGCCCAATATTATTAGGACCAAATCGAAGATCAAACCAAATTGAATTAACTTGAGTTGAACTTTTCCGTAGTGTACGTAACTTTAACTATATAACATAACTGAACAACTTGCCGATCAACCGTGGCTCGGTTGACATATCCTCTTATTCTCGTGAGCGGGCATGGTTCGAGGGCCGCGAGAGCCCAACCTTCCCCTGTGGGGAAGAGTACAAGTGGGGATCGAGCAAGGGACTCAATCCCTCGTCGCATGTGGTGCGGCATGCCCATTTGACCACTCGGTCATCATGAACAAAAAAAACATAGTTGAACAGCTCATTAAGCTGTGTTTGAACCAAACTAACTTGACTCAAATTTGATATAAAATCGAGTTTAAACTTGATGTGCTCATTCATGAAGTTCAAACTAAACTTGAACTAAGTTCATTTATGAAGCTTGTTCTAAAATTTAAATTAATTTTATTTTATTCAATAAATTTAATTGATATTATATAACATGCTAATATTTTGATTTCTCAAATAAATATTTGATCAAATTATTGAGTTACACGTTAGTGAGCCCAGTAGGGGGCTGCTCGAGATCAACCAATTAGTGAATGAAGTTCTTTTTTTTATTCAAGCTAGCTAGTTTTATACAACAAACAAATTTAGTCAAACTTTTGTCTGGTTGAGTTTGGAGCTACCTCTCTGATCCTTTTCGTCTCTAGTGAAAAATTATATCTATTCCAACTCTTGTTCAAGCAGAAGTGTGCAACTTATCCGCTCGTGTTATTGAGTTTTACGCGTGCATACTATATATTTGGTCTGCATACGAATAAAGATCATTGAGCCTAACCCTCTATTGTATTTAATTTTAAAAGAAAGGATTCAAGACCTTGACCAAAAAAGTCTCGTCGAAGATAAAATTTGCTTCGCTTTTTATATGTAAGTAACGATATATTTAATGTATCGTATTGACTGTTGAAAGATTTAGTCCCATATTAAGTATCAGATGGAGTATTCCTATGTTTATACGTATGATCATAGTTATCTCAATGTCTAAATTTTGAGATTTTCAACATGGTTTTAGAGTAAGTGGACTCGGGCTCTGTCTCTTTGGGAGTTCATCTTCTATTTTCGCTCGGCCCTATCCCGTGTATTTCTACCGTAGCTCCGATCATGGTGGTGGCCGAGGGGGGTATATTCAAGTTGAAAAGATCAAGGCTCCAAAATTAGCCACTTCCTTCTCCCTCTCTGGTTAAAAGATAAAAATACCATGATGCCAACTGAAACTTGTTCTCCTATTTCTTTTCGCAAGTGGAAGAATATCAAGGCTCTCGAACAGCTAGGTACCTCCTTTGAGCCGGACCTTGGTGCGTGGGCATATATAGCAGTATTCTAACCAAGTCTCGCCAAGGAGAAAGAAACTGACAAAGGGAAGAAAGCAGTGAGAACGACAAATCATCGGATCAACAAACTAGTTTGGGAGTGCGGTGGGGGGGGGCATGATGACAAAGTGACGCGGGACAGTGCCGTCATTAATGGGACTTAGTCGAAGTTGGGTAGTAATCCCGGTGAACTGCTTGTTTACCGGAACCAAGAGGTTGTTTGATTAAACAATAAATTGAGTTCTTATCATATTTTTTACTTTTATAACCAAACTTGTTGAAAGCACCGTGTGACCGCCACTACAAATTTATATTTTAAAAGATTTTTTTTTCTTAGACAAAAAAGAGTCAAGAGACTCTTTTTTATATCTAGTGGTCTCTCATTGATCATACACATGACTTCCACAGTTCCACTCTTCTTTGTCATCACATTTTTCTAAACTCAGAAAACAACTTTTTGGACCTTTTTTTTTTTTTCAACTGTCAGATCCAATCCGACCTCTCCCTCGTCGTGCAGTGTATCCACAAGAAGTGTGTCCATCCAAGGGGATTAGGGTTTGGGAGAGAACCCCAGTAACCCCACCCCCACCCCCTCCTTTTGTTGTTTTACGGCGTTGACATGTGCAGCTAGCTGCGCCATGCCTCTAAACCCATAACATGATTGGACAACGTATACCGTGGCCTCCACTACCTTGCCGATGGTTACCTGGGAGAAAATATGCCGGTTAGAGTAAGCTATTCCTCTTTTCTCATGAGAGATCAGGCGAGTTTTAAAACACAAGGAAGAGCACGTCCAAAGGAACCCCCGGATGATGTCAATCATGGAGAGGGATAACGTGGCAAATGCCCTTTTGAGTACACTAAGATTTTCAAAGTCCTTTTGTTCCTTCCGCGAACAGATTCCCACCCCACTTGGTGCCTAGCTAGAGGGCTGCTTTAATTCTAGGGCTCTTTTGGTCGGGGGTGGGGGTGGTGATATATATACACACTAACGGTCAATCTCTCTCTAGTTAGTATGGCATTCGTTTGGTAACCGTCCATGGCAGCCATCTTGTGCGGTAGCCCTGTGTTCATTAGTGAACTGATGGGTTGGACGAATAGTCGGGGGTCGGCCCCGGGTCGGTCGGCCCCAAATTGACCTGAGTCGGTTGGGGTCGCGACCCGGGTCGGGTCGGGGTCGGGAAAAAATAATAAAAAATTTATTTTAAAATAATAACCGGATCAGGGGGTCGGGGCCGGGTCGGAGTCGATCGGCCAAAAAAGCGACCAGGTTGGGCGACCCGGCTGACCGGGTCGCCGACCCGGCGAACCATGAGTTGGACGATTATGGAATATTACACTAAATTAAAAATGTTCTTCCTTTCGCAGATGACTTGTGTGTTCGTTTTAGGCTTGATGTCAGTTTCATAAGAAGCAACATAGAGGTAGTCGTCAAATGATTATAAGAGAGTATTAATTTATTTGATCTTAATCAACAGAGAGATTTGATCAAATTAATTTATTTGATCTTAATTTACATGTTTATTTGTAAATATAAATAATTCTTTTGTTTTTTTTTATGTTCACACATGACCCCCAATGGATGACGACTATCTCCGCAGGAATGAGTTTCGAGGGCAGGAGCGGGGGCACGAGAGTCATTTTCACACTCCTCATGACATCCATCGCCAAAATTGGGACGAAAATTATAAAAATTTGTCAGGTCTCTTGTTAAAGAATTTGTCTTCTTCTTCTGTTAAAGTCATACTTACGAGGTGGGCCTCCCGTTAAATTCTCTTAGAATTTTTGATCGAATTCTATGTGATGTTATATTTTAGTCCATGCCAACGTTTCATTGAACACGTGCAATTTGTATTATGTTGTCATGAAATAGCAATTTGTTTTTTTTTATATTTTAAAAAAATATTATATTTTAACATACTAATTAGTAGATTATTGATTTCACAAAATATTTTTTAAATAATCATTATTATATGGCTGAAGCTATCTCTAAGTCTTTTTGGAGATGACTGCGGAGCCATCTTCTAGTAATTTTGAGGCCACTGGCGACTCTACTTAACAAGCTCCCGTGTATTAATTATTTGGAAGATGGCTTCCTGTGATATATACAAAGATTATTGGGCAGTCTCAAAAATCTTATATCAGTAACGCTTGAGATGGCCTATAGGGGTGTTTGGTTACACGATGATGGAGGTTTTTATTTTAATTCTTAAAAATGGTAAGAAAACTTGTTAAAAGAGATGTTCTATAACCATGATAATTTTACGTTTTGAAAGTGATTTTCTTCTTAAACAAAAAAAGGGGGCCTCACCTCTTTCTTTTTCCTTGTGGTCCTCCCCACTTTGTTTGGTCATATATGGTAGTTACTCTTTTTTGTTATCACATCCCTTCGAACATGATAATTTTATGTTATGAGTTGGTTCACTTTTTATTTTAATGTAATTTTTTATCATGAAAATGTACAAAAAATTATCATGCAACCAAACACCCCATTAGGTCCTAAGTGATACTATCGGTAATGTAATAACTACTTATTTTGATTGAGTTCTCAATTGTCGTAAATAATCTTATTCCTTGTAGTTGTAGTGTAACTGATACGCTCAGCTGGTAGCTCTAAACTTAGTTTGATAAAAGCTTGACCTACCTCCCGTTTATCATCTTAAGCAAACAAGTTCGAAAAAAAAATGGACTGATAAGTAAGGCTGTCAATGGATTGGGCTCACCCGCGGGCTCTCGGGCCGGGCCGGCCGTGGACAATGTTTCGGGTCAGTGGATTTGGCCCGCGGGCCAAAGATGGATCACGTTTCGGGTCGAAGCGGGCCCTCTCCAACCTTCACTCCGCAATAGGGTTTCGACGGCGAGCCACTGGGCGCCCACCACCCCACGGCAGGACCGTCAAAGCCGCCCCTCCCCTCCGTTGACGCCGCCAGATCCCCTCGCCTCGCCTGGCCGCTGCCCGGCTTCATCCGCCTCGCCTCCGCCCCCACACAATGCAACTCCTTCCGCTTCCTCTCCTCCTCCTCCACGGCCGCCGGCAGCGAGGACGTCCTCTTGAGCGACGCCGGAGCCGCGGGCGCCTCCCCCGCCCGACGCGGAACGGGCGCGACGGCGACGGATGACGAGCGCTGGAGCCCTTTTTCCGCGTGGGATCCGCGCCGAAGCAGCCGCCTAGGGAGAGCCCCAGGCTGAGCTCGACCTCGCCGGGGTCCTCCTCCGCGCCCGTCTCTTCGCGGCGATTAAGGGTCCCAGAGAACCGCCTCAGCAGGTCCTTCGACCATCTCTGGCTTCGGCCCGGGAGCCACTGCTCGTCCTCCCCCTCTGCCGCCCCCTCCATCCCCTCCTCAAGGTCGGGAAACTCCGCAGGCGCCAGGATTAACAGCAAAACAAGGAATCTTTGCCTACTCAGAACAATGAAGTCCGAGAGATTTCATCCTGGAAGGATCGAATCTCCTGTGAGCGGATGAACCTACTGAACAGAGAAGCAACAAGAGAGCCGGAGAACTGGAGAAGACGACGGCTTTGACAAATTATCATCTGCAGTTTCTTAATTATGCTTGTCTCCTAATATATTGGTGTGATAACTGAAGCTACACGAGGATCAAGTCATGAAGATCTTTTGAAGTTCACTTTTTATTTATGATAATATCACGTCTTTTATATAATTGCCTTATTCCATATCTAGCAATTGATATTTTGTTCTTTTTCATATGTACCTGGCAACTGCTGAGAATCTGTAACTCCAATTATAGTCTATCTTGCAATATATTTGGCTCTATCCTTGTTCTTTTTCTACTAATCGGGTATCACAATTGTTAGGCTTTTCCATCTAAGATTTCTGATGCTAAAGACATCATTTAGCCAATTATTTTCTTTTCTACAGGAAGGATCTAGACCAGAATAACTTCAATGCTTGCAACTAGATGCTATGGATGAGTTATGCCATGTTATGACGCATTTGATTGTCTTTTGTACATCTTCAGGGAACTGCTCGATTGATGTATAATTCATTTAGTTCATCTTTATGGGTGATGCCAATCTCCAAGTACGGTAGAGAAGATAATGCATATTGGAAACATCTATTTGATGGAAAGGAACTTCGTTATCACATGCAACATTGTCATGAGGTAGAGTTCATGTCAAACTACTCTGATTGGCCAACAGACATTGTAAACATTGAGGTTCCTCTTTTGGTTATCATATCATAAATTATGCTGATGAATTTCTAGTCCACGGAGTTGATGTTATAATATCACTCACTATCAATGGTTTTCCAAATATCAACCAACTGATCTTCCAGTACATGGTTCATTTCTGCTGCAGGGTGTAGGAATGCTACTCGAGGGAAAATGCTGGCTTGCTTGGGCTTACACACATTGGGAGCCGGCGGGCAGTGCAGATATCAACTGGCTATTTGGAATGAGTGCAACGGCAGAAATCGTGCAGAAATCATGTATTCTATTTGGAATGAGTCCTGCCAAGGATGGTCTTGTATGCACAGCTAGAAAGCCATATATTGCTGTTGGTATGAGGAATGTAATTTTTAGACTTTATTAACTACAAATCTCTTGGTTTTTACATTTTCATGCAATTTTCAGACCATTCAAATATTTTGATTTGGTAGAAATTTAATTTTTGTATCATATTTATATTTTTTATTCTGAATTTTATACATTTTTATATTAGAAAAGATCGGGCCGGGCCGGGCCGGGCCAAATTTAAATTTTATGCGGGCCGGACCGGGCCGGGCCAGAAATACAATGCGGGCTGGGCCGGGCCGGCCCGTTCTATTTTGAATTGGGCCTGTACTGGGCCGCCTTCGGGCCGGGCCGGGCCGGGCCCATTGACACCCCTACTGATAAGCAAACCAAATTTCAGCAAATCTCTTTTTGACTCGGTATATCTCAAGAGTAGCTTGTTTAAGTATTCAATTAATAATTCAACTAAATATTTTAAATAATAATTTAAATCATTTAAAAACTATATAATATTTGATTATATATTAAAAAGTTAAAATTGAGCGTAATTCATTTTAAACTCACATTCGAACTTTATAAAAGAGTTTAAATTTAAGTTTCTTAATTACACGGGTTTAAACTGAGTTTCATAAACAAATTTCTACTGAGTTTCATAAATGAAACCAAATAGAGTTCAAATTTGAGATTAGAATGAGCTCTTATTCGAGTTCAAGTTCAATTGAATAAACGAGTAGCTCGATGAGCTGAGCTCGAATGAATTGAACTCTTAATGAGTTGGACTCAAACACAAGTCTAAATTACTCGTTTGAGTATCGAGCTGAGTCGAGCTCGAATAAAAATAAGAAAACTGAGCTTGAGCAACATGCTACTCGTCTAAGATTGTCTTGTTTGCACCCCTAGTGATAACTCCACTGTGGCCATTCCGAAACCTTGATTAGAAAGATGAAGCTTGCAATAGATAACAACCAACATAAAAATATTGTCGCATCTAATAATGTAATTCTCGTAGTTATAGCGACATGATTCATTGAAATTGTTATTGTGGCCTAACTATTAGATGTCATTATCACATGTCAACTCAACTTAAACACTAATCCTAAATTAATTGATATCGACCATGTAGATTCTCTTTCTCCACTCACATCAGTTTTGATTCATTTCTTCAGATATATTTAACTCTTCCAAATTTTATTAAATTATTCTTTTGTAGGTTGATTTGGGTCTATCTTATCTCCTTTTTTCTACTATTTTGATAATTTATACTTTTTTAACTAGAACTTCCCGAAGCCCATGGTTGATACATCCAAGTTATCTCAACCTCATTTCTTTCAATTTGTTTACAACTACCACTACTCTTATATTTTCTCTAATTTATTTATTACACCGTCTATCTAACCTAGTACAATAACACATCCATTTTAGCATTCTCATTTCAACTTCATTTATTTTAGAAATATATTTTTATTTTTTATTCAACATTTACTATCATATGATATTGCAAGTCTTATATCTATGCAATAAAATTTCACCTTTGATTTTAGTGGAATCTTACGATGACATAGAGCCTCCATAGTCAATCTTTATTCTATCTATCATGCTTTAATCTTATAATTAACTCCCTCATCGCATTCTCCATCTTCTTAAATTCTTAAACTAAAACATTTAAAAGTACTTTGAGATAATGATAATCGATCCAAACTAACTATCCTATTTTAATCTCTTTAATTTTTATTAAATTTGCAATACATATATTGTCTTCATTCTACTAATTTTGGAACTCTTAGACTCTAAAGTGTTTCTCCAAAGTTCTAACTTCTTAATAACACCTTTTTGTGTCTCATCTATCAACAAAATATCATCTAAAAACAATATACACCTTGGTATGTTTGTAGGGAATCAATTTTGAATGCAATGAAAGTGATGATTTCTTGAATTTCAATGTTGTTGTCATGATTGGAGTCAAATGACGTAATCGAAAACTGAATTTGAACAAAATCATATATACCTTCATGAGATTCAACCATTCCCTTAAGAATAGATAAGAACGAGCGTATTCACACTCTCTAAGTCATCCAAGTACACAATCTATAACGGTATCTACACGTACTTCCTCCATACACATGTTCTCTTGCACATTAGACTTTTTGACTCATCTCGAATAGAGCTTCACCGCATACTACAACCTCTGATGTAGAAGAGGATGTTAGACAAAGCTAGCCATGAAATTGGTACTCTTGGTTTGATAGGGTTTGACTCAATTGCTATTATTTATAGAAATCATGATTTTTCACAAAAAATCACAATTTCTATAAATTACGCCATTACTTTGTACTAAAAGATAAATTCTATTATGTATGACACATTAGGCCCAACAATTCATTTAGTTGAGACCTAATTAAAATAAAAACTTCTTTTAAATCAAATATATTATTCGATAACAGATAACATTATTTCAAATATGTAAGGTACAAATCACATCTCATGATTTGAAGCAACTTCAGGGATGTTATCATATCCATTTAGTCCTTTTCTCATCAGTTACATATATAAACACTTGTTCATCAAATGTCCTAGTAGGATAGGGGTATACATCAACGATCAACCCCTTACTATGCCAATACTTTGGGATCATGTACTTGGAATCAAATCAATTGAAAAACTCATTTTCTAATTATTCTCTCTACCATGGTTAGGGATTTAGGATATTATCCCATATGACATTATCTCTTACTTATTAAGAGTAAACAATCTCTTGTTGTACGTTCAATTATCAAATTTCTTTTGTACCATATCTATTAACTGTACTAAATCATGATATCGATGATTCATAAGTCAACTATCAAAGTACAAGATGCATCTGATATGACATTTTTGGGGACTCAAGTCAAAAGTTCAACCATGTAGGGTTGTAAATGGAGTGAATACAGAGCAGATATGCCATTTTTGAGATTCACTCCACCAAGATACATGGATATCCGATTCTATTGATACTAGTTAAAGAGTAGATAAGAATTTTATGATATTTTTTAGAGTGGAGAAAATACGGATAAAATCCACTTCGTCCACTACTAGTGATAGAGGCATGAAGGAAGCCACAAGCTCTCAGCTTCGACGACGAATGACCTCCAACGATGGAGGCGAGTTGAGAAGAAAGTAGTCACTGTCGTGGGCTGTCGAAAGTTGAAGGGAGGAGTCGAGGAGGAAGCAGTTGTGCCTCATGGGCTGTGGGAAGTGGAAGGGAGGAGCAGAGGAGCTTAGGAGAAGAAGTGGTCACAATTACAGGTGGGAAGCGGAAGGGAGAAACCGAGGAGGAAGTGGTTGCGGGTCGTGCTTGGTTGGTTGTCAAGAAGCGGAAGGGAGGAGTTGAGGATGAAGTCTTTTGTCCTCACGGCTTTGGTCATGGCCTGACACTTTGTTGCTCATAGAACTAGAAACCAGGAGGCCTAGTGGGCTTTTGGGAAGTGGAAGAGAGGAGTCGAGGAGCTGAGAATAGGAAGTAGTCTTAGTCACAGGCGAGAAGTAGAAGGGATGAGCCGAGGAAAAGCCATTGCGGGTTGCGCCTCACTAGCTACCAAGAAACAGAAGGGTGGAGCCATGGAGGAACTCCTCTATCCTTGCGGCTCACTCCTCGGGGGTGTGGTGGGTGTCGTTGGCATTGGGGCCTCAAGCTGTCACTACTTTTCTTTAGAAGACAAGAGGTAATATTTTGTGATGACCGTTGGTTCGTGATCCAACACTCTTCATAAAAGTGAATATTATTAAAACTAGATCTTACTATTGCAATATCTTTTCTGTTAACTAATTGCATATTATATGTATCCAAGAAAATATCTAACGGATCTCTCGAAGCATATATTGTTCGCTCAATTAGATACGAATTTGAACCATATCTAAATAATATTTGGATGCATTTATAACCCTACAACTATGCAATATGATGATAGAAAGCTTTGATAGATAGTTATATATTATACTATTTAGGGTTTCTAGTTCAGTTAGTTTAGTAAATTCATTTCACTAATGAGCACATAGATGTGTATCTCAATCTCTACACTAATGACTAATGAAATTGATTATCCTCATCTTATGAGAAGATACAAAATGCATTAGTCTATTCAGATTCTTAATGTCTCATCTCAAGAATTTTATGACTAAGAATATTTCAATATTTAATTATTTTCATATTTCAAAAGAGTTGTTATCGAGACCTGAGACCTTGCTTGTCTTCACCCTTTTCAATGTGTGTTTAACTTATGCAAATGTAATCCTCATAGTATAATTCATAAAATTTGTTATATTCTTTATGCTTGGTGTGTTTCTAACAAATATGACATTAAAAATAATATCAAAATAAGTTTTTCGCACTTCTTTGATTCCAACATCTTTGATTAAAATCCCTCATTCCTTATCCTTGATACCATGAAATGTTGGATCAAGTCAAGATGGCCCGATAGGACTGACTTGAACGGCTTTGGCCTCACTCAATCCAACTTGGCATAGAATCAATTGATCCAACCATTGGGTTGGCTGGATTGGCCATATCAGAGTGGGTTAGGCAGGGTTGGTTGACTCGACTTAACTTAGGTGATTTGAGTTGCCCCATATAGCCTATTGTTGAGACTAACTTCGGATTTGATTTAGGTCCGATTGGACTCAGATCTGATTTCAGTACCCCAGTCACCGACCCCAATCATTCCGAGCCAAATTGAATATGGTTGACCCACACCGGATCCGCAATCCTTCCTTCCTCACTTGTTACATCTCACTGGATTAAAATATTGAGATCTTTTGGCTTCCATATTTGTTAATTTATGAATATCATTTTTACCTTCTCTAGCTTCGCATTTCTCACACACTTGTTTACAAATCCTATATTTTATTCATCTAATAGTCTTCTTTTACTTTACTTTTCACCATTTTATAGTATCCATAAGCATCGTTATTATTACACTTAAATAATTTTTTATATAAATCTCTTTTATTTTTTATTGCATTTTGTATTTTATATTTCATCATTATATCTTTTTTCTTATCTTTTTCTCTAATCTTTGTAGGTGTTTGGTTGCATGATAATAGAGATTTTTATTTTAATTTTTAAAAATTATAAGAAAACTTGTTAAAAGAGGTGTTTGACAACCATGACAATTTTATATTCTGAAAATAATTTTCTTTTTAGACAAAAAAGTGGACCTCACCGCTTTTTTTATCTTGTGGTCCCTCACTTTCTTTGGTCATATATGGTAGTTACTCTTTTTTATCATCACATCCCTCCAAACATGATAATTTTATGTCATGAATTAGTTCATTTTTTATTTTAATATAATTTTATCACAAAAGTGTACAAAAAATTATCATGCAACCAAACACCCCCGTTAGAGTCATGTTTGTTTGTGCAGGGTTGACTTCTGCAATTGATTTTTAACCATTTATGTTAAATAGTCCATTCTTAAAAATTTCATACGTTACCCCCTTTTAATTCTTATCATTTTAATCTAGGGGATGTCATTAAGATTCCAATATGGTAATGACCTATAAAATACATCAACCCTTGCTCACGTCAGGATGCTTTTTCTACTCTTTTCACTTGTTCTCTCTTTTCACAGTCATTGACTATTTGCCAACTTGTGACTTGCTGCAGTAGACATCGAGAGTTACAAGCTTTTTACGCCCTTTCTTGTCGGACAAAACTCTGTCTGTTTATCTGCTCCTCAGTTAGTTCAAGGACGTACTACACCTTGGGTCCGTTTGTCTGCATGTAAAAACAGATTCATGGGCAAGTTTACCCGTTTTTTATTTCCACCACGTTATTTGTTTACCTGTAAAATACATGGTCAATGTAAAACTTTTTCCCGTGACCATGTTATTGTGGGATTTCGGCCTCCAAAAAAATCGAACGGAAGCCGTTTTCCGCGGAGGGCATTTTCGAAGCGAGAGTGCTGGAGTTTTCGCCGGCCAGGAGGGCTCGATTGCGACAGGGCGACGAGGGGGTGGCAGAGGCCGGCACCGCCGGGGGGAGCATCGCGCCGGAGGGGAGGGCCTTCGCGCCGGGGGGAGGGCCTTCGCGGGCGGGGGAGCGCCGCCGGGGGGGGGCTTCGCGGGAGGGGAGCACCGCGCCGGTGGGAGGGCCTTCGCGCCGGGGGGAGCGCTGCCGGGGGGTGGGTTCGCGGGCGGTGAGCACCGCGCCAGGGAGGGAGGGCCTTCGCGGGTGGGGGAGCGCTGCCGCGGGGGGGGGGAGGGCCTTCGCCGGTGGCCTCCGAGCGAGATATGAAATCATTGAAATAGATTTACAAACAACCAAACGACCGAAAATGTTTTCGAAAAAATACTTTGCAGACAACCAAACGTCCGAAAATATTTTCATGGAAAATAAATTACAAGAAACCAAATGATAGATGTTGTTTTCGATTTTCTTGGAAAAAGTGCTCAACGTAAATTATTTTCATTGATTTTACTTTTACGGGAACCAAATGGACCCCTTGCTACTTCCTCACTTTCAACAATATTATATATATATATCATTTTAAAACTCTCAATCTTTAAATATTTGTTTTGTTTTGAAAGCATATAGAATAGAAAACATCTTATTAATATTTTCTATGATTCGTAGAATAACGTGAATTTCTATAAGAATAACTAATAAATAATCATTTCTAATATATATTTAGAGCTAGCCTTCTATTAGCAACCTCCACGTCATTTTGAAAAGGCTCATAGAGATTTAGATACAACTACACAAGACAGGACATTTATTTCTAGTTGACTGTCTTTGACGCGGTTAACGTGATCGGTTGTTCAGGAGAGCAACAGGCGAAATTCCAGAGTTGTCAGAACCCACCTTTTCTCCTTAAAAGAAAATTATTAATGGAGATCGAGTTTGCGAGGAAACTCGATCTTTCGTTGTGTGTAACATTGTGTATTTTGTATAATTACTTGGCCAACATGACAAAAAAAATATTTATTTTTAACTCCATCTCACGGAAACAAACTGATAGACATGATATTTTTACGGGAAAAATTTCGATAGGTCCATTTAACAAAATCGGTTTACTGAAAACTCCGTTGACCATATTTGTATCCTCCCAAGTCCGTTGACACCGAAATATGTTACCACCCGATCCATTTTCCTTGCACACTGTCCCCAAATCCCAGTTCTACCCTTTTTCCATTCGTTTGATCCTTCCGTTCCGCCGAGAAGACAAGTTCTTGTCCTAGTGCGTGCGACCAGAACTGCGACCTTGTAAGTGCCATTGACCCCTTTTCTGGAGGTGTCCGACGAGTTCGTCCCTTCCGGAGGTGTTCGACGAGTTTGCTTGCTCAGTGCGGCTAGGCGGCGGTCGCCGGAGGGGTCGACGGCGGAGCTGGATTCGGAGGAGGCGCAGTAGGCTTAGGCGGCGGAGTTGGAGGTGGCACAGGCGGTGGTTTTGGGGGCGGGTCAGGTGTGGGAGGGGGTGTTGGAGGCGGTGCCGGCGGAGGGTTTGGGGGTGGCGCTAGAGGAGACGTGGGGGTGGCGGCGCCGACAGAGGGTTTGGGGTGGTGTTGGAGGAGGCGTGGGGGGTGACGATGCCGGCGGAGGGTTTGGGGGTGGTGCTGGGGAGACGTGGGGGGTGACGACGCCGGCGGAGGGTTTGGGGGTGGTGCTGGAGGAGACGTATCTTCTTCAACGTGAAAGGGTAAAAAAGACCTTTCCAACTCAAAGTGGAGCGGATGCGATGATACTTTGAAAAGATGGACGTAGTGATAAAGTGTTTTTGAAAATAGACATAGCACGAAAGTAGTAGCACTAAAATAGACCTCGAGTGTGCATTTGCGCTATTTTTACCGATCGGTCGTTCGAGGTGGGAATGGTTTTTTGGGGCATGAATCCGACGGGGTCGGAGGACCAGACCCGATGCCAATCGGATCCGATCGCCGGCAGACCTGTCAATTTAGAAAGTTGAAGTGAACCATTTATGATTTTGGATGATGCCCGACAAACTGCGTCCCCCGCCGCGCCGCCGGACTGCTCGGCTGGCGCGCGGCGCCGCCGCCATCCGGTTATCGATCGGCAACTCCAACACGGAAGCGGCGCCGCAAAACCACCGGCAGAGGATTTAGTTCGTTGCCATCGAGCAAGGCTCCACCTGCTACGCGACGAAGACACGGGACACAGACGCCAGGATACTTCGATTCCGATCTTGATATTTTTAAAATTATTACGATCAGAATAATAATTCGTATATAATTATTAAGAATTGATATATATTAAAAATTTTTATTATTTATTAATTTATATGTCATATTTTATAGTATATTTTTTTTAAAAATTATTTATTTATATTTATCTTTTATTGAAATCAAATAAATAGAAATCAGATCAATATATTTCAATCTCACAGTGAGGTTAACTTCTCTTCTATGACACAACATGCGTCGACAGGCGGGTCAATACTTCATAGTAGAGAATCCAGAGATGTCTAACCGTTATGGATTAGTGGGTTATTTGCAATATACATATATATCTGTTACCGATTATCTATTATTTTAATGAATATGGTCATAATTACGCAACAAACAGAATCTAAAATTATTTATCCATATAAATTTAATCAAAACATAATTAAATTGTTCACATTTTAAGTCAGTTAAACATACATATGTCTCGTCACGAAAACTTTATCACCTCCGACAACTCTCTGATTCATCCTCTACTCTCGGACCTCGACACTCGATTGATCTCACCTTAACGTTCAATGTTGACATCTTGCTTACCACTCGCACCCCAACAATACACCAAAATGACTCTTTTTCCTCCCTAATCTATGCACCATCAAGTTTCACGTCCAACCGGATCGATCATATCAGGGAAACTTGTTAATTACGTGATCCGGCCATAATGCAAAATATGAGTGAAAATTCAGTAGTTTCACGGGAATGTGCTTTATTGTGTGTCACGCCGCCATGCTCACGCGTTCCCATCTGCCGGAGGTGCGACGACGAGGAGACGACGGTAAGGAGGGAGAGGGCGGCGACGGCGAGGCAGAAGGCGGGCGACGCGGGGGGGGGGGGGGGGTTACAGTTTCTTCGCCTCAACCGTTACATAGAGAGACCACACCCCTCATCCACGGGTCCTTCCAACTGATCTTTTTCTTTTGGCCAGGCATTTCCGACTGGTCACTTCTTCTATTGCGTGATATCGACTTCCTTTCTCCAAAAGGAAAAAAAATCATCTATTGCATGAGAGACGGACGTCATTGCCTACGTCATCAGCGAAGCCTGCAGATAGCCCGGCCACCCAACATGCCGCAAGTTCAGGGCGAATAAGTGAAAGTACACCCACCCTAGCCAACGACAAGACAATACAAGAAAGACACCGCAGCATATCGGTTCGGAGTTCGGAACCGAACGACATCGTGAACCGGATCCGTTCAATAATTGCGTGAGCTGGCACGCCGTCCGCGAAAAAAACTCCGGCCCTGAGCAGTTGGCCCGGAAATCCGATGCCTCCTGCCATATAAGGAAGAGGAGAGGCCGAGACCCTCAACATCTCAGCCCACCCCTGCAACCTCGCCGGCGTCGCCGACCTGGCAGCAGCTGGTGCGCTCGACCGCCGGGGGTGGGGGTACCAGGAGAGGGCCGGGCGGCGAGATGGTGCAGCTACAGAGGCAGCACTTCCTGATCGTGTCCTTCCCCGCACAGGGTCACATCAACCCGGCGCTGCAGCTGGCCAGGCGCCTCAACAGGACCGGCGCCAACGTGACCTTCTCCACCGCAGTCGCCGCAAACCGCCATATCTCTGCCTCCGGCGGCGCCGCCGGCGCGGGCGGGGAGCCGCAGCCGGACGCGCCGCTGCTGTCGTTCTGCCCCTACTCCGACGGGTACGACCACGGGTTCAACCATCAGAAGGACGACGCTGCGCGGTACATGGTCCAGATCAAGGCGGTGGGCACGGAGACGCTCACTCGCCTCGCCGGATCCCTCGCCGACGAGGGCCGCCCCGTCACCTGCATCGTGTACACCCTCCTCCTCCCCTGGGTGGCCGGCGTTGCAAGGGAAATCGGCGTACCGTCGGTGCTCTTCTGGGTCCAGCCGGCATCCGTGTTCGGCGTCTATTACCACTACTTCAATGGCTATGCGCATCTCGTCGGTCTTCATGCCGACGACCCTTGGTTCACCGTCGAGCTACCCGGGATGCCGCCTCTCAGGATCCGAGACCTGCCGTCCTTCCTCCTCCCCTCGCAGACCCCAGACAGATACTCCTTCATCCTCCCATCCTTCGAGGAGATGTTCCGATCGCTCGGCAGAGAAATCGAAGAGAAGGAGAACGGTAAGACGGCCGTTGGTAAGTTTAAGGTACTGATGAACACCTTTGAAGAACTCGAGCAGGAGCAGCTGCGGGCCGTGGACTCCATGGAGCTCATCCCCATAGGGCCAACACTCCCCTCCGCCTACACGGACGAGGAGGACCGGACGGAGACGGCGTTCAGCGGCGATCTGGTCCAGCCCGACGTCGGCGAGCGGTACATGGAGTGGCTGGACGGGAAGCCAGACCGCTCGGTCGTCTACGTCTCCTTCGGGAGCATCTCGGTGCTGCCCGTCCGGCAACGGGAGGAGATCTCCCGGGCTCTCGCAGACGGCCGGCGGCCCTACCTGTGGGTGGTGCGAGGCAGCCGGGAGGGGGTGGAGGAGGGGCCGGGAGCGGAGGGGAAGCTGGTGGGGTGGTGCTCGCAGGTGGAGGTGCTTTCGCACCGCGCCGTCGGCTGCTTCGTGACCCACTGCGGTTGGAACTCGACGGTGGAGAGCCTGGTGTGCGGCGTGCCCACGGTGGGGTTCCCGCAGTGGACGGACCAGCCGACGAACGCGCGGCTGTCGGAGGCGGTGTGGCGCACCGGGGTCCGCGCGGAGGTGAACGCGGAGGGGTTGCTGGAGGCGGCGGAGCTGAGGCGGTGCCTGGAGGTGGTGATGGGCGAGGGGGAGCGTGGCGAGGAGATCCGGCGCAACGCCGCCGCCTGGAAGGATAAGGCCCGGGTGGCTGTCAAGGAAGGTGGGTCGTCCGACCGGAATCTCAAGGCCTTCTTGGAGGATATGAGCAAAACTGTGTCTCCTCTAAACTGCGGCCTACCGTGAGAGAGAGAGAGAGAGAGAGAGAGAGAGAGACTGGTCTTTCGTATCCTGGAAGAGCGGATGGTCTCGGTAGCCGTCGATGTCGCATCGGACGGTTGAGATTGTCGTGTCAATTTTTATAGGGAAAATTAATTAACGGCCTGTTTCACGGGGCCCTCTCTGATAATGTTAGGACCGGTTACAAAGTTGCTTTGCGGATAGCTCCGTTTTAAGAAAAAAAATCGCAATCTCCGCTCCCCTTTTTGACAGGCTGGCGTCACCTTTGGGCTTCGCAAAAATGTATTAACATCTTTTCTGAATGAATTAAATCCTGAAAAAAAAATTATGTTTGAAAAATGCTGGACTTTGCATAGTCGTTGGGTGGTAAAAATTGTAAAAAATTATATTTATTAAAATATTAAATTTTTGTCTATCAATATATTTGTGTTGTAAGAATTACAAAAGATTATGCTTATAAAAATAATATCTTTTTATTTTTAAATATATTTGTGTGGGTTAAGAATTTAAAAATATATATTTATTAAAATAATAAACTTTGTATTCCTAAAGGTATTTGGGTGATTGAGATTACGAAAATATTTATTTATTGAATTTAAAAAATATATTTATTAAGATTGTAAACTTTCTATTCCGAAAGGTATTTGTGCGATAAAGATTACAATATATATTTATTGAAATAATAAAATTTCTTTGAAAAATATATTTATAACTGTAAACTTTCTATTCATAAACGTATTTGTGTGTCAAAAATTCTTGTCAGATACCGACATCTAAGAAATTAAGAAAAAATCATGGGTCTTTTAGTCTTTGGTGAATTTCTCTAAAAAAATTAATCAAAACTCATTCCTCAAATAACCCAGGTTTAAGGAATATTAGTTTGATATGACTCATATTATCTGAAAATTGACCAAAATTTCTTGGTACATTTGTTTTAGTTGGAAATGGGAAACTGGACCAACTTGCTGCTCATAAACATATTTTGTCGCTTATTTTACAAAATAGGAAGAAGAGGAAGAGGAACGGCGTACTTCTAGAAAGGGGGCTTGGATCGTCTTGTGTGCCATTTTGGGTTGTAGACTCATGGGGTATTTTGTTGC
Source organism: Cryptocoryne crispatula var. balansae (assembly GCA_036172225.1). Classification (NCBI taxonomy): domain Eukaryota; kingdom Viridiplantae; phylum Streptophyta; class Magnoliopsida; order Alismatales; family Araceae; genus Cryptocoryne; species Cryptocoryne crispatula. The sequence continues at coordinate 7,606,107 of CM069929.1, read as the reverse complement.
ACGTCGACCTGAGTTTTTGTTACAAAAGATATGTTTTTGTTACAAAACTAGCTTCGTCGTCAACTAATATATATCTTAAAATAGATTCCCTTCTTGGACCAAAACAAAAAGTAATCCTCTTTTGTTGTTATCACGTGTTCTCAAACATGACATTCTTACCTCATTAATTAGCTTAGACCTTATTTTAATATAATTTTTTATCATGTATGAAAATCATTACGCAACCTCTTTTTTTGTTCAATGTATGAAACGTATGCAATAATTTTTCTGGGTGTTTAAGCGCCTTAAACAAAAAAGAAAAACAGAGGGAACCGCCTATGTATGACCGGTCCAGAAGGCAGTGCTGTGAATTTGATTATCTGATTGACATGGTGAAAGCATAGGAGCGAGCTGTGTGCGGCATCACCGAAGATTTCATCCTTCCGTCCCGCCGTAGTTATTAGAGCAGCAAGATTAATTGCTCCCAGGGTTCTGAACGCGGCGAGCTAAGGAAATTTCTCTTGGCAATACTAACCATTTTTTACCATTAGCTCGATTCTTTCGCACCTTGTATCATGTCATGAATTCTTCCATCGAACATTCATGCAGGGAAGCATACCGACTCGATCGATCTAGACCTCAAAAATGGCTCAGGATCTCTTTCATCCATTCCCTTTGGCAAGTTTTGCTGGTGAAGACATAAATGATCCCCGTGTTGTTCAACAGCATCGCTAAGAACGCCACTTTCCTCCAATAGGATGTGGTATCATGCATGCTACTTTCTGCCACTCCTTCGGGAACCCCATCTGCCTCTGTTGTTGGAAATCATAATCCTTGTATGGTGATGTATTGATCGTCCCCCTGATACAGTTGCTGCTGTGAAGCCAGGTGCTTGTGATGCACACTCATGGTCTCCAAGTGCCGACATATGTCTACTTGAAGTTGTCTTCTCCAATTCTATCTGAAGGAAGCTGACACGATATAGAGATGATAACTGACGAGAAGGCTCACGAACCATATGAACTGGAGTGCTCTCAGAGTCAACTTGGTAGTGCGGGTTGACCTGTAAGACACCACTCGCGTGACTCCATTTCCTACTGTGGATTCTTGAACCTGAAAAATTCGAGGATCCAAAGATCCACTGGTCTACAAAGCATCACGGTACCAGTTGCCTTCCGGGACTTCCCTTCCAAGACCAACACAATATGTGTGTGCAGGTGAATCACATATATATATATATATATATATCACAAGGTAACATAAGGCTGTCATCCCCATTCTACACAGACCACATTTGCATATGGATCTATATATGTAGCTTCTAATTTCTTCCTCGGAAGGAAGATAAACCTGAACCCGCTTCCGTAGATAGTGGGGCGGAAGTTAAGAAAATTACAAAGATGGGATCCTTTGTTAAACGTTTTTCTTGACATCGGGTTTTCTGTCAAAGTGCTCAGCGACGGTTGAGCTCATGTTAATTTTCTCAAAATAAAATCTCCAATTACTGCATGTAGCGTAACTCTTTGATTCAAGGATATCTTAAGTGATTAAATTAGGATAGCCAATAAGTCTCGCTCATCTTATAAGACGAATTAAGCAAATGGGAGAGATGGTAACGGACATCAGACGGTTGATACATAGTGCTTCACTCTGAGCGACGTTTAGGACCTGTTTGGCACCATAAAAAATTGGGGATAAATCTGATTTATTCACTAAAATTTGAGGATAAACTAGATTTATTCCCTAATTATCCCAATACCAATCAACTCCTTAGGCGTCGTTTGGTATCGGGATAAATTTAATGGGGATAGGGATAAACCAATCCTTGTGGTTAACCCTATCCTCATCATGTTTGGTTTAACTTAGGATAAGTTTAGGGATAACCCTATCCTATGTTTGATAGGTTAACAATAAATTCGAGGATAACCCTATATTTTTATATTTTTATCATGTTTATATTATCTTATTTTATTACTCATAACATATTCATAAACATCTTAATCAACTTATATATTTATATAATAAATTTAAAATTCTATTTAAATATATAAACTTAAAAATAAATTTAAAAATATAAATTTGAAAATATAAATAATGTAATTTATTAGGCATAATATTTTAACGGGGAGCAAGTGTGTTCCTCGCGCCCCCTCCCCTCCACCCGCCGGACGGAGCCCCCCCCGGCGGACCGACGGTCCTCCCCACCCCCTCCTCGGCGGACGGAGCCCCCCCGGCGGAACGATGGTGCTCTCTGCGGAGCCGCTCCCCGCCCCCCTCCCCGGCGGACCGCCGGTGCCCCCCTCCCCGCCCCCCCGGCGGACGGAGCCCCCTCGACAGACTGGCGGTGCTCTCCGTGGAGCCGCTCCCCGCCCCCCCCTCCCCGACGGACCGATGGTGCTCCCCGCCCCCGGCCCCCCCATTGGCGGACAGAGCCCCCCCGGCGGACCGATGCTCCCCGCCCCCCCCGGCGGACCGCGTTCGGTTCGATTCGGTTCGGTTTTAGACCCCGTTCGGTTTGGAAAACCTCTAAATCGATTTAAATCAAATCAAACCGTTTAAATCAACTTAATAAAAAAATTATAAAAGATGCACGGTGCTTCCCCCGTTCCCGGCGGACCGCGGCGGCGCTCCCCGGCAGGCAGCCAGCAAACACCCCCCTGGCGGACCGCGGCGGCGCTCACCCGGCGTCCCGCGGCGGCACTCCTCGCTGGACGGCGGCGCTCAGCCCCTTCCCGGCGGACCACGGCGGTGCTCCCCCCAGCGGCGTCTCTCCCCCGGCGGCGGCATCGGCCGGCGAAGCCCCCCCCCCCCCCCCCCCCGAGGCGCTCAGCCCCCTCCCCGGAGCTCCCAGCTCCCCGTCCCCCCGCGGCGGCTCCTCGTTGGACGGCGGCGCTCAGCCCCCTCCCGCGGAAGCCCCCCCCCCCCCCCCCCCCCCCCCCGCGGCAGCTCCCCGCCGGACGGCGGCGCTCAGCCCCTCCCCCCGAGCTCCCAACTCCCCTCCCGCGGAAGCTCCCAGCCAGCTTCCCCCCGCGGTTCCCCTCCCCCCTTCCCCCCGCGGTTCACCCCCTAGCCCCCTCCCGCAGAACACCCCCGGCGGCCCGCGGACATGGGAGGACGCCGGCCCCCCTCCCCCGCATACTTCCCCCGGAGCTCCCAACCCCCCTCAGCGGACAGCGGAGCCCCCCGCAGCAGCTCCCCGCCGGAAACCCCCCCGGATGCCGGCGGGGCGTTCGCCCCCCCGCCCCGGAGCTTCCGACTCCACATCGTATCCTCAAAATGTTATTTTGGGAGTAAAATATCCCTATTAGATGAAATGATTTATCCCTGTACTTATCCTTAATTTTGGGGATAACCTGGATTAACTTAATACAGGTTAAACCCATTTTTAAGTGTGTGCCAAACAGGGGATTGGGGACATACCAAACAGGGCCTTAGAGTTCTTTCGATCCAGGTTATGGCTGCCTATATATATGCATCTTGCGATAGCTCCCAAAACCCATAATAATAACTTAAAAATGTTTAGTTGATAATATCAATTTTAAAATTTAAAAAAAAACGAAACATATAATAAGACATGAGTGTTAACTTGTATCAATTTTAATATTGATACTTCAACTTTTAAAAATATTAATATTAATATTAATATAATATTATTTTTGATACTCTAATCAAACAAGTCTTTTAAGTATATATGTCATCTTCTCTTGTTCCATCAAATTTATTGAATGAGGTCGTCAGAAGCTAGGTAGGTAGGTTGTAATTTACCTAATTAATGAGATCATCAGAATATTTCTAACTTAGGTTTAGAAGGAACATGAATTAAGAATGTGCAAAGAGAGTTTAAGATACGATTCATCTACCTAATGGCTTGTAATTCCTTCAACAGAGATAAGAGACATCGAAGTATTAACATTAGGTTTCGGGTGCAACACTTGACGTTGGAGTCAACATTCAAAACTTTGTAAAATTACTTAGCTAAGAAGATATACATATACATATATATATATTCATCTTCTTTAGCATTAATCAAGTAGAATCAAGTAGATAAACAACTGATAAAAATGGTGGTAAGCCTAAAAAACAAACCAAATGAAATTATCTCTAAAAAAATGAGTTGTCTCGTATTTGGTTTGTACTCGCGATTCGTTGGGTCGTTTAGTTTCACGAGAGTGACCGATGGAGTTGAATGAATGAAACCGTGTCTAAGACCTGTTGGAGGAATCTCATCAGAAGAAAATGTCCTTTGACTTTGAGGAAGAGAGCCATGGTGTGGACGTCTAGCTAGCCATATATTAATTATATCCATCATTGTCTCAGTGTGCAAAAACCTTCCACAATTCAAGAGGTAACTCCGGAGCAGGCATAGCAGATCATGGCATTTCAAAAGGAACTGAGAAGCAAATGTTTCTATTTTATTTTGCCAATAGAATCATACAACAGCGATCACTTGTCCATACAATAATGCATGAAAGAAAAGAAAGTCTCAGTAGAAGAAAAGAGAACCCCACTGCGAGGAAGAGGGAACTTAACTACGACCTATCGAATTATGACCCAATACCAAAAAATATTAATTGCTCTAGCTAGCTACATCTTAATTGTACGTAGTCGACTATGCATACTCTATTTCAGATACTAGCTAGCTAGCAGTGCTACCACGTATATATATACATATATATATGTTCCTATCACGGTCATATTGCGTACGTAGCAGTTGGCTAGTTGGTGAGGACGCAGACGTCTTTAATTTTTTGGGCAGCCTGGGGGTCTTTGGGTGGGAACCGGATGAAGATCTTCGGGATGCAGAACTCGTACATGCCGGTGATGGCAGCGCAACACTGCAGGGTGGGGTTGAACTTGTCGTTGAAGATCAGGTCGAGGATGGACGCGATATAGCCGGGGACCTCCATCAGGGCTTTAAAGCACTTATTGGCGGAAGAATCAGCCACGGCGGAGCATGGTGCCGATGTCCATGCCAGGAGGAGGAAGGCGACGATGCAGAAAGCAGCCTGTTGCTTGCCCATTTTGATCTCTGATGATCAGCTGACGGCGGGCGGTGAATTAACAACGGGAAGTCGCTATTTATTCAGCTAGCTGGGTGTGATTGAAACAAGAGATCGATGATGGGGAGAATTTATACAGGCACACCATCGAGCTTGCTGGTTACTTCACGGAGGTCGAAAAGCGCACAGGAAGTTGAGCGGAGGCGCCGACGAGGTCCATCGAGGAAACCGGATCTACGACTTGGTAAAATAAATTACCACCTATATATACATATATATATTAGACACAGTAAAACTCACGAACAAACTTGCTTGAATAGTAGTATTAACTACTTGACTCAATATTTATTAAAAAATAAAATATAAATTCAGTTTGACTTTAAACTTAGGATTGAACTAAGTAAATAATTTTTAAATTGAGTTTAACAAACAAAACTCAGATCGTGATTGAACTTGAGTTTTGAAAATGAGCTCATATTATTTTTAAGATATTTATATAGATAAGTAAGTGTTTTTATTTATTTATATTATGTCTTATTAGTTTAGTGGATCGTTGTATTTTATTTATAGTTAATATTAATAGATGAGTTGGCTTGTATTTGGTTTGTACGCGCGGTTCATCGTTTCATTTAATTTCACAGGAACGACTGATGAAGTTGAATGAATCAAACAGTGCCGAAGACCCGTCGGAGGAATCTCAACAGAGGAAAAATGCTCTTTGACCCTAAGGAAGAGAGCCACGGTGTGGACGTCTAGCTAGCTAGCCATATATTAATTATATCCATCATTGTCTCAGTGTGCAAAAACCTTCCACAATTCAAGAGGTAACTTCAGAGCAGAAATAACAGATCTTGACGTTTCAAAAAGAACTGAGAAACAAATGCTTCTGTTTTATTTTGCCAATAGAATCATACCACAGTGAGCACTTGTCCATACAATAATGCATGATAGAAAGGAATCTCTCAGTAGATGAAAAGAGAACCCCACTCTCATAAAGAGGGAACTTAACTACGACCTATCGAATTATGAGCCAATACCAAAAATATTAATTGCTCTAGCTAGCTACATACTGATTGTACGTAGTCGACTATGCATACTCTATTTCAGATACTAGCTAGCTGGTAGTGCTACCATGTGTGTGTGTGTATATATATATATATATGTTCCTATCACGGTCATATTACGTAGCAGCTGTCTAGTTGGTGAGGGGGCAGATGTCTTTGATTTTTTGGGCAGCTTGGGGGTCTTTGGGCGGGAACCGGATGAATATCACCGGGATGCAGAACTCGTACACGCCGGTGATGGCAGCGCAACACTGCGGGGTGGGGTTGAACTTGTCGTGGAAGATCAGGTCGAGGATGGACGCGATGCAGCCGGGGACCTCCGTCAGGGCTTTAAAGCACTTGGCGGCGGTAGAATCAACCGCGGCCGAGCATGGTGCCGATGTCCATGCCAGGAGGAGGAAGGCGACGACGCAGAAAGCAGCCTGCTTGCCCATTTTGATCTCTGATGATCAGCTGGCGGCCGGCGGTGAATTAACAACGGGAAGCCGCTGTATATACAGCCAGCTATATATAGCAAGCTGGGGTGTGATTGAAACGGGGAGATGGATGATGGGGAAATTTATAGAGAGGCACGATCGAACCTGCTGGTTGCTCCACGGTGGTCGGAATCCGCGCAGGAAGTTGTGCTCTCCAGCGCCCAGACGGGGTCCGTCGAGGAAGACGAATCGAAGCGGTTGTGTATGGTTAGGGGGGCGACGACTTGGTACTAATTAATGACGTGGGGGTTTATCTATCTTTATTCATGTATCATGCTTTAAAAAAATGTTTTACTTTCAAAATGCATGACACTGCACACGCACACACAAATTCAAGTCTAGCCGTATCACTGTTAATTTTTAAATTGAGGTTGACGTAAATTTTCTAGGCTATTAATTAATATCGACTTTAAAATTCGTTGCACACAAATTAATTATAAGGTCGCCAAGAATTGTAATAAGTGCCTAATTAAATAACTGTGCATCAAATTTTCATTGAAAGTGCTCCTCCGTCGCATCTAGAAGAATTAATATCAAAATCGATATAGTACAATTTTTAATTTCTGTATACACTAATGGGGTGTTTGGTTGCATGATAAATGAGGTTTTTATTTTAATTTTTAAAAATTGTAAGAAAACTTGTTAAAAGAGGTGTTTGACAACCATGACAATTTTATGTTTTGAAAGTGATTTTCTTCTTAAACAAAAAAAGAGGGTCTCACCTCTTTCTTTTTTCTTGTGGTCCCCCACTTTATTTGGTCATGTGCGGTGGTTACTCTTTTTTGTAATCACATCCCTCCAAACATGATAATTTTATGTCATGAGTTGGTTCACTTTTTATTTTAATACAATTTTTTATCATGAAAGTGTACACAAAATTATCATGCAACCAAACACCCCATAAGCATACACAGGGCTGCTATATATATATATTCTACTTTCGACATTGTTGGGTGGCTTTGGAGGCGTACGTTTAAGGTTAATAATTTGGGTTCGTTCAAATTTTATGATGTGGTTGATTTTTTTTTTCATTTAGAAGGCTTTAAACGAACACCCATAAAAATTACTTTACTCCGAACTTTGTATTACTTTGTAATTACCATAAATTCAAAAAGTCATCAAGACTTACAAAAGTTAGGTATAAGAGAATGTATTCATCCACAAAAAGTTGGATCTAGCATAAGCAACTTTAGAAAAAAATATTTTGGTAACATGTAGGTCTCGTTCGTAAAAGTATTCAACATAAACAACTTTATGAACAATTGCAAAAGGTTGTATTGTTGCAAAAACAAACACAATTTTTTCTCGATATCTAAATGGTGACGTAGAGACACGGTTCAATAAGTTACGTTGACAAGCAGAATATAGTCCAAAAGATGTGGAGGAAGGATGAAAATTTTTTATGGAGATGTGTCACCCACTTGGAGCAGCTACAAGATATCGACTACAAACTAAAGAGTTGGAAGAGATTCATAAATATATCCTATTCAACTGCACCGCTATGAACAATTTACTTTAGTAAGTGTGTTTTACAAAAAATTTTCTAAATGTACATCTCCATCAAACATCCAAAGTAATATTATTTGTTCGTTAATTTCAATGCAGATACCACATTGATGAGGTTAGAGAAACATTTCCCGAGCTGCATGGGAGTGATGTGGAATAGATTTATACACACACATTTGGGGAATGGCTTAAATTTAAGGTAACTATTGTTAGCTCCGATCATATGTGAATTATTTATATGAAAGTTCTAATTTGCTTAGGTGCACAAGAAACAAGAGATGACCAATGGAGACATGTCATCTTATCTTCGCTAGATTAAAGATTTACCAATTGACGTGGTTAAGAAATATGAATCATGTATTGTTAACTGTTTTAGGTTTCACACCAAAAATCTTAAAGAATGTCGAGTCACCCGAAACTCCAGTGTTGTGGTGAGTGCTACTACTCCTTTAACCACAATAAATGCTGAAGATAATGTTATTTACTATGGTGTCCTTGATGAAAATTTTGAAGTTGATTACTATGGACACATGAGGGTATTATTGTTTAAGTGTGATCGAGCACAAGAGGAGAGACAGAGAAGTAGTGACGAGTAACGAGTTAGTAACGGTTGAATCTTATCAGTAGCGAGTTAATGAGTTAGTGAATCATTATTGAACTGTTACCGATATCTTACTAACTCACTACATACCGGACCGGATGTAATACAACTCGCTATCAACGGATAGCGAATTATAAGATATCGATAATGGTTCAACTCTTTTCGGTAGTGATTCACTGAACTTGTTATTTGAGCCGCCACTTAATTGACTGGGATTGTGACCATTTTTGATTGAAGACTGCCCTTCATTCGGAGACTGAGGTGATATGAACACACCGTAGAGAGGGGAATATAAAATAAAAAATTAAAAGGAGAAATCAACACCCGATCTGTTGGGATACACGTTAACATTGGATCTGGTCATAAATTCACTTTAACGGCAGATCCAATTTTTCTAATTCTTTTCATTTCCGCTCCAAAACTACCGGCAAAGCATAGAGATGGGTTAAAAGATAGTTGAAATGTCTTTTTTATCCTCATGTTCAACTACTTTTTGGTGTTACTCTTGTTTCTTGGTTAGATATGAATGTACATAACCTTAAAACGGTTAATAACTAATATATGTGGTTGTTTGCTTCTTAATGGCCCAATAAAATAAATAATATCATTAAAAATTTTCAAAAGTCAAATATTTTTATTTATTTATATTATGTCTTATTAGTTTAGTGGATCGTCGTATTTTATTTATGGTTAATATTAATTATTTATTTAATCTCTTCTTAATTTCCTCTTTCTCTCTCCTATTTAATCTCTCTCCCCTCCCATTGTTTATCCCTCTCTTTCCTAACCATCCTCCTAAACCGTCGCCTCCTTCTGTTCTCTCCCTTGCTCAGCCGCGTCTCTCTCCCTCGAACCCTAGTTGTACCATGTCTCTCTCTCTCTCCATCACCACCCGTCTCGCGGTTCCTCTCCCTCCTTGTGCGGTGCCCCCCGTCCTCAACGTTGTCGCCAGTCGCTGGTCATCCTACTTGTATGTGTATCTCAGTAGCTCCACACTAATGACCAATGAGATCGGTCATCCTCATCACATGAGAAGATATTACATATAATAGTCTATCCGGATCCTTGATGTCCCGTCTCATGTATCCTATTACTAGGAACATTTAGATCAAATACATCTAGATGATCAATCTTATTATCATGATTTAATCGTAATTACATTCGATCAAGGACTTTATTATGATATACGTATTTAATAAGAGCTAGTAATGAAGATTTTGCCTAATCATTTGACTAAGATAATTTTAAAAATGTCGAATCATATCGTATATGATTGACTTGTGGGGCATACATTTTTATCAGAGCCACCACAAATGAGACACACCAAACATATCAGGCAACACAACCTTTGAATAACAAACAAATGCATATCATAAGACCATACCCACATAATCATGCAATAAATGCACATATCCTTTAGTAAATTATCACATATTTTCTTATTGACAAGGAATGCATCGTCTTGCCATCTCAATTATCTAGCACCAGATCTACTATATATAACAATACCACATAGTAAAACAAAGTGCCCTAGTGCATTTAAGTAGTAGTGGCCACAACTATCTAGCATAGTAAAACTCGGTCTATCATTTCAATTAATGCATATATGCATTCATTACAATCATGCGATGTCATATCATACCAATTGCTATGCAAATATCACAATTAATATCAACATATACACAACTAATACATTTAACTATCTACAAAAAGAAATACATATGTGTTTTACATAACTTAACCACATTCTAATCATGCAAATACTATTCTACACATACATGCATAAAATATGTTGACATAAAACATATACACCAAATCAAATGATTAACTATACAAAATATTAATGGAGTTTACAAGAAAATAAGATTTTCAAATTAATCTAAAACTCTAACTAATTTAATTAACATGTAATCATAAATAATAAGAAAGACCTTATCAGATTAATATACACAACGACATACTAAGTTTACTTATGTAATTTAAAATCTTGGGTCGCACGCTAATCAACAATTAAACATGGTAGGATCAAATAATTTAATAAAATCACAAATTATGTAGTATGTATCTACCGTATTTAATAAAATATCTAACTATGAACAATCATCACATTCAATATTTATTAATGCATCTAAATCAACATCAAAAGGCCGTTAGTTAATTTTAAATATTAAATTTAATAATATTAGATACGTCCGGAATATGTATCTGAATGGCGCTAAAAAGAAGGACGCAGGACGCTATATGATTGACGCATGGTGGAGGAAGACAATGCTGATAAGAAGACGACAATGATCATACGCAACGCGTGAGGCCGTGCTGCCCGTGCATTGGCTGATGAAGAGGCCGTGGCGGCTGCGCGCAGGCGAGTGACAGGGCTCGTGCTGATGCGCACAGAGCGAGTGTGGGACGGATAAGGGTGGCGAGGACGGTGGAAGTGGGTGTTTGGTTGCATGATATTTTTTGTACTGATAAAAAATTATCTTAGAATAAAAAGCGAACAAACTCCTGACATAAAATTATCATATTTGGAGGGATGTGATAACAAAAAAGAGTTACTATCATTCATGACCGAATAAAGTGGGGGGGAGACCACAAAAAAAAAGAAATATGTGAGATCCTCTTTTCTGTTTAAGAAGAAAATCACTTTCAAAATATAAAATTGTCGAGATTGTCAAACACCTCTTTTAATAAGTTTTCTTACCATTTTGAAAAATTAAAATAAAAACTTTCCTTATCATGAAACACCCCCATAAGGCGACGGTCGAGCAGGCACACAAGGGGAGAAACTAGCATAGGCAGGGCTGTAAGTGGGGCGGGAGGGCGGGCGGGCGGGCCCGTGGGCCATCGGGCCGGGCCAACGGTAAATCAAGTTTAGGGTTAGCAGAGCAGGCTCCCGAGTTTCGCATGGGTTGCTCGCGAGTTTCGCATGAGTTTCGCATGGGTTGCTGTTTGCGAGTTTCGCATGGGTTATCCATCGGTAGCAAGTTGTATTAAATTTGGTAGTGGGTTAGAAAGGTATCACTAACAGTTCAATAATAATTCACTGACTTATTAACTCGCTACCGAGATGATTCAACCGTTACTAACTCATTACGAACTAGCTACTCACCACTGCCGATTGGACCAAAAATAACACTACCGACAAGGTTCACTGCCTTCTTCTCTCTTTCTCCTCTTGTGCTTGATGCCAGCCACAACCTCGGTCAGCCACCTACGCCTTGCTCTGTCCAGCTCTGCCTTGGCCCCTCTTTCGCTCGCCGCCTTCAGCTGCCACCCTACGTGCGTCCCTGCGGTGCAGCCCCTGCATAGGCTCGCCATGCAAAAGCTGCACGCAGCTGTCCGCAGCCTGTGTGCCCACAACCTGTGCCTAGGGGTGTCAACGGGCTGGACCGGGCAGGCTCAAAGTCGGCCCAATCAAAGCTTTAACCAAAATATAATGGGTTGGCCCAACTCGGCCCGTATTATGTTTTCACCCGACCTTACCCGGCCCACATAAAATATAAATTTGGCCTGACCCGATCGTTCAAACATATTATAATGTATATTTATATATCATAATTTTTAAATTTTAAAACATCAAACTTAACGGTGGTCTCCAGATTTATAATAAAAACATTACCAATTAAAAATGTAAAATTAATTAAATAATTTAATCATCAAATAATTATAATTATAAGATGCCAACAGAAGATTTCAAAATATTGATTTGACTTACATAAAAATTAATAAATTCATGATTTATATTAGATAACTTTGTCTTTATCCAAAATTATGACATATGAAATTATAAAAAAATTTAAAAAATATTCTAAATTTAGTAAATCAACTATTAACATTTATAGTTTGTTTTTCTATAATTTAATATATATAATGAATATTTCAAAAAATATTTTAATTTTTTGTCTAAATAGAAGTTAAAATAAAATTATAATATTTCGATATATGTATTCGTCTTCTTCGGCACTGTTTGATTGTTTTTCTTATGACTATAGTTAAAATTATGACTGATTTGTTTTTCTAAAATTTTATATCAATTTTTATCACAATGAAACTCTTGACAATATTGACGTTCCCACTTTTTTTTGTTGCCATGTCAATCTAGTTAGAATGTAACCAAATCAGATCATTTAGTCTCGAACAGGTGATTTAGGTGTCACCACTCAAGAAGATATTTTTGACAAATTATATAGAATAATAAAAAATAAACTCAGTATAAAAAATTAGTAAAGCAATCAGTTAAAAAATGCCCAGATGAAACATTTTGAAAAATTGAGAATCTTAAATAACTTTAGAGATAGAACAACTAAATTCCTAGATAGTGTTTTAGAAAGAAATGTATAGAGAATAGGAAGAGGGTGTGGGTAAGTAAGAAGACCCCTTGAGATTCTTTATATAGGTCCCCAACGGGCCTTGGGGGCAACAAAATATAAAGGTGCGGCTATGTTGGCCACCCGGGTAGCAAGGGTCAGGCTGGGTTCGACCAAGTCGGACAGTTTAGATCCTGAACAGAGCAGTTGGGATAAAAACTGACCAGGCGGGGTCGGCCATTCTGTGTGCCTAAGAACGACACGACATGAAGACCTCAGCTCAGTATTTATCAAACAACTTATTGCATGATCATTAACTCATAATCAACCAATTGCTAACTACTTCTTGACAAATAGCACAAAACCATTCACAAATACTTTAATCGTCTATAATTTGCAAATAAGCAGATATAATATTCAACTATGAGATACGAGAGAAGATTGACTTCATTGTTGCCTTTTTTTACCCACCCATATTATATAGAACACAATCATATTCCATAGACATACCAAAACGTAGGGCAGTCCACCAAATAGTTCAAATGCAAACTTATTTCTTCCCGAGATTTTTTCAACAAGATTTTATCGAAGCAGAGATCATGTTCGTTGGAGGCCCTCTCTTTTGTGCCTGTCTTATAAATGAATTGTGGTATTCCCACTTTCAAAAAATAGATTGCACTCATGGCCTGCAAGGCGTGACAACACAATAGAGACATCAAAATATTAACATTATGTCTCGGGTGCAACACCTGGCATTTGAGTCAACATTCAAAACTTCGTAAATTTACTTAGCAAAGAAGATATGCACGTATATATATTCGTCTTCTTCGGCATTAATCAAGCAGATACACAACCGATAAAAATGGAGGTAAACCTCGGAAACAAACCAAATGAAATTATCTCTAAAAGATGAGATGGCTTGTATTTGGTTTAATTGTACGCGCGGTTCGTCGTTTCGTTTAGTTTCGCAGGAATGACTGATGAAGTTGAATGAATCAAACAGTACCGAAGACCCGTCGGAGGAATCTCAACGGAAGAAAACGCTCTTTGACTCTAAGGAAGAGAGCCATATATGGTGGACGAGCTAGCTTGCCATACATTAATTATATTCATTATTGTCTAAGTGTGCAAAAACCTTCCACAATTCAAGGTAACTCCAGAGCAAACATAGCAGATCATGACGTTTCAAAAGCAACTGAGAAACAAATGTTTCTGTTTTATTTTGCCAATAGAATCATACGACAACGAGCACTTGTCCAGACAATAATGCATGATAGAAAGGAATCTCTCGGTAGAAGAAAAGAGAACCCCACTCTGAGGAAGAGGGAATTTAACTACGGCCTAGAGAATTATGAGTCAATACCAAAAATATTAATTGCTCTAGCTAGCCACATCCTGATTGTACGTAGTCGACTATGCATACTCTATTTCAGATATATAGAGTGCTACCACGTGTGTGTGTGTGTGTATATATATATGTTCCTATCACGGTCATATTACGTAGCAGCTGGCTAGTTGGTGAGGACGCATACGTCTTTAATTTTTTGGGCAGCCTGGGGGTCTTTGGGCGGGAACCGGATGAAGATCTTCGGGATGCAGTAGTCGAACATGTCGGTGATGGCAGTGCAACACTGCCGGGTGGGGTTGAACTTGTCGTGGAAGATCAGGTCGAGGATGGACGCGATGCAGCCGGGGACCTCCAACAGGGCTTTAAAGCACTTATCGGCGGAAGAATCAACCATGGCGGAGCATGGTGCCGATGTCCATGCCAGGAGGAGGAAGGCGACGATTCAGAAAGCAGCCTGTTGCTTGCCCATTTTGATCTCTGATGATCAGCTGGCGGCGGGCGGTGAATTAAGAACGGGAATCCGCTCTTTCGGGTTAGCAGAGCAGGCTCGCGAGTTTCGCATGGGTTGCTGTTCGGGCCGAGGAAAACTCGTTGAATTCACCTGTGAATAGATGGGTCGACTGTTGTTCACACTTCTCTTCACGTTTCGTCGCGAAGTATTTAAGATATTCTGTGTATTATCCTAATTTGATATGGATGAGATTATAAGTTGGATAATGCTTGATTGATATATTTAATATTATAAAAATATGTAAAAATAAATTTTAAAATATAAAAATTATGATATATTTATTTTATTTATGTTGATATATATTGGTTGGCATATTTTGATTTTAATTCTTATTGAATTTTTTTGTTAAAATATCTTAGTGCTGGATTATGATCAAATCAAACATATGATATTATAATTTTATTTTAACTTCTATTTAGACAAAAAATTAAAATATTTTTTGAAATATTAAATTATACAAAAACAAATTATAAATGTTAATAGTTGATTTACTAAATTTAGAATATTTTTTTAATTCTTTTTCTTAATTTCATATGTCATAATTTTTGATAAAGACAAAATTATTTAACATAAATCATGAATTTATTAATTTTTATGTAAGTCAAGTCAATATTTTGAAATCTTCCGTTAGCATCTTATAATTGTAATTTTTTGATAATTAAATTAATTAATTATTTTTTATTTTTAATTGGTAGTGTTTTTCATTATAAATCTGGAGACCACCATTAGGTTTGATGTTTTCGAATTTAAAAATTATGATACATAAATATACATTATAATATGTTTGAATGATCGGGCCGGGCCAAATTTATATTTTATGTGGGCCGGGTAAGGTCGGGTGAAAACATAATACGGGTCGGGTTGGGTCAACCCGTTATAGTTTGGATTAGGTTTCGATTGGGCCGACTTTGAGCCTGGCCCGGCCCAGCCCGTTGACACCCCTAGGCACAGGCTGTGGGCACACGGCTGCGGACAGCTACGTGCAGCTTTCGCATGGCGAGCCTATGCAGGGGCTGCACCGCAGGGACGCATGTAGGGTGGCAGCTGAAGGCGGTGAGCGAAAGAGGGGCCAAGGCAGAGCTGGACAGAGCAAGGCGTAGGTGGCTGACCGAGGTTGTGGCTGGCATCAAGCACAAGAGGAGAAAGAGAGAAGAAGGCAGTGAACCTTGTCGGTAGTGTTATTTTTGGTCCAATCGGCAGTGGTGAGTAGCTAGTTCGTAATGAGTTAGTAACGGTTGAATCATCTCGGTAGCGAGTTAATAAGTCAGTGAATTATTACTGAACTGTTAGTGATACCTTTCTAACCCACTACCAAATTTAATACAACTTGCTACCGATGGATAGCGAGTTAATAAGACATCGATAATGGTTCAACTTTTTTCGGTAGTGGTTCATTGAACTTGATATTTGAATTGCCACTTAAGTGATTGAAATTGTGACCATTTTTCATTGAAGACTGAAACTACTCTCTTCACTCGAGCACCAAGGTGATTCGAACGTAATACGTTCAGGGAAGAATAAAAAATAAAAAATACAAATGAAAAATGATGGGGGGAGGGGGCTAAGGTGGTTCGAGAGAGGCGGTGATGATTTTTGATTGATTTTCGGATATCACAAAATGCATCAATTGTGAAAATTTTAACATTGCTTCCGTAGATAGTGGGGTAGAAGTTATGAAAATTACAAAGATAGGATCTTTTGTCAAACGTTTCTTGACATCGAGTTTTCTGTCAAAGTGCCTAGTAAGGGTTGGGCTGATGTTAATTTTCTCAAAATAAAATCTTCAATTACTACATTTAGAGTAACTCTTTAATTCAAGGATATCTTAAGTGATTAAATTAGGATATACAATAAGTCTCGTTCGTCCTAGAGGACGAATTAAGCAAATGGGAGAGATGGTAATGGACATCATATAGTTGATATATAGCTCTTCACTCTGAGTGACATTTAGTGCTTGTTTGGCAGCTGAAGGTGGCGAGTGAAAGAGGGGCCAAGGCAGAGCTGGATAGAGCAAGGTGTAGGTGGCTGACCGAGGTTGTGGCTGGCATCAAGCACAAGAGGAGAGAGAGAGAAGAAGGTAGTGAACCTTGTCGGTAGTGTTTTTTTTGGTCCAATCGACAGTGGTGAATAGCTAGTTCGTATGAATTAGTAACGGTTGAATCTTGTCGGTAGCGAGTTAATAAGTCAGTGAATCATTACTGAATTGTTACCAATGCCTTTCTAATCCACTACCAAATTTAATACAACTCGCTACTGATAGATAACGAGTTAATAAGACATCCATAATGGTTCAACTTTTTTTGGTAGTGGTTCACTGAACTTGATATTTGAATTGCTACTTAAGTGACTGGAATTCTGGCCATTTTTCATTGAAGACTGAAACTACTTCCTTCATTCGAGCACCGTGGTGATTCGAACACACTGTGGAGGAAAGAATAAAAAATAAAAAATTAAAATGATGGGGCGGAGGGGGATAATAGGGTGTTTGGTAACGTTTTTAATTTTAAGATAACTTTGTTTTTGAAATCAAATTTATTCGACTTTTCTATTTTATTTTTAAAATCAAAACAAACTAATTATTTGGTGTTTGGAAAAATCATCATAATTTTTAAAAATTAGATAGTAGTGTTTGGTTATGATCAGTGACTCTGAAAAAAATTTTCTCGGACTCCCTTCGTAGAGAAAACCTACAACTCCGCGAAGGCTCCCCCGTAGTGTCGTCTGGCTCCCTCCCCTCTGCGGCGGCGGCGCTCCTCCGGCGGCGGCGGGCAAAAGGTCGCGTCGTCGTCGGCCAGCGAAATAGCGCCCCCCCCCCCCCCCGCGGCGGCGCCCACGAAGCCCCCCGCTCCCTCCGCCGGTGGCCAGCGCCCCCCTCCCCCCCGCATCGGCGTCGGCGTCCCCCTCCCTCCCCCCGCGGCGGTGCTCCCCCCGCCGGCGGCCGTCCCCCTCCCGCGCTATCCGCTCCCCCCTCCCGGCGTCGACGTCCCCCTCCCTCCACCCCGCCGGCGGTGGCCCCCCCCGCCAGCGGCCCTCCTCCCCCCCGCCAATGAACCGCCCCCGGTGGCCGGCAGCCCTCCCCTCCGCGGTGCTCCCCCCGCCGGCGGCCCTCCCCCCGCCGCGGTGCTCCCCCACCAACGAAGCCCCCCGCTCCCTCCGCCGGTGGCCAGCGCCCCCCTCCCCGGCCGGCAGCCCTCCCCTCCGCGGTGCTCCCCCCGCCAGCGGCCCTCCCCCCGCCGTGGTGCTCCCCCCGCCAACGAAGCCCCCGCTCCCTCCGCCGGTGGCCAGCGCCCCCGGCCGGCAGCCCTCCCCTCCGCGGTGCTCCCGCCCGCCAGCGGCCCTCCCCCCGCCGCGGTGCTCCCCCCGCCAACGAAGCCCCCTCTCCCTCCGCCGGTGGCCAGCGCACCCCCCCCCCCCCCCCCGCGCGCGCATGTCTCGCCTCCCACGTCCTGCCTCCACGTCTATCTCAAAAATAAAACAACTCCTGCATTGTTTTTATTTTAGAAGAGATTATGTACATAGCGTATCTCACTTTTAAAAATGAGACAGTAGTTAAAAGGTGCAACCAAACACCTTATCTCTTTTGTTTTTAAAATTTAGATCAAAGAGAAGAAAAAAAACGTAACCAAACACCCTATAAGGTGGTTTGAGAGAGGCGGTGATGATTTTTTATTGATTTTAGGATATCACAAAATGCATCAATTGAGAAAATTTTAACATTACTTCCGTAGATAGTGAGGCAGAAGTTATAAAAATTAACTGACATCGGGTCAAACGTTTCTTGACATCGGGTTTTCTGTCAAAGTGCCTAGTAAGGGTTGGGCTGATGTTAATTTTCTCGAAATAAAATTTTCAATTACTACATTTAGAGTAACTCTTTAATTCAAGGATATCTTAAGTGATTGATTAGGATAGACAATAAGTCTCGTTCGTCCTAGAGGACGAATTAAGCAAATGGGAGAGATGGTAATGGACATCATATAGTTGATATATAGCTCTTCACTCCAAGCGACATTTAGTGCCTGTTTGGCACCATAAAATTTTGGGGACAACTCTGGTTTATCCACTAAATTTTGAGGATAAACTAGATATATTTCTAAATTATCCCAATAACAAATAACTGCTTAGCGTTGTTTCGATCCAGGTTATGGCTGCCTATATATATGCATCTTGTGGTAGCTCCCAAAAACCCTTATAATCACTTTAAAATGTTTAGTTGATAATATCAATTTTAAAATTTTCGGTAAAAACAAAACATGTAATGTGATATGAGTGTTAACTTATATCAATTTTGATATTCATACTTCAACTTCTAAAAATATTAATGTTAATATTAATATAATATTATTTTCAATACTCTAACTAAACAAGTCTTTTAAGTATATATTGCTTCTTCTCTTGCTCCATCAAATTTTCTCAATGCGGTCATCAGAAGCTAGCTAGCTAGGTTGTAATTTACCTAATTAATGAGATCATCAGAAAATTGGTAACTTAAGTTTAGGAGGAACATGAATTGAGAATGTGCAAAGAGAGTTTAAGATAAGATTCATCTACCTAATGGCTTGCAATTCATTCAACAAAGATAAGAGACGTCGAAGTATTAACATTAGGTTCCGGTGCAACACTTGGTGTTTGAGTCAATATTCAAAAGTTTGTAAATATACTTAGCAAAGAAGATACACATGTATATATATTCGTCTTCTTCGACATTAATCAAGTAGATAAACAACCCATAAAAATGGAAGTAACTCTCATAAACAAACCAAATGAAATTATCTCTAAAAGATGAGTTGGCTTGTATTTGGTTTAATTGTATGCGCGGTTCGTCGTTTCGTTTAGTTTCACAGGAATGACTGATGAAGTTGAATGAATCAAACAGTACCGAAGACCCGTTGGAGGAATCTCAACGGAAGAAAATGCTCTTTGACTCTAAGGAAGAGAGCCATGGTGGACGATCAAGCTTGCCATACATTAACTATATCCATTATTGTCTAAGTGTGCAAAAACGTTCCACAATTCAAGGTAACTCCAGAGCAAACATCGCAGATCATGACGTTTCAAAGGGAACTGAGAAGCAAATGCTTCTGTTTTATTTTGCCAATAGAATCATGCGACAGCGAGCACTTGTCCAGACAATAATGCATGATAGAAAGGAATCTCTCAGTAGAAGAAAAGAGAACCCCACTATGAGGAAGAGGGAATTTAACTACGACCTATAGAATTATGAGCCAATACCAAAAATATTAATTGCTCTAGCTAGCTACATCCTGATTGTACGTAGTCGACCATGCATACTCTATTTCAGATACAAGCTAGCAGTGCTACCACATATATATATATATGTTCCTATCACGGTCGTATTACGTACGTAGCAGCTGGCTAGTTGGTGAGGACGCAGGCGTCTTTAATTTTTTGGGCAGCATGGGGGTCTTTGGGCGGGAACCGGATGAAGATCTTCGGGATGCAGTAGTCGTACATGCCGGCGATGGCAGCACAACACTGCCGGGTGAGGTTGAACTTGTCGTGGAAGATCAGGTCGAGGATGGACGCGATGCAGCCGGGGACCTCCATCAGGGATTTAAAGCACTTGGCGGTGTCAAAATCATCCACGGCGGAGCATGGTGCCGATGTCCATGCCAGGAGGAGGAATGCGACGATGCAGAAAGCAGCCTGCTTGCCCATTTTGATCTCTGATGATCAGCTTGCGGCGGGCGGTGAACAATGGGAAGCCGCTATACAGCTAGCTCGGTGTGATTGAAACAAGAGATCGATGATGGGGGTAATTTATACAGGCACACCATCGAGCTTGTTGGTTACTTCACGGAGGTCGAAAAGTGCGCAGGAAGTTGAGGGGAGGCACCGACTAGGTCCATCGAGGAAGCCGGATCTACGACTTGGTAAAATAAATTACCACCTGTATATATATATATTAGACTCAGTAAAACTCACGCACAAACTTTCTTGAATAGTAGTATTAACTACTTAACACAATATTTATTAAAAAATAAAATAAAAATTCAGTTTGAATTTAAACTTAGGATTGAACTAAGTAAATGATTTTGAATTTAAGTTTAATAAACAGAACTCGGATCGTGATTGAACTTGAGTTTTGAAAACGAGCTCATATCATTCTTAAGATGTTTATATAGAAAAGTAAATATTTTATTTATTTATATTTTGTCTTATTATTTTAGTGGATCATTGTATTTTAGTTATTGTTATTATTAATTATTTATTTAACCTCTTCTTAATTTCCTCTCTCTCCTATTTAATCTCTCTTTCCTTCCGTTTTTTATCTCTCTCTTACTCCTAACCATCTTCCTAGATTGCCGCCTCCTTCTGATCTCTCCCTCACTCAGTTGTGTCTCTCTCACTGGAACCCTAGTTGTACCGTGCCCCTTCTCTCTCTCTCCATCGCCGCCCGTCTCACGGTTCCTCTCCCTCCTTGTGCCACGCCCCCCCTCCTCAACGCTGTCGCCAGGAGTTCGGATCGCCTCAGTTCCCGGGTGGAGGGAACTCCCGCAGTCCCCAACCGGAGCTCGCCACGTCGAAGGTGGCGTAATGTGCCACCACGGACCGACGAAGCCACTGCCGGATAACTAAAGTGCGCTGACGGATAACGTCGTCGAACGGCCGTCGACGGTGGGGAAGCGGCGTCAAGCCGTCGTTTCCGAAACGTCACCTCAGTCATTAATGCCTGTTCGACGCCGATTGAGACACGCTTAAAGAATAATATTTTTATTATTGGAACTCGGTGACGGTTGGCGGTCACGCGGTAGGGTCTCCCACGACACTCAGTACATACCCGTCGGTATTGGGTATTCGAATGCTCGGTAGCGGGTCAGTGGAACGTCGGTATACCACTGATTTCAACACTCGGTGGTGGGAGACAAACCACTCGGCAGCGACTATTTCAGGTCTCGGTAGTGCGCCACACAAGGTCGGTAGCGTTTGTCTAGACGCTCGGTAGCGACTACTGCAGGCGTCGGTAGCGACGGTCAGTGTTTGGTAGCGTTTTATAAACGCTCGGTAGTGAGACAACGTCGACTCGGTAGCGCGGCTTAAGACAACCGCTCGGTAGCGTATTTTTAAACGCTCGGTAGTGAGACAACGACGGCTCGGTAGCGCGACTTCAGAGCATTTAAACATCCCGAAGATCTTCATCTAGCTACCGAGCGGTTGTCTGAAGTCGCGCTACCGAGCCGTCTATGTATCACTACCGAGCGTTTAAAAATACGCTACCGAGCGGTTGTCTGAAGCCGCGCTACCGAGTCGACGTTGTCTCACTACCGAGCGTTTATAAAATGCTACCGAACTCTGACCGTCGCTACCGACTCCTGCAATAGTCGCTACCGAGCGTCTAGACAAACGCTACCGACCAGGAAATGGCGCACTACCGAGAACTGAAATAGTCGCTACCGAGCGGTTGTCTGAAGTCGCGCTACCGAGTCGTTGTTGTCTCACTACCGAGCGTTTAAAAATACGCTGCCGAGCGGTTGTCTGAAGCCGCGCTACCGAGTCGACGTTGTCTCACTACCAAGCGTTTATAAAACGCTACCGAACACTGACCGTCACTACCGACGCCTGCAGTAGTCGCTACCAAGCGTCTAGACAAATGCTATCGACCTTGTGTGGTGCACTACCGAGACCTGAAATAGTCGCTGCCGAGTGGTTTGTCTCCCACCACCGAGTGTTGAAATCAGTGGTATACCGACGTTCCACTGACCCGCTACCGAGCATTCGAATACCCAATACCGACGGGTATGTACTGAGCGTCGTGGAAGACCCTACCGCGTGACCGCCAACCGTCACCAAGTTCCAATAATAAAAATATTATTCTTTAAGCGTGTCTCAATCGGCGTCGAACAGGCATTAATGACTGAGGTGACGTTTCGGAAACGACGGCTTGACGCCGCTTCCCCACCGTCGACGGCCGTTCGACGACGTTCTCCGTCAGCGCACTTCCGTTATCCGGCAGTGGCTCCGTCGGTCCGTGGTGACACATTACACCACCTTCGATGTGGCGCGCTCCAGTTGGGGACTGCGGGAGTTCCCTCCACCCGGGAACTGAGGCGATCCGAACTCTATCGCCAGTCGCTGGTCGTCCGAGCGCGCGCCATGTAGTCACCGCCTGTCGCCCGCGTGCGTCCACGCGGCCAGCACCTCGCCCTTTCTGCCGCCATGCGAGCGCCTGCGGCCAGCGACTGCGTCCGTCAGCGTGCGCGCCAGCCACTGGTTGTCACCCCACCCTCGCGCCGCCGTCTTCCCGCCTCCGCGCGACCACGTCCAGCCAGCCACCTCGCGACCTCATCTCTCTCTCCTTGCCACCGCCCGTAGCCAGCCGTGGCCACCTGTCTGCCTCACTGCCCCTCTCTCTCCTTGCACCCCCCCGGTCAATGCCGTAGCCAGCCTCCGATCAGCCGCCGCGCCATGCGGCCGGTCGCCGCCCGCGCAGCCCCGTCGGCCGTCGCTGCCGCCGCCAGCACGCGCCCGCGTGCTGCCAGAGGCCGCGTGAAGCCGACCGGTTGACACCGCGCTGTGTCTGTGTGCCCGCGAAAGCCCCCGTGCGCCGCCCTCTGCCACAGCGTTTTGTGCCCCGCCCCCTATCGCATGACACCTCTCTCTCCCTCCTATCTCTCTCTATTATTCTTTATTTATCTCTCTCATTCTTCCTATTGATATGATGTCATATCATTATTTGATATTTCTTTTCCATCAAGTTTGGTGGAGGGAGATAGCTTGTTTAGGTGCATGGTTCAAATTGTATACCGCGTCGCCCATGTTCTGTATCGTCTTCGGTCGCCGATTCTCGACTTTTCAACATTGTTCCGGTAGACATATTTGACGTGTCTATTATCATTAAAATTCTTATTTAATCTTTCATGACTTGAAGTGATTATTATTGATTTAATTAGTCGGGTTAACATTGTATGTCGTGCTTAGCGGTGTTGTTTCTTTCGCATGTAATGGAGGCTGTATTAGGATTATTTTAGGTTTTCTATAGCATGTTAATCATCATGTTCTTGGTTGATTATAGTTCTTTTTTTGATAACCTACATCTAGTTAGTCTATGGTTATTCTTTCGAGTTAATATTAATATATATGTAGCGTGACATGTAACTAACTAGATATTGATTAGCTAGCTTAATTAACTTGTTTTTAGCCATGTTTATGTCATTATGCCAAGAGATATAATTTGATTGGGTCCATTCATATCATGTTTTGTTGAATATCTGTTGTGATATCATACTAGCTCATATGTATTCTTGTCATTTTATGGTTCTAGCATCATGAAGATGTTGTATAGGTGTGGTTGGTCATGGTATTTGCATTGATGGTATGTTTGTCATAGTATGGTATGGTGTATGTCATCTATCTCATAAGTGTGGTCATAGCATGTCATGATTGATATGAATACGTGATACATTGAAACTATAATAGAATATCAAGCTACACTAAACTAGTTAGTCGTGACCTGAGGGCAGCAGTGGGGTTAGAACCGTCTGGTGCATCCTTGGATCCCAGATCTTGTGGGGCATCCTAAGTGCCACCACTGCCTATGTGCACTATGACATTTCAATTAGTTATATGGTACTACTATATATGATAGATTTGGTGGTAGCTGGTTGAGGTGGCAAGATGACGTATCCCTTACTAATAAGAAAATTATTAGAGGATAGTTGCATCTGTGTGAATGTGATTCTTATTAGAGGATAGGTGCGTTATTGCATGGTATGGTATAGGTGATCTAGCGATGTATTTTATTTTGTCGTTTCCATGTGGAGTTGCATGGTGTATGTATGAAATGTCCCATTTATAGTGTATCATCTTATGTAGCATATAGTAGGTGTCTATGCATATGTTCATACCATCCTTTTAAGTCTTGTTATGGTGCATATAAGTGCTGGTCGGTGTGATTATATGTGATGGTTGGTGGAGTAAAAAGTGTGGATTAAATCAAATATTAATATATTGACTAGTTTTATTTATATGCTTATAAAGGGTGGAAGTCTAGGTATTTATCTAATTAGCATTCATGGTCATTTGGCTATCCAATTTGACAGGTGATGGGGTGTCTACTGAGTCATTGTACTCGTTCCAATTTTCTTATCAATTTTTATGTAATCAGCGTGGTGGATTGATTCCTGAGGAAGTAATTGGATGATCATTATGTCTAAATGGTATTTAGCTTTGTTTATGTTGTAGTCACTAGCAATGTATTTATTTGGAATGTTTAATTTATGAACTGGGACCTAGTTGTCTTCATTTTTTTTTTCTAAACCGATTTTTTTACGGGGTTAATTTTCCCCGGTCGCGTCATCGGATCATTTTGCTGTGCATGTTAAAATACGGGGCGTGACATACAGGCACGAAATATAATGACATAAAACATATGCACCGAATCAAGTGATTAACTGTACGAAATATTAATGAATTTTACGGGAAAAATAAGATTTTCGATTTGGTCTAAAATTCTAATTAATTCAATTAACATGCAATCGTAAATAATAAGAAAGACGTTATCTGCAGTTTAATATACACAACGGAGTGCCAAGTTTACTTGTGTAATTTAAAATAATCTTACACCGCATGCTAATCCACAATTAAACATGATTGGATTAATTAATTTAATAAAATCACAAACTATGAAGGTAGCATGCATCTATCGGATTTGATAGGATATCTAATTATGAGCAATATAATCACCCTATTCAATATTTATCTTTACATCTAAATCAACATCTAACGCCCTGTTTGGTAACACTATTAGGTACCTCTATCACTATCAATTTTGAAATTGATATTGATAGGAACCATTAAGAGGTGCTTGGTTAATTATATCAATTTTAAAATTTGTAGTGCAAACAAAGTATATTATGTAATATAAGTGTCAACTTGTATTACTTTTGATATTGATACTCCAACATTTGAAAATATTAATATCAATATTAATATAGTATTAAAAATAAAACTCTAACCAAACAGGGCATAAGATAGTTTGTAAATCTTATGCCCTGTTTGGTAACACTATTAGACACCTCTATCACTATTAATTTTAAAATTGATATTGTTGGTAATCACCTCGAGGTGTTTGGTTAATAATATCAACTTTAAAATTTGTATTGTAAACAACACATGTTATGTAATACAAGTGTCAACTTGTATCAATTTTGATATTGATACTACATCTTCTAGAAATATCAATATCAATATTAATATAGTATTATTTTTGATACTCTAACCAAACAGGCCATTAGATATTAAATTTAACGGTATTAGATACGTCCGCAATATCTATATATCCGAATGGTGCCGAAAGGGAGGACACTGCAGGATACAAAGATACTGACGCACGGTGGAGCAGCTGGACCATGCTGGGACGAAGATGCGGCAACGATCGCACGCAACACGCGAGGCCGTGCATTGGCGGACGAAGAGGCTACAGTGGCAGCTGAGCGCAAACATGCGACAAGGCTCGTGCTGATGCACGTGACAGAATTTGGTGGGGGCAACCAAGGCAAGATGGCGAAAGTGGTGGGCTGAGGTGAGGGTCGAGCGAGTGCACAAGGGGAGAAGCTCAGCTGGCACAGGTCGCGGCGGGCACACGGCTGCGTGCAGCTCTCGGATGGAGAGGCTGTGCAGGTGCACCGCAGGTAGGACTGTTCACGGTTCGGTTTGGTTCGGTTTGAGACCAATTTTCTTCAAACCGAACCGAACCGTTAAGGTGAACCGAACCGAATCGAACCGGTTCCCTTGAGAGCCAAACCGAAAATAAACCGAACCAAACCGAACCGTTCGGTTCGGTTCGGGTCAACGGTTCACGTTGACCATTGAAGGGGTGAGGCTGCGGGCTTCGGCTGCGCGGCTGAGGGCTGAGGAGTGAGGGCTGAGGAGTGAGGGCTGCGGCTGCGGGCCTGAGGGCTGAGGGCTGCGGCCTTCCGCTGAGGGCTGAGGGGCTGAGGGGCTGACTGCTGAGGGGCGAGGGCTGCGGGCCTGCGCGGCTGCGCCTGCGGCTGCGGGCTGCGGCTGTGAAAGGAAGAGGGACGGCCGGGGAATCAGGGATGGGCGGAGGCGGATGGCGGCCGCGACGCTGAGGGCTGCGGTTGCGGGCCTGCGCGGCTGAGGGCTGCGGCCTTCCGCTGACGCTGAGGGATGAGGCCTGAGGGTGAGGGGCTGAGGGCTGAGTCGGCGCCGGCGGGCTGACTGCTGAGAGGCTGAGAGCTGCGGGCCTGCGTGGCGCGGCTGCAAGATCCCCCCGGCTGCGGGCTGCGGCTGTGAAAGGAAGAGGGACGGCCGGGGAATCAGGGATGGGCGGAGGCGGCTGCGGGCCTGCGCGGCTGAGGGCCGCGGCTGCGGCAGAGTCGGCGCCGGCGGGCTGACTGCTGAGACTGAGAGGCTGAGAGCTGCGGGCCTGCGGGCCTGCGCGGCGCGGCTGCAAGATCCCCCCGTCTGCGGGCTGCGGCTGTGAAAGGAAGAGGGACGGGGAATCAGGGATGGGCGGATGGCGGCCGCGACCCTCGACCTCACGGTCAGTGCAGGGTTAGGCGGTTTTTTTAAGATTTCGGGTTATCGGGTTTTCGGTTTACGGACGCTTTCAAACCGAACCGAACCATCAGTGTGGTACCGGTTCGGTTCGGTTCTAAAAATCGAACCAAAATTTTCCAACCCGAACCGAACCGAACGGTTCGGTTCGGTTCGGTTCGGTTTTCCGGTTTTCCGGTTCATTGTGAACAGTCCTAACCGCAGGGACGCGCACAGGCAGCTGGCACCTGAAGGCGGCGAGTGAAACAGGGGCCAAGGCAAAGCTGGACGGAGCAAGGCGTTGCGGCTGGCATCGAGCACAAGAGGAGAGACAGAGAAGTAGTGACGAGTCAGTAACGGTTGAATCTTATCGGTAGCGAGTTAATGAGTTAGTGAATCATTATTGAACTGTTACCAATATCTTACTAACTCTCTACCGGATGTAATACAACTCGCTATCGACGGATAGCGAATTATAAGATATCGATAATGGTTCAACTCTTTTCGGTAGTGATTCGCCGAACTTGTTATTCGAGCCGCCACTTAATCGACCGGGATTGTGACCATCTTTGATTGAAGACTGCCCTTCATTCGGAGACCGAGGTGATATGAACACACCGCAGAGAGGAGAATAAAAAATAAAAAATTAAAAGGAGAAATCAACACCCGATCTGTTGGGATACACGTTAACATTAGATCCGGTCATAAATTCACTTTAACGGCAGATCCAATTTTTCTAATTCTTTTCGTTTCCGCTCCAAAACTACCGGCAAAGCATAGCGATGGGTTAAAAGATAGTTGAAATGTCTTTTTTATCCTCATGTTCAGCTAATTTTTGGTGTTACTCTTGTTTCTCGGTTAGATATGAATGTACATCACCTTAAAACGGTTAATAACTAATATACGTGGTTGTTTGCTTCTTAATGGCCCAATAAAATAAATAATATCATTGAACATTTTCAAAAGCCAAATATTTGTTATTGTTATAATTTACTCGAACAGAACTACCAAATCAGGTATAGATAAACTAATAAAATATTAGACCAGTTGTTTCATTAATTATTCAAGAGCATCGAAATTTGATTGTAATTTGATAAAATATAAGTTTTTCTCCGATAAATCTAAAAGAATGATAATCACAAGTTATTATTGTATTATATTTAAATTTTGGAATCAGATATAAATAACGCAATACAATAAATAATTTATATTTGATATAAATCAAGATATAAACTAGATATAATAGTTATATATTTCTAAATTTATAATATTTTAGAATTATAAACAAGATACAATCAATCGACAAATTAATATAATAAATATTTTTAACGCGACACTGGAATGAATCTTCACTACTAGACTTCTCCGTGCGACAACGAATTAAGCGTATGTGTCCTTTTGGGCATGCAGAAGGGCATAATGTGATTTTAGATTTTATGTGACACACACATGACGGGGGATGGATGGAACAGATGGTATGTTAACATATTTTTGAGTAACGAATTACTACAGACGAAGAAAATGGGGTCAACGGAGGAGAGATGAATTTAATTGATTTTCTTAAATAGATCGAGAATTAATTTTCTCAAATTAAAATGAGGGGGGAGGGGGTTAAGAAGGTTCGAGAGAGGCGGTGGTGATGATCTTTTATTGTTTTAGGGATGATATTACAAAATGCATCAATCGAAAAAATTTTATGGGGGTATTTGGTTGCATGATAATAGAGATTTTTATTTTTATTTTTAAAAATTGTAAGAAAAATTGTTAAAAGATGTGTTTGACGGCTATGACAATTTTATATTTTGAAAGTGATTTTCTTCTTAAACAAAAAAAGAGGGTTTCACCTCTTTCTTTTTTTCTTGTGGTCCCCCACTTTGTTTAGTCATATATGATAGTTACTCTTTTTTATCATTACATCCCTCCAAACACGATAATTTTATGTCATGAGTTAGTTCACTTTTTATTTTAATATAATTTTTTTATCATAAAAGTGTATAAAAAATTATCATGCAACCAAACACCCCATTAACAATGCTTCCGAAGATACCCGGGTGGAAATTACGAGAATTACAAAGATAGGATCTTTTGTTAAACATTTCCCGACATCGGGTTCCTTGTCAAAGTGCTTAATGAGGGTTGGGCTCATGTTAGGGTGCGTTTGGAAACTGTCTAGAAGTGCTCTTTTTTCACTTCTCCTCCGGTTAAAAGTCCTTTTTATTTTAAGTATAGTGTTTGGATACTCATTATTATTCACTTCTCCTCCTCATGGAAGGTAGAAGTAAGGAGGAGTTTTTTTCTCCTTCTAACTTCAGAAAATCTCCTCCTGGCAAAGAGGAGGCAAGGCCGAGGGAGGGTCGCGCGTGCGCGTGCAGGGGTGGCCAGCGGTGGCGGCAGCGGCCACAGGATGGTGGCGGCAACGGTGAGTGTGGCGGCAGTGGCCAGTTAGCCGGCGACGGCGTCGCGTCGAGCGCGGGGAGAGCACGGCGGCAGTGACACAGCGGCAGCCGCGGTAGGCCGGCGGCGGCGACGCGCGCGCGGCAGTTGCCAGTTGGCCGGCGACGGCGTCGCGGCGAGCGCGGGGCGAGCGCGGTGGCGCGTGGAGCATGGGGTGGCGGCGGGGCCGCGGGCGCGGCGCGGTCACCGCTGCTGCCACCCTCCCGTGGCCGCTGCCGCCAGCGCCGGCCACCCCCGCGCGCGCACGCGTGACCCACCCTCGGCCTTGCCTCCTCTTCGCCGGCGCGGAAGACCATCTCCTCTTCGCCAGCGTGGAAGACGCCGGAAGACAGCCGCCGGCGGGACGTCTCCTCTTCACCTCTCTTGCCCCCCCCGCCGCCGTCCGCCGTCCTCCTCTTTCCATCTGCCCCACCCCCCGCCATCTACCTCCCTCTCCACGACGGCCCCCACCCCCGCCAACGTGTCTCTATTTTTTCTCATCGAAGCACTTCTATATTTTGATGAAAAAATATAACCAAACAACTTTCACTTTTATAAATGAGAATACCTTCTATTTGAAATGACTTCTAAATAGAGGTATTTCTATCGAAAGTACTTCGACTAATTTGCCAAACGGATCCTTAGTTTCCTCAAAATAAAATCTCCAATTACTACGTGTGGCTACCTCTTTAATTCAAGGATATCTTGAGTGATTGAATTAGGATAGCCAATAATTAAGTCTCGTTCATCCTGGAGGACGAATTAAGCAAATGGGAGACATGATAACGGACATCTGATAGTTGATATATCGCGCTTCCCCCTAAGTGACGTTTAGGGCCTGTTTGACACCATAAAATTTTGAGAATAAATCTAGTTTACCCTCTAAATTTTGAGGATAAACTAAATTTATACCTAAGTTATTCTAATACCAAACAGCACCTTAGCGTTCTTCCGATCCAAATTATGGCCGCCTATATTTATATATACATATATATGCATCTTGAGAAAGCTCCCAAAAACCTATCTACAACGTAGTTTAGGTTCAAATTTTCTTACTCGTTTAGGCTTTGTTCGCTAATATTATTAAAAAAATTTGTCACTGTCAATTTTAAAATTGATATTAAAAATAATCACTTAAAAATGTTTAGTTGATAATTTCAATTTTAAAATTTTTAGTAAACGGTAAAAGTAAAACATGTAATGCGATATGAGTGTTAACCTGTATCGATTTTGATATTGATACTTCAACTTCTAAAAAAATTAATACTAATAATAATATAATATTATTTTTGATACTCTAACTAATCAAGTCTTTTAAGTATATATTGCATCTTCTCTTGCTCCATCGAATTTACTCAATGAGGTCGTCAGAAACTAGCTAGGTAGGTTGTAATTTACCTAATTAATGAGATCGTCAGAATATTGATAACTTAAGTTTAGGAGGAACATGAATTGAGAATGTGCAAAGAGAGTTTAAGATAAGATTCATCTACCTAATGGCTTGCAATTCATTCAACAAAGATAGGAGACGTCGAAGTACTAACATTAGGTTTCGGGTGCAACACTTGGCATTTGAGTCAACATTCAAAACTTTGTAAATATACTTAGCAAAGAAGATATACATGTATATATATTCGTCTTCTTCGGCATTAATCAAATAGACAAACAACTGATAAAAATGTAGGTAACTATCAGAAACAAACCAAATGAACTTATCTCTAAAAGATGAGTTGGCTTGTATTTGGTTTAATTGTACGCGCAGTTCGTCGTTTCACAGGAATGACCAATGAAGTAGAATGAATCAAATAGTACCGAAGACCCGTCGGAGGAATCTCAACGGAAGAAAACGCTCTTTGACTCTAAGGAAGAGAGCCATGGTGGATGAGCTAGCTTGCCATACATTAATTGTATCCGTTATTGTCTAAGTGTGCAAAAATCTTCCACAATTCAAGGTAACTCCAGAGCAAACATCGCAGATCATGACGTTTCAAAGGGAACTGAGAAGCAAATGCTTCTGTTTTATTTTGCCAATAGAATCATACGACAACGAGCACTTGTCCGGATAATAATGCATGATAGAAAGGAATCTCTTGGTAGAAGAAAAGAGAACCCCACTCTGAGGAAGAGGGAACTTAACTACGACCTATAGAATTATGACCCAATACCAAAAATATTAATTGCTCTAGCTAGCTACATCCTGATTGTACGTAGTCGACTATGCATACTCTATTTCTGATACTAGCTAGCTAGCAGTGCTACCACGTATATATATATATGTTTCTATTACGTACGTAGCAGCTGGCTAGTTGGTGAGGACGCAGGCGTCTTTAATTTTTTGGGCAGCATGGGGGTCTTTGGGCGGGAACCGGATGAAGATCTTCGGGATGCAGTAGTCGAACATGCCGGCGATGGCAGCGCAACACTGCCCTTTGGGCTCGAATCTGCCGTTCAAGATCAGGTCGAGGATGGACGCGATGCAGCCGGGGACCTCAATCAGGGCTTCAAAGCACTTGGCGGTGTCAGAATCATCCACGGCGGAGCATGGTGCCGATGTCCATGCCAGGAGGAGGAAGGCGACGATGCAGAAAGCAACCTGCTTGCCCATTTTGATCTCTGATGATCAGCCGGCGGCCGGCGGTGAATTAACAACGGGAAGCCGCTATACACAGCTAGCTTGGTGTGATTGAAACAAGAGATCGATGATGGGGGGAATTTATACAGGCACACCATCGAGCTTGCTGGTTACTTCACGGAGGTCGAAAAGCGCGCAGGAAGTTGAGGGGAGGCTCCGACTAGGTCCATCGAGGAAGCCGGATCTACGACTTGGTAAAATAAATTACCACCTGTATATATATATATATATTAGACTCAGTAAAACTCACGAACAAATTTGCTTGAATAGTAGTATTAACTACTTAACACAATATTTATTAAAAAAATATAATATAAATTCAGTTTGAGTTTAAACTTAGGATTGAAATAAGTAAATGATTTTGAATTTGAGTTTAATAAACAAAACTCGGATCGTGATTGAACTTGAGTTTTGAAAACGAGCTCATATTATTTTAAGATGTTTATATAGATAAGTAAGTGTTTTTATTTATTTATATTATGTCTTATTGGATCGTTGTATTTTATTTATAGTTGGTATTAATTATTTATTTAACCACTTCTTAATTTTCTCTCTCTATCTATTTAATCTCTCTCCCCTTCCGTTTTCTTATCCCTCTCTTGATCCTAACCATCTTCCTAAACTATCACCTCCTTCTGATCTCTCCCTCGCTCAGCCGTGTCTCTCTCCCTTGAACCCGAGTTGTACTGCGACTCTCTCTCTCTCTCTCTCTCTCTCTCTCTCTCTCTCTCTCTCTCTCTCGCCGCCCGTCTCGTGGTTCCTCTAACTCCTTGTGCTGCGCCACCCCTCCTCAACGATGTCGCCTGCCTCCGGTCGTCCGAGCGCGTGCCATGCAGTCACCGCTTGTCGCCCGCGTGGAGCGCGGATCACCTCGGTCCCGGGATGGAGGGAGAAACCTCAGTCCCCAATCAGAGACGGCCACATACCCCCGCCACTTAAGTGGCGGTTCAAGAACCGGTTAGGTGAACCGCTACCGAAAAGGGCTGAACCGCTACCGAGTCCTTACTAACTCGTTACCGACGGGTAGTGAGTTACAAAGTCGTCGGTAGCGGTTCAGCCCTTTTCGGTAGCGGTTCACCGAACTGGATCAGTAGCATAACTTAAAAGTCATGAACCACTACCGAAAAGGGCTGAACCGCTACCGACGCCTTTGTAACTCACTACCCGTCGGTAACAAGTTAGTAAGGGCTCGGTAGCGGTTCAGCCCTTTTCAGTAGCGGTTCACCGAACCGGTTCTTGAACCGTCTCTTAAGTGGCGGGGGTATGTGACCGCCTCTGATTGGGGACTAAGGCTTCTCCCTCCACCCCGGGACTGAGGTGATCCGCTCTCGCCCGCATGCGTCCACGCGGCCAGCACCACGCCCTTTCCGCCGCCGTGCGAGCGCCTGCGGCCAGTGACCGCGTCCGTCAGCGTGCGCGCCACCCAATGGTTGTCGCCCCACCCTCGCACTGCCGTCTTCCCGCCTCCGCGCGACCACGTCCAGCCAGCCACCTCGCGACCTCATCTCTCTCTCCTCACTTCGCCCTCAGCCAGCCGCGGCCACCTGTCTGCCTCACTGCCCCTCTCTCTCTTTGTGCCCCCCCGGTCAATGCCGTAGCCAGCCTCCGGTCAGCCGCTGCGCCATGCAACATAATGGTACATGGTCTCTTGTTCTTCCTCCGTCTGGTATTAATGTTATGGGATGTAAATGGGTTTATAAAGTTAAAAGGAATTCTGATGGCAATGTGGCTCGTTATAAGGCTCGGTTAGTGGCAAAAGGGTACACACAGGAATATGGTATAGATTTTAATGATACTTTCAGTCCAGTGGTTAAGCCTACTACTATTCGGTTGATTTTGTCAATAGCAGTGTCATATAATTGGCTAATTCGACAATTAGATGTTAACAATGCGTTTCTTCATGGAAATTTGAGTGAAGAGATTTATATGGTTCAACCTCTTGATTTTGTTGATAGAAATTATCCCAATCATGTTTGCAAGCTTCATAAAGCTCTATATGGTCTTAAACAAGCTCCTCGAGCTTGGTTTTATAGACTCTATTCACATCTTTTACAAATGGGTTTCAAAAGTTCAGTGTGTGATCCTTCTTTATTTTTATATTCGCGTGGGAATGTGGTTGTCTATTTTCTGGTATATGTTGATGATATTGTTATTACTGGCAATGATTCATGCACTGTTGCAAATCTGATTAAAGATCTAGCTGCTGTTTTCTCTTTAAAAGACCTTGGTATGTTGAATTTTTTCTGGGCATTGAGGTTCACCGGACATCTGCTGGAATTCATCTTAGTCAGTCCAGATATTTCATGGATATTTTAGTTAAGTCCCAGTTGAAAGATTCAAAACCGATTTCTACTCCTCTGGCTGTTAGAGATGTGCCTTCTCAAGATGAAGGAGAGCTACTTTCAGATCCTACTCTTTATAGGAGTTTGGTTGGTTCTTTGCAATATGCAACCATCACTGGGCCGGATGTATCTTTTGCAGTCAATAAGGCATGTCAGTTTCTAGCTCATCCGACTTCTACTCATATGTCTATGGTCAAAAGAATTATTAGATACTTGAAAGGCACTTATTCTTATGGGTTGTTCATTCAGCCGAGCAATTTTGTGTTAAATGTTTTTTCGGACTCTGACTGGGCAGGATGTCCTGATGATCAAAAATCTACAACTGGTTTTGGTATTTTCTTGGGAGATAATCTTGTTAGCTGGACTGCTAGAAAACAACATACAGTGGCAAGGTCTAGTACAGAGGCAGAAATGAGAGCAATGGCACATGCGGTTACTGAATTGTTATGGGTCAAACAGTTGGTTCAAGAATTACAGTTATCTCTACCATCTATTCCTACAGTTTGGTGTGATAATATATCTGCCATATATTTGTCTGCTAATCCAGCTTTTAAGGCACGAACAAAGCATATTGAAGTTGACTTTCATTTTCTTAGACAGTTGGTGTTAGATAAAAAAATTCAGATTAGACATATTGCAAGTAAGGATCAAATAGCTGATATCTTTACAAAGTCTCTTCCTGTTTTACAGTTTACTGTGCTTCGGAACAAGTTATGTGTCATTCCCCCACATAACTTGAGGGGGGATGTTAGATAGAGTAGTTATCAGTTAGATAATGGTTAGTGTTAGCGGTAATTTGGAGCTCCACGTGTACAACAGAAATTACAATTGTGCCATGTATTATGTGTTGAGATGTACACTGAGTATATATATCAATGAAGGGCTCCGAGAACAGTCGATTGACTGATTCTTCTTCCCGCTATTTTCTTCTCTTCTGCATCAACTCTGTTTCTCAGTTGTGTTTACAGGTTCTTGGAGATTTCAGCTCAATTCGGCCGGTTGCCGCCCGCGCAGCCCCGTCGGCCGCCGCCGCCGCCAGAGCGTGCCCGCGTGCTGCCAGCCGCCACGTGAAGCTGACCGGTCGACACCACCGTGTGCCCGCGAAAGCCCCCGTGCGCCGCCCTCCGCCACAACGTTTTGTGCCCTGCCCCCTATCACGTGAGACCTCTCTCTCTCTATTATTCTTTGTTTATCTCTCTCATCCGACGTCATATCTTTATTTGATATTTCTTTTCCAACAAGTTTGATGGAGGGAGATAGCTTGTTTGGGTGCATGCATGGTTCAAACTGAATACCGCGTCGCCCATGTTCGGTATCGTCATCGGTCGCCGATTCTTTACTTTTCAACGTCGTTCCGGTAGACATGTTTGACATGTCTATCATCATTAAAATTTCTATTTAATCTTCCATAACTTGCAGTGATTATTATTAATTTAATTAGTCGAGTTAACATTGTATGTTGTGGTTAACGGTGTTGTTTCTTCTTTCGCATGTAACGGTGGTCGTATTAGGGTTATTTTAGGTTTTTTATAGCATGTTAATCATCATGTTCTTGGTTGATTATAGTTCTTTTTTTGATAACCTATATCTAGTTAGTTTATGATTATTATTTCAAGTTAATCTATCTATACTTAATCTGAAGCGGGAGTACCCATTTTTCCGTCCGCTGCATCTGTCCTATTTTCAGTCCAGATACGTTCAGACGATTTCTCTTCCACAACCGTCTGTTTTCATTTTGATTCTGTCAGCCGCGTGATAGCCCCGTTGATAACCAACTGTTAGCGAAACTGACTGACACTTCGACTCTCCTT
This sequence comes from Cryptocoryne crispatula var. balansae, assembly GCA_036172225.1. Taxonomy (NCBI): domain Eukaryota; kingdom Viridiplantae; phylum Streptophyta; class Magnoliopsida; order Alismatales; family Araceae; genus Cryptocoryne; species Cryptocoryne crispatula. Next base: position 7,569,578 of record CM069929.1, on the reverse strand, counting down.
TAATGTTTGCTCAGCTGCCTTCGGTTTCCTGAGAAAATTTTTAAAGTAACACAGTTTTAAACTTTATTTCCGAATATAGCATACTAAAAATTTTATTTCCAAATCTAACACGGTTTGGGCAAAGTCGCTAAGTTAGGTAGCGTCTTCAAGTCCAACGGAAGAAGTCGCTACCTTACGTAGCGACTTACACATTTCAAAAAAAAAAAAAAAGTGGAAGTTGCTACCTTACGTAGCGACTTACACATTTCAAAAAAAAAAAGAAAAGAAAAGTGTGGAAGTCGCTGGACTCTCCAGCGACTTCCACCTTATATTATTATATTATTATATATTAATTTATATTAACTAATTAATATTTATAATCTTTTTCAAATAAATTATTATATATTAATATGTAAAATTAATATTTATAACATATAAAATTAATTATCCATTATAAATATTTAATTTTAAATTAATTATTTGAAATAAAAAAACATGTCCTAATATAATAATTTAAATAAAATAAAATTTTTATATATAATTTTATTTTATCATTAAAATAATATATCATTACTATTTAATATTTAATATTTAATATTTAAATATATTTAATCCTAACATTCAATAAATATGCATTTAATTAATAATAAAAAATTAAATTAAACAATTAATTTTTAATTTTTTAACATATAACTAAATTGGTTATTTAATATTAATATTTAAACTTTAATTAAATATAAATAAAATAAAATTTAAAATAATTTAACATAACAAGTTAATTAATTAATTGTTAATGTTTTAACATATAACTAGACTAGTTACATAATATTAATATTAATATTTTATTTAACCTAAAATAAAATGGAAATTAAAATAATTTAACATAACACCTTACTCAAAAATGTTATATTTATAAAATATTTTTAAAATAAAAATATAATATAAATATTATATTTTAATTAAAGTTTAAATATTAATATTAAATAACCAATTTAAAATAATTAATTTAAAATTAAATATTTATAATGGATAATTAACTTTATATGTTATAAATATTAACTTTACATATTAATATATAATAATTTATTTGAAAAAGATTATAAATATTAATTAGTTAATATAAATTAATATATAATAATATAATAATATAAGGTGGAAGTCGCTGGAGAGTCCAGCGACTTCCACACTTTTTCTTTTCTTTTTTTTTTTTTTGAAATGTGTAAGTCGCTACGTAAGGTAGCGACTTCCACTTTTTTTTTTTTTTTTTGAAATGTGTAAGTCGCTACGTAAGGTAGCGACTTCAAGTCCAACGGGAGAAGTCGCTACCTAACTTAGCGACTTTGCCCAAACCGTGTTAGATTTGGAAATAAAATTTTTAGTATGTTATATTCGGAAATAAAGTTTAAAACTGTGTTACTTTAAAAATTTTCTCCTCGGTTTCCTCCGCCATATGCGCCCAAAATTGCCGCGTCGGCCGGCCGTTTCTTTCATCCTGTCCAACCTTTCCGTTCTTGCCTCTTCTTCTTCAATTCAATGTCTATGTGCGCTCGTCCCGCTGTAGTTTTCGGTTATACTCATTAAGATCGCACAGATGAGATTCCTCTCTCTCTCTCTCTCTCTCCCAATACCTCTCCGTCCGTTCATGGTTCAGCAGTTCCTTGTTCCTTGGTGATGTTTCCTCTTTTCCAGCTATAGGGCTTGGAGCTCATTCCGTATCGCCTCCCCCATCGTCGGTCTCCTCTGACGCCCACCTAGCAAGGGCGTCTTTCAATTTTTCGGAGCTTGATGAATCGATACAGTTCACAGGAACCTGCTACTCTCTCTCTCTCTATCTCTCGTCACCACCTGCCCGGTGGTGCGTGATCTCCTGCTCTTTGTCCTTCCCCTGTGGGGAGCGAGACCTGCCGGTCCCGGTCTTCTCCTTTCTCCCCCTCGCCGGCAGATGCATTCATTTGAGCGGTCGGCCAATATTTTCAGCAGTAGAAAAAAATCCAGGGTCAGCTGGGTTTGCAGCCTATAAATCTAATAGAATAATCTTCCACACTACGAAGATTTACAAGGAAATGAACTAAAATAGAAATAATCTCAAATCAGCCATAAATTTTAATTATTTGGAATTTAGAATTTCAACTTCAGCCCTGACATATTAGATTAGATCTCCCAAAGTGGCTGGCCATCTAAGACAGTCCAATCCTAGATTGGCCTGTTTAAATAAATATGAAAAATATAAGTGGAAAATCAGAAAACAAAACAAAAACTCAGGAAATTTAATTGTCTTTAGTGTTGTGCATGGTCTTTTCTTTGTGTTTCTTCCACTACATGGACTTTGATCATGTTTTGAAATCTATCCTAAACCATGTTTTATAGATAACTTGAAAGGCATCAAATAATTAATGTGGAGCGTCTTATGACTGCGAAAGATAATAGAGGACAGATGATGCTTTTGTGTTGTTTTTAACGCTCGAAAAGGGTTGCACATCGTTCTCAGCAGGCTCTCTGTCTGGGATGCCCTCAGATCTGACGGTCCATCAGCCACAATTTCTGACAGGACCAGCAGGCCCACCAAGACTGGGGCCCATCAGTATTATTTTTGACTTTGGGTAGCATCAGTTTTAATGCCAGCGATATCCAAATTAATACTGTATCATTTTCAATACTAAGAACAAATAGAGGGTAAAAAAGTGTCGCTTACAACAGATGGGTCAGGGTATGGCTAGATTAGATGCAGCCGCACCTTCTGTTGTCGTAAAACAGGATCCTCCAACCCCAGATTAGCAAGGGGTAAAAGAAGATAGAGATGGGGGCTCAGTATGTGAATCTGGTTTTAATTCAATGCTGCAATCCCAGTTACCAAAAGAGGATTCCACCAAGGATCTTGATTATTACATCTCTGATGACAGACAAGACGTGTGCACATGAAATATCTAATACACAGAAGAAAAAAGAAAATTTGCCTCTCTTTTTTTCCTCTTTTTACTTAAAATACTTGGCATGACTATTAATTATGATCATAGACTCTTTGATGTGGAGACAAGTAGACCAGTCATATGACTATATGAGTGGATGAGGATGGTCATTTCAAAGTTTAAGATAGATCATCTATAAACATTGATGCTTTATAGTATTTTGTCATGCGTTGTCTTTATTTCAACTAGATTTCTATAATCACAAATGTGGAACAACAATGAAGGAAGCAATTTTCATGCTACCACAACGATGACAGTTAGATGATTAAATGACAACATTATTGTCTACAACATCTTACTTCTCTGACGGAAAGCCAATAGCAAGTTCCTTATGTATTGTACCCTACCTTGCATGGATTTGGAAACAAAAGTAGTTTTAGTGATAACTCTTTTCAATAAACATTAGTTGATTTTTTGTAACCAAAATCCAAAACCAACCAAATCTTGGGATTCATATCTCCATAGTGCCCATACTTTTGCCAGCATGTTCAGAACTTCTGGGTGTAAGCATACTTTTCTAGAAGCATTGTGATCCTTACCTCAATGACTCACACTCCGAAATGAGAATATAGATATATAAATTTCCCAGAAAGATGGCTCCAATGACAATCGGTACAAAATCACAGACATCAGAACATGGATAAGAATAATTCTTTTTAATCAAGTTAGAGATTCAATCACTGACTCATATGGCCTGCATAATATAGGCAGTTTATGTAGGAGTAACCTCTTTCAGAGTTAATTTCAAACAGAAACAAAATACATATTGTTATGAAATAAAAATATACCCATTAATTTCATTTAGTTGTATCTCATGATTATGATTGTTGAGATTTTTTCCTTAACATTTTGCGCAAATACTTTGTCCAGATAAACTACCTTTACATCTACTTTCATAACTAATGGCTAACTGAGTTTTCTCACTAATGACTTCCCTAAATCTGAGCCATGATCCAAGATAATACCTTCTCAGGCAGCAGCAAGGCCTCATGGTCACTAGACATAGGCGGGGTAGGTTCATACAGGAGGATGATGAAAACCTGAGGGTCATATTGGACACAGAATGGGTAAAAGGGGGATAAATATGTCAATGGTTGGATTTTTTGGATTTAGAGGTCTTCTCCTCCCGTCCTCGTTATGCATTTAAAATTTTTCTCTCTTCTGCTCTAGGTAATTGAATTATCAAACAGAAAAATGGGTAGGTGAATCATGCTTATTTGACAAGACAAATTACTTACTATTAGTGACAGGAACAATTTGTTTTTATTTTTGTTTTTTTCCACAATCTGATAATGGAGCTGTTGCTGATAAGAAGCATAATATCAATTTGGGATAAAATGAGACAACAAAAGACAATCATGCTCAGAGTAAATTTCAAGACTGCATTTTTTGTGAATTTCGGTTATAATTTCAGCAAACTCTCCTGTTTATGTGGGGGGGGGGGTTGCAATTACAGATTTATAAAGCTGAGTTTCCAATCTTCATCAAGTTTTTATTGAAATTTTGTTAGCAACAACATATTAAAAAAAGTTTACAATCACATCCACAGTATTATGATCATCTATATTATTTTTATATTTGCATAAAATCGGATAAACTTATTTAAAGTTAAAATTTTAATGATTTATTTTTTAAATTACGAAAAATGTGGGTCTTCTTCTTCCAATAAAAAGTATGCTTGAAGAATACAAAAATGGGTCTTTTTTAAATGGTAGAAGTGCCAATAATGAAGTGTTTGGTTTTATGATCAGCTGTGTTTTTGTGTTAAAAAAATTAGTGGAAAATCTAGGTTAACAAAAATGTTTGAAAATTATTAGGAATTTTTTTTTCAGATGAGACATTCTTTCTTAAGAAAGTAAAGCATTTTTTTGGGCTATCACAATTTTTTCTATGAACCTTACTCTCTACATTATCATATAAGAAGATTGTTACATTAATTTAAATTACCCACATAGTTTGTGAAAAAAAAATCCAAGTCATTTGATCCGCATACATTTGCTGAACATTAGAGATGTAAGTATAATAAAAAAGTCATAACTTTGAACTAGTTCTTCCTTCTTAGGTATGTTGTACGTTTCTTTTGTTTCCTACGTCCTGGATTGGGAGAACCTGTATAACAATTCTAAAACGTCTTCCTGGGACTATTAATTCCTAATGCCCCAAAAATGCCTCCGAGGCACAACCCTGGAAGTTTCCATCGATTGGTTCTTTCCATCTTAGGTATGTGGTATTTTATTCACCCTACGTTTTGAGTTGGGGGTACCAGCTGAAATAGGTAAACCATTTGATGTTATCTGGAATCATTTTCCTTGTAACACAATTTCTATTTCCACCGTAAAACTTCTACGTACAGAGTGCTTTGTTATCATCTTCCACGTAAAGTACGTAATATATGGCTTTGATATTTAAATCTTCCCACAAAGTAAGATTTCCATATTTCAAGTTTCTCTGCATGTGCCGATCGACCGTACCCGCCTGTCCATGGGGGACAGGCCGTCGACGGTTCGAGCGGCCGCTCGATCGTCTCGAGCGGGCGCTCGGCGGGCTGCCCAGCGGGGCGGCGTCATGTGACGTTCGAGAAGCTCGAACGTTCAACCGCGTGCGGCGCTGCACGCTTGCAGGCCACTGAGCTACTGTGTTAAAAAAAAAAGTTTCTTTGCATGTTATAAATTCTCGGGATCAAAAAAATATACCACAACACAATTGTGCATGCTCTCTGATAATCCAATAAAGATCCGGCTTTGACAGGAACAATTTTGTCTCACGAACAAGCAATACACAACAAGGGGGGAAATGGCCTCGGGGCATATATAGCCGAAGCGCCGAGCTTCACTTGGAAGAGCATTCAAGAAGCGCACCCGGTGTAACACAGAATTGTCCGGGCAGCTGGCGGCAGCAACATAAGAACCCCTCTTTCTGGTTGGATTAATTCTTCCACGCAAACAAAGACTAGAAGAGAGAGAGAGAGACAAGGGCGAGAAATTGCACGACAGCGTTAACAATATTATTTATCTAAACTCAAACTTTGCTTCACTTTTTTATCATATCATTTTTTTTTGTTTTCTCCATTTAAGATTTTCCTATTATAAAATTGATATCAAAATGTATAAAATTTATTATGTATCCAAACACTCTCTAAATCTTCTCTTTCTATGAAATATGACATTTGACATCAAATATTTATCTAATTTGAGTTATGTTTATATATTTATAAAATAAATATATTTTAAATAAAATACTTATAGTGTTCTCTATTTTTACCCGGTATACGTGCGTAGCACGTTCTTTTGACTAGTATACATATATATGCATCTCGATGAGAAAGCTCCCAAAAACTTATCTCCCAACGTAGTTTAGGTTCAAATTTTCTTACTCGTTTAGGCTTTGTTCGCTAATATTATTAAAAAAATTGTCACTGTCAATTTTAAGATTGATATTAAAAATAATCACTTAAAAATGTTTAGTTGATAATTTCAATTTTAAAATTTTCAGTAAAAACAAAACATGTAATACGATAAGTGTTAACTTGTATCAATTTTGATATTCATACTTCAACTTCTAAAAATATTAATACTAATAATAATATAATATTATTTTTGATACTCTAACTAATCAAGTCTTTTAAGTATATATGCGCCATCGTCTGTTACTCCATCAAATTTACTCAATGAGGTCGTCAAAAGCTAACTAGGTAGGATGTAATTTAACTAATTAGTGAGATCAGAATATTGATAACTTAAATTTAGGAGGAACATGAATTGAGAATGTGAAAAGAGAGTTTAAGATAAGATTCATTTACCTGATGGCTTGCAATTCATTCAACAAAGATAAGAGACGTCGAAGTATTAACATTTGGTTTCGAGTGCAACACTTGGTGTTTGAGTCAACATTCAAAACTTTGTAAATATACTTAGCAAAGAAGATATACATGTATATATATTCGTCTTCTTCGGCATTAATCAAGTAGATAAACAACTGATAAAAATGTTGGTAAGCCTCAGAAACAAACCAAATGAAATTATCTCTAAAAGATGAGTTGGCTTGTATTTGGTTTAATTGTACGCGCGGTTCGTCGTTTCGTTTAGTTTCGCAGGAATGACTGATGAAGTTGAATGAATCAAACAGTACCGAAGACCGGTCGGAGGAATCTCAACGGAAGAAAATGCTCTTTGACTCTAAGGAAGAGAGCCATATATGGTGGACGATCAAGCTTGCCATACATTAACTATATCCATTGTTTTCGAAGTGTGCAAAAACATTCCACAATTCAAGGTAACTCCAGAGCAACCATAGCAGATCATGACGTTTCAAAGGGAACTGAGAAGCAAATGCTTTTGTTTTATTTTGCCAATAGAATCGTACGACAGAGAGCACTTGTCCATACAATAATGCATGATAGAAAGGAATCTCTCGGTAGAAGAAAAGAGAACACCACTATGAGGAAGAGGGAATTTAACTACGACCTATAGAATTATGAGCCAATACCAAAAATATTAATTGCTCTAGCTAGCTACATCCTAATTGTACGTAGTCGACCATGCATACTCTATTTCAGATACAAGCTAGCAGTGCTACCACGTGTGTATATATATATATTCCTATCACGGTCAAATTACGTACGTAGCAGCTGGCTAGTTGGTGAGGACGCAGGCGTCTTTAATTCTTTGGGCAGCATGGGGGTCTTTGGGCGGGAACCGGATGAAGATCTTCGGGATGCAGTAGTCGTACATGCCGGCGATGGCAGCGCAACACTGCCGGGTGAGGTTGAACTTGTCGTGGAAGATCAGGTCGAGGATGGATGCGATGCAGCCGGGGACCTCCATCAGGGATTTAAAGCACTTGGCGGTGTCAGAATCATCCGTGGCGGAGCATGGTGCCGATGTCCATGCCAGGAGGAGGAAGGCGACGATGCAGAAAGCAGCCTGTTGCTTGCCCATTTTCATCTCTGATGATTAGCTTGCGGCGGGCGGTGAACAACGGGAAGTCACTATACAGCTAGCTGGGTGTGATTGAAACAAGAGATCGATGATGGGGGGAATTTATACAGGCACACCATCGAGCTTGTTGGTTACTTCACGGAGGTCGAAAAGCGCGCAGGAAGTTGAGCGGAGGCGCCGACGAGGTCCATCGAGGAAGCCGGATCTACGACTTGGTAAAATAAATTACCACCTATATATATATATATTAGACTCAGTAAAACTCACGAACAAACTTGCTTGAATAGCAGTATTAACTACTTAACTCAATATTTATTAAAAAATAAAATATAAATTCAGTTTGAGTTTAAACTTAGGATTGAACTAAGTAAATGATTTTGAATTTGAGTTTAATAAACAAAATTTGGATGGTGATTGAACTTGAGTTTTGAAAATGAGCTCATATCATTTTTAAGATCACTACGTGAAAACTGGGCTTTACTTACGTGACCCCCTCCCGTAGGTAAGAATTTAGTAGGGAAATATAACTTATACCTATGTAGTATACCTACTAATTAAGCACCCGTAGGTAAATATGCTAACACCTACGGACTACCTACAATTGGCATCCCATAGGTAAATGATATAACTAATAAACAAATCTCATCCATTCATTTGAAATACATAGACGGTTGTGATCAACGCACACATTAACTATACCCTAAAAAATTTAGTATAATACGATATAATAAATATATTAATATAAATAAAAAATAATATGTTAAAAATATAAAAATAATAAAATAAATTTATAAATATTATATTTATATATTAAAATATTTTATTATAAATAATAATATAATAAACATATTAATATTAAATAAAACATAATATATTTAATAAAAAATAAAAAATAGTAAAATAAATGTATAAATAATATATCGATATAAATACTATTTTTATACATAATATAATAAATGCATTAATATTAATAGAAACATGTATTTTAAATAAAATATAAAAATAGTAAAATAAATTTATGAATATTTTATCAGTATAAAATAATATTTTATTATAAATAATAATATAATATACTAAAATGTATAAAAATATAAAATAATTATCTAAATATGAAACTAACATAATAAAATAAATAGTTGAAAATAATGTAATAATATATTATTAAAATATATAAATATTAAAAATTAATATCAAGGAAGGCCAGGTCGGGGGTCAGCCCGGGGTCGGTCGGCCCCAAAACTGACATAGTCGGATGAGGTCGCGACCCTTGGTCGGATGGGGTCGGACGAGGTTGAATTTATTTTTGTTATCATAAAAATATTAAAAAATATATAAAATTACATAAAAATAATAAAAAATGTAAAAATTAGTTGTTATATTATATATATTTATGTATACATACATATAATTATATTTTTATGTTATAATTGAATATGAATATTTATTTATGTATATAAGTAAATATGATGTGTGTGTGAAAGAGAAAAGAGTTAAAATAGATTTTGATAAATTTTAAGTATATATCATATTTGTGATTATAAATTTTATATATGTGTGAGAGTTTAAGTGATAGTGAAATATTGTTATACTATTATTAAATGGAGATGCAGAGTAGTCGCGAATGGACCCGGGGTCGGATAGGGTTGGGCGACCCGACGACGACTCGGACGACCCCACATAGGGTCGCCGTATAGTCACCTAGGCCGGATCGTTTCTAGGCCGGTCGGCCCGAAAATCGGCCGAGTCGGTCGACCCGGCCTTCCATGATTAAAATACTCATATTAATAAGAACATGATATATTAAATAAAAATTTATTAATATATAAATATACATAATATATTAACATAATACATTACTATTAATGAGAATATCATATTTTAATATATAATATATAAAGTATTAAATGACCGGTAAAATCTCTAGTCTTTCTTTCCCGCTCCACTTTCCTCTTCCCTCCCTTCCCCCAATCGTGAATCCCCCAATTTCGCCCTCCCGCCCGCTTTCTCTCCCCCCGCCCCAATTGCAAATCCCTCCATTTCCCCCTCCTGCCCGCTTTTTCCTGCCGCACCTGTGGCTTAGGAGCTGGGACTGATCCTCGGGGAGGCGCCGGCGGCGAAGCCCGTCTCTGCAGCGTGGAGGAGGAGGAGGAGGGGGGAAGGGCCTCTCGGTGATGAACTGTGCTTGGGGTTCTGCATGGGCACGGGAGGATCGGGTGATGTGGAGGATGCGCTGAGGGAGGCGGCCGGCGAGGTGAGTAGCGTCGAGAGCTCCGATGACCCACAAAATCTCACCTTTTCAATGTTTCCCTCTTCACCGCCGGCCCTAAGAAATTGTGTCGCAGGTGGCGAGCTGGGGGGCTTACCTGATGTCGCGGAACGTCATCGCCATGTCCATAGCACTGAGGGACTCGCAGGAGGCACAAGTGCAGTTCACCCGCAAGCGCGGAGTTCCGGCGATAATCGGTGTCCTGGCCTCCAACCACCTGCCGTACCCTGCCCGGGCCTTCGACATGGCGCACTGCTCCTGTTGCCTCATCCCCTAGCAGCTCTACGGTAGCCTCACCTCGTCCCCGGTTCTGTTCTTCGTCTTCATCGTCTTCTTGCTCTGACTCGCTGCCGGCAAGCAGACAGCCTGTTTTTGATCAAGGTGGACAGGGTGCTCCGGCTGAAAAGGAAGAGGGTTTTTTTTCTCTAGCTATTCTGTTTAACTTCCAAATGACACTGTTCTCATATTGGCGACGAGTGACTACTTAATGAATGAATCAGTTTTCTGTAGGTTCGAAGTTATTTAGTAAACATGATGCATGATCACGTTAAATGCCTTTCTCTTATAACTAATCGCTAGTTTTTTTACTCCTCCCTTTATTCTTCTCCTTCTTACTCATCCGCGTTGCCAATTCTGTTGTTTCCCCCCATTATAATTGTGCGGACTACGGCTTTCTTAGATTCGATGCTTGTTCTTGGTCCTGATATGATCTCTTTTCAACGCACTTACCATCCAATTCCCATGGTATTTTCTAAGGCTAAGGGCACCTGTGTGTGGGATCCCGAGGGAAACAAGTACATAGACTTCCTTTCTGCTTACTCTGCGGTTAACCAGGTCAAATTTGTCTCCCTAAAGTAACCAGCGTTTCTGAGTACAATGTAATATTGATCCATTGCATTTTTTTTTCAAGTGGTTTTCTTTCCGAATTGTGTTTTTATTCTACTTGTATGGCCGGACATTTTACTTGGCTTCTGTGTTGTAGGGTCATTGCCATCCGAAGGTTATGAAAGCGCTGGTTGAGCAGGCAGGAAAGCTCACTCTTAGTTCAAGAGCCTTTTACAATGACAAGTTCCCCCTATTTGTAGAGCTCTTGACACACATGTTTGGATTCGAAATGATGCTCCCCATGAATACTGGAGCTGAGGGTGTTGAAACAGCTATTAAACTGGCAAGAAAGTGGGGATATGAAAGGAAAAAAATACCAAAAGATGAGGTAGTACAGCTGTGTCTGAAGTTTCAAGATTCATTATGGTTACCTTATGAGTAAAATCTGTTGGGTGTTGCGGTGAGATCTAGATGATGGCATGTATAGATGTCTTTATGTTGTACCTTTTTTCACATTTTTATTTTATCCTTTGGATATATCTTTTGGACATTCTACTTCATTACATTTATCTTCTCATGTCAAGAAACAAGAGTATGTGCTGGTTCTAGTTATGACACAAATGCACTACTTTATCCATGCTTGCACCACGCATTGGCACTTGGCAGTTCATGTAGCTTGATCTATTCAGTTCCATTTTTACGGTGTTGATTGTACCACCAAATTTATTGAATAAAAAGAGTAAGTAGACTTGTGGTGGTTAAAGGAGAGATTCCTCTTCCAACAAAGAGATTGACTGGCGTTATTAATTTCATTTTTGAATCTTTATGTGTGCATTGCATGTTTTTATTGAAGTAGGCATTTCATTGACCCAGATGGCTTGTCTGCAAAAGGAGTATTGATCCTTTTTGTATTTCATGGGTTTGACATCATTATTTCATCAGGAAAAGTTAAACATCAATGCTCATGTGGGAAAGTATCTAATTTAATATAATTCTTAACTTCAAAATAAACGTATTAAGGTTAAGAAGAAAGTTGGCCATGGTGGGCCTATGTTGTCCTTGTACCTTAGAATTTGAAGTGGAGCATCTGCCTGCTTTCCAGACTTCCAGTACATGGAATGTATGTAAAGTAATTGATCTCTTATTTAATTAGTGTTTTTGTTTCTGAGGTCAGATGCACACTCGACAACCCCTTATTTTCCACCGAACATTCTGTACCCATTTGCTGACCAAATTTATCAAATTCCGAGTGGCAATCTATGCTATCTTCTGCACAAGGCACCCAAGGCGAGGGGAGGGTCGCCTCACCTGCCTCAAGCATTTGAGGCGAGGTGTATTTTTTAATATATTTACTAATATATTACCGGAATGCAAAAGTTTGAAGGATCATACTATCTTTATGGCTCTAGGGGAATGAATCACAAGACCTCCGGCTTTTTCCAGAATATTTTTGTATATTTTATATATACAAGTTGTGAATGTTTACATTTCGAAATAAATTAAGTTCTTAATTTTTTCTACTATTTAGCAAAACAAATTGAATCAAGATGTTAATATCTTACTCATGTTTACATGATATGAGTGCTTTAGATGTTATACATAAGTTATGAATGTTATGTATACAGGTTGTTATGAATCAAGTTGTTAAGTTGCTTAGAGGTTAATTAGATCTCATGTATACAAGTTGATGACAATGATGATGATGAGCAAGATGGTTGAATAATGTCTTCACTGCCCTAGTAAATCTCATCTTGTGACCACATCAAAAGCTAATTTTTTCTTATTTTCAAATGTTGTTGTATCTTGTCAAAAGGTTTTAGCAAACATTCAGTCAAGGGTTCATGAAAGGTTTGCTAAGAGTGATGAATGCGAGGTTGCAAAAGTATCAAAGTTTGATTTAGACAGTCTTCTCCAGCTATAAGGTACGTATACATATATGTCTGGTTTAAAGATGTACATATATCTGATTTGGACTAGAATATTAACCCTTGTAATGTCTAATTCAGACATCTTTTGTTTATAGTTTATATATTTTTCTATAGAGATTTGTGATATGTAAATGCATATTGAATGGTATCAATTGTAATTGGCGAAAAGTCAAATGCCCCCTATTTGTTAAAGACAATCATATGAAGAAAATATAAGATGTTATTAGAAGTTATATAATATGATTGAGATTATGTAAGTTATCTTTACATACAAAGTTGAATCACACAAGTTATCATTTTGTATACTTATGTTTTTTGTATTTTTATGGCCACACGTTATCTTCAAGACAGATTGGTTATATTCCTATGCATGAGGAGCCATGAAAAATGTAATTCATCAGTACTTTGGTTGTAGTTGAACATGAAAACTCTTAAATCTTGTGCATATTTGGTGTATAATAGATGTGTTACTTTAACATGTTGTAAAGCTTCTTCGTTTTCATTTTAGCAACTCAATGATATATGCAAAATTGTTTAAATTTTCTTAAACTGAACCTGAAATTTAAGTATATGAATGGAACAATGAGTATGGAACAGGTTGTATGAAACAGGTGTATGGAATAATGTGTGTCAAGAGGTGTAACATGAATGGGTGTATGGAACAATGTGTAGATGAAACAGTGTATGGAATAGGTTGTATGAAATAGGATGTATGGAACAGTGTAGACCAATGTATGAAACAAGTTGTATGGAACATGGAACATGTATGAAACAAAGTGATTGAATGGAACATGAATGGGTGTATGTAATGATGTGTATATAAGTGGTTGTATAGAACAGTGTGGATGTGGAATAATGTGTAGATGAGTGGTTGAAGAACTTGTATGAATACCTACGATTTCTGGCCATAGGTAAATGTAAAATGCTGTCAAAGATCCATCCATTTTTTACCACTACTTTTACCTACGGGAGGAACCATAGGTATACTCATTTGTATTAATTTTCTTTACCTACACTTGCTAAACAAGTAAGCAGGTTTTACCAATGGATGTATGGATCGTAGGTATACATAGGGACTATACCTATGGGTGTTTGTTGACCCGTAGGTATAGTACATGTACTATACCTTTGGGACTTACCGTAGGTAAAACATTTAAGAAAATGTCCTAGCCCGACGCGACTTCCTACGGGGGGTCCCGTAGGTAAATTGAAATACCTACAGGAAAATTGGCTTTACCTACGTTTTTCTCGCGTAAGTAAAGGACGAATTTGGCGTAGTGGATGTTTACATAGATAAGTAAATATTTTATTTATTTATATTATGTCTTATTAGTTTAGTGGATCGTTGTATTTTATTTATTGTTAATATTAATTATTTATTTAACCTCTTCTTAATAATCTCTCTCTCTCTCTCTCACTCCTATTTAATCTCTCTCCCCTTCCGTATCTTTATCCCTCTCTATATCCTAGCTAGGGGTGCAAACGAACCGAGTCGAGCAGAGTAGTATGGTGTTCAAGATCGGCTCGTTTATTTTACACGAGTTCGAGTTTGAGCTCGAGTTTTAACAAGTATGTGGAACTTTTGTTCAAGCTTGGTTCGTTCATTAATCTAGCCGAGTTGAGCAGTAGTTAGACTAAAATTCAATTCACATTCAAACTTAAGCTATATACAAATTCGTTTATAAAACTCAACATCAATAAAAAGTCATTTGTGAAACTCTAGATTTAGCTCATTTATGAAACTCAATCTAAGTTTAAACTCAAATTTTAATGTATTTAATATATTTAAGCAACAATATATAATTATTAATACACATAATTTAATATTTAAATATATATAATATTTAATCGAGCTGCTTGCGAGTTTATCGAGCCGAGTAGGAGTCTGTTCAAGCTTGGCTCGTTTAATGAGTCGAGCTTTATTTTCTGTTCAACCTTATTTATAGAATATAATAAACGAGTCAAGTCGAGTTTTTATCGATTCGAGTTTCGAGCTACTTGTCGAGTGTATTGGTTCGTTTGCACCCTTAATCTTAACCATCATCCTAAACCGCCGCCTCCTTCTAGTCTCTCTCTCACTTAGTCGCGTCTCCCTCCCTCAAACCCTAGCTAGTTGTACCACGGTTCTCTCTCTCTCTCTCTCTCTCTCTCTCTCTCTCTCTCTCACCATCGCCGCCCACCTCGCGGTCCCTCTCCCTCCTCGCGCCACGCCCCCCCTCCTCAACACTGTCGCCAGCCACCGGTCATCCGCGCACGTGCCATGCAGCCACCGCCTGCCGCTCGCGTGTGTCCACGCGGCCAGCACCTCGTCCTTTTCACCGTCGCACGAGCGCCCACAGCCAACGACCGCATCCGTCAGTGCGCGTGCCACCCACCAGTTTTAATTTAAAGTGTTTCTTAATTAAAAAACTTTTTAATTAAAAGTTTTTTAATTCCAAGTCTAAAAATTGGTTAAACATGAGTTATTGGAAGTAACACTGATTTAATCTTTTAACATATAGTTATACCAAAGTGTCACAACAATTTTAGATATTTGTAATTTAATGCTATGGAACATCTAGAACGTTATTTGATCAAAACAAAGTGATAATGCATGCAAAATACACATTCACTTGTATCTTATGCAACCTTTTTTAAGTAAGTGGTTTTTACAAACAAATTATGTTCACTTATCTTTTAAAGATTAGAGAGCTTAATATCTTTGTTTGCAACTCAATGCCATAAAAAATAATTAATCTAAGTTGTTGGGAGTTCACTTATTTGATTACTTAACACATTATTAGATCGGAAAGACTTGACTTCATCATATATCAAACACTTATGGGGTGTTTGGTTGCATGATAATAGAGGTTTTTATTTTAATTTTTAAAAATTATAAGAAAACTTGTTAAAAGAGGTGTTTGGTAATCATGACAATTTTATGTTTTGAAAGTGATTTTCTTCTTAAACAAAAAAAGAGGGTCTCACCTCTTTCTTTTTTCTTGTGGTCCCCCACTTTGTTTGGTCATGTATGGTGGTTACTCTTTTTTGTTATATCATCCCTCCAAACATGATAATTTTATGTCATGAGGTGGTTCCCTTTTTATTTTAATACAATTTTTTATCATGAAAGTGTACAAAAAATTATCATGCAACCAAACACCCCATTAGGTACTGGTGGATCCTAGTTATGACTGCCTGTATATAAATGCATCTTGCGAAAACTCCCAAAAGTTTTTCTCTGACGTCCTTTCGGGTTCAAAAGTTCTTACTTGCTTTAAGTATGTATGACATCTTTTCTTGATTTATTAAATTTACTCATTGAGGTTGCTAGAAGTTAGTTGGAGAGGTTGAAATTTACCCAATGAGTTCATCAAAATATTGTTAACTTAGGTTTAGGAGGAACATGAATTGAGAATGTGCAAAGGGAGCTTAAGATAAGATTCATCTACCAAATCGCTTGCAATTCCTTCGACAGAGATAAGAGACGTCAACATATTAACATTAAGTTTTGGGTGCAACACTTGGCGTCTGAGTCATCATTCAAAACTTTGTAAATTTACTTGGCAAAGAAGATATACATGTGTATATATTCGTCTTCTCTGGAATTAATCAAGTAGATAAACAATTGTAAAAAATGGAGGTAAGCCTTAGAAACAAACCAAATGAAATTATCTTTAAAAGATGAGTTGGCTTGTATTTGGTTTGTACGCGCGGTTCGTCGTTTCATTTAGTTTCACATGAATGACTGATGAAGTTGAATGAATCAAACAGTGCCGAAGACCCGTCGGAGGAATCTCAACAGAAGAAAATGCTCTTTGACCCTAAGGAAGAGAGCCACGGTGTGGACGTCTAGCTAGCTAGCCATATATTAATTATATCCATCATTGTCTCAGTGTGCAAAAACCTTCCACAATTCAAGAGGTAACTTCAGAGCAGACATAACAAATCTTGACGTTTCAAAAGGAACTGAGAAACAAATACTTCTGTTTTATTTTGCCAATAGAATCATACCACAGTGAGCACTTGTCCATACAATAATGCATGATAGAAAGGAATCTCTCAGTAGAAGAAAAGAGAACCCCGCTCTCAGAAAGAGGGAACTTAACTACGACCTATCGAATTAGGAGCCAATACCAAAAATATTAATTGCTCTAGCTAGCTACATCCTGATTGTACGTAGTCGACTATGCATACTCTATTTCAGATACTAGCTAGCTAGTAGTGCTACCACGTGTGTGTGTGTGTATATATATATGTTCCTATCACGGTCATATTACGTAGCAGCTGTCTAGTTGGTGAGGGGGCAGATGTCTTTGATTTTTTGGGCAGCTTGGGGGTCTTTGGGCGGGAACCGGATGAATATCACCGGGATGCAGAACTCGTACACGCCGGTGATGGCAGCGCAACACTGCGGGGTGGGGTTGAACTTGTCGTGGAAGATCAGGTCGAGGATGGACGCGATGCAGCCGGGGACCTCCGTCAGGGCTTTAAAGCACTTGGCGGCGGAAGAATCAACCGCGGCGGAGCATGGTGCCGATGTCCATGCCAGGAGGAGGAAGGCGACGACGCAGGAAGCAGCCTGCTTGCCCATTTTGATCTCTGATGATCAGCTGGCGGCCGGCGGTGAATTAACAACGGGAAGCCGCTGTATATACAGCCAGCTATATATAGTTAGCTGGGGTGTGATTGAAACGGGGAGATGGATGATGGGGAAATTTATAGAGAGGCACGATCGAACCTGCTGGTTGCTCCACGGTGGTCGGAATCCGCGCAGGAAGTTGTGCTCTCCAGCGCCCAGACGGGGTCCGTCGAGGAAGCCGGATCGAAGCGGTTGTGTATGGTTAGGGGGGCGACGACTTGGTAATAATTAATGACGTGGGGGTTTATCTATCTTTATTCATGTATCATGCTTTAAAAAAATGTTTTACTTTCAAAATGCATGACACTGCACACACACACACACACAAATTCAAGTCTAGCCGTATCATTGTTAATTTTTAAATTGAGGTTGACGTAAATTTTCTAGGCTATTATTTAATATCGACTTTAAAATTCGTTGCACACAAATTAATTATAAGGTCGCCAAGAATTGTAATAAGTGCCTAATTAAATAACTGTGCATCAAATTTTCATTGAAAGTGCTCCTCCGTCGCATCTATCTAGAAGAATTAATATCAAAATCGTTGTAGTACAATTTTAGTTACTGTATACACTAAGCATACACAGGGCTGCTATATATGTATATTCTACTTTTGACATTGTTGGGTGGCTTTGGAGGCGTACGTTTAAGGTTAATAATTTGGGTTCGTTCAAATTTTTTGATGTGGTTGTTTTTTTTTCCATTTAGAAGGTTTTAAACGAACGCCCATAAGAATTACTTTACTCCGAACTTTGTATTACCATCTAGTTACCATAAATTCAAAAGCGTTGCTATCATGTTCTTAAACTAGCTGGCTAGTAATTATTTCATAAATTAACAACTTGAAAACCATTAGGTTAACATTTACAATTCTTCCAATGTGTGAATCGCTCTGGCATCTTTGTTTTTAACGCTACTTTGTTGTTAAATTTGTAGAATTTTGTACACCAAATGAAAGCTAAGTTTATTAACAGTTAGCATAGTACGTATGTTATAGTATGTATGCTATATTTTGCACTTTCCCATAGATGGATATTGGCCATCTGTAATTGTCTTATTCAGGCATTGTATTTCTGTATATATTGATATCAATTGAAGAAGAGAAGACATTTCTTCCCTGGCTCGGCACATGGTATCAAAGCCTAGGTTTGCACCTTGTTTTTATTGGCATCCCTCTCGCTTTTGTTTCATCGCAGTTCTAGTCCCCATTGTCCTGCCGCCAACACCGAGTTACAGTCTGCTCTTTTACTCCTACGTGCCTGACTTGACGCCCTCGTCTCAGTTCGGCACAGTCCTGTGTTATAGTTAAAGCCCCCCACCGGTTGATTGTGGTCACCACCCACAATTTAAGGTACTCATCACCTCCTTTCCTTCTTCCATGGCTTTAGTCATAGCCGTAGATGTTCCAAAGATGGATATGCAATTATCAAGTGTAACCAATCATGCGGTGTGGGCAGCCACCGTTTGGGCAAATCTACGCATGGTAAAATTATGGGGTTATGTTGATGGATCAATCACTAATGACAATGACGAATCAAAAACTAGTCATATATGGAGAGATATTGATGAGATCATCATGGGATATATTCCATTCAGTAGATCCATCTATTCATTTATTTTTATTAAATATTTGAAGCTTTCAAGGATATTGTCCTTATTTGAATAAACGTTATATTCAGACTAGTAGTGCATAACATTATCAACACAGGAAGGAACTTGATAGTATCCGTCGAGGAGAATTGCATATTGGCTTTATTTTCCCGTGAACTCCTTTAATATTTCATATAGTTAATCACTTGATTTGGGGCATATGTTTATGCTTGTATGTCACGTCCCATATTTTAACATGAACAGTGGAATGATCAAACGATGCGCCCGAGGAAAATTAACCTTGTAAAAAAATTGGTTTGAGAAAAAATTGATGACAAATAGGTCCCAGTTTATAAATTACATATTCTAAATAAATACATCGCTAATCACTACATTACAAACAAAACTAAATACCATCTAGACATAATTATCATCTAATTACTTCCTCGGGAATTGATCCACCACGTTGATTACCTGAAAATTGATAAGAGGATTGGAATGAGCTGGACAGAGCAAGGCGCTGACCGAGGTTGTGGCTGGCATCAAGCACAAGAGGAGAGAGAGAAGAAGGTAGTGAACCTTGTCGGTAGTGTTTTTTTTGGTCCAATCGGCAGTGGTGAGTAGCTAGTTCGTAATGAGTCAGTAACGGTTGAATCCTGCCGGTAGCGAGTTAATAAGTTACTGAATTATTTCTAAACTGTTACCGATGTCTTTCTAACTCAACCAAATTTAATACAACTCGTTACCGATGGATAACAAGTTAATAAGACATCGATAATGGTTCAACTTTTTTCAGTAGTGGTTCATTGAACTTGATATTTGAATTGCCACTTAAGTGACTGGAATTGTGACCATTTTTCATTGAAGACTGAAACTACATCCTTCACTCGAGCACCAAGGTTATTTGAACACACTGTGGAAAGAAGAATAAAAAATAAAAAATAAAAATGATGGGGGGAGGGGGCAAAGGTGGTTCTAGAGAGGCGGTGATGATTTTTGATTGATTTTGGGATATCACAAAATGCATCAATTGAGAAAATTTTAACATTGCTTCCGTAGATAGTGGGGCAGAAGTTACGAGAATAACAAAGATAGGATCTTTTGTCAAACGTTTCTTGACATCGGGTTTTCTGTCAAAGTGCCTAGTAAAGGTTAGGTTGACGTTAATTTTCTCAAAATAAAATCTTCAATTACTACGTTTAGAGTAACTCTTTAATTCAAGGATATCTTAAGTGATTAAATTAGGATAGACAATAAGTCTCGTTCGTCCTAGAGGACGAATTAAGCAAATAGGAGAGATGGTAGTGGACATCATATAGTTGATATATAGCTATTCACTCTAAGTGACATTTAGTGCCTGGTTGGCACCATAAAATTTTGGGGACAAATCTGGTTTATCCACTAAATTTTGAGGATAAATTAGATTTATTTCTAAGTTACCGAATAACAAATAACTGCTTAGCGTTCTTTCGATCCAAGTTATGGCTGTATGCATCTTGTGATAGCTCCCAAAAACCCTTATAATCACTTAAAAATGTTTAGTTGATAATTTTAATTTTAAAATTTTCAGTAAAAGCAAAATATGTAATGCAATATAAGTGTTAACTTATATCAATTTTGATATTCATACTTCAACTTCTAAAAATATTAATGTTAATGTTAATATAATATTATTTTTGATACTCTAACTAAACAAGTCTTTTAAGTATATATGTCATCTTCTCTTGCTCCATCAAATTTACTCAATGAGTCCGTCAGAAGCTAGCTTGGTAGGTTGTAATTTACCTAATTAATGAGATCATCATAATATTAATAACTTAAGTTTAGAAGGAACATGAATTGAGAATGTGCAAAGGGAGTTTAAGATAAGATTCATCTACCTAATGACTTGCAATTCCTTCAACAAAGATAGGAGACGTCGAAGTATTAACATTAGGTTTCGGGTGCAACACTTGGCGTTTGAGTCAACATTCAAAACTTTGTAAATATACTTAGCAAAGAAGAAATACATGTATATATATTCGTCTTCTTCGACATTAATCAAGTAGATAGACAACGGATAAAAATGGAGGTAAGCCTCAGAAACAAACCAAATGAAATTATCTCTAAAAGGTGAGTTGGCTTGTATTTGGTTTAGTTGTACGCGCGGTTCGTCGTTTCGTTTAGTTTCACAAGAATGACTGATGAAGTTGAATGAATCAAACAGTACCAAAGACCTGTTGGAGGAATCTCAACAGAAGAAAACGCTCTTTGACTATAAGGAAGAGAGCCATGGAGGACGAGCTAGCTTGCCATACATTAATTATATTCATCATTGTCTAAGTGTGCAAAAACCTTCCACAATTCAAGGTAACTATAGAGCAAACATAGCAGATCATGACGTTTCAAAAGGAACTGAGAAGCAAATGTTTCTGTTTTATTTTGCCAATAGAATCATACGACAGCGAGCACTTGTCCAGACAATAATGCATGATAGAAAGGAATCTCTCGGTAGAAGAAAAGAGAACCCCACTCTGAGGAAGAGGGAATTTAACTACGACCTATCGAATTATGACCCAATACCAAAAATATTAATTGCTCTAGCTAGCTACATCCTGATTGTACGTAGTCGACTATGCATACTCTATTTCAGATACTAGCTAGCTAGTAGTGCTACCACGTATATATATATATATATGTTCCTATCACGGTCATATTACGTACGTAGCAGCTGGCTAGTTGGTGAGGACGCATGCATCTTTAATTTTTTGGGCAGCATGGGGGTCTTTGGGCGGGAACCGGATGAGGATCTTCGGGATGCAGTAGTCGAACATGCCGGCGATGGCAGCGCAACACTGCCCTTTGGGCTCGAATCTGCCGTTCAAGATCAGGTCGAGGATGGACGCGATGCAGCCGGGGACCTCAATCAGGGCGTCAAAGCACTTGGCGGTGTCAGAATCATCCACGGCGGAGCATGGTGCCGATGTCCATGCCTGGAGGAGGAAGGCGACGATGCAGAAAGCAGCCTGCTTGCCCATTTTGATCTCTGATGATCAGCTGGCGGCGGGCGGTGAATTAACAATGGGAAGCTGCTCTTTATACAGCTAGCTGGGTGTGATTGAAACAAGAGAACGATGATGGGGGGAATTTATACAGGCACACCATCGAGGTTGTTGGTTACTTCACGGAGGTCGAAAAGCGCGCAGGAAGTTGACCGGTGGCGCCGGCGAGGTCCATCGAGGAAGCCGGATCTACGACTTGATAAAATAAATTACCACCTATATATATATATATATATTAGACTCAGTAAAACTCACAAACAAACTTGCTTGAATAGTAGTATTAACTACTTAACTCGATATTTATTAAAAAAATAAAATATAAATTCAGTTTGAGTTTAAATTTAGGATTGAACTAAGTAAATAACTTTGAATTTGAGTTTAATAAACAAAACTCATATCGTGATTGAACTTGAGTTTTGAAAATGAGCTCATATTATTTTTAAAATGTTTATATAGATAAGAAAATATTTTTATTTATTTATATTATGTCTTATTAGTTTAGTGGATCGTCGTATTTTATTTATAGTTAATATTAATTATTTATTTAATCTCTTTTTAATTTCCTCTTTCTCTCTCTTATTTGAGGTGGCAAGAGGACGTATTCCTTACTAATAAGAAAATTATTAGAGGATAAGTGCATATGTGTGAATGTGATTCTTATTAGAGGATAGATGCATTATTGCATGGTATGGTATAAGTGATCTAACGATATATTTTATTTTATCTTTTCTACGTGGAGTTGCATGGTGTGTGTATGAAATGTCTTATTTATAGAATATCATCTTATGAAGCATATAGTAGGTGTCCATGCATATGTTTATACCATCTTTTTAATTCATGTTATGGTGCATATAGGTGCTGGTCAGTGTGATTATATGTGTTGGTTGGTGGTGTAAAATATGTGGATTAAATCAAATATTAATATATTGACTAGTTTTATTTATATGCTTATAAAGGGTGGAAGTTTGGGTATTTATCTAATTATTATTTAGGGTCATTTGGCTATCTGATTTGGTAGATGATGGGATGTCTACTGAGTCATCGTACTCATTTCAATCCGCTTATCAATTTTCAGGTAATCAGGTTTAGCACAGTAGAAGCGTGGTGGTTCGATTCCGGAGAAAGGATTAGATGATCATTGTGTCTAGATGGTATTTAGCTTTGTTTATATTGTAGTGACTAGCGATGTATTTGTTTGGAATGTGTAATTTAGGAACTGGGACGTTCATTTTCTTTCCCAAATCGATTCTTTTACGGGGTTAATTTTTCCCGGTCGCGTCGTCGGATCTTTCCGCTGTACATGTTAAAATCTCGGGCGTGACATACAGGCATAAAATATGTTGACATAAAACATATGCACCAAATCAAGTGATTGACTATATGAAATATTAATGGAGTTAATATTTACGGAAAAATAAGATTTTCAATTTAACCTAGAACTCTAAATAATTTAATTAAATCATAAATAATACGAAAGACCTTATCACGTTAATATACACAACGGCATACCAAGTTTACTTATGTAATTTAAAATCTTACGCCGCATGCTAATCAACAATCAAACATGATGATAGGATTAATTAATTTAATAAAATCACAAACTACCTAGCATGTATCTATCAGATTTGATAGGATATCTAATTATGGACAATCACCCTGTTCAATATTTATCAATACATCTAAATCAACATGTACTCTGTTTGGTTAGAGTTTCATTTTTTTGTACTATATCAATATTAATATCAATATTTTCAAATGTTGGAGTATCAATATTAAAAGTAATACACTTGTATTGTATAATATACTTTGTTTGCACTACAAATTTTAAAACTGGTATAATTAACCAAATATCTCTTAATGATTTTTATCGATATCAATTTTAAAATTGATAGTGACAGAGATACTTAATAGTGTTGTCAAACAGGGCATAGATAGTTAGTAAATTTTAGATGTTAAATTTAACAGTATCAGATACGTTCGCAATATCTATCCTAATGGTGTTGAAAATGAGGACACAGGATACAAATTAGATACTGGCGCACAGTCGGCCGTTCAAGACCTCGCAGCAGCCGCCAGACCTGATCTTCCTGTTGAAGCCGTCTTTGGAGCCATCGAAGAATCCCAAAGCGCTATCGTCTTCTCGCGAGACCAGCAGCCGCACCCTGGAAGCTTCTTCGCCAAGGATCTTCCTCTCAAGCTGTCTTTGGATGCTGTTGCTCTCCCAACCGAGCCCTCTCTGTGCGTTATTTGCCCTCTCTGGTTAAAGGAGGTATTTTTTGATTAATTTTAATTAACAAAGTAATTACTACTGTCCACATCCTAGTAACGTATTGGCTACACCAATAACCTATCATTGTTTGCATATACCCCTCTATATTGTAGGATCGATATATAATTGCATTTGTCTTTATGTTAATTAAAAAAAATCTGTGTGATTATATAAGCATTGTTTATATATCTGGTATCAGAAGATAATATTCTTCATTTTGTACGATCAAACAAAATATTTTTAATATTCTTGTTATGCTAACTAAGTTCATATATGTCCGTACTAATTGCCTAGTTACTTGATTAATTACATGTTTATTCTTTAATTTTAATTTTGTGCATGTATAATTGATTACATAATATTTGCCGTCATCATTTGCTATTTAAAAAAAATTCAATACAACTCGCTACCGGTGGATAACGAGTTAATAAGTCAGTGAATTATTGCTGAACTGTTATTGATACCTTTCTAACCCACTACCAAATTTAATACACCTCGCTACCGATGGATAACGAGTTAAAAGACATCGATAGTGGTTCAACTTTTTTTGGTAGTGATTCACTGAACTTGATATTTGAATTGCCACTTAAGTGACTAAAATTGTGATCATTTTTCATTGAAGACTGAAACTACTCCCTTCAGTCGATCACCAAGGTGATTCGAACACACCGTGGAGGGAAGAATAAAAAATAAAAATTAAAAATGATGGGGGGAGGGTGCTAAGGTGGTTCGAGAGAGGCGGTGATGATTTTTGATTGATTTTAAGATATCACAAAATGCGTCAATTGAGAAAATTTTAACATTGCTTCCGTAGTTAGTGGGGCAGAAGTTATGAAAATTACAAAGATAGGATCTTTTGTCAAAGTGCTTAATGAGGGTTGGGCTCATGTTAATATTCTTAAAATCAAATCTCCAATTACTACATGTAGCGTAACTCTTTAATTCAAGGATATCTCAAGTGATTGAATTAGGATAGCCAATAAGTCTCGTTCGTCCTAGAGGACGAATTAAGCAAATGGGAGACACGATAACGGACATCAGATAGCTGATATATAGTGCTTCCCTCTAAGTGACGTTTAGGGCCTGTTTAGCACTATTAGGGCCTGTTTGGTACTATCCCCCATCCCCTGTTTGGCACACACTTAAAAATGGGTTTAGCCTGGATTAAGTTAATCCAGGTTATCCCCAAAATCAGGGATAAGTGCAGGGATAAGTCATCCCACCTAATACTTGGGATATTTTACTCCCAAAATAGCATTTTGAGGATACGATGTGGAGCCGGACCGGGGGGGGGGGAACCGCGGGGGGAAGCCGGGAAGGGGGCGGGGGCGAACGCCCGCCGGCGCGCGCGCGCGAGGGGGAGGGCGAGGGGGAAGCCGGGAAGGGGGGGCGAACGCCCCGCCGGTGCGTGGGGGGGGGGAGGGGGGAACCGCGGGGGAAGCCGGGAAGGGGAGGGGGCGAACCCCGCGGGGGGAAGCCGGGAGGGGGGCGAACGCCCCGCCGGCGCGCGGGGGGGGGAGGGGGGAACCGCGGGGAAGCCGGGAAGGGGAGGGGGCGAACGCCCCGCCGGTGCACAAGGGGGGGGGGGGGGCGAACCGCGGGGGAAGCCGGGAAGGGGAGGGCGAACCCCGCGGGGGGGCGGGCGAACGCCCCGCCGGTGCGCAAGGGGGGAGGGGGCGAACCGTGGGGGAAGCCGGGTGCAAGGGGGGCGAACGCCCCGCCGGCGCGCAAGGGGGGGGAGGGGGTGAACCGCGGGGGGAAGCTGGGAAGGGGGAGGGGGTGTCTGCGGCATCCGGCGGCCAACAACCCCATAGTAACTCCCGCCCATTCTAGAATAACCCAGGATAAAATTATTTAACTAAATTTAAATTAAGATAAATCACTTTTATCTTATTTAACGAAATTCAAATTTAATTTTAACTGTCATACTTTTAAAATTATTTTATTTATATCTTTAAATGTATATTTATATTTTATATTTATTATATAAATATATAAGTTGATTAAGATTTTTATAAATATATTATGGGTAATAAAATAAGATAATATAAACAAGATAAAAATATAAAAATATAGAGTTATCCTCAAATTTATTGTTAACATACCAAACATAGGATAGGGTTATCCCTAAACTTATCCTAAGTTAAACCAAACATGATGAGGATAGGGTTAACCATAAGGACTGGTTTATCCCTATCCCCATCAATTTTATCCCGATACCAAACGACGGCTAAAAGTTTGGGGATAAATCTAGTTTTTTCTCAAAATTTTGAGGATAAATCAAATTTATACCCAAGTTATCCTAATACCAAACAGCACCTTAGCGTTCTTCCGATCCAAATTATGGCTGCCTATATTTATATATACATATATATGCATCTTGAGAAAGCTCCCAAAAACCTGTCTCCATCGTAGTTTAGGTTCAAATTTTCTTACTCGTTTAGGCTTTGTTCACTAATATTATTAAAAAAAATATGTCACTGTCCATTTTAAAATTGATATTAAAAATAATCACTTAAAAATGTTTAGTTGATAATTCCAATTTTAAAATTTTCAGTAAAAGAAAAATATGTAATAAGATATGAGTGTTAACTTGTATCAATTTTGATATTCATACTTCAACTTCAAAAAATATAATTATTAATTTTAATATAATATTATTTTTGATACTCTAACCAAACGAATCATTTAAGTATATATGTCATCTTCTCTTGCTCCATCAAATTTACTCAATGAGGTCGTCAGAAGCTAGTTAGGTAGGTTGTAATTTACCTAATTAATGAGATCATCAGAATATTGATAACTTAAGTTTAAGAGGAACATCATTTGAGAATGTGCAAAGAGTGTTTAAGATAAGATTCATCTTCCTAATGGCTTGCAATTCCTTCAACAAAGATAGGAGACGTCGAAGTATTAACATTAAGTTTCGGGTGCAACACTCGACGTTTGAGTCAACATTCAAAACTTTGTAAATATACTTAGCAAAGAAGATATACATGTATATGTATTCGTCTTCTTCGGCATTAATCAAGTAGATAAACAAACCAAATGAAATTATCTCTAAAAGATGAGTTGGCTTGTATTTGGTTTAGTTGTACGCGCGATTCATTGTTTCGTTTAGTTTCACAGGAATGACTGATGAAGTTGAACGAATCAAACAGTACCAAAGACCTGTAGGAGGAATCTCAACAGAAGAAAACGCTCTTTGACTCTAAGGAAGAGAGCCATGGTGGACGAGCTAGCTTGCCATACATTAATTATATTCATTATTGTCTAAGTGTGCAAAAACCTTCCACAATTCAAGGTAACTCCGTAGCAAACATAGCAGATCATGAAGGAACCAAGAAGAAAATCTTATGTTATATTTTACCAATAGAATCTTACGACAGCGAGCACTTGTCCATACAATAATGCATGATAGAATGGAATCTCTCGGTAGAAGAAAAGAGAACCCCACTCTGAGGAAGAGGGAACTTAACTACGACCTATAGAATTATGACCCAATACCAAAAATATTAATTGCTCTAGCTAGCTACATCCTGATTGTACGTAGTCGACTATGCATACTCTATTTCAGATACTAGCTAGCAAGCAGTGCTACCACGTATATACATATATATGTTCCTATCACGGTCATATTACGTACGTAGCAGCTGGCTAGTTGGTGAGGATGCAGACATTTTTAATTTTTTGGGCAGCATGGGGGTCTTTGGGCGGGAACCGGATGAAGATCTTCGGGATGCAGTAGTCAAACATGCCGGCGATGGCAGCGCAACACTGCCCGCGGGGCTCGAACTTGTCGTGGAAGATCAGGTCGAGGATGGAGGCGATGTAGCCGGGGACCTCCATCAGGGCTTTAAAGCACTTGGCGGTGTCGGAATCAACCGCGGCGGAGCATGGTGCCGTTGTCCATGCCAGGAGGAGGAAGGCGACGATGCAGAAAGTAGCCCATTGCTTGCCCATTTTGATCTCCGATGATCAGCTGGCGGTGGGCGGTGAATTAACAACGGGAAGCCGCTATTTATACAGCTAGCTGGGTGTGATTGAAACAAGAGATCGATGATGGGGGGAATTTATACAGGCACACCATCGAGCTTGCGGGTGACTTCACGGAGGTCGAAAAGCACGCAAGAAGTTGAGCGGAGGCGCCGACGTGGTCCATCGAGGAAGCCGGATCTACGATTTGGTAAAATAAATTACCACCTATATATATATATATATATATATTAGACTCAGTAAAACTCACGAACAAACTTGCTTGAATAGTAGTATTAACTACTTAACTCAATGTTTATTAAAAAAATAAAATATAAATTCAGTTTGAGTTTAAACTTAGGATTGAACTAAGTAAATAATTTTTAATTTGAGTTTAATAAACAAAACTCAGATCGTGATTGAACTTGAGTTTTGAAAATGAGCTCATATTATTTTTAAGATGTTTATATAGATAAGTAAGTGTTTTTATTTATTTATATTATGTCTTGTTAGTTTAGTGGATCGTTGTATTTTATTTATAGTTGGTATTAATTATTTATTTAACCTCTTCTTAATTTTCTCTCTCTCTCTCTCTCCTATTTAAACATAGTAAGATCAAATAATTTAATAAAATCACAAACTATGTAACATGTATCTACCATATTTAATAGAATATCTAATTACGAACAATCATCACATTCAATTTTTATTAATGCATCTAAATCGGCATCAAAGGTAGTTAGTAAACTTTAGATATTAAATTTAATAACATTAAATCCGTCCGGAATGTGTATCTGAATCGTGCTAAAAAGAAGGACGGGGCAGGACGCCGTGTGATTGACGCATGGTAGAGGAAGACAATGCTGATACGAAGACGACAATGATCATACGCAACGCGTGAGGCCGTGCATTGGCCGATGAAGAGACTGCAGTGGTGGCCGCGCGCAGGCGAGCGACAAGGCTCGTGCTGATGAGCACAGAGCGAGTGTGGGACGGATAAGGGTGGCGCACAGGACATAATCTGGTGGGGGCAACCAAGTTTGGATGGTGGAAGTTAGGGGTGCAAACGGAATCCGATATTCCAATATTCTTATTGGATTTTGATAAAAATTAACGGGTTTGGAACTTGTTTTTGTATCCTATAAACTATCGGAATCGGAATCGAATATTCCGGTAGCTTATCGGAATCGGAATCGATTGGTTCCGTTTCCGTTAATCCGATTTCGATAAAAAAATAATTATATATAAATAAAATTAAATAAAATAAAGTTAACTAAATTATAAAATATAATATATAAATTGATAACATAATAAAATAAAATGTTAAGAAGATTCTATCAAATTTTAATAATTATATGTAAATTATTGACTCGCTTTTGAATACAAATTAATATTTAATATGCATTTCAGATTTTATCGGATTCGGTTTCGATTTCGATAACGGAATCGGTATCGGATCGAAATCGGAACAATGTGATTTCGAAATTATCAGAATCGGAATTGGATCCCCTTAACCCTTATCGGAATTGGAATTGGATTTTGGTGAATCCGCTACCGAATCCGACCCGTTTACAGCCCTAGTGGAGGTGGAGGCTAAGGCGATGGTCGAGCGGGCACACAAGGAGAGAAACTGGCACAAGCAGGGCTGTCAGTGGGACGGGCCGGCCTGTGGGCCATCGGGCCGGGCCAACGGTGAATCAAGTTTCGGGTTAGCGGAGCAGGCTTGCAGGTTATGCATGGGCTACTGTTCGGGCCGAGGGAAACTCGTTGAATTCACCTGTGCATAGTTAAAAAATAAAAAATCGGATTTGGCTTGTATTTGATTTGTACGCGCAGTTCGTCGTTTCATTTAGTTTCACAGGAACGACTGATGAAGTTGAATAATCAAACAGTGCCGAAGACCCGTCGGAGGAATCTCAACGGTAGAAAATGCTCTTTGACCCTAATGGGGTGTTTGGTTGCATGATAATTTTTTGTACACTTTCATGATAAAAAATTGTATTAAAATAAAAAGTGAACCAACTCATGACATAAAATTATCATGTTTGGAGGGATGTGATTACAAAAAAAAGTAACCACCGCACATGACCAAATAAAGTGGGGGACCACAAGAAAAAAGAAAGAGGTGGGACCCTCTTTTTTTGTTTAAGAAGAAAATCACTTTCAAAACATAAAATTGTCATGGTTGTCAAACACCTCTTTTAACAAGTTTTCTTACAATTTTTAAAAATTAAAATAAAAACTTCAATTATCACGCAACCAAACACCCCATAAGGAAGAGAGCCATGGTGTGGACGTCTAGCTAGCTAGCCATATATTAATTATATCCATCATTGTCTCAGTGTGCAAAAGCCTTCCACAATTCAAGAGGTAACTTCAGAGCAGACATAACAGATCATGACGTTTCAAAAGGAACTGAGAAACAAATGCTTCTGTTTTATTTTGCCAATAGAATCATACCACAGTGAGCACTTGTCCATACAATAATGCATGATAGAAAGGAATCTCTCAGTAGAAGAAAAGAGAACCCCGCTCTCAGAAAGAGGGAACTTAACTACTATCTATCGAATTAGGAGTCAATACCAAAAATATTAATTGCTCTAGCTAGCTACATCCTGATTGTACGTAGTCGACTATGCATACTCTATTTCAGATACTAGCTAGCTAGTAGTGCTACCACGTGTGTATATATATATATATATGTTCCTATCACGGTCATATTACGTAGCAGCTGTCTAGTTGGTGAGGGGGCAGATGTCTTTGATTTTTTGGGCAGCTTGGGGGTCTTTGGGCGGGAACCGGATGAATATCACCGGGATGCAGAACTCGTACACGCCGGTGATGGCAGCGCAACACTGCGGGGTGGGGTTGAACTTGTCGTGGAAGATCAGGTCGAGGATGGACGCGATGCAGCCGGGGACCTCCGTCAAGGCTTTAAAGCACTTGGCGGCGGAAGAATCAACCGCGGCGGAGCATGGTGCCGATGTCCATGCCAGGAGGAGGAAGGCGACGACGCAGAAAGCAGCCTGCTTGCCCATTTTGATCTCTGATGATCAGCTGGTGGCCGGCGGTGAATTAACAACGGGAAGCCGCTGTATATATAGCTAGCTGGGGTGTGATTGAAACGGGGAGATGGATGATGGGGAAATTTATAGAGAGGCACGATCGAACCTGCTGGTTGCTCCACGGTGGTCGGAATCCGCGCAGGAAGTTGTGCTCTCCAGCGCCCAGACGGGGTCCGTCGAGGAAGCCGGATCGAAGCGGTTGTGTATGGTTAGGGGGGCGACGACTTGGTAATAATTAATGACGTGGGGGTTTATCTATCTTTATTCATGTATCATGCTTTAAAAAAATGTTTTACTTTCAAAATGCATGACGAGGCGGCGGTTTAGGATGATGGTTAAGATTAAGGGTGCAAACGAACCAATACACTCGACAAGTAGCTCGAAACTCGATTCGATAAAAACTCGACTTGACTCGTTTATTATATTAAATAAACAAGCTTAAATAGAAAATAAAACTCGACTCATTAAAGGAGCCGAGCTTGAACAGACTCCTACTCGGCTCGATAAACTCGCGAGCAACTCGATTAAATATTATATATACATATATTTATTTTTAAAAATTAAATTATGAATATTAATAATTATATATTTTTACTTAAATATATTAAATAAGTTAAAATTTGAGTTTAAACTTAGATTGAGTTTCATAAATGAGTTAAATCTAGAGTTTCACAAATGTCTTTTTATTGATGTTGATTTTTATAAACGAATTTGTATATAGCTTAAGTTTGAATGTGAATTGAATTTTAGTCTAATTACTACTCGAGTTCGAGCTCAACTTGGCTAGATTAATAAACGAATCAAGCTTGAACAAGTTTGTTCGTGGGTTTTACTGAGTCTAATATATATATAGGTGGTAATTTATTTTACCAAATCGTAGATCCGGCTTCCTCGATGGACCTCGTCGGCGCCTCCGCTCAACTTCCTGCGCGCTTTTCGACCTCCGTGAAGTCACCCGCAAGCTCGATGGTGTGCCTGTATAAATTCCCCCCATCATCGAGCTCTTGTTTCAATCACACCCAGCTAGCTGTATAAATAGCGGCTTCCCGTTGTTAATTCACCGCCCGCCGCCAGCTGATCATCAGAGATCAAAATGGGCAAGCAACAGGCTTCTTTCTGCATCGTCGCCTTCCTCCTCCTGGCATGGACATCGGCACCATGCTCCGCCGTGGCTGATTCGTCCGCCGATAAGTGCTTTAAAGCCCTGATGGAGGTCCCCGGCTGCATCGCGTCCATCCTCGACCTGATCTTCCACAACAAGTTCAACCCCACCCGGCAGTGTTGCGCTGCCATCACCGGCATGTACGAGTTCTGCATCCCGAAGATTCTCATCCGGTTCCCGCCCAAAGACCCCCAGGCTGCCCAAAAAATTAAAGACGTCTGCGTCCTCACCAACTAGCCAGCTACTACGTACGCAATATGACCGTGATAGGAACATATATATATATACGTGGAAGCACTGCTAGCTAGCTAGTATCTGAAATAGAGTATGCATAGTCGACTACGTACAATCAGGATGTAGCTAGCTAGAGCAATTAATATTTTTGGTATTGGGTCATAATTCGATAGGTCGTAGTTAAACTCCCTCTTCCTCAGAGTGGGGTTCTCTTTTCTTCTACCGAGAGATTCCTTTCTATCATGCATTATTGTCTGGACAAGTGCTCGCTGTCGTATGATTCTATTGGCAAAATAAAACAGAAACATTTGCTTCTCAGTTCCTTTTGAAACGTCATGATCTGTTATGTTTGCTCTTGAGTTACCTTGAATTGTGGAAGGTTTTTGCACACTTAGACAATAATGAATATAATTAATGTATGGCAAGCTAGCTCGTCCACCATATATGGCTCTCTTCCTTAGAGTCAAAGAGCGTTTTCTTCCGTTGAGATTCCTCCGACGTGTCTTCGGTACTGTTTGATTCATTCAACTTCATCAGTCATTCCTGCGAAACTAAACGAAACGACGAACCGCGTGTACAATTAAACCAAATACAAGCCATCTCATCTTTTAGAGATAATTTCATTTGGTTTGTTTCTGAGGTTTACCTCCATCTTTATCAGTTGTGTATCTGCTTGATTAATGCCGAAGAAGACGAATATATATACATGCATATCTTCTTTGCTAAGTAAATTTACAAAGTTTTGAATGTTGACTCAAACGCCAAGTGTTGCACCCGAAACCTAATGTTAATACTTCGACGTCTCCTATCTTTGTTGAAGGAATTGCAAGTCATTAGGTAGATGAATCTTATCTTAAACTCCCTTTGCACATTCTCAATTCATGTTCCTTCTAAACTTAAGTTATTAATATTCTGATGATCTCATTAATTAGGTAAATTACAACCTGCCAAGCTAGCTTCTGATGGCCTGATTGAGTAAATTTGATGGAGCAAGAGAAGATGGCATATTGTCTATCCTAATTTAATCACTTAAGATATCCTTGAATTAAAGAGTTACTCTAAACGTAGTAATTGAAGATTTTATTTTGAGAAAATTAACGTCAACCCAACCTTTACTAGGCACTTTGATAGAAAACCCGATGTCAAGAAACGTTTGACAAAAGATCCTATCTTTGTTATTCTCATAACTTCTGCCCCACTATCTACGGAAGCAATGTTAAAATTTTCTCAATTGATGCATTTTGTGATATCCCAAAATCAATCAAAAATCATCACCGCCTCTCTCGAACCACCTTAGCCCCCTCCCCCCCATCATTTTTATTTTTTAATTTTTATTCTTCTCTCCACAGTGAGTTCAAATAACCTTGGTGCTCGAGTGAAGGATGTAGTTTCAGTCTTCAATGAAAAATGGTCACAATTCCAGTCACTTAAGTGGCAATTCAAATATCAAGTTCAATGAACCACTACTGAAAAAAGTTGAACCATTATCGATGTCTTATTAACTCGTTATCCATCGGTAACGAGTTGTATTAAATTTGAGTTTTGTTTATTAAACTCAAATTAAAAAATATTTACTAAGTTCAATCCTAAGTTTAAACTCAAACTGAATTTATATTTTATTTTTTTAATAAATATTGAGTTAAGTAGTTAATACTACTATTCAAGCAAGTTTGTTCGTGAGTTTTACTGAGTCTAATATATATATAGGTGGTAGTTTATTTTACCAAGTCGTAGATCCGGCTTCCTCGATGGACCTTGTCGGCGCCTCCGCTCAACTTCCTGCACGCTTTTCGACCTCCGTGAAGTCACCCGCAAGCTCGATGGTGTGCCTGTATAAATTCCCCCCATCATCGATCTCTTGTTTCAATCACATCCAACTAGCCGTATAAATAGCGGCTTCCCGTTGTTAATTCACCGCCTGCCGCCAGCTGATCATCAGAGATCAAAATGGGCAAGCAACACGATGCTTTCTGCATCGTCATCTTCCTCCTCCTGGCATGGACATCGGCACCATGCTCCGCCGCGGTTGATTCTGACACCGCCAAGTGCTTTAAAGCCCCGATGGAGGTCCCCGGCTGCATCGCCTCCATCCTCGACCTGATCTTCCACGACAAGTTCGAGCCCAGCGGGCAGTGTTGCGCTGCCATCGCCGGCATGTTCGACTACTGCATCCCGAAGATCTTCATCCGGTTCCCGCCCAAAGACCCCCATGCTGCCCAAAAAATTAAAAATGTCTGCGTCCTCACCAACTAGCCAGCTGCTACGTACGTAATATGACCGTGATAGGAACATATATATGTATATACGTGGTAGCACTGCTAGCTAGCTAGTATCTGAAATAGAGTATGCATAGTCGACTACGTACAATCAGAATGTAGCTAGCTAGAGCAATTAATATTTTTGGTATTGGGTCATAATTCTATAGGTCGTAGTTAAGTTCCCTCTTCCTCATAGTGGGGTTCTCTTTTCTTCTACCGAGAGATTCCTTTCTATCATGCGTTATTGTCTGGACAAGTGCTCCCTGTCGTATGATTCTATTGGCAAAATAAAACAGAAGCATTTGCTTCTCGGTTCCTTCACGATCTGCTATGTTTGCTCCGGAGTTACCTTGAGTTGTGGAAGGTTTTTGCACACTTAGACAATAATGGATATAATTAATGTATGGCAAGCTAGCTCGTCCGCCATGGCTCTCTTTCTTAGAGTCAAAGAGCGTTTTCTTCCGTTGAGATTCCTCCGACGGGTCTTCGGTACTGTTTGATTCATTCAACTTCATCAGTCATTCCTGTGAAACTAAACGAAACGACGAACGGCGCGTACAATTAAACCAAATACAAGCCAACTCATCTTTTAGTGATAATTTCATTTGGTTTGTTTATGAGACTTACCTCCATTTTTATCAGTTGTTTATCTATTTGATTAATGCCGAAGAAGACGAATATATATACATGTATATCTTCTTTACTAAGTATATTTACAAAGTTTCGAATGTTGACTCAAACGCCAAGTGTTGCACCCGAAACCTAATGTTAATACTTCGACGTCTCCTATCTTTGTTGAAGGAATTGCAAGCCATTAGAAAGATGAATCTTATCTTAAACTTCTTTTGCACATTCTCACTTCATGTTCCTTCTAAACTTAAGTTAGACGATCTCATTAATTAGGTAAATTACAACCTACCTACCTAGCTTCTGACGACCTCATTGAGTAAATTTGATGGAGCAAGAGAAGATGACATATATACTTAAATGATTTTTTTGGTTAGAGTATCAAAAATAATATATTAAAATTAATATTAATATTTTTGAAGTTGAAGTATGAATATCAAAATTGATGCAAGCTAATACTCATATCGTATTACATGTTTTGCTTTTACTGAAAATTTTAAAATTGAAATTATCAACTAAACATTTTAAGTGATTATTTTTAATATCAATTTTAAAATTGGTAGTGACATATTTTTTTAAATAATATTAGCGAACAAAGCCTAAACGAGTAAGAAAATTTGAACCTAAACTACGTTGGAGATGCATATATATGTATATATAAATATAGGCAGCCATGCATAACTTGGATCGGAAGAACGCTAATGGGGTGTTTGGTTGCATGATAATTTTTTGTACACTTTCATGATAAAAATTGTATTAAAATAAAAAATGAACCAACTCATGACATAAAAATATCATGTTTGGAGGGATGTGATTACAAAAAGAGTAACTACCACACATGACCAAACAAAGTGGGGGACCACAAGAAAAAAGAAAGAGGTGAGACCCTCTTTTTTTGTTTAAGAAGAAAATCACTTTTAAAACATAAAATTATCATGGTTACCAAACACCTCTTTTAACAAGTTTTCTTACAATTTTTAAAAATTAAAACAAAAACCTTCATTATCATGCAACCAAACACCCCAGAAGGTGTTGTTTGGTTGCATGGAAGGTTTTTGTTTTAATTTTTAAAAATTGTAAGAAAACTTGTTAAAAGAGGTGTTTGGTAACCATGATAATTTTATGTTTTAAAAGTGATTTTCTTCTTAAACAAGAAAAGAGGATCTCACCTCTTTCTTTTTTCTTGTGGTCCTCCACTTTGTTTGGTCATGTGCGGTAGTTACTCTTTTTTGTAATCACATCCCTCCAAACATGATAATTTATGTCATGAGTTGGTTTATTTTTTATTTTAATATAATTTTTTATCATGAAAATATACAAAAAATTGTCATGCAACCAAACACCCCCATAAGGTGCTGTTTGGTATTAGGATAACTTGGGTATAAACTTGATTTATCCTCAAAATTTCGAAGAAAAACTAGATTTACCCCAAAATTTTATGGTGCTAAACAAGCCTAAATGTCGCTTAGAGGGAAGCGCTATATATCAGCTATCTGACGTCCGTTATCATGTCTCTCATTTGCTTAATTCGTCCTCTAGGACGAACGAGACTTATTATCTATCCTAATTCAATCACTTAAGATATCCTTGAATTAAAGAGTTACGCTACATGTAGTAATTGGAGATTTGATTTTGAGAATGTTAACATGAGCCCAACTAGGGGTGGCAATGGGCCGGGCCGGCCCACAGGTTCGCGGGCCGGGCCGGCTGCGGGTCATTTGACGGGCCAAACATTTTGGCCCGCGGACTTTAGTCGGGCCGACATACGGGCCGAAGCGGGCCGACGCGGGCTAAAACGGGCCAAATAACTTTCAAATTTTTATGTCAAAACATCATTTTTACTTATTAAAAATATATTTTAATTAAATTATTATTAATTTTATAATATTATCTTAAATAATTAAATTTATCATATTTAATAAATATTTTTTATAAAATATATAGTTGGGCCGGGCCGGGCCGGGTCGGGCCAAGTCAATAATTTTTGCGGGCCGGGCCGGGTCGGGCCTGGCCAACAATGTAGTGCGGGCCGAGTTGGGCCGGGCCAATATATTTTGGACCGGGCCCTAAGCGGGCCGACCTCGGGCCGGGCCCGGCCCATTGACACCCCTAAGCCCAACCCTCATTGAGCACTTTGACAAGGAACCCGATGTCAAGAAATGTTTAACAAAAGGTCCTATCTTTGTAATTCTCATAATTTCCACCCCAGTATCTTCGGAAGCATTGTTAAAAATTTTTCGATTGATGCATTTTGTAATATCATCTCTAAAACAATAAAAAATCATCACCGCCTCTCTAAAACCTTCTTAGCCCTCCCCCCCCTCATTTTAAGTTGGGAAAATTAATTTTCAGTCCATTTAAGAAAATCAATTCCATCTCCCATTCCTTGACCACATTTTCTTCGTCTGTAGTCTGCTGCTCAAAAATCTGTTAACGTACCATCCGTTCCATCCATCCCCCGTGTCACATAAAATATAAAATCCCATAATGCCCTTCTGCCCAAAAGAACGCATACGCTTCCTTGTCGCATGGAGAAATCTAGTAGTGAAGATTCCATAGTGTCACGTTAAAAATATTTATTACATTAACTTGTTGATTGTATCTCGTTTATAATTTTAAAATATTATAAATTTTGAAATATACAACTATTATATCTAGTTTTATCTTGATTTATATTAAATATAAATTATTTATTGTATTGTGTTAATTATATCTGAGTCCAAAATTTAAATATAATACAATAATAACTTGTGATTATCATTCTCTTAGATTTATCAGAGGTAAACTTATATTTCATCGAATTACTAACAAATTTTGATGTTCTTGAATAATTAATGAAACAATTGGTCTAATATTTTATTACTTTATCTAGAACTGACTTGGTAGTTCTGTTTGACTAAATTATATTAATAAATAATTGACTTTTGAAAATTTTTAATGATTTTATTTATTTTATTGGGCCATTAAGAAGGAAACAACCAAAGATATTAGCTATTAACCATTTTTAGGTTATGTACATTCATATCTAACCGAGAAACAAGAGTAACACCAAAAATTAGTTGAACATGAGGATAGAAAAGACATTTCAACTATCTTTTAACCCATCTCTATGCTTTGCCGGTAGTTTCGGAATGGAAATGAAGAGAACTAGAAAATTTGGATATGCGGTTAAAGTGAATTTATGACCGAATCTAATGTTAACGTGTATCCCAACGGGTCGGGTGTTGATTTCTCCTTTTAATTTTTTATTTTTTATTCTCTCCTCTACGGTGTGTTCAGATCACCTCAGTCTCTGAGTGAAGGGCAGTCTTCAATCAAAAATGGTCACAACCCCAGTCAATTAAGTGGCGGCTCAAATAACAAGTTCAGTGAATCACTACCGAAAAGAGTCGAACCATTATCGATATCTTATAATTCCCTATCCGTTGACAGCGAGTTGTATTACGTTCGGTAGTGAGTTAGTAAGATATCGGTAACAGTTCAGTAATGGTTCACTAACTCATTAACTCGCTACTAATAAGATTCAACCGTTACTAACTTGTTACTCGTCTCTACTTCTCTGTCTATCCTCTTGTGCTTGATGCCAGCTACAACCGCCGCCTATGCCTTGCTCTGTCCAGCTTTGCCTTGGCCCCTGTTTCACCCGCCACCTTCAGGTGCCAGCTGCCTGTGCGCGTCCCTGCGGTGCACCCCCTGCACAGCCTCTCCATTCGAGAGCTGCACGCAGCTGTCCGCAGCCGTGTGCCCGCGACTTGTGCTAGCTGAGCTTCTCCCCTTGTGCACTCGCTCGACCCTCACCTCAGCCCTCCTCTTTCGCCATCTTGCCTTGGTTGCCCCCCACCCAATTCTGTCACGTGCGCCACCCTTATCCGTCACCCACTCGCTCTACGTGCATCGGCACGAGCCTTGTCGCATGTTTGGAAGACCAAGCTACACTGGACAAGTTAGTCGTGACCTGAGGGCAACGGGGGGTTTAGAACCGTCTGCTGCATCCTTGGTCAATCCCAGATCTCGTGGGCACCCTAAGTGTCATCTCTGCCTAGGTGCACTATGGGATTTCAATTAGTTATTTGGTACTGCTATATGATAGATCTGGTGGTAACTGGTTGAGGTGACAAGACGACGTATTCCTTACCAACAAGAAAATTATTAGAAGATAGGTACATCTATGTAAATGTGATTCTTATTAGAGGATAGGTGCATTATTGCATGGTACGATATAGGTGATCTAGCAATGTATTTTATTTTGTCTTTTCCATATAGAGTTGCATGGTGTATGTATGAAATATCCCATTTATAGTATATCATCTTATGGAACATATAGTAGGTGTCTATGCATATGTTCATACCATCTTTTTAAGTCATGTTATGGTGCATATAGGTGCTGCTCAGTGTGATTATAGGTGTTGGTTGGTGGTGTAAAACATGTGGATTAAATCAAGTATTAATATATTGACTAGTTTTATTTATATGCTTATAAAGGGTGGAAGTTTGGGTATTTATCTAATTATCATTTAGGGTCATTTGGCTATCCGATTTGGCAAATGATGGGGGTGTTTATTGAGTCATCGTACTCATTCCAATCCTCTTATCAATTTTCAGGTAATCAACGTGGTGGATCAATTCCCGAGGAAGTAATTAGATGATAATTATGTCTAGATGGTATTTAGTTTTGTTTGTAATGTAGTGATTAGCGATGTATTTATTTAGAATATGTAATTTATAAACTGGGACCTATTTGTCTTCAATTTTTTCTCAAACCTATTTTTTTACAAGGTTAATTTTTCTCAGGCGCATCGTTTGATCATTCCACTGTGCACGTTAAAATCTGGGACGTGACATACAAGCATAAACATATGCCCCAAATCAAGTGATTAACTATATGAAATATTAAAGGAGTTTACGGGAAAATAAAGCCAATATGCAATTCTCCTCGACGGATACTATCAAGTTCCTTCCTGTGTTGATAATGTTATGCACTACTAGTCTGGATATAACGTTTATTCAAATAAGGACAATATCCTTGAAAGCTTCAAATATTTAATAAAAATAAATGAATAGATGGATCTACTGAATGGAATATATCCCATGATGATCTCATCAATATCTCTCCATATATGACTAGTTTTTGATTCGTCATTGTCATTAGTGATTGATCCATCAACATAACTCCATAATTTTACCATGCGTAGATTTGCCCAAACGGTGGCTGCTCACACCGCATGATTGGTTACACTTGATAATTGCATATCCATCTTTGGAACATCTACGGCTATGACTAAAGCCATGGAAGAAGGAAAGGAGGTGATGAGTACCTTAAATTGTGGGTGGTGACCACAATCAACCGGTGGGGGGCTTTAACTATAGCACGGGACTGTGCCGAACAGAGACGAGGCCGTCAAGTTAGGCACGTAGGAGTAAAGAGAGCAGACTGTAACTCGGTGTTGGGGGCAGGACAATGGGGACTTGAACCGCGATGAAACAAAAGTGGGAGGGATGCCAATGAAAACAAGGTGCAAACCTAGGCTTTGATACCATGTGCCGAGCCAGGGAAGAAATGTTTTCTCCTCTTCAATTGATATCAATATATACAGAAATACAATGCCTGAATAAGACAATTACAGATGGCCAATATCCATCTATGGGAAAGTGCAAAATATAGCATACATACTATAACATACGTACTATGCTAATTGTTAATAAACTTAGCTTTCATTTGGTGTACAAAATTCTACAAATTTAACAACAAAGTAGCGTTAAAAACAAAGATGCCAGAGCGATTCACACATTGGAAGAATTGTAAATGTTAACCTAATGATTTTCAAGTTGTTAATTTATGAAATAATTACTAGCCAGCTAGTTTAAGAACATGATAGCAACGCTTTTGAATTTATGGTAACTAGAAGGTAATACAAAGTTCGGAGTAAAGTAATTCTTATGGGTGTTCGTTTAAAACCTTCTAAATGGAAAAAAACAACCACAACAAAAAATTTGAACGAACCCAAATTATTAACCTTAAACGTACGCCTCCAAAGCCACGCAACAATGTCAAAAGTAGAATATATATATATATAGCAGGCTAGCAGCCCAGTGTATGTTTATGGGGTGTTTGGTTGCATGATAATAAAGATTTTTGTTTTAATTTTTAAAAATTGTAAGAAAACTTGTTAAAAGAGGTGTTTGGTAACCATGACAATTTTATGTTTTAAAAGTGATTTTCTTCTTAAACAAAAAAATAGGGTCTCACCTCTTTCTTTTTTCTTGTGGTCCCCCACTTTGTTTGGTCATGTGTGGTAGTTACTCTTTTTTGTAATCACATCCCTCCAAACATGATAATTTTATGTCATGAGTTGGTTCACTTTTTATTTTAATACAATTTTTTATCATGAAAGTGTACAAAAAATTATCATGCAACCAAACACCCCATTAGTGTATACAGAAATTAAAAATTGTACTACATCGATTTTGATATTAATTCTTCTAGATGCGACGGAGGAGCACTTTCAATGAAAATTTGATGCACAGTTAGTTAATTAGGCACTTATTACAATTCTTGGCAACCTTATAATTAATTTGTGTGCAACGAATTTTAAAGTCGATATTAATTAATAGCCTAGAAAATTTACGTCAACCTCAATTTAAAAATTAACAGTGATACAGCTAGACTTGAATTTGTGTGTGTGTGCGCGCAGTGTCATGCATTTTGAAAGTAAAACATTTTTTTAAAGCATGATACATGAATAAAGATAGATAAACCCCCACGTCATTAATTATTACCAAGTCGTCGCCCCCCTAACCATACACAACCGCTTCGATCCGGCTTCCTCGACGGACCCCGTCTGGGCGCTGGAGAGCACAACTTCCTGCGCGGATTCCGACCACCGTGGAGCAACCAGCAGGTTCGATCGTGCCTCTCTATAAATTTCCCCATCATCCATCTCCCCGTTTCAATCACACCCCAGCTAGCTGTATATACAGCGGCTTCCCGTTGTTAATTCACCGCCGGACGCCAGCTGATCATCAGAGATCAAAATGGGCAAGCAGGCTGCTTTCTGCGTCGTCGCCTTCCTCTTCCTGGCATGGACATCGGCACCATGCTCCGCCGCGGTTGATTCTTCCGCCGCCAAGTGCTTTAAAGCCCTGACGGAGGTCCCCGGCTGCATCGCGTCCATCCTCGACCTGATCTTCCACGACAAGTTCAACCCCACCCCGCAGTGTTGCGCTGCCATCACCGGCGTGTACGAGTTCTGCATCCCGGTGATATTCATCCGGTTCCCGCCCAAAGACCCCCAAGCTGCCCAAAAAATCAAAGACATCTGCCCCCTCACCAAATAGCCAGCTGCTACGTAATATGACCGTGATAGGAACATATATATATACACACACACACACGTGGTAGCACTACTAGCTAGCTAGTATCTGAAATAGAGTATGCATAGTCGACTACGTACAATCAGGATGTAGCTAGCTAGAGCAATTAATATTTTTGGTATTGGCTCATAATTCGATAGGTCGTAGTTAAGTTCCCTCTTTCTGAGAGCGAGGTTCTCTTTTCTTCTACTGAGAGATTCCTTTCTATCATGCATTATTGTATGGACAAGTGCTCACTGTGGTATGATTCTATTGGCAAAATAAAACAGAAACATTTGTTTCTCAATTCCTTTTGAAACGTCATGATCTGTTATGTCTGCTCTGAAGTTACCTCTTGAATTGTGGAAGGTTTCTGCACACTGAGACAATGATGGATATAATTAATATATGGCTAGCTAGCTAGACGTCCACACCATGGCTCTCTTCCTTAGGGTCAAAGAGCATTTTCTACCGTTGAGATTCCTCCGACGGGTCTTCGGTACTGTTTGATTATTCAACTTCATCAGTCGTTCCTGTGAAACTAAATGAAACGACGAACCGCGCGTACAAACCAATTACAAGCCAACTCATCTTTTAAAGATAATTTCATTTGGTTTGTTTCTAAGGCTTACCTCCATTTTTTACAATTGTTTATCTACTTAATTAATTCCAGAGAAGACGAATATATACACATGTATATCTTCTTTACCAAGTAAATTTACAAAGTTTTGAATGTTGACTCAGACGCCAAGTGTTGCACCCAAAACTTAATGTTAATATGTTGATGTCTCTTATCTCTGTCGAAGGAATTGCAAGCGATTTGGTAGATGAATCTTATCTTAAGCTCCCTTTGCACATTCTTAATTCATGTTCCTCCTAAACCCAAGTTAACAATATTCTGATGAACTCATTAGGTAAATTTCAACCTCCCCAACTAACTTCTAGCAACCTCAATGAGTAAATTTAATAAAGCAAGAAAAGATGGCATACATACTTAAAGCAAGTAAGAACTTTTGAACCCGAAAGGACGTCAGAGAAAAACTTTTGGGAGTTTTCGCAAGATGCATTTATATACAGGCAGCCATAACTAGGATCTACCAGTACCTAAGTGTTTGATATATGATGAAGTCAAGTCTTTCCGATCTAATAATGTGTTAAGTAATCAAATAAGTGAACTCCTAACAACTTAGATTAATTATTTTTTATGGCATTGAGTTGCAAACAAAGATATTAAGCTCTCTAATCTTTAAAAGATAAGTGAACATAATTTGTTTGTAAAAACCACTTACTTAAAAAAGGTTGCATAAGATACAAGTGAATGTGTATTTTGCATGCATTATCACTTTGTTTTGATCAAATAACGTTCTAGATGTTCCATAGCATTAAATTACAAATATCTAAAATTGTTGTGACACTTTGGTATAACGTTCTAGATCTTTGATTTAAAAGATTAAATCAGTGTTACTTCCAATAACTCATGTTTAACCAATTTTTACACTTGGAATTAAAAAATTAAAAAGTTTTTTAATTCAGAAACACTTTAAATTAAAACTAGTGGGTGGCACGCGCACTGACGGATGCGGTCGTTGGCTGCGGGCGCTCGTGCGACGGTGAAAAGGGCGAGGTGCTGGCCGCGTGGACGCACGCGAGCGGCAGGCGGTGGCTGCATGGCACGTGCGCGGACGACCGGCGGCTGGCGACAGTGTTGAGGAGGGAGGGTGGCGCGAGGAGGGAGAGGGACCGCGAGGTGGGCGGCGATGGTGAGAGAGAGAGAGAGAGAGAGAGAGAGAGAGAGAGAGAGAGAGAGAGAGAACCGTGGTACAACTAGCTAGGGTTTGAGGGAGAG
This sequence comes from Cryptocoryne crispatula var. balansae, assembly GCA_036172225.1. Lineage (NCBI taxonomy): Eukaryota > Viridiplantae > Streptophyta > Magnoliopsida > Alismatales > Araceae > Cryptocoryne > Cryptocoryne crispatula. The sequence continues at coordinate 7,524,639 of CM069929.1, read as the reverse complement.
AGACGCGACTAAGTGAGAGAGAGACTAGAAGGAGGCGGCGGTTTAGGATGATGGTTAAGATTAAGGGTGCAAACGAACCAATACACTCGACAAGTAGCTCGAAACTCGAATCGATAAAAACTCGACTTGGCTCGTTTATTATATTCTATAAATAAGGTTGCACAAAAAATAAAGCTCGACTCATTAAACGAGCCGAGCTTGAACAGACTCCTACTCGGCTCGATAAACCCGCAAGCAGCTCGATTAAATATTATATATATATTTAAAAATTAAATTATGTGTATTAATAATTATATATTGTTGCTTAAATATATTAAATAATTTAAAATTTGAGTTTAAACTTAGATTGAGTTTCATAAATGAGCTAAATCTAGAGTTTCACAAATGACTTTTTATTGATGTTGAGTTTTATAAACGAATTTGTATATAGCTTAAGTTTGAATGTGAATTGAATTTTAGTCTAACTACTGCTCAACTGGGCTAGATTAATAAACGAACCAAGCTTGAACAAAAGTTCCACATACTTGTTAAAACTCGAGCTCAAACTCGAACTCGTGTAAAATAAACGAGACGATCTTGAACACCATACTACTCTGCTCGACTCGGTTCGTTTGCACCCCTAGCTAGGATATAGAGAGGGATAAAGACACGGAAGGGGAGAGAGATTAAACAGGAGTGAGAGAGAGAGAGAGAGAGAGAGAGATTATTAAGAAGAGGTTAAATAAATAATTAATATTAACAATAAATAAAATACAATGATCCACTAAACTAATAAGACATAATATAAATAAATAAAATATTTACTTATCTATGTAAACATCCACTACGCCAAATTCGTCCTTTACCTACGCGAGAAAAACATAGGTAAAGCCAATTTTCCTGTAGTTATTTCAATTTACCTACGGGACCCCCCGTAGGAAGTCGCGTCGGGCTAGGACATGTTGGTAAATGTTTTACCTACGGTAGGTCCCATAGGTATAGTACATGTACTATACCTACGGGTCAACAAACACCCATAGGTATAGTCCCTATGTATACCTACGATCCATACACCCATTGGTAAAACCTGCTTACTTGTTTAGCAAGCGTAGGTAAAGAAAATTGATACAAATGAGTATACATATGGTTCCTCCCGTAGGTAAAAGTAGTGGTAAAGTATGGACGGATCTTTGACAGCATTTTACATTTACCTACGGCCAGAAATCGTAGGTATTCATACAAGTTCTTCAACCACTCATCTACACATTATTCCACATCCACACTGTTCCATACAACCACTTATATACACATCATTACATACACCCATTCATGTTCCATTCAATCACTTTGTTTCATACATGTTCCATGTTCCATACAACTTGTTTCATACATTGGTCTACACTGTTCCATACATCGTATTTCATACAACCTATTCCATACACTGTTTCATCTACACATTGTTCCATACACCCATTCATGTTACACCTCTTGACACACATTATTCCATACACCTGTTTCATACAACCTGTTCCATACTCATTGTTCCATTCATATACTCAAATTTCAGGTTCAGTTTAAGAAAATTTAAACAATTTTGCATATATCATTGAGTTGCTAAAATGAAAACGAAGAAGTTTTACAACATGTTAAAGTAACACATTTATTATACACCAAATATGCACAAGATTTAAGAGTTTTCATGTTCAACTACAACCAAAGTACTGATGAATTACATTTTTCATGGCTCCTCGTACATAGGAATATAACCAATCTTGTCTTGAAGATAACTTTTGTGGCCATAAAAATACAAAAAACATAAGTATACAAAATGATAACTTGTGTGATTCAACTTTGTATGTAAAGATAACTTACATAATCTCAACCATATTATATAACTTCTAATAACATCTTATATTTTCTTCATATGATTGTCTTTAACAAATAGGGGGCATTTGACTTTTCGCCAATTACAATTGATACCATTCAATATGCATTTACATATCACAAATCTCTATAGAAAAATATATAAACTATAAACAAAAGATGTCTGAATTAGACATTACAAGGGTTAATATTCTAGTCAAATCGGATATATGTACATCTTTAAACCAGGACATATATGTATACGTACCTTATAGCTGGAGAAGACTGTCTAAATCAAACTTTGATACTTTTGCAACCTCGCATTCATCACTCTTAGCAAACCTTTCATGAACCCTTGACTGAATGTTTGCTAAAACCTTTTGACAAGCTACAACAACATTTGAAAATAAGAAAAAATTAGCTTCTGATGTGGTCACAAGATGAGATTTACTAGGGCAGTAAAGACATTATTCAACCATCTTGCTCATCATCATCATTGTCATCAACTTGTATACATGAGATCTAATTAACCTCTAAGCAACTTAACAACTTGATTCATAACAACTTTGTATACATAACATTCATAACTTATGTATAACATCTAAAACACTCATATCATGTAAACATGAGTAAGATATTAACATCTTGATTCAATTTGTTTTGCTAAATAGTAGAAAAAATTAAGAACTTAATTTATTTAGAAATGTAAACATTCACAACTTGTATATATGAAATATACAAAAATATTCAGGAAAAAGCCGGATGTCTTGTGACTCATTCCCCTAGAGCCATAAAGATAGTATGATCCTTCAAACTTTTGCATTCCGGTAATATATTATTAAATATATTAAAAAATACACCTCGCCTCAAATGCTTGAGGCAGGTGAGGCGACCCTCCCCTCGCCTTGGGTGCCTTGTGCAGAAGATAGCATAGATTGCCACTCGGAATTTGATAAATTTGGTCAGCAAATGGGTACAGAATGTTAGGTGGAAAATAAGGGGTTGCCGAGTGTGCATCTGACCTCAGAAACAAAAACACTAATTAAATAAGAGATCAATTACTTTACATACATTCCATGTACTGGAAGTCTGGAAAGCAGGCAGATGCTCCACTTCAAATTCTAAGGTACAAGGACAACATAGGCCCACCATGGCCAACTTTCTTCTTAACCTTAATACGTTTATTTTGAAGTTAAGAATTATATTAAATTAGATACTTTCCCACATGAGCATTGATGTTTAACTTTTCACGATGAAATAATGTTGTCAAACCCATGAAATACAAAAAGGATCAATACTCCTTTTGCGGAGACAAGCCATCCGGGTCAATGAAATGCCTACTTGATAAAAACATGCAATGCACACATAAAGATTCAAAAATGAAATTAATAATGCCGGTCAATCTCTTTGTTGGAAGAGGAATCTCTCCTTTAACCACCACAAGTCTACTTACTCTTTTTATTCAATAAATTTGGTGGTACAATCAACACCGTAAAAATGGAACCGAATAGATCAAGCTACATGAACTGCAAGTGCCAATGCGTGGTGCAAGCATGGATAAAGTAGTGCATTTGTGTCATAACTAGAACCAGCACATACTCTTGTTTCTTGACATGAGAAGATAAATGTAATGAAGTAGAATGTCCAAAAGATATATCCAAAGGATAAAATAAAAATGTGAAAAAAGGTACAACATAAAGACATCTATACATGCCATCATCTAGATCTCACTGCAACACCCAACAGATTTTACTCATAAGGTAACCATAATGAATCTTGAAACTTCAGACACAGCTGTACTACCTCATCTTTTGGTATTTTTTTCCTTTCATATCCCCACTTTCTTGCCAGTTTAATAGCTGTTTCAACACCCTCAGCTCCAGTATTCATGGGGAGCATCATTTCGAATCCAAACATGTGTGTCAAGAGCTCTGCAAATAGGGGGAACTTGTCATTGTAAAAGGCTCTTGAACTAAGAGTGAGCTTTCCTGCCTGCTCAACCAGCGCTTTCATAACCTTCGGATGGCAATGACCCTGCAACACAGAAGCCAAGTAAAATGTCCGGCCATAAAAGTAGAATAAAAACACAATTCGGAAAGAAAACCACTTGAAAAAAAATGCAATGGATCAATATTACATTGTACTCAGAAACGCTGGTTACTTTAGGGAGACAAATTTGACCTGGTTAACCGCAGAATAAGCAGAAAGGAAGTCTATGTACTTGTTTCCCTCGGGATCCCACACACAGGTGACCTTAGCCTTAGAAAATACCATGGGAATTGGATGGTAAGTGCGTTGAAAAGAGATCATATCAGGACCAAGAACAAGCATCGAATCTAAGAAAGCCGTAGTCCGCACAATTATAATGGGGGGAAACAACAGAATCGGCAACGCGGATGAGTAAGAAGGAGAAGAATAAAGGGAGGAGTAAAAAAACTAGCGATTAGTTATAAGAGAAAGGCATTTAACGTGATCATGCATCATGTTTACTAAATAACTTCGAACCTACAGAAAACTGATTCATTCATTAAGTAGTCACTCGTCGCCAATATGAGAACAGTGTCATTTGGAAGTTAAACAGAACAGCTAGAGAAAAAAAAACCCTCTTCCTTTTCAGCCGGAGCACCCTGTCCACCTTGATCAAAAACAGGCTGTCTGCTTGCCGGCAGCGAGTCAGAGCAAGAAGACGATGAAGACGAAGAACAGAACCGGGGACGAGGAGAGGCTACCATAGAGCTGCCAGGGGATGAGGCAGCGGGAGCAGTGTGCCATGTCGAAGGCCCGGGCAGGGTACGGCAGGTGGTTGGAGGCCAGGACGCCGATTATCGCCGGAACTCCGCGCTCGAGGGTGAACTGCACTTGCGCCTCCTGCGAGTCCCTCAGTGCTATGGACATGGCGATGACGTTCCGCGACATCAGGTAAGCCCCCCAGCTCGCCACTTGCGACACAATTTCTTAGGGGCCGGCGGTGAAGAGGGAAACATTGAAAAGGCGAGATTTTGTGGGTCATCGGAGCTCTCGACGCTACTCACCTCGCCGGCCGCCTCCCTCAGCGCATCCTCCACATCACCCGATCCTCCTGTGCCCATGCAGAACCCCAAGCACAGTTCATCACCGAGAGGCCCTTCCCCCCTCCTCCTCCTCCTCCACGCTGCAGAGACGGGCTTCGCCGCCTGCGCCTCCCCGAGGATCAGTCCCAGCTCCTAAGCCACAGGTGTGGCAGGAAAAAGCGGGCAGGAGGGGGAAATGGAGGGATTTGCAATTGGGGCGGGGGGAGAGAAAGCGGGCGGGAGGGCGAAATTGGGGGATTCGCGATTGGGGGAAGGGAGGGAAGAGGAAAGTGGAGCGGGAAAGAAAGACTAGAGATTTTACAGGTCATTTAATACTTTATATATTATATATTAAAATATGATATTCTCATTAATAGTAATGTATTATGTTAATATATTATGTATATTTATATATTAATAAATTTTTATTTAATATATCATATTCTTATTAATATGAGTATTTTAATCATGGAAGGCCGGGTCGACCGACTCGGTCGATTTTCGGGCCGACCGGCCTAGAAACGATCCGGCCTAGGTGACTATACGGCGGCCCTGTGTGGGGTCGTCCGAGTCGTCGTCGGGTCGCCCAACCCTATCCGACCCCGGGTCGATCCGCGACTACTCTGCATCTCCATTTAATAATAGTATAACAATATTTCACTATCACTTAAACTCTCACATATATATAAAATTTATAATCACAAATATGATATATACTTAAAATTTATCAAAATCTATTTTAACTCTTTTCTCTTTCACACACACATCATATTTACTTATATACATAAATAAATATTCATATTCAATTATAACATAAAAAAATAATTATATGTATGTATACATAAATATATAATGTAACAACTAATTTTTACATTTTTTATTATTTTTATGTAATTTTATATATTTTTTAATATTTTTATGATAACAAAAATAAATTCAACCTCGTCCGACCCCATCTGTCCAAGGGTCGCGACCTCATCCGACTATGTCAGTTTTGGGGCCGACGGGCCCGGGCTGACCCCAGGCAACTGGCCTTCCTTGATATTAATTTTTAATATTTATATATTTTAATAATATATTATTACATTATTTTCAACTATTTATTTTATTATGTTAGTTTCATATTTAGATAATTATTTTATATTTTTATACATTTTAGTATATTATATTATTATTTATAATAAAATAATATTTTATACTGATAAAATATTCATAAATTTATTTTACTATTTTTATATTTTATTTAAAATACATGTTTCTATTAATATTAATGCATTTATTATATTATGTATAAAAATAGTATTTATATCGATATATTATTTATACATTTATTTTACTATTTTTTAATTTTTATTAAATATATTATGTTTTATTTAATATTAATATGTTTATTATATTATTATTTATAATAAAATATTTTAATATATAAATATAATACTTATAAATTTATTTTATTATTTTTATATTTTTAACATATTATTTTTTATTTATATTAATATATTTATTATATCATATTATACTGAATTTTTTAGGGTATAGTTAATGTGTGGGTTGATCACAACCGTCTATGTATTTCAAATGAATGGATGAGATTTGTTTATTAGTTATATCATTTACCTATGGGATGCCAATTGTAGGTAGTCCGTAAGTGTTAGCATATTTAACTACGGGTGCGTAATTAGTAGGTATACTACATAGGTATAAGTTATATTTCCCTACTAAATTCTTACCTACGGGAGGGGGTCACGTAAGTAAAGCCTAGTTTTCACGTAGTGATCTTAAAAATGATATGAGCTCGTTTTCAAAACTCAAATTCAATCGCCATCCGAATTTTGTTTATTAAACTCAAATTCAAAATCATTTACTTAGTTCAATCCTAAGTTTAAACTCAAACTGAATTTATATTTTACTTTTAATAAATATTCAGTTAAGTAGTTAATACTGCTATTCAAGCAAGTTTGTTCGTGAGTTTTACTGAGTCTAATATATATATATATATAGGTGGTAATTTATTTTACCAAGTCGTAGATCCGGCTTCCTCGATGGACCTCGTCGGTGCCTCCGCTCAACTTCCTGCGCGCTTTTCGACCTCCGTGAAGTAACCAACAAGCTCGATGGTGTGCCTGTATAAATTCCCCCCATCATCGATCTCTTGTTTCAATCACACCCAGCTAGCTGTATAGCGGCTTCCCGTTGTTCACCGCCCGCCGCAAGCTGATCATCAGAGATCAAAATGGGCAAGCAACAGGCTGCTTTTTGCATCGTCGCCTTCCTCCTCCTGGCATGGACATCGGCACCATGCTCCGCCGTGGATGATTCTGACACCGCCAAGTGCTTTAAATCCCTGATGGAGGTCCCCGGCTGCATCGCGTCCATCCTCGACCTGATCTTCCACGACAAGTTCAACCTCACCCGGCAGTGTTGCACTGCCATCGCCGGCATGTACGACTACTGCATCCCGAAGATCTTCATCCGGTTCCCGCCCAAAGACCCCCATGCTGCCCAAAGAATTAAAGACGCCTGCGTCCTCACCAACTAGCCAGCTGCTACGAACGTAATATGACCGTGATAGGAATAAATAAATATATATATACACGTGGTAGCACTGCTAGCTTGTATCTGAAATAGAGTATGCATGGTCGACTACGTACAATCAGGATGTAGCTAGCTAGAGCAATTAATATTTTTGGTATTGGCTCATAATTCTATAGGTCGTAGTTAAATTCCCTCTTCCTCAGAGTGGTGTTCTCTTTTCTTCTACCGAGAGATTCCTTTCTATCATGTATTATTGTATGGACAAGTGCTCTCTGTCGTACGATTCTATTGGCAAAATAAAACAGAAGCATTTGCTTCTCAGTTCCCTTTGAAACATCATGATCTGCTATGGTTGCTCTGGAGTTACCTTGAATTGTGGAATGTTTTTGCACACTTAGAAAACAATGGATATAGTTAATGTATGGCAAGCTTGATCGTCCACCATATAAGGCTCTCTTCCTTAGAGTCAAAGTGCATTTTCTTCCGTTGAGATTCCTCCGACGGGTCTTCGGTACTGCTTGATTCATTCAACTTCATCAGTCATTCCTGTGAAACTAAACGAAACGACGAACCGCGCGTACAATTAAACCAAATACAAGCCAACTCATCTTTTAGAGATAATTTCATTTGGTTTGTTTATGAGGCTTACCTACATTTTTATCAGTTGTTTATCTACTTGATTAATGCCGAAGAAGACGAATATATATACATGTATATCTTCTTTGCTAAGTATATTTACAAAGTTTTGAATGTTGACTCAAACACCAAGTGTTGCACTCGAAACCAAATGTTAATATTTGTTGAATGAATTGCAAGCCATTAGGTAAATGAATTGCAAGCCATTAGGTAAATGAATCTTATCTTAAACTCTCTTTGCACATTCTCAATTCATGTTCCTCCTAAATTTAAGTTACCAATATTCTGATGATCTCACTAATTAGTTAAATTACATCCTCCCTAGTTAGCTTTTGACGACCTCATTGAGTAAATTTGATGGAGTAACAGACGATGGCGCATATATACTTAAAAGACTTGATTGGTTAGAGTACCGAAAATAATATTATATTATTATTTGTATTAATGTTTTTAGAAGTTGAAGTATGAATATCAAGATCGATACAAGTTAACACTCATATCACATTACATGTTTTGTTTTTACCGGAAATTTTAAAAATGAAATTATCAACTAAACATTTTTAAGTGATTATTTTTAATATCAATTTTAAAATTGACAGTGACAATTTTTTTAATAATATTAGCGAACAAAGCCTAAACGAGTAAGAAAATTTGAACCTGAACTACGTTGGGAGATAAGTTTTTGGGAGCTTTCTCATCAAGATGCATATATATGTATACTAGTCAAAAGAACGTGCTACGGCACGTATACAGGGTAAAAATAGAGAACACTATAAGTATTTTATTTAAAATATATTTATTTTATAAATATATATACATAACTCAAATTAAATAAATATTTGATGTCAAATGTCATATTTCATAGAAAGAGAAGATTTAGAGAGTGTTTGGATACATAATAAATTTTATACATTTTGATATCAATTTTATGATAGAAAAATCTTAAATGGAGAAAACAAAAAAATTGATATGATAAAAAAATGAAGCAAGTTTGAGTTTAGATAAATAATATTTTTAACGTTGTTGTGCAATTTCTCGCCCTTGTCTTTCTCTTCTAGTCTTTGTTTGCGTGGAAGAATTAATCCAACCAGAAAGAGGGGTTCTTCTTATGTTGCTGCCGCGTGCTGCCCGGACAATTCTGTGTTACACCGGGTGCGCTTCTTGAATGCTCTTCCAAGTGAAGCTCGGCGCTTCGGCTATATATGCCCCGAGGCCATTTTCCCCCTTGTTGTGTATTGCTTGTTTGTGAGACAAAATTGTTCCTGTCAAAGCCGAATCTTTATTGGATTATCAGAGAGCATGCACAATTGTGTTGTGGTATATTTTTTTGATCCCGAGAATTTATAACATGCAAAGAAACTTTTTTTTTTAACACGGTAGCTCAGTGGCCTGCAAGCGTGCAGCGCCGCACGCGGTTGAACGTTCGAGCTTCTCGAACGTCACATGACGCCGCCCCGCTGGGCAGCCCGCCGAGCGCCCGCTCGAGACGATCGAGCAGCCGCTCGAACCGTCCCGACGGCCTGTCCCCCATGGACAGGCGGGTGCCGATTGACCTACGGTCGATCGGCACATGGAAAGAAACTTGAAATATGGAAATCGTACTTTGTGGGAAGATTTAAATATCAAAGCCATATATTACGTACTTTACGTGGAAGATGATAACAAAGCACTCTGTACGTAGAAGTTTTACGGTGGAAATAGAAATTGTGTTACAAGGAAAATGATTCCAAATAACATCAAATGGTTTACCTATTTCAACTGGTACCCCCAACTCAAAACGTAGGGTGAATAAAATACCACATACCTAAGATGGAAAGAACCAATCGATGGAAACTTCCAGGGTTGTGCCTCCGAGGCATTTTTGGGGCATTAGGAATAGTCTCAGGGAGACGTTTTAGAATTGTTATACAGGTTCTCCCAATCCAGAACGTAGGAAACAAAAGAAACGTACAACATACCCAAGAAGGAAGAATTAGTTCAAAGTTATGACTTTTTTATTATACTTACATCTCTAATGTTCAGCAAATGTATGCGGATCAAATGACTTGGGTTTTTTTTTTCACAAACTATGTGGGTAATTTAAATTAATGTAACAATCTTCTTATATGATAATGTAGAGAGTAAGGTTCATAGAAAAAATTGTGATAGCCCAAAAAAATGCTTTACTTTCTTAAGAAAGAATGTCTCATCTGAAAAAAAATTTCTAATAATTTTCAAACATTTTTGTTAACCTAGATTTTCCACTAATTTTTTTAACACAAAAACACAGCTGATCGTAAAACCAAACACTTCATTATTGGCACTTCTCCCATTTAAAAAAGACCCATTTTTGTATTCTTCAAGCATACTTTTTATTGGAAGAAGAAAACCCATTTTTTCGTAATTTAAAAAATAAATCATTAAAATTTTAACTTTAAATAAGTTTATCCGATTTTATGCAAATATAACAATAATATAGATGATCATAATACTGTGGATGTGATTGTAAACTTTTTTTAATATGTTGTTGCTAAAAAAATTTCAATAAAAACTTGATGAAGATTGGAAACTCAGCTTTATAAATCTGTAATTGCAACCCCCCCCCCCCACATAAACAGGAGAGTTTGCTGAAATTATAACCGAAATTCACAAAAAATGCAGTCTTGAAATTTACTCTGAGCATGATTGTCTTTTGTTGTCTCATTTTATCCCAAATTGATATTATGCTTCTTATCAGCAACAACTCCATTATCAGATTGTGGAAAAAAACAAAAATAAAAACAAATTGTTCCTGTCACTAATAGCAAGTAATTTGTCTTGTCAAATAAGCATGATTCGCCTACCCATTTTTCTGTTTGATAATTCAATTACCTAGGGCAGAAGAGAGAAAAATTTTAAATGCATAATGAGGACGGGAGGAGAAGACCTCTAAATCCAAAAAATCCAACCATTGACATATTTATCCCCCTTTTACCCATTCTGTGTCCAATATGACCCTCAGGTTTTCATCATCCTCCTGTATGAACCTACCCCGCCTATGTCTAGTGACCATGAGGCCTTGCTGCTGCCTGAGAAGGTATTATCTTGGATCATGGCTCAGATTTAGGGAAGTCATTAGTGAGAAAACTCAGTTAGCCATTAGTTATGAAAGTAGATGTAAAGGTAGTTTATCTGGACAAAGTATTTGCGCAAAATGTTAAGTAAAAAATCTCAACAATCATAATCATGAGATACAACTAAATGAAATTAATGGGTATATTTTTATTTCATAACAATATGTATTTTGTTTCTGTTTGAAATTAACTCTGAAAGAGGTTACTCCTACATAAACTGCCTATATTATGCAGGACATATGAGTCAGTGATTGAATCTCTAACTTGATTAAAAAGAATTATTCTTATCCATGTTCTGATGTCTGTGATTTCGTACCGATTGTCATTGGAGCCATCTTTCTGGGAAATTTATATATCTATATTCTCATTTCGAAGTGTGAGTCTTCGAGGTAACGATCACAATGCTTCTAGAAAAGTATGCTTACACCCAGAAGTTCGGAACATGCTGGCAAAAGTATGGGCACTATGGAGATATGAATCCCAAGATTTGGTTGGTTTTGGATTTTGGTTACAAAAAATCAACTAATGTTTATTGAAAAGAGTTATCACTAAAACTACTTTTGCTTCCAAATCCATGCAAGGTAGGGTACAATACATAAGGAACTTGCTATTGGCTTTCCGTCAGAGAAGTAAGATGTTGTAGACAATAATGTTGTCATTTAATCATCTAACTGTCATCGTTGTGGTAGCATGGAAATTGCTTCCTTCATTGTTGTTCCACATTTGTGATTATAGAAATCTAGTTGAAATAAAGACAACGCATGACAAAATACTATAAAGCATCAATGTTTATAGATGATCTATCTTAAACTTTGAAATGACCATCCTCATCCACTCATATAGTCATATGACTGGTCTACTTGTCTCCACATCAAAGAGTCTATGATCATAATTAATAGTCATGCCAAGTATTTTAAGTAAAAAGAGGGAAAAAGAGAGGCAAATTTTCTTTTTTCTTCTGTGTATTAGATATTTCATGTGCACACATCTTGTCTGTCATCAGAGATGTAATAATCAAGATCCTTGGTGGAATCCTCTTTTGGTAACTGGGATTGCAGCATTGAATTAAAACCAGATTCACATACTGAGCCCCCATCTCTATCTTCTTTTACTCCTTGCTAATCTGGGGTTGGAGGATCCTGTTTTACGACAACAGAAGGTGCGGTGGTGCGGCTGCATCTAATCTAGCCATACCTTGACCCATCTGTTGTAAGCGACACTTTTTTACCCTCTATTTGTTCTTAGTATTGAAAATGATACAGTATTAATTTGGATATCGCTGGCATTAAAACTGATGCTACCCAAAGTCAAAAATAATACTGATGGGCCCCATTCTTGGTGGGCCTGCTGGTCCTGTCAGAAATTGTGGCTGATGGACCGTCAGATCTGAGGGCATCCCAGACAGAGAGCCTGCTGAGAACGACGTGCAACCCCTTTCGAGCGTTAAAAACAACACAAAAGCATCATCTGTCCTCTATTATCTTTCGCAGTCATAAGACGCTCCACATTAATTATTTGATGCCTTTCAAGTTATCTATAAAACATGGTTTAGGATAGATTTCAAAACATGATCAAAGTCCATGTAGTGGAAGAAACACAAAGAAAAGACCATGCACAACACTAAAGACAATTAAATTTCCTGAGTTTTTGTTTTGTTTTGTTTTCTGATTTTCCACTTATATTTTTCATATTTATTTAAACAGGCCAATCTAGGATTGGACTGTCTTAGATGGCCAGCCACTTTGGGAGATCTAATCTAATATGTCAGGGCTGAAGTTGAAATTCTAAATTCCAAATAATTAAAATTTATGGCTGATTTGAGATTATTTCTATTTTAGTTCATTTCCTTGTAAATCTTCGTAGTGTGGAAGATTATTCTATTAGATTTATAGGCTGCAAACCCAGCTGACCCTGGATTTTTTTCTACTGCTGAAAATATTGGCCGACCGCTCAAATGAATGCATCTGCCGGCGAGGGGGAGAAAGGAGAAGACCGGGACCGGCAGGTCTCGCTCCCCACAGGGGAAGGACAAAGAGCAGGAGATCACGCACCACCGGGCAGGTGGCGACGAGAGAGAGAGAGAGAGAGTAGCAGGTTCCTGTGAACTGTATCGATTCATCAAGCTCCGAAAAATTGAAAGACGCCCTTGCTAGGTGGGCGTCAGAGGAGACCGACGATGGGGGAGGCGATACGGAATGAGCTCCAATCCCCTATAGCTGGAAAAGAGGAAACATCACCAAGGAACAAGGAACTGCTGAACCATGAACGGACGGAGAGGTATTGGGAGAGAGAGAGAGAGAGGAATCTCATCTGTGCGATCTTAATGAGTATAACCGAAAACTACAGCGGGACGAGCGCACATAGACATTGAATTGAAGAAGAAGAGGCAAGAACGGAAAGGTTGGACAGGATGAAAGAAACGGCCGGCCGACGCGGCAATTTTGGGCGCATATGGCGGAGGAAACCGAAGGCAGCTGAGCAAACATTAAAGGAGAGTCGAAGTGTCAGTCAGTTTCGCTAACAGTTGGCTATCACGCGGCTGACAGAATCAAAATGAAAACAGTCGACGGTTGTGGAAGAGAAATCGTCTGAACGTATCTGGACTGAAAATAGGACAGATGCAGCGGACGGAAAAATGGGTACTCCCGCTTCAGATTAAGTATAGATTAACTTGAAATAATAATCATAGACTAACTAGATATAGGTTATCAAAAATAGAACTATAATCAATCAAGAACACGATGATTAACATGCTATAAAAAACTTAAAATAACCCTAATACGACCACCGTTACATGCGAAAGAAGAAACAACACCGTTAACCACAACATACAATCTTAACTCGACTAATTAAATTAATAATAATCACTGCAAGTTATGGAAGATTAAATAGAAATTTTAATGATGATAGACACGTCAAACATGTCTACCGGAACGACGTTGAAAAGTAAAGAATCGGCGAACGATGACGATACCGAACATGGGCGACGCGGTATTCAGTTTGAACCATGCATGCACCCAAACAAGCTATCTCCCTCCATCAAACTTGTTGGAAAAGAAATATCAAATAATCTCTCGGATGAGAGAGATAAACAAAGAATAATAGAGAGAGATAGGAGGGAGAGAGAGGTCTCACGCGATAGGGGGCAGGGCACAAAACGTTGTGGCGGAGGGCGGCGCACGGGGGCTTTCGCGGGCACACGGTGGTGTCGACCGGTCAGCTTCACGTGGCGGCTGGCAGCACGCGGGCACGCTCTGGCGGCGGCGGCGGCCGACGGGGCTGCGCGGGCGGCGACCGGCCGAATTGAGCTGAAATCTCCAAGAACCTGTAAACACAACTGAGAAACAGAGTTGATGCAGAAGAGGAGAAAATAGCGGGAAGAAGAATCAGTCAATCGACTGTTCTCGGAGCCCTTCATTGATATATATACTCAGTGTACATCTCAACACATAATACATGGCACAATTGTAATTTCTGTTGTACACGTGGAGCTCCAAATTACCACTAACACTAACCATTATCTAACTGATAACTACTCTGTCTAACATCCCCCCTCAAGTTATGTGGGGGAATGACACATAACTTGTTCTGAAGCACAGTAAACTGTAAAACAGGAAGAGACTTTGTAAAGATATCAGCTGTTTGATCCTTACTTGCAATATGTCTAATCTGAATTTTTTTATCTAACACCAACTGTCTAAGAAAATGAAAGTCAACTTCAATATGCTTTGTTCGTGCCTTAAAAGCTGGATTAGCAGACAAATATATGGCAGATATATTATCACACCAAACTGTAGGAATAGATGGTAGAGATAACTGTAATTCTTGAACCAACTGTTTGACCCATAACAATTCAGTAACCGCATGTGCCATTGCTCTCATTTCTGCCTCTGTACTAGACCTTGCCACTGTATGTTGTTTTCTAGCAGTCCAGCTAACAAGATTATCTCCCAAGAAAATACCAAAACCAGTTGTAGATTTTCGATCATCAGGACATCCTGCCCAGTCAGAGTCCGAAAAAACATTTAACACAAAATTGCTCGGCTGAATGAACAACCCATAAGAATAAGTGCCTTTCAAGTATCTAATAATTCTTTTGACCATAGACATATGAGTAGAAGTCGGATGAGCTAGAAACTGACATGTCTTATTAACTGCAAAAGATACATCCGGCCTAGTGATGGTTGCATATTGCAAAGAACCAACCAAACTCCTATAAAGAGTAGGATCTGAAAGTAGCTCTCCATCATCTTGAGAAGGCACATCTCTAACAGCCATAGGAGTAGAAATCGGTTTTGAATCTTTCAACTGGGACTTAACTAAAATATCCATGATATATCTGGACTGACTAAGATGAATTCCAGCAGATGTCCGGTGAACCTCAATGCCCAGAAAAAAATTCAACATACCAAGGTCTTTTAAAGAGAAAACAGCAGCTAGATCTTTAATCAGATTTGCAACAGTGCACGAATCATTGCCAGTAATAACAATATCATCAACATATACCAGAAAATAGACAACCACATTCCCATGCGAATATAAAAATAAAGAAGGATCACACACTGAACTTTTGAAACCCATTTGTAAAAGATGTGAATAGAGACTATAAAACCAAGCTCGAGGAGCTTGTTTAAGACCATATAGAGCTTTATGAAGCTTGCAAACATGATTGGGATAATTTCTATCAACAAAACCAGGAGGTTGAACCATATAAATCTCTTCACTCAAATTTCCTTGAAGAAACGCATTGTTAACATCTAATTGTCGAATTGGCCAATTATATGACACTGCTATTGACAAAATCAACCGAATAGTAGTAGGTTTAACCACTGGACTGAAAGTATCATTAAAATCTATACCATATTTCTGTGTGTACCCTTTTGCCACTAACCGAGCCTTATAACGAGCCACACTGCCATCAGAATTCCTTTTAACTTTATAAACCCATTTACATCCCACAACATTAATACCAGACGGAGGAAGAACAAGAGACCATGTACCATTATGTTGCATGGCGTAGCGGCTGACCGGAGGCTGGCTACTGCATTGACCGGGGGGCACAAAGAGAGAGAGGGGCAGTGAGGCAGACAGGTGGCCGCGGCTGGCTAAGGGCGAAGTGAGGAGAGAGAGATGAGGTCGCGAGGTGGCTGGCTGGACGTGGTCGCGCGGAGGCGGGAAGACGGCGGTGCGAGGGTGGGGCGACAACCATTGGGTGGCGCGCACGCTGACGGACGCGGTCACTGGCCCCAGGCGCTCGCACGGCGGCGGAAAGGGCGTGGTGCTTGCCGCGTGGACGCACGCGGGCGAGAGCGGATCACCTCAGTCCCGGGGTGGAGGGAGAAGCCTTAGTCCCCAATCAGAGGCGGTCACATAGCCCCGCCACTTAAGAGACGGTTCAAGAACCGGTTCGGTGAACCGCTACTGAAAAGGGCTGAACCGCTACCGAGCCCTTACTAACTTGTTACCGACGGGTAGTGAGTTACAAAGGCGTCGGTAGCGGTTCAGCCCTTTTCGGTAGTGGTTCATGACTTTTAAGTTATGCTACTGAACCAGTTCGGTGAACCGCTACCGAAAAGGGCTGAACCGCTACCGACGACTTTGTAACTCACTACCCGGTTCTTAGTGGTTTAGCCCTTTTCGGTAGCGGTTTAGCCCTTTTCACCTACGGTTTAGCCCTTTTCGGTAGCGGTGAACCGCTTGTAAGGACTCGGTAGCGGTTTAGCCCTTTTCGGTAGCGGTTCACCTAACCGGTTCTTGAACCGCCACTTAAGTGGCGGGGGTATGTGGCCGTCTCTGATTGGGGACTGAGGTTTCTCCCTCCATCCCGGGACTGAGGTGATCCGCGCTCCACGCGGGCGACAAGCGGTGACTGCATGGCGCGCGCTCGGACGACCGGAGGCTGGCGACATCGTTGAGGAGGGGGGCACAGCACAATGAGGGAGAGGAACCACGAGACGGGCGGCAAGAGAGAGAGAGAGAGAGAGAGAGAGAGAGAGAGAGGCGCGGTACAACTCGGGTTCGAGGGAGAGAGACACGGCTGAGCGAGGGAGAGATCAGAAGGAGGTGACAGTTTAGGAAGATGGTTAGGATCAAGAGAGGGATAAGAAAACGGAAGGGGAGAGAGATTAAATAGATAGAGAGAGAAAATTAAGAAGAGGTTAAATAAATAATTAATACCAACTATAGATAAAATACAACGATCCAATAAACTAATAAGACATAATATAAATAAATAAAAACACTTACTTATCTATATAAACATCTTAAAAATAATATGAGCTCGTTTTCAAAACTCAAGTTCAATCACGATCCGACTTTTGTTTATTAAACTCAAATTCAAAATCATTTACTTATTTCAATCCTAAGTTTAAACTCAAACTGAATTTATATTTTATTTTTTAATAAATATTATGTTAAGTAGTTAATACTACTATTCAAGCAAATTTGTTCGTGAGTTTTACTGAGTCAAATATATATATATATACATACAGGTGGTAATTTATTTTACCAAGTCGCAGATCCGGCTTCCTCGATGGACCTCGTCGGCGCCTCCGCTCAACTTCCTGCGCGCTTTTCGACCTCCGTGAAGTAACCAGCAAGCTCGATGGTGTGCCTGTATAAATTCCCCCCATCATCGATCTCTTGTTTCAATCACACCCAGCTAGCTGTGTATAGCGGCTTCACGTTGTTAATTCACCGCCGGCCGCCAGCTGATCATCAGAGATCAAAATGGGCAAGCAGGCTGCTTTCTGCATCGTCGCCTTCCTCCTCCTGGCATGGACATCGGCACCATGCTCCGCCGTGGATGATTCTGACACCGCCAAGTGCTTTGAAGCCCTGATTGAGGTCCCCGGCTGCATCGCGTCCATCCTCGACCTGATCTTGAACGGCAGATTCGAGCCCAAAGGGCAGTGTTGCGCTGCCATCGCCGGCATGTTCGACTACTGCATCCCGAAGATCTTCATCCGGTTCCCACCCAAAGACCCCCATGCTGCCCAAAAAATTAAAGACGCCTGCGTCCTCACCAACTAGCCAGCTGCTACGTACGTAATAGGAACATATATATATATATACACGTGGTAGCACTGCTAGCTAGCTAGTATATGAAATAGAGTATGCATAGTCGACTACGTACAATCAGGATGTAGCTAGCTAGAGCAATTAATATTTTTGGTATTGGGTCATAATTCTATAGGTCGTAGTTAAGTTCCCTCTTCCTCAGAGTGGGGTTCTCTTTTCTTCTACCAAGAGATTCCTTTCTATTATGCATTATTGTCCGGACAAGTGCTCGTTGTCGTATGATTCTATTGGCAAAATAAAACAGAAGCATTTGCTTCTCAGTTCCCTTTGAAACGTCATGATCTGCTATGTTTGCTCTGGAGTTATCTTGAATTGTGGAAGATTTTTGCACACTTAGACAATAACGGATACAATTAATGTATGGCAAGCTAGCTCATCCACCATGGCTCTCTTCCTTGAATTGTTCCATCCATCCATCCCCCGTCACGTGTGTGTCACATAAAATCTAAAATCACATTATGCCCTTCTGCCCAAAAGGACACATACGCTTCGTTGTCGCACGGAGAAGTCTAGTAGTGAAGATTCATTCCAGTGTCGCGTTAAAAATATTTATTATATTAATTTGTCCATTGATTGTATCTTGTTTATAATTATAAAATATTATAAATTTCGAAATACATAACTATTATATCTAGTTTATATCTTGATTTATATCAAATATAAATTATTTATTGTATTGCGTTGTTTATATCTGATTCCAAAATTTAAATATAATACAATAATAACTTGTGATTATCATTCTTTTAGATTTATCGGAGATAAACTTATATTTTATCAAATTACAATCAAATTTCGATGTTCTTGAATAATTAATGAAACAACTAGTCTAATATTTTATTAGTTTATCTATACCTGATTTGGTATAGTTCTGTTCGAGTAAATTATAACAATAATAAATATTTGACTTTTGAAAATGTTCAATGATATTATTTATTTTATTGGGCCATTAAGAAGCTACCGAGCCGTCGTTGTCTCACTACCGAGCGTTTAAAAATACGCTACCGAGCGGTTGTCTGAAGCCGCGCTACCGAGTCGACGTTGTCTCACTACCGAGCGTTTATAAAACGCTACCGAACACTGACCGTCGCTACCGACGCCTGCAGTAGTCGCTACCGAGCGTCTAGACAAACGCTACCGACTTTGTGTGGCGCACTACCGAGACCTGAAATAGTCGCTGCCGAGTGGTTTGTCTCCCACCACCGAGTGTTGAAATCAGTGGTATACCGAAGTTCCACTGACCCGCTACCGAGCATTCGAATACCCAATACCGACGGGTATGTACTGAGCGTCGTGGGAGACCCTACCGCGTGACCGCCAACCGTCACCGAGTTCCAATAATAAAAATATTATTCTTTAAGCGTGTCTCAATCGGCGTCGAACAGGCATTAATGACTGAGGTGACGTTTCGGAAACGACGGCTTGACGCCGCTTCCCCACCGTCGACGGCCGTTCGACGACGTTCTCCTTCAGTGGCTCCGTCGGTCCATGGTGGCACATTACGCCACCTTCGACGTGGCGCGCTCCAGTTGGGGACTGCGGGAGTTCCCTCCACCCGGGAACTGAGGCGATCTGAACTCCACTCCTGGCGACAGCGTTGAGGAGGGGGGCGCGGCACAAGGAGGGAGAGGAACCGCGAGACGGGCGGCGATGGAGAGAGAGAGGGGGGGCACGGTACAACTAGGGTTCCAGTGAGAGAGACACGACTGAGTGAGGGAGAGATCAGAAGGAGGCGGCAATCTAGGAAGATGGTTAGGAGTAAGAGAGAGATAAAAAACGGAAGGAAAGAGAGATTAAATAGGAGAGAGAGGAAATTAAGAAGAGGTTAAATAAATAATTAATATTAACAATAAATAAAATACAATGATCCACTAAAATAATAAGACAAAATATAAATAAATAAAATATTTACTTTTCTATATAAACATCTTAAGAATAATATGAGCTCGTTTTCAAAACTCAAGTTCAATCATGATCCGAGTTTTGTTTATTAAACTCAAATTCAAAATCATTTACTTAGTTCAATCCTAAGTTTAAATTCAAATTGAATTTATATTTTATTTTTTAATAAATATTGTGTTAAGTAGTTAATACTACTATTCAAGAAAGTTTGTTCGTGAGTTTTACTGAGTCTAATATATATATATTTATTTATTTATTTATACTGGTGGTAATTTATTTTACCAAGTCGTAGATCCGGATTCCTCGATGGACCTAGTCGGCGCCTCCCCTCAACTTCCTGCGCGCTTTTCGACCTCCGTGAAGTAACCAGCAAGCTCGATGGTGTGCCTATATAAATTCCCCTCATCATCGATCTCTTGTTTCAATCACACCCAGCTAGCTATATAGCGGCTTCCCATTGTTCACCGCCCGCCGCATGCTGATCATCAGAGATCAAAATGGGCAAGCAGGCTGCTTTCTGCATCGTCGCCTTCCTCCTCCTGGCATGGACATCGGCACCATGCTCCGCCGTGGATGATTCTGACACCGCCAAGTGCTTTGAAGCCCTGATTGAGGTCCCCGGCTGCATCGCGTCCATCCTCGACCTGATCTTGAACGGCAGATTCGAGCCCAAAGGGCAGTGTTGCGCTGCCATCGCCGGCATGTTCGACTACTGCATCCCGAAGATCTTCATCCGGTTCCCGCCCAAAGACCCCCATGCTGCCCAAAAAATTAAAGACGCCTGCGTCCTCACCAACTAGCCAGCTGCTACGTACGTAATATGACCGTGATAGGAACATATATATATATATACGTGGTAGCACTGCTAGCTTGTATCTGAAATAGAGTATGCATGGTCAACTACGTACAATCAGGATGTAGCTAGCTAGAGCAATTAATATTTTTGATATTGGCTCATAATTCTATAGGTCGTAGTTAAATTCCCTCTTCCTCAGAGTGGTGTTCTCTTTTCTTCTACCGAGAGATTCCTTTCTATCATGTATTATTGTATGGACAAGTGCTCTCTGTCGTACGATTCTATTGGCAAAATAAAACAGAAGCATTTGCTTCTCAGTTCCCTTTGAAACGTCATGATCTGCTATGGTTGCTCTGGAGTTACCTTGAATTGTGGAATGTTTTTGCACACTTAGAAAACAATGGATATAGTTAATGTATGGCAAGCTTGATCGTCCACCATATATGGCTCTCTTCCTTAGAGTAAAAGAGCATTTTCTTCCGTTGAGATTCCTCCGACGGGTCTTCGGTACTGTTTGATTCATTCAACTTCATCAGTCATTCCTGTGAAACTAAACGAAACGACGAACTGCGCGTACAATTAAACCAAATACAAGCCAACTCATCTTTTAGAGATAATTTCATTTGGTTTGTTTATGAGAGTTACTTCCATTTTTATGGGTTGTTTATCTACTTGATTAATGTCGAAGAAGACGAATATATATACATGTGTATCTTCTTTGCTAAGTATATTTACAAACTTTTGAATATTGACTCAAACACCAAGTGTTGCACCCGAAACCTAATGTTAATACTTCGACGTCTCTTATCTTTGTTGAATGAATTGCAAGCCATTAGGTAGATGAATCTTATCTTAAACTCTCTTTGCACATTCTCAATTCATGTTCCTCCTAAATTTAAGTTATCAATATTCTGATGATCTCACTAATTAGTTAAATTACATCCTACCTAGTTAGCTTTTGACGACCTCATTGAGTAAATTTGATGGAGTAAGAGACGATGGCATATATACTTAAAAGACTTGATTGGTTAGAGTATCGAAAATAATATTATATTAGTATTAGTATTAATGTTTTTAGAAGTTGAAGTATGAATATCAAAATTGATACAAGTTAACACTCATATCGTATTACATGTTTTTTTTACTGAAAATTTTAAAATTGAAATTATCAACTAAACATTTTTAAGTGATTATAAGGGTTTTTGGGAGCTACCACAAGATGCATATATATAGGCAGCCATAACCTGGATTGAAAGAACGCTAAGCAGTTATTTGTTATTAGGATAATTTAGAAATATATCTAGTTTATCCTCAAAATTTAGTGGATAAACCAGAGTTGTCCCCAAAATTTTATGGTGCCTAACAGGCACTAAATGTTGCTTGGAGTGAAGAGCTATATATCAACTATACGATGTCCATTACCATCTCTCCCATTTGCTTAATTCGTCCTCTAGGACGAACGAGACTTATTGTCTATCCTAATCAATCACTTAAGATATCCTTGAATTAAAGAGTTACTCTAAATGTAGTAATTGAAAATTTTATTTCGAGAAAATTAACATCAGCCCAACCCTTACTAGGCACTTTGACAGAAAACCCGATGTCAAGAAACGTTTGACCCGATGTCAGTTAATTTTTATAACTTCTGCCTCACTATCTACGGAAGTAATGTTAAAATTTTCTCAATTGATGCATTTTGTGATATCCTAAAATCAATAAAAAATCATCACCGCCTCTCTCAAACCACCTTATAGGGTGTTTGGTTACGTTTTTTTTCTTCTCTTTGATCTAAATTTTAAAAATAAAAGAGATAAGGTGTTTGGTTGCACCTTTTAACTACTGTCTCATTTTTAAAAGTGAGATACGCTATGTACATAATCTCTTCTAAAATAAAAACAAGGCAGGAGTTGTTTTATTTTTGAGATAGACGTGGAGGCAGGACGTGGGAGGCGAGACGTGCGCGCGCGCGCGGGGAGGGGGGGGCGCTGGCCACCGGCGGAGGGAGTGGGGGCTTCGTTGGCGAAGGGAGCACCGCGGCGGGGGAGGGCCGCTGGCGGGGGGAGCACCGCGGAGGGGAGGGCTGCCGGCCGGGGGGCGCTGGCCACCGGCGGAGGGAGTGGGGGGCTTCGTTGGCGAAGGGAGCACCGTGGCGGGGGGGAGGGCCGCTGGCGGGGGGAGCACCGCGGAGGGGAGGGCTGCTGGCTGGGGGAGGGGGGCGCTGGCCACCGGCGGAGGGAGCGGGGGGCTTCGTGGGCGCCGCCACGGGGGGGGTGCTATTTCGCTGGCCGACGACGACGCGACCTTTTGCCCGCCGCCGCCGGAGGAGCGCCGCCGCCGCAGAGGGGAGGGAGCCAGATGACACTACGGGGGAGCCTTCGCGTAGTTGTAGGTTTTCTCTACGAAGGGAGTCCGAGAAAATTTTGCAGAGTCACTGATCATAACCAAACACTACTGTCTAATTTTTAAAAATTATGATGATTTTTCCAAACACCAAATAATTAGTTTGTTTTGATTTTAAAAATAAAATAGAAAAGTCGAATAAATTTGATTTCAAAAACAAAGTTATCTTAAAATTAAAAACGTTACCAAACACCCTATTAGCCCCCACTGCCCCCATCATTTTAATTTTTTATTTTTTATTCTTTCCTCCACAGTGTGTTCGAATCACCACGGTGCTCGAATGAAGGAAGTAGTTTCAGTCTTCAATGAAAAATGGCCAGAATTCCAGTCACTTAAGTAGCAATTCAAATATCAAGTTCAGTGAACCACTACCAAAAAAAGTTGAACCATTATGGATGTCTTATTAACTCGTTATCTATCAGTAGCGAGTTGTATTAAATTTGGTAGTGGATTAGAAAGGCATTGGTAACAATTCAGTAATGATTCACTGACTTATTAACTAGCTACCGACCAGATTCAACCGTTACTAATTCATACGAATTAACTAGCTATTCACCACTGTCGATTGGACCAAAAAAAAACACTACCGACAAGGTTCACTACCTTCTTCTCTCTCTCCTCTTGTGCTTGATGCCAGCCACAACCTCGGTCAGCCACCTACACCTTGCTCTATCCAGCTCTGCCTTGGCCCCTCTTTCGCTCGCCACCTTCAGCTGCCACCCTGCGTGCGTCCCTGCGGTGCACCCCCTGCATAGGCTCGCCATGCGAAAGCTGCACGCAGCTGTCCGCAGCCGTGTGCCCACAACCTGTGCCTAGGGGTGTCAACGGGCTGGGCTGGGCCAGGCTCAAAGTCGGCCCAATCGAAACCTGATCCAAACTATAATGGGTTGACCCAACCCGACCCGTATTATGTTTTCACCCGACTTTACCCGGCCCACATAAAATATAAATTTGGCCCGGCCCGATCATTCAAACATATTATAATGTATATTTATATATCATAATTTTTAAATTTGAAAACATCAAACCTAATGGTGGTCTCCAGATTTATAATAAAAAACACTACCAATTAAAAATAAAAATTAATTAATTAATTTAATTATCAAAAAATTAAAATTATAAGATGTTAAGAGAAGATTTCAAAATATTGACTTGACTTACATAAAAATTAATAAATTCATGATTTATGTTAAATAATTTTGTCTTTATCAAAAATTATGACATATGAAATCATAAAAAATAATTAAAAAAAGATTCTAAATTTAGTAAATCAACTATTAACATTTATAATTTGTTTTTGTATATTTTAATATATATAATAAATATTTCAAAAAATATTTTAATTTTTTGTCTAAATAGAAGTTAAAATAAAATTATAATATCATATGTTTGATTTGAACGTAATCCAGCACTAATATATTTTAACAAAAAAATTTAATAAGAATTAAAATCAAAATATGTCAACCAATATATCAACATAAAGAAAATAAATATATCATAATTTTTATATTTTAAAATTTATTTTTACATATTTTTATAATATTAAATATATCAATCAAGCATTATCCAACTTATAATCTCATCCATATCAAATTAGGATAATACACAAAATATCTTAAATACTTCGCGACGAAACGTGAAGAGAAGTGTGAACAGCAGTCGACCCATCTATTCACAGGTGAATTCAACGAGTTTTCCTCGGCCCGAACAGCAACCCATGCGAAACTCGCGAGCCTGCTCTGCTAACCCGAAACTTGATTTACCGTTGGCCCGGCCCGATGGCCCACAGGCTGAGCAAGGGAGAGAGACGCGGCTGAGCAAGGGAGAGAACAGAAGGAGGCGACTGTTCAGGAGGATGGTTAGGAAAGAGAGGGATAAACAACGGAAGGGGAGAGAGATTAAATAGAAGAGAGAAAGAGAAAATTAAGAAGAGATTAAATAAATAATTAATATTAACCATAAATAAAATACGACGATCCACTAAACTAATAAGACATAATAAAAATAAATAAAAATATTTTCTTATCCATTTAAACATCTTAAAAATAATATGAGCTCATTTTCAAAACTCAAGTTCAATCACGATCTGAGTTTTGTTTATTAAACTCAAATTCAAAATTATTTACTTAGTTCAATCCTAAATTTAAACTCAAACTGAATTTATATTTTATTTTTTTAATAAATATTGAGTTAAGTAGTTAATACTACTATTCAAGCAAGTTTGTTTGTGAGTTTTACTGAGTCTAATACATATATATAGGTGGTAATTTATTTTACCAAGTCGTAGATCCGGCTTCCTCGATGGACCTCGTCGGCGCCTCCGCTCAACTTCCTGCCCGCTTTTCGACCTCCGTGAAGTCACCCGCAAGCTCGATGGTGTGCCTGTATAAATTCCCCCCATCATCGATCTCTTGTTTCAATCACACCCAGCTAGCTGTATAAAGAGCGGCTTCCCGTTGTTAATTCACCGCCCGCCGCCAGCTGATCATCAGAGATCAAAATGGGCAAGCAACAGGCTGCTTTCTGCATCGTCGCCTTCCTCCTCCTGGCATGGACATCGGCACCATGCTCCGCCGTGGCTGATTCTTCCGCCGATAAGTGCTTTAAAGCCCTGATGGAGGTCCCCGGCTGCATCGCGTCCATCCTCGACCTGATCTTCCACGACAAGTTCAACCCCACCCGGCAGTGTTGCGCTGCCATCACCGGCATGTACGAGTTCTGCATCCCGAAGATCTTCATCCGGTTCCCGCCCAAAGACCCCCAGGCTGCCCAAAAAATTAAAGACGTCTGCGTCCTCACCAACTAGCCAGCTGCTACGTACGCAATATAACCGTGATAGGAACATATATATATACGTGGTAGCACTGCTAGCTAGCTAGTATCTGAAATAGAGTATGCATAGTCGACTACGTACAATCAGGATGTAGCTAGCTAGAGCAATTAATATTTTTGGTATTGGGTCATAATTCGATAGGTCGTAGTTAAATTCCCTCTTCCTCAGAGTGGGGTTCTCTTTTCTTCTACCGAGAGATTCCTTTCTATCATGCATTATTGTCTGGACAAGTGCTCGCTGTCGTATGATTCTATTGGCAAAATAAAACAGAAACATTTGCTTCTCAGTTCCTTTTGAAACGTCATGATCTGCTATGTTTGCTCTGGAGTTACCTTGAATTGTGGAAGGTTTTTGCACACTTAGACAATAATGAATATAATTAATGTATGGCAAGCTAGCTCGTCCACCATATATGGATCTCTTCCTTAGAGTCAAAGAGCGTTTTCTTCCGTTGAGATTCCTCTGACGGGTCTTCGGTACTGTTTGATTCATTCAACTTCATCAGTCATTCCTGCGAAACTAAACGAAACGATGAACCGCACGTACAATTAAACCAAATACAAGCCATCTCATCTTTTAGAGATAATTTCATTCGGTTTGTTTCCGAGGTTTACCTCCATTTTTTTCGGTTGTGTATCTGCTTGATTAATGCCGAAGAAGACGAATATATATACATGCGTATCTTCTTTGCTAAGTAAATTTACAAAGTTTTGAATGTTGACTCAAATGCCAAGTGTTGCACCCGAAACATAATGTTAATATTTTGATGTCTCTATTGTGTTGTCACGCCTTGCAGGCCATGAGTGCAATCTATTTTTGAAAGTGGGAATACCACAATACATTTATAAGACAGGCACAAAAGAGAGGACCTCCAACGAACATGATCTCTGCTTCGATAAAATCTTGTTGAAAAAATCTCGGGAAGAAATAAGTTTGCATTTGAACTATTTGGTGGACTGCCCTACGTTTAGTATGTCTATGGAATATGATTGTGTTCTATATAATATGGGTGGGTAAAAAAAGGCAACAATGAAGTCAATCTTCTCTCGTATCTCATAGTTGAATATTATATCTGCTTATTTGCAAATTATAGACGATTAAAGTATTTGTGAATGGTTTTGTGCTATTTGTCAAGAAGTAGTTAGCAATTGGTTGATTATTAGTTAATGATCATGCAATAAGTTGTTTGATAAATACTGAGTTGAGGTCTTCATGTCGTGTCGTTCTTATATGGGGTGTTTGGTTGCATGATAATTGAGGTTTTTATTTTAATTTTTAAAAATTGTAAGAAAACTTGTTAAAAGAGGTGTTTGACAACCATGACAATTTTATGTTTTGAAAGTGATTTTCTTCTTAAACAAAAAAAGAGGGCCTCACCTCTTTCTTTTTTCTTGTGGTCCCCCACTTTATTTGGTCATGTGCGGTGGTTACTCTTTTTTGTAATCACATCCCTCCAAACATGATAATTTTATGTCATGAGTTGGTTTACTTTTTATTTTAATACAATTTTTTATCATGAAAGTGTACAAAAAATTATCATGCAATAGGGTGTTTGGTTACAATTTTTTAACTTCCTTCTATCTTATTTTTAAAAATAAAGAAGATGTCATGTTTGGTTAGATTCTTTTAATGTTCCTTCTCTTTTGAAATCAGTTTCACTCCTTTGCAAATTTTATTTTCAAAAGTATAGTTGTCTTAAAATTAAAAATGTTACCAAACACCCTGTTAGGCACACAGAATGGCCGACCCCGCCTGGTCAGTTTTTATCCCAATTGCTCTGTTCAGGATCTAAAATGTCCGACTTGGTCGAACCCAGCCTGACCCTTGCTACCCGGGTGGCCAACATAGCCGCACCTTTATATTTTGCCCCCAAGGCCCGTTGGGGACCTATATAAAGAATCTCAAGGGGTCTTCTTACTTACCCACACCCTCTTCCTATTCTCTATACATTTCTTTCAAAAACACTATCTAGGAATTTAGTTGTTCTATCTCTAAAGTTATTTAAGATTCTCAATTTTTCAAAATGTTTCATCTGGGCATTTTTTAACTGATTGCTTTACTAATTTTTTATACTAAGTTTATTTTTAATTATTCTATATAATTTGTCAAAAATATCTTCTTGAGTGGTGACACCTAAATCAACTGTTCGAGACTAAATGATCTGCTCGAAGTTAGCTGTTTGGTTCTGCTCAAAGCGGTCCGGCGGTCCCCTTCGGCAAACCCTCGCCGGCGGTTCCCCCTGTCCGGCGGCCCCTTCGGCAACCCGCGCCGGCGAACCCCCCCGTCCGGCGGCACCCCCGTCCGGCGGTCCCCTTTGGCAAACCCTCGCCGGCGGTTCCCCGTCCGGCGGCCCTCACCGGCGGCTTCCCCGTCCGGCGGCCCCCTTCGGCAAACCCTCGCCGGCGGTTCCCCGTCCGGCGGCCCTCACCGGCGGCTTCCCCGTCCGGCGGCCCCCTTCGGCAAACCCTCGCCGACGGTTCCCACTGTTCGGCGGCCCCTTCAGCAACCCCGCGCCGGCATAGATCCCCCGTCCGGTGGCCCCCTTCGGCAAACCCTCGCCGGCGGTTCCCCCTGTTCGGCGGCCCCTTCAGCAACCCCGCTCCGGCATAGATCCCCCGTCCGGCGGCCCCCTTCGGCAAACCCTCGCCGGCGGTTCCCCCTGTCCGGCGGCCCTTTCGGCAACCCTACGCCGGCGATCTCCCCCATCCGGCGGCCATCGTCTGGCGGATCCCTCACCGGCGGCTCTCCTTTCGGCAGACCCGACAGAAGGAGGACCAGGGGTGGTCCGGCAGCCCCTTCGGCAAACTCTCGCCGGAGGATCCCTCGCCGGCGGCCCCTGTCCGGCGGTCTCTTCGGTAAACCCTTGCCGGTTGCATCCGGCGCTTGAAGGCTCTCCTCCAGAACTCTTGTTGAGCATCTTCATCTTACGCCCCATTTTTACCTAATCCTTAAGAGTTAAGAGTCTCTTTACTTTTCGTCTTCGTTATACTGAGTAGTTTCTGTTTACTATTTTGTAGTTGTTTTGTTTTGGGAGGGAGGATATCCTCCCTCCCACACTCCCTTTCTAGCGCTCTACCTAAAAATGTTTTTTAGGTCTTTGTCTCTTTTTGTTGCGCTAGAAATGTGGAGTCCGGCTTATATATGTAGGCGTGTTTTGTTTGGTGTCATGTGGTCTTGTTTTTTAAAGGTTTCTTTTCTGGTTCTCTTCATGGCCACTCACTTTATCTCGAGACCGAGAGTTTGGGCGATATCCACACTTTACTGGTGTGATCATCGGGTCTCATGGCAGTTGTCAAACTCCTTTTATGAAGTTTTTTTATCTGCTGTTCTACCCTACAAACATCTCTGTGTGTTGGTCGATTTGTGGCTACCTTTGAGTTCCTTCGAAAAGATACTTTCGTATCGAACTTTACTTTTTCTTAGGTTGTTTGTGTGTTACTTGTGGTTTAAGTTTAGTGTTGTATTATCATCTTTGTACTCTTTCATGTTTTGAATATATATATGGTCTTGTTTGTTCAAAAAAAAAAAGAGACTAAATGATCTGATTTGGTCACATTCTAACTAGATTGACATGGCAACAAAAAAAAGTGGGAACGTCAATATTGTCAAGAGTTTCATTGTGATAAAAATTTATATAAAATTTTAGAAAAACAAATCAGTCATAATTTTAACTATAGTCATAAGAAAAACAATCAAATAGTACCGAAGAAGACGAATACATATATCGAAATATTATAATTTTATTTTAACTTCTATTTAGACAAAAAATTAAAATATTTTTTGAAATATTCATTATATATATTAAATAATAGAAAAACAAACTATAAATGTTAATAGTTGATTTACTAAATTTAGAATCTTTTTTTAATTTTTTTATAATTTCATATGTCATAATTTTTGATAAAGACAAAGTTATCTAATATAAATCATGAATTTATTAATTTTTATGTAAGTCAAATCAATATTTTGAAATCTTCTGTTGGCATCTTATAATTATAATTTTTTGATAATTAAATTATTTAATTAATTTTACATTTTTAATTGGTAATGTTTTTATTATAAATCTGGAGACCACCGTTAGGTTTGATGTTTTAAAATTTAAAAATCATGATATATAAATATACATTATAATATGTTTGAACGATCGGGCCAGGCCAAATTTATATTTTATGTGGGCCGGGTAAGGTCGGGTGAAAACATAATACGGGCCGAGTTGGGCCAACCCATTATATTTTGGATAAAGCTTTGATTAGGCCGACTTTGAGCCTGGCCCGGTCCAGCCCGTTGACACCCCTAGGCACAGGTTGTGGGCACACAGGCTGCGGACAGCTGCGTGTAGGGATGTCAATGGTTACCGATTATCCGATTATCCGACCCGTTCGTTAGTTAACGAACAGTTAATGGATAGTTAAAATTTTTCGAATAAGCTATCCGCGTTCGTTTACCGAATAACCGTTATCTTAGCGGATGCGGTCATGGATACACCATAGACCGAACCCGCAAACCGTTATCTGTATTCGTTAATTAATATATAATACAATAACTCACAATTTATAACATCTAAGCATATATATGTCCTATCTAGAAAATTTTATTATCCTTAACTCACCGGTTCACCCTCCTTCTTAAGACCTTAACATTGGACAAATCTTGTCCTGACGTCCTCTTCCGCTTCTTGATGGTGCAATCCACGTACACACTTTTGCTGCAAATCGACTATCTCATGTTTTATGTTAGACATGTATTATTTTGGATATGTAATTAAGAATTTTTTCTATCTCATATTTTATGTTGCACATCTAATTATTTACCAAAGATTAAAAAATTATTGTTACTATATACTTGTAAATTATTTTTTGTATCTCATGTTTTGTGTTAGATATATAATTAAGAATTTTCTTTTTGTTCATTACTATAAATAGATGTTTTAATTGTAATATATATTTTTATGTGTGTTTTTATCGGTAAAATTACCTTTAGTTCTTTATTTTGCTTGGTTGTGTCATACACATATTATCTCTTTATATATTCGATAACCGTCTGTTATCCGACCGTACACCGTTTTTAAGCGGATAGAACAATGCGGTTCGCGGATACACCCGATACCGATAGTTAACGAACAGCAAGCAGATACACCTATTTCTTATAGGATACGGATACGAAAAATACTATTATTCGACCCGTATCCGACCCGTTGACATCCCTAGCTGCGTGCAGCTTTTGCATGGCGAGCCTATGCAGGGGCTGCACCGCAGGGACGCACGTAGGGTGGCAGCTGAAGGCAGCGAGCGAAAGAGGGACCAAGGCAGAGCTGGAAAGAGTAAGGCGTAGGTGGCTGACCGAGGTTGTGGCTGGCATCAAGCACAAGAGGAGAGAGAGAGAAGAAGGCAGTGAACCTTGTCGGTAGTGTTATTTTTGGTCCAATCGGCAGTGGTGAGTAGCTAGTTCGTAATGAGTTAGTGACGGTTGAATCTTGTCGGTAGCGAGTTAATAAGTCAGTGAATTATTACTGAACTGTTAGTGAAACCTTTCTAACGCACTACCAAATTTAATACAACTTGATACCGATGGATAGCGAGTTAATAAGACATCGATAATGGTTCAACTTTTTTCGGTAGTGTTTCACTGAACTTGATATTTGAATTGCCACTTAAGTGATTGAAATTGTGATCATTTTTCATTGAAGACTGAAACTACTCCCTTCACTCGAGCACCAAGGTGATTCGAACGTACTGTGGAGGGAAGAATAAAAAATAAAAAATAAAAATGAAAATGATGGGGGGAGGGGGCTAAGGTGGTTCGAGAGAGGCGGTGATGATTTTTGATTGATTTTGAGATATCACAAAATGCATCAATTGAGAAAATTTTAACATTGCTTCCGTAGATATAGTGGGGTAGAAGTTATGAAAATTACAAAGATAGGATCTTTTGTCAAACGTTTCTTGACATCGAGTTTTCTGTCAAAGTGCCTAGTAAGGGTTGGGCCGATGTTAATTTTCTCAAAATAAAATCTTCAATTACTACATTTAGAGTAACTCTTTAATTCAAGGATATCTTAAGTGATTAAATTAGGATATACAAGAAGTCTCGTTCGTCCTAGAGGACGAATTAAGCAAATGGGAGAGATGGTAATGGACATCATATAGTTGATATATAGCTCTTCACTCTGAGTGACATTTAGTGCTTGTTTGGCACTATAAAATTTTGGGGACAAATTTGGTTTACTCACTAAATTTTGAGGATAAACTAGATTTATTTCTAAGTTATCCCAATAACAAATAACTGCTTAGCGTTCTTTCGATCCAAGTTATGGCCGTATGCATCTTGTGATAGCTCCCAAAAACTCTTATAATCACTTAAAATGTTTAGTTGATAGTATCAATTTTAAAATTTTCAGTAAAAGCAAAGCATGTAATACTATATGAGTGTTAACTTGTATCAATTTTGATATTCATATTTCAATTTCTAAAAACATTAATACTAATAATAATATAATATTTTTTTTGATACTCTAACTAATCAAGTCTTTTAAGTATATATTGCATCTTCTCTTGCTCCATCGAATTTACTCAATGAGGTCGTCAGAAGCTAGCTAGGTAGGTTGTAATTAAGTTACGTAATTAATGAAATCCTCAGAATATTGACAAGTTAAGTTTAGAAGGAACATGAATTGAGAATGTGCAAAGAGAGTTTAAGATAAGATTCATCTACCTAATGGCTTGCAATTCATTCAACAAAGATAGGAGACGTTGAAGTATTAACATTAGGTTTCGGGTGCAACACTTGGCGTTTGAGTCAACATTCAAAACTTTGTAAATTTACTTGGTAAAGAAGATATACATGTGTATATATTCGTCTTCTCTGGAATTAATCAAGTAGATAAACAATTGTAAAAAATGGAGGTAAGCCTTAGAAACAAACCAAATGAAATTATCTTTAAAAGATGATCAGTTGGCTTGTATTTGGTTTGTACGCACGGTTCGTCGTTTCATTTAGTTTCACTGGAACGACTGATGAAGTTGAATGAATCAAACAGTGCCGAAGACCCGTCGGAGGAATCTCAACAGAAGAAAATGCTCTTTGACCCTAAGGAAGAGAGCCATGGTGTGGACGTCTAGCTAGCTAGCCATATATTAATTATATCTATAATTGTCTCAGTGTGCAAAAATCTTCCATAATTCAAGAGGTAACTTCAGAGCAGACATAACAGATCATGACGTTTCAAAAGGAACTGAGAAACAAATGCTTCTATTTTATTTTGCCAATAGAATCATACCACAGTGAGCACTTGTCCATACAATAATGCGTGATAGAAAGAAATCTCTCAATAGAAGAAAAGAGAACCCCGCTCTCAGAAAGAGGGAACTTAACTACGACCTATCGAATTATGAGCCAATACCAAAAATATTAATTGCTCTAGCTAGCTACATCCTGATTGTACGTAGTCGACTATGCATACTCTATTTCAGATACTAACTAGCTAGTAGTGCTACCACGTGTGTGTATATATATATATATATATATATGTTCCTATCGCGGTCATATTACGTAGCAGCTGGCTAGTTGGTGAGGGGGCAGATGTCTTTGATTTTTTGGGCAGCTTGGGGGTCTTTGGGCGGGAACCGGATGAATATCACCGGGATGCAGAACTCGTACACGCCGGTGATGGCAGCGCAACACTGCGGGGTGGGGTTGAACTTGTCGTGGAAGATCAGGTCGAGGATGGACGCGATGCAGCCGGGGACCTCCGTTAGGGCTTTAAAGCACTTGGCGGCGGAAGAATCAACAGCGGCGGAAGAATCAACAGCGGCGGAGCATGGTGCCGATGTCCATGACAGGAGGAGGAAGGCGACGACGCAGAAAGCAGCCTGCTTGCCCATTTTGATCTCTGATGATCAGCTGGCGGCCGGCGGTGAATTAACAACGGGAAGCCGCTGGAGTTTTTTTTTAAAATAGCACACTTTTTTTTTTATTTTAAAAGTAGCACAGTAAAAGTTTTAATTGAGAATCTAACACAGTTTGGTCAAAATCGGGTTTTGAAAACTCGATTTTAGGCCCTGATACGCGCCCCACTTGATTACGAGGGCTAATGAGAATTAGTTAAAATCGGGTTATACTTTAGCGATTTAAAAATCGGGTTTATGAAACCCGATTTTCATTCACACCGGTGCGCCTTCCGCGCCCTGCTAAAATCGGGTTTATGAAACCCGACATTGGGAACGAACGCCGGCCCCCCTCTACGGCCTGCTAAAGTCGAGTTTCCAAAATCGATTTTCGGACGAGAACCCTTTCTCCCTCGCTCTACTCTTCTTAAAATCGAGTTTTAGAAACTCGATTTTCAAACGAACGTTTGCGCCCTCTCGCTGAAAAAATCGAGTTTCCCAAACTCGATTTTCGAACGAACCCTTTTTCCGTTCTGTCTTCGAGAAAATCGAGTTTCTAAAACTCGATTTTCGCAGAACCCTTTTCCTTTGCACAGGTCTGTGTAACGTAACATGTCCGGCAAATGCGGAAACACTTTTGTTTAAAAGTTTGCTCTATCACAAATCATTTATCCTCATGTAACTTGACTTGATTTCAAATTGGAAATATAGCATCCTTCTCATACAAGCCATTCATTTTCATAAAATCACATTTTCATACAACCTGTTTAAACTTTGCTCTATCACAAACCATTCATTTTCATACAACCACATACACCCGCATGCACAAGTGTCTTCCCGAAAGAAACAAAAAAATACAACGGAATCTCATACACCATTGATCATTTACAAACATAGAAGAGATTATATATAAAGATAATTCCAAGCACTATCATTCTTTTACAACGCAAACATAAAACATACTATATCTAAAGAACAAGGTCACCACAATGATACATATATATTACCCTCTCCTTCACATGAAAAAAAAAACTGAAATCACCCTCTCCTTCCTCTCCTTGGACGAGTCTTCCTCCTAACAGGTCTTTCTTCATCTTCTTCAGGAGGAGATAATTCTAATCTACTCGGAGAAACATCACTTGTTATGTTTTCTCCATGTCGAGTCGGGCGGACAGGCGCCGATGGAGTAATGTTGTCAATAACTTGTGATTGTTGTGTTCCATGTTGTGCACCCGTCGGAGTAATCATGGAGGGATGACGTACTCGTCTCCACATATAAGTCGAAAGTCCCGCACCCGAAGGACCGGCACCCGAAGGACCGGCACTCGAAGGTCCGGCACAAACTTGTCCACTCCAAGCAAACGGACGTTCGAGCCATTCTCCTGATGAAGAACACCTTGGCATCGTCATACGGAGCTTTTCGTGCATTTCTCGTTGCAAATCCAAAATGTCTTCTCTTGTTTGCTCAAGCTCACCGACATGACTGGAGACGAGCATGCGTTGAATCTCATGGTGCGTACGAAGCTGGCATAAAAAAATTACAACACGAACAAATATCTTTCATGTTGAATATAAAAAGAAAAAATTGAGCTCAAAAATATCTAATCTTACCATTTCTCTTTCCACGGGACCTCTCGGATAGTACTGCTCGGGAGGCTGAGGAGCATCCTGAACAAGATATGGAATGGTGTGTTCCATATACCATTGGTCATACCGTTGTGTTTGCTCCGCAATATCCACCTCGTCATCAGAATAATCATATGTATGATCCGCCCGTTCATTCCACCCTCTAATATAGTAAGCATATACAATACTCCAATCAGTCAGATAACGACCACCCCCACCTTTCCGGTCATATTTCTTCCTATTATGCGGTGTTCTTTGAATGCGGCCAAAGCTGTCTAAGCACCCGTTACGGAGCATGTACCTCCATCACGGAACAACAAAGAAGTGGAACCGAAGCAAGCCATAGTGCGGTATTCTTTACAGCCCCTTCAGGTACGAATTCCAGAATTTGGTTGGTATACGGTTGCCAAGTAATCTATACAATAGAAACACACAAAATCATATCGATACAGAGTTCAAAATAAATGATAAAGAAGTTTTTGAAAACATGACAGTATACTTACTTGGCTATCCTCCTCGGTATCAAGCTCATTCTGTAAAAAATAAGAGTAAACCTATGTTGTTTTTCGATTGGGTTGTGGGTTCCACCTGTAAAAATTATATATTATCATCAATACGAGATTAATCAACAATGATAAAAGACAAGTCTATGGATATGGTCCAAACATCGTTAATAAATATACCGGTATCCAAGAGGGCGTCTTTCTCCACCAACCGGGAGTGGCAAATGAGGTCGACCAACATGGATATGCTCCCACGACCATATCTAAGCAAAGAAGAAATGTCAATTACATAATACAAAAG
Organism: Cryptocoryne crispatula var. balansae; assembly: GCA_036172225.1. NCBI lineage: Eukaryota > Viridiplantae > Streptophyta > Magnoliopsida > Alismatales > Araceae > Cryptocoryne > Cryptocoryne crispatula. The sequence goes on along the minus strand of CM069929.1, from coordinate 7,488,163 downwards.
TTAACATAACAACTTAATTTTTCATGGTTAAGTACGTACTTGCAATAAGTGAAGACATCCACCTATTCGGTTCCGTTTCATAGCCGTAGCCCCACATAACTGACGGTACAAATAGCCGAGCACCGCACTACCCCACGATAACCTGCCGCACTCCTCAATATCCTCCATAAAAAATAAATATTGCATGTGGACTTCCGTTCCGGAGGTGTCCGGTAAAAGAAGAGTGCCAATGTACATAAGTATAAGAGCCCTAGTATGATATAAACATGTTAAGCGGGACTCGTCATCCTCATTAGTCGGTAACTCTGCCGCCCTTTGGTGTATATGTGTATGGGTCCCAATTGACTGACCCCAGAGCAGTCATGACATGTTTACATGGAAAATGTCTAAGCATAGGTTCGCAACAAGTACATGTAGCTGACTCACGATCAACGTCAACCCGGAATACATGGCCATATGCATCGTTTAAATCCCACTCACCAACATTGACACGGGCTTGGATGATTATCTCACGACTTTTTTCTTTCATTTCTAGCATTTTTTTCTCAAATTTAGGGGTCAACTGTGTTTCCAAATTCATGCCGCATGCACGACGTTGAAAAAACATAAGCCTTAACCGGTGATATGTCATGTGTACCAGAGCATGAATCGGTAAACCTCTTGCAATTTTCGAACACTATTAAAACATTACGAGTAATTAGTTGTCATGATTCCAAATATTTTACCATCGATGTCGAATGCTAGAGCCCATTACTGGATTAACTTGTAATAACCATTCAAATGCATCTGGACAACGCAATTGTATGTCCTCCATCCGCTTGTTGAAATCCAAACTATTAGAAGCCATGCACACATTGTACATCCTTGAATAGATCTTTTCCGGTGAAATGTGCTTGAAAATTTTGTCGATAGTGTCGAAGACAATATCGGTGGAAACCAAAGGAAACCAACGTTCTATTACATTCTTAATACTAGCATGTCTATCAGATATGATACAGAGTTCATGCCGTCTTTCTGTTATAGATGGAATGTGATGCAGCATTTGTTGAAAAAACCATGACCATGATCGATCATTCTCACTGTTTACAACTGCAAATGCAACCGGAAATAAGCCTTGATCGGCATCAACACCACAAGCAACTAGAAGTGTTCCCCGATATTTTCCATGAAGAAAAGTACCATCAACACTTAAAACTGGACGACATGAGCGCCAACCTTCAATGCATGGCATGAAACTCCAAAAGAAAAATAACAATTTTTGACTATCACTCTCACACAAATATGTATATATTGTCCCTGGCATGGTCATCTTAAGCACTTCCATGTATCTTAAGAGATGAGTGTAAGAACTCTCCCAATCACCAAACAACTTTTTAAAAGCTTTTCTTCGAGCATTCCAAGCCTTGTAATAGGATGGTCTTAAGGAATATTTTACTTGAACCATATCCATGATATCTTTTGGTCGGATATCTAAACGTGAACGAACAATAGGCATAATTACATGACAAATTGTGGTGCATGTTAATTGCCTATGGGACATGTTACAAACAGAGTGTTACAAGTGTGGTTATTTTCAAAACTCATAATTTTCCATAACCCTCCAACCCGAGTGCTAACAGAAGCATGTAGTCTCCACTTACACCCTTCACCTCTCGACGGACAAATCAATGTGAGCTTCGACTTTGTTGATCTATCTGTTCGGTGTTGTGTGTTACGTTTCAATGCCCAAGTAGCAACGGCACATTGTATAACGTCTTCTTTACATACGAATACATCTCCCACCGAAAGATCGTCAACATTTTCTCCTTCACCCCTTACTATAGTTGTGTCTTCCCCTCCAACATCTTCTTCATCACTTTCAATGAAAATATTACTTGCGACGGCATTATTAATCCAAGTTATATCTTCGCCGTCATGGAATGCATCAACCGCCAAGACACTACTAACCATCTCATTCGGTAGTTCATCGTTGTCACTTGATGAATCCTCAACTTCATCATTCTCATCATCTTCATCATGAGCTTCATTTTGCTCATTCATATTACTACGAACTTGAGATAACAATTGTGTCATGGTCGGTTGATTATAAGTGTGTGGAATCCATGTACTACATCCAACCTCAGATGACATGACCAGACATTCTTTTACAACGTATAGTACGATGTCATCGACTTCAAGACATCTCGTTAAGAATACTTTAGTAGAGTTGTCATCCACAACATTATTCACACCATCAAAATAATTATATAATAACTTCAGAGTTATTGATCTTGAGTCACACCCAATTGCCTCAAATATGTAACTCTTCAAATCTTCGTGTCTACATCCTTCCAATATCTTGATGTTACGTTCATAACCACCATAGTAATAAGCGTAATCATTACTTATAGAAAGCATTCCATCAAACATTAGTCGGACATTGATTACCCTCGATGCCATGTGTTTGTTATGTTGACACTAACCTGAAATACGAACTTGGCAAGATCACATATCGGAATGGACAAATACATGAGGTTTTAGAGATACGGCCGAATTAATCCAATATGTCACGAAGATCAAATTGATCCGGCCGACCGATCAGGATCAGAATCGGCCGATTCCTGGATCGGATCGGCCATTGGGGATCCGATTCTTGGCAGAAGGATCGATCCGGAAAAAACCTCCGGCAAAATCGATCGGAATCAGCCGGATCAGTCAGAATCGGATCGGCCGAATCGGTCACGAACAAAATTGAATCGTTTTTCTTCATTTTTTGCTATTCCAATCGGATCGACCATGATCCGCCAGAATTGGTCCGAATCGACCGGAATCGGTCCACAATCGGACCGGCACTCGGGATCGGATGGTTTTTTTTTTTTGCTTTTTTCGCTTACCGATTATGGATCGATTTTCTTCCATTTGATTGGTCGGAATTGGTCCGATTGGATCGGATCGATCCCAATTCCGATTCTAATCCCACGATCCTTAATCGTATCCAATGCTAAATTAATTTGTGCCCAACGATCAAAACATAAAAAAACCAACATCCTATGACAATAAATTATGATAAGGATAAACCAACCCTAAACTAACATTTTATATTATCCTACATGAAAAATTTATACAAATTGTGTTTACGTAAAATTAATCAACGAATTTAAGCATCAAATTATACCTACTAGCCGCTGCCAAGAGAGCCGCCCAAGCCCTTCTTTACTGCCAAAACCGAAGCCGCCTGACAGCCCTAACTTGCCCCGGCACCGCCGTCCTCCGTGGCCGACGCCTGAGCTGCCAATCCACCCGCTGAAAATGTCGTAGGCCGCCGCCGCCGAAGGAGCACAAATCCGCCGCCGAATGAGCACAAATCCGCCGCCGCCGAACGAGCACAAATCCGCAGCCGCCGCCGCCGAAGGAGCACCTCGCTGCCGCCTTCGCCGCCGCCGCCGCCGAAGGAGCACCTCGCCGCCGCCGGAGGAGAAGGAGACGCCGCCGCCGGGAGAGAAGGAGACGCGCCGCGGTAAGAATGGAGGAGGGTAAAAGGTAAAAGGGTCGGGGGGGGAATCGGATGGTTAAATCGTTTTACTAAAATCGAGTTTCAGAAACTCGATTTTACTAAGCTGCGTTATCTCCGTGAAAATCGAGTTTGGGAAACTCGATTTTTGCAGAGGACAGAGGCGCGCGGCGTTGTCCCAATGTCGGGTTTCATAAACCCGATTTTAGCAGGGCGCGGAAGGCGCACCGGTGTGAATGAAAATCGGGTTTCATAAACCCGATTTTTAAATCGCTAAAGTATAACCCGATTTTAACTAATTCTCATTAGCCCTCGTAATCAAGTGGGGCGCGTATCAGGGCCTAAAATCGAGTTTTCAAAACCCGATTTTGACCAAACTGTGTTAGATTCTCAATTAAAACTTTTACTGTGCTACTTTTAAAATTAAAAAAAAAAGTGTGCTATTTTAAAAAAAAACCCGAAGCCGCTGTATATACAGCTAGGCTAGCTGGGGTGTGATTGAAACGGGGAGATGGATGATGGGGAAATTTATAGAGAGGCACGGTCGAACCTGCTGGTTGCTCCACGGTGGTCGGAATCCGCGCAGGAAGTTGTGCTCTCCAGCGCCCAGACGGGGTCCGTCGAGGAAGCCGGATCGAAGCGGTTGTGTATGGTTAGGGGGGCGACGACTAGGTAATAATTAATGACGTGGGGGTTTATCTATCTTTATTCATGTATCATGCTTTAAAAAATGTTTTACTTTCAAAATGCATGACACTGCGCGCGCACACACACACAAATTCAAGTGTAGCTGTATCACTGTTAATTTTTAAATTGAGGTTGAAGTAAATTTTCTAGGCTATTATTTAATATCGACTTTAAAATTCGTTGCACACAAATTAATTATAAGGTCGCCAAGAATTGTACTAAGTGCCTAATTAACTAACTGTGCATCAAATTTTCATTGAAAGTGCTCCTCCGTCGCATCTATCTAGAAGAATTAATATCAAAATCGTTGTAGTACAATTTTAGTTACTGTATACACTAAGCATACACAGGGCTGCTATATATATATATATTCTACTTTTGACATTGTTGGGTGGCTTTGGAGGCGTACGTTTAAGGTTAATAATTTGGGTTCGTTCAATTTTTTTGATGTGGTTGTTTTTTTTTCCATTTAGAAGGTTTTAAACGAACGCCCATAAGAATTACTTTACTCCGAACTTTGTATTACCATCTAGTTACCATAAATTCAAAAGCGTTGCTATCATGTTCTTAAACTAGCTGGCTAGTAATTATTTCATAAATTAACAACTTGAAAACCATTAGGTTAACATTTACAATTCTTCCAATGTGTGAATCGCTCTGGCATCTTTGTTTTTAACGCTACTTTGTTGTTAAATTTGTAGAATTTTGTACACCAAATGAAAGCTAAGTTTATTAACAGTTAGAATAGTACGTATGTTATAATATGTATGCTATATTTTGCACTTTTTCATAGATGGATATTGGCCATCCGTAATTGTCTTATTCGGGCATTGTATTTCTGTATATATTGATATCCATTGAAGAGGATAAGACATTTCTTCCCTCGCTCGGCACATGGTATCAAATCCTAGGTTTGCACCTTGGTTTTCATTGGCATCTCCCTCCCGCTTTTGTTTCATCGCAGTTCTAGTCCCCATTGTCCTGCCGCCAACACCGAGTTACAGTCTGCTCTCTTTACTCCTACGTGCCTGACTTGACGCCCTCGTCTCAGTTCGGCACAGTCCGGTGTTATAGTTAAAGCCCCCCACCGGTTGATTGTGGTCACCACCCACAATTTAAGGTACTCATCACCTCCTTGCCTTCTTCCATGGCTTTAGTCATAGCTGTAGATGTTCCAAAGATGGATATTCAATTATCTAAGTGTAACCAATCATGCGGTGTGGGCAGCCACCGTTTGGGCAAATCTTCGCATGGTAAAATTATGGTGTTATGTTGATGGATCAATCACTAATGACAATGATAAATCAAAAACTAGTCATATATAGAGATATATTGTTATGATCATCATGAGATATATATTTCATTCAGTAGATCCATCTATTCATTTATTAATTATTAGATATTTCAAGCTCTCAAGGATATTGGTCTTATTTGAAAAAAATATTATATTTAGAATAGTAGTGCATTGGAATATCAACACGGAAGGAACTTGATAGTATCCGTCGAGGAGAATTGCATATTGGCTTTATTTTCCCGTGAACTCCTTTAATATTTCATATAGTTAATCACTTGATTTGGGGCATATGTTTTAGGTCAACATATTTTATGCTTGTATGTCACGTCTCGGATTTTAACATGCACATGCAGTGGAATGATCCAACAATGCGCCTGGGGAAAATTAACCCTGTAAAAAAATTGGTTTGAGAAAAAAATGAAGACAACTAGGTCCCAGTTTATAAATTACACATTCTAAATAAATACATCGCTAATCACTACAATACAATAAAACTAAATACCATCTAGACATAATTATCATCTAATTACTTCCTCGGGAATTGATACACCACGCTGATTACTTGAAAATTGATAAGAGGATTGGAATGAGTACGACGACTCAGTAGACACCCCATCATTTGCCAAATTGATAGCCAAATGACCCTAAATGATAATTAGATAAATACACAAACTTCCACCCTTTATAAGCATATAAATAAAACTGGTCAATATATTAATATTTGATTTAATCCATATGTTTTACACCACCAACCAACACCTATAATCACACTGACCAGCACCTATATGCACCATAACATGACTTGAAAAGATGGTATGAACATATGCATAGACACCTACTATATGCTCTATCTAACTTAGTATATAGAAGTGGGAATGAGTTTTTTTCGTCCTCCCTCTTTCCACCGTCCGATCAACGTCCGATCAACGTTGAACGGCTGGATTCATCCTCCTGTTATTTCGTCGACAAATCTTCCGTTACTCCGCAAATTCATTCGTCCCTGCGGTTTACAAAGCGGAGACTACAACGTGTCTGGTTGCTTCCCGTTGTTCCGCCCTCCCTCCCCTTCCTCGGTGCCTCCTCACATCCCTCCATTTACGCTGCACAACCTCCCGTCCGTCTCCATTCTTACCCGTTCCTCATCTTCAATGTCCAACCCCTTCTTCTCGCGTCGGTTTTTTTTGCTTCCTTCTTCCATCTATTAGGGTTGCCCAGTTCCTTCTTCGACCTCTCCGTCATTGCATCCTCATTACTTCTTATTCAATGTCCTGGTCGTTCATCCGGACGTTACGACGCACCTTCCCTCTTTCGGCCTTCCCTTCCATGTGCCCGCCCAGTGCATTCCAGTTCTAAATGCCTCACCTTTGCTCCTTTCATTGCACAATACAACGTTCCTCTCATTCATTATTTCTTCGGACGACCTGATTTCATCGTCAGATTTGCCATTCAGCGGGATCATCCGCCGGTTGACACTGTCTTCTCGATTTTGCCCAACTGCAACGTCCCTATCATCAGATTTGCTCATTCCGTAGCTTCTGTCGGTCAACACAGGGGTTTTAGTTTTGCCCAAACATCAGCTTCCGTCGGTTGATGCATACGCCAGTCGCTACGTCCTTCCCAGGTTGGTATATTTCTTTGACCTTCATTTCCTCAGTCACATCATATCCAAAAGTTAATTTTTACCCACTGATCCCATCCTATGCATAAGAATTGACATTCTTTGAGGCAAAGGGTACGTCGATCTATCCACTGTTTTCTTGCAAGGTATGTTTTATTTCATACACATTAAAAAAAACTCATTTAGTTATATTTATTTGACGTTGGGCACTTCCGTAGAAGATAGAATGCCGGGGTTCATTTCTTAGAAAGTTAGCATCTTTTATTTTCTGTATTAGACATGCTACGGTTGAGCTCGCATGTCACCTATTTTTTATAACTTTAAAATTTCAGCATTTAGATTTTACTGTTTTTAATTTTTTTAACATGATGAATTCTTTATTTTTGTAGTTTTCAAATTTCCTAGATCTATGTTTTATTGAACTTCTGTAGGTTTTGGCCAAATTTCACTGGTTGTTTACCTTTTGGATTATGGAATTAACAACTTCATATTACAAATTCGTTGTCAATCCATGTTTCACATTTCAGAATTTTTATGATCCATATTCTTTATTTTTTACGTTACTTCTGTGGGTTTTTCTCTTCATTAGTAGTTTTTATCATGATTATTTATTTCTTATAGAGAAAAATGTCATATTTTTTACTTTATATATTTTTTACTTTTGGCATTTTAAGTTTACAATGTGAACCGGCATTTTTCCATTTTTACACAGTTATCTTGGTCTTAATCAAGAAAGGGTAAGTCATATTAAATGAATTTGATTTAATCCTATTTTGAATCAATTTCCAAATGACTCAAGTCCCTCCTTAAACTTTAAAAATCATATTAATACAGTACCTCCCCAACGTTCTTCTTAACATCTTTGACTCTGGAGCCGTAGGATATTCATTGGTTTGTTTGCTTGTTCTCTTTGTTTCTCGCTTGTTCCTGTTGGGGGGGTTCGGTCTCGCAAGTTTCCATGAACTATTTTGTTTCGTTCTTTCTTGCCCAAAATTCATCAACGTTTTGTCATGTGTACTGATTTCTAGAACATCATCTTGTTGTAATTTAAGCATACTGGATATGAACCAGAAGTCATTTGAGTAGTTCACTAGGTTTCATGCTTTAGAGTATATCCTTACTCCTCTACCCATGTTTTACACAGTAACTTATTGTTTAAATTTTCAATCTTTCTATAATTTTCTTATCATCCAATACTTACTTTAAATAAAAAAATCATACAAAAAAATTGTAGGACAAGTGGACATATAGTCTGTGAGATTTCTATGTTTTTAGAAAATAGAAAAAATTTCATTTGTAGTTCTTGTTTTAATTATAGTAACTTTATGTTTTAAATATCGTGTAAATCCAATATCTCGTCATTGATAGTTTTTGTCTTGGATAGTGACTTTTCTAGAAGAAAAAAATGCCTAATTTACATATTTTTTAGTCGTTTCTTTAGCTATACTCCCTTTATTCTTCATACATGGTGATAAGTAATCAAGGGCAATTTACCACCATATATGTACCTATTCTTTTAGATCTTGGTATTTGATAAATTTCATATGACTCCTGATTCCTTAGTTAATATAATAGGGCACATGGGTCGATCTACACAATTATATTTTAATTTTTATGATTGTGCCACAACTATCTTTTAAATTTTATATGTAACTCTATAGATAATAAATTTTGGATTTAAAAATTTGAGGATTTTGTTTTTAGTTGATTTAACTTTCACATTTTGGATTTTTAGATCCCCCTCCTTTATAGATTACACATTACTAAACCTAATGTCTGAATTGCATCAATTTCATATTTTCTGCTTTAATCCAGGCATAATGGTTTCAACTTTTATTTTTGTTTTGATTTGACCTTTGTTTGATATTGCATGGTGTTGGCCATATCACCCAATAAGAAATGGGGTTAGGCCATAAATCCATCCCTATTCCTGCATCAACTGTACCTTGTAGTGAAGTTAGTGTAGATTGTAGCAGCTATGTGAGCTATCATAGTGACATTGTCTAACTCTGTAGATTTTATACAATTCACCTTGCCAGCAACAAATTAATCAGAAACAAATGCAACTATTCTCTTGTGAAATCCAATTAATCAAGAACAAATGCATCTCTTCTCATGTTGAAGAAAAAGAGTACAACAGTTTAGGTGACAAGGCTTCTATTCCATCTCTCGCAGTCCATTAACATGCACCAAGCCAGCGTCTCACACCTGCAACTTGGTCTGCGAAATCCCAGCACCTTTGCTTGACCTAATTTCCAGCTATGTGAAGTGGACCAGTCGACCCAGCTAGATTGATGACCCAAATGCCCCATGTACCCTCTTTGATGCAGTCTGTGACATCAAGCCTAACAACATTAAAACTGCCCATTCAACTCCTTCCGGAGCTGGTTGACAGTGGGAATGACTTGAACTGACCCAGTTTAATTGGTTCAGTTGGTTCAGTCCAGTTTTCAACCAGTTCACTGATTCACTTTAATTCGGGTCTACTTTACATACAAGAAATTCATTCTTCAAAGCAATTTGAAACTGACTATACCTTTTACATCCTTAGATACTAAGAAAGACTAAAGTAAAAGTGATTAAAGGCAACATATTCTTTTGTATCAGTTTCAACCAAATAGAAAAATCAAATGTACATGACACAGCCTCGCCTGAAAATTGGTTTTAAGTTAAGCATCCTATTTTCTCTTTCAAAAACTCACAATTGCAGATTTTTTTGCTTGAAGGAAAAAAAACTTACAAGACATATAACAGGTGAAGTTTTACGTCATTCCATCTTCTAGATGGAATTCATTAACAGACCTCAGATTTGGAGGATTTACTTCAAACCATAGAGCTCTATCTAATGTGCTATAATAATTTGCAATTTCTGGTTCAATTTTTGGTTCAATTACATAGAGCTCTATCTAATGTGCCATAATAAAGAGGATTTACAGACTATCTGTTAGAATGCAATTTTATTCGGGATTCCATAAAAAAGGAACCATAATTTTTTTCCTGAAAGTCAGTTGCAGAACAATAAACACGAGACCTTTTTTTGTAATCAATTTGGGTTTAATTTAAGGACTTTTGATTTGAGTTTGATTTAATTTAATTGATTTGACTATGTTTGGAATGGAGTTGAATTTTGAATTTGAAAATTTGCTTGACAGGTTATCAAATTCAATTGGTTATGAATGGCTTGAATTTGAATTCGGTTTGTTTGATTTAGATTTGTTTAGTAAAATTGGTTGGAATTTATTTGAGAGATTTACATTTGTTTGGTTTGAGAAATTGGGTTTGAAATTTGCAGAATTGGACCTGTTTTGGATTTGATCAGAATTTGGTTTCAAGTGTGGGTTCCTGCTAAAGTTCTGGCTTTTGACAGATTCTGAGTCCGCTCCTGACTTTATTGCATTAAGTTTGTTTTTGAATCAAGGAATTGATAAATCTTTGAAGTTTGTTATATATTCATTCTGATTTCATTTTTTTTGAGTTTAATTAATGAATTTGATTTGAATGTTCTTGAATTGAGTTTGATTTGACTTGGTTTTTATTGAGGGATTTTGTTTGCAAGTTTGGCCGAACCTGCAATATGTGAGGATTTTCTCCCTTTTGAGCCTTACAGATTTTAGACTTACAGTAAATTTTTCAGATTTTTTTCAGATTTTGGGATTTACAGGTTCAGATTTGCTTGGGTTTCGATTTGAGCTTAATCGATTTGAATTTGGATTGTTTTTGAGAAATTTGATTTGATTTAGCTTGAATTTAAATTCATCTTGGAATTTTGGTGAGAACACTGGATTTTGATTTATGATTCGGTTTTAAGATTTGATTGACAGATTATGGCTTGTCACTTGATTTTGTTGGAGTTGAATGGAATTTGTTGGTTGTATTTGGAACAAGTTGGGGGAGGGCTGTACAGGGGTTTACGGTTCTTCAATTTCAGTTTTTTTTAGTTCTGATTTTTATTTGTTATGAAGTTCAGATTTTAGACCTTCAGTTCTCAGAGTTTTTAATTTCCAGAGTTTAACATGTTTCAGGTTTCGAACCTCCAGATGTCAGATTTTCCCTGAGTTCAGATCTCACATGTTTCAAAGATTTTCAGATTCTGCACATTCCAATTTTTTCAGATTTGAAGTTTTCAGATTTGGCCCTCTTGCAGAATTTTTTTACAACTTTGGGTCTTCAGATTTGGACTCACAAACTGCAGGTTTTTATGAGATTTTCTCAGCTGCAGGTTTCAGGTTTTTACAAATCGCTGGTTTCTTCGGATTCAGATTTTAGACTTCCGGTTTTCAATTTGCAGGTTTACAGTTTTTATAAGTTCAGATTTTCTTACAATTTAAACTACAGATTCAGTTTCACAGATTTTTTATTTCATATTCACAGGTTCGGCTTGAATTTCAGATTTTCAGATTTTTACAACTTCAGATTTTTTTGACTTTGTTTATGTCAATTTTTTTCGTTGCCTTGCCTTCCAATTAATCTCATGCAACTATCCTCTCTCTGTAACATAAATCCGTGCACCGAACATGAATGTTCATTTGTTTTTTTTTCAATATGAAACATGATTTACAATTATGACCAGAAATCCGGTCCTCTAAATCCTTGATGGATTTGTCCATTTATGGGCGGCATGTACCCAGTCTTGATAGACTTATGGGCATCCCCCGCTGTTTTGAAATTTTCATTAGCATACGACCGGTATGATATCATATTGATTATGCTCAAGCTTTACATAGCTTAATGAACATGGTAAGACATTGGGGTCTTTTTATAGACATTTGTATGTCTACCTTAAAAAATTAAGGGGAAGGTTTAGAACCGAACCACAGATTCTTTTAAGTTTAGCCAAGACCATGTGACGGGTTTTTAGCCGGCCAGATGCTCGTCTCAGTTTGTGGATTAGTTAAGTAAATTGTTATTTAATTTCTATTTGTTGTTTGTTTTATTTTATTTTTTTGTGGGTCAAGAGGCATGTTTAAAGCCAACCTATTGCTTTCCCATTTATTCTGAATTCTTTTAAGTTATGTCGAGACCATGTGGTAGATTTTTAGCCGGTCAGATGCTCGCCTCAGTTCATTTAATTAATTAATAAGTTTTTATTTAGGTTTTCTATTGATTGTGTATTTTATTTTTTTTCTTTGAATTGAATTGCCCCTCTTCAAGGCACTGTTCATCGGATGGCTATGGGCTTTCGTGCGGCCCATCTTCTCTTTTCTTTTCTTTTTAACTCTCTCTCGGGTGGGCCCCACAGTAGTTGACCGGCAGGGTCAACATCTCGTCGTGGCGCCGCACGCAGCCTCCTCACGCTGTCGATCGTCGCGACCCTCTTTTTCTTTTTTTACTGGCGGGCCCCACGGTGGTTTTCCACCATTAATCCCATGGGGCTGTCTAAGACTCCCTTCACATCATCAATTGCAATGAACATTGATTCTTCTCATTTGTTGAATCAATTGAACATATATACATGTGAAAGGCACGAAAGCCACAATCTCAATAATTGAATTAGGATATAATCCCATTGATTTAATGTTAGGATAGAGTCTCCTTTGACCTTTGGCAAGCATTAAGGACCCTTCCCATTTATTCTAACCTCATTAGCTTATGGTTTAGCATGTATGCATGTGAACATGTATGGCCTCCCCATAGCGTAATAGGTTTGATCCTCCCTTTCCCAAGGATTAGTCTATGTCATCAGGGGTATGATAAAAGGTATGACATTGAGGTCTTTCAAAATAATCTTTGGTACCTTTAAGATAGATATAACATTTAAAGGTAATGCAGATGGTGTAGTCAAGAAACCATATGCATCTTATTGTTAGCATATTTTATTTACACTCATCTAACTTCTTTTAGAATTTGCGAATAATTAAATGTCTACCAAGGTCTCCAAGCTATGTTATGAGAGAGAGACCTCCCAATATTGAAGATCCCAGTCGTTCCTTTGGTAATTTATGAATAACATGACATGGTTTATAGCAAAATCATGAAAATACACCTGAGTGCTCATTGTATTGACAAGCACTATGCCCATCAATCCCCATAATTTATCATGGTATGCTAGCCGTTCTTTGGAGGATCTGGATAGCAAGTAATAGAATGTCTCTCGTTGGGTATTTTTTAGACCCAATATTGGGTTCTTGTGCAATCTTGCTTCTTACTACAGGACTGCGATGCAGTAAGGAATTGAAAAGTGCAACATCTAAATACAGATACACTGATTTACATTTTGAAGAGCTTCATGGCATTTTCATTTGAAGAGTAGGATTGTCCTTTTGCTGTGTTTAGCTAGGGTTACTATGCTATGTATCTCCTTTTGTGGCATTAATATACTCATGGATAGATTCATTTGAAGACTAGGAATTGGACAATACGATTCCACTTACTCCACATGTCTGATGTCTGTGATCCTTTTCAATGAGCTGCTATGAAACCTCCTCTCTTAGATTTCTTGTTTGTATCGGTGTAGGCTGTGGTGCTCTTGTTGCATGTTGTTTCGGCACAACACTTGAGAGTTTATTTCAAGTTTGGAGGGAAAATCTAGATTTGTCACAGATTTCTCAGGTTCTCTGTTTCATGGTCATTTCCAAGGTTGAACTAAGTCTTTATTTTCTGAAAAAGAAATTTATGGGAAAGTTATTTTACTTGGAGGTCATTTCCAAGGTTGAGATCTTTAAGTGTTTTTTCTTGCGATCTCCCAAATTTGCCATTATATTATAACTATTATACAACAGATTATTGTTGCAGAATTGATGAAGACGGCCTTCTTGTGTTACCTCTCAACTCCTCTTACGTGAGAGAGTACACTCAGCATTCAAGGCTTAGAAACATCTCGTGTAAAAAATTGTTCTTATTATAAATTGTTCTCCAGATTGGAAATGTGACCCAGTTCCAATTTCGGAAAATCTATTTTGTACATTTAGATTCTTGCTTTTGTATTGCTCTATAAACGTTTAATAAATTCTTGGTATTAGGGTGTCGAACAATTGATAAGATTAATGAAGGAACCAGTTTCTAAAAAACAAGTTACAATAGAACTTTTTTTTTACTTTTAAATTTTTTCATGTCCAAACAAGTATGCTTAAATTTATTTAGATAAATTTATCAACACAAAAGTTATAATATTTTATATTATATATAACTATTAAAATAAATTTTAATCCACCGGTACACGTGCGAAGCACGTTATTTTAACTAGTAAGATAATATACTATAAATGAGACATTTCATACATACACCATGCAACTTCACATGGAAAAGATAAAATAAAATACATCGCTAGATCACCTATACCATACCATGCAATAATGCACCTATCCTCTAATAAGAATCACATTTACACAGATAGACCTATCCTCTAATAATTTTCTTATTGGTAAGGAATACGTCGTCTTGTCACCTCAACCAGCTACCACCAGATCTATCATATAGCAGTACCAAATAACTAATCGAAATCCCATAGTGCACCTAGGCAGAGGTGGCACTTAGGATGCCCACAAGATCTGGGATCGACCAAGGATGCAGCAGACGGTTCTAACCCCCTGCTGCCCTCGGGTCACGACTAACTAGTCCAGTGTAGCTTGGTCTTCCATTATAGTTTCAATGCATCATGCATCCATATCAATCATGCCATGTCATGACCACACTTATGAAATAGATGACATACACCATACCATGCTATGACAAACATACCACCAAGGCAAATACCATGACCAACCACACCTATACAACATCGTCATGATGCTAGAACCATAAAATGAAAAGAATACATATGAGCTAGTATGATACCACAACAGATATTCAACAAAACATGATATGAATGGACCCAATCAGATCATATCTCTTGGCTTAATGACATAAACATGGCTGAAAACAAGTTAATTAAGCTAGCTAATTAATATCTAGTTAGTTACCTATCACCCTACATATATAATGATATTAACTCGAAAGAATAACTATAGACTAACTAGATATAGGTTATCAAAAAAAAAAGAACTATAATCAACCATGAACATGATGATTAACATGTTGTAGGTAACCTAAAATAACCCTAATACGACCTCCATTACGTGAAAAAGAAACAACATCGCTAACCACACTAATCACAACATACAATGCTAACCTGACTAATTAAATTAATAATAATCACTACAAGTTATGGAGGATGAAATAGGAATTTTAATGATAATAGACACGTCAAATATGCGTACTAGAACGGCGCTGAAAAGTCGAGAATCAATGACCGAACGCAATACTGAACGTGGGCAATGCGGTATACAATTCAAACCACCCAAACAAGCTATCTCCCTCCATCAAACTTGTTGAAAAAGAAATATCAAATAGAGATATGGCATCAGATCAATAGGGAGAATAAGAAATATAAACAAAGAATAATAGAGAGAGATAGGAGAGAGAGAGAGAGAGGTGCCACTCGATAGGGGGCGCATCACAAAATGGTACGGTGGAGGGCGGCGCACGGGGGCTTTCGTGGGTGCACGGCGGCATCGACCAGGTGGCTTCACACAGCGACCAGCCGCGAGCACGGTTGCTGGCAACACACGGGTGCGCGCTGACATTGGCGGTGGCCGATGGGGCTGCGTAGGCGGTGACCGGCCGCATGGCACGATGGCTGACCGGAGGCTGACTACGACATTGACTACGGGGGTGCAAGGAGAGCGAGGGGCAGCGAGGCAGGCGGGTGGCCGCCGCTGGCTGTGGGTGGCGGCAAGGAGAGAGAAATGAGGTTGCGAGGCGGCTGGCTGGGCGTGGTTGCACGGAGGTGGGAAGATGGTGTTGAAGGGTTTTATCCCATATTGGTCATCGGAGGAGTATTACATGCCTTTATCATAGGCTGGACCTGGGCCTCCTTAGCGCGTGTGCATTTTTGGAATTTCATATGGTATCAGAGTTGGTCAAGCTGTAGGCTCGTCCTCCAGTGGATTTGCTCCTATTTTCGCTCGGCTCTGCCCCGGTGAAATTCTAAAAATGCACGAGAGCAAAGGAGACCCAGGTCCAGGCTATGATAAAGGTATGGAATACTCCTCTGGTGGCCAATATGGGATAAAACCCTCTAACACTCCCCCTCTCGGCTAGCCACCACTGTTAGAGTCACGATAGAAATACACATGGTAGGATCGAGCGAAAACAGGAGAAAATCTACCGGAGGACAGAACCTACAGCCTGACCAACTTTGATACCATGTGAAATTCCAAAAATGCACATACGCTAAGGAGAGACCCAGGTCCAGGCTATGATAAAGTCATGGAATACTCCTTCGGTAGCCAATATAAGATAAAACCCTTCAACACAAAACCATGGTGTTAAGGTAGAATGGCCCAGGATATATAAGCACAATATCAAGTCTCAAATAGTCAACATGGGACTATCCCCACAATTCTAACAGATGGCGGCATGAGGGCGGGGCGACAACTAGTGGGTGGCACGCGCGCTGACGGATGCGGTCGCTGGCCGTGGGCGCTCGCGCAGTGGTGAAAAGGGCGAGGTGCTGGCCATGTGGACGCACACGAGCGGCAGGTGGTGGCTGCATGGCGCGCGCACGGACGACCGGCGGCTGGCGACAGTGTTGAGGAGGGGGGCGTGGCGCGAGGAGGGAGAGGGACCGCGAGGTGGGCAGCAATGGTGAGAGAGAGAGAGAGAGAGAGAGAGAGCCGCGGTACAACGAGGGTTCGAGGGAGAGAGATGCGGCTAAGCGAGAGAGAGACTAGAAGGAGGCGGCCGTTTAGGATGATGGTTAAGATTAAGGGTGCAAACGAACCAATACACTCGACAAGTAGCTCGAAACTCGATTCGATAAAAACTCGACTTGACTCGTTTATTATATTAAATAAACAAGCTTGAATAGAAAATAAAACTCGATTCATTAAACGAGCCGAGCTTTAACAGACTCCTACTCGGCTCGATAAACTCGCGAGCAGCTCGATCAAATATTATATTTATTTATTTATTTATTTTTAAAAATGAAATTATGAATATTAATAATTATATATTGTAACTTAAATATATTAAATAAGTTAAAATTTGAGTTTAAACTTAGATTGAGTTTCATAAATGAGCTAAATCTAGAGTTTCACAAATGACTTTTTATTGATGTTGAGTTTAATAAACGAATTTGTATATAGCTTAAGTTTGAATGTGAATTGAATTTTAGTCTAATTACTACTCGAGTTCGAGCTCAACTTGGTTAGATTAATAAACGAATCAAGCTTGAACAAGTTTGTTCGTGGGTTTTACTGAGTCTAATATATATATATAGGTGGTAATTTATTTTACCAAATCGTAGATTCGGCTTCCTCGATGGACCTCATCGGCGCCTCCGCTCAACTTCCTGTGCACTTTTCGACCTCTGTGAAGTCACCCGCAAGCTCGATGGTGTGCGTGTATAAATTCCCCCCATCATCGATCTCTTGTTTCAATCACACCCAGCTAGCTGTATAAATAGCGGCTTCCCGTTGTTAATTCACCGCCCGCCACCAGCTGATCATCAGAGATCAAAATGGGCAAGCAACAGGCTGCTTTCTACATCGTCGCCTTCCTCCTCCTGGCATGGACATCTGCACCATGCTCCGCCATGGCTGATTCTTCCGCCGATAAGTGCTTTAAAGCCCTGATGGAGGTCCCCAGCTGCATCGCGTCCATCCTCGACCTGATCTTCCACGACAAGTTCAATCCCACCCGGCAGTGTTGCGCTGCCATCACCGGCATGTACGAGTTCTGCATCCCGAAGGTCTTCATCCGGTTCCTGCCCAAAGACCCCCAGGCTGCCCAAAAAATTAAAGACGTCTGCATCCTCACCAACTAGCCAGCTGCTACGTACGCAATATGACCGTGATAGGAACATATATATATACGTGGTAGCACTGCTAGCTAGCTAGTATCTGAAATAGAGTATGCATAGTCGACTACGTACAATCAGGATGTAGCTAGCTAGAGCAATTAATATTTTTGGTATTAGGTCATAATTCGATAGGTCGTAGTTAAATTCCCTCTTCCTCAGAGTGGGGTTCTCTTTTCTTCTACCGAGAGATTCCTTTCTATCATGCATTATTGTCTGGACAAGTGCTCGTTGTCGTATGATTCTATTGTCAAAATAAAACAGAAACATTTGCTTCTCAGTTGCTTTTGAAACGTCATGATCTGCTATGTTTGCTCTGGAGTTACCTTGAATTGTGGAAGGTTTTTGCACACTTCGACAATAATGAATATAATTAATGTATGGCAAGCTAGCTCGTCCACCATATATGGCTCTCTTCCTTAGAGTCAAAGAGTGTTTTCTTCCGTTGAGATTCCTCCGACGGGTCTTCGATACTGTTTGATTCATTCAACTTCATCAGTCATTCCTGCGAAACTAAACGAAACGACGAACCGCGCGTACAATTAAACCAAATACAAGCCATCTCATCTTTTAGAGATAATTTCATTTGGTTTGTTTCTGAGGTTTACCTCCATTTTTATCAGTTGTTTATCTGCTTGATTAATGTCGAAGAAGACGAATATATATACATACATATCTTCTTTGCTAAGTAAATTTACAAAGTTTTGAATGTTGACTCAAATGGCAAGTGTTGCACCCGAAACATAATGTTAATATTTTGATGTCTCTTATCTCTGTCGAAGGAATTGCAAGCCATCAGGTAGATGAATCTTATCTTAAACTCCATTTATACATTCTCAATTCATGTTCCTTCTAAACTTAATGACTTATTTGGTTAAAGTATCAAAAGTGATATTATATTAGTTTTGATATTAAAATTTTTTGAAGTTAGAGTATCAATATCAAAAGAGATGCAAACTGACAATTGTATTACATAAAATACTTGTTTGTACTACAAATTTTAAAATTGATAATATTAGTCAAATGTCACTAGTTGATTATTTTTAGTATCAATTTTAAAATGAATAATGATAAAGATGTTTAATAACGTTACCAAACAGGTCATAAGTTAATAATATTCTGATGAACTCATTAGGTAAATTTCAACCTCCCTAGCTAGCTTCTAACGGCCTCATTGAGTAACTTTGACAAAGCACGAGAAGATGGCATACTTACTTAACACCCCGTTTGGTAACACTATTAAGTACCTCTATCACTATCAATTTTAAAATTGATATTGATAGGAACCATTAAGGGATGTTTGGTTAATTGTATCAATTTTAAAATTTGTAGTGCAAACAAAACATATTATATAATACAAGTGTCAACTTGTATTAATTTTGATATTGATACTCCAACATTTGAAAATATTAATATCAATATTGATATAGTATCAAAAATAAAACTCTAACCAAACAGGGCATAAGCAAGCAAGAAATTTTGCACTTGAAACTATATTGCTGAAAAGTTTTTGGGAGTTTTTGCAAGGTGCATATATATATATATAGTCAACCGATCCGGTCCCGATCCCGCGACATTGATCTAGTGGATATTTTAAAATTATTATTTTATCATTTTTTTACGACCCCGGTTGACCCTGATCCAACTTTGGTCTGGACCTCAACTGACCCGGTCCGGACCCCATGCACCTACCTTGTGCTAAGCGTCGCTTAGAGAGCAGCACTGTATATCTACCATCCGATGGACTATCTTGCTCATCTAGCCATCTGTTACCATCCCTCCCATTTGCTTAATTCGTTCACTGGGATGAATGAGAATCATTGGCTATCCTAATTTAATCTCTTTAGATATCCTTTAATTAAAGTGTTACGCTACATGGAGTAATAGAAGATTTTATTTTTCTATGTGTTTTTTGTTGTGACATCCCTTTATAAGACGTGTTAAAATAATGGACTGCCAACTCTAACTAGTTAACTATTTTTCGAATGTTACGTTAAAAATGACTTATATGATTTGTCAGGAGTCCTCCTAGAATTCTAACAACTAGTTAAGTTGTTAGGTCAGTTTAGTTGATTTTTACCATATAAGACTTAAGAGCTATGATGTAGCCCAAAGTTTAAGTTTTCAAACGAGGGATTGTAATAATAACCAAATCAGTGGCTAATAAGTTAGATTAAGTATTTTTCCGAGATTGAGTTGAAAACAGAGATAAAAGATAAGTGAACATAAATTGTTTGTAAATACCACATACTTAAAGGAAGACTTGAGCTTAATTGCATGCGAGTCAAGAAAT
Source organism: Cryptocoryne crispatula var. balansae (assembly GCA_036172225.1). Taxonomy (NCBI): domain Eukaryota; kingdom Viridiplantae; phylum Streptophyta; class Magnoliopsida; order Alismatales; family Araceae; genus Cryptocoryne; species Cryptocoryne crispatula. Next base: position 7,467,944 of record CM069929.1, on the reverse strand, counting down.
GGACTTAAGTTGCATAAAGGGTGATACAAGTGAATGTGTATTTTGCATCTAATATCTTCTTGCTTTGATCTTAAATGACGTTCTAGATGTTGAATATATATCATTAAATTACAAATCTATAAAGTTGTTTTGACACTCTAGTCTAAGAGAATATGTTAGGAGATTAAATTAGTGTTACTATTAATAAATGTGCTTATCCATTTTTTAGAGTTCGATTTAAAAAAATTCTAAATTAAAAATGTTTTGTTGAGAGCAATCTCATAATGAGTAACCTTCTAGTAACTATCACGGTAGTTGAGATAGTTGATTTACTTGTTACGTATGGTATCAAAGCTACAACACAATTGGAAAGTCTATTATGACCTATCTAGGTGTTTGATATAAGTGGTCTTGGCGAAGATGTCAAGTTTATAAAAGGATAGAGATTGTAGCACTTCGATCTAAAAATGTATTAAAAGATTAAATTAGTTGACTATCTATTAATAACTATAATTAACTATTTTCAGAGGTTGAGTTAGAAAATCTTTGAAGTTAAGTATACTTTGTTATGAGTAATCTCAAAATAAATGACTTCTTAGGAAGGCTGCTAATTAATTAGTATAGTTGTTGTGCCAATTAGCTAATTTAGTTGTTACAATCATTATATGTCTAGAACATCATCCATTTCTATGCTTGACTTAGAGATGGATTGAATATTTTTAAGGGGATAATCATGATCATCTATGTTCATGGTGTTGGAGAAACGAATACGATGATTTTGCATTATGGTGAAAAATGAGTCAAGACGAACCGAGTAATATGTTGTTCAAGCTCAACTAGTTTATCCTTACTCAAGTTTGAGCTAAAGCACAAGCCCTTATGAATAGGCTTGACCTATGTTCAAGCTCGACTTGTTGTCACAACCCAAAAAAATAAATACAACAACATACCACAATTACACAACATCATGATAGTGGTAGAAATCTATCACTCGAATTTCATGACTCAAACAAGTATGTAATAACACTAATAACCGAGTCCACACACAAAATCCACAAGCTTCCAACATAATTTTAACATTTAACAAGCAAACACCAAACCAAATTCATCCACAAGTTCCATCACCAAAGGAAAACATACTAGATATAGTTCAACTACATATCATTCCACAAGTCCACAACAAGCAACTTGATAAAAAAATATCATTGTGCTCCAACTCCAGGGGATTCTGGTTCTTCCATAGGCTCCTCCTGAGCCTCCAAACCAAGCTTCTGATCTTCAAGACCTGTTGAAAAATGTAATCCACAACGAGGTGAATCCGGGGACTCCGTAAGATTTACACCTTTTACCCATCAATCGGATAAACAACATATAATCAAACAATGATAGATAACATATCTAAATTAAAATGTAATACAAAGGTATAGAATGTCTTCTATATTAATCTTATAACTCATAATCAAACCATGATTATATATCTTCATGAAAAATATTATGCCAATGTCATACACTTCTAGACCGATGTACACTAAACCTTACCAACTAGGCAAATATCATTTAAATGACCTCAAGACTTAACATGACCAAACTAAAATAGGATAGATCAGATTTTTCTATCATAACGTGAATTAATAGCTATACATGACACACAAGTATAATAACTTCATATTCCTTCCAAACACAGTCAAATAACAAGGAATTTGTCGTCTTGCTTTCACACATCACATGTACAAAATGCTTTGACCAACTTTAACATATATAGTAGTATTATATACTAAGCTAGCCCATAATGCACCTAGGTATTGGTGACACTTGAGAAAAAATCACGGTAATCTAAGATCTGTGGGAAGGCTGGATTAATCTAAGTTACCCGCTATCCACGGATAATTGACTAAAATACGCTAGTGAAACCTTCATAGCATGCCATAACAAAAGTTCATAACATAGTTTTAGATCATGACCTACTTGATTGTACCATGCATACAAGACATAAATATTTCATTCTAATACTTTTCATGCAAAACAAACTATTTTGCCATAAAATAGACAAGACTTATACCAATCAACTTGGTTAACATATTCTAAACAAAACTTATATCAAACTTGACCATATGAACATAACCATATCATGCAAAACATACTACATAATCTGAAACTAAACTAATCAAACTTTATATGATCTACACACAAGTAATATCAAGCCAAACTAGACATGTTTGAATATATATATATATATATATATTCCAGAAAATTAACCTAAATCAAACTTGGCATAAAATAAACAAATTAAGTTCTAATGTCATCAACCATAATCTGACCTAAATAGATATCAAAAAGTGTAATTTGATGACCCATGATTTTTTCCAAGCCTAAACATAATTTTCTTTCAATTATAAGTCCAAACTAGCATATAATCACATACATAATTAACATATGATCAAAAATCATCAAAAATATTTCTACCCAACCAAAATCATTCTAAACATGTTCCATGATATACAAAATAACAATTTCAAATTTATGGTTTCAAATATTTTTATAAAATCATTAATCATAAGTCCAAAGTTTTACAAATAAGGGTTAGGGCTAACCTTAGTTAGGTTAGTTCTAACCCGATTGCCTTTTTCATACCATTTCTTCATAGATTCTATAATTCATATAGTTCTAATCCACTCTTCACTTGTAATTTGACACATGTAATGAAATAAATAGAATAAGAGAAATGATATTCCTTGACATTTTGGTTCCCTTGAATAAATTGCTCTTAAAAAATAAGTAAAATATTTTTTACTTGTATTAATTGCTCAAAAATAATAAAAGCAAAACTTTAAAATTATAGCGAAGCATAAATTAAATCAAATTATAAAATGATATTATGAAATTATAATATATTTAAACTACGACAAAGATTAAGTAGAAGCATATACATAAAAGTAAACTTTTATATAAATATATCTATATTTTTGAAAATAAAAATAAAAATAAAAATACAGAATACTCATAAGGTGGTTGGCTCGACAATAAATTTTTGCACACTATCATGATAAAAAATTATATTAAAATAAAATATGAACTAAAATTGTCATGTTTGAATGAATGAGATAACAAAAAAGGTTGAATACCATATATAAGCAAACTAAGCGGGGGATCACAAGATAAAAAAAGAGGTGGTATCTTATTTTTTTGTCTGATAAAAAATAACTTCAAAAACAAAAAATTGTAATGATTGTCAATCACCTCTTTTAATTAATCTTATTATAAAAATACAAAATTATAACAAAAACTCAACTTATCGTGCAACTGAACATCCCATCATAATGATAACATTATTCACGTATAATATAATTTCTAATTTGATAACTAAACATAACATATATTAATATACTTTAATATATTTCATAAAAATAACATAAATTTAAATACAATATTTAATTGAGTACATAGTATAAAATTAATATAAAAATATCAATATGCAACTTTATTGTACATTATAAAAATATCAGAAAATGAATGACAAAAAAGGCAGATATGCAACATGGAGAAAATTATCGTAACCTATTCCACCCCTAAGCTTATTCAAATTATGATAGAAACAAGGCTCCATTCCGAACATAACTCATCGTGCGCCCATACCCCAGAACAAGTGAAATTAATCTGTTATATTCTAGCCCTGACTATCGAATCAAACCAATCCCTGAAGTATCGAACAAGAAAAAATTTTAATGCTTATATTAAAAGTGAATATTTCTAAAAATACCGAATCTGGTTCTCTTGTTTAATTGCCGCTCTGTTGGCATCACCCTCCGCCATCCGGGCAGAGAGCGTGGGTTCGAGGACTGATGTGCCCAATCTTCCCCTGAGAGGAAGGCATCCGGTGGGGATCGAGCAGTGGGATTCAATCCCCCGTCAACACATTGTGCTGCGCGGAGTTTGACCGTTCCACCAGAGACCAAAAAAAAAGTTATCTTATTTATGGGGTGCTTGGTTGCATGATAATTTTTTGTACACTTTCACGATAAAAAATTGTATTAAAATAAAAAGTGAACCAACACATGACATAAAATTATTATGTTTGGAAGAATGTGATTACAAAAAAGAGTAACTACCACACATGACCAAACAAAGTGGGGGACCACAAGAAAAAAGAAAGAGGTGAGGCCCTCTTTTTTTGTTTAAGAAGAAAATCACTTTCAAAACATAAAATTATCATAATTGTCAAACACCTCTTTTAACAAGTTTTCTTATAATTTTTAAAAATTAAAATAAAAACCTCAATTATCATGCAACCAAACACCCCATTAGTTCATTAAGTTTTTTTTCCGAGAAGGGCTCAACCGATTTAAGTGATATATATATATATATATATCGGGTAAGAAGATAGTTGATGATACAAGATGTGCGCATGCCCGCCGAGCGTCGGCGGATCTCGTCGTTTAACGCTTTCCAACGATTGCCCTTTCCGTAGCTAAAAGCAAGAACGGGCCCCCACGGAACACGTGGCACGCGGCACCCCGCTCGCCAAGGCGCGCTGCCCGGATAAGGAAGACGTCCGGCCTAGCCGTTGGAGCGACCGGGGACCACGGCGAAAGGCGGGCGAGTCAAATCATTCGACAACGTGCCGTTCCCACTCAAGCGAACGACGACCGAGTTACAACTCGCGCGCCGGACCGGACCCTACCGAGGCGACTCGCTCCCGGTTCTTCTCTGTTCTTTTTTTTTTTTCCATAGTTACGGGGTGTTTGGTTACGTGAGGAGCGGACAGCGCGAGACGTGGGGCTTCGCTGGCGGGGGAGGAGACACTGCGAGGTCGTAATCAAATATTACTGTCTAATTTTTAAAAATTACGATGATTTTACCCAACATCAAATAATTAAATTATTTTAATTTTAAAAATAAATGTGAGAAGTCAAATAATTTTAATTTCAAAAATAAGATTATCTTAAAATTAAAAACACTGCCAAACACTCTATTAACCTCGACTCGACGACTCGACTCGGCACGGAAGAAAACAGAGCAGGTAAAACAGTAGCTACTGGAATCGAAGCAGAAGATCAGCCGGCGGGCACCGCCTTTCCCCGCCGACGCGACGCCGGCTCAGCTGGCGGCGCTCTGGAACTTGCAGGTCCCCGTGCCTGCATCCACAGAGAAAGCAGTTCCCGTTGATCAGCTGAAAGGCGGACGTAAGAAGAAGAAGAAGAAGAGGAAACCACCGGGGACGCAGATCTTACTGGGGTCCTGGATGGTCTGCGCCGCTAGGCCGTTGAAGAAGCAGGTGCCGCCGGCGGTGCGGAACTGTTGCCAGTAGGCGTTGAAAGCGTAGCTGGCCTGCAACGCCGGCGAGTCGGGCCGGTAGCAGCTCCCCCCCGGCTGGATCGCCGCGCACGCGCCGCCCTTCGCCGCCCCGCACGCGTACGCCACCGCGGCCCCCAGCTCCGTCGCGTTCGTCCCCTTCCCCTCCGCCAGCGCGCACCATATCTTACCCCGGTACGGCTCGTTATTCACCGCCGCCGGCAGACGGCCGAAGGCGGAGTCCGGCCTCCTCCCCTCCAGATCCACCCCGTAGACCGCCGTCCCGTTGGGGTAGAACAGCCCCCAGTGGCGCTCCGTCCCCGGGCCGGGCTTCTGGTTCTCGTTGAACAGCGAGAAGACGAACGTGGGGATGGCCGCGCCGGGGCGCGCCGGCGTGCCCGCCGGCGGCTTCGCCGCCATCCGCCTGGCGAGATTCCGGTTGAAGATGGCGGCGTTGCGGATGTTTGCCCCGATCTGATCGTAGTCGCCGGCGTTGGGCCATCCCGTCTCGGCGATCACCAGGGGGACGTCGCGGAAGCCGAGGCGCGCCATGGCGGCGTACACGGCGTCGAGCTGCTGGTCGAGGAGGTTCGCGTAGGTAAGCCCGCTGGCGTCGTCGGTGTAGGTCCTGGCGCCCTTCTCCATGAGCGCGTAGTCCAGGGGCACGACCTCGGAGTTGGCCGCCCAGACGAAGTAGGGGTAGGCGTCGACGCAGTAGAAGGACCGGCTGCGGCGGAGGAACCGGAGCATCGGGGCCATCACCGACCGGGCGATGTCGGGGCGGAAGGCCCCCGCGGAGGGCGGGAAGGAGGCGCCCAGCGCGTCCATGGCGAGCGGGGTCCCGACCTTGACGCCGCGGAGCGAGTGGGCCTTGAGCGACCGCCGCAGGCGCTGCATCGCGGGGACCAGGTGCGGCCAGGTGGAGTTGCGGATGGAGTAGTCGGAGAGGATCTCGTTGCCGACGAGGAGGAACCGGAAGTTGACGGATCCGCGGAAGGGGAGGAGGTTGGCGGCGACCCACCGGTCGGCGAAGGACTGGTTCGCGGCGGCGTCGGGGATGAGCTGGTTGGGGAGCATCACGGTGGCCTGCAGCGGGGTGCCCGCCAGCGCCGCGAGGATGGCCGGGTTGGCGTCGTAGAGCTTGACGCGGGCGGCGCGCACGCTCCGGATGAGCTGCACGGCGCGGGGCGGGGGCGGCAGGTCGTCGCCGAGCTGCCCGTAGTTGACCCCCAGGGTGCCGCTGACGGCCGCCCGCGCGGCCGTGCCCAGGAGCACGAGCGGCAGCAGGCGGAGCAAGAAAAGGCGACGCATTTCCGGCCTCATCGATCCTCAGACGGAGCCGCTCCTCGCCGGAAGCAGACGACTGCGCTCCTAAACAGGGGTTCCTAAAGGGGCATACGAGGAAGCTGCCGGGGAGGTGGAAGGTAGATATGTCAGATTCCCCTGGTCTGCGTCGTCTTGTACACGCTCTTTTTCTCTCTCTCTTTCTCTTTCTGCTCACTATCTTCTCCTTTCCTATTTACCTTTCCCCAAGGTGGGCAGGTGGTGGGCGGGGGGAGGAGGAGGAAGACGAGGCCAACGAGGAGGCGTAGAGAGAGAGAGATCAAGAACAGAGGAAGAACAATCTTGGGGGTGACTCCATGGACCGCGCGCGGCCGGTCGACGCTCGGTACAATGTAAACGTCGGCGGCGGAGCAGGGCAGAGAGGAGGAGGGAAGGATGACGGCGTCGACGACGACGACGACGGAGGAAGTCAAGTAAAGGAGGGGTTGGTTGGTTGGTTTCCGAGTCCCGGCGGGGGGTTCGCCAGCGCCGGCACGGCGGGTGCTATTTCGACGGCCGTGGTTCCCGGGATGCCCTAGCTACCCGTAGTTATCTTGATGAGGAGGTTGTTTGCATTTATACCCCTCCGAACACAGGCATTCATGGCTGTACCGCCGGGTAACCCGGAGGGTTACATCGATGTTATTTCGATATGCTGGGGGCTCTTTGGTACAAGTTTCAAATTTGGGGGTGGACTTCACGTAAAATTGGGCGCCCAAGGGTGTTGGCGGTTTTGTTCTGTTTGATTCCAGTTGATTTAGTTCAGATTATATTTTATAAATAAATATATATATACGTCTATACAAAAAATTTTGTTTAATTTGAATTAAATCATATTTATCAAAATATAACACTTAGATTTATGTACATTATCAGCTTTTTTACGAACTCTTAAGATATTTATATTTTTAAGTGAAAAAATACATAAATATTAGTAATAATTACATAAATATTCAATGTGAACCAACTTATTCAATTCATCAATTTGATTTGGTTAAAGGGATCTTTAAAACCAAACTAAATCATATGTTGCGGCAAGGGGAATCAAATCAATCAATTCAACTAAAGGATGTGATTTTAAAACAATTATTCAAATCATATTATATTGTTAAAAAATAAAATTTGTATGACCTTTTTGATAAACAATATTTATATTAATTTTTTCTTATACTAAAATGTAGTTTTAAAATTTTTAATTAATTTTTAATCTCGAACTAAATTAAACTTAACCGTCTGAAGCTCTCGTTTGGTTCGGAATAAAAGAATAGAATTAAATTGAATTGAACCATGCGCACTTCTACCGATAGAAATGAAAAAATAAATAAAATTCTACAAGGTTCTGAAATTCTGACTAGGTTAGATATAAAAAGAACGAGGATGGAGGCCTGTTGTGCAAACACAAGTTTCTATATTTATTTTACGAGGGAGATACACGCAAATACAGATTTCTGTCGGGTGCTTTGCATAAGCAATGGTAAATTTTCGGACTGTTTGGCTCCAGCTGTCTGTGGTAATAAAGAAAACAGTTCGGATCAGCTCGGTTCCGGTAAAGAAAATATTCTTAGTTCTTAGTAAAAATTGATTACGATTTCACGTCATTTAAGCTCCAGTTCAAAAAACAAGTTTGATGAATCATTATCGAAAAGGGTTGAATCATTACTAACGCCTTACTAACTCATTATTCATCGGTAACAGATTGTGTTAAGGTCGGTAGTGAATTTTTAAGACGTCGGTAGTGATTCAATAACGGTTCACTGACTTAATAATCTACTGTCGATGGAGTTGAACCGTTACCGACGCCTTACTAATTCACTACTCATCATTTAAGTAACTGATATCGTGATTTTTTTTATTAGAGATCGAGAGTATTCTCTCCACCGGGAAATCAAGATGATCTGTGCTCCTTCAAAAATAGTTACAAGCTACTTTATATATTATTAATTTAAAATATATAATTATGAAATCAGGAGAAAACCCGTATGGCAAGACGTATCAATTACATCCCGACTCAACTCAAGATTGGTTGATCTAAAGTTATAAAAAATCCTATTATATTAATTGCATTGTTTCAGATATAATATCGAACACATATTAATTAAAGTTATCCCGAAAATAAATAAATATTATCTTACAAGAAATCATTTAAATTTTATGTTTATTACATTTAGATATAATATTGTGTTCCACCGAGTAGCAGCAGTAATATTTGATAAAAAAAAGCAGTAGTATAAGCCTTTTATTTTGACAAATAGCACAATCATATTCACAGCACGGGAGAATAGAAATACAAATATGATACTACCGCAACATTTTATAAGAATAAAAAGACACAGGACGATGTTAAAAAGAACTAAAGTTCTAATACGAGTCACTTCAATAAACTCAAATAAAACCACACATCTACTTTAATGGTAGAACAATAGAGAGCAAGGATAGAGACTCTCACGTACGAGTTTGACAATTATCACGAGATTAAATGATCATACTAAAAAATGTGGATATCATCTATATTAATGATTTCAGAATAAAGAGTATGACTGTAAAGATGAAATAGAAATAAAATATGATAGAACTCGACCGCAAGACATCAGGGATAACAGAGAAAATCGTAGAAAAGACTCGTATGAGTAAGTCGAGCTCTACGACTTCAACTCAACAAAAAAGATAAAGTACCTAAAAATGTATTCAAGTAGAACTTTGAAATAAGAGCGACAGTCGATTTTTATGTTGACTTCAAAATTACATGCAAACAAACAAACTTCTGAAACATATTTTCAGAAAAATTGTTACTGCATCATATTTTCAGGATAAACAAACAGACCCGAGTTACAAATTCTTGAGATAACAGGTCTAAGAGACTCAATACCTAGGTTTCAGGTAGGAAAGTTGCACCAAGGGCATCATCACCACTTCCACCTTTCCACTCAGTTGCCAATTTTTTTTTTTTTGTTTCAACAATCTAAACCAATCCAGGATCATGTTTCTTAATTCCCTCGGAACTTCAAAGCTGGTCGATATGGTCCCAATCGACATCGAGATTGGCCCGGGCAATATAGAGGCCAATCCCAACCTAGAAATCATGGAATATATGTTTTTTTATCTAGTATTCATTGATTATATGAAGATAAAAAAATGAAGTAGATAGCTAACAGCATATTTGACGTGGTTAGCTATGCGATATCCTCTATCTTTTCTTTTCTTTTCTTTTTGTATAATTGGAGTCATCTCATTCAGTTTATTCCTGCTTTGAGTTGGAATTTACAGAAAAACTGTGTAAGTTTGATCCCTCTTTTTAGTGGTGAATGAAAAAAGAGCTTCTAAAATTTGACAGAGAACATCAAGTTCTTGAAAATGATAAGGTGGTCACAAACACAATTAATGATCAAGGGGTCTCCTTTCATCATATCAACAGTCATAGAGACAATTGTTTACACTTGAAAATAAATTAATTTATATCCCTATATAAGATTGCAATAATGTAATAAACCTAGAGTCGTTGATTTGCAGGTTGAGTTTAAAATTGTATGGGATTAGTTAGGTGCATGGTTCGCCGGGTCGGCGACCCGGCGGTCGCTTTTTGGGCCGACCGACCCCGACCCCCGACCCGGTTATTATTTTAAATTGATTTTTTTATTATATTTTTTTCCGACCCCGACCCGACCCGGGTCGCGACCCCAACCGACCCGGGTCGGTTTTGGGGCCGACCGACCCGGGGCCGACCCCCGACTATTCCTTCCTTGGTTACGTGTATATAAGGCTTTTAGGCAGAAAAGTCGTAGCTGAACAAGTCCTTGTTTGCCTAATTAATGACCTGTCGAAATCCCATTTTTACATATTGAAAAAAATAATAATTTATCCTCATTTTTAAAATGGATGATGTGTGATATGGAAATATAGATTGATTTGGTATATATTACATATAGGTAGGAACATACAACTTGAGTTCCCAAAATATTCCAAGTGTCAGAATAGGGAGATCCCTATGGCCTCTAGATCCAAGCCACAATTCAATGTTTGAGGTTATCACGTGGGAATATATATTCTTCTGAAATCTCTCCACCAACAAAATTTGTAATATTTTAATGTTAATTATAACAATCAACTATTCAAATACTCTTAATTAACTATCATAACAACACGTTCGATAAAATCATTCATCCATGATATAAAGAAGTTAGGAAACATTTCCCCGTGCCCATTTGAGAATCAATTTTTATTGATTCTTTTCTTGTTATTCGTATTTACGATATTGTGATTTCATTCAGAATTGTTATTTTTTGTTTCGAATTTCTTTCTTGTTTGGAATTGGTGTATTCTCAATTTCTTTGTTTTGTTTTGGCACTTCATTACCAAATTATGGATTGATTTGGATTTTTGATGAGATATTTTACGGATATTTCGTCCTATTTCATTGGTTTATTCATGTTATTTTCTTATTATCAGCTTATATCTTGTTTATTTGGTTACTCATTTGTCTTTCATGTGTATTTTGATGTTATGATGTTATATTGGTTATCTATTGATTTTTTTTGTTCATTTTGTGTTATTTGGTTCAAGTTTATTTGTTTTGTATATTTATTAAAAATTCAAATTATATGAGAAAATTTTATTTATGGTTTATTTATCATTTTTTATTGTTTATCCTTCATCTCTTTTATTTTCTCACTCATTGATTTGTTATTATACATTGTGTTTTGTTTCTGCTCTATTTGTTTCTATTATTGATTTTGTTTCAGTTTTGAGTGCCCATCTTTCTTGTTTCCTATTTTTGTCTGTATCTTTATTTCAATCTTGAAAGAAGTATTTTTTTTACCAACAATTTTTCTTTTCCATATTAAAAGTGGTATCAGTCAATGGTTCAAGTGTTGGCTATCTTTTGAGTCAATTCAGCTCAACAACTCCTTCCCATCCATATTCATGGGGTATTTCTAGAGCCATATTGTTTGTAAGAAATCTATGTCACCGTCTGGAAATTAAATGGAAGTACTTTTATTTGAAGTGCCTGCTTATTGAAGTTACTTCAGAATGAAGTACTTCTCAACTAAAGAAGTGGAACTCATTTGATACTAATTTTTTTATCAATCCTTCGGAGTGTAGTGTCACCTCTATCATCGATGTGCCATATGTGTCATTTCAGAATCAAGTATCAGTCCTTCACTCCCAACTAATAAAACTAGAGAGGTTCACGGAGGAAGAACAACCACTATTTCATCATTGGCCACAAATGCATTCTTTGGAATAGGTGCACACCGTCAATATCAGTAACAATGTTAAGAAAAAATCACCAGGACAGGTCTATTATAGAGGCTTAGTCCCATATGTCCCGCATTTTAATTTTTGGTCCCATTTTTTTCTGCAACTTTGACAAAGAACTTCAAAGGTACATCATCTACCCATTCACGCAATCAGGTCAAGAGATGGCGTCCGGTTTATACCCTACTTGGGCGAAGAACCACTCCTTGACCCAAAAAAAAAGTGGCATGGTCATGAAAGTGATCATCAAAAATTCTCCGTCGGCCGCCATGGCGCGGTTGGCATCACCCTCCCGCCGGGTATGCGGGAGAGCGTGGGAGGGGAGAGCTCTCTGGTGGGGGTCGAGCCGCGGGGGCTCGATCCCTCGTCTCCCGTGTGAGCTGCGGGCTTGCCGGCCATCCGGGCCATGTGAACAAAAAAAATCAAAAATTCTCCGATTCCACCATGTCGGGATAGACATAAAATACCCATCACATGATTACCTGTAGATGCCATATCGATATAGCGGAATATGATGATCATTTTGAAACATGCTTATATTCCATCTATAAATTTGAGATTAATCACATGCACTTATGGACAGCATCACCAAAAATCGTTACAAGAACATTCACCATGGTGAAAATGGTGAAAGCGAGTTGCATCCCTCACAATAATCTCTCTTCTAGTGATGCTGGTCGTGAGTTTCAGAACGGTATGGCAATCATCACATACACGGAGATTTTTTACCACCCGAATCACCATTTCTGTGGGTCTCTTTAAAATCCCAAGAGCAACAGCAAGCCTCTCGCTGTGCAGGCACAATTGCTCCTCTTTCTCATGTTCCTCCAAGTCATGCAAGACCAAGCTGGTGTTTGGAGTATAACCCCTCTTCTTCATTTCCTCGACCAAATCCTGCAGCAGCCGTAGAATTTCATTCCTCAATGGATGTCTCACTTCTCCAGCAGTAAACATATAGCTCTCCTTCCCCAGTTCCACCCAGCTATAGCCTGGCTCCTTCCGAACATCAATAGTTGTCAAGATCTTTCTAATGTCTGCAACATGTTCCCACCTTCCAGCCGCTGCATATATATTAGATAGTAAAACATAAGTTGAAGGATCTTTTGGTTTCAAATTCAGTAAATGATTAGCAACTCTGATGCCCATCTCCATATCCCCTTGCCGCTTACAAGCACTGAGCAACGAAGACCAGGCAGCTTCATCCGGCTCATAGGGCATTGTCTTAATAACATCCTCAGCCTCTTTAAGGAGGCCTGACCTGCTGAGGAGATCCAACAAGCATGTATAGTGTTGCAGTGAGCGTCTGACTCCATAGACTGTCCCCATGGAATCAAAGAAATGACGTCCCTTTTCAATCAAACCGCGATGACTACATGCGTACATCAGTCCAACAAAGGTTACCTCATTAGGCATTACTCCAGCAGAAGCCATCTTCTCAAAGAGGGCCAATGCTTTTTCTGCGCGTCCATGTTGAGCTTCACCCACAATCATCGTTGTCCATGAGAAAACATCTCGTGTCAAGATCCTGTCGAACACAGCTCTCGCAGCAGCAATGTCACTGCACTTGGAATACATGTCCACCAGAGCATTCCCCACAAACATGCTTGCCTCGTATCCTAGCAAGATGACCAGGCCATGAATCTGTTTACCCAGCTCCAATGAAGCGAGGTTAGATGTGGCACCAACCACGCTGGAGAGGACAAACGAGTCGTCGATGTCGATACTTTCTCTCCGCATCTCCAAGAACAACTTAACAGCCCCAATGTTATCGCTACTCCGCACAAGACCGGATATCAGTGCAGTCCACGTCAAAAGCTGTTTCTCAGACATCATCCGGAACATCCCGAGGGCGTCAGAGTAGCGGCCATTCCCGGCGTAACCAGATACCATTGCCGTCCAAGAAACCGGATTTTTCACGAGAATTCTGTCGAACACCTTCCGACCATCAACCGGCTCCCCGCATTTGCAGTACATATCAGCGAGAGAAGATTTTACGATATCGTCGTCGAAGAATGGCGAGGTTATGAACCGGGAGTGGACCTGCCTGCCCAGGCGAGAGTCACCAAGGCGAGCGCATGCCTTGGCGAGGGTGGAGTAAATGAAGTCGTCGGGCTGCACCCCGTCGATCAGAACCATGGTGGGAAGGAGGGACAGGGCGCGGCGCGGGTCGCGGGACTGAGTATGAGCCGCAAGGATGGTGGACCAGAAGACGGGATCCCGGTTGGGGGTTTCGTCGAACAGGTGATCGGCGTCGGCGAGAAGGCCGCACTTGCAGTAGACATCGAGAAGTGCGTTGACGACGGAGGGGCACCGCAGGCCGGTCTTGACGAGGCAGGCATGAAGCTGCTTGCCGTGGGCGGAGGAGCGACTTCGGGCGGAGAGGCGGAGGTGGGAGTGGAGACGGCGGAGCAGGGAGCGGGCGTGGTGGTGATCCAGATCGCCGTCCGTGTGCTGCGCGCGAATCTACGTCGCTGCTGAATATAAAACTAAGTAGGTGAAATATTTAATTAATTTTGAATTTACATTTTCGATGCCAAAAGAACTTTCATAGTTTCGCGCGGTTATTTTACCAGAGCTAGAGTTTGAGTTCCGGCTCAAGTTTAATGGATACGTTAAATCTTTGTTTTTAAGTTTGATTATTTTATTAATCAAGTTGAGTCGAATTCGAGCAATTGGATTAAAGTTTAATCAATGTTCAAACTTAAATCATACAAAAACTTGTTTATTAAAAATAAAAATCAATAAAAATTATTTATGAAATTTCAGATTTAATTTATTTATGAAATTCAATCTAAGTTTAAACTTAAATTTTAAATTATATTTAATTTATTTAAATGATATTATATTATTATTATTTATAATTTAATTTTTAAAAATAAAATATTTAATAGAGTTACTCATGAATTTAATGAATTGAATCTTATTTTTTTATTTATTCAACGTAATAGTCGAATCGAATTTAGACAGAAAATTATGATAATTTGAAAAGTAACCTTTTTCGTATGTCACATGATTCAGATAGACAACTATGATAATTTGAAAGTACCCCTTTTGTATATTTAGACAGAAAATCATGACCACCATGCTCCAAACAAATAATACGAATCCTGCTGTTTAATTACTCTATGCAAATGTTTCATTTTTAATTGATTTCCTGTGAACCAATTTTTTTTTTTGTTGCAACCCTCTAAACTGCATGTAGGGGCTAATTCAAAGATATAACGGAAGTGATAATTCGAAAATTGCCCTTTTCGTGGGGAGAGAATTCATCACCACATATATTGCAAACATTTAATGCGAATCTGCCTGGTGTTCATAACCAAAAAAACAATCACGTTTAACCTGTGCAAGCGTGGATTTTCGATTGATCTTTTGTGAACTGATATTTAGTTCAAAACCAAAAAAAAAAAAAAACAATCACGTTTAATCTGTGCAAGCGTGGGTTTTCGATTGATATTTTGTGAACTGATTTTTAGTTGGTTGCATGTTTCTAAATTGCATGTAGGGGCTAATCCAAATACACAACATATTTGTACTGCTCTTGTGGTGAAGAACTTCCGATTCAGAACGTGGGGATGACGACCACGCCCGCATAGAACCCTAGGTCTGGAAAGAAATCTACCAAATGATGCTTTTAGTATCGATGCATGTATCCGTACGACTCGTTTAAACTTGGGGTTTGAGATCCCTACTCTCACTTAACTGTTTGATAAACCCTGTGTATCGTGCACGACATGAGAATGAGAATCACATTAGCTTCTTCGTAGCACAGAAATGTACACAAACTAAAAAGACGATAACAGCTAACGAAATTTTCTGGATCGAATGAGTGAATTTTACAAAAAAGTTGAACTTTTAATGTAAAAAACTATATAAAAAATTAAAAGTTTTCGAATTTTAAGGCAAAAATAAGGTGTTTTATCGAATAGTCAATGGGACAAAAGAACCGACCAAAGAAATCGTCTCAGTCCACCGTTACGGTAGCACCTCGTTCACAATACGTCAACATAAACAAACACAATAAAAATAAAGATAAACACGAGGAATGACTCATCTTTATTCCCATCAATTTTATCTCAATATCAAACAGAGCCTAAAAGATCAAGATCATGGACGTCTGCAGATAGATTAAACTTCCTTGGGGAAATATCAAACTTCGTACTTGCATTCAAATCATCTCATAACAAAATGACTACTCAACGAAGGGTTACTCAGCGCGATCTATCGCCAACACAGAACAGGGACTACAACAGAACGTAGAAAACGAAATAGAAGAAAAGAAAAAATGGGGATAGAAAAGGCGTAGCAACCCAAGCCCCACAAACAGAAACCTCGCGTTGGCCGAAGCCCAAATTTTAGTACCTGTAATGAGGAGGCTTGAAGGGGCCATCGGGTGAGACGTTGATATACTCCGCCTGCGATGGAGTCAACGTTGTTAGCTTGGCTCCAAGCTTCCCAAGGTGAAGGGAAGCCACCTTCTCATCCAGGTGCTTCGGCAGGACATAGACCTTCTTCTCGTACTTCCCGCTGTCCTTCTCTTTCCACAGCTCCAGCTGAGCAATAACCTGAAGACCAAAGTTACGCACTTTGTCAGTGTTGTTCGCCTTCAAATGTTAATTATCATTAACATCTAATGTGGGTTTTGTTGAGCTGGGCATTTAAATGTAGCACCTGGTTGGTGAAAGAGCAGGACATGACGAAGCTGGGGTGGCCAGTAGCACAGCCAAGGTTCATCAGACGGCCCTCGGCCAGAACTATAATGCCATTGTTAGTATCCGGGAAGACCCAGCGGTCAGTCTGTGGCTTGATTGTGATGCGTTTGACACTGGGGAAGGTTTCAAGACCGTGCATATCGATCTCGTTGTCGAAGTGGCCGATGTTGCAAACAATCGCGTTGTTCTTCATTTTCCTCATGTGGTCAACCATGATGATGTCTTTGTTCCCGGTGGTGGTCACGAAGATATCAGCCTCCGCCACAACGTCCTCCAAAGTGAGAACAGGAATACCTTCCATGAGGGCCTGAAGAGCGCAGATGGGGTCGATCTCAGTGACAATCACACGAGCCCCAGCCTGCTTGAGGGCACTAGCACAGCCCTTGCCCACATCTCCATAACCACAGACGACGCCAACCTTTCCGGCGATCATGACATCGGTCGCCCTCATCAGCCCATCGGGAAGGGAATGACGGCACCCGTAGAGGTTATCGAACTGCATTAACAGAGGCGAATACAGATCAAAAGGAAGAAGCGCAGAACTACAAATGAAAAAGTAGCGTGAAAAACAAAGAACAGTGAACATCCAGATCTAGATCTAGATGAGCAAGACATACAAAAGAGAAATAACTCAAACTCAAGTCTTAATCCCAAATAATTTGAGATTAGCCACACGGATTCTAACTTCTCTATATGTAAAAGAGAAATAACATAAAACAATTCACATTCAACAAATTTATGCACCCCAGCTTCAAATGCAGTAGATCCACGGTTTCAAATACTCTTCCGGAAGCAAGGAAAAGTTTATCATAACGCTTTACGCCGGACTAGAAGTAGAAGTTATTAGTGATCGAGATATGATGGAGTCGACCCGGAGCATGAATACCAAGAGCGTTTATCTAGACATCTATTGTCATTGCTTTCAGCCGTACGTCCAAATAGTAACATTAGTTACTCGTGAAAATCGTCCGGAAAATTACTGTACCATACGAAAAAACCGAAGAAATTGAGTACTGTATTGTCAATACTACAGTGAGAATCGTCAGCAAGAGTCATTTTTTGGTCATACATATATCAAGATTCAGGACAATATGGTCCGAAACCACAGATCGTAGTGAGATAAAAGTAGAGAAGCCGATCTCGTTCGATACTTCAGTCGATTACCTTGCTCTTGGTGACGGAGTCATTGACGTTGATCGCGGAGAATAGTAGGGTGCCACTGGCCTGCATCTGGTAGAGCCTTTTCACGCCGGTGGTGGTCTCTTCAGACACGCCGACAAGCCTCTCCTTCATCTTGCGGTACCTGCGCGGATCCACCTTGAGACCGTCCCTTATCAGGCCGAGCACGATCTGGAACTCGGCGTTGTCGGTGGAGCTGGGATCGGGCACCTTCCCGCTCTTCTCGTACTCTTCCTCGGCCTTGACACCCTCGTGGATCAGAAGTGTGGCATCGCCTCCGTCATCGACGATGAGATCGGGGCCGCCCTCGGGGCCCCAATCGAGACACCTCTCGGTGCACCACCAGTACTCCTGGAGGGTCTCCCCCTTCCAGGCGAAAACGGCGGCGCTGTCGCGGGCGATGGCGGCAGCGGCGTGATCCTGGGTGGAGAAGATGTTGCAGGAGCACCAGCGTACCTCGGCGCCGAGGGCGGTGAGGGTCTCGATGAGGACAGCGGTCTGGATGGTCATGTGGAGAGAGCCGGAGATGCGGGCGCCCTTCAACGTCTGGGACGGTCCGAACTCCGCGCGGCAGGCCATCAACCCAGGCATCTCGACCTCGGCGAGCTCGATCTCGAGGCGGCCGAAGTCCGCCTGCGACATGTCCTTCACCTTGTACTCCCGCCCGGAGGTGGTCTTCTCTACCAGCAGCGCCATCTCGTGCGTCTCCGGCGGCAGATCTGATCCGGGCACCGCCTGTCCGCGCTTCGGAGTGGGAGCCGACGGCGAGGCGCCTGGAGGCGGGGAGGAGGAGGAGGAGAGGGTGGGAGCGAAAGCGAGATATTTATTCAGGCGGGTTTCAAATACACGGCCGGATATCCGCGTCGAGCAACTCTCAGCCGTAGGATGCCAGATCTGACGCGGGGCTGTGACTACGGTTTTCTCGCGGTCGGACTTGGCGAAGGATAGAAATGTTAAGGCTCCGAAGTTGAGAAATTCACAGAAATGCCACAGCTGTCGGTCGAACTTTTCAGCAGCCCCACGTGGCACTCTCTGCGACGCAGGTAGGGGTGTTCATGTAAAACCGGTAAACCGGTAAACCGAACCGTTCGGTTCGGTTCGGTTTGATAGCTCATGCATTCGGTTTTTTGAACCGAATCGAACCGATAATTTCTTATCGGTTCGGTTCGGTTCGGCACCTCCCCAAACCGAACCGAACCGGTAAACCGGTTGACCCGGTTTGATAAAGTTTGACCCATTTTATTTATATATTATATTACATTTTAATACATATTATATCAATTTTAAATATATATTAGTATAAATTTAAGTTAATTAGTATAAAGATAAAATTATATATTATAAATAAAGTATTAATCTTTATATTAATCTAAAATAATTATTATAATGCATATTTTATTTTATTTCTATTTTTATTTATTTAAATATACCTTAAACCGATGAACCGAACTGAACCGAACCGAACCGAACCGAACCACAATCGGTTCAGGGCTCACAGAATCGGTTCGGTTCGGTTCGGTTTGCCTTATCGGTTCGGTTTCGGTTTGGAAAAAAATGGGCCAAACCGAACCGAACCGAACCGTTTACACCCCTAGACGCAGGTAGTTCGGCTTCGCCGTGGTGTAGGCCGGCGCTCTCTTCGGTTCCGGAGAAGTTAATGCTGGTCCCCATGGAGTAAGAAGTAATATGTTGCTATGTTCGTCTAATCTACTTTAAACAAGTTCAAACTTTTAAGTTCAAATTTTAACGAGTACGTTAAATTTTTGTTCAAATTTCTTCATTAATTAATCAAGTTTAACTCAAATTTAATTTATAGTCAAACTCAAACTTATAAATTTTGTCTATAAAAAACAAAGTCAATTTGAATTCGCAAGTGAAATTTTAAATTTAACTCATTTATAAAATTTGATTTAAGTTTAAACTTTAAAAATTTATCGTATTTTATATATTTAAGTGATAACACATGATTGTTGATACGCATGATTTATTTTTTATTGAATATTTAATACACTTTTTAATCAAGTCACTTACAAGATTATCGAACCTGAGTAGAAGTATGTTCAAAGTTAACTCGTTTGATAAGTTGAATTTTATTTATATAATAAACGAGTCAGTTCAAACTCTTATAGAGTCGAGTTTCATATTATTTATTTCAAGGAAGGTGGGATCGGGAGTCGGGACCGGGTCGGTTTGGCCTCAAACCGACCTGGGTCGGCCGAGGTCGCGACCTGGGTCGGGATGGGGTCGGCCCGGGTCGCAAAAAATAATAATAATAAATTAAAAATGAGGTCGGGTCTTGGGGTCGCGACCCGACGAACCATGATTTATTTATCTCAGTGTATTGGTCCGTTTGCACCCTGCCATTCATTAAGGGAATTATGTTTAACTATGGGTAAGCCTCTCTAATATTAAAAAATACAAGGTCTAAAAGTTTGGAATTCTATCACTTATGAAGTAGAAATGTAAGGGTTACTTAAACATACATGCAACCAAATGACAAACATGTCTTCGTTCTCCTGAGAAGTCTGTATTTTAAGTAACTCATTTGTTTCCTTGCAACAGTTTAGCGGTTAAGGCATATTTGTATTTTATGGGTGACAAAACTTAAGGGCCTGTTTGGTACCATAAAATTTTGAGGATAAACTTAGGCTATCCCCTAAATTTTGATGATAATCCAAATTTATCTCCAAGTTATCCCAATACCAAACAGCACCTAAAACTATTCTCACCGAAGATCTAAATGATGGCTTAAAGTCCAAAACTCTTGTTTCCTTATTTATAGAGAGAATTTTAAAGATGTTTTTTGATGTTTAGCCGTATCTTAACAGGTGTTTGGTTGCATGATAATAAGTTGGAATTTTAATATAATTTTATACTTTTGTAACAAAACTTGTTAAAAGATGTGTTCGCCACCTATCACAATTTTATATTTAAAAAAAATTCTTGAACACAAAAAAGGAGTGCCATCTCTTTTTATATTGTAATCTCTCACCTTATTTAGTCGTATACGGTATCCACTATTTTTAGTTATCATATATTTTCAAACATGATAATTTATTTTTATTAATTAATTAATATTATTTTTTATCACAAAAAATTTATAAAAACTTATTGAGCAACCAAACACCACATGAAATCTTGATACAAATATGGCGTGCATTGTTCTTCTCCACTCCGTTGCAAGGTACCCCGGGGCATCAATCAAGTGTTTTCTTTCTCCCATCAAGATCACTAAGTGCAAGAAAAGAAGTTCTTCAGCAGGGCCAAACTATCGAATTATATGGTGTGTTCTGATATTATCACGAGATGCTTGGCGGCAAATTAATTTTATACTTCTCCTTGGATAAAACTATACATTGGAATAAAATCTAGGATATATAAAGCATGAAATCGTCGCTTTATTAGCTTATGATATAACAAAAAGGTGAGAAACATGAACAACCAAAAAAAAATGGTATGACCAAAAGGAAAAGAGGTATCACATTCCTTTATTTTGAAATGAATTCTTTGTAAAATATATTTTGCGCAGGAATCGTAGAAAGAAGAAGAAATACATTTACACAATTAGAAAATCTTGAGAGGATGACATCTTTAAATTAGGACCGGACTTTAACCGAGCCGTCAATTGGATCAGAGTAGGTCGGAATGAGTCGGAGAGATCCCAACTTTTACGACATAACTTAATTAAAAATATTATTTATATTTATTAAAAATATTTTTAAATTTAAATGATTGTCAATTTTAGTGTTGACTTAAATAATTAAGTTTGTTAAATTTGATGATAATAAAAAAGTTGAGCCGGACCGGGCCGAGTCACGATAACAATGTTTACGGACCGAGTCAAGCTGTCTTGATAAATTTTGGACCATACCTTAATCGGGCTGGCTTTGTGCCCGGTTGAGCCCGGTCCATTGGCACCTCTACTTTTCCGGCTCCTCAACATGAACTGAACGAAAAGCCGGTCAAAAATCCCGTTTAACAGATGATCTGATTTTTATGTTTTCATGAACTTCCTCTCCAAAGATAATGGCAAAAAAAAGGTAAACCTTAAAAGGAAGGTAAAATATCTATTTTGCCCTTGAAGCAACGTAACAGAGACACAGACGTTAACTTCTCTGTTTTAATAAATGCGCTTCATTAAATCAGATCATAAGTTTATTGTAGTCATAAATAAACATATTGAACATTGTGTGATAAATAATTTTGTGATGAATAGATTTGTGATAGTAATGTTTTTTATTTGAAACATGATATATAATTAAAATTAAATATAATTAATATGATGTCGAAAATAAACTAATTTTGTTGTCATGTACGAAATGTAATGAATAGATTTGTGATTTTTTATTTTAAACATAATAATATACAGTACAAATTTGATATAATTAATATAATGTAAAAATAAAATAATATTTAAATTAAAATATAATAATTATTTTTAAATATAATAATATTTGAAATATGATATGATAGATAATTTAATATATATTGTTTACAAAATTGGTATCACTACCCTCGTCACACTGTCGGACAGACAAGGGAAGAAACAAGAGCCAACGGTTTTTACCCTTCACTGTTTTGGGAAGGATATTTTTGACATTTTCAACACTGACGGGACAAAATGGATCGGGAGTTGTAGATTTTTCTGTCGTTGGATCGTTGATGAAGTGAAATTGGTCAACGGACTTAACGTTGAAGTCAATTTGTTAAATGGAGCGGGAATTAATTTCCCCTTTATAAAATAATATAATAATAGGGTAGTAACCTAAATATAATCTTTAATTATATTAACTTTATTTTCACTGTCCACCTTGATAGTGAAAGAGAGTGCTTGATTATTAGTATCAATTTTGAAATTTCTAACATAAATAAGATGAGAATCCCAATGCAAATTTCTACCAATATCAAATTTGATAGCCATAATCTATCCTCGAGTGTGATTAGTAAATTTGATGTAGTCTCATTTTTAAACTCTAACTAAACGGGACGCTGTATTTTATTTTGATACATACTTTTATTGTAAAATATATAAAATTAACTTGTAAGAGAACAACTTACTTGCACATACCGGCATACCCTTTCAATTCAATGTTCACCTTTTTTTTGCTTTAAAAGTTGTTCTATTTATTTTATTTTATTTTTTACCTTGGCTCCAGTCCAAGTACCAACTACCATGAGGGGTGACATAAGTCAACAGAATTGTTCATCACTACCAGTTGGATCTATTCTTGACTTATTTCCACATTTTGGATCTTGCATTGTTGATGAACAAACTACTCTTGCTTGGTTGCATTTTTATACACTTTTGTGAAAAGAAGTATATATATATATTAAAATATATTATGATATGAACAGAATTATAAAAATATCATTGTTACTAAATATGATAACAAAAAATGTGGACATCATGTATAAGCAAAAAAATAAGGGACCAGAAGAAAATAAAAAGAGATAACACATCTGTTTTGTCCAAGAAAATTCTCTATAATGATATGTCCTTATTATGATTATAATGAATAGCCACAAGTAACAAGGTACCCAATTGAATTATTATTATTATTATTATTATTATTATTATTATTCTTATTATTATGTTGGTTCTCTTTAGTAATCTCAACTTAGGGTCCGTTTGATAACACTTAACAAACCTCTTATGTCTGATTCGGTCAGACATCAGAGTATTTAAGCTGTTTGACAAAACGTCTGAGCTACCTCCTGACCGAACATCTGATCTATGAAAATTCATCTGAGCGGTTCAGTCTTGGCGTACAGCTTTGTTTAGTTCAGACATTTATTTGCTCCGGCGCTATGTGCACAGACACGCTATGTGCGCAGTCATGTACGCGATGATTAAACTTTTTATTTGCTCCGGCGCTATGTGCACAGATACGCTATGTGCACAGACACGTTATGCCTTATGCACATATTTGCTTTAAAAATAAATTTAATTTATTTATAATGAAAATGATTATATAATAAATTAAAATTTTGATATAAACATATGATTTTACAATAAAATTTATTAAAAATTTATTTTATGATTATTACCAAAAAAATTTGTGTCACACAAAATAAATCACTTATATGTTAATAAAATTAAATATTTTTACCACTTATTTAAAAATTAAATTTTAAATTAATAGTTTATTTTTTAAAATTAAACTAAATCAAACTATCACCTTATTTTTTTATTTAGAATATGTTTAAAATATTAAAATTATTTAAGTAAGATATATGTATATTAAAAGGAGAAATAAAAATCTAAACACAATATATCAAATTTTATTAGTAATACAAACTTTATTACCTAACTCATTAATAAAAATATATATCGTTAAATTAGTTTGAGAAAACATATATTTATATATATTTAAATTCATGTATTTCTCATAATGTTTCGTGTAAATATTATATATATTAAATTTGTATATATTTAGCTCTTGTCTAAATAGTACTCATTCTATTAAGTTTTTACTATAATATAATTTTTATAAAAAAAATTATTAAAATATATTTTGACTTGTTATATAATAAATTTTAAATGTTACGTTCAAATTTTAAATTTTTTATATTTCTATGAACACGTGCACATGTATCCAAAAGTTTAATGTAAAATTAGTCTAACTAGATGTTGATTTAGATGTTTTATCAAACATACTTATCACTTATATCTTAATAAAATTAAGTACTTTTTTTTTACCACATGTTAAGATATTAGAGATGAAATTAAGAGGTTAGATTTTCAGATTAAGCCTAATCAAACGCCACCTTAGGTGACGTTTGATGGAACTTTAATCTATTGTCTAAAACCAGAAATCACATTTAATGTGCTACCAAAAATTTTAAATTTTAGTAAGAGACTAGTGTTCGACCATTTATCTACGAAGAAATCTAAAATCATTGGTACTATATAGTATATACAACAGCAAAAAATAAAAAAGAGTCAACTCTGAGAAGTTGGTCTTTTTTCGGATGTAAAATAAGATGTTTAAAGTTTAAACCTACCATCTAAATAGCTGACCCAAGTAGAGGCTTTAAGCTTTCATTTAAGAGGGTGCATAAAATAGTTCAAACTGTTTTGTTTAGCTGATTCATGGTTCTTTTAAATTAAATCAAAACCAAATCAAATTAAATTCTTCCGGATGCATTGGTTTTCGGTAGGCCAACTGACAAAGTGACGTACATTCTTCCAGGTGCATCTGCTTCTTCAGGTTTCAATTACCAAAACGTTACTCTCAAGTCTCAATTAAATTGCGCTCTGTTTATGCATGTCACGCCCCGGATTTCTTAACCTGCGCAGTGGAATAAATCCGGGTACGAGACCGGGGAATTAACCCCTAACCTACGTCGGTTTGGGAAAATTAAAGAATCACATGTCCCATTTCATAAAAAAATGATTCGATCCAAATATATATCATACCTTGATTTCAATAAATCAAATTCTCTAAATCTCTTTTGCACTAAACCTGATCCACTACGCTTCTGCTGCGCTACCTGATTTCCTGAAAAATGTTAAAGGATTTGGAATGAGTCACATGGACTCAGTAGGACTTATACCCAACTTTCCTATTATATTAATCAACCTAAATGGTAACAATAAATGATAAAATCACCACAAAACAGATTATATCATAATCACTAAACTAATTATCAAGATTCATTTATTTATTTGGGTCCTTTCTAAAATCAATTAACCGAATAAGCCTGACTCTACATGAACCAAACTGCCGATAACTTAACCAACTGATCTATTCTATATGCATGCCACCTGGACTTACACGAGTCTACTGTGCATACTTTAATACCATTTTAGTTCCATTTGTCTGAGTAAATTATATGCTATACTTGGCGATCGTCACTCCAGCTCAAAATATATAAGAAGTACCATATAGTAAGTTAAATCCCAAAGTACGTCTAGGCAGGGGCGTACTTAGGATAAACCGCGGTATCCGGGATCAAAGGATGCACCGAATCAATCTATTTCCATCGCTGCCCACATGCGATTCTATCATAGGCTGGAGGAGCAAATATTACATCACATGCATCACAGCATCAATAATGTTTCACAAGCAAGCCATACAATTACTCAGACAATATCAATTCAATCCAATTATGCAATTTAACTCAATCAAATAGCCAAATCATTAAGCTATGCAATTCATTCTATCCATTCACAAAATTATACAATTAATCATGCCAATAATCACAATCATGTCGACACATGCAGACCATTCAATTAATGCAAATATTCATGCAATAGACCCAATCAGGAATAATAATTAAATTAAATTCTAATTTATGCAATTGACCCAATTAGAACAGAATATACAACATAATTAGATATGCTAACTTCAATTAATCACAAATTAATATCAATTTATTAAATAATATACTTTGCAACTTTATGCCATTAAAAATATAAGTTAATTAATTATACTAATGAATTATCATATCAATTCATCTTCCCATTCAATTTATCAATTAATGATTCTTAAGGTCATACATAACATAAATCGGATATAATTAACTTCTTAACAAGTCATGATTCAATTTTCATAACTTAATACAAACAATGCAATTATCCATCACAATATTTAACTAATATGCAACTAAACAAATTAATGAAAATGAATACAACTACACGTGAATGGCATGATTGACATTTAAATAAATACATCGTGACAATCAATAATTAAACTACCATTTAATCATCAATTTCTAACTATTTATCTAATAAACATGTTTTAACGCATTAATTAATATATCGAAATGCTAAGGATAAGTTGGGATACCTACCTCGAAGAGATCGATAAATTCCCACGTCCAAGAACCCAAGCCAGATTAGTCACGAGGAGACCAAGGCAATGGTGATACCGAGTTGTCCTCCAATCCTAAAAGTATTAAAAATGATAACTAAATTAATTAAATTTCTCAATTTGATTAATAAAATAATTAATAAAATAATTTAGAGAGAGAGAGGAATAAACAGGAGAGAGAAAGATAGAGAGGAATAAACAGGAGAGAGAAAGAGTGCGGCAGAGAGAGAGAAGAGTGCGGCAGAGAGAGAGAGAGAGAGAGAGAGAGAGAGAGAGTGCGGCAGGAAAGAGAGGTCGCGGGGGGAGGACAGGAGGAGGGAGAGAAGGAGTGCGTGAGAGTGAGGGAGCGATAGGTAGAGAGAGAGAGAGAGAGAGAGAGTGCGGCAGGAGAGAGAGGTCGCGGGGGGAGGACAGGAGGAGAGAGAGTGAGGGAGCGATAGGTAGAGAGAGAGAGAGAGAGAGAGTCGACGGAAGAGAGAGAGCGCGAGTGGAAGGGGGGACGGACGGACGGACGGCGCATGCGCCGTCCTCCCAGCGGCGCAAGGCGCCGCGGCGTGGCCGCGCGGGAGGCGCGGCATCACCCGCGCGCGCGGGTTCGAGCGGGGAAGCCCGGGAAGCCCGCTGGGCGGGGAGAAAAGAGCGGGAGGGGGGAGAGAGAGAACAGGAGAGCGAGAGGGGAGCGCGGCGAGGCGCGCGACGGCGGCGACACGGCGGGGCGCGGCGACGGCCTCGACGGCGGGAGGGGAGGAAAGAAGAAGAAGAAGAAGAGGTAGGCGTCGGCGACGGCGACGGCGACGGCGATGGCAGGAGGAGAGAAGGAGAGAGGGAGAACGGTGGCGACGGCTGCGCCCGCGGCGGCAGTGACGGCGGGACGAGGAGGGAAAAGAAGAGGAAGAAGGGGGGCGACAACGGCGATGGCGACGACGGCGGTGGAGTCGGCGGCTCCCCGGCGACGCTCGTAACGGCGGAGGAAGAAGAAGAAGAGGAAGAGAGTAGCGAGGCGGTGGAGGCGCGAAGGGGAGGCGGTGGCGTAGGGAAGATTCTGGAGGGGGCGGTGGAATCGGGAGACGGAGGAGGCGGTGGCGACGACGGTTCGAGAGAGGGGAGGCGGCGGACGAAGGACGGTGGAGGGAGAGAGGGTTCGAGAGGTTTTTTTTTTTCATTTTTTTTAAAATACCGGATATTACAATGCAACCAGGAAGAAGCAACATGCACCTCAAAGTTTTATCAATTGAATCATGACCATCGTTTGCACTTTGTTCAGATGTTCACACACATTATAGAAAAATGCATGTTTAATCATGACGACAAAAGGGCTGCTCAGAAAACAATTGTTCTAGATGAGATGCATTCTGAAAGTCAGGACACATATCGTGTAGGATTAATTTGAATTTCTCATGCTAAATTCAATTCTTAACACCACTTCAGGATAGAAAAGATTCCGAAGTACTTTCCTTTATATTTTTATTTTTTTTCCCAATGACTAACCTCATGTAATCATGTGATCAAGATTGAGATCAGATTAAACTGTTGCCGCTGATCCGTGGGTGGCTGATGATTAAGAATTCGGCCTGTTCCCCGGATTGTAGTTCCCTGTTCTTTTTCGACCATACAGCCACTATTGTTTCTTGAATATAAAGGCCCTCAGACTTGCCCTTGCCTGAGAAGCTGGTGCACGACTCCTAATATTTTACATTTTCATGTTGGCCACTTTCTAACTTGTAAGATTTTTTCACTCTCAAAGTAGCCATCTACTTAATATACTTTCCATTTTCACGCCTTCATAGTGTTCATCGGTTCTAAGATATATTTTTTTTCGTTCTAAAGTTTCAATGGTGTTGAACCGTTGCAGTAGACACTAGTGTAACATGTACAGAGGGTAGCGTACTCCTTGAAAAAAATCAGAAGATCATGCACAAAATTTTCAACCAAGTTCAGAATCTGCAATGAACAGACCGAATGGAGGACGCTCATACATTCACAGAACTCTGTCTTTACAGTGAAGAACTCAAAGAACTGACGGGAGAGAGAGGGGACTGCGATTACAATCCAGGGGAGGGGGAGCAATCGTCGAGGAAGGCCTCCAGCTCCCCAATAAGCCGCCACACTGCTTCTTCATCTTCAGGCTCATCGGAGGCGCAGGGCAGAGCAGCTGATTCCGTCGGGCAGCCGTAAGAGTATTGTTCTTCTTCATCTCCTCCTCCAAGACGGCAGCCTTCGTCCACCAAGCAGCAGTCGAGGTTCCCAGCATTGAAGCCCTCCCAGTCCCGGATATCATCTTCGGTGGACACCGCCGGCGGGCAGGGGCAGGGGAGTCCTGCAGCTTCCGTTGCCGAGCAAGAAGATCCTCTTCCTTCTTCCGGGCCCCAAAAGTTATCGGGCGCGGTCACGGTGCTCGTTGCCTCCGGCGTTTCCTCCAACAATGGTAACTGCATGGCGCCATAGCCGCCGTATTCTCCACCAAGACGGCAGCCTTCGCCCACCAAGCAGCAGTCGAGGTTCTCCGCATTGAAGCCCTCCCAGTCCCGGATATCATCTTCGGTGGACACCGCCGGCGGGCAGGGGCAGGGGAGTCCTGCAGCTTCCGTTGCCGAGCAAGAAGATCCTCCTCCTTCTTCCGGGCCCCAAAAGTTATCGGGCGCGGTCACGGTGCTCGTTGCCTCCGGCGTTTCCTCCAACAATGGTAACTGCATGGCGCCATAGCCGCCGTATTCTCCACCAAGACGGCAGCCTTCGCCCACCAAGCAGCAGTCGAGGTTCTCCGCATTGAAGCCCTCCCAGTCCCGGATATCATCTTCGGTGGACACCGCCGGCGGGCAGGGGCAGGGGAGTCCTGCAGCTTCCGTTGCCGAGCAAGAAGATCCTCCTCCTTCTTCCGGGCCCCAAAAGTTATCGGGCGCGGTCACGGTGCTCGTTGCCTCCGGCGTTTCCTCCAACAATGGTAACTGCATGGCGCCATAGCCGCCGTATTCTCCACCAAGACCGCAGCTTTCGGCCACAAAGCAGTAGTTGAGGCTCTCCGCATTGATGCCGTCCCAGTCCCAGATATCATCCTCTTTGGACACCACCGGCGGGCAGGGGAGTTTTGCAGCTCCTGTCGCCAAGTAAGAAGATCCTCCTTCTTCTGGGTCCCTGGAGCTATCGGGCGCGGTCACGGCACTCGTCGTCTCCGGCGATCCCTCCGACAAGGGCAACTGTGCGGCGCCATAGCCGCCATATTCTCCTCCGCCGGCGAATGGAAGCGCTCCAGGAACCATCGTGCCTGCAGCTCCAGAGATCAAATTGGGATCGCTTCTCAGTCTCTTGCACGGACGATGTTCTGTTTCTTGTTCTTCGACACGGCCCATCGCAGCCATCGCCTCCTTCCAGACGAGGGGCCTGCTGCAGCGGATCCGGCAGAAGACAAGCGTCTCCGCTTTGGGGGCAGCCTTCTCTCGGTGGAGCCTGAACTCGTTGAGGACCCAGCCGGTATTGCGCCCTTTAGGGCTGCCGTCGGGAACCCTGAAGGAGAGAGCCGTCATGTGGCCCAAGATCCGGCCGCCGCGCTCGATCTTCCTGTCTCGGCCGTTGGCGAGCCAATTGCCGACGCCGGTGTCACGGCAGAAGCCGGAGCCGCGCGGGGTGACGACGGCGAAGCAGTGGAACCAGTCCGTGAGGTATGCGGGGGCGGCACAACAGTCGGAAGAAGAAGAAGAAGACGACGAAGTGGCAGTGCAGGCGGCGGCGGCGGCGGCGGCGGGGTGGAGTAACCAAGGCGGGGGAGCGAGAGGTGAGAAGAGGTCGAGGGTGGGGATGGCGGCGTCGTGAGGGAAGCGGCCGGAGATCTTCTCGGGGAGGTAAAAGAGGAGGATCTGTCCGGGTGTGGGAGCAAAGTGGAAACCTGGGGGTTGGCCGAAGAAGCCGGCCATGGTTGCTCTCTCGCACTCGCAAGTCGCCGGACGACGGACGCCGCCGCCTCCGCAAGTATTTATCGCTTCGATTTTCGCGCCTATTTTCAAAATTTTTCCCGCCTTTCGGCGCGGTGGTTCCTCGTCCGGTGTTCCCTCGCCCCCGTGCATCTCTCACCGTAAGATTTCCCGAAGTGCCTCCTTTCATATCTGAGATATTCTCATGTTTTCTTTTTTTTCTTCTGGCTATCTTCACCTGATGTGCTCCAATACCGATCTACCCAACTTGAATTTCATATGATTAAACTTGATCTTACGGCTGGTTAAACTAGATTTTTACGGCAGGAGAAGATTTGCATTAAGGCCGCACCTCGGCTGGATTGGGTTTTCTCGGGTTGGATCAGGTTGGCACTAGGGGTGCAAGCGAATCAATACGCTCAACTCGACGAGTAATCTGATATTTGGCTCATTAAAAATTCGACTCGGATCGTTTATCAAGTTAAATAAATAAGTTTGAATAGAAAAAAAAGTTCGGCTTAAAAACGAGCCGAATCTGAATGTAATGTTCGATTGAATACTCGATAAAATATTCAATTAACTACTCAATTATTTATTTATTTAAATTACTTAATTACAAATATATTATATTTATTATATATTTATTTTTAAATATTATGTAAAATTTTATTTTTTGTCTAAATAGTCATTTAAAATGTCTTAAATCGAGTTCGAGTTTGAACTCGAGTTTTAAGTAAACGAACTCAATCTCGAGCTCGAAAACGAGTTTTAATATGAGTTTGATTCGAGTTCGAGCATAATTTTTATTCGAGTCTGAGTTAAGTTAGCTCGTTTACATAAACGAGCGGCTCGACGAGCCGAACTCAAACTCGTCAAACTTAAGTCGAGCCGAATTCGAACAAAATCTTTGAAAACTCATCGAGTATCGAACCTACTTCGAATGGTTAAATAATCGAACAAGCCGAACTCGAATAGAGCCCTACTCGGCTCGACTTGACTCGATTGCATCCGTAGTTGACACCTGTTACGTAACTAGTTAGTTACGTACGTACGTACGTATGGGTTAATCCTCAAGTGAGATAAGGATCCGGTGGTTGTTAGCCGGATAGGCATCGGGCTATCCTAAGTTTATCTGGACTCTGGATAGGGACTAGGAGAGTTCTAGTCAGGAAGGGTTTCCTGGGTTGTTCTCCCTATAAATAGCCCAGGCCGGTGGTTCATTCGGGATGTCGGGTGTCGAGGGAGCCACCGGGGGAGAGGTTGTACGTCTGCGGTTTAGTGGAGTTCGACTTCTCCGAGATCTCGTCGTCTTTGTGGTGTGCGCGTCTTGCTCCGTGGGTGATCGATCGTCGGGTTTTCCGCAACATCTGGTATCAGAGCTATGGCTTGATCGTTCGGAGTTGAAGACGACGCAGTGAAAACGACGTTAGGTGGCGGCGTTCCTACACCGACCGGTTCTGCAGCTGGACCTTGCTGCAGGTGGAGCGGCAGCGGCGCGGTGCTCTGGCAGTGGTCTTCAGCGGCGAAGCAGGAGGGCAGGTCCTCAAGACTAGCGGCGCGATGCTGCGTACATGGGAAGGAGAATCGGCGGTTGCTTCCGACTGAGGCTCCAGCAACGTAAGATTCTGTAAGGTGTTCTAGGGGCGGACTGCGGTGCCGAACAGCGTTGCTACCGCCGTGGTTCTTCGGGAGTAGGGGGACCAGCCAGGCGGTGGTGGACCAAGCCCTAGGGACCAGCGGCCTTGGGTTGATCTTCGTCAGGTCGGACGTGAAGGAGGGTTCGCAGGGTGCGCACTGTTCTGCATTTGATTTCCTCTAGTTTTTTGTTTTTTCTTTTCTTTATTTTTCCTATTGTAACCCCGCGGGAATAAACATGGGGCTTTCTATGTTGGGCTGACGTGGGGATAGGAGAGAGAAAAAAAAATATAGAGGGGAAAGAAGCTGATGCTCAAACAGGACTTATTAGATCTGATTATTAGGACTTAAAATTTAAGTCCGGTTAGATCCGATAAAGTTAGGTTGCTAGGTCCGGGTTTCGGATAGGGTTATCGGGTCTTGTCCATACCCGTTAACAGGATCCAAGATCGGAAGGAGCAGGTTTACTGATCGGGTGGCCGAGATTGTTTCGGCTTGATCGGGGGCGTTCGGTGTCGGAATCAGGTGATCCAGGAGTCCAAGCCTAGGTTTTCAGGCGCTCCGGGTTCATTGGACGGTCTGGATCGGGCGATTTCCGAACCGACGGTCTGATTTGTGCAGGTGCAGGTGTGCGTCGATATCGATCAAGGGTGTACTTGATCAGGATCGATCGATGGCAAAAGGCGGTGAAGGCACAAGTCGAGATCCGTTGGAAGGGTTACAAGCTTCTCCATAGAACCCTTCAACGGTTATGGAGACTTCACTCTATGCGCAACGCGTGAAGAATATTCTTACGCGGGAAGGACTGGTCAAGGCTCTTGGCAAAGCAACAGACAAACCGGAGAAGCTGACAGAGGAGGAGTGGGCTGAAAAGTGGGCGTTGGCGAATAGCACGATTCAGCTATTCTTGGCGGACAACACGCTCCGGGAGGTGATCGGCTTAGAAGATCCGACGGATGTCTGGGAAAAGCTCGAGAGCAGGTACATGTCCAAGTCGCTGACAAATAGGTTGCTAGCGAAGAAGCGGCTATATGGCTTGAAGATGATCGAGGGAACAGGGATCGAAGCTCATCTCGACAACTTCAACAGGATTCTAACGGAGGTGCTATCTCTAGGTGAGGAAATCAAAGAAGAGGATCGAGCACTTCTCCTGTTGTCGTCATTGCCGATGTCGTACGATCACATCGTGACGACCATGCTATATAAGACCGACACTCTCAGGCTAGATGATGTCATAGCCTCGTTGCTTTCGAACGAGTCTCGTCGAAAGAGTAACGAAACAGGGACGTCAAGTGGGAGTCAGGCTTTGATTGCAGGTGGAGGTCGTGGAAGATCGGACAACCGGCAGGGGAGACGAGATGACAAAGGACGATCCAAGACTCGGGGTCGTAGATGCTACTACTGCGACGAGGAAGGTCACTTCAAGCAGGAATGCCCACAGCGTAAGAAGAGCGAACGGCTGCAGGAGACAAAGTTGGAGAAGGCAGAGGCGTCAACAGCAGAGGACAACGAGGAGGACGTGGATGACGTCCTTTGTATGACATCTGCAGGAGAGCGAGATTCAGGTTGGATCTTAGATTCTGGCTGCTCATTTCATGTATGCTCGGACATGACGATGTTTCACAGGTATCGGACATGCGAAGGCGACTCGGTCCGATTGGCAAACGGAGCATGCTGCTCGGTTGCTGGTATCGGATCCGTGAGGATACGCATGTTTGATGGAAAGGTGCGAAAGCTCGTGGAGGTCCGACATGTGCCAGATCTGAAGAAGAACCTGATCTCACTGGGAGCCGTGTGTTCAAGAGGATACCGATGCACTCTTGAAGGTGGAGCTCTCAGGATATGCAGAGGAGCACGGATCGTGCTAAAGGGGCTGCTGACGAAAGGTTTGTACAGGCTCGTAGGGAGGGTTGACACAGGTGCACCGCGATATCCCGTGCGAGTAGTACGGTTCCTGCTGGAGGATGATATCTGCTGAAGGTGGAGCGCGGAGGAAGCGTGTGACGTTCGCTTCCAACGACGGTGGTCGATATCTCTCGCGTCAACCGAGAAAGGAGGGGCCATGTCGGGGCGTGCAGCGGAATCAGGCTGTGCGAGCACCTGGTATTGGTGCGGGCCATGCTGGTGGAGCTGGCAGACGGACGGAGACTTGTGGAATTAACCCAAGGTGGAGAATGTTACGTAACTAGTTAGTTACGTACGTACGTACGTATGGGTTAATCCTCAAGTGAGATAAGGATCCGGTGGTTGTTAGCCGGATAGGCATCGGGCTATCCTAAGTTTATCTGGACTCTGGATAGGGACTAGGAGAGTTCTAGTCGGGAAGGGTTTCCTGGGTTGTTCTCCCTATAAATAGCCCAGGCCGGTGGTTCATTCGGGATGTCGGGTGTCGAGGGAGCCACCGGGGGAGAGGTTGTACGTCTGCGGTTTAGTGGAGTTCGACTTCTCCGAGATCTCGTCGTCTTTGTGGTGTGCGCGTCTTGCTCCGTGGGTGATCGATCGTCGGGTTTTCCGCAACAAACACCCACCAACTTGGTGGCCCCTTCCGCCTCTTTCAATCTCTCGTGGTATTCTTGTCTTTATTTTTTCACATATTAGTCCAAGATTATTTTAGATAATCAAAACTGTTGAATTTTTTGTGCCGTGACGATCATTCATTCATCGAAAGTGCACGATAAATATCTATGGAAAAAACGTGTTAAATTCGTACCTTGTTTATACAAAGCTTCAAAAAATTTACATTAATGTTATTTTTATTGTAAAGTTTTACTTGTGCTTGATTCTTCACAGCTCTCTTCCAGCGAGGGGTACAAACGTGTCGAGTCATGTCGAATGGTATGATGTTCAAATTTGACTCGTTTATTTTACACGAGTTCGAGTTCGAGCTTGAGTTTCAATGAGTATGCTGAACTCTTGTTCAATCTTGGTTCATTTATTAATCGAGCATAGTCGAGCTCAAACTCAAGTAATAGTTGGATTAAAATTTAATTCACATTCAAACTTAAGTTATACACAAATCTGTTTATAAAAATCAAAATCATTGAAAATTTATTTGTGAAACTCTAGATTTATCTTATTTACAAAACTCAATCTAAGTTTAAGCTCAAATTTTGAATTATTTATTATATTTAAATGATAATATATAACGATTAATATGTCTGATTTAATTTTTAAATATATATATATATATTAGAATATTTAATCGAGCTACTCGCAAGTTTATTGAGTTAAGTAAGAATTTGAGTCGAGTTTTATATTTTGTTCAAGTTTGTTCATTTAACGTAATAAATGAGTCGAGTCGAGTTTTATCGAGTCGAGCTTCGAACTACTTATCTATTCGTTCATTTGCACCAGTATTCCCAGCTTTATTCTCAATCCATTCCTTTTACATTTGAATAAGTAATAGCTAGTCAATTTTACGAAATATTTAAGTGTCCAATCTATTTATTTGAAATCCCCCACGTCCCCCTTTCTGTTGTTATCCGATATTTTGTAGACATTTTCTTTTAATTGCTTTAAGATCACCTGAAATCAACCAATGGATTCTTCTCATGAGAAAAGTATCAAACTTCTAGATGTGTAGCATATGAATTTTATGGTATGGATATTTAGCATGAAAAATATTTATTTCTCTTGCCTATTAATGACACTAATTTATAAATAAAAACTATTATTTTATATAATTAATTAATTTAAATATTTTGTTAAATTTTGAAATTAAACCCAATAAAATCGGTTCGATTCGATGCAATTCAGAAACAATAATTCGAAAACAGATCAAATCCAAGCACACGCGCCATGCTCTCGTTCGGCCAAAGCAAACAGCAGGGGTGAATTTTTCTCTTCTTGGGTGAGTTTGATCTGATTAATTCAAAATCAGATCAAATCCAAAACATACCCTCTTCTTGATGTGGACGTTAGAGTAGAGAAGGTCGATGACCCACTCGAAATGTCTACGTTATCAAAGAACTTACGCCCCTTGTCCCATCATATATATATATATTATATGTGTACCCCATCAAATCATTTAAATTACTCAATGCTCGCGTTGATCAGGCTTGTCCTCGAATGATTCCTGGTGGAATGCATTTAACTTCGTTTTTTCAGTTTATTTTTTAAAAAATAGTTTCGAATTTTTATCTGGGTGCTTTACTTTACTAACTTAATCTCTTAAATACACGCCATCAAAACCAAGATAATACATACCAGCTAGTCATAGATCGAGGGCCGAATCTTGTTTTAGAATTTATTTGAAAACCAGGACTTCCAAGAAAATTCGTACCATTTTTTTTTTGCAAAAAGGTATATAATTCTTACTATATTTTTAAAAAATAATACTTTATATTTGAATTAAAACAGGTTGGATCGAGTAAAAGATCGACTACAAAGGTTTTACGTGACTACAAGAGTATAATATAAGATTTTTAATATCATATAATAGTAAATGTTAGACAATAAAAGAAATGTATACTTTTAAAATAAGAGTTGCCCGAATGGAAATGGTAATACGAATGAGTGGTCATATTTTATTAGATAAAATAAAAAATAAATATTTCAAAGAGAATACAGAAGTAGTGACATAGAGACATATTGAAAGAGAAAGATTAAGATTATTCGGATATATTAAATGTAAACCAGAGGAGACTCTAGTTAAAAAATAAAAAATACTAAAATAACAAAAACAAAAAAGACTCGGTAGACCTTATTAACTCGGAAAAAAATAACTTAAGATTATTTGGTTGATTTGAACATCTCCGGCGAAATAACTCAAAATCAATATAAGTAAAGAAAGAGAATTCATACGATCGACCGTAACTAATTTAAGGTTAAGACTCGAGTTGAGTTTGTATATACATTATATGCTCAGGATCCAACATATATGATAGCAACATTATATGATCAGAGAGAGCAACTTGGTCCCGTCCTTATCTCGACCGACTTGTCCAACATATATATATATATATACACATACATGGACCGTTGGGTGAAGAAGGGCTAACGAGAAACTAAAATTATTGTCACCATAAGTTGAGCGTATATTATTATAACGAAGAAAATACTTTTAAAGTATCTACGTAATTGTCTCGCGTAAGAAGTATTTTATTAATACGCGCACCTCCCTGGTTTATCTGCCTCGCGTGGGCCCGGAAGACCGCGAACCGGGCAGGCCGGGTCGTCGACGTGGGAATATCTTGTCCGCGTGACGTCACCTGACGCAACGCGGCAAGAGCTTGGCAATCCGCTGTTCCTCGAGAACAAGCTCAGATGGATAGACTGCAACAGATCACGTAGTTTTTTATAAAAAAAAAATATTTTAGAAATCTATTATTTTATTTCATTAGCAATAAACACCGTAAATCTTGATGACTCATCGAAATAGGTATCCAATCCAATCAACTTTTTTATTTATTTTATCAACTATGATAAAATTTAAAACTTAATACTGTAATATCAAATTTAAGAAATTATAAAAATTTGACATATTTAATAATAATACAATATTGAATTAAATATTTAATGTTAATAACGATGATATTTATTAATTTTTGTATATCTTGAAAAATTATTATTTACATTGATAAAATCAAATAAAATGATTATAATTTAATAAAAATTAAATAAAATATTTAAATATTATCAGAACCTAAATTTAAATTATGTAGTTTTGTTATACGATTCTAGCTATTTTTAAAAGGATTTTATTTTTTATCAATACCAAAATAGCCACTGCAACGTCACCATAGCAACGCATAGGGATGCAAAAAAGAAATCAATAGAGTTGACAAATAACTGTGAAACTCGAATCCACTTTTTTAAAGTGTTAACGCATAAAGTTTTTAAAACTAAATTCTCATTCTTGAACATATTCTAACTTGACTTCGTAAGTTCATGAATATATAAACTTATTTAAATAAAAGTTAAGTTAAGTTTAAACTTGGATTATATTTTTCCAATGAGTCGGTTCAAATTTTATAAACGAGTTTAAGTCAAGTTAAAGTTTTGTAAACAAGTTAATATCCACTAGTGTGAACTCGAATGTAGAGTGCCCTTGAGCTCGAGCTTGACTCACTTAAATAATAAATAAGCTCTAAGTTAAACTCGAATGTTTGTAAAAATAAACAACTTCAACTGGAATCAATTTGTTGAACTTGATCCAGTGCATCTTGATTCGACTTTGGCTGCATGATAAATTGAAATTTTAATATAATTTTACGTTATTATGATAAAATTTGTTAAGAATGGTATTTGACTATCGTTATAAATTTAAAATTTTAAAATATTTTCTTTCTTGAATAAAAAAGTATCTCACTTTTTTAATCTCGTGATCTTCCATTTTATTTGATCATATATAATATTCACTCTTTTTTTGTTATCATATCCTACCAAATATTTTACGATATTTGTTAATTTACATTTTATTTTAATATAATTTTGTATAAGTATAAAAAATGTATCTTGCAATTGACAACTGTAAGTCAAGGTGAGGGGAAGCAAGTCTTTTAACAAGTTCGACAACGGATAAGCAGAAGTATCTTCCTGCGGAACAGCATATCGGCCATTGACGACGCTCCTACGTAAACGACCTCAAAAAACAAAGAGACGCGGACGGCGATGCTTGCACGCGGGGGCTTGGCTTGGCTCTCGGCTTTCTTCTGGCCGTTGCGTTGCGCCGGCGGTCGTCACCTCCTCCTCCTCCGGTGCGGTCGCGGTCTTCCCTTCTGCAGCTCCCAAGGTCGGGACTCGGCCGAGGCGGCGGATCGACGATGGCGGTCTTCCTCCTGAAGCTGCTCTTCTGGGCCGTCAACGCGGTGGCCAGCCTGGTGTCCTTCGCTATTTTCAGGGCCATCGCCGGCCTCGTCGTGCTCGCCGCGCACGCCGTCAAGGTCCCCGCCGGCGCCGTCGACGCCGCGTTGGAGCAGGCGGGGGGGCTGCTGAGGTCGGGCCTCGTGAGCGTCGTGGGCCTCCTGAAGGACGCGCTGCTCTCCGCCGTCGCCGGCCTGCTCGACCTGACGGCCGGGGCGGCCTCGGGCGCGGCCAACCTCACCGGCTCCGCCGTCGGGGACCTCGCGGAGAAGGTGAAGGCGGCGCTGGAGAGGATGGCGGAGGTCATCCCGGAGGCGTTCGAGGGCCTCTCGGAGATGGTGGCGACGGCCGCGAGGGACCTGTGGAGCAACTACAGGGACGCCGTCGACTACGTCGCGAGGAACATCTGAATAGGTCGACGGCGCCGTCCGAGCTCTCCGCCATGCGTCGGCACATATATATATCCGTGCATGTCCGCCGGAGGCGGCGCCGTCGTGCTGGCCGCCGACGAGCCTACAGTTGGGTTTTCGAGGCGGGGGGGTGTTGACCGTGTCCTTCGACGGGCTAGAACGAGAAGCAGCCGAAGAAAGTCCACGGAGACCGAAGTGTTTCTGTAGCGTAGGAAATTCGTAGAGGCAGCTCGCTGGTTGAATTTCTTGGAAACTTCTCATTTTAAAATTATGTATCTAGATTTGAGATAATATCTTGTGCTTGCTTTGATGCACATAAACTAAGATGACGAATGTGCGCTTGCTGCTCATCTTTGATATTATCTGTGTTCTCTGATTCGGTTTTGGTGATAGCTGACCCAAAAAAAAAACAGATCGTCTGATAATATATCTCAAGGAAACTCTTAATACAATTATGATATCTTGATAAATATTTTAAAATTGGTTCATATGGTTTATGGGGGTGTTTGGTTGCTTGATAAACCGAATGTTTGCTATAATTTTATGTTTGTGTGACAAAATTGTCAAAAAAGGTGTTGGACGATTTATATTTTGAAAGATATTTTCTTTTTGGACAAAAAATTGAGACTCTCTTTCTTATCCGGTGGTCATCCACCTTTTTGACCTTATTTTTACCCGACTCTCGAGGGGTGTTTGGTTGCATGATAATTTTTATATGTTTTTATGATAAAAAAATGTATTAAAATAAAAAGTGAATCAACTAATGACATAAAATTATCATGTTTGGAAGGATGTGATAACAAAAAATAGTAACTATCATATCTGATCAAACAAAGTGAGGGAGGACAAAAAAAGAAAGAGGTGAGACCCTTTTTTCGTTTAAGAAGAAAATCACTTTCAAAACATAAAATTATCATGGCTGTCAAACACCTCTTTTAACAAGTTTTCTTATAATTTTTAAAAATTAAAATAAAAACCTCTATTATCATACAACCAAATACTCCATTACTCTGTTTTGTTATCACCTATTCAAATTGATAATTTATATTTTAGTTAACATTTTATTTTGATATAATTTTATAAAATAAAAATATATAAATCTTGTATGCAATAAAACACCTCCTTAGCTTGTTAATTTTTGAATTTAATATCACAAAAATAGTCATCTCTATAAACAATTGTTAATTAAGTTGTTGTGTCCCATAATAGTCAGCCCATAGGAACGGTCATTACCATTTAACTTATTTGTGACGACTGTAGTGAACATCGCAAAAGAATGTCATGGGTAACGATTTTTAGTCGTGGTCAATAAATTTTTTCAAAAAAAAATCTTTTTTTGTGAAAAATGATATTTTCTATACAACACTTGAATCTTGTGTACATACGCATTTACCATTTATACAATCCATGTACAAACATTTTTTCCACTTCATACAAATCATGGAATCTAACACATTACATTCATACAATCAATGTATAATTTGTATCTGTAACTTCTCCATTTGATACAAACAAGTGAGTTCATACAACCTCTTATATGCATACACAAGTTTATAATTCAAACATTGCCTATAAACATGCGGATGTAACTTTTCTGTTTAATGCAAACCATCAAATTCAAACATATGTTGCATATACATATTACAACTCATATAATCTACGTACTACTTATAATTCATACAATCTACAATTTATATAAACTGAAATAATGTATATAGCTAGTAATGTATGCAAACCGAAAGAAGTAATGCCTAAACAGCTCATAGAGAACAATGTCATAACAACTATAAAAAAAACATTCATCAACTTAATGTGTTGTCATCTTCTTCTTCTTCTCTTCCTGTTGTTGTCTATCTGGGAGATGATATCAACATAATAGTCACCCTATCTCCTCGAGTGACAAATTCACTATGCATCTTATTCAGCGATTGATTTCAGTGTTGAGATATATCTTGGGATAACTTTTGTTGAACTTCGATTATTTTCTTCGATCTTGAAATCTTGTACCATAATCGTTGAATTATGGAGTTAAAATTGCTTCCATCGATTTCACCATACTAACTCTTGCGAGTGAGTCGACGTTGAATCGGTTCACGTTTATCTCATCCAGAGATTGGAAGAAATACTCCGTCAAGACTAAGTGTTGTTGATGATATCCCAACTTTTGATTCGTTTAATATTTTGAGAGTCATAAATTGTATCGTATTATCATACAAAAGAGAACTTTCAAAATCGAGATGAAAAAATTATTATGATTACCTTGAGGACTATATGTTTATTGCTCCTCACGGTGGTGTCAACAAATTGTGAGTGAGTCTTTATTATCTGAAATATATCTGGACGTGTAGGATGATATCTTTCTTTCTACTTATTTATAAAATTTAAAATTAATGTAATATATGTTACATCAAAAATAATAAATTAGCATAACAAATAGAAACTTCAAAAAAAACAACTAATTTTTATTGGGTCGGATTTTAATTTGACAGCCGTCTAATAACACATCCCTAATAATGCCATTTCATGGGGTTAAAGCAAGTGACGTATACACATGTTTTAACTTTGACTACAGTTATGTTTAATTGAATGTGAATATCTTGACAACATTAGGTACTTTTGGTTCATCAGGAGAGGGAATAGAGATGAAATTTAAGAGCTCAAGTGTTTCATTTCGGCCAAAACTAGCTATTGCCACGTTAATATTGCACATCTTACACATGATTCTGTTTGTAATTCTAGATTGCTTCTAATATAATCAATTCTATTTGTCTTGAAAACAGGAGCTAAGTTAAATACTGAAAAGTATTTTGTTTTTCGTTCTAGATTTTATGTTTTATCTTAATGATATTTTGAGTTAAGTTAAAACCAGTATACTTATTTTGGTTTTTCATCAGATTAAGATGTGAGTTTTTTTAACATATAGTTTAGTCTGAATTCATTCTTAGATAGCTTTTAAACTTATTTGTGTATATATATACATGAATAATATAACATTTAAAGATTTATGTTTAGTTAAATGGGAGCAGCAAGCAGGTCCAGTCGGATCAGGGGGTAAAATACTAAAAATATAGCTTTCTTAGGGAGGTCGAGTCGAAGCTGGATATTATCAGGAGGAACTTAAATAAGCCCAACTACATGAAATATTTGGTATCTTAAATATATATACATATCTACACACATTTCGAACGAATAGATTTCCGAAAATGTAAAAGTTATCTTCTTCTGGGAAAAAACCCGACGATTCATAAATTTTAAATCTTTGATCAAAACACGTGTTGGAAGTGAAATTCATTAAATTATCATAAAATATCGAATTAGAAAGTAAAAAAGCAAACACAAGAAATATTGTCCTCTTATTTTATTTTCGTAACCGTACTTTTGCGTTATTTTGATAATATCTTTTTTTAAAAAACATTACTATTTTTGAAAAAAAACACGTGTCTTTCTAAGATGGCCGTTTACGTGGACGTTTCAGGATCCACGCAAGTGACCTCGATCGCCAGAGCATCCGCTACTTTCGAGCGGCGGCGCCGGTGCCGGCAGACCGCCATGGCCGTCTCCCCGGGAAAGCTCATGCGCGCCGTGCAGTACGAGGCGTACGGCGGAGGCGCCGCCGGTCTACGGGTGAGTTCTGTCATCTGTGCGATCGTCAGTGGAGAAGAAACCTGGGGTTTGTGCCCGTGCGCTGCTATGATTCCCACCGTCATCTTTCTCTCCCCTCACCCTCTCTCCATCTGCGTTGATTAGTCTGCTCCGTTATAAAATCCACGGGCATCGCCGACCCCAGCGTGTGCTCCGTGATTAAAATATGGGTGATCGGGCTGGGGAAGGAGGGCGGAAAAGAGGGAAGGAGAGGAGCGAGGGGACGGGGGAGGATGTTGTCATATAAAGTAAGTTTGCTTGGGTAGGCATAAGCGGTGGATTAAAAATTTGTGAGAAGAATGGGAATTCGTATGTAATGCTGGATTGGTCGCATGATGGAGGGTTATCAGAGCTCAACTTATCTCTTTTTTTTTCCTCGGAAATCAATGGCTCTCCTTCACTGGGAGAGAAGAAATCTACGAGACCTTGTCTGAAATCGTCTTTTGCTTGCCGCACTTATCTTTTGTTTCCGCCGTCTTGTGTGGTTCAGGGTTGTTCCTGATCTGATATTTAAATTGTTTGAGAAGAAGGAACTTCTCGTTTATGTGACGATTCCTAACTGCTGACATTTAGCTCACCAGTGGAATTCTATCATTTGACCTAACGTGAGAATCAAGGTGGAGTAAATTAAAGATTTGAGCTTTAAT
This sequence comes from Cryptocoryne crispatula var. balansae, assembly GCA_036172225.1. NCBI lineage: Eukaryota > Viridiplantae > Streptophyta > Magnoliopsida > Alismatales > Araceae > Cryptocoryne > Cryptocoryne crispatula. The sequence continues at coordinate 7,424,350 of CM069929.1, read as the reverse complement.
AGTTTGATCTTCTCATAGCGTGACTTCAGTTACTACCATGATTGGATGTGTTGCTCTCTCTCACTTGTGAAAAGGGCTAACCGACATTCCCCTAGCAGCATGTTGAAGTTCCCGTTCCTTCACCGACGAAAGATGAAGTTCTGTTGAAACTGGAAGCGGCAAGTTTAAATCCGGTTGATTGGAAAATTCAGAAAGGTGTTTTACGGCCATTTTTGCCACGGAAATTCCCGTTCATACCAGGTATATCCGGAACTATGTCAGATGAAACTAATTAAAATGTATTTGCCATTTCCATTGCTTTAAGGTTGTGCTAAGGAGAATGCTACATCTTGTTTACCATTTTCTCTGTTTCTTAGTCTCTACAGTCTACATACTGTAACCACTGATTTTTTTTGTAGGGTTTAAATATATATATATATATTTCCCCTTTTATGGCATCTGCTTTAGGTTATGCATATATTTCCTTTTGCCATCATTTTGCTGCAATATAAAGGTAGGAAGAACTACCCTTCATGAAACGGTAATTATTGCTTTACTAGGAACCACATATTACAGTTAAACAGACACTATGGAGAATCAGGCTGTAAGGTAATGATCAACCAGATGTAAATCCTACGGATAGCTATGTATGAAGATTGTTTTCGAAACCAATTATTTCTTTGTAAAAATAAAATTTATGTCTGATATTCTGTCACTAATAATTCTGTTATTATTAATCTGGCTTCCCCTATTTGTCCTACTTCTTTAATGTACTACAGACTGATCATCGTAGTGGGTGTTTATGAAATGAGTTGTAATCTTATAAACTGCAAATTTTAAGCATGTGGACCATGGAGAGCTGGTTCCATTGCATCATATATATTATTGTCTCTCTGTATGTGCCAAGAGTAAGCCTTTATTGAAACCTTCAGTTTCAATTAGGAATTTTCATTGTTCAACTCGATGAATCCAACCAAATCAGTCACTTTGGCTCGATTCAAGTTGAACCATGTGATGACTTAGTTCAGCATTATAAATTGGTGAAACTAAACCAAATTGTCAACCCAACTTGAACTGAACTACCTTAAAAATAAGTTACAATATTGATAAATAGTACTTTATATGTATTTTGTTTAAAATATGGATCTTTGATATTTTTAACTTAGAAATGACATTTTAATTATATAAATTATTTTAAGGATTATTCATTTAATTACCAGTTGATTAAACCATTTGGATTGAAAAAACTTCTAAAGGCAACAAACCAATCCCAGTCATGGTTTGCAGGATTTGTTGATCTATATCTGGATCTGAAGGTGTTGACCCCCAATCATAAGGAAGGTAGATCCCATGTACGGTTTCCTTCAGGATCAGGCTAACCATGGTCAGATCAGCCTGGATTGGCTGATTCCAGACCAACAATAAATCTGGGGTCGGTTTCCTCTGAGAGGTGTCAGAGGTGTGGCAGGCTCTTCCCCCACCATAAACAAGCAAGGAACATACGACCATAGTGGATCCCTTTGAGTGGATCCCTTTTTATCAGGTCTCAGGACCCGATATGCTAGGGATCCACTATTTTAAGTTGAGGATCCCAGAGTTTAGGTCGGGGAAGATGCACATGCAGGGGTTGGCAGTGGCAGCCACCCCCTCCCCTTTAAGCTTCTCCAAACACCAGATCACTCTAGAATTGCCAGAATTGCCGTTTTGCTGTTTTTTTTTGTTTTCCTTTTTTAAGTTTTGTGAAAAATGGTTTGAGCCACTTTGGATCAGTTCTTTCTTTGAATTGGCAAAGGTCACCGATCCAATCCCAACCTGGATTGGGGTCATCCTTGGCCGATCATGATCTGGAAATCCTTGACACGAGTTCACTCCCAACTTCAATACTGGCAGTAGTATCATGCTTACCTCCAGTAATGTACATAAGTTTTTTTATCAAGTTGTTGTAGCCTTTTCTGAAGTATATTACTAGATAGCTGGTGGTTTTTGAAGGAGCTACGTATTGAGGATTTTATGGAAAAGAAGAGCTGCCATGTTCCTGTCATCTTCATGGTCCCCTTTTCTCTCGTTTCTGCACTTGAAGAAATTGTTCCAAAATCTATTTTGAACCTCTTGGACTGGAAGAGTTGCTTTCTCTATGTGCACTTCTTGCAGGACTTTTATGATCATTGAATTCTATCAAAAGAAAACTACTTAGTGGTTACTTTGCCTTGCATAAGTATGATAACTTTTAAGCTCTCTATCATAAGTATCATATAATCAAGGCCATTGGGTGTAAACCTTGCAAAAAGAAGAGAAAACAAAAACAAAAGGTCAAGCCTTATAAGAAGGAACAAAGAAGCCTGATGAGAATGATGCATGATAATGCCAGAGACGGATATAGATAAGTTTCAGATGGTTAAGTTGAGCTCAAGATTAGTGAGAATCATCTTCTCCCTCCCACTCTGTTTCTTATCACTATTTGGCTTTTGTGAATGGGTGCAAAACTTTCCAGTTAAAATAGATGAAGTGTAACAAATTGATATAAGAATTTTAAATGAATAAACAACATAATGTTTATGTAATGGTCCCAAGAATTACTTTCTGAATAACTTGACCATATATTATTACATTTGGTTGTATTCATGTAAGAAAATGAAACAAAAGTAGTTAAGCAAGGTTTTATGAATAAGTTGGTCGTGTATTATTACATTTGGTTATTTTGTTAGATGAACATTTTAAATATTCATGTCATAAAAGTAGCTGAGCAAGGTTTTCTGAATAACTCAGTCATGTATTAATCATGTTGGACAGGCTCTGATGTATCAGGCGAGGTTGTCAAGGTTGGTTCTGCAGTGAAAAACTTTGAAGTAGGGGAAAAGGTAGTATCAATGCTTAGCCATTTGGTGAGCTCTCACCCCTTGTACGTTATATTTGAGTTTTTTGTGTTAAGTATGAATTAAAAATTAGCATAGCATCTTGTTATATGTCCTTGTCACTTAACAATGGTCTTGCAATACTAGATTATTATTTTCTGGGGCGATGAGAGGAGGGCAAAGCTCTGGCTATTTCGGAGCTTCGATAGGCTGGGCGAAGGTGCTTGAGAAGGTGGTGCCTGCGGAGTCCATTCAGGTGAAGGCTGTTGTCAGCAGCGGTGTTGGTGAGGAGTTTTGTGCATTGCAGGACAAGGGGTCTCCAGGGAGGATCGTTGTTGTGGGGGACGTCATTGGTGTTTCTCGGATTGCTGCTGTGGGTGCAACGGGTGATGGATTCTTCGGTGATCTTTGGGCTTCTCCCAGGTTGGTTGATACATGGTCCCAGCTCCACCCTTCAGTGAAGGACATCTTTGCCACGAAGGAGCCTCCAAAACAATGGAGATCCTACAGTGCGGTGATCTTGGGTGGCCTTGGTAATGCTCATAGTTCTTGGAAGTGTGGTTGGTAGGAGATATGGGAGAGACCACAAGATGAGGGATTGTAGAAATGGTTTCCGTTGCCGTCAATGTTGGGGAGTTGGTCACCAAGAGCAAGGTTGTCGAGGTGTGGAGCAATAGTTCTCTTCGATGGTCCCATGTTGGGACCAAGTGGGGGGCTCCTTCTCTGGTGCTTTGACTCCCAAGATGAAGGATAAAAGATCCTGCCTGAAGGAGTACAGGGTTATGACAGTTTTAGGGTAGGCAGGCCAGGATGAGAAGCATTTGTTACTAGATGGCTCCTTCGCCGAAGTTGGCCAAGATCACGAACCTGGTGGGTGAAATTGTATGCACCCGGTGAGTTCTTCATGAGGAGCATCTCAATTTATGGATGGTTCATTGTGTGTACCGCCAGCAACTTCATGGTGCAGGACGCAAGAGGGGGTGTTTATGTTATCCATGTTCACCCGTGGAAGGATGCAGTCTTCCACCGTGGAGGTGCCAGTGGTCTCTCATGATGTGTGGATCCATGTTTGTGTGTTCAGAATCATGTCTGTCAAGAATTCTCAATCCTTCGGCCGACTCCTCTTTGTGGACAGGGATAGGCTATGGTGGCTGGAGACAAGTAATCTAGAAGCCCACTTGGAAAGTAACTTTGACTTCAATGGAGGTTTTCCTTTCCCTTTCCTTGTTGATGGTGAGCAGTATGTGATTGTCCTGGAACCTCTCTCGTAACACCGGAGTGTCTCTGATGGTGCCGGCTAATCAAAGTAGGTAACATAATAACATTACTTCTGGAAACTGAAAATTTCCAAGTTTAGCAAGGTAGATATCAATATTATGGAGCAGGATGTCGACCGGACCAATTTAGGCAAGTCCCTGAGTGATCTGAGGCAATGGAGGCCGGATACAGAAGATGGGCCTTCATCTAAGTTGTCAGGTGGCAAAGACAACTTTCGCGGGGTTGGTTCAGGTCTGCTCGACCCAATATGGACTCACAAAGGCAAGGATCCAACAAACTTATCAGTGAGTTGGCCAATTCGCGAGCCTGTACATTGTGTTTCTTCACCCGGGCCGTTGGTGGTCACGGTCCAGGATCCGGTCCAGCATTGTATCCCGTGAGCCGATCTAAACACAAACTGGCAGCTGGCTTCTTTCTTGTCTGGTCTGGCAGGCCATCGGCTAACCGGCTCAAGGGATGCATGATCCACTCATCTTCTCCCTCTGCAACCAGCATCAAAGGAGGCTGACGTATGCCTGATGCTCTGTCGACAAGGGACCTAGGGGAGACACAGGAGGACTTTAACATCGGGTGTTTTTGCACCACATCTGGAAGAAGTTCATGATGGTCAAGCTAAGTCTTGCTTAAAGTCTAACGATGGGCTCTTGAAGCTAATGAAACTGCATTTATTCCTTTTGATGATGGTGCTACAGCTAATACAAACTATACAAACGATTTAAGAACTTATTGTGTTGAGTTTCTTGGGCAAGGAGTAGGGGGTGAGGAACTTTTTTGATAATATATGAGAAGGCCTTATCGAACAGGAAAATAGCATAATCCCAAGAGAACATACTCTACAAGGGGTTGGAACCAGAGATATGAACTTTATCCTCAGTAATGAGATTATGGCAGTGAATAGAAGAAACAAGAACAAAGTGAAGATCATAGTGATTTATACATGCTGACTTTCATCACTTGGAATTGTAGAGGGATTGTGGAAAGAGGTAAGATTAGGGAACTGCATAATATGGTGGCTGCTTGTGAACTAGACGTGTTTCTCTTACAGGAAACCAAGACAGATTTTGGGAACACTAAGGATATTGATAAACTAAAGACAGAATTTGACTGAAATTTCTTTTGTACCATCTACAAGCAACAGTGGTGGATTAGCGGTTTATGGGATGGTAGTCAGTTCACAGTGGAAGACATTTGCAAGTACACTCATTTTCAGGCTCTCAAATTCAATGTTACATGTTCCGAATTAAATTGGTAATTGTGCGATGTATATGGCGCTATTAAGGATGATGAAAAGGCCAAGTTCTTCTCATATTTAAAGCAAGTGATAAGCAACTACAACAATTCTTTGTGGTGTGTCTGTAGTGATTTTAATGCTATTCTAGTCCGGATGAAAGATATGACTATGAAAATTGGAGCTGTGAATTGTCAGCCTTCAATGACTGGGTCAATAACTGTGGTATGACCAAGGTACCGATTTCTCGTATCAATTTCACATGGTCTAAGTCCAAATCTAAGTCTAAGTTAGACAGATTCTTCCTATCCTCATCTTAGGTTGAGGCTCTTAGTATTCCAGCAGGTCCTTTATCTTTGAGATAGTCTCCAATCATACCACTTTGGGCATCACTTGGTGGAACTAAACAGGTCAAGACCAACAAGTTCATATTTGAGATGGCTTGGTGCAGGGACCTTAAGTGCAGTGCCTTAGTGATAGGTTGGTGGGACGAGCATGTTGTTAGTTCACCTTAAACAACATGGAGATTTGTTAGTAAATTCAACTGGATTAAGAGGTGCCTCAAGAACTGGACAAGGTCGACTTTTCACACCTCTGCATAGGTAAGGAAGGATTGGTTATCTAAGATTGAGCATTTCGAGATATTAAATGACACAGGTCGATGGATAACATCAAGTTAAGACTAGATAAGAGTAAGGGATGACTAGGTTGAAGGAACGTGATAATACAAGGTTCATCAGAATACGGCAACCCTTAGAAAAAAAAATACTATTCAAAGGTTGAGGGTCAATGGTACTGATTGCACAGGTAATGATCATATAGGGCATCATGCAGCAAATTTCTACAGAAACCTCTTCTCAGATGAGAAGGATTGGATTGGTCCCCCATCTTAAATTTCAACATGCAGCAGGTGTTAGAGACTAAGTAGAATATTTGTGTGGAGCTTTTTCTAACTAAGAGATTTTATGTGCTTATAGATATGGATCGGTATGAGGCACCTGGCCCTAATGGTTTTTCAGCTGAGTTCTATACTCACTATTGGTATACAATTAAAAAGAACTACGTGGCTCTTATCAAAGAATTTGAGAGCGACTCACTTTTTATCAAATTGCTAAACTCTACCTCTTTGGTGTTTGTACCCAAGAAGAATATTGTTGAAGATTTAAAAAACCTTAGACCAATCAACCTGTTAAATTGTAGTTACAAGATTGTCACAAAAGTTTTTGCTACCAGACTTGGTAAGTACATTGTTAAGTTGACTAGTACCTCACAATCAACTTTTATACCCGATAGAAATATTCTTGACAATTTTATAGTTGCCCATGAGTGCTTTCATGACTAGAAGAGCAAGAAAAGGCATTGCATCCTCCTCAAGCTGGACTCTGAAAAAGCATGTGACAGAGTTTAATGGTTATTTTTTTAGAATCATGCAATTTATGGGTTTTAGTGGTAGATGGATTAGGTGGATAAAGCGTTGCATCGATACTGCAATGTTTACAGTTGACATTGACATTAATGGTAAAGGGTTTGGATTCTTTACTTTTTCTAGGTCTAAGGCAAGGTGACTCATTCTTCTCTCATCTTTTTGTTTTAATTGGTCAAATCTTGAGTTTAATGTGGAACAAAGCCGAACAACACAGTGAGAGAGCTACACCTCCAATTTGCAAACGGCACCTTACTCTTCACATCAGCAAGTCTTGACAAATGCGTGAATTTGAAATTTATCTTAGGGCTTGAAGATTAATAAGAAAATCTGTAAGCTTATTGGGATCAATTTGAATAATGAGCATCGTGCTTAGGTATAGTGTATTTGCAATATGTCATGAACCTCTATCCTTACTAAATACATCAGATTACCTTTATATGATATAGGTACCAAAAGCAAAGATTGGCAATATGTAAAAGTAACTTACCAAGTTGGAAGAGCATGATGTTATCCTCTGGACGGAGATAGTTACTTTCCAAGATTGTGTTGCAAAGTTTATCACTTTTTTTTTCTCCGTACTCTATGTACCTAGATGCATCATTCACAAATTGGAAAGCATCATTCCTATATTCTTGTGGAATGGTAATTAGGATAAGGGGCTGCATCTAGTCAAGGGGAACATTGTCTAGAAGGGGAAGGAGTGATGTGGAACGAAGTGGTAGGGCCCATCTTGACATGTCAAATCAACCGAATCAACTGATCGAACCATGAGGGTCCCACCGTGTTTATGCTATGTACCAATGGCATGCCGTCAAATGGGTCCAATCAGACAACACTAATATCACTACTGCAGTGAAACTGATGTCATATCACATACCGCTGCGTGGCACACTAAATTGTTCCAGTCGATGCCAATTGAGCTGAACTAACTGTCAAATTCAACCGAATTGATAAAACCAATCTGATTGAGCCAAACTACACTAACTAACTGGGTTGAACTAGTCAAAGCTAATCACACCTGAACTAAACCAAATATATCCACCTTAAACCAAATTAATTTATGTTAAATCGGATTGAACAAAGCATATCTGTGTTGAACCAAACCAAATCAAATAGGTTGAATCAGTTTTAAGCCCTGTTTTAGTCGGGTGGCTTGGAGGCAGCAATACTGAGATCCCTTCAAGGTGACCTATGGTCCCTTCAAGATGACTTTTCGCTGTGTTGACACGATTGGGAGTCGAGACCTGATTGGTGCTGAAAGCAAGTTGGTGCAGTGTGAACTGAGTTGACGGCGGGATCCTCATAGTGGTCCAGCTCGAGGTGGGTATTGTAGCCGCGATGGTGGCATTTGAGAGGCTTCTACATCATGCACCACAGCACCGACAAAGGAGAAGAATCCCAGCAAGGGAAGTTCAAGGCTGTCAAAGTCGTGGAGGAGGGCAGCAGTCACAGGTGGGCATCGGGCATGGCAGGGATGATGTAGGACCTGCACAGGGGGATCGAACAGGGTATGGTGGCAGGTCGTGGGTAATCAGGCAGAGATTGGAGAGGCTGGCAGTGATGGTTGGGGCCAGGGGTGAGGGAGGAATGTCCAGGGTGCTGCGAACGGGGGTGTGGAGGCTGGCAAAGGTCATAGCAGGGCTAAAAGGAGCCAGCAGACAAGTGGAAGATGTGGTCAGGTGAGGGGTGGGGCCACGGGGACCAATGGAGTCTCTGGCAGCAGGTTGCATCGTCCAGGGTCAAGGGTGCTGCGGTATTGAGGCTGGCCGATGGGCTGACAAGCCCAGTGCACCACGGCGTGAGCCAGCATTACCTGTGTGCAGTGGTTGCACAGGGTTGACAGGGCTCAGGGTGCAGTCTCTGGGGATCTTAAGCCCAGCTGGACTCCGCAACTACCCAGATGGAGAAGAGTCGGGTCGTCGTTGTGGTGGGTGCTTTGTGTAGTGGGGTCCGGAGGTGGGTGGGGTGTCAGCCGAGGTGCTGCGGGTGTCCGAACAAGTGGTGTTTCGTGGGCTGTCGGGACCTAGAATAGGGGAAGATGGTGAAGGAGTGGAGACCATGGGGAAGGTGACAGAACAGAGGGAGTGGGGAAGAGGGGAACCGGATGGGGAAGGAGGCTGAGAATCCATCGGGCCGGGGGAGGGGGGGTGAAGAGAGTTCACATGTTCATGGCATCATCCATGCCTCTGCTTACAGGTTCAAGGGTTTTTATAAACCCTTAATACAAAATAAAGAAACCGAAAAGACTCAATCAACTACATATACCTCCCTGACTAAACATTATTTAATTATATATCTTACTTGGCTCTAATATAATTTTTTTATACTCCTAATTTTAATTTTTACACTTCTAAATAGATAAAATCCTAATAATATAATTTTGATGCTGGGATCTGACTGGTGGTACTAAATCTTATTGAATCAGTCTTCCGTGCATATTGTCCAATCGAAATCACATCAAGGAGGGGTTGGGTTAACACCCCTTGAGTCTTTTAATGATGCTCTACTGCTGAAATGGTTATGGAAACTAAATCAGAACAAGGATACTCTGTGGGCCAGGGTTGTTTGCTCCAAGTACAACATAGGGGTGAATGGGTTATGGATTAAAGATTTCAGAAACTATCTAATATTTGGAGAGGCATCCTTTAAACCTGGGATTTCTTCAATTTAGTGGCCTACATTAATATGGGGGATGGCAGAAGAACCTCCTTCTGGGAGGATTAGTGGATTGGGCAGGTATCCATGGCTTTGTTGTTTTTATTTTATACAATCTGAGTTGCAACCCTTGTGCTAGGGTCAAACTATTGGGATGTGGACTCTAATTGGTGTGTAATATTCCGAAGGAATCTCAAATAAGAAGAAATTGATGATTTCGCCAAGTTACTTGCACTTCTCAATAACCATAGGTGTCTGGAACACATAGACGGCAAATTGCTTTGACTTCCTTCTAACAAATGCATCTTTACTGTTAACACTGTCTTAAATAGGCTACCACAGGCAAGGTGGAGGTCCCGTGGTTTCAGGAAGTCTGGAATCAACCTATACCGACTAAGATCAAAACTTTTTTATGAAAGATCAGTAAGGAAAGGTTCCTAACCAAAATTCACTTTCACAATTTTTCCCACCATGCTACCAACTGTGTTTTCTGTGGTGGTAAAGAGGAAAGCATAGATCATCTCTTCTTTAAGTGCAGGATCATTTGTTTTATGTGGAAGATAATGCTCAAGAGTGTGGAATCTATTTCAACTATTTCCTTCTTGGGAGTCTGGCCCACTCTAAATCCATGGTGTGCAATGGTGTTTTGTGGAAGCTTGTACTTCTGGCTATGGTATAGTTAATTTAGCGTAAAGAAATACTCGCATTTTTAAGACCGTTTTGACAACCCGAAGCTCACTTCCATTTGTTGACAACCTATGTTATGGACTGGTCATTGGCTCATTTTGGGAGCTCTCGTGAAACAGCAAAGTTCAAGGAATTGTCCACAAAGCTTACACAGTAACTTTGCTTCTTTACATCTCTACCATCTAAGTAGTGGCAGTCTTTTTTCCTCCTTCCTTTTCCCGTAATCTTTTTTTGTTTCTTACATTTTGTTGTAACCTTTTACAAGTATTAATAAAATTTTGGCCTTGGCACCTTCCTCAGAAAAACAACAGTGTTGCATCCTATTTCATTCTCATAGTTGTCATCTTTGATGCTTAGTATATAAACAATCATTTCCTGTTGTTAATTTCTTATTCTTATTTGCAAAGAAAATGGATTGGTTGACCAGATATCAGGCTTAACCACATGAGAGGTGTTGTAAGCCGGGAATGCGCACTTCTGCGGAATGAAATCAGATCAGGTCATAAAACTCAGCCCATTCGTGTTTCAAGAGTAAAGATTGCCACACCTTAATCCAAATTCAAGCTACTTGGACCAGGGTGAGGAGACTAAGCAGATTTTATAATGGGTATAAAAAACTAAGGTCAAACCCTTCCGAAGATAAGGCAGTTGAGTTGACTGCTTAGATGATGGGGGTGAGGTAACCTCTTTTTATTCCCTACTTTGGATATTGGAACCTTATATGGTCTTTCAACCTTATACGGATAAAAATAGTGCCGTGTTGTTCATTAGCATTCTTGATTTTATAAGTTGGGCAAGCTTTTAATTCCTTCTGATCATATGGAACGGTTTGCCATGTTAACAAATGTTTCACATCTTTATACGTGGTGTCTTGGCATTGTCTTATTGATAGCATGGGGGTGGGCTTGCGGAGCATGCTGTTGCATCTGCAAGTCTGACAGTAAAAAGGCCCCCCCGAGTGTCAGCTGCAGAAGGTGCTGGCTTGCCCGTCGCTGGCCTTACTGCTCTCCAAGCCCTGAGGTGCTTTGGAATCAAGTTCGATGGCACTGGAAAGCAATCCAACGTCCTGGTCACCGCAGCCTCCGGCGGCGTGGGGCACTATGCAGTGCAGCTTGCCAAGCTCGGTGGCCTCCATGTGACGGCCACTTGTGGAGCACGGAACGTTGAGCTCGTCAAGAGCTTGGGAGCAGATGAGGTCTTGGACTACAAGACTCCTGAAGGTGCAAAACTGAGCAGCCCATCCAACAAGAAATATGATGGTGTTGTACACTGTGCTACGGGCATCCCTTGGTCCACATTTGAGCCAAACCTGAGTAAGGCAGGGAAGGTGGTGGACATAACTCCAAACGCCAGTGCCATGTTCACCTTTGCTCTGAAGAAGTTGACCTTCTCCGGCAAGCAGCTTGTTCCTCTGCTGCTGATACCCAAGAGGGAGGATCTGGATTTCATAGTGGGTCTGGTGAGAGATGGGAAGATCAAGACGCTTGTGGACTGCAAGCACCCGCTAAGCAGGGCAGAAGAGGCGTGGGCGAAGAGCATGGATGGCCATGCTACAGGGAAGATCATCGTAGAGATGGGGGAGTGAGCCCAGAAATGATATCTGTTGAGTCTTGGCTCTTATTACTTTGTTCATGTACAAGATGGTCACTCTAACATGATAAATGAGAGACCCAAAAACCTTTTCTATTGTTGATCTCTGGCCCTTGTTTGCCATGGATTATGATGGTCTGCTTGTCCGAATAGTTGATCCCATAGTTGTTGTACCGTCTTTTTGGCCGCATTTTAGTATCTTTGATCATGCAGGTTATAGTAATTAGATGTTCAAACGGATGAATCATTTGTTCGTAACTGACGTAATTTCCAGAACCAAGAGAGATACTTTGAAGACCAAACAATGGGTTAACTATTATATTAGAAATAGCAGCTTGTGTAAAAAAAATAATTAAGTATTTGAAAGAGAATAATCACCAACAAAATGTAGTGAAATATCAACTACTAACAGTGCCAAGACAGTATTTACAGAATCTAAAAAATTAGAGAAAAGATGAACTACAAGAATATGAAGACTTTAACATGCATAAGAAAAAATATTCATCACTTCTGACTGTGTTGAAATTCATCTAATTCATATCCAACACAATCTTTATGTTTTCACCTAAATCGGCTTGGATAGCAGACGTTTCAATCTTCACGAGATAGCAACCATTAAATACGTCAAGAACACGTCCAGTATGTCACATAGAGAGAGGGAGGGGGAGGGGCTTTTTTTTTGAAGTAGGAGGGAGAAACTAAGATGCAATGGGAGATATTAGAAGAAAGAATCATGTCATAAAGAGAAAAAAGAGACTCACATGCCGTGGGAGATACTTGAATAATCAGTACGCCACGACAACCATCGAGAGGATAAAAGCTGTGCTAATGACTTTCTACCATACTAAAATGTCGAAGCTATCGAAATCATCTTTCTATTTTATTTCATCCAGACTGACTTATACCAACACATCACTTGTTTAGTTTTTCGTTACTTCAAAAGTAAAGGTCCAAAAATTAACTTCGCGATACACTACCTCTGTATCGAATTTGATTACGCTCACTATCTTCACTTAAACCGTAATAAAAGAACGTACTTCAAAATAATACTGCTTTTAGGGATCTCAAAGTAAAATCCAATGCTTAAAATAATAAAAATAAGATTCAATTTACAATACCCTCACCTTACCCGGTGTTCGGTTGAGATTCTAGAGAAGAGATTCTTGTCGGAGCCCCTAACTCAATCCCAACACACCATCCTTGGAAATAGAGACAAGATTTTGAGAATTGAACAGAAATAGATACCCAGATTACGTGTCAAAAATCTCTGACACAAAATTCGCACCAAACAAGCCCTTAATGATGCAGAAAATCCAATTCCAGACTTTGACAAAAAAGAACCAAACTTCCTAATAGGCAAGGCAGTTGGACCGAAACCCCGGCCCCCTCTCCTCCACCATTTAAGCCTTTTTTGCACACTCGCTGGTCAGTTGCTTTCGCTTGGCCCGGGCACGTGTTGCGACGGAATATGATTAGACCTGTAAATGGATATGGAGTATCCGATATGCAGTCTGAATCCAAAATCTACATTGGCCTAACGATATTTGTTGACGGGTTCGGCGTATGTGTCATTTCGGATTCGGGATATGCCTGATTTCGTGGAGACCTGAAGCAAACCTTTCGGGGTGCATACGAAAGCCCTATTGGGGTGGCTGAACCCGATTGTTTCCGCTCTGCAGCTAGGCTTCTCAGCTCCCGCGGCGGCGACCGGCGATGGCGACCGTCTTGTGTTGCGCCTAGTGCCAGGGTTCTTCTTACGCCTTCCGGCACACCAGGGTTCTCCTCCTGCAGCCCATTTGTGCCCTCCGGCTTCTCAACTACCGTGGCGGCGATCGGCGACCCCTACAAGCCTAGGGTTCCTCCTGGGGCGACTAGCGACTGGGGAGTGGCGACGTCTACATTGCCTGGTAACAGAGTCCCCTGTTCCTAACTAGCATACGGGCCAGATCGACCTGAAGAGAGATCGAGACAATCAATATTTCACCACACCATGTGATCGTGCACGCACTCATGTGAGTTCTTATCATCTACTCTCCCCCCTTTTTCGAATGTGTTCTTGGGTTAATTTGTTCTTTATGATCACCCAAGTAGCTAGAGAATCTAGGTGCATTAATTATTTAATTGGGTCAAAGCCCCGTTTGGTTTCTCTTTTTATTCTTTTCCGAACCTAGTGGCATTCATACGCCGGTAGCCATATTGGAGCTGCTGGCTGCTTCTCCTGATTCATCAGCCAGCTGTGTGTACAACAACAAGCCGGTCTGTCTAAGTGTCCATGGAGCCAGACCAGGGTTTCAATGGTGTTTTCCTTCTTGAAAGGCATTCCAGAACTATCTCCTGATGCTACTTGCTTGTGCCTGATGTCTTAATCCATTTCTTGCTAGGTGTCAGCCGTGGACAATACTGCTTACAGGGCTAGTGGTAACTGTATGTAGCTAACTAGCTGGGAAATTCTGCATTATGTAATCATTTCAACGGTTGTTTTCAGCCTGATTTGTGTATGGTGTTTCATTTTTCTATATGCTTAACCCAAGATTTATTATGCATATTGTCACAATTTTTATGGGCTTCTTCTATAAACAGTGCAAAAATCATAATTTGCTTGCATTTCACATCCAGTTCCAACGGATCTACTAATTGATCTAGTTAAGATGTGTCTGCCCTGTGTTTTCAAGTGTGATTGTTCTCCTAGGCCCAATGAAGGAAGTGGAAAACATATTCTTCTTTCTAGAAATATAGACGCTCTTTGATATCCATTCAGTGCACTTGGAGACATAAAGTTGCAAGGAAAGAATTATGGAGGCTTAAATATTTTTTATTTAAGGAATAATTTATTTTTTAAGCAAAAGATGCACTTGTTTGACTAGTCCAGCGAATGGGAAGTGCCTGAAGTATCATTTTGTTGAATAAAAATAGGGATACAAATAAGTTGAGCCAAGTAAAGAAGTTTGTTGTTGGATCTTGATTTATTTATTTATTTTAAAGCATGTGCTTGATGACTTAATAACCAACAAGCAGAGTTGATGTGTTCAAATTTACAGTTCCAGTAATCTTTTATTATATGACTTTTAATCAAGCATCAGGCTGATGCTGCATATCCATTTACATTCAGATTCATGTAACATTTTAAATGGCCAGATGATGGTTACCATTTGTTCATTTTTTCCTGTCAATTATAATTTATTTACTTTTATTGCCGAGGTCGGCATTATTTCAGCCAGTCTGCTGGTTTGGCCAACCCAATCCAATCAGAATCTGGTCTGGCCTATCCAGCATTATTATCCATTGTATGGAATTATAGTAGTCAAGGAGGGTTGGGTCGGGGGTCGCGACCGGGTCGCGGGACCCCCAGGCCGACCCGGTCGCGACCGGGTCGCGACCCTAATTTTTAATTAAATTTTTTTTTGGAAAATTCAAAAAATAAGAAAAATGCGAAAAAAAATCTGAAAAAATACAAAAAAATTGGATAAATTAAATGACATGATTTAAATAAATAATGCATCAATTTTATTCCAACATGATGTGTTGTACACTTTGTAGGTAGTTGATGTACTCTCCTCATGTCATTTGGGTTGAGTACAAAGCTTGATACATGTACACATGACGATCATATTCGTCTGTCCCTCGGGAAACTATCCTAAGACTTGATCCAAACGAGTCACCATAATTATAGGTCGATTGGATCGAAGTATCCGATGACTCCACATAATTCATTCCACAGTACGGAGGCATCGTGGTATTCTGCTCCAACTCCATGGCTACGATGACCTCTTCTACCTTGTGGCGGCCTTCTACCATGATCGGTATCTTGGGTCGCGTAAGTATATGTGCTCCTCGCCGGTAAAACGTAGCGACGTGGTAGGAGATATGGGAGGATGCGAGGTCCCTTGTACTTGTAAAGTGTCCATGCCCCCGTATCGAGCACCATCATCGGCCGCTACTCTTTGACGACGAATCCTCGGACGTACGGTACGCACTCGGATGTTCGGCTCCGGCGTATCTTCTCGATCGTCTTCGGCCGAAGTATTAGCATACGCAATATCAAAAGGATCAGTCATAACTTGTTTACCTTTTCGCCTACTTTGCGTACCTTGGCTAGTTCCTTCTCCGGTCCTCTGGTGCTTTGCTAGTGAGGGAGAGATCTGGAATTCTTCGGCTAAAGGGACATCGTCGAGCACTCCTTCGGCCCATTGTCGGTCTTGGGGGTTGAACTCCGGTTCTCCCAACCTTTCTCGGTCGTTTACCCAAGCTTCTAAGGAGTTCTTCTCGTAGAATATTTGATCCAAATCGATATCCTCCTCTTCAATTGGCGGCTCGTCGACCGAACGTCCCGCTGCCTGTGCTATCCAACTCTTTTGTTCCATCTGGTTCTGCTTCATTCTATCCAAATTCCTCAACTTTAACCTCATGTTGTAGTGACAATACACGAGGTCTTCAAGCCTCCTTGATGTCAACCTATTTCTCTGCTTTGTGTGAATCAAATTTGAATGTAAACCAATTTCGCTCGCGGCCGAAGCGGATGTGGTTTGACTTAGGACCACGATGGCTACGTCCGCCAAGTCCTCGTACTCGGTACTTTACCATGGTCCATCCACCAATCAATTGCATAAATTGAATGTCGTACATTATTATCTAAGTAAGCTTTGATTAATTAAGTGATGAAAAACATTTCTACGTGCCCGGACTTAGTATCATCACGGCTCCGTTCAACTACGCTCGTTCAAAGTGAAAACTCCGCATTACGTAATCATACATCTTGTTGCAAGCGATAATAGCCGGTCGTCGTCACCAAGCAACCGTCGGATGACGCTCTTCACGTCATCTAATAGCTCGTTCGTCGCCTTGAAATGTGGACTATAGCGAGTATCTTGGGTTGAAAAAGTAACCTACGGAAACAAATAGTATTAGTAAACAAGTTATACACAACTTTGATTAATAAAAAGATTAGTAAATGTTTAAGAAAATATACTGTACTGCATGTATCGGTTGATGTAATGTACGCTCGGCGACGATCTATAATATCCCACCACTTGGCGAAGTCGGACACGGTCTTGGAGATTTCTTCTTTGACTCTCTCAATCGCATCATATAAATACCCCATGTCTGCTTTTCTATCTCCGTCAACTATCCTTAGTACCTTCACTATGGGTTGGACGATGTCTAATGTCTTCTTTACAACTTTCCAAAAATCTCCACTCTCTATTGTCTCTTCTACTTTTCTCCCCTTTCTCTTATCCGATGGGTTACATCTAGCCATCCAACTACCCCAACCGGTGAAATGACCATTTGAGTTAGAGCTCTCCTTTGACTCGATAAACTTTCTAAGGAAATATAGTGGGAGGCGAACCGGGTTGCACCGGGCCGTAACAACTCTCGCCCCTTGGTGTGTTCCCTCGTATAAGTGCAAGGACAAAGTTGTGGTTATAAATAAATGAAGAAATAAAAGCTGGGCTAGCTTAACTGCCACTGTCTATTTTGAGGATCTTGCATATATCCTCCAACATCAAATCTAAAGAGTGGGCGGAACGGGGTGTCAATACAACTTTGGTCTTTCGACCAAAAGCATCCGACCGGCCGCTTTGTATGCCGCCGCATTGTGTACGTGACTACTTGAACTACCCGGCTCTCTCCTATTTCTTCTATCACTCCATCTATCAATTGGTAAAGATACTCCGCATTCTTTACGTACGATGCGTCGACCGACTTCAAAAGACCGTGCCGACTTGGATCGTACACTAAGAAATTGATCATAGTCTTCCTAGTAATACCTGTTAAGTATAAGATGTTAACTAAGTTATACCAAAAAAGAATGTTAATACATATAATATGAATGAGTAAAAGAAAATTTAATTACCGATCCATCCGTCGGTCATTAACGTGCAACCTCGTTCCTCCCAGATACGTTCGGAAATTGCGCGTACTTCTTTGTTTCTTGCACCTCCATAGGAAGATATACATTGTATATCTCCTTTGGGTTTGGACCAGGCACTCCCCTCCCGACGTCTGCAATCATGTCGATCATGTTCTCGTAGTATGGTCCCTTCGCGGCATTTGCCAGAATGCTGTGGTGAAAGAACCACCTTGACGTTGCCCGGCCAATCCTCTCCTTACATAATTTGAGGTTCTTCATCGCCGTCGTGATTGTTGTTTGACGTTGCCGTGGTCTGGTGATTACGGGATCCACGTGACCTACTGCCGGGTCGTTGTCTTGTGTGAGATCATGAACCTGATCTTGCGGTTGGTTGTTGGATCCTCTTCCGCTACCTCGACCACTCCTTCCGGACGCTTGACCCATCATTCGGCCGGTATGTCTATAGAACTCTTCCTCGGCGAATGATCTTCGACTTGCTTCCATCCCTCGTGAGAGTTCATATTTTTAAAAAACATTTAAGTATCAAGGCTACTTAATTATCCTTTAAAATAGAATAATGAACAACGTTTATGAGTAACACCTCTCATACCTTCGTACTCTTCGTCTCCAAAAATATCCGGCCTCTCTTGTCAGGTTAAAGTAAATGTGTACGGATCGTCTCCCCGGTTGTTGCAATTCTTCTCGGACGGTCTCTTTATGTCTTTTCGCTAGTTCCCTTCGTTTGCCTCCATCGCTTGTAGGTCTCGAAATTGAGCTCGACCTCGTAGATCGTACAAAGTTAAGAACATTTCCCTTCATGCTGCAGATGAAATTTTAAACGATAAATACCACCGAATATTACTTTGTCATGATATTTACATTGCACTTTTCTCTCACTTCATGGAGATCAGAATTGCAATGCAACCAAGCCGGATCACTCCGGGTCGCGCCGGTAGTTTGGGTTGTTTGGCTTGGAAGACATTTTTTAAGTAAATAATTACTTAAGTAAGTAATTAATTATTTAAATAGCTAATAACCTTAATTAGTGACTTCTAATGTAAGTATATTTTTATTTATATAAAATGAATGATTAACTAAATATATGATTAAGTAAGTAATTAATATTCCTTCAAACTAATGATGTGTTAAGTAACTACTAAACTAAATATCTAACTAATCTTCTAGCTAACTAACTATGCAAGTAAGCAAATAAGTATTAAAAAGAATAAACTACTTAACCCACTAATCAATGGAACTAATATTAAATAAATATACTAAATGAACTAATGAAATGCTTAATGAAATAATTAAGTAAATGAGAAAAAAATTTGAGCAATGAGAGCAATGAGAGCACAAATGAGAGGTTGAGAGTGAGAGTGGGGGTGGGAGTAAGGAGAGCCCCTTGGGGGCTTTAAATAGCCCCCAAGGGGGTGGGGGGGGGTGCGCCCCCGCCAAGACCGTCTTGAGATCGCCCGCGCGCGACCCGGTCGGCCGGGTCGCGCGACCGCGCGACCCGGCCACGACTCCGCGACCCGGCCGGGGGAGTCGCCCCGACCGGGTCGCGACCGGGCCGGTCGGGCCTAAACCCGACCGGGTCGGGGCCGGGTCGCGACCCGGCATTCCACGATAGTAGTTATTAACTCTTGCTTACATTATGTTACCAGTATTTTGGTATATGTTGTCAAGGGTAAGATCTTATGACTGTGTGATGCATTGTTGATCTTATGACTTCTAGTTTTATAGTTATTTGTTTTAGATGAGGTGAGAATTTACTATCTTTGATAAGTAGATTCAACAGTCTCTTGTTAATGTCATTCTTTTCTTTCGCACATTGCATATTTCTTTCTTTTAATTCCTTTATGTAATTGATTATCTCTAACTTCTTTTTTACGCTGAGGCTTTCTACTTTTAGCTTATTTGGTACCATTCGTATGTATTTTTTCTTTAGTGCTTTTTGATTCTTACATTATTTCATAATATTTTACTTGTCAAGTAAAGATGCCTGATTTTGTGGTTTCTAATCAAATGACTTTTGTTATGTACTTATTGTGGAAGGTAAAAGAGAATCCCATATGAAAACTCAAGCAGTGCACGAAAGATTCGATGCAAAGTTAGGGTTGATCAGACATGACACTTTTTTCTCTGTTTTTAAGTGATTGATATGAAAAAAATGTTTCCAGTTTAGCCCTTGGATTGAATATGTATGCTCTATCAACATTGTAATTGAAGTGAGTTTAGGTACTGAGATGAGAATCTCTAGATTTTGTAATTTTACTTTGAATTTCTATTTTAGTTACGGGACGTGATGTGTTTCTAATTTTTTATAAAATTTGTTTTGTACCTTTTATTTTATAACACTGTCTGAATTGTAATTTTGCTTTATATTCTATTTTAGTTACAGGACGTGATGTGTTTCTAAATCTTTATGAAATTTATTTTTTAATTTTTATTCCATGACATTGATATATTTTAATGGTGAATGGTTGGCTTTCAATGGCCCCGTAGCGATCATGTTTGGAGGATGTTCGGTACGCGACGAAGGTTTCTGCATCACATATAATTTCCTAATAGGTGGATCCGGATCCAAAATTAATTTTGGATCCGGATCCAAGTTTAGATCCGAAATCCATCAAGTTATATGGTATGTTATTGGATTTGGATTTTTCTTATTGCATCCGGGTTTGGATCCTGAAACATACGACCCAATAGAGATCCATTGACAGGTCTAAATATGATGACAATGGACAAAGCCATACAATAAGCCTAGGGTAAAATAATCACAATCTCAATTCTCAATGCGGTATTTAGAATCAAAGTCTCAAACATCTCACGAGCTAATTTAAGTTTTAAGAGCTTCCAAACATGGCGAATAAATCAAACACATATATTAAGAGTAAACGCAGATGATCGTGACCACACGATGATAAGACGATCGTCATCCTTCGGAGACCAAAGGCATCGAACCCCTCAACCGAAGCCCCAAATCCTCAAAGCTAAAAGCCAGTACCAAAACTCCAGCCGAGAGCTAAGAACTGGAAACACGTTAAACGACAGTTCCAAAAACAAAAGCAAGATCACAGGGAAGGAAGTTTCGCAGAAGGAGATGACTCTTCACTCCTCATGATCGATCGTGCTCTTCTCACTGACATAGATACCGTCCAAGAATTTCCGAATATCTTTGTTCTTGACATGGCATTTCTGCAAAATGGTAGTCAAAATCAGGAAAAAAAACTTCAAAGACAGAACCAAGAATGCCGCAGCATCAGACGGGAGAACAATGGCAAACCTGGTTTATCAAGGCAGCAGACCGGGAAACAAGCTCGACATCGTTACCATCAAGTACGAGCTCATCTTTGACCTTATCAGAACGGATAATATTCACTCCCTCCAGCATATCGATCTTCCGAACCTGCAAAAGTAATAGGAAAGAACTTTACATAGTAAGAGAAAATGCCTTTCATATCGGTTATATAGATAATAAACACAGGTACAGAAGCATATTAGTAACGAAATTTCATGGTAATGGAAGTTGAGCCCCAACCATCCGAATGCTATTGCAAAGCCGACGGTGCGATCTGCTTTTTATTCCAGGAGAAAAGACTGGGAATTCAATCAGGGTCAATCTCTGCCAAGATCAGTTGCCCTCTAGACCCAGTTTGGTCCTGTTTGGCAATTCCACATTACATATTCAACAACATATTATGTTCTGCTTCTCCTCCAACACCTGTTTTGAACCGTAATTGACTCAAGTTACAAATATAAAGCCAATGGTTACGGAAGTTGAGCCCCAACCATCCTAATGCTATTGCAAAGCCCACGGTGCAATCTGCTTTTTATTCCAGGAGAAAAGACTGGGAATTCAATCAGGGTCAATCTGCCAAGATCAGGTGCCCTCTAGACCCAGTTTGGTCCTGTTTGGCAATTCCACATTACATATTCAACAACATATTATGTTCTGCTTCTCCTCCAACACCTGTTTTGAACCGTAATTGACTCAAGTTACAAATATAAAGCCAATGGTTATGGAAGTTGAGCCCCAACCATCCTAATGCGATTGCAAAGCACACGGTACAATCTGCTTTTTATTCCAGGAGAAAAGACTGGGAATTCAATCAGGGTCAATCTGCCAAGATCAGGTGCCCTCTAGTCCCAGTTTGGTCCTGTTTGGCAATTCCACATTACATATTCAACAACATATTATGTTCTGCTTCTCCTCCAATTCCTGTTTTGAACCGTAATTAACTCAAGTTACAAATATACAGCTTGAAAACTTCAACATGCGACACTGGATGGAGCATGTCAGGCAGGCCCATAAATTTTAGTCAAAGAGAAGAAAAAGAGTTTCGCAAAAACATATGGAACTGAGGTGTGTATATATTGCAATGTGAAAAGATCACAGGAGCTAGCAGCAGGGGGTGAAATGAAAGAACCTGGACTGGATATGTAAGGAATCTTCCCAAAAGGCAAGCTAACAACAGTCAACAGTACACGGGACATCTTCCCTGGGTATCTCAAAATTGACAGCTTAAACTTGAATGCTACGAGGGTAACGTAGCACCTGACAGAGAGCAAAGCCACTCCAACCGTGCAAAGGTCGAAGAGCTTAAAGCCGCCAGTGCTAACAAACAGTCCACGCGAGTTGGTAAAGGTTCCACACGTAAACAGGAAAAAAAATGTACCAGGACCAATTTGTATAGAGTATCAGTTATAAATATCATCTCGTTTTTTATGGTAGATTGTACGGTGAAATTTAATTGTGACGTATCTACTAAAAATATAAAAAGCAGTAATATATTACAGTCAATACTCTAACCAAACAAGCCTGTACTTTTTGATGTCGTATATCCAATAATTGTGCGGTGGATGCCGATGCAGTTTTAATACTTGGAACAGTAGCAGTAAAGAGAGCTGCAGCCTTGTCCGGCAGTTGCAGCAGTAGTTACTTGTGAATCCGAAGAGTAAGAAATGGGAAGGGAGCTTGTGCCAAACTGCCAATACCTATGATAGATAATTTTCAAGAACATAAAGGCACGGAAACATCAACTCCAAGGAATGTCTCCATCACCAACAAATACGGAGGATTCAAGAGAAAGATTAGCAACATTTCTATGTCAAACTACATGGTCTGCAACAGAACACCATGGGCAACTAACTACCGCGGATCAAATAAGCCCGGATCCAACATTCTGTAATGTCTCAAATAAGAAAATGACTACGATCCAGAGGCAACCGATGAACAAAACAACAAAAAACAGACAAATAAACAGAAGCGCACCTTCTTCTCGCCAAGGAAGTTGCGGATCTCGATGGAGGTGTTGCTGTTGGTGATGCTGGCGTTTATGGGAAAGTGGGCATAGACAAGACGCATCTTGTACCGGTAGCCCTTGGTGACACCGGTGATGAGGTTCTGGACGTGGCTAATGGCAGTGCGGATGGCAGCCATGGTGCGGCGGGTGCCGAACCAGGCGTCAACCTTGAGCTTGCGTCCCTCCTCAATCAGCTGGAAATCGAGGTTGAGGTGCTTGAAGTTGCGCGTAAGCTTGCCGCGAGGACCCTCCACCTCCACAATCTTCGCCCGCACCTTCACCTTCACCCCCTCGGGGATGTCCATCGTCTGCGACGACAAGATCGTCTTCATCTTCCTCGCAGACTTCGCTTCCCTCTTTCCTTGGCCTCTCTTGCGACGCCGGCGCCGCCCTTTCTAGGGTTTTAGGGATGCGCAACGGGGGACCGGGTTTCGTATTTATAAGAAAACTGGATGGACGCTGTCCTGTCCTGCCGCTCGGCGTGAACCGACGGTCGTGATGGGTTATGGCGCTGGTGGACGGTGATAAATCGGGTGTGGGGCAGGAGCGTCCAAGAAAATATTCATTTTCACATATAAACCTTTTCTGAAACTTATTTGCGGAACGTGGCTATCCCAGTTGGGAAAATACTCTTTTACAAGTTCATTCCGGAGAGTACCAAGACGAAATTTGAGCTCCAATTGGTTTTATTTGGAAGGCGTTGGTTCATATTAAATAATATATTTTTTATCATCATTAATTTTTAAATTTAAAAAGTAAGTTATAAAATTTCTTATTGAGAAATTGAATTGTTTAATCATTCTAAATTTTCTAATGATAAATTTATTTATCTGAGTTGCAATTTATTAGTTAATACTGGGGAGTTGGTATGACTCACTGAAAATGTATGCATGTATCAGTAAAGATTTCTCCAGTGTCTTTTTTTATTATATCGTTTAAAAACCAAAACGAGATTCTTATCATGCCCGAAAAAAAAAGTCTGCTTAAAACTTAAACTTGTTGTAATCCTATATTTCTGAAAAATAAGTGACTCTACTTAAGAGCAACTCAAACTTTCATTATCTAATGCCCTGTTTGATTAGAGTTTCATTTTGGATGCTATATTAATATTGATATTAATATTTTTAAATGTTGGAGTATCAATATCAAAAGTAATACAAGTTGACACTTGTATTATGTAATATGTTTTGTTTGCATTACAAATTTTAAAATTGATACAATTAACCAAACACCTCTTAATGGCTCCTATCAATATCAATCTTAAAATTGATAATGATAGAGGTACCTAATAATGTTACCAAACAGGACATAATGGCCTGTTTGGTTAGAGTATAAAAGGTGATACAATATCAATTTTGATATTGATATTTCAAGATGATGGAGTATCAATATCAAAAGTGATAGTATCAAATCTCTTTAGACGTTTGGTAATATTATATCAATATTAAAATTGATATTAGGTGTTTGGTAATACAATATCAATATCAAAATCACTATTAGGTATTTTGATTGATTAGAGTCAAAATTATTTATTAATATCAAACATATTAGTAAAATATAAAATATTTATATTATTTACAAAAAAATATATATACTTAAAAATTTTAATTTAAATAATAAATTTAAAACAAAAACTAAGAAAAAATGATACAAAGTTGACCCTTTCAACAAATTGAAATTAGAGAGAGAGAGAGAACTTCGGAAAACAAATTATACTTGTAACATGTAATGATGTCATTTGGCATGGACATAGTGCCAACAAAATCAAAAGATCTTAAGATGTTTGTACTAATCACAAATAGGCATATCTAGAAAATAACTTCTCCAACGTTCAATAAAACATAAACAAGAGACATAGAGGTACTCAACATCAACTGCACAATGGTCTAGATGGACATATGCACAAATAAGATAATCCTGACACTAGTACTTTTTACAAAGCTCTCAACTCCTTTATCTCATATATTTAGGAATGGACCAAAGCTCCCACAACTATATGTTGCTTTGAATCCCCATCACAGTTTTGAGGTGGTACTTGGCACTTTCTCTCATACAGTCTCTGTGGGGTATCTTGCATCAACAAGTAACAAATAAATAATAATAAAGACAACAAAGGAGAACAAGAACATATATAAAAGGAGATATCTTTGTTTGCCATGTAATCATACCTGTGTGAACAAAGTTAATGTCTTCTTTTACTATACTTTTCCCACATTTCTTGAGCAGTTCTACTTCTAAGTTCTTTGTCACGTCAACATTTTTCAGTAGATGAAGACTCAATATTACTTTCAACCCTTTATTGTCTCATTGAAAATAGAAGTGAGGACATGAGAATACAATCAGTACATGAAATGACTTAGAAGAAACTACATCATAATCATGGGATACAACTAAATGAAATTAATGGCATATGAGTCAGTGAATGAATTTGTCTACTGTTGAAAAAAGCAATCTAATTAAAATTAATAATGTTTAGCCTAGTCTAGTGGGCCTTACCCTCCTAAAACTCCTAAATATATGCAATGAGTTGATTATGATAATGTATCAGGTTCCCTCCCCCCTCAAGTACAACATACTACTTTTTTAATCAATCATTCAATCCTCTTTAAATAATGCCAGTCAAGACTTTCCAGCCTCCACTGAGATATCTAGATAAAGCTAGTAAATCTCCAACATTCAAGAATTGGAAAGAAAAATGGGAGCCAACATGACTCAATACATCCCCCTGTGCAAGCCATTTTTCACCATTCTGAATCTTGTGGACACAGTTTATTAATTCCTATTAAGAATAAGTTTGCAAAAAGCAAAATCTTGTCATCCCATGTTTTATAAATAGTAACCTAGAACTTGACTTTTTCCAGAAGAACCAAGCCCAAAAAAGTACTGACTACAAGCCTCCAGTAGTGCCCCAAGTATTCTTCAAATAACAGACATTAGTCAAAATAATCATAACTCTTTTTAAAGGTGAGTAAGAACACAGCCAAAATCTATTAATTTACACTATTTTATTTAATAAGTTGAGAAGGATTTTGATCATTTTGTTTAGATGTCATCTTGACTTTAATCGATGACACTGCTAGCTACTCAACAGTCTTAACAAATCATGACATATTAGTCATCTGGTCAAACTGTTTAGTTAATGAGTACATTAATCTATGAAAAGCTAAATATTTATATTTTGTTATAAGTTCTATAGTTAGACATCATTTATTTATGTATAATCAATATGTGACATGATCTGTCTCTTAAGGATTATCAAAAAATTTCCTTGTAAGAGGATTAATCCAAAACTATATATATTTTTTGTTTTGGTGTTGAATTTATCTTTGCAGATTCTCTTATTCCTTTCAAGCCATATAGCCCAAAGTGCCACCAGTGCGATCAAATCCAAAAGATTAATTTTAGGGGTAAACATACTCTATTTAGACATTAATTTGAGAGATCAAAGGATGATATAGAAGGATGCCCACGAGCCATAGGTGAATAGAAAAAAAAATACAAAATCAGAATCCAAACATAGGGAGCAGCGTCTAAGCAAAATTGAACACTATGTCCTCGTAGATTGACTAAAGAATACAAAACAAAAAGAATCCGAGAAAACTATGAACGGAGGTGCACAGGCGGCTGTAAAATGTGGAAGCATAAATACAGAGTATGAACAGAGGTGTACAAGCGGCTGGAAATGCAGAAGCAAAAATGCAGATATTGAAAGGGGGCTGCTCAAGCAAACTTTTGCTTGGGCTTCAACTTCAATCTCTTCACCCACAAGTACAAGAAGACTTCGGCAAGCGCAATGCCGGTTCTCGTTCCAAGCACAGACCATTAGAGATAATACCTTCAATTCTGAAGAGGGCAATAGATTTTGCCGGAGATGAGACCAAGGAGAGGTGTGCGGTAGCTTCAGCCATGATGTGAGACCGAGGAGAGGCGCATGGTAGCTTCAGCCGCGATCTGTAACTTTGACAAAGCTTCAGCTGAAGGAGCAGCACAATGGGGGGAGTCGCCACAAGGAGAAGCCGCCATGAGGATCTTCAACCAGAGGAGCTGCCGCAAAGAGAGTTGCCACCAGGAGAGCTGCTGTGAGGAGCCGCTGCGGGAAGAGTCATAGCCGGAGGAGCCACCGCAGGGAGAGTCGCCGTGAGGAAAATTGCTGGAGGATATTTGCGAGGAGAGTCACGGCCGAAGGAGCTAGGGCGGACCACCAACGGAAATATCAATTTTAAAACAGGTATATACCTGTATTGATTTTGAATACTCTCTCCACTATTAATTTTAAAACTAAAAATGTTATCCAAACACCTATTAACAACTTGTATTGATATTACTTTTAAAACTAATAGTGATACAAGTCCTTAATATTGTTACCAAACAGGCTGTAAGTTTTTCTTATACATTTTAATGACAAAAATAGTCAGTCTCACTTTGAGGTTGTAGGAAAGAGAATATTAGAAGAGCATTTTGCCATACAAGTGTAAATTGTGCAATTGACATTATTTAAGAATTTTCAGCATGAAACTGAATCTTCGGCAACTAAAGATTTCAGAGACCTGCTAGAATTTTTAACTTATATAGAAATATATTTATAAATATAGATATTTATAGATATTTAGAAATATAAATAATTATGGAGACCAATATATACAAAAACCTACGGTAATAAGTTGATGTTGGCATTTGCCACATAATTTTCAAGATACTATATGATATAAAAAATAATATCGACATCAGTGCTTGATAGCATATCACGTTTAATAATAATATTTAATTTGATACCATGTCATTTTTGTAGTGCCGTTAGATATATTAGCACCACAATTGACATCAAGACTATATAATATTACATTTAACATTGATACAGATATTTAGTAGATCATCTAAACATGCCCCCAAGGTCCCAATTGTATTTGTATTTTTATTTTTATTATTAGGGGGGGTGGATGTAGCATAGGAACAAATTACCATCCTGCATACCAACAGAGAAAAATTCCAATTAAAAAAAATATCATTGTTGGCTTTAAACGTCATTCTCTTTGGTAAAGTATAGCGCGGTGTATCTACGAGAAATATTGAAAGTATTTATCATACAAACTTCAATATGTAAGTTTAAATGAAGAGTAGAATAGAATGACAACTTGTACCTTATCAACTATGCATCAAAGACAGTTTATTTAGAGTTATTTACATGACTGATATTGTTTTTATTACATCCTGCCCTGATAAAGTATCTTCCTTTCCTATTTCTCTTTATGTATTATGTATGATTCAGTCCGTCCTTTCCTTCTTGTTAGGCTTCCCCCTTCCCAACTTTCTTGCTAATCTATGTAATCTTACATATAACCAAAATGATAATAAGAATTACTAACCAAATCAGGAAAAAAATCAGATATTAAAAGACAATGAACCTTTGTCTCTAAACTCCCAACTGACTTTACATAGAGCTATAAGGGACTGTTTGGTATTGGGATAATTTGGGGATAAATCTGATTTATCTTCAAAATTTAAGAGATAAATCAAATTTATCTCCAAAAATTTTTGATACCAAACATGTCTTAAAAGTTCCAAGGAACACTCTACTTCTCTTGGTACAAGGTTCATCTCGGTGCAAACATCTACGAAGGAAGGTCAGGTCCGGTTCGGGTTGACCCTCATTGCAACCTAGGTCAAGTCGGATCTCATTGGTCCAATCAGATCAGTTCGGATCCAAAACTCAAAAAAATCAAAAATTTTGAAAAAAATATCTGAGTAAATCAATAAAGTGCCCCCAACAAATTACTTCTTATCAAATCTTGCATTGTGAGCATGTTCTGCCGTAACTCATATACTTCTTTCCTAGGATTATTTGTTCGAGTCGAGACCTAGTTTTTCTTGAGCATTGTTAATATGGCATCTTCACTTACATCTCGTGCGTGCAGATTAACATTATGAGCATATGGCTGATTCAGTCTTTGCGAAGATGGCGCTGCTTCTTTCTGGGGCGTGGCTCAACGCCGGGGCACGGGTGGATGAAGAACAAGAACTCACCCATCCGACGGCGATCTCCACGGATGAGAAGCCCAACGCGGCCACAGCCCAGTGTGTTCTTTTAAGACGACAACGCTCGAGTCAGATATATACTTCACTTGATTGTTCAGACTTCAGACGACAACGATCATTTTTTTTTTCTCTCTTCAGACCAATAAAGGACTAAAGTTGTCGAACTGTCTGAATCTTCAGACCAAGTTAAGCCCAATCAAACAGGGCCTGAGAGATACAAAAAAAAAAAGAGTAACCGATCTCTTCCAAGTCGCGTTGCTCCTATCTTCGTGTGCGTACTTCCAAATTTACGGCCTGTTAAAAAGGGGAAGCGCAAAACGAGATGAACAAAGAAAAAAAGAAAAGACGAAAGCCATCTCTTATCTTGGTGGGTGGAAACCGATTGCGCACAGCAATGTTTTCTTTTATTCCTACAAAATGATATTCTATAGCCTGTTTGATTACAGCATCAAAACTGATATTATATCAAGTTTGATATTGATATTTCAAAAAGTCAGAATATCAAAAGTGATAGTATCAAATATTTTTAATGTTTGGTAATACTACATCAATATTAAAATTGATATTAAGTTTTTGATAACATATAACAATATCGATATTATGTGTTTGAGAGATTATAAAATAAAACAAATATCAAAATATATTATTAAAAATAAAAATATCGGTAATACTTATAAAAATATACAAATATCAAATATCAAAACAAGTGGACATTTAAACAAAGATGGTTCACCTAAAGTGACTGGGAAAAAGAGTCATCACAACAAACATATTCCCAACTTTTTAAGAAAATGAAGAACATCCGCAAAATAGTATAATAGTATCTGAATAGAAGATGATGCCATAACGCTGCTTAGACATGTCACATGTAAACAACAAAGAACCGAAGGAATCACAAAAGGTATCTTCGGAGTCCACAAGGCAAAAAAAATAAACAAGTGATATTAGGGATAAGTCTACTTTGTCATGGTAAAAATTAATTTGGGTGATTTGTCCCCTCACTTCTCTTTTCTTTCTTTTCTTTCTTCTCTCTCTTTTTCTTGGGCTTCTCTTGACTATCTTTAGATCATCTGCCTAGACTTTAAACTACCACAAAAATGCTCTCAATCGTTGTCTCTGTACCTATCTCTTTCCCTGCCCCTGTCCACGCAAAAAAGAAGTGTTATATAATACACAAAGAATATAATGAAAAATTAGTCATTGGCACCAAACACAACAAATCACAACCATTTTACAAAGAAAATAAAATTCATATTTAGATCCTGTGTCATATTTCTGGAATTTGTCACTAAGGGGTCATTTATTTTTCTTCAAAATGCTCATTTAGCACAAGTTTAATTTGGGGATAAACCAAGTTTATCCCCAAATTTTTAGAGATGGTGGAAGCAAAGAATTAAAGTTTCAAAAGCTGATGAGCAAGTCGCATAGATGGTGGAAGAATATGTAAGTAGAGAAAGCCAAGAAATGCTTGTATTTGAACTTCCATTGGATAATGAGAAAAAAATTCTAACATTAGAGACCTGTGAAAATAAAATGGAACATGGTCTAGAAATTTGTAGGGATGTTGGTACTCACTACTTTGGGACTCACGAAATAAGTAATTGGAGACATCAAGTGTTTCAAATGACTCCGAGAGGTTATGATAAAGGAACTTCAGATGTTTATGAGAACGATAAACTGAGGTACATGGTCAAGGTTATGTCAAAAAAAAAGCTAGTCATGAAGAGAAATGTAGGAAACCTTCTCTTTTGAGAGTGGAAGATAAATTGGCAGACAAAAAACCTAAATTCAGACAAATTCTTGAAAATGAATTACCTGGTATAGATGTGAGAATCCAATCAAAGCCATACAGGATGATTAGAAAAGGAGAAGATAACCATGGATAAAAGTATCGAAATGAAGAAAGAGATAATTCCTAGAAAACAGAGTTGGAAACAGTTAAGAGACTAAAGTGGTGCTTGCTCTCGGTTAAAAAGCAAAGAGTAAATGGGTTTAGCTATCCATGTGGATAAAATAATTGTGCAAGCTTTGACGTTGGCTCCAAGGTGCCCATGGATGCTTTGAAGTTTATAGAGATACCTCATCTGATACGTAATTTGCAGCCTCTCATCAGTTGCCAGATCAAACAAAAGCAAATAAATCAGAACAACTTCCCAACTTAAGAACGAAGCACAGACAAGCAAAAATACATATTTTCTTTAATAAGAACCTTTGGAATTATAATGAAGACAACGTAAAATGAGTGAAGTAGAAGAATGGTAGGCAGACCTTGATCTATCAAAGTTTTTAATTGCTTGTTAATATGGATACCTCATAAACACATCCCAATAAATTGAAACAAATAAGAATTCTAATTTGACAAAGTATTTTCATATCAAATGATTTCTGAGTGCTGCCAGTGAGGTCTCATTTACATTGCTCTTGTTAATGAGAA
This sequence comes from Cryptocoryne crispatula var. balansae, assembly GCA_036172225.1. Classification (NCBI taxonomy): domain Eukaryota; kingdom Viridiplantae; phylum Streptophyta; class Magnoliopsida; order Alismatales; family Araceae; genus Cryptocoryne; species Cryptocoryne crispatula. The sequence continues at coordinate 7,393,034 of CM069929.1, read as the reverse complement.
AATAAACCAATCACTTATCTAGGCAGGTTAGCAAAGTTATTTGTCAATTGATTAAGTAGAAATAACATTGTACACATTACCGAAACGGGAAAAAATAATGGGGGTGTTCTATAAGGTTCGTGAATGACCACATTGGAGAAACCAACGTGGCAACTAATATATGTTGACATATGAAATTAAATCTAGAAATAGCGGGCTTGCAAATTTGCACCAGGATAGTTGACGAGACCAACAAAATGTTGTCTACAACTGAAGTTGGTGTGCACATTTACACTGACTAATTCAGATCATGAGTCCCTTTCTTATGAGAGGTTCATAGCAAATCGGTCACACGAGAAGAAAAGATTTTACCGGATATCGCACTAACCTTATTTTTCTTGTAAAATATTTAACCTTGGCATGAAATTGGAACAACTCTCATCATTGAAATAGAGAAATTTGAAGGGAGTGAATGAATTGGTAAGAAAGTAAATGTAGATCATCGAATGAAAAATGATGAATTTCCTCAAAGACATGATGGGGCTTGCAGATTTCTCACCTACTCAATCTTGACTGATAGTGATACCCTCAAAATTAGTGGCGTAGCCCAAGGAATAGAATGGAGCTGCGGAATCACTCGAAGGCCCTATTGACGATGACATTTAGGGCTCAGAAGAGAGAGAAGAGCGACAAAGGTGGCATGGAGCGCTGGTGCATTTTACCTTCTCGGGAGTCTAAATTTTACTTGCCAAAGGACAAGAGACCCACGGAGGCACGGAGAGTATCTCAAACTCAGAGGAGGCTCGCGGAGGCACACTGTGTGGAGGCATGGAGGCACGTAGGGGTGGAGAGGATCTCAAAAGAGGAGAGGCAGTGACCCACCGAGGCGCGGATAGTATCTTGGAGGAAGAGAAGCCCGTGAACGCATGAAGGTGCGGAGAGGATCTCGGAGGAGGAAAGCTAGAGACGCGTGGAGGAGTGGAAAGTATCTCATTGGAGGAGAAGCCCACGAAGGTGTGGAGCAAGAGCTTCACCAGTGAAGAGAGGCCAATGGAATGACGAATGCAGGATGAGCATTTATTTCAATATAGGTCTTAAGCTATATTGATTTTGAGAAATCTGTCAACTGCTAATTTTAAAATTAATATTTGTATCCAAACACTTTATTGTGTCAGTTGAGTATCAATTTTAAAACTAATAATGATACATATACTCGATACTAAAAACAAACAGGGTATTAACCAGAAATTTTCATCCCAATGAAACTCTTGACAACAAGGAAGGAATAGTCGGGGGTCGGCCCCGGGTCGGTCCGCCCCAAAACCGACCCGGGTCGGTTGGGGTCGCGACCCGGGTCGGGTCGGGGTCGGGTTGGGGTCGGGAAAAAAAATAATAAAAAATTCAATTAAAAATAATAACCGGGTCGGGGGGTCGGGGCCGGGTCGGGGTCAGTCGGCCCAAAAAGCGACCGGGTCGGGCGACCCGGCCGACCGGGTCGCCGACCCGGCGAACCATGCTTGACAATATTGACGTTCCCACTTTTTTTTGTTGCCATGTCAATCTAGTTAGAATGTGACCAAATCAGATCATTTAGTCTCGAACAGGTGATTTAGGTGTCACCACTCAAGAAGATATTTTTGACAAATTATATAGAATAATTAAAAATAAACTTAGTATAAAAAATTAGTAAAGCAATCAGTTAAAAAATGCCCAGATGAAACATTTTGAAAAATTGAGGTGTCACCACTCAAGAAGACCCCTTGAGATTCTTTATATAGGTCCCCAACGGGCCTTGGGGGCAAAATATAAAGGTGCGGCTATGTTGGCCACCCAGGTAGCAAGGGTCAGGCTGGGTTCGACCAAGTCGGACATTTTAGATCCTGACCAGAGCAATTGGGATAAAAACTGACCAGGCGGGTTGGCCATTCTGTGTGCCTAAGAACGACACGACATGAAGACCTCAACTCAGTATTTATCAAACAACTTATTGCATGATCATTAACTAATAATCAACCAATTGCTAACTACTTCTTAACAAAAAGCACAAAACCATTCACAAATACTTTAATCGTCTATAATTTGCAAATAAGCAGATATAATATTCAACTATGAGATACGAGAGAAGATTGACTTCATTGTTGCCTTTTTTTACCCACCCATATTATATAGAACACAATCATATTCCATAGACATACTAAACGTAGGGCAGTCCACCAAATAGTTCAAATGCAAACTTATTTCTTCCCGAGATTTTTTCAACAAGATTTTATCGAAGCAGAGATCATGTTCGTTGGAGGTCCTCTCTTTTGTGCCTGTCTTATAAATGAATTGTGGTATTCCCACTTTCAAAAATAGATTGCACTCATGGCCTGCAAGGCGTGACAACACAATAGATTCATCCAACAAAACAACGATGTGTCCAGGATCACCTCGCATAGCCCAAGATCCTCGAAATTTCATAATGAAGACATTGTGTCGTTTAAGGTTATTGGTCAGAGATGCAACAACAACAAAGAAGATAAGATCAGCCCTACAAAAATGAGAAGCAAGAACTGTCAATTAGATTTTACTCAATCTGGTACAATGTTGACCAGCTAACTTACTTAAAAGGAGGAAGAGGAGCTATGAATGGTTAGCGAATAGCGTAGCAAAGACAACCAAAAAAACTTTCACAAAATTCTTAGGCCTTGTTTGGTATGAGGATAAGATAAGTAGGGATAAACCTAACCCCTCTTCTTTTTTACAAATAAAATGAAGTTTGACCTAGTTTAACTTAATTCAATGTATCCCCAAAATCAAAGATAAAATTAGGGATAAATCATCCTCCATGATGTGTGGGATATCTTTAACCCGATAACCCCTTTTGTGGATAGAGGGGTCAGGGAACCATCACCCCCCCGACCTCTGCCTTTATCCCTTCATCTCACTCCCAATAGTGGCGGCATCTCTTCCTCTGCTCTCTGCATCCACCATGGAACCATCTTCAGCCACACTGCTTTTCAGTCTCGGCATCAAACACCAGGAGGATCTTGCACCCACAGAACTACATGCTAAATCACCCTAACTGGAAAGCAGGAGGTGATAGCCCACCATGCCATCATGGCTGAGTGCGTGCAAGCTGCATATTGGCCTCTTCCTATCCCTCCTAAATGGAGATGAACAAGAACAAGAACAAAGAAAGAAGGATGACTTTCTTCAAGTTTTCTTATAGTCTTTTAACCTTTTGATGTATTCTATTTTGCATTAATGAAATTTTGGTCCCAGTGACCATATTCAAAAAAAAAAAAACAAAGAAAGGAATGATGAAGGAGGAAACAAGAGGACTCCCTTCCACCACCACGTCAACACCACCCAAGATGACATTTGAATCAAAGAAAAAGCAGAGCAAGATGATGAGCCCCCTCGGTGGATAGCAGGAACACATCGACAGAAAGTGGTAAGAAGACCCTTTGCACCTGACCAGCACAGGGAGTTGTCAGCCAGTGGTGTTGTGGACGCTGATGGCGATGAGGAAAACGGTGATGAGGCCAAAGTAGATGATGGCATGGACAAGGATGGAGATGCCGCTGGTATGGAAGTTACTGAACTTATGTTGTGCCCAAAAAGCTGGAACGACAGCCCAGGTGTCAGCAGTGCGAATAGCACAACCACCATCATCACCAGCCCCCAGTCTCTGTCTCACTCCGAAGACGAGAAGATGATCTCTATCTCCCTCTGAAGATGAGAAGATGATGATGGACTCTCTCTCTCTCACACACATGACAATTGAACACGTGACAGAAGAGAGAGGCAGCGGGCAGTTCAATACTAAATTAGACTTGTCATTAAAATCAAAGTATTTGAGAATGTAGTATAAAAGTTAACAGCAAAGATACAAATAAATATAAAAAGTGTATCTTCAAATTTGTTATGTTATACCAGACATAGGATAGGTTTATTCTCAAAACTAATTAAACCAAACATAATATAGATAAGATTAGTAACAAAGAATGACTTATCCTTGTCCCTTTCTATTTTATCCCCACGCCAAACAAGGCTTTAAGAAGACAAACTTCTTTGGGAGGCAAGGTACTAGATTTCCATCCCAGTCCAGATGGACAAAATAAGATATGCTGCAAAGATGCTAAATTTCTAAGCTAACCAGAACTATAGACGGCTAAGAGAAAAGGCAACCAAAAACGTAAATATCCAATTCAAAATTTTGCTAAAAAATCATACAAACACAGATTATTGAATACAAGACAAAAGAACATAAAGCACCGTCAGCATTACAATAATTCATTCATTACCTCCATCAAGTTACGTGTGAGATCTACCAAGCTTCACATCCCATTAAATAGATGAAACAGGATGTCTTTCAATAAAACAAACTCCTTTTATGTTAGCCAGAAGTTTGGTTAATTCAAGCATGAATTAGCTTTGAGCTAGATGCTAACAAAAACAAAGCTTGGCACCTTGTTATTCTGTGGGCTTGGCTTGGTTTTTGCTCAAGCCCGACCAAACGCCAGCAGGCACCACATCATCTCATCATTTAAGCAATGGACAACAGGCATCGGAAGCATATTTGATGGTACTGGCACTGCATTAATCCCTAATTTTACTGGCATTGAGTTCCGTATTAGTGGGCCAACCCAATGAATTTATGCCCGGTCAAAATGCCTCAAATCTTGACATTTCTTCAAACCATGGTATGCCGGGTCGCGACCCGGGTCGCGACCCGGCCCCGACCCGGTCGGGTTTAGGCCCGACCGGCTCGGTCGCGACCCGGTCGGGGCGACTCCCCCGGCCGGGTCGCGGAGTCGTGGCCGGGTCGCGCGAGTCGCGCGACCGGCCGACCGGGTCGCGCGACCCGGCCGGGTCGCGCGACCCGGTGCAACGGTCATGCGACCGTTGCCGGACCGCTGGCAACGCAGTCATATGACCGTTGCCAACGGTTCGGGGGGCGCAGCCCCCATTCAGCCCCTCGGGGGCTATTTAAAGCCCCCTAAGGGGGCTCTCCTTACTCCCACCCCCCCACTCTCACTCTCAACCTCTCATTTGTGCTCTCATTGCTCTCATTGCTCAAATTTTTTGTCTCATTTACTTAATTATTTCATCAAGCATTGATTAGTTCATTTAGTATATTTATTTAATATTAGTTCCATTGATTAGTGGGTTAAGTAGTTTATTCTTTTTAATACTTATTTGCTTACTTGCATACTTAGTTAGCTAGAAGATTAGTTAGATATTTAGTTTAGTAGTTACTTAACACATCATTAGTTGGAAGGTATAGTTAATTACTTATTTAATTATATAATTAGTTAGTCATTTATTTTACATAATTAAAAGTTTACTTAGATTAGTAGTGACTAATTAACGTCATTAGTTTTTTAAATAGTTAATTACTTACGTAAGTAATTATTTAGTTAAAAAATGTCTTCTCCAAGCCAAACAACCCAAACTACCGGCGTGACCCGGAGTGATCCGGCTTGGTTGCATTGCAATTTGATCTCCATGGCGGAGAGAAAAGTGCAATGTAAATATTGGGACAAAGTAATATTCGGCGGTATTTATCGTTTAAAATTTCATCTTGCAGTAGCATGAAGGGAAATGTTCTTCCTCAGTGACACGGGATTCACGCGAGGTCGAGGCTCAATTTCGTAGGCACCTACAAGCGATGGAGCGAACGAAGGGGAACTAGCAAAAGACATAAAGAGACCGTCCGAGAAGAAATCCAACAACCGGGAGACGATCCGTACACATTTACGGTATGGACAAGAGAGGCCGGATATTTTTGGAGACGAAGAGTACGAAGGTATGGGAGGTGTTACTCATAAACGTTGTTCATTATTCTATTTTAAAGGATAATTAAGTAGCCTTGATACTTAAATGTTTTTTAAAAAAGATGAACTCTCACGAGGGATGGAAGCAAGTCGAAGATCATTCGCCGAGGCAAGAGTTCTATAGACATACCGGCCGAATGATGGGTCATGGTCCGGAAGTGGGAGTGGTCGAGGTAGCGGAAGAGGATCCAACAACCAACCGCAAGATCGGGTTCATGATCTCACACAAGACGACGACCGGCGCAGTAGGTCCCGTGGATCCCGTAATCACCGGACCACGTCAACGTCAAACAACAATCACGACGGCGACGAAGAACCTCGAAATTATGTAAGGAGAGGATTGGTCGGGCAACGTCAAGGTGGTTCTTTCACCACAGCATTCCGGCAAATGCCGCGAAGGGACCATACTACGAGAACATGATCGACACGATCGCAGACGTCGGGAGGGGAGTGCCTGGTCCAAACCCAAAGGAGATATACAATGTATATCTTCCTATGGAGGTGCAAGAAACAAAGAAGTACGTGCAGTCATTTGAACGCATGCAGGAACGAGGTTGCACGATAATGACCGACGGATGGACCGGTAATTAAATTTTCGTTTACTCATTCATATTAGATGTAGTAACATTCTTTTGTGGAATAACTTATTTATCATCTTATACTTAATGTATTACGAGGAAGACTATGATCAATTTCCTAGTGTACAACAAGCCGGCACGGCTTTTCGGAAGTCGGTCGACGCATCGACAGTAAAGAATGCAGAGTATCTTTACCAATTGATAGATGGAGTGATAGAAGAAATAGAGAGAGCCGGTAGTTCAAGTAGTCACAGACAACGCGGCGGCATACAAGGCGGCTGGTCAGATGCTTACGGTCAAAAGACCAAAGTTGTATCGACACCCCGTTCCGCGCACTCTTTAGATTTGATGTTGGAGGATATATGCAAGGATCCTCAAATAGACAGTGGTAGTTAAGCTAGCCTAGCTTATTTCTTCATTTATTTATAACCACAACTTTGTCTCCGCACCTTATGAGGGAACACACCGTGGGCGAGAGTTGTTACGGCCCGGTGCGGCAACCCGGTTCGCCTCCCACTATATTTCCTTAGAAGTTTATCGAGTCAAAGGAGAGCTCTAACTCAAATGGTCATTTCACCGGTCAGGGGTAGTTGGATGGCTAGATGTAACGAACCCATCGACAAGAGGGGAGAAAAGTAGAAGAGACAATAGAGAGTGGAGATTTTTGGAAAGTTGTAAAGAAGACGTTAGACATCGTCCAACCCATAGTGAAGGTACTAAGTGATAGTTGACGGAGATAGAAAAGCAGATACGTGGGGTATTTATATGATGCGATTGAGAGAGCCAAAGAAGAAATCTCCAAGACCGTGTCCGACTTCGCCAAGTGGTGGGATATTATAGATCGTCCGAGCGTACATTATCATCAACCGATACATGCAACAGTATATTTTCTTAAACATTTACTAATCTTTTTATTATTCAAAGTTGCGTATAACTTGTTTACTAATACTATTTGTTTCGTAGGTTACTTTTTTCAACCCAAGATACGCTATAGTCCACATTTCAAGAGCGACGAACGAGCTATTAGATGACGTAAGAGCGTCATCCCACGGTTGCTTCTGTGACGACGACCGGCTATTATCGTCGATACAAGATGTGTATGATTACGTAATGCGGAGTTATCACTTTGGAACGAGCAGAGTTGAACGAGCTGGATGATACTAAGTCCGGGTACGTAGAAATGTTTTTCATCACTTAATTAATTAAAGCTTACTTAGATAATAATGCACGACATTCAATTTATGCAAACATGGTGGATGGACCGTGGTAAAGTACCGTTACGGCAAGCGGACGTAGCCATCGGGGTCCTAAGTCAAACCACATCGGCTTCGGATGCGAGCGAAATTGGTCTACATTCAAATTTCGATTCACACAAGCAGAGAAATAGGTTGACATCAAGGAGGCTTGAAGACCTCGTGTATCGTCACTACAAATACGAGGTTAAAGTTGAGGAATTTGGATAGAATGAAGCAACCGTACTGGAACAAAAGAGGCCGGGATAGCGCGGGCTGTGCACGGACGTTCGGTCGACGAGCCGCCACCGAAGAGGAGGATATCGATTTGGACTCGATCAAATCTTCTACGAGAAGAACTCCTTAGTACGGGTAAACGACCGAGAAGGGTCGGGAGAACCGGAGTTCAACCCCAAGACCGACAATGGGCCGAAGGAGTGCTCGACGATGTCCCTTTGCCGAAGAATTCCGGATCCTGCATCCCTCCTCAAAGAAAGCGCGAGGACCGGAGAAGGAACTAGCCAAGGTACGCAAAGTAGGCGAAAAGGTAAAACAAGTTATGGCCGATCCTTTGATATTGCAGACGTCGATACGGTCGAAGACGATCGAGAAGATACGCCGAGCCGAACATCCGAGTGCGACTGCGACGTCCGAGGATTCGTCGTCAAAGAGTAGCCGGCGATGACGGTGCTCGATATGGGCACGGACACTTTCTGTCTGTGGACCTCGGATCCTCCCATATCTCCTACCACGTCGCTACGTTTTACGGCGAGGAGCAATATACTCACGCGACCCAAGATACCGATCATGGTAGAAGGCCGCCACAAGTGTAGAGGAGGTCATCGTAGCTACGGAGTTGGAGCACACCACGATGCCTCCGACTATGTGTGATTCATCCCAAGTGCTCTGGTTCCTACGTACGATCGCAGTATTGTGGAATGAATTATGCAGTCATCGGATACTTCGATCCAATCGACCTATAGTTATGGTGACTCGTTTCGATCAAGTCTTAGGATAGTTTCCCGAGGGACAGACGAATATGATCGTAAGTAGTACATGTATCGGCTTTGTACTCAACCCAAATGACAGCGTGAGAGTACATCAACTACCTACAAACTGTACAACACATCATGTTGGAATAAAATTGATGCATTATTTGTTTAAATCATGTCATTTAATTTATCCAATTTTTCTGTATTTTTTCAGATTTTTTTCCGCATTTTTCTTATTTTTTTGAATTTTTCAAAAAAAAAATTATTAAAATAAGGGGGTCGCGACCCGGTCGCGACCGGGTCGGCCTGGGAGTCCCGCGACCCGGTCGCGACCCCCGACCCAACCCTCCTTGCTTCAAACCAAATGGCAACAGTCCTCCGGAGGGGCTGCTGCAGGCTGTGCCAACTGTCCAAACCAAATGGCAGCAGTCCTCCAGAGAGGCTGCCCCCGGTTGTGTAGTAAGCCCATTGGGCCAGCCCGGCAAATTCCAAGATACATCCATCAAGGATTTGTCATCTCGGATCTTAGCTTCATTTCGGAAGAGTGAAAGAGAAAAGATCTCATGAGATTCTCAAAAAAATCTCAGAAGATTGGATCTCGGATTTCATTTATGTAAGGTATACCTTATCCAAAGATTGTCATCTCACATCTCAATTTTATCTCATAAAGATTGAAAATAAGAAATCTCAGGAAAATCTCGAAAGATTGGATCTCAAAAATACCAATCAGTTTGCATGTTTAAGTGTAATGTCATGTCATCTCTTCAAAAAGGACAAAGGAACTCATATTAAACATCAAAATTAGCCACAAGAGAATTAAAAAGAAAAACAGACACAGAGGAGATGAATTCTTGTTAACAAGAGACATACAAGAGATCTTATGTCAAACCTAAACTTCATCTTAAACAATATAGAAATAAAATTAATGACATCTTGGGTCAATTGTACATATACTATCATAAAAATATTAAGTTATCAAATTTTATCAAACAATACTGTGCAAATGAATATTTGTATGGATTTCATAATAAATTTGACAATATATGAAACAAAATTAACAAGGCCATCTAACAAATTAGGGATAGTAATAGGCGAAGAAAATCAAGGTATCAGAGGTACTATATAGATATTCTTATTTTGACGATCTCATTTCTCAGATAAGTGGAGAGAGATTCTCAGGAGATCGCATTCCATGATGTCCAGTCAATTTCATTGCAATATTCAGCTGCAACAGTTCCAGTTTTCCAAAATACTGTCGGAGCCATTGACAGCAAAAATAATCTGGCGAAGGTGAAGAACAAATATCAGCTCTGACCAGAGGATATCAAGAAAAGAGAGAGCTTCTTGCCCTGGGAAGCACCCACACGGCAAAAAAAAAATTAAAAAAACATCTACACCTGCAGACTGATCAGGCAGGAATAAGAATGTGTGAATGGAGAGGCAACGAAGAAGAGGACCATTCCTAAGACCATTACTGTCGTCAACTGCTACCGTAGCTGCCTACGGCTGTGGCCATTGACGTCGTCAGGGAAGAAAACTCCCGACACCGATACCCTCGAAGGCTTCCATTGTCGTCAGATGAGGAAAACCACACAACCAAAGGAAGGAAAGAGAGCCAAGGTTGTCGTGGTTGTCAGTATCAGGCACCATGACTGCCAGCAGTCACAGTCATCTTCCTAGTCAAACCAGGGAAAAGTTGAGCACGCCAGAAATGCAAGAGGAAGAAGCAGGCTGGGAAAGTTGGATGTGCCATCTTCAACCACCTCGCACACACCCAGAGAAGCAGGAGAGAGGAGGGACTTAGCACAACACTGGAGGAGGCAAAGTCCACACACGCTGCCAAAGAAGAAAAAAGAGAGCCGGATGGCTCCGTGCAGCCATTGGAAGAATAAGTTGTGCCAACCATGGGAACCATCAAGAAAGACAAAGGAGAAAGAAGAGCCTGCAAGGTTCTCATTGACGGAAAGAAAAGAAAAACAAAAACAAAAAGAGGAAGCAGGGAGAGGGGAGAGGGGAGAGGGAAGGTCGCATCCACCTTTCCTTATGCTTGACCCATCCGCAGTTTAAGCCCTGCCATTGCTACCTGCACCATCTGCCCCTACTCTGCCCTGTTGCCACCTATGCCACTCGCAGGTTTTGCAAAAGTTGTCACACCCACACAGCCTACCGATGAGAAGGCGAAGCGAGAAAAAAGAGGAAGGTTAGCAAAGTGTTGTAAACGGATCCAGATATATCCGGATCCAATTCGAATTCAAATCCAGTTAATCGGATAAGCTGATCCACCGGATAATAATTTCAGATATGGATAATATCTTAATATTTAATGGAGCATATTCGAAAAAGGGTGATCCGCTCCAACATGAACTATTGGTTCTTACATCCAACGGTCATAAAGAACCCAACGTCGTCTATACCCAGGTGCCCACGCAAAGGATCACCCTTTTGGCGGATCTCAGCTTCTACTCCTCACACAGCAACAGCTCAGCAACAGCTATCGCATCGAGTGTCGGCTTCTCCTACTTGCATGGTGCTTGCACAGCTTCTCCTCTTCCCTGCACCCTGGAGGATCATTGCACACACCGTCCACCGCAAGCGCACAAACTGTTGGGAATCAAAATGATCAGTGCTGCTTTTATTTCACCTCTAGCACCGGGACTATCACTATGGATGGAGCGACAAATCTGAAACTGCCAGGCATCACCCACCATGGGATCCTTGGCCTATGCCTGAACACTGAACAGCAAGAGGCGCCACTTGCTTCCCCATCTCCCCTGGACAGGCCCTTCAGATGCCCATGCACGTCATCTGAACCATAGTTCGCCGGGTCGCGACCCGGGTCGCGACCCGGACCCGACCCGGTCGGTTTTGGGGCCGATCGACCCGGTCGCGACCCCAAGACCCCGACCCCATTTTTAATTTTTTATTATTATTTTTCGCGACCCGGGCCGACCCCGTCCCGACCCGGGTCGGTTTGGGGCCAAACCGACACGGTCCCGACTCCCGACCCCACCTTCCTTGATCTGAACCATAGGGTATATTGCCCTAGATCTCTCCAAGAGCTGCAAAGTCACCACTGTCGTGGAAGTGTTTGCATTTGGAGCCTTCCTGCTGGAGGTCACCTCGAAGAGACAAGCCGATTGAGGCCCAAATGGACATCGTGGAGGCACTGCTGGTGGACTGGGTACTGAAAAACTAAATAAAGAGGAAAATCACTGGGCTGACAGAACTGCAACCGAGAAACGAGTATCAAGAGGTGGCCGATTGAGGTACAGATGAATGTCACACAGAGGCACTGCTGGTGGACTGGGTGCTGAAAAACTGAAAAAAGGAGAAATCACTGGCTCGAACCGCAGCTGAGAAACGAGTATCAAGAAGTGGAGATGGAGTTCGTACTGATGCTGGGGCTCCTCTGTTCTCATCCATCGTTGCTTGTGAAGCCAAGCATATTGATGACTCCAAAGTCAAAATTGGTGTACTTGAGCTGAGGTTCATAATTGGCAGCACTAGTTACTCGATGGGAAAGTGCCACCTATTCTTAATACTCTAAGGTAATTCTTCCCCCGTCCTTGTTAAAGAATTAATCAATGAAGGGGCATGGAACATACCAGCTATTTCAAATTGTTTAAAGAGCATTCTGTGCATCAAATATTTCAAACTCCTATATTTGCCAGCTTGAACAAAGATGTGCTTATCTGGCCTCTTACAGCCGACGATAACTTTACCATTAATTCAGTTTAAAGATTTCTTGATGATATGGCCATTCCCCCGAGAACTTTAGATTTGGATTTATGGTGCACAATTTGGCATCCAACTGTCGGGAAGTTTCTTTCACATAACACTATTGTATTTTTTGTGGAAGGGAATATCGGGTAACCTCTCCATTGACACCATAGTTGTCAAGGCGCCCAAGGCTTTGAAGGATGCCAAATTAGCTTTGGCGATTAGGCGCCAGCTTAGGCGTTACCAAAGCTGTCAAGGCGGTCAGATTAGGTGTTTATATATACATGTATGTAATTATGTATATACATAATTACATATACATGTATATTACAGATGTATTTATATAACATATGTATGTATATATCTACTGTAAATGTAGACAGAAAAAAAAATCATAAAACTAACATTCATACAACAATTTTAAGAACTTAAAAGAATTAATAAAATTGACATACAACAAGAATACACTTAATATGAAAATTGAAAACATATTACATATTCACAAAGACAAGCATTATAAATTAAAATTACTTACCAAATGATATGTACTCTTTGAACTTTTGGTGAGCCAAAAGTCACTTAAATCTCGACAATTATAGATTATATTAGATTATAAGAAGAATGCATGATTGTGAGAATATAACAAGTAACCAATCAAACAAGTTTGAGGAAATAATAAGTGAGTAAAAAATAAAAAAATAAAATTATTAAAAATAAATAGCTCTTTCCTCCCTCATTCATTCTGAAAAATAATGATAACAAAAACTATGTGATAAAAAACAAACAAACCATAAAATAAATAAGAAATAAGAATAATAAGAAGATGAAATGAAATAAATATCACCAATAAAATTATGAATGATAAATAGGATATAAAAAAATATGATGGCATCAGAATAAGATTAATGAAAACAATAGAAAATAAATACATACTAGGTTGCAAACAAAAAGCAGGTTAGGATACTCAAGGAAACTAAAAAGGGAGACAATGATATATTAAAAAAACAACAACAAAAAACAACAACAATAAAAAGGGGAATAAAAAAAAAATCAACTTAACACAGGAACAGAATATAAAAAAAATGAAAAACAACAAATGTTTGTAAATACATAATAAAAAATAAAACGAAAAAGATTAGAAGAAGAATTGAAGCAAGGAGAGAGAGAGAGAGAGACTAAAAGAAGAAGAAGAAGAAACAAGAGAGCAAAAAGATAAAAAAGAAGCATAAAGAAAGAATAAAAAAGAAGAGAAAAATGGTAAAAAGGAATAGATGAGAAAAATGATAGTAAAAAGAAGAGCAAAAAAAAAGAAAGGAAAAGAAGAGAGAGAGAGAGAGAGAGAGAGAATGTTCTCAAATGAAAGATGACCCAACTTTGTTAAAATAGGTTCAAGAAACAAATCCCATTGGTTTTATAGGAAGCACATGGACCTTAATTGTATTAAATAGGCCATATTCTTGCAATCGGGCCTTAATCATGATAAATGGGCCATATTTCATACAAAAAAATCTAATTTTTAGGAGGGTCAAGAGCCCCCTAATAGCCCTCAAATAGGCCTGACTACACCTAATTTACCCCTTGGGCCTATGTACAGGGTCTTTAATTTCATCAAATGGGTCTAGAATTTCCAACATTTGAGGGTCTATTACCTCCAAAAAAGCCATACCAAAATTCTCTCACGGAGGAATTGTAGGGGATATTTCTTGTAATTGGCCACTCCCCCACCTAAAGGAGGTGCTAAAGTCAAAACTCCAAAATGCCCTTACATTTTTCTCTCGCAACTAAAAACAAAGAAATGTTGGCCAAATTTGGGACAAAAGTGCCTCCCTCTCACATGCACAAAAACAAGATGATGTCTGGCCACTTTTGTGACCAAATACCCTCATTCTCATCTGTAAAAAGAGCCCTCCAAGGCATTTCAAGCTTCTCCAAGGAGACTCCAAGGGGAAAGAAAGATCATTAGAAGTTCCGAGAACAAGGAAGATCAAGGTTAATTAACCAAGTGTCAAGCTCCAAATCAAGCCAAGAAGCCCAAGTACAAGAAGGATGTCCAGTCATCAAATTTTAGCTAAAGTGGCATTTGATTTTCCTTAATAGAATGTCTAAAGTTTTAATTCCATATCTAATTTCTCTTGTGAAACACAAAATCTTAGCTTCTCACCTCCGAAAATAAAAAATATATAGTGAAACACTTGAAATTAGGTGGTTTACGAAGAAATTATTATTATATTTAAACATATTACCAAGAATCTCAATGTCTAATCTTGGACCAATTCAAAAGGTTAGACATTAATTTAGTAAAAAAAGGACATAAGTCTCATACTCTAAGGGAGGAAGATCTTGAAGTCCAATTACATCACCTCAAGGCCCAAGAAACAATGAAGGCTCCACATGCACTCAAGGCCGATTAAGCCATGGAAACCCAATCAACTATCATCAAATAAAATATCAAAGCATGCAAGACCCATCTCAATAAATACCAAGCCCAATTAAAAGAATCAAAGATCAAGGCCCAATCGGGTTACAACAAAAACAATTCATGGTCCAATAAATATGGAAGCAAGGCCCATTGAGCCACGGGAGGCTCAATCAACCATCATCAAATGAATATACCACAACATCCAAGGCCCATCACAAAGAGGTCAAACTCCAAATACAAGAAAGTCAAACCCCATTGGATTCCAACTAACTCAAACCATGGACCAACCCAAAGTTCATTAATATAAAAGCTAGGCCCATTATGCCAAATGCTAACAAAATCCTCAAGTAAATTAAAATAAATCAAAATCATCAAAAAAACCAATGAAGGACCATTTATCTGGTCAAGCCTCAAATAGGAAATACCGGTTAAAAGATGAAAAAATTGATGAAGGCCCATTAATCTGGTCAAGTCCCAATCAAAAAAATATCGGCTAATGAATAGAAAGAAAAAAACAGATGAGGTCCATTAATATGGTCAAACCCCAAGCGGGAAATACCGATCGTGAATGAAAAAAAGAAACAATAAAGGCCTATTAATTTGGTCAAGCCCTAAGCAAGAAACGCCTATTGATGAATGAAAATACCGAAGGCCCACTAACCTGGTTAGGCCCCAAACGAAAAATATCAACCAATAGATGAAAATTGCTCAAGACCTACTAATTCGGTCAAGCCCCAGTTGGAAAATACCAACTAATGAATGAAAGAGAAAATCACCAAAAAAACAAATTTGTCCAAGACCTATTAACTTTGTCAAGTCCCATGTAGTGAAGTACCAGTTAGTAAATAAAAAGAAACAAAATCATTAAAAATAAAAAAAATCATCGAAGGCTCAATAATCCGATCAAGCCCTGAGCATGAAAATAGTGGTTAATGAATGTTAAGCCCATCAAGTCCTATTAAGTCCGTCAAGTCCCACATTGAGAGATAACGCTTAATAGATGATTGAAGTCGGTTAAATCGGTCAAGCCCCACACTAAGGGAATACCACCTGATGGATGTCAAGCTCATCAAAATCATTGAAGAAGCATTAAGTAGGTCAAGTCTCGCTTTGAGAAATGTTGCTTGATGGATGACTGAATATGTCTATTAGGTCGGTCAAGCCTCATGCTAGGAAAATATCACCTAATAGATGTCAAGTTCATCAAAATTAGTGAATACCCTTAAGTTGGTTAAGTCCCATCTCGGGAAAACACTACTTCATGGATGATGAAAACCTATTAGGTTGGTCAAGTCCCACTCAAAAGAAATATCACCTTATAAATGCCAAATACATCAAAATCGCTGAAGACCCATTACGTCGATCAGATCCCACTTTGGAAAAATGTCGCATAATCAATGACAAAAAGCTTGTTAGATCAGTAAATCCCCACTTTGAAGAAATACCACTTGATAGGTGTCAAGCTCATCGATATGATTGAAGGCCCATTGAATAGGTCAAGTCCTATCTTGAAAAATTGTTGTTTAATAGATGATTGAAGACCAATTAGGTTGATCAACCCCCACTTTAGGGAAATACCACTATGTCAAATTCATCAAATCATTTGAAGACACATTTAGTCAGTCAAATCCCACCTTGGGAAAATGTCATTTAATAGAAGACTGAAGGCCCATTAGAACGTTCAAACCCTACCTTAGAGAAAAACTATCTAATGGATGTCAATTTCATCAAAATCATTGAAAGCTTATCAAGTCGGTTAAGTCCCCACTTTGGAAAATAACACCTAATGGATGTCAAGCTCATCAAAATCATTGAAGACTCATTAAGTCGATCAAGTCTCACTTCAGAAAAATACTGCTCATCAAAATCATTGAAGGCCCATTTGGTCAATCAAGCCCCAATTTGAGAAATGCCACCTCATGGGTTTCAAACTCAATAATATAATTGAAGAACCATTAAGTCAGTCAAGTCCTGCTTTGGTAAAATGTCGCTTAATGGCTGGAAGACCCATTAGTTCAGTCAAGTTCCACTTTGGGAAAATGTTATTTCATGGATGTCAAGCCCAAGAAACTGATATGAAGGCCTATTAAGTCGGTCAAGTCCCACTTTACTTAATGGATGATTGAGGGCTCATTAAATTGGTTGAACCTCATTTTGGAAAAACACCTCTTAGTGGTGCGAAGCCTTAAAAGACCAAGTGAAAACATGTTACGAGGTTAAGTTCAATCCAGATGACATCCTTTATTGGAATAAAGAATGGCTAATTTAATTTCTCGGAGCAGAAAGCCCCGATGTCAACCCTAACCCGGATCTAACCAAATTCAAGTGTGAAGCCATTGCCGAGAAAGATGGCACACATGTTTATTTAATCAAAAAATCAAATACATGTTACTTTCATGCATTCAAACTCCTCTTGCAAATGTGTTATCGTGACAGTTAATAAAGAGTTGCTGAGCTACCACCCAGCATAATTACATTGACTTCACCTTAGAATCAATAGAGAGATGTCAAACCATAATCCAAAGAACCCACATCATAATTTCACCCCATATACCATGCCATACCCACATAACCCTTCAAAAACAAAAATACATACCATCATAACATACCTCATTATATTTTTTATATACCTTTACAAAAAATAGTGAGGTGTCAACACAGGCAAGATTGTAAAATTACCAAAATGTATCTAACAAATGTCAAGAAGATTGCTCGTCACAATTTGCTTCTAAAAAGTAAACTTATAGCATCATTGTTTTGCCTATAGAAAATAACTGAAGGATGAAATTTACTGCTTTTCACCTAATCTCTTTATGACATACACAGACCTAACACAAGCAATAAAAGTCTGCACCACCTAAGCAACCGGCCATATCAACTATAGTTAGGGCTGTAAACGGGTCGGATTCGGTAGCGGATTCACCAGAATCCGATTCCGGTTCCGATAAGGGTTAAGGGGTTCCGATTCCGATTCCAATAATTTCGGAATCACTATGTTCCGATTTCGATCCGATTCCGATTCCGTTATCGAAATCGAAACCGAATCCGATAAAATCCGAAATGCATATTAAATATTAATTTTTATTCAAAAGTGAGTCAATAATTTACATATAATTATTAAATTTTGATATAATCTTATTAAAATTTTATTTTTATTATTTTATCAGTTTATATTATAATTTATTTAACTTCATTTTATTTAATTTTATTTATATATAATTATTTTTATCGAAATCGAATTAACAGAAACAGAACCAACTGATTTCGATTCCGATTTCGATTCCGATAAGCTACCGGAATATCCAAGTCCGATTCCGATAGCTTATAGAATACAAAAACAAGTTCCAAACCCGTTAATTTTTATCGAAATCGAATTGAAATATCGAAATATCGGATTCCATTTACACCCCTAACTATAGTGCTCCGGAGGCTCAAAGAAAATTTATATAAATAGCAAAACCACCAATTAGAAAACTTTATTACAGAAACAAAACATAAGAAACACCTTCAGGACAACATGCAAGAATCACCTGACCTAAAAGACATGAGAGGGAAGAAGGGGATGCACGCAAAACCCAACTGCCGGGAGGACAGAGCTGAAGGCTCATGTTGTTAACGATGACCACCATTTCAATGGCATGCCAAACAACATAAGGTAGAAGGCAATACTGCAACAGCAAGGCGAAAAGTCTTCAAGAGTCGAGACATTGCCAAACCAAGACATTTTTAAGCTACATGCATCATATCCTCAACAAAGCATAGGTACAAGCCTTGATAATCAGCCTCATAGACCAGAAGTTATCTGCAACATTTACTTGTGTAGGCGCAGGATTGTAATGATATCCACTAAGAATACCACTGGAACCCAAAGGAGTAGAAGAAAGAAAGAATCATTCTCTTAACTTCATGACTATTCTCCACATCTACTCAACATTGCAGGTAACTGGATGACACTACTCTCTAAAGAATGGTGATTAGACGACTACCCAGTGAATCAGTTGGCTGAGCGTAATAGAAGTATCAACAAAACCCTGAACCAATTTATGCATACTAAAACCATCTCAACGATATACATACAGAACAAGTACACAAGGTAAGGCAAGCCACTTAAATACTTTGATGAAAAATACATCAACATAAAGGTATTAATTTTACCTTAGTCCTTGACTAGTCCTCATCAGATGAACTTCCTAACGATCTCATTTCAGATCCAGCCGGTGTTGAAGAATCCTAAAAAAATATTTCAGACATAACCAAGAAGTCAGAATACCGATCCGAATGCTGCACTTGCAGGTGAACATAAGCAAATAAGAATTAAAAATTGGCAAATCTTCACCTTCAGTTTATCCCAATCCTTCAGTTTCGAACTTGTAAGCATATAGCTATCACATAAGGGAGCCCAACCAGGTTGGTCCTCACCACCCGTGGATGAAGAAACCTACAGATACGTGAATCAGAATGATCTTTAAAGATATAAAATAAGCCAAAAATGCTTTGATAATAAGTATCACAAAAGACAAACAACTATAATTAGAATATAATAAATAAATAAAACAGAATTAGTAATCACTGGCTACATTGACAAGCCTATCTAGACTGAGATAACAGAAGGACTTAACAATATATATATCATGACTGATATAGTGATACTTGGAAATTACAACTACAAGATCCTCTAAAAGAATAGAAAGAAAATTATCAATCGTGAAGAACAGGAAGTATAGAAGTACAAGTTTCAGACATGGTTGCAGAGGAAGGCTCCTACCCCCTTCATTTCTCTACCTTCTCATTTATCCTTAGATTAAGCTTTGTTTAAGATTTTAATGTCAGAACCTCATCAGTTACCCCTGTTTCTCACATCACTTGGGGTGTTTGCAGTTTAGTTTGATCAAGTTCGGAACTATGTTATTAGACAGAAAGCGCTTGAGGTGAGGATCACGTCACCTCAAGCATTCCTGGCGACTGCCTCAGGTACTCAGGTGGAAGAAGCGAGTGGAGGGCAGAGAGGAAAAACAGTAGGAAGGCACCTCCAAAGAAGTTTCGAACCGGGAGTCTAGGAGGAAGTTAATTACTGACTAGGTGAGACACGTTACGGCCAAGACAAACTGGGTAAATTCGACCAAGACACATACTGGATCAACTGGTTTTTCAATCAATGAGTTCACCAAAGAACAAAACCAGATCAAACTGTTTATTAATTATTGTTCAAGTTCAGGTTTAAAAAACTAAATTATAAATATAAATATCAATTCAATTTATCGGTTTGACCAGTTTAAATGACCATCCTTGTCTAAGCATGATAAGTCATCTAATGGAAAATAAATCCTCAAATGCATATGTTCAGAAAAAAAATTAATTTAACGAAGGGTCCATTTGGATATGTGCAATGAGTCATCTATTTCAAGGTTTCCTAAAAAATTTAGTAATATGTTACTTGGTTGCAGGTAAAATGATGGTCAACAAAAAAATGTGCCTCATTGACCCATTTCAGATCTATATATTGACATCCCGAAAATTTCTATGGGCACCTTTTTCCACAGGAGGAGAATGCAAGGTAGCTGTAGGGCAAGCAGCACTTCTCATCAGTGGCTAGTATGAAAGGTCCAGGTAAACCACAATTGACTCAGCAGACAGCCCTCAGGCATCAAGCATACAATGACTTAAGGCTGCAGCAGTAACTGACCTCTCCTGAGTGAGCACTTGCTTGCCACCTCCTACCACTTTCTTCCACCTTCCTTGTTGGATTATGATGCCCCTCCTACCTTCTACTGCAGCAGCTCTCTATACCATCGAACTATAAAAGAATCAATGGAGCCCTCTTCCGACAACAACAAAAGTAGTTTCTGTGGCCAAATCTCTCGCAAGTCCAATAGGGTGAAGTCAAAATAGAATCCAACAACCTCATTACATACTTTTCATCTATCATGAATTAGCTACTACTCCCGTAAAATACAATCTATTTTCAAAAAAAGAAAAAATGAATTTTTCAGAATTTTAAAATTTAAGGTTACATCAGTAGACTACGTGGGAGACCACCCAAAGACCCATGTGTTGGGTACTCAAGCCGAATGATAGTTATTTAAGCCATGTGAAGGGAAATCATCATGTATAGTTTTGTAAATTTGTGCAGCTTGATGGGAAAGATGCAGGAAAACATGACAATGCAAAGAAGAAATAGATGGCGCTTTTCAGTGGATCTTCCCTACAAAGCCACAGGCACACAAACAGGCATCATAACGAACAGCAGTTCCCTTCCCACGGTAACAAAAACACAACAAAACTGAAATAACAACACAAGTGAAGATAACAATACCAATTTAATTGTTAATGAAACCATCGATACAGAAATCACCATGACACTTAAGTACAAAGATGAAAAAGCCCTCTGCAATAGTCCCAAAATATTGCACCTTGATGGAGCCGTATGAAGAGTACTTGTCATTCCCCCCTGCAGCGGACTTCTTTATCTCAGACAAAAATGCCTCTTTCCTTCGTTTGGCCAACGCTGTCACAATAGTAGCATCTTTTAGCAATTAAACACACTTGAAGCAGGCAGTTTCTGATGCAATGATATAATTAACTCAATTTTCTGATTTCAGTAGTTATCAAACAAATTTGTCCATCAGGATGATCTATAGAGACACTTTCGGAACATAATACGTGATAGTATAAGAATTCCCTTTCATTTGCCAGCATCTTGCCATACCACTCACTCACCAAAATGTTGCCGGTCTTGAGAAGCAAGAGTAAAAATGTAAATTTGAGTTATAAGATGATGTCTATTAGGTACGTCCAAGTGATAAAAGATGTGTATGACGAAGTAACTACCAATGTTTGTATAACTGAAAAGAAAACAAAGATTTTTTTACCTATTTTAAGTGGTTTTCGTCAAAAATATGCAATAAGTCCTTGCATTTTTGCATTAGTTATCTATAAATTAAAAAGGAATATACAAGAAGAACGGTGCATGATGTGTGCAGATGATTGTATTAATAGATGAGACACTAAATAGGGAGCTAGAACTTTGGAGAAGCACTTTAGGGTCTAAGAATTTCAAGATAGGTACAAGTACGACAAAATATATGCATTGTGAATTTAATAAATGTCAAAGAAAAAAAGAAATGAGAATTAATTTCGATAAAGTAATATTATCTCAAAATACTCAATTTAAATATATTAGTTTAATCATATAGAAAAAGAAGAATGTGAGAAAAACATTGATCATAAGATTAAAAAAGGATGGATACGTGGAGATTAGCTATAAGACACTTATGTGAAGTCACTAAAATGTTCTGGAAAAGTCAAAATAGCTCAAATTTAAATACCAACTTCTTCAAAAATTCCATGACTACCTCACAAGTGTCTGGTTGGTCTCAGAATAAATGGTAATATTGACTTATCCTGGGATTATTGAATCAAGTGCCATTCAGCAAAAGAAATAACTTTGAGACAACTCATTTGCATGGAAACTGTGACTACTTCCAAGCCAATAGTAAATTAAAGCATGTTCCAACTTTTGATCATAACTAGCTAATCATTTGTGGGCACCATTTAAAAATAACGCAAGGAAAAGAACTTAAAAGGAGAGACATAGAAAGAGGGTCCAGGTGCACATAGGAAGCCTGAGGGTATCCCATCACGTGTGTGGCTAGGAGCTTGAGGCTCAGACAAGGGTGAAGGTGTTCTTTGAGGTCAAAAAACAGGTGAGATTGGGACAATCATCCAGAACCACAATGAAGGGAGGGGCCGCCCCACCGAAACCTGCATTTCAAGACTTCATTGCCGAACATATGCTCGAGTGCCAGCAAAAGGAGAGAACTTGTGGGAGCGTGTTACTGGAAGGTGGCATCCCCATTTGGGTGTTCTCAATGGTCAATGTGTGGCCGTTGTTTTTTTCTTTTTGTTTTTTTGATGTGTGTGTGTGCGTGTGTGGGGGGGAGGGGGAGACGGAGTTCTGGTCCCAACCACTCCGGTCAACACAATCCCAACCATGGTTTTTCATCTCGCCGAGATCTCGCGAGAATCTCGGTCTCGCCAAGGGGCCGAGATACGAGATCACCGAGACTTCGTCACACTTGGACTGGTCCATAAAAAAAATCGTGGGGCTTTGTCCCTCTGATACCCCCCTCCACAAAGGGCGCTGCCCCCTTGACCCCCGCGACCTAACCGCGCAGGTCGAACCGCAACTACTATGCGCCCCGTTTATGATAGTGTAAACACATTTAATATATTTCACTATCACTTATACTATCGCATAAAAATATGTTACAAGTTTAATATCATATTAGTATTTAAATAAGATTATACACAAGTTTAAATCTTTTAGAAGCACAAAGATCATCTTTTAGGTATTGAAAGTGCTTTGTAATTGTTCATTCACACAGTTAATGTACAAAATATGTTATATATTTTCATGTAAATTCATTGATGTACTCCTATTTTTATAAGATATTATGTAATGTTTCATACATACATATATACATTTTGATCCGAGATTCGATCTCCCGAGATTTTTTCGAGATCTCTTCTCTTTCACCCCCCTCAAGACGAAGCCGAGATCCGAGATGGCAATCCTTGATCCCAACTTGGCATTCCATGCTCCTGCCTCCTAGCACCTCTGAACTCACAAAAACATCCGAAGTCACTGCTGGCAGATCACACCTACCAACAAGTGACAGCCTGATGAAAATACCCCACCGACCAACAGCTCCAGCTCTTGTGGCCAACACCATCACACTGCCTTCATCGCCAACAATTCCTGCAACCCTCAGCCTGGTGGCTTACCTCCAAGCACCAACCACCAAGGAAGGAAGGGCCAAGGGTCGGTGGGGCCCAAAATAAGACTCAGGTTGGCTGGGTTAGAATAAAAAAATATTTTAAAAACACCTTCCGGGTTCAGGTTTAGGAGGTCGCAACCAAAACCAACGGGTCAGCTGCCCGGCCCAACCCGGTTGAGACCCAGCAAACTATGCCGACCACAACAAGTAGCTGAAACACCCCAATCGCACTCCCGAATCCTGACAAACCCCAATCAGCCTCCCCCCCACCCCAATCAGAGCAAATAACATCTACATAGGCACGGCCAAGAGGCACCAAGCCCCCCTCCCCGCCGTGTGCTGCCTCCAAGCACATCGGGGTCACCATCACCAGCAGAGTCTCCAAAGTTGCCAGAGCCCCCCAACGACACCATCCTTAACAATTTTATTTTCGACATAGTATATGTTACAACGTTATTTTCTTCTTTAAAATTGAAAAAATGCATCAAACTGGGAATCTTATTATATATGATGGAGTCTGCGACAAGGTAGAAAATTAATTGGAAAAACAATGTGAGATGATTGGGATTAATGTCAATGAATCTCAAAGGGGTTGCACACAAAAGGTCTTTAGTATGTCGTGGAGTCTTTTGCCAATAAAGTACTTAGGCTTCTCTCTATCTGAAAAGGCTTCCAAAAACTTAGACTTTTCTCTTTCTTTTTTTAGTTTTTTTCTTCACTCTTCCTTTTATTTCTCACTTTTTTCCTTTTTATTTTACTATCATCCTCTTTATCTGCATTACATCCCTCTCTATTTTTTCCTTCATCTCTCTTTTTTTTCACTCCACCCTTTTTTCTCGTCTCGATCCCATTTTCACTCTCTTTTATTGTTTCACTTTCCAATGTTTTGTCGTGCTTATTTCTTTTCTTCTTCTTTTACTTACTATCAAATTTACATTTATTTGTTGTCTTCCATTACTTTCCTTGTCTTTCTGTTGTTTCATTGCTATTTTAAGTTGATTTTTCCTTCTTCCCTTCCCCTTTTTGAACATTTTCAGTATGTGCCCTTTTCTGTTGTTATGTTTTTAATTTTTTTCTGTCATCAGTTTTTTGCATTTTGTTGTTTTCTGTTCATATTACATATGATGATTGTTTATTTTATTTCATTTCCCCCCTTTCTTTTTACCAATTCTCTCTGATTTTTTTTTGCAATTTGCTATTATTAACTTTTTTATCATTATCATTATCTTCCTTATCCTCGTAACTATCCTTTAATATTATCATTATCATTGTTATGCTATTCTTTGGTGTTGTTCATTTTTCCTTTAATCTATTTTCCCTTTTGAGTATTTTGCTTTCCTCCTCCTTTAATTTTTTTTCCTTCTCTTTTCCTCTTTTCTTTACCAACATGTTCATTTCATTCATTATTTTATTATCATTATTTCCAATAAATATTTTATTTATTGTCCATCATTTGTTTTTCTTATTTATTTTTATTTAATTCATTTATTTACTTATTTTTATATTTTTGTGCATCTTTAGGTTTTCTAAAATGGCCTTTTTATGTGAAATTATTATCTTCTCTCTCTTTTTTGCTTTCTTTATTTTTCCACTACTTTAAAAGTCTCCCCCCTTCCTGTTTGAGCATGTTGACCGTAGACAACATTGAGGTCGAATACCCCTCCTTTAAACCTCTCCTCCTTTGCTCCATTCTCCCCTTTCTTAATTTGACCCGGTGTCAAACATCCGGAGGAACTAGGAAGCAGTGAGCAAACAAGCGGTCTTCCTCCCGGTCCAGCCCATGAGGGTGAACCGGCTTCCAGCCAGCTTGATCGTGGAGGACTGGTGGAGCTATCACCCCTCTTCTCTCCATGACGCACCGGACGGCCCTCGGACAGGTCAAAGCAGACTAGCTGACTGCTCTTCAACTCTTTTGGCCCATTCCCTCCCTTCTCTCGCCAGACAAATCCCGAGCTGAGGCAAAATGAAGGTTGGCAATGTGGCAAAGGAAATGAGTTAGAAAAAAATTTAAAAATAACCAATGCATTCATCCACAGGACCACATCTAATAAATACTAATTAACTCTAATTGAAGACTTGAAGTTAAGTACATATTCGAATTCCATTGATTCAAAAATTAAAGAGATGATACATCATGAAAAAAAAATTTACATCATATCAATCTACTACCAAAATCTAGGATATAAATATGGGTCTTCCTCCTCTCCCTACTGCGCTTGACGCTCCTCCCTCGTGCTCAGTCTTGTATACTGTCCGGGACCATATCCATATGAAAATAATGCCGATACCATGCCATCAAGGTCGTATGGATCGGATTGCGGGACGACCGGGACGTAAGCAGAGGATGGTGGAGCTAGTGGTGTAATCCACTGCTGGTCAACCTGGCCAAATGCTGGATATTGTGGCTCCATAATATAAGAATGCGGTGTCTGCTCATCCAGCGTGTAATACGGCTTTGGAAGCCGTGAATCAGGAGACTCAACTGCTGCTGATGGCTGCGTCGCTGGTATGCACTCCTCGTCATCATCACCTGAGGAGTGAGAAGGAGCCTGCGTGCTGTCATCTGGGCTGACAGACGCGACCTACAGGTTCCTTCTCTTCACCTCTTCGACCATCTCTCGAAGTACCCGGAAGGACCGGAACCCAAAGTTTTTTTCAACTTTGCAAATCCTCCCATTTTCCGTGCGGTCATCTTTGTTTTCGTTTTCCCGGGTGCCGAATGGGGTAGTAGCGATTTCTTGGGGCGGAGCCGGAGGCTAAAGCTGCAGTGTGGCTTGTTAGGCAGAAGAAGGCCATGCCTGAGCCTGAGAAGTAGATGGAGGTGGAGCTGGAGCATCCTCCTCGGCTTCAACACCATCCAACTCTCCTTCAGCCCATGCACGGTCATCGGGATCAAACTCAGCTGCATGATCCCTGGCTTCCCTCTCCTCTATCCAAGAGGCAAGTGCATGCTCCTCCTGTAATATCTGGTCCATGTCCACCTCCTCGGGTGGTGGTGTGGTGGAGGAATGCCTCTGCTCGTACGGGCCACCTGCAAATCGTGCAAATCGTGCCTCGCTGATCTTCTGTCGATCATTGATGTTCTTTATGCGCAGCCTCGTATTTGTAATGACGAGAAGACCGGCTTCTCCGGCCGGTCCGAGGTCAACCCGTTCCTCCTTTTCGTATGTATCGGGTTTAATGTACTCAGTTCCTCTCACAATGGGAAGAAGCGGTGCTGGCCGAGTATCCCGATACCGATGGCGGCAAGTGGATTCCATCCGCCACGGTGTTCACTGAACTCACCACTCGGTACAACGAAAAAAAACAAGAAGAGAAAAGGTAAACAATTAGCCCATCATCTACCATAACTTATATAAAAAGAAAATAAAATTTTCATCAAGCTATTACTATACCAGGTGACACTTTGTCAACTGAATATTTAAGGTCAGCATCTGAGTATACGCCGACCCTCATCTTGTACTTCTGCATCTGAAAAATTTATAAAAAAAATATTAGTTGCTGGTAAGGCTACTCCAAGGTATTTAATGAACTCTAACTTACTTATCTCGGCCTACATCTGTCCCGTCGAGATCGGCGCGTACGCTTATTTGAATAACTGCAAGTGTACCCCGCATCACCTCGTTGTCGTTCACCACCTGTCCTCCATATTGGATGCGGGGGTCAAAAAATATCCTGCAAGATTTTATTAGTTAATGCTGTGCATATAAGACAATTATACAGCAAAAATAATTTTTTAACCAAGTTACCTGCAGCATGGACATCGTGGTGCAATGTCTTGTCCCATCGGTCATCTATGATCTTCCACCACTTCTTGTAACCTCTGGGATTTTTTTCTTTGATTTTCAGCTTTGCCCGATCCATGGCATCATACAACGTGCCCATCCGGTCCCCGTTATCCGAGTCTACCAACCTCAAGACAACTACCGGTGGCTCGATGATTGCCAAGTAGTAGGCAATCCTCTCCCAAAACCTCTTGTCGGTGATTCGCTTCTCGGACGACAAGAATCTCCATTGTTCTTTCTTGTCATGCAGGTTGTCCACCATATAGTTGTAATACTCCTCGGACTGTGTGAACCTAACCAATGCATGCATGTGCCGGTGTAAGCTCTCTAGCGCAATGAAGTTCGTGGCAAATCGTGTCGGACCGGGCCGAACAAGATCGTGCCCTCCTGTGTGAGATCTCATGATATGTAGGAGGAGGGGATGCGAATAAATAAAAGATGTGATGGTCTGCGCACACGACAAGTGTAGATACACCCTCCTCCTTTGCCTATATCCTCTAATATGAGATCTATGGAATGTGCTGCACAGGGCACCCAGAAGATGTGCTTCCTCTTCTCCATCAACTTCCTCTCAGCCGCCTTATATGATGGTTCGTTGTCAGTGACAACCTGAACCACATTGTCCTCCCCGATCTCCTCCACCACCCCATCCATCAGAGAAAAGATGAAGTCGGCATTTTTAATCTTCCCAGAAGCATCTACCGACTTCAAGAATGTAGTCCCCTCAGAACAGGACACCAAGAAGTTTATCATACTCCTCTTAGTGATACACGTCCACCCATCGCACATAATTGTGCAACCCCTCTCCTTCCACACCAACTTAAACCCATCCATCCACTCCCTCAACTCACGGACCTCCTCATCCAGGCCCGGCGCCGTATATATGTACGCTGCCGGGGCTTGCAAACCCGGTCCGGCCTCGCCACGGCATCCACCATCGTCCGGAAGTAGGGGCGGTGGCACGTGTGCTGGGATGCCTACATCAAGTTAAAAAAAATTGGGATCAGGCTAAAATTAAGTTTAAGTAAATAAAACACACATAATGTCAATTTTAATTTAAAAAGTGATACATGCATGTAAAAACCATTTCACAATGTGGCGAACGGCTCTCTTTGCAGCCGTTCCTGTTGCCTTCACCCCTTTCATTGCATGTTTTATCCCCATCTGCCCAAAGACTCGTTTCCTAAATAAATACTCGTCACTCGGTGTAAATGTAGTGCTGGTAGAAGTGGAACGGCGGTATGGCTCCTGTCTCCTGGGGTCAGACTCTCGGTCCCGGTCCGGGCGAGCCGATGCTGATCGGCCCAAAGCTGGGTCAACTCTGGACCCAGACCCTCGTGCTCCCCTCCTCCCCTCCTCCTCCTCAGAAAAATGCACGCTTGCTAGCGTGCCTAGCACGTCTAAGCTCGGAGTCTGTGGACTCGTCCTCGCTCTCTGGCTCCGGCTCAGCTGGTGCCTTCCCCTTGCCTTTCCCTTTGGAGGTAGGCAAATCGCGGTCCCTCCTCCTCTAGAGTAGCTCGTCGTGCAACTCCTCCCTCTGCTCGATCCTAACGACCCGTTGAGAGGCTCTGCACTGCGTAGCCTCTCGTCTCCTCACTCTTCTCCCTGGGCACCTTGTCACATTTCTTGACATTCCCACTGTTCGACGATATGTTGTTTCAGGAACACCCCCCGTTCATCTCCTTCCCACACCATTTGCACCGTACCCTCTTCCCCGACCGGGTCTACCATCCGCCCGTGTTCCCGACCCACGTCGGAAGCACGCGTCGCTTACCGCATCACCTTGATCGGCCATCGCTTATATCTGCAAAAATTGTAAACAATGCACTAAAAATGATTAGATAACATAAAAATTGATTTAGATGCTGTTCGAGAAACAGACAACCCAAGTAACACACCATTCGGTATGTTTAAAAAGTTACGTATTTGCCGGAAACGGTCGTAAATTAACGTACGGGATATCCGGAATTTTTCCCGTGCAAAATGGACTTAAACGGATAGTTCAAAACTTGGACGGACTTGTTCGGTCGGAAATCGCAACGTTTAACGACGCTCGGACTCGACGGAATCGCGTAAGAATGGTCGTACGAAGCTTTCGGCGAAAAATCTTACCAAAAACCGGTCGAAAGATCGAAGAAGAGGTTGATTCGATGCGGTCCGAGCTTGAATCGGCGGATTCCCTTGAAGACCTAGCTTGGAATCGCCGCCGGAATCGCTGGAATCGGTGGAATCAGGCGAGGAATCGACGGTATTTGGATCGACGGAATCGGCGGAATCGACGGCTGGATCGTAAAATCGCGAAATCGCGCCGGAATCGCTGTGCACAGCACGCCGCCGCGGGATCGAGAGAATCGACCCCCGCGGGTCGATTCCGGCCCAAAAAGGGCCGGAATCGGTTCGATTCCCGGTCCAGAATCGAACCGGGAATCGAACCGGGCCGGTTGACCCGGTCTTCCGAAGGAATCGGTCGGATCGACCGATTCCACAAGGAATCGCCTGGAATCGGATCGATTCCAACCGATTCCAGGCGATTCATACGGATTCCGCGGAATTCCTCCCAGAATCGGTCCTTCCGCCGGGAATCGGATCGGAATCCACCGATCCGATTCCGGAATCGGTCTGAATCGGACCGATTCTGCCGATTCTGCAATCCATGCTCCCAGCAGAAGGGAGAGACCGCAGAGGCTTATAAAAGCCCTGCCAATGCCTGCGGAAGCAAGCCCCCTGAGAGCGCAAGAGAGAAGGAGAGACAGAAAAGGACAGAGAGAAGGCCATACAGAAATCTAAAGAAGAAGACCAAGAGAGAAAGAGACCTTGCTGTCACCGCCGGAATCCCTTCCGCAGCTTGCCGTCGCCGCCGGAACTCCCTTCCGCGGCTTGTCGTCACCGCAGGAACTCCCTCTGGAGCTAGCTGTCGCCGGGACCTTCCCCTGGAGCTGTCGGAGCCTCGACGGAAGGCCACAGACGCTGCGAAGATCTGCCCCTCCGCCGTAAGCCCATCCGCAATCGGGTGAACAATGCCAGCCGGGGGGAAGGGGGAGAGTTTATTCTTTTCACCACTTTGGTCCAGCGTGGCATGAGGCAGAGGAGCCGCGGGGAGGCACTGGACGCGTGAGCCGCGCGTGCGCCGGCTGCTGCCGCGGTGAGGGCTGTTGACCCTCGAGTCAACATTGTTGTGGGGCCCACCTGTTGGAGCATGGATTGCAGAATTGGCCGATCCGGATCGGATCGGTACCTACCGATCCGATTCCAGCCCGAACTACCGATCCAGCTGGGACCCCCGACTGGATCGGTCTGAATCGACCGGATCGGTCGATCCTGGACCGATCCAGGTGGATCAATCCTGGAATCGGTCGATCCGGACCGATTCCCTAGAACCCGGAAGGGTTCAGAATCGGATCGATTCAGGACCCGATTCCGGACCATTTTCTGGTCCGATCCCCCCCAATAAGGGGGAGATCGGACCGATTCCCCCTTCCCACCCCTCCCTCTCACTCCCCCCCCTCCCCTTCATTGTCTAGTCCTCCCCCTAGACCTCTCCCCCCAACAATCCACCTTAAACATTGGCCGATCCCCCCTAAATAGGTAAATTTAGGGGGGGTCTGATCCCTTCTTCCCCCTTCCCTTTACCACCATAAAGGGACTACTCTGCGCCCCACTGATGATAGCGTAAACATATTAATATATTTCACTATCACTTATACTATCACATATATATAGAAGATTCATAATCATAAATATATATTATATACTTAAATTTACATAAAGATCTATTTAACTCTCTTCTCTCTCTCTCTTATATAATAATTTATACTTATATGATAGTTTCTTGAAAGGAACTTACGTTGTATGGCATTATTTGATAGAATGTCATCCACATTATTTTTTATTTTTTTAAATTTTTTATTTATTTCTATGATCTTTCCTGATTTTTTCTAAATTTTTGAAGATTTTTATGTTTTAAAAAATTGAAAAAATTTGCCCTGATTCAGACCGATCCAGGACGCCCTTTCTTCATGAGGATCGGCCGATCCGGACCGATCCAATCCCAATCCGGATCGGATCAGTAGTCACCGATCCCGATCCCACGATCCTTGTGTTGGAGAGTTTTTTAAAAAAAAAGAAAGGCCCGCCGGACAGGCCAGCAGGCGTAGAGGTGTAAATGGGGCGGATCTTGCCTGATCCAAATCCAGATTTGATAAGAGAAGCATCTGACCCGATTCGATAGCATTTGTCCTGAATCCGAAATTTTATTTGACAGTAAACGATAATCGGGTTCGGATTAACCCCAATATGCTCGAATGTGAGATTGGGGGCATGCTCCCCGCCGGCGCGGCGCCCCCGCCACCCCTCCCCGCGGCGGTGCTCCCCCGCTAGCGCCGGCGCCGGCGCTCCCCCGCCCCCGCAGCGACGCCACCCCCCCCCGCCCCCGCGACGCTCCCCCGCCCCTTCCCGCAGGCGGCACTCCCCGCCGCGCGGCAGCGCTCCCCAAGCCACCCCGCCTCCGCCGCGGCGCTGCCCCCGCCCCGCCAGCCCTCCCCGCAGCGCTGCTCCCCCCGCCCCCGCCCCCGCGGCGGCACTCCCCCTCCCCCCGCCCCTCCCCGCAGCGGCGCTCCCCCCCCCCGCAACGCTCCCCCGGCGGCGGCGGCCGCGCAGCTCCCCCCGCCGGGCGCCCCCCCGCCTCTCCCCGCGGTAGTGCTCCCCCCGCCCCCCACGTTGTCCGCTCCCCCAACGACGGCGGCCCGCGTTTTAGGCCTCTCGCGCTTTTACATATAAGCCGGCCCCGCCGGCCGCCCAGCCCTCTCGTCTCTCCGCCATCTCCTCCTTCTCCGCCCACGGCGAGCGCGGCAGGGACCTGTGCGGTGAGCCGCTCCGGCTTCCGTCGGAAGATATCGGACACCCGACAAATATTACGTCTGTCCCGAAATACCTTTACTTGAGCCCGAACCTAATACTACTTAGTCGGGTTCGCCGAAATTCACCCTAAACCCAATAAAATATATGAAATCGGGTCAGGCTAATGGATATTCCGAATCCATTTACACCCCTAAGCAGGCGCATGGGGAGAAGAATGGGCCTGGCCCATTGAACAGGACTGAACCCTCGGAGGAAGCTGCCTATGGACGGATTGGCAAGAAAAAACAATTTCTTTCTCAAAATACACAATCAACAAAAAATTAAAATAAAAATCCATTAACTAATTTTACAAACCGAGACAAGCATCTGACCAGCTAAAAACCCTCCACATGGTACCAAAATAATTTAAAAGAATCAAAATAAATGGGAAAGCAATAAACTGGCTTTTAAGCACGCTTCTTGACCTATAATTCAAAAAAATAAGAATAAAACAAATCATGAACAGAAATTAAATGAAAATACACTAAGTTAATTTCACAAACCAAGGTGAGCATCTGGCCGGCTAAAACTCCGCCACATGGTCTTGGCTAAACTTAATAGAATTTGTGGGTCGGTTCTAAACCTTCCCCTTAACTTTTTTAAGGTGGACATACAAAGGTCTTCAAATGACCCCAATGTCATACCGTGTTCATTAAGTTATATGAGGTCGTACATGACCAACATGCCAATAAGCCGATTATATACTAATGAAGTTCAAAAAAAAAGAAAGTGGAGGGAAATACCTATAAGTCTGTGTAAGACCGGGTGTATTCCATTCAAAAGATTGACAAGCACTGTATTCATCAAGGATTGAGCAGGGATGTTCTCAAAATAGGTCAAAATTGTAAAGTTGTATTTTCTGGACTGTGAACGTCAAAGAAAGACATTCAGGAAGCTGTACTTCTGATCTATATTATTGAAAGGAGTAAATGACCTCATTGATTCGATGAAATGCAAAAAAAACAAGAAGAAGAAGAAGAAAACAGAACACGAATCTGTAATTGAACCTTGAATCAAATTTGAGTTCTGGATAAAAACAACAAGCTCTGGCTTGCAAACAGAAATTTAACTTCACAAATCACATATTTGAACCATAAGAATCCGTAAAGAATCTGAAAATTGAAGTTCTGAGATTTAAAGCAAACAGAAAATCTGAAAACACACAAATCTGAAAATTTGGAGCGAACTAACAGTTGAAACCCAAATCTGTCCTGTACGGAATCACCATAAAATCTGAAAACTGAAAGATTTTAATCTGGAAACCTGAAATCTAAAAAAAACTGTAAAAGAAAAATCAGAAAGTTTATAACTTAAACCTGTGAAACCGAGATAAAAGTCTGAACCTAAAACATACAGGTCAGTAATTTAAATCTGAATTTGGATCTGTGATTGTCATTAAAAATCTGAAATCTAAATCTACGCAGAACCGCCATTTAAAAAAAATCTAAAATCTTAAAACTTGAAATCCAGACCTGCACTCCGAAGTCTGAAAATCTAAAAATCAGTAAAATCTGACATAAAAAAAGAGGAATCCGAGCCAAATCTCAAACCCAGCTTATTGAATACAATCAAAATCACACTTAAATCTGAGCATGACCGAAGCCCCTTAATCTTTGTTACCCTTAACTGGAAGCTGAAATAGATCATCAGATGGATTCATAGTGATCCCCTGTCGGATGTCAAGCTTAAATTAGAACTCAGGAGGTCAATCCATAACAAAAAAGAAGAGAAGAGAGAATCAGTTGGTCTGAGTGTGCAGAGCAGTGGGTTGTAAAAAAAAATGCAAGAATGAGACTTTGAAAAAGAGAGTGCAGAAATGGGTAGACAGTAGAAACAAAAAATCAAAAAAATCTGAATGTTCCCAAATTTCAATCAAACATCACCCAGAATATCAGACAAATCAAATAAAAAAACAAAATTTCAACCAAACGTTAAAAATGAAAATAAAGCTCAGTTTCAACAAGTAGAAACTCCAAGTCTTCAGATAAATATCAACCAAACAAACTCAAAATTCAAACTGTGCTTTAAATGAACTTCAACAAATTTAAATCTTAGGCAACTCCATCCAGTTTTCTAAACCAAAACTGAACAAATTTAACTTAAGCAAACCGAACTGACAAGTCATAACCAATCATGGTCTGCCAGGTTCAAAGAAGTCAAAATACCCTTAAGCTGTAAACAGAATCATGATCGATCTAATGAACTAAAATTTAATTTAACCAAACTCAAATCAATTCTAACCAAATAAACCCAAATTCAAATCGATTTCAATCAAGTAAACCAAACTGAATAAACTCAATTTCAAAACAAACTTCTTAGGCAAAACTCAAAACCATCAAATTCAAAACCAACTTAAATCATTTCACAAATCCAGAAACTGTCAAATTTAAAATTCCCAGATTCAATTAATACTCATAAAACAAATGGATTAAATAAGATAAATTCATGCCAAACAAACCATATTCCATAAGCTAAGCCCAAATCCCATTAAAAATCAAACAATAAATAAACTGTCTGAAACTTAAACCAAGTTTAAAATCAACAAACAAATTCAAATTGAATTAAACTTGAATTAATTCAAATGAACAGATCAAACTTCAACCCAAACCAAAAGCAACTAACAAATTGAATTCAACTCAAACTAAATTCAAACCAATTCAACTCAAATCAATTTTAATCAAAACCAAACTAAATTCAAAACAAATTAAGTGTTTGCATTCCATCAAGTTCATGGAGCTGTGTTCTCCTGTGTGAATGTTTATTTTGTGGATGTATTGTCTTTCACTTCAATGGATTGCTATGACGATAATCAAGGGTTTTCGAGTAATCTCGATGTAATTAAGGTCGGATTTTCGCATCATCCGACGGGAAAAGGTCAAAATCAATTTCAAAGAACCTAACAACCTCAAATTATAATTTTATACATATTATTGACCCTATTTAGTACTTTTATGGAATACCATCTATTTTCTTACAAAGTCTATACTAAGGTTAAATCAAAACTAAATCAAATTCAAATGGAAAATAAATTTCCAAAACCAAAATCTTTAAGGAGATTTTTGATGTTACATCATATTACTTTGCTTCTTACAATCTGGATTGGTGGTACCAACTAAATTAGTTGAATATACATGCTTTGAAACTTTCAAATTTTAAACTCAAAACTCAGATAATAGATACTTTGACACTATGTTCCAAAAGTGGTCTGAGATAAGTGTTATTCATCTAAAAGAAAAGGCAGTATCTATCATCTAAAGCCCCAAAGTAACACCTTTGCCATGAGTAAAAACTGGCAAGTAGGAAACAAATTAAAGAATTCAGTTGTAAACAAATAAAAATGCAATAAACAAAAAGTACAGACCAATTTCCTTTCCAAGGTGAGGCCAAAAAAAAAGTTCTACCACACTCTAAATTGATGTTTGCAGAAACCGATCCTTATTCTTATTTCTTTCTTTTACCTTCCGACTAAAGTAGATTCTTCCCTTTTGAGGAATGTCTTTATATAATTAATATTACTTTGCTTCTTACGATCTGGATTGGTGGTACCAACTGAATTAGTTGAATATACATGCACCATCCCTGCTTTTCTCACTACCCTAAATGGGTGGGGAAGATGGCCATATCGGATTCAGCAAACAGATAAGCCTAGATTTACTAAATTTAAGCAAGCAAATAAGGAGTCCGTAAATTAAAATTAAGGTGGGGAAGATGCAAGAAGTGGCAGCGGGATCTTAATCACCAGTGGTGATCTTGGCTGCCAGATAACTCCAGAAACGTTGCTTTATCTTACTGATCTTGTGTTTTTGTAGAAGAAACAATCCAAGAGTTTCTTCCCCCGATCCCCTCCCCAATCTGAAAATCTGTCTCAAGCTCACACAACTTTCTTCAACGGCCTTGTTAATTAACATGGTTGTCAAGGCATGTACCTAAGCAACACTTACATACAAAGGCACTTTCCAGGTCTCGCCTTGAGCCCATGCCTTCCCAAGCCTCCACAATCTGGCCTCCTACAACACTTAGGCAATGACTAGGTGCACAAGACAACAGCCTGGACTGCCTCAGTGCTGGACCATCAACCCAACCAAGAGAAGCTCACATCGGTTCACTCATTTTTGGCCCAGACCAGACTGCTCGTTTTTTATTTGGATTACTTTTGTTCAGATTCTAATGGGACTTGGTTCGTACATGTACACCTAGGTACAGTGGGGATAGTATATGCCAAAATTGTGATTTCCTGTTATTCATGTCTTCCCTCTTTCCTCTCCTACGTCTGCTACCACAAAAGACATGGGAAGTAAGTTTAAATATTAAAACATAGCAGTAAAAAACATAATGAAGAAAAAGTTTGAACCAGTAGCTTCCTCAAAAGGATGGATCCTTTACACCTAGAACCTGAAAAATGTTTTTGATTTCAACAGCGCAAGTTTTTCCATGTGATTAAAGAATAAGCATTGGTTATGTAATTTGTGTTTAATAAAATAATTGTGAATATTTAAAATTTCAAAGTTCAGTGTTTTTGGGTGAATAAAAAAATTGGGCAGAGATACACATTAAAGATCTGTACATTTTTTGTGCTTTTTCGGATTACAACTAAATTATTATACCAAACACTTGTTCTTAAATATTCTCTTTGCATAAATATTCTTATCATATTCCTCTATTTCTGAGGTCGAATTGATATTTTTTGGTACCTTTTATGAATTGGAAAGGATAATGATTATCTTATTTAAATTAATGATTCGGTAATGGAGTTTGTGATGGTAATTAATTGACTTTTATATGGAAGATACTTGTGAATGTTAATTTCAACATATCAAATTTGTCTATGATCTTCTGAATTTTGTGAATGTTAATTTTAACATATCATCTGTTACCTGCAGGTGACCGGTTACTAGAGGGCTATAAGCTTTCCGTTGCTGTTTTTTTCCCTTTTAAGTAGCCCTACAAATCTTAATTAATGTTAATGTTTAATAATTAAATATAAACTTAATAACTTAAAACTGTATACGTAGTATTTATAAGGCTGTTAATATCTAAATAAATAATTAAAAAACCTTGAACTAAAATACTGATTTTTTTAATTTAGATATACACTAAACACTTTAAAGAAACAATTTATATTTTTTATAAATATATACATCCGACAAATGGATTATGAGTATAAAATAGTTTTATTATTAAAAAATTTAATTACTCCACGTATACGTGTGAAGCATGTTTTCTTCTGACTAGGCCAGAAGACAAAATTGAAATACAAGAAAAACTTACAATTATGCAGCTCACGTACCTTTTGCATCTTTTGACCTCGATGGATTCAGCCCTTTTTGAGGATTTTGGGACTTGTTAACCTACAAGTTTCCCAACAAGATTAAAAAAATAATGTCATGATTATATTCAGTGATTTCATCACAAACAAAAAAAACAAAAAAAAGTATAAATCTCAGAAAATAGCGAAGTAATTGTGTCTCTTACAGCGTTAAATAGCCTGACAACTGCACACCCAGCAATCAGAACATGCACGAGCCATAATAACAATAATTAAAGACAACTCCGTACAAAAAAATAAACTAAAAACACACTAGCAGATGACTGGTGATAAATGTTTCTGAAAAAAGACAGTTGCCCAACCTCCTTTAGTAGCAACATTAATAAGGAACTTCTCCTTAGAATCCAGAAAATAAGCAGGTTTCACATGTCCTTTCTCTGCCACCTGTATGTAGAAATTAGGCAATGGGCAAAGGATATACATCCACTGAATAAATAAATTTTGTGCTTTTTAAAAAAAAAGGTTACCAGGTGCCTCTCCTTCTTTGCATCTCCCTTCGCAATATGCTCATCCACCTCCTCAGCAAGCTTCTTCGCTACAAGCTTCCGGTGCGCTGACAGGACAGGACCCTGAACCGCATGGAAGTGCACAACCACTCAAACATGACATACACTGACTGAAGTATAAAGTGAAGGGAACTGTTAAATTAAGTATCTTACAAGTAGAGGATCTGCCTGGGCACTCTTCTTCATGACCTTCGTGAAGGCCATCCTGAATGCTCTGCAGCCGTGAGTGAACTTGGTCACCTCCTTGTGCCCTACTTCCTCTTCCTCACTGTCGGACTGGTGCATACCGAAGTAAGAAATTTCGATGAACCAACACACTTAATGAACTGAACAAGAAAATGAACAAATGTAAGAAGAAACCCACCATCTTCATCTTCCTCGCTGACATTCCTTTTCTATTTCCGGGCCTATCCTTGCTACGCCGGGTCAACTCTGCTTTAGGGTTTAGGATTTCCTATCAAGCAAGGAAGGAAAGAAGAAACAAGTTTAATAGATGGCCTCAATGAAAATGGATTAAAATTTGTCAACATTAAACCTTCTTTAATAGATATTTGTAAAGTTAGGGTTATCCAGATAAAAAAAATTACTTCTAAATACCAAGCATGTACAAGAAGTGGATATGCAATGTATCTGCTCAGCATGCCATTTTGAATAACTTGATATCTGCTCCAGATAATATCAAGATAAGGAGCAGATAATAATTGTTGGATACCTCTCAAGGCTCAATCAAAGCGGACACACTTGCTTCCCCAAGATATCCCATAAACAATCTAGTTGCGTGTTAAAATTTACAGAAAACAGTAAAGATTTTAAAAATTACTGGGGCTTGTAATTTTATACCATATATAAATTACGAAAATATCTGTAAAAATTGCAAAAATCCATAAAAAGACCTGTAAATTTTGTAAAACATAAAAAACTGAATGTGTAAAACCTGTACAAATCTGAAGACATCATCCCCGACACAAAAAATACAAAAGAATATGCAAAAGAACTGTATAGCTCAAAACTATGGCATGGGAAAAAAACCTGTGAAGAACCTTTGAATTCTATAAATTTGACCCAAAAAATCTCAAAAAGGATGCCTAAAGCCTGTATCCTTTTGATGTTCCTTTACTCCTGTAACTTTTCCTCTATTTTGAATGAATTGTGATCTTGGTCATCTTCCAAAAAGAACCGGTAGAAGGAGGCCAAAAAAAACATGCAAAGACATATAGACAATGACCTTAAAAGTTCTGTGAATATGCTGTAAACCTACATGTCTTCCTATAAGAGAAATTCAAAAAAAAATGTCCATGAGCATAAATGGATGCTGAGCGCCTGGGATGAGAAAATAAAGTGCTGATTTATGTGTGCGCACAATAGAGAGAGAGAAGGGTCGATGAAAGCAACAGAAGAGGCTGGCAACAACAGCTCCAAGGCAGATGGCACGCAGTTCATCGAGAAGCCAAGGAACTTATACAGGATTGCCAGATAAGGAAGAGCTAAAGGCATGGATGAAGTAGCACACGTGCTTGCCACTGAAGAGGAGATCAAAGGAGGAGCATCGGAGGACAAGGACTAGAGAAGGAATGTTGCTGAGGGAACAGGAGTGTCGGATGGCTAGCACCTGCACAGGATCAAAGGCAAATGAGGATGGGGAGAAAAGAAGCACTGCTGCGAGCTGTCGGTGTGCCATGTTGTGAATGAAAATTTTGGCCTTTGGGGTTGTGTGAAAGGATAGAAAACTAGATTAATATTTTAATGATTTTGGCTTTATCTAGGTCATTTATACAAAAAATGGAGGGTAGAGTCATAAAGATATATCATCACATTTTTATAAAGAAGTTTCAATTGCCAAATGTATGCATACACATACCCTGGTCACAATACTTTTTACACTACATTGTGAAATTTATCATACAACAAGTCAGCTCTACTTAACAAAAGTTAATGTATTCTATATGCAATTTCTTTATGTGCATGTTTATTGAGATTGAAAGATAAAAGTGTAAGATGGAATTAATATTGTCTTTATTCTGAAATTTTGAACTCTTAATGTCATATCTAACATCTTAGTTTGCGATAAAAAATGTTAATTTGATTAATATGTTTATATATTAATTAACCTTAATGTTTACTTAAAGTTGTATTATGTATTTTACTTCTATCATCTATACATGGATTATGTACAAAAAATAAAAAACTGAAACAAATAATGTAATTTTAAAAGTTTTATTAATATTCAAGAGATGTGTTTAGAAGTTAACTAAGACACGTATCAAGTGATCTAAATATTCAAATATCTGAATGTATTAGAGGTTAACGGTATGTTTATACCATCAAATAAAACCCAGCATATAAGATGTTGGAATAATTAGAGCACACCAACTAAAATTTTCATGAAAATCCAATGATCGGCAAACTTTGGCATCAACAGGTAATCAGACTTAAGACAATTCTAGAAAGCAAAATTGACACAACAAACTTGCATTTCGCTAACCATAATCATCTTTATAGGATGCAAAATTCATACTTAAGCAAGTGGAGATTACACATCCTCAAAGTCCTTGAAATCTAGATCTCCTTGA
The DNA here is from genome assembly GCA_036172225.1 of Cryptocoryne crispatula var. balansae. Lineage (NCBI taxonomy): Eukaryota > Viridiplantae > Streptophyta > Magnoliopsida > Alismatales > Araceae > Cryptocoryne > Cryptocoryne crispatula. The sequence continues at coordinate 7,352,432 of CM069929.1, read as the reverse complement.
GCTTCCAAGTTCCACCTCAAGGATGGGTTACTCAAATCCAAAAAAACTTGTTACCAGTGTAACCTCAAAATTAAAAAAAAAAAGAAATTTCATTTTTGGCTCAGTTTTAAAAAATATGAAAACAGGTAATATTCCATAGTATGCATTTACCAACTTACAATGTAGGTTCCACATATCTTCTAAGTGTTGACATAGGGAATGCTCATTGATCACCGGATCGGAATCGGTACTCAAATTGAAATCGGTACCCAGATCAGTGGGTACCGATCAGATCTAGATAGGATCAGTGATCCCAACCAATTTTTCAAGAGTAAAACCAATCCAGAATCAATCCCAATAGTTCTTCAAAAAGCTCTAAAAATGAGAAAATACACAAACTATGGGTCTAAATCGTATTCCCTTTGATTTCGGCCCCAAAATGGAGCCATAAATGCTGCTGTTGCAGCCTATTCTACTGATACGGACGATTTAGGTCGATTCGAGCGATTTAGGACGATTCCGGTGGAAGATTGGGTTGGATCGGTCCTCCAAGCCGAAATTAGATCGGAGGGGTCTAAACCGGTCCGGGAATCAGTCAATCTTAATCTGGATCAGCCGATTTTGCAATCAATGAGAATACCCTATCACTTAGACCACCTAAACCACATGTATCATTTTTATTTAAGGTTGTTTGGGTTCTTTAAAAAAAATTGTGACCTCTCCATATCGAACTTGTGAAGTTTTGGTATTAATTACATCGAACAAATATTCGAATACCCTTGATTAACTATCATAACAACTCGCGTGTAATAGACATGCATCCACAAAAATAAGCATGCGGGAGTTACGGCCCCATTGTCTTGTCCAAATGGAAACTTAGTATTTAAAATTTGATTTGACTTGATTTGCGTTCTTTTGAAAGTTTGATTTGTTATTTTAATTAACACTTGGTGTCCCTTATCTTTAAGATTTCTTTATTTAATTTGAGTTTATTAAAATTCATTTGGGGATTTGATTTGTTTTGGATTCATTGTTTATTTCATTAAGACTTGATATTTTTTATTTTTTTATTTTTTAGATTTGTTTTAGGTTTGTTTTCTTTATGTTCTTCCTTGATGCCTTTTCAATTTGAGATGTTTTGATCTTTAATCTGTTTAACGTGTTGTCTTTCATATTTGATATGTTTTATGTGATTTTAATCTAAGTTTGAGGTTTGGTCATTGGTGTGTTTTCAGAATTGGGGTTTTAAGTTTTGTGGTTTTAAATTTCAGGTTTCTGATTTGAGTTTTTTGTTTGAGTTTAGTTAGAATTTGAATTGCATGGATTTGAGTTTGATGGTTAAAGATTTGTAATCCCGGTTTCAAAATTGATTTGATTTTTTTCCAATTTCGAATTTGAAAGATTTGGTGCAGGATTTTGATTCCAGATGTTTGAAGACTTTGAAGTTAAGATTTTGGTTTTCAAATTCCGGGTTTGAGAAACCTCCAATCTGGCTCAGATTGCAGATCTTCAAATTCCAACTTTTCTTATTTGAGATTTAATTTAAAATCTAAAAATTTGAGATTCTGAGTTTTTGTTTTGAGTCTTGAAGTTTCGGATGTAAGGAGTATTTTGGGTTTAGGATTTTTGGATTTGAACTTTCTGATATGGAGTTTTAAAGGTTTATGATGGGGACCCATTTTAAAAAAATTTAAATAGTTTTTTAGAAATTTTACACTGATTCTTTGTCAATTTTGTAAAAATGCCACCTCTATATAAGGGATATCCATCCATGTAATCAAAATACAGAACACAATGTATTGGAATTTTTGGGAAGCGTTATGCGCTGGTTCCGTCGCAAGGGGGTTCGCCAGGTTCTCTGTTCTTCGTCACCTCCCTAGTCAGCCGAGGAGGCCTTTCCTCTTACACCTTCTGGCTGCGGGTCATTCCTCTTCTCCCTTGGGGTAGGAATGACGTCAGGAGAAAGTAGTGGCAGTGCATTGGAGAAAAAATAAAAGAAAGGAAAAAGCAATGCAGAAGAAAGAATGGATCAAACATAACACAGATGCCATGCCAAGAAACGCCCACCAAAAGACTTTGGTACCATGGCCATCACCAGCAGTGCCCACCACGGCATCAACCACCACGTCATCAGCTACGCCCCCTGCACGGTGGGGATCCTCATGAACAAAAGCCTTGAGAACTCTGCCTATGCAGCACCGATGGCCTCTGGCAATGGCCTGTTCGGCCTAGCCATATTCTTCTTGGGAGGTGTCGATGATAGGGAGGGGTAGCAGTTGTCTCCAGGATGGCACGCAACCCCATCATGGCTGTCACAGTCGTAACATTCTAGCAGTCGGTGGCATGGAAAGATGAGGAGAGCAAGGAGGAGCAACTAGACAAGAGGGAGTTCGAGGAGATCAAGGGTGCATCCAAGCTTACCGAGGAAGGGGTGTTGCGCCTAGGTACCGGAATGATGTTGCTGGTTGTTGCTCCTGCAATACACCTGCACTTGGCCGCTGCTGATGGAGAAGACCGGCTGTTGTGTCTACCCGCTGATGAAGAAGGGAGAAAAGGCGGGTGGTTATTAGGTCTCGAGACCTCCTAGGAAAAGGCCACTGGGGTTTTCAGTTACTGCTTGATGACTTTCTTAAATATTTATCAGAATTAGTCTTTATCGGACTCGATTGCATGTGATTCCAATTTTTGAATCTAATAACTTATCAAAAATTTGATTCCTACTCCAACAATCTATAGAATATTTTATCAAACTTTTATTTAGTGATAAACTAATCCAAATTAAGTCAAATTATCGATATATCAAGTACCGTTTGAAACCCTAAGAGTAACTGATAACCCATATAAATTAGTACAGCATTTACCCATAACCACCATAATTTATTAAAATGCATGTAAATTTCTTAAAATTAAAATGTTCTAAAAATGATAAGAATCGACCAAATAGAGCCCAATCGATACAGACATTGCTGGTACACCTACTAAAAATATTCAAATCAATATTGTAAGTGTCTGCACCATTAATGTTTATGTAAAGACTACAAATAAAAGCATATTTTAGGCATTACATTTGTTCTTTAGGCGCCATTTGGTACAAGGTATTAAGAATAATCTTGTTTTATCCCATAAGATTTGGGGATAACGAACTTCATCGATGCCATCATGAAGTATGAAGTGGAGGATAAGTAAGAATTTTCTGCACAATAAGAGAGAGAGAGAGAAGCATGATTTGTATAAGCTTGGAATCAATCAGAAGCAGCCAGAATCTTGGGTGCTACTATCATTTGGGATCAACATCTTGTGCAGACCATGTTGTGTTAGAGACTTGAAACTAGCTTTTTACAAGGACAACATTATAGGGTGTTTGATTGCATTTTTAATATTGATGTAATTTTATTTTTAAAATCAAGATCCTCTTCTATCTTAACTTTAAATTTAAAATTATAGAAATACAAGTGTGATATGTTTGGCAAAATTATCACAATTTTTAAAATCTATATAAGGATGTTTGGCAACAACTTTAAACAAAGATATTGTCTTTACCGAAGCATACAGTTCTCTCTTCGTGACCACCGACTTTCTTGCGATGACATTCTTTCCCATGTGCCTCCACTGCCAAACCCTTTATATGATGGACCATGAAGACATTTACTCCCGAGAGCATCCGCAGCGAGAGAAATGGTGGCCACCTCCGCGTCGTCCCCTCCATGTTGCACGTCACCCCCTTTGCTGGACAAAGAGACGGGCCCCCCCTCCGTGTCACCCTCCTCCATGAAACCCTCCTCCGCATCGCCCCCTTTGCTAGGCAGTAAGTCGGGGGGATCCACCTCTGCGTCGCCCCCCTCCGCATCACCCCCCGCCCCCTCCGCAGCTCTACTAAACAGAGTGACGAGGGAAGCCCCTTCGCGTCACCCTCCTCCGTGTCCCCCCTCCGGGTCACCCCCACCACTGGATGGAGAGACGGGGCCGCCCTCCGCGTCACCCCTCCTTTGTGTAACCCTCCTCCATTTCACCCCCTCCGCTGGATAGAGAAGCGGGGGGAGCCCCCTCAGCGTCACCCCCCTCTGCGTTGCCCGTCGCCACCTCCGCAGCTCTTCTGGATAGAGTGACGAGGGGAGCCCCCCCCCACCGCGTTGCGCCCTCTTATGGACAGAGAGATGGGGGACAGAGTGATGAGAGGAGCCCCTCTCCACGTCCCCCTTCTGCTACACCCCCTCCGCTAGATAGAGAGATGGGGCTCCCCCCTCCGTGTCGCAACTATTTTCCACGTCGCCCCCTCTATTGGACAGAGAGATGGGGAGGGCCCTCCGCATTGCCCCCCTCCATGTCGCCCTCCTCCACATCCCCCCTCCTCGTCACCCCCTCCGTTGGACAGAGAGACGGGGCTGAGAGACAGGGAGAGCTACCAAACCGCTGCAGAACCCTTCGCTGGTTGGCGGCCGCCGGAGGAGCGGGGTGCGGCGGCAGCGGCGTCCACCCGGCTGGGCAAGACGGGGCGGGGTTCCCGTGAGACGGCGAGTAGAACCCTGCGAGAGGGAGAGGGGGGGATCGCTTCAGTGGCTGGCAGCCGCCGGAGGAGTGGGGTGCGGCGGCAGCGGCGTCCACCCCGCTGGGCAAGACGGCAGCGGCATCCCGGGAGACAGCAAGTAGAACCCGACGAGAGGGAGACGGGGGCATCGAGAGAGGAAGGCACGGGCGTCGGCCGCTTCTCTCTTGGAAACAAAGCAACCCTTCCTTTGTTTTGTTTCCAAGAGAGACATTACAAGGAGGTTTCCACGTTTCTAAAAAAAAGAAGCGCTGCAAAAATATAACCAAACATGTTGCCTTCTTCAGTTTTAAATTTTAGGTAAAAAAAGAAAACAAAATCGTATCCAAAGGTGACATTAAGTACACGACTGACATCTTTCTAGCTTTCTAATTGATAAGATTCAATTCAAGTGACAATAGCAGGAATCTCCATATAAAAAATTCAGGACAAGTGCAGAATACTATTTGTCCTAGACGTTGAAATATTGTTGAGGCCCAGTACACTTTTTGCTTTTTACTGGTTAGTGTTAGACAGCAGGTAGAAATTTCAAATGCATTATGCAGTTCCTGTAAGAAAACATCTAATTTTGAGTTCTATCAGGGATTATCACATAAATGATTGAAAATTGATCAACAAAAGATCTATCATCCAACAATCGGGTTCTCATTATTAGTTATTACTTGTGAATTTTACATTGCAAACCACATTTAAAATTGGCCCATAGATGTTGAGTAATGGATTCATTCTTTCATCGGTTCTAACGTCCATTGTAATGTGACTTTTTAGTAGTCCATCAGATTTGATCAATCTTTCAACTAGACATGGCATGAACTTGATCATGAATTGCTTAAATATTGGGTTAGAATCAGCTGGCTTTCAACCATTTTCAAATTTTTCTATTTGACTGTCACCTCAAATGTTAAAAAAAATGAAGGTGGCAGTTTACCTTCTTGAATGAAGACTTTCCTTTGATGGCCTGGATTGTTTGGCTGATTTGTTGAACCACCTCAATTTGTTGATAAGCATGATTTGTATAAAGTAATATTGAACTGTGTATCCCACTCTTAACCATAACCTCCTTCACGTTTGAATTCAATTATTAATATATGTTACAAATCTGATCTATTCAGCACTAATATAGAACTATCTTTGAACATGCAAGCAGATCATACACTATCCATGAACCACCTATCAAGATTCACAAGCCTTCTTGACATTGTCTGAATGGAAGAATCTTGAGTGATCAGCCATGGAAATCTCAAATTCGACATGTAAATGGAGAGTCGGATGTTGAAATATGTATAGAAACAAACAAAAAGAATCACCCATGACCCACCTCCAGATCTCTCCTTAATCTGAACCTGGTCATAAAGAAATTAAGATGTCTTTTTCAATACCATCAACCAGATAAGCAAACTAGATCCGGGTCAGATTACTGGATCCATCAGGTTCATTACCTGGTGTTGTCTAGGCATTCTTACCTAATTGACATCCAAAATAAAGTGATGCCCACCAGAATTTAGAGCATCTAAATTAAACTGGTCAATTCAGATGCATGTTCTTCATTGCCCTTCAGTTCTTATAACCCACAGAAACTACAATGTTTTGTGTTTTTTTAACTAAATTATGGCAATTTTGTATCGACATGCCGTAATTGTCTTTATTCTCTTCTAAGCAGTGGCTTGGTGGTAACGCCACATTGGTGTTCTACGGCACAAAAGAAGAGAACGAAGCGCGGACCGCTTACATGGAGCATCGACGCCCCTACTTCTCCAAGTTTCTGCGGAAACCTTAGATCATCTTTGCCGTCGTTCTCGGAGTTGATGCTCGTCAGCGGCCGAGGCACAAAATAATCATTGGAAAACCACAAAACCTAGGCGATCGACCGCAAACAGGGCTAGGGCAAGAGACAGGGAAAGGTTACCTTCTAGGCCCCCTACGCAGAATCTGGCGCCTCTCGCTCTCGTTGGTGTCTCCGATCTAAATCAATTCGTCACCCTCTCCCTTCAGTCCTGGTCCGCGCTCCAGCAACGCGGAGACGTCTAGAAAGGCCTAACGGTGGCTGCTGGCAGATGGGGGAGAACGGTCACTCGCCGCGGCTGGACTTTCGTAGGGATGAGCCACTACGTAGACAGCTCACGAAGAAAAGCCGTTGAAGGGGGCTAGGAGGAGGCCGTCGCCGCCGCCGCCGCCGCCGCGAAGAAGAAGAGTCGAGGATGTGCCGCTGCGACCACCGCGCCGCGAGCTCTCGAAGAAGGGGGCAAATAGGGCACGGGACCGGGAGGAGCAGTGGTGAGAGGAATCGGGGTTGGAGAGGGTGGATCGCTTTCAAAAATAAAAGAGGGTTCGACCTTTCTTTTTTTTGGAGAATTTAACCACAGACCCAATATATAAATATGACTTCAATGAAAAATCCGGCGTCTAAAATATCTTAACATAAAATCCAGTTTGGCAAATACGTATAACTCCCGCCCCAATTTGAATGGAAACCGTCGGGAGGAGTCAGACATGTATACCCTTATGCCCTTTGTTAAAAGAAAAATATCCTCCTCTATGCATAATGAAATATTATTCATGAAATTTATTATTATACCTTAGAATATTGTCCAACGTGCAATCTTTTTTGGGTCACCGTGTCCGACATAATCAGAAAAGTTTTAGTTTTTCTCTTAGCGGAAGAAAAAAAATACATGAATTGGATTCCAGAAGACGTCGCCGCTGGATGATTGAAATGGTCGAAGAAAAAAAAGATAGAGGAAGAAAACAATGTGGGTGCCCTACAAGCTGGTCTCCACCGTAGCGAAGACGGACCGATGCCACCATGAACGTGCTCCGAAGAAAACTCATCTATCAACGCCTCGAAGACGCTCTGTTGCTGCAGCGAAGACTCCTCTACCACCATCACGAAGACTCCTCCGCAAGCTGCACAAATACGCTCTACCGCCGCTGTGAAGATGCTCCAAGGCTCCGTTGAAGACTCCTCAATTGCCGCCGCAAAGATGCTCCGAAGACTTCTCCACACTTCATCTGCCGCCACCCTAGAACTAGAACTCGAGAGGGAGAAAGGGGAAGGTGAGATGGGAGTTGTATCGGGAGGGATGATCTACCGCGAGGGTAGAAATGGAATAAGAAAATGTAAAAGAAATGTCGGTCAACCATTGGGCATTTTATTAAACATTTTATGTTGACTGGGTGTTTTATAACCAAAATTTGGACAATGGATCTTTCATTGAAGTGATTTTTATAATTGGGTTCTTAATTAATTTTTTCCCCTGTCAGGGACAAAAATGTAAAATTATTTTCAAAATAAAAATAAAAAAATGAACCAAACATATTTTTAAGACTCCATACGTTACAAGTTTCAAAAATTAAAAATAAAAATGCCTAGTGATGCAACCAAACACCCCATTACTGTTTACTTGGGGTTTTATTCTGAAGTATGTGTTTGTTTCTTCGGTTGTTATTTAAAAACAGATTTTTTTATATGGGGTGTATACCGGTTTGTCGCCCATTCTCGAGGCTTTTCTAGTTTTTTAAAATATTTTATTGTTATTTAACAAGATGTTTTTAAGTTTTGCCTGATTATTTGTTAGAGATGTTTACATTTTTGTTATATTTGCATATTGTCGGAGGGAGATGATATTGTCACTGTACTATGCAGGGGTTGGTATATATACATGAAAATAGCTATAGTGACGTGTGTTTTGTGCCAAATATATTTAGACCGGTTAAATAAATCTCTTTGTTCCGTATAAAGTCTATATGGTGACATATGTGTTGGATGTCACTTATGTGAGCGCGGGTTCCCGAGGAAATATCTTCTATTCAGATACAAAAAATGTGGAATCTACCATGATTAACCTTTTGATTTGACTCGTGAGATTTATTTGGTAGAGATGAGACTCACATTTTTTTGTCTGCGGTGGAGAGTATTCCCTCGAACGGGTGCTTAAGAGAACCTGCACTCCACTTATGTTCGTGTTGGAGATTTTATCGTTGTGTACATATATTTTATTCCATTTAAACTGGACCAGAGGATCCCAGGATAATAAATATATTGCTAAGACATTTAGAGACTTGGTGAGTAAAACACTATTTGATAAATGGATATCGGATAACTAATATTTGAGTATTTCTTTAGTTGATCCAAAACTGATAAAATTATTACTTAAGAACTATGTATAAATTTTTATCGGAGGCCTTAGATAGATAAAAATGGCAACTAGGCATGAAATAAAATACCAAGTCAACATAAGTAATTATCTCATCACAATTCAAGTATATACAATTTGGTTTTCTCCCTGTCATACCAACCACCCCTAGCTTGCTTGTTTGCTTTGTGAAGTGACTTGGTCAAAAAAACTTGTTCAAGTCAACATAGTTATGATTTTAAGATTAATATATTTTAAATTAGGGTTACAACTTATATGGTGTAAGCATCATTCACGTATATGAAAGGAATCAATCATTTTATAGTAGTGGAAGTGTTTGATTTCTTGAATATCATTGTCATTATCTATAATTGAGAATCAGATTCGAACCAAATCGAAAATATTTTCGTGAGATTCAACCAATCTATCAAACTGGAGAAAAATTAGCATTCTCAAGCTCTCTAAGGCATCAAAGTGAACAAATTCTCCACACGAATTTTCTCGATAGATGGGTTCTCCTGTATGTCGGACCTTCTGACACATATCGAAGGGAGGTATGCAATGCAACGTTGACCTCTAGGAAGGTATAGGTGTTGAGATAAGGTTAAACATGAATTTAAAATCTTTGGCTTTATGAGATTTGGCCAAATTCAATATTATTTGTAAAAGTTATAATTTGTCATAAAAACCCTTATTTTTTTATAAATTATGCTCATACTTCCATGCATGTGGATTAGTCATTGTGACCCATAGACTCAAGAATCTATTTAGTTGAGACTAATTAAAATAATAACTTTTTTATAATTAAATTTGTTGTTTAACAATAAATTTAACGATTTCTAATTATGAAAGGTACAAGCCATATCTTATGATTTCAAACAACTTTGGGAATGATTTCAGCACCACTTAGTCTTCTCATCGTCAATTATCGAATAAATATAAACTCTTGTCCATCCAATGCCCTATTAGATAGGGGTACGACACCAATTGTCAACCTCTCGGTGTATCGACACTTTGCGATCATGTATTCAGAATTAGATCAATTAAAAACATAATTTTTAATTATCCTCTCTACCGCAAAGCCAAATATTTAGAGTACTATTTTATATGACATTTTCACACACTTATCGATGATGGACAATCTCTTATTGTCAGCTTAATTACCTCTATTGGGTTACCCTCGTACCCGGTTCATTAATTGTATTAGACCATTGTCTCGATAATCTATGAGTCTATAGTCAAAGCTCAAGATGCGTTCGATAAGTTATCTTTGGCAACTTATGTCAAACGTCCAAGTCCAACCATGCAATTGGGACAATATAAAATCTCGATTAACAATTAGGTAAAATATCATTCATGGTTTCTAAATTAATCAATTTAGTTAACTTATTTTATTGATGTACATATATATATGTGTGTATCTTGACATCTTCACACTGATGACTATTTACATTTGTCATCACCATCATATGATAATACGTAACAATTAGTCGTCTATCCATATCCGTAATATCTTGTCTCAATGATTTCACGGTTATGAACAATATTTATATCATATATTTCTAAATTATTGATATCATCGTCATGATGTTATCACAATACAATCATCATTATATATGATTAAAGACATTACTATGATATATGCATATAATAAAAATTAGTAATGAGTTTATGTCAATTTATTTGAATGAGGTGCTTCAAAGAATGTCGAATTATATCAAATATGATTGACTTGTTTACGTACATTTTTATCGGTATATCATTTAGTCATTTTTATAATCATGATCGAAAGGTCAAACACAAATTTCAACGTGTCATACATTTATATTTATGTATCATAGTCGATAGTTTGAGTTTATATGCATATGATGCATTTTAGTTTATGAATCAAAAAGCCCAAAAAGATTGGGTACAATATACGTTTGAATATGACATAAAATATACAATATGTTTTATTTTGCCATGTGTTTTTTGCTTCATCACTCCACTTTAGTTCAACACAATATAGAATAATTTTGAGTATTTGATCCCAAATATCATTATTAAATTTAAGTGTATCATCGATTAAATAGATTTTGGATTTATTTTAACTATACAGTACTTCTATAAGATGATACAAGTGGTATACAAAGTTGATGCGATATTTTTTTTTGCATTATGAAATAAGATATGAAAAAATAGTCATATTAATGGACTCTTAATATTTCACATTATATATATATATTTATGTATACGTAAATATATATAAATATAATTATATTTTTATGTTATAATTGAATATGAGTGTTTATCTATATATACAAAGAAATATTGTTTTTTTTATTGTTATGTTGTATTAGTATATGTTGGGAAAGATTTAATCTCAAGTAAGAAAGTAAATATAATTAAGAAACAAATTTATAAATTTTAAGATGTATCATATATTTATAATCATAAATTTTAACCATATGTAATAATATAAGTGACAACAAAATATTATCGTACTATTAGGGGTGGGCACAAAATGGTTCAAATCGAGAAACCAAACCGAACCAGCCCATTCGGTTCGGTTTGGTTCGGTTTGGACCCCGTTGCGGTTTGGTTCGGTTTGGAAATTCTCTAAACTGATTTAAACCAAATCAAACCGTTTAAACCGATTTAATCAAAAAAATATATAAAAAATATTATAGCATTAATAAAATAATATTTTTATAAATTTTATAATAAAATAATAGTTATTTTCATTATTTTTAATTTAAATTTAGTATATATATGTAAAAAATAATTAATTTAAATATTTTTATTTATTTTCGGTTTAAACCGAACCAAACCGAATTGATTCGGTTTAGTTCGGTTTGGTTCGGTTCGGTTTGAGAGGGTGAATCGGTTTGGTTCGGTTTGGAAAAAAAATGGTCCAAACCATACCAAACCGAACCGTGCCCACCCCTACGTACTATCAATAAATGGGGTGCTCGAAAAATAATTAATCTTGACAAACTTGATGTGTGTGTGAAAGAGATGAGAGTTAAAATATATCTTTATAAAATTGAAGTATATAACACATATTTATGATTACGAATCTTATATATATGTGATATGATAAGTGATATTGAAATATTGTTATACTATTATTAAATGGAGCACATAGTAGTCACGGATCAACCTGTGTGGTCAGGTCGCGAGGGTCAAGGGGACAGTGCCCCTTATGGGGGTATTGAGGGCGCAAAGTCTCTCAAAAGAAAAAAAAAAGTATGTAATAGTATAAATGATATACATCGGATTTTTTTTTTGACTTTGGCCGGGTCGCCCTGGGGTCATACCGGGTCATCTGACCCGGCGATGGCTCGTGCGACCCCATACAGGGCCACTGCAGGGTTGCCCCAGCTGGGTCGTGGCCAGGCCGATTGGCCCGAAAATCGGCTGGATCGCCCAACCGGTCAATTTTGTCACGACCCAGATTTCAACATGCACAGCGGAAGATAATCCGGTGACGTAACGGGGAAGAATATCGGTTTGGAACCAAACAAGACTAGAATTCACCATCCAGGATCATAAATCCAAACATTACAACCTATTTACACAACAAACAAACACCTATCTAAACAAATTAAAATACCGACATTGAATGAGTACTCCACTAGCTCCTCAGACTCCAAAACACCACTACACTTCTGCTGCGCTAAACCTGCACTCCTGAAAATATTAACAACGGAAGAGGTGAGTCACCACAGACTCAGTAGGACTTACACCCGAACTACACCATATGATAATGATTCTCTATTGATATTAAATATATTAAACCTAAAAATCAGATTATAATACGTAAGATTTAAGCTAATTATATATCTTCCGTTAAATGATTACAATGTCATTCTACTACCCCATATGATAACATGACTCTATATGCACTAAAACCAACATATCCTGCACATTAGACTACACTAGGTATGCTCATACCGCATACACCTGACATAAAACCAAAAACACAACTAGAACACTAACATCTATGCCAAAATGCACAACTAAACACCTGTCTGAGTAAATATCATGCTCCATTTGAATAATGTAGTCACATCACAAAACTAGCATCAGATTTACCATATAGTAGGAAGTAACATATAGTAAGCTAAATCCTTACGCACTCCCATAGGCATGGGAGTACTTAGGATAAACCGCGGTATCCGGGATCGACGGATGCTCCGTATTGTTCTAATTCATCTGCTGCCCACATGACCGAACTATAGTCTGGTGAAGTACATTTCCATCACATTGCAGCTCACTGCATTAACCACATTTCACATAATACAAGCATATAAATAACTCAGACAGTAACCAAGAACATGAAATTGGCAATCCAAACATGAAATACATAGATGAACACCCATGGTTCTATGCACCACATATTTGCATACCACACCACAATCCAGCACAAACTAGATGCATATAAATAGGATCATGCAAGTTACAACCTAAACATACCAATCGCATGTTTAAACAGAACTATCTATTACATAAAAGAAAATAAACTAAACTCTACCATCACTATACCTAAACCTTACATCGGCTTTTTATCAAATCGGGATATACGTGTTTAAGATTTATCGCGATGCAAACAATGCTAAACTAACTAGGTTCAACTATAAAGACTTACCTAACATGCTAACATGCATAATTGAATAATTATTCAACATGATGAATCATCATGGATATTGAACAATCTAAACATGTATGATTAAACAAATTAATCTAAATTCTATCTAATCATGCTAATAAATCAAAAATAACCCACTAATTATAATCTCTTAATCATGATGATCTAAGCATAATTTTTATAATTTAATCAAGTATATAGAGTGTTAAGAATAGCCGAGACGCCTACCATAACGGCGACGGCGAACGGCGCACGGAATTCCAAAGAAAATGAATCAGGCGACGAAACTGCCACGGTTGCGTCGGCGACGAAAAATCGAGCCGGGTAGGTATTCTCAAAAACTGTTGGTAGAAGAAAAATCATGAACTAGGGAGTTTAATAGAGGGCGATAGGAGAGAGAGGATGTTACCGCGCGGAGAGAAGGGGCCGGCGCACGGCGGCAGCGCGCGAGGCGCACTGCGGCGGGCGAGACTGTGACGTGGCGACAGCGGTGGCGGTCAACCGGGAGGCGTCAACGGGCGGGCGGCGCGCACGGGCGGCCGGGCGCGGCGGTCGAGGGCACGTGGCGACGGCGGCGGGCGCGCACGAGCGGGAGACGTGGTCGCACGTTGACCGAGGCGGCGACGCCGGCGGGCGGCCGCGAGCGCGGGACGGCGCCGGCTGGCGTGGCGGTCAACGGGGCGGCGGGCGGCGACGCGAGCGACTGTGCGGGACACGCGGTAGGCCGCGACGGCGGAGGCAAACGCGTGGGCGGCACACGGAACGAGGCGGCGGCGACGGCCGGCCACGCGGCAGCGGTTGCGAAGGCCGGCGGGCGGCAGCGCGCGACCGAGGGGGAAAAGGAAGAAAATAGGGTTTTCGGGGGGAAAAGAAGAAGGGCGCCGCGGGTTCGTACGGGGGAGGCATCGAGGAGGGGAATAAATAGGGGAAGAAGAGATTAAATTAATAATAAATATTTATTAACTATTTTTTTTACATAAATATCCTGGTCATTACAAATTCGAAAGATGGCAAAGTTGAGACATATCATGTGAACGGCCATTATCTCTTTTTTGTATTTTATAAAGTCTCGCATTAAGTTATCCGCGTGGTTTCGAGGCATTGTGTTTTCATCGACAAGTAAGACTCGTAGGATTTAGTAAAAGTTAAGAAGTAAGCTGTATTGACGTGTGGTTAGGTGTCTAGTCTAAAAGATGTGAGATAATACTTATTTCGTATCTAACGCCCCGTTTGGTAACATTATTAAGTACCTCTATCATTGTCAATTTTGAAATTGATATTGATAAGAATCATTAAGAAGTGTTTGATTAATTGTATCAATTTTAAAATTTGTAGTGCAAACAAAGTATAATATGTAATACAAATGTCAACTTGTATTACTTTTGATATTGATACTTGATACTTCACCATTTGAAAATATTAATATCAATATTGATATAGTATTGAAAATAAAACTCTAACCAAACAGGGCATAAAGTAAATTTGTGCTCTACAAATTGTTTACTCATAACCGTGTGTTAATACTATTCTATTTAATAATTGAGATAAGTATAAATAGTTGTGATGATCCTACCAAGTCACGCATGATTCACGTTATTTACTTAAACATTGTTTGAACACAGTAGAAGCAAGATATGAATAATCAGAAGAGTTGGTCCAGTATATATGGACCGGCGTTTTTAAGTCAAGTGATTTAAAATGTAAATATATTACGTTCTCGTTTAAAATTATTTAAGTGTTATTTTATGTGCGCTCAAACTTAGTTTTCTTTTCACGGATGTGTCATGCATTTTAAAATTAATATAATGTATAAACATATACACAAAATTTTAATAGAATATGATTTTAAACCAACAAAATAAAATTATATATTGACATATTTATGATACCTTAATAAAATATGATTTGAATCGGACCAAATCAAATCGAATTGAATTAATTTGGTTCAATTTAGTTCGATTTTGGAGATATTTTGGTTTGATTTGATTTAAAAAAATATATTCAAAAATTAAATCAAACCAAAAACACCTATACCTTGTAGGGTGGTTGTTCCCATGTTCAAGCTCTAACTGTATCGGTAGTGAGCGATCACTTGTGCCCGTTATTAAAAACTTTATACTTTGTAATATTTATACCACCGTAGAAATACAATGACACAGTCTTGTATACTACAATTGCAACCTTGTACATTTGTACCATAATCTAAGGATATCTTGCTAATGGGTGGCCGCATGTTTTGTTGGAGTATAAAAAGTATTATTATATCAATCTTGATATGGAGACATTTAAGAGTCTATTTGATAATAAATTAAATTTATCTCCAAATAAATTCTGTACCAAAAGTCTATTAGAGGTTATTTGTTATGTAATTAACTTGAAAATAAATCAAAAAAAATTGATACCTAAGAGGATAGAGTATCAATATTAAAATTGTCGACTACCCTTGGCACGGTTAGTGTGACTCATTGCTCAGGGGAGTAATAAATAGGGTTCGAGGGCCGCTTGAGTCCGCCCTTTCCGTGGGGGCACTCGATCCCTCGTCACGTGTTACACTGCATGCATGTGTTACTACTCGTGACCAAAAAAATATATATTAAAATTACTAACACTGACACAAATTAATGTTATTATGTATAGAAAATGACACTATGTTATACAAGATAGCGTATTGATACCATAATCAATATAATTACACATTTAAATTACATGTTATAATTGATTTGTTTTAAAAATTTCAATATTAATATATAATAGCCAAATTACAGTAATAGTTTATCAATTTCAAAACGGACAATGATAAGAGTGTCCGTTCGGATTACCAACCAAGCCAGGTTAGAATATCAAAAAAAATTGATATTATATCAAAATCGATATTAATATCAAATTTGATGGAGGTGGACACTTACATAAATATGTTTTAAGAATGGTTAGTATGTAAAAAATATAAAAAAAGTTTGTTTTATTTTTCACCAAGAAACTACCAAGATCGCATCTGGAAGAGCTCTCGAAAATTAGTCACAGAATATTTTTTTTTTTTTGAACTTTAGTCACAGAATACTCATCTAACGCTGGCTTGACGTCGACGCCCACCAGATGTATCAGATGTCAGAAGAGAGGAGATAAAAACCTGGGGGAAAGCTCGCCTCGAGCCTGGAGAGACGCGCAAGCTCTTCTGCTCTACCACCATCCTCGCCGTCTCAGCCATGGTCTTCCTCCTCTGTTAAGTCCACAGCTTCACAATGCTTAGCGTCCCGAGAACTTAATGCTGCTTCCATCCAGAAGTCCGCCGCGTCGTGGAGGCAAATCAATGGCCATGGACGGACCTCTACTGCGGCAGAGGAAGGCCGCATGGCCACCCTTCCCGAGGACCCGCGGGGCAGATGCGTGGTCATCCCCGGCGGAGAACACGACGCGCTGCCCGAGTCTATTTTATTCTCACAGGCTTGGCCTCCGAAGGACAGCCACTTACCATCCCAATTTTCTATTCCGCGCCGAGAGCAACAAGAAGAAAATTAATTTGTCTGCCGGGTAGAGCGGTGGGAACAAGAGAGCAGAGACATGGGCTGCCGTCGGCGTCAGCCGGAAGAAGTGGTAGTCTGCCATGTGACTAGGTGAGTGTGAATGCAATATACTATATAGATTACAAGCAGATCCCTCCGTCTCGCCGCTGCTGAACCCGTTGTGGCCTCTTTGTCATTGCGCGCTACGCAGCGAGGAGCGCTTCTTCTGTTCTTTCTAGTCGCCTGAGCCATGTCCACGAAGCTGATGCGCGCGGTCCAATACGACCGCTACGGTGGTGGAGCTGCGGCCCTCCAGGTAAGCAGCTAGAGCAAAGTTGTTTTCGTCCTTGAATGGAGATTCTTCTGTGCGGCAACACTTGATCCCCGGGTTTGATGGCCGTGCTAGGGTTTCTGATGTAGGAGTTTCCCCTCCGATTCCAGAAGCTGCTTGGATTGCCGATTTTCTATGCAGCTGTCATAGTCGGGATTTCCTTTTAACACCGTAGATCATGGTCTTGGAATCTAGTATATTACATCAGTCAAAGCAAAAGAGGATTGCAGGTTTAGCATCTAGGTTCGAAGGAAACAATAAGCCGAGGTACGTTATCCTAGTACTTAGAAAGGTAGTTTACCGGGGAAACATTGACTAGGACTTCTCATTTACCGTCGACCAGTTGGAGATGGAGCAGATCCGTGGTAGAGCGGAAGTGGACAGAGAAAACAGAGGAAGGAGAGGGGAAATGAACGTGCACCAAAGTTTGCGGGAGAGACATCCACCACTTCACTCAATTTCAATTTATATGATCCCTGTTACAAGCAGGTGTCTGCAGTGTTCAGTGTGTGTTACAGTGTCAAAAGTGGAAAATGAAATGACAATGTATTTAGTATTTACATAACATTTTAACATGACCCGACCATGTTTGCCAGCATTTCACAATTTATATACGATGTATTTACATAACATTTTAACACGACCCGACAAACAACACAATTTCTGTTGTCTATTCAGAGAAGGAAAAACAAGTATTAATTTATAATTTGAAAGGTGGCCCAAATGGCGATACCATAGATTATAACTAGTACTATTCGAAGCCAAGCAAAGAGGAGCTTTTTCCGTAGACCTCATGTAGTAGAGACCTCCAATTTTAGGGCCCTGCCCAATCTTTGCCTTCGATACCAGATCTTATACAATGAAGTATGATGGAAAAAATGTGACCGAACCGTCAATATCTTTGGTTAAATGGCTGACTGAAACTAAATTATGCTTGGAATCAGGTGCATGATGAACAATTGGTAGTGAAATCTTGTCACTGACTTCAAAATTTTCCGTATATTTAACTGGAACAACTGAACCATTGAAGTAAAATACCTGAAGACCCATCAAAATGTTTAGTATTTTTAGGTACCAGATAGCCAGAAATATGTGTTGTTGCACCTGAATCAATGATTTATCCTTGTTTCATTGTATTTGCTTGCACAGGAATTGAAATATTAGCATTGTTTCCTTTGGCAGCAAGATATGTCATCAAGTTTCTTTAGCTTAAATTGCAACCTTCAACCATTTTGACTAGGTTAGCATATTGTTGATATGTTAGGGTTAGGGTTTGTTCAATAGACTTCTTATCATTTTGTTTCTTTTTGATTCCGTTTGGGGGGATATCCATGCAGCTTATAACAAATGTTCTTTGTATGACCCATCAGCTGGCAGTATTCACATTTAGGAGTATTTGTATTAATTTTGTAACAATTGCTCTTGGTATTACCGGAAACATTATAATAAGAACACCATCCTTCTTTTTGTGTTGTAATTCTTGTTTTGTGCAAAATTCTCTTTAACTAACATAACAGAAACCTTATATGTGTGCTGTACTTGAACGGCTCTTTGGGACTCATCATGTAAGACAAGTGAATATGCTTTATTCACATGTGGCAAAGGCTTCATGAGTAAGATTTGACTTCTTACTCCAGTGTAAACTATAGTGTCTTGTCGGATCTCCAACAATGTCTAATTGAACTAGTTCATCTCAATACACTTTTAAAGTGTTAAAGTATTTGGCAACACTATCACTACCTTGCTTCAATGTCGCAATTAACCTTTCTAAACTATAAATTCTAGGATCGTTTACCGAAGAGAAGTGATCCTTGAGATCAAATCATACAGCACATGCTGTGTCACAATATATTATGGATGGAACAAATGTCTTTGTGAATGGCATTTTAAATCCATGATAGAATCATGTTGTTTACAAATTGGATCATCATCTGAAGGTTTAATAATATTACCATTCACAAATGATAACGTGTTATTTGCCAATAGGGTTACTGTCATTGCTCGCTGTCAAGAGGTATAGTTGTCTCTAGTCAACTGTGTTTAAACTAATACAGCTCCTGGATGATTAGAGGCATGAAGGAAATAGGGATTTTTTATTTCCATCCTTGATACGTTGCTGCTTTCCATTTATTGGTTGATGCTGATGGTAGATCATCCACCTTCCATCTTCAATTGACTCTCCCTGGCTTTGATACCAAGTTGGAGATAGAGCAGATCTACAGTAGAGCAGAAGCAAACAGAGAAAGCAGAGGAAGGAGAGGGGAAATGAATGAGCACCAAAGTTTGCAGGAGAGACATCAGCCACTTCACTTAATTTCAAGTTATATGATTCTTGTTACAAGCAGGTGTCTAGAAGCTTCTCCAGTAAACGAAAAAGACTCATTGTTCAGTGTGTTACAGTGTCAAAATTGTAAAATGAAACGAAACTGAATTTATATTACATTTTAACATGGCCCGACCATGTTTGCCAGCGATTTTCAATTTATGTACGACATGGGATCCAGACTCTCGTGCTTACTTTTAGGGACATGTAAGATGAGATAAGCATGGTGGAATTCCTCATAGATCTTTTGGGCAATTTTGTGGACCAACAACGGGAATGTTAAACGATTCAGTTCAAGAATCCCGAGTGTCATCACAGAGATAGTTGTAGTGGTTAACATGTTTTGAGCCAGTGTGTCTAAACATCGGTTACCACCTTCCTCCATGATGATGGAGCATAGTTAGTTCACTTATCATGTAGACACTAGACACACATGGAGTGAGTGAAACAAGGATTGTAGGGTTTCTTATCCTATCATGGTTTGTAGGATAGGCCGATATGATCCTAGGAATAGCCTGATCCCAGGTTTGATTTCTGCCAAGATTGAGCTAAGCTCGGTCAGCTTGGCGAGGATAGTCCAGTTTGGACTTGTGCAACCCCGATCCTTGTGGTATCACTGCTGTTCACTGGTGGAGGGGCGGCTGTCACTGCCCCTACATCTTATCCGCCTTCGATGGACACAGAAGATGAGCTATGTCATGTTTACTGGACTCAATATGATGGAATCCACTCTATGTAGTCAAAGGCGAGAAGCGCTCGAGGCGAGGGGGGCCTCGCCTTACCTCAGGCACTTGAGGCGGGCACCTCAGGCACCCAAGGCATGATTTTTTTTTATTGAAGAATTCTTTAAAAAACATATATATATAATATTGGAATTTTTGAAGAAGAACATAAAAAAAAACTCACTTCTAAGACCTACAATACATCAAGATATCAAAGTCTTGTGGTGGAAGATTAGGCATTGGAGGTTTTGGGGTGAGAAAAGATTATTTAAGTTACCAGATCCGACTCTCACCGGGTCTGGATCCGGGCGAGATGAGAATTGCCGAGGCGAGGCATTTTTGCCTTGCCTCACCTCAGCTCCTAGATACTTGAGGCGAGCGCCTCAGATAACATAGAATCCACTTTGTCGATAGATTTCACTAAATGAACCTTTGAGCAAGTGTTTACAAAATCGTTTTTGTCTAAAGAAATTATTCATTGAAATAATGTGTCAACCAGATTTAAAATGATCAAATTCAAAATAAAAAAGGATCATTTTTATTCTTGAAGAACGAGGGAAAAGGATTGATCGAGAAAGATCCCCTGTTCTTATTATAAGTGATTTGATTTGCATATGTTCGATAAGTAATCTTTTTCTTTAATCAGATTAAAAAAAAGAAAAGTGTCATCTTAGACAGCTCAGGCAAAAACACACAAATACCATTCCAACAGATATGTAGTAGAAAAGTTGAAACTTCTTAGCCACTTGATTCAATGATTCAATCTACCTTGAGGATCCAAAGGAAATAGTGGAATGACTCAAACCGGTGGGAAGTTCCATGGGCGATTGCGGCCGCCCCTCCACTGGTTACTGTCAACAATTCCCTGGGATCACTCCTCGATCAGTCTGGAATCTTTATACACACATATATATATTATTTTTAAAATTTGGAAGAATCAATCCTGGTCGATCCTGGATGGGGTTTTCTTCCCTCGTTTAGTCTAATCATGATCATGATCAGGATCGGAGGGGCTGATCCTGGATCCAATAAGGTTTAATTTAAAAGTCAGTTAATATCGGGCTTCACATGGTCCAACTCACTCTATAATTGGTTGATCAGGTTGATTCCATACCTGAATTGTGCTGGAGCCAAGTGGATTGGTGTTTAGATATGGTAAAATGATAATTATCAACCTGGGAAAGGACATAAGGAAATGTAACAAGAGTAAGAAAATATGGTTAAATGATAGTTATCAACTTGGGGAAGGAAAGCAGGAATGGAATAAGAATGAGATAAGATTTTTAATGTGTGTATATACAATATATACGTATACATATGTATTCCACAGTTTAAAGAGCATATGTATGTGTGACGCAGGTATGCGAGTAGAAATAAAAGCTGCCACAATTTGTTTGTTCTGTCGTTGGCCCTATCTATGTTTTTATTATTGTCCAAGAATATGCTCATTCTTCAGTCTTGAGGCTTTCAAAGTATGAGCTACCCTTATAGAATCCATTAATAACAAAATCCAACTCTACCCTATCATAGGCCTTGCCTATTTCTAGTTTGATTATAATATTATGGCCGTAAAGCCTTTATGTAAAACCCTTCATAAGCTCTTGTGACAGCATAAAACAAGAAGAAAAAGGGAACAAAATGAAGATTGGTCTCTTTGATTGTTTCTATCTCTGTGCCATTTACATGTGGGTAAATACCCAATAAAAATGGGGAGGGGTTTGTTGGCACCTCAAAATTTCACAAATATTGAGTAGACAATATGAAAATAATTGGTCACGAATGGTTGCTCAGATTGTGAGATTAAAAGAAAAAAATGCAGAGGACATATGCACATAAATAAACATGTCTGGAGTCTACAAATTCAATCCATTTATCAGCAAAAAAAAGCGGCCGGGAGCTGAATCGACAGAAGTAGTCCAGTGGGTGGCCAGCACTTTGCGGACCCGGTCAAATGCAGGCCCATATAGGCCTCACGACAGAAGAAGTCTCGTACGAGCAAGAGGAGTCCACACAAAAAAATGATGGATAAAAAAAAAAAATTAATGGAGAGAAACTGTCGTCGTGACGAGGGGAGGAAGCCAACTCCCGGCCCGGACTCTAACGGCCGACGGGGGACCCGTCGTAAGAAGGCAGTAGGCGGATAAGGAGGAAGGAGGGGTCGATCCCAAAAAATCCGGGATTTCTCCGAGTCCCTCTCGGGGCCGCAATCTCCATTGCGGGAAGTCTCCCGACGGAGGGAGGATACGGCGGAGGCCTATAAGAACCCGGTTGGAGGAGCAGAGCCGCGGGTGAACACCCCCCGAAGGAGAGCGATCGAGAGACCGAGAGAGGGAGGTGACAGAAGGCCTACCGGAGTCGTTCCCCTACGCCGTTGCTCGAAGCCCCTTCGATTGTCTTGCCGGAAGCCTCCAAGCCCGCAGGCCCTTCCGGAAGTTCTCGTCGCGGAAGTCCCTGCCGCAAGAAGCCCTCGCCGGAAGTCCTTCGTCGCCGGAAGTCCCTGCCGCAAGAAGCCCTCGCCGGAAGCTGCTCTTCCGGAACCTCCAGCCGCAAGCAGTCCCAAGCTGGTAAGGAGGACCCTCTGCCGCCGCCGGAGAAATCCGGAGCACCCAACGTCATCGCCTGCTTCCGTCGAAGCCGCCGCTGCCGTCTTCCGGTCGGGGGAGAGGAGGGAGACCGCCGGAGTTATTTTGCCCAACTTTGATCCACCTAGCATGTATAAGGAGAAGGGGGGGGGGAGGCGCAACCATGACTCGGACTCAATTTTGACCGGGTCAAAATTGGAGTGGGGCCCACAGGGAAGAAAAGAAGCAAAAAAAAAAGAAAAGGCCGCGGCCGCGGCCAGGCGGCTCGCAGGAGAGGTTGACCCGAGGTCAACTTATGGTGGGGCCCACCTTATGAAGGGGTTTAAAAAAAAAGAGAAAAGAAGAAAAGAAGGGGAAAAAGAAGATGGGCTCCGTCCAAAGGGTTGAAGGCCCAATCTCCTTCGGTGACCAGTGGCAGAAATAAAAATAAAAGATTTTAAAAGACATCCTTGATGGAAATTAAATAAAAATGCACCTAACTAATTAAACAAACCGAGGCGAGCATCCGGTAGCTAAAAACCCGCCTCATGGTCTCAAGATAACTTAAAAGAATGAAAATAAATGGGAAAGCAATAGGCCGGCTTTAAGCACGTCTATTGACCCATAATTCAAAAATAAAATAAAACAAACAATAAACAAAAATTAAATAAAAATCCATTAATTAATTCAACAAACCGAGACGAGCATCCGGCCGGCTAAAAACCCGCCTCATGGTCTTGGCTTAATTTAAAAGAATTCAAAACAAAATAGGGAAAGCAATGGGCCGGCTTTAAGCACGTCCCTTGACCCTTTAAGGTGGACATACAAAGGTCATTGAAAAGACCCCAATGTCTTACCATGCCCCAAGAGGGAGTTACTTACCCATTATGCCATGGGAAGCACAGTGTACGATCAACATGCCGATATGCCAAACTATGAGCTAATGAGGTTCAGACAATGAGATGAGTCCCCACAAGCTTATCAAAAGTCGGGTGTGCTCAATCTCAAATCAGTAAGTCGATTGCCCATAAGCTTGTCAAAAGCCGGGTATTTTCAATCTCAAAGCAGTGGGGGATGCCCATAAGTCTGTCAAGACCGGGTACATGCCGCCCATGAATCAACAAGTTCATCAAGAACTCAAGAGACCGGATTGCTGGTCAAGTTGTAAATCATGTCTCATGTTGAGAAAAACAAATGAAAATTCATATTCGGTGCACATGTTGATGCTACAAGGAGAGAGCAACCCCATGAAACTCCTGGAAGACAAGCCAAAAGAAATCTGAAAATTTAAAATATGAAATCTGAAACCGAACCTGTAAAATTGAAATAAAAAAACTCTGAACTTAAAACACACAAACCTGCACCTGTAAAATCTAAAATCTGAATGCACCAAACCGAAAATCAGAATTTGTATTCAGAACCCATTTCAAAAGAATCAGAAATTAAAACTTGCTAATCTGAATTTCACAAAGAAATTGAGGCCTGTAAAATCCGAGAGTCTGAAGTTTAATGAATCTGAATTTGTGCAGAGCCTAAAATCCAAAATCTGAGGTTTGAATTGACAAAATTTGGAGTCTGATGTTTGAAGATGTCAGAATTTGAGCTTTGCGTCCAAAACAAGGAACGGAGGGCTGTGCAGAATCTGAAATGTAGAAATCTGGAGATTGAATGTGCAGAATTTATAAGAGGCCAGAATTCTGGACTTTGCAACTGAGGTCTGAGATTTGAAGCAAATCTGGGAACCTGAAATCCGAAATCTGAAGGAGGGAAGTGCAGAATTTGGACTCCATTAAATCTGAAATCCAAACCAACTTGTAAATCTGAAATCTGAAATCTGTACAAACTTGGAGACGGCTAACCAAAATCTGTAAAATTGCATCTGTCAAAATCTGCAGGTTTAACTGAAATCTAAATCAAACAAAATTGAACTCAAATCAAACTCAACTCTAATTCAATCAAATCAAATTTCTCTAAGTAATCCAAACTCAAGCAAATCTGAAACTGTAAAATCCGAAATTGGAAAGCATTCAATCAAAACAAATTTCTCTCAAACTTAAGCTAATCAAACAAAATTCAACTGAATTCTAACAAACTTAATGAAACAAACTCAAATTAAACCAAATTCAACATAACCCAAAATTTCTCAAATTGAACCAAATTTAAGTCAACAAACAAATCCAAATTGAATCAAACTTAAATTAATAAGCAACTCAAAAAAATGAACAAATCAAACTCCAAACCAAACTAAAAGCAATTCAACTAATTAATTTCAACTCAAACTAAATTCAAACAGATTCAAATTAAATTCAACTCAATTAAAATTCAAACCAACAAATTTAATTCAACCAATTCAATTCAACTTAAATTCAAATCAAATCCAAACTAAACTCAAATTAAATTCAAAATAAATCAAGTGCTTGCCTTCCATTAAGTTCATGGGATTGTTTTCTCCTATGTGTGAATGTTTATTTTATGGATGCATGTCTTCTACTTCAATGGATTGCTATGACGATAATCAAGGGTATTCGAGAAATCTCGATGTAATTAACGTCGGATCTTCGCACCATCCGACGGGGAGAGGTCAAAACAAATTTTTAAAGAACCTAACAATCTCAACACATAATTTTGACCCTAGTTAGTACTTTTATGGAATACCATCTATTTTCCTAATAAGTCAATGCTGATGTCTAACCAAATTTAATTCAAATTCAAAAGGAAAATGAATTTCCAGAAGAAGAAATTTTTGAATTTTGAGGTTACATCAGGGTTCTAAAGAGTTCTTATCTAGGCACATTATTGTCATTTACTTCTTCATGGTTGAAAAAGAATAACCATTATTGGAGGATGATTAGATGTTTCTATCTGATTAATTTTTTCCAAATGCCTTTGTATTTAAATTTGTAGTTCACGACAAGTAGAGCTATTTGCTTGTTCGAACATGGCGATACTCTAATTCATTAATAAACTGAAATCATAATCACGTCAAAGAAAATATATTTGCTTATTTTTTCATTGTGGGATTATTGCATATTTACGGAAGGTTTTATTCTGCAACTGTGACATAGATTGGGTGGAGCCAATAAACATTAATGTCATGCTTTAGCGTCGGAATGCGAGGAATGCGAGAACTCCATGGATTGTTGAACCTTTGCTATCGAAATTGTCATTGCTAATGATGCTATGAGCTATATGGAATACCAGAAACATGAGAATCTTTGAAGAACACTTTGTTAACCCAAATTTCATTTTTCTTCAGATGTCTCAGTTGGTCAAAGATTGGTTCTTTGTAGCTAAGGGCTGTCAGCCTGAGGGTGATGTCTTTAAGAAGTGTTTTTGTGTGTGGAATCTTTTTTGTCAGTAACCTTTCTATTTGTTGACCCCGTTTTCATGTCTGGTGACTATCCTCTTAGTTGTCAGGGTGCTCCTTGTTCTTTTGTTTTTGGATCCTTCGGAGTGCGTCTCAGGAATCTTTGTTGTATGTCTTCCTTTATTGTAGTTCTCTAGTTTCTCAATGAATTGCGACTTATGGCACCTTTTAATTTCCCCCCTCAAACTTCTTTAGTTTTTACAGTATCTTCATTTAGTTTCCCCTCCATTTTCTAACAATTTTTTTAAAAAAATAAAATTTTTGTTCAAGACGTTTGTTTGGGCTTCTGTCAGGAACGTTTCCCTGCAACTATATATGGGACAAAGACTATTGTATGATCTGACAGCAACTTATGATCTTATTTTTTGTTGTTTCTTTAATTGCTTGATTGAACTGTTGCTAAAAGGTTGTGGTCTTAATGTGACAGCATGTTGAAATCCCAGTTCCTTCTCCAAAGAAAGATGAACTCCTATTGAAAGTGGAGGCGGCAAGCTTGAATCCAGCTGACTGGAAGATTCAGGAAGGCCAGATGCGCCCTTTTCTTCCATGGAGGTTTCCTTTTATACCAGGTTAGTACATCCCAAATCAAATGGATAAATTGCTAGAGTCAGATCAGGTGCCAAAATCCAGCGTATATTATATTTAAAATATGACTCTTATCTGGTCATTCAAGTGGTCAATCCACACAAGAGTCAAGCATATCCTAGAATCTGCCTTAATATAAAAATTCGTGAATTAAAAAAGGACATGAAATTGAGCAAAACTGCGATCATCATAGGTCATCAAAGAAACATGTTATAGATTAATTTGCATTAACAAATGGATACTATCTACAGTCTGGGATCCTTCAATTGATGTAATCAGCCTTCTTTCTTGGAGGGCAATGAGCCCATTGAAGGACATGCATTCTGTGGAAACTCACTTTACCGGCGATGCTTTGGGTAATTTGGAGAGCAACAAACGAGAGAATGCTTGAAGACCTTTACCTCTCTCCGGCATAGATCGCGGAATCGGCCGATTCGGATCGGAATCGGCTGATTCCTGGATCGGATCGGCCATTGCCGATCCGATTCTTGACTGAAGAACCGATCCGGAAAAAAATTCCGCCAGAATCGGTCGGGATCGGTCGGATCGGTCGGAATCGGATCGGAATCGGAATCGGATCGGTCGAATCGGTCGGGATCGGAATCGGAATCGGATCATTTTTTTTCTTTTTTTGCTATTCCAGTCGGATCGACCAGGATCGGCCGGAATCGGTCCGGAATCGGAATCGGATCGATTTTTTTTTTGCTTTTTTTTTCTTACCGATTCTGGATCGATTTTCTTCCATTGGATCGGTCGGAATCGGTCTGATCCGATCCGATCCGGATCGGATCGGATCGGTACCCACCGATCCCGATTCCGATTCCGATCCCGCGATCCTTGCTCTCCGGGTGATATTTTTTCTCATATGACAAATAATGTGTGGGATTGGGCACTATCCTGAATGGTCGATCTTCAGGAAATTTTTCATGATGTGTAAATGCTATTTGTTGTAAGTTGTAACTTATTTTGGGTTATTTTTTCAGTTTTTATTTTGTCTTTCTTGTAATTCTGTTTTTTATGTTAATAAATGACCTGTGGCATTGGCCACTTTCAAAAAAAAACTTAATGGTTTTGGAAAAACATCTTGAATTGGTTGTGATGTTCATTAAAATGTAAAAAAAAGCTTTAATCAGTCATAAAAGTTATATATTAGAAACCAAACAAGACAGATGTGAATAAATGAAAAAATAATGGTATGGTATTAATTTTATGGTTCAGCATTTATAGGCGAAGTCTTTTTTTTCAATTTTGTTTCTATACGTAGAAGCTAACGTAAGTTAGCAACCATATAATATATTGCAATCACATCAACTATATAGCTATGATTCTTTGAACTTAGAGACGTCCAGATTGGTGTAGATATTTATTTTCTGTTTACTTCTGCGGTAATTGCTTCATGTCAATGTATCTTGACTCCTGAGTACTTGTTTATGTGAGACAGGAACGTGTGTAGCAGGAGAAGTTGCCGAAGTTGGGCCTGGAACGACCAAATTCAAAGTTGGTGACAAAGTAGTAGCCATGCTTAAATTTTGGGTAAGCTCCAAAAGTACATACATCTTTCTTTTTTTTCTTCTTTACCCTCTGATGTTGCAGAGGAATAATCTATGCTGGCCATAGGTTGAAAGCGAGATACTTGAAGTTGAATCTGAAATTTGGGTGTTATGCGGTGCTTAATCTGGATATGCATCTCAATGCCCAATGTTTCCACGGATACCACCAGCAGAATTTTCTTTTCAAAGCTCTTGGATTCTAGTTGATATATATATTTTGTATTTTTATATCATCCTCATGATCTGTGATAGATATGCACACACCAAAAATCGTCCAAGATTCTGTGACCTTCTAAAATAAGTCATGTGGTCAAACACCACGCTAACAGACATAGATACTTGAAATATTTCTTTTTTCATGATAGTAAGTGACCAAATCAAGCTTGGAAGTCCTCCACTACACCTTCTCTCCCCCTCTCTCTCTCAACTCAACTAATCTTAATCCCAAATTATTTAGGGTCGGCCATATGGATTCTCTTATCCACTCGTGTTGATTTTGAGTTATCTATTCCAAAATAATTAAATTATTCAAATATTATCAAATTATCATTTCCGTGTTGACTTATGTCTACCATATTTTTTTGCTTATATTTTTTTGATATTTTATATGTTTATAAATGGGAATTTCTTAAGTTTGTGTTTAATTTGTCCAAACTATCTCATTTTTTATTTTTCAATTTATTTACAATTGCCACTACTTCTATATTATCTCTAATATATTTATTATGTATTCTATCTAATCTAGTATGACCATATATCTATCTTAATAGTTTCATTTCAGCAAAATTTATTTGTAAAAATATTTTTTATTTTTTGTCTAACATTCACTACCATATAATATTATATAGGTCATATAGTTGTACAATAAATTTTTTATTTCAAGTTCTGTGGAATCTTACGATTGCATAAAAATCTTGTTGCCAATCTTCACCTTATTCATCCTGGTTTAATCTTATCGTTAACATCTTCATCACATTTTCTATCTTTTTGAATAATTAAAATAAGGTATTTGAACTAAGTATTTTGAGATAATATTACTCTATCCAAATTATCTTTTTTATCATTCTTCTTTTATTTTTTTTATAAATTTACAATGCATATATGATGTCTTAATTATACTAATTTTGAAACCCTTTTACACTCTAAAGTATTTATCCAAAAATTTTTATTTTCTATTTAACCTTTTTATGTATCATCTCAAACTCAAACTCAAAACCTTAATCTCGAATAATTGGGGTCGGTTATATAGATTCATCTTTTCCATTCTACACGGTCCTTCGTTAATTCCTCTCTTATACCTAAATTATCCAAGTCATATTGTATACATCTACGCCAGACAACACCAAGGTCTCAACTTGTCTGACAGGTGCCTCAAGAAGACGTCGTCTGATATGTATCATCTATTGATTCAATATTATATGCAAACATCATACACTATGGCATATCATCTTGTAATGTTTTGTTAATTCAACCATAATTGAAATAGAAAATTTTCTTGTTTCTTCTGGAGTTATGTAAATATTAATCGGGTTGTTTCATCGTATGTCTTTTATCACTTGCATAATTTTAACGGGTACCATCTTTTGTTCTAACATGCACCATCAAAACATCTTTTGAAACAGTTGTCATAAGGATTTTAAGTCAATAAACACTATATATAAATATGTTTTCATATCTCAATGTTTCTCTATCAAACATAATAAATACAAGCTTTCATTGTAGTGCGTCTAGACATAAATTCAAATTGGTTGACTAAATATTTGTATTATATTGTAATCATTGCTTCTATTTTTACAACTTCATAATATGATACATGAACTTGATCCCTCTATAATTTGAGCAACCATGCAAGGATTGCCATCTCGGATCTCGGTTTCGTCTCGGGGGGGTGAAAGAGAAGAGATCTCGGAGAGATCTCGGAAAAATCTCGGGAGATTGGATCTCGGATTCTCATATCAAAATATATATATATGTATGAAACATAACATAATATCTTATAAAAATAGGAGTACATAAATGAATTTACATGAAAATATATAACACATTTTGTACATCAACTACGTGAATGAACAATTACAAGCACTTTTAATACCAAAAAGATAATTTTGTGCTTCTAAAAGATTTAAACTTGTATGTAATCTTATTTAAATACTAATATGGTATTAAGCTTGTAACACATTTTTATGTGATAGTATAAGTGATAGTGAAATATATTAAATGTGTTTACACTATCATAAACGGGGCGCAGAGTAGTCGCGGATCGACCTGTGCGGTCAGATCGCGGGGGTCAAGGGGGCAGCGCCCCTTGTGGGGGTATCAGGGAGGCAAAGCCCCCGAAGAAAATTTTTTTATGGACCAGTCTACATGGGACGAGATCTCGGCGATCTCGTTTCTCGGCCTCCTTGGCGAGACCGAGATCTCGCGAGAACTCGGCGAGATCTCGCGAGATGGCATTCCATGCAACCATGTATATCTTTTTCTCTTAAAAATGGGTATGATGAGGCTTTTTCTTATATACAACAGTTTGTTAACAACTTGAGTTGACCATTCCACTCTTAATATTCTAAACATTTCCATACATGAAAAGATATATTATCGAGGACACCTTCTTACATTCACAAATTATTTTGGCTTGAAACAAGACTATAGAGGATAAAAATGATATTTTTTGACATATCTCAAGTGTGAATCAACGGAATGAACTCTTAAAAGTTAAAACTTTACAGCCTGTTCTTTTAAATTACAGGTCAGGAAAGCATCCTGCTTGAAATGTGTCATTATCTTTTCCTACTAGTTGGTGCTCTTTTGAATCTCAATCCTCAGTTCATCAAAGATATGCTTTAGTACTTTTGATTGAGTCTTTGAGAGGACTAAGGAAATTCTTCTTCACAGGGAATTTTATCGTACGTCATTACTTTGGTCTGCAGAGATTAGTAAAGCTAATATCAAAATTTTCTGAATCATCAGTTGATGGTATGCCGGTCTTTGATAAATCTCTCTTTTTGCAAACCACTCGATGACAGATTGGAGGAGCTCTTGCAGAGTATGTTGCATCCGAAGTGAAATTGACCGCCCATAGGCCTTCAGAGGTATCAGCAGCTGAAGGTGCCAGCATGCCAATAGCATGTCTCACTGCTTTTCATGGCCTCCGCAGCTTGGGGATCAAATTTGACGGCACTCACGGCACATCAAATGTACTGGTCACAGCTGCTTCTGGAGGTGTGGGACACTACGCAGTGCAACTTGCAAAGCTTGCGCAACTGCATGTCACAGCTACATGTGGATCTAGGAACATGGAACTTGTAAAGAGTCTGGGCGCTGATGAGGTGTTGGACTACAGGACAGAAGGTGGCAAAGCTCTGAAGAGCCCCTCTGGCCGGAGATATGATGTGGTGGTAAACTGCGCCCATGGTATCCCTTGGTCTGTTCTTGAACCAAACTTGAGCGACTCCGGGAAGGTCGCCGACGTGGCTCCCACAGGAGAGGATGCACTGACGTTTGCCTGGAAGAAGCTCACATTCTCAAAGAAGCAGCGTTTTCCTATAATGTTGTTTCCTAGGGATAAGGCAGGAGACTTGGAGTTCTTGGTTGGGTTGGCCAAGGAGGGGAAGCTGAAGACAGTCATAGACTCCAAGTTCCCGTTGGACAACGCAGAAGATGCCTTTGCTAAGATTGTGGAGGGCCATGCCACGGGGAAAATCGTTGTGGAGATGTGAAGTTTGCTCTAAAGTTCCTCTCTTACTTTGGATCCCCTGCAGCTTGTGTGCTTGCCCGTTTGTAGGAGGTGTCTGTGATGGACGTCTCATGCTCTTCTACACTTAAAAATTGTTTGAGGACTTAAATAAACCAAGTAGGGTCTATGTTATTCTGTTTCTAACTTTCTACCTCTATGTCTTTACGAGCAAGGGTTTGGAATGGACTTTGAAATCGGGAAGATGAGGAAACATGTCTCTTTTAAGTTTTAATAAAGGCTTGGCTGTCTTTGGTTTCTCCAGTAACCCGGTTGGGGTTTGTTTTCATCAAACATTGTACGTTACTGCACTTAATTTAGTTTTACATTGTTTTCCTTATGTTTGGACGATTGGAAAGTAGCGCATTCAGAACTGTTGTTTGCTGGATCTGTATGGACGCGGCGTGATCATTTCTTGTGTTTTGTTTCGGAATAATCTCGTGTTTTCTTTTTCTTTTTAACACATGGCGCATTGGCCAGGCGTGCGTTGAACTGTGCATAGGCGAGGGATCGAGTGGGCAGCACTCGATCCCCACAGTATATCTCCCCTCCCGCGCTCTGCTCCCCATGAGTAGGGCGTCGCGCCAACCAAGCCAAACTCGGTCGGCAATCTCGTGTTTTCAAATAAGAATTTTCTTCTTGTTTCAAAATCAAGGATTCCGAGATAGCAAGTTATGTTGAAACCAACAACCCCTGCATATGAAATTCTGAAAAGTATTCTGCATTCTATTTTACAACATTATCAACACTAGGAAAAATCCCGCGTCGCACCAACCGAGTCAAGCTCGATCGGCAATCTCGTGTTTTCAAATAAGTTTTTTTTTTCTTGTTTCAAAATCAAGGATTCCGAGATAGCAAGTTATGTTGAAACCAACAACCCCCGTGTATTAAATTCTGAGAAGTATTGTGCATTCTATTTTACAACATTATCTACACTAGGAAAAATCATTCCACTGAATACAATTACGCTCTTTATACGGTAGAAGTTATCATCAAGCCCTTTACTACCATCGTATACCACCGAGTAAGAATTTTATATTCCCTTTTGCGTTGATTCCATGAAGAAATTAGACATTCTTCTCCTCTCTCCCAAGCCCCATATGCCTAGCTGTCACAGCCCCTTTCAAAGCATGTGTCCTCAAATGGGTCTTATCTTTTGACTTTGGAATATTTTACATGGGGACCTCTAGACTCTGTCCCTTGGTAGTTGGACTGGACAATTGGACTGCTCATTGAGCAGAAGCATCATTCACAAGCAGGGCCACCCAGTCTAACAAACAAACACACTGCTCATAAAAGCCCTTTCACATGCTTATAGTTTTAGATGTTGTTGTTCTTTTTTAGGGTGTTGCATTACATGAAAAATTAAAAAATATATTTTTAATAGAACTTGTTAAGAAGAATATTTGACAATCATTACGAAAATGTATTTTTATAGAAAGTTTCTTCTCAGACATAAGGAAGAAATCTTCTTTTTCTTTTCTTGTGGGGTCAACAACTTTTTGTTCAAACAGGGTAATTTTATGTGTGTAGTTATCTTAAATTTTATTTTAATATTAAATTTGATCATGAAAATATATAAATTTATTGGTACAACCTACATCCTATTAGCTTTTGCCTTCTTTTTTTTTAATAAAAATGGGCACTGTGGGCCATAGAGTCCTCCCAACCCAAGTGCCAAAACAGCCTTTACGTACCTAGTATATCTCCTTTCCTTTTATTTGTAGGGGTGTCAATGGGCTGGGCCCGGCCCGGCCCGCAGCTGGCCCAACAAAGCTCGCTCCAATATATAATGGGCCGGCCCGACCCGGCCCGTATTACATTTCGGCCCGACCCGGCCCGGCCCAGAAAAAATATAAGTTTGGCCCGGCCCGACCCGGCCCGGCCCGTTCTTTTTAACTTATTATAAGATATATTTTATATATTTTTAATTTTTTAAACATCAATCCAAAAAACTTTAATAAGATCTTACCAAAATCTTCATATAACATACAAAATTAAAACTAAGATTCTTTTTTGAAATATTAAAGTATGACTGGTTTGACAAAAAAATTTGAAACATGATTAAAATAAGAATAGTAGATACATCGTACGTATTCATAATTTTTTAATTTATAATAAAATATATAGATTTAACTATATCACTTAATTTTTCTAATATATAATAAAATACATATCATATTTTTAAAATTTTTAAACATCAAACCAACTATTAAAGAAATATTTTGAATCTAGAAATAAAAATAGATAAACATACCGTTTAACACCCAAATAATCATAGATATAAATATATTTTATTATTTTAAAATATTACCCTTTTTTTAAAATTTCCTTGATAGTCTACGTATTACCCGCATACGTATCTTGGATTCTTGCTTGCATGCAAAACGTTTCATAAAAAAAAAATTTTTTTTTTTGCATGTCCAGCGAACCAACGGACAAACCGCTGGGCGTTGGACAACGTTGCAGAACAAGCCCGCGGGCCTGCTTTCTCGGCCCGACCCCGCTCCCTCATCTCGATTCTTTGGCCCGGGACAAGGCCCAGGGCTGGCCCGGCCCGAGGGCCCACGGGCCAGCCCGGTCCATTGCCAGCCCTATTTATTTGTAACCTCTATCTACATTTCAAGCTTTACTTTTCTCTCTTGGCATTTTTATATAAGTTGATAATTACAGGTGTTCATGGTTTAAATTAATCTATTTCTACTATTTTTTCCTTCAAGTTAACTCACTCTCTAATCAAATCAACCAAAAACGTTTTAATTTATTTTAATTTTGCTTTACATCGTATTGTGAATATTAGATTCGTTGGTTTGTCCTGATTTAAAAGTTTTTTTGAAATCAAACTATACCAGTTATTAATTCTACAAAAATCAAATAGAATCAAGATACTAATGTAGAACAACCCTATTACTAGTAGGGTTAGAACAATCCTAATACTAGTAGGCCAATAATATTTGATTATAAAATATCCGCCAAAGTGATAGAGATATTTTCTTAATGTTAATGTTAATCAAGATCGGTTTTGAATCAACATTTCATAATATATGTACGCAATATACATAATTATATGTTTAAAATCATTGTATTTAAAAATATAATTAAAAAAATATTTACTGTATGCTTGGTTAACGTCGATAAATACATGATAATTTTATATTTTAATTTGTTATGTATTATCAGGTATATTAATCAAATAAAATTTCAATGTTATCTGTATGTGCTCCCATTCCAAAATATTCCCCCACACCTGCGACATCTGCCATCTGATTTCATCCGAGCGGTCCACGTGTTGATCTTTAATGGTGATCATCGATCAGACGCTGGATCCGAGTGATCGGGGCTCCACCAATCAGAGCTCGGTACTCGCGGAGGGAGGCGTGGGCCCCGGTCGCCGTTCCATACTTATCCACTTTATTATTTATTATTCTTCAAGAAAATGCTGCCATTAAAAATAAAATAAATTCAAGGTCGAAGAAGCAAAGAAGGATTTAACGGCCCTCGACGGACGCCGTTGAGCCGAGAGACGGGTGCCTGTGCGGCGCCACGTTTTGCGCGGTGCGTTCGGCAAATAAAAGACCCCCGCGTGTCTATGATGATGTGTAAAATCCTTCAGCGAAAAAATCCAGGCCTATGCAAAGCCGACACGTTTCAGATGCACTACAGCGCCTTGGTAGGCGATCACATTCTTAAGTCCCGCAGCGGAGGGGCCGTGCAGAATGACTAGAAAGCCCTCGGTAGGAGAGAGGAATTACAGGCGGAGTGGGGAATCGGCAGTGGGGTCCGTCCCCGCCGGTTGCCGGCATGCTGCTTTCGTTTTCTTGTCCCCGAAGGCTTCGCAACATCGCGTAATTTCCAGGACAGATCGGGGTCATCGTGGTAACTTGAGCAACACAGCAGAAAGAATATAAAAAATGATATTTAGGTGGGAGTGGGGGCCATCTCCTCTTCCTCTTCCTGTTCCCCGGCAGAATCAAAGCAGAGGGGTTCTCTTCCTCCCCCGCATCCTCTCGTGGAGATCGCTTCGATGTGGATATTCTCTGCTCCTGCATTAGTGGTAATCCGCTCTCTCTCTTCTCCGCCGCACTATCAGCGATGAATGCACGGTTTGTTGTTTTTTTTTGGGGGGGGGGGATTAGTCATCGCCAAGGGGGGAGGTCTGCGGCTGGTTCTCAGGGGTGTTGAGATTCTTTTTATTTATTTATTTGACTCTTACTGCAAAATTTGCAAGCATCTGAGTATCAGGCTTTGATCCGGCACATGCTTTTGTCTTCAATTTTGAAGCCCGAGGTACCAGGATTGCTCGTAAGCGATTTGCGATTTTGCCCTATTTTTTCCGTATGTATTTCTGTCGACTGAAGTGCATTTGTTTCTTTTTTTTCTCAGTTCCAACGTGTATCTATTTAGTTTATGGCTTTTTTTGGTAGCGTGACTTTTTGCTCTCCGGCTTCTGTGGCGGAGACGATCGAGGGGCTTCAGAATTAATCGAGTTTATTCTATAACGAAGAACTTTTACTATTATCGTTGTTATTATTATCGGATGATTTAGCATCATGTGTTTATCGGGTAGTGAATTCTTCTTTCAGCTTCCGCATTAGAAAGGGTGCATCTTTCGGTCTGACCTACCGACCCACTTTTTGTATAATTTGAACTTCTGTCTGGAGGGGACTTATATTTTGGTGTAGATGAGACTTCCCACACATGTTGCCGGTTACTCGTCCAAGTTTCCAGCTGGTTGGTTTTCAAACATAAACAGAAGAGGGGGCATGATTCCTTTTAACTGTAATGGTTTGTTTTATGGGTCTCAAATGTTGGTCATATGCAATATTGGTTAATCTACTTTCGTTGTGTCGGGGAAGTACCTTTTATTTGATTATTGATACTTATAAGGTGCTTCTTTCCTGTTTTATTTGCAGCTATATTTCTGGCGGTTGTGACAAATGGTTGAAAATCTCTGTCAAGGGCAGTGCTATACCATGTCATCTTCTCAACTTATATGCAAATGATACACGTTTTTTGCAGCTTGAAGGGGCTGCAATCATGCTTTTCTATCTTGGGCTGGGTGATGTTTTGTCACTCGTATCATGAAAATCAATCTGTTGCTCTTGATGCTACTCACGATCTTTAGCAACAATCTTGCAACCAAGAAAGTGAAACTGCATAGCCTGCACACAGTATCATGTCTGCGCTTCATTTCTCATATATTTCTAAACTGGTGAATCTTATATGAATCAAGACCATGGAGAAGTAAGTTGTCTCTTCGTATAGGGGCACATGCTTTGTGGTCTTAGGATCAGTCTATAGCTGTCTTATTTTTTAATCGATTGTTCAGGTATATACTCATGGAAGAGCTTGGGGATGGTACTTGTGGCAGTGTTTACAAAGCTCTTAACGTGGAGACTAACGAGATAGTAAGTGTAGTGCCATATAGATTATATGTCACACTTGTTTTTAGATGTTCTAGTCTCTCTCTCTCTCTCTCACACACACACACACACATCAAAGGTTCTAGTCCCATTTTTGATTTGTATTCACTGATCTATTGTTCTTTCAAATGCATCTTTTATTTTCAAGTAAAGAGCTTGACATTTGAGCTCTATTATTAGCTTGTTTTCATGCTTTGTTGAGCTTGCTAGTTTTTATTTAGGTTGCTGTCAAGAAAATGAAGAGAAAATTTTATTTCTGGGAAGAGTGCATGAATCTAAGGGAGGTGAAGGTATGCTTCATCTGTCCTTTGTTTGACACAGTTGTAGATTGTATACTTTTTACCTGGTGCAGCTTTTTAAATAGGTTGCTGTGCTGAAGTACAGTTTATTTATTTATTTGCAGTGCCTCCAGAGACTTAATCATCCTAATGTTATCAAACTCAAGGAGATTATTCGGGAGAACCACGAACTTTTCTTTATCTTTGAATATATGGTGAGTATTTTAGCTTATTCTTCTGCCTCACTTTTCTAATGGATTATTCAATTTGTATACCTTTTTGACCCTGCTGGTAGTGTAGCCATCTGCATACGATTCTCGTATCATTTTGAACAGTCAAAAATTATTTTTTGACATGTTTGTTTGTTGTAACCCTTGATATTCATTTTCAGCCTTTAGCACAATGGTCCACTTCAGTTTTATAATATTTGTATGCTAATTATTATTCTCTTTTGTCCAAATGTAATATCAGTGTGCACTTGCTTTTCTTTCTAGTTTCTGGGATCTAGCTAACGAGGATTTGTTGTCTGGAAATAGTTCAAAAGCACATTGGATCTTCAACCGAAGGATGTGTCCCTTAAATTGTGGCTCATTAGGGTTTGTTTGAAGCCGGCAATTTCAATTTAACTTCTCCAGTTTACATAACTACATTGGAGCTATACTAAGGGCACTAAGCCAATGCCAAAAGGGAATTAGTACTCCTCCACATTCTCATGGTGACAAATATACTAAGGGATTACTGAGCAAAAGGATCTCTATGCTAATTTGTTCATTCTCTTGTCAGGCAAAAAATTTAAGTTCATTCTATTATCAAGGCAGCTATAAATGAGATAGTGTCTAATTAATTATCACATTGACTTTGGTTATCTTTCTTGTAGTTATGTAATCTTGTGTATTTACCTCCTCATTCTTTTATCAGACTTCTGTATTTATTCTTTGTATCTGTATACAGGAACACAACTTGTACCAAGCAATGAAAGATCGACATATGCCATTTTCAGAAGCAGAGATTCGGAGCTTTATGTCTCAAGTGTTGCAAGCACTTTCCTATATGCATAGAAGTGGATACTTCCATCGGGACCTGAAGCCTGGTACTTTACTGATATTTGCTTCTAATATTTTGTAAATTTAGTCCTTTAAGTTGAATTATTCTGATCAAAAGGGTTTTGCCCATTTAGAAAATTTACTTGTGACAAATGAAACAATTAAAATTGCTGATTTTGGATTGGCAAGAGAAGTCATGTCAAAGCCTCCTTATACCGAATATGTTTCTACAAGATGGTTAGTAATTCTAATGTACATTGCTTGGCCTTTTATTTTATTATGTTTGAAGAAAAACTATTTATTTTATACGATTGCTTATGCTTTATTATGTGTTTAAGGTACCGAGCACCAGAAGTATTGTTGCAGTCTTCCTTATATACACCTGCCATTGGTAATGCTGCAGTGTTCTCTGTTCAATGTCTTTTAAAATTTGTTTTGTGGTTAACTACCAGGTCATTTGTATTCTGTTTGTATGTCATAAGATTGTTGTGATTAACTACCTCTCGAAGTCTTGTTTAGTAGCTATTTTTTTTTCTGTTGGCACATTTTTTGTGATTCACGTGCTTCAAACATCATATTTGAGATTCCCCTGATGTTAAAGATGAAAGCATTTTACTTTCTCCTTAGCTGATTTCATAGTTGTCAAGACGGATGCCTAGGCGCCAAGGCGCCTTTGCTTGGGTGCCTTGCCAGGGTGCCTTTTGGGGAGTCCAAAAAGACACCCAAGGTGCCCGCCTAGGCACCCAAGGTGTCCAAGGCGCTTGCCTAGGCACCCAGGCAAGGCGTCTTAAGTATTTTGACATGATTTAAAAAGTGATTTTGAGGGGCTTTTTTCTTTGATACCCTCCACAAGGGACACCTA
This sequence comes from Cryptocoryne crispatula var. balansae, assembly GCA_036172225.1. NCBI lineage: Eukaryota > Viridiplantae > Streptophyta > Magnoliopsida > Alismatales > Araceae > Cryptocoryne > Cryptocoryne crispatula. The sequence goes on along the minus strand of CM069929.1, from coordinate 7,312,872 downwards.
TTTAATGATAGTTTGAACATATTAATATATTTCACTATCACTTATGCTATCATTTATATTAAAATTTTATGATTATAAACATATATTATATATTTAAAATTTACAAAGTTATCTTTTAACTCTTTCTTCTCCCTCTCTCTTTCTCACACTTAATTTATCAAGATTAACTCTTTATCCAAAAATAAATACCCCCACTTTCATAATTACATATATAAGTTCACTTATACTATTACATACTTTTTTTTTCTTTCAGGGGATTTCGCCCCCCTGACAACCTCCCACAAGGGGCGCTGCCCCCTCGACCCCCATGACCTAACCTCGTAGGTCGATCCACGACTACTTTGCGTCCCTCGTTTAATAATATTATAACAATATTTTACTATCACTTATACTATCGCACATATAAATTTTATAATCATAAATGTGTTATATGCTTAAATTTTATAAAAATCTATTTTAACTTTTTTCTCTTTCACACACACATCATATTTACTTATATACATAGATAAAACATTCATATTCAATTATAACATAAAAATATAATTATATTTATGCATATTTTTATGTATACCGACCCCGTCCCAATCTTCTTTGAATACCGCCTTGATTGCCTAGGCGACGCCTAAGCGGCCGCCTTGTCACCTAAGCGGAATTGGTACCCTTCAATGCCTTGGGCACCTTGACAACTATGGCCGATTTTTGTATGAGAACTTAAAATTTTTAATAAGAATGTATTTTTTGGGTTGTTGAGGGGCATAATCTAGCATATTATGCACATTCTTTTACTTATTCTTACTAAAAGCAATATTTCTTCAGATCTTTGGGCTGTTGGCGCGATTCTTGCTGAGCTTTTCACACTGTCTCCACTTTTTCCTGGTGAAAGGTAACTAGATGCTCTAATATGCTAGTATGAAACATGCTTTTGATGGGCACTGTATATTGATTATGAGGTGAATATTGATTTGCTTAAGGTGATCACTGGTATCATCTTCTGCTTTGCTTTTAGGTGCCTTTTTGGCTCAATGTATGTGCTTGTCATGGAAAATAAAGTAATTTGGTCTCCATCAGGGAAGCCAACACTAAAATTTTAAAATGATTTGAGTAAACATGTTATCTTTTTTCCCTGCATCCTAAGCAGATCATTGTCTCTATTCTGTAAACTTAATGTTATCTGGATAATTTTATCGAGCAGTATGTGATATCATCATTGTATGTTTTATCTGGATCACATTGTAGTCGATAGAATCCAATAATGGTCATTGTTCCAAGTTGTGGAGAAAGATGCTGCTAGGTTCTGGGAAGGCCTGCTCTCTGACTTTGTTCATGGCCCCATTGCCATTGCCTTCACAGTCCTGTGATTTGGTAGGTGAAGAATAGGGGAGCCTCCTGATCTTTCCCCTTATAGTTTTGTTAGTTTTTTCTCTGGTATGTTACATTGCTTCCCCTCTTTTGGCATTCTTTTTTTCTTCTTCTTCACCCTCATGTCCAACCATTTAATTGTTATTTCTTGTTGTTGGTGGTCCATCAGTTTACCCCTCTGGTCCCATTCTTGATTCTTCCCTGTTCACTCGCCTTCCCTAGTCCCTCCTGCACCTTCCAGTGGTATTGTTTACCCTGCCTTTTCTCTACCGCTAATTTGGTTTCTCTCCCTCTTTTTGCTAGCTATTTTGGTGTTTGAAGCCTGTGCGGTGGGTTTCGATGCACCCCTTTTGGTATTTCTGTACCCAGCCCAGCCCCAGGTCCCTCTTTGGTACATTTGAAAGGTTCGTGTAGTTTGGTGAGTCTTCTGTTGAATCATCTGTCTGGACTTGTCTTGGCCGGTTGATGGATAGCTCATTTGGACCTCACCGGTGGATGTTCCTATTTGCGTAGTATTGGCATTATTGAGCTGATTTCTTGTTCTTATCTCGGCTTAAGCTGCACAAATGGGAGTTAGAATGCTCCATCTGAGTTGAGTTTCTTTTTGGAGATCAAGATGGCAGCCCAGGTTCATCTCCGCTGGTTGCTTTGGTCATTTGTTCTTTGTGTGCTCTTATCATAGTTTCCTTCTGGTTTCCTTTGAGTGTTTGCCAAGTATAAAATCAACTCAACTCTAACCTTAATCTCAAATTATGTAGAGTTGGTCATATGGATTATCCATAGTTGTCAAGGGACCCGCCTAGGCGACAATACACTTTTCCAAGGCCGCCTTGCCAAGGCACCTTTTAGGGGGCCCAAAAGACATTCAAGGTTCTTGCCTAGGCACCCAGGTCCCATTCATGACTTTTTTTTTTCTTTTAGGGGGTTTTGTCCCTTGATACTCTCCACAAGGGACATTTCCCCCTTGACCCCGCGACTTGACCGCACAAGTTGATCCACGATTCATGGGCGCCCATTTAATGATGATATAATAATATTTCACTATCACTTATATTATTACATATGGTCAAGATTTGTGATTATAAATATATGATGCATCCTTAAAACTTATAAATTTTTTTCTTAACTTCTTTTACCCTTTCACTTGAGATTAGTTCTTTCCCAACATATACCAATACAAACATAATGTCAAAAATAAATCATATTTACTTGTATGCACACATAAACACACATATTCAATTATAACACAATTACAACATACAAAATAAAATTATATTTATATATATTATGTATACATAAATTTATATAGTATTAACATCTAATTGTATATATAAATTTCTAACACTACCGTTTTGACCTCCTAACATAGTTGTCAAGATGACAAGATGCTTAAGACGTTAAAGGGTGCCAAGTAAAAGGGTGCCAAATCTGCTTAGGCAACAAGGCAGTTGCTTAGGCACCGCTTAGGTGGTCAAGGTGTTAATGTTATATGATTATATATATGTATGTGTATATATGTGTGAGCATATACATATATATATAAATATGTATTTTTAGATGTTAATACTATATATATTTATGTACATATACAAACATATATACATGTATGCATATTTATGTAATTTAATTTTATTTTTGTAATTATGAATTTATTGATTTACATCTTATGGGAAAATGGTTAATATCAAGGTAAGAGGGAAAATAGAATTAAGAGAGAATTTAAATCTTAAGTATACAACATATACTAATAACTACACATCTTTACCATATATAATAGTATAAGTGATAGGGAAATATATTTACAAATTTATTAAATAGATATCCATGAATCACGGATCAACTTGTGCAGTCAGGTTGTGAGGTCAAGGAGGCAGTGTCCCTTGTGGGTGCCTAGCTAGGTGCCTTAGCCACCAAGGTGGACACCTTGGTCGCCTTGGGGCTTCGGCACCTTGGAGGGTGCTTTGAGCACCTTTAGGGTCCCCCATAAGGCATCCAAACAAGGCACTGCTAGAAAAGTGCCTTGCTGCCTAGGCGTCCTCTAAGTGGGTGTCTTGACAACTATGCTACTTAGGCGACGTTTAAGCGGCCAACTTGTCGCCTTAGCAGTTTTGACACCCTTTACTGCCTTGTCGCCTTGACAACTATGGGATTCTTTTTTTTCACATGTTGATCTTGAGTTAATTCTTTGAAGATGTTTAAATCATTTAAATTATATTGAAATATCCTTCTCCAAGTTAGCTTTGATCAAAGATGTTGAAATCATTCAAATCATATTGAAATATCCTTCTCCAAGTTAGCTTAGATCTACTGCATCCTTTTTTGTTTCTACTATTTTGATATATTTTTTCTAATTGAAGCTTCATTAGGTCCATGTTTAATATATCCAAATAATTTCAATCTTTATTCTTTCCATTTGTATTCAATTGCCGTCACTTTCACATTTTTCTAATATATTCATTATGTATCAGCCCTGGGCTTTATTCCATAACGTAAACACTATTTATTGTCAGGTCAAAGTGATAATGTGGTGTTTTTATGTTTTCAAGAATACTTTTCTGTTCATAGTAGCAAGGAAACTCTCTTGCCTCATTTTTTGCTTCTTTATGCATTTCACACTTTTTTCGTTTCTTTTATATTTAACTTTCAGGATTTTAAAATTTTAGTTGCATTTCTTTTTTTTAGTTCTCTCGTTGCTTCCTGGTTTCATTTCCCATGCTGGAAACTACGCTTATGTTCCATCAATGGTGGCTTAAACAGCAAAATATCTATATTGACCTTTATTTTAGAAGCTGATCCAAAAGAGGATCATAATCCTCATTGATTCTTATAATTCTTATCAATCGAAGATTTGTGTACCTCTATTAATTTTTCTGTGTTATCACCTCTCTGTCAACAGTCAGCCTGTCTACCACTCAGGTGCTTAGGTTCCTCCTATGTCACATAATTTCATCCTGTACATTATCGACCATGTGTCAAATACTTTTTATTTTAGTATTATTTATATAAATGCATTTAATTTTATATTAGAATATATCGATGTTGTGTGTTCTTTATTGTTTGCTTCTCTCTTGCAATTATGTTCTGTACTTCCTCTTTTTTATTAGCCTCTTTACCTTTTTAATAATGGCTAAATACATATTAAGGCAAATCAGCAATCCATATTAGGATTGTAAACAGTAACATGATATTTATTTTTCCTACCTTTATTGTGATAAAAATTAGCAAAAAGATTAAAAAAATTATCAATAGCAAATGTAGTTGGAATCAGATATTATTTCCGATAAAGAATATGATGCAGAAATTGAAACACCCAGTATACCAAAATGTAAATAAAAGTACCACTATCTTTTTTACGGATGTGCGACTTGAGTAGTGCAACAGCGCTCACCCTTCCACCTTCAAATCTGGGTGGGCATGCACAGTTTCTGATTTCAATAATTTCTGGTAATTTTAATCATTATCAGATATGCAAACAGTTGTTTCAGTATCTGGCTCTGCTGCATTTACAAATATGTCGACCTTTTTACTCTGCCATAATAAAAGGGTGAATTATTGAGTGATTTTGTTAACAAAGATGGTTGATTTGTTGCATAGTTGTCAAGGCAACAAGACCCCCATGGTGTTTAAGGGCATCAATTCCGCTTTGGCGACAAGGTGGCTGCCGCTTAGGCGTCACTTAGGTGGTAACATTAGATGTTTATATATACATGTATATACATGTGTATATGGATATATACAATCATATATAGAATTATATGTTAGTGTTATATATTTTTGTATACATACAAATATGTATACATAAATATAATTATACTTGTATGTTATATTTGAATGTGTATGTTTATGTGTGCATACATGTAAATGTGATATTATTTATGTAATTGTTTATATATACATGTATATACATATGTGTATATGCATATATACAATCATATATATAATTATATGTTAGTGTTATATATTTTTGTATACATACAAATATGTATACATAAGTATAATTATATTTGTCTGTTATATTTGAATGTGTATGTTTATGTGTGCATACATGTAAATGTGATTTTTTATGTACTTATTTATTTGTGGGCGTATATGTTTGGGAAACATATTTATGTTTGGGAAACAATTAATCTTGATAAATTAAGTGAGAGAGAGAGAGAAGAGAGTAAAGAGATATCTTTATAAATTTTAAGTATATATGATTTATTTATAATTACAAATGTTGAACATACGGGAATTGGGATAGTATGTGATAGTGAAATATATTAATGTTGCACGGTGTGGTCGCGGGAGTCAAGGGGGGCAACATCCTTTATTGGGGGGAGCCCCTAAAATAATAATTTTTAATCGTGTATACATGCAAATGTCTGGGGTGCCTAACTCAAGCACCTTGGGCACCTTTAGGGCTTAACAAAAGGCACCTTGTCAAGACATTGGCTGAATAGCGCCTTTACACCTAGGTGACGCCTAAGCGGGTGCCTTGACAACTATAATTAGGCGGTCTGCATGCACCTAGCAGACAGCGGACAACCTGCTTTGTTAAATAGTGCAACATTTTTGCTAGTCGGTGAACTTTCTGAGTAAGTTTCTTATCTGAACATACGTAACTTTAGTCTTCTTTAAAGATTAAGGACAGCAGATGCATTCTTTTTGGCATAGTTCAAGTGAGTACTACCATTTCTTCATCAGCTGCCGGATTATCCACTTTCTATGCAGCTCTCTTGAAGGAATCTAGTCAGCAATGTGAATTTGATGGAGGGAGTCCGGGGCATTGATGTATCTCCTCCAATTGTAGTATCTCAACTACACTGGTCAAGATAAGGCCTGGAGCTTTGTCTATTGGCCTTTCCATGGCATTTCTTTATGATATAAATGAGAGAAAATTTATCAACAGTACCCCTTTCTAGCATTTTAAGGCATCAAGGTTCTTACATGCTTGGATTTTCGTTTTGAAGGATGGTTGCAATATTTCTTCCTTCTTTAGCCTCTTCAACGGCTGAGAAACATTCTCTAACTTTAACCTGAGCCCTTTTTGGTGGTAATCTAACACATTACCACCTTACTTATGGATTTCTAGTTTTCTTAGATATTTTATTTGTTTTTGTAGTATGTTCCTTATATTTATTTACTTGAATATGCATTGTGATAGTTGCTGCCTGTCACCCTAAAAAAGGGGAAAGCTACTCTTAGGCGTGATCGTGAATTGGCCAATTAAACCCTGCATTCGAAGCAGGAATTGGCCATATAAACACTCTATTCGAAGCATTCCTTTTTATTCACTCCTCCTAAAGTTATAATCTCAGATAGCTTTTTGGGCTTAAGTTAGATGAGTTATGAGACTTAATTAGTGTTCAACAAACCAATTTTCCTGCAGTGAAATTGATCAACTATATAAAATATGTTATATTCTTGGGAGCCCAGATTTTAAAACTTGGCCCGAGGGCATAAAACTCTCACAATCAACTGGCTTTAGATTTCCCCAGGTATGTAATGTAAAATTTGGCACGTGTATTCTTCCCTTTTTTTTCTATGACGAGTTTCTCTCTCTCAATTTTGTTTTATAGACTAGGCCAACCAACATTTTAGAGCTTATTCCTAACGCCAGTGCAGAAGCAATTGACCTCATCTTGGTATGTGTAAAATTTTTAATTTCTTCCGTACTACATTAAGCATAATATTTTGTAACTTGCTCCAAATTTTTTCTTACCAGAGACTTTGCTCCTGGGATCCACAGAGGAGGCCTACTGCTGAGGAAACACTGCAGCATCCCTTCTTTCATGTAATAATGTCATTAGTTCATTACATTCTTGCTTGCTTAATCAACTAGCCTCATACCAATGACTATCAGGTGGGGGCCTGGATCCCTTATCCAATAAGGGACCCTTTCCTGCCAAAAGCAAGTGGGAATGATGATTCATGCAACCATATAGGTAGACATTGTACTAAGAGTTTGTTTGCTCCATTTTGTGCGTCAACATGTGAGTATTTTCGTGCAACTTATATCTGATCCAACAGGAAGAGAGCCCAAACTTGAACTCAATTTATGGGACTTTGGTGCTGAGCAGGATGATTGCTTTCTTGGTCTGACACTAGCTGTGAGGCCCAGTGTTTCAAACCTAGGTAAGAAAATGTTGCTGATCACGTATTTACTTTTTTTTTTTCATTCATGTTCATACACCTTGGCGAACAACAGTGGGTAATGGCATGGCCTTTACATGTCATTTCATTTCATGTTTATATTGGATTTGGTTTGAAATATGAATGCAGTGTTTTGTTACCATGCTAGAGTCATCCCTTTCTTATATGGTGGTTTTAGTTTTTTGTGGTATCTATCTATTTCCAAATACATTTTCATATCCACAAGGTCAAGTGCTTTCTACTTGTCAGTCCCGCATGAATGTGGAATAGAAAAGCATGGCTAGCTGTAGCATCATCGTCCTGCTGAAATGCACCTTCTATGTCTCTAGTTAAACTCTAGCCTGCTACACAATCACCAAGATGATAGACTCGAACATGTCAACGTTGTGAAGGCTAAATTAATAAAAAGGCTCTTGCTCCTGTTGGCTGGTCAGTTCAGAATTTCCTTCCAGTCTCCCATTAAAATTAGATTAATTTTGAAAATCAAAGGACACCATTTGGATCGAAGCTGGAAAAGTAGCCTCTGAGATGGAAGTACTACTTAGCAAAAATCGTTACCCAGGTTGCACCAGTGGGTCTGTTTAGTTAATGTCAGACTAAAATCTGGTATAAAAAGCTAAGATATATCGGAAACTGGAGCAGGAAGCATGGATGCTTTCTCCTGGTTATCACTTGCGATTTTTCTGGGCGTCCAAGAAACAAGAACCACAAATTTATTTGGATATCTTTGCTTTTACAACTTTTCTTGCTACTTCAGCATTCCTTCACTTTTTCACCCTGTAGAGTCATGCGATCAACAAGCATGATAATTTTAATTCTATTTCATACACAGCTTGAACATGGCTGTGAACAAAGTTTAGGGATATTTAAGCATCTATTTATCTGAATGGAGCGTGATCCACCACAGACCAGCACTCCGGCAGGTGCCAAATCAAATTCAATTGGTTTATCTCATTGGATTTTTAGTTGGCTGATTTGATCATGATTCATGATCCATGGCCTTTGGTCATAAATAGATTGGACTAGAAGTGGTCAGATAGGGTCCAGTTTCAGCCTGGTTGCATGTACCTGATTTGTGACGCGGCAGATTCTGGTCCAGGTGCACCTTTACGTTCTCCCCTCCTTCCCCTTTGACTACTGCTCCCTCCTCTCCTCTCTTCTCTCCCCTGAGTCTTTAAGATCTGCAGAGAGCCACCATACAACAGCCAGGAACCCTTTCGCAAAGTAGCACCACCATCTTCCTTGTTCTCAACAGAGCTGCGAGTGTCTCCAAAGGCCTTGGCTGCCTTTTAAACATCTACCACCAGAGCAGAGCATAAGGGTCTCCTCCTATAGATAGGACATATTATTGAGAGTGGAAAATAGGGAGGTGAGTCCACGATCATGGGGCTTGGTAGTGTTCTTTGTTAATGGAATGATCTGGCTCCAAAAGCATCACAGATGCAGAGCGTGGATAATCAGGCATGCTAGGAGGGCCTTGGACTTTGGTGAGCTTGCATTTCAAGTACATAGGTGTTGTTTTCAAACCTCCTATATCTTTCACCTTATTGGGCCTCCAACGGACTTCCACCTGGGCCACCTAAGCATGTTTCTCACTCAGGTGCTTCAGCAGCCCACCTGAACCGGTCCCTTGTGGACCGATTGGACCCCAGTCATATCAAGGATTGCCAGCACATTATGATCTCACTTTTGGATAGTCGAAAAGACTAAGATCTCAGTGAGGGCAGGTTGGGTCAGATGCTGGAGATGGTGGCAGGAGCAGTCCAGAGCAAGGATTGTGGGATCGGAATCGGACTTGGGATCAGTGGGTACCGATCCGATCCGGATCGGATTGGATTGATCCGGTCCTGACCGATCAACTGGAACAAAACTGAACCAGAATTGGTAGATTTTAAAAAAAATGACCCCGATTCTGATCAGATCCAATCACAACCGATCTGGCTGATCCTGGCCGATCCCGGCCAGAACAGCAAAAAAGAGATCCGATTCTGTTCCTGACCGATTTGGCCGAACTGCCGGAACTTTTTTCCAGATCAGTCCTTCGGCCGAGAATTGGATTAGCGATGGCCGATCCGATCCAGGAATCGGTTGATCTCAATTCGGATTGTCCGATTCCGCAATCTATGGTCCAGAGGGAGACTGCTCCTTGCTGCCTCTGTGCCAATCTGGATTAATGGACATGACAGCGGCCTGAAATATTATATGCACAGCTTAAGTTGTGAATCCAGTGATGCTGGGCCCAAATTTGCAACTTAAGTTATGGAACCAGGTTAATGGGCTAGTGCTGTGGGAAGAGGGAGCCCTACGTGTCACCACCTTATTTGGCTGCCTTCGCCACCCTCTCTGGCCTCTGCTTTCTCCCATCTTGCCGTCCCTCTCCAATGATGTTCACCTGAGCCATGTTCTCAGGTGAGCGGCTTAGTCCTCCCATCCCCATGGCTTGTGGCAAGGCTTCTCATTGTGGCCTTCCCCTCCAGCTCCTGTGGTCTCTCCTCCCTCTGGCAGTATTTCCCTCTCCTCCAGTGAGTTCTCCCTCGTTGGTGGACTCTGTCACTCCCTTCATAGCTCCCTGACACTCCTCCATTTAGCTTCATTCCATCCAACTGCCCTTTTTCTCCTTCGCATACTCTCTCTCAACCTCCCTCTGGTGCAACGTCTTTCTTTACTACGAGCCTTCTCCCTTTCTCTGCTGGCTTTGTTTCCCCCTTCACTCTGCTGCGACACTCCCCTGCTTCTGCTCTCTCTCTCTCTCTCCCTCCCTCCCTCCCTCCCTCCCCCCTCTCTCTATCTCCCCCTCCTGTGGCCATCTGCTCCCCTCCCTCTGTACTTGTGTAGGCTCTCTGCCCCCCTCCCTTATGTGAACCTACTACTTAAGCAGATGCCTTACTGCCTGAGAGTTTAGGTTCCAATCAGCTAATCGAGATAGTCTGTACTTTTGGAGGGAGAGAGAGAGAGAGAGAGAGAGAGAGAGAGAGAACATGAGACTTTAGATTCCAATCAGCTAATTGAGATAGTCTGTACTTTTGGTTCATTTCTCTCAGCTAATAATCTTAACCCTTTCAGGAACTGAAACCTTCAGTTATATATAGACATAGAAAGAGTGGGAATGTCTTCGCTGAATCTCGTAGTGTTCATTTCCGGAGATGGAGTGACTCAGATGACAAGATGAAGAAATGTGGTTTCCTGTGGAGTTAAATTTCAAGAAATCTCTTGCATTATGCTTCTTAGCACGTTACTTGAAATAGTAATCCTTTTATGCTTTCTAGCATGCCTTATGGCCTTGACAACTCTTGGCATGGAACAGTCCCAACTCAATAAGGAACAGTGCAGATTAACCAGATTGGCCAAGATATAGAACGGGTCTGGGCTGGTCAAGGAAGGATGAGTCAGTATCGTAATCAGATTGGCCCATCCGATGGAAGTAAAAAATTATCAGGGATCAGCTCAGTTCAGTTCTTTCAAAATATGAAAAAAAACAATAAAATTTTTCCGAACTGTTCCCTGGTGGACGGGCAACTGGAATAGGGCAAACAAACCACTTCCCAGCTGTCTGTCCTTTCCCTAATCAGGCATGGAAGGATGCTTGTATTGGGTCTCCAGACCTGGTACAAGCCAGATCTACTGACTAAGGTTGGCAGATCTATGAGAAAGCATATCCTGCTTCTACCGGGATTGGCCTCTGATTGACTGATTCAGGCCGATATCAGGGGATTTCTGGTGTTGGATCAGGCTTTCCCCAGGTTAGAATGTCTTGTGCAGCTGTGCCGATCCTGATGTGACCGGTAGCCGGCCAATCCTGTAAACCCTGGGATGATCCACACCAAATCCCAATTGGCATGCCGCCGCCTTCCCACTTTTGGTTGAATGGTAGTTGACTGGTGGTCTTGACGACCTAGTTATATGGACGTTATGGGCTTAGTTGCAGCATAAAATCTTCATAAACATGAAGTATCACTAAAATCTCGATAATTTTTTTCTCATCTTCTCTAAGAAATCCTTCATGTTATATGCAGACCTTTTACTTAGTCCCTATCCATTTTAAGGCGACAATGGAAAATCAGATCGTTATTAAACCAAATTACTAGCTTGTTTTTGTCATAGAGAAGTAGGAAAATACAAACTAATTGTCATCTTTTCTGCAGATGCCAAACACCAGCCCTCTCAACATGGAAAGGAGGTGCGTTTTCTGCTGCACTTCTCAGTTTTTCATTTGCTTGATGTTCACTTATGCATCATTATTCCTAACAACGGATGCTTCTTTGGACTAAAATCTGAAGACATGTTTATTGTCTGTTTATTTCATCGTGTAATTGCTTTAGTGCATCTATGATCTATCATCTCGTTCATCTGAAAATTTCTATTATGCATGTGAATTTAGGATGTACTACGTTGCTCAGGACTTCAAGATCATTCAATGCAATCAGGTAACTTTGTGTACACACTGATCTGCAACTCATACGCAGCAGATATTTATTCCAGTTGCATCCTATTCAGGAATAGTCCATTTAAAAAAGCTTGAACGCCACCTTTTTCATTCCCATCGTTTTTTTGGAAGGTTTTATCGAAAGCACAAATCTTCAGCACTTATCGTAACCTATAATAGCAACTCAAGATATCGTGCTCATCTCTTTAGACCTTGTCATTTCCGTTGTGTTCTTCTGCTGGCTCTTCTCTCCCTTGCGCATTTTTAATATTTTTTTTTAACTCAACTCAACTCTAGTTTTAATCCCAATATTATTTGAGGTCGGATGTATGGATGCTCTTTATCCACTCACTATGATTTTGAGTTAATTCTTCGGAGATAGTCAAATCATATTTACTTGCCCTCTTCTATGTTTAGCTTATGTTTACCCCGCCCTCATTATGTATGGATGCTCTTTATCCACTCACTTTGATTTTGAGTTAATTCTTCGGAGATATTCAAATCATATTTACTTGCCCTCTTCTATGTTAGCTTATGTCTACCCTGTCCTCAATTTGTTACTATTGCTTTGATATTTTTCACTTTTCTAACTAGAAACTTTCTTAGGTCTGTGTTTAAGATGTCCAAACCAAACCATCTCATTCTCTCTTTTTCTTATCTTTTTTCGATACATTCATTACTCCCACATTTTTTCCCTAATCAGTAGATTGTAATCTTTTCATTCACTTTTCAATATACATACATGCATGCATGCATGCATGCATGCATGCATACATACATACATACATACATACATACATACATACATACATATATATATATCACTTGTGGCATACTGGCATGAATACTTTGGGCGCCCAAAGTACGTATTTTGCAAACAATACATACCTGTGCCCTCGCATTTTGTGACGTCTTCGCATTTCAGTCTTTTGGCCGCTGCTGACTTCGGATTACAGACCGGATGACCTTCCGTTAAGGAATTCGATGCCTTCACCTTATCTTCTTAACAGGTTGCCGACTTTCACGCAACACAACATCCTCCCCCCCTGATTCACAGCTTTCGTACTAATCTTCGGAGTTTTGCGATACCCTCCCTGCAGCCAGGTGACGACGTGTGCACCCTTTGGAATTCCGAACCCCTCGGGATTCGTTCCCAGTCTGCAGTCCAACCTACTGGATGGATACACATTCGGGCCGATGATGACAATTTCGTCGCCCATGCATCAATTCACTTCGTTCGAGTAAATAGATTTCGCCCATACTTTTCATCATTTACATACATGGCTCTCTTCATTGGACTTGGACACATGAACTGGTCGTGGAACATTACTGTAAAGTAGAGTTTTGGGTTGTTGTTTTTTTTTTCATTTTCACTCCACATGTGAGAATAAAAAAAAAATGTCAACCGGCAGACGTTCTTTTGCTCTGCCACAGCTGTGTGTCGTGAAGAGCGAAGCAGAGGAAGCGACGCCGTTTGTTCCGATTGTACACACACTATGATCTCAGTTCCAAGGTGCTGAGGCTTCAAATTCTGATAAAAACTAATGGATCCAAACTACCTTTCTGTATAAGCCATCAGCAGATATTTCGACACTTGGGCGAAATCAGAAACAGTCAATTTCTTATTTGTTTATGCGTTTTTGATAAAACTTTAATATGTATATATAAATTTAAAATAACGGAAAGTAAAAAATATTTATTAAATATCATTAAAAATTGATAATGATTTCAGATTTATGGGTAGGTTCTTAATAAAAAAAATGTATTATAGCTTTAAAAATTATCAGATTGTTGTGATTTTGATCGTGAATCAGAATTGGTACGGGTTATAGGGTATCGTGATTGATTTGATGAAAGTTGAAACGATTAAATTGTTTTCAGAATCAGAATAAGAAATAGATAAGAATATTTTAACGGGTTTGCAGCGTTGATGATTAATTAACGTTAAACATCTCTATCATTATCAATTTTAAATTGATGTTCATATAAAATACTCGAAGTTGTTGACTAATGTTATCAAATTTACAATTTACAATACAATTAAGTCATAAGTTATGATATTAAAAAAGGTTGAAAGCAGAATTTGAGGATTGGAGAGAGAGAGAGAGAGACTGTCGGAAAAAGTTCTCAAATTTTATGGACACGATGTCTTGGTGATTCTGGGACAAAACTCTGACCCAAAATTTCTACCAAACGAATCCCGACCGGGAAGAGCTCGTTAACACGAGCCCATGTGAGTAAGTCGGTCCCCCGTTGGTCATCCCCACCGACGAGCTTCTACATGGCGGACTTCTTACTGTTCCGGCGTGTGCCCGCCGGCGGGTGAGCACATGCAGGCACCGGAAGCTCGGCGCCGTCCAGTTGGTCGGCCTCAACCAACCTCAATGAATGATGCGCCCCCCCGTCCTCTTGAACCTTCCGGCACCGAAGATCCACAAAAGTGTTACAACTGGGAGAATAATCTCATATTAAATATTAAATATTTGATATTATATTTATGTATCCTGAGCTGAATGTTTTTTGACATCATGAGTTTAGAATTTGTAAGATGATATTAAAATAGACACTTATTTTATCTTACAAATAAAATGTTAGAACCGTAAAGATAATCTCGTATTGAATATTATAAATTCGATATTGTATTTATTTGTTCTGAAATTTTATTCTCAATATCATAATTTTAAAATTTATAAAATGATATTAAAATAGTTATTTTATTTTATTTTATATTTGATTATTTTATATTTTATTTTTATCATCTATTTTAATAAAAAAATATTAAAACTGTAAAAATAATCTCATATCGAACATTATAAATTTGATATTGTATTTATATATGTTAGACCCTCTCTGTTTCGACGTCGACCATGTGGGGGCGTCGTCGCAGCCTTTCTCCGCCCCGACCTTCCTCAGTTGCCGCCTTCACCTCCTCCGGCGCGGTCTACACCCCCGTCGTCGCCCGTGGCGAGGGTACGCTCGCCGCAGCCGGCCGGGATGTCAACGCAACACGGTCGCTTCTGCTCCGGCCCCGGCCGCCCTGCCTGCCGACCGCCGCCGCCGCCCTTCCGGCGCTCCGGACGTCGACGCCCACCCGAACTGGCGGCGGACTACGATCCGGTGACGTTCTTGGGGATCGAAAGCCACAGCGTCCTTGACGAGCCCCCTCCCCGAGATGCAGATGGGCACTATTTCGAAAAAGTTTTTAAGTACGATTTAGATGGCTCTCTAGGTCGAGACAAGAACACGTTTAATCGCGAAATGTATGTTACGGTGATCCAGAGTAAAAAGATGTTGACTTCTGCAAAATTAGTCACTCTCGGACGCATGGTCTCGAACGATTACATCGGAATTGATTTGCTAATTAAGTTCACCTCGACTAACTCTGCTGGAAGAGCAATTTAAATCTGACAACTCAATGTTTCTTTTGCCGTCGACGATATGTGGAAACCATGGTACTGATTTAAGTCGTCGACGATGTTCTTGAAGTCATGATGTTTTTTCTTCTTCTTCTTCTGCACAAGAAGAGGTTCACCGGAGATCTCGGCAAACCCAACCTGTTTTTAGCCATTGAAATCAGACGCAAACTACAAAAGTAAATTTTTTTTTATCTCGACATGAATAAATACATGATGGATTTGCTTCCAGACATCGGATGATGCAATTCAAAACCGATGGGCACGCCATCTGCCGCTCTGCCTGCCAGCTTTAGTTTTTTAAGTATTTTTTCTCGAATCAAACTAAATCAAACTCTCCTAAACTAAATCAAATCAAACTCCATTAATCCATTTGATTTGGTCCAGTCGATATATAATTTTATTTTATTCGTGTTAAATTACGTCTTATTATAATTTAGTATATTTATTTATATATTTTATTAATTTATCTTAAAATAAATTTATTCTTGTAAAAATATAAAAAATATATTATATATAATTTAAAATAAAATATTTAATCTAATCCAATTCATTCGACAAATCAAATCAGACCAATCGATAATCTAAATCGAATCGAATCGAATCAAACCCTCCGGTTTTTTTGAGATAAACCAAACAGTGAACCGCCGGCGCTCGTCCCTCCGAGCCGGGCGGCGGACATGGAGACAGTTGAGTTGATGCGCGGGGACGTTCTCGAGAATCCGAAGTCAGCGTCTCCGACGAGCTCCCGAGGCGATCGGCGCGTGATCGGTCCGTGGGATCCAAGAAGCGTCCGGCTAATTAATTAGTTGTGTCTTCGGCCGACCGGGCGGCGGCCCTGCGAGTTGAACAGAGTGCGGAAGGCGTAACGGATCATCCTCCCCATCCCCATTTATGTTTACCTGATTCCGAGAGCCAGAGAGCGAGAGTCGCTGCTGGGTGGCGGCGGAGCTGGGAATCCAGCATCAAGAAGATATAAATAGAAGATTTTGCATCATATTATGTGCGAATGCAGAGAAGTGATTACACAGTTTGACCGAGAAGCAGAGAGAGAGAGAGAGCAGAGCGGTCGAGACCGAGAGAAAAAGAGCCTTATAAATACAAGGGAAAAAAATTTATGACGACGGCGGCGGCGGCGCTGCTTTGCTCCGGCACGATCGAGGTCCAGCGCGGCGGCGGAACGGAAACGATTGCGGCATCTCCATCCTGCCCGGACGGTGCGCTCCCTCCATCCGGCAGGGGAGCAATTCGGCGAAATGGTAAAAATCGGATCTTGCTCCGGAGTGTTTCTTTCTCTCTCCCCCAATCGCCTCCGGGAATAATTGCAGGGGGAAGAACTTATGAGAAAGGATCTTGATTTGGTCTTTAGAGAGTAAATTTATCATACACTTGGCTTTGATTATCGGCGTCTGGGTGACAAGATCGACGGTGATCATCTACACAGCTTCACCCCTTCTCTCCTCCCGCCCGCTCTCTGCTCCCGTGGACGTTGGGGGCCGGCCCTTCACGCCGACGCCGACAGCGAAGGGTCGACGTTGGCCGTGTCCTCGGCACCACCGGCGATGATGCTCTCGCTGATCCCCCCGCCGCCGCCGCCGCCCCCCGATCTCTCGGCCTTGGAGGACGATGTGGCGGCGGCGATGGAGGCGGGGGTCTTGACGCCGTAGTACCCGACGTACCACTTGACGAACTTGCGGAGGCCGGCGGCGAGGTCGGTGGTGGGGCGGTAGCCGAAGTCGCGGCGGGCGAGGCTGACGTTGGCGTGGGTGTAGGGGACGTCGCCGTTGCGGGGCATCCGGACGACGCGCTTCTTGGCCCTGACGCCGAGGAGGCCCTCGAGGATGGAGACCAGCCGCGACACGGGGACCGGCGAGGTGTTGCCGAGGTTGTAGACGCGGAGCGGGGCGGGGCCGCGCTTCTTGCCGCCGCCGGGGGTGCCGGTGCTCTTCCCGGCGGTGTCCAGGGCGCCCAGGCAGCCCTTGACGACGTCGTCGACGAAGGTGAAGTCCCGGGCCACCTCGCGGTCGCCGTCGGCGGCCTCGAAGACGGTGATCGTCTTGCCCTGGAGGATGTCCTTGGTGAAGAAGAAGTAGGCCATGTCGGGGCGGCCCCAGGGGCCGTACACCGTGAAGAAGCGGAGGCCGGTGAGGGAGAGCCCGTAGATGTGGTTGTAGACGTGGGCGATCTCCTCGCCGGCCTTCTTGGTGGCGGCGTAGAGCGACGCCGGCTGGTCGGTGCGGTGGGACTCCGAGAAGGGGTTGGCGTCGTTGAGGCCGTAGACGGAGGAGGAAGAGGCCCACACCACGGCCGGCTGCGGGTCGGCGCGCTTCGCCGCCGTCTCCAACAGGGTGACGAAGCCGGCGACGTTGGAGTGCACGTAGGACAGGGGGTTCTTCATGGCGTAGCGCACCCCCGCCTGCGCCGCCAGGTGGAGGACGTGGGTGAAGGGGACGACGTCGAAGAGCTTGGTGAGCAGGGCGGCGTCGTTGATGTCGCCCTCCACGACGAAGACGCCGTGCCTGGAGAGCAGCGACCGGCGGGCGCGCTTCAGCGACGGGTCGTAGTAGGAGTTGAGGTTGTCCAGCCCCAGCACGCCGTCGCCGCGCTTCTTCAGGGCCAGCGAGCAGTGCGCGCCGACGAACCCCGCGGCGCCGGTGACCAGCACCGACATCCCGCCGGGGCGGCGCGGCGTGGAGGACTGCCGCACCTGGCGCTCCCACGCGGCGCCGCCCACGGCCCCGCCGGCGCCGCCCCCTCCGTAGAGCGCGGAGGACAGCAGGCTCCGGTGGTTGCCGCCGTAGGGCGAGGCGTGGGAGCCGGCGGACATCGGGGGGTAGCTGAGCGTGAAGAAGAGGATGAGGACGAGCGCGGCGAGGAGGGTGGCGCGGAAGAGGAGCTTCGAGGAGGCCGCCAGCAGCTTGGTGCTGTTCACCCGCCGCAGGTAGCTGTTGTACCGCTCCAGCTTGGTCGTCTTGCTGGTGTCCGGCGGGAAAGCCATCGCCTCCGGCTGCTGCCCACCTCTCTGCCGCCCGGCGAATCGATCGGTCCTTCCCTCTTCGCCAATGGCGCCGGCGGCGAGGAGCAGGGGAAGAGAAGAGAGCGCTGGCGGGCACGGCGTCGCGTGAAGAAGGGGGAGGGGAGGGCTTCCTCTTCTCTCTTTCTCCCTAAGAAAGGAGGACCGACAGGGAGGAGGGGGCGGATATAAAGCGAAGGGGGAAGGGGGGCGGTGGTGCGGTGGAGAAGAATAAAGAAAAGAATAAAAAGGGTACAGCCGTAATTTAATGAACAAAGGGTGTATTAATAAATTGTCCTTACGCGTCCGGCCGATTAATTTTTGGGAGAATTACCACCAGGTCCATTTAAGAAAATCGGTTTACCAAAAACTCCGTTGACCATTTTTTCATCCCATTTAATCCGTTGACAACACATAATGTTACCATTTGGTCCGTTTTTCCCAACTACTGTCCCCGTATCCCCATTTTGCCCTTCCCGCAGGTAGACGGCGTCCCGGGCGGCGATGTCGGAGCAGGAGAGGACGCAGGAGACGACGCGATGTCGGAGCAGGGCGGCGGGGGGGAGGGGGCTGCGGGGGGAGCCTCGCCGGGGGGGGGGGGGGGTGTTTCCGCGGGCTGCGGGGGCTGCGGGGGGAGCCTCGCCGGGGGGAGGGGGCTGCGGGGGGGAGCCTCGCCGGGGGCCGCGGACGTCGTCGCCGGGGGGGGGGGCGCCGGGGGGGCCCTCGCCGGGGGGTGTTTCCGCGGGCGGGAGGAGCGCCCGCGAGGGGGGGGGGGGAGGCTCGCCGAGGGGGGGGGTTTCCGCGGGCGGGGGGAGCGCCGCGGACGGGGGGGAGGGGGCTGCGGGGGAGCCTCGCCGGGGGCCGCGGACGTCGTCGCCGGGGGGGGGGGGGCGCTGCGGGGGGCCCTCGCCGGGGGGGGTGTTTCCGCGGGCGGGAGGAGCGCCGCGAGGGGGGGGGGGAGGCTCGGGGGGGGGGGGGTTTCCGCGGGCGGGGGGAGCGCCGCGGACGGGGGGGAGGGGGCTGCGGGGGGGAGCCTCGCCGGGGGCCGCGGACGTCGTCGCCGGGGGGCGCTGCGGGGGGGGCCCTCGCCGGGGGGGGTGTTTCCGCGGGCGGGAGGAGCGCCGCGAGGGGGGGGAGCCTCGCCGGGGGGGTGGAGAGCGTCGCTGCGAGGGAGGGGGGCCGGCGGGGGCAGGGCAAAAACGACATTTCAACTCTAAATTGGAGTGGGTGTGACCATATTTTGAAAAAACGGACCCAATAGAAAGGTGTTTTTGAAAACGGACCTAGTGGTAAAGTGATCCCCGTAAAACGGACCTAGTGTGCATTTGCGCTTAATTTTTTCCCCTCCGGCACGCCAGGCTGGCGTTCATTTTCTTCATACTCCCCCGGATCCCTTCTCGAATAGCTCTATCAATCCCAGAGACGCCTCAAATTTCGACCGTGCCCTTTTACGGAGTTGAGGGGCCTTCCGGCAAAATGACACCGACAGGCGGACAGCTGTAGGTGGGCCCCCTTCTGGAGTCTGACTGGGCAGGTCAAGCAGGTTTACGTAAATCAAGCAGACGGGGAAAAAAATGGGAAGTCCGGAGGCGAGAGACAGAGGAGAAAAAAGAATAAGAATCAAGACGAAAGCAACTGCAGACCAACCAGCTATGATCACGATAAATAAATAAATAAATAAATACAATTATATGATATAAAAATGGCACTAGAAACGTGTGTGTACGTATATATACCAGCAATTAATAATATATCTTATCTCTAGCCTTCGCAAGAAGAGGAAGTATGCGGCAACAAACTGATGTCAGGCCATAAACAGTTCGAAGCAATTAAATAGAATGTTTTGTTGCACGATAAAACAAGTTTATTAATATATATACTTTTGTACCAGGATGTGTTAAGAAAGAAGTTTACCAATCATGTAAAAATATAATTTTGTGAGAGTTTTTTTTTCCTTGGATAGAAAAGATGGATGAGCCGTCTTTTCTTTTCTTGGGGTCCCCCTGCACTTTTTGTTACGCACATATACCACCAAAAAAATAATCTATGCCCTTAATCGTCTTATTTTGTTTTAATGCATGATTGCATATATCGTAAAAGTGTATTAAAAAAATTATTTCGCAATCAAACAGGCGTCACTTGCAGTGACGGTCAAAGCGCACCACTATCACTGTGTATGGCCATTAATCTTCTTCTCTTCTTCACCGGCTAACTTTGTTTAAAAAATTGGGCGAAAGAAGAACAGGTAATTAACTAGATGAGATTAGCCCTATATATGTATTTTCATAGTTGTCCATCTACGTCAATATATATTTGATATTTAATTTCATTTGAAGCAAAGATGGTTGATACTGCAATGCCGTACTTGCCCCACTTACCTGCTCTGGCTGGTCACAAGTTTTACCAGTCACATCTGACTAAGCTGGGTAATTTTAAGCACTTGCTGGTGATTCACTCCTGTTTGTTTCGGCTTAATCTGAAAAATCTACGATTTAAAATTTATATCTCATATCTTAATTTGGGATGCATTATTTAACTACTCGATTTAATTAAGATGTTAATGGGGTGTTTGGTTGCATGATAATCTTTTGTACACTTTCATGATAAAAATTTATATTAAAATAAAAAGTGAACCAACTCATGACATAAAATTATCATGTTTGGAAGGATGTGATAACAAAAAAGAGTAACTACCGTTCATGACCAAACAAAGTGGGGGACCACAAGAAAAAAAAGAAAGTGGTGAGACTCTCCTTTTCTGTTCAAGAAGAAAATCACTTTCAAAACATAAAATTGTCAAAGTTGTCGAACACCTCTTTTAACAAGTTTTCATACAATTTTAAAAATTAAAATAAAAATCTCTATTATCATGCAACCAAACACCTCATAAGATATTAACCAATTAGTGTTTACTTAACTTATAGCATATGTTGCTTCTCTATCTACTGTACAACGAGCTTGTTTGAAAACTTGAGAGCTATAAATCTTGATTAGAACATATTTTTATGATATATATTAATACATGATAAGAATGTTTAAAGATTAGTTAAGACATGGACCTATTTGTTTTAACTTAATTGATGTCTATTCTCGGAATAATCAATCTTAAGATTAGACATTAAGACCTTGGGTAAAACATTTGAATACAATAATAACTATTTTGTAAATCATTTAATTTTTTGTTCAGAGAGCTGAATAACTTATGGGGTGTTTGGTTGCATGATAATTTTTTGTACACTTTTATGATAAAAAATTGTATTAAAATAAAAAGTGAATCAACTCATAACATAAAATTATCATGTTTGGAAGGATGTGACAACAAAAAAGAGTAACTACCATATATGATCAAACAAAGTGGGGACCACAAGAAAGAAAAAGAGGTGAGACCCTCTTTTTTTGTTTGAGAAGAAAATCACTTTCAAAATATAAAATTATCATGATTGTCAAACACCTCTTTTAACAAGTTTTCTTACAATTTTTAAAAATTAAAATAAAAATCTTCATTATCATGCAACCAAACACCCCATTAGATTTTGTATAACTAGTGAAAAAAATATTAGAAATGAAATTAAGATTCTAAACATTTCATTAAATCAGTCAAACACAATCTTAATCCATCAACCTAGTGAGAGAGGTTAGAGGAGTGATGGCTATCCGCTCTCTTGGGCTCATCTGTCTGGGGGGTAAATTATCAAGAGGTGATTGAGCGAGGCCTCGATTGCTTGAGTGCACTACTACGTTGTCCGTTTCGGCCACTTGGCCATGTGATAAAAAAAGCACCTTGGTGACTTCATTTTGGATCTCTCTTTTCTAGAAAATGAGCTGTAGTCTTTTGGTTTTGAGATTTATAAGTCAAATCTCAAATCTTACACATGATATGGGTCAAATCTCAATTCTTTTACATATTATTTGATTGTTAATTGAAGCGGACGCAAATATTCATGCTCTAATGATCTATTTAAGACCCAATCCAAATGTTTTTCGTGATATGTAAAAAATGTTATAATTATATATATATATATATGTTTCTAAAATTATGCATGCATATATGTTCTCCAATATACACCATACATATTGGATGCCCATACATTTGTAACATTTTATACTTTAAATTTATGTATATTATTAATTTTATTAATCAAATAAAATTTAATTTAAATTTGAGCTAATATTATCCATGACCGCTCCTAATCTAGAGATTATCCAAACTCTAATATCCTATGTGTATCTGTTTAGCTAAACCAAGCGGACACGACAATGTAATATCTTCTCCTTTAGCTATTTTTAATAGAGAGAGAGAGAGAGAGAGCGCCAGATCGAAGTGATGAAGCTTGGAGACGTTCATACAACATTCTTCAATAGATTAATGCCTCTACATGCATCATCACAACATTTAAATAAATTCGGCTGACACATCATGCTTTCCATTCGTGAAGAACGTGAAAGCAGGCATAAGGATCAGCTCCTGACTTGTAGATACCAGTCATATATATGACCATATATACAATATTAGAAAAGGGGCACAGCATTGCTGAATGCATCTTTTGATTATGCTGGTCCTCTATATATATCTTAATTAATTAAGCCATTGTTTGTTTCCAATCAAACCTGACTTCAAAGATACTGCACATAAATATATGTATATATATAAATATAAATAAATAAATATATATATATATCAGGTAGACACACACACATAAAATTTATTTGACAAGCGATTTAATAATCTTAAATTTTATAAACAAACATTATGACAAAAACAAGGAGCAAAGAACATATACATGTAACTTAGAACTCTTTCTAAACTCACCTTAACGTTTCCCTCTACGAATGGGGGCAAGGTTATAGAAATTTCCTTAACCAGGTAGAGACATTGTTCAATGATTATGGCAGCTGGACCTCTAGTTAAATGTGGTCCTCTGAAATGGACCGGGCATTGATATTATGTCGTATGTTCACACATACAAGGATTGTATTTTATTAGATTAAATTTGATTAGTTTATAAATTTTACTTTATATACTTTAATCACTTTCATTTATACCACCATCCTTCTTTTTTGCCAAACTATATAAGTCTATCTTATTATTATTTTACTATTACTATATTTTGGTACCCGATAATATGAGAATAACAGTAGATGGTGTTTAGAAAAACTTACACATTTTTAACCACTTTATCTCGATGCCAAACTGACTATCAGGCCATGGTTACGTGAAGGAATAAAAACATAAATGAATGATCCTTGTATTATGTATATATATATATATATATATAGAGAGAGAGAGAGAGAGAGAGAGAGAGAGAGAGAGAGAGAGAGAGAGAGAGAGAGAGATGACAAATGGAAAGAAGAGGCACTCAATGTGTACAGAAGAAAATTGAAGCCTGGTTGCACAAAATAGCTAGATGCATGGTAAGCAAAGAAAAAGTTCATGGCAGATCGAGGAACCACAAAGTAATTTGGGGGGAGAGAGATCAGAGAGAGCGATGACAAATGGAAAGAAGAGGCACTCATTGTGTACAGAAGAAAATTGAAGCCTGGTTGCACAAAATAGCTAGATTGGCAGATCGAGGAACCACAAAGTAATTTGGGGGGGAGAGAGAGAGAGAGAGATGAAAATTAAGCTGGGGGCCATGTCTTGATATGGGTTGAAAGGCAATTTCTGTGTCCTTCCACCTCTCCATAATTAACCAGAGACAGAGGTAGAAAGATCCTTGATTTCACCAAGCTCTTCCAACCAACCCATGATTTTATAGTTTTTCTCTTTTCAGTTCTCTCTGATTAAATTCAATGCTTGATCAACTACCTGTGCACATACGCCCACATATATGTATAGAGAGAGAGAGAGAGATGAAAAGGTGGGGGCCGGCCATGTATTGATATGCGTTGAAAGGCACTTTCCGTGTCCTTCCACCTAGATCTCCACAATTAGCTTAAGAGACGGAGGTAGAAAGTTCCTTGATTTCACCCAGCTAGCTCCTTCAACCAACCCATGATTAATTATATAGTTTCCTTCTTCTCAGTTCACCTTTCTGATTAAAATCAATGCTCAACTACTCTACGCCCACAGAGAAAGAGAGAGAGAGAGAGATCCGGACGCCCTGCTGTAACGTAATCTCAGGAGATCGAACAGCTAGCCAGCGAAGGCAGTCCGCGTTATTCGATTTCACGCGTGCTAGCCAGCTGCTGCAAGGAAGACAACAAAAGAAGAAGAGGGCGCGGAGGTCGTCTCGTCGGCAGCACAACCTGCCAAGATCATCGATCTCGGCCACCACCTCTCAGTCTCTTCACTCTCGTCCTCCCTTCCCTTGATTACCCCTCACCTCACCGCCCCCGCAGCTGCCCCGAAGAAAGAGAGACTCGATCCGCACGACTATCACATCTGCGTCGTCGCCGGCCGGCTACCACCCCCGTCTTCTTCTCCCTCTTGGTCGTCGTCGTGTCGTCTTCTCCTCCATGTGGGGTGCAGCTGCTGCAGCTAGCTAGTTGCGCTCTGGCAGAGCCAGAAGAAATGGTTGAAAATGGGTCTTTGAAAAACTGGTCAAGAAGCCGCCGTCTTCGTCACATATGAGAGAACGAACAACAGACAAACCCTCTTCAACTGGCCTCTGCCGACATTCATTCACACCATCTTTCTACCCATGTAGCTATACATATCCCACCTCACCTGCATTAACTAAGAAAGAGAGTGAGAAAGATATGGCATAGAATACTGCTGGGACAGCCCCACACACACGGATGTATTCATCCGAGAAGGTTCCGCGACATCTCTCGATCGATGAAGAAGAACATATATACACATGTGAGAAAGCTTGAGATCAGTTGCTTACTAATTAAATACCGTGGGACGACCTCTCTTCAACTTAATTAATCAACGACACACCGCTTTGTGATTTGTAAAATAGTCTGCGATCATACAGCTGCGGAGTCCCACAAGATTCACAGTTGTTTAATTACTTTAGCTGGGTGGGGGGGGCGTTGGGTTGCACGCACGATAAATCGAGAGAGTTTTTGGTGCATTAATTTTTTATATTCTGTACCAAAACTTGTTATGAAGAATGTAAAAAGATAAATTCGATCATATATATAGGGGACTCCAACTATTTGAGATTGAGATTTTGAGTTGAAATTTGTATTGGTGCAAAACTTGTTATAAAGGATATTTGGCGGCACCCATCATAATTTTACATTTCAAGATAAATTTCTTTTGTAGGCAAAAAGAAAAGAGGTGTGCTGACCCTATATATATTTTTTCTTGTGGTCTCCTCACCTTTCTTTTTTAGTTATACTACACGGTCTCCACTTTCTTTTTTATCATCACATTGCTCTCTCTAAACACAGACAATTTTCTAGTTTAAAATTTTAACACGAAAACATATAAAAATTTATTTTGCAATCAAGCACCCTCTTCAATGTCTTGGGCCCTTCAACCTTTTTTTTTCTCTGTTTTGATGGGCTACCCCAACCGTTGGGGTGACTTGCGCTAGAGCACAACCTGGGATTGATAATTAAAACCATGTGAATCAAAAAAAAAATGTAAGAATCATAGTTTTGAGGTTTGTAAAAAAATACAAGTAAAAAAAAAAGAAAAGAGAAAGAGAAAAGCTCTCTCTGCTGATCGATCTGTGTATGTTATAGTTGGCAAACACTGGCAGTCCACATAGGTTGGTCGGAAGGGCACGGTGGTGCTGCAGGCCCGGTGTTGCCGGTGGCACACAATATATATATCAAAGGGGGACGGCCTTAATTAGGAGGTGATCAAATGGGGAGGGGGTGAACTGTTTCATGCATGTTTTTGGTTACACCTGATGTTTTCGTTTCAATCAAAAACTTCATGTTAATTTACGTATCTTTATAATTTCAAAAATCAAGTATCACAAACTAACTAATTTCGCAGACATACATGGAGCTAGCTACTTGCAGGAGCACTCCTAATATCTATGGTTCCCAGAAAAAATTATACATCTCTGCAATTTTATTCCTTCACGAATAAATAAATCTTATAGTTAAACAATTCCTTAAAACCTGTTGAATCGAATTAAAAACACAACTAAAGGATTGGAGTAATTACGGCCCCCACCAACAGGAGCAGCAGCCCATGATCAGTGAGTTCGAGTCTTCTCTCGGAAGCTCGGTGGAAAGAATATCCTTCGTCTTCTCGAAAAAATGAGATCCACATATTTAAATAGTGATTTGACTTATCACTTATGAGATCTACCACCCGTGTGAATCTCACTTTTTTCTGAGGTAATGAAAAATGCTTTCTCACTCCGGGACGAACTGATCCTAATGAGTACACTCCGTATATATATACACATACGGAGAGCTGAAGTTCCTAGGTAGTTAGGAGAGAACATAAACCCCCTCCTAGCTAGCTAGCTCATGATAAATTAAGGCTGGGCTGCTCGATCTCATGAATGATGAGTCCCCACCGTGGGATGGAGGGTGTGTGTGATCACTGAAGTCAGCCTGAAGATCTCAACCTATATATGTATATGTTATCTAGGAAGGAACAAGGAAGCGATGACGAAGATATTGTGTCATCAGATTATATCTATGTATATAGCCGTTGGGGGCAGAGACCAAGAAGAGGCCATGCTCTCTGGTCTTATCTCTTTCCTGCCCACACCGGCCATTAAAGGCTAGCTATAGCTTGCAACGGATGCCGCATGCCTTGTGGAGAAAATTAAGAAGGGGGCATGCATCACTTGTAACAAGGAGGATATGGGGGGAGCGAGGTTGGTCAGAAGGGGGTCCCCCCCCATCTCTCTCTCTCTCTCTCTCTCTCTCTCTCTCTCTCTCTCTCTCTCTCTCTCTCTTCTCTTCCATGTGATGATCATATATTTATATAACAGCACACATCGCCCCCTTTTACTGTGATTTGCCGTTGAACGCGCATAAAAGCATTCACGGGGGAGGAGGAGAGGAAAGAGCTGGGAAGTGTGGGCATTTGTTGGGAAAAACCGGTGTTAACCGATCTTTTCCGCCGAGTAAACAATCCTGTAGACGAAACAGCACCCACGCAAGCAAAGAAATAGCACAAGAGACGACACACCGGATTTACGTGGAAAACCCCAAAATCGGGGAAAAACCACGGGACAAGTCCGATCCACTAAGCAATCAAAGAGTACAGCACTGACCACTCTCAAATAACAATATGAGAGTACTAACTTCCACAAGAACGGTGAAAAACGTACGCCTCGGCTTTAGGGAGAAAATCCCTAGACAAGACGTAAAGAGACGAAAAATACCAAGAATAGATATCAAGGAAGCCTGGAGACGCTGTCGCCCTTCTCCCTTCTTCTTCCTCTCTATTTCCCTCTATTTTTCTCTCTCTTCCTCTCTCTTTTTCTCCCCCTGCCGAAGCCCTACGCGCAGCCGCCGTACGCCGTCAGAAGACCTCCCTCGCGCTGTGTCCCGTTCGTGAGATGCTGCCTTGTTTTTTTTTTTTCTTATTGTTGTAAAAAAGCTCCCCCTCACGTGCACATTAGATGGCACGTGAGCCTCCTTATGAGGCTAGCACACACAACAATCTCCCCCTCTAGACTCATAAAGAGGATCATGCAAGTGGATCTGTCCAGCTTCTACCAGCTCAAGTAGCAACCATCCCTACCAAAGTTCTACACCTGAAGTGCTTCTCCTTTGGTAGAGCCTTTGTCATCATATCAGAAGGATTCCAATCAGTGTGAATCTTCTCCAACTGCATTAGCTTCTTTTCTAGCTCATCTCGGATCCAACGATACCAGACACCAACATGCTTTGTCCTAGAATGATAAGTGAATTCTTTGCTAAATGTATAGCACTACGGCTATCACAGTGCAACACATAAGTGTTGTGAGTAAGGCTTATATCCTGGAGAAATTTCTTCATCCATATCATTTCTTTGCAAGCTTACGTAGCAATATACTCTATACGTAGTAGACAAGGCAACACACTTTTGCAATTTAGGCGCCATGAAACGGCTCCCCCGCAAAAGTAAACACTAAACCGGATATGGACTTTCTAGAGTCCAAATCCCCCGCCATGTCCGCATCTACAAATCCTTCTATCTCTGCTTTTGAGCTACCAAAACACAAACAATACTCGAAGTACCCTTGAGATACCCGAGTATCCATTTCTTCTTGATGTTCTTTACCTGGATTAGATAAAAATCGCTCACTATGCCATTGCATAAGCCAAATCGGACGTGTGCATACCATAGCATACATGAGACTTCCAGCCGAGGCATATGGTCCCTTCTCCATGTTCTTCTGTTCATCTATAGAAGATGGACTGCTCAACTTGAAGTGACCTGCAAGTGGAGTGGCTGGCTTGGCATCTTTCATGTTGAATTTATCAAGTACCTTTTCAACATACTTCTCTTGAGATAACCAAAGCTTCTTTGATTTTCTATCACGAGATATTCTCATGCCCAAAATCTGTCTAGCTGGACCCAAGTTCTTCATATCAAAGAACTTGCCCATGTCAGTTTTCAACTGTCAATCATCTGACTATCCTGTCCAACAATCAACATATCATCTACATATAACAGAAGATTAATAAAGTTACCTTCAGGGAAACTCGACATAAACACAATGATCACCGCCGACCTCTCGGTACCCATGACTCATCATAAATGAATCAAACTTCTGTACCATTGTCTTGGAGCTTGTTTAAGTCCATACAAGCTTTTTCTCAGCCTACAAACCATCTGCTCTTTTCCTGTAACTTTAAAACCTTCTGGTTGTGCCATGTAGATCTCTTCCTCCAAATCACCATGAAGGAAAGCAGTTTTGACATCCAGCTGTTCTAGCTCTAAATCAAGAGAAGCAACCAAGCCCAATATCACCCTGATAGATGACATTTTAACTACAGGAGAAAAAATTTCATCAAAATCTATACCTTTCTGTTGCCTGTAGCCTTTGACCACTAATCTAGCCTTGTATCTCACTTTGCCCTGGTCTTCATTCTTCATCTTGTAAACCCACTTGTTTTGCAGAATTTTTCTTCCTTTTGGCAAACTTACCAAATCATAAGTGTGATTCATATGCAAAGAATCTATTTCTTCTTGCATAGATTCCATCCACTTATCTTTACGAGCATGATTCGTACCTCTGCAAAACTCGTGGTTCACCTGTCGGTAAGCATAACATACTCATCGAAGGATACCTGGTAGAAGGAACTCGAACTCTCTTTCCTCTTCCCAATCGATCATCATCTGCTGGCTCCACATGAGAGGGCTGCTCCCCCTCCAGATCATGTCCCTGCTCAGCCTGATCTTCCATAGGAAAGTCATCTGGTACAAGTTCTTCCACCTCTGCCTCATCTTCCTCAGCATTATGCTCAAACTCATCCTGAGTATCAGGATGTATATGAGGTTGCACTATCACAGGTAAAGGCACGTCACCTTCTGCACTATCTGGCTCTGAAGACTTCTCAAAGTCTTCAATTGTTTGATCCTCCCTGAAGACAACATCACGACTCCTGTGCACTGCATCTGTCTTCGGATCCCATAATCTGTAGCCAAATTCCTCATCTGCATAGCCAATAAATACATGTGACACTGCTTTGTCATCTAGCTTGGATCTTTGCTCCTTTGGTACATGCATGAATGCCCTGCAACCAAAGACTCGTAGATGCTCATATGACACATCCTTACCTGACCATTCTCTCTCTGGAGTATCTCCCTCTAAAGCCACAGAGGGAGACCTGTTAATCAGGTACACTGCAGTACGCATAGCCTCTCCCCACAGAGACTTCGGCAACTTGGAACTAGAGAGCATGCTCCTGATCCTCTCTACTATTGTCCTGTTCATCCTCTCTGCAACTCCATTTTGCTGTGGAGTGTATGGAACAGTCTTCCTATGCCGAATCCCATGCTTCATACAGTATTTCTTGAGTGACCAAGCCCTGTACTTACCACCATTATCTGTCAATAAAGTCTTCAACTGTTTTCCTGTTTCACGCTCAACTGCTGCATGAAAAGCCTTGAAAATGTTGCTAACTTCACTTTTATTCTTCATCAGAAAACTTCACACCTTTCTAGATGCATCATCTATGAAAGTAACAAAGTAAGAAGCACCACCTTTTGATTGCACGTTTATTGGACCACATACATCCGAATAAACCAATTCTAAAGGGTTTGTTGCTCTCTTTGGGCGATTTTTTTGAAAAGAAACTCTGCGCTGCTTGCCTACCAGACAATGGTCACAAGGGCTTAAATACGTACTTTTCATTTCAGGAAGAGACTTTCCTTTTACAAGCAAATCCATTCCTTTCTGACTCATGTGCCCCAGTCTTTTGTGCCACAAATCTGACAATGAACTATCTGCCATAGCATTCACCTCAGCCATGCTGACACGTGTCCTCATGCCATATAAATTGCCATACTTGCCTCCTCGAGCCAAAACAAGTACCCCTTTTGTCAATTTCCAGCCATCTTGACCAAATGTCGTGCAATAGCCATCCTCACCTAATTTTCCTGCTGAAATTAGGTTCATCCTGAGGTCTGGAACATGTCTGACATCTCTAAGAATAAGTTGACATCCTGTACCAGTCTCAACACTGACATCTCCTATACCCACAATCCTCGAGGTATCATGATTGCCCATATGAACAACCCCATAATCACCTGTTCTATAAGACAAGAACAGATCCCTGCAAGGTGTAGCATGATAAGATGCTCCAGAGTCAAGTATCCACACAATGTCACCATTCTCTACTGTTAGACAATTTCCACCATTTGACAAAAGGACAATAATGTCATCATCTGACATGGTCGCTGCAATTTCTTTGCCTTTCTCATTGTCATGTGCCTTTTTCTTTTGTTCTTTTTCTTCTTTGAATTTCCTGCAATCAATCTTCTTATGACCAAGAACTCCACAGTGGTAACATTTGCCGATGATTTTAGATCTGGACTTTGACCTTGACTTTGACCTCCCGTAATTTTTATCTTTGTTTCTTGCTCTGCCACGGTCTTCTGTTGCCAAAATCGTGATCTGATGCACCCAACGACTTTCTTCTAGTCTCCTCGTTCAAGAGACTACTAGTCACATGCTTCATTGTAAGCACACCATACGGAGCGAGTTACTCGGAGAGACTACAAGTGTCTCCCAACCGTCGTGCAACGAACCGAGTAACAACAATGCTTGCAACTCGTCTTCTAGCACCATCTTCATCGCCGACAACCGGTTTATAATGCTCGCACTTCATTCGGATGCGTTGCAACCGAACACCCCTCCTTAAGCTTGAGGTTCACCAACCGTCCGATTAAGAAGGCCTTGTTCCTGCAGTCTTTCTCTCATAAAGGTCATGTAATTTCTGCCACAATGATTTTGCCGTTGTCTCATTCGACACATGATGAAATACACTATCATCTAACCACTGTCGAATTGTGCCAATCGCTTTTCGATCTAACATCTTCCATGCGGCATCTGTCGTGTCCTCCGGCTTTGACTCATATCCTTCAATCGGTAAATACAAATCCCTGCAATAAAGGATATCTTCCATCTTTGCTTTCCAGATCACCCAATTATTTCCATTGAGTGAAATCATCCTGCCGGCTGTTACGTCCATTTTGCTTCACTCGATCGAAACCGTTAAATCCGACGAATACGCCAAAATCGCCGAACACGGCGAACTCGGCTCGATACCACTTGTTGGGAAAACCGGTGTTAACCGATCTTTTTCGCCGAGTAAATAATCCTGTAGACGAAACAGCACCCACGCAAGCAAAGAAATAGCACAAGAGACGACACACCGGATTTACGTGGAAAACCCCAAAATCGGGGAAAAACCACGGGACAAGTCCGATCCACTAAGCAATCAAAGAGTACAGCACTGACCACTCTCAAATAACAATATGAGAGTACTAACTTCCACAAGAACGGTGAAAAACGTACGCCTCGGCTTTAGGGAGAAAATCCCTAGACAAGACGTAAAGAGACGAAAAATACCAAGAATAGATATCAAGGAAGCCTGGAGACGCTGTCGCCCTTCTCCCTTCTTCTTCCTCTCTATTTCCCTCTATTTTTCTCTCTCTTCCTCTCTCTTTTTCTCCCCCTGCCGAAGCCCTACGCGCAGCCGCCGTACGCCGTCAGAAGACCTCCCTCGCGCTGTGTCCCGTTCGTGAGATGCTGCCTTGTTTTTTTTTTTTTCTTATTGTTGTAAAAAAGCTCCCCCTCACGTGCACATTAGATGGCACGTGAGCCTCCTTATGAGGCTAGCACACACAACAGCATTGACTACTCTCCGTGATGTAACATACAAACTTGGAGATTCTCCCTGAACTCTTCAAAAACCCCATGCCCGTGAGATTTTTTTCCCCTTATCTATCTCTAATTCTCAAAATTATTCTCTCTATTTTTAAGCATGGAAGCCGCCGATGCAAACTTGCGGCACTTGGTTCAGATTTTGGGTCGTGGGACTTTTTTTTTGAAAAATTTAATTAGAGACCCAATTATTAAAATAAATTTAATAAAAAACTCATTGACCAAAATATCTTTGTAAAAAAACCAGTCAATCGGATAAATAAAGTCAAAAGTCCATCCCGTCAACTGCTCCGTTAACTCACCATCTTTAAACTAACTTTTCCCATTCTGCCCCTTGCCCCCTCCCCGATAGTCACCTGACAGACCCCGTGACGTTCACCCAAATCGGTCGGGAGAAACGCACTGCTTTCTCTCGCGAACCCTACCTCACGTGGCGGACCGACACTCTTCCTCAAGGCGGCGGATCGTCTTGTGGCGGTGACGCGGATCTTCTTCCCAACGAAGGCGAAGCTTCTTCCTGCGAATCCCGAAACCATCGGCTTCTCAAACTAGGTGGCGACGGCGACGGATCTTCTTTCCAACGAAGGCGAAGTTTCTTCCTAGCTGCAAATCTTCTTTTTTATTTTTGAGAATTTTTTAACATTAAACAATGTTTCAACGGACGGTACAACCATTTTCTTTTAAATTTTTCAATTTTTAAACAATATTCCTATTATTTTTGAAAATTTATATCCTCGAAACAAATTCTGTCCAGACCGTTCTTATTTTTTTAAGTTTTTTTTAAGTTTTTTATAATAAATAATAAATTCCCTACGGCAAAGCTGATGTATCTGTTTTACCAGGCGAATATTCTTATTCCTTTTTAAATAGTCGTCGTACACACATTTTCGTAGAAGCGGCGCTCATTCAAACTTTTGTCCGGAGGTAAAAGGATATTTTTGTTATTTCATCTGACATTTATCATCCATTTTGGGAAAGAATTATAATAATTTTTGAAACTATATTCTTCATCAAAATAATTCGAACACCGAGTCAGTCTCCCGTCAAAGTGACATTTGTAAACTGGGCCTATCGTTAACTCCTCCCTTTTATTTTGATAATTAAGAATCTCTCCCGGGAAGGGAATCTCAACCAAACGCCACCTCCTAAGACGACATGAGATATTATTTTCTTCACACCTCTCTCTCCCTCTCTCGGGTGCCTGCGTCAGCGCCCGTCATGAATGCGCCACGTGACGCCGGCGATGCACGACCGTCGGCAGAGGGTGACAAACAACATCACGTCCGTCTGGGTGTGTGTCTGGTCACCGCAGTCGGTCGTAATAGAACGAAAACTACATATACGTATACATATACGTATACATATACGTATATCCGTATATATATTCGTATATATATCAAATAGGACTGCTAGGCTCCATTTCGATAAGATTCGGGTTTTGTTGTTTTACCTTGTACGTGAGTAGCGCACTCAGTCAGTCGGTCAATGGAGCGTTCTTGTGTCGACTCCGTTTGATTAATCGGATATATATATAATTCGCATCTGACTACTTGATCATGGATGCAGATTATATGTTATAAGTCGTGCAAATAAATATGCGGATTCGGAGCGGATACCGATAACAACTACTCTGAAATTTCCATTATATTTTATTCGATTAGTACTTTTAATAATATAAAGATGTATAGAAATGAAAATAAAAAAGTATAAAATTTGTCATGTATTTATTATCGACGCTGACCATCACTTAGCAGAGTGATATACGATATAAAATATTTAATTACATTCTAAAATACAACAATTTCAAGTATCTAATTATATATATATATCGTGCATGCATCGAATTGATTCGAACCGGATCTTAAATGGAGCGGAGCGAATATTTCTTATTTTGTTCGCTCCATTCTCATAATATTATATCCGCTCCGGCGGATGTATATATATATATCTTATAATTAGGTATTACACACCTAAAATTTAATTAGTTCGACTAATTTAATTTGTGCCTGTTTTCTCCATTTTAACAGCACTTGTGTCATGCGAGCTTTATTGCTGATTTTTAAAAATTAAAAATTTCTGCTTCGAATTCGATAGTAAAATAAATTTAGAATAAAATAAAAATTACATGGCTTTCTTTCCAAAATACAACCTATAGTTAATTTGCATCCGGCCTATATATATGCATACCCAACTCTCACTACCTACGATGGGATCCCAAAATCGTACAAATTAATTTGTAAATTATTTTTCTGCATTATTTACCGAAAATATTTCATGGCGTAGGTACGTTTTTCTGTTAAGAATATAAATATATATATGTAGGTCGGGCAGAGACATTAATATTTATAAAGAATGCGTTATCTTTTACGTACACACACTGTCGACACTGATGCAGGTAATTGATAAGTTAAAAATAAAACCACCTTCTTACTAAAATCTACATCCGCTAATTAATTAATTAATTATGACAAAACAAAACAAAATTCCTTCGCAATCACCAATAATTAATTATATGCCTCTCCTAGCTAGCTAGCTAGATCGATCTTGGCAAATCATTAACTAACGACCTTGCATAATTATCATAAATGGAATTAAAATATAAAAAGGGTCGGTAAAATACAGCAATATATAATTGAGGTACGCGACGTTGGGTGATCAAAAAGGAGAGACTGAAAGTACGAAAAAGAGTGCTTTTTTAAAAAAGGTCTACCTTCTTACAGCAGGTTCTCTCTCTGCGGGAAAGAGTTTCGCAGAGTCGCTGGTCATAACCAAATATTACTGTCTAATTTTTAAAAATTATGATAATTTTGCCAAACACCAAATAATTAGACTGTTTTGATTTTAAAAATAAAATTGAGAAGTCAAATAATTTTGATTTAAAAAACGAGGTTATCTTAAAATTAAAAGTGCTACCAAACACCATATTAGTACTCAATATGAGATTAAGTTCTTCAACACTCTTCTCCTTGGTCAGTTACACCGTCAAAGTCACGATAAAAATATATGGGATAGAGCCGAGCGAAAATAAGAGACAAACTTACAGGAGGGTCAGAGCCTGAGCTCACTTACTCTGATACCATATAGAAAATTCCAAAACTTAAGTATTAAGGTAACCAAGACCAAAGTTATAAACATATAAATACTTCCTCTAGAACCTAATATGAAACTAAGTCCTTCAACGTTATCTCTTATTATAACATAATTTATTTCAAATGTTTGTTAGATATAATCAATCTTTAACAAAATGATGCAGTCACGGCCGGGTACCGTTGGCCACTTGTCCTACTACATTTGGAGCTTGCTCGTGCTTTATACGAAAATCCAGTCAGGCGTCTGCATGACAGACTATACGATAATTATTTTCTAGATGGAGTTCTTAACAAGTTGGACAAAGTTAAAACTTGATTTATACAAATATTTAAATTACGTAAATATTTAAAGTAGTTATACAAAGAGATAATTCGAATTTGGCGACTACAAGATGCATTTAAAATCAGTAATCGGCACGAAGCAGTCAACTAAATAACAAGCGTGTAATAATCAGGATATTTAAATAACAAATGCGCGTCATCTGATATTCGTTCTCTTGTTTAAGTCAAAATGTGCAACTTTGATGATTAAGTTATTAATTTGGTTAGAGAGTCTCACCCAGTCAATATATACTAGCCGAATGTTTGGGACAATATCTAGCTATATATATTGATGCTAATTAATTCAAAAATTAATAACAATCATTCGATCTGGTGTTTAATTAATACCACTACCAAAAATATTATTATAATGCGTACTGCGCTGTTTTACCTTTTAAAGAAACCCTTTATGATTTATAATTAACATACATTACTTAATTCCCTCACGAAGAAGAGTCTATCACGTTCGTTAGTGGGTCGGGTCGCACCAGAGACTCGTTGACACCTTGTTTTCATTAGGAGATCGAGACAGTCACGACTCTCAACTACTTAAATAACAATTCATCGATCGAGATGAACCGTCACTGATTAATTTGTTGTTGAACCGGAGAATACCATCGGTTCGGCTCAATCCCAAATAGCTCGTTAATTATAAGATGAGCGCGGTTTACGTTTGCCCCCAAGAGACTCGTGAGGAGAACTTCTCAATCTTCTCACAAGGACGACGACGACGAATATCAAGATTTGATGACATTAAACTTATCTCATTATCTATTCTGTGATAGGGGCCAAAAAAAAACTCCCCCTTACAAACCCTTCCAAGTGAACAGTTTGAGTTTGGATCACCTCGAGCCCTCGTTGAAGGAGTATTCTCAATTCCCAATAAAAATCGACCACGTACGATCCCATGCCACTTAAGTGGCGATTTAAATAACAAGTTTGGTGAACCGTTATCGACGCCTTATAACTAACTTATGGTAGCAAGTTATATTAAGTTCGGTAGTAAGTTTGTAAGATGTCGATAGCAGTTCACAGTAACAATTCACCAATTCATTAATCCGTTATCGACAGGGTTAAACCGCCTTCGACGTCTTGCTGACTCACGGCCCTGATTGGGGACCGAGACTTTTTCTTCCACCGTGGGACTGAGGTGATCCGCTCTCGTAGTAATACGATGATGTTTTTTTATTGGGGACTGAACATACTTTTTAAAAATTAAGGTGATGCGCTCTGTTCGAGTGTTGCGGAGAAGTGGACGGATGGAACACTTTCCACCGTCGTCACAAGATTGGTAACAGTTCGAACTTCTTTTTTAGTGACAGGTTTGAAACTGAAACCCTACGACCGACACGAACTCGCCGAGCGGCGACCGTCAGAGATCGGTGCTTTTTTGTCTCCGGAGATCTCACCCAGCTGCCGGCCGGCGCCGACGGCGCATGTCTTCTCCCACCCACCTACCACACGGTGGCGCTGTAGCGGCGGACGACGCGCCATTATTATTAAATTTTTTTCTCCGATCGGGACGTACGTACAGCAACGATGGGGGATGCTCCGGCCAAGGCGGACGTCTCGCCGCCGAAGAAGATGTCGTCGGACGGAGGGGACCGGCCGCCCATATAGTTGTCCGCGGCCTGCCCCGCCGGCAGCACGTGGCCGTCGCCGTCGCCGGCCGTGAGGGCATTAACAGGGTGTGCGTACGTAGGACGACGCGGGCCGGGGAGGGAGACGATGGTGATGATATTGATGATGCATGGCGTGGAGAAGGGGGCGATCGGGGTCCCCTCCCCACCCCCTTATTCGGATGCCCCCGTTCCGGCAGTCTGGCCCAGCGGCGGCGGGGAGCGTCGGTGGCGGCCGGCGTATCTCGCCTGCGCGTCGCGAAGCTGCACGGAAAAGCGGCGTGCACGGCGGCGGCGGCGGCGGCGGATACCGAAAGGAAAGAAGGGCCATGTGGTAGGCGAGGGATGGAGAGGGACGAGCGCATGCAGCACATGACTTGTAAACGGAAGGGAAGTATACTTCTTGACCAGGAATCAATAATTATGTAGACACATACTACTCACTGCCGCAAAGTGCAGGATACACCACGGCGACGTCCATCGCGTAAACAACGTTGGCCCACGGCAACGTCCGTCGGCCATCCATGCACCACGGTTTTTCCGTGGGCCACGATTCGTCGTCGCCTGAGCCGTTGGCTTTTGTAATAGCCGACGCCGATACAGCGTGGGGTATACACAGAACCGTCGGCTATAATCCCCAGCAACGTAAACATCATCCAGCATAGGTGACGTGATTTACCGTGGGCTTTAGACACCGGTTCCGTCGCCATTTTAACATAGATAACGAACTGACCGTAGACTTTTTGGCACACTCTTCGTCGTCTTTTTTATTTAAGATAAGTATTATAATTATATTTTTAATTAAATATAATATTAATAATTATGTATTTTTATTAATAATTCATAATAAACATTTTGATACTAACTGTGTCTATGCTACTAATAAATAATACTAATTTAAATTTTCTGTACGTTATGTATAAACACCTGTACGCAAAATATGATTTACCGGTATTGCAAATAAAATTTAAATAAATGGAATAATTAAAAATTTGATTATAACACAATCAATTTTCAAACACAACATGTTCCTTGACAAATTTCACAATATGTGATGACAACCAAAATTGTATATACAACTGTTTCCGTAAAGAACACTTAAACTAAAACTAAAATTTCTAGATCGTCCTCTTTACGAACGAGCTACCACATTCTTCAAATATAAAAATTCTGCATAAAAGAAAAACAGTCATTAGCACTTTACATTGGAAAATATGAATGCTATTAAGAAATAAAATAAAACTATGAATTTAAAGTTCGAACACATTTTCAGAAATAGAATCAAAAAATAAAGTTAACGTTAAACGTAATATTTTAATGGCACAATAAAGACGATGAACCATACTTACGTCAAAAGAGATTTCTATCATGGACTTTATCAACACGAGGACATAGCAGAACAAACAAAGAAAAAACACTTATTTGACTGCTAGAATTTATGTAAGACTCATATTCTCCTTATTCTAAAAAATATGATATGAAAGAACGTACAGACAACATTTGTTCTTCACAAATAGAGAAATGTGCAAAAATACAAAGAAATATAATTCTTTTGTCCTCCACACAAAAAAAGATTAAGCATATAGGGGTAAATTCTACTCTCATCCTCACCATTAACCACCATCCCTATTTGATCGTTTACTGTTTGTTATGAAAAATCTACCGGAACACTTACTCTTTGCATGAGTTCTGAAACATTAAAGATGGTCATCATTTACATGCATGTTTATCTCTTTCTCTCTATATATATATACCCTTTATCCTTCCTCCCCCTGGGAGTTCTGCCTTCCCTTTGAAAAGGGCCACCGACAGCACCACCACCACCTTCCCCGGCAAGCTCTCCACCCCTGCACAACAACCTGTAAGCGCTCATAATCAGAATGAGATATTACAGTGAAATCGAATCATCCAACTCCACATTTGTACATCTAATTCGGATGGATTTTTTATATTTTAAAATTCATATTCTAGAAATTTAAAATTGGATAA
The DNA here is from genome assembly GCA_036172225.1 of Cryptocoryne crispatula var. balansae. Classification (NCBI taxonomy): domain Eukaryota; kingdom Viridiplantae; phylum Streptophyta; class Magnoliopsida; order Alismatales; family Araceae; genus Cryptocoryne; species Cryptocoryne crispatula. The sequence continues at coordinate 7,273,262 of CM069929.1, read as the reverse complement.
ATTAAAATATTTTAAATTAAAATGACAAAAATAGAAATAAACTCTTAAGGTGACCAAACGTGCTTATAGTAAAACAATGTTTTCTAGTCATTTTAACTAGAAACGTGTTCTGAATTATCAGAAATTATGAAATACAAATTGCAACTTTAACTAAAGGAATCAAAATCAGAAAGAAATAAGAGTGCCAAATCACCAAAATAAAGGCTGGAATACCTAACGCTTAATACAAGCATACTCAAAAAGAAGTCTTCCACCGAAGGAGACAAGTTAGTCCTATACCTATACTATAACTCCTATGATCCTATCCTTACAGCTTTATATATTTCAAACTGTTTGGTACTACACCGAGGGCCTGAAGATGCTCAATTCTCCAGTTACTTCAGAAGAGTAGAAATGAAGGTAAATTATCAATGTGTTCGCACATATTTTGTGCTGAGGGAGAAATATTATTGTACTGTGCTTTTCCATAAATGTAATATGAAAGAGAACACAACATGCATACCTCTCGTGAGTTCACAATATCCAAGTTCCCCAGAAAGTGATTCAGATATCCTTGCATAGCCACTTTTGCTCTGTCAGAGACAGAATACTGCCTCCCAATTGCCGGACGAATTACGGGCAAAGCAGCACTTGAAGGAACATTTCTGCAGAAATTCAAAAATTCAGAAACATAGTAAATTAAACCAACCAAAGGTTACACTAGAATGATATAATACGGCGTAGCATAGCAAAGCTTAACTACTTCCAGTTAGTAGGAAACAAGTTACAGGTTAGCTCAATGTTCGCCCTGAAAAAAAAAAGACAATGTGGTTGGGATTGAACTCTGAATCAGCAAAGGGTGATCATGATGCGGCTTGGATTAGATCAATAGATATGGTAGAAGCCAAGAAACAGGCTGACTCAGTTCAACTCAGGCCCCGACTAGGATAGGCTACGCGGCCTAAATCAGGCTGGAATTGGACAATTCCTGACAAGTCCAAGCCAGGATTAGTAGGTCCAGGATCAAGATCGGCTGATCCTAACTGATCTCAGCCTAGCAGAGCCAATTGATCATATCAGTTGATTCCACGGATTGCTGAATCCGTTGATCCGGATCGGGATCGGCCGATTCTTGGATCAGATCAGACCCCAACAATATGTGTTGCATGAAGAAAAATAAAATACTTTACGTATGCTGTCAAATATGGTTGTGCATGCTCCAAACGAAAAAATAAAAAGAAAAAAAAAACATATACTGAATCTTTCAACTTTGGCGCCGAGAAGATGATGCGCCAGCATCCCCTCTTGAAGTCCCAACCTACAAAAGAATACATACCACATAGAATATAAAGTTATTCATTGTATTAATTAAAATTAAATAATAAATAATAAAACTTACCGAGGGATGTGATACTTGAGAAAACATTAATCTCTTTAATATTTCTATCTCAGCTTGCTGCTCTTGCAATTGTTTATCACGTTCATTCTCTCGAGTACGCATTGCTTCTAGCTCTGTCTTTGTATTGTGTAGCTCTGTTTTTGTATGTTCTAATTCAGTTGAAAGTTCTTTCACATTGTTATTAGCTAAATTATCTTGAATTCCTTTCCAAGTAGATTGCCTACTCCATCCTATTCCATATCCTCTTACATAACCTCCATGATGTCCATCATATACTTCATCTAAAATAGGACATAGAATTGATGGATCTGAGCTTCCTGTGACATCCTTTTCTACACATCTTTCTGTTAATTTTTCCTAAGATACATTTGAAATCACATAATAAGATAAGAATATATACTAGCATGTAAGAAAAAATAACATACAATTCTATGTATAAATGAACTTACACATATATCACGAGTAAATTCATTTGGATACTCTCCTGTTTTTGTCTGATGAGCCTTCAAGTATGCTCCTAGAGTAGTGTAGTCAGCTCCCAAACTCTCACGCTGCATGCAACCGAGAACAAATAGAATAAAATCATGATTAGAAGGTGTACTAAAATGTAAAAGATAAACAAGTTTTTGTTGTTAAACTTACTTCAGAATGATTATGACGAGCAATAGACTTTCCTCCAAGTGTATGTGTTGCACGATTCTCTCCCCTGTTTCCTTTATTTTTTTGAGCTTCATTTATTTTTCCTTCCTTTCTCCAATACTCTAAAAGAGAATCCCACTCAGCCTGAGTTATTCTCTCATCAGGGGCTATTGAATGTGTTGCTTCTTGATCACCATCCACATAATAATTTCTTTTTAGTCTACTCCTCCAATCTCTTACTTTTGCTTGTAAGGATTGTCTACAATAGTCTAAAACTTTTGACAAATTTGTAGAATTGCCTTGTTCATCAACAAACTCGAAGTTTGCCTTAAAATATTAAAATATTACAATCAACTAATTAAATAAGATGCATATTAAATGAGACAAATGATTACTTACATGTATTTCTTGCATGACATCACTGAAACTTCGATCGCATTGATCATCCCATTCTTTATGTAAGGAAAAATAATTGCCCGACCTTGCATATAACCCTAACATTTGAGCAACTTTCAAACCTTCTTTCCCTACCGGTTGACCATTTATAAATATGCATTTCCACTTTTGTCCTTTAGGTGGTTCAGTTGTCGTCATCTTGATATTACCTCTAGTTCTTTTTGAAGTAGAACTAGAGTTTGGTGCCGACACCATATCTGGTTGATGCAAATTTGCTGTTGATATTTCCCTTTCATTTTCTCTGATTGAATTAATATGAGGTGAGCTAATCTCCTCTCTTGGAACACTACTTGTAGTTGTAGAAGTGCTATGATGTTGAGTGGTGCGTTTTCTTTGAAATATGGAATCTACAATTTAGAAGAAATCATGCTATGTTATAAATTTATGTAGAACATCCAAGCAATATTATATAAGAACACCTTACCTTGAACTCTAAGTACTTCAAGAAGATCTATATGAGATTCATCTGCGAGAACATATACAATTAAATAAAAGGATGACTAAAATTTCTTTGGAATTCAATATATAACTACAGAATGATATCGTAAAATTTTATGAAAATATACAATACAAAGTTAAGGGTGTACTTGTGGTTTGCATCATGGCATCATGATCATGCTCTTTATTTTGTGCTCCTATAAAATTTATCAAACACAATGTAATCAAATAAAAAGAGATAATGATTTGTACACATACAATGCAAGTTTATAAAAATGATATAAAAATTTCATTACCTTGATGTTGTTTATCTGAAGAGTCTGTATTCTTTAACACTAATGATAATGGCCTGAATCTCATTTTTGGAGGCATTTTCTGAAACAAAATGAAAGCATGTAAAACTATAAAATACATTTAGTTATATAACAATGCTCATGACATGAAAGCGAAGATACCATCATAGTTTATTTGCATCTTTCATTCGAGCTTCTTTTAATAATTTTCTTGGAACATATGTACCAACTCCAATTTCATTTACGACCCAAGAAACATTTGTTTGCTCTTCTTCTAAGGTCTCATTTGAAAGTCTTGGCTCCGCATGTTTAAGAGCTATTTCATCTTCAATTTCAACATCCGCCCGCATGTCATAAGTATCTCTTGGCTTCCACCTACAAACAACACTCCACTCTCCATCTATAGGATCCTTTGAGTAAAAAACTTGTTGAGCTTGTGATGAAAAAATGAATGGCTCTTCACTGTACCAAAATTTTGTTGTATTGACAGAAGTTAACTTGAATTTATCTACTTTGATACCAAGCTCATCACTTATGTCATACCAAATACACTTGAAGAGGTATACTGGAGGCAATGTTCCAAAGAAAATCCCTACAATATTTTGCAAACTGCCATAAAAAATTTCTTCATTCTCACCAAGGGTTGCAATGCCACAATTCTGAGTTATACGTGACTTATCCACTGATTGTGTTTCAAATTTATATCCATTCATAAAAAACCCATGATATGAAATAACGTTGAGTTTAGGACCTCGAGCAAGACTTGTAATTTCCTCAGAGATATCAATTTGACACCTTTGTTGGTCTATCTACAAACATAAACCAATCATGTGAGTAATAATTAGCTTAAAATGCTTGATACAATGAGATTATACTTACATGATTTCTGAACCACGTAACAAAAGTATTATGTTGTTCCAGTTGAATTCGTTCATCGTCCCAAGTTGGATGTTGACCTTCTAAGAGATTCTTATGCATTCTACATATGACAAATTAATTAATATAATGAATTAAAAAATGTAATTTATAAATGAAAAAATAAACTTACAGTATATATGGCTCAATTGATTCTGTATTGAATAATAAAAACCTGTGTGCTTGATATGACTGGTGACATATTAATAGGCAACCAGTTCCAATTGGACCATACGCATACCGTGCAGTCTAGTCAACTTAGTCTCCACATTATCTAGGTAGTGTGCACAAAAGATCGTAGCTTCTTCCATAAGAAATCCTTGACAATTGAACCCTCCGGACGACTTCGTTGCGTATATAGTTTTTAAGTGTAAGTAAAAATCTTTCAATTGGATACATCCATCTATATTCCACTGGCCCTGCAAGCTTCGCTTCTGTAGCAAGATGAATAGTTAAATGCACCATAACATTGAAAAATGCTGGAGGAAAGATCTTCTCTAATTTACATAAGATCACTGGAATTGATTGCTCAAGCTTCTTTAAAGTCTCAACATGGACAGATTTAGCAGACAACTCCTTAAAGTACATGCAAAATTCGTTCAAAGCAAGTCCAATCGACTACGGAAGTGTTGTTCTAATTGCCAATGGAAGAAGTTGTTGCATAAGAACATGGCAATCATGACTCTTCATTCCTACAAGCTTATGTTCTGAAATATGTACCAACTGAGAAATATTCGAAGAAAATCCATCAGGCAACTTTAAATCTTTTAAGACTTCTAAGAATCTTTCTTTCTCTTCGTCCGTCATATCATAAGAAGCATGAGGTATTACATACTTCTTTTTAAATCTCTTTGATGGTATTGGATGCAAAGCTTTTCTAATCCCCAAGTTCTGTAAATCAAGACGTGCTTTGATGTTGTTGACTTTTTCCATCATTTTGTAAAATCATGTTGAGGATGTTCGTGCATACATTTTTTTCGACATGCATGAGATCAATGTTATGCCTTACAAGTAATGTTTTCCAATATGGGAGTTCAAAAAAAATACTTTTCTTCTTCCATCCTTTTGGTAAAATTTGTTCATTACCCTTTCTTGGTTGACTTGAATTGTCACAAGCTTTTCCAAATGTGATATTCTCATAACCTTCCCAAGCTCTTAGTATATCTTCTCCTGAAAAAGAAGTTGGTGCTAACTCATATTCAACTTTGCCATCAAATGATTTTTTATCATCTCTCCAAATGTGACCTAAAGGTAAGAAACGCCGATGTCTCATATACACACATTTACGACTGTACGGAAGATAAATTGAGCCATGCTGAGTATGACAACTTGGACATGCCATGTATCCCTTTGTACTCCAACCTGATAACATAGAATATGCTGGAAAATCATTGATAGTCCACAAGATAGCTGCACGCATCATGAAATTTTCCTTTTTATCTGCATCATATGTTTGCACACCATGTTCCCACAACAACTTGAGTTCATCAATTAATGGTTGAAGATAGACATCGATGTCATTACCAGGAGATTTTGGACCATCTATGAGAAGACTCATCATAAAAAATGATTGTTTCATAGCCAACCATGGAGGCAAATTGTATGCTATTAAGATCACAGGCCATGTGCTATGACTACTACCTGTTGAAATCTTAAATGGGCTAAACCCATCGCTTGCTAGTCCAAGTCTGACATTACGAGGCTCCATGCTAAAAGTTGAATGTTTGAGATCAAAATCCTTCCAAGCTTCAGAATCCCTAGGATGACTCATTTTTCCATCATCATCTATGAGTGGATTATGATGCCAACTCATAAAACCACCGTCTGCTAGACATATATAGTCGTTGAAGTCTTGGAATCAAAGGAAAATGGCGAAGCACCTTCTTCGGAACATTATTCTTTCCACTTCTACTTTTTTTCCATCTAGACATACCACAAATCGGGCAATTGTCTAAATCTTTATATGCTTTCCAAAATAACACACAATCATTTGGGCATGCATGTATCTTATTGCAGCTTAACCCTAATTCAGACATAATTTTTTTGGATTGATACCAACTATTTGGCAATGTGTTTTCTTCAGGCAAAACATCTTTAATCAAAGCTAAAATGTCTGAGAATGCCTTGTTGGTCAGTTTATGCAAACATTTAAGCTGAAACATGTGTACAAGAAAAGAAAATTTGGAGTACTTGGTGCATCCTGTGTATAGTGGCTTCTTAGCTTCTTGCATAAGTTCATCAAATCTTTTTGCCTCAGAATTTTCTGCAGAATGAGAGACTGATTGATGTAGGAAAGTATCATTCAATAATCCTTCTATATCATCAGCTGAAGTAACATTTGTGTTTGTCTCCATACGAGGCCGCTTACGAGATTCTCCATGAAAACTCCAAATTGTATAGTTTGTCACAAATCCCTCTTTAACAATGTGAAGATGAACTGTATCCTTCTCATAATGATATCTATTTTGACACTTTGAACATGGGCAACGAATAACTGATAAGTCACTGGTGTTCGAATTTTTAATTGCAAAGTCCATGAAATAGTTGACCCCGTTCAAGAAAGATGTGTTTACACGTTCATGCCTTGTTTTATACATATACATCCAACTCTTATCACTCATAAAGTTTTCTTCCATCTAGAAAAAGAAAAGATATTAGTATAACAATAATAATATGTTGGGATTTCAGTGAATTATTTTCAGATTTCTGCAAAGTTGGCAGATTCTGTTCGGTGCGCTCATTTTCTGATTTAGATTACAAGTTCCAGATTTAAGTGATCTGATTTTGAATTTCAGACTTGACAGACGTTAGATTTCAAATTCTGCGGATTCTTAAATTTTTCCAGATTCTGGATTCTGCAATTTTACAGGCATCGGCTAGCTATCTTAAAGTTTGTTCAGATTTCAGATTTACAAGTTGGCTTAGATTTCAGATTTTGGAGTTCAGATTCTGCATTTCCCATTTTCAGATTTGGAGTTTCCAGATTTATTTCAAATCTCGGACCTCAGTTGCAATGTTCAGATTTTTAGGTTTCTTACAAATTCTGCACATTGCAGACTTCTTCTCCTTAATTTTTGATTTTTTTTTTTTGCTGCAGGAGTCTCAAACTTCCAGATTTCTCTTATTTACAGACTTCAGATTGCTGATTTCAAATTTTATATTTTAAATTCTGCACTTTTCAAAGATTTTCAGATTGCAGGTTTTTAAATGGGTTCGGCACAAATTGAGACTTCAGATTTTATGGTGCATTCAGATTTTTAAGTCTTGTTTCCGGATGTTTCAATTGCAGATTTTATGTTTCAATTACTTCTTCTCAAGCCCTGTATAAATGTTATTAGATAGGTGCCAACGTTTTAGTGTTACCGAATTTATATTAATTCATAGGAGAACTGTCCTAAAACAGAATTATTAAAAAACAATATCAAAGACGTCATGCATAGATGAAGCACCCAAAAGCATAGTGATTTCACCTCTTGTGCTAACAATTGAAACTGAGCAAGGTACAAAAGCATTAGCTTCTGATTTGTGTGGCAACAAATTAATTGAGGCATTAAAAGTTTCATGCTCTCTTGAAACTTCTTCAGAAGTCATGGTCTGTCAACCAAGTGTTTCTGGCAACCTTGACTTTGACTTAAATTAAGGTCTTTCTGTTGGTGAGGGTAAGGTAGCAGAAGCTGTCATATCATGTCTGCCGGGACGTTCATCAGAGATATATCTGCCAAATATGTCACCTTTTACTCTTTCCTCTTTGCCTAATAGTTTGCCTTCTCATATAACAGTTGCATCCCCCGCTAAAGGACCTTTTATTCCCCCTGAGACTCTACTAAGGAGCAAGGGAGAACGTGGATGGAAAGGATCAGCTGCCACTAGTGCCTTTCGTCTGCGAGAACCTCGCGAGTTCCGGATATGATGCTTGGTGCATCGGATGCTGCTTCTAGTAAACAATGTCATCTTCCACTTAGTATTGATCTTAATGTGCCTGATGACCCTCTTGAGAAAGAAGTTGATGCTAGTGGGAAACTAGAGCCAAGATGAAATCTGGCATATGGAAAAGGTGCAGCAGGTGAAAAGGTCACAGTGGGAGAAGATGATAGCACAGGACCTCTGCAGTGTGAACCTGGAGCAGCAACGACGGGGTAGGGCTGATCTCTTCTATCTGGCAAGAAGGACTAAAGTGCAACAGCCGGATAGGGGTTGCAGGGAGGAAACCATGAAGACAAAATCCCTGTCACATTAGGATTATTTCTGAACATTGGCAAAGGCACATTACTTCCTTTCGAGTATCGGTCTAGGGAGATATGCTCTGCACCTATTCCATCAATGCCAGGGCCATTCAAGTCGAAGTGTCTAATCACACTTGCCTCAATTCTCAGACTGGTACTTGCTAAAAGTTGTCCTGTTTCTGTGCTTCCATCTGATCTGTTTAAATCAACATCCAGACCTCCAGAGCTTCTTTATAGGGCATCACTGCTACAAAGAACCTCAGATTTTATTTCCTAAAGGCTGAGCAGAAGAATAATCTGCAATATCCTCTGATGAAATTTATCTTTGCAAATAAAATTAGCGAAGATAAGCATATAATATATTTGGACTATATATTGATTTTAAACTTGATTTGGGTTTTAGACAGTTTGTTTATGGACTGATTTTAATGGGATTTGGGCTTAACCTATGGACTACGGTTTTGCTGGAATGGGTTTAACTTGAGAAATTTCAATATATTGGATTTGGTTTGATTTGAGTTTGTTTCATTGAATTTGTTAGAATTAAGTTGAATTTGTTTGATTTGGAGAATTCAGTTTGAAGTGGGTTGATTGATTTGAGTTAAAATATTTGTTTTAATTTGTTTTGAGCTTTGATTTAAGAAGTTGATTTGGATTGAGTGAAATTTATTCAAAGTCAGATTCGGCTTCAAATGAAGTTTGTTTGAATTAGTTTTATTTGAGCTTAATTTAAGAGTTGGATTTGAATTGAATTTGGTTGGTGTTTGCAAATTTCAGATTTTTTTTTACTTAGAATTCTGCAGATCTACAGGTTTATCTTGACTGAGTTTAATTTGAATACGTTGGGATTTCAGTGAATTATTTTCAGATTTCTGCAAAGTTGGCAGATTCTGTTCGGTGCGTTCATTTTCTGATTTAGATTACAAGTTCCAGATTTAAGTGATCTGATTTTGAATTTCAGACTTGACAGACGTTAGATTTCAAATTCTGCAGATTCTTAAATTTTTCCAGATTCTGGATTCTGCAATTTTACAGGCATCGGCTAGCTATCTTAAAGTTTGTTCAGATTTCAGATTTACAAGTTGGCTTAGATTTCAGATTTTGGAGTTCAGATTCTGCATTTCCCATTTTCAGATTTGGAGTTTCCAGATTTATTTCAAATCTCGGACCTCAGTTTCAAAATTCAGATTTTTAGGTTTCTTACAAATTCTGCACATTGCAGACTTCTTCTCCTTAATTTTTGAATTTTTTTTTTGCTGCAGGAGTCTCAAACTTCCAGATTTCTCTTATTTACAGACTAAAGATTGCTGATTTCAAATTTTTTATTTTAAATTCTGCACTTTTCAAAGATTTTCAGATTGCAGGTTTTTAAATGGGTTCGGCACAAATTCAGACTTCAGATTTTATGGTGCATTCAGCTTTTTAAGTCTTGTTTCCAGATGTTTCAATTGCAGATTTTATGTTTCAATTACTTCTTCTCAAGCCCTGTATAAATGTTATTAGATAGGTGCCAACGTTTTAGTGTTACCGAATTTATATTTATTCATAGGAGAACTGTCCTAAAACAAAATTATTAAAAAACAATATCAAAGACGTCATGCATAGATGTTAACGCATTATATAATTTATATTTGTTCATCCTAAGATAAGAGAACTGTCCTAAAACAAAGTTCTTAAAAATCAACACTATTGACGGCATGCATGGTTGCTAAAGCATGATAGAATCTATATTTGTTCATCATAAGTTATAAGAATTGTCCTAAAATAGAGTTCTAGAAATTCAACCCATACTATTGACGGCAAATAGTTGCTAATGCGTGATAAATATAAATAAGAAGATATGTGAATTTAAAATGAGAATAAGAGTCCAGCTGATGATGTTTACTTGAACAGAGCAATGAGCAGAGCAATGAGCAACAAAGGGGGGACCGGGTGTGTTTGGCGCCTCAACCTGCTCCCGTGCGGATTCAGCCGATCGGTGAGGACGCGCGCACGTTATTCCGATTCGCGGCGGCGCAGCATCAAATGGTCGACGACGAGATGAGCCCTGCCGCACTTCGGCCGGCGGCGTCCTGTATAGCAGCTGCGCCCGGGGGAGAAGCGCGCGTTGCCGACGGACACCAGCGGCTGCCGGGGTTTGGAGCGCCCAGGGGAGAAGCGCAACGCCGACGGAGACACCAGCGGCTAGCGGGGACGTTTTGAGCTCCCGAAGGGCGAAGCGCGCGTTGCGATCGATGCCGACGGACACCAGCGGCTGGCGGGGTTTGGATCGCCCGGTGCAGACGCGTTGCGACCGCCTCGGTGCCTGCTGCACCAGCGGCTCAAGGGAGGCAAGACATTGGCTCTGTACGAGACAGAGCCGTACAGAGTGCGGGAAGCTTTGCCGTCGAAGCGTACTGGATGGGGGTAGTTGGGGGCGCTGCCCGACTTCACCGCGTCAGGGAGACCTTGCGAGACGGAGCCCTGGATGACGGAGACCTTGCGATCGAGGCGAGCGGACGATTTGGAGGAGGAGAGCGGATCCCGATTCGTATGGGAGAGTTGCGCGCGGTTACGCCCGTCGCCTATTTGCTCGGGAACGTGTTATGTTGCCCGACGGTATATACCGTCGTTTACCCTCCAGCATACCCGACGGTTAATCCGGTTCCGTGGTGTTTTCTGCACTTTGCGGCAGTGACTGTAGATCTGATGTATATATATGTTTACAGAAAACTGTTCTTACACACCGATCTGATGGATATACAAACATGTGCAGGGGATCTCCCATCTCTCTCTCTCTCTCGATCGTTTAGATGAAACATCGAGTGAAGAATACGAAAATTTATGCCCTATTTGGTAACACTATTAGGTACCTCTGTCACTATCAATTTTAAAATTGGTATTAATAGAAATCATTAAGATGTGTTTGGTTAATTGTATCAATTTTAAAATTTGTAGTGTAAACAAAGTATATTATGTAATACAAGTGACAACTTGTATTACTTTTGATATTGATACTCCAACGTTTGAAAATATTAATATCAATATTGATATAGTACCAAAAATGAAACTCTAACCAAACGGGGCATTAGGTATTGAGGTGGCATTGCTTAATAAACATGGAATACTCCTAAAAGAGGCATTCGGATGAGAGCCCAAAGTCTAACTTACTCTGATACCATATATGGACATTGAGGTAATCAGAATCGGTTTAATATATATAAGAATACTCCATACGTAACGTGGAACGAAGTCACTTAAATTAAACAACGTCCTAATATATATAATGGAGAGTTGGGATGATTATTGGGGGGGGGGATATTGGAACAGATATTAGGGTATCGTGTAAAGTAAGTGAAGATGGAGTAAAGATACGTACGTAGATCTGATCTGTTCAATTGGAGAGAAGTAAAGAAAGGATGGTATCAAACTTCGCTCTTGTGTATATAGCACATACGATGCAGCCAAGAGAAGCTGATAATCTCTCTCTCTCGCCCATGCCGACATGTTCACGCCGCCGGCCGGCCGACGTTCAGAGCCCCACCGACGGCCGCAGATTGAAGTTTTCTTTTAGTTTTAAGTAACACGATTTTAAAATTAAAAAATAATATTTACAAGGTTAACACACTAAATTTTTATTGAAAGAGTAATGAGCACACTAGTTTGATTAAAAAAATTGGATTACTCAATACTTTTGACGTAAAACGAGACCTTAAAAATCAGTTAAACGAATTTAGATTAATAACAATGCTCCTAGGTGCTAGTCCATGGGTTCTGTTTTTTCTTATTATTATTCGGTTTGATCGATTATGGCTCTATTCCAATATTAACATCATGTCGAATGAACGAAGTCGAACACAAAACAAAATTTGATTCATTAAACGAGTCTGTCTTGAAAAGAGTACCCTTACTCAACCGGTGAGTAACCAAATTAAATATTGAATTGAATATTTGTTTTGAAATTTTAAAATCGTGGTTATGGGTCGTTGTCAATTGATATATAAAATAAACCTGAAAAAAATTGAACTGAATTTAGACGTAGGTCGAGTTTCGTAAACTTTAGTTCGGTTACCATTGAAACTCGAGTTAAGTTCAGCGTAACCAAATTTTTACCAATAACAATGGAACCAATAGTGGACTGAGACGATCCGAACTCTAAAAACACTGGAACCAACCAATCTGAACTCGCCCCCAACCATGCAGAGCCCGGATGCTTATACTACTTGGTACGTTGCAGGTCCAGGAACTCTAAACCCTAATCTAATAAGAGACGGCTCACGGAAAGGAGCCGCAGAGACTTCCGTCTGCGTGCATGCATGCCCACCTGGCTTTGCAGTTGCAGATATCTTCTTCTTCGTCGTCGTCGTCGTGGTGAAGAAGTACACAGTAATACAGGGGCGACTGACGGGCGCACCTTTACGGCCCCTCCTCGTCAACGTGACAATTAACACGCAGAGGTAGGGCGGTGAAAAGGAGGGAGGGGGGGAGGAGGTCGCCGGGGTCCGACGAGCGCCGAGCAACGACGAATCTCCGGTCCCTTGGAACACACACACGCCACATGGGTAGGGACGGCGCGCGGAGGAGGACGGCGACGGGGCGGCGGCGGAGGGCCCCGCCCTCCCCCGGAGGCTTCTCGATCGCCGGCCGCCGCCGACGCCGCCGACGCACAGCAACGGCAGGCGGCAACCGCGAGTTAGACTGGCTTCTGATCAAAATTATTATTATTATTATTATTATTATTATTATTATTATTATTATTATTATTATTATTATTATTATTATTTCAAACACGATAGTTTTACATCAACATATATATATATAACAAACGGGGCTGTCAAAATGGAACAATAACAGAATATTAATTAAAATCAAATAAACAAGCCTTTGTCCCAAAAAAAAGTTCGGATCACCTCAGAGAACTTCCTGAGAGAGTTTCTCGAGACCTCTCACATTTAGGTATTAAATACATAACAAGATATGATTTTAATACAAGATAAAGATGGGTATTTAATACTCAAATGTGAGGCGCCTCGGGGGACTCCCTCAAGAGGCCCCCTGAGATAACCCGAACTCTTAAAAAAAACTCCGATACATTGAAATCAACGGGGGGCAAGCTCTGCACACTTTTCGAAACAGTTGGTGTCGGGCATTGATTAAATTGGACTCAAGCTAGATTGAGAAGATAGACAGACAAGAGTCCGGGTTCCCTTTACCGGCGCTCAAAACTCTCTCTACTTAGACACAAAAAATCTTGATGAGATTCATGATTTTTTAATTCGTGAGATCTACACAACAAGATAAGTCACGTAGACTTTTTGTGTTATGGTACAGCAAATTTCCTCCAGTGTCCTTAGAGACAACCTTGACTCAACAAACAAACAACATAATTTAGATATATGACATAGTATAATTAATTCACATTTGAGTGTGGGTTCCGTCGGGTGAGCGTATGAGAGAACACCATTCATCGAGACATAAAAAAAATACAGGATCCACCATGATCATTTGTTTTATTCACGTAAAAACATTTTTAAAAAATTTAAGGTCTAGATCCGCATTCAAGTATGGAAATATATAAACCACATGGGAGTGACTTAATCCACTCCTGATCCATGCTTCATCGTTTCATTACTTGCTTCTGATCAAATGGATTTCGAAGGAAGAAACGGAAGAGTTTCTATGATTGGCCTCGGAGTAACTAGTTTCAAGGTAGACAAGGTCGGGAGTCGGGAGCAAGTCGTTTGAGTCCAAATCGTCCTGAGTCAGGACCAGGTCAAGACTTGAGTTGGCCTGGGTTGAACTAAAAAATAATTTAAAAACATCTATAAGGTGGGGTCTCGGAGTTGAGGTCGACTCAGTTAACCCAAAAGTTGATCGGAATAAGATATAATAGGGTGTTCGGATATTTTTTATTTAATAATTATAATTTTGAAAATTATTGTAAGTTACACCGTGATACAAAACTTAAAATCTAAAGAATACTTAAAAGGCTCGTTTGGCACAAATAGCACTATTTTTTAGAATTATCCGAAGGTGTTTGGTAACCCTTGGAGATTAAGAAGGGTAACGTTTTGGCGTTCCTATGTCTTCTTAAAATCAAAACAAGGCAGTAATCGTTTTCACTTTGAGAGAGATAAACAAAAGAAAACCAACTCTTTTGAGGTTAGCAAAACGTGGCCAAACACTTGCCTACGCATCTTTCTCTTCTTCTTCTTTTTATTTTAAGATAGAAGTTAATGAAAAAACTGTATCGAAACACCTTATTAATTTTTAGCAAGGAAATTGCTTGAGTCGCAGCCAACATGTTATTAGTGCGGATCCAGGATAGCCAAAATAAATTGACATGTGACTACTTTAGACCCTATTTGATAACATTATTGAAAATCTCTCACTATAAATTTTAAAATCGATATTAATAACAATCATAAAGGACGTTCGATTGATAATATCAAGTTTGAAATTTATAATGCAAACAAAAAATTTATTCTTATATCAATGTTACTTCAATCATAAAGGACGTTCGATTGATAATATCAAGTTTGAAATTTATAATGCAAACAAAAAATTTATTCTTATATCAATGATACTTCAACCTCAAGAAATATCAATATCAATATTAATACGATATCATTTGTAATACTCTAACTAATGACTTAATTGCTTAGAGTATAAAAAATGATACTGTATTAGTGTTGATATCGATATTTCTAGAGGTTAGCAGAATGAATATCAAAATTTATACAAGTTGACACTTTATTACATTACATACTTTATTTGCACCATAAATTTCAAAATTGATATTATTAGTCAAATACTTCTAGCTGATTACCATCAATATTAATTTTGAGATTAATAATGATAAAAGTGTTTGATAGTGTTACCAAATAAAACCTAAACAAACTCTTGATGACATGTTTAGTAACTATATCAAGAGAGAATATCAATATCGGTTTTGATATTGATACAAGTAAAGATGAGAAATTTGTGTTAAAATATTAATATTACTTTTAAATTTTACAATACAAACACTTACCAAAATCAATACAAGCCTAGACATGTATTAAAAATAATATTTGTACTCCTATCGGTCGAAACCCCATAAGGTATCTCCTCTCCCCTGTCAAATCCCTAACTCTGTGGCCTCTCTACGATGTCTCTTCTATCCCCTATTGAAGCCCTAACTCTACGACCTCTTCTCTCCCTCGTCAAAGCCCTAGCTTTGCAATCTCTCATCAGCATTGACCTACCATAGAAGCTCATGATCGAGTCTATACTTAGCAAAGCTCTGCAACAAACGCTCTTGATTCCGTCGAAGCTCTTGTAGCCAAAGCTACCACCCTGCTGCTGCCAAATTGAAGTGCATCATCCACCGCAACATCAAGCCTTCAAACATGTTGATTAACTCCTCGTGCTAGGTCAAGATCATCGACTTTGGAGTCTCTCAAATCTTGGCGCAGACCATGGACTCTTGCATCTCTTTGTCAAAAGACTCGGAACCATCGCCTACACGAGCCCCGAGCACATCAACACCGACCTCATCCTCAACAACCACGATGGCTACCTCGGCAACATCTGGAGATTTGGCCTCAACATCCTGGAGGTTTACCTGGGCAAATTTCCCACTGGTAAGAGTATCGATCTTTAAGACAATTGAGCTAGTCTAATGAGCTCTATTTGATTCTCTAACCCACCCTCAACGCCACTGACTGCCTCCCCCAAGTTTCGTAGCTTCATCACTTCCTGCCTGCAAAAGGATCCTTCATGGAGGCTCACCACCATGCAACCTCTCAAGCACCCCTTCATCATCGGCATCTAGATATCCCCTTCACCCCATCCTCCTCCAAACTTTTCTTGGTCGAACGAGTGAAAACCCTAGAGTTGAGCGAAATAATTCATCATAATATTAATGACTAGTGTGCCTAGAGTTACAAAGATAGACAAGATGTGAATAATATCAATATTTAATATCTAACGTCAATGTAATTAATAGACCGTAAAATTTTATACATTGTGCAGTTATGTTTATTCTCTACCAATGAAGATTAAATTGTTTCCTACTAAAATGTGTTAGTAAAAGCATTTATAGCTAGATTGATGTTGGCTATATGATCTTGCAAAAGTATGAATAAAAATATCAACAATACAGGTGATCTTCTTCCTTCAATTGGATGGAACTATGCTTCAAGGTCATTGCCTTTTTCACATTATATAAGTAGAATCCTTTATTTCAAACTATGGTTTATAAGAAAAAAATAACAATAACTTCAATATAGTAATTAGACATTTCAAGTTATTTCAATTTTATTATTTAAATTAAAAGTAATAATAATTCTTTTTACTCTGATGAGCCGAAATAACTAATAATAATTTCAATATAGTAATACCAAACACCTAATTTCATTTTTGATATTGATATTTCATCATCTTAAAATATCAATATCAAAATGATACTCTATCCAAACAAGTCATAAATCATGTTTGATAACATTATAAAACATTTTTATCATTATAAATTTTAATAGTGATACTTCAATTCTCCGAGATATCATTATCAATAATAATATAATAACATTACTCTAACCAAACAAGCCATTAAGAAAAATCAAGGTAGTTTATTTTCAAAATTGCTTCACTGTAGGGACCATCCGCAAATATTGTCCAACATCAACGATTGGCGGCTGCATTCCAACATATACGCACGGGTTTGTTTACGCCAATACGCCATATTTGTTTAGAATATCAAAATTGACAAAAACGAAGATCAATTTTGACATTAGCACTTGTAAAGATTAAAATATCGATATCAAAATCGATTATAAATAAGTTGACGCTTATAATATTACCATAACATATTTTAGCTGTACTAAAAATTTTAAAATTGATATTACCAACCAAGTATCTCTTGATGATATACATCAAAAATAATTTTAAAATTAGTAATGATAGATTTCAAAATTAATAATGATAGAGATAGTAGAACCTCAGAAATTCAAATATTCCTGTGGTATATAATCAGAGACGGACTGATGCAACATGGCTTTACATCTTCGGATTCAGACCGACGATCCAACAAGTTAACAAGTATTTCTACTTGAATCCACAGCACAGAACACAGCATCGTAGACAGGTGGGACCGCAGAAGTTGGCGGGGGCAGCTGAACCAAACATAATCGGATCAGTGGAGCATAGTGTCGACCGGCCCAATTACGACCTCAAGCTCAATTTACCGTGCAACCAAACATTGGTCATTTTTTAGTTGCGTTGCTAGCAACTTATTTGCTTAATTATGTTGTTAACCTTTTTTAAGTGTTTTTTTCTTATAAGTTATCTTCAATATATCATCTTCTTTTTTGAAAAACTTCAATACGTCTTCTTCAGTTATGACACTTAAATGACCTATTCAACCCAAAACAACCTGACTTAGTGTTTTTATTTTTAAGTGTTTATGTACATGACAAAAAAAATTTCTCCACACGGAAGAGCTCAATTTCGTATATACTTACAAACGTTGGAACGAACAAAAAGAGTTTCAAAACGGCAAAAAGACATTGTCCAGAAACAAAATTCTAAACCAACAAAATATTCAGTTCACATGTGCGAGCCAAGACAACACTGTCCAAAATCTTCTTAGGAAGAAGTTTTTGATAATAGTACATTGTCATTGAAGCTATTTAAATTATATCAATGTATATATATAACTTTTAATATTTAATTATTATTGTTATATTTAATTATTATTGTTATAAATAGGTGACTTAATACACGTAATAAAGACAAATCCCAAGTCATTTGCTGGTACCACCCGATACACGGGCCAAAGTTCAAAAACTGAGAGCAAACATGGAAGTGAGAGATGATCAAACACACAAGAAGACATTCACGATCTCTCATGGGATGACAACCTAGTTGTAGGTTCCATGGATCCCATTATCACACGTCAACGACAAAAATAAATATCCATCCGACAACAATGAAAAGTTTGCAGATATGCAAAGAGGTTGGACAGGAGACATTAAGATAATTCTTCCATAATAACATACTGACAAATGCTGCAAAGATGTCATAAAATGAGTCCATGATTAACACTATAGTCGATATCGGTACGAAAGTATCGGGACCGACTCCAAATGAGATATACAACATTTATCTTTCAATAGAGGTAGGAGATATTAAACAATATGTCAACTCATTTTAATGTATTTGGCAAGAGACAATGATCAACCTCCTGTATAGTGTCGAGCAGAAACCGTCTTTTGAAAGTTTATAGACATGTTCGGACATGTAAAGAATGAAAACTATATCTTTGAATTAATTGATGATGATGTTGAAAATATAAGACATGATAGAGTAATCTAAATAGTAACGGACAATGCAACTATATATAAAACAAATAGACAAATGTTGATGGTAAAAATGTCACATTTATATTGGGCACCATACTCTACCTATTTCTTAGATTTTATATTAGATGATATATGTAAAGATTCTAAAATTGACACAGTAGTTAAGGCAACCCAATTCATATCGTCTTTCGTGTGCAACTATAATTTTATTCATAACCCCATAAGGAAGCATACGAAGGGTCGACATCTAAAAAATATAATGAGAAGTGAACTAGCTAGCCCGACCCAATCATGACCCTTCTTACCATGATCTCAGGCTTATATGGGCTGCCACATGATGTAAAATGAATCATGATTATGTTCTCTTTCCCTTCGTCTCTCTCGCATGATTTCTCTTCCCTGACACCACCACAAAGATCCCGACGGATCAAAAGAACCCCAATGTCGGGACACGCCACCTCCTTCTTGTTCGATAAGTCCACCACCAGTGCTTGGCCGGTTATCTTCCCCGCCTCGGTAAACAACAACTAGCTTCTACTTTCACCCTCGAGAAAGGCTCAATTACGATTCTTGCTTTTTGTTTTTATTGCCAACTCAGTCACCATCTTCTTCTCATTGAGCCAACTAAACCCCAATAGTCCTCATGCTCAACACAACCTCCAACCACCTCTCAAAGCATTCACTGTTTCCTTGCAACTTTGCATCCGGTTCCAACTGGATTCATCTGAGAATGTTGTCTTCTCCCAATCCCGCACCATCACATAGCTACCATTACAAAGCACCCTCTATCATCGTCTCCCGACCACCCCTGCGCCGCACCTTCGTCTACCTTGTGAAGTCCCCCGTGATGGGAAGATTGATCAACCCCATCATTGGATGCCCCTTCTATTCCAGGCAACCAAATCACAGCTTGCTCACTAAACCCTCCTACCGACAACCCCAAACCTCACTTCCCTTTGTCTTCCACCTTCTCCATGCCATTATACCATCCGAGGTGATAGAACCGTCCACCACCCTCCTTGCCATCACATAAGTCATCCCCTGTTCACTATTGTTGGATGGCAAGGACGAATGAGAAGAGAGAGAAGTCAAAGACGAAGGAGAAGGGGTCACACGGATCCATTCTCTGCTCACTTGTGCCCTGCCAATTGAGAAAGATCGATGAGCGGTGGTGGCGACAACGACGCGAAAGGTATAGCTCTCCTTCCCCTTTATCAGCTCTAGCAGCCTATTCACACGCCTTCAACACCAACACATCATGCCACATTCCCCCAGCCGGGGTCCACGGGAAGAGGACATGTCATCCCCCCCCCGGAATCTTCACTTCAGGTTCGAGCCATCTTCAGTGGGCTTCCAGCGGCCACAAACCTTCACAGGGCATCTCCTGCACAAAACCTGTCCAGGGTCGAGCCATCTTCAGTGGGCCTGACCGGTGCATCTTCAGTTGCCCATAGCCCAAAGCTCCATGATCGAGAGCCGTGCGAACCAATAGGTTTGGATCTGATTCAGTTCTGTCAGCATTAGTGCAAGGTTCTGGCAGTCTATTTGGCACTTTAGATCATCTTTACATGTACTCGTGGCATCTTCGGTTTGGTCCCGCATCACACATCATGAAGCATTGATAGTCCTTGCACAACATCCGTTTCCGATTTCATCACAGGCCCTTTATTTAGAATGCAGTGGATCAATAAACAAGAAGAGATGTCAATTTTGTGCCACCTTTGCAGAAGAGTGGGGCCATTTACTATTAAGGAGCGGAATCATTGGAGTAATATGGTAAATTTGTACGAAGTTATTTCACTTCCAGCTAGACAAAATTTCAGATGTCAAGTCAGAGGTTCACAGGTGGCCTCAAATAAACCTATTCAGATGCCTTGCCAACCATGGGAAGCTCTTCTCCCGCCAATTCTTAGGGCTATCTTGAATATTAGAACATGGAATGCTGAGTCGGGTCAGCCAACCAACCATGACACATTCAGTTTTGGGCCCAACTGCTCCAGTCGTGACCCCATTTGGTCAGCTAGGTTGGCCAACCCACCCGACCACTGGCAACCATATTTGTAGAATCAGTTGATTCTTAGATCAAATCAGCTATTGCTGATCCAATTCTCGACCGGACTACTAATTCGAAGAAAAGATCCAACAGAATCAGCCTGTTTGGTCCGAATCAAGGCTGGAATCAACCCACTCAGTTGATTCCGGGGGTTGATTCTGGATCAATTCCGGCAATACGACGGCCCTATGCCGCCACGGAGGTCTTCCCCCCTCTATCGAGCATGGAAGAAGGGGCCAGTTGCCATATCAAATATGGGGTTTAGGCGGATCCAGTGAGCGGGGCTACCTGGTCCCGGTAGCCCCATCTTCCCCGCCCATTAGGGCAGGGAAGACGCCGCGGCGGCCATAGGGCCACTGTGGCACTGTCTTAAGGTAGTTTTGGGACCGATTTTGGCACCAAACAGCCTAGATCAGGTCAGAACCAATCTAAGACCTTAAAATATTTTTGTTTTTTTATGGTTTTTAAGGACCAATTCAGATTAGTCTTTTTTTCAGAAAATTGGCCCAAATTGATCCAATCAAAATCATATCAGACCAGGCCGATCTAATGACCGGTTCTAATCCGGCAATCCATGCTGGCAACTTTGGTCATTGCAGCCTAGCCATTGGGGGCACCTCTTGGGGACATATATGACCCATTGACCCCCCCAGGGGTCTTCCCACCCCATTTTTTCTCTCATTTGAAAAATTCTCTCCAGCATTCTAAAGTTCTTGATTTCACATGGCATTCTAAGATTCTAAACAATATTTTTTTAATTCATTGTTTTACCAACTGTTCTATGTTAAGGTATATTTTATTTATTTATTGTAATATCAAATTTTATTCAAAATATCTTCTCTAAGTCTTGACACCCAAACCACTTGTGCAAGTCGAAGTGATGGTTTGACTTCATTGCAATTTGATAGAATTGGCCCAAAGAAACGTGCAAAATATTATGAGAAAGTTATGTACGGTGGAGTTTTCCCGTTGAAGTGCCACCTCGTCAAAATGAAAGAAAATGTCTCTCCACGCACATAGACTCCACCCAAGAAAAGAACAAAATTTCGTACTTAAGATCCTACTGAACAAGCAAAGTAAGTAACTACACAACACAAGTATATCATTTGGGAAGAGATTTCCAAGCCTTCTAACTTTGAAGTTCACATTTATGTAACTGGACAAGAGCACCTAACAAGTGAAAGATTTTAATGATGGCATATTTAGTTTAATTATTAATTAAATTCATCAATATCAAATTCTCTTTATCTTTTAATAGTTATTCTTTTGAATAGACAATTTTCTAAGCCATAGCAATAAGCCACAAATCTATTTAAGAACGAAGATATGTATCGTCATACCAATAGATACATACGTCAACATTTTGCAAAGGGGTGGATCTACCAACGAAGCTAAACAAGAGATCCATGTTCGCACAAACGACAACAACCCAGGGTAGGTCCCATGGATCCTTAGGCCACCGACTTAGACATAGACAAACAACTATCATAATGACAATTAAGAATCTGAAGTTGTGTAATAAGAAATTTGGTCAGGCCACTTCTCGAGGATTGTTTACACTATCATATTAGCCAACATCGAAAAAGAGTTGTATTATGATAACATGATTGACACTATTGTAGATGTCGATAAGTGAATCCCTAGACTGTCTCAAAAGAAAATTTACAACACTTATTTACTTATGGAAGTAAAAGACATCAAGAAGTATGCCAAGACATTTGATTTGGGATGAAAAAAGATGCACCATACCGAGGGAAGGATGGACATGTATGCTAAGAGATTCTTTCAAATTTATTATTTACTTAAACATTGTTAGATATTTTCCAAACTACTATATGGTGCCTTTTTAAAAAGTATTACTAGAAAGACAATGATCAACTTTTAAATGCACTATCAAGCCGAAACCATCTTCTAGAAGTAGGTGGATACATCAAGTAAGGTAAAAAATGTGTACTTATATAAATTGATTGACAATATTATAGATGAGATAGAAGAAGATCAAGTTGTTGAAGTAGTAACAAACAATGCAATTGTCTACAAAATAGTTGAACAATTGTTGATCATCAAGAAACCACACTTATACCAGATACCATGTTCTGCCCATTCACTAAATTTGATGTTAAAAGATATATGTAAAGATCATCATATTGACCAGATAGTAAAGATGGCACAATGCATAACATTCTTTATCAATAACTACAGTGCTATCTTAAACATGACGAGGGAGCATTACAAAGAATCAAGAGCTCTTATTGTCAGGTGCAACAAGATTTGCATCTCACTGATATCTCTTGATAGCCTAATGCATCAGAGATGTCCTCTGCTGCAAATATTCATTTGACCTAGGTGGTCAAACCAGATTAATGAATGGGAGAGTGAGGATTTCTAGAGAGTTTTAAAAAAGACCCTCTATAATGCAACTAATAGTAAAGGTGCTCAAAATGGTTGACAGGAAAAGAAAGCATGTATGATGTATCTATGCGATGCAAATGAGAAAATTTCGAAGAAAGTGACAGACTTCACAAAATGGTGGGATTGCATTGATTGTCAATAAGATTGAACCTTGCATCATCCTCTACAGGCAAGTAATGTTTATTGTCATTAAGTTATTAGCTCTTAATATGCATATTGAATTATTTAATTAAAAGCAAAGCATTTTGTGTAGGTTACTTCTTCAATCCAAGATATATGTTTATAGCTCCACCTTCAATGCATTTTACGATATTTTAGGCAGTGTGCAAGTAGAAATCCGTAAATGCTTGAAAACTATTATCATTCAATTATAATATGCAATAACTTGCATGGCTATACACTAAGATCAATGCACTTTGAGACCCTTAGAGCCCAAAACGTATAATTTAAAAAATAAACAAATAATTTTTTAGGTAATTTTCTCTATTTTTAAAGTTTTTTTATTTTCATTTTAAATTGAAATTTCCAAGTTTCAGATCCAATCTTTTAGTTCAATCGGACCCAGATCAGATCGGGGTTGACCCTAGTCACCACAAGTTGGGTCTAGCCCACCTGGTCACGACCCATGACCAGGCCTTCCTGATCTGAAAGACCCAGAATCAGAGGATCTTCTAAGAACTTTCTCGTGATCATCCCATCCTTTCCATACCACAGAGAACAGCAAACTACATTGTGAAATGGGCTGCTGCAGGGATTAGAACCCTGAGTCTAAGAATGTTGTCAAGTTCGCTCTTTTATGCAAAGAACTTGCTTGCCAGCTGGCAACAGTGTTTCCTGTTTCCTGGGGTCATGCTAAGAGGGCAACTGTATCTTGTAATCTTGTTTCTGCATGAATGAAACCGTACCCTTCCTATTAGGGTTACTCTAAAGAAACAACAAACTTATTACTTATCACAGCCAAGAGATAAGCATCAATCATCTTTCCACCTGAATGTCCATACAGCAATAAAAAATCAGATACGATCATATTAATCAGAACCAAAAGCTAAGCAACTTCTTTCCAACTGAATGTCCAAAGACACACTAAAGATTACTATTTCATAACAAAATAAGAGATACTTGTTTTTAGTAAACACCAGAATAAGGACTGCAACTCAAATTTCTTGTGGTGGATAACCAGGTTTTTAGTTGCTATGCAAAATTTCACGACTAAGAATATAGGAATTCTGAAGTGACATACCACAATAAGAATTCCATTACTTGAGAAAAATGAGAACAAAAAATTTTCATTCGAAGGTTTGTTTTGACAACTTATGATCAAACGTCAGAATGAAAAAAAATGAAAGTAACCATATCACATGATTACATTATGAATTTAACTGCCACCAAAAACCTAAACTGAGGGGAGGCTTACTTGGATCTTTAATGCTAGAGAATGAAGGAAAAGACACCATGATATATATTACCTTAAATAGGACAGATAAGAACTGATGCAAACAAAACCCCTTTAGTCTAAGGAATAAAGTCCTCTTTGGGAGCAGTAAAATGGTTCAGGACCGATTGTTTTTCATCATTCCATCATGTGATGCTAACAAGTCCATCTGTCGTAAACTGCCAGGAAAGCTTTCCAGAAATCCATCACTAATGACCTGCACATTTTACAGACGACAGTGGCCAATATTCCATTAAAGGTGACACAAAATAACCTACATGTGAATCCTATAAATGGCTAATCACTAAGCCATCTTTTACCAAACCAAACACAAAGAGGACATGAGTTTAGAGGTCTTATCATGTGGATGTGAATTTACAATCAACTGAACGTATACCGCATGATAGACTAGCCTCAGACATCATCCAGTCACTTTGAAGGCTACGAGTGCTGAGATGAAAGGAACATGACACGTGAACATCTACTCTGATTCTTCATAAGATGTCATCCTGTGACCCAGCAATAAAAATGAAAAAGAAAAAAAAATAAAAAATAAAAAACAATAAAAAATAAAAAACAATGAGCAGAAAATTACTACATAAAAACCTGTAAAACATCCATTAAACAGTACCAGAAATATAAACATGCAATTATTCCAACTGTCGACCACACAATACATGCAGCAAAAGTGATGCACCTCATTAAAAAATGAGCTCTAGCATGCTTCCGAAAAATCAATCATTCGGCAATCTATTTACCGCAATCAGCACCTGCATTACATCCATAATTAAACTACTGTCTAAAAGCTTTCTTAAATAAAATGACATGATCCAGCATCCTGAGAAACAGAAATCCGTAAAAGGCTGCAGACAAGCAGCTGACCATCAAATAAAGTTATTAGGAGTCGATCAAATAATAGATATTACTGAAGCAATAACAATGGATCCCAGCTTCCATACATCAAAGTACATGAAACTTCGGTACAACATTTAGAAATGACCTGTTCCTGAAGAGCAACAAGAATTCCACAGAAAAAACCCAACAAATGTTGCTCCACATACTCCACTGTTGCAAACCTGCAAGGACAAATAAGCAGAAAAAAAGGACAAGAGAAGCCGTATATTGCATTGAAGTCAGCAGACAAGAAACATTTTATAGGTTAGCTTCCAATATGGTGGCCTCCTGTATGCAAGCCCTTCTGCCACGAGAAGTGAATGATACAAATATATAAAAATGGGTCCTCATAAGTTCTCCACTGCTAGACCGAGCAGCCTGTGGAAGTGCTTAATCCCATTGCATAGTCGTCATTGATTCTGCAAAAAAAATTCCCAGATCAGAAGCTGACCAAGTTTGACTATCAAGGCCAAACACATCTAAACATGAGGATCTCACATTCCGGAACCCAATGAAACATGAAGAAACAAAAAAGGGCATTCATTTGTACCTCTTGTATAAATGTATCACTGACGTTGCCTTGTGATGATTCATCTTGCTTTGTTTCACATGTGGCATCTTGAGGCTCGCCATATTGAAGAATTGGACAATTATTAGTTTTCGCAGAACATGATGTGACATCTCCTGTAAAGCAGAAGCCATCAGGAAATAACAAATTTTCATCCATGATATGATTATTGTTTTCAAGCTTCTGTTCCCTGTCAACCACCTTTCTGTTTGCATGCTCCACATTGTCTGACATCTCATGGTCAGAAAATTGGAAACAATCTTCTTCAATGAACCTCTCTTTCACGGTTCTGTTTCCTACCTGTGAATCTACACAGGATTCATGGCCTTGAAACACAAGACTTTTCTCACAATCCCCTGGGTTTGTGAAGGAATTAGCTACTTCAATGTTACCCATACCTTCCCCTTTGTGGTCAACTTCATGGCACTTCTCCATGACTAAACCAGATTTAGGTGAGCAGTCTCTCATATCTTCCAAACGACAATTGTCAGTTTCGCCGCATCCTGTAGACACATTAGTGCTTGTTTGAACAGAAGGATCCTTTTGAGAGGCATTACATGGCTTTGGCCTAGGGTCAATTAGGCTATTTTTGCCTTCATCAGAATTCCTTGAAGTATGGTTCGAGTAACTTGCGCCGTTAGTGTTTAAGTTAGCATCATCTGGCAGTTGATCACCTGTGAGATCTCTGACAATATGACCTGCATAACATTGATCCTCGCTAAGTTGACTTCGAGTTTCTTCATCAACATAATGTTTGATGTCAGCATCCTGCTGGCCTGGCTTTGACTTTGACAATATGCTATGATCATTCCTATCTGCTGTTAAGTGCAGCTGGTCATCTAACACAGGACTCCTATCAACCTTGAACTCATCACGAAGGTTAGCACATTCCCCCAAATCTTCTGAGTTATCACCTTTTGCTTTCTCATCAATTAAACTAGTCTCACCACCATGAATATCATCAACTCTGGATGTTTCAAGTACTTCACCCTTTGTGGACTGTCTTATAATTTTTTCAGGTGACAAAGATTGTTCTCTATAAATCTTCAAGCCTGTAGAATCTCCTCCTTTGCTTACACCCAAGTCAGAGCCAACATGTCTAGATTCTTCTGCAGTTGCAGTTCTCTCATGCTTAGCACGATCCACTCTTGACCTCTCTCTTCTGCTGTGATCACCAGAATACTTCTCATGTTTTCCAGGGTCTACTTTTGACTTGTCTTGTTTGCTTGAATCTCCATTATACCTATCATATTTTTCATGATCGGTTTTTGACTTGTCTCGCCTGCTATGTTCTCGAGTATGCCTTTCCTCTACTTTTGACTTGTCATGTCTGCTAGATTCTCCACGATCCTTAGAGTAATTCTCCAAATGCCTTGAGCTTCTACTGTAAGAATGGGAACTCGAATATTTTGAAGCCCTCCTGTCATCCCCCGTTTCTTTATCTCCTATGACTGTGTCATTTTTTTCATGTTTCCTGTGCTTAGACTTATCATGCTTAATCTGGTCCTCAGATTCAGTCACATGAGAAGAACCCTTTCTGTGTGACCTCGATGTTGGTGAACTTGCTGGCCTCCTAGAATCCCCCAGATTTCTTTCCTTGGTAATATAGCTGCTCTTTTCATGTTCCTGATTCTTTAAGCTTGA
The DNA here is from genome assembly GCA_036172225.1 of Cryptocoryne crispatula var. balansae. Lineage (NCBI taxonomy): Eukaryota > Viridiplantae > Streptophyta > Magnoliopsida > Alismatales > Araceae > Cryptocoryne > Cryptocoryne crispatula. The sequence continues at coordinate 7,245,595 of CM069929.1, read as the reverse complement.
CTTATCATGCTTGCTCCAATCTTCAGAGTCATCAACACCCTTTCCACGTGATTTTGACCTTGGTGAACTTGCTGATTTTTTGTCTTGCCTCACCTCTGAGTTATTTTCATCAGGACTTTTTCCCCTATGAGAAGAATTGACATTATCAGGTGTTTGATCATCCTTTCTAGACCTTTTGTTTCTGCTCTGATCTTTTCTGCCTCTTGAGGCTTCACCCTCTGATATCAAAGAACTTCTCTTATGGCTAGTTAAAGAATCAGTGCCCTTATCTTCTTTAAGTGCTCTCGCATCATTTACAGGTGTATCTGCATCCTTTCCCGATAATAACGTTTTGTCCGATTTTACAGAATCTAAAATTTTCTCAGCAGCATGCAACTTACCTTCAACATCAATGGAATAATGTTCATCTGGTGACATGGATTGCAATTGTCTATTGTGTTGAGAGGTGCTCTCATGTCCTACAGAAGACTGCACAGCCTTATCATCCCTAGATTTTCTCGATTCCTTTGCATGAGAATCTGTATTTTTAGCAGTTTGATTACCTCTGTCTATTTTTTCAGACTCCAGGTTCTTCTTTGCATCCACCTTACCCTCTTTCTCGGAAGAATGATGTTTTCTGTCCGCAGACCTAGAGCGTGAGCGTTGACTGCGACTATGCCTTGGCGGTGACATGTTTCCCTTGTGATGTCCAGGTGATCTTGAAGTTGCACGAGATGACTTCCTTGACCTAGGACTAGAACTCTCTTTCCGTCGTTTTGGTGACAATGATCCTGCTCGAGATGACCTTTTTACATGAGGACTTCTACTCCTACTTATGTTCCGCCTAGAGGAAGAAGAATAATGATCGCGAGATCTTTCTCTTACTCGCCTTCCACTACGGCTATAATCACCCTTATCGCCTCTGTAGGACCTCCTCTCAGAGGTATGGTTACCATGGTGTCGTGATCTTACTGGTGTTCTCGATCTCCTATCCCTTGAGTAACGAACTGGAGGTGAGAAGGAACGAGACCGTCGGTTGCGACGATATTTGACAGGGGACCTTGACCTCGACTTGGATCTAGACCGAGAAACTGATGGTGACCTGATCAAAAAATAGGAAATGTCATATAACCGCCCTGAGAATAAAAGCATGTCATAATGAATATATTGCAAAGCACCCAAATGGGCCAGCTATAAGCACCAGTAGGCTACAGTGTCAGTCTGTTACCTTCTAATTTAAATCATTTGATACAGATGCAGCTGAAGAAGCTAATACAGCTAAGCTACATGTTGTGTAACCCAAAACTCAGTGTTAACAGGATCAACTATAACTTGCATAACACCTTGAATAGACAACAGGCCCATTCTCTTGTTAACAACTTCTCTGAACGGGTAGTAATAGATGCAATCACCAGTATGGATCCCTTCCAAGCCCCAGGACTTGATGGCTTTTATGTTCCTTTTTGGAAAATCATTAAAGATGATTTTATGGCAATTGTCAAGAAGTTTGAGGCAGAACCAGCTTGCATTAAGAGTTTGAATGCCACCACCTTGGAGAACATTAAAGACCTCAGGCCAATTAGCCCTCTCAATTGCAATTACAAGATTATCACGAAGGTTCTAGCAACTAGACTTAGTGGGGTCATTAGGAAACTGACGAGCAGCAACCAATCGGGTTTCTATACGATCTTAAGATTCCACTAAAACTTAATAAAAGTTTATATCAAGAAAAATGTTGTATGAATGGTAAATGTTAGGCAATAAAAAACATGATTTCAAAATAAGTGTTGATGAAATGAGAATGTTGAGATGGGTGCGTAGTCATACAAAATTAGATAGAATTCGTAACGAAAATATTAGAGAAAATACAAGACTAGCAACAACCATAAACAAAAAGAAAAAAGAGAAATTGAATTGGTTTGGACATATTAAATATAAACTTAAAAAAGTTCTAGTCAGAAAAGTAGAACACATCAAAAAAAGAAACAAAAATGACTTGGTAGACCTAAGGTAACTTAAAAAGGGTAATTTAATAAAGTTTGGATGATTTGAATAATCTCAAAAGAAATAACTTAAAATCGATAGAGTAGAGAAAAAGAAACCATATGGCTGACACCAAATAAGCTGATTAAGGCTTGAGTTAAGTTTGGATGTATTATTGAAGTTATCTCCATTCTTAATTTTTAAAATAAAATTTACACAAGTTCTAAATTGCAGCAAATGACTAAAATTTTACTTTTTAAAATTTTGAGGATTACATATTTTGAAATGCACATATCAGCATGTGAAAATGGATTGCAGATTTTATAAACCTGTTGTATTATTTTACAAGATGAACTTATGTTTTAATGAATATCTTACATGCCTCCCAATAAGGCAGGCCACCCCCATCACCAGAGTCATCGAGCATGCCAAAATGATCCAAATTAGTCCAAATCGACCTATTCAGTCGTATCTAACCTGATCCCAAATAAAGTTGACCATGGAATCAGACTTCCCCTAAATCTGGTCAGCATCAGAACCAATCCCGATCTAGATTTGCCAATATAAAAAATCATGGATAGAATAGTATAACACAATGCCATTGCTGCTTTTCAATTCTTGTAGTTGATGGGGACAATTTTGAGCATCTTTTAAATTGAGTCCTTAAATGGACTAGTCTGTAAATAGTCTTCTTAGGGAGTCCTTTTCTTTAAATTTTCTCATCTCCCTCTATAAGAGGAGAACCGATGTACATAGTTCAATAGTGATTGGAATTTTTGGAAAGGCCCTCGGCTTGGTGTCCCGAGCAGGGGCTCTGCCCCGTTTTCTTCCTCTCCACCCCCCTATGGCGATATCCTCTTTCTCCTTCCACCCTCCGGCAAGGCCGTTCCTCTCCTCCTCCTCATCCTCTGGCCTCCGTGCCATTCCTCCTCTTCCCCTTCACAGGTTCTCATCGAGAGTCTAGCGGACCTTCTACCGTCCCCATCGTCCTCTGTGGAGGAGCTTCCGGCGATCCCCGGAAGGACACTCCACCATCCCCCCCTCCATTCGGCTACGCGCAGCCTCCAATGCTGTCTCCCGCGCACACCCACGGATCCCCGGCCTCGGCTTCCTCTCCGTCCGCCATTGGTGTCGTCGAAGAAGAACAGTGAAGAAGAAGAAGAAGAAGCGGAAGGAGAAGACGGCGAACAGAGAAGAGGATCTGGCGATCCCCGGAATCCTCCCCCCCTGCAGCTCCCTCCCGTTCCCTTTCTCCTCTTCCCGTCGACTCCGCCTGCCCGCCGGGACCCCCCAGCTCTGCAGCACCCTCCAGCGCCGGCCGGACAATGCCGAGACGTTGCGGCCATCGCCGTCCCCCCCTGCTCCACCGCACTCTGCCTGCACCTGCCAGGCGACGACGGCGTCGGCGAGGACGACGCGAGCGCCTCCGCGCAGCCTCCACCTCCTTTTGTCGGGTCTCACGCGCGCGGGAGCCCCGTCTCGATGCTGCCACGAGGACGGCCGAGGGACGGCGAGGATGTGGCCACGCGACCGCCCCGGGCGGCCTCCTCTTCACCCACCACGATCCCTTCCTCAGTCGCGCGCGAGTGTACCCGCGCGGTCACGCGGCTGCAGTCCGCGAGCAGACGGCTCACAAGGGCCGGTTCACGGCCAGACCGACCGCCTGACCGGTCCGACCGGCCGGTTCAGGCCGGTTCAACCCGGTTTAGGCACCGAACCGGCCAGTTCAGGCCGGTTCAAGACATTTCGAGCTGGTTCGACTCGGTTCGGGGTCGTTTCGGGTCTGTTTGGACCGATTCGAGTCCGATCCGACCCATTTTGGGTTCGTTAAGGTCGTTTAGCGGCGATTAGCGCCGGTTCATGTCGTTTTCGTTCCGTTTTGCCCGGTCTAGCCGGTTTGTCCCGCATCAGTAGTGAAATGAAAGAATAAAAAATCAGTCAAAAATTAAAAAATCATAATAATTTAGCAGATAATACAAGTGTCCTTTCTTTGTTTACCTAAAGCAAGTGCATTGACAGCTTTAAGCAGATTGTTCTTTCAAATATCCAAGCGGTAAAAGCAATTAACCAAAATATTCATTTTCTTCTATACTTTTTTCCTAAGAAATTATTAAAGTTAATAACCACAGATTAAACATAATGAAGGTGCAAAAGTGCCAAGTGCCACCTAGATTTCCTAGCAGCTTCCTTATCTTCAGATGGCAAGTCTGCTTTCAACTTTTTGCTTATCTCGGCTGCTCTGGCAGAAGCCATTTCTGTGGCAGATTTCATTGTTGCCGCTCGGCTAGCTGCCTGCTGTGCAGCCAAATTTTGTTGCATAATCAAGGACTGCTGAAATTGCATTTGCTGCAAAGCAACAGCTTGCTGCATCATTAACGGGAGAGACGTCTGCTGCATAGAAGAGGTTGACATGGAAGATTTGGAAGGAAGAGACTTAGCCATCTCAACATTAAGTGGACGACCACCAACATCCATGTTATTGAGGTGTAAAGCAGCAGCAGCTTCTTCTGGTTTTGAATACTCAATATAAGCAAAGTGCTTTGAGTCTGTTATAGTACAATCATTGACAGTTCCACAGAAACCAAACAGCTGTTTTAGATGCTCTGCTGTAAGAAGAGGGTTGAGATTGCTAACTTGTACTGTCTTCTTCAATGCATCACCTTTTTCTGCTGTCAGAGTGACAAACATGAGTAAGACATGATAGAATGCAAAGATAAAACTAATCATTGCTGCTGGCAGAAAACATGTAGTAAACATGCGCTTTAATTTCTAATTCCAACAAGTACAAGATCCATCCATTGTATCTAAGTCAGAAGGTGACAAGAAGATTATTCACATGTTACATGCAAACTGGAAACAGATACACATCTGTTTGTGCAAAAAAAATTGAAACCGGTGTTAAACTGGATGCAGACAACTCGAATGTCCTATACAAAATTTTCCTTCCTAACACCATAAACTAGGACATAATACAAAGAATAATTTCAAGTTTAAGGGAAGTTAGGGAACAGAGAAAAACCAAGTATGCTGCAGCCTAGACAGTCAATGTATCAAAAACCTCTATAGGAACAAAAAGAGCATTTGCCAACTATTTTCCAGCCATGTTTATTGCCACCAACAAGGTTGTAAGCACATAAAATGGGAAGGCTAGGTCAGATCACATGAAATACTAACCTCCACATTTATGAAACATGTGAGAGGAGCCAACAATTTCTAAAGAAAATACAGGAGCACTTGCTCGATGAAAGAAATGAAGACAAAGAATCCGTTTACCTGGGACTAAACTTCTTATTTATCAGATGCATACAACCTTTACCAATAATATGTATCAAAATTTACAGCTCTTTGTGATAGATGATAGGTGGGATTACTGAATCATATTGGTCTTATGATCCATACTGTGTGCTTTAGATACAAAGTTGTCATAAGATAAGACACATTAAACACGACTCGTCCAATTAAGATAAATGTTCGATTGGTCCTTTTCTGTTTCATTCAGCAGAAGCTTGAGGGTACAGTTCTATTCCCCACAGTCGATGAACATCGTGCATGAAGTTCCATTATAACTGCCAAGGCAATGCACCCATAGGTAAAATTCCATTGAAGTCTAAGTGATCATTTCTAGTGATAATTGAAACTGCTGTCTTATCCTATTTGTGGACATCAAATATGGGTGCTTCGGTTGATTCTCACAAGTTAAATGACAAATTCCTAATCAGTTTACCTACTATCTTCTGACAAGAAATCAAGAAAACAATGTCTGAGAAACAGACATTGATGACTAAAAATCAGATACAGAGAAACAGAAATTTGCACTAAAGATATTAAGAGCTTAGTTTTAGGTAGAAAAGAATTAAGCATAGCTACTCGTGAAAATAGATCAAATAGATTAAACTGAAGCTTGCTCTGTAAGGAAAGGCAAACGAACCATGTGTTTCTCCCTTGGATTTCGCCTGTGCCTGCAACTGTGCATGATGTGCCTGAAGTGCCTGACAAGCAACAATAGCCTGCGCAGCAGCCATTGCAGCCGCAGAAGGTGCCATTGGCTGCTGGCTCAGAGTTCCCATCGACGTGGTTGCCGCAAGTGCCATCATGAGTAAATTGTGAGGTGGGTGTGCATACTTGCAGTCGCTCTTGTTGCAGCGACCGCTAAGGTATTCCCTGCAGACCTCCCCCAACGATGCACCGATTCCCGGGAGAACAACGCCTCCTCCAGCACCAGGAGTAGCACCAGGAAGCATACCTAATAAACCAGGAAACGCCCCAGATACTGAACCCGAGTAATTGGGCATATTCGGCATCGTCTGGTTGATGAGGTTCGGATATGGCGCCACTGGCGGCGCCGCAACACTAGTCCCAACAGCAGTACCGCTGCTGAAGAATACTGGGAAAGGACTACCCATGATGGGCTTCCCATCGCACTCCACGTGCACCATGTAATTTCCCCGCTTGGGTACAACATAGGTGACGGTGTATGTGCCGTCATTCTGGTCCTTCACCATCCCCTCTTGATCGACCCCGCCGACTCCAACCCCTGGCGACACCTTCACCCTCAGCTTCGCCCCTCCCCTCGGGACCTTTCGGCCGTCGGCGTCCTTGGTTGTCACGACGAAGGACGAAGGCGCGCAGGCCGCGCCACCAGCAATACCGGCGCCGGCGGCGATGCATTTGGCGGGGTCTACCGGGCCAACGGGCTTGCTAGAGGCGGCCTCGTCGCCCTCCCCATCGCTGTCGGAAGAGGCGGCGGAGCCCTGGCCCTCGGGGGGACGCTGGACGCCCTTGAAGGTGGCCTCGAAAGCAGCCTTGGCAGCAGCAGCCTTCTCCGCCTCGCTCTTGAGCTTCGCCTCCTCCGCCTGCTTCAACCAGATCGGCTTGGGCGCAGATGCGCCCCGATCGGCCATGGCACGAAGATCAGGTTAGCGAAAACCACAATCGGCAGGAGGAGGAGGCGACGAACCTGCCGGATCCCTGGGAAGAAGCAGCCACCTGCCACCGGAAGGAAGAACGGGAGATGCGGGAAAAGGGGGGTTAGGGCTGGATATGGCTGGTGGCGTAGGCTTCCCTTTTCTTGATTTCTCTGCTTAGGGATTTATTATTTTATGTATTGTCCTCAAATATTTAAAATAAAAATATATAAGTTAAGTTATGTGTTCTAAGACAATTCAATAAAGTGACTTAATTAGAGCCTTTTAGGGTGACCTCTCGCATGTTAAGAATTTCGGCATTTATTCTTTTTCGGACCTATCATCTTTATTTGATCATTGAGTCAAGTAAGAAACATGACCCGGTGATAAGTTTATTGACAAATAAATATCCTAATTACATTAAGTATTTTTATCAAAAAATATAAATTAATCAAAATTTTTAGACTTTTGAATTCCATCAAAACAAACTTTCGGGTGATCTTTGTTTTGTCTTGACTTGAAAATCAGAACTGTATCTAAACCAGTTGATTTCAAATAAGCAGTTAACTCAGTCAAGATGTTTGTATATTAATCATTTTAGTATTTACTTAAAAGAGTATTATTTATGTGACTTCTATCTTTTTATGTAGAGATTATGGCTGAAAATTAAAACTAGAACGCTGTCTCGACGTTAAGAGTTGTATCAAGATATAAGAGATAGATGTAAAAGTCAGTCAATAAGGTATAAAATACCAAACCTCCGACCAATTAAGAAGTCAGGGCTATTTTTAGACCGAGCAAAATCCACTTCAAGCGATGTTTGGCTGCACAATAAAATTCTATATCTTTTATGATAAAAATTTTATATTAAATTAAAATATAAAATTGTTGAAAACAAAAAAAAATCACGTTAGTGAGATATGCAAACAAAATACACTCCAAACCCCTATTTTGTACAGGAATAGCCACAAATATCATCGGACTATTCTCTATCCCTCATCTTATATGGAAATTAATAATTTACTATTAAGGAATATCTTTTGCTAGAACAGTCGTTAGAACGGAGTTATAATTCACGAATTTTATAAGAATAACCCAAAATGACAACAAACATAACGATCTGAAATATACGACTCTCACTTGAAGGCTCGCCGCTTGCTCATGATATTTGATGACCAACTGACATATTTGTTGTAAAAAGAAAATACATAAAACTTGTTGGCAACGAATATTTTTCAATAGTACGAATTTATTGACATGATCACGTCATATATTCTAAAAAGAAGAGTTATGTTCTAGTCCCCTACCATCCTTGTGCATATCAACTTAAATGCAAAACATAAAGAACCGTTTTCTACACCTTTCGTACTCCCCGAGCAGCAGACCAAACAGCGCTTACGTCTTGAAGATAAAATGCACCCGGACTTTCGTCCGATCCAAGACTACTCAATAGATGAACTTGAACGATGATTTATTTTCTAAAATTCGGAGATAAACACCTCAAGTTAATATTGCACCAAAGTGCTCATTAGGGCCCGTTCCATGCAAAATATTTTACGAAAATGTGTTCTTTATAACAAAACTTGTTAAGATTATTTGGCAATAATTACAGCATTATATTTTTAAAGATTCTTGACTGGTTAGCCATGTCAAATTTGAGTAGCACCTGAGCAGAGCTCAAGCTTGTCGACATTAAGATGTGTACTGGTTTGTAACAACCATAGATAAACAGGTTGTGGTGTTGTTGTACCTCATTCCAATGCCAACTGCTTGTATTTAAGTCCAATTCTAATAAGAAAAAAGGGTGGGGAGGGCACAGAAAGCTTTTCCCACTGAGAAATGCCCATCTGATTCTCATCTCCAAGCCTTCTTTATGGTGTGGTGTCCGCCAACGACCAGTCCAAACTCATTAAAAGCTAGAAATAAGCACCGCATATACGAGGACAAGAAGAGAGAGGACAAAACCTATCAAGAGGATGAACACCCCACAAATAAAGCAAGAACAAGAACAGAAAGTAACAGGTTGCCAAGAAGGCAAGCAGATGACCTACTGGACCCAGACCAGACTAGAAGGGTGGGAAAGGGAAGACCAATCTTAAGGAATCGACCTCCAAACTCTTCTGTTGTTGGCCTCCGGATGCAATCAAATGACGTGAAGCAACTGAAACACCCCTTCGAGGTTTTGGATCTGTTTACTCTACGAAATTCTACTGAAATCCAGGTCCCAAGCTGTTAGGACTGATCCAGATTCCAGATGTGTACAGATATTGCCTGGAGCTGCTAAGAGCACAAACTTTGAAATCTCTGCTTGATGGCTTAAATTTTAAACAATTCTCCAAAGGTTTTCTCAAAACCTGATAAACTGTATGCTATCCAACATCATAGAGCACCCATCCATATGCAAGAGAAATAACCAGTATCCCGATAAATCTAAATACAGTTCATATTATTCAGAAAACACATGCTTGACGATTCCACACAACCAGCTATTAGTACTTGATAAATATCATTCGTTCACCTGCAAGTCCCATTTTTATGCGAACAAAAAACCATGCTAATTAAAAGCTGAACCCCAAAGGAACTTTGAATGAGGAAACAAAAAAGGAAACAGGAAAAACAAGTTCCTGCCAACGCAGTAGAGATGATGATAGCAGACCAAAACACTCAACCAGAAAGAAAAACCATGCAGTGAACCTGGAAGAAATAAGAGCCACAAGATCCATCAGACTCAACCAGCCACTCAGTCAATGGGATCTATGTTGACTGAGGTGCAAGGCACCCGACGGAAAAAGGGCCTCCATCAGCTCAGGTGTCATCGCAACTTTAAAACTGAAATCTAAAATATTAGAAATATAAAATGCAGCCAACTTTTAAGAGGAAAAATTAGGGTTCAGTAGGGACCGTGAGAGAGGGTGAAAAGGGACAGAGACTAGAAGGGCAGGGCGGGGGAGAGCGCACGTGCGCGCGCGGGCGGGGGGGGGGGGGGGGGTCAGAACTCCAGGAGAAGAAGCTACTGTAAATGTAAGGGGTTGGAGTTGTTGAACAAGATTGAGACAGGTTATACTAACCTAGATTGCTTATCCAATTCAGCTCTAGTTGGGTTTCTTACACAGTTTAGGTTGTCTCCAAGGCAAGGCAGGGCAGGCAATCGCCTGGACTGGCAAGGCAAATGATGTGATCACAGCCAAAAGCAAGGCGCCTAGCCATCACGTTGCCTCACCTCATCACCTAGGTGACTAAGGCGATCACCTTTGATTACATAGCGAAGAATACAGTGATTAATGAGCAGCCCAATATTCTTAGGTTGTGATGTAACCTCAAAAACTAAACATTTTAAAATTTTGAAAATTCATTTTCCAAATTGATTTTTTTATTTGACTTAGCATTGACTTCTTAGAGAAATAGGCAATATTCCATAAAAGTATTAACTAGGTCAATGATATGTATAAAATATAAGTTGAGGTTGTTAGGTTCTTTAAAAATTTGTTTTTGACATCTCCCCATCGGATGGTACGAATCCGATGTTAATTACATCGGGAATACTCAAATACCTTTGACTATCCACCATAGCAATCCATAGAAATAGAAGAACATGCATCCACAAAAAATAAATATACATATAAGAACAACGGCCCCATGAACTTGATGGAATGCAAACACTTAATGTGTTTTAAATTTACTTTGATTCGATTTGTTTGAGAAATTAATTTGAGTTTGTTGGAGAAGTTAGGACTTCACTTATGGGTTGCTTTTAAATTCATATTTGATTTGAGTTGGATTTATTTGATTAATTTGGTTTGTTCAAATTTTACTTGAGAGTTAAATTTCTGTTTGAAATTGGACTTATCAGGTCTTGACATGAATTTTGGCTTCTCAATCTGTCAGACTTATTATTTTTCAGATTCAGTGTGTTGATGATGATTTCTTTTTTTAGTTTGAAGTCACAGGTTTGAAAACTTTTTTGTTATGATGTTTTAAGTGTGGAGTTGGTTTCAGATTTAAGCTTGATTGTGATTTCATTTAATTTGAATTGAGTGTAATTTGCTTAATTAATAAGTCTGGTTTAGAAGTTTTAGTTTATCTTAATGTTTAACAGGTTGGAGATTATCTTTGAGTTTTAGTGAAGCTGATTAAAGTTTATTTTATTAAAATTTGTTATCTTCTGGGTTTAACAGGTTTGGACTGTTCAGATTTCTTGAGATTTACAAATTTAGATCTGTTTGGATTTGTCCGGATTTTTAAGTTTGTTTGACATTGGTGGTTCATTTTTATTAAGATTGGTTACCTTAATGGCTTAGTGTAAGTTGGAAATTTTTTTAATGTATTTTATTTTGATTGAATCTGGTTGGTGTTAAGCCGAAAGTGAATACTCATCTGTTCTGAATTTGATCTCACGCTATCATCTTTCTCTTTGGTGTGGGCGCATTTCAATTTGAAGCTACAGGTGGGATCTGGATTTAAAATCGGCTGTGATCAAATTTCAGATTTTGATTTAAGTTAATTCTTTTTGGGAAGGTTTTGTTTTATTTCTTATGAAAACACTTCATTCAATTTGTAACTCAATACCATTTTAAGTTCCAGTTGAAATTGCTTACATTTTACTTGGAGATTTTGGCTTGAATTTGACTTGAGATTTGTTTAAGTTCGATTTTGAATCGATTGGCATGCTCTTCTGAGAATGGGCTTTGTGAGTTTTTTTATTTGGTTGTTCACTTCTTATTAAGGGGTGTGTAATTAGACTGGATTCAGATTGATTAAAATTTGTTTAAGGTTTTGATCTGAATTGATTATAATCCTTTGGATGATTTGGTTTTGGATTGGGTTGACACCTCCAGATCTTTCTTCTTATTCTTCAATTATCTTTGAATTGCATGAATCAGAATTTGTCATCTTGACAGTTTGTTTTAAACTTTGTTTTTAAATTTGCGGATTGAACTTTGATTTGAACGTTTGTCACTAGAACTGGATTGAATTTGATTTGACCAGAATCTGGCTAAGGCCTAATGACATTTGATATTCAATTTTCTACTTGGCGTCCTTTAATCTGGTTTGAATTCAAATCCTGGTGGAACCTGTGAGATGTAATGCTCCTTTAATCTTTGATTTCATGTTTGAACTTAATGTGTTTTCGTGTTTCTTTTAATTTAAGATTGAATTTTTTTTGTTTGGATTAGAAATTTGCTTAAATTGTTTGGATTCCCCTTGACGTGAATGTGTTTGCATTTTTTTTCTTACAGGGACTTGTTCTAATGTCTCTTAAGATTTTGATCCTGCAACTTTGGATTCTTTTCCTCTTTGCTTGGATTTGGATATAGTATTTTCTCCCCCCATTAATTGATCTATCTCTCTTCAGATCTTAAGTTCCGGCTCTTTGAGTTCAATCTGTTTGGAAGCTCCCATTTCTGCTCCAATGAAACTGCTCGGCCTTCATTTGACATTTTTTAAGCACCTCATATTTTATCCTGGCTATATGTGACTTGTGCCTTCCACACACTACCCTGGGGAACATGGATCTTGACGCAAGTTTAAATTACTTGCAGTCACCTGATTTTTTGATGTTTTTTATTTAGTAATGCCTGATTTGTCTGAACACTGGTTCAAATTTCAGACTTAGCATTTTCAATTTTGACTTTCAGATTAGGATTCCTCAATTTTAATGACCTCTGATTTTTATTGTTACAAACTTCCTTGTTTGCATTCCATTGAGCCATGTAGGCTATTAACTCTCCATGCAATACCAATTGTGCACCGATCATGGACTTTTTATTCCCCTCGTCTGAAATACATGGTTTAAGAACTATGTCATTACAGCTTTGAGCAACTTGAAACCTGAAAATTCATTCAAACCATGATGGATATAGCTGAACTTGTCAATTCATAGATGGAATATACCCGGTCCTTGATAGACCTATGGGCATTCCCATCCACTTTTTTTTTGTTTCATTAGCATATGACCGTCATGTTGATTATGCACAACCTTGCATAACTTAATGAATATGCCAAGATATTGAGATATTTTTTAATAGACCCTTGTATGTCTACCTAAAAAGGACGTAGGGGCGGATGATTAGTCGACCCCCCAACTAGTCCAGATTTTAATTTTCTTTCAGGTTAAACCCATAGTTGTCAAGGCGCCCGCCTAGGCCAGGGCGCCTTGTCTGGGGCCAAAAAGGCACCCAAGGCGCCAGCCTAGGCGCCCAAGCAAAGCGCCTTGGGCATTTTTACATCATTAAAAAAAAAATTGAGGGATTTTTCTCCCTTGATACCCCTCACAAGGGACACTTATTTAATGATAGTTTCAATATATTAATATATTGTATTATCACTTATACTATCATACATATTTAAGATTTATGATTATAAACATATATTATATACTTAATTAAGTTCTCTTTCAACTCTTTCCGCGACTACTCTGCGCCCCCCCATTTAATAATATTATAACAATATTTTACCATCACTTATACTATTGCACATATATAAATTTTATAATCATAAATGAGTTATATACTTAAATTTTATAAATATTTATTTAACTTTCTTCTCTTTCACACACACGTCATATTTACTTATGTGTATTGATAAAACACTCATATTCAATTATAACATAACAAATATAATTATATTTATGTTTTTTTATATATAACAACCTCCCGACTCAGCCTTCCTTGAATACCGCCTTGACCGCCTAGACGACGCCTAAGCGGCCGCCTTGTCGCCTAAGCGGAATCGGTACCGTTCAACGCCTTGGGCGCCTTGTCGCCTTGACAACTATGGTTAAACCACGACGTAGAGGCGGATGGTTAGTCAACCCCCCAACTAGTCTCGATTATTGAATTAAAAAGATGAATTTTATTTAAATTAAATTTATTGTTTGTTTGAAGTTTTTTATTTTATTTTATTTAAGTCTCCTTGCTGAAATACTGTTCATCTGAGGCAAATGGGTCTTCGGCAGCCCATTGAGGCCGCGGCCCAGGCTTCGCACAGCCGCGTGCCCTTTTTTTTTCACATCTCCTCCTAGTGGGCCCCGCGGTATGCAACTGTGGACTATTATAGTGGGGAAAAAATAATCCCCCCTTGCGCGGCACTGTTCACCCTGACGGGCTTCACCTACTGCTCGGCCACAGTGAGGCAGAAGACGGCAATGGCGAAGGGACTTGGAGGAGCTCTTGTCAGCTCGTCCGGAGGGGACGATGGCTACGGTGATCCTAGACAGAGGAGAAGGCGGCTCTGGAGTCGCTTGAAAGTGCCTTGCGGCGCAACCGGAAGGAACAGAGGCTTGCGGCGTCACTTGGAGGCGGATCCGGCGGCTTGCAGCATAACCGAAAAGAAAAGTGGAGGCTTTACGGTGATCCATCAACTCCGGTCAAGGGGTGAGGTGGCTCTGGCACTCCCAATGGGAAGGGAAGCTTGCCCCAGCGATTCCCTCAGCACCGGCGAGAAGAAGAGGTGGACTCGACAGTGCGAATAGGACTCCACGGCTCCGGTAACTCCCCAAACGGCTTCCTTCTTCGTCCTCACTCCTGCTAAAGGTCTCCAATCTCTCCCTTCTCTCCTTCTCAAAATCTCTGATCCCCTCTCAATGTCACCCTCCCTCTCTTCTTATAGGCCCTCTGGTTCTACGATTCCGAAAGGGGGCTTGAAACGGCAATGTGAGTCTGATCGGGAGTCAAACACCCTAAATTGATCGAAACTTCCTTCGATTGGCCCTTCTATGTCCATCCCTTCCTTCTAAACAGTCCTGACCAGGACTTGGATTGCTAAGTTGGAGTCGGCACTGACTTTATCCGGGATAAACCTTCCACTAGCTTTGATCGTGGCTTGATCAGAACACCATCATCGATTTTTTTTTAACCGGGAAGGTCCCTTTTGCTTGTGATTGAAGGCTGTTTTAGCAGGTCTCGGAACATTTTTTTTGTTTTGACCCTCGCAAGAACAGCCAGCTCCTCATCCCATCTTCCATTTCTTTTAAATAATATATATATATACAGCTTCCCCTAACCGATCTCCCTCTTTATCAGGCTACTATGCCAGCCCATTCCAATTGCCAACTTGGCCCCTTCACTTTCGAATTGAACGTATGACTAGAGATATGTGCTTGACCAAGAAACAACAAGCTTTTGCCTCATAAAAGAAGGTACAAACGGATGGCATTGTCAACCTCAGAATATGATCAGCAGTAATCATGAAGGCTTCTGAATGTGTTCATTGCTATCACTTAGCCTGCTCAGCAGGGGAATGATGCAAAGTGAGTGCATCCAAGGAGCAATTTGTTACTGCAACACTGAGATGTTTCCGGTGTAGGGGTTCAAACCCCTGCCATAGCCAGGCCCCTTTTCCATGTAACATTTATATTTTCTTAGAGATTTTGGGTTTCAACAGGTTGCTGCTTGAAAACTCCATTCTCTCTAGTTCTAGTTCCAATAGACCTAAAGGACAGATGGAAACCATAGATCCAACATGTCCTCATCGCCTTTAAGAGATCTTCAATGAAGAATAAGCTCAGTGACAACAATCCACCTTCGCTAAGAAAGCTCAGTACTTATAAAGAAAATCTTCCAAAAGAACTCAACACATCGCACTGACAGAAAGTATGCAGCAAACCCTCCAGAAAAACTCCGCAAGAAGTGAAGAAGAAATCCTCCTATTTATGAAGTCGTTTGAGTTTGTCCATCTCAGAAAGCCTTTTCCAATTCATTTTCCACAATGAAATTCCAATCCTCATAAGAAACAATGTCCTCTACATTGTCAAGAAATTTAATGTCCTGATGCAGTGCTTAATCTAAAAAATCAGGCAACTTGTCTCCTCATCCTTCAGGTCCCATCTAGAAAAAAGAAGCTAGTGGCCAGGTTTAACCTGTGTCCCAGACTGAAACAAGGACATCTGACCATTCCCAATAGTGAATCCAGTAGAGGACCTATTAAAATCTCAACTTGACAAAAAATGTGCTACACTCTAGACCTGTAACCACAAACAGAGTTAAAGCTCTATCCTACGAGGCTGATGGCCATTGACATAAACCCTCCGACAAGTGACTGTAGTTCACAGACAATTGTCCTGGTTATCCAACATCCAAATCATTTACAAAGAAAAGTTCTATGCTTAACATTAATAAGAGCTCTCATTCCATTATACTCCTGTACACCTTCTCCTGTCTATTAAATGAAGAACCTTATTCTTCCATTGCAGGAAAAGAAAACCCTGACAGACGTAAGTTTATTATAGACCATAGACAGAATATCGAAGATCAATAAAACACATGAAAAGGATTGAGAGAGACTTCCAAAAGGACCCACCAGACTCCATTTGTGATGCAATCACGATCAGACAAGATGCACGAGTTAATAGGAGATGATGTCTCAGTTTGGTGAAGGCTACATAATTTGTTTTTTTATGTAGGCTACTTAGTTCTCTTAAGCAATAAAGTATTTCAAATATTGTATGTCTGAAAGTAGTCTCATTTTGTGAAGGGGTAAGGACATATTTGTAAGATAGGTTTTCAAATGACCTAAATGTAAAAGTGGAATCTCTTTAAAAGCACCATCAATGTACACAGGATAAATGAAAGAATATATAATTTTTGGAATGAAACCCTAGCCCCCCTGGGTGGTATTCCACCCCCTCCTCTCTCACCCCCAGCACATTGGCCGAGGAGGCCTTCAACCCACCATCATTCTCCTCCTCCTCTTCTCCCCGGTGGTCTCACCATTCTGATGCAAGACAAAACGGGTAAGAACGGAAATATAACACTGAAAATGAGCTACACTACCAAAGTAACTAAGAATTGACTGGACCAGACTTAGACTGAAGTGAACCAATCAGAACCGGTATAAACTGGTTTGAACTGTCCCCAAACTAGTGAACTGGTTGAAAATCGGGGCCTGAAGTGTGTCAAACTGGTTGAACTAGGAGAACACTTGATTGAACCGGTCAGACCGGTAGAAGTGGGGTCCGGATGGTTCAGTTGCTCTGATCCAGGTGGATGGAGCTGGAATTAGGAGCAGGACTGTGTTGAGTTGAAGGGGCAGACGAGGGTTGTGGCATGCGTGGACCCAAGCACATGCCGCATTGATGGAGAGGAAATGATGAAAAGAATAAGATGAGGAGGTGGCATTGTTCATTTGTAGAAATCTGTTAGCGTAGCTTCATCTCCAGCAGGGTTCGTCATTTGTCGATTCAGGACTTCGTGTGAAGAGGCGGATGAGGCTGATGGCCGGAACGAAGGGTGATGCTACAAGGATGGCAGGAGTGCAGGAGGACAGAAGCTATAGAGATAATTGGCTGTAGCAATGGGAAGTTGGAACAAGATACATAAAAACAAGGGAATTGAAGGATGGTGGTCGGGTTCCAGAGATAGGGTGAAGGTGACCAGTGGAGGGAAAATCTGAGGTGGATACCATGTGATGCCAACAAAAACAGGAATGGTGCCGAAGCCAAAAGAAAAACCTGAAAGGGCTTTTTGGAGGATCTAGAGACAATCGCAGTTTCCCTGTGAAACGTGTGATGAGGATCTTGCCGTTGAGAGTTCCATTGTCAGGGACAACAAAAGAGACCATCCTGCATGCAGAATGATGAGAGCCATCGTCGTTCTGCAATGTAGAACAACTCTTCATGGCTGACGGCACAGAACGTGCACATCGATTCAGTCGAAGGTGTCGTCACGGGCCAAGAAGCTGGAGAAGCTCCACGGATGAAGGTGCATAACTTTCGGGGTTTAGACACAATGCTGAGTCTGGGAATCACCAGATCTCTGCAGGCATTATGGTGATCTGACTCCATGCTGATAGTGACCCAGTTGGTCTTGACAAGGGAGAATTCCGGATTGCTGCTTTGGGGATGTTGCATCATAGAAGGTGCAGGAGCATTCGATTTGCAGAAGGACAAACAAACCAGGAATAAGAAATTAAAGCATTGAAGTAGAAACTGCAAAGGGGAAGATAGAAGAATGGCATGGAGGCCGATAAGAGATGAAGATAGGTAGAGAAGGTCTCCTCAGCAAGGTGGAGAAAGAACAGCCCTACCGGACTAGGGAGGTGGAGGGAAAACCTACCGGGGCCAAGCACCCCACCCTATGGGACACCACCCTTCCAAAAAATTTCTTACTGGAGTACATGAGAAGCTCTTCTATAGAGCCACATTGTAACAATAAGACCCCTAACAAATATTTACAAACATGTCTTTTAAAGACAAAAAAACAACTAAAATTAAAAAAGAGACCAAATAGATTTCTCATCACATTCCCTACATCTTCTCTTTCATTACTGACTGGCACCGGAGCAGCACAAGAGGCTGGCGAGATGACACCCAGCTTGAAGCCCGCACCTGACCCGAAGCCTGCCAACTGGCTTGTCACCTATGGAAGCCACACAAGATGTGAGGCTGTCTTCCCTCCTGGTCCAAACAACCAATTGATAGCACTGCATTCTCCTTAAATCACCGTCCCCCCCTCGGGCATCGGCCCAAGACAAGCTGTACGCCCCCAAACAAGCAGAAAGCACCTGCATCCACAACCACCTCAATGTGCCTTCCACTGGAGTGAGGCTCGCTCCCGTGCAAAGAGCCTGCAACACAGCCTACTTGAGCACAGCTGGTTGAAGCTACCATGGCATCGCCCTCTCTGCCTTCTGCACAGATTCACTAAAACTGAGCAGTTCATACACACCATTTTACCTAAGGAACACATGTTCTTGAAATCCATCAGCATGAGAACCCATGGAGACAATTCTACTTGACCTTATCATATGCCTTCTCAATTCCGATGCAGATTCACTAAAATTAAGCAGTTTGTGCACACCATTTTACCTAGGAAATGCAAGTTCTTGAATTCCATCAGCATGAGAACCCCATGGAGAAATTCTACTTGACCTTATCATATGCCTTCTCAAGTCCTTGATAAAGATGCATCTGGGAGTGGCCATATAAGTGTCAAGTATACTCCCCCTTAAATAAATGCAGACTGATTATGACTGATGTCTATTGAATAATGATTTTATAGCTGCAATTCAACAGATTGATGGGCCTGAAATATATAACATTTTATTCCCCCACCTCAAGAATTAAAACCAAAGAAGTTAGGTTTGAAATTTTGATGGTTCTAGGATAACTTTCGAGTTATCTTTGCAACCTACATAAAGTCAGTTTTGGTAATGCTCCAGAACTATTAGTAAAAACCAATAAAAAAGCTATCCAAACTTAGGGATGAGGTGCGGTTCACACAAAAAACAGCCCAACTGATATTTTCTCCCTGGTAAGGTATAATCAGCTTCTCGGCTTGAGCATTAGAGAATCTAATAAAATCATTAAAACTGGTCAAAAGTGTCCACTATGCTTCCACCTACAACATTTTTTATAGAAGTCAGCAGCTGCCTTACCAACCTCTTCATCCCCAGCTGCCTTACCAACCTCTTCATCCCCCTCCACAACTGTCATTAAATATCAGATAGTTAATGAAACTCTGTCTCCAACTATTGCTCAGCAAGTGAAATGTACAGTGCACTTGTCACCTTTCAACCATCTGTGTGCTCAGATCTTTGTTCCACCTAGTTTCATCCCTGAGGCTCCATTCAATATACTGAGCATTGGCAGCCATCAGATTGCCATCCTTCAAATCAGAATACACAATTTTCAAGATTCCCTGCTATCCTTGCCCCAGCAGAAGCCATAGCAAAATGTTGCTTTAATGGAGCAAACTATGGCAAACGGTCTTGGGTATCTAAAGATATTAAGAAATATATCAGAAGACAGAGCAGACATGGCTGAATCTGACGTGAGAAGGGTTTACATCTCAACTGGAAACTATGAACAAACTTTTTGGCCAATTCTTTTAACTTTTTTATAGTAAAGTTCTTTTCACCGTGCAAATTTCTATAAGACCTATGAAAATAACATTGATACACTAAATTTAGAAGGAATCAGCCAAATAAATTTATGAAACTCTGTACTTTCTTACCTGGGGAATGAAAACAAACAAAATGTAACCACCCATAACTTCAAGAAGTTTCAGAATGGGTAGACTACCTTATTTTTCAGAGAAGGGAAGAATAAAACATCAACTGAAAAGTATGATTGGGTCACCCCATTCACATCTTACTTTAGTGCATTAAGTTGCTCCAACTCTAGCACTTTCTAGTTTCTCCTCCACGGTCAATATTAACAAGGTGCAGATAAGATAAGGCCTCTCCATGTCCACTTTAAAGCCTCCAGAGCTTCCAGAGTTTTGAATATGGCCACATATTGTTCAAGACTGAGAATATGGCTCTCATAATGCAATTATCTATCCATAACACTCCTTTGTAATTAAAATGCATTAAACACGTTACTCTAAATCTCAAATAGGAACTTCCAAACAATTTTTGTTTCACAAAAATCTTGAATAGCATGCAATTCAATTCTCTGTATTTGGTCAAAAATATTTTCATAATTGACACATAAGCATCCAGCATACATCTCCCTCTGAAGAAAAACTGACTTGAATCAATCAACTGACTAGCCATTCCTCGAGCGTGGTAAGAATAGCACAATTACCTTATAAATTCCCACTCTGAAGTACATAACTACATATTATCCTTCTATTGGATAACCAAAATTTATGTGAAGTTGAACTATTTGATTTCCCATGTCACTGCTTTTAAATAGATTAAAGTAGCCATTCCCTTTGGTCACGTCCCCAAATGGAAGATAGAAACCAATTGAAAAACCACCAGGACACTGAGAGATGTGAAATTCAATGATAAAAAAGATGAAACAACATATAACTGGTTACTTTAAAGTCAACCACTCATCTAAAAGCTTCATACTTCTGTTTTCCCCTAAATATGGCAAAGCCACAACAAAATTTAACAGTCATCGAGGTGTTTAATACTGTTACCAAACAGGCTGCAAAGGAGAGGAAAAAAGAACTCTAACAAGACAATCGGATGTATACAAGTCAAATGAAGCAAGAAAGTAAAACAAAAAGAGACCCCACAGGACAACAAATAAAAGAAAACTTCCACTTGCAAAGATCCTGAAACACTAGGCTGAGTAAAACCAAATTCTAGAATTCCAGCGGTGCCATATTTTGACCAGAGCAGTGGCAGAAATAAGGTCCATGGCTTCAGCAAATCAAACGTTTAGGCAGACCCAACATTTAGCAGTTAAATGTATCAAGCACAAAAAAAAACCTCTGTGCCAAGGAGAATGTTAACCACTAAATTGAAGTGACATATCAACAACACCATACTTCTGTTAAATATGATCATCTGATTATGCAGGATTTTCTTATCGCGTAACTTCATATATCGCAAGTAGCACTGCTGAGGGTTTGAGGAATCTGGAAAAAACAACTTCTTGTCACAGAAATTGAGGCAAGAGTTAATAAGAATGTCTTCTAGAAAACTAAAAATGTAGCAAGTCCAATTTATATGGAGACGAAGATTGTCAAAACTTGATGAAAGGATCATGATGTTCTTTCATTTATAAATCAAGGAAGGAATAGGATGATTGAATAAGGAAGAAAACTTGTGGAGTTCACAGGGACGAATTGCAGAATATTACAAATTATTCAAGTTCCCACCTTATCAGGAGAACACCTTTAGGACACATACATACAATGAAAGAAGTTGTACATCAAACCTTTTATCCATCATCAACGATGAATTGATCATCTTGACTCTCACCATCTACTCTATTATCTCCATGAACAATGCCGCTTACGTGGTGCAAATTCTGCATCATTTGTGAGACATAGACTTGGTGCGGGTTGTGGTGATTGGCAAAACCAGATCCATCAGACAGACCGCCAGCATGCAGGTTTGGCCCAGGCCACTGGGCAACAAGCCCTAGAATCTGATTTATCATGTTCTGTTGCACATGGAGCACTCGGGCCTGCAACTGGTCCATCTCAATGCGATGCTGGTTCAACATCCCCTCCATGCTCTTCTTCCACTCCAAGCGCCGTCTCTCTGCCCTCTCCTCCCACCGCCTCTCATCTTCCCGGTAGCGAATCCACCTCTCTTCCCACTCCTCATCCAGCTCCCGCCGCCTTCGCTGTCTCTCCTGCTCCCTCCCCTCTTCCTCCATCTCGGCACGCGCCTGCTCCCTCATATGCCTCTGGTCATCCTGAGACACCTCACGCTTTTCCAACCGCACCTCCCGCTCCTTCAGCCGCGCGAGCTGAGCGTCGATAAACGCCCATGCCCGCGCTTCTACCTTTTTCCTCCCCTTTTTCCTGGGCACCGCAGCCGGCAGCTCGGCAAGCCGCATAGCAAGAGGTACCGGCGGGGGTAGAGCCAGGGGCGGCGGCGGCGGCGGCGAAGGACGAGGAGCTACCACCTCTTCGTAGTCGAACACCCCCTCATTGGCATCACCTCCGTCGCAATCAAATCCCAGTCCGATGTCTCTGACGTCGTCCTCGATTGCGATGTCGCTGGCATCAAAGCAACCGCCGGGGGGAGCGGTGCCGGAGAGGGGTAGAGGAGCAGGAGATGAAGCCTCGGTGGCGCAGGGACTCGGGAGGGGAACATCGCCGAAGACGCGCTTGTATCGGAGGAAGTTGCCCCATAGGGAGAGTCCATCCTCCCAAGGGAGGTCACCTTGGTCCTTGCTCGTCGCGGATGAAGAGAGGAGCTTCTGCTTGACGAGGAGGTACTGATGGCGCATGTTCTGCACCTTGGTGGAGGCGTCCTTCCAGGACCACTGGAAAGGAAAAGCGACGGGGTCGAGGGCGTGATGGGCGGCGTTGACATGGACGGCGATCGGGCGGAACCTCTTCTCTCTCGTCTTCATCCGCGCCAGCGCCCCTTCCCTCAACATCTCCTCGTACTTGTCCATCAGGCTCCGCTCCTCCTCCTCCGTCCATTTCTTCCTCTTCCCTGCCGCCCCCGTCCCCGTCCCCGAACCCTGCTGCTGCACCGGCGGATGCCCCGCCGGCAGCGACATAGCGGCCCCGCAGCCTGTGCTCCCCTCTTCTTCTGTACTGCCGCCGCCGCCGAGCTTGCTCTTCCGCCCTTCGGGAGTGGAGACCGCGGCCGATCCGGCCGGGGGAAGGGTCCGAGGAGCCGCTGCCGCCCCCGGAAACGGTGGGGAAGGGCCGTGGTGGGTGAAAGATTTGTGAGCGAAGGGACCGCGGAGGAAGCCAAGAGACCGTCGTCCTCGGGCAAAGCGGGCCACTCGCCGTCAAAGACGCCTATCGGGCGGGTCTGGATACGGATCCGGTTCCGGGTTCAGGTCCGGGAGAAGGGGTTTTTTTTTTTTTTGGACACCATGGCCGGATGGCCAACCGAGGGGCGCAGCACAGCGCCGGCGAGGGATCGAGCGCTGCCGGGTGCAGCGCTCGATCCCCACTGGATACCACCTCCCCTCCATGGGGAGGTGGTCCCGGCTGATCACAGCCGGGCTCGAACCCTCGCCACCCCCTCCCGCGGGGTGGCGTCGTGCCAACCGCGCCAGATCCCCACTGGATACCACCTCCCCCCTGTGGAGAAGGGGTTGCTAAGCACCAGAACGATGGTTTGCACCAGAAAATTGATTTAAACTGTTTTCAAAGATATTCAAATCATCAAAGAGAACGTATCCTCTCGAAAAATCTCCCGAGTGAATTTCTTCGTTCCCCTCGCATAAATAAAGAAATAAAGATAATTTAATAATTTATAACGGACAAAAAATACATCAATAATTGATCTATTTCTCAAGATATCTCTAACTCTAGGTCCATTCTATCACACTGTCACGTAGGTAGGGGGTGTCAATGAGCCTGGCCCAAGGTCGATCCGTCTACGGCCCGGTTCAAAATATATTAACTCGGATCGCAAAAATTATTAACTTGGCCTAACCTGATTCGGCCCGACCCAACTTTATATTTTATAAATAAATATTTATTAAATATGATAAATTAAATTGTTAAAATACTATTATAAAATTGATAGTAATTTAATTAAAAACATATTTTAATAAGTAAAAATGATATTTTTGACATAAAAAGTTAAAAATTATTTGACCCGTTTCGGCCCGTGTGTTGGCCCGACTAAAACCCGTGGGCCAAAATCTTTGGCACGTCAAATTGTTCGCAGTCGGGTTGGCCCACGGGGGCTCGGCTCGCGAACCTGTGGGCCAGGCCGGCCCATTGCCACCCCTACATGTAGGTGCCGAGAAATTTTGTACATTTTGCATTTGCACCGGCACATACTCGTATATTATAATCGGTATTCATATGGTTTAATGAGATGTTTAAAATTCTATATACAAAATCAAAGATAAAATAATTTTAGAAATGAATGTGTTTAGATGCGGTAACAAGGAGCGAAGAGAATTAATTATGTATGACTGCAAAATTACAAATTTAAAAAAATACTTTTTTTTGTTCTGTTGGTCTTTTAGCATCTATGTGAAACTGTTAGGCACCACATCCATCTAATGGGACCACATCACATGCCATCTTATGAATCGATAAGCAGCACTATATGCTTCCAAATCATTTAGGCGTCGTTTGGTTTCGGGATAAAATTAATGGGGGTAGGGATAAACCAATCCTCGTGATTAACCCTTTCCTCATTACGTTTGGTTTAACTTAGGATAAGTTTAGGGACAACCCTATCCTATGTTTGGTATGTTAACAATAAATTTGAGGATAACCCTATATTTTTATATTTTTACCTTGTTTATATTATCTTATTTTATTACCCATAACATATTCATAAAAATCTTAACCAACTTATATATTTATATAATAAATATAAATTATATTTTAAAATATAAATACAAATATAAATTTGAAGATATAAATAATATAATTTAAAGAATATAACAGTTAAAATCAAATTTGAATTTTGTTTTTAAAATTTAATTAAATTAGAAAACATTACAACTAAATACTCTACAAATCGATCTACATCTAGTATTTCAAATTTAATCCCAATCATATACAACTTGTAGCTTGATTAAAATGTTTTCAAATTTTTCAACAAAAAGACAATAGAACATGAAATAATTTAAAATTAGCATACACTAGACACCTACATGAAAAGGAAAAAATGTTAGGGGTGAGGAACCTATCTTCTTGAGAAATCGATAGTGGCCTACATGAAAAGGAAAAGTTGAGTCACCACATCACAAGATGCGGCAAATTAACATACACCAGATGCCTTGAAGATGCAAAAGGAGATAAAAATCAATATATTATACAAAATATATCGTGCATGTACATATTACTGCAAATACATCATGCAAAAATACACTTAAAACGGGTTATATTATTGCTGCAAATACTCAGGATTACATAAATGTCAAGTCCCCTTTTCTCTTTTGCTTTGTCGGGTGTATCTCTTTCTTCTTCTTCTTCTTCTTCATGTCTTTTCATCTCCAGCCGGCTTCTCTTCGTCTTCCTCCCTTTCCTATGAAGTGTTCTGATTTTCCTCTGAAGTACTTATTGATGTTGGTCTTGTTTGATCAAGGAATCATGCATGTCTACCTCGATTTGATGTCATTGATAATCTCGGTATTCACTTTGCCAAATTCTTGCAATTTCTAACTGAAAATAAGTTGGTTCTGAGTATCCAAAAAAATGCTTTGTGTTAGTAAAGTAGTGCTTGGCAATAACTTAGCTTGCTCGATCTCTCTCTAAGGCACGCAAATGGGTACGTACACTTGCTTAAAGCATCTATATGTGTGTGGGTGTTTTTAATTCCTGTGCTAATGTGATGATAATTCTCAAGTATTGGTAAGAGCAATGGGCTGGCATATATTATGATTCAAATAAATGAAATGAATTGTTTAATCAAATTATAGTATGGAAATTTTAACACATTTCAGGCACATGTATCATCTTTCTAAACCACGGTAGATTATATATGAGAAACTGAAAGGATGAAACAACTTGTAAAAAGTATACTATACGGAACTTAATATTCACAAAGGCCATGTAAATAAACAAAAAATTGATTTCATCCATGAACTTGTAAAACAACCAAGGAGATTTGAATACACATATGGAGTATTTTCTGTACCGAGTAGATGGCATGTGATGGCATCAGCATTGTAAGAATACCAGCTTTAGTTTCATTTTGCACAATCTAATGTGAGCAATTCTTATGCCAAGGTCTCACCAACATGTTTATTCCAAGATGAACTAGATACGAATCATGTCCTGACAACCAGGGAGCATTTGTCAAATGTACAGAATATACATAGGAGCAGATGGTTGATTCATTTCTTCTAGAAGATCGTTATCTTGTTACCTACGAAGTAGTGTCAATTCATCTCAAAGCCATTACCACCAAAAATCATAGCCACTAGTAACGTAGGATCACATAACGGCCTATTTGGTAATGGATGATTTAGGAATATCTGCATCATTTCTTGACTCAAAATGTTCTTACCATATAAAGACCTATATGGTAAGACCAAATAGCTAGATACAGACCTCACCTTTTACAAAAAAAAAAACAAAAAAAAAACAATTTACCAATGAAGCCGAGTGCTCCAACCTCCTGCTAGGCAAGGATTGTCGTCTCGGATCTCGGCTTCATCTCGGAAGCGTGAAAGAGAAGAGATCTCGTGAGATTCTCGGAAAAATCTCGGGAGATTGGATCTCGGATTTCATTTATGTAGGGTATACTTTACCCAATGATTGCCATCTCACATCTATATTTTATCTCACGGAGATTGAAGATAAAAGATCTCAAAAAAATCTCAAGGGATTAGATCTTGGAAATACCAATCAATGTGCATGTTTAGATGTAGAATGTCATATAATATCTTTAAAAAGGACAAGATAACTCATATTAAATATTAAAATAAGCTGAGAGAATTAGAAATGTAATACGAGAGATGGTGAAGTATTGTTAGCATGAGACATACAAAGGAGCTTATGTCAGACCAAAGTTTTATCTTGATCAATATAAATAGGAGATTGAGAACATTTTGGGTCAATTGTACATATATAGTTATTAAAATATTAAGTTATGAAATTTTATCAAACAATAATGTTTAGATGAATATTTGGAAGGATTCCATATTAAAATTGGCAATATAAGAAGGAAACTTAACAAAATCATCTAACAAGTTGGGGATAATAATAGGCAAAAAAGATCAAGGTATCACAGGTACTACATAGATATTCTCGTTTCGGCGATCTCGTTTCTCGGATGCACGGAAGAAAAGAGATTCTCGGGAGATCTCGAGAGATTCTCGGGAGATCGCATTCCATGCTGCTAGGTCCGCTGGGAACTGGGAAGGAACCTTTCCTTGCCAAGGATCTGCAGCGGGAGATTGGCTACTATATGCCCTTAGTTGGGCCCAGTGCTGCATTGCACTACACTGCGAAGGACCTCTGCCTTTTTAAGTGTGTGTGTGAGAGAGAAAGAGAGACAGAGACCTGTTTTCATGAAAGTCACCATCTCTTGCACTCCCTAACCCCATTGTTTTGGTTCCTTCCCTCTGCTCTGCTACCTCCCTCTACATATCAGAACTATGTATCCACCATAGAGTCCAGCACCTCCTGTTCAAACATTTAGTCCATTATATAATAATGTATATATTCACTTGGTCTTTGCAATGAAGCACTTTCTTTCTTTCTTTCTAAAAAGGTAACAGGGAGATCTGCAGGAAGAGGATCATAGGATGAGAATGGAGTCCAGCCCATTAGTTTTGCAGATCATCTCCTGGCTATGTTTATTACACAACAAAGGATCTGGCTCCTTGATTCCATGTCGTTTGGCAAATCGTGAACTTGCAGCAGGATGGCATAAATTTTAAATGACTAAATCTGCTAAGAAAAAATGCATAAACTTAATAATCATCAAGGAACATACAGGCATGTAAGAAGTTGGTTTAATCCTACACTGCAAATTAAGATGTAGAGAGCTGAATATGCAAACGTGAGCATCAAGGAAGCTTGCATATACCAACTGGCTATCACATGAGAATGTCGCATGTGTAATCGGGGCAGATGATTCTCGAGGAACATACTACAGAAACAAGCAAACAATTTAATTTGCTGAAAAGAAATGGAGCAATTAAAAACCTGACAGAAAGAGAAACACCAGTTTTACACACTCCAACTTTGTGGTTTCATAAATAGCAATCTGAGTTTCATGCACAGCCATGAAATGAATCTGATCCTGGTGAAATTGTACTTTGGTCTCGGAATTGGTACTAGGTATTGGTCTACGTAGCTGTTGGATGCCTATTACAGAACGACAACTGGAAAAAAAACATGATCAATTTTTGGTTAGAAATAATAAGCTTCTAAGAAAATTATTAAGCTTCTAAGAAAATTAATCCAAGACTTGAATTAGCAAATCCTATCTAAAAATCGGCCAATACTTGAATTGGTTTATTGTTCTCTTCATTTTTTTATGAATCAGAGCTTTAATCCCTGTAGGCGTGACAAGGGTCAGCCCATCCACCATATCTACCTCAATTAATCACCATGATTTGAGAAAAACGAAAGCTTGAACAATTCCAAAAGGATTGAGGTGCTGCCCAGTGCCCACATCCCCCACATCCCTCGGCAGCCTTTAGATTTGTATCTGAAGCAGTGGGCTACCTGCTTTCAAGCGGATCCAATTAGGGAGAATGTTTTCCCATCTGCCATCACTTGCACCGGCGGGGGCAGCAGCAGCAGCCCCTCTCCTCTGCTCCCTTATCCTATCTACCGTCACCTGCAACAGTAACAGCGCGAACGGCAACGACCCGACGGGCGTACACACCTCAAAATCTTCCGCCGCCCCCGTATGCACCATCCTCTTTGTTCGTCGCCGATTGGGCACGGCCGCAGGTAAATCTCCCCGAATTTACACCCCCACCGGTGCCCCCGCGACACGCGTCGACCCTCGCCCGCCCGCCGGCCGGCCGACTCCGTTTCCGCCCCTGGCGATGGCAACCATGCCGGAGGCAACAGCGATGGCAACCACGCCGGAGGGGAAAACGAAGAAGAAGGAGAAGAAGAAGAGGGAGGGGGAAAGAGAGGGTCGCGGCGGCGACCTCGCTCCGAGAGGGGAAGAAACAGAGAGAGGGGAGAGTGACAGGGGCGTGGCGGCGAGGGCGCGGTGGCGACGGCCGCGGGGCAGGGAAGAAGAAGAAGAGGAGGAGGAAGAGGTGCGGAGGCAATGGCGAGGCGACGATGGACAAGGAGGAGAGAGCGAGCGGGCGACGAGCTCAACAGGGGAGGATGACGCACGAGGGGGATGAGAGATTCACCTCGCCAGGAAGCGCCGCGAGGTCGTCCGCCGAGCGCTCAATCGTCCGCTGCCGCGAGGTCATCCGCCACGAGACAGTAGAGCGCCGCGAGGTCGTCCACCGCCGTGAGGTTGTCCGCCGCGAGAGGGTCGAGAGTGCAAGACGAGACCTAACCCGCGAGAGCGTGAGACCAGGTCTATCGTATCCCCTCTTATCCCATCGATTAGGGGGATAGTTTAACCTTGACTTTATCCTCTATTTTAGGGATAAACTGGATTAAATTAAACCATGTTAAGTTATAATTAATTTGTGTACCAAACAGGAGATTGGGGATAAATCAATTCTATCCTAGGTTATCCCCATACCAAACATGGCCTTACTTCCGGAGATCAAGGTACAACCACCACTCAAAAAAAAAACTCACCCAACAAAGCCTTTCAGAGCAGTCCCTTTCGTCTGTTTAGGAGATACCCGTACCTGAAATGAGTCCTTCCTTCCTACGATTCCTGCTCCCATGTCCCGTACCTCCAGATTTTGTATTTAATCCTGTTCCAGAATAATACATACATATACACCTGTTCAGAGAGATCTCTTTTCCATCCCCCATCTCCTTCGCAGCCTGCAACCTGAGGATTCTCCGGCTAGTAACCATTTTCCGGCCATAGTTCAGTAGACTTTGCACGGCCTGATCTGCTTTGCCTGCCACCCGAATATAGCAAGTGCCGCCGGCAAGGAGGCAGATGCCAGATGGAGATCATCTGATCACCCCAACAGATATTTGAGAAAAAAAAAGACTGTTTGCATGTGTATCTCATGCTCGACCTTGAGTTTGATTATATGGCTCACAGAAATACATGCCCAATGCCCTCCATTTTAGTTAAGGATATGACAGTACTCGCACCAAACCATCCTTGCCTGTAGAAGCTACGTACCAATGCATCACGCGAGAACGTGATGTAGATGAAGGTGCTGTAGATGAAGGAGTTGACGGCGGCCTCGGCACGGCGGAAGAGGATGGTGGCATAGGAGATGAAGCGGGAGGTGGCGATGGAGTCAGAAGTGAGGGAGGAGGAGCTCAAGGAGTATGAGGCGGCAGATGGCATATGTGTCGCAGACTCGCAGTGAAGGCCGTGGACGACGAAGACGGCGTGAGCGCGCGGAGGGCTCGCAGAGTCGCGGGTTCTTTCGCCGGCCCGAGAACCGCCCAAGTCTAGCCCGCGGGCTTTTACTCTCGACCCGAAAAAAGGCCGGACGTCGATCTGGCCCGAGGGCCCACGGATGAACCCGACCCATTGCCGCCCCTACGCGAGATGGCGTGGTCATTAATGGGGGTGTTTGGTTGCACGGTAATTTTTCGTAGATTTCCATGATTAAAAATTATATTAAAAGGAAATGTGAACCAACTAACGACAAAAAATTATCATGTTTGGATGGATGTGACAAAAAAAAAAGTGTAACCACCACCATATGTGACCAAATAAAATGAGGGATCACAAGAAAACAAAATGTAAGACCCCCTTTTTTGTCTAAGAAGAAAATCACTTTCAAAATATAAAATTGTCATACATGTTAAACACCTCTTTTAAAAACTTTAGTATATTTTTTAAAAATAAAAACAAAAACATCCATTATCATGCAACCAAACACCCCGTAAAAATGTAAGATTTTACGGTGGAGCTTGTAAAAAGATGAGTTAGCATTCGATCCAAGTTTATAACTTGTTAACAAGTGATAACACATATTTATGGGGTGTTCGGTTGCATGATATTTTTTGTACATTTTCATGATAAAAATTTGTATTGAAATAAAATGTGAACCAACTCATGACATAAAATTAACATGTTTGGAGGGACGTGATAAAAAAAAGAGTAATTACCCCTTCATGACCAAACAAAAGTGGGGGATCACAAACAAAAAAGAGGTGAGACCCTTTCTTTTGTTTAAGAAGAAAATCACTTTCAAAATATAAAATTGTCATAGTTGTCGAACACTTTTGTTAACAAGTTTTTACAATTTTTAAAAATTAAAATAAAAACCTCTGTTATCTTGCAACCAAACACCCCATTAGTTTTTTCCCCTTATTGTTGTATGTTAAAATTAATAATTTTGTGTATCTAGTATTTTACATAACGATCATTGAAGGATTCTCATAAGATTGTGCCTCCACAATATAACCCATACCAGTGACATCGTATGTACAACATATGGGCTAGAGATGAGAGTAAAGTAAGAACTCTTGCTATTTAATTTATCGTTCATTTGAGCATGATATTTTATCAATTATTAAACTCATATAAATTTTTTTGTAGGCCATTAGTGAAGAAAACAAAGACAACAACTTGTTCTACCAATGGCTTATTGAAGAAGAGAAACAAATATATATGAATCGGAGACAAAATTTATTAATACTCAATCCAACGGTTAGTTACTTTTAAGAATGGTTTATTTGTATTTTAATGTTATTAATTATTTTGAACGAACACAAAAAGAATAATGCCGTCTTACCCATCCAAACGTACGAAGAGGTAGATGGCTGAAATAATGAAAAAGTTGTTAAATCATGACAAAATTTTAATTTATTTGAACTAATGTCATCATTTTTTTAAATAAATATTATTATAATTTGGGGTCTTAAAATAATACGCAATAGTTAATAAATGTTCAACTTCCGAGAAACCAAATGTTGAGATATCTCGTCAACCATTCCTCAATGAGGAGGCACGCAATACTATCCTCTATGAGTTTCGGCTAGAACTGTACTTTATTGATTTATTTTTATTACTACCCTCTGTTGAAGTGTTGTGTTATTTTTTTATTTTTTTTTTGTAAGTCGAGTGCTGGATATTCATCAAATAATTTGTACTGAGTGACCTTTCCCATGATGTACCACACCGGGCTGGTCAAAATGTCCAATAACTACCCTTTCTACTAGTTGGGCATGCAATTCCTATTTGTATGGCTACAGTTGTACCGTCATGGTCGGTGGGATGTTTTTCAGCAACAATCTGGTTGCAAAAAGATGAAACTATTATAGGTTGACTTATCCTCCGGGGATATACAATTATCTTTCTATTTACCGAATGCGGGAAGTAGGTCGAAGAGTCAAAGTTGTGCTAAGATCAGTTTTTATTTTTATTTTATTATTCAACTTAAAATTTGTAAGTATATTTTATATTTTTATAAATATCTTTAATACTTTTGATAATATATTTTGATATCAAGTATTTTATTTCGACGTTAACAATAATTTTTAGTTTATAATCAATTAAGTACTCAATCATAATTTCGATATTGATATAGTGTTATCAAAACACTTATGGGATGTTTGGTTGCATGATAATTGAGGTTTTTATTTTAATTTTTAAAAATTGTAAGAAACTTGTTAAAAGTGGTGTTTGGCAACTTTGTCAATTTTATGTTTTGAAAGTGATTTTCTTCTTAAACAAAAAAAGAGGGTCTCACCTATTTCTTTTTTCTTGTGGTTCCCACTTTGTTTGGTCATGAATGATAGTTACTCTTTTTTGTTGTCACATCCCTCCAAACATGACAATTTTATGTCATGAGTTAGTTCACTTTTTATTTTAATATAATTTTTTATCATGAAAATATACACAAAATTATGATGCAACCAAACACCCTATTAATATTAATTTTTTATATTGGTATAGTATTATCAAACGTGTAATAGATTTGATACTCTCGCACTTTTTGATATTGATATTTTATATCCATATAAATATAAATATTAAAATTGATATAATATAATCTTGAAACTTTAACCAAACCGACCATAAAAAGAAGATAAATTTTAGAAAGAGATGATTCCGATCCCTGCGGAGGCGGTTTCCAAAGGGACGTCGGTTTCTTTTTCTCCGTCAAACGGGTCCACCTTCGGTCTTCCCGCCGCTCGCTCGGTTCTCTCTTTTGCTGCTTCCGGTGCTTGCTTCGCCTTTCCCCGTGCTCTTCCGGCATCCGGCTCCAGGATACGTGATAAACACCAGGAGGGACTTCGAGGCGGGAAGGAGAAGGCGCACCTGCTTGCTACTCCCACGGATTCGGCTGTTTTTGCTGGTGTTGACCTCGGTTCTATTGTCTCTTGGATTCGTGCGGAATAGCACGTTGGAAGTTGCTGATCGTCGGCTATTTTTGTGATCCGCTAGGTTTTCAGCCATCGGTTGATTTGCTTCTTCCTCCTGGTTTTCTCCCGAGAATGGCGTCGAAGAGTCAGCGGCAGCGGCGGCAGCAGCAGCAGCGGCGGCGGCGGCAGCAGCAGCAGCAGCAGCCGGTGGCCGCTCCTGCGCACGTGGTCCGCTCCTTTGTCTCCTGGGTTTTTGATCCTTGTGCCCCGTGCTCTTTGATATTGGCAGGGCTTTTTACGGTCTTGCCGTTGTTTACTTGTAATTATTTTTTTATTTGTGGCTTGTGCGGTAAAATTATATATTAAAAGAAAGTTTAAAATAATGAAAACTATAAAATTAATGTGCTAGTGAGATATAGTTGTCCCGCAGCAGTGTTGTAGTGTATATAAATATCTCTCAATGGGGTGATCGTACTGGTTCTATTACCCAGGTGACTACAACGTCGATCATTACGGCAGTTGATCGAAAAAGTATAATAACAAAAAAATAGAGAGTTTGTGTAAAAATGATGAAAGATCATGACAAAGTATTTCACATATTTTTTAATTTAAGTTTTTTCTATAAAATTTAATGTTTGTGATAAATTTTAATTATTTTATATAATTTGTTACAAAAGCACATTTTTATAAAATATAAAAATAGGTGAGATGGTGAGCCTATGCTTTCAGGCCAGGAACAAAAGGTTGGAAACATTTTTTGTGACCTGAGAAAAGAGATGGGCTTGATCAGAGGTCTAAATGATTCCAAGGAATTGGTTCATTCGAGAGTGGGAGACAGAGAGCTTAAGTTTTTGCTGAGCAAGGGCAGTGTTATGCATGCGATGTTGAGAGGAGAGGGAGGGAAGGGCATAATTATCCATCCATGATGAAAATTGCAAGATGAAATATTAGGGGTATACATGGGAAGGAGAAACTAAGGGAATCGAGAAGGCTGGTGTCCTGCCAGAAGCTGGACATATTATCTCTTTATGAAATGAAGTGATACTTTTCTAATAAGCTGGATGAGATTGATCTTATGACGGGGCTGAAGAGGGGTCTCTCTCTCATTTTCCTATTTTTTTGAAGACTAATTTCTAATAAAATGGTAAAAGTCACAACATTACACCACTAATCAGAAAAGGAAAGAAAAGATAGGGTTTTAAAACTCAAGGATTGGCAACCTTGGATATGGGTTCAAAACTCAAGGATTGGTTGACTACGTAGATTGTGAGGTAACTTTCATAGCATGTCATAACACAACTTGAATTGAGTGTTGAAGTGGTGATATTTGATATTTAAGTATTAAAGTTAACACAATTTGACTTTTAAGTAGTTAACCATAAAATTAAAGTTGCCTCATAACAGGAAATAACCATAGAATTAAAGTCAAATATCATGTCATAACACAACCATAGCATGCATAACACTACTTAAATATCACAAAATGATACTTGACTACTCAACCAAAACATTGTGAGGTTCTATGTTATCAGAGGCGATCGCCTCATGCGCCTAGGCGTTGAGGTGAGGTGAGGCAGGGCACCTTTGCCTCGTTTAGGCGGCATAGGAAGACTGAGGCGCTGAGGTGTTCACCTCAACGCTATCGGATCCGGGCTTGGCCCAGATTTGATAGAACTTAAGACTCCCGTGGGGGTCTTTCTCTCTCCCACCCTCAAGTTTTTGCACCCTGACGGCAGCCCCCGAAGCCCTCCCCTACCGCCTGTCACCGAAGAAGACGCCGGTGCCACCATCTGTCATTGAAAAACTGCTGGCGCCATCTAGAGTTGCCGGACGGAGAAGTTGCTGGGACCACCTGAATAGGTGCGGTGTAGGGTTTTTTTTATTTTCTTTTTTATGTTGTCTTGATTTTTTGGTGTGTTCATCATCATTCTCATAATACAAGTTGTTGTTGTCAGGCGACAAGGCGCCCAAGACTTTGAAGGGTATAAATTTTGCTTAGGCAACAAGGCGTTCGCCTAAGCGATAAGGCGGGACATGAAGGTGGAGTCAATTTGTATGACGATAACATATATAAAATCTAATAACATTGGCATACATTTTGATTTCAACCTTAGCATATATAATACAACAATGCCCATTCATCAAACAATGTCTCCATTATATGTAGAATATAAAAAAAGACTTAGAAGAGACAAAAAACACAAAGTTGGAAATCAACGACGTAGCGGAGACACTCAAAGCGTTTTACATGAAGTATAGGAAGTGTAAAATACTATTAAAACGTGTGTAATAGGTGGAGTAAAAAAACATGAACAAAAAAATTACAAAATATATGTGGAGTAAAAAAACAAAAGTTTAAACTTAGGTTTAACTTGCCGCCTGAGAGATGGAGAAGGAGAAGGAGAAGGTTGAGGGTGCTTGGAGCTTGTGTTGACCGGTGGAATCCAGCGAAAATAGGATCTTCTTTCCTCCACTTTGGCTACCGGCGGAGCCTTCCTCTGCAGTGGCGACCAGCGGCATCGGGCGGGACTTCTACGTCTGCAACGCGAGAGTACTAGATTGTCGGGGTGTCGGCTCCTCAAACAGGCAGAGGACTAGCGAGAACCAAGGCCAAGGGGTTTTATGGGAGGCTGAACCAGGGCCCGGTTCAGCCGGACAAGCGAATCGACCAAGAGGGCCCGGTCGCTAAAGCACTTAAGGCGTACGCCTTGGCCGCCTAGTCGGCCAAGGTGTACACCTTTTTTCTCCTCAGCTAGGCGATTTGTCCAAGCGGCCTTCAAGCAGCGTCTTCACGCCTAGGCGCCGCCTAGGTGTGCGTCTTGACAACTATGAATACAACATTTTTATTTTATGCTTTAGTTTGTTCTTTCTTGGTGTAATTTGTCAGACGACCGTATTTAGCCGAAGAAAAGAAGGTATGTCCTTTGATTTATTTCCTCTTTATTTTGGTTTGTATTCTAAATGTAATTAAATTCTTGTTATTATTATCTTTAAATTTGTTGGACAACATGTTTATATTTCTTTCGGTAGTTTTTTTGCTTTTATTTTTTTAGTTTAACTCTTTTTTTTAAATTTTTTGTAACTTTACTTTTAATTTTAGTTTAATTTCGGTGTGTTTGCGTTTATATTAACATGTCCATTTGTTTAAATAGCATATCAACC
Source organism: Cryptocoryne crispatula var. balansae (assembly GCA_036172225.1). NCBI lineage: Eukaryota > Viridiplantae > Streptophyta > Magnoliopsida > Alismatales > Araceae > Cryptocoryne > Cryptocoryne crispatula. The sequence continues at coordinate 7,209,333 of CM069929.1, read as the reverse complement.
ATTGCTATTTGTTTAAATTGTGTCTTGGTTATTTTTTATGAAGATGTCTCAAAGTGTGGAGCAAGAACATGTTTTGGGGATAGGGTCAAACATCCAAATGACTTCAATAGGTCTCATAATTTCAAGACATCCTCTTAAATTGAAAGATGTGTGATGGAAGTATGGAATTTTAGTGGATCCAAAAAATAGGGATCTTGTTAGATGCATATTTTGTAACAAGGATTGTAAGGGTGGGATAAATAGATTGAAGCAATATATAGCTAGTTTATCTACAAATGTCACAACTTGTAAGAATGTTTTATTGGAGGCGAAAGAAGAGATTAAGCAACACATGGAGCAAGCTAAACAAACTCACTTTGAAAAGGTTGCAGTGATAAGGGAAGTTAAAGAAAGACATAATCTACTTGGTATCATTTCGTTGGAGGCAAGTACCGTAGAGGACACACAATTTTTTAGTGATCCGATGTTTATCCCTCCTTGTTTGAGAGGTCCTATGGACTAGCTTATTAGACAAAATTTAGTAGGTTCAAAAGAGAAAAGTGTGAAGGACAAGAAGTATTTAAAGGAAGCGAGGGAGAAAGTTGTGCAATACATTACTTGGTGGATTTACCAAGCAGGTATTACTTTCAACATTATACGTTTGAATAGTTTTCAAATTATGTTAGAAGCTATTAGTTAATTTGGCCTGGGTTTGTAAAGTCCATCATACCATGAAATTCATGAAAATTTATTTGTAAAAAAGGTCGAAACAACTTGGGAATTAGTTGTAAAGGAAAAAAGGGAGTTGGAAAAAATATTGATGCACTATAATGTTAGATGCCTGGATAGATAGAGATTTTAGATCACCTTAGTTCTTTGATGGAGAGAACAACCTCAGTCCATAATAAGAAACGATCAAAACCCCCTACCACTTAAGTGGTGCTTTAGTTCATAACTGCACTACCACTTAAGTGACCACAAATACATCGCCACTTAAGTGGTATGGGGGTTGTGACCGTTTCTTATTGGGGATTGAGGTTGTTCTCTCCACCGGGGAACTGAGGTGATCCGGGCTCACAGATAGGAGGGGGGAGTGGTGCGGACACCAGATCATAGGACTGATTTGAATATTTTCAGCAGGTGTACCAGCAACGTTTGCGTCAATTGGGCTCTATTTGGTTTGATGATTGATTCTTAACATTTTTAGAACAATTTAATTTTAGGAAATTTACATGCATTTTGATGTACTTCTGATTAGTAGCTTAAATTTAGGCTTTAGGCTATTTCTGATTCGTGGCATTTTTTTAGGTGTAATTTCTCTTGTAATAAGACCGAATGGGGTTGATGTACAAATATCTTTTGATAAATATTAAATGCTCTTTTACAATTCCCTTTTTACCCTTTAGTGTGATCTAGCGATTGAAAGGCCATTGTCCCGTTGCTTTGTCCCATTCTCATTGGTTCACTCTCTTTCTTTGAGCTAAGAGTGGTGATGGCGATTGCAACCCTAGGTTGTCTTCCTTCTCACTTCTGATCTCTCTTGTGTGATGCTCTGTTGCCCTAGCCACTGAATAGAGAAAGCGTCTACTCCATCTCTTCTATCTCTTACGCTTCTTTGTCTTCTGCATCGGAGCAACCAGAAGTGGAGTTTTGGTGATCGGGTTCCTCTCCCAACTAATCAACTCCACCTGTTGTTGTTCCTTCAGCGGAACATGTTGTCTTTCATCAGATCTGTTGTTTCATGCTCGGATCTGGCGTTTTTCACCTGGATCTGCTATTCCTTCGACCAGATCTATTGCTCCTTTAGTCAGATTTGTCATTCTATGTTTGGATTTGATGATCTTCAACTTGATTTGTTGTTCTATGCTCGGATATGATGATCTTCAACTGGATCTGCAATTCTACGCTCGGATCTGATGATCCCTCAGTCGGATCTGTTGTTGTGAACATTTTGTTTATCTTCAGCCGATTTGTTGAAGCCTGTATGTGAGTTTACACTGATTGTAAGTCCTCTATTCTTTCTGTTCCGGATGATGAGTTGACAGAATCACCTAGAGTGCTAGTAGAGATGCCATTGGTGAACTTCTCTTTCGTTGATCTGGTGACCTAGTGCTGGTTTTGTTCATTCGTTAACAATTGTTTCCCTTGACAATCTCTATTCATTCCAGTCTGATGACAGAGCACAACTTTGTTGGTTGAGTCTGGTTTTCTGATAGTGAAATAGTTGGACTGTTCTCGGTTACCTTGGATCGCTACGGCTGATGATATGTGAGGCCTCAAATCTCGGTTCCTTTTATTGTTTCGGTTGATCTTATCTGAGTTGAACAGAATATGAACTGTCTTGGATGTTGGGTTACTGTTCGAACTTCTCGTTCAAGTGAATATGAGAAAACGTAAAGCATGCGAGTTCTTTTTTTCCGGATGTGCTAAGTATTGGAACTTTTTATCATTCAATCCTTTGTTGAATCCGATTGCTTTTTCCACTTGGAAATGATGGCATATTTGCTATTGTGCCATACTAAATGAACCGTTAAAGGTGCCTATTGAGATAAGTGGGCGGATGATGAAGGATGCAATCTGTGTGTGATCTAATTTGTGGGAAAACAGCCACTGAGTGAAGTAGTGCTTACGGATCGATTGGATCTGTTCCCTTCTTTTTGAGATGCCTTTTTGTTGGTCGCCTCTACTCGACAGTTATCTTCACTAAGTTCTTACACTTTGAGTTGATACCTTGGTGACCTATTGTGGATGCCGGTATGAGCTTGTTTCATTTGATCTATTGACTCCCTTCTCAGAAGTGCGTCCTTTGACCCCACCGAAGCTGTGATGATCCTCTAAGCTTCTTAATTGATCGACATCTGTTTTTCCTTGATAAGTTGGATGAGCCTTTGAACATCAGGTTTCCAGTTTAAACGATCTAGGAAGATGATGTTGACAGTGGGGTTAACGACGAAAGCTCGCCAACTTGGTGTTTAGTTCATAAATTCCAGCCTAGGTTCTTCCCCACACATTAGTGTGGAGGTACGTTTTGTCCACCCCTATTTTGCATGCCTACTTGCAAATTTATTATTCCAATCGAATCTGCCATGCTTGATGCGAGTAGGTCCTAGCTAGATTTATAGAATGCTATTGGTATTTGATGTGAGGACATTTGAGTGAACCATAATCCAGTCAATTATAAAATTTGATCCATTATATGTAGTAGCAAAGTTTCAAATCTTGGAGAGTCTTCAAAACAATGATATTTTTTATTCTTTTCAATTTTCTTTAAAAGAGATAGCAACCAAGGTTAATATTTCTTGACAAGAGAAAATTATTTGAAACACCCAAGTCTGATTATGAGAATCAGACCCTTATCTTGGTTATTACTAGCCTTCTTATTTAGATTAGATTCATAGTATCCTATTCTGCATTAGGGAGGACATTGATAAGCTTTTTAGTCAACACACCTACATGCATTGTGTTTTTAAAATCCGCGGATGCATCTTCATAAGTCAAAGATGCAAGGTTGTTGGCTGATTTGCTAGATAAGATTGTGGTCGAAGTTAGCGAAAGAAATGTCATCCAAATTATAACGGATAATGAGGTCAGTTATGTAGCTACAGGGAGAATTTTGATGGCAATGCATCATTGTTTATTTTGGACATCATGTGCAACCTATTGCATTGATATGATGTTAGAAGATATCTCTAAATTGTTGGGCATTAAATCTACAATTAAGCATGCCAAGTATGTCATGACATTTTTTTATGATTATACAAAGGTTCTTGCCATGATGAGGTAATTCACCAATGGAATAAATTTATGTCATGTAGCTGTCAGAAAGTAATATTTAAAATTGAAATGTCTTTTTATGATATTTAATTTTGGTTTGTGAATTGTGACCACCAATAATATTTTAATTTTTTTTTGTACACCGTTTGCTACAAACTATCTAAATCTAGAGAGTCTACACAACTTGAATGGTGAATTGAGAAGAATATTCGCATATGAAGATTGCATTGCTTTTAACAATAGATGGACTAAGCAAATTGAGAGAAAAAGTCATGTGGGATCATTCTAAAAATCACTTTCTGGAGGGATGTGGCCTATGCTCTATTAATTTTCAAGTCTCTGGTGTTTGTCTTATGCCTAGTTGATGGTGAGAAGCTAAGTATGGGTTACATTTATGAAGCAATGGACCGTGCAAAGGAAAGCGTTAAGAGTGCCTTAGTTGATAAGTTCGACAAATATGGTCCCATTTGGGACATTGTTGATAAGAGGTGGGACAATCAATTCTATCGTCCATTACATGTAGCGGGTGTTTTCTTCTACTAAAACCCCGATGTTGAGAGTGATGGAGAAATAAAATAATGATTATATGATAGCATTGCAAAGCTAATTAAAAGTCCCGACGAGCAAGGTTTGATTACCAAGCAATTGAACACATACAGAGATACTGAGAGCCTCTTTGGCAGAGATGTGACCATTAGACAAAGAAAAACATCCATTCAAAGTTTGTATTTTTATTTTAAAAATGCAATTTTAACATTTTTCGTTTCACATGATCATTTTTAATTTGATTAACTGTCATTTTCGTTATAACAAATTGGTTAAAAGATTGATGGAGTAAAGTTCCTCAATTGTAAAGATTCGTCATCAGGATATTAAGCTTTCCTTGTAGTGCATTTAGTTGTGAGTGTAACTAGAGTATCTTTGAACAAGTATGCATTACTAATATTCCTCCTTTTCAAAACATTTCATTTAAAAATTTAAAATAATTTTCGGCTTTTTATTATAGGTGCACATAAAGAAAAGAAATATGTTAGAATAGAAAAATGCTAAATGATTTTGTCTATGTCCAATATAATCAAAGACTTTGAGATTGTCATTTTAGGATGAAAAAGTTCAATTATGACTTTATTTCGTTGGATGATTTCAATGAGGATGATGAGTGGATTACTAGGGATGAGGAGGACTATGTGCATGAAGGAGAGGAGCTCACGTGGAGGGAAGTTGCCAGTTGGGGTAGCAGCTGGCGTTGAAGAAGAGGAATGTCCATCCACCAGAGCAACGACCTCTAAAAGCCACATACTTGAGAAGGGAAAGAGCATGGCGACTATTGAAGTTATCTTAGAATTGGATGGGGAAATTGATATTAATGTTATTTATGATTCTTCCAAGTGATATTCATGTTAATTGGATAGGGACATTATTCAAATGTACTTTTTAATGGTGTTTTAAACTTGTGGTTATTCATGTACTTTTATGCTTGTTTTACAATTATTGTTCAAATATTGTCTACTTGACATATTAATGTACTCTTTTTTAATGTATTTTTTTCGCAATATGATAGAAATTAGACTAGAAAAGGTACATTTTTTATGCATTTTTTGTATTTATTTTCTGCATTTTTATGTATTTTATGCATTTTAGATATTTTTTGTATTTTTTGATATATTTTATGCATTATATATATATTTATTGCATTTTTAGATATTTTTTTTGTATTCATATTTTTTTTTATATTTTTTATGTATTCCTGTATTTTTAGATATATTTTTCTGTATTTTGATATATTTTCTGCATTTTTAGATATATTTTCTATTTTTTGTATATTTTTATGTTTTTTAAATAATAAAAAATAAAAAATCATCTTAAACACTTGAGGCGAGGCTATTTAAGTAATAAAGTGGTGATGTTTAAGCAGTCTGGGTTCAAACTTGATCAATTCAAGTTGTGTTATGACTACACTGCCTTCTCTAAGATATTTCCTGTTATCATTTGCTTGGTAGTTGTGTAATTATATTTCTTAAATTCTTTGCGACAGGTAGGGCATGCCTTTGCGCAGCAGTATTACCACATCTTGCATCAGTCCCCTGAGCTCGTGCATCGATTCTACCAGGACATCAGCAAACTTGGTCGTCCCGATTCAGCAGGCGTGATGAGCTCTGTCACCACTATGCAAGTAAGGGAGACATCCCCCGCCTTTTCTTTATGTCCTGGTTTCCGCTGCAGCTTTTCCTGAATTATTTAATGTTTCTTACGGAATCTAAGGGAATATTTTCTTGTTTGATACTTAATGAGGCATTACTTTATCTAGACCTTATGTAGTCAGTGACATGCAATCTTTGTGTGGGATACATCATATTTTATCTTTCACTGACGCTTGATTGATGGATTCATTGGCAAGGCAATCAACAAGAAGATACTGTCCCTGGATTTCAGCACCTGCAGGGCAGAGATAGTGACAGTAGATGCGCAAGACTCCTACAACTGTGGGGTGCTCGTCGTTGTGACAGGGAACCTTACCGGGAAGGACAACATCAAGAAGAACTTCAGCCAGACATTCTTTCTGGCACCGCAGGAGAAGGGATACTTCGTTCTTAATGATGTGTTTAGGTATGTGGAACCAGCAGGTCAGCAGCTGGAGGGAAGCCACAGTCCAGACAGTGGCCCTGGGACACCTGCATTCCATGAGCATGGTACATTTGCTCTTTCGTCTTGCTTGGATGTTTAAAGCCAACCCTTTTTATTTGACAATTTTTTTTCATATTGTTTGTCTACACTCTAGATATTTTTCAAGCTCAGGAGCAGCAAAGTCCCGAACCAGTGGCATCTCCAGAAGAGGAAGGGGAAATGAATGTGGAAGAGGTATATATAATCCTTCACCTAACAAGGAGGGATCGATTTTTGATGATGCAACCCTCACTGGCGAAGTGGTTGATGAAGTTTCAAACAGAGCACTGCTGGTGGCAGTGTACCACCGTTACTGCTGGTGCTGGGGCTTTTCTCTATTCGGTTCAATCCAATGAACCAGTAGAACCAGCCCGCTTTGGTTCGGTTCAGGTTGAACCATCTGGTGGTTTGGTTCAGTTTCATTAATCGGTGAAATCGAACCAAATTGGCAGCACAAATTGAAATGAAATACCTTAAAAAATAAATTCAGATATTAACCATGGTTTTCAAGGCGACCAAGGTGACATAGTACCGCCTTGGTGCCTAGGCGATAAGGTGAGATATTATGGCCTGTTTGGTTAGAGTTTCAAAATTGATACTGTATCAATATTGATATTAATATTTTTAGAGGTTGGAGTATCAATATCAAAATTGATAGTATCAAATCTCTCTGTGTTTGGTAATACTATATCAATATTAAAAGTGATATTAGATGTTTGATGATACGATATCAATATCAAAATCATTATTGGTTACTTTGAAAGAAAATCCATATCCAAGCCTCCAAGATGTGTGTGAGGAAATTCACATTATGTCTACACATCAAATATATATGAACCATATCCAAGATGTGTGAAGGAAAATTCACATTAAGTCTACGCATAAAAAATATGTAAACTATATCCAAGACATTTGATACAGTAAATCCAATCCGTGCATTGAACGGAATCATTCATAAACATGGACCAGATTTGGCCTCTTGCAGGTTTTAGTTCATTTAATGCAAATTCCTTATAATCAACAAGCCTAGAGCTGTGGCACCATGTAATTGGAGCAGACTAATTCACAAAATTGTATGGTTGTTCCAACATAGTCTTAGACTAACAGATCTTAATTTAACTCACCCAATAAAAGTTAGTGTGATCAATTGAACAAAGAAAAATGTGGCCTCCCAAGGTTGTAAATTCAAGGCTCATAGATGGGGAATTCCGAAAGCAAAAAGAGCACAAACAAGGCCAGCAATTGCAATACAGTACAGGAGCTTCAGCACCATCATTCCTATAGAGAACATATATTGCCTGCACAGTAGATAAGTTTCATTAGTAGTGATTGTGTGAACCTTTTTTTTCTGCGTCTGTTCTTTAGAAAGAAAGACATCTCCGGACTTTTCTAGGAAAATATGTGGTATCCTAAGAATATTAGGTAGTCCGGTGATAGTTTTAAAAATATTAGAACCGAGGTTCGGGTTCTTTGAAAATTTCATTTTTTGACCCTTCTCCGCCGGATGGTGCGAGTATCCGGCGTTAACTTACATCGAGCAACGGCTCGAACGCCTTTGATTAACCGTCGCGGCGACCTATTTTTGGAGACATGCACATCCACAAAGTAAAGAACTCAAAAGGGCAGCGGCCTTTTGGGTCCGATCAGATGCAAACCGATTTGTTCGGGTTTGTTTTATTTGTCATTTTTGGATGACTTTGATTCTTTCTGATTTTTGAGCTTCATCTGCTTTAAATTCGATCAAAATCTGATTTTTTTGTTTAAGGACTGGTTTGGGATTTCACCGGGCCACAAAGGGGTTGGAGTGAATGGATTAAGATGGGCCGAGATGGGCCTGGACAGAGGGCTGGTTTGGAACCGGTCGTAGGACCTGAACGTGGGCTGAGCAAGGGCAGCGTCGGACCTGCTTAGGGGTCTGTTCAGATGACTTTGAATAGACCGGTCGGGGACCTGTTTGAGATGTCCTGGATAGGCTGAAACCGGGTCACAAGGGGACTGGTTTTAGGATCTGGACATAGGCCTGCAGGTGGGCCAGAATACAGGCCTGTCTGGGATGTCCTGGATGGGCTGAAACCGGGTCACAAAGGGACTGATTTTAAGCTCTGGACATATGCCTGCAAATGGGCTGATATGGGCCTATTCGGAGGTCTGCTAGATGGGCTGATCATGAGCCCGAAAATGGGCCGCCTGAAGACCTGTTTTAGGCCGGCTTTAGGTAAGCTTCAGAGGGATGGAAGTCAACCACATGAGGGCTACCGAACTTGGGCTGAACTGGGGACAGTTCTAGGCCTGGGAGGGGATCAGGAAATAGGCCGGTTATGGGCTCGGTTGCGGGCCTGAACAGGGTTATGTTATTAGGCCGAACTGGGCTCTAGTTGATGATCCGAGCATGGGTCAGCAGGTGGGCCAAACAGGACTGAAAATGTGCCTGCAAAATGACCTATTAGGGATGCTCTAAATGAGCCGAAATTAGGTCGCGAGGGGACTGATTTTCAGGGTCTAACCATAGGCTTGCAGATGTGCTGATGTGTGGGCCTGGCAGGGAGGCTGATCGCAGATTAACCTGAACTGGACTTGGGCCATATTTGGGCCTGGCATATAGGTTCAAGCTGGGCCTGAAAGAAGAGACAGCAGGCGGACTGAAGGTGACCCATGCAGGAGGCCGAACAGTGGCTGTTCATGGGCCTGGATTGGGGCCTGCGCAGGTGGTTTCAGATGGGCTGGAACCTGGTCACAAGGGGACCGACTAAGGGTCTGGACAGGGTTCTGTTATTGGGCCGAACTGGGCTCTGGTTGGTGGTCCGAGACCTGCAGGCGGTTGGGGAAATGTGGCAGTAAAATCCCATTTCAGAACCTGCATTGTTTTATTTTTTGATTGTTTAAAAAAAAACAGTTTGTTTATTTAGTTTTGGCGGTTTGCATCTGATCGGGCACATTGGGCTGCCAACCGGTGCCCACTTCATGCATCGACATGCCATCGAATCTTCATTTCATTGAATGGTGAGGTGAAGTACATCGGTGTACAATAAGTGGTGACCCTTCCCCCAATTTAGGTTCTTCACCACCTTAGAAAAATTTCGGCATTACAACGACATACCGACAAGTTTCTAATTTGGTGAAGTTTACCCATCCAATAAGGCTAGTCAATGACTTAGCCAAAATTGGGGGAAGGATCATCGGCTACGGGAGCGTGCCCGCGCCGACGTCCGGGTCGTAAGCTACGGGATGCATGCCCGCGCCTCCGCCCAAGGTGGAGTTCCCCCGCTAGGGGTGAAGTCCTTAATTTAATATTGCTTTCGCATTCTGAATTTTTATCTATTTATTTTTAAAGGCCAGTTCGGGCCGGTCCATTCCATCGGCGTTCAAAGCCGGGCTTCGATTTGCTTGAGTTGGACGGACAGCTTCTTGGAGGCCAAGCCGGACCCGTGAAAGGGCCGTTGAGGCTTTCTCCTTCTTTGATGTGTTGAGGGGAGAACCGGACCCGTGAAAGGGCCGTTGAGGTTCATCCCTCACTTGATGTGTTGAGGGGAGAACCGGACCCGTGAAAGGGCCGTTGAGGTTCATCCCTCACTTTGCCGGTACATGCCCCAAGGGGGCCGCTGCAACCTCTCCTTCTGTTTTCTGCTGCAAGGGAGCTACTGTTGGGCTTCTTGGGAAGCGGATTGGACCCGTGAAAGGGCCATTGGGTTGAGCCTCGATGGGGCTGGAAATGGACCGGGCTGGGGTCTGTTTTGGGTGTCTTTAGGTGGGCCGACAGGTGGCCAAGGTGAGCTGAACGAGGGCCAGCATATGGGTCTGCACAAGGGGGAATCTGGGGACTGATTAGGCCTGCACAAAGGGGGCCGGACAGGGTCTGTCCAGGGCATTCGGCTAATGCAGAATCTGTTTTTTTTTAGGCCCTGCAGAGGACTGCGATGGTGGGCTTTATTGGATCAAAATTGGCCTGAATCAGGGGTCAAACAGGGTCTATTTTGGACCTGCACAACGGCTGTCTTGGTAGGCCGCAGAGGGGGCTGAAAGGGTCTGCATAAAGACCTGAAGATGGGCCAGCATGGGGCTAGGCGTGGGCCGAGCAGAGGGTCTGGATAGGCCTGCTTCTTGATGGCTATAAGTGGGCCGAAATAGGTTCTTTCTGGAGGGATAGCAAGGGGCGAGGGAGACAGCCAGAAATAGAAGAGAACAAGCCCTTAAAGGGCTACATGGCTAAGGTATACCGCTCTCCCCTACCTGATCTTCTTCTCTTCTCCTCCTTGGCCACAGGCAGCAGGTGCAGGGCGCAACTTAGCAGCAGGTGCAGGCGGCAGTTCCTTGGTAGCAGCAGCAGCAGGGGCAGGGCACAGGCAGCAGGAGCAGGTGCAGCAGCAGGGTGCAGCAGAGGCAGCAGGAGCAGGGCGCAATCCAGCAGCCTCCCGGCGTCTTCAGCAGTCCCCCTTCTGGCTGGTGCGCCCCCCTCTTCTTATAGAGGCTGGAGGGGGAGGTGAAGAGCCAACAGGTGGCCTGTACGTAGGCCTCTTGGCCTCCCCCATGCAGTTACTCCATTTATTCCAATTTATTGACATGCTGTCCCTTGATCTCCCCCTGGCCTCTTCGGTTTCCCCCCTCCATAAATTGACTAATGAATGGGCTGAGGTGGCAGGTGGCTGGCTTGGTGCGCACAGGGGTGCTGATGTGGCTGAATTGGGCCTGTTTTCAATGGCCACGGCCCACTTCTTCCCTCTCTTATGGGCCTGTACGTAGGTGGGTTATAGGAGCTGGAAATCAGTTAATTAAATCATGTGAGATTGGGCCAGCTGGAATTTGTGCCAAAGGGCCCAATCTAGGACTTGTTTTGGGTCCTGATTTGACCCAATTGAGGGTCGATCCAGCCAGAAATTGGCCTGAACCTATTCTTTTTTTTTTGTGCTTCCCCTCCTGTTTTTTTTTCTTTTTTTTTCTTGAGAAAAAAATCTGACGCCAACAGTGATATACATAGAAATATTGAACTATAGAAGTAACCAAGAACATAAAAGAATTCAGCTTGACACTGAGAACCTCAGCTATGTTTAAGGACATGAGAACTTGGTTGACATTGCCATTATGTTTTTCTCCTCTGTTCATACTGCCATGCTTCCAGAAACATTGTCTGAACCTACCAATCATATATTTGGATTATATGAATCTAGTGAAGTCAGAGAAAAAAAGTCTTTCTTGGATTACCTATTATTATCAGGAGACCAGGACACATGGGGCAGCATAGATAACAAGCTCCCTGACGTTTTACCGTTGGGAAAATGTTAGACTACCACTGATGCGCATATAAAGAAAAAGGGTGTAGCAGAGGGTCTCAGTTCCGTCCTTTCCCACCAAAGGTGTAGGCTTTTCCATCATGTTTTCTATTACTTGGAAAAGAGAGAGCACTAGACATAGATCTTTGAAATAGGCAGAGAGCTTTGGGAACTTACAGTAGAGAAAGGGACATGCCCTGATTGCAACATTCATCAGAGGGGGGCACCTGCATGGCAACAACCAGCTTGCAGCACTGTCAACCCACAAGTTTGAGTTCCTTGTCCATAGCATGATGTACTTTTCAAGCTTTTTCTAGCTCTGTCTTCAACTCTTGGTATAGTTGATATGATTATGACCACAATCTTTCATATGCTTCTTTTCATGGTAGTCATTACTCCTATATAACCTATGCAAGGATAAGAATTTGAATGGTTGAAAAAGCAATTCTCAAAAAAGAAATTGAAAAAGAACCAACACAAAAAGATTGCCACAATCACATAATTTGATGGTGATTAGCTATGCAATCATATGGTGAAGCACTGCATAGTTGTTAAGGCGACCAAGGCGATCAAGGCGACATAGTACCACCTTGGCGATAAGGCGAGGCGTTAGGCGACGCCTTATTTTATATAGTAAAATAGATAAAATAATAAAGATATATGTAAAAAATGATGCAAAATAACTTTGACACCATGCAAATCAATCAATAATGTGGGAAGTGCATAGTTACATAGACTAAATAACTTGACAAATTAGTTAAAATTACTATTTAAATTATATCATCTATTAGTAAACACTTAAAAAATCATTTAACCCTAGCTATTATTCATCAAAATGTTAATTTATAGTCAAATTAACTATTAAAACTAGTTGTTTTTACTCTAAAACAACTTAATTATATGATATTGACACTTAATTAGCATTATTTATTATTAAAATAAGTAAAATAATTATTTAAGGCAATGGGCGCCTAGGCGCCCATCGCCTTGCCCCCTCTGGGGGCGCCTTGTCGCCTAGGCCTAGGCTAGGCGTCGCCTAGGCGACGCCTTGAAAACAGTGAAGCACTACCAAGGTAAAGCCTGCTTCATTTTCAGGTTTAAGAGGCAATACATCATCATATCATGAATGTTTACATAGACATATACATATAACATCTGCCACACATCTGATGTATTCCAAATTTCAGAGGAGACCCATCCAGGCAGAAGTACCGGCAACAAAAAGAATGTGACTAGGAGCTTCTACTACCATCCAGCCCAGCACACGAAATGGCATGCATGCGAACATGACATTTCCATATAATTCATTCGCTCGAACATTGGAAAACTTCATGGAACCTTGGGGGAATGTTACACATAAAACTTCAATAAAACTAGAAAAGCACTAGGGGGGGGTAGAAATCGGTTTGATCTCCCTCTTATTGGGGGGGATCAAACCGAAAAATGGTCCTGAATTAGGTCTTGAATCGATCCGATTCTGGACCTTTCCGGGTTCTGGGGAATCAGTCTCCAGGATTGGTAGTTCCAGCCATAATCGGGTCGACAGGTACCAATCCGATTCAAGAATCGGTCGATCTCGATCCGGATCAGCCGATTCTATAATCTATGATTTAAAGTTTAGATGGGCAATTTTAACACCTAATAGGCCTGTTTTGAGTTAGGATGCAATCCAATAGGTGGGGGGTTGATGGGCTGCAAAATTGACATGGGAATTAGGTCAATTCTTTCTTGTATTAACTATTAATACAAGATTATATTGTATTAATATAATACTTTCAAAGCCCATGGTGGACTTTGAGAATGGGCCAACATATGAGAATTATTTGTGGGCCAATTGAGTATTGGATTGGCCTAATTGTAATTCAAAGAATTTCAAAAATTTTCAGTGCCAACATAGACACTCTTACTTTGTAAGCTTGTGGTGTGTTTGGTTGCTGTTGGCACCTAAACTTTGTGAAAGATATGTATATACACACATGTATGAGAAGAAGAAGGCCGAAGATGAAATACATCCTGCACCCTTGAATTCCTATATAAATTCAAGGGGTCAGGCATCCGAGAGCTGATAGGCTCCTGTTCTAAGGGAAAAGAATGGTAATAGCCTCGATCAATGATGGCATATGAAGAGGCTAGGATCTTACATATAGATCAAAAGAAAAAAATAGGGAAGTGAATGTGCTGTTTCAATGAGAATGCCTCAATACATACGGTTTTATGTATATTTGAGACATGGCATAGGACCGGAGGCATGCTGCCAACAAAAATTTGGTAAAAGACAGCAAGGACCGGAAATGGGATAAGAGAAAGGGAAGATATAGAAGAAAAAGGAAGTGAAGACATGCATACACAACAATAAAGAAAGCCAAGCATAGCATCACAATGTCCGGTGGAGAGAAAAGGAATTACCAATGTATAAAGCAGGTGGAGGGAAATCCACCAAGTATGCTCACCCGGATATGACCAAGATGAAGATAAGAGCACCCAAGATCTCCAAACAGCAGCTCCGGTGGCTTCCCTTGGCAGGAACAGATGGCTGCTGAAACTGATGAGATGAAAGTGTGCGATGGAAGGAGGAAGGTGACCAGCTAGAAGAAGGCTCGCGGGCAGAAGAGTTTGTCTCCAGCCGGGAGTCCAAACAGAACCTGCAAAGAAAGAGGGAGAGAGGATGATCCGCGGGGGAAACAGGTTTTGGAATTCAAAACAGATCCGAGAGGTAGGCCGAGGTCATCCAATGGCCGGGATTGGTTGATTAATAAGTCAATTGGATCATGGATCCTCATCGATGCATTAAGATAGCCTAATTGGATCCTTAATGGGATAATATCCAATGGATCCACTATAATGGGATATCCGATAGATAAACCATAGGCAAAGTCAATTACCGGGTGTCAAGTCCTCCCGGATCCTTAATAGGATTAATATCCAATAAGAGGATCAATGGCCAGGATTAAAGGGAGCATCAATCAATCGATGAGCCACATACTCAAGATAATCCACCAAATAGAGGGGCAGGATGGAAAGATGTATGTTCAAAGGCCAAGATTGGATGTTGAACACGTCAAATGGATTATAATCCTCATGAAGCTTCAACGGTATAGCACAATGGATCAACCGGATCCTTAATGGGATTAATGTCCAATAAAGAGATGGAGGGCTATGATTGAATGGAACACCTGTCGACCAGAAGATGCCGATCAGATGGAGGGCCGGGAGTTAATGAGAAATGTCTCATTGGATGCCCCATCGCGAGAGAGAATATTGGAGGTGGGACTGCCACCTGTCCCCCCCATGATCTCCCAAGGAGACTTGCTCCGGAAGTGATGCACATCATGCACCACATTCCCCTCACTTCCGGACATGCGCCCATGACCTTCCCCCACTACCGGAGCAAGGGGAGGATTTCATGTCCTATAAAAGGCCATCCCGTGGCCTGTGGAAAAATGGGGGAAGCCAGGAGAGAGGTGTGGAGTTTCTGTCACAGTCATCTGAGCCGCAAGCTTAGCTCCAGCCCTGTCCAAGTTCATCCACGGATCATCAAGAAGAAGAGGCAATTGAGGGGCCTGCGGCTAGCTTCTTGCAGAGGGTCAAACGCAGGTTTTGAAGGGTACAAGGTGAGAAATTATAGGCATCTTCTCACCCGTCCTTCCCCAAACACCATTTCCATCAATTGATTAATCACTATCATCCTATCCGGCCCCTTCTGAATACCATATCCATTGGTTAACCAATACCCATGATCCCTTCCCAATGTTGCTAGGAAATCACCTTGTTTGGGCCGGAAATGCTTAGCCAAACAATAGAATTCCGCAGGTTCATATGGATATCAATTCCGAACCTAAAGTCCACCCCCATTTTCCTACACATTTCAATAGGATAAACCAAGGGGTCAGGCCTATAGGAATATCTCATCTCCCAGGCATCAAGGAAATCAGCCAAGGGGCAAGTCCTTGGGGTGATTTCATTTGGTTATGATAATACCAAATTGATGATCATCTCATTGGATATATAGACCTCATTTCAGATATGATATAAACCGTATCCGAGTACACCATTGGGCCCCACAATTGAGTCCATTTCTGTCTCCCCCCGGGTACAGTTCTGTAACACCATATATGAAGCCTGTCTTTACACATACATGGATAGGTTTGACCCTCTCCTTGACCCCTTCTTTAGAGCCCTCCTCGGCCTTGAAAACCTGAAGAATGGACCCTCAGAACTTCACCATTCCGACAGAAATTCAGAGATGTTTTACACCATCAAGGAGAAGCAAGATTATACCCGACCTCTTTGGAACCCACATGATGGACCAAAGATCCCCTGGGTAGCCTTAAATAAAGCAAAGGACATGAGAAGAAGATGGCCAACCGGGCCTTGAAGATGTCATGACATCCGACCATAGAAATGCACAAGTTATAATGAATTACTCTCTGATCATGAAATCAGGAGGCCGAGAGTGCCTAGGGACTGATTCGTGCCCACAGCAGGACATGATTGGGGTCTAATATTGGGCCTAGTTCAATGCACTTGTCCCGGACAAGACTGTAATTATGTGTACAACTCTTTGGTTTATCTCATAGTAGAGAAGGCCAATTATGAGGCAGGCCCCTATGAGATGAATGAATGCATAAAGATATGTACTTTCAAGAGGGTGAGATGACCTCAATATGATGAAATTGTAGTTCAACTCCGCCGACACAAGAATATGTTACATACCCTATGATTTCAATCAAATATATATGCTGATATGCATATGATGGTGATCAAGGACCATTTCTTATATATATATCTATATTTATATATGAAAGCCTGATTGAGAAGGCCAATTCCGAACATGCATATAGATTGACAGTCAACTGGACTGAGCACTAACCTTCGGATTTCAGGCATATTCTAAACCTGAGGGAGTTGACTCTCAAAATTGATGAGAGATGGAGGATTGTATATATAAAATTTAGCACTAAGAAATATTGATCTAAGCTAAGTCATAAGGTCAGTAATTACCCTCAAACAGCACTATGGGGTTTCATATATGAAAGCTCATATCTTTCAGGCCCCAATTAGAATATAAGGAGGGATACAAGGAATTGTATCCAGGGCATTATAAGCTTTGGAATCTCAATAAGATTTGAGGGTCCTCACCCCGGAGTCCTACATTTTAAAGGCCCTAATTATGATTTATGATAAGCCTCTCGATCACATGAAGGGAAGGTTTCAGAGGGCTTTTAGATCTGAACATAATCAGATCATTGAGAGCTTGTGTAGGAGGCTAAGGTGAATATTCCATGATAGCCGAACTTGGGTGTCTCAGATAATATGCATTTCAAGTTCATTTGAGCCTGGTGTTGCATAAGATTGTAGGATTCTATGTAAGGTGAATTTGACATCTGTCATAAGGCAGATCTTAACCCATGGTTCAGTGCCGGATAATGACCAGTCTAAGGTCAATTTCAGCATCAGATTTGGGTCTGAATCCCAGTGATACCCAGGGCATCTTGGGCCTTGGAGTTCCAGCTTTGGCAATAGGGTTTGAGGATCCCTACCCCGGAAGATTATATCTCTGACCTTGACTCCTGGCCATAGGCCACCTGGTTTACTAGAGGATTTTCAGCTGACCTCAGATCTGAACATAATCAGATCATTGGAAATATTCCATAGCCTAGGTAAAGGTCTTATATAGCAGACCTACGACTGAGCTTGGGTGGCTCAGGTGACAGATACCTTAGGTTTATACAAGCCTTGTTTTATATGGTATCTTAGGCTCCATCCAAAGTAGATCTTGTGCTTAGCACAAGCCAGGTTTCAATGCATGTTTCGGAGTGAATTTCGGACCAGTTTGAGGTCAATTGCAGGTTTTGACTTTGGGTCCGAATCTCAGTAACATCCAGGGCATCATAGACCTTGAAGCTCCATTTTATCAAAAGGGTTTAAAGATCCCCCAACCCCGGAGGTCTACATTGTGAGGATCCTGATCTTGATAACATAAGCCTCTCGGCCATAGGATATAGCTAGTCCAAGGGGCAGATAAAGAGAAGGTAGCAGGCTTTAGATCTGGATATAACCGGACCATGGAGGGGCTTGTATAGGTACCCCTTCGTATGTACAAGGGTCTTATATGGCAGAATGATGGCCAAACTTGAGTGTCTCAAATAACAAACATTTCAGGTTCATACAAACCTTATTTCGCATGAGATTTCAATACTTATTATAGGGGAGATCCTCATACATGGTTCAGTCCCGATTAGTGACCAGTCTAAGGTCAGTTTCAGGGTCAATTCTGAGTCCGAATCCTAGCAGTTAAGTGTTCAGGTCCAAGCTATTTGAGATCATCATCTCAAGCATCTAGGATCCTGAGGAGATAGGCAAAGGTCCATATGTATACAGGACCTAGCTTTCGACAGAATGCTGCTGGACTATAGTCAAGTCCAGGTGCTATATCTGAAGGATGAATAGAGGAGGTCCCGGTCTTGAATTCATGTACAGTTGGGTCTATTTGAGTCCAAATGAACCTCATAACATCTACAAGATGGATAGAATACCTATCAAGAATAGATAAGCATAAAATTTGGGCATCGGGTCCTAGGTCCAATCTTGTGCTAAGCCATGTGACAGGTTCCGACCCAGTATGGCAGTATGATAGAATGAAGGCCCCTAGAGATAAGTCCTAGACTCTAGCCGTTGACCTTGAGTATTCTAAAATCAGGTTGGAGCATGTCTAAGTTCATAAATCAGAAGCATATGAAGAAAAAGAATTTTCAAATGACAAGGAATATATATTTCTCAATGGGGAGAGAGCTTAGTCTTATTAACTGATTTCATTTTGTTCGATATATGACAACTTATATGGAATCAACATAAAATTCGACCCGAACATACTCGGATCTAGATTAGCTTTAGCATGTGTCTTAATATAATACTTCAAGTTAAAAGGGCTAATCTCATGCAAAGTATGTTGATCCTTACCCATATTTCATACATCAAACTTAAATACTAAGTTTGCATTCCATTGATTTTATGGGCTATAATTTCCATGCATTGAAGTTTTGTGGATGAATGTTTTCTTTCGTATACGAGTTGCTACGACAGTTAATCAAGGGTGTTCGAGAATCTCGATGTAATTAATATCGAAAATTCGCAACTTCTGATGGAGAGAGGTCCAAAGACAAACTTTATGAACCCTAACCTCGACATATATATTTCATATGCATACCACATATTTTGGCTAATATTTTCTATGAAATATCATATATTTTCATAGTAGCCAAAGATAAGATAATGAAAAGTCCATTTTCCAAATAAACGGAAGTCAAATGAATTTTCAAACCATATGCTATACAACATATTTTCATACCAAAATACATTTTTATAAAATCTCGAGGTTTCAC
Organism: Cryptocoryne crispatula var. balansae; assembly: GCA_036172225.1. Lineage (NCBI taxonomy): Eukaryota > Viridiplantae > Streptophyta > Magnoliopsida > Alismatales > Araceae > Cryptocoryne > Cryptocoryne crispatula. The sequence continues at coordinate 7,190,270 of CM069929.1, read as the reverse complement.
AGTTGCACAATAATTTTTGTACACTTTCATGATAAAAAGTTGTATTAAAATAAAATGTGAACTATCTAGTGACCTAAATTTGTCATGTTTGGAGGGATGTGATGACAAAAAAGAGTATGTATCATATATGACCAAACAAAGTGGGAGACCACAAGACAAGATAAAAGATGTGACATCCTCTTTTTTGTCTAAGAAGGAAATGACTTTAAAAACATAAATTTGTAATGGTTGTTAAACACATCTTTTAACAAGTTTTATTACAAAAACATAAAATTGTAACAAAAACTCAATTTATGACGCAACCAAACACCCCATTAGCATTTTCTTCTTAGTCTTTAGGTTGCACGTTCATGTTCTATTTTTTCTTTGCAAGACGTGGCACTTTCAGATTGGAAGATGCTGCTAACCTCTGATCTTTTATTTCTAAGTTTTACACGGGCAAGCATCAATTGCGTAGAAAATAATGCTATCCCTTTGGTCCGGTCTGCTATGGGCCAATCTAGGATGCCAATCCAATCCAAGAAGGCATTCTGTAGGTAAGATAAACATCAAGAATAAAAGGTTGAAAAGGTGTGGGGATCTTCGTGTTGCAGTGGAATTTTCTTAATTAATTCATATTACGAAAGTAAATGAGCTGGCGATCTTATCCTACAAGATTGACATTTTCTTCCTAGCCTTTAGGTTGCATGTTCATGCTTTACCGTTCTCTTTGCAAGACGTGGCACTTTCAGATTAGAACATGCTGCTAGCCTTTGATCTTTCCTTTCTTAAGTTTCTTACGGGCAAGCATCTGTGGCTCTGCATATAAACGAATTCTGTCTTCTCTTTGTTTGGATGGGCATACACGTGTGCAACCCAACCATTGACATCTTTGAAGCAAGCAATCGTTTGTCAATTCTTTTGGCTGCATGAAGGCTGGTGTTATTGAAAAGTCTTGCATAGTACTTTTTTTGTCAAATAAATGGCATAATACATACTCTGGGATACTTTCAGGCTTTCCCCAATATGATTTTTGGTCAACAGGCTAATGTTGAGGAGAAATTACCTAGCTCTCAATGTAAGTTGATAGCTGTATTATATGAACGTCTTGTTCAGTTGCATAACCATTCACTAGGGGTGGGCACAAAATGGTTCAAACCGAGAAACCAAACCGAACCAGCCCATTCGGTTCGGTTTGGTTCGGTTTGGACCCCCTTTCGGTTTGGTTCGGTTTGAAAAATCTCCAAACCGATTTAAACCAAACCAAACCGTTTAAACTGATTTATTCAAAAAAATATAAAAAACTATTATAGTATTAATAAAAATGATATTTTTATAAATTTTATAATAAAATAATATTTATTTTTATTATTTTTAACATAAAAATCAGTATATATATGTAAAAAATAATTAATTTAAATATTTTTATTTATTTTCGGTTTAAACCGAACCAAACCGAACCAAACCGAATTGATTCGGTTTGGTTTGGTTCGGTTTGGGAGGGTGATTCGGTTTGGCTTGGTTTGGAAAAAAAACGGTCCAAACCGGACCAAACCGAACCGTGCCCACCCCTACCATTCACTCAAGTAGACAAGCTATGCAAGGGAAACTGACCATGCAAATTGTATGTGAAAGAAGTACCTCTTTAGTGTTTATTTCTAGCATGATAACAAATTTAGTAAACATGTGTACCCATTTGGGACTTCAGGTCCATGGTTGTGTCGTGATTTTAACACAGCAGTTTTGTCATTAGGGTTTTGTTTACTCTTATCTCATTGCTTACATTGATTTGTAGGTTTCGGTCCTAATAGTAGTGATTGTCTGGTTTTTGTTGTTGGTGGTTTAGGATGAACTATGCCTCAAAGAGGAAGGGTATTCTAGGACAAGGTTGAAAGAGCTGTTGGCTTAATTTATCATCGTCATGATGTCATCACATTAGTAGCTACCTGAATATATATATATATATACACACATAACATATATTTTAACTGCAGCACAATCTTAAACTTTTCCAGCAAATTGCTTCCATGGGTTCCTGACGTGGTGCCAGACAAACATTTGGTTACACAGCAGATTGGCACGTACAATCAAGAAGCAGGATAGCCACTGCTGCACCAGTATAGCTGTGTGATGGCTTGGGTGGTGCAGGGCATAGGCTGCAGCTGGAGAAAGTGCATGGATGTACAACCTCAGGTGGTGGGTTCACAGTTTTTTTACAGACAGGGAGTGGGAGACTCACACGGGGGTGGAGTGAACCGGGCACTCCTGGACGTGGAGAGGAAATCTGGAGCATGGAATACCGAGTCAGGACCCAAGTTGCGAGTCGGGCCCAACCTGACCGCCAGGTCTTGGCAGGATCACGTGACCTTGCCTGCAACAATGAGATTCTTTTCTCACTGTTGTAGATGCCCCCAACATGAAGCAACGCTTTGGTTCCCGGTGGGGGCAATAGAAGGGGGGGGGGCTTTGCTTCCCGTTGGGGGCGATGGAAGGGGGGCTTCTAAGCCCCCTTGTCCCTTGGGGTCTATATAAGGCCCCCCAAGGGACCTTCTTTACTCTCACCCCCCTCTTAGCTTCTCTTACTTTAAGTCTTCCATTCTTAAGTTCTCAATTAAATATTTTCATTACTTTTTAATTACTTGTTTAGTTCTTATTTAGTGCATCAGTTGTTTATTTTACTTTCTTTTTCAATTATCATTATTTCTTTAGTTGTTTGACTTAGTTCTTAGTTAGTGTAATTAAGTGCGTCTTCTCCAAGCCATGACACCCAAATTTTAGTGCGACCCAAAATGATCTGACTAAGTTACATTGCATTTTGATCTCTTTGGCGGAGAGAAAAGTGCAATATAAGTGTTGTGATAAAGTTATGTATGGTGGTATTTATAGATTAAAACACCATCTTGTTGGAATGAAGGACAATGTGTTCTCATGCTCCTGTGGAATTAAGAGTGCAATTTTATAAGCATCTACAAGCCATGAAGCAAATGAAGGGAGCTTCAAAGCAGCATAAGGAATCCATTCGAGAAGTAATTGCCGAACTGGCGAAGCATTCCATACACATATACGGGACCGGACAAGGGTGTCATGACATTCACCCATAGTTGTCAAAGCACCCGCCTGGGCGGCAAGGCATTTTCCAACAGCGCCTTACCAGGGCGCCTTGTCTGGGGCCAAAAAGGTGCCCAAGGCGCCCAGGCAAGGTGCCCTGGGTATTTTTACATGATAAAAAAGATAAGTTTGAAGAGTTTTACCCCCTTGATACCCCTCACAAGGGACACCTATTTAATGATAGTTTGAACATATTAATATATTTCACTATCATTTATACTATTGTACATATTTAAGATTTATGATTATAAACATATATTATATACTTAATTAAGTTCTCTTTCAGCTCTTTCTTCTCCCTCTCTCTGTCTCTCTTAATTTATCAAGATTAACTCCTTATCCAAAAATAAATGCCTACACTTTCATAATTACATATAAAAATTACTTATACTATTACATACTTTTTTTTCTTTCGAGGGATTTCACCTCCCTGACAACCCCTCACAAGGGGCGCTGCCCCCCATTTAATAATATTATAATAATATTTCTCTATCATTTCTATTATCGCACATATATAAATTTTATAATCATAAATGTGTCATATACTTAAATTTTATAAAAATCTATTTAACTCTTTTCTCTTTCACACACACATCATATTTACTTATATACATAGATAAAAACACTCATATTCAATTATAACGTAAAATATGATTATATTTATACATATTTTTATGTATAACGACCCCCCCGACCCAGCCTTCCTTGGATACCGCCTTGATCGCCTAGGCGACGCCTAAGCGGCCACCTTGTCGCCTAAGCAGAATCGGTACCTTTCAACACCTTGGGCGCCTTGTCGCCTTGACAACTATGCATTCGCCGTAACATAGACTTTGAAAATAGTACGTATCTTTTAGTCATACATGTACTTGCTTATCTTCTTTAGTTACCATCAATGAATTATTATTATTTTAAATAGATGATGATTTCCACCGAGCCATGCAGGCAAGTCGGAAGTCATTTGCTGATGAAGACTTCTTTCGACACACCTAGTGATCAATGGGTCAAGGATCGGGGAGTGGAAGGGGATCAAACCGGTCGTCGTAGGAGGAGATCTATGATCTCATTCGAGATGATGACTCGAGAGTGGGTCCTATTGATCCTATCGTCACCCGACCACGATAATGCCAAAGAACAATAACAACAACAATAAAGAACTTGAAGTTATGCAAGGAGAGGATCGGACGGACAACATCAATGTGGTTCTTCCACCATAGCTTATCGACGAATGCCCCCAAGGGACCCTACTATAACAACATGATCAACACTGTCGCCGACATCGGAAGAGAAGTGACTGGACCTAACATAAGAGAGATTTATAATGTATATCTTTCTATGTAGGTGGAAGATTCAAAGAAGTAAGTCAAGTCCTTTGAAAGAATTTGAGATGAGAAAGGTTGTATGTTGATGATGGATGGTTGGATCGTTAAGTTGACTTTACTTATTGCCTTACTTTGTTATATGTTATAGCTTATTCGTTCATATTCTTATGAATAGGTATAACTAGGAGATGATGATAAACTTTCTAGTATATTGTTAAGTTGGCATCATCTTTTAGAAGTTTGTTGATGCTTCGGGAAAGCTAAAAATTTTTGAATACTTTTATGATTTGATAAACAAAGTTATTCAAGTGATAAGGGAGGATCGAGTCGGCTAAGTAGTCACGGACAACACGACCACACAGCAGTTGGTCAAATGTTGATGTCAAGAGACCTAATTTGAATTAGGCACCATGTTCCGTGTATTCCTTAGATTTAATGTTATAAGATATTTGCAAAGATCCTCAAATAGATAGGGTTGTGAAGTTCACTCAATTTATCTCATTATTCATTCACAACAACAATTTTATTCTTAACCTAATGAGGTAACATACCAAAGAGAGAGAGCTTCTACGACTTGGTCCAACCTACTTCGCCTCTCGCTATATTTCCTTAGAGTCTGACTTCTCATAGGATAGCTCTATGTCACATGGTCATCTCATCGGGGTGGGATACTTGGTTAGTTAGATGTAACTCCACAAACAAGGGGAAGGATAGGAAAGTAGAGGAAACAATAATGAGCGGGGACTTTTGGAGAGTTGTGAAAAAGACATTAAGTATTGTTCAACCTATAGTGAAGGTGTTTAGGATCATTGAAGATGATAGAAAAGGAAACATAGGATATCTGTATGATGCAATGGAGAGAGTTGAGGACGAGATTTCAAAGACCATGTCCGACTTCAATAAGTAGTGGGGCGTTATTGACCGTCGGTAAGAGTGAACATACATCAACCAATATATGCAACATGTATATTTCTTTAATCTTTTACTTCATTCATATGTATTTCAAATACATGTTTTGGTTAATTACTAATATTTATACATTGTTAGGTTACTTATTCAACTCTCGTTATTGCTACAATCAATAGTTTAAGACAACAAACGAGCTATTTGTTCATGTTACGAGTGTCATCAGTAGGATGTTTGGTGATGGCGACTGGTCAAGTATCACATGCAACAATATGTATAACTATAAGATGCGTGCATTTCATTTTGGTGCCACGAGTGGAGCGAGTTGTTATGCTCCTAAGTTCGGATATGTATCTATCAATATCTTAAAATTGATTCTTAAACTTAATTATTTCTTAACACCTTGTTTAGCTGATTGGTGGATAGACCATGGCAGAACACTGGGTTACGAAGACTTGGCAGATGTGGCTATCAGTCTGCTTTAGCCAAACCACTTAAACATTTGGCTGCAAGCAAAATTGGTCGACATTCAACTTGATCTATACAAAGAGAGGAACAAACTGATTCTAAAAGACTTGAGCACCTTGTGTATTGTCACTACAACATAAGGCTCAAGTTGAAAAATTAGAAAAGAATCAAGTAGAATCAGAAGGAAGAACAAAGGTGGAGAGCAGCCACTTTGGAATGTCAAGCTGAGGAACCAGCGATCCAAGATGAAGATATTAACTTAGATCAAATCTTCGATGAAATAAATTTATTAGAAGCATGGGTGAACAACTAAAAAGGGATGGTCGAAGCCTAGTTCAACCTAAAAGATCGATAAGCTGAAGGAGTGCTCAACAACATTTCTCTCACCTAAGAATTTTAGATTCTGCTCTTCATAGTGAAGAGACGAAAGACCGGTGAAGAAATGGTAAGAAGGTTTTAACTGATCCTCTTGACATAGCAGATGCAAAGATGACTAACGTGGACCGAGAAGACACTCTAGAGTTGAACATTTGAGTGCAGTACTAGATTTCGAAAGATTCTTCTTCGAAGAGTAACATTGATGGAGTAGGACACGAGGGAAGTACTGCTTTATGTAGATAGAGGTCTATGGATGTGGGAACAAATCCTATAATGGCTCAACGTTTCACCGGAAAAGAGTAGTACACCTACGTGACCCAAAACATAGACCATGGTGTGAGACAGCAAGGTAGAGAAGCACAACATACCCAACAAGATGGAAATCAGTATTATAGACAATTCACCTATGTGAATGATTAATCGCACAGCTCTTGGTTTCCTATATATGATTAAGAGTGGAGTGGAATGAATTAGAGATCAGTATTTGACACTTCGATCCACTCTCCCTTTAATAGTTATGTTAGTGGTTTTTTGGGACTTAATTCTGATACCAGGATAATTCTAGAAGGGGCCGCCAAGTATAATCTTCATGTCTATTGATATCATGTTATGTACAATAGAATTATATGGGAAGAGTACAAAAGTTATATAGAAGATGTAGAAGAACCAAAATTTATATAAAACGAATAAAGTTTGTTAGTGTATTTTCTAGAATTTTGTGATTTTTTTGTTATTGTTTTACTATTTTTTTATTTTTTTGATTTTTTTCAAAGAAAGTATTAAAATAATGGTTCGGACCGGGTCACGACCCGATTTGGGTTAGCCCTGGGCCGGGCCAACCTTGTCGCGACCTGTGACCCATTCTTCTCTGATTCGGAGTACTCGAGGGTTAAGACTTGCCTACTGGAGGAGAGAAAGTGGGGGTGCCAGCCATCGCAGACTGTCCGGAGGCCTCTGAACTTGCATCGAGGAAGAAGCAACTCAAATACAAAATGACCTATACTAAAAGAAAATGCAGAAAATTAACTTCTAAACACTACTAAATAAAATACATAAATATGTTGTCTTCTTGAGGATTCCAGAATCAGAATCAGTCCGAATTGGCCGATTTCTGGGAAGGGAATCGATTCCAAGATTTTCTTCAATTTTTTTTTAAAAAAATCATAAAAAATCCAGAGAAATAGGAAATGACCTAAAATTTGTAAACAAGAGAACATAACATTTAGCATGCTAATAACATGATAAGATGCAAAAAACATAATAAGATGTAATATGATCACATGAAACATGAAAGTAAAAATCTACATTTCATGATATTTTTATCAATATCCAATATTGGCCTTGATCCTTCTCTTCTTCCTATTGTTCTTGCCACGACTGCATTGTCTTCATTCTTCTTGTCAATGCTGGCACATATCCGTATGACAATAATGCATTTGCCATGTCACCCAAATCATAGGGATCAAATTGTGGTAGGTAGACTCAGGTGGACGAATCCACGATTGGTGGGGATCATAAAATTTTGGATAAACTGGCTCCATAAAATGATACTGCGGTGGCTGTTGGTCCAGGCTGAAATATGGCTTTGGCCGTCGTGAACTAGGTGAGTTCGGAGCTCCTGCACCTGCATCTGGTCTATGCACCTCTCCCCCTCCTGCTGGTTACGTGGTCGGTATGCACTCCTCATCACCGTCAATTAAGGAGTGAGAAGGAACCTGTGTGCTGTCATCTGGGCTCACATGACGTCACCTGATGTCCAGCTTCCTTCTCCACTTCTTCTACTATGTCTGATGTCCCACCACAACTTTGATTTTTTCAACTTTGAAAATTCGCTCATTTTCCGTGTTGTCACTTTTGTTTTAGTTCTGCTTGGACTACGAATGGGCTGGGTAGCTGCGGCTAGGGCTAGAGCTAGGGCTAAGGCTGGAGGCGGCTACTGGGGCCATGGATTGCAGAATCGGCGCAATCGGTCCGATTCCGACCGATTCCGGATTCCGATCCGATTCCAGGCGGAAGGACCGATTCCGGGAAGAATTCCGCGGAATCAGTATGAATCGCCTGGAATCGGTCAGAATCGATCCAATTGGCCCGGTTCGATTCCCGGAATCGACCCGCGGCGGTCGATTCTGTCGATCCCGCGGCGGCAGAAGCTCGATCCGGCGATTTCGGCGCGATTCCCAGGTGATTCCGGCCTCGATCCCAGCTGCCAGCATCGATTCCGGGCCGATTCCGTCGATTTCAGCAAGGATTCCACCGATTCCGGCAATTCCGACGATTCCAAGCAACGTCTTCAAGGGATTCCGCCGATCCAAGCTCGGATCGGCCTCGAATCAACCTCTTCTTCGATCTTTATAAGGTTTTTGGTAAGATATTTTCGCCGAAAACTTCGTACGTCCATTCTTACGCGTTTCCGACGAGTCCGAGCGTCGTTAAACGTTGTGATTTCCGACCGAACAAGTCCGTCCAAGTTTTGAACTATCCGTTTAAGTCCATTTTGCACGGAAAAAATTCCGGATACCCCGTATGTTAATTTACGACCATTTCCGGCAAATACGTAACCCTTTAAACATACCGAATGGTGTGTTACTTGGGTTGTCTGCTTCCCGAACAGCGTCTAAATCAATTTTTATGTTATCTAATCATTTTTATTGCATTGTTTACCATTTTTGCAGATATAAGCAATGGCCGATCAAGGTGATGCAACACCAAAGACGCGTGCTTCCGACGTGGGTTGGGAACACGGGCGGATGGTAGACCCAATCGTGAAGAGGGTACGGTGCAAATGGTGTGGGAAGGAGATGAACGGGGGGGTGTTCCGGTGAAACAACATATTGCGGAATACGGTGGGAATGTTAATAAATGTGACAAGGTGCCCAGGGAGAAGAGCGAGGAGATGAGAGACTACACGACAGTAGAGCCTCTCAACGGGCTGTTAGGATCGAGCGAGAGGGAGGAGTTGCACGACGAGCTACTCCAGAGGAGGAGGTACCGCGATTTGCCTACCTCAAAAGGGAAAGGCAAGGGGAAGGCACCAGCTGAGCCGGAGCCAGAGAGCGAGGACGAGTCCACGGACTCCGAGCTTAGACGTGCTAGGCACGTTAGCAAGCGTGCATTTGCTGAGGAGGAGGACACGAGGAGGGGAGCAGGAGGGTCTGGGTCCAGAGTTGACCTAGTTTTGGGCCGATCAGCATCGGCTCGCCCTACCTTGGGCTGGGACCGAGAGACTGACCCCAGGAGACAAGAGCCACCCCAGCACTCGATTTACACCGAGTGACGAGTATTTATTTAGGAAACAGAGTGCTGGGCAGATGGGGATTAAACAGGCAATGAAAGGGGTGAAGGCAACAGGAACGGCTGCAAAGAGAGCCGTTCGTCACATTGTGAAATGGTTTTTACATGCAGATATCACTTTTTAAATTAAAATTTGACATTATGTGTGTTTTATTTACTTAAACTTAATTTTAGCCTGATCCCAATTTTTTTTAACTTGATGTAGGCATCCCAGCACATGCAGCCACCAGCCCCTACTTCCAGACGATGGTGGATGTCGTGGGTGAGGCTGGACCGGGTTTGCAAGCGCGGGGCAGCAGACACATACGGCGCTGGCCTGGATGAGGAGGTCCAGGAGTTGAGGGAGTGGATGGATGGGTTTAAGTTGGTGTGGAAGGAGAGGGGTTGCACAATTATGTGCGATGGGTGGACAGGTATCACCAAGAGGAGTATGATAAACTTCTTGGTGTACTGTTCTGAGGGGACTACATTCTTGAAGTCGGTAGATGCTTCTGGGAAGATTAAAAATGCCGACTTCATCTTTTCTCTGATGGATGGGGTGGTGGAGGAGATCGGGGAGGACAATGTGGTTCAGGTTGTCACTGACAACGAACCATCATATAAGGCGGCTGGGAGGAAGTTGATAGAGAAGAGGAAGCACATCTTACGGGTGCCTGTGCAAAGACATTCCATAGATCTCATATTAGAGGATATAGGCAAGGAGGAGGGTGTATCCACACTTGTCAGGCAGGCGCAGACGATCACATCTTTTATTTATTCGCATCCCCGCCTCCTACATATCATGAGATCTCACACAGGAGGGCACGATCTTGTTAGGCCCGGTCCGACACGATTTGCCATGAACTTCATTGCGTTGGAGAGTTTACACCGGCATGCATGCATTGGTTAGGTTCACGCGGTCCGAGGAGTATTACAACTATATGGTGGACAACCCGTACGACAAGAAAGATCGGTTGGAGATTCTTGTCGTCCGAGAAGCGATCACCGACAAGAGGTTTTGGGAGAGGATTGCCTACTACTTGGCAATCATTGAGCCACCGGTAGTTGTCTCGAGGTTGGTAGACTCGTATGACGGGGACCGTATGGGCACGTTGTATGATGCCGTGGGCCGGACAAAGCTGAAAATAAAAGAAAAAAATCCCGTAGGTTACAAAAGTGGTGGAAGATCATAGATGACCGATGGGACAAGACCTTGCACCACGATGTCCACGCGAGTAACTTGGTTAAAAAATTATTTTCTTGAATAATTGTCTTATTGCGCGGTGTTAACTAATAAAATCTTGCAGGATATTTTTTGAACCCCCGCATCCAATATGGAGGACAGGTGGTGAACGACAACGAGGTGATGCGGGGTACACTTGCTATTATTCAGTGTCTGTGCCGATCTCAGCAGGACAGGATAAAGGCTGAGATAGAAGTATGTTAGAGTTCATTCAATACCTTGGAGTATCCTTACCAAGCAACTAATGTTTGTTTTTATAAAATTTTCAGATGCAGAAGTATAAGATGAGGGTCGGCGTATACTCAGATGCTGATCTAAAATATTCAGTTGACAAAGTGTCACCTGGTATAGTAATAGTTTGATGAAGATTTTATTTTCTTATCATATAAGTTATGGTAGATGATGGGCTAATTGTTTTCCTTTTCTCTTCTTGTTTTTTTCTTGCAGCTGAGTGGTGGGTTCAGGTGAACACCAGGAGTGGATGGAATCCACTTGCTGCCATCGGTATCAGGATACTCAGCCAGAGCACCAGTTCCTCCCATTGTGAGAGGAACTGGAGTATATTCAACCCGATACATACGAAAAGGAGGAACAAAGTTGACCTCGGACCGGCCGAGAAGCCGGTCTTCTCGTCATTACAAATACGAGGCCGCGCATAAAGAACATCAAGGATCGACGAGAAGATCATCGAGGCACGATTTGCACGATTCGCGAGTGGTCCGTACGAGCGAGGCATTCCTCCGCCACACCACCACCCGAGGAGGTGGACGTGGATCGAATATTCCGGGAGGAGCACGCACTTGCCTCTGGATAGAGGAGAGGGAAGCCGGGGATCATGCACCGAGTTTGATCCCGATGATCGTGCGTACGGGCCGAAGGAGAGTTTGATGGTGTTGAAGCCGAGGAGGATGCTCTAGCTCCACCTCCATCTACTTCTCAGGCTCAGGCATGGCCTTCTTCTCGCCCCGCGGCTATGGAGCGACCCACCGGGTTTTAGCCCCAGCCTCCGCCTCCGACTTCCGGCCCCAATGCTACCCGGCCCATTCGCGGTCCGGGAAAACGAAAACAAAAGTGACCGCACGGAAAATGGGAGGATTTGCAAAGTTGAAAAAAACTTTGGGTTACGGACCTTACGGTACTTCGAGAGATGGCCGAAGAGGTGAAGAGAAGGAAGTAGAGGTCGGGCGTCTGTCGGCCCGGATGACAAAGACGCAGGCTTCTTCTCACTTCTCAAGTGATGATGATGAGGAGTGCATACCAGCGACGCAGCCATCAGCAGCAGCCGAGTCTCCTGATTCACAGCATCCAAAGCAGTATTACACGCTGGATTCGGATACACCTGACTCTTATATACAGCAGCCACAGTATCCAGCAATTGGCCAGGCTGACCAGCAGTGGATTACACCACCAGCCCCACCATCCTCTCGCTACGTCCCGGTCGTCCCGCGGTCCGATCCGTACGACCTCGATAGCATGGCATCGGCATTATTTTCATATGGATATGGTCCCGGACGATACAAGCGACGCGAGGAGGAGCATCAGCGCGACGAGGGAGGAGGAAGATCCATATTTATATCCTAGATTTTGGTAGTAGATTGATATGATGTAAATTTTTTTTTCATGATGTATCATCTCTTTGATTTTTGAATCAATGGAATTGGAATATGTACTTAACTTCAAGTCTTCAATTGGAGTTTATTAGTATTTATTCGATGTGGTCCTGTGGATGAATGCATTGATTATTATTTAAAATTTTTCTAACTCATTTCCTTTTTTTTTAGATTTTTTTCTGATTTTTTCGAATTTTTTTGACGAAAAAAAAAATTCAAAAAAAAAAACCGATTCCGGGCCGATCCGGAATTGATTCCCTTCCCAGGAATCGACCGATTCCGGCCGATTCCTGGAATCGAATTCCGATTCCGATTCCGGAATCCTTGACTGGGGCAGAAGATGGACCTGCCTGAGCCTAATGAGTAGGTGGAACATCCTCAGCCTCTACACCATCCAACTCTTCTTTTGCCCATGTACGGTCATCAAGATCAAACTCAGTTAGATGATTCCTGGTTGCCCTCTCCTCTATCTAGGAAGCAAGTGCATGCTTCTCGTGAAATATCTGGTCTATGTCAACCTCTTCAGGTGGTGGTTTCTGTGATCTCTGTCTCTACTCGTATGGATCACTTGCAAACCGTGCAAATCTCTCTTTCGAGATCTTCTATCGGTTTTTTATGTTCTTGATGTGCAGCCACATGTTGTAATGATAGAAGATCAACTTCTCCAACTTGTCAGACATCAACTTGTTTCTCCTCTTTGTATGTATCAGGTTGAATGTATTCCAATTCCTCTTACAATTAGAGGAACTAGTGCTCTGCCTTAAAATCCTGATACCAACTACAGTAAGTGGATTCCATCCACTCCTAGTGTTGACCTACACCCACCACTCAACTGAAAAAAAAATAAAAAAGCCAAACAATCAGCCCTCGTTCACTTCAATTAATGGACTTATAACTTATAACATAATGAAATAAAAACACAATCTTAAATAAATATACTAGGAGGGACATTGTCACGAGAATATCTTAGATCAGCATCTGAGTATACCCTAACTCTCATCTTATATCTCTGCATATGAAAAGTGATAAATAAAAAATGATTAGTTGTTTGAAATTAATTATTGACTTCCAATTATTAATGCATCTCCAACTTACTTCTAACTCAGCTTCTACCCTATCCTGTTGAGATTGACACAAGCGTTGAATAACTGAGAATGTACCCCGCATCACCTCATTATCGTTCGACACCTGTTCTTCATATTGGATACGGGGGTTCAAAAAATATCCTGCAGTCATTTAAGCATATTATATTATAAACAAACCAAATATTGACTAAGTAGAAAATAATTAACCACAAAGAATTTGTTGACTAACTAACCTGCAGTATGTACATCATGGTGTAAAGTCCTATCCCATCGGTCATCTATGATCTTTCACCATTTCTTGTAACATCTGAGATTCTTTTTTATATTTTCAATTTGGCCTGATCCATTGCATCATACAAGGTGCCCATCTAATTTTTGTCATCTGAGTTTACCAACCTCAGCACAACTACTAGTGACTCTATGATTGTCAAGTGGTAAACAATTCTCTCCCAGAATCTCTTGTCCGTGATCTGTTTCTCAGCCTTGACAAGAATATCTAACTGGTCCTCCTTGTTATGCAGGTTGTCCACCATATATTGACAGTACTTCTCGGACTGGGTGAACTTGACCAGTGCATGTCTGTGCTGATGTAAACTCTCCAGTGCTATAAAGTTCATGGCAAAACGAGTGGGGCTTGGTCTGACAAGATCATACCCTCCAGTGTATGACCTCATAATGTGCAGCAGACGGGGATGTGAATAAATAAAGGAAGTGATAGTCTGCGCCTGCCTGACAAGTGTGGAAACTGTCTCCTCTTTGCCTATATCTTCTAAAATGAGGTCAATGGAGTGTGCCGCGCAAGGTATACAGAAGAGATGTTGCGTCTTCTTCATCAATTTTTTTCTTGCCGCCTTGTAGCATGGTTCATTGTCAGTAACAAACTGAACTGCATTCTCCTCCCCAATCTCCTCCACTACGACATCCATCAAGGAAAAAATGTAGTCGGTGTTCTTTAATGGCCTGAAGCATCAACTAACTTTAAAAATGTCGTGCCCTCAGAACAATACACTAAGAAGTTTATCATGCTCTTCTTGGTGATACCTGTCCACTCAAGAAGCTCATCATGCAATTCCTCCCTCCGTTCAATCATAATCTCCCATCAAGAGGCTTTTCCTATAAGGTAGCATCTCATCTCTTCACTTTTCTCCCTAGACATCTCTTCACATTTCTTGACATTGCCACCTACTCTGGGAATGTGCTGTTTCAACTGAAACACACCCCCATTCATCACCTTTCCACACCATTTGCATTTTACTCCCGTTTTTGATAGGTCTATCATGTGCTTGTGTTCCCAACCGACGTCAGAAGGACGTGCATGCACTACATCATCGTCATGATCGGCCATTGCTTATACCTGTAACATACGTTAACAATTTATACCGACTGTTAGACACGCATACAATTCATTTAGGAGCTATTCGGGAAGAGAACAATCCATTAGACGGGATTTTTGGTATGTTTAAAAGGTTACGGGGTCGCCAGAAACGCGTAGAAATCAGTGTATAGAGATTCCAGCAAATATATCTTACAAAGAAGATTCAAACGATGAATGAATGACTTAAACAGAGTTGTTCGGAAAGAGAACAACATATTTAAGGGTTTTATGGAGTCGTCGAAAATGTGTAAAAATGAGGATTCCGGTGAAGAAAACTGTTGGCGTACATTTTTTTCAAAAAAAAAAGAGAAGAAAAGAGTAGAACAGATGGGCTAGCCTAGGAGCTGGCCCAATAGCCCATAAGATCAGCCACAATTGGGCCCAATGGGGCACCCCAGCAGGGGCCGGATTCACCCGGCCCATAATTGGCACATTTCAGCCAAGTTCAGGCCTTGTGCGCAGCCCATAGGAGGGCTTGGGCCTCCTCTCAGCCTGCTGGCCCAGAAACCAGGCCCAATTGGGCCAGGCCCACTTCAGCAGCAGTGTGAACAAGGCCTAGCCGCACCCACCTGCCACCTCAGCAGCCTTGTGCGCACCCACCTGCCACCTCAGCCTCCCATCAGTCAGTTGAAGGAGGGGGAAGATGAAGGGACAGCCAGCCAATCAATTGGAGTAAATGGTGTAACCCCCATGGGGGAGGCCAAAAGTCACCAGGGAATGCAACTGCTGGCTCTTCATCTGCCCCCTTCACTCTCTATAAAAGGAAGAGGGGCGCACCAGCCAGGGGGGAGAGGTTGGAAGCGCCGACAGGCTGCCGGTCTGCTATCTCACTTGCTGCTGCCATTTGCGCCTGCCACCTGCCGCCAGGAGAAGAAGAGAAGAAGAAAAGGTAAACAAGGCTAGTTGGTACGCCCATGTAGCCCTTCAAAGGGCCTTCTTTTCTACCTGTTCTAGGGTCCATCTCCAACCCCTGGTCTGTCTGCAAAAATCTCTTGTACAGCCTATGTTCGGACCCAAACCAGGCCCCTAAAAGCCCCTCTGTGCAGGCCTATTTCAGTCCAACCGAACACCCCAATCCAGGCCCAAATCCGGCCCCAACATGGTCTGCCAATCAACCCTCCTGCGGCCCATTTAGCAGACCCCCTGCTGGTCCATATACAACCCATGTTCAGCCCATCCCCAAGCTCGGTTTCAGCCCTCCTGCAGGTCCCTGCTCAGACCCTCCTGCAGGTCCATATGCGGCCCATTTAGCAGGCCCACCTGCAGGTCTACTTGGCCCAGCCGAACACTCCCCCCCACAGCAGGTTAAAACTCCCTATTGCAGGTCCATAACCTGACCTCTGTTCAGGTCTATAACCGGCCCATTCCCTGGTCTCTACCCAGGTCCATAGCCGGCCCACAACCAGCCCATAATCAGGCCCCCCTTGCAGCCCACTCAAAAAAAAACTCCCCGAACTGCACCTGTTTTAGCCTATTGAGCACCCCCTTTTAACAGGTCATTTCCTAGCTCTCTGCGCACCCCAATCCAGGCCCAAAACAGGTCCCCAATCGGCCTTCTTTCAGCCTGCTGTCCTGGTCCTCCTTGCGGCCCATTAAACAGACCCCTCACAGCCCCCTGATCGGTCTTCAAAAATCAGACCCAGGTCTGGCCACATTGCCCTTTGTGCAGGTCTGTTTAGCCCACCAATCAGGTCCCAAGTCAGAGCCTGAAATGCCCTTTGTGCAGGCCCATTTCGGCCCACCCAAAACCAAACCAAAACAGCCCCTTTGTGGCCTACTGAGAGGACAGCAGTCCAGGGAGCTCCAAACAGGAGGACAGCAGTCAGAAGGTGGGCCGACTTGAAGGTGATGGCCCGGCACCCCTTGGAAACCATCCGACGGGCCAATGGCACAGCCGGGTGGCCTTCCAAGTCGGTCCAGCCAAGCAATTCCAGCAGTGCAGCAGCTTCCCAACAGGCCCTTCCGGCCCGAAACAGTTCAAGACAGGCCCGGTGGGCCTATGAAGATTGAAGGCCGGCTCGGAACGCCGATGAAATTGAACCGGCCTCTATGGCCTTGTTCCAAAAAAAATGAACAAATAAAAATTCAGAATGCGAAAACAATATTAAATTAAGGAGATCCACCCTTCGCGGGGACTCCAACCTTGGACGACTCCCCCCGGGTACGCCCCGGGATGTCGATCCGGACGGTGGCGCGGGCCTGCTCCCGTAGCCAGCGGTTCCTTCCCCCAATATGGTTAAGCTAAGGCTGGCTATTTTGGATGGGTAAATTTTCACTAAGTTGGAAAATAGCCGGCATGCCGCCGTAATGCCAAAATTTTTCCAAAGTAGTGAAGATAAACCTATATTGGGGGAAGGATCAATCACATTGTACATCATTGTACTTCACCACATATGAAATGAAAGTGACCTTCTATGTCAACTATGAGATGCATGAAAGTGGGCACCGATTGGCAGCCCGATGGGTCGGAGGCGATGCAAACCGCCAAACCAAAAAATAAAAAATCATTTCAAACCTAATCTGAAAATTCAAACAAAAACAGAATTAAATCAAATCTAAAAATCAAAACAATAAAAAACCAGAATTAAAAGAAATCTGAAAGTTGGACTCAAACTCAATCCGGTTCAACAAAAAACCGACCTTTAAGAAGAAGGAACCGGTTTCAAACCAACTTTCAACAACAAAAATCAGATTTTGATCAAATCAAAACAAATAAAATTCAGATTTAAGTCAAATCTGTCAACCACCAAAAAAAATCAGATTTCAATTAAATCTGCAAACCAAAAATCAGATTTAAGCAATCTACTAAAACAGATTCTAACCAACTTCAAAAATCTGATTTTAGCAATCTGAAAATTCACTTGAAATCCACCGAACTTCACTTAAATGAACAATCAAGTGCTTAACCCCAAAGAAACCAAATAAGCACATTTCAAACATCCAAAATGGATTAAAATCAACTCAAAACCAGAAAATTCAGAAATCAGAAAAATAAAAATCAACCAAATCAAAAATTCAAACATGCTTAAAACTTTAAGCACAACAAAACTGAAATCAAAACAAAAACTTGAACCAATCAAGTCCAAAATCAAACAAATCAAAACTAAACCAAAACAACAAAACCAAATCAATCAAACAAATTGATTCAAGTTCCAAAACTCAAAACCGACTTTCAAGTCGATCCAAAAATCAACCAACAAACAAATGAAATCAACCCGAACAAATCGGTTTGCATCTCATCGGGCCCAAAAGGCCGCTGCCCCTTTTGAGTTCTTTACTTTATTTTGTGGATGTGCACGTCTCCAAAAACAGGTTGCCGCGACGGTTAATCAAAGGCATTCGAGCCGTTGCTCGATGTAAGTTAACGCCGGGTACTCGCACCATCCGGCGGAGAAAGGTCAAAAAATGAAATTTTCAAAGAACCCGAACCTCGGTTCTAATATTTTGTAAGCTATCACCGGACTACCTAATATTTTAGGTATCATCTATTTTTCTAGATAAATCCGTGGTATCAAAAAATGTCTTTCTTTCAAAAGAACAGACGCTTAAAAAAGAGGTTCACACAAAAACTTACTTATAACTTTCAAATGATGAAAAAAACAACTTGAATGGTTGTGGAATTAAGCTTGGATTGCTGAAATCGACTGAAGGAATCGCCGAAATCACTGAAGGATCGCCGTAATCGGCCAAGGATTGTCGGAATTGTTGGAATCGACAATGAATCGACCGATTCCGCTTGGATCGTCATTACAGGGGGTTGGATCGTCGGATCACCAAGATCCCTTGCGGGTTTTGGCATGAAGGGGCTGATTCTGGCCTTTTAGGGCCGGAATCAGATTGATATCGGGTTTGAATCGGACCCAGTATCGAACTGTTACCGGAAGCACTGTGCATCTTGCGGAATTGGTTGGATCGACCATTTCCAATCGGAATTGGATCGATTTCAACTGATTCGGACCCATTCCTCCAGAATTCTCGGGGGAATTGGTCCTTTAGCCAATAATCAGATCTGAATTGACCGATCCGATTTTAGAATCGGCCGATTCTGATCCGATTCCGGCGATTATGCAATCTATGTGTCTTCTCAAGACTCGAATGACTCCATCTCCAAATCTCCACATAAATACTTATGCTCAAGCTGATGGAGCTAATTAAGCAGCTTATCAAGTTGTTAATGGAATTGATGACGCAGCAACATGTTATAAAGGTCGAGGGCCTCAAGGCTGACAGAGCCTTTGAAGCGGAGTTAACTGTTCAAATTACTGAATTGTTGGTGGAGTTGACCACCGCGCGACTTCGTTTTGAGGGCTCTGTATTCGAGATGCCAACTCCAGAGGATCCACTTAGAGATATCCATGCAAAGCTCCAAGACTTAGTGTTTAACAGCTGTTATGACACCATTTGAGTCTCTTTCTGTGGACATTTTGGGATTGACCGGCTATGTGTCATTCTTTTGTTGCATGATTGTTGTTCTTTGTTTTAGTAGTGGCCATATTCGTCACATGATACTATAAACTTGAGGACAAGTTTGCCGTAACCAAGTGACAATGATGAGAATCGGATCTGACAAATGAAAACGTTGATGACATTTCCATTCGAGTTTGGAGACGTCGAGATATTTTGTATTAAATAATTTGTTGAGTTTAAAATTTATTTCTGCACTTCTTATGTTTTTTTATACTTTGGGGGTTTAATTTGAGCATAGGTGAGCCATATACATGTTTTACTTGTTTTATGTACTTTACATAGAGTCGGGTATTAAGGGACAAAATATTTTGGGGTTTTTGTGATATTTTTTCTTAGCCTATTTAAAGCCCTCCTTCTGTGTGTATGAAGTTATGATACACATGAAATGAATTTGACACCTAGGCATGTATCCCCTCTCTCTATCTCTATCTCTAGGTGGCTTCTCGGATCACCGATGGTTAGACACTCCTCTGGTGTTCACTCCCATCCCCGATACAAGATTGACCTGCTCTCCACTCCCTTCAATGGGAGATTCCCATCAGCCGGTCTCTACTCCACCCCTAGCATCAGCCGGTTTGATGTCTCTCTCCACCTCTCTTAACTATCTTCGTGCCATTCACTTCTCCCTTTCGCGTCACAGATATGGCCATTTCAATTTTGATCGGCTTTTCTCATCGTTGACATCCCCGGCCACGCATCTCCTCACTCAACATTGGTAGCCTTCTCCCTCACCCCCACCTAGGGCTACAAACAGGTCAGATTCGGTAGTTGAGTGACCAAGATCCGATTTCGATTCTGATAAGGGTTATGATATTCCGATTCTGATAATTTAGGAATCATTATATTATAATTTCAATCCAACTTTGTTATCGAAGTTATTGAAATCGGAACAGAATCTGATAATTTTCAAAATACATATTAACTATTAATTTTTATTCAAAAATAAGTTAGTAATTCACATATAATTATTAAATTTGATATAATCACTTCAAAACTATATTTTTGTCATTTTATCAATTTATATATATTATTTTATGATTTATTTAGCTTTTGTTTAATTAATTCTACTTATCTATACATAGTCTTTTTAATCAAAATAGGATAAGAAAAAACGAAATCAATTAATTTCAATTTCAATTTCAATTCCATTAAGTATCGAAATATCTGATTATGATTTCGATAGTTTATATGATATAAAAACAAGTTCTAAATCTGTTAATTTTTATTGAAATCAAATCAAAATTTCGGAATATCAGATTCTATTTACACCCCTACCCCCACCTCCGGCACCACCCTGATCAGTCCCCGGCTGTTCGGTACCCATGAGCGACCCCAATCCACATCTCCGCCATTCCCCTTCCAGTTTGACTGAGATCCAGGAACCCTGATCACCCCACCTTCCAGTCACACCCTGTCATCACAACCTCCATTAAATTCTTCTCTATTTCCACTCATCAGCGTCGCTCCCCCTCCCTCTTCTTTACACGCACAACACCTCCTCTGTTCTGTTGGTGCTACAGTCCTGCAAGAAGCAGCTTTTCAAAGCTCCTTGCCAGAGCTACAGTAGCGATCCAAAGGTCTCGTAGGCTTTAACCTCCTGCTGTGAGCCCCCTCTCAGCTCGGCGGTCATCACATGGAATTGGCCCCGGGGCACCAGTTTGAAAGGATTATTGGGTGTCGATCAGGTTTGCTTAGGTTAAACAGTCCGGGTGATGTGACAAGTTCAGATGATCAAATCGGGGCCATTAGTTAATTTCAGCTGCCAAGGTGACAATGACAGCTCAGATTACAGTAAAATTCATCATCTTCAGTTGGTCATTTAGTTTATTTGCACTTATAGATGACATCATCATTTCTGTCCCGCTGCTCCCACATCACACGGGCTGCAGGGTGCCTGGGGCAAAGAGCTGTGGGTAAGAGGGTGGAGAATGCTTGTAGGAGGGAGGGCTGAGGCATGCAGGCAAGCCTTGAGAATGTGTGCGCACATGCACGGAGGAGGGTGCAGGTGAGTCGGGGTACTGCATAGGTGAGGGAGAGTGGGGGTTCACGGTGAGTGAGCAGGGAGGGCTTATAAACTGGTCCACGGTTGGGTGGGCTCCCCAAATGCAGCATATGGTGGGGTTTTGCGGTGTGATTAAGGTGCATGTTACTGCAAGGTGTGGTTGTGGTGGACTGATAACAGCCTTATCTGCAGCTCGTGCTAGGTGCAATGATGCACACAGAGAGAGGTGTCCATGTATAGTTGGGGGTGCAATGTGAACACCACAAGGAAAGAGGGAGGCGTGTGTGGGCGGAGGGCTGTTTGTGACCAGGCCTGGAGCAAGAGGCGAGGAGGATGACTGCTCTGGTGAGTAGCTGCATGATTGCATAGGATCATATGGCCTGATATAGTTGCGTACATGACAAGAACAGGGGAGAAGACAACTGGCATTATCAATCCTGGAGCTTAACATCAACCTTGCAGAGTATATAGTTTCTTGATATGTTTTATAGGCAATAATCGATTAATACCTTCATCCAGCAGTTGCATATGATGCCATTAATGATTGCAATGGCAGTCTTAAGCAGTTTGTTATGATATTCTAGGTAAAGATGGTTATGTGGTCTTTCGGAGTGAAGCAACCAACTATTGGGAAAAGATGAAATTCTTCAAGAAGAAAGTACATTTTCTTACTTTGATCGATTGATTTTATTGTGTTCATTTTCATTTTAAGCAACTTTCTTTTCTAGAGGGGATACTTCCAGTAATAGAATTCTACTTGTACATCTACAGGCTGAAGATGCTTATTCAAAGGGGCATAGAGCTCAAGCTAGTTTACTTTCAGATAAAGTATGGTCTGTTCTGAAGGAACTATGGTCCATCCATGAGAGTTCAATGCACCATTTCCAACTATTTTTTTCATTTGAATTATTTTACCCAGTTACTGTCTTAACATTTCAAATAAGTATAATTTTATGACTGTTGAATTGTCATTACTGGCATTTTCAAACACATTTTTTGAGTTTAGGGATTTTAGGTATGAATTTGTGCATTGGCTTCCGTTGCACATCTTTGTTGGCAAAGGAAATATATTTGGAGAAGAAAAACATAGGGAAATGGATAATGGCAAAGATGCTACCAAATAATCTTTATTTTTCTGTTATTCATGACATTTTATTTGAAGGTGACAAATAAATGCCACATTTTATTAAGATAAAAGATGCAAGTACAGAAACAAAGGATACAAAACAATAGGAGACGGCGGAAGACAACAAAAGCATGCCATCCAAATACGTTACCAAGATGGTAGCATTCGGATGACTTTGACATATGCATTTCTGATTCTCCAGTGATAAAAAGGAATCACTGTATGCAGGGTCATAGAACGATAGGATAAACTGACCTTTCTTGAAATTCAGTTAAAATGAAGGGTAGCTGAGACATACTAGAGTTTTGGCAGACACATGGAAAAGTCAAAAGAAGTGTAATCAATGTGTACGTTTTGATCTTAAGAGAATCATATGTACTGTACTAGGCTACTAGCATTAATTTGCAATGTATGCAACTATAGGAAACTGTGCTGAAATCTGAAATTCTACTTAGTTCTTCTGCATTTTTCTTAAGTCTTAATGTTGCCCTTGTCTTCTCTTTTACTGTTTGTTTTGATTACCCCGACAATGGTTACCTATGTAATCAGAGGCGCGAGGCAGGCGAGGTGAGGGAGGCTACCCCCCTCACCTTGCCTCGCCACCTCTGACGACAGGGGTGAGACCTCTGCAGGCACTGCAATGGTGTTCCCTTGCGTTGGGAGGACATTGTGGAGGCACACCCCAGTGGCGGCGGTGGCAGCCTCGGTCACCGGTTGCTTCTGATAACATAGATGGTTACTTCACCAAACAAGCTGAGCCCAAGCTTTTGGCAACACGGTATTTAGGATCAGTGGCCTGGGATCCAAACAGATTATTTTGTATCAGAAGTGTCAATGGTTACTCAGTTGGCCAGATCAAGCCTGAAAGTAGCTGGATTGGCCTGGATCAATGGTTGCCAATCCCAATATGAGTGAGCCAATTCCGCAATGCATATATTTTGGGAGCTTTGATTAATTTGCTTGCAAAATTTCTTAATTAAATGTCTCAACCTATGCTATCCAAGATGTGATAGACCTGAGATGAGGTGGGCCTCGTCTCGTCTTTGGCGCTTGAGATGGAACATATTTTAATTTATATAATTTATTAATTTATACATACATTTATTAATCACTAATAAGATCATAAATTTAAAAGTGAAATATAAAATATCAGAAATATAAAAATACAGCCAATTTGTATAAAAATGGGAAAAAGTTAAGGGGCTTGCCAAGGACTGTGAGAGGATAGAGAGGGTTGAGATTGGAGTGGTAGGGCCCAAGGATGTTCATGGTTCGGTTTGGTCCGGTTTGAAGCTATTTTTTTTTCAAACATAAACCGAACTGATATATGAACTTAACCAAATTAAACTGCTTGACTAAACCCCAGACCATTAGGAACTGAACCGAACAGTTTGGTTTGATTCACTGGTTTTTACCATATATTATTATATATAAACATATTCTAAGGCTAAGCCCATTCCATGTAGGCCAGCCCATTAATGGGCAATGGGCCAAACCAAGATCATTAACAGTTTAATTTATATATATATATATAAATGTAAAAACAAGAACAATTTTTTAAGTTAAGATTAGCCCACTATGAAGTAGAACACTAAGCCATTAATGATGTCAGAGCAAGGGTGGCATCTCTTTTATGGATGGTAGCAGTGCCTAACATATGCTATAGGCGATGTGGGACTATCGGCAGAGAGCGTTGTACTATAGTGCATGGGCCACAGCCACATGCCACTTTGTCCTCACATTGCCCATTCATTTTTCTAACCTCTATTGAATACAACATAAATATGGGGGATGAGTATAGCTCAATGATGCAATCTCGATGGAACCATGTGTATAGAAGTTGGATTCGAAAAGATTTGGTACCACCAGTCGGATCCAATCTACATCGGCAAAAATTGTAATATTTTACTACTATCAGGATATTATCTTTTTAGGAGTTTTAAATTAGGAGTGTCAAAGTCAATTCTAGGATATATTTGTACTTAGATTAAATTTTGGGGTTTTGTATAAGTTTTGTAATAAGGGTCTATAAAAGCATCCCTAGACCCTATATCGGGTGGCAATGAAGTGAAATAAAGAAAAAAAAGTTAACATACACTCTCTCTCTCTCTCTCTCTCTCTCTCTCTCTCTCTCCCCCCCTCCCCTTCTTGATCCTCCTTTCCAATTGTCATCTTCTTCTTCCTATCTCCTCCCGTATTCCTGATGGGGGATCCCGTATTCCTGATGGGGGACAGACTACCAGACAGGGACTCAAGTGCAGCGGAATAGCAATGCTCAGATATAATATAATAAAACACTGAGTCAATGCAAAGAGCAGGGACACAAGTAGTTAATTCAAGGAAACAAGAAGGTCAAAAGAACCGAAACATGCTGCAATCAAGAGAATGAGATATCATGCTTAATAAGATAAACTCCCGGATCATAAAAATATGCTCAGGCTTTTAACGCAACAGATTTAATAAGACTGGAGTAGGTAGCATACGAAAACCTCATTGAATATGTCCAACAGCAATTAGCCAACAGGCTAGGACCTAACTTTCGAGCATGGCATATTCGAACCAGAATAATAGACTATCAAGTGAACCATTGCCGAGAGGGTGACCGAGATTACCTCATACGCCGAATGTAAAACATATCATAAATTACCAGAGAAGTATGGAGCAGACCCAATTCCAATGCTCAGACGGGCTCGACCGCTGGAGGAGCTATGTAATCAATCTGAGAAAAAAAATACCGCAGGTATGCAATTCAAACCCAGCACCCGGTAGCAAACGGAACATCTCAACCCTTCACAGTAGTGAGGGGGGGGGGGAAATGGGGTCAGCGGATGCCTTCGGAAGTCATTCCTCATTGGGGTTTGGGGGGGTTGATGCGGCATCCGGAGGGTCACCTCGAGTATCAATCCACCCGAGACCGGTGGGGTCGGTCCGGGGATTAGTCCACCCTCGACGAGCGCGCGAGTGCTTAAGCATCAACCGGGGTCACTGCGAGAGCCGACCCCGAAAACCCGATCCAACCGGCCATCGGATGACGGAGCATCCCTCGTCATCCCCCTATCGGAACCGATGAAAGCCGAGCAATGGCAGCGGGGGAGGGAGGAGAGCCACGCTGAATGGTAAGAGCCAAACCGAAACCCTCTGTGATCAAATGGGGGACAGAAACGGGGGGAGGGACATTCTTTCCATCTCCGGACAGGGCATGATCTGTCCATCCGTCGAGCAACCCGGTTCCAACTTCTTCATCATGGTTTGGAGCATGCGAGTGCAAGAGCACGTATGCAGGAACCCACACTTCGCAACAAATACCGCCGCGAGAGGAGAGGAGCTCGCAAGAATCACCCCAACAACCGGGAGAACCCGCCGATGGCACGCGAAGAACAACGAACTTTGAAAGCTTACCGCAGAGGGGACCGATCGAGGACTTTCCATCAGATTCGTGCTATTGTCGTGCGGATGCTCACGATCGGGATCGAAGTCGCGAGATCCACTTGAAATAAGCGACGGGGCCGTCGGGAGGAGGGAGCGGATCCGGATGCGGCACTCGAAAACCCCCGGAGCACGCGGCGATAGAGGAAACCGAAGGGAAGAAGGGAGCTGGGGAAACGAGGGGAGGTTTGCCCCAACGGTCGAGCCCGATCGACACCGCAAGGCGCGGATACGAACAGGGGAAGAGGGCGGAGGGGATTCGCCATCGCCGGAGCTCGGGAGCGCAAAGGGGATAAGTCGCGAGCGGGACGTGACCCGCAGACGTCGTGTCCGGCGGAAAACCTCGTGGACGCCACGCCGTTTCCAATCGCATTAACCGGACGGGAGACACAATCGCCTGGACATCGGAACAGTAACCAGCCAAGATCGCCTTTTCTTTTCTTCTTCTCTTCTCTATTCAATACGCGACCCAAGGCGCCCATTAAATAGGGGCCTGAGGTGAGGAATTACAAAAAAAGACCTCAAGAGAATATGAAATGCGCCTCAAAATTGCCAAGGCAAAAAAGGGACAAACTGTAAGTAGCGACCAGGAATATAAAAAAAATAACGTAGAGTATGTATAGGCAGTACGAAATTTATTTTGACCAAAAAATGCAATTAAGTGATTAGAGACCGTATAATAAAATAACTATCAGGTATGCATATATACGTAGGTATGTATATATATATATAGGTATATGTTAAATTTCAAAAGAGAGGAATATGTTCAACTTTCAGAACCAGAGGGATCCCAGTCTCTGCGGTCTCCTTCTGTAGACCTTTGAGAAGTAGTCAAATCTGTCAAGGGACCTGGTGTCCGCACCAATTCCTCTCCTAGTTCTCCCAACCTTCTTCTCCTTCATCTTTTTCTTCCTGTCTCCTCCCATACGCCTTGGTCTGCAGCGTCCAGTTAGTCACCCGGCTGAAATGCCAAGCCCGTTTTTTTTTCCCTCAAAATTGGCCGGTTCGCCGTGAAAGTGAACCGGCGGTTTGTTTTAAGTGGGGGCAGCCAAACCGGCCCACCATCCCGATGCCCCGCTCGTCGCACCCATTCCTTTTGGTTTCTGTTCTCCGCAGCGCGTCGGAGGAAGGAGAATCGCGCTGGAGGACGCCGCCATCACCGGAGGACCCTTCAGTCGGAGAATCTGCCACCGCCTTCAACTGTCGCCGTCACCTTCAGCTGTTGCCACCTGCGGTCTTCTTGGGTTATTCTCCCAGCATCCTCCTCATTAGGTAAACCGTAAACAGTTAGGTTTTTCATTTTTTTTATTTTTCCATGAATCTCTTCTCACTTCTTCCATAAAGTTTAACCTTACAACATGTATTACAATGTCTTCAAGCTTTTTCTACATCTCGAATGCTTAAATATTGAAGATATTGAAATTTTAAACATCTCCGATCTGTCGATAAGTTCTGAACTTGTTGCTTTTGTTTCTTCAATCATTTTTTAGCATGTATATATTTCATAATTTTTTCTTATACATTTTTATGATTAAAATGTATAAGAACTACATTATCTCCGATGTATTGATGGTGCGTCGATGTTGTTCCAATATTATTGTTTTTGTTTCTTCAAACATTTTTTAGCTTCTATGATTAGCGGATGTCATTTAAAATCTGATTTGTATGGTTTGAGTACTTTATACCGTTTTGACTGTTTGTTATCTTGTCATTCAAAGACTACAACTACATATCATTCGGTAATGTGTTCTCAACTTTCATATAAATTGTATTCTTGTTCTATGTCAATTTTATTAGTTCTTATAAGTTTTTAAAATTGTTGTATGATTGTTGGTTGTATAATTTTTTTCTACCCACATCTAGAGTGATATATACATATATATGTATATACACGTATATATGTAATTATGTATATAATTACATATATAATAATATATATAAACACATCCGCCTTGATTGTTTAGGTGACTGTTGGCGTACATTTTTTTCAAAAAAAAAAAGAAAAAAGAAAAAGAGAGAACATATGGGCTGGCTTAAAAGTGGGCCAACAGCCCATAAGATCAGCCACAATTGAGCCCAATTGGGCACCCCAGTAGGAGCCTCATTTACCTGGCCCATAATTGACATAGTTCAGCCAAATTCAGGCCTTAGGCGCAGCAGCCCATAGGAGGGCTTGGGCCGCAGCCTCCTGCTGGCCCAAAAACCAGGCCCAAGTTGGGCCAGGCCCACTTCAGCTCCAATGTGAACAAGGCCCAGCCGCACTACCTGCCACCTCAGCAGCCTTGTGCGCACCATCCTGCCACCTCAGCCTCCCAACAGTTAGTTGAAGGAGGGGGAAGATGAAGGGACAGCCAGTCAATCAATTGGATTAAATGGAGTAACCTCCATGGGGGAGGCCAAAGGTCACCAACATACTGCACCTGCTGGCTCTTCATCTGCCCCCCACCCTCTATAAGAAAGGAGGTGCGCACCAGCAAAAGGGGAGGCTGCTGGAGACGCCGCCAGGCTGCTGGACTGCAACCTGCCCCCCTGCTGCCTTGCGTCCTGCCCCCTGCACCTGCTGCTGCTGCCCCCTCTGCTGCCCTCTGCTGCAAGGATCGCGGGATCGGGATCGGATCCTGGATCGGTTGGGTCCGATCCGATCCGGATCGGATCGGATTGGTCCGATCCAGGGCGATCCTCTTGGAGCCAGACCGATCCAGAATCGGTCTGGATCGGGTTTTTTTTTTGCTCTATGAAAAAATCTGGAAAAATCGCCAAAAAATCAATAAAAATACAAAGGACTCAGAAAAAATGTGAAAAAAATATAGGGAACACTCATTCATATAACAAATTAACAATCAATCATATAAAACACATATCATATCCAATCACACAATAGAACACATCATACATCAAATAAGATACATATTTTTATCAAACAAACAATCATATCCAATCACACAATAGTACAACACATATTCTTCTTACCACTCGTATTACATTGCGTGAAATAAATAAACAAATACATTATACATATGCCATCACCACCAACTATGGTAATGTCCGGAGTAGGATGGATCTGGATCTCTGTCCTGGTCATTCTGATTTTCTTGAAATCTCCATTGATTAAGGTCAGTCATAATTGGCCCGTATCCATAAGAAAATAAAGACTGGGCCATGTCGGTAAACTCATAAACTCCCTGATCAGTCGGAGGTGGAGTAGAAAAGATGGTGGATAGCCAGTGCTCACCGTCCGAGGCGAGGCTCGGATAGGAAGATGCAAACTCGTCAAAAACATTCATCCTCGTCCGGCCGTCCGCCGCCCTCGCCACTCGAATACGAGTGTCTTTTATCACTCAAATCATCCGGACTGCTCCACTCGTGCGTGGACTACTAGTAGAGCCACTCTCACCGCACCGAGGCGCCGCCTCCACCTACGCCGCCACCCCCACCTCCACCTCCACCCCCGTACGTTGTTGTTGTGTGGGTGGGACAAATTCTTCTTCATCCTCATCCGATGAAGGTGGTCGAGTGGTCTCGGTGTCGGAGATGATGTCGCCGTTTGATACTTATCTTCTTCCTCTTCAATGTAGCATCTCCTTGACTACTTTGTTGTGAAGGTAAGCATACTTTCTTTAAAGCCCTAAATAATCCACCATTCTTCTTGGTGGTGGTGGTGGTAGATGGACCCGCAACTGGAATCCGAGCTAGAGCTGTAGCGGCCGGGGGGGGAGCTGGATGTCTCTTTGGAGAAGCTGTAGTCCGGGGTGGATCAGGAAGTGGAGCTGTGCACGGAACTTGACTTTCTTTAGCTTTCTGCATGTCTTCATCCTCACCAACGACGCTGTCAAGCTCTCCTTCGGCCTATGATCTGTCGTTCGGGTCGAACTCTGGCTCTCCCTCAGCATCCTTGTCTTCCACCCATGCTGCAAGTGGATGTTCTTCTTGAAATAGATATTCCAAGTCGACATCCGCCTGGGACAAGCCCCGAGTAGCTTGGGCCTGTGCTCTTTCTTGGTACAATCCACCTGCAAACTGTGCAAATCTCTGCTCCGATGTCTTCTGCCTATCTTTGATATTATTGATCCTCAGCCTCATATTGTAATGGCAGTAGACAAGCTTCTCCAATCTTTCTATCTTCAACCTATTTCTCCTCTTCGTGCAAGGATTCCGGAATCGGAATCGGGGGACCGATTCCGATTCCAGGAATCGGCCGGAATCGGCCGATTCCTGGGAAGAGAATCGATTCCGGATCGGTCCGGAATCGGTTTTTTTTTGAATTTTTTTTTCGTCAAAAAAATTCAAAAAATTCAGAAAAAATTCTAAAAAAATAGGAAATGAGTTAGAAAAAATTTTAAAAATAACCAATGCATTCATCCACAGGACCACATCGAATAAATAATAATGAACTCCAATTGAAGACTTGAAGTTAAGTACATATTCCAATTCCATTGATTCAAAAATCAAAGAGATGATACATCATGAAAAAAAAATTACATCATATCAATTTACTACCAAAATCTAGGATATAAACATGGGTCTTCCTCCTCTCCCTCGTGCTCAGTCTTGTATAATGTCCGGGACCATATCCATATGAAAATAATGCCGATGCCATGACATCAAGGTCGTATGGATCGGACCGCGGGACGACCGGGACGTAGCGAGAGGATGGTGGAGCCGGTGGTGTAATCCACCGCCGGTCAACTCCGGCCAAATGCCGGATATCGTGGCTCCTGTATATAAGAATCATGTGTATCCGAATCCAGCGTGTAATACGGCTTTGGAAGCCGTGAATCAGGAGACTCAGCTGCTGCTGATGGCTGCGTCGCTGGTATGCACTCCTCGTCATCATCACCTGAGGAGTGAGAAGGAGCTTGCGTGCTGTCATCTGGGCTGACAGGACGCCTGACCTCTAGCTTTCTTCTCTTCACCTCTTCGACCATCTCTCGAAGTACCGAAGGTCCGAACCCAAAGTTTTTTCAACTTTGCAAATCCTCCCATTTTCCGTGCGGTCACTTTTGTTTTCGTTTTTCCGGTGACCGCGAATGGGCCGGAGCGGCCGCCGGGACTAGATGAGTCGGGGCCAAAGCCGCAGTGGTCGCTCCATAGCCGCCAGGGCGAGAAGAAGGCCCTGTCCGAGCCTGAGAAGTAGATGGAGGTGGAGCTGGAGCATCCTCCTCGGCTTCAACACCATCCAACTCTTCTTCAACCCGTACGCACGGTCATCGGGATCAAACTCACCGTACGATCCCCGGCTTCCCTCTCCTCTATCCGGGAGGCAAGTGCGTGCTCCTCCCGGAATATTCGATCCATGTCCATCTCCTCGGGTGGTGGTGTGGCGGAGGAATGCCTCTACTCGTACGGACCACCTGCGAATCGTGCAAATCGTGCCTCGCTGATCTTCTGTCGATCCTTGATGTTCTTTATGCGCAGCCTCGTGTTGTAATGACAGAAGAGCAGCTTCTCGGCCGGTGCGAGGTCAACCTCGTTCCTCCTTTTCGTATGTATCGGGTTGAATGTACTCCGGTTCCTCTCACAATGGGAGGAACCGGTGCTCTGGCTGAGTATCCTGATACCGATGGCAGAAAGTGGATTCCATCAACTCCTGGTGTTCACCTGAACCCACCACTCAGCTGCAAGAAAAAAACAAGAAGAGAAAAGGTAAACAATTAGCCCATCATCTACCATAACTTATATGAAAATAAAATAAAATCTTCATCAAGCTATTACTATACCAGGTGACACTTTGTCAACTGAATATTTCAGATCAGCATATGAGTATACGCCGACCCTCATCTTATACTTCTGCATCTGAAAATTTTATAAAAAAAACATTAGTTGCCTGGTAAGGCTACTCCAAGGTATTGAATGAACTCTAACTTACTTCTATCTCAGCCTCTATCCTGTCCTGCTGAGATCGGCACAGACGCTGAATAACAGCAAGTGTACCCCGCATCACCTCGTTGTCGTTCACCACCTGTCCTCCATATTGGATGCGGGGTTCAAAAAATATCCTGCAAGATTTTATTAGTTAACACTGTGCATATAAGACAATTATTCAACAAAAATAATTTTTTAACCAAGTTACCTGCAGCATGGACATCGTGGTGCAAGGTCTTGTCCCATCGGTCATCTATGATCTTCCACCACTTTTTGTAACCTCTGGGATTTTTTTATTTTATTTCAGCTTTGCCCGGTCCATGGCATCATACAACGTGCCCATCTGGTCCCTGTCATCTGAGTCTACCAACCTCAAGACAACTACCAATGGCTCAATGATTGCCAAGTAGTAGGCAATCCTCTCCCAAAACCTCTTGTCAGTGATCTGCTTCTCAGACCTGACAGGAATCTCCAACTGATCTTTCTTGTCGTACGCAGTTGTCCACCATATAGTTGTAATACTCCTCGGACTGTGTGAACCTAACCAATGCATGCCTGTGCCGGTGTAGACTCTCCAACGTAATGAAATTCGTAGCAAATCGAGTCGGACCGGGCCTAACAAGATCGTGCCCTCTTGTGTGTGATCTTATGATATGTAGCAGGCGGGGATGCGAATAAATAAACGATGTGATCGTCTGCGCCTGCCTGACAAGTGTGGATACACCATTCTCCTTGTCTATATACTCTAATATGAGATCTATGGAATGTGCTGCACAGGGCACCCAGAAGATGTGCTTCATCTTCTCCATCAACTTCCTCCCAGCCGCCTTATATGATGGTTCGTTGTCAGTGACAACCTGAACCACATTGTCCTCCCCGATCTCCTCCACCACCCCATCCATCAGAGAAAAAATGAAGTCGGCATTTTTTATCTTCCCAGAAGCATCTACCGACTTCAAGAATGTTGTCCCCTCAGAACAGTACACCACGAAGTTTATCATACTCCTCTTGGTGATACCTGTCCACCCATCGCACATAATTGTGCAACCCCTCTCCTTCCACACCAACTTAAATCCATCCATCCACTCCCTCAACTCCCGGACCTCCTCATCCAAAGCCGGCGCCGTATATGTGTACGCTGCCGGGGCTTCGCAAACCCGGTCCCGGCCCTCACCCACGGCATCCACCATCGTACGGAAGTAGGGGCCGGTGGCTACGTGTCCGGGATGCCTACATCAAGTTAAAAAAAATTGGGATCAGGCTAAAATTAAGTTTAAGTAAATAAAACACACATAATGTCAATTTTAATTTAAAAAGTGATACCTGCATGTAAAAACCATTTCACAATGTGGCGAACGGCTCTCTTTGTAGCCGTTCCTGTTGCCTTCACCCCTTTCATTGCCTGTTTAATCCTCATCTTTCCAGCACTCTGTTTCCTAAATAAATACTCGTCACTCGGTGTAAATCGAGTCTTTGGTAGAAATAGAACGGCGGTGTGGCTCCCGTCTTCCGGGGCCGCCTCTCGGTCCCGGCCGAGGTCGGGCGAGCCGATGCCGATCGGCCCAAAGCTAGGGTCAACTACGGACCCGCACCCTCCCCGCTCCCCTTCTCCTGTCCTCCTCCTCAGCAAATGCACGCTTGCTATCGTGCCTAGCACGTCTAAGCTCGGAGTCCGAGAACTCGTCCTCGCTCTCTGGCTCCGATTCAGTTGGTGCCTTCCCCTTGCCTTTCCCTTTCGAGGTAGGCAAATCGCGGTCCCTCCTCCTCTGGAGTAGCTCGTCGTGCAACTCCTCCCTCTCGCTCGATCTGTGACCCGTTGAGAGTATCTACTTGTCGTAGCAGCCTCTCGTCTCCTCGCTCTTCTCCCTGGGCACCTTGTCGCATTTCTTCGACATTCCCACCATTCGACGATATGTTGTTTCGTACGGAACACCCCCCGTTCATCTCCTTCCCACACCATTTGTTACCCTCTTCACTGTTGGGTCTACCGTCGCCGTGTTCCCGACCCGCGTCGGAAGCGCGTCTTTGGCGCGTCATATGATCGGCCATTGCTTATGCTCTGCCAAAAATGATAAACGATGCGATAAAAATGATTAGATAACATAAAAATTGATTTAGACGCTGTTCGGGAAGCGACAACCCAGTAACGCACCGTTCGGTATGTTTAAAGGGTTACGTATTTGCGGAAATGGTCGTAAATTAACGTACGGGATATCCGGAATTTTTCCCGTGCAAAATGGACTTAAACGGATAGTTCAAAACTTGGACGGACTTGTTCAGTCGGAAATCACAACGTTTAACGACGCTCGGACTCGTTGGAAACGCGTAAGAATGGATGTACGAAGTTTTCGGCGAAGAAATCTTACCAAAAACCGTACAAAGATCGAAGAAGAGGTTGATTCGAGGCCGGTCCGAGCTTGAATCGGCGGAATCCCTTGAAGACGTTGCTTGGAATCGCCGGAATCGCCGCCGGAATCGCAGGAATTGGTGGAATCGGGCCGGAATCGATGCTTGGATTACCGGTCCAGAATCGAACCGGGCCAATTGACCCGGTCTTCCGAAGGAATCGGTCGGATCGACAGGAATTCTTCCCGGAATCGGTCCTTCCGCCAGGAATCGGATCGGAATCCACCGATCCGATTCCGCCGATTCTGGAATCCATGTCTTCGTGTGAATAAGGTTGAAGGTGCTCCAATTTCTCTCGCACTGGGATGACGATGTGCTCTGACTTAGCACCCGAATTGCAACGGATGCGAGTGGATTCCATTTAGTCCTGTTTGTCACCATAATCCACCACTCAGCTGTAATTGTAAAGAAGACAATTACAAGCATCAGTAACGTTATGTAAAAAAAATCAAGTAACCAAAGAGTCATTAATTCGGGTAACGTTTTACTAGGGGACCTATCGTATGAATCTTGAAATACGGATCCCCGTACACCACGTCTTGTGCTGTATGAAGTCGTACGAAACCCAAAATAAATCGATTTATCTTCTCTTGAGATAAAGTTATAAGCTTAATTGATATGAAACGTATTACTTACTTCAACCTCGCGCACGTTACGTCTTATTGGGTCTTACATAGTCGTTTAATTACGGATAGTGTGCACGATAATATCGCCATCATTACATACTTGGCCACCATCTTGTATCCTTGGGTTCGAAAGTACCTGTAACGACATTAATACTCCCGTTAGTATAAAGACGATGGGGGTAATACACGAAAATATAACTTGTAATACAATTATATTACTAGTAAAAGTATACTGCTGACGTGAATGTCGTGGTGTAGGGTTTTGTCCCATCTGTTGTCAATCACCTTCTACCACTTTTTGTAACCCTTCGGATTGTGATGCTTCTCTTTAATTTTCAACTTAGCTTTATCTATGGCATAACGTACGGGTACCCCGTCGATTTTTGTCATTTGAATCCACCAACCTAAGTACTGCACAAAGGCTCATAATAGGACAAGTAATCTTTGCACCTTCTCCCACCACTTTTGTTATCTTATCATTTGGTACCTTTCATCTTTAGAAGTATCTCGTAACGATCCCGAGGCTCTGTATGTATCCGTGTACTACGATAAGCGATGGAGAGGATGAACCTTTTTAAACTAGCCACAGCCTGTATAGGCTCTGCAATGCAATAAAATGGGTGTGGCGAATCTTGTGGGACCCGGTCGATCAAAATCGTGACCATCGGTGTCTTTGCCTACGTGATATGTAAAAGTCGTGGATGGCCGTAGATAAATGAGGTGATCGATTGTTCTTGGTTGACCGAGGGACTTGACATTAACGTCCCTACCAGTATCTTAACATCGAGGTCGATAGAATGTGCCGCGCGGAGCGCACATGAAAACAAGTGAGGTCGAGCCTCCGGGCTTCTTTGCGGCCTTATATAGAGGCCTCGTTGTACTGTGACAAGCGCACAATGTTGGCCTCTCCTATCTCGTCCACCACGGTGTTCGTCGAACGAATAGGTAATGCTGCATTTTTCGACACGATGCATCGACCGACTTCGAAATACGGTACCCTCGAGCAATACACAAGGAAGTTTATAAGTGACCTCCTTGTGATTCCGGTCCACCCATCGCAGCATTACGGTGCACCCTCTCTCCTTCGAGGATGGTTTTGAATCCATCTATCCGTGATGTCAACTCATCGACCTCCTCGTGGCTTTGTTTCGTATACATACTTTGATGTGGGGGCTTTAACCACAGCCCGGCCTCACCGATCGCATCAACCATAGTACGGAAATATGGACTCGCGTTTGCACGTGTGCTTAGGGACACCTAAATTCGAAAACAAGATAAGGGAGAATAGAGGGTTGTTAATAATAACTAACTTTAACAAGAAATTCATATCAAAAACAAATGCTAACCACGACTTCAACGAAATCATTACTGCATGTAGAAAAGAACTTGACCGTATGCTTTAGGACTTTCTTTGCTACCCTGATCGATGCTTTCACCCCTTTAAATGCTTGTTTTATACCCCTACGACCTCTGCCACTCTCCTTTATACATGGCGTGTCTCCACGTCGACATCGGTCGAACGAGAATGTGTCCTCGGATTTCGAGGCTCTCGAACGAGGCGTGTGCCGCCCCCGCATCAGATCGTCTGGCAGCCGACCCTCCTGGTCCTCATCTTCGTTCCTCATTCTCACGGGCCTGAGCCCTACTCTCATGTACGGCTCTCCTAACCTGAGCCTCTTCCTCATCTGATGAAGATGAAGAATCAACTTGGACCCTTTCGTATGTCTTGGCCCTTTCCCTTTCTTGCTCTTTCCGGCCATAAGATCGGCGTCTCTCCGACCTAGCAACTCGTCGTAGCTCTTGTCTCGACCAATTCTCACCTCCCTGCCGTGATGCCCTTCCGATTAAATAACCCCTCATCTCACTCCCTCGGCTCGGCCCCGGTACTTTATCGCACTTCTTTACATTGCCACCCGTCCGGCTATATGTTGCTTGAGCCGATACACACCTCGGGTTCATATCTTTTGGCCCTTGCATCTAACTCTCTTCTTCTGCGAATCGAGATGGCCATGTATTTGCCATCAATGTCACGAAATTCCGCGGTACCGGTGTCGTGCTCCTCGTCCGAGCATCTTATCTACAACACGTAAAACCATACACGATATTAGGGCCAATTAAATCCACCCCGTTGGGGGAGTGAGAAATAATCCCCGATGGGGGGATTTCATACCGACCCCCACTGGGGGGGGACGTCAAACGATTGCCGCCGGGGTGATTGTTCAACACCCCGAAGGGTGATTAGCACCCCTTCGGGGTGCAATTCCACCCGTTGGGGGGTGAAATAATCCCCCCCCAATGGGGGATTTCATACCAGCCCCCCCCCGCTGGGGGGGGGGCTGTCAACAGATCACCCCTTCGGGGGTATGTTCAACACCCCGAAGGGGTGATTAACACCCCTTCGGGGGTGCGATTCCACCCCCGTTGGGGGTGAAATAATTCCCCGATGGGGGATCCCAAACCTGCAGCCGGCCAAGGCCTGGGGGGGGGGGGGGGAGAGGGATCGAGGTCCCCCCCTTACAAACCTTGTGTAGGGTGGATCGTCCCTTGGGAAGGCTGGATCGGCCCTCCAACAGCTGGATCGTTGGCAAGGTAAGCCCTAGATCTCCAAGGAGGCTTGGGGGGAAGGAGAGGAAGCAGAAGGAGGGCGCTGGGGGGAGAATCGGTCCGGATCGACCCCAAATTGGGGGTGATCGGGCCTTAAAACATGTCCGGATCGATCCCGGAATCAGTTCGATTCCGGGTCTTCCGGTTTTCCGGCAAATCGGTCTGGGATCGACCGATTCCGGCCGATTCAGCCGGGACTCCCAGCTGGATCGCTAATTCCGACTGGAATCGGATCGGTAGGTACCGATCCGATCCAAGAATCGGCCGATCCCGATCCGGATCGACCGATTCTGCAATCCATGCTCTGCTGTGTGCCTGCTGCAGGAGGCCACTTGCGGCCAGGAGAAGAGAAGGAGAAGAAGCGAGGGAGAAGAAGAAGCAACAGGTGGGTGAATATTATCTAAATATATAGTCTCCCTCATTTTCTTTCTCTACTTAATCTCCCTCCAATGGATTGACCGACCCAAGGCCATCCCTGAACAGCCCTCTCGGCCAACCCTTTGCCAGCCAGAACATCCCCTAAACAGTCCTTGTTCTGGTCTCTTGTGCACCTCATTGAACAGGCCTAAAAACCCCCCTGCTGGGGACTCCGGTCAGCACATTAGGGAAACCCAAACAGGTCCCAATGTAGCCCCCTTTCAGCCTGCTCATATCCCCCCATACAGGCCTGTCTCGGCCCACTTGGAGGCACCCAATTAGATCCCAATTGGTCTCCACGGCAGGCCCAAAATGAAGTCCTGTCCAGTCACCCAAACAAGCCCCCTGACCGGTCTCCAAAATCAGACCCAGGTCTGGCCACATTGCCCTTTGTGCAGGCCTGTTTTGGCCCACCGATCAGGTCCCAAATCAGACCCTGTCCGTCCCCTTGTGCAGATCCCATTCCGACTCAAGAAGCAGTCCTCTGAAACACCCTATGTGCAGACCCAAACCGGTCCACTCAAAGCCACCTGAACAGACCCCTTAAACAGGTCCAAGGCTGCCCTTGTTCAGTCCATGTTCGGACCCCAAAACCGGTCCCAAATCAGGCCCTGAAATGCCCTTTGTGCAGGCCCATTTCGGCCCACCTAAAACCAAACCAAAACAGCCCCGTTGTGGCCCAACCGAACAGGCCTCAGACAGTCCTGTTTACTCCAAAAGAAATATTTGAAGTCCCATCCGGCAGCCCCTTTGTGGCCTACTGAGAGGACAGCAGTCCAGGGAGTTCCAAACAGGGGGACAGCAGTTTGAAGGCAGGCCGGCTTGAAGGTGACGGCCCGGCACCCCTTGGAAACCGCACGACGGGCCAAGGGCATAGCCGGGTGGCCTTCCAAGCCGGTTCCATCAAGAAAATCCAGCAAGGTAGCAGAATTTCCAGCAGGTCCTTCCGGCCCGAAGCAGTTCAAAGCAGGCCCGTTGAGCCTATAAAGATTGAAGTCCGGCTTTGAACGCCGATGGAATGGACCGGCCCGAAGTGGCCTTCAGAAAATTAACAAATAAAAAATCAGAAATGCGAAAGCTACATTAAATTAAGGAGATTCACCCCTAGCGGGGAACTCCACCTTGGGCGGAGGTAGGGGTGCAAACGAACCAATACACTCGACAAGTAGCTCGAACCTCGGCTCGATAAAAACTCGACTCGGCTCGTTCATTAGGTTAAATGAACAAGCTTGAACATAAAATAAAGCTCGACTCATTAAACGAGCCGAGCTTGAACAGACTCCTGCTCAGCTCGATAAGCTCGCGAGTAGCTCGATTAAATATTATATTATATATTTATTTTTAAAAATTAAATTATGAGTATTAATAATTATATATTGTCACTTAAATATATTAAATAATTTAAAATTTAAATTTAAACTTAGATTGAGTTTCATAAATGAGCTAAATATAGAGTTTCATAGATAATTTTCCATTGATTTTGAGTTTTATAAACGAGTTTCTATATAGTTTAAGTTTAAATGTGAATTGAATTTTAGTCTAACTACTACTCGAGTTCGAGCTCGACTCGGCTCGATTAATAAACGAATCAAGCTTGAACAAGGATTCCACATACTCGCTAAAACTCGAGCTCGAACTCGAACTCGTGTAAAATAAACGAGCCGAGCTTGAACACCATACTACTCGGCTCGACTCGGCTCGTTTGCACCCCTAGGCGGAGGCGCGGGCATGCATCCCGTAGCCGGCGACCCGGACGGAGGCGCGAGCATGAATCCCGTAGCCGGCGATCCTTCCCCCAATATGGCTAAGCTAAGGCTGGCTATCTTGGATGGGTAAATTTTCACTAAGTTGGAAAAATAGCCAGCATGCCGTCGTAATGCCAAAATTTTTTCAAAGTAGTGAAAAGAAACCTATGTTGGGGGAAGGATCAATCACATTGTACACCGATGTACTTCATCCCATCTTTCAATGAAATGAGACTTCGATGTTCAAAAAAAAAAATCCTCCAAAACAGAAAATCAGGTTTCAATAAAATCTGTCAACCACAGAAAAATCAGATTTTTTTTACCAAACCGAAAACACAAAGAAAATCAGATTTCAATAAAAAATCTGCAATCAAAAAAATTCAGATTTGAAAAATCTACTAAAATAAATTCTAACTGACTTCAAAAATCTGATTTTTGGCAATCTGAAAATCCATTTAAAACCTACTAAACTTCTCCCAAAAAGAAAATCAATCAAACAACTTCAAACATCCAAAAATGGATCAAAAAACCAACTCAAAGCCGAAAAATCCAGAATCTGAAAATTCAACAAACCAATCAAACAATAAATACCAAAATTGCTTAAAACACTTTAAGCACATCAAAATCAAAATCAAAACAGGCTCAAAGCAATCCAAACTGGTCAAACCGAAACCAAAATAAACAATAAACAAATCAATCAAACAAATTGATTCAAAACCCAAAAATCAACAAAATCGACTTTCAAGTCAATCCAAAAAATCAACCAACAAACAAATAAAACAAAATCCGAACAAATCGGTTTGCATCTGATCGGACCCAAAAGGCCGCTGCCCTTTTGAGTTCTTTACTTTATTTTGTGGATGTGCACGTCTCCAGAAACAGGTTACCGCGACGGTTAATCAAAGGCGTTCGAGCCGTTGCTCGATGTGAGTTAACGCCGGATACTCGCACCATCCGGCGGAGAAGGGTCAAAAAATGAAATTTTCAAAGAACCCGAACCTCGGTTCTAATATTTTTAAACTATCACCGGACTACTTAATATTTTAGGTATCACCTATTTTCCTAGAAAGGTCCGGAGATGTCTTGCTTTTTAAAGAACGGACGTAAAAAAGAGGTTCACACAGTGACCTAAGCGGCCGCCTAGTCGTCAAGTTTATTTCGCACCTTTCAATGCCTTGGACGCCTTGTCGCCTTGACAACTATGAGCTGGCCTCTTTGCCTTAACATCTTATCACATCAACCGATCTAAGGGTTGATGTTCATCCTCATTATTTAAGTAGGATCCAAACCCTTAAGGATCTACTAAGAGATTATCCATTATTTAATAAATATACATCTTGACCATTGGATTGGTGTTCCATCCTCATCAACTCCTCGATGGCTAATTTGATGGCTTATATTTATTATTTCATTTTATATAATTTTAAATCATATAAATATTCAAATAAGTATAATTTAAGGTATACTATTTTATAATCGAGTTCCGTTTAGACTTGATTTCATGTATCTTTTCGATCTATTATCTTGGGTTCATTAATTGTATCATGATCGAAATGGAAACAACATAATTTGTCTCAAACAATTTCAATTAATGAATTTTGCTCTTAGTCTCTATTTTTATACGCAGGGAGAAGTACAAAAATATCCTTTTTGACTTGAGAATTTTCTGATCAATATATCTAGTATCTGTCTTTGATTGGCTTATCTAAATCATTTTTTGATCACTTGGACCATTTTGCCCATGACCTGATGGGCTGGCAAGGAGCACAAATTTCAATTTTTTGTCCATAACTTTCCGAATATCGATTAGATTTTTGATCCGGATCAGTTTTCCACATGTATTAACTTTTCTGCATCATATGGGCTCACAAGTTTGTTAATGGGCTGATTCTAGGCCTTGCGAACGCAATGTGGTTGAGGAGGAGCATTTTGGTCATCTGGATCATCCTTGAATGTTTTAACTCATTTCTTGTTAAATATGAGTCAAATTTTTGATTTGACTTCAATGTTGCTCAAGATGGAGTTTGGTGGACCCAATGATGTACTGATATGTTATTGGGTATGTCTTGAATTGTTCGGACCCACCAAGGGTGACTGAGGTCATTTTACTATTCGAGGTCCGTCCAAAATTGGATTCTGACATTCGGGTATCATTGCAAAGGCCTTGACTGATATAGTCTTGTGAACCCATTTGTTTTATCTTTCGGGTCTGATATGCCCCTGACAAAGCCATCTGAAAATTGAATTTTAGTGTTTTTCTCATATCATAACATTTCAAATATAGGTTAGATTTTCGATCCAATTCTGGCATTGCTCAACATTGAGCTAGGCAAACCTGATGGTGATGCCCGATCGTCGCTGGGTGGACGTTCGGTCGCTCGGACCCAATAAAGACAAAATGGTCATGTTGCCATCCAGAGTTAGATTTTGACATCCAAGACACTATTCGGCAGTATTGTGGACCCACTTGTTCATTAAGCCTACCAAAGGTCAGTCGGAAGTCTATTTTCACTGTTTTGCCTGTAATTGCCGAATACAAGTAAGATTTCCAATCCAACTTTGGTATTGCTCAAGGTTGAGCTAGGTAGACCAGATGATAGTGTCTAATCATTATCAGGCCATCATCCGGTCGGTTGGGCTCAATAAGGCTTATCGGGTCTATTCAACTCATTGGTCACAAATATGATAAAAAGTGGGTCTCACTTATTTGTTCGTTTTTTTCTTTTTTATACTTTTGTCTGAAACTTGCCATATTTAGGTGCTTAGGAATCTTTTTGGCGCCAACACCACTTTATCTAGTTTGAGCTAGACATATTTCTTCTTTTGTTTTTTATTTTTTTAAGAACCAATCTAGGCTGATTATGACCCCAATCCTGTTCTAGAATATCTTGATTGCAAGTCTAAGGTGCTTGGTTGCATGATAAAGTGAGTTTTTGTTACAAAAATGTTTTTGTACAAAACTTGTTAAAAAAGTTTGACATTCATTACGAAATTTATGTTTTTAAAGAGATTTCCTTACAAAGAAAGAGGTGAGACTCGTATTTTATCTTGTGACCCCCACCTCTTTTGGTCATATATGGTTCTCGCTCTTTTTTGTTATTGTATGTCTCCAAACATAACAATTTCATGTACCTTAAAATTTATTTTAATATAGTTTTATATCATGAAAATGTATAGGAATTTATTGTGCAAGCAAACACTCTATTATATATTATGCAGTCTGACGTATGGTCTGGAATGTGTCTGCTTGCAGTCCTTTGGCTCAACCGGATTCACAGTTAATGAGAGTTTGGGCAGTTATGATGTTATTAAGTAGGGCTGTCCTGGCTTGACTCCTATACGGCCCAATCAAGATCCGATCTCTAGGGTTTCAGATTAATCTGGCCCAGCCCATATTATATTGTGGCCCAGCCCATCCGGCCTATAGTAAACTTTATCTTGTTCCAGTCCGACCTTGACCTTCCAACTTTTATTTTATATTTCATTATAAGATGTACATTATTATCAAATTTACCAAACTTAATCATAAAAGATAGCGTTGTAAGATTGTCATCTTATATTTATAATCTATTTTAAATGAGTAAAAATTACATATATGGGTTTAAAGGAGAACACCAGAACGTGGTGACTTACGGACTGGGGGAGGAGTTGGGGTATGCAACAAGCCAGAAACCAAAAAAGTGAAGCGCATGAAGTGGAAGTATTGACCATTGGGGTGAGATTGTGCTATTGAAGTCTTAGACCCATTTTGGCCTGTACAACCTGAACAGCAGTCCAATTAAGGTCTGCTAACTGAGATATCTGCCACCTAAGTCAGTTTATGCTTACCCCAGCCTGCAAGCCCTTGGGCCAGCTCAGCCAATTTCCACCATTATTATTAAGTCATCCATTCAATTTACGGAAATTTTGTCCTTGGATTCTTTTCTTGGAACTTAAATATCTCACCCTGCAGAGTAGTTGAAAAGTTGCTTTCTCAAGAGTAAATAATTTTATAAATTGGGCTTGGTGGGAGCGCCCTCTCATTTTTGGTTCTGTAGCTTCTCCTTTTTTTTTGATTTGCTGTAATATTAGCTTTGCTGGATGCCATTTTGCTTATTGCTAATATCATGATAACCCTTGCTCTTCCACATTTGCTTCAGAAAAAAAACCGTAGTGGGATATTGTATTTTGTTTCAAGGTGTCTGGTATTATTTTTTAGATTTCTTAGATAATTTATAATATCTAAGCTTTGTTTTGCTTCAGGCAAATTTCTATCGTCAACTGGCTTGTGAAGCTGATGAGAAGGCCAGTCAAGAGATTTTTGCAGCCAAGTGAGTGCACAACGGACCTATTTTTTTCATTTTCAAAGTTTATATGGGAAAA
The DNA here is from genome assembly GCA_036172225.1 of Cryptocoryne crispatula var. balansae. NCBI lineage: Eukaryota > Viridiplantae > Streptophyta > Magnoliopsida > Alismatales > Araceae > Cryptocoryne > Cryptocoryne crispatula. The sequence continues at coordinate 7,146,483 of CM069929.1, read as the reverse complement.
TTCTTTGTTTTCACTCTGCCGTAAGATTATGTCATGATACTGGCACTCCTGACCTGCAGTAACAATGATGTAAGAAATTCAACAACGATTGATTTACATGGACAACATATTAAGCAAGCAATTGCCATTTTGAAGCATCACCTTTGGTCAATTAGGTGCCTGCCATGTAAGCTCCAAATATCTATGAGCAAATATGTATCTTCCTCTTAAACATGTCTTCTACACTGCAGAGTGAATCCATTGCTAAGATTTTCTTCTTCTTTTTTCTTCTATAGCAACACAGTCACTTAAAGTTGTTACCGGATATGGTTCACATGGCACCGGTAGGGGGAAGTTGAAAAATTCTGTAAGTCAAAATGATTTCTTTAATTCTTGTCCTGAAAAATGGTTAGTCCTTGAATACTAAAGTGGGATGTGCAAAATTACCTTAATCAACCTCTGACTTTTGTCTCTTCTAAGTGATTTATGTCTCAGATCTGACTGTCGTTAGAGTGTTAGGTTCATGACAGCGATATCCTGTAGTCTGTTACACTTTGTTGATCCATATTTCTCAAGATCGCTCACACACTCTCCATATACTCAACATCTCTATCCACGATGTTGATGACTTGATGCTCATTAAACTGACAAGAGAACTGCATCAATTTTATTTTATTTGCTACTTTTTTTACTCTGTCTAATGCCTCTTGATTTTTTACTTTTATTGTTTTCGGAAAATGCTCTAGACTTAGGGCAATTGGAAAGGTGATACCAAGATACTGAGCCCAGATTTGCAACTGGTTTAGAGGATTTACCCCAGTTTGCTGAAGGATGAGGAAGGTAAGATCAGGATCTAAATTGCAATTATACTTTAGAGCAAGGGCTGCAACTTCAAGCACAGCCTTATCCCTCCAAACACAAATTGATGTATGTCCTGGGACTCATGATAATTACCAAGCTTACAACTTCGATCGAGAAATAACATTATTTCATTGGAATTTCTGAACAAAATTATCATAGAAATGGAGGATATGCTGGACCTTTTTTTCTCTGTTATTTAAGGCATTTCTGGTGCTCACCTAAGCGCTGAGGCGAGGTGTCCTTCAGACATGCCTCGAAGACCTTTTGTCTAGTTCACCTTCATTATAATTAGAAATAACTAAATATATTGTTAGCCTTTATCTTATAGTTAATGACTTTAAACTAATAACCCGATATGGTTTGTTACTTAGTCCTTTTAATGCGTATGGCATTCAAGCTTATTATATTTATCTGTGTAAATATACCAATTATATGCTTAAGATAACATTCTTTTGGATGAAAATCTCATCGCCTCAATTGCCTGATGATGAGGATGTTTGGGCCTGGTAGCAGGCCTTTCCTAGCCTCAGTGGCCTTTTGCATCTGACTAAATAGCTTTTATCCGTGGGAAGAGAACATGTGCAAGTGTTTAAGAAATTCAAAATAAATCTATTTTAGATAAAGGGTAGGTTACTGGGAAGGCTATTGTTTAATGTTGATGGACATAATCACATGGTGCCTCACTGGATGTTGATGACATTCATCATCCTTCCCTTTGTTTGGGGGGTTTGGGGCTTTGAATTGCTGAGCTGCGGTGGTTGAATTCTTCTAATGTGGAGTCAACTTTTGAAATACTGAATGCCCCATTCAAAGTCTCAATCTCTATGGGCAGAACAGCTAAAGGGCTTTTCTTGGCCATGCAATACTTCTTGTTGACATCAGGACGAAGACAAGGAGTCATTCTTCGAAGAGCTATCTGCAATTAAAAAGTCAGGAAAATTGTCAAACCAGAAATTTCGTTTGAATCGAATATTTATTTTAAATTAGACATATTAACATTTAAAAAAATTTATATAGATATTTTTTATATAAAAATAAATATGTTGAGAGTTTTAAAGTAAAACTACACATATATGAGTATATATATAGTATATTTCATAAAATATGATTTAGAGTGAATCAAATGAAATTATATGTAGACATATATATTATATTAATAAAATATGAGTTGAGCCAAACCAAACCGAATTAGCTTGGTTCGGTTCAGGAGGTATGTTCGGTTTCGTTTGGAAAAAGTCCTCGAAAACTAAACCAAATCTAATCATGAACACCTCTACCTCCAATCCCTTTCTAGAGTAGACAAAGCATTCATTGCATTTGACTATCAACACTTGTTGTGGATGGCAGGGTCCACTGATCTGGATTAGGACCTACACCCGATCGTTTTATCTTATGTCGATTCAAGCTGATCCATGATTCATGCCGGATTGGTCTGGAGTTGCCAGCAGTTGTTTATTTTTATTTATTTTACTGTTGTTTTTTTTCTTTTTGCTAATCCAAGCCATTCCTGCATCGGATCTACCCCGGTCAATCTTGTCCCCCAAATCCTTGTTCTGAGTAAGATGGACACTGACGGACCTGGGGGACACTCGAATTGTAATTCTTTGGCACCTTGGTAGTGGGGGTGGTATAATCTTTACCAAGAAAAATCGTTTTATGCGCTTAATGAGTCCATTCAGCACTTTTATTTGCTTAGATAGCCACGGGGGTGTTCAGTTCTTTTTAGCCTCTTTGTCATGGACGGGCACGTGCAACTTCCACTTGATTCAATGCTTTTGCAGGTGATCGGTCTTCTACGGAAGGAGGGAATTGAGTGGGATGAAGACAACCCAGGAAGTTTAAAACTCAAAGTTGTTTGCCCTAGAAAGTTCAGCTTTTCCTTCGACAGGTCCAACAGCGACTCCGAATAGATGTATGTTTGGACCTAGGATCACGATTTCTGTCATCGTCAAACATCATAGTACGATCATGTCTTGTACATAAATTTGCTTAGAGTTGTCACCGGAAGGACCGACATACTAAGGACCGACATACTGCGTCAGAAGAGCGTACATGCTCGTCCCTTGAGCTCAACCTAAAGTTGTAGGTTTGTAGCGGCCGCAGCAGCACCTTCGGTTTCTAATGCACCAGCATGTGTTCACTGTTCAGCTCAGGGAAAGAAGAAAAGATAGACTCGTCTTTCTGGGCACTCTTTTCCATTTTAGCTTCCACCATGTGTTGGCTACTCCTGTTTTTCGCTCACGAAATTTACTTCTTTAGATTACGAGAGGGAAAATGCAGGTAAAGATAACTATCTCAACTTGGTATTACGAAATGCTTGCAAAGAGAAATCCTTTGCGTCTTTCAGCAGCATCAACGTTAGGCCAACTGATGGTTCCATGGTGATTCCATAATCCAATTTGATTTTGATAATTACCATTTAATGTTTCGGACATGTTCGTGTAGTTCATATGATTTCATTTTTAAGTTTCTGTGAAATCTTGCTCCATTAAAAAATAAATCTGTTATTCAACTTTCAACATTGGGTCTAGCTCAACTTGAATTAACCTAATATGACTCAAGATATTGTACTGATCTCTCTCCCTCTCTAAAAGAAAAAGAGCTCAAATAATTTTAGGGATCAATATGTAAAAGATCTTGTTTGAAGGTGTCTTGTCTTACATATCTTAAAATCATGATGTTGAGATAGAAAGGTCTAAGACATATAAGCATAGTATCAAGTCTCAAATAGTCAATATGGATGAGATTATTCTCGTAGTTTTAACACCTCTTCATTGTCAAAGTGGACAGTTGGAAATAAAAGGGTAAGATAATCAATAAAGTATTAAAGATAGATAAGTGTCTGTTCTGATATTATCTTACATATCTCAAAATTATTGTATTGAGGTAGAAGGACTTAAGATATATAAGCATAATATCAAGTCTTAAATAATTAATATGAGGTTATTCCCATAGTTCTAACACTATGGTAGATTTTTCATTATTTAGATATGCACGATGAGAGTGCCTTGAATTATTTAGGGTGTTTGATCACACTTTTTTGTCGTATATTTCATTTCTAATATTTATTTTTAGGTTGCATCATAACGTTAATTCAAAAATTAGGAAACGGCCATTTTGATAAATGAGTGATGTGATTTTTAATATATATTATATATACACACGTGGGCGAGGGTATAGAATGAGTGTTTTTATTAGGAGCCTGGATCGTCGCACGTGACCGGAGAAGAGAGTAAGCACCTTATTAACCTTTATTTCATCCAATACAGTAAATTTATTTATATTTCAAGCACACTAGCCGTTTATTTTCATCGTCCAAACGTTTGACAACGCGAAGAATAAAGGCTCTACCTACGAAAGGAGGACATATTCTTTGACCGCGAATTTGCATTCACGGTTAAATTTTATATTTTTTGGTAGCCAGCATTATATTGTTCTTCCTCTGTGGGAGCCGCCATCGTAGACGCACGTGACGCCAAGCGTCTCGTGCACGTGCTCCTCCAATATCCTCGAAGAGACGTTCGTACGCGGGGCGCTTTAATGTTAGAACGGCAATAAAGGGTGCCTTTTTTTACCTTCTTATAAAAATGTGATAATTGAAGGAATATAATATTACGAGCATTTTAACTTTAACGACGCAAGGAAATTCAACGATTGTTGCGGCGAATACAAATTAATTCATTTCAGAGATGAAATCTTGAAACATTACAGATAACTCTACTTCTCAGACAAGATTTATTTTTCAGAAGACTGGGAAAGCTAAATACACACACATTAATATATATATATATAATTTTTTGAGACGAGTTACAAAAAAAAAAGAAAAAAGACAGAGCTGAGGTTCAGGCGAGCATCAGGCGGTTGCTTGAGCTGGTTAACCAATAAAGAAAGTCGATCTACGCTCCGCTTCCTCGGTTCTCTCTTTTGCTGCTTCCGGTGCTCGCTCTCTTGCTGTCTCTCTCTCTCTCTCTCTCTCTCTCTCTCTCTCTCTCTTGCGCTGATCGAACCTCCAGCTCCAGGTTCTCTGATAAACCCTAGGAGGGACCTCGAGGCGGGGGAGAAGGCGCACCTCCACCTCTGATCTCGGTCGCCGCCGGCTACTCCCACGGATCCGGTTGCTCTCGCTGTTCCTGACCTCGATCCCTTGTGTCTTTGGGATCCGTGGGGAGTAGCGCGTCGCAAGCTGCTGTTCCTTGTCTGTTTTCTGTGATCCGCTAGGTTTTCGGGCCTTCGGTGATCTGCTTCTTGAGGTCCCCCTTGTTGCCCCCGAGAATGGCGTCGCAGCAGCAGCAGCAGCAGCAGCAGCAGCAGCCGATTACTGCTCCCCCGCACGTGGTACGCTCTTCTGTCTCCCCGTTTATCAGTCCTCGTCCCCCGTGCTCCCCGATCGCGCCGGGGTCTACCGCACTGCCTTCTCTAAGATATTTTTCTCTTTAAGATATTTCCTGTTCTTATTTGCTTTGTTGTTGTGTAATTATATTTCTCAAATTCTTTGCGACAGGTGGGCCATGCCTTTGCGCAGCAGTACTACCACATCTCGCATCAGTCCCCCGAGCTCGTGCATCGATTCTACCAGGACATCAGCAAGCTTGGTCGTCCCGATTCAGCAAGTGTGATGAGCTCTGTCACCACTATGCAAGTAAGGAAGACATCCCCCGCCTCTTCCTCTCTGTCCCGACTCGCAGTGCAGCTTGCCCTGAATTATTTTATGTTTCTTGTGCAATCCAAGGAAGTATTTTCTTGTTTGATACTTTCTCGATGAATCACTGCTTGTCTAGACCTAACGTAGTCACCGACATCCAATTTTTGTGTGGGATAAATCATATTTTATCTTTCACTAACGCTTGATTGATGGATTCGTGGGCAAGGCAATCAACGAGAAGATACTGTCTCTGGAATTCAGCGAGTACAGGGCAGAGATAGTGACAGTAGATGCACAAGAGTCTTACAACGGTGGGGTGCTCGTCCTCGTGACAGGGTACCTCACCGGGAAGGACAACATCAAGAAGAACTTCACCCAGACATTCTTTCTGGCACCGCAGGAGAAGGGATACTTCGTCCTTAATGACATGTTTAGGTATGTGGAACCAGCTGGACAGCATCTGGAGGGAAACCACAGTCCAGAGTCTCCAGAGAATGGCCCTGGGACACCTGCATCCCGTGAGCATGGTACATGCTCTTTCATCTTTCTTGGCATTTTTACTGCGAAACATTCTTTCATATGACATTTTTTTCTCCTTATTTTTTATTTCTAGATGCTTTTCAAGCTCAGGAGCAGGAGAGTCCTGAACCAGTGGCACCTCCAGAAGAGGAGGAAGAGGAAGTGAATGTGGAAGAGGTATATAATCCTTCAGATAATGATGAAGGATCAGTTGTTGATGAAGAAGCCCCCACTAGCGAAGTGGTTGATGAAGTTCCAAACAGTTCACAGCTGGCGGCTGAGTGTACCACTGTTATTACTCAGGAGGAAGCACCAAAGAAGTCATATGCTTCTATCGTAAGAGCTATATTTTCAACCATTTATCTTTTTATTTGAATCTAGTTGCTTTTTGTCTTTCATGGCATATGGCATTGCTGTTTCAGTGATGAAATTGTTCATTAGTTGATTTTCTTTCTAGCGGTCCTGCGGTATGACCTTCTCAGGAGAATGAAGAAACTACTTTATCTATGACAACTTGTTCACTTGAGTAAAAAACATGAATACTTATAGTTGTTCTCTTGTGTAAAAATGGCAGATTATGTAGTGGCTTCTTTGGGTACTCCATACTCGTACTTCTATCAGGATAAACTTTCTTTTCTTGGATCTAATGATCTCATTAACATTTGATTAACCTACTAAGAACAAGGAATTCTCTCAGTCTTGGACCTGGAATAATTCATGGCCGATTCCAGTGCTCCTTGCATCAAATTTGTCATGGAATATGAAGGCAGGGTCGGGTTCAAACCCTGGATTGGCCAGAACCAATTCCTATCCAGGCTGGATCAGATTGGCTGAGCCCACAGAAGTTAAGCATCAGTTAAGAGTCAGCTGATTCCTGTGTGTTTTAGCTTGACTGGATCATGACTTGGTCATACTCAGCCCAAGTCAGGCCATAATTTGCCAATTCCAAGCTAGAATTGGCCTGTCCAGGCTTCATATGGGCCAATCCTGGCTGATCTCAATCATGCTGAGGCAGTTCAACCAGATCAACAAATTCCAATCTAAATTGGCCGATCCCAGCGTGAAATTGCCAATCCTGGCTATTTGATGTCCATCCTAGCCATTTTCTGCTGATTTCGACTGGAATCGGCCAAGAATTGGTCCTATAAGGCAGAATTAGGATCATCTTTCTGTCAGCCTTCACATGGATCTGGGCATGGTCTGCGGACCGGGATTGGATCAGCATAAACAGATCCTATTTGGGTGTCTGATTTAAGAACAGAATTCCCTTGAATTGGCTGAAATTGGCTGGAATCGTGCCTGGAACAGTCTGAATCAGCTGATCCTTAACCGATTCCAGCAGAATCGACCAATCCGACAGATAATTACCGGATTCTCATCGTATTGGGACCTAATATGACATCTTCTATGCCCAGTAAAGCCAGGAAGACTCACCAGCGGCAGGGTTGGCACACCACCACCCTGGAGAGCCATTTCCAGCCCCAAAGTGACCCAGATTTCATTATTTATAATCATTTTTATGTTTTTACTCTTTTATTTTTAAAATGACCGGTGTGGGCTGATGGTGGATTGGTTTCCTTCAGGCCAATTCGATCTGATCAGAATCGGCACTAGCCAATCCAGAGCCCAATTTTGATCTGGCCTTCCTTTTTTCTGGTGGAATTGGCATATATTGTGTTGATCCTACAAGCCATGAGTAAGAATGTTGTAGGACATCTGCAGGTTTCCTTAGCTACATGGCAGTATTTGTTATTGTAATAGTCTCCCATCATGCTCAACTTCATATTGCTGTACTTGTATTTCTTAGCTTCTTCATTGTATGTAGGTGAAGGTTATGAGGGAGAATGTCGCTCCCACTTCTTCAGTTCCTGCCATACCACTCGCAAGGCCAGCCCATGTGAATCCAGAGCGTCAGTCTGCACCTGTTCCAACAACATCCCCAACACCAGAAGTTCCTATTTCTGTTACATCTGAAGCTGCAAATGCTCAGGAATCAGAAGGTTTCTACAGTTTCTAGCAGTTTCTATCTCGACTTCAAGGAAATTTTTGTTAGTTTAATTATTTTTGCCTATTTTCAGTTGATGGATATTCAATTTACATAAAGAACCTGCCATTAAATGCCATGCCAACACAGCTTGAGGAAGAATTTAAGAGGTTTGGCCCCATCAAACCTGGTGGTATACAAGTTAGAAGCCACAAGGTTGTTTTCTTTGAGTTGTGTTTAGTTTTGTTTCTTTATTTCTATAACTATGGATTGTTTGAGTTTTGTTTTCTTTTAATTTCCAGATCTTTGGTTGATAGCTAAGTCTAATTTTTGTAAATACAGGCACAAGGTTTTTGTTTTGGCTTTGTTGAGTTTGAGGTGGCAACTGCTGTTCAAAGTGCAATAGAGGTAAGATTTATGCTTCTTTCTGGTGGGTGGGGAACCCTTTCCTCTAGAATCTTGGGGAAAAAAAGCAGAACTTTTTTCTTCATTGCTACCTCCCCGACCTGGTTTGTTTAGCAATTCTTCTCATGTTATAGTGCTGTTATTTTACTTCTATATGGTTGACTTTGTCAGTGAGCCCGAAAATTCATAATGTACATTTGTTCAATTACCATCTTACATTGTGCTTGAGTGGAATCTCTATTATCTTGTTTGCCCTGAATATGTGTGCACTAGATCTTCCACTGATCTGATCTTCTGATTCTTCAAGGTTATGTATTTGTTTTTTTGTCGCTTGTTTAATTTGTTAAAAATACTATTTGTTTGTGTATACATTCTCTTGACAATACGTTTGAGTAGTTTGGGCAGCTGGTCTTCAATGGTATTACTCTCTAGTTAGATCCTGAGCAGGTTGTATGCACCTTTTGGCATGTCTTGATGAATTTCAGCAGTGTATTTTAGGAGTCACCAAAGCAACAAGGCCTGTACAAATGCTGTTTTCTCGCTACTTAACTGTGTGGTGCCTGTTTAAGCATCAGGGTTTGTGGGGTTGGCCAATCCAATCTTGATTGGATGCCAACCAGTCGGGTTTGGGGGGTACAGGAAGTAATTTCTACCTGAATTGGGCTATGCTCAGCCAAACATGGGAATCAGTGGGACAAAGGTAGAAGGGAGCTAAGTGACTACCGAAATGAAGAGGGAGTGAGGAAGTGTGTTTACATTGGGGGGAGGAGTGACAAAGTAATGGAAGAGCAATGCTAAGGAAGTAATTTCTACTTGAATTGGACTATACTCAGCTGAACCCATGGGAATCATTGGGACAAAGGCAGAGGGGAGCCAAGTGACTGCCGAAGTGAAGAGGGAGAGAGGAAGTGTGTTTACATGGGGGGAGTGACAAAGTAATGAGGGAGCAATGTCAAGGTGCACTTTACAGGGCAAGTCATTAGAGTGCCTTCTGCAGGGACCAAAGGTGACAAAATAGGAAGGGTGAGCTGCCTAGGCCCCTCCATGTGATTAATGAAAGAATTCTCAACAGGTGTCTTTCCCTCACAACAGCGCTACCCTCTTTACCCCTGGAACCTGGCCACGTAGATCGATTTACGAATCCTAGTCATCCATTTAAAGCTAGTGAAATTACATCAAAATTATATTTAAAGCTAGTGAAGGAGCAGGATCCGATGACTTTAGATCTTGTCGTATCGGGTCCATTTGGACTCGATACGAAGGTGGGGAAGGCAGTCCGACACATAGATCGCGGAATCGGCCGATCCGGATCGGAATCGGCCGATTCCTTGATCGGATCGGCCATTGCCGATCCAATTCTTGGCTGAAGGACCGATCCGGAAAAAAGTTCCGGCAGAATCGGTCGGGATCGGCCGGATCGGTCGGGATCGGATCGGAATCGGATCGGAATCGGAATCGGATCGGCCGAATCGGTCGGGATCGGAATCGAATCGTTTTTTTTCATTTTTTGCTATTCCAGTCGGATCGGCCAGGATCGGCCAGAATCGGTCCGGTTCGGTCTGGAATCGGATCGAATCGGAATCGGATCGTTTTTTTTTTTTTTTTGCTTACCGATTCTGGATCGATTTTCTTCCATTGGATCGGTCGGAATCGGTCCGATCCGATCCGATCCGGATCGGATCGGTACCCACCGATCCCGATTCCGATCCCGATCCCGCGATCCTTGGTCCGACATTTCCAGTGTCGGACCACCACCTGCAATTCCAGTCCCCATTCAACCCAAAAAGGGTGAAAAAGAACCAGAATCGCTTGTATTTATATCATGTATATTGCTCTCGGAGATTGAATTTTCATTAAGGTGGTTTGCAGCTCTTGGAGATTGCACTTTCCAGCACATATGCAAGTATCTCGGATTTTTCCCTTTGATTGAGACTTCATCAATTTACAAATAAAGTATATTTGTCAAGTTGTCTTATTAGTTTATTGATTGTTTGAGTGAAATGATTAAATTTATTTTTAGTTATGCTTCATTGTTTTGTTATATTTGGTGGGCCGAGACTGGAGACTGCCCCAACTAGTATTATCGCTTAAGCGCCATTTAAGTGGAAAGGGATCCTTGGTCGCTTTGGGTGCTTTGTCGCCTTGTCAACCTTGGGTGGCACAGCACAATGGCTTATGTGCCTGTTCTCCTTTAGCGGGCCAGACTCGAGAGAATGCAAGCCCTAGTGCTTCTCTGTCACATGGGGGTGAGAGTCAAATGTTGTTTGACTGATCTATGGGGCGAGGGGGGGACAAAGTGGTTGCATCATATCGGGTATTCAGATCCGATAAGAACTGGATCTGCTTAAGGCACCAAAGTGGGGCCCCTTATTGCAGGGCCCAGTAAGGTGACCGGTCACCTTGTGCAGCTCAGCCCACTTTTGCACTTAGGTGGCTGCTTTAACAACATTATCCTGGAGGAGGCTGAGGTATCACCAGAGTTGGAGTGATGCCACAAGAAGGGCCCTAGATCTCAGGCCCCCTGAGCTTCTAAAGCTTTTTTCAGTAAGAATGACTGGTCTGGACCTGGGACAGGCCAGATACCTTTCTAGGGTGGTCTTGAATATTGGCAAGCTGCCGAGACTGGCCTTGTGAGATTCTCTTGAGACTGGGGACCTTGCTCTGAGTTGATGGAACATAGGAAGTGGCTAGGTGGCTTTTATTTAATTTTTCTGGTGAAATCTTTCTCTTAGTGGGAATGCAGAAAGGATATTGCTGGAAGTTCTAAGCTTTTTTTTACTGACTTAGGGTGAGCCTGAGATTGACTCGGAGAGGATGGTATCCATCTTACTGCCCTATGGTGTGATATTGGGCCATTCCCCCTCCATGTCTAATGAATGTGGGGCAACAAGGTGGCAAGAGCTGTCCGAGAGGGATTCAGATTGACAATATAAAAATGATTGTGGAAGTTAATTCTCCAGAGATTCTCCCAAACGATTGAAGATGAATGAGAGGCCTGTGCCTCTGGGTGCATCTGAAAGTTGTTACGTTTGCGGATGATAACTTATGAGAAGTCTCTTTTAGGTCGTAGGTCCATTTTAGATTAAGAGTTCACATGAGATATGGAAAGATGTACCATGTAATGTACTTCATGTTTGCCTCTCAAGGTCTTCAGCCTCTTCTCCTTGGGGATTCTTTGGAGGAATTTATCGGGACATGATGGAGTAGTGTACCTTATGCTGCCATTGCACTGGCATTTAACTTCAGAGTTCATGATGTTCAAGCAACATTCTTATGGAGCTCTTTTTCTATCAATTTATCTTGGATTACACTTGCGGAGGAGCCATCAGATATGTAATTTGGAATCCCAATTGCAGAGGTAGAGACAAGCTTCAATGTGGGAAAAGCAAAATGTTGATGGGATGTTGTCCTGTCCAATAGCTTGACCATTTATTTCCTTTCCATATTCAAGGAACCAAAAAACTTTAGTTGGAAGGAAGCAATTGAGATGACGTGGACATATTAGTCATCAACATATGGAGGCTTCATTTAAGATGGTGGAGCTGGTATGGTATTGAAAGAAGAGAGAACTGGGTTGACCCAAATTATCTTGGAGGAAAGTAATGCAATATTATTTGTGTAATTTAAAACCATTGTGTGGTAGCCCAAAGAGTTCGATAGAGGATCTATGTAGCACCAAATAATTTGAGATTATAACTTCTGATTACAAAACTTTATGAGATATAATTGCACCAACCGCCTTTGCTATTTGCATGAGTTGGAAGCTTAAATATATCAAATTGCACGACTTCAATGTTTCATTTCTAGTGATTTGGCTATAATCAGGTATTTTTGTTGTTCCCTTGGCCCTCCTGTCCTCTAGATTAGGAGCACGGTCTTTCTTAGGTGATTTCCTCTATTCTATTTCATTGTTCTGTCGGTTCCTTACATTTCTCTGCCCTTGGCTATTATTAGTGCCTGTACTCTGATGTAAATATAAATTAAGCTGTCAGTCATCAACCATTGGCTACTCTGATGCCCGTGTTTATAGGAGAATTTTGTGGGCTAGTGTTGTCGGGTGAGTTATGATCCATCTTTCTCCTGGCTGCTACTTTTCAGGCTTCCCCCATTTCGATTGGTGGTCGAAGTGCTTATGTTGAGGAGAAACGGCCTTCCAGCTCTCGAAGTAAGTTGATATTTCTGTCATTATTTCATCACAAGCGAAACGTACATTGCAGTTGCTTGTGCTTTCCACGGCAAGTACAGGCTACAAATTAAAAAAAAATGACGTGAACAAGGCAAGGTTCTGTTGTTTATTTCTTGAACGACAAGGCAAAAGTTTTTTGTTTGTTATCAAGGATTTTGGTCATGGAATGCCGGGTCCGGTCCTTACCGGGTTGGTTTTTGGGCTGACCAACCCTGGGCCCTGACCCGATGAATGTTATAAAATTAATTTTTTACCACAACTCTGGCTGACCCGGGTCCCAACCCCCTATCCTGTCTACCTTGATTTTGGTTGCCCTTCCACTTGAGATAGAGTGGAGGCTGATGTCAAGTCGCCATTCTTTTTGGTTCTCTTGTTGGTGGGAGTGATTTATGTGGTATTTGTTTTGCAGTTGGTGGTGGCCGAGGACGATTTACTCCCGGAAGAGGAGGCGGCGGCTACCGTGGTGGTGATGGGAGCAGCATCAGAGGTCGCGGACCCTTCGGTGGTGGGGTGAGGGGAGGCTACGGGAGGGGGGGAGATTTCAGTAACAGGTCAGACTTTGTAAGCCGGGGTGGCGGCGGCAGGAGCGGATCGTCGGGGCGTGGAGAGAGTGCATACCAGAGAGTCGACCATACAGGAAATGACGGTGGAAGAACGAATCGTGCCGGAGTACCCGCCAAGAATGTGGGGGCCAGGGTGTCTACACCACCAACTTAGCTCGATGGTTAGAAGAGGGCAGCAGTTAGCATAATTTTTTTTTCCATCGATTCATCGCGCATGGAGGTAGCTCACCTGCCATTGCTTGCGTGGCAGTGGAAGGATTTTTCATTGACCCCCCCCCCCAAAAAAAAAGAAAAAAAATCTTCATGAATTCTAGCGGCTTCCCGTTTTTTTCCCCCTTTTTTGGGCGTAAGCAGTAGGGTAAGAACATCTAAAAGTCGGCCATTGTGCCTTGCGTATTGACAGAACTGTCAATCGGACTTAACCTCTATACCTACAGTCGTTTGCATTTTTTTTCCGTCCCTTTATCGGAGAGAACAGTTGTAATTCTTTTGGGCGTCAGCGCCTAGCAGGTACTTGGACCAATCGAAGGAGATGTACACCCCCCCAGCAACTGATCACTGGTCTTTGTCTGGGTGACGATGACAGCGTCGATGCTCTTCCGGTATGTTACTAAATTTGATTTTATGTGAACCATTTAGTTGTCCAAGCCTGCTAAGTGCCGCCTGCCCCTCGCCGGGGTACCATTCTGGGCTCCCCAAAAAAAGGCCATCATGGCACCTGAGTAGACGTTTCAGCTCTTCTTAAGTCAAAATTTTTTTTCTTTTGGGTGCTTTTGCCATCCTGTTTACCGCCTCACAATTGGCGCTGCTCTTTTTACGGAGTGCTGAGCGTCGATTTAATAACAATGTGAATATATTAATTATTATGACATTTGCAAACTTTTTTTTTAAACACACGTGGCCCAGCGGCCAAGAGATCTGCTGCACTGCAGGCAGCGGAGGTTCTAACTCACCTGTCACCCCCCTTGCGGGGGTGCCCGGCACTGACGCCGCCAGGAAACGAACATCTGCCCTGCGCCCCCTAGGCACAGGTGGGTGCCGGTCGACCGACTGACATTTGCAAATTTGCAAATATATGTTATATATTTAAAATTTATGAATTTATTTTTAACTCTTTCCTCTCCCCTCTCTCTCACAAAACATACGTCTATATTTACACAATTATATGAATAAACTTGTACTTTCTTGTGTGCACATATAAGCGCATATTTGACTATAGCATACAAATATAGTTGTTGTAACATACATGGATAGTTGTGTGTATATATATGTTTGTATCTATACATAAATATATATGGTATTAACATCCATCATTTAAAACTCCATTTGATCGGACTTATTTTATCAGAGATTTCAGCCCACCAAAAAGGGCACAGCATGCCGCAGTGCCCCCCGTTAAGGATGTGCGAGACAGAGCGGGAAAGCGGGAGATGTAAGTTGTATTTTGCTTACAACTCGACCCTCGACCGGATTAGAGGCGCGCCGCTCTCGTTTGTTCTTCTGCAACCTCCCACGATCGCGAGTTGTGTCGGGAGATGACCTCCTTCCTGATAAGAAGACCGTCGTACCGAGACTTATCCAGCATTCAAACCGGATCTGCCCCCAAGAACATCGGACGAGAAGAGGTTCACAAGTGGCGGGTCGGTGTTGAAAAGCTTGGCCTAGGTTAGATTTGGTTCGCGTGTTACAGGAGCATGTCCGGATAACAAAGCAGTCTTACAACCTGACGGAACAGAGGAACTCGGGAAGAGGAGAGATGTTAGGGCGCCAAGAGAGTTCGGACAGGAGCCGGAGAGCTCATTGGATCAAGGACACGAGAGAAACGAACTCGTGGGTGATCTTCCCTCTGGACCTGATATTAATCACAAAATGCTCCGGATACTTCCTCAGCAACGTCAGGAGGCCAAACCAAGGCCTGCCTTTGGTTTCGCTGCCCGGCCAGTCGTCGGATGTGAGATACCGCCGCACCCTGCCGTGGTGCCATATCTTACCATACTTGCCCAGAAGCTGTCTCAAGAAAAGGCAGGCGTCAGACGCTAGTTTTCCTTTTTGCAAGGGTGTACAGTAGCAAGTCCACAACTCATAAAAACATGAAATAAAGGTTTGCCGGCAGCGGCATCTGACAATGCTACATCTATGGCCGCAGGTGAAGGTTGAAACTTGCAACACGGGAAACCCCGCAGTGTTAAACCCCATGTTTACGAGTACGCAAATCGGAATGCAGGGAAGGGGCTTCTCGTAAAAGTTAAAAGAGGCATCTAACAAGCATAGGCAACCTAATGCTTGTTACCGCTTTCCAGGTTAAAATAAACAAAAGTTATCTGTCCTTGGTAAAAGTTAAGGGGCTTTCCTTAAACACCCAGTTTGCATTGACCGACAAGACCTGACAGAAAATGTTTTTTTAATTCTCGTGGAGTCATCTTTCGGTCTATGAATGGGCGATCCTAAGAAATCCCCAATCACTCCTTCCAGAATTCTGCTGGACGTTACATTTCCTCCTTGTTACCAAGGAGAAGACCGATAACTAAGGCCTTGTTTGATAACAATATTAGCCGTCATCATCAAGTTTGAAATTGCTACGGATATCAATCATCTAGAGGTGTTTGGTCAAGATTATCTTGAAATTTATAGTACTGATAAAATATGCTATGTAATACAAAGTGCCAACAAAGTGCTATGTAATATAGTCGTATGTCTAACTAGGCCAATGACTTAGTCAACACATGTGACATATGACCAAGTCAACCTGGACCTGATTAATACTCTTAAGTGATGACACTTGGATTAAGCCAATGAGTTTCAACAGGCTAGTTCCACCTAATAAAATTCCTTACCAATGAAGATGAAAGGAATGCAGGCTGTTCCTAAAAGCCTTCTTAATTCTCAATGACCTCGGGATATTCCTTTTACCAGGTTGATTTGTCCATTCCCCATCTTAATTTCTGAGAAGCGCATTAGAAGTTCATGTACGTCCTAAATTAGGGCATTTATTAGCATCCAAGTATTCTTTCTAGCCAGTGATGAAACTCTTCATCATGAAAATGAATATAGCAAGTCTTCACCGAAGATCTTAACCAACTAAAGCCCAAGGTTTGAGCTGAACCACGCTGGTCTTCTTTGGTTCAGCCTGCAAAATTTTCAAACGAAACCATGAACCCCACTACCCTTGTTGTGGCATACGCCCTTCTGAGAGCTATAGAATGAGACGTGGTCCTCATTTCCCTCGCAAGGCAGGCTTGGATAAACAGCCTCAAGTGATAAGCAGGAGACCCGAGATGATTCTTGACAGTTAGTGGAATAGTATCGACGTGGTTGAGAAACCACCAAAGTCAGGGTGTTTTCAATCAACCAGCCAAGTGATACATGCGTTTCTTTCTCTTTTACGTAGCAATCATCCTAAGGAAACGAACGTTCAGTCTGTCAACAACACAGATATCAGCAGCATACTAACTACAGACAGAACATGTGAAGATTTACCTCAAAATTAAAGTGACAATGTGTTTGTTGTATATCTCGTGAGGGATAAAACATAGGGCCTAAAGATTACATTCAGCAGAGCCCACCCCTTGAAGCGAGTATCTGATTCATACCCCTTTTAACTGTTTGCAATTGTAAAGGATCAAAGACATTAACAAAGCAACAAAATGGAGTATGTGGCTAATGTCGATGTCTGTATATATAGATAGATTCATATAGAGATAGAGAGGGGATTGCGGGTTGCCCCTCATGGACCCATTTAACAAGGTAAAAATTTGCTTCTTACAGGTTTCCTCAAAGGTGGACTCCAGCATGGGCCACATATCTGATGTTTTAGTTTGTCATTCTTCGTTAGTTCGTTCATTTGAGTCTATGCAGGTTTATTTAGTACAAGAGCTTTAGAACCTATAAGGCAAGTCCACCTAAATAAAACTTGGGATATTAAATCACCCCTATCTCTATTGCAGCATGGAGGAGAACCTTCCATAAATAGAAGCAAGGAATTTAGATTCGGAGTCGCTTGAATCAATGATGCCTATTCTAATCTATATTAGCCTTCATCCTTGGATGGAAGATTCTTCGTATGTCTAACTAGGCCAATGACTTAGTCAACACATGTGACATATGACCAAGTCAACCTGGACCTGATTAATACTCTTAAGTGATGACACTTGGATTAAGCCAATGAGTTTCAACAGGCTAGTTCCACCTAATATAAATTCCATACAATGGGTGCCTATTCCGATCCATATTATCCTTCATCCTTGGATGGAAGATTCTTCATATGTCTAACTAGGCAAATGATTTAGTCAACGTGACATGTGAGCAAGTCAACATGGACCTGATTAATACTCTTAAGTGATGACATTTGGATTAAGCCAACGAGTTTCAACAGGCTAGTTCCACCTAATATAAATTTGATACAACTGCAGAAAGTAGAACAGGAAAAAAAGACTGGACGTAGTTCAAAAAACAGAGCTAGGACATTCACCCCAACCTGATCACATAATTGTAAACCAACCAGAAAAACAAACTTGACCTTCATGATCTCAGGTCAGGTAGGAATTTGCAAGAGTAAGTAATAATAAATTAATAATCTAATAACTAATAGAGCCCAATAAGACAAGACTGAACATAACAAGTTGGATTCAATAGACTGCGATTGTGCATTGAACCCTCAAAAGTCCACCTCCTCCTCAGAATAGTCTAATAGAACTGTGCTTGCAACGAAATGAATTATAATAGTTAACCTTGAACTTCTCTTGATCTTCAAATAGAACATAAGAAAAACATAGTTGACCATGACCATCATCTAACTTTTCTCATCGGACATTTTCATACACTCCACATATGGTAACTATGTTGGATTTTTCGGATCTTATCCTAAAATGATTGTACAAGTGAGTGCCGAGTACAATCAACATATTAACATTTTAATCGTTATGTATTCTTCACAAATATCATGCGGAGAGTATATAAATTATACATAAGAACAAAATGAAAAATTTAAATAAAAATTAATAAAACATTTCTAATCATTTTCCCTGTTTTCCCCAAAATTTTTAGTACTTTTCTAAATTTTTCATTTTTTTACATTTTTTAATATTTAAAAAATAAATTTCCAACCCACTCAGACCAGGTCATGGCCCCTACCCGCGACCTGGCCTTCCTTGCTCCTACTTACCTAATTCAATATTGGAACAGTGGTAACCTATGGAGCAAGCACCCGGTATTATGGAACCTAATCATTGCCAACAGTGTTATGGCCCATTGCTGGTACGCTCGTCGTCTTCTTTTTTCCTGCTTTCACGGTTGCTGTATGTTTTTGGTCTAGCACTTTGTACTTTGCTTCTGATATCTCAATGAATTGTGGCATCTTCTTGTCACCTTCAAAAAAGATAAAATACCCTATAGTTGACCACTTGTCATCACGTGAGCCATCCCAGTCTACATCTGACTAGCCCTCAATTTGAAAGATGACCATTATTTTTTGGACAATAATTCCTTGCCGGGTGACCCTTTGATGTATGTCAAGATTCAGTCGATCGCATGAGTTGTCCAAGCCCTAAGGAGCATGCAAGAACTTGCTCCCTGGACCAACTATTTGCGATTTCAGTTCTAAAACCCCATCTTTAACAGTTAATTCTAGCTCTTCCTTCTTCAGACAGCAGCTCACACCAGCTTTTCCTGACAAAACACAGTTTGACCAAATTGATGTGTATGCGTAGTTTATTAGTTTCTTTTAAAATATATATATGACATATTTTCTATGACATATATGCATTTCTTTCTTTGCATGATTAATTTCAACATACAGAAAGTACTTCAAGTGAGCCAGATCCTTAATAATCAAAGTCGACAGCTAACCACCCTTTCAGTGTGTACGTCTCTCATATGAGAACCATATCATGTATACAACAAGAATTGTAAGCTGTCCTTCAGTCCACTTGACACGAAGCATATTGTTTGCATTACACTGTATATAACCAAACCTGATCGTTCTGCATCTCAACTGGTCAAAGCATGCACATAGGGACTAAGCTATACACTTACCCTTGTTGACGCCTAAAAAAGTGCTGGAAAAATTCACAAAATAAATAAAAGTGGACAAGACGATGCAGTTCAGCCGTCGAAGATGCAACGTTGGCATACATCTTCCGAATTTGTCACAAACGGCACCTCGTCGACAAGTTCAAACTGACGACGATGTTCGTACGAAGAGTGTCGAAGCTCTCGTACAATATTTTCACATGTCAACGAAAGACGATCGAAGACGTCGAAGCACTTTTCGACCAATTTTAGTCATCGTCGAAGCTTCCGCAACTCATGTATAACAGTCCGACGTCTAGACGAAGGACAACCGACGGCATCGCAAAGCTCTCCCGTTGGTTTAAAGCATTGGTCGGACTTTTACAGCTTCCGACAATGGCCTGATACGTCGACAAAATAAACCGGGGGTCACAATGACCTTCCGACAGCCTAAGGGTCCATCGTAGCTCCCAGCAGGGGCAACGCCCTTGAAGACCATTGATCGCTCATCAAGAAGATAACCGTCGTCGGCAACAATCAACGTCCCCATCGTTAGCCCATTCAAATTTCCTCTGGCGCCTGAGAGACTAAAGGAGCCGCACTATGCGCACGTTACCAGTGCTATGCATGGTGCAGGCCCATGCACATTGCCAGGCGCGTAACGGTGGAAGCAGGCGAGCCTCCCGGGCCATCAATGGCAGCCGCAAGATAAGGAGCCGCTTGCGGCCTCAAACAGGGGTTCCGGGGGTGCGATCGTGAGGGGTTCGATTCTACGGCAGAGAGCAAAGGAAGAGAAGAAAAAGGAGGAGAGGTAAGGTTTACCGAGGTGGATGGTGATCTTCTCCGGCTCCCTCCGTCGTCACTGCGTCTCTCTCTCCGTCTGCGCCTCCGCCGTCACCGAATGCACCTCCTCCCTCTCCTCTTCTGTCGTCCAGCGCACCTTCCGCGCCTCCTGTTCACCGCAGCCGCAGCAGCCTCGCCAAGCCTCCCCCTCGAGCCACCGTCTCGCACACTCCTCCTCTCCGTCTGTGCGCCTCCGCAGCAACCACGCGCCACCCTTCCTCTCCTCTGTTCGCCGCAGCCGCAGGCAGCCGCCCACACCTCCGTCGCCGCACACAGCCCTTCCTCTCCTTCACTTCCGCCGCCGCGCAGCCTCCCCTGCGTCTCTTTCCCTCTCTCTGTCTGTCCGCGATTACACTTCCGCGCCCCTTATACATCGTCCCGCAGCCGCACTCCTCCGCGCGCGGCCTCTCCTCTCTCCTTCTCTCTCACCTCCGCCCGCAGCCCCGCAGCCACACTCCGCCGCGCGCGGCCCCTCCTCTCTCCCTCTCTCTCACCTCCGTCCGCAGCCCCGTAACCGCAGCCGCCTCTCTCCCTCTCTCTCTATCCGCCGGACACCCTCTCGGCTAAGCGCAGCCGCCTCTCTCTCTCAGTCCGCCCGCGCGCAAGTCTGCCCGCAGCCGCGCGTACCCCTCTCTCTTTCCCCACAGCGCCTCCTCCTTCCTCTCGCGGCCACGCGCAGCCTCTCTCCCTTTCCTCTTCTGTCTCCGCTAAACAGCCGCGGCCGCCCTTCCTCCTTTTTCCTCTCGTCTGATGTTCATTGTCGACGCAAACCAGCCGCTCAAACATGTTCGAACCAGCTTCGGTTGCACCCAGCTAATTGGCTATTGGAGCAGGATGATGGCGAGAGTGGTTATAACATCCATTGATATGAGATGGTTCAAGTTTAAGTTTGATGTTAATAAAATTCACAATCAAACCGATTTGAGACTAATTGGGGGCCGGTCCAATCGAACACGCACTACGTCTTTGGAAAATAATCAAACAATCGAGGCTAATTGGGGGCCGATCCAATTGGGCACGCTCTACGCTTCGGCATAACTTAAAAGAATCAAAAATAAATTAATTTTGATTAGCATATAAAGGTCAAAATAAAATAACCCCAATGCTATATCAAATTTCCCATCAAAGGATTATTATATCAATTTTATATGATGGCTAAATGTGTATGCATATATGCATGAATGCCAAAATATAAAACCGATATGATAGTGATTATATCGATAAATAACACCCATAAACCTTAGCCAAAGGTCGGTGTGTTATGTCTATTATCGATGTGATCCATTCCATAATGCCTATCAAAGGCTCAATGGATTCAAATCGATCTGATTCATTGTAATCATGACATCATTTTTTGTTCATCATATTTGTAAATTGTACATTTTTTCCAATTAATGAAAATTACATGTTGTATATATTATTGATGTCAATGGGAGTTAAAATAGCTCCATAAATTATATGGAATGCAAACAAGAAAAAGGTAATTTAAAAAAATATTATATTAAAATCATAACAATAAAAAAAAGAAAAAGAAAGCTAATTAATTAAAATAATCCGAAAATACTAAAATTAATCAAAATTAATCAAACTAAACTTCTATAACTTAAAATTAATCTTAAGATAATTTCAAAGTTAAAAAAAACAACAAATAAAATAAAACAAAACAAAATAAATTTTCTAACCTAAAACACCTATAAAACTTAATATCAATTTAATCACAAAAATAAATAATAAGATACATAAGATATAGTTAATTAAGTTAAAACTAATTTTTACACCCCTAAATCAATCAAATTATTAAATAATCAAATCTCCTAAATTAAACTATTAAAAATCAATTGATGAATTCAATTAAATAACAAAAACACATGTAATCATAATTGATGAACAATAATAATAAACAAAACAAACAAATATTACTTAAGATTTTTAATCTTAACATCTCCAAATAATTACATAACATTTGAATTAAACAAATTTAACAAATTTAAAAATCAGTCAAATCAACCTTAACTTAATATTAAGTCAAATCTTAAATCAAACATACAAGACATTAAATCACAAACCAATTAAATCAAAATTTTAAATCAAATCAAATCAAATTCAATTTTAAATATAAAAAGTTTGCATTCCATCGAAAGTTATGGAGCCGTTGCTCTTATTATGTTCATTTCATTTGTGGATGTATGCTATCGTTTCGAAATTGCTATGGCGGCTAATCAAGGGTATTCGAATGTTTTCGATATAATTAACATCGAGTCTTCGCACCACCCGATGGGGAGAGGTCAAAACGAATTTTTAAAGAACCCAACCTCGAACTTAAATTTCTATGTATATCGTCGGATTAGTTATACTTCTATGGAATATCGAAATTTTCATAGTTATAAAACCGAAATTTGACGAATAAATTTTGGATGAGATTTTTGGAAAACTATTCTTTAAAAATCAAAATCCTTTTCATGTTTAAAGCTCAAATCAAAAAAATGTATTTTCAAAACTTTTTGAAATACTCAAATTTTCAATTTTCGTATATACATGTTTCGAAACACATACATACATGAACGAATTTCCAAATTTGATTTCAATCTCAAAATTTGAGGTTATATATACATATCTTCAACAAAATTTTCAAACTTTCCAAATCACAATCATACCAATTCCAATCACACCAAATTCAAATTTCAAATGACGAGATTTTAAAATAATTTTTTTCGAGGTTTCACAACCCTATACAGTGCTATTTTTAGTTTACATACAGAATCGACAAAATTACACCCATGTGGAAGTCATATAGTCCTTCCACAGGGTCACCATTTAGGAGTGAACTTTTGACATTAAGTTTATACATTGGCAAGGAGTAACGTGAAACAATAAAGACCTTCCAATCTCCAAGAGCTTGCTCAAATAGTCTTAAACTGGCCGGCACAGGAGCAAATATTGTACAATAGCCTTTCACTTGAGATTGAGCATCTTACCTTACAACTTTTCTTGGTACCATTATTCTTATACTTCTTAGTGCATAACTGCATATTTGTACCCTGTAGCCTATTTTATTCCAAGTGTAACCAATTCCCAAGTTACATCCTCAGTCAGCTGAAATTTCCACTTCCATTGCTTGTCGCCATTAGTAATTGCTTGAGGCCTCAGTGTGAGAGGTTGAATTGCAAGGGGCTCAAGTATAGCAAGGAAGGATTGGCACCGAGCAAAATTTTTTTAACAAAGGTATTTTGAAATAGGCTCTGTTATCGATGGCAGTTGAGGTGACCACCTAGGTGATACGGTGAGGTAAGGTTGCCCCTCACCGCCTCAATTCGGCCACAATTGCCTAGGCTATCCTCCCACTGCCATCGGGGTGCTCTGCAGGTGATTTCTCCACCCAATTTTGTATAGAAGATGGGTCTCGGGGACCGATAAAAGGGGCTCTGAAGCTTAAAAAAGGACCCCCCCTTCTTTTTGCCACCACCATCGAACCAGGTGCTTCAGCACAAAGGCAAGGTTCCATTTTAAATTTTGGATCCCCAGCTTTATTGGGTCCGCAGGGTGTCCCTAAAACTTTCTTCGCTGCCTGATTTGGCCACAATCCTCCTCGCCAGAATACCAGCAACTCCTCTTATCACTGGTATGTCTCCAGTAACCCTCCTTTAGCCTTCCTAAGATGCATATAACCCCAGAAGACCCTTCTCCCCCTCTATTTGCCTCAATCACCCAAAGGTGGTCACCTAGGGCGCCTGAGGTGAGGTGATCCTTTTCTGGCCTCAGGCACTTCTAGATAGCTATATGAAGGTACAGGTGGACTGGCCCTTTTAGATAATTATATGAAGGTCGTATTCTCCTTAGCATGTGATACTTTTCTTCTCCAGAGCGTTTTAGATTTTGTACTGTTGGACTCAATATATTTAAAAGATTTTGGTTGCATATCGCATTGAACCATCCTGCATGATCATCTTCTTCCTGGAGTAAGTGAGTAGCTGTTTTTCAAAATTTCGAGTTATCTCTGTCCTTTCCGTGGTCATGAGAGCTTTCAGGTAAGACGATGATAGAAAAGGACTAAAAGATGTCTTGGCCAACTGTTACATATATGGAATGGAATACACATACTCATGAGCTAAGGAACACTACATCTGTGTGAGATACTCGTGGAAATGGTAAGAATATGATCCAAAGAATGTAACATCTTTCACATTACTATTTTCCGCTCCAAGGATCAATACATATGTAGTCCTTTTATGTGTGGTTGCAGCGTACCCACAAAAGACCCATAATGGACCGAGGGTCAAGTTTGGATGTATGCTGACCAAAACAATGCATGTATATAGTGTTTGTTGACATCAAGCGAACAACTTCAGAACCACTTTAAGAACCATCAGAATACTTTTCTTCATTTTTTTCAAAGCTGCCCGCAAGAATGGGAACAATCCATTAAATAAAACAGCAATAGTTTCTTAATTTAAAGTAATTGTCATAAAAAAATTGCCAAAATACCTACATATGTTTCTAAATCCAAGTGCCCTTTGACTGATGGGTTAATGCAAGACTACAATAATTTTACCAGTCTTTTCCTATTGATTCTAAGGACTATGCGTGCCATGTATGTGCCATGAATGTGCCGTGCTATAGTTGCAACATGCCAAACTGTACTAAGTGTTGGGCTGTGCCACCCATGTGTCGGCCTATGCCGCTCACGTGCAAAAGTGTTGGTCTCAAAGATGGAGGAATCGGAAGCGGAAGCAGAATCAATTTCCGATTCCCAGGAATCAGCCGATTCTTGGGAAGCCAGATCGATCCAAATCATTTTTTTTCCTTTCTTCAAAAAAATCTCAAAAATTATAAAAAAATCCAGAAAAATGGGAAATGACTTAAAAAATCTTAAAAAAATAAATGTAACATTTAGCATGCATCTACATATCATAGATGACAGAATCGGTTGAATCGGATTGGAATCGGCTGATTTTGTAATAATGTGTGGAGTTTTTTTGTTTTAGTTTTTAGATAAGAATAAGATGTAATATAATAACATGTAAGATGCAAAAGTATAATATATAACATGTTCAAATGATTAGATGGAAATTATACATTACATCATCACCAATATCTCTGATATTGGTCTTCATTCTCAAACTCTTGTTGCTCTTCTTGTCATGGCAGAGTTGTCCTTCTTGTATATGCTAGTCCATATCTATAGGAAAAGAAAGCTTTGAACATCTCATTCAAATCATATAGATCAGACTGTACCATGTACATAGGCTGAAGTGTAGGTGGAGGATACCATGACAGCTATGGATCAGAAAATGTGTGATAAGGTGGCTCCATATAATGTGACTGTGGCTCCTGTTCGTCCAGAGTGTAATACGGCCTTGGCCGCTGTGAAGCAGATAAGTCTGGATCTAGAGCTCCTGCACCTGCATCTGCCATAGACACCTCTCCCCCTCCTACTGGCTGGGTGGCTGAGAAGTGAGAAGGAGCTTCATGCTATCATCTGGGCTCACAGGATGTTACCTAATCTCCAACTTCCTTCTCCTAACTTCTTCAGCCATTTTTGATGTCCCACCAGAACCCAAAGATTTTTTTAATTAAGAACTTTTGCCCATTTTTCGTGATGTAACTTTTGTTTTACCTCTGTCTGGACTGTAAATGGGCTGGATAACTACGGCTGGGGCTAAAGCTAGGGCTAACGCTGGAGGCGGCTACTAACACTTGATGGGACAGAAGATGGGCTTGTCTAAGTCTGAAAAGTAGGTGGAACATCCTTCTCAGCCTCTACACCATCTAACTCCTTCCGCCCATTCACCGTCATCAGGATCAAACTTAGATGCATGATCCCTGACTACCCTCTCCTCTATCCATGCAGTAAGTGCATGCTCTTCCTAGAATATCTGATCCATGTCGACCTCCTCAGGTGATTGTATGGTTGATCTATGTCTTTGCTCATAAAGACCACCTGCAAATTGTGCAAATCTTTTTTCTGAAATCTTCTGTCGATCTTTAATGTTCTTGATGCACAGCCTCATATTGTAATAACAGAAGACCAGCTTCTCCAGCCTATCTGAGGTCAACATGTTCCTCCTCTTTGTATGTATCATATTAAATGTGCTCCAGTTCCTCTCATAATGAGAAGAACTAGTGCTCTGGCTCAGTATCCTGATACTAATAAGTAATAACAACAAGTGAATTCCATCCACTCCTAATGTTCACATGAACCCACCACTCAGTTGCAAAAAAGGGCAAACAATCAGCCCTCAGTGAATTAGTGGACTTATAACTTATCAAATAAGGAAGTCAAAACATTATTTTAAATAACTATATCAGGAGACACTTTGTCGCAAAAATATCTCAAATCAGCATCTAAGTATACCCCAACCCTCATTTTATATCTCTGCATGTGCAAAATGATAAATAAAAAATTGATTAGTTGTCAAATATTTTTGACTCCAAATTCTCAATGCAACCCCAACTTACTTCTAACTCAACTTCTACCTTATCTTGCTGAGATCGGCAGAGGTGTTGAATAACTGAGAATATGCCCTGCATCACCTTATTGTCGTTCACCACCTGTCCTCTATATTGAATGCGGGGGTTTAAAAAATTATTATATAGTCATTTATCGATATTACATTATGAACAAGGCAATTATGGATTAACTGAAAGTAGGTAAGCACATATAATTGATTCACTAACTAACCTGCAATATGTACATCATGGTGCAAAATCTTATCACATCGGTCATCTATGATCTTCCACCATTTTTTATAACCTCTAGAATTCTTCTCTTTTATTTTTAATTTTGCCCGGTCCATTGTATCGTACAACATGTCCATCTAGTCCTTGTCATCTGAGTCTACCAACCTCAAAACAATTACTAATGGCTCAATGATTGTCAAGTAGTAGGCAATCCTCTCCCAAAATCTCTTGTCAGTGATTTGTCTCTCAGCCTTGACCATAATCTCTAATTGGTCTTTCTTGTTATGCAGGTGGTCCACCATATAATTATAGTACTTCTCGAATTGCGTGAACTTAATAAGTGCATGTCTGTGCTAGTGCAAACTCTCCAGTGCAATAAAGTTCGTGACAAAACGTGTAGGACCGGGCCTAACAAGATCGTGCCCTCCAGTGTATGACCTGACAATATGTAGCAGACGGGGATGTGAATAAATAAATAAAAGAAGTGATGGTCTACACCTGCCTGACAAAAGTAGAAATTGTCTCCTCTTTGCTTATATCCTCTAATATAAGGTCAATAAAATGTGCCGCGCAGGGCACTCAAAATACATGTTATCTCTTCTTCATCAACTTCTTTCCAGCCATCTTATAGGAGGGTTCATTATCAGTTACAAACTGAACCACATTCTTCTCCCCAATCTCCTTTACCAGGGCGTTCATCAAGAAAAAAAGGTACATTTTTGTCTTCCCAGAAGCATCTACCGACTTCAAAAATGTAGTGCCCTCAGAACAATACACCAAGAAGTTTATCATGCTCCTCTTGGTGATACCTGTCCATCCGTCACACGTAATTGTGCAACTCCTATCCTTCCATACCAATCTAAACCCATCCATCCTCTCCCTCAACTCCAGCACCTCCTCCTCCAGCCCACCACCATATATATGCTTGCTGCTCGGGATTTATAGACCCGGTCCAGTCTCATCCACAACATCTACCATCATCTGAAACTAAGGGCTAGTGGCTACGTGTGATGGGATGCCTATAAGAAGGTAAAAAAAATATTGATATCTTTATCAGCCATAAACAAAGTTAACTAAATAAAACACACATAAATGTTATTTTAAGAGTGATACCTACATGTAAAAATCACTTAACAATGTGGCGAACTGCTCTCTTTGCAGCCGTTCCTGTTGTCTTTACCCCTTTCATGGCTTGTTTAATTCTCATCTGTTCATCACTTTGTTTCCTAAATAGATATTCATCACTCGGTGTAAACCAAGTACTGACATAATGACGATGTGGCTCCTGTCTCCCTCCCTAAGTCTCTCAGTCCCAAGTAGGGTGAGCTGATGCTGATCGGCCAAGAACTGTGTCAGCTCTGGACCCTCCTACTCCCCTCCTCCTCTCTTCCTCTATAGCAGCTGCATGCTTGGTAGCATACCTAGCTCTCCTGAGCTCGAAGTCTGTGAAGTCGTCCTCACTCTCCGGCTTCGGCTCGACTGGTACCTTCCCCTTGCCTTTCCCTTTGTAAGTTAGTAAATCTTGGTCCCTCCTCCTCTCAAGTAGCTCACCATGCAACTCTTCCCTCTGCTCAATCATAATCTGCCGTTGAGAGGCTCTACATGTCATGTAACCTCTCATCTCTTCACTCTTCTCCCTAGGCACTTTATCACATTTTTTAACATTCCCTCCGATTCCGACAATATGTTATTTCAGCTGAAACACACCCCCGTTCATCTCCTTGCCACACCACTTGCATTGTACCATTTTTCTTGTTGTGTCTACCTATGGAATGCCATCTCGTCGAGATCTCGGTAAAATCTCTATCTCGACAAGGGGGCCGAGAAACGAGATCGCCGAGATCTCACCCCATGTGGCCCGGTCCGAAAAAAAATTTTATTCGGGAGGCTTTGCCCCCCTGATACCCCCCACAAGAGGTGTTACTCCCTTGTCTACTCTATGCCCCCCCCTGAAATTTTTCGGCAATATATCTCACTATCACATAAAAAATGTGCTACAAGTTTAATACCATATTAGTATTTAAAAAAGATTGTATGCAAGTTTTAATCTTTAAAGATCATCTTTTTGATATTGAGAGTGCTTTGTAATTGTTCATTCACACAATTGATGCATAAATGTGTTATATATTTTCATATAAATTCATTGATGTACTCCTATCTTTATAAGATATTATGTTATGTTTCATACATATATACATTTTGATCCGAGAATCCAAGATCCGATCTCTCGAGATTTTTTTGAGATCTCTCCGAGATCTCCTCTTTCACCCCCCGAGACGAAGTCGAGATCCAAGACGACAATCCCTGTGTCTACCATGTGACAGTGTTCCCAACCGACGTCAGAAGGGCGTGCCGGTGCTACATCATCGTGATCGATCATTGCTTATAACTGCAACATTTATAAACGATTCATAACAACCTGTTAGACATAGATACAATTGCTTTAGGGGTTGTTCGAGAAGAGAACAACTCCTTACTCAAGTTTTTCGGTATCTACAATCGACTTCAGAGACTTCGAGAAGGTATAAAAATTAACTCACTACCATTTTGGTGGTTAAATGTTATTAATAAGATGTTAACGACGTATAAAAAAGTTAATTGGACCAATTTGGGAAGCAAACAGCGCATCGAACGAACTGTTCGGTATGTTTAGAGGGTTACGTCTACGTCGGAAAGGGTCGTAATCAGCGTATGAAATTTTCAAAATTTTTCTCATACAAAGAACAATCAATTGATGTTCTTACAGCTTGAACGGAGTTATTCGGAAGAAAATCAGCGGGTTTAACCATACTCGAAGTCGTCGAAAACGCATAAAAATGGACGTATGAGGTTTTCGGAATTTTTCCCGCACAAAGAACATTCAATCGATGTTCTTACAACTTATACGGAATTGTTCGGAAGGAAATCAGCGTGTTTTACCATGCTCGGAGTCGTCAAAAATGCGTAAACATGGGCGTACGGGGTGTCTGACGAAGAAATCTTATCAACAATCTTCAAACGATTGAAGAACAGGTTGAATGGAGGTGGAACAGAGCTTGGATCGCTGGAATCCCTTGAAGGGATCGTTGGAATCACCAGAATCGGTGTGGAATCGCTGGAGGATAGCCGAATTGCCCTAAGAATCGTCGGAATCGCCCTCTACAGCTAGGATCGAGCGATTCTCCGCTGGATCGATCGATTCTTCACCAGATCGATCGATTCCTCCCTGGAATCGCCATTGGATCGAGCACTGGATCGAAGGGGCTGTACGAATAGCCGCGAAGGGGTCGATTCCGACCCTAAAGGGCTGAAATCGGTTTGATTCCTAGTCCAAAACCGGACCGGGATTCGAACAAGACCGGAACTGACGGCTTCTGGCAGAATCGGTCGGATCGATCAATTCTAACCGATTCAACTGATTCCATCCGATTCCCGGGGAATTCCCCCCAGAATTGATCTTTCAGTAGGGAATCAGATTGAAATCAACCGATCCGATCCGGCCGATTCTTCCATCTATGGTTGGTCTCCCCCAAAGAAGCTAAAACATATCGACGTTTGTGTGTTGGGCACACCGTGGGCTCAACCACAGCCGTCCCCCGAATTGTCATGTGCCCCTATCAGTTGTAATACTTAACATATAAGTCACTCCATACCGCCTAAGTATGGAGGTCATGCAAGCCACTCAACCCACTGGGAAGTATTGGAGTGTTGTTCCGATGAAAACCTACAATTTCTCCATTTGTGCTAGGAATGGATGTCATAGGAAAATGCCGGATTGGTAATTAAGTGGGGCTACATTAACCGACGGTTTCCTTTTCGGATCGTTACCCCGAGTCCACCTTTTGTAACTAATAATTCCATATAATACAAATGTGCCTATTGCTGCCATGTTTGCCAACTCGTGGAATGTCTACTTACTTTCGCTTATGCATGAGAATTGTCGTGGCGTCCTCGTGGATGTGTACGCACTTGACTTATGAAAGCTGGCTCATGCTATTATAGGGGTAGCGTGGGCACCGCACATCGAAGATTCGGCAAGTCCAAGTTGATGGTGTGACATGATGGAAATGTAGATCCAAAGGTCCAATTGATACATAAGAAATTTGGAACACCGAGATGGACTGTTTCTTTTTTGGGATGATTGTGTGGCACTAATGTAAAGATTGTAGGTTGTCCTCAAGTAAGGTTTAAGACTTCAACGTTGTAGGACTTGGCGAAGAAGGTCCAATGAATATTTAAGAAATTTAAAACCCTGCGAGGTGGTATTGTTCCTTGTTAGGAGGATTGACTAGCCCTGGTATAAAGATTATAGGGTTATCCTTGGGGTAGAGTATAAGGCTTCAACACAGGAAGATCCAAGTTGTTCCTCCACTCGCAATCAGACAAGAATGATTTTTTTAGGACAAATATCCAAAGCACAGAAATTTTTCCTTCAAATAGTAGGGGGATTCACCATGTGGTTCCAGACCAAAAACAGTGTTATTAATTCTGCCCAAAATTTGTGTCCCCATTATTGGCCCTACATAGACATAGTTTTTTTTAAAAGGTCAGAAGACCAATTTTCTATTGAAAGCTGTAAAAAATTACATGAAGGTGAAACAACAGGGAGGAGGGGAGGAGAAGATATAAGAGAGAAAAAACTGCTCTACTCCCAAGGCGGTAGGAAGAGCACCTAGTACAATCAAGTCACCCAACGTCTGCAGTGCTTCTTGAGGTCCTCAATTCTGTCCAGTTCTTGATAGCTACCACGATTTGTCATTGCCCAATCTTTGATCAGTACCAGGACTTGCAGTAGGATATTAGAAGATTGCCAAAGTTATCTTCAAAAATCCTACCGTTCTAGTACGCCAAATAGCCCAAAACATAGCTGGAGAGATATAATTCCAAAGAGTACCCTTAGAAGGCCACGGATTGAGGGCTGCCCATTCATGGAGCTGTAAAGTGTTCTCAAACTCCTCCTACATTATGTTCCAGCAATGGAATAGCAATTTCCAAAGAAAATTGATCATATCATACTTCACAAAGATGTGATCTATGTCCTCCTCTGTGATACCACAAAAGACACAATTTGTAGTGATAGCAAGAAAGATGTTGCAAAGGTACCTCCTAATAGCAAGTCTACCTCTCCCAATCTTCCATAAAAACAGTTGGATTTTAATGGGGACTGCTAGCTGCCAAACTATGTGGTGCCATGGGATTTCAACCCCACCTCTCATCAAATTTCTCAACCCCAATCTCACTGAAAATCTGCCATTAACGCCCGGTAGCCATATCAAAGTGTCATCCTTGTCACTGAAAGTCTTGTGTGTTTCTGGCAAAGCAGATAACTCAGTTAAATCCCCAATATCAGCATCCTTGAGGTTCCTCCTGAAAAGAAATTTCCATTGGGTAGAGGTGTGCTAGGGGGACATGACCGATCCATCTATCTTCCCAGAAGGCTGTCCTCCTCCCATTCCCCACATTGATCAATGTGGAAGAATCGAAAAAATCTCAAGTGTGAAAGATACAATACCATATGCAAGAAACTATGGCCGCATTCTTAAATTAGAAATCTAGAAACCAATGATCCCAATATTGTAAGACAAAAAGATGATTTTCACCCACAGTGAGTCACCATTTTGGTTCAACTTCCACAGCCATTTAAAAAGTAGGGCTGAATTTATAGCCTCCAAACGTACAAAACCAACACCACCCTCCCTTGTGGATCTGCATACACGGTCCCATTTGGCAAGATGTAAGCCCTTCTTCTCGTTGCTACCATTCCAGAAAAATCGCACCCGAATACTTTCCAACTTCTGACAAACACCTTTGAGAGGTTTGGGAATAAAGACAGGATAGGATCCATATCCCCTCAGCAGAGAGCAAATTGCTTTTCTAGCCAGCCAGTTTACCTTCGAATTTATCAATAACCAGCCTCCAGTCTTTGTTACTCAATGTCTTGTCAGAGAGAGGCAGCCCAAGATACTTAATCAGAAAAGAGGACCATGGTATCCTAAAAATACTTTGCAAAAATCTTAAATCATCAGTAAGGTTCAAACTGATCATTTCGCATTTCGCACCATTATCTTCAAACTTGTGACTGTCTGAAGAAGAGAGGATAATGATTCTAAGATTGGTACATTTGGCAACATTCCTTGAGGTAAAAAGCAAAGTGCCGTCAGCAAGCTGCAAGTGTGTCACCTTGACTTCATTGGAGCCTACGATAATACCCTCAATCAGGTTACAACATTCGGCTGATAACCACATCAAGCTCAAGATTTGGCCAACCAAGACAAAAAGTTGAGGAGATAATGGGTCTCCTTGCCTTAATCCTCTAGATGCACCAAAGAAATCAAAGGTCTGGCCATTAACATCTACTGAAAATCTTGCAGTGCCAACACAGGATCAAATCCAGGTAATCCACTTGTCGTTAAAACCCATGAGCTTCATGATGCGGAAGAGGGCTGGCCATTTGATGTTGTCATAAACCTTTTCAAAAGCCAGTTTCAAAAGTGCACCCTACCTTTTCCTTGTACGCTGATCATGTAAGCATGTTTGTGCCTCCGTAAAGTTATGAAGGATGTATCTGTCTGAAACAAAAGCTAATTGTGAAGGGCTAGTCAACATACCAATAAACCTGCTCAGGCATGTCGCTCTCACCTTTGTGATAATCCTGTAGCTGCAGTTCAACAGGCTGATTGGCCTCAAATCTCTAACCCTTCACATTGTCTTTCTTCGGGATAAGAAGAGGGTTGGTAGATGTTGGCACCCAAATTCTGCAATGATTGGGATTACTTCTATAATTACCCACTAAGAATAACCCAATGCCCAGTTGACTTTGCGGCATGTTCTGTTTGTAAGCTGGCTGAGCTATGTTTCATGTATGAAGCACGTTTCCTCAGCGTCAATAAGGTTCATAGCCCATGTTTTCCATGTTTATTGGGTTATAATTGTTAACTCCCCAATTGGGGCTATCTTAGTCCCGATAAAAGCCCACATAACAACCTGTTTGGTACGACCATCTAAGTGGGGAGGGTGCCAACTGTCTCCAATGCATAGAGGCGGCATACAAAGAGGACTCTAACTGTCCTTAAAAGAAGAAAAAAAAAACGCGGAAAGTGATGGGGGCTCCGCAAAAGCCGAGCAAGTTTCTTGCTTATCCGTTGGCTACCAAAATTGTCCGGATAAGGAAGGGGAGCCGTGGAAAAGAGGGACATTGATCCCGTATATTTTTGAAGATGGACATAGATCCGGAAGATCTCCAACGGCAGAAGGCACCCGAGTCCTATATAACTACCATGTGGGGTTGAACTTGGGAGGGGGGCAGAAAAGAGGATTCCTCCCGCCGAGAGCAAGAGAGGCGGAGAGCAACCGGGAGAGCGAGAGAAAATAGAGAGAGAGGGCAGACCGAAGCCTTGCGGAAGCCGCCGGAGCCCCGCTTGGAGTTGAAGCAGTCGCCGAGAACCTCTGAAGCTGCCGGAAGCCCTTGTTGAAGCCGTTGCAGCTGGGACCTCCTCCGGAGCTCGTCGTTGCCGTCGCTACCCCCTCCGGAGGTAGCGGTAGCCTCCGCGAGCCTCTCACGCCTCCGCCGTTCTTCTTCTTCCCCGAGCAGTGCCGTCGAGCTCCGTTTCTCCGTCGAACAGCGCCGCCGGGCCTTGAATCTCTGTCGCCGGAAGTGTCAAGAGCCTCCAAAGCCGCTGCCTTCTTCCGTCGAAGGAGACGGGAGCCGCACGCCGGCCGCTCGGTGTCTCTGCAACACCATCGTCTGGCCGGGAGGAGAACAAAAAAAAAGGGAGACGGGCCGTCGCGAGCAGCCGCGTGCGTGAGGAGGACCCGCGGTGAACAGTTGACCCGCGGGTCAACTTCTGGTGGGGCCCACGTGCAGAGGAGATCAAAAAAAAGGGGAAGGAAAAGGCACCGCGTTGTTCGCGCGTGTGCACACTCGGGGTCAGCCAAGGAAAAAAAATGATCGAGCCGCTGCAACAGGGTCATTGACCAACGGGTCAAATATGGGTGGGGCCCACCCAAATGAAGTGATCAAAAAAAAAGGGAGCTGGCAAGATGGAGTCCCGCGGGGTGCGACGGGCAGCGCCGGGCCGGGCCCCGACGAGAGGCCTAACCGGCTTTGATGAAATCCGGCCCGAAGAGGGCCCATGGAGATTAATTCTTCTTAAAAGACACCCTCGATTGAAATTTAAATAAAAATTTATTAATTAAGTAAAAAAACCGAGGCGAGCGTCGTGCCGGTTAAAAACCCGCCACGGTCTCGGCTTAATCTAAAAGAATCAAAACAAATGGGAAAGCAATAGGCCGGCTTTAAGCACGCCTCTTGACCCATAATTCAAAAATAAAATAAAACAAACAATAAACAGAAATTAAATAAAAATCCATTAATTAATTCAACAA
Organism: Cryptocoryne crispatula var. balansae; assembly: GCA_036172225.1. Lineage (NCBI taxonomy): Eukaryota > Viridiplantae > Streptophyta > Magnoliopsida > Alismatales > Araceae > Cryptocoryne > Cryptocoryne crispatula. Next base: position 7,111,453 of record CM069929.1, on the reverse strand, counting down.
ACCGAGACGAGCATCCGGCCGGCTAAAAACCCGCCTCATGGTCTTGGCTTAATTTAAAAGAATTCAAAACAAATAGGGAAAGCAATGGGCCGGCTTTAAGCACGCCCCTTGACCCTTTAAGGTAGACATACAAAGGTCTATTAAAAAAGACCCCAATGTCTTACCATGCCCCAAGAGGGAGTTACTTACCCATTATGCCATGGGAAGGTTGTGCATGATCAACATGCCGATATGCCGAACTATGAGCTAATGAGGTTCATCAATCGTGAGATGAGTCCCCACAAGCTTATCAAATGCCGGGTGTGCTCAATCTCAAATCAGTGAGATGAGTCCCCACAAGCTTATCAAAAGCCGGGTGTATTCAATCTCAAAATAGTGGGGGATGCCCATAAGTCTATCAAGACCGGGTACATGCCGCCCATGAATTGACAAATCCATCAAGGATTCAAGGATCAGTTTCTGGTCATGACTGTAAATCATGTCTCATATTGGGAGAAATAATGAAGAGCTCATGTTCGGTGCACATGTTTATGTTACAAGGAGAGGACAATCACATGAAACTCCTGGAAGGCAAGACAAAAGAAAATGTGAATACAGTGAAATCTGAAACCGAACTTAAAAATCTCTGAAATTAAAACACATAAAATCTGCAACATGCACAAAAATCCAGAAACTGTAAACTCTGAAAGTCCATAAATTGTCATCCATAAAACCTGCAACAAAATTTCGAAAGCTCCCCATCTGAAAATCTTTGAAATGCAGAATCTGGGCTCCGGAGACTGAAATCTAACAATATGTACAAATCTGAAAATCTGAAACAAAAATCTGAAATCTGTAAAAATCTGCAGATCTGGAAGTGGTGCATAATCTGGACTCGAAAGCTGAAAACTTTGAAATATGGGAGCTGAGGTCCGAAATCTGAAAATCTAAACACCCAAATCTGAAATTGGAATTTGAAACAAACCTGAAAAATCAGAAGGTAGAGCATAAAATCCAAAATCTGAAATTGAAACCTTTAAACAAAATCCGTAAAACAAATCATACTTCTCAAGTCAAATTCAAAATAAAATCTCTCAGACCCAATTGATTAACTTAACCAAATAAATTCAATAAAGCAAACCACAAATCCAAATAAATCTCAAAAACAGAACATTAAACCAAACTTGATAACAGATCTGTCAAACAAAATTCCAAATTTAAACAATCTGTCAAGCACCAAATTCAATTCAATTTCAACTAAATAAATTCAAATAACTTCAAACAAATTCAATTCAAACAAAATCAAATTGAACCTGTAAACCAATCTGTTCAACACATGTAAATCAACTTTAACCAAATGATTAAAATGACAATCCATAAGCAAAACCCAACTTCTTAAAACTCACCGAATCAAATTTTCTAACAAACTTTAATAAAATCACTAATCCAAAGACAAATATTTATCCTGTCAAACATTAATTCCAAACTGAAATTAAATCAGAAGATAACAAATAACCAATGCATTTCAATTAATTCAAAACCAATTTCTCAAACCAAATCCCAGCAAAACTCCTAAATCAGATCTTAAAACAAGTTAACTTTAATTGAACAAATTTAACTTAAGCAAGCCGAACTGACATCCACAAGCAAATTGAATTCAAGGTTAATAAATCATAATCAATCATGATCTGCCAGCTTTGCAGAAATCTGAAAATAGTGAATCAATTCACTGAACATAAAAGAATCCCATCATGTTCAAATCAAACTCAGTCAAAATAAACCTGTTTGAATCAAACTGAAATCTGAACTTCACATCTAAAACAAGAAACCGAAAACTGTAATAATCTGCAGAATTCCAAATCAAGAAATCTGAAATTCAGAAACACTAATCAAATTCAACTTAAATCAAATCAATCCAAATTAACCAAATTCAAATTCAAATAAATATCTCAAATCAAATCAAATCCAAATGAATCTCCCAAGTTTAAATCAACAAACTCAAATTAAACTCAAATCAACTCAAATCAAACTCTCCAAATCAAAGTCAGACTCAATAAAATAAATCCAAATTAATCAAGACAAAATTCAAATTCAACTTCAACTCAAACTAAAATCAATCAATTCAACTCAAATCAACTAAAATCAATTTTAACCAAAACCAAACTGAAATTTAAATAATTCAATTCCAACAAAATCCATTTCAAACTTAAATAAATCAAACTCCAACCCAAACTAAAAGCAATTCAACCAATTAAATTCAACTCAAACTAAATTCAAACAGATTCCAATTAAATTCAACTCAATCAAAATTCAAACCAACAAAATTTAATTCAACCAATTCAACCCAAATCAAATTCAAACTAAAATTGAGTGCTTGCCTTCCATCAAGCTCATGGGGTTGTTTTATCCTGTGTGTTTGTGAATGTTTATTTTGTGTGGATGCATTGTCTTCTATTTTATGGATTGCTATGACGATAATCAAGGGTATTCGAGAAATCTCGATGTAATTAACGTCGGATCTTCGCACCATCCGACGGGGAGAGGTCAAAACAAATTTCAAAGAACCTAACAACCTCAACATATAATTTTGACCCTAGTTAGTACTTTATGAAATATCATCTATTTTCTTACAAAGTCAATGCTAAGGTCTAATCAAATCTAATTCAAATTCAAAAGGAAAATGAATTTCCAAAAACAAGAAATCTTTTTAGATTTTTGAGGTTACATCAGTAGAGTTCAACAGTTTTAATGCACCTTGGCTTAGTCTGGAATTCACGAATAAGTGCCATGAAATCTGCTCCGATAGTCTCCCGGCAAAGAAGTAAAAAGTTGATTGAGAACCCATCCGGGCCTTTAATGCCTCAACAACCTCTTGCTCTGTCAAGGTGGCTGACAATGCTTCTTCATGTTTGAGAACACTCTGCATGTCAAAATTAATAAAAGGAGACCATTCATTAGAATCATTGTGAAGAGCTCTTCATAGAAATCAACCGCCTGTTTACAAATATGCTCCGTCCCCTTGCAATCAACCCCATTGATAGACAAATGGTGCAAGGTATTTCTCTTCTTGCGCAGGGATGCCTGAGTATAAAAGTACTTGGTGTTTTTATCTCCTTCCTTCAACCACAATTTCTTCGATCTCGGCTGTCATTTAATTGCCTCCCGGAGGCACCATTCTTTATAGATACCCTTAGCTTTGCTCCATTCCTCTCTCCGAGTATGGTCTAGCAAGCATGAGTCATTGAGTTTCCCATAACGATATAGTTTTGCCATTAAATCCTCCCTATCTTTTTGGGTTACATTGAACTTCTCTCTAGACCATTTTTGCAAAAAACTTTTAACCCATTTCAGCTTCTAAACAAATATCCAAGTGGCCGAAGTCGAGACCACCTCATAGCCCACCCACCACCACGCAATCTGCCCCTTGAGGTCAGGATCTCTACACCAAGCTTGTTCAAATGTAAACTTCTTGCATTTCTGAAACTTGTCACAGTCAAAAACCACCTCATAGCCCACCCACCACCACGCAATCTGCCCCTTGAGGTCAGGATCTCTACACCAAGCTTGTTCAAATGTAAACTTCTTGAATTTCTGAAACTTGTCACAGTCAAAAGAAAGATTAATAGTTGTATGGTCCGAGACTCCGAAGGCACCCTAGGAACATAAAAATCATGTGGTACTCCATTGTCTACCACCCAATAAGATGAGATAAAAAACATGTCTAACTTAAAACTATAAAAGGCATTAGACCAGGTAAAACTCACGTGCAAATTATTTACCTCAACAAGACCAGTCTTGGACCCATTGATTGAAAGAATGCCTCTCCTATGTCCACACCTGCTGACCCCATCTCACTCCCGGTTTCAAGATAACATTAAACTCCCCTCCCACACACCAAGCGCCATCATTGTAACTGTTCATAACCTGAGCCAACTTGAGGAAGAAGGAAGTCTTTTCCATATCCTTGACCAGACCATAAGCATTACACAATAGCCATTGCTTGCAAGTGACATTGTCGTGGATCTTCAAAATCATGAAATTCATATCCTTGTAGATGTTCACAGCCATAGCACAACTGCCATCCTAGATGATAGCAAGAGACCCACTCCTCCCAGACGAGGGGGCAAAAGATACCTCATTGAGCTTACCATGTTTCAGAGCATCCACAAGTTCCAGTCATGGTTTTCCATCTCTCCGAGATCTTGCGAGATCTCGCGAGAATCTCGGTCTCTCCAAGGGGCCGAGATACGAGATCGCCGAGATCTCACCCCATGTAGATTGGTCTATAAAGAATTTTTCTCGGTCGATCCGCGACTACTCTACATCCCGTTTATGATAGTGTAAACACATTTAATATATTTCACTATCACTTATACTATCACATGAAAATGTGTTACAAGTTTAATACCATATTAATATTTAAATAAAATTGTATACAAGTTTAAATCTTTTAGAAGCATAAAGATCATCTTTTTGTTAATGAAAGTGCTTTGTAATTGTTCATTCACATAGTTGATATACAAAATGTGTTATATATTTTCATGTAAATTCATTGATGTACTCCTATTTTTATAAGATATTATGTTATATTTCATACATATATACATTTTGATCCGAGATCCGATCTCCCGAGATTTTTTCGAGATCTCTCTGAGATCTCTTCTCTTTCACCCCTCCGAGATGAAGTCGAGATCCGAGACGGCAATCCTTGGTTCCAGTCTGTCTTACTCTAGCTTGGTTTCCGGTAGAAGAAAGAAATCTAGTTTCCAAGCCGTAATAATGTCATGGTATTCCCAGAGTTTTTCCTTCCCCTATATGCCTCTACAATTCCAAGAGATTAGTACAATCATGAGTAACTCACTATGTTTCTCCCTTTCCTTTTGTTCCTCCTGCCTGTAACCAGGACTTCATTGTTGAGAATGAAATTCATCTCCCTTGATCCAATCCTCTGTTGGTTCTGTCTACAGGACAATGTGCCACTACCCAAGCACAAGATATCTTTCCAGATGCTTCCAGTGAAGTTTCTGATAGTCTTCTCCCGCCCTAAGTGCAGGCCTATCTGCTCCCTAATGTTCTTGATATCCTCATCAGAGATGTTCCACGTAGAGCTAGCTCCCTCGGGCCACTCCACAATCTCCGTAACTGTGTTGCAAACCAGAATGATAGCTAGATTCTTTGACTGTATCACATCAAACTCCTCCATGTTGTCCTCTCCTCTCCCAAGGAAACCGATCGGAACTCCTGGCCCCTCCAGAGGACTTGGAGGATCTATGAGTTCCTCGAGAGGGCTTTGTTTGCTCCCCCCTTCCATGGCGATGAAAAATTCCCAATCACAGGTCTTCTGCTGAGGACGATGACAGTTCGGCCAACCATTGTCACAGGATGCCTGCTCACCTGAACCCTGAACAGGCATTGGGACACCCAAACCGGGAGAAGCCAAGACATAGTCCTGAACCGGACGAAGACTCGTCGAGGACGCCCGGCCAAAGACCATACTTGGACTGGGCACATCCAGAAGCCCCAGCCGCTGATCTGGTCCATCTCCTTCTCTGGTTCAGCATGTAAGTGAGATGGATCTAGATCCGATACTGGTACCAAGGAATCTGGAAGCCCCCGCAAAGGTCTGTCTCCCTTGCCCGATAATCCTAACAGCTCGACCGTTTCCGGAAATGGCTCCTTCCCGAAAACAGCTGACGGACTTGCCCAAGATAGTCTCTCTAAAGACGGGCATAGCCATCTTACTACAAGGGTTGTCTTAACTCTAAAGGCAAATCCTGCACCACCTTCCTTTAATCCAAATATCTTTTTCCATGAAATGAGATAAGGTCCCTTAACCTTCATCCTTGCCAGAAAAATTCAATTGAATTTCTTCAATCATGCTTATCTTGCCTTTTAAAGGTTTAAAAGACTAGAAAAAATAAATGGTTCATACATCTAAAAGAGAAAATAAAGCTTTCAGAATTTTCTATTTTTTAACCCAAGAAGTCAATAACTAAAATAAATTTTCAGAAAAAACAACTAAAACCATTTATACGTCTGAAATGTCCTAAAAAAGAAATTCTGCCATGTGATTCCACTTGAAAATGTGTCAACCATACTTGCAGGGAAATTCCCCTTGAAGTTGGAAATTGCGCCAAAATTTTCCATTCAGCCCGCTCAACTCGTATTTGAGCAAAACTGAAGTCAAAATCCGACCCAAATTTCGTAAAACAAAGACCGGTTAGTGCAAACAAACTTTGGGAATGCCTCGGCATAGCTTCATGGGCCCAAATAGCCAAGACAACAAATCTGTTGCATAGCTTAGTCACAAGTTCCGCGACGCCCGACGGTGCCCAAAACACAAAAAATGGATACCGGAAGATCAAAATGACTGTTTTGCCCCCAACACATCGAGACAAATTAGGACTCTATCAGAAAGGTCTGACTTCATCACATTGTTGGTTTAAGACTGAGCTAGATAACGTTCAAAATGGATCGAAAATCCGACCACTGATTGGAGAATTATTCAAAAAAAGATCGAATCTGGACGGGAGTCCGTACCCTATCACCCTATGGGCATAATGATCTAATTAGCTTTCAGAATGGTCCACCGGCTGAAAATTGTAATTTCCCTGTCCAAAACTTTAAACCTCAGGAATATTGATTCATCAAAATTAAAATTCGGCCAGCGGGATGATTTAATTGCATTCAATTGCAATTTTTGGAATTTTTGACAATCGAGATCGCACCAATCAGAGAAATTGATAAAATCAGAGATTTGATACCATTCGGGAGATCTTGACCGCACAACTTGATGGAGCACAAGATCAACGGCCATCAAAACACAAGCTGGATTTTTCCAGGTGAATTCAGGGTTTATTTAATTGATTCCGATTGAAATTAATCACATCCATCAGATCAGGAGCATCTTGAAAAATAAGAGAAAGGAGCTTGATCCTTCTCCTTCCTACGCCAACAGACAGTAGCCTGCAAAAGAAGAGGAAGAGAAGGAAGAAGGCCAGCAGCCTGTCTTCATCCCCTGGAGCATTCCCTGCGCACACCAGCAGCCAGTGGTCTCCTTCCTGCCCCTGAGCACAGCAGCATTCCAGCAGCACCAGCAGGAGGAGGAGCCCTCCTTCTCCAACAGCAGCTCCCCCTGCTCCTGTTCTGGTGCGACAGCAGCAGCACCATCAGACCTGTGCACAAACAGGTCTGTGGCTCCCTCTCCAACAGCAGCTGCAGCAGCACCTTGCAGCCTGCCCTTCATCCTCCAACAACAGCCACGCCAAAGACAGCACAAGGAGAAGAAGAAGAACCCGGTTCCTTCTTCCAGCAGCTTTCTCCAACAAAACCGACAGCAAAAAGAAGAAAAGGTGAGGAAGAAAGTCCATTGTGTGATGTTTGTTTTCTCCTCCTTTTCTCCATCTCTTCCCATGGCCAAACCTGCCATAAACCAGTCCTTGTGCACCACCCTTTTGGCCAATCAAACAGGTCCTTAACCTGTCCTCCAAATGCACCTTTGTGCGCCCCATGTTCAGGCCCCTTGCTGTCCCCAATCAAGCCCCCTTGTGTGCCCTTAAACCTGTCCCTAACCAGGTCTTCATCAGACCACCTGAACAGGTCCCAAAAACACCTCCTAATCAGGTCCCTACACAGCCTGCTATCAGCCCATAAAAGCCCCTTTGCTGGCCTTCTAAAACAGCATCTAATCAGCCACCCGTACAGCCCCTGTGCTACCAAATTCCCCTCAATCAGGCCCCTAAACAGTCCCGAAAACACCCCTTTCAGCAGCCCCTTGGCCAATCGAAGAAACCCCAAAACAGAACCTGTTTTAGACCACAAAAAACAGACCCCAAATATCTCCTTTTCCTTGCCCTTGAGAGCCTAAAGTGAGGGTCGACGCTTTGAGATTCTCAGAATCCGCAGACAGGCCGAGACTACTCGAGCAATCCCTCAATCTTCTTGCCCTTTGTGCAGCCTCAAATTGGTCCCCTTGACAGCCCATCAAGCTAGCCCAAAACATGTCCATTACAGCCCCTTTGAGGTCCATGTTGCCCACTGCTGCAGCAAGAAGACTACTCCAAAACAGATGATGGTTCGGTCCCAAAATCGGTGCCGGATCGATGTCAAAACAGGTGCTGAATTGAGGTTAAAACATATGCCTGATCGGTGTTAAAACAAGTGCTGAATTGGTCAAGACAAAACAGGTTCTTGTGAGGACCGAGTTGGGTGTGACAGCCTGATCTCCCTTGGCTCACATGATGGGTCAAGGGCTAAAAGGGTGGCCCTCAACTCTAGTCCAAACAGGGTGCAAAACAGGCCGCCAGGGCCTAAAAAGCTGAAAATGGGCCAACCAGGCTGTCATGACTTGAAGACTGGCCCATTGTGCCGTTGACACACGAAGTTAGCCCATTGAGCTTTGGACATAAAATCAACTCTAATTAAATTCAGAATGCGAAATGCTGAATTAAATAAGGAGTCAGTTCACAACTGGATGCTCCACCCTGGACAGCTAACCTAGCCCTGACCCGGCATGTCGCATCCTAGACGTAGGTACGGGCCAACTCCTGTTGTCCATGGATCCTTCCCCCGATGTGGCCCATTCGATCAAGGATGGGTCGACATGCCGTCGTAATGACTATTTCTCATTTGATCCTATAAAAATACACCAGGGGGAAGGGGGGAAGGAAACCATCATCTTCAAACTTCAACTCATAGTATATGAATTGCCAAATCAGATGTACACCGACATGGACATACAATGCATTGAACATCTCAAGTTCTGACTCGACTAGATGTGGCCAGCAGGCCAGGTATCGATGCTAACCCGATGGACTAGATGGGATGAAAATCGAACCGGAATAAACAAGAACTAATTAAATATAAAAATTCACTTAAACCAACCTAAAAATATACCTTAAAATAGGTCATTAAAGTCTAAACATATAATAAAAATCAGACTTAACACAATCTGAAAATTCAAATCGATAAGGGAATTCAACTTCCTTAAGCAAGTGAAAACCAAATGATTCAAACCAATCAAATAAAACACCTCAAAACATATTAACACACTCTAAAATCCATCTCAAAACATGAAAAATCAGATTTTACAATAATCTGAAGTTTGAACTTAATCAAGTCAAATTAAAGTTCGAAAACATTTAAACATACGAACACATACAAATCGGAATCAAAATACCAACCAACACGAAAAAATAATAAAATGACTTAAATTAAATGTCAAACAAGCTTAAACAAATCAAATTGTCCAATACATCTAAAAATTCCAAACTCAAACAAAAAAAAATAAACTCACCCAATTAAAATAAAAGCAACCCAAAAAAATTCAAACCAAACAATATTCAAACTCAAACAAACTCAAATATGAAGCTTCAAACTAAATAAAAAAATAATCTCCATCAAATTAAATAACAAATTTGTTCGCATCTCATCGGGCTTGAAAAACCGGAGCCCTTTGTGTTCCTTATGTTATATGGATATGCACACTCTCGATAAACAGATCACTATGACAACTAATCAAGGGTATTCGAGTAGTTGCTCGACGTAAATGAATATTAGATATTCACACCATTCGACCGAGAGGGGTCAAAACAAAATTTTCACATAACCCAAACATCAATTCTATACCTTTATATTATCACCGGACTATCTAGTACTTTTATGGGCTATTACCTATTTTACTAGAAAATTCGGGCATCGATATTTCAAACATCCCAAAAATATTTCCAAAACTTTAAAAACAAGGTTCCCACATAAACTCATTTGATAAATAAAAACATGTTTAGAGAACACTAGGAAAATGCTGGGCAGTTCAAGGAAGAATCAATTTAAACTTGGTTGAATTGAAACTTTATAAAAACATTTTTATGTGATACCCAATTCATGCTGGAACATTTATGAAGAAAATATATAAAATACCATCGAGATCCAAAGATATATTTATGATGACATACACAACCTGCAATTATGCTACGGATACATGCATGTGTTTTATGTATCACTGTAGGGGTGTGGATGTGTGCACACATACACATGTATGCATATATACGTGGTGTATGTGTATAGATATATTCAAATGCTTCTTCCCCCCTAAATTTTGAAGGTTGTTTGTTGCTTCATTTCTCAACTCTACTTCCCAAGTTGGCAACTACGCATTGGGAAAAATCTCTGATTTTTCCTAAATGCGTGTAAGTAGATGACTACTGACAGCATCTCATCGAACTGACAGTTGCCTCTACAAAATATGCATAGCGAATGGCATCATCTTGTATCTTGAGACAACTTATGCGGTTTTGAATGAACACTAGGCCAGAATAGGTAATGAACAAAGCCCAGGTCAAAAAGATGTACAAAATGAGTTATGAGTTTGAACAAATAAAATTATCAGGTTTATGAATCTACCATTGTATTCTGATGAAAGAAAAACCAGGAAGTGTGTTAAATATACCTCTGAATGAAGTTTCTCCATAGCCATCCATTCTCCAGGACCACAAAGATCAGAAAGGACTGTAGCAACAGAAGAGACCACATCTTTCTCCTCTAGCTGCAAAAGATGATGACCATCTGCTTCTCTGTCAGCCCTTGACCTTGCCTCCAATTTTTTATCTGCATGCATAAAAAATAGGTCATTTTATTACGATGCCTTAACATAACAGGATATGAAATGCTAACCAAAGGTGGAAAAAAATGAGATATTCTATCATCACATCAAGTACTATCAGACAAAGCAAGGTGCTGCCTAGGCACTGACGCTAGGTGCTCCCCTCCCATCTTGCCTCCTTGAGGCATGCCTCAAGGGTCTTCAAGGCCACTTTTCCCTCTAAAAACTTAACATGATCATTTTTCTTCTTTTGAGTAAGGCCAGAAGGCCAGGATTTCTATTAATAACAAAGATAAGAATACATTCGAGGAAAAAAATCCCTTCAAAAAATAGAAGAATCAAAAAGCCATATCTACCAAGGTGGTAGGTCACATAACATGATCAATTAGTATGAAACTTCCTTTATTAGCCATTCTAAAAGATTTTAAAGCTGAAAATTGATGAGATAATTCTACATATATATTTATACGCCTATCATGTTTATCAGTATAGTTGTATGTAGATAAGAATAATTTTGACAACAACGCATGGATCACCTTACCCAAGAGAAAATTGATTAAGGCAATCACCTGACCTGTCTCACACCCTTAGTTGTCAAGGTGACAAGGTGTCCAAGACATTCAAAGGGATGAGCTTAGGTGATAAGGTGGTGGCTTAAGCATTCCCTTAACGCTAAAATTTGATGGTTATATATATAATGTATATAGAGAGAGAAGAGCTAGAGGGTAGAGAGAGTAGAGTACAAAGTTTTAGGGGGTGTGTGTGAGTGTCGCTCTCTCTCTATATATATTTGTACATATATTTGAATGAGCATGTATGTGTGCATGAATGTAAACATATGATTTATAAATGCACCTATGTACATGTGTATATACCTTTTTTTTGAAAAAGAGACAAGTTTGGGCTGTTCTTGATTGGTACATCTGACCTGATTCATCCAAGATTTAGATATTAGATTATTTTATTTTAGTAATTTACCTCTAAACATTTCTCTTATATCTTAATACAACTCTTAAAATTGACTTGTATGTTCTAGCTTTTTATTTTTCAGACATACTCTCTTTAAAAAAAAAATAGAAGTAAGTAACATATAATATAACTTTAAGTGAACACTAAATTGATTGATATATAAACAACTTAATCAAATAAAGTACTTTTTATCACAAATTAAAATGTTAGACATAAAATTAACAGTTCAGATTTCCATATTAAGCCAAAACAAATGTCACCTAAGTGAGGAAAAGAAAAAAAGGGTAGAGACAAAAATTTTATGACTTTTATAAGTATGCATAAAATTAAAAATTTTAAACCTATATAATTATAAATTAAAATGAAAGATTTTAATATCCCATAAAAAATCATTAATCATGTGGTGGGACCTAGGCAGTTCAGCCTGCCTAGGCCAGCACCTAAGCAGGTGCATTGGGTGCCCTTGGGCACCTGCACAAAGCATCCCAGTGCCTTGCCCAGCAGAGGGCACCAAGGAGGGTGCCACAGGATGCATGAGAGGACAAAACTTACCAATTATAAGGCCTGAAAATTATTACATAAAGAAAGAAATGAGACCAAGCATAGCAAAAATCTATTGCCTCACATAAAAACATGGTCCTCTATAGAAGCATGATTTTCATTAAAAGACACCTAATAAGCTCTACATTTGCCCAGAAATTCCTCCACTCCCCCACCAATCCGGCTTATCCATAAACAGAATAATCACTCTATACCACTTAACTAAAAAGATAGTTTTTAATGTCTGAGACACAACTAGGCCTATGTATTGATAGACCAACTTATGCCATATGCTCCTGCGAATCATGTTGTAATGCTGGTTTGAATCAGATCATACCCTTATAGCTTATAGGGTGTTTGGTTACGTTTTTTCTTCTCCTTTTCACATAATTTTTAAAAATAAAAGAATTGAGGTGTTTGGTTACTCTCTTTACCTTCTCTCTTTTTTTAAAAAGTGAGATAACTTGTTTCACTAATCTCTTTCAAAATAAAAACAAAAGAGGACTTGTTTTTTTTGAGACAAACGCGGAGGCGCAACGTGTGGAGCCCGTCTCTCTCTCCAGCCCGACGGGGGCGGCGTCCTCCTCTCCAAATTCCCCGGTGGGTGTGGACGACGTGCAAGAGGCAATATTTGGCCCGCCGGTGCTCGGAGGAACTAAAATCCTCCCCCAAGCGTCGATGGCTCCTCCAGGGCTTATTACGGGGATGACTATGAGTCCATCACCGGTTACAGGCTTGGCGACTCCTCCATGGCCCGATTCGGGAGAGTTGGAGGGGGTATATACACGAAGGCAGCCGATGTGGGTGCCGATCTCCTCAGCAAAGTTGAAAGGGACAACCCCAAGGACGACCCTCGAAACCCTGCGGTAAATGTTCAGATTCAGATCGATCGTCTCCGAACAATCATGCGACACTGAAAGGTTTCAATCCAGATTTTGCCTTAATAAATTTAGATGGAAAACCAATTCTATCTCGTCGAGGAAATATTAACCGCAAGGGAATTGAACCTAGCGGAGGCTCTCAGTTTGCTCACCCACAGAGATAGCATTCTGGATCTTGGCACACTTGAGAATGGCAGCATGGTTGTCTACATTCTCATCCTAGTCTCCAATCAGCCCAACCTTGTCCCTCGAGCCGATGGAGATGCTAACCCTGGACACCAGGAGCCATTGCAGCAGTGCAAAGCTAATTCTCACAGCTGCCATCTCGCTCGTCAGCCCCATTCTCATTGCTCTCTTGGCAAAACCCACGACAAGGACCTGCACTAGAGCAGACAGAGAATACAATTCCTGAGAAAGCGCCCCCCCCTCTTCATTTTCCAAACAACCTTGTATAATTTTTAAAATTTATCATGTTTTTTCCAAACACAAAAAGTTTATGGTTCTGTACTTTTAAATCTGATACTAGAATATAAGATATTCTTGGTTTCAAAAATAAAGTTATCTTAATTTTAAGCGAACAACCAAACACCCTATTAGCAAGTACTTTTACTTTGGGCCAAGCCCCATTGTGTACATCAGTTAAAAAAGTTCTACATTTTATGAACCTGACGCCTACATGTACAGTTAATAGCTATTTTCAACTCCAATATGGGACTATTTTAGCTTATCAGTATCCTAGATTTCAAAATAAAGTGCTAATGTCAAGCCTGTTTCGTCAAGAAAGTATCACTCTCCTACTGTCTGGCTCACTATTGGACCATGAATACCAACATTTCCTCTTGGCTTCTGCAAGAAATCAAGAAAGAATGTTTATCTTGATAGCAATTACAACAATTTTCCTGTAACCTAATTCAATGATATCAAGCAATCATATTTATTTTGATTTTAAAATCAAGAATAAAGATTGTACTATGTGCCGACTGTTCAGTTATTCTAATGATATACTACCAGTCTTCCATAATATCCTACCATATTCCCAAGTTGTTTGCAAAGTCCAGTTTGCTTAAAACCTGGATTATCAGTTGGCTTTTACTGACAGCGAAGGTACAATTATCCCTTGAAAAAGTGGATTGGAAACTGAACAATCAAAGGAGAAATATTTATGCCACATCCTTCATAAAAATGAAAAGCAAGTACACAAAGTTTTTTTAAGATAGCAATCACATCTTATAACATACGTATGTTCATATTTTTTAATATGGCCAAAGTACGCTAACATTCAACTAATGAGATAATATCAAATTACAAAGTAAAAACAAAGAAGGAAATGAAAAACATCTACCAAGGCAATAGAGACCAAAACAACACTACAAGAAGAAAGATCTCAGTGAAAGAAATTTGTCCTGAAAGATGACTTCTCAAGATGAGTGGCGGAATGAGTAACATTCCAATATTTGACAAAAGTCGCCATCATCTGAAGGATCATACAAGGCTTGTCGGGGTGATCCTCAAAAATCCTTCTATTCCTTGCGTACCAAATAGCCCAAAGCATAACAAGCATTATGAGCTTCCATAATCTTTATTTTGCTGATCATGGATTCAAAGAAGACCAAGTTTGCAGTATTGGTTCCAACCATTGTAGTTTCCAACTCTTGAGTAGGGTTCACCAAAGGGAATTAATGATCCCACACTGTACAAATCGGTGGTCACTATCTTCTTCTATGATTCCACAAAAGACAGTACATGGATTTGACTGAGAAAATCTTTTGAGGATAGCACATTATGAAAAGTCTCCATCTACTGATCTTTCATAAAAATAGCATGATTTCGATGGGAAAGGCTTCTAATCGGCCTGATTTTGTTGGACTTCCTGTCCTCCATAAATCAGTTTAAGTGTGGTTGACTTAACTAAGAAGCACATATTTTTTTCACGGCATCCATACTATTCTATCTTCCTAATCCCCAACATGTGGCTATCTAAGAGCTCCAACATACCCATCATGTTTGGATTTCTTACTCTAAATTTCTTCTGAATGCAAAACTCCATTTGGCTCTCTCATCTTAGCAACATTGTAAATTAGTGTTAGGATCACAACATAACATGAACAATGAAGGGTACATAAGAGCCAAAAGGGTATATACCCAATCTAGTGGTCCTTCCATCATAGAGTTTTTTTACCATTACCCAGTATGATGGAGGATGATGAGTAGAACAAATCGCAGTTTTGGAGGATGCCCCTCCAAATGCCTGAGACTGTTCTTATCACTAAAATCCTTGATTTGCATCCCATTGCCCCCATCTTCGTATTTCAAGTTCACAATTCTAGCCTACATTGCACCACTATTCTGATTTATCTTCCATAGCCATTTTGACAATACAACTTTGTTAATGGTTTTCAAGGGTACAAGACCCCGCTTTCTATTTAACAAGTTAGAGACCTTTCCCTTCACTGCTACATTGTCAAACAAACCTAGCTCTTAAATTATTCTTATAGAAGATCAATAGATGGAGGTTTCCAACTAAGTGCTAACCTTCGAAAGAATTTTCCAGTTGAATTCGTTTATTGCAACTTCTGTGAAATCTGAGAAGAAGATGATGACCATCTTTTCTTACAGCATGAGATCATTAACTACCTCTAGTGTACTCTCTTAAAATATGAAATCTTCATTGGTCAGAGCCAAGTAATACTACAGACTTATTGCAAATCTAGCATTCTTTGAACCCTTGGCCTCTAGAATTAAGATTATGAAAACTCGTGATGTCTGTTGTGCTTTTGGCATTTTGGCACATAAGGAATAGAAGAATTTTTTATACTCATTTTGACAAAGCCCAACATGACTCTTCAGATGATGGCAATGTTAGTGAAAGATTGACTTTTTGCTCACTTCGGTAGCCATATTGTGGAGCCAATTTTAAGCAAAAAAGTTTACCCTTTAAGATCCTTCTTGATGTAGCGAGGTCTCTTTTTCTACTGCCTTGGTAGATGTTTTGTTTCTTCCTTCTTACTTTTTGTAATCTGTCTTTTTATAGAATTCTTGGCCAGTTCTGGTCATATTCAAAAAAAAAAGACACCTAACACTGAAAAGAGACAATGGTCTTACACCAACCATATGTTGATGAAGAGTGGAGTTACTAATTCAGGGAAGACAGAAAACAAATTCCGTTGCTAAAATGTCTATCTCGAAATCATTTCTTACCACTGTCAATGGATTCACAAAATATCTGTTCTTAATGAAATAAGCAGTTCTTGACCTTCTTGTTACTTGTAGATGGTGAATATATTCCTCCATCCAATCCATTTGGCACCCAAATTGTGGTGCAAGTATCACCTTCTCGAGAGGAGAGGTAGGAGAAAAAAAGAGCAGAAGCAAGATAGTGGTGAATGGTGAAAGGAGTGGCAGAAGTCTTAAAAGGGACAATAGAGATAATGTCAATGATGGATCCTTCCCCATTCCCCATTTGTTTCTTTCCCATTTACCAACTTCCTTCGTGTTCTCCTTATATGTTCCCTTCATTTCTTCCAGGATGAGACCCAGACATAGCCAAGATCAGTAGGCCCCGGGCTAGAGTTCTTAGTTACATGTTACTGATTTACAATTGATTGTGATCAACAATTTTGCATAGCTGCAGGGAAACACTCCCACCTTTGTCTCGCATTGCACTTCTCATGTTTCCTGATTTTCTTAGATTAAGATCATGTGACTTTAAGATTCAAACTTGTTTTTCATTTTTAAATAATGCTTCACTTTCCAATTTCTTTACCATGTAGCTAACTGCGGTTGAACTTAATTTCTTTTTTCATATATGCACAAACATAAAATTAAGGTCTGAATAAAGTAAAGCTACCAAACTCAGACAAGTACCAGCTTACTTAGATGCGTACAAGGCAAGGATGGCGGTGACTATTTAAAAAAACCAGCATAGTGTGCATTCTTGCCATGAGATCACAACCCATCCAATGTGGTGTAGCACAGTAGCAGTTAAACAGTGTCACAGGCACGTAAGAGGCTGGACAAGTTAGCAAACTGGTCAATCAATTCAAGAGAGTTTAAGAACTCTGAATTCATTTGCCTGCCTCAGCCTAAATGCAAGACCCATCTCCGATCACCCTGTTCACTCTAAATGCCTTGCCTGCCATGGTACCAGATGCTCTAGAGGCTGTCGGCTGGCATATGCCATTAATGATGACAGATCTCCCGTTACAGTACAGCTCCTCCTGCTTCATCCTCCTCCAGTCTCATCTTGCACCTTTCCCTCCTGCCACTGGCAACTCCAGCTGAGATTACATAACCCCATTTTCTTTTCTTTTTCTCCACTTTGAAAAGGCGTTTGAGTTCAGTGTCTGTCCCTAAACACTTTGTTTGATAGTGATTGCCCACTCCCATTAATCATCTCCAGCCCTCTCCATTGTTGGTGTGCTAAGATTTTACGTTTGAGAAGTTCCTAGACACAAGTATCCATGCTGATTTCCAATATTGAGTGTTGAAAGTAACGCCCCCCCCGCGTTTCTGAATTTTGATCTTCCAAGAGAATTCCAAGTTCTCTTCTCCCCAATTCTCATAGGACAAAGCAGGGATGCAATATAGCAGTTCTTTGATGCCAGCTGAGGAATGGCAATTTGTAGGCAAGGTCAGAGGACAGAACAAATCCATCTCTAGCTTTTTAGTCGTTCAAAAAAGCCCAAATGTTTGAACCTTTTCTTCTTCCATCAACTTTCACTGATTAAAATTGAGATATAATCAACAAACATCATCAATTACAAGCCTGGGATAAGTTGATCACTAGTGCGATTGCATCAGATCATATTGGTTCTGATTCATTGAGGACATTTTGCAGGCAGATAAAAGTAGTTTTTGTTGCTTACTTTTTACCTTTTTATATATACTTATTGATTAACATAATTTTTTTGAATATGGCTAAGGCAAAAAAATTATTAATGCAGAAAAAAGTACATGGCAAGAAAAGGTAAAGGGGTCATCTACCAAGATAGACACACATAAAATACAGCTGAATAAAATAGTTGTTGAATAGTAAACTTGTCCTTGAGTGAAACCTCCTGTAGATAATGACCAGAATGAGCCAACACCTAGTCTTTCACAAAAGTAGACATCAAGTTTAAGAATCATTCTCGAATTCTCAAAATGATCTTCAAATATTCTTTTGTTTCTTGTATGCCAAATAGAGCATGGCTTGTAGAGTGAGTTTCCGCACATTAAACTCTAAAGAACGAGTGTTCAACTGTGATCATGCATACATCAGTGAAATAATATTAGCAAGCTCCATCTAGTGAATCTTCCATCATTTAAACATGACTCTCTAAGGGAAATTAATTATCACAGTGTATAAAAACATGATCCTGTGATTCAACCCCACACCCACAATAGACACGATGTGGAATCCAGAGGAAAGATCTTGTACAAATGACCCCTGGTCAGCTGTCTTTGTTTGCCAATCTTCTAGAGAAATAGCTTAATCTTGACAGGGACAAAAGGAACCCAAACAACCTTGTACCACTTGGAACCTCCAAGCCACCCAAAGTCAACATTTTCAATGCAGACTTCACAGAGAAAATCAACTTCATATAGGGTAACCAAACCATTATGTCTTCTTGATTCTCAGCACACCTACAGTCATTAATCAATGCCAATAAAGAGGAGAGGCCGTAGATTTCCTCATCTTTCAAATTTATCCAGAACAAGAAACACCATTTAAACATGGCATCCCAACAATGAGGAACAGAATCAAGAGGCTTTTGTCTAAAGAAAACATAGTTGGAAACATATTAGCCAAAGAAGCATGCCCATCCGAGTGATCCTCCCAAAAAAGCATCATCCTTCCATCCCCAACCTCAATAAAAGACATTGAAGAGGTCCCAGTTATGAAGAATGCCTCTCCAGATGCTGAAATACTGCCTCTTTCCCTAAAAACTCAGATCCACAACCCACCATCCCCCCAGTTATATTTGGAGAAAACAATTTTGAAAGAGTACTTCTATTAACATTCAATTTCCACAGCCATTTGGATAACAAAGCTTCGTTGATGGTCGCTAGAGGAGCCAAACCCACACCTCCTCCTACAGACGTAATCCCATTTGATAAGATGCAAACCCTTCCTCTCATTCTTACCATGTCAAAAAAATCAAGCTCTAATACTCTTCAGTTCATTGCATATCACCTTAAGAATTTTAAAAATCAAGAAAAAAAACAAAGAAATATTTTGCAACAGATTTAAATAACACCCATCTCCCGCGAGTAGAGAACATCTACTTATCCAGCTTTGAAGTTTCCCTTCCATCTTCTGAACAACAAACTGCCAATCCCTCCTCTTAGTCCCCTTGTCTAAAAATGGTAAGCCAAGATATTTTATAGGTAAAGAGATCAAGGGCATATTGAAAATATCATGCAAGCAGGTTCTGATATTCATCACTAAAATTGATGCCAATGCGTTCACATTTCTCCTAGTTGATTTTCAGCACAGTAACAGTTTGCAACAGAAAAAGCAAAATCCTCGAGTGTACGCATTTTTCAAGACTCCTTAAAGAGGATAGTAAGGCATCATCCACAAATTGTGAGTAATGTGTTCCCTTCTGGACCCCACCTCAATACCTTCAATCAAACACACTTGTTCAGCTTCGTCCCATATAATACTTAAAACTTGACCAACATGAACAAAAAACAAAAGAGAAATAGGATCTCTTTGCCTAAGTCTTCGTGAGGAAGAAAAGAAACCCCAAGCTTTTCCATTAATGTCAACCAAGAACTTGGCCATATCGACGCAATATTGAATCCATTTAATCCATCTATCTTTAAATCTCATAAGTTGCATGATTCTGAACAAATAACCATCTCGATGTGTTGTAACTTGTAAGCTTTCTTGATATCCAATTTCAACAAGATGCACTATTTAGGTCTGAGCCTCTGATCATGTAGACATTCATGGGCCACCATAAAGTTATCTAGAGTGAATCTACCCGAGATAAAAGCAGGCTGAGATGAACCGGTCAACCTGTCAATGTAATTACTGAGTCTAGTAGCAAGGACTTTAGTATTTTGTAACAACAATTAGTAAGGCTGATTGACCTCAGATCTTTGACATTCTCCACTTGTTCTTTCTTTAAACAACATATGTTTTTTATGATATTTTTCAACATGAGAAGAAATAAGTATATTTCAAGCATATAACATGTTATCCACGGTAAAGAATGAAAAGTAGATGGACAAAGAATCAATATTTTTAGTAGGAAAAACAATATTGGCAATGAAATATCAATTTCTCCACACATACACCCGAATTCAACCACATCACTCTAGTTTTTCCCATTAATGGTAAACGAAGCGGTGGCATGTTGCCTGAGTAGAGAATATAGTAATGATATAGCTACTTATTCAATTGTACACCACAATGATAGTTTTAAGACAAGAATAGGCAGGGTAAAAACTTGCTTCTTCACAATTGTTTGCTGCATCAGGTGAACTTTTGACAACTCACAAGTACACGAGATGACGAGAGGAATCAGGATATCATAGTTCTTTGCAGGGGCAATTAAAAAGAATAAAGGTTGAACCTACTTTAAAAAGTGTGCATTTTAGGGATACTAGAGAAGAAATAAGCTCATATGATCATTAACCATAGATCATGCGACTACATGAGACTGTATTGACTCACAACCACACTTCTTCCTCCTGTGTAGAATGTTTGAAGAGACTGCAGGAACCATAAAGGTTACTTCCTCATTCCCCAAGCTCATATAAAGAAAATAGTAATATATTGTTTCTTACACCTGCCATAGGTTTAGTGAGGATCTACATGTTAGTTTCTCGCTCTCCTATTCAAGGTTACCTTGACCAATCATTGATGTCATGCAAGACAATTACACAGAAAACTCATGAACATCCATGCCTTCCATAAATCTGAATAATAGCATTACCAATAAATGAAAGCAGGGTGACAAGTCCCGTATGAGAAGGTTGTTAACAACGAAAAGAATGACAAACCTTCATATATACTTAAGAATGACATAAAACTTTATCCAGATATAGTGAACGAGATGTACAATTAATCACAGTTCTCTTGTTAGAAGTACTCCTAAAACAAATCCACCACTCTAAAGCTCATGATTTCAGATGCATGATAATCTCTCCATCATGGTGCTCTAGATCCTTAGGGAAGACCACTAGATCGAATTTTGGCCCATTTACTGCTTATAGCTAAAGATTCTTGCAAATAAGTAAGAGATAGCATCATAGGCCTATGACAATGCTATGAAATATAACTTTTTCATACTATTTATCACCAGTGATGCAGTAGCTAAATATAATTTATTAATTTTAGAAACTCATGCATTTCTCAATTCAATTCAACTCAAGAATTGCGACCTGCGTCACTTCAAAAAAAAACGTAAGCATCCTTAGGAGAGGTTAGGAACCTTTAAATCACAATGAATTAGTCTTCTTCGAGTTAGCCTAGGTGAACAATACACTCTTTTTTCACTCACTGTCTTTATATGCTACTTTTCTCGGAGTTAAAATCACATGTTTCTCCCAACATGAAATGTTCCTCTATATTTTTACCTTAAAAATATACAACAACTTCGACTGCCCAGCACTTGTACCAACTATACAAATACAGGAAATCAATGGGTTAAACAATAAAATACATATCTAGAGTCGTAGACAATTTTTCATCTTTTTCTTGACCTTCGGAAAGTTGTAATGTAACCATACATCAACCACGTAATAGATAGAAGTCGCAGAGAAGGTTGGACAGCGCATACATTCTTGCAGTCCTTTAGTTGCTTATAATTAAACTAATCCCTCGAACAAGAAAATTCACATGAAAGCACGGATTAATGTTGATTAGAACAAGTCTTTGAAGATCAACATTAGATGAAGAAATGGTGTCTAAAAAATTGAAACACATCAACTATCCTCAACCTCACCGACAAATAAATTAATATAGAAGCACGGATTATAGACAATTAGAGAAGGTTTCACATCCATAAGAGGATCAGAATTCCCTGACAAAGGCATCAGAACAAAATGGGCGCTGAAAAGTCTTAATGTGTTTAGGACGAAATGTCGCTCTCACCAAAATGCCCCGACGATCCAGCCTTGACAGCTAGCGCGGCCCCAAAACCATAGCCGCCAAACCCATCCAACTGCCCATCTCCAGGCACCCTGCGCATTTTCTTCCCAAGACCAGCCACCACCACCCCACCGTCCACATCGTCTTCGTCCATACCGTCTCCCTCCTCGCCACCATCAACATCTCCACCATCCCCGTCATCTTCTCCGTACCCCAAGTTGCCGTAGTCCACCAATGGCGGCCCAGCCCGCGCCTTCCTCCCGAAAAGCCCCGAAGGCGACGGCGCCTGTGCCGGCACCATCATCTGGCGAGCCGAGGGAAGTGGGGGGATGTGCGATGGGGCGACGGCGTGGCGGGAATGGACCACACCGCCACCCGCGATGGGGCGCACGGGGAGGAGGAAGTAGAATTTCTTGTCGCCGATCTGGAGAAGGTCCTGGGAATCGAGCTTGACGGGGGGGTTGCCGGGGAGGTGAAGGACGCCTTCGACGAGGCAGCCGTTCTTGCCGAGAACCTCCAAGGCGAAGCGTCGGCGGGGGAAGTCATAGAAGATGCGGGCGTGGACACGGGAGATGTTCATGCCGCCGCCAAGGCTGGCGAGGTCGACGTCCACTGTCGACTTCTTGCTGTTGCGTCCCAGCAGGATCGAGTAGGTTTGCATGTAGTACTCGAAGTCCTCGCCCTGAAGCTTCGCGAACCCCGCCTCCACGTCTCCGCCGCCACCGGAGGCCATCAGCGCCGCTTCGAGTCCCCCCCCCCCCCCCCTTGGTTCTTCCTCGGCCCTGCGCCAACGGAGAGGAAAGGGCCAGAGGACGCGAGACTGCGCCGGGACTCTGGGTCCGCATTCGTATATGTGGCTCTTTTGCAGATACAACCCTTTAAATATCTTGCGACTCGTAACTGTCGCCGTAGAAATGTATTTATGCGCCTACTTTCCCGCTGCCGCTGTTGACTTCTCGTGATTGTGCGGTTTTTGTTCCAGATTTTCAGGCAAAGAAAAAAGAATAGGATTGGACCGCTTCTTCGTCACAAACCTAAATCGATAATAAATAATGGAAATATTATTTAATTTATAAAATTTAAATAATATTTTAAATATAATAATTAAATTTAATTAAATTTAATTTAATAATTTATTTATAATATATTTTTATAAATGAGAAATTATTAGTTGCTATGTATTGTATATTTATTAAAATCGAGAAAATATATACATGATTAACTCTTTTAGATTTCGATAATTTATAGACTACCAAAAAAAGAATATTACTCTTTCAACTTTTACCAAAACATAACAAAATATCAAATTCTTGAATTCAATTTTACATTGTACATGGCAAATATGAGAAAGACATGCCATATGATGTATGCACCCAAGTCAAAATAAGACATGTGGGCACCTATCATCATCCCAAGACGCGATCAGAGTAGAACAATATTATAAGATGTTTAGTTGCATGATAAATTGAATTTGCTTACAAATTTATATTTTTTTGTAACGAACATAGCAAAGGGGATGTTTGACAATTATTATAAATTTATGTTTTAAGTGATTTTTTCTTGGACAAAAAAAAAAGAGTCTCACCCTTTTTTATCTTCTGGTCCCCAGTTATTTGGTTGTTACGTACTCTTTTTTGTTATCGCAAATCCCCGCAAATTTATGTTATTGGCCCGCAGAAATTTTATTTTAATATATTTTTGTATCACGAAAGTATATAAAAAATTATTGTGAAACCAAACACCTTATAAAACTATGATTTTTGAAGAGATGTGATAACAAAGGGTAGAGACCATATATAATTAAAACAAAAAGTGAGAGATTATGAGAAAAGAAAGAGAATCTCACATTTTTTGTCCAAGGAGAAAAGTATCTCTTAAAATATAAACTTATAATAATTGCTACACATATTTTGTTATAAAAATAGATTTTTGGTAATAAAAAAACAATTTATCAAGCAACCAAACACGCCATCAGTGTTGAGACTCCAAAAAGGCAGTACGTAAAAACCCAATTGGATGGGTAAAAAAGGAATAATAATAATAATAATAATAATAATAATAATAATAATAATAATAATACGTCCGAGATATGTGGTATACATTTATTGATTATTATGTTCTACTTCACCATCCCACCTGCCTTTGTCATCACGTACATCATATAACAAAACATATCAAAGACACCAAGTACATTGTCTATGAAGAGAAGACAGATTTACATGGTTAATGGGGTGTTTGGTTGCATGATAATGAAGTTTTTTGTTTTAATTTTTAAAAATTGTAAGAAAACTTGTTAAAAGAGGTGTTTGGTAACCATGACAATTTTATGTTTTAAAAGTGATTCTCTTCTTAAACAAAAAAGAGGGTCTCACCTCTTTCTTTTTTGGAGAAATGAATAACAAGTCCGTTTCAACCTACGCTGTTTAATAGTTACTCCAGTCAAGATATCACTTTAACGTCAGGTCCGTTTTCACATATTTAAACTATCTTAACTCCATTTCGTACATATTCCACAACGGTGGGGTTAAAGGGACATGTAAAAAGACCTCTTTACCCATTCGCAGGAGCATGATGGGACCGTGCTTCCTAGAGAGGGCGTACAGGAGCGGTGCTGGTGGAGGTTGCCGACGTAGGGGAGCGTTGGGGGAGACGGCAGCAGACGCAGCAGCTTCTTCTTCCTCCCATCTCCTCTCACCTCTCACCTCTCGCCCCTCGCCCCGCGGACAGCCGCCAGTTGCCAACAGAACTCCCAATACCCCTGCTCCCACCGCCCAACCTGCGGATGAGCGGGACATCGCCGGAGGAATCAAAAACAGGGGCAAACCCCCTCATTTTAGCCGCTACTCCAGAGAACGGGCAGGTGAAGGAGCGAACAAAATCAACCCGTCAAGAAGACGACGACGCCACCGCCATGGCTGCTCAATCAATCTCCGGTCGGCCGCCAAGTGGTGCCCTAGATCTGTCGCCGCAGTGCTGATGGGGAAGAAGATGAAGGACACAGGGTGTTGATGGGAAGAAGACGAAGGATCGAGGGCCGTTAGAGTGTCGGAGGAGGAAGGCATCGCCGTCGTCGTTGTTCGTCTCGGGGTCTGTCTCAAGCCGTCTACCCCTCTTTCAAATGAGGATATTTTCGGAACTGACAGGAGCCGATGGACGAAAAACATTTCACTGGACCTATTGTCATATGAATCGCGAAAAACGGATCTAAGATTATACATATTCGGTCAACGGACTAACTATTAAGTTGACTTTCTTAATCGGACCTTCAATCAATTTTCCCTTCTTTTTTCTTGTGGTCCCCCACTTTGTTTGGTCATGTGTGGTAGTTACTCTTTTTTGTAATCACATCCCTCCAAACATGATAATTTTATGTCATGAGTTGGTTCACTTTTTATTTTAATACAATTTTTTGTCATGAAAGTGTACAAAAAATTATCATGCAACCAAATACCCCATAAATATGTTTATCACAGAGTCTTGTCTTATATAGACATGTTTTTGTTCTAAAAGATGATAACTTCATTATAGCAAACCATAGCATACGTGTGCAAATCAATGCACTTGGCTGAGTCTCAAAGCATGTGGCAAGAGATGATCATTGTCATCAGTGCGACCAAATATACCACATATTATGGTAGATCAATATGCATTAATTATGGACTGGAGCCTTGTAACATGGTCAATATAAGAGACATTTATCATGCCTCCCCCGGTTGGAAGGTCGTGGGTTTGACCAGCACCGTGCTTTATTCCCCGGTATCTACCGAGTTGGACATGAAAAACCCGGCTGTTGTTCGGTTGCACAATAATTTTTTATTCATTTTCATGATAAAAAATTGTATTAAAATAAAATATCAGTTAACTAATAACATAAAATTATCATGTTCGACATAATAGTGTGCACCGTGTACGACCAAACAAAGTGGAGGATCACAAGATAAAATAAAAGGTGAGTCCCTCGTTTTTTTGTCTAGGAAGAAAGTTTCTTTCCAAACATAAAATTGTAATGATCGACAAACACTTCATTTAACATGTTTTGTTATAAAAACATAAAATTGCAAAAAAAAAACTCGATTAATCATGCAACTGAATACCTTGTAAG
This sequence comes from Cryptocoryne crispatula var. balansae, assembly GCA_036172225.1. Taxonomy (NCBI): domain Eukaryota; kingdom Viridiplantae; phylum Streptophyta; class Magnoliopsida; order Alismatales; family Araceae; genus Cryptocoryne; species Cryptocoryne crispatula. The sequence continues at coordinate 7,085,297 of CM069929.1, read as the reverse complement.
AGATATTCATTAGTGTTGCAACAAAAGATGATATGTATCTCAACAATTAAGTATATTTATTTATCAAGTCCTGATGCCTTGTTTTGTTAGAATGTAAAAAATGATATTGCATTAATTTTAATATTGATGTTTTAATAGGCTAGAGTATCAATATCAAAATTAATATAAATTATCACCTGTATTAAAAGTAATGTCTTCTTTTTGCTTCAAATTTCAAATTTGGTATTAATGTTCAAACAATTTGTGACGATTCATGTCAATATCAATTTAAATTAAAACCTACCAAAATTGCACACCCAATAGCATGATGTTTTAAATTAGGGTTAATTAAAGCTTGCTAAAACATGTGCATATTCTATGAACAATAAGTTTCTGCCAAAATTAGAAGTGTTGTGCTTCTAAATTAAGTTTACCAAAATCATGTAGATTCAGAGGACAAAAAAATGTTGTCAAGTGAAAGCATCCTAGGCTCCATAGCACTTTCTTAAAAACTTGTCCAAATTCATTGATTGGATGACAAATATCAATTCTTACTTGGTTTTTGTGGATGAATTGTCAAATATTATCTAAAGCACGAGTTTTATGTTCCGTAATTAGTCAATTTAACGTGTCTACGTGAACAATCTCTAAGATCCACAAACTCTTTGTGACATTATTATTAGGTGAATGTGTTTCTTTTGCCTTGATACAATTAACACAGTTCTCAAAGTTGGTAAAAGTAAGATAAGGAAATCATTTTTCTCTCACTAATCTTTAAAGTTTCTAAAAGAGATATATCATGATCTCCTATATCACAGCATATACTGACTTTTCATTTACTCTAACACACTTATTTCTTATTAAAACTAAAATAGGCTTGGCACCGTGGAACTCTTCTACTATAAGAGAGACTCAATTAGAAAAAATAGAAAGATTATTGGTACCAACAACAAATGAATCTTTGATTAAATTAAAGAAAGAGTTTCCAAAGTTGAACGGGAACCTTTACAATCAAGTTTTAATACCAACAACAAATTTTCAATGATTAATAGTATGTAAAAGATATCTTCTAAATCTAGAACATAGTCACTAAATATAAACTAGGTGTTCTTATAGCCTTTATTTGCCAGCATGTCATATTCATCAAGAAATTTGACTGCTCACCCTTATTGATTAACCTTTGGAACATAAATCCCTATATAGATGTGACACTATGCACACTAGATTTAGAGTTATTCTACCAGAAATCTAGAGAAGCATAAACAAGATGAGACTCACGACATACATGATGAGAGATAATAGCTTTCTTCTCAAGCCATTGCTTAAATTTATGACACCCTTTTTAATGTGTCGAATTTTCTGGTAGAAGTAGTATTTATCATTCTTATCTTTTCTGTTCTTATACATCTTCTTCTTGCCCTTTCATTTGGGCACCCTTTCCATTCACTAAATGTCTACTTTTTTCACAAGAGGCAACCTTGACTACTTGATTCCTCTCTCCTCTATGATCTCTTATTTCACATATGATCGTCAACTCATTTACGAACTATTTGGCATGATGTTATAGGATATCTTAAACATTTCATAATCACTAGGCAAAGAGTTAAGAATGAAGTGGACTAGCAAAATAAGAAAATGCCAAAAATAGTAACTTTCATGGTATTAAGCTAAGTTTAAATATATGTCAGAATCATGATATAATCTTTAACACTTCCACTATCAATGAATTTCATCGAGAATATCTTGACATTTAGGGTCCATTTGGTTTCATGTAAAACCAAAACTATAGAAAATGTCTTTCACCGATAACTATTTCCATGGAAATCGAAAACAACGTTAGCTATTTGGTTGTCCGTAGTTACTTTTCATTTAGTTTTCCGTAGTTATTTTTTTACAAATTTTTATTAAATACTTCAGGTAGAACATAATACCATTAGACATTTTTATCAATATTTATATAATTAAATAAATTAAGTAAATTATTTTACATGAAGTTATTTTTAATAAAATTTAAAATATAGTTTATCATTTAGATATCAGTCAAATACCTTTCAGAAAAATAACATACATCAGTTTTTTATTTTAAATTCATTTTTAAATTATTTTTAGTCAATCAAATATTTTTAAATCATATTTTTAATTTCATGTAAAATTTTACCATAGTATAGTCATTTATTTACCTGAATATTTAAAAATAATTATTGATATCAAGTTTATATTTTAAAATTAATTATATGATATAATATTTTAAAAATTAAAATTTTTATAGAAATTGTTTTACTCATTATTTATATTTTATAAAATTACAATGGAAAATAAATAAAATATGTACTACGTAATGGTTTAACACAAAAGGTTCTTGTAATTATCATGTAAAATAATTTAATTAAAAAATAGTTCAAACACTTGCTAACTCTAAATTTTTATTAATAAATTTATTAAGTGAGTAATTAGTATAATAAAATAGTTTTTTAATAAAATTATTTTATTTTTTAAACACATGAGAATAAAAAAAATTCTTACTTACGGATACATACCTTTAAAAAGTTAACGCTTTGAACTTAGTAATATCTTATTTAATAATATACATTTTTAAAAAGTTACACCGTGGAAAACGGCATCCGTTCCATTCAAGCGGATGCCAAAATCCCCATCGTTGTGTATTGTTGGGTATTTTGTTTTACCTGATCTAATTTTTACAGACAACCAAATACGTTTTTTTAAGACATTTTCCTGAAAACCAACGCATGTAACAGATTTTCCATGTAAACAAACGGACCCTTAGTGTGTTGGCATTTGCCTTATGAAAACTTACATACTACTCTTCAATTGCCTTAAGAAATTCACTAGTACTACTTTGTGAAGGGATATATCCATTTACGTGTCCACAAAAGAATAAAAGACACAAACGATTGTATATCTCCCACTTCTTAAGTTGAGTCTTTTCAGTATGTGTACTCTTTGAAGTAATTGGAGCAGGCTTAACCTTACTAAGGTCAAGTCTAAGTCCATGCACCATAATGCAAACAATATCATTTATTTCCATACGATAAAGTTCATCCCATTAATACAAGACAAACCCATGAAATGTGCACAAGGTGGAAAAAATTTGCAATAAATTAAATATGCTTGCGTAGGATAAAACAACTTAATCATATACAAGGCATCATACTAAAAAGCACAAAGTAATTATGATAATTTAAAAGAATTAGTATCAATTAGTTTGGTTTCAAAAAGTACAACATGGCCGAAAGAAAATCGAGGGCAAGGGTTAGAGTACTCCCATAAAATTACCCCTCTAGAAATGTGCCTAGCGCTAGGTAGAATGGGGACCTCAAAGGCGTGTGATCTCGGTAACATTGCAATTGAAATCTACAAGTGTTTAAATGAATGAAAAGTGGAGTGGCTAACTCTTATATTTACTAAAATAGCTATCTATAGAAGGATGTCAAATGAATGAAGAAGGAGCATTATCATCCCACTATTCAAGAGGAAAGGAGATGTACAAGATTGTGGGAACTATAAAAAAATCAAACTCATGTGCTAGACTATGAGGCTATGGGAGAAGGTTTTGGAAAGAAGACTTTGGGAGTGTACTAAGGTCTTAAGAAACAAATTTGGTTTCATGTCAAGTAGATCAACTAAAGAGGCCGTCTTTTTAGCTAGATCTTTAAGAAAAAAGTACAAAGACTTTAAAAGAGATATTTATATGATTTTTCTTGATTTAAAAAAAGCATATGATCAAGTCCCAAGAGAGGTTATTTGGTGGGTGTTAGAAAAGAAAATGGTGCCATGTGAGCTTATTAACATCATCAAAGACATGTACGAGGATGTGATCACACAGATTTCTTCTCCAGGAGGGGAGTCATGAGCATTTCTGGTGTCAGTCGGGCTTCATCAAGGGTCCATGCTCAGCCTGTATCTTTTTGTTCTAGTCATGAATGAAATAATGAAGAATACCTTAGTGTATGATGTTTGACATGAAACTTGAATGATGAAAAACCAAGTTAGAAGTTAAGGGGTTCAAAATTAGCAGGATTAATATGGAGTATATGCACTTCAACTTTAGCGAAAGCCTAGGAGTTGAAGATGCTGAAGTAACCTTGGATGGAAAGGTTCCCGCACTAAGGATTCAATTTAAATACCTATGTTCAATCTTACATGGATGGGGAATGTGACGAACATGCCAACCATAAGATTAAAGTGGGATGGCTGAAATGGAGACATATAATATAATTTCTATGTCATCGTAAAAATCTTCCTACAATTGAAAGGTAAATTTTATCATACAACCATAAAAATCACCATGCTCTACGATAGTGAGTATTAGACAACTAAGAAGAACCATATTGTCAAATTGAGTATAACTGAAATGCAAATGCTACGGTGGCCACATACGGGTGAACAAAATTCGAAATGGCTACATTAGGGACAAAGTGAGAGTTGCGAGAATCAAGAATGTAGTAGAGGGGGGAAGACTTCATTAGTTTGAGTATATTAGGAGATGTCCTCTTGAGACACTAGTTAGACAAGTCGAGACCTTGTGATCGTCGATGCAAAAGAAGTGAAGATGTAGACCTAAGTGAACTTAGGATAGGCAAAACCAATACAACTTAGATGAGCTAGGCATACAGGAAGAGCTAATGGAGGATCATATAGAATGGAAAAGACAAATCCATATAGTTGACCCCAATTATTTGGAACTAAAGTTTTGAGTTTGAGTCCAATGTATCATTGAAATTTTTTATTTGAGAAGTAATTACAACATGTTAAAAGATTAACTCTTTAGTTAAATTTAAGTGATAAAACTATATCTATATTCACGTCGATATCAAAAATATATATATCTTTGGGTATCAAACTCCAAAGAGTCATCACAATTAAATACTATTCTTATTTTTATACAAGGATATTTTAGTATTCTTCGTGTATAAGATCACTTCAGTGATATACTTACACACGTCAAATATTAAATCTTCTCCACACTAAATAAGAATAATATTTCAACTAAATATTCACGCGATGTTATTTTAAACTAAGTAGTAAAATTTATTATTCCTTAACAATTTAAAATAAAAATTTAGTACTAAACCAACAATAACACCAAATAATCAGTGTATGTTAGTAAAGGACATATCCACAATATTACTATAATTAAAAGAAATACTCATGCATAGAAGAAAATCTTGAGAGGTCATTGCATCTGCAATATCTCTAATAAAATTCACAATAATTAAATGTCTAAATTTAATATATAAATCCATTGAAAATAATTAAAAATTAAAAATTAAAAATTATTTTATATATCCAATTTTGCTATATTATTAAAAAAGTTATGTACGTAATCTAAAGGTTGTTAAATAGACCGAGTATCTGGCATTAGAATGGACACTATAGCGACCCTTAGACCAAATTAAAAAAAAAATAAGGACATAAAGTTGATTATAACATAGTTGATTTAAAGGATACAAAATTAATAAGAATATTTCAAAGCAAGTAGTTTAATGTACATGTAGAGGATACATCTTAAAATAGCTTTGGATCAAGTTATTGAGAAGATTCAAATACCCATTGACAAGAGTTTAAAAATAGTTTAACTTAAAAACTATGACTTTGAATCAACTGGAAACTTCAGATATCCAAATATTAAACTATATCCAAATTTCTTAAGGTATTATTTGGTACGGGGATAATTAGGGGATAAACTTGGGTTATCCTCAAAATTTTTGGGATAACCCAAGTTTATCTCCAAAATTTTATGGTACCAAACATGCCCTAAAGGTCGACAAGTTGAACGAGAATTGGATCCAATATCTAAATGGATTATGACTTAACAACGGCAAACATGTAAATATAACTATCTTCAACCTTCCTTGCCCTCTTAAGAAACCCTAGCCGCACCCTCCAAGGGGCAACAATGGTGAGGCCACTGAGGCATTTTTCAAATAATCAAAGATATCTCAACTCTCAGCTCTGTTATTTTGTGGTAGTCGTGAGAGTGTTTGGCGGTACAATGAATTTGAGTTTTTGTTATGTTTTCCATCAAAACTTACTTTAAAAAGTGTTCGGCAATCATTAAAATGTTGTGCTCTTAAAAATATTTTATTCTCTTCTATTTTATCTCATGATCCCCCCCCCACACCCCTTATCATCATACATAGTTTGTATTCTGTTTTTTTCTCTCTGACACATTTTCTTAAACGTGACAATTTATGTCGTTGGCCGGACTACATTTTAAAAATATTTTTTATCGTGGAAATGCATAAAAGTTTTGTGTGCAGCCAAACACCCAATAATCTCAAGTCTTGAAAATTCTGATAATCGAGTTATAATTTTTGGTTTTCATATCTAATCTCATTACTTTGGGGTGTTTGGTTGCATGATAATGGAGCTTTTTATTTTAATTTTTAAAAATTATAAGGAAACTTGTTAAAAGAGGTGTTTGGCAACCATGACAAATTTATATTTTAAAAGTGATTTTCTTCTTGAACAAAAAAAGAAAGTCTCACCTCTTTCTTTTTTCTTGTGGTCCCCCACTTTGTTTGGTCATGGATGGTTGTTACTTTTTCTTGTTATCACATCCCTCCAAACATGATAATTTTATGTCATGAGTTGGTTCACTTTTTATTTTAATATAATTTTTTATCACGAAAGTGTACAAAAAATTATCATGCAACCAAACACCCCATTAGAATATAACTGAATTCTGTGTGTGTGTGTATATATATACATACAATGTAAATTTTATTACAATTCAAGATTAAACAAAATAATTACTTTTTAACACCATATGAGAGAGATTATATAAATAAACTGGAGAGGTTAGTCTTTTGAGTTAGGTCAAAACAAACGCCTTCCTAGTGCTGCAAACTAACAATTTAATAGCAACTGATCTTAGTTAAATATCATTATATATATATATATATTTCCAGTAATTATTACTTTATGGTTGCCGATGCTTGACTTGTTCCATTGAAATATTAATCAATTATAGGGTGTTTGGTTGCATGATAATTTTTTGTATATTTTTATGATAAAAAATTATATTAAAATAAAAAGTGAACTAACTCAAGACATAAAATTATCATGTTTGGAGGGATGTGATAACAAGAAACAGTAACTACCATACATGATCAAACAAAGTGGGGGATCACAAGGAGAAACAAAAATGTGAGACCCACTTTTTTGTTTAAGAAGAAAATCACTTTCAAAATATAAAATTATCATGATTGTCAAAAACCTCTTTTAACAAATTTTCTTACAATTTTAAAAAATTAAAATTAAAATCTCTATTATCATGTAACTAAACACCTTATTAACTTTTAGATCACAATTTTTATATGATATAACAGTATGTTAAAAAAGCTAAATTTATGCGAAATAATTTTATTTCGACGGGTTAGTTTGGGTTTTAGTTGTTTTATAGGGTGTTTGGTTAAGTTTTTTCCCTCTTTTTAATCTAAATTTTAAAAATAAAAAGATAAGGTGTTTGGTTGTAATTTTTAACTATTGTCTCATTTTAAATAGTGAGATACTCCATGTACATAATCTATTTTAAAATAGAAATAAGGTAGATCTTGTTTTATTTTTGAGATATACGCGGAGGGGAGGCGAGACATGCGTACGTCCCGGGGGGGAGGCTTCGCGAAGCCGCAAGTCCTCCCTGCGGAGAGAGCTCGGGGGAGTTTCGCGGAGCCGCAAGTCATAACCAAATATTACTGTCTAATTTTTAAAAATTATGATAATTTTGCCCAACACAAAATAATTAGACGGTTTTGATTTTAAAAATAAAATTGAGTAGTCAAATAATCTTGATTTCAAAAACAAGGTTGTCTTAAAATTAAAAGTGCTACCAAACACCCTATTAGACGGTTTAATATATTTGACTGGTCCTACTTGCTAATTTGTATTGTTATAATAATTATTGTCAAACTCGATCACACAAGAAAGAGTTTTTTTTTTTTGAAGTGCTCAAAAAAGGAAGAGTTGCCATGGGCCTTCTCTGAAGACCTTTTTCATGACACCAAATTTTAAGTAAACAGAAAACATCATACATTTTTTGGCGAACATAGATGAATTTCTCGGAAAAAAAATTATGTATTTAATTATACGATAAAATTAATATAAATTAAAATCACAATTTTGAGCTGTTAATAAAAGAGATGGACATCACTTCAGACACTTCTTCCTGGACACAAAAGTCCCTGCATTTTGAGGGATTTTCGACCGGTCTGTATATTATATCTTCATGGATCATTATTTTAAAAGTAATCAAATAAGAAACAAGTTTTTAGAAAAAAAAGATTGCATGATATATGTAACTTCTTGCACATACAAAAAAAATGAATTTAACTGAGAAATGTCTTCACCAAAAAACGGCATACATATTTTGGCGAACATAGACGAATTTCTCAAAAAGAAATATGTATTTAAGTATACGATAAAATTAATATAAATTAAAATCACAATTTTGAGCTGTTAATAAAAAAGATGGACGTCACTTCAGACACTTCTTCCTGGACACAAAATTCGCTGCATTTTAAGGGATTTTCCACCGGTCTGTATATTATAATTTCATAGATCATTATTTTAAAAGAAACGACATAATAAACAAGTTTTTTTGAAAAAAAATGCATGATATATGTAACTTCTTTCGCATACAAAAAAATGAATTTAACTGAAAAATGTCTCCGCCGGCTTTCGAACTCTCAACCCTACCAATCATTTTCTTAATGAGGAGAATTACTCTTAACTACCGGCCGCAACGATAACGACGGTTGCGGCACGTTTCCTACGTTGAAAACGTCGGAAATCGCCTTATTTTAACGTTTAACGTATGTGTCCCTGTGGTTATCTGGAATTTCAGTCTTACTCTCAAAAGATACTCAATAACGTGTATGCCCTCGTGGCGCAATTCAATTTCCGATCTACCCGTGGTAGGGGTGTAAACGGAATCCGATATTCTGATATTCCGATTCGATTTCAATAGAAATTAACTGGTTTGGAACTTGTTTTTGTATCCTATAAGTTCTCAGAATCGGAATCGGATATTTCGGTAGTTTATCGGAATCGGAATCGGAATTAGTTGGTTCCATTTCCGTTAATCCGATTTCGATAAAAAAATAATTATATATAAATAAAGTTAAATAAAACAAAGTTAAATAAATTATAATATATAATATATAAATTGATAAAATAATAAAAATAAAATTTTAAGAAGATTATATTAAAATTTATTAATTATATGTAAATTATTGACTCACTTTTGAATAAAAATTAATATTTAATAAGTATTTCGGATTTTGTCGGATTTGGTTCCGATTTCGATAACGGAATCGAAATCGGATCGAAATCGGAACATAGTGATTCCGAAATTATCGAAATCAGAATCGGAATCTCTTAACTTTTATCGGAATCGGATTCTGGTGAATCCGCTACCGAATCCGACCTGTTTACGGCCGACTTATAAGCCACGTGGGTACCTTTTAGGAGTTTCTATTGCTCCTAAAAATCTAATACGACGTTGTTGGGTATCTTTTGAGAATTACACTTTTACTCGTTTAAGATGCTGATTAACGTGTATGCCCCTCGTAACTGCATTATCGTATATATTTTATATTTATTTTATCTAATATGTTTACTTGGAGCTAAAAAAATGTGCCATATATGAACATGGTATTATATATTGCGACGAAAAGCATGTTGAGAAGTAAGCAGACGTCTTTAATTAAATTAAACATTTTTTCACAAAAGATGATGTTACAGTTAAAACGGTTGAGGGACTTTAAAACTTTTCGTCAATATTAGGTTTTATCAAATCTAAGTTGTCAATGAGTTACGAATCCGATAATAAGATTATCCGTATTCTTATCCTACAAGTAAAATGTGTATTCACGTATTGCTCGTTAATTATCGAGAATAGGTATATTTGTGAATCGCATTGTAGTATCCACTTAAAAATGATTGGTCGATTAACGAATAGTTAAAAGATTCATAAAATTATAAAGTAGTTCAATAGATAAATTCTATTTTCAAACGAAAAAAAATTCAAATTCTGTAAAGAACACGAGAGAGAGAGTGTGAAATCAACGGAGAAATTGTGAAAACACATCTAACATGTGAGAAAGCTTGACTACGCACGCGTGATGGTGTCTGCTCCTATATTATGCTGCCATTGACTATTTGATAGACCACGCGATCCATAAGTTCTTCCATTATGATGGATTTCACGTGATGTCAAACTCAATGGTAGCATGACAAGAAAAGGGAAGGAATTGTTGTCGTCGAACATTAAGGTCAGATTTGTTCATTGTTGATATCAGAGGAGGATAAACAAAAGAATTAGAAATGATAAAATTTTGATGATGAGACAGACATATAAATATTTTAGAATGTGAGATGTCAGATTATATATTACTTAACTAATATACAAAATAATTTTTAGATTCGATTCATGATGTATCTATATTTGTTAAGATGAAAAATAATCAATCAATAAATAAAGATAATTTATTTAAAAAATTAAAATTATTTTTTAACAAATCGAATAACGAGATAATCGGTATTTATTGACATCCTTAATCGAATTTAGTTTCAAAAGTAATTTGATAGTTGTAACTAATATTCTATGTAAACGAACTCTTCAACTATCTTGGATGTAGAATTAAATCTCTCAGGTCAAGAGACTTTAAAATAATTAAAGAAAAACCCTAGTTAGCACTCGTCAACCATTACGGTGGTTCATGTCTTCCGGCGGCGATGTTCCTCTTCTATTCTCTTCCTCCTCCCGCACAAAGCTCCAAGCTGTCGACCGGATATAATACCCGAAGGAGCAGGCAGGCCGTCCCCACTCTTTGCCCTCCCCCGCGAAGCACTCGTCCTCCATTACTGCAGGGGGGGACCGTCTCGGTGCTCGGGGAGGCCTCCCTGGATGACCGAGAATGGTGCCGGGAGCTCCAGCGGATCGGACCGCGGAGCTGAGCTGACGGCGGCGGCGGCGGCGGCGGCGGCTAGGGTTTCCGGGAGACTGCGGGAGGAGAGGTGAGGGGCGGGGGCGGAAATGGGGGTTCTGGGGGAGGGGTCTTGGTGCTTTTGCTCCGGAGGAGGGCGGTCGGAGCGGGTGAAGGCCGGCATCTTCTCGGGGAAAGGCCACGCAATGGCGTGGCTGCCCGGCGGAGGCACCGGCTTCCTCATCCACCGTGGCCTCCTGCTCACCACTCACGTCTGCCTTCCGTCGGTGGCGGCTGCCGAGGACGCTGAGATCCGGATCCACCAGGGCCGAGTCTCTGCTCGCCTCGTTCCGCACAGGTCTGTCCGTTGATTGCGGTCTTCAGCCTTCTGTCGGGCCGAAGTTGATGCACGAGTTTGTCCGATGTCTCGGTTGTTTTTTTTTTTAGATTTCCGTGATGCTTCTCGAGTGGCTTGATTTTGCATGGTGTCCCCTATTTTCAAGTCCTTAGATTCTTAGCTGCTGCGTGCAATGTTCGAGCAATGCAGGCTTGGTAATGGTGAATTGGGCGTTCTAAGAATTACATTTTACGGCTATTTCTCAGCGCCAACTGAGATTTTTGTCCAAAAAGGCACTAGCTTATGGTGTCTCAATGACCCTGTCGATGATATTGATATGCCCATTGCAGACGCCAGGTTGCTCTTTGACTACTATTTTTATTTTGCTGGGAACAAGGAAGATTTTGTTTGTGCTCGTCCATGGACTTCTCATGTTCGATGGGAAAACTACAGTGCCTAAAACGGTGGCTTGGTTCTCTTTTAACGTTGCGAGGAGAGGATGCAGTTTTATTGTGAAGTGAATATTTAACTCACCAAAATTTGCTGTTTGAATTGCCTTATAGTGCGCTGCCATGGCACAATCTTGACTTGAGTGGCACTTTGTGTGGATGATCTCTTTCCATTCTTTAGTGTGTGCGTTCTATATGCTTGTCATTTTGTTTTTATGGAATTCATAGCACCAGAACAGTTATAAGAGAATAAAATATTTCCAAACTCATCTTCTGTCGACAACCTTTGTACGTTGTGTTTTCATATTACTTGGCGAATTTAGGTTCGAGCTGTCACTTTTTCGAGATATATTCAATTCCTGACGTTTTGTCTTCAGACTAGGTGAACAATGAACTGGTCATTAGGAGAAGCTTGAAAGTAATCTATGTAGTCAAAAGGTGTAAAACCCAATTTTGGCACCTTTATATACTTATTTTATTTCTTTTGGCACGCTAATAGGATGTCACCTGGGAAGAAAAAGGCCTGAATTACTTCATTGTTGTGACACTTAACATTTTTCTTTTTTTTTGTAGCTTGGAGATTGTTGACCTCATCTCTCTTGGTTCCAAAGGGAATGGGAACATATTTTATGTATTTTATTGCTATCTGTTTAGTCCAATGGAATCATCCTGTTGCCCCCTCATAAATTCTATCACTATGTTATATGGCAGACACTATCTATTTAAACAAACTGTATTCTGGTCTACTATAGTCCATGGAGCCACAACTTGTAAGAATTCATTCTTCTATGCTTCAATCAACAGTTGGCATTTGATTGATCGAGGATCTAAGATCCAAATTCTTGCTCCAGTTATCTAGTGGTACTACTATTTCTGGTTCTGTGATCCGTAATATTTAATAATCTTTACAAGAAATGTGATTATCCGACAATGACATGGTGCCGTTACCCAACAATTTGGATTATGTCTACGCTCTAGATTATCCTTCTTAGCTCACAATGCTTATAAAATGCAACATAGCACTGGCCGAAGAGGGGAGCCAGAATGGTTTTATGGAAAAGAACTATCTCCATGAATCGAGCATTTAGGAAACTTTAATTGAAGCTTTATATCAACAACATCAAAGTTAAAAGCTATGGTATTTGAGGCGCTTGCCTCAGGCGCCTAGGCGTTGAGGCAAGGCGAGGCAAAACCGCTTGTAACTTAAATTCTTCTTTCCCACCCCGAAACCCCCAATGCCCAGTCTTCCACCCCGAGGTTTTGATATCTTGATGCATTGTAGGTCCTACAAGTGAGTTATTTATTTTTTTATGTTATTCTTCAAAAGTTTCAATGTTATATATATATGTTTGTTGAGAAGTCCTTCAATAAAAAAAAATCTTGCCTCGAGCGTCTAAGATGCCCATCTCAAGCGCCTGAGGCGAGACGAGGCCCCCCTCGCCTCAAGACACCTCTCACCTCTTACTAAGGTTAAAAGTCACATAGTTTTGTTGTTTTCCTTTCTGTTCGGCAACTTGGAAGGTTTGTCCTAGGCCTCTTCGTTTCACATGATCTTTCTACGTCATCATCGGAAACTAGCTATTATTGTCAATTATTAATTTGTCATTGTTTCTAACACTATTTTTAAGGTGTCGCCTAGGTCACAAGGCCCCTTACCTATCAAAGCAAGGCCCCCCATTATTTTGTCTAATTTAGTATTAGTTAACACTAATGAAGTATCAATACCACGCAACTAAGTGGTTTTGATTAAGTATTAAATTAAACATAGCTATTTCCAATAGTTAATTTTATTACAAATATATTTTTTGATAGAATAATAGTCAGAATTAAGTAATTTAATGGATTTTACAAGCAGTTAATACTAATTAAATATTAAATTTAACTTAATTGAGTAGTTCTTATTGAGTATTTATGTTATTTACTTCATTTAACTATGCATGTGTATGTTATTAATTGATTTACATATTGACATATCTATTTATTACTTTTTATGTATTATTTGTCACTCATTTTTTTAATCTATCAATTTTACTTAAAAAAGGGCATCGCCTAATGTTTCACCTACTCTCCTAAGTGACAGGGCGGTATTATATTGTCTTGGTCACTTTGAAAACAATGACTTACAATTAATTATTTGAAGAATTATGTGACGGAAGTCTAACATTGTTTGCAGATAATCTATAAGTATTGTCATTTCCTTGAGGTGGTGACTTTTATCGTTTACAATGTTTTTCTCTTTAATAAATATCAAAATGGTTAAAATTTGACATCATCTTTTTTGTGTAACATATATTGCCATACTTGCCAATACGGGAAATGAATATAAGAAGCTAAATTTGATACTAAACTGAAAATTGAGTCTTCAACTCTAAAAATGTGAAAACCTTGTCTATGGAGAAACAAAGAATACAAGAAACAAAGTGAAAAAATGAAGGGATTGGAGAGTTTTGCACTTCTGCTGCAACTGTGGTTTACAACCACATATTGATACAATTAGTAAGTTTTAGATCTTCGTACTGCTGGTTATCACATTTATTTGTGTCCTTTTGATTTACATTAACAATTGCATGTTGGTTAATGTATGGAACATCAATGCCAATAACATCTTGAATACGGTCATTTAAGGGGGATGATAATAGGGTCTTTTTTGGTAATATTAATTTTAATGCTTATATATAAATCTATCTCATGATAGTATTAGAAGCAATATAGCTTCATGCATGTATTGAGATTACTACAGTCCCCCTCCTCACCAACTGATAATGTGCCTTTTTTTACTGGCACCCTCAGATTTGTTTTTTCAAGCTGCTTCCATACAGTGTTGCCTGCAGCTCCTTTTTCCTGAATTTTAGGCTGTGTTGATTTGAGGAATCTCATGGCTACAACCTACCAAATCTCTTGACTGCTTCCTCATTATGGAGTTGTATCATGTTCTCATCCTCTGGCTCTGCCGCAATGCTGCACTGAACAACTGTATTCTGTTCTACAACAGCTTGCATCGCAAGTCTGCCTGCTTTAATGCCATTAAACTAGGGGGAACAAGCAAGCATACTAGTGATTAGATAGGCTGATCACATGTTGCCATGCAGAATATGATTGAGGGCATCACCTGTAACACGGTCTTTGATTCCGTTAAAGCCCCTTTAGCAGCTGTGTTTCAATAGTTTCATGCATCATTAATTTTTCCTTAATTGACTTGCTTCCTTGTGTTTGCTTTTTTTGTGTTGTCAAGCAAAACAAATTTTCAGCCAAATCTGAGTATGGAGGTGGTGATCATGTGTGTAGATCTTGCAGCAATTAGTGTGAAAGAAGGGTCATACACAATGTTAAGCCTATAATTTTCAGTTTTAAAGATATTGGGCAAAATATAATTAGTTATTTATGAGTTCTTTTGGCCGTTTAGATGTTGAGTTAATGATACATTTTATCACTGTTTTTCTATTTTAATTAGAAAGTAGGGTTCAATTGACTTATGTCATATAGCTCAATCATTACTAACAGAAAAACTGATACACCATAGATCAATTTCAATGAAAGTTAAGTATAAAAATATAAAATGAAATAAAATTATTAAATATTTTATTAATTCATTAAATTAAACATTAAATAAAATAAAAAATTAAATATGTTAAACATAATATCAAATATAGTAAAGATAACATAATTAAATATAAATATACATATAATAAATAATATAATAGTATATAATATTAAATACTTTTTTGATTATGCTACCACCAGACACCTATTAAGTTTAATGCTATTACTTTTGCAGTTTTACTCTGCTAAGGATATCAATAGAAAAAAAATATTAGACTGCTTGTCCAGCAGGTGGTAAAAAAGTACCAACTACCGACCATCCATCAGGGAGCACTTTTCGCATTGAGGTAGTTTTATGCTAAAGTCAGCTTTCCGAAAATAATTGTTAATTGCCTGGGATATCCATTGCTGCATTCAAAATGTGGTTTATTAACCGTAGAAATGTGAAATCAGCTACATTTGTTTGCCATCATTTCATCAATTTCCAGTCATTCAAATAAGCAGCTGACAAGGAAACTTACTGGAAACAATTCATTGCTCTAGCATGATACCATAAAAGACTTGTGATCTGGGCAGCATTATGCTGAGAAACGAATGATTCGAACACGTTGATATTGAACAGGTTAAGATCTCAGCAATTGTTTGTTCTGAATCATATGTCAAGGAGGAATGACTTGGGAAATGGAAATTCTCGAGCTTGAACTGTTTTGCAAAGGGAATTCTGTGTTACCTTCGACTCTCTTATTTTTTGGCAGACCCGTTCTTTGAGATAACCAAGTGGCCAGTCACTCTGAGTGGTTCATCCAAGTTTTTCCATTATTTTGTTCTTGCTTTTCCTCATGTTACCTTATTGTTATCAGAATTTGCAGGTATTATACCAGTATTCACAACTTATGTTGAGTTCATGCATGTTGGAATTGCCAAAACAAGTTCATGCATGTTGATATGAGGAGGTGCAGTTTCTGATTTATTTAAGCTCTTAATCTAGTTGAACCGTTGAGATAAGAAGCATTGCAAAGTCTGACATTTCTCCCGAAAATGATACACTGGATACTCGAGGATGTTGAAAGTATTATTGTTTGTGGAACTAGAAACATATTTGGATGAATGGAACGATAGAATTTGGGACATGGGAGATGATGAAAGAACATATTTAGATGAATGGAAAGATAAAATCTGGAACATGGGAAATGATGAAGGAGGCTTTCTCAGGAATCTGAGTTCAGAACATCTGATTTTCCTTTGCTGCTCTGATGACCAAACGTTTCCTGTGAAGCTTCTTTAATCCTACATTATGGATTATTATGTTCAAAGCTTTCATTGGATAAATCTAGATCACCGGAAACGTTTTGGTTTTCAGAAATAATATACAAGTGCATAGTTAATAGACTAAATAACATGAATACCTAATTAGAACTATTTAATTAAGTTAATGTTAATATTTAATTAGTATTAACCATTTAGTAAATATCCATGGAATTACTTAATCCTAATTATAATTTTGTCAGAATATCTATTTTTGTAGTCAAATTAATTATTAGAAAATTTGGGGCTTAATGGTCGCCCAGGTGCCCCCTCACCTTGTCAGGTGAGGAGTGCCTTGTCACCTAGGCAACAATAATCATTAACATGTAACATTGTATATCTTCTAGTGTGTTGTGTTTTCTGATAGATCGCTTAGTGTCCATAGTACTCTTAGTCTTGACTATGTAGGCTATATTTTACTTCTGGCAGAATACTCTTTTGATGATGCTATTTTTTGTTATTTTACACGACCACTGCACATAACCTATAGGTGTTTATACAATTTTATATGTAAGTTGGGCTTCTGTATGTTTATGTCATCAAAAACAGTGGAGATGTCAGCTTCGAGGATGAGATGAGGCAGCCCCTCACTGTCTCGTCTCTAGGCCAAATCACCTGAGCATTTACTGCAGCGGTATTCGTAGGCATTGAAGGCTCCTTCGGTGCCTCTTAGGCTGTCTGGGAGGTTGTCAGTGGTCCCGAGAGGCTGGAAAAACTTCGTCACAGGCCATCGGAACTGGAAAAGCCGCATCACTCCATGCAGTCTCTATGGCAGTTTAGTTGGGTGCGGAAGTTGGTCCATCATGGGTCTGTATGCCGAATCCCAACCCACTAAGCCGGTGTGGAGCATTGCAGCCTTTAACAGTTCCTCCAGCTGTAATGGCCTTCAGTGGCACACTTGTTCCTTTCTCAGTCCTTCCTCCAAATATAAAACAAGGATTTATAAAAAAAAGTATACCCCTAGCACCTAATTGTTCGTCTGAGGCATCCAAGGCTTATTTTGGTTGCCCCTCACCTTTGACATTGTAGGTGTTTGTACAGGTTTTGATTACTTTGCGTATCAGCCAAGAAAGAGTTGATTATGGATAATGTGTTGGTCTGCTCCTAATCAACAGTCGACACATATTCATTGATACAGCTGATATATCTGATAAGGATCCAATATGGGTGAGATATGAACCAATACAGGAGCACAGCATATATAGACTATTTCTGATGAAAAATAAATATGAAAACTACCAAAAATAGTAAAATAATAGGAAACTTTTTGTTACCATTTTAAACAAAAATTAAAATTGATATATTTTTGTGTTATTTTATATATTATAGAGAATGAAAGGGATAGAACAATTAGTTTGGCAGGAGGTATGATGAAAAAAGGCTAAAGGGGTTATATTTAATTGTTTATAGATATTTTAATTAAAATTTAGGATCTATTAACTATTCTGCTTTTATTTTATAGAATAATTTATATTAACAAGGCTATTTTTAATATATTTTGAAGTTTCTAATAAAGAAATTTGTGAAACAGGGAGGATAACTACAAATATGAAATTTTGTAAGCTTTACTGCATGCAAGTTTTTAGCATTAGTGTTAAAATTTTTAAAATGGGTAGATTAAACTATGATAATAATCAAATTAAAAAATAAAAATTAGCCCATCTTAGTTAGCCGATCTTGATCCTGATGCCCATAGCTGCGGCATCTGCTGGTCCTGGATATCTGGCCATTTTATGATCATATTGGCCTATAGGTCAATTCAATGTCACCGAATCGGCTGATTTCTGGATTGGATCTGCATCCACCGATCCGAGCCAAACTCCCTCTCGAATTGACCAAAATCAGCTGAATTGCCAATTCGGATTGATTCCTGCAATTTGTCACCAAAATTGGCCCATAGGCAGTGGCGGCGGCTGCCTCTTCCCTGCCCTAAGATGCTGTGGTGGCCATTTCGGCCCCACAATAGGTAGATCGAACTAGAATTCGGTCTAGCCACTTATTTTATAGTTTTTTTATTTATGTTTAGGGTTTTTGAAGAATCGATCTATACCAATTCCGGATCAATTTCTTTTAAAAAATCAACTGATTCAGCATATCCGATCCAGATCGGATTGAAATCAGAGTTCACTAATCTGGGTCCTGAGTTTCACGATCCTTGGGCCAATCTCATCTGATTCAGTCCACCATGGTACCAACTTTCCATATATCTTTACATGAGACCATCATGCATCACTTTCCTATGTAACTGTATATTCTTGGACACTGATACTACATCACAAATGATATTACATCAATATTGATATTGATATTGTTACATGATGGGTTATCAACATCAAAATTGATACATATGGATACTTGTATTACATATTATGCCTTGTGCTACTCAAGTCAACTCAAGCGTTAATCCCAAATTATTTGAGATTGGCCATATGAATTCTTTTTCTCCACTCGCTTGATTTTGAGTTATTTCTTCAAAGATACAATCATTCAAATTATATTGGTTTACCCTCTACAAATTTTAAAATTGATATTGATCGCCAAACACCTCTTGATGATTTAAATTAATGACAATTTCAAATTTAATTGTGATAGAGGTGTATAATATTGTTACCAAACAGGTTATATAGTATTCACCCGAGTCAGTCAAATCACCAATGCTTTTAAAGAGGTGGGGAAATGAATGTTGGTTCTTTTCTCGATGTATATGTCATCAGTTATAATATTAGACTTGCTTTTATTTGTCTTATGGGGGGAACTTTCTCAAATTGTCAACATGTCCATCATCTTGTATGCTGTATTCACGAGGGGGCTTCTTAACATATTTATAGAAGCATGAGGTGACATAATTTCATAGTCATTCGGTATGAATGCTACATGAAGAACACAAACCAGATGACCCAACGGGGAGACCTAGGTGTAGAAGATCATAACATGAGTGATCCAGCAGATTTTAATTCCTATATTAAGTGTTCTAGTATATTTGATATATTTAGCACATTTAGTGTTTCTAATAAATGTTTTCTGAATGTATGCCCTATTTGGTTTCATTATCCGAGCAAATATCATGAACTTTAAAATTGATATTAAACATATTTGATTAGACCTATTAATTTTAAAATCAATACTATCTTTTACATTTATTTGCACCTAAAAACAAAATAAGATACGAGTTGTATTAAGTTTACCATAGAAAAATAGGAATATTCAACTTTCACAATGTTTACAATCTGGATCTCCAACTTATTTAAAGATAACAATGATTTTTCTTCTATTACAATCTGCATCACATCACTTTTAAGATCGAAATCATCCTTCAAAACTATCAATATTAAAATTAATGTGATATCAAATCTGGTACACTAACCAAACATGGTCTTGGCAAAAGCTGTTACCATATGAAAGTTTAAAGTTTTAAACCTCTGATAACCTAGTCTTCATTTTGCATTGGTATGATATATTCAAAATTATGCTGACACACTTTCTTTTAACTTGCAGATTTTTTATTACGAGCACTATCCTTGATCTGACTATAGTGGGGCTTGATATGCTTGAAACTGAATCAAGTTCTCACGCTCAGCAGCCATATCACTTGAAGACATGCTGCAGTCCAAATTTGGAGTTGGGTAGCACTGTGTACCTTTTGGGTTTCACTGACAAAAAGGAACTAACAATCGGGGAGGGAAAAGTAGTAATTGGGACTGATAACCTGATAAAGCTCTCAACTGATGGCATTACATGGTGCCCTGGTTCAGCTGGATTTGATGTTCATGGTAACCTTGCATTTATGGTTTGTGATCCAATGAAGCTTGCCTCCTCACCGGCAGCTAAATGCTCGTCCACTTCCTCATCTTCATCAAATTCAACGAAGAAAGATGTCCCAATGCTTTTCGGGATTCCCATTCCTATAATATGTGATTGGTTGTATCAACACTGGGAAGGAAGTCTTGATGAGCTCAGCAAACCCAAGTTGCCACTAATGCGGCTAATGTCAACAGGTCAGAAGAGTGACCATTCTTCTGCTTCATTTGCCATGCGCAGGGTCTTCAAGTCCAACGATTCAGAAAATGATGACATGCGGTCATCCTCACAGACAGTTTCAAGACCTCTCCAACAACTTGGGGTTTGTTCCATCAATCCAATTGCAGCCAAAGAACAGAATGCATTGACTGATGTCAGGTCCACACGTGATCAAGGAATTCCTACTCCAGAGATATATGAGACCCGTAAAATGATCTCTGGGCCACTCAGGGACCGGCACCCTGCACTGCAACTCCTAGACATCAATTTCCCTCCAAGAGCTCCTAGAACTGCTTCTCTGCTTCTACCTGAGAGGCAGTTGCTGGCTGAGCAATGCGGGGACAACGTTGATGAAGAGCCTGAATATGCAAAACCATCAAAAGAAGCAGACTCATCACAGGAAATGAGACCGACCGATCCCGTGGACTGTGCTGAACTGTTTCCGCCTCGCCCCACTCAAGAAGATTGTCACAGCGAAGTTGAATCCAGCTCTTCTCCATTAGGGGCCCCTGCTTTGCCAAATGAAGAAGGCTCCTTCAGCGAAGGGGAAACAATGTACTCAGCTGAGACGATGGAGAGTAGAAACTTCCCTAGTCCGAGACAAGAGAGGCCTCAACAGGTTGGCAGGAGTCAGAGCTGCATGAGTTACAACAGGTGGGGTGCCACTCAGAGAAGCTCAACCTCAGGCAAGACATTGTTGCAGAAGCAGCATAGCTTGACCCCTGTCAGGAAAACCCACTCCCAAACTGCAGCCGCCTCTCACAAGAGCCACGACTACCACGGTCCTACCGTCGCATCGGCCATGAAGAAGCGGAATGGTGCGGGTCCGACGAACAGATCAAGGCAAAGTGTAGCTCAGGTATCTCCAAGATGGATTTAGTGTTAACCCCAGTTTCGTCATGCAGTGGCATCCTTGTATCCACCAACTGCTGCATCTTCTCGTGTCAATGTGTATGCTCTGATCACATCTCTCTGTTCTTCGGCCAAAAATCTAAAAGATATATGAATAAACAAGTTCAACAAAAAAAAATTGTAATCCTATGGTTGGTGCGTGTATTCATATGCTCAGAATTTTTGTTCCAGCACAGCGAAGGCGTTGCAATATTGTGATCAACAATCTGGTTTTGGTGTTGCTTCCCGTTGTGTGATGTGATCAGTTGCAGAAAGCATCTCATGTCCGAAGCATATATCTGTGGAAATTAAACAGAATAACAGGAGATAGGGACAACTCTGCATCGACCATCACGCTAAAGTGCAGCCAAAGAAGATTTATGAACTGATCAGCATTCAAGTCAAATCGTGGGGGGGGGGGGGTAACTCTTTAGTTTTTTTTTTAATTGCTCGTACATCAACTAATTTAGATTGTTCGCTTCATCAGCCCCTTTTGCCTCTCATTTTGTTTCCTCTCACCGATTTATGTTTAAACTTCTTGGTGGGTGTAAAATTAAAATTTGCCATAAAAGTTTTTTTTTATAACAAAACATTTTTAAGAGTTGTTCGGCAAAGACGATAAAAGAATTATACAGCACTTCTTGGACAAAAAAGATGATTTCTTTTTTTTTGGTGGTCGCAGACAGGATAAGGTTTCGTTTTTACCTTTCTTAAATTTTATTTATTAAAACAAATTCTCTCACAAAATGTACCATAAATTACTTCACAGCCAAACCTCTTGCTTGTGAACCCGTTCGCTGATATCTTCTCTCCGTCGCAAGAATGCTCCCCGGGGCATTTCAATTTTCAACGCCTTCGTCTTCTGCAAGTTATTCAAATAGCTAACATGAAATGGAAGGGAAACATTTTAATATACCGATTAAGCAAAACATACCGAAACAGCTCTTATAACTCAAATAAGCTATTAAAATAACTACACAATCGCTCGTGAATTGACACACAAACCAAGGAAGGGTGGGGTATCGGGTATCGTGATCAGGTCGTCACCCAATGCGGTGGCCCCTCCTTGTTTCGAACCCCAAGTTTGGATCACCTCAGACTTCTGGTGGACAGAGTACTCTCAATTTCTAATGAAAATTAACTACAATATCAAGATAGTTAAGTGACGATTTAAATAACGAGTTTGATAAATCATTATTGAAAATCACCGAGCCGTTATCGATACTTTACTAACTCACTACCTATCGATAGCAAGTTGTATTAAGGTCGGCAGTGAATTTGTAAGACGTCGGTAGTGATTCGGTCATGATTCACTGAGTCATCGACTCACTACTGATGGAGTTGAACCGTTATCGACGTCTTACTAATTCATTATTCATCACTTAAGTGGTCGATATCGTGACTTTTTTTCGTTGGAGTTGAAAGTACTTCCTACTCCCTTCACCCGAAAATTGAGGTGATCCGAACTCTTCGAACTCGAGAGCATTAGGTTGTGGACAGTTACGTGCGAATGAGTAGGCCAACTTTGTTACTCTTGAAAGAAAAAGAGATCAGATCACTCAGATATTGGTTGATCCAGATCGCTTGGTATCGATCCATCCGATCTGAATTTATTCTCACTCAGCACAACCGTGACAACGTCCAAAATAGAACTTATTCGCTCAATATTTTTTTTTAAAGTAAATCACTGCCTTACCGGGATAAAAGCTGCTAAGTACATGAAAAACGAAACCCTTTATCCAAAATTTCTAATTAAACGGTTTGTTAGGTTTGGAGCTGTTTCTTCTTGGTTGAAACTGAATTGAAATTTGAATGAAATCGATTCGAACCGATTCAACTGAACTGAACCGATTGTAAATGTTAGATTCAATTTAATTTGTCCGTATATTAAAATAAAATAAATTAAGTCATAAGAATTAAGTAAAGTTAATATTAATATCAATACTTTTTATAATAGATAATTATATCATTAACATATATTTAAAATTAATATGATATAGAAATAAAATAATCAAACACAGTCAAACGGTTTATGAGTTCCATTCTTTTCGAACCGGCGAAGTGGCGAACGCAGGCGGCAGGACGGCGACTATACGGCGGGCAGCGCCCCGGACGAGCGCGTTGGGACAGCCGCCGCAGGCGGCCGGAGCTGAGCGCCGCCGCCCCAGCCCGGCGGTGCTTCGTGCAGTGCAGCTCAGGTTGCCGCCACTCGCCGGGGACCCGCCGCAGATTTGGGCAGATAGAGGCGAACTCAGGTGACAGAGACAGGCAGTTCATGGCCCGGCACGACGGCGAGGCCGAGTACCTTGCGGCGGCGGCGGCGGCGGCGGCGAGGCGGCGGGATGAAGCGTGTGCGCGACGATTTAATCGATACCGGAAGTGCAAAAAAAAAAAAAAAAAACTATGTTCTTAGCAAAGAAATGGCACAAACAAAAAGCCTGCGACGTCGCTGCACCATCCTCGAACAAAACTGCGGCGGCGCCGGTGAACGCCGGAGCTCCCCCGCCCCCCTCCTCTCTCTTATCCTGATCGCTATACTGGGCGCACCACCGCGCAGAAGCCCACCGCTCCACCGGAGCCCGAAACCCTAAACGAGCAGGCGAACCACGACGACCACCCGAACAGCCGCCGACAGGAGAGGAAGAAGGCCAGCAGGCCGCATCGTCGGAGTGGCAGCATCCGTCGTCGTGGATCCGAAGCCCGGCGTCAGCCCGCCTCCCAAGGTAGCAGGCGTCGTCGTCGTGGGCGTGGTGGTGCCCGGCGTGGTCGGGGGCGAGGTGGTCGCCGGCGTGTTCGCGGTCGGCGTCGCCGGCGTCGCCCCGCCCGCAGTGCTGCAGAGAAGGGGCCGGAAAGAGCAGCTCAGCGCCGACATCTCGTCTTACTTTGACCAAAAAGAGGGGCCTTGTTGAACGGAAGAAAAACATCTTCTTTTAAATCAACCAAACATACTCTAAAAATATATATATATTTTTAAGTCTAACATGAAAATCATCTTCTCGGCGTTAACTTGAAAAAAAAATAAAACTTTCACGCGCTCTTAGAAAATAACAAAAATTTAAAAGTAAAAGAAGGGAATCCGCCCATCTCTCCCGGCGCCGGCAGCAAAGCACGCACACGAAAGCTCACACCCGGCCCCGGCGAGAGAGAGAAGGGCTCCGAACGGCGGTGCTGCACCAGCGCAGCACTCCGGCCGATCCAAACCCTAACAGGGGTCTCTCTCCTCTTCCGAAGACGACGGAGGGGTTAGAGGAGGAGCAAGATTGCGTACCTCGGAGACGATGGGTACGTGCACGAGCCAAAACCTGCCATTCATATACTACGAATCAGATGGTGAAGAAGAAGAAGAAAATCGAGAAGGTGGTCGGGACGACCGACTCTAGCTTCGACGAAGAGTGCCCCAAAATAAAAAAGCTAGCTTTGAGGGGGGTGGGGAGGGGATCGAGCAGGGGGAATGGTGGGGGGAGGGGCCGGTGCGCACTGGGGTCGGTGATCGTGACGGTGGCGGTGGCGCCGAAGTCGCAGCTGCCGGCGGCGAGGTTGCGGCGCTGGTAGTAGCTGTTGAAGGCGTAGGAGGCGTGGGCCTGGACGGTGTTCGGGAGGTAGCACAGCCCGCTCTGCTGTATGGGCGCGCAGTCCGCCCCCGCGCCGCACGCGTAGTCCAGCGCCGCCTGCAGCGCCTTCTCGCTGGCCCCGCTCCGGGCGATGCACCAGGTTGCGCCGCCCTCCGCCGCCGCCATGAGCGCCGCCACCGCCAGCAGCGCCGCCACCACTGCGGCCGCGGGAACCTCTGGAGCGCCCCTACCCATGTAACGCCCGCCGGCGGCCACCGCGCGCGGACAGCAGAGACGGCTCCGCCGATCGGAACGAGCAGAGCGGTCGAGTGTGGCTTTCGCTGGCTGACTGACAAGAGGTCGACGCCGAGAAGAGGAAAGGTAGGAGCTTTGAAATATATATATATATATAGAGAGAGAGAGGACCTATTTTTTATTTATTTTATGTTTATGAGCAAAAAAAATATTTTTATGTTCTTGCCATTAGGTTAAACCCTAAAATTTCAACTAAAGTAATAATTTTGATTCAATTGGAACCATGGTTCGTCGGGTCGTGATTCGGACTTGACCCGGTCGGTTTTGGGGCCGATCGACCCGGTCGCGACCCCAAGACCCCAACCCCATTTTTAATTTTTTATTATTATTTTTCGCGACCCGGGCCGACCCCATCCCGACCCGGGTCGATTTGGGGCCAAACCGACCCAGTCCCGACTCCTGACCCCACCTTCCTTGATTGGAACTATGGTTTGATTACAAAAACACTTCAAATAATTACACCGAACAGGCAAATCGAATAACCCAAATTAAATTACATGTTTATTTTAAGCTGTATATTAATAATATATATTCATATAAAAATAAATCTGTTTTAATAGGTTTAAAGGTTTGATTGTTTATGTGTACACGTTGAAATTTTAGTAGGATATGACCTTTTTTTTTGAACAAACAGACTATATTCATTCATAACATAAAAAGATACACATCAAAGACTATTTTGAAAGATAGAAGACACAAAATTAAACTAGACACAAGAGTTCCATTGAAAATTATCATTTCCAAAAAATAACAACATAACCATAAATCGACCCGCACATACGAGTGCGTAGACGGTCGAAGAGTAAGGTGAAGAACTCCATAACACACCCTCTTGGTGTGTTCATCCAGTCTCGTAGGATATGACCTTGAAATCAAGTAAAATAACACAATGACATACATGCTACGTCTTAGTAGAATATGATTTCAGTGATATTAAATCAAACTAAATCTGAGTACACTCGGATTGATTTAATTTGAGCCAAAAAAAAACCTCAATGATCCATCAACTGAGTCTCTATTTGACGTTGCTGCTGTTCAAACTTCAATAAAAAGCCCAACATTTATTTTATGCAGTCGAGACAAGATGACACAAACAAAAAAAACTATATTTTATTTAAATAAAATATTCTGTCTATTGTTTATTATTATTATTACTACTCTATTCCCCAAAAAAACACTATAATATTATTAACTATTTTTGAGAGTAAATCCTAGATATCGGAATAGGCAACTTTTCGACGAGCAACCTTGTGACAGCACATCACGCGGACACGAACTGCGGCGTACGCGTCAGCGAGCTGGCGGTCTGTGCAGCGGAATGTCGGGCCCAGCCGGGCATGCGCTGTGTGAGACGCATGCGCAGCGCTCCGCATGGAAGCACGCAGGAAGTGGTCCCACCACTTACCAGGCTCTTTTGTCCACGGGGCCGCGTGGACGTCCACGTGGTTTTCCGTCATTGGATAGAAGTGTCAAAAGTCGACGTGGAGGGCTTCTATAGGACGGACGGGCCTCGTCCGCCCGAGACGTACGGTCGTCGACCGTTCGGGCGGGCGGGCGGGCGGGCGGGCCGAAGAGTCCTCGCCTTTTTAAATTAGGAACCGAACCCGTAAAATTTGGGTCGGATCGTTTATTTTGTGGAAGCCCCTTCATCTTTTAAAATTTAGCGCCATGTTTTCGGTGATTAAAGAAAATTTTAATTTGCCATGGTTTCGACTTTTTTGAACCAAGTGAAATTTCTTATATAATAATCGATTTGGTTCGGTTACGTCTGGAAGGTGAACGATTCCATTTCTAGTTGACTTGATCGATTTAATTTATTTTTTATATTGTCTTAAGTTTAAAATTATATCATTATGAATATAATATATAGTGGTTATCATTTATATTGATTTAGATTGCATTATTTTTTAGAATAAAATCTATGTCTAAACTAAAAACTGGATTATTTGATTCGATTCATTAACAGTTTGGGTTCTTACCAGTGCAGCTCAACTATGACTTGATTTTGAGTATGACAAAAATCAACTTAAAATAGAATCTCTCGCGCAAACTAACCAACATACTATAGCTCAACATTCAGCTCGATAAAAATTAAAAATTCTTCATGACTTATTTACCATATATATATATTAAATTACCGATCTTAGAATAGAACTTCGCTTGACTCAATAAACTGGCTCGACAAGAGAACTTGTTCAGGTATTTAACTACAGGATTAAATTATATCAGTTCCAAACTAATTAAATTAAGAGTGTTTAATAATTATCGTGGTTAATCAACAAGATGGCTCAAATTCAAACAGAATATGGCGCCTCTGCTCTAAGTGTGGGCAGCAGAGAAGATGATGTTTTGCTCTCTCTCTCTCTCTCTCTCTCTCTCTATATATATATATATATATAGACATACCATGAAACAACGGAGATCCGAAAGACCCGACATGGGAATCGGATCCTTTCTTTCCAGGATGCTTTGCCACCGGTCATGTTCATGGTGAGCTTTACTTTAGCGATCGAGAGATGGCTACTTTATTTTATTCCCTACCTAGATACTGTAGTCCAGATGCCTCTGTGATGATCTTCTTGTCCTGATTATTCTCTTGAGCTAGTTTGGAGAAGTGGCTGGTCTTTTTAAGAATGTGCCAGATGAGGTGAATAAGCTGAGAAGTGGGCAGAAAATTCAGCTAAATAAGCCATAGGGGTGTACATTATTCGATTCAAATCGACCCAGATCCGATGGTTATAGTTCCCATTTGATCCACCGGCTTAGTTTATACTTTATCCG
Organism: Cryptocoryne crispatula var. balansae; assembly: GCA_036172225.1. NCBI lineage: Eukaryota > Viridiplantae > Streptophyta > Magnoliopsida > Alismatales > Araceae > Cryptocoryne > Cryptocoryne crispatula. The sequence continues at coordinate 7,057,183 of CM069929.1, read as the reverse complement.
GTTTGTAAACTCTTCGAACCGAACCGAACCGGTAACAAAACATGGTTATGCCATTAACAAATATAGTATTTATATGTTTTTAGGATAAGGTAGTGTTCATATAACATTTATAACTTATATATAATTAGGTCTCTCTGTCTCTGTGTATAAATATAAATTCTGTTAATGCAATCCAAAAGCTAAAAAAGAGATGTGGAGCATTGTATCTTTGGGAGATTCTAATAATTAAAATCTCTCATATAATCATAATCAAGCCCAATCTCTTGAGTTAATTCTGAGAGAGATCAACACGGAGCAACTAACTAAGGCCAGCCTAACATCACCGAAATAAGCCAAGATCTGCCGAACCCAATCACCCAAGGAGTGCTGATTTAAAAGAAAAAAAATTTCATGATCATCTGACATGGAAACACAAACAAAATTGTCAAAAGGGAAGGATAACACATTCTAAATTCCAACTTCCAAGGTAAATTTTTTTAAGAGAAAAAAAAAATCCAGGGGTAACCCATCTCCACCAATGCAGTGCAGGTGAGTTCTTCTTCAGGCAAACACAGGCAACCAGTGCACAAACACCACAGAGCCCATGGCTGAGGAATCTAATCAGAGCAAGTAGGTCAGCCAGCACCCCAGATCTGCATGTCTCTCTGGCTCCCCTGGGAACTGCTCTTCAACCCAGAGAGAAAGAAAATAGCATAATGTGGCACCAGCTTGTTAACACCCTGTTTGGTAACACTATTAGGTATCTCTATCACTATCAATTTTAAAATTGATATTGATAGAAATCATTAAGAGGTGTTTGATTAATTGTATCAATTTTAAAATTTGTAGTGCAAACAAAGCATACTATGTAATACAAGTGTCAACTTGTATTACTTTTGATATTGATACTCCAACATTTGAAAATATTAATATCGATATTGATATAGTATCAAAAATGAAACTCTAACCAAACAGGGCATAAACTAAGTCCTCCCCAGCACATGAAGCCAATGGGCTGGGCATGGGTGGGGAAGAGTTGGTGGGATCTTGGGGAGGAGACATGGCCCTTCATTTATGTATGCTGCAGGTTATTGTTATTTTTTTTGTCAGCCTGGTGACTGAAGTTAGATCTGTGTACATTCTTATCCCCATATATCCCTTCTCTCTCTTATCAGCAAGTATGGACCGAAGCTGAAGCATTCGGATTGAATCTAATTTTACTCTGAACTTTACACTGGAATTTCTGGAATATTTCAGCTCCATGTCACCAAGCTGGAGAATATATTTTAATACCAGTAAGAATTTATTTATATGAGAAATAAGAAAAAGAGAAGCCACCACATGCACATCACTACCCAACAAGCAGCCTCTTCAACCTTTCTACCCGGCCTTGGTGTTCACACCCCCTTGCTTCCATACACAGACTGAGATTCTTCCGGCAGCTCCGCCCACCTGCCACCACCGGCCATGTCTTCTGCCCGCCTCGCCTCGCGACCGCCAGCAGCGCCCCCGCAGCCCTCAGGATGCACCGGCAGCGCCTCCGCCTCCTCCTCCGCCTCCTCGTCCCCCTGCTCCTGGCGCTGACCCCCTCCTCGGCGCTGCACCAGGGCTGCGGCGGCCCCGGCGCCGCGGCCCGGGAGGTGAGGGCGGGCTACTGGCTCCCCCACTCCGGCGGCTCCCCCGCCGCGCAGATCAATCCCCTGCTCTACACCCACGTCTACTACTCGGCCCTGTCGCTGGACGAGGCCAGCTTCCATGTGGCCCCGCCGCCGCCCGACCAGCTCTCCGTGCTCTCCGACTTCTCCACCACCGTCAAGAACAAGAACCCCCGCCTCAAGACCCTGCTCTCCGTTTCATCCGCCGCGGATCAGCTGTCAAACTCGTCCGCCACCTTCTCTGCCATGGCCGGCAGCGCCGCCGGCAGGGCCGCCTTCGTCAACTCCAGCATAGAGCTCGCCCGGAAGTACGCGTTCGACGGCCTGGATCTAGCCTGGATGTTCCCTTCGTCCCCGTCCAACATGGCGAACCTCGCGGCCTTGCTGACTGAATGGAGGGCCGCCGTCGACGAGGAGGCCAAGACCTTCTCGCCGCCGCTGGTCCTCACGGCCACGGTTTACTTCTCCGCTCACCTGTTCGACAACGTCGACTACCCGGCTCAGGCGCTGGCAGGAAGCCTCGACTGGGTCAATGCCCTCTGCTTCGGCCATCGCAGCGCCGGCGATGTCACGGCGGCCGATGCCGCGCTCTATGATCTGCTCTCCCACCAGTCCGCGAGCTACGGCGTCTCCTCTTGGCTGGACGCCGGCCTCCCTCCCTGCAAGCTAGTGATGGGGATCCCCCTCTACGGGAGATCTTGGTTCCTCAAGAACAAGATGAAAAATGGGATGGGCGCCGAGGTGGTTGCTGCAGGTCCGAGGCTGAAATTCAGCAATCAATCTGGTATCATGGCATACCAAGAGATTCAGGGGTTTCGGTCAGATCCAGCCGCTGAATTCACATACGACGACAGATCTGTGGCATCATATTTTCATCTCGGAGGCTTGTGGGTGAGCTTCGACAGCCCTCAGGTGGTGCAAGCAAAGATCGCATATGCTTCGAAGAATGGCCTTCTTGGCTACTTCCTTTGGCCGATCAGCTTCGACAGCCAAAACTACACAATCTCGGAGAAAGGTGCGTCCATCTCGTCCTCACCGGTCCCTGCTTGATCTTCTTCTGATTGAATTTGCAGTAATGTTCTTCACGGTGTAGCTTCAGATGCGTGGGAGAAGTACTCTGCTACGCCGGGAGGGGAAACTGGTAGTGGCTCCGAAAATGACTGGTCACCCGTTGAGCCGCCATCGCAAGATCTGGGTTCTGCCATTTCGGCAGCCAATTCAGAGTTCATAGGAGGTCCTGCTGCTGCTCATCTACGCAGGTTGCACCATTACCTGCTGGTATGCATTCTTCCTTTTGCCCTGATGCTTGTAAAAGCTGGTCTGGGATGAGCAGTGTAAAGGGAAAAATTTGACCTTTTGCAGAGTGGCAGGATAAACCATAATGCCCAGAAAGGATCACCATGTATTTTTCTCAACACTGAAAAATTATTCTGATGATTGTTTATGTGAAAGCAGCAATTTTTCTTCATGACAGCGAATGCTTGAAATGCTTGCAATCAAAATATGATTATCAATGCATTGGATGCGAAATTCACAGTTCATTGTTGTGATAATAGCATATATTCCATGTTGGGGCCTGTGTTTGATGCATCATATTGTATTGATAAAAAGGCTTTTACAAGAGAAATAACACTGGTCCTACCAGTGGAGATTGAAACTAGATGCTTGCATCAGAGGATGGGCAAAATATGCTCCCAACGTCAAAATTGTAATGGACAAATATGGCAGTCGGATGAACTCTTTGTAGTAATCTTTTGGTAGCTTTTGGCGTCCGTCAAGAATGGCTGCAAAGGGCAATATGCTGGTTCTTTTCTTCAACTTCTCAAATGCTTCTCCATGGCGTATGGCCAGTCTCCTGTCTCCATTCCAAACACCAAAAAGGTGATGTGCTATCAAGCCAGCTGATGCAGCAGCGGCAACAGAAGTCCCAATCCAAAGCGTATGTGCCAAACACCACATCACTTGCCCAACCATCTGGTTAGAAAAATAAACCGGTTAAATATTCATCTTCTGCAGGTTTACATGCCACAAAAACTTGCAATGGAGAGAAGATAGTGTACAAAGGCTATCTACCTGTGGATGCCTAGTTATTCTTGCAATACCAGTTTCCCATAGATGCATCTTTGGCTTGTCTACAGCGGCCACTTCCAGCAGGTTAAATGTGGAAGGGTATAGGAGGAAGAAGGAAAGAAAAGATGAGGCCCACACCAGTTGATGCACTCCAGGGACATCTTGAACTTGCCACAACTGCGTGCCATCATAACGATGGTTGATAAAATAAACCTGAGAAAAGAAAACAAGAAATGAGTTTTATCATGAACTTGACCAGTCATATTATGGCAATAGAAGTAGAAGTAACATGAAATGATAAGTGATGCAAGGAACCGAGTGGTAAATGATGAAGAAACATGATTAAAAGGACTGCAGGGATACCCTTAAGACACTTACAATGGTACTGAGAGCTAATGGAAGGGAGATCCCTGCAAACAAAACACGATATGCACGTTCACCCATTAGTTTTTCACCAGCATCTCTAAGACTCGCCATTCCACTGTGAACAGTGGCAAAGATGCAAATAAGAACCAACATTACAACCTGTAAGGAGAAATATAAAAGTAAGCAAGAGCATTTAAGAAAAAACAGATGAATGACTGACATATTGATAGGAAGACAGACCAGAAGCAACTTTGGCAATCAACATCGGTGCGGATCAGAGTGGACTCTACGGTGGTCGTAAATTATGTCCTCAAAATTAAAGCTCATGTGCATCAGAAGAAATGAAAAACAACATATATCTCCCAAAATAATGCCAAATCGTTTAGGATCCTTTCAACTACAAGTAGGTAGAAAAAAAAGTACCAACAAATAGAAGAATCCTTTTATTGTTCTTTAATGTGAATAAAATACCATTAGTCTTAAAGAAAACATCTGATAAATTTGCGGAAACGCCAAGGAACTTCATACAATCTAGAGATTAAAAATTCTCTCCAAATTAAATACAAATTATGACATATAAAAAAAATCAACTGATACATTTAAATCACTATAATGACACAAAAAAATGTAATGGTACACACTGATAGTCTAATGAGGTTTTTGGTTTTAAAATGAATTTTTATAGATTCCTGTGATAAAATTTATATATTAAAATAAAATCTAAGATAGTTATACATAAAATTATCATGTTGGGGAACAAGGAAAAACAGAAAATCATGCAACCTTTTCTTTATCATCATGCCCCCTTATCTTGACATCCTATCCGAGAGATGATGAGATATGGACATGAAGGGATTCAAAAGTTGAGGATCCATTTGGTGTGTCCAGGGGAATACTTAATTCTTTAGAGACATAAAAGTCTTATGACTAGGGGAAGTCCTAATTCAACACAAACTTAAAACTTAGACTAAATTATACTTTCACCACCATTGCCAAACACCTTTTCAACAAGTTTTTTATGAAAAATGTATTTTTTGGAGATAAACCTATTTTATGATGCAACCAAACACCTTATCCTAAGGCAATTAAAATCCTAGATCCACAAGTATAGCCTCTATAGAAAGTATAACCCCACCCAAGACCCTCCTACGCACCACAAGTACCTAAAAAGATCATCAATCTCTCCATCTAAAAGCATTTGGCCATTTAAGCCACGGTTGGTGATTCTGTGGTGATCATTAAGCACATTTGGCCTGATATGAGTAGTATTACTGATATTGAGTATGAATCAATGGCCAAATATAACATGCATCTTCAAAACTGTCACTAAATAAGAAGACGTTTACTTTAAGCAGATAAAAATGCATGGAAATGCTGTACATATATTCTTCCAAAATGGTTTCATGCCCTTTTTAAAACTGATGCTCAGGAAATGGGAATTCTACAGGAAGGCATTTCTTGCCACAAATCTCACCTGCATAGGAAGTTTGGGGATCTCAAGAGGAGATGAACTGGTTGATTTGCTAATCAAGCAGCCTAAAGTATGTGAAGGTGCTAACTTCGAAGTGCTTGTATCTTTAGGTTTTGATGGTAAATTATTCAAAGCAATGCAAGGTGGATATAGATCTGGTGAGAAAGAACGACGTCGGAGATGCAACCTTGAGTTTCCTTCGTAGTGGCTTCAGGAAGACTGAAATCAAAATCTAATTTGTTCTTTCCACCATTCACTGAGGGGAAAGTGGATTATGGAAAGAACTTCAGATGCTTGTCACTCTCAGAGGTTAACATTTTCTGATACAAAAGGCCGTATTTTCTTATACAAAAGACTATGTTCGACATCCATTTCAATTGTAAAAGAAGCAGCTAATCACAGAGATACTGGAAAAGGAAGCGAAAGGATGGTGGAGGTTTAACTTAATTAGTGAATTGTGGCTTTTGCCACCTTCCAAAAAAAAAAACTGATAGAACCTGCATGGCCGGAAGGGTTCCAAAGTAGCACTAATTTTGATTCTAACAAAGGTCCATTCTTGAGTTTAATCGAGAATCGATAATATGCTACATGCTCTCACGAAGGTAAAAAGGTTTAATTAGCATTCTTTTGATCTGGATTTGTAACTTCGGAAGCCTCGGAATACACGAGAATAAGAACGAATTAGCGAAGAAGCTCAATCAGGTGAGACAAAAAAAAAGATTCCAAAGCTTGCCTCTGGGCTATCCGATGTCCCGGAGACAGCGTTGATGAACGCGGCGCCGTAACCCGTCGACGGGTCGATCCAGACGATGTTGAGCGCGAGAAGAACGGCCCCCAGTATGCCCGTGAACAACGCCCAGGACACAACGCTCTGCTTACCAAGATCAAAACCCGCCGAGTCCTCCCCCAGGGCGAGGGGCTCCGCCAGCTGCCCTTCCTCCTCCCTCTCCCCTATCGAGGCGCCGCCGGCACAGATCCCCGCGTGGTGCCGGCGCGCCCCGCGCAGACCAGTGGCCAGCCCGAACCGCGGAAGAGGCCTGAAGAACTGACACGGGAGGCCAAGCGGCTGAGGACGTTGGAGCCGGAGCCCGGGAACGGGGAGCGGCGTGCGAGGAGCTGAAACGAAGAAAGAGAGTGCCATCGGGCTTGCCGTTGATGAAAACAGAGAAGAAAAAAAGAGATCTTTTCAGGCGGCGAGGTGCGCTGGACGTGTCGTTGAGGAGGAAGAGTATGCTTTAGACATAGGGTGAAGGTTAGACAGTGGAGGAATCGGCGAATTGCAGGTTGCAACAGCCAAATGGGGGAGCGGCGGCGGCGGCGGCGGCGCAGGAAGGTAAATGGCCGGAAAGAGGGCGGTGGACAACCAGCGGTGGGTTGCCTGGCGGCCCTGGCGCCTTCGGCCAAAACTTTCCTAAAATATTCATATTTCCAATAAAGTTTTTCTGATACAATATTTTATATATTTTAAAGGAGCTTTTATTTCCTGATTTTATCTGTATTCTCATAACTAATTTAATAGAAATAAAAATGGGCACTTTATCTTTTTCTCCCCCTCCTCACTACTTTTTTTTGGGTGATAATAGGCAACATTTATGGCCATACAAGACTGAGCTTATACCATACCTCTTCCACAATAGGAAGATTAGGTTATCTAAGCACAGAATTAAATGCCAAAGTTATCCTCCAACAAGACAATAAGAACTTTCCTCAAGGGCTTGTAGGTGATGAGGCTTAACTTCTACCAGCCTGTTTCCATCCTGTGGGTTTAATTATAGAGGGCAGAGGCTATAAACTCAAGGAGTCTCAACCTCCCACTCAAATATTTGTATCCACTCCTACTTGTTTTTTAGTCAAGGACTTGATAAAGTTTTTTTTGGTTTAAAAATCTAGGTTCTATTTTGTGTTCAAGCTGAGTTGACTGAGTCCAAGAATATATATATATATATATATATCGGTGAGTCAACACAATCTAGGTTGATATGTTCGAGTTCGACTTATCAAGAATTCGATATATTTGAACCGGACTCTGAGTTTGAATTCAAGGGGATTGGTTTAAACTTAGGATTCGAGATAGATTTAACCGAACTCTTGCTTATAAATCTTAATTTAAGGTAGTTGGAACTCGAGTTCCATCTGATCATGTTTACGAAATTCAAGTTGAAAGTTATTTGTGAAGATCAAACTTTAATCTAAACTCAGATTAAACTTAATTTTAGTTTATTTAATATGTTCAAGTATACAACTTTTACATGATCTTAGTTTATTTTGTTAACAAAATATTTAAACTAATTACTCAAAGTTTTACCTGATCGAATATGGACCTACTCAACTTGTTAAGAAGTCTGAACCTCGTTCTCTCGTTCCCCCTTACTCGTTTAACATGTAGAGGAGCTGAGTTAAGCATTACTTATCAAGCTGAGCCAAGAATTACTTGTTGATCATATGAACTCATTTTGCTCCTGTATGTATCCCGAGAGTTTACTTTCACATAGGAAATTCTAATTCTTTCTTTGGTTTATTTTATCATGATTGAGGATCATCTATCTACAACATCTCTCGACCTTGCCGCAGTGGACACGTCGTTTTGTTCGGCTTTCCTCCGGTGGGAGGGTCGGGTTCAAACTCTAAATTGTGTGCGCATGGTGTCGCCTCCGCTATGGCATCTCTTCAAAAAAAAAAGAGAAAGAAAAAGAGAGAAAAACCTGAACAAAGATAATTTCTGGAGTAGGGGAGGTAGATCAGTGGGCGTCATCAATGAAATCATTATCTTGGAGAAGATGAAAGATATATGAAGGACAACATGGAGAGAAATGGAGGTTAGAGAGTCAAATCAAAGGGAGAAGTGGCCATGGCCTGTCTCCCTGGTTTCTATTTTTCTTTTTCGCTTTACTGTCTTCCATTGCTTCATGTTTATCACTGTTATAGTGTTATTTCCATAGGAACATAACATTTTATATTTTGACCCCCTCTAATATATAACAATGTGTAGTGCTCCCTTGAGAGAAAATATTGTATCCATCCTGGAAGTACTAACGTTAGACAAGGTTTCTACTAATGAATCATGGCATGAATAGGTATACAACCATTCCTTCTTAATCAATGTGTATGTAAAGCACTACAGACTATGTTACTCATGAAATATTGAAAGAAGTATTGATAGGGTGTTTAGTTACACGATAAAAATCTCTGTAAAAACATTTTATAAAAAAATTATAAAAAATTTGACAGTCAGGATAAAAAATATAATATTACACAGTTTCTTCTTGGATGAGATTTTTGCCGTTTCATCCTTCTTTTTTTGGTAATAAATCCCTTTTCAGATCATGTAAGTCCGTGCAGTCCCAAGGACGGTAAGCCCAAGAACGGCCCATTTGGATCCACCGACGACGCCGACCAGTCCAGTTCGCTATTCAGTTCAACAGAAAAAAAATCAAATGATACCAAACAAATCGATTTATCTTAATTATTTGCAAATAGTTTGATTTGACTTTAAAACTGAATAACTCTAATTAAATTAAAATTTTATCGTAAATTAAATATATTGATATTACTCATAGATATTTTTAGGGTTCTGAAAATAAAAATATATACACTATATTTTCAAAAAATATAATATAATAAGTTAAGGGGGTGTTTGGTTGCATGATAATAAAGGTTTTTGTTTTAATTTTTAAAATTGTAACAAAGCTTGTTAAAAGAGGTGTTTGGTAACCATGACAATTTTATGTTTTAAAAGTGATTTTCTTCTTAAACAAAAAAAAGAGGGTCTCACCTCTTTATTTTTTCTTGTGGTCCCCCACTTTGTTTGGTCATGTGTGGTAGTTACTCTTTTTTTTAATCACATCCCTCCAAACATGATAATTTTATGTCATGAGTTGGTTCACTTTTTATTTTAATACAATTTTTTATCATGAAAATGTGCAAAAAATTATCATGTAACCAAACACCCCATAAACAAAGCTATGTATAAATATGTATTATATATTAATAGAAATATAATTTAAACTAGACCAAATCGACTTATTTCGATTTGATTCACAAGATATATTGGATTTTTAAAAGATTCAAAAAAAAGGAACTAAACCAATTAACCAACCCCCACCTTGAACGCCCCTCTCGGCCTGCGGCCAAGGCATCCAACTGGGAGTGCATTCTGCTGTTGCAGGCTTTTTGGGGGGACTCTGTAACCGAGCCTGCAGTGGCCCGCCAGGTTTGCCCCACCTTGACAAGTGAGGTGTAGTAAATCCGGAAGAGAGGGTTTGGTTGTATACATCATATTTAATTTAAATTTTCTAAATCTCAAAACTGCTTGAAGTTGTATTTAATACAAGGCAGGTTATTGTAAGTTCTATCCCAAAGTGTATCATGTCAGATCAGCCAAGTCTTACCAGAGGAATGCAGATAAAATCCCATCTGAACATCATCTGCAATTCTCATTGTTAGAGAGAATTTTGAAGCCTACTAATACCCATCAGCAAGCGGAAGACTGGTTTGGTTAAGCTTGCGATGTGTCAGAGACTACAAGTGCAACTAAATGATTCCATAAAATGTGAAGAGTATGAGAGAGAGAGAGAGAGAGAGAGAGAGAGAGAGAGAGAGAGAGCCCACCCAGACATGTTTCATCTTTCGAGACTACAAGTGCAACCAAATGATTCCATAAGATGAGTATGAGAAAAAGGAAACTACGAGAGAGAGAAAAACCCAACCCAGACATGTCTCATCTTTCTAGAGAAAATGTAAGAGCAAAAATTAAACAGGATAGTTGGACAGAACAACTATTTCTCTCTCACCAAGATGGACCACACTAAGCTAGGTATATAGAACAGCAAAAAAAATACAACATGGTGAGGATAAAAAGGACAGTTCCAGTGGAATCAGGAAAACAGTTTTCTTCATTGTCAAGGGCAAATAAAAACCACTCCGGGTGCTAAATTAAGAGAAAGTGTGCAAGTGAAGACTAAAATCTCTCTTCGCTATGCACTTAAAGGCGGTTGAAAAAAGGCAACCCCTTCCCACCCAAGACCATAAGGTGGTCACCTCTCCAAATCTTTCTTCATGACCATTACAATCTTTATTATCTAATCATTACAATCACTTCAAAATCAAGACAATCCTGGGCAACCCTCGGCCGTCTTTCGGCTCAGATAACATAGTATAAGAGGCAATAATATGTGCAACAAAACATAAGGCCCACAATCACATAACATATTTGTCATCACTCCTAACAGCAGATGCAGACACCTAGAGGGAAGTCAAATGAGACCCGATATTCCATACTTCGTCAATAGACAAGACAGGAGCTTTCCATGAAATACATCACAAACAGTTTTGCAGTAAAATCTAAAAACACCAACAGCCGAAGAATCTCAGGCTAGTGGGATTATGTTTCTCCATAATCCTATGAAAGTGGAGATAAGACACTGCCCATACTTGAGGACTCTGTCCTGGCTGTGCTTAGGGAGTCTGGACGCCATGTTGCAGACCCTGGTTCATGGGAACATGTGGGGGGGCAGCTACAGTGTCCTATCACATAATGCTAACAGGTACGCCAAAGTAACTGCTGTTGCAAGCCGTTAAAGACAACCACCATGGTGACCAGAGTGCTGCAGTCCATCATGCCACCCACCAAGCTCCCCGGTAATAATGCGAGGACAGAAGAACAGGCAGAAACCATAAAGAACATTACAATAACAACTTTCTTTCTCATACAAAAGCTTCGATGCCACTATCCAGTCCCCGTCCTTATTCAACATCTTGAGGATCATAAAAGCAAAAGGCCCTCGAAAAATTTACGAGCAACTCTGTTACCGCGTAGGTCAAGACTGAAGTGCCAAGAAATTCACGCCTTGATGACGGAATACCACCAGAAGCAGGATCAGTGGTACAGACGCAAGGCAGCGGATCGAGGTTAAGACGGCTCATCCTCTTACCCATTTTATCCTTTTGCCTCTTCTAGAAAGGGTTTTTGAACCGCATTGAAGTTCTTGATGTAGGAACTAGGAAGGGAATGATTGAGTCAAGGTAGCAGGAAGCCATATCACCATCTTATTCTACACTTTACAGTAGCTGGTGCCAAGGAGAATTTCGATGAACTGAACTAGAAGTCTAGAACTACTGGAGTTGCAAAAACAACAGCAAAATAAGAGAGGGAGCAAAGAAGTAGCAGCCTCCATCCTCCCCATAGACGTCACAAGCACATTGCAATTTCCCAGCGGAAAGTGCTCAACTAGCTATGCTTCATCCCCCTCCTTCTTCATTCAGGAAGGAGAGCACAAGAATCAAAGACAATTTCAGAGATGACACCCAAAGCAGTTACAGGAGTTGGGCGTGAAGGAGCAGAAGCCAAATGGCCGGTTCGGTATGTTGCAGTTGATGGCGTAACAGCAGGGGGAAGGCAGGCAGAGACCCCTCGCCCCCCCGCAGCAGGTGCACAATGCGCATATCTGGAAGCTCCCCAGCCGCCGGCGCTTCTCATTCAGCACGAGCCTCGCCACGCTCTGCTCCGCCGCGGGCCTCGGCACCCACGAACCCGTCCCCATCTGCTGCGGCTGCACACAAAGGCCATCATCCCGTTACTAGAATCAGTTCCCGCAATGTGATCGAGAAGCAAGAGAAGGAACAAGGCAAGCCCACATGACCCAAGCTTGCTCCGACGCGGGCGGGAGCGAACAGGAGTAGTAGGAGTAAGAGGAGGAGCTGGGAGCGAGGGGGATCTCGAGCTTCTCTCCAGGATGTCCCCAATTCCGGGCCCTGGAGCTTCATAGGGAGCGGAGAGGTGGCGAGAGGCCCGAGATGGTCGGCAATGGCGGACACGAGAGGGTTTCAGCTCGCAGACGGAGCGCCGGGGATGGCGACGGCCAAGAGATCCGGGCGGAACCGACAATGGCGGCTTTTTATGCGGTGCAGCGAGTAGGGCACGGGGACAGCGCGAAGAGGTGCCTCGTAGGCAGGCACATTTACAGAACAGACCCCGTTCTTAGTGGAATTGTAAATCTAACGCCCCCGGCACCACCGGCCCGAGTTGGCCCAAGATAAGAACAGTAATCCAGTTCCAATATTTTGCAGTCATTTTCATCTTTTTTGAATTTTAGTCCTTTCTCTATTAGAGAAATGAGTATCACAAAAAGTTGATTTATTTAGATATATATATATTCCAACCGATTCTACTAATTCCGTTTTTTACGGTTAAAATGCTATTTCTCTATGCTTGCCTTGTAGATTAATAAATATCTGTGTAAGTAAGATAATGGTGATCAAAGCAATCTGCCGATTGATCGAATTATGCTACTCTTTGTTTCAACACTTGCAAATTAGCCCATGGCATGTGTTGGTTATAGTATTTTTTTCTGTATATTTTTGATAAAATACTATATTAAAATAAATATATAAAGAAGTTTAAGCTTATCATGTTTTGTCACCATAAGAAAGATCGAGGCATCGCATCTTTTTTTATCCAACAAAAAATATTTATAAAGTTATTTTTATCATGATTGTCAAGCATATTCGTCGGCGAGCTTTATTACAAATACATATTATGTATGTAAGGAAAACCTATTTTTTAAAAACTTTAACAACAGCTGGCTAAAACATATTTCGGCACCTTTTTTTATATGCGTCGAGAAGTTATATGTAAGTAAAACCCTCAATCTTTACGGTATTACAAGTATGTCCTTCATGTCACACTTCTGTCGGACGCTAAAGATGACGTTACTTCTCACAAAGCGACCAAAAGTAGCTATCTTATTCTTTTATACCCCTAACATATCGTTATATTGTACATATATTCCTAGTTTTTGTGACACCGAAAAGTAGTTTTTCCGTCTCTTTGATGGGCCATCGCCGCCTGCTTCCTCGGCTCTTACGGTTTCCCCCGAACATCAGATCAGAGGATAGTCGGGCGCGGTGCCGTGGTGGATTTGATGGCCGGCGCGATGCGGCGAAGGGGCGGCGCCGGCGGCGCTTCCGAAGACGATGACGGAGGAAGCGGAGGGTCGCTGCTGGCGCGCCGACGGAGGGAGAGGTCGTTCCTAACGAGGTGCGTGGACGCAGTGTTTGCCTTCGTGAAGCTGGCGGAGTTCGAGATCCTCTTCTTCCTCTTCTTCTTCACCGCCTTCCTGATCTTCAAAGATCTGGTGCGTTGCGTTATTATCGTCCGTGATCCATTTTCTCACCATTTGCTTCCACTTCAGTTTTTCCCCTTTCAGTGCAATTTTGCTTCTGGCGTTTTCCTCAGCTGCTGAGCATTTGGGGCAGTTTACATTTCCTAGATAGCCGGGATACCTTATCGCAGCAGCCCTTCTGGTGAATCCATGCTATGAATTTGGCTAGCTTTATAGGTTCATGCTCCTGACTAGAACGACTTTGGGAATGTTTTTGCAAAGGGACTTGTGTAGGAAGATGTAGAAACAAACGCGTCGTCCCATGAAGTTGAACTGGTGTTATGTTCTTGTTCTTAATGAGAAATATCCGGAGAGTATCTCTGTAGAACCAACGCATGTCGGGCCTGTTTGATTACAATATTAATTTTGACACTATCACTTGTGATATTGACATTAGATACATTAGTATTAGATTTTGACACTATCTGGTATTGGATTTAATATTGATATATGCGTTTAGTAGAGTAACTAAGCAGTCTCTTAGGGATTGTGGTTAGTTTCGTCTGTTTTTCCAGGTTCATGATCACTTTTACCTTGTATTCAGTGAAGGGGCCAAGAAATATTCTATCATAACTACCTACACTAGAATAAAGAAGTAGATAGTGGGAAATGTTATCGATCCTGTAAATAAAACAATATGATGACCGTGAAAGGGCCAAGAAATATTCTATCATAACTACCTGCACTAGAATAAAGAAGTAGATAGTGGGAAATGTTGTCAATCCTGTAAGTAAAATAATATGATACTTGATGCTATTTCCATCTGAAATTATCTGCACTATATATTCTAAAATGCAGCTTAAGGAATATAGAAACGACAAATGAGTGAATGTTTTATGTAGCCCAAATAGGAGTTTTTGGTAGAACATTAAAGTAAGAGGTGACATCTGAAAGCTGATAAAAGCACACTGGGATATTCCTAAATTTCACAGAGCTTAGCTTAAATCTAAATTCTCAATGTTTGTTGCATGCATGTTGATTTTCAATCAGCAGGCCATTTTTTAGTCACCATCTAATGGAAAAGGGAATGTGTCAATTAACACACAGCTGTATCTGCAGTTATCACAAGGCAAAGTCACATTAGAGTAGTTTTTTAAGTATTTAGACACCTACTCACATTTTTATTTCTCATTCAAATATTCTACTTGATATATTTTATTATTCTTGGGATTCATCGTGGTATTCGTCCGTTCTTCCTGTGCTGACAACTTTTGATTCAAAACATTTGCAGACTTCACGACCTGGCTACAACCAAATTCTTGTAAAGAAACCTGGTGATGATGATTACTGGCCTTTCTCTAATTACAAACGTGATTAAGACTGCATATGAGAAATGATGCACATATTTCTATACATGGGAATAGCAGCACTATCCATCTAGCAAACAGGGTTGATGTAAGCTGTTCATGTGTTTGTCCTTTGTAGTTATTGAATGTTGCCAGTGTCCAATGTCTCTTTCTTCTTCTTGATGGCAGTGAGGAATGGAACGTTATATAAATTTCTTTTAAATGTAAGCACTTTCTGCCTGTTGGGTTGTTGCTTAGTGTTGATTGTGAAAGAAGTGTTCATTGATATTATTCCTGAAACCTTTGAACAATGGAAACAAATAATGTCATCCTGGGAACCATCCGTTAGGAAATCGGCAGGCCCATCCTTCCCCTTATTGCCTATTTCTCGCCTTAAATTGTGGCTTTCTTCTAGGCCAGAGATGATTCATTCAAGCATCATGATGCTACAATATGCTCATTGACATCCGAAAACGGGTAGGCAATGTGCTAAACTATGTTTGTTTGGCATCCAAAAACACGAGCAAGATTAGTACATTACATTGTTTGACACAAAAGTAAAGATTGAGACGAACATCTGAATGGTTGTCTTGGCTTCTGCTTCGGTGTGCCAGGTAAATATAGTTCTCTAAGATGATTTGATGGTCCCTTATATCATTTTTTCAACTGTGTAGCACAAATCGGCCATCATAGGTATCAAATATTCTTTTTCATGACCCGAGAGAAAAAAAATGCAGATATATACTGCTACATCAAATGTGTTTAGAGTTCAGGGAGCTCAAGATCACAGATGCATTCTCATGTTTGATGTGTTCTACTAACTTGTTACAAGTGTTGTCTTCTCTGTCGGTCTGTCTTTTCATACGACGATTTCAACTTCTGTTTGCTATAAAAGGACTAGGGATAGAGCTTAACAAAGATTTCATGTTTTCTTAATAAGTTTTATCAAATGCCATCGTAGAGCTTGATTATTTGGTTGCCATGTTACCAATTAATTATTGAAAACTAAGACAACTAGAAGCGTTTGCAGGATGTTTGGTTGCACAACAAATTTTTTTCATAGTCTTGGTGATATATTTTTATATTTAAATAAAACACAACATAGCTAATGCGCTATTTGGTTACTATGTTAGACATCTCTATCATTATTAGACTAGAAGTTAGTATTCATATATATATATATATCATCAAAAAGTGTTTGGTTATTGTTATAAATTTTGTGACTGATATTACAAACAAAACATGTCACGTGATACACATCTTCACATCTATTGGTTTTGATATTAATAACCTGTTTTTTAAGAATATCAATGTCAAAATTAATATAACATCATCCTTTTTGTTACTCAAATCAATTAGATCATAAAGACAAAATTATCGTGTCCGGGGAGATATGATAACAAAAGAAGTGGAACCAAGTACAACAAAGAAAAAAACATGGTAGATCGAAACGACACAAGAAGGTATATCACTTTTTTTTTCTTGTCCACATAAAGAGATCTCTATAAAAACTATATTTTGTTGATGATTGTCGCATTGTAATAAAAGCTCAACCAAATACCCTATTAGCCTATACTTCATTGATCAAGAGGAGACACTATGCTCAGATCCCATTACGAGCAAATACACTATTTGGTTCTTTTTCGTTAAGTTTTTTGTAACATTCTATATTTTTATATTACTAATTAAACTACTATAGTAGTGTTTTTAATTAATTACCCAGTGTGCTTAAGTTATTTCTTTAAGGTGTCTTAATAGGTAAGTAGGTGTTTTTTTTTACTATTTATATTGTGCCTTATTAGTTTAATAGATGGTTGTATTTCATTTAAATCAGGTGTTAAATAACTATTTAATCTCCCTTTATACTTCATTGATCAAGAGGAGACACAATGCTCAGATCCCATGACGAGCAATTATACTATCTGGTTCTTGTTCTTTAATCTTTTTTCTTTTCTTTTTAGGTCAGATTCTTGTTCGTTAATCAGCCAGAGGGTTGCACGCGTGAAAATAGAGTTGTGTTTAAAAAGTAAATCCTGGACGATTGGTGGTAACAAGTGAAAGTAGAGTTGGTGTTTTCAGTTCACGTTAATTTTTTATTTTTTATTTTTTGCAATTTGATCCTGTTATAAATTATTTTTTGCAATTTTTTCTTTTACTTAATCGAGTCAAGCTCGATCCCGAATATAAAATCAATTCAAACATGGTATAAACTTAAAATCAAGCTTGATTTAAACTAAGAACTCGAGCTCGATTTAAACTGAATTTAAGTTTAAAAATTTTAATAACTTTAATTGACACTGTACAACTAGTATATAATTATTAATAAATAATTTTAAATAAATATTTGATCAAATAGTAAATGACCAGTTTTATCAAGTTGATTAGAGATATGCTCAAGTTCGACTACTTATGAGGTGCTTAGTTGCATAACAAATTTTTATACACCTTTACAATAAAAAGTTGTATTAAAATAAAGTGTGATTAACCAATGATATAAAATTGTCATGTTTGATAGAGATGTAATAACAAAAAAAAAAGAGTGCGTGCCATGTATGACCAAACAAGGTGTGGGATCGAAGATAAAAAAGAGAAGTGAAACCCTCTTATTTGGTTAAGAAGAATTTTTTTTTCAAAACATAAAATTGTAATAGTTGTCAAATACTTTTTCAACAAGTGTTATTACAAAAACATAAAATTACAATAAAAACCTAATTTATCATGCAACCAAACACCCATTAACAAAATTACTTTCTTTCTTTTTTTAAGCTTGTTTCTTTAACATGGTAAATGAGTGAAGTCAGAACTTTTATTGGAGTAATTTTCAATTTACAAGTGTATTATATCTGTTTCGTTTGCACTGCTAATCATATTTGACCGCTCCGTGCATCGTACAGTCTTTTTTAATATTCAATACTGAATATTAATTTACTCAATACTAAAACAATTTAACTTTTTGAGTTTTTATACGAGAAGCTCACCAAAAAATATAATATACAATTTGTCCTAAAGCAATTTAACTTTTTATATGAGAAGCTCACCAATAAATGTAATATACAACGTGTCTAACATCTGTTTCTGATATTCGATATACTTGAAAATGGGACCTGAAATGAAAAAAAAAATGCTCCCTGTTGTATCCAGCTCTAAATTTGATAAACTTCAATAATTCTCACGTATTGATTTCCGAATAGTGATGAATTTATTATGATTCAAACTTCGTTCCCTTCATTTGAACACACAAACAGAATGATTTGATATCTAATTATTTGGTAAAAACACAGTCGGCATCAGAAGTGGTAGAATAGCTGGGACTCGGAAAAAACATTATTGGTATAGAAATGTGATGCCTATGTCTTGATATTTTAAGTCGGATAGCCCATTTCTTTAACAAGAAACGGTTGAAATAATTTGTTAACATAACTAAATCACGTATTATGTGCCCTAGAATCTGAAACCAACAATTTATAATTACAAAATTGTTCAAGTTGCCAGCATTTCAGGAATGCCAAGTCCCGAAAAGGTCGGACTGGGTGGGCCAGCTCAATCCCAACCCCAACTTGATATTTGTTTTTATTTTATTTTTTATTAATCTTCTATCACGACTCCGGCCGACCTGGTCCCGACTCTAGCTACCCCAGATCTATTTTTGGGTGGACCAACCCGCTCCCAACCCCCGCCTACCTTGGTTCAAAGGAATCCAAAATGACTTATTAATTCAAGAGATGACCCATGATACCAACAAATGATGCCCCATGAAGATGATACCGAGGCCTCAAGAATCAGAGGACTCCAATGATCGTCACAGAATAGAAGCATGCCAAGAATCTACAGTTACAACACCCTCGGAAGACAGACGTATGGAGCAATTAATAATGTCTCCGTCTTGGTAGCGATAATCAGAGCATACATCAACGTAACCTATACTCCCGTGAACGAGTAAACTTTCAAGGAAACACAGGTCAGAAGAACATCGAGATGACTTGCACCAAGCTGGTGTTTACAAAGAAAATGCAGGAAAGCTTACATACAAGACGAATGATCAACAGATGAGGATCCTTTATAATAACGCAGGAATAGATTGTAAGAATAGATAAATAAGACAGTCAGCTCCCCCCACCCTGTCGTATTTTGAACAGACTTCGCTGGTGAAAGTCAGATATTAAATCTAGATGGCCCCGTACGTTATGCTTCCCAAGAAAGATAAGTAGATACCTCCAAGTGGAAGTTTATTAAAACCCCCAAACAGGTCTCTCTTCAGTAAAAGCAACTCGCTTCAAAAAAATGACCCCATTATTCCTGAAATGCTTAGGCAAAGGAAGAAATTGACCCGCCACTTGGAGCAGCATGTGGTCCTTCTCCCTCAATGTTCTCATTGGCAGAGGGTACTGGCCGAGGCTCTGACAATGAGAGTCTCCTGGCCTTTGCTGCACCTGCTTCTGCAGGCCCCTTGACAGGCAACTGTAGTGCAGGACCTGCTGTAGCTGATCCCAGTGAACGAAGAACTGGTACATCAGATGAGGATGGTGAGGAAAGGCCGTACGTGAAGGTTCCCACGGGGTGGTCAAACTTACAACTTGGACCAAATTTGCAGATGCCATAACGTGAGTAAAAGAGGCATATAGGTTCTCCCTGTTGGATGGAAACAATAAAAGGAGTCAGTTTCAAAATTGAGGATTAGAATAAACAGGATACATCGTATCTTTCGTCAGTTAAAAGTTCTGCCACTTCAAAGGGAAAAAAAATAGCATGGATTTAAACAGGGGTAACTTCAGAGTAAATGCTTTTGTATCTTTGGATGAAAACTAAGGCTACCAAGCCGTAATGAGAAAACAATTTCCATAAAGACTAAAATCCTGGCATGAAAAGTGCAATTATTTAACCATGGAATCACTCAAGCTGAATTTGCGGAGTTCAATACAAAAATTACAGTGACTGCCATTCAACTTCCACCAGTGTAAGGTAGGATACACGGCATTCCTATATTCCTCCTCTAGAAAAACTACAGAATAATCTAGGAGATAAAAGAACAAAAAATTACATGTTAGGGCAATAGCTCATGCCTCATGAGTCATGATATTAGAGAAGGAAAGCATTCCATGCATGATGATTTTTGCAACAGAGATAGAGGGGACGGTAAAAATTGCACTTAAAAAGAGAGAAGACCATCATATGCTTAAAAGTCAGCAATGCTCAACATATCAAGCCTTTCAATGGAGCACCCAATGCCTTTCAGTAGAATCCGATAATCTAGCACAATATGCCGATTCTTATATCACCAAGTCAGCAAGTTCAACATTTATCATTGTCCAAGTACTAGAAGTAAACCTAGCATATGAACTTGAGAATATAATACAGCAGCAAAAAAATATACTCTACAGAATGGAGTCCATTACACCAGATACTTGCAATATTTTTAGTAGGATTAACACTGAATGACAAAATGAAGAGCAAACTTTTAGCACAAATTAGCAGAGAAATATTGATAGGAATATAAGATTATATGATATTCTTTTAGAAAGTGGTTTTACCGAGATGTATTAATAAAAACTATACAAAAGCAGTCTAGTCAACAAAAGACTGCCAAAGGGAGAGGAGACACCGAGATGCAAGAGAGCTAGGACACAAACATAGAAAAGAATACAATTGCTACATTTTCCCATGTCCTAACTCTAACCATTCCCCCACATTACAAAAAATAAAGAAAACTAAATTATCCTCTGGTAGCTTGTTGCTTAAATAATCTCTTGTTTCCATCTTGCCAAATCACCAGACAGTCGCATGAAGAATAATTCATCCAGGAAATTCTTGTTGCAGTGTTAGCATCATATCCTTTAATCTTTCCTATCTGTTTGTTACTTCTACACCTGTAAACTCTATTTATTCTTGTTTAATGCATTAGCGGAATTGTGGCATTGGACACCACCAACTTCAAAAAAAAATGAAGATCATTCACCAAACTTTTTTCTCCCTTTGTGTACCCGTTATTCCACCTCTTGAGGAGCTCAAGAATAGTGTTTTCTGCGGTAAAAATACAAGTCAACAAAAGGTGATTAGCTGATTCCATGTTCATTTAGCAGCATATGCATCTCTCATCAATAGTGGGAAACCCGCAGTGTAGTCGTTCAGCCGTCAGGAAGCCACACTATACCTATCCTACAAACAAGAAACTTCACTTCAGTAGGAGAGAATGGTTTCCATGTGATTTCCACGAAAAAAAGAACACCAGGGATCCAAAGAGCAAAAGCTTTATAGCATTTTTCACTAGAGAAAGACCAGTCTGAAGAGCCTCTGCACCCCAAAACATCCGTCTTTTCAGGCCTTGGTTTGAATTCATGTAACACAGCTAAAAGATCGGCTAGCAGTGAGGTCTCATCATCTTTGAGATTGCTTTAGAAAGAGGAACACCAAGAACAGGATGTTCCAAACTTCCAATAGCTTGCCAGTAGTCTGCCACTGTAGATAACTTAAAAAGGGTTGGAAAATGAGTACACTGCACATCTTTCCAGAAGTGTATCTATGATCTGTCCCATCCCATAAGTACTAGAAAGAACCAGCCATAATAACAAAATCTGCAGTCAAGAGAATGCCCTTCCAAATTACCGAAACAGAAGATCGTAACAATGAACATTCTGAGCTCTCGCCATTACTCCCAAAGAATACTTCTCCAGCACAATTGTTCTCCATGGACTGGCTAGGATGGAATTCAACTTCCATATCCACATAGCTAGCAATAGAATAGCCGAATTGGAACCTTCTTAGATCTTTTAACCCAACATCCTGGAGATCCATGGGTCTATAAATTCTGCCCCAAGCAACTCCATGCCAACTTCTGTTTAGTATTGGTGCAACCACACCGAAGGAAACATCTTTGAGGAGAACAAAAAACAGCAGATGGTATTCTGAATATAGAAAAGAAATATACCGGCAAAGAGTCAAGGATCACATTGCACAGAATCAACCTCCCTCCATAGGTAAGAAGCCTACTTTCCCAAGCTGCTAGTCTCTTGAATCTTTTGACGAGAGGTTTACCACTTACCAGTAAGCAACATGAATAGCCGTTGGGCTTTAAGTCCCAGATGAATGATAGAAAAAAAATCCCCAAATGGACATCCAGATGAGAGGCTTTCTCAAGCATTGACCTTTGAACATTAATTCCCATTTCCCAACACCTTTTTTGAACATGACCAGCTCAGCCATTTTCAATGAAGGAAGAAAAAGACAACGCTTACATGCTTCTACTGAGGGAGTAGAAGAAGGGGAGTCAGAAGAAAAAAAAATCTAAATGATAGAGATCTCTCCCTAAAAACATCCTCGCCAACATTGACACCCATACCCACAAAATACCAATCCCTTACAAGATTTGCCATCATATGGAGGATGGCCACTGAATTGTCATAGAGATCTTCAAATATTCTTCTATTCCTGGACCACCATATCGCTCATAACATCGCATGTAGAGTCATCCTCCACAACCTCAGATCTGTTGGCCATGCGTTCCAATCTGACCACCCTAGCAGCAAGTCAGTTGTGTTGCAAGTATGAGTCCAGTGTAAGTTCCAGCTCCTAAAAAGGGTACTCCAAAGTGAGCAAATGATGCTAAAGTGTATAAATAGGTGAAGGATATCTTCCTCCATGACTCCACAGAAGGCATATGGTACTGATTCCATGGACAAGATCTTTTGCATGTAACATTAAACAGATAATCTCTGTCTACCAATCTTCCACAAGAACAACTTAATTTGTTCGGGCACGAGAGGAGCAAACTGCCTGGTGCCAGATGTTTTCCACACCTCCAAAATTAAGTAACTTTATCACTGATTTGACAGAGAAAGTTCCTTTCCTCTCCCGTAGCCAAAGCAATCTATCCTCTGCATTCACTGTACATTTATTCCCATTCAACATGTCTAACAAACTAGCAAACTAAGTGACTTAAGCATCTCCCAGAACCTTAGTTTTAACATAATTGGAAGTCTCCATATTTCCTCCAACAATTCCAAAAGTGACCTATCATGAAGACACCCATGCCTGAGTCTGCCTCAATCCGGATTCCATGTATAGACGTTGTTGCCATGACATGGAGACATTGACACTCAGATCGATCTAGTTGCCATGATAGTCACAGGAAGATATCACCTTTGTTTTTATTATTTTATTTTTGAGTTTTGTAAAGGTGTGAATTTAAATATTGAATAGTTGAGGTATGCTTGTACTTTTGGGCTGTTTTTGGAGTTCCTTTAAAATGTGTTAGAACAAGTCTATAAAAGACTCATCATGTATGAGACACATTAATTGGAAAAAAAAAGAAAGAGACCCTCTCTTTGAGCAAGCTCTCTCCTCACCCTATGATACCCCCTTGTCTTCGTCCACTGTAAGCTCCCATCTCTCCCTCCTCCCACCCTCTTCCTCCTCCTCTTGGCTCCCTCTCCCTTCATGCTTCCCCACCGCAGCGATGAGCCACCGTGCCCAAGAGTCCATGGTATGCTGCACCGTTGTGCCTCCACAATCTACTGTGCTAGTGAGGCACCCGGCAGCACCAACTGTCCACTCTCCCATCAACTACAGCGGTTCGTGCCAGGATCACCTCAAGGGTGCACACTACCCGCCTTCTGTCACCCCATCCCCCACTGCGAGTAGCCCACCCAACACCAACAATGGCAAGGTCAACACCCACCTTTGAGGGAGGGGTGTTCCCTCGTCCAACTCCTATTTTCCCTCTCCCATCAATGCTGCCTGCACACGTCCTCAGTCCTCCCTTCTCCTAGATGGCATCGACACCGTCCCTCCACACCATTAAAACTCAAAGCTACATTTAACCTTGTCGCAAAGAAACCCCAGGATTAAACAATCATTTCTTCCTTGGCTACTCCTCTGCACACAATCAAAGCCATGAAACTCCACAACTACTGGCATAGCTCCCCTCCGTACGGACATCATGATGATTCCCTTGGCCAGTAGAGCACTCACATATGACGACGTCTTCCCATGTCTAGTTAGGCCAGTGATGTGGGTAGCTTCGTCAAGCCGCGAGAGTTGAGAATGTGCGAATGGGACCTTCTCCCTGCCACCATCTAAAGCCCTCAACTCTGACTCACTACAGACCGAAGTCCCTCTTCCAATGATTAGACGAAGGCTCAGCAGTTTAAGTCTCCAAACGTTCCTCCAATATCTTGTTCGTATGCAAAGCTACCAGTTGGTCGTGTAAAATGAACCTCATTTCCTGGTAGCTTTAGAGAACAATGTCAACATCCCTTTGGAGGCTCATTATCTGCATCAACCCATCCAACATCCCAAAATTGCAGCAGTGCATGACCAACATCCGCTGCCTACATATTAGAACCGGTTCAATGCATTTTGTCAGGCTAGTGCAATGATCATCATCAACTAATCATGGGTCTATCAACCTATTAGCCTTCTGACCTTATTTCAACTTGGTTGTAGCCTTTTAACACCATGTGAGATGTGGACTTAACGATTTTGCAAGACTTATATTGTAATAATCATTCAGAAAAGTGGAGACAGATAGGCGCTTGTCACCCACATGTTAGTGTCAGTGTGAAAGTACGATTCTATCTCACTGCTACTACGTCCTTTATTTTGCTCGTTTATTGTCAGCTAAATTGTTGAGTCGTATGAGAGAATAGGTGACTTAGTCCAATCATAATCATTGTCAGTAAGCGAGCAAGGTCCTATCTCAGACTACAAATCGAATTTATTGATAGCGAGCATCCTTGACTCAGGTGGTGTACCAACTATCTTTGCTCCACCCATTATAGGACCACTACTTTTTAAGTCCATTAAATCCACTTTTGTTCGACTTAGTTGTTAACCAAAACATCATACCCGTCATTAGCTCAACATGTAAATTATACCACTTATATACTACTCTAAGCTAACTTTTACAAGCAATCACACATCAATTTCGTATCAGGGCAAGTCAAGACTTCACTTGTTACTTGCATGGTCTTTAGGTTATGCCTATATTTGCTTGTCCACGCTACCATCTGACACATCTGGAGTCATTATATAACTATTCTAGTTCAGCCATGGACCCAAATGTCATCCAATTCATTGATCGAGTTGGAACCTTTAAGGCTCTTATGAGGGAGATAGGTGAGCATATCAATGGTGACCTCCAGTTTTTCCAGGTCAACCTTGAACCTCCTACCCCACCTATGATTCCCTGTGTGGTTTGTCATGAACAGGATTCGTACGTCAGGTTTGACAAGCACAACTTAGGGCATAGAGACTGGTGTGATCAGGTCAAAGCCGATGATCAGATTCTCCGCAACATTTGTATCAAATCTCTAGTTTTGTTAGATCTTAGGATCCGAGCATCTATTATGATTAGGAAGCTGGCATGGACTATTACTTTGATTGAGAGATGTTTGACGCTTGTTGAGACACATTCGCCAAGATGAAGCTCATTGGGAAGTCCATATGTATTGGTCAAATATCAAAGCATTCCTCAATGAGCGTCAAAAGAAGCCCATGAAAATTAAATATGATCCATAACGTGATTTTGCTTCGTCCCTGATACCAATGTGAGATCTGGCGATGTTTAGAAAGGCCCAAATGGCCGGTACCCTACATCTTTCTCCATGTCCGGTTAAGTCCAACTTCTCTCTAACTTCGAATGAATCCAATCTAGATGTTACTTTTGCACTTCTTTTAGTACACATTCTCTCTCTCTCTCTCTCTCTCTCTCTCTCAATCCCATTGTTCTTCCCCAATGTCGATGAGAAGATCCAAGAGGATTCGGAGGACCCTAATGCCACGGCACCCCACCACCTTCCGTAAGTAAGTCCTCACCTCTGATCTTCACTTGCATCTCCTCTTCACCTCCAGACAACCTCCGGCTTCTCCCTCACCTCTGGTGAATGCCAGCTTCTAATTCTCCACCTCGGTCAATGTCTGTCATCCCTTTTACCTCAAGAGGATTCTGAAACTTCCTCCTTGACCCTTAAGAAGACTCCGAGCTCCTCCCTCACCTGCAAAGACCTCTCTAGTTCCTAGTTCTCCATTGAACTGATTTTGATTCTTCTTGTTATCGGAAACTCCTCTGGCACCTTGACTCATCTCTGGCCTCATCCCTCTTGGTATCCTAGCTACTTCTTCCTCTTTGACATTCCCGAATCTACTCCTTCGCCTTGGATTTCACAATTTCCTCTCTCAGTCCTCCACGATTGGCTTCTATTATACGAGATCACAAAACTCATTGTGACTCCGATTGACAACCCATAACTCTCCCTGTCTCTCATGTTCTTCTTCTAGAACCTCCCTTCCAATCAAACGACATCGACATGGTTTAATGGTGGCAACTCCTTCCTCCGTTGTCGATTGCTCCATTGGCTATGTTGTAATACCAATATTGCCTATTTCTTCCTCATGGGATCCCGACATCTTCGTCAACACCATGTGGACACCAGCACCAACTTTCGATTGCATCATGCCTAGGGGTGCAAACAAACCAATACACTCGACAAGTAACACGAAACTTGGCTCAATAAAAACTCAAATCGACTCGTTTATTATGTTAAATGAACAAACTCTAACAAATAAAAAACTCGATACATTAAATGAGATGAGCTTAAATAGGCACTTACTTGATATGATAAGCTCGCAAGTTTTAAAAATGAGTTTGTATCAAGTTTGAACTTGAAGGTGATTGAACTTGAGTCGAACTGATATTCAAACTTTATCTCTAGTTTGACTTGATTAAGTAACGAGACAAACTCGAACAAGAGTTGAGCATATACTCATAAGAGCTCAAACTCATGTAAAATAAACAAGACGAGTTTGAGCAACATACTATGGTTCAACTCATTTGCACTCCTATTTGCACTAGTGCCTTGACTCCCTTCGCGATGTCCAATTGCCCCGCCAGTTGCCGTCCCTCCAATGTCACAACCATAGAACGCGGAATCGGTCGAATCGGATTGGAATTGGCCACTTCCGGAATCGTATCGGCCGATTTTGATCCAATTCCTGTTTGAAAGATCGAATTTAACCTGAATTCCGCTGGAATCGGTCGATTCGGTCTGAATCGGTCAAATTAGATCGGAATCGGAATCGACAACCTGATTTTTTTTAGATTTTATTTTAAAAATCCTGATTCCGGATTGGTTTCTCTTCTTGAGAATAGGTCGAAATCAAACTGATCCGATCCAATTCAAATCAAATTGGTACTGACCGATTCCGATTCCGATTTCGATTCTGGAATCCTAGGTCACAACTGACATCACGTCCCCTGTTTGGGTGCTATAGTGCACCCCTTCAAAGTTTTTCAAAGATCCTCAATAGGGCTACAATACCATGCGAGCACCCACTCAGCTGGCTGGTCTGACTAAGCAAAGATGAGGTGATAGCTTGTCACCATCACCCTATTTCCGGAGCTCCAGAGCCGTTTTGGTCAACTAGTCAGCAAGACTCTGCCTTCCACCCTGGCTCATCACTGGACCAGAGCCAAAAGGCTTACCGCCAATGCTTGGACCAGATCTACTCTTCATGGAATGCCCCAGCTGTGGCTGCGGCTCTTTCCGCTCAAGTCTGACGTGCTCGCAAGCTGCTGGCTGACCTAGGCCCCTGCAACCCCCAAACCACCACCGGCTGGTGGCTCAAGCCGCTCAACCCAATTTAGACCAACCAGGTCACTAGCAAGTGCACACAACTGAGACAATTTGAACCTAGTAGGCCTGCACCCAAGGACTAACAGCGATTCATTCAGGTTTGAGTGACTAGAAGCTGGTCCAGAATAGTGTTGACCAGTCAATGTGGTATGGTCAACTTATTTTTACACAGATGCATTTAATTCTGTCCCGCATCATCAAAGGCACATGAGTAAACCCCTCTCAAGTCTCAACCTTGATTCGGTCAAGGTTGCCAAGGTGGTCCCTCCCACCAGATAAGATGGGTTCTTATGGACTCAAAATGGAGGAGAGGAGAACAAAAAATTAAAATGGAACCCCCTTGAGTGCCCGTTGCGCCGTCTTCCCCACCCAATTAATGGTTGAGTTCCCACATTAGACCATGGCGCAGGCCTCTGGTGTGGTTTTCCAATCCAATAGCCCTCCTTTATCACCCGTATGCCTCTAGTGACATCCCTCTAATCTTTTTAGGAGGCATGTACCCCCCGAAAAACCCTTCTCTCCTTCCACTCATCTCTACCACCAAGACGATCGATAGAGGTGCTTAGGCGGCGCGCACTTACCCTTGTCTCGGGCATCTTATGCCTCTAACCACATGAGATCAATTTTTCAACAAGGATGGTTGGAAGTGCAAGACAGCTGTAAAGAGACCAGCTCCCAGGCTCCATCCAAGTGGTTCAAGATTAAATGATATGAACCATGGCTTGTAGGACCCAATACGACAGGTCGGCATATCAAGTCCAAATATACAAGATCCAAGATGTCAAAGATCCATAGATTTAAGTCCATTGAATATTCAATATCCCAGATCCACCTATTGTATCCAGTCTATTTGGATTGACAAACTTCTTTCTTGCATGTTTTTTGAAGAGGCCGAGATTTATATGCCATTAATACAATGAAAAAGTACAGTGTAATGTAAAAGGCAATCAAAAAGTAAGAAAACACACTCAACTACCGAGATGGTAGAGGAGCATCAAAATTGCAAGAATAAAGTTCTAAAAAGTAGAAGTTTATCCCTAAAAGTAGTGGCATCCAATCTCTTTCCAGAGTGTGCGAGTGACTAATCCTTCACATAGAATGTCATTAAATGGAGGATCAATGTAGGATTATCAAAATGATCATAAAAAATTCATCTATTCATTGTGCACCTTAATCTAAATCATAGCAGGTAGAACTAGACTCCATAACTTAATATTTGAGAACCAAAGATTCAGATTAGGCAAAGTTTGTAGTAGTTTAATGATGTTACCCAATTATAGCTATTGAATTTTCCAGATCCTAAACAGAGTACTCCAAAGGGAATTGATAATCCCACAAATGAAAAAAAGGGTATCCAATTTTTAGCCTTTGTCCCACAAAAAACACGTGTTGGAAATATCAGAGATCTTACTGAGATGAAACTTGGTTGAAAGTCTTCACTTACCAATCTTCCATAAAAAAACCTTGATTCTAATAGGAACTGGGCACCCTGAATTGCATGATACCACGGGACTTCCCCACCTCCTAGAGAGAGTCTACACGATGCATACTTCACGGTGAATACAATTTTATTGCAAAGAAGCCAAACAAGTTTATCCTCCTAACTCTCAATGCACCTATGGTCGTCAAGAAGCATCATCAAGTTAGAGAAATCACTTACTTCCTCATCCTTGAGGTCCCTTCTAAAAGTTAAGCACCACTTTGTTCTATCATCCCAGGTGTCATGCACCTTGACTTGTGGATTATGACTAATCTTATAAAGCTTAGGGAACATATTGGTGAGGGGGGATGTCCGATCCAATGATCATTCCAGAAATGAGTTCTTCTGCCATTCCCCATCTCAATAAAAGTAGATGACTTAAAAGAGCTCCCAACTGCAGAGAATACCTCTAGATATTCAAAAAACTCTACCTTTGTCCCTGCAATCTCTAATCCATGTCCCATTGTCACCAATACCATACTTAGAGCACATAAATTTTGTCTACAAAGACTTTGATTTCGGACGACGTGGGTGAATCGGCGGCTAGAGTTTTGCGAAAGGGTTTTAGCGTGCTCGAAATACACCAAAACAACACAACTGGCCTTAAACCGGTCAATACAGGCTCAAACCATGTTGAATCTACTAGCCCAAAACACCTTGAACCGGCTGGAATGGGTTGAACCAGCCTAAACAAGCTGTTTTGGGTGCTGAACCAGCTGAACCGCCCTTGAACCGATTTGGAGGAGCCAACGCCAACTGAACCGGCACTGGCTTGGGCTGATGCGACTTAATCGTTCGGGGGGGGGGGGGGGAGGGTCATGGCCTTCATTGGTTCGCCCCCTGGGGGGGTCGTGATTGCCCACCGCACACCGCAAGGCCAAGTGAGGGGGTCTTCACCACGTGTCGGCTGTGTGAGGGATTTCGCCGATGTTTCATCGTCTTCCTTCGCAGTGTCATTCAGCTGCAGTCATCACCACGGGAGGAAGGGACCGGGAGGGATCTTCAGGGCTTCATTGTCATGGTGGAAGAAGGGGATTGGGATTTGGGAGAGAAGATTCGGTATTGTCTTCTTCGACCCCCTCTTCCTCTTGTTCTTCTTCTTCCTCATTCGTCAATGTCAGGAGGGAGGCACGACAAAACCGGAGAGGATGGCTGAGATGGGGGTCTTCACGGTAAGGGTAGGCAAGAAAGAAGATAGGGGAGGAGATCTTGGAGCCGACCTCCTATCGGCGGTGAAACAGAGCTGGCCGGTGCCGGAGACGAGGAAGGAAGCCTCCCATCAGAGGGGATGAAAGGTATTGGCGCCAAGCCCCTTGCACATAGGACCAGATCCTTAGGACTACTCCAAAAATTCCAAACACTATATCTCTCCATTGGGTGTCCTTATAAAGAGGAGCCGGCTTTACAAATGACCTCTAAAATGACTATTTACAAACATGTCATCTTTAAGACCTAAATATAAAGAAAAGACTAAATAAAATTTCAATATGTACAAGCAGATCCAAAAGGACATAAACATAAAATAAACCAAACCGGATCCCCATCGGACTCTACTATCACTCAACTTCAAGAGACATTTAGCCAAAAGAGCAATGTCGATGGTCTCCAAAGGAGCAAGACCCACTTCCCCTTCGTTGTCCTGCAAGCATGGTCCCACCAAATAAGATGGAGACCCTTTCTATCATTCGTGCATTGCCAGAAGAACCTTGCTTGATGCTCTCTAGCTTGTTACAAATGTCTTTGAAGACCTCAAGTATTGAGAAAAATATAAAGGAATGTTTTGCAGCACTAACTTCAATAGAATTCATCTATATCCAATAGATAACATCTTGCTTTTCCATCCTTGTAATTTGTGTTCCATCTTGTGCATCACACACTGCCAATTCTTAGACCTTATACCTTTGTTAAAGAGGGGTAGACCGTAATATTTACTCAATAAGAAAGTCCAAGGTATATTGAAGACACTCTATAACTGATCTCTATGCATCTCATCTATGTTAAGGCCAATAAGTTCACGTTTCTCTATGTTAATCTTCAAACTTGTGACAGCATGAAAAGGAAAACTCTTGAATGGATACATTTCTCCATGCTCCTATAGGAGAAAAAAAGCATTGTGCCCTTAGCAAACTGAAGACTTGTGATTCGCTTCCTGTTAGTACCCAATTCAATGTCTTGAATCAAATCAGTTTGTTCAGCCTTTTCCCACATGATATTGAGGACCTGACCAATGAGGACAAACAAAAGGAGGGATGAATGATCTCCTTATCTAACACCTCTCGAGGAAGCGAAGAACCAAATACTTTCCCATTGATGTCGACAGAGAACTTTGCTGTAGAAATACAAAACTTTATCCACCTTAGCCAATGATTGTTGAAGCCCATTGGTTAATAATTCTGAAAAGACAATTCCAACTTACCCTATCATAAGCTTTCAATTTCAAGAGAGATTACACTTTTTGTGTATGAGTCTCTGATCATGAAGATATTCATCATCTGCCATGAAGTTGTCCATAATATATCTTCCTGGGATGAAGACAGATTGAGTAAAATTAGTGAGTTTATCAATGTATATACCAAGTTTGATTGCTAGAACTTTGGTAACAAGCTTGTAACTATAGTTAAGCATGCAGATTGGCCTCATATTTGTAATATCTTTAACATTATCCCTCCTTTTGGGTAGCAACACCAGGGTGGTCGAGTTCAAATTTCTAATGCACCTCAAATCGTTCTCATATTCACTAGTAAACGTCATATAATCATTTTTGATAATATCCCAACAATGGATATATAAGCCGGACGGGAAACCATCTGGACCCAGAGCATCATGAGGATCCATATCCTTAATAGCCACTCAACACCTCCTGCTCCATGATTTTGCGAACCAGTGTGTTAGCTTCATCTTCATCTAATTTCTTATTCAAGTTAAAGTTCAGGTAAGTCCTTCAGTGGTCATCCTCTTTGAAAAGATTCTTGTAATACTCTGAAGCAAGAAACTAATCTGATCAATCCCTTCACCCTTGATCCCAAGAACAATCAGCCTTTCTATGCTAGTTGTCTTATTCTTAATAGAAGCCAAAGTATGACAAACCTTGTATTCTTGTTGTCTTCCTTCAACCAAACTCTTTTGACCTTTATTTCCACTTGATCTGTTCCTGAGACTCCACTCTTTAGACATCGTTTAATTTGTGCCACCCTTCCATTTGCTCGTCATTAATCAAACGTAGAACTGTAAATGGATTTAGGGAATCCGAAGACCCAACCTGGATCCGAAAAAAAATTATTGGATTTGGACATTTAACGGCAAAACCGAATTGGGTAATTGACAGGTTGGATTTGTTATTCACAGGAAAAACCCGAGCGTGCACTATCGGGTTTAACATAAAGGGTTTCTCCGGAACCCATGAGACGGGTTGCGGGCCTCAGCTCACGATTTGGGAAGAGGAAGGGGAAGCCTAGACGGATGATGCAGAGAGAGGGACTCCATCGTCATTGAGGATGGCGACATCTTCTACTGCCCGCCTCTAACCCGCGGAGAGCAAGGACTCCTCTGATTGAAGCCCCGAGGGTGCGCTCGCCAAGACATCCTACAACATTAGGCCCTTCACGGCCATCAAACTCATATGCTGCACCCTCATGCCCATGTCCCCCAATGCCCCCATCAGTATCACCGACAGATGCCCCATCTCCTCCGCCGTCATCATCCGCACCATGGTGTCCCCCTCCACCACCCTCACGACCAGCTCCATCGCTCCCTCCCCGCCTCTACCCGTGCACGGGGGAGCAATGACGTCATTGTCGCCCGTGGATGCGATGAAGGTCGTCGCCCTACAGTGAGGCGGATCTTCCCTCCTATATTTCTTCAGTTGCTCTTCAGCTTGTCCACCCTCGACCGAAGCTCCTTGATGTAGGTGATGGCGTTGGCTCAGCCAGCAACAACGCCTTGTCCATTCTTGACACATTGGACACCACAAAGCGAAGAGCGTAGAAGCGATGGTTTAGCTTCTCACTCCTCAGTTGCTCCGCTTTGACGTGGTTCGTCGGGGTTTCCCCGCCCCGCCGAACCCGCCTTTCCTCCCCTTCTTTCTCGGCCTCCATCCCTCCAAGTCCGAGTTCTCCGAGTCCAACAGCCCCTCCTCCTTCGGTGCCTTCGTTGCGGCGGCCGCCGTCATGCTGGAGGCCCCCTTGGCAAGCGAGCGCCCCTTCCCCCCATGTGCACGAGCCCCCTTCCCCCTCCACGAGTGCCCCGCCGCCGACGAACCCCCTCTGTGAGCCACGCTATCCCCTCTCCCCTCCCGGCAACGACTCCGTTGCTTCCTCACCAAGTAACGAAGAGGCACACGCGAGGTAGCAAGGTTTCGACCGTCATCAGGTTCTTAACAGATGGATCCGAATCCGAAAATAATTTTGGATCCGGGTTTAGATCCGAAATGTAATAACGTATAGGATATGTTATTGGATTTGGATCTATCTTATCGAATTCAAATTCGGATCTTGAAAATTCCAACCTGAGAAGGATCCGTTGATAGGTCTAATCAAATGTTTGTCATTCAATTTCTCAAAACAATCTATCTTAGAAACCCCTGGGCAGTTGTGGTATGAAAGGTTGTCCTTGCCCAATACTTTAGTCTCAACCTAATCCACTTAAGTTTGCAGACAAAGTTTCATGTTGCTAATTGCTAATTGGGAGTGGAAGTTAGCTCATTCCACCACTCTTCAACAAGATTGCTAGTGTATTTCGGATCCAGGTATGGGTTTAGGTCCGAAATGTAATAACGTATAGGATATGTTATTAGATTTGGATCTATCTTATCGAATTCAAATTCGGATCTTGAAAATTCTGACCTGAGAAGGATCCGTTGATAGGTCTAATCAAATGTTTGTCATTCAATTTCTCAAAACAATCTATCTTAGAAACCCCCTGGGCGGTTGTGGTATGAAAGGTTGTCCTTGCCCAATACTTTAGTCTCAACCTAATCCACTTAAGTTTGCAGACAAAGTTTCGTGTTGCTAATTGTTAATTGGGAGTGGAAGTTAGCTCATTCCACCACTCTTCGACAAGATTGTTAAAGCTAGCGTCCCTGCACCAAGCAAGCTCAAAGGAAAATTTCTTCGTATGAACATTGTTATGTCTAGTACAAGTGAAGCCTACTACATAGCGATCTAAGACCACCTTAGGAATGTAAAATCCCTCCTAGACACCATACTCATGAACCCAATGGGGTGAAACAAAAAACCTATCTATTTTTGATTTGGAAGCCGAGTTCGACCACATGAACGCAATGCCAAAATCAAAGCACTCTAATAAACAACATTCATTTACCTAATCATTAAAAAGATTCATCTCGTCAGTCCAACCCCTTTAGCCTAATCTCTCCCCAGGCTTCAAGACAATATTGAAATCCCCACTGATGCACCATGCATTAGGGGTGTAAATAGTTTGGTTCGATTCATTTTTAACCTTTTATCGAAACTAAAATTGAACCGAAAAGTGAACCAAACTAAACCAAACCTGTTGTGAATTGAACCGGTTCAGTTCAGTTCAATTCAATTTATCGGTTTAATGTATAATTAAATAAATCAAATTAAAAATAAAATAAAATTTAACTTATAAAAATTGATTAAGGTTAAGATAAAGATTAATACTTTGTTTATAATATATAATTATATCTTTATACTAATTAACCTAAATTTATAATAATACATATTTAAAATTAATATAATGCATAGATAAAGTGGGTCAAATCGGGTCAACCGGTTTATCTGTTCGGTTTGGTTTGGGGAAGTGCCGAACCGAACCAAATCGATAAAATGTTATCAGTTCAGTTCGGTTCGATAAACCGAATAGACAACTCTTCAAACCGAACCGAACCGAACAGTTCAGTTCCGTTCAGTTCGGTTACCAGTTTTTGATAAACATCCCTACCATGCATTGTTATTGTAATCACTAAAAGCTTCCTTCATATTAGAGAAAAACTTAGAACTTGTCAGCATCAATCAATGAACCGTATACGTTGCCCAAGAGCCAAGACTTGTCAATATCTATATCAGTAAATTTCCACTTCCACCAGTAGAAGACACAAAAAATATACCTAAAAATTTCCACATTTCAGGCCTGTAAAGTCCTTGCTCTCAGCAAAATCAGTCTCCTGGATTATAAACACATCAGGTTTATGAAGAGCCACAATATTCAGAAGTTCTCTGGCCTTCTCTCTTCCTGAAATCCCCTTATTGTAGTAATCACGTATAGATAACAATGCCCTTACCCTCCTTCCTTCTCTCTTCAATCACAATGTCATTGTTTAAGAGATAATTCAACTCTCTCGAGGCAACCCTCTGTTGTTTAAGTTGTTTGTCAGTAGGAGAACTGCCTCGGCTAGACAACTCCTGTCAAAGTCTATCAAAGAAACACCTAACATCACGTTCCCGACTTATATAGCTTAGCCAATGAGATCCCCAATGGGTAAAACTTCTTTACTAGAGATGTATCGTACCCTGTCCACTTCCTCAGCCCCGTTGACTCCATTGTAGCAACACCATTGGACTTAAGCAAAGCCAATGGTTTGTCGTGGGTAGAGTAGCCACCCATCCCTGAAGACTGGAAGACCCTTGCACAATCAGCTGGACTTTATACCGCTACTGTCGGAACCACACCCTGGGATACCTCCGCAACAACGACATCTGCCGTAAGAAGAGTCAAAGTCCTGTCCTCAGCAACATTTTCAATTACCTCTGCAAACTGACCAGATCGAATATTGTCAACCATGGAAAATCAGGTCGCGACCCAGTCGGCCCGACCCGTTGGCCGGGTCGCAGAGTCGCGACCGGGTGCAAGGAAGACCGCCGGCGAGGTCGCGCGACGGTCACCAATTGGGTGACTACTGGTGACCGTTGCCAACAAAAGGGGGGGCTTTAACCCCCCCCCCTCCCCCCCAAGGGGCTCTCTTCCTCCCCACACTTGCTCACCTCACTCTTGCTCACTAAATGCTCTTTAATCTCAAGTTTTTTTGCTCTCTTCTTTCTTTAATTATTTCATTAGTTCATTAAATATTTGATTCTTTATTTGTTTAAGTTACTTAGTTTATTAGTTAATAGTTAGTTAGTACTTACTTATTTAATTAGATATTTAACTAGTTTATTAACTAGTTCATCATTTGATTGATTAAGTTGCTAATTACTTAATTAGTTATTTCATTATTATTTTAGTTTTAAGTAGTTAATAGTTATTTAGTCAAGTTAATTAAATATTTAGGTAGTTTACTCAATAGTTCATTACTTACTTAATTACTTCATTAGTTACTTAATTAGATAATTAATTAGTATTAATTAATTACTTATTTTGTTACTTAAATATCTTCTCCAAGTCAAACAACTCAAACTATCGGCGCAAGCCGGAGTGATCTAGTTTGGTTACATTGCAACTTGATTTACATGGCAGAGAGAAAAGTGCAATGTAAATATTGTGACAAAATTATCTTCGGTGGTATTTATCGTTTGAAATTTCATCTTGCAGTCACGAAGGACAATGTTCTTCCTTGCATACGGACTCCACCGGAAGTGAGAACTCAATTTCGTAGACACCTACAAGCGATGAATCAAGCAAAGGGAAATAGCAAATGACATAAGGAAATTGTTCGAGAAGAATTATCACAACCGACGAGACATTCCGTGCATATTTATAGGACCGGACAAGAGAGACTAGATATTCTTCGAGACGAAGACTACGACAACGGTATGTTTGTATTACTCATAAAAGTAGCTCACTCTCCTAATTTATTGATCATTAAGTAGTTAAATATTTTTTAAATAGATGACCTCTCACGAGGAATGGAAGCAAGTCAAAGATCCTTCGCCGATGAAGAGTTATATAGATGCACCGGCTGAATGATGGGTCAAAAGTCGAGAAATAGGAGCGGTTGAGAAAGTGGAAAAGGATCCAACAACCAACCGCAAAATGAGATTCATTATCTCACCCAAGATGACGACCCGGCAGTAGGTCTCGTGGATCTCGTTATCACCAGACTACGACAACGTCAAAGCACAATCACGACGGCAATGAAAAACCTCAAGTTGTGCAAGGAAAGAATTGGCCGAGCAACATCAAGGTGGTTCTTTCACCACAGCATACCGGTAAATGCTGTGAGAGGACCGTACTACGAGAACATGATCGACACGATCGCAGACGTCGGGAGAGGAGTGCCTAGGCCAAACCTAAAGAAGATATACAATATATGTCTTCCCATGGAGGTGCAAGATATAAAGAAGTATGTGACTTCATTTGAACGCATTCGAGAGGAAAGAGGTTGCATATTAATGACCGATGGATGGACCGGTAAGTAAATTTATATATAGTCATTTCTATTACATTTATAAATATTCTTTTTAGTATAACTTAGTTAACATCTTATACTTAATAGGTATAAGTAGAAAGACAATAATCAATTTTCTAATATACAGTCAAACTGGTACGGTCTTTTGGATGTCGGTCGATGCATCGAGACAGGTAAAAAATGCGGAGTATCTTTACCAATTAATAGATGGAGTAATAGAAGAAATAGAAAAAAACCGAGTAGTTCAAGTAGTCACAGACAACGCAGCCGCATCGGCCGGATAAATGCTGATGGTCAAAAAATCAAAGTTGTATTGGACACCTTATTCCGTCCACTCCTTAGACTTGATGTTTAAGGATATATGCAAGGATACTCAAATAGATATGATAGTTAAGTTAGCTCAGTTTATTTATTCTTTTATTTACAATCATAAGTTTGTCCTTGCAGTTATGAGGGAACATATCAAGGGCCGAGAGTTGCTACAACCTGGTGCAACTCGGTTCACCTCCCATTACATTTCGCTAGAAAGCTTGTCGAGAATTCCAGATTGACGATGCCCCTTTAGCCGAAGAATTCTAGATCCCTCCCTCCCTAGCAAAGCGACAAAGGACCAGAGAAGGAACTAGTCGAGATACGCAAAGTAAAAAAAAATGTAAACAAGTTATGACTAATCCTCTTGATATTACAAATGCTGATACAGTTGAAGACGATTGAGAAGACATGCCGGAGCCAAATATTCGAGTGAAGTACCAAACTTCTCAGGATTCTTCGTCAAAGAGTAACAACAACCGTGGAGCTGGATACGAGGGCGCCATCGCTTCACAAATACAAGGGACCCCAGATCCTCCTATATCTCCTACAATGTCTTTACGTTTTACCGATGAGGAGCAATACACCCATGCGACTCAAGATGCTGATCATAGTACAAGGTCGCAACGTGGAGGAGTTCAACGTACCCATGGAGCTGGAGGACAATACCATGATGTCTCCAACTATACATATGATTCATCCTAAGGCTCTTACTTCCCCACATATGGTCAAGAGTATTATGGAATGAATTATGTAGAGTCATCAAACACTTCAATCTAATCGACCTATGGCTATGATAACTATCATGACTCGTTTGAATCAAGTCTTAGAATGGTTTCCCTAGGGCTG
The DNA here is from genome assembly GCA_036172225.1 of Cryptocoryne crispatula var. balansae. NCBI lineage: Eukaryota > Viridiplantae > Streptophyta > Magnoliopsida > Alismatales > Araceae > Cryptocoryne > Cryptocoryne crispatula. Next base: position 7,018,607 of record CM069929.1, on the reverse strand, counting down.
ACGAATATGATCGTTATGCATGCATGCATTAAGCTTTGTACTCAATCCAAATGATATGGGGAGAGTATATAAATTACCTACAAAATGTAGAACATGTTACATTAGAATGAAATTATAAATTATTTATTTAAATCATGCCATTTTTCCTCATTTTTTATGTTTGTTTAGAATTTTTTCGTATTGTTCTTGATTTTTTTTTGAATTTTCAAATAAAAAATAGGGGTCGCGACCCGGTCGGAGCGGGTCAGCCTGGGGGCTGACCAACCCGGTCGCAACCCCCGACCCCCCTTTCCTTGTTGTCAACCATGTCCTAACAAATGGAAGAAGGTTCTGCCAGAGCAGCAAGTGACGACCTCACCCTCCACAAACTTCCTTGCCTGTTAAGGAGAAGAGGCATGGTGACAGGAGCACTAAAGCACCACCCTGGAAGGCCGTTTCAAGTGTTGTTTTGACCACGGAATCGAACCAGAATTAGCTCATCTTCCATCTTTTATATTTTTTATGCTTTTCTATTTCTTAGAAGAGCTAATCTGGCCCAAAACCGGATCTGTTTTCTTCTCTTGGATAAGTCAATCCAGCCAATTGAAAACAAGATTGGAATCCACCCGGGCTGATCCTGATCTAGCCTTCTTTGTTATGAAAACATTAACTTTTTCATGCCTTCTAGATCTAATGGACCATAGTAAAAACCTAATCAGCTGATGTGAAAATATCATAATTTGATTTGATTGAAAATGAGAAAACGGCAAACGCATACAAGTTTAACAAGAATCCAGAGCATCAAATTATGTTCACAATAATGATTCAATGAAGAAAGTTTAACATAAATGAGCATCATGCATTATAAATTAATAAAAAACCAGTCTCAAACAAGATAAATGATGATTTAATGACATGCCCTAAAACTGACATAAACTAGTATTTTGTATGATTATAAAATAAAATAAGTTTTAATCTAGTATATTTGCCATTCTAGATGAAAAATAAATTTAAAGACAGCATGACTTACTGGACGCAACGGCAGGCCTAAAGGACTCAACATACAGTTTGGGATTGGAACAAGTCTTTCTTTAGGATGATGGAACCTGCAAACTGCCCCAAATTTACAATCTCCAGTTTTCATGTAATACTGACACTCCATTTCACCTGGTCTCTCAGGAAATACATTCTCCCTCTGCAAAGTATACAGACCCATGGGGGCAGAGCTAACACGATAAGAAGAAAATGAACCCTGGCCTCCAGAATTAATTGCTTCACTCTGTCGTGAAGTACCATAAAATTGGCTAATTCCAGGTGTTTGTTGCTGGCTCTCAGACGTCGAAACAGAGCCTATCTGTCCCTAGGAATTAAAAATTAAACTCACATTTAATACAGTGGTAAAAGAAACAAAACCATGTCATTAGGAAACATCGAACACAGCTCACAACAATTAGACAGCTTACAGAATATGTATTCCACCCAGGAACTTGAACCAGTCCTTGAGGAAGAATTAGCTGAGCGTAACTTGAAGGCCCTTGCCAACGAGGACTCGCTATAAAAGAGGCCCTTGACAAAGGCCAACTTGTTAGACCCCCGGGATAAGATTGTTGGCCAGGGGTGGTTGGTGAATTTAATGTAGGATAGACAGGAGAACCACGTAAAGAGACCACTGCATTAGAAGGCTGTGGATGATGAAATTTACACGTATTACCAAACTTACACTGTCCAGTTCTTAAATAATATGCACACTCCTTTTCATTCTGCAAAATGGTGAAAAGTACATCCCATTAGCCCCAATAAAATATTTTTAATTTCCACCTTGTTTCAGAGAATATCCAACAACATGAATGACAAAGTAAAACAAATGAGTTAAAATTTAACACAAACCAGCCGAAGAGGATAGCCTAGAATATTTAATTGCACTCTTCCTGATATTCCAGCTTTATCTCTAGGATGATGAAACTTGCAAGTTGCTCCAAATTTGCATGTTCCGGTCTTCAAGTAGTACTAAAATGTAAAATGTTAACTTCAGACTTCAGACCAGAAACAAGGTAGAAATAAGTTTGCCTAGAAATTACAAACTAGCATAAGTTTTAGAAAGTCTGTTGACTAGCAAATAAGGTACTGGTTCTTAAAGAACATTTGAAAATTGTAGCACACACAATGTGATAACATGTTTATTAGAGACAAAAAATATTTGAAAGTTGAATAATATACAAGCAGGACAAGAATTCTTATCAAGTTAGCATGTTCCATACACTTCCTGCACCCATATATCAGCTTATCCCAAGTAATTTACTATCATGCAGTAATTTACTATCAAGCAGTACCATTTGAAGAAGCTCAACTTGTTATTGTTAACAACTCATTCAGAAATTTATTTTGTTTCTTGGAAGTTGGAACTCATGCAAAGCCAATCGTGTATAGCATGCAAAGTTCCCAGTGCCATCATAGTGCACGCCTTAGGGCATGTTTGATTACCCGTAAAATGTCATACACGCACTACTTTTAAAGAAATGTTAATTTAGGATGTTATTTGGTTGCAAGGACATGGGGAGTCAACGTAAACTAAAATACATTGACCAATCCAAATTGAGAATTTTGGCATTCACCAAAATCTAACGTAAACCATTTTTCATGGAGCAGCGTGTTAAACATGTCACTGTAAAAGAACAAGTTAATACCTTAAATAAAATATTTTTACAACAAATCATGTCATATAAATATTTGATATTTTTTGTTATTTAAAAATTTAAAAAAAAAATTAACTTTCATAAAAAATAAAATACACATTTTATTATATATTTTAAATATTAATGTAAGTTCATTTCCAAATAGTGGGCATTGGTTAAGTATAAAGACACGATATATTAACGGAAGTTTGCATTGCAATGTAGATTATAAACGGTTATATTGTCAACACTACGGAATGCATGACCAAGAATCAAGGCCAGATTAGCCAGCCCCAGACCGATCCAACCCTGTATAGGATTTGTCTAGATCTAAAGCATGAAACTAATTCAGCTCGAAAAATAAGAAGGTGCTGGACATGCAATAAAAAAAAGTATTAAAAAAATAATGTACCATTATTAGGAGTTATATTGAACTGAAGAAACGTTGCTTTTTATCTACTCACAATTTATGACAGTATAGAGTAAATGCATAAAGTACAAGTAATATATATTAACATCAAAAACAGTCAAATATACCTTTATTAGGATTTATATTGAACCAAGAAAGACAATATTAGAATTGGGATCCAGGTCAGCAGAATGAAGCAAATACAATACAAAATCAAACCCAATCAATTTTTTCAAGAACAAATCATAAAAATCGTAAAAATCAGAAAAAATGGATACAAAGGTGATGGGGGATAGAAAAGGTGGGCAGTGAATATGGTGATTGGTGAGGTTGTCGAAGCAGGCAAGGGAGAGCTTAGGTGGCAAGTGTCTGACCTGCGGCAGAACAGACAGGCAGCTGAACAGGACCGGCACTGGGTGAAACCGCAATAGTGTCGGGGGATAGAGGCAATGGTGGGAAATCAGAGGATAGAGGTGAGCCCTGGTGCTAGGAGTGGAAATGGGGATGGGAGATATGGTCAGCAAGCTGGGCCAACTGAGGTAGTTGGGTTGCACGCAGTGTGCAACTTGTGCACAGGGCCGCTGAAGGGAGTGGTGAGTATGTGGAGCAGCCAGAATCACACAGCAGTAGACCCACGATGTGCAGGCACCTGGTTACAGGACCGGGAGATGGCACTGCAGGCAGGCCTTTCCAGCAGGTACAGGAAGCGCAGAAACAGGGCGAATGGTCGAGCACCTGGTGGGATAGGTAAAATGCGGGGTGATGCTCAGGTACCAGGCATAAGCACAGGGCGGGCCTGGATGAGGCACACCCGAGGAAGGGTAGAACATTGAGGATATCCAGGGTAGGGCTGGCTGGTGCCAGAGATGAAGACCGCTGCAGCAATCCTGTGCGAAGGCCACACATGGGGGGAAGGGGATGGCAGAAGTGCAGGCTGCTCAGGAACAGATGGGCCGCACACATCCCAAGTTGCAGGGGTTAGTGGATTGACGCCATGCACGCCATCAACCTTGTTTACCTCTGGGGATCTCTGGAGTTTCAGCAGTATGCAGCAGGAGTAACTGGCGCCTGTAGGGGTTGAACATGCGCAGAATAGCATGCATGTGCATACCCAAGCTCGAAAAGTTAGCAGGCATATGAGTGGATGCACTGCTTAAGGGGGATGACATTGTGCTCAGCTCCGGAGATCACCAGACCTGCTTCAAGGAGTTGTGCTTTCCCTGGGTCAAGAGAGGGAGGAGGAAAGAAAGCAGGATTCAGGAGGTAGGTAGAGGGAAGACAATAGACAACAGAGTGAATGGCGGCACCCAAGTGTCAAGGTAGATAGAAGAAGAAAAGGGGGTGACAAGGATTCCTTGGCAGACGTAAGAGGGGGAGAGAGAGAAAGAGAGAGGGATTATTGGGTAGTCCCCAAGGGATCCAACTTAGGCACCTTCCAAATCCGATCGTGATTGCATCATATTAGATATCTACTAATGCCAACAGTGAAAGCGGCCCAGCATCTTAACAAGTATGTCATCACATGTAAACAACATGAAAATATGAAAATTAAAAGCAAACCAACATCAGACCCAAATGGCTTTGACAGTAGGGGATTCAGCTCCTAACTATGTGACCTCAAACTATCAAGCATCAACAGCCTTATGCCAGACCAAGGATCACAGGATCAGAATCGGGATCGGGATTGGTGGGTACCGATACGATCCGGATCGGATCGGACCGATTCCGGCCGATCCAATGGAAGAAAACTGATCTAGAAGCAGTAAGCAAAAAAATTTAATGATTCCGATTCCAATCTGATTATGATTCCAGACTGATCCTAGCCGATTCGGACCGATTTTGGCCAATACCAGTCAATCCAATTGGAATAGCAAAAAAAAAAATTTGATCCGATTCCGATTCCGATTCCGATCCGATCCGATCCGTCTGATCCAAACCGATTCTGCCAAAACTTTTTTTCAAATCAGTCCTTCAGCCAAGGATTGGCTAGCCGATCCAATCCAAGAATCGGCCGATTCCGATCCAGATCAGCCGTTTCCTTGATCCATGTGCCAGACCATCCTAGTGGCAGCAGACAATCAACAACCTAGTACCTGGACTCCAAATTAAATATTACATGCTGGTCCCCATCTAGCATTCATTAGTGTAGGGCTAGATGGACCTTCTGAAGATTATCTCCAAGCATGAAGTTTTTTATCATATTCCATATATTTTAGAGACAATTTGTAATCCTTATCAGTGACCACCATAACTTATGTGCCTCAAAGATTGATAAGACTCCTACACAATCATTCTCAGCAATGACATGCATTCCAACTCTGGATCGTGGTATGAAGCTTGAGTGTACTCAAGCAATGAGTCTAACACTGCCGAGCCTTGCAGCATAGTCCAATGTAACCTACGTGTGGATGGGATAGTTGCTAAAAGAGGTATACAAGTAGGCAAATGGAATGGGAAATGAAAAATAAGATAGAGAAGATACAGGCTTAAGAGAAAGGACAGATGACATTAAAATGGTCAAAGGGGCATCGTATAGAGCATTGAATGGTCATATGCAAGGTGGACTGGTGGAGGTGATCATGAAGAAGCTGTTACAATGTGTGTCCCCATGTTGGATTAGTCAGATTGATCCAGCTCTCATGGGATCAGATAACTCAATCTGGTCCTATAGAGCACAACTCAGTATCCTGAATCCTGAAGCAGAATTAAATAAGTGCCGCTGGTGCAAGATTAGATTGCAAGGTTTTTCCTGATCTGTTTCAGGTTTCAGCTAATGATGGTTATCAAAACATGGTTTCTCTCTAGAGGTTTGGCAAAATAAAAATTTCTAATATTATAAAAATATGTTTAAAATTGCAATAATTGCATTATGTGCTCCAGATTTACACTCCCGTAATAGGCAACAAAACTGCCAGTCGCACTACCAAGTCGCATCATGCATGTGTAAGTTCTTTCGCACTCTAGACAGAAGTTACTAGAAGCATTATACTGCTAGCTGCCTTTCATCCAGAACTTGTGCAGGTGAATATGAAATTTATCAACCCTTCTACATTATTGACAGAAGTCATAGCAAGTTACCATTTCAAAGTTCATACAAGAAATGAAAGAAACAGGCAAAAGCAAAAATTTTACCTGGCACTCCGGATGTCCAATCCTTTCAGGAAAACCTCCTTTATTGTTAATAGCCGCAACAGCCTGAAAGAAAAAATAAATAAAAAACAAAAGAAGCATTTAATCAAGAGATGAATTATCTTAAAAGAGAAACAAGGAGTAGAGAAAAAAAGTAAAATATGGATTTCAATGAAGGGAACTTAAATTCTTACAAAACCTTAAAGCCATGGTGTTAATGTTGAGAGGCCCAGAACTATGATGACCCCAAAAATAACTGATATGGGACTATAATCCACACTAAATCTCCCTCTCCTGGCCAAGATGGGCAAATGAAAAAAAAGGGAAATAAGATAACCGGATATTAAAGGGCTGGAAGAATACTAGCAATGATACCATCTTACAAACCTCAAACCATAGAAGGCTACCTGCTACGATACCATCTGATGATGTAAAAATACATTTTTATGGGGACACCTACTGGCCAACGGAAATGAAAGGGTGATAGGAGGGGCAGGCCTCTATAAATCATACCACAACAGATTGTCAAAGGCCTATTAAGGGAGTGTTTGCCTGGTTAAAGAGGTCAGAAGACTTGGAGAAGATCAATTCAGGGACCATTAGATCTGATAACATGCAGATCGGGGCATGTCGGCTCTGATAACACAAAAAAAACAGTTGAAGTAATCCCTGCTGGTCATCGAGGATAAAAGGAGATGGAGAGGGGCACAATAGCCTTAACTCTGCTCAGAAAAAGAGAACCCAGAACATGGCAGTAAAAAAAAATTCAGGTCTGACTGCCCGAGAATGCCAAAATATTAGAGAATTCAGAAAAAAGAGGCAAGTGCCTGTGGCTTCCGATGAGAGAATTTGGAGAGAAGACCCTACTACTCCAAACCAGACCCAGCTGATGTCCAGGCAGGCACCAAAGAAGAGTAACTCAGGCCCTTCAAGGTCCAGAGGAGCCAATACAGTAGGGGGATGGGGGTGCCCTAACAGCCCCGATGAGGAAACCCAAGTAGTGCCATCACGACCAACTGAAGAACAAAAAGAGCAGATTGGGAGTAGAGTTCTGGCGCCAAAAACTTAAAGGATAAGTTTATTTATGATAAATAAGGATTTGGATGAGAGGTTGGGCCTAGCCAAACCCAAATCCCACTTAATCCAAGAACTCCTTGCAGCGCTTCTCCAAATCCAACTAGGATTAGGACTGATTAGTCCAAATTGGATATGAGTCGGATGTGATGAGCTGAGCTTTAAGCAAAACAGCCCATTAGCAAGGCTTAGAATAAGCCTAGTCTTATTGGAGACTTATTAGAATAATAATCCATTAAGCGCACTAGCAGCTTATACACATGATGGGCTATGTTTCTTTAACAAATGGGCCTTATTAGATGATACTAATGGCCTACTTATCACTATGGTTGCACCATGGTAATGTTATTGGATTACTATCAAGTTTGATCCAATCCTTGTGGATCTGGTATGTAATTCTTGTGATTGGTCCACTTATGAAAGGCCCATTTTAGTCCTAATCCGACAGAGATTAGCCCATAGAAAATTAAATTACCTCAATAGTGATTTCAGCCCATTTAGTGGCCGGTTTACATAACCCACAGACCACATACCCACCGGATCAGATATCTTCCACATGATGGGCCCATTTAAAATCAGTCATGGCCCATAAACACCTGTAATCCTGCCAAGATCCACACACCTTCAATGGCAGGAAGATTCCGGAACCAACTTGAATTAAGCATCAGCTACTCAATGGAATGCTGCTGTGGGAGAATCACTGAAAAAATATTAAGGTTATTAGCCCTCCCTCAATGGATTAGATCTGCCAGCCAGGACAAGAAATTGGTGTATCAGTCCTGTCTGAGATCAAATACTGCCACTGTTAGCCTTGCAGTCACTACCTGCAGGATTAATATCATCTCATTGAATGTTAGATTTCTCCCACCAACGAGAAGATTTGAAATATTCCTAAAACTGTCATCTGCCAGGGCAACCAGGATAGGCTGCTGGAGAGCTATCCAAAGGAAGAGAATCCATCAAATCCTTCCACATTCAATGAGATGCTCAAATTGAGAATATCCCTGCCCTGCTAGCCAAGGCCAAGGATACTGCCTTGCCTTGCTGACCAAGGCCGAGGATACCTGCCTTGCTGAGACCAAGGACTATATTAGGGGTATCTTCAGCTACTGCTCAAGGGATTGGAGACCACCCAGCCAAAGGAGAAGAAGTGCACAAGAGAAGTTGACCTTGAGGTCAAACTAATCGTCTACATATAAGCAAAGGAAAGAAAAGAAGAGAAGGTAAAAAAAGATAGCCTCATGGAGCATCATCCCCACCCCCATCATCTTCTCCATCTCTATCGTAACACCTCCATCATAAGAGCCCATCCAAGCGAGCCTTAGGATGTTGGCCAAGCACCACTGCCAAGCCACCTAATAGCCTAAGAAATCCTCGTGAACACAGCCTCTTTGCATGAATCCTCCATGGGCATTAGGCTTCACATAATCTCCCCAGCCTAGCCTACATATCATTGTATCAAAATCCATCATCCCTTATGCCATAAACCTCCTAACCAGCCCCAGAATAAGTTTGAGAATGTGGGATCCTTCCAAGGCTCCTTCCAAAAACAAAAGAGTTTGCCAAATGTAGTTGATAATACTGCACTTTATGAAGATGTGATCAATATCCTCATCCATAATGTCATAAAAGACACAAGATTTAGATATATTCAGAACAATTTTGTGCAAATATCTTTTAGGTGGAAGTGCCCCTTCCTATTTTCGAAAAGAAAATTTTGATGTTGATGGGCACACCAAGCCACCAAACATTTGTATGCCAGAAAAATGCAATTCCAGAGGTCACCATAAGAAGACAACGGATTGAGACTAGGTCACTCGAGAAGAAGCTCTACAGTCCCGTCAAAGTCCTTCCAAGGCTCCTAGTAACAAAAGATAGTTTGACAAATGTAGTTGAAAATACCACACTTTATGAAGATGTGATCAATATCCACCTCCATAACGCAACAAAAGACACAAGATTTTGATATATTTGGAACAATTTTGTGCAAATATCTTCTAGTTGGAAGTCTGCCCTTTACTATTTTCCAAAGGACAATTTTGATGTTGATGGGCACACCAAGCCACCAAACACCTCTTTTAACAAGTTATGTTACAAAAAACATAAAATTGTAACAACCAAACACCCCATAAAGCACCTCAAATGGGAGTTGGTATTAAGTCAATCAGATAAAAAAGAGAGACGTTGAAACAAAACAAACTGGCAACACAAATCAAACTTTTTCAAATCTGAAAGTCAAATTTAACAGCTTAAATCACAAATCCCTCATACAGGAAAGCTCAAATTCAAAGGTCTTAAACAAGAAAAAGGGGAGCCAAACAAAATTTAAAACTGCCACACCCGAATCCAAGGTGTAAGGTCAAATCTAAAACAAAGAGCATAAGCTGGAAAACCTAATCTCAAAGCTCCTGTAGCCAATAAAAATTCAAATCTAAAACCTAAAATAAAACAAATGATATCTAAACAAGTCCATGAAATTCAAATGTCAATAAAGCCTAAACTCAAGTCTAAAAATTCAAATCTAAAATTTAAAGATCCCATTTCTCAAAACCATACTAAGGAATCCTAAAATTCTCCAAACCTAAAATCTAAGGTTAAAATCTCACATCTAAGAGTCTGTAAACCCAATATCCAGATCCAAAAACTCTAAAATATGCAAAATCCTTCCAGATCTGAAACGTGAATAAAAGGATAGGATCTGAATCAAACACAAATGATTCAAAGTCCCAAAATAACAAAACTCTAATTTCAAAGGACAACAAGCAAAAGAATTGAACCAAAAAACATTAAAGATCATCCAAGTTGGGAGCACAAGTTGCAGAGCCTAAGTTCAAAACCCCAAAACTCAAGCATCCCCAAATCTAAAAATTCATCAAATCCTAAATCCAAACAAAAATCCTAGAGACATCAAGTCTTGGTAAAAACAGCAACCAATCCAAAATAAACCAAATCCCAAAGATGAAACTTTAATTGTCACAAACCAAGTTCAAGATAATCCCAGAGGTAAAAGGCACCTAAAATATTAATAAAAAATGAATAAAACACATCCAAACCTGAAATCCAAATAAAACCCAAACCAAGTCAAATTAAAAACATTGGGTTTGCATTCCAACGCGTTCATGAGGCCATTGTTCTCACATGTGTATTTAGTGGATATATATTTCCCTATGAATAAATTACCATGACGGTTAATCAAAGGTATTCAAGTTGTTACTCAATGTAATTGACATCGAAAATTCATAAGTCTGATGAGAAGAGGTCAAAACAAATTATCAAAGAACCCCAACAACCCATAGTTCACAGAATCGGCCGATTCTCGAATCGGATCTACTGCCAATCCAATTTTCACCCAGGGAACCAATCCAGTATTCAATCCCATCCAGATCGGCTAAAACCGACCAAATTGAAACTGGAATTGGCCGATTCCAGCAAATCAGTTGCCGGAAACGTCCTTTCCACGGTGCCACAGGGGCCATTTCGGCCCTATTTTGGGGCCAAAATCAAAGCATAATCCTGTCTAACTCCTTATTTTATTTTTTTTATTTTTAGGGTTCTTTTAAAGACTAATCTAAACCAATCACAGATTGATTTTTTTTCCTGATGGATCAGCGGGTATCAGGCCAATCCAATCCGATCCAAATCAGGGCCCACCGATCCCGGTTCTGATTCGATCCCGCAATCCTTGAAACAACCTCAATACATATTTTTAGCTAGTACCCATGTGGAATACCACATATTTTCGCAGTCGTTAATGGTAAACAATGATAAAAAATTCTTTCTCCAAAAAAAGGGGAAGGCCCTGAATTTTGATAAAAAGAAATGAGGTTACATTAGATACAATAAGAAGTTTCAAATCTGTTAATTTTTAAGGTAATCCAATCGGAATTTCATAATATCGGATTCCATTTACGTTTACACCCCTAGTATCAAGGATTGGATCAGCCATTCGTATGTGCAGATACCCAGGTCAAAAATGATTTCCCCAGAACCGCTAAAATCAGTTGGTGTTGGCCAGGAATCCGTCCAGATCAGTATGAATTGGATGGTTCCAATCATGATTCAAACTATTTGATTCCAATATGATGCCAGTGAACCATGCATTGTTGCAAATTTAACAGAATATTTAGTTCAAGTGATTCAAGTGAACAGGGAGAACCATTACACATTTGGAAGCAGCATGTCTTTAAAGATTGACTGCTGAGATCTGAAGGCATGCCTCTACTGCAGTCAGAAATGCGTCAACCCAGGTTAAAGATGGAAAGGACATATCACCTGGTGCTGAATCAGGACCTTGAGATCACCAACAACGCTTGGGACACCCAGTTTTATCAACATCGGTCATGGCCATGGTTATACAGAAATAGAAAGTGGTGCAATTAATGACATCATCACTTTAATTCAGCTTTTGCTAAAAAAAAACTATGAACTACTTTAATCCATGGATTGCAGAATCGGCCGATCTGGATCGGGATCGGCCGATTCTTGGATCGGATCGGACCCCTCCAATCCGATTCTCGGTGGAACTACCGATCCGGATAGAAGATCGGTCTAGATCGGTGTTTATAGGTAGAATCTGTGCTAGAATCGACCGATTCAGTCGATTCTGGATCGATCCCAATGATTCCCTCGCCGGAATCGGCCCACAGACCGCCACGGCGGCCCTCCCGCCGCGGCGGTCCATCGGGACCCGGTAGCGACAGATCCGGTGACTTAAGTCACGGGATCCGCCATGTTAAGTGTATCGGGTCCTATGGACCCGGTTGAGGATCCGGTGACTTAGGGTTTAGGGTTTAGGGTTCGATGGACCGGGTAAGGCCGTCTTGCCCGCCCAATAGACGTCACAGCGGCAGCTTGCCGCCTTAGCAGTGATTCCGGGCCACTTTTGGGCCCGAAATCGCCCCACTTTTGGGCCCGAAACCCTAAACCCAACCTACCTCCCTATTTAGTTTTTTTTGTGTGTTTTAGGGTTTTTTTAAGGGTCGATCCAGATCAATTTTTCTTCTGGCGAATCGGCCTGGATCGGATCGGTCTCCACCGATCCAAGGACCGAATCTGATCCCGCGATCCTTGCTTTAATCCTTATAGATAGCAGACTATCGCTACATTTTTTTCCAACACACTGCATAAACACCAGGTAAGAGAACAGAAAAATGCACTTTAGAGAGTACATGTTGATTTAAATGGTTTAGAAATGTAGAAAATATCAAAATAATAACAACAACAAAAGACATGGTAGATCTAAGTTAACTTGGAAGGGGGAAATCCAATATGATTTATATGACTTAAATGTCTTTAAAAAAGTAACTCAAAACCTATTACCTAGAAGAAAATTTTTGTTACAGTAGGCCACTTAGCATCTGCATAGAGCCCTAGCAAGTAGAGGAGTAGTGAAAAGAGAAAGCAAGAAGCACAACTAATTCACTAGGACCAAAATCGGAGACGGAATCTACTAGTGCCAATTCCAATCTGATCCGGATCATATCAGCAGAATTGGCCAATTCTAGGCAAGGTTTTCAATGCGATCAAGGTGACACAGTACCACCTTGGCACCTTAGCGATAAGACGAGACGTTAGGCAACGTCTTTTTTTGTATAATAAAATGGATAAAATAACAAATATATGTGTAAACATGATGCAAAATAACTTTGACACCATGAAAATCAATTAATAATGTGGGAAGTGCATAGTTACATAGACTAAATAACTCGACACATTAGTTAATTTTAGTATTTAAATTCTATTAACTATTAGTAAACACTTAAGAAATCATTTAACCCTAGCAACTATTTCATCAAAATATTTATTTATAGTCAAATTAACTATTAGAACTAGCTATTTTTACTTCAAAACAACTTAATTATATGATATTGACACTTAATTAACATTATTTATTATTAAAATATATAAAATAATAATTTAAGGCAATGGACACCATTGCCTTGCCCCTTATGGAGGTGCCTAGGCAACGCCTTGAAAACATAGATTCTAGGGGAGAAAAACAGATCTAGAATTGGCCCAGATTGGTTTTTTAAACACAAAAAAATTCGGAAAAAAAAACATAAACATAGTATAGATACATTCCTAAGGATATTCCATTTCCAGTTTGATATGACCCATTTGGATCAGATCGGCATCACCATAGGGTGCTGCCGTGGCATCTTTAAGTCATCAGATCTTAGGATATTAGGTCCAATCTCCGGATCCAATGACTCCAGTTCCCATTTGGTATGATGGACACAATAGGAGCGTCTTCCCGGCCTGACGCAGACATAGATCGCAAAATCAGCCGATCCAGATCGGGATCAACCGATTCTTGGATTAGATCGGCTCATCCCGATCAATTTTGGCTGGAGAACCAATCCAGTATAATATCCTGGCTGCATCAGTGGAAATTGGCCAAATCGGGACCAGATTCGCCTGATTCCGAGCGATTCAATCGATGGAATGGGCCTTGCCACAGCTGCCACTGTGGCATTCTTCCCCACGTCCTTCTTTGGGTGGGGAAGAAGTCTTATCAGGTCCATCGGGACCTGATAAGACAATTAAGTCACTGAATCATGTGTTACCAGGTATGACAAATCCGGAAAGGCCATCTTCCCAAAAATAGAGCTAAAATCACCCACAAAAGAGTTAGATTGAATCAGAATCTGATCTAGCTCTTTATTTTATAATTTTTTGAATTTTAAAGTCTTTTTAAGGATCAATCTAGACCGACTCCGGATCAATTTTTCTCTTGGAGAATCAGCCCGGATCGGATCAGGACCCACCGATCTGGTCCCGATTATGATCCTGCGATCTTTGGATGCAGTGGCACCCTACAAGGCCATGCCACTGTCGGCGACTAATTCCAATAATTCTTGCTAGAGCCGGCCCCGAATCAGATAGTTTGGGCCAAATCGGTCATTGGCCCAACTCTAGGGGTTTTGTGTCGGATTGGAGTTCCTCCTCTAAATTGGATCAGCTAATGTCAATTCCAATCCAAAATCAGCCGATTCCAATCCGGATTGACCGATTTTACCTTCCATAAGGAGAGATAAGGACCAAGACTGGATCCTGGGTGAACCGGCTCAACCACAATTTCATTTCAACCAGTTCAATTTAATTTTTAACCCAAACCAAAACCATCAAATATATGGGGGCTTAGATTTGGTTTAAAAACCTGAATGGTCTAGATCTAAGTTTTGTTCACTGGTTTATCTAGTTGATGGGAACAGTCCTACAATTTCCCGCAGCTGTCCACTGGACGTGTGTTGCATTAGTCTCTTTCTCAATTTCGTGGTACATTTATTTCATGAGAAGCATCTTAAAACCATAGGACGACCGGTTGACCTTGGAGAGGGAATCGCAAAGGGGACTTGTTAGGGGGAGGTTGCAGGTGACCGGTCGAAGAGGGTGTTACCGGTGGGTGCAAGGGGACCGAACATGAGCTCTAGGAGGAGCGAACATGGGCTTCAGGGGGTCGCTGCAGGTGGGCCGACAGGGAGGCCTCAAGGGGTCTGCAGTAAGGAATTTTAGGGGTTGCCATAAGGGCAGCTCAAGTGGCTGGAACAGGGCATCGGCGAGGTACCTTAAGGGGAGGCTGATAGAGGTTTGCAGGTGACCTGCCATGGGGCAAAGAAGGCAGGCCAAGAGGAGGTTACTGCAAATGGGCAACAGGGGCATGCAAGGGGCTACCGAAGGGCTACCTGCAAATGACTTTAAGGGGTGCTACAGACCAGGGAAAGAAGGTCCGCAAGAGGGTGATCTGCAGGGGATGGGTCTGCGCAAAAACAGCCCCTGTTTAGGGCTGTTTCGGCAGACCCTCAGGCCAGCTTTAGGGGCAGTTTGGTGCACTGACAGGAGGAGGAAGGGTTAAGGAGCAGGTTCGGTTAAGGGGAGAGGGTAGAGGAGGAGGGGAAAGGGAAGGGGAAAGAGGTAAAGAGAACAGCCGATGAACCTCATCTTTTCCTCTTTTTCTTCTTCCCTTCTTCTTCTCTTCCTCACACAGATGGCTGGCGCATGGGAGACTGCAGGTGGTGCTGGCTTCCCCTCTTGCTTCTTTTCCTTGGCAGGTGCGCAGCAAACAGGATGGGAGATGGGGGTGCATGGAAGCCATTACCTCCCTTTTTTTCTTCGTCTCCTTCTCCTGTTGGCATTGGCAGCTGGAAGAGGAGAGTGTCGGCTGCTGCTCTCTCTTTCCTTTCTGTTGGTCACCACGAGACAGAATGCGGAATCCCCCTTCCTTTGATTTTTTTTTATTTTATATGATCTGCTGCCCTGTTTTATTTTTTTATTTTTTTTATATCCTCCTTCCTAGCAGTGTACGTGGGAGATGGAGAGAGATAAAAAGAGAAAGATTGGAAGAGAGAGAGAGAGAGAGAGAGAGAAATTATCCCCACTT
Organism: Cryptocoryne crispatula var. balansae; assembly: GCA_036172225.1. Classification (NCBI taxonomy): domain Eukaryota; kingdom Viridiplantae; phylum Streptophyta; class Magnoliopsida; order Alismatales; family Araceae; genus Cryptocoryne; species Cryptocoryne crispatula. The sequence continues at coordinate 7,002,964 of CM069929.1, read as the reverse complement.
TCCCCAACTGATCATTGATCATAGGACTTATCCGAGCAAGCTTAAACTTGAAGTAATCCCATGATGGCTAGGGATTAGGTCAGTCTTTTTTTTATCTAATTCTTCTCAAGATGGCTTCCGATCTGATGACTAAAATTAATCCGGAGTAGAATTATTTTAATTAACTCCGAAAATGACCGGAATTATCTGAAAGATGTTTTGATGACCGTAAATCTTATGCTCCATCAGATCTACGGTTGAGGATCTTCAATTTGTTTCAAGATCACCAATTTAATGGATTTTCCAATCGGTGCCATCTCAACCATCGAAAATTCTAAAAATTGAAACTAAAATGCAATTAATAATTATATACCGAAACATTGGTGTTTGCACACAAGTAACCCTGTCCATGAGCTTTTGGACATATTTGTCCCTACTTCAAAATACGTGTTAACTCCATAATTTTATTTTTAAATTTTGCCCATAACTTCCCAAATACGGGTCACATCAACGATCCGACTTTGGCATTGTTCGTCTAGAAGTCAGGCAAACGTTCTGATGATGCCAGATGTTAATGGACCTGCCTCGATTTGTCTGGGCTCAGTAAGGCAAAACAGTCATTTTACCACCCGGAATCGGATTTTTGACATTCAAGACACCATTACGAAAGCCTCAATGGGGACAATACTATGGACCCACTCACTTGGTTATCTGGGCCCATTAGCCTACCAAAAACTGTTCAGAAGTTCGACTTCTTTATCTTGCCCATAATTTGCCAAATATGAGTCAGATTTCTTATCCAATATGAGTTATTGGGCTGATTTTTGGTCTGCCGAACCCCATAGGGCCAAAATGGTTATTTTGACCCCATAACCAGTTTTGGACATCTTAGCCAATGTTGCGGAGGTCTTCACTGGCACTATCCTATGGGCACATTTGTTTTGTCCTTTGGACCCAATATATCCCAATAAGGCCATTCGAAAGTCTATTCTCAATGTTTTGCCTATAATTTGCCAAATATGGGTCTGATTGCTGATCCGACTTTGACATTGCTCAATATGAGTCAAGCGAGCCTAATAGTGGTGCTCGATTGTTATTGAGCCAACTTTCAGTTGGTCGGGTCCATTAAATTTTATTGGGCACATTCAACCCATTGGTCTCAAATATAATGCACGGTGGGTCTCACCAACCTATTCGGTTTTCTTCTGTCTTATTGTCCAAAACTTGCTATTTTTGGATACTTAGGAAAATTTTGACACCAACAGCTTGTCAAAAAACAACAAAAGTTGGTATAAGCTTATAAATGCTACAGGACCATAAAACTTGAAAAACATAAACATACATCTTTTTTGCATGCCAAATAGTGAGATTGCAAATATTTGAAGCCGCATAGTTGAGCACTTTGATATTAGTAATCTTTTGCTTGAAGTTCTTTTTTGTCTTTCTTGCTTTGGGCTGTCGACTATCAATCCACTTACCTAGCATTAGTTCACCATCCCAAGGAGTTTTGCTTTGCCTTTGTTAACACACCAAGAAGTGTAGGTTTCTTGTCACTATCTTTCTTTTGTTCGTTTCACTTTCACTCACTCCAACCAAAGATCACGGAATCGGAATCGGAATCGGCCACCAGATTAGTGGTTGCCAAATTGGATTGGAAAAATCAGGCAATTTCTTGGGGGGGGGGAACCAATCTGGAATAAACTCAAATTAATTTATAAAAAAACAAAAAAATTAAAATTTGTTTTAAAAATCACAGATATTGATTTGCCAATTCCAACTCAGTCCAACCCTTTTGGAGTCAGATTGAGGCTGGAATTTGGCAGCGTTGCAGCAGCGGCCCACACAAAGTCATTGTGGTCTCATTCGGTCCTTCCCCACCCAACCGAGAAGGTCCAAAAGGACCCAATACAATGTTCTTCCCCGCCAATTCCAATGGAAATTGGCCCCAATTCAGCTGATTCTGACGGGATTTTGATTGGGATAGGTGGGTTGGGTGCCAATCCAGTCCAGGAATCAGCCAATTCCAATGCAGATCGGCGATTCCGCAATCCACGACTGCAACTCGTTTATAAAATTGCTTCACAATTGACTTTCAATGAAAATGATAACCATGCAATCTAAATGAAGATATCTATCAGCATGCTTTAGATGCATAATCATTGCTTAAAAAGGTGCCACCTTGAGGCGCTGAGGTTTAAGCCTCAAAGCGAGGACATCGGTAATTAGTGAGACTTGCACTTTGTCAGCAAAATATGAGACTTCGTGCTTTTCTCCATGCGAGGCTTATGCCTCACCGCCTCAATGCCATATATTGAAAAAGACATAAGCCTCAAGGTCAAGGGTATTTTAATAAAATGTGAGAAAAATAAATAATCACAAGCCATCCACATGTAAAAAAAAATGGCATACTCCCAACACACAAACTTTTATAACACTTTTTCTCCTAAAGAACACACCTTGGCTTTATTTTCCTATGAGCATTTTTTCATGAATCTAAAGAATTTATTTGATTGCAATGTCTATATAAATATAAAATGTCAAGTATAAAAAATTACAAGTATTGAATGCATTATCTAAGTTTAAATGTTATTGAAACAAAGTTTTACATGTTTTATACTCTGAAGTATTAATCAAATTTGGTTATTCACACAACATAGAAGTTCAAACAAATGATAATTAATTATATTTTGCTTGACGCTGGTCTTTCAGATAGTTCAAGGATAATATGATTATTTATTTGAATGTTCATACATTATATATTATTCTTAAGCTGGTGCTTAACGCTCATTAAGTTTGGAGGCTTGTAATTTAAGGAATGCATAATTATTTATTAAAATATTCATAAATTATTTTTTAATCAAGGCTTACGCCTCATGAGGCTTTGATAAAATGCCTCGTCTTTTCTTTTATTTTTTGAAAAAAATTCAAGAGGGTCACAACTCAATGAAAATATAGAAGAAAATCATAGTACATAATTGGGGGGAGACAATAAAAGGAGGGGGGAGACAATAAAAGGAGGTGTGTATCAAGAATATAGAATGCTAAAGAAAGGAAAAGCAGACCCCAAGAAAACAAAGGAAAGGCAAGAAACCTCAACCCACAAAAAGAACATAGTTAAAAAATGAAACCCTTTCTGCATCTAAGCTTCTTCAGCAACTGTTCCAACATCAAAAGCTGATGCAGTCCAATCTTGGATAAAGCTGATGGTCTCTCTCATCTATGGTCTTACACAATGAGATAAAAAATCTGAACTCATCTCTCAAACGGAAGAGTGTATCCTACCTTTCAAGAAATTTATTTACATAAAGAAAGATTAACCAATATACTACTGCATTAGCTTAGAACAACAGCTGATACAACTATAAAGGCAAAATAAATCAAATTTACCAATCCTGTAGCAACAGTGGTGAGATCAAGAGAACAGACACTTCTCTCAAATGTGAAATGACATGGGCAAAAGAAAGTTAAAATGAACGAAATGAGCTGGACAATATAAGAATTAGGTCAAGCTAGCGTGGAATCAAGTTTACCAGCTTCCTATTAGGAGGGTGATTAAATCTGCATGTCATCCCAAATCTACAGAGACCAGTCCTGATGTAATATGCACAGTCTGGCTCCCCTGGACGCTCGGGATACAGTCCAGGCTCCATAACCTCATTAGATATCATGTTCATCAGCCACATATTATCTGCAATGAAGAATTAAATGAAGCATCAAAAGGAAAAAAAATGCACATAACTAACTGATACCGTGTAACAGGAAAGAATAATGACATGATGAGATTACAAGTTCCATAAGAAGAATAAGTTCCGACCCAAAGCACTATCTTCTGTCCAAAAGAATAAACAGTGACAAGAAAAAAAACAGTTCGATTATGCACTTTTTTCTTGTTAAAAATGGAAATAAAATAAGCAAGTTCGAATTAAAGGCATGAGAGATCCTCGCTTTAAGTGCTCGACAAGTTTAAAAAAATGCATTTCAGCACCAATAAGACCCAAGGATCGTCACATTGCCGGAACACCGCGATCGGCAACAAAGGACGAATCAACAGCCGCGGAAGGGGTATCTGCGCGCACCAAACAAGGCCTCCACCCCAGCTCTCCTCCCCACCCTCCCTCCCCTCGAAAAACAAAAAGAAAAAAAAAAGAAAAACCCAAAACAGCAGAGCCCACCTTTGCAGACCTGGGGCCCCCGCGCGAACGATCCCTGCGTCACGGCCGTCGCCGCGTCCACCGCTCTACCGACCCCGGGAGCCTGGAAACCGGACCCCTCGTAGTCCATCGCAGCAACGCCCCCATCAGCGCAGCACGCGGTGGCGACCGTCCAAGGGGCAGGCCACCATCCTCGCCTCCCGGCGACGCCCGCCGCGAATTTCCGCGCGCGCCCCTCGTATCCCGGCGCGTCGGCGAGGGGTGGAGGTGCAGAGTGTGAAAAGGAAGGGGTCGCAGAGCGCTGGCACGGAGGAACAAAAAAAAAAAAAAGGACGGAGGCTGCGGGGGGAGGGAAGGTGGACCAGCGCTGCAATGGCCCAAGATAGGGTAGGGGAGGAGAAGCTACTCCACAGACTGGAGAGAGAAGGAAGAGGAGGAGGGGGACGACCCACAATAACAAAGAAGAACAACCTCCGGGAGGGGCAACCACAGCCAGCCGAGGCCGCGCGCGCGCCGGCCGGCCGGCGCCACTTGCCCTTTTCGGACCGCCGGTCTTCGCTTTTTCTTACGTTGGAATTGTTGCACATTTACCCCCTTATTTTTCTTATTGCGGAATATAATTGATTGCACGATAAAAAAAGGTACAGACTGAATTAAAACTAGAGATTTCCAATAAATAGATTTTATTTTATTCATGATTATTAAATTTAAAAAATTTTAATGCCTTAGAAGTTATAAAATTTGAACTAAATATCCTGATAAACCATAAAAAATAAAATAAACTAATTATTTATTTTTTATAATTTAATTAAAATTTAATATATATTTTTAAATTAAGTAATATGTAAAACAATGTAAAAAAATTAAAATGTGATTATAATGATAAAAAAATTTGAAGATTGTGATCAGATTTTAATGATAATGTGAGACTTATTAAGTTAACATGCAATAAAATTTAATAATTTGTTTTGAGTGCTTGAAAATTCAGAATTGATTTGACTATTATCGTGGCGTGATATTCGAACAAAATAAACTGTGTTGACAGCTTGTTCGTCCTTTCGAGATATTCATGTCTCTCCAATGCTCCTGATAAATGCCGTCGATCCGGTGGTCCCCCAAAACTGTGGGCAAATCAAAACACGACACGTGGATTAATTTCATTGGCTGGGATCAAAGCGCCTGGTTTAGAAATCTAAGTTGTTTTGGGAAAGCCGTTAGCTGGTAGAACCCCGTCGGTGCGGGAGAGCCTCGCGCAGCCACGTGGATGCAGTCCGGTGGACACCGCTGATGCGGAAAGGACGGGTGTCAGCGCGCCACGTGTAAGGTTCCGATGCGATGCGGTTTCTCCCCCCCCCCCAGGCCCCTTTTGACCTGACCCTCTGCTGTTCTGATTTTCCCGAGCCGTCTCCCCTTCGGCTCGGCTCGCGGCTCGGACGCGGCGCGACTCGGGAGACCCCCGGCGTCGGACGCGTGGTCGCCCGATACGCTTTCCGGAGGATCTCGCTGACGTCACTCGGCCGACGTGGACGGCGGAAACGGACACGAGAACAACGCCGCCGCGGAGAGGACGTCATATTTCCGGTGTCTCCGAAAACCTAGCAAAATAAAACAAATTACATTTAAATTTAAGTTTCACATAAGATATCTTCTTTTTTTTGAACAAACACCTTACTGTCATTCATATTAAAACATGAAGTACAAAGATCATACTTACATAGACATAGATAGAGAGGACTACGAGAAGACCATAACAGCTGAGACACCACATAAAGTCATCTTCAAGGCTAAAACATAGTCCAATAGCGATCTGCACAGTAAAGTGCATATAGAATCGCTCGGCAGATGTAAATACTCCATCAAAGGAGTTTGAAGACTGCCACGAGACCGGATGAACACACCAAAGAGGTGTGAATAACGCCCAAACTAACGGTCTCGTAGGATTGATGACGGCTATGTCGAAGACATAAGAAGACAACATGACACCTAAAGACCACAATACAAACAACAAACCCGAACAATACAGACAACACCGAGAGATAAAAACCAAACACCACAGTTCCAGTAGCATAATAGACAATACTCCTGAAGGACAGAGATGGACAAAAACTGGAATGGGGAAAGACCTAAAGGAACAAAACGAAACACTTGGGAGGGAGGAAGATTGAATCCTCCTCCCTCCCCCACCGTAACCTACCACAAAATAGAAAGTGGAACAGAATGCTCAAAATCCGGTGTCAAAGAGATAAAACTGAAAGGGCGAAATCTGTTGGCTGATGTAGGTTCGAATTTACCAAGACTGAGAGATAGCAAACTGTCGAGAGTTCCGCCTAAGGTGAGAGAGCGGGAGCAAAGGCTCCGCCGATGACTACGCCTCAAACCCCGACACAAGATCTCCGCGATGACCGGGAATGAGGCCCGGGAGCCAAACTGGAACTCCGGCGATAACCGGGACGAGGCTCCGCCGCTGGCTAGGGTACCGCCGATGACGAGAGAACCGGAAGCAAGGCTCCTAGCGAAGCCTCCTGAAGCGGGCCTCGCTACGGACAAGGAATCCACCAATGGCCGGAAGCGTGGCTTCCGCCGGCCGACGAGGGTTTCGCCGAAGGCGAGGGAACCGGGAGCAAGAAGAGGGCTTCGCCGGATGCGTCGCCTAGACTCCGCGAGCGGACTTCGCCGATTGGCTTTGCCGGGAAGCTTCGCCGGAGACGTCGCCGAGCGCCGCGAGCAGGGGCTACGCCGATTGGCTTTCGCCGGGAGGCTACGCCGGAAGCGTCGCCGAGCTCCGCGAACAGGGGGCTTCGCCGATTGGCTTCGCCGGGAGGCGTTCGCCGGGGGCGTCGCCGAGCGCCGCGAGCAGGCCTTCGCCGATTGGCTTCGCCGGGGGGCGTTCGCCGGAGGCGTCGCCGAGTGCCGCGAACAGGGGGCTTCGCCGATTGGCTTCGCCGGGAGGCGTTCGCCGGGGGCGTCGCCGAGCGCCGCGAGCAGGCCTTCGCCGATTGGCTTCGCCAGGGGGCGTTCGCCGGAGGCGTCGCCGAGTGCCGCGAACCGAAAGATGTCTCTTGTCCTTCACATAAGATATCAACAGATAGACTATAACGAAAACAAAGTACGATTCCATGGATTTAAATTTAGTGTAAAAAATTAAAATATACATGTACAGATACGATCGATTTAATTCATCTGAACATAAAAATCTATAAAATAAAATAGGGGTTGGATATATCCGCACCTAGGGGCGGCAATGGACTGGGCTGGCCCGCGGGCCCTCGGGCTGGGCCAGCCTTGGGCTTTGTTTCGGGGCGGATCAACAAGCCCTCATGCCTTAGTCGGGCCAAGAAAACAGGCCCGCGGGCCAACCCATGGGTGGCATTGATACAAGTGAGCAGCCATTCACATGGGTGGGCTCATCCTGGTCGCATATATTCTCTCTTAGATATTCATCTTTACGAGACCAGAAAGACTTCTACCTTTGCCCCCAAACAAAATTAAAAAAAAATCTTCCAAACACTTTTCATCATAAAAAATTATATCAAAATAAAATTTGAACTAGTCAATTACATAAAATTGCCATGTTTGAAGAGACGTGATAACAAAAAAAATGTGTACCATATATGGCCAAATAAAGTGAGAGACCACAAAAAGAAGAAAGAAAGAAAGATGAGATCCTCTTTTTTATCCAAAAAAAATCACTTTAAACATATAAAATTATAATATTTGCCAAACGCCTTTTCTAACCAATTTACTTACATAAATATAAAATTGCAATAACAACTTAATTTCTCGTGCAACCAAACACTCCTATTAAATTTTTGTTGCAATTTTTTTTTTTAACAAAACTGATTAAAATATGTGTTAGGCGACTGTTACATTTTAAAAAAAATATTCCTTTCTTGAGCAAGAAAAAAAATGTTGTCTTCCTTTTTATCTTATGATTCCCCCCCCACCTTATTCAGGCATATATATATATAATATCTACTCTTTTTTTGTTATCGTATCTTCTTAAAACATGATATTTTATATCATCAATCAGTTAACTCATATTTTATTTTAATATAATTTTAACTGTGCAAATATATAAAAATTTAGTGGTCAACGAAACGTAGAAAATTCTTTTTCCTGGGGTGGTTGAGAAACCGGAGATTAAATAATAACAGCACGATGCCGCCGTCCACGAACACCTTTTTTTTTAAATAATTTAAAATTTAAAATATATCTTATAATATGTTAAAAAGAACGGGCCGGGCCGGGTCGGGCCGGGCCAAACTTTTTTTTTTTTTGGGCCGGGCCGGGTCGGGCCGAAATGTAATACGGGCCGGGCCGGGCCGACCCATTATATATTGGAGCGGGCTTTGTTGGGCCGGCTGCGGGCCGGACCGGGCCCGGCCCATTGACACCCCTATCCGCACCTAGACTCCGTCGTCGGTCTGGAGGGCCATGACGTCGATACTTTAATCAAGAAAAATATATTTCAATATTCAACACCTTTGGCGGCTGGGAATATCGTAATTTTAAATTTAATTACCGGGCATTCACTTGGTGGGAAAAAAACAATAATGTAATTAATTTGCTGGAGCCGGCCGGAGCAGTAAAATAATCACGGTAAAAATTGAAGGGTTTCATATATGCTACCTTGTTCACAGATGAACAAGAGAAGACAAGGTTTTATTAGGAAGGATATTCAAATTGTATATCAGAATATATGGCAAATAGTTCAGGCATTTTATTTCAGCACGTTGCATCGATGTTATTTCGTATTGAACAAGAAGTAAAAAAAAAAAAACGAGTTTAGCATGCTGGCAGTAGAATAAAAAAGAAAAACATTCAGAGCAGTATAATAGGTTCATAAGCAGTTTATTGAGTTTAATGTATTTAATATTTTATTCTAGTTTAAATGTTGTATTAGGGAACAAACGTGGCGAAGTCTGCAAAATGCCCATCTTAGATACTTGACTGCGTATACATTTGTTTTAAATGCCTGAAGGGATGGTTAATTATACCATAAAAATCAAAATGTAATATATGTACATATATATTTAATTAATCTATTTTTACTCATACGGCCTACTAAAATAAACAAAAATCTTTTCATTTTCATCCTGTAAAATGTGGAAGAGACCCAAATGTAAAGGATTGCTGGAATGTAATCACAATTTTCAATATGCACGCCTGTCATGAAGAAGAGGCTTGATTGTAATGTTTCGGTAAATATTTCTTCGGAAGACAATGGACATGTTTGATTATAATTTATTTTCTTAATGTTATGACTTAGTTTCGTTGCACCGAAAAAATTTTATACATTTTAGTGATAAGAAGTTATAATAAAATAAAGTGTAAGGCATTAATGACATAAATTTGTCGTGTTTAAAGAGATGGGATAATAAAAAAGAGTGAGTATCGCACGACAAACAGAGATGGGGACCATGATATTAAAAAGATGGCCTCACCCTATTTTGTTTACAAGAAATAAATCTCTTAGAAAAATGTTGCCAAACACCTCTTCTAACAATGTTTCTTACAAAAACCTAAATTTGTAGAAAAAAAAATATTTTGTTATGAAACCAAACACTCAGGGGTGTCGAATGGGCCGGGTCGGCCCAAAAACCCGTTTGGTAGTATGTGGAGCATGGCCTTCATATTTAGTTCTATTAGATATTTCTATTGGGTTCGAGCTCAAGCTTGAATTATTTGGATTTAGACGGGCACCACTGCACATATATTTAAATGTATTTGTTATTTCAAATATATATAAAGATAGAAGAGAGTGTAGAAAGCAAAAGTGTAAAAAAATGATGAGAGAATATGTATAAAGTAGATAAAGAAATGTATAATAAATATAAAAAATACATAGAGTAAAAATATAGAGAGAAAGTACACATGGACTAGAGAGAAAATGTGTTTAGAGAGCATAAATAGATAGTAAAGAGAGAAAGCACATTGAGTAAGGGAGAAAGTGTATAGGGAGTAACAAATATAGAGAGAGTGAAAGTGTATAGATATAATGTAGATAGAGCAGAGAGATAAAATGTAAAAGGAAAAAGAGTGCATAGAGACATAAAATATCAAATTAGTATAGAGGAAAGTGTATAAGTAAATAAAATATATATATAAAGAGTGAAAGGGTAGAAACACAGTAGAGAAAAAGTATAGATGAACTAGAGAAGGAAACTGGAAGAGATAAAGTATTGAGATAGTAGTGATAGAAAATATAAATAAAGAGCAGAGAAAGTAAAAGTATAGAGAGAATGTAGATAGAGTAAAGAAAGAAAATGTAAAAACAATATAGAAAGTGGACAAATAAAATTTTGATGCAGATAGATAGTAGAGAAAGAAAGTACAAATAAAACATAGAAAAAATATACAAGAAATGACAAAGTGCAGAGGGGAAAAATATTGAGATAATAGAGAGAGATGTATAAATAAATATCATATATAAATAAAATATATAAAAAGAGGAGTTGCATAAAACCTTGAGAGAGATAATAAAAAGAGTGTGAGTAGAGAGAGAAAATGTTGAGGTAGACTAATGATAGAAAGTCTCTAGAAAAAATTTATCAAGAGACAGTAGAAAAAAAGAAAATATACAAAAATTGTTAAAAAGTAGAGAAAAAGTAAAGAAAGTGCAGATAGTAGAAAAGAAAAGTATCTAAAAAGATAGAAAATATGTAGAGTGAAAGTGTAGAGAGATAGTAGGAGAAAATGTATAGCGAGGTTGAAAGAGAAATTGTAAGGAGAATGGAAAAAGTGTAAAGAGATAAAATATCGAGACAATATGGAGAGAAAATGTATAGAGGATAAAGAAAATATATAGAGTACATAAAGAAAATTTGTAGAGAAAGTGTAAAGAGAGAAAATGTCGAGGGATAGAAAAAAAATAAAATATAAATTGTGTGTGAAGAGAGAAAGTGCATATGAAATAGAATGTGAACAAATAGAGAGAGAATGTACATATAGAGTATAAAGAGAGAATGTAGGAAGTGAAAATATTGAGTAACAATGGAGAGAAAGTGTAGGTAAAATAAAAATTTGTTAAGAGAGGCGTAGAGAAAGAATGTAAAGGTAAAATATTGAAAGATAATAAAATAATAAAATATAAAGAAAAGAAATATATGGAATTGAGACTTGAGAGAGGAAGTATAGAAAGAAAATATACAAGATAGAGAAAATTTTAGAAAGAGTAGAGAGAAAAAATAGTATAAGAAAAAGTATGGACAAATAGGAGCGTAAAAAGATATATTTTGATGTAGTCATTTTTTGTCATACCATTATCAAATAGATTGACAAAAGTAGACTAAAATGGTAAATTCTTATTGTTTATAAATATTTGTAATGTATGTTAGATATTATATCTATTAATGATATAATAAATATAAAAGATTTAAAATACTCGTAGGCGAAGGCTTTAATGGATTTTTTAAATTGGTATAATTTATGAAATTAACTGTATAAATTAATAAGCCAAACATAATACCGAAAATTTTATTGGGCTTTGACCGGGCCACCCAAACCCAATAAGTTTACTTGGGCTGGGCCTGGCCCATCAACTGACAAACTTACTTGGGCTTGAGTTGAAAAGCCCAAATGTTTTACATCCCAATAAAGTATATGCACCCAACTAATGGGGTGTTTGGTTGCATGATAATTTTTTGTACACTTTCATAATAAAAAAATATATTAAAATAAAAAGTGAACCAACTCATGACATAAAATTGTTATGTTTGAAGGGATGTGATAACAAAAAATAGTAACTACCATTCATGACTAAATAAAGTGAGGGACCACAAGAAAAAAGAAAAAGGTGAGCTCTTTCTTTGTTTAAGAAGAAAATCACTTTCAAAATATAAAATTGTCAAAGTTGCCAAACATCTCTTTTAACAAGTTTTCTTACAATTTTTAAAAATAAAAATAAAAACTTCCATTATCATGCAACCAAACACCCCATAAATTATTTCTCCATAATCAGAAATGGTTTAGATCGCCTAGTTAGGTGGTGTTTGATTAGACTTAATCTGAAAATCTTAACTCTTAATTTTAAGTCTAACTTCTTAATAAGTGGTAAAAAAGTACTTAATTTAATTAAGACATAAGTATTTTTTCTTGTTTGATAAAAAATCTGAATCATCTACCTAATCTTCTTAATTAACATAAAATGACTAAATATTCATGAGTTTCCTCCGGAAGACGAGAAAGAAAAATTTATTCATTGTTCTTTCAAGTAATAAACAGTGGATAAAATAGACAAAAAATCTATATACAGGGAATTTATACTCTTCATAATTTTTATTAAATGTTAATTTGTATAAAAATATTTTAAATAGATTGTCAAATTAAATATTTTTAAATTATTTTAAATAATAATATAAATTTTAGAACAAAGTATTCTATTTAATAAATTTATAATGGAAGAGAGAGAGAGATTGCTAATATGTGGAATGATACACTATCAGGACATCGTTGATGGGCCTGCACGTTGATGCAGTCCATCTTCGGGGCATTCAACCACTGAAATAGAAAAAGTGACATTTTTTATCTGAACAAGTAATAGCTTTTTAAGACATAAGTGGTTCGGTCAGACCTTACTTCAGAGAAATTCTCAAACACATGAAAATGTCTAAACTCTGACCGAATCAGAGTTTAGACCGTATTTCAGTCTCTAATCAAACAAGCCCTTAGTGGATCATGATAGATCAGGGTCAGGGGCAGACAATCCACTCCCAAACCTGGTCCTTGCAAATATGGTCTAAACCACATTTTATTAATTCATCCAATTAAAGTTTCTCGATAACACTAGCCGCCACTATTTTATGTTAATGTGTATAGCTATTTTAAAAGGTGTAACTATATAAAATACTTTTTTTAAAAATATCCGACATTATCAGGTACATTGATGGAGTCACCAAATCAGAGATATCACATGAGAAATATCAAAATAGTAGGAATATAAGGAGACATAGTAGGTAGGGTTGGTTGCAAGCGAGCCATTCCGTAAAAAAAAAAAGTCTATTTTACATTTCAATCTCAACAAGGACTAAACATTTTTTGTATTCTGAGCATGGTGAAAGATGAATCATGGCATTTCAATTTTATTTTATTTTCAATTCCATCGTCAACCAAATTTGTTAATTTTGAAATATATACTATGTGCTATTTCAAGATTAAGCTGTTAAATCACAAGTAACTACTAAACCTTGATATCATATATTTAAATTTTTATTTTTATTATCACATTACACGTCATAATTTTGATAATCTGTTTAATTTTATTTTAAAAGAAAATACTCTAAGAGACCAGATATATTACTGTAAACCTGATATTCAGCCTGAATCCGATTTTGGAAAAAGGGTTCGGACATTCGGTTGGTGCCCCTAGCAGACCTGAGCATCCGGTTATAATAAATCCGATTTGAAGCAAATCCGAATGTTGCCTATCGGGTTATAGTTGAGAACCCGATCAGGCGATCGAAGGACCCGATTGCCCCTGCCGCCTCTCATCCACTCTGCCTCCGGTGCCATTGGGGCCTCCACCAACCCATCCGCGACACCGCCTACCAACTAAGCACCCCCGCCTGCAAGCTCTATCCGCGAGCTCCTCCCCCACCCTCTGCGCCATCTGCGACACCTCCTTCCGCCGACTGACCACCCACCGTCGGCTGAGAACCCCCCGCCAGCGAGATCCCTCCACGACCTCCCTCTCCCAACATCCGCCCCGTCCGTGACTCCCCCCAGCTGGCTGAGCACCCCCCGCCAGGGACATCCCTCCGCAACCTCCCTCCCCCACAAGTCTATTTTACATTTCAATCTCAACAAGGACTAAACATTTTTTTTTATTCTGAGCATGGTGAAAGATGAATCATGGCATTTCAATTTTATTTTATTTTCAATTCCAACGTCAACCAAATTCGTTAATTTTGAAATATATACAATGTACTATTTTCAATATTAAGCTGATAAATCACAAGCAACTACTGAACTTTGATATCATAATTTAAATTTTTTATATTTATTATCATTTTGCACGTCATAATTTTGATAATATGTTTACTTTTATTTTAAAAAATACTCTAAAGACCTGTTTGGCACCAAAATTTTTTGGGATAAACTAGTTATCCTCGTATCAAACATGGCCTAAGAGACCAGATATATTACCCGAGCAAGAGAGAGTTATGGTGACACAGCCAGATAGGCACCTACTGCTACCAAGCCCAAAAAATACAGAAGTGTATATTATATATACTTATTAAATTAGGTTCGAATCCATAAAAATAATAACACACGAGAGACATTCAAAACATTCATTAATTATGATCTTAAATTAAGAAATAAGCATCTTTATGTACTTCAAATCGGTCGTGCTGTAGCAAGTAAATTACCGTGGTCAAAATCATGATTATCTTTGTCTGATTACCAAATAATTTCCTCCAGAGCGGATGCAGTCAATCCCTCCATTAATCGGTCGACACGTGGCGGCACAGCGAGCGGGCGTCCACGTCTGCCTCGGTCTCCGACCCTCCGCAGGCCTCGCCGCAGCGGATTGATTGGTCGACGGTGACGTACGCCCGCGTCAGCTCCTGCCTCCGCGATTCTCCCCGGTTCCCGACGTCCAAACGGCGATCAGCCAATCGCGAGTCATGTCGCTCGGAAATCGAGATCCCCGTCAATCCATGTCGTCGCGTCGGCGATCGGACGGTGCCGATTGCGGGGGCACCCTCGCCTCCGGCGAACGGACGGCCCTGGCGCGAGAGTTCTCCGCCGTCCGATCTGCGCCACACATCCCGTACGACTCCATCCAACGGCTGTAATAAATAGGTTTTCCGCTGTGGGCCCCAGGCTCCGCCTCGTCTGCGTCGGAACATTCGAGTGCAAGACTGCAGCGGTGGCAACGAAGGTAAATACCGTGGTTTGCGCAGGACTGCTTTCTCAGTAACCGCCCGGAACGAAGGGGCAATGTCGCTGGATTCTGTGGACCGTGGCGTAGTACGCCATAGAAAAGGGTAAGTACCCGTTACGTGTTCAAGCAGACCGGAGCGCTGTGCCAGGGTCCAGAAGGACCACGCGTCTTTTTAACCGCGGCTCACGCCTTCTTCATGGAGCCTTTGCGGGCGGCGTTGTGACGGAGGCTTCTCGAGCGGCGGGCGAGGAGGGAGGCGGGAGAGGGACGGAGCTCTTTCCACCCTTTGCCGGGATCTCCGCCGCTGGCTGTCTCGCCGATCAGGTTTCCTCGTCGGCGGTGAGGGGGAAGGCGTACGGCAGAGGTAAGCAAGGAGACGGCCAGTGCACCGGCTGTATCGTCATGGATCAGCTTAATCGCTGCTCGCGGTCTTCTCTCCGAAGTTTATTCCCTTTCCCCGTACATTTCCAGCTGTGTGCCGCATATCCGTCGGAAGAATGGCGCTCTCCAGTGTGTCCGTCCGGGATGGCTTCGTGTGGTCCTGTGAGTGGGATAGAACAGGAGGTGTTCTCCTGTCTTCTTCTAGTCTAGAACGTCTTCATTGATGGGTTTTATTTACTTTTCGTCGGCTCAGCAATGGCGTTTTCCGCTCTTAATCCCTGCCGAACTCTTTGCCTAGCTGTAATGTTGTTCTTGTCCGATTTTATCGGTCTTCTACTCTCGAAAATTTTGCATATCACCTTGAGCTAGCTCATGGTACTAGCGGGGAGCGACATTGGAGAGAGAGGAGTTTGGGACTTCTTCTTTACTCGCCGTTTCCTTTTGCTTTGTCACGTTGTCCGATAGTGTTTTCGTCACTGGATTGCGGCCACCTTCTCGGCTTGCGGATGCAGCATTTGCTTGCTTTCTGCAAGTTCGTCACCGGGGCGCCACAGCGATTTTTTTTTATTTTTTTTGCAATCGCCTTGACAGGTTCCGCTTGTTTTCTTGCTAAGCTATATTGCCGAGTACTGTTTTTCTCCCAGTTGCAAAGATGACAAAAGAATGGATTCCCGGCCCATACCCGGAATATTTAATCATGTATTCGTGTAACCATTACGAATTTCTTATGATTACACATATGAGCTGCTTAATTAGTGCTGTAGAGAATATCAGCCGCCGTCTGTATACTGTGAGGAATAAATAATATATCATCTGATAGTGCGCCGAACGTAGCAGTAGCACTGAAAGCCTCTACTCTCTAGCGCCCCTTTCCCTGGTTTTCTTCCCTCTCTCCCTCCCTCTCCCCTCCCATTACTCGCTGCCACTGTCGTCGTCTCCCGCGACCGCGCATTTACCACCACCGCCCAGCACCTTTCTTCCTTCTCGTCAAGTTTTTGGTTTTCTTCTTAGTATATTCTGTCAAATCATTCTTTTCTCCCGCCAATCTTCGCCCACGAGAAGTGAGTTCGGTGTCGGGCCGCAGCCGGAGCCGCGGGCTGCGCCTTCTTTTGCACTAGTTATCAATCATAACGGCTTTATTAAATTGGCTGCAGTTATGTATGAGAACAGTGGAGTTACGTTACGTCCTCCTTCCACTGGCCGGCCACTCCTGCCCGTCCGATGCAACTTTACCCCTGACAAAAAAAAGAAGATGCAACTTTTACCTCTTGTGTGCTTGTCATTACTGCTGTAAAATCAGAGACGACAGACCAGCATCCCCAGCATCCCAACGTCCCCCGCCATCATGTTCACAGATATCCAGTTATCCGCAGCTATGCCCTCCCTCTCTTTCTCTGATGTATATTATTGTGGCACATTGCCTGGCCGCTGACACATGAACCAGGTTTCAAAACTCTTGGGACGAGGTGAAACTTTCCGAAGGCGAGTTTTGCGTTGTCTTTTGTGAGGCTTTTACTCCATTTGCTTGTGAACGGTGCCTTTCTTGCCTCGTTCACTCTTCCCCGTCAGTCCCACGAGAGAGCTGGGGGTTCTTTCCCTACGGTACAGGACATAAAGCTGGTTTATTTCGTCCTTTTTGCTCTGCGGGTTTGGATCGAGTCGTCTCTTAGGGTTCCGGGCGCGCTCGCGTTCTCTCTCCCCTTCGCGGCCCGTACAATCTCCAGACGATATCCTTCTCCAGGTGGGTATCTTGGCTTTGGAGTGTGTAAAACGCTCCTAGGTTGGTTTTGGATGCTCATCTGCTTGCTGCTTCTTGGAAGAGTTACAAGAACTAAACTAAAGATATACTGAAATGAAATGTTTTTCTCCATCGATGTGGCAGGTTCAGCCACGGTGTTTTTTCGCTCTACATTCCTGTCTTTATATATGGCCAGTCGGGCATTTATCTTTCTGGGCAATCTGGTCGCCGCACAAGTATTCTGCTGAAAAGTTTTATCCTTCGTGTATGTATAGGTGCTCGTTCGAGCTCTGCTTACAACACCCAGTTCGTAGAACGAAGAGGTATACGTTGGATAAGACAAAACTCGATCTGTACACGCCGTATTCGCAAACTCGCTGTGCATCTCATGTCAGTGTTATATTATTTTCAAACCTTGTTTTCTTTTGTTTCTCTTATCTTGCCTTGATAGTGCTACTCACCACATCCGTCCGACAGATAACATAATCTCAGCCATCACTTCATCGCATCAGCTTCAGGCAGTTATACACGTTTCAAGCGGATTGCATAGACTGTTCCTCGAGGCCGTCGTCTCCTAATTCTCAGAAAAGCAAGGTAATTAATTGAACCCTGTTTGTTCTTTGGTTTTTCCGGTTTCATCGCCAGCTTCGGTTTGTTGTTTCTTTCTGCCCGGTTCCAATGAACCAACGGACTTTATAAAAAGCTTGACTCGGTTTATCATGTTAAACAAACAAGCTCCACTTTTTGTTAAAAAAAATGATTTGTTAACTACTCAAACAATAAATCTATGATTGACTTCATAAAACCCAAAGGTCTCTATTAGATATTCAACTAAATATTTATTTAAAAATTAAATCATTATATATAGTTATTACTAATTAAATCTATTAACTAAAACTGAAATAGATTTTGATTTGAGTTTAATTTAGATTGCGTTTCATAAATAAGTTTAGATCAACTTACGAGATTTACAACTAAGTTAATATGGACGGTAAGATAGAGTTTATATTGAGTTTGAATCTGACTTGATTAACTAGAGAGCTGAGAAATAAATATGGTTTGAAAACTTTTCTGTTTTGGTTTTTTTAATACCCATGAAAGATAAAAAATAACATGAAGGAAAATTTATTTAGTAAAATGGCACGTTTGGGTGCTGTTCACATCGTAATAATTATATTTTATATTTAAAATATTATTCAAAAAATTCAAATTCACATTTTTGTAAAGTTTACTAACAAAAGATACATTTCAACTTTTATATTTGTTAATACTAAATGAAGATGATAAAGGATCACACATAAATGGCATGTGGCACTATGGTTTGTCATTGAAATCACACTTGTTGAACAGTTTGAAATCATTAAAAATTCCTTAAATGTGCACTTGCCAGTTTCATGTACTGTGGCCAGTTGATAAATGCCTTTATATAATTTTTAAATAATATGGATGGTATACATTTTTAAATTACAAAACTACATGTATATGTATTATTTTATTTTTATATTTATATTTCTTATATTTTATAAAAAAGTTGCGTTGAAATTGTGTTTTTATTTAAAATAAATTTAGAAACATCCATAGTGGACATAACCCCCAACCGGTGCAAGGGATTGCCGTTTTCCCCTTGGATCTTGAAATAAGGTGTGCGCCTGTGCGGAACAAAGACATCGACATTTGCTATAAGTTTCCATTTGATGCTTTTTTTTTAAATAATGCTATTAGCAGCCGTCCGTCTCTCCTATCTTAAAATAGTAATTTACTTGTTTCTTCCCCTTGTAATTTTACTTTCCATTTATTAACCATTTTGTTAAAAATTGGAGTTGATCCGCGGACCCACCTCTCACGTCAGACGTAGCCTGTCTAGAAGTTGTCAGTCCTGACTATTCCTTCCTGCCCCTTGCTTCAAAGGTAAATATGTTGTGCCTGGGCGTGTATAAATAATTTCTAAATCTTCAATTGATCTTATCTCTCATTTTTCATTATCCATACAAAGAGATGCAGGGACAATCTAATATTGTCTACTGTTCTATGACTCCCTAGTCTCTGATTAAGGCCATAGTACAAGATTAATTTGGGGATAACTTTGGTTTATCCCCAAAATTTTTTGATGCTAAATGGGCCTTGATGGGCTCCAAACGGACCATCTGCTGCAGCATCGCTATGGTAGAGATTATCATTTTTGCATATTTAGATACATTGTGTATTAATTATCATTTTATGAATGTTAAACCTCTAAGTTGGGTATTTTATAAGTTTTACTATACTTTAGTCTCCAAAAGTTGTTAAAATAAAAGTAAACAAAGAGAGTAGATTAAAAATAAGAGAAAATGTCAAAATCCAAAACAAGGTTAGGCGCTCACTGTGCCCCATCAGCCTCTACGTCCATCCGGTTCGGCTGGTTACTGGCTAATCCAGATATGTCTTGTCCTCATTTATATTCCAACTAGGCGAGTGATACACAGCATATTTTTTACCTTTTTCACATGTTCATAGATCGTTGGCACGTGAAATGTTCAAAACAATGCTACGAGGAAATGGACACCCCCGGATTCTATCTAACCAAAGAACCTTCACGTATCAATGGAACTTGTTAAACGAATGGATTGTTCAAGTCAAAACTTTTGAGGCTACGAGTGAAGTAGGCAACGTGCTTCGATGGTGGATCTAGAATTTAGGCTCAGCGGGGTCACCACAAACTTTAGTGAGGTTACTACGTTTAAAAGACCTCTGAAATAAAATATTTTACTAAAAATACTTAGTAACT
Source organism: Cryptocoryne crispatula var. balansae (assembly GCA_036172225.1). Classification (NCBI taxonomy): domain Eukaryota; kingdom Viridiplantae; phylum Streptophyta; class Magnoliopsida; order Alismatales; family Araceae; genus Cryptocoryne; species Cryptocoryne crispatula. The sequence goes on along the minus strand of CM069929.1, from coordinate 6,983,066 downwards.
TGCAATAGAATTGTTAAAATCCAATGGGGTCGCCGCCACTGCCTTACGTATTTTTTTACGAGCTCTTTTCTGATACCCAATATTAGATTATTTTAACGTGTCCTCTCGTGGTTCACGCACACAATACCCACATTGAGCCAATGGGCTTGGATACTATGTTAAATACATTGAATATCCAACTCAAAAACTTGAGACTACTACGAGTGAAGTGTACATCTTTCTTATATTTTCACAAACTCTGTTCTGATAATACCCAATATGGAATTATTCTATACCATGCTAGACAAATGGGCCATCTACCTCAAAACTTTGAGGCAACTAGTGGAGTAAGCATCATCATTATATTTTTACAATCTCTTTTATAATACTTAATATGCAATTATTTTAATATGCCCCCTCCAGGAGGCTGATATCTTTTTTGATTAGGTGCTATTGCGAGATCAAAATGTGAGATACACACGCATAAGGTCCAAATTTAACTTACAATACCATCTTAAACAAATGGGGATTAAGGTTTTGACTTCTATGACCCATTTGTTTCGCAGAACTAAACATATTTTGGTGATAGTAGTTTGTCATGTTGTTAATAGTTTATGAATGATGTGATGGCGCTGTTAAAAACATACAGCCCGGGATTAGTTAGACCAAATCAACATTAAATCTCTAAGATATAGGTGAAGTACAAGGCCATGTTCACCCTTTGGTTATGTTAACTGTCTATCTTGATCCGTTAGTATTTTTTATTTGAGTTCTTAACACAGTTATTATACCTTACGGCTGCATCTTCCTGCAATAAAAGAATATAAAACTGAAACTTCATATCAACTTACTGCAATCTGTTCTACAGGAAAAATTATTTCAGTCTGAAGGTTCAAGTCCTGTCATTGCCCTCGTTGTTGGCTGGTGCCGCTAAACTGCACAGGATGGGAGCTGGGTATTGGATATGTTACGTTCAGGCACAAATTCTCATTGTTCTATATCTATTTTTCTGTGAGGCAAGCTACTCTGGTGATATTCATTCACTGCACACTTTGAGGGATGCACTTACTCGGAGAAAGGAATTCATTCCAAGCTGGTTTAACGTGGAGATCCCACCATGCAACTGGTCCGGCATAACATGCACAGATTCTCATGTTCAGGGCATTGACTTGTCGCAGATGGCTTTCGATGTTCCGCTTCCAAGCTGCATTGGAGAGTTTAATGATCTGAAACTCCTCAATCTCAGCAATTGTGGGTTTTCGAGCCAAATTCCAGAAACATTTGCAAACTTGCAGAACCTGCAGTACCTTGATCTGAGTCAGAATAAACTATCTGGACCCTTGCCTTTATCAATTTCAAACTTTCAAATGTTGAAAGAAGCTTTTCTTGATTCTAACAGCCTATCTGGGATGGTGGTTGCTACCATTGGAGAACTTCACAGCTTAGTGAAACTATCACTATCTGGAAACTCATTCACCGGTAACTTGCCTTCTGAGATTGGTTACTTGGCAAACTTGGAGTACCTGGATCTGAGCATGAACTCCTTTGACGGAGAACTACCTACTAGCTTGTCAAACCTTACTAATTTACTACACTTGGATGTAAGCCATAATGGATTCACTGGAATGATCTTCAGGGAAATTGGTGATTTGAAGAAGCTCTCAACTCTTGACCTCTCGTCTAATAGCCTGACAGGGTATCTTCCTCCTGATATTGGCAGGTTGGAAAGTCTAGAATGCTTGTGGCTTGGACCAAATGGATTAAGTGGGAGAATACCAGCTGAGATTGGAAATCTTTCAAGGCTAAGGATACTTGCCATTCATAGTTGCAGGTTTACGGAAAACATTCCAGAACAGATCTCCAATATGAAAGGTTTAATGAGTCTAGACATCTCCGATAACAGCTTCGAAGGTCGGCTGCCTGCAGGAATTGGACAGCTTACAAATTTAACGTACCTGTTTGCTTCTCGCTCGGGACTGAGTGGGCATATTCCACGAGAGCTGGGAAACTGTAGAAATCTTAAGACTCTGGATTTGTCCTTCAATGCATTTTCAGGTCCTCTACCAGATACTCTTGCTGAATTGGAGACTGTTATGACAGTTAACATGGAAGGCAATCAGCTTTCAGGAAACATCCCTTTCTGGATTAGAAATTGGAAAGAAGCCAGATTCATAAGGTTGAGTAAGAATATTTTTGCTGGATCTCTGCCTCCACTGAGACTCCTATCTTTGGACACCTTTGCTGCTGATGCCAACCTACTTTCAGGTGAGATACCTCAGATATGTGATTGCAAATCGCTGACTGTCCTTTCTCTGTCAGAAAATGAGCTTACAGGCAACATCAACAATGCTTTCAGAGGATGCTACAATCTCACTGATTTGAACCTTTCTGGAAATAACCTGTTTGGTGAAATACCAGATTACTTGGGAGATCTGCCTCTTGTGACATTAGAGCTGTCAAATAACAACTTTTCAGGTGAGCTTCCAGACAAGTTATTCAAGTCTTCATCGATTCTGGAGCTATCACTGGGTAATAATCAACTCACCGGCCTTATACCTGACTGCATTGGAGAGAATTTAAACTTGCAGAGGCTACAACTTGACAATAATTACTTTGAAGGAGCCATCCCAAAGACATTTAGGAAGCTAAAGAATCTGACAAATCTCTCTCTCCATGGAAATAGACTCCGTGGTGAGATACCTTCAGAGCTTTTTGACTGCACCAGTTTGGTTGCACTGGATTTGGGTATGAACAACTTGAGTGGGCCAATTCCCAGGGGCATATCTCACCTGACATTGCTGGACAATTTGGTTCTCTCTAATAACCGCTTATCTGGTGAGATTCCAAGTGAGATCTGTGGTGGGTTCCAGAAGATAGCACCTTCGGATTCCGAGTTCACCCAGCATTGCGGTCTGCTCGATTTGTCCCACAACGAATTTACAGGTCGCATCCCAGCTGCCATACAGAATTGTGCTGTGACGAAGGAGCTCAAACTGCAGCAGAACAGGCTCATGGGCAGTATCCCTGGTGAGCTCACCCGTCTCGAAAACCTGACATTCATTGACCTATCCTCAAATTTCCTGACAGGGCCGATTCCCCAGGATTTCAACCTAACAAATTTGCAAGGTCTCATCCTCTCAAATAACTACATCAACGGTTCAATGCCTGATTCCCTGGGCTTGATGCTCCCCAGTTTAGTCAAGCTGAATATGTCAAGAAACCAGCTGGCCGGTGCCTTTCCATCCTCAGTTTTTGGTATAAAAACGCTCACCCATCTGGATGTCAGTCAAAACTTCTTCTCTGGAGTGCTTCAGGTAACCCGCGACAGGCCTGCAGAGACCAGCTCCCTGCTCGTCCTTAACGCCAGCAACAATCGTCTTTCCGGTGGCATCAGTACTGGCCTGTCAAACCTCACCTCCCTTTCCGTTCTAGATCTTCACAACAACGACCTGTCCGGTAGACTTCCGCTGTTCTTATCCGGCCTTTCTTCCCTGACGTATCTTGATGTCTCGGGCAACCATCTACAAGATGCCATCCCGTGTGGTATCTGCAGCATCGAAAGCCTTTCTTTCATCAATCTGTTGGGGAACGAGTTCAACAGGTTCATTCCGGAGAACTGTGCCTCCATCCACCGCTGCGCCTCGGACATCTCCGCGGTCCTTCCGGCGGCGGCGTCTCGTCCCAGTTCATCTTCCCCATCTCTGACTCAGTCCTCTGTCCTGGCGATCACACTGGCAGCCGCAGCCCTCGTCCTGGCCCTGCTGTTTGCCCTGACGAGACGGAGAAGAGAAATTGAGCAGAAAGCCGCCGCAGATCGGTCCGTAATTACTTCCCCCGAGCAGCCGGCATCCTCCGACGAACTTCTCCTCGGCAAGAAGACGAAGGAGCCGCTGAGCATCAACATCGCCACCTTCGAGCACGCTCTGCTGCGCCTGACGCTCGCCGACATCCTGAAAGCCACCGAGAACTTCAGCAAGGCCCACATCATCGGCGACGGCGGGTTCGGGACGGTGTACCGGGCGGTCCTGTCGGAAGGGGGCGCGGTCGCGGTGAAACGGCTCAACGGAGGCAGCCACTTCCAAGGAGACCGGGAGTTCCTGGCGGAGATGGAGACGGTGGGGAAGGTCAGCCACCGGAACCTGGTCCCCCTGCTGGGCTACTGCGTCTTCAACGACGAGCGGTTCCTGATCTACCGGTACATGGAGAAAGGGAGCCTGGAGGTGTGGCTGCGGAACAGGGCGGACGCGGCGGAGGCGCTGCGGTGGCCGGTCCGCCTCAACATCTGCCTGGGCGCCGCGCGCGGCCTCGCCTTCCTGCACCACGGCTTCGCCCCCCACATCATCCACCGGGACATGAAGTCGAGCAACATCCTGCTGGACGGGGAGTTCGAGCCGCGGGTGTCGGACTTCGGCCTGGCGCGCATCATCAGCGCCTGCGAGACGCACGTCAGCACGGACCTGGCGGGGACGTTCGGGTACATCCCGCCGGAGTACGGGCAGACGATGAAGGCGACGGCGAGGGGGGACGTGTACAGCTTCGGCGTGGTGGTGCTGGAGCTGCTGACGGGGAGGGCGCCGACGGGGCAGGAGGAGGGGGAGGGAGGGGGCAACCTGGTGGGCTGGGTCCGGTGGACGGCGGGGCGCAGGAGGAAGGTGGACGAGGTGTTCGACGGCTGCCTCCCCGCCAGGGGCCCCTGCAAGGAGCAGATGTTGAAGGTGCTCGACATCGCCATGTCCTGCACGGCCGACGAGCCGTGGAAGCGACCGACCATGCTGGAAGTGGTGAGGCTGCTCAAGGAGGTCAAGATGATGATGATGGAGGTCGCCGCCGTCGCCGCCTGAAGGTAAAGCACCATTTCGTTACGACATATGCCTTCCCGTTCCAGCAGCAAGTATCTATATATATGTTGTTAATTAATTACTTCTTCCAAGACGTATATCATGTAAAATAAAAAACTTGCGGAGAGGAAGAGGAATGTGTGGTTGGTTGAAACCTTGGGAAATTAATCTGTAGCTTGAACTTGTAGGTACGTGCGTAGCTGTTAGTTGAAACCTTGGGAAATTAATCTGTAGCTTGAACTTGTAGGTACGTGCGTAGCTAAATGTGTTAATATTGTTGCTGTATTCATCCATTAATCACCAGGTAGCTATGATATGAGCCTGTTTAATTTCTCCAACATGATTTGGATGGAAATGAAGGTATTGGCTGGCTAGGAATTATTATCACCCGGCCTACTTAATTTACTTGCTGGGCATGGATACAAGGCATCTATTTGCATATGGTAACTTGACCCGATCAAACAAAAAAAACTACATGGATGGGTGCTGAGATTATTAAGTGTGTTTGGTTGCATTGATAGAATGAAATTTCCCTAAGAAAATATGTTTTAGTAGCAAAACTTTTGAAAATCGGTGTTTTGGCAATTGTTGCAGAAACATGTTTTTTATTCTGTTTTCACAAAGAAAAGTATAGAGGTGAGTGAGAACTCTTTTTTTTCTTCTTGTGATCTCCGATCTCTTTTTTCTGTTATACATGGTTTCCACCCGTTTTCTTATAAGATCTCAACAAACCTTATGTCTTCCGGCTATTTTGGTTTTATTTTAATATAAAATTTTATCGCAAAATTATATAAAAGATGTTTTACTACCAAAATCTTCTGTAATTATATACAGATTTCTGTGCTACTTCCGTAATTAAGTGCATACTTGTGCACAAATACATGCATTGATACATTACACGTACGTGTGTACGTGCATACACTGCTTCAAACTCATACAAGTGAGTCAAGTGACCGGGTTGTGTCTACATGCGGACTTGCATATACACCCATATCCACATATATCTACAAACCCACATATGTATACCGACACAATCAGATGAAAGTGTCAAAATTCTTAGAATTGAACGTGAGATGAATTATTAATTGTGTGGAGCTATATATCTGTATATCTTTTATTTTTTGGTTACCAACTCTTATCATATGTTATCAACCTGGCCGGGTCCGGCCCTCGGTATTGCTTGAACAGAATGATGCCTTCGGATATGATACGTAGAACTTGTTGCACGAATAAAGTTTTTTTTTACATGAAACATAAAATCTCAATAATCTGTCTCTAAAAATAAAAAATTACAGTGAACCACCCAAGATTATGTGGTTTATCAAAAAATTTACATTTTACCGCAGATATCAATATCTAACCTTTCACAGATCCATAGCATAGACATCAATTTAAGCCATTACAAATGGGGATTAGTCGCCTTGAAATTCATCTTTTTTTGGAATGTATGTGCGTGATATCTAACTGGGTTCTGACTGCACGGTCTTTGAGATAGGAAACCTAAAATATCTAGCTAGGATGGTTTGATTAGAATTGTGAGAACAGTTTCATATTAATTATGACATACTTGATATTGTGTTTATGTATCCCGAGTCTTTCAACTTCAACATCATGGTATTAAGATTTGTAAGATAGTATGTGAGTCAGATTCACCGAACATGATTTATCTTCTCTTATTCTCACTGTCCATTTGACAGTGAAGGGGAGAGTACCTCAACATCGTAATTTTGAGATTGGTAAGAGGTTTATCGATTTCTGTTCTATTTAAAATGAATTTATCTCTTCATTCCCTTTGTGGATCTTTACCGTATACTTTTCCCCCTTTCATCCAATCAGCAATATTCCCCGGAATAGTCTCCCGCTCTCACTTTCCAGTGGCTGCATAACAACGCTTCAAGACTGGTGTTCATGATTCCATTTAGTTTGATTTTTAAACATCTTCTCAACCAAATCAAATCAAATGGAACCAATTTGATTCAATCCAATTTAAACTATATTTTATTAATATATGATAGATATGCCTATATATGATTTTATTTAATTTATTATAAATTATATGATATATATTGATATACATGAATAGTTTTGATTCAGTCGAGACTCTGAGGATAAATTCAATTTTGTGAATTGAAACAGAGATGTCGTATCATCTAAATAAAAATCATATCCACTTACTGTTACCAGATCGGTAGTATTTTATAACATCCACTAAAATTAACAAATGCATAAAAACACAATAATGTAATAATTCAGTACATAAAATGCACAAAATACTCTTGCGTTAAATGAAACAGTTGCATGCCCATAAAACATTAAGATATAATAATAACTTGGTATGTTACTTTCTAAATTAAACAATTATAAATAAAATTAGAATTAGCATATACAATAGTCAAAGTATAAACAAATTTTAAGCACTCAAAAGTACAAAATAATTTCAAGGTACTTCTCTATCATAACATTTTTTTAACATAAAATACAAAGTATTGAAATATCTTTAAAATATGAACAGTCAAATGAAACTACAAATTCGAGTTTAGAAATATCTATTTTCATATATGTTAAACGAACAAATTATCCATTACTAATACTCACTATTCGGTAGGGGTGTACACAAAATTTGATAGGTAGGGGTGTACACAAAATTTGATAGTCTGATATTTCGATTCAATTTCGATAAAAATTAATAGATTTGAAAGTGTATCTTATAAGTTATCGAAATCAGAATCGGATATTTCGATAATTTATCAAAATCAGTTAATTTTATTTTTGTTAATCCGATTTTGATAAAAAATAAGTATATATAAATTAAATATAATATAATATATAAACTAATAAAAATAAAATTTTAAAAAATATATTAATTTTTAATAATTATTTGTAAATTATTAACTTATTTTTAAATAAAATTTAATATTTAATATATATTTTAAAAATTATGGAATTCAATTTCGATTTTGATAATGAAATTGAAATCAAATCAAAATCAAAATATAATAATTTCAAAATTATCAAAATCAAAATCTGATGATTTCGCTGTCCAATCCGACCCATTTACAGCCCTGCTATTCCGTCATCCCTACTTCAGAGAATCTCCTAGAATCGAATAAAATCACGTAATCTGCCAAACTCTTTTATAGGACATCTCTCTCATGACTAGATGAAATTCAAATGGTTACATAAATTTTATTCAATAATATCACGTATCTAAAATTATCAAAAGTGGAGGCCATATTTCATAATCAAGGCCACAAGGTCCTGAATTTCGTAGAATCCGAATAGAAAACATCGAACGAACCCGACCAGTTTGCAGCCATAAAACTCCCGTACGAACCAAGAATCAACTATTAAACTCCGTGGCCTGCACCGACGTGATCTCGTTCACTCCTGCAGTTTCTGCAGGTAACAAAACAGGAACTTTATCCTTACAACGAAACATCAGAGATCCAAAATCCATAAACCGCCAAAATGGGCTTTGAGAACCCCCCAAAAAAGAAACATACGGCACATTCAATAGGGATGCTTTAGGGTTGATAAAGAAGCACAATGATCCAGATGGTCAGCTAAAATAATACACCATGTTATACAAAACTGTATACTCCATCCCATACCATCGCAACTTCAAAATAAAATAAAAATAAAAACTAGCAGACTGAAACTATCTTGTTTCCCGGTTGGTGAGATGTTCCTATTAGCCCTCGTGCAAAGCCTTCATGAGGTATAATCTACTCAGGCTCCGACCCACGACCCTGTAAAGAAAGAGTTTGCAGTTTTAAAACCATGGCTATCCCAAATTATGGAGGATCAATCTTAAAGCACGAAGAAAATTTAGCAGTTCTGTTTTTTTGGAAATCACTGGGACCACAGTAATTTTGAAATAAAGCATTTGACAAATGATCAACTCCATGGAACTGTGCGCTAGAAGTAATTTTGACAAAGCATGCCCAAGGACAGCAGCAGCAGCAGCTCCGCGCATTACCCAATGCAAACGAAAAACAGGCTACTCAACAAAAGAGGTTTGAAAAATCCAAATCTAGAACTGCTGTGTGCCGACAGAAAAGATGACTGCGTCTTACTACAAAATGGCAAGCGGCTGCAAGTCGTACTCTAAAATTTTAGGATACACAGTGACTTCTTAACGACCAAGAAACCAATAGAAGAACCCAAATCATGGTTAACAGGATGGATTGATCCGGATTGGGATAGGCAGGTGCCTACCCAATCCTTGGGGCCTCGATTGATTGGATCGGCCTAGATCAACTAATTCTGGAAGAAGGGCCAATCTGGTCCCAGCAGTGACCTTTTACTGATATTTTCATTGCTTTTCAAAATTTGGAAGAACCAATCCAGTCAATCCTGGATCAGTTTTTCTTCCCTCGATCAGCAGAAAACCTTGACCCATATCAGTATAAAATGCTGAGCAAATGACAACATACCCATTAATCTGGTTGCAATAGTTGGATATCTGATTGGTTATGAGAAATGTTTCAAGGCGAGATGGCTCTGGTAATGGCTTAAAGATAGGATTTGAAGGATCTTCCTCGGGCAGTGGTTCCTCTCCCTGAGCTTTCCTTGTCATGTTCTCCGCCCTACAAAAATATAAATGATAATAGTAATTACAACTGCTAAGGTGAGAAAAGTTATTTATGATCAGATACAAACGTCAGCAAAACGAAAGATATATGCAAAAATGAAATCAGCACGTTGAGTATATTCAAGCTTGGCTCAGCGCCTCAGACAACAAACGAGAAAGATAAAAAAGACAGGTCAAAGCTGACAATCACGTATAACAGCAATAAAAAAAATCCACTATTTACCAAAAATAACCGGCTAAATAGAAAATAAAAATGATGACAACAAAAAATATAGCTACTATTATTGATAACCATACCATACGACAAAACATATTAATGCTGATATATTCCATTAGAAGGGTGGATTCTATTAAAATACAATATATCATAGTAATGGGTATATATTGCCAGACCACATTCTTTAGACTAATTTTTCGTTGGACATTTTTGGCACCTCAAAAAATATCGATGGTATACCAGCTTAATGACAATATGATAAATGGCAACAATAATGAAATATTTACCTTCGTTTCTGTAGCCATGCTTGTTGCTGAGCTTGTTGACGAGAAAGGTTACGGTAGTGGTATTGGAACTGCAAGAGATGGTTTCATTAGGTGCGAAAGAATGAAGACATTCTACAACACAACGAAGGTTGTGGGATCTTGAAACAAGTCTAACCCTCTGCTGTTCTGCTGTCAGATCTTCCATGCACTCAATCAAGAATTCCATGTTCCTCTCCACAAAAGGATTAGTAGATAGTTGCATACGGTCAAAATCACACTGCAAAAGAATGGTTTAATCACAGAAAAAAACTAACGCAATATCACAAAGGTAATTAGGTAAATAACGCAATGTGCAATTAGTAGACAAGATGCTAAACCTGAGTAACAGGTGAGTCTGTCTCCAACTCAGTCATAAACGCACTTATAAGAGCAGAATTTGATACTTTAATCTTCAATCCAACAAGATGAAAACAATGTCAGTCAAAAGAAGAATGACCAGACAATGATGCCTAATATACAGACAAAATATTCAATTTGACTAGAACATGAGATACTGAGAGAACCAAAAAAAAGAAGGAAAAAGTAGTAGTCTTCATTACAGTTTGAACAGGTGTTAACCAAAAATCACGCAATGTCATTACATTACTACTAACAAGAGCATGCTGCTTCAGATTTTAATTCTATAATGATTTATAGCCGTTGCCAGCCCACCACATCATAGCTATGTTCGATCATTCTCTATTAGCTGCAACCTTGTTCTTCAAATTGACGTCAACAAATAGCTTTCAGCATTTCTAGCCTTCGTTTGCGAAATCTACAGAAATACACTTGGCATACTATCTTTCCCAAAGATCACATCTTGCTAAAAGTAACATTTTTATTTATGCGGACATTAAGATAAGGAGTAAAATGGACCAGTTCAAGCTTTTGACGATAAAGTTGCATCATTTTGCCATATATATAATGAACATAGCCCAAATTGCTTTTGAAAAATATAAGAAGTTTTAGTAGAACACATTTCAAACAGAAAAAAGATGCAGTTTTAATCATATTTTGTAAGCCATAGAAAATTATGTTGACCCATATATGCTTTAATGCAAGAAGATGCAATCTTGACTGCTTTCTGTAAAGAAATTAGATACAATTTGACGCCAAGATGCATGGCCAATTTGTGATTCTGTTAAGGTGGTCCTACGTCAAAGAAAAAACATCTGATATGGTATTCAGTGAAAAGATGCAACTTAGACCTGGAGCATGCTACCTAAAGCAAAACATGAATCCAAATCTGACCAATCTAATATAGCCTGAACAGCTGGTACGGGTTCAGATGGGTCTAATTTGATAGAAGTACCTGTTTTCGATTCTGATCCCAATAAAGGGTAAAAAATTCCAATTTCAATTTCAACAAAATCGAAGTCACTATGTTCTGAATTCATTCTGGTTTTGATTCTGTTATTGGAATTGAAATTAAATTCAACAATTTCCAAAAATAAATACTATGTATTAATTTTTATTTAGAAATAAGTTGATAAATCACATTTAATTACTCAAATGTGATCTAATCACCTCAAACTTTTACTTTTACATTTATTATCACTTTATATATCATATTTTTTAATTTGCTTATTAGTATTTAAACAAAAAATATATTTACATAAATATTACTGAAATAGGACAAGCAGAAAAGAAATTAACTGATTCCAATAAGCTATTGCTAGCCGTAGGGGTTCTGAACATGTTAACTTAGATTTCATTTACGCCCCCAACGGCTAGGTATTTTCCTTAATAGAAGTTCTAAGCCTGCATAATTATATTAATATTTAACAATATAATACCATCTGCAAAAAAGTACAACAATAAGAAACATACCGGTATCTCTTCAAAGATATCCACCCATGTAAGATTTTTCTCCCTTAACCTGCAGGAAGAACAGATGTTAAAATCTGAAATATAGTACACTTCTTTTGGTGGTAGCCCCTATACCAGATTTCCTTACTTTTCCCCTGTAAAATTGTTATTGCGATAAAGATCCATAAAAGAATCTGAAAGCTTCAAAGCTTTGAGAGCTAATACCCCTTGATTTGATCTTGAGGGGTCATAAATAATGCAGACACATCGTCTGATATTCTCCTGCAAATGTAAATAAAAGACTCAGAAGAGCATTACCTAGTAATGAATACCCAAAATAAAAGAAAGGGGGACAAAACAAAGCTTTATTTAGAAAACAAAAGTGCAGAATAATCAATAAAAATTTACATAAAATCCATCCTAACAGGCAGAATCTTTTATTAATGCATGAAAACAACAATCAAAAGCATTTTTATAGCTTATAAGACACTAAGATACACTTTGCACTTCATCCTGCCCAAGATAAGCATGAAGCAAGAGGTTCAAAATGGCCAGTCTAAGTTAAGGTGCCTTATTGATGACATGTTCATCCATATCAACATGTGATTGGTGGTTGATAAAAAGAAAGCGCAAGAAGAGGACGGAGTAGCTGCTTATAGAAAATTCACAAACAAGGAAAACCAGAAAAAGGTACAACAAGATTTAAGATGATGCCGATCACATTTTCATTGGTTAGAACTTAGAAGTAGGTCCATACCAGAGAATAAAAAAGATAAGATTGTGATGTCCTGATGATGAAATTCGAAATAGTCAATTGATGCATCCATGTTGAAATAGTTTAGGCAGCCCAACATTTGACTGTTTAGAATCTGAAGCATCCATTTATAAGTACAAAAATATCAAATTAACTGACTTAAGAACCAGCTTAAACTGCGTGAATCCACTCCCAAACCTATCTGCCTGGTCAGAACTGAGTAAACCGACCTAAATTAATTAAATGGACCTGACTGGATAATCTTGAGAGGGATGGATAACCACTGAACAGGACCTAAAATCAGAAAGATCGGTCCAAACTCCGAACTGACTTTGAGCGAATTAAGCTAGTTAAGACGAGACCGGATGGTTCGGTAGCACTGACTTTGATGAAACAGTCCAACAGATGGGTCATAAGATGAAGTTGGGCTCCTTGAAGCTTTGGGATAGATTTGATGACCACGTCGCATGAGAAACCTGACAGGACAGGCACAGCACATTAACCGGGTGAGACATGGAGGGGCACTGTAGCTTTGTCTTGGGGATTCTTTTTTTGATGTTGGGAATGTTGTAGGCCTCAAAGGCAAGGGCATAAGAGTGATGCCTATGACAGAACTGACAGGATCTCTGGCAAACCTCGGCTGGACCTCCATTCAGGGACATTGAGCCCTCTTCCGGCGCCAAAAAACGGCCTCAGAATGAACAGGCTTCCGTAGTGCACGTGTGGCAGGTGGTGATGGGTTTGATGATCTAAAATTCAAGAGGACCAGAGAGATACAGGGACGGTGCTGCTAATATTGACGGAAGATCAGATGGCAAAGAAGAAGAGCTGGAAGAAAAAAAAGCAGGAAGAAGGTCTTCTTGGCTGAAACAGTAGAGGACAATTGCGAATAGGAGCAAATCTGAAAAGAAAATAAGTTTGTGAACTCATAGTTTCTGGAGAGGAAGAATGGAATTCTATGAGAGAACTACATTGCCTATTCCACCATGAGCTTTCCTATGCTGATGTTGGACAGTTGGAGAGAATCTCATAGATGCTCCGATTGGCCCAGCGCTCTGATGGCAGATGTACATCTATCACTGTTTTGGAAATCCATCTTGCAAAGTCATCGAGTGAAAGAAAAAAAATGAAATCAACCTCCACACAGCACTGGCAAATGATGATGAATGGAGGACAGGATACCAGGAAGAGCTGAGAGCGAGTAAACAGGAAAAGAACCAGAGGAAGAGAAGAGTCCAGGTAAAGAAAGAACTTCAACAAAGAAGTAGAACCGGAAGGTTGAGATAGAGGAGAGAAGATGAGGAGAATGAAGCCAGAAGATATTGAAGGTGAGAAAGGAGACCAGGAGCCGGAGAAGTTTCAGAAGTGAAGAGAGAGAAGCTTACCTTGGTAAATAAGAAGAGGTGATCCAGTGGGAGCACCGAGTTTGCAAGACAATTGCCAGAGAAGATGCTCTCCTGGAGTTTGCATGACGGAGGCCGAGAAAGGAGATGACAGGTCGATCGAGATCAAGAGAGGGAGAGAGCTCTGTTATCAGAGGTGGTTGAGGTAACCACCTAGGCAACGAGGTGAGGCAAGGCAGCCCTTTACCGCCTCAATTCGGCCCAGGTCGCCTAGGCGGTTGGCAGGCCACTGCAGCATTCTTCCACACCTAATCAGAGGCAACGTGGCTGGGGCGAGATGAGGGATAGGACATGAAATTTACCATAAGAAAATATCAAAGGAAATGCTCACCATTATTAGCAACCTCATGCAAATTATTGATGGCATGTTTTCAGACTTTGGCATCATCAAATAAAAAAACCATATAAATGTTGATAGAAATTAAAAAGGCTCTCGGGTATGGCAAGAAAATCATTGACTTCACGCATCCCATGTCGTTTCTTTAACAGGATCCAATAAATAACCTATTGCCAAATTGTTGATGTCATAAACAGAGATATTGAGGGATACTGTTTATGAAGCTACCAACATTATGCAGAACAGAAGCAAAGATATTTTTTTATTACACTTCATATGCTTATGGAAACAAATGTTTTCTTTTCGAAGGTGACATAAACATGACACCGCTCATTGACATAGGGATGAAAATAGAGTTAATAAGCAAAAAAAGTAAGAGGTAAAGGTAAGAACAGAACTAAAAGAAGATGTCAGCCGACAGTCTACCAAGATGGTAGTAATTGGGAAGCAACTACACAGAAACCCTTCCAGGCAATACAGAAATACATGTTATTTTGGGATCACAAGCAATTCCTTAATTTAGATAGAAGCGCATAGTAAACCCACAGCTTTCAACTAGCTAACATGACTTGTTTTCTAAATTCTTCAGAGCATGATATCTCGTTACAGTAAATTACCGTGTTATGACACAATTATGCTTATGCTAAATTACCTGATAATTCATAAATGTCTCAATCAGTTCAACGGTTTGAAAAGATCCCAATAAAGTCGACTGATACCTGAAAACAAAGATAACAACAAGAATCTACATTTTCATCCAAAAAACATGAAAAAAGACAAGTAAAACCCACTTATGATGTAGTAATTGCTTTTTCCTACAAGGTTTCAAAGTAAAGACAAACAGACGGTCGATTCTATTATTCCAAAAAGTATAATCCTAATTTACATTCAAAATGTGGACATTAAGGTGTCGCCTTCAGACATCTATATATAGCTGGCCATCACAAAGTTAATAGTGGCATCATGTTACGCAACAAAATATGTCAGCAAAGGTTCTTGCACATGGTCTCTGCAAAGAAGAAATTTTTCCTCACTAAGCAAATTCACAGACATAAATATGAGCAACAATGAATTGACTTCTAGAAACCTGAAACCCTTATTCTGCTAAATAAGAATAACAAGTTATTTTGTGGCTATTAGACACACTTCAAATTGCAGTCTTCGCTATTCGCACAAATAAGAATGGATAGCTGTTTGTCGCATGTATTTTAATTCTGCCTTTTTTGTTCGCCACTTCTCTAATAAGATCTGCAGGCAGCACACCTGACTAAGACACGGTTGGCGTCAACTTTTTGCAAAAAAAAAAGCAAAAGAGGGGGAATGGCATGATCGGACCAGGCTCCAGCTGGCCCAGTCCTTAATTGGGCCAAAGCAGGCCTCAATTTGACCCAGGGGCACTATTTCCAGTTGTCCAGCCCTTTATTTCATTTAATATAATTATTTCCCAGCTCCTACAGCCCACCTACGTACAGGCCCATAAGAAGGAGAAGAAGTGGGCCGCAGCCATTGGAAAAAGGCCCGATTCAGCCATGTCAGCTGCCAGCGCAACCTGCCACCTCATCCTTGACCCATTAATTGCATGGGGAAAGCGAAGGGACAGCTCAACACTTAATGCCATGGGAGAACTCAAAGGTCAAGTCAAATATTGATTGGCCTAGGAGAAATTCAAGAAATTAAAGCCTATTGACCACCACCCAAGGCCATCTTACGTACTCCCCAGCTGCCCCTTCATCTCCCCCTCATCTCCTATAAAAAGAGAAGGGCGCCCAAGGAAAAGAGGGCTGGCTGATCGATGCCGACAGGCTGCTGCTCCAGCCACTGCCTGCTCTACCTTCAGCACCTGCCAGCGGTCAAGAAGAAGAAGAGGAGGAAGAAGAAGAGCTCCAGCCGCTGCCCCTCAGCCTGCTGCTGCGCCTGCCACCTGCTGCCAGGAGGAAGAAGGAGCTGAAAAGGACGCCGACAGGCTGCTGGGATCTCTACTGCCCCTTGCTGCCTCCTGCTGCTACTGCCGCCACCTCTTGCTGCTGCTTCTCTGCGCGCCTGCTGCAGAAGCCTGCCTGCGGCCAGGAGAAGAAGAGAAGAAGAAGAAGAAGAAGAAGAGGTGGGTCAATATTCTATAAATATGTAGCCCTCTAAGGGCAACCCCCTGTCTTTCTCTCCCTCTGTTCAGCCCATCCGGCAGCCCCCAGGTGGCCAATCTCCAGCCCCCTTTGCAGCATACCAAAAAGAAGGCAAACAGCAGCCCCCTAGTGGCGCAAGATGCAGCATATTTGCAGCTCAGTAGAAGTGCAGAAATCCGCATTTTCAGCAACGGTGGGTAGGGGCGATGTCCCAGACCCTCTCGGAATCCGTACGACGGGCCGATTGTTTTGTCCGGACGGGTCCTTACCCTACCATCAAGACGGATGGAGGCGCACAAGCCCAACAGGCCCTTCCGACCCAAGAACCCCAAAACAGGTCCCAAACAGCCCCCAGGTGGCCAATTTCCAACCCCTTTGCGGCATACCAAAAAGAAGGCAAATAGCAGCCCCCTTGTGGCGCAAGATGCAGCATATTTGCAGTTCAATAGAAGTGCAGAAATCCGCATTTTCAGCAACGGTGGGTAGGGGCAATGTCCCGGACCCTCTTGGAATCCGTACGACGGGCCGATTGTTTTGTCCGGGCGGGTCCTTACCCTACCATCAAGACGGATGGAGGCGCACAAGCCCAACAGACCCTTCCGACCCAAGAACCCCAAAACAGGTCCCAAACAACCCCCAGGTGGCCAATTTCTAGCCCCTTTGCGGCATACCAAAAAGAAGGTAAACAACAGCTGGTCAAACTACAAAGTCTGCCATTTTCAGCAATGGTGGGTAGGGGCGATGTCCCAGACCCTCTCGGAATCCGTACGACGGGCCGATTGTTTTGTCCGGGCGGGTCCTTACCCTACCATCAAGACGGAGGGAGGCGCACAAGCCCAAGATAGGTCCTTCCGGCCCAAGAGCCCCAAACAGGTCCTATTTGCTTCAAAAGAAAGGAGTTCGGAGTCCCCTTCCAGCAGCCCCCTCGTGGCCTTCCGGAGGAGACACCGATCCATGGAGCTTCAAAAGAGAAGCAGGTCTGCAGCAGCCGGCCAAGCTACAAAAGTCTGCCATTTTCAGCAATGGTGGGTAGGGGCGATGTCCCGGACCCTCTCGGAATCCGTACAACGGGCCGATTGTTTTGTTTGGGCGGGTCCTTACCCTACCATCAAGACGGAGGGAGGCGCACAAGTCCAAGATAGTTCCTTCCGGCCCAAGAACAGTCCAAGACAGGCCCTTCCGGCCCAAGAAGACCGAAGACCGGCTTTGAACGCCGATGGAACTCAAAATCAGCCCGAGTGGCCTTTTAAAATAATAAAAACAGAAATAAAACTAAAAAGAAATGGAAGGCTCTCCCGGGTACGTCCTGGGATGTCGATCCGGACGAGGGCGCGGGCAAGCTCCCGTAGCCGTTGATCCTTCCCCCAATTTTGGCTAAGTCACCAACTAGCCTTGTTGGACAGGTAAACTTCGCCAAGTTAGAAACTTGTCGGCATGCCGTTGTAATGCTGAAATTTTTCTAAGTCGGTGAAGAACCTAAGTTGGGAGAAGGATCACCACTTATTGTACTCCGATGTACTTCACCTTCAATGAAATGAAGCGACTCCAATGTCGACTCGAGATGTTTGATACCGGGCACCCAATGGTAGCCCGATACGTCGGCGGCGATGCAAACCGCCAAACTAAAAAATAAAGCCAAAAACAGAAAACAGAAAATTAAAACAAAGAAATTAAATCTGAAAGTTCAACAGAAAGCAAAAAAAACAGAATTGAAATAAGCTTAAAGCAAGCAAATCGGCTTCAAGCAATCTGGAAATAAGAAAACAGATCAGGTTCTGAAATGGGATTATCCTGCCACACATGCAGATCCCTGCTTAAGCCCCTTCCGGTCTTCAAATCAGACCCCAACCAGGTCCTGTTCGGTCTCCAAATCAGACCCCTGCACAGGCCCTGTCCGCCCTTTAAACCAGGTCCCAACCAGGTCCTGTTTGGTCTCCCAAATCAGACCCCTGCACAGGTCCTAGGCCGGTCCCTTTGTAACTCGATCCAGCCCATCTGCAGGCACCAAACACCCCCCTGTTCAGGTCCTAAAACAGACCTGCTCGGTCTATCTGTAGACATCCTACAACCGGTTCATGTTCAGCCCATATCCAGGCCCATTTTCGGCCGCCTGCAGGCCCACCTGTAGGTACCCATAATAGGTCCCTTTTGAGACTCAACTCGACACACCTGCAGGCCTCCCCTAAGCAGACCCAAAAACCTGCTCCTAAAAAACCTGCAGCAAAACTCCTCTGCGGTCCCATCCAGAACACCCCTACACAGGTCCCAATCGGTCCACTCAAAGCCACCTGAACAGACCCCTTAAGCAGGTCCGAAGCTGCCCTTGCTCAGCCCATGTTCAGGTCCTAGAACCGATTCCAAATCAGCCCATTGTGCAGGCCCATTTTGGCCCACCTTAATCCATTCACTCCAGCGCCTTTGTAGCTCGGCGGAATCCCAAATCAGTCCTTAAGTGAAAATCAGATTTCGGTTACATCCAAAACATAGAAATTTCAGATTTAAGACAAATCTGTAAACACATCCAAAATCAGGTTTTGATAATCTGGAAACTCATTTAAAATTCACAGAACCCTGCCCGAATAAATCAAACCCTCAGGGAGATCAAATAAACAGCATTTCAAACATCAAAGCTTGGCAAAACCAACTCAAAACCAAAAAATCCAGAATCTGAAAATTCAGAAAACCAACCAAGTCAAAAATCCAAACATGCTTAAAACACTTCAAACACATCAAAACTAAAACTAAAACAAATTGAATCAAACAAATTCACAACAAAACAAACCAAAAGAAACCAAAACATAAATCAAATAAAAACAAGTCAATCAAAATCAACACAACCAACTTTCAAGTCAACCAACAAACAAATAAAACAAACCCGAACAAATCGGTTTGCATCTCATCGGACCCAAAAGGCCGCTGCAATTTTGAGTTCTTTACTTTTTGTGGATGTGCATATCTCCAAAAACAG
Organism: Cryptocoryne crispatula var. balansae; assembly: GCA_036172225.1. Taxonomy (NCBI): domain Eukaryota; kingdom Viridiplantae; phylum Streptophyta; class Magnoliopsida; order Alismatales; family Araceae; genus Cryptocoryne; species Cryptocoryne crispatula. The sequence continues at coordinate 6,963,742 of CM069929.1, read as the reverse complement.
GTTGCCGCGACGGTTAATCAAATGCGTTCGAGCCGTTGCTCGATGTAAGCTAACGCCGGATACTCGCACCATCCGGCGGAGAAGGGTCAAAAATCAAATTTTCAAAGAACCCGAACCTCGGTTCTAATATTTTTTAAACTATCACCGGACTACCTAATATTTTAGGTATCATCTATGTTCCTAGATAAGTCCGGGGATGTCTTTCTTTCTAAAGAACAGACGCGTAAAAAAGAGGTTCACACAGACACATAACAGTACTAACCGAAGTTCTAGAGAAGTAACAAGACAGAAATTGATGTAACTGCAATTGGTTAGAAGCCCAGACAAAGTTTCAGCTAGAAGATCAGTTACAGTCAGGTTTTATCTACTTTGAGCCTTTGACTTCCTATTAGAAAGGAATATTTCTAATCAGATTTGGCTTGTTGCTTACCACCTCTCTAGAATGTTGCACCTTATGCCAAACACATGAAATAAGAAACTCAGACTGGTAAAATCTAGATTAACGCTGCAAAGTTGAAGAGCTCTATTTTGAAACTTTAGTTCAAATGGGCAGGACTGGGCTGAATGGCTGTTGAACTTAACAAAGATAAAACACTGATATATTTTACAACATAGTACTTTCAAGAAAGACCTACACATCATTATCACTAGAACTTGATCTGAATATTCAATGATACGCAAGCTGAACCTTAAAAAACAGTGTGAGATGCTGCAAGTCAGAAACATGATGCATTTTTTCATGTTTTACAGTTCAATTCAACTACTGTGACAGAAATTTATTGGCTATATATTTGTATGTTAACTTATATCCACACCTCAACCAAACCAATAGTTAAATAACAATCAGTTTTGGTTCATTTCCAAAGTTACTCATCCAGAGACATGCCATCCAGATACAAGCTTCTCTTTAGCTCATTTAAAAAATAAAAAATTTGAAACAAGCAGACTACTTTAATTCAACAAGGTGCTAAGTCATTAATATATATAGTCACTGACAAATGTTGCAAAGTAGACAAGTCTGCTACACATGAAAAATAAATAGTCACCATAACTAATTTGTCTAAAAAGGTGTATATAGACATTTAATTGCTTCATTCTTTAAAATAAAAAATATAAAGGGGGAGGGTGAAATGACCATCTCAAGCTGCTGAGGAATGAGGGCTTGCCTCAAATTGCATCATCAACTGGGCAGTTCCCTGAACTGTTTTTGATAACCTACCTTTCTTAAGGAGTTGTACCAAGAAATCACTTTAAAATCACAATTCAGATGCACAAGGATGGCAATTTTTGTACCATGATAAAAAAGTAGAACAAAAAAAAAGAATTTGCAAATACTTTGTTGAAGAGGGGTGAGACTTACCAGCCTACAGTGTTATTATCAACATTGACTTCTCTCAAGCATCTCATCATTTCAAGTTGGTAGTTAGCTCCATCTGTTTCAACCTCCTCATCCTCTTCCCTGATCTGTAAACAAAAGAAACTTAACCAGAGCACTTAAAAAAAAGAAAAAGAAAACTAAAAATAGGCAAAGTTGTGTACATACTGGGAAAGGAAAGCAATTAGTGACTTCAAGTACACTACCGACATCAAGACCAAGTAGTTGTCCAGTCACCAAGGCAGGAGAAAATTCCTTGCAGTGTTTGATAATTTTCAAAACAACCTGTATAATGCAAAAAACACTAAGTGAAAGAAACAAGGTATAAGTTGAAAGATGATTGATATACATCCATCCAATCACAATTCACAACTATGCAAGAGGATGTGTAACCAATAGAAAAGGAAGCATGCAATCAGATGAGGTCTTTGTCATTTCAGGAATAGGCCCCACCAGCTCACTCAATAGTACAAAAAAATACTTTTCACTAAAATGGTTGGCATTATGATGTGGTAGAATTGATCTCTTCAAAATAAGGTATCAATTGTTCACTCAATTTTATCAAATAAAAAATAACATATAATCAGAATGTTCAGAGGTGAGATGCCCCCACCCTTCCCCATTCTGTTCCAGCAGTTTGTGTAATAGCAGTTATATTGAGTGAATTTTGCTTTGCGCAAGTTGATAAAGGGTGGTGTAGAAGTTTAGTGGCACCATGCCGTGTGGAACCCTATTCCGCCTATTAAAATCAAGGTTTTTATTGAAGATTTCTAGACAAAATTGCCAACAAGATGTTATATTCAAAAGATATTTTCTCTTGGCTCCACTTCTTAAGTTTTCTGCTATGATATGGCAGAGATGGTAAATCACATGCTTATCGATTGCTGGAACATCAATTCCTTATGGAGAACCACCTTCAAAAACTAGAAGATCCATTGGAGGGACCCAGCCGTGGTCGCGGAATCGGCCGATTCTTAGATCGTATCAGCCAATGCCGATCTGATTCTCGGCCTAAGGACCAAGCTAGAAAAAAGTTCCGGCAAAATCAGTCCGGATCGGTCTGAATCGATCGGAATCGGAATCAGATTGGCTAGATCAGTCAGGATCGGGTCAGAATGGAATCATTTTTTTATTTGCTACTCCAGTCGGATCGACTGGGATCGGCCAGAATCAGTCCGAATCGGCCAAGATCGGTCCGGAATCGGATCAAAATCAAAATCATTTTTTTTTGCTTACCGATTATGGATCGGTTTTCTTCTATTGGATCGGTTGAAATCGGTCTGATCCAATCCGATCCGATCCGGTCCGATCCGGATAGGATTGGTACCCACCGATCCCGATCCCGATCCCGATTCCACAATCCTTCGACCTGGCTAATGTCATCTCACCCTTGCAGGAGTGGCCTTCTTTGAATCATTGGCCCTCTGATCTTTAATGTGTGGAATCTCATGCTATGCCACGGTCTATATGGCACACCAGAAATAGAAGAATCTTTGAAAATCAATTTGACAACCTGGATAGAATCCTTCAGTTAATGTCATGTTATGTTAGAGATTGGACGATGGCTCACACCATTCAGATGAAGCAGACCACTTTCAAAGAGAAAATTTCCAAAATATGGTCATTCTTTTTGTAGACTTTGGGGCAAATCTACCCCTCGATTGATGAGTCTCTCCCTATCTATTTATCGCTTGGTTAGCCATTATTTTTCTGTCGTTTTGCTTCTGTAGTAGCAGTTGTATTGATGGATGCACATTATGAGATGTACTACAACCATTCATATCTAAGTTGGAAATATGGAGCGTTTGCATAGTTTCATCTTGATACCCATGCAACATGACTTGAAAACTAAGTATAACAGTATACTCAAAGAGACATGTTCTCAAAAGTGTAGTTTCATAGGCAGCATACAGAATAAAAATAACCCTATAAGTAAGTACAAAAACTTCGTAAGAACAACTTAGGAGGCTAATAGAACTATAAGAATAATATTGTCTTATGTTGGCCTAGTGTACTTGAATGTTGAATAAAAAAAAACGATGATGGTAAGAGTTTGTACTTTGACCTCATTCATTCCTTTGTGGAGGAATAGAACCTACCAATCCCTTTCAATGGATATTGAAGCTGTTTCTGTTCATCATTCCGATATTCTCTAGTAATTATGTTTATTCTCTAGTTTTTTTTGGTTACAAACTTACAAGGCAGCGCGGCCCGCATCTGGGAACTAAGTAGAAATTCCTACGCATGCGACAAACTGCATTCTAAGACCGTCAAAATATAAATATCAAACACTGTTGCCGGTCGCAGTTTGCCGGATGATGAAAAGAAAGATGAGTTCAAGGCAAAGCGGAGAGGGAAAGAGCTTGGATAAATGAAACTGATGAAAACAAAAAATAAAGGAATATCATATGATGAAATAAGAAATACAGAGATAGGGTGAACAAAGTAAAGAAAAACTCACAAGCCCTTCCATCTGAACAACCCTAAGCGGCGAAGTCACCTCCTCCGACGCCACAGCTTGCAGGAACGACCGTGGCATAGCTGCTGGATAATAAAAAAAAAAGATAGACAAATTTCCCTGTTAGACGCAATCGCATACAATAAGAACTAGAAAACTACATCGACCGGGAAAAAAGAGAATAGATAGATGTAACGAACGGTTCGCCATGCTGCGACTTCTTGCAGAGACGATAGAAGGGGCGGAGAGGAGCCGCGGCGAGACTAGGGCACGGCAGGGAGGAAGAGGAGCCGCGGCGAGGCTAGGGCACCGCAGGGAGCAGCTCCTGATTCCAACGACGATCAGGACATCGTATTGTGGCAGGCCCTCGGCGTAATTGAAATTCTGATACTTATACTGCGCTCAACCTTATGTTCGATAAATGTATTATCATACCCAAAAAATATAAATATTTATTAAAGGTTTAAAGCAAATAAATTTTTATTTTTAGATACTTCGTGTCTTGTTTTTGCACTCCATGTCCTACCATACAACATATATGATTCCATGTTTTTCAAAATATGTGAATGTTATAAAATAAATACTCCATAAATCGAAAATAGTAAATAACTAAATAAGTATTTTATTGGTTATAACATGAGTTTGTATTGCAAACATATATTATAAAAAATGTAAAATAATGTTTGAAGATCATTACAAAATAAAACAAATCAATCCAAAACAAAACCAACGTGAAACAAGCTCTTAAATCGAATTAAACCAAACCAAACAATACAAATTGAATTTATTTGGTCCAACTTTTGAACCATTTTATACTCAATATAATACGTGTATTCAAATAATTACAACTTTGTGATGATAATTAAACAACTCTGTACCGAAAATGTTTCAAATATCAGCAATATATTTAATGCAATATTTGTATGCACATTTTTAGTTAATTTATGGGCTTTATTTAGTTTAAACCTAACTATTGTTCAGTCCAAACATAACTAAAATCCACCGGGCCGTGGTGGCATTTTTACACATATGATTTAATAAAATGTAACATCTATTTAACGGTAGGATCCATGAATTTGTCAATATTTTATCACAACAAGTCCATGATAATAAGCATCTTCTTGAAGCACATGCCCTGTAACATTTTATGTAGGTCATGTAGAGCCCTTCTATAATGGGTCCTCACTATCTAATGAAATCAATTATAGGGTGTTTGGCTGCACGATAAATTTTTTATACATTTTCATGATAAAAAAATTATATTGAAATAGAATATGAGCTATCTAGTGACATAAAATAATCGTGTTTGAAAGGATTTGATAATAAAAAAAAGAGTATGTACCATATACGACCAAATAAAGTGGGGGGACCGCAAGATAAAAAAGAGACGAGACACCCATCTTTTTGTCTAAGAAGAAAATTACTTTAAAAACATTAATTGGTATGAGATGTCAAATATCTCTTTTAACAAGTTTTACTAAAAAAATATAAAATCATAGCAAAAACTCATTTGTTATGCAACCAAACACCCCATTAGGGTTTTCTTTGGTTTCATGTAAAATCAAAATATTTATAAAAAACTTTTCATTGGATATTATTTTCAAGGAAACTCAAAACATCGCTTGTCATTTGGTTGCATATAGTTGTTTTCCTTGAAATTTTCATCAAATTATTGAACAAGAACATTGCAGTCATATATAATTTATCGATATTTGTATAATTAAATCATTTATTGATGACAACATATTAATGCAAAAATAAATTAAGTAAATTATTTTGCATAAAATTATTTTTAAAAAAATTTAAATCATGGTTTTTATTTAGTTATCAATAAAATATTTTATTGAAAAACAGTATCTATTATTTTTTATTTTTAAATTAATCTTATAGATTATTTTTGGTCATTTAGATGTATGTAAAACATTTTTAAAAATTTAATCTAAAGATTTACTATAGTATTCTTATTTTTTTACTTAAAAATTTAAAGATAATTAAAAAATATAAAATTGACGTTTTTAAAATTAAGCATATGATAAGACATTTTTAAACTAATTTTTTTATAAAATGCTTACTCAGAATTCACATCTTGGAAACCTACAATACACCGAGTCAAATACATACTACATAATAGTACAAGTGTTCTTGTAATTTCTATGTAAAATAATTTAATTAACAAAATAGTTCAAACACTTGCACACTCAAGTTTTAATTAAAAATTTATCGATAAAATTATCATATGAGTAATTTGTGTGATAAATTAGCTTTTCAATAATTTTTTTTTTTTTGCAAAATACATAAGAATAAGATAAAATTTTTATCTACGGATATGTCTTTAAGATAAGAGTCTATACAGTGCTCATTTAGGTGGTGATGTCCTCGAGTTGTTCTGCTCCATCATAAAATACTGTTGTCTTTTTCTTATTTATATGTCAATCTGTATCGTATTTGATCACATGATGAAATAAATTTCTCAACTAAACATGTTATTATAATAAATCTATTTAAAAAAATGACAACCATGATAAAAATGTTTTTAATAATTTTTTTTTTACTTCTTGAGCGATAAGGAGAAGAGGCGAGACTGTTTTTTTTTTTCTTTTTCCTGACTTTCCACTCGGCCATGACCAAAAAACATTATCTTGATGGCTGACTTCAGGTCAAATATATAAATATACATGACAATATTTAAATTTTATTTTTTAAATAATTGATCTCTAATTTTAATCTTCGTATAAAAAATATAAGGAAATTGTCCCACATCTTATCAAGTAATATCTAAATCAACAAGCCAAGTCACTAAGCCCATGTTTGGTACAACATTATTTTTTGGATACGTCATCATACCATATCAGATATAATATGTAAAAAATATATCATAAAATATAAGACTATTAAAAACAGGAAGATTGAAATAATTTGAACATGTTAGAGGCAGACTTAGAGAAGATGTGATAAACCTAAGCAAACTCAGAGAAGAATAAATGAATATGATTTAGATGAATTAAATATACAAATAAATAACTCAATTAATGAGAGTGGAGGAGAATCCATGTGGTCATCCTCAAATGATTTGGGACTGAGGTCAGTGTAGAGTTGAGTACAGTAGATTACAAGAACCATAAACAAATAACATGCTTTATAAAACCCAAAACTATTTATTGTGAGCTAAATTATTTTTAAATTCTAAGCAAGAACTTCCGTGGGATTAAATCTGTAAAATATATAAAAAGTAAAGTAAAAAAGGCCACGTGATTAAGATGAACTTGCAACTACACTGAATATTGTTTTATTTTCTATCTCTCCTCGTCTTGAAATTAAAAACAATAATTTTTTTTGATGCACTCAATATTTTACATTAATTCAAATATTTTACACTATTTTGCATGATTCTGCAATCAAACAAAGAAGTGTCCACTGGATTTTCGAATTTAGTCTGTTTATGTCAGAATTTATGTATTGATATCTGGTCAACTTAATGATTTTTTGAGATCATCTGATATACCTTAGAATGTGCAATACGTGGTATTTTAAAATAATAAATATTAATATTCAAGTCAAAAATAAGATGTGTGGTTTAATAAAGTCCAATTTAATTGGAATAGGAAGCCATTAATAAGATTTAAGTGATATTATTAATCTGTAGAAAGATAACTTGAATTTTTAAATGATAATTATCTTAATAATAGTTCGACTTCGAAGTAAATAACGCCATATTACTAAAAAATTAAAGTCAATTAAAATGGAAAAAATTGAAAAAGGTAATAGGAAACCCATTCATATCCTCACTTTCTCCCTTCAGGAGCAAAACCCTTCATACAAGTTCTATTAGGATTATAATTCCTAATCCTAGTGATATTAGGATTTAGCTCTTATTTAATTACCCTTACCCCCCCCCCCACTGGAGGAGGGATATTTTTCGTGGAACAAAAATAAAAAATAAAGTGATAGAAAAAATTCCAGAAAAATATCAAATAGGTGTCCCAAACTTGTCTTGTCGTTAAAATTATAATATATGATTAAAATGTGACATTTGACTCATAGTTAGGTGATAAATTATATTGAACTCTTTTATTAAATGTGAATGAAGTGCAGCATGATTGGGCTGTGATTAAATGTCATTAAGTGGTAATAAAGTTTATTCATAAATACATGGTAATTAGAGGTAAACCCATGAAATTTTGAGAGTGAATTTATGAATGTAGATACAGGAAATGCTCACATCAGGATCATGATTCTCTAATCACGTTCGTCATATTTGTTTAGCACGAGCACAAGAGCAGGCCACACCCATCAGAGCGACATTCGGGTTTAGTTGTCCTTTATCCATAGATTATAGAATTGGTTGATTGTTGAATTGAATCGGTCGTGGCCGATATGATTCTCGGCAGAACCACCAATCCCGATAAAAGATCTGGAATCAACCAGAAACAATGCCGCGGCTGCCGCCTTCCCTGCCCAATACGTGGTAGGGCTGCTGTGGCCCTGTCTTTTTATTAGGGGGGGATTAGGGCCAATTTCGCCCCCAAAACGGCCTAGATCGGATCGGAATCCAATCTAAGCCCTTATAGTGGTATTTTTCTAGGTTTTAGCACTTTTGAAGAAATGATCCGGAGCAATTATGATCGGTATTTGTTCTGGTAGATCAGACCAATCTGATCCGATCTGGATTGGATTGGTATCCACTGATCCGGTGGCCGATTGATCAAATTTAAATGCATTGTGGTTTCAATGCAACAACATGCTTCAGTTACACAAGTATCATCTACATGAGGGTGAAGATTACTAGAGGTTGCAATGGGCATGTCCATTTGTCTGATCTTGAGTCACTTTGGACTCCAAAATTTGCCCTCCAGGCTAGTAACTATTGGGAAGAATGCAAAATTCTGCATTTGGCACCTTGGACACATTTCTACATAGGACTAAAAGGTGGTAAGGGAGTTAGGGGTGAGCATGGTTCGGTTTGGTCCGGTTTGGGCCATTTTTTTTCCAAACCGAACCAAACCGATTCAACCCCTCAAACCGAACCAAACCAAACCATTTCAATTCGGTTTGGTTCGGTTTGGTTCGGTTTAAACCGAAAATATATAAAAATAATTTAATTAATTATTTTTTACATATATATAATAGTTTTTAAGTTAAAAATAATCAAAATAAATATTATTTTATTATAAAATTATAAAAACCTTATTTTTAATAATATTATAACAGTTTTAAAATAATTTTTTAATTAAATCGGTTTAAACGGTTTGGTTTGGTTTAAACCGGTTTGGAGGACTTCCAAACCGAACCAAACCGAACACGGTTCAAACCGAATCGAACCGAACCAAACAGGCCGGTTCGGTTTGGTTTTTCGGTTTGAACCGTTTAATGCTCACCCCTAAAGGGAGTAATGGGAAACTCTGGTGATGCTGAAGTCAGTTCCCAGAGCGAACAAGAAGATGATAAGAATGCAAGAGCTAAAAAACTCTAGTCTCAGGCTTTCTAACTCTTGTGCACTATTGCAGTGTAGAAGAACATTTTCAAATTATAGTTAGCCAAAGACAGGCCATTTGTTGCAATGTTATCAGTATGACAGCCAAAACCATCGCCAATTTTTCATTGTAAGTTTTTATCCTACATAAATGTACAAACATTTAGAAGAAAATTTTTCTTTTTTCTCCACTTGGTTCCTGTACACTACAAACATACAAGCACCACCAAAAGTTCTCTGCTTACCTCTTGCAATTTGCCCCACGCAAAACTATCAGGAAAGGAGGCATCTACAACTATTATTCCAACCAAAACCCCTTCGTATTTACATCAACTAAGATATATGAACATAATTCTTTACATATGTCACATCTACCAGCAGATATCAAACTAAGGCATCCGTCAATCAACAACTTTTTTGTTTGCAGCGGTCACACTCATCCTGAAATTGAAAGCAAGAACTACTCATTAAGCATGTACGAAGAAGAATAGCTAATGTAAAGATATGAATATTTTAATTTGTGCTGAAATAAAATATCATAAATTTTAAAAATGATCACAATTCAATATTAACTAACATCAGCTAAAATATTTTCAATATTTACCAAGTGATCATGTCGAATTCCAACTGTGCAAGAACACCTATGAGGGGCCAATCTAGCAACATATGCAAGTCTCCAAAAAAATTCTTGCGTATGGTGGTATATGCTGCACAAGAAAATAAAAATATATATTAAATTTCACCATGTTTTTAGTAATTGAAGCATGTACACAGACTTAAAATAGAAGCATATTGCGATTCATTTGTCTTTTATAATAAAAAGGAAAATGAATAATATGACTCATAAATTCAGGCTGTACTTCATTGCAGGAGAATATACTTCATGAAACTGAGGTAAAAACAATCAGATATCTACCTTAGTCTGTGCCTGTTGCAAGCCGTGAAGAAAGCGGATAGACCATTTAAAATGCTTCTTAGAGCCTTAAATACCTGTTCATTTTGTACTTGTATTTAGCTTGTAAACGATGGAAAAGTTAGGCTATTAACCACAAGTTATATTGCACCTGTGAGAAAAGATCATCCCAAAGCCCTCTCCAAACTGAGATTTCATGGTATCCTCTTCTTTCCTTTGGAAGTGATGTCACTTGCAACATATCACTGAGAAATTTGCAAATATTTTTTAGTAATATGTAAAAGTTGGACACCGCCTTGGTTGCTTGCTTTACCAGTGAAAGTGCCAATTGGAAAGGCATACACAATGACTCCCACAAAGAGCAAAATATTGTACGGACAGGCATAGCTGGTCCAACAGGAAAAAAGAAAGAAGCAATAGTGAGAAATAAAGATTAGGATGCAAAATATATATATATATAAAGTTATCAACAATCTTACCCAAACTATAGAAAACTGAGTAGATACGTTCAAAGGGCCAGATTAAGATCTCAATCAAGTCAAGAAGCGCATTGCCAAGAGACTCGATTACAAGAAAAAATGCTGAAGTAAGCATCTCTCCTATTTCCACACAAATGTCCCAGAAGGGTGAGATGAATTCGACAATCTCCTTAAATGGCTCTGTAAATGGTCTTCCTATCATTGTTAACATTGGTTTGGTTGCACGGACCATCATGAAGAACCACTTGATTGCCTTTTCAAAATTTTGGAGAAAGAGCATAGTTCCAAGATATTGAATCCTTGAGATCATATCACATCCCTCTATCCAATCGAAGAAGGGTCCATGAATACGAGCTATGGCTGCCCTCAAAGGAGGGATATTCTTATAGAGATCATAAAACCCAATGATGAATGTTATCAAAGAAATCATTATGTAGAGACTTCTTGCCAAGTGACGCATCCATGGCCTGTAGAAATTGGAGAATAATGGGTAAGACTGAAAAAATATTACCCAGGATGGAAGCCCTGATTCGAGCAACCTCAGGAGTCTCAGATCAGAAGTGATTATCTGCCTTAATTTGAACGGGAGAATGGCATCACTGAATCTGAACAAGATAAATGTGTATGCGTAGGGAGTAGGAATGGGATTAGATGCTTCCACGCCACTGCTGATTTTTGGCATGGACATCTTGTCTTCATGCACTACAGATTCCTTGCAACTTGATGTAAGATTAACACTTTTGTCTACTTCGAAGGGATATTCTTGTGCATCATAAAACATATCTCTTGATAGCTCATCAGAACAAGACTGAGACGATAAGATCTCCCTGGAGTTAATGTAAGAATTTGAAGTATCAATATCAAGACTAGACAATTTCCTCAAGCTACGGTCAAGTGCAAGCATTTCAGGTTTTGTTCCTGAGAACCATGTGGATATACACCTGGATGCATGATCTGGATCCTGAAATTCCCACTTTCTCATGAATTTCACTTCCAGAGCAAAAAATGTATCAGTCTGCAATCAACATGTAAGGACTGCGTAAACTCTAATGTATATCTAGGAAGTTTTGAAACATATGAAGCCTGCGTGGCATACCTGAAGCTCATTCATATAGTTGATGCCATGAACATCTTCCCAGGCCACTTCAAATATGAGAAGGCCACAAAGTGCCCTGGTTAGGTCCATGACTGGTAGCAGATACTGTTTTCTCCATTTTGCGGCATCAATGACAGCATACCACTTACGCAACTTCTCAGAAACTCCACTGTTGGATCTTGAAAAGCCATTGCTTCCACTGCAGTTATTATGATCTGTGCTGTTGAGAAATGCTCGGGTATTTATGAAGGGTGACCTTCTATACTGCAAATATAAATAGGGTGAAAGTAAGTGGGGAGGAATCACATGACCCTTCAACTATGTGGCATTAAACATTCATAGCAAGGATGTGGGTAACCAACCTTGGTGACCATAAACTGCCACAGTTTTGTGGATCTTGAATGGTTTTTTAGTGTCCATGGACGATGGTCCACCAAAACGAGAAGTTTTTTGCTTGCAGGGGCTAGATACAGGAAAGACCATGAAAGGTAGCATTGAATGTCTCTGCACATGTCGCACAAAATTTCTAAAACTTCTCCATGTGTTTTTTTACGCATAAATGAGCAACAATTCCATCACACTATCTTCACAGGTATACTGAGTGTATATATATGCATTCAACATATTCACAAGGAAGAACAGAACATAGTTGCATAACACAAATGAAAGGACAATCAATATATACTTGTAAAAAAGTTCTGATTGATACAAATGATTGTCTTGCCAAAGCAAGCTCATAAAACAAGGATATCTTTGAATTCAAAGGAAGTCTATGTTTTAGACACATTTAACCATCCTTCATGCAGGCCATCCAATAGCTATGTGCTGCATCTTAATGATGTTAGCTACTGTGCTATAATTATAGCATAACCAGAGGCATTCAGGAACACAAACAATATTGCTAGAATCAACATTAAGCTTAGATGACAATTCCAGTCCATATGCTTTTATTACTAATTCCTGAAATGTAAAAAAATCTAGGAACTGAATTTACAATATAATGGAACTTGCTTTCCGGGGGTCAGTTCGGATACTACAACAAAAGTTGTTCATGACAGCCATGACATTCATCAAAAGGTTTACCAAAATGCTTTTGAACCCAATCTGAGTTGATGACAATACATAAAAGGGCATTTCACGATCATCTTAAGTTATGTAAGAAAATCATCAGAAAAGAAGACATGACGAGCTCACCCCATCTGTAACCTAGTCAAGAAGTAGATTTCAGGTCGAGGGTCCATTTTTGCAGTACAATCTCCTCAGGCCTGAATTATCCTATATCTTCTTGATGAATTCCCATAACACCAATTGATAAGAGGGAACAACCTGAAAGGAATCAAAACAAAGCAATGAAAACATTAGAAATTTCACGAACCTGGCTGGCTCTCGTCCTAGACAACTTAAATAAACGAATTATAATTTAGAGATGACAGATGCTTCGTCAGCAGTTGGGTTGCCAAGGACAACAAACATAAACCTGACATCCTCTTGCAGAAATAATCCCGTGCTCACGATATGTCTCTCCTTTTTCATCATCCCTCTAAGTGAAGATAACACATCCTCAGAGGTAAACAAAGAGAAAAAAAACTCAAGCTCCCGATTTTCGAGCAGAAAGAACAAGAACAGTAAACTGACAGAGGGAATGTAACGGGAAAAGGAGTACTCACGATCACAAGAGCGTAAAAAGGGAAGCATCAATAAAAAAATGCAGGAGAACCATGTGCCTTCGACAAAAAGAAGAGTAGGAAAAGAAGAAAGCGGTTGGAATGGAACCCCATTCTCCTATTGACTATGTAAACTTGCTTTCGAGAGGATAACTCACCAGAACCCACCTCCTTTACGCCTCCATGAATCGTCTAAAGCAAAGATGCCGATAAACAGAGGCTAGGAAAATGTCTTCGCGACATCAAGAAACGAACAACTGAGGGAATAGCTACGCAAATAAGCTCTCGCGAAGACTTAAGAAGTTGGATACATATCATTCAGATACAGAGATGGATATGCTTCTGGATGAAGAAACGGAGAAAGATAATTTACTTCAAATTCGAAGCCGGCGGTGTTCCTGGCCGGAAAAGAAAATGACGGAAACTCGCGGCGGCGGTAGACGCCGACTTAGGCGGCGCTGGCGCGCGTAGTGGATCGCGAAGGACCGCTCCTCGGCACCGGCATGATCGCCGTCGCGCGCCCGTGCCCGCCGCGGCAGTTCTCCCCGGACGGCCGATCCGTGGGTGTCGACAGGTTTAGTCTGTTTTCTGTTATCCTTGATTATTTTGTATATGCCCACTAAATTTAGCTAATTATATATATGCACATAGATATAGACAGAAATTACCTATCCACCTGATACAAGAATAATTTAAAGGTAAATCTTATTTATTTCTAAAAATTAAAAATAAACCGTATTTGTTTTCAAATTAAACTTCTTAATAACCAGAACGTTTCCTTCTCCTGTAATCTGCGATTACCTAGAAAAAAGGCCTGTGGAAATAAAAAATTCATCTATTTTTGGTAAATTTCGACAGGATAGGAGTTACATAAATTTTAAAATTAAACTATTATTTTTTACTTTTATTATTGTATTTAAAATATAGACACGTCCGGGTTGCCGTGTTGGTACGCTCACGTGATAAACAACGGCTGGTGACGTCAGCTCACCGTTTACTTCATTATTAAATAAAAATTAATAATAAATTTAATTGTATTGGTCTATGCATAAAATACTTGATATTTTGGATGAAATATACTTGATACCAAAAAAAGTATTAAATAGATCGATTTTATTTAAGAAAATTATTTTAAATGATTTCAAATAAAAACAGCTTATTCAAAAGTTACGTTGTGTTGGATCGATAAGAGTAGAGAAAATTATGAGCAACCAAATAATTAAATAATTAATCGTATTTTCTCAAAAAAAGAGAGCATACATACCAGCTAAATAATATAATATTTCTTGTTTTCGCTGAAAACTCACCACGTTGAAAAGTCTTTTTTCAGGTTTTATTTACGTCACGTTTGTCTTCATATTAATTTGGTCACGTCAACTAAAACTGTGAGAATAACAATAGACTAAAACAACTTTACAATTTTGACCATCATCTAAAACAATATTAGACTGTTATATGAAAAAAAGGACAAGGATAACATGTAATATATGTTCTAAAACAAAAACCATGAACACTCCTATCTATATATATGCTCCCTCTATAATTTAGGTCTTGGAGGTTTGTATTTTATTTGAATCATTGGCTTTGAAATTTGTGCTTATTTCTTATATATGTACATATATAAGACAAAAACATAACATCTAAAATTTTAAAAGTGGAGGCTGAAAAATAAATCAAAAATTAACAGACATCACTTCCTTGTTAACTAATTAACAGCACCAGGATAAATGACTGGCTTCATATATATTTTCTAAACTTTTGGTTTATTTTCCGGTCCTTCCGAGCTTTGAATTTTTTGTGTATTTGTCATTTTGTCTTGCCATAACTAGATCAAGCCAGCGGGGATTCGATCCCCCGTCGCCCGCATGCGCGGCGAGCTTCCAGGCCAACACGACCATGACAAAAAAAAGAGATCAAGGGCATGTTAGTGCCACACGCCCAGATACACATGAAACAAGATCCAATAGTCTAATTTAACTACACATTTTGTTGCTTAAAACAGTTGTGTAAAAGTAAAATACTTGTCATCCATGTAGCATTACAAGAACATGTATTCTCTTATACACACCTAGTTGGGAGGCCAGAAAACAATCCACTCAAAGATTTCAACTTGGATGAATCCATCAATAACATGAAAAAACTCTACACTTGTCTGAGCACATTGGATGGACACAAAAAAAAGAAACCTAAAAAGTATTTCAAATAAATTTTGAATATAAGTCATCTAAAGGCAGCCAACCTTCCTCTTCAATACGTTATAGAAAATATAAAATTATAATAAGTATTTCAAAACTCAAATATCAACCGGCTGTTCATATTTATTTCACCACCATAAATATTGTGCCAACCTTGTTATCTCTAATTTCGGCTTTTGCACTTAGTTCAGTAGCTCTCCCTTGTCTCCTTTTCTCCCATTCCTCAATAATGTTAACATTCAGCTTAGGAACCATAAAAGATATTCAAGTACATGTGTCCACTCTATTTGGAGTTACATTTTCATGTATTATAACTGATATGTATTTCTGAAATATCCAGTGGAACTAACATTCTTTCTGTCTCATCTTGTTGATGTATGTTCAAAGAATAACTTTTAAATTTTGTGATTGATGGCACTTATCTCTTCTAATTTTGTTTCTTGTGTAAGGATCAACAAGCAATTCGAGTTTCATTACACCATCATCTAGCTCAAGTTTCATTTTCAGCTTCATACTACTCACCTTTCTCATATGCATGAGATTGTCATTGTAGCCCCAATATTCAAGGAAGTGAATCTGAAAAGTTAGATAGCATAAATAACATGTTAGAGTCAGGTATTGGCACCATGGCCTGTATAAGATTCTCGATCTCACTTTCAAGTTTCAAAATATAGATAATTATTAAACCTGATCCCGATGTGACCAACGATTCTACCATCCAGATAGGATTAGCTAGTTGCTCGATTTCGCGGAGGTCAGGATATGCCAGGAGCTGGAGGCTCAACCACACCCGATCTACCAAAATCAACCAATCATGGCTGATTCCAGGTTGAGATCGATTGCTTCTGGCCAATCTCAAGCTAGCTAATCTGATTCAACTAGAGTCACTGACCTTTGCCTAGAATCCTCGAGTGCCAATTGGAATCATCATCAGATAATGAAATGACTGATACCATTGAAGTAAACCCGTGAGCGATTCAGGAAATATAGAATCGGATTTGTCATAGTTGATCTTGTTCCTGATTGGCCTATTGACAAACCATGGCTGCAACAAGCATTCATGCTAAGGCACAATGCAATAGTTAGGTTGTTACTTGCATTCCAGAATAAACAAATGACTCTTATAGACATTCACAACAAAAAATAGTAAAATAAATCATATACCACATAGATGAATGACTTTATAGTGTCATTGACTATAAGATCAACATTCACCAAAAAATACATCCAATTCATTAAATTATCGAGATCAGGTATTGTCAACAATGAATACCAATATATAAGTATATGATGCATCAATGTGATTCAGATATTTGGTGATCATGAGATCAAGTTAAGTCATCCTAATAAACACATGAAATTCATGTTACTAGCCTGTATCTTCTGTAAATAACTAGATATCATGAATGTGATGCATACTATGGAATTTGGAAAGAATAAATGAATCGATATCAAAAAGACAAAAGTGGTCTTCATCCTCTCACCAAGAAAATGTATGACTTTCTTGCCAAATAATTTTAAGGTAGAAGATATCTATTAGTATGGTGCATACTTGTCCTCAAGCCTCAAATATCTTTAAGAAGATATATCTTCATGCAAATATGACTAGCAAGAATAGCTCAATCTAATTAGTGTCTAAAACAGTACTTAAAAAGTAAGCATCTGATCTTTCAAATTGGAACAAGATCCATCCAAATGCAAACTTTCAAGAATTAGTCAACGTCTAAGAATAAGAGTTACAAGTAGATCAATAGCCGTGACTCATCAAATCTTTCATATTGTTAAAATACAATAAAAAGGGAGAAATTCTTTGTTTCAATATGGATCGAAATGAGAAAGAAAGCTATGGTTTCTATTTCAGCAATCTATCTTGAGCAAAAGTTACAAGCATGGTGTTGTCTTTATGTCAAGGCACAAGGTTATCATTTTTTATTGATGTTATTGAATGTGACAAAGACTGTGTTATCCAAGGTGGTTGAGATGACCATCTAGGTGATGAGGGGAGACAAAGTGACCTCTACTCCCACAATTCGGCCAAGAACACCTAGGCGGTCTATCCCATTTGCACCATCAAAAGACAGGATGGGCCTCACAATTAAGTTGAGGTCTGAAACATAAAATAGATTTGAGAACTTAACTGCGTAGTTAGACTAGACAGTTCAACACTCGAGGAGGTTAATTTTAATCTTCAAATAACTCTTTATTAGGTCTATAAGACCTAGTTGAATCATCTTTCCCACAAGAATCACAACTTAGTTCCCTCATTGGACCATGGCAAGAGTTGACCTCCATGGTTTATGCCTTTGGCTATCTCCTCTAGAACCAATATGCCTCCAACAAACCTCTTGCCTTCCTACAAGGCATACACTCCCAAGAAAACCCCATCCCCCTCCTTCACCTAGATGGCCAAAGACAACCACTTGGTTGACTTGTGGGCGAGGTGAAACCCTCCTGATGGGAATCGAATCGGGACAAAAGAACCGATTCATGTTATTAATTGAATTGGGATGCCTGAAACGATTATTGATTTTCAAATATCATGTAATTTTGATTTTTAGATCAATAATGGGTCCATTTAGGTATTTTTCCTAATTTTTAGGATTTTTAGTTGATTTGTTTGAGCATTTTTCAATTTTCTTAACATTTTCAGACTTTTTTCGATTTGTTGTCCTATAAATAGGACCCGCACCCTTTGTAAAGAGGATATGATTTGATGAATACAAAAAATACGTTTTGAAGTTCCGTTTTTGCCCTCCCTCCTCACTTAAACCCGGCGACAGGTTTTCTCTCTCCCCGACCCCTCTCTTTCGCGAGCGGCTGGCCGCGATTCTCCTCCGGCAGCTGGCCGGCGATTTCCCTCCCGGCGGCGATGGCGGCTGGCCTACGCGCTGGCTTCTTCTCCTGTCAACGAACTAGTGCGCTCATCTCCTTCCGGATCTCCTCGCTCTCCATTCGGCCGCGGTGGCTGCCGCCTTCCTCGTTCACCTCCGATGGCGTAACCCTAGCGACGGGTGCTCCTCTTCGATCCGCCTCCTCCCGCGGTGATTTCGGCAAGCTTCCGTGGAAGAATCTCTTCCCTCCCGGCTCCTTCTTCCTAGTTCTCTTCGGTTTGGTCGGCATCGGATCTTCTTTACGGTGGAATCTTCTTTGTCCGCTTGCTATTTGGAACAAATCGCGGTTCTTTGAAATGGTTTTCTTCCTCTACGTTCTTGCTATTATCTCCTTCCTACGGCTTCGGATGGTCGATTTCTAGTTGGAGAATCTGGTTCCGGTTGATCCTCACTCCGAACTGAACTCGTTGGTGACGGAACAGACAATGAAGTTTCTTATAAGCTTCGATGGGCTCCGGATCCATTCAGATTCAGTCAGTCCAGCTCCGACAAGTGTTTCTTTCTTCTGGTTTGAACATTTCTGGCGTCCGAATGGTAAACCCTAACTGTTCAACGTACCTTTTGTGGTTTCTACTATTCAAACCGATGATGAGGACGTCATGTGAGTATTTGAATACGCGTTTGCTCTATTCCGATCCCGAAGTTTTACCGTCATTGGAAGTTCATCTAGCTTCATACGGGAGTTGCCTGGATTTTTACTGTTCCGTTGGTAGCCTCTACAGTTCGGTTTGGATTTTCATTCTAAAGCTAGAAGAAGCTTACATTAAATTTCTTCATCTGATTGCTACACATGAGATGGAATATATATCCGAGACTGGTCCTCTCCAGTCAATTTTGGTTACGACATGGTTGTTACGTAGAAGCTATCTTGATTCCCGTCCGAATGTTGGTCCGATTTGTTTCTACGAAATATTTTGATCGATTGGAGCCTACGGTAAATGGCATCTTCAGTGTGCCTATATTTCTAAATGAGGAAGAATAATTCCGATGTTGTAAACGTCTTGTCTTTGGTCGAGATCCGGTTGTAGATGACGGAGTAAGATCCGTAACTCCGGATCGGCATATCAATTAACTCGATCGGGGATGAGTTCATATCTCGAGGTCGAGTAGGGCTATGATGACTCGTATTTTGAATTTACCGAGCCCTTGTCCCTCCCAAAGGTTACCATATTGCTTTCTTTGCGGCTATTTCATTTGTTGAATTGCATAATTTCTCACGAATTTTCAGCAATTTGGGTTTATTGTGGACATATACTACGGTGTATGCATTAAATTTTAACTCCTGTTGGTAATTCGGAGAATCATTGCTGGATTTTCTCTGCTCTTGTTTGGCAATTTAGCCGGTTATATCTGGATTATTATTTACGAGCTTATTCCGTTGGAAGGCCCGTTTCAAGTACGATGCATTTACCGTCTTGGTCTATTTCCGTCATGGATTTATACCGTTATTTTTTACGTTGGCATTTTATTTTCTGGGTGATATATTTCCGGACTATCTGAAATCAATTGCTGAGTGATCTGTTCGGTTTGATTGCGGGGTTCTTAACATTTCTGGTCTGAACTGCTGCTATATCGGTTTAGTATTTTGGTATCCATGGGACCCCCGGTCCCGTCCCGCATCACCTCCTCACTTAGATAGTTCATATGTTAGTTCAAGGTTTTTTTTCTCAATGCAACGTCCAAAACTGAATTGAATGGTCAAGTCAATCTAAACCAAACTGAACAATTTAAAGTTTGATTCAATTTGGTTCAATTCAAACAAGTAATTAAATAATTTTATTTAAAATAAATCTTTGTGTTTGAAAATTCAATTTGTAAGTCAAAGTGTTTAAAAATATTTTTTGATGATAAAATATGTATGTCACTTTATAAAATATAATATATTATGAATTAATCTTGCATGCCAATTTGATTTAACCACTAGTTCATTAAATCGAACCAAACTACTAGCTGGCTCAACCCGAACTGAACCAAACTAAATCAATTGGTTCGATTTAGTTCATAGGGTTGAATCGAATGGTGAACACCCCGAGTCTTAGGCATCCCACGTGGTTATGTTGGTGTGGTTAGAATGTCAAGAAAATAACATTTGTTGTGTTTCCAATCAATCTTGTACGCTATCCACCTTGGGTCTTTCTCCATAATTCATCCCAACATCTCTATCTGTCTCTCCAACACCAAACAAAGAAAATAAAATATGTAGAAGAGACATGCCACCTCGACTGTTGAGATAACATTGACCCTAAGGTGAATTAAACTATCCCTCAACTTAGGTTCCTCTTGCCCTTACAAGTAGAAGTTATAGACACAACTCATAAGTTAGAGAAATAGACTAACACCATATTTAAAGATCTATTTTGCAAATAACGATTCTATCCCAAAAGTAACAAAATGTTTATTACATCCATGACATCAAGGTCAATGATAAACTTTAATAGTTAATAAAAACAAAAGTTGTTAACAACTTCAAGTGAATGCCAGAATAAAAATCTTCCAAAAGAAGAATACCAAATTGGTGTGTGCTCAAGAAAAATAAAACATACAATGAGGAAGATAGGATCTGCCAAGAGCTAGATGGAACTAGCTCGACCACATCTGGTCCACAAAGATCAGACAATCATGACTGATTCTTGGCTGGGATCAACTGCTTTTGGCACATCTCAAGTGGAATGAGTTGGTTTATCTAGATTCACAAACCGCTGCCTAGAATCTTTCTAGTTTATAATTTCACATCTCCTCAGTATGCCTCAATTCCCTCTCTTTTTAACATTTAATGAAAAAAAATAAAATGTCTAAACAATATTTGGACCCAAAAGTTCTAAGAGAAGGTAAAAGAAAAACTTTCCCTTGAAGCTCGCCATTTTTTTCATCAATGGTTTTGGATGAAATTTGTTCATTGCTCAACTTAGAGTTTGAAGCTTTAACTCATCATTGATTTTTGCAGCACTTACTTATGTAAGGTGTAAATTTGGAATTAGAACTTAATAACCATAATATGAACCAACAATGACTTTTCTCCTGTCAAAATAACCTTAGGAGCCCCACTGTGGTTTAATTCCATGGCTCTGGTAAATAGATACAACTAACACACATTTCTCCTAATCGACCAATAGAGCAAAATTACTATGACTCCACACTCTTTAACATGTCAATTTAAAACATACACAATGAAAGTAGACTGACAAATCATAGTTGTTTCAAGAATAATTTTCTGGCCACACATTTCTACTATTTACCAAATGAAGCAAAAGTTGCAAAACTATTTTCCTCATCAGTCTCTTCTAGCCCAATGGCCTATGGAGAATCATTTGAGTGTCAAGGAGCTAGCATATGGTGGTCTTTTATGAAGGTTTCATGAGTTCTTCATTATGTTTTGAAGAACATGCTTTAGTATAGTTTTTGTTAGTTTCATAGAGAAAAGTAGGAGACATCACAACAAACTGAAGCAGCACAGTAATCCACTATCACTTACACCAACGTGAAGAAGGAAACCCGCCACTGTTCTCAAAACAACATGATTGAAGTAGTGAAGTACAACCTTGCTACCAAGGCCAAAAGACAATATCCCAACATGAAGACAGCTTCCAAAGTAATGTGATCATGGTGATGGATTACTACTATGTAGTTTAAGCAATAAGATGAGACAATAACACCTAGTCTACAATGTAGAAATTATATGTTAACTTTTATTTGTTACAAACTCCATAAAAAAACTTTGATGGTGCAAAACAAAAGAATTGTTAGTACTGATGACCAAAGCACCCTTCATGTAAGGTGTCGAAAAATAAATAGCATATGGAGCACATTATTGTAAATCAAAACATAATGCAATATATAATAAGAATTAAAAAGATATAATAATAGGATGTAAATGAAATCAATAAACAATACATTTGAAGACTTGTATAAATAATTATTGTGTGTTTTCGTACACATACTATAGAAAAAATAAAACTTGTTAAATTAAGCATGCTATGTTCATTTGCAGCCCATTCTCTATAGTCTTAAATTTCTAGAGCCATGGATAGCCAGGTGATTAATTGTTCTAACATTACCATATCACTATTTTACCCTTAAAATGGTGTTTGCTCTTCTTCCACACAAGGTAGGCCGGGTCCGGGTCGGGAGCAAATTAGTTGGGCCCCACCAAACCCATGTCACCTGGGGTCACAACCTGAGTCCACCCAAGTTGGTCCGGATTGGAACGAGTTAGCCTAGACTACCTAAAGCCATTGGGCTAGTCAAGGCCGACTCGAACGACCCGAATCACCAACCCTAGGCCCAACTTGGTTGACCCCAAAATGAATCAGCTGCTTGGGCTCCTGATTGGATCGGTAGGGTCCATATCCCTTTGGATTGGGCCGGGATGACCAACTTGACTCCTACCCAGCATTCTAATGTTTCTGCCCATTCAACCATCTATCCATACAAATTGAAAGAATAATAGAAAAGAATGGTGCATACATGTGAAAACCATGCAAGACGAACATGCCATTCTTTGATTATGAGTGTCAATGGGCCGGGCCAAAGCCGGCCCAATCAAGGTTCGGCACAAAATATAATGGGTTGGCCCAGCCAAACCTGTATTATGTTTTCGGCTTGGCCCAACTTGGCCCATATAAAATATAAATTTAGCCAAAATCAATCTGGCCGGGCCATTCTTTCTGACGTATTATAAGGTATATATCATATATTTTTAATTTCTTAAATATCAAACCAAAAGAATTTAGTGACTTCATTCCCAACTTATATAAATTAGTCAAGCACAAGAAATCCAAGTGCGCTACACATCCCAAGGGTGTCTAATTAATAATGGTAACCTGACTTGTGATAAAAACACTACTACGAACTATCATAATTGTAAAGCTTATTAAATTATTACAACAACTAAGTGTCAAGATCTCCCTAGAGGATTTAATTCTGATAAATTTTAATAGATTCATGATCTACTACTAAATTAGAAACAAAATCAGATAATTTTATTTTTTATTTTTAAAAATGTTAAAATCTAATATAATATTAATGTATAAAATTTAATAAAATAATAAAAATAAAATATAGAAATCATAAAATTTACGACATATGGAATGAGAAGAAACACAGAAATAAGATGCTAAAATTATTATTTCAACTATTAGTAGTTATATTTTGATTTAAGTAAAATTTAATATATATAATGGGTATTTAAGAAACTATCCTATTTTGTTTCGTTCAAATAGAAGTTAAAAATAAAATTAAAATATCACATGTTTGATTTAATTAGAATCAAACGCTGAGGCATTCCGAAGAAAGAAGATTCGATCAAAATTTCTCAACCTTTTAATCAGACGCCGAGGCTACTTCGGCTACGAAAATGTGCAGAGAGGAGATTTCAGCAGGCCCTGGTAATATGCATTGCAACGCATTTACCATTAAAGAGTTAACATATACGAAGATATCTTGAGCAATGTGCAAAAGGAATTCGTCACACATGATATTATCAATAACCAAGGGGAATAAATAATTTTTATTATTTAAAAATAATTATATGAAAATTGAGTTAGGTAAGTCAGTATCGGAGAGCATCAGGTGAAAATAGACAAAAAAAAACATTAGAATATGTCGAATAAGAAAAAAGGGCGCAATACCGGCTGGGTCCTCAACGAGTTCAGACTCCACCGAGAGAAGGCTGCCCCCAAAGCGGAGACGTTGGTCTTCTGCCGGCTCCGCTGCAGCAGGCCCCCCCCGTCTGGAAGGAGGCGATGGCTACGATGACGGGCCGTGTCGAAGAACAAGAAGAACATCCACATCGTCCGTGCAAGAGACAGAGAACCGATCCCAATGTCATCTCTGGAGCGCTTCCATTCGCCGGTGGAGGAGAACACGGCGGCTATGGCGCCGTGCAGTTGCCCTTGTTGGAGGGAACGCCGGAGACAACAATGATGTGCGCGTCCGATAGCTCCGTTGGCCCAGAAGGGGGAGGAGGATCTTCTCGCTCGGGAACGGAAGCTGCAGGACTCGCCTGCCCGCCGGCGGTGTCCAACGAGAAAGATATCTGGGACTGGGAGGACATCAACGTGGAGGACCTGGACTGCTTTGTGGGCGAATGCTGCCGTCTTGACGGAGAATACGGCGGCATGATGCAGTTGCCCTTGTTGGAGGAAACGCCAGAGACAACGCGTACCGTGACCGCGCCCGATTGTTCCCGGGGCCTAGATGAAGGAGGAGGATCTTCTTGCTCGGTGACGGAAGCTGCAGGACTCCGCTGCCCCTAGGGGTGTCAATGGGCCGGGCTTGGGCTGGCCCGGCCCAAGCCCACTTAAGCTCACATATATAGAGCCCAAGCCCAAGCCCATGTAAAAAGCCCAACTTAGATTGTTTAAATGGACTTATTTTATCACTGAATCTCTAATCTATCAAAACATTACCTTTCCTGTATTCGAACCAATCAATATCTCACACTCTATTTGATAACATTATTAAATATTTTTATCACTATCAATTTTAAAATTGATATTGATAAAAATTATTAAAAGATGTTTGATTAATTACATCAATTTTAAAATTTGTAGTGCAAACAAAATATATTATGTAATATAAATGTTAATTTATATTATTTTTGATATTAATATTTCAACATTTAAAAATATTAATATTAATATAATATCAAAAATAAAACTTTAACTAAACAGGACATAAGATAACCAACACCCGCAGAAAAAAAAACTTTATTGCGGAAGAGGTCACGATGAAGGGTACCTTGGCATGGAAAGATGCGAAGATGGGAGTTTCTATCGAGCTTCACCGTAAGATGCACCCTGTTATGGAAAAAGACGGGCAATATTTAGAACAGAATTCCCATTTTCATGGCGAACCGGATATCCTTGGTGCCTCGTATTTCTGCATCGTCTACGAATCCTCCGAGTGCATTGCTCGACGACCATGGGATTCTCCATCTTTTCAAGCATCAGCCCTTCATATTCATAAATCGAAGAATAACAACGTAAATGTGGAAGAAAACAGATCGCCGGAACGAAAATATCAGGGTTTTGCTTTCCTCGAGCGATCCAACCATTAAGAGAACGAAGGTATTAGGCGAACGATTCGCCGCCGCCGCTGGCTCCGCGCCAGATCTGAAACAGGAAAAAGCAGAGCAAGCCGAAGAAAATGAAGAGGAATAGGCAATCGACGGCCACGAACGCCGCCGTCCACGAACCCTTCCCGTGGTGCAGCTCGTGGCGGGACAGGCGGCGCCGCTCACCGCCTCCCCCCATCTTCTCCTGCTTCCCGCCGCCCGTTGCCCCGTCCGCCCCTCCGGGGCTCTCCTCCTGCCGACGGTGACGGAGGTCCTCTCCAACCCCACCGACGACCGCGCCCGCCATCGCTTCCGTCCTTGCCGGCGAAGCAGCAATGCCCCAGATCTATATCGCCGGCAATGGGCAATCTCTCCCTCCTCCCCCTCTGGCAAAGCCGGGACGCTGTGCTTTCGCTACGGATGCTGCTCACGGCTTGCCGGGATGCTGGTCGCCGCTTTCGCTGGAGGCTGTAGCTCACCGCTGGCCGCCGGGACGCTGTGTTTTCTCTAGGGCTCCAGCCTCCGTGACGGGCTGACGGGCTTTTGACGGGCCAGATCCACGGGCCGTCGACTGAACAGAAACGAGGGCCAAGCTTATTATAGCAACCCGTTTAATTTCCTTGAAGGGCTTGAGCCCGGCCCATGTCCGAATATTCGACGGGCCGATGGGTTAAGCCCGCCCCTGTCCGCCGGCGGTATCCAACGGGGAAGATTGGGACTGCTTGGTGGGCGAAAGCTGCCGTCTTGGAGGAGGAGGAGCGGAAGAAGAACAATACTCTTATTAACGGCTGCCCGACGGAATCAGCTGCCCTGCCCTGCGCCTCCGATGATCCTCCTCGAGAAGAAGAAGAAGAAGAAGAAGTGTGGCGGCTTATTGGGGAGCTGGAGGCCTTCCTCGACGATGGCTTCCCTTCCCCTGGATTGTAATCGCAGTCCCCTCTCTCTCTCCCATCAGTTCTTTGATTTCTTCACCGTAAAGACAGAGTTCTATGAATGTATGAACGTCCTTTCGTTCAGTCTGTTCGTCGCAGATTCTGATCTTGGATGCGCGGCTCTTCTTTTATTTCGCATGTTCACGTCAGTTGTAAATTGCAGATGATCTTCGAAATTTTTGTGCCTGATCTTCGGAATTTTTATAGAGTAATTGATGACATTAAATAATTTCAGACCATTAATCATCAACCGAACATTAAATAATTTCGAACCTTCAATCTTCAACCCAACATTAAATAGAAGTACAATATATTGCATGTCCGTCTACCTGAACTGTTGAACAAGACAAACGAATAACGTCGATAACGCCCGTATCGTTATTAGGGGTGTCAATGGGCCGGGCCCGGCCCGGCCCGAGGTCGGCCCGCTTAGGGCCCGATCCAAAATATATCGGCCCGGCCCAACCCAACCCGGCCCGCACTACATTGTTGGCCCGGCCCGCAAAAATTATTGACTTGGCCCGACCCGGCCCGGCCCGGCCCAACTATATATTTTATAAATAAATATTTATTAAATATGATAAATTTAATTATTTAAGATAACATTATAAAATTAATAATAATTTAATTAAAATATATTTTTAATAAGTAAAAATGATGTTTTTGACATAAAAATTTGAAAGTTATTTGACCCGTTTTAGCCCGCGTTGGCCCACTTCGGCCCGTATGTCGGCCCGACTAAAGCCCGCGGACCAAACTCTTTGGCCCGTCAAATAACCTGCAGCCGGCCCGGCCCGCGAACCCGTGGGCCGGCTCGGCCCATTGCCACCCCTAATCGTTATGCCCGTCAAGATTCTCTTATTAAAGCAACTTGCGTGAAATTTCTAGTAACATAGCAGAAGAAAAAAGAAGAAAACACTGCATGACAATAAAAAAAGCAATCTCACTGTTTAAAATAAATATATATCGAACATTTGGCCTTTTGGAACATAAGAATTATATATCACCTTTGTCTAAAAAAATGAAATGTGTAAAAGCCAGTATGATCTTGCAAATCACTAGAACGAGAACATATGATCTTTCAGTACGAATATACAAAGTTAACATGATTATAGGAACAACAAAAGCCCCCAATCTATTTTGAAATAAATTTAAGGTTCAAGGTAGATAAAGTAGATAAACTAGTGCTTCCGGCAACGGTATTAACGACATTCACTTGGATCATAATTCTGATAAATTAAGTCATTCCGATAAATATGGAGTACTTTACAAGACGATTTAGATAAGCAAAATAACAACACAATGACGATGAAAAGATGAAACCAAACGGGGATGTTTGGGTCTTTCATCAAACAATCATCATCGCTTCAAGTAATATGCCAGCTTCAAAAGCGTAATGCCAAACAAAAACTCGGTACATACAGCTTTTGCACACCTGTAACAACCGCACTAGAAGTTATCCTCGTCCTGATCAAGATCTCCCCAATCCTAGATTATCGTAGAATAAAAGGCAGTCGCACGTTTGAATGGATGAGCAAATCCAAACAAACTGGCTTGTTCTTCTCCATATTTTTCTGATCAATCCATTTGAGCATATGGAAGATCATGTCTTCAACCAAAAAAACAAAAACAAAAAACAAAATATTTACATTCATGACCAATATGTGTTTTTGATGGACTTGCCCATCCTAAGAATGGTATTTGGGAAACAAACTTAAGATACATAGTTTACAGGGATCAATCGACTACCTTACAGTTTTCTAGACATCAAAATTAAACAGTTTAATCTTTGTATCTTTCTCATGATTCAATTATACACTTTTGATTAATTTAGTAGTCGAAATAAATTGCTCATTCAAAACTTATGTTGTTCCGAGTCATAATGATATCGTTAACGGAAGAGAAAATTACTATTAGGTCCATTTAAGAAAATGACTTTAGTAAAAAATTCGTTGACCACATTTCGATACTGTTTAGTAAATCAATTCTTATGAAAATTTTATGTTTTAAAAAGTTTCATAAGACTCTTGATATTAAAATATAAATTTGATACGAGTAATTACTTCTAAATATTAAAGTAAATAGATAAGGATACTACAATAAAATTTTACATGAAATTTAAGAAAATGATTTACAGATATCCAAATGACTAAATATCAAGGAAAATAATTTTATTTTTGATAAAAATATTCGAATAATATCCAAATAATAAATTATATTTTTAATCTCAATGAAAAATAACTAATACTGAATAATTTATTTAATATGTTTTACCAAAATTTTATTATAAATAAATAAGTTAATTATATAAATATTGATACAATTGTCTATCATCGTAAATTGAAGTGTTTGATAAATTATTTTAAAAAAGTAAACACAGACCAGCTATAATTTTTGGTTTACTTGTAAATAAGGTTCCGTGAAAAATATTTTCTTTAGTTTTGGCTGTACGTGAAATCAAACGGACCCTAAACTCCTTTTTTCTCGTAAACCTGGCAACCCATAATAAAAATTATTATAAGAAGATATTGTGTAAACAGAATTTATGGCACATAATATTATCAAGAACCAAGATAATAAATAATTTTTATGCTAAATAATCATACATTACATGCGAAGCTTTTGTACCTCCGGATTTTTTTTTGAAATAGCATTATTTTTTATTTTATTGGCGAAATAGCACTCTAAAGTTTAAAATTAGGGAAATAGCACAGTTTGGGTGAGGTCGGAGTCACCAAGTACGACTTCCACCCGAAAAAATGTAGCCGCCCTTTCTTATTACGACTCTTGTGAAGTAGGATTGAAGTCGGATTTTGACTTCTACGAAAAATTTAAAAATGAGACTGCGCTGATCCGACTTGAAAATCTTATAATTTTTTTTTCAGCGGCACATTCAATTTTTCCTAGATTCTTAAATTGTGATTTATCGAGTTTTAATTTGAACGATTCATTCGGTATAATAAAATTAAAACGTCAAAATATTTAAGATTAAAATTTTGAATATCTCGATTTCGATAGATTTTAAATTATTAAATTGGAGCATCCTCGATCGTCCAATGATAAAATTTTATCTTTTCAAAAATTTAAAATTCAATCTTATAATTTCGAATGTTCGAATTTAGTGATCTGAATATATCAGATAAGATTTAATCAGAATATTCGATTTTTTCAAATGGAACATAAAAAAATTAACGCAAGCTGTACCGTGCGCAAAGGGAGAAGAGATTTTCGATTTTTTAATTTTCCACTGTTGCGCACGGTACAGCATTAAAATTGAATGTGCCCTGAAAAAAAAGTATAAAATTTTAAAGTCGGGAGTGTAACCTCGGTCGCCGAAGAATGCCAGCTGATCTGAGTGAGAGAGAGAGAGAGATGCACACGGGGACACCGGAAGGGACCATATATAAATACACTTGCGGAGGCGGCGGTGTCCCTGGCGGTTACGAGTGCGAGAGCAGCATGGCTGGATTCTTCGACCAACCCCTAGGTTTCCGCTTTGCTCCCACACCCAGACAGATCTTCCTCTGTTACCTCCCCGAGAAACTCTCCGGCCGCTTCCCTCACGACGCCGCCATCCCCACCCTCGACCTCTTCTCACCTCTCGCTCCCCCGCCCTGGTTACTCCACCCCGCCGCCGCCTGCCCCGCCACTTCGTCTTCCTCGTCTTCCGGCTGCTGTGCCACCCCCACATGCCTCACCGACTGGTTCCACTGCTTCGCCGTCGTCACCCCGCGCGGCTCCGGCTTCTGCCGTGACACCGGAGTCGGCCGTTGGCTGGCCAACGGCCGAGACAAGAAGATCGAGCACGGCGGCCGGATCTTGGGCCACGTGACGGCCCTCTCCTTCAGGGTTCCCGACGGCGGCAGCCCTAAAGGGCGCAATACCGGCTGGGTCCTCAACGAGTTCAGACTCCACCGAGAGAAGGCTGCCCCCAAAGCGGAGACGTTGGTCTTCTGCCGGCTCCGCTGCAGCAGGCCCCCCGTCTGGAAGGAGGCGATGGCTACGGTGATGGGCCGTGTCGAAGAACAAGAAGAACATCCACATCGTCCGTGCAAGAGACAGAGAACCGATCCCAATATCATCTCTGGAGCTGCAGCCACGATGATTCCTGGAGCGCCGCTTCCATTCGCCGGCGGAGAAGAATATGGCGGCTATGGCGCGTTGCAGTTGTCCTTGTTGGAGGGAATGCTCGAGACAACAACTACCTTGACCGCGCCGGATAGTTCCATTGGCCCAGAAGGAGGAGGAGGATCTTCTTGCACGGCGACGGAAGTTGCAGTACTCCCCTGCCCACCGGCGGTGTCCAACGAGAAAGATATCCGGGACTGGGAGGACATCAATGTGGAGGACCTGGACTGCTATGTGGGCGAATGCTGCCGTCTTGACGGAGAATACGGCGGCATGCAGTTGCCCTTGCTGGAGGAAACACCGGAGGCAACGAGTACCGTGACCGCGCCCGACAGCTCCATGGGCCCGGAAGAAGGAGGAGGATCTTCTTGCTCGGCGACGGAAGCTGCAGGACTCCCCTGCCCCTGCCCGGCGGCGGTCTCCAACGAGGATGATATCTGGGAGTACTGCTTGGTGGGCGAAGGCTGCCGTCTTGGAGGAGGAGAAGAAGAAGAACAATACCCTTACGGCTGCCCGACGGAATCAGCTGCCCTGCCCTGCGCCTCCGATGATCCTCCTCGAGAAGAAGAAGAAGATGTGTGGCGGCTTATTGGGGAGCTGGAGGCCTTCCTCGACGATGGCTCCCCTTCACCCGTCAGTTCTTTGATTTGTTCACTGTAAAGACTTGAGTTCTATGAATGTATGAACGTCCTTTCGTTCAGTCTGTTCATTGCAGATTCGGCTCTTCTTTCATTTCGCATGTTCACGTCGGCTGAAAATTTCAGATGATGTTTGGAATTTTTTTGCCTGATCTACGGATTCTTTTAAGGAGTAATTGATGACATCAAATAATTTCAGATCATCGATCATCAAAGCGAACATTAAATAATTTCAGACCTTCAATCATCAACCCAACATTAATCAAGTACAATATATTACATGTCTGCCTACCTGAACCGTTGAACAAGACAAACGAATAACGTGATAACGCCCGTGTCGCGTTATGCCCGTCAACATTCTCTTATTAAGGCAACTTGCATGAAATTTCTGGAAACATACGGACCAGAAGAAAAAACGGAATGACAATAAAAAAATCAATCTCACTGTTTAAAAGAAAAAATATATTAAACACTTGGACTTTCGGAACATAAGAATTGTCTAAAAAAATGAAATGTGTAAAAAGCGATTATGATCTTGCAAATCACGAGAACAATAACATATGATACTTTCAGTACGGATCTACAAAGGTAACATGATTTTAGAAACAACAAAAACCCCCAATCTATTTTGAAATAAATACAAAGTTCAAGATAGATAACAACACTATTAACGACATTAACCTGGATCAGAATCCTGATAAATTAAGTCATTCTGATAAATATGAAGTACTTTACAAGACGATTTAGATAAGTAAAATGACAACACAATGACGATGATTGGATTCCGCGATGGGTAGTTTCCGTCCGGTTAGATCAGTTTAAGTTCTTCTCAATCCGTGAATGGATAAGTTAACCTTAACATAATGTGTTATTCTCAATCATGCGGACAACATATGTACCTTTTGGACCGTGAAAAATGGAGATTATTCATGGTTTCAAGGCAGTTATTCAGGGCCAATTTGGTACCATAAAATTTTGGGAAGACGCCAAATTATCCTCGTACCAAACATCACCTCAGCGAATGTATTTATCAGAAGAATGAACACATAATTCAAAAGAACCGTCGATGAAAAGTTGAAACGACCAAACGGGGATGTTTGGGCCTATCGGCAAACCATCGTCATCGCTTCAAGTATGCCATCTTCAAAAGCGTAATGCCAAACAAAACTCAGTACGTACAGCTTTTGCACACCCGTAACAACCGCACAAGAAGCTATCCTCGTCCTGATCGAGATCTCCCCAATCCTAGATTGCAGAATAAAAGTGGATGAGCAAATCCAAACAAACTGGCTTGTTCTTCTCTATATTTTCCTGATCAATCCATTTGAGCATATGGAAGATCATGTCTTCAACCAAAAAAAACAAAATATTTACATTCATGACCAATATGTGTTTTTGATGGACTTGCTCATCCAACGAATGGTATTTGGGAATCAAACTTAATGGGGTGTTTGGTTGCATGATAATGAAGGTTTTTGTTTTAATTTTTAAAAATTGTAAGAAAACTTGTTAAAAGAGGTGTTTGGTAACCATGACAATTTTATATTTTAAAAGTGATTTTCTTCTTAAACAAAAAAAGAGGGTCTCACCTCTTTCTTTTTTCTTGTGGTCCCCCACTTTATTTGGTCATGTGCGGTGATTACTCTTTTTTGTAATCACATCCCTCCAAACATGATAATTTTATGTCATGAGTTGCTTCACTTTTTATTTTAATATAATTTTTTATCATGAAAGTGTACAAAAAATTATCATACAACCAAACACCCCATAAGATACATAGTTTCCAGGAATCAATCGACTGCCTTACAGTTTTCTAGACATCAAAATTAAACAGTTTAATCTTTGTATCTTTTTCATGATTCAATTATACACTTTTAATTAATTTAGTAGTCGAAATAAATTGCTCATTCAAAAGTTATGTTGTTTTGAGTCAATATGATATCGTTAAATTTGAAGGCTTTATGTGAAATTTGAATAAAAAAATAGAAGGCTTTGACAATTTAGGTTGAATCAAGAAGATCATATTACGTAGATTAAAAGTAAAAATTAAAAAGGCCAATGTTGTAAATAAAATATTTTTGTAATAAATCATGTCGAATAAAAGATTTGATAAATTTTATATTACTTTAAAAAATTTTAAAAATGAAATTTATTAAAAGATGAATTACACATTTTTTACACTTTGTAAATATGTAATTTTTTATAAAGTATGTCTTACAAGTAATATTTTATTACATATAATTTTTAATTATCTGTCTTTGAGTTGTTTTAACTGAAAAGAAAAGTATTTCCACTACAAGAAATAAAGTTATTAGGGACGGTTTAATGGCGACGGCTTTATTAAGCCGTCTCTATAAGTGTTAATTGCGACGGCTAAAGCCGTCCCTTTTAAAGCCGTCGACAAATACAAAGATATAAGCGACGGCTCTATGAGACCGTCGCAATATCGCTTATTAGAGACGGCCTAAGCCGTCGCCAAACCAGAAAATGCACCCGGAACACCCATCGGTCCGGGTTACTGGCGAGCGCCACCGATACCCGACGCCCACTTAGTTAATAGCGACGGCTCGAAGCCGTCGCAATAAAATTTTTCGCCCGTTCAACGGTCGACTAATTTTTGCGACGGCTGAGCCGTCGCCGTTGTACTTAAACGTACCAAATGCGACGGCTTCGGCCGTCGCCAATACATTGGGGTTTACAAAACCCCGTCGGCACCTTCCCTCTTCCCCCCCCCCCGCTTCGTCGACGCGCCGCCGCCGCCGCCGCCGCCGCCGGCCGCCGCCGCCGCCGCCGCGCGCGCCTCCTTGCGCCGCCGCGGCCACGCCTCCTTGCGCCGGCGCCGCCGCCGCCGCCGCCGCCGCCGCGCGCGCCTCCTTGCGCCGCCGCGGCCGCCTCCTTGCGCCGGCGCCGCCGCCTTGTTGCGCCGCCGCCGATCCGCGGCGCCCTCCCTCGCTACATCCGTCCGGGCATTATCCTCCAAGGTATATTTTAAGTGAAATTATTTTATTCATTAGTTTCTATTTGAATTTTTTTTAAAGTCTTATGAAAAGTGGATGTTTATTGATAAATCTTTCATTTCATATCGGCTAGGGTTAGTTGTGTGGTCAATCATCTAGCACTCGTGTGTTTTGAGACCATGTAATTTTGTTAGGAAATCATGATATATGCCAAATTAAGTAGAAAGCATTTTAGTGTAATAAATTGTTTAGAAAAATAGCCGTATTGTAGTGTATTAAGTCTTTTATAATTAGATTATGTTGATTTCTTTAAATTATACGTCAGCATGAATAAAAAAGATCACTCGTATAGCTAAACGATCCGGCTTCTTCGGCTCGGTGTGAACCCCTGTTTCGATTTCATCGATTCGGAAGGCTCACAAATCGAATGAAACCGGACCGAACTGCTTGGATCGAATTGTTTAAAACATTACATTATTATTAAGAAAAATAATATGTATATAGTTTGATTCGGTTTGATAAGTTATCTATTTGGTTTTTGAACCAAATCGAACCGATAACTTTTTATCGATTTAGTTCGGTTCGGCACCTCCCCAAACCGAACCGAACCGGTAAACTAGTTGACCCAATTTGTCAAAATTTGACCCACTTTATTTACATATTATGTTACATTTAAATATATATATATATTACATCAATTATAAATATATATTATTATAAATACATATTATGTTACATATTATTACGTAGTTGGATTTTTCTTTAACAAGAGTAGAAGATAAAAAATTTATAAGAATTTTTTAATGAAACTCAATGTCATTAATATGTTTATCTTATTACGGCTTTAATTCTTATTTCACGGAGTTTCAAACGACATTCTCGTTCGAGACTTTCTTCTCTTGGAGGTGGTTTGGTTTGTGTTTATTTTGTTTCGAGACTTTCTTATCTCATTGTTTATTTTTGTGCATATATATCTTTATTTATATTAACACATGACGATGAGCTTAGATAAGTCTTGGATAGATATTCCTAAGTATTAAGTCGTAGGTATCTTAAAGGAGTAGAAGAATTTTTAGATTATGCTTACGATGAATGTAGGACTCGATTTAGACATGGATTAGACAAAACTTTGATTCAATGTCCATGTAGACGGTGTTGTAACACATTTACTTTAAAAAGAGATGTAGTTAAAGAACATTTAATATGTGATGGCATATGGTCCAATTATCGAACGTGGATAAGTCACGGAGAAATTGAACTTAGTTTAAGTATCGTTAATGAAGTTCGATTAGATGAAGCACAACATGAGAATTTAAAGGATGATGTAATAGAAATGCTTGAAGATATTCAAAATATTCAACGAGCATCTATACATCATGAAAAATGCATAACACATTGGAAAATGCATAACACCCCACCCCGAGGCCGGTTTGCCCGATCGAAGCCGGATTCCGGCTTGGATCGGGCAAACCGGCCGGTTAGCTTGGAAAAATGCATAACACCCCAACCCGAGGCCGGTTTGCCCGATCGAAGCCGGATTCCGGCTTGGATCGGGCAAACCGGCCGGATAGCTTGGAAAAATGCATAACACCCCACCCCGAGGCCGGTTTGCCCGATCGAAGCCGGATTCCGGCTTGGATCGGGCAAACCGGCCGGTTAGCTTGGAAAAATGCATAACACCCCACCCCGAGGCCGGATTGCCCGATCGAAGCCGGATTCCGGCTTGGATCGGGGAAACCGGCCGGTTTGGGGTGTTATGCATTTTTCCAAGCTATCCGGCCGGTTTGCCCGATCCAAGCCGGAATCCGGCTTCGATCGGGCAATCCGGCCTCGGGGTGGGGTGTTATGCATTTTTCTTCCGGCTTTGATCGGGCAAACCGGCCGGTTAGCTTGGAAAAATGCATAACACCCCACCCCGAGGCCGGTTTGCCCGATCGAAGCCGGATTCCGGCTTGGATCGGGCAAACCGGCCGGTTAGCTTGGAAAAATGCATAACACCCCACCCCGAGGCCGGTTTGCCCGATCGAAGCCGGATTCCGGCTTGGATCGGGGAAACCGGCCGGATAGCTTGGAAAAATGCATAACACCCCAACCCGAGGCCGGTTTGCCCGATCGAAGCCGGATTCCGGCTTGGATCGGGGAAACCGGCCGGATAGCTTGGAAAAATGCATAACACCCCAACCCGAGGCCGGTTTGCCCGATCGAAGCCGGATTCCGGCTTGGATCGGGCAAACCGGCCGGTTAGCTTGGAAAAATGCATAACACACCACCCCGAGGCCGGATTGCAATTTTAAAGATTATATTGTAGATGAAGAAATTTAGCAAGAGTCGACGTACATCGAGGAGTGGGACAGCCGGTGGATCCACCGATCAGGCCGGTGGTTCTCGTGGCCCATCTCGGCCTACCCAGGGATGCGATGCCATCGTGGACCATCCCGGGCGGTTGACACTCGCCCTACTACGGCGACGCCCTCTGCATCGTCCATCTTCTTCCGCCTCCGGTAAATATCAATTTTTTATATTTTGTAGATTTATAAATATCAATTTTTAAATGTGTTAAAATTTTTGTCATGCGGCCTACGGTTGCTAGACGTGGGAGAGGTCCCGCAAAGGCGTATAATGTGCGGACATTAGCGCTCGGGGAGACATTGAACGTCCGGGTCATTGGAGGATCGGGTGTAGGCCCGAATGGCCGGAGTTCACCTCATATCTTGGAGTTTGCAACAGGGTACATTGTAACTTATGGCAACATGATTACATGACCCTTCCAGATGACAAGAAGGAGGCGATATTTAGAGACCTCGAGGTAAATAAAAGTACTTGAGCTTATTTGTTTTTTTTCACTTTAAAATTACTAATCTATGTATTTTTCCTGTAGCAACATTTTACATTTGAGCGGTCTCCATCCATAGATGCGGAAATTTTAAGGCATATGTGAGAGATGCAAAGAAAACAAAGGGGGTCATCTTAAGAAGAAGGTAAAAATTTCATATTTATTTTTTTAGTAAACGATTATGTACTGTAACTAATACAATTTTGGCGTACAGTATTTTACAGGACGCTCACTGGAGGAGGCACTTGTCGTTGTGCCTCCACAATGCGATCCGGATCAGTGGCGTCATATGTGTGAGATATGGCAGAGGGACGACAATAAGGTAAATAATTTATTTAATTTAAAAGTAATCCACATTTGATAACTCATTTTATTAGCTTGTCTTAACAAAACTAATGTGTTATAAACTTGTTTGTAGGCATTTAGCCAAAGGAATAAAACAAACAGGGCTAATTTGAGCATGCCTTATAGGCGAGGTAGAACCAACATTCATCACCGCAGATTGATTTTGTAAGTTTATAATTTTTTTTATTATTCACTATTGTATATCTCGATAATAGTACTAATGTGTTCATAATGTTTTCTCTTAACAGACAAACAAAGCAGGGCGTCGTCCTACCCGTCCCGCAGGTCTTCGAGATGACCCAAACGAAAGAGGCAGAGGATGGATCCCTCGTATGGTGCAACGAGGAAGGTCGTCAAGTTATGGTACGCAATATGTTTGTTTGTATCAACATTAGACAATTTTTATTTCATATAACAACTGACTTTATATTTACATTATATAGGATGAGATGCGCCAGTTGATGAATGCCCCCCAGTCAGAGGAATCAGATGCTCGGAATTCCGAGCACCCATTCTCTCGCCGAGGATGCATTTATCACTGTGTTCGGCAGAGATAGGCCGGGACGGATCCGATGTGGGGGGAGAGGACAGACCCGCAACACCTGGTATGGTGTATGCAGTGGAGGTGCGAGTACCTCTGCGGGTCCGGGCTACCAGGAGTTGGTGGACAAAGTCGATGCTCAAGCTACACAAATCGAGAAACAAAACTCGATGATCGACTCGCTCCAACAACAACTGGACGCCCAACGTCAGCTTTCAAGAGTCGATGACACGGCTAACACAAGAAATGTTAGCCCAATTAAACAGTAGGCTCCCACCTGCAGATCCGTCTAGTTCGAGGCCAACCCAAGGCTATAGAGGCGCACGGGGGGACGAGGAGGAGGAGGACGATGACGAGGACGCAGAAGACGATGAGCGTTCTTTTGGGGAGGATGAGTGAGAGAGTTTACTCTCTATTTTATTATTTCTTTGTATTTGAGATAGTTGTTGTGTAATGATACGTTTTATAAATATGAACTTTTCTTATTAAAGAATGTCAGTGTTTATTATGTATGAATGAATGTTAATGGCTTCGATCGGGCAAACCGACAAATTATTTGTGTATGTAGGTCTTGCTACGAGAATACAATTGATCGAAGGAAATTTTTTTTTTTTAAAACTGTAAGTTATTTGCGACGGCTCCTCTCAGCCGTCCCTAAAGTTCTTTTAAGCGACGGCTATTAATGTAATAGGGACGGCTCAAAGTCGTCCCAAAACCAGAAAATGCACCCCGGCGGGTGTTGCCGGGGCTGTAAATTGGGTATTAGCGACGGCTCTAAGCCGTCGCAAAACCAGAAAATGCACCCCCACTCCGGTATTAGCGACGGCTCTAAGCCGTCGCAAAACCAGAAAATGCACCCCCGCGGGTGCTGCCGGGGCTGTAAATTGGGTATTAGCGACGGCTCTAAGCCGTCGCAAAAGCAGAAAATGCACCCCGCGGGGTATTAGCGACGGCTCTAAGCCGTCGCAAAACCAGAAAATGCACCCCCGCGGGTGTTGCCGGGGCTGTAAATTGGGTATTAGCGACGGCTCTAAGCCGTCGCAAAACCAGAATATGCACCCCGCGAGGGTATTAGCGTCGGCTCTAAGCCGTCGCAAAACCAGAAAATGCACCCCCGCGGGTGTCGCCGGGGCCGGATTTTTGGGTATTAGCGACGGCTCTAAGCCGTCGCTAATGTCTATTACGGGTTTAAATTTATTTGCGACGGCTTAGTGCCGTCGCTAAAAACTTTATGAGGGACGGTTTGAGCCGTCTCTACTAACTTAATTGCGACGGCGTTAGTCGTCGCAAATAATACTAAAAGCGACGGCTTATCATTAGCCGTCGCCATTAAAATTGGCGACGGGCTTATTTGCGACAGGATTGCGACGGCGAAAAAGCCGTCGCTATTGCCTTATGGCGACGGCTTTTGTATTTGTAGCGACGGCTGTAATGACCTTATTTCGTGTAGTGTTCAAAACTCATGTAATTTTATTATATAAAATAAAAAACTGTATATATTTTGTGAAATGATGTACAACTAAAATATTTTTATGAAAGTGAAATCAACTTTCTTATAACATTTTTAAATTAACTGATTCAACATGTTTTTTTATTTCTTTTATAGTTACTGCGTGAAAGAAAATTATCTCCGACCGACCAAACAAGAGATTTGCACGTTCTTAATCACGAAACCTAGTAAAATATTATCAATATTTTTACTTTTTTATACAACCAAACAGACCCATGCGGCAGTTTTCGAGAAAATGCCGGTCGAGTGTAGCTCGTTCGGCACAACCCCTACTCCTTACCGGTTAGTAGGGACGGGGTTCAAATACCGGCTGAAGTCGGGCCACCCCCGCGGGGGTGGATCGTATGGGGATCGAGTAGAGCTCGATCCCTTGTCACCTGTTGCGCTACGTGAGTCTCCAGCCGTTGCGCCATGGGTCAATTTTTTTTTTCGAGAAAATGATATTAGTCAACTCATTTGGTTGTATGGAAAAAAGTGGATCAGGTAAAATAAAATACCCCTCATTTTAGAGCAATCCGGATTTTGTCATCTGTTGAAACACGACGGACTCCATTTTCTGCAGTATGACTTTTTTAAAATATATGTTATTAAATAAAATTTTATTATAAACAAATGAGTTGATTATATAAATATTGATACAATTGTTTATCGCCGTAATTTGAAGTGTTTGATAAATTATTTTAGAAAAGTAAACACGGACAGTCAAATGACGAGCTATGATTTTCGGTTTACATGTAAATAGCATTAATTCCGTGATTTTTTTTTTGTTTTGGCTTTACGCGAAATCAAACGGACCTAAACTCCATTTTTTCCCAAAAACCTGACAACCCATAATAAACATTATTATAAGAAGATATCTTGAATGATGTGTAAACATAATTTATCGCACATAATATTATCGAGAACCAAGAAAATAAATAATTTATATGCTAAACAATCATACCTTACATGCGAAACTTTCTTCCAGCAGATTTTTTTTTGAAATAGCATTATTTTTTTATTTTTATTGGCGAAATAGGACTGTAAAATTTAAAATTAGGGAAATAGCACAGTTTAGGTGAAGTCGAAGTCATCAAATACGACTTCCACCGGAAAAAAATGAAGTCGGCCATTCTTATTACGACTTTTGTGAAGTAGGATTGAAAATATGACTTCTACGGGGAATTTAAAATTTGGACTGCGCTAATCCAACTTTAAAATTTTATAATTTTTTTCCAGAGGCACATTCAATTTTACCTAGATTCTTAAATTATAATTTATCGAGTTTTAATTTGAACGATCCGTTCGATCCAATAAAATTAGAATGTCGAAATATTTAAGATTAGACATTTGAATATCCCGATCTCAATAAATTTTAAATTATTAAATTGGAGCACCCTCGACCATCCAACCAAAAAACTTTCATTTTCAAAAATTTAAAAATTCAATCATATAATTTTGAATGCTTTGAATTTATTGGTTCAGGTAGATTAATGGACAAATTTTAATAAGAGTATTCGATTTTTCCAAATGGAATATAAAAAAAATTAAAGCATATAATGCCGTACCGTGCGTAAAAGGAGAAAATAGATTTTCAATTTTTTATTTTTCCACTGTTGCGCACAATACAGCATTAAATAAGTTAAATTTATTTTTTCTTCCACTTGGAAAAATGAGATACTCTGATTAAAATTTGTTCGATCCACTCGGACCAATAAATTCAATATATTTAAACCTATAAGATTAAATTTTTAAATTTTTTAAAAGAGAAAATTTTATTGTTGGACGGTCGAGGATGCTCCGATTTAATAATTTAAAATTTATCGAAATCGAGATATCCAAAAATTTGATCATAAGTATTTCGACGTTCTAATTTTATTAGACCGAATGGATCGTTCAAATTAAAACTCTATAAATTACAATTTAAGATTTTAGATAAAATTAAATGTTCCCCGGACAAAAAAATTTGTAAGATTTTAAAGTCGGGAGTGTAACCTCCGTGGCCGAAGAATGCCAGCTGATCTAAGTGAGAGAGAGAGAGAGGGAGGGAGAGAGAGATGCACACGGGGACACCGGAAGGGACCATATATAAATACACTTGCGGAGGCGGCGGTGTCCCTGGCGGTTACGAGTGCGAGAGCAGCATGGCTGGATTCTTCGACCAACCCCTAGGTTTCCGCTTTGCTCCCACACCCAGACAGATCTTCCTCTGTTACCTCCCCGAGAAACTCTCCGGCCGCTTCCCTCACGACGCCGCCATCCCCACCCTCGACCTCTTCTCATCTCTCGCTCCCCCGCCCTGGTTACTCCACCCCGCCGCCGCCTGCACCGCCACTTCGTCTTCCTCGTCTTCCGGCTGCTGTGCCACCCCCACATGCCTCACCGACTGGTTCCACTGCTTCGCCGTCGTCACCCCGCGCGGCTCCGGCTTCTGCCGTGACACCGGCCGAGTCGGCCGTTGGCTGGCCAACGGCCGAGACAAGAAGATCGAGCACGGCGGCCGGATCTTGGGCCACGTGACGGCCCTCTCCTTCAGGGTTCCCGACGGCAGCCCTAAAGGGCGCAATACCGGCTGGGTCCTCAACGAGTTCAGACTCCACCGAGAGAAGGCTGCCCCCAAAGCGGAGACGTTGGTCTTCTGCCGGCTCCGCTGCAGCAGGCCCCCCGTCTGGAAGGAGGCGATGGCTACGATGATGGGCCGTGTCGAAGAACAAGAAGAACATCCACATCGTCCGTGCAAGAGACAGAGAACCGATCCCAATGTCATCTCTGGAGCTGCAGCAGCCACGATGATTCCTGGAGCGCCGCTTCCAATATTCGCCGGCGGAGAAGAATATGGCGGCTATGGCGCGTTGCAGTTGTCCTTGTTGGAGGGAATGCTCGAGACAACAACTACCTTGACCGCGCCCGATAGCTCCATGGGCCCAGAAGGAGGAGGAGGATCTTCTTGTACGGCGACGGGAGCTGCAGTACTCCCCTGCGCACCGGCGGTGTCGAACGAGAAAGATATCCGGGACTGGGAGGACATCAATGTGGAGGACCGAGTTTTTTTTTAAACTAACACTGTTTTTTTTTTTATTATAAAACTAACACGGTAAAAAAATTTATTGCAAAACTAGCACGGTTTGTTCAAAGTCGAGTTTTCAAAACTCGACTTTCCCCTTTAACAGTGATTCCACCCGTTGACAGTATTTAGAGTTTAAAAGTCGAGTTTAAAAAACTCGACTTTTGAAAGTCGAGTTATGCATACTCGACTTTCAACAGAAAAAAGAAAAAAAAAACGCACGGTACTGTACGCATTAAATGCGTACAGTAACGTTACATTTTTTTTAATCTTCCACCTAAAAAAATCGGATACTCGGATTAAAATTTTTCCGATCCACTCGGACCAATGAATTCGGAGCCTTGAAAACTATAAGGTTGAATTTTTAAAATTTAAAAAAGTGCAAGTTTTATCATTGGACGGTCTAGGATGCTCCGATTTAATAATTTAAAATCTAATCTTAAGTATTTCTATTTTCTAAATTTATTGGACGGAACGGATCGTTGAAATTCAAAGCCGATAAATTATAATTTAATAGTATAGGTAAAATTGAATTGATTTTTGAAAAAAAATTAATGCGCATGCGCATTTAATGCAGTGCTGCAGCGCACATTAATTTTTTTTTAAAATCAAACGGTCTTTACCTAAAAAAATTAAATGCGCATGTATCGGGTTTGAATTTCAACGATCCGTTCCGTTCAATAAATTTAGAAAATAGAAATACTTAAGATTAGATTTTAAATTATTAAATCGGAGCATCCTAGACCGTCCAATGATAAAACTTGCACTTTTTTAAATTTTAAAAATTCAACCTTATAGTTTTCAAGGCTCCGAATTCATTGGTCCGAGTGGATCGGAAAAATTTTAATCCGAGTATCCGATTTTTTTAGGTGGAAGATTAAAAAAAAATGTAACGTTACTGTACGCATTAATGCGTACAGTACCCTGCGTTTTTTTTTTCTTTTTTCCTGTTGAAAGTCGAGTATGAATAACT
The DNA here is from genome assembly GCA_036172225.1 of Cryptocoryne crispatula var. balansae. Classification (NCBI taxonomy): domain Eukaryota; kingdom Viridiplantae; phylum Streptophyta; class Magnoliopsida; order Alismatales; family Araceae; genus Cryptocoryne; species Cryptocoryne crispatula. Next base: position 6,920,247 of record CM069929.1, on the reverse strand, counting down.
CGACTTTCAAAAGTCGAGTTTTTTAAACTCGACTTTTAAACTCTAAATACTGTCAACTGGTGGAATCACTGTTAAAGGGGAAAGTCGAGTTTTGAAAACTCGACTTTGAACAAACCGTGCCAGTTTTGCAATAAATTTTTTTACCGTGTTAGTTTTATAATAAAAAAAAACAGTGTTAGTTTAAAAAAAAACCCGTGGAGGACCTGCTGGACTGCTCTGTGGGTGAATATTGCTGCCGTCTTGACGGAGAATACGACGGCATGCAGTTGCCCTTGTTGGAGGAAACACCGGAGGCAACGAGTACCGTGACCGCACCCGATAGCTCCATGGGCCCGGAAGAAGGAGGAGGATCTTCTTGCTCGGCGACGGAAGCTGCAGGACTCCCCTGCCCCTGCCCGGCGGCAGTCTCCAACGAGGATGATATCTGGGCCTGTTTGGTGGGCGAAGACTGCCGTCTTGGAGGAGAAGAAGAAGAACAATACCCTTACGGCTGCCCGACGGAATCAGCTGCCCTGCTCTGCGCCTCCGATGATCCTCCTCGAGAAGAAGAAGAAGAAGAAGAAGTGTGGCGGCTTATTGAGGAGCTGGAGAGGCCCTATGGCTCCCCTTCCCCTGGATTGCAATCGCAGTCCCCTCTGTCTCCCGTCAGTTCTTTGATTTGTTCACTGTAAAGACTTGAGTTCTATGAATGTATGAACGTCCTTTCGTTCAGTCTGTTCATTGCAGATTCTTCTGAACTTTGTTGAAAATTTCAGATGATCTTCAAAATTTTTGTGCGCGGTCTTCGGAATTTTTTCAAGTACACCACCGTCTGTACATCTTTCACTACTCTCCATTGGAACAAGACGACAGAATAACGTCGACGATGCCCATGTTGTTTTCGCATGTGTACTGTGCTTAATCACAAGACGATTTAGATGAGCAGAATGACAACACGATGACGATGATGGTTGTGCTCCGCGACTGGTGGTCTCGATCCGGAGTATCAAACTGTGAATTTTGTAAAACGTATTTAGAAGTATATAATATTTTATAATATTACATTCAGTCAATATTTTCGATTTTCAACTGACCTACTTCAACTCGCGGAGTGGATCACCCGTTCGGTTATAGAGAGCATCTTGATCCCCCCCTAACTTATATATTGATAGTCAGGGTAAAATGACGTTGTAGAGTATCTTGATCCCTTATAACAATGGGATAATTAATGCAAGATAGCTTGTAATGACTAGTGGAAATTATAGAAACTTAGATTCCCAAGGCCATTCTTAAGATAAAACAAGTCCATAATAATCACATTCCTGGTAACTGTAAATATGATTTGACAAGGGATTTTTAAATCTTCAAATTTAAGACTCAGACATTTCGTAAAAAGACTTTGACTTCTTATAAGAGTTGTTGGACAGTTTTGATAATTTTATATATTTGAAGTGATTTTCTTTCTTAGATAAAAAGAGGTTCTCACGTGTCTTTTCTTTTATCTTGTGGTCTCTCTTTTGTTTGACCATATATGATAGTTACTCTTTTCCGTTGTTGCATCCCTTTAATACAACTTTTTTATCATTCAATTGTACCAGAAAATTTATGTACAACCAAATACCTCGTGAGGTTGTCTTTGGTAGAGATTGATATAATATATTTTACTGATTTCATTATAATATATAGCATATTTTTTCTTAGACACTCTACTGAGTTTACGTAAATGGCTGAATCTCGTCTGGCAAGTTAACAGGATTGGAAATATAAATTTCTATTATACGATTATTTAATCGTCTCTGACAAATTAATGTAACTAAAATGTGAAACATAATAGTAAAAGTGTTTTTTACTTTGAAATCTTATTCATTGCAACAACTCTAGTGTTGAAGTGGCTATAAGAGAAAGTTTTAACTTAGACAATAAGGGTGTTTATGATTAGGTTGAGTATATTTTCACAAACCAAACAATCTGTCAAACTAAATCAAATGAAACAAAATGTGATTGTGTACGGTCGGTTCAATTCATATTTTAGTATAATATAGTGTATCTGTCAACATACAATTTCATCCGATTCGTTTTAAACGACATTATGTTAGATTTTAGTATATATTTATCAATATCACTACTTTGTACTTTTAAAAAATAAATTTATTTATATCATTATTGTTAAAATATATCAACAAAAATAAATATTCAGTCTAATTTGAATTATTCATTTTATCTATTTGATTTGTTTGGAAGGACTTTACAAACCAATCAAACTAAAGAAAATAAATCTGCACTCCATTACAACTGTGATTTGATTTTTCGATTTAATTTTTTTGTTGGGTTGACTCGAATATCGAACACCCTAATATTGACATGAATAGATCATCTCAGTCTCTGAGTGGAGGAACTTATCTTAGTCCTTAATCAGAAACGGCTACGTATTCTCACCACTTAAGTGGCGGTTCAAAAATCGATTCAAATAACCACTTCTGAAAATGGTTGAATCGCTATTTATATTTTACTAACTCGTTTCCGACGGGTAGTAAATTATAAGACGTCAGTAGCGGTTTAATCATTTTCGGTAGTGGATTCATGACTGAACCGCTATCGGAAAAGATTGAATCACTATCTACGTCTTACTGTCTCGTTACCGATGGTCGGTGAGTGTTGGTAGCAGTTCAACTATTTTTAATAATGGTTCACCAAATTTTTAATTATCACTTAAGTGATAGAAATATGTGACGATTTTTATCAGAGAACGAGAAAAGTCTTTCACCCACGGACGTGATCCGCTCTCCGTACCGAAGGGAAAGTATTTTCATGTGTGGACAGCGGCAGCGAGTAGTGGGGCGGCGCTCGTGAGGCGGGAAGAAAACGAGTCCGAGTTTGGGTTCCCGCCGTTCTGCGACCAACAGAGAGCGAGGGAAGGGAACGGTGGAGTCCCCCCGACGGCGGCCATGTCGAACTATTCTTCTCCCGGCTTCAAGCCGCAGGAGATATCTGCTTACCTTGCCGAGTACGGTGTCGCCAGCGTCAGTCCGGAGGACATCCTCCGCCCAACAGGCGATATCGTCTGCTCCATCTACGCCGGCGTCGTCTCGTTCCTCGATCCTCTCGGGTGAGTGAATCTTCTGAGCGCGAGAATGTAGAAGTGGTCACCCTACACATTCTACCACCAGTCAGCAACGTATGTGCGTTTTGGCCCTGGGATCTGCAGGGGCGACGACGATGAGCACATTGATTTCGACGCCCTGGATGTCGTGGAGAGTCCAGAATACCACTCGGAATCTATCCGCATCATTAACTTTTACCGGAAGATCAGAAACATTCTTGCCTCCATAAAGATCGACCTTGAGCTCAGGGACCTCCTGCGGCCTAACCCTGGTCGGACCGCGGAGATCCTTTCCACTGTGCTCAATTTTTTTATGTACAGGTGCGTTTTCCTTTGGCCACACTTGCCTATTTATTCTAGTTCGACGGAGTTGGCCACGATTAAATTTTTTTTGTCTGTTCGACTAAATGTGCAGGGATGAGAAATTGGCAAATTTACAGCCGTTGGCGGACCAGTGTGACTACGATCGACAACGTGAACTTGAAGGCAAGATAGCCGAGGTTTCATCTCACAAATTGTCTAACCAGCGTCTGTTATAGCTTTGCCAAAGCGTTTGTGTAATGCCCCCGAGGATGTTAGGATCCGTGATTGCTAATGCCGTTGGGATGCAGCTGAAGAGGGAGTTTACGGAACATGAGATGGCATGTGAAAGGGAGAAGCCGAAATCAGAATGTTGAAGCAAACCATACAGGAACGTAACAAAGAGCAAGTGGGGTTGAAGAGCCACTATAAACGTGTAAAGGAGAAGATTGATGCTACAAATGACAAGGTTCTATTTTATCACCAATTTTTGGTGCTACTTTCGTGAATGTGGAGACCAATGTATGCTTACGTTCTCAACTTGATTATGTTAAACACGCATTTCTATCCTCTTTCGTTCCGCAACTAATACAGTTCGAATATATCAGGTTTTATAGCACTTAGTGGTTTAAACTTTCAAGGCTGAAGTTTAAACTTTCAAGGCTTACACCAATTTGGTATTCTTCTTTTGGAAGATTTTTATTCTGGCATTCACTCGAAGTTGTTAACAACTTTTGTTTTTATTAACTATTAAAGTTTCTCGTTGACCTTGATGTCATGGATGTAATAAACAAGTTTACACTTTACATAAGTAAGTGCTGCAAAAATCAATGATGAGTTAAAGCTTCAAACTCATGCAAAAATTAAGCATGCTATGTTCATTTGCAGCCCATTCACTATAATCTTAAATTTCTAGATCCATGGATAGTCAGGTGATTAATTGTTCTAACATTACCATATCACCATTTTACCCTTAAAATGGTGTTTGCTCTTCTTCCACACAAGGTAGGCCGGGTCGGGGTCGGGAGCAAATTAGTTGTCCCCCACCAAACCCATGTCACCTGGGGTCACATCCTGAGTCCACCCAAGTTGGTCCGGATTGGAACGAGTTAGCCTAGACTACCTAAAGCCATTGGGCTAGTCAAGGCCGACTCGAACGACCCGGATCACCAACCCTAGGCCCAACTTGGTCGACCCCATAATGAATCAGCTGCTTGGGGTCCCAATTGGATTGGTAGGGTCCATATCCCATTGGATTGGGCCGGGATGGCCAACTTGATTCCTACGCGACATTCTTATGTTTCTGCCCATTCAGCCATCTATCCATACAAATTGAAAGAATAATAGAAAAGAATGGTGCATACATGTGAAAACCATGCAAGACGAACATGTCATTCTTTGATTATGAGTGTCAATGGACCGGGCCAAAGCCGGCCCAATCAAGGTTCGGTACAAAATATAATGGGTTGGCCTAGCTTAACCCGTATCATGTTTTCGGCTTGGCCCAACCCGGCCCATATAAAATATAAATTTAGCCTAGTCCAATCTGGCCGGGCCGTTCTTTCTAACATATTATAAGGTATATATCATATATTTTTAATTTCTTAAATATCAAACCAGAAGAATTTAGTGACTTCATCCCCAACTAGATAAATTAGTCAAGCACAAGAAATCCAAGTGCACCACACACCCCAAGGGTGTCTAATTAATAACGGTATCCTGACTTGTGAGAAAAACACTACTACGAACTAACATAATTGTAAAGTTAATTAAATTATTACAACTACTAAGTGTCAAGATCTCCCTATAAATTTTAATAAATTCATGATCTACTAATAAATTAGAAACAAAATCAGATAATTTTATGTTTGTTTTTAAAAATGTTAAAATTTAATATAATATGAATACATAAAATTTAATAAAATAATAAATATAAAATATAAAAATCATAGAATTTATGACACATAGAATGAGAAGAAACACAGAAATAAGATGCTAAATTTATTATATCAACTATTAGTAGTTATATTTTGATTTAAGTAAAAATTAATTTATATATAATATAATGAGTATTTAAAAAACTATCCTATTTTGTTTCGTTCAAATAGAAATTAAAAATAAAATTAAAATATTACATGTTTGATTTCATTAGAATCAAACGCTGAGGCATGCCGAAGAAAGAAGATTCAATCAAAATTTCTCAACCTTTTAATCAAACGCTGAGGCTACTTCGGCTACGAAAATGTGCAGAGAGGAGATTTCAGCAGGCCCTAATATGCTATTTATTGCAACGCATTTACCATTAAAGAGTTAACCTATACGAAGATATCTTGAGCAACGTGCAAACGGAATTCGTCACGCATACTATTATCAATAACCAATGGAAATAAATAATTTTTATTATTTAAAAATCTAATCTAACTTAATATAAGAAGCAGGAGTGCCGTATTTTCGTCCTCCCATTTTCGACCGTCCGTTAATCGTCCGTCTTTCTTTACGACCGTCGGATGTATCCGCGCCCTCGTCTTCTGGCTTCGCGAGTCTTCCACTGCTCTCCTTCGGCCAAACCGTCACGATGCATCCGCGTCCTCCGCATCCTCCGCCAACATCGATGCTCCCTGGTCCTCGGCCAGCCTCCGCTCTCTCGACCAACAAATCCTCCACTTTCCACGACATCGTGGCTTCCGGCTTCGGGAGTGTTCCACTTCGCTCCTTCGGCCAAACCCTCACGCGATCCATCATGTCCTCCGCATCCTCTGCCTACGTCGATCTTCCCAGGTGACCGCGATTATCTACTTTCGCGTTATTCTACTCCTTCCCCTCCGTTCTATCGGCCAGCCTCCGCTCTCTCGGTTGATGAATCCTCCGCTTTCCACGACATTGATCCTCTTTGTGCGTCGCCCCCTCCCGCCGTCAACCCCTCTTCTGTGTCATTCCACTGCCAAGGCGCCGATCGTCAGTGCAACTATTTTACTCCGACAGATATGCCCAGATGGCTTCCGCCTTCCTTCTGTCATTCGTCCAATCGTTTAGACTCTCATTTGTTTACGCAACCATCTGTTTCCTCATCCATTCCGACTCTGTTATACGCAACGATCCGTTCCTCCTCCATCCCAACTCTACTCAAGGTATACCCAGATACATGGATGGATAGGATAATATTAATGCTCACCATCCAATTGTTCTCGTCGGAAGAAAGATGGAGAGTGCCTCTACACGTCAACATGCTTGGAAGTCTTGGCCGCCTCCATTGGTGCGCACACTCCATCTCCTTGCATACCCGTCTGAAGAACATTGCTCATAGAAGGTATACTTATTATTTACCGTTCTAATATCTGGCTTTGTTTTATTAACGGTATGTTCTTTGGTTGTAGATGTCACATTCTCTTTAAATCTTACAAAGAGTATTCTTACCTGTCTTTTTCTGACCCATTTTAATGCTTTCACCAGTGTTTGTAAGGGACGATAGTTGATTGAACTCAGTATATTCCATTCTCATCAGGTACTATATCACCTAAACCTTTATTGAAAATTCTATTAATTTTTATGTACTGTTTTATGCAATTTATATATTAAAAATGCAAGTGTAATGTTCTGCATAACCATATTAATTTTTATGTACTGTTTTATATAATTTCTTTATTAAAAATGCCACTGCAATGTTCTAGATAACCATTTTTAGAACCCTTCACATGGATGAATTTGTTTGTTCCAATGCAGTGTTCTCACTTCTTGTACTCATACAGTGTCTAAGAATAAGACCTCATGTGAAGTCTGAACTGCTAGATACATGTGTGTGCATGCATGAAGGGGTAGAAGAGATCTCTGCACCTAACCACCTATGTGATTTATCTGACTTCATATGGAAGTACCATGCATCGCTGTTGCTAGAGTTAATCATATAATTTGGTTATTTTTCAACCAAGTTCTCAATAAAAACTTGATGCGACATAGATAAAACAGGTTCAGCTTTAACCTGACTATGAGGAAATAACTGAAATTTGGACTTGGATTCTCAAATATCTATAGTTTTCTAAAATTACCTTTGGATTTCCATCCTTATATCATTTTTGTTTTGAGTTTTCTTAATGGTTACATTCTCAAATGTTTTGTACCCTTTGGAATTTTCAGATATTGAAGTTTCTACATTAGTTATACTATTTTTTGGTTTTAGATGAATTGATTAGTTCATTTATAGAAATTTCAAAATTTCAAGTTCCTGTCAATTTTAATACTTTTAGATTTTGCAATTTTCATATCTTTGGATTATGAAAGGGTTTCAAACATGGACTAAATGATTGTATGTACATCACCAAAACATGGACTTGGTTCCATATCAAACTATATCATGATTCTACTGGGAGTTGAACAATTCTGCAGTCTCTACATACTACTCCTAGGTCCAGGTACTGGCATGTGCTCTAATTATTTTGATTTAGGCAATTTAACTAATATAGGAACATGCTTTTTATTCTTTTTAATGATGTTGATGACAGCTTCTGTTGTGTAACAGGGTGTTTGCTTCAAGGCTTTTTCACATTTTTCTTTCAAATATTGAGAGAAAAAACTCCCTATATGACAGAACTTTCAACTAGCAATCAGATCCTCTACAACTATTCCTACCAGAATTAATGGTCTTGTTAGGGATTGGCCAGACTCCAGAGTCTCATCGAAGGGATGGGGAACCTTATGTTGTGTTACCTGCAAGGCTTTATGCGTGGTCATGGAGGGATTTCTTTGTGTAACTGTTAAGCCCCTTCTCTTCTGGTATCGTCCCTACTATCCCAATAAGGCAGCCACAGGCACTTTCTTTACTTTTTTGCCTTTTAATGAATTATGATTAGTGTTTTATTAGCGTGATCAAATTTTATATGCAACGGATCCTCCTTTTTTTATTCTTTGCAGACATTAAGCATAAAAGAGGATCATATGGCAAACCATGTCACAGGCATAAATGTACCATCTGAAGAGACACAAGTGCCTCTAGGATGGACCCACATAGGATTAGCTGGCACATGAAGGTCTCAACCAACCAGTTCATTAACCAGGTGATATGATGTAACCTCAAAAATCTAAAAAGAATTTCTTTTGTTTTGGAAATTCATTTTCCTTTTGGATTTGGATTAGATTTGATTAGACCTTAGCATTGACTTCTTAGGAAAAAGAGATGGTATTCCATAAAAGTACTAGCTAGGGTCAAAATTATATGTTGAGGTTGTTAGGTTCTTTGAAAATTTGTTTTGACCTCTCCCCGTCGGATGGTGCGAAGATCCGACGTTAATTACATCGAGATAACTCGAATACCCTTGATTAAGCGTCATAGCAATCCATTGGAACAGAAAACATGCATCCACAAAAATAAACATTCACACACATGGACATAGGAGAAAACAATCCCATAAAATTTGATGGAATGCAAGCACTCAATTTTAGTTTGAATTTGATTTGAATTGAATTGATTTGAGTTGAATTGATTAATTTTGAATTGATTGATTTTAGTTTGAGTTGAATTTAATTGGTTGAATTGCTTTTAGTTTGGGTTGAAATTTGATTTATTTAAGTTTGATCCAGTCTGGATTTGTTTGTTGACTTAAATTTTGTTTGAATTTGAGACAGTTGTTTATTGATTTGAGTTTGGTCTATTTTTGAATTTATTGATTTAAAGTTAATCTGTTTTTAATGTTTGACTTGAGAAATTGGCTTGGATTGAGTGAAATTGATTTAACTTGGGAGATTTGGTTTGGATTTGATGGGCCTTAAATTATCTTATTCTTCAGGTTCTGTTTGAGATTTGGATTAAGATTTCGACTGAGATTTTTTTTATTGATGGTTCATGTGAATTGATTTTTTCTTACTGTCTTGAATTTGCTTAAGTTGACAATGATTTAAATTTGAGTTTTGATGAATTTTTTCAGAATTTGATTTATTTTAAATTTAATGGAATCTATTTGATGACTTGTTTTGTTGATTTGAATTTATTGGGCTTGCTTTATTTTTAAGATTGGATCTGACAAGGTTGGTTTTGACTCAGATTTAGTTTGCAGTAGATTTCACTTTTTAATTTAGTTGGAGCTGAGCTTGGCCAAAACTGGTCCCAACCTTGATTTGGTACATTCAGACTTCTTGAAGCTTGCAGATTTCGGACCTGTGTGGATTGTGTAGATTTAGGATTTGACTTATTCAATTATTTGATTTGAGTTCTGTATTGAATTTGGCTTGAGGGTTCAGTGGATTTTCAGGCCTTCAGGTTTCAATTCCAAAGTTATATTTCGGATTGGTGGTTCATTTGGTTTTTTTTAAGTTTGGGCTTTCTTTCTTTACATATTTGGGCCCCCTTGCAGAATTTTTTTACAGTTTCCGGATCTTACAAGTTCAGAATTGCTGCACCTCCCATCTTTCAGATTTGGAGCTTACAGATTTGCTTCAAATCTCGGACCTCAGTTCAGGTTCAGAATTTGGATTCCCCACAGATTCTATATGTTCCAAAATTTTCAGATCTAGAATCTTGCAGAATTTTTACACCCTCAGATTTTCTGGTTCATACATCTTTGCCTTCAACCTTTGATTTTCAAACTTTATGCTCCAGACTTCAGATTTTTACACATGTTTCAGATTTTAAAACCCCAGATTTCTTATAGATTTCAGTTTTTTTTGTTGTATGTTTCAGATTTCAGAAATGTGGAGTTCAGACTTTGAAACTCCTGAAATTCATATTTTTGTTGAAGCTTCAATTTCCAGGTTGCATATTTTTAGTTCGGATCCCCTGCAGATTTCAGATCTTGTTGCAGACTCTGCACCTCCCATTCTCAGATTTCAGATTTTTAAATGGGTTAAGTTCAGACTTCAGATTTTTATGTGGGTTAAGTTCAGATTTTCAATTTTCAGGTCTGCTTCAAATTTCAGGTTCGAGGCTTCGGATGTTTTCAGATTTTCGGACCTTAGTTGCAAGTCTAGTTTTCAAGCTTAAGATTTCAGATTTTAAATGGCAGCTCTGTGCATAAATTCAGGCTTTCAGATTTTTTTTGTCTCGTTTCAAATTCTCATTTTTCAGATGACAAATCCCGTGTGCTTCCAGTTGCAGATTTTTACATTTCAAATTTTCAGTTTCCAAATGCCGGATTTCAATGACAATCACAGATCCAAATTCAAATTTAAATTGCAGACCTGTATGTTTTAGGTTCGGACTTTATCTCGGTTGCGCAGGTTTAGGTTATAAATTTTCAAATATTTTACAGTTTTCAGATTTCAGGTTCTCAGATTTTCTGTTTTCAGATTTTATGGTAATTCCGTACCAGACAAATTTGGGTTTCAGCTCTTGGTTCCCTCCAGGTTCTCAGATTTGTCTGTTTTCGGATTTTCTGTGCACTTCAAATCTCAGAACTTCAATTTTTAGATTTCTACAGATTCTCATAGTTTGAATTTTGTTCAAAAAATGTGATTTGTAAAGTTAATTTCTGTCTGCAAATCAGAGTTCGTTGATTTTTTGATTCCAGGTTCAACTACAGATTGTGTTCTGTTTTCTTCTTATTTTTCTTTCAAAGTGCTTTGCATCCCATCGAATCAATGAGGTCATTGACTCCTTTCAATAGTATAGATCAAAGATACAGCTTCCTGAATATCTGTCTTGGACGTTCACAGTCCAGAAATGCAATATTACAACTCTGACTTGTCTTCAGAACGCTCCTGTTCGATCCTTGATGGATACAGTCCTTGTCAATTTTTTTTGAATGGAATTCACCCGGTCTTACACAGACTTATGGGTATTTCCCTTCACTTTCTTTTGAACTTCATTAATATATAATCGGCTTATTGGCATGTTGATCATGCACGACCTCATATAACTTAATGAACATGGCATGACATTGGGGTCATTCGACCTTTGTATGTCTACCTTAAAAATTAAGGGGAAGGTTTAGAACCGACCCACAAATTCTTTTAAGTTTAGCCAAGACCATGTGGCGGGTTTTTTAGCCGGCCAGATGCTCGCCTCGGTTTGTGAAATTAACTTAGTGAATTTTTATTTAATTTCTGTTCATTGTTTGTTTTATTTTGATTTTTGAATTATGGGTCAAGAAGCGTGCTTAAAAGCCGGCTTATTGCTTTCCCATTTATTTTGATTCCTTTAGATTATGCCGAGACCATGTGGCGGGTTTTTAGCTGGCCAGATGTTCGCCTCGGTTTGTTTAATTAGTTAATGAATTTTTATTTAGATTTTCACTTGATGGTTGTTGGCACTCAGAATTTTATATGAAACATAGGCATATAAAGAAGGGGGAGTTAGAAATGCTTAATTCCCTCTACCCCCAACACCATAAAAGAGGGACTCAAATATATATGATCGAGGACAGGTATACATAATTGGATATAGATAAGGGATTTGATCCAGCACATATGCTCAAGGTCCGTCTTACCTCCACCAATCAAGAGAAGGTCTAAAAAAGGGGTTTAAAGTAACACAGCATGTATACATTATTCGGGCAGTCTAAAATCAGGCAGAAATTGGAAGAGTCCAGAGACTAGAAGGGCAGGAGACTATGAGGCCATATATGAGCATACCCGGTTAGTTTTGGAAACATATATGTCCAAACAAGGACAGAGGGTGATGAGCACAAAAGAGGCCCACAATCAACACCCACTGCAGCACCCGGGCACCATGATATAAGAGCATGGAAAAGAGTGAAGTGAGGGCTATGGGGAATGAACATACTTAATTCCCTATAACATACCATCAAGAAGAAGTCAAGGTCATATATCCAAGGTCGGATATGCATAGTTGGGTATGAATATACAAGGGGAACTTAAGGCCCATCCTGGCCAAAGGAAGGACCAGCATCTGCCCCCGGAGCAAAAGAGAAGGGGAAAAGGAGGCCGAGAATGAAGCATGTCCTGCCCCCTTAAAATCTTATATAAATTTAAAGGGGTTTAGACATCCGGGAGCTCATAGACTCCTGTTCAAACAATGGAAGGCCCGGTCAATGATTATAGGCTTGCTGCCAATGGAAATTTGGAAAGGAGGGGAGGCCGGGAATAATCTGCAGAAGCCAATTTGGCTCCTGCTTCAAGGCCTCGGAGATGCTCAGCTGAACATAGAGAGACATGCTTACAGCTGGACATATGGCAGCCAATAGACCTACTCAAGGGGACCCAATCCAGCATAGGAAGAGGTCGGGTCCTCAAAGACATTCATATATGCATATGCTTGAGAAATATAAATAGAAGGGAAACTGGTAAAAGGACCCGACCAGGGGTAGCATATGAAGGAGCCAGGTCCCCCCCGCACATGATAAATATGCCCTCTCAAATCAGGACCTCCCAATATAACCTGCCATGCATGTGAATGCAAAATGCATGGCATAAGGCAGGAGGCATGCTGCCGATGGACATTTGGCAGGGGGGAGGGCCGGAGAGAATCTAAAAAAAAAGCTATGTTGGCTCCTGTTTGAAGGCCTCGAGTATGTTCAATCATACATACGCTTATAAGAGATGGAAAGGATGCTCCCAGCAGAAATCTGAAGAAGGGAGGGCCGGAAATAATAAACAGAAGCCAAACTGGCTCCTGTTTAATAAGTCCGGTTATGATTACTTAAATGACATGCTGTCGATAGATTGTCTAAAGCTAGACATATGTAGAGGGCAGCCATTAGGCTCGGGAATTGGAAGAAGACCCAATCAGCACATAAGGAAGCCGGGTCTTCACATATATATTCAAATTAACACAAACAGATAGGAGATTGACAGCCAGGCATCTCAACACAACCGGCCATACATATATGATTACAGAACAGGCATGATATGGAATAATTGGGACAATGGATATGCTGCCGACAGAAAGTAGAAGAGGGGGCATAGCATTGATGTCCGGTGGAAAGAAAAGAATAAAATTATGAATGCATAGAGCTCTACTCACCCGGATATAACTAGGAGGATGTTCACCTCCTCGGCCTGACCCCAAGTAGAAGAAGGAAGCACCCGGGAGCTCCAATCAGCAGGTGTGATGGCTTCCCTTGGCAATATCCAAACTGCAGCAAAGCCTGTTAGAGGAGAATGGTGCGACAGGAGGAAGGAAGAAGGCCAGCTATAAAGAAGCCCGCGGTTGGAGAAATCTGTCTCCTGGTGGGAGACTTAACAGAAACAGCAAAAAAAGAGGGAGAAAAGGTGATCCGCGGGAGAACAGTTTGAAGAATTCAAATGGGTTAATCAAAAAAGCCAATCTAGTGGCTAAGATGGTGATAGATATGTCAATTGATCCTAATATTTATGGATCCCTAGTGCATAGCACAAATGGGTCTACCGGATCCTTAATGGGATAATATCCAATGGACCCAGCATGATGGATATCCAATGACCAGAACATAAACAAAGATTACCGGGTGTCAAGTCCTCCCGGATCCTTAATGGGATTAATATCCAATAATTGGATATTATAATCCAATGGGATTAATCTTCTGTTTGACCCTCATAATTGGGTCCATTCTGCTTCCTCCCCCCGGGTGTATATATGTACTACCATATAGGGAGTCTTTATATATATATAAGAATACCATGGATATGTTTGATTCCCTTCTCGACCCCCTCTCTAGAGCTTCCCTCGGCCTTGGAATTTTGGAAGATGAAGCCTCAGAATTTTGTAATCACAGCAGAAGTTGAAGGGCATTCGACAGCCCCAAGATAAAGAGGGGTTATACCCGGCCTCTTTGGAACCCATATGATGGACCAAAGATTCCCCGGGTAGCCCTAGCAGAGCAGTGGATATGAAGAAAAGACATCTAGTCGGGCCTTGAAGGCTCCATGACAGCTGAACATACACAATATGTACAAGGGCCGTCCATTGCACCATGTCGGCTGAAAGACTATGAAGCCAGGAAGGCCGGGGGAGCCTGTGAGGAGAATAATGACCATTTCGTGATATAACACTAGCATATTTGTGGACATGGCCCAGTCCACATATTTCGAACAGAACTGAGCTTACCTACACTCAGTTCCTCGACCCATCTCATGATAGAGAGAAGGCTAATGAGCTTAATCACCAAGAGGGAATGATAGCAAAGAGAGGGCCAATTGCAGGTTCTTCCTGTGTATGAAGACATGTACTTCCAAGAGGGGGAGATGACCTCAATTGGATGGAATTGGAGTTCAACTCCATCGACATAAGAATGCGTTACATACCCCATGGTTTCAATCAAGCGTATATGCTGATATGCATCTGATGAGGATCAAGGACCATCTCTTATATATATACACATATAATTTATAAGAATTTAGTTGGAGGAGTTGATTCCGAGAGTGAGAAGGAAGCAAGAGTGTGCACAGTCTAATTATAGATTAGTCTGAACACTAATCTGTCAAGATGAAACAGAATTACAGAGTCCAGACATAACCGGGCAAAGTCTCACATATATATTCTGGACAAAGTCTGTTTCTTTTGAAAATAAGAAGTTAACAGGACTTTGAAACATAATATGCACCAATACATGCATCACATCAAGGCCAGATCATGATTGGATGAAGCATAGCTCAACATACCCCTTCTGGATAGAAATTGGGGCAGCATGCCCATTTCTTCTCAATTCATTCCATAGGGGAGGAAGCACTTGAGCTCGGCTCATTGAAAGAGCAAGCATATCATGTAAAAAGGGGATCAATTATGGACCGAACCTCTATGTTAATGGAAGGCAATTTTCTGTAATAAAAGGCTCATACCATTACAGTTGGATATATATATATGATATCCAATTAACTAAAGGCATATGATTGAGTCCGGCTGTGTCCATATGTCCTGGATAATAGCCAAAGCCACATATTCACTCCCTTGGTCCGTCTTATAATGGAGAGGGAGCTAATAAGTTTAATTACCAAGAGGGGAGGGTGGTTTTCATATATATAAACCTGTACCCCCAAAAGGTACAAGGTGATCCCGATATGATAAAGGTGTGTTCTGCACCATTTGGCACAAATGAAATGTGTACGATTGATGATCAAAAATCACTATAAGTACATGGGTATACAATTTATGATAATCATGAAGCTGATTGGAGGTTAAATCTGAATGAAAGCAAGGCATATGTACAGTCCGACAATGGACAGGACTGAGCTTTAACCCTCGGATTCCAGGCATATATTGACCTGATTCTAAACATTCAGATTCTGAATAGAGAGAGATTGACCTCATACATTGAGGACCGAACATATGAAGTACATAGGCAGAACCTGCCCATTTCATATCCTAAAGCCTATGATATGAAATGATATGCCATTTCATATCATATCCTGTAGCCTATTTACAGGTCTTGCATGGTAGACCAGTGGCCTAGCTCAGATGTCTTCATTAACATACATTGTAGGGGGCATGTGAGCCTGTTCCCGCGTCGGACCTTAGGCTTCATTTAGCACCTAGTTATAATGTATCATGGAGAAGCTTGAATGAAGGAGCCGGCCCTGGGCCTGAGTCCAAATGCTCAGATCTAGGTCATTAAGTGATGAATTTTGAGTATCCAAGACCCCGTAGAGATAAGCAAAGCCTCGATAGAATCCTGCTGGACCATGGCCAGATCCAAATATTGGGTCTGAGAGATGAGCATAGGTCTAAATGAACCAATATCAAGGTCAGATGTGAACCTGAGTCCGGATGGTATTTGGAAAACCAATTGCTCAAAATTCCGATTGGTATTTAAGTCAAATGGGGTCTTTCCCCTGGATTATCTAAGATGATAGCCAAGGTCCGGAATTTATACATAAACAGGGCCCAGCCTAAACAGATTTCTGTTGAGCCTCTCGGCTGTAGGAGGGTTTTAGATGGCCTTAGACCTGAATATAATCAGGTCATTGAACCATCTGAACCAGGCGCATATGCCATTTTACTAAGTCTAAGATATTAAGACTTAACGTTAAGAAATGTCCGATTACCTAAGCCTAGGATGTCATCATGAAACTCCATAAGTTAGGTAAGACATAAAGGGAGACCATGGTCCTTTCCTAAATCCAAGCATATGCTAAGTCAAGGAATAGTGACTTAAACAAATTTTATTTTCATCACCAAGTCTAAGATAGTAGACTTAAATAAAGATGATATAAGGAACTTTGACTTATTGAATGCTTTCATTTTGTTCAATATACAAGAACTTATATGAGATCAACATCGAATTTGATCTGAATATGCTCGGATATTGATTAGCCTTAATAATTCAACCTATGTCTTAATATAAGACCTTGGGTTGAGAGACTAATCTCTTGCAAGGTATTGTTGAAATCCTTGTCTATATTCCCAAACTCAGATACTAGTTTTTGCATTGCCATCTGACTTTATAAGATCATCATGTATTGAATTCCATTGATTTGTGGACAAATGTCTTCTTTCGTATATGAGTTGCTACGACAGTTAATCAAGGGTGTTCGAGAATCTCGATGTAATTAACATCAGAAATTCGCAACTTCCGATGGAGAGAGGTCCAAAGACAAACTTTATGAACCCTAACCTCGACATATATATTTTATATGTATACCACATATTTTGGCTAATATTTTCTATGAAATATCATATACTTTCATAGTAGCCAAAGATGAGATAATGAAAGTTCATTTCCCAAATAAACGGAAGTCAAATGAGTTTTCAAACCATGCCATACAACATATTTTCATACAAAATATATTTTTTTGTATAAATCTCGAGGTTTCACAATGGTGTATTTTAAAAAGAGATTATCTCTTTTTTTTGTTTGGGCTGCAGCAGTTCGCGGCTTCAACTCAATGGGCCTAGCCCATCTCTTCTCCTTCGCGCCCGCTGGCTGGTCTAGCGACCTTCACCCCCCCTTTTTTTTAAACTTCTCTTTCAGGTGGGCCCCACATTTGACCAGCGGGTCAAAGCCCCTCCCGCGGGCGCAAAAGGGCTTCTGGCCGCGGGCGCGCGGCTTCTGGCCGCGGGCACTCGCGGCGGCACATTTTCCCTTTTTCTTTTTTTCGGCGGGCCCCCCTTATGATATGTCCACGTGGACATAAGTGGGGCAAAAAATAAACTGCCGGCCCCCTTCTTCCTCTTCCTGCTCGGACGACGGCGAGCGGGTGCGGGAAGCAGGGGAAGACCCCGGCGGCGACGGAAGGCTCCGAAGAAGGGTCTGGCGGCGCTAGATACCTCCGGAGGGTATTCCGGCGGCGACGGCGGCTTTCACAAGGACCTCTGGCGACGACGGCGGCTTCTGCAGAAACTTACGGCGACGACGACAAGCTTCGAAGGCTTGTCCGGCGACTGTGGCTGCTGCAAGAGGTGCCTCCGGTGATCGCAGCGCTTGCTGGAGGTGTTTCCGGCAGTGCTAACAGCTTCACGGGGGGGCTCCGGCGATTGCAGCTGCAGGAAGAGGTCCGACGGCGGGAAGGAGGTTTGCTTTCTCTCTCTCTTTCTCTTGCGCGCGGCCTTCTCTTGCTCTCGGGAGAGTCTCCTCCTCCTTACGACTTGGCAGGGGCTTTTATAAGCCTCTGCGGTCTCCCTCTTCCGCCGGGAGTCCTTCCGGACGAGGGAACCCAGGTCCTAGAGGGATTCGGAAGAGGATTTCTGGCCTCGAGCCGGACTCGTCAAGGTCCGAGATTTGTGGGATTTAATTTCCCTTGCTCTTCTCCAACTCTCTCTATCGTGTTAGAGGTTTCCGCCAAGTAGAATCCTACTTGGAGAGGACTTGATCGGATGCTATATCTGCGGGATTGCCCCTCCGATTTTTCCTTATCTTTGTACAACCGTTTTCACAGCGCGGCTATCCTCCCGGAGGGGGTTGCTCTCGCAGGCCTCTGCAGGTATTGTTTAGGAAGTTTTCTTTTTTATTTTTCATAGGATTTCCCATCCTCGGCTGAGTTTGGTTCGGTGTGAAAATCCTCCAGAAAACCTTTCCCAACTCCGCTGGCATGGATTGGGCCTAGGATGCCCATGTGCTGTCCGCTCTAAATGGGCCTCAGTCCTGGTCTCTCTCAATCGATAGCTTAGACTTCTTTCCCCCTCTTTTCTTCTTTTCCCATTTTTTTTAATACAAATTCTTCCAGCCTCCCCACGACGAGCGGACTGTTATAAGGAGAGTGGGCCTTCATTTCCGCTCCTTCTTCTCTTTCTCCCCTCTTTTTCTCCTCTTTTTTGACAGCATTATTTACTGGAATTCGGCCATTCAGAGGGTTGATTCCTTTGGTTCCATTTTTTTTTAGCAGGGAGTGTCTTCTTCGTCCTCCTTTCTTCAAACAGTCCCATTTCCTGAACAAATACCGGCTGTCGACTCTTCCCGGCTCCTTAGGCCTCTGCTGCGAACTTCGTACTGCCGCCAACACTGGTACGGCACCTCCAGCCGATAAATGGATCGAATTTGTAGGGTCCGTTTTGCTAGGAGATTGTCTATCATGGGACTTGTTGTAACCGAAAATTTTCAGAAAAAAAAGAGAAAACAAAAGGGATGGCATGCTCGGCCCAAACAGGCCCAATTCAGTCCGCTAGGGATGCCCATTGACATAGCCTGAAATGGGATTCCGATTGGCCCAATTCGGCTGGCCAGAGAGTCCCTTTGCAAGCCATCTCCAAACCCACGGGCCTGCCCAAAAGAAGAGGTCCGGACAGTCTTCTAAGTGGGCCAAAGAAGCTGCCCACGGGCCTGCTCAAACCTGGGGCTCGACAGAAAAAAATATATAATAAAAATAGGAAATCAGACAGAACAAGGAAGAAGATCCGCATCAGGATATTGACAATCCATTGAGTCCCGGTTGATGTAGGATTCTGAGCATTATAGCAGTTCTGAGTCCTACTCGGAGACAGTTGAAGCAGCAGTCCATCGCGGTGCTAAGGAGGCCCGATCTCTTGCCGGATTTGGGGGGGAGGAGAATGTGGCAAGTTCCGAGTCCCTCTCGGACCCGGAACCACCTCCTTGACTAAATACGGAGCCCTCCCGACGCGTATAAGAACTGCCGGTGCCGCCGCGCAAACGGGAGAGAGAAAACAGAGCGAGAGGAGAGAAGAAGAGAGACGGTAGAAAGCAGAAGAGCAGAGAGCGAGGAGGCGGGAGAAGTCTACCGGTCCCCTAGGAGTCCTGCGGAAGCCGCACAGCCCTCCTCTTCTTCTTCTTCTCCCTTCGGACGCCGCAAGCTCCTTTGCAAGTGGCCGCGACTGCCGTAGGAGCCGGAAGACACCTCTATCGCCACCGGTGAGGCCTCTTCCTTCTTCCCCTGGGGTCGCCGGCTCCTTCCCCTCCCTCTGCCAGCGCCGGCATCGTCGAACAAGGCCGGGGTTGTCGCCGGAGGATGCTGAGCCGCCGTCGGGTGCCGTTGAGAGGCCAAGCGGGACTGTAGCAGGGGAAATATGTCCCCCGAAACTATAGTCCACGCTGGAAAAACTGGCGGGGCCCACTGAAAAAGAAAAACGCAAAAAAAAAGGGGGAGGCGACCGGGCGAGGCCTGCTGCCCCTGCGGAGTGAACCGCCGGTCCGGAACAGTGTCCGGCCGGTCCAACAGGGCCCAAAGCCCCCCCTCTTCCCAAACAGTGCCCTGCGCACCTCCTTCAACCAAAAAAAAAGATTTTAAAATAAACAAAACAGTGGAAAGTAAATAAAAAAATATGTTTAATTCAACAAACCGGACTAGTTGGGGGGTCGACTAACCATCCGCCCCTACGTCTCGGCTTAACTTAAAAGAATTCAAAATATGGACTAGTTGGGGGGTCGACTAACCATCCGCCCCTATGTCCTTAAGGTAGACATACAAAGGTCTATAAAAGACCCCAATGTCTTACCAAGTTCACCAAGCTATGCAAGGCTCAAGCATAATCAATATGCTATCATGCCGGTCGTATGCTAGTGAAATCATCAAAAACAGTGGGGGATGCCCATAAGTCTATCAAGACCGGGTACATGCCGCCCATGAAATGACAAGTTCATCAACTCATGGAGGAGTCATGAAGATCGAGATGAGCTAATTTCCCACAAGTCTATCAAAGACCGGGATGCTCAATCTCAAGACAAGGAGATAAGTCCCCACAAGCCTATCAAAGGCCGGGACATGCTCAATCTCAAATCAGCGAGAGGAATGCCCACAAGTCTATCGAAGACCGGGTGTTTTTCCATCTCAAACTGATCAAGCAAGTTCCATGTTCATCAAGGACTCAAAGGGACCGGATTGCTATTCAAGTTGTAAATCATGTCTCATATTTGTGAGAGAACAATAGAAATTCATATTCGATGCACATGTTGATGCTACAAGGAGAGAACAATCACATGAAACTCCTGGAAGGCAAGACAAGAGAAATATAAAAAAATTGTAAAAAAATCCGAAGTCTGAAATCCAAATCTGTCATCACCATAAAGATCTAAAAAAAATCTGGAAAACAGAGGTCTGAAATCTGAAGTTTGAAAATCAGAGGTCGGAGACCGAAATGTATGAATCAAAAAATCTGAGGTTGGAAAATTCTGCAGGATGGTCGATTCTGGAAATTCCAGATCTGAAGAAAAATCAAAGTTCTGAACTTGTAGGTCCGAAGCTTGTAAAATCTGCAAAATCTGGGTTGCTGCAGGATCTGGAGGCTGAGAATTTGGAAGAGAAACAAAAATCTGAATTTGGAGTGGTGAAGAATCTGAATTCTGGATCCGTACACAGTCAGCATTTGAACCAAATCTGAAATTCTCAAATCTTTAAGGTCAGACTTAGATCTGTGACCCAAATCTGAAGCAAAAACCGAAAATCAGAAGCCAGAACCCATTTTAGAAATCTGAAATCTAGAAATCTGTTTAGAAACCCTGCAATCTGAAATGCAGAAATCTGAAGTGCAGAAATCTGGAGTCGCCAGTCTGATATTGGAAGAGGTCGAAATCTGGACTTGGCAGATCCGAAATCTGAAATCTGAAATCAGTAATTTGAGGTTTGTGAATAAAAAAATCTGAACTTTGCATTTAAAACAAGGGGCCGAGGGCTGTAAAAAATGAGCAGAATTTGTAGGAAGCCTGAGTCTGCAGGAGATCCGAATTAAAAATTCTGAAATTTGAGGATGGAAATTGGTACAAGTCAGAAGCTGATCCGCAAATAGGTAGTCCCAGACCATTCAAACCCATAAGAGAATTCAAATTCAAACTGTCCCAAAATCATTTCATAAAATCTGAAAATTGCATAAGAGAATCCAGAAACTGTCAAATTCTGCTGAATTAACTGAAACCAATGAACTAAATTCAATCTAATTAAAATTGAACTCAAATCAAACTCAATTCCAATTCAGTTCAATCCAAATCAATCAAATTCAAACTCAATCAAATCAACTCAAATGCAAATTAAATCAAACTCAGATCAAGTTTAAAATCAATCAACCCAACTCAAATTGAATTCCCCAAATCAAACAAAATTCAACGGAATTCTAACAAATTTAATGAAACAAACTCAAATTAAACCAAATTCAACGTAACCCAAAATTTCTCAAATTAAACCCATAAACAACTGTCTCAAATTCAAACCAAATTTAAGTCAACAAACAAATCCAAATTGAACCAAACTTAAATTAATAAGCAACTCAAATCAATTAAAATGAACAAATCAAATTTCAACCCAAATTAAATTCAACTCAATCAAAACTCAAACCAAAGATTTAATTCAAACCAACAAATTTAATTAAACAAATTCAACTCAAATCAATTTTAACCAAAACCAAACTGAAGTTTAAATAATTCAATTCCAACAAAATTCATCCAATTTAAATTCAACTCAAACTAAATTCAAAACAATCAAATCAGCTTTAACTCAAAATAAAAGCAATTCAACAAATTAAATTCAACTTAAACTTAATCAATCAAATTCAAATTAAATTCAATTCAAACCAAATTCAAATTAATCAAACCAATTCAACTCAAATCAATTTTAATCAATTCAATTCAAATCAATTTAATTCAAACCAAACTTAAAACCAAATTAAGTGCTTGCTTTCCATCAAACTCATTGAGTTGTTTTCTCCTATATTTGTGTGAATGTTTATTGTGGATGCATGTCTTCTACTTCAATGGATTGCTATGACGAGAATCAAGGGTATTTGAGTTATCTCGATATAATTAACGTCGGATCTTCGCACCATCCGACGGGGAGAGGTCAAAACAAATTTCAAAGAACCTAACAACCTCAATTTTGACCCTAGCTAGTACTTTTATGGAATACCATCTATTTTCTTACAAAGTCAATGCTAAGGTCAAACCTAATTCAAATTCAAAAGGAAAATGAATTTCCAAAATAAAAAGAGAATTAAAAATCTTTTGAGAGATTTTGAGGTTACATCAGGACTGAACACGCCAATGTGTGCACATATGTCCCCTGCATTTTTTAATTTCATAATCTGAACCACTATTTGTAACTAATTACCTTCATATTGTCCATTCAATATTTGGGTAATTTTGAGGTGCCAACATGATATTACCCAAAAATCATCTTAGTAGTTGTACAAACTTGATGCACGAAGAACAACGAAGCAAACCACAAGTAACACGCACCAAGCCCTAAGTAAATGATTCTTACCTCTTGCTTTTGTTGCTTTCTGCTGCTGATTTAGCATTAGCCTTCCCATCTTTTGTATCAGCCCTTTGTTTGTTCAGCTGAAGAGATCTAATTAATATAATTGTCGAGTCTGTCTTTATTAGATGTTCCTATGATGAGAAAAGAAATTTAAGAGGGAGAAAAGCCTTAACATCACATAGTGCATGGTAAATTGGAAAGCAGAAACACTAAAACCTATCAAGAAAAAAAACATCTACCTAATATACTTCTTAGACTATCATATGTTCCATACTTCCATACACCTAGGATTTGTTTTGGGACAGTAAACATTTTGTTCATAATTCATTACCAATAAATTATGGCTATTGCCACCTTAAAATAATGCTAGAAACACACAAGGTCATCCTATCAGGTAGTTTTCAATATAGGAAGAGGCAATTTACCAAACTTCTTCATGCAAAATAAGATAAATAGCAGAACAACCCTATGCTTATTTAGTAGGCCAAAATGGCATGTAGACACATAAAGGGAGATAATATTACCAAGTTGAAGTGCTTGTAAACCATAGTTCACAGAATTAGTCGATTCGGATTGGAATCGGCTGATTCCCAGATCAGATCGGACCCCTCAAATATGATTTTGGCTTTGAGTCCCAATCCAAGTCAATCTGCCTTCAGAAACAACCAAAATCAGTCAAATTGGTTTGGATCAGGACAGAAATTGACCAAATTGGCTGATTCGGGCGATTCCTCACCGGAAGTCCATTGAACATCATGGAGTAAACTATTCGGCTATACACCACACAGTGAGCCAAGATGTGTGGAATCTTAATGACCACCTGCAAATGGTGGTTTAATGCTGGGTCAATGAAAAAAGTATATGAAACATTTGACTCCCCATGTTGGTTCCAATATAACCACGATGCCATCTTCTGAAAGAAAAATTTAGGATGTTTGTCTTCAAATGCTGGACTATGTATTGGGTCCTTGTTTTTAGGAATATTTTCTGTTTGTGATCTTTTAGGCTTATAAAAGACAACTATCTAAGCAAAGACGTATGGAATAGCTTAGTATATTCTTGCTGCTATGTTTCTTTTACAAGGGAGTTCAAATAAAAACTAGATAAGAACACCAATTTTCTAACTAAAAGATATATAGAGAAAATTCTATTAGAAGGTATGATCTATCAACAGAGATTGATATCTTTATTACATGTACAATGTGAGATAATAGTGTTTGTTGATTATAGCAAAGGTAAAGATATAACAATCAAATTTGTTGAACAAATCTGTTGGCGACAGATTTTTTTCAAGAAAAAAATAAAAAAAAAACAGGAGGGGCAGCACAAAAAAAAAGAATAGGTTCAGGCCAATTTCTGGCTGGACCGACTCTCAATTGGGTCAAATCAGGACCCAAAACAAGTCCTAGATTGGGCCCTTTGGCACAAATTCCAGCTGGCCCAATCTCACATGATTTAATTAACTGATTTCCAGCTCCTATAGCCCACCTACGTACAGGCCCATAAGAAGGAGAAGAAGTGGGCCACAGCCATTGAAAAAAGGCCCACCTGTGGCCAAGTGTGAACAGGTCCAGCCGCAGACCACCTGCCACCTCAGCTCACTCCTCCTTGCGCACATAACCTTCCAGGTCACCATGCCCAATTGATGGCGTGGGGAAGCTGAGGGGACTGGTCAACATGGGGAACCTCAAAGGGCCAGTCAAATCTTTAATATCCTTGGACAATTCAAGGATTAAAGAGAGTTTAAACACATAGAAGAAGGTGAAGGAGGCATCTGTACGTACTCCCCAGCTGCCCTTTCATCTCCTCCTCATCTCCTATAAAAAGAGGAGGACGCCCAAGAGAAAAGGAGAGGCTGAAGGACGCCGACAGGCTGCTGCACCGGCTGCTGCTCCTCTGCCTGCTGCTGTACGTCTGCACCTGCCAGCAGCCAAGAGAAGAAGAAGAAGAGCTGCTGCTGCTCTCCTCCTACCCACGTGCATACCTGCCAGAGGCCAAAGAAGAAGGAAAGAAGAAGAGAAGGAGAAGAAAAGGTAGGGACATACACATATTAACTATGTAGCCCTTTGAGGGCACCCCTTCCTCCTCTTCTAAATTCTCTTCTCAACCCCTCCAATGGCCTAAGCCGGCCTTCATCGTCATTGGCAACCCATGGCCCAAACAAATTGGTTCCTATCAGCCCCTGTTCGGACCACCTAAAAACCCATTTCTGACCCATTGTTGGCCCGCTGAACAGAGCTATTACAGGGCCTGTTCAGTCCTCTAAAACCGGACCTCAGCAGGCCCCTGCCCGGTCTCCAAATCAGACCCCTACACAGGCCTCAACCGGTCCCCAAATCAGACCCCAATCTGGTCCCTGTCCAGCACCCGAACCAGGCCCTTGAAATGCCCCTGTGCAGGCCCATTTTGGCCCATCTGGGCCCACCTGAACAGCTTTCAATCTGGTCCCTGTCCAGTAACCGAACCAGGCCCTTGAAACGCCCCCTGTGCAGGCCCATTTCGGCTCATTTAAGCCCATCCGAACAGACCCCTTGTTGGTACACAAATTTGTCATACAAAAAATGGAAGTAAGGGTCCTTGTGTCAAAAAAAAAGGGGGGAGCCAAGTACAAAGCAGAATTGAATCTAATGGCATTGTCGCAGCCCTCTTTTGGTCCATTAAAGAGTCAATTTATGACTCCTTTCTTTGATAGTTAATAGGCCATTTATCTGTTTTGCCATGGGCCCATCGGAGACGTAGCCCATGAAGGCTGGCAACGTCATCCATTCTATTCAAGTGGGTTTGAACCGGCGGGAGATGGACCAGGCAAGTCCGGTTGAGTCAAAGAGTGGCTGGAGAAGACCTTCTGGCTTCTGTCCAACGGGGATTGAGGCAGGCACCTTCGCCAAATTGGAATGGGAGACGGAGACTTCCTACGACAAGGAGATTTTCTCTCCCAATCAAACTCTACCCCGAATCGGACTTCTCCCGATGGGTAGCTTTCCCGGAAGCCCCGCACGCTCGAGAGGAATATCCGGCTGTATCCCGGATATTGTGGAGCTTCCGCGGTGAAGAAATTGACCCCCAGGAGGACTCTTCGGTGGCTAGCAAGTTACGGAAGGTCCTCCCAAATTCAGAAAAAGATTCCCAATTCCGGTTGAGACCCGGACCTTCCTCCGCGAGCTTCCAAGATCGTCGAGGCCTCTCGGCCTATAAAAAGGGGGGCTCGCGGCACCCGCTGGAAAGAGAGGCGGGAGGGAGAGAGGAGACAGAGCAAGAGAAGAGGAGAGGAGGAAGGTTACCGGAGCCCTGTTCAAGCCGCACGAAGCACCTCCTCTTCTCTTCTTCTTCTTCCGGACGCTGCGGGCCTTCCGCAAACCACCGCGACCGCCGTAGACGCCGGAAGACCACCCTATCGCCGCCAGAGAGGCCTCCTCCCTCTTCCCCTATCGCCGTTGAGGCCTCCTCCCTCCTCCTCCGGTGCCATCGCCGTCGAACAACACCAGGAGCCGCCGTAGACAGCGCCGCGGAGCCGCCGGGCGCCGGAGATGTCGAGCGAGGCCGGGCAGACACTGTAGCGGGGGGAGAAATATGTCTCCCCCAACTTAGTCCACGCTGGAAAATCGTGGGGCCCACCGGGGAGAAGAAAAACAAAAAAAAAAAAGAGGAAGAGAGGCGCAACCGGGCGAAGCCGGCCGGCCCCTCCTCCTCTCCTGTTGCTGCCGGGTGGAGCCAGACCGCCGGTCCAACAGTGCCAGGACCCCCTCCAGCCGGTCCAACAGTGCCGGAACCTCTTTTGCGCACAGAACCCTGCGCAAACACAAGTGCAGGGACCTCTTTTCAACAAAAAAGAAAGGATGTTTTTTTTAAAACAAACAAAACAATGAAAAGTAAATAAAAAATACATTTAATTCAACAAACCGGACTAGTTGGGGGGTCGACTAACCATCCGCCCCTACGTCTCGGCTTAATTTAAAAGAATTCAAAATATGGACTAGTTGGGGGGTCGACTAACCATCCGCCCCTACGTCCTTAAGGTAGACATACAAAGGTCTATAAAAGACCCCAATGTCTTACCACTTTTCATCAAGCTATGCAAGGCTAGAGCATAATCAATATGCCGTCGTGCCGGTCATATGCTAATGAAATCATCAAACCAGTGGGGGATGCCCTTAAGTCTATCAAAGACCGGGTACATGCCGCCCATGAAATGACAAGTTCATCAACTTAGGGAGAAGCCATGAAGATGGATATGAGCTAGTTTCCCACAAGTCTATCAAAGACCGGGATGCTCAATCTCAAGACAAGGAGATGAATCCCCGCAAGCCTATCAAAGGCCGGGACATGCTCAATCTCAAATCAGCGAGAGGAATGCCCACAAGTCTGTCAAAGACCGGGCGCTTTCCATCTCAAATTGATCAAACAAGTGCCATGTTCATCAATGACTCAAAAGGACCAAGTTTCTGGACAATTTGTAAATCATGTCTCATATTGAGAGAATAAGTGAAAAATTCATGTTTGGTGCATTGACTGATATTACAAGGAGAGGACAGCCCCATGAAACTCCTGGAAGACAAGAAAAAAAAATATGAAATCTGAAACCGAACCTGTAAAATTGAAATAAAAAAAATCTCTGAATTTAAAACACACAAAATCTGTTATTTAAAATCTAAGGTTCGGATGTCAGAAATCTGGAGATCTCTGAATATGGAAATTTGAGATATGCAGAAGATCCAAAAAATCAGAACTTCAAATTTGAAAGCAGAAACTGAAATCTAACATACGCACAAATCTGAAAATCTGAAATCTGTAAAATTTGCAGAGCTAAAAAAATGGCGCAGAATCTGAAAATCTTTTGAAACGCATGAGATTTGAACTCCATAAAACTCTGGGATTTGAGGGTGTAAAATCTGAATTTCTTCTGGAGGTTTAAAATCTGAATTCCAAATCTAAACTTCACATTCAGAGATAAAATCTGAAAAGCTCAGGTAACAAACAGAAAATTCTGAAATATGAACTTGCCCCATTTAAAAATCTGAAATCTGCAATTGAAACTCTGGATTTTGAAAATCTGAATACACCATAAAAAAATCTGAAAATCTGTTTTGGTGCAGAAACCTGTTTAAGAAAAGAGAAACCTGCAATCTGGAAATTGGAGCTTCAAAAAAAATCTGAATTTCAGGAGTCTGTAAGAGATCTGGAACCTGAACTCCAAGAATCCGAACTTCAAAGATCTAAAATCCGAATGTCATTTTAAGTGGATCGACAAACAAAGATAACAAACAAAATGCAAAAATCTTTGAAATCAGAATTGGAACAGATCCTATTCAACTTCAGGTTCAACCAAATAAATTTAACTCAAATCAACCTGAATCAAATCAAAATTTGAATCAATAAGCCATTCATAACCAAATCTAATAACCTGTCAAAACAAATTTTCCAATTAATTTTAATCTAAATTTTTCAAATTAAAGCTAAAGATAAACTGAACTTCAATTAAAATGAACAAATTTAAACTCAAACCCAAATCACCCTAAAATCTGAAAAATTGCATAAGAGAGGATCCAGGAACTGTCAAATTCATCTGCACCAATCAAAATTGAACTCAGATCAAACTCAACTCTAATTCAATCAAATCAAATTTCTCTAAATAATCCAAACCCAAGCAAATCTGAAACTGTAAAATCCGAAATTTGAAAACATCCAGTCAAATTTCTCTCAAACTTAAGCTAATTCCAATCAAACTAAAAAATCAAACAATAAACAAATTAAATCAAAATCAGATCAAGTTTAAAATCAATCAACCCAACTCAAATTGAATTCCCCAAATCAAACAAAATTCAACTGAATTCTAACAAATTTAATGAAACAAACTCAAATTAAACCAAATTCAACATAACCCAAAATTTCTCAAATTAAACCCATAAACAAACTGTCTTTGACCCAAATCAAACTTAAAATCAATCAACAAATTCAAATTGAACCAAACTTAAATCAATAAACAATTGTTTCAAGCTCAACCCAAATTTAAGTCAACAAACAAATCCAAATTAATTAAACAAATCAAAATTAAATTCAACTCGAACTAAATTCAAACCAATTCAAAATTAATCAAACCGAAATTCAAAACAATTCAATTCAACTTAAATTAATGCAAATCAAACCAATTCAATTCAAATCAAAATCAAAACTAAATTGAGTGCTTGCATTCCATCAAATTCATGGGGTTGTTTTCTCCTATGTCCATATGTGTGTGAATGTTTATTTTTGTGGATGCATGTTTTCTATTTTCATGGATTGCTATGACGCTTAATCAAGGGTATTCGAATTATCTCGATGTAATTAACGTCGGATCTTTGCACCATCCGACGGGGAGAGGTCAAAACAAATTTTCAAAGAACCTAACAACCTCAACACATAAATTTTGACCCTAGCTAGTACTTTTATGAAATACCATCTATTTTCCTAAAGAAGTCAATGCTAAGGTCAAACCTAATTCAAATTCAAAAGGAAAATGAATTTCAAAAAAAAAAACAAAAAGAACAAATCTTTTTGAATTTTGAGGTTACATCACCCCTTAAACAGGTCCAAAGCTGCCCTTGTTCAGCCCATGTTCAGACCTCAAAATAGGTCCCAAATAGCCCCCTTGTGGCATGATCGACAACCCCAAAACAGGTTCTGTCCAGCCCCCTTTGCGGCATACCAAGAAGAAGGCAAACAGCAGCCGGTCAAGCTACAAAGTCTGCCATCTTCAGCAATGGTGGGTAGGGGCGATGTCCCGGACCCTCTCGGAATCCGTACGATGGGCCGATTGTTTTATCCGGGCGGGTCCTTACCCTACCATCAAGACGGAGGGAGGCGCACAAGCCCAAGATAAGTCCTTCCGGCCCAAGAGCCCCAAACAGGTCCTGTTTACTTCAAAAGAAAGGAGTTCGGAGTCCCCTTCCAGCAGTCCCCTTGTGGCCTTCCGGAGGAGACACCGATCCATGGAGCTTCAAAAGAGAAGCAGGTCTGCAGCAGCCGGCCAAGCTACAAAAGTCTGCCATTTTCAGCAATGGTGGGTAGGGGCGATGTCCCGGACCCTCTCGGAATCTGTACGACGGGCCGATTGTTTTGTCCGGGCGGGTCCTTACCTTACCATCAAGACGGAGGGAGGCGCACAAGTCCAAGATAGTTCCTTCCGGCCCAAGAACAGTCCAAGACAGGCCCTTCCGGCCCAAGAAGACCGAAGACCGGCTTTGAACGCCGATGGAACTCAAAACCGGCCCGAGTGGCATTTCAAAATAATAAAAAACAGAAGCAAAACTAAAAAGAAATGGACGGCTCCCCCGGGTACGTCCTGGGATGTCGATCCGGACGTCGGCGCGGGCATGCTCCCGTAGCCGATGATCCTTCCCCCAATTTTGGCTAAGTCACCGACTAGCCTTGATTGGACGGGTAAACTTTGCCAAGCTAGAAACTTGTCGGTATGCCGTTGTAATGCCGAAATTTTTCTAAACCGGTGAAGAACCTAAGTTGGGGGAAGGATCACCTCTCATTGTACTCCATGTACTCCAACTTTCAATGAATGAAACTTTGATGTTCATATCGATGCATGAAACCGGGCATTCAAAGTGGCCCGATGGGTCGGAGGCGATGCAAACCGCCAAACCAAAATAAAATCTATTTCAAAATCAATCTGGAAATTCAAACAGAAAACCAAAAAAGAATACAAAATCTGCAAATTCAAACCAAAAAATAGAACTAAACCAAAATCTGAAACTCAACTCATCCCGGTTCAACAAACAACCGATCTTTAACAAGATTGAACCGGTTTTGAAACAAAATCAAACTGAAATCAGATTTCAAACAAAATCTGCCAAAACAAAAATCAGATTTCAATAAAATCTGTCAACCACCAGAAAATTAGATTTTTTTACCAAACCGAAAACACAAAAAGACCAGATCCGATAAATCTCTGAACTCAACCAGAAAACAGAATTAAAACAAATCTTAAAATGCACCGAACCCCACCCAAATAAACAACAAAAATCAATTCCAAGAAAAAACTAAATAAGCAACACTCAAAACATGTCAAAACCCACCTAAAACAAAAAATCCAGAAATCTGAAAAATCCAGAATCTGAAAATTCAACAAACCAATCAAACAACAAATACCAAAACTGCTTAAAACTTTAAGCACATCAAAATTGAAATCAAAACAAAAACTTGAACCAATCAAGTCAAAGTTAAACAAATCAAAACTAAACCAAAACAACAAAACCAAATCAATCAAAATAATTGATTCAAACTCAAACCCTCAAAATTGACTTTCAAGTCAACCAACAAACAAATAAAACAAACCCGAACAAATCGGTTTGCATCTGATCGGACCCAAAAGGCCGCTGCCCTTTTGAGTTCTTTACTTTTTTTTGTGGATGTGCACGTCTCCAAAAACAGGTTGCCGCGACGGTTAATCAAAGGCGTTCGAGCCGTTGCTCGATGTAAGTTAACGCCGGATGCTGGCACCATCCGGCGGAGAAGGGTCAAAAAATGAAATTTTTCAAAGAACTCGAACCTCGGTTCTAATATTTTTAAACTATCACCGGACTACTAATATTTTAGGATATCACCTATTTTCCTAAAAAAACCCGGAGATGTCTTTCTTTCTAAAGAACAGACGCAAAAAAAAGAGGTTCACACAAAATCCTACTGTCAATTACTCAATGGCAACCTTATCTCTCTTTTCTTTCATCATATATTAGACAATTTGCCCAGCAAATGATGGTGCTATGGTGCATTTAGTTATCCTCCTGTCATTCCAGGGATTTACACTATTAAAATCTACTTTTCCTACATAATAATCTAATTATCTCATTTTTTCCAAAATGGACCTATAGACACTTTGTTTTACCTACCTGAATACAGCATGGAGAAAGTTCATGGCTGCCCCTCACTCTCTGCCGCTCACCCTCCACTATGACCTCTCCCATTTCCACTGTCCTGAAAAATTGTATTTCTAAAGGTGGCCCAAGAAGGCCACATTTCTTTCAATCAACAACCAAGCGTACATCGGATGATTTTATAATTAAAAGGACAAAAAAACAGCAAAAAATGCTCCCCAACTATGATAGTAGTGAGAGCTAGATTGAGGCTTATGTAACTAAACTTCAACCTTGCCTCTTTTTGGCCACTCTAACTTCTCCACCCTCCTCTCTCTACCTGCCACATTCGGACCTCTGTATCTTCTGTTGGGTTGTGTTTTTTGGTGGATGCAATGGAGCATAAGGTGTGTTTAGTGGTCCCTCACATCAACCTTCTCTTGCCTCTCAGTCTTTGACTACATAGCTTCTAGGTCCTCAAGTCGTCATCAGAAGGTGTCTTCTATACTTCTGTTTGCCAATCATCTAGACTTAAACAATGTAAACTTTTCAAAATAAGATTACTATAGTTATAGGTTCCAGAGTTTAGTTTGCATGGCATTATCATAGTTGCATTATGTTTTTATATGAAGATGTAAAGGAATGGAACAACTGCAAATAAGGATGCAATTGTGCAAGAAAGTATCCACAATTCATTTTGGCATGATGAACGAGACAATATCTACATCCATGGATTAAAGGATGCACTCAGCACAAAATTTTGCATGCCAAACCCCTTAGGAACATTTTAGAGAGTTTGCAAGAACCTTTATTTTATGCCTCTCACTTGATACTTGCTACTTAATCTTAATTATCAATTAGAATTTCCTTCATTATGTCTTTCTCTTTGCTTAGCTCTTTCTGTTTTTGCTTTTTTTTTCTTGTTGGGCACAAAACAGGCTGAAAATACTATTGCTGTGATTTATGTGCTCTTATATTCCTATAATACAAGGCACCTTTTGTGTCATTGTGTGTGGGGGACCAAATCAATCTATTTAATCAAACTGGGGTAGATGCTGCACATGCATCACCTCTAGATAGGAACCTGCAATTCATGGCAGCCATTTTCTTTTTGTTTCCAATCTTTCCCTTGCTTGGTGGCTTGTTAATTTTGTTAGAAAAACTCTCTAGCCACATTTATGGTGGAGGTTTTTGCTTGCTTTTATGTCCCAGTGATGCATAATCTGCTTAACACTCGCTATTGGTTGGAGTTTTGCTTCCCATGTTAGGTAATCTATTATTGAAGTTGATCTAAAGTATACGCTAGATAGC
Source organism: Cryptocoryne crispatula var. balansae (assembly GCA_036172225.1). Classification (NCBI taxonomy): domain Eukaryota; kingdom Viridiplantae; phylum Streptophyta; class Magnoliopsida; order Alismatales; family Araceae; genus Cryptocoryne; species Cryptocoryne crispatula. Next base: position 6,887,226 of record CM069929.1, on the reverse strand, counting down.
CATTGATACACCCAGTTTCTATTTTTTGTTTAAAAATACTTACGTTATGATTGTCCCTGTGTCGTAGGAATGATGTAATACAAAGAATGGAGCGTGAAATACAAGATGGAAATCCTTTTGCATTTATCTGTGAAAATATCAAGGATCTTGAGCATTCTGCTCAGAAAAAGTTGCCAAGAGTGACAGTGATCATTCCTTTGAAGGGATATGGAGAGCATAATATGCAGAATTGGAGTAGTTAGGTTGACTATCTCCTATTCTCTTAGAGATAGATAATAGCAGAGAAGCCTTAATCTGTAGTACAAAATGCATGTACTAGACAATAATTTTGACAGAAAATCTGGTATGGACCTTGTGTTTTTGGCATGTTCATTTACACTCTTATCATTTAAGTTGAGAGAGATAATGCATCTTTATCAACATATATTCGTTAGCTTGAATTTTACTTGGTGTACTTTCTATGTCTGAGAACGTGAGGTGCTTCTTTTTGATGTCCATTGGGCTTATTTCATAGCCTTTGAATGTCATTCCGATATGATTGTTCACACAAGTGTGATTTTGTTATGGAAAGAAAGATTCTTTGTGAAAATGAATAATTTGAAGAGAGCCACCAATCTTAATCGATGTAGCAATCATGTTGTAGCTGGCAATCTTATGTACCTTGGTTTGATCGACGATTGTGGTATCATTGTGAATTCAAACACATACTATCTATGATAATATCATGCTGCTTTATTTCTTGAATATGCCCACTAAGACCGTCATGTTTACCCAGTTCTTTTTTATTTTAGCTGCTTTTAGATTGCATATTTTTCATTGATTAGTGTCTCAAATTTATGTGCTGTAGATAACTTCTATTTATGGAGGTCCTTTAGAATTCCTTTTTGTTGTTGAACGTGTTGATGATCTTGCTTATTATGTTGTTTTTTTGTTTTCTTGTTATAATTTTTCTGAGCATAACACCATGGATCTGAAAGCATATCCCAGTTGATGCTGACATGATTAGACCAACTGCAAGACTGGTCACTGCTTTTGTAGCCTAGACCCAACCTGCAACTTGGAAAGAAATTTTAGGATTTATTGGGCTTATTTACATGTTTGCCTTCTCGTTCAGCGTCTTCAGTCTGTAGGCTAATTCATGCAATTTCTAGACACCTTAGAGGGTCTACCATGTAGAAGTAGGTCTCTTTAGAAGACCCCGTTGTGAACAGAGAAGCACAGAATGCAAATGGACTGATAACCGTAGAAACTAGAAACCATGGAATCTCTCCTTTGTCTTTCTACATATATCAGCAGTTAAGTGCCATCTTCATCCATCTCTCTCATCTCTTATATCCTTGGCAAGTCTTGCATTCTCCATCACCTTCCAGTACATGATTTCTCCTTCCCATTCTAAAGTCACTCCTCTCTTCTCCAGCTTCCTCCTCCCCTGCAGTCTTCCCTGTAATTGAACCAGCTGCTGATAGATGGATGCAGTGCACCAGACATCTGCCAAAAGAAACGGTCGACCACCAGACTCAAAACTTGTTGAAGAGACATTTTATTTAAATTTGTGTTAGTCTCTGATAGTTTGAGTGCCAACAGAACAATAGATTTCAAGTTTTTTTATTCAGTAAAAAAAGGATTCTTTTTGGATTTTGAAACAAGAGATTTTTTTTTCTTTTGATAAAATTGTAAAATACACAAAAAGTACAAAAAGGACCACATGCATGATATATAACTATAGTATAGTGTTGTTTTGATTCCCATCCCCCTCTGAGTATAATTTAAAACAAGAATATATATTGTTTTGAAATATATTGTTTTACATCAATCCAAACAACTGAAAATACTGGAGCAAGTACACTACATTTTTTTTAGAATTTTACAATCAACAAATAAATCCAAAGTAGTTCTGAAGAGAGAAAAGTTGATTGAAAGCAAGTTTAATCAAATAATATGTGAATTGTTATTCTCTGAGAGAGATAAAAAAAGATTCCTTCATTCGAATGAAATATTATATATATAGAGGCTAAAGCTTCCAGCTTAGGGGTAAGACGAAGGGGCACACCTAATCACATCCGTGATGTCAAAAAAGTACTGTCTGCTTATCATATAATTTATTAATCTACCAAAGATCGCCTTCTTGCAGAAGGTTTTCTGTTAGTCTAATAGATCAATAACTAGGGTATACCATGTGTAGAATCTACTCCTAATCCTCTGGATAGGATGATTTTCCTGTGCTGATATAGTCAAGCCCACCAGTTTCTGTCATGATATATTTCCTGGAAACCTTCTTAATCAATTAGTTTCTGAACATGATTCTTCTCGAAACCACGCACTTCAAGATTTTTGCTATCCCTGTTTTTGATCTTTGTCTACCTTTTATGTGGATTGCATATATGAAGTGTTAAGCTATAGATTTCTGTCCACGTCCAGTCTCGTCTCTTCTCTACGATGTAGGGTTCAAGAGATTGCGACATATAACATTGTCTGGGAGTGGGGGGGGAAGCTGAAGACGTCAGGAAATCTAACTTATTTTTTATATGTGAATACAGATGTCCTCCTGCAGGCTTCATTCCATGGCTGCTTTATGTTTTTCTATATTATTTTTAATATTTTTTTAATTTTTGGACAGAACCTGAAGCAGAACATTCTAAAGACCGAGCAAACCACAAATTTCGGATATTTGAGGACATGTCATGAGGTATTATCAGTCATCTTCTTAACATGTGGCTTTTCGTTTATCTATATTCAATTCCATTTAGCCATTCTCACTTGCTTCATATTATAGAATAAACGTATATTCAGCCAGTGGCATGCGTTTCTGTTGTAAAACAATTTGTATCCTAATTTCCCTTTATTCCAATCATAGTATTTTTTTACTATATTGAATTACATCTTTTCTTATATGGACTGTGTGGTTGTTTTTATTTAATATTTTTTCCATTACAATTTTTCTTGTTGAATAGAAAATTTTTATATATTCCTGTCACCCTCAACTTATTCTATCTACAATTGACTGATTCTGTTCATTGAGGGAAGTAGTACATCTTATTTTGTGTATTTTTAGTTTTCCTGTTCTCTTTTGTGAGAGCATTGAAAAAGGTTCTTCCGTTAGTAACTTCCTTTGGGATAAATTCTTTTCTACCATTGATTGTTTTTTCGTGTTTCCGGTCTCTTATAACATAAAGGGTAGTTTCACATTGTGTATTTGTAACTTGTTACATAGGTTGCAATACTGCCACCGCGGAATTGCAAATTTTGATATTGATCAATATACAACACAGATTCAAATTTATTATATGAAAGTTTGAGCTAAGGGCTTGTACATAACCATTCGATCAACAGCTCATGTACAAGGTAGAATAATGGCTGTTTATCCTCTACTTTCTTTGTGAATAAGTCTTTATGAATTAATATTTGACCAGCTGTTGGGTCTGTGACAACTTGGCTGTTAGGGGAAATCAGAATGTTGAGGAAAACAAAAAAGTGGTATAGCTTGTAGAAACGTTTGACTCCATGGTACGAGGAGTCGGAAATTAGTTTTAAAAAGTTTAGTTTAAATTCATGGATCTTTATCATCACGCCATCTCCGAGCTAATTTAGTGCAAATCCTAAAGGGAATTATGAAATATCGGGAAGTCTTCTTTGGAGTTGTTTTCTAAGTTGTTGTCTTCTAAAAAGGTATATGTACTAATATAATATCTATAATGTGGCTGGACTTTTTTTATTTACAAGTAGAAAAGTATTGCAAGTTAAGTGCAACTTTTGATAGAATAATAGTTTGTTATGATAATTCTCTAAGACTCTAACTATGGAGGACGAGCAAATTATCCTATTTCTAAATTATCGTTAAAATGATTCTTATGTCTTTATCGCTTGATGTTTTGTAATGTAGGAGGTTTTTTTAATGTCTAACGTTATCTGTTTTACAGGTGGGTTCCTTGTTTTCTTATTGTATTCACAAGTTTTTAAGAGATCGATACATTTCCATCTTGTTGACATGTACCATTCTCCTGCTTGTCCTTCGGTTCACTTATTTTAAGGAGTAATCACTCAACTGTCGTAGCAGATATCAACGCTAAATGAGATAATGGATGAGTTCACTTCACTCATTGAAGAATTGAATTCAAAGTTTAATGTGCGGAGATCTTCCGTGAGCCAGCAAAACATTTCTTCTGAACCCGAAACTTGCAATGGCTCTGGATCCACGTCTCTCTTTGTATTTGGTTTGGGCAGTGGCACACTGATGCCCACATCATCTTCTTCTACCCAACTGGTAAAGGATTCTCCTTTAAAGGAAGAGGTGTGTTGTATTCTCCTGTCAAATTATGACCAACAGTATTTGCTTTGCCCTTATGTGACTAAACTCTGCTTGGCATTGTCTCTCCTGAACTGACAGATCATGGTGATTGCACGAGGTCAGTGCCAACTGATGCATCAACTTGACAAATTGTCAAATCTTCTTCACGAGCATCTAAGTGATAAGAATAGACGAGGCAAAATCAAAGATCAGAGGAGAACCCTCAACTTGGATTTGATTGTTCACCCACTCATTCTCGCCTTGGCAATTGGTGGCATCGTACTTTTGCTGCTCAGAAGCCTCCCTAGGAGTTGAGTTTGGCCATGTTCGTCTGTAACTCATCCATTATGCATGCGGCAAGCAGCATACCGGGTTTTTTATTAATCCCTTTTTTGTTGCTATCAGAGTAACAGCTATTTGGTTCTATACTCTCCCCCCGTTGGCCTGTGAGTTCTACTATTCGGGTATTGAGATCGTGATGGGTGAATGCAGCCCTGGTAATATCGAGTTACTGTTGGGAAAAGGAGAGTGAATTTTTGTAATAGCATTTTTGCAATTCTATTATTTAGCTATTCTGTTAAAATGAGAAAGTTCTCCTCTGTTTTGGTCATGTTGCAGATATATGTCTTATTCCTAAATTGTGGAAAATCGGCCATGCAATGGTTGTGACACAAGTTGTCTTTTAGCATCAATTACAACAATCTCGCATGTTATTTGAGTTGTTTATATTGTGGGGAGGGCATGTTCATAGCCAGTCACACAAGCTCGGTCTACGTAAGAATATGTTTGATGGAGAAATGTCTATGAAAAACCAGTTGTTACCGGTATGTCATTAAGCAACTCAACTCAACTCACGTCCTGATGCGAGTTTGAATGATCAGGAAATTCTCTTCTAAATATGGTATTTGCTTGACAGGATTCCATTTTTAAATTTTTTGTTGGGAGATGACCACAGAGAGCCCCCACAGCCACATGTCTCTGTAGCAAATTTAATTATTTAACAAATTTCATATTTTTATTATTACTAATACGGGTCGTACACGTGCGAAGCACGTTCTATGACAGGTAATTATATGAAATTCGAGTTAGGTAAGTCAGTATCGGAGCGCATCAGGTGAAAATAGACAAAAAAAAACATAAGAATATGTCGAATAAGAAAAAAAGGCAGCCAACCTTTGGGAAATCTTACGATTGTAGGCACCGTCGCAGGGAGAGAGGAGGGGACGGTGAGGGATGCACGCGGCCGAGGAAAACGGAACACCGGACGAGGACCACCGGACGAGGATCGCCGCCGCCGGAAATCGCAGAGATAAATGCTCGCGGAGCGGAGGCGGCTTGCGAGCGCGAGAGCAGCCATGGCTGGCTTCTTCGGCCAAGCTCCAGGTTTCCACTTTGCTCCCACACCCAGACAGATCCTCCTCTGTTACCTTCCCAACACTACTAACGACATTCACTTGTCTTTTGAAATAAATTTAAAGTTCAAGGTAGATAAAGTAGATAAACTAGTGCTTCCGGCAACGCTATTAACGACATTCACTTTTAACGACATTCACTTGGATCATAATTCTGATAAATTAAGTCATTCCGATAAATATGGAGTACTTTACAAGACGATTTAGATAAGCAAAATAACAACACAATGACGATGAAAAGATGAAACCAAACGGGGATGTTTGGGTCTTTCATCAAACTATCATCATCGCTTCAAGTAATATGCCAGCTTCAAAAGCGTAATGCCAAACAAAAACTCGGTACATACAGCTTTTGCACACCTGTAACAACCGCACTAGAAGCTATCCTCGTCCTGATCAAGATCTCCCCAATCCTAGATTGTAGAATAAAAGTGGATGAGCAAATCCAAACAAACTGGCTTGTTCTTCTCCATATTTTTCTGATCAATCCATTCGAGCATACGGAAGATCCTGTCTTCAACCAAAAAAAAACAAAATATTTACATTCATGACCAATATGTGTTTTTGATGGACTTGCTCATCCTAAGAATGGTATTTGAGAATCAAACTTAAGATACATATTTTACAGGGATCAATCGACTACCTTACAGTTTTCTAGACATCAAATTTAAACAGTTTAATCTTTGTATCTTTCTCTTGATTCAATTATACACTTTTAATTAATTTAGTAGTTGAAATAAATTGCTCATTCAAAACTTATGTTGTTCTGAGCCATAATGATATCGTTAACAGAAGAAGAAGAAAAAAAGATGAAGGCTTTATGTGAAATTTGAATAAAAAAATAGAAGGCTTTGACAATTTAGGTTGAATCAGGAAGATTCAAGTAATCACAGATGAACCGCAGACTTGAGTTCAGCCAATCCAAGCCTCGATTGGGAGAAATAATCACTAGGAAAAGATCAACAGTGGAGTCGGCACATATCTTACTGTCTTTCCCTCTTGACCAATCATGATCTCCATTTAAAACTGCAAACTCTAGAATTAGGTTTTAGACGGTACCCATCAGGGCATGCTCAGCAAGTATACGTGCATATCAGATTTTTGGAGGGGCACAACCAACAGAATTCCATTCTGCATTTCAAGCTTAACTATTGCAATCATGGAATGTCGGATCGGGATTCGGATCCTGACCCGGGTCCAACTTGGTCGGTTGTTAGACTAATCGACCTCATCCTGACCCCAAGATCCCGATCTCATAGATATTTTTAAATTATTATTTTATTATTTTTTATTCTGACCTTGGATGACCCAAGCCCTGACTTGGGATTTGACTTTGGCCAACTCGAGTCGGTTTTGGCCCAGCCAACCCACTCCTGACCCTTGACCCCACCTTTCTTGATTGTAATGTCCAATTGATCTCTTTAATGAGAGATTTAAGATACTAACGTGTGACCTAAGAACCAAAGAAGACTAGTGAAGCTACATAGTAACAAATTAACCTGCAAAAACTATCAAGTCTACAGCCTGAGGTAAAATGTGAGACTCACTCTTTTTTTCAGGTGAGGCTGTGACAAGGCTTAAGCCTGAAGGTGGATGGCATTTTGATAAAACATGAGAAATAGGGAGAGAGTTATGAAACATTTACACTAGACATGCAAAGAGAGAGCGCTTCACTTCCCTGCCTTATATATCGCACAACGTTTTCTAGTTTTTTTTTGGGAAACTTAACTTCCGCTCCGTTTAAGAAAATCGGTTTAACAATCAATCCGTTGACTAAATCTATTTGATGCATAGTCCGGCGTTCTAGAAATTTTTAACGCGTGATCTGTCTCCGTCATCCTCCGTTGAGTGGGCGTTACCATGATTTTAAAATGTCAAAAGTACTGTTCCGTAATCGAAGCCCATTTCCCACTTAGCTCTTGCCGACCGAACGTTGCTTCGAGATGTAAATTTCAAAATTACCTTGAATTTTGACAAAATGTTCTACGTTGGCACGGACGCAAGCTTAGTCATTTCTCTTGTTATTTTACTATCATGTAAGAATATAAATGTGCTTCTTCGTGAGTTAATAAATATTAATTTATTTTGATACAATGTTAAAAATATTATTATATTTAAGATAAACAAAAATATTTTAGACACTGCTGCTTCATGAATCCATCTCACATAATATTACATATATTAAATTCATCTTCAAATATAACGGTTTTTATTTATTTATTTGTTATATATTCTTATTTATTATGCTTAAATTTATGACATAAATTCAATATTTTTAAATAGTTGATGGACATTTGACTATTTCAGATAAAAATATCTTGTTTATTTTTTATATTTAATTTGTTTGTATTTGCATGTTTAAATAATCGGTGCTATTGAAATGTGAGCATATAAAATTATATTTTTTAGGAATATTTAATATTTATATTAATTTTAATTTTAATTGTTTTATCTTTACACACACTACGAGGAGAGTATTCGTCGAAATAAAATTGTTCACATAAAATTATTTAATATATTTTCTTATTTACAAAATAAGTATTTATTATATTATTGTCTAGTTTTAAAAATTAAATAGGCATTGTGGCGCGCCATCCGATTTTCAAGCCTGACACCTGATGCCATCGTCATGTGCACTCAGAGGTTTAAAGAGGTCAATTTACATCAATTTTACCACGGTACTGACGACACTGGCTCAGATTGGAGCGGGGGCTGTATCATTTGGTAAAACATGACCTATCGTTATAACACTTGTGACATGGGACTGTACATCGAAGTCTCTTCTTTGAGCCGGATTGGATGTGAATTTCCTCTTTTTTTGTGTAAATGCACACTAGGTCCATTTTAGAACACATGCTTTACTCGTAGGTCTATTTTCAAAAGCACTTTATCACTAGTCCATCTTTTCCAAATATCATCCCACCCACTCCATTTTGAGTTGAAAATGTCTTTTTTACCCTTCCATGTTAAAGAAGATGCGTAACAATGTTTTCCGTTCATATTAAAAATAAAAAAGTCTAATAAACATTATTTTAACTAAAAGAAGTTAAAGTAAATATTATTTTAATTATAAGAAGTTAAAATAGTAAACTTTATTATAAGGAGGTTAAAACAACATTAATTATAAGGAGTTATTAAAAATAACATTAATTACCTAAAACTCTTAATATAGATCGTAAGTAAAAATGATGACTTTAAACTAACATTAAACATATGGGTGGAGATATTATTGTCTTAATCTATTATGTAAGTTTAGGGACAGAGCGATCAAGGGGGGGGGGGTTAAAAGTGGGATTCGAAAATGATGGGTTGAAGAATCGGACTGGGTGATAATGAAATTCAGGGTCAACGAACTAAACAGTATCGAAATGTGGTCAACGAATTTTTTACAAAAGTCATTTTCTTAAATGGGCCTAATAGTAATTTTCCCTTTTTTTCCTTCTTCGAAAGGACATACATTGACGTTAATTTTTCCAGACATCTTTTTCTGAATTTTATATAATTCATTTCAATGTGATATATTTATATAATTAAAATTTTCATATATATAAAAATTGAAAATATTGAATATATTATTTAGATTTAAATGTTATTGAAACAAAAGTTTAATCTTTGTACTCTAAAATATTAATCAACTTTGTTCATTCGTATAATATCAAATTTTAAATAGTTAAAAATGAAGGGGGGAGACGAAATGGTGAGAGCGATTTGGGACTCCGGCGATGGGCTCTCTTCAATGTGTTCATCCCATAGGATTAACCACCTATATATAGGGCTTATGACCCCCATTCCCTCCGTCCCAAATCAATACCGCCCATATATTCTATTTCCTCCTTAGCACCAAGGAGAATATTGTATCATTAATATTGATTACAAAGAGGGGAATACTTCCTCATTGGATATTCCATTTATTGGCCTTGGCTTCCTTTTTATTGGCCATTTCTATAAACATTAGATAACGTTCCTACATCTCCCACTTGGCCAATAAATAAACATATTCCCTCTTTATGTGAAGCAAAAATATTTTATACTTCACCTATCTATAAGATACATATATTTTTCTTATGTATTCTCACTATCCGTGAAATACATAGATATTCTCATGTACTCCCACTATCCATGAGATACAATGATATTCATATCTCACTATCCATGAGATTTATAATTTTCCTATGCATTTCCACTGTCCATGAGATGTACATATATATTTCCATGTACTCCCACTATTTATGGGATACATATATATTTCTATACATTCTCATTATTCGTGGGATGCATAATTAATTTCTTTGACTCATATGTTCTTGAGTCCCATCAAGCCTACATGCTTAATGAAATTTTCCGCCGGCATTCCTTTTGTCAAAGGATCGGCAATCATATCACTGGTGGGGATATAAGTTACCTTTACTTCCCCTTTACGTACAATATCCCGAATATAATGATATTGTATTTCTATATGTTTTCCTTTTGAGCTATTTGCTCCACTATTAATCAAGCTGATGGCGGCTTGATTATCACAATAGATCTCAATTGGCCCATCAACCAAATTGAGACCTAAATCTATCAAAAATCGTCTAATCCAGACGGCATGAGTAGTAGCCACACTACATGCAATATACTCAGCTTCTGTGTGTATCGTGCCACACACCCTTGTTTCTTGCTTCCCCAAGAAACAGCTGCACCATTAAAGATGAACAAGTGTCCCGAAGTGGACTTTCCATCATCTTTATCCCCTCCGAAATCTGCATCGGAGTAACCAAGCACATCAAGTGTTTCCGCTTGGTAAACTAACTTGTGGTGCACCGTACCCTTTAGGTACTTCATTATCCTTTTAACAGCTTCCCAATGTGCTGGACCAGGATTAGCTTGGTACCTACTAACCAAGCTCATATGATATGCTATGTCCGGTCTTGTACTCATCATTGCATACATTAGGCTTCCAATTGCCTCAAAGATACGGCACCTTGAGCGGACCTTGTCCCTCTTCGGGACATTGCTCTTTTCCCAACCGTTTTCCATACACTAACGGTGTAGGTGCCGGATTGCAATTATGCATTCCAAATTTCTTGAGTACAGACCTTAAGTATTTTTCTTGGTTTATACTTAACAATCTAGACTTCTGTCCCTTTGTATCTGGACACCAAGGACATAGGACGCCTCTCCCATATCCTTCATCTCAAATTTCTCACCGAGCTCAGCTTTTATCTTATTCAACATTCGATGTCATTACCGGCGAGCAATATATCATCCACATATAAGGATAATATAATCACCATGCTCCCACTCTTCATGACATACACACGACTATCCAAGCGATTTGGAATAAAGCCGAGTTGAATAACAACATCATGAAATTTGAGATACCATTGTCTAGATGACTGTTTCAAACCATAAATTGACTTTTTCAATTTACACACCTTTCCCTCTTGGCTTTCCTCCTGAAATCCTTCAGGCTGTAGCATATAAATATCCTCCCTTAACTCTCCGTTAAGGAATGCAGTCTTGACATCCATCTGGTGTAATTCCAGGTCAAGATGCGCTACAATAGACAAAATAATTCTTATTGATGCAAATTTTGCAACTGGTGAGTAAGTTTCTTGATAATCTATACCTGCTTTCTGATTATAACCTTTGGCAACTAACCGGGCCTTAAATTTTTCAATAGACCCATCAATTCTAAGTTTATTCTTGAAAACCCATTTACACCCAATAGCCTTCCTATTCTTGGGTAAATCACACAATTCCCATACTCCATTAATTTTCATGGAGTTCATTTCATCTTTCATTGCATCTAACCATAATTCTGATTCGCGCGATTTCATGGCATCAATATAGTTTACCGGATCTGTGTGATTTTCCTCATCTATGTCTACTGTCAGACATGAAGGCTCACATGAGTATAAATAGAAATCATCCATCCACACAGGTGGAGTTCTATTTCTTTTGTTGCCAATTGCAGGTACATCAGGTTGTGTTTCTATCATAGGATCATTTTGTTCCACAACTATTTCTTGTTGAGTTGTTTCTGCTATCCTTGGTTCTTCCTCAATTATTGGATCATTTCTAGAGTTATCATTGTAATAGTCATCATTTATCACAATTAGAGGTTCCTTCTCATTTTCATGAGATTCCTCTTCCTCTAGACTTTCTAAGAATGTAGCATCCCTATATTCAATGATCCCTTTTTCTTTATGAAAGAACCTATAGCCATTCGATTTTTCACAGTATCCTATGAATTTACACTTCATGGTTTTTGGTTCCAACTTATCTCTAAGTTGTTCTGGAATGAGAACATGGGTTTGTAGAACCCCATTTCCTGAGATGACTCAGATTTGGTTTCCTCCCATTCCACAATTCATAAGGTGTACATTCGATAGATTTGGTGGGTATTCTATTCAATATGTAACTTGCCGTGAGCAATGCTTCTCCCCAAAATTTCTTGGGAAGACTAGAATGGGATAGCATACATCTAACCGCATTCATCAGAGTTCTATTTTTCCTTTACGCCACACCATTCTGTTGTGGCGTATACGGCATTGTTACATGCCGTTTTATTCCATGCTCTTGGCAATATAATTCAAACTCTTTCGAGTTATATTCACCACCTCTATCTGTTCTTAACACCTTAATATCTCTACCCAATTGCCTTTCTACTTCTGCTCTATATCTTTTAAAACAGCTGAATGCCTCAGACTTAGCAGAAATAAGATATATATAGGCATACCTTGAGTAGTCATCTATGAAACTTATGAAATATTCTTTGTTATTGTATGTCTTTATGCTTAATGGGCCACAAATATCCGAGTGGACCAATTCTAACAATTCTTGTGATCTATGTCCTACCGAGAATGGTTTCTTAGTCATCTTTCCGACCAAGCAATGTTCACAAGGTGATAACTCAACCTTAGTTAAACCCGGTAGCAAATTCATTTTTATTAATTTTTCCATTTTAGATTTTCCGGGATGACCCAATCTAAAATGCCATAGATCACATTCAGATAAGACACACAAAGAATAATCAGAAGTTTCAATTTCATTTATTTCAGTTTCAACTACAGGGATACAAAATAAATCATGCTCGGGTACAAATTTTCCCATAGCAAGCACCTTCTTGTCTTTCCCTATAGATACCTTCTGATTATAGAATCTGACTTCGAGGCCCTTCTTCATCAATGCTGGAACAGAAATGAGGTTCCGCCGGATTTTGGTGCATAGAACACATCCTTGAGGACCATGATGTTATCCCCAAGATCCAGCTTATAAGTTCCAACACCCTCCACATCGAGATAGGTGTTGTTCCCCATATATATCCTCTGCTCACCAACATTAAGCTTCTGGAAGGAGACAATACCTTTCTTTGTCTTTGCAATGTGCCTTGTTGCTCCTGAATCTATCCACCACTCATTTGAATCAACCAAAGCGGCGTTGCATTCAGTTACTCCAATAAATTCCTGCTTTCCGGCTCCTTTATTGCCTGGGTGCCTATTTACACCTTTATTCTCTTGCTTGTTGGGACAATTAGCCTTAAAGTGACCAAATTTCCCACATGTATAGCAAGCACCTTTAGGAACCTTCTTACCTTTGTTTTGGAATTTATTCTTGAGGGGGGGCTTCTGTGCCTTATGGAATCGATCTTGAGCAATAGGCCTTCGGTTCATTGCATTAGCCTCTTCTAAATTTGCCTCTAGTCCTTTTCTTCTAGCAATAATATCTTGTTCTATAGCTAATCTTGAAGGCAAGTCAGTGACGGATAAAACTGAACCACTCATTCTTAAGGTTGTGGCTGCCATGTCAAGGGAAGGTGGCAAACTATTCAATATAGTAGCCACTTGCAACTTTTCTGGAATTTCAGTTCTCGGTTGCCAAGTCCTTAGCCATGACAATCATTTTATTTACATGCTCAATCGCGCTTATCACTTTCCTGCATCTTACATGTGTTGTATCGATGCAAAAGGAGTTGAGTATTTACCTCAGTTTTGGTGTCATACTTCTCCTTGATAGCTTTCCAGAGTTCATTTGATGTTTCATATGTTTCAAAGCATTTTATTAAATTATCTTCCATGAACATGAGTATGAATGTCTTAGCCTTCTTATCATCTATAATCCACTGATCCCTTCTTTTCTTTTCCACTTCAGTGGAATTTTCATTAAGTTCTGGGACATCAGTTTCTAAGACATATTCTATATTATCATGAATAAGTCCATATCTTATTTTCCGGTGCCACATATCATAATTTGTTCCATTCAGTTTGTCCAACTTTGCCAATTCCGAAGCAATAAGTTTACTTGCCATAAGGACTAGAAAATTTCTGAAATGTAAATAACAAGTTTTCATGATTTTCCATGCTAACAAGATGGTAATAAAAATTAATTTGTTTATCATGCTGATCAATTTTAACATGCACGATATATGAGATGAACAAGAATGAATATTTAACTTAGTTAACAATGGTTAAACTAAATTAATATATCAAAATTGGTATGCTCATGAAAAAGATATCTATCTAGAATAAACAAAATAACAAGAGCTAAAAATGATGCAAGTTGAATAACGCAGATGGCACACGTATATATCTATCAATGTTTTATTCAAATTTACTAACATATAATGATGAAACAAAAATAGATATGACTGTGTACAGTAAATTTATCTATTCATGCAGCAAGTAATTATAATCACTATTTAAAATATCAAATAATTCAAGATGCAAATTGAATAATTAATACCTAGTTTAAACAAAAGATATATTGAATAATTTATACGTTAATCAATTTGCATGTATAAAATGATCAAGCAAGATAAATATCAGTCATGATATAATATTAGTGACTAGCAAAATAGGTAACGACCGTATAAGCAGCAAATGCAATATTAAATATTATGCTGCGTACGTAATAAGAAGGAAGATGTACTTACCTCCTTTTGGGAAAAACGTAAATGCAATTAAGAGAAATGGCTTGGCGAAGAAGCTTCTGGATCTCACGAAGTACCCGTGAGATGGCTGGCAGCACGGAACAGCGTGGAGTCTGGAGCAACGATGGCAACACCTTCGATTGGGAGAGCAGCGTCGCCTCTCAAGGCTCTTCCTCTCTAGCTTGCGGACGCCACTGCCGGCGGAGAGGGCCTCGACAGGGTTGTCGCCGGCGGAGATGAGAGGGCTTCAGCTTAGGCGGACCGTCAGCCGGCGAGGGGCAAGCGTCTCAGTCGGAGAAGCAGCCGTCTCCGTGGAAGGAGAGAAACGCGGCGGGAAGGGGCCCTTGACGGCGGCGGCGAGAAACACAAATGTCTTCGTCGTCCAGAAAGGGGAAGCAGGCGCAGTCGGCAGTTGGGAATGAGGTGCCGTCGAGCTCTAGCGGAGGGGGCGAACGAAGCCTTCGTGTCGGCGCCGGCGGGATAGGCCGGTCGAGGAAGCAGGCTGCCGTGCCGTTTGCCGTCGGATTCCTCACTCGGGAAATCAGGGGGGGCTCGGAGCCTGGATGTGAGCCGCGCGCGAGGATGCGGCGGCTGTCGGACGGAGAGGCGGCAGCGGGACTCGCGGACGGAGAGGCGGCGGCGGGACTCGTCGAAGCAACCGCCTAGGAGATCGAAGTCCTGCTCCTGCTCGACGACGGCGACGCGGACGTCGTCGACCACCACGCCGTTCGGACGGTTGCGGACGGTAGCAGACGAACCGAGCTCTGCTAAGGGACGGAGAAGAACCCCGCAGAAGGCGAGCACCCGGAACGGCCCTGCTCTGATACCACTGAAGGGGGGAGACGAAATGGTGAGAGCGATTTGGGACTCCGGCGATGGGCTCTCTTCAATGTGTTCATCCCATAGGATTAACCACCTATATATAGGGCTTATGACCCCCATTCCCTTCGTCCCAAATCAATACCGCTCATATATTCTATTTCCTCCTTAGCACCAAAGAGAATATTGTATCATTAATATTGATTACAAAGAGGGAAATACTTCCTCATTGGATATTCCATTTATTGGCCTTGGCTTCCTTTTTATTGGCCATTTCTATAAACGTTAGATAACGTTTCTACAAAAAATTGGTTGTATTATGTTTTGATGTTAATCTTTCACAGTGGATCAAGTGAGAGAGAGAGAGAGAGAGAAAGGACGAGTAACGTGACGGCGTAGTTGGCTACTGGAAATTAGGATCAACGGCAGCCACGGCGGGCATTGAAGCTCTACTCAACGTTCAATGTCACTATCTGCATTACTTAACATGCACACAGAAGCAGAATATGATCGGACAATGTAATCGGCAAAATAACTTTTAAATTGCATCAATTTGATTAAAAATGAAGATTATATCAGTTCTCAATTCATAATTCAAACGATTCCATCGAAAATAAATCTTGAAATGGTACAATATAAATAAATTCATATACCCATCTAAAATTACATATCGTTCTTCTTATATAATCATCAAACTCCAAACCACTAGGTTTCAACTGTACTAAACATGGTTATTTAAAAAGTGTTACGACATAGAGACGAGGGCGAGACATAGGCCATCGACACAAGCGGATGACTGCGGGGGCATGCAGGCGCACGGGGGAGAGAGAAAAGGTGGCAGGGAGGGGCCACCGTCGGGGCGTGGGCGTGGATAGGGTGCAAACGAACCGTCGGGGCGTGGGCGTGGATAGGGTGCAAACGAGCCGAGTCGAGTAATACGGCGTTCAAAACTCGGCTCGTTTATTTTACACGAGTTCGAATTTGAGTTCGAGTTTTAGCGAGTATGTGGAATCTTTGTTCAAACT
Source organism: Cryptocoryne crispatula var. balansae (assembly GCA_036172225.1). Taxonomy (NCBI): domain Eukaryota; kingdom Viridiplantae; phylum Streptophyta; class Magnoliopsida; order Alismatales; family Araceae; genus Cryptocoryne; species Cryptocoryne crispatula. Next base: position 6,870,771 of record CM069929.1, on the reverse strand, counting down.
TGATTCGTTTATTAATCAAGTCGAGTCGAACTCGAACTCGAGTACTAGTTAGACTAAAATTTAATTCACATTCAAACTTAAACTATATACAAACTCGTTTATAAAACTCAAAATCAATGAAAAATCATATGTGAAACTCTATATTTAACTCATTTATGAAACTCAATCTAAGTTTAAACTCAAAATTTAAAATATTAAAGTGATAATATATAATTATTAATACTCGTAATTTAATTTTTAAAAATAAATATATAATATAATATTTAATCGAACTACTCGCGAGCTTATCAAGTCGAGCATGAGTCTGTTCAAACTCGACTCGTTTAATGAGTCGAGCTTTATTTTGTGTTCAAGCTTATTCATTTAATATAATAAACGAGCCGAGTCGAGTTTTTATCGAGCTGAGCTTCGAGCTACTTGTTATTGGTTCGTTTGCACCCCTAGGCGTGGACTGCCGAATAAAATATTCGATAAATTTTATATTACTTAAGAAATTTTAAAAAATAAAATTTATTAAAAGATGAATTACACATTTCGTAAATATGTAATTTTATTAAAAGTATGTCTTACAAGTAATATTTTATTACATATAATTTTTAATTATCTGTCTTTAAGTTATTTTAACGGAAAAGAAAAGTATTTCGAAACTCATGTAATTTTATTATATAAAATAAAAAACTTTATATATTTTGTGAAATGATGTACAGCTAAAATATTTCTATGAAGGTGAAATCAAATTTCTTATAACATTTTAAAATTAACTGATTTAACATGATTTTTTTATTTTTTTATAGTTACTGTGCAAAAGAAAATTATTTCCAACTGACCAAACAAGAGATTTGTACGTTCTTATTCATGAAAAGTTAATTTCTAATAAAACATTTTTCAATATTTTTTTCTTTTCACACAGTCAAACAGATCTATGCGGCAATTTCCGAGAAAATGCCGATCAAGCGTAGCTCGTTGGGCACGACCCGTGCTCCTGGCTGGGGAGCAAGTGCGGGTTCAAATACTGGCTGAAGCCGGGCCACCCGCGGGGGGTGGATCTTGTGGGGATCTAGCAGAGCTCGATTCCTCGTCACGCGTTGCGCTACGTGAGTCTCTGGCCGTTGCGACATGTGTCCAAAACAAAAATTCAAGAAAATTATATCTCGGCCAACTCATTTGGTTGTACGAAAAAAGTGGATCAGGTAAAATAAAATACCCCTCATTTTAGAGTAATCCGAATTCTGGCATCTGCTGAAACGTGACGGACTCCATTTTCTATGACTTTTTAAAATTATATGTTATTAAATAAATATTATCAATTTTAATAAATTAAAATTTTAAATTAATTTTTAAAGACATATATCATAAAATTTATTTATTATTTTGCGTTATAAAAATAAAATATTTTAATAAAAAATTATTTTACCAAAATAATTACTTATTTAATAATTTAATTGAAACTTGAGTTTGCAGATAATTGGCCTATTTAAATTAAATTATTATTATATATATACAATTGCAAGATCACTTTAGTTAAACTGTTACGTACAACATATTTTATTTAGCTGTCCGTGTACCGTAGATTTTCGAATTATGAAATTTGAGTAAATCAATTCTTATGAAAATTTTACGTTTTAAAAAGTTTCATAAGACTCTTAATATTAAAATATAAATTCGATACGAGTAATTACTTCTAAATATTAAAGTAAATAGATAAGGAGACTACAATAAAATTTTACATGAAATTTAAGAACATGATTTACAGATATCCAAATGACTAAATATCAAGGAAAATAATTTTATTTTTGATAAAAATATTCGACTAATATCTAAATAATAAATTTGCTGTACCGTGCGCAAAGGGAGAAAAGAGATTTTCGATTTTTTATTTTTCCACTGTTGCGCACGGTACAGCATTAAAATTAAATGTGCCCCGGACAAAAACAAGTGTAAGATTTTAAAGTCGGGAGTGTAACCTCGGTCGCCGAAGAATGCCAGCTGATCTAAGTGAGAGAGAGAGAGAGAGGGAGAGAGAGAGATGCACACGGGGACACCAGAAGGGACCATATATAAATACACTTGCGGAGGCGGTGGTGTCCCTGGCGGTTACGAGTGCGAGAGCAGCATGGCTGGATTCTTCGACCAACCCCTAGGTTTCCGCTTTGCTCCCACACCCAGACAGATCTTCCTCTGTTACCTCCCCGAGAAACTCTCCGGCCGCTTCCCTCACGACGCCGCCATCCCCACCCTCGACCTCTTCTCACCTCTCGCTCCCCCGCCCTGGTTACTCCACCCCGCCGCCGCCTGCACCGCCACTTCGTCTGCTTCCTCGTCTTCCGGCTGCTGTGCCACCCCCACATGCCTCACCGACTGGTTCCACTGCTTCGCCGTCGTCACCCCGCGCGGCTCCGGCTTCTGCCGTGACACCGGAGTCGGCCGTTGGCTGGCCAACGGCCGAGACAAGAAGATCGAGCACGGCGGCCGGATCTTGGGCCACGTGACGGCCCTCTCCTTCAGGGTTCCCGACGGCGCCAGCCCTAAAGGGCGCAATACCGGCTGGGTCCTCAACGAGTACAGACTCCACCGAGAGAAGGCTGCCCCCAAAGCGGAGACGTTGGTCTTCTGCCGGCTCCGCTGCAGCAGGCCCCCCGTCTGGAAGGAGGCGATGGCTACGATGATGGGCCGTGTCGAAGAACAAGAAGAACATCCACATCGTCCGTGCAAGAGACAGAGAACCGATCCCAATGTCATCTCTGGAGCTGCAGCAGCCACGATGATTCCTGGAGCGCCGCTTCCAATATTCGCCGGCGGAGAAGAATACGGCGGCTATGACGCGTTGCAGTTGTCCTTGTTGGAGGGAATGCTCGAGACAACAACTACCTTGGCCGCGCCCGATAGCTCCATGGGCCCAGAAGGAGGAGGAGGATCTTCTTGCACGGCGACGGGAGCTGCAGTACTCCCCTGCGCACCGGCGGTGTCGAACGAGAAAGATATCCGGGACTGGGAGGACATCAATGTGGAGGACCTGCTGGACTGCTCTGTGGGCGAATATTGCTGCCGTCTTGACGGAGAATACGACGGCATGCAGTTGCCCTTGTTGGAGGAAACACCGGAGGCAACGAGTACCGTGACCGCACCCGATAGCTCCATGGGCCCGGAAGAGGGTTTTTTTTTTAACTAACACTGTTTTTTTTTTATTATAAAACTAACACTGTAAAAACTTTTATTGTAAAACTAGCACGGTTCGCTCAAAGTCGAGTTTTCAAAACTCGACTTTCCCCTTTAACAGTGATCTCGACCATTAACGATGTTCATTAAAAATTGAATTTAAAAGTCGAGTTTAAAAAACTCGACTTTTGAAAGTCGGGTTTGCCAAACCCGACTTTCAACCAGAGAAAAAAAAACGCCCGCAACACTACGCATTTAATGCGTACAGTAACCCGTTAAATTTTTTTTATCTTCCACTTAAAAAAATCGAATACTCGGATTAAAATTTTTCCGATCCACTCGGACCAATGAATTCGGAACATTCAAAACTATAAAATTGAATTTTTAAATTTATAAAAAGTGCAAGTTTTATCATTGGACGGTCCAGGATGCTCCGATTTAATATTAAAAAATCTAATATTAAGTATTTCGATATTCTAAATTTATTGGACGGAATCGATCGTTCAAATTCAAATCCGATAAATTATAATTTAATTTCAAACCCGTTTAATATCAAAATCGATAAAGACTATTTGATTTAAAAAAAAGTAACGTGCGCTGCGGCGCAGAGCATTAAATGCTCTGCATTTAATGCAGGGTATTTTTTTTTCAAAACTCAATTCAATTTTGCCTATACTATTAAATTATAATTTATCGGATTTGAATTTGAACGATCCGTTCCGTCCAATAAATTTAGAATATCGAAATACTTAATATTAGATTTTTTAATATTAAATCGGAGCATCCTGGACCGTCCAATGATAAAACTTGCACTTTTTATAAATTTAAAAATTCAATTTTATAGTTTTGAATGTTCCGAATTCATTGGTCAGTGGACGGAAAAATTTTAATCCGAGTATTCGATTTTTTTAAGTGGAAGATAAAAAAAATTTAACGGGTTACTGTACGCATTAAATGCGTAGTGTTGCGGGCGTTTTTTTTTTCTCTGGTTGAAAGTCGGGTTTGGCAAACCCGACTTTCAAAAGTCGAGTTTTTTAAACTCGACTTTTAAATTCGATTTTTAATGAACATCGTTAATGATCGAGATCACTGTTAAAGGGGAAAGTCGAGTTTTGAAAACTCGACTTTGAGCGAACCGTGCTAGTTTTACAATAAAAGTTTTTACAGTGTTAGTTTTATAATAAAAAAAAAAACAGTGTTAGTTAAAAAAAAAACTCGCCCGGAAGAAGGAGGAGGATCTTCTTGCTCGGCGACGGAAGCTGCAGGACTCCCCTGCCCCTGCCCGGCGGCGGTGTCCAACGAGGATGATATCTGGGAGTACTGCTTGGTGGGCGAAGGCTGCCGTCTTGGAGGAGAAGAAGAAGAGCAATACCCTTACGGCTGCCCGACGGAATCAGCTGCCCTGCCCTGCGCCTCCGATGATCCTCCTCGAGAAGAAGAAGAAGAAGATGTGTGGCGGCTTATTGGGGAGCTGGAGGCCTTCCTCGACGATTGCTCCCCTTCCCCCGTCAGTTCTTTGATTCCTTGATTGTGAAGACTTGAGTTCTATGAATGTATGAACGTCCTTTCGTTCAGTCTGTTCATTGCAGATTCGGCTCTTCTTTTATTTCGCATGTTCACGTCTGCTGAAAATTTCAGACGATGTTCGGAATTTTTTTGCCTGATCTACGGATTCTTTTAAGGAGTAATTGATGACATCAAATAATTTCAGATCATCAATCATCAAAGCGAACATTGAATAATTTCAGACCTTCAATCATCAACCCAACATTAAATAAGTACAATATATTGCATGTCTGCCTACCTGAACCGTTGAACAAGACAAACGAATAACGTGATATAACGCCGGTGTCGCGTTATGCCTGTCAACATTCTCTTATTAAGGCAACTTGCACGAAATTTCTGGTAACTTACGTAACAGAAGAAAAAAGAAGAAAAAACTGAATGACAATAAAAAATCAATCTCACTGTTTAAAAGAAAAAATATATTAAACACTTGGCCTTTCGGAACATAAGAATTGTCTAAAAAATGAAATGTGTAAAAAGCGATTATGATCTTGCAAATCACGAGAACAATAACATATGATACTTTCAGTACGGATCTACAAAGGTAACATGACTTTAGAAACAACAAAAACCCCCAATCTATTTTGAAATAAATACAAAGTTCAAGATAGAAAACAACAGTATTAACGACATTAACCTGGATCAGAATCCTGATAAATTAAGTCATTCTGATAAATATGAAGTACTTTACAAGATGATTTAGATAAGTAAAATGACAACACAATGACGATGATTGGATTCCGCGACTGGTAGTTTCTGTCCGGGTAGACCGGTTTAAGTCCTTCTCAATCCGTGAATGGATAAGTTAACCTTAACATAATGTGTTATTCTCAATCATGCGGACAACATATGTACCTTTTGGATCGTGAAAAATGGAGATTATTCATGGTTTCAAGGCAGTTATTCAGGGCAAAATTATCCTCGTACCAAACATCACCTCAGCGAATGTATTTATCAGAAGAATGAACACATAACTCAAAAGAACCGTTAATGAAAAGTTGAAACCAAACAGGGATGTTTGGGCCTATCGGCAAACCATCGTCATCGCTTCAAGTATGCCATCTTCAAAAGCGTAATGCCAAACAAAAACTCAGTACGCACAGCTTTTGCACACCTGTAACAACCGCACGAGAAGCTATCATCGTCCTGATCAAGATCTCCCCAATCCTAGATTGTAGAATAAAAGTGGATGAGCAAATCCAAACAAACTGGCTTGTTCTTCTCCATATTTTTCTGATCAATCCAATTTGAGCATATGCAAGATCATGTGTTCAACCAAAAAAAAACAAAATATTTACATTCATGACCAATATGTGTTTTTGATGGACTTGCTCATCCTGCGAATGGTATTTGGGAATCAAACTTAAGATACATAGTTTCCAGGGATCAATCGACTGCCTTACCGTTTTCTAGACATCAAAATTAAACAGTTTAATCTTTGTATCTTTTTCATGATTCAATTATACACTTTTAATTAATTTAGTAGTCGAAATAAATTGCTCATTCAAAAGTTATGTTGTTTCGAGTCAATATGATATCGTTAACGGAAGAAGAAAAAAAAGATGAAGGCTTTACGTGAAATTTGAATAAAAAAATAGAAGGCTTTGACAATTTAGGTTGAATCAAGAAGATCATATTACGTAAATTAAAAGTAAAAATTTAAAAGGCCAATGTTGTAAATAAAATATTTTTGTAATAAATCATGTCGAATAAAAGATTTGATAAATTTTATATTACTTAAAAAATTAAAAAATAAAATTTATTAAAAGATGAATTACACATTTTTTTACCCTTTGTAAATATGTAATTTTTTTAAAAGTATGTCTTACAAGTAATATTTTATTACATATAATTTTTTATTATCTGTCTTTAAGTTATTTTAACTGAAAAGAAAAGTATTTCAAAACTCATGTAATTTTATTATATAAAATAAAAAATTGTATATATTTTGTGAAATGATGTACAACTAAAATATTTTTATGAAAGTGAAATCAACTTTCTTATAGTATTTTTAAATTAACCGATTCAACGTGTTTTTTTATTTCTTTTATAGTTACTGCGTGAAAGAAAATTATCTCCGACTAACCAAACAAGAGATTTGCACGTTCTTATTCATGAAAAGTTAATTCCTAGTAAAATATTTTCAATATTTTTTATACAACCAAACATACCCATGCGGCAGTTTTCGAGAAAATGCCGATCGAGTGTAGCTCGTTCGGCACAACCCCTACTCCTGACCGGGGAGTAGGGACGGGGTTCAAATACCGGCTGAAGTCGGGCCTCCCCTGCGGGGGTGGATCCTATGGGGATCGAGTAGAGCTCGATCCCTTGTCACGTGCTGCCCTCCGTGAGTCTCCGGCCGTTGCGCCATGTGTAAAATTTTTTTTTCGAGAAAATGATATTAGTCAACTCATTTGGTTGTATGGAAAAAAGTGGATCAGGAAAAATAAAATACCCCTCATTTTAGAGCAATCCGGATTTTGTCATCTGTTGAAACACGACGGACTCCATTTTTCTGCAGTATGACCTTTTTAAAATATATGTTATTAAATAAAATTTTATTATAAACAAATGAGTTAATTATATAAATATTGATATAATTGTTTATCGCCGTAATTTGAAGTGTTTGATAAATTATTTTAGAAAAGTAAACACAGACAGTCAAATGACGAGCTATGATTTTCGGTTTACATGTAAATAGCATTTCGTGATTTTTTTTTTGTTTTGGCTTTACGCGAAATCAAACGGACCTAAACTCCATTTTTTCCCAAAAACCTGACAACCCATAATAAACATTATTATAAGAAGATATCTTGAATGATGTGTAAACATAATTTATCGCACATAATATTATCAAGAACCAAAAAAATAAATAATTTATATGCTAAATAATCATACCTTACATGCGAAACTTTCGTCCAGCGGATTTTTTTTTGAAATAGCATTATTTTTTTATTTTTATTGGTGAAATAGGACGATAAAGTTTAAAATTAGGAAAATAGCACAGTTTAGGTGAAGTCGAAGTCATCAAATACGACTTCCACCCGAAAAAATGAAGTCGACCTTTCTTATTACAACTTTTGTGAAGCAGGATTGAAAATACGACTTCTACGGGGAATTCAAAAATTGCACTGCGTTAATCCAACTTTAAAATTTTATAATTTTTTTCCGGAGGCACATTCAATTTTACCTAGATTCTTAAATTATAATTTATCGGGTTTTAATTTGAACGATCCGTTCGGTCCAATAAAATTAGAATGCCGAAATATTTAAGATTAGACTTTTGAATATCCCGATTTCAATAAAATTTAAATTATTAAATTGGAACACCCTCGCCCATCCAATCATAAAACTTTCATTTTCAAAAATTTTAAAATTCAACCTTATAATTTTGAATGCTTTGAATTTATTGGTTCAAGTAGATTGGACAAATTTTAATAAGAGTATTCGATTTTTCCAAATGGAACGTAAAAAAAATTAAAGCATATAATGCCGTACCGTGCGTAAACGGAGAAAAGAGATTTTCGATTTTTTATTTTTCCACTGTTGCGCACGGTACAGCATTAAAATTGAATGTGCCCTGAAAAAGAAAAGTATAAAATTTTAAAGTCGGGAGTGTAACCTCGGTCGCGGAAGAATGCCAGCTGATTTGAGTGAGAGAGAGAGAGAGGGAGAGAGAGATGCACACGGGGACACCGGAAGGGACCATATATATATAAAGAGTCCGGATCGCCTCAGGACGCCTCTTGAGGCGACTCCCGCAGTCGCCTATCCGCGAGCGCCACGTACGCGTCGGACCGATGCGCCAAACGTCCGTCGCCGGTTTGGGAAACGACGTTCGCGGAACGGCGAACGAAACGGCACGTCTGACGCCGTTCGCGAGGTTTGAGGGTTAAAAAAATGTGTTGACAAGATGAAAATTTTGGGCGCGCGAGGTATCAGGGTTTGAAGAGGCTTGCTTCCCCGCACGGTGGTCGTATTCGCTTCTTCCTCATCGTCTTCTTCCATTCCCCCCGACGTTCGCAGTCCCCTCGCTCGCAGTTCCCTCCGTCGGCAGTGCCCTAGTTCCGGAGGTCTGATCGTCGTCTTCGACTACTATTGTTCTATCTAACAGGTATCGTCGTGCTTACATAGTAATTTGCATATTTAGAATATTAATGGCGTCGACTAGGGTTTGTGTAGAGAGTTAGTAACATTGGGAGAGGGTTAGTAAGTTCTGAGAAATGGTTTTAGGGGGCTGTGTAGAGGGTTAGTAACATACGGAGAGGGTTAGTAAGTTCTGAGAAATGGGTTCCGGGGGGTATGTAAAGGGTTAGTAACATAGGGAGAGGGTTAGTAACATAGGGAGAGGGTTAGTAAGTTCTGAAGAATGGTTTTAGGTGGCTGTGTAGAGGGTTAGTAACATAGGGAGAGGGTTAGTAAGTTCTGAAAATTGGTTTTAGGGGGCTCCGTATAGGGTTAGTAACATAAGGAGAGGGTTAGTAACATAAGGAGAGGGTTAGTAACTTCTGAAAAATGGGTTCGGGGGGCCATGTAAAGGGTTAGTAACATACGGAGAGGGTTAGTAACATAGGGAGAGGGTCAGTAACTTCTGAAAACTGGTTTCAGGGGGCCATGTAAAGGGTTAGTAAAATAGGGAGAGGGTTAGTAACTTCTGAAAAAGGGTTTCAGGGGGCCATGTAAAGGGTTAGTAACATAGGGAGAGGGTTAGTAACTTCTGAAAATTGGTTTTCGGGGGCAATGTATAGGGTTAGTAACATAGGGAGAGGGTTAGTAACTTCTGAGAAATTGGTTCCGGGGGGTATGTAAAGGGTTAGTAACATAGGGAGATGGTTAGTAACATAGGGAGAGGGTTAGTAAGTTCTGAAGAATGGTTTTAGGTGGCTGTGTATAGGGTTAGTAACATAGGGAGAGGGTCAGTAAGTTCTGAGAAATGGGTTCAGGGGGGTATGTAAAGGGTTAGTAACATAGGGAGAGGGTTAGTAAGTTCTGAGAAATGGTTTCACGAGGCTGTGTAGAGGGTTAGTAACATAGGGAGAGGGTTAGTAACTTCAGAGAAATGGGTTCAGGGGGGTATGTAAAGGGTTAGTAACATAGGGAGAGGGTTAGTAAGTTCTGAGAAATGGTTTCAGGGGGTTGTGTAGAGGGTTAGTAACATAGGGAGAGGGTTAGTAACTTCTGAAAAATGGGTTCGGGGGGCCATGTAAAGGGTTAGTAACATATGGAGAGGGTTAGTAACTTCTGAAAAATGGGTTCGGGGGGCCATGTAAAGGGTTAGTAACATATGGAGAGGGTTAGTAACTTCTGAAAAATGGGTTCGGGGGGCCATGTAAAGGGTTAGTAACATATGGAGAGGGTTAGTAACATAGGGAGAGGGTTAGTAACTTCTGAAAATTGGTTTCCGGGGGCAATGTATAGGGTTAGTAACATAGGGAGAGGGTTAGTAACATAGGGAGAGGGTAAGTAAGTTCGAGAAATGGGTTCGGGGGTATGTAAAGGGTTAGTAACATAGGGAGAGGGTTAGTAAGTTCGAAGAATGGTTTCGGAATTTGTGTAGAGGGTTAGTAACATAGGGAGAGGGTTAGTAAGTTACGAGAAATGGTTTAGGTGGCTGTGTAGAGGGTTAGTAACATAGGGAGAGGGTTAGTAACATAGGGAGAGGGTTAGTAAGTTCTGAGAAATGGGTTCAGGGGGGTATGTAAAGGGTTAGTAACATAGGGAGAGGGTTAGTAAGTTCTGAGAAATGGGTTCATGGGGGTATGTAAAGGGTTAGTAACATAGGGAGAGGGTTAGTAAGTTCTGAGAAATGGTTTCAGGAGGCTGTGTAGAGGGTTAGTAACATAGGGAGAGGGTTAGTAACTTCTGAGAAATGGGTTCAGGGGGGTCATGTAAAGGGTTAGTAACATAAGGAGAGGGTTAGTAACTTCTGAAAAATGGGTTCGGGGGGCCATGTAAAGGGTTAGTAACATATGGAGAGGGTTAGTAACTTCTGAAAAATGGGTTCGGGGGGCCATGTAAAGGGTTAGTAACATATGGAGAGGGTTAGTAACATAGGGAGAGGGTTAGTAACTTCTGAAAATTGGTTTCCGGGGGCAATGTATAGGGTTAGTAACATAGGGAGAGGGTTAGTAACATAGGGAGAGGGTTAGTAACATAGGGAGAGGGTAAGTAAGTTCTGAGAAATGGGTTCAGGGGGGTATGTAAAGGGTTAGTAACATAGGGAGAGGGTTAGTAAGTTCTGAAGAATAGTTTCAGGGGGCTGTGTAGAGGGTTAGTAACATAGGGAGAGGGTTAGTAAGTTCTGAGAAATGGTTTCAGGGGGTTGTGTAGAGGGTTAGTAACATAGGGAGAGGGTTAGTAACATAGGGAGAGGGTTAGTAAGTTCTGAGAAATGGGTTCAGGGGGATATGTAAAGGGTTAGTAACATAGGGAGAGGGTTAGTAAGGTCTGAGAAATGGTTTCGGGAGTTTGTGTAGAGGGTTAGTAACATAGGGAGAGGGTTAGTAAGTTCTGAGAAATGGGTTCAGGGGGGTATGTAGAGGGTTAGTAACATAGGGAGAGGGTTAGTAACATAGGGAGAGGGTTAGTAAGTTCTGAGAAATGGTTTCAGGAGGCTGTGTAGAGGGTTAGTAACATAGGGAGAGGGTTAGTAAGTTCTGAGAAATGGGTTCAGGGGGGTATGTAGAGGGTTAGTAACATAGGGAGAGGGTTAGTAACATAGGGAGAGGGTTAGTAAGTTCTGAGAAATGGGTTCGGGGGTATGTAAAGGGTTAGTAACATAGGGAGAGGGTTAGTAAGTTCGAGAAATGGTTTCGGGAGGCCGTGTAGAGGGTTAGTAACATAGGGAGAGGGTTAGTAACTTCGAGAAATGGGTTCAGGGGGGTATGTAGAGGGTTAGTAACATAGGGAGAGGGTTAGTAACATAGGGAGATGGTTAGTAAGTTACGAGAAATGGGTTCGGGGGTATGTAAAGGGTTAATAACATAGGGAGAGGGTTAGTAAGTTCGAGAAATGGTTTCGGAGGAGTTTGTGTAGAGGGTTAGTAACATACGGAGAGGGTTAGTAACTTCTGTAAAATGGTTTCAGGGGGCCATGTAAAGGGTTAGTAACATAGGGAGAGGGTTAGTAAGTTCTGAGAAATGGGTTCAGGTGGGTATGTAAAGGGTTAGTAACATAGGGAGAGGGTTAGTAACTTCTGAAAAATAGTTTCAGGAGGCTGTGTAGAGGGTTAGTAACATAGGGAGAGGGTTAGTAACTTCTGAGAAATGGGTTCAGGGGGGTATGTAGAGGGTTAGTAACATAGGGAGAGGGTTAGTAACATGTGTTTGTAACATAGGGAGACCGTTAGTAACATGTGTTTGTATTGTAATTAACATGTCTATGTTCTTTATTTGTTTTATTAACCTTCCAATCTTATTTTACAGACATGGGTCAAAAAATGAAAGCTGTGAAGCGTAAGGCCCCTGTTCCTGAGGGTCCTTCTGGTGAAAAGGTGGGTCCTTCCGCTGAGAAGGAGATTAAGAAGTATGTGCAACACAGGTGTATAATTTCACACTATGTGGATATGGTTGCACAAGTACAATTCCGACAATGTCATTTGGAAGTATTAGCAAGGACTCCTTTTGGAATATTCCAGGGCCTCCCAAGCTACACCTTCAGTAATGACATACTCAGGGAAGTGCTCCGGCTACACTGTGGTGGCCACGTGTTCAACTTACAAGGTCACCATGTTGAGCTAACCACCGGTGATGTTAGTCTACACTGCCGTTGCACATAGCTCAACAACGTTGCCCACTAGATGCATAAACCTCATAGTTGAAAGTGCTTTTTCGTCCGTTGTATCAGTACCATGGACAATGGCATTTTCAGCAGACATCTTACATGCATCCCTTGTCCACCTTGTCAAAAAATACTTAGAAGGAACCAGTCTAATCTGAGCGTGTAAGAATACACGTATGACGTGCCTACATAAGACGCCACTGAATTCAAATTTCTTACATGAACAAGTCACATCAATTTCTTCGAATCTATTGAATTCTACCCGATGGTAGTGCTTTGCGTCGTCAAATATTATAAATGCATTGGCCTCACACGGCTGCAATACTTGGTCAATGGCCTTCAAGTACTCATGCTCAAATGTTTCATACACAGCCGGTGTGTACCGCTCCTTTGCTTCTTGGAGCATTATGGAGTCAACTGCACATCTCCTAAAGGTATGCCTCATTTTATGATCCGCGAGATCTTGCTGGTATCTCCGATCATCAAGCAATTTTTGAAAGTTTTCAAAAAACAGATTCATTGTTTGCCTTATGTCCAAATAATCTTTGAGTACCTTGTTCAAACTTTCACACCTCTGGGTGCTGACCATGTCCGCATTGCATGTGCTTCGTCCCTATACCTACGCCCACTTTTTCCTGGCCTCATACAACACTTTCAGCCAGTGGTTGTCTTCGAGTTTATACTTTGTCAACATTTCAGCCCATGCATCTACAAAAGAATCCTCGTCTTCGTAATCGTAAATGCATCTTTGAAAATCTGTCTTAAAAGTTTGTGTGGCACTGAAAACCTGATTTAGATGCTTGCATGCATTTTGATACATATGCCAAACACATATTCTATGGTATGTTCTGGGCAGTTCTTGTGCAATGGCATTACTCATAGCCTTATCTTGATCGGTCAATATGGTCTTCGGCTCCTTACCATGCATGACATTTATGAAAGTGTTGAATAGCCATCGAAATGTGTGTATGGTCTCATCATACAATAAGGCTGCACCGAAGATTATTGTTTGTTTGTGGTGGTTTACTCCAACGAAAGGAGCAAAAGGTCTCCCATATCTGTTGGTCTTGTATGTTGTGTCAAAACACAAGACATCACCGAATCTTTCGTAGTCCTTGCGCATTCTCCAGTCAGCCCAAAAGATGTTGGTAATGAGGTCATCTTGATCCACTTGTATGGAGTAGATAAAGGAAGGGTCTTCCGTTTGCCTACGATGGAAATATTGAAGTAGTCCGCCGGTGTCAAATTGAAGCATTTCTTCTTGTCGTTTGGTCCGTAGGTAGTTCTTCATATCGACCCGTTGAAACCTAAGTTGCTTCTTCCACCTACTTGGTTGGACATCATGTGATATAGTTGCGTTGGTTTCAAGCCACTACTTTCTCCAATATCTACAACTGATGCATGAACTTCTTTGAAGTTACGATGTGATCTTAACATGTGTGCCTTGGTTGGGCTTTCAAGATCATGATTGTGTTCTACATCCCATCTGGTGATTCTATACATCCCATTGACGTTCAGCCCAAAGGTTATCCCTGCCAGACAACCCGATCGGGTCTCAGCTCGTTGAATGACTGTGTTAGAGTACCGGGCATCTTTCTTCCTCCAACCTTCTTTGGAACATACTAACCGCATGTTTCTGACAAGACCTTCCTTGTCCTTAGCTAAGTGATATCTTCTAACACCAAATCCTAGACCTTTGGCGTACGTAAGGAATGCTGCATATGCCTCATCAACAGTTTTAAATTCGGAATCATGACAGACTCCCTCATGCCTTATGTTACAAGCTGCTCTTAACTGCTGGCTTTCTTCCCTGTAAAAATAAATACAATCTTTCGTAAATGCATTGCTACTGAACCCTTCGCATATTTGTGACAGCTTACTAACCCTTTACATGGACCCCTGAAAACATTTTTCAGAAGTTACTAACCCTCTCCATATGTTACTAACCCTTTACATGGCCCCCTGAAACCCTTTTTCAGAAGTTACTAACCCTCTCCCTATGTTACTAACCCTATACGGAGCCCCCTAAAACCAATTTTCAGAAGTTACTAACCCTCTCCCTATGTTACTAACCCTTTACATGGACCCCGAAACCCTTTTCGAAGTTACTAACCCTCTCCCTATGTTACTAACCCTTTACATGGCCCCCGAAACCGAGTTTTCGAAGTTACTAACCCTCACTCTATGTTACTAACCCTCTCCCTATGTTACTAACCCTTTACATGGCCCCCTGAAACCCTTTTTCAGAAGTTACTAACCCTCTCCCTATGTTACTAACCCTATACGGAGCCCCCTAAAACCAATTTTCAGAAGTTACTAACCCTCTCCCTATGTTACTAACCCTTTACATGGCCCCCCGAAACCCTTTTTCAGAAGTTACTAACGCTCTCCCTATGTTACTAACCCTTTACATGGCCCCCTGAAACCAGTTTTCAGAAGTTACTAACCCTCTCCCTATGTTACTAACCCTCTCCCTATGTTACTAACCCTTTACATGGCCCCCCGAAACCAGTTTTCAGAAGTTACTAACCCTCTCCCTATGTTACTAACCCTCTCCCTATGTTACTAACCCTTTACATGGCCCCCTGAAGCAATTTTTCAGAAGTTACTAACCCTGTTCAGAAGTTACTAACCCTCTCCCTATGTTACTAACCCTCTCCCTATGTTACTAACCCTTTACATGGCCCCCCGAAACCATTTTTCAGAAGTTACTAACCCTCTCCCTATGTTACTAACCCTATACGGAGCCCCCTAAAACCAATTTTCAGAAGTTACTAACCCTCTCCCTATGTTACTAACCCTTTACATGGCCCCCCGAAACCCTTTTTCAGAAGTTACTAACCCTCTCCCTATGTTACTAACCCTTTACATGGCCCCCTGAAACCAGTTTTCAGAAGTTACTAACCCTCTCCCTATGTTACTAACCCTCTCCCTATGTTACTAACCCTCTCCTTATGTTACTAACCCTATACGGAGCCCCCTAAAACCAATTTTCAGAACTTACTAACCCTCTCCCTATGTTACTAACCCTTTACATGGCCCCCTGAAACCAGTTTTCAGAAGTTACTAACCCTCTCCCTATGTTACTAACCCTCTCCCTATGTTACTAACCCTTTACATGGCCCCCCGAAACCAATTTTCAGAAGTTACTAACCCTCTCCTTATGTTACTAACCCTATACGGAGCCCCCTAAAACCAATTTTCAGAACTTACTAACCCTCTCCCTATGTTACTAACCCTTTACATGGCCCCCCGAACCCATTTTTCAGAAGTTAAAAATTCTTTACATATCTTCCTAACCCTTTACATGCGCCTGAACACATATGTTTCACAGGTTAATAACCCTTTACATAACTTACTAACCCTTTATATATGATGTTCAGCCTTCATTTCACACGTTACCAAATACTAAATACTAAATATTTACATATCTTATTAACCCTGTACACATCACTTATTATGTTTTTTCCAACCTATTGACTCCTGAAACGTGATCTTATTAGTGTACATTTAGTGCTAACTACCTATTGTAACTTCTCGTAAACAAGACCACGGTCCATTGCTCACTAAATGCATCTGTACTACGATCGGTGGTTTTCAGAACATTAAATACACTACATTCAATATCTTTTAACGTAAATAAACATACTAACATGATGGCTGTCTCTGACGAGGGGCCAACACAACTTGCTTCAACTTCTGCTCGCCTTCTTTGTCCCAAAATCACAGTCCATTGCTTCGATTCTTCCTCACCACGCGCACAAATGCACCGGGAAAATGGAGGAGGAATGCTCCGATGAACATGCAGACGAAGACGAATATGACATAGGGCGATTCATTTCCCGCACAATTTTCATCGTGTCACCATTAAGGAGGACTTGACAACGTCATGATGGCATGGTAAGGCAGAGACGGTGGTGGCGTCCGCACCGGCAGTCGCAAAACGGCGCCGTTTCGTTGGGTGAGACGGGCCGTTAAGCGAACGGCGTCAACCTCTCCTGCGTCGGACGTTTGGCGCAGCGGTCCCGACGCTTACGTGGCTCTCGCGGATAGGCGACTGCGGGAGTCGCCTCAGGACGCCTCCTGAGGCGATCCGGACTCATATATAAATACACTTGCGGAGGCGGCGGTGTCCCTGGCGGTTACGAGTGCGAGAGCAGCATGGCTGGATTCTTCGACCAACCCCTAGGTTTCCGCTTTGCTCCCACACCCAGACAGATCTTCCTCTGTTACCTCCCCGAGAAACTCTCCGGCCGCTTCCCTCACGACGCCGCCATCCCCACCCTCGACCTCTTCTCACCTCTCGCTCCCCCGCCCTGGTTACTCCACCCCGCCGCCGCCTGCACCCCCACTTCGTCTGCTTCCTCGTCTTCCGGCTGCTGTGCCACCCCCACATGCCTCACCGACTGGTTCCACTGCTTCGCCGTCGTCACCCCGCGCGGCTCCGGCTTCTGCCGTGACACCGGAGTCGGCCGTTGGCTGGCCAACGGCCGAGACAAGAAGATCGAGCACGGCGGCCGGATCTTGGGCCACGTGACGGCCCTCTCATTCAGGGTTCCCGACGGCAGCCCTAAAGGGCGCAATACCGGCTGGGTCCTCAACGAGTACAGACTCCACCGAGAGAAGGCTGCCCCCAAAGCGGAGACGTTGGTCTTCTGCCGGCTCCGCTGCAGCAGGCCCCCCGTCTGGAAGGAGGCGATGGCTACGATGATGGGCCGTGTCGAAGAACAAGAAGAACATCCACATCGTCCGTGCAAGAGACAGAGAACCGATCCCAATGTCATCTCTGGAGCTGCAGCCACGATGATTCCTGGAGCGCCGCTTCCATTCGCCGGCGGAGAAGAATACGGCGGCTATGGCGCGTTGCAGTTGTCCTTGTTGGAGGGAATGCTCGAGACAACAACTACCTTGACCGCGCCCGATAGCTCCAGGGGCCCAGAAGGAGGAGGAGGATCTTCTTGTACGGCGACGGGAGCTGCAGTACTCCCCTGCGCACCGGCGGTGTCGAACGAGAAAGATATCCGGGACTGGGAGGACATCAATGTGGAGGACCTGGACTGCTATGTGGGCGAATGCTGCCGTCTTGACGGAGAATACGGCGGCATGCAGTTGCCCTTGCTGGAGGAAACACCGGAGGCAACGAGTACCGTGACCGCACCCGATAGCTCCATGGGCCCGGAAGAAGGAGGAGGATCTTCTTGCTCGGCGACGGAAGCTGCAGGACTCCCCTGCCCCTGCCCGGCGGCGGTGTCCAACGAGGATGATATCTGGGAGTACTGCTTGGTGGGCGAAGGCTGCCGTCTTGGAGGAGAAGAAGAAGAACAATACCCTTACGGCTGCCCGACGGAATCAGCTGCCCTGCCCTGCGCCTCCGATGATCCTCCTCGAGAAGAAGAAGAAGAAGAAGATGTGTGGCGGCTTATTGAGGAGCTGGAGAGGCCCTATGGCTCCCCTTCCCCTGGATTGCAATCGCAGTCCCCTCTGTCTCCCGTCAGTTCTTTGATTTCTTCACTGTAAAGACTTGAGTTCTATGAATGTATGAACGTCCTTTCGTTCAGTTTGTTCATTGCAGATTCTTCTGAACTTTGTTGAAAATTTCAGATGATCTTCAAAATTTTTGTGCGCGGTCTTCGGAATTTTTTCAAGTACACCACCGTCTGTACATCTTTCACTACTCTCCATTGGAACAAGACGACAGGATAACGTCGACGATGCCCATGTTGTTTTCGCATGTGTACTGTGCTTAATCACAAGACGATTTAGATGAGCAGAATGACAACACGATGACGATGATGGTTGTGCTCCGCGACTGGTGGTCTCGATCCGGAGTATCAAACTGTGAATTTTGTAAAACGTATTTAGAAGTATATAATATTTTATAATATTACATTCAGTCAATATTTTCGATTTTCAACTGACCTACTTCAACTCGCGGAGTGGATCACCCGTTCGGTTATAGAGAGCATCTTGATCCCCCCCTAACTTATATATTGATAGTCAGGGTAAAATGACGTTGTAGAGTATCTTGATCCCTTATAACAATGGGATAATTAATGCAAGATAGCTTGTAATGACTATTGGAAATTATAGAAACTTAGATTCCCAAGGCCATTCTTAAGATAAAACAAGTCCATAATAATCACATTCCTGGTAACTGTAAATATGATTTGACAAGGGATTTTTAAATCTTCAAATTTAGACTCAGACATTTCGTAAAAAGACTTTGACTTCTTATAAGAGTTGTTGGACAGTTTTGATAATTTTATATATTTGAAGTGATTTTCTTTCTTAGATAAAAAGAGGTTCTCACGTGTCTTTTCTTTTATCTTGTGGTCTCTCTTTTGTTTGACCATATATGATAGTTACTCTTTTCCGTTGTTGCATCCCTTTAATACAACTTTTTTATCATTCAATTGTACCAGAAAATTTATGTACAACCAAATACCTCGTGAGGTTGTCTTTGGTAGAGATTGATATAATATATTTTACTGATTTCATTATAATATATAGCATATTTTTTCTTAGACACTCTACTGAGTTTACGTAAATGGCTGAATCTCGTCTGGCAAGTTAACAGGATTGGAAATATAAATTTCTGTTATACGATTATTTAATCGTCTCTGACAAATTAATGTAACTAAAATGTGAAACATAATAGTAAAAGTGTTTTTTACTTTGAAATCTTATTCATTGAACCAACTCTAGTGTTGAAGTGGCTATAAGAGGAAATTTTAACTTAGACAATAAGGGTGTTTATGATTAGGTTGAGTATATTTTCACAAACCAAACAATCTGTCAAACTAAATTAAATCAAACAAAATGTGAGTGTGTACGGTCGGTTCAATTCATATTTTAGTATAGTATAGTGTATCTGTCAACATACAATTTCATCCGATTCATTTTAAACGACATTATGTTAGATTTTAGTATATATTTATCAATATCATTACTTTGTACTTTTAAAAAATAAATTTATTTATATCATTATTGTTAAAATATATCAACAAAAATAAATATTCAGTCTAACTTGAATTATTCATTTTATCTATTTGATTTGTTTGGAAGGACTTTACAAACCAATCAAACTAAAGAAAATAAATCTGCACTCCATTACAACTGTGATTTGATTTTTCTATTTATTTTTTTGTTGGGTTGACTCGAATATCGAACACCCTAATATTGGCATGAACAGATCGTCTCAGTCTCTGAGTGGAGGAACTTATCTTAGTCCTTAATCAGAAATCGCTACGTATTCTCACCACTTAAGGGGCGGTTCAAAAATCGATTCAGCGAACCACTTCTGAAAATGGTTGAATCGCTATTTATATTTTACTAACTCGTTTCCGACGGGTAGTAAATTATAAGACGTCAGTAGCGGTTTAATCATTTTCGGTAGTGGATTCATGACTGAACCGCTATCGGAAAAGATTGAATCACTATCGACGTCTTACTGTCTAGTTACCGATGGGTAGTGATTGTTGGTAGCAGTTCAACTATTTTTAATAATAGTTCACCAAATTTTTAATTATCACTTAAGCGTTACAAATATGTGACGATTTCTGATCAGAGAATGAGAAAAGTCTTTCACCCACGGACGTGATCCGCTCTCCATACCGAAGGGAAAGTATTTTCATGTGTGGACAGCGACAGCGAGTAGTGGGGCGGCGCTCGTGAGGCGGGAAGAAAACGAGTCCGAGTTTGGGTTCCCGCCGTTCTGCGACCAACAGAGAGCGAGGGAAGGGAACGGCGGAGTCCCCGCGACGGCGGCCATGTCGAACTATTCTTCTCCCGGCTTCAAGCCGCAGGAGATATCTGCTTACCTTGCCGAGTACGGCATCGCCAGCGTCAGTCCGGAGGACATCCTCCGCCCAACAGGCGATATCGTCTGCTCCATCTACGCCGGCGTCGTCTCGTTCCTCAATCCTCTCGGGTGAGTGAATCTTCTGAGCGCGAGAATGTAGAAGTGGTCACCCTACACATTCTACCACCAGTCAGCAACGTATGTGCGTTTTGGCCCTGGGATCTGCGGGGGCGACGACGATGAGCACATTGATTTCGACGCCCTGGATGTCGTGGAGAGTCCAGAGTACCACTCGGAATCTATCCGCATCATTAACTTTTACCGGAAGATCAGAAACATTCTTGCCTCCATAAAGATCGACCTTGAGCTCAGGGACCTCCTGCGGCCTAACCCTGGTCGGACTGCGGAGATCCTTTCCACTGTGCTCAATTTTTTTTATGTACAGGTGCGTTTTCCTTTGGCCACACTTGCCTATTTCTTCTAGTTCGACGGAATTGGC
Source organism: Cryptocoryne crispatula var. balansae (assembly GCA_036172225.1). Taxonomy (NCBI): domain Eukaryota; kingdom Viridiplantae; phylum Streptophyta; class Magnoliopsida; order Alismatales; family Araceae; genus Cryptocoryne; species Cryptocoryne crispatula. Next base: position 6,849,970 of record CM069929.1, on the reverse strand, counting down.
CACGATTAAATTTTTTTTGTCTGTTCGACTAAATGTGCAGGGATGAGAAATTGGCAAATTTACAGCCGTTGGCGGACCAGTGTGACTACGATCGACAACGTGAACTTGAAGGCAAGATAGCCCAGGTTTCGTCTCACAATTTGTCTAACCAGCGTCTGTTATAGCTTTGCCAAAGCGTTTGTGTAATGCCCCCGAGGATGTTAGGATCCGTGATTGCTAATGCCGTTGGGATGCAGCTGAAGAGGGAGTTTGCGGAACATGAGATGGCATGTGAAAGGGAGAAGCCCGCCGTTCAAGAACTTGAGTCCGAAGTCAGAATGTTGAAGCAAGCCATACAGGAACGTAACAAAGAGCAAGTGGGGTTGAAGAGCCACTATAAACGTGTAAAGGAGAAGATTGATGCTACAAATGACAAGGTTCTATTTTATCACCAATTCTTGGTGCTACTTTCGTGAATGTGGAGACCAATGTATGTTTACGTTCTCAACTTGATTATGTTAAACACGCATTTCTCTCCTCTTTCATTCCGCAACTAATACAGTTCGGATATATCAGGTTTTATAGCACTTAGTGGTTTAAACTTTCACGGCCGAAGGACTGAAGAAAGCCAGTAGTTGAAGTGTTTTACTTTTGTATCACATGTCTAGCTTGCTTGGTCTTGTGTAATGTTTGATTGTACATTTGTACTTAATATTGCACGTAATTAAATATATGGGACTGACCGATTTTGTAGCTTAATACAGTCAGCATGATAAATGCTTGTTTTACTTTTACTCATGCAGATATCTCAAGCCGAGTTTGAATTACTTGGAAATGCTCAAGAAAATTCCAAGTTATTGGCAAAAATTGTTCAATCTCCAGACAAGTTACAGGTTGTCTTTGCCATTTTACTACTGTTAAAACATTGAAGGTGCCAATACAAAAGCTGTCTTATTATCTTCTTCCTCGATGCAGCTAGATACATGAACAGGCATTTCCTATCGAATTAATCACAAAATCACATTGTTTTTTTAGTGTGACGTGGTTTTTTATACTGTGGTTTTTAATGTGGACACAGCTTGAAGGATCAGCTTATTCTAACCTGGCTTATCCTAGCCGACTACAGTGGATTCTAGTGATGTCAGGCCTGGAATGTCTGATCCCAGACTCAACTAATTCTTCAATCACGTGGATAAATAACTCCACTGAGTGTGTTGACCGGAGTAAATTTGGAGGTTATTTAAATAATTTCAGCCGGAGTTAATGTGAGCCGTTGGATCGGAAGCATCTCGATGAAAATTAGGTCGGATCCGGTTTGAAATTTCCCAGCCGCTAATCTCTCTCATCCTGCCAGCATGCCAGCACTCTTCCCCGGTTTTCTTCTATAATTTAGGAGAAGATTTAGGAGAGTTATTATCCTAGCATTGAAAGCATTAAAAAAAGAAAATGAGGAGAGAAAAGAGGGATCACAGCCAGCATTCTCAGCCTGTCAGCTGGGCAGGCCCGCGTGCACAAGAGATCTCCCAGCCCATTCCTCTTCTTTATCTTTTACAATCAAGGAGATATTATTGTGGGATATCATCTCATTGATATAGCATTTAAAGACAAAAATAAAAAAGAGGAGGTAATAGGGGATCGTGATTAACAGAACCTGCCAAAAGGCAGGCCCGCACGATCAGACCCCAGGAGAAACTCTCCCTCTTGGTAGAAAATTAGGGCCGGGAATTTCTTCCCCCACCCCACACAGTTATCCCCCGGATGGGCTAACCCGATCGGTGAGATCCCCCTCTCCTGGGAGAGGGCTGAAGCAAGAAAAGGAGGAAAACTTTCCTCTCGCGAGAAGCCTCCAGCACACAGCTCCCTCCCGACACGGCTCCTTCCCTCTCTCCAACAGCTCCTGCTCTGCCCCCTTCCCCATCAGCAGTACCTGCAGGAGAGCAACAACGGCAGCTGCAAGCAACCTTGTCTCCTGCGCACCCAAGGAGGAAAGAAGAAGAAGAAGAGGGAGGCCAATCCTTCTAACAGAACCTACAGCAGCCTTCATCCAATAGCTATAACATCCTCTCCAGCAGGATTTGTGCAAGGAGGAAGAAGAAGAAGAAGAAGAAGAAGAAGAAGAAGAAGAAGAAGAGGAGGAGGAGGAGGAGGAGGAGAAAGGTAAGAAAGGGAGTCTCACCATGCAGCCTTGAATTTTCTAGTCCCTCTCTTCCTCTTTTTCCCATCTTATGTCATGGCCGAACTTCTCTTTTTTTGGCCTATATCCCAAGTGTTTTTACAACTTTAGCCGAAATCTCCTGGTGCAACAAAAATCAGAAGCAGGGAGGGTGCGCAATACACCTTTCCCCCCTTCTGTGGCCCCCTCCTTGAAGCCTGCACATGCCCCTGTTCGGTTTTCCCTTGACCAGACTTTAAACTTTCCATTCTGCCTCCCTTGTGCGCCCCCATTGCTGGCCTTCAAGACAGCCCCAAAGGTCCTATGTGCGCCTTTTGTTCAGGACCTTTAAACAGGTCCGAAATCGGGTCACAAACACCTCCCACAGAAACCCCTAAATGACTCCCTTTAACCCCCGTCCGGTCCCCATGTTGTGCCCTTTGCACTGTCCCTTAAGACCCCATCTATCCGCCTTCAGTTGGACTCCTAAACAGGTCCGAAATTAGGCTTTTTTGTCTCTTTAAACGATCCTTGTTCAGATCCCCAATCAGGTCCCTAAAAATTCCCTGTGCGACCCCTGTTCAGGCCCCCATTCAGGTCCCTTAAAAGCTCCCTTGTTGACCTCCTTAAACAGGTCAAAATCAGACCATCACTTCTGCCCCTGTGCGCACCCCTCCAAATCAGATCATTAGCATCATCACACAGCTCCTAAAACAGTTCCTGAATGGCCCAATTCAGGCCCTAAGCCTGTTTCCTGTGCAGCCCATGAAACTAGCTCCCAAACCTGCTCAATTCAGCCCATTTTAGACTGCTGTCAACCCCTTAAACACCCCAAAACAGGTGCTGGTTCGGTCCCAAAACTGGTGCTGGACCGATGTCAAAACAGGTGTCCAATCGGCATTCAAATAGAAGTTGGTTTGGTCAAGGCAAAGCGGGTCAGAAATCAGATTTTTACAAGGAAATCAGAAAATCCAGATTGCTGTCTCCATGCGCTGGTGGGTGGAAATGATGTCCTGGGTTCTCTCAGTATCTATACGATGGGCTGATTGTCTACCTGGGCAGCTTTCCCACCTCACCATCCAAAATTCCAGGAATCCCCAAAGTCGATTTGCTGCAGAAAAATCAGAAATGGTGAAGCGGGCTAAACATGGGCCACCCAGGCCCACACGGTGCAAATCAGGCCGCCAGGGTCCAATAAGCTGATAATGGGCCAATTGGGCCATGAAGATATGGACCTGGCCTTATTGAGTCATGAGACTTGAAGCTGGTCTTATTGGGCTTTGAACCAAAAAAATAAACTTAAATAAAAATATGAAACGTGAAATATAAAATTAAATAAAAGGTGAGCTCAAAAATTTAGTGCCCTATTAGACAGTTACTTTGGTATGCCCCGTTGTGTCGATATGGACGTGCGGACATGCTCCCGTTGTAGACGGATCCTTCTCACGATGCGACGAGTCAAGTAGTTGTTTCACTAGACAGGTAAATCTCCATTTTGATCGAAATAAGACGGCATGCTATTGAAATTTCCTCAATATTATGTAAATTTACATAGTGGAAAGGAATGCTGACATATTGTCCAATCTTCATCAAATGTACACCGACATGTCAAATAAAATGAAATTCAAGTGTCGATGTAGGCTATTGCAACCAGACATCGATGCTAGCCTGACGGATCATATGAGATGTGAACCGGACATAAATGAATGAATTAAGTAAATCCGAAACATATAAAAGAAAAATCATATTTCTAACAATCTGGAAATTCCAATTGAACTCTCCTAATTTAATCGAAATCAACTTCTTGACCAAATGAAAATTAAATAATTCAATGCAAATTGACTAAACCACTTTAAAACCACCTTAAAACACTAAAAACCCGTCATAAAACAAAAAATTTAAAAAAATCAGATCATTAACAATCTAGAATTTAAAATTAATCAAATTAAATCAAAATTCAAAACATTTAAAATATGCTGAACATACTCAAATCGATATCAAAACATCAACCGGCATAAAAAATAACAAATACCTTAATTCTTGTGTCAATCAAACTAAGCAAATCAGATTTCTTAAAAGATCAGAATCCATCGGATTCCAAATTTAAACAAAAAAAGATTTACTTCAACCAATTGAAATAAAAAAAGAAATCAAAATGAAACCAAACCAAATAAAAATTAACAATTTAAAATCAACATAAAACATAAACTCAAATTTAAAAATTCGTAATTCAAACCAAACAAAATCAACTTCAAAACTATTAACAAAAATCAACTCCTAACAAATTTAAAACAAGTTGTTCGCATGTCATCTGTCCGAAAGATTGGAGCCTTTTTGTGTTCCCTTTTGTTATTTTTTCTTCCACTTGAAAAAATGAGATACTCTGATTAAAATTTGTTCGATCCACTCAGACCAATAAATTCAGAATATTTAAAACTATAAGATTGAATTTTTAGATTTTTTAAAAGAGAAAATTTTATCGTTGGACGGTCGAGAATGCTCCAATTTAATAATTTAAAATTTATCGAAATCGAGATATCCAAAAATTTGATCATAAGTATTTCGACGTTCTAATTTTATTATACCGAATGGATCGTTCAAATTAAAACTTGATAAATTATAATTTAAGATTTTAGATAAATTAAATGTGTCCTGGACAAAAAAAATGTAAGATTTTAAAGTCGGGAGTGTAACCTCGGTCGCCGAAGAATGCCAGCTGATCTGAGTGAGAGGGAGAGAGAGAGGGAGAGGGAGAGGGAGAGAGAGAGATGCACACGGGGACACCGGAAGGGACCATAAATACACTTGCGGAGGCGGCGGTGTCCCTGGCAGTTACGAGTGCGAGAGCAGCATGGCTGGATTCTTCGACCAACCCCTAGGTTTCCGCTTTGCTCCCACACCCAGACAGATCTTCCTCTGTTACCTCCCCGAGAAACTCTCCGGCCGCTTCCCTCACGACGCCGCCATCCCCACCCTCGACCTCTTCTCACCTCTCGCTCCCCCGCCCTGGTTACTCCACCCCGCCGCCGCCTGCACCGCCACGTCTTCTTCCTCGTCTTCCGGCTGCTGTGCCACCCCCACAGGCCTCACCGACTGGTTCCACTGCTTCGCCGTCGTCACCCCGCGCGGCTCCGGCTTCTGCCGTGACACCGGAGTCGGCCGTTGGCTGGCCAACGGCCGAGACAAGAAGATCGAGCACGGCGGCCGGATCTTGGGCCACGTGACGGCCCTCTCCTTCAGGGTTCCCGACGGCGGCAGCCCTAAAGGGCGCAATACCGGCTGGGTCCTCAACGAGTTCAGACTCCACCGAGAGAAGGCTGCCCCCAAAGCGGAGACGTTGGTCTTCTGCCGGCTCCGCTGCAGCAGGCCCCCCGTCTGGAAGGAGGCGATGGCTACGGTGATGGGCCGTGTCGAAGAACAAGAAGAACATCCACATCGTCCGTGCAAGAGACAGAGAACCGATCCCAATGTCATCTCTGGAGCTGCAGCAGCCACGATGATTCCTGGAGCGCCGCTTCCATTCGCCGGCGGAGAAGAATACGGCGGCTATGACGCGTTGCAGTTGTCCTTGTTGGAGGGAATGCTCGAGACAACAACTACCTTGACCGCGCCCGATAGCTCCATGGGCCCAGAAGGAGGAGGAGGATCTTCTTGCACGGCGACGGAAGTTGCAGTACTCCCCTGCGCACCGGCGGTGTCGAACGAGAAAGATATCCGGGACTGGGAGGACATCAATGTGGAGGACCTGGACTGCTATGTGGGCGAATGCTGCCGTCTTGACGGAGAATACGGCGGCATGCAGTTGCCCTTGCTGGAGGAAACACCGGAGGCAACGAGTACCGTGACCGCACCCGATAGCTCCATGGGCCCGGAAGAAGGAGGAGGATCTTCTTGCTCGGCGACGGAAGCTGCAGGACTCCCCTGCCCCTGCCCGGCGGCGGTGTCCAACGAGGATGATATCTGGGAGTACTGCTTGGTGGGCGAAGGCTGCCGTCTTGGAGGAGAAGAAGAAGAACAATACCCTTACGGCTGCCCGACGGAATCAGCTGCCCTGCCCTGCGCCTCCGATGATCCTCCTCGAGAAGAAGAAGAAGAAGAAGATGTGTGGCGGCTTATTGGGGAGCTGGAGGCCTTCCTCGACGATGGCTCCCCTTCCCCCGTCAGTTCTTTGATTCCTTCACTGTAAAGACTTGAGTTCTGCGAATGTATGAACGTCCTTTCGTTCAGTCTGTTCATTGCAGATTCGGCTCTTTTTTTATTTCGCATGTTCACGTCGGCTGAAAATTTCAGATGATGTTCGGAATTTTTTTGCCTCATCTACGGATTCTTTTAAAGAGTAATTGATGACATCAAATAATTTCAGATCATCGATCATCAAAGCGAACATTAAATAATTTCAGACCTTCAATCATCAACCCAACATTAAATAAGTACAATATATTGCATGTCTGCCTACCTGAACCGTTGAACAAGACAAACGAATAACGTGATATAACGCCGGTGTCGCGTTATGCCTGTCAACATTCTCTTATTAAGGCAACTTGCACGAAATTTCTGGTAACTTACGTAACAGAAGAAAAAAGAAGAAAAAACTGAATGACAATAAAAAATCAATCTCACTGTTTAAAAGAAAAAATATATTAAACACTTGGCCTTTCGGAACATAAGAATTGTCTAAAAAAATGAAATGTGTAAAAAGCGATTATGATCTTGCAAATCACGAGAACAATAACATATGATACTTTCAGTACGGATCTACAAAGGTAACATGACTTTAGAAACAACAAAAACCCCCAATCTATTTTGAAATAAATACAAAGTTCAAGATAGAAAACAACAGTATTAACGACATTAACCTGGATCAGAATCCTGATAAATTAAGTCATTCTGATAAATATGAAGTACTTTACAAGATGATTTAGATAAGTAAAATGACAACACAATGACGATGATTGGATTCTGCGACCGGTAGTTTCTGTCCAGGTAGACCGGTTTAAGTTCTTCTCAATCCGTGATTAATGGATAAGTTAACCTTAACATAATGTGTTATTCTCAATCATGCGGACAACATATGTACCTTTTGGACCGTGAAAAATGGAGATTATTAATGGTTTCAAGGCAGTTATTCAGGGCCGATTTGGTACCATAAAATTTTGGAAATACGCCAAATTATCCTCACACCAAACATCACCTCGGCGAATGTATTTATCAGAAGAATGAACACATAATTCAAAAGAACCGTTGATGAAAAGTTGAAACCAAACGGGGATGTTTGGGCCTATCGGCAAACCATCGTCATCGCTTCAAGTGTGCCATCTTCAAAAGCGTAATGCCAAACAAAAACTCAGTACATACAGCTTTTGCACACCTGTAACAACCGCACGAGAAGCTATCCTCGTCCTGATCAAGATCTCCCCAATCCTAGATTGTAGAATAAAAGTGGATGAGCAAATCCAAACAAACTGGCTTGTTCTTCTCCATATTTTTCTGATCAATCCAATTTGAGCATATGGAAGATCATGTCTTCAACCAAAAAAAATAAAATATTTACATTCATGACCAATATGTGTTTTTGATGGACTTGCTCATCCTACGAATGGTATTTGGGAATCAAACTTAAGATACATAGTTTCCGGGGATCAATCGACTGCCTTACAGTTTTCTAGACATCAAAATTAAACAGTTTAATCTTTGTATCTTTTTCATGATTCAATTATACACTTTTAATTAATTTAGTAGTCGAAATAAATTGCTCATTCAAAAGTTATGTTGTTTCGAGTCAATATGATATCGTTAACGGAAGAAGAAAAAAAAGATGAAGGCTTTACGTGAAATTTGAATAAAAAAATAGAAGGCTTTGACAATTTAGGTTGAATCAAGAAGATCATATTACGTAAATTAAAAGTAAAAATTTAAAAGGCCAATGTTGTAAATAAAATATTTTTGTAATAAATCATGTCGAATAAAAGATTTGATAAATTTTATATTACTTAAAAAATTAAAAAATAAAATTTATTAAAAGATGAATTACACATTTTTTTACCCTTTGTAAATATGTAATTTTTTTAAAAGTATGTCTTACAAGTAATATTTTATTACATATAATTTTTTATTATCTGTCTTTAAGTTATTTTAACTGAAAAGAAAAGTATTTCAAAACTCATGTAATTTTATTATATAAAATAAAAAATTGTATATATTTTGTGAAATGATGTACAACTAAAATATTTTTATGAAAGTGAAATCAACTTTCTTATAGTATTTTTAAATTAACCGATTCAACGTGTTTTTTTATTTCTTTTATAGTTACTGCGTGAAAGAAAATTATCTCCGACTAACCAAACAAGAGATTTGCACGTTCTTATTCATGAAAAGTTAATTCCTAGTAAAATATTTTCAATATTTTTTATACAACCAAACATACCCATGCGGCAGTTTTCGAGAAAATGCCGATCGAGTGTCGCTCGTTCGGCACAACCCCTACTCCTGACCGGGGAGTAGGGACGGGGTTCAAATACCGGCTGAAGTCGGGTCTCCCCCGCGGGGGTGGATCCTATGGGGATCGAGTAGAGCTCGATCCCTTGTCACGTGCTGCGCTCCGTGAGTCTCCCGCCGTTGCGCCATGTGTAAAATTTTTTTTTCGAGAAAATGATATTAGTCAACTCATTTGGTTGTATGGAAAAAAGTGGATCAGGAAAAATAAAATACCCCTCATTTTAGAGCAATCCGGATTTTGTCATCTGTTGAAACACGACGGACTCCATTTTTCTGCAGTATGACTTTTTTAAAATATATGTTATTAAATAAAATTTTATTATAAACAAATGAGTTAATTATATAAATATTGATATAATTGTTTATCGCCGTAATTTGAAGTGTTTGATAAATTATTTTAGAAAAGTAAACAAGACAGTCAAATGACGAGCTATGATTTTCGGTTTACATGTAAATAGCATTCCGTGATTTTTTTTTTGTTTTGGCTTTACGAGAAATCAAACGGACCTAAACTCCATTTTTTCCCAAAAACCTGACAACCCATAATAAACATTATTATAAGAAGATATCTTGAATGATGTGTAAACATAATTTATCGCACATAATATTATCAAGAATCAAGAAAATAAATAATTTATATGCTAAATAATCATACCTTACATGCGAAACTTTCGTCCAGCGGATTTTTTTTTGAAATAGCATTATTTTTTTATTTTTATTGGTGAAATAGGACTGTAAAGTTTAAAATTAGGGAAATAGCACAGTTTAGGTGAAGTCTAAGTCATCAAATACGACTTCCACCCGAAAAAATGAAGTCGACCTTTCTTATTACAACTTTTGTGAAGTAGGATTGAAAATAAGACTTCTACGGGGAATTTAAAAATTGCACTGCGTTAATCCAACTTTAAAATTTTATAATTTTTTTCCGGAGGCACATTTAATTTTACCTAGATTCTTAAATTATAATTTATCGGGTTTTAATTTGAACGATCCGTTCGGTCCAATAAAATTAGAATGCCGAAATATTTAAGATTAGACTTTTGAATATCCCGATTTCAATAAAATTTAAATTATTAAATTGGAACACCCTCGCCCATCCAATCATAAAACTTTCATTTTCAAAAATTTAAAAATTCAACCTTATAATTTTGAATGCTTTGAATTTATTGGTTCAAGTAGATTGGACAAATTTTAATAAGAGTATTCGACGTAAAAAAAATTAAAGCATATAATGCCGTACCGTGCGTAAACGGAGAAAAGAGATTTTCAATTTTTTATTTTTCCACTGTTGCGCACAATACAGCATTAAATGAGTTAAATTTATTTTTTCTTCCACTTGAAAAAATGAGATACTCTGATTAAAATTTGTTCGATCCACTCGGATCAATAAATTCAGAATATTTAAAATTATAAGATTGAATTTTTAATTTTTTCAAAAGAGAAAATTTTATCGTTGGACGGTCGAGGATACTCCGATTTAATAATTTAAAATTTATCGAAATTGAGATATCCAAAAGTTTGATCATAAGTATTTCGACGTTCTAATTTTATTAGACAGAATGGATCGTTCAAATTAAAACTCGATAAATTACAATTTAAGATTTTAGATAAAATTAAATGTGCCCTAGACAAATAAAATTGTAAGATTTTAAAGTCGGGAGTGTAACCTCGGTCGCCGAAGAATACCAGCTGATCTGAGTGAGAGAGAGAGAGATACACACGGGGACACCGGAAGGGACCATATATATATAAAGAGGGCGGATCCCCTCAGGAGGGGTCCTGAGGGGACCCCCTCAGCCCCTCTCACATGAGGGGCTGACGCGATGTGATTTGACCCCCTCAAATCACATCGCGTCAACGTCTTGTCAGCCCCCCATGTGAGGGGGCTGACCGGACCCCTCAGGAGCCCTCCTGAGGGGATCCGGACTCTATATAAATACACTTGCGGAGGCGGCGGTGTCCCTGGCGGTTACGAGTGCGAGAGCAGCATGGCTGGATTCTTCGACCAACCCCTAGGTTTCCGCTTTGCTCCCACACCCAGACAGATCTTCCTCTGTTACCTCCCCGAGAAACTCTCCGGCCGCTTCCCTCACGACGCCGCCATCCCCACCCTCGACCTCTTCTCACCTCTCGCTCCCCCGCCCTGGTTACTCCACCCCGCCGCCGCCTGCACCCCCACTTCGTCTGCTTCCTCGTCTTCCGGCTGCTGTGCCACCCCCACATGCCTCACCGACTGGTTCCACTGCTTCGCCGTCGTCACCCCGCGCGGCTCCGGCTTCTGCCGTGACACCGGAGTCGGCCGTTGGCTGGCCAACGGCCGAGACAAGAAGATCGAGCACGGCGGCCGGATCTTGGGCCACGTGACGGCCCTCTCATTCAGGGTTCCCGACGGCAGCCCTAAAGGGCGCAATACCGGCTGGGTCCTCAACGAGTACAGACTCCACCGAGAGAAGGCTGCCCCCAAAGCGGAGACGTTGGTCTTCTGCCGGCTCCGCTGCAGCAGGCCCCCCGTCTGGAAGGAGGCGATGGCTACGATGATGGGCCGTGTCGAAGAACAAGAAGAACATCCACATCGTCCGTGCAAGAGACAGAGAACCGATCCCAATGTCATCTCTGGAGCTGCAGCCACGATGATTCCTGGAGCGCCGCTTCCATTCGCCGGCGGAGAAGAATACGGCGGCTATGGCGCGTTGCAGTTGTCCTTGTTGGAGGGAATGCTCGAGACAACAACTACCTTGACCGCGCCCGATAGCTCCAGGGGCCCAGAAGGAGGAGGAGGATCTTCTTGTACGGCGACGGGAGCTGCAGTACTCCCCTGCGCACCGGCGGTGTCGAACGAGAAAGATATCCGGGACTGGGAGGACATCAATGTGGAGGACCTGGACTGCTATGTGGGCGAATGCTGCCGTCTTGACGGAGAATACGGCGGCATGCAGTTGCCCTTGCTGGAGGAAACACCGGAGGCAACGAGTACCGTGACCGCACCCGATAGCTCCATGGGCCCGGAAGAAGGAGGAGGATCTTCTTGCTCGGCGACGGAAGCTGCAGGACTCCCCTGCCCCTGCCCGGCGGCGGTGTCCAACGAGGATGATATCTGGGAGTACTGCTTGGTGGGCGAAGGCTGCCGTCTTGGAGGAGAAGAAGAAGAACAATACCCTTACGGCTGCCCGACGGAATCAGCTGCCCTGCCCTGCGCCTCCGATGATCCTCCTCGAGAAGAAGAAGAAGAAGAAGATGTGTGGCGGCTTATTGAGGAGCTGGAGAGGCCCTATGGCTCCCCTTCCCCTGGATTGCAATCGCAGTCCCCTCTGTCTCCCGTCAGTTCTTTGATTTGTTCACTGTAAAGACTTGAGTTCTATGAATGTATGAACGTCCTTTCGTTCAGTCTGTTCATTGCAGATTCTTCTGAACTTTGTTGAAAATTTCAGATGATCTTCAAAATTTTTGTGCGCGGTCTTCGGAATTTTTTCAAGTACACCACCGTCTGTACATCTTTCACTACTCTCCATTGGAACAAGACGACAGAATAACGTCGACGATGCCCATGTTGTTTTCGCATGTGTACTGTGCTTAATCACAAGACGATTTAGATGAGCAGAATGACAACACGATGACGATGATGGTTGTGCTCCGCGACTGGTGGTCTCGATCCGGAGTATCAAACTGTGAATTTTGTAAAACGTATTTAGAAGTATATAATATTTTATAATATTACATTCAGTCAATATTTTCGATTTTCAACTGACCTACTTCAACTCGCGGAGTGGATCACCCGTTCGGTTATAGAGAGCATCTTGATCCCCCCCTAACTTATATATTGATAGTCAGGGTAAAATGACGTTGTAGAGTATCTTGATCCCTTATAACAATGGGATAATTAATGCAAGATAGCTTGTAATGACTAGTGGAAATTATAGAAACTTAGATTCCCAAGGCCATTCTTAAGATAAAACAAGTCCATCATAATCACATTCCTGGTAACTGTAAATATGATTTGACAAGGGATTTTTAAATCTTCAAATTTAGACTCAGACATTTCGTAAAAAGACTTTGACTTCTTATAAGAGTTGTTTGACAGTTTTGATAATTTTATATATTTGAAGTGATTTTCTTTCTTGGATAAAAAGAGGTTCTCACGTCTTTTCTTTTATCTTGTGGTCTCTATTTTGTTTGACCATATATGATAGTTACTCTTTTCCGTTGTTGCATCCCTTTAATACAACTTTTTTATCATTCAATTGTACCAGAAAATTTATGTACAACCAAATACCTCGTGAGGTTGTCTTTGGTAGAGATTGATATAATATATTTTACTGATTTCATTATAATATATAGCATATTTTTTCTTAGACACTCTACTGAGTTTACGTAAATGGCTGAATCTCGTCTGGCAAGTTAACAGGATTGGAAATATAAATTTCTGTTATACGATTATTTAATCGTCTCTGACAAATTAATGTAACTAAAATGTGAAACATAATAGTAAAAGTGTTTTTTACTTTGAAATCTTATTCATTGAACCAACTCTAGTGTTGAAGTGGCTATAAGAGGAAATTTTAACTTAGACAATAAGGGTGTTTATGATTAGGTTGAGTATATTTTCACAAACCAAACAATCTGTCAAACTAAATTAAATCAAACAAAATGTGAGTGTGTACGGTCGGTTCAATTCATATTTTAGTATAGTATAGTGTATCTGTCAACATACAATTTCATCCGATTCATTTTAAACGACATTATGTTAGATTTTAGTATATATTTATCAATATCATTACTTTGTACTTTTAAAAATTAAATTTATTTATATCATTATTGTTAAAATATATCAACAAAAATAAATATTCAGTCTAACTTGAATTATTCATTTTATCTATTTGATTTGTTTGGAAGGACTTTACAAACCAATCAAACTTAAGAAAATAAATCTGCACTCCATTACAACTGTGATTTGATTTTTCTATTTATTTTTTTGTTGGGTTGACTCGAATATCGAACACCCTAATATTGGCATGAACAGATCGTCTCAGTCTCTGAGTGGAGGAACTTATCTTAGTCCTTAATCAGAAACGGCTACGTATTCTCACCACTTAAGTGGCCGTTCAAAAATCGATTTAGCGAACCACTTCTGAAAATGGTTGAATCGCTATTGATATTTTATTAACTCGTTTTCGACGGGTGGTAAGTTATAAGACGTCAGTAGCAGTTTAATCATTTTCGGTAGTGGATTCATGACTGAACCGCTATCGGAAAAGATTGAATCACTATCGACGTCTTACTGTCTGGTTACCGATGGGTAGTGATTGTTGGTAGCAGTTCAACTATTTTTAATAATAGTTCACCAAATTTTTAATTATCACTTAAGCGTTACAAATATGTGACGATTTCTGATCAGAGAATGAGAAAAGTCTTTCACCCACGGACGTGATCCGCTCTCCATACCGAAGGGAAAGTATTTTCATGTGTGGACAGCGACAGCGAGTAGTGGGGCGGCGCTCGTGAGGCGGGAAGAAAACGAGTCCGAGTTTGGGTTCCCGCCGTTCTGCGACCAACAGAGAGCGAGGGAAGGGAACGGCGGAGTCCCCGCGACGGCGGCCATGTCGAACTATTCTTCTCCCGGCTTCAAGCCGCAGGAGATATCTGCTTACCTTGCCGAGTACGGCATCGCCAGCGTCAGTCCGGAGGACATCCTCCGCCCAACAGGCGATATCGTCTGCTCCATCTACGCCGGCGTCGTCTCGTTCCTCGATCCTCTCGGGTGAGTGAATCTTCTGAGCGCGAGAATGTAGAAGTGGTCACCCTACACATTCTACCACCAGTCAGCAACGTATGTGCGTTTTGGCCCTGGTATCTGCAGGGGCGACGACGATGAGCACATTGATTTCGACGCCCTGGATGTCGTGGAGAGTCCAGAGTACCACTCGGAATCTATCCGCATCATTAACTTTTACCGGAAGATCAGAAACATTCTTGCCTCCATAAAGATCGACCTTGAGCTCAGGGACCTCCTGCGGCCTAACCCTGGTCGGACCGCGGAGATCCTTTCCACTGTGCTCAATTTTTTTTTATGTACATGTGCGTTTTCCTTTGGCCACACTTGCCTATTTCTTCTAGTTCGACGGAGTTGGCCACGATTAAATTTTTTTTGTCTGTTCGACTAAATGTGCAGGGATGAGAAATTGGCAAATTTACAGCCGTTGGCGGACCAGTGTGACTACGATCGACAACGTGAACTTGAAGGCAAGATACCCAGGTTTCGTCTCACAATTTGTCTAACCAGCGTCTGTTATAGCTTTGCCAAAGCGTTTGTGTAATGCCCCCGAGGATGTTAGGATCCGTGATTGCTAATGCCGTTGGGATGCAGCTGAAGAGGGAGTTTGCGGAACATGAGATGGCATGTGAAAGGGAGAAGCCCGCCGTTCAAGAACTTGAGTCCGAAGTCAGAATGTTGAAGCAAGCCATACAGGAACGTAACAAAGAGCAAGTGGGGTTGAAGAGCCACTATAAACGTGTAAAGGAGAAGATTGATGCTACAAATGACAAGGTTCTATTTTATCACTAAATTTTGGTGCTACTTTCGTGAATGTGGAGACCAATGTATGCTTACGTTCTCAACTTGATTATGTTAAACACGCATTTCTCTCCTCTTTCATTCCGCAACTAATACAGTTCGGATATATCAGGTTTTATAGCACTTAGTGGTTTAAACTTTCACGGCCGAAGGACTGAAGAAAGCCAGTAGTGAAGTGTTTTACTTTTGTATCACATGTCTAGCTTGCTTGGTCTTATGTAATGTTTGATTGTACATTTGTACTTAATATTGCACGTAATTAAATATATGGGACTGACCGATTTTGTAGCTTAATACAGTCAGCATGATAAATGCTTGTTTTACTTTTACTCATGCAGATATCTCAAGCCGAGTTTGAATTACTTGGAAATGCTCAAGAAAATTCCAAGTTATTGGCAAAAATTGTTCAATCTCCGGACAAGTTACAGGTTGTCTTTGCCATTTTACTACTGTTAAAACATTGAAGGTGCCAATACAAAAGCTGTCTTATTATCTTCTTCCTCGATGCAGCTAGATACATGAACGGGCATTTCCTGTCGAATTAATCACAAAATCACATTGTTTTTTTAGTGTGACGTGGTTTTTTATACTGTGGTTTTTAATGTGGACACAGCTTGAAGGATCAGCTTATTCTAACCTGGCTTATCCTAGCCGACTACAGTGGATTCTAGTGATGTCAGGCCTGGAATGTCTGATCCCAGACTCAACTAATTCTTCAATCACGTGGATAAATAACTCCACTGAGTGTGTTGACCATTGTCTTTAGTATAAATCATCGTCGAGTGATAGATCTGTACATTGTTCTGTTACAAGGCTTCTCAACGGACTTGGCCATTTTGATATTGAAGTGGCCCACATCTGGAATGAGTATAGAACCATACATGCGTGCATATTTTTCAAGGTGATATGGTACCAGCTTGTTGCTAAGGCAGTAAGGTGGGTGCTAGGCGACACTTTTTTCATAGTGAAATTGATAGTGTAGTAAACATTGAGTGACAGCGAATATAAAAAGCAATAAATAGATATACCAATGTTGGCTCCAAAAATTTCAAATAAAATGAAATGGTAGAAGATTTGGACACCAAAAGGGAGGATAAAAGGGAAAGTGGTGGTGGGGCCCACCTTAGTGGCCCAATAGGCCAGCCAAACCCAATAAGACTTAATGGGCCTAGTATGTCCAATGATGGCCCAAAGAGATTTAAACAACATCCTTCAGCCCACTCGACTCAAATTTGAGCAAAGTCGAAGTCGGTTTGGAGATTCGACTTGAAATTGGTAAATTAAAGACAAGCAATGCAAATGGGATTTGAAAAGGAGTTTGGAAAGGTTAATGGGCTTAAATAGTCAAGGGAATGAGTTTATTAGATAGCCCCGGTCATATCATTCGCAATGGTGCCCAAAGAATGAAAAATGGACACTGAAATGCAAAATAACCGTTTCCCCCTGGCACATCAGAACAAATCGGGAAAATCTGACCTCAATGTCTGTCTAGGATTGAGCTAGACAATGCTCGAGACGGGTTGGGAATCCGATCAACGGTCGGATATTTTTGAATAAAAATTGAATTTGGACAAAAGTATGTGCCCCATCACCCCTGGGGTAAAATGGTCCAATCAGCTATTGAGCTGGCCCACAGGCCGAACATTTCCATTTCTCAACTCAAGATTTGGTCCCGGGAATATTGATGTAATGAAATTAAAATTTGGCCTAGAGGAGAATTTAATTACATTTATTTGTAATTTTTAGAATTTTCGACGGCAAAGATCACACTGATCGGGAAGATTGGTAAAATCGAAGGTTTGATGCAATTCGGAAGATCCCGGCCACACAAACACGAGATCAACGACTATTGGGACACCTTCTGAAATTTTCTGGGTAAATTTGGAGGTTATTTAAATAATTTCAGCCGGAGTTAATGTGAGCCGTTGGATCGGAAGCATCTCGATGGAAATTAGGTCGGATCCGGTTTGAAATTTCCCAGCCGCTAATCTCTCTCATCCTGCCAGCGTGTCAGCACCCTTCCCCGGTTTTCTTCTATAATTTAGGAGAAGATTTAGGAGAGTTATTATCCTAGCATTGAAAGCATTAAAAAAAGAAGAGGAGGAGAGAAAAGAGGGATCACAGCCAGCATTCTCAGCATGTCAGCAGGGCAGGCCCGCGTGCACAAGAGATCTCCCAGCCCATTCCTCTTCTTTATCTTTTACAATCAAGGAGATATTATTGTGGGATATCATCTCATTGATATAGCATTTAAAGACAAAAATAAAAAAGAGGAGGTAATAGGGGATCGTGATTAACAGAACCTGCCAAAAGGCAGGCCCACACGATCAGACCCCAGGAGAAACTCTCCCTCTTGGTAGAAAATTAGGGCCGGGAATTTCTTCCCCCACCCCACACAGTTATCCCTCGGATGGGCTAACCCGATCGGTGAGATCCCTCTCTCCTGGGAGAGGGCTGAAGCAAGAAAAGGAGGAAAACTTTCCTCTCGCGAGAAGCCTTCAGCACACAGCTCCCTCCCGACACGGCTCCTTCCCTCTCCCCAACAGCTCCTGCTCTGCCCCCTTCCCCATCAGCAGTACCTGCAGGAGAGCAACAACGGCAGCCGCAAGCAACCTTGTCTCCTGCGCACCCAAGGAGGAAAGAAGAAGAAGAAGAGGGAGGCCAATCCTTCTAACAGAACCTACAGCAGCCTTCATCCAATAGCTATAACATCCTCTCCAGCAGGATTTGTGCAAGGAGGAGGACGAAGAAGAAGAAGAAGAAGAAGAAGAAGAAGAAGAGGAGGAGGAGGAGGAGGAGGAGGAGAAAGGTAAGAAAGGGAGTCTCACCATGCAGCCTTGAATTTTCTAGTCCCTCTCTTCCTCTTTTTCCCATCTTATGTCATGGCCGAACTTCTCTTTTTTTGGCCTATATCCCAAGTGTTTTTACAACTTTAGCCGAAATCTCCTGGTGCAACAAAAATCAGAAGCAGGGAGGGTGCGCAATACACCTTTCCCCCCTTCTGTGGCCCCCTCCTTGAAGCCTGCACATGCCCCTATGTTCGGTTTTCCCTTGACCAGACTTTAAACTTTCCATTCTGCCTCCCTTGTGCGCCCCCATTGCTGGCCTTCAAGACAGCCCCAAAGGTCCTATGTGCGCCTTTTGTTCAGGACCTTTAAACAGGTCCGAAATCGGGTCACAAACACCTCCCACAGAAACCCCTAAATGACTCCCTTTAAGCCCCGTCCGGTCCCCATGTTGTGCCCTTTGCACTGTCCCTTAAGACCCCATCTATCCGCCTTCAGTTGGACTCCTAAACAGGTCCGAAATTAGGCTTGTTTGTCTCTTTAAACGATCCCTGTTCAGATCCCCAATCAGGTCCCTAAAAATTCCCTGTGCGACCCCTGTTCAGGCCCTCATTTAGGTCCCTTAAAAGCTCCCTTGTTGACCTCCTTAAACAGGTCAAAATCAGATCATCACTTCTGCCCCTGTGCGCACCCCTCCAAATCAGATCATTAGCATCATCACACAGCTCCTAAAACAGTTCCTGAATGGCCCAATTCAGGCCCTAAGCCTGTTTCCTGTGCAGCCCATGAAACTAGCTCCCAAACCTGCTCAATTCAGCCCATTTTAGACTGCTGTCAACCCCTTAAACACCCCAAAACAGGTGCTGGTTAGGTCCCAAAACTGGTGCTGGACCAATGTCAAAACAGGTGTCCAATCGGCATTCAAATAGAAGTTGGTTTGGTCAAGGCAAAGCGGGTCAGAAATCAGATTTTTACAAGGAAATCAGAAAATCCAGATTGCTGTCTCCATGCGCTGGTGGGTGGAAATGATGTCCTGGGTTCTCTCAGTATCTGTACGATGGGCTGATTGTCTACCTGCGCGGCTTTCCCACCTCACCATCCAAAATTCCAGGAATCCCCAAAGTCGATTTGCTGCAGAAAAATCAGAAATAGTGAAGCGGGCTAAACATGGGCCACCCAGGCCCACACGGTGCAAATCAGGCCGCCAGGGTCCAATAAGCTGATAATGGGCCAATTGGGCCATGAAGATATGGAGCTGGCCTTATTGAGTCATGAGACTTGAAGCTGGTCTTATTGGGCCTTGAACCAAAAAAATAAACTTAAATAAAAATATGAAACGTAAAATATAAAATTAAATAAAAGGTGAGCTCAAAATTCGAGTGCCCTATTAGACAGTTACTTTGGTATGCCCCGTTGTGTCGATATGGACGTGCGGACATGCTCCCATTGTAGACGGATCCTTCTCACGATGCGACGAGTCAAGTAGTTGTTTCACTAGATAGGTAAATCTCCATTTTGATCGAAATAAGACGGCATGCTATTGAAATTTCCTCAATATTATGTAAATTTACATAGTGGAAAGGAATGCTGACATATTGTCCAATCTTCATCAAATGTACACCGACATGTCAAATAAAATGAAATTCAAGTGTCGATGTAGGCTATTGCAACCAGACATCGATTTTAGTCTGACGGATCATATGAGATGTGAACCGGACATAAATGAATGAATTAAGTAAATCCGAAACATATAAAAGAAAAATCATATTTCTAACAATCTGGAAATTCCAATTGAACTCACCTAATTTAATCGAAATCAACTTCTTGACCAAATGAAAATTAAATAATTCAATGCAAATTGACTAAACCACTTTAAAACCACCTTAAAACACTAAAAACCAGTCATAACACAAAAAATTTAAAAAAATCAGATCATTAACAATTTAGAATTTAAAATTAATCAAATTAAATCAAAATTCAAAACATTTAAAACATGCTGAACATACTCAAATCGATATCAAAACATCAACCGGCATAAAAAACAACAAATACCTTAATTCATGTGTCAATCAAACTAAGCAAATCAGATTTCTTAAAAGATCAGAATCCATCGGATTCCAAATTTAAAAAAAAAGATTTACTTCAATCAATTGAAATAAAAAAAGAAATCAAAATAAAACCAAACCAAATAAAAATTAACAATTTAAAATCAACATAAAACATAAACTCAAATTTAAAAATTCGTAATTCAAACCAAACAAAATCAACTTCAAAACTATTAACAAAAATCAACTCCTAACAAATTTAAAACAAGTTGTTTGCATGTCATCGGTCCGAAAGATTGGAGCCCTTTTATGTTCCCTTTTGTTATTTTTTCTTCCACTTGAAAAAATGAGATACTCTGATTAAAATTTGTTCGATCCACTCAGACCAATAAATTCAGAATATTTAAAACTATAAGATTGAATTTTTAGATTTTTTTAAAAGAGAAAATTTTATCGTTGGACGGTCGAGGATGCTTCAATTTAATAATTTAAAATTTATCAAAATCGAGATATCCAAAAGTTTGATCATAAGTATTTCGACGTTCTAATTTTATTATACCGAATGGATCGCTCAAATTAAAACTCGATAAATTATAATTTAAGATTTTAGATAAATTAAATATGTCCTGGACAAAAAAATGTAAGATTTTAAAGTCGGGAGTGTAACCTCGGTCGCCGAAGAATGCCAGCTGATCTGAGTGAGAGGGAGAGAGAGAGGGAGAGGGAGAGGGAGAGAGAGAGATGCACACGGGGACACCGGAAGGGACCATAAATACACTTGCGGAGGCGGCGGTGTCCCTGGCAGTTACGAGTGCGAGAGCAGCATGGCTGGATTCTTCGACCAACCCCTAGGTTTCCGCTTTGCTCCCACACCCAGACAGATCTTCCTCTGTTACCTCCCCGAGAAACTCTCCGGCCGCTTCCCTCACGACGCCGCCATCCCCACCCTCGACCTCTTCTCACCTCTCGCTCCCCCGCCCTGGTTACTCCACCCCGCCGCCGCCTGCGCCGCCACTTCGTCTTCCGGCTGCTGTGCCACCCCCACATGCCTCACCGACTGGTTCCACTGCTTCGCCGTCGTCACCCCGCGCGGCTCCGGCTTCTGCCGTGACACCGGAGTCGGCCGTTGGCTGGCCAACGGCCGAGACAAGAAGATCGAGCACGGCGGCCGGATCTTGGGCCACGTGACGGCCCTCTCCTTCAGGGTTCCCGACGGCGGCAGCCCTAAAGGGCGCAATACCGGCTGGGTCCTCAACGAGTTCAGACTCCACCGAGAGAAGGCTGCCCCCAAAGCGGAGACGTTGGTCTTCTGCCGGCTCCGCTGCAGCAGGCCCCCCGTCTGGAAGGAGGCGATGGCTACGGTGATGGGCCGTGTCGAAGAACAAGAAGAACATCCACATCGTCCGTGCAAGAGACAGAGAACCGATCCCAATATCATCTCTGGAGCTGCAGCCACGATGATTCCTGGAGCGCCGCTTCCATTCGCCGGCGGAGAAGAATATGGCGGCTATGGCGCGTTGCAGTTGTCCTTGTTGGAGGGAATGCTCGAGACAACAACTACCTTGACCGCGCCGGATAGTTCCATTGGCCCAGAAGGAGGAGGAGGATCTTCTTGCACGGCGACGGAAGTTGCAGTACTCCCCTGCCCACCGGCGGTGTCCAACGAGAAAGATATCCGGGACTGGGAGGACATCAATGTGGAGGAGCTGCTGGACTGCTTTGTGGGCGAATGCGGCCGTCTTGACGGAGAATACGACGGCATGCAGTTGCCCTTGTTGGAGGAAACACCGGAGGCAACGAGTACCGTGACCGCACCCGATAGCTCTACGGCGGCAGTCTCCAACGAGGATGATATCTGGGCCTGTTTGGTGGGCGAAGACTGCCGTCTTGGAGGAGAAGAAGAAGAACAATACCCTTACGGCTGCCCGACGGAATCAGCTGCCCTGCTCTGCGCCTCCGATGATCCTCCTCGAGAAGAAGAAGAAGAAGAAGAAGTGTGGCGGCTTATTGAGGAGCTGGAGAGGCCCTATGGCTCCCCTTCCCCTGGATTGCAATCGCAGTCCCCTCTGTCTCCCGTCAGTTCTTTGATTTGTTCACTGTAAAGACTTGAGTTCTATGAATGTATGAACGTCCTTTCGTTCAGTCTGTTCATTGCAGATTCTTCTGAACTTTGTTGAAAATTTCAGATGATCTTCAAAATTTTTGTGCGCGGTCTTCGGAATTTTTTCAAGTACACCACCGTCTGTACATCTTTCACTACTCTCCATTGGAACAAGACGACAGAATAACGTCGACGATGCCCATGTTGTTTTCGCATGTGTACTGTGCTTAATCACAAGACGATTTAGATGAGCAGAATGACAACACGATGACGATGATGGTTGTGCTCCGCGACTGGTGGTCTCGATCCGGAGTATCAAACTGTGAATTTTGTAAAACGTATTTAGAAGTATATAATATTTTATAATATTACATTCAGTCAATATTTTCGATTTTCAACTGACCTACTTCAACTCGCGGAGTGGATCACCCGTTCGGTTATAGAGAGCATCTTGATCCCCCCCTAACTTATATATTGATAGTCAGGGTAAAATGACGTTGTAGAGTATCTTGATCCCTTATAACAATGGGATAATTAATGCAAGAATATAGCTTGTAATGACTAGTGGAAATTATAGAAACTTAGATTCCCAAGGCCATTCTTAAGATAAAACAAGTCCATAATAATCACATTCCTGGTAACTGTAAATATGATTTGACAAGGGATTTTTAAATCTTCAAATTTAGACTCAGACATTTCGTAAAAAGACTTTGACTTCTTATAAGAGTTGTTTGACAGTTTTGATAATTTTATATATTTGAAGTGATTTTCTTTCTTAGATAAAAAGAGGTTCTCACGTGTCTTTTCTTTTATCTTGTGGTCTCTCTTTTGTTTGACCATATATGATAGTTACTCTTTTCCGTTGTTGCATCCCTTTAATACAACTTTTTTATCATTCAATTGTACCAGAAAATTTATGTACAACCAAATACCTCGTGAGGTTGTCTTTGGTAGAGATTGATATAATATATTTTACTGATTTCATTATAATATATAGCATATTTTTTCTTAGACACTCTACTGAGTTTACGTAAATGGCTGAATCTCGTCTGGCAAGTTAACAGGATTGGAAATATAAATTTCTATTATACGATTATTTAATCGTCTCTGACAAATTAATGTAACTAAAATGTGAAACATAATAGTAAAAGTGTTTTTTACTTTGAAATCTTATTCATTGCAACAACTCTAGTGTTGAAGTGGCTATAAGAGGAAATTTTAACTTAGACAATATGGGTGTTTATGATTAGGTTGAGTATATTTTCACAAACCAAACAATCTGTCAAACTAAATTAAATCAAACAAAATGTGAGTGTGTACGGTCGGTTCAATTCATATTTTAGTATAATATAGTGTATCTGTCAACATACAATTTCATCCGATTCGTTTTAAACGACATTATGTTAGATTTTAGTATATATTTATCAATATCACTACTTTGTACTTTTAAAAAATAAATTTATTTATATCATTATTGTTAAAATATATCAACAAAAATAAATATTCAGTCTAATTTGAATTATTCATTTTATCTATTTGATTTGTTTGGAAGGACTTTACAAACCAATCAAACTAAAGAAAATAAATCTGCACTCCATTACAACTGTGATTTGATTTTTCGATTTAATTTTTTTGTTGGGTTGACTCGAATATCGAACACCCTAATATTGGCATGAATAGATCATCTCAGTCTCTGAGTGGAGGAACTTATCTTAGTCCTTAATCAGAAACGGCTACGTATTCTCACCACTTAAGTGGCGGTTCAAAAATCGATTCAGCGAACCACTTCTGAAAATGGTTGAATCGCTATTTATATTTTACTAACTCGTTTCCGACGGGTAGTAAATTATAAGACGTCAGTAGCGGTTTAATCATTTTCGGTAGTGGATTCATGACTGAACCGCTATCGGAAAAGATTGAATCACTATCGACGTCTTACTGTCTCGTTACCGATGGGTAGTGAGTGTTGGCAGCAGTTCAATTATTTTTAATAATGGTTCACCAAAATTTTAATTATCACTTAAGTGATAGAAATATGCGACGATTTCTGATTAGAGAATCTGCTTACCTTACCGGAGCTCCCCCCCCCCCCCGCGCGGACCCCCGCGGCACCCCTCCCCCCGACCGGAGCTCCCCCCCGCGCGGACCCCCGCGGCACCCCTCCCCCCGCCCGGAGCTCCCAGCGCCGCTCAGCCCCCTCCCCCGGAGGCCAGCTCCCCCTCCCGCGGAAGCGCCCCCCCCCCGCCCCCGGCCCCTCCTCCCGGAGCTCCCAGCTCCCCCTCCCGCGGAAGCGCCCCCCGGCGCTCAGCCCCCTCCCCCCGGAGGCCAGCTCCCCCCGAGTACGGCGGCCATGTCGAACTATTCTTCTCCCGGCTTCAAGCCGCAGGAGATATCTGCTTACCTTGCCGAGTACGGCATCGCCAGCGTCAGTCCGGAGGACATCCTCCGCCCTACAGGCGATATCGTCTGCTCCATCTACGCCGGCGTCGTCTCGTTCCTCGATCCTCTCGGGTGAGTGAATCTTCTGAGCGCGAGAATGTAGAAGTGGTCACCCTACACATTCTACCACTAGTCAGCAACGTATGTGCATTTTGGCCCTGGGATCCGCAGGGGCGACGACGATGAGCACATTGATTTCGACGCCCTGGATGTCGTGGAGAGTCCAGAGTACCACTCGGAATCTATCCGCATCATTAACTTTTACCGGAAGATCAGAAACATTCTTGTCTCCATAAAGATCGACCTTGAGCTCAGGGACCTCCTGCGGCCTAACCCTGGTCGGACCGCGGAGATCCTTTCCACTGTGCTCAATTTTTTTATGTACAGGTGCGTTTTCCTTTGGCCACACTTGCCTATTTCTTCTAGTTCGACGGAGTTGGCCACGATTAAATTTTTTTTGTCTGTTCGACTAAATGTGCAGGGATGAGAAATTGGCAAATTTACAGCCGTTGGCGGACCAGTGTGACTACGATCGACAACGTGAACTTGAAAGCAAGATAGCCGAGGTTTCGTATCACAAATTGTCTAACCAGCGTCTGTTATAGCTTTGCCAAAGCGTTTGTGTAATGCCCCCGATGATGTTAGGATCCGTGATTGCTAATGCCGTTGGGATGCAGCTGAAGAGGGAGTTTGCGGAACATGAGATGGCATGTGAAAGGGAGAAGCCCGCCGTTCAAGAACTTGAGTCCGAAGTCAGAATGTTGAAGCAAACCATACAGGAACGTAACAAAGAGCAAGTGGGGTTGAAGAGCCACTATAAACGTGTAAAGGAGAAGATTGATGCTACAAATGACAAGGTTCTATTTTATCACCAATTTTTGGTTCTACTTTCGTGAATGTGGAGACCAATGTATGCTTACGTTCTCAACTTGATTATGTTAAACACGCATTTCTCTCCTCTTTCATTCCGCAACTAATACAGTTCGGATATATCAGGTTTTATAGCACTTAGTGGTTTAAACTTTCACGGCCGAAGGACTGAAGAAAGCCAGTAGTTGAAGTGTTTTACTTTTGTATCACATGTCTAGCTTGCTTGGTCTTGTGTAATGTTTGATTGTACATTTGTACTTAATATTGCACGTAATTAAATATATGGGACTGACTGATTTTGTAGCTTAATACAGTCAGCATGATAAATGCTTGTTTTACTTTTACTCATGCAGATATCTCAAGCCGAGTTTGAATTACTTGGAAATGCTCAAGAAAATTCCAAGTTATTGGCAAAAATTGTTCAATCTCCAGACAAGTTACAGGTTGTTTTTGCCATTTTACTACTGTTTTAACATTGAAGGTGCCAATACAAAAGCTGTCTTATTATCTTTTTCCTCGATGCAGCTAGATACATGAACGGGCATTTCCTGTCGAATTAATCACAAAATCACATTGTTTTTTTAGTGTGACGTGGTTTTTTATACCGTGGTTTTTAATGTGGACACAGCTTGAAGGATCAGCTTATTCTAACCTGGCTTATCCTAGCCGACTACAATGGATTCTAGTGATGTCAGGCCTGGAATGTCTGATCCCAGACTCAACTAATTCTTCAATCACGTGGATAAATAACTCCACTGAGTGTGTTGGCCATTGTCTTTAGTATAAATCATTGTTGAGTGATAGATCTGTACATTGTTCTGTTACAAGGCTTCTCAATGGACTTGGCCATTTTGATATTGAAGTGGCCCACATCTGGAATGAGTATAGAACCATACATGCGTGCATATTTTTCAAGGTGATATGGTACCAGCTTGTTGCTAAGGCAGTAAGGTGGGTGCTAGGCGACACTTTTTTCATAGTGAAATTGATAGTGTAGTAAACATTGAGTGACAGCGAATATAAAAAGCAATAAATAGATATACCAATGTTGGCTCCAAAAATTTCAAATAAAATGAAATGGTAGAAGATTTGGACACCAAAAGGGAGGATAAAAGGGAAAGTGGTGGTGGGGCCCACCTTAGTGGCCCAATAGGTCAGCCAAACCCAATAAGACTTAATGGGCCTAGTATGTCCAATGATGGCCCAAAGAGATTTAAACAACATCCTTCAGCCCACTCGACTCAAATTTGAGCAAAGTCGAAGTCGGTTTGGAGATTCGACTTGAAATTGGTAAATTAAAGACAAGCAATGCAAATGGGATTTGAAAAGGACTTTGGAAAGGTTAATGGGCTTAAATAGTCAAGGGAATGAGTTTATTAGATAGCCCCGGTCATATCCTTCGCAATGGTGCCCAAAGAATGAAAAATGGACACTGAAATGCAAAATGACCGTTTCCCCCTGGCACATCAGAACAAATCGTGAAAATCTGACCTCAATGTCTATCTAGGATTGAGCTAGACAATGCTCGAGACGGATTGGGAATCCGATCAACGGTCGGATATTTTTGAATAAAAATTGAATTTGGACAAAAGTATGTGCCCCACCACCCCTGGGGTAAAATGGTCCAATCAGCTATTGAGCTGGCCCACAGGCCGAACATTTCCATTTCTCAACTCAAGATTTGGTCCCGGGAATATTGATGTAATGAAATTAAAAATTGGCCAAGAGGAGAATTTAATTACATTTATTTGTAATTTTTAGAATTTTCGACGGCAAAGATCACACTGATCGGGAAGATTGGTAAAATCGAAGGTTTGATGTAATTCGGAAGATCCCGGCCACACAAACACAAGATCAACGACTATTGGGACACCTTCTGAAATTTTCCGGGTAAATTTGGAGGTTATTTAAATAATTTCAGCCGGAGTTAATGTGAGCCGTTGGATCGGAAGCATCTCGATGGAAATTAGGTCGAATCCGGTTTGAAATTTCCCAGCCGCTAATCTCTCTCATCCTGCCAGCGTGTCAGCACTCTTCCCCGGTTTTCTTCTATAATTTAGGAGAAGATTTAGGAGAGTTATTATCCTAGCATTGAAAGCATTAAAAAAAGAAGAGGAGGAGAGAAAAGAGGGATCACAGCCAGCATTCTCAGCCTGTCAGCAGGGCAGGCCCGCGTGCACTAGAGATCTCCCAGCCCATTCCTCTTCTTTATCTTTTACAATCAAGGAGATATTATTGTGGGATATCATCTCATTGTTATAGCATTTAAAGACAAAAATAAAAAAGAGGAGGTAATAGGGGATTGTGATTAACAGAACCTGCCAAAAGGCAGGCCCGCACGATCAGACCCCAGGAGAAACTCTCCCTCTTGGTAGAAAATTAGGGCCGGGAATTTCTTCCCCCACCCCACACAGTTATCCCCCGGATGGGCTAACCCGATCGGTGAGATCCCTCTCTCCTGGGAGAGGGCTGAAGCAAGAAAAGGAGGAAAACTTTCCTCTAGCGAGAAGCCTTCAGCACACAGCTCCCTCCCGACATGGCTCCTTCCCTCTCCCCAACAGCTCCTGCTCTGCCCTTTTCCCCATCAGCAGTACCTGCAGGAGAGCAACAACGGCAGCCGCAAGCAACCTTGTCTCCTGCGCACCCAAGGAGGAAAGAAGAAGAAGAAGAGGGAGGCCAATCCTTCTAACAGAACCTACAGCAGCCTTCATCCAATAGCTATAACATCCTCTCCAGCAGGATTTGTGCAAGGAGGAGGACGAAGAAGACGAAGAAGACGAAGAAGAAGAAGAAGAAGAAGAAGAAGAAGAAGAGGAGGAGGAGGAGGAGGAGGAGGAGGAGGAGGAGAAAGGTAAGAAAGGGAGTCTCACCATGCAGCCTTCAATTTTCTAGTCCCTCTCTTCCTCTTTTTCCCATCTTATGTCATGGCCGAACTTCTCTTTTTTTGGCCTATATCGCAAGTGTTTTTACAACTTTAGCCGAAATCTCCTGGTGCAACAAAAATCAGAAGCAGGGAGGGTGCGCAATACACCTTTCCCCCCTTCTGTGGCCCCCTCCTTGAAGGCTGCACATGCCCCTATGTTCGGTTTCTCCTTGACCAGACTTTGAACTTTCCATTCTGCCCCCCTTGTGCGCCCCCATTGCTTGCCTTCAAGACAGCCCCAAAGGTCCTATGTGCACCTTTTGTTCAGGACCTTTAAACAGGTCCGAAATCGGGTCACAAACACCTCCCACAGAAACTTCTAATTGACTCCCTTTAAGCCCCGTCCGGTCCCCATGTTGTGCCCTTTGCACTGTCCCTTAAGACCCCATCTATCCGCCTTCAGTTGGACTCCTAAACAGGTCCGAAATTAGGCTTTTTTGTCTCTTTAAACGATCCCTGTTCAGATCCCCAATCAGGTCCCTAAAAATTCCCTGTGCGACCCCTGTTCAGGCCCCCATTCAGGTCCCTTAAAAGCTTCCTTGTTGACCTCCTTAAACAGGTCAAAATCAGGCCATCACTTTTGCCCCTGTGCGCACCCCTCCAAATCAGATCATTAGCATCATCACACAGCTCCTAAAACAGTTCCTGAATGGCCCAATTCAGGCCCTAAGCCTGTTTCCTGTGCAGCCCATGAAACTAGCTCCCAAACCTGCTCAATTCAGCCCATTTTAGACTGCTGTCAACCCCTTAAACACCCCAAAACAGGTGCTGGTTCGGTCCCAAAACTGGTGCTGGACCGATGTTAAAACAGGTGTCCAATCGGCATTCAAATAGAAGTTGGTTTGGTCAAGGCAAAGTGGGTCAGAAATCAGATTTTTACAAGGAAATCAGAAAATCCAGATTGCTGTCTCCATGCGCTGGTGGGTGGAAATGATGTCCTGGGTTCTCTCAGTATCTGTACGATGGGCTGATTGTCTACCTGGGCGGCTTTCCCTCCTCACCATCCAAAATTCCAGGAATCCCCAAAGTCGATTTGCTGCAGAAAAATCAGAAATGGTGAAGCGGGCTAAACATGGGCCACCCAGGCCCACACGGTGCAAATCAGGCCGCCAGGGTCCAATAAGCTGATAATGGGCCAATTGGGCCATGAAGATATGAAGCTGGCCTTATTGAGTCATGAGACTTGAAGCTGGTCTTATTGGGCCTTGAACCAAAAAAATAAACTTAAATAAAAATCTGAAACGTGAAATATAAAATTAAATAAAAGGTGAGCTCAAAATTTGAGTGCCCTATTAGACAGTTACTTTGGTATGCCCCGTTGTGTCGATCTGGACGTGCGGACATGCTCCCGTTGTAGACGGATCCTTCTCATGATGCGACGAGTCAAGTAGTTGTTTCACTAGACAGGTAAATCTCCATTTTGATCGAAATAAGACGGCATGCTATTGAAATTTTCTCAATATTATGTAAATTTACATAGTGGAAAGGAATGCTGACATATTGTCCAATCTTCATCAAATGTACACCGACATGTCAAATAAAATGAAATTCAAGTGTAGATGTAGGCTATTGCAACCAGACATCGATGCTAGCCTGACAGATCATATGAGATGTGAACCGGACATAAATGAATGAATTAAGTAAATCCGAAACATATAAAAGAAAAATCATATTTTTAACAATCTGGAAATTCCAATTGATCTCACCTAATTTAATCGAAATCAACTTCTTGACCAAATGAAAATTAAATAATTCAATGCAAATTGACTAAACCACTTTAAAACCACATTAAAACACTAAAAACCAGTCATAACACAAAAAATTAAAAAAAATCAGATCATTAACAATTTAGAATTTAAAATTAATCAAATTAAATCAAAATTCAAAACATTTAAAACATGCTGAACATACTCAAATCGATATCAAAACATCAACCGGCATAAAAAACAACAAATACCTTAATTCATATGTCAATCAAACTAAGCAAATCAAATTGCTTAAAAGATCAGAATCCATCTGATTCCAAATTTAAACAAAAAAAGATTTACTTCAACCAATTGAAATAAAAAAAGAAACCAAAATGAAACCAAACCAAATAAAAATTAACAATTTAAAATCAACATAAAACATAAACTTAAATTTAAAAATTCATAATTCAAACCAAACAAAATCAACTTCAAAACTATTAACAAAAATCAACTCCTAACAAATTTAAAACAAGTTGTTCGCATGTCATCGAGTCCGAAAGATTGGAGCCCTTTTGTGTTCCCTTTTGTTATGTGTGCATGTTCTCTCAAATATGATTGCTATGACGGCTAATTAAGAGCATTCAAGTAATTGCTCAATGTAAGTTAACATCGGATATTCACACCATTTGATGGTGAGGGGTCAAAATTAAATTTTCATAGAACCTGAACCACAATTTTATACTTTTAAAATATCATCGGATTATTTAATATTTTTATATGATATCACTTATTTTCTTAATTAGTCTGCCACATGATATTTTTATAAATATTTCTAAAAACGAGGTTCTCACAACCAATATGTGAGAAAACTAATAATATATAAGTGCATATTAAGTATACTAAATAGTATTAATTCCTAATAAATATACTCAATTAAATTGACATTAAAACTTAATTAGTATTAACTATTAGTAAATATCAATTATAACTAATACTTTATGAAAATGTATATATTTGTAATCAAAATTAACTATTATAAGTAACTATTTATACTTGAATACCTGCTTAGAATTACTTAATTAAGTTAGTTTTTATGGTTTTCCATCTCGCCGAGATCTCGCGAGAATCTCGATCTCGCCAAAGGGCCGAGAAACGAGATTGCGATTACTTTGCGCCCTGTTTATGATAGTGTAAACATATTTAATATATTTCACTATCACTTATATTATCTTATAAAAATGTGTTACAAGTTTAATACTATATTAATATTTAAATAAGATTATATACAAGTTTAAATCTTTTAAAAGCACAAAGATCATCTTTTTGCTATTCAGAGTGCTTTGTAATTGTTCATTCACATAGTTGATGTACAAAATGTGTTACATATTTTTATGTAAAGTTATTGATGTACTCTTATCTTTATAAAATATTATGTTATGTTTCGTACATATATATACATTTTGATCCAAGAATCCGAGATTCGATCTCCCGAGATTTTTCTGAGATCTCTTCTCTTTCACCTCCCCGAGACGAAGCCGAGATCTGAGACGGCAATCCTTGTTAGTATTCATAATTATTTAATTTTAACTGTTAGTAAATAGGCAAGATGAGTAAATAGTATTAATACCTGATAAAAATAGTTAATTAAATTCACATTAAAACCTAATTAGTATTAACAGTTAGTAAATATCAATGCAATCACTTAATTAGAATTACTACTTGATGAAAATGTATATATTTGCAATCAGAATTAACTATTTATACTTCAATACTCAATTAGAATTACTTAATTAAGTTAGTATTTATACTTAATTGATTTTAACTGTTAGTAAATAGGAAAGATAAGTGCCCTATTGGCTGTTTGTCTAGAGGCCACCTTGCCTTATGAGGTGAGGATGCCAGCAACCCATCAAAAACAATGGATGCATGTGCTTGTAAACCATGGATGCGCATGCAGATCAAACAAACATGTCTATAACAACCTCGGAGTTAGCTAGCTTTTAGAGGATACATCCAATGAAGAGAAATCACACAAGATTCAACTTGATACAATAACTTCTTGACATGTTACGCTCCCTTCCAGCCTTTGTAACATTTTATCAACTCTTTGTGTTTTAATAGATCATGTTATAGTTTTGAATGATGGGTGGCTAGGTAGTGCCTTGTTTGGACCACTCTATGTCACCTATCTTGCCTAATATCTACTCGATAGATGAGACACAAGAAGGAGGGAATAGGAAGTTAGAACTGTGAAAAAATACTTTAGAGAATAGGGATTTTAAGATAAGTAAAATTAAAACAGAATATATGTATTATAAATTTATTGAAAGTTAAAGAGAAGTAGGTGATTGTGTTAATTTGAATGTGATAATATTATTTAAAAGAACCCAATTCAAGTATCTTGGCTCAATTGTTCAAAAAGATGGAGAATGTGACGAAGATGCTAATTATTAAATTAAAACAAGTTGGATGAAGTGAAAATTGGCTATAGAGGTTCTATGTGATGTAAGATTTCACTGAAGTTGAAAGAAAAATTTTATCGTACAAGACTTACAGTGTAGTATGACAGTGAATGCTTGACAATAAAAGGAAAACATATTTCTAAATTAAGTGTTGCTGAAATGAGAATGTTAAGTGGTCATACTAGATTAGATAGAATCATAAATGAATATATTAGAGAAAATGTATGAATAGCCATTATTGTTGATAAATTGAAAGAAGGGAGATTGAGATGGTTTGGACATATATAATGTTGACTTAAGGAGGCTCCAGTAAAAATAGTAGAAAATATTAAAATAAAAGAAACAAAAAAGGATGTGGTAGATTTAGATTAACTTAGAGGAGGGTAATTCAATATAATTTAGATAATTTAAATATCTTTGACGAGGTAACTCAAAATCGGCATGAGTGGAGAAAGAGAATTCACATGGTTGACGCCAAGTAACTTGGGACTATGGCACGAATTGAGTTGAGTATTGCCTAGGCAAAGAATCATCCTGCCTTACATATGTGCTTTATGGTGTTTAAACACGTATTAAGGGTGTTTTAGAGATCACTGTAGTAGGCAATTTATAATTTTAACTTTTCTTGCAAAATTCTACTTATTCTTTATTTTTTGCAGATTCTTTTTATTTGCAGTCCTGGTTTTGTTTACACTTTGATAAGTGATAACTAGTCCCCCTCATGAAATCTTTTCATGTCTACTTCATTTGTTTGTCAGGAGCAGTCATGGTGATGATAGGCTTTTGAAATCCCCACTTTTTCTTTTCTCATGTAATCTAATAGTTTCTGTAATGTTCTTTAAGTGCTTTTAGATAACCTAAAACCTGGGGATGAATTCATCGTACTAGAAAATAGCTAAATATGAAATACTGAATTACTTTTGTATGTGAAATTCTCTCATGTATAAATAAGTGCACCCTTTATGTTTTATGATACGGAGATTTAGCATAAAAATTAGTTATTTTTTCTGTTATTGATAATATTATGAGTAATATATTCTATTGGGATAGTACTTAAAACTATGATTTCAAGGCTAATTATTTGATACTTTAAATGCCTACTGCGATTTAATTTTGTCCAGATAATCGAAGCATGAGGTGCCCATCAGATAAGGTTTGTATACACACCATTAACATCTATTGTTTTTTGGTTTATATTGATAAAGGCCAAAGGGGTGTCAGAAACAAGGCCAAGCACTATTTAAAGATAAAACACAGATAAGATAATGTTGGAAAGGAGTTACAGTTACCTGCTATCCATGGGTCTAGAGACATCAGTCAACATGTTGAAAATTTATTTAACTGGCTCAAACGGAGGGATTAGAAATCAATTTTAACAAGTTTTTCCATGGTATGTTTTCTGAATGCTTATTGATTGTCTGTACGGGTCGGTGTTTCTAGTTCATGCTATAGTGGGACTCATCAAATATTTTATCTTTATATTTGATTTCCATCTTATTAATATATTTTTTTGATTCCCAATATTTCTTTGTACTGCTTTGTGATTTATACAATGTGTTTCATATACGTTTTTTTCTTGACACCTAATATAGGATGGTTTGATCACCAACAATACTTTGTCTCATCAAAGTTTGTTGTTTTTGTAGTATAACAAGCAAAATTTAACGTAGAATGTCTGTAGTGTAGAATACTAGGTATTCGTGCCTTGCCTTATTGCTTAGACCACGTAGCAGTATTCGACCACTTTGATCATGTTGCTTTGGAAACCTGGGGTCTGTTCTTCACACTGCCTCGATCATGTTGCTTTGAGAACAGCGGGTGGGGGGGGGAGGTTCCATCTTCACATTGGTGCCAGTGATAGTGGATTTCTTTACCGCTTCAGTATGTGATGATGTCTCACACTCCTTTTTGCGATAATGACCAAAGAGTTTCTATGTTCGCCTTTTCTGGTACAACCATGTCCTAGATGCAGCGATGTATTTGAATCCGTCAAGATGCTGTCTTATTTTACTTTGCAAGTTGCAACATAAATTTTTCGTTGCTTATAAGGCAAAACATTATTCAAGAATTGGCAAGGGAATCATCTTGTTAAGAGAGATTTATACACATTTTATCATTACGATACTAATCTTTATTATGTTTGTTTAAAAGAGGGCACTAGAAGAGAAAAAATTAGGTCGCAATGAGGTAAAGAATGCAGAAAAGTTGGCAATGCTCAATGTTCAGACAAAGACGACTATGCATGAGGCCTTTGTGAAGGTAATTGCCTTTTCAATTTTTGGTATATGTACGTAGAAACTTGAAATCTGTACCTTTTGTGTTTTTATAAATTTTAACTGACATAAGGTAAGCTTGGCCTTGGGGACCAAGATTCTAGACAAAGTTGGAGTTTTCTTCTCCTTTTTACTTTTGTGTGTGGTTAATCATTTTCTGGGATGCTAATTAGTCTTGATATGGAGCATTCAAGTTATTTGCTTTATATGGATAGTAATAGCAGCATAACTTTTCAACCTAAAGCACATAGTCAATTGTTGATTTGTATTGTTTAATGGACCCTTTGATCCATAGTTTGTCTAATTTGAAGAATTTCTTCATGTAAAACATTCATTGTTATGTAGTTATTTTATTAATGAATTTCCAGAATTTTTTATAGCCTTGTTACGCTTTTTCTCTTTGTTATTGTAATTTTTTACTTTTTATTTTATATCTTTGATATGACTTTATTATTATATATATTATTTTTTAGCATATCTGAATTGCGGCCTTTAGTTGCTTTTATAGAGCATGCCAATTTATCAACATAATTTTGGTAATCCTCATGAGGAACGTTAATATAAAAAGCATAGGTAGTAATCCGAAATTAATCTGAAGCAAAAATGACTGGTTATCAGCTACCATTGTTTCATGCTAGCTAGATAGTTAAGTTCTTATCCACGAATAAGTTACTTCTTTTCTCGGTGCCTCTTGCAACAGTTCCGCTCCATCTTTTCTTATGGCCTTTTTGGTTACTCTATCAAGATACACTATCATTAGGAGTTTTGATATTGATATTAATAGAGGTGAAGAAATTATGTTTGGTTATCAATATTAATTTTAAAATTTATATTGCAAAAGAGTCCCAATATCAATACATGTTCAGACTTATATTGAAACTGATATAGCCCACTCGAAGCTCCTCCCATGCTATTGCCGTCGGAGCATCCACTCCTCCCATCAGATGCCCTTAAAGCTTCTATCATTCCAAGCTCTTCCTGTCAGAAGCCCTTGAAGCTCCTCTCTGTCGAACCTCAATTGCTAGTAGGCATCCCTTCAATCCTATCCTTTCTGATCTTTAATTGCCTGTGTCCCCAGTGGCAATGAGGTAAATACTCTGCTTTCTATTGATCCTCTGTCGTATGCAGCCACTTAAGGATACATATCAATCGTTTCTAGGGCTTCTAGGGTGGAGGCTCTGCTGGTGGCGGTAGAGAAGGGAAGAGGCCATCATTGGACCGCAGCTTTCCATTGATGGTGTCCGCATGCTCAAGCACTACATATTGGGGTGCTGGCCTGTGCCAGCTGTGAGGCCTTGTAGATTGCATAGGAGGATTGAGGTTTCCAAGGTGGGATTGTAGACTGTTGAAACCAAAAATTTTCAAAAAAAAAAGGAGAAGAAAAAGAGGTGATTTGAATCAACAGCTGGAGCTCCATGGTTAGAGCCCATTACAAAGTTCAATTTATTGATTAAGATGGGATAAGTTTATGGAGCATAAACCTACCTATTTTGGTTTAAAAAAAAGAGAGAGAGATGCAATGTGGAATGTAACCCACAAGTGGCCACGCGACCCACTTTTCATTGGGCTTGATTTTAAATCAGGAAGCCTACGTCAAGCAGTTGGCCCAGGCCCACAAACCCTGTGTACCAGGAGAAGTCCTTTTCAAAAAAAAAAGGAAAAGAAATAAACAAGATACGGAAGGAGCTGTGCTCGCCTAGAATGGGAGTCTTTCCGCGATAGGAGTCCCGGTCGACTACAATTCAACAATCCCAATCCCGGTCGGGACAGTCTAGATGGAAGGGATAAACATAGAAGGGGCAATCGAAGGAAACCCTGGGCATATTATGGTGGTTCGACTCCCAGTCGGACTCAGATTGCCGTTTAGAGCCCTTTCCGGAGTCGTATAGCCCGGAGGCCATATAAAAAGGAGGCATAGCCCGACGTTGAGCAGGTTCGAAGGCTGAGAGAGGGAGAGGGGATCGAAACTTTTAAGAGGAAGAGAGGGAGGTTACCCGGAGAAGGTCTAGCACCCGTTCGCGTCATCGGCACCGTCAGAAACTCCAAATCCTTCCGCAAATCTCCAACCTTCTTGTTGAGCGACGTCGGCAAGGTTCTTACCTCACCTGTTGAAGCCGATTTTCTTCTTTCGGAAGTGCTGCTAGCGATTCGGAAGTTGTCGCCGCCGGGTCCTTCTCTGTATCCTTCGAGCATAGCCTACAGGGTCACCAGAGCTTCTCTCTCGGCTGATCAGGGCCGCCGGAGTGGCTTTCCCTCCCCGGACAGACTGTTGGAAGCAGTTGGGCACCTAGTCGGGGCTGTCGGACAAAGTCGCTGGGCTTTCCGCGGTCGCCGGCGTCTCACTTCCGCCGTGGTCGGGTGCTGCGGCCGTAGGGATGAATAGTGGCGGGGGAAATAATGTCCCCCAACTATAGTCCATGGTGGAAAAGTGGCGGGACCCACCAGAGGCTGTTTTGCTAAAAACAAAGAGGATGGGTCGACCGTGCGAAGCCGGCCAACCTTGCGGAGGAGGATCGCCGGTCCAAGGATGCCCCGACCGGTCCAAACAGTGGACTGAAACTCTTCTTCGGATGTATAGTGCTCGACAAGGCTCTTCCATGAATTTTTTTTAAACAAACCTTCAATTGAAATTAAATAAAAAAATACTCTTTAATCAACAAATCGAGACTAGTTGAGGGGTCGACTAACCATCTTCCCTTACGTCTTGACTTAACTTAAAAGAAATCAAAATACGGACTAGTTGGGGGGTCGACTAACCATCCGCCCTTAAGTTCTTAAGGTAGACATAAAGGTCTATAAAAGACCCCAATGTCTTACCATATTTTTTTTTGCTATATGAGTCCGTGCATGGTAAACAAGCCGCTAAGCCGATTATATGCTAATGAAGTTCAAAAAAAAATAGTGGGGGATACCCACAAGTCTATCAAGACTGGATACATGCCGCCCATGAATTGACAGATTTATCAAAAATTCAAGAGACCGGATTCCTAGTCGAGTTGTAAATCATGTCTCATATTGAGAGAATAAAATAAAAAACTCATGTTCGGTGCACATATTTATGCTACAAGGAAAAGACCGTTACATGAAATCGTTGGAAGGCAAGACAACAAAAAAGCTGACAAAACATAAAACAAAGTCTGAAAAATCTGAAATTGTAAAAATCTGAACTTGTAATAATCTGTAATCCATAAAAATCTGAAATTCAAGTAAACCCGAACCTATAAAAATCTGTAAGAGCCTGAAACATACAAAAATTCGAAATCTAAAAATCTGCAACTTGTATAAATAATAACATCCTCAAACAAATTAAAACTAAACCCAAACCGGATCACATGAATCTGAAACCTGCAAGTATTAAAAACAAATCTAAAAGCCAAATCAAATCCAACCCAATTCAATAACACAACCTTTAACAAATTGAACAATTCAAACCATATAATCTATGTTCCGACCAGAATCGGGAAGGCACGTTGGCAATCTGTGAGGTTTACAGAAATCTGGGCATTTAAAACTTGAACTCAAAATAAAAAATCAGAAAACAATAAATCAACTCATTAAAAAAGGACCCTCAACCTGTTCAAATCAATTTGAATCAAACCATAACAGGGCCCAAGTCTGAAAATCTCTGAATTAAAAAATATGGAAACATGCAGAATCTGGAAAATCTGAACTCTAAATTTTTGAAATCACAACTGCCATCACGAAACTCCCAATCCATATAATACCCAACCTGTTCAATATCAAGATAAAACAAAATGAACTAAGCCCAGTTCATCAGTTAAATAAAATCTGCTCAACTTCAACAAAATCAAATGATAAGTCAATCTGCTAACCGAATCTGTAAGTGAAAACTAAATTTCCAAATCAACTCAAATTTGGCCGCCCATCAAGTTCAAACATGATCAAGTTAAACAACGAGATCTGCAAAGTGAATTAAAGTCATAACCCAAATCAAAATCTCCAAACAGATTCAAATCAGTTAAATAAAAAGTGAAATTCAAATGAACTCAAACAGGTAAAAACTCAAGTTCAAACTCAACCCCAAATCAGTTTACATAAACTTGAAACTTACAAATTCCATAAAAGAAACCCAAAGAATATCAAATTCATGGAATACAAACTCCGCAGATTTAACTGAAATCTAAACCAATAAATCAAAAGAATCAAATTCAACCTAATTAAAATTAAACTCAAATTAAACTCAATTTTAATTAAATTCAATTCAATCCAAATCAATCAAATTCAGCCAAATAAATTTCTGAAATCAAATTGAATTCATTCCAAACAAACTCCAATCAATCAACCAATTCAATCAAACCAAATCAAATCAATTCAATTCAACTTAAATCAAATTCAAATCAAATTGAGTGCTTGCATTCCGTCAATTTCATGGGATTGTTTTCTCCTATGTGTGTATGTGAATGTTTATTGTGGATGCATTGTCTTCTATCTCCAATGAGTTGCTATGACGGATAATCAAGGGTTTTTGAGCATTCTCGGTGTAATTAACGTTGGATCTTCGCACCATCCGACGGGAAGAGGTCAAAATCAATTTTCAAAGAACCTAACAACCTCAAATTATAATTTTATATATATCATGGACCATAGTTAGTACTTAGTACTTTTACGAAATATCACTTATTTTTTTAAGAAGTCAACACTAAGGTCTAAATCAAATCAAATTCAAAAGGAAAATGAATTTCCAAAACAAAATCTTAAAAGAGATTTTTGAGGTTACATCATAGACCTACCTGCAAGATGTTTGCTTTAATGCCCCCTGTTGAAAACATCTTATACGCCATTTGTATTTCATTTTCTTTGTTACCACAAAATCTACTGCTTTCAGCTCCAACACATGCTGCAATGTTTCTTGAAATAATTTATTTTTTTACTGAAATTTATTTGTTTCTAAAGACTTTTCTACCTAATTTTGTATTATGTTGTGTTCTTGAGCCGATTTCTATTATACTATTGGATGAAGATGAGCTATGTTGGTGTCATCGTATTACATAACTTTAAGAAAAGTTGTCTTTACCAATGGTAAAAAATGAAGGACAACTAATGAACTACTTAATTTAAACAAAGTAAAAATACTTGAATCAGTTGTAGCTGTGTAGTTGATTTAATGGAATTTTTATTTTTTTAATTTTATAATCAGAATTTATAAACATATTTTATAATTTTGTAAATATTATTAGTATTTTTATCCTATATTTTTCATATTAGTGTAATATTAGTTTTGACTCTAAAATCAATCAAGCACTTAATATTGATATTTAGAGACTTGATAGTATCACTTTTGATATTGATATTTTATTCTATAGAAATATCAGCATCAAAACTCTACCAAACAGGGCATTAGCTTGGTTTTCAAGCATCCAGCCAAAATTTGAAAGTAAAATTGCTCATCTAGATACTTCTTTGTAGTTACTGTCAACCTCATTAAATTGTACTGTGTGAAACTGGAGACTTGCAGTTTTGGCACATTAATCTATTATACCGTAGTTTACACTGGTATTCTTTAGTGTTAGGTCACACATTAGTATCTTAAATCTATCTTTTTAAAGGGAATTGGACATTACAACAGTCGTAGAAATGCAGAATGAAATTTCAGTGGGTTGTGCACCAAAGGTAAAACAAAGATAAGATGTTGGAAAGGAGTTGCAGTGAATCACCTGGTTATCCAATTAATTTAAACCCCCCTCCCCACCTACCCACCCACCCACACGCACACCCCACCACCACCCCCACAAAAAGAAATCAGAGTTGTTTTTATACGACCTGATCACGCTTTAAAGGAGAAACCTGATTGCAGTGTTTACAGTTTTAAACAGAGATTATAATTGTTCAAGTAGGAAACAGAGGGATATGAGGTGACACTGCAGACCTATTCTGTACACTGGGTTATGTAACCCTGAGCACTGGGCTTATCTTGTAGTCCAGCTCTTTTTAGCTTGTACTAGTCCTCGAGTATTTACCAGCTGTTACTCCTAGTTTTCCATTGCTCTAATGCTTCAAGACGCTGAATGACTGCTGTATGCTGTTGAAACTTTATTTTTTCATTTTGAAAATAAATCAATTTAACATTATTATTTTAAAATAGATGACGAATGATATGACATGATATTGATTTGGTATGTGAAATATAGGTAGAAACGTATAGTTTGAGTTCCAAAATTTTCTTGAGTTTTGGAATAGAGAAATCCCTATCACTTAAAAGATCCAAACCACATTTTAATATTTGAGGTTTTTATGTGGGTATATATATAATTTCTTTTTGACCTCTCCCTGTCGAACCTGGGATATTTTGACGTAACTACATTGAGCCACTATTTGAATATTTTTGACTAACCACCATAGAAACTCATTCAGTGAAGCCATCCATCCACATGAAACATAAAGAAACTAGCGGCACTTTTTTATTTTATTGATTGTTTATTGATTTACCCATTTGTTTTGTGTTTTGTGTTTTATTTGTTTATTGATTTTTTAATCAATTACCTGATAAAAATTTATTTCAAGTTTATTTACCATTGCTTATTATTTTTTATTTCTTATTTGTAGTTTTCTGTTATGAGGTTATTTTCAGATGTGTTTTTTTTGGTTTGTGGGTTTATGAGATTTGTGACCTTTTTTCTGTTTTTTCAGTTTTTATTTAGTTTGATTTCTGTATTTTGTGTTTCAGAATTTTTGTTCGCTTCTTATTCTTTGTGTTTCAATTTTTTGCATTTCTATTTCAATTTGGAACTTTTTCGTTTGCTTGTTTTTTAGTTTTAGTTTTCTGATTTGCTTCATTTTTTTGTTTTCAAATTTGCTTTCAGTGCTTCCATTTTGTCATTCATTTATTTTTTCTTTTGTTATTTCTTGTTTTGTTCACTTGCTTTTTTATATAGATAAATACAAATAAAATAACAAGGTAAATAGTACAAATAGAAAAAGTGCTAACATAAAAATAATAGGCAAAATCATGGAAAAAACTAACATATGACAAAATTATAAATGAGTAGGGGTGCAAACGAACCAATACACTCGACAAGCAACTCGAAGCTCGGCTCGATAAAAACTCGACTCGGCTCATTTATTATGTTAAATGAACAAGCTTGAACAAAAAATAAAGCTCGACTCATTAAACGAGCCGAGCTTGAACAGACTCCTGCTCGGCTCGATAAGCTCGCGAGCAACTCGATTAAATATTATATTATATATTTATTTTTAAAAATTAAATTTTAAGTATTAATATTTATATATTGTCACTTAAATATATTAAATAATTCAAATTTTGAGTTTAAACTTAGATTGAGTTTCATAAATGAGTTAAATCTAAAGTTTCACAAATGACTTTTCATTGATTTTGGGTTTACGAAGGAGTTTGTATATAGCTTAAGTTTGAATATGAATTGAATTTTAGTCTAACTACTACTCGAGTTCGAGCTCGACTCGGCTCAATTAATAAACGAACCAAGCTTGAACAAGGGTTCCACATACTCGCTAAAACTCGAGCTCGAACTTGAACTCGTGTAAAATAAACGAACCGAGCTTGAACACCATACTACTCGGCTCGGCTCGTTTGCACCCCTATAACTGAGTTTATAATTTGATAATAATTAAACTCAATTCAACTCAACTTACGCCTTAATCCCAAATTATTTGGGGTCAGACAATTTAATAATAATTAAACCTGAAGATATATTTAATTGACTTGTTAATAAAACAAATAAATTATAAATGGATAAAGAATAATGAAGGATGATAAAGATAAGAAAGGAAATGTCTAAGTTCTTGTTGAATAAAAAATCAAATCAGATGAAATTCAGAATAAAATTTACAGCTGAGGTAAATCCAATTGAAGACCATTGGAAAAGGTAAATTCTGTGCTGTACATATTCCAATCATGCATTTTAGACATGGATTCAAATGTCACTTTACATTGTACCTTGTTATGGTGGTCAATTGTAGATGGTCAAGCCACCACTCAATTAATTAACGTTGAATCAATTTGAATTCAGTGGGGATAGTTACAACTTTAATTTTATGAATCCAAAGATTCTACATTAATGTAAAATATTTTCAAACATAAACAAAACCCGTAAACTGGGGATTTCATCTTTATTTTCTTTCCAAATAATGTAAAATTTTACATATTTTTAAATTCAAAGTTTGGACATCAGCCCAAACCATTGACATGACTCCCAAACAATGATCGTTGTATCGGAATCGGTACCCGGATTGGATTGGCCGATTTTTGGGAGGAAAATGGATCTGGATTAGGTCTGGATCAATTCTTAAACAACTCAAAAAAATGAAAAAAAATCACAGACTATCTGATCTAGGCCCTTTGGGGCTGTATTGGCCACCGCGGCAGCGGTCTTCCCCACCTTATAGGGTGGGGCAGTGCATTGTGGCGGCTGCGGAGGACTCGATTCAGGTGACGAATTGCCTCAATTGGTCCAGAATCGGCCAATTCCAGCTCCAATTTAGCCCGATTCAACTGATTTCAGTCAATTTCAGCTGGAGATGGGGTTGGTTTGGTTCTCTAGGTGAAATCGGATCGAAACCAACCAATCCGATCTTGGAATCAACCAATCCGAACCTGAACTGGCTGATTTTGCAATCAATGGTCCCAAATCAAGAGCAGCTTGATAATAGATCTTCTTAGTATTTTTTTATTTTTTTTTTATTTTTTTGTACTAACAAAATATATAAATCACCCAGGCACATACGCAGTAGATCATCAAATGATTGAAGATACTGAAAGGAATTCATAAATAGTAATAATACTTGCATGCACACTTACCTGTTTTTATCCTTTAAGTTTTTTATGCTAAATAGGTTGAGTTGTTAACTTTAGAACTGCACATGCCTGAACGTCTGATTTAGCTTCATATTTCTATTTTAGGCTTGTGAAAAAATATCTAAGCACTTGGCTAAGGTGCATGCTCTACAGGAACAGGTATGGCAAATTAAAACTTTTTTGAAGGTAGATGAGCACAAACGCCTTAAGGGTCATTATATGTAACTTCGTGTTATGAATTGTTTTTGGAAAAATTGGAATCTCGCTCAAAATTTTAAATGCTTGAGTGTATTCTAATGCACTTAAGAATGTGATGGCTAAGCTCATCAGCTATTATTTAATTTTTTTTTGCTTGAAAGTTACATGAAAGGGCATACAGTTAGTTGATACTGAATGGTGAATAATGCAAAGAAATATCTAATCAAAGGAGAAAAACCACCAAGAAAAAGTAAAATACATAAGGGAATTATAAATGAAAAACCGAAAGGAGCAGATGCCCTCCCTTGCTACAGAAATAGTTTTACTAAATTTTTGAGCTGTGAAACAGTCATACATCAGCCTGACTCCCAACCACCAGAGAAACAATCTTTCAACTGAAAAATGGCACGTCTGAAAGTGTTCACTAGAATCTAGAAGGAAAGAACAACAGAAATATCTCCTATCACTAGTTGACCAAAAGGTCCATAATATTGTGGGTTACAATTAACTCACATGAACTTCTGGATATTAGGCTGTCTTTGATCACTTCACTTGAGCAACCTCTTGGTACCTAGCAACACGTCCATGTCAAAGGGCTAACGAATTTTGAGAAAATTAAACAGTGCTCAGGTGATTCCAATGGTCAGACAAAGTGATATTGGTTTTCAATTGATTATGCAATATTTCAAAAACTTTTTTTTGGAAGATTGGTGTTGACACCGAAATTTTTGAAAAAAATGAGGCCAATTAAAAAAAAATGGCATGACCGGCCCTCCCCAAACCTGGTCTGTATACAGCTTGTGCAGGCACTGTAAACAGATCAAAACAAGTCATCGCCATCCATACTGCAGAAGGCTTGCGGGCTTGCTCAAAAATGGGCCGGACAATCTTTCAAACAAGCCAAGTACGCAGCCCACAAGCCTGCTCAAAGATGGGCTCGACAGGAAATAAAAAAAAAGATTTTTTTCTGTTTAAACAAGACAGGAGACCGGACCTGCTTAAAAGGAAGGAAATCAGGGGAGAATCGGGGAATCAATCCCGCGGGTATAGCACCCGATCGAGTTCATCTCGGAGCAGAATC
This sequence comes from Cryptocoryne crispatula var. balansae, assembly GCA_036172225.1. Lineage (NCBI taxonomy): Eukaryota > Viridiplantae > Streptophyta > Magnoliopsida > Alismatales > Araceae > Cryptocoryne > Cryptocoryne crispatula. The sequence goes on along the minus strand of CM069929.1, from coordinate 6,805,119 downwards.
CTGCTTTACGGAAGTCTCCCAACGCGGTAGAGAGGATCGAAGAAGAGAAGGGAAGCGAGTCCCGTAGATCTCGGACCTTTCCGAGTCCAGCGCGAGGCCGGAGGCATTGTTCGGTAAGCATCCCTACAGAAGAAGGAGAGCCTGAGGCTTATAAAAGCCATCGGAGCCGTCGCGTACGAGAAGGGAGGGAGACGGAGAGAAATCCAAAGAAGAAGGCCGCAAGAGATAGAGAATGTGAGGTAGAGATTTACCTCTCCCGGGCGCACCGTCGGGACCTCTTCCTTCTTCCCACGAAGCCGGCGAAGCCTCCTCCTCCGCCTGACAAGGTGCCGGAGTCATCTTCCTCCGCTCGTGCTGCCGTTCGCGCCGTTGAGGTCTTCATCTTCTTCCGCCGGCGCCGCCAAGTCTTCATCCACTGCCGCAAGCCGCTGCGGAAGTCGCCAGGGCTCTAAGTCCCTTCCGCCGCCGCCGTCGGAGGCCTCCGCCTCTCCTAGGCGAGCCAACGGAAGCTTCTCCGCCCCCCGTCGCCGTCGCCGTCGCCAAGCCCCTCTCTTCCAGCCGTCGGCCCCGGCTCCCGCCGCAATCCAGCGCCGGACACCGCCGAGGAGAACAGTGCCGGAGGGGGGTGGGGGAAATAATGTCCCCCCACTTATGTCCACGGTGGAAAACATAGTGGGGCCCACCGGTGGGAGATGTTAAAAAAAAAAGGGAAAAGAAAAGGGTGCGCTGGCTGCGTCCGAAGGCCGCGCGCGGGCAGCCCCGGCGGGAGCTGTTGACCGGGCGGGTCAACATGAAGTGGGGCCCACTTTTTGAGAAGGTTTAAAAAAAATGAAGCCTGCTGGACCAGCCAGCAGGCGCGAGGAGGAGGAGGATGTGGGCCGGCCCATGAAGCTTGAAGCCCGCGGACAAGAAAAAAAAATCTCTCCTTTTAAAATACACAATCAAATGAAAATTTAAATAAAAATGCACCTAACTAATTAAACAAACCGATGGCAAGCATTGGCCGGCTAAAAACCCGCCACATGGTCTCGGCATAATTTAAAAGAATCAAAATAAATGGGAAAGCAATAAGCCGGCTTTTTAGCACGCTTCTTGACCCATAATTCAAAAAATCAAAATAAAACAAACAATGAACAGAAATTAAATAAAAATCCACTAAGTTAATTTCACAAACCGAGACAAGCATTGGCCGGCTAAAAACCCGCCACATGGTCTTGGCTAAACTTAAAAGAATTTGTGGGTCGGTTCTAAACCTTCCCCTTAACTTTTTTAAGGTGGACATACAAAGGTCGAAAGACCCCAATGTCTCACCATTTTTCATCAAGCTATGCAAGGCTAGAGCATAATCAATATGCCGTCATGTCGGTCATATGCTAATGAAATCATCAAACCAGTGGGGGATGCCCATAAGTCTATCAAAGACCGGGTACATGCCGCCCATGAAATGACAAGTTCATCAACTCTTGAAGAAGCCATAAAGATGAAGATGAGCTAATTTCCCACAAGTCTATCAAAGACCGGGATGCTCAATCTCAAGACAAGGAAGATGAGTTCCCACAAGCCTATCAAAGGCCGGGACATGTTCAATCTCAAATCAGTGAGAGGAATGCCCACAAGTCTATCAAAGACCGGGTGTTCTTCCATCTCAAACTGATCAAGCAAGTTCCGAGTTCATCAAGAACTCAAAAGGACCGAGTTTATGGACAATTTGTAAATCATGTCTCATATTGAGAGAACAAATGAAAAATTTATGTTCGGTGCATATGTTTATGTTACAAGGAGAAAACAGTCTCCGCCGGAATGAATAAATGCAAGCACATTAAAAACTGAACTTAAATCTGAAATTTTAATAAGAAAACAAGATATTTAAGAAAATATGAAAATCCTTAAATCTTAAGCATAATCCCTCCATGTAAATCAAACAAATTTGGCTCAAAATCAGAACCGGTTAATCAGAGCAGACCCAAAATGAATCTGAAAATTCTGAACCTGTAAAAAATTCTGGAATCTGTCGAACTGTAAAACCACTTGAAGCTGAATTTTTCTGAAATCTGAAATCACCTCTAAAATCCAGAAACTAAAAATCTAAAAAAACATCCGGAGCCTCAAACCTGAAATTTGAAGCAGACCTGAAAATTAAAAATCTGAACGTAAACCCACATAAAAAAAATCTGAAGTCTGAATGTGCCAAACCGAAAATCAGAACTTATACTCAGAACCCATTCCAAAAGAAAGCAGAAATTGAAAATTGCTAATCTGAACTTCACAAGGAAATTGGGTCTGAAAAATCTGAATTTGTGCAGAGTCTAGATCCGAAGTTCGAATTGGTGCAGAAATTGAGGTCTGAATTCAATCCACTTAAAAATCTGAAATTTGAGAATTGAGGTGCAGAATCCACATAAATCTGAAATCTGCAGGACATCCGAAATCTAAATCTGAAAATTTGAAGATTCAACAAAAAAACCTGAACTCCACATTTCTGAAATCTGAAGCATACAACAAAAAAGAAGAGGAAAAAAACTGAAATCTATAAGATCTGGGGTTTTAAAATCTGAAATATGTAGAAGATCCAAAATCTGAACTTCATATTCAACACAAGGGACCTGAAAGTAGAGAAGTCTGAAGAGCTTCAAATCTAGAATCTGCAGAATGTGAAATCTAAGGTCTGCTAAATCCGAAGCCAGATCACTTAAATCTGAAACTTGAAATCTGAAGATAATTCACCGAAATCCCAACCTGCTCAGATTAAACTCAGTGAAAACAAACAAATCTAAACCAGTCAAAATTGAACTCAAATCAAACTCAACTCTAATTCAATCAAATCAAATTTCTCTAAATAATCCAAACTCAAGTAAATCTGAACTGTAAAATCCAAACAAACCCCAAATCAAATCACATAAACCTGAAATTGCATAAAAAAAAAATCCAGAAGCTGTCAAATTTATGAAATGCAAATTCTGTTGAAATCTAATTTAAACCAATGAACCTCAAATCAAACTTGAATCAATCAAACAAAGTCAAAATAAACCAAACTCAAATCAATCAATCAAACAAATTCCAATCAAATTCAATTCAATCTAAATCAATCAAAGTCAGCCAAATAAATCTCTCAAATTAAATTCAAACAAATCAAATTCCAATCAAATTCATTCCAAACAAACTTAAATCAATTAATCAACTCAAATTAAATTAAATTCAATTCAAATTAAAACTCACACACCAAATCCAAACTTCAACCAATTTAAACAAACACAAATTCAAATTAAATCAAATCAACTCAAATACAAATTGAAACATTCTAAATCAAAACAGATTCAAATTAATCAAACCGAAATTCAAATCAATTCAATTCAACTTAAATAAATGCAAATCAAATCAATTTCAACTCAAACTAAATCCAAAATTCAAATCAAACTCAAAACAAATTAAGTGCTTGCCTTCCATCAAATTCATGGGACAGTTTTCTCCTATGTGTGTATGTGAATGCTTATTTTGCGGATGTATGTTTTCTACATAGTTGTCAAGGCGACAAGGCGCCTAAGGCGTTGGAGGGTACGAAATAAGCTTAGGCGACTAGGCGGCCGCTTAGGCGTTGCCTAAGCGGTCAAGGCGGTAGGATATATATGTAATTATATATATACATAATTACATATATATGTGTGTGTATATACATATATATGTATATATCTACTCTAAATGTGGGTGGAAAAAACAGATTTATAGAAGTAACAATCATACAACAATTTAAAGACTTATAAGAATTAATTAAATTGACATATAACAAGAATACAATTTTAAATAAAAGTTTAAAATGCATTACCAATTGATATGTAATTGTAGTCTTTGAATTTCTTCCTCTAAAAATCTGCAAAATAAAGTTGACAACACAACGCATGCGAAGTGCAATATGCAAAAAAATCCACATCATGACACGTGGTCACAATCACAACATTATATGAAAATAGTAGAAATACGAAAATACTCAAGACATGAAGAACAAGTACAAAAGCAAAGTAATCGACTAAAGTAGTTAAAAAACAAATAAGCACTCGAGAGTTTTAAACCATCGCACCACATCCGCTCACGATATGATGATATATCGAAATCTTAAAACTAAAAATAGCATTCTCTAAAGCCAACTCTTGTGCGTTAGCATCCTCGATTTGCATTGCCACCGTCTTCTTCATTTGTCTCTTCCGTACTACATCTTCATCTTCATCATTATCATCTATGTCATCATCGTCTACATGTTAAATCACTAGTATTATCTTCATCTCTTGTCATCATAGTTTGGCCCCTTGATTCTCCCACAACTCTTAGTGCTCTTCTCTCGAAGCTCATGGCATTTTCAACATCGGTCCGTATGCAAGGTCTTCACCTTCATGAACGAATCATCACTTTCCTTTACCGTCCACTCATTTCCCCAATCTAAACTTTCCGAAAGAGATAGGATCATATCTTTCGGATGCTTTTTCATTTCAAGAACCTTTCACGAAAGGCGGCGGTTATATTGCACGTAAACTAAGTCATTCAACCTTTTATGCTCTAATCGATTTCTCTTCTTAGTATGAAGCGAAAGACAACGAAAATAAAACATACAAATGTAAGTAAAATATGAACGTAACAAATTAAGGTATCATGTTTCAAAGTTGAGTTATAAATACTTACAAATTCAAATGTGCTCAATTCCGTTCACAACCGGATGAGCTACAACATAGAACCGAGAATTCTCGATACAGCAAACATCTTTAGTTCGGGTGTTTCTCCACCGTATTGCATCCACTCAATGCACTATATTGACGAGAAAACATATACTAAGAAGTAAACTATCTTGTCGATTTTATGAAAATGTTAACATGAAAAATAGAAAAAAATGACTTACTTGGAAGTTTCTTATCCAGTGACCTCATAGCAAATGAGATGCCAAAGGTGCCTTCGAAGTAATGTACCTTCCAACTTGTTCGTCAATCTTATCTTGCATTATTTTATACGGCACCATCCTTTCCACACATGTATAAAATGCGGTTTCATACTTTCAGGCGAAAGAGGATCTTTTGATTGAGCATCGAAAATAGAATTTGGGATTCAAAAAGGCTAAATGTAAAGGACGTTGCATTTGTATCTCCCATCGGCGATCCACAATCTTTATTATGGGAGCATACTTTGATTCTTTCTGCAAAATTTTCAATAATTTTTTGTTTTGCAAGTTCCATTGCGGCATTCAAGTAACCCGTAGCCGGTTTCTCGTCCCATCAACAAGTCTTAAAACTTGCAAGATTGGTTGACATGCTCTCGAAATCTCTTCAACAATATGCCGAAACTTTACTTGAAAAACAATAGAAGACACGTACTTTCCCGTGTTTGTTTTTGACCGTACACTCTTATGCCGATTATACGAAGTAAACAATCTTCTCGATCCTCTTTTAATCACATCATCATGTAATCTTTCCAAAGTAAGAAATGATGTAGCGAAATCTTGTCACTCCACATCTTACTAGTTCCTTTCCCTTTGTTTCTTTTCTCATAAAATCTAGCAAACGTGAATGATTATACATGTATGTTGTCAATTTCTTGGCTTTAGAAATGGTAACAGCATAAGCTTTTATCTTACCAATGTCTTCTAACATTAAATCAAGGCAATGAAGTACTTATGAGTGTCCAAAATAATTGTTTTCTTTTCTCCGTCAACAATCTTCAGTTGAACATTGTAAGATGCATTGTCTGTGACAATTTGTACCACATTTTGTTCACCCGATTTTATCGATTACGTTGTCGAAGTTAAATACATAAGGATGGCATCTTCCTTGCGGCCAGAAACATCAAGAGACTCCATAAAGTAAGTCCCTTCTGGACAATTTACTAAGAAGTTAACTAACTTTCTCTGTCTTTTATCGGTCCATCCATCGCACGTGATACTACAACCGTAAAGTTTCCCGATATTTTTCATATGTAGCATGTAACTCCTTTGTGCGTTCAACCAATTTTTCAACAAAGGCACCCTCGACATGTGATAGCTTGGAGGTGTCACACCGAGATCAACCCTCGTTGCTTGTTCGCACATAACATGAAAACTTCTCGATTTTGCGGCATTAAATGAGATACACCTTCCTGAAAACCAAGTGGCCACATCAAGGTCGAGAATTTTAATTGTTCTTCCTTGTTGAATTTACTCCCTTAGTACTTTGATATTGCTTGCCACTTCTTCTTGCATCTACGAAATCTTGAGATAATTTGGTAAACATATCCATGGGTCCTTTCTTCTTGCTTTTATCAACAATTAGATCTTTCACGATTTTCTTCGTTGAAGAAGAATTTTTGTTGATACATTTTGATTTTGTGCATATTCTTCGTCACCTTCTTCATCGGAACATTCAACAATCAAATCTATACTAGAAGATGACACCTTTCTCTTCTTGTTTTGTTCGGCCATGCTAGCATCTCATTTATTTCTTTAGTAGTTTTTGGACATTTTTTTACATCCTTTAAATCCACCGATCAAATGCTCTTCTGTCTTTTTATTCCGCCATTAGTAACGAACCACAAAGTTCGCATTTGATTTTATTTTTGTCGTACTCGTCGGCCAATAAGCATACTTCCACCACCTGGATCCTAGACTTGGCTTTCTTCTTTATCTCCATTTGATTAAGCGAGCCACGCGAGCCGGCCATTTCCACAACTATCACAAATCACACTAGAAATAATAACAAACAATCAAAAGTGTACATGGTACGTACCTCGAAAGAATAAAAAACAAACTATAAATGACATCTATGTTATATGTAGAAGCTAAACAAATGTTCGAAGAAACAAAAACAACGACGTTGGAAACCATCGACATATCGGAGACATTCAAACATGTATTATTTTCGACTTTTAATCAAAGGTAATGTCTAATGATTTTAAACATCTTGGTAAACATTTAAACAATGATATCTTAAATGAAAAAAAGGAGAAGAAGAAAAAAAAATCAAGTTTACAGCTTTTACCGGCGAGAGAGGACTGTTTGGGAGGGAGGGAGACGCGATAGCTTCTTACGGACAAGGGGAAGCCGCCGGAGGAAGAAGACCTTGGTTGTCGCCGTCGGCCGCAATGGAGGTTGTCGGAGGCGGGGCTGCAAGCTTCTTCCGTGTCCGCCGTCCAGCGCTGCGTCCGGGTCCGCGGTGAAGCCGTGAAGGGTTTCAGTTCAGCGCCCTCGCGATCGGGAGCCACAGCCGGCCGGTCGAGGCATATTTGAAGCCGGTCTCCAAGTTGAAAAAAGCCGGCCGGGTCAAATTAAATGAACCGGCCAACGCTTCGCCGGCTCCTCCGGTCCAGGCGGCTGGGCGCCCGCCAAAGCGCCGAGGCGTACGCCTGGCTCGCCAAGGCGGCCAAGGCGTACACCTTATTGAGGGGAAAAAAGGCGTCGGCGATAGGCGTTGGTTGTAAACCGCCTTGCCGCCTAAGCGGCGCCTAAGCGCCGCTTAGGCGGCCGCCTTGACAACAGTGGTTTTCTACTCCATGGATTGCTATGACGATAATCAAGGGTATTCGAGTTATCTCGATGTAATTAACGTCGGATCTTCGCACCATCCGACGGGGAGAGGTCAAAACTAATTTTCAAAGAACCTAACAACCTCAACATAATTTTGACCCTAGCTAGTACTTTTATGGAATACCATCTATTTTCCTAAGAAGTCAATGTTGAGGTCTAATTCAAATTCAAAAGGAAAATGAATTTCCAAAGCAAAGAGAATTAATCTTTCTGAAATTTTGAGGTTACATCAATTGGCTTTATTGTTCAATCATTGAAAAAAATATGAAAATACACTATGTTGAGGAAATCATATTCAACAAGGTAGTTATCAGACTATGCAGATTCTATCATGCAAATTTCTACATAAAATAAAATTGGATCCTTAGGAACTTGTTTATTACTTACATGATATCTCCAAACCACTGTGGATCTCCCTTTGTTAGTCAAAGTGGTAGAAACTTTAGCTGCAAATGCACCTTTGTTTTTAGCAACTCTTCCAGGGTCTGAAAAAGCATGGTATTATATCCTTCTCAACTTTTTGATAAACTTTCTTGCCATTTCTACTTTCACAAGAGTAAAAGACAAGTTCTTTCAAATGAATAGTGGTATTGCCACTCATCACATAAAGTCAAACGTATTCAGAGGTTCTGCATGGTAACATCGTTTTGATGGTGCATTAACATAATGCTTTACCAGCTTCATCAATGTTCTGGTCCATTTGTTGACAATCTCAATGATCAACAGGATCTCCCACGGATGAAGCAAACCAGTTAATTCTCCATCAGTTTGCTGTACAATGACTGAAGAAACATCCTCTGCCATTAAAAAGAACAAAACCTTTCTAAATTCCTTGCCTGAAGAGAAGCACCTCATCAGACTTAGGATGCACTTCTCCGATTGCTCAAGACCCCATGTTAGAAGACTGCATTGCTGAATGGGGCTCCGACAGCCTAGGAAAGCTGCCCGTTTTAGGAATCATCTGAATGGGTGTATTGCCAATGAGGAATATGAACTGCTCATTGACTGGGAGTGGTTTAGACCCTGCAGCAGCTTGAACTGGACAAGCTAGTACTTGCAGTTCCTGTTCATGTACAACTAACTGGTTCTACTAATGTCACACCATATCATTTTCTACTGGATGGATGCATTTGCCTGCCTTCCCTTGAACCTAGAGTACCCTGCCACCCCATGTTCCGGCTGTGCAACATCCCAAAAGACATTTCATACCTTTGGAGCATCAAACAAGGCCAATCAACTCTTCAAACTCAACGGGAAAAGATTCATCACTTGCCGATTTCTCCAGTGCCCGATACCAAAAGATGGGATCTCCTTGACACTTCATGATTTTCACTTGCGACTGTATCTTCATACCCTTTTTGTGCAGACTTCTTTATGATAGTAGAAACCACAACATGGAATAGGCTGCCCTTTGATGTGGGATGGCATGGTGGACCGGGTTGAGACGCTGCAAAAATTGCATAAAACCAAATTACAACAGACCGAAAGAGCAGGCTGTGTTGAATTGGTCTAAAATGGGCCCGAACTGGGCCAAAGTGGGCCCAACCAATGCTGAACCCAAGCTGGGGGATCGTGGCACACTGGAGGCGGCTGTGCGTGCACTAACTAGTGGCGTGCTGGGGGCTGTGGCTGCTGGTGTGTGCACGCAATCACGTGGAGGAGGACTCGGCCGGGGGGGGGTCTTGGCAGATGTTGGCCGGATTCGGGGGCCTGCAGCTGCACAAGTTCCGAGCGGTGTGGCCACCGCGTGAAGAAGCCTCCACTTTGGGGGCATTGTGGAGATGACCAAGAGCGCGCATGAGGCGAACCCAGCGGGGTCTGAGGCTGTTTGTGGTTGCACTTGTGGGCATGTGAAGTACATCGCAGGTAGGGGGTCATGGCATCCGCGCTTGGTTAGAAGCGAAACCCTGGTTGGGGTTGTGGTAGGGTGAAGACAGACCCTACCGAGTGGGGTTGTGGCTGCACAACTGTTGCAGGACCCAGGGGGACCGTGGCAGCATTGGGCCATGCCTGACCCGTGTGGAAGGGGCTGCGGGAGCCGAGGGCATCTTTGTCATGGGGCATCCATCCTCTGTGCCAGCTTTGTCCATACGGTAGCGTGAGCGGAGCTGGCAGGTGGGAGCAGAGGTGCAGGCATCTCTGGTAGCAGTGCTGTCGGGGGAGAGAAGGCTCCAGGGGGCCTTAACTGTCCTCCTCCGTTCTCTCCTTCTTCATCTATCCTTCGTCTTTGACATCGACGGCTCATAGCAAAGCAGGGGGTGGCGGCCAGAAGGGTATTGGAGTGAGATGGTGAATAGGGGTGACTGGGGCAGAGGAAGATGGTCGTGCAGGAAGGGGGAAGGGCCAGATGGTCAAGAGGGGAGTGGTGGGTTCCGAGGCATCCTCTGATGGAGTCGGACGGTAGCGAGGTGAGCAGGGGTAAACTATGGGGTGGGGAGGGGAATGGATGGACTTTCGAGGTTTCTTGGAAGTTGATGTAGACGAAGGTGCCCTTTGATCTGTCTGGGGATCACTGGATTAGTCTGAAGGCATCATCGAGGAGGGGAGGAGACGACGAGAGCTGACCTATTGTCAGGGGGTAGAAGGGAGCTAGCTGGTGTCGTAGGTGATGAGGGCAACCTCCATCGTGGATGGGTGTAGGGATCCTATCGGGGCCAAGCCCCCTACACACTAATGAGCGCAAGCCTTCAACAATTCTTTCTATTTCATTGATTTGCATTAGATTACAAGGGCTCTATTTATAGAGCAAGTGTTATGACAAATACCTTTGAAGTAAAATATTTACAAATATATCTTCACAAGGGTAGAAATGCAAAAAAAAAACAACTAAAAGGACTCCAATTATTTACAAACAGACTCTTCAAAGGACTGAAATGCAAAATTATCCTTAAAATTCTAAACCAGATCCCCATCATTCTCTCCTACTAGGAGAAAACTCAACCTCGAGATTCTTAGCCACATCATGAACTCCACGCATTCATGTATTCACTGTGTGCCGAAGTTGACGGAAACATAACAAGAATCGGCTCATAGGAATGAGCTAATCTCGGACTTTGATATCAATTTGATGTGAGACAGTGGGTGGACCAGGCTAAACCGAGTTTCTCAGTTGCAGGATTCCTACGGTCAGTAGCTCAATGCTCCATCTGCAAACACCTTGCACATAGGGTGGTAAGAGAGAACTTCCTTGAAGGATTCTTTCTCTGCTTTACCTCTACTTGGCCCTATGTAAGTGTTCCTGCACCTATCTACCAGCTATCATGACTCTTCACTGGCAGAAGCATAACCTCCCATTCTTGCTGTTACTTTACTACCAAGATTGATCGTACATTTATTTTTCTGCACAGAACCTATGGAAAAAATTTGTTATCCAGAAAATCATCTTTTCAGACATAACTATGATCTTCTATCCAAGTTTTTTCCTTTATTCTATAACAATAGTGGAAACATTTTTTATGGATTATCATCTATGTACTGCATTTTTTATTGTTAGTTGGTAAGATTTTGGATTAGATTCTGTGTGAACCTCTTTTTTCTGCGTCTGTTCTTTAGAAAGAAAGACATCTCCGGACTTTTCTAGGAAAATATGTGATATCCTAAAAATATTAGGTAGTCCGGTGATAGTTTAAAAATATTAGAACCGAGGTTCGGGTTCTTTGAAAATTTCATTTTTGACCCTTCTCCGCCGGATAGTGCGAGTATCCGGCGTTAACTTACATCAAGCAACGGCTCGAATGCCTTTGATTAACTATCGCGGCAACCTGTGTTTGGAGATACGCACATCCACAAAATAAAGTAAAGAACTTAAAAGGGCAGCGGCCTTTTGGGTTCGATCAGATGCAAACCGTTTTTGTTCGGGTTTCTTTTATTTGTTATTTTTTGGTTGACTTTGATTTCTCTGATTTCTGAATTCTATCTGTTTTGGATTCGGTCAAAAATCTGATTTTTATTTAAGGACTGATTTGGGATTTCACCGAGCCACAAAGGGGCTAGAATGTGACTGCCAAAGAGGGCAAGGAAGCTGGCCGCGAAGGGGCTTGCTTGAGGGAGTTTGGATGGGATGAAAACAGACCTGACTAGGCAATTCTCCCGGTCTCATGCTAGAATTCCATCCCGGGCTGAAATGGGCCAGCTCAGGCCTGCACAAGGTGCATTCCAACCGGGACAGATTGCATCATTTTTTTTTGACCAACAGAGGGCTGTGCTAAATGGGGCCGCGAAGGGGCTGTTTGCTGCAGGTTTTTTTTTGGGGCCGCTTAGTGGGCCTGCAAGTGGGCTGGAATTGGGTCTCGAAGGGACCTATTTGTGGGCTTGAATGAAGACCAGTAAATGGGGCTGTTTGGAGGTCTGCTGGATGGGCTGCAGCCTGCAGGTGACCTATGCAGGAGGCCGAACAAGGCTGAAAATGGGCCTGCAAATGGCCTATTAGGGATGCTCTGAATGGGCCGAAATCAGGTCACAAGGGGACCCGTTTCAGGACCTGGACATCGGCCTGCAACCGGGCTCGGACTGTGGGCCGGACAGGGGGGCTGATCGCAGGTTAAATTGAACTGGACTTGGGCCAGATTTTGGGCTTGACATATGGGCTCGAACTGGGCCTGAAAAGGGGGCAACAGGTGGGCCGGACAGGTGGTGTTCATGGGCCTGGATTGGGGCATCTGCAGGTGATTTAAAACCGGGTCAAGTAGAGACCGGATATGGGCTTAAACCGGGCCAGCAGGTGGACAGTCATGGGCCTAGGCAGGACCTGAAACCGAGTTGGGATAGAGACCTGCAGGCGGTTTGGAAATGTGGCAGGGAAATCCCATTTCAGAACCTGATTTGCTTTGTTTATTTTCAGATTGTTTGAAACCGGTTTGCTTATTTAGTTTTGGCGGTTTGCATCACCTCCGACCCATCGGGCTCCCACTTTCATGCATTCCATACTGACTTTGAACTTCATTTCATTGAAAGGTGAGGTGAAGTACATCGGTGTGCAATGTGATTGATCATTCTCCAAATATAGGTTTATCTCCACTACTTTGGAAAAATTTTGGCATTACGACGGCATGCCGGCTATTTTTCCAACTTAGTGAAAATTTACCCATCCAAAATAACCAGCCTTAGCTTAGCCATATTGGGGGAAGGAACCGCTGGCTACGGGAGCAGGCCCGCGCCACCGTCCGGATCGACATTCCGGGGCGGACCCGGGGGGAGTCGTCCAAGGTTGGAGTCCCCGCGAAGGGGTGGATCTCCTTAATTTAATATTGCTTTCGCATTCTGACTTTTTTATTTGTTCATTTTTTTTAAGCAAAGGCCATGGAAGCCGGTTCAATTTCATCGGCGTTCCGAGCCGGCCTTCAATCTTCATAGGCCCGCCGGGCCTGACTTGGACTGTCTTTGGGCCGGAAGGGCCTGTTGGGAAGCTGCTGGTCTGCTGGCCCTGCTTGGCTGGACCGGCTTGGAAGGCCACCCGGCTATACCCTTGGCCCGTCGGACGGTTTCCAAGGGGTGCCGGGCCGTCACCTTCAAGCCGGCCCACCTTCTGGCTGCTGCCCTCCTGCTTGGAACTCCCTGGATCGCTGCCCTCTCAGTAGGCCACAAAGGGGTGTTTTGGTATGGTTTTGGATGGGCCGAAATGGGCCTGTAGGGTAGGACATTTCAGGCTCTGACTTGGGACCTGATTGGTGGGCTAAACAGACCTGCGCAAAGGGCAATGTGGCCAGGCCTGGGTCTGATTTTTAAAGACCTGTCAGGGGACTGTGAGGGGTCTGCTTGATGGGCCACAAGGAGGGTCAGGGCAGTAGACTGAAAGAAGGCCGATTGGGGACCTGTTTGGGCCTGGATTGGGGGGCCGGATTTGGGCTAGCAATGGGCCTGGATTAAGGTCAGCTTGAGGCTGAGAAATGACCTGTTAAAGGGGGTGCTCAATGGGCTAAAACAGGTGCAGCTCAGGGAGTTTTGAGTGGGCTACAAAGGGGGCCTGATTATATGCTGGTTGTGGGTCGGCTATGGGCCTGGGTAGAGACCAGGAAATAGGCCGGTTATGGGCCTGAACAGAGGTCAGGCTATGGGCCGATTATGGGCCTGAACAGAGGACAGGTTATGGGTCGATTATGGGCCTGAACAGAGGTCAGGTTATGGGCCGATTATGGGGAGTTTTCTCTACTGTGGGAGGGTGTTCGGCTGGGTCAAATGGGCCTGCTGGTAGGCCTGTTAAATAGGTTGTATATGGGCCTGGGAGTGGGTCTGAGCAGGGGCCTGCAGAAGGGCTGTTCAGTAGACCATATTGGGGGCCGGATTTGGGCCTGAAATGGGGTGTTCGGTTGGACTGAAACAGGCCTGTGCAAGGGAGCTTTTAGGGGGTCTGGTCTAGGTCCGAACACAGGCCATACAAAATGATTTCTGTAGACATACCAGGGGCTGGAGATGGACCTGGAACAGGTAGAAAAGAAGGCCCTTTGAGGGGCTACATGGGCGCACCAACTAGCCTTGTTTACCTTTTCTTCTTTTCTTCTTCTCCTTCCTTCTCCTGGCGGCAGGTTGCAGGCGCAGATGGCAGCAGCAATGAGGTAGCAGACCGGCAGCCTGTCGGCGCTTCCAACTTCCTCCCTCTGGCTGGTGCGTCCCCCTCCCTTTTATAGAGAGTGAAGGGGGCAGGTGAAGAGCCAGGAGTTGCATACGCTGGTGACCTTTGACCTCCCCCATGGAAGTTACACCATTTACTCCAATTGATTGGCTGGCTGTCCCTTCACCTTCCCCTTCCTTCAACTGACTGTTGGGGGGCTGAGCTGGCAGGTGAGTGCGCACAAGGCTGCTGAGGTGGCAAGTGGGTGCGGCTGGGCCTTGTTTAGACTGCCATTGAAGTGGGCCTGGCCCAATTGGGGCTGGTTTCTGGGCCAGCAGGCTGAGAGGAGGCCCAGGCCCTCCTATGGGCTGCGCACATGGCCTGAACTTGGCCTAACTGTGCCAATTGTGGGCTGGATGAATCCGGCCCCTGCTGGGGTGTCCAATTGGGCCCAATTGTGGCTAATCTTATGGGCTATTGGGCCAGCTCCTAGGCCAGGCCATCTGTTCTACTCCTTTCTTTTCTTTTCTTTTTTTTTTGAAAAAAATGTACGCCAACATATTCTTAAAGTTATTGTAGAAATATGTGTTCAGAAAATTGTCCTTCCAAATGACTGCAATCTGTAAATACACTTCATCTGTCATTCTGAAATTAGAATACAACCATTGTTCAAGAAGTAGTATCTATGACTGCATTATGCTATGTTATCATAGGTGACCACCTCAGGCGCCTGGGTGCTGAGGCGAGGCCTCAACGCCTTGCCTAGCCCAGACCGCCTCAACCACCTTGGTGATTGCCTTGACTATCTCAAACACATATACTTTTCTATTTTTTCTATTTTCAAATTTACTTTTTGGTTTGTTGTTTCGTTCAATTTAAGATCATATTTTATACATCGTATTTCTTTTCTTTTAAATCAATGAAATAGTGATCTTGTGTCACATTCAAGAAACTTAAAATAAAAAAGGCAAAGATTTGAGAATTATTATTACTCCATGTTAGTTTAAAATTATTAATGTACTTTCATGCTTATTTTATAATTATTAACATACTTCCATACTTCAGTTGTTGTTGTAAAGTCTGGTAACAAAGAAAAATGTGCATCTTTCTTACATTTTTGATGTATTTTATGCATTTTTATGTATTTCTTGTTTTTTAGATGTATTTACTGTTTTTTTTAAATGTACCTATTGTAGTTTAGAAATATTTCTTACATTTTTGAAATATTTCATGCTTTTATACATGTATTTTCAATCTTTTTAGAGGTATGTCTATCTTTTTTATTCACTTTCAAATAACCACCAAGTGTATAAAGATTAACAATATATAATAATCATAAAAATGTAGCCTAAGGCACCCGCCATAAGTGCCTGAGGTGAGGCAAGGCAAGGCGATGCGAGGTCTCCCTCGCCTCGGTCACCTCTCACCTCTGACTACATAGGCATTATGTATTTTTTATAAAAGTTTTTCTCTATGGGTCACATGGGAGAAATAAGTGTCAATTGCATCTATTTACCTAACTCATGGAACTAAAGCAAACTTGGGCCCCTACGGTTTTTTGGACTAGAGTGAATCACCTGGTGTTTCACAATAAGTGGTAATTACAATTTTTCATCTCTTACTTCTTAGGTAAATGCTGCAAAAAGCATTGATAAAGAAGTTAAAGCTTTAAAGTCTAAGTTGAGTGACGAACAACTTTCATCTATAACCCTTGATGCAAAAATTGATGAGCTTCAAGGAAAAGGTTTTCTTTTACCTTCACTTGAAAATTTTGATCTCTGAATATTCTGGATGTTTTAACTTTTTATTATATTTAACTTGTCAGCCAGACAAGCAGAAGAATTGCACAAGATTATGATGAAAGAGAGGGATCTGAGGCTTACTGAGCAGAAGCAAAAGTATGACACTGTCAAATTGGAAACCGATCATAAACTTAACATTCAAGATCAGAGAGAAAAGAAAGTTGAAGCTGTAGTAGCACAGGTAGTGTTTCAAAGAGTCATTTTATGTTTTTTGATGCTATCCTGTTTTGAATAGGCAATTCTCAATCCAAAATTCAGTTATACGATGATCCTCTTTTTGTTCCCATGATTGTGTTGTTTGAGGTGCTTGCCAATGCAACCATAAAATGTGATATCATAAATTTTACCAGTGCCAGTTTCTAGCCATGAAGATGGTTGGCATATTAACACGACAACCAAGATAGGTTCTTAATACTAAGACTTTGTTTACCTGAACTTTTTACAAAAAAAAGGGAGTCAAGCAATGGGCCAATCCTTATGATGCTCCAATTGACTGACTTAAGGGTTGTTTTTGAACTGAGCAGTGAGAATGTTCTGAATGGAGGACCCTGCCTCTGGTCATGCCAGATGCTATACTGTCAGGTTCATTGGGCTGACCTGCCAGCCAATTTCCGAACTAAACAGTGGGAATGCTCATTGTGGAGGGCCCTGCTGCTGGTTGTGGAAACTTCATAGTGAGCTGGCGCGATGTCTGATCTCTGAACGGAGTGGTAAGAATGCTCTAAGTGGAGGGTCTTGCCGCTGGTCCTCAGAAGTAACTTGAGCGATATGTTGACAGGGCCCAAGAAGAAGACACCCTGCGCACTTTGAGAAGAAGAGAAGAAGCAGAGAGAACCTTCGGAATTCAACTGTGGAATGAAGGAGAGGAGGATGCCAGGATTACCTCTGCTTAAAGGAGGTTGGTATTATTCCCCTACTCTGGCCACAAGCATCACCTGCAACTTTGCCATCCGTTGCTGGTGCCCCTGGCACCCTACTCACCTGCCCATGGCTTCCACATTACACCAGCCGTCATCTCCTTTTGCTGCAGTGCTGTGCAACCCTGATGCCAACCGCATCACCTTGCTGTGCCAGGTCCATGCATGGATGCTCAAGAGGGAAGAAGGAAGAGGGGGAATGAAAAGGGGATGAGGGATAAGTCTTGGGCGGTTGTCACACTGATTGCAAGCATGGAATGTCGGGTTGGGACCTGAATCTCAACCTGGGCCCAAGTTGGTTGGTTTTTGGGCTGGCCGGCCCGGTCCCGATTCAGTGGATCTGGATTTGCGGTCTTGCTGAGCGGGGCCAGGCTGGATCCTGAGACCCCGTCGGTTGCCAATGGCTAGCGGCGCCTTGGGGGCCTTGGGAACAAAGATTGTGATCTTGCATCTCGATTTTATCTCGGGGAGACTAAAGTGAAGATCTTGGTGGATTGGTTTTCGGAAATGAAAATCAAAGTACAGTACATGTGTAAGTGTAAAATGTCATGTAATTTTTTCAAAAATGACAAGAGAACTTATTAAATATCAAAATAAGCTGACAAAATTAAAATAAAGATATACAGATAGTGAACTATTGTTAATTTCAGACATACAAGGGAAGTTTAATTTGCTTTGCCTTGGTTAATTATCTTAGGATCCTATTATCCTCAAATGGGAACTTTTATGTTCTGTATTTGACGTCTAGATTGCAACTTCAGAGTTGATGGTTTCTTTTTATTTCTCTATTTTTTATCTTCAGAACTTATAGATTTTTAGATTTAGATTGTCACTAAAGGGTTGTCTTTCCAATTTTATTTAGTTTTCTGATTGTATACATCATCTTTTTGATTTTGGCAGATTCTGATGGATTTGGTGTTTTCTCTTATTTGTGTTTTATAGTTAGGCTTTTGCATTATTCAATGATGAAAATTGTCTTCAAAATGCAAGTTTTGAATATGATTATTTTTTCATTTTAACATTTTTTCTATTTTTATTGAATATATATTTTTAAATTATTCTACCTTAGACCCAACTCGAGCTAACCTAGGTCTTGACCTGGTCCCAACCCTGCCTACCTTAACCGCAGGTCAAACAAAATGAGAGGGAGAGCAAAGGACAAGAGGCGGTGGATGTCTAGGTCAACACATGGGGAAAAGGGCATTTAGATGATAAAAAAGAGAGAAAATAATAATTTTACTTACATATATTAGTAAATAATATAATACATAAAAAGTGATAAAAATAATTTCAAAAATCAAAAATTCAGAAAAAATAAAAAATAAGTAGGTGAATGAATTAGAGGAAAAGTGAATAAGTGAATGAAGGAATTAGCGTACCTTAATAATAATAAGAAAAATATAGGTATATGATAGATAAAAAGTGATAAAATGATAAATAATATATGTTATACAAGAAAAGGGATTAATAATTAAAAAAATGATAGTATCAATACTTTACATAAACATGATAAAAGGCACATAAACAAATAGGTGAAAATGGTGACTAAAGCAAGGAGGAAGAAAATAAAAAAAATGTATAATAATATAATAAGGACAAAAAGGCCACCATAAAACCAAACTTGAGATCAAAAAATCTATAACCAAAAAGGTGGTGAATAACAGTAAAAAAATATATGGATGAATTAAAAATACAAGATAACAACAATAAAAGAGCAACAAGAATGAACACGTACCAAAGATACTAAAAAAGGATCAACTTAATAATTTAATAATAAGACAACAAACAAATGTAAATACAAAGAATGGGGTGGATGAAGGAAAAAAAAGAGATAACAACGACAAATGTGATAAAAGGAGGAAGGACAGAGCGAGAGAGAAAAATGGAGAGGAAGAGATGAACACAATGAGAGAGAATTACAAATAGTGATTAAAAAGAATATAGATAATAAGGAAAAAAGAATAGTTGAGAGAAGAGAACAAGACAGAGTGGGCGGTGAGGGGGGCGGAGAGAGGAAGAAAAAGAAAAACAGGAATGAAAAGTAAAAGTAGAAAGGAAGAAAATTTACTCAAATGAAAATGAGTCCAATTTTTTTAAATGGGCCTAGATTTCAGCCAAGACAGAATTTTTCTAATTTTTAAGTGGTTCCAATTCTCACCAAAAGTCCCCAAATGAACTTAATGACCCTTAATTTGTCAATTGAGTCTATATGCATACAAAGGGGCTTTCAATTTTGTTAAATGGGCCCAAAATTTCTGCGGGGGCCGAAGTCTATTCCAAAAGACTGGAAATTCTTCACTCTCTTTAAAACTAGGCTATTGGTGAGGGGTATTTTATGACCAAAATATTCCTTTCAATGGTGAGAAATTAGTGAAGATCAAAATGTCCCTCCACTTTCCTCTCACATATCAAAAACAAGGAATTGGTGAGGATGGTTTTGAGACCAAAACCCCTCTTATGTACAATAAAAGAAGGAATTGGTGTGCTACTTTCATGACAAAAATGCTTTCCTTATTTTGTAAAAGAGGTTTCAAGACCTCATTTGCACCCAAGCAAACCAAAAGGTGCTCAATGTGGGGTTCTTCCAGGCTCTGAGGGGGGAGAAAGAGAAAAAGAAGGCCCCTCCAAGTACGGGGCAACCATAGCTTTTAAGGTATCAAGGAAAAAGTAGAAGGGGAAGAAGTAAGAAGTTCAAAAAATTGCCATGTTTCAATAAACTCCAAGGGAGTAAGATTTAAGAAGTAGCCCTCCCTCTTGAAGGAACCCTTGCCAGAGCTCTTGCTCGTAGGTTGAAACCATTGAGGTAAGGTCGGAGTTTTCTTCCTTGGATAAAAGGTCAGAGTTTCTTCCTTGGAGCTTTCTCCCTCTTGGAGGCACTCTTGCTGAAGCTTTTTGCTTGCAGGTTAGAGCCATTGAGGCCCACCTAGGATCCTCCTATTCCTCCCCCCTTGCTCCAAGATAGAAGTTTGTGGCAATAAATAATTCCTTTGTGCTCCATCGTTGTTTGCCCCCATGGACAAGTCAAGGGGCAGTTGGAGGAGCATGATCGAAGCAGGTGATATTAGCTTTTTCTCAACCCAGGGGGTGACTGAGACTTCTCCTTGTTTTGTTTTGACGTAGTTTTTTATCAGGGAGGAGTCCCTGAAATCTCTCCTCCACTCCAAAGATCTGCCTAAATGTCTTTATAGACATTTTGCTTTTTGTGTGACTATGGTGGTGGTGTTCAGTTTATTTAAGTTGTTTCATTCTTTGGTTTGTTTCTTTTTTTTTAAAATGTCCTGCTATGTTTTGGCGTCGTTTCAAGTTATATTTATAGTCATGATCTTATTTGTGAGACTATTAGTTTGTATGATTTTCACATTTTTATGGTGTGACCATCTAGTCTCATGGCAGATGTCAAACTCTACTAAGAGAGTTCTTTTCGACTGTTAATGCACCTCTGTGTGCAGGTTATTTTAATTATGTGGTTATGTTCGTGTGTGTTGGTGAAGACTTTAGACTGTTTTAGTAATTTATTCTAGTCTAGGTTTTTATTTAAGTGTTTCGATTCTACTATCTTATTTGTATTATCAAAGTTGTACCTCTTTGTTTCATTAGTGTGAAGAATGCTGGGTTTTTTTTGATCAAAAAATAAAAAAGAAGATAGCCCTACTTCAAAGAAACATGGCCCAGTTAGTCTCTTCAAGTTGTGAAGATACAAAGCATACAAGGTCCAATTAGCCCTTACTGAGGGAAGACTCAAGACATACAAGGCCCAAATGTGAAGACACAAAGTATACAAGGTCCATCATCTAAAGATATGGCCCAATTAGCATGATCCAAAGTGTGAAGACCCAAGACAACACCAGGCCCATTACACGAAGATGCATGCAATAAGATCTTCGAACTTGAAAAGGACAAACACGAAGACCCATTAAGATGGCTAAACCTCAATTGGGGATAATGTCTTTTAAAAGGTAAACGTCTAATAAGTCAAATAAAGGCTCAGTAAGTTGGCTAATAGATGACTAAGTCCCAATTGAGAATAATATTTCTTAAAGGGTAAAAAACCCAAAAGTTTAATGAAGACCTATTAAGATGGCTAATTTTTAAATGAGGATGAGAAGCTTAACAAGACTGATGAAGAATTAAGATGACTAAGTTTCAATCAGGGATAATGCCTTTTAAAGGTTGGGATGTCTAATAAGACTGATGAAAGCCTCTTAAGATGATTAAGCCCCGATTGGGGATAATACCTCTTGAAGGGTAGGATGCTCAACAAGACAATTGAAGGCCCATTTAGATGGCTAAATCCCTGCTGAGGATGATGCCTTTTAAGGAATATGAAACCGAAGAAGACAAATGAAGGTCCATTAAGCCGGCATAATAATTTTGCTTAATGTATAAACATATATAAATGTAGACCCATCAGGAAGTCTAGCCAAATCCAGGTCACATCCCTAATGGAAAAGTAGATCAGTTAATTCAAGCATGTGGGATGGCGAAGGGAGCACAAAGCCCCAAGCCTATTCTAGCCTAGACTCTGTCCGGATCCAAGCAAAGGCCATCAACTGGGTTCGAAGATATGAAGATACAAGAAACTTCCCATACCAAAAAAAAAAGAATATATGTATAGGAAAGAAACAAAGGGATGCTATAGATATATCACTTTTTGCTTGTTTAAGGAAAAGAAATCAAATATACACTTTTATTCATATAGATGTTGTTTTGCATATATGTTATCATTGTTAATCAAAGGTTGCCTAGCCGCCGTCCATCATAATTAACATCAAATTCACTAGGATTGATGAAGAGAAATCCGGCCATAATTCAAAGATTCCACATCTGACTTCACTACATATTTCATACCATGCACATACCAAAAAACAAACAAAAGAAGAAAGCTCAACACATTATATATATTTAAATTCATGAGGTTTCAACAGTTTTCTAAATGCATTTCTCCATTGCCCTTTTCTTTCTCACGTTAGTTTTGTCTCAAGTCTCGAATTCTACTGCTACTTGATAGGCAAGGTGATATTCGAAAGTTGGTTTCCTTTCCATACGTTTACTTATTTTCTGCACTTGTTCGGAGGTTGAATCATGCATTTTGGAGATACGTTCTTTTTTGTTTTCATTTTCTAACAGCTTGATATATAATGACTCCCGATAACAGTTTTACTGGTTTGATAAGTATATGATCTATCCATTTCTTTAGGCCCTGTTTGGTACATTGATAAAATTGATGGGGATATGGATAAGTCACACCTTGTGACTATCTTTATCCTCATTGTGTTTGGTTTGAATTAGGATATGTTTAGAGGATATCCTTGTCCTACGTTTGGTATGGTATATGATTATTATTTTTAAAATTAAATTAATATGTATATATAAATTATTTAACTATTAATTTAAAATTTAAAATTTATATCATAAGTGATACATAAATGATAATACAAAATATTCTATGTACCAGATAAGATGACTATCCATTGAAAAAAAAAATAGGGATAACGTAGCTCATCATGTATTAAATGGGACGACTTATTCCTCACTTTATCATCATTTTTTTGGGATAAATTGACTTAGGTTAATCTAGGTTAAATCTCATTTTGTTTGTTGGATTGAGGATAAATCAAGTTTATTCTTGATTATCTCGATACCAAACATAGCCTCAAAGTATAAGGCATATAATGCCTAGTCAGTGCGATGAATTTTGGATTTAAAACTTTGACACCGGCAGCTGCTTCCTCTGACTTCGACCTGTCTCTATTCTAGCCAGGAAGAATCTTTCCTTTCTCTTTAAAGACTAGGATATCCGTGAAGTTCAGACTCAATTATCAGTGGAAAATAGTGTCTAAGTGCTAGAGGTCATTGATAGCAAGCAAATAAAGTGTCATTTATATTGATTCTGGATGATTTGCTTGTTATGTACCATTAGGGTGAGAAACTCCGTGCGGAAGCTACTTCTGTAAGAGAATCTGGACGGTCAAAACAACACGAGATTCTTGCTAAAGGACATGACATTGTTGCTGCGGTATGTTTGCCCTAGTTCAAGCAGACAATTGTGTAGCATGTACAGACATGCATCTTAATTGCTTTCGATGTTCTGTTAATGCTTGCAGCTTCAAAACTATTTAAATGTCATCGACCAGTCCTTGCAGAAGGTTGAGGCTCAGGCACAAAAAATGTGTATTTGAGCCTGCCTCTTTTCACAAAGCTGACAGCTGACGAGGCTGACTGATTATCTATGCTTGATGGTTGTCTATATGAGTTACAGAACATGTTCAGTTTTGTACATCGGTATATATATATGTAGTCTTGTTTGGATTGTTTTTAGTGCAGAGCTGTGTAATTTATGTTTGTGCATTGTCCCCACACGGAAGCTTTGTTTTCTCACTAAGTAAAGAAGGTAGAAAAAAATGTTAGGCGATAGAAAAGGTATTTCTAACCGAATCATATGATCAGATAATATCGATACAAGATGTTTTTAAGGTATTCTGAGAACAAACTCGACGAAATCAAGAAATCTCGCATCCATATCTAGTTATGTTTTTAAGGTATTCTGTGAACACAAGACACGTTGCTCTTCCAACAGGGGGGCTCCGATTCGAACCCAGGACAATCGTCCTCGTGGTGAATGGTGATAACAGTCATAACGGTTTAAAGAAAGTTACTTTTCATACATATCTAAAGTTAACGTGTAAAGGTTATTTGTGATTTTTAATTGTTTCTACCATTGATTTTTTTATTGCTTCTTTGGAAAAATGGGAATAATTTTCTCTTTTGTGTGGAAACGGCAAAATCCTTTTTTTTTCCGGTCCAAATTGCCATTTCTTTTTTTCACTTGTTCCGGATTCATAGCATTTTATGGATTTACGAAAATGAACGCCACCTTAGGATAAGAAACGCTGTTCACAACGGCAAGAAATGGGCTAAATATCCAAAATAAGCACAGGACCTTCTGAAAATCCATATTCTTCTGAATGCATGAAAGGTTGGGTCAGCACTGGGCCGTGATTAGGACCGGCCCTGAGTACTTTGGGTCAGACCAGCCCACACGTCCCGACCCATATCGGACGGCGCAGGGGCTCATGACTCAAGTAATATAAAAGTTTTAAAAAGTGATATACTCAAAAACTCCTAAGACCAAAATCAATCTATAGCGTTTCTAAGAATTAGGGCTGGTCGGATCCAGCAGTGGAATCACCAAATTTTGATTCTGATTTCGATAAGAATTTAGACATTTCGATTCCGATTCCGATAATTTCAGAATCACTATGTTCTGATTTTGATTCCGTTATCGAAATCGGATTCAAATTCGATAATTTTTAAAATACATATTAAATATTAAATTTTATTCAAAAACGAGTTAATAGTTCACGTATAATTACTAAATTTTGATGTTACCTCTTTAAAACTTTATTTTTTCATTTTATCAATTTATATAATATATTTTATAATTTTATTTAACTTTGTGTTTATTTAATTTAATTTATTTATTATTAAAATCAGATTAATGAAAACATAATCAACTGATTTCGATAAGCTACCAGAATATTTGATTTCGATAGTTTATATGATACAAAAACAAGTTCTAAATCCGTTAATTTTTATCAGAATCGAATCGAAATATTAGAATATCGGATTCCATTTGCACCCTACTACTAAAGATATAATGAACTTGTTTTTAGTTTCTAGTATTTTGGACAAGGAAAGTTGGGTCCTGTGTCGAGACCAGGTCAGCTTGGCCCAGACCCGACCCGGCCCGACTGACTTGCAATTGAGTCCAATCCTATTTTTTAAATATTAAAAAATAAAAAATAAAAAATGTCAAAAATATTAGAAAATTTTAAAAAATCTAGAAAAAATAGGTAATGAAAAAATTTATTCATTTTATTCAAACCTTACATTTTCTACTCACTCTCTATAATTTATGTACTCTATTTGTATTATTCGAGTTGAGTATATATCATTGTACCCGTATACATGATATTCTTATTTGTCACTCTCCTGTAATATAGTTATAAAAAGATTTGTAATAATCATCGTAACTACCATAAATGGAATGTGTCAGAGTGTCGGTTCAGGATTTATAATTCATCTTATAGTTTTCTGGGTGATACCTAAGAAATCACTAGTTTCGAGATTAATCAAATCTGTAATCTATACAAGATGATATTTTAATCGAAAAATACTCTTGTACACCACTTCATTATAATATTTATATTGTAAATTTTTTTTTACCGTAGAGATCAAGTTACAATGCAACCACGTATGCGACACGTTAAAAATTTGTTTCATATCGAAAGAAGTAAAATCGGCACGTAATGACATTTAAAAAAAGTTTTAGGTAACGACAACAAAATTATTAAATAATTATAATTTAATGAAAATAAACGAATCCGTAGTTAACCGCGAAACCAAGCTACCGGGTCGGGGGTTGACCGGCCAGCAGTTCACAATTTAAAATATTTAATCCATCGAAGCAGTAAGTAATTGGTCGCCAACCCCCGATGCAAAGGCTACGTTGCATGTGTCAGTTCACACGTGTCAGCAGTTTTTAACACGCTTCAGCTACTTTTACAACGAAGCCCCTTTAAAACGCCACAGTAACGGAAGCATCCTCTTCCTTGCTGCCCCTTCAGATCTGCCCCATTTCGCCTCGCGCGGCACGCTGCTCTCGTCTCCCCGCCCAAGACCAGGAGAGAGAACACTCTCAGCCGGCGGAGTGCCGATCACGTAGCCCGGGGCGTTCGGCAGCGGCTCCGTTCCGGGGACCGCGCAGCTCCCGGGGGGGGGGGGGGGGGGCAGGAAGGGCAGGCGGAGAGCGGTGGCGATCCCATCCATGCGCGCCTGAACTCAGGGCTGGCTTCCATGGGAAAGAAGGGGGTGCCAGAGTGGCTGAATAGCTCGCTCTGGTCATCTGGCCCATCCTCTGCCAATGTCTCCGATGACTCACGCCTACCCAGCTACACTTCGAGGCCCTCCCAAGAGGTTTCCAGGGTTGAGAAGGCACCTCCGAGCCCTCCATCGCCTCAACTTCCTCCCGAGCCCTCGCCTACGCCGGCGCCGGCTGGACCCCGTGCAAATCCACCCACCGAGTCACCCAAGGGGGAGACTAAAGCTGAGGAATATGTTGATCCCTGTCCGTCACGGTTCTCGCCAGAGGAAGTTTCGCGTCAATCTCAGCTCTTGGCTGAGGTGGTTTTCTCATTTTTCTTTTTTTTTTCTTTTTCTTTTCTATTTCCTTTTGGATTGTCCAACGGTAAGACATTGTATTTATAAGCAGCTTTCGAAGAAGGTGGTGAGTCTTGTGGAGCTGCGGAGATTGGCTACGCAGGGCATACCCGATGGAGCTGGGATACGCTCCACAGTTTGGAAGGTATCTCCACTCTTCGCATTGTTTAAATTAATTCATATTTGATGGCTTAGGATGTTGGAATACGAGTTTGGATCTTCACACGGGTCTCTTGGGAACACGGACATGGAAGGGTGGCATCCTTTTGTGGCTCGGGTTTGGACAGAATGCTGCTTGTAGACCTTTTTTGTATTTTCATAATGACCAAGTTTACTTTCCTCCAAGTTTCGATATATCTAAGCATGTTTTCTCAAGTATCTGTGTTTGTTTAGTCATTCTAGTAAGAGTTTGGTGTCTCGCATCAGTAGAAGTTGTAAACAGGGAAATATCATACTGTTCAAAAGATACTTCTGAAATGATATTACCAATGCTATTCTGAACTAGCGAATTTGGTTAATTATATATTTCTGATAGGTACTACTAATTTGTCCGCTTTCTTATTCTCATATTTTGTTTATCAGCTTCTTTTGGGCTATTTGCCAAATGACCGTGGATTTTGGACATCCGAGTTGGCCAAGAAGCGGTCTCAATACAAGGCTTTCAAAGATGAACTTCTTCTGAACCCTGTGAGTCACCCCGAATTCTTTAGTTTTCCAACCCAATTTATTGATTTTCTTGATGGTGCATTAGTGGAATCTGCCTTCTTTGAAGACTGAAGGTATATGTTGTTAGGCAGTCAGATATCACATGGAGGCTGGATGAAACCGCTGGGGTCAAAGCTGAACAATTAAAAGGTGAGGGAAGTGGGTTGGTTAGTCGGTCTGGGATAGTTCATGGAGAACACCCTTTAAGCCTTGGACAAGGCAGTGTTTGGAACCAATTCTTTCAGGTATCACCACAATCTTGCAAATTACTGTCTATTATCATGTGAAATAACATTCAAGAAAGCTTCAGTTTTATTGGACTTGAATATATTTAAAGATTTTCAAATCTTTACTCATTCTGCCTTTATTTTTACATACATGTGATGTGGGACTATATCACTTTATATGAAAAAACAAACTCATTCTCTCAACAGTTAACTGCACAAGTGCTAACCATTTTACATCTAGGAGGAAGGTCAAAATGCATAGCTGCTAATATACACTGTACGTATGACAGTGTCCAATTGATAAATTATATTGCCTGCATAATTCAACCTTAAATCTTTACTTCAGGCAATTTGTTATATCCAGTCATTTGAGTGTTATGGCAGCTCATTGTCTGTTGGCCCTTGAATTTTATGTCAGGACCTCAGATATAACCAAGCCTCAAATTTGGATCAGATTGACAAAGATGAAAGTATCATTAGCAGTGGTTTTGGAATTGCGTGCCAACGAGACAACTGGCTGGTTTCTTTAAAAGGGGGTATCACTTTCAAGAATAAGAGTAATGGATGGGGACCGATTTTAGTTTCTTTACATTTCAGTCCTTAGAAGGACTTCTTTGTAAATATATGCTTTACGAAGCTTTCTTGTAATAACTGACTCCTCTATATAAAGAGGTCTATGTACTCGTGAAACAGTAAGAATGAATGAGAAAATTTTGAAGTGCTCAGCATGTTTTCGTCCAGTAGGGGTGCGGCCCTGGTTTACTCTTCTTCACCTTCCTAATCAGACGAAGAGACCTTCCTAGTTCTTCACCATCTCAGCTGGCAAGCCATTATTCCGCTCCCTTCACCCTCTGTCCACCGAGCCTTCTTGCTCATCATCTTCTTCCCCTCTTGGATTGAGTGACTTTGGCGCTTCTTCTGCACATTTGCGATCCCCAGACAGGTTCAATTTCATCTTCTATGGCTCCATCGTCTTCGTCGCCTCTGTCCAGTCCACAGTAGTCGCACAGCAGCAATTGACCTAGCAGTAGCATAATCCTCCATCAACAACATCTCCAAATCTGTCCGGCGCTTCTTGTTGCCGTCTCCAACAAAATTGGTGTTTGCGAGTTTTGGAATTCAATCCAGAATCTTGCACACCCCTTTCCCCAGCCATCGGCGCCTGCTTTGGATTAGTTCTCGACGATTTCAATACTCGCAAGTCCTTCCGGCGATCCCCATAGTGACCACAGTTCTTCTCTGATTCCAGCTTCCGTGTCCCCTGCTTCAGTGTTTTTCCTCGATGCCACTGTGCACCACGAAGAAGCTTTTCAAAGCACCTTGTCGTGGCTACAGTGCTGAGAAAACCCTTGTCGTCTTGTCCTGTAATGTTGGCAGGGGCATCTCACACCATTGGATCTGCCATCTCACGCAACTGCCCTGCTCAAGGCAATCAGCAGATATACCCGGCTGGCCCCATTGATTCTTAGTAGGTCCAGCCCCCTAACAGCTTCTTCAGGGCCTGATCTCCTAGATTTTAAACCAGTTTTACTTAGTTTACTTTAATTTCATTTACATTCACACGCTTTAGTTTGTTTTGTAACATTTATCTCGGTTTAGCATTTTCGTCCCGCATCAGTTTTGGTATCAGAGCCCGGGATCGACTTATTCCTATGAGTCGACTCTTGGGATATTTTGGACAACTTAGACATCTGGTACATAAATAAACGGTGATGTTTGTGATGTGGTTACTAAAACTCGAGGATGAGTTTTTTTCGCAGCAGGAGAGAATGATGAGGACTGATTTTAGAATCTTTACATTTCAATTCTTAGGAGGACTTCTTTGTAAGTATTGGTTTTACAGGGGTTTCTTGTTATAACTGAATCCTCTATATAAGGAGGCCTATGTACTCCCGAAACAGTAAGAGTGAATGAGAAATTTTTGGAGTGCTTGGCGTGTTTTTGTCTAGCCGGGGTGCGGCCCTGGTTTCCCTTTCTTCACCTTCCCTATCGGCCAAAGAGGCATTCCTAGTTCTTCACCCTCTCGACTGGAGAGCCGTTCTTCCCCTCCCCTCACCCTCCAGCTTCCGAGCCTTATTCTATCTTTGTCCTTCACAGGTTCTCAAGATTGTCTTAGTCATCTACGGCTTCATCTTCTTCCCCTCTCGGATCGAACAACTTTGATGCTTCTTCTGCACGTCCACCAATCCTCAGACAGGTTTGATTTCTACTACTCCATCATCTTTGTCTCTCCTCTATATAGTCCACCATAGTCGCACAGGCAATCAACCTCTCGGCAGCAAAATTCTCCACCAAAAGCATCTTTCAATCTTTCTAGCACTTCTTGTTGCCATCTCTGATAAAATCGGTGTTTATGAGTTTTGGAATTCCATCCGGAATATTGCACAATCTCTTTTCCTCGCTATCAATGCCTGTGCTGGATTAGTTCTCGACTATTCAATACTCGCAAGTCCCTCCGGTGATCCCCAGAGTGATTGGGGTTCTTCTCCGATTCTGGCTTTCGTGTCACCTGCTTCCCTGTTTTCCCTCGGTGCTACAGTGCACCATGAAGAAGCTTTTCAAAGCACCTCGTTGCAGCTACAGTGCCGAGAGAACCCTTGTCGTCTTGTCCGGGGGCATCTCACACTGTTGGATCTGCCATCTCACGCAACCAGCCTGGTCAAGGCGATCAGCAGACAGACCTGGCCGGCCCCGTTGGTTCTTGGCTGGTATAGTCCCCCTTACAACTTCTTCAGGGCCGGGTCACCTAGATTTTAATCCAGCCAGTTCACTTTAATTTCATTTACATTCACATGTTTTAGTTTGTTTTGCAGCATTTAGCTCAGTTTTAGCATTTCCGTTCCGCATCAGTCATATGTTGCCAGTTTGTTTAACTGATAATGTGACTGGTCTTTTGATAGACTTGGTCTGAGCTGGATTGCTAATTTTCTAGTGCCTAATCTGATTGTGTTTACAACAATGAGTACAGTGGCTTATCCAATGTTACCGAACCTTAGTTGTAACCAGTGTTGTTTACAGTTGAAAAGCAATTTCGCATGGTTTGTGTTAACTAGGATTTAATTGCCTTCAATAAATTTTTAGGTTGAGACTCTTTTGTCTGTCTATTTTTTGTTGATTTTTTCTGTTCTGAAATTCACAATTTATTTATGTTCCGGCACAAGTATGACCTTCATAAATGATGTCAGGATTCGGAGATCATTGAGCAAATTGATCGTGATGTTAAACGCACCCATCCAGATATGCACTTTTTTTCTGATGATTCCTCTTTTGCAAGATCTAATCAAGTAAGCAGTTTCTTCGCCACTAAATTTCTGTTACAAATTGCTTTTATCATCACTATTGTTGTTGTGCTAACTGCGATGCTACTTTCTTGTTTTAGGATGCCTTAAAGTGCATCCTTATTGTGTTTGCAAAGCTTAATCCAGGTATAAGATATGTACAAGGAATGAATGAAGTTTTGGCACCTTTATTCTATGTGTTCAGAAGCGATCCTGATGAGAATAATGCTGTGAGTGGGCATGTTTCGTATTTAATTTATTATTCCATTCATGAAGAAATATATTTTGTTTGTGAGCTTTTGGTAGTAAATGCAGTAGTTCTCGATAAACCTTGAAACGTATTTTATGTATTTCTCCTATGAGATCTTGCTAGAAAGACACCAAAATTTCTGCCTCCTGAATTCCTTTTACAATTTATATTCCAGACAGAAAGAGGCTTGATCATGTCAGGTCCATTTGGTACAAGATCAGTTTGGGGAATTTCTAAACATTTAAGTGCTGTTTGGTACGGGGATAACTTGGGGATAAACCTAGGTTATCCCCAAAATTTTGAGGATAACCCAGGTTTATCCCCAAAATTTTAAGGTACCAAACAAGCCCTTAGGGATAAACCAGGTTTATCTCCAAATTATACTCATGCCAACAGGTCCCTCAGAAAACAGATTGGAAGAAAGCCAAGTGGCTAAAAGGGGCTCAGTAGACAGCTTTTGGATCTTCCAATTTATTTTTCACATGTTCATTAAAATAAGTTGTTATCTGGCGCATTCTGTTTTCAATTTCCATATCGTTCTTCTACTAGTTCATGCATTCAGACAATATTAAAAGTGAAAATCACAATTGACACTTTTAATTGGAAAATTTGGATACTTCACTTTATTTCTTTTTTCTAGTTTCATATTGAAACTGATCTTTGGATCGTGGTTGTTAATAGAGGTGCAAATGAACTGAGGTTACCACATTCTTCAGAAACTTGCCATCTTGGCTGAGCTCAAACTTGTTGGAGAATGCTATTTGAGCTCTGCTCATTTAGGGCCAATGGCATTTGAGCTCAGCTTATCAAGCTGTGCTTACTCCAAATGAGCTCAAGTTCAAGCTCTACTTTGATCCCAACCTGTTGTGAGTTGGTTGTTTGTAATTCGTGGTGAGGAGCACCAAGAGGCTGGGATGCATGGGTGTGGAAACCTCATTTTTTCACGATATCATAAAAAATTACAAGTGTGTCATGGTATGCAGGAATATATTAATTCTCAAACTTCTTAAGTATGCACGTAAGTGTAGATCGATTAAATATATATATAAGGACATGTTCTCCATCACTTTAGAAGCTTATCCACACTTCAAAATTATTTGAGGTTATCATGTGAGTTTTTAAAACATATTATTGGAATCACTTCAGTGCTAATCATATTGAGTAATGACTTAAATACCTTTGATTAATTGTCATAGTTGTGTTGTACGAAGCAATTCATTCATACCAAACATTGATAATAACATGGGATTTTTTTTGTTTCACATTGTCTTCATTTTGGATTTTTTACATGATTTTTTCGCTTGTTGGCTTTATTATCAACATTTTTATTGTGTAATTCAGATTATATGATTTTATGAATTATGTGATGTCTTAAATTATTATTTTTTCATTTATTTGTTTTTTGCTGTCATTTTATTAATTTTAAGTCTAAGAAACCATCTCCCAAGGAGAAGGAAGGACCAAGAGACTCCAAGAGACCAATTTCCATGAAGAGAAGGAAGAAATCAAATCAAGTCAATTAACCAAGGTCGTTGACACAAAGATGACATGATATACTAGACTCCAAGTGGAGAAGAAAGATCAACTAAGATCAATTAACCTTGACATGACCATATACCCACGATAATATACACACAATTTAAAACTTAGGAATTAATGACCCTAGTACGTGATCCATCTAAACTAATTCAACATGACATGGAATCAAACTTATGGGGTGATATGGTTATTAAGTTACATTCCACATGATGATGATCCAAGTCAGGGAGCCAATTGGCTGTTCAAGTTGGGAACTGACCAGATAATATATTTATCTGATCTGACTTGATGAGCTTGGTGAAACGAGTTACCATAAGTTTTCAGAGACATTGAATTGACAATTGTGTCCGTGTGGTCTTGGGCTGATGGACTCATTTTTTCCTTTCTTAAGCATTGCTATGGACTTGGACGATAGTTGGTCTGATCCAAACAAAATTGATGTGGTCATCTTTTGTGACAATTTAGCTCCAGAATATGTTTCAGTTTTTGTTTTCAGAGGAAAACATATTCATTACATTTTTTCTCGGCCACTGGTTTCTTCTTTGCTTTCTTGTGTCGTAGTTGGGAAAAGAGAAGGGGAGTTGTAGCATGTATAATGAAGCTACAGTGGCATATCTCTTTTTCTACAATAACCAAACTTGTACACTATTTCTAGTCTTTTTTGTCAGCACATGGCACTACAGCATGCTTTCTTTGTCTTTTCCCTTTCTTGCAGGCATCTGCTGAAGCTGACTCTTTTTTTTGCTTTGTTGAGCTTCTAAGCGGATTTAGAGATAATTTTTGCCAGCAACTTGACAACAGTGTTGTAGGCATTCGTTCAACAATCACAAAATTGTCACAGCTTTTGAAGAAACATGATGAGGAAGTTTGGCGTCATCTGGAAGTCACAACAAAAGTAAGGAATTGCTGAAAAAATTTTCAGCTAGTCTCTTGTTTATGACTTTTCTATCTTCCGACGGATTACATGTGGCATTGGTTTTCTTGTTCTACTTATAAAGTTGTCTGGGTGTAGAATATATTTATTCGGTTATTTCTGCTTTTTGTTCTGCAGCATGGGTAAATGAAGGATAGATTGCTACATTTTGTAATAGAGGAACTAAATTTTGGATTAGCATGCTAGAACTCATTCCTAGTAAAACATGAATTAGAATTAATTGGGCCATTTTATGTAATTTGAGAACTAAGAAATATTTTGACTGTGTTGGAACATTCCACCTCATCTCTCCAGCATTATAAAATTACATAAAATGTGGCATTGGTTTTCTTGTTCTACTTATAAAGTTGTCTGGGTGTAGAATATATTTATTCGGTTATTTCTGCTTTTTGTTCTGCAGCATGGGTAAATGAAGGATAGATTGCTACATTTTGTAATAGAGGAACTAAATTTTGGATTAGCATGCTAGAACTCATTCCTAGTAAAACATGAATTAGAATTAATTGGGCCATTTTATGTAATTTGAGAACTAAGAAATATTTTGACTGTGTTGGAACATTCCACCTCATCTCTCCAGCATTATAAAATTAGGGCAATGATGCAAAAAGTTGGTTATTCTTTTGACAACTTATCTTTCTGTTAGTTTTTAACTAGTAAAAAGCATGGTCTAGATTTCAAGGATAGTGTCAATTAGTTTTATCCTATTTGATTTTTATAACATGCCAAACATGGTTTAAATATATCTGGGGTAGTGTATATTGCTTCAGCCAAGAATATCCCAGATCCAATTGTTTGGCTAAGTAGTGAGCAATTCTCGAGTATTTGGGTTTGTCTCACTGCATTTTTTTCTTGAGCACACACCATTTGGTATCCTTCTTACTGATGTTTTATTCCATCTCCATTTTAAATCTAATAAGGTGTTTGGTTGCACAATAATTTTCATACTCTTTTGTGATAAAACTTTATATTAAAATAAAATTAATGCCATATTTGGTTAGAGTATTAAAAATTATACCACATCAATTTTGATATTAATATTTCTAAAGGATAGAATATCAATAACACAACTGGTAGTACCAAATCTATTTAGGTGTTTGGTAACACAATATCAAAATTAAAATTAAATTTAGGTGTTTGGTAGCACTATAAATATCAAAATCAATCTGAAGTGTTTGGCTATTGTCAAAATTAGCACTTCGTTAATATCAGAATTCTATAAAATTGAAAAACTATTCGTATGAACTTTCCAACTAGAACAATCCAGATACCATAGTACTGAACTTGATCATAGACACGATTTTATGTAAAAAAAGGCAAAGAACTATGAAAGGAAAAAAAACTCGGGTGCCGGTAGGATGCTTTGGAAGAAGATAAAATTCTGGTACCGGTAGGATGTGTAGGATGATTGGGGAATGAACATGATATATTGAATCAGTAAAGAGATAATATCAATATAGTAGAGCAATACTTGGAAGCAAAGTTCTCATTTTGTTGATGACAATAACTAGAGTTTCATCTCACCCAACCTTCCACGGCCTCTGCTATCCCTCTCCCACAGATCGTCACTCCAAAGATCATTATGCCCCAAGGAAGGCAGCATTGGAATCAAAGACCGGATTGGCTAGTGCTGATTCCAATCCAATCCAGATCGGATTGGAACAATCTGCCGATTCTATGGAAGAAAAACCAATCCAGAAGCAACCTGGTTAGTTTCTTAAATAACAAAAAATAAAGAATAAAAATATGGCGGATGGATTCCACATGGGATTCCAGTCCAACCAATCCGGCCCTTTTGAGATCCAATCGGCATCTGAATTTGGCACTGGCGTGCAGGGGTACAGTGCTGCAGGGATCTGTCTATAATTTATATCGGGTTCCCTGTACCCTATGTCTGAAGTTATTGCATAAGGGATTTTGGATCCGGTTCCAATCAGGCCTGATGATCTCGGTCCAGATTGATTCGGTCGATTCGGCGGAAATATGGGGGTTGATCGGAGTCCCCCCCCCCAAAATAAATAAATAAATCAGATTGGCTCTGACCAATTCCGCCTTCCATGTCATGCCGTTCACTTGGGCATATCGCGACTCTGGGTTGTCAATGCCAATTATTCATCAATTAAGAGGGCCACTAGGTCTTGAAGCCAACACTTGTATCAGAGTGAGCCGCTAGATGCTACTGTGATGTAGAAGTCTATGATATGCACGTGGGAGGAGACGAAGAGCCTTCGCAAGGTGCAGGGAGTGGGCATAGGCAACACCCTGGCAATCCATAGAATGAGCACAAAGAAGGGAGTTATTAGAGAAAGTGACCTCATAGGAGTTGAGGTGACGAATGGCCATGAAGGGATCCACATCCAGACCGAGCTTCAGTAAGCGAACAGGGAGGTGCATCCCTGCTCTTCTCCATCATGATGTGCTCCCAGTCTGAAGAAGAGTACCAAGGACAAGGGAGAAGGTGAGAAGGATAAAGGATGAATCAGGCTGGCACAGATTGAGATCAGGACATAGTAGGGGCTTCTGGTCTGCCCTAGATTGTGAGAGAAGCAGAGACAAGAGGAAGAAGAAAGCAAGAGAACAAGTGAAATGTAGGGGGTTCTGTCGAAAGTACTGGCTGCTCTGTCCAAAGAAGTCTTCATATGCACCGCCTGTTAGAGATCGCATCTACTCTGATCCCTTGCTCCATCGCCATCTATATTTTGCAATTCACCACGAAGGTCCTGACTCCTGAGACATCTTCAGATGGATGTTCTGTCAAGCACCTACGATTGGAAGTCCTCAACCAAGAGATCAGTATTGATTTCAATACAACTGGAGACTTGTATCAAATGTTCGTCTACTATAATATAACTTCTAAAAGCAATATTAATAGTTGAACTTCTGTTGATGATTCATATTAATATCATCTTTAAAATTAATATTTATAGAAGTGTTCAATATTGTTACCAACATGCTAAAAGATAGCTAAATATATGAAATTATCATGTTTGGTGAGATATGATAACAAAAAGAGTGTGGACCTTGTATAACTAAAAAAAGGTGTGGGACCATAAGGAAAAAAAAGGCCCCACCTCATTTTTCATCCAAAACTAAATTCTCTACAAAAGCATATTTTTGTAATGATTGCCAAACACCCTTTTAACATCTTTTGTCACAAAACATAATTTTATGATAAAAAATCAATTTATCATGCAACCAAACATCCCATAAATATATTTTATGTAATTACCGAGTTTAGTGGTATCCTGTTGAACTCGTTAACAAGGCCTGTTTATGTCTACTAAGGGTGCTTGTTGACCTTAATGACATGGATGTACCAAAAATTTTGATTCGTTTAGTTTAAGTCTTGAACATGAATTAAAACTTTGTAGCATGTGGATTTTCACTTGAATATATGACCATGAATCCTACTTGTAAAAGACGAGGTACATGTTTTATAGTTTTTATTTTATTTATGTGTGTGAGATTGGAGGGACTGAACTGCTCTGATCTTAGCTTGACAGGTGGAAGGTCCGGCTGGAGTTGACCAAACTGTGCTAGACTGCCTGGTTGGACCTGCTAGATTAACTGGATCAAACCGACCCTAAACCGGATTGAACCAGGCTAAACCAGGTCTGAAACACAGTGAACCACCCGAATCTGTGTAGACCAGAATGAACCCGGCTTGGACCTGGTTTGAACTAGCCAAACCAGCTGTTAACCCCCAAAACTGGAGTGAACTGGGCCGAACTGGAATAAAACCAGCTGAATCAGAGCTAGACCAGCCTAAACCTTGGTGAACCAGGGTAGACGGACAGAACCAGACCGAAACCGAGTTAAAGTGGTCAAACTTAGTTAAACGGGGTAAACCTGCTAGCGGAGAGCTGGTGGGTCTGCTCGCGACAGGTAAGACAGACTGTCATGCAGGGAAGGGTCACGCTGCAGGCTGACAGGGCAGAGGACAGCGGTGTCAGCAGGGCATAGATGGCAGTGGTGGGTGTTGAAGGCTGGTGGTACCTTGGGAGCACCTGAGACTGTGGACCAAGGCTGGATGGAGAAGGCATTGAGCGGGCCTGGAACAAGGGAAGGAAGGAAAACACGGGACAGAGGGGAGGTGCTCCGGGTCTCCGCCTCCGGTCTGCTGGAAAGGGGGGCAAAGAGTGGGAAAGCTGGGAGGGGCGACGAACTGCATGCTGGGGCAGAGGTGGGGTCATTGGTAGTGCAATGGGGTGGCCCAGGGGAGTTGAGGCGAGCACACTGTGGCCGTGAGGTTGGTGTTGAGGGGTGCAAGGTAGAGGCCCTCATGGAGGGTAGGGGTGTTTGCGCGGGATCCTGGATAACAGCACGTGGGGACTGGAAGCTCGTCCTGCCAGGAAGACGGGCAGGAGCCAGTGCCGTGTTGTATGATGGCTGACGACCAGATGGGAGCCAGAACATTGAAGGAGAAAGAAGAAGACCTGGTGGAGAATTACGGTCCGAGAAGCGAAACCAGGAGAGGGGAATGAGCTGGGAAGCAGAGGAACCGGAAGGGAAGGGTTGGAAGAGAAGAGGAACTGGGAGGGGGAGAACGCCAGGAAGGAGGGGAATCATGGTGGAGAAGAGGGATGGGAAAGGGGTGTGTGCGTGCGCGCGAGAGGGAGGGAGGGAGGGACAAACCTCTTGAAGATCTTCTGGACAAGACAGAGAAGAGAGAGAAGGGGGGAGGGGCAGACGAGAGTGTGAGTCGAGTGACTTAATTTTTATCTTCAACTATTTCTTGGGGTGCATAGTGAGAGATTTTTATTTAGTCCCCAATTTTACACTTGCAAACTCTATAAGATTTTAAAACAAAAAAGCTACCCTACTTTCAACAAAATGTGACTAAAATTTTTTCAAACTTTTAATTTTGCTTTGACACTCATATTAAAAGTGCGTAAACAAAACATGCAAGTCCTAAAAACCAATAAAATATTATAAAATCAATGTTGACATTCGATCAAGCCCGACTGGTGGCATCAAATCCTATTGAGTCTGTTTTCTACACGTATGGTCCAACTGAAAGTGCATTAAATATTCAAATTGTATATGAGTTATTTATTATGGAATATTAAAAGTTCGTAAACAAAACATGCAAGTCCTAAAAACCAATAAAATATTATAAAATCAATGTTGACATTCGATCAAGCCTGACTGGTGGCATCAAATCCTATCGAGTCTGTTTCCACATGTATGTTCCGACTGAAAGTGCATTAAATATTCAAATTGTATATATGAGTTATTTATTATGGAATGCCGAGTGCAATGCACTGTGCCCATAGTTGTGAAGGGGACAAAATGACCAAGGTGATCAGAATGAGGATCGGACAAAATGGCTGTTTAAGTGACAAGTTGCCTGCTTAAGTGGTAGGAATGAGGATCGTATGATCAAAATTTGTTGCTTTTAGTGGTTGAAATAGTAGGATCATATGACCAAACACTCCAAATTTACATGTAAGCTTACTCCTGCTATTGTGGTAGGAGCACTAGCCACTAGGATAGCATGAGAGAGAGAGAGAGAGATGAATGGATTGCATAATTGGCTTGAATCAGAGAGAGAGAGAGGTGAATGGATTGCATAATTGGCCCGAATCAGTTGATCTCATGGGGTCAAGGATCGCGAAATCAAAATTGGCACTGGGATCAGTGCCCACCAATCCAATCAGAATTGGATCAAATCGGACCGATCTGCCGGAACAAATGGCCATCCGGAATTGGTTTGGTTCGTTCAAAATTTTTATTTCATAAAAATTGTAAAAATCAGGAAAGTTAGTAAAAAAATAAAATAAATGAGAAAAAGTTTCAAAGAATAAAAAATAATAAATTGGGTCATCTATTACATAATGTCATACAAATTAACATTAATACAATAAATTGCTATGTAACTACTAGAGTCTATCACAAAGACACAAACGGATACAAACTATCATCAATATATTTTGTGAAATAAAAGGAGATGGTTCAACACTACAATTCTTATTATATGTATAATAAATTATACCTTCCGATCCAATCACCACTTAGTTTGATTGTAATCTTTCTCCTACTCCTGATCTTCTTAAATTCCCCACTTAGTTTGATCATTCATGATTGACCCGTAACCACATGAAAATAATGTCTGCACCAGCTCACTAAAGTCATATACTCCACCCTCGGTTGGAGGTGGAGATGGTGGATAATAAAGCTCATAGTTTGAAACAGGCTCCAGATATGTTGACGTGTACTCATCAAAAACATTCATCTTATTCCAATGCCTGCTGCTCATTCCACTTGAATGTCTCTTATTAGTCAAATCATCTAGACTTGCTCCACTCGTGCATGCACTACTAGTAGAGTGGCTAGAGTCATCCTCATCTCCACCATCACTAGAACCTTCCACACTTTGTTGTTGTGTGGGTGGAATAAACTCTTTCTCATCATCAAATGATGATAGTGGCTAAGTAGTTTTTGTATCAAGAAGATGTCGGTGTTTTGTACTTAACTGTCTTCTCTTGTCAGTTACTTCTTTTTATGTGCTTTGACGCCTTGCCTTGCGTGCTTTCTTCAATGTCTTGAACAATGAAGGACCTTTCTAGGTGGTAGAAGGTACTGGAAGTCGAGCTGGAGCTATGGATGGAGCAATATGTGACTCAAAGACAGTTGTAGTCTGGGGGATGGATTAGGAATTGGAGTTGTGCATAGAACCTGGGTGTCTTGGTCTTGCATTTCTTCCTCACCAACAACGTTGCCAAGCTCATTTTTAGCTTATGACCTATCATTTGGGTCGAACTCTTGCTCTCCCTCAGCGTCCTTATCTTCTATCCATGCTGAGAGTGGATGCTCTTTTTGAAATATATATTCCAAGTCCACATCCCCTTGTGACAAGTCTTGATTGATTTGAGCTCTCTTTTGGTATAATCCACCAACAAAATTAACAAACCTGTCCTCGGATATATTTTGTCGTTCTTTGATTTTTTTTGATCCTCAACTTTATGTTGTAGTGGTAGAAGATTAACTTCTCTAATCTCTCACTCTTATTGTTCACTTGTATCCACCACTCATTTGTGAAAACATAAATAGACCTGAAATTAGTAAGTGTATAATATTTTTATAACAATGTTTAACATCTAAATATGTAATGGATTACCAGGAGAAACTTTATTTTGTAAGTACTGCAAATGTGGATCTCTGTAGACTTCAATTTCGTGCTTATATGATGTCATCTGATATACAATTTGAAATATAGTGAAATTTTTTGTCACTGTTTACCTTCAATGCTTACTAAATTATTAAACATTACTCACTTCAATCTTAGCTTCGGTTCTATGCTATGGAGTCTTACATAATTTCTTTATCATCGATAGTGTGTCGGACATTACCTCAGTATCATTACACACTTGTCCACCATACTGTATCATCGGGTTGAAGAAATATCCTATCATAATGAAACACATCTCGCGGTTAATGCATTAGCCATTAATACATTACTGCAATAATAAACTCAAAAGCAACAATTAAATTTATACTTATAACATGAATGTCGTGGTAAAATGTCTTATCCTATCTATTGTTAATCACCTTCCACCACTTTTGATAACCCTTAAGATGCTTCCTTTTAATTTTGAGCTTTGTTTTGTCCATAGCATCGTACATGTATTCCATTTGATTTTTATCATTAAAGTCCACTAATCTAAAGACCTGTACTAGGGATTCTATGACAGACATGTATTGTACCTTTTCCCACCACTTGTTATCTCAATAAGGTTCTCCATCTTCAATAGAATCTCATACTGATCTATGGTGTATCTATAAGCATCCATGTAGTTGTGGTAAGATAAAGAGAGTATGAACCTCTTTAGATCATTTCTACATCTATAGAGACTCTAGTGCAATAAAATATGTAGTAAATGTGGTTGGACCCAGTCGAACTAGATCACGACTATCAACGTGCTCCCTCATGATATGTAATAATCTATGATGCCTATAAATAAAAGATGTGATCAGTTATTCTTGACTGATCAATGATTTCACATATGTATTCCTCCCAATATTCTTTAACATAAGATCATTATAGTGCGTAGCATAGGGCACCCAAAACAAGTGGGATCTAGCCTCCATCAATTTCTTCTTTACAATCTTATACGATGTTTTGTTGTCAGTAACAAGCTGCACAATATTCTTCTCTTCAATCTCCACCACAGTGTTCACCAAGCCAAACAAGTAATCTTCATTTTTCACTTTGCCTGATGTATCAATGGATTTCAAAAATGTAGTTCCCTTTGAACAATGCATAAGAAAGTTTATGAGGGCCTTACTTTTGATTCATGTCCACTCATCACACGTTATAGTGCAGCTCCTCTCCTTCTAGATAGATTTGAATCCATTTATCCAAGATGTCAACTTATTAACCTCTTCATCCAATCCACCCTCGTATATGTATTTGGTGATGGGAACTTTCAATTCTGGTATAGCCTCATAAATGACATCTACCATTGTTTGGAAATAAGAACTGGTGGCTATATGTGCCAAGATTCCTACATGAAGTAAAATAAATACATCCTTATTAATAATTTTTATATATTTACATGTTAAAAGAATTTCACAATGTGCTTGATTACTTTCTTCGCAGCCTCTGTCGTAATCTTAACTCCCTTTAAGGCATGTTTTATTGACCTCTGGCTTCTATCACTTTGCTTATACAAGGTAGTGTTTACCAACGGCCGAATTGAATACGACCGACGGAAATCATCTCCCGAATAGACCGAGTGCCTTTCCCTACATCAGAATGTCTAGCAATGGCACCTAAACCTACTGTCCCTCTTTTTCTTTCTTCATTCTCACGGGCCTGAACCCTACTAGCATCCATAACTTTCCTGACCTAAACCTCCTCATCATTATCTGAAGATGATGAATCAGCCTGAACATGATCTTGTCTTTTTCAATTTTTACCCTTTCCAAACATAAAATCGATGTTTGTCCGTCCTAACAACTTATCTAGAAGATCTTGCCTCTGCCCAATTCTAATATTCCTTTGTGATGCTTTCCTAGTTAAACATCTTCTCATTTCTTCTTTAAGTTTAGTCGGGACCTTATCACACTTCTTCACATTTTCACGCACGTCGGTTATATGTTGTTTGAGATGGTATACAACTTCATTCATGTCTTTTTGACACCATTTATGTCTCACTCTCTTTTTTGCACCCCGTCGGGGGTGACCTGTGCTAAATCTTAAACCCCGCATCACCCCTTCGGGGGTGACTATCACCCCCTTCGGGGGTGGTTGTGATTAGTCACACCCTTCCAGGGTTGACTGCAGGTCACCCCCAGAGGGATGCTTGTGCAATCGAGGCTCGGGGGAGCCCCCTTTGGGGGTGGGGGTGGGGGTCCTGAGAAACAGGGGATCGGGGAGGGGGAGGGTTTTTACATGTTTAAGGGGAGGGGGATCACTAGAGATGGAGCCCAAAATTACTAAAGGGGAGCGCTAGAGGGAGGGGGGAGCTGGAATAGGGGGGTGGGGGGAGGATCAAGCTGATCTCTCTCTTATTGGGGGGATCGGTCTGGAATCGGGTCTCGGATCAACCCAATTCCAGATTAGTTGATTCGGGACCGATCCTACCAATTTTGACTGATCCATTCGGAAGTCTATGTCAGATCGGTAGTTCCATAAGGAATCAGATCATCTATGACTGATCCATTCCAAGAATCGGTC
The DNA here is from genome assembly GCA_036172225.1 of Cryptocoryne crispatula var. balansae. Lineage (NCBI taxonomy): Eukaryota > Viridiplantae > Streptophyta > Magnoliopsida > Alismatales > Araceae > Cryptocoryne > Cryptocoryne crispatula. The sequence continues at coordinate 6,762,491 of CM069929.1, read as the reverse complement.
AATCGCAATCCGGATCGGCTGATTATGCAAACATTCATGTAACTGGCCGCTCCCAGTGGTGGTTTCCTCCTGCACCTTTCCTGCCCTAGCGGGTGGGGAAGGTGACCTGTATTGGGTCCACAAACATGATACAAGTCAGATCTGCCAACTTAAGTTTGCCGATGGGCTCATATTGGGTTGTGGACCTAGTAGGCCTGCTGAGATCCAGCTCGTGTACGGCGGCAACTGCTGTCCCTCTGCTACTGGGAGTGCCTGATCCTGCCAGATTAGCCCACAGCCTCTTCAAGAATTGATTCAGGCTGATTTTCCGCTTCACTTTCAGTGGATTGGCTCCAAATCGAGATCGACCAATCCAGAATTTCGTTGGACACGAGAGATCGTGCACGAAACCAGAGAGAGAGAGAGAGAGGCCGATGCCAACATAAGGTGTTCCTGTTGAACAAGAAGGGCCAGAATTGGCCGATCCCAACCCAAGATCTACCGTTGAATTACTGAATTTGGTGGACCCGGGTGCAGCCAGGCAATTCTACACACCTCATGCTACTTTATGGTTCCTTTTTTATTTCTTTGTTCTTTCCCTATCTTGTAGGCCCGGGGGCATGAGCCAGATCTAGTCGTGTTTCTCTTGGTGGGCTTACGTACTTCTAGTTTTTTAGGGTCTTCTTCTGCATGGCCCTTGTTTTCTCCCTTTTGATTGTATCTTGTATTTCTCTCCTATTTTTGTCAAATGAATTGCTGCCTGCTTTTGGAGGTTTGCCCTCCAAAAAACGTGCCTGTGGATCACCATTTTTGGTCACTGTTCTTATGCCATCTCTCTTCACATACCGTGCTACGGCTATATCATGTGCAATTATATTGGTTTTTTTATCACCTGACACATCTGCCTGTCTAGATCAATCCTCAGTTTTATGCGTTCAGATGGATAACGCTATTATTGACCCAAGAATTCAATTTTGCTGATAGTCTTCACATCTGGGACACACTTTTAAGTGATCCCGAGGGCCCCCAGGTGAGTTACCGGAAACCATCGAGATCTCTGGAATTTGGAAATAAGAACCCCATCTGAGACATAATTTTCTTTCGCAGGAGACTCTACTACGGATTTGCTGCGCTATGCTTATTCTCGTTCGGAGGCGGCTCTTAGCAGGTGATTTCACATCTAATCTGAAGCTTCTCCAAAATTACCCATCAACCAATATTAGCCATCTATTATACGTTGCCAACAAGCTGCGCGGAACATCGACAGGGTAGCACTCCGATTGCCTTTTATTTGATATCCACGTAATACTGATTCTGTAAATTACATCAAGCGCAGTTGTCATTTCGAGGGTTTCAGAAACATCGAAATATTTCTCTGGTATTTGTATAACTTATGGGTTCCTAATACGTGCTCTTTTCATGTCTGTGACGTCCGCCTTCAGGTGGAGTTGAAAAAAGAAAAAAAAAATCGTAGGCCATAGACGATCTCAACAGTTGTGATATTGTACCCTCTCTTCTCTTTTTTTTCAGAAGTTCAGCTTGATAAGCACTGAATTCCCTCTCTCTCTCTCTCTCTCTCTCTCTCTGTGTGTGTGTGTGTGTTTCGAATACGCATCCCGTGCTTGAAAACACCTCGGAAGACGGATTAGTAGCAGGATATTGCGAAAGTTATCAGACTCCTATTTATTTCAAACACCTCCCCATAACGTACTCTGGCGCCATTACAAGTGCACTCGGCTGAATCCGTAGTTTCCAGCCACCCAAGGATTCCGGAATCGGAATCGGAATCGGAATCGGTTGGGACCGATTCCGATTCCGATTCCCAGAATCGGCCGGAATCGGCCGATTCCTGGGAAGGGAATCGATTCCGGAATCGGTCGGAAATCGGTTTTTTTTTTTGGATTTTTTTTTTCGTCAAAAAAATTCAAAAAATTCAGAAAAATTCTAAAAAAATAGGAAATGAGTTAGAAAAATTTTAAAAAATCACCAATGCATGATATCCACAAAACCACATCATACAAATACTAATGAACACCAATTGAAGACTTGAAGACTTGAAAGTTAAGTACATGTTCCAATTCCATTTATTCGAAATATCAAAGAGTTGATACATCATCGAAAAAAAAAATTACATCGTATCAATCTACTACCAATATCTAGGATAAAGATGTGGGTCGTCCTCCTCTCACTATTTGCTCGTGACGCTCCTCCCTCGTGCTCGGTCTTGAATACGTCCGGGACCATATCCGTATGAAAATAATGCCGATGCCATGCCATCGAGGTCGTATGGATCGGATCGGGGCAACCGGGACGTAGCGAAGGATGGTGGAGCGGTGGTGTAATCCCGCTGTGGTCAACAGCGAATGCGGAATCTTGTGGCTCCATAATATAAGGCTGCGGTGTCTGCTCATCCGGCGTGTAATACGGCTTTGGAAGCCGTGAATCGGGTGACTCGTTCTTCTTGTCATTGCGTCGGCAGTATACACTCCTCGTCATCATCACACGAGGAGGGTGAGAAGGAGCTGCGTCTTGTCATACGGGGCGACGGGACGCACGACCTCTAACTTCCTTCTCTTTACCTCTTGACCATCTACGAACTACCGAAATCCGGAGACCCAAAGTTTTTTTCAACTTTGCAAATCCTCCCAAATTCTCAGGTACGGTCACCTTTGTTTTCGTTCTCCCGGTGCCGAATGATCAAGGTGGCAATTTCTTTGAGGCCCAGGCTGAGGAAGGCAGGGCTAAAGGCTGCGGTGGGCGCCCATAGGCTGGCAGGGCGAGAAGAAGGCCACAGTCGTGGTAGTAGATGGAGGTGGGCTGACATCCTCCTCGGCTTGACACCATCCAACTCTCCTTGCCCCGTGCACGGTCATCGGGATCAAACTCGGTACACGTGATCCTGGCTTCCCTCTCCTCATCCGGGAGGCAAGTGCATGCTCCTCTGGAAAATACGGTCCGTGTCCACCTCCTCGGGCGGTGCTGTGGCGGAGGACCGCCTCTGCTCGTACGGGCCACCTGCGAACCGTGCAAATCGCTCCTCGCTGATCTTCTGCCGATCCTTGATGTTCTTTATGCGCAACCTCATGTTATAATGACAGAAGACCAGCTTCTCCAGCCAGTCTGAGGTCAACCTGTTCCTCCTTTTGGTATGTATCAGGTTGAATGTACTCTAGTTCCTCTCGCGGTGGGAGGAGCTGGTGCTGCAACTCGAGAATCACGATACCCGAATGGCCGCAAGTGGATTCCATCCACTTGGTGCAATTCACCCGAACCCACCACTCGAGCTAAGAAAAACACAAGAAGAGAAAAGGAAAACAATTAGCCCATCAAAGAATAACTTGTATGAAAAGAAAAGAAATTGCTCATCGAAACTATTACTATACCGGGTGACACTTTGTCGGCGAATATTTGGTCGACATCGAGTATACACCGACCCTTACTACGTACCGAAACATTTAAATAAAAAAATTAGTTGCACTGGTAATACTAGTCCAAGGTATTTAATGAACTCTAACTTACTTCTATCTCGGCCTACATCTTTGTCACTTTGAGATCGGCACCGGCCCATTGGATAGCTGCAAGTGTACCCGCATCACCTCGTTGTCGTTCACCACTGTCCTCCATATTGGATGCGGGGTTAAAAAGTATCTGCAAGATTTTATTAGTTAACCTTGTGCGTATAAGATAATTATACATCGAAAATAATTTTAGAACCAAGTTACTGCTGACATGGACATCGTGGTGGAAGGTCTTCTCCCATCGGCCATCAATCATGTTCCACCACTTTTTGTAACCTCTGGGAATTTTTTCTTTAATTTTCAGCTTTGCCCGGTCCATAGCATCATACGGTGTGCCCATCGGTCACTGTCATCGAGTCGACCAACCTCGAAGACAACTACCGGTGGCTCGATGATTGCCAAATAGTAGGCAATCCTCTCCCAAAACCTCTTGTCGGTGATACGCTTCTCGGACGACAAGAATCTCCTTGCTCTTTTTTGTCATGCGGGTTGTCCACCATATAGTTGTAATACTCCTCGGGACGCTGTGTGAACCTAACCCAATGCATGTACGTACCGGTGTAAACTCTCTCGCAATGAAGTTTGTGGCAAATGCGTGTCGGACCGGGCACGACAAGATCGTGCCCTCTGTGTGAGATCTCATGATATGTAGGAGGCGGGGATGCGAATAAATAAAAAGAGCGATGGTGCTGCCGCACGACAAGTGTAGATACTGCCTCCTCATGCCTATATCCCTCTAAAATGAGATCTATGGAATGTGCGCACGGGGGCACCCGGAAGATGTGCTTCCTCTTCTCCATCAACTTCCTCCCGGCCGCCTTATATGATGGTTCGTTGTCGGTGACAACACGAACCACATTCTCCCTCCCCGTCTCCTCCACCACTCCATCCATCGGAGAGAAAAAATGAAGTCGGCATTTTTAATCTTCCCGAAAGCATCTACCGACTTCAAGAATGTAGTCCCTCGAACGGTGCACCCCGAAGTTTATCATACTCCTCTTGGTGATACACCGTCCACCCATCGCACATGATTGTGCAACCCCCTCTCCTTCCACACCAACTTGAACCCGTCCATCTCACTCCCTCGAACTCTGGACCTCCTCGTCCGAGCCGGCGCCGTATGTGTATGCAACGCCGGGGCTTGCAAACCCGGTCCCGGCCCTCACCCCGCGGCATCCACCATCGTACGGAAGGGGGGTGCAGTGTGCATGTCTTGGGATGCCTACATCGAGTTAAAAAAAAATGGGATCGGGGTAAAATTAAGTGTTAGTAAATAAAACGAGGCATAATGTCAAATTTAATTTAAAAAGTGATACTGCGTGTAAAAACCATTTGACAATGTGGCGAACGGCTCTCTTTGCGGCCGTTCTGTAGCCTTCACCCCTTTCATTGCTGCTTTATCTATCCTTGACACTTTGTTTCTAAATAAAAACTCGTCACTCGGTGTAAATCGAGTCTTGGTAGAAGTGGAACGGCAGGTACGGCTCTGTCTCTGAGGTCGGAGCTCTCGGTCCCGGCCGAGGTCGGGCGAGCCGTGCGATCGGCCCAAAGGCGGGTCAACTACGGACCCGGACCCTCCTGCTCCCTCCTCCTGTCCTCCTCCTCGGCCGATGCACGCTTGTTAGCGTGTCTAGCACGTCTCGGCTCGGAGTCCGTGGACTCGTCCTCGCTACGGCTCCCGGTGGCTGTTGCCTTCCACCTTGCCTTTCCCTTTGGAGGTAGGCAAATCGCGGTCCCTCCTCCTCTCGGTGGCTCGTCCTGCAACTCCTCCCTGCGCTCGATCCGAACGGCCTCGTTGAGAGGCTCTGCCTGTCATGTATCCTCTCGTCTCCTCACTCTTCTCCCAGGCACCTTGTCGCATTTCTTTACATTCCCACTGTTCGTGATATGTTGTTTCGGCGGAACACCCCCCCGTTCATCTCCTTCCCGCACCACTTCCTGACCCTCTTCCACTAGGTCTACCATTTGCCCGTGTTCCCAACCCACGTACGAAGCACGTGCGAGTCTTTGCCGCCACCTTGATCGGCCATTGCTTGTATCTGCAAAAATTGTAAACAATGCACTAAAAATGATTAGATAACATAAAAAATGAATTAGACGGCTGGTTCGGGAAACGGAGACAACCCGAAGTAACACACCATTCGGTATGTTTAAAGGGTTACGTAGTTGCCGGAAAATCGTCGCGAATTAACGTACGGGATATCCGGAATTTTTCCGTGCAAAATGAACTTAAACGGATAGTTTAAAACTTGGACGGACTTGTCGGTCGGAAATCACAACGTTTAACGACGCTCGGACTCGTCGGAAACGCGTAAGAATGGACGTACGAAGTTTTCGGCGAAGAAATCTTACAGCGGTCGAAGATCGAAGAAGACGTTGATTCAAGGCGGATCGGAGCTTGGATCGGCGGAATCGGGCTGAAGGAATCGCTTGGAATCGCGGAATCGCCCGAGGAATCGGCCGAAATCGCCGGAATCGGTGCCGAATCGCTCCCGGATCGACGGATCGCTGCAGATCGCTCGGATCGACGCACGGATCGCCGGATCGATGCGGAATCGGCGAGGAATCGCCGCGGAATCGCCGGAGAGCCGAGCCCTACCGCCGCGGGATCGAAGGAATCGACCGCGGCGGTCGGTCCCGGCCCTTTTAGGGCCGGAATCGGTTCGATTCCCGGTCCAGAATCGAACCGGGAATCGAACCGGGGCCGGTTCAACCGGTCTTCCATCGGAATCGGTCGGATCGACCGATTCCACAACGAATCGGTCGGAATCGGATCGATTCCGACCGATTCCAGTCGATTCATACCGATTCCGCGGAATTATTCCCGGAATCGGTCCTTCTGCCAGGAATCGGATCGGAATCCACCGATCCGATTCCGGAATCGGTCGGAATCGGTCCGATTCCACCGATTCCGTAATCTATGCAGCCACCGCAAAATATTACCCAAATTTGCATGCGTGCATCAAACCGTTAATAAATTTGGTTGCCACGATCCTGATACTTGATTCATATACTGCATACGGAACTGATATGCGAGCGGGCTGGGTAATTGAACGAACTGTGTACAAATATTCTACTTAACTTCTTCAACCGACTTCTAAAATCATTGGAGCTTCCATGGTGATCTCTCGCATGCTAAAAAAGGGATGATCTGCAACCCTTGCTCCATGACGCAGTCAAATCCATAATAAGGTGAATGCAAGGAAGACCGTGGCTCCCCTGCATGCCTACTTGAGGGAGATGAAGCCACAAGGTAAGCTGCGAGAACTTGTTCTGATCCAATCCGGAACCATTCCTATTCACAGTGGCCAATCCAGAATTCAACTATCAGATCTTACCAACGTGGGGGCGTGGCCGTCAGTTACTAGAAACTGTGAGCACCGACTTGGCCATGCAGCATCGTACACAAATAACTCTAATAGTAGCTGGTCGAGCATGGCTCGACTGGCAGTCCCTGCGCCCCCAGGGCGCAGGGCAGGGGATCGACACCTCCCGGCGGCATCAGCCGGGCACCCCCGGGGGGGTGAACCGTGAGGATCGAGCAGCCGCTCGATCCTTCGCCACCCGCAGGGCAGCGGGAGCCAGATCCACTAGGCCACGCGTGATCAAAAAAAAAAACTCTAATAGTAATATCTAAGTGACGACTAACCCTATTTCCTTAAAATTACACAATTGGCTGCATCAAGGGTTTCAACAGGGTTGTTTTATTCCAGGAAGGGTAGTGGATTGTGAGACCCCAGGCCGACCGGGTTGCGACCTCATTATTTTATTTTATTTTTAAAATATTCAAAAAAAGCTAAAAAATTCAAAAAATTGAGAAAAAAAATAAATGACATGATTTAAACAAATAATACATCAACTTTATTCTAATGTGACATTCTACATTTTATAGGTAGTTGATATATTCTCCCCATGTCATTTGAGTTGAGTACACAGCTTGATACATGTACACATGACGATTATATTCGTCAGTCTCTCGAGAAATTATCCTAAAATTTGATCCAAACAAGTCACCATAACTATAAATCGATTGAATTGAAGCATCTGATAACTCCACATAATTCATTTCACAATACTCTTGAACGTATGTAGAGAATCAAGAGTCTTGGGATAAATCATATACATAGTTGGAGACATCGTGATATTCTACTCCAGCTACATGGCTACGATGACCTCCTCTACCTTGCGGCCTTATACTATGATCGGCGTCTTAGGTCACATGAGTATGTTACTCCTCGCTGGTAAAACGTAACAACGTTGTAGGAGATATGTGGAGCTTAAGAGTGAGAGGTGAGAGTAAGGAGAGCCCCTTGGGGGCTGAGCCCCTCCCCAAATCCGTTGGCAAGGGTCATATGACCGTTGCCAACAGTTATATGGGCCGGGTCGTGCGACCTTGCCGGCTAAGTCAGCTTAGTCGAGTTATGACCAAGCCGGTCAAGACCAAACCCGACCGGGTCGGAGCAGGGTCGCGACTCGGCGAACCATAATTTTATTTTCTCAGCCAGGTCAAGGATCAGAGATCAGTACTTCTTACCACATGCAAACAAGGGGTGGGTCGTTTCTTCTCAGGGAGATAGAGAAGTTAGAGTTCAGTTCTTACCACTTGCAAATGAAATCTCAACCCGTAATTTAATGGCTGTTATTTAATGAAAAAAAACATTTAGCTAACCAAATGTAATTTCTCGAGTAAATTTATCCTGAAAAAAATATGAGACCCACCAGAACACAGATGACACTGATGAAAGCCATGTCTATATTACAAGTTTACAACTACAGTGCGCAATCCACATTATTTCAAACATCTGATCTTCTTGGCTGTCTTGATGATTGTCTCCATGCACTCTGGTTGGTTGAACTTTAGTAACCCCTGGAACTGAACAGCCATTTCTGAGATATTATCAACACTAGTGTATGCTTCTGAAGATAGGGCAAATATAACTTCATTAATGTCCTCTTCCAGCTGAAGAGAAAACAAGTGGTTGAAAACCTGCAATTAACTCTGTATCAACAGTTCTATTATGACGAGCAAAGTAAATAAGAACACAGGCTTCTCAAAGATAGTGTGCATTCACTTCATTGTTAGAGTTCTTACAATTTTCATTCTTGAAAGAACCTTCTCCCTGATTGTTGTGGATCTAGATACCAGATTAATGATGAAGAGTCCTCCCTCTCCAATGAATCTTCTCACGGAGAGAAGAAATGGCTCTTCCAAAAAGTCGGCAGGGGGACATGTCAGGCCAGAACTGGACAAGGAACGGTTGGATTTGAGTAATCAACTTTATGATTGTAGCTCTAATATAGAAAGAGGAAAGCTAGATTTACCTAACATCCGATGCATCAGCATCAACAATTAATATTTGCATCCCAATATTACTCATTGTAGTAGAACTTGGCTCAGAACCAGTTCCATTAGGTGCCTTCTTTGAACAATAACTTGCTGAATCAGTGATTACATCAATTGTGGAATCAGAATCTGCAGTTAAAGCCCTTTGAACAAATTGGAGTCCATCACCAATATGCACCTAACTCAACATAAAGGCAACCAACAAAAAAAAACTCCACACAATTACTGTACAGTTACAATTATTTGCTAAAAACTGCAACCCAGCTGATCATCATTTTATTAATACATAAAACATTGCAGCAACCATCATATGCATTCAGATGCATCCATATTTTGTAAAATAATCAAATACATACAAGAAACTTTTGTTGAATAATCAAGAATGTGCAACAATTTATCAGCCTGTTGATTAAATATACCATTTATATGAGAAACAGTGACTGGGAAAAGCATCATCTTTGGAATCATTTACTAAGACAATCTTCTATCAAGCTACCAGTTACTGAAATTTTCATGGAGATCTGAATAGCCAGAAATCAAGCTATAGTAGGTAATATTGAGATTCATTTTTTGGTTGGTACCCTAAACTACAAAAGTCATGCCTACCATAATGATGCTTCAAGACCCTGATCATCGCAACCACAGCATACCAATGATTTCTCCATTTTCAGAAGGTGGAAGTAAAAAGACTCCAGAATTCACCGGCAGTTTGTCAATCTTAACCCTTAATCCTTCCTACTCAATATAAGCCCCATAAAGTTTAAACTTGAAAGAATTTTTTGGCAAGAACCAGTGAAACATAAATAATGGTGATTCTCCACAAGGTTCCATGAAGGTATAGAGAAAGGAATGGGGTTTGGACAGCAAGGATCACATCCTTTGTCCATCCGCATTGCTATAGATTCTTACTCCCCTCGGAGGCTACTGGCCAGATTATCACTTCAAAGCCCTTGAAATATGCATATTTTAACCCCAAATTCTTGCATGAAAGAAGCCCTAAAAATGGAGGATCAAGTGTATCCAAAAAGAGAGGGTCTCATTTTTTACGTCATCAAGCCCATTGGGCCATCCCAAAAAATTCCCAAGAGCATTGGTCCTCAGGCCTTACATTTTAAGGTCATCCTTATATTTTAAAGTTGGGATGATGTTGGCTTGAAAAGGTAGGTGGGGTTGGGGATTGGGAGCAGGTCCGTTGGGCCCAAACTGACCCGTCGGCCGGGGTTGTAATAAAAAATTAATTTAAAAACATTTACAGGGTTGGGACCGAGTCGCGACCCAACATTCCATTTCTTCAACTTTAGGAAGATTAAATTGCCATCTCGTTTTAACCAACTTGTCAATTGAACCAAGTGGTAGAAATGCTCCAAACGGAAGGCCTTGCTTCCAGTCATGGGAATCACCGAGAGTTCGTCAACTAAGTAGTGAGAATGCTCCCAATGGAGGGTCCTGCTGCCGGCCATCAGAAGTAATTGAGCAACTTGTCATCCGGTGGGAATGCTTCAAATGGAGAGTCCTGCTGCCAGCCATCAGAAATAGCTTGAGTAATTTGTCCACCAAATCGAGCTGTGAGAATGCTCCAAATGGAGGGCCCTGCTGTTAGTGCTACACCATTGAGCCTATAGGGCCTGCCCAAGAAGTCCTAGACTGGATTTCAAACATTTTTCTTATTAAGCTGTCATTCAGATTTTGTCAACCGGACAGTGAGAATGCTCGTAATCGGTTGGAGGGCCTTATTGCAAGTCTTCAAAGCCAGCCATATCTTCGTTATCAATTAAGCTCAGCCTGCTTGAGTTCAGTCCGGCCCAAAAGTTAACCCACCAGGGATTAACCAAGTGGCTTTAAGGTATTGGAGACAAAGTATCAAAGTCTCCTTTGAGAAAACTTTTGGAAATTTTTTTTGACATGAAGTGGCAAGTCCATTCAGCATTTTCATGTTAGTTTCCGAGCCAACCCAGCAATGATCAAAAGAACTCCCTTAGTATGACGCAAGCTAAGCTTGGCTCCAATCTAGATTGAATTGAAAAACAAAAGAGAACATAAAAAACATTAGACATGACGACCATGAATACCGAATATTAAACACATGCAAAGGTAGCTTACAAGCAGAAAATAAGTGAGAGAAGATAACTCCCACATTGGTCGAAGCACCCTTCCCGAGTTCCCATTTCTTGCTCGTCTGCCTGGGAGGGCCCTCTGCCCCCATTGTGAGTAGAAGTGATATCATCGAGTGGCTATCAATAAAGCAGATGGAAATGATGAAGAGCTACACCACGACAAAGCCAAAGTTCATTGCAGAAACTGGGAGATCCAGGTTTGACGTCCTCATGATCGAGCCCCCAGCATGCTACTGGGGATGCTACGGCACCATAATTGGCTGGGTCTCTACCAGCACGGCCTCTCAATTGCAACATTGGTGGCAGTTGAGACGATGATTGTCCCGTGGACGAGGGACCAGCATAGCAGAAGACAGGACAGATCCAGCTCTCCATCATCCGAGTGGAATAGTAGAGGTGAAGAATCCCTCACCAAACAAATCAGACTCCAAAGCCACCAGATCTTGCGGATAGTGGAGGCCCTGGAGGGGTAAGTGGATAGTGAAGGGGCAAGTGACAGTAGTTTGACCGTGGTCAACACTTCAAAATAGGAATATAAGCTTAAAGAAAAAAACAATAAAAAGAAACAAAAAATGACTTGTATATAAATAATTTGTCCACAAGAAATAATACGCAAAAATATGTAATAAATACAACTGTACTTTTAATACCAGGAAAAAACATTCAGAAAAGTTAAAGCCATTGATTGCGGAATCGGCTGGATTGGATAGGAATCCGCCAATTCTGAGATTGGACTCCTTCGATCCGATTTTCGCCAGAAGGACTGATCCAACTCGATCTCTCGGAAGAAGCAACCAAAATCGGTCGAATCCGCCGAATCTGGACCAATTCTGGTGATTTTGTCGCCAGAATCAGACCCTTCGCTGTGGCTGCGGCAGCAGCGGTACTGTGCCACTGCCGCAGCCAATATGGCCCCCTTTTGGGGCCAAATCGTCCCCAAAGGCCCTGGTTTTGTTATTTTTTTCATTTTTTAAATATTTTAAAAGATTTTTTAGGGTTTTTATTATCTGATCTGGACCAATTCTGAATCGATTTTCTTCCCAAAAAATCAGCAGATTCCAATCGATTCAATCCTATCTGGATCGGATTGATACCCACCGATCCAGATACCGATTCCGATCCAATGATATGGCTGCAGCTAAGTCAATGAATAAATTAAATGAAATAAATACATAAAAAATAAAAATACAATGAAAAAAGATACAATGAAAAAATTGAAAAAGGAAGATGAATAATCTGAAAAAATAAGTAAAAAATGTAGTGAAAATGACAATAAACAGAATGAAATGAAACAAAAAAGAGAAAAAAGGGAGGTGAAATGAAGTGGACACTTGATCCAAACAACACCTGTGAAAAATAATACATATAAAAATAAAATAATAAAAAATATAACGTGAAAATAAAAAAATCAGAAAAGGCAGTGATAAATGGAATCTAAGAAAGAAAGAAAGAAAGAAAGAATGAATACAGAGAGATAACAGTAAAAAATCATGATAACAAATACGGAAAACACAGAAATAACAGCAAAAAAATGGATATAAACTGAAGATAATGAAGAGCAAAAAAATATCACCTTAAGGCAGTTAATAATCAAGAAAAACATAGACAAAATAAGAAATTCAGGAAACACAAGTCAAAATCAAAATAGGAAAAAGACAAACATGGAAAAGAAGAGGGAATAACAAACCTGATAAGAAAGAGAGAAGGTGGTAAAAAGGTGAGAAAAAGAATAAAAAAAGAGATGAATAAAAGATGAGAGAGTGGGGGGAGGCCCCTAAAGGGATTCAAATTCCATCAATTAGGATCTAAATGTTGCAATTGGGCCAAAAGACCCACTTAAATGTGCCCAAGTATCCCCTAAGAGCTCTCTTGTTTTTTTAATATCACCTAAGAGCTCTCAAACTTGGCATATTGACTGAACTTCTATCAATTAGGCCTTTTTTTTGCAATTGGGCCCTAATTACAGCAAATGGGCTTAGATTTCACCCAAAACAGATTTTTTATAATTATTAAGTGGGTCTAAACATAGATTGCAGAATCGGCCGATCTAGATCAAGATCGGCTTATTCTTGGATCGGATCGGACCCCATCGATCTGATTTTGACTAGAACTACTGATCCAACTTGGACTTCTGGCCAAATTGGTTGGAATCGCTTGGATCGGTCGAGGACTGATCCACTGGATTGATTTGGGAACCATTCGATCCCCTACTGATTCCCCAGAGAACCCAAAAAACCGTCCGGAATTGGATCGATTCTGGACCATTTTCCAGTCCGATCCTCCCCAATAAAGGTGAGATCGAACAGATTGCCCCTTCCCACCCCCCATTCTCACCTCCCCCCCATCCCCTTCAACGTCTATGGTCCCCCCCCTCTGACGATCCAGCGCAAGGAAGCGGCTGATCCCCCCTAAATAGGTAAATTGTGGGGGGGGGGGCTCCGATCCTTGCTTCACCCTCCCTTGGCACCCCTTCGAGGGTGCCTTTGATCGTCTAGATAGGGAGTGGCTGCTGTGAGCACCTCTTCGGGGGTGATGATCTGTCACCCCCGGGGGTGACAGTATGGGTCACCTCTGATGACCCTCAGGCTTGAGTCACCCCCGAAGAGGTGCCTCAGGTAATGGCATGGCACCCCTTCGAGGGTGTTAAGGGTGTGAATTAACAAAAAGGATCGCCCCTTTGGGGGTGACCCTCAGACACCCCTGAAGGGGTGCCTCAGCCCTTAGCATTCCTTCGGGGGCGATTTTTTAATTTTGTCACCCCCAATTGAGGGTGATTATTGATTAATTACATTAATATTTACTAATGTCTTCTATGCATTTGCATTTGGATGTAGGTAAAATGTCGAACGAGGAGGTTGGTGTTGTTGCTGGTCGTGGCATTGGATGACAACATAACTTCTTGATGAATGTGGAGAAGAAAAGGGTGAGATGCAAGTGGCACAATAAGGACATGAATGGAGGTGTCTACCGGCTCAAGCAACATATAACTAGTATAGGTGGAAATGTTAAGTATGACAAAGTCGCGACGGAACTTGCAGAGGAGATGAGAGGATAATTGACCGGGAGAGTCTCACAGAGGGAGATTAGAATTGGGCAGAGACAAGATCTTCACAACAAGTTGATGGGACGGAGAGACACTAAGCTGATGGATGGAAATGGTAAGAAGGGGAAGGGAAAAGTAGGTCATGTCCAAGTTGACTCATCATAATCAGATGGTGATGATGAGAAAGTGGCTTAGGCCAGGAGGGCCATGAATGCTAGTAAAGCTTAGACTCGTGAGGATGATGAGAGAAGAAGAGGAGCAGGAGATTTAGGTTCAGCTCCGGACCTCCAGCCTGACATAGTATGGGGGAAGGCACTTGGCATGTTCGAGTCTGAGGGAGTGAGTTCTTACATTCTTCATCTGTTTGGCCGACTTCAGACACGACCATGTATAGACAAAGTGATAGAGGTCAGAGGGGCATAAGGCAGACTTTGAGGGGAGTTAAGGCTACGACAGGGGGCTACAAAGAAAGCCATAAAATATATGGTAAAAGTTTTTCTCCATGCAGGTATACGACGAATATAGTTGATATTTTAATTTTATACTTGTAATTGAATTACTTATTAATCATAGTTGATATTCTTTTCTTTGATGTCACTTAGGTGTCCCAACACATGCATAGATTGCAGAATCGGCCGATCCGGATCGGCCGATTCTTGGATCGGATCGGCCATGGCCAATCCGATTCTCGGCGGAACCACCGATCCGGATAAAATATCTGTCGGAATCGGTCTGTTTGGTCCGATTTGGGGCCATAATCGTCCGAATCGGCGGATTCCGGAACGATTCCGGCGAGCGATTCCTCGCCGGAATCGACCGGAAAAACTGCCGCGGCGGCCTTACGGCCGCCCGCGGCTGTCTTCCCCGCCCGATAGGGCAGGGAAGAAGGGCTACCGGGTCCATCGGGACCCGATAGCCCCAGATCCGGTGACTTAAGTCACCGGATCGATAGGGTGGGCCGGTGGGGGGCCGGACCGGTCGACCGGACCGGTCCGGGGTGACCTAAGTCACCGGTCCGGTGACTTAAGTCACCGGATCCAGCTACCGGGTCCTGATGGACCCGGTATCACTGTCTTCCCCGCCCGATAGGGCGGGGAAGACAGCCGCAGCGGCCCTGTGGCCACCGCGGCGAATCCGGCGATGTTTGGGGGGGGAATTCAAGCCGATTTTGGCCCCAAAACATGCTAGATCGGATCGGAATCCGATCTAGCATGTTATTTTGATATTTTTTTAATGTTTTAGCACCTTTGAAGAACCGATCCGGAGCGATTCCGGATTGAAATTTCTTCCAGAAGATCGGTTGAAATCGGATCGATCCGATCCAATCCGGATCGGATCGGTACCCACCGATCCAGTGGCCGATTCCGATCCCGCGATCCATGAACACATGCCACGACTAGTCCATATTTCTAGACAATGATAGATGTCATTGGTGAGGCTGGGCCAAGGTTGAAGGCCCCCACGTCCAAGTATATTTATGAAGATGGGTTGGATGAAGAGGTCGATGAGTTAACCTCTTGGATAGATGGTTTCAAGTATATCTGGAAGGAAAGGGGTTGCACCATCATGTGTGATGGTTGGACAAGCATTACAAGGAGGTCGCTTATAAACTTCCTTGTGTATTGTTCTGAGGGAACTATATTTTTGAAGTCTGCCAATGCATCAGGCGAGGTGAAAAATGTAGATTACCTTTTTTGCTTTATGAACTCCGTGGGGGAGGTTGGGGAGGAAAATGTTCAAATTGTGACGGACAATGAGGCCAACTACAAGGCTGCAGGCCTCACCTTTTCTAGGTACTCTGTACTGCACACTCTCTAAACCTCATGTTGGAGGACAACGAGCGGGATCTATTTTTTTGCTCATTGATTAGCCAAGGGCAGGTGATCACATCTTTTATTTATAAGCATCCTAAATTATTGCATATAATGAGGGACCACATTGATGGTCATGATCTAATTTGGTTGGGTCCTTCTAGACTTGTTACACAGTTCATTGCATTAGAGAGCTTGTATCGGCATAAAAATAACTTGAAGAGGTTTATACTCTCTACAACCTACCAAGAGTACATGGATGCCTATAGGAGCACAACTGATCAGTATGAAATGCTTTTGAAGGTGGAGTCCTTGATTGAGAATAACAGGTGGTGGAAAAAGGTGCAGTACTACTTGTCTGTGATAGAGCCCATAGTACAAATACTTAGGTTGGTGGACTCCAATGACAAGAATTAAATGGGTTACTTGTAAGATGCTATGGATAAGACAAAACTGAAGATCAAATAAAAATATCCAAAGGGTTATCAAAAGTGGTGGAAGATCATAGATCACAAGTGGGACAAGACACTTTACCATGACTCTCATGCTATAGGTATAAGTTTAATTATTGCATTGTACTTTAAGCTCAATGTTTGATGCATTAACTGCTGATTTTTTTCGTTGTGATAGGATACTTTTTGAATCCAAAGATTCAGTATGGTGGACAGTTGTGTAATGGTAACGAGGTGCTTTCTGGCACTTTATTTGTCACTGAGAGGTTGTGCAGGACTCCGCAGGATACGACCAAAGCTAAGATTGAGGTGAGTATTGTTTAATAATTTAGCAAGAATAGAATTTTGTCATAAAAGTTTAAGTATATTTCGAATGGTATTTAAGATGACATCATATTGGCATAAAATTGGAGTCTATAGAGATCCGGATTTAAAAAACACATGATAAGATTTCTCCTGGTAAGCCACTACATATTTATATGTCAAATAATGTTATATGAGTATTTGACACATAATAATTTCGGGCATGCTTGTGTTTTTACAGCTGATCGGTGGATACAAATGAACAATATGAGTGGATGGAATCCACTTGTTGGTGTTGCAATCAGGGTGTTGAGTCAGAACACCAGCTCTAGCCCATGTGAGAGAGACTGGAGCACCTTCAATCCCACACACGGAGAGAAAGAACAAGTTGAAGAGTGAGATTACAAAAATTAATTTTCTGTCACTACAATATGAGATTGATAATACAAAATATCAAGGAGAGGCAGAACATATCAGAAGACAGGTTTGCAAGATTTGTAGGGGATTGTACTTGAAAAATATCAAGGACAATCCATTTAGAATGAAGTTGACTTAGAATGTGTATTCCAAGAAGAATATTCACTTGCAACATGGATGGATGGAGGACACTGAGGGATAGCCAGAGTTTGACCCCAATGACAAATCGTGGGCCAAAGGTGAGCTTGACAGTGTCATGGGTGATGAGGAGATATAGGATGCAGACACTCAAGTGCCATGCACAGCTTCAATTTCTGATCCACCACAGACCACATCCGCCCCTCAACAGCATATCGCTCCAACCACAACTTCAACCAGACTTGCAGGACCTTCTACCACCAAGAAGGCTCCTACTTCATTATTCAAGGCATTGAAGAAAGCGGTCAACCTAGGGGCAGCAGCATGTCAAAGTGCAAAGGAAGGTGACAAGAAAAGAAAGATTTTGAGTACAGAACGTTGACATGTGATTGATACAGAGACTACTCAGCCACCTTCATCATCTAAGGAGGATGAAGAGTTTATTCCACCCACACAACTACAAGATAGGGGTGGTTTAGGTGGAGGTGGAGGTGGAGGTAGATTTATCAATAGTGCTAGTGTATGCACGAGTGGAGCTGGCCCAGATGACTTGACTAGTTGGAGGCATTCGATGAGTGGACGGAGCAATGGCCGTTGGAGTCAGATGAATGTCTTCGAGGAGCATACAACATCTGGACCGGACCTCGCTTTGGATTACGAGCCTTATTATCCACCTTCTCCACTTCCAGTCGATGGTGGAGTTTATGATTTCAATGCAATGACAGAGTCATTGTTTTCCTATGATTATAGAGGTTTTATGAATAACCAAGGTCAATGGACGATTCGAGAGACCGAGGATGACGAGAAGAAGCATGACTATGAAGGCCAATTCCAAAGTTGGTGGTTATTGTTAGTCGTAATAGTGAGGTGTGTTTTGTACTACGTTATGTATGTCACATATGTTGTAATTATTATGAGGTGTATTACGTTTTTTTAAGTTTGTGATGATAGTTTGTACTTACACGAAAATTTGTTGAAATAATCTTACTTTGTATAACATTGTTTAATAAGACATCATCCACATTGTTTTTCCTTTTTAAATTTTTTGATCATTTCTATATTTTTTTCTTATTTTTTGCAATTTTTTATAATTTTAAAAAGAAAAAAATCAACCGATCCAGACTAATCCTGGATCGCTCCGACGTCCGGAGGATCAACTGATTTTGGCCGAATCATTCGAATTGGATCGGTACCCACCTATCCGGGTACCGATCCCGATCCCGCAATTCTTGGATCTGAATCCCATAACAACCCCCAAGTAAGCTTAATGGTCCTTAATTTGTCCATTGAGCCTAAAGACATGTAAAGAGGCCTTCCATTTCTTCAAATGGACCCAAAATCCACTCCAAAGGGGCCATACGAAAATCCACTCCCCTAAAAAATAAGGAATTGATGATATATATTTTGAGACCAAAATATCCTACCACAAAGGCAAGAAAATAGTTGGGACTAAAATACTCCTTTCCTCTCTCTCACATACCAAAAATTAGGAATTAGTGGAGGTACTATTGATATCAAAAAGGCCCCCTCTCACATACAATTAAAACGAGGAAATGGTGAGGGTATTTTGATGCCAAAAATACCCTCCACTGTTTCCATATAAAGAGGCCCAAGGCCACATTTTCAAAGGGGAAATCAAGTGGCAAGGTTCTTAGGTGAAAACTCTTCAAGTTGCTCCAATAGGGTTCTCCAACGAAGGCTTCAAGGGAAGAAATTCCTAATGTAGAGGCTCTAAGGAGAAAGAAGAAGAAAAAGAAGCCCAATAACCAAAAAGAAAGCCCAAGAAGCAAGAAGACGATGAAGAAAGGAAGGAAGAGCACCCAAGCCACCCAAAAATTTTTAAGTCCCAAGGTACTCTTAAGGGAGCAATAAGATACAAGAACCGCTTCAAAGAAGCAAGGCCCAATTAACATCGTCATAGTGTGAAGATACAAAGCACACAAACCCCATTATCAAAAGGAAAAGCTTAAATATATTAAAAAATAAAAATATAATAAAACAAGAAATAAGACCAATGAAAGGTCTATTAAGATGGCACAGCCCCAATTAGAGATAATACCTCCTAAAGGGGAGGAAATCCAGGAAGACCAATGGAGGCCTATTAAGATGTCTAAGTCCAATTGAGGATAATGTCTCTTAAAAGGTAAGAAGCCCAAGAAGACCAATGAAGGAACATTAAGATAGCTAAACCCCAATTGGGGACAATATCTTATAAAGGGTAAAAAGCCCAATAAGACATATGAAGGCTCATTAAGTAGACCAAGTCCCAAGGAGTAATGTCACTTAAAGGACCAAAAAAACTACCAAAAACAAGTAAAAGCCCATTAACTCGGCTAAGCACCGACCAAAGATGATGCCACTTAAGGGATATAAAGATACAAATGAAAGCCGTCAGGAGGTCAAGCTTAATCCAGATGAAACCCTTAAGGGAGAAAAGTTCAATTTGTCCAACCGACCGAGATGATGGAGGGAGCGTAAAGCCCCGAGTCTATCCCAACCCAGACTCAGCCAGATCCAATAAAAGGCCATCAACCAGACCTAGAGATATGAAGACACCAAAAAACATCAAAAAATGTATATAAAAAGTAAAAAGGATGTTATGCATATTTTTTACACTACGAAATCAAATAGATGATATTTTATACATCCAGATTTCATTTCGCAGTGTATGCTATCATAGCAGTTAATCAAGTCGAACTACTATCCAATGTGATTAACATCAAATCTACTCAGGTGGATTGATGGAGAGAGGTCCCACCATAATTCAAACCCACCCCCAAAACCTCTTCACTATTTAAGCATATATACCTCCAAAAAAAACCAAAACCAAAATTCAAAACAAACAAAAAGTAAAAAAGCCACTATATAAAATATGAAAATTCTTAAATTTTTGAGGTTTCACCTATTATTTAAAAAGATGTGGTCTCAAGGCACTGAGGTTTATCGTGAGGCTTACATCTTGTTGGCAAAACATTAGCCTTGTGCCTTCTTCCAAGTGAGCTATCGAGGAAGTGACAAAGAGAGAAATTTTCTTCTCCCCATCAAGCAAACTTCACAACATTTTTTTCCTCCTTCGAAAGGACACATATTGACTTTATTTTTTGGAGCAATTTTTTACTGAATTTATAGAATTTTATTCAACATTATGTATTTATATAAATAAAAAATGACAAGTATATAAAATTACAAGTCCTGAATGTATTATTAGACTTAAATGTTATTGGAACAAAATTTTACTCTTTTTATACTTAAAAATATTAATCAAACTTTGTTTATTTATAAAATACAGAAGTTTAAATAATTGATGATAGTCTTTTAGCTACTTTGTGAATAGCATGATTATTTATTTAAATACATGATGTATTTTTTCTTTAAATTGAGACTTACCTTGCAAAACGTCTCAAGACCACCTAAGACTTCATAAACATTGGTTTCAACAAAGGAATATTCTGAGCTCTGTTATCAAAGGCAATCAAGGTGACTGCTTATGCAACTAGGTGAGGCGGCAATAGGCAGTCACCCTTGCTGCCTCCGGTGTTGAGGCATGTCGTGTACGACACCTCCAACGCCACCAGTGCTCTGCTTGGGTTAGGAAGACAGGGAAACATGATTCATTTTTGGATACGGCAGACCCAAAAGGGCTGATCCGTAACTTAAAATCAGATTACCCCCTTGAGTGCCAGGCAGACCACAACTTAAGTTGCGGATCCGGCCATTTGGGCCCGCAGGATCCAATATCGGATCTGCAAGCCTTGTCTTCTCCATCTGAAGTGCCAGCCTCTAAGCTTGTCCGTGGAGGCCGCAACTGGATTGCCTCCATTGTTGGAGGTGATGGGGTGAGGTGTGGGGTCCCTCACCTCAACTACCTCTCAGCCTTTTACTACATAGATTCCAGGTGATTATATTGTTATACATGTCCATTAAGGGTTGAGCATCATCAATGCAACAATGTTGGTCCACATTCTTGATGAGCTTTTGTACTATATAACTCACATTAAATTAGATTCAAGGTGATTATTCATTGTGGAGTAATCAATTTTCTTTGATGGATTTTATGTTGTGAATGGAATCGTCATTGGACTGAGCTCTCCACCGTTGTTTCTCTCATTCACGGCAGATCCACCATCAAGGAATCTATTTTGTGGTATCTCACTCTTCCTGCTTGGCTTTGGGCTATCAAGAGAATGAGGAATAGGAGGATCTTTAGGGATCACTTTGAGCACCCCAGACTTATTATTCAGAGGATGTATGGGTCTGTCAAAGATTGGTTGTTTATGGCAATCGGATGGGAGAGGATCCCTTCAAAAAATATTTCTTTAGTTTTGGTTATTTCTTCATGTAACCCAGTCTAACTATCCCCTCGGTAGTTTACCTTGTGGGTTTTTCTTTTCGCTTGTCATTGTAGCTCTATCTTTCGTTGTAACTTTATATTCATTTATTAATGGAAACATGTGGCCCTTTGATCACATTCAAAAAAAGATTCAAGGTGATTATTATGTCTAAACATATCTATGGAGCATTGACTTTCATAGCTACAAAATAAAACTCATGGTCGAAGGGCAGATACTCAAGTTAGAAGTCCCCATGGACATCAAAATGCACATCACATAATAGAGTTCCAATCAACGTGGGAATTTGAACGTTCATCTTTACTAAGATTTGCTATTCTTAATACCTCTGACCCAATAGAATGCTTACATTTAACGCAATACAATGTTTTTTTTCTTAAGAAAAAATTGATGTTTCAAAAAATCCATCTAATATCTATGCAATCAGAGGTGATTGCCTTGCTCGCTAGGTGAAGAGAGGAGGGCAAAAAACACATTGCTTTGACCCATATCACCTAGGCAATTGACCCCCTCCGCCACAATGGACAAGGAGGATGCTTTAGGCGCCTCTAGCGCCTTAAACGCTTCATAAATAGACTTAGGGACTTGCCAGAGGTCCAATAAACCCTTCGGTGGCCATCGGTGACTGCTGGTGGCTGTACGGAGCATTGGAAACCCTCTTTGCCTTAAGCCCCTATCAGGCAGGAAAGACAGGTCTTGAGATCAACTTGCCTAGCCGGTTCAATACCGGTTGGGGAGGGTTCCAGCTAAACAAACCGGTCTGGTTCGAAAATTACGGGACCCTTGGGTACCATTTTATCATCTCTCCTGCCTAATAAGAAAGACAACGGCCTCTCCAACATCCAGTGGCTTCTCCAGCCTCTGGCGAGCCCTCCAGACCTCTGCATTTACCTTTACCACCTATGGCGCTTGAGGTGAGGCGACCCCTCCCGCACCTCAAGCGCCTAACGTCTTTGACTACATAGTTTACTATACATATATATATATATATATTCATCCATAAGTAAAGCAATCAGCTCAAATGTTTTCAGATTTTTGCCCCTAGCGGTAGCAAAAGTCAAGCAGAAAGGTTTTCCAAATTTTAAGATTCTTCAAGATGTAGTTCTACTTCAGATTATTTGGATCATCATATATCAATTCCATGTGCTCTATAAAATTAGGATAATGCACAAAACACCTTTAATTTTTCATCAGTGATGAGGCCAAAATATTCCTTTGCCAGGTCAAGAATCACAGGATCAAGCTCAACCACCTACATACAGCAAAATAAGCATCAGTCATTACATAGAAACTTATACATGCTTCCTTACATCAGTGGACACCCAGGCTACCTCAATGTCCAATAGAGGCAGGCAGCCTCGAAGATGCGTAGGAAGAAGGCCAGCTCCAAGACCTACAACAACTGTCTTAACCTGTACATAACACGGTGGCATTGCTTATCAGATCAAACAAGTGCAAGCATAAAAAGGACCGGTAGAATATGAAGTTCAAGGGAAGAAAACAATTTGTTACCAATGATTCACATAAAGAAGCTTTCTCCAAAGCAGAAGATACCAAAATGAATCCAGAAATTATACCACTATGGTAACAACTAGCGAGATGGCTGTGATCAATCTTCAAATTGCTTCTGGGTCCTGACACCAGAAACAAAATAAAAAAAGATCAGTGGACTTGAATGGGAATGGATAAGGACATTACTGGATTTGTATTAACCATTGTTTTCAAGGTGTCGCCTAAGGAACAAGGCGAGTGACATATTACCTTCTAATTTTGTCTAATTTATGAATAAATAATACTAATTAAGTATCAATATCACTTTGTGATTTTGAGTTAAAAATATAGTTCTATAGTATATTGGATTATAAATAGATATTCAGACAGAATAATAATTAGGATTAAGTAATTTCATAAATATTTACTAATAGTTATACAAATTAAGTACCAAAACTAACTAAATTGATTAGTTCTAATGAGGTATTCATCTTATTTAGTCCATTTAACCATGCACTTGTATATTATTAATTGATTTACATATTGACATAGGTATTTATTGCTTTCTATGTATTATTTGTCTCTAATATTCTATCAATTTTACCATAAAAATCGTGTCACCTAATGTCTTGTCTTATCGTCTACGCGACAAGGTGGTACTGTGTTGCCTTGATTGTCTTTGAAACTATGGTATTACCAAAAATAAAGTACGTAAAGAATAAAATGCAAAGTTTAGATAGAAGCCTCATGGACCATCCAAATGCTAAATGCAATTCATTCACAAGTTGAATCAACCAAACAATTTTCTGAACTAGATATCATCAATCTGGTAAATTAAAATTTATTCTCTGAACATACAACAGCAGGATGAGACACAAAAGGATGTTGATTCTAATTGGTATTTCAGAAATATATATCAGCCATACTACATGAATATGTAAATCAGAAATATCAGGAACACTTCTGTGTGAACATGATTTTTCCTCCTAGTTCCTAGTTGAAAGTAGACACCCTTGAGTCAGAAAAGGAGAAGAGACACAGGAGTTGCTGAACTAAGTGCAAGATCAGGGATTAAGAAGATAGCTCATTCAATCTACAAACTGAAAAGGATTGGAGCAAAACATTTTATTTTTGGTAGTTGTTTGAAACTTGGATCTAGAGTTCCAACAAGTCCGATAAATGTCTGTTTACCTGGATTGCCAAAAATAGGGCTCTGGGATTTAGTTACCCCAGGAAACTAACTTGGACAAGCCCATGGAACTAACAAAATCAAACAAGGCCTTACAAGGCCCACCAAGAAGCTTTGTGTTGGCACCGATTTTTAAAAAAAAAAAATTTTTTTGAAATAATCGGAAGGGGAAGGTTCCGATGAAAGAGGGAAGATTGACATTGAATCCCCGAGCAGATTCCACTACGAGACTAACTCCGATGGTAGGAGTCCCGCAAGGAGGAAGAAATCTCCCAAAGGATAGGCTCACCAATGGAGAGGGAAAGCTATCCCGAATATCCTGGGATTCTTTCGAGTCCATCTCAGAACCGGACCTCCCACTTCGGTAAGTCTCCCGATGCAAAGAGGGAAGGGTGGAAGCCTATAAATATAGCATCCAAGGCCGTCGGGCAAAAAAAGGGGGGAGAGGCAGACAAGAGGAATCCCCCGCGCGCAAGAGAAAAAGAGGGAGAGAAAGAGGGAGAGAGCGGAACCTCCGCCGGAAGCCGCCGTCGCTGCCGGGATCCACTCCGGAGCAACCCGCCTTCGCCGGAAGCTCCGTTGGAAGCTGCCGTCGTCGTCGCCGAACCCCTCTCCTGAAGCCGCTGCCGTCCGCGCCGTCAAGATCCATGAGATACTGCGGAATCTCTCGCCGTCGAAGCCGCAGGTGCCGTTGAAGCCCCCTCCTCCCGCAGAAGCCACTTCCGCCGTCGCCGGGGGAGACCGGAGCTGCGCATCAGCCGCCCACAAGGACTCGCGGCACCGTCGCCTGGTCGGGAGGAGAAAAGGGCCGGCCGATTTATTTTTTTCCCACTTTAGTCCATGCTGGCGCATGAACAGGAGAGGAGGAGGCGCGCGAACCCGTCGGATCCAATTTTGACCCCAAGTCAAAATTGCGGTGGGGCCCACCAGAAAAGGGGAGGTAAAAAAAAACAGAGCGGCTGCGGCCGCGGCCAGAGGTCGCGCGCGCGCGTGAGCCGCGGGGAGGAGGAGTTGACCCGGGGTCAAAATGTGGTGGGGCCCACCTTATGAAGGGGTTAAAAAAAAAAACAGAAGAAAAGAAGGGGAAGAAGAAGATGGGCTGTGCGTCCGAAGGCTAGAGGCCCATTATCCTCCGGTGAACAGTGCTCCGACAGGAGCTAAAAAAAAGGATTTTAAAAGACACCATCAAGTGAAAAATTAAATAAAAATGCATCTAATTAATTAAACAAACCGAGGCGAGCATCCGGCCGGCTAAAAACCCGCCTCATGGTCTCGGCATAACTTAAAAGAATGAAAACAAATGGGAAAGCAATAGGCCGGCTTTAAGCACGCCTATTGACCCATAATTCAAAAATCAAAATAAAATAAACAATAAACATAAATTAAATAACAATCTACTTAAATTAATCAACAAACCGAGACGAGCATCCGGCCGGCTAAAAACCCGCCTCATGGTCTTGGCTTAATTTAAAAGAATCAAAACAAATAGGGAAAGCAATGGGCCGGCTTTAAGCACGCCCCTTGACCCTTTAAGGTAGACATACAAAGGTCTATTGAAAAGACCCCAATGTCTTACCATGCCCCAAGAGGGAGTTACTTACCCATTATGCCATGGGAAGGCTGTGCATGATCAACATGCCGATGTGCCAAACTATGAGCTAATGAGGTTCATGAGGTACGAGATGAGAATCTCAAAACAGTGGAGGATGCCCATAAGTCTATCAAGACCGGGTACATGCCGCCCATGAATTGACAGGTTCATCAAGGACTCAAAGGACCGAATTTCTGGTCAGGATGTAAATCATGTCTCGTTTTGAGAGAACAAGTAAAAAAAAGAGAAAAGAATTTTCATGTTTGGTGCAATGGACTTGTGTTACAAGGAGAGAACCGCTGCATGAAGTTTTGGAAGGCAAGACAACAAGAAGAAAATTCTGAAAACAAAAATCTGGAACAAAATCTGAAATCTGTAAAAATCTGCAGAAGATCCAGACAATCTGAACTTCAAAATTGAGGTCCAAAAATCTGAAAAACATAAATCCGAAATCTGTCAATCTGTAAAAATCACAAACCGAAAATCAGACTTTGAAACTGATTTTTTTTCTGGAATCTGAAATCACCTCTAAAATCCAGAGATTAAAAATCTGAACTTAACCCATCTGAAAATCTGAAATTTGAAGATGGGAGGTGCAGAATCCGCAGCAGAATCTGAAATCTGCAGAGAATCTGAACTGAAAAATCTGTAATTGAAATCCTGAAAGTTAAAAATCTGAAAATCTGTTTTGGTGCAGAAATCTGTTTAAGAAAAGAGAAACCTGCAATCTGAAAAGTGCAGAGTCTGCAAGAAATTTGAAAAGATCAAAGAATCTGAACTTTGCAACTGAGGTCTGAGGTTTGAAAGAAATCTGGAACTCCCAAATCTGAAAATAGGAAGTGCAGAATCTGAACTCCAAGATCTAAAATTTAATCCAACTTGTAAATCTGAAATCCAAAATCTGCAAATTTGAACTTCACATTTAAAATGAGATCGAAACCTGTAAAATTGCAGAATCCATAACATGGACAAATAAAAAAAATTGCAGAATTTGAAATCTAAAGTCTGCCAAGCCTGAAATTCAAAATCAGATCACTTAAATCTGGAATTTGTAATCTAAATCAAGAAAAATGCATGCACCGAACAGAATCTGTCAATTTTTGCAGAAATCTGAAGATAATTCACTGAACATAAAAAGTCCCAACATGTTTAAATTAAACTCAGTCAAGATAAACCTGTTTGAATCAAAATTAAAATTTGAACCTCACATCTAAGACAAGAAACCGGAGGCTGTAGATCTGCAGAATTCTAAGTAAAATCTGAAGTTTGCAAACACCAACCAAGTTCATTTCAAATCCAATTCTTAAATTAAGCTCAAACAAAACTATTTCAAACAAACTTCATTTCAAGCCAAATCTGACTGGAATAAATTGAAATCAATTTCACCCAACCCAAATTAACAAATTAAATCAAACCTCAAAACAAATTAAAACGAATCTTTTAACTCAAATTAATCAACTCAATTCTAATTGAATTCACCAAATCAAACAAATTCAACTGAACTTTAATAAATTCAATAAAACAAACTCAAAACAAACCGAATCCAGTATAACCCAAATTTCTCAGGTTAAGCCCAAATCCCATTAAAAATCAATCCATAAACAAACTGTCTAAAACCCAAATTAAGTTTAAAATCAATCAACAAATTCAAATTAAACCAAATCAATAAACAACTCAAACAAATTGATTCAATTAAGATGAACATATCTAACTTCAACTCAAACCAAAAGTAATTAAATTCAACCAATAAATCCAACTCAAACTGAATTCCAGTTAATCCAACTCAAATCAAATTCAATTTTAATCAAATTCAATTCAATCAAAATCAATCAAAGTCAGCCAAATAAATCTCTCAAATTAAATTCAAACAAATCAAATTCCAATCAAATTCATTCCAAACAAACTTAAATCAATTAATCAACTCAAATTAAATCAAATTCAAATCAAATTAAAACTCACATACCAAATCCAAATTTCAACCAATCTAAACAAAACCCAAATTCAAACTAAATCAAATCAACTCAAATACAAATCAAAACATTCCAAATCAAACCAAATTCAAATTAATCAAACCGAAATTCAAATCAAATCAACTCAACTAAACCAAAATTCAAATCAAAAAATTTAATTAAATCAATTTTAATCAATGCAATGCAAACCAAACTCAAAACAAATTAAGTGCTTGCCTTCCATCAAATTCATGGGGTTGTTTTCTCCTGTGTGAATGTTTATTTTGTGGATGCATGTCTTCTACTCAATGAGTTGCTATGACGCTTAATCAAGGGTATTCGAGAAATCTCGATGTAATTAACGTCAGATCTTCACACCATCCGACGGGGAGAGGTCAAAAAAAATTTTCAAAGAACCTAACAACCTCAACATATAATTTTGACCCTAGCTAGTACTTTTATGAAATATCATCTATTTTCTTACAAAGTCAATGCTAAGGTCTAACTAAATCTAATTCAAATTCAAGAGGAAAATGAATTTCCAAAACCAAAACAAAAGAATAAATCTTTTGAGATTTCGAGGTTACATCACTTTGCTTCGACATGCTGCCTATCCCCAAACTGGATGCTATACTACCTAACCCATATGATCCGAACCATACAGCAAAATCATTAATCAACAATCAGCTGCCAGATTTTCAATATGAAAAGTCACCACATGCAGGGCCTCGTTCCTGTACAACCCACATCCAAATAAAAACAGCAGACATCCTCCCAAATCATATCCAAATACCTTCTGTAACAATGCCATAAGCTCACCATCATGCTCAAGTACACGGTAGGTGAATCAGATGAAAGTGGGTGGTGGTAGTTGCTTTCAAGGTTGACCATGACACCATAGAGCCAATTCTCCGCGACCTCATGGTTACGCATGAACTTCCAGAATTCTTCATGTACCAATTTTTCTCATGCCACCTGGCCACTTTCAATGCAAAGCAGGTAACCATCATTAATGCTCAGGGTGACTGATGATCGGGGAGGGTTCAGGGATGGTATCATGAGAAACATCACAAGCAGAAGAGTCATGCATATGGACAATAAGCAAATTAAACTAACATGTGCAAATGAAAAGGAAAACTGATGGCAGATGGACATCTTTTAGAATCATATCTGGATGGCACCAGTATGCGGTCTGACACACCCGTGGAAAGCCTGCATGATTCAACTGGCAGACCGATTCACAACATATACAGGTTTTTGCTATATCTTTGGTGGTTGACAGTGGTAACAACCACTCCCCTGTAAAAAAAATTCTCCTTTTTTGTTTGATAGTGATGGGGACATTTTTGAGCCTTTTTTTAATTTGAGTCCTTAAATGGACTAGTCTGTAAATAGCCTCGCAGCGCAACTCCGTTGACCCCGACATCCTCAGATTCGGGGTAGGAAGAAAAGGGCGGACCCGGCGAACCCCGGTTCCTGTCCTCCGGAGGCTCCTTCCCTCCGTGGCGACGGCGAGGCCGTGCTCGACTTCCTCTGGCTCTGTTCGCACGGAGACGGGGCTACAACGGCGTAGCGGTGAAGCGGCAACGACGAAGAAGAAGGAGGCGAAGGAGTTTGCGGGAGGGGAGATCCGGCGATCCCCGGATCTTTCCCCTCCCGTGCGGCGTCCTCCCACGGCGGACCACAGCTCGTGGTCGACTTCCGCCTCTACCGTCGCCAACGCCCTCTGCTTCCGGCGCCGCCTATGCCCGCCCGCGCACTGTCTGCGCTCGCCGAGGACGACGACACTGTTCCCCTGCTCCCTTGCCCCACCGCGCGACCCGTCCGCACGGAGACGACGACGCGGCCTCGGCGAGGACGACGCGCTGCCTCCGCGCTCGCCTCTTTTGTCGCAGCCCGCGACCTCGCGGGTCCGCGGCGATGCCGCCACGGCGACATCGGGTGGCGGCCGGATCGTGGCCATGCGACCACGGCGGCAACCCACCCTCCGCGCTCCACAACGTCCGGGTGCTGCCACGCAACCACCCGAGAGCCCCGCGGGAGGCGCCACGACACCCACCCCTGCCCGGTTCCGCTCGCGCGCGGCCGGCTGGTCCGCGGCCAGACCGGTCGCCAGACCCAGTCCAACCGGGTTCAAGGCCGGTTCAAGCCGGTTTGACCCGGTTCAGTGCCTGAACCGGCCGGTTCAGTCCGGTTCAGGCCAATTTGGACTGTTCTGGACCCAGTTCAGGGTGGTTCGACTCGGTTCGGCACCGTTTCGGGCCTGTTTCGACCGGTTCAAGTCCGGTCCGCCTCATTTTGGGTTACTTTAGTTCTGTTTAAGGCGATTAGCGCCGGTTTGTTCCGTTTTCGGTCCGTTTAGCCCGGTCTAGCCGGTTTGTCCCCCATCAGATAGACTTGCTCCACTGAAACAACTGTTGTGGTGCAAAGAATTCCAAGTCAAGATTGGCCCCAGGATCAGCCGTGACAGATTGGTCAATCTGCCTGCCAGTTGCTTTATATTTCTAGAAGTCGGGATGCAGAGATTGATAAGTTGACATCATGGATAAATGAATTCAAGACAGTGTGGAAAGAAAGGAGTTACGTTGTAATGTGCGATGGATGGACAAGAATTACAAAGAGATTTATGAACAACATTCTCATTACCATGCCGAGGACATGATATTCTTGAGTATTGATGCATATGGGTACATAAAAAATGCATAATACCTCTTTTGACTCATGAATGTAGTCGAGAAAATAGGTGAAGACAACAGTGTGCAATATGTCACTAAAAACGAACCATCTTATAAGATTGTGGGAAAAAGTTGATAGAGATTAGAAGAAACTTATTTTGGGATCCTTGTGCAGCACACTCCATAAATTTGATATCAGAGGATATTGAGAAGGATCCATCTGTGAGTACATCATGAGAGAGCAAACAAACGATCGTGATCTAGTGTGACCTGGTTCCACCAAATTTGCCACATATTTCATAACATCAGAGAGCCTACATAGACATTGACATGAATTGAAGAGACTCATTCATGCTGACCAATACATCCTATACATGGTTGACATTAACAACACCAGCAAAATGGACTGGTTTGAGATCTTAACCAACATAGAGTATCTTATTGAAGATAATGTGGTGGGAGAGAGTGCAATACTAGTTGTCTATCATATAACCTTTGGTGCAAGTTTTGAGAGTGGTGGACTCTAATGACAAAAATCAAATGGAATACTTGTATGATACAATGGACAAAGAAAAGTTGATCAAACAGAAACATCCAAAAGGTTATCACAAGTGGTGGAAGATTATATACAACACATGGGATAAGCCACTTCACCATAATGTTCAAATAACACCTATTTGTCTATATATTATTTTTCATTTAAGTGTTGTAATCATATGTTAATCCATGATACAACGTCTAACTAGGACTCAACAAGATAGAATAATAGAAACAGAGCTTGAAGTAAAAAGTAGTATAAATACATGTAATTGAGTTCTTAGGACCTATTTGCTAAGAGGGGTGCAAACGAGCCGAGTCGAGCCGAGTAGTATGGTGTTCAAACTCGGCTCGTTTATTTTACACGAGTTCGAATTCGAGCTCGAGTTTTAACGAGTATGTGGAATCCTTATTCAAGCTTGGTTCGTTTATTAATCGAGCCGAGTCGAGCTCGAACTCGAGTAGTAGTTAGACAAAATTTCAATTCACATTCAAGCTTAAACTATATACAAACTCATTTATAAAATTCAAAATAAATGAAAAGTTATCTGTGAAACTCTATATTTAGCTCATTTATGAAATTCAATTTAAATTTAAACTCAAATTTTAAAATATTTAATATTTTTAAGTGATAATATATAATTATTAATACTCATAATTTAATTTATAAAAGTAAATATATATTATAATATGTAATCGAGCTACTCGCGAGCTTATCGAGCCGAGCAGGAGTTTGTTCAAGCTCGGCTCGTTTAATGAGTCGAGCTTTATTTTGTGTTCAAACTTGTTCATTTAACATAATAAACGAGCCGAGTCGAGTTTTTATCGAGCCGAGCTTCGAGCTACTTGTCGAGTGTATTGGTTCGTTTGCACCCCTATTTGCTATTGACTTATTTCAAATGCAATCATATAAGATGAGAATTGAAGTGTATAGAGATCCATAATTAAGATATTCATATGACAAAGTTTCTCTTGACATGTGTATATCACATTGGTTGTGTTAGTTATTTAAATGACAAAGATACATGTATTGTTAAGTGGTGGATTCAAATCAACAACAGAAGTGGATAGAATCCACTCGCCACTATTGCAATTCCGATATTGAGCCGGAGCGTGAATTCATCTCAATGTGGGAGAAATTGGAGCACATTTAGTCTTGTACACAAAAAGAAAGAAATAGCCGAAGAGTGATCGACTAGAAAATTGTGTTATGCCACTATAATATGTGGTTGAGAATCAAGAGCATTAAGCACCAGCAAAAATATTTCTGAAGAAAAGTTTGTCTGATTTGCAGGTGATATTTATAAGCAAAGAGCTTAAGCAGGTGATCAAGACTTGTCACAGAATGATGTCGACTTGGAATGTATTTTCCAAGAAGGCAAGCAACTTACATCATGGATGGAGGACGAAGACAATAATATTTAACTGGCTCCAAAGTTTGAGCTAAATGATCATGCATGGGCCGAATGTGAACTTGATAGTATACAAGGTGAGGATGAACAAATACAAGAAGAAACACACCCTACATCAATTCCAATTGCAGCCCCAACTCTAGATCCATCTACAACTCTAGCTTCCCTAGACCCTAGCAACTTCAAGTGCAACTCCTTCAACTCAGAAGAATTTGTAAAAGAAAGAAAGATTTGCAATATTCAAATTGTTGAATAAGATCTACCTACATGGTAATGGATATGGTACATAAGAAGAAGTGGGAAAGAGAAGGAAGTTAATTGTGTAGTGAAGACGTAAGTCTCATAAATAATGCACATGTACCCATCTCAAATGATGATAATGAGAAAGAATTTATTCCACCTACACAACAACAACATGTAGGAGGTTAAGGTGAAAGTGGAGGGGGTTATTCCAGCAGTGTATGTACCAGTGGGACATAGGCTGATGATTTGAGCCAAATGTAACATTCAAGTGACAAAACCAGCGTTGGAATCAAATGGAGCTTTTTTATCAGTACATGGCAGCCAATTATCCAAACCCCCTTGAGGGCTTCCATTTATATATTCCACCCTCAGCTCCATCAAGACAGTGTATGACCGATATGTTATTTTAATAAGGATATGGGCCAATCATGACCGACAGCTCTCAATAGAGCATCCAAGAGAACCAAGAAAATGAGAAGGACAAATGTTCATTTCATAGATATTGGTGGAAAAAAGGTATATTTTGTATTGCATACCATTGTACAATGTTCTTTGTGTATTGGAATGATCATTGGTGTTAACTTATATTCATGGAATTTAAAATCTCTTTTAATGACATAAAAGTGTTTTAGATGTTACATTTTTATTTTTAACAATTTTTATAAGGTGTTTGGTTGCTCTTTTTTAATTTATATAGTCTTATTTTTGAAATTAAGATTATCTTGTATCTTAACATCAATTTTGAAATTACATAAGCACAATCTTGTGTGTTTGGCAAAAATATCACAAATTTTAAAACTATTACGTGATGTTTGGCAACATGATCCCAACATAATCCCTCCACCCGTATGCACTCAATTCTTCTTTTCTCTTATTCTAATCATCTCACCTCATCTCATGGCATATTTCCATGTGCATTCCAAGCAAAAGGTAAACCCTCTCATGCCATTCAACATGGTTTAAGGGAGATGCGAGACAAGGACGGAGGTGCCACCATCCATACACGTCGGCGGGCCCAAATAGGCCACTATAGTGTTATGTCGTGTGCTGAAACGGGTCTGAAATGGGCCAAAAGAGCGTGAACTGAGTTGAAAACTGTCCAAACGGAGCTGACGGACGGTGAACCGGACCGGAATCAAGCTGAACCGGTCCAATGGGTGTTGAGCTAGCCCTAAACTGTATTGAACCGCGCCGAACCAGGCTGAAAATTGCTGAACTGAATCTGAAATCCACCGAACTAGGCCCAAAGGTAGTTGAACTGGGTCCACAAGTGCTGAACTGGTCCTAAAATGCCTTAAACCAGCCTTAAAACCCCTGAACTGGGGCTAAAGCGGCCTAAACCAGCTCTTTGATGGATGAACCGGCCCTAAACCGGTCTCTGAAGGCCTGAACCGGACCGAACCAAACTGAACCGAGCCCGAACAACCCTGAAATGGCCTAAACCAACGGTCTGGACGTGAATCGGTGCAAAACCGACCAAATCGGGCCAGGCCGGGCCAAACCGACAGCCCGGCCTATCACTGAGCCAGCCGACCCAGGCATGAGCTGCCGGGGGGAGTTGTGGCCACGTGGGCTTGTGCCGCGTGACCGCCGACATGGGGGTCGTGGCCATAAGAGGCCCCGATTTTTAACCGGGACAGGGTGGCTGCACGTGGCGTCGTGCAACCGTCAATCGGGAGAGCCCACGAGCTCATGGCGCGTCGACAGTGAGCCTGAGGGAGGGGGCTCGTGGCTGTTGGACGTAGCTGCTGGATAGGGCGGAGAACCCAAGGGAGCGTGGCAAGCCCTCAAGGCCCTTGATGGCTGAAAGGGGGAGGCGAGCGCTTTTGTTGCGCTCGCAACATCATCCCGGCGAATCTGCAGACTGCAGGAGCTGGAACTAGACGGCGGCGCTCACCAACAGTGCACACACCCTCGCATAGGGGGGAAGGATTAGATGTCCTTCTCGCCATCTCCGACAGCCCTCCACCTTGCCCTCTTCATCGTCTTCGGGTCTACCAGAAGGATTAGCAAACAGGGAAGGGGAATGGGAAAACGACAACCGAAGGGGCTTAGGGGGGTTACATCCATCGTTTTCTTCATTCACTAACTTGGACTCTTTAAATAAAGTTGGACATTACAAAATGGAAACCATAAAAGACTAATTACATATATGTCATTTAAAAGACTAAATGAAAAGGACTCAAAGAACTCTAAATGCCAAAATAAAAATACATAAAATAAAAATAAACTAAAACTATTAAATACAAAAAATGGAAGCACGGTCTCCTCTAGACCTGGACAACACTGTCTCCGAACAAATGGTTAATCCGGTCCGTACCGATCCCCTATCTTTTATCAGAGCGGTTTTGACTCATTCTTACAAGTCGAGTCTTGGGTATTTTCAACTGCATATAAATAAATTGGATTAAAACTCGATGTCGAGTTTCCACCTAATCGGAGAGAATGACGGAGACAAATTTTGATAATTTTAGGCCCTTTATAATCGAGTCCATGGAAGGTCATGCCTATAAATATTTTTTGTTTAGAAAGTCTTTTGTAAAAATGTCACCTCTATATAAGGGGCATCCATCTGTGAAATAAATACAGTGATAATAAGAAATTTTGGAGCATTGGTTTCTCTCGTGTGTGAGGGCTTCGACTCGTCCATGTTCCTTCCCCCATCACCCTAATTGTCTCCTCCCTTCCCGACGATGAGCACCGCTTTCTCCGTCACCTCCGGGGAGATCCTGGCATTCTTCTTCCAACTCTCGGCAGGTGGCCGGTTGCTCTCCTCTCTCCACCTCCAATAGATCAGGTCAGTTACTCCTCCTCCTCCCCTTCATCACAGATTGGCGTCGATCCGCCCTCTACTTCGTCGACACCATATATGGAAAATCCTTCTTCAACGACGCTGTCCTCAGCTCCGATCGACATCAGTTCCGTCAATGGCGCTCAAGGCGATTCACTCCAGCAATCCCCGGAGTTGTTAGATATATATGTTCTCAACCTGCAGATCCGGGAAGACGGTGATGATCTCCTTCCCGAAGCGAAGTCAGCCTACCCATCGTCCGGTACCTCTCGTCCAAACGACCACACGACGACGGCAAAAAAGGGACTCGGCTTGCGGGCCTCCCTTCACTAGCGCCTCCCACCGCACGTGGACCTCGTCGATACCCCCTGCTTCCCTTTGCCTTGCCGCCTACGATCAATTGTTGTCCGGACGAGGACGACGGTACCCCGTAGCCGGATCTCCATCTCGAGGCCAACCAACAAGAGCTCCTTGCCTTCCACCATATTACTCGAGTGACCTTGCTCGACCGCAAGGAGATGAGGAAGTGGAGCTGCGAGGACGACGTGTGCCCCGACTCGCCATCGTTGCCTACTCCGTGATGTCTAACTACATCGGCAAAACAACACCCTCTCACACGCAGACTTGCCACGATGCCGCCGCATCAACGACGTGACCACGACCATGATGCCCCAGGATTGGGGCTTTGCTCGCACGACCCCGACCCCCCCACGGGGTTAAGTCGCATGCAAGAAAGCGACTCTCAGTCGATTCACTGCGGCCGGCTAGCGGCTGCTCGGTCCATGGCCTAGACCAGGCCACAGGCCAATTCGACCAGTTCAAACCCGGTTCAACACTTAAACTAAGTTCAGCCTGTTTTGGACCATTTCGGAGTGGTTTTGGGCCGATTCAAGCATGTTTTGACCAATTTAATTCTGGTTTGCCCTTATTTCGGTTTGTTTAGTTTGTTTTGGCCCTTTTGTCCCACATCAAGGGGGTTCTAAAGAAGCAACATGGCCTAGTGATTTAAAGGAAGTACAAGCAACAGAGGACTCTAGAGAAGCAACAAGGCCTATTCAACAGGTTGCTCTTTTGCCGCCCCCGCATGCTAGCGTCCACTGCAAGGTCTTCCGCCACGACATTGTCTGGCCACCAATAGTTCTTCGCCTGTGAGGTCTTGCTGCAAGAAGCACAAAGTCTTCTACTGCTCTTGCGCATTGACATCCGCCGCAAGGTCTTCCGCAACGAGAGGTTTTTTTGATGCGGGACAAGGCGGGTGGACCGACGTTAATCGCTGCAAAATGATGTTAAAACGCCACAAACGAACTAATTAAACCGAAATTAAAGCGAATTTGCCTAAACTCCAAAGATCATAAGCAATTTTCTAGGGGCACAATCTAACGGAACAAGACTGTAGTCTTGTGATCATATTCATGGTGCTCAATTGCAAGTATAGAAAGCAAAAACAAGTACATGTGTAAGAGTATATTTTATACATGAGTTTACGCAAATAAACATCACAACTCAATTCAAGCCCTAATCCCAAATTATTTAGGGTCAGTCATGAATTTTCTTTCTCCAGTCACATCAATTGAGTTACTTCGATAGAGCTAGTTAATGCATTCAAATCATATTGAATTTGGGATTAAGACTTGACTTGAGTATATTCATTATGTATTATATTAACTCAATATGACCACACATCCATCTTAACATTCTTATTTCATATTGAATTTGGGATTAAGACTCGACTTAAGTATATTCATTATGTATTATATTAACTCAACATGACCACACATCCATCTTAACATTCTTATTTCAACGACACTTATTTTAGAAACATGTTTTTCCTTTATTATCCAACATTCACTACCATACAACATTGCATATTAGTTGTATGAAAAAAAATCTTTTAATTTTTTTGAAATGTTATGATCACATATAGCTCTTGTAACCAATCTCCACTTCATCCATCATGCTATAATCCTATAATTAACATCCTCATCATATTCACTATTTTTTTGAATAATTGAACCAAGGTATTAAAATTGAGATAATATTGCTCGATTCAAACTGACTCTCATTTTCTTCATTTTGATTTTTATTAAATTTTTAAAGCATATATTCTATCTTAGTTCTACTTATTTTCAAACTCTTATACTCTTAAGCGTTTCTCTAAAGTTTTAACTTATTAACTTTTTTTGTATCTCATCTATTAATACAATATCACCGGCAAACATCATACACCATAGTATCTTATGCATTCTTCGTTAATTTATAAATACCATTTATATGCCATCTTGTTTATTTATGCAAACAAACAACGGGTGGAAAATCTGGGCACATTACCATTAACAACTTTGCATGAATCACGCCTTCGCCGGGTGCCTTTCTTCTGATGCTTCAAAAATCCACCTCTACTTTTCTCTGCATCCCCTAGGTAATTTCTTGAATACTCTTCTTCCATGAGTAAAGCTTCAGATTGAATCAAACCCAAGCTTCGTTCAAATATAAGGCGGCGAAAAGTCCTAGATGCTGGTGGAGCGAAAGAATGGCGATCGCCATCAGGATTTTCATATACTACATCTTCAACAATAATGGGCCCAGTAATGGCAGACGTAACCTAAAAAAAGTATCTAGCATAAGCAAATATGCAATTTGATTCATGCATATATAATTGTTAAAATGTGTGACCAAGCAATATTAAGCTAAATGATGAAAAGTATTTAAATGTATTACTGAACATTAAAGAACCATGTAAATAAATAACCTGGCCATGACATGCGTGGAACAAGACATGCTAACAAACTTCTATGAAACTAATGCGTGAAAACTAAAAGCAGTAAATTTTTTCTGTCAAATAGCGAAATGTAAATACTACATGATTGGTGAGGTAGCTAATACCTGAAAAGGAGAAATCTGTACATGCAACTTAAGGAATGTATTATGAACGGGCATAATAATGAACCACTTATAAGTGACATAAAAGCTATAAAAGTAACCTTAAACCACTTTACAAATTTTTCCAACGCAAATTTGCTGAAAATTGAAAGCATGTTAATTCTTTTAGTGGAATACAGACAGAGTGCATTTTGCTTTCATTGAAATCCTACTAAAATTTATTTTTGATATCAAGCAAAAAATGAGCATCAGAGAAGACCATGCATGTTATTTTTCAATACGCTAATCATATTGCATTACTGGGAAGGGAGTTCTGGACCCACTGGTGCCCCTTCTCGCACAAGGAAAAATCCATGCCTCCCCCTGGCAAGCACCCCCTTCCCTCCTCCCAGCCAGAACATCCCTTGCCATACTGCCCCCATTCATGCCTCCCTTTCCGCCCCATAAATACTCCGGCTCCTCTCCCCCTGTCAATTTTCTTTTCCCCTTGCCCCCTTTCTCAATTCGTGATGGATCATTGTTGGCACCCAAAAAAATGTCATGACATCCAGAACTGGCAAGTTTTGGGCAAAATACATGAAAGAAAATCGAACAGGCAAGTGTGATCCACTTTTCATCACATTTAAGGCCAATGGGCCGAACAGGCCCAATAAGACTTATTGGGCCCGACCAGCTGGATGATGACTTGATAACGGTCAGACATCACCATCTTGTCCGTCTAGCTCAAACTTGAACAACAACGAAGTCGGATCGAAAATCCGACTTGAATTCAACAAGTTATGGGTCAAACGGTGAAAACACTCCCGAATGGCCTTTGATAGGCTTAATGGGCCCAAATAACAAAACAAGTGGGCTCACAGCACTGTACCAATCAAGACATTTCCAACAACGCCTCACATGTCAAAATCTGGCTTCGGACAGTAAAATGACCGTTTTGCCCTTGTGGGATTCAGGCAATCTGGGGAAGGTCCAAAGAAAAGTGGCACCACCAAAAGGTCTACTTGATTTTCAGATAAACAATGGCAGAGTCAGATCGGCAATCCGACCCATATTTGGAAAGTTATGCAGAAAACACCGAAAGTCAATTTTCGGATGGCCTTATCATGGGCATATCAGGTCCGAAAGACAAAACAAGTGGGTCTATGAGACTATATTTGTCGAGGGCTTCGCAATGATACCTTGATTGTCAGAATCCGATGTCGGACAGACCTCAAACGGTAAAATGGCCTCTTTCGCCCTTGGTGGGTTTGGACAATTCGGGACAGATTCGATAACACACGGGCACATCATCGTCCGCCCTCCATCTTGAGCAACGTTGAAGTCAGATTGAAAATCCGACTAATATTTGGCAAGTTATGGGCCAAAACGCCTGAGACGGGTCCAAATGACCAAAATGCCCCTCCTCGGCCACATTCGGTTCGGAAGGCCCGGACTTGGCCCATTAACAAACTTGTGAGCTCATATGATGCAGGAAAGTTAGTACATGCGAAAAACTGATTCGGATCAAAAATCTGACCCATATTCAGAAAGTTACGGAGAAATATTCAAAATTTATGCTTCTCGCCAACCCACCAGGTCAGGGGCAAAATAGTCCAAGTGATCAAAAAATGATTCAGACGAGCCAGGGTTGAAGACAGATATCAGATATGTTGATCAGAAAATTCTCGGGCCAAAAAGAATATTTTTGTACGTCTCTCTGCATATAAAAATGGAGAATAAGTACAAAATTCATTAATTGAGATTATTTGGGACATATTATGTTGTTTCCATTATGATCATGATACAATTAATGAGCTCAAGATGATAGATCGGGAAGATACACCAAATCAGGCCATCAGATCAGCTATCAAGATGATGATGGAGATGTAACACCAATCCAAGGGTCTGGATGCATATTTATTAAGTATTGGATTACTTCTTATTGGATCCTTAATGCCAATGGATCTTACTTAAGTGAAGATTAATACGAGCCATTGGATATATGGAAAATGATGAGATATTAGGTCAAGAGAGAAGTCTACGTACTGTATCTCCCACAGCCACATGGACCAAGTCAAGGACTGTCATCCAATGTCAAAAAGAGAGAGAAGAAATTAAAAAAATGCCAGCCACATCTCCTATTTTCTCTCACGTACACCTAGTTGACCATATCTCCACCTTCCCACTTTCTCCCACGTACGCCCAATTTCCCACGTCCCCACGTCCCCACTCTCTCCACGTACACCACATCCTCCACCACCTTATGCCTTCACGTGAACAGTCCCCTGCCTCTATAAAATCAGGTCATGTGCACCTCGGAGAGGGGTTGGAGACCATCGGGCTGTTCTCCCGCCGGGGCCCATCTCTCTGGATGTTACGAGGAAAAGAAGCCTAGGTTAGAGACCATGGGGTGATTCCCCAGCCGCTGCCCCTCTCTCCCTGTCTGGACGCTGCTGAGGAGAAAAAGCCTACGTTGGAGACCCCCCTGCTGCATCACGCTGTCATGGCAGCCATATATCTCCCCTACTACTTCATCTGCTGCAGCGTATGCCACAGATGCTCCCCATTCTGCTGTGGTAACAGGAAATGAAGGAGGAGGATCTAGCTCCTCTCTTTATGCTGCCAAAGTTGAAGAAGCCTTGGTTAAATCTTGCTGTTCCTTGTCCTCCCACTGTTGCTGCTATTGAAGGACCTGCGTACCAGGAAAAAGGAAGAATAGAAGGCGCCAGAAATTTCCTCTTTGCCGCCATCTCCCACTGCTTCTTTCCATCCTGCCAACCCATACGTGCAATGAAGAACCTAATGCTCCTCCAGTGCCCATAGGAGTTGAAGAAGCCAGCGTCTAATGCTCCTCCCGAAGATGGATACTTGCTGTCCTGGCAGCACATACTGTCACCTGATCAAGGCCGACAGGGCCCCCCCTGCTGGTTAAGATCGTCCAAGTCATCGGAGCCCTCTGCTTGTCAAGGTTTCCAAGGCCGCCAGGGTCCCATCGAAGCTTAAACAGGCCTTC
This sequence comes from Cryptocoryne crispatula var. balansae, assembly GCA_036172225.1. Lineage (NCBI taxonomy): Eukaryota > Viridiplantae > Streptophyta > Magnoliopsida > Alismatales > Araceae > Cryptocoryne > Cryptocoryne crispatula. The sequence continues at coordinate 6,721,273 of CM069929.1, read as the reverse complement.
AAGGCCCAATGAAGACAAGTCTGGCCGCCAGGGCCTCAAAAACTTAAATTGGTCATCAAGGCCTTAAAAAAAATAATTTTAATCAAATCTGAAACAAACAAAAATTTAAGAGCTAGCCTATTTCACATAGGTTACCTCAAGGGACGGGCACTCGGGCATGTCCCCGGCGTGTTTGATCCTGGACGGGGAAATGGGCAAGTTCCCATCTTCTACCGATCCTTCCTCCAAAGTAGGGAGTATCAAACTCCACCTACTAAAGGAGGTATATCTCATCAATTTAAGGGGAGGTCATGTCAAAATTTTCCCTTAAATTAAAAATGAGAGAAATATGTCAAGGAAAGATCATCATATGTCCATCAAGGACTAAGAGAAATTTATCAATGGGAAACACGACATTTTATGTTCCCCACATGTAATTTGCATTCGAATTTGTCGATAAATGGAATTTCGAATTTTGCATGTCATTATTGTCATCGGAACTTAGGAAAAACCCCATAGGCTTGGAGGAATGTAAATATATATATAATAAAATAAATCTTAAAATAACGATAATCTGGTCAAACCAGTCAACATATTTTTTTTATCTCAAAAAATAATTTTCAGATAATCAAAACACCAAAAATAAATTTTATGAACAAAAACACCAAATTCATTATGTTATTCCACAACATAAAAAATGGGAAAAAATCTCAAAATAAAAAAAATCGAAGTCAATTCAAAATCAAACCCAAAACAAAAAATAATTGTAGAACAGATCTTCAATTAAGAAAATGTGTTAAATCCTAACTTGAAATGACATTAAAATGAAATGCATCCTAAACAAAAATCACAATTTGGATTCAACCAAAAGATATCAAGCCCTAATTAAAACAAAAAACAAAAACAAAATCAAACTTTTTAAAACAAATCCAAATCAAGTTTAAACCAAATCACTCAACTAAAAGACACTAAGTCCTAATCAATTAAGATCTTCAAAATCTTCAAATCTAAAAATTCAAATGCAAAACCTAACCAAATAAAAAATTAAATAAAAAATGAACATCCATCAAATTTCAAACCCTATTAAAATCCCCAACCTAAACAAAAACAAATCTTAAACAACAAACCTAATTCAAACAAATCAAATCAAATCAAAGTTCAAAACACTAAGTTTTGCATTCCAACAAGTGTATGGGGCTATTGCTCCCATGTGTTGATTGTATGGATGTATATCTTCTATTTACAAAATTGCTATGGCGGCTAATCAAGGGTATTCGAGTATTCTCGATATAATTAACATCGGATCTTCGCACCATCCGATGGAGAGAGGTCAAAACAAATTTTCAAAGAACCTAATAACCTCAACATATATTTTTATGCATACCACTGACCTAGCTAATACTGTTATGAAATACCACATATTTTCCTAATAGTCAAGTCTAAGTCAAAAGTCAAATCAAAAACGGAAAATGAATTTCCGAAATTTCATCCAAAAAATTGAGGTTCCAACAATCATCAACTGGAAAATAAGGGCTTTTGAATTAGTCTAATGCCATTGCCTGTACATATGCAGCCTGATCAACTTGAACTATTGGCGACCATAACATCTTAAGTAATATAAGGGTTTACACTTGGTTGGAAGAATCACAGATTGGCGGTAGGCTCCACTAAGCTTTGAGCAATTTGGATGAACAAATAAGCAGTTGACTTATCAGACTCAGTTTTCATCCTATTAAGCACGTCTTGGATCACGGTGCTCATTTCATCAAAAAATTGTACCCAAATAAAATAGGCCTTACTATGCCAGTCATATTTCCATTCAATATTCCATATGAGAGAATTAGTTCATCTAAACCTTAGTCTATGGTTCCTTCGGATGGTGGAGTTCAATTTCCTCCCTTTTTCCTTCTCTGTTCCCCTCTCTAGCCCAAGACCCTCCTCTCCCTGTCTTTCCCATCCCCTGGATGTCCCCCTCTCTCCCTTCTCTAGTCTACCTTTCTCTCTTTCTAATTCACCATCTCTCTGTCTTTTTTCCACTCTCCCTGACATTTCCTCCAAATACATTTTTTGAAGGTGCCTGAAAGGGTCAGAATTCATTAAAGCTAAAAGAAACAACATAAATACTACTTGAAGCTGCAATTGTCCTACGAATACAATCTTCTGGAGGAGCTCATATTCTTTAATTTCCATGTGGCACTTGGAGCAGAGGCTAACCATTACCGGGTCAATAAAGAAGCTGCAGCTCACATGTGGAAGCCTCATTTTTCCATACATCATAATCACCATGAATATATGTTGTGAAAATGTGGATATGATTGGTGTGGTATGTATATAAAAACATGTAGATGGAGTTCAGAAACATCCCAAGTGTAAATATAGGCATATCCCTTAACCACATTTAGGATATTGTGTAATTGAGGTTATCATGAGTTTATAAAAATATTTTGGACCTTACGCAACTGAACTGATGTTAATCCGGTATTAATCGCATCGAGCAACTACACAAATACCTTTGATTAACCACCATAACAATGTCATTGTATAAAGTCAAGCATACGCATAAGAAATGAAGTGCTTGACATGAAACATATGAAATTATGAGACACTTACCCCATGGCCTGTTATGTAGTCATTTCATCCTTTATGAAATTTGCATCACTTATTTGTTCATTCATTCCATTTTTTGTTAATAAAAATTAATTTCTCTCATGAACTAAAGATTTCTTGTGTTATGGTTTTATTTACTTCAGATTTGAATTATTATTTATGATATGATTTCTTGGTATGTTGAATTCTTGGATGATTTTTTTTCGTTTTATCATTATTTGGTGTCATTATCAAAGTATAGGTGGTTAACATTAGATTTTTCTCTTCATTTATTGTTTATTTTTACTACCAGTTGATTTTCTGATTAATGGTCCATTTGCTCATCTTTTTATGTTTGTTTGTAATTTTTGTCTTGTTTATTATTTGTGGGCTTATTTTGATATTTATTTCTATTTTTTGTCTTGTTGGGCCATTCATCTTCTGTTTTGTTTGTGCATTCATTTATGAATCAATTTTCGAATTGATTTTTTATTAATTTATTAATACTTCATTGTTTATTTTTTATTTTTATTTAAATTACTTGCATTGTTGTTTATTTAGATGTTTGTCGTTTAAATATCTGTTATTTAGTTGTATATTTATCATTTAATTATATGACTTTTATTTTGTATAATTATTTATTTATCTATCTATTAATTATTTAACTGTTTATATGATTATTGACTTCGATTGTGATTCATTTGATCATGGTTATTATTATTTTGTTTATGAACTTTTATGCTGTTATTTCAATCAATCATTAATCGATTAATTAATTAATTAAATTGCTTCGAAGGCCATGGGGCATACAATTCACCACGAAGAAACATTGCATAACCATATATAAATGGGATTTCACATTCATATTCTGTAGAACATACACATGAATGTGGTGCAAAAATAAGTCATAATCATCATTGAATGACATGAAAAATTCATAGGCATAACTAGGATGTATTTTGACATGTTAGAGGTCATTTGACCTTCCATGGCATGGTTATGAATGAGAAATTAGGATGGCATATGGAGTTATACATCCTTTACATGTATATGCCCATATTTCTCATCCTTCACATATTTAGAGCACACACACTAGGTTATGAACCAAGCTCAACACCCCATTATAGCTCATAATATGAAATGGATTGTCAGTTGAAAGCTTGCCTTCAAGACTAGGTCTTGGCCTTTCCCCTTTTGCCTTCTCCTTTTTTCTTAGAGGATGCTTCCGTGTGTCTTAGGTACTTCTTCTTATCTCTTAGATGGGGCTTCAGTGTGCCGAAGGCATTTCTTCTTCTTCTTTCCTTTTAGGGGGGGCTTCAAGTTCACACTGGAATCTTCTTTTGCAAGGTTTCTCGTTATGAAAATGAGCCCGGAATGGACTATTTATAGAGTGGAGTGGTTGATGGGGGTCAAGCCCCACAGTCAGTTTTTAGGAGTTTGTGCACAACATCCAGTTGGCCAAAAATGTTCATTTACCCTTCGATTAATTTTAGGTGGGTGGGACCCACCATAATGTCTTCTCCATTATCTCCTTCAGTTAAGCATGAAAGAGTGGGGGAGAGGATGCGCATGTGGTGGGCCCCATTGCCAATTAATCCTAACCTTCAACCCATTTTCAGTATTTTATAATTATTTATTCTTGATTTATCATGAAATTTCGTGGAGTGGGGTCCACTGCAACTGAAATCTTCATTTCAAACATATTTGTCCTCTATCTTCTGATTTTTGAGACCTGCTCCTAACTGTCCCTCCTTGTTTCAGTGTTTTTTGGCTATTTATAACTGACCTTATCAGTGAATTTCATGAGATGACGTGCACTGCAACAGAAAAACTGATATTCAGCCATGTTTATCCTCCTTTTTAAAAAGTAAGTGGAAATTGGTTATAACTTACAATCATCCCCTACTTTTTCTCCGGTGATAAGCACGAGGGGATAAAGGATAGGAGGCACAGCCAGCTGACTGACAGAACCTCAAAAGGCCTCTCGCAGCCCTGTTTTCTCCCTTGGACACAGCAGAAAGAAGCTCCCTTCGCAGCTTCTCCTTCTTCCTCTTCTTCTCCATTGGCAGCAGGGGAGCCAGCTCTATTCATCAGGGTTTCAACAGCAGGTGCACCCCCCTTCCCTTATTCTTCCTCTTCCCCATCGAGCAAAAAAACAGGTGGTTCAGCAGGAGGTAAAGTCTCCTTGTACAGACTTCTCCTGTTTCCTCTTCTTTTCCAACTGGCCAGCAGTAGAAACAGGGCGCCAACAGCGGTTTTAACCCCTTGTTCCCCCTCTGCGAAGGGCAAAATCAGCAAGGGTTTATCCTCTTATTGCAGGCCTAAGGCCATTCAAGAGAGCAGGCCACACAGCGGGAAGATTTATTCCCCTTTTTCCCCATCGTCCAAGAGCTTTCAACAAGGGTTTATCCCCTCTCAGCAGGCCTAAGTCCATCCAAGACTTTTAGTAAACATTCATCAGATGTTTGACCCCGTTATGCAGCCCTTGGACCCCCCCCCTGCAACAGCAGCTAAGAGGTAGGCATCCAGCACACCCCTTCCCCTCTTCTTCCTTACTTTCTCCATTGGTTGAAGCTTGCAAGGGCTTTTTGGATGGGCTTCAACCAAAAATGGCTTCATAGGGTTCACTGTTGTGTTTCATCAGCAAAGTTCTCAGTTGGTATTAATCGTCAGCTATTTGGTCATTTCAACAGCACTAGAGGCTTAAGGCAACCCTACCCTCTCCTTTGTTTGTAATGATAGGCCAAGTAGCTCTATGTAGAAGAAATCAAAAAATGAGCAAATGAAAGAAGCTGTGTAGTTAGAGGCGGTCGCCTCACCCGCCTAGGCGGTGAGGCGAGGCGAGGCGGTTGAAAACCGCCTCGCGTTGTCTTTTTCCGCCTGAGGCGAGCGCCTCCGGCGCCTCAACCGCTGCAACGAGCGCCTCAGGCGCCCTACCCGCCTCGCCCGCCTCCCCCTGCGGTCCGGTAAGAACCGGATCCGGTAAGACCGGATCCGGGTAACTTAAACACCTCGTACTTCTCTCTCCCTCCCTCCCGAACCCTCGTACGCCCAAGACGTCGCCCCCGACGCTGCTCCCTCCTCCGGACGTAGCCGCCGCCTGCGGCTGGACCTGCCGCCGCCGCCGCTTTGGGAAGGGTCCGCGAGTACCATCGCCACTGCCAGAAGGCTCCGCCGCCGCCGGAGGCTGCCTCTGCCAGCTGCAGACCCGTCGTCGGAAGCCCCAGCCGCCGCCGCCGCCTGGAGCTGCACCTGCCGCCGCCGCCGCCGCTTTGGGAAGGGTCCGCGAGTGCCGTCGCCGCTGCCAGAAGGCTCCGCCGCCGCCGGAGGCTGCCTCTGCCAGCTGCAGACCCGTCGTCGGAAGCCCCAGCCGCCGCCGCCGCCTGGAGCTGCACCTATCGCCGCCGCCGCCGCTTTGGGAAGACTCCGTGAGTGCCGTCGCCGCTGCCAGAAGCCTCCGCCGCCGCCGGAAGCTGCCTACGCCAGCTGCAGAGCCGCCGTCGGAAGCCCCAACCGCCTGAGCCGCTGCTTCCTCTGCCGTCGGAAGCCCCAGAGGCCGCCGTTGGAAGTTGCTGCCACCGCCTTCGCGACCTGCAGCTTCACTTGCGGCCACCGCCGCCTCCGCCCATTCTGTTGCACCTGCAGCCGCCCACGAGGGCGTAGGTATCTTTTTTGTTTTGTTTTTTTATTCTCTTGGTTATTTCAAGCAAGCACTAATTGATTACGTAGTTATGTTTATTGCCATCGCTTCCATTCGTATAATGGTATTAGACGATATTTAGCATTTGGTGAGTACATTTTGTGAGTTGATTTTTAACATTATGCTTTGTTCTTTTGTTTTATTATTTTGGTTCATTTTAGGTTATATTTTATCGTAATGTCTCGAAGCACGTGAAGACAATGGATCGGGGACGAGTTCTAATAGTCAACCTTACGCGCATGTCTACCAGAAGCATCCGGTTCCATATCGAGAGCACCTCTAAATCCAAAGATGTTGGATGGAAATATGGGATTTTAGTAGATCCTCGGAACCGGGATCTTGTTAGGTGTCGATTTTGCCGAAAGGAATGCTGAAAGGAGGCATCTATCGTTTGAAGCAACACATTGCGGGCTTGGGGACGAATGTGTGCATGCGAAAGCGGCATAGAGGCTAAGGAGGAGATCGAATTGTGTATGCAACAAAGCAAAACAAACGAGAGTTGAAAAGGCAATGAATGTTAGAGAGATGGAAGGGAGGGACAACCTCCTTGGGCAAGGAGTACGACAAATGGAGACATCTTCGCAGATGCCTCGCATAGTGTAGATGAGCTTTCACTCGATTTCTTCCTCGCGAATGAAAGGACCTATGGATCGTTTTTGTGCACCTGCATGAGGTCCGAAAGAAAAACAATAAAGGACGAAAAATATTTGAAGAGGAAAGAGAGCGATGTATCCGATACATCGCTAGATGAATGTACCAGCGGGAATTTCTTTCATATTTGTCCGCCTTAATAGTTTTCGAAACAATCTTTAGAAGCTGAGTTGGTCGGTTGGACCGGGCTTGAAAGGACCTAGTTATCGCTGAAGTAAGAGAGACTCTCTTTATGCAAAAAGAGATTGAGACCACCAAAAGTTGGTGGAGAAGGAGAAAGGCGAGTTGGGTGAAATTTGGTAGTATCATGTATCGATGCGTGGACGGATAGAAGGGGAAGATCATTAATTAACTTTTTGGTAAACACTCCTATGGTACGGTTTTCTTAAGATCGGTTGATGCTTCATCGGAGGTCGAAAGATGCGAGTTACTAGCGGTCTTCTTGATAAGGTTGTGGAGGAGGTTGGTCCGAGAAAATGTCCTGTGATTGTTACGGACAATGAGGCGAGCTATGTGGGCACGAGGCCACATTTTGATGGACACACACCGCCATTTGTTTTGGACACCATGTGCCTTTGCCTTGATTTAATGCTTGAAAATATTTCGAAGTTATCACCGATAAAGTCCACAATTCGACATACGAAATATGTCGCGAGCTTCATTTATGGCCATACCAAGGTTCTAGCTCTTATGAGGAAATACCTGAAATGATAAGAACCTTGTTCGTCTGTTTAGCAACTAGATTTGCAACTAACTATCTCGAGTTTGGACAGGCTTAAACACATGCAAGGATGATTTGCGACGTATGTTCACCTCGCGAGGATTGGACGAAATAACAACAATCGATGGAATAAAAAAGTTGAAGGAAAAAAGAGTTGTGAAATAGTTTTGAAGACTACATTACGGAAAGGAGTGGCTTATGCTTTGAAGATCTTCAAGCCACTTGTCCTTGTATTAAGGCTAGTTGATGGTGAAAAGCTGCAATGGGATATATATATGAAGCCGTGGATCGTGCCCGGAAGGAATAAAAAAGGCATTGGATGATAAAATAGATAAATATGGCCCGATTTGGGATATCATTGACGAGAAGATGGGATTTTCGGTTACATCGTCCGTTGCATCTTTGCGAGGGTATTATCTAAATCCACGGTTTCGCTATGCCAATCCCGAAATATTGAGAGCGACAACGAAATCAGCGAGGGTTGTATGCTTGTATTGAAAAGTTGGTACCTTTGCGAAGATCGAGATCGAATTTTTAGGCCCGATTGGCAATGTATAGAGAGGCGCAAGGTATGTTTGGTAGGGACATGTGGCTATCGAGGCTTCGAAAGACATCTACTCAGAGGTATGATTATTTGCTTATTTATTTATAAACTTGTATCAATCACTTTCTAGTGTATTTTAATATCAATTTGTTCTTTTGTAGCAAAATTGGTGGGTAGATGGGGAAGCGCGACCCCTCGATGCAAAGTTGGCAATACGCGTATTGAGCTTAACATGTAGTGCCTCTGTTGTGAACGTAATTGGAGCACATTTGAGCGAGGTAATATTCCTTAACACATTTCAAGGCATTTGAACTAATCGATATCATTTATTTGATTAATAGAATCATATTTTCTTTTTTTTTGTTGTTGTATAGATTAGAATACAAAAGAGGAATAGATTGGAACAAAAGAAGTTGAATGATTTGGTATTAAATCCGAATACAACGAGCTTAGGGAAAGACATCTAATGTTGGAGAAATCGGGTCTAGACCCAATATCCTTAGATGACATTGATGAATCGTAAGAGTGGATTGCAAATGAAGATGAAGATCTTGTCCGTGAAGGCGAAGACTTGAGATGGAGAGATGTAGAACTTCTTCTTTGGAATGGATGAAGAGGAGGGGCCAAGTACGAGGTCGTATTTTTTAAACGCTACATGTCTTATTTCTAGTTATTGAGTTTGGTTGTTTTTTGTTCTAATTTTGATGTTATGTTTTTACATGTTTGAAATGAATTTCTAGGTCTTCTAGGAAAAGAATTCGTCTTTAATGAAGATTCGGACGACACCGGTAATGATGATCGGGAAGCTCCCATAACCTTGATTACGATAGTGATTGCTAGTTACTACTGACTAGTGAGTGATGTTTGTATTTGTATGGTTGTATTCGAATTAGACTTACTTTATGTATTATGTTTGGTTGTATGGTTGTATTCTTTTCTTATTGCATGGTTGAATTCCTCTTTTTAATGTTATATTTAATTGTCACTCTTGTTAGTTAATGATTCCATGTGTTTTATGTATTTTTCCAATTATCTAATATCACATATATCATTATTAAAATAAATATTATTATAATATTCAAAACACCTCAGGCGCCTGAGGCGAGGCGCCGGGTCCCTCGCCTCAGGCGCCTCACGCCTCGTATAACATAGGAAAGAAGGCATTGTGGTGGGAATGATGACATGGTTCATATAACACATCTTCAATTTGTGGATAACAATATCCCGACAGACAAGACGAGAGAAAATATTTCTTTCTTTCCTTGCTCTTATCACTCTTCAAGGCAATTTCAAGGTTAAAGATGCAAGCTGTTAGGAGTCAATGTACCAGCAAAACAGCAATATACTATTTAAAGTATCTTTCAAATGAACTGGAAAACTTTTCCAAATAGATACCTTTGCCTGCCTCTATTGAATAAAGGAGTCAAAGCAGAAGACTAGCAATCTATGATTTGCATGATGGAAAAGCATCTACAAGGTTGGAAAGAAAGGATATTGTCCGCTGGCGAGATGGATATTATCAAAATGTGTCTTACAAAAGCATACCATTTATTTCTTTTCTATCGTGAGGATCCTAAAGAAATTTGCAGAAAGATGGAGTGGCACATGTCTATTTTTTTCTGATAGGACTCTCATGACAAATTATCTCCACCTTGTAGCATAGAGCTAAGGAAGGAGATCCGCGGAGGAGGGGTCAGACTCCTCCCTCTAGAAATAATTAGTGAGGCACTTCTGTGCAAATAGCTTTGGAAGTTTAGTCAAGGAGGTCCCTATTTATGCTTCAAGGTGGTCAATGCAAATACTCTTCTAACCGTGAGGCAGGTTGGTCCAACATATTCAATTTTAAGGGACAGTTATCTAAAATTTGGAGGGATATTCTCGGCATTGAGTTTTTCTTTTCTTCCTCATCTTCCATTAAAAACGTTAATGGGTCTAGGAATTCATTCTGGAAGGACTTGTGTTTCTATTCCATTCCACTAGCACATCAGTTCCCACGCCTCTTTGCGATCACAAGAAATGGAGACGAAAAGGTGGCTGCTCTATGGGATGGTGATGAATTTAAATGTAACTGGAAACTTACATTTCACAGAAACTTGCTGAAAGATGAGGAGATTGAGGATACCTTGAGCCTTCTGAAGCACACTAGGGTTGTTAGATGCAATGATTCTCCAAACAAATTGCTTTGAAGGGTTGGGAAGTCACCTTCCTTTCTAGTTCATTTGGCCTCATTGGAAATGGCATGGAGGGGTGAAAGGGAAGTGGTGGAAAGTAGTGTGGTATGCTCCTCCACTCTGGAAAATTTTGTATCTTCTTATGGAAAATGTATAGACTGCTTACCCATGAGATTATCTGCAAACAAATTTTCCAATGAAGCCAGGCAAACATTGCTTCCATTGCATAATGAAGGAAGACATCAACTACCTATTCTTTTAGTGTGGCATCATTCATGGTCTTCACTATCTTCAGGTGTTGGAACATCTGTTGGGATCCCCCTCAAGATATTATCAGTCTTATGTTGGCACGGAATAGCAAAAGTATGTGGAGGGATAATAGCAAGCTTTGGAACCTAATCTGCCCAGAGATTATATGGGCAATTCAGAAAGCAAGAAATTAACGGATGTTGGAAGACCGCTTCTTAACTCCTGAAAATATCCTTTTTTCCATGGCTCTCTTTGTGAGTGATCTCCCTCTCCGACTACTTTCCAGATCGCGGGGTTTTTAGTAGCTTGTTATTCTTTTGGAGATATTTCTTTATGTAATTGTTTTTTTTACATCTCACCTCGTCGGTAGCATGTTAAAGTTCTTGATCTTTTTTCTTCTTCCCTATATATTATTGTTGTAATTATTTTTATCAATTAATGAATTGTGGTCATGTCCACCTTCAAAAAAGGGCCTCATTTTGTGAAGGACCAGCAGTAGAAGAGGGAGGATGAGCAAGACATCAACAAATTTGTAACCTTACTGTCGGGAGCATTAGGGGAGAAATCAGGGCTGAAATCCCTTGCCCCTGACTACAGGGGATTTGATTAAAGCCCCTGTAGGCTTCCCAAGACACAGTAGTGGCTGCCAAGGCCACAGCCATCATCTTTCTTGTGCAACCTCTTCAACTCAGGCAGCTGGAGCATGACCCTCTTAGAAACCCACCTTTGAGGAAGGTTCTCCCCTCCCTCTTTGAGCCGCTTTAATCAAATATTTAAAGAAATTGGTTAAGACATATGTACGTGTTGGCACCGAAATTTTCATAATATATGGGAGGGAATTGAGTACAATTTAATTCCCACAAATTAAGAGCTTAACGGATCCTTAATGAGGCTTGGATCTTCCTTGAAGCACTGACGGCCAGGATTAAAAGATGAGATGATGATGATGGCCCCAAGATTAACGGCCAAGATCTAATCTCAAGTTTTGGAAAAAAATTTAAATCTAGCTTATTGGGTCCTTATTGTATCTGGATCCTACTTAAGTGAGGAATGGTAAGATTAAATCAATGGGTGTGAGATCCAATGGATGAGATCTCACCATCACTTAAGTTTCAGATGCTAGCCTTATTGGGTCTGTAAGTGGGTTTGGATCTTACTTACGTGAAGGATCAATGTGAGCTATTGGATGTATGAGGCTTGATGAGATGCTAGGACAAATAAGGAGGCTGCACTCCTCTCTCCCCAGCCGCACATGGACCTAGTCAAACCTCCCATCGGATGCATCAAAGAGGGAGGAGTGGGATAAAAAATAGGCGCACACACCCCATGACCTGGCCATGTCTCCCCATGATCTAACCTTTGACTGGTTCTCCCTCTCTCCACTCTTCCTATCTTAATGCCCAAGGAAGGCTGTAGACATCTCCTTAAAAACAGGTTTCTGCGCATAAAACTAAAGGTTGGAATCCTGGAAAAAGTCTCCCAGAGGAGAAGCCTGCTGCACTGACCAGCTGCGACCGTTCTCCTTCCTTTTACCCCCACTGCCGCATAGAGATAAAAGGTTCCATGGAGGATAGATGCTGCCACCAAACACAGGAGGAGAGGTTGCTGCCAATGCCTTCTCCTCCTCTGCTGATCCGATGCAGCTGCCCACCTGAAGAGAAAACAAAGAATGAGGAGGAGGAGGAGCAGCCGAAGGGCTGCTGCCTTCCTACCACCTGCTGCTGTCCCAGCACCCATGGAGGAAGAAAGACCTGCTGCCTTCCATCTGATGCTACCTCCTGTGACCATAAGGAAGGAGGAGAGAAAGAAGGACAGCACCTGTTGCACTGATGGATGAAGCTTGCTTCCGATGGAGGAGATGAAGGTGTCGAACCTACTGCTACCTGATCAAGGTGGACCAAAATCCCCTCCCCCCCCCTTCCTGCCATGTTGCTACCCATGTTCCTCAAGCACCCAAAGAAGAAGATGAAGAGGCTGATGCCCCCTTGCTACTGCGCCAATGGAGGATACTCCACCTGCAGCACCAATGGATGAAGATGAACAAACTCCTCCCCTTCTGATGATGCCTGCGCCCCTAGGAGAAGAAGAAAGTGAAGGAGGAGCTGAATGCTCCACATACTGCCAGCACACCACGAAAAAGAGGCCGGATAACCTTTTAATCCTCCTGCAGGTAATGTTGCTGATGCTAGGGAACTTCAAGAGAAAAAGGAGAAAGAAAGGGCTATGGTTGCCCATCTGCTGCTCCATGATGCTGTGCTAAAGAAGAGCCCTCGGTTGGAGACTGACAGGAGGACCAACCTGAGCCTTTTCCAACACCTGCTGAAGCTGCTACCAGCGCCTACACAGGATGATAAGGGCAGGATGCCCCACCTGTTGCTGTTGGAAGGTGATGAGAGAGGAGGATACATGCCCATACATGTCTATAGCATACCCATGGGCCTACACATACCCATGGCCGACCGCATACCCTACAAACCCCAATGATGACTTCTAAGATATACACTTGGATCTATAGAGGTAAGGAGGTGCCAGCTACCCTAATGCCCATTGGGCTTAAGGATACCCGGTCCCTTTACATGTCACACCTACACCCATATATCTCATAGCCACATATGCTCATACCCCTTTAAACAGAGCCTTGTTTTGACCCCAAAGACAGACCCATATCAGCCCATTCTCATAGCTTATCCCACCTATACCCATCTCTCCATGGCCCATGTCGAGCCTACCCCATGGCCCTTAAAAAGGATCTGATTTGACCCAATAAACACTCCCAAAAATGACCTGTTCTACTCTAAAACAGTCCTTTAAACTTTTGTTTTGCATATCCTACAGCCCCCTCCCCATGGTTTGAACCTTATGGCATCGGGTCCATGGTATGGAAGTGACATGGCAGCAGGTCGGCAGGTGCAAGAAGGCGCTGGACACCAGGCCTATGAAGCCAGATTTGATGATGGCAACCCATTGGGTTTCAAGACATGAAGATGATGGGCCAACCGGGCCCAAGATGACTTAAAGGTCACACTGCCAGGGCCTAGGAAGATGATGAAGTTGGCCTACAAGGCCTGATGAAGATGGAACTGGTCTATAAGGCCCAATGATGGCAACAGATACTTGGGCAAGTTCCCATTGTATGTTGATCCTAAATGGAGAAATGGGCAAGTCTCCCATGCTATACCGATCTTTTCCCCCCAAAGTAGGGAGCATTCAACTCCATCTACAAAGGGAGAGTATTTCCATTAACCTACGGGGAGGTTATGCATGTCACCATGCTATACCAACCTTTAGATTAAGCGAGGATACCAGGAAAGGATAATATTATACACCCGATATATGATATCAGGTCAATTCAGGTAAAATCATGCCAATGTAATGAATGTACCCCATGATTATATGAATGACGATTATATGTCCTTATTCACATGTCTATGATTGGGGAGCATCATTATAACTCACATATCTCATATGAAATACAAATATAATAATAAAAACCGAAGATAATCAAATCTAAAAATTGGAAATCCAATAAGATAATTCGAAACCAAAATAAATGACTAAGTTTCAGATCTAAAAATGTAAAAAAAATCAGATAATAATTAAATCTAAAAAATCATAAAATCATAAGATATTAATTAAAGCGATCCGAAATATTCATATCAATCTCGGATTTGATTAAGACCATGAGTATAGGCATTTAGATCTCAGCTAGGTGCATAGGACTATAGTCCCACATCCGAAAAATGCCAAGTCCTAGTTCATGACATGGACATCTAGGTCCCCGTCGGGGTCACATACCATTGATCTTATACTTAGATGTCAAAATTAGAACTTGGACTCTCCAAGTTCCCCTTTCATATCCATAGATTAGTCCTTCAACCAAAGTCAATTGAACCCAGTCCATGCATGGTTAGGAGTTTGATAATGACATGTTAGGAACCAAGAATATGAAGTCATAAGCACCAATCATTTAAAAGAATGATAAGAGGAGAACCCTTAGATTTATATATGTCAAATCGGATTTTGACATGAATGATTTCGGATCCATAAAATTCCTAAGTCAAATGCTAAGACTTAAAATGAAGGAATCACATGATAAATCCTAGCTGTACATAACTCGAAGACTTAGAACATAATGAATGAAATAATAATGAACGTGTTCCAACCAAATGTCATAAAAATCTAATTTTACTAAGTCAAAAAAATGTCAAGACTTAGATAAAAAATGGAAATGAGATTAAGGTCTTATGATAGAAACACATAATATCATAACGAATTAAATCTAAAACATGCCTTTAATGAACTTCAAAATTAATGAACTCTACAATTTAAAATACATCTAACATAATCAGAATAAGGTTTCATTAAAGTCTAAGATGATAAGACTTGCCGGCCGAGCTTGGCTCGGTTGGCATCTCCCCCTGCTCTTGTGAGCAGGGGGCCGGGTTCGAGGGCCGCCTTAGGCGCCCGGTCCTCCCCCCTCCCCTTGGGGGGGAGGGGGGGGAGGATTATCCAGGTGGGGATCGAGCCAACGGGGGCTTGATCCCTCGCTGCGTGCGCGAGCGGCACGTCTCCGGCCAATTGGGCCATCGTGTACAAAAAAAAAGATAAGACTTAAATAAGATGATAAATTAAAATGAAGATCACATGATCAAAATACATGTCATTTTGACATTGGATCTAAATTGACTCTAATAACTCAAAACATGTCTTAATATTAAGACGATTTTTAAAAAAATAAATACATAAAACATGTATAATATATTTAAGAATCCATTAAGACATAACCTTAAGATGATGTAATCTTAAAATATATCTTCATTAAATCGTAATCCAACTCAAACCAAGCTTAATATACTAAGTTTGCATCCCATTGAGTTTATGGGGTTATAACTCCCACTTGTGTTTGCACTCTAAATGTATGTTTTCATCTCTGAGTTACTATGACGGTTAATCAAGGGCATTCGAGAATCTCGATGTAATTAATATCGAAAATTTGTATCTTCCGATGAAGAGAGGTCCAAGACATTAATTAACCCCAAAGCTCAATATATTTATATTTATATGCATAAGATCATTAAGATGTATTTTGGCTAATACCCTTATGAGATATTATATGCTTTCGTATATGTTAGCCAAAAAATAATGAAGATTCTTTTTCCCATGGAAATAAAATGAATTTCCAAACAAGTATAATTTTATATTTATGATATTAAAAATGAGGTTTTGCAGTATGCCTTATTAATTATGCACAATTTCTGAATATTAATGAACTGCAATGCATGACTGGCCCCGAATTGGGTACCCATGACCATTAATGGGCCATGAATGGGCTAAATATAGCTTAGCCAGTAGGCTTAATGAGGCTGCCTGAATAGGCCCTAATCCCATCAGCCATGCCCAAAGCATTTGAATTCCTTAAATGGATAATAATAAAATTGAAATTGGACAGTCAATGAGCTATTTAGCAGGCCTGAGAATGGCCATGAATCAGTCCATAAATGAATTGAAAGTGGGCTTCAATTAGGCTATTGATGGACTGAGATAGATCTGTAAAATAATCTCGGCCTCAGTGTCAATTATTGAGCTCCCTGTACGAGCTGAGAATGGAATGAAATTGGGCTGTCAACGGATTGCTTGACAGTCTTAAGAATGGGTCATAAATCAGGCCTAGCATGGCTTGCGATTGGGCCATTAATGGGTCGGTTAATGAGTCTGAAAAGTGAATTAGAACAGGACTCTGGGCTATTACAGTCCTCAACATCGCCCATAAATCAGTCTTTGAATGGGCTAAAAGTGAGTCCAAATTGAGCTGCTGATAAGCCAGTAAGCAGCCCAGGCCCCATGGAATTGCAGGGCTGAAAGTGGACCCCAGTAGGACTGATGGGCCTGAATGGACTAAAAGATGAACCACTAGTGGGCCACCAATGGGCCCTTTGATGGATCTGGAAAATAAGGTAAAATTGGAATATTTATGAGCTATATAACAGTTGTAAAGATAGCCCATGAAGGCATTAAAAATTGTAACTGGGATGAAGGTGGGCACAAATTGGGCTGCAGACTAGCTTAAGGATGGACGATTAAAGTACCCTCAAATGGACTGAGAGAGGGCATCTCCTGAACTGCTGACCGGTCCAAAAATGGACTGTAAATCGGTCCTGGACCGGGCTGGATTTGGGCCCCAATTAAGCTGCTGGCATTCCTGAGAAACAAGCCATAGAACTGCCCTCAAATGGACTGAAAATGGGCATCCTTGACTTTAGAAGACAGGCATAGTATGCTGCTATAAATGATTGGGTTTACGGCATAGTTAGCTCCTTGAAAAGCCATCCCATTTACCCATTTAGTGGGCCTGTAATGGGCCTTGACATAGATCAGTCCATAACAGACATATTCAAACAAGTTACATGTACAAGTCATTTGATTTTGTTACATATTTGGGTATGTAAAAATCTGGGGTTAACACTACAGCAGACATCAGCAAAGTTGCCACATCAGTACCCTGTTTAGAAACTCTGTAACTTCTCTCCATATTCTCTGTCAGCATTGACAGGAAAGTTGCAGAGTTATTTGCATATTACAGAAGCAAGGCTGATTCAAGAACCAGGGGTGTTGAACCGTCTACTACAAGCACTGCAAGATTGAGATCAGATTCAGTTTTGAGGTACTGCCAATAACTCTTCCCCTCACATAGAGGACCTATCTTTGTAGCCTCCAATTCCATAAGCAGTAGGCATGGAATGCGGAATCAGCCAATCCGGTCGATCCCTGGATTGGATTGGCCTATAGAGATCCAATTTTCACCCGGAGGGGCAATCCAAGATAAAATCCCAGCGGAATCGGGCGGGATCGGCAGGGATCGGAATCGGAATCCTGATTGTTTTAGATTTTTTAAAGAATTGAGCCGAATTAGTCAGAATCGGGATCGGAATGAAAATTTTATTTATTTTTTAAATTACCAATTCTGGATCAGGATACCTCCGGAGGATCGGCCAATTTTAAATTCCCGATTCCGGATCAGGATTCCTCCCAGAGTATCGGCCGGGATCAGCCCATCAGATCCGATTCAAATCGGATCGGTACCCATCAACTCAGTACCGATTCTGATCCGGCAATCATTGGCAATAGAACTATGGTTGTAAGCAGGCTGGATTCAACAGCGGTATTATCCATTTTTAATTGAATCGGAGCTATAACATTTCGATTTTGATTCCATTATCGAAATCGAAATAATCCAATAATATCTAAAATCTATAATATATATTAATTCTTATAAAAATAAAAAAACATTTCATTTTATCATTAATTTTTTATATAATATGTATTAAAATTTATTTTAAATTTTTTCATTTATATATCATACTTAATTTTTTATTTATTATAATATTATTTTAGATATTAGTTTTATCAAAATAAGATAAATAGATACTGAAATAACAGTTTTTTATTTTGAATTTGATAACTTAAAAAATGTAAAAATATATTCTGAATCTGTTAATCCTTATCAGAGTTGATCAAAATATCAACTTCCGTTTGCACCCGAGTAGAACTGCATAGCATCCTGGATATCATGAAGGCGAGAATCAAATTGCTGCTGCTCCTGGTTGATGACTGATGAGGATGCATTTTCCTTGAGGGTGACAATAGTCAAGATCTCCAGTGAGGCTAGGACCTTCTAGGCCTTTCAGCTCCTATCGAGAAGATAACAGAAGCAGTGTAGTGGAAAGCAACAAGGGCATCTTGGAAGCCACTCCATGAAATAGAGGGTGATGATGTACACATTGGGAGTGACCTTGCCCTTGCCTGGGTTCATATACAGCCCTTTCCAGACCACCTCCCCAGCTGCACCTATGCTTTCCACCAGTCCCAGCCTTCCCTTCTCATCAACCTCATGTACCCCCTCGCTTTTTCTGTTGCTCCCTCAAGAACCAAGGAAATGATTTAAAACTACCTAGACAGGCTGAGTTGGCAAATCCCCTATTGATCAGACTGGCAAACTAGCATTCTTAAGGTTGAGACGGTGACCAATATGATACCTCCCAAAAAGATAGATATACATCATAGTTAAACTTGGAGTTAATTAAATGCTCTTTATTTTTCATAGTTAAACCTACTTACTGAGCAAAATTAACACATTAAAATCCAGTTTTCTAGAATGAGGCTGTGAATGTATCTTTGATTATTTGTAGATGTAAGACAACCTAGACATTAAAATTCAAGGATGATGGAAACAATTCTTGATGGTCTCTTCTTACCAAGTTTATCGTCTATGACAGATAAAGCAATTACTTGAAATTTTTTGTAATGATATCGATTCTATTTCTCCCATGTCCAGGTAAAAGACAGAATGTATTCGTTAAGATATTTAAAATTTTTTATTTTACCCAAGAAAAAGTCTGAAAATTGAGAACCACCAACAAAAAGGCTAAGTTTAAAACCTTCTAGGTGGTATACCTGTCCAAAATGCATAGGCAGACTGCCTAGGCATCTAGGTGGCTTCAAGGAAAACAATGGAATGATCACCAATCAATGCCCAGGCATAATGTTAAAAACTTGCAAACTTGCAAACAAGTTTGCAAGTTTAAAAGGCAAGGCTGGGTATTCAGAAGTCAAAAGGCAAAACTTGCAAACAGATTTAAGGGACGTCTCAGGGATTCAAATGGAACCCAATAATGCTCTTCAATTTATTTATTTATTTTGGGTAGGAGCTGGCTATATCAGGTTGACAATTAAGAGCTCAAAATCTGATCCCATGAATCTGTTGACGGTTATTTTGGAAAGATATGTGCAGCATACAAGGAGTAATGACAGTTCATTATATTTACAGGTACCCAAAATCAAATAGCCCATGAAAAGGGTAAAGGCAATCAGACATCAAAATGGATCACCCAGCATCAAACTCAATAATGCAAACTGAAGCTCATGTTTGACAACAACAATAACTGGGACATCCATAAAATTGTAAAATCCACTTTCTGCGAGAAATAAAAGAATCTGACCCTCTTAACAATGTTCTTTTGCTTGACACCATCACTTGCCATCATGAACCTTAAAACAGAAAAAGAACATTTAAACAGAAAGATATGACCACAAAATTCGCTAACAGTATGCAAGGGGATATGATGGCATTTTCTGGCTATAAGTTGAAAATATTACTAGCCTAGTAGCAAGTAAACCTGCAGTTGATAATAGGACAACAAAAAAAACCATATAGAGATCACTTACGGGATTGGAGCTTCATTATCAGAACCTCCAGGAGCCAAACTTTTGACAAGTGGAGACAAGTCCTTCTGAAAAAAAATTTCTATCAGAACCAAAAAAATCAACAAAAACATAATGATCTTATGTGAAACATCATCACTACAACTATAACTTGCATATCATGCTACCTGGATAATTTCAATACTAGCATGGCTGTGCCTTGAATCTAAGAAAACCTAATTGCAGAAGATACAACCAGAGTCAGCTGCATGCTCTTGGAGACATACAGTTGAAAAGATGTACTAGATACTCTGTTTGAACGTGGGTTACCATAATCAAACGAGCTGCTTTTGAACTCTCTACCACTGTCCATTGTCCTTCTTCAGAAGAGAAGAGCCATTCATGAGCCCTGATCTGAAACCAACAACATAATTCTAAACACAAAAACAAGTAGATGTGCAAAAAGGAACCATTCAACGACAACAACAGTTTCTTGAAGTAACAGAAGCATCTTCGAAGGTTGTTAGATACCAATGATGCTTATTACAGAACAATCAGAACTAGTGAGTGGAAATAAGAACACACAAACCACTTTCTCCAAAAAGAAGGAAAATTTAGACAAGTAAAAAGACAAGTGTAGCCCCTTTAATAAACAGTTCTTTGGCTTGCAAAAAACCATGTGAATTTATAATCAACAATGAGCTATAACAGAAGAATGTCATCAGTACCACATGAGAAGGAAAGCAGAAAATGATACATGACAGTTCATTGAAACTAATGTCATGCAGGCATATCACTGCTCTCAAAGAAATGCATGAATATCATAAATAAAACTATTTTCCTCAGGCACTTTATACCATTGGCACAATCAATTTGTCCTTTTGCAGGTGAAGGGCCTTGATACATTGGGCTATTTCTTTCAGATATCTAGCAAGGAAGGCATGATTGGGATTGGACCTTGGATCAACCAGGGCTGATCCCACCGAAAGCCAAGAATCAGCCTGGACTGGATCAATTCAGCCCTGAGTAGGGCCAAGGCAAGGCAAGGATTGCCCAATTCCAACTGGGATCAGCCTGTCCTGTCTGCTCTCAGCCCAACAGAGCCAAGTACAACTGGATCGGCTGATCGAGGCACAAAACCTCCCAATCATTGCCGATTACAGGTGGAATAAGATCGGGATGGGCCCATCAAGGTTAAGTCAGTATCTGCCATAGCTGAAACCAATCCGACGAAACATGATCTCTAGAATCCAATCAGATAACGGGAACCTCTTCTTGGATGGCATCAGGCAGGAAAATCTAATTATGGGTGTGATTGCTCCTGGCTAGGCAGATGTAGAAGTCTACAATGAGGGTGGATGTACACAGGTAAAATTAGAATTGAGGTGTAGCATTTCCTAAAGACATGTGAACATGATTTTAATTCAAGATAAGTAGAACTAAAACAGAATATATGCATTGTAAATTTAATGAAAACCAAAGAGAAGTAGGTGAGGGCGTCAATTTAGATGGGATAATATTGTCTCAAAGAACTCAGTTCAAGTATCTTGGATCAATTATTCAAAAAGATGGAGAATGCGATGAAAACGTTAATCATAGGATTAAAGCAGGTTGGATAAAGTGGAGATTGGCTTCAGGGGTTCTAAGTGATCGTAAAATTCCATTAAAGTTGAAAGAAAAATTTTATCGTACAAGTATAAAACTCACAATGTTGTATGGTAGTGAATGTTGGACAATAAAAAAAAACATACTTCTAAAATAAGTGTTGCCGAAATAAGAATGTTAAGATGGATGAGTGGTCACACTATATTAAATAAAATAAGGAATGAATATATCAGAGAAAATGTAAGAGTAACGAGAATTGTAGACAAATTGAAAGAAGGAAGATTGAGATGGTTTAGACATATTAAACATAGACCTAAAGAGGCTCCAGTTAGAAAGATAGAAAATATTAAAATGACAGAAACAAAAAAGGGACGTGGTAGACCTAAGTTAACTTGGAGGAGGGTAATTCAATATGATTTAAATGGTTTAAATATCTCTAAAGAAATAACACAAAATCGACATGAGTGGAGAAAGAGAATCCATATGGCTGACCTCAAGTAATTTGGGATAAAGACCTTAGTTGAGTTGAGTAGAGTTGATGTGAACATGATTTTAATTACTGGCAAAAAGACTGAGGATGCAATGAACTGCTGTTTCCAGTGTGGGAGCCATTTGCACAAGAATATACAACTTAATAACCCCAACATCATAGAAAATCAGTGATTTTAAAAGTTCTACCCATCTGAGACATGGAAAGGAATGGCTACAAATTCTAGGAAGACCCTTTACCGGAAAATCAGCCATTGATAAATTTTTCTTTTATGTGCTCTAACTATTTCAGGTAGCCCTCTGGGAGTGGAAGTCTGGAATTGCTAAA
Source organism: Cryptocoryne crispatula var. balansae (assembly GCA_036172225.1). Taxonomy (NCBI): domain Eukaryota; kingdom Viridiplantae; phylum Streptophyta; class Magnoliopsida; order Alismatales; family Araceae; genus Cryptocoryne; species Cryptocoryne crispatula. Next base: position 6,699,052 of record CM069929.1, on the reverse strand, counting down.
GGATGGCATATTTCGCAACCTCAATCTCCAGAATCATGGCAATATATACAGATATACTGGAATGTAAAGCTTATTGCAAAGGATTTTATGAATGCAGCACGAGATACTAGAATACGGAACCTGGAATAGACTGGTAAACTGATAGTCAGATTTACCATCTAGGGATTAGAAAAAGTGGCATTAGAGTCAACCAGGAACAATTAGGTTAGAACTAAAGTTGTAGAAAACTCAGAAACTAAGGAAAATAGAACGGGAAAAGCTCCACAGTCTGATAAAGAAAAAGGCAGAAATATCTGTTGAACTTTCTGTGGTACTTTAGAGAAAACCCAAGCCATCTGTTTGTTCATTTATTCAGGTGGTAAAGTTACCTGAGGCCTTCTGGGCCCAAGTCGCTAGTGTGTAGGGGTGTAAACGGAATCCAATAATCCAAAATTTTGATTCGATTCCGATAAAAATTAACGGGTTTGGAAACTATTTTGTATCCTATAAGCTATCGGAATCGGAATCGGATATTCCGATAGCTTATCGGAATCAGAATCAGGTGATTCCGTTTTCGTTTATCCAATTTCGATAATAAATAATTAAATATAAGTAAAAATAATTAAAATAAAGTCAAATAAATCATAAAATATAATATATAAATTGATAAAATGATAAAAATAAAGTTTTAAAATATTATATCAAAATTTATTAATTATATGTGCATTATTCATGTATTTTTGAATAACAATTAATATTTATTATCGGAATCGGAAATTATCGGATTCGATTCCGATTTCGATAACAGAATTGAATCGAAATCGGAACACCTTAACCCTTATCGGAATCAGAATCGGATTTTGTGATTCCGCTACCGAATCCGACCTGTTTACACTCCTACTAGTGTGCAATTCTTGCCCATCAGCAGAGCTACAGACAGAAAATAGAAATGTTAAAGCTCTGTATTCAAGCAATGCTGTCAGCTTGTACACAACAGAGCCTTTTGTTACTTTTTTTGATCCAGTGGGTGGCTCATGTTGTAAAAAATGGTTTTCACCTTATTCATGTTTGGCAGAGGTATAATATGCTGAGTAGAAGATGACTTTAAAATAGTGGTAGCATGGTTTCCCATATCCAGGCAATCTCATGAGATCTCATGAGATTCTCAATCTTGGCAAGCTGCCAATATTCGAGGTAGGTGAAACAGGCCAGAGAGAACAGGCTGCGCTAGAGGATAACAGAGAGGGTGATGAAGCTTGACAGAGCCATCTTCACTGTCATGTTGAGAGAAGACAGGCCACGCCAGCTGGATTCTCAGACACGGTAGCATAAGTTGCAGATCAAGGCAACTCGGTGCTAAGATCTGATACTGCAAAACGGGTTGCCAGATCCAAGAATTCAGACAGGACTGGCCTGTCTTCCCCCACCCTAAGAGCGCCTTCATTCTTTGCCCCCATACTCTGGTTGCCACTCTCCACATCAAGGTTGTATGTCTTTCCCTTTTAGAAGGTGAGGAAGGCCACATATCATTCAAGGAGAAAATTACAGTAAATGAAGAATGTACTGTTCACGTTCCAAAAGATGACCAGAAACCACCCCGAGTACCAAGATGGTAATCAAAAGACAAAAACAAGGTGCACAAGCCACAATAATCTAAGGACAAAAGTGTTTCCACAAGTAAAAATAGTCTTTAAAGATGTCACTACCAGGCTGACAACGCTTGGTTGTAAAAACCTGACTAAGTGTGACAGATGAAAGATAAAAGTTGGGTTAACAAAGTGATCTTCAAAGATTCTCATATTCCTGATTCTCCGTATAGACCATAGCATCGCAGGCAATAACAATTTCCATAGTAAAGGTTCAACCATCCACAGTGTTCTCACATTACACTGCTGAAGCAAAACAGTAACATTCATTGGTTCCACCCAATCAAGGTAGGTGGGGTCGCGATCGGGGTCAGGTTGGTTGGACCCAAATCAACCCGGGTCGGCCAAAGTCGAGACTTGGGTCGGCCAAGGTCGGAATAAAAAATAATTAAAAAAACATATATGGGTCGGGGTCGGGACCGGGTCGGTTGGCCTAAAAACCGACTAGGTCAGGCCCGAGTCATAACCTGGGTCCCAACTCTGCCATAGTTTTCAAGGCATTGCCTAGGCACCCCCAGAGGGGTCAAGGCGGGCGCCTTAAATGATTATTTTATATATTTAATAATAAATAAGGTTAATTAAGTGTCAATATCACTTAATTAAGTTGTTTTAAATTAAAAATAACTAGTTCTAATAGTTAATTTGACTATAAATAAACATTTTGATGAAATAATAATTATGGTTAAATAATTTCTTAAGTGTTTACTAATAGTTAATAAAATTTAATACTAAAATTAACTAATTTGTCAAGTTATTTAATCTATGTAACTAGGCACTTCCCACATTATTAATTGATGTGCATGGTGTCAAAGCTATTTTGCATTATTTTTACACATGTATTTGTTATTTTATCTATTTTACCATATAAAAAAGATAATGCCTAAATACCTCACCTTATCGCCAAGGCGCCAAGGCGGTACTTTGTCAACTTGATCGCCTTGAAAACCTTGGACCCTGCATTCCATGCACCCAATCCATACTCCAGCTGTGAAATAACATCTTCCAAATATATGTAATAACCCACACCAAAGAAACAAATGATCAATATCCTCTTGCCCACATCCACAAAATACACAAGTACTCACCTCCATAGAAAACAAGTTCTGTAGAAAAGACCTCCTTGGCAATCTGCCTCTACAGAATTTCCACAAGAAAAGTCTTATCTTAATAGGAAACCCCACATCCCAAACAACCTTCCACCAGCACACATCCATAAGGACCGTAACCCCCAAACATTATGTGACAAGCTGATTTCACCGAAAACGAATAGTCTCTTACTAGATTCCATAAGAATTGATCCTCTTTCTCAACAGATTTATACCTCTCAAAAAAGCCAGCAAAAAATATGCAAACTCAATCACTTCAACATATTTCATCCTTCTTCTAAAAGAAAAGGTCCAATTATTTAGCATGGCAAAGCTATCATAGTAGGAACTAGGAACTAACACAAGCATTCTTCTTCACAACTAACCTGAACAAATTAGAGAACCTCAGCTCTAGAGTTCGTTCCACCTACACAACAGCAAAATGATGATGAGGAAGAGTTCATTCCACCAAATGTAGGAGGTTCAAATGGAGGCGGAAGAGAAGGATATTCTTCCAACTGTGCACGTACAAGTGGGGTAGAGGCTGATGATTTGAGTCAAATGCAATATTTAAGTGGTAGAAGTCAGTGCTAGAATCAAATGAGATTTTTATATCAGTACGCGGCAGCCAATTATCCAGTCATATATTCCCCCCCACAACTCCAGCACAAGTCAATATCTATGATTTTAGTCAAATGGCCGCTTCAATAATTTCGTATAGATATGGATCAATCATAATTGACAACTCTCAATAGAACATCCAAGAGAATTCAGAGAATGAAGGGTACGAATGTCAATTCTATAGATATTTGGTGAACGAAAGGTATGACATTGTATTATATATCAATATATCATTTATACCATGTTACCTTTGTTTATTGGAATGATCATTGCCATCATAGTTGTCAAGGCGACAAGGCGCCCAAAGCGTTGAAGGGTACCGATTCCGCTTAGGCGACAAGGCGGCTGCTTAGGCGTCGCCTAGGCGGTCAAGGCGGTATTCAAGGAAGGCTGAGTCAGGAGATTGTTATATATAAAAAAAACATAAATATAATTATATTTGTTATGTTATAATTGAATATGAGTGTTTTATCAATGCACATAAGTACATATGACGTGTGTGTGAAAGAGAAGAAAGTTAAATAAATGTTTATAAAATTTAAGTATATAACTCATTTATGATTATAAAATTTATATATGTGCAATAGTATTAGTGATGGTAAAATATTGTTATAATATTGTTATAATATTAAATATTGTTATAATATTATTGTTATAATATTATTAATGATGTAAAAATACACAAGGCGTCTTGCTTGGGCGCCTTGGGCGCCTAGGCTGGCGCCTTGGGCGCCTTTTTGGCCCCAGACAAGGCGCCTTGCCGCCTAGGCGGGCGCCTTGACAACTATGATTGCCATTAACTAATATCCACTTGTCTTAAATTCTCTTATAATGACATGAAAGTGTTGTTAGATGTTACATTTTTATTTTTAACAATTTTAGAAGGGTTTCCCATTTTTATGATGTTTACTGATTTTTCTGAATTTTTACAACAAAAAAATAAAATAATAACTGATATGGACCAATTCCGTATCAGTTTTCCTCTAGAAAATTCAGCCGGAATTGGTGAAACCGATACGATCCAGTTTGGTACCCTCCGATCCAAGTAACAATTCCGATCCGGCAATCTGTGAGAACATGTCCAACTCCTCGCTCAAAAATGCTGTGGTTTTTCTCACAACATTAACAACTCTCCCGAAAGCAACATCATGTTTTCCATGCATACACTGTTTCTAGTGCTTATCTTTTGCAATATGAGATTAAATATGACACAGAAGATATGTTGGAAGAAAAACATGCAACATGTCCCCACCTTGGGCACAATAAATATGGCGCAATGATAGAAAAATCTGTCAGCTTGTTGCCGAGAGTCCAAAAGCACAGCATCATATGTGAAACAAGAATCACCTTGCTCCCCCAGTACAAGACGACATCTGTGACCAGGAGCAAGTCCTCTAAGAATCCCTTTTGCTCCTAGTGTCAGATCTTCTAAAGAATATATCACATCAACACCAGAAACCATTTCAATACGTATTTTGTTCTCATCCTGAACAGCTTGTGCTAGAGTACAACCCTGCAAAATGCAATACATTTAACGGGGATTCCCGTGTACTACTATGTGCTATGCACAAGAAAGTGCACCTTATTACTTCGATGCAGGATGCTATTACCTGATCTGTTGAATCTACTTTCTCAAGTTCTAATATGATACGATGTGGTTCAGCAGACCCTTCTTTCTTAGCAGCAACCATGAATGTCTGGAAGTTGGAGGCACTATTAAACTTCTGTGGTATGTTACAGATGATCATCTTCCATCCAAACCTGAACTCAGATAAAAGTAACCCTGTGAATGAAAAGAAAGCCAAATAAATGTTATCACTTGTGAGAACAAAATGAGTAGATAAATATTGTATCAACCAAGAATAACATTTTAAAAGTCAAATGTAACTCTTTAATTTGCATTACACCCATCTATGAATAAAAAATAGGCAGATAAAATGATCCCTACCCACTAACTTGGAAAATCATGTCAATAACTAAATTGCAACATCATTTAGAATAGCAGAGTTGAAAAATAACAATTAATGGTGGATACTCACCTAGAACATGAGATTCTGCCAGAGTTAGACATATGTACTTTCCACCAAGCTTCAATAATCTCTTTACCTGACAAGGATGAAACTTCACCTACTCATTATTGCAGTATAAAAATTTAAGATGCAAATCAAGGAGTTATTTACAAGGATCACATAAAAGAATTCACTACAGAGTTGCAAACATTGGTTCATAAAAAAGATTTCTCAAACCTCCTTAAGAAACTTGCTCCCAATTTTTGCTCCAAGTTTTGGCTCCATGAGAGCATCTAATCCTCCCTTGTCAAGAACGGCATCAAAAAATTCATCTGAGAACTGATTGAAATACTAAATTAGATGAATAAAAAACGTAACAAATGCTGGCATGCATTTTTTATTGGAATTGAATAATACTACAAATATTACGGAATGAGTAAACGGATTACAAAGCCACAATTGAAAAAGAACAAAAAGTACTGTTTCCCAAGCAACCAAAGTAACTTGTCTTGACGGACCTCAGTACATCTATAGTTCATAATAATGCCCTTGTAAATTAGTGAGTCTACAATCATCGTCTTTGAGATTTCACTTAAATCTTACAAGTAGGGGTGGCAATGGGCTAGGGCGGCCACAGGCCAACTACGGGCCCAAGTTTTGGCCCATAGACCTTAACCGGGCAATCAATCAGATCAAAATGGGCTTAAGTGGACCAAATGGGCATCAACCTTCATGAGATAACTTAATTAAAAATATCACTTCTACTCATTAAAAATATATTTTAATTAAAATTTTATCACTTTTATAATGTTATCTTAAATGATTAAGTTTATTGAATTTGATAATAATATATTTACCAGACAAAAAAATTGGGCCACGCCAAGTTAGCAATGTAATGCATGCAAGGTACTTGGGTAGGGTTGGCCCAATATATTCTGGACGGGACCTTAACCAGACAAGCTTTGAACTAAGCTGGGCTCGGCCCAATACATTTTGGACAGGATCTTAATCGAGCCCGCTTCAAGTTGGGCCAGGCCCGGCCCATTGATACCCCTACTTTTAAGCCAATTTGCATCTTTCTCCCAAACTAAATGCACTCTTTCATCCTTGTTAACAGCAATCCTAAAAGGCATGGGAAATGCTATAAAAAGTAGCTCATGTCCCACCCAAGCTATCAAAGGTGATCACCTCGCTCACCTAGGTGATGAGGCAAGGCGAGACAATAGTTTCCTGCCTCACCTTGGCCAATTTCACCTCAAGCAACTGCCACAGCCACCTTAGTCGCCTAGGTGACCGCCTCAAGCACCTCACTCGCCTTATCCGCCTCACTTGCTCGTGGACTTAACTAGCTATAGGATGAGGACTTGCTATCAAGCTAGATCCGATAAACTAAAAATTATTGTGTATTTGGTTTGCAGAGCCTAGAGCTTTGAGTTTGGTTGATATAATTATATTGGTGGTAAGACTTTGGATTTGTTTTTTCTTAGTTGATGTTATATAGTCTTTTGTCGTTTTAAATTTTTGTTGTTATTAAAATATTATAAATTAATTCAATGAAGTGTATGTATTTTTTAGTTTAAATTGATGCTATTACTCCCTCTCTTTTAAATTTATGTAATCTATTTATGATACAAATTACTACAATCTTTGTTTTTTTCTTTTGTTATCAATTTTTTGATCATTTCTAACTTTTTAGTCATTCAAAGATGTTGAATTATCTCTCCTTTTAAGTTTAATTCGTCTTTCCTAAGTTGATATTACTAAGTTGCCCAAAATTAATGTTGTTAAATTGTTATATTATTCTAGTTTTGAATTAACATTGTTGATCTATTTTGTTTTAAATTGATTCTTACTTAATTGTTTTCACTCTTTTATGTTAGTTGTATTTTTGTTATTTTATACTTCAATTTAAAATTTATGATTTATTAATATCTCAATAAAGTATATATATTAAAAATATATACTTCGGCTTAGGCGTGAAGCTCACCTCAAGCACCTGAGGCGAAATGATCCCCTCCTTGCCTCAAACACCTCACACCTCGAATAACATAGCATCATGGAATACGATCATCTAAGAATCTCTCGAGATCTCCCAAAAAACTCTTTCTTTACACATTCGAGAAACAAACTATCTATATCGTATATATTCTCTCATTCTATTTTATTATTAATTTAGTTAGATAGTATTGTTAAGTTTGCTTCATATATTGTCAACTTATTATAAAATATATCCAAAGATTCATCTAGACATTATTATCTAACAAAAATTTATAACTTCATATTTTTTATGATTATATGTACAATTGACCCAAAATGTCCATATCAATCTCTAGAGGTTTCAAAGAAATCTCATCTTCATATTGTTCAAGATAAAAATTGTGACATAAGATCCCTTGTACATCTATTAACAATAGTTCACCCTCTATATTTCGTTTTTAATTGTTTGTCAACTCATTTTTATGTTGAATATGAGTTCTCTTGTCATTTTTGAAGAGATTACATGACATTTTACACTTACACATGCACCTTGATTGACATTTCCGAGATCCAATCCCCCGAAGTTTTTCCAATCTCTTCAAAAACTCTTCTCTTTAATCTCTCCAAGATAAAATCAATATGCGAGAAGGCAATCCTTGAATGGTGCCCAGTGATCTTTCCAAAAGGAGATATTCCTGCCATTTTCAATGTCAAATGAAACTGAGGACCAAAAAACTTTCAATTACATTGAATACCCCTCCAGATGCTAGAAATTCTGCTATGGACACATTCTGAACCCAAGAATTCTCGTTGCCCAAATCGTACTTAAAATAAATGATTTTACCCCATTTTAGAGTCAACATTGAGATTTAGTTTCCGCAACTAGCTAACAACACATGACAACAAGTTTCCTGACAGATTGACACCTCCCTCGTTGTTCCTTCTCCACACATGATTCTATTTGACCGATGGAGTGCCCTTTGTGCCTTCTTTCCATTGCCAAAAAGAGTTGGATCTAATGCACTCCAACTTCTCTCACACACACTTTGGACATTTAAGGCTTGACTGAGAAATAATAATATAAAAAAATATAAAGCACACACTTCGATAGAATCCACTTGTCACCTGCCACATGCAGATAGCATTCTGCTCTTCCAACCTTAAAACTTACTTTCAAATTTATGTATCAGTGATTGCTAGTCCCCTTTCCTTGTGCCTTTGTCAAATAAAGGTAGGCCCAAATAATGAGTAGGAAAAGATGGTCTGGGCATGTCCAAAATCTTCGGCAGAAGGGCTATGTGATTCTCCTTCACATTCATCCCAACATCTCACACTTCTCGTTGTTTAATTGACCCATCACACCTTCTAAAAGGTAAAACATCACTCTCAGCTGAACACACTTTTGTTCATTCACCAAAGCAAACAATACTATGTTATTAGCAAACTGCAAATGAGTAACATACACCCTGTTCGAGTCCCCAAAGATCCATTCAATCAAACCACCATGGGTCTTGGGTGGCCTTCTCTCACATAGTGCTCGGTACTTGTCCAACTAAAATAAAAAGAAGAGAGGAGAGAGGATCTCCTTGCCTCAATCTCTGGAACACCCAAAATACCTGAAGGCTTTCCATTGAGCTCGACAGAGAATTTCACAATACAAACAAAGTTCATTATCCCGTCAATCCATCTTTGCCCAAAACCCACAAGTCACATAATCCTGCACGACCCTTTCCATCCCACCCCGGTATACGCTGTCAAGTTTTAGCAAAATTTCCTTCTTCTGCCAAGTCTTTTAATCATGAATACATGTGTGTGTTGTCATAAAATTACTCAATACATGTCTACCATGGACAAAAGATGATCGAGAAGTGCTGACACGCTTATCCACAAAACCACTGAGTCTACTAGCTAAAACTTTTGTTACTATCTTATAACAATAGTTGAGTAAACTGAATGGCCTTAGGTCTTTGATATCTTGCACACAATCTTTCTTAAGAAACGGAACAAGAGAAGGTGAGTTCAAAATTTTGATCTTACTTGAATCTCCTCAAACTCCCTCACCCATCACCATAGCCATGAAGTCCTTTTTGAGAATGTCTCAACAATACTCATAAAAACCAACTAAAAGCCTGTCAGGGCCATGTGCTTTGTAGGGACCCATGGGACAGACAGTGCTAAAAGTTCCTCTTCAGAGAAAGACTTGAAAGTGAAGGTCTCAAGGTACTCATTTATTATTTCATCCAAGAGAAATAGTTTGTTCTAATTCTATGAATTTTTCTAGTACGTTCTTCTCTCCTTTCATAAGTCTGTTGAAATGCACACTAAGTCCACTTCAAATGATACACTTTCACACCAGATCCGTTTTCAATACAAGTTTAACACTAGGTCCGGTTTTCACGATTTTTAAAACTCCCACTCCATTTTTCACCTTTAACGTGACAGGGGCGTTACCCTTTGTGTATATTGTCCAAATTACCCTTCTCAGACAAGAAAGAGGTGGACATCAAAGCCTGTACGCTGGAGATCAATATAAAATAAAAATGTTATATATAAGTATTCATATTAATTAATGTCAAAGCCTGTATGTTGGGGCTGAGGTCGCCGTCTAGGCCCACATAGGACGGAGGCAAGTGTGTCCGCAACAGCAGTGGCGGCGGCTTACCGAGGACTTGGTTGGTCTCTAGGGTAAACCGCTAGCCCATCCCTCCTATTCAGATCACCAGGAAGCACATGCACATGGTGGCAGAGCAGCAGTAGCAGATGACTATGCACCCTAGCTCTTTAGATCCCAAGAATCCACTTCTATGGTTGCAGGTTCTGCTTGGCGGAGAGGTATTGGACACCTCTTGAGATGAAGACCAGCTCTGCTTTGAGCTGCTAGGGTGAGAATACCAAGAATAAAAGGAGGACGAAGAAGATGATGAAGATGGAAGACGATCAAAAGGGGGGGAGTGCTATAGCCTTCATCTGCAAGGAGCAGAGCATTGTAGCCTTCGCTGCAAGCTTCGCCATCGATGGAGGAGCATCCGTACGTTAAGAAGACCTTCGCTGCCAGAGGAGTGTCTGTGCGTTGAGAAGAGCTTCACCACAAGCTTCGCCCTCTATGCACTGTGGAGGAGGGCTAGGCCAAGAAGAGCGTTGTCTGTTCGCAAGGTGAGTATTTTTGGAATAAGGGAAAATATGTAACGATGAATGGATGGTGTCGTGACAGAATGGACTAGGTGTTAAGAAAATTCGGATCGACGGATTAGGTGTTATGTATATGTGGTCGATGGATCTAGTGTTATAGTCATTTTTTAAAATGGACCTATTATTAGTTTTCCCAATCAAATTTAATTAGAGGACTCCATTCAAAAGCATCACTGAATAAATTATCATAGAAAATGGAAGGAAGGCACTAATATGGTCGGCATCCTCATATGAAGCTCCTTCCACCTACAATTTATGAATGAAGTTTCACTTTTTCCTTAGGAAAGCCTAAGCATAAAAATACTTTGTATTTATGTCCCTCCCTTCAACCATGTTTCCTTTGCTATTTGTTTCCATCGAATCTCCGCTCGTAGCAACCATTCCTTATACCTATCTTTTGCTTTCATCTATTTGTTAGTCATCAAGTCCACCCTTGTCGTTAAACTGCGCCTATCAATCAATTTCTTCAATAAGACCTTTTATCTCTGAATTTGCTGATTTTCCATTCATATATGTCTATTTCTTCAACCTGGATCTCACGAATTTGAGCTTCATCACCAGATTCAAAGTCACCGATGTGCCTGTTACGGAACACTCCTCCCACCAAGACCTAACCAAATACAGAAAATCTGCGTCCCTACACCAGGACAACTCAAATCTGAATTTTCTCATGTGCAAACTGCAAAGCAGATTTGACACCCCATTAAATTCTAATAAGTACATGATCAGACAGAGCTCTTGAGATGTAGAGTGCATCCAGCATGCTTGCTCAACTAGAAAATCTGCACAGATAAAAAATCTATCCAGCTTAGAGTTAAAAATATAATTGGACAGAGTAAAGTTGAATCAATTAATCCCAACCTTCAATGAGATCATTTGCATCAGCCCATTCATTAAAGATTGCCATTTCCAAAGTCCATTTACATTGATTTGGACATTCTTCTGGGTATCTCATTGAATTGAAATCCCCACAAATCAATCATAAACTGTCTTCTTGAGAAGAAATGAGGGTAGACAACAGTGAAAAAAAAAGCTCCTTTTGTCCACTGAAGGTTGTGGATCACACAAACTAGCAAAATACCAGATCAGCCCACTTTCTTTACTACAAAATCTCAGAGCATGAATGCTCTTGCTGCTGTGAATACTGGATACATTCCCCGTCCCAAGAATTGTCATCCCAAGAAACTGCAATGCCCCCACTCTTGCCCACCAAGGGCGAACATGAAAACCCTTCTAATGAATCCTCTGTTCAAGATGTCCACATCACCCTAGTTTTCAAAGGTTGAATTGGTTTCTTGTAAAGTAATAACATCCAGCCTCTCAGAAACCATCATGTTGTGCAATTCTGATCTTCACTCTCCCCTAAGAAGCCCTACACTTCCAATTTATTATTTTGGGCATTAATTAATAAATTACTAAATCCTGCCTCACTCTTCTCCTCTGTTCGTGGTCCACAACTATGTTATCTAATGCGCTGGCACCCGAGGCGAGGGGAGGGTCACCTCGTCTTAAGCAAGGTGCCTCGGGCGCTTGAGGCCAGATATATTTTTTAATATATTTAATAATATATAATTATATATAGTATTAAAACTTTTGAAGAAGAACATAAAAGACAAAAAAGCTCACTTCTAGAACCTATAGAAGACTCGGGGTGAACGATTGGGGGTTTCAGAGAGAGGAAAGAGGATTTTAAGTTATTGAATCCAGCCCTTGGTCTAGATCAAGGCAAGGTGGGTGAGGTGAGAACTACGAAGGACAGGCCCCAAAGGCAAGCGCTTCTGGTAACATAGGTCCATAAAGATATTATTGCTCCGCAGAAAGTTAAGCACTCTTAAACCAACCCTCGGATGCATTGGCTTCTGCAACCCAATCGGAACCTCCGCAATTCCGAAGTCTTTTTTTACTTCTAGAAAAATTTCTGGACAATAACCTCTCTACCTGCAAAACATGACCCAGCAACCTCACCAATATAGGTGATTGTCGCATCAAAAAAGAAGATGCCTACGTTGTTCATCCTTGCCACTTCTATTCTAGATTCAAGAGAATCCGCAATGACTAAGACCAAATCACATTTTCTATCGCCATGAACTAAAATGTCCTCCACCACTGGCCCCACATCAACATCCCTGCCTGCATCACCACAATCCACGACCAAGCCTCCATCTTCAGCGTCTGCTTCATCGAGCACTACCGGGAGATGCTTATAGCCATTGTCCACCAACATGTTCATTGAGGGAAGAAGACACTCGGCTACGCCAAAGCTCCGAACCCCTCCCCCCTGCAATCGAAATGGCTGAACTGTCTTGCTAGAAGCACCAAAAACCTGGACTACCACAGCTAAATGCAGAACTAGTTTGGAAACAGTGCAGCCGGACTTGCCAAACTTAAGCCAAACAGATCATCCATCAATTGGTTTTCAAGAGGACCCGACACTTTGCAAATGCCTGTCTTCCTCACCCAATAAGGCATCCTGACAACTCAAACAATCATCACTTATAGCTGAAAATGACCCCAAGGCCATACCTACCACAATCACAAATGGCACTCCCGAACTGATGCGGTACCGACCGGGGTGTCAAACTCTAGATAGCAACGAACAGTAACAACAACGCGACAAAGTGCTAAAATCAAGCTAAGTATACCAAAAAATAATGACTATGTGCATATAGAGGTACACCCAAGGAACGGCCCCTGGAAGTGGGTGGACCGACAAAATCGAGACACTACTGAGTTAAGGCACTCAATCAACGAAATCAATCAAAATAACTCGAAATAGATTACTCTCATAAAACCAACAGCAAAAAGTGAATAAGCTAGGAAGCCTGCTCCCACAATTGACACGGTAGATGGTACATAATAAACAAGCAAATGTGAAGGCGAGTAAGAAAGGTACCTCAATGCCTTGATGTGGTAGTCGAACTCGCGATAAACCTTCAAAACAAGTGCTCCATGAATCATTTCCACGTATTGGGTGAGAGTTGTGTACTGTAGTCCCACTATTTCACTGGGTATTGAGAACCTGCAACCAGTCGCTAGATGAAGCACCTCCGGCAGAAATCAACTCCATCGAGGGGGCGTGGATGGCCCCTACTAGTGCGCACAGCACAAGAGGGACCCTCTTGACAGCATCATGGCTACCTGGAGGCTGGAGCTACTTTCAACCTAGCGGGCTGGTGCCCATGACAAAGGTCATGGCATCAGGAGATGTCGTGCGTGAGGTGGATCCTCCTGGGAAATCGTAGCAGCTATGAGTGTGCCAACACGCGAGTGCGAAGAGGGTCAGCACACACTACACTCGCTGGACCACCCAATACAAGACAACAAAGGTCATGGAATTCCCCAATAGCAGCCGAAGGACCAGAGGGTCGTGGTAGGCGAAGGAAGTTCCGCTTTGAAATCATTCTAAAGATGACATTGTGGCAGCTTCTCAAAGATTGGGAATTGGGCGATGCCGACGGGCCTGGTAAAGGAAGAACTAACCCATGAGGCTAAAGCATGTCAAGTATGTTATCCAAGCGAGAAATGGAAAATCAGTACTTGATACTAATTCGGTTAATAGCCTAGCTACCAACGCACATCCACCATGAGCCATCCTTGTTGGGCACCAACGCAAGGACTCAAATTCTCCTTAATATATCCATGGCTCAACAACTTCTCAACTTGTATCCTCAATTCCTCATGGGAGGAGGAATTCATACGGTAATGAGGTAGGTTAAGAAGCATAGATCATAAAACAAGATCGATTGTGTATTGGATATCCCTTGTTAGAGGCAACTTAATGGGGAGCTCCTCAAGAAATATATCATAAAAATCCTACGGGAGAGTGTCTATCTCAAGTGGGTGAGTGTGAGACTTTGAGCTTGGAAGGAGTCTCACAAGCGACCATGTGACTGACCATATGCACCTTCCGAAGGCAGTGCTCAAACTCATGATGACTGACCATGTGAAGGAGTTGAGCAGGAGGTGAGAGATACACAAAGGAACATATCACCTGATCTTTCTCAAGAGGTGACAAGTTGCAGCGTACCACCAACAGCAGGAGTGGGGTCGGTGGGAATAGAAGGAAAAGCAAGAGTTGCAATCATCGAATTGGCTAGTGAAGGAGACTGCACCACCAAAGGGAAAGGTGACAGCAAGTTACCGAGAGACAAAAAGGCAAGAGGTGGAGAAGGAGATAGAATGATATGTTGACCAAGGTGTTCAAAGACATGTTAGGCCAACCATGGAAGGTCGCGTCAATATTAAAAAGTAAATGTCAACTAATGATAATGTTCCCAACGTCCATAAACAGAACACCGCACCAAATCTCCTTAAAATTTGGAGGGAAATGGATGGGAACAAGCATTAGGTATAGACAGGAATGGAAGTAGAGTCAACTTACGATATTCGATAGAGGTTAAAGTGATTCATTGAAGCGAGCCCTACACATGATACAATGCGAGTGGAAATGGTGTTGATGCAACTTCCACTATCAATAATGACCTTACGCACTTTTCTCTTAAATCACACGTAAATGTGATTGGTACAATGTCAATCATCACTCGGGATAGCTGTGTGAAAACACAGTGAACTATCTCAAGTGAACTCTTCTCTAACCCAGGCTGGGGAATAGCAAGGGGTGAGTCCACTGAAATCTCGTCCTCTAGTTGAAACTCAACAGACAAGTTGGGATCAACCATATAAGTGATCTCCTCAACTGGGTTCGAAGATGAAGCAAGGGGCTAACCGCCCACACAAAGAGTGTAGGGGCATTAAGCACGCATATGCCCAGGTTGCCTACGTCCAAAACAACTCCCATGAGTGACGAGACAGGAGGGCTCACCAACCATAGGGGCCTTGTCATTGTCTTCAAGTTTGGGAAGAGGAGCAACCACATGAGGCGAGTAAGACTTAGAGGGAGGAGAGGGTTGTGAGCTAACAGACCCGCACCCCTAGAAAGGGGAGGATAAGGAAAAAACTCCTGAAGTCTAGCAAGGGGTATACGGGTTTGTGGAGTAAAAGTGGCTAAAGTATTATCTTGGACTTGAGAAGGAGGGCCAGCTCAGGCAATGTGCTCAAAGAGAGCTTCAAACTATTCTTACCCTATAGCAACCTCGTAGGCATGTTTAAGAGTCGCAACACCCTGACGGCACAACTCGTGGCAATATTCAAGCCAAAGCCCTCTTCTTAACTGAACGAGTGTCATCGTGCTCTCTTAGCATACATCACATTTAAGCAAGTTTTGCCTTCATCTCATCATCTCACCCATATATGTATAAGCTCCTGGTGGTGCTGTCTAAGGAGGATCACAATGTTTAACCAATGCATCTTGACTTGTCCAGTGAGCTACGTTTTAGCGAACTGCACTAGGGCTGTAAACGGAGCGGATACGGAGCGGATATGCCATTTCCGAATCCGCTCCGGTAGTCAATTCGAATATCGGATATCCGCTCCGGTTAGAATTCGAATACGGAGCGGATCTTCACAATCGGATATCTCTCGAATACGGAGCGGATACGGATAATATCCGCTTCGCTCCAGAGGGAGGCCGAACAGGGGGGGGGGGGAGATTGGGCGCCTGCCTCGGTCGGCCGAGAGGGAGGCCGAACAGGGGGGAGATGGGGCGCCTGCCGAGTGCCGCCTGGCAATCCGGGAGGGACCGAGGGAGGCCGAACGAGGGGGGGGCGAGGGGAGGGAGGCCGAACGGAGGGGAGGGAGGCTGAACAGGGAGGTGATCCGGCGCCCGGCAATCCGGGAGGAGGGGAGTTCAGCGCCGGCAATCCGCCGCCGCCGCCGCCGCTAGGGAGGGAGGTTGGGAGGCTCCGCCGCCGCCGCTGGGAGGCTCGGGAGGGAGGCTCCGCCGCCGCTGCCGCTGGGACTGGGACGAGGATGCTCGGCTGCCGCCGCTGGGAGGGTCCGGACGGAGGGAGGCAGGGAGGCTCCGCCGCTAGGGAGGGAGGCAGGGAGGCCCCGCCGCCCCCGCTGGGAGGCTCGGGAGGGAGGCTCCGCCGCCGCTGCCGCTGGGACTGGGACGAGGATGCTCGGCCGCCGCCGCTGGGAGGGTCCGGACGGAGGGAGGCAGGGAGGCTCCGCCGCCGCTGCCGCTGGGACTGGGACGAGGAGGCTCGGCCGCCGCCGCTGGGAGGGTCCTCGGAGGGAGGGAGAGCCGAGAGGGACGCTCGGGAGCCGGGAGAGTCGGGAGACGGAGACGCGGCGCTCGCCGCTCGGGAGGCACACTGCACAGTGAGGATGCGGATTGCGGCCTGCGGGGGGAGTCGGGGGCTGGCGGAGAGATTAGGGATTCGGGGGGTGAATGATCCTGGCCGTTGCATCTTACATCTAATGGTTCATATCGAACCGGATCTTAACCGAAGCGGATCCACTGATTCCGAATCCGCTCCGTTTATATTTCGGATAATATCCGAATCCGAAATAAATATCCACCGGAGCAGCCTAAACGGATAATATCCGGCTATCCGAATACGAATTCGAACCGAATCCGGATAATATCCGGATCCGTTTACAGCCCTAAACTGCACCCGCCAAGTGTCTAACATGTCATATCGATTAACGTGATAGTCCATACCAGCTTCCCAATTTAAATAGATGCTCGAATCAAGCAATCCATCAAAGACAAGGGCATTGACTTTAACATTGTAGGTAATTCGAACATCGGTATCCGCTAGGTCATGAAAAAGTTGATGTCTGTGATCACGCTCATTTATACCGATGTACAGTGCGCGTCGGTCTGGGCGGCCCATGCGGAGAGCAAGGGGACAACTCTAAAACATGGGCGACCTATGGTCAGTTGCCACAAAGGCTAGTTTAGGCCCTAACTAGATTGAAAGAAGGTGGGAACCTCTAAAATGCTACAAACTATTCAAAAGATCGTGCAAGACCTGTTCAAAGTGAGTAAAATAGTCGTCAAAGCAAGTGAAGCGGTCACAGGTCCTCTAGAGTGTCGAATCTGTGAGACAGCTATGTCGTGTATAGGTTCATGACTAGATCAGAGAAATCGAGTAGAGGATCAGACATAGAGTAGTCAAGATAATAGTGGATACCACCATAGGTGCACATGCAAGTAAGGACCTACACCTCTAATGCAACTAAGCAAAATGTCCTAAATCGACCCACTCTAATACCAAACTGATAGAGGACCGACCAAGCACCAAACTCTAGCCAACAACGAGCAGTAATAATAATGAGACAAAGTGTTAAAAGCAAGCTAAGTAGACCCAAAAATAGCAACTATGCTGATAAAAGTACACCAAAGGAACAGCCCCTCGAAGTAGGGGTGGGCACAAAACGGTTCAAACCGAGAAACCAAACCGAACCAGCCCATTCGGTTCGGTTTGGTTCGGTTTGGACCCCCTTTCGGTTTGGTTTGGTTTGAAAAATCTCCAAACCGATTTAAACCAAACCAAACCGTTTAAACCAATTTAATCAAAAAAATATAAAAAAACTATTATAGTATCAATAAACATGATATTTTTATAAATTTTATAATAAAATAATATTTATTTTCATTATTTTTAACATAAAAATTAGTATATATATGTAAAAAATAATTAATTTAAGTATTTTTATTTATTTTCAGTTTAAACCGAACCGAACCAAACCAAACCGAATTGATTCGGTTTGGTTCGGTTCGGTTTGGGAGGGTGATTCGGTTTGGTTCGGTTTGGAAAAAAAATGGTCCAAACCGGACCAAACCGAACCGTGCCCACCCCTACCTCGAAGTGGGTGGATGGACAACATAGGGACACTACCAAGTACCAAGTTAGGACACTCAATAAATGAAATCAATTTAAATAACCCAAAGCAAATAACTCACATAAAACCAACAGTGAAAAGTGATCAAGCTAAGAATGTGAGGGTAAGCAAGAAAGCTACCTCCACACCTTGTCATGGGAGTCAACCTCGCGAACCTCCAAAATAGGTGCTTTGTGAATCATTTCCGCATATTGGATGAGTGTGTACTGCAGCCCTACTGTTTAACTAGGTATCAAGGACCTGCAACTACTTGCTAGATGAAGCACCTCCTGCCGAAATCAAGGGTGCGGGGTCGTGGATGGCCCATAGCAACGCAAGAGGACACCCTTTTAGAGGTATCGTGGCTGCCCGAAGCCGCCTTCGACCCGGCGGGCTGGTGCCCTTGACAAGGGTCATGGCATCAAGAGATGTCACGCTCGCGAGCATGAGGTGGATCCTCCCAAAGAATCGTAGTAGCCGTGAGCATGCCAGCGCAATTGTGTGAAGAGGGCCAACGCACACTACATTGGTTGGACCACCCAATACAGGACCACAAGGGGTCGTAAAGTTCCCCGAACAAGCAAGGGGATCGCGGTAGGTCAAGCTCACACGCAAGCACCTCAGAAGTCTACTGTAGCTCCAAAGTTCCCCTTTAAAATCCTTCTAAAGATGACACTGAAGCAGCTTCACAAAGATTAGGAATCAAGAGATGCCAACGGGCTTGGTATGGAGAAAACTGACCCTGAAGCAGGTGGAGGCAACTAGGGAGGGGGTGGCCTAGGTTTCCAACCCTTCGGAAGATATTGTGAGGGGGCTTGGTGCTCTGACAATGAGAGTGGCCTATGGTTTAGTCGAAACAGAGAGTGGACATGGGGGTGGCTAGTGGTTGGGTAGGCAAGTATTTGGAGGTGTTAGATGGATCAAGAATCCACTGGGTGGTGTTGAAAGTAAAGGGGCGAGTAGTTGTTGGGAGCCCGGGATCAAGCGGGATGATACGTAGACAAATGATCGATCAGGAGTGGTGACGACTGGGACTGCCAAGGATATCAACAATGCCCAAGATCCAATAGGGAAGGAAGAACCAAGAGACAGCATGTCTTCACTCTTCAGAGGTGAGGGGGGAGAGAAAAAGTATAGGAGGTCAGGATGATTCTAGTGGTGAAGAGATGACAAAATCAGACAACTCCTGGAGTGGAGAAGAAAGCCTCCCTATCAAAGGGGTGGAGAAGAAGCCAGTCCTTACCGGGGGTGAGGGGGAAGCTCTGAAGAGCTCTAATCATCAGAGGCCAATAGAGTCGCTAGGAAGCAATTGCTTCTGTTGAGCCCAGGACCCGGCACCGTCAACTATCTCCTTCAGAGTGCTTACCTGACAGAAAAAGAGTGAAAGAAATCGAGAGGGGGTAGCTGCGATGCCAAATTCATTTTCATTCCATAACGAAAGCACATGTGCATGAGGGCCCTATATATAGACCAAAAGCAACTAACAAATATGCCAAAGCTTAATCCCTATGTGTGAAGTGTATGAACCAAATAAATGTGAGTAAATATCCAATCTATCCACACAAAAAAATCCCAAAATAACCCCAAAATACATCATGCGCCGGCAAAATAAAGTAATATGACCACTATCCTTCTATCCACAATGATGTCGATGGGCGCCAACATCACATGTAAACGAAGACTGGATCGAACCAGTCATGTGTGTGGGTGCCCTCACCACGGACCTTCCACAATTGGCATTCTGGGACTTTCACCCTTGCTAAGAATAGAACGACAAGAATCCAGCACAGCCGAGCAAAGTTCCGGCAACACCCTGACTCCCCTATCTTCCGTTGACCCTCCTTCAATGGGAACAATCGACACCAAGTAGGGGTGTAAACGATTCGGTTCGGTTCGGTTCATCGGTTTAATGTATATTTAAATAAATAAAAATAAAAATATAATATAATATACATTATAATGATTATTCAAGATTAATATAAAAAGTAATACTTTATTTATAATATATAATTATATATTTATACTAATTAACTTAAATTTATAATAATATATATTTAAAATTGATATAATATATATTTAAATGTAATATAATATGTAAATAAAGTGGGTCAAACTTTGTCAAATCGGGTCAACCGGTTTACAGGTTCGGTTTGGTTTGGGGAGGTGCCGAACCGAACCAAACCGATAAGAAATTATCGATTCAGTTCGGTTCAAAAAACCGAATTGATAGCCTGTCAAACCGAACCGAACCGAGAACATGCACCCTCTAACTGCACCGGGATGGAGATTGGGGAATCCAAATACACCACAGAATTGATGAAAGCAGAGAAAACAGCACCAGATGGCCAAAACATGGCCCTCCTGACAAACCAAACAAGTTTCCCAATTTGCCCAACAATCATAGAGATAGCTGAGCAGACCAGGCCAGGAACGGAAGACCGCTCACCATCACACTTATCCTAGAAGGAGCATCCAACTAGAGCACCATTCCAAGTGACCATCTCTCAAAGAAAACGTTAATGCCCTCTAGTCCCGTGAACTCCCTTCCATGATCCCATCCACCTCCCACACCCAATTGTCTACGGTAGATTCCTAATGAGGAACCTAGGAACCTCCCCTCTGACACCGGCCTAACCCACCATCTCCTAACCTTTGGCCAGCAAGCCTCCAAAGCTCCCCAAAGGGAGTTATCCTTGTCCCTCGCCAAAGCCAATCTAGCAACCACCCTTAACACATCCTTCTCCACACATCTCTTTTTCACATGCACGCCCCCTAGAATCAGTATCACCGTGGGACGAGACGCAACGAAGCACCCTCCTTCATCAAACCAATTCTGGCTCCCCCACCTGCACGCGCAGCAAAACCCATCACAGCCGTTCTGTGGGTTGGGCAACCCCAACTTCTATGCCCAGCCGCTGCAGACCCAGCATCTCCGTCGTCTCCTGCAGTCCAACGAGTCATGATCGAGATTTAAGCACCGTCCGCAGAGCCAGGAATCAGAAAACTTCCTCCCCATCCCAGTCCGACACGTGACAGATATCCTCTCCCCGTGCCACGACCACCGCAAACCTCCGTCGAGGAAGGTTGACGGTGCAAGGACGCCCGGACCTGCATCACACTTCCGGCTTGCCGTCCCAACAGGAAAGCCTCCCACCCGACCCGACGCCCTCCGAAATCGCCGGAGCCAGACGACCCCGACATCCTCCGAAATCTCGCAGACCAGACCAGGGAAGACATTTTTATCAATTTGGAGACGAAATCAGCGGAAAACAAAGATGCAGCTTGCTCTCTGAAGTCAAGACAACTCGCTACCACGAAAGAAAAAAAACAAGCAGAGTGGCCCCCAGACCTCCCTTCAACGCACCTGCATTTCAGTCATGTCCATTACCCGCCACCGCATCTCCGGCCGTGCGCGTACATTCCGGTGGAGCATGTCCGAAATCACGACCTTCGAGAAGTCGATGTTGGTGATGTTGCGGCATCCTGCGTCGTAGAGGTGCTCTGACATCCGCGAGCTGCCGCACCCAGGGACAAGGATCTGCAGGGAGGATAGGTCACCGTTTCCATCTCCACCGTGGCCGCTGCATCCATCTCTCGGCGTGGTGGCTATGGAAGATAGCTGGGAAAGAAGTTGCTCGCCGAGACCGGGCCACTCGGCGTACCACTCGAACGCATCGCCGCTGCCGCGGATGGTGAAGAACTTGTCCCAGTTCTCCCTGCTGGTGAAGTCGCCGAGGGTTTCCAACAGCTCCATCCCAGCCTTGCCCATGTCGGCGTCGCTACTACCGATAACCAGGCATCTCTTCGGGCCGATTATTTGTAGATGATAGATCATGAGACGAAGAGCTTTTCGATTCAACCCGAAATTTTAAACCAATAGTTTGCTTCCATTTGATTTAATTCAAACCATCGGTCAATTTTATTCGATAGGTGAGATCATTGACTATAAATTAACAATTTATTCTAGATTTGATTTAATAACAATATTTATATATATCATTTATTCAGAAAATAAATATACTTATAAAAGTTTAAAAAAAAAAATAAAATATAAAGGATTTTAGTAATAAACAAGAGACATCACAAGTTTTTTTTTTTTGGACACGATGGCCCGGTGGCCATTCAGAGGGCGCAGCATCGCGCCGGCGAAGGATCGAGCGCTGCCGGGTGCAGCGCTCGATCCTCACTAGGTGCCACCTCCCCCCCATGGGGAGGTGGTCCCGGCGATCAACGCCGGGTTCGAACCCCCGCCACCCCCCCCGCGGGGGTGGCGTCGTGCCAACCGTGCTACGCCCTCTGAATGGTGGCATTTACCGCCATTGATGGAAGAAGGAAGAGCAGGTTGCAAATCCGGACATAACCAGGCAAAAGTCTCACACACATATTCCAGTTTTAGAAGATCTAGAAGTTAATAGGACTCTGGAATATAATATGCACTGATACATGCATCACATTAAGGCCAGAATATGATCGGATAGAGCATAGTTCAACATGTTCACAAGTTGATACGCTATCTCAGTTAAATTTGGTTTCTCCGGTGGATGCAACGCTATGTCAAATGGAACTTATTTTCAAAGAGATCCACCTCTTAGTATGTCTCTGTCGAATGATTCTTGGCTTACACCAGAGACACCTATTGAGCCTGAATTATCTTAGATATTGGTTCCTCACCTTAATTCGATGACACTTCCATCTATAGAGAGTCCATATTTTATTGTCTTAGGTATCTATTTTTTGAAAATTTTTATATTCATTATAGATATCACTTTTCCCAACTTTTTATATTTATAAATATATAATTATCAATTATAATAAATTTAATTATTTAATATAATATAATAAATTTGATAATACTTTAATTAAAAATATTTTTAATAATAAAAAATGATACTTTTAATTAATACACGGTAAAAGTTTCAACCCACTCTGGCCCATTTTGACCCGATTTAACCAACGCATTGGCCCAATTATTTTTTAATAAGTTATGTCCATCACCTATCGCTACTCTGTCGAGCATGTTGTTTCTAACGACACTACCGAGAACCACACCCCCTCCGAGTGGTCATTCCCAAGTCATGCTAGCAGCCACGATCCCATGTCTCCAAAAGCTGTTCTCACTACATCAACCTATCAAGGCCTATCAAATTTAATTATTAAAAATAACAGTATAAATAGATAATAGGTTAACTTAAAATATATTTTAAATTGATAAAGTTATTTTAATAATAAATTAAGTTAAAATATTGTTAAAATTAATAAAGTGCATTTTTAAATTATGAGTATTTAATACATAATGACATCTTTTTTGAAAATATGAGCTTTAGAAAGTTAACACCGTGTTTAGAAAATTAGGAAAAAAAGATTGAATATTAAGAGTTCAACTAAAATTTTTCATAAATAAATATTTACAGGGAATACTCTTACTTGATAAAATAAATTTTTAAAATATTTGTTTAAAATATTTTTAAGAATTAAATATATGAAAGTCATGATAAAAATTTGATAAGTAAACAATAAACAAAAGTAGAGAATAACGATTTGTTTGAGTTGAGAAACAATTTTGTATTGAAAACAGAGTTTAAATTTTAAACAAAAAATAGGAATCACGATATGAACTTTATTCTATCCAAGGAGTTAATTTTAAAAAATCTTATTTTTAACGTGAAAGTATATATTTTTAACATTTTTTTAAAGAAACAAAATTAATTTTTGTGTCAAGGGACATCTTTCATGCATACACTCTTTTATGTACACGGGACTGCTGAATGACCAAGGATCGGGGTGAATGGCCAGTGGAAAAAACATTTTTTTTAATGTCCTGGCAACCCGATGGGCAACCCACTCGAGGCCCCGTGGGCCAAAATTGAAGATCCACATATTAGGCTGAAGCTGACCCGGCCTGTATACCCACGGGGCAGCAGCAGCCTAACCCATTGCCACCCCTAATTATAAATCTTATTAATTAAAGCTACCAATTTTTTCTTCAATAGAGTAGATCGAACATTGGTTGAACTTTAACATAGTATTTGCAGCCCATCATTTTGTTTATACAAGCTCAAACCCAGCCCAGACCCATCAAAGGAAGGTTCAAATGCACGGAGCAGGCCAAGGTAGGTCTGCCTTACGCCCTGTTTGGTAACACTAATAGGTACATGTATCACTATCAATTTTAAAATTCATATTGACGAGAACCATTAAGAGGTGTTTGGTTAATTGTATCAATTTTAAAATTTGTGATGTAAACAAAGTATATTATGTAATACAAGTGTTAACTTGTATTACTTTTGATATTGATACTCCAACATTTGAAAATGTTAATATCAATATTGACATGGTACCAAAAATGAAACTCTAACCAAACAGGGCATTAAGTAAGGCCACACCTATTTAATTAGGGAATAAAATAGTTTATCTGGAAAAGGGTAGGCATAAATTAGATTTATTCCTCTAATTAGTTAATGCCCGGTTTGGTAACATTATTAGATACCTCTATCATTATTAATTTTAAAATTATATTGATGGTAACCATCTTGAGGTGTTTGACTAATAGTATCAATTTTGAAATTTGTAGTGCAAACAATACATGTTATGTAAGGCCCTGTTTGGTAACACTATTTGACACCTCTATCACTATCAATTTTAAAATTGATATTCCTATTAATCACTAAGAAGTGTTTGGTTAATAATATCAATTTTGAAATTGATAGTGAAAACAAAGCACATTATGTAATACAAGTGTCAACTTGTATCAATTTTGATATTGATACTCCAACCTCTAAAATTATCAATATCAATATTGATATAGTACCAAATTTAAAACTCTAACCAAACGGGCCATAACACCCTGTTAGGTAACACTATTAGGTACCTCTATCGCAATTAATTTTAAAATTGATATTGATAGGAACCATTAAGTGGTGTTTGGTTAATTGTATCAATTTTAAAATTTGTAGTACAAACAAGATATATTATGTAATACAAGTGTCAACTTGTATTACTTTTGATATTGATACTCTTACATTTGAAAATATTAATATCAATATTGATATAGTACCAAAAATGAAACTCTAATCAAACATGGCATAATACAAGTGTCAACTTGTATCAATTTTGATATTGACACTCCATCTTTTAAAAATATCAATATCACTACTAATATAATATCAATTTTGATACTCTAACCAAACAGTCCATAAAGTTAAACACATTGATGGCCCTGGACCTTTCCTCTCCATCAGACCACCTACCTCACCATCGCTAGCTCTTCTTCAGCCCACCAAGGCTGCAGCAGCCTACTGGCTACCACAGCTCCGATGATACTCTCCACAGCCTGTGGGTATCATGTTCAAGCACTTGATCTCTCTATCCAGTAAGTTAAGGTGCACATGTCCCAGCTGGTCTGTAGATATATAAGTACCCAATTTGATCAATATATCAATTGAGTGTCTGTTTATTAATGACATACCATGCACGCTGCTTCTACTTTTTGTAAGAGGTTGCGTGCGAAAAATAAAAATTTAAAGCATTTAACTTATTTTTAGGATGTTTATTAAAACATAATGGGGTGTTTGGTTGCATGATAATGAAGATTTTTGTTTTAATTTTTAAAAATTGTAAGAAAATTTATTAAAAGAGGTGTTTGATAACCATGACAATTTTATGTTTTAAAAGTGATTTTCTTCGTAAACAAAAAAGAGGGTCTCACCTCTTTCTTTTTTCTTGTGGTCCCCCACTTTGTTTGGTCATGTGTGGTAGTTACTCTTTTTTTGTAATCACAACCCTCCAAACATGACAATTTTATGTCATGAGTTGGTTTACTTTTTATTTTAATACAATTTTTTATCATGAAAGTGTACAAAAAATTATCATGCAACCAAACACCCCATAAGAGATATATCTTTAATTAAGGCATGGCATCTTATATCTTAACAAGAGATAGAGGTACATTGAGCCAAGGCAAAGACAACCTTATAGGGTGTTTGGTTGTATGATAAATTTTTGTACACTTTCATGATAAAAAATTATATTAAAAAAAAGTGAACTAACTCATGACATAAAATTATCCTGTTTGGAGGGATGTGATTACAAAAAAAAGAGTAACTACCACACATGACCAAACAAAGTGGGGGACCACAAGAAAAAATAAAAAGGTGAGACCCTCTTTTTTTGTTTAAGAAGAAAATCACTTTTAAAATATAAAATTGTCATGGTTACCAAACACCTCTTTTAACCAGTTTTCTTACAATTTTTAAAAATGAAAACAAAAATCTTCATTATCATGCAACCAAACACCCCATTAGATTGTTTGATTTCATGTCTCAAGTAACCTCTAGACATACCTCTTATATCTAAATCAATATATTATATTAAGTTGTACGGTTTAGTTTTTATTTTCCTGATGTGACCCTTTTTGAAGGGATAAAAGTAACATATATAATATATCACTAAGCAAACATTTTACCAAATTAAATAATAAAGTCTGTCGTAAATTAAGATATTAGATATACAATTAGTAATTAAGATTTATATATCAAGTCGAAACAAGCACCACGCATTTATTCTGCATGGAGAGTGTCATGATTCACTATTTGGGGGCACTGTTACAATGGACACGTAAGTAAGAACCTTATCTTCAAATTAGGATCGGCTAGGTTAGTGCCGATTCAGATTTGGATCTGATCAAATCGATAAAAACATTCGATCCCACTGCAGAAAAAATAGTTCAATGGTATAGATCTATTATTAATAAACCATTAAATATAAAGAACATAAAATCAGCATCTAAACCAAATTTCGATCCAAACAAATCAGATTTGGCTGCTGATTCTAGTGAGGAGTCGTTGGAATTGGTCAATTCGAGTCGAATCAGTCTCAATTCAAGTCGTTTCGATATATTCTGGCCGCTTTCGATAAAAAATTGGGAGTGGATCTGTCCCCCTCCCCTCCAACTTATTTCGGGTCAGTATATACCGATACAATCTCGAAATGGACTGATTCCGATCCAAATTAGCCAATTCTGTGATCCATGCTACAGAGGAAGTCGATACTCGGATACAATATCAATTACTATAACACCCCCAGTCTTTGGGCAGCTAACACGTTTTTTTTTAAGCAAGCTACCACAGATGTAATACCATCCTCAAGCATGCAACTCCCCATTACATGATAAACAGATATATGAGCTACACAACTGCTACGTTGTCCAACCAGGTGACAAAAAGTTAGTTGTGTCCAACATCCACCAAACAGCCTCCTCAAAGTGCTGTCATGGCTGTCAGACCCTATACATATCATTGAAACATTATATAAATTGATTCACTTACAAGCCCCTGTTACACACTAATATATACAAGCTTAACGTATTATTGGGATTTAGAATTTAAAGAGGGCATTTTATGGGTTTGACGCACTTCACATATATCTTATGTTAGTAATTTTGACCCCATATATATAGCACTTGTTTGTGTATTATGGGTCTCGTCATTTAATTTGTTTCTATGCAAGAGAGCAGGCAACGTTGTCTGTATTCTATGCAAGAAAGCAGGAACGCCATGGGTCAATTGTGGTGCCTGCAACTTTAACGACCAGTAGTCCAGTCCTTTAGCATTACTGGTCTCTGCACAAGGGACTCCCATCCCCCATCTCAAAGCTCAAACATGTTAAACCCAACTTCTGATTATGCTGATGTCACGTGCCTATGTAATCCCCCTTTTACTTCTCCTGTGGCAAGCAGGCATATGACAAAGGTGCAAGTGGCAATAATCAAGAACATCAACCAGCATGGGCTTCTTCAGCCCACAGCATGCGCCCATTCTACTTAGTAAACAATCAATTCACTAGCACTTGCTCCAAGGATAACCCCTCTGAGACGAGGGAAGGAATGTTGGTTGTGCTAAACATCCTCTGCAGCAACAACAACCAACTACCAGCTACCAACTCGGAGGTTCTTGGAAGCCAGAGCTGTCCTAAGGTCCAGGTTCAATCAAACGTCGATACATATGATTTAATTGAGAAATGAACTTAGATACCTCTGTTTTAGATGATGTTCTTGGAGAATATTTAATTTTTACAGAGGGCCAAAGATGGTGGCAACTTATGTGACTGACTCTAACAAGATATTTGGTTGCATAATAAATTGAGTTCTCGTTACAATTCCATATGTTTACAATAAAATTTGTTAAAAGAGGTGTTTGACAATCATTACAAATTTATGTTTAAGTGATTGCTTCTCAGACAAAAAAGAGAGGATCATCTCTTCTTTTTTTATTTTGTGGTCTCCCAATTTATTTGGTCACGATATCCACTCTTTTTTGTCATAGCATCCTTCCAAACATGATAATTTCATGTCTTTGGTTAGTTTGCATTTTATTTTAATACAATTTTGTACAAACTTTTATAATGTAACCGAACACCCCGTAATCATTGTGTCTCGTGTGAACCAAGGGGATTCATTATTAGCTTTAAAGTATGATAATAATCAAGTAGGTCTTAACCATATGTAGGGATCTATCACCATTAGGACTCTGTTTGTTTGTCCATTAAAGGGGTCACTTGTACCATATTTTCCCAAAAATGACATCACATTTATTCCTATAGTTGTAAAATGAAAGTCAACGTAAAATGAGCATTGTTGACTCCCAAGAATCGGCCATCTTGGCATCTCTAATTTCTGGTGGGACGCCATTTTTCGATTCACGGTGAATCTGAACAATGTGTATCTTCAATTGTAGTTATTAAACGGTATTACGTTCTTAAATAATAATTTTTAAAAATAAATATTAAATATAGTTTAGGATGATATACTCAATGGCTCATAATTATGAAAAAATATTTCATTCAAAATTCATATCGTTTTACAATTTAATTAAATTAAGTTATAGGATTTAAAATTTAGAGAATACTTTATAAATATTCAAATACCCAGAACATATCTAGAAAAATAGCTTACCAATAATTAAATGATGAAAAAATGACTTTAAGGAAAACGAATTACATCTATCTAACCAAACGTTGATTATATTTTCAATTTCCTTAGAAAAGTTAATCCTCATAAGATGTTTTACTTGGTTTTACATTTACAAGGATCAAATGGACCCTTAAGTGCTCTTTAGTTGATAATCGCATCGGTGTCATCGTTTAGAAAGGGGGAGATTCTAGGGTGTGCTTGAACTAGAATCATAACTGTGACAACAAGGTTCTTGGTGTTTAAAATGGAAACTTATTTGGCTTTTCATCTGCAACTTTCCAACAACTACACCCAAAATATATACGGAGAAAACCCACCAGAACAAGGTGCTGTTTGGTTTTGGTTCACGATGCTTTAAGGCCCGTTTGAATATACATGGTATGCATGGTACAACCATGAACTACGAAATCTAATGCTAATGTGTTTACTAAAACACATGATAAACAATACTTCGTTAGATCTAATGCACCATCCAAAGCAGTTCCCAGACTTTCTAACAATTGAAATAAGAATGGCAGCTACTCTTGCCAGCCACGTTGCTCATCGAGTGGTTTCTCTAGCTTCATGTGCATACGCTTATTCAAGTAGGTATTCCATTTCCAAGTCTGTCGTGCTCTCCAGTCACAGGCATGGCTTCTCCTGGTGACGAATGATCACCTCCACCACCTTCCCGAGGGGGGCTGAGCAGTGGAGTACCTTCGTGGCCCAGCTGCTGTTCCTGTCCCCAGCCCTAAACCGGGTCGTCCGTGCCGTGACTCCGGAGCTCAAATCGCAGGAAGACAACTATATAAGAGGGCGGTCCCGGTCCCGGTCAGATTCACCGCGTCCGCCTCTGCGGTATGTACCATCCCTGCAAATTGCTCCCCCGCTTCCCCACTCCTGCGACTGTTCACCCCCAGAACCCTCGACTTCCCCGAGATTTCCTCTGGATCCCGCCCAGCCTTCTCCTCTTTTAGCGGACAGGGGGGCTGTTCATCTCCAAACACCGCCTGCGTGACCTTCTTCGCGGCTTCTCCAGCTCAAAGACGCTATCTTTTGGCGACCCTTTCCGTGCCCCGGCTCCTTTAGGAAACATTGCATTTTCTAAAGCTCGTTCTTTTTTTTTTCTCTTCCGGCGAGACCCACGACAGCCATGAGGAACGGTTCAGCATGAGGAGCTGAAGAGCATTATTTGGCAAACCGCCTTCTACTCCCGGCACTTTTTGACGGGCTTTTCTCTTCTTTAGTCTGTTTTTTTTGCTTTTCGTCTATTCGCTCCTTTCCAACTGTTTTTTCCTTAATCTTCCCGCAACCACGAAGAAACACCTGCTACTTCTCCTGCATTAGAAGGATTCCACACCGGAAAAAAGAGGCGTTTTTGGTATCCGCAGTCTGGTTCTCAGCTTCGGAAGGGAGGAGTTCTTTTCACAGGCGTAGGTTTCCAGTTTCCGTAGGAATCCGGGATGATTTATCTGCTCTTCTTGGTGCTCTTTGCCGAGGGGGCGGTGGCCTTCCTACTGATGATGAAGATTGGGCCTCTGAGGGAGCTTACGGTGAAGGGATTGGACCAGTTGAAGACGGGAAAGGGGCCGGCGATAATGAAGACCTTGGCATGCACGTTGGGGTTGTTCTTCCTCTCAAGCTTGATAAGTATCATCAAGATCCAGAATAGGGGGACCAAACTTGGGACTGTCACTCCCATGGACCAGGTCTTGTGGAGAAACCACCTTCTGGAGGCTTCCCTCATCGGTAGGATTGCATCCTTTTCTTGAACACTTCTACTCATTTGGGTTGTTAACCTGTGCTTTATTTAAATACTAGTACACGAAGATTTGTATTCATTTTATTTTTTCAAGAATGTGAATCTGAATGATTGTTAGTACATGCGTGGATGTCTTGATGCAAAATGTCCAGATAATTAGATTAATTAGCTGTTACCTTTGGAAACAGCCTTTTCGTTCTTGCTAAAGTAATATAGCTTTTCATGAATGATCAGGTGTTTGGTTAGAACTTTGTAATGGTGAAAGTTACTTTTATAACCAACGTTATTAGTCCGTGTGGTGAGTGATATAGAGTGTTACCTTGCAGATACCTCGGACTTCATTTTCTGAGCTCCTCCCTCTGGCATTATTTATTCTAACTGGATTTATATAACAAACTTTAGGTAGATTTTGTAAATGTGCTTTTCATCTGGGGAAAACTTTGAAGCTTTCGTGTTCCTTTTGGAAAATAGTTAGTACAACCAATCATGTAAGGGAAATATGGTATAATGGAAAATTGGGTTGTTTCTTGCCCAAGCTAGCTCTGCATTTTAACTTCTTAGGCTTATGCTATATTTAAATAATTACTTTGAATCGAAGAACATTCTAAGGTAAAAATGTGGTTGTTTTGCATTAAGTAAAAATTATTGAAGGTCCTCCCATGGGTGAACAAGAAAGAGCAGGTTAGAGATATATAAATAGTGGGCAGCAAATGGTAGGTTTTTAAGTTGGAAGAATTTCTGTTGGTAGAGATTATTCGACCACTACTGCCTTGGAAGTGAGGTTGGTTGTCTCCTTTATTTGTACTCACCCTTCTCCTATTTTGTTTCCTTTTCTTGTGCTCGTTACTTTACCGTATTGAATGAATTGTTACCTTGGTCACTTTCAAGAAAGAGAGGGTAGCAAGGACAAGTTGGCACCTTCTGTCTTGGAACTATCGCCAGGCATGTTGATCTTTTTCATATCTGCCTGAAGACATGGAGCTGGGTAACTCTTTATCAGGTGACAGCTAGGGAAGCAAATAGAAGAAGGCAATGGCTTCAAATGGGGGGGGTGGCATTCTGGGTGAGGGGTGCGATGGGGGGCAGGGGAGACACATACAAAGACAAAGTGGGAATCGAATAGGCGTTTGATGGGGAGGGCATCATGACCATGGCACACCACAATAATGCCTTTCCATTTCATATGATCTATCTCTTCTTAATTGCTGACATTGACATAGTCCATCTTAGGTGTTAACCACAAAAGCTGCTGAGTTTCTCTTACCATGGAATATGATCTCTCAAGAATTTCTTGAGATCTCATGTGATCTCTATCAAAGCTCCAAGGAATGAGACTCTTAGGATCATCTCAGTCCTGCCTGCTTTACTTTACTTTTTTATAACATTTATTATTTATGCATACATAAGATAGACAATAAAGACAGGTGCAAACTTTTATTTGATGTTTCACATACACCAACAAACGTTACTGTTGGCACCTGAAATTTTCAAGGGAAAAAAGTGGGATGATTTGAGTAAAAAAAACTACAATTGAATCCACTTTAATGTTTATCCATTGAATCCAATGTATGCTAATTTCGCCTCCCACCTCTTTTGCACCTGCTGGGATATGTTTAACTCCCAAATGGGCCCATGAAAGAACTGTAACAGGCCATTTATCACTTGCTGGCGCCACTATTAATTCAATGTTGTACCTTCTGAACAATACACCAAAAAAATTAATCATGGACTACTTTATAATGCCAGTCCATTCATCGCACATCACTGTGTAACCCCTCTCCTTCCATACCAATTTAAACACATACATCCACTCCCTCAACTCTCGCACCTCCTCATCCAGTCCACCACCATATATATGCTTGCTAGTCAGGACTTGTATTATCGGTCCAGCCTCAGGCACGGCATCTACCATCATCTGGAAGTAAGGGTTGGTGGCTGCATGTGCTAAGATGCCTACATTAAGTTAAAAAAATATCTATCAGTCATAAACAAGCTTAACTAAATAAAACATACATATATGTTATTTTAAAAGTGATACATATAGGTAAAAATTACTTAACAATGTGGCGAGCTACTCTCTTTGCAGTCGTTCCTGTTGCCTTCTTTCATGGCTTGTTTGATGTTCATATGTCTAACACTTTGTTTCCTAAACAAGTACTCATCTCTCGGTGTAAATCGAGTGCTAGAAGAATGACGATGTGGTTCTTGTCTCCCTCCCTTAGTCTCTCTGTCCCGAGTAGGTCGAGCCAATGCTGATCGACCAAAAATTTGGTCAACTCTAGACCCTCATGTTCACCTCCTTTCTACTTCACAACAGCTACACGCTTGGTAGCATGTCTAGCTCTCCTAAGCTCGGAGTCTGTGGAGTTGCCCTCACTCTTTAGCTCGGGCTCGGCTGTTGTTTTCCCCTTGCCTTTCTCTTTGTAGGATGGCAAATCTCAATCTCGCCTCCTCTCAAGCAACTCATCCTACAACTCTTCTCTCTGCTCAATCTTAATGTGCCGTTGATAGGCTCTACTTGTAAGGTAGCCTCTCATCTCCTCACTTTTCTTCTTATGCACCTTATCACATTTTTTTACATTGCCACTTAGTCTGGCAATATGTTGTTTTAGCCGAAACACACTCCCGTTCATCTTTTTGCCACATCACTTGCATTGTATCATCTTTCTTGATATGTCTACCATATGGGCGTGTTCCTAATCGACATCAAAAGGATGTGTCGGCACTACATTATCGTGATTGACCATTGCTTATGCTTCCAACATATTTAAACAATTCATAACAACATGTTAGACATGCATACAATTGCTTTAGGAGCAGTTCGAGAAGAGAACTACTCATTAGTCAGGATTTTTGGTATGTTAAAATCACTTTAGAGTTTTCGAAAAACTGTAAAAATTAACTCATAGCCATTCCAGCGGTCAAATGTTATTAATAAGATGTTAACGGTGTATAAAAAACTTGATCGGACCAAGTCGGGAAGAGAACAACCCGTCGAACGGGTTGTTCGGTATGTCTAGAGGGTTACATCTACGTCGGCAAGGGTCGTAAATCAGTGTATGGGGATTCCAAAATTTTTGTCTTCTAAAGAACATTCAATTGATATTCTTGTAGGTTGAACAGAGTTGTTCGGAAAGAAATCAACGATTTTAACCATGGTCGGAGTCATCAGAAAAACGTAGAAATGGGCGTACGGGGTTTCCGATGAAGAAATCTTACCAACAATTTTCAAATGATAGAAAAACAGGTTGAACGGAGGTGGAATGGAGCTTGAATCGTTAGAATCCCTTGAAGGAATTGTTGGAATCACCAGAGGATCACTGGAATCTCCGGAGAATGGCTGGAATCGGTCCAATCCTGCGTTCTGCAGGTGGGATCGATTGAATCCAGCCTAGAATTGCTGTTGACTCGCCTTGCCGAGGAGGGGGATCGATGGGGGGGTGTAAGGGCTTCGTAGGGGTCGATTCTTGGTCCAAACTAGATCCAAAATCGATCCGGATCCGGAACTTGTGTTCCGGTGGAATTGGTCGATCCAATCGATCGGATCGACTGATTCTTGCTTGAATCGGTCAGAATTGGATCGATTCTGATCAATTCAAGCGATTCAGACTGATTCCTCTGGAAAGCTATGTATCGGATCGAAATCAACCGATCCGATTATGGAATCGGCCGATTCCGATCCGATTGGGCCGATTCTGCAATCCATGCTGTGTATGACCCCCTTTTGATTCCACGAGGAGTTGTTTTTATAGCCATGGGAAGCCTTTGCCATCGGGAGGAAGTCACGATTGGGTTTCTTCTTCCGAGGAGGGGCAACCAGACTCCATGTGGGGCTCGCTGATCCTTCGTGATCCCCAGGGCTTATCGGATAGGCTCGCGCCCTTCTTGGGCCTATCTTGGGAAGGCGGTCGTGCTTGCCATTGGAGGAAGCCCAGGCTAGATATCAAGGGCCTATCAACGGCTGCTATTGTGCCTAGTAAAGCTTGTGAGCGTAAGCCGCGATGCCAATTGGGTGATCATGCAGCTCCTTCAACATCGAGAAGAGACGCGGAGAGGCTCCATGCAATCGAGGAAGCCTCGGTCACAATTGCTTCCTTGAACGGGAAGTCCGGTGGATGCAGGCTCTACGAGGACACTTTTTCTCCTCCGTGAGGGTCAAGGCTACCAGATATGCCTCACGCTCTTCCAATCATATCAGGGAAAGTATTGATGGCACTTGCCAGCAGGGGAAGGCTTCTCAGCTGATCCAATTCCTCCCACAATCCTCGCCTCCTATTTTTGAGGGCAGCGGGGTTTGTATCCTTCCACGGCTGATCCTCCTAGCTATATTGAGGGCATCAAGGCTCCTTCCTCGGCTGATCCCCCTGACCGACCCCTGGATGGCATCTCCGCCCTTGGGACCTTCCAGGATAAGCTCCAGCCGGCTTCTATCCTTAGAGATGACATGGATAGGCTTCCCGCATTTCTCTTCCTGATGTGGCAACGTTGTCAAAGCGAAGTCCAGACCGCCTGCTTCAAAACTTACCCGCGGGAGAAAGTTGCTGGGCTGCAGCAAGTACTTGGGCCAAGGCCCAACGGCCATCCAAATGGGCCAAGTCCACTTACTACAACATATATGGGCTACGAATATAATATGTATTTCCCTTAAGTCAAGCCCACCATTGATTCCCTCTCGTGGGAAACAGGTACCTCGATATATGTATATAATATAACCTGGACAACATTGCTGAGCCAAGATTTCTAACAATTCTTATTCAAATTGAGCCCGTGTAGCGATAGGTATACAACCCACAAAATTTATATATCATTTGAATGAACTGGATAGTTTTTAATTTCAATCAAATCTCAGCCAAGTTGTATTCATTTTTTTTCTTCTTTATGAAATTTTAGGTGCCAACAATATCATTTCCAGATCTCCCCTGGTCCTTAAACGTGAATCAGTGAGCAGTCAGGGAAGTGAGTGCCGACTGGTGCCACTGTGGCCATCCCTTTTGGGACCCTCGGATCTTGGCAGCCTGCCAAGACTGAAATTCTCGCGAAATCTTACCAAGATGGCAAACCATGACAGTAGTCAAAGTTGATGAACTTCTTTGAAATGGAAACATGAACAAGAATGATTGAGTGCACTTTTGTGTATCGATGTTCCTACATGAGTCTCAATAGTTGTATCAATAGTTGCAATGCCTACACTCCTCTGCTGCCAAATTGTTTTAATGACTTGAGATCTTTATTATGAGCAGATCGTTGATATTTTGCATTCATCATCTTTTTACCGGTGTTTGTTTATTCTACAGTATATTAGTAAGAGGAGCTTGGAAATTATATTTTGCACTCATTTTGTGTTCACTTGCTCAAGATTTTATTGAGATCAAGCTGTTTTGTCATTCATTTGAACTTGTGTCAAGATACCCAGGGCCAACTGCTATTTTGATTGTGCCTCATTTCAAATTTTAACAATCAAATCAGCTAATTGGACCAATATACAATGTTTGTTGGTAGTTGTTCCAGGAAGGTCATCTATTCTAATCCTACTTTTATCCAAGTATGCTTAACTAAAGGTTTTTTCAACTCAATGTTTGAAATGACTTTCCAGAGTTAGTAATCCACTAATTTAATCTTCTAACATATTTTTGAATGGAGTGTTGCAACTTATTCATTCTTGAAGACTTTTCACTCTCGTCAAAGTTATCATACATACAACACATGCCAAGCACTAGGACCTTCTGACAGGGTCCTAGATTGCTACCATATTTAATGATAAAATCAACTAATTGCCCCAACAACGAATGCTAATTGGTGGCCTTCCCAGGATGATCACCTATTATGAGATTACTTCCAACTAAGCATGTAACTTCAGAGTTCTTTTCAATTCAAAATATGAAAATAATTAGTTGTAGTTGTTAGTATCCCATTGATCTAATCTCTTACATATTCTCTTGCGAGGTGTTACATAGGTTATTCCTCATGGCTGTTAACATCATTTTGGTTTAAAACATGATTGGTTGGTTGAGTATTATGTTGAAGCAACGGATGTGATATCTCCTTATAATCTGAGCATCATTTGGCATGTGGAGTGTTGTCGATCATCTCTACAATGCCTATGGGTGGTATTTGTTATGGTGGAGCCAACTTATGCGTAGGTGCAATTTATTTTGATACTACCATAAGTCACACATATGACTTAGACAAAGGATCTACCAGAGATGCTTCTGTCATTTACTTATCAGGTTTGCCCGATGTTGAGGAAGAGTACTTTTGAGAGGTTGGCTACGATGAGTTGGACTCCAGCTTGAGTTACCGAGCAAGTATGACCAATTCTCAAAGTTAGTGATGGTCAATCTTCTCTCGATCGAGCTAGAGTTTGAGCAGTTAGATTAGATCATTCTGATTTAGTGGCTTCGACAACTTGCTATGTGGAGGATCTTGAGACGGTCATCTTTTGGGCCAATTGTCTATATGCAATGTTCTAGCTCATCTTTGCAACTTCATGATATACTCGTGTATCATTTTCGTCAAAGTTATTTGGAGGTTATTTTCTGTCTTTATAGTGGTTATGTGGATCATACAACATAATAAAACTTAAGGATAAGTTTTCAGAACCTGCTGAGTTTGACATTGACAGATTTAGCTGAACACAATCATTCATTGGTTCGATTTGAAGATGATCAAAGTCAATTTTGTAGCCTTTTAGTATTTTATCTCTATAATTTTTTTTCTTTACTTGGTATCTGAGCAAAGTAGATGTATTGGCAATTTCAGAGGGTTTTATGTTAAAAGTAGGCTTATTTCAAAAAGATGGTTGATTTTTTTGTAAAAGGGGAGCCATGAGTTTATATGTAAAACTTCCTTTCTGCAAAAGAGACTTGATACATGAGAGAAGTTGTTTTAGGGCAATACAGGTATATTGCAATATGATAGTTTTGAACATATAGTGGATAGTGGCCATTTTAAGATCTATCGAGGGATAGATCCTATTTACATTGTGTCCGCCCTTAAAAGGCACCAACATACAAAAAGATCTCCACCGCTCTAAAGATGTCTGAACATAAAGTTCATTGTAGCCTTTAAAAAAGGGTTTTTATTTGACTGAGGTGGCTCCACTCCAGAAATGTGAGAAGTTGAATAAATGAAATTTGATGTGTTGCGAGAGTGAGGTGCTCTTTGCATCGGATGTGAAACCCTTTCTTTGAAAAGCTACTTTCCCTTCTCTCTTCTCCTTCTCAGGGCCCACACCAATTTCTTGCCTATGTTTTCGAATTACCAGCACTCTAGCACCAGCCTGCGTCTCTCCCTTGTGCCACCCTCTGTAGTGTGATCGGTTCCACGCCAGTGCACCGTAGTGCAACCCAGCGTGTGGCACCCAGCAGAGCTCACTGACGAGGCTTCACGGAGGCCGAAACCAGCAACCCAGCCATCTGCATCATCATTCTTTGCCACCCTTTAGCGTACGGCCTGCCAAGAGTAGCCCCAGTTTTCCTTCAGCCCCCAGCCAGCCACAATGAGCCTCCAAGGTGGACCCCTTGTCTTCCCACCAGTGGAGTCACCTTATCAGCAATCCTAATGCTTCCCTTCTGTGAAAACATGCCTGCCTCACCCCTAGCTCCATATTCCCCTCAAGTACCACCAGGCATGGTTGCCACTACTCCTGCCAGCCCACACCTGACTGGGGTCAACGCATCCTCCAGTTGCCATTGCAGCTATTATTTAATCCCAAAAAAGTTTGGCCCAAAACAGCCTTGTTTGGGAGATTGGTATGGGTGATTTTGGGAGTTGTCTTGTGGGTTAGCTGCCAATTTGTGCTTTTACTTTTCCTTTAATAAAATGAAGAATGTCTTTGGGTATTGCCATCAGTCTCATTTTCCAGTCATGTTCCGTCTGACATGAGGCACGAACTGTTTGAAAAGAATCCTTTATCCCTTGTGTAAACTTCTCTACTACTGTTGAAGTTAGTGTCAGACAAGATATATGATGTTGGGAAAGCTAGTTATCGTCCAGAAGACTACCTCAAGATGATGAAGGATTTAGGTAATCGTGATCTTATAGACTGTTCAAAGATTATCCTTTTCTCTGACAGGATAAAATGATTTCAGAACCTCCTAACAATGTTCTTACCTGCTAGGTTTGCAGGTCTGGGCACTCCAGACCAGTGGTTTGACTCGTTCTTACCTGCATGGTTTGCAGGACTGGTCACTCCAGACCAGTGGTTGACTCCAGATTCTGGTTGATTCCAAGCCAAAGCGGTAGGAATTGACACCTTCCAGTGAACGTTCTGACTAGAATATTGAATACCTTGCTTATCAGGATTCAATATTCTCTGAGTTGATTCCATAGGATACATCTGGAAGCTCTTATCAAGTAATTTAACGAGCTAGTGAAAACAGCTGAAGAGGACATGTAAGAAAAGAAGTTTTTAGTGCCAGAACATGTTATACTGTTTCATTCATTTCCATTCTTTAGATAGTTTTTATCAGCTACTAACCCTGTCAAGATATCAGTCCAGTTATGCAAGTTGAAGGTAAACAAAGGGAAGCTCTTATTAAGTAATATAACGTGAAAATAGAGTCGAATTCCTTCTTCATTCTTCCTGAAAATTTATTCACCTAAAGTCTAAAAAATATTTTGTCAATTATTCATTGTTGAAATGATAATATGAACTTTGAGTTGAGAGTTGGAGAACTTTGAGCTGTTACACGTTGAACAACCTGCAGTTTCCACCGTGGGACTCTTACTTAATATTTCAAAGTTTCCTTTTTATGCATGGTATGTCTGACCAAAAAATTCAGTTAATGCATCTGATGTGCTTGTTATTTAAGTTACAGTTCAACTCTTAATATAGAGATCTGTTCTTGATCAAATTCTTACCCTAATGGGCTGTTTGTTTGCATGATACATCAAGTATTTGTTACAAAATTACGTATTTGTAACAGAAGTTGATAAAAAGGGCATTTGGAAATCATGATAATTTTATATTTTAAGAGAGATTTCCTTCTCGGACAAAAAAAAGATGAGACCTTTCCTTTTCTCATGGCCCCTTGTTTTTTTTTTGGCTATACATTTTCGCCCATCATCACATCTCTCCAAACATGACAATTTTCTTAATGGCTCGTTTATATTTTAATTTAGTATAAAATTTTAACATGAGATTGTATAAAAATTTATTGTGCAACCAAACATACTATTATACAAGGAGGGTAGGGTCGGGGGTCGCGACCGGGTCGCGGGACCCCCAGGCCGACCCGGTCGCGACCGGGTCGCGACCCGGGTCGCGACCCTATTATTTAAATAATTTTTTTTTTGAAAAATTCAAAAAAATAAGAAAAATGCGAAAAAAATCTGAAAAAATACAGAAAAATTGGATAAATTAAATGACATGATTTAGATGAATAATGCATCAATTTTATTCCAACATGATGTGTTGTACACTTTATAGGTAGTTGATGTACTCTCCCCATGTCATTTGGGTTGAGTACGAAACGATACATGTACATACGTGACGATCATATTCGTGTCATCGGAAACTATCCTAAGACTTGATCGAAAAGGAGTCACCATAACTATGGGTCGATTGGATCGAAGTATCGATGACTCCACATAATTCATTCCACAAGACTCTTGATCGTATGTAGGGAACCGAAGCCTTGGGATGAATCATTCACATAGTCGGAGGCATCGTGATTCGTCTCCAACTCGTGGCTACGATGACCTCCTCACCTTGTGGCGGCTTCTACCACGTGATCGGTATCTTGGGTCGCGTGAGTATATTGCTCTCGCGGTAAAACGTAGCGACGTGGTAGGAGATATGGGAGGATACGAGGTCCCTTTCAGAAAGTGTCCGTGCCCCGTATCGAGCACCATCATCGGCTGCTACTCTTTGACGACGAATCCTCGGACGTCCGCATGCGCACTCGGATGTTCGGCTCGGCGTATCTTCTCGATCGTCTTCGACCGAGTATCGCATCCGCAATATCGAAAAGGATCGGTCATAACTTGTTTACACTTTTCGCCTACTTTCGCGTACCTTGGCTAGTTCCTTCTCCGGTCCTCGGCGCTTTCTTTAGTGAGGGAGGGATCTCGGAATTCTTCGGTAAAGGGACATCGTCGAGCACTCCTTCGGCCCATTGTCGGTCCTTGGGGGTTGAACTCCGGTTCCCCCGACCCTTCTCGGTCGTTTACCCAAGCTTAAGGAGTTCTTCTCGTAGAATATTTGATCCAAATCGATATCCTCCTCTTCAATTGGCGGCTCGTCCACCGAACGTCCCGCCGCTGTGCTATCCAACTCTTTTGTTCCATACGGTTCGCTTTCATTCTATCCAAATTCCTCGACTTTAACCTCGTTGTAGTGACGATACACGAGGTCTTCAAGCCTCCTCGGTCTCAACCTATTTCTCTCGCTTTCTGCGCGAATCAAGCCGAATGTGACCGATTTCGCTCGCGGCTCGAAGCCGATGTGGTTTGACTTAGGGACCCTCGATGGCTGCGTCGCCAAGTCCTCGTACCACGGTACTTTACCATGGTCCATCCACCATCGGTGCATAAATTGAATGTCGTAGATTATTATCTAAGTAA
Source organism: Cryptocoryne crispatula var. balansae (assembly GCA_036172225.1). NCBI lineage: Eukaryota > Viridiplantae > Streptophyta > Magnoliopsida > Alismatales > Araceae > Cryptocoryne > Cryptocoryne crispatula. The sequence continues at coordinate 6,657,542 of CM069929.1, read as the reverse complement.
GTTTTGATTAATTAAGTGATGAAAAACATTTCTACGTACCCGGACTTAGTATCATCGCGACTCGTTCAACTCTGCTCGTTAAAGTGATAACTCCGCATTCTCGTAATCATACGTCTTGTTTGCGAGCGATAATAGCCGGTCGTCGTCACCAAGCCGTCGGATGACGCTCTTCACGTCATCTAATCGCCGTCGCCGAATTGTGGACTATAAGCAAGATATCTTGGGTTGAAAAAGTAACCTACGAAACAAATAGTATTAGTAAACATGTTATACACAACTTTGATTAATAAAAAAGATTAGTAAATGTTTAAGAAAATATACTGCATGTATGGGTTGATGTAATGTACGCTCGGCGACGATCTATAATATCCCACCACTTAGCGAAGTCCGACACGGTCTTGGACATTTCTTCCTTCGCTCTCTCAACCGCATCGAATAAATACCCCGTATCCGCACCATCTCCGTCAACTATCCTTAGTACCTTCACTACGGGTTGGACGATGTCTAACGTCTTCTTCACAACTTTCCCGAAAATCTCCACTCTCTATCGTCTCTTCTACTTTTCTCCCCTTTCTCTTGTCCGATGGGTTACATCTAGCCATCCAACTACCCCAACCCGGTGAAATGACCATTTGAGTTAGAGCTCTCCTTTGACTCGATAAACTTTTTAAGGAAATATAGTGGGAGGCGAACCGGGTTTGCACGGGCCGTAACAACTCTCGCCCTTGGTGTGTTCCCTCATAAGTGCGCAAGAACAAAGTTGTGGTTATAAATAAATGAAGAAATAAACCGTTTGGGCTAGCTTAACTACCCCGTCTATTTGAGGATCCTTGCATATATCCTCCAACATCAAGTCTAAAGAGTGGGCGGAACGGGGTGTCGAATACAACTTTGGTCTTTTGACCATAAGCATCCGACCGGCCGCTTTGTATGCGGCCGCATTGTCTGTGACTACTTGAATTACCCGGCTCTCCTATTTCTTCTATCACTCCATCTATCAATCGATTGGTAAAGATACTACGCATTCTTTACCCGTGCCCGATGCGTCGACCGAGCTTCCAAAAGCCGTCCGGCGCGTACACTAAAGAAATTGATCATAGTCTTCCTAGTAATACTTGTTAAGTATAAGATGATAAATAAGTTATACGAAAAAGAATGTTAATACATCTAATATGAATGAGTAAAAGAAAATTTAATTACCGGTCCATCCGTCGGTCGTTAACGCGCAACCTCGTTCCTCGAGATGCGTTGAAATGAGTACCGCACGTACTTCTTTGTTTCTTGCACCTCCATAGGAAGATATACATTGTATATCTCCTTCGGGTTTGGACCGTGCACTCCCCTCCCGACGTACGCGATCGTGTCGATCGTATTCTCGTAGTATGGTCCCTTCGCGGCATTTCGGAATGTTGTGGTGAAAGAACCACCTTGACGTTGCCGGCCAATCCTATCCTTACATAATTTGAGGTTCTTCATCGCCGTCGTGATTGTTGTTTGACGTTGTCGTGGTCGGTGATTACGGGATCCACGGGACCTACTTGTCGGGTCGTCGTCTTGTGTGAGATCATGAACCTGATCTTGCGGTTGGTTGTTGGATCCACTTCCGCTCCCTCGCCCTCTCCCACTTTCAAACACTTGACCCATCATTCGGCCGGTATGGCTATAGATCTCTTCCTCGGAGCATGATCTTCGACTTCGCTTCTATCCCTCGTGAGAGTTCATCTTTTTAAAAAACATTTAAGTATCAAGGCTACTTAATTATCCTTTAAAATAGAATAATGAACAACGTTTATGAGTAACACCTCCCATACCTTCGTACTCTTCGTCTCCAAAATATCCGGCCTCTCTTGTCCGGTTCCGTAAATGTGTACGGATCGTCTCCCCGATTGTTGCAATTCTTCTCGGACGGTCTCTTTATGTCTTTTGCTAGTTCCCTTCGTTTGCTCCATCGCTTGTAGGTGCCTACGAAATTGAGCTCTGACCTCCGGCGAGGTCCGCGTGCAAGGAAGAACATTTCCCTTCATGCACGAAGATGAAATTTTAAACGATAAATACCGCCGAATATTACTTTGTCGCAATATTTACATTGCACTTTTCTCTCCGCCATGGAGATCAAATTGCAATGCAACCAAGCCGGATCACTCAAGGGTCGCGCCGGTAGTTTGGGTTGTTTGGCTTGGAGAAGACATTTTTTAACTAAATAATTACTTAAGTAAGTAATTAACCATTTTAAAAACTAATGACGTTAATTAGTCACTACTAATCTAAGTAAACTTTTAATTATGTTAAATAAATGACTAACTAATTATATAATTAAGTAAGTAATTAACTATACCTTCCAACTAATGATGTGTTAAGTAACTACTAAACTAAATATCTAACTAATCTTCTAACTAACTAACTATTCAAGTAAGCAAATAAGTATTAAAAAGAATAAACTACTTAACCCACTAATCAATGGAACTAATATTAAATAGATATACTAAATGAACTAATCCAATGCTTGATGAAATAATTAAGTAAATGAGACAAAAAATTTGAGCAATGAGAGCAATGAGAGCACAAATGAGAGGTTGAGAGTGAGAGTGGGGGGGTGGGAGTAAGGAGAGCCCCTTGGGGGCTTTAAATAGCCCCCAAGGGGCTGAATGGGGGGGCTGCGCCCCCCCAAGACCGTTGGCAACGGTCTTGAGACCCGGCCGGGGGAGTCGCCCCGACCGGGTCGCGACCGAGCCGGTCGGGCCTAAACCCGACCGGGTCGGGGCCGGGTCGCGACCCGGGTCGCGACCCGGCATACCATGCTATTATAAGCCTACGTCTTGTGTGTTGACGTCACCAGTCGTTTGCATCCGGATGATTCTGCCCTTTTTTATGGAATGCCCACCATTGACATTCTGTCTCCTGCAGGGTATACCCTCTTCCTCGGCTTGGTGATCGATCGCTTGCATCATTATCTCTGTAAACTGATCAAACTGAACAAAATAGCCAGTTCATTCCAAGATGAGATGGAAAGACTTCAGAAAGAGCATGACGGTCTGAAAGACAGACAGGGCAAGTCTTCCCACGAGATAAGGCTGCTTCAGACAGAAATCACCAAGCTGACCGAAAAGATAGGACAGCTAAAGTTGGATAATCAGCGGAAGGAGAAGCAGCTGTCGGATGCAGAAGCGCATGTCGTTGCTCTCCACAAACAGTCGGAGGATTTGCTGCTGGAGTACGACCGCCTGCTGGAAGATAACCAAATTCTGCAAAGCCAATCGCTGGCGTACAGAGGCTGATGAGAACCCCAGATTTTATCACCTCGGAACAGTCGAAAATCTTGGTCAATCTCTCCGACATGTCAAACTATGGTTCTCCGATATGTCTACAGGGGTACAGTGCAAGTGTCCCACGCAGGACATGCGCGTAGCATTAAATGAATATTATGATCTTGCCGTGTATCTCCAAAAACTAAAATGCATTGCCCTTTTCCTTCTGACGTTTGGGTATCTTAAATCTGGTCTCCCACGATCTGATGCATCTCTGTAGCTACGACTTGTGAAGCTGAAAAAAAAATCGAAGGATATGGAGTCAAGCCTGTGGATACTGAACCTACTCATTCAAGCTATATTCTCAAGACGCATTATTTGAACCCAGGTGGTCAAATAGAGGTACAGATGTGTTAGACGTCGGAACGTTCATGCAGCGGAACAAACGTGCAACTCAGCAAACGAGTCGTGTAGCAAAAATTAAATACGAATCGACAAGTAAATCACACAGACATCAGATTTACGTGATTCGGAGAGACGATGCGTCTTCCTACGTTCACGAGTAGAGCAGAGAGAATCTACTAGATATAGAAGAATACAGAGTGGAAAGATACTTTTACATCAACACGGAGTGATCTTTCTCAAGACGAAATAATCTCGAATCTCCTTGACGATATGCCTTTAAATAGTTCCGTAGAGCACCGAATAGGCGTTTCCACAAACACCACGATCTCCACGATAGAAGAGAATGTGAAAGACAAGAAGAATCGAAGAAGATCGAACACGACGTCGAAGACCTCCGAGCAACCCTCTCTCTCTTCTCTTTTCCTCCCATGTTCGCGAGAACGCGTTACGGCTGCTGTTGTCGTACAAGCTCACAACCCTCAAATCATGTATCGACGTGATAATCAAAGAAAAGGGGTAACGAGAATATGGAAAAGACCAAAAAGCCCAAAGTTCAATTTTGACCAAGTCAAAATGACAATACAGATGGACCTGTTCTTCAAGTGTTGAATATTTTGACCTGAGTTCGAATTCTTAGGAGTAAGCTCGAACATTGTTCAAGTTTAGATCATTATTGGATGCAGTCAAAATAGCAACTGAACTCAAGAGTTCAATCCAAATTTGAGTTTAAACTCGATATGAAATTGTTCACGAAAGATCCAAAGACATACGTGAAATTTGAGCTCGAATTTATTCATGAAGTTTGGTGAGCACCTAAACTCAAACTGAATCCTATCTTAACTTATTTAATGTATTTAAGTGATAATATATGATTATCATTATTTACAATTTATTTTTTTAGATAAATTTTTAATCAAATAGTCAGTCGAGTTGACTTGAGTTTATCAAGTCCAATAGGAGTCTTTTTCAAGTTTGACTAATCAACGGACAGAGTTTTATTCTTTTTTTTGGTTGTTCAAAGTTGTTTGCTCTGGGGTGTTTGGTTGCATGATAATTTTTTGTACACTTTCATGATAAAAAATTACATTAAAATAACAAGTGAACCAACTCATGACATAAAATTATCATGTTCGGAGGGATGTAATAACAAAAAAGAATAACTACCGTATATGACCAAACAAAGTGGAGGACCACAAGAAAAAAAGAAGAGGTGAGACTCTCATTTTTTGTTTAAGAAGAAAATCACTTTTAAAACATAAAATTGTCGTGGTTACCAAACACGTCTTTTAACAAGTTTTCTTAATATTTTTAAAAATTAAAATAAAAAACTCTATTATCATGCAACCAAACCAAACACCCCATTGACATAATAAATGAACTACTTGTGTGTTGATCCGCTCTCACCACTATGGTTAACATGGGTCATTCCCAAAATTCCAAGAGGGCACTTGCTCATGAAATGTTGCACCAGGTCTACAATTTTTCTTAATGCGATGCATTTTGAGGCGGTTTCCTTGGTGCGTCTAAATATTCAGAATTTCATCGTCCAAGATAAATAATGTATACAGTCTATGTTTATGATACGTCTATCATATCGATGATTCTCATTAGTTAGAGATCAGGCAAGCGAGCGGGAAGATTGACATTCAACATTAATGGGGTGTTTGGTTGCATGATAATTGAGGTTTTTATTTTAATTTTTAAAAATTGTAAGAAAACTTGTTAAAAGAGGTGTTTGACAACCATGACAATTTTATGTTTTGAAAGTGATTTTCTTCTTAAACAAAAAAAGAGGGTCTCACCTCTTTCTTTTTTCTTGTGGTCCCCCACTTTATTTGGTCATGTGCGGTGGTTACTCCTTTTTGTAATCACATCCCTCCAAACATGATAATTTTATGTCATGAGTTGGTTCACTTTTTATTTTAATACAATTTTTTATCATGAAAGTGTACCAAAAATTATCATGCAACCAAACACCCCATAAGATTATTTGACTGCTGAAGTTCCGGATGATAGGCCGCAAAGATAGAGAAGCACGGTATTTCCTTTTGCTACTCCAATATCGCTATGGAGGCTATGATAAAATATTCTATTTAATGCAGTTGACCCATTTTGTACCATGTGCAAGTTCCCACATGCTCCTTGCGGCCTTTGAGAAAGGAATTCATATCATTTTGTTGCAGGCTGTTCTCATCTTGCAATGCCGTGGGGTTTAATAGTTTATGCCCCGTTTGGTTAGAGTTTTATTTTTGGTACTATATCAATATTGATATTAATATTTTCAAATGTTGGAGTATCAATATCAAAAGTAATACAAGTGGACACTTGTATCACGTAATATGCTTTGTTTGCACTACAAATTTTAAAATTGATACAATTAACCAAACACCACTTAATGGTTCCTATCAATATCAATTTTAAAATTGAGAGTGATAGAGGTACCTAATAGTGTTACCAAACAGGGCATAGGGTCCATTTGGTTTGGTACAAGAATGAAAACGTTGAAAATGTTTTACGCCGTGTAGACTTTTCAAGGAAAAGGAAATACAAATATCTTGTTTGGTACACTTAGAATTAATTTTTCTTGACAAAACTTTTAACTATTTGGTTTTATGTAAAACATTTTCGGATCATTTTAATATACAAGTTATATGAAGACTTTTTTTAGTTATATGATTTATTAAAATTATTTACTGACTTTTTCAAGTTAAGAATAACACAATGAAAAAATAAACTATTTTCTTGACAACTAACCATATAATTTATTAGTTTTCATTATAAAATAATTATATAATAAAATATAATTATTAAGAACACCGTGTCCAACTCATTGCAAGTAAATATACCAAATATTAAGGATGCAATTGATTTGGAGTAAAAAAGAAGTAGAAGAAACATAGAATTAAATGTTTAAAAAATAAAATTAAAATCATCTATTTTATACTGATTAAGATAATATTTAAAAAAATAATTATTTAGCTGTTGGTAAAAGTTGTTTGTATAATAATAATTATTATGTGTAGTAGTATAGTCTACTTGTGTTTTTATTCTATCTTTAACATTATTTGGTATATGTTGTAGATGTTTGTATCTAAATAAATAATTTTTTAGCATCACTAGGAATTAGAAATAATCCTTTGTATTAACTAGTTTTATTTGTCAATTTAAAAAATTAAATTTGATATGAGTGACTAATAATAAATTTAATTTATTTGAAGTATATCTAACTTAACTACCATGTATACAGTTCCACGTGGCTTGGCTATGTAGCTAAGTACTTGCTGGCTGAAAACGGCATCCGGATAATTTGGTGGGATGCCAAAATCCTGATTTTGGAGGAGTCAATGCATCAACTTTTCAATTGACTCGTAATTTACGTGCAAACAAATGACAAGTTTGAAATAGTTTTCGGGAAAAGTTCATGCAATTAACCTCTTTTACGTGGATCCAAATGGATCCTTAGTCGATTCACAGTACCCACCGCATGGGGGTTGCCCAGGGTCGTCCGATCCATTTTTGGGCCGATTGATCCGACCCCTACCCGACCAACGCGACTCTATGATGGCCCAACTGGGGTTGGCAGGGTTGCCCGACCCAATCAGACCGGTCACTATGTTTTTTTATAACTTAGATTTTTAATTTTTTTTTTCTTTCAGAGGATGTTGCTCTTACCTCTCTTATGGACATCACAAGGGACGTTGTTTCCTTGACCACTGCGACCTGATCGTAGAGATCGATGCACGAATACTATGCACTCCACTTATTAATAGTTAAAAATATTTTACTATCATTTATATTATTACAGTTAAAATTTATGATTATAAATATATGATAGGTAATTAAAATTTATACTTTATTTTTTAATCATTTTTAATTTTTCACTTGAGATTAACTATTTTTCGTCGTATACTAATACGATGTAATCACAAAAAATATACATTTACTTATATTCACGTATAAACATTCATATTTAATTATAACATAAAAATATAATTATATTTTATATTTTTAAATACATAAATACATAAATATAAATATATTTATTTCTATTATTTCTTATTTTGTGTTATTTTATACTTTTTTATATTTTTTGAAAACAATAAATATATTTGACCCGGGTCATGACCTGATCTAACTAAGTCATTTTTGGAGCCGATCGACCTGGCTTTCTTTGCTCTATCGGACTGGGTGTTCTTTGGTTTGCTTCAGGTCGAAGGAAATTTTTTTTTCCAACTCAAATTAAACTGAGAGACCAAGTCAACTTAAATTGAATCGAGCCTAGTCGAACTACTCTGGTTTAGTTCGGTTGAATTCAATTGAGACCAACAATTAAACAATTAGTGAATTTAACTTGAATTAAAGAAAATCACTTCCATTCCTTAAAAAAATATAATTTAACTTGAATTATTATTGATTTTATAGCGTTGTTTTAAACGGTTACTTTAATTAAATTGATAATAATACGTGTTTTGGGATGAGAAGATTAGACTTGGTTAGATCGGATTGGGTCAACAAAATTTATGGGCCGAGTCGGCCCGAGCCACTATATATTTTGGATCGAGCCTTTATGGAGTCGGCACTGGGTTGGGCTAAGCCTGGTCCACTGACACCCTTAGACCGGGAATAGAGGATAGGGTAGCAGAATAATTTGCATCCGATTATGATTCCAATTCTGATAAGAGTCGAAGTGTTCTGATTTTGATTTTGATTGGTTCAGAATTACTATATTTCTATTTCATTTTACTTCCAATAGAATTGGATAAATTTTGAAATAAATACTTTATATTAATTTTTACTTAAAATAGTTTAATAATTTACATATAATTACTAAAATTTAATTTAGTGTCTTTATAATTTTATTTTTATATATATAATGATTTATTATTTATTATTTTATTTTAGTTATTTTTAATCATATGTACTGATCTTATGGCAAACAAAAACAGAACTTAGAATGGCTTAATGGTTCACATAGAATTACTAAAATTTAATTTAGTGTCTTTATAATTTTATTTTTATATATAATTATTTATAATTTATAATTTATTATTTTTATTTTAGTTATTTTTAATCATATGTACTGATCTTATGGCAAACAAAAACAGAACTTAGAATGGCTTAATGGTTCACATAGAATTACTAAAATTCGATATAATGTCTTTAAAATTTTATTTTTATCATCTTATTGCTTTACATATATCATGATTTCTAATTTATTATTTTTATTTTAGTTATTTTTAATCACATGTACTGATCTTATGGCAAACAAAAACAGAACTTAGAATGGCTTAATGGTTCACATAGAATTACTAAAATTCGATATAATGTCTTTAAACTTTTATTTTTATCATCTTATTGATTAAATATATCATTATTTCTAATTTCTAATTTTATTTCAGTTATTTTTAATCATATGTACTGATCTTATGGCAAACAAAAAATAGAATCAACATACTTTGATTTCAATAAATTATATTAATATTGAATTTTAATAATTTTAATGGTTGACAAAATGTGTTAATAAAAATTTTAAATTTTTATAAAAAAATATAAAATTTTGAAATATTACATCCTCACCCACAATGCCCAGGCATCCATGGGCTACTGGGCTGTGCTGTGGATTACATGGTCTGTCTTTTATACGGATATTTTTTTTATGCTAGTATATATCTGATATTGTATAGTTGCCCCCAGCAACTTCGAGAACAACGTGATCCGTTGCCGCCTTCAAGGCTGTTGATGGTCTGGATTGATTTGATTTTTTATTTTATTTTTCAAATCAAATCAAATCAAATCAAATCAAATCATCTTTCAAATTAAGTCTAATCAAACCAAATTAATTCAGATAGATTTAACTTATTTCGGTTCAGTAGATATGTTAATACATAATTTCAATATTTTATTTATTTTAAATCATATTCTATTAAAATTTAGTGTATGTGTCTGTACATTTCAAAATTTATATCAGTAGTTAAACACTTCATATTAATACCAATTTCAAATTTTAATAGTGATAGAGTTTATCTAATATTGTTATCGAACAAAACTTTATTTTTCGCAAGTATGTGATACAGGGAATTTGGTTTAAGAGTCCTAAGAACTACCCTAGAAAATCGAAGACAAATAAGTGAAAGGTCACTCGACAATGATTTATGATGTATCAAACACTATGCATGTGGACGTCACTTATTTGTGTTAAGTGAGAGAGTGTTCCCTCTAACCCACTACCGCTATAGGACAGTGTTCTCTTCTGCATAGAATTCAGGTCATCTCAAGAGACCGGTGAAGAGAGTACCATCCGTCCAAGACATAAAAAATAAGGTCCATCATGATTTAAATACCGATTTAACCTGTGGAACTCACCTTTATCATGCAAATCCTATAAATATTTGTGTCCGGAGAGAGGGTACCTCCTCCGTGCCTCTTGAGGTGACCCGAACTCTCCTGCATAGGACAAACTTGTCAGTTGTCACTGTAATAAAAATGCACGCCGACTACTGAGAAAGGTTTCGCCGAAGAGCCGCTGCCGGGACCTTGTGCTTGTAGTGAGGTATTTCTCTCTCATACAGTTCATGTGGTGAAACCTGCCTCTTTTAGATAAGGTAGTGAATATATATTATAGACGATAATGATCATATGGGCAGGTGCCACTTGCCTAAATAATCAGGCATGATGTGATTTATCTCTTCAAAGAATTCAATCAGTGAACTCCCCCCATCAGTGTTTTCGGAATCAATATAATAGAAACACCAATGGCGCTATGATTGTCTCTTCCTAGATGATCTGTCTGGACCCGGAACACCCATCCATGACCTGATAAGGACTACAAATCAAACACGATGATGAGGAAATAAGCTGACGAAGAAACAGCCTATGGCTGCTTTGACCTTCATGGCAGCCATGCATATATATATATATACACACCCAACCCCAGCTGGTACTTCGCGCTGGCCCATCCCTCCTCGATCTTTAGGATAAGCATAAAGCTTCAACGACTTTAGTCGGCGGACAGCTCCAAAAACGTATAATTATGAGATAGATATTCCTTATTCAGATTGACCCACGTCCTGTTTGATTGTAAAATTCTGCAGAACAATGCACCTGTTCGATCTTTGCAGTGTTTACGATCGTTTGGAGTAGTGCAAAATATTGAATTTTGAAAAGAAAGAAGGGTACTGGTTTCAAATTACATGGAGGGGGGGGGGGAGTGGGAAACCAAAACAAGAACATTATTGTTGCCAACATTCTCAATCATAAGGTCTCCGGCTTTGGCTTGCATGTCTTTTGCGATTTCAACCCAGACAGAAGCTGTTGTTTTAGAATCCGATAAAAATCGTGTTTTTATTTAAAACAGTGATTTTGAAGCAAGAGAATCATCATAGAATAATAAACAAGCTCTTCCAGGACTAAAAATCTAACAGCTCCTGTTGTACCGAGCATTTTGAGAGCAATTCGGATGCCACCGGTCATAGTTTTTACTGATCTTGGGTTCTCTCCGGGTATCATCCGCTGCTTCTCAATCACAGAAAGGGTCCACGGCAAAGGAGATTCCACCAGCCAAGCAGGGCCTCCCCGACGTGCATCGCTCGTGCCGCCGCGCCACCAAGAAGCGCAAGTGCCGACAGCCGACGGCCTCGGTGCATCGCATCATTGCAGCCTTGCAGGGCCTGCCCAGCTGGGCGGTCTGGCCGGGGACGCCCAAGCACGAGGCGGCCTCATCGTGTCTCAGAGCACCACTCATCTCAATGGCAAGCACCCTATCATGGGCCCGTAATGGCGCGCGGTGGTCGGCAGCTTCTGCCATGTAAATAGCTCCCTCTTGCATTGAATGCGACATCAACTGATTTCCAGGTAAAGATGACGAAAGAACAAGGTGGGCAGGGCAGCTGTTGTTTCTTGACCGGGGGTCAGAAGTAAGCAAGCAGCACAACGAACAAGGCGGGATGTCTTTCGGTCCAAAACTCAAGGCATGCGAAGATGAAGAGCAGCTCGTATGCAATGGGTAAGGCAAGCAAATGAACCTGTGCATTTACATTTATGAAGGGGCCCCTAGTGTTTTCTTCCGCATTCTGCAGTCCGAAGAAGGAAATGCCCAAAACTCATTTCTTGATCAAGGAAAAGCAAGCTTGTTGGCGGAGACACTCGGCCCAACATGTAGCTTACGTAGTGAGACATACATTTCAACTAATTTTGCGTAGTCCTACAGAGGATTGACGGTACAGATTCATCAACAACTACAAAAAGAAGTCCATTAACATAATATCATCCTTATTTCACGTGGTACAAATACGTTTCCTGTTCTTAATGCAGTCCCCAACTTTGTTTTCAATGAGCTTGCGTTTTGTGTTCAGCTTGATCTGCCAACAGACTCCAGACGAACCTTAAATTAGTCAAGACGTTTTGGTCATGAAAGTAAAGGAAGATAGAATGATCAATAGAGTGTTCATGTACAATGTCTTGCCTACTAGGCAAATGAATCAGACTGCGAGCCTCGCTTTCTCTTTTATTGAGTCAGAGAAGACCAATTGCAGCGATAAGTGACTGTAATTTCATTCTTAACCACAAGAAATCTGGAAAAGATCCTTTTTGAAATAAGATTATGTAAATTGACATACAACTTGAAGTTCAACAAAGGAAAAGGGCAAACTCCTCTTTATATACATAGTTGCTGGTTCATAATGCCTTCAGTAAAAGGCTATTGTTGTTTTACATGGTATGTCTCTCCGAAGAAAATTTGTGCAGCAATAGCATGTGAACCTCCACTTAAAAGCTGCCAGTGATTCCTGCTTCTCACAAGGAAACTAGAAGCGAAATTTTGTAACTGGGAAATGCAAGCTGCAATTCCATTAGAGGCGCCTGCTATATATCCCTCCAGTTGCATCACATGTAAGCACATTAACCTGTAAGAGCAGAAGGATGGCAGCTATGCTATCCACTAATATGGGGCTCTGGACTTTGCCCTTGTTTCTTTCTCTCAATAAAGTGGCTAGGAACCAAACTTGGCAAGCAGCACTGCATGGACTTCTCTTTGTCTTCCGCTTCATTTTTAAAAACACTCTTTGAGACTCTCCCCCCAGCAGAAGAGTCAGTTTGAGGAAAACAAGGATCTACTGCAAATGGTTTTTGCATCTGGTCAGTGCTTGCCTCTTTAGGAGTTTCAACAAACTTGCTCTCATGTTCTGCAAATTCAGAAGAGCTTTCCTTGAAAAATTCAGCCAGCTTCTTCCGTGGAGATGGTTCAGACTGGGTGTCACGAAATCCCTCAAGAGTTGATGCCCTGTTTGATTAGAGCATTAAAAATGATATATATCCTTTTGATATTAATATTTCTAGAGGACAAAGTATCAATGACATAATTACGTGGATACTTGCATTACAATTCATACTTTGTTTGTGCCATGAGTTTCAAAATTGATATTAATAACCAAACACCTTGTGATGACTATCAATATCAATTTCAAAATTAATAGTGATAGAGGTGTTTAATATTGTTACCAAACAGGTTGTAAAGCATTGTTCAGTTGTGGTCTCGTTGCAGTGCCAATTTGATGGTTTGGTGTACTGCCACGTGATGGAGTAAAGTCTACAATAGAATAAAATCTCATAATTATCAATTAACCCATGGTTTCAATTTTCAACAATGAATTAGATACACAGAACTAGCTGCACCTTACCTCCATTCACACTAAAAAAATCATCTTCACAATCAGATTCTAGCCAGGCCCTTGAATCAAAAAATGTTTCATCTTTGCTGCCTGCAAGTTACAGATACAGACAAACTCAATATCAGTCTTGTATTAATTCTTTTTATTTGGTCCATTGACCATGTGACAAGTTTATTCTAAGAAACTGAATATTAGAGAAAACATTACATTCTATTAGCATCTAAGTGACTTTAACAAATATGATCCCACAAGCTACTATGATAATAAACCATAATGGCACCTCTTCCAGAGCTACATGCATCTATTTATCTAAAGATCAATTACCATAAAGTGGGAAACAAATACAGGATAATGGTGAATTGCAACACAATCATGTGATAAAAAAGATGATGCCACCAAAAAAACACTGAATATATCTTATTGGAAGGTGGCCTAAGAAGAATTCATTAGTGGTATTTGGAGGGCATTGACGTCTCCAGTGAATAAGTGATCTGATGATATTTTGAAGGCAATTCAATACTGTACTTCTGTCGTATTTCTGAGGATAACAGCTTCCCTTGCCTAAAGGATCACGGAATAAAGGCACATTCCATATGACCTTTGAAATGCCCATGATCAGAATTAAGGACTTCCTTTTGAACTGTATGGGACCTGGTCAGTAAAAAACACATCAACACAACCTAAAAGCATCAATTCTATGGTAGTCTGGTAGACAATTGAAGTTGCCATATGGGACAAGACTAACCATAGACAAGTATTATAATCTCAGAGACACCTCTTTCTACAAAGATTCTCACAAAGAATGTGATGCATGCTTAGTGAAAGACTCTTACCTGCATCAATGTATCTTCTGGTCATGGGTCAGATATTATAGACTTGACACCGGAGTTCATTGTTTAGCCACAATATCAATAACACTGATGCCAAATTTAGAGCTAAAACATTGCTATGTCTGCCATTTCTATATAAAAAGCAGCAGTATGCATGATCTCAAAACTCTCTTTGGAAAACTTCTCATGTTTATTCTCACCAATTGTATTCAAAAGCATGAAATGACTGTAACTAGAATATTGACAAAATCCCTGAAAGATCACCATCCAAAGCCAGAAAACAATTTTTTAGAACCTCCAAAATCTTAAATGCCATAAAGAAAATGTTGAGGACCTAAAGTTATTAACAAATCTCCCTAAAATTTCAAGTTTGCATAAAAGTCCTGATGAAATTATTAGATAAAAAGATTGAGTGTGTTGTTGTTAATTCCATCCCATCTCAGTGCATTGCAGCATCCATCCCAGTGAGAAAAATGGGGCCACGGACTAGGATAGGATCGACAACTATGTATGGAAGTTCACCAACTCATTCAGATGTTGAAAAAGATGATTATTTATCCTTTTTAAGCTCAATCAAAATGATGGTCTGCACTTTCCGAAATGATCAGAATCTCCAGAAATGAAGATCATTTGGTGCTTATTGATCATCTTCGCGACCAATTAAAATTGAGATTTGCACATCTGATGGGAAAGAATAGTGCTTCTCATCAATTTCAAAGAAAATAGTTCCAGGTGGTCACATCACGGTAATAGTTTTTCCACTACTGACACTTAATTTCCCCCATAGAAATAGCATAATGCACATGAATTGGTCAGGAATTTTTATTTCCACCCTCATACAATGCAAAATACTATTTTTACAAAACTGAGAATGATGTAGCACTCACTTCACAACAAATAATAAAAGCAAGCCTTCCATGGTAAAAAGGGGTTTTGGAATTCCATGGTGCAGGTGAGAAAGAAAAAATGATTCTAATCAAATGCCAAAACTGCATAATACTTCAAACTAACAGATCTTAACAAAATGTAAAGAGCATCTCATCGAAAGCAAAAGAATTTAAACATAGAAAAAAATATAATTGCTTAAAAAATTACAACATGAAAGTAGTCAAGTCAGGAAGATCATATTCTCATCTGTGCCAATACGATCAGTTGATTTAGTTCTAAAGATTGCCACCTGATATTTTTCTCAGAATGTGTAAAGAGGTCTATCTTTGATCATTTAACCATTTCACTTCCTACTTCCAGGAGACATGCAAGAAAACTTACTTTATGCCCATATTGTTGAATACCCATTATTTTAAGATTGCCATCATTAACGTACTAAGAAATCCAAACTTTTCTCAAGAAAAATTGTGTGCTTAGTACCTTGAAAACTTTCCAGCTAACTCCAATAGGACATTCCAAAAGCCTAAAATATGATTCATACTACTAGCCTGATAACATCATAGCAATGCTACAAGAGAACAGTTCATTCCAACAAAAAAGCTAGGCATAACATGATACATAACCTCCATTATCTGTAACCAAAATGGCAACAAGTAAAATTTACGTACCTAATGCCCTGTTTGGTTAGAGTTTCATTTTTGATACTATATCAATATTGATGTTAATATTTTCAAATGTTAGAGTATCAATATCAAAATTAATACAAGTTGACACTTGTATTACATAATGTGCTTTGTTTGTACTACAAATTTTAAAATTGATATAATTAGCCAAACATCTCTTAATGGTTCCTATCAATATCAATTTTAAAATTGATAGTGATAGAGGTACTTAATAGTGTTACCAAACAGGGTGTAAGATACAAATTATTGTGCAAGATTAACGACTGACTGTAAAAGCATATATTTATAAAAAGCATATTGATCTATATATCCGGTTTCTATTGATCAAGCTGAAGAATGAAAGCATAATTTCACATCAAAGGCCCTGCAATTGATGACTCTAAAGTTCCTAGAAAGCATGAAGTCTAAAGAGTGCTAAACCTAAACAATCCTAAAGTTCTTACGAAATTAAACTTAATTGCCATTTCAAAAAATTTCAGTCCCATTAAATAGCAGAGATTATCAATAACAGTGGTTAAAGGAAACATGTGAGCATCCTAAGGCTATTGAAGAATTGCAACACTGGGTAAAGTTGGTTACCATCCAAGATCGATATATGCAGTAAGCAATCAAACGGAAGAGCCATAACTATCAGTTTGCTTCATCAAAGCTACCTTCGGATAAATCAGAACCCATGACAAACAAACTTAATTACAACGGTTTTTCAACATTAGGAGCTCAAACTTTATCATAGACTCAAAATTTTTTAGCTTCAGAACTATCAAAGCCAATCAGCAAAGATCAAAAACATAAGTCCGAAACAGAAGCCAAATTTTCATGGAAAAGAATACGAAGCGTCTGTATTGGCCTCTATACTTTCTATGTACAACGGCCTACCAGAAGGTAAGCAATAGTTTTCCTTTCTCCCATAGTCACGCATGTCCTTTTATCGTTCACAAAGAGTGAGGTACGGGAAAGTGTTAGGCGATAAATAAACAATATAAAGGAAGCTAGTCAATACCAAAGCCTGGGCTCCTGAATCCCGGACTGGAATCCGCCCGCCTGCCCTTCTGATCAAACCCACCGGCAGCCAACCCCCTGCCACCCAGTGCTGGCGCGCATACCTTCTTGGTCCCGACCACCAGACGGAACCTCACGGCAGACTCTGGGTTCTTGTCGATCGATGCGCAAGTGCCCATCGGAGGCGTGTGCTCGTCCTCCCCTTGCAACCCGCTAGTGTACAAGCCCCAAGCCGCCACACGGGTAAACGATGGGTTGGGCCGCCCCTACGCCTCCCTAACTGCAAGAAAAAGGCAGGATTTTTGCAGGCAGATATGATGCAACTTACGAAGAACACCTCTCAGAGGAGCAATATCTAGGGGGAAGACCGAGAGGCGCTTTCCAGCGGGTACCGAAGCTTATGCTGCATTTTCTGGCACAGGAATAAAAAGCTGTGTGCCTGAGAGAGTGGAAGAAAAGGAGTGTCCGTGATATCTACGGTACAGGAGAGAGAGAGAGAGAGAGAGAGAGAGAGAGAGAGAGATGGGTATCCACTATTCAGCACCGAGGACAAGCCACTACGCTTCCCTCTTCCACGCCGCCACCCTCCGGCGGTCGTCAGCCTCCGCAGCCGGGCTGTAGGCGTTGAAAAAAAACCTCTTTTTTCCATCGAAAGGCGAGAAATAACAAATTCTTTAATGGTAGAGAACGATGGTACTCGTGAAATAATGACAAAACGGTATCCGATAATATTAGTGCCCGACGTGAACATTCCACCTCATCGCCCCTCGGCCTCTTACAATCACGCAGGTGGGCGGTGGTCCTGCCGGAACAGTCGGGGAGGGCCCAGGACGGTGGCGGCCACCGGAAACGGCGGGTCGACGGGGTTGGATCTGGAGACCTTCCGGACGGCGACGGAGCGGCGGCCCCGGCCGGGAAAGAGCGGTGGCTGGGGGTGGCCGGTGCCGGTGCCGGTGCCGGTCACCACCGTGACGCCGCCGCGCGTCAACCTCACCTCGCCGCGCTGAGGCCGTTACGTTGCTTTCTCGCTTTATATTTTGTATTCTTCCGGATAGGATTCGTTGGATAGAATGATGTAATTTTTTGTTCTGATCTTCGATATCTCATTAAAAGAATTATCTTTTCTAATGCCTATTCTTTTAATGAGTTTACTTTTAATTAAAAAACGAATATTTCGGAATTATAGACTGAAATTCTTGTGTTGTTAATATTTACTAATTTTGTTGTTATTGCTCTTGTTCTTGACATTACTGTCAATCTGATCTCAAGTAACAGGCATTTGGTTATAATCTACTTTTTGTATACTTTGTGACATAAAGAATATGGTGACATAAAATATATGATAATTAAACCATAAAGGTATCCAAATTTACTAGTTAAGCCATAAAGTTATCGAATTTACTTACAAAACAATATTGTCTTGTAAGGTAAGGATCATGTACAATAAAAAAAGAGCGAACACAATAAAGAAAAAAAATGCTCTCTGTTCTTTTTTATGCATGTAGAAAGTCCATAAAGATCATATTTTTATCATGACCGACAAAATCACTTTTATTGCAATATTTATCACAAAATTTATATTTTGTGGAGAAATTTTATTTTATCATGCACTTGAACACCTGTGAGGAAATACACTGTTCTATTAAGTTTTGGAAGAATCTTTCTCAAAACTAAACCAAATTGAACCAGGTTATGAGGCCAAGATGAATAAAACAGGTTCAGTGCTATCTAGAACCCAAAAAAAAACAAAGTTGGTAAAAGGAGATATCTAGACCAAGCTTTGTGTGGGAAAAAACTTGACGAAATTAGGAGTTGTGATTTTGAAATTAAGCTAAAACCAGCTCCCTACTTTCTCATCTAACCTCTTATCTTTGATAAAAACACTGGATTTTATTAAGATATTTATTCATCAATGAACATATACATGTTTGTTTAGTCAAAATCAGAATACGTGCACATGCCTTGGTTTTCGTCCAAGTAAAAAATAATAGGTTGGGAAACTAAACATTAAAATGTTCACTCAATTTTAATGGTTTTATTAGTATTAATTAATATCCCATTTGTTTGGAGCGAATTAATATCTAACCTATGATTATTCGAAACATAGGGGCCGTTTGATAAAATATTTAACCTCCGAAATTCTTGGAGATAAGTGCTAAAAATGTTTGAACAAATATCTAAACGTGTCACACAATTTTTAAAATCGCATATTTTTTATTGACTTGTCATAATTTTTGTTTGATGAAGATGAATAAATACTTTCTTTTCACAAGATATAATATCAGAGGTGAAATTAAAGAGTTTAGATAATCAAATTAACCGATGTAACATCACATATATAAGATAGGTATTAAAAGGTAGTCAAAGTATTTTACCAAACAAGCTAAAATATATAACCAATCATAGGTTATGTGGTGTTTGGTTGCATGATAATGGATATTTTAATTTTAATTTTTAAAAATTATAAGAAAACTTGTTAAAGGAGGTGTTTGGCAACCTTGACAATTTTATGTTTTGAAAACGATTTTCTTCTTAAACAAAAAAGAGAGTCTCACCTCCTCTTTTTTTCTTGTGGTCCTCCACTTTGTTTGGTTAAGAATGATGGTAATTCTTTTTTGTTATCACATCCCTCCAAACATGATAATTTTATGTCATGAGTCAGTTCACTTTTTATTTTAATATAATTTTTTATTATGAAAGTGTACAAAAAATTATCGTGCAACCAAACATCCCATTAGAAATCAGCTACGAGAAATATATCGAGCTTATTTCTTTTTAGAATTTTCCACACAAAATTTGAAGAACACCTATTTTAATTTGCATGTCTTTCCCTGTGCCAGTTGCTTTGTGCTGTTCAGTAGTTTGTAAATTTTATTTGAAAAAATTGAGTGCCTCTGTGAAGAATTTGTTCAGGGTACGTGTTTGTAAAGGACTGATGGTTTAATTTAGATAAATGATTTTTTTGTTAATTAATTACTGGTTAAAAGAAGTATTTTATTCACCCTATGCTAATTAAAAGATACGGTTACACAAATACTTGTAGGGTGTTTGGTTGCATGATAATTCTTTGTACAATTTCATGATAAAAAATTGTATTAAAATAAAAAGTGAATCAACTCATGACATAAAATTATCGTGTTTGGAGGGATGCGATTACAAAAAAGAGTAACTACCACACATGACCAAACAAAGTGGGGGACCACAAGAAAAAAAGAAAGAGGTGAGGCTCTCTTTTTTTATTTAAGAAGAAAATCATTTTTAAAACATAAAATTGTCGTGGTTATCAAACACCTCTTTTAACAAGTTTTCTTACGATTTTAAAAAATTAAAACAAAAACATTCATTATCATGCAACCAAACACCCCATTGGTGTTTTAGAAAAAAATAATAATAAGGAGAAAATCTAGCAAATATTATAATTGCTTACCATGTCTTGAACGCATTTATCACGTTAGATCAAAAAGAGAGAGAGAGAAATTATCGGGCATCTGCAAAACCCAGCAAGAGGGGCATCGTTATCTATCTGCAAAACCAAAAAGAATGTGAATAAATTAAGTTAATTTATCTTCAAATTGAATTTTACCGGATAATGTTCATTTTAAAAGAGTCCTAAGAATTATAAGAAAAAAATATGTTCTGAAAAACAATATATATACATATATATAGTTGGACAATATTGCCCCAGATTCTATTACATCTTTTTTTATATATGATGGCAGACTAGCTGCAGGCTATGGTGGATACAACGTACAGCTATGGTTTGTGTACGGTGATAAGGAAATAAAAGTATATATATATATATATATTATTTTCTCCCCCTAATCGAAATTTATTTAAATTAATTACATAGTATATACTAGGAACAACGTCCGGATAGAGTAATAGATCTCTATCAAAATTAATATCATTTCTTGATAGTCTCGCTTTTATTGGTGATGTGTGCCTGATGCTATCACCAAAATTAATTAATATTGCATTATTAATATTGCACAGCAATTCAGCCATCTAATGCAACAATTATGGTGTGTCGCAGCAAAAAAAGAAGGAAAGAAAAGATGACGTGTACTTTTATTCTTTTTTACAACATATATTATAGGGTAATAAATAAATGAAGCGCCTTAAATTTTATGAGTAAATTAGTGTATCAGACAATTAGGCCCATGGTTGGTGGCACGGATCAGTTTCCGGTCCGTGAAGAGCGTAAAAAAGGAAAACCGAAGAAATTATTTTGTACAAAATTAGTTTTTATTTTTTAGGAAAAGCAACGTACTCATCTTTCATTTGGTACTCCTAGAAGTAATATCAAGAAACATTTTTAATCATTTGATTGTTTCTAATGGGGGTGTTTGATGGGGTGTTTGGTTGCATGATAATGGAGGTTTTTATTTTAATTTTTAAAAATTGTAAGAAAATTTGTTAATGAGGTGTTTGGTTGCATGATATTTTTTTGTACACTTTCATGATAAAAAAATGTATTAAAATAAAAAGTGAACCACCTCATGACATAAAATTATCATGTTTGGAGGGATGTGATTACAAAAAAGAGTAACTACCGCATATGACCAAACAAAGTGGGGGGACCACAAGACAAAAGAAAGAGGTGAGACCTTCTTTTTTTGTTTAAGAAGAGAATCACTTTTAATACATAAAATTATCATGGTTACCAAACACCTCTTTTAACAAGTTTTCTTATAATTTTTAAAAATTAAAACAAAAACTTTCATTATCATGCAACCAAACACCCCACTTAACAAATTATTAACAAGGTTTGGTTGCATAACAACGAAGATTTTTATTTTAATTTTTAAAAATTGTAAGAAAACTTGTTAAAAGAGGTGTTTGACAACCATGACAATTTTATGTTTTGAAAGTGATTTTCTTCTTAAACAAAAAAATGAGGGTCTCACCTCTTTCTTTTTTCTTGTGGTCCCTCACTTTGTTCGATCATGTGCGGTGGTTACTTTTTTTTGTAATCACATCCCTCCAAACATGATAATTTTATGCCATGAGTTGGTTCACTTTTTATTTTAATACAATTTTTTATCATGAAAGTGTACAAAAAATTATCATGCAACCAAACACCCCTTTAACGATCAATGTCCACCATAACAGAATCTAATGGGGGTGTTTGGTTGCATGATAATGGAGACTTTTATTTTAATTTATAAAAATTATAAGATAACTTGTTAAAAGAGGTGTTTGGCAACCTTGACAATTTTATAATCGGTTCAGGCTTCACTGAACCGGTTCGGTTCGATTCGGTTCCCCTTTTCGGTTCGGTTTCGGTTTGGAAAAAAAAACGCCCAAATCGAACCGAACCGAACCGTTTACACCCCTACCTTCAAACGTCTACCCGAGGTGATCCAGACTCATCGAACAAATAAAACTTAGGAGGAGAATCGACTGTGTCCAAGTTCTCCCAAAAATCACGTCAACCAACTTATTTGGTTACACGTAAAAATGAATCACGTAAACAAAGCTGCACACCAGCTCATTTCATGCATTTATTAATAAAATTTCAACTCAATCTTGAGTTTGAACTATTTTATCGATTAATTTTTTATATGAAAATTCCAACACTCTACGCTGCGCTATTATGTAGCATACATTTTATTCGGTTGCCAAAACATAAATTTTGAGTGAACCGTTTTTACGAAAATTTCTAGTTTTAAAACTATTCTACCGTATGCTTCGTTTGAAAACATAAGTTTGATATTTAGTAATTATTTCTAGACATTAAAGTAGATAAATAAAGATACCATGATAAAACTTTGTATGAAATTTAAAAAAATAATTTAAAAATATAAAATAATATGTCTTGTTTTCCCGGAAAATGTTGACTAATACCTAAATATTTTACTCATTTCTTTTTCTCTTTCTCAATTTCTAAAAATCACGAAGAGATCGCTCACAGTGATTTTTGATTTGTTACAACATTCGTATTTTTTGAGAAGTGGAGAGGTATCAAGACTATTCCTTGATTTCTATTGTAATCCCAATTAAGTCCCCCCAAAAGAAAAAGACTTATTATGTTGGGAGGCTTTGACTGCTAGTTTTTTTTACCTTGCCTGATTTGGAATATGAAATATAATTCATTTGTTCTTACTAATTGTTCAATAGGTTTTTGAGCTAAACTCCTCTCAAGGTTCTGAGGTTGGTCCGGAGCTATTTCGAAATGTAAGATATTTCAGAGTTCTTGTTTGTGACGGAGATGGTACCGCAGCTTGGGTTATTGATGCCAATGAGAAATAGCAGTTTGACGGGTTGACTGACCGTGGGTCGGTTGACATGTCATTTCGTTCTCGTGAGCGCGGGGGGAGGGTACAAGTGAGAATCGAGCAGAGGACTCGATCTCTCGTCGCGTATGGTGCGGCACGTTCGCCTAGTCACTCGGCCATCGCGAACAAAAAAAAATAGCAGTTTGACTGTCCTCCACATGTTGCTATACTTCCCCTGGGAACTGGAAATCACTTGTCTAGTGTTTTGGTGTGATTAGGTGGCCTATCTTCTGTCCAGGGTGAAGGTGATTTATGGGGTGTTTGGTTGCATGATAATTTTTTTGTACATTTTCATGATAAAAATTTATATTAAAATAAAAAGTGAACCAACTCATGACATAAAATTATTATGTTTGGAAGGATGTGATAGCAAAAAATAGTAACTATCATTCATGACCAAACAAAGTGGGGGACCACAAGAAAAAAGAAAGAGGTAAGATCTTCTTTCTTTGTTTAAGAAGAAAATCACTTTCAAAACATAAAATTGTCAAGGTTGCCAAACACCTCTTTTAACAAGTTATCTTATAATTTTTATAAATTAAAATAAAAGTCTCCATTATCATGCAACCAAACACCCCCATTAGATTCTGTTATGGTGGGCATTGATCGTTAAAGGGGTGTTTGGCTGCATGATAATTTTTCGTACACTTTCATGATAAAAAATTACATTAAAATAAAAAGTGAATCAACTCATGACATAAAATTATCATATTTGGAGGGATGTGATAACAAAAAAGAGTAACTACCGTACATGACCAAACAAAGTGGGGGACCACAAGAAAAAAGAAAGAGGAGAGACCCTCTTTTTTGTTTTAGAAGAAAATCACTTTCAAAACATAAAATTGTCATGGTTGTCAAACACCTCTTTTAACAAGTTTTCTTACAATTTTTAAAAATTAAAATAAAAAACTCCATTATTATGCAACCAAACACCCTATAAACAGTGGCAATGCTTGATCGATGGAATGGTTGCTATCAAGGATGAAAATACATTACAAGGATAAAGTAAAGAAAGAGTAAAATTTATAAGAATTATTTGGGTTAGCCGGTTGTGATTATTTTTTTTACTATGGTGTTTTGTAATGCTGATTTATTTCTCCTATTTTATTTTTTATTAGATATTGGATGTGGTGCAAAGGTGGCCCACGACTTTCGTGTAACAAGGGACGTAACTTTATAAGTCAAAGTCGGACAATTTGGATCTGACGTTAAATTTTTAGAAGAAATTCTACGTTGGCAACACCGACTTTTAACTAAGGGTGCAAATGAGTCTAGTCGAGTCGAATAGTATAACGTTTAAGCTTGGCTCATTTATGTTTTGCGAGTTCGAATTCGAGCTCGAGTTTTAACGAGTACGTTGAACCCTTGTCCAAATTTGTTTGTTTATTAATCGAGCCGAGTCGAGCTCGAACTCGAGTAGTAGTTGGACTAAAATCCAATTCACATTCAAGTTTAAAATTTATACAGACTCGTTTATAAAACTCAAAACCAATCAGAAATCACGTGTGAAACTCTAGATTTAGCTCATTTACGAAATTCAGTCTAAATTTAAACTCAAATTTCGACTTATTTAATATATTTAAGTGATAACATATAACTTTTAACACTCTTTATTTATTTTTTAAAACATAATAAAATATTTAATCGAGTTACTCGCGAGTTTATCGAGCCGAGTAGGAGCCTGTTCAAGTTTGGTTCACTTAATGACTCGAGTTTTATTTTTTGTTCAAATTTGTTCATCTGACATAATAAACGAGTCGAATCAAATTTTTATCGACCAAGTTCCAAATTATCCGTGGAATGTGTTGCTTCGTTTGCGCTTTGCACCCTCACTTCCAACCAAAGTGTGTTAATTTTTTAAATGATTCCAAAACCCAGCTATCCGCGGACACCCCAAGCGTTGAGTTTTTTTTTTTTTTTTCATCTGACCCCGAACAGCCGAGCTCCGTAGAGTGCACCGCGCCGCTGTGACCAGATATTGATCCTCATCGATACTCACCAGGTAGGTACCCTCCCCAGGGAAGGGTTGAGCGTAACAGTCCTCGAACCCACGACCCCCTGCTCAGTGACACAGAGAGTAACCACGTCAACCGAGCGAGATTGGTAGCCGCCAAGTTGAACATCATTAATTTGTTTTCGTTCAAAGATTAATTTTAAAATTTTAATAGCACACGTGGTAAACACGTAATGAATAATTAATATTATTTAAAATATTTAAATTTTATAATGATCGATAATTTATATTATTATAATATTATAATATTTTTAAATTTTTATGATTAATGATGATAGACGTGCGGTCATTTGATGGCGATGTGCCAGCGCGTCATTTGCTGCCACGTACCTTCTTCTGGGTCCACCAATCGAACGCATCTGAAGCAACTCCTCCTTCCTTCGTGGCCCTTATCCACGCATCTCCGCTTCTCCCGCCCCGCCTCCCTCCGCGGCGCCATCCTCTTCTCGATCCCCCCATCTTCTCGCCACCCTCCGCCATTGATCTCTCTCCACCTTTGATGGGCTTCTCCTCCCGTTCGAAGCACCTCCCATGGCTGCCATCCTCGCGCCCGTAGGCACCTGCAGGTTCTTAGAGACGTGCGGCAACGTCATCCCCGCCATCGGAGTAGTCGACGGGCGCAGGCCCGCCACGAGCACCTTCTGGCTCCTCGTCCTTCTTCACTCCCTTTTATAACAGGCGGCAGACGTTGCCGGACGGTAGGGTGGTTGGAATGGCGACGGCGCTATTCCTGTACCACGTGGTGGGAGATCTGACGCTGGGCAAGCCGGAGCTGGTGGAGTTCCTCGAATCGGAGACGGTGGAGGCGGCGATCGGTGCCATAGCCAGATGTAGCGAAGGTGCCATTCCCGTCTGGAGGAGGCGTGTCGAGGCGCCTCGTCAGATGCAGCTATCAGCGTCGCTGACGCCGCACCCTGCGGAGGGACCGAGGGGGACGAGATTTTTAGGATTTCTCAGCTCGCTGGACGTGGTGGCTTTCTTGGCCCGCGTGGGGGACCATGGACGGGCGCTCCGGACGCCGGTATCTGAGGTGGTCACTCCTGATTGCTCCCTCCTCAAGGAGGTGGATCCTGGCACCAGGTATGCTGATGTGAAGTCCCTTTTTAAATATTATTCATATATTATTTGAAGTGATTACTATCTTTGCCGTTGCGTCTTTAGTCTTAACTTCTGTTTTGATCAATGCCTGAGTTGCTTGACCCAACCAAAGATTGTTGTCTGATGTCTAAAACAATCTATGTAGTATTTTTACGCGCGCATGGACGTCAGTTGCATCCTCTTTCTTTTGTCCTTTGTTCAGTCGGCAATACTTTAGTTTTGACTTCTGAGCAACAAACGTCCTAATATTAGCATAGCACGCCCAGCATTTAAAGAATGAAAATAGATTGAGAAGGAATTGAGCCGCCATTACTTGGTTCTGTCTGTTAAAACTATCCTTATCAGTATAATCTGTTGGAGGTACTCACAAAGTGGTTCAAGCTTTTGTATGTTTTATTTATCTTCTCTGAAGATTCGAAGCTGTAGTTTTGGTGGCATTTTCGTCTGGAGATGCTCGATGGGATTGCTGGTCCGGGAACTCCATGTACTAATGCCTGAGGTTAGACATTTAGACCTTTGGTAAAAAGTCTAAATACAATAGTAACCTTTTGAAAACCACTTAATTTTAAGTGGTTAACTAGTTTTTTTAATATTATGTGTTCCACAAGATAGATTAGAAATGAAATTAAGATTTTTAGACATTTCATTAAGCCAAATCAAATGCCACCTTAGACTTGGACTTCTGGTTGGCTTTTTTGGGTTAAATGTTGTGTTTTTGGAGGCTACCAATGTAAATGCACACTTAGACTATCCTTTTTGACAATTTTTATTTTTAGCATGTCTACTTTCGTCATTACTTCTGTTGCAAGCCACTTTTTGTGCCTTGTGTTAAGCACACATTTTACTTGTATCAAGTTGGTGCCTACTTGAATGCCGTTGCACTATTTCTTTGTTGACTCCATTCTATTTATCATTTTCTTTGATTGATTCAGTTGCCACTTGCCAATTTCTGATTTTTGTAGTCTTTTCTATTTTTATGATTTATTTTGATAGCTCAGAATCGTTTTAATAGTTAACATATCGTTGTTTTTGTTGTCATAATCATCATTACAGATTGCATATAGCTTCCTAACTCGCGATTGATATGCATTAGGTTTTACTCCCTCACCATTATATATGACTTATCTGTTTTTAGTAATTGACTATGTTTGATGAAGTTTGTCCATTTATTTGATTATCGTACCATCAAAATCTAAATTTCTGGGTAAAGTTGGTTTTAGTAGACTTCTATCCCAAGCCGAGACATGTGAGGCATAAGACAGACTAGGTTTAATGGGTTTTTCTTTGGGAGAACCAGTTCTGGTTATTGTATTCAGAATGTGCCAGCTTGTACTATAAAGAATACAGGTAGTTGCCGTTTAGATGTGCAACTCTTGATGTCAATCTTATATAGATAAAAGCTAACAACTTGA
Organism: Cryptocoryne crispatula var. balansae; assembly: GCA_036172225.1. NCBI lineage: Eukaryota > Viridiplantae > Streptophyta > Magnoliopsida > Alismatales > Araceae > Cryptocoryne > Cryptocoryne crispatula. The sequence goes on along the minus strand of CM069929.1, from coordinate 6,630,025 downwards.
AAAGTGATCGTCCTTCATAGTCTGGAAAGATTGTGCTAGAGATATGTGTATGGCTTTCATCAACTACCTAGCTTGAAGCAGGGATTTGTTGCCTGTGTCAACTGGTTGCCTTTTGAACAGCCGGAAACATTATGCCATTTTAAGAAAATAAAATGAGCATAATGAGTCCAAAGTTGGGGATAATCAAGCCCTAGATAGTTTCGGTTGCTTGCTTTTTGTTAGGGAATTTCAAGCCTTTGGACTGTAGAAACCAGACCTGTTCATTCTGCACTTGCATAGTTTTAGACATGGTGATACATGGTTATTCGATTTCTTATAGACTCTCTTCTACATGGATTTTATTTCTTCCACTGAAGTACACATTACCATCCTAGGTAGATGCTACCAAAGAATGTTTACAGGACATTTATTTTCATTGCGATGGCATATCTTCATCCATAGTTGTCAAGACAACAAGGCATTCAAAGGTTATTTTAGATCAGGTGATAAGGCAGCTGCATAGGGGTAGAATTGGATGTTAATGTGTACACACATGCATACATATAGTAGATTTAAAAGCTTTAGATGTGTGAATATGCACAACTATGTGTTCATCCGATTTTTCAGAGATCTCTCGGAATTTGGTTCTATTACTTCGATTACGAACATTCCCAGACTGTTTCTTGTCTCTTAGTCTCTAGTTTTTATTAGTTTGTTTATAGGCTATAACTGTTTGATTGTAGGCACTCAAATAATTTCTGGATATATAGATATCTATTAATAGAGACAGCTGAGGCAGCTGCCTAAGTGCTAAGTAAGGGTGTAGGTGGAATTCAATATTCGATTTGATTTCATAAGAATAATGGATTCAAAACTTAGTAATGTATTCTATGAGCTATCGAAAATGGAATTGGTTGTTAATATAAAGCTATAAATAAAGAAAAAGAAAATAAATAAATTAAAAAACATGGTATTTTAAGTGATAAAATGGTAAAAAAAAATTTAAAGAGATTATATTAAATTTTTAGTAATTATAAGTGTATTGTTTGCTTATTTTAAGTAAAGATTATTATATAGTATGTATTTTGGAAATTATCGAATTTGGTTCTCGTTTAGATAAAAAATCAGAATGAAATTGTAACGTAGTTATTTTGAAATAATCAGAATCGGATTCTGAACATCTTAACCCTTAGTGGAATCTGGATCATATACGTGTAATTCCAGTACTAGAAAGTCCCTGCGGAATCAACTGGACTGGTGGCTGAACCGCAGGTTGGCTGGACCGGCTGTAGCTTAACCCCCGAGGAGTTGAGGCTCCTCCTGATTGCAGTAGACGGGACCCATGGTTCCAGGTGGATCGAAGGCAAGGGCTGTCTCAAAGGTTTGGTTTGACTGCATGAGGCAGCAGATCCTGACAAAATACTTGGAGCAGCCTTTCCGCAGCATTCCTTTGTCTTCCTTGTTCGTCTGGATGGCAGGGAACATGGGAGAGCAGCGGGTGGTCAGGTGTGATGGTGGGCAGTTCTCGCACAGCTGGAAGCTAGTGGAGAAGGAGAGGAGGGTTTGAAGGAGCCAGGGGTGGAGAAAGATGGTCATGCAGAGGAGAGGGAGAGCCAGATGGTTGCATCATGCATGAAAGGTGGTGGGATCTGGCTACCCGGTGGATTTGGAAGGAGATGAGAAGTTGGATGCGTGCAGTGGAGGCGGCGCATGCAGGAGGTGAGGATGACGATGGTGGATCTCCGGCAGATCTGCAGGAGGATGGGATGCTGTGATTCCCAGAAGTGACTGGAGGGGAGGACGATGAAGCTGGGGAGACAGAGGCATAGTTGTCAAGGCAGCCAAGGCGATCAAGGCGACATAGTACTGCCTTGACACCTTGGCGATAAGGCGAGGCGTTAGGCGACACCTTGTTTTATATAGTAAAATAGATAAAATAGCAAAGATATATGTATAAAATGATGCAAAATAACTTTGACACCATGCAAATCAATTAAATATGTGGGAAGTGCATAGTTACATACACTAAATAACTTGACACATCAGTTAATTTTACTATTTAAATTATATCATCTACTAGTAAACACTTAAGAAATCATTTAAGCCTAACTATTATTTCATCAAAATATTAATTTATAGTCAAATTAACTATTAAAACTACTTGTTTTTACTCTAAAACAACTTAAGTATGTGATTTTGACACTTAATTAGTATTATTTATTATTAATATATATAAAATAGTTATTTAAGGCAATGGGCGCCTAGGCGCCCATCGCCTTGCCCCCTCTGGGGGCGCCTTGTCGCCTAGGTGATGCCTTGAAAACACTGGACAGAGGCGAAAGCCAAAGCAAGCAAGAACGAGAGGAAGGTGCAGGCGTCATGCGGGCTTGGGGGCCCTACAGAGCCAAGGTCACCTGGGTATCATCCGATGGTGCAGGAGGGGATGCCACAGATGACGGAAGGACATGCTGAGGCTGGAAGTGCTGCAGGCACTGTAGAACCGATCTCTAATACCAAATGAGCTCGAGAGGGGTCTGATGTGCAGGGGCCAGGCTGCCAGATGAGAGGAAGTGGAGAAGGCTACCCAGCTGAGATGAAGATATTGATGGCTTTCGGCCGAAAGGGGTGGGACATCTGGTCACTGCCGGTAGTGAGGAGAAGCCGGGATCTCCCGGCGGTGAAAGGGAAAGCCTCCCAGCGGAGGCGGGGTGGGGGGGGTGGGGAGGCTCTTCTCCAAAAATTCTTCACTCTTGATCCATTGATTCAACTGGAGTATGGGCTCTTATATAGAGTCATTTTTACAAAAAGAGACCGCCAAGAGAAGTATTTACATAATAGTCCTCTTAAGGACTGAAATGTAAAAAGAATAAAAACAAACTTAGTATTTACAAACAAGTACAAAAAGAAATAGAACCCAAAACCAACTAAACCGGATTCATTTTAATTCCAGTCTGTAAGGTCCACATTTCTTACTCCTAAATTGGCAGTGGAAAATTCTAAGGTGTTGCGCAAAGAAATATGATGACTTGAATGTGAAATAAAAACAGATGCTCTAAAAAATTTGGAGATACAATTAGGAGCTCACAATTAAATGATTGACCTCCATCAACAAACTTCCCAAATCACAATAAGAAAGTGGAATCAAAGCTGATAGGGGGAGAGGGAGGGAGGGGATTTATGATGCATCTTTCCTATTTATGCATTTGCCAGGCTTTTGAGAGACGTTCGGTGGCTCAAGCCTCGAACTTGGCACAGAAATTCTGACTGTCTCATAATAATTGTGAGAAGGGATATTCTCAGTCTGTCTGAACTCTTGTGCAAAATTCTCTAGAGTTTGGCCATGTTTTTAATTTTTAAACACGAAGAGAACCAAACCGGAAACATTCGCTGTTTTCATAGACGTGTATGTCTTTGTGAATTTCAATATTGGTGTTTGGAACGTGTCATAAGATGGGTATCTTTACAAAGTAGTGATGTCACATCGAATATTTTGGAGCATTACTCTCTAGAAATCATAGATTAAACACCATATCTCATCACTACATCACCGATCAGCCTGATTAAAAATTGCTAGTGCTGAAAAATGTGATCAAAATAAATAAGAAAAATTTTTGACAGAAGATTAAAAACTGGAAAAAGGAAACACATTGGTCTTGCCAATTTGAACTGCCAGGATTGCCAATTGGAGTCTGAAGAGACCTTGGAAAGCTTCTTTTAGTCTCCAGCGACTGGTATAACTGCTTAGGTGCTATCCTGTATGTGCAAGTGATAACAATAATTTGATGAATCGCCAAATATGTAGGAAAAATTGAGACAACAACAATATTGCTTAACAGGTTCATCTACTTGAAACAATAATGATAAGAAAAAAAAAGGAATGCTACATGCAAATGGACCTGAAGAGTGAAATATTTGGCAACAAATAGGTAATAAGCATTGCTTTTATATTATAAATATTCTGCTCGTGGGCTACTTATGGTGTTCTTTCAGTTCAAAAAGTAATTGACTACTTGGTTTAACTGATCTCATTTTGGTAAACATGTCCACTAAATCCGAAGTCACCGGTAAAGGTGAAATAAGTTCCTCCAAGTGAGATCAACCATGCCACATTTTATTCGTCTCCCTAAAAGGATGGATTCTTTTTTAAATATCTTTTTGAGGGTATCGACGGTATTCCATGGATGTTACAGGCTTACAGCTTTTCTTAGTTCAAGCAAACATGAAACTGCAGCCATCTAAATGAATGCTAGATCCAGATCAAGAAAATTGTCAACCAAAGCAGAACAGGATCAAAGGATGACACAAGATGATCTAAGGTGGAGTTTGATTCGACTTAATAGATGTCTAAAGTCTTAATTTCATCTCTAATTTCTCTTGTTGAACACAAAATCTTAATTATTCATCTCCAAAAAATAAAATTGTAATGAACCTCTTAAAATTAGTAATTTATGAAGAAATTATTATTTTAGATGTTTTGTCAAATTTCAGTGACTAATCTTTGACTGATTCAGAGATAATGGGGTGTTTGGTTGTATGATAATTTTTTGTACACTTTCATGATAAAAAATTGTGTTAAAATAAAAAGTGAACCAACTCATGACATAAAATTATCATGTTTGGAGGGATGTAATAACAAAATAGAGTAACTATCATACATGACCAAACAAAGTGGGGGCCACAAGAAAAAAGAACGAGGTGAAATCCTCTTTTTTTGTTTAAGAAGAAAATCACTTTCAAAACATAAAATTATCATGGTTGCCAAACATCTTTTTTAACAAATTTTCTTATAATTTTTAAAAATTAAAATAAAAATCTCCATTATCATGCAACCAAACACCCATGAGACACCAATCGAGCCAAAACAACCTGGACCAGTGTACTGTAGATCACCTATTCCTTTATGGAAATGGCCCTAATGGACCCAAGATATTTAGGTAGGTGTCCAAGATCTCAACTATCGAAGATTTGGATGGTAGAGATTCTTTGGAGATCATAGCGACAGCAAATGGGTAACGTTTGACGGGTGGCAGCAGTGGCTGGGGGAGGCGGTCAACTCACCATTTCACGTCCTGCACTGGGTAAAAGCAGCTGCACCAGGTAGGTAAAGCAGCTGGAAATGGCAGGGGCCGTGCATCACCGTTGACAGATATGGGGCATGCAGGTGTGGGGCCACAGAACAGTGCGAGCAACCTCTTTAAAGCCAACGCGTACGGTTCGTATTACGTCCGGTCAGTCGTAATCAAACGGGACACTAGTTTGATGATCGTGCTCCACCAGGGACTGTTGGTACCATCTTCGACCTTTTTGCTGATGGCTTAATTCAGCCGCCTTCTGGAATTTGGTCATTTATCACTTCTGTTTGATCCGTCATAACCAATTTCTGTCCCGAATCAACCGATTTTGTAGAGTTACGATCTCATATTGAATTTTCTTGTGGATGCTGACTTTGAATTTGAATTGTCATCCGTTACTTGTAGACAAGGAACGTGGGGTCGGGAGTCGGGACCGGGTCGGTTGGGGGCAAAATCGACCCGGGTCGGCCGGGGTCGCGACCCGGGTCGGGACGGGGTCGGCCCGGGTCACAAAAAATAATAATAAAAAAATCAAAATGGGGTCGGGGTCTTGGGGTCGCGACCGGGTCGGTCGGCCCCAAAACCGACCCGGTCGGGTCCGGGTCGCGACCCGGGTCGCTACCCGGCGAACCATGCTTGTAGACGTCGGATATGAGCCTTGATAGCTTAAGCTCGGGAACATACCATTTCGGTACAGGTGTCTGAACCATGTTGTTCTGTGTACAAATCTCTAAATTTTAGACCTCGGGCAATAATCATTTTGCTCGCATTTCTTGTTCCCCCATCTCCCCGGGGATTGAACTTGGAACGTTTTCATATTGAGTTTGGGTCTTTTTAGAAGCTCGGTGGAGAGAACATATTCCATTCTCTCGTAGCAAAAATGAGATTCAAATATTTAAATGATCATTTGATCCGTGAGATTCATAACCAATAATGTGGGTCTCTTTTTCTTTTCTTTTTTTTTGAAAGAGTGGAAGATACTCTTTCCACCACCAGACTGGTATTATCCTATCGCATCTATTCGATTTTTACTTGCAGGAGTTTCACGGCGGTTGCCAGTTGTTCAGAGGGCTACTAGAAAATTGCATCTACTTGTGGCTAATTGCATTCCATTCCAAGAAACTTACAACCTTCTGGTTCCTTTCAAGGCTGATCGATGCGCTGGAAATGATGAAACAAGGCGTAAGGTCCCTCCTCGTTCGGAGGAGCGTCACCTGGAAGGGAATGAGCAAGCGTTTCTCCGTCCTTTACAACGGCAAATGGCTGAAGAACCACGAAGCATTGGCCGCCGTGGCAGCCGACGGCACCGGCGGCCGTCCACCGCCGCCCTCCTTTCACGACGATGGCAACTTCTGCTGCCTCTCCCGGGAAGACGTCGTCCGGTTCCTCATAGGGCGCTTGGGCGCCCTCGCCCCTCTCCCCCTCTGCTCCATCGACAGCCTGGGCGCCTTCTCTCCCCACTACGCTCACGTCGACGCTTCTTCCCCCGCGCTGGATTGCGCCCAGAAGACGTCCCAGGACCCCTACCGCGTGGCCGCCGTGGTCGAGGTCAAGGCCGACGGCACGCGGCGGATAATCGGAGAAATTTCCGCCTACAAGCTCCAGCGATGTGACTATCTGGCGGCCGCCTGGGCGATCAGGAACTGCACGGCGGGCCAGTTCGTCCTGGGCTTCGAGGAGGGGGACGGGACGACCCCGGGATCGGTTCCCGACGCGGCCGCGCCCCTGCAGGAGGAGGGCGCCGGTCTCGCCTCCAGAGCGAGGAAGTTCAGCAGCAGGAGCATCGGCTTCGTCGGCGGGCGGGTGACTCCGCCGGCTGCCGGGGGGCTGAGGAGCGTCTACGGGGGGCGGAGCACTCCGCTGCTGTGCAAGCGAACCAGCTCGCTGGCTGCTGTCATGGCCCAGATGCTCTCCCACAGGGCCACCCATGTGTGGGTCGTGGACCCTGCTTCGGAGGATGCCCTGGTGGGCATAGCCGGCTACACGGACATCTTGAACGCGGTGACCACCAGAAACCCAACCCCTGCCACTTCCTCCTCCCCGCGGGAGCAACCCTAGCGACGTCGGTCGTCTTATTTGCGTCGCAGAGGTTCCTGGCGGGTGCTTGCATGCTTCTGCCGGTGAAGTGATATATATATATACATACACATATGGGTGTGTATTTATATTTAATTTTATGTGACTAGGTTCATGTTGCTTGGTTCAGAATTCTGTGTTTTCTTTTTCATTCTTCTGGTGGTCGTTCCTGTGGCAGACTGGAAACTGGTGAGTTTTTGAAAAGTTGTCATGTGTTTGGACTATGATTACGGTGAATATCGAATACACCGTTTTGATGGTTTATAAACAATACTATAGTAAAAAAAAACCATCGACACAAAATTAAGTACTTGGTATAGATGTGTGTCACTTCTTTTGTCTCATCTTTTGATACCTTATTTACGGATGCTATATACCATGTTATATTATCTTGTATATTCTCTATTAGTTCCTCCATAGTTAATGTAAAAAAAGATAATAATTTATTGCGTATCTATGATATAAGCCAATTGTAATAGATTTTTTTTATTTTTCTTGCAGTTGGTGTGTTATCGTATATATCTTTTATCACTTTTATCGATCTATGATCTTTTGCTTCAACACCATCATAAAACGTCTCTTAGAATTTTATCATAAATGTTTAGTCCATAAAGTTCATATGCAAATTTTTCTATTAAATTTTTAGTAAGAAAGATAACTATAATTGTTTAAATCTAAAATAGTTATCTGAAATATTCAAACTTAATCTCCATTCCATAACTTTTTCCTATAATTTTAAAATTATGACTCAAGAGTTTGATCTCTTCATAATTTGCACACAAAAAAAATTTAACCTAAACACAAATATTTGACTCACCAATAAGAGAAATTCATAATAATATAATTATTGTATGTGAACCTTGTCTTTAAGTTTAAGCTGAAGAGACATTTATTTAATAACGAGGCAATTATTTCTCTTTGTTGTGCCAACCACCCTTAGTTTTCAGAACGTAACTATGCAGAACTAATTTGTAACTTCTAAGGAGCTATATATAACCAAGATGTCCCATTTAATATATGCTTCTTAATATTTTGTAAGTCCTACACGACAGCTAATTTTCTCTGGTCCGAATGAAGCTTTTTATCTCCGCTTGCTCATGTTGTTCTTCGTGCAGGATCGTAAAAGTGCTTAATAAAGAGATTCTTTTGATACCTTTACGAAGGACCCATTTCAGCACATTTGGGTCAATTAAAGATAATAAGATGGTTGTTCTTTCTAAATAGTATACTGTAATATTGGCCATTAAATGATTAACTGCCATAGAAATCTAATCTCATCCCAAATAATTGCATTTTTTCATCGTTTATTAATCCTAATTGTTATGTTGTCAAATCCCGAAATTTTTCTTAGGCACATAATTGGTGACAAATACACAAAGACTGCAAAGAGAATATAACTGCCTTGGATGGAGCCGACCTTGGTTCCTTCAACACATTCGCCTAAATTGGGAAGAGGTTTTGTTTGGCTAAGGCTATACGAGAGTACATGAAACATTAATGGGGGACCCGCATCTTAATTATGTTTAAGCTTAAATTTTGAAATGTAGGATTAGAGAGAGAGAGAGAGAGATGAATTGAGTAATTAAATAATCATGATGAGATATTGTATTATATACTTTTAGACTTCATTGATATTCTCAAATGTTGACGTATTAATTTCTTATTTTCTGTTGCACAATCATTCTAAGAGCTTACTTTGAATAAGTACTTATATGCACATGAACATTTTTATGTGATTCAGAAAATTATAAAATATTTATATAAACTGTAATATGTACGTAGATCCTTCACAAAAATTTTGCTTTTAAACAGAAACCTATTGTCTTGAAAAATAAATATTTTATTGTAGGTATGTTTATGCAATGAAAAATATGCACTATATTCATAAAATTAAGAAAGTTATGCTAGACATATTCATACTTTTTTCGATTACGTTTAAAATTGTATTACTTTTGGATATCATTTAATACCTATCGACAGATTAAATATTTAATTATTAGAATTATTAAATCTGTTTAGAAAATTTTAAAAAATCGGTTAAGAATGCTTATGTTATATCTTTGCTAATATTTGATGCATATATAAGCATCTCATGACATTATAACGAATAAAAATAATTAGTTAGGTTATACCAAAAAATAAATTAAATACATTTCTAGAATGACACCATTTTAGGGACAATACAGAATGTATCCTTATAGCACATTTAAGGGAAAGGCTAAAGTTTTTTTATTCAAAGGTAACGGGCTCGTAGTTGTTATAGACCGACACTGTTAGCATAAAAGTCATAATGACCCAAAGCTTAGGTTTATTTAGGTGGCACATTCATCTTTGCTAATATTTGATGCATATTTAGGTGGACACTGCATCGCCCATGGGCTCATTGCCTTAAAAAGAAGAAATATCTAAAATTTTACTTTCATTTTTAATATTTCTTGTAAAACACATAGTTCAATACAAGAAAAATGATGTCACAAGGACAAAGACTGTTGCAAAAAGATTTTTGCGATGGCTCCAAAACTATTATCCAATCATCGCAAATAAATTCGTCACCAATGATATTAACGACGACGATACAAGAAGCCATTATCACTGAAGTCTCCAACTAATTTGGGGGTGACAACAAAGAAGTCTCCAACTAATTTTCCATGACGGCTAAAAAACTATCACAAACACACTTATATATAGTGACGGCTTCAGCCCATCACTTATAACTAATTAGTAAGGACTACTTAAATTGTTGCCAATAATTTATTTGTGTTTGAAACCTAGCTACCTGCTTTGAGGGCATTCCATACATCAATGGGTTTGTAGTAGTCTCCAATACATTTATTGACTATTGGTGATGACTTTTGGAGCCATCGCCGTAGGTATACAGAGAATACCCCCAAAACAGGTTTCGGATGGCATTTTGATCTGTATTTGTAACAGGCGAAGCTGCCGTCAATTGGTCATTAACAATAATTTAAGTCATTGGCAAAACTTCTTGATTCAAAAAATGCACATATTATCAAAAAGATAAAAATACATATTTATTATATGAATTATATAAAACTTGTACATTGATAATTTCCAACTATACGTTTGTAATCCATCTGTATATTCATTCAATAAATAAAATAAGAATCATACTCTTTCATCCACCTTTTATGCATAACCACAAATCACAAAATAAGAATCATACATAACCACAAATCACAAATTTTCATCAAACACTTCCATCCACACACTTTTATATACTTTCGTTTATTCAGTTGCATTAAATCACAAATTACATGCACGTATCTAGAAGAATCATGCAATGAAGAACTAGAACAAATTAAGTTCATACAAATTGTCAAGAATCCTTAAATATTTATGTGACACATCTTTAAATAAAGATAATAGAATGGTATGCTAATTTTTGTACATTTTCCTATAAGATTATTTATTGACTTTAGTTGAATCAAATTTAAAATAAACATTAGTTTAGACACATCTTTATAACTTTCGTATAAAAGTGTTTTCACATATTTTTATAATTTAAAATATTTTCGTGTTTCTATATTTAGTTTGTCCTCACTAGGTATAGTTATTTTACGATTATCTTGAAACATTTACCTCACTTCATCATGTACATTATCTTTATTAATTGTTTCATCATGTAGTTCAGTTAACTCTGAACATCATCTTCTTTAATTAGATTAAGTTTCGTTTCACCATGACATATCCACATTATATAACTTAATCATATGTTGTCACATATTAAATGCTATTTCACAGTATCTCTTTTAAAATAATTGTGTTGCAACAATTTTACAAGGGTATTTGATTAAATTATTATGTTGCTCATGTTTATAATGAGTCATATATTCATGAAAAACATAGTGTAAGAAATGTTCAATTCCATAAAGATAACTAAGATCAAATCTATTAGGAGTACCTATCTATGATTTGTTTAAAGTACTCATTTGGCCTAATAGAAAATAAAATGTAGACAGACTTTAGAAGTATATATGACTATCATGTATGCCAAATGCTAAATTAAGCTATATGATTACGTAAAGATGACATACTTAATGTGTAATAAAAGTAATATAATCTCCCACGGATGAAACAAGTATATAACAATGACGTAATCCAACATCTCTTTTGAAATTTTATGTAAAAACAATTAGTATCGACTAAGAGACAGCAAGAATATGTGACAATTATGACTAATAAAAATAAATATGAGAAAGGAAACAAGAAGTATAAAATATGAGGTTCAAGAAGATGTTAAGATCGTTCAATAACCCTTTCTTTTTTAAAATTCCTTCTATCTTTCAAATCAAACCAAGCTATCGGTTAGTTTAGTTAGAAAGGGCTTAAAAATCAAACAAAACAGGTGTATTTAGCTTACTAGTTTAATTTGGTTTGAAATGGCATATAAATTAAACCAAACTGATTTGTTTGGTTTACCAATTTGATTTAGTTTGAAAAGGCTTAAAAATCAAACCAAACCAGTTTATTTAGTTTACCGATTTAGTTTGATTTGAAATGACTTAGAAATCTAACCAAATCGATTTACTAGTGTATCGATTTTATTCCGTTTGAAAGGCCTTACAAATTAAACCAAACTAGTTTATTTGGTGAGAACTTTAGAAATCAAATAAAATCGATTTATTTAGTTTATGTGTTTGATTTGGTTTAAAAGACCTAAAAATTATCAGTTTGGTTTGAATAGAAAAGTCTAAAAAATCAAACAAAACTGTTTTACCAGTTAATTTGGTTTATCGATTTGGTTTGGTTTGAACGATCTTAGAAATTAAATCGAACCGGTTTATTCAGTTTATTGATCTAGTTTTGTTCGAAAGACCTTAGAAATTATAAATCAATCTTTAACTCTCTCCACTTTTAAAATTTTTATAGTATATACTAATTGATAGTTCCCAAAATTCATCCATGGACAGCTTTTGATAGTTAACTTAAAAGAAAAACGAAGATACCCAGAACTTAAGATCTTATTATTTTAAATTCTTAAATCACAACGTCCAAACTAAAAAACGCAAAGTCGTAAACTAAAAAATATATATTTTTAAGTTCAAACAAATCCAATGTACAATCAATAGGCACCAAACAAATTTATTTAAACAAAGTTAATCAACATTTAAACAAAATCTTAACAAACTAAACATGTGTAAAACAAGATTAACAAACATTCAAATGACATTCAAATTATATTCATACAAACCCTAACGCCCTGTTTGGTAACACTATTAGGTACCTCTATCACTATTAATTTTGAAATTGATATTGATAAGAATTATTAAGAGGTGTTTGGTTAATTGTATCGATTTTAAAATTTGTAGTGCAAACAAAGTATATTATGTAATACAAGTGTCAACTTGTATTACTTTTGATATTGATACTCCAACATTTGAAAATATTAATATCAATATTGATATAGTATTAAAAATAAAACTCTAACCAAACAGGGCATAAACCAACGAAATTATAAAATCACACTAAGAAAACCGTAAGCCAATACCAATTTGATTGCATGATGAATGAGTTTTTACCTTAAAAGTATACTTTCATAACCAAACTTGTATAACAAATATTTGACAAACAACAATGACCAAACACCTTAAATATTAAAACTAAACACCCAATAAATCATGCAGCAAACATACTAAATAATTCAAAACGAGTTGGAATTCATACATACCTAAAGAACGAGAGATTAGGTGATGATGGCACTGGAACTTATCAATCAAGTTAAAACAAAGGGATCATTGCCCAGGCAGGAGTGCGATACATATTTGATATACCTTCTATTGATGTTCTTATGTACCATGTCCCTTTTATCGCAATATAAATAATTTTAAAAAAATAAGTATGTTGTATGAAAAGAATAATGATTAAGGCCCACAAGAATTAGAATATGAAAATACGAGTATTTAAATGATTTTGATATGGTTGGATTTTTGTAAAAAGTATAATCAAGACAAAAAGGTTTTATGAAGTTATAATTTTATTTTTTCAATGAAATAAACAATATAATTTATTATTTGGTTATGTGTGATTTCTGTTCTTTGAAGCAGAAATTCTTTGATTACTTTCGGGTGTCCAAGCCGCAAAGAAATTGGCGGCCTGGTAAACCGAATCCAATATTTCGATTTTTCGTTACAATTTTGAATTTTGATAAAAAAATTTACAGAATATATTTTACATCCTAGATTCAGAATGGAAAGTAATTAATTACTTGTCTGCTTATCGTTAAGAATTTAATGCATAAATATAAAAACGAATGCTGCAGTAAACAAAAATATATAAATAAATCATCAAATGTATGATATTTAAATGTTAAAAAAGTAAAAACAAGATTTATAACATATCATGACAAAGAATTAACAGTAAAATGAGATTTATTCGCTGTTTTGTTAATGAAACATGAGAATTTTGAATTTTTTCTTACAAAAGAAAAAATGGGAATCATAAACTCGGAATGCTGCGCAGTTCCAATTTAATCTAGATCATTTATGCCCTGTTTGGTAACACTATTAGGTACTTATATCACTATCAATTTTGAAATTGATATTGATAAGAACTATTAAGATGTGTTTGGTTAATTGTATATATTTTAAAATTTGTAGTGCAAACAAAACATATTATGTAATACAAATGTGAACTTGTATTAATTTTGATATTGATACTCCTTGCAAATATTAATATCAATATTGATATAGTACCAAAAATAAAACGTTAACCAAACACGGCATTAACCAAGGGAAATACGGCTGCCAAAATCCGATCAGCCAGTTTACCCTACTATGGATGCCAAGATCATAAGATGTTCCAGAGTCGAGCGGAGAAAAGTTTCAAATTTTCCAATGGATCGATAACACTACGGCAAAGAGGCGGAGGAACTCGCCAAAGCCTCGCCTATTTTTACAAGCATCCAGACCAACCCTTTTATTCCGAAGTTTGAAGCTCGAGAGCTGTCTTATATACATATATATTCATGGTCCGCTAGATTGATCTTACCTGGGGCCGAGACCGCTCCACTCTTCCGCCGGCGGCTTCTATTCGCCTTCTCCGGCGCCGGGTATGCCGCAGAAGTCCGTCAGGATGGACGTCACGTCGCCGCCGCGCTCGAACACATTCCCTAGACCTTCGAAGAATTCCGAGTAATCCGAATAGCGGTAGGGCTTGAACCGCCGGGGGAACCCCTCACCGACTAGCTCCGCCGGCGCCTCGATCACCGTCTCGTCCCGGGGCACCGAGAACAGCATGACGGAGTGGCGGGTCGCGCCGGCGATCACCCTCACGCGGTGCGGCGCTGCGAACAGCCGGTCGTTGCTCCAGGCCTTGCTCGTCACGGAACCATTTAAGAAGGTGAGGCAACCTTAATTCGTACGAGATTGATCAGATCAAACTAATTCAGAGGAAGAAGCAGAAGAAGAAGCATTGATATATGATTAATCAACACGAGATCGATGTCAGCGGGACGGTCAGACTCGACACAGACCCTGAAGGCGTTGCCAATCATGAAGACGGCGGCGTTCGGAGAGGAGGGCGAAAAGGGGATCCAGTCGCCGCTCCTCGTCCGAACTTCCAGGCCGTCGATCTGGCCCTGAAAGACGATCGTAGTCATGTTGGGATCCACATGAGGGGGCAACGCGAGCTTCGACCCGCGATCTTCGCCGTCGGATCCGGCCGCGGGCGGCGCGTACTCGGAGAATCGCAGCACGTAATAGGTCGACCCGGCGTGTGAATCGTAGTGCTTGTCCACGCCCAGGCTCTCCAGCAGCATCCTCGTGACCAGCATCTCCAGCTCTGCCGCCTTCTTCGCGAAATCGGAGGCGGCGTCGCTACATAGCCAAAAAGAGGGCACAATCCATCCATAGGTTGGAGTACTGATCCTACACCGCCGGCGGCGGCCATTTAATTATATGCGGATGCAAACATTGCATATACGTACCAGAAGCTGCGATTCCCCTGCGGCCACATCAGGCTGGTGAAGCCGTCCGCCGCCGCCGGGTCCTGTACCCCCCTGATCGCCAAGCTCTCGTAGGGGAGGCCAGGGATTTGCCCGACGTATCCTCGGTAGGCTCCATCAGATACGTTCCGCAGCTTGGCCTCCAAGGGGAGGGCGAAGAGCTCCTCGGCGGCGCCGAAGACCGCGTCGCGTAGCTCCGATCCGATGCCGTCGTACACCACCTCGAAGCAGCCGGACCGCTCGAGGGCGGCGCGGATTTGCGCGCCGGCGGCGGACCGCGCACCGCTCCCGGGCATCAGGACCCCGCCGGTGAGGTGCACCACCGGCATGCGGAGAACGGCGTCGTCGGAGCCCATCGATCACGGCTGCTCGGGAAGCTCGCCCTCGCCGCTGGATTTGGGGGCGGACATGTGTATATATATATTGTCTGTGTAATGTAATGTAATGTAACGTTGTTTTACATATATTTTGCAACGTCGATCCAAACTCGGGAAAAGGTCTTAAACTCTATTGTTTATGCACAGCCACTTACGTGCATTAGACCCCCCAAACAAGCGAAGACCACCGGGATGGATGACATAAATTTTATTGACTCATTTCCTTGACTCGGAGCCTCAGATAATATACTATTTCAAAAAAAAAGATATAATATAATATATATTATTATTACTCACGTAGCGGTGCCGTGAAGATCCCACCGAGCCGGAAGTAATGGATAACCAAAAGTGGCATTCTGCGCGGGAAAATCACCCAGGACCACGCCGGGTTCGAATCCGGGATCAGACACCCGTCCCGGCACGAGACGGGGGACAGGTCAGCTATGTCGTCAGGTCAAGTTCGTTATAACAGTTTTTATTTTATAAAAATTTCAGAGAGTGTTCGGTTGCATGCACGTTTTCGTGATAAAAAATTATATTAAAAATAAAATATGAATTAAGTAACGATATAAAATTACGAATAATACGATAACAAAAAAAAAAGTAACTATCATATATCATGATCGAACAAAGTGAAAGATCACAAGATTAAAAAAATAAGTGTGTCTTTTTTTAATCTATGAAGTAAATCACTTTAAAAATATAAAACTGTCGTGGTTGACTGACATCTTTTTTAACAAGTTGTATTGTAAAAACATAAAATTATAACACGGACTCAATTTATGATGCAACTAAACACCCCCCCCCCCCGTGTGTCACGACCCGGATTTTAATATGCACAGCGGAAGATAATCCGGCGCCGTAACGAGAAAGGATATCGGTCTGGAACCAAATAATACCAAAATTCACAATCCAATTAAATAATTCCAAACTTTACAACGTATTAACACCACAAACAAACACCTATCTAAACAAATTAAATATCAACATTGAATGAGTACACCACTAGCTCCTCGAATTCCACAACACCACTACGCTTCTGCTGCGCTAAACCTGTAATCCTGAAAATATTAACAACTAAAGGGGTGAGTCACAACAGACCCAGTAGGACTTACACCCGAACTACCCCATTATAATAATGATTCTAGTGGTATACTATACATATTAAGCCTAAAAATCAGATTTAATATATAGGATTTAACTAATCATATATCTTTAATTAATTGATTACAAAGGTCATTCAACTACCCCAAATGATGACATGACTCCAAATGCATTAAAACCAACATACCCTACACATTAGACTACTCTAGGTATGCACATAATCTGACATAAAACCAAGAACACATCTATAACATACCATCTATGCCAATCTACACAACTAGACACCTGTCTGAGTAAATACTATGCTCCATCTGATAAATGCAGTCACATCACAAAACTAGCACCAGATTTACCATATAGTAGGAAGTAACATATAGTAACTAAATCCCATAGAACCTCAGGTGGGAGTACTTAGGGATAAACCGCGTATCTCGGGATCGAAGGATGCACCGCATTCAACTAACCTCCGCTGCCCACGGGACACTAACGTAGTCTGGTGAAGTACATTTCCATCACAATGCAGCTCACTGCACTAACCACATTCCACACCATGCAAGCATATAATTAACTCAGACAGTAAAACAGGAACATGAAATTGGCAATCAAACATAAAATACATAGATGAACACCCATGGTTCTATGCACCACATATTTGCATACCATACCACAATCTAACATGAACTAATGCATATACATGGGATCATGCAATTTACAACCTAAACATGACAATTACATGCTTAAACAGAACTATCTATGACATAAAAGAAAATAAACTAAACTCTACCAACATTATGCCTAAACCTTACATCGGCTTTTTATCAAATCGAGATATACATTAAAGATTATCGCGATGCAACCATGCTAGACTAACTAGGTTTAAACCTATCAGAATCTATCATGACAACTAATATACATGAACACTAAATTAATCTAAACATGCATGGTTTAACCAAATTAATCTAATTCTATCTAAGCATGCCAATAAATTAAAAACAGCCCATTATTTCTAGCCTATTAATCATGATGATCTAAGCATAATTTTTATGATTTAAATAAATATATAGAGTGCTAAGGATAGCCGAGACGCCTACCTTGATGGCAACGGCGAACGGCGCACGGAATTCCAACGGAGTCGATCCGGGTGAAGAATATACCGTCGTGGTCATGACGACGACGAAAAACCGAACCGAACGGTGTCTTGATAATATACTGAAAAAGAGACAATATAATAACATAGAAGGAATAGAGAAGAATATTGAATGAAATAATAGAGAGAATAGAAGAGAGAGAGAGAGAATGATAGGGGAGAGAGAGAACGATATGAGAGAGAGGGAGGGAGGGGAGCGATAGGAGAGAGGAGAGAGAGGGGCTTCACCGCGGGGGAGGGGGGGCGTTGGCGCACCGGGGGGCGCACGGGGCGCACGCGCGGACCACACGCGCGGAGGGGGGGGGTTGCGGCCGGGCGGGCGCCGGCGGGGCCGGCGTCGGCGGCGGCGCCGCGCGCGCGCGCGAGGAAGGCACCCCGGGGGGGGCTCAGCGATGGCGGCGGCGCCGGCGGTTGCCGCCCATGGCGGACGGCGACGGCGGAGAGCGAGCGGTGGGGGCCGGCGGCGGAGAGAGCGCGCGCGCGCGCGGCGGGGGCCGGGGTGTGGCCGGCGACGGCGGGAGGTGGCCGGGCGCCGTGTGGTTCGCGCGCCCAAGTGGCGGGCCGGGCGCGCGCGGGGGCGGCGCGGCCGGTTGGTGCAGGGACGGCCGGGGGGGGCCGGGGGTCAAGGCGGCGGCGTAGGCGGCGGCGGGCGACGCCAGACAGCGCGCGTGGGAAGACGCGCGGGCCGGGTGAGGTGGTTGGCGGCGAGCTTGGCGCCGGGCGGCAACCGCGGCGGCGGACGGCCGGCGTCGTCGCGGGCGGAGATGGCCGCCGCAGAGGGCGGCCGAGGAGGAAGGTGCGCGCGGGGAGGCCGTGGCCGGCGGCGGCGACACCGGCCGGTGGTAGAGCGGCCGCGCCGAGGAAGATGGCGCGTCGCGCGGCCAGCGAGTCGCCGGCCGGCCGGTGCGGGTGCCGCACGCGGCGCAAGCGCGTGGTGCTTGGCGCCGGGCGGCAACCGCGGCGGCGACGCGCGGTGGCAGGTGCCGGCGCCGGCAGGTGGCCGGGCGGGCGCGCCGGGCGGCGGTGGAGGGAGACGCAGGGCGGCGCGGGCGGCGGCGGGGCTGGGTGGCCGGCGGAGGGAGGGCCGGCGGCGGCGCAAGTGAGGTAGCGCCGGCGTCTCATCCGGGTGCGCTCGCGGAAGAGGAGAAGAGGGAGACGTGGAAGGTGGGGGTGCTGCGCGGGGAATAAAAATAGGAGAGCGGATCACCTCAGTTCCCCGGTGGAGGGAGAAGCCTCAGTCCCCAATCAGAGGCGGACACATACCCCCGTCACTTAAGTGAACCGGTTTGGTGAACCGGACCGAACCGGGGGTCTGAAACTGAACCGGTTCGGTTCACTTAAGTGACGGGGTATGTGTCCGCCTCTGATTGGGGACTGAGGCTTCTCCCTCCACCGGGGGACTGAGGTGATCCGCTCTCTAAAAATAGAGGGGGGGGGGAGTCCGATCGGGACTGGGAGGAGAAAAATAGAGTTCGATTAGGAGAGGGTTTCTAATAGAGGTAGAATTCGACCGGGAGAGGAGAAAAATTTGGAAAGAAATAAAGGAGGAAAGTAGAATATAAATAAAACTCATAATAATTATAATAACTATATTTTTATTTTTTTATTTTTTTTAAATAGCCGGGGTATTACACCGTGAGTGAGAATTCTTTTTCTGATACAAGTGGATTTCTCTGTATAGAAGCGGTCACAGTAAGAGTTATAGTCGGTGACCGAAAGATTGTTACTTATAGTCGACGATTGAAAGATTGTTGTTGTTAGTGACGAAGATTTATAAGATTTTTGGTTGCACGATAAATTTTATACATTTTCAGGATAAAAAAGCATTTTAAAATAAAATGTGAGTTAAGTAATGATATAAAATTATCTTCTATTGAAAGATTCGATAACAAAAAAGAGTGGATGCCATATATGACTAAACAAGCTAATAGCTCACAAGGTAAAATAAAGAGATGACATCCTCTCTTTTTTGTTCAAGAAGTTTTTTTAAAAAATATAAAATTATAATGATTATCAAATTTTTTAGGGGCGGTCTCGGCGGAAGCATCTCGGCGTCCTCGCCGGAACGCTCGCCCCCGTTGGCCTGTCGGCGTCCTCGCTGGAACTCTCGTCCCCATCGACCCGTCAGCATTCTCGACGTATCGCCCTTGTCGGCATTCTCGGCCCCATCGGCGGCCCCCTTCCCTCCATTGGTGGACGCCTCGCAGAGCTTCGCAGCTTCCTCGGCCCCTTAGGCGGCTCTCTCGTTTCTCCTTCGTTGATACCCTAGCCTATCCGCGGCTTTCTCGCCCTAGCACTTCCTCCACTGCCCATTAAACACCTCCCTTACTACCGGCTTTATCCCCTTTCTCCATAGTCTCCCCCTGCCAACCCGTTTGCCTCTTGCTCCACCGCCTCTTCATCTCTCCCTTTGCCCAGCAGTAAACCCCTTCCCTCCCTCTCGCCCTCACCATCTCAACCGATCCCACAACCCCTTAATTGAAACCATCGTCTCTCCAGCTCTCTTCTATCATTGTCCCGTTCGTCTTCGTGTGCATCTCCGGCTGGGAGGAATCTAGCTAAACAGGGTTCTTTTTTGTGCCATTTTGTTGTAGTTGTGGCAGGGAGGGAGGGACCCTCCCATAAATGTTTAGGTCGTATGGTGTCTCTCATGTTGCAGTGTTCTACCTAAATTTGTATTTAGGTATTTTGGTTCTTTGTTGTGCACTGCAATCATGGAGTTCGGTTTATCTACGTCCTTCTTTCTTTCGGTGTCGGCTGTTTCTAGTTATGGTCGTGTGGTTGGATTTTGGTTCAATGTCCTCCTCTGTTTGGTATTTAGCCACGATCTCTTCTTCGAGACTATTAGTCTGGGCAACATCCACATCTCTTTGGTGTGATTATCCAGTCTCGAGACAAATGTTTAACTCCTTGAGAAGAGCTTTATTCATACTGTTCAATCTTTCATCAAGATCGATTTATGGCTTTGCCTTACTTTGTGGGACAACTTGGTATCGGCCCGAATGTTATCTGTCTTCATCCTCTTAGTTTGTCTTTCTATTTACATGTGTCCTTATAAACTTGTCGTACTGTTTTAGTTTGTTATGAATATATAGTAGTGTTGCTGTTATTAAAAAAAATCAAATATCTCTTTTAATAAATTTTATTACAAAAAACATAATTCATCATGCAACGAACCAACTCGGGTATAGTCGTTCCTTCCTTTCCTTTGTATATGAGAACGTGGTAAGACATCAAAAATATATAATATATATTTAATTAAGTAATTGATTAAACAGTTCATTAAATATTTATGAGTACTTAAACATACTTTAAAAATATGTATTTTAACTTAAGCACATGAACGATAGTCTTAGACATTATGTGTAATTATGCCAAGATCTATATATTAGAATTATATTAGAAATATTAAAGTTCAAGTTTTTTAATTTTATATCCTTAAATCCGAAACTAAGAAACACAAGGTCCTAAACTAAAAACAATCAATTTCTTAAAATTCGAAAAATTCCAATATACAATCAATAAACGTCAAATATATGTACCCAAACAGAGTTAATTAATATTTAAACAAATTTTAACAAACTGAATTCGTGTAAAACAAGGTTAACAAATATTAAATGACATTACAATTAGATTTGAATAAATTTTAAATTTTACCATCAAACACCCAATATATCATGTAATAAACATATTTAAACAATTAATTTATCACGCATTCCCGACGGCTCTGCACCCATCCCCTGATAGGTTCTTCCTACCGATCTTCTGTGTCGGACTTTAAATATAATCTTGTTTAAACCAACGAAGGAAAACTCGGGGTCGGTCTCGGGTCGGTTGGCCCCAAAATTGACCCGAGTCAATTGGGGTCGTGACCCGGGTCGGGTCGGAGTCGGAAAAAAAAATTTAATATGTTAGAATCCCAAAAAATGACCGAGTTGTCGACCCGATATTCCATGGTTTAAACGTTCAACGCAGAAATAAAGCCGGGTGCATTTTAATATAGAAAACGTATTTCATATGTTAGAATTATGTACACATTTCTTCCTCGGTTCTATTTTTTTTCCACATTTAATTTATACCCTTGCAGGTACGTGGGACGTAGTGCGTGCATGCATGATGCTACGGCGATAGAGAAAGAGAGAGAGAAAATAAAAAATGTGAGAAATTAATTAATCCGAAGTTGATGCTTTAACACGGTAGTATACAATTTTTTTCTTTCAAAAAGAAGATATGGCAAGATGAGATTGAGCGGTGGTTTTAAAATATTAAATTTAATATAATCCCAAAATATTTGCAGGAATGGTTCTCTATTGAATCTTATTAAAAATTAAACATCACGTAAAAAAGGTAATTTTTTTTGTTAATCTAACAATATTGAGAAGGGCAATTTTGACAGTAGAGAAAATGAAAACAGAGAGCATAGCCAAACAGATCTTAGAACGAGAGTACTTTCTTATCCTAGATCTAGAATCAATCTTCTCCAACAAAAAAGAAAGAAAGAAAGAGGATGGTGTAGCCTCTTTACTAACCAAGGTTAACAAGCTACATATAGGAAGTTACGTACCCATTTAACATTGCTTGGTGGCAAGTTTGGTTAGAACATCGAAATCGATAATTTGATCTTGATATTTCGATATTGAAACTGATATAAGTCGACACTTATGGGGTGTTGGGTTACATGTTAATGAAAATTTTTATTTTTATTTTTAAAAATTGTAAGAAAACTCGTTAAAAGAGGTGTTTGGCAACCTTGACAATTTTATGTTTTAAAAGTGATTTTCTTCCTAAACAAAAAAAGAGAGTTTCACCTCTTTCTTTTTTATTGTGGTCTCCCACTTTGTTTGGTCATGAACAATAGTAACTCTTTTTTGTTATCACATCACTCCAAACATGATAATTTTATGTCTTGAGTTGGTTCACTTTTTATTTTAATATATTTTTTTATCATAAAAGTGTACAAAAAATTATCATGCAACCAAACACCCTATTACACTACGAAGGTTAATTATTTTTTATTTGTATCACAAGTTTCAAAATCGACAATATCAACCAAATATTATTTATCGATTATTATTAATATGTATCAATTTCAAAGTTGACATCGACGGAAGTGTCTAATAAGCCAACACTACTCAATGATTGCTATCGATGTATATATATTGATTTTAAAATTGACATTGATAGAAATGTCTAGATGTATTGTTATCAAACCCAAGGCTACAAATGCAATGAACCTTACACCCTGTTTGATAACACTATTAAGTATCTCTATCACTATCAATTTTGAAATTGATATTGATAGGAACCATTAAGAGATGTTTGGTTAGTTGTATCAATTTTAAAATTTGTAGTGCAAACAAGGCATATTATGTAATACAAGTGTCAACTTGTATTACTTTTGATATTGATATTTCAACATTTGAAAATATTAATATCAATATTGATATAGTATCAAAAACGAAACTCTAACCAAACAGGGCATTAAAAACGTACATGCCACGTCAAACAAACATTATTTAGATGAGTTTTCTTTTAGTACATTGATATAAATAAATAATTCTGATTGTAATATATTTTTTATATGTATTTCTATCAGTAAAATTATTTTTATTTTTTTACTAAGTTGAATTATATATATATTATTTCTTTATATATCCGTTAACCGTCTATTATCCGATTGCAAATTATTTTCAAGTGGATAGAACAATACGATTGACGAATAAGCTCGATACTGATAGTTAATCAATAATAAGTAGATAAAATTTTCTTATAGAACATGAATACAAATAATAATACCATTCGACAAATATGTATCTTAACTTCAGCACGTGACCGACTGTCTTTGAGATTACGTGTAATTATGTCAAAATCTAGTATTAGATAAGGTTAATACGTCGAAGTATGTTAGAAATATCAAAGTTTAAAATCCTTAATTTTACATTCTTGAATCCGAAACTAAAAAAACGCAAAGTCCTAAACTAAAAACAATCAAATTCTTAAAATTCAAACAAATCCAATATGCAGTCAACAGAGGTCGTCAAACAAATGTTTCTGAACAGTGTTAATTAATATTTAAATAGAATTAAACAAATTAAACACGTGTAAAACAAGAGTAACAAATATTAAAATGACATTAAAATTATATTTAAATAAATTCTGAATCTCACAGTCAGTCACCTGGTATATCACGGAACAAATATATTTAAGTAATTCTAAAATAAACTAGAGCCTATACATACCTAGAGAAGGAAATCTAATTTTGCAAAAAAATAAAAATGTTAAAAAAGTATTCGGCAACTCGATACATTAATGAGGTGTTTGGTTGCATGATAATTTTTTGTACATTTTCATGATAAAAATTTATATTAAAATAAAAAGTGAACCAACTCATGACATAAAATTATCATGTTTGGAGGGATGTGATAACAAAAAAAAAGTAACTACCATACATGACCAAACAAAGTGGGAGACCACAAGAAAAAAGAAAGAGGTAAGACCCTCTTTTTTGTTTAAGAAGGAAATCATTTTCAAAACATAAAATTGTCATGGTTGTCAAACACCTCTTTTAACAAGTTTTCTTACAATTTTTAAAAATTAAAATAAAAATCTCTATTATCATGCAACCAAACACCCCATAAGTTTTTATTACAATTTTATTTTGTAACAAAGCTCGTGAAAGGTTAAGTTGATCAGCCACCATTACAAATTTATGTTCTAAAAGCGATACCTTTTTCCGGACAAAAATAATGTGAGTTCCTCTTTCTTTTTTGGTAATACATAGTTATCACTCTCTTTTTTTTATTATTCCATCTCCCCAAACATGACAATAATTTTACGTCATCGGACTGCTTATGTTTTATTTGAAAATAAATTTTATTGAAAAGCCATATAATATCAGCATATAATAATTATTTCAGATGAAACACCATATTGATTAGTGCGTGCGGAGAAATAAAATTTTAAAATGCGTTAAAAACCCTAGAAATTAGGCCGATACGCACCCAAGGAACGCCCGCAGGGCAACAGGTCGGCATAAAACTTTTAGACATAAATAATAGGTTAACATCTATGTCATCGTAAAAGACTATGTGCATATTATTCTTGTCCACTGTATAACGATGGTGTTCGCGTATTTTAATTTATTCATTTTAATTTGACTTGATAGGTAGGCCTCTAAATTAATTAACTTGGTTGGTTCGGTTCGGCGCGAGAGCTGGAAGATGATTCTATTCTTTTTAACATCTTATATATTTTAGTAAAAATATTTTATTCGGACAGATTTTTTTATAAGATGATGGCGTACAAAATGAATTGCCAGGCCCAAAAGGGTGCCCGGACGGGAAGGCAGCCGGCCCCTTCGGTTTGGGCCCGCTCCACAGCCGATCGCTGCCGGTTACGGTCGTCGGATCCCCGTGTAGGATCGTTCGACCCGAGATCGGATCCGGACCCGTTTCCGTGGTTGGTCCCGATGCACGAAAGAACCCATGTCCCTTCGGACAAGAGACTCGATCCCCTTCGAGCGGGATTCGGTCTCCCTCACATAAATGAGAGGACAAAGGCGTTAAATATCTTTATATTCTCATTTTTATCTCAATATTCATGTGAGAGAACTGATCGGATCTCCTCCGAAGACTAGAAGACTTTGAGAAATCGGATCCTTTCAAGAGATGAGAAAATTTGATCAGTCATCCTCACATAAATAGAGAGACAAAGATATTAAATACCTTCACATGTATACATTAAATTATCCTTGTCCTCCGGTCAGTTCTCCTCACATAAATAGAGAGATAAATATATTAAATGTTCTCGTATACATGTATTAAATCATCTTTGTCACTCTATTCATGTGAGAGGATCCGGTCATTCCCTCTCATATAAATAGGAAGAAAAGATATTAAATACCTTCACATGTATGTGTTAAATCATCCTTGTCCCTCGTTTATAGCTAAAAACTCTTGTAGTGTCAAGCGGTTGACCAAGATCTCCTGAAGTTGTGATGTTGATACAAGTATGGGGGTGCAAATGAACTAAGATACTGATAAGTAGTTCAAAGTTAGGTTTGACAAAAATTTGTTTGACATGTTTATTATGTTAAATAAATAAATTTAAATAAAAATAAAATTTAATTTATTAAATGAGTCGAACTTGAATAGACTTCTACTTGACTCGATAAAGTCATGAATAACTTGATTAAATATTTATTAAACATTTATTTTTATAAATTAAATTATAAATATTAATAGTTATATATTATCACTTAAATATAGTAAATAATTTAAAATTTGAATTTAAATTTAGATCAAGTTTCATAAATAACTAAAATCTAAAATTTTGTAAATGACTTTTCATTGATTTTTGATTTTATAAACGAATTTGTATATAACTTAAGTTTGAATATAAATTAAACTTTAATCTAACTATTACTTGAGTTCGAGTTCTACTCAACTCAATTAATAAATGAA
This sequence comes from Cryptocoryne crispatula var. balansae, assembly GCA_036172225.1. Classification (NCBI taxonomy): domain Eukaryota; kingdom Viridiplantae; phylum Streptophyta; class Magnoliopsida; order Alismatales; family Araceae; genus Cryptocoryne; species Cryptocoryne crispatula. Next base: position 6,603,845 of record CM069929.1, on the reverse strand, counting down.
TCAAACTTGAACAAAACTTGAACATACTTGTTAAAACTCGAGTTTGAACTCAAACTAGTATAAAGTAAATGAGTCAAATTTGAACATCATAAACTTGGATGGACTCCTTTGCACTCCTAGACACGTGACTTTCAAAAATTAGCTTAGGTGGTCATTTGACTTGTGTAGTTGTGTTAATATGTTTAAGATTTTAATTTTAACTTTAATCTCGTAAAAGTTTAGTTCTTTTCTAAAAATAAAAATTATAATTAATCACCAAAATTTAAGAATTTTTCAGATATTTTATCAAAAAGGTGGAAATCATTTAATTTCTGATCAAATTAGAAGGTAATTTTTTTAAAAAAACGGTCTGGGACTCCTGATATTTAATATCGATTAAACTTTGACGCCAGGTAAAACCATAGTCAACGTGCGGTTGAAATTATCACAGCTCTAGAAAGGACAAGGAACAAAGAACAGAAGCAGCTAGCTGCCCCGATCCCGCCGATGTCTGTCTATCTGATCATGAAGGCTCTGATACGAGCCACCATGTCCTGCGTTCGCTCCTGCGCGGCGGCGCCGCCGCCCAGCACCTGGAAGGCGTGCCCCACTCCGCCCTGCACGGCGCACTCCGCCCGCCTCCCGGCCCGCCGCATCGCCCTGCACACCTCCAGGTCCCGGTCCCTCAGGATGTCCGCCTCCGCCACGAACATCAGCACCGGCGGCAGCCGCGCCTCGTCCGCCCCCGCGCCCCGCAGCGGGTTGCACCAGGGATGGTCCCGCCTCGCGCCCGCCGGCAGCGCCAGGCGCCAGTAGGCGTCCGACGCCGCCAAGCTCAGGATGGACCCCGGCGACTGCGCCAGGGCCCTCTCCGACGCCGTCCTCTCCTCCCCGCCGAAGAAGGGCTGTATCAAGACGACGCCCCGCAGGCCGTGCCCTCCCAGCCGCGCCGCCGCGTGGTGGGCGACGGTCGCGCCGGCGCTGTCCCCGCCCAGGAACACCCGGGAGAGGTCGCAGCGGCCGCGCCACCAGTCGGACTCGCCCGCCGACCCGGCGGCGCTCCCCTGCTGCGTCGCCCACTTCACGGCCGCGACGCCGTCGTCGTAGGCGGCGGGGAGGCGGTGCTCGGGCGCCAGCCGATAGTTCACCGACATGACGACGCAGCCGGCCTGGGACGCCAGCCGGGACAGGAACCCGTGGTAGCACGCCCACGACGCCGAACCCACGCAGAACCCCCCGCCGTGGAAGTAGACGAGCAGGGGCAGCCTCCCGGCCGGCCGCCGCCTCGGCACGTAGAACCGCGCCCAGACGGCCGTGGACCGGTCCAGCACGACGTCGCCGCACGCCACGTCGGGCACCAGCGCCCACGTGCATGGGACGTCCGGCACGACCTGCGCCCTGTCGACCCGCCCGTCCTTGTGCACCCGGATGACCCCCGGGATCTCCTCGACCACCCGGCCGCCGCCGCCGCCGCCGTCCGGGAGGCTCTGCTGCGCGTCGAAGAAAGTGATGGCGCCCATCTCGGGTTTTTTTTTTAACTAACACACTTTGTTTTTTTATTTTTAAATCTAACACGGTAAAACTTTATATTGCAAATCTAACACACTTTGGTCAAAGTCGAGTTTTGAAAACTCGACTTTGACCGTAAACGGAAAACCGTCCCGACTAATGACGGCGAAAGGCGATTAGTTTAAAGTCGAGTTTTTACAACTCGACTTTAAACAACGTTTTGTTTAAAGTCGAGTTCTTAGAATTCGACTTGAAAGTCGAGTTCTAAGAACTCGACTTTAGCTAGTTTTACCCCCTCTTTCACCCCCCCGATTCTACCCTACGCGTTCTCACCGCGGCGCTCACCTTCACCCGGCTCTCCTTGGCGGCGGCTCCTTGGCGGCGGCGGGCGGCTCTCCTCGGCGGCGGCGGCCGGCGGCGGATCTCCGTGGCAGCCGCGGCGGCGGATATCGTGGGTGGATCTCGTGGGCGGCGGCGGCGGAGGAGCCCCGGCGGCGGCATCTTCCCCGGGGCGGCGGAGGAGCTCCCGGGCGGCGGCGGCGGCGGCGTCGCGCGGCGGCGGCGGCGGCGGATCTTCATAGATTGAGGTACTATCTCAAACTAGATTTAGGTACATCTCAAACCAAATTGTATATAGTTTGATCGAGGCCCAAAATTCACCGAGGCATATATGTGTGCATATAATATATGATATCGCCGATTTTAATCTTGATCATTTCATCATTGATAAAATTAGCCAATTTGAATTCTTAATACCTATGTTTGGTGTCAAAGTATGTACAATTGGCCGATCTTAATTCTAATCGGTTCATTCATAAATTAGAATGTAAGCCACTAATTGAGTTAAATTATGTTAGAGGATTACTTTTTCCATATAATAATTCATTATATACATACAAACGTAATTACAATTTAGAGTTCATTTGGGATGGGGAGGGTTGAATTGGTTCGTAAACGGACTTGATTCATATTTGTGGGATCGATAGCAATTATGGGATGGGGAGGGGTGAAGAATTAAGGGTATAAATTCGATTAAGGGCAACAATCGTTTGCATTCGAGTTAGGGGTATAAATTCTAATACTTACATTATTTTCAGGTTAGTGTGAAATAATTAAAAATATGGCATCGAGGGTTGTCAACGTCCGTATCATGTTTGATGGAATGATTTCCATGAGTAATGAGTACATCTCTTACTATGGTGGATACGAACGGAATATGAAGTTATTGCAAGGATGTAATCACGAAGACTTGATGACCTTTATATTTGATGCAATTGGTTGTAACCCGGATACAGTGAATCTAAGATTAGTTTATAATTATTTTGATGGTGTGAACGAGGTTCTTGATGACAAGTATCTCAAACACCGTTGACGAGATGCCTTGAAGTTCACGATATTATAATCGTACATCGTAAAAGATGGTCAAGAAACCTCCAATCAGCCGGATGTAGTACTTGGAATCAGAGACATATAATCAACCATCAATGGGTCAATTGTTGTCTCAAGTGGAAAGCAATGTTAATCCATGGAATGTGGTAGGTCCACGAGTAGTGAAAGTACTTTGAATGAGCAAGACGATGTAGAAGATGAGCAAGATGAACAAAGGTGTGATAGTGATGAGTCGAAAGTGACAACGAACAACTACCAAACGAGAGATGGTGAATAGTATTATGGCAATGATGCTTATCATGGCGGCGAAGATATGACCTGGATCAATAATGTCGTCGCAAGCAACGTTTTCATAGAGAGTGATGACGAGGATGCCGGAGGAGAAGAAGCAATTGTACCAAGAGGAGAAGGAGATAATGTCGATGACCTTTCGGGGAGACGTCTTTAGATGTAAGGAAGATGTCGTACAAGAATAGCTGCTGGGCATTGAAGCCCAACCTCCAACACCGAACAGATACATCAACAAAATCCAAACTCACTTTAATTTGTCCCTCAAGAGCAGAGGGGTGTAAGTGGAGGTCGCATGCATCCGTCGCACTGGTCTGCGGTTATGGAAAATTACGAGTTTAGAAAATAATCATACATGTTCCACTCCTATTTGCAACATGGCTCATAGGCAATTGACATGTCTCGCAATATGTCATTTAATTATGCCTATTGTTCGATCTCGCTTAGATATCCGACCAAGGGACATCATGGATATGGTTCAAGTCAAGTATTCCATAAGACCTTCTTATCACAAGGCTTGGAATGCGAGAAGAAAAGCCTTCAAGAAGTTGTTTGGGGATTGGGAGACTTCTTACACACACTTGCTAAGATACATGGAAGCGGTTAAGTTGGATATGGCCGGCCCATCTTCGTATGGAGCCGGACCATCTACGTATGAAGCCGGTCCTTCTTCTCATGCAGCGGGCCATTCGGGTGCGGGACCATCGACATATAGGCGGAGGCGACCACGTGAACCCTCGATGAGGACTCCGATGGAAGTACAAGGATCTCAACAATCCATTGCTATCACCCCGTCGGCACCGGTTCGCCCGAGTCGACATGGCGAAAATATAGCGGCCCATGTTGAACCACAGAGATTGGACCCACCATTTTTTGAGGAGGCGGAGGAGGAGGAGGAACAAGAGACTCGTTAGAGAAAGCCTCGTCCAAGGAGAGGAAGGAGAGGGATAGGATATGTATTTTTCTTTTAGTCTCATTTGGGCAACACAACTTTTAAACATGTGTTTTCTTATGTTTTTAGCATATATGGAATGTGTTCTAGCCCTTTTATTAATGTCTTCTTTCTAGTCAAACTTGCCTCCATAGCTTTGTATATGGTTTGTGTTGTATGGAATGGAATGGCTTGATAGCTTTGTGTTGAATCAATATGTGCATGTGTATGGTTCCATATGTATTATGTGTTGTATGGAATGGAATGGCTCCATATGTATGGCTCCATAGTTTTGTACATGGTATGTGTTGTATGGAATGGAATGGAATGGAATGAGTATGTGTATGGCTCCTTATTGTATGGAATGGAATGAGTGGTATGAAATTGAATGAGTTGTGTGGATTTTAGCATATTCAATCCATAGCTTTATATATGGTTTGTTGGATTCATACACATGATATTTGTAAGTTTGATGTATATGAAACGGGGTTTTGAAACCCACTTTGTAGGTTGAATTTCATTTTACAAAGAACGGTTACGCAAGATCGCTTTTTTTTTTGATTTCTGAATCAAAGTCGAGTTTTTAAAACTCGACTTTGATTCAGAATTTGTTCACAAGTCGAGTTCCTAGAACTCGACTTGTGAACAAAATTTCTCTCGGGCAAAGTCGAGTTTTAGAAACTCGACTTTGCCACAGAACATTCACCGGGCAAAGTCGAGTTTCTCAGGCGGGTCTGGGCAAAGTCGAGTTTCTAAAACTCGACTTTGCCACAGAACATTCACTTGGCGAAGTCGAGTTTCTCAGGCGGGTCTGGGCAAAGTCGAGTTTCTAAAACTCGACTTTGCCACAGAACATTCACCTGCGCGCGGGGACAAGTCGAGTTTTTAGAAACTCGACTTTCCCACGTAACATACTGACCTGCGCGCGTTGATTCCATCTCGCAGGCGGGTATGCCTTAAAGTCGAGTTTACAAAACTCGACTTTTACAAGTCGAGTTTTAATAACTCGACTTTTATTAACTTAATCCGTCATTAGTCGGGACGGTTTTCCGTTTAGGGTCAAAGTCGAGTTTTGAAAACTCGACTTTGACCAAAGTGTGTTAGATTTACAATATAATGTTTTACCGTGTTAGATTTAAAAATATAAAAACAAAGTGTGTTAGTTAAAAAAAAAACCCCGCCCATCTCTCCTGAGACCTAACTAGATAAAACGAGAAATATATACTGCAAGCTTGCGGGTCGCAGCTGCAGGCGTCGCAAGACGTGTATATATAGCAGAGCTGGTCGGAGATCGAGGTGGACGACGGCGGAGGAGGGGGAGACGAGCGGCGTGGCTCCCCTCCGAATTCGCGCCGCCCCCCTTGGCGATTCTCCGCCCTCACGTCTCGGCGGGGACGACCGGACCGGAGGGAGACGAAACCACATGGGACGGCGGCGACCGGATGAGATGGCGACTGGTTTGTCGGTCGTGCGGCGGCCCCGGAAAACCTAACGGGCGTTGAAACGCCGGGCAGCTGGTGATGCCGACCAAAGCGAAAAGCGATCACCGCCGGCCATGGGCAGATCCTCCCTGTCAGGAGAAGTTTCCAAGGGATTGCCATGACCAGTAGAGGGTGTGGGTGGGCGGCCGTCAAGGAGCACTTATGAACTGCATTCGGTAAGAACATTTTGGAGTTTTCCTAATGCGTACAGGCTAAATTTACATGCCAGCTGATATAAGAATTAATATCATATATTTTGGGAAAAAAAATCTAATGTCCTGTTTGGTTAGAGTTTTATTTTTGGTACTATATCAAAATTGATATTAATATTTTCAAATGTTGGAGTATCAATATCAAAAGTAATACAAGTTGACACTTGTATTACATAATATGCTTTGTCTGTACTACAAATTTTAAAATTGATACAATTAACCAAACACCTTTTAATGGTTCTTATCAATATCAATTTTAAAATTGATAATGAAAGAGGTACCTAATAGTGTTACCAAACAGGGTGTAAAATAGGGTTTTCTTCTTCTTCTTCTTCTTCTTCTTCTTCTTCTTCTTCTTCTTCTTCTTCTTCTTCTTCTTCTTCTAATAAAGTTGGGTATGCTGGTGAATAATTCAGATGACTGACACAGAGAGAGGCTGTGTGTTATGTTGCGAATACATGTTAATTAGCATGAGGTTTTTAACTTGGGAGTGTATATACTCCATGTGGTAGGAAGGTAAAGTTAAAAGGGAATTAGTATGGGGAGTAACCATGGGGTGTTCTTTGATATGTGGTCATATGCAGGGCAATTTACAAAAAAAGAAAGAAAGAAAAAGAGATGGCAGTTTCAATGTTGTACATATATATCAATGTTTTTTCATAATTAACTTTGTTCCGTAAAACTCATCCTTTGATGTGGCTGACTTTTCTTGTAGTTCCTCGAGAGGCTGCTTGGTGTAAGATTAATTTAGAGATGAATCTAGTTTATCCCTAATTTACCCCCTAAATAATCTGGTACTAAATTAACTGGTCCTAAAACGTACTCTTCCCTTGGTGGGTCACTGTTTTGGGTCAATGCTGGTCAATGATGTGCAATAAGATAGAAGGCCGTGTCTTCACAACATAGACAACTGTCAACTTCACACTTTAATTTGATTGGAAAGAAGATTGAGACTAAATGTTTGATTGCCATCTCAAAGTCTCAAACGGACGGACGTGCTTTTCTTTCAAGATGAATTTAGGACCATAAGCTGCATGTATAATCGAATAAATTTGGGAATATCAAAGTGACACACACATATATGCTAGATGCCTACAGATGAATGATCATACATATGCTAAAAACCTCGTTTAAGCATATAAAAGGAAGAGCACTATTTTTTGAAAAAACGAATACAGTATATTGGTAACACAAACTAGTACAAAAGTACCATTACATAGACCCAAATAAGAGAAAACAAACAGACTACGATAACAACTAGATCAATTATAGTTTTGTTGGAGATTATCTTAACCAACATACACAAACGTAGCCACCAATCAACTAGACGTCGAATATCAAAGGTAGAAACTCCCTCTATGGAGTTTGATGACTGTGACAAGACCGGAAGATCACACCAAAAAAATGTGGATACTGTCCAGACTATCGGTCTCGAAAGCGGAGTCATGACTACGAAAGAAATATGAAAAGATAACTTAACAGAACCTAACGAAAACACAATGAAGAACAAGAGACTAAAACGTAAACGAAACAAACATAGATACGCCTGACTCGATAACTCTAGTGCACATAGAGGATACAAAAAACTTAGATCACTAAATGGTTTATTTATTGCATAGACTAGGTATATATATATATATATCCACAATGTATGAATACCTAAAAGACAAAAAAATTCTACTCTTTTTAAATGGTTAATTAAGAGGCAAACTTCTCATCTTCCTCTTCCCATTTAATAAGTAGAACATTAAACCATGATATAGGTATGTATAGGTATGTTTATTAATCTAATCTAGATCAGTAGCGCAACATGTGGTATAGGTATGCGTATATTCAACCATGGCCCTGTTGAAGGGGAAATAGAAAATGACTAGCTGGGTCGGCCGCTAAAGCACTGCCATTATATAATATATGGTGCTTTGAGGACCTGAAAGTGGGTTGCTATGATGGTGGGTAGGAAGTGGGGAAGGAGGACGAGGCCAGAGGTCTGTGAAAGAGTTTGAGAATCCTCTCCAGCCTCGCTCCTGTGGAAACTTGGGTATGGTTGCATGAAATTAGTGGACAGTGGTCCAATTAATCTTGGCTTTATTAAGGCCTAGCACGCCAGATATATATCCCACTAATATATATAGATGGGTGCAGCAAGGGAGCACCATGTTGGGTTGCACATTTTCTTTGTATATCATGAAGTCTAGATAGCTCATCAATCTAGAGATTTTAACACCCGGAGCCATTTTATTTGGGCTGAATTAATGTATCTACCTTATGAATCAATGAAAGATTAGATGTTGTTCGGAGTTCAGAGTATTTGATAACACGTCTAATCTCTTATTCAAATCATAAATTAGATATCTTAGAAAATGTTTGAGGTAACGTCTCACAACAAACTCTCTAAGAATCATATAAGTTTAAGTGATTTATCATAATTTTTATTTTTAATTTGAATAGTTTGAAATTTATATTTTACAGGCCAGGAGATATATATATATATATATATATATATATATGAGAGGTGAAAGTGAGACTTTAAATATTTAATTAAACTCAAACAAACTCCGCCTTAATTTCATGCCTAACCTTTTACTTGGTGTTGAAAAATACTTGAATTTATTTCGATATATATATGTTAATCCACAAATTTTTTAACTTAAAATAATATTTTAGGTATGCACAATTGTCTAGATCTATCCTCGCTAAAGATACTAATGATGTTTAAAAAGTTAGAAGTTAAAATGCAGCACTTAATTTTAATAAGTTTTTCAAGGCACGAGAGATAGAGTAGAAGCAGGGCCAAATGAAAAAAACCTATCTGCATATATCCCAAACTAATTACAATCTCTATTGATGTTAGAATCCTTACCAAGTGAGAGGATTGAAAACCTGGCCATTTGGGTAGAGGTACAAACAAACCAATACACTTAGACAAGTAGCTTGAAATTCAATTCAATAAAAATTTGACTATATTTATTTATTATATTAAATAAACAAAATTAAATGAAAAATAAACATTGACTCATTAAATAAGTCGAACTTTAACAAACTCCTAATCGACTCGATAAACTCATAAATAATTTTTTTTATTGATTTTGATTTTTATAAATGAGTTTATATATAGTTTAAGCGTTGCATTGAACTTTACTCCAACTGCTACTTGAGCTCGAGCTCAAGCTCAAGCTCGACTCGTTTAATAAATGAATCAAACTTGAGTAAGGGTTCAACATACTTGTTAAAAGTGAAGTTCGAATTCAAATTCGTCTAAAATAAACGAGTCGAACTTAAATAACCATATTACTCGATTTGTTTGCACCACGCTTGGGTCCCTAGCATCATTGATCAAGGGCATCTTTGGACTTTTTCTATAATTAACAGTTATCTCCTAACTATTATTCTTTTTTCTGAATTTACAAAATTAAGTTCAAATTATATGTACACGGATCACCCATATATATGCCAATGGTTTCTGACTACATCGTCTTAAATTCATCCAGACGCGACTTGCATTCAAGACAGGTACACTTTGTCCAAAAGAAGACATGATTTTTGTTTAATATCATATGAAAGGTAAATATAAGAGCATAGTTAAATTAAGCCACCGAGATCTTGCGAAATTTATGTAGGTGGGCATCATCTCCTTTTGTTCGTGGCACTTGTTTTGCAACTCTTCATTTTTTTTCTTCGTCCGTCAAAATTGATTTCGGATAACCTCAGTCTTCTATAGAGAGAACTTTAGTAATGAGCCATTGAAATCTCGGTAGTAAATAAATAAAGGCTCAAAACAGTTCTTCGAAGTCTCAGTATTATATCTCGGTAGAAAATTCTCGGACAAGTTATCACATACTCCATAGTGAATCTTGAGAAGTCCAAATGATATCACGTCGTCTTTTGACTGAAGTGCACTGCCACTTCAAAACTGCAGGACTTTCCTTCATCGGAGACTGAGGTCATCGGACCTTGTCAAAATTCTTAAACACGAGGTTTTAGAAATTTTTCTGACACGCAAACAAGAATCTCCGCCCCCAAAATATATATATAGAGAGAGAGAAAGAGAGAGGGGCAGTTCTTCCGGCGCAGAAGGAGCTGGACCATGCAGTTGCCGCTGGGCTCTCGATCCGCGGCGCTTTCAAGGGTATATATATAGCAGATATCTCCAGATTTCCCTTCGGAAGAAAAACATATCTCTAATGGGGTGTTTGATTGTAGGATAATTTTTTGTACATTTTCATGATAAAAAATTATATTAAAATAAAAAATGAACCAACTCATGATATAAAATTATCATGTTTGGAGGGATGTGATTACAAAAAAGAGTAACTACAGCACATGACCAAACAAAGTGAGAGAGACCACAAGAAAAAAGAAAGAGGTGAGACCCACTTTTTTTGTTTAAGAATAAAATCACTTTTAAAACATAAAATTGTCATGGTTACCAAACACTTCTTCTAACAAGTTTTCTTACCATTTTTAAAAATTAAAACAAAAATCTTCGTTATCATGCAACCAAACACCCCCACAAGGGGATTTCCGTCTTTATTCTGCATGTCTGCCTTCCTTTCCTTCCTTTCCCCCGCCGTCATTCTCTACCCAATTACCTCCGGCCACCGCCGCCGCCGTCACCGCCGCTCGCAGCTGACTGCTTGCTTCCAGGTATATATATACTTAGCTATCTGTCGCCGTCATTGTCGACCTCCCCTGCATGTCGATCAATACGTACGGGTGGAAGCTGGGAGGCTATGCATCTTGGCATCATGCCGCGGTGTGTGTTTGTTTGAAAAGAAGAAAATGACGTTACATCAATTTTAATATCGATATTTGCACAGAACAGGGGATTAATATCAAAATTAAAATAAATGGGCATTTGTATGATACATCATTCTCCGTTGGTACTAAGGATTTCGTCGATACAGGTGCTGCATGCTCTCTCGTTACCAAATAAGCCCTTGAAGTTAAACAAGGGGGTTCAAAACTCAAAAGACCCTCTCAAACTCGGTTCAATAACCAGTACTGCTCGAGAGGTTGATGAGATCTCTGCTATTGTCTTTTGCCATCTGGCTACGACGATTTCAACTTAAGGGTGTTCATAGTTTGTTTGATTTGATTTGCTTTTTAAGTATTTTTTTTTCAAATCAAACCAAACAAAATTACTTTTCAAATCAAATCAATTCGATTTAGTTTGATTTAGTTCAATTTTACTAAGATATAACAGATATATCAATATATAATTTTAATTTATTTGTTTTAAATCATATTCTATTAAATTTTTGTGTATATGCTCATACATTACATTAATTTTACCCTAAAAAAGCTCGAAACAAATTTAGTTTTATAAAAAAAGATGGATACATACTATCTTATATACAACTTAAATTAAATTATTTAATCTAATTCAGATTATTCAACTTACCAGTTTAGTTTGATTCGAAGAGCCGTAGAAATCAAATCAAATCGATCGGTAGTTGAAACCAAATTAAATTGAATCAAAGTATTGACTCGATTTGATTTTTCGAGTTGAACCGAACAGTGAACAGTCTTACTTCAACTTGGTATATGGGTATATTATGAGGAGATCAGATCATCCCCACCGGCGTCCGTTTCACCGTGGTGCCTGCTGCAAGTGGTCCGAAGAGAAGAGATATGATCCTCTTTCGTTCCTCCGCCCCTGCATATAATTAATGGGGTGTTTGGTTGCATGATAATAGAGATTTTTATTTTAATTTTTAAAAATGGTAAGAAAATTTGTTAAAAGAGGTGTTTGATAACCATGACAGTTTTATGTTTTGAAAGTGATTTTCTTCTTAAACAAAGAAAGAGGATCTCACCTCTTTCTTTTTTCTTGTGGTCTCCCTCTTTGTTTGAACATATATGATAGTTATTCTTTTTTGTTATCACATTTCTCCAAACATGATAGTTTTATGTCGTGAGTTTGTTCACTTTTTGTTTTAATATAATTTTTTATCACGAAAATATACAAAAAATTATCATGCAACCAATCACCCCGCCGTAAGGTTGTTCTCTCTCTCTCTCTCAAGACGCCACTTGCATGGAGAAGAGACGCTCCATGTGTTCGACAGTTGACCACACACATGGGGAGCATCCGATCAAGAATCCCCCGAAATCGTAACATTAAAGCGAAAGATCCCTGACCGGGTGCCATATATGCCCATAAGATGGAACCGTGACGATGATGTGAGACCCTACACAATATGGCGCACCATCATATATATACAACATCAATGATTCCATACCATGCATGCATGGAGTCAAAGAATGACGGGCTCGGACCATGTGAGTACATTAATTATCAGACGTATGTAATTAATAGTTCATACGAAAAATTATCCTCGTGATCCCAAAATAAGAAACAATAATTATTGGAGTATTGAGGTGTTCGGTGAGTTTTTGGTTACAACTTACAACTTCGCGTTTTTGTAACAAATTTTTTTAAAAGAGTCGGTTCGAGATTATTACAAATTTATGTTCTCAAAGAGACTTTTTTGTTGGACCAAAAGAAGTTGAAACCCATTTTTTATCCGATGGTTCTTCACTTCTTTGATCTCGTGTGACTCCCGCCCTTCTTTGATCGGGTGTGAATCCCGCTCTTTTTTGTTATGGAGAATTTCCGTCCACTCCATTTAACAAAATGAGTTTACCAAAAACTTAGTTGACCAAATTTTTATCTCCTTTAATCAATTGATACCTGCTTCATTTACCACCCGCTCCGATGACATTACAGCTAACCATTAAATTCGAAATTTTTTGAAGTGTAATATCAAGAGTAAATACTATGTACTTCGTTCGACATGAAAAAGGTAAAACAGATATTTTCATTGAAAATAGAGTCGGTGTGATGTTATTTTGAAAAAAACGGACCTAATAATAAGGTGTTTTTGAAAACGAACGTAGTGGTAAAATGCTTGGTTTAAAAACGGACCCACCCGGTGTACATTTCCTGGTTGTTGTTATCACATCGCCTCCCATGCATGATAAGATTTTAATAATGTGGTTGATTAGATTATATGTTATTTTAATACAATTTGTCGTCTCATGTCGCGCGACCAAACACCCCCTCCCCACTATTAAAAAGAGTGATAATTAAGAGCCTTTATTTCCGGTCTGGCCAGCCTTATTTTCCCCACCGGAAGAGAGTATTTATCTCCATTAATTCACGGAGACGGGGGTCGAGAGACAGAAGAATAGAAGATGCCTGCCGGGGGGGACGCGGGTGCCTTCTTCCTTCGGACACACAAATTAGTCAAAGGGCATGCCATGCAAAAGGAAGATGCTCCTCCGGATTTGATTCTGCCGTGCGGTATCAATCGATCTCTCGTCCGCATCATCAATATATAGTATGAGACCTGCGGGAATCGGCAGCGTATATATGTGTGGTGTCTGGCTCTTCGCTCGAGAGATGGACTGATCCTTTAAGACATGCAACTGGGATAAGAAAGTCAAATGTCCTCCTTTTTTATCGTCGTCGTGGTCTTCTCACCGTGCAAATGCGTGCATGGATGACGAGCAATGGTACCTTCAGTCTCTAATGAAAAAAATCACGATTTCGGTCACTTAAGTGATAGGTGATGAGTTAGTAAGATGTCGGTAACGGTTCGACCTACCGACTAATGAGTCAGTGAATCGTTATTGAACCGCTACTGACATCTTACAAACTCACTACCAAATTTAATACAACTCACTATTGTTGGGCAGTGAATTAATAAAGCGTTGGTAGTGGTTCAATTCTTTTCGATGGTGATTCACCAAATTTGTTATTTGAACCGTCACTTAAGTGACCTGAGATCGTGGTCAATTGTGAATTGGGACCGAAGGTACTCCCCCCTCCACCCGGGGATTGAGGTCATCTGAACACGTAAAGAAATGACAAGATCCCGCCTTTGAGCGTTGACGTGTATCCGCTCTTTATGCCGAGAATATTTTCGTACGCGTGTCCATTTACACACTTGATATAAATATACGTATATTCATATATATATATAATTTGTTCTTAATTTTAATGTATCGAGAACTTCTGTAATTATGGACCAAAAGGACGGATGTGTGTAAAATCTAGATTTCACCAAATCAACGTCCCCTTTAATTTGACTCCGATCAGAAAGTCATTGATTAACGTAGCTAGCTAGATTCCCAGCTCACAAGCTGCAAATCGAGAGCTCCCTATGCTTAGATGGTGATACTAGAACAACGAAAGAATAGAAGATGATATTAGGGATCACTTTCCCACTACACTCTGATTTTCATTTATATATATATATTGTGTGTACAAGATGCCACGAATCTGGACACAATTTACCGAAGCTCCCTGTTAAATAAGAAGATAACATAAAGGTGTAGGAGCGCAATACGAAAAGAGAAGGGCAATTACACATGTGCCCTTGTACATTTAAAATTAATATAGACAACTCAACTCTTAGTCCCAAATTATTTAAGGTTGATCATATAGATTCTCTTTTTTCACTAATGTCGATTTTGAGTTACCTATTCAGAGATATTTAAATCATCTAAATTATAGTGAATTACCCACCTCCAAGTCAACCTCGGTCTACCATGTCCCTTTTTATTTTTTACTTTTCTTAATGGAGCCTCTTTGCATCTATATTTAATATGTCTAAACCATCTCAATCTCTCTTCTCTCAATTTATCTATGATTATCGTCACTTCTACATTTTCTCTAATATATTCATTTCTAATTTTATCTAATATAGTGTGACCACTCATTCATCTTAACATTCTCTATTCAACAACACATGTTTTAGAAGTATGTTTTCTTTTTATTATCTAACATCTATTATCATACAACATTGTAGGTCTCATACTGTACGATAAAAGTTTTCTTTGAATTTTAGTTGAATATTACGATCACATAGAACCCTTGTAGCCCATATCCACTTTATCCAACATGATTTAATCATATGATTCACATCTTCGTCACATTGTGTCTTTTTGAATAATTGATTCAATACACTTAAATTGGGTTATTTGAGATAATATTACCCCACTACCACCTACTTCTCGTTTGTTTTAACTAAATTTACAATGCATATATTCTGTTTTAGTTCTACTATTTAAAACCCTTATTCTTTAAAGTCTCTTTTCACAATTTTAACTTTTTATTCACTCTTTCTTATGTCTCACCTATTAATACAATATTGTCTGCAAATATCATACACCAAGATATATCATCTTATATAGTCTTCATTACTTCATCTATAGCATATGCAAAAAGATAAGGACTTATTTGAGACCCTTGATGTAAGCCCATTGAAATATGAAAATCTCTTATTTCTCCTCTAATTGTATATATGCTAGTGGTAGTTTCATCATACATGTATTCTATTATTTGTATATACCTAATAAGCACCATCTTCCAACGCCCATCACAAAATCTCTATTTGGAACTCTATCATATGCATTTTTTAAGTCAATAAACATCATATATAAATCTTTCTTCATATCTCACTATATCTTTCTTCGTATATTTTCCAAGTTAATATCTCAAGCTCCTTCTCCTCGGTCAACTGAAGTGGAGGAAGTCAAAACTCCACAACTCCCCCACTACAAAGGTACGCACGGTCATCCTTATCCCCGTACTACATTGATCTTTTTTTTCTTCTTTTATCGTTTTTGACTCTTGACAATCACACAACACATCACCACCACAAAGGGAGCACCAGTGGAGCAGAAGGGGAGCATCGCGTACCTGTTCAACAAGTAGGTTGGATAATCAGATGATGTCGTTGACATCTCTACATACTATTTTTTCATGATTCATTGAGAACATATCATCTCAATTCTCTAGTGAAGGAAACCTCCATGGTTTTCAATAAGAGACTGTCACGATCTCCCCTCCCTCTGGTGGTGTTTGATTTGACTTAATCTAAAAATCTGAACTCTTCATTTCATGTCTAATCTCTTAATGAGTGATAAAAAATACTTTATTAAATTAATACATGTGCGATGTATATTGTTTGAAGAAAAAAAATATGAATCACTCACCTAATCTTCCACAAAATATAAATCAATAAAATGTGTCTTGAAATCACTCACTCTGCATACATTTGATCATGTAAAGACTCACCGTTTTTTTCCGCAAAATATGTGACTTAAAATCTTTGTTTATGAATACCAAAATTTGTAACATCAACAACAACATTTATGTTATAACATCGGATTCACAAAAGAATTGGAGACTTGGATCTGCATTTTGCATTTCTCTCTTACGAGCTAAAACAGACAATCAAAACCAAATGGGTAGGATAGTATCACTGCCATGGGTTATGGAGCACGGTGACAACTAGCAAAAGCTTCGGTTTCCTATATTAGTTTCTTCATAAAAGGATTATGAAAGTTAAGATAGCAAATTACCAAAAAATGGCATTTGGAACTATTAGGCTAGTATTAGTTTCTTCATAAAAGGAATATCTCATTCTAAAATTCACTCAGTTGTTTGGAAATAAAAAAAAATGAAAAGCTGGGCCAACCAAATAAAAGTGCTTCTATAACATCTTTTGAGATGGTCGTTACGACAAACTTGAGCCTGTAGTGATGTGGTATTGTCGGGGGGGGGGGGTATGGACATGTGCATAGAAATTCAAGACACCGGTAGTGACGCTAGAACGTTTGGTTGCCGGCCGAGCCTCGCTCGGTTGGCACGACCTTGCGCCTGGGGGCGCAATGTCACGGCCTCGCTTCCTGGCGACGTCAGTGCCAGGCACCCCATGGGGGGGTGTCCTGTGGGGTTCGAACCGGCGTTCGAACCTCCGTTGCCCACGGCGCTGTGGGCGTCTGTGGCCACTAGGCCAGTGAATCAAAAAAAAAGACGCTAGAACGTTTGGTTGGAATTTGCTAGAACACTTTCTACATAAATCGTTCTTTGTAGATTGCTTATAGTATAGACCATGGAATACGAGGTCGCGATCTAGATCCGACTTGGTTGGTTTTTGAGTCGACTGATCCGATCCCGACCCCAAGATGCCGACCCCGTAAATATTTTAAAGTTATTATTTTATTATTTTTTTCGCGACCCCAACTGACCCTGACCCGACTTAGATCTTGATCCCAGTCGACCCGGTCTCGACTTCCGCCCCCACCTACGGTCCTACCTTGGTACAGATAATGGTGGACAACCCGCTTTAATTGCTCCATTTTTTTTTATACATGGGAAGGAAAGCTATTCGTAGGACTCTATGCCCATCGTGTCCTTGGGAGCTTCAGTGGGATCACACCAATCAACGAGCTGTGAAAGTTGGTGTATATATATACTGTAATCAATGCATTAATATGGACATATCATGTTGATGAAGACCTATGTTGGGCAGATGTCTGACGAGTTCTGTTCAAAAGGCAGAATGCCTTTTTATCTAGGATGTTCTCCGATCGATCTCTTTGTGCGGTGAAACATAAAAGAACAGACAACGCACGATCAAACGAAGAAAGGGAACGATGAAGGACACCACCGTCGAAGGAGGAAGGCCGCTCCAGGTGGGGGAGTGGAAAGGGCTGAAGGCTTGAGCAACGATTTGAGAGATGTCTCGCTTGATAATTTATGTATCATATTACACTGTTAACATACATTATTTTTATTAAAATCAAAATAAAATATTCAAATAATCTTAATATTTATGTATAATATTAATATTATGTTAAAATTTTAACATTTAATAATTTTTGTCAAATAATTTACTTATGTTTAAAATTCAAATGTTTGTTATGACAATCAAACAATCTTGAATCTAAGATCTAGAATGTCAGATTTCAGAGTTATTCGATGCCACCTTAATAACATGGTAACGTCTATGGGCAACAAATTTTTTTTAAAGATGCACTATATTACTAAATAGTGTATATAGTTACTAAATCTTTTTTTTGCTCAATAACCTATGTAATATGTCACTAATCACTTGATAAATATTATTAATAAATTATTAACATATTTTATAAGTTATTAAGTAAAAAATAGAAGTATAATAATTATATATTTATATGTACTGTTTAACAGCATAGTAATGACTATATACGTAACTATGTTACGAGGAGGGGTCGTGGCAGTCTTTTTTACTGGGGACTGTGGGTGTTCTTGGGAAGTTAGGTGATGCTGGCTGGCTCTAATGGATTTGGAGAATTTCCGCGTCTCCTCGAGCTCCTCTCTCTAGTCCGAAGACTCCGCGCGGGCAAGGTTGCCGCGCGGATGGCGGTTTCGCTCCCATCATATCGCTTGCCGGCACCCGCCACCTATCCTCTGGCCTCCCGCGGCCGGCCGCCGGCCCCCGTCGTGTCGTCTGTTTCCCAGCGGAACCCTACCTCGTCTCCTCTTTCTCTGTCATCAGCTGCAGCTGCCTCCACGTCCCTTCAGTGCGAGCATTTCCACTCGTAAGGCCATCTCTCGTATGTCTACGGCCTGGGAGGAGCCGGAGGTTGAATGCGCTTGACCCTTCAATTTTCTTTACCCGGTGGCGGGACTTGTGGATTTGCAGCTGCTCGGGATGTACTCACGAGTATGACCTGGATCGGCCACGCGTCCTCGATGAGGCTGGAACGTTCTTCAAGGACCTTGGCGTCTCAGATTTCACGTTCGACAGCGGCAAGCTTGTGAGAGTTTCCCCATCGTCGATTATAGATGTCGAAATCCTAACATCTGTTTTGCTCTTCATACTGTCTTTCCTTCCAGTTTTGTTCTGAATCTGTTATTGTTGTGTTTAGTGGGAATGGAGATGCCGGGCGAAGCTTGCCGTTCGGGGAACATCGGATAGTCCTTTAGTAGGGCTATATCAAGAGGGTACTCACAGTGTGGCGGACATTCCTCACTGTAGAGGTGAGACTAGTTAAATGTTATTATCTGTGGCGACAAATTTCTTCTTTTTCCCTACACCGATTGCTTATACTCTCAACGTGGATATTTGGTTCACATATTTTGCGTCTACTGTTTTCTTAGGGTCAGTCTGCTGATCACGATGATTGATGCCTGACACACAGAATTTCTCTGCATTTTCCAATGGAGTTTGTCATATTGCCCATGCATTTCTCCGATATCTTTTTCAACATATCATCTGTACGATTGAGGTTGGGAAAAGAAAAATTATGTAGCTGGCGCGATGGGTGCCAATTGCAGTAAAGTACTTTATGCACGTACCCAAGATCAACCATATGGACCTAAAAGCACAACTGATGCATCGCCAATCTATATTTATGATTATTGGTTTGGAAGCAGGATGGTAATCTACTGCTATTATGAATATTATCTTACAATCTTAACATCATCAACAACAACAGTCATAATGATTACCGTTATTTCTTATCACCGTAACCCATGGTGTTTAGTGGCATGTGGTATGCCAATTGGAGTAGCCAGTGGTCTATAGGAACTCGTGCACTTCTTTGATAGTTTGCCGATCAGCTTTATCTCTTACATAGTGGTGCAAAGTACCTACTGATAATTTTCGAAAGGAATACTTCTAAAAATCACAGAACTCACTTTAAGCTCATTCATTTTTCAACGACATGTTTAAGCACCTTGGAATCATAAGGAGTCAATCTGTTTAGGCAACCTGATAACTGCATTTTCAGAGCAATTGACATACAGAAACACAGTGAAATCTTTTTACATTGTCTTCTACAGCTTGAATACATAGCATTTTATTCATCATTTGTAGAATTTACTAACTACTGTATTATATTTTATATTAGTTTGAATAACTTTCACAGTTGCTGCATTGATATCTCTTAACTGTTTTGTTTTTCAGCTCATCATCCATGTATCAATTCTGCAGTGGAACTTCTCAAACAAGGCATTATCTTCTTTCTACGTTATATCTTGTCAAGATTGAGGCTTAGATCACTTATATTTACATGTTAGTTTTCTAGGTATTGCTAGTTTACAGATTGAACCATATGATGAAGATAAGGGAAGTGGTGAATTAAGATACGTTCAAGTGAGATATCATGCTTTTATTCTTCTGTATGTCAAAATTTTCTGTTTGAAATATCTAGCAAAATTTTGATCCTATCCTACAATGGATGAACTATCTCAAGGCTCATTCACCACCAAAAAATCATGGACTATGGAAACAAAAAAAATACCAATTCATTTTTTATATCGTTATGTATGTCTGATTTGAAATAATTGCTTTATATGATGTGTTGCTAGATGGTTAATCAAGGATTTTTTTGCTTCCACTCAACTTAATTAACACCAAATCCATCAAAGTTTGATGGAAATAGGTCTGACCTTACTTTCATGAATCCCAAATTAATTAGAGTCAGCCATATGAATTTCCTTTTAACATTCATGTTGATTTTGACTTGATTTTTTAGAGATATTTAACTCAACTATATTATATTGAATCACTCTCCTACAGGTTAACTTGGGTCTATCATGTCATGTTTCAATTATTTTGATAGTTTATACTTTTCTAACTGGAGTTTCCCTAGGTCCACATTTAATATGTTTAAATTATCTCAATCTTCTTTCTTTCAATTTGTTTACAATTGCCGTCACTCACATTTCTAATATAGTCATTCATTACGTATTCTATCTAATCTAGTATGAACACTAATGCATTTTAACATTGTCATTTTAATGATATTTATTTTGGAAATTTATTTTTTATCTGTTGTCCGACATTCACTACTCTACATCATTGCATGTCTTATGGATGTTCGATAATGTTTTTCTTTTAATTTAGTGGAATCTTACCATCACATAGAACTCGTAAGCAATCTCTGCTTCATTCATTTTGTTTTAATCCTATGGTTAATATCCTCATCGCATTCATCATCTTTTTGAGTAATTGAACTAAGATATAAAAATTGAGTACTTCAAAGATAATACTACGCTATCCAAACTAACTCCTTTCTCTTGTTCTCTTTGATTTTTATTAAATTTACAATACATATATTTTGTCTTTATTCTATTTTTTTTGATATCCTTACTCTGTAAAGTGTTTCACTAAATTTCTAGCTTCCTATCAACTCTTTGTATTTCATCTATTGATATGTCTGCAAACATTGTAACCTTGTCATATTGTATATTCTTTGTTAATTCAACCATAACTAATGCAAAATATATGGACTTATCGCGGACCTTTGATGTAAGCCAATTGATGTAAGAAATTATCTTGTTTCTCATTTAATTGTGCTGACATTAGCAGTTGTTTCATGATACATGATTTTATTATTTGTGTATACCTAATAGACTTTATCATTTGCTTTATTGCCTATCACAAAACGTCTCTTGATACTCTATCATAAGTTTTTTTAAAGTTAATAGACACTATATACAAATCTTTCTTTGTATCTTGATATTTATCTATCAAACTTTTAATAAAAAATAGCTTTCATTGTAAATTGGCCAAACATAAATCTAAATTTGTTGGTTGAAATATTTGTACAATCTTGTAATCACCACTCCATAACTCTTTAGATAATTTTGATATTTTTGTAATTTAAGCAATCTTATACTTCTCTTTTTTTTAATGGGTACATTGACATGGATTTGCGGAATCAGTTGATCTAGATCGAAATCGGTCGATCTGGATCGGAATCGGGCAATTCTTGGATCGGATTGATCATGGCCGATCCAATTCCCTCCTGATCAACCAATCTGACATGGACTTCCAGCCGGATTGATCTAAATCAGTAGGATCGGTTAGGATCGGTCTTTGATCTACTGATCTTACCGGATCAAATCGCGAAATGGTCGATCTTGACCGATTTGTTGCAATACGGAAGCATTCAGAATCAGGCACAAGCACCCCTTCGGGGGGGACCTACTTCTGCGGCTAGTCACCCTCGAAGGGGGTGATGCTCAAATCACCCATTTGACAGTGACCTGCAGTCACCCCCGAGGGGTGGCTATGATCAGCCAACCTTTTAGGGTGGTTTTCTAAATTTCTCACCCTCGAACGGGTGTGATACTTAGTCAACCTCAAATTTGTGATCATGCTGATGCATCATCAAGGGAGGTGAAAATTGCAAATTAATTGTTTGGTTTGATGAACATTGTGGTGTAGGAGATTGAAGAGGAGAATATTGTGCAGTTTGTTATTAACAATGAAGCAACATGTAAAGCCGCAGGGAAGAAGCTAAGATTAGATCACACTTGTTTTGGGTGCCCTTTGCTACACACTCTAGATCTGATGTTAGAGGATATTGGGATGATCCATATGTGAGATCATTTGTGAGTCAAGGACAACTAATGGCATCTTTTATTTATGGGTATCCTAGATTATTACATGTCATGCGGGAGTGCACTGATGGTCGTGATCTAATTCGACCGCATCCAACCAAATTTGCTACATATTTCATTGCATTGGAGAGTCTCTATAGGTATAAAAATAATTTGAAGAGGTTCATACTCTACGGCATATCACTACTACATGGATGCATACAGAAACACAATAGACCAATATGAAGTTCTATTGATTATGGAGTCCCTTATTGATGACAGTAGGTGGTGGGAAAAGGTGTAGTTCTTACCTTTTTATCATAAAACTCTTAGTACATGTCCTTAAATTAGTGGACTCATGATAAAAATCAATTAGGATACCTGTACGATATATTAGACAAGGCAAAATTAAAAATTAAATAGAAGCATCCAAAGAGTTGTAAGAAGTGGTGGAAAGTGATAGACAATAGAATAGACACGACACTTCACCACGACATTCATACTGCAAATATAAATTTAATTGTTGCATTTTAGTTTATTGTCATAGAAATATGTTAAATTGTTAATGCGTAAATGTTGGATTGTGTTACATGATATTTCTTTAACCCAAGGATGCAGTATGGTGGACAAGTGTGCAATGATCAAAAGATACTCTCAGGCACATTATCTGTGATACACACGTTTGTCTAAGACTCTAGAAGACAGAACAAACGTTGAGATTAAAATTAGTAATCCTTACTTATTTAATAAGCATTGAACTTGAATATAAGCAATAAATTTAATTGTATTGCTTATTGTATTTCAGTTGACTTTTATATTCGCATGATAAAGTTGCTATTGGTAAGCTATTAGTCATTTATGATTTAGATCCCTATAAATATTGTTATGAGAATATTACACACTTACTAATTTGTACATTATTTGTGTTTTTTACAGTTGAATGGTGGATACAAGTGAGTAATAGGAGTGGATGGAATCCACTGGCAGCTATAACAGTTAGGGTGCTAAGTCAAAGTACCAGTTCAAGTCAATGTGAGAGGAAATGGAGCACCTTTAGTCTTATACACATGAAGAAAAAGAATAAACTGAAAAGTGAGATTAGAGAAGTTAGTCTTTTGTTACTACAACACGAGATTGATGATCAAAAACATCAGAGAAAGACAGAAGATATCTGATGACCAATTTGCTGAATTTATAGGTGGATTGTACTAAAAGAGAGCTCAAGCCAATCAAGACATGTTACAAGGGATGTAGACTTGAAATATCTATTTCAAGAAGAACATTCACTTGCAGCATAGATGAAAGACAAGGATGTTGAGGGAGAGACAAAGTTCAATCTAAATGACAAATTAATGGGCCAAAGATAAGCTTGACAACATTGTTGTTGAGGAGGAAGAAATGAAAGAAGACTAAGACACTCATATTCCATGCACAACCTCAATTCCTGATCCACCCTGGACTATAGTTGCCTCGGAGCCAGATATTGCTTGAGTCACAACTCTAACTCGACTTCCAGGACTCTCTACCCCCAATAAAGGTAGTTCATTGTTCAAGAGTTCATTATTCAAGACATTGAAGAAAGCATACAAGGTAGGGGAAGGGCGCCAAAGTACAAAAGAAGAACTTTTGAAAAGAAAAAAAGTTAAGTGCAAAATGCTAACATCTTATTGATACAGAGACTATTTGGCCACCTTTATCAGATGACAATGAGGAAGAGTTTATTTCACCCACACAACAACAAGATGTGGGCAGTGGTGATAGAGGTGAAGGTGAGGGTGATTATACTAGTAGTGCA
Organism: Cryptocoryne crispatula var. balansae; assembly: GCA_036172225.1. Taxonomy (NCBI): domain Eukaryota; kingdom Viridiplantae; phylum Streptophyta; class Magnoliopsida; order Alismatales; family Araceae; genus Cryptocoryne; species Cryptocoryne crispatula. The sequence goes on along the minus strand of CM069929.1, from coordinate 6,580,090 downwards.
CATATGAGTGGAGCAAGTCTAGATGATTTGAGTGGGAGAAAACATTCAATTTCAAGTGGAATGGACAGTGGGCATTGGAATCAGATGAATGTTTTCAAGTACATAACATCATATCCAAGGCCTACTTCAAATATTGAGACTTGTTATCTACCCTCTCCTCCAACTTGAGCCAAGGTGGATTATATGATGTTACTGAGATGACCAAGCCATTATTTTTATATGGTTACAGGTCAATCAAGAGTGATCAAAACCAGTGGAGAATTCACGAAAGTGATGAGTAAGAGTAAGATTATGTGGGACAATTTCACAGTTGGTGATGATTGGAAAGTATATTGTTCAATACATATAATACGACTTGTACCACTTCATTTATAATATATTCATATTAGTTTGTATCTATTTGTGTTAGTGTCTTATTGTTACATGAAAACGTGGTAAATGAGTTTTTCATTTTTTATAATTTTTCTCTTTTTTTATTTTCAGTTTTTTTCTTGATTTTTACGTATTTTTTTGAAATAGTAAAAAATAAATTTTTTTTCGATCCTGACCGATTTTGGATTGTCATCCTTTCTGGCGGATCCGCCGGGATTGGACCAATTCGATTTGATTTGGATCCTGATCCCACAATTCTTGTACGACGATGCTCATTCTCTATTCATTGGACATTTTCTTAGAGACTATTTTTTTTAAAAAAAGTTGAGTTAATCATTTCACCCCTGTATCTCCCAAACGTTTTCATATTTCAATAAGAATGTTATTGGGTTACATGTCTTGTTTTCACAATCTTTAATACTTTTTAATCTTTAAAAATTATTTCTTAGTATTATTAATATTTAGCTTTATTAAATTCTTTATATTTCTATATTTTTAGTAAAGTTTTCATTGAGATGAGTATGCGAATAACTTTTTCATCTTTCATTAATGTCATCTTTGATCAATTTTTTTTCTTATCCTTGATACATCTAACATAGTTAAGATTTAGAGATCTTCTATTTCTCATCCTTGTTAATTTATAAATAAATTTTTACTATTTTTGACTCAAGTTTTTCATTAATCAATTTAAAACGTAATATCTTGCTCATCCAACTATCTTTTTTGCATATTTTTACTTATATTGTTTATAAGCATCGTTATCCAAGGATCGCGGGATCGGAATCGGAGGGTACTGATCCTATCCGGATCGGATTGGATCGGACCGATTCCTACCGATCCAAGGGAAGAAATCGATCTAGAATCGGCAAGCAAAAAAAAAGAAAACTGATCCGATTCTGATTCCGATCTGATTTCGGACTGATTCCGGCCGATCCTAGTCGATCCGACTGGAATAGCAAAAAATGGAAAAAAATGATTTGATTCCGATTCCGATCCCGACCGATTCGTGGCCGATTTGATTCCAACCGATCCAGTTGATCCCGACCGATTCTGCCGGAACTTTTTTCCGGATTAGTCTTTCGGCCAAGATTCGGATCGGCAATGGCCGATCCGATCTAGGAATTGGCCGATTCCGATCCGGATCAGCCGATTCCGCGATCTATGTTGTTATCATTTCACATAAGCAATCTTTTATACTAATTTATGTTATTCTTTATCACATTTTGTACTTATTTAATTTATCATTATATCCTTTTTTAGGTGAACCATATCCTTTAGACTCTCCAAAAATGTTTTAGTTCTCTCTAATTTTTATAACCATGTTCATCTATGTAGCTTGGCTTTTATACGAGTGCAAGTTGAATTTACAATTTTGATATTCCAATTCATGTTGGATATAAATTAACAGATTTGGAACATTTTTTTGTATTCTATAAGTTATCAAAATTGAAATTGAAAACAGTGTTCATTCATCTAATTTTGATAAAAATTTATTATATGTATACATTAAGATTATAATGTATATAAATTATTAACATTATGATATATAAATGCTGAAAAATTAAAAGTAAAATTGTAAACTTATTATATCAAAAATTAATAGTAATGTAAGATTTATTTGTCGAATTTTTATAAAAATTGATATGTATATACGTAGACTTTGAAAATTATTGTATGATTCTAATTTTGATAAAAAAATCAAAATGTCATGTTTTCAATTTAATCATGATGGAAATCTTTGAACCCTTATCGATATAGGTAATACTGCTATTAAATCTAACCCGTTTATTGTCTTGCTTCTACACCAATCTTCCATTCATTTATCTTTAAAAATTCATTATTAAAAATCTCTTGTTTCACCTTTTTTTATTTTTCACTATTTTATTTTAGGAAGAATATTTTTTTAATTATATTTGTTTATTTTTTAATCTTAATATTTAACATTACTAACCTATTGAGTAGTTGAAGTTTCGCTAAGAATAATTTTACAATCTTTGCAGAGAACACAATTGTACTTTCGTGTAAGAATGAAATCAATTTAACTTTTATTGTGTCTACTTTTAAATGTTATTAAATGATCATTTCTTTTAGTAAAATGTGTATTTGTTATTATTAAATCATAAACTATATCAAAATCAAGGATACTTTTATCTCTTTGTTTGAATTCCTATATCCAAAATTTCCATGGACTTTCTCATGCCAATGCCATTCATTACTGACATATCTATGACATCTCCTCTGATAAATAAATTATCTCATTGGGTATCTTCATTCGGTATACTCTGTATAAGGTTATCTTTATCCTCTCAAAATGTTTCTTTAATCTCATTTTCTAATCCTATTTATGGAGTATAAACACTAATTACTTTTTTTATATTATTTTTATTAGAATAAATGTATCTCTTACCCTTTTCATTGACACCATTGCATCTTTCAATATTTTATTAACAATGATATCTATCCTATTTTTATTTATTTTTTTCTTGTGTACCAAAATTTATCACATGTATTTTTATTTATTTTTATTTATCTTCTATCCATTTAGTTTATTGAATATACGCAAAATTGGGAATTTTTTTCTCTCCATCCTATCGACACATTCTACAAGTTTTCCAGTAAGGAATCCAACATTCAATGTACCTATTCTCATCTTTTTTTAATCTTTTATTTTTTTATTTTTAAGTTTGTTTTAAAATTTATGTCTTGCTAAATCCGTCCTTGATGTGAAAATTCTTATTTATTTAACAAGTTTTCCAGTAAGGAATCCAACATTCAATGCTTTACCTAAATCCGACATTCAATGCTACAAGTTTTCCAGTAAGGAATCCAACATTCAATGTTTTACCTAAATCCGTCCTCGATGTGAAAATTCTTATTTATTTAACACCACGTTAAGGTGCTTGCGTGGGGCATTGTAGGTGGAGAACGTTTTCACCTTTAATGTAATGTTCACTAAACTCAGGCTCTGTTGTAGTGCATCATAAGTAGAGAATGTCTCACTCCCAACCTTTGTCATCTGAATCCATAGCATGAGATGATGATAAGTTTACGTTGATTGTCACCTATCGCAACTCTTCTCTTTTCTCATCTAGACTTTGAACCGGCCATGGTGGAGTTAAAACTTATGTTTTTACATAAATATAAAATATTTCTTTTGTATTTTCATAAATTTGAGGTTTCTAGAGTTGTCTTCTATAGTTATGTTAACTTATTTTCTCATTGTACTTTCAGATGACTGTCACAACATTCAACACATCCCTTCCTATTACTGAACGATACAAAAAAGGTCAGTGCATTTTATTTCAGCTTAATCATACTTTTTTTGACCCTGATGAAAATATCTATGACGTTATCATATGTGTATACAGTACGCTTCTGAAAAAATTGATTCCCCTTCAGGAAAAACACAAGTGGCTTTCGTGTGGAATTCAAGAAATGAGAACTCTCCTGGTTCCGAGAAGCTAAATGCCTTGTCAGAAGTATGTTTTCTTGTATTCTCTAAAACATTCTAAGTCAGTCTATTTTCACATCTTTATCCTATAAATTGCAATTTACAATGCTCATTCCCGCTGAAAAAGAGCTTTGTTGGTAGAAAAAGGGCTTTCTAGTCATACGATTATTCTGGATTCTTTCAAATGATTAAGGCTGGTGAATGACATATTACATTCCTATGGAAGTAATGCAGCTGGCTAATGGTTTATATATTAGATGCATCAAGGTGATACTGAGGTTGCACCTTCAGGAATAGTTCTAGTTCTGCTTTTGCAGAAGCATGTCGTATGTGTCTTCACCGTGAATGTCACTAGATATGTGCCTTCATTTATATGCTGTGCGGATGACCCATTTTTAATACTTTATTCTTTTATCATGCTGATTTTGCATTTAACAATGAACCCCTCAATCACACTACTGCAGTTTATGTGGAGGAATGGTGGATCAAGCAGCAAAGTCCAATTAATTCACTCAATATGGGTTAATTTCCAGACATCAAATAATAACGTAAGCTAATGCAACACTTATCTTTTTCATTGATACTATAGACCTCATGAGAAGCTCAATCGTCAATGCTACATATTCTAGAGGTGTTGCTATACTCTGTTAAACTTTTAAGACATTTTTACATGGACTGGCCTTTTCTTTTTATGATTATTGATAATATGTCAATTACATTATTTTCTCTGTTGTTTATTAACATGGATGTCATGGTCACTCATGTTGTGCCCATTCGGACATGTAATTCACCATAACCCCTTCCATGCGATGAGGTAGCTAGCCTACAATGCTGCTTCGAATAATTCTTTTTATTCAATTAACATATGCTGCTGCACAGTCAGAATGTCACTGGTGCTTTGAACTGATAATGCCTGTTGACTCTTGCTTTCTTGGTGAAAGTGATAAACATAAGTTTTTCTTCATTGGGTGCCATAAAATGTAATTACTAAAAATAAGCTTTAAAAGCATTTAAGTTATGACATTTATCCATACTTGAGATAATAAGATTCAGAAATTTAGCCAGACTACCAGTTTTACTATGGGGATCTCATTATTGGCTTATTTGTTAGCTAGTGTTGGCGTCAATTTTTCTCAAAAAAAATCAGCAAAGAAAAATGGGCTGGTTCAGCCCTCAATTGGGCAAATCAGGCCATCCATGGGCCCATCAGCCCAAATTCTAGCTGACCAGCCTTTGTTTCCATTTAAATAATTATTTTCTGGCCCTCCTTGAAATCCACCTACGTACAGCCCATGGGAAGAGAGAAGTGGGCTGTGGTCAAGGCCAATTGGCCCAGTCAACAGGCCCAGCTGACCTGTCCAGCTCAGCCGCCACCTCAGCAGGTCCCACCGCCCTGTCCACATCAGCATCCACCTCATCTTTGACCAATAAATGACATGGGGAAACCCAAAAGGCAGGTCAACATGGGAGAACTCAAGGATTAATGCATGGCCATTAAGTCTTCTATGGGAGAACTCAAAGGTCTGGTCAAGGCCAATTAAAACAGTCTTGGAGAAGCCAATGGCCATCTTACGTGAATGACCAGTCCCTTGGCCTCCCCTCTCATCCCTATAAGAAGACCATATGCGCCCAAGGCCAGAAGAGGCTGCTGGAGACGCCGCCAGGCTGCTGGACTGCAACCTGCCCCCCCTGCTGCCTTGCGCCCTGCCCCCTGCTGCTGCTGCTGCTGCTGCTGCCAAGATTGCTGCCTTGCATCCTGCTGTTGCTGCTGCTGCCTGCGGTCAAGGAGAAGGAGAAGAGAAGAAGATCAGGTAGGGGAGAGCGGTATACCTTAGCCATGTAGCCCTTTGAGGGCTGGTTCTTTTCTATTTCTGGCTGTCACTCTCGCCCCCTTTCTATCCCTCCAGAAAGAACCTATTTCGGCCCACTTACAGCCATCAAGAAGCAGGCCTATCCAGACCCTCTGCTCGGCCCATACCTAGCCCCATGCAGACCCCTTCCAGCCAGCCCATCTGCTCCCCACACAGCCACCTGGTCAGGTCCTGTTTGAGCCTCTGGACAGAACCTTGTCCGGTCTCCACTTCAGGCCATTCTCGGCCCAATTAAGCCCACCTATACAGCCCCCTGCCAGGCCTCAAAAAAATCAGATTCTGGTACCAGCCAAATGCCCCTTTGCAGGCCTGGTCCGGCCCATTTCAGTCCAAGATAGGCCTCTCTCTTGGGTCTGTTTGAATGCCCCTTAGCAGGACCCAGTTCAGTCTCCATTGCAGGCCCAAGAACAGGTCTTGTTCAGTCACTCAATCAGACCCAATCTGGCCCTATTCCGATCCAAGAAGAATCCCCTTGAAATGCCCTATGTGCAAGTCAATTTCGGCCCTCCTGCAGCCCCCTCTCAGACCTACCGGAAACAGGCCCAAAAACAGAACCCTGGCTGAGCTTCATTTCATGCCAACCTCGGCCCAATCAGGCCCACTTGCAGGACCTGCTCAAGCCCTCTTTCAGCCTGCTGTTCTAACCCCCTTGCAGCCCATCCAGCAGACCCCAGGCTGGCCCATAATCGGCCCATTTCCTGGTCCTTACCCAGGCCTTGAACTGCCCCCAATTCAGCCCAAGTCTGACAGCCTTCACGTGGCTAACTTCCAGCCCCTTGTAGCTTACCCAAAGTTGGCCCAAGACAGGTCACCAGACAGCCCATGTCTAGCCCCTGCTCGGCCTCAATTCAGCCTGCTGTAAAGCCCTTTGTGGCTTATTAAACAGACCCCCAAATAGGTCCATTCCCAGCCCACGTCTGGCACCCAATCCAGGCCTTCAAAACAGTCCATTTCCAGCTCCCTTGCAGCAGAAAATAGAAGAAGAGGTTGCAGCGGCCCCCTTGTGGCTTGTACCGGCAAAGTGAGGGATGAACCTCAACGGCCCTTTCATGGGTCCGGTTCTCCCCTCAACACATCAAGGGAGGGATGAACCTCAACGGCCCTTTCACGGGTCCGGTTCTCCTCCCAACACATCAAAGGAGGAGAGCCTCAACGGCCCTTTCACTGGTCCGGCTTTCCCTCCTAGAAGCTGTCCTCCTAAACTCAAGCAAAAATTGAAACCCGGCTTTGAACGCCGAAGGAATGGACCGGCCCGAAGTGGCCTTCAGAAAATTAACAAATAAAAAATCAGAAATGCGAAAGCTACATTAAATTAAGGAGATTCATCCCTAGCGGGGAACTCCACCTTGGGCGGAGGCGCGGGCATGCATCCCGTAGCCGGCAACCCGGACGGAGGCGCGGGCATGAATCCCGTAGCCGGCGATCCTTCCCCCAATATGGCTAAGCTAAGGCTGGCTATTTTGGATGGGTAAATTTTCATTAAGTTGGAAAAATAGCCGGCATGCCGTCGTAATGCCAAAATTTTTCCAAAGTAGTGAAAAGAAACCTATGTTGGGGGAAGGATCAATCACATTGTACACCGATGTACTTCATCCCATCTTTCAATGAAATGAAACTTCGATGTTCATATTGATGCATGAAACCGGGCATTCAAAGTGACCCGATGGGTCGGAGGCGATGCAAACCGCCAAACAAAAAATAAAACCATTTCAAAGTCAATCTGGAAATTCAAACAGAAAATTAAAACAGAAAATCAAATCTGAAAGTAAAAAAAAATCAGAACTAAACAAAATCTGAAATTCAACTCATTCCGGTTCAACAAACAACCAATCCTCAACAAGATTGAACCGGTTTTGAAACAAATCAAACCGAAATCAGATTTCAAACAAAAAATCCACCAAAACAGAAAATCAGGTTTCAATAAAATCTGTCAACCACAGAAAATCAGATTTTTACCAAACCGAAAACACAAGGAAATCAGATTTCAATAAAAAATCTGCAACCAAAAAAAATTCAGATTTGAACAATCCTTCAAAACAGATTCTAACCAACTTCAAAAAAAAAAATCTGGTTTTAGCAATCTGAAAAATAATTTAAAATCCACCGAACCTTGTTCAAATAAATGACATAGATCAACCTTTTCAAAAGAAACTAATCAAACAACTCCAAACATCCAAAATGGATCAAAATCAACTCAAAACCAGAAAATTCAGAAATCAGAAAAAATCAGAAAACTAAATGAAAATCCAAACATGCTTAAAACACTTCAAACTCATCAAAAATCAAAACCAAAACAGATTCAAACCAAAACAACTTGAATCAACCAAATTCAATCCAAAACAAATAAAAAACCAAACAACAAATCAATCAAACAAATTGATTCAAACTCCAAAACTCAAAACCGACTTTCAAGTCAATCCAAAAATCAACCAACAAACAAATAAAACAAACCCGAACCAAATCGGTTTGCATCTCATCGAACCCAAAAGGCCGCTGTCCTTTTGAGTTCTTTACTTTATTTTGTGGATGTGCACGTCTCCAAAAACAGGTTGCCGCGACGGTTAATCAAAGGCGTTCGAGCCGTTGCTCGATGTAAGTTAACGCCGGATACTTGCACCATCCGGCGGAGAAGGGTCAAAAAATGAAATTTTTCAAAGAACCCGAACCTCGGTTCTAATATTTTAAACTATCACCGGACTACCTAATATTTTTAGGATATCACCTATTTTCCTAGAAAAGTCCGGAGACGTCTTTCTTCCAAAGAACAGACGCGTAAAAAAGAGGTTCACACAGCTAGTAATCCATTTTATGTGTAGAATGGCCCAGTTTGTTAACTTGAGATTAGAGAACCATTTAATAGTATGGATGAAGCCAAAAAGAGAGAAAAAAAGCTCCAAGAGCACACAAAGATGGTCCCGTACTTCGGTGTATTTTACCCTAAAGAAAGCTTATAACCATATAGTACTACTTTTTCATATTATGCCTATTTAAAAAATTACTGTAAGTTGCATGCATAAAAGCACAATAATATGCCGAATAATATTACAACATTTACTTTGGTTTATCTTATTTTTTTACTTAGCATTAAATATGAAAGCATGTTTTGTTTACGCTATGTTGTCCAGGACACGAGATGCCCAAGGTGAGGAAGGTCTCATGATGGGGGACACAGTGAGAAAAACGACTAAAATAAAGTGAGAAATGAACTAAACTAAATAGAACCAACTAAAACTGGCCGAACCTATTCCCAACCAGCCTAAAATAGGCTAGACTAGCAGAACCGGACTTGGACTGGCCTAAAACAGGGTGAGACCAGTTAAAATTGGGTTTGAGCTCGGCATTGGACCTAGGTGGGCACATTGTGGAGCACGTGAGGGGTCTTGTGGGCCTGCTGAACATGTGATGGAAGACGCGAAGGGGGGGTGTCACACTGGGTGTCAACATAGATGTGGGATAAGAAGAGAGGCAGATTGAGAGGAGGGATGCAGCATCGGGTGGCATGGTGATGGGGGACATGATCAAATGACACTAAGAGTTAGGGTCGTTTAACTCAAACATAAGCCAAAGGCTGATTCACTAAAGTTGAATTAAGGTCTTTTCAAAACTTTAATGGTGTTATTAGAAATTTTTAGACTTGGCTTGATTTCACTTTTAATTAATCAAGAATTTGAGTAAGTGAAGTTTTAGAAAACCTTCACAGTTTTGAAAATTGGCCCAGACAGTTAACGAATCAGATTTTAGTTATCTGGATTAGGTACTCTCTAATGTCCTTGCCAATTAGACCAACAACAAATTTAAAAGCTTGCTTGGACCTAATCCACACCAAGCATAGCATCATGGATAAATAATAGCTGAGCATGTTAAATTTAACATGCAGGGAGGGGCATTTAGAAAGTACCTCCACATCTAGATGTGGAGAAGACCACTTAACTGGAAGATAAGCCTGGAATCTTTATACAACTATGTATTAAGGGGGCTTTACATAATCGATTAATGGCCCACACCTCACAGGGTGGTAAAAGGCCTGATCATGGAGGATGGTTTCGTGTTTATCACCAGGTTGATGAGTGCTTCAAATAAATGTCCTCGCCAACAGTTCCTTCTTGTAAGCCTGATTCCTCCACCATGAATCATACAACAGTAGTATTATGATAGCAGGTCTCAGATCTCGTCTCAGATATTCATTATCATCATCGGCTCAGAAGATAAATGACATCACAGCTGAAGTTAGACACCAATAGTTCTTCTTTCATTTGGACCATCATTAAGATAGCTGTTCTAAGATATTTCCATCAAAATGAATCCAACAATAAAGGACCTTCTTTCATGAACTGAGACAGAATGTATATAGTTCAAAGTGAGGGATCGGCTGATCTCTGTATCGTGTTCAAATCATTTCCCTTTCAATGTATTAATCTCAGCCAGTGAAAACAACTACGGATCCAAATGGTAGAATAGAACAACTTAGAAAAAGTATCTTGTTGGCACCTTATATTTTCATATAGAATCGGACAAGAAGAAAAGAGGAGTTTTATAACTCGAAGTGATATGCTTGCTTGACATACAAAGGTGGTTCAACATAAATATGAATCAAACTCCCTTCCTAAATCTACAAGGATTGAGATTGATGTTATTTAAGTGAGATAAGGGCATGGTGGTCAACTTCTAAATTAGGCATTGGCTCATTTTTATTCACCTTAAGTCCAATCTAAAGTCCAGTTGTGGCTCGTATGTGTTGTAAAAAAGGGGGGGGGGGCAAGTATGCATCATCATGGGAAGCCCATTAAGAGGTCCAATCGGTGTTGACAAGCCCTCATTATGCATGTGCCCAAAGCCAAGCCGGTTGGAGTATATTTTGGAGATCCTTCGCACGTCTGTAAGATGGGCAAGGTCTCGTTTGATCTCAAAAGAGGGGGAGAATCCCTATCGGAACCAATCCAGTCCGTTGAAAAGAGTTAAGGAGACCCATGACATTGCCTCGACTTGCCATGTCTAGCTGTTGGATAAGGGAAGGAGGCCAGCGGTGCCATAACAGGCAACTGAGAATTGCGCTATGGAGTCGTAGCGCGTCTTCCGTGATTGATATCCCAAGGATCTCGGGAGTCCCTCCGAGCTCGTCTCGAAGAAGGATTTCCTCTTTCGGAAGGACTCCCGACGTCATAAGGGAAGTCGGGAGCCTATATAGGGGTGGCTTGAGCCATCATCAGCGCAGGGGGGAGAACGAAGACCAAGAGAGAGAAGGCCCGAGGGAGGAAACGGAAGGCAGAAAAAGGAGGAGGGAACAAGAGAGGCCCGCACCTATCCGAGCTCCCCGTCGGAACTGCTGGAGCCGTCGCCTCTGCTTATCGAAGCCGAAGAGCTGCTGGAGCAATTTCCTCGTTCCGTCAGGACTACCAAAGGCGCCTTTCCTCTTCATCGGAGCCGTCACGATCACCGGAGGCACATGTCCTTCGCCAGAGCCATCAAGCTCGCCGCCGCTTCCGCAGGCCGCCGCGGACGCCGTCATGAACTCTCAGTCCCTCCTCCGCCGCCTCTTCTAGGCGAGCCGGCAGAAGCCTCTCCAAGCCCCCCGTCGCCGGACTTGCGCTGCGGGTGGGAAAACCCTCGATCGGTTTCCGCCGTCGTCGGGTTTCCGTCTCCACCGCGTTTGAGTGCCAGAGGGAGGAAGAAGCCGTCGGGAAGACACTATAGCAGGGGAGAAATCATACCCCCCCGGACTTTGGTCCAGCGTGGAAAAGGGGCGGGGCCCACGCGATGAAGAAAATGCAAAAAAAGAGGAAGCGGACCAGACGAAGCCGGCCGCCCCCGTGGAGATGGACCGCCGGTCCAGACCAACACCCGGCCGGTCCAAACAGTGCCGGGCCAAGGTCCGATAGCATTCGGCTGAGCAGAACAGCACCCTGCGCACACAGCGCAGGGGCCTTTCAACCGAAAAAAATTTAAAATAAACAAAACAGTGAAAATTAAATTAAAAAAATACATTTAATTCAACAAACCGGACTAGTTGGGAGGTCGACTAACCATCCGCCCCTACGTCTCGGCTTAACTTAAAAGAATTCAAAATTCGGACTAGTTGGGGGGTCGACTAACCATCCACCCCTACGTCCTTAAGGTAGACATACAAAGGTTTATAAAAGACCTCAATGTCTTACCAAGTTCACCAAGCTATGCAAGGCTCAAGCATAATCAATATGCCGTCATGCCGATCATATGCTAGTGAAATCATCAAAACAGTGGGGGATGTCTATAAGTCTTTCAAGATCGGGTACATGCCGCCAATGAATTGACAAATCCATCAAGGATTCAAGGGACCGAATTTCTGGTCAAGTTGTAAATCATGTCTCATATTGAGAAAGCAAAAAATGGAAAAATTCATGTTCAATGAACAGATTTATGTTACAAGGAGAGGACCGCCTACATGAAATTTTGGAAGGCAAGACAATTAAAAAAAATCTGAAAAACAAAATCTGAAATCTGTAAAATCTGTAATTCAACTGAAACAAAAAGTCTGAAAATTGTAAAAATCTGGACGAAATCTGAAACTCAAGCAAATTAAAAAAAATAAAAGAAGAATCCGAATCTGCAAATCTGAAACATGAAACATCCTTAAACAAATCAGTTTACATAAGCTTGAAACCTGCAGGTTACGTAAGGGGGAGATCCAGATAGATTTCTCAAATCAAATCTCATATTGGACAAATTCAAAAATCGAACTCAAACTTATTTGTACTGCAACATAATCCCTCAAATAAAAATCGAATCAAGCATGACTCAATCCAGAAACATTTAAATTTGATCAAACCAAGTTGAAATCAAACGAACATGTAACAAACTTCAAAACAAACCTCAGCCCAACCGATAAATTCAAGCCAAGCTCAATTCAAAGAGTACATATTTAAATCCCAATCAAAGAAACCAGGTTAGAACAAACCCACAAAATCTGTACACCTGTCGAGCAACTTGACATTTTGCAGAAAATCAACACATTTCCACCAAATATGAGATTTGTAGGATTCAAAGAAATTAAGATGCTCTCAAATTAATTTCAAGCATAATCAAATTTTCTAAACAGAAAATCCCAGTTAGCTCTAAAAAAAAGAGAAAAAGCATGATAACATTGAACTCCAAGCAAAACCCCGATCCTAAAAGAAATCAACTAGAAATCAAAGTTAAATTAAATTTTCAAATCAAATCAAGAATTACAGAAGGTTCATCTCAAACGGATGTTAAAACAAATAAAAATCCAAACCAACAAAAATCAATTCATATCAACAGAAACCCACATCTAAAACTAAATTCCAATTAAAATCCAAAACAAGATAATTAATTTGGAACAAGCAAAGATCATTAATTCATAACCCCTTAATCAAATCTGACCGTCCATCAAGCTCAAACATAATCAAATCAACCAACAAGATCTACAAACTGAATTAAAGTCATAACCCAAATCAAAAGTTCCAAACAGATTCAAATCAGTTAAATAAAAAATGAAATTCAAATGAACTCAAACAGATAAAACTCAAGTTCAAGCTCAACCCCAAATCAGTTTATATAAATCTGAAACTTACAAATTCCATAAAAGAAACCCAAAGAATGTTAAATTCATAAAACACAAACTCCGTAGATTTAACCGAAATTTAACTTAAACCAATGAATCAAACTCAACTTAATTAAAAATTAAACTCAAATCAAACTCAATTTTAATCAAATTCAATTCAATCCAAATCAATCAAAGTCAACCAAATAAATCTCTCAAATTAAATTGAATTCAAATAAATCAATTCCAAACAAATTCATTCCAAACAAACTTAAATCAATTAATCATCTCAAATTAAATCAAATTCAAATCAAATTAAAACTCACACACCAAATCCAAATTTTAACCAATTTAAACAAAACTCAAATTCAAACTAAATCAAATCAACTCAAATACAAATCAAACTTTCCAAATCAAATCTAAGTCAAACTTAATCAATCAAATTCAAACTAATCAAACCGAAATTCAAATCAATTCAATTCAACTTAAATTTAAACTAAATCCAAAAACACATTAAGTGCTTGCCTTCTATCAAGTTCATGGGACTGTTTTCTCCTATGTGTGAATGTTTATTTTTGTGGATGCATGTTTTCTGTTCCAATGGATTGCTATGACGATAATCAAGGGTATTCGAGTAATCTCGATGTAATTAACGTCGGATCTTCGCACCATCCGACGGGGAGAGGTCAAAATAAAATTTCAAAGAACCTAACAACCTCAACATATAATTTTGACCCTAGTTAGTACTTTTATGGAATACCATCTATTTCCTAAGAAGTCAATGCTAAGGTCTAATCCAAATTCAAAAGAAAAATGAATTTCCAAAACAAGAATCTTGATTTTTGAGTTTACATCATATCTTTTATCTTCTGATCTCATGAAGTGAAGCATCACTAAATGATTTATATCAACTGAGCAACACATAGACATTATAGTCTTGAAGGCTAGTCTTTGGCTAAATCCATCTAGTCATATCGTAGAGAAGAAAAATAATCAAAGTCTGATCACAATCTGAACAAACAGGACCAAAAAACCACACGAGTAGTTTCTGGAACTTGTAACACTTTTCTGATATTGGACTTCCTTCGGTATGAATTTGAGCCTAGGCAATCCAATTCCAAGTCGATAGTTCAGCAATCCATAAAACAGAGTGGCCAGTTCTAGCCAAAGTAGAAGTAAATCTGAGCCAAGATCTACGGTATAGAGAAACCGAGGCAACTCGAAAGTACAATAAGCTTTTAACTGACAGTGCCAGCTAACTTAGAGAGACATCTCGGAAATAAAGGGCGACTATAGGAACCTCAGATCTGAAGAGATGTTGTAACTGGAACTGCTCTAAGAAGAGAAGAATTAGATCTAAATATCAACAGTAGTTGAGCATCTTCCACTGTCACCAGATTGACATCTGCTTTGGTCATTCGTCAATGGCATCGTGGGAGAAATCCTCAGCACTACAATGTGCGTTGTCTTCTGCCGGAAGGGGAACCAGAGCTTCTATGAACAAGACCGACTGGAGCAAAACGCAGCAGATCCAACATAGGCAACTCAAACAGCTACACACAACAACTAGATCAGCTATTGACGCGAACGTCATCAGATCCAGAGATAGTAATGAACATCACCAGACGATGCAAACAGATTGTCTCTAGAAGCAACCAAAGACATTGGTATAGCAGAGATGGCAAAACAGAAGAGAAAGATGAAGAGGATCCATTCTCTTGTCACGAGGAAGGGGAGATCTCGAGCCAAGGAAGGTGGAAAGGGAGAGAACACGACAAGGGGCCGCTAGGGCTTTTTCCTGCAAGTAGGGAAGACAGGAGAAGAAGCGGCATCTGCCGAAGTGAGAAGAGGGAGAGGGAAGATGAGGGTTTAAGAGAGTTCCATTGGGGGCAAAAGGGGAAAGAGGGGCTTAAGGATAGAATTGGGAAAAGAAGGGAAAGTGAGAGAGAGAGAGAGAGAGAGAGAGAGAGAGAGGAGGATGAGGAGGAGAAGAATTACCAGGGCAAAATGGGGATCAACTTTTCATTTCAATTCTTCATCAACGTCATTGCCCAATTACATCTTAAGGGGTCCTATTTATAGGAAAAAATACAGTAAATGCTCTAAAATGCTCATAAAATGAGAAAGTACCTTAAATGCCTCTAGAATGCTCAGAAAATTGTAAAAATGTCTAAAACACTCTAAAAAATTCTCTAAAATCATGAATTCAAGTAAAAGCCTATTTAAACTATTCAAAAGTTAATCTCTAATCCAAATGGATCCTAATTAATGATGTCGAAATCGGTAAGCATGCTCAAACTGATCTCGAGCTCTGTGGTCCTCAACACAAAGTTGATGGGATCTCGGAGGTTGGTGTGGTGTCATGGAGTGGCTCCATAGACAATCAGCGGGGCTGGTGGCATCTGAAGGCAGGGGTTCTGGAGGTGATTGATGGCGATTTAAGAGGAAGAAAGACCCTGCAGGGGGGAGAATGGAGGAGGAGAGCAGATGCTGCTGCTGGGATGGAAGGTCCAGGAGGTGGGTGGGCGCATGAGAGAAGGGAGAGGGATGTGTAAATCCTGAGGTTTGGAGGCCATGTGCTTGGCATTGCAGACATCTTCTCCATTATGTCGGGCATACCGATGAGGTGGTGCAGTGGTGCAGCATCGAGAATGTGGAGTCATCTGAGCTGAAGATCCTCATATCCATGGCCTTGTAGCTGCTGCTGGCAATGGGGATCGGGATGCTGTGCAAGGACGTTGCCAACTTGGGAATCACAACAACTGGGAATGGAGGTTCAATCCATCTCCATCTGAAGCCACTTTTCACTCATGTTGGGGATGCTGCACCATACGTGCCAAAATAGCAGAAATAGCAGACGTGGATGGCTGAGAGAAGAAGATGGCCAGGAAGGGGTCTTGGCCATGTGATGGGGAGAGAGGATACCAGGATGAAAAAGAAGGGAGGAGGAGAGTGGTGCACATCGCTTGGGGTGAGGAGGAAGAATTTCTAGGAGGGGAAGGAGGATGGCTGATCTAAGGGTAAGAGTAGAGGAAGATTGAGGTAGAGTCCCTACAGACACCAAATACTTCAAAATTTTCTCATTATTTTCTTCGTACATGGGGTTACATGAAAGGCTTTATATAGTGAGCTAATTTGGACAATTTGACCCAAACCAAAAGATATTCACAAACGTGCCCTTCATGAAAAGGGAAAGTAAAAACCCAAAAGATCCATATTAATTTCTCATCACCTTGCCTTAATTTAGTTGCGTGAGGCTGGTGCCTTAGTCACTGGAGTTTGAGGTGGAGGAGGCAGAAGCATAACAGATGGGATGGGGCCGGAAGAGGCATAAGCTGGAAAGACCAGGATCTGGCAAAGATGAAATTAGCAGTCCATTGGACCTATTATGGTAGTGTTCGAAACCTAAGTTGGACCCCTCAGCCACTAAGAAGGGTCCAACAACTTTCAGACCAGCAGAGTCAAACTTAAGTGTCAGTCTACGTTCATACTGGGTCTACTATACCAGGTAATCAAGTCTTGTGAGCACTTATCTTTTCCGTGGTGGTTGTCTCATCACCTAGGCAACTTGGCATGGATCAAGGCAAGAGGGACTGCCTTACCTTGCCTCATCACCTAGGTGGTTGCCTGTTGTAACCGAAAATTTTCAAAAAAAAAAAAAGAAGAAGAGAGAAAACAAAAGAAATGACATGCTCAGGCTCTCTAGGATCCGGGCTATGTACAGCATAACCGACCCATAACCAGACCCTGATCGGTCTCAATTCAGCCCACCCACAATGCCCATCGACATAGCCCAGAATGGGACTCCGATTGGCCCAATTCAGCTGGCTGGAGAGTCCATTTTGCAAGCCATCTCCAAGGCCCATGGGCCTGTTCAAAAAAAAAATGGACCGGATATCCTTCTAAATGGGCCAAGGGAGCTGCCCGCGGGTCTGCTCAGACCTGGGGCTCGACAAAAAAAAGAGAGAGGGAAAACCGGACAGAACAAGGAGGAAAATCCAGATCAGGATATTGACAATCCATTGAGTCCTGATCGATGTCTGATTCTGGATATTGTGGAAGCCCCGAATCCTACTCGCAAGGCAACGGTCGATAGAGGCTGTCCCTATTTGAAAGGATCTCGATCTCCTTCCAGGATACGGGGCCGAGAGTTGTGGGAAGGTCCGAGACCATCCTGGAGCCGGAGCGATCTCCCAATCGGGAGAGGAAACCCCGAGGCTTATAAAAAAAGCCATACGCAGGCCGCGGCAAGAGGAGAGACGAGGGAGGCGGAGAGCATCCGAGAGCAAGAGGAGCGGGAGGAGAGGTCATAGAAGGCAGAATAGCAGAGAGAGGAGAGGAAGGAGGAGTTATCGATCCCCTGGAGTCCCGTTGAAGCCGCACGGAGGACCCCCCCTTCTCTTCTTCTTCTTCCGGACACCGCGGGTCTTCCGCAAGCCACCGCGACCGCCGTAGACGCCGGAAGACCCCCCTATCGCCGCCTGTGAGAGTCTCCCCTTCTTCCCCTAGGGCTGTCGGGACCTCCTCTTGCTTCCTCCGGTGCCGTCGCAGCCGAACAACGCCGGAAAACACCGCCGGAGCCGCCGCGATGCCGCGGGATGCCGAGAGTGTCGGGCGGACACTGTAGCACCGGGGAGAATATGTCTCCCAAACTTTAGTCCACGTGGAAAACTTGCGGGGCCCACCAGTGGAGGAAATCTCAAAAGAAAAAAAGAGGAGGGCCAGCGCAGCCGAAGCCGGCCGGTCCCCTCGCGGAAGAACCGCCCGGTCCGGAACAGTGGACCGGGCCCCTTTGGCCAGAACAGTGCCCTGCGCTGTGCGCAGGGGCTTCTTCAACAAAAAAAAGGGAAATGTCTTAAAATAAACAAAACAGTGGAAAGTAAATAAAAAAATATATGTTTAATTCAACAAACCAGACTAGTTGGGGGGTCGATTAACCATCCGCCCCTACGTCTCGGCTTAACTTAAAAGAATTCAAAATATGGACTAGTTGGGGGGTCGACTAACCATCCGCCCCTACGTCCTTAAGGTAGACATACAAAGGTCTATAAAAGACCCCAATGTCTTACCACTTTTCATCAAGCTATGCAAGGTTAGAGCATAATCAATATGCCGTCATGCCGGTCATATGCTAATGAAATCATCAAACCAGTGGGGGATGCCCATAAGTCTATCAAAGACCGGGTACATGCCGCCCATGAAATGACAAGTTCCTCAACTCAGGGAGAAGCCATGAAGATAGAGATGAGCTAATTTCCCACAAGTCTATCAAAGACCGGGATGCTCAATCTCAAGACAATGAGATGGGTCCCTACAAGCTTATCAAAGGCCGGGACATGCTCAATCTCAAATCAGTGAGAGGAATGCCCACAAGTCTATCAAAGACCGGGTGTTTTTCCATCTCAAACTGATCAAGCAAGTTCCATGTTCATCAAGGACTCAGAGAGACCGGATTGCTATTCAAGTTGTAAACCATGTCTCATATTTTTGAAAGAACAAATGAAATTCATATTCGGTACATAGATCAATGTTACAAAGAGGAGAGAACAACCACTCGAGATTTTCTAGAAGGCAAGACAACAAAAATTGGCATAAAACAAAGTCCGAAAGAAAAGGAAAAAATCTGAAGTTAATAAAATCTGAAACGAACAAGAATCCAAAATCCAAATCTGTGATCACCATAAAAATCTAAAAAAAATCTGGAAAACAGAGGTCTGAAATCTGAAGTTTGAAAATCAGAGGTCGGAGACCAAAATGTATGAATCAAAAAATCTGAGGTTGGAAAATTCTGCAAGATGGTCGATTCTGGAAATTCCAGATCTGAAGAAAAATCAAAGTTCTGAACCTGTAGGTCCGAAGCTTGTAAAATCTGCAAAATCTGGATTGCTGCAGAATCTGGAGGCTGAGAATTTGGAAGAGAAACAAAAATCTGAATTTGGAGTGGTGCAGAATCTGAATTCTGGATCCGTACACAGAGTCACCATTTGAACCGAATCTGAAATTCTCAAATCTTTAAGGCCAGACTTAGATCTGTGACCCAAATCTGAAGCAAAACCGAAAATCAGAAGCCAGAACCCATTTTAGAAATCCGAAATCTAGAAATCTGTTTAGAAACCCTGCAATCTGAAATGCAGAAATCTGAAGTGCAGAAATCTGGAGTCTGGAGTCTGATATTGGAAGAGGTCGAAGTCTGGACTTGGCAGATCCGAAATCTGAAATCTGAAATCAGTAATTTGAGGTTTGTGAATAAAAAAATCTGAACTTTGCATTTAAAACAAGGGGCCGAGGGCTGTAAAATGAGCAGAATTTGTAAGAAGCCTGAGTCTGCAGGAGATCCGAATTAAAATTCTGAAATTTGAGGTTTCAAATATGAATTTCAAAAATTGAAACTAGTACAAGTCAGAAGCTGGTCCGCAAATAGGTGGTTCCAAACCATTCAAACCCATAAGAAAATTCAAATTCAAAGCCGTCCCAAATCATTTCATAAAATCTGAAAATTGCATAAGAGAATCCAGAAACTGTCAAATTCTGCAGATTTAACTGAAATCTAATCCAAACAAATTCAAACTCAATCAAATCAACTCAATAAACAAATTAAATCAAACTCAAATCAAGTTTAAAATCAATCAACAGATTCAAATTGAACCAAACCCAAAAAATGAACAAATCATATTTTCAACCCAAACTAAAAGCAATTCAACCAATTAAATTCAACTCAAACTAAAATCAATCAATTCAGAATTAATCAATTCAACTCAAATCAACTAAAAACAATTTTAATCAAAACCAAACTAAATTCAAAACACATTAAGTGCTTGCATTCTATCAAGCTCATGGGGTTGTTTTCTCCTATGTGTGAATGCTTATTTTGTGGATGCATGTCTTCTACCTCCATGAATTGCTATGACGATAATCAAGGGTATTCGAGAAATCTCGATGTAATTAACGTCGGATTTTCGCACCATCCGACGGGGAGAGGTCAAAACAAATTTCAAAGAACCTAACAACCTCAACATATAATTTTGACCCTAGCTAGTACTTTTATGAAATATCATCTATTTTCTTATAAAGTCAATGCTAAGGTCTAAACAAATCAAATTCAAATTCAAAAGGAAAATGAATTTCCAAAACAAAAATAAAATTCTTAAATTTGAGGTTACACCATTGCCTCAACCACCTTTGATAACATTGATTTTAAGAGAATATCTTGAATTCATGCTGATGGCAAAAGTTGGCTAATTCATCATGGAATCATCTTGGAACCAGCCAGAAGTTTCTTACTGTAGATCTTTGTTTAGAAGTAGCTTTAGATTATTTAACCTCATAAATTTTTAGTTTCAACTGGATTGGCATTCTGCCATCTGTAGGATGTTATAAATTTACTTCTCTTATCCACAGTAGTTCTTGATTAATAAGGACAGTATGCCACATTTTTTTTAATTTTTTACATTTCAAGGTGATTAATGCTTTTATAATTTCCATTCTTGTATAAAGCATGTAAAAGTATGCCCTTAATTTTTCTTTGGGTATTACAGGTACTCTGTATCATTAAGCGAAAAAGGTCTTGATATTTGAAGAATGCCCAACTTGATTAAATTATGATAATATGATTAGTCTTTTCTTATTTTAGGAACTAAGGTTTGACGTTTTAACAGGTTATTTTTGGAAATAGGTGGAGGCATCTTGTAGGACAAAAAGATTTCTGGGAGCATGTTGGAGGCATTGATTTTTCTCTCGCTCCATCTAGTTTTGGTCAAGCAAATACTCAGGTATGACTGATTGAAGATATCTTTAAGTTTGATGTATGTAAATTAACTTTGTATAGCAAGTTGGCAGCTCTTCTTTTAAGACTCAACCCCATTAACAAATCATCAACTGTACTATAGCTCAAGGAAGGCGGGGTCGGGGGTCGGCCCGGGGTCGGCCGGCCCCAAAACCGACCTAGTCAGACGTGGTTGGATTTTATTTATTTTATTATAAAAAATATAAAAAACATATATAAAAATAATAAAAATAGGAACAATATTTTTATATTATATATATTTATGTATAGATAAAATTTATACATAAATATAATTATAATTTTTATATTATAATTGAATATGAGTGTTTATCTATGTATACAAGTAATTATGATTTTTTTGTGATTATGTTTTATTAGTATATGTTCGGAAAGAGTTAATCTTAAGTGAGAAGGTAAAGATACTTAACAAAAAATTTTATAAATTTTAATATGTATCATATATTTATAATTATAAATTTTAACCATATGTAATAATATAAATGATAGCAAAATATTATTGTACTATCAATAAATGGAATGCTCAAAAAATAATTATTCTTGGCAAACTTGATATGTGTGTGAAAGAGAAGAGAGTTAAAATAGATCTTTATGAAATTTAAATATATAACACATATTTATGATTACAAATCTTATATATGTGTGATAATATAAGTGATAGTGAAGTATTGTTATACTATTATTAAATGCGGCGCAGAGTAGTCGCGAATCGACTTGCACGGTCAGGTCGCGGAGGTCAAGGGGGCAACGGCCCTCGAAGAAAATTTTTTTTATGGTGGTAAGGGGGAGGGGGAAGAAAAAAAATTTAAGTATGTAATAATAACATAAAAAATGACCTAGGCCGGGTCACCACCGAGTCGCCGGGTCGCGCGACCCGAAGCTGAGTCGCACGACCCCCCGCCGCGCTGACCCGGTATTCCATGCTATAGCTGGCTTCATATTTTTTTTTGAGATCAATTTATATGTATACATATACATATATACACATGTACATACATAGATAACTGATCAAACGTGACAGAGGTCTGAGCACAGACTCCGACAGTCATTCACTGGGGGCTGTCACAGTGTCACTGAGGCATATGACAGTGGCAGTTGGCAGCTTCGAGTCTGGTGGGCGCCATCGCTAGGACAGGCAACAGGAGATGGAGAGAGAGCAATCGCTGTAGCTTCTGTGCTCCTATGATTGCACAGACTCCGACAGTCATTCACTGGGGGCTGTCATAGTGTCACTGAGGCATGTGACAGTGGCAGCAAGAGATCCAATGGCAGTTGGCAGCTTTGAGTCTGGTGGGCGCCATCGCAAGCACAGGCCACAGGAGATGGAGAGAGAGCAACCGCTGTAGCTTCTGTGCTCCTATGATTGCAGCTAGCTTTGAGAGGCATACAGATCAGGGAGGAGGTTGCCAGTCTTGCGACTGGCAGGCGTGGTGATCCGATGGTTGGAGGCAGTCAGAGCCAGGGTGGGTGGCAACATTGGGAGGTAGGGGTGACCGGGTGAGGGTGACATGATGCAGTCCGGACAGCTTCGGCAGGAGGCATGCTTGTTTGGTGCAAAGAATGGCGGGACTAGAGGAGGGAGGAGGTGGTGAACCCAACCCATTCAAGAGGGGTGTTGAGGCAGTGACAATGGACAGTCTGCACTGTTGGTGGAGAGTGGGCACGGACAGAACAGGTTGAGCAGTGCCATAGAGAAGGTGATGCGGCCCTATGGACAGGGTTGGTGTCATGGGTGGAGCTCTGGAAGCAGATGCCTAATCGCTGGTGGGGGCTGGCGCATGGCTGCTACCATAGATGTGGGCGGGGTCTTTTAGTGGGAGGCTTGGGCAGCATACGGGGGGAGAAGAGAGGAAGGGGGATTCCAAGAATGAGAAGTGGAGACAGGATCAAATTCGGTCCTAGATGAAAGATCACATGTTGGCTTCTGCAGGCAGGGAGAAGGGAAGGTAAAGATGTGGCTGATGTAGCTTTAGCAGTGGCTCAGGCAAGGTAGAGAGGAAAGAGTGTTGGGGAGGAGATGCCGTTTGTGCCAGCGAGGAAATCGGTTGGTGGAGATGGCAACTGCCTGGGGGCTGAGATAATGTGACAGTTGTCGCAGTGATGGGATCAAGGATTGTCATCTCACATCTTGGTTCCATCTTGAAGTGATTGGAGAGATCTCAGAAAATTTTTGGGAGATTTGATCTTGGCATGCTAGTGTAAAATGACATAATAATCTTTTCGAAAGAGACATGAGACTTGATGATCAAAACTACACAAGTTGATTGGAGGAATCAAAGACAAATATAGGGAAGATAATCATTGCCAATAAGAGATATATCAATATGTTACAATATGGATTTAGACTTTTCCTCAAGCAATATCAAGTGAAGAGAGCTCCTTAAAATTGAGAGATTGTGTGACAGTTATCACTTTTACATATGGCAATATAGAAATCTTAATTTATAAATTTAAATTATAGTAGAAATGAATCAACACCACCTAAATAAGATTTTGGATTGATGCAATAATAGACTTGTTAACATGTGGAAACTTCATAAAGTCATCTAATTGAATTAATAATAATAATAATAAAATGAGATAATATGAATGATACGGTCGATTTGCATTAATACGGAACTTTAAAGTTTGAGTCATCAACATATGGTGAAAAATAAAGAATAACATACATTTATATAGATCTCGTATTGGTGATCTCGTTTCTTGGAGACATGGAGAGAGAAAGTTTCTCAGGAGATATCGAGAGATTCTTGAAAGAATGCATTCTTTGGATGGGATGCAGCCTGGACAGCTCCAATGACGACTTCTAGTGGGTTTAGGGAAGCAAGCAACGGATTCTGAAAGTGGGCAGAAAGAAGAGAAGGAAAGCCTCCTTGGCTGGATAAGGAAGAAAGATGGGTTGGAGGAAGGAAAGCCTCCTCAGCCAAATAGTAAAGGGAGGGAGAATTAAGGCACTGAACTTCAAACTCACTTCATTTCTTTCATCTGCATTATTCTCCTTGGGGTACAAAATAGGGAATTTTATAGAAATCCCATTTTACAATTTAGGCCCTATATAATATATAAACAAAAGTTACACCCTTTTTTACAAAATTTAAGTCTTCAATCATTGATTTTTTTCTTTGATGCCTTCACACTAGAAAACATTTTTAAATAAAAGGGAAAAAACATAAATGAAAATTCTAGAGCTAATAACATATTTTAGATTGACGTTGATGTCGATCAAGTTTGTCTGTGGGCTCACTTCTTGAGTTGACCATCACTACATTCCCAAACACATCATAGGTCAACCACAGGGAGATGCTTGTGGTGTCAGCAAGGCACTCTTTCCATCTTCAACCAATGGTGCTCGCAACCAATCATTATTTAGTGAGGGCTGCCTGAAAGACAAAGGGAAGATTCTTGCTTTTATTGTTTTCACCTCCTCATCTCTGCCCTTCATACTTTGTTTCTGAAGGCACTAGTGCATGCACCTACTTTTATACACAATGAGTTGCAAGTGAATAGAGTAGAAAGCCTACCATGCAAGCATGGTACTTGCAGCTGGCTCTTTAGTAGCGTGTGCTGGCAGCAAGGATCATGCATACAGAAAGACTTGACCATAAAGTACAAGGTAAATGCGATTGGTTGCTTTGAATGAAGCTTAACAAGGGCTGATCACTGTACAGAAACAACTACCGGTCGGGCTATACCTTAGCACCGAAGTTTTACTGACAGCACTGCTGCATGTCGTTCATTATTCATGCCAAACAATGCTGTAACACATCCAAAAAGACCCCATATTAGAGCATGGTCAAGCCAGTTTCATCCTTCAATGGTTCATCATGAAAACATGTTTCTTAAATTGTTTTGTAGTTTTATGTTGTTTTTGTTATTTCCGTTGGATTCCACCTCATCCACCACCTAACAAATAACTCCATCATAATGCCCATTGTTACAGGCTTTTAATTCCTTGCTACGGAAGTTGCAGAAATATGTACCATATGGAGCTTCTGTAGTTGATATGTATGCTGGAGCGGGTGTTATTGGGCTATCTGTAGCTGTTACTAGGAAATGCCGGTAAGTGTTCTGTATACAGTTATTCTTTTCATGGTTTTGCAGTTTTTAAGCTTCTAGTTGCATATAAAAGCATGTGGTTTCAGAATCTCTTTTTTGTGCAGATCTGTTAAGTGTGTTGAGATAAATAAAGAGTCAAAAGTATCCTTCGAGAAATCACTCAATCGCCTTCCTAAAGCTATGGACTGTAGCATCAGCTGGCATCAAGCGGACGTGTCAGTTGTATGTTTGAAAAATTTATGAGCATGTGTATCTGAATTTTGTTACAAAAAACTGATTTGAACCTGTCATATAATTTTGAGTGCTATACTGCTTGTGTTTCTCTCTTTTATAGGATTCTATTCACTGGCTTGAGGGTTCAGATGTTGTTATTGTTGATCCTCCTAGAAAAGGATTGGATGCGTCTTTTGTTGATGCGCTAAGTAGTATAAGTGATTCAGGCCACATAGATGCGAAGACATCTGAAAGGTAAACGAAATTTTTTATTATGTTGCTGCACAAAACTTAGGATTCCATTGTTTGCACATTTTGATAAAGATCACTTGCTCCTATCATACAATTTTTCCACATCAAAGGTATAGGGCATCCATGCTGGCCATATAAACTTATATTATGTGATGGTGACGTTAAAGAACATAATGAGAAGATGAATTGATATATTTCTTCTCCTTTAGCATCTGCATTCACAGGTGATTCTAGTATGTGGGTGTTCCGGTGCTTCCTTGTTGACTTTGGAAGTCTGGCGGCACCAGCCGGCAGGCGATGGTCTCTGGTGGTTATCCTGCTTCCTGGCGAGTGGCGAATGACAACTCACTCAAAGTGCTTCTTCGCCTCCGGTAAAAGACCGGTCAATCTTCCACCTCCATATCAACTCTGGCTTTCATCTCCACCCCCGGTGCTCCCCGCTGTTTCTTTCACCCCCTAAACAAGTCTGGCATCCTATCCACCTCCGGGGTGCCCGGCAACTTCTTTTCCACCTCCGGTTCTGGCAGGCTTCCCATTCCACCCCTGGAAACCCATCGGCTGTCCGGTTGCTTCTCTTCACCTCCAAAAGTAGATCCGGTTCCCAAATCTTCTTCGGTTCTTCCTGCTTCTTGGGCTTCACCCTGGCTACGATCTTCAACTCATTTGATCGGCAGTGTGCAATTCCTGGATTGCCTACATCTTTTCTCCTGCAGCTCCTCCTGCCCTTAGATCTTCTCGGATCGACCTGAAGCTTAACCCCTCACCATCAATATTCCTAGATTGCCTTGCTCTAACCCCTAAGCCTTCCCCTGTTTTTGGCACTTCCGGTCCCTGCATCGGATTTTTGATGTTCCCACCCAATGAATGAGTTGCAGGAGACCCCACCTCCTAGCATCGCCCCCACCTCCAGGATCAACTTTTCCTTCATGAGTATTCCACCAAGCCCCCACCCCCTGCCTTGCTCCCCGTCTCCACAAGGAAGATGACAAGCATTGTGGAAGGCTGCCATGGTTTCATCGGGACCTGCCACCTCATGTGGACACACCCATGACTAAACAGCCACACGACCTCTGCCATCAGGGCTCCACCTGATTAACGACCACGAGCTCCCCAGCTGGGCCCACGATGGGGAGGCACCACGAGCCCCCAGGGCTTAAGTCGGCACCGGTTCAGCCGGATAAGCTAGCTCCAGGCCAGTCCAGCCAACCTCCAACCCGTCCAGCTGAGTATAGACCTGGTCCATCTGGTTCACAGCTGGTTCACACCAGTTCAAGATGGTCCAGCACTGGTTCAAAGCTCCTTAGGCTGCTTCAGAGCTTCTCCAGCCAGTTTGGACTGGTTTACGATTCTTTAGGCTGGTTTAGCTAGGTTCGCTCCAGTTCAGTGGGTTTTTGAGCCTGTTCAGGTTCAGTTCACTCTGATTCGGACCAGTTAGGCTTATGGCAGCAATTTGGTGACATTTTTCACTGTCAAATGGTGAATTCAACTGTCTGCATCAGAACCATTTCCTGTTTACCCATTTTTTGTTCAAGAAGAAGAAAAATGAAAAGAAAATATTTGATTATGCTATACCTAGTTACTAATATTCTGTAGATAACCTGGAAGAAAAGTTATCCTTATATAGTATTTTGGTTGATGACTAAACTTTCAAATCATCTGTTTATTTCTTTTGATTCTCTTTCAATCCAAAGGGTGAACAAGGAAAAAAGGCCATGGATTCTGCGTGCAAGGGAGGCATCTATTCATGTAGAAAGCAAAACACATCTGGAACAGTGTCGGTCATGGCCCCAAACTCTGATCTATATCAGCTGTGGGTGGGAAAGCTTTAAGAAGGTATTATTGATTCATTTATACTATTACGGCAATCCAACAGTTCCATTGCTTCTTATTTATATTTCAAGAAAATTTTAGAATTAAAAATATTCTCCTCCTAATTACTCATATTTGGGCAGGATTGCATGTCTTTAGTTTCCAGTAAATCATGGTACTTGGAAAAAGCACATGCGTTCAACTTCTTCCCTGGTACTCAGAGGTATTTTCCCTCAGTTGGCTTAGCAATCCTGTTCCATGAATGATCTGTTTACTAGTATTTTGTCTTGATCATTGATCATTCTACAGATAACAAGGTAGGCTTTGTTCTTGCAAAAGAAAACACGTACACAGCATTTTCTATGTTAACTGTAGTTTCAGTATCCTAAGACGGTGATTTGACCTTGATGGGACAATCCATGGACAATTTCAGCTGGAACTGGTACTGGCCAAGATCCAGCCAATCCGGCTGGGATCAGCTGATCTGGTTGAACTTGCTCTGCCTGACTGAGATCAGCCAGGATCAGACAATCCTGTGCCCTGAAGAGCAGGTCCCTGGTGGACCGAGTTGGAATCAGTTAGGACTCCCAGTCCCACCTGATTTGCACCAGTTTCCTTCCTTTGCTTCCCCACCAGATTTGCCAATTTGATCTGTTCCGGATTTAGGGTCCAGTCAAAGCTCTGCCTTCTTTGGTTAAGAGCATCAAGGCATTACTATTCCAAGCTTCATTTGAATCTTAATTCTTGCTGCTGGCTTTTTCATTCCTTCTGGCTGGGAATCCTGATGCTTGTTTATCATGATGCACTCGTTGAGGTTTTGCGGTATACGTTATTTCTTGACAAGTTAGACGCCACTTTGGAATTGAATAGGATTCCTTGGAAGTTATTACTGTTATTTTGAAGTACTTGGGTTAATTATTTGATTGAAGTAATTTACTCTCATTTCTTTTGAGTCCAGCAGTTTTATGTCCATTTATAATTTTATTTTTTTTATTCAGTCAAAGATAACGTACCTTTTTTCAGTTTGCATGTGCTCTCGATTCTTTGATGGAAGGCATGCAACATAAATTGCTCACGGTTTTCTTACTAGTAGACACTTGAACTATTTGGGGAGATCCATGGGCCAATATCTTACCTGGTTTGGAGAATTTCCAGCAACTCAATGCCTAAGAAAGTTGTGCTATAGCTCTGAAGATGTTGGAAATGGGTGCTTTAGGGAGAACTATGGACCAATGTTTTATTGGGCTGGGTGAATTTTTAATAACTCAAAATCATACACCTGAGATAATCATGCTATAGATCTGGAGATGTTGAAAGTGGGCACTTTGACAACTTGAGATCATCTGATATTCCAACCATTTTTGATAAACAGCACAAGTAGTTGTCTGATGTCTCACTAATCTAGCTTGAAATGTTTCAAGCATGAAGAGGTCTGAAATTTTAGGGGATTATTTATCTCTAGGACTATTGCCTGATACTATGTTTCTTGTGTTTTTGTGTGCTCATCCACCCAGGGCTACTGTTTAGCTAACTTGTAAATCTACTGTTCAGCGAACAAAGTGTCATGCACTGGATCAAAGGTAGAAGCATTCTTCAAAGTTTAAACAATTTGGTAGTATATAGAAGATAATATCAAATTTCAAACGATAAATTTTAATTGACAACGATCTAATTTCTAAATCTATACAATCCATGCAAAAGATTGTCTATACGCTTATTAGGTTAAATCATGTTGACCAAATAATCATAATCCGAGATACTATCAAATATCAAGACCAATAGACTATTCAAATCTCTTCCCACCTTCATACCGCTGCGCTACTATATTAACCTGAAAATTTTAAAGCAATAAAAGTTAGTCACACTAGTGACGCTGTAGGCTCAATTAGAAAATAATCATACATTAGGAAAATTTAAGAAGAATCTTTTATTTTAAATTTGAGAAACAAACCATTACTAAATAAATAAAATTAATTAAGCTTACAATATTTTCAGTCTTTTATTTTATTTACTTAATTATTGTTCACCTGCTTACGTTTTTCACTCAATTGAATAAATTCTTAACTATGTGCCAGTGCATCATTTGTCTTATCATCTCAGTTTCACAAAATACTTCAACCGGATCTAAATACATATAAGACCAATAAAGGAAAAATTACAAAAGATCTTAAAAACTAGGGAACATGACAAAAAATTGCTCTCATTTCCATGCAAATCTTACATTTTGTTGTTGTTCTACATAATTTATATATTCTCCCCGAGATATTTGAGAATATTATATAAAGTTGAATGTGTATACATATACAAACTTATTGTACTCTGCACTCCCTCCTACAATCATCTTAAGATAAGTTTTCCAATATCAATGCCCATAACTACCGTATGTGTAGTGTATAGAAGTGTCGGATGATGATTTATAACTATCTTAAGTTATCTCATAACTATCTTGATGATACGTAGGAAACCAAAAATTTTAAGATCACTTAACTTCATGAGGGTAGTGGTAGTGTTGACTTTTGTCTCATTATGCGTGTCTTCTCAACTTTGAGATTGTGTGCCATGATTCTGATCTTTTGACCATCAACTATCGTCTAATTGCTTTATAGGCAATAGCATTATCTGTTATTACATTCTCATGTTTCATCATTAACATTGTCGATTAATTTGAACAAGTAGTTAGTATTCTTTACTTGTCCAAATGTATCCGCTAACTTCTAGAACATGGTCTTAACTTGACCCTTTAAAAGTTGGTCATTATCTTCTCACTTATACTTAGCAAGAAAGACATCATACATAAGTTACAAATTATTAAGTATGAAAAATAACTAACTAACTAATAAGTATGTAAAACAAAGTTTAATATACTTGTTCAAGCGTCCATCATCAAATTGCACCCTCTTTCATTTCGAATATGTTCAAATAATTTGAGGTATTGTTTAATATCTTCTACTTTCATGGAAAGATAAATGTTATAATTTTTTTTCGGATTTTATCCAAGAAGACCCTTACCGACATCGACTATAGTGTTGATTGTGGACTCGAAATATGATTTCTTTGCAGCATTTGTTGATATACTACTATAGAGCCATCAAGATGTTTCTTACTTGATCTTTTACTTGACTACGAGATCTACAAAACTTACACATGGATCATTATCTCTTATAATAAGATCATGAATCTTTACTTATTACTTTTTTATTTGATCTAGTTCCACTTCCGAAACTGTGACCATTTTCGGAATATTGATCCATGAATCGATCAGTATGCCGATACATGTCTTTGTTCACAAAAGACTTGCGGCTTGTCTCCATCACACACATATTTCTTTCGTTTATAAGAATAAATATTAAATTTGACTGTCATTTGATACCGATGTAAGTTATTAATCATCGAAACCTTCTGCAACGGGAGTGCTCCTAACCGTCTGATGCTCTGGGTCCTGTTTGTGCACATGCCCTTAGCGGTCCTTTCAGAGGATAAAAAACTGGGAAAATTAAGCAGAGCTATGAAGACCTTTAGATGTGTAGGGTTCCCGTCTATAATGATCTGTTTCATTGTCACTATTTTTGAATTTTGGTTCCCTGAAATTGGCTTCCCTTTGTGATGGGACACCTTTCAAACAATTGTCTATTTGTTGACGGGCTCTCTAATGTTGTTGCAGCATTGAGATCCTTGCCATATTCAAGCGTGGTACTCGGGCTCCCCACAAGAAAAAGAAAACCGGGAAAAAGAAGAGTACCAAGTGATTTGTAAAAATTGCTCTTATTTTCTTCTGCATGTCTAACCTGAGAACAATGTGATTGCTGCACGTTTTGACCGGATGCAACGATGGCAGATACTAATTGGGTAGTTGGGTTGTATGACAGAAAATATTTTATATATGAGAACGTGTTCTCACAACAAAACTCGTTGAAGAAAAGGTGTTCGACAATCATGATTAAAGTGCGTGTTTGTCGACAACTTTTTTTTTGGGTAAAAAGAGGTGTGACTTTTATTTTATCTCGTGATCCATCATTTTTTTTTCTCAGCGGAAACTAAAAGTATTTCGCTATCCTCTTAAGCGTTTCCAAGAGGTCCTAGTTTTGAACGCTAACGGCCTCTTTGGAGGCACTAATGATAATCAGATTCATCACTATCGTTATTATTTTTGATGTTTGATATCATCTAATCTTGGTACTAATGTGTCTAGGGACATCATTAACATAGATGGTTCTAGTTTCATGGCTATACCCAAACGGTTGCCGAGGGTTTGTTTGATTATAGTATTAAAATTAATATCACCTATTTTGCTAGCATTATTAAATGTCTCTATCCCTGTCAATTTTAAAATTGTTATACATGTACGTCGGTTGTTTTTGCTATTTGTACTATAAAGGTCCATTGTAACGGGTTTCACCTTTGTCAATTTTGTTACCGATACTCTGGCAAGGTTGGTGGGGTCGGGGGATGAGAGTGGATCGGTTTGGCTCAAATTCACTGGGTCAGTCGGGATCGAGACACATGTCGGGTCAAGGGTGGTCGGAGTTGTAGAAAAAAAATAAAATAATAATTTTAAAATATTTATCGAGTCGGGACCGGGTCAGTCGGCTTAAAAACTAACCAAGTCTAAGTCACATTCCATGATTTGAACAAACAGCACATGTCTACGATGTTGAGAGTAGGTAAAATATTGAATTACTGCGAATGTTCACAGCTGAGAGGTTAATGCCCTGTTTGGTAACACTATTAGGTACCTCTATCATTATTGATTTTAAGATTGATATTGATAGGAGTCATTAAGAGCTGTTTGGTTAAGTGTATCAATTTTAAAATTTGTAGTGTAAACAAAGTATATCACATAATACAAGTGTCAACTTGTATTACTTTTGATATTGATACTCTAACATTTTAAAATATTAATATCATTATCGATACTATCAATAATGGAACTCTAACCAAACATGACATAAGGTAGGGAAAAGGCAAGAATACATTAATTCTTATAATAGTTTTGAGTTCAGCTCCAAATATATATTGGTTGCATCTTGCCTTAACCCACTCTCTTGCCAGGACTGCAATCACTCTATTTTTATTTTTATTTTCATTAATCACATATGGCTGTCTAAATTCTTTCTCATAGATGCAGCCAGAGGTGATGGGTTCTTTTAGGCCAGAGCAGTGTTGGCGTAGAGCAGAAAAAGCCCATTGGACTGTAAATAAATAGGCTAAGGAAGAGAATGATATTTCTACCAGAACAATATGTGTACCGTACGTCGTCTCCTATGTGTGGACCAGACATTCTACTTTATGTGAAATAATTAATTATTCTTTCTTATTATCTCTCATAAATATTCTCTCTCTTTCTCTCTACACCAGATGCAAATGTCGTCTATTAATTATGTGCATATGGAAAGAAGATAATTAAATGATTGAAGCATGGTCCGCCATCATCTTTTGGGGTATATATATAAAAGGAAGTATCTGAATTTCACATGCAGATGATAAAAATTAATCGACACTCTGCGTGTACACAGAAATTATCACCTCCAGTGATGATTGAAGAAATTAACATGTGCCGCTCATCATATATATTATCACCTCCAGTGATTCCATACATTTCTCTTCATGACTAGCTTTTTTCCGACGTAACCTTGACCATGTACCTTATGGCCCGTTTGGTTAGAGTTTTAAATTTGATACTATATCAATATTGATATTGATAATTTTAGAGATTAGAGTATCAATATCAAAATTGATACAAGTTGACACTTGTATTACATAATGTGCTTTGTTTTCACTACCAATTTCAAAATTGATATTACTAACCAAACACTTCTTAGTGATTACTAGGAATATCAATTTTAAAATTGATAGTGATAGAGATGTCAAATACTATTACCAAACAGGGCCTTAGTTTATCATTCTCATAAACATCTGAAGTTCCTTTATCATAACCGCCCGAAGCCCTTTGAAACACTTGATGTCTCCAATTACTTATTTCGTGAGTCCCAAAGTAGATCCCTACAAATTTCTAGATCATGTTCCACTTTATCCTCACAGGTCTCTAATGCTAGAATCTCCTTCTCATTATCCAATGGAAGTCCAAATACAAGCATATCCTGGCTTTCTCTTCTTACATATTCTTCCACCATCTATGCCACTTGCTCATCAGCTTTTGAAACTTTTATTCTTTGCCTCCACCATCTCCAAAAATTTGGGGATAAACTTGGTTTATCCCCAAATTAAACTTGTGCTAAATGAGCATTTTTGACGAAAAATAAATGAGCCCTTAGTGACAAATTCCAGAAATATGACACACAGGATCTAAATGTGATTTTGATTTTCTTTGTAAAATGATTGTGATTTGTTGTGTTTGGTGCCAATGACTAATTTTTCATTATATAAATTGTGTGTTATATAACTCTCTTTTTTTGCATGGACAGGGACAGGGAAAGAGATAGGTATAAAGACAAAGAAAAAGAGAAGCAAGATGATCTGAAGATAGTCAAGAGAAGCCCAAGAAAAAGAGAGAGAAGAAAGAAAAGAAAGAAATGAGAAGTGAGGGAACAAATCACCCAAATTAATTTTTACCATGACAAAGTAGACTTATCCCTAATACCACTTGTTTATTTTTTTTAGCCTTGAGGACTCCGAAGATACCTCTTGTGATTCCTTTGGTCCTTTGTTGTTTACATGTGACATGTCTAAGCAGCGTTATGGCATCATCTTCTTTTCAGATACTTTTATACTATTTTGCGGATGTTCTTCATTTTTTTTAAAGTTGGGAATATGTTTGTTGCGATGACTCTTTTTCTAAGTCACTTTAGGTGAACCATCTTTGTTTAAATGTCCGCTTGTTTTGATCTTTGATATTTGTATATTTTTATAAGTATCACTGATATTTTTATATTTTTAATAATATATTTTGATATTTGTTTGATTTTATAATCACTCAAACACATAATACGGATATTGGTATATGTTATCAAAAACTTAATATCAATTTTAATATTGATGTAGTATTATCAAATATTAAAAAGATTCGATACTATCACTTCTCATATTGACATTTTAACATCTTAAAATATCAATATCAAAATTGACAGAGTATCAGTTTTGATACTCTAATGAAACAGGTTATAAAATATCAGTTTGTAGGAATAAGAGAAGATATGGCTGTATGGAATCGGTTTCCACCCACCGAGATAAGAGATGGCTTTCGCCTTTTCTTTTTCTTCTTTGTTCATCTCGTTTTGCGCCTCACCTTTTTGAACCGTTAAAACATGTTGCTAAGTTTGGGAGAACGTACACGCAGATAGTAGCAACGCGGACTTCGAAGAGATCGGTTGCTTCTTTTTTTTGTCTCTCAGGACCTGTTTGATTGGGCTTCACTTGGTCGGAAGATTCAGACAGTTCGACAACTTTTAGTTCTTTATTGCTCTGCAAAGAAGAAAAAACGATCGTCGTCATCTGAACCCTGAACAATCTAAGTATACTCCACTTTACAAGTAACTCAAAACTCGACTCGATATAAATTTGATTTGTTTCGTTGAATGTGTTAAACGAACAGATTTGAACAACGAATAAAGTTTGACTTATTAAACAAGTCGAGTTCGAAAAGATTTTTACTCGGCTCGATAAATTTGCAAGTAACTCGATTAAATATTTATTTTTAAAATTAAATTAATAAATTTTAATAGTTATACATTGTCACCTAAATATATCAAATAATTTAAAATTTGAGTTTAAACTTAAGTCTAGAGTTTCGCCGAAGATCTTTCGTTGATTCTGAATTTTATAAATCGAACTTGTATGTAAATGCTTGTATGCAGAATGAATTTTGGTACAACTACTGTTTGAGCTTGATATTGACTCGAGTCGATTGATAGACGGAACAAGTTTGAACACTAATTTAACATACTCGTTAAAAACTCGAGTTCGAACTCGGATGCACCTGAAATAAATAAGTTAAACTAGACACCATGTTACTTGGCTTGACTCAACTCATTTGCACCCCTGAGGAAGATCACGCCGAGAGTCATTGCCGGAGTTCTGCACCTTGTCGTCGGAGTTCATATATCTTGATCACCTTTACCCAGAAAGAAGCAGCTTCATCTTCGCAAAGACTGAGTCAACCATACGCTCGTAATGTTAATATTGTAATATCTGGCGTAAAAAAAAATTTAATTTCCTGTAATGCCCGCCCCCACCCCGCTCCGCCCTCTCTCTCTCTCTCTCTCTCTCTCTCTCTCTCTCTCTCTCTCTCTCTCTCTCTCTCTCTCTCTCGTCGGTTACACCCGCCCCACCCACACCCCTCTCTCTCGCCGGTTTCACCGCCCCCCTCTCTCTCTATCTCTATCTCTCTCGTCTCTCTCTCTCCGCCGATGCCCCCCCCTCTCGTTGCCGCCGTGAGCACCGTCGCCATAGCCGTGAGCCCCCCTGTTCGCTATGAACGCCCTGACCAAGGCCTTGCCGTTGTGAGCCACCCTCCCCTCGCTACCTCCGCCGGCCTCCACAGCCCAATCGTGGCCTCCCTCTGCATCGCCACCGCCACCCAGCCGCCTGCGTGAGAGTCGCCGGCCACCCTCCCGCGCGACCCACCGCCGGCCAACCGCCCTCCCACGTCACCTGGCCGCTGCCACCGCCTCCCGCCGCCCTGCGTCGTCCCCTCGGCGCTGCGGCCACCTTTCCCTTCCCCCCCCCTCATCGCCCGTCAGCGCGCCCGCCTGAGCCACGCCCCTTTGCTGCCTCCCTCCGCACGAGTGCGCGCGGCAGCCACCGCCACCGTCCGCCGCTGCCGCCCAGGCTTTGCCAGCTTGCATGGAGCCCCGCCCAGTGTTTCCCTCTCCATCTGCCGCCATCCACTGTGCAGCAACCATCCCCTTCATCGTCGCCGCGACCCTCCTCTGCTCCGGCCAGAACCGTAGCCGTCGAGCGCCGCCGGTCCCTCCGCCGCCGCGAGCACCGCCGGCCGCCACGCCGTCGCGAGCGCTGCCGTGCCCGCCATCACGAGCCGCCAGTCGAGCCGGCCAGCACCCCGGTCCAGCCGCCCGGTCCAGCAGGTCGAACCGTTCGGTTCAGTGCCGGTTCAGCAGTTTTGAATTATTCGATTTATTAATTCCAGAAATCAGAGTTAAAGCCAAGAAAATAGCAGAAATTCCAGAAAAATACGGAAAATTCACAGGAGCTTACAGGTAGGTTTCTCAAGCTTGTCTATGTATTTGATCCCATTTTGATTAGAAAATATGCATGATTTAACTTATGGACCTTGATTTGACTAGTTTAGACTTTTGACTCATGATTAGTGAATTTTCTCAAAAAATCTTGAATCTAGAACTTTGAAAATGATATTTTGAATATTATGGGACATGTTTGGCATGATTCTGGATGGGTAGAACTATTCTTCAGGAGACTTGGCCATATGTTATTTATGTATATGTTTATGTGCTAGAACGGACCTAGAATTGAAATATAATTATGTGGAGTTTTGGAAAAATCAAAAGTCATCAAATTTCACTTTTTGGAACCTGTTTAGGTCAGATTATGGGTGTTGACATCAGAAGTTAGCTTGTTTTGATTATGCCAAGCTTGATTTTAAGTTAATTGTCTTGTATATGTGATTAAGTACGTCTAGTTCGGTTTGTCATTTCATGTATGTAAATCAAGTAAATTTTGGTTAGTTTGGTTTCAGATTATGTAATATGTCATGCATGATATGATTATGTTCATATGGTTAGGTTTGGTATATGTTTGATTCAGAATATGTCAATCGAGTCGATTAGTACAAGTCTTGTCTAGTTATGGCAAAATATGTTTAATTTGGTTTCGGATCATGGGCTATGCTATGCATAGTTAGTCATGTCAATTTTATCATGATTAGTATGAGTTGTCATGGAGAACCCGGTTCAATTATGTCGGGTTATCGTATGTCTTGTCAAGTTTGTTATGAATGTTATGTCTTGTATGAAAGCTATGAAATTAGATGTTTATGTCATGTATGCATGGTATGGTCGGGTATGTCTTGATGTGAAATTATGTTATGAACTCTTGATATGACGTGCTATGAAGGCTTCACCGACCTATGCTAGTAAATTGCCCAAGTGGGCGTGGTAACTTAGATGAATCCGGCCCTCACGGATCACGGATTACGCGGTTTTTCATAGTGTCTTATTGCCTAGGTGCACTTTGGGCTAGCTTATTATATGTTGCGCTATATATTAGAGTGGTGAATGCATTTTGTACATGTGAAGCAAGGACCAGTCCTTGCACTCTTTGGGTATGTGTTGGAAAGGATATGAAATATGTTACTTGTGTGTCATGTATGGATGTTAAACCATGTCATGTTAGAAAAATCGAGATTTGTGTTTGTTTTAATTTGGTCATGTTAAGTTAAGTCTTGAGGTCATTTAGATGATATTTGTCTAGCTTGTATGGTCTTGTGTGCATTGGTCTAGAATTAATTGGCTTTGGCATAATCTTTTCTTTGAAGATAATTATGTTCAGGTATGGGTTGTGAGATTAATATAGAAGACATTCTATACTTTTGTATTACATCTCAATTTAGATATGTTACATACCATTGCTTGATTATATGTTATTTTACCCGATTGATGGGTGAAGGGTGTAAATCCTACGGAGTCCCAGGACTCACCCCGTTGTGGGTTAAATTTTTTCGAGCGAGGTTTTGAAGATTTAAGAGGCTTGAAGATGAGGATCAGGTGGAACCAAAGGAAATCAGAGTCATTTTGCACATGGAGATTCTTGGTATTCTCTACTTAGGTAGATGATCTTGGTTGCTTTTGAACAAGAGTGTGGATAGACTTAGAAGTATGATTCTATTCTCTTGTTTTGATGGATCTTAGGAAATTAATTGTTTAAGTTTGGGTTGTGGAATCCAAGTGTTGGGTTTCATCCCATTGTCACGACATTGTGTATTTCCGCTGCGTATTTGTGGTTATATTATTTAAATTCCGGGTCGTGACAAATATGCACGCACGAGATGTAAGTGAAGATGTCATATTGATATGCTCAAGAAAAAACTAGGTCTCGACCTGGACAAATAATTCTAGGAAAGAAGCATATGAGTTACGGCAGAACATGTTCCCCATGAAAGATTTGATAAGAAGTAAAATTTTTTGGGGTACTTCATTGATTTACTCAGATTTTTTTTTGAAATTTTTGATTTTTTTTGAGTTTTGGATCCGAACTGATCGGATTGAACCGATGAGATCCGACTTGACCTAGGTTGCAATCAGGGTCAACCCGAACCCGACCCGACCTTCCTTCTTAGATGTTTGCACTGAGATGAACCTTGTCCCAAGAGAAGTAGAGTGTTCTGTGGATCTTTTAAGGTCTATTTGATATCAAAATTTTTGGGAGATAAATTTGATTTGTCCCTTAAAATCTGAGGATATATCAAATTTATCTGCAAGTTATCCCAATATCAAACAGTTCCTTATGACTCTACGTCGAGTCAGTTGGGAGTTTAGAGACAGAGGTTCAAGGTCTTTTAATATCTGATTTTTTTTCCTGATTTGGTTAGTAATTCTTCTTATCATTTTGCTTATATGTAAGATTACATAGATTAGCAAGAAAGTTGAGAAGGGGGAGGCCTAACAAGAAGGAAAGAAGGGACTGAATCACATAAATAGGAAAGGAAGATACTTTATCAGGGCAGGATGTAATAAAAACAATTATGGGGTGTTTGGTTGCTTGATAAAGAAGGTTTTTGTTTTAATTTTTAAAAATTGTAAGAAAACTTGTTAAAAGAGGTGTTTGACAACCATGATAATTTTATGTTTTAAAAGTGATTTTCTTCTTAAACAAAAAAAGAGGGTCTCACCTCTTTCTTTTTTCTTGTGGTCCCCCACTTTGTTTGGTCATGTGTGGTAGTTACTCTTTTTTGTA
Organism: Cryptocoryne crispatula var. balansae; assembly: GCA_036172225.1. Classification (NCBI taxonomy): domain Eukaryota; kingdom Viridiplantae; phylum Streptophyta; class Magnoliopsida; order Alismatales; family Araceae; genus Cryptocoryne; species Cryptocoryne crispatula. Next base: position 6,540,842 of record CM069929.1, on the reverse strand, counting down.
ATCACATCCCTCCAAACATGATAATTTTATGTCATGAGTTGGTTCACTTTTTATTTTAATACAATTTTTTATCGTGAAAGTGTACAAAAAATTATCATGCAACCAAACACCCCATTAGTTATGGAAAATAACCCTAAAGAAACTGTATTTGATGCATGGTTGATAAGGTTCAAGTTGTCATTCTATTCTACTTCTTATTTAAACTTGCATAGTGAAGTTTGTATGATAAATACTTTCAATATTTCTCTAGATACATCGCGTTATACTTTACCAAAGAGAATGACGTTTAATACCAACAATGATATTTTTTAAATTGGGATTTTTATCTGTTTGTATGCAGGATGGTAATTTGTTCCTATGCTACATCCACCCCCCTAATAATAAAAGTAAAAATAAAAATAAAAATACAATTGGGACCTTGGGGGCATGTTTAGATGATCTACTAAATATCTGTATCAATATTAAATGTAATATTATATAGTCTTGATGTCAATTCTAGTGCTAATATATCTAACGGCACTATAAAAATGACATAGTATCAAATTCAATATTATTATTAAACGTTATATACTATCATGCACTGATGTCGGTATTATTGTTGATATCATATAGTATATTGAGAGTTACGTGGCAAATGCCAATATCAAATTATTACCGTACTGGTTGGTCTCTATGATTATTTATATTTCTAAATATATTTCCATATAAGTTAACAATTCTAATAGGCCCCTACAATCTTTATGGGGTGTTTGGTTGCATGATAATTGAGGTTTTTATTTTAATTTTTAAAAATTGTAAGAAAACTTGTTAAAAGAGGTGTTTGACAACCATGACAATTTTATGTTTTGAAAGTGATTTTCTTCTTAAACAAAAAAAGAGGGTCTCACCTCTTTCTTTTTTCTTGTGGTCCCCCACTTTATTTGGTCATGTGGGGTGGTTACTCTTTTTTGTAATCACATCCCTCCAAACATGATAATTTTATGTCATGAGTTGGTTTACTTTTTATTTTAATACAATTTTTTATCATGAAAGTGTACAAAAAATTATCATGCAACCAAACACCCCATTAGTTACCGAAGATTCAGTTTCATGCTGAAAATTCTCAAAATAATGTCAGTTGCACAATTTATACTCTTGTGGCAAAATGCTCCTCTAGTATTCTCTTTCCTACAACCTCAAAGTAAAGCTATTTTTGTCATTAAAATGTATAAGAAAACTTAGATGATGAAATTTTGAGTTGCTCTTAAGTAAAGTCACTTATTTTTCAGAAATATAAGATTACAAAAAATTTAAGTTTTGAGCAGACATTTTTTCAGGCATGAGAAGAGTCTCGTTTTGGTTTTTAAACGATATAATAAAAAAAGACACCGGAGAAATCTTTACTGATACATGCATACATTTTGAGTGAGTCATATCAACTCCCTAGTATCAACTGATAAATTTCAATTCAGAAAACTAAATTTATCATCAGAAAATTTAGAACGATTAAACAAATTCAATTTCTCAATAAGAATTTTTATAACTTACTCTTTAAGTTTGAAATTAGTGATGATAAAAAATATTTGTTTTAATATGAACCAACGCCTTCCAAATGAAATCAATTGCTGCTCAAATTCCGTCTTGGTACTCTTCAGAGTGAACTTGTAAAAGAGTATTTTCGCAACTGGAATAGCCACGTTCCGCAAATAAGTTTCAGAGAAGGTTTACATGTGAAAACGGATATTTTTTTGGGCGATCCTGCCCCCCACCCGATTTATCACCGTCCCCCATCGCCATCGACCCATCACGACCGTCGGTTCACGCCGAGCGGCAGGACAGGACAGCGTCCATCCTTCCCCGTTGCGCATTCCTAAAACCCTAGAAAGGGCGGCGCCGGCGTCGCAAGAGAGTCCAGGGAAAGATGGAAGCGAAGTCTGCGAGGAAGATGAAGACGATCTTGTCGTCGCAGACGATGGACATCCCCGAGGGGGTGAAGGTGAAGGTGCGGGCGAAGATTGTGGAGGTGGAGGGTCCTCGCGGCAAGCTTACGCGCAACTTCAAGCACCTCAACCTCGATTTCCAGCTGATCGAGGAGGGACGCAAGCTCAAGGTTGACGCCTGGTTCGGCACCCGCCGCACCATGGCTGTCATCCGCACTGCCATTAGCCACGTCCAGAACCTCATCACCGGTGTCACCAAGGGCTACCGGTACAAGATGCGTCCTGTCTATGCCCACTTTTCCATAAACGACAGCATCACCAACAGCAACACCTCCATCGAGATCCGCAACTTCCTTGGCGAGAAGAAGGTGCGCTTCTTTTTAGTTGTCTGTTTTTTGCTTGTTTTGTTCATCGGTTGCCTCTGGATCATAGTCATTTTCTAATTTGAGACATTACAGAATGTTGGATCCGGGCTTATTTGATCCGCAGTAGTTAGTTGTCCATGGTGTTCTGTTGTAGACCATGTAGTTTGACATAGAAATGTTGCTAATCTTTCTCTTGAATCTTCCGTATTTGTTGGTGATGGAGACATTCCTTGGAGTTGATGTTTCCTTGCCTTTATGTTCTTGAAAATTATCTATCATAGGTATTGGCAGTTTGGCACAAGCTCCCTTCCCAATTCTTACTCTTCGTATTCGCAAATAACGACTGCTGCAACTGCCGGATAAGGCTGCAGCTCTCTTACTGCTACGGTTCCAAGTTTTAAAACTGCATCGGCATCCACCGCATAAATATTGGATATACGACATCAAAAAGTACAGGCTCGTTTGGTTAGAGTATTGACTATAATATATTGCTACTTTTTATATTTTTAGTAGATACGTCGCAATTAAATTTCACCGTACAACCTACCATCAAAAGCGAGATGATATTTATAACTGATACTCTATACAAATTGGTCTTGGTACATTTTTTTCCTGTTTACTTGTGGAACCTTTACCAACTCGCGTGGATTGTTTGTTAGCACTGGCGGATTCAAGCTCTTTCGACCCTTGCACTGGCCTTGTCCTCTGTAAGGTGCTACGTCACCTTCATAGCATTTAAGTTTAAGCTGTCAATTAAGATGATTGGTTTCTTTTTACATTTGTTCATTTTCTCGTTCAATTCATTAAGTGCGTTGGTTCATTGAAATTTGTTACTTCGGTATGCACCAGTCCGACAGTGAGGAAGAGGAAGTAGGGCACACGGAGGTGACGAAGTTCACTCACGGCTGTAGAGCATTCAGGATGGCCTTTACGAAAGTCATGAAGAAGAGTGCCCAGGCAAATCCTCTACTTGTAAGATACTTAATTTAGCCGTTCCCTTCACTTTATACTTCAGTCAGTGTATTTCATGTCTGAATGGTTGTGCACTTTCATGCGTTTCAGAGTCCTGTCCTGTCAGCGCACCAGAAGCTCGTGGCGAAGAAGCTTGCTGAGGAGGTGGATGAATATATTGCGAATGGAGATGCAAAGGAGAGGCACCTGGTAACCTTTTTTTCTTTAAAAAGTACAAAATTTATTTATTCAGTGGATATGTATATTATTTGCCCATTGCCTAATTTCTACATACAGGTGGCAGAGAAAGGGCATGTGAAACCTGTCAAGTTTCTGGATTCGAAGGAGAATTTTCTTATAGGTGTTGCTACTAAAGGAGGTTGGGCAACTGCCTTTTTTTAGAAACATTTATCATCAATCATCTGTTAGTGTGTTTTTAGTTTATTTTTTGTATGGAGTTGTCTTTAACTATTGTTATTATGGCTCGTGCATGTTCTGATTGCTGGGTGTGCAGTTGTCAGGCTATATAACGCTGTAAGAGAGATAATTGTTTTGCTATTTTTTGGAATTTATACCTTTTTTTGTTCTTTTTTTGTTTGTGGTGAAATCACTGAATATAATCATGACATTATTTTTCTTATTCTTGTTGGGAAACTTGTAGGTTAACAAGTCACAAAATTTTCAAAAAGGGCTAAATCCATCAAGGTCAAAAGATGCAAAAGGTGCGTGAGTTGCATAATTGCAAGTTTTTCTTGTATTTCAATTTTGTCTTTTAAATTTTTGGAAAGTGGGAAAAGCCACAGTTTACTAGTTATGCTGAAATAATGCGATCAACATAATGGTTGAATGAAAGAAACAATAAAGATTAGATGACGAAGCCATTACCAAGATGGTAATAATCTGTTAACTCCAAAATTTTAGCCATATTAAATCTAAAGTAAATGGGCCGACCTAAGGAGCTTTTGATCTGTCCAGACATCTCAAAATCTAATTAGATTCCTATCAAACTGCCCCATGCCTTCCAGTCTTCGAACTGAACAGTGGGAAGACCCCCTTAGGGTATCTTGCCACCAGCTATATCTTCAAGTCGCCAAACCAAACGGTGGCAAGACCACCTTTGGGTAGCTTGTTGTTGGCGTCAGATTTTTCATAAAAAAGAGGGGGCGGCAAAAAAAGAAGAGGAAAAATAAGACCGGACCAAACTTCAGTTGACCTTATTCTTAATTGGGCCAAACCAAGTCATAAATTAGCCCATGGGCACAATCCACAGCAGGCCCACCCCTCATTTTGATATAAAATAATTATCCTCCAGCTCCTTTGAAGCCCATTACGCACAGCCCATGATAGAGGCTGGGCCCAGACCAGGCCAGGCCCACCTACGGCAAGTGTGAACAGCTCCAGCCCACTTAGCCTGCCACCTCACCTGGTCCAGCCGTACATGCCACCTCAGCCCATTGGGCAGTTGAAGGAAGGGGGGATATGAAGGGTTGGCCAGTCAATTCAGCAAGATTAAGGAGATTAAATGGTGTAACCTCCATGGGGGGAGGCCAAAGGCCATCTTACGTACTCCACCAGATGCCCCTTCATCTCCCCCTAAGCTCCTATAAAAAGAGAGGACCGCCCAAAGGAAGAGGGGGCTGCTGAGGACGTCGACAGGCTGCCCCTCTGCTTGCTGCTCCCCTCTGACCAGCTGCTGCACGTCTGCACATCTCCAAGTCCTGCCAGCAGCCAAGAGGAGAAGAGAAGAAGAAGAAGAAGAAGAAGAAGAAGAAGAAGAAGAAGAGAGCTGCTGCCACCCCTCCTGCGTACCTACACCTGCCAGCAGCCAAAAGGGGAAGAAGAAGAGAAGAAGAAGGCGAGGTAGGGGAGGTCTATACATACTAATTATGTAGCCCTCTAAGGGCCCTATCTCTACCCGTTCTAGCAGCCCTCTCTCCGCCCATGTTCATCTTCAAACATGCCCCATTTCGGCCCTCCTAAAGAGTCCCTAAACCGGTCCCTTTGTGACCAGTCTGTTGCCCCTTTGTGTCCCATCCGAAAACCCCCTTTCTCAGGCCCAAAACAGCCCCCTATACAGCCCACGTCCAGCCATCTGCAGGCAGCCAGGCCTACCTGTCAGCACCCGAGCAGGCCCATCTGCAAGCACCCCAAACAGACCCCAAACGGGTCCATAATCGGCCCATCTACAGGTCCAAAAACAGGTCCATAACTGACCCCTAAACAGGCCCAAAAACAGGCCCAGTTCTGCACACCGAACAGATCTCTGTCCAGGCCCATAGCTGGTTCCATATTGGCCTGCTGTACAGCCCCTTTCAGCCCATCCAGAGGACCCCCTAAACAGGTCATCTACAGACCCATACACAGGTCCTTCTCCACTCCCTGCACCCCCCCTCAAATGTACCCAATACAGCGGGCCCTTGCCCCACCAACAAGACCAAATGAAGGCACACAAGCACAGAGTCCAGCAGGACCTTCCAGCTCCAAACAGAGGACTTGACCCTCTCTTCTGCAGGAAGTTCCAAGGCCACCTAAGCCTCACTGAAGCTCAAACAGGCCTCCAAGACACAATGAAGGCAAATATGGCTGAGTCAAAGTTTGACGTTAGTGTTAATCAAATAAAATTCACAATCAACCTGGCTTGAGACTAATTGGGGGCCGGTCCAATCGGGCACGCTTTACGTCTCAAGTTTAAACTTAAATAATAATCCAATCCAAGACTAATTGGGGGCCGGTTCAATCGGGCATGCTCTACGTCTTTGGAAAATAATCAAACAATCGAGACTAATGGGGCCGGTCCAATCGGGCACGCTCTACGCTTCGGCATAATCTAAAAGAATAAAAAAATAATAATTGGTTAGCATATAAAGGTCAAAAAAAATGACTCCAATACTATACTATTTTCCCATCGAGGGATGATTATATCGATTTATATAATGGCTAAATGTATATACATATATGCATGCATGCCAAAATATAAAATCGATATGATAAGTGATTATATCGATAGGTAGCACCCACAAACCTTAGTCAAAGGTCGGTGTGCTATGTCTCATATCGATATGATCGATTTCATAATGTTTATCAAAGGCTCAATGGACTCAAAAAAAAATTTCAATTCATTGTGATCATGACTTACGTCTCTCACATTTGTAATTTGTACAAACTTTCCAATTAATGGGAATTGCATGTTGTGTATATCATTGATATCGATGAGAGCTAAAAATAACTCCATAAATTCAAATGGAATGCAAATAAAAAGAATAATTTAAAACATATCAAAATAATAAAAAAAGAAAGAATAAGTTAATTAAATAATCTAAAAACACTATATTTAATCAAAACTGTTAAGCATAATTTTTATGATTTAAAATTAATTTAATAAAAATTTTAGACTTCAAGAATAATTTTTCTAGCATATTAAAGAATAAACAAATCAAATGAATTCAATAAAAAATAATTATAAAATCAATTCGAAAACCATTCAAAATATACTTAACCAAGTAAAAGAATGATTATACAATCTTAAGCTAATTCTTTGGATAATAAAAAAATTGATGAAATATTCTAAGTTAAAAGATCTATTAATCAATCAATAAATTTAATAAAAAAACAACACAAAAAAATCAGTTTAATAAAAACCAAACAAACTTATAAATAACACATTGTCATCTCATAAAATAATATTTAAACTTCTAAATACACATTGTCATCTCATAAAATAATGTTCAAACTTCTAAATCAAATCTCTTCAACCAATTAAATAACATTTAGAAGAAATAAACCTAACAAATTTAAAATCAATTAGACATTCAAAGAATAAAAAATGATAAAGACTAAATCCAAATCAATTTAAATCCAAACCATTAATTAAATTTTAAATAAACACTAAAAGACATTAAGTCACAAAACATCTGAATCAAAGTTTTAAAACCAAACTCAAATAAAATTCAATTTTAAACATAAAAAAATTTGCATTCCATCAAATTTATGGAGTCGTTGCTCCTATTGTGTTCATTTCGATTGTGGATGAATGTTATTATTTCAAAATTGCTATGGCGGCGAATTAAGGGTATTCGAGTGTTCTCGATATAATTAACATCGGGTCTTTGCACGACCCGATTGGAAGAGGTCAAAATGAATTTTAAAAGAACCCAACCTCGAACTTATACTTTTATGTATATCGTCGAATTAGTTATACTCCTATGGAATACCGATATTTTTCTAGTTGTAAAACTAAATTCGATGAATAAAAATTTTGAAAAAAACTTAAAAAAAGTTGTCTTTTTATACACAGTTAAAAAAATTTAAATTTTTTTTCAAGTAAGTCCAAATCAAAAAATAAATTTTTGAACTTTTTGAAATAATCAATTTTAAAAATCAATTTCGAAATTTTCATGTACAAATTTTCAAAATTCAAACTTCCATTCAATTAAAAAAAAATTTCAAATCAAATTCATTCATTAAGAAATTTTTGAGGTTTCACACTTGCCATCGGCTATATCTTCAAGCAATCCAAACAAATAGTGAGAAGACCACTTTGGGGTACCCTTATGGACTGTTTAATTCTCGAGCTTGAGATATGGCTTAGGTGGTGAAAGTGACAAGTTAGGGTTTATCTTTTTTTAAGGTCATTAGATGGTCATTTTTAAGAGGCTTTGGGGGATCCAATTCCTGCTGCCCTTTGAATCATCAAGTGTTTGGACTAATGAGTCATTAGTTGACTGATCTAACATTTGGAGCACATAGACAGTGGGTTAAGCGACCTCGAGTGGTAGGACCGTGAAGTTGGGAAGACGGGTTTAGACAAAAAAAATGCGGATAACACCTCTATTACAACCATAAGCAAAAATCAATGGTTACAACCATGAACAAAAATCAACACAGTTTTGACAAGCCAAGAAAGTCAGAATGGATAAACTTGATTATATGACAGTACAGGTAATAACCACCATGGGACCCCTACGGTACATCCCATTAAAATGACCCTTGAGACCAGAGCTGATCGGAGGAGGATCCAAGAGCTTGGCCTCCCTGCGCATGCAAAAAAAAGGGGATCTCGATGAAGAAGCACTTACACCCGAAGAGATCCCATCTGCGTGCGTGTATCTGATGGCAAAAAGGGAGGAATGAACAATGTACTGAAGAAAAAAAGAGAGAGAGGTCGGTAAGCATGATTTGGCAAACCTGATCATGCTCAACAAGAGGAGCTCTAATGCTTCAACTTAGGGGTGTAAATGGAATCCGATTTTCTGATTTTCTGATTCGATTTCCATAAAAATTGACGGGTTTGGGACTTATTTTTGTATCCTATAAGCTATCGGAATCAGAATCGAATATTCCGGTAGCTTATTGGAATCGGAATCAGTTAATTCTGTTTCTGTTAATCTGATTTCGATAAAAAATAAGTATTTATAAATAAAATTAAATTAAATAAATTTTAAAATATAATATATAAAATGATAAAAATAAAATTTTAAAGAGATTATATCAAATTTTAGTAATTGGATGTGAATTATTAACTTATTTTTGAATAAAAATTAATATTTATTATATATTTTGAAAATTATCAGATTCAATTCTGATTTCGATAACGGAATCAAAATTGAATTGAAATTGGAACGTAGTGATTTCGAAATTATCGGAATTGGAATCGAAACCTCTTAACCCTTATCGGAATCGGAATCGGATTCAGGTGATTGCGCTATTGAATCCGACCCGTTACAGCCCTACTTCAACTGGATCTGTCGACTGGAGTTGATAGTTACAATAGGGGGACATCTGGTTGCATGGATTGCATAATTGGTGGAATAGGATTGGTCGATATTAGTCCGATTTTGGCCTGGAGCACCGATCCAAATGCAACTTCTGGAAAAATGGAGGGGATGGGTGGAATCGGTTTGAACGGTCATGAATTAGTTGATTCTTTTGAATCGGTTTGGAATCATTCTGCATCGATTTTCTTTTCAAAAAATCGGTCGATTTAGACCGATTTGAATCAAATCGATATCCACCAATTCTGATTTCGAGTTTGCCATCCATGTCTGGTTGTGATGCCTTCACACTCTTGAGGAAAGAGGCAGTAAGGAGGCCCAACAACTGTTTGGTCACAGCCCCAAACCACCAACCCTACATTTTACAGATGACGCATTGATGAAGAAGGGGCTCAATAACTTCTCCAAGTCCGATTTCTGCATCAAAACTGAATAAAGAATAAAAGGGGTAAGATGAGTTGAAGGACGAGTGTGCCATGGCAAAACTTGGGGTGAAGGTGCAGATGGCGCAGTTGACGGCTGACCTGTGCACACTATACTTGGGAGGGAGAAGTTGTGCCTCACATGCAATCTTACCACTGTCATTAGCACTGTCGGGGACCAAGTAGGACTGTTCACAGTTCGGTTTGGTTCAGTTTGGGACCAATTTTCTTCAAACCGAACCGAACCGAACCGGACCGGTTCCATTGAAAGCCTAACTGAAAATGAACCGAACCGTGGTTCGGTTCGGTTCGGTTCGGTTCAACGGTTCACGCTAGCCCTTGAAAATAGGTCAGATCCTGAAAATTTTAAGCCTGAAAGTATTAATCAAATAGGTGGAATCGGTTCAAATAAAAAGCTGATATTACACGTATTTTTGTGATACAAGCAAAAAAAAAACACAGCTAGAAAATTTCCCCATCTAAAAAGTTCAACTAAAAGATAAACATTTATTAAACATTTTCTTTATGGCTTATTTCTCTCCCGTACACAAAATTATTTATCAACAATTTCTTAAGAACGTGGTTAGTCCACTCTGCACAATAGTCTGTATTGGAGACATCAGATTTTTTCTGAAAACGCAAATAATTATTAAAGTTGCTGCAGACAATGGTGTTGGAAATAATTTATTCCCTTTGTAAAAATAAATTCAGTGAAAGTGGACCAAAGTAGATACAAATGATCATAAAAAAATAAATGGGTATTTCTCTGTTTGATAGAACATAAAACTGATGATGTGCAATTTTTCTGTGCTCAAATGGGAATAAAAAAATCTGCATTAAGCCTGCATATAAAAAAATCTGCATTATGCCTGCATATAAAAAAACATCCGGTTTCATACGTATAACATATTCTCACAACCTGTATAACATATACACATAACATAATCACACCCTGCTTTCATACATACAACTTGTATCACATATTCACGTTCACCTCATCATTCAAGTTGCACAAACTCACATATGACAGATTTTCAGATTTTGCCCATGCTCATACAACCAAAGAAACAACAGCAACTAAATCTAAAATGTTTAAGTGGCACAAATGAAACCACAAATGAAATCACAGAAATTCAAAAATTCCAGATCATCAAGTCACAAAATTACATAGATCATTAACTTACAAATTAAGTCACAAGTCACAACATAATAGATTATGTTTTATGAGAATACTCCAATATTATATAAGCGCAACAAACATAAGTGGTGACAAATTTGACATTTCATACAAATAGGCGTTGACCTCATTCCATTCGTTAAATCCCTACAAGATTAGAAATAATTATGTCAAGTACTTTATAAAGGTATAAAAACTAAAATATTACAAACAACTTACAACTATCAAGTCTTAAGTGTCAAACTATTGTGCAACATCAATGACAGATGGTGCCAATGCATTGTTTGTTAGATCTGAAAAAAAAAGAAATATAAGAAATAATAAATATAAAAATAAGAAAATTGAATAAAAGTAAAGAATGCCAAAGACTCTAAGTACTGATTACCTTTGTCTAGTTGTTCAATTTCATCAATATTTTCTTCAACACATACACGATTCTTTGACACACGGATCCAATCTTGACAACAAATAAGAGCCTCCATAACTTTAGAAGATAAAGAACTCCTAAATGCATCAAGAACACGGCCACCGGTGCTAAATGCAGATTCCGATGCTACTGTGGATATTGGAATTGCTAATGTATCTCGAGCCATTTGTGACAAGATATGAAACTTTGTACAATTCACCTTCCACCAATTTAAGATATCAAATAAGGATGAACATTCCTCATTTTCGTCATTCAAATATTTCACCAACTCAGATTTTGTATCACCACCTTCCTTGTCAGCTTTATGTTGCTTATAATGAGAAAACATGATTAATTCAGTTGTATCACAACTGTCAACTTCTATCACTGTCGACCTTGATGCTTTATCAATCATATTTTGCTCTCCACTGGATAAACTACTAGCATGTTTATACTCATCAAACATTGCATTTAATGTCCCTTTCAACTTATTCTTCAAGTATAGAGCTTTATCTCTTTCATACATTCGAGAGATAGCAAATTCAACATAATCTAACTTGTATCGAGGATCAAGCACATTAGAAATAAATAACATGAGATTAATTTTTTCAGGATTTCCCCAATACTTATCACATTTTTCTTTCATTTTCAAAGTCATGTCACCAAAATTAAAGTTTGAACTAATACACTATTCTTTCAATAAACAATCCACATTGCTCACTTCATGAAAATACCTATTTGATGTGACATATAAAGCTCCAGAAACACGTAATGTAAGATCATAAAAAGTTTGTAGTAGTTTAACAAGATTTCTAACTCGTGACCAATCTTCATCGCGTGGTTTTCCTATGCCATTTCCATCACAAAGTTCACTTGTAAAGAATGGATCTTGTTCTTCATATCTCTCAAATGCTTTTTGAAACTTTTGGGCTGTGTGCAACATTAAAAAAGTTGAGTTCCACCTTGTAGGTACATCTAAACAAAGTGAGTTCTTATGTAAGATCTTCTCTTCCTCTACACATGATTTAAATCTTTGTAATCTTGTTGGAGATTGTCTTACATACCAAACAGCATTACGAACACGAACAATGGAATCATTTGCAAGTTTAAGACCATCATTTACAAATAAGTTCATGATATGTGCAACACATCTCATATGTAAGAACTCTCCTTTTAGTATACTTTCTTCCCAGTTATTAACTCTCCTCTTCAAATATGCTATGGCAACATCATTAGAACTAGCACTATCCATGATACTTGATCATAACCTTTTCAATTCCCCAATTGTTTAAACATTTTTCAATTGCTTTACCTAGAGCCTCACCTTTGTGACTGTAGATTGGACAAAAATTCAAAATGATCTTATGTAAATTCCAATGATTATCCTTTGCTATGAAGTCCATGTATCAGTTGTGAGGCAAATTCTTTTGCAATTATTCTTTATAAAAGTCTTCATTTTTAACATCTCATCCACATATAATTGATAACAATCTCTTGCCATAGTAATTATTGAAGGAATAACAAATTTAAGTTGAGCCATATTGCAAAAGTATTTGAAACCATGTCCTTCAACATGTTTAAATGGAAGTTCATCAACAATGATCATATATGCTAATGCCTTTCTTATCAATTGTTGGTCAAACTTCCACGTATATAATGTACTTTTATTTTCACTCTCATCTCCCTCTTTGACATGGAGATTAATTTGTGATTGCTTATTATCTGATCGATTTGCTTGACTAAAAGGATAAACTTTGCATCTGACATTTAAATGTGTTCGCAAAGTACTTGTACCACATGTACTTGTATCACAACTATAACAAGCACCACAATAATTACACTTACATTTATCTTGTCATTCAACCTTTGTAAAATGATCCCACACATCAGCTCTTGATTTTCTTTTTTCTTTTGCTTTTGATTGTCCTGATTCTGATTCTACAACATCCGGTTGATTTTGAGTATGATCAACATCAACACTTAGAAAGTGTTCACTCGTAGTATCTCCAACTTGTGACATCTGAATTAGTTGAAAAAAAATCTATAATACAAAGTTTAATGAAAATTTCAAATGATAATTTCAAATCTTATAATAAATGATGTTCACAATTTCAGCACTATCAAAGTTTAAACAAAAGAGAACGTGGATAACAAAATAAGACCAAGAAGAAGAAATCTAAATTTGAATTGGTAAACTATCAAATTTTGATAAAACAACCTACCCGATAAAATTGGTAAACTATCAAATGCTCTATATTTTTTAGGAACTTAAGGATGGTAATGAGCCCCAAAGAATCTTCTTTTCCCTTTCCCCAAAATTACTGGACAAACCAAAAGAAAAAAAGAGATTTATTTTCTACCTACCTACCGTTGGCAATCAAATAAGTAAGCTACATTATCTCACACTTCCTCTATGCAAACTACGAGGGATGATACGCAAGGAATATTTCGTGATAAAAAAAAAGATACGCAAGGAATATAGAGAGTATGGACAAGAAGATATTAAATAAATCAATTTCTAGGAAAAAATAGAATAAACAAATGTTTAGCAACCCACATGGCGACCATAGTTGTCAAGGCGCCCGCCTAGGCGGCGCCTAGGCGGCAAGGCGCCCAAGGCGCCCGCCAAGGCTCCCAAGGCGCCAGCCTAGGCGCCCAAGCAAGGCACCTTGGGTATTTTTACATCATTAAAAAAAGTTTTTGAGGGATTTTTCTCCCTTGATACCCCTCACAAGGGACACTTATTTAATGATAGTTTCAATATATTAATATATTGTATTATCACTTATACTATCATACATATTTAAGATTTATGATTATAAACATATATTATATACTTATTTAAGTTCTTTTTCAACTCTTTGTCTCAACTCTTTCCAAGGTCGATCCGCGACTACTCTGTGCCCCCCCATTTAATAATATTATAACAATATTTTACCATCACTTATACTATTGCACATATATAATCATAAATGAGTTGTATACTTAAATTTTATAAATATTTATTTAACTTTCTTCTCTTTCACACACACATCATATTTACTTATGTGCATCGATAAAACACTCATATTCAATTATAACATAACAAATATAATTATATTTATGTTTTTTTTATATATAACAACCTCCCCGACTCAGCCTTCCTTGAATACCGCCTTGACCGCCTAGGCGACGCCTAAGCGGCCGCCTTGTCGCCTAAGCGGAATCGGTACCCTTCAACGCCTTGGGCGCCTTGTCGCCTTGACAACTATGATGGCGACCAAACCTAATGAAACTTACCACTTGATCAAAAAAAAGATAGCTGAAAGGATTGACAATTTTGAATATTGAAAAGATACCCAGGTGGTCTCGATTGACCCAAGCAATGGAGGTATTTGCAAAAATAAATAAATAAATAAAAAAATAAATAAATACGAGATGCTGATGTGATTAACAGTATGTGAAATGGAGTAAGAAAAGAAAACGGTGAAATGAGAATGAAAAAAACACCTGGTCCGGGCTGGAACTTCCGGTTCCAGCAACGATTTGCAAGGATGTAATAATAATAAATCAAGAAATGGGCTACTTTGGCCCCTGCTTCTGCTGCGAGTGGGTGGCTGGGCGTTGCCACCTGCTGATGCCGACTGCCGGCTACGACCGTCGACCGGGAGCGGGAGCCTGCGGGCTACGATTGCCGGCTTCATGATTGTGAGCCGTCGGGCGTTGGCGTCTGCTGCTGCCTGCTGCCTGCTGGTGGTGCTCTCCTCCGGGTCCGGGCTGCACTGCTGCAGTCTGCAGGTGTCGAGGCCGCGAGGGTGAGAGTGAAAGAAGGTGGAGGCTTGGAGGTGGAGGGCGAGGCGACGGCGCGGCAAGGGTGAGAACACCCAACAGCCAACTCCCAAATCCCGGATTCCCGACGGTGAAAGAGGGCAACGCCAGCGCCGCAAGCAACGGTTGCGGACCTGCAGCGCGGGCCTGCGCAGCTGCGTCTTTTCCTTCCTCTGCGATGGCCCACGGGGACGAATGCGAAGTGGCGGCCTGGCGGGGTAGGGTTAGGAGTTAGGACTTCGGCGGTGACTGCCTTAACGAAGCGTCGAAAGTCTTTTTTATGTGACGTAATTTGTTTTTGGGTTAACGGTCCATTCGGTTTCCGGATGAATCAAAACCGAACTGAACCAACAGTGCCCTATCGGTTCGGTTCAGTTTTAAAAACTGATTTTTTTTTTCAAACCGAACCGAACCAAACGGTTCGGTTCGGTTCGGTTTTCCGGTTCGACGTGAACAGTCCTAGGACCAAGGGACCTTGCTGCTCTAAGAATAGAACACTACATTCGTCATGGCAAGTACCTCGGATGAAGCCATCTCATGTTGAGAGAGTGCACACACCTGATGGTAGCTCTAGGAAGTGGGGAAGGAGGAAGTGCCTTGCAAGAGATAAAAAAGGGCCTTGCACATCTGGCAAAGAAAAAAAGGGGGGGAAGAGAGGACGAAGTCTCCATTGAGGATGCCGCAAACATACTTACCGGAGGAGAAGAGAGGGGGGAGAGCAGGACGACTCCTTGTGCACCAAAGCCCTTTGTGTGAAAGAGAAGGAGAAGCTTTGGATGGAGAAGGGGAGGGGAGGAGAGGAAGGAAGTCTCTGTGTTGGCTGCACCGCCTGTGCCCTTTGACGCAATCACCTGTCGCTCTGTCTATCACCTCCTGTGACAAGCTCACATTGCGTACATTGGCGGCCGCTGCTGCTAGCAAATAGCTTGGTTCATTGCACCTGAACAAAGGAAGAAAAAATTGGAAAATGAAGGCTTTGCCGCAGCCGCCAATGGAGATGGAACCCCTTGACACTCCGGTAACAAGCGAAAGAGAGGGAGGAGCATGGAAAGTCATCTTGTCAAGATCTTGTTAGATCTTGCGAGAATTTTGGTTTTGCCAAGGTGCCGTGAAACAGGATCACTAAGATCCCACATGTGGATTGACCCATAAAATTTTTTTTCTTCTAGGGGCTTTGCCCCATGATACCCCCCACAAGGGACATTGTCCTCTTGATCTCTGTGACCTGGCCGTATAGGTTTATGATGGTGTAAATATATTAATATATTTTACTATCACTTATACTATCACATATATATAAGATTTATAATCATAAATATATATTATATACTTAAATTTTATAAAGATTTCTCTCTTTCACACGCATCAAGTTGGTCAAGATTAATTATTTCTCAAAATAAATATATACCTATGCATACATAATTACATAAATGAAATCACATTTAAATGTATTAACACATAAACATACACATTCAATTATAACCTAAGTCAAATAATGCTCCTAATCTTTTCAAATTTTACATTTGAATATTAATTATCAATTTATTGTACAAAGATTATATCTTATGTAATAAACACATTATATCAATTCAATTTCATAAATATTCAACCATCAATTTGTAATAAACAATCTAGAAAAAAACATAAAAAATGCTCTTAATAACACTTTAGTATTTGTGTAAACTTTTTTTTTAAATTTAAAAGGAGAAATGTTATATCAGGATTGTCTAAAAAAATAAGTGATAACATGTTTAGTAGTTCGGTGATATTTCAAAAAGTATTGAACCAACGTTTTGGTTCTTTGAAAAATTTAAAATTTTTTGACTCATCTCCGCCGGATGGTGCGAATATCCGACGTTAACTTAAATGGAGCAATGGCTCGAATGTTCTTAATTAACCTTCATAGCAATCTGTTTTAGAGAGTGTTCGTATCCACAAAACATAATGTACTCAAAAGGGACAGTGGCCTTTTAGGCCTAATGAGATGCGGACTATCTGGTTGAGGTTGATTTTAGTTGGCTTTAAAAGTTTCAGATTTTAGTTTTGACTGTTCGTTTTTAGTTTGATATTGTTTTCGTTTGAAGTGATTTTTGGTTTGATTTTGTTTTGGTTGATTTGATTTTTATTTTGATTGGTTCAAGTTCTTTTGTTTTGATTTGATTTTAAATTTTTTGGATGATCCGATTTTTTTATTTGTTTCGTGTATGAATCAGGGAGCTTTTTGTTATTTTTTATGTCGGTTGGTTGTTTTGATTTCGGTTTTAGTGTGTTTGGTATGTTTTAGGCATTTTAGGATTTGATTTGACTTGTTCGACTTTTAAAATTTCAAATTGTTTAATAATCTGATTTTCTATTTTAAAGTTGATTTTTGGTGTGTTTTGGATGTTTGAGGTGTTGTTTATTTAGTTCCCTTTTTCCCATCAAGTGACTTTTTAAATGAATTTTCCAGATTGTTTAAATCTGATTTTGTGTAGTTTCAGATTGATTAAAGTCTGATTTTTTGTTTAAGATTGATTTCGATGTTGTTTGTTTATTTTTGAATGATGTTATTTAGTCATCACTATTATGGTTACATTTGAATTAATTGGATTGCATTTTCAAATTATTATCAATCTTATTTTTGTTATTTTCAGATCTGTTTATATACTTTTTTTACTTTTTCTATTTTGTGGTTTTATTTATTTTGGTTTGAGTTTGTGTCCCGTCCCACTCGTCGGGCTACCGTTCGGCGTCCAACTTCATCTATTTGGGACAATGTTGTCATGACATTTCATTTCATATGATTGGTGTACAAGTGATTTGAGTACAACACGGGTGGAAGGGCCGACGTTTCTTCCCCGATATAAATTTTCTTAAGGTTGGCATAATTTCAGCATTACAACGGCATGTTGGCATATTTCAACCGATATGAAATTTACCTATCCAAGATGACAAATGTTTAGCTTGCCATATCGGGGGAAGGATTGCTGACTACGGGCTCGTGCCCGCGTCATCGTCTGGATCGAAATTTCAGAAGCGTGTCTGGGGAGCCGTCCAAAAAGTGGTGTACCATTGGAAGAATGTTTTACTCTTTATTTTAATTTTGTATTTCACACTTTCAGGTTTTTTATTTATTGGTGTTTTTGTCAAGGCCACTTGGGCAGGTTCAGGTTCCATCAGCATTCTTAGCCAGCTTTCGATCTTCTTGGGCTTAACGGTCTGTTTTGAAACTTCTTTGGGCTGGAAGGGCCTATTGGAATTTCAGCTTTCTTTGCTTCACAATCTGCTTGGCGGTAGGGTGAGGGCTAGCCCGGACATCACCCACACCTCTTAGATGTTGTAAGCAGACTGGTTTCTGCAATATTTTGGAAGCCGCACAGGTGCTACTTTTTTTCTTGAGCCACAAGGGGGCTGCTGTCCTCTTTGTAAACCACAAGAGGGCTGCTAAAAGGACTTCAGGATTTTGTTTGAAAACAAACAGGTCCTGTTTAAGGGGTGTTCGGTTGAGCCACAAAGTGGCAAAGATCTGACCGCAAAGGGGTAGGAGTTTGGCCGCAAAGGGGCCTGTTTAGGGGGGGGTGTTCAATGGGCTGCAAGGTGCTATTGCCGAGGGCCTTCTGGATGAGCCGAACATGGGGGCTGGAGATGACCTGTTTTAGGACCTGTTTAGGGGTCTTTTAGGTGGGCCAACAAGAGGGATAAAATGACTTGTTTGAAGGTCTGAAATTGGCTGCAAATAACCTGTTTTGGGGGGTACTTAGCAGGTCTTTTTTGATGATAAGGTGGAAGCCAGCTTGGACAAATGATCAGTCTGTCGTACAGATTCTGAAAGGGTCCGGGACATCACTCCCACTCACTGATGTTTGAAAAGGGGGTTGTGAAGGAAAACCTGTTTAAGGTGCTATTTGATGGACCACAAAGGGGACTGTGTAGAGGTTTAGGGGGCCAAAGTGGACCTGTGCAGGGGCCTATTTAGGGGCCGAAGTGGGGTTTATTTGGAATTAGAACTGGGGTCTGATTGAGATGTCATTAGAGGTCTGTTTAAGGATCAGAATTGGGGCCATGTACGGGGCAATGTTTGCCCCCCCCTATCTTCTATTTCGTAGTATAGAAGATAATATCAAATTTCAAATGATAAATTTTAATTGACAACGATCTAATTTCTAAATCTATACAATCCATGCAAAAGATTTAGTCTATACACTTATAATCTAAGTAAAATCATGTTGACCAAATAATCATAATCTGAGATACTATCAAATATCACAGACCAATAGACTATTCAAATCTTTTCCCACCTTCGTACCTTTTTTTTTGGTTACATGGCGCAATGGCCAAAGGGCTCGCAGCGCAGCGCGCTGTCGAGGGTGGCCCGGCTCCACCGGGAGTCGAACCCCGCCCCTGCTCCCCCAGGAGCAGGGGTTGCACCGATCGAGCATGACTCGATCGGCTCTTCCCACATTCATACCGCTGCGCTGCTATATTAACCTGAAAATTTTAAAGCAACATAAGTGAGTCACACTGGTGACGCTGTAGGCTTAATTTGAAAATAATCATACATTAGGCAAATTTAAGAAGGATATTTTATTTTAAATTTGAGAAACAAACCATTAATAAATAAATCAAATTAATTAAGCGCACAATATCTTCAGTCTTTTATTTTATTTACTTAATTATTGTTCACCTACTTATGTTTTTCACACAATTGAATAAATTCTTACCTATGTGCCAGTGCCTCATTTGGCATCATTTGTCTTATCATCTCAGTTTCACAAAATACTTCAACCGGATCAAAATACATGAGACCAATAAAGGAAAAATTACAAAAGATCTCAAAAACTAGGGAACATGACAAAAAAATTTTTCTCTCATTTCCATGCAAATCTTACATTTTGTTGTTGTTCTACATAATTTATATATTCTCTCCAAGATATTTGGGAATATTATATAAAGTTAAATGTGTATACATATACATACTTATTGTACTCTGCACTCCCTCCTACAATCATCTTAAGATAAGTTTTCCAATATCAATGTCTATAACTACCGTAGGTGTAGTGTATAGTTGTGTCGGATGATGATCTATAACTATCTCGAGTTATCTTATAACTATCTTGATGATATGTAGGAAACCAAAAATTTTAAGATCACTTAACTTCATGAGGGTAGTGGTAGTGTTGACTTTTGTCTCATTATGCGTGTCTTCTCAACTTTGAGATCGTGTGTCATGATTTTGATCTATTGACCATCAACTATTGTCTAATTGCTTAATAGGCAGCAGCATTATCCGTTATTACTTAGACAATCCGATATTCTCATGGCTCATCAATAACATTGTCGATTAATTTGAAGTAGTTAGTATTCTTTATTTGTCCAAATGTATCCGCTAACTTTTAGAACATGGTCTTAACTTGACCCTATATTAAGAAGTTGATCATTATCTTCTTACATATACTTATCAAGAAAGACACCATACATAAGTTACAAATTATTAAGTATGAAAAAAATTACTAACTAACTAATAAGTATGTAAAACAAAGTTTAGTATACTTGTTCAGGTGTCCATCATCAAATTGCATCCTCTTTCATTTCGAATGCATTCAAATAATGAGGTATTGTTTAATATCTTCTATTTTCATGGAAAGATAAGAGTTATAATTTTTTTCGGATTTTATGTAAGAAGACCCTTACCGACATCGACTATAGTGTTGATCATGGACTCGTTATATGATTTCTTTGCAGCATTTGTTGGTTTATTACTATAGAACCATCGAGATGTTTTCTATTCGATCTTTTATTTGTGATTACGAGATCTACAAAACTTACACATGGGTCATTATCTCTTATAATAAGATCATGAATCTTTACCTTATTACTTGTTATTGGATCTAGTTCCACTTCTGAAACCATGGCCACTTCCGGAATATTGATCCATGAATCGATCAGTATGCCGATACATGTCTTTGTTCACCGGCTTGTCTCCATCACACACACATTTCTTTCGTTTATAAAAATAAATATTAAATACAAATGTCATTTGATATCAATGTAAGTTATTAATCATCGAAACCTTCTGCAATGGGAGTACTCCTAACCGTCTGATGCTCTGGGTCCTGTTTGTGCACATGCCCTTAGCAGTCCTTTCAGAGGATAAAAACTGGGGAAATTAAGCAGAGCTATGAAGACCTTTAGATGCATAGGGTTCCCGTCTATAATGATCTGTTTCATTGTCACTATTTTTGAATTTTGGTTCCCCTGAAATTGGCTTCCCTTTGTGATGGGACACCTTTCAAACAAATGTCCATTTGTTGACGGGCTCTCTAATGTTGTTGCAGCATTGAGATCCTTGCTATATTCAACTTAATTCAAGCGTGGTACTCGGGCTCCCCACACGAAAAAGAAAACCGGGAAAAAGAAGAGCACCAAGTGATTTGTAAAAATTGCTCTTATTTTGTTCTGCACGTCTAACCTGAGAACATTGTGATTGCTACATGTTTTGACCGGATGCAAGGATGGCAGATACTAATTGGGTAGTTGGGTTGTATGACAGAAAATATTTTATATATGAGAACGTGTTCTCACAACAAAACTTGTTGAAGAAAAGGTGTTTGACAATCATGATTAAAATGCGTGTTTGTTGATAACTTTTTTTTGGATAAAAAGAGGTGGGGCTTTTGTTTTATCTCGTGATCCATCAAATTTTTTGTTTTTCTCGTCGAAAGTGAAATTTATATCACTATCCTCTTAAGCGTTTCCAAGAGGTCCTAGTTTTGTACGCTAACGGTCTCTCTGGATACACTAATGATAATCGGATTCTTCACTATCATTATTAATTTTGATGTTTGATATCATCAAATCTTGGTACTAATGTGTCTAGGGACATCATCAACATAGATGGTTCTAGTTTCAAGGCTATACCCAAACGGTTGCCGTGGGTCTGTTTGGTTATAGTAATAAAATTAATATCACCTATTTGCTAGCATTATTAAATATCTTTATCCCTGTCCATTTTAAAATTGTTATACATGTATGTCGGTTGTTTTTGCTATTTGTACTACAAACGTCCATTGTAACGGGTGTTCACCTTTGTCAATTTTGTTATTGATACTCCGGCAAGATAAATGGGGTCGGGGGTTGAGAGTGGATTGACTTGGCTCAAATTGACTCAAGTCAGTCGGGATCGAGACACATGTCGGGTCAAGGGCGGTCAGAGTTGCAGAAAAAAATAATATAATAATAATTTTAAAATATTTATCAGATCGGGACCGGGTCGGTTGGCCTAAAAACTGACCGAGTCCGAGTCACATTCCATGATTTGAATAAACAGCGCATGTCTACGATGTTGAGAGTAGGTAAAATATTGAATCACTGCGAATGATCGCAGCTGAGGGGTTAAGGCAGGGAAAACGCGAGAATACATTAATTTTTGTAATAGTTTTGAGTTCAGCTCCAAATATATATTGGTTGCATCTTGCTTTAACCCATGGAGGCGGCCATGGGCGACTGTGTACTACAAGCGTCCGTCTTTAGGTTGTTGGGCAAACAAATTAAATGCTCGGTTAATCATTAGATCGACGGCAAGCAGGACAATCCAGGGGTCAGAGTATAAAATTTAGCATGATATGAATTTTGTTATTGATGGTTCCGACTGACGGAATAATGACATTAAAAGTGATGTAAAATTTTAATATCTAATATAAAAAAATTTAATGATAACGTAATCTGAAAGATCGGTGTGCGAACAAATGTCAGAGTGTGTATATATATATAATATGACCGTAGGTTGACTAGCATCAATCTTCGCTCTCCAGAGCAGAGCAGAGGCGAGGGTTCAAAGAACCATGGAACCCGCCACCTTTGAGGGGTGGTCACTTGTGAAGATTGAGTTGGGACTCGATCTCTCGTTACGCACACAATTCGAGCTATTGGGCCAGCGTGAACAAAAAAAAAAAAAGTATATATGTATACACGTGTTTTCGTGTGTCAGAAGTTCCATAACTCTATTTTGTTTCTAGCGTAAGAACATGCGGAAGGCGTACGTGGTACTGATCTTAAAATTAATACGCTAGCCGCGTATGTTGAATTAATATCAACATTAGAATATGTATGTACCGACTCTGATTCCCGACGACGGACGTCTATCGGTCTTCGGCGACTGGCCATGAAGACGAACTCAACCATCTTGAAAACTGTGGTGACCCGCCCGGCATCTCGCCCCGGCGGCCCCCTCGCACGCGGATCCCCTCCGCGGCGGAACCCTCGCCGGCGACCCTCCAACCGCGCGGCGGCCCCTCGCCGGACGTCCTCGCCCGGCAGAACCCCTCGCCCGGCATCTCGCCCCGGCGGCCCCTCCCGGCGGATCCCCTCCGCGGCGGAACCCTCCCGGCGGACCCCCTCTGCGGCAGCCCGGCGGCCCCTCGTCGCAGCTTCCCTCTGCGCGGAACCCCTCGCCGACGACCCTCCAACCGCGCGGCGGCCCCTCGCCTGACATCCTCGCCCGGCGGCCTCCTCGCAAGCGGTTTCCCTCTCGGCGGCTTCCTTCTCCGGCGGAACCCCCCCGTACACTCCTTCCCCCAGCGGTATCCCCCCCCCCCCCCCGAGTGATTTCTGCCCCGGCGGCTCCCTCCGGCGGATCTTTCTTTGTGGTTTTTCATATCGTCGTTTTGAGGTCGTTTTTAGTCTAGGGAGGGAGGGATGGCCCTCCCTCCCCATCTCCCTTCTCCAACACGTCGCCTAAAATTATTTTTAGGCATTTTGTATCTCTTTGTGGTGTTGGATTTGTGGAGTCCGGATTATCTAAGTTTTTCTTGTTTGTCTTCTAGTTTGTCGATGTTAGTAGTGTTGCGACCGAGTTATGAATCTGTCTCGAATCTGCTCCTTTTAG
Organism: Cryptocoryne crispatula var. balansae; assembly: GCA_036172225.1. NCBI lineage: Eukaryota > Viridiplantae > Streptophyta > Magnoliopsida > Alismatales > Araceae > Cryptocoryne > Cryptocoryne crispatula. The sequence continues at coordinate 6,517,161 of CM069929.1, read as the reverse complement.
CGTTTTAGACGCTAAACTTCTCTCAAGACCGTTTGTCGGGCTTTATCCACTCCCCTTTGGAGTGATCTTCCGGTCTTGACACAAACATCAAACTCCTATGAAGGAGTTCTTATCTACCACCCGACCACGTTCGCACTCGTGTGTGTGTTGGTCATCTCGCGGTGGTTTGGTCATCTCTTGGAAATTTATTTTTCCAAGATTACTCTTTTGTTCACTCGGTCAAGTATCTTCGCAGTTGTCTCCATGTGGATGTACAAACTTTGTATCCTTCCTAGCTTATTATGAATAGAAGTGGTACTGTTTTCTTCAAAAAAAAGACTGGCCATGAAGACGCTTGATGATAACAAGAATAATATTATATTAATTTTGATATTAATATTTTTAAAAGATAGAATATCGAAAATATATTAACTCCAAAATTAACATTGATAATCAAACATCATGTTTGAATATCAATTTTAAAATTAACAGTGATACAAATATTTAATATCATTACCAAAGGCTTTGGCGACCAGGAGCAGCACAACTGTAGCTTTTTGCTACCTTTTTCTTCGTCTCCGTCACTAATTCTAGTCCAGTTGCACTGATTGAGGATGAACTCCATATTTCTTGCATCCGTTAAGTTCGTGTGGATCCATGTAAAATAGGCAGCTTGCAAGACGTTTTCTAGAAAACTTCTTAGTTGACTTTAGTTCGATAATATGAATTATTGATCGTTGACCTATTTATTACGTGACGTTGATTATAAAATATTTATGACTACAAAATATTATTTTGTCTGTAAAAATATTATAATTAGTTTATATCAAAATTTAAACTCAGTAAAAATTGTTAAATATTAATCTGTTTATTATATTTTTATTCTTTTAAAAATAAGTAAATATATATTTTTTTAAATAGGTAATAGTTAAATATATAAATTAAGCAAGTGAGAAGATTGGCCTAAATTGATTTGTTTGTTACCCGGGACATCGAATCCTCTAATCCTTTTTACATGTTATGAATATTATTATGAGAAATTATAGAAAGAAAGAATAAATATTTTATTTGTCAAAACTACCCAGAGGCGAAGAAACATCAATGCATACAAACATAATTTCATCATCGATAATTTTATTTTATATTCTATCTTTACTTTATGCTAATTTGAATCTGTACATATCGTTTGAAGAAGAAAAAAACATTGCACGAACAAGAGAGTCTTTATGTTCATCATCTATCACCCTCTCGACGTTAGCGTTAAAACCTGAAGTGGAAACTCTAATAAAAGTTCAAAACGCCGAACTTATGATAAAAACATTTCTGAGGCAATTCTTAGGAATAGATTGGGAGTGAATTTACTCTCTGAAATTAACAGGTCGATTTCATGCATGACATAAATTATATATATATATATATATATATTAGACTATTATGGGTAATGTTAGACGAGAAGATAATTCCATCGAGTCCGATCTCCTTGCAACCCTACGTACTAGTGTGTTGGGTGATATACCGCTAGAACGCTCACGATGTGATGATCCACAGCTAGCTTGAAATGGGATATGCTTGATCTCTTGCTGCCTCTTAATTATTTGTTGAGGCTGATCACGTTCGATTTAAGTCGTTGATCGGGTTCGACAAACAAGGGACCGGAAAATCAAATCCGCGGAAAATGTTTTCCCCCCACCTATGTATATATATATATATATATTGTCGATCCCTCTTATAATAATGAAATCAGATAACCTCAATTTCAATAGAGAAAACTCTCGTAACTGCCTCCAACCGAATGGTATGGTACAAATGAGAAGAAAATATAATTTAATGACGAGTTGAGATAACAAGATCATTTGACGTTGTTTCAACTTCCCACGTACGTAATGACAATAGACTCGGATTTTATTGAGTCTCTAATTTGAACCTATATATGATGATTTGTTATCGAGACTCCAAAATCTATTATCAAGACTTGGATGACCCACTTCAATACCATACTCACCTCACTTCTTGTACTCACTCGTCCGCCGCCGCCGGGTGCTCTTCGCCTTCTCCGGCTCCGGGTACGCCGCAGAAGTCCGGCAGGATGGACGTCACGTCGCCGCCGCGTTCGGAGACATTCCCTGCAGCTTTGAAGAATTCCCAGTAATCCGCATAGCGGTAGGGCTTGAACCGCCGGGGGAACCCATCACCGACCAGCTCCGCCGGCGCCTCGATCACCGTCTCGTCCCGGGGCACCGAGAACAGCATGACGGAGTGCCGGGTCGCGCCGGCGATCACCCTCACGCGGTGCGGCGCTGCGAACAGCCGGTCGTTGCTCCAGGCCTTGTTCGTCACGGAACCACTTGAGAAGGTGAGGCAACCTCGAGATTGATCGGAGAAGATGTACGATTAACGAAGATCGATGTTGGCGGGGCGGTCAGAGCCGACAGACCCGGAAGGCGTTGCCAACCATGAAGACGGCGGCGTTCGGAGAGGAGGGCGCGAAGGGGATCCAGTCGCCGCTCCTCGCCTGCAACTCGAGGCCTTGGACCCGGCCCTGAAAGATGATTGTAGTTATGTTGCCATCCACATGACTGGGAACCGCGAGCTTCGACCCGTGATCTTCGCCCTCGGCCGCGCCCGCGGGCGCGCTCTCTGAGAATCGCAGCATGTAATCGGTCGACTCGACGAGTGAATCGTAGTGCTTGTCCACGCCCAGGCTCTCCAGCAGCATCCTTGTGACCAGCATCTCCAGCTCTGCGGCCTTCTTCGCGAAATTGAAGGCGGGGTCGCTACATAGCCAAAAAGAGGACAAAATCCATAGCGTGGAGTCCTGAATATCCTATCCCGACGGCGGCGGCGGCGATTTCTTCGACGGATACAAACAATATTTTCCAGATAAATAAACGATCGGCACGCACCAGAAGCTGCGATTCCCCTCCGGCCACATAAGGCTGGTGAAGCGGTCCGCCGCCGCCGGGTCCTGTACTCCCTTTATCGCCAAGCTCTCGTAGGGGAGGCCGGGGATTTGCCCGATGTACGCTCGGTGGACTCCATCAGATGCGTTCCGCAGCTTGGCCTCCAAGGGGAGGGCGAAGAGCTCCTCGGCCGCGCCGAAGACCGCGTCGCGCAGCTCCGATCCGATGTCGTCGTACACCACCTCGAAGCAGCCGAACCGCTCGAGGGCGGCGCGGACTTGGGCGCCGGCGGCGGACCGCGCATCGCTCCCGGGCACCAGGACCCCGCCGGTGAGGTGCACCACCGGCATCCGGAGAGCGGCGTCCGAGCCCATCGATCTCGGCTGCCGGATTTGGGGGCGGGGAGGAGGAGGAGGAACAGTAGGCTCTTTAGGCGTCGGAGTTGCAAGGTGGCACGAAGTGAAGAGACGGCGGCATGGATTCTTATAAAAATTCATAACTAATTTTTATACACGTACTGACACTTGCGTATATAAACACAATATATATATGTTTACAATTTTCTTTTGAAGGGGGACCGGACCGTCTTGAATTGTTGTTCGGCAAGTCTTTATTATTCCATTGGAATTATAAAAGTAATTCTTAGCCCCAACAACCCAGATAATTCTTCGGCCCATTTATGGCAGGGCAACGAGATTGAACGGAAGATGTTGCCCGCACTCCACGGCATACTACGACTTTCACGCAGGTTTTTCTTCCCGTGACGTCACGTCACCGCAGGATGATTAGCTAGGTTTTTTATGAAAATCTCAACCTTTAAGAAAGTACAGAGTAAATGAAAAAAAAACTATCAATTATGGGGGATCAAACTCGAGTCGTGCTGATTATTATGGAAAATGACAAATTTAATCTTCTAACGTTTTCATGAATTGGGATGTGACACGAAGTACTCGATTCGAGTATTTTGGATCAATTGTTGTTCGAGAGGATAAAACGGCATGCTCCCAAAATAAAGTGTTGTTAATTGAGAATGTTAAAATAGACGAATGATCATGATACATCAGATATAATAATGAGTGAATACTAGCATAAATGTGGGTGTTACGACAATTGTAGGCAAGTTGAAGAAGAAGAAGAAGAAGAAGAAGAAGAAGAAGAAGAGAGGTTGAGATGTGTGGACATATTAAATATAGAATAAAGAAGCTCCAGTTGTGCAACCATAAAAATATCAAAATAACATTAAAAACATTTCGACGTACCTAAGCTAACTTGGAGGATAGTAGTCCAATATGATTTAGATAATTTAAATATCTCTGCTGAAATAAATCTACAACGGACATGAGTGGGGATGAATCTACGTGATCCCAAATAATTTGAGATTAAGATTTGAGTTGAGTCAAGATAAGATTTTTCGTAAAAATCCATGCACGCACAGTCTAGGCTAGGGGTGTAAACCGTTGGGGTCGGTTTTGACCGACCTATCTTTTCGAAACCAAAATCGAACCGAGCTAATAAACCAGTTCTATCGGACCTTAAACCAATCGAGAACGGAACCAAATGGCCGGGCCGTCGGTCCAACGAATATTCAAATAAAATAGATAAATAGAATTTAAGTTATGATAATTAATTGAAGTCAACGCAAGGATTGTTACCTAGTTTATAACAGATAATTATATTTTATATTACTTAACCTAAATTTATAACAACGTATTTTTAAAATTAATAGGATACATAAGTAAGTAAAATGGGTCGAATCTGACCCAACTAATTAATTTATATATGTGTCCGGTTCAGCCCGGGGATCAGGTGCCATCCAAAATCAAACTGATAAAAAAAAAATCACCGGTTCTATTCTTCGTCAGTTCCGTTCGGTTCAATAGATTGAACGGACGAACTCCCAAATCGAACCGAAACCATCTTTAATAACGATTCGATGATTCGGTTCCGTTCGGGATTTCTTCTTCCGGCGCTGCGTAGGGCTGCCTGGCTTCAAAGAGAAATTAAAAAACAAAGGGACACACGCATCTACCCCCCCCTCCCCCCCTGCCACATAATCTATTATTATTCAACTCTATGCCTCCGGTAATATATAATCTCACGTACGTCGTTACTTCTTGTCCCACCCGTGATCCCCTAGGATAGGAGGGGTACATATTGCAACTTCTTCTGATGATTTCTGTACGTACCCGTCAAAACTACAAGGTCAATAATTTCTCTCAAGTTCTCAAATTAGTTTTATTTTAGTTAATGATCAGAATCCCACTTATAGTCTACAATATGAAGTTTTATATGTAAGTGGAGTTCTAATTGTAACTTGAAATGGAGAAAAAAATTTATCTCGGAAGATGCAAGGTGAATGAAATGAAAATTATCATCAAAATGTAAATAAAAAATGATGCTTTTAACTTTTTATTTCTAAATATTTTCTATACTTTTTAATTTATGATTTTTCCAAATCATTCAAAGTTTGAATCCAAACTCACCAGGCTGGATCCTAGGTCGCCCAGATCGACAGGTTGGGCCGGGACATCAGACATCAGACATTTTTAAGAGTTTCATCATGCAGACTGTCGGCGTTAAATAAAAATTTAGACACAGGACTGTAGTTTGATGAATGCAGGAGATAAAGACGGCAGGTTGAGAATTGCAACAACTAGAGTTTCCAGGAATGTGTTAATGGCATTTTTCTGAACAACAAGAGTGACGTAGAACAGAAAGAAAGAAAGAAAAGCTTCAGCAAACAGACAAAAGGTTGCTAACTACCGCGATCCCTCGAGAGCGACCGGAATATCTCAGAAAAATATTTCTGGTGCAGCTCCAAGTTACAGATACAACATGTGCCCTTCATCTTATTCCTCCAGGATTAGACAGTTAGATGTGTATGATCAATAAGTCAACAAACTCATTGCCATATATCTCATCAACACATCATCGTGACTTGGTCAAAAGGGCAAGTCTGATGACGAACTCCTTCCGCAGGCCATAATTTGTCCAGGGGGGCAAGCAGGAAGAACACTACATGAGCTCACACTGGTGAATGTCTACAGTATGGTTCATTAGTAACCTCCGAATCGGTTAATACAAATTCATAAAATGATCCACTAGGAACATGTTTTGTTATCCATAGCTCTTTGTCAAATACCAAAGAACATACGCTTAAAAGCTTAATTCAAAGTATTTACATATCCAATTACGCAGATGGTATTCTTTTATTTCCAGTCTAAAATGTTGATAAGTAATGAATCTGAAAGCTCTGTTTTTTGTTCGAAGCCACATTTGGACAAGTGTTTTCGTATATGTGACCTCAGTGCAAGTTCAAGAGAATGAGGTTAAGTTCTCTTTTTCTCTGAGCCTTTTAGGGAGTGAATGAAAGTCCTTTCCAATCAAATATCTTGGCCTTCCATTTTCGGATGAAGTCATAAAATGTATTGATTCCAAATACTGTCCTGAAGAAGGCCAAAGAGATACTTCAAGCCTTAAAGGTTGGAAAAGTGAACTCCTACCTGCTTGTTGTAGACTGATAGCAATTTTGTCCGCTTTGGGCCCTTGGCTGATAATTTTAGATAATTTGAGGAGTATGAAAGCAATTGGTAAGAGAATGGAATCCCTGTGTTAAGCCTTATTATGGCACAGTCATAACTTGGATAGCGAATTATTGGAAAAGCATTTGCAGACCCCAAGCATTAAGGTGGAGAGGAATTAGCACCTTTCACGTGTTTAACATTTGACTGTTGAAAATTTGATCAGGATGAGGTTCCAATTTAAATTCTGACTTTTAGGCATATCATCAGAATACAAAGATCTTGTTGTCTTTGGTTTGGAGATAAATTCTCAGTCCTGTTTCACTGTACAACTGTGCAATGTAAGTCACAGTGGGCACTTGCTAGACGGAGTGGTACTCAAGGACCATTTTCTGCCACTTTTGTTGCAAGTACAGCTCAGGAAGGTGCTTGGTGGTAGATTTTGTGGAACAGTTGAGGTTCGAATACATTTCTGATCTGTGCTTTAAAAGAATTTGCTGGAATTGGAAGTGGATCAGTTATGGACAAATTTTCCAGTCTTACAGAAAGTTCAGATCAATCAGGTAAAGAGACACGAAAAGATCACATAGTTGCTTAATTCTCAAATGAACTTTAGATATCCTCTGCAAATGAGGCACATAGATCAACATGTTAGATATACAGCCCCAAAGTTTTGATCCACAAGCCTTAACCGGGCCATTAATTGAGCCAAAGCAAGCAGAAATGGACTAAACGAGCCTCAACTTTTATGACATAACTTAATTAAAGATAACTCTTCAACTTATTAAAAATGTATAAAAAGTTAAATTATTATCAATTTTATTGTGTCATATTGAATAATTAAGTTTATTAAATTCGATAAAATATATTTATGAAATAAAAAATTTGGGCCAAACCAGGCCAAGTTAATTTGTGTGGGTCAAGTTAGGACAGGCCAACAATGTAATACAGGCTGGGCCGGGCTGCCGGGCCGACCCGACCCAATATATTTTGAATCAAGCCTTAACGGGGCCGGGTTGGATCCAGCCCATTGACACCCCTAGATTCAGTGTGGAGTGGAAATCTGGCTTTGAGTATTCAACATTTTGTGAAAGATTGCACAGGAGAAGTGACGTACTAAAGATCATATATCCTGCTGTAGTTCACCTCTTTAAAAATGCATTTTCTGTGGTTTGAAAAAGGAAAGTCTTATCATTTTTATGAATCTACTGGGTATTATTATGGTCAGCTTTAAGCTGGTTGGACAGTTTTGATGCCCTCTCTCATGACCTGAGGAGGTCTTGCAAGGTCTTGTCATCTCAATCTGGTCAGACAATAAGAGAGTCTTTGCACCCTGATCCTTCTTGCCATAAAATAGAGTATTCTGACAACTAAAAATTAAGGGGTTTTGGAGACAATGAGCCCAATCATCAGTGTTCTCATTTATTTCTTGAAACCAAGGAGAGCCACCATCTTACATCTTGGCATCATCCCTGGGTGAGGGGCAGAGAAGAGATCTTGAGAAAATATTGGGAGACAAAGTAACATGAAAATTTATAGACGTGGAGTGAGGTGAAAAAGAACATGGATGAAAGGTCCATAGGCTTCATAATCCATACCTGACACATTTACAAATAACTAAACAGAACTTTCAAGGCCTGAAACTAGAAAAGGGAGAAAACAGGAAATGTTAAGGAATCAATATTGAAAGGCTCATGACAAAGGTGCAAGGCGATTGAAGCCTGAAATCCTAATGAAACTTTCAAATTTCTCACTGTTTCGTCAGAAGTGTCATGGACTAGAGAAGGCCACACTATTAGGTAACTGGAATATCGTGTAGGGTGTCTGTGAAATCAAGTTTGCATGGGGAAATAAGGAGTTGCAAGGTCTGGGATTTCTATGGGGGTTAAACAGCCATCTAGTGGAACTTGCCAGTCCACTGTGTGAACTGGCTGGTAGAGACACCCTGGCTCGGGTGCTCCAAATCTCAGTGAGACACCAAGAAAAGAAACTTGATAGATTCTTTTGAGATCACATACATTGAAACTGCTGCAGGATCATCTGTTTGCTGGCAAGTTTAAGGATTCCGTTGTTGTTATTCTTGTTGAAGCTCTCTAGCAATTTTCCAATGTAACTACCAGTTGTGGGGTTCTTTATTCGTCATCTAAAATTTCTGGGCTCTTTTAAACCATTTTGTAGGTCTATCTCCTTCACAGGTTCCCTTGTTTTTGGTCTATCATACTTCATCATCTCCATTATTAATGAAGTTTGAACTTTCAAAAATATGTGGGAGGAGTTATCGGACACCGGCTTCAAAAATTTAAGACACCAATTAAATGCATATGAAGAATCTGACCTCTGCTGCGAACAACCACATTCATTTCTAAATGCTTTTGAGAGCATTTCCATTTTGTGAACAATCAAAATCATTTCTAAAAGTCTTAAGAACATTTCCATTTAGTTCTCGTAAATTACCTATCCAGATAGGTCAGCGTTCTAACTTTACCAACCGCAAAATAGAGCATGCCTTACTCAAGCATAACCGCAAGTATATCAGAGGGAATACCAACTATTCTGAAGTCTCAACGGGGAATCTTCGAATGCGTTTCCCTTCAGTAGCAAAAGCTAATGAGATGGTAGCAACGATAAAGACTGTCCACGACAGCAGTACATCGAAATTAACCGAAGAGCACCTTTTCAATGAAAAACCTCAAAGAAAAACCCGAGAAATGCGCTAAAGACGGCGAGAAACCCTACTTTTGGTGGTTCTTTGACGGTTTCTTCTTTGAGGTTCCGGCAGACTGAGGCAGCGGCTTCGGGTGACGCTCAGCTTCAGCAGGATCCAGCCAGTTGTGAGGGTGGCGGTTGTAGAAGGACCAGTTTGGAACGGTGACCAGGCCCGTGAGGACGACGCCCCCCGCGTACAACAGCAGCATCGTGCGGAAAGAGCCGAGGGCGTAGCCGGTGGCGAAAGCCGCCAGGGCGAACGCCGCGAGCAAGGCCTGCATCAGCGTTTCCGACAGCTTCTGCCCCTTCCAATCCATCTACAAGACGAAGACGAAGACGAAGAAGCGGAAACTGCAACAGATCAGGATCCCGTTTCCATCAGAATTGGCTGAATTACCGGTCACAGAATCAGATGACGACGACGACGACAACAACAACAAAAAAAGAAAAAAACGCCGACGAGAAAGATGGATCAGGTGGGCGCGACTCGCGAGTAGGAATAGTTGCATCGAGTCTGCAACGGGGAGAAGGATCAGGGGATCATTACCGGGAAGCGATTCACGCGGACAAATTCAGCGCATTAACGGGCGCTGGAGGGAAGCGCGGCGCCTGTTGACCCCCGGCGATCACGGCCAGAAGAAGGCTTCAGGGGTATTCCTGCATCATGTAGGTAAAGCTGCATTTGCGGGAGAAATTCAAATAAATCTCAAGAAAAATGCTCGTGTTTAAAATTATATTAAATATTTAATATAAATGAATAATATGTGCAAAAATAAGGTCAATAATATATTGACCGTATGGTTTGTCATCGTTACATTATCAGAGTAACCATTTAATAATGATTAGATGATTTAGAATTTGCTAATCATTTTCGGAGCAGCTGATTGCATATCCCTATTATAATGTCTCTTTGATATTTTTTATCTAGATTTGCTTCATGAACATATAGAATAAATAATCACGGATATAAAAAAGTGCATAGTAGTGTTGGACTCCGGCTTAAAATTTATCACACTTTTGTTTATTGTCTAAAACGTTGTATTAATCATTTATTTACTCAAAAAATAATTGAATCTGTGAGAAATTTAAAAAAAAAATTTGTTCCTGAGTTAGTCCTGACAGAAGATTTTGAGTCCTCGTAAACTATTTGTTTTGTGTTTAAGTATTACAGTAATATATTTACTTGAAAGCAGAGAAAAAAAGGTCACGCAATTCTAATTATTAGTACGTTCGCTTTATCAAAATTTTAAATAAATTATAAGTATCTAGGCCAGCCTTTTTACACGGCCATGTGGTCAATATAAAAAAAGGAGAATACCAATATACAAGGCGCATAAAAAGCTAGCATTATTAGGGGGTGTTTGGTTGCATGATAATAGGAATTTTTACGTCAATTTTTAAAAAATTGTAAGAATTTGTTAAAAAAATGTTTGACAACCATGATAATTTTATGTTTTGAAAGTGACTTTCTTCTAAAACAAAAAAAGGGTTTCACCCCTTTCTTTTTTTCTTGTGATCCCCCACTTTATTTGGTTTGTATGATAGTTACTCTTTTTTGTCATCACATCCCTCCAAACATGATAAATTTATGTCATGAGTTGGTTCACTTTTTATTTTAATTCAATTTTTTTATCATGTAAGTGTACAAAAAATTATCACGCAACCAAACACCCCCTTAATTTCGGTTAAGTGTTAAAAGATAATAGCTACTTCGTAAACGATATTAGTGATTTTCTGATAAATCTGAGTTAAAAGTGGACCGGAATCATCCTCCCTTCATGAAGACTGTCGCCAGCTTCAGCATCTTGTAAGGTGATCATCATTCCTTTGACTCTCCTGCCCTTTTATCCAAGTCTTGGCAGCCGGTAAGCAGATTAAGGATGATGTCAATTCACCAGTTTCAGTCGACTGTTAAGGTAGGGAATCCTTGATTCTCTTAGTATAGCCTTGTTTTCCATAGGAGATTGCCAGGCTCTTGAGGATACCTTTGTGGAGGGAGGTCTCTTTATGTCTCTATGATTCAGCTAGAGTTTTCTTTTGCCTTTGGAAATGTGATTTCTGGGCACCTTAAACAATAATGCTTTCAAAGGTATGCAAAGCTTGAAGCTGGTTGATCCCGCTTAATGGAGGCTGTGGCATATGCATCTTTAGGGCGCCATACGCCCAGTTCAGTGGCCTTCCTGTAACATTCCTTTTCCCTGGACCAGGCTTCTCGGATCCATCTGCCAGCCCTGCTGTGCTCTGTTATAGGAACAGAAGGATCTCCAGAAGACTTCCACTCATAAGGTTGCCATCAATTGTAGACTCTCCTACCCTTTTATGTTTGTTATTCGAGTCTTGGCAGCTCGGGAGCAGGTCAAGCATGACCACAATTCATCAGTCGGAGCCGCCCTTTGGGGTTGTTAATCAACCTCTTACTATTAAGTCCTTTGCAATAAGATGTTGTCAGGCTCTCGTGGGTGTCTTCACGAAGAGGTTAGTCCTTAGGCCGCCTCTATCATCTTGCTAGAGTTCTTTCTTCCCTTTTTCTTTTGTTATCTTAGGTACATAATGTTTCTACTTGGTAATGCATAGAGAACATACCTTACAATTAGGACACGTTTTCGGTGTCCATTGTAGGTGTCATTTACATATTCCGCTTCTTCATCATCACAAATATTACGTGCCCTTTCTTCCTCTTACTAAGATAAGTGTCTAATTGTAAACGGAGGATCCATAACCAATCAAAGCCTAATTCCAGTTCTTTCATCGGGAGTACCTGATCAGGTCTTGATACTTGCCTCTTGGGAGCTGCAGGTTTGCCTTCTCCTGCAACAAGAAGCTGGAATCGGAACCCCGGCCACTGGCTCCGAGCTTGGATGAGCCCTCTTTGATAGGTTAGAGTGGTCCTATATTGAAAATCTGTACGCATTCTTTTAGAATACCACCTAAAAGGTTTTAATGAAGGGAAGTTGTCTTGAAAATTTGGAGCAGATCCGTCCGGTCCGCTCCCGGCAGATCCAGATCGGCGGATCCAGAATTCAAATTCAATCAGGGTCCAACACATTGGATCCAGTTGTAAAAAGGTGTTTTGTGTCAAAAAACAAAACAAAATATTAAAGCGTGTATCCTATTATTGTCAAGGCATGCAACATACTGAATATAGGTTGGAAGCGCACGGCACAGGTCAAATGGATCGCTTGATAAAACGTATAATTTTTTATTCAGTTAGGGCATGTTTGGTATGAGGGTAACTTGATAAATTAGGTTTATTCCCAAAATTTTATGATGTTAAAGGGGCCCTTAGAGGTTCGGCAAAAAAGATTAGATGCTCAGATCATTTGATAGAACATGTGAAGTCAAGCGCGTGAATACGTCAAAAAATTTTAAAAATTACTTAATTTGAAATAATTTATTATTTTAAAAGTAACTAAGATTTCTATATATATAATAAGAGATTAAAAATGAAATCAAGAATTTTAAATTAAGTCAAGACAAACACCACATCAACCATGAAGGAATTTCATTGACCTAATATGCAAGTTTTGGTGGCTTTCGATCGTTCGCAAATCGAACTTAACTACATCTTCGACAAAATTAGCCGTGGGTGGTCATCACCTCGATGGCAGCTGATGGGAAAATAAACCTAAGAGTGGACTGATGACCACGTCGTGTCACAGTACATGACCAGAATCTGTTATATTTTTTTTATTTATTTTTTGGAGGGGGGTAGGGGGGTTTTCTTGCCCAAGATTACAGAGCAATGAGAATGAGCAACGCCACGGCAGAAATGGCCAGGATGTGATGCGTACACTTGGCACCTTGCTGCCTAATAAAGACGAGATATGGCAGGCCTATTTTACGGACGACAGGGAGAACATCGCGCGGCCTTGTAGCCATAAGATTAAGATGGCAAACACGAAGTAATGTAGTGATCGCCGGTTACAGGCACAGCGAAAAAAAAGAAGAGAAAAGCCTTCTCAGTTTTCACGCAGCCCCATTCCAATAACTGATAAGACTAGTGATCGACAGATTTATGACCCCGTACGGGCGACTCTTGAACTGGTTATTGTTACTTTTTAGCACTCGGCGAGCAGAAAATCACCATTCCCCAGCACTTTCTTCCCAAAGGGAAGTATGCATGCCATGTATCTGGGTTTTCTTCTCCAGATTCGAAAGCAACCAACCTAATTCTATAAGTACAAGGTGGGGTCAACTTATAAACTGCACATCAGAGTCTCAGACACCGACGAACGAGAGACATTCGTATTTACAGTGACGAATATATGATGCTTTTTTGTTCCACGATCGCAGGGAAAACAAAAAGAACTCATGAATGAATGACTTTCTAGCAGACCATTGAGATGATACATAAGAATATGTAAGGCAAAATTTTGATTCCCTTTATGAGCTTCACATCAGAAACTGATCGTGGTTTGCTTATCTGCGGGAGCTACACACTGCCAGAGGGATCGATATGCTGGAATATCGGCTGCTGCAACGCCAAGTTCAGCCAGGTTACGCCCATACTCCTGGATAAGGAAATGAAATGATAAATTAACCTAGCTTTTTAAGATCTTCAACTGTTTGGGTGCTGAAGGACTGTTTCTCCTCGTAGCATGCATAAAAAACGCAACATTGAAAAAAACGTGAGAAAAAACAATGGTTCCTGATCCTGTACAAGATACCTTCATATTTTATATTTGGATACGACGTCACATCCAAAATACCGTAACATGTCATGTCTCAACTTCTTGTCAAAGGTGAGAAATAATAAATAGCACGACATTAATACGTCGAAGATATTAAAAATTATACTTGATACAAAGTAAAATTCTAGATGGTAACCTGGGGCAGCCAAAGTTAATATTCAGAGACATGGAGATGCTATATTGGAGACTAAAGATGTGCCAACTTTGAACTTGCCCACTGGGAATGGGCATCCTAGCTAATCCTAGTTGGTTAGGAGTATTTCTCTATATCCCATTGTTTCAAACTTCAGCAAATCAGTCCTCTATTTTAATATGAAAAATTAATACAAAAACATAAAGAATAGTGAAAAAGGTCTTCTTACTTTACAGGTTATCTCTACTTAAATTTCCCCCAAGTTCCTTATCAGGGTCTGGCTGTTCACCATTTCTGAAACATGGATGGCATTTGAGCTGTCCACAGGGACTTCGATCCATTTCCTTGTCAGAAGACACATCCGAACTTAATGCATATATGTGCTCAATTAGTTCACCATTTATCAATAGCTTACAGCCCTTTCGATTGATCTGTCATCAGCAAGGAACTAAGTAGACTATGGAACCCAAGGGGCACAATGGGTTGTTCCACTCGAGGAGAGCCTGGGGTTGAAGAATCTAGATATAAGAACAAGTGCAACCATCGTACTGGTATAAGAAAGGAACTAAACATGACTATCTTTCCACACAATGAAAAGACATTTTTGCCAGCTTCTACCAGTCTTTATTGGAATGGTGCGACATATCAAGTCTTTAAAAAAGTATCCGTACATCGCAACCTAGATGACCCTAAAATATGTGACATCTTGGCCTTCACTATTATAAAAAAGGAGCATTGACCTGATCATTACATGCACATAAAGGATGATCAAATCCAGTTTTGTACCTAGCATGACATAATGAACTTCCAGCCTGATACAGAACATGACATCTGCTAATCCAACCAAGGTACAAATTATCAGGTGACGTGCAGATTGGCCCGCTGTCAACTGATTGGATCACGTTGATCTACTAACCCAGGTCAACGTACCATGAAGCACATCTGTTTAATATCTAGAAAAACAAAACAAATAAAATATTCACAATAGGTCACTCCCAATATTAGGATTAGCCTATCTTCACAGAAAAAATCCCAAGTAAAATTGGCCAATCCCAAGAAGAAATCAGTGTATCACAAATGAGATGGAGAGATACAACTAACTCCATCCCGAGATTGACATTAAGCCCCGCAAAATCTGCCCAGACATGCCAATCTGGGAAGTTCCAGTCTGATCCTTCTTTCCATGATCCAACACCATACAATATGTATAAACAAAAGGACGAGCTCCAGAGAAACTAAAGGCAAAGCTCTCAATCTACGTAGAAAAGATTGGAATCGCAACCACAAATGTGGATGTATTTATATTTTGTAGCCAGACTTGTCAAAACAAGAATTCCGGTTTGGGATTAGCAGTGGGACTGACAGTGCTGATCATGATCTTGTAAGCAGATTCCAGCTGAAAATTGGCTGAGATTGACCAGAATCAGCCAGAATGAGGGGTGCTGATTCTGTTCTAGATCAGAGTAGGCCCATTCTACAATCATTGTTAAAACCTACTCCCTGGGCATCCAAACAAAACTAATGTGATTTTATCCATAAAACATGTTGCATGGGAACAATTTCTGGATGTCAGATGAATCCTAGTTTTCTTTTATTGATTTGCTAGTTAGCCAACTGCAAATTTCATGTTGCCTAAACAGTCCATATAAGACTAAATTTACAACACTTGAGATATCATACGAAGAACAATAAGACTTCAAAACATATAAAAAATATCCGTGTAATAGTGTATTACATACCTGTACATCAAGGAAATACTGCATGCAAAGCTTGTCAGTGTTAGATATACTGTTCTCTGAGGCATCAGTGCTTGTTACACCCCTTCTTTGGGCTGTTTGTCGGATCCTCTGAAGTGAAGATTCTGTTTTTCTTACCTAATAAAGTGATCAGGGGGGTCAAAATTGATGCAAATACATAGAATATAGATATTCATCCTTGACTAGATCATTTAAACTTTGGAATATAACTTGATACTTTCTTACCGTGTCAACAAGTTCTGATACCAAGTCGTAGTACCGCGATGTTATTCTATCTGTAGAACTAACAAGAAACTGATTTCTGGCCTCTTTTGTCAAGTATGCAATGCGCTCTCCATCAAGAAAAGCCTGGAGTCCCATAATAAAATTGTACAATTAAGATATACACACTGGGAAGTCACACCAACTAAGATGTAATATTGAAAGGAAAAGACAGAGCTACAACAAAACAGTGCTAGATCTTGCAACAAGCAAATCAGCTTCTGAGCTACTCTGGATCATGGCACAAGTCAGGCTCGGTGAAATTGTTTCACAGAAAGGATTCATTTCACTAGATTCATTGAGATTGAACTACACCAAGCATGGCTCAATTGGCTGAAGATGACATTTCTTAGTTACTACTTACTAGTATAAATATTCTGCAGTTATTAAGCCATGTAGACATGAATATATTTCCATAAAGACCGCATGGGGTATGTTATGTGTTTCAAACCCCTGCATACGTAGGGCAGGCAAGTCCTTAATTCAACTATCAAATTTGGTCGGTCTCAAGACTTGAATATGTAAAATACTGACCAAGCCAAGTGTACTAAATCACATCATGTTAAAACGTTAAGCACCAAACATTGACATCTTTGTTGATGATAACCGTGCAAGTCTTAATAAGTCTTATTAAACTCATATATCCAAGGAAGGCAGGAGACACTCGGGAGTCAGGACCCTGGATCAGCCAGGGCAGATTGGGATCAGGATAGGATGTCAGATCGGTTAATCCAGGGAAAATCGAGAACTGCATGAGTCAACTGAGCCTCAGCCTGACTTGACTCAAGACCCAGCTGGAAATCCAGGATCAGCCAATCTTGACCCATAATTGCTCGATCTGGTTGACCTAAGATGATCCTAGGCAGGCTGGAGATGAATCAGCTGATCCTGCATTCCCTGCATGCAACTCCAGGACCCTCAAAGTTGTTCAACAGACTCTCTAGTTCTGGAAAGTTATAAGACTGATCTTCGTGCAATTTCTTTTCACGTTACAAATGAAAGTGAGCCATGCCAAGAGTCTGATATCTGCAAGATCATGTATTGTGGTCAACAGAATATGGAAGTTGTAACACTAAAAAATCAATGGTTAGAAGCAAGAAGTTACATGCATCTCTCTGGAGCTGCATGTCTGGCACCATGGTTAGCAATATCGGCAAGATCTCGCGAGAATATCAGTCTCGGAGAGGCACTGCAGAGGGCAGCTGTGCCAGATATGCAGACCTGGGGGAGAACCAAAAATGCCTGATCTACCACTCAAGTTGCAGATCCTGGGACCCAAAATAGATGGAAATTGTGGATCCACTTGTTACGGACTGCCATTCAGGTCCAAGAATCAGGATAGCAGCCTGCGGGCAGGAAAGTGATGCAGTGCCTGCACACAGAGAGACTGCTCTGCATCGCCGCCCTCTGCTGGATGTCTCCGCCCCTCCAGGGTGTCTTCCCAAGCTTGCCTTGCCAATCATCCTGAGGCAAGGTCAAGATCCGCTTGGCACATACAAAGAAGTGTATATTTGCCCACCTAAATGCCTAATGTGCAAGGTATTCTGGGTTAAGATTGGATTGGGTAGGCCAATTCAACCCATCGGGTGAAAGGAAACTGATCTAGGATCGACCTGGATCTATCCTTTAAAAAACTGGAAATGAAAATCAGTTTAGCTCGATCCTTGGTGGAGTGGCGGCCCAGATTGGGAGAGATCGCCGCTTCCAGGTGGTGGAAGGGTGGCGGTGGCCACCGCCCCTGTACCTTTCCCACCTGATTCTTGTATTGGTCTATAGCCCCAATACAAGTTGGATTCACCAACTAGCCATGAATATGCGGGCCAGATCCCCACTCATATTGGGTCCCAAGGCCCAGTATGGCTGGATCCGTCAACTTACCAGTTCATATTGGGTCCATAGGACCTGATAAGAGCTTCTTCCCCACCCAGTTAGGGTGCGGATATTGCAGGGCCCTCCCAGCAGAAATCCCATTGGGATCAGCCTACATCCAGAATCAGCCAATCTAGGCATATCCAACTGACCATAACCCAATCCTGGTGAAAATTGACCGTGGGAACAGGCTCCCCCTTGGATCAGGTTGGCACCTGCCGATCATGATCCAAATCGGCCAAAAATCATGCTAATAACATGCATAAAGGAGAATAAAAGACCTATATGAAACATTTTTACCTATTTGTACATTCCTCTCCTCTGTCTGGTAAGTTCTCCAAAACTTAGACTAAAAAAATCCTAGGTTGGTTTGTCAATTATAAATTGTTACCATGAAAAAGTAACAGAATACAGGATTTAGATGTTGCACTCAAACAAAAATGTCTCAAAATGTATCATCTCAAAAGATGGCCTGCACCTAGAATTTTAATCCAAAAATACATCTTACATCAATTATTAGTAAAAAAAGTACGACAAGGGTTGTGAAAGAACATTATAAAAGAAAAATATTACCTTTACTGGTCTAAGAAGCCCTGATACATAAGGTGAATGCCTGACAGGAGGTCCTTTTATTGTCATCCTATATGTTGCTGTTATTGCCCTTAGATGCTTAAACTCCTGCACATTGATTTACCAACAGAGGTGAGTATGAGAAGATGAATATGTATACAAGGTAAATAAATGAGAAACTAATTCCCATGCAAAATGATGTTTCATTTCTTGTTTGCCAAACAAAACTTAATAAGCATCTAAAACTGAACATAAATGAAGCTTTTGAACAGGTAAGAACACATTACATGATAGTAACCAGCGTTGACAGGCACACCGGAGGTGATAAGAAGGCCTGAAACAAATTTGCCAAAGTCGCCATTTTCACCCATCACCAAATGGTGCAAATGGATTATGAAGCAAATACAAAAGTGATTTGCATCGTAAAATCAAGCTTCTAAGATCCGATTAGCAGGACATCTACAACATGAGCTGACAGGTTAGGTAAGTAGAGAGGTTCTCTTGTCACCTCCCACATGAAGACAAACCAAACAAACAAGTTTTATCCATGGCTACCTTACGAACGGTAAGCAATGAAAGAAGAGGGAGACATTGTAGGTGAAGAATGGTGGAGAATATATGAAAAAAAGTAGGCTTGGAAAACATGAGTACAGTGCAGTAGAGAGGGCTCAAATGAGATGGAGACATGCTTTTCATCATCTTCTCCATGGGTAGGAATGCTTTTGTCTTTCCGATGCATGAGATGTCTGGGGACAAGAAACTGTACGAAGAATATAGAAAGC
The DNA here is from genome assembly GCA_036172225.1 of Cryptocoryne crispatula var. balansae. Taxonomy (NCBI): domain Eukaryota; kingdom Viridiplantae; phylum Streptophyta; class Magnoliopsida; order Alismatales; family Araceae; genus Cryptocoryne; species Cryptocoryne crispatula. The sequence goes on along the minus strand of CM069929.1, from coordinate 6,497,992 downwards.
AGCTAGATGGTGAAGTTGTGAGTTACGGGACATTGGAGCTGATCATGATGAAAAGTGCATATGACAGAAGCAAGCCGGTACAGGTTAACCAAACTTCAGGTAGAAAAGCCTACTCTTTTGACATTGGGATCATGGATAAGATTCACAAAATAAATCAACAGTCCATCCTTTTACTTTAATCAATTTCAATTTTTCCTTGAATTTGAAATAAACAGAAGTCACCAGGATGTTCTCCCACCAATGATGGCCGGATCAGAATCGGTACCAAGATCGGTGGGTACCTATCTAATCCAGATCGAATTGGTCAATTCCGACCAATTTTTTGAAGGAAAACCGATCTGGAATTGGTCCAGATTGTTTTATTTTATTCTAAAATTTCAGAAAAATCACTAAAAATAAAAATAGGAAACCCCTAAAAATTTGTTGAAAATACAAAAGTAACTATTATAAAAGAGTTTAAGCCAAGTGGATATAACTTAATGGCAATAATAATTATAATAAATAAAAATAACAATTAAGATGGTACAAATAAATTATTAATATGCAATATAATGTTATCCCTTCCTTTCATCAATATCTATAGATTTGACATTTGTACTCAGTGTCAACACTTTCTTGATTCTCCTGGAGGCTGCACTGAGAGTTATCTGTCATGATTGGCCTGTATTCATATGAAAATAACGAAACGGTTATTAGAGTAAAATCATACACAATGTCGTGCATTGGACATGTGGTTGGAAATCCTCAAGGGGTTTTGGATAGCTGGACACCACATACTGATCAATAAATTCTTGATTCCAACGTTGACTCCTATCACTCAAATATTGTCTATGGCTTAAATCATCGGCTTTTGTCCCACTGGTGCATGCATTGTTAAAAGAACCTCCTCCACCTCCACGATTACCTAAATCTCCTACAATGTGTTATTGTGTAAATAGAATGAACTCTTCTTCCATCATCCAAGGAGGGGTGCCTGTGTACTGCCTGTTGGACTGACAGATTCTTGCTTGATTTCCAACTTTCTTTTCTTTGGTGCTTCTTCTAGTTGTGATAAAGAATTCCCAAGCCCTTTCCATACAATATATCATTTTCAATTGTGAAAAGTGCTCCAACCTGTGCGCCATAGTCTTTGTCCTCAAGGGTTATCTGTGATGATGTGGCTGAGGTTGGGGCTAGAGTTAGAGGAACATGGATTTCATATTCAGGCTGAATGTCATCTAGTTCCTCTTTAACCCATGTACGATTCTCAAAATAGAATTTTGGAGGTGTACTACATGTCTTCTCCTCCACCCAAGTAGCAAATGAGTACTCCTCCTGAAAAAAAATACTTCACGTCAACATCTTCAATAGTTCATTGACATGCTTATAATTCAGCTCTTTGTTTATATGTTCTATCTGCAAATCTTGCAAATCTCTCTTTTTAAATTTTATGATAATCTGTCATGTTCTTTATCCTTAGTCACATGTGATAATAGAACACAAGTTTTTTCAGCTTATCGAATATTAGCATATTCCTTCTCTTGGTATGAATTAAGTTAAATGTACTCCAATTCCTCTCGTATTTGGAAGAATTTATACACTGACTTAGAATGTGAATCGCAATTGTATCAAATGGAATCTATCCATTTATTGTATACACTTGTATCCACTGCTCAGCTACAAAAAAGAACAATGAAAAATGATATTACCCTCGTAATAATATCAAATATCATTATTAAATGAGGGATTATTTCAACATACCAGGAGCAACCTGGTCGAATGAATACCTCATTTTTGAATTTGAATATACTTCAACCCTCTTTCTATAGGATTACATCTGAAAATTGAGAGTTGTTAAATAATTAGTGTTCTAATGCAAAACAATAACAATAACAATTCTCACTTCTAACTTTCTGTCTAGTTGAGTTCTTGAAAGCCCTTGTATTGAAAATAAAATCTCTCGAGACTTTTTGAACATTGCACACTTGTCCTTCGTATTACATCTGAGGGGTTTAAAAAATATATTGCATTCATCCCATATGATATAAGAATATACATTTAAGCATCAACCAATGATGAAGTTAAAGATAAGAAGAATTACCTATTACATGCATGTCATGGTGTGGTGTCCTATCCCATCTGGCATCTATGATCTTTCATCATTTTTTATAATATTTATGATGCTTCTCTTTTATTTCAACTTTGCTTTGTCCATGACATCATAAAGGTATCACATCTAGTTTCTCTCATATAAGTTCACTAATTTCAACAAGTGTACACGTGGCTCAATGATGGACAAGTAATAGAGAATTCTCTCCCATAAAACATTAGTCTATTATTAGATGCTCCAACAGTGCAAGGATATACAATTGATCCATAATGTGTAAGTCAGCCATACAAGTAATATGCTCTTCCAATGCTATAAAACGGATCAGTTTATGTCTATGTTGGTGCACACTTTCCAAGACAATAAATCTAGTCAGACCGAACCTGACAAAATTGCACCCCTTAATATGATCTCTCATTATGTGGAGCAAATAATTGTGATACGGGATGGCACGGGTGGACCAACAGCTAAATGCTGCATAACAGCGTTAGGAAGCTCAAAACAACGAAAAGATGCTAGAAAATAAGGAAACCGGACTTAGGCCAGCAAAGTTGGACCCAAACCATGTCGAACCGGGTCTGAACCACTCAAAATGGGCTGAACCGACCCAAAAATAGATGAACTGGCCTTGAACCAGTCCAAAATAGCCTGACCGACCAATTTAGGCACTAAACCGGCTCTAACCGGTCGAATTGGGCCGAACCGACCCTGAACCGGGCACTTTCTTTTTGAAGATGTGCCTTGACGGTTGAGACGTCAAAGTGCACATAGTGCAATGCAAGATCAAACACACAGCTTCCCGTTGGAGGAATTAGGCGGACAAAGTTAGGTACCCACCGCAACAATGCATCTATTCATCTTAATTATATTTATATTAAAATTCTTACACTCTAAATTATCTCTCCAAAGTTCTAACTTCATATTAACTTCTTATGTCTCATGTATAAATACAATATGATCGGCAAATAACATGCATCAATGTATGTCATCTAATATATTATTTGTTAATTTATCAATAACTAATGCAAAAAATAAAGTCTTAATGCATATCTTCAATGTAAGCCAACTAAAAAATAAAAATATCTCATTTCTCCTTTAACCATGCAACATTAGTTGTTGCTCCATCATACATAGCGTTCATCATTTGTATTATTTTATAAACCTAAGAGGCATCCTCTTTTGCTCCACCACCCAACCACAAAACATCTCTTGGAATTCTATCTTAAGTCTTTTCTCAAATCAATAAACATCAAGATTCTATATTTCTACATAATTCAATATTTCTTTGTCAAGTTTTAATAAGAAAAATAATTATCATTGTAAAACAACCAAGGATAAATACAAATTAGTTAGCTGAAATTGTAACATATTGTAAACGTCACTATAACTCTCTCCCACAATTTCAAAGTATGATTTGATCTTCTTATAATTAGAAGAGTTTTGTATATCTCATTTTTTTCGTAAAAATATGTATGATGATGCTATTTCTTCAATCACTCTACATGTTGACGAGGGACAGATTTAATTGCCATCTATATGTGCAAACATTCTACGTGCTACACTGTAGAACCCATGGAAACAAGGGAGGTAAAATGGGGGGGACTTGAGATAGCCTTGTGATGGCGATCTTCTGAGGTGGAGGAGAGAATAGAGGAAGACAAGGCTATCAGTGGTGGGAGACAAAAGGTGTTGGTAGTCATATGCATCTTTGATAGGTCCCAGGAAGTTGGATGCAATAGAGCAGGTAGCCAGGGCATCAGGGGGAAACGATGACCTTCTAAGATGAACAAAGGGGTTCCAAAGGGCACCTGAGGAGAATCTAATGGAGGGAAAGATAGGGGTGATCTACCAGATGGAGAAGGAGCATCAAGGGAGCCTAGGGATAGAAGGTAGTCAGGTACTATGTAGATACCCAATCAAATGTAAAGCAGGAAACAGTGCAGAGATGAGAAGACAAAGAATTAGGAGACGACACTAGGCAGAACTAGGGAGATGATGAAGATGAGTCTAGGAAAGCCTTAGATGAAGAACAATGAGCCGAGATAGTCCTAGAGGTGAAGAAGCAATCGGGATCTCTGGGGGTGAAAGAAGAAGCGGAAGCTATCAGGGGATGAGGGAGATGGAACCACCAAGAACGGGGTCAAGAGTAAAATGTGGTTCCAGAGGAGCTTTTGGAGGTGAGGGGGAGACCGGAAGTGATCCGGTGGTGGAGAGAAGCTAGACAAGATCCAGAGGTGGGGGAAAAAGTGATACAGTGGATGAAGGTTTACCCGCACCCACCTAGATCCTCCAAAGGCACCGGCATCGAGAAAGAACAGCTACCGAGAGAGAGAGAGAGAGAGAGAGAGAGAGAGAGAGAGAGAGAGGAGTCGGGAGAGAGCCATTCTAGAAGCCAATCAACTTTTCATTTCATCCAACCTTGACTAATTTTCTAAGCTTTTATAGAAGCCCACCTTTACACTTTAGTCCCCCTTAAACTTTTATATAAATTGGCCCTTGTGCCCATTAAAGAGAAAAACTCCTAACACTACTTAACTCAACTCAAGCTTTAATCACAAATTACTTGAGGTCGGCTATATAAATTCTCTTTCTCCACTCATGTCGGTTTTGAGTTAACTCTTCAGAAATATTTAAATCATCTAAATCACATTGAACTAACTACTCTCCTCCGAATTAACATAGGTCTACCACGTCCTTGTTTTTGTTTCTGTTATTTTAACTCAAGTGGTGCCATCTCTAAATTTTCAGTAGATTGGGTCTAATTCCGTCCTTATCATTCTCCCATATTCTTTCCTAATTGCGAAAAACTTGTCCTTGAGTTCTATAATGACATACGATCCCTAGGGCTAGTATCGGTACAAAGAACATAAATGACACAACCCAAATGACGACCACACATGGCCTTCAAGCCTCAAAATAACCACAAAAGGTGACGCACATGCATTGATTGCAAAATCAGCTGATTCCCAGATCAGATCAAACCCCTTCAATCCGATTTTGGCCAGGAGGACCGATCCAACCTGATCTTCTGTTGGAATCAACCAAAATCAGTTGAATCTGGTTAGATCAGGGCTAGAATTGGTCAAATCAGCCGATTCGTCGCCGAAATTGAGCCCTAGGTGGCCCAACCACTACGGCGATCTTCCTCGTTTGAAGCCCTTACTGGGTCCATCGGGGCCCAATAAGGGTGCAGTCACCAAATATGATAACTTAGGTATCAGGCAAGGAAGACCATTGCTGTGGCGCTGCACTGACCCGGCGGCCTATACCGCCCCAAAAGGGACTATGTCAGATCAAAATCAGATATAGGCCCATATTCTATAGTTTTTCCATTTTTAAGGTTTTTTAGAGAACCAATCTTAACCGATTTCAGATCAGTTGTCCTCCCAACAAATCTTTCGGGATCGTTTATCCGATTCGGATACTAATTTTGATCTGGCAATCAATGCCCAGACAATGTTATAACAATTGTCAAGCATTATGTCTGAAAACTTTGCGGGAGTGTCTATGCATGGACCCTCTAAAGCTTGCACCTCGGAAACATAGCCGTCAATATGTAGCCGCTCAACAGTACAGTCCATCAGCAACTCGATAATATGAGCAGTCAACTTGGCCCAATAACCCTGATAGCCACAACCACTATAGCACTATGTTACCCAGTTGCTAACTCAATCAACAACTCAATAAATTGCTCGGCCAACTCGGTCTCAATGACTCTATCAACCTCATCCTCCACAACACATTATTAGTCATACACTACAACGAACTCTAGAATGGCCTTGTAGAAGACCTCGATAAGCATGTGAAACTGCTTATTGATAGGTGGTCAATAAGAACAAGTGTTACCAATGTACATTGGCTCTCTTAGTGATCTATAGACTATACTCCTTGGGCCACAATGTGAGATCTCAAGCAGTCATATCTAGATCAACATGTCAATCAACTAACCAGTCATACCCCAGGATGAAATAGTGCTCATAGAGAACAATCTCACATAGTGCCCACAATGTGATGTCCTCTAGCTATCGAACAATCTTTGATCGGACTCTCAAATAGAGACTTGATATAAGCCCCATCGTATTTGACCATATGATGTTCTAATGAGATCCTCTCAAAGAGAGACTATGAATTGCAATTGTCTAGGTGTCTAGACAAGAATATCATGACAGGTTCCTCAAATAGCAATATGGTATCAAAACTAAAATGTCAATGCCTTGCACAACATAAGGAACCTAACCTATTGAAAAAAGTCAGTGCCGACTCTAAAACCAAACTAATGCAGAATAAAAAATTAATCACCATCTATATTTGTAAATAAGTCGTCCTTACTAGATAAGATCAATCAACCAAACAATATTAACCCCACTTACTCGAACTTAACACAATCTAGGTGTCAACCCATTGAGCCGAACTATTCCACTATTTTGTTCTACACGTGTCCTGCAGCTTGAACTTGCTGGAACTTGGCTCGGTCTGCCTAGTGTTTTCTGGCTACAACATGGCGTAATGGACTGAGCTTGTTAGATGGGCTTGCACTACGGGCCTTAAATAAGACGGTTGAACTAATTGGCTTCGACACAACACTATGGCCTGATATCCCCCTCCAACAAACCTTCTTTGTACTACACTACCCATGAAAAAAAGGGAGGTAAAACAAGGGGGACTAAGGACAGCTCGTGATGGTGATCTTCTCGGGTGGAGGAGAGGACAAGATAGGAAGGAAGGCCGGGCAATTAGTGGCAAGTGATGAAGAAGGTGTTGATAGTTGCAGGCCTTTTGGGCTGGCCTGAGAAGCCGGATGCGGCGAAAAGGGTGGCCAGGGTGTCGAGGGGAGGCGATGACCTTCCGGGAGGAACAAAGGGGTTCCAAGGATGGGACTGAGGGGAAGCTAATAGAGGGTAAGGGTATAGGTGATTTGCCAAATGGAGAAGGAGCATTCGGGAAGTCTCACCATGTCGATGGAGAAAAGGTACCATGCAGATGCTCAGTCGATGTGAAGAAGAAAACAACACAAGGATGAGAAGACAGAAGAAATAGGAGATGATGCCAAACAGAACTAGGGAGATGATGAAGATGAACCGAGGGGAGTCGTAGATGAAGAATAGTGAGCTGGGATGGTCCCAAAGGTGAAGGAGAAGCAACTGGCATCTTTGGGGTAAAAGAGAAATAATCAGAAGCTATCCGGGGGTGATAGAGAAGGAACCTTCATGCAAAAGGGGTGAAAGGAAATGTGTGACTCCAAAGGTAAGGGAGAGACGGGACATGATCCGATGCTGGAGAGGAGAAGGTGGACGACATCAAGGGGTGAAGAAAGAACTTGGAAGTGATACAATGGTGAAGGTTTACCTATGAAGAAGGGGGTGGGAGCCGAATCCATCTAGATCCTCCGAAGGCGCCGACATTGGGAAAGAACCACGACCAAGAGGAGAGGGGGGTGGAGCTGCAAGAGCCGGGAGAGAGCTATGCCAGAAACCGATCAACTTTCATTTCATCTAACCTTGACCGAATTTTGTTACAATGTTGGGCTTTTACGGGAGACCACCTTTACACTTCAGTCCTCCTTAAACTCTTGTCATAAAATGACCCCTATGCCCATTAAAGAGGAAAGGCAAAAAATCAACTCCTAACACCACTAAATAAGAAAATCAAATGCATCATCTTCTCCAAACTCGAGTGGCGCCATCTCTATATTTTCAATAAAATGGGTCCGATCCCATCCTCGTCACATCTTCTTAGAGATTATCATTTGGACAAAAGCCGATTTCACCTTTAAACCTTCCAAACATTTCTATACATGAATAAGAGTTCTATTAAGGCCAAATAACTTACTTGTCTTCATCATCTTCAATGTCTCTTTAACTACTGAAAATTTGAAATTTTAATCCTTCCAGTATAATTCATATGAAGCTATGTTTCTTTTGGTTTCTATGTTTCTAATGAAGCTATCATTAAAAAGGGTATCAACATAACTTTTCCACTTTTTTTAATGTCACCATCTTAAACATTTTCTTAATCATCCTTGATTCATCTGAGTTGTTAAAATCAATCATGATCTCTCTCTCTCTCATCCTCTTTTTGAAGGCTGCCCACGAAAAAAGGAGCATTCGATTAGATAAAGGAGAGCATACATCCAAAAAAATTGGAATTTAGCTTTTAAGCCTATTTAAAAAAAGAGAGCATAAATCCAAAAGAGATAAAAGAGAGTAGGTGGACAAACAATCTATCAAGGGTATGGTGTGCCTACCCCAGTCACTATGGAACACGGAGGTACAAGCATAGGACCTAGCACACCAAGTAGATCCATGTTAAGCAAAATGCAAAGGAAGACTGCTAAAAGTCCTAAAGAACGAGTTATTAGTCTAAGAGTCTAAACTTTCAACTACACCCTAATCTTTTATCAACTAAAGAGACTAGAAAATACTGCAGCTTGGGTGCTGGAATGATGTCTTTGAATTTTCTCCTATTTCTGCTTATACAATTGCTTCAACGTAATGCCAGAAGGAAGGCATCCCATATACCTCGATCACTTCACCCTGCTTTTTTCATCTTCTAGTTGATGAATACTAACTGTAAATTGCCCTCCAATCGCATATTCTCTCTGTCACCCATGTAAATCTATAAATATCTTCTCACCTTCTTTAGTTTCAATTTTCTCGTAATCTTTAAAAATCTCATCTCTTGCCCGTCTAACCTTCTTTTTGCTTCACTTTTTGTTATATTATATTATTTAAAAACTTTGTTGTTATGACACTAAAAACTCTTTTAAATCAATCTCTTATTTTTTATCACCGTTGGCACTTCTGCATGACATTATCTTTTCTTTTTAGATGGACCATATCCTTTACAATCTCCGGATACTTGTTAGCTCTCTCTAATCTTTGTAATCATGTTTATCCACATAGTATTGATTTTTATAATTGACTTTTAATCATCTATTTTAAGAAATTCATTCTTAAATATCTCTTTCTCTTATTTTTAACATTTAAGAAATTAATTCGCAATATTTTTTTCTAGCCAAAATCTTTCAATTAAATATGTATATCTGCCTCTTGATTTTAACATCTACAAGACTACTAACCCACCTTGACTTAAGTTTCACTAACAATAACTTTAAAATATTTGCAAATAACATGATTATTCTTATAAAAATGGAGTCCAACTTTTAAATGTTAGTAAGTGAAAATCTCTTTAATAAAATGGGTATGTGTAAAGAATAGTTTTCCCTCTTCATTCAAAGTTCCATATGTGAAACCTCTGTCACATTGATTGCAGAATCAGCTATATCAGATCGGGATCGGCCAATTCCTGGATCCGATCATCGGTTTCAATCTAATTTTGGCATGGAGGAACGATCGAGACTAGATTCCGGATGAAATCGGTCTGGATCATTGGAATTGGCCGAGTTCGCAGGATCATATCAGAATTAGTTGATTCCACCGATTCCGCCAAGAGAACTTAAATCCTATGGATCTACCATAATCAAGTCTAATCCCCCCCAAGCCCTACCGATTTCCCTTCGGCTCCAGCAATCCTCAGACAGCAGTGGCGACCCCCCCCCTCGATCCGAAGGGATTCTCGGGCAATCTAGCCCATTTTTTGGGCAATTCCCCTTCTCCATCAGCTTCTTCTAGCGATTCCCCATTCCAATAAGATTTGGACTCCCTTGGACCCCCCCCCTTTATCCTATGGAACCCGTTGAAGGTCCAATAGCCACCCCTTAACAGTCCCCTAAGTGGCTATCCCCTTGAGGGGCTGTTCTCCACCCCCTCCCCCAAACAAACACCTCAAGGTGAGTGTGTGGGCTATCAGCAGCCCCTTAAGGGGTTGTTGATGTCCCCTCCCTCCCCAGCCCCCCTGCCCCCCCCCCCCCAAACAGACACCTGGGGGATGTTTGTGTGTGTTGCAGCCACCCCTTGGGTGACTGCCTACAACCCCCTTAAGAGGCTTGTCCCCCCTCTCTCGGACAACCCATTAACCGGTTAACTTGTTAATTTTGTGATGGACTTATTAAACTAATAAATTGTTTGAATGTGTTAATGTAGATTATGTGATATGAAATGAATGCAGAATATTTTTAAATCTCCGGATATAATATGAAAGATAAGTGTGCAATGATTGTGAAGTGGTGAGAGGTACATTATCCATGATACAACAACTTTCAAGATCTCAGTAAGATAGAACAGAAATTGAGTTGGAAGTAAGTGTCGAAGCATCCAATTATATGTTTTTGTTTATCAAATGCTATTATGTACATCTTAAGTACTAAAGATTTGTGTACTAACAATTTTCAAATGCAGTCATACAGAATGAGAGTAGGACTTTACTCAAATCCAAATATGAGGTATTCATATGACAATTTGCTTTAAGTGTCAATTGTCTTTGATTTTATCATGAATATCAATTAGTGTTGACCTCAATAATGTATTTATCTATTTTTTAGAAAGGTCAAAAGACAAATTTTATCAAAGAAATTAAGAAACAAGAAGGTTACAGCAGATGAAAAAACAACTAGAAAGAAAAGGTAAAACTCTTCTGCCAAGATAGTAGATAAGTGGGATTACATAAAAAAATTATGAAACACATCAGATAGTCCTTAAAGAAATTCAAATCCATGACGTGTCCCCAAAAAATGAACCACCAATCGTTCACAAGGGATGTCAGCTGAAAAAGAATCTGGTTCAAGTTATTGAACCGATCTTCAAAATTGCACTTATTCCTCTCATGCCAAGTTGACTGAAGTATAGCCGATAAAATGATATTCCAAACCGACGAGCCCGGATCTCCAGATCAAGGCTTAAGACCTTGACAACATTGTAAAAGAGAGATGGTGTCTGGTGGTTCCAACCAAGCAATATTCCATCATTTGAATACAACTTGCCATAAAAAATGTGCCATACTTGAAGAAGATGTGATTTTTATTTTCCTCTTTTAAACCACAGAACACAACATGTTGAGATATTATAAAAAAGCTTATAAAGGTGACTTCTCGTGTGGAGGCGCTGCCTGGCAATTTAGAAGATCTTGATGTTAATTGGAATAGTTTGCTTCCAAACCACCCGATGCCAAAAGACTTCCATACCTCCATTGGACAACCTACTCAAGGTGGATTTAACATTGAAGAATGAATTCTTACCAGGAAGCCAGACAAGTTGTCCTCTCTATTGGCAAGGCACCTACAAATCTCACTGAGTGCAAGTAGAAAGCTCTTGATTGTCCTCATCCCTATGATTTCTCCTAAAAGATAACTTCCACATCGACCTCATCCCAAGAATCACACATCTTGATATTGAGTAAATTACAAATGTTAAACAGCGAAGGAATAATTATAGACAGAGGAGCAAAACCCACCCACTAATCTTCCCAAAAAGATGTACTCCAGCCATCCCCCAACTCAAACAAAGTAGCAGAAATGAAAAAAATCACAAATATGCATAATGCCTCTTCAAATACTCAAACTTATGTTCCTATATCTATAATCTCTAATCCAAGAACTATTTTGATCAATTATGTACTTGGACTAGACTAATTTGCCTCAAAGAATTAGTGTTACAGTTTAGCTTCCATAACCACTTAGAAAGAATGGTATTATTGATAGCTTCTAAAGAGGCTAGACCAGTCCCTCCTTCCAAGGTGGGCCTGCACACAAGATCCCATTTAATAAGGTGGAGACCTCTACTCCCACTATTACTTGTCTAAAAAACCTTAATCTGCTTTCCACTTTTTGACAAATGCCTTTAGGTACTTTAAGAATTGAAAATAAATAAAATGGTAAACTCTGCAAAATTGTTTTAGACAAAATCTATCTTCCCCTGAGGATAACATGTTGCTTTTTCTACCTTTGCTCTCAAACTTGTGAATAATACAATCTTAGTCATTGCTTCTGATACCATTAGCAGAAAGAGGCAAGCTCAGATACTTAATTGGAAAAGATACCCAAGGCATGTTGAAGACTCTTTGAACCAGATCCCTCTGATTTTCATTCAAATTGATAGAAATAAGCTTACATTTTTTTGTATTAACCATCAAGTCAGTCACTGATTGCAATAGAAAAAGTAAAAGTTTTAGGTTATAACACTTACTAGACTCCATGAAGAAAAAAGTAGAGTGCCATCTAAAAATTGAAGATGTGTAATACGCTTTCTACCATAGCCCACCTCAATACCCTCAATCAGATCACTCTCGAGTCTGGATAGCCTTCTCCCACATGATGCTGAGAATTTACCCAATAAAGACAAATAATTGCAGTGAAATGGGGTCACCTTGTCTGGAGCCCAGCAAAGTATAAAAAAAATCGAAACCTTTTCCGTTAATATTAACCATGAATTTGGTTGTAGTGATACAACTCTTAGTCCATCTGATCCACATGTTATAGAACCCCATCAACTTCATAATTCTCAGCAAACAAGGCCAGTTGACCCTGTCATAAACCTTCTCTAAATCCAATTTAAGGAGAATACATTGCTTACCCCTGTGCTTTTGGCCATGAAGACATTCATGAGTTATCATGAAGTTATCCAGGATATACCTACCGATGATAAAAGATGACTGGTTATTGTTGGTCCACTTGCCGATATACAGAGTGAGTCTATTAGTTAGCACTTTAGTGATAATCTCATAACTACATTACTAAAATTCCTTTACGAGAGCCATGAAATCCTCCTTAATAATCACCCAAAAATGGATAGAGAAACCAGCTGAAAAACCATCCAGTCCAGGTGCTTTGTTGGGATCCATGCTTTTAATAGCACATACTACTCCTTGTTCATTAAAAGCACAAACAAAAAAATCTTCTTAACCACCATCAAGAACCTTTTGTGTGTTAGAATTGATAAAGCAACTTCATACCTTCTCAGCGGTGAATAAGACTGTAAAATTCAACAACCTGATGTCCAATATAATCAGTGCTAGTGCAATCTACACCAATAACCGTTAAGTTCTGAATAGTATTCAACCTTAATGTACTTATCTATTGTTCTTCCTTGCAACTAAGTGGTGGATACAGGTGAACACAAGAAGTGGATAGAATTCACTTGTGGCAATTGCAATTAGCATACTAAATTAGAGCACAAGTTCTTCCCAATATAAGAGGAACTGTAGTACATTTAGCATAATCAGTACCAAGAGAATGAATAGATTAACATCTGATAGGCTGGAGAAACTTGTGTTATGCCATTATAACATACGGCTGACAATTAAGAACATAAAAAACCATCAGAGAATTACAGAAGAGAGATTATTAAGATTTATAGGTGGACCATACCAAGAAAGAGCCGAAGCAACATCTACTGCATGTCAAGGAGTGAGTGAAGGCATTAACGTGGACTATCTTTTCCAAGAGAAACACCCACTTTCTACGTGGGTGGAGAAGAAGATAGGTAGAACACCTCCAGAGTTTGATCCTGAAGATCGTACATGAGTTAAAGGAAAACTATATGACGTTCAGCATGAAGATGAAGACATGCAAGGTCAAGTATTAGCTCCAACCCCAACCCCAAGCACTAGCTCTAGCTCAGCATCGTAAATAACCCCTCAGAGGACAAAGACTATGGCAAGCAAATTTAGATACTTTAAACAATTGAAGGTCTACGGTCTACCAATATGACATTGGGATTGGGGGTTCTGCTTAAGCAGAAGAAGTAGTAACAACAAAGAAAAGGAAGTTAAAAATCAGACAAAAGCTTGTCAATCCAATATATAATACACAAGCACCCTTCTTAGATGACAATGAGGAAGAGTTCACTCCACCTACTCGACAATAACACATAGGAGGTTCAGGTGAAGGTGGACATTGATGAGGAGAAGGAAGATCTTCTAACAGTGCATGTACCAATGGGGCAACAATTGATAATTGGTGCCAACACCAACATTCAAGCGGACAGAGTTAACGTTGGACACAATTAAGTTTCTTTAACGAGTACATGACATACAAAACTATCCAGAACCCCCATAAGCAGAATACTTCTAGCCACATATTCCATATACCCACCCAATAAGGGCAACACCAGATGGCCTATATAATTTTAGTGAAATATCCTAATCTTTATTTGGATATGGATATGGGTCTATCATGACTTATCAACAACAACAACCTTCAGAAGAGGCAGATGCAAAAAACGAGAAGTCTTCTAACCAATATCATAGATATTAGTAACATATTGTATGATCTGTATCAAACATAATTTGTATGTGTGTTTATGTGATTGAATATTAGACATCAATTGTTCTACATGTATATTACTTTTCATGATTTTATATTTTTATAATTTTTTAATTAACAAATGGTCGATCCAAACCAGTTCAGATCGATTTTTCTCTTGAAAAATCAGCCAAGATCGCCGATCCAATCTAGATCAAGATCATATCGGTACTCACCAATCCGGGTACCGATTCCAATCCGGTGATCACTGCTCTATGGACTCTCATATCAATGACATCTGTTTTCAGCATACCTATTGAAATCTCCTTCTAGGCTTCCAGTGATCACTACTCTATGGACTCTCATATCAATGACATCTATTTTCAGCATACCTATTGAGATCTCCTTCAAAAACTATGTTCTCTTAATTGGTAAACTCATAAGGTCATCTATATCCTTCCAATTTTAGATCGGTACTCACCAATCCGGGCACCAATTCCAATCTAACAATCACTACTCTATGGACTCTCATATCCTATTAATTGGTATACTCAAGGTCATCTATATCCACCCTATTTTTTTTAATCTCACCTTCTAATCTAATTTATAAAGCATAAATATTAATTATATTAATTATCTCCACTTCTATAATCAACATTACAAGAATAATTCTCTCTTATTCTTTTCACTAACACATTGCATCCTTCGACGTTTTATCAACAATGATATCTACCACAACTTCTTTAATTTTCTCTCCTATCTGTTTGACTTCTCGAATGCATGCGAAATTAGTCTTTCTCCCCTCCATACTATCAATAAGTTCGATAAGTTTTTTTTAAGGGATCTATTATTCCAAGTACTTATTCTCATCTTTCTTTTATTTGTTTAGATTTTCTATAATAATGTCTACTTATCTTTAAATTTGTTTTAAAACTTATGTATTGCTCCACTCAATGAACTAACTTATTTATCTACATCCGCCTTTGATACGGGAATCTTTGCTTATTTAATATCACATTCAGACACTTATATGACACGACAATGTTGAGAATGTTTTCCACCCAGGTTGTATATTCATTATACCCAGGGCCTGGTGCAATGCATTGTAAGAAGAAAATGTCCTGTTTATCGGTTGAATTAATATCATATGACAATATTTTAATTGGTTGTCACCTCAAGCCTCTTGTACAGTTGTACCATACTTGGGATTGGCAAAGCACAAATTGAACTCAGGTGGAATCGTTTCAAAAGACTCCGAGTACAATAAAAGATCATTATGTAGATGATTGATAAAGGCGATGCTCTTCACTACAACTACAAATTGAGAACTAGCCTTTTCAAAACGTACTTAGGTTACATAATCATTCTTGTTGATATAAAAAGGTGTTACATACCTCGGCAGATTTCTCCACTACTGATTCTATAATTGCATCAAGTAAAGAAGGAACCAAAGCCTCCAAACTTCTTCCAGCCTGAAAAATGCTTTGTTTAACCATTTCAACTACTTCAGGTGAACAAGAATGGAGCAGCAGGACCTTTCCCATGAAGTCATCTTTAAGCTCAGCAACTAGATGACCTATATCATGCATGACCTAAAGGTCATAAAATAAACATGGACTTCAGAGATTGAAACATTAGACTAAAATATATATACATATAAAAAAATAAGAAGGCATAGAAACGTTGGCAATCAGATTAAAGAACCAGTTAGATAAAGTCAACTGACCAACTAACATATGGTTATAACAAAAAACATCAGCCAGAGGTTCTGCATTGACCGAGAAACATAAACCAGTGTACTTAGGCGCACTGCACCAAATTACAAAGATCTGCATGCTAAATCCACAGTGAATGGCCAAAGCGGCGAAGCATTATCAAATATTTCGCATGAATTTCACTTGTCAAGTATTCATATTAGATGTTGGCAATTGACTTAAGCTTCGTATGTTTGTGTATACAAAACAGAACGAATGCAGAAAATGATACCAAACAACTGTACATACATAAATAAAATCTTCTGGTAGTGCAGTAACTGCCCACTCTGAACCAGGAATTGCACCTGAACCACAGCTATTTGCTTTACGAGCTGCCAGGCCCGTTGACAACCAGGTAGAATACCTGCTTTCATAGTCACAATTAAATAATTTTATTTCATTTGTATTGTTAAATCCTTCAAGAAGATGAAAGCTATGGTAACCATGGAACAGAACTCACCTTGAAATAAGCTGCAGAGATAATCGTAAGAATTTATCAGAGCAAGAAATGACAAAGATGTCATCCCTCCAGCAGGATTTCAAGCTTTCTAGAAGAGTGTCACTCTGTTTCAGTATCAGCCCTCCATAATTAACGTGTACAGGAGAGAAGTTTTGGACGGGGGTGATAGCAGACACTGCTAGAGCAGAATCCAGATTCCCAGCGATCTCTTGAAATCTGTGAGATTGACTTGAAGTTATCAATATAACATTCAAGGAAAAAACTGAGATCCAAAGTATGCTTACCTTAGTGAAAAATATACGCCAATATTCCACTGCTTCATGAAGTCTCTATAAACATCTTCTGATCTAAATTTAGCAACAGCAGACCTTGATAGACAATAACCTTAGAAAATTAGCAAAAAAAAAAGTCATCAGAAAACAGATAGCTCATCAAAATAAGTAAAAACGAGAATAAAAAATTCTCTAAAATATGGATTAGATAGAATGGAGTATTGGATGCTATGAAGCATGTCAAATTTTAGAAATTTGAATATCATAGACATTGTGGCCTACACAAATCATCTCCCTAATGTTCAAACATAAACTGGCTCTTGAAAATCCTCAACACCTTTCTACAGAATAATAATGCTAGAAACTGAGGTTAAAAAATAAAGAACGTACAGTAACTGCAGATCCTGACACCAAGGAAGGCAGGATCCTGGATCGCGACCGGGTCGGCCCGGCTCTGGGCCTACCCGGTCGGACCGGGTCGCGACCCGGGTCGCGACCCGGTCCGATCCGAATTATTTATTTTTATTTTTTTTGATAATTCGAAAAAAAATCGAAAAAATGTCGAAAAAATTCGAAAAAAATCTGAAAAAACAGAAGTATAACAATAAAAATATTTTCATTCATTAACATAAACTTTACCCAATCGTTTACATAAACTTGACTTGATCTACATTTTCTACATAAGCCTTATACTCTTCCCACGACATTGTATTATATACAAGATGCCACACATGCCGATGAATATTATATTCTGGAGTCCCTTCTACAACGACCCTAATGTCGCTTACCGGGTCCTAAAAAACCACCAAAGTAATGTTCATACGGGGATTGAATCGGGGGTGTCCATGGGTATGATCTATAACTCATCCCACTCCACTCTCGGTCATTCAGAGGAAACCAAGAGCCTCGAGATGAATCATACCCGTAGGTCGGCTGTTCATATCCACGGTACCGATGTCCACCACGTCGGGTATGCCGAGTTCCTCCACCTCGCGACCTCGCCCCACGGTCTCATGTCTTGGGTCGCGCGGGTATATCGGTCTTCTCCAAGGAAGCGTCTCCGCCGTAGTAGGAGCTCTCCCCACATCCGCGGATCTCCGCTCACTGAAGCCGTGGCTCCTCGCCCCCGGTGTCCCACTCCATCACCGCCGGCTCTTCGAAGAAGAATCCTCCGAAGTTCGGAGCACTCAGCCGGATGTCGCTCCGGAGTGTCTTCCCGATCCTCGTCGAGTGTCTCTCGCATCCGCTATGTCAAGAGGATCGCTAAAATTTGCTTACCCTTTCCCTTACTCCGTGCACCTCTCGCTCTCGATCCTTCACCGGTCCTTCCTTCTCTTGCCACGCGGGCGGAATCACCCCGGGCGAGAGGACGTCGTCAAGCACTCCTTCAGCCCCATCGTCGATCTTCAGATTGAACTCGTGCTCGCCCATCCCTCCTCGATCATTCACCCACGCTCCTAATGGATTTCTCTCATCAAAGATTCGATCCAAGTCGATGTCTTCCTCGATCATCGTTCCTCAATTCCGACCACCCGAACCGGCCGTCCTCCACCGTTGTTCTTCCCGTTGATTTCGCTTCATTCTATCTAGATTTTTCAACTCGAGCCTCACGTTGTAGTGGCAATACACAAGGTCTTCAAGTCCCGGACGTCAACTCCGTTTCTCTCGCTTGCGTGGATCAGCCGAACGTCGACCACCCCTCTCGGCAGCTCCGGATGCCGAAGGGTTTCGCTAAGCACTCGATAGCCACATCCGCCAAATCTTCATAACCGGTGTGCTTTGCCACGGTCCATCCACCAATCGCCTACACAAGGTAACTACGTCGAGGGATTAATAATCAATGTTAATATAAAGAATTAATGGATAAGGACCTCGGACTTAAAGAGCATAACAATGCTCGCCCACTTCGTCGTCCCAAAATGATTAGACCGCATCCTATAAATACATCTCTGCTGTACAATGCAATTATCGACCGATCATCATCACCAAGCATCCTCATGATAACCTTTTCGACATCATCAAGTAATTCATTTGTTGCCCTGAATTGTTGACTGTAACAGTAACGAGGGTTGAAGAAGTAACCTAAGAAGATACAAAGAGCCCTAATCAATCAAATCATATTTTCAAATACAAAAGAATGAAGTAAAAGAGAAATGAAATATACCTGCAAAGCATTTATCGTCGATGTAATGTTCGCTCCCACCGACGGTCAATAATGTCCCACCACTTATCGAAGTCGACACTTTTTGCAATCTCATCATTTCGCCCTATCTATCGCATCGTATGTATAGCCCACGTCCGCTTTTCTATCACCGTCGACTATCCTTAGCACCTTCACTATAGGACTTACAATGCTCAACGTCTTCTTCACAACTTTCCGTAAATCTCCGCTCTCAATTGTTTCCTCAACTTTCCTCCCTTTCCGCTTATCCGACGGTTACATCTAGCTAACCAAGTACCCCACCCTGAGATGACCACGTGACAAAGAGCCCTCCTACGAGTCAATAGACTTCTAAGGAGATATAACGGGAGGCAAAAGCTGGTGGCACTGTGTCCGAGAAGCTCTCTTCCCTTCAGATGCTCCCTCACAGTTAAGGATGAAGTTGCGGTTGTAGATGAATGACGAGATAAATCACAACTTCACAACCCTGGCCTATTTGACTATCTTTGCAAATGTCCTCTAACATTAAATCTGTGAGAATGCGCGGAACACGGTGTCCAATACATTTTCGGTCTCTCGACCATCAACATTCGACCAGCCGCTTACAGATGCTGTACCGCGTTGTCCGTAACTACTGACAACCCCGTCCTCCCCTATCTCCCCGGATAACTCCATCTATCAACTCAAAAAGATATTCGGAGTTCTCGACCTTCCCCGATGCATCAACCGACTTCCAAAACACAAGGCCGGTTTCGACAATAAACTAGAAAATTTATCATCGTCTTTCTAGCTATACCTCGTTAAGAATAATATTAACAAATTAGGTATAACATAAAACAAATTAAGTAAAATCGTCAGAAGCGAGCTTACCGGTCCAACCATCCGTCATCAACGTACAACCTCTTTCATCCCAAATCCTTTCAAAGGACTCGACGTACTTTCTTGTATCGTCCACCTCCATTGGAAGATATACGTTGTATATCTCCTTCGGGTTAGGTCCAGCACTCCTTTTCCAACATCACCGACGGTGTCGATCATGCTTTTCATAGTACGGTCCTCAGCAAAGATTCGCCGCATACCGCGATGGAAGAACCACCTCGATGTCGCTCGTCCGATCTTTTCTTTGCAAATTTTCAAATTCTTCAATGCCGTCGTTATCGATGTTCGGCGTTGCCGTGGTCGGGTGACAACGGGATCAACAGTGACCCACTTCGGGTCATCATCTCGAGCGAGATCATGAATCTCCTCCTCCACAGCATACGGGTTGGGATCCCCTTCCACTCCCGATCCTCGACCAATCGATCGGCCGGTGCGGCGCAAATGGTCTTCGTCGGCGAATGACTTCCGACTAGCCTCCATAGCCCGATAAAGATCCTCTAATTTTCAAACATAGAAGTAAAGAAGGTAATAAACTTATTAGTGGAAAGAGATAAATAATACATAATACAAACCATCTTCGAGGCCTATATCACGACGAATGTTCGAACGCTCGTCCGTCCGGTTCCATATATGCGTACGGAATGTCTTACGGCTTCGGCAATTTCTTCCCGAATCGTATCCTTATGCCGCCAAGTTCCCTTCGCCGCTTCCAAATCTAGTAGATGATGTCGGAATCGCTCTTACCTCCTGGAGCACGAGAGCACGGGAGCACATTGCCCTTCATTCCGGCAAAGGTGGTGTTTTAATCTAAAAATACCACCGTGCATAACTTTATCACAAGATTTACATTGCACTTTCCCCGGCCGTCACGGACAAGAAAGCTGCAACGTAGCCAAGCCGATCATTCCGGTCAATTTTCCAAAGAACTTCGGTGTCACCACTGGAGAAGCCACGGTGAACCAAAGTAAACAACAAGGAGAAGAACAATAAAACAAGTTAACCTTCACTAAATAAAATAAGGACCTTGGGGGTGGGAATTAGCCTTAAAATGTAAGGCTCAGAGGGCTTAGAACGAGGGGGGAGGGGTGGCATGAGAGCCTCCCCGGGGGCCTTATATGCCCTCTGGCGCAAGGGGGGCATCAAGAACCTCCCCCCACGGGAAGCAATTCATCGTTCCCGCTGGGGCAAGGATCCCCGCGGGATCTCGGGGTCGCGCGACCTGGGCCGCCGGGTCGCGCGACCCGACGATCGGGTCGCGACCCGAGGGGATCCCCCGCTCGGGTCGGACCAACCGGATCCCGATCGGGCCGGTCGGCCCAAAATCCGACCGGATCGGGTCCGGGTCGCGACCCGGATCCCGATCCGGCATTCCATGCCTGACACTAAAAAAAGTGCATAAAAAGTTTGAAATGTTCTAATTACGTAGCTCAGGTATTAAATTTAATAACTTGGGATGCACCAATGCTGTTTTACAAGCACTATCCCCATCACAAAAATAATCTGTTAAAATCCTACTCTTTAGAGCTTATCTTCATAACCAAAATTTTCAGATTTACTTATTGTACTAAGTACTAACAACTAAAGAACTTACTCTCAGAGGAAAAGCAAGAACTCCAAGAATAATGAAGAACTCAACGTAGGAATATAACAGTCTACCAATCTGGTAGAAAGAACCAAAGGAAAATGAATAAGTAGAGGTGTCAATGAGCCTGGCCGACCTGCAACTTGCAGGGAGGATACGCTCCACCCTATTTTTGGACTAATATTTTGAAACTGCCAGCTGAATACAGGCTTTGCAGGTTAGCTCATCAAGCCTGCCAGGCTATTGCATGCCAGGCCCATCAGGCCTGCAAATAGTTTAATCCCAGAAGGAACTATTATTGTAACACCTTGTTTTACTTGGGACACATAATTTTGTCACCTGTCCTCCGGGTTGGATGACAAGGATTGTCAACTAGCATCTCAATTTTATCTCGATAAGACTGAAGAGGAGATATCAAAAAAATCTTGAGAGATTGGATCTCAGAAATGTCAATCAAAATGTATATTTAAGTGTAAAACATTATATAATCTATTCAAAAAGGACAAGAGAACTCATATTAAATATCAAATAAGCTTACAGAGAATTACAAGCAAAATATAGAGAAAATGAACCATTGTTAACAAGAGACATACAAGAGATTTTATGTTAGATATAAGTTTCATCTTAAACAATATGAAGAAGAGATTGGTGAAATCTTGGGTCAATTGGATCATAAAAATATTAAGTTATACAATTTTATTAGACAATAATATCTTGATGAATCTTTTGATGGATTTTATAATAAATTTGGCAATATATGAAACAAACTTAACAAAGCCATCTAACTAAAATAATAATAGAAAATAGAATGAGAGAGAATATATATGATAATAGTAGTTTGTCCAATATGGAGTTAAGAAGTTAGGGATAGTAATATGCGGAGAAGATTAAGAGACCAGTGGTACCATATAGATATTCTCGTTTTGGCAATCTCATTTCTCAGATGTGTGGAGAGAGAGAGATTCTTGGGAGCTCTCAGGAGATTCTCACCAAATCGCATTCCATGATGGATGATGAATGTGATCTTTCTCTTTAAAATATAGATCAGCATATGCATATATGAGAAGAAGATCCCACCAGAGATCCCCCATTTGAATAGCAGTGATTTGAGAGTGACTTCTGCAGACCCCCCCCCCCCCGCCCAGATCAAGCTGGAAGAATATGCTAGAAACATGTCTTCTGGGAAAATTGATAGCAGTGAAACGTTGGATGGATCAAAAGTGTGCAGCTTAACAACCAAATACATCACTCGGCCTCAAGATTCGCCTAGCGATGGGCTCCAGCAATTACAGAGGGGATCGTGAGGCTCCTTTGGTCCTTGGGGAGGCCAAACACTTGTTGGCAATGGGGTCATCTTCAACTGCCTATGGAAAGGAGAAGTTATGCCTCTGTGGTATACTCTAGGAGAGGCTTGGGGGTTAGCAGAGGCGACCGAAGGCCAAGATATTGAAGAGCCGCCTGGTGTGGAAGGTGCCTTGAGGCAGGACATTGGGCTGCAGAGTGCCGGAATGGGTGGAGGTGTATAGATATGGGCCATAAGAGATGGGCCTGTCCTTCTAGCAAGAGAGGCATTGAGGGGAGGATCTTCAATGTAGGCTGGTCCAGATGTCAGCAGGGGCAGTGGTGGAAGAAAGGTAGATAGTATGGTGATAAGAAGGGGTGTTGGCAAGAAAGGAGTGGTTATAGTTCTGCATGATTGGAGTCGTTGCAGGTGTGGATGCGGTCGACTTGAAAAAAAAAGACGGGGGGAAGTTCTTCATGCTCATTGGTCAAAGAGTCCTTTATGGTGGATCCATCATGCGTCGGGGGAACTGTTCCTCATTAGAAATCAGTCTCCCCCCTCTTGGGCAGTAGGGGATGCCAGAAAAGAGTTCACAGGGTTATCAGGTCCATGGAATGCTGTCTCACAAGAATCTCGGTCTCACTGGCCCCACTAGATCCCAAACAGCCAGAATCGTCTGTTCCAGAGGTCCAGGGGCCAGTGCCGGCCACGAGACGGTGGAGCCGCCACAGCGGCTCAATTACTAGATCCGGCAATATTGGGTCATTGGGACCCAACACCGCAAAGTGACCAGATCCAGCTCAAACCGGGTCCCAATACGAGCTTCTTCCCTGCCCCATAGGGTGGGGAAGCGCGGGATGGAGGTGCTGCGGCGGTGGCACCACCTCAGTGCCAATTTGACTCAAAACTGGTCGAATCGGGCCGTAAACTCCATAGAAACTTTACCCTTCGGAGACAAAGCCGAGATCTGACACAGTAATCCTTGATAGGGTCTAGAGTATTCTTTAATCACTGAAACTCAGAGAAGGAAATTTGTTCTTTCTGGTCATCACATAAACATGTTGTTCTCTCTGGTTTGCCTCTGTTTGCATGGTCAGGGTCGGCTGTGGAGTCAATCTTAGGGCCTGTTGACTCTATTATCCATGTTGACAGGAATTTAGCATTGTGCTTGATAAGGGGAGAGGTGCCAGCGGTGATAGAAGTGTATGAAAAACAGAATCATCCATTCTTTGTCCCTGTGGCTTGCGACAGTCAAGTTTACGGCGTCCAGATTACTTCAATGGAGGAAGATCCGGCAGATGCAGGGGCAAGCTTGAACAGAAAAAGAGTTTGCCGTGTCAACGAGAGGCTCTCCCTGCAGAAGTGGGATCAAGTTGTTTTAGCAAGGACAAGATATCCAGAACCAAATCGGGGCAGGTCCATATGATTCCAGGAAAAGGTGCTTTGGGCAGTTTGAATGGGTTGCAATTGCATCAGGGGCAAATTCCCCTGTTTTGGAAAGGTTATTCGCTTCTGAGGAGCTGTCAGGCCAAGGAAGTAAGGTGGGCCCGTAAGGGACCCAATATGTGCAGGATCCAATTGACTTAGTGGCCGGTTCAGGCATCGTTGAACTGGCTGCTGCCTCTTTTGCTGTGGGCCAACCTAATCCGGTTCAGGTTATGTTGTTCATCGATGGGAATAGAGCAAACCGGGTGGCTCTTGTCTGTGGGTCAAACCGGCTTCTAAGAGCTGCTGATGGGTCGTGGATCCAGTCTTCTTCCTCACCCAAAAGGCTGGTAGTCAGCAGCATTTGTCCACGGAAGTGTGAGAAAGGAGGAGGGGTTGTGGGAGTACAAGGTAATAAAGGGCGGCTGGGGTGTTTGGTCCAGGAGAAGGGGATGGGCTCGGGTACTCACAGATGATGCCATACAGCGATCAAGAAACAATTGTTGGCTCAACGGAGGATCCTGAGAAAGAGACACAGCAGTCAAAATTGTTTCCCATAGCTCTGATCATGTTGACCAGCTGGCCTTAGCAGTAACGCAGCATAGCAGGGAAGTACGCTAGTGCAGCCAAGGGAGGCATTAGATATATGGAGGTTGTACTATCTGTACTATCAGACAGGGACATTCTGCATGTAGCGGAGGTTTGTGGGGATCTGTTTTGCAGGCAGGGAGGTAGTGGTAAAGAACTTCTTTCAAAAGTTGAGAGAGGATCTTAATCTGACTAAAGCTCCTCTTGCTGTGAGGAGACTGCTCCAGTCCAAGGTCGGAGAGAGGGAGCTTAAGTTCTTTTTGGGAAACAATATCACAGTGGAGTTGAGGAGAAAGGGGAGGGAGGGAAAGGAAGCCATTCAGTGTAATGCCAAAGATAATCAGCTAGAATTGCAGGGGCTCTCAAAGAATAGTCAAGCTCAGAAAGATTAAGAGCATGATTGGAACTCTAAAACCTGATGTGCTCACTCTTCAGGCAACCAAGAGGAGTTGGAATAGCTAAAAGGCTGAGGTCTCAATAGATTCTCCCTCTCCTGCGGTGGGAAGAAGTGGAGACAGCAGTCATGTGAAATGATAAATGATGCGGGACGAGGAGGGACGGACCGACGACGTGGCACTGCAGCAGGCCGTCGGGGAGCTCAAAAGACCTAAAAATGCAAGAAATAAGCAAAACCGGACTTAAACCGGTCAGAACGGGCCTAAGCCGGCCCCAAAATGGCATGAACCGGCCCCAAACAGGGTGAACCGGCCGGTTTAGACCCTGAATCGGCTTCTGGACCAATGAACCGGCCCTGAACCGGTGTGAACCGGCGGTCGGACCTGGTCTGGACGCTAGACCGGCGGCTTGGCCTGTTGGCGGGCGAACCGTCGCCAGGCCGGTCGGCGAAGACGAGCCGGCGCCACTTAACGCGCGGGGGGGGCCGCACCGGGTGGAAGGAGCAGCGCCGGAAGCGGTGCCGGGCGCCGTCTTCGCCGTCGCTGGAGGGGAAGGGGGCCTCCAATGGCGCCGGCTTCGTCTTCCTCTTGCATCCCCTTCATCTTCGTCTAGTGTTGGAGTCGCGGAGGGGGGGGAACAGATCCGGCGATCGCCGGAGAGCTGCCTCCTCCCGCAGCCCCTTCGCCTCCGTCTTCTTTTGCTTCTTCTTCCTGCGTCGTCCTTCGTCGGCCTCCAGATGGGAGTGGATGATGGCGTCGAACGCAGAGGCTTCTGTCGATGTCGAAGAACCGGGAATGGGGAAGATCAAAAGAACGGCGTAGAGGTCGGAGGGTGAGGAAGAGGAAGGGGGGATCGGCTAACTACCGGTTCTGGAAGATGGAAGGGGAACTCCTCGCCGGGATTGAGGGAGGAAGAAGAAGGCCCGCAGCCAACTGGAGGAAAAACGTGGAGGGAGAACGCCGGCCACCTGTCGGAGGTGAGAGAGAGAACGGCGCTCCTCGTCAAGGTGAGGAAGAAGGTCGGGCCGAAGCCCTCGCACGGGCGTACCCAGCGGGTTCCAAAAATCACTTGTATTCCACACTTTCGTATGTACATCGTTGATGCCATTATATAGAAGTGGCATATTAAAAAAAAGACTCTTTAAAGACTCTATTTACAAACTTATCCTCTTAAGGACCTAAATATAAAAGGACCAAATATTAACCCAAAATTTGTCCCCATCAATAAATCCCCGGATGCTACTCTTATTCACAGGGGCAAGCATCTGAATACTTTGACATTTAAGTTTAGCGACAGTAGTGAAACTTGGAAGCAAGGAAGGCCAGGTCAGGGGTCAGCCTAAGGTCCATCGACCCCAAATCCGACCCGGTCGGACCGAGTCATGACCCAGGCAAGACGGGCTCCGATTTATTTTTTCAAAAATATATAAAAAATATAAATTACATAAAAATAAAAAATATTTTCCTATACTATACATATTTACGTATACATAAATATATATATACATAAATATAATTATATTTTTATGTTATAATTGAATATGAGTGTTTATCTATGAATACAAGTAAATATGATGTTTTGTGATTATGTTGTATTAGTATATGTTGAGAAATAGATAATCTCAAGTGAGAGAGTAAAGATGGTTAAAAAATAATTTCATAAATTTTAAGTATATATTGTATATTTATAATCAAAAAATTTAGCCATATATAATAGTATAGATGATAGTGAAATATTGTTTTACTATTAATAAATTGGGGTATAAGGGAGGCAAAGCCCCCCGAAAGAAAAAAAATAAGTTATGAAATATAGCGACCCGGTCGAACCAGGGCCAGACCTGGTCGCCAGGTCACCCGACCCGACGCCGGCTCGCACGACCCCACGCCGGGCGGTCTCGGGGTCACCCTCACTGGGTCGGAGCTAGGCTAGTTAGCCCGGAAACTGGCCGGGTCGCCTGACCCGGGGCAACCGCCGAGCGACCCGATGAACCATACTTGGAAGGTTTGCAGTGTCGATGGTCCTCAGCACAATTCTGACAAAAGGGTTTCCTTATTGAGTTTTCTAACATTTTATATTCAGATAGCTCAGGGTTGCAGTGCATCTATGGAGATTTTAATGCAATCAAGAAATTGGGAGAAAAGTCGAATCAACTAGAATGGTCATTGGAAATGTTTCTCTTCAACAATTGGGCCAATGAGCATGGCTTGATAGAAATTGACTGCATGGTTTGAGAACCAAACCTGGTCCAATGCTATTTCCAAATCTAAGCTCGATAGATTTTTCATGCTTGTAGAGTGAGTGATTAAGCAGGAGATTCCATATCCCTTTCATGTTTACAGAATTGTCTCTGATTATTGTGAGATCAGCATCAAATGGGGGAGTAATTCAGCGCCAATTGATAGAAAATTCATGTTTGTATTGTCATGACGTAGGGCCCCAGACTTCATGGATAACATGAGGACATGGCAGAATGAGGTCAGAGTGTCAGATCAGTCTGCATCCTCCACTTTTGTTTTCGAAGCTTGTACATGTCAGACCCAAACTGAACAAATGGGCAGTGGGTTGAAAAGACAATCAACAACAGAAAGGAAGAGACTACCTGATGACATCAACTGATCAACATCTTCAAGAAGCTTAATGATCACGGTGTATTGAATGATCAGAAAAGGAGAGATTGGGCAGAAACAAAGGATATATACAAGAAGTGGTCCATCAGATAAGAGATTAAATGGAAGCAAGTTTAGGGAGGGTGATAGGAATAGAAACATGAAATTCTTTCACACAGGCTAGGCTGAGAAGTAAAATAAATTTTCTGCACAATTTACAAGTGGATGGAGTGGAATACGAAAGAACGGATCATATAGGTATTGCTAAGGTAGGGTCCTATAAGAAGCTTTTAAGAGATGAAGTGGACTGGAGCCATTTGCTTAACTTTGATACAATCAGCAAGATCCTTAAAGAGGAAGCAGGTGCACTGATCAGCCAATTTTCCAAAGAGGAGGTCCAGCATGCAGCATGTCAATGGATCCTTACAAGACCCCAAGTCCAAATGGGTTCTAAGTAGGCTTCTATCAAAAATGTTGGAAGATAATCAAAGAGCAATTTATGAAGTTAGTCAGGGAGTTCGAGGTGAATCCTAGAAGCATCAGATTTTTAAACTCAACAACTATAGTTCTTCTTCCCAAGGTTAATGTCAGTGATATTAGGGACTTAGACCTATTAGTCATTTCAATTGCAGCTACAATACTACATCAAAGGTTTTGGCGAGTAGACTTAGTATGATTGCAGATAAATTGGTTGGTACTTCTCAGTCAGGTTTTGTACAAGGGAGGTACATCCTGGACAACTTTATGGCTACACGAGTGTACTCATGTTCTGAAATCCAGAAAAAACAATTAATTCTTAAGTTGGATTTTGAGAAAGTGCATGATAGAGGTAAAAGGAAGTGCCTAAGCAAACTGTTGGGCCTGATAGAATTTAGCGACATTTGGATCAGTTGGATTATGTCTTGCATTAGCACATCAAAGTTCATTGTAGATATTCACAGTAAATCCTTTGGTCACTTTCACCGCACAGGTTCATTCTTGTTGGTCAGGTGCTCAGTACTTTGTGAGAGAATGCTAAAAGCGGAGGCTTGATTGAAAGAGTTTTGGTGAGTACCAACAACGTTCATATCACTCACATTCAGTTGTTTGACAATACTTTGTTGTTTGTAGCTAATGATGTGAATAAATGTGCTAACCACAAGATCATGCTTTATTTGCTTGAGGCTGTCACTGGACTGAAAATAAATAAAGACAAATATTAGTTGATTGGCATCAATTTGCAAAAGGATGTGATGGCCAGAATTTGAAGCATTTTTTGCATGCTGATTTCGTTGTTTCCAATTAAATATCTTGGTTTGACTCTTTCAGATAGGGGCACGAAGCGGGATAGCTGGGAGAACCTGAACTTAAAAGTAGAAGATAATCTGCAGGGATGGATGAGCAAAATGTTGTCTTCAAGAGGAAAGTGAATCTTGTTGAAATGTGTTCTTCATAGCATCCCTTTATATTGTTTCTCAATCCTCAAAATTCCTAAGAGTCTGCAAGAAATTGGAAAGCATCATAGCAAAGTTCTTTTGGCAGGGTAGCAGAGGCGGAAAGGGCTTTCACTTAATCAGATGGAACAATGCATGTAGGAGCAGCAGAGAAGGTGGCATTGATCGCAGGATCAAAATCAGGACCTGAGTTGGTAGGTCCCAATTTCGATTCAATCTGGATCAAATCAGTCGATTCTCCAAGAGAAAAACCGATATGGAATCGGTCCGGAACAGTTCTTCAAAAAGCTCTAAAAATAGGAAAAAATCACAAAATGAACATTTAGATCAGATTCCGGTTCATCTAGCCTATTTGGGGTCGATTTTAGCCCCAAAATAGACTGTAAAAACCACCGCAAAAGCATGGACCCCATTGGCCCGATTCCGGTGACAAAATGTTAGAATTAGTCTATTCATTTAGGCCGATTCAACTGATTCTGATGGGAGATTGGCTTGGATTGGATCTTCTGGCTGAAATCGGGTCAATGGATACTAATCTGATCCAAGAATCGGCTGATTCCAATCTGGATCAGCCGATTCTGCAAACAATGGAGGGTGGTGTTGGGTTATTGATGCTTGAGACTATGAACAATGCTAACCTTACCAAGTGGTTATAGAAGCTTAACAATTTCTGGAGCTCTTTGTGGAGCAGAATTGTGTGCTCCAAGTATGGGTTAGGCACCAATGATGGTTGGATCAAAGATTTTAAGAACGGTGACAGACTTTCCACAATCTGGAAAAAAAATTCTGCACAATTGGTAGCTTTCCAAGTTCTCTACATATATTATCATTGCTTCATTGGTGATGGAAGAGAACGCTCTTTTGAAAGGACCATTGGGTGGGTCATGAGAAGCTAGCAACTACTTTACAGCACTCTTCAGAATCACACAAAGAATGAACTCACTCTGTTTGAGACAAGTTAATGGGCTGTGGCCCTCAATTCAAAAGTAATCTCAAAGACAATGAATTTGTTCGATTCACAAAGCTGATGGATTATATCCATTGCCAAAGTTAGGGGTGTTCACTCATCGGGCTGACCCAATGACCCGAACCAAACCAACCCATAATTGTCGGGTTGGTTCGGGTCATGCTCCAAGATCAGGTCATTCAGGTTTAAAAAAATAAACTGAACAAACCCGACTGTCAGCAAGCGTCGAATCCCCAGGGCTTCACCAGCAAAGTCCGCTTGAACATTTGTGATGGGTTCAGTCTTGAGAATAATATAAGCATTGAAGAGCCTCTAATCTGGGCGATATGGGACTAAACAGAGTGCTTGTCCGCCTATGCTCTCCGGCTGTCCATGTCCACACGCCAGCTGTCCGGGGCCCTGCCCAGCCCATGCTCAAGTAGCTCTTAGTCCCACATCGCCACTCTCAAAGAAAAAAGGGCTGAGAAATGTTATAAGTGAAGGCTAAAGCTTGTTAGCACCACTTCATTGTTGGAATGGATGAGATCCTACGTGTCCTACCTAAGATCAGGATCCTACCTTAACCTATAGGATATCTAAGATTATTTATTTTTGTGGATAAGTTAACCTTATCCCTAAATTAATAAAATTAAATTTTCGGTTCAACCCGAACTATTTTGGTTCGGTTTGGGTGTTCTCATTGGGTTGGTTTGGGTTGGTAAAAAATCTCTATAAACCGAACCGAACCGACCCGTGAACACCCCTAGCCAAAGTGGTTCAATCACAGAGAAGGACAAGTTACTTTGGTTACCAGAGAAAAACAAAGCATTCTCTACAAAGATAGAGTGCCAGAAGTTGAATCACAGAATTGAGCTAGATTGGCAAAAGCAAGGGCAGAACCCAACTTTACCTCTTACGATAAGGTCATTCCTAGGGAAAATTTAGAGGAGGATGCCAATTGCCAACACATGCATTCATCAGTAACATCTTCACTATCCAGTCCTCTGTGTATCTTCTGTGGGTGCTTTCAAGAAGACTTGGATCATCTGTTCTTGAGATGCAGGATCATTAACTCTCTCTAGCACCCCACTTTTTAAGATCTGAAAAATTGCCTGGCCAAATTTTCAAGATGTTTCCTCGATGTTGGTGTAGTGGTAAAGTCTGAATTTATGGAGGGAAGCTCAAAACTAGTGGTCTGTAGGTTTGGCAGCTATTTTATGGGTAACATGTTGCTTCTGAAACAAGAAATTTTTTATGACGGATTTCATGACAGCTTTGAGGATCCTGTTGTGGTGCTTCAGCGCATGGGGTTTCTAGCGAGGGAATGAATATTTGCTCTCTTTTTTTTGTTCTCATACAGTTTGGTCTTCTTTGGGGACTATTTCCTCAAACAAGAGCTTTTTTGTTTGTAGTCCCTTCTAGATTACTACCGCCTTGGTAGTAATCTAAATTTTACCCCTTTTTTTACTCTTACATTATAATTATTCATCCATTTATTTAATGAATTGTGGTTTCGACCACCATCAAAAGAGAGTGCAGCTTGCAAAGATTCAAATCTGAGAAAAGATTCTTCCATATTCACCGAAGAAAGTATAGATTTGGTGGATATGGAAGTAAGAGTGCAGCTCTGCTGAGGTTATTGCAACTAAAATTAAAATACTTCAGCATCATCATGGAGCAAGTAAGAGCTTAACGACCTCTCAAGACCTTCTTTTACAGGTGACAGCAAAAAGGAGATGAAGAAGCTGCACTAACCACAGTTCTGCATTTGGAGTCTCCTACAAGCTCCAGTTCTGCATAGGAAGCATCATGGTGCCAACCTTGTGATTGACGTCCAAGTTGCATGGACCAGGGACAGAATTTCCAGCCAGTTGCCAGTAAAGGGAAGCCTACACGAACCCCTTGGATATCCGGTCAGCAACCACACAGCAAAACCTATGCAACCAAGAGACCACTTCAGAGCTATTAACCAACTAGTTGTCTTGAGCTCCCAAACACACTAAACGAATGTAGTCTGACAAATCTAGAGAGGTTGTTGGGTGACACCAGCTAAATCTTAGACAACACTTCTTAGACATGAAAAGAATTTCAGCTTCCTAAAGAGAGACACAAAGGCGTCTAGCATAGTTTTTAGCATCAAGCTAGGCCGAGTAAATGACAAATTTTTCAGACCTGACATAATTACAATATTCTTCCAAACCCACCTTCTAGTTATGCAATTTACCTGCCCACATTGTTGGTTGGATCTCTCACCTGCACATACTTTGCAGGATCAGCCAATCCAATCCAAGGGGGGAAATCTGACCCAACCCCAGACCCCCCCCCCAGGGTTGGGCCGACTCAGACCAGATTGGATGCAGATCAGCCCGAGTTGGCCAATCCAGGGCCAATTCAGACAATCCTGCTTACCAGAAATGGTGGCAGGGACGGCGCACTATGCTGCCCCCTGGATCTTCCCCACTTGTTAGTATCATGTCTATTTAAGCCTGATACAACGTGACATGAGTGACCAGATCCGGCATATAGGGTCTAAATAAACCCAACACAATAAGTGCCAAGATCCAGGATCCTATCATATCAGGTCAAATAATCCGATACGACCCTCCCAGTGGTGGGGCAGCGGTGCACCACCCCGAAGGGCCATTTTCGGTGCTGATTTGACCCCCACAGAATCAGCCCATCTTCTACCCTTTATATTTTTCCTATGTTTCTCTCCTTTTGTTTTTTGGGCGAGCCAATCTAGGCCAATCCCGGATCGGTTTTTCTTCCCTTGCATAGACTGATCAAGGAAGGAAGGGTCAGGGGTAGGAGGTCGGGCCGGGGGTTGGGCAGGCCCAAAACAAACCCGATCGGACTAGATCGGGACCCGGGTCAGTTAGGGTTGTATTAAAAAATTAATTAAAAATTAGTTTAAAAACATCCACCAGGTTGGGGTTCCAAGGTCGGGAGCAGGCCGGTTGGCCCAAAAACTGACCGGGTCGGACCTGGGTCCTAACCCGGTCGGAGACCCAGCATTCCATATTATGACTATTCACGACCCACCACAGGGTTGTACAACCTACCGCCGGGTCGTGCGACACAACTAGATTAAGTAACATGGTCGCTCGATCGGAATCGCGATTGGGCTGGTTGCGACCCAGCTTACCATGGGATGATCCAATCCCAATCCTAATCCAGCCTTCCTTGCACTTGCAGTTCCTTAATATATCAAAATTCATTTGCATACACTTGTTATTACCCATCCCATAAATTCTGGATCAGGATCAGATTGCCAGATCAGCCAACCAGACCAGCCAACCCCCAGAATCAAAAACCAATCTAGGATCAGCCTGAATCAATGCTTCAAAAACTTAAATAAAACAAAAAAATAAGATGAAAGATTGGTCCAAATTGATCCCCAGTGGATGTGCAAGCTGTATCTGGCTGTTTCTGGTATACTTGACGGTGGAGGGGTGGCAGCAGCAGCCTGAACCTTCCCCACCCTACTTGAGCAAAGAAGGTGGGCTATTTGGGTCTACAGACCTGACACAACTCACCATCCACAGGAAAGGTGCAGGCAGCAGCAGCACCCCTCGACCGCCAGAATCGGTCAATCCAACCCATTTGAGCCCAATCCTGGAAGAGATCAACACCAGGATCAGGTCCCCCCCCAAGGATCGGGTCAGCACCTGCTAGTCCCAATTTAAATGGGCCATTTCTGCAATCCATGAACCCACCAAATATTTGCACTTTTGAAAAGAATATTCTCACAACATTGATAAATATTACTGTTTAAGAAAAGAAATTACCTTATTATCCTTTTATTAGAAAATCCTTTGTCAGACGCACAATTCATGGACACAAGAAAGCATGGTGAAAAGAAAACAAAAAGGCATTGATATGACTTTGCAGAGCAAACAACAGCAACACCCATCACCTGGAACCACAGAAATGCATGAAGACAGAAATAGAGAGGCCTCTACCAATGGCCTTGTGGAGTAGACAACAAAAACATCTGTCACTCGGAATTTCACACTTGTATCTTCGCACTCCATCCTAGGCATGTAATATAACCTCATGTTTTTAAAATCAAAAGAAATTTGATTTTGTTTAGCTTTGACAACTATAAAAATAGATGGCATTCCATATGAGTATTAGCTAATTCTTGCATGGTATGTGTAAATAGAAACTTACAAAGTAGGTTCTACAGATCTTCTAAGTGTTGACATAGGGATTATACCCTATCACTTAGACCACTCGAACCACATTTTTTTATTTTATTTGAGGCTGTTTGAGTTTTTTGAAATTTTATTTTTGACATCTCCCCATCGGACTTGCTAAGTTCCGGTGTTAATTATATCGAGTAAACATTCGAACACCCTTGATTATCAAACAAAAAACATACATCCACAAAATTAACATGCGAGAGCTACAGCCCCATTACCTTGTCGAAATACATACTTAATGCTTTGAATTTGGTTTGATTTGATTTAAGTTTTATTTAGAATTTGGTTAGTTGTTTTGGTTAAGACTTAGTGCTTTAAATTTGCTTTCAATTGATTAAGATTCAATTGGGATCCATGCTGTTTTGAGTTTTTTTTAAGACTTGATGTCTTCTCAGATTAGAGTTTTTTTCTTTTTTGCTTACAAATTTTTACATCTTGGATTTAATATCTTTCGGTTCAGGGAGTTTTGGATTTCAATTTAGCAGATTTATTTTTTTTTAGATTTAAGTGACTATTGGAAACTTTTTAATTTGAATTCGGGATTTGCCCAGTATTCGGTTGAGTTTTTTTTTGATATGGGATTTTAAGTTACAACTTAACTTTGAAGATTCTAGATTTAAGATTGGTTAGGATGTGAATTGCATGGATTTCGGCTTGATGATTGAAGACTTTAATCCCGATTTCAGGTATGTTTGCATTCTTGTTTTCAGATTTAAGATTTTTTTATTTGAGATTCCATGTTCCAGATTTTTTGAATAGAAGATTTGTGATTTGAGTTTCAGATTTGAGAATGATTTGGGATTTCAAATTAGAAGATTTTGAGATTTTGACTTTCGGTTTTGACATTTAAAGTTTCAAACTTGAGAAGTCTCTTAACCTGATGATGACTTTTTTTTGAACATTTTGGGGTTTGAGATTGCGATTTTATATTTGAAATTCTTTGGGACTTCACGTTTAAGAAGCCTGGGGGTGAAGTTTTTTGACTTATTTCTTAGGTTAGGAATTTGAGATCTTGATTTTTTATTTGGGATTTGGGATTTCAGTTTTGGGTTCTGGGGGTGATTTTAAGACTTAAGATCCACTTGGTTTAAATTCGGTACCTTTTTAGTATCAGTTTTGGGGTTTTGAAGGTGTGGAACTCGGATTGGAATCTTGGTTTTGCTTTTACTTTGTGTCATTTTTTTAAATTACGATTCCATTTCTTCCTGAGGGTATGGGTTTCATGAATACAAATTGAGTGTCTTCAAACTCTGATTGATCTGATTCTTTTTGTTTCATATTTCAAAACATTTTAGTTTAGGGATTCTTAGATTCAAATTTTAGATTTGGGACCTGTAAATTCAGGATCCCTTTAGACTCCTGAGTTTTGAAATTTGAAGATTCTTTGATTTGATATTCAGTGTTAGATTTCAGATTTCAGATTTTCTTTTCATGCCTAGGACTTCATATCTGAATTTGATACCTAGAGATTTTGAACTTGGAATTTTAGATTTTTTGAGTATTAGAATTGAGAGTATTGAGATTCAAAATTTTGAATTTTATTTTGATGTTTTCTGATTTTATCTTCCTGGATTCGGACAATTTTGAAGTTCCCGGCTTTTATGACTTACATCCTTATTTGACATTGAGGCATGTCCTTTTGATTATTGATTCATCAGATCCTACAGACCTCTAATTTTGAGTTTCTTGTTGTTGCAGAATTTTTCAGGTTCTGGGACTCTTTGGAACGGCTGGTTTTTTGTTATTCTTAGATTATTCTGATTTTGCAAGACTTCATGACTTTCCCGATCCATAAATTTCCTTAAACTCTGGGAGTCTCGACTTTTGTTCTGTTCCTGCGGAGACCTCAGATTCCTGATTTTTTTTTTGAATTTTCAGTCTTCCATGAATTTTGAGTTTCTCGAGTGTTCAGATTTCTTTTCTTTCAGTGGTACAGTTTTTTTTTGCAGGTTTGCAGGAGTTGTGGATTCTCAGCATCTTTCGGATTCATCAGATTTCAATTGATCCAATTTCTGGTTTCTGATTCTTTGAACAGTTTTCTGCAATTTGTGTATGCTTCAAGTTTTTTTATTTTACAGGATTTCCTGTTCCCCAAGCTTCTTGTATTCAGACTTTCTTTGATTTTGATCATCTTTCAGACCTTTGAAGGTTCAGATTTTCTGATGTTCAGAAGAATCTCCAGGCATTCAGACATTTGTCTCATATGAACAGATCTGCAGGTTCATACGCTAGCTGGTTTTCCAGACTTGCAAAATTCTTAGAATTCATGCCAGACCAGAATTTTTGTCTGTTTGCACTTTGTGATTCTGTTCATGTTCAGATTTACTGTCAGATCCTCCGGTGACTGATTCTCAGACCTGTAGAATCTCGGATTTGTCAGATCCCAGATTATCCAACATCTTCCAGCTAAATTTTCAGACCCATTTCATATTCAGATTTTGCCATCGGATTTGCTGAGTTTCAGTGTTACAGTTTTTTGGTTTTATATGTTTGCATCCCCTCCAATTCCATGGGCTGTTTATGCTCCTTGTAACATCAACCATTGCATTTGACCACAGAATCATCATTGCTTGATCAATTGAGAATATATATGTACGTGAGGGAAAGCATGTAAATCATAACTCCCTTTGATTGAAATAGGAAAGAATCCCTCTAGCCTTTGATTGGCATTTAAGGAATCCTTCCCATTGGTTTCACCTCATTAACTTATGGTAAGGCATTTTAGCATATGAATATGCATAGCCTCCCCATAGTATAACGGATTTAATCCTCCTTTACCCATATATTAATCTATATCATCTGGGGTAAAGATGGCATGGCATTCAGGTCTTTCTCCCCTAGTGGGATTGACCTTTGTATGTCACCCATAAAATTGTTTTTGTTCTCTTAAGTTTTGCCAAAGCGTGGGACTTACAATTTGTAGGACCGGCCCCCAATTAGCTTTGATTGTTGGCTTATTTGGTACATTTTTATTTAAATTTAACAAAGGCACGGGGTCTAGCTTGAAGCTACTCCCGCACATAGTCTTAGTTGGTTTTGCTGTTCATTTTATTCTATGTTGATGGTGGATCATGGCCTATGTTCTTGCTGTTGTCATCAAGTTCTTCATTGACTGTTGACCATAGATTGCAGAATCGGTCGAATCGGATTGGAATAGGCGGATTTGGAATCAAATCGGTCGATTCCTGCTTGAAGGACCAATTCTGACCTGAATTCCGCCACAATTGGTCGAATCAGTCTTGAATCCGTCGAATCAGATTAGAATCGGAATTGGAATCGGAATCCTGATTTTTTTAAAAAAAATCAGGCCGAATCAGTTGGAATCGGTCCAAATTGGAATAGAAACTTTTTAAATTTTTTATAAAAAATCTCAATTTTGGATCAGTTTCTCTTCCTAAGAATCAGTCCAAATTTGATTGATCCGATTCGAATTGGATCGGTCCCCACCAATTCGGTGACCAATTCCGATTTAGAAATACTTGCTGTTGACTGCTTCAGCCCTCCTAATTGGAGAGTAACGTGCCTTTCTCCATTTCCTGCAGAGCATCCGAGGCTGAGATTTGCTAAATTTTCATGCTCGGAGAGGTGGTTGCTTTGTTGAGCTGATGGGCTTGTGGATGGGCAGGTAGCTAGGGCTGCACAGAGGACTGATTGTAATGATTGTCACATGGACAGAGGGCCTGTTCCTTGGGGCATTCATTGACTTGAGAGAGACAGGCAACCAGTCCTAGTAAGGTGGCAATAATGCTTCCTGTTCGAGCTTATATAGGGACTGGTTAAAGATGCATAGGGTGTGAAAAGATAATAGACTTTGGTGCCTTGGTACGAGGGGTGCACAGAGGTAGTACATGAGAGGTTCAGGGTGCGTTTGGGAACACTTCGGAAGTCCTTTTTTTACCTTCTCCTTCTTTGAGAATACCTTTTCATTTTAATAGGGTCGTTTGGCAAGTGCGTCGAGTTCACTTCCACTCCTCTCGGAAGGTGGAAGTGAGAAGGAGAACTCGAGCCAAAAAAGTGCTCCCGCGGGCCACGGCTATTTTCCGCAAACACACTCTCAGTGTCTATGGATGACTCATGTCAAGGGAATGATAGTCCCAGAATATTGAGGCAGACAGGTTGCGTGGTAGGCCTACTTAGCTGACAATCTATGGCCTATTTCGATGGAGTCTTAGACTGAGGGTAGTGAGATCAAAGTGAAGAGAGAATGGGAAAGGATGGCACGGCACCATGGTCTTCACATTTTCCTTCTTCTCTTCACTTCTTCCTCTTTTCTTCAGATGTAGAGGTTGAATACAACCTCAAGGTCAGTCTTCTTCTTCTTCTTGTCTTCACATGTAGAGGTTGTAATCTACCTCAAAGTCTAGTTTTATTATTTTTAATAATTTTTTGCTCTTTCTTCGGATATAGAAGTTGTAATCAACCTCAAGGTCTGTCTTATTCTTCCTCAGGCACAGAAGCAGCAGATCTGGGTATTGGATGCCCTTTGCTCTCAGTCTTCTTCGTCCTTGTTGTCTTCTCTGTGCAAGAGAGCAAGCAGCAGTAGTTCTCAGCACAGGCGTAGCAGCAAGCAGGTATGGGCACAGCCTGCTTTCCCTCCTCTTCTTCCTGACTTAAGGTAACACCAACAGCACCAGCAGCAGGTGCTGTGATTGGCAGCAGTAGGCAGCAAGCTACAGGAGAGGCGGCAGAAGGAGACAGGCTTCTGGCGTTTTCTGATGCTGGGAGGGTGCAAACCTCAGAGAGAGAGTGAATGCCAGCAAGTAGATCTTTATACAGAGAGACCTGAGGACTAAGAGGGGGGCGCAGGATCTGATGGCAGTGGATTATAGTGAAGGATCTGATGGTTGTAAATGGGTGATAAAAATCCTCAAATCTGAGGGCTGGTGGCTAGGATTTTGAGGGCTGCAGTCCTCCTGCTGATCGACGATCCAAGAGAAGACAAGGGACTAAGGGAAGGCACATGATCTCCAGATCTGCTGCTGGCAGCTAGGGTTCAAAGAAGAGAGAGATGCCAGATCCAAGAACTGCGGTTGTCAAATGATCTTCAAATCTGATGGTGATGGATTGCTTTAAAGAATAAAGAAAGACTTTTTCGATAAATGAGCATTTATTGGGTTTCTTTCTTAAGAATCCAATTTAGGAAGCCAAATACTTCCCATTCTCTTGCATGCCAAAGTAAGAGATTTGATTCAAATTTCGTAGCTCCCTTGGTGGGCTGTAAGATGACCTCCTAAGAGGCCCATATTGGGCTCATTTTGTGTCATTTAAGTGGCCTAATAGTAGGCCCATTAGAGAGTTACGAATTTTACAGATTTACAACCCATAAATGCCTCAAAATTGACCCGAATTGAGCTCCGAAAATTGTCTCGGATTCGGCTTCAAATATGGGTTGTAGTGGGCTCTCAAAATAATGTTTTGAAGCACATTCCCCTCTGATTTTTTTGTCTCAGTAAAATTTCATCAAATTGGAAAATTGTTATTTCTCTTCTTCAGGTCCAAAAGTTTGTCTGAAGTGGAATCAAACTCCAGGTTTGTCTTTAGTGAAATTTTGGTGTCAACAGCATGATCCTAGTTATATCATGTTTGCCTCCTCCCTGCATGATCCTAGTGGTACTGCTGCCTGCATCCAATCATCATCCTTGATACTTGGGTAACTCCATTAATTGTTGCCCGACCTTGGTTAGTATGAATCATAGTGCGGGAGAACTTGAGGGAACACCACTATAAAGAACATAAACTTCTTTATCTGAATACTGAGAGCATATCCTCTGTAAGTGGCTATCTGTAACTACATAAAATCACTAATCAGAGATAAGAAGTGACTGGGGCTACCAAGAGTCACCAGTCACCTCATCTCAGGATCACCAAAGCAATCACTTCAGCAATTGAGGTAGTTGTTCAAATATTTCAACAATTTAGGTGGTTTAAAATGCTTATTTGCATGCATTATTAACATTTACATAAGGCCCAGATTTGGTAACAGTATTAAAACCCTCAATCACTATTAATTTTGAAATTGATATTGATATAAATCATCAGGAACTGTTTGACTAATAGTGTCAATTTTAAAACTTATAGTGCAAACAAAGCATGTTATGTAATATGTGTCCACAAGTATCAATTTTGATATTGATATTCTGTCTTAGAAATATCAATATCAAAATTGATATAGTATCATTTTTGTTACTCATAACCAAACCAGGCATAAGGTAAAAGTGAGCATGTAATATGCATAGGACACTCAACCAGCATCGGTACCATATGAATATGTATGAATATGACAAAAAATAAAAATATGCATCATATAAACATAATGCTGTAATTTATTTTACACACAGTATAAAGGCTGAAATGGCTACCCGATCAGCATCAGTACAATATAAATATGTATAAATACGACAACAAAATAAAAATATGCATCATATAAACATAATGTTGTAATTTATTTTAAATACAGTATGAAGGCTGAAAAATGGCTGCGAAAGCCTGAGGTCACCATGTCAAGCCCTTGAGAGTAGGTGGTCCATTCTAAAAATAGATCATTTTTCGAGAGAAACAAAATGCAAACAAAAAAATGACAAAATTAAATCAGATGAATAGAATAAAAAGGCAACACCAAAACAAAACTCATTACCTTCAAGGTAAGATAAAAAGTTCATACTGAGTCTGTAGTTCTTCAGAAACTCTGTGGGCCTTCCTGGGGAGAATGCTCCTGGTTTTCCTTTCTGGATGGCAAAGAGAACTTCCTTGAGAATAGAGTTGGCTAAAAAATCAAAAACATGGAACCCAGAGTTTGCTGCAACACAAAAAGGTAAATATAAAGACATCGTACAAAGTAAGATATTATGAATAAAAGCATTTGGTATAATAATCTAGTAGATGTTGAAGACAAAATGCATCACCTGAAGAAGAAATATCCAAAAGAAATTTGCACTCCGTATCAATGTTATGCATAATTTGTTGGTAATTCTCTTCGAGGTCATTGAAGAGAGCATAGCCATCTATATCTGAAGGATTGTGAGGAATGATTCTCCGAATCAAGGGGGCCACAACAGTAGTACGAAAAACTTCTTCAGCTCCAGATATGTTGCCAGTGGCAGCATATGCACGTAAACAATTCAAAAGTGCTTCATGGTCTTTCCTTTCTAAGCCAGAGATGAAACACTGTTTCAAACTGTCATCAAGTAAAAGGCTTGCACCATGAATCCGCTTCTCCATGTTTTCAATAAAAGGGAGATTCTGTACTGCCACAAGAGGTAAAAAAGAAAAATTGTTAAATGAGCCTTCTTAAAACAAAGATTTCATATTATACAAAAAATAGGAGTTCAGTGGATATTTTTCCCCTAAACAAATTAATACAAAAATATGTGAGCATAGTGCTTACCACACATGGCCAATTTATCTCAATGCATTTAATGGTTACTGAGTCAAGTTCCAAGTTGTACTCCAAGAAGGCATGTAAGCACAACATCTTGAAATGAGGTTCCTCTCTTGGAGTTAGAGCTGCAAACGAGCTGATACACTCAGCAAGTAGCCCAAATGTTGGCTTGACAAAAGCTTGACTCCGCTTGTTTATTAAGTTAAATGAACAAGCTTGCACAAAAAAATAAACTCGATAAGGCTTGAGCAAGCTTGACTCGACTCATTAACGAGCTGCACTTGAGCAAACCCATGCTCAACTCGATAAGACTTGCAAGTAGCTTGTTTAAATACTCCATTAACCACTTGACTGAATATTTTAAAACTAAATTAAATTTTTTAAAAAGGTATATAATATTTATCGATATTTATTAAATAAGCTGAATTTGAACTTAATTTGAGATTAAACTTGAGTTTAAGCTTCATAAACAAATTTAAATTCGAGTTTCATAAAATGAGTTTAGACCAAGATCAAGTTCGAGATTCATAAACAAGCTTAGACCGAGCTTCACAAATGAGCCTAAATCGAGCTCGAACTCGAGCTTAGACCGAGCTCTTATTCAAGTTCAAGCTCGATCAAGTAAACGAGTAACTCGATGAACCGAACTCAAAGATAGGACCAAACTATTCATCGAGTATCGAGTTGAGTTCAAGGTCAAACATAAACAAAACGAGCCTAGTTCGAGTGGTATACCACTCGACTCAACTTAGCTTGGCTCATTTGCACCCCTACATGGAGTAAGAGAAATTGCAGGCAATACCAGCTACTAGCAAAGGGCCCCTCTTGGAAGGTCTAAGGTGCATTTTATTTGTATGCAGGAGTTATTTATTCTTCTGATGAAGAGGAGACATTAGAGGGGGTTAGAATAGGGAAAAGCCTACTAGTCTTCAAGACCCTCTAGTTTGATGAACTCAGAAGATGGGCAAACCTAGTCAAAGAATATGCGATCAGGTCAGCACTGACCAGGTAAGGATTGGAGATGAGTGACAATATACCTGAGGTCAGCTGATTAGAAATCCTTCCATGATGAACTAAAATTTATAGAATGTTGTCTTTTGTTTTTCAAATTATGATAAGGACATGAAATTCCCCATTAAAAACAAATTGGCAGTACTTAATCCTGAACTGAGTTGGCTGATCTGCATTGAGGTTGGCCCATTCACATTCCATGAACCTAGCAAAAATCCCAAATTGCTTGGCTGCATTAAGGAAATGATAATAGAAAACTTTTCATGCAAAACTGAACACATAATGTCCTCATATGGATTAAAACTTGTGGTGATTGACTAATTAGACAATAAAAAAGGGTTGAAGCTGCCGACTCCCAACCTCTTTTTAAGCATCTAAGGAACAGAGTGAAATCAATTGAAGAGAACCATATAAATAGTAGACAAATGAACCAATCATAACACCTTCTTTTTCAATTTTTTGTGTTTTTCCAATAATTCTCAAAACTTATTTGGTGTCAACAGCAAGAAAAAAGCCAGATATATTAAGTGCCACATTCAAATTAAAGAAAAAAAAGGTGCACTAATTGTGCAGACTGCTAAGTTTGGTGTTGTTTCTATCAAAAATAAAACATCAAATCAAAAACAAAAAAGAATATTTTCATCCATTTAAACCTCAGATGCGCTGTTATCCAAAAAAAATTTATTTTACTCCTGGCTCAATAACTGAAGACCCAACAGTGTGAGAGGCAATGTTATGGAAACCCTGGGGCGTCATTATCAAAGTTTCTGCAGTTTGCACAGATTCTGAAACTTTCTGATGTGGGACTAATAGATGGACTTGATAATGAACAGCCAACCAGAGAAAACTCAGTGTTCCTGCCAACAATAACAATATTTGCTGCATAGTCCTACACCAGAGCAAAACATCTCTCATTCCCATATATATGTGCTGTGTGCAGTATCCTGTTTTGGGGTTCAGATGTCCATTTCTCAGGTTTCGTCAGAATAAAACCTTTTGAACCTCAAGTAGACCAGTCTTCATTCTCAAACCAAACAAAAGCAAACCGGTTGGATTGGTTAGATTTTTTATATTGACCTCAATAACGGACGCCCTTGTCAAATGAGCAGCGACCCAAAATCTTGCTCTTCAACGGGTGTTCACTTCTATTGATAATAATGAAGAATCTAATAATGCCACCATATTTTTTTACCT
Source organism: Cryptocoryne crispatula var. balansae (assembly GCA_036172225.1). NCBI lineage: Eukaryota > Viridiplantae > Streptophyta > Magnoliopsida > Alismatales > Araceae > Cryptocoryne > Cryptocoryne crispatula. Next base: position 6,454,198 of record CM069929.1, on the reverse strand, counting down.
CATAGAACCGTATTCATTTTTTGTGAAGGAAAATACACACAGCATTCACGTACAGACGTGCAACTCGGACATTTGTGTAAAAGGAATACACTTAAGCATATAGGACATTTAATAAAGTCAACGAAACTCCAGAAATGGAATGTTAAAACAACTGATCTGCATGATCATGACATAGGAAGAAAATGGACCTGGGCATGAGCAACATAAAACTTCAGGCGGTTCATTTCACTGGCAATTCTCTCCAACAAAACACTTCGAGTCTTATCTGGGTTGAACGACTCATTTTCTTGGAGCGAAATACCTCCGTGTATAGGACTTTTCTCAAGATTGATAACGTCTGTACTTGAGAGATCGTTGGGGATACTACGCAGTACCTCGGTGAGCTTCTCAACCTGAAACGAGATATCATAAATTTTTATAGGTAGCCCCTTGTTAGCAGCAGAAGGAAAAGTGAACATAACTACAACAATAGATGAACAGAGACAGAGGGGGTGAGACGCTTAGAAAATCACATCAAAATGTTAGATACTATAAGAACACTATGTTTCACGACGAAAAATGCGACGCATTTCTTCGATCAATAAAATTATGCTAATATGCTCGAGAATTCTTCGAGATCCACGAAAAGAAAGTTTGTCGTGAATAGGTATCAAAACAGAGGGGACGAGAAAGAGAAAGAGATGTGATCCAATTACGTTCGACACGACATGGAAGGCATCGAGAAGCAACTCCAGCACCTCCCTGGCCTCGGAGGCCTCCGCGCGCCGGTCGAGACCGCCCCTGAGCGCCGCTAGGGAGGATGCTATGTTCTCACGGAGGACGGAGACCTTATCGCGGATTTCCGCGAGAGGCGCGCGCATGCGGGCAACGGCGGCGTCAACGTCGACGAGGCGTGTGCTCAGGCTGACGAAATCGGCATAGTCACGGTTGAGATGGTCGACGAGGTCGGCATTGAGGGAGGAGAGGTGGGCACGCAGCTCCGCCCGGAGGCCCTCGAGGGGGACGAAGGACCGGAGATCGGCGACGTAAGACTCCGGATCGAAGTCCCGCCGGAGGAATGAGTCCCTCTTGAACCAAAGAGGCTGTGCATCGATCGGGTCCCCGAAAATGTCCGTCGCCGCCCGAGGCGGCGGCGGCGGCGGCTGGAGGAGGTCTGCCATGGGTGGGCGAAATGAAGTGGAAGCCGAGATCTGCTTCTTCTGCCGCCACTGCCGATCTCCTTGGACGCCTGAAGGCGGCACGTGAATCCGTTATCAACGGGGAGGACCAGAAGGAAGTAATTGAGCTCTGCAGTTAATTCTTCGCGAAAATTACTTCCTTGATAAATATTTTTAACAAAGTTTAATAAATTGAGTATATTTTTTTTCTTGCAAAAAATAAACTCAGTCCCCGTCATATTCAGCCAAAGTCAATTCCTGATTAATCCAAAAATATTTGAAGATGACCCCTGTAAGATATTTTTACAAAGTTCTATATTCTTATCAACTACTTATAATGTCTTATACTTTTATCTATCAAGGCAGCATTGTATGTATATCACGTACCACGACATGTCATATTTTATATTTGTTGTCAACACGTCGATAAATAATATAAGAAGATAATGCCGTGTTGTTGGTGTGAATAATCATTGATATATAAGAGCCAAGCATTAAGTAAAAGACGCGTAAGACACAATAATAGAGAAGAATATCATCCTATATGCAAAAGGTTGTTAACCTTTATTGTACTTCTTATACTTTCTATTGTATACATCTTTTGAAAAAAATCCGAAGTAACTTATGGGGTGTTTGGTTGCATGATAATTTTTTGTACACTTTCATAATAAAAAATTGTATTAAAATAAAAAGTGAACCAACTCATGACATAAAATTATCATGTTTGGAGGGATGTGATTACAAAAAAGAGTAACCACCGCACATGACCAAATAAAGTGGGGGACCACAAGAAAAAAGAAAGAGGTGAGATCCTCTTTTTTTGTTTAAGAAGAAAATCACTTTCAAAACATAAAATTGTCATGGTTGTCAAACACCTATTTTAACAAGTTTTCTTATAATTTTTAAAAATTAAAATAAAAACCTCAATTATCATGCAACCAAACACCCCATTAGGGTTTGTTTGTTTGTACGTAAGCATGCACTGGTTTTCAGGAAAATGCCATCAACTAATTTATTTGGTTACAGGTAAAACATAAATCACGTAAAACTAACGGCCTGTTTGATAACCCTTAATCAGCCTCTATTGTCTGATTCGGTCAGACTTTAGATTATTGAAATTGTTTGGTAATACGTCTAAACCAAGGTCTAATGGAATATCTAAATCTGAAAAATGGTCTGAGCCGTTCAGTCGTGGCATACAGCTAATTTTGGTTCAGATGTGTTTCTACCCTTCAAAAAAAACTTTGCCCACGTTGATGTCATCGCTAAACGTAAGGATGCCCCAAGTGTATGTGATTGATTAATTTTTTTATTTAAATATTCAAACTCAATGATAAAGTTACGTCATGTGTATCTCCGCATGTTTATTTAAAAAAACTTAATTTATTTTTAATAAAATAATTGATTGTATGATAAATTAATTTCTTATAAACATAAGATTATCATAAATTCATTAAAAGTTATTTAATAATTATTACCAACATTTTTTAAAATTTATTGTAAAACAAAATAAATAACTTATATCTTAATTAAATTAGATAGTTTTTACTACTTATAAAAAGATTAAATTTGAAGGTTATAGTTTACATTTTTAGATTAAACTAAAATCAAATGTCTCTATATATTTTTATTTAAAATAGTTTTAAACTATTTTACTTTTTTAATCTATTTAAAATACATATACATATTAATATTTAACAAAATATTATACATATTAATTATTTTATATTTGGTATATGATGTAAAGTATGGTAATACACTATATATATATTATAATATATATATACTTGATGTTGATTCATCTTATGAGATTTTGATTTAGAGTTTTTTATCAAACAATATAAATCACTTATGTATTAATCAAATTAAGTACTTTTTTACCACTTACCAAGAGGTTAGATGTGAAATTAAGAATTTAGATTTTTAGATTAAGCCTAATCAAATGCCACCTAAATCTCACCTTTTCACGTAAACCTGAATTTTGGCATCCGTTGGATTACGGCGGATGCCGTTTTGAGTGGTGTCTTTTAAATACATATTTATTAAATAAAATATTATTAAATAGATATTATTAATTTTAATAACTTAACTTTTAAAATTATTTTAACGACATATATAAGTAGATAAATTTTTTAGTTTATTTTTATGCGTTTTTAAAATCATATAAATTACTTTAAAAGTTATTTTATCATAGGAATTAATTATTTAATAAATTTATTAATAAAAAATTAATTGAAATTTGAGTTACGTAGTATATATTTTATTTTAGTGTATTGTATATTTCCAAAATATAAATTTTAAATAAACCAATTTTTATGAAAAATTTTAGTTTAAAAATATTTTACCATATACTTAATTTGGAAATATAAAGTTGATATTAGCTATTCTTTATAAATATTAAAGTAACTAAATGAGGATACTAAAGTAAAACTTTAAAAGAAATTTAGAAAAATAATTTATACATATCTTCTGAAAATAATTTTAAAAATTAATTAAAATAAAAAATAATTGATTTTGTTTTCCAAAAAAATGACTAATATCTAAATAATAAACTATGCTTTCAATTTCAATAAAAATAACTTTATGCCAAATAATTTACTTAATTTATTTGTGTATCAAGATTTTGTTATAAATAATAATTTAATTATATGAATATCGATTAAATTATTGTGGCTGTTATGCTGTTGTAGAAGCATTTGATAAAATTTTTTGAAAAACAAATACAGACAACCAAATGGCCAGCGTGGTTTTTGGTTTCCTTGAAATTAATATCCTGGGAAAGATATTTTCGTTGGTTATGGTTTTACATGAAACCAAATGAACCCTTACTTTTGCTACTTTGTCTTTACAAACATTGAGATGGCACTTTTTTGACAACAGTTTATATTGATATTGATATTGATATCCTTAGAAATTGAAGTATTAATATCAAAATTGATACAATTTAACACTTGTATTATATTATGCCCCGTTTGGTAACATTATTTGACACCTCTATCACTATCAACTTTAAAATTGATATTCTTAATAATCACTAAGAAGTGTTTGGTTAATAGTATCAATTTTGAAATTGGTAGTGAAAACAAAGCACATTATGTAATACAAGTGTCAACTTGTATCAATTTTAATATTGATATTCCAACCTCTAAAATTATCAATATCAATATTGATATAGCATCAAATTTGAAACTCTAACCAAACGGGCCATTACATACTTTGTTTGTAATAGAAATTTTAAAATTAATACTGTCAGTCAAACATCCATAGTGATTATCATCAATATCAATTTTAAAATGGGTAGTGACAAAGATGTTTAATAGTGTTACCAAAATTTTAAATATCATATATTACAAAAAAAATATAAAAGCAAGAGTAATTTACTTATGTTATTTTGTCATTACAAACTTTACGGTAACACTTTTTGTCAACGGCTTACACCCTGTTTGGTTAGAGTTTCATTTTTGATACTATATCAATATTGATATTAAAATTTTCAAATGTTGGAGTATCAATATCAAAAGTAATACAAGTTGACACTTGTATTGCATAATATGCTTTATTTGTACTACAAATTTTAAAATTGATACAATTAACCAAACACCTTTTAATAGTTCCTATCAATATCAATTTTAAAATTGATAGTGATAGAGGTACCTAATAGTGTTACCAAACAGGGCGTTAAATGTCACACACCTTCTAGTTTAAAAAGCTATTCAAAAAGTTTTACGGATTGATAGATTATGCATTGATCAGAAGAAGAAAAAAATCCAAAGCCAATTTAGTCATCATATTATAGTAGTAACAATTTGTGTATATAGTTTGCAATACCATTTGAGACTGGAGTTTTGAGTTTGAGTTTAGGCCCCGTTTGGAAATAGTATCAAACATTTATATCACTATCAATCTTAAAATTGATATTGATGGTAATCATCTAGAAATGTTTAGTTAATAGTATCAATTATGAAATTTGTAGTGCAAACAAAAGATGTGATATAAGTCATATGTCAACTTGTATTATTTTTGATATTGATACTCTAACTTTTAAAAATATCAATATCAATACTAACATAGTATCATTTTTGATACTCTATGCCCTGTTTGGTTATAGTTTTAAATTTGGTACTATATCAATATTGATATTGATAATTTTATAAGTTGGAGTATCAATATCAAAATTGATACAAATCGACACTTGTATCGTACAATGTGTTTTGTTTTCACTATCAATTTCAAAATTGATATTACTAACCAAACACTTCCTAGTGATTATTAGGAATATCAATTTTAAAATTGATAGCGATAGAGGTGTTAAATAATGTTACCAAACAGGGCTTAGAGTTTCGTTTTTGGTATTATATCAATATTAATATTAATATTTTTAAATGTTGGAGTATCAATATCAAAAATAATACAAGTGGACACTTGTATTACATAATATGTTTTGTTTGCACTACAAATTTTAAAATTGATACAATTAACCAACACCTCTTAATGGTTCCTATCAATTTCAATTTTAAAATTGATAGTGATAGAGATACCTAATCGTGTTACCAACTAGGGCGCTAACCAAACAAGCCGTTAAGTATGAGTTTTGAGTTCGAGTTCTCAATCATATATTTTTATTGAGGTTGTTTGGTTAGAGTTTCAAAAGTGGTACTATATCAATATTGATATTGATATTTTCAAATTTTGAAATATTAATATTAAAATTAATACAAGTTAACATTTGTATTGCATAACATACTTTATTTACATTATAAATTTCAAAATTGATACGATTAACCAAACACTTTTTAATAGTTCATATCAATATTAATTTTAAATTTGAAAGTGATAGAAGTGTTAATAATATTACCAAACAGAGCATTAGAGAACAATCTTGAATTAACTCTGCTGGCCTTCGTGTGGACTGGTTCTCTTCATCTTATTCCATATTCAAGCTTGCTTCTTATTATAATTTGTTTGTTCATGTTTGAGATTTTTTGTTCCCAAGACCCACCTACAATGTATCCATGTCATTGTTACTGGCTTCTTAAGATGCAGCTATGTATAAGTTATTTAGCCATCTTACCATGAAATTTGTGAATCACTTTGTGACATTTCTACCTACTATTTCTCACATGTGAGGGCATGCTTGGTTATAATATCACAACTGATACAATATTAATTTTCGATACTTACATTAGACATGACAACATTATATTTGATGGTGTCGAATATGACAAATAATATTGATATTGGCGATCGATACCATATACAAAGTAGACTCTAATGCCCACTTGCTTATTCAGAACAATATCTTATCAAACTTGATATTGGCGTTTATAGAAATAAGGTATAGAGATGAAAATTTATACATATGTACATTTGCATTATGATTCATGCCTGGTTTGGAATAGTAATTTCAAAATTATATTAACAGTCAAACACCATGCGATGAGTGATGTTCAATACTATTGCCCTCACAAGTTGTGAATAATTAGCATGAAACATATCCAACTTGTCTGTCATGTAATGCATCATCAACTTGGCTCTCAAAAGAAAAAAAAACTAATGGGGTGTTTGGTTGCATGATAATTGAGGTTTTTATTTTAATTTTTAAAAATTGTGAGAAAACTTGTTAAAAGAGGTGTTTGACAACCATGACAATTTTATGTTTTGAAAGTGATTTTCTTCTTAAACAAAAAAAAAGAGGGTCTCACCTCTTTCTTTTTTCTTGTGGTCCCCCACTTTATTTGGTCATGTGCGGTGGTTACTCTTTTTTGTAATCACATCCCTCCAAACATGATAATTTTATGTCATGAGTTGGTTCACTTTTTATTTTAATACAATTTTTTATCATGAAAGTGTACAAAAAATTATCATGCAACCAAACACCCCATAAGGCCCAGTTTATTTTGGCTCAATTGATGTCTATTCTTTTAATAGGTTAGAGTTAGACATTTGGACTGCACGGTAAAACATCTGATAATAACAACCTCTTGATAAATCACTCTATTTAAAGTGGTTCATTATAGTTTTTTTTGAAGGCAGATAATTAAGATGTTGTGTTCCACACAAGATATTAGAAATGAAATTAATTGGGTGTTTGGTTGCATGATAATTTTTTGTACACTTTCATGATAAAAAATTGTATTAAAATAAAAAGTAAACCAACTCATGACATAAAATTATCATGTTTGGAGGGATGTGATTACAAAAAAGAGTAACCACCGCACATGACCAAATAAAGTGGGGGACCACAAGAAAAAAGAAAGAGGTGAGACCCTCTTTTTTGTTTAAGAAGAAAATCACTTTCAAAACATAAAATTGTCATGGTTGTCAAAAACCTCTTTTAACAAGTTGTCTTACAATTTTTAAAAATTAAAATAAAAATCTCAATTATCATGCAACCAAACACCCCATAAGTCTTTTGGATATTTCACCAAGACAGATCAAATTCAATGTAAGTCTTTTTATCATGTTTGTATGGGTATGGAAACAAATATATCGAATAGATTGACGACAAGGTCCCCAACCATCTCATAGTGATACATGGTTCTCTTCTCTCTTTTTTTTTCATCACATCTCGTCAAATATGACAATTTTATATCTTCGTCTAGTTTAGATTTTATTTTAATATAAAAGTTGAACATGAAAATGTATAAAAATTTATTGTCTAACCAAGCACCTCATTAACTTTTAATATTAGATATTGAATGTTCCGGTTGTATGTCTTGGCGTATTAACAGTTATATTAGTTATTTTAAGGCAGGATCCTCTAACTTAGATGATATTTGATTCAACTTAGTATGCACATTTGAAGTTTACTTTTATTTTCATTTCACACATCTAGTAACAGAATGTTCAAATGTGCATATGAAAAAAATGTGACCCCGAATATATGAGACACGCAAAATATATATATATATATACTTTTTGTGAGGAAAGTAAGCATTAAATCAATTTGTAAGGTAACTAAACATAAATTATCATTTTTATATGGGATATGAAAGAGCGAGAATAATATATAACATTGACAAGAGGCTAGAGGAAACATAAAATGAGGTTTGCCTATTATTTTGTCTTAAAACAAATTATAGATAAAACACACAATTGTAGTAATCGCTTAACACTTATTTTAACAATGAATTATAAAATATATATTTCACTAACAGCTAATATTTTTTTCCATGTTTCACGTTTGACTTGACACAATAAAATGTCTGAAATATTAATTTCGGCTCTGATATTCTTGTAGAACATAAAATCCTAATTATCCACATCTAAAAATAAATTTATAGTAAATAATTTAAATTAAATGAATGCCAAGATATTATTATTATATTCATATGCTTCATGAAGTAGTTTAAATACTTAATCTCTAACCGATTTAGAGATTATACATCAATCAAGCTAAAACAAAGGATGTAATGAGGTGTTTTGTTGTATAACAAATTTTTATGTATTTTTATGATACAATTTTATATCATGATAAAATCTAAGATAGCATATACAATATACATTAATCATGTCTGGTGAGATATGACAAAAAAAAGGTAAACACCACATATAACCATACAAGGTGAAGGGTTAGGAGGGAACAAAATATCAACTAGTTTTTTGTTGAATAAATTTTTTTTATAATTTATTTTTTTAATAATTGCCATACGATATTTTTGACCAGAGTATTTAGAATCTTAACTTGTCGTGCAACCAAACAACTCAAAGATCACAATAATGCAAGTGCTCAATTTGTACTTGTAGAATTTGTGGAGTACCCATTTATAGATGGTGGCTCTATGACCAAGAATATTGTTTTATACAAAAAACTAAAATTAAATTTCAAACAGATAGTTTTAGGCTGAATATTTACGGAGTGTTTAGGCGGTATATGACACATACTCTGTGTTTATTATTACGTCTCTCTCAAACATGACAATTTTATGTCAGTGATTAGTTCACATTTTATCTTAATATAATATTTTATCATAAAGTTATATGGAAATTTGTTGTACAATTAAGAGGGTTCAAATCTTTGATAATTGATCGTCACGACAGCTTAGTGGGCGTATTTTTTTAACTACACGACAATATTTGATTGCATTGAAGAGAGACCTTGGACAACATTAATGGGGGTGTTTGGTTGCATGATAAAATTTTGTATATTTTCATGATAAAATAATATATTAAAATAAAAAGTGAACCAACTCACAACATAAAATTATTATATTTGGAGGGATGTGATAATAAAAAAGAGTTACAATCATTCACGATCAAATAAAGTGGGGGACCACTAAAAGAAAGAAAGATGTGGGATCCTCTTTTTGTTTAAGAAGAAATCACTTTAAAAACATAAAATTGTCAAAGTTGTCAAACACATTTTTTTAACAAAATTTTTTATAATTTTTAAAAATTAAAATAAAAATTTTCATTACCATGCAACCAAACATCCCCGTAAAATTGTGGTCGTCTTAGTGTTCGCGGATCTTTACCCAGTGTATTACTTTCTGTGTATGTGAAGCCTAATTATCTGAGGTTTTATGTAGTTTGTGTGGTCTTTGATAAATCTTTGTTTAAAAGTTATATCATATCCGGAAGCCGCCGTATCATTTTAGTTTAATAGTATGAACTTGGGGGTATTATTTGTCAAAAAAAATTGACTAAGCGTAACGTATCACTTGTATTTTTTTAATTCAATTAAACAAAGGATTTAAACTCATTTAACTGAATCAATTAAAGAAAAGTCCACCGAACTTTAATTATGACGCATCTCCCTCGTCAACGGTGCCCCACTTCTCCTGGAGCCCGCAGACTCCCCCGATCCCATCGGCGCCAGCTCACCCGCACGCCACAACGTGCGCCGTGCCAGCCAGCCGGCGGCACTGGAAAAGAGGCGCCGCGGGGGGCACTCAGGGGTCGGGGGGGAGGGTCGGCGCTCCGGGAGCTGGCGGGTCCCGGCGAGCCCAGATAGCACTTCTCCGCGGGCAGGTGCGCCCTTCGCAGGTCGTGATTCGCAGTTCTTCCGACACCGGCAGGCGCGCGGAGCAGAGACCGAGTGCGTGCAAGAGCTATCCGGCGGAAGAGGGGGGGGGGGAGATCTGGAGCAGGAGGCGCAGGAAGAAGATCCGTGCAACCGGCCGAGGTCGAACAAGATCTGGTGGTAGGTGATTTCAGGGGGAGCATCTTCGGACGGAGATCTTGCCTTGCAGCCGCTCCCTCGTTCTTCCACCGTTAGAGCTCGCCATCTCTGTAACCGCGTAGTCGAGTAAGAGGGGAGGGGTGTGATGTCGAGGGAGGAGCAGCTGCAAGGTTCGGCGAGGGTTCTGAATGGAAGCCCTTCGCGATGCAGCTCCACGGGTCCAAGATTGTACGGCAATGTAGTGACTCCCCAGAGGCAGTCGCAGCTGCAGCAGCAGAGGTCCATGGCTTCGGGGATGAAGCCACCGGAGCCGCTGCGACGGGCGGTCGCCGATTGCCTCTCCTCGTCGACTCTCAACGTCCACGGGAATCCCTCTGCTCTCACCTCAGAAGCTGCCAGGACCCTCCGGGTTGGTGCTCTCTCTCTCTCTATCTCTTTCTATATCCCTCCTTTGGTTGCAACTTGCTGTAGCCCAGTCCTGCTCGAGAAGATTGTGGCCTCTTGATCCTCGATGATTGTATCCATTTAGTTCAATCATATCGTATCTGTTTTTACCTAAGGGATAAAAATATCAAAATTCTGAACCAATGAGCTCGAAATGTGTCGCATGCCAGCCATTATGTCCTCTGTCAAAAAGTCACTGAACTGAAGCTTTATAATTTATATGTGACTAGTTTAACCGATTGTGATCAAAATGAAATGTCAAGGTGAGCATTTGGACCCACCGCTTCCTCCGTTGTTTGATCTTGTGGGACATCAGACTTGTGACGCTTAATGCTCGAGTCTGCAACGTTGCAAGTGCCAAGTCAGTTTGCGAAAATAGTTCATCTCTTATTTTGGAATGTTGCCTTAAAAGTTAAATCTTTATCTGCTTTTCAATAAACGTTGTGTGGATACCAACTAAGGAATGGGTATATTTAATTTTCTGATTTTACATTGCTTCGTGTAGGAATAAAGCTAAATAACATTTTCTTTTTTTCTCTCTCTCTACCACAGTAAATTTACACAAAGTTGTCTGGTTGAATTTTGCCCATGCTTCTAATTGGAGCCTTTATAACAAGATATTACCCAATCCTCTTTCATGAACTACAACCTGTGAATCTTTTAATATTATTTTAATAAAAATGACACGTTTATTGTGATGTGGACAATAAAATAATATATACTTCATCTTTTCTACCCCTCCACCCTAAAAGGCCATATTTCACTGGCATAGTATGAAAAGAGTGCAAAAAAGTACCAAGGGAAATGTAAAAGAAAGCAAACTACTGAGTAACAGCTACAAAGAAAATACCCCCTTTAAAGTGGTAAGCATGTTTCGTTGGAAGTGCATCTGTGAGATATGTACTGGAAATGCTAGGTATGCCATGGTAACTTGAGGAGGAATGCTACGAAATCTGGACAAAATACTCCTTTGACATCAAAATAAAAAATTTTTGGAAACGGTTTCGATTTCAAGGGACATTACCGTAATGCGTAATGCACATTAAAATTGGTGAAAGAAGCTTGTCATCCAACTGGGGCCATCAAGGATTCAAGATGGTCAGACATCATGTTTCTTTTATTTGTAGGACGCGAATGATTAAAATTATTTGCAAGCATGTACTTTTCACAGAATGATAACATGAAATTAAAGTAATTTCACTTTTCAATACTGCAATGGACAAGAACTCAGGTTTGCCAGTGGATCAGAATTATTGATTTAAAAGTTTTTTTTTTCTAGAGAAAAAATCATCTTAATCATAAGAGGACTTATCCTAAGGATATTTATTACTTCTGGGTAACGTTGGTTGAAAATTCCGGAATTTCTTTAAAACAAAATAGCATATAATGTAGGTCGAAGACACAATGCCCAGGTAACATGTTCATGATTCATAAGACTGTCCCCGTCCAATATGGTCCACTGTCTCGTCCACCTATAACCAGACATATTCAACCAGCTTGAGGATAATTTTCTGTACATTCTGCAATGAAGAAGCCACTGACTTGTCATCTCCCTTGGTCTGCAACCTAAAATACATCTAGTTGTCTCCTTTGATCCATGCTCAATTTATACAATTTTCTACAGAATGGTCCTGTTCTCCATAGTGAACTTTTTATCTTTTTTTTTGAAGGTCACCTCAAAAACAAGGCCACACTTACCGCCTTTTGCACTTATTCGTTCCACCACCATATCTTTGTTTTAGGTGGACATGTCCTTCAGACTTTTCAAGTACTTTTTTAGTTCTTTTTCTAATCTTTGTTGTCATATTCATTCATGTAGCATTGGCTTCTATGTTTGGTTTCCAATCATTTATTTTGAGAAATTCATTTTGAATGTTTGTTTTATTTTTTTTAATTCCCATCGTTTTATTTTAGGAGAAAATTTTTTCTAGATGTGTTTGTTTGTCTTTTGATTTTAACATCTAAAACTATTATCTTATGTTGGCTTGTTAAAATTTTATTAGGAATAACTTTACAATTTTTGCAAAGAGCACAACTTGTCTTTCTCATAGTTGACTTGACTTTTATGTTGTCCAATTTTAAATGTCATTAAATGAGATTCTTTTTTTAAAAATGAATATTTATTAGTATAAAATCATGTGTCATAGTAGGATACTTTTTTCTTATTAATTCAAGCTTTCATATCCAAAACATTCATAGACTTTCTCATACCCATGATATCCTATTTTGTGCTTTTTCTTCTATTGTTGTGGGTAATGACAAGAAAATAAGTTTTTGGAAGGACAGATGAGGAGGAAATCTGAAGCTAGAGGATCGATTCCCCTTATTGTTTAAAATTTCATTGGATGCGGTTGCTAAGATTTCTTCTATTTGGGAGGATGAAGCCGTGGATGACAAGTGGCCTTTTGTCTTTTAGAAGATACCTCAAGGAAGAAGTCATGCAGTTATGGTAGATTACGTGAGAGGTTTCTCTTGTGTTTCATGATTCCATCTAAGATGGATAGGATATTGTGGACTCCTAACGGGGGAGCTTTTTTCTCGGTGAAATCTACCTACACGCAAGGATTCAAGAATCGGAACCAGAATCAAAATCGGTGGGTTCTTAGGAATCGGTTGGAATTAGTCGATTCTTGGGAAGGGAATCGATCCAGGAATTAGCCTGGATCAGTTTTTTTTCGATTTTTTTATTTAAAAATCATAAAAATTTTAAAAATAGAAAATGATTTAGAAAAAATTCTAAAAATAAGATTAGCATACATTCACATGGAATAATTACTAATGAACATGAAATGAAGGTAAGTACATATTCAAATACAAAAACCAATTAATTAATAAAGCATGAAAACATAAAAAATAGAAATACACATGATATCAATCTAATACCAATATCCATGGTATGGATATTGGCCTTCCTCCTCTTCCTGCTGCTGTCGATACTCCTCAGTTATGCCCAGTCTTCTATATTGTCTGGGAGCATGTCCGTATGAAAATAATGTTGATACCATGCTATCAAAGTCGTAGGCATTGGACAGCGGGACGTAGGTAGACTCTGGTGGTGATGGTGGAGGAACCCATTGCTCTTGAGCCTCGCCAAATGCTGGATATTGTAGCTTTATAAAATGATGATGTGATATCTGCTCATCCAACATGTAATACGGCTTTGGTTGCCGTGAATTAGGTGACTGGGCTGTTTATGGCTGTGTCGCTGGTATGCACTCCTCGTCATCATCAACTAAGGAGTGAGAAGGAGCCTGTGTGCTGTCATCTGGCTAGCAAGACGCCTGATCTCCAGCTTCCTTCTCTTCACCTCTTCAACCATCTCTAAAGTTCTACCACAACCCAAATTTTTTTTTAGCTTTGTAAATCCGTCTATTTTTTGTGCAGTCACTTTTGTTTTCGTTTTGCCTAGGTTGGGTAGCAACGACTGGGGTTGGAGCTGGGGCTAAAGCTGGAGGTGGCTGCTCCATAGCTTCTGGGGCAGAAGAAGGCCCTGCTTGAACCTGAGAAGTAGGTGGAGGTGGAGCTGGAACATCCTCCTCGGCTTCAACACCATCCAACTCTCCTTCAGCCCATGCACGGTCATCGGGATCAAACAGAGCTGGATATTCCATGGCTGCCCTCTTCTCTATTAAGGAGGCAAGTGCATGCTCCTCCTTGAATATATGATCCATGTCCACCTCAGGAGGTGGTGTGGCAGAGATATGCCTCTGCTCGTATGGACCACCTGCGAACCGTGCAAATTGCTCCTCACTGATCTTCTGTCGATCTTTGATATTCTTGATACACAGCCTCATATTGTAATGACAGAAGACCAACTTTTTTAGCCGGTCTGAGGTCAACCTGTTTCTCCTCTTTGTATATATTAGGTTGAATGTACTTCAGTTCCTCTCACAATGAGAGGAACTAGTGCTCTGGCTGAGTATTCTTATATCAATGGCAGCAAGTGGATTTCATCCACTCTTGGTGTTCACATGAACCCATCACTCAGTTGCAAAAGAAAAGAAAAGAAAAGAAAAGGCAAACAGTCAACCCATCATCTTCAATAACTTATAAGATAAGGAAATAAAATGTTCATCATAAATAAGTATACTAGGTGACACTTTGTCGCACAAATATCTCAGATCAGCATCTGAGTATACCCCGACCCTCATCTTATACTTTTGCATTTGAAATTTTTTTTAAAAAAATCATTAGTTGTCTAATAATTAGCTACAACAAAGTATTGGATAAACTCCAACTTACTTCTATCTCAACCTCTATCCTGTCCTGCTGAGAACGGCATAGACGTTGAATAACAGCTAGTGTACCCTGCATCACCTCGTTGTCGTTCACCACCTGTCCTCCATATTGAATGGGTTCAAAAAATATCTTGCAAGAATTTAATAATTAATATTATGAATAAGACAATTATTGACTAAACTTAAAGTAGGTAAGCACAAATATTTTTTGAATACTAACCTACAGTATAGACATCGTGGTGCAGAGTCTTGTCACATCGGTCATATATGATCTTCTACCATTTTTTGTAACCTCTGGAATTCTTCTCTTTTATTTTCAATTTTGCCCGGTCCATGGGATCGTCTAACGTACCCATCTGGTTCCTGTCATCTGAGTCTATCAACCTCAAGACAGCTAATAGTGGCTCAATGATTGCCAAGTAGTAAGCAATCTTCTTCTAAAATCTCTTGTCAGTGATCTGCTTCTCAGAGTTGACAAGAATTTCCAGCTGATCTTACTTGTTATGCAGGTGGTCCACCATATAATTATAGTATTCCTCAGACTGCGTGAACCTAACCAGTGCATGCTTGTGCCGGTGTAAACTCTCCAGTGTAATGAAGTTCGTGACAAAACATGTAGGATCGGGCCTGACAAGATCGTGTCCCTCTGTGTGTGATCTCATAATATGTAGTAGACGGGGATGCGAATAAATAAATGACGTGATCGGCAGGCGGCCTGCCTGACAAGGGTAGATACACTTTTCTCTTTGCCTATATCCTCTGGTATGAGATCAATAGAATGTGCCGCACAGGACACCCAGAATATGTGTTGCCTTTTCTCCATTAACTTCTTCCCAGCCGCCTTATATGAAGATTCGTTGTCAATGACAACCTGAACCACATTCTCCTCCACAATCTCCTCCACCACCACATCTATCAAAGAAAAAATGAAGTCGGCATTTTTAATCTTTCTAGAAGCATCCACCGACTTCAAGAACGTGGTCCCCTCAGAACAATACATCAAGAAGTTTATCATACTCCTCTTGGTGATACTTGTCCACCCGTCACACATAATCGTGCATCCCCTCTCCTTTCACACCAATTTGAATCCATCCATCTACTCTCTCAACTCATGCACCTCCTCATCCAGCCCAGCGCCATATATATGCCTGCTGGTTGGGACTTGCATTCCCGGTCCAACTTTACCCACGACATCCACCATCGTCTGGAAGTACGGGTTGATGGTTGCATATGCTAGGATGCCTACGTCAAGTTAAAAAAAATGGATTAGGCAAAAATTAAGCTTAACTAAATAAAACACACATAAATGCCATTTTAAAAGTGATACCTGCAGGAAAAAATCACTTCACAATGTGGCGAACGGCTCTCTTTGCGGCCGTTCTTGTTGCCTTCACCCATTTCATAGCTTGTTTGATCCTCATCTACCCAACACTCTGTTTCTTAAATAAATACTCATCACTCGACAGGCAGAATGGCAGTGTGGCTTCTGTCTCCATCCCTTAGTCTCTCGGTCCCGGGTAGGGCGAGTTGATGCTGATCAGCCAAGAACTGGGTCAGCTCTGGACCTTGACTTTCCTGCTCCATTCCTCCTGTCCTCCTCTGCAGCAGATGTACACTTGCTAGCGTGCCCAGCATGTCTAAGCTCGTAGTTCGTGGAGTCGTTCTCACTCTTTGACTCCGGCTCGGCTGGTGCCTTCCCCTTACCTTTCCCTTTCCAAGTAGACAAATCTCGGTCCCTCCTTCTCTCAAGTAGCCCATCGTGCAACTCCTCCATCTGTTCAATCCTAACAGCCTGTTGAGAGGCTCTACCTATCATATAGCTTCTCATCTCCTCACTCTTCTCCCTCGGCACCTTATCACATTTTTTTTTACATTTTCACCTATTCTGGCAATATGTTGTTTCAGCTGGAACACCCCCCTGTTCATCTCCTTTTCACACCACTTGCATTGCACTCTCTTTCTGACTGGGTCTATCATATGCCTGTGTTCCCAACTTACGTCAGAAAGATGTGCTGGTACTACATCACCCTAATTGGCCATTGCTTATACCTGCAAAAATTGTAAACAATGCATGAAAAATTATTAGACAACATAAAAATTGCTTTAAGCGCTGTTCGGGAAGTAGACAGCCCGTCAAATACACTATTCAGTATGTTTAGAGGGTTACGTATTTGCCGAAAATGGTCGTAAATCGACGTACGGGGTATCCGAATTTTTTTCTGTACAAAGAACATCCAATCGATGTTCTTACAACTTGAACGGAGTTATTCGATCAAAAATCACTGAGTTTAACTATGCTCGGAGTCGTCGAAAATGCGTAAAAATAGGTGTACGGGGTAACCGAATTTTTTTCCGTACAAAGAACATCCAATTGATTAGTTTAGAACTTAAATGGAGTTGATCGGTCGAAAATCACCGAGTTTAACCATGCTCGGAGTCATCGGAAACCCATAAGAATGGGTTTACGGGGTTTTCGGGGAAGAAATCTTACCAATAATTTTTCAAGGATCGAAGAAGAGGTTGAATCGAGGTCGATCGGAGCTTGAATCGGCGGAATCCCTTGAAGGAATCGGCTGGAATCGTCGGAATCGTTAGAATCGCCACCGGAATCGTTGCTGGAATCACACCGGATTCGGCATAGGGAGTTGGGATCGAGCTCGGAATTGCTGGAATCCTCGATTCCGTGAGTTGATCGAGCTTGGAATCGCCTGCTGAAGACGCTGCCACCGTTAGATCATAGGAATCGACCAACAACAGTTGATTCCGGCTCTAAAAGGGCCGGAATCAGTTCAATTCCCGGTCCGAAATTGAACTGGGAATCGAACCGGACCGTTCAGACCGGTTTTCTGCGGAATTGGTCGAATCGACTGATTCCAGGCCGAATCATCGGAATCGGATCGATTCTGACCGATTCCAACAGAATTCTCCCTGAAATCGGCTCTTCCGCATGAATCGATCCAATTCCGATCCGATTCCGACGATTCTGCAATCAATGCCTACACAAGGATACCATGGGAAGGTGTAGAAGTGCCTTGGTGGAATTTTTTTCGATTGGCTATGTTTTTTTTCAAGATTAGATTGTTTCTATAGAAGAATTGTGGAGAGAGACTTCTCACTAACGTTTACCGGTACCACCATAACATCTCTAAGAGATGTACAGTACAATGTGTGTTTTGTTGGTACCATGCTGAGGATATCGATCACTTTTTCGTGCCCAATGGTGTCGTTAAATATGTATGGTCGGCCTCGGCTCAAGGATCTTGGAATTAGAATAAGGACCGGATCGGCGAGTCCTGATCCCAGCTGATCCTTCAGAAGAAAAATCGATCCAGAATCGATTCTTAAAAAGACTATAAAATATGAAAAACAACAACAAAAGGACCTATATCGGATTCTGGTCCCATCTAGGCTCTTTTGGGCTGAAATCGGCCTCAAAATGAGCCTTAAAAGGCGTTTCAGCGGCTGTTGGGGCCCCAATTCAGGTCCCAATAGAAGCCGATTTGACCAAAATCGGGCCCGAAATCGAGTCAGATTCCAAGCTTTTAGGGTTTCTGGGGAGTCGACCAATTCCCGATCTAATTCTACTGGATCGGCCGATCCAGGGCCTATCCAGGCCAATTTTGTGAACTATACCTCAGTGCCTTGCTTTGGCCCGACAAGGCCCCTTTGCCCTAGGCTTGCGGACGACGCCATAGCTGTCCTCTTCACCTGATTTGGGTGGAACTGTTGGGTCATCACAGACCCATTATGTGGGGATCCACCAAAAGAAACCTGCGGAAGTGTTGAACTGCTTGGTCAGTTTGATTGGGCTTTTTAAGTTTCGAATTCTGGCCTCATGGGGTCTGTGCGACCCGGTAAGGTCTTCTTCTTCATCCCATCCAACGTCTTTTTCTATTGTGGGCTTGCGGAAGGCAGTGGGAGAGGCACCCCAGCTCCCCCTCTTCTTCTTTGGTGCCTCCATCACCCAAGGCGGTCACCTGGGGTGCTAGAAGCGTGGCGAATCCTTCTTGGCCTCAAGCGTCTCATGCCTTTGATAAGATAGGTTTATATGTTTTAGAAATTGTAAATTACCGTGGCAGGGCCCTACTTCAATCATTTGTCTTTTCTAGCAGTGGAATAGTGTTTGTCTGTGAAGCAATCATCCTTTTTTTTGTGGATCCTTCTTATGCCTGCTGTGCTCTGGTGCATCTGGAGGGCTCAAGACCATAGATATTTTTGAAGGAGCAATTCGATGACCCATCCTTCATTTTCTTCGTGCTGCTGTTTTTGTCAAGGATTGGTTCTTTGCCTACTCAGGATATCCACCGGATCCCAATTTCTTTGGAGATCACCTGTTGGATGGGTTTATGCTTGTCTTTTGTAGCTTGTTTGGACCTTTCCCATGTCTACTACCATCTTGGTAGTAAGTGGGCTAGTCTATTGTTGTTTGGTGTGTGTTTTCTTATCCTGCTTGTGTGCTCTTTTCATCTCAGTTTTAATGAAAATTTGACTTTGTCACCATTAAAGATGACATTCACTTCCAACGTGTCCATTGTGGTTCCTTCAAGAAATATGTTCTTTTCATTTGGTATACTTTGCATAAGGTCATCCATATCATCAAAATTGTTCTTTAAGCTCACTTCTTAATCTAGTTTGCGTAGCATACATACTATGTTAATCTCTTTTCTTTCTATAATCATTTTTACCACAATAATCTTATCGTCTACTCTTTCCACCGACACCACTACATCTTTGAATATTTTATCGACAACGATACTTTCCTGATTTTTGTTCCTCTACTTTCTTGAATACAATAGTTTATAATGTGTATTTCCTACTTTATATTTTTCTTGTATCTATTTAGTTTCTTGAATGCAAGCAATGCATGTATGGGAGAAGTGTTCAACTTTAAATCTATGCCCACAATGGAAGGATGATTTAGTTTCTTGAATGCAAGCAATGCATGTATGGGAGAAGTGTTCAACTTTAAATCTATGCCCACAATGGAAGGATGAATGAGAATTATTCTTTCCTACAATTCTATGGGTCACGCGAAAGAGAGGAACCAACGGATCTTCTAGAATCAAATGGGGAGTATCAACGGTGTACTGTCTCACGCATTATCCTTGGTCCAGTTTTGGTATTTTGCACACTTCAAGATATTTCCTGATGGCATTATTTTGTGGGAATTGGAAGTTTTGTTTGGATGAAGTTTCTTTGTAACTAGGGCAATATTCTTATATTTCCTACCACCTTAGTAAGAAGAAAAAGGGATATTGCTAATCCCATGATGGCATGTGCTTTTGCATATCTTTTTTGTTTTATCTTGTATTACTGTTTGTACTACTTTTGTTATATATAAATGAAATGAGTGTGGGATCTGGTTTTGGGCCACCAGTGTAAAAAAATAGAGAACTTAGTCGATTTAATTCAGCTTTTTACCCATGCCCTCCACCTATTCTTGTAATTTACCAAATTCATTGTGTATGAGCATTTCCAGCCGAAAAGAAGCCTGTTTTCATCACCTAGGCTAGCAACTGAGGCATTTTTTTGCATAACATGGTTAAAACCAAAAGAAACACCATTCTAGAAAAATCCGATCCATGGCAATTCTCCGGTTTCTCTTGCTAATTGCTATTAAATTATTCAATGAAACTGTCAAAGCAAACTATTTTGCGGTTTCATATTTTTCTTATACAATTACACTGTCTAATCGACTAGTGTTAGTCTTGTGCCGTCTAATTTCAGTCCTAAACTTTTTGTTGAACATCTAATAGGGTGTTGGGCTACAAGCCTTACGTTTAGAGTGTTTCGGTTTTAAAATAAAGATTATATTATATGTTGACAAAAATTTATGAATCTAAGAATTAGACATTTAATATGTTTTGCAAAAGTGACACATTTTTTAAAAGTTATAGAGATGTTTTCTTAGGTGGCTGATGTAACCTCAAATTTAAAGAAAAGATTTATTCTCTTTGGTTTTGGAAATTCATTTTCCTTTTGGATTTGAATTTGATTTGATTAGACCTTAGCATTGACTTCTTAGGAAAATAGATGGTATTCCATAAAAGTACTAACTAGGGTCAAAATTATGTGTTGAGGTTGTTAGGTTCTTTGAAATTTGTTTTGACCTCTCCCCGTCGGATGGTGCGAAGATCCGACGTTAATTACATCGAGATAACTCGAATACCCTTGATTAAGCGTCATAGCAATCCATAAATATAGAAAACAAGCATCCACAAAAATAAATAAACATTCACACACATATGGACATAGGAGAAAACAATCCCATAAGATTGGTGGAATGTAAGCACTCAATTTTAGTTTGAATTTGGTTTGAATTGAATTACAATTTGTTGGTTTGATTTTTGATTGAGTTGAATTTAGTTTGAGTTGAATTTAATTGGTTGAATTAAATTGGTTGATTTGAATTGCTTATTGGTTTTAAGTTTGGTTCAATTTAAATTTGTTGATTGATTTTAAACTTGATTTGATTTTGATTTGATTTGTTTATTGTTTGATTGGAGTTGAATTGCATTAATTTGAATTTGGTTTGAATTTGAGTTGAATTTTGTTTGATTTGATTTGGGTTAAAGACAGTTGGTTTATGGATTGATTTGAGTGGGATTTGGGTTTAACCTACGGACTATGGTTTGCTGGAATGGGGTTTGGCTTTGGGAAATTTTGGGTTATGTTGGATTCAAATTTAGTTCAGGTGATTTAATCTTCCGGTTGACTTCTGTTTGATTAGCTTGAGTTTAAGAGTTTGACTGAATGTTTTCCAATTTTCGGATTTTATAGTTTCAGATTTGCTTGAATTTGGTTTATTTAGAGAAGTTTGATTTGATTGAATTAGAGTTGAGTTTTGATTTGAGTTCAATTTTGTTTGAATTGATTGATTTGTCCAAGCCAGACTTGGTTTACAATGAAGTTTGTCGGCTTAAATTTATTTGATTTTTTTTTTAGTTGAATCCGGTTGGTGCTTCCTTAGATTACAAATTCTGCAGATTTCATAAATTCTCAGATTCTGGGTTCTGCAATTCTACAGGCTTCGGTTCCTTGCAAAGTTCAGATTTCCTGCTTCTTCAATTATCAAACTCTAGATTTCTGCATTTCAGATTTGCAGTCTTTCAAACTTCCAGATTTCTTACTGACTTCAAATTTCAGACTTTGAATTCTTCATTTTTTCAAATATTTCCAGATTGCAGACTCTCTTAAAGAGGTTTAATACAAATTCAGTTTTCAGATTCCAGATTTTAGGCCTCGGTTCCCTTGCAGATTCTGCACTCTTTTTTCTTTTCTTTTTTTACAGCCCTCAGTTCCTTGCAGAAGTTCAGATTTTTGATTTCCTCAAATGCCAAACTCCAGATTCCAGGCTTCAGTTTTGCTGTACGTCAGAAATATGGTGTTCAGACTTTGAAACATCTGAAATTCAGATTTCTGAAACTCCAATCCAGATTGCTGATCTCCCTTTCAGATTTCTGCACTTCAGATTTTTTTATTCTTGTTTCCAGATGTTCCAATTGCAGACTTTATATTTCAGCATTTCAGATCTCCTAGATTTCAGATTTTTGAAATGGGCTCTGATTTCTGATTTTTCAGTTTGTTGCAGGTTTGAGTCACAAATCTAAGTCTGGCCTTAAGTTTTGAGAATTCAGATTTGTGTACGGATCCAGAATTCAGATTCTGCACCACTCCAAATTCTAGATTTTTACAGTAATCCGGATTCCCTTTCTTGTTTTGAATCTCCCGGAATTCAGATGTTGAATCTCTAAATTCTAGATTGCAGAATTTTATTTAGCTCGGACTTCTTCCAAATTTCAGGCTCCCTGCAAATTCTGCACGTGGATCCAGATTTTTAGACCCTGTCTTGAATTTCAGTTTCAGGTCTGATTTTGCAGATTTTTACAAGCTACAGGTCCAGAAATTTTGATTTCCTTCAGATCTGAAATTTCCAGAATCGACCATCCTGCAGAATTTTACAACCTCAAATTTCCTGATTCGCACATTTTTTTAACTCCTGATCTTTAATTTCCAGATTTCCAACTTTCACAGAAGTTCCTGTAATTCATATTTGTTCTTTCACTTTTCTGCCTGCTTCAAATCCCTGGACTTTCACTCAGCCTCCCTACGGAATGTGATTTATTTCTGTTTGTGAAACCAAACCTGATTGGACAGAATTTAATTCCAAGTTAAATTACAGATTTTATGTTCTGTTTTCTCTTTTCTTTTCTTTTCTTTTTTTTTAAGTGCTTTGCATCCCACCGGATCAATGAGATCATTGACTCCTCTCAATGATATATTGAAAAGTATAATCTCTTGACTGTCTGTCTTGGACGTTCATAGTCCAGAAAAATACAACTTGTTTTGAGAATGTTCTTGCTCCACTCTTGATGATGTGGTGTCTGTCGATCCTTTGAAAGGAATACACCCGGTCTGATATAGACTTATGGGTATTTCCCTCCCATCCCCCACTATTTTTGATGATTTCACTAGCATATGACCGGCATGATAGCATATTGATTATGCTTGAGCCTTGCATAGCTTGGTGAACTTGGTAAGACATTGGGGTCTTTTATAGACCTTTGTATGTCTACCTTAAGGACGTAGGGGCGGATGGTTAGTCGACCCCCCAACTAGTCCATATTTTGAATTCTTTTAAGTTAAGCCGAGACGTAGGGGCGGATGGTTAGTCGACCCCCCAACTAGTCCGGTTTGTTGAATTAGAAATATTTTTTTATTTATTTTCCAGTGTTTTGTTTATTTTAAAACATTTTTTTTTTGAAAAGGGAGGCCCCTGCGCATAGCCCATTGTTTCAAAGGACCCGGTCCACTGTTTGGACCGGGCGGTTCTTCCGCGAGGGGACCGGCCGACTGCGCTGGCCCTTCTCCTTTTTTTTGTGCCTTTTCTCCCGGTGGGCCCCACAGCCCTTTTCCACCGTGGCATATAGTTGGGGAGATATATTCTCCCCCCTGCTACAGTGCCCGCGCGACTGTCTTCGGCTTCTCCGGCGCTCGACGGCACCGCGGCAGCTCGCGGTGGCTTCCGGCGGCCTTGCTCGACTGCGGCGGCTCCGGAGGAAGGAGGAGGAAGGGCCGACGGCCCTAGTGGAAGGGGAGGAGGCTCTCACCGGCGTCGATAGGGGGTCTTCCGACTCCTACGGCGATCCGCGGCGGCTTGCGGAAGGGCTGCGGCGTCCGGCGGAAGAAGGAGAGGAAGAGGGGGCTCCGTGCGGCTTCAACGGACTCCCAAGGACCGGTCGACTCCTCCTCCTTCCTCTCTCTCTTCTGTTCCCCCCTCTACGGCACGGCTCCTCTCCCGCTCCTCTTGCTCTGTCTTCTCTCTCTCTCTCTTCCCCTTTGCGCGGCGGCACCGGCAGGCCTTATAGGCCTCGGGAGGGCTCCATATTTAGTCGGGGAGGTGGTTCCGGGTCCGAGAGGGACTCGGAACTTCCCATATCCTCGGCTCCCATATCTTGGGAGGAAATCGGGGTCCCCCGGGATATCCTCCGTCGACCGCTGCCCTTAGCCCTCTCCGAGTAGGACTCGGAGCTGCAGCATTGGATGTCGATCGGGACTCCACAGCTGGTCGGATTTCCTCCCTGTTCTGTCTGATTTTCTACTTTTATTTTTTTTGTCGAGCCCCAAGTTTGAGCAGACCCGAAGGCAGCTCCCTCAGCCCATTTGGAAGACTGTCCGGACCTCTTCTTTTGAGCAGGCCCATGGGCCTTGGAGAGGGCTTGCAAAGGGACTCTCTGGCCAGCCGAATTGGGCCAATCGGAATCCCATTTCAGGCTATGTCAATGGGCATCCCTAGCGGTCTGAATTGGGGTCTGTACATGCTGTACACAACCCAGATCCTCATGGAGACCGAGGGTGCCATTTCTCTTGTCTTCTTCTTTTTTTTCTTTTTTTTTAATCGGCCTTGTCAACACACACATCTCTTCTCTTTTTTTTTTTTTTTTTACAAAATTGGGTGTTAACGGTGGCATTATGAATTTATCCTTTCAAACATATCTCTATACTCAAGCCTTAATCCCAAATTATTTATCGTCGACCATATAGATTCTTTTTCTTCACTCACGTCAATTTTGAGTTACTTTTTCATAAATATTTAAATCATCAAAATCAATTGAATTATCCTCTTCTAAGTTAACTTAGGTATTTTGATATTTTTTACTTTTTTAATTTGAAATTTTTTAGGTTTATATTTGTGATGATTTGAACATACTAAACCTCAGTTAGAATCGTGACCAAAAAAAAAACTCAGTTAGAAAAGTAAAAAATGTCAAAATAATAGAAATAAAAAAGACATGGCATATCTAAGTTAACTTGGAGAAGAATAATTCAATATGATTTGAATGATTTAAATACCTTTGAGGAAGTAGCTCGATATTGATGTGAGTGAAGAAAAAGAATTCACATGGCCAATCTCATAATTTAGGATTAAGACTTGAGTTTAGCTGAGTATAGATATATGTTTGGCAAGATAATTTCTGATTGCCATCTTGTCCTTTTGATGCATTTTTACTACTAAGATAATGGTATACTTACATTTTAGTTCAAAATATTGAATATGTGTGATCTTATTTTAACTTTTTCTTATTTTTGCTGGTCGAGGATATTTGTCTGTCTTTTTCTGTGTAATGATATGATTAGCTAAATGTAAAACATGGGGACATGATATGCATAAAAGAAATTTTCACATAATGAATGCATAATCTTATGGTATGATAAATCATCTAATAATTAACATAGACATGCATATATATGAATACTAGTACCCTGTTTTCTCTTTATCTTGTTCTTCGATTAGTTGAGGGTGCAAGAACGTCAGAGGACTGGTTGGAAGGTCTGAACATGGACGTTTCTAGCAGGTGGAGCACCATCAGGGAGAAAGTTGTATCTGCAATAAAAACTCCTTCAAAGAGAAGAAGTCAGGATTCAATGTGCTACCCTGCTCTACCTCCTTCCATGTTAATCCCAAAAACAAAACACCTCTTTCAATGTTTATTATGAAAGATATTACGATTGGATAATTATTCTCTTTTAAAAATAGAGGAGATTGTTCCATACATGTTAAAGTTCAATTCTTACTCTTAGTTTTAGATTTGAGAGAGGAAAATTTTGAAAAACTGTAGCCAAACACCTTATAAGAGAAACAGAAAAATATTCTCTCCTCAATTTATGTTCCTCCCTAGTCCCTATATTATTAACTACTCTGTCATTTCTACAAACTTTGAGCTATTTTGGATAACGTAACAATAAAGAATGCCATTGGGCGTATGTTGTGTAAAAAATGCGATGAACTTTTTTTGTGACGAGACTTATATATATTTGTTTTCTAACAGGATTACATTGCATCTGCATCGACAACTGACTTAGCTTACAGTGTGCTTATTGAACATGCAATTGCAGAAAGAGAGCGCAGGTGTATCATATGATTAATTTCAAGTTATTTACCATTTTGTTGTATTAGTTTCTTTTCATTGTATAGGAACTTAAATTCTTTTGAAAATTATTATACTTGCAACCTTTCTATTCTTACATTTATGGTAGAAATAGTTTTTATTTATATTTTTGGGTTTGTTTGTGGAAATTAAAGGTTGTTGTATAAAGAAAATGAATGAGATCCTTACATAGGAAATTGCTAGCGTCAAGTATGATTTAATGTACGTAGAAAGCATATCTGTTTGGTCTTAGTCATCAGTCTCTTGTACGTAAATCTTTTCTTGTATGAAATTGTGGTAACAACAAAACTTTCGAAGTTTACCTTTTTTGATGATGACCTGGAGGTCAAAATTTATAATAATGCAAATATGTACATTTAAAAGGGGAAAAGGAAAACAAAACAGAACCAACCACAAACTACTATCACCGAGGTGGTAGTGGTGGATGGGACTACATAAAGAAAGATCTACTTGGAAAAAATTTCTTTTTGAAAATTGTCTCATCCATGTGATATTGGCACTTGCAAAAAGTCCAGTCCTTGATTAGAGTTGACATCTTGAAAAGAAATGATCTAGGGTGCTCAAAATGCTTCTAAAAAATCATCTTGTTTCTCGTGCGTCAAATAGTCCAAAGCAATGTAGGTAATATGAGGTCCCATAATTTAGCTTCCATTTGTCATGGATTCAAACTCGGTCAAAGTGAGAGAAGAGTAGAAACATTTGTTGGCTCCATTCACTAAATCTTTCAACCGTTAAGAAGAACATTCTAGAGTGAATAGATTATTTCACATTTTAAAAAGAAACGTCAGCAATTTTATCTCTCATGCCACATAATGCACACTTCATAAGAAAAATTTGTTTAGATGGCATTTTGTGGGAAGTCTCCTTGTAAATCTTTTATAAGAAAAGCTTTTGATAGGATAGATGGGTCTCCAAACCGCATGGTGCCACGAAACTTTCACACCACCCATCGTTAATTTGCTCAAAACATACTTGACTTTGAAAACATCTTTGTTACTAGGCAATCATACCAACTTGTCCTCCATACTCTCATTACATTTATGATTATCTAGAAGCAACAGAAGTTGTGTAAATTCACAAATTTTTCCCTCTTTGAGACCTCTTCAAAAGGGTAAGCTGCATTGAGTGCTAGACTCCTAGTTGCAACTGGCCCTGGCTTGAGGATTACGATATAAGTTGGAAAGGCTAGGAAAGATGAGTGCAATGGTGGTACGCCCACACCACTTATCTTTCCATAATGAGGTATTCTTACCATTCTCCTCCTCTATAGATCATGGAAGATAAAGATGTCTCAATTGTGCAGAATGCCTATCCAGATATATGACACTTTACTTCTGTCCGTGAAATCTCTAATCCATGTTTATTAGCCCCTACATTGTATTTGGAAGTAATGATTTAGCCCATAGGGCGTGTCTGTTGGTGTTGAGTTTTCAAATCTATTTGGAGAGGAGAGCTCCATTTATGGATTCCAGAGACACAATACCAACACCTTCTTCTTTCGCGGTTCTGGACTCATGATTCCATTTGATAAGCTGAAGGTCTCATTTTTTGCTAGATCCCTGCTAAAAGAATCAAGCCCTTATTCTTTCCAACTTAAACACATACTTTTAGGCACTTCAATAATTGAAAAGAAATAGAGAAAAATGCTTTGTAACATGGACTTGGATGGCAACTACCCTCCACAGGTAACATTTTATCTTTCCAACCTTACAACTTGCTTTTCATTTTGTGAATCACACATTGCCGGTCGTTGCTCTTGGTGCTCTTGTCTGATAGAGAGAGCCTAAGATAGTTCATTAGTAAAGATGTCCGAGGCATGTTGAAAATGCTATGCACTCCATCTCTTTGCAATTCATTCAAGTTAATTTCAACAGACTCACATTTGCCCTTATATCTTTAACCTGATCACATCCTGCAGTAAAGATAGTAAACACTTGTCAGTTTTTTTGGGAACATGACCACAACGGCCATTTTTTGATCTATTATGATAACTAAAAGAAAAGAGTACATGGTCTTCTACTTAGGAGGTAGAAGAAGCAAGAGAACTACAAGAAAACTTCAAGAAGGATGCGAATCTCTTCTTGAATGAGGACTTGTCAACATAAACCCCCATTCCCACAAAATGCCACTCGAATGAAAGTGACCAAAGAATATAGGATGCCCCTTGGATTCTCAAAATGATTTTAAAAAATCCTTCTGTTTCTAGCACACCAAATTTCCCACAAAATTGCAGGTAGAGTGATCCTCCGAAGGCTGAAGTTGGCTGGCCACTGGTTCCCATCTGACCGTGTTAGCAGTAATTCATTAGTGTTGCTAAGCTCCGTCCAATTTAAATTCCAGATTCTAAACAGGGTACTCCAGAATGAATGAATGATACCACAGTGAATGAACAGATGATCAATGTCGGTAATCTCCGTTTGCCAAACTTTCACATGAACAACTTAATCTTGTTGGGGACAAAAGGTGACCAGACAACGCGGTACCAACTATTTTCGAGACCTTCAAAGTCAGCTTTTTAGTGGCCACTTTAACAGAAAAGACCCCACTCTTCTATGGTAACCAGCCAAAAGCGAAGCGTCATCAGCAAAATGAGATAAAATACTTGCTCCCTATTTGCACCATAGATTGCCGGATCGGATTGCGCCCGATTTTTCCAGAGGAAAACCAGTCTAGAATTGGTCCAGATTGGTTCTTAAAATACCTTAGAACATTTAAAAAAATCTGAAAATGGGAAAAATTTACAGAAACATGGCCTAGATAGGATCTAAAACAGTTCTTAAAATACTTCAGAAAATTTTTAAAAACTCTAAAAATAAAAAATCATAGAAACAAAGGCCTTGATAGATCCGATCTAGGCTCTTCGGGGCCGATTTCAGCCCCAAAAGTCACCGGATCCGGCGTTAACCTCTCTTACCGGGTACCGGGTTTAAGATAGTTGCGGTGGGCCGGTGGCTGGGTTGCCGGTGGCGGGTATTGCCAGAATCGGTCGATTCAACCAATTCCAGCCCGATCCAGCCTGATTTGACCGATTTTGGTCAATGCTGGCTGGAGATTGGGTTGGATCAGTCCTCCAGGCTGAATTGGATCAAAGGGGTTTGATCCGATCGCAACATTGAAGGATTCCGATCCGATCCAACCGATTATGCAATCAATGATTTGCACCCACTTCAATGCCTTCAATTAACCCTGGTTACTAGGCCTTATTGCATTATAATACTGAGAACCTGACTAATAAGAACAAAGAGGAGAGGAGATATGGCATCACCATGTCTCATGCCTTTTGATGAGGAGAAGAAACCAAAAGTTCTCTCATTAATATCTACAGAAAACTTGGCTGTGGAAATGCAACTTTTAATCTATCGTATCCCTTGCCCTTAAAACTCATGAGCTGGGTTAATCTAAAAAGACAATCTCATTTCACCATGTTGTTGGCTTTCTTAACGTAGATTGCAAAATTGGTTGATCTGGATTAGGATTGGCCGATTCCCAGCCGATCCGATTCTTGGCCGGAGGAATGATCCTTAAAAAAGTCTTGGCAGAATCAGTCAGGCTTGGCTGGATCGGTTGGGTTCAAATCGGATTGTCACATCCCGGATTTCCTAACCTGCGCAGCGGAATAAATCCGGCGACAAGACCAGGGAATTAACCCCTAAACTACGTCGGTTTGGAAAACTTGAAGAATAATATGTCCCAATTAATAAAACAAATGATTCAATCCCAAAAATAAATCATACCTTGATTTCAATATAAATCATTCATAAACCAAATTCTCTAATCCTCTTCTGCACTAATCTTGGTCCACTACGCTTCTGTTGCGCTAAACCTGATTACCTGAAAAATGTTAAAAGCTATGGAATGAGTCAGACGGACTCAGTAGGACTTATATCCGAACTTTCCCATTATATTAATCAACCTAAATGATATTAATATACATTAAAACTCATAAATCACATTATAACATAATTGCTAAACTAATTATCAAGATTCTATTACTTAATTGGGTCATTTCCAAAATCGATTAATCAATGAGCTGGACTCTGCATGAACCAAACTAACTATAACTTAACTAACTAGACTATTCTACATGTCTATGCAATCTGGACCTACATGTGCTTATTTCTTTTCCATCTGTCTGAGTAGATTATATGATCCACTTGGCAGAACTCCACTCCAGCTCTAAATATATATAGAAGTACCATATAGTAAGCTAAGTCACATACTACGTCTAGGCAGTGGCGTATTTAGGATAAACCGCGGTATCCGGGATAGAAGGATGCACCAGATTAATCTATTTGCCCACGGGCCACTAACGTAGGCTAGAGGAGTAAATATTACGTCACATGCATCATAGCATCAATAATATTTCACAAGTAAAAGTCATATAATTACTCAGACATTACAAGTTCAACAGAACAGATGACCAGAATTACTGAATCATATATGTCATTTCACTGAACCATATATATAGAATATCAAGTCATGCAAAACAATTTCCTCAATTCACATTTCCAATGCAACAGACCCAATTGGGAACAATATGCAATCATGCGCATAATTCAATTATACTCAAATTTATGCAATTGACCCAATCAGAAATATGCAATATAATTAGATAGGTTAACTTCATTTGATCACAATTCAATATCAATTCATCAAATAATGCACTTTACCACTTTATGCCACTATGAATATATGTTAATTACTTATATTAAGGAATTATGATGTCAATTCAAATTCCAATTCAATTTATCAATTAATAATCCTTATGGTCATACATAACATGAATCGGATATAGTTATGATCTTAACAGGTCATAACTCAATTTCCATAACTTAATAATACAAACAATGCAATTAACCATCACAATATTTAACTAATTTATATGATTACTAAACCATGATTTTTATGACTAACTAAACTAGTTCATAAAGATGAATGCAACTACACATGAATGACATGATTGACATTTAAATAAACTCATGCAGACAATTAAGTAATTAAATTGTCATTTATTCACTAATTTCTAACTATTTATCCAATAAACATATTTTAACATTTTAATTAAAATATTAGGATGCTATAGAAAGTCGGGATGCCTACCCTGAGGTATCGCCGTATCGGTAAATTCTCAAGTCCAGAAGAAGTCAGTTGGATGCCTGACCACGGAACGCCGACAACTACGTTAATCGGCAACGTCAAACTGGGAGAATATTAATCTTTAATAAACTGCCAAAGAATAAATATTTCT
Source organism: Cryptocoryne crispatula var. balansae (assembly GCA_036172225.1). NCBI lineage: Eukaryota > Viridiplantae > Streptophyta > Magnoliopsida > Alismatales > Araceae > Cryptocoryne > Cryptocoryne crispatula. The sequence continues at coordinate 6,422,540 of CM069929.1, read as the reverse complement.
CGAGATAAAATAGAAAAGAGAGATAGTCAGGCTCACCTCAGTGCACAAGCTGTAGAGGGGGGGCGAAACCAGCGGCTCACCGCAGCATTTGTGGTAGCGCACCAAGGAACGCGAGAAGGTGACGACGCATACAGGGGGCACTGCGCGGGGCACACTGGAGGGGGGACAGTGGCGCACCAAGGGGGGGTGTGGTGACCTAGGTGATGAACGAGAGAGAGAGCAGCGACTGGGAAGAGGTATACACGACGAGGCATAGTGCCGCCCTTGACCGCGGCGCACTCGGCAGCACGCAAAGGCGTGTGGCACTCGCGGGCGTATTGTGCACGGGCACCCGTGGGGCAGCGTCGAAGGCACATCGGGGAAGGGGGTCACAGCATTGGCGAGGCGCATGGGTGGCGACCGCGGGGGTGACGGCGGTGGCACAGGAGAGGAAGACTAGAAGAGGGAGCCGACGACGATGGGCATATCGCACGGGAGGTGTTGCGGCGGTCGGGCGGCCGAGAGAAGAAGGAGAGAGAGAGAGAATGACCGGGGTTGAGAGCGAGGTGGACGACGGCCGCGCGAGAGGCAGGAGGCGCACGATGTTGTTTACACACCCAAGTGGGCACGAGACCAGGGGCGAGCAAGCGGTGAGAGAGAGAGGGGGAGGGGAAGAGAGAGAGGCAGGAGGGGGCACAAAGCGCTGCCCCCTCGACGGCGTAGCCAGGTGCGCCCGGCGGCGCATTGGCCGCCTCGTGCGGACGCGCACGCAAAGGCCGTGTGCGTGCGCAGCTAAAACGGGCGGAGAGAGAGAGAGAGGAACAGAGAGAGGGAGAGGGAAAAGGGGAGCGGGAGAGGGAGTGGGCGTGGGCGGCCCGTGGCGACGGCGACGGCAACGGCGACGGCGACGGCGACAACGACCACGCCAGAGGGGAAGACGAAGAAGAAGGAGAAGAAGAAGAGGGAGGGGGAAAGAGAGGGTCGCGGCGGCTACCTCGCTCTAGGAGGGGAAGAAACAGAGAGTGGGGAGAGCGGCAGGGGAGCGGCGACGACCGCGCGGTGGTGACGGCCGTGGGGTAGGGAAGAAGAAGAAGAAGAAGAGGAGGAGGAGGAGGAGGCGGCGGCGATGGCTCTCGCGGCGGAGGGAGGCAACGATGGACGACGACGATGAGAAGGAGATGGAGCTGGGTGGCGAGCTCAGCAGGGGCAGACGGCGTGCGAGGGGGGGAGAAGAAATAGGAGGAGAGAGGCAACGGGAAAGATCGAGCGATGGAGGCGGCGGTGGCGAGGAGGCGGCGGTGGCAAGGACGGTTCGAGAGAGAGAGGGAGGCGGCGGTGGAGGAGAGAAGGTTCGAGAGAGAGAGGGAGAGACGCGGATGGTGGCGGCGACGATGGCGGGGCGCATGGGAGAGAGAGCGAGGCGAGGTGACGAGGCCGGTGACACGAGAGGGGGATGGAGGCGGTGAAGAGAGGCAATGAAGGAGGGAGGTGGTGGCGAGGAAGGTTCTAGAGAGAGAGTGGGAGGCGACGGCAGGAGGAAGGCGGTTTACGATTTGATTTTTATTTTGTTTCTTCTTTTTTTAAATTCACTGGACGTTACACGGATCGGGATCGGATTGGTTTTTTTTGCAATTACAACCAGATTGGCCAGAATCGGCTGGATAAGCCAAGATTGGTCGGATTGGATCAGAATCGGATTTTTTTTAAATTTACCATTTTTTGAATCGTACCCACCGATCTCGACTTCGATTCCTATCCCGTGATTCGTCTCACCTTTTAATCGTGTAGATTTTTTTATGAGCGACTATAAGATTATCCAAGATATATCTGTTAGGTATGAAAGTAGATTGATGTGAATAGTTAGTCAACTTGTAAATGTGCCTACTGAGTTTATCTTCTAGGATTTTGGTAATGATCTTGTAATTGCAGTTTAATCGGTTGATCGGTCTTAAATCTTTAATATCTTCTATCATCTTTTTTTAGGTAACAAAACCAATGTAGTCAGAGTTTAGGAATTTTATGCACTCATGGGTTATTTTGAATTCTTTAATCATATCCATGACGTCTTTTCCGATAGTATCTTAGAAATGAGATTAGAAGCCTAGGGAATATCCATTTGGCCAGGAATTTTGTAAAGGCCCATCTTCTCAATGGACCTTGGTTTTTGTGAAGCTACATATAAGAAACTCAGTTTCAACTTACTCCATATACTAAGTCATGTTAAAATTAACAAGGGGTCCAACGTGTCATCCTGGAACCATCGTGTTGTAGAATTTGGTAGCATGAACGCTGATATGCTTGGTTTTTTTGCAATCAGTCTCATAGGCTCTTAGCTGGTAAAGAGTATTCTTCTTTTTCCTGATAGATGCTTGAGTATGGAAAACCTGGTGTTTTTATCGCTCTCTTTCAGCCAAATCTCATTTTAGATACCATTCTTTGTCTTTTATCCTTCAATGTATTCCATTCAATTCTTTGAACATCTTTGATTCGGTCTGTCTCAATTAGCTTCTTATATTGATCAATCTTCGCAACCCACTCTTTTCTGATACCAGTTGAAACATTGAAGTTGGATGAAGCTCACTCTTGGAGTTATTTCTTTAAACTTTTAAGCTTACTCACGAATCACAAGGTAGCTGAAGTAGAACTAAGAGGTCTGTTCATTCCACCATATTTTGATTTAGTCCTTGAGCTTAGGGTCTCCGCACCAAGCTAAATCAAAACAAAATTTGTTAACTTGAGGAGGGAAGGAGCTGCCACATTTGATATCAATAGCACAATGATCTGATACTACCCTTGGTATGTGGAATCCCTCTGGCAAACCATACATCTGTGACCAAGAAGGAGACATAAAAAAACCTGCCCACTTTGGATTTTGATCTTGAATTCGACCATGTAAAGTCTAGCCCATAGTTTGATATAATTTCAATCAGACCACAGTCATTTACACAATCATTAAACATTGCCATCTCCTGGGCTGCCACACTGACCTGATCGCTTGTCTGGCCTGAGCAGTTCCAACTATACTAATCATGAGAAAATAATTATATTCTTTTCGGACTTCTTCTTTTACCTTCAATCACTTTATTGTTTCTTAGAACAAAATTGAGTTCTGGACCCAGCCAATACAATGTAGACCTATAATTTCCCTGATGGCTTTGAGCACATGATCGGAGATTACACAACATTTATCTTCCAAATCTACCCAGCTTTGATGATTAATGGTTAATGGTTCATCTTCTGATTTTGTGTCTGCAGTTTCACTGTCTTCAATGAAGCCTCCATTCTCCGGAAGGTCATAATTATCAACTGTCTCTGCCATGGATAAACCCTCACAAATATTATCCATATGTTCACGATTAGCTGCCGCGGACACACTGTGGGCCAAGGAGCATGTGGTTTTCACAACACCCTTACCTGACTGCAGGATCTCCCGTTGAGGACGACTGGGAGTTGAAACATTAACTAAATGAAGAGGAGCCTGGTTCAACCTTACTGAGCAATGAAAGAGAGCCGGCATGCATACATACCTGAATAGGCGGGTGAACCAGTCCTTTGCCTAAGAGAAGCTAAGCTTATCGGATCCTCACAGTCGCGAGACTGAACCGGGTCAGCGGTACAAGCTAGGGCACCGTCAGCAGCATCTTCTTCACCCGAAAATCCTTGCGGTACGCCCTGATCAGATTTTGGTAACCACCTCCTGGAGGGGCCTGCAGACTTCCCAAAAGTAGCCGTGCGATTGAAAGTATCAATCTTCCCTGATGAAGACTTGGTAAAACCTTTGGGTCTGGGATTTCAAAGGGAGTAAGTCTCCCTCTGCGGAAAGGAAGCAGGTGATTGAGCCGGATCCCCACTGGCCTTATGTGACTCCGTTGCAGAATACATACACTATACTGAACTCCATAAAAAATAACCGGCACCATGAAACCAGAGAAGTCCAAGCTGCTTTCAATAAGAATCACGATGTTCTCAGATGTCAGCCACCATAAGAGTCTTCCATCGATGAAAACCACTCTTCCTTAGGGAGAAATAATCTTAGAAAATGCATAAACAGACCATACGGTGACAGGTAATCTGCAAATTTTGATCCACTGTTGGCGCATCTCCCTTGTTACAGCTACTTCACGAACCTCCTCCTTCTACCATTTTATCCAGATTTCCTTAACACCATCATCACGACCCCTGACTGAGAACCAAGGATTGCCATCTCGGATCTCGGCTTCGTCTCGGGGGAGTGAAAGAGAAGAGATCTCGGAGAGATCTCGGAAAAATCTCGGGAGATTGGATCTCGGATTCTCATATCAAAATATATATATGTATGAAACATAACATAATATCTTATAAAAATAGGAGTACATAAATGAATTTACATGAAAATATATAACACATTTGTACATCAACTACGTGAATGAACAATTACAAGCACTTTTAATACCAAAAAGATAATTTTTGTGCTTCTAAAAGATTTAAACTTGTATGTAATCTTATTTAAATACTAATATGGTATTAAACTTGTAACACATTTTTATGTGATAGTATAAGTGATAGTGAAATATATTAAATGTGTTTACACTATCATAAACGGGGCACAGAGTAGTCGCGGATCGACCTGCGCGGTCAGGTCGCGGGGGTCAAGGGGGCAGCGTCCCTTGTGGGGGGGTATCAGGGGGGCAAAGCCCCCGAAGAATTTTTTTTTTATGGACCAGTCTACATGGGACGAGATCTCGGCGATCTCGTTTCTCGGCCTCCTTGGCGAGACCGAGATCTCGCGAGATCTCGGCGAGATCTCGCGAGATGGCATTCCATGCTGAGAACTTCTTTCCATCCTCTGCACTAAGCCAATTTTTGAACGAGTTATTTCTGACGTTAAAATTTTCGAACTCAGAGACTTCGATTTCCCGTGATCTAGTTTCAGATCAAATTTTCTATATAGAGCAAAGAATTCTTCTCTTCAAAGCTATCTTCATCTCCCACAAGGACACATCGGCACTCCTGCGACTGCGAACACTTCTCCCGGACTTCTAGAGAAGAAGGCAGATGGACTGTCTCTTCGGAGCTCAAAGGAAGAAAGGAAGAATGCTAAAGGTAGAAATGGATTTGATGTCTAAGCTAGCAGCCTCATTGTTCACCCTCTCTATCTGTGGCCTACACTCCAGCAACGATGACACCTAAGGCCATTTCTACAAGAAGACTGGACATGATCTATGCCATAGCACTGTCCGCAAGTACAATGCTTCCCTCCTCTGACCACCCCTGGATTTCTGCCGAAATTGGCAGGTATAGACAGAATCATCCTGGATCAGTACCGATTTAGCTCAAATTGGCTGATTTTGAGTTGATTCCGATGACTCCTCGCCATAATCGGCCACAGAGACAATGGTGGCGACCCTGCGGTGCCGTAGCATCTTCTGTGCCCTATCAAATCGAGACCCAGTAACCTGGATCTGGCATGTAGGTGGACAAATGGTTGGTTCAATCAAAGTCTTGGTGGGGTCTACTGCCGAGGGACTTGACAGAAAGCAAGAGTAGAAGAAACCTTGAAATGTTAAACTTGATTAACTCTTAGTCACTAATCCTGGAAAGAGAAGATAGGAGAGTATGGAACTGGGCCTAATTCAAGCAGTTTTTCAGTAAAATCAATAACTCAGGTAATGACGTCTATGGGGGGTCAAAGTATACTGGCACAGATTATGGCACTTAAGGGTTCCTTTGAAGATAATTTTTCGTGTGGAAAATCGCTTGGAGGAGGCTCCCGATTGCAGCAAATCAAATGATTAAAAATTATTGACGACTTATGCTAGTTCTGTGGGACCTTCATAGAAGACCAAGACCATTTACATCTAACATGTGAAGTAATCTATGTCCTTTGATAGGTGGTGACAAAGGCTTTACACGTGCGTGCAACTTTTCCAACTTCAACTGAAGAACTACTGTGGCAGTGGGGTAAGACAGCACCGCGGGGAGTAAAAGCTGTATTTTGGAAGGCATTCATCCCAGCCATTCTTTAGTTGGTGTGGAATGCTTTAAAGATATTTATCTCCGCTGCACAATATTTTTGGATCTGCAAGAAGGCTGATTAGCCAGGGGGTAATGACAGCTCACCTGCCATAGAAGGAGCCCCTGGAGTTTCTACAAACTGTTGAGAAATGTCTGATGTACTTTTGTATAAATCTATGTAGGATCTTGGTGGATCTATCTCCTCCTATAGATCCCTTTTTTTTCTCCTCTCTTCTTTGTTATTTTTTGTTGCCTCGGTCACTAAAGATTTACTCTAGATCTCACCTGACCGGGGGCATGGGTCTTTCACTCTTTTGCTTTCAAACTACTTTGTATGTTTCCTTCCGCGGTAATGCAATACTTGGTATTCACCCTCAAAAAAGAAGGTCAGTGTGCAATTTTCATATCTAGAACCCAATGCGAGTCTGCAGGACAACACAGAAAGGTGGAGGGATGCATGGGCAAAAATGATGAAGGAGATGATTTATTAATTTAGAGGAAGAATACTAAACTTACAAGTTAAATTGCAGGGATAAGGGGGCCAAGGAGTTCTACAAGAGAAGATGAACAGAGGTCGTAGACAAAAGGCTGAGTGCTCTTACAAACGTAAAGAAAAAGTACTTGTGTATTGTCCAAGACAGTTTTGTTTTTTCTGTTGTGTATTGAAATGCCAGGTATCTAAAGGAGGTAGACTCAAGATAACTGGGAGGAGGGTAATTCAATATGGTTTGGATAAGTGAAATATTTCTGAAGAATTAAGTTCAGATGGTCATGAATGGAGGAGGAGACTCCATATGGCTGACCTCAATTAATAGTTTGAGTTGAGTTGAGTAGAGATTGAAATGCCAGATCTCACTTTCAATGAGACTTGACATATAGTTCTTAGTTTTTCATGTCATTTTACTCTGGTACGTTGCATGAATTCTGGTACTGTGAGATAGCTCGTGTATTATATTTTCTTCCTGTTCTGTCCTGTTATTAAGAAAAAAATGTCTTTAAAAAATTAAGCTATCTGCTCAATGTTGTATTGGAAATAGTATAAAGTATGCCTCTATCAGCATTTCTATTGAATCAGGTACTACTGAATGCAACTTAAACCATAACCTCATGCCACATTATTACTTTTCTGTCTGACACATCAACCCATTATTATGTTTATTAAATTTATTTTTTATATCCAGCCCAGCGGTAGTGTCACGCTGTGTTGCCCTCCTAAAAAGATACCTTCTTCGGTGAGTTCATCTTTTCTACTTGATAATTGTGTGCTTTTTTTCTTTGTACTACATTCCCTTGTTGTAAGTTTTCATCTCTTTCATTCTGATGTAACAGGTATGTGCCCAAGGTAGAAACGCTATGGCAAATTGACAACTTCTGTGCTAGCTCAGTTTCACATTGTGATCCTACAACAAATAGAAGAATGTTGCCAATGTGTAAAACATCAAGCAGCCTTTCTGGAGGATCAATGGCACCTGGAAGCAATTTTCCTCATCTCTTGCCAGCACATAGCTTTGCTTCCCCATCGCTGGTTAAGTCCTTAAACTATGTCCGTTCCTTGGTTGCTCGCCAAATCCCCAGATTGTCTTTTCCCCAAGTACCACCTTCTGTGTCTTCAAGCATGAGGAAGCAGCCACTACAAACACTGTCTACGTTATTACGTAGGTCATTTAATTCTCACCTAAGTCCTGAATCTGTAAATAGCCAGGATTCTCCAGAGAGGAAAGAGATTCTGCGCCCTTCTGCATTGAGTCTATCTAATTTTGAAAAGATTGACGTGGGAACCAGTAATAGTTATATTTATGAGGATCTGCTCAAATGGCGATGGACTGGAATAAGAGAGAAGCAATCAGCCTTCATAGTGGAGAGGCACGTCAAACATTTTGTTTACATTCTTCTGCACTTTTTGTGTTCCTTAAATTTTTGCAGATGACCCTTTTATGATTTTGTTTATCCCGTCAAAACATTGCATTGGTTCTTTGGCCAGAGATGAAATTATTGTTTTTTTTTCTCTCCAGGAACAACAGTATGAAGCCACATGATGCAGAAATTCCTGGTTTTTTAGAAGTTGCTGCTGCAAGTCTTTTTATTGGGGATTTGAAGGCACATGGACCTCATAAATATCCTGATAATAGCAATACAACGGATGCTGATCAACTTCTGCTGCCATCAACAGTAACAGCAGCTGATGATTTTGCATCCTCTTATAGCCACATGAGAGCAATAACTGCATTGAAGCGCATGAAACCAGACCACCAACAGTTTTGGCATGTTCCATCTTATGGGTTTGCAATCTTTATATTATTTTACATGAATAATGTTCTTCTATATTTACATTTTATGTCTCAATTTTTTTTGCCATTTGGTTGTAATAATTAGAAAGATATTCTATATGCCATTGTTTCTTGTTGATTCTTTCAGCAAAGGCCTCTACTTTCTTAATACTGTGAGCAATGGGATTTTTATGTTAGTAGTGTAGACAACTATTGTTTCTTGTCCAGTTGAGTTGTAGTGTAGACAACTTTGTTCTGTATGACTTGCTTTTGGCTGGAGTGGATTTGCATTTCTTGTCCGATTCTTAGATATAATGCTAAGTTTCTGTGCTTTCTATGATCACTAGATGCTCCAGCGGTAAATGCATGCATCAGTAACTAAGCCATTACAGAGTATGTAATTCTATTTATTAGTGAAGCTAGTTTCAGAAGACAGCAACTTCCAACATGGATATGGAAGGCCCGAAAGTCTGCCTCCCACCCTCAATTGACACATGCATTAGTAACTGAACTTTTATACATTTAGAGTATACAATTTTTGCTATTAATGAAGTTGGTCGCTAGTTTGCAGCAGCCATAGTTTCTGGCCTATGGATGTGGAAGACTGGAAATTCCGGATCTTAATTTATTAGTCATGTGGTGGAAAATAAATATTGTACATTTCTAAAATAAATTCTGGTGGAGGTCATCAGGACTTTTGTCTTTGTATTAGAGTTGCTATTTCTCAACATATTTTCTTTCCAGAGATTTTGTCCGGATATGGACTGGGGTGTAAATCACCAGTAAATGTTCACATAGTCTATTGCAGTTAGCATGGTATTTTACAGAGCAAGATGTTTTTACCCCTTCTAAGAGGTGACTGAGAAAGTCCTGCCATGGTTCATTATAATTCATTGTTCATGTAATGGGAGGTGCATCCAGCTACCGTATTGGTAGTATTTTACATGGCTTCCTTGTTGGTTCTTTTTCCCTTTTATATAATTTATTTATATTTTTTCACTTGATAAAATGTGGAAAAGTAAAAGAAAACTTTCTACTAGTATTTTTTTCTGGAGAACATTTATGTTATATTTGTTTGTATGACATCTAACAGTAATGTGTTATTAGCCAGCGAATGCTGCATTTGCTTTTGGCTATAGATATTTATTAGCATTCCAACTTTGAAGGGTGATAATGACATACATACTGACGGCACAATCTGTTTTCCCAGGTCAAATGTTCCCGTTAGCACTTTCAACCCAAGAGCTCGCACACTTTTCCAATATCGGTGCTACAGGTATAATAAAAGCAACATGTGTTGTTAAGTACCTTAGGTAATTATTTTTTGTACCATATTTTTTTTTGTAATTATAGCTTCCACTAACCATAATAATATACTAATATGTAGCATTTGTCAGTTTTAAATTTAGTTCTATATTATAATGGCATGAAAAACTAAGAATAAATATGTTTATATTTGGCATTTAACAAAAATACACCATCATGCACGTAATGCCACCATAAAGCTATCATGCCATTGATAAATTGCAATTATCCTCTCCTTAGTTAAGCAGTCCTTCTAAATGGCATGGAAAGAAAATGGTTTCAACTAAGTTTGACAAGTCACGAAGTGGAATGTTGACGTGTGGTGTGATCTTAGTGGTATCAAGTATCAACGTTGATGAGGAGCATATATGTATTCTCTAGTATCTCAGCATAATGTGGGGTAGTTTTCTTTCTACATACCTTTGTCTTCCTTTGTCTCAGAGGGGAATTATTATCTTTGAAGACGACCTGCATCCAGAGGAGCAATCCATTGGATAAAAAGACATAGAATGACATCAATAAATAGATGAGTAGGGCTGATGGATTGCCCTGACTGTAGCATCCGTTGAGCTTCTATTGCCTCTTTAGTCACTGCTTCTGTCACATTACACAATTCAATGTCTAGGGTGTAATGACATCATTGTGAAGACAGGTGACAAATTGTTAATTGAGGGTGGGACTTGGCCACTGTCTAGATCACTATCTTCTTAATTGCCCATCTATTATTTTATTTTCTTTCCATCTGCACGATTCTGAAGTCAATCTGCATGAGGATAGAGGCCTTTAGAGTAACCTTCGTTTGTGGAAGTAAAGTACCCATCTATTAGAGGCTTACATCTTCTTAAATGAGATGATGCCAGCAGGCATAAGGAGGAAGGTTTTGTTTTGCTTTTTTTTGTATAATTAATTTGTTGCTTCTGGAATGGACATTTAGAATGGAGAAAGAATCTGGACCTGTTAGGATTTCTGTTGCCAAACGAAGTGTCCACAGTTGAGATATAACTGTAGTTTTGGCTACCAGTTTTTAACTGTGCTTCTAAAGTAATTATTGGGCATTGGAGAACTATGGGATTTCGGGGAAGATAATTGGTGAGATGCATAGTTTGCAGAATCGGCAGATCGCATTTTCCATTGAGCTTGAACTCTTCGGCTAATGCTGTTCATGTTCGTGAGAGTGCTGGCATGTCCAGGCAGCAATGACTTGGTAATGGGGGCAATGCTCAAAAGTTGGGACACTCCGATCGAAATTGGCCAATTCTTAGTTTTGATCTGCATCTGCCGATCCAATTTTACCATTGAACAACTGATCCAAGGTCGATTTTTGGAGGAATAGGCCTAGATTGGTAGAATAGGCCAGGGAAGAATCGGCCAATCCTTGAGAATCTAGAAAGACCAAAATCTGCCCCTGACTCCGATCCGATTTCCCCAATCGATTGTTCCTTCTCTCTCGCCCCGATTCCACCCCCAACCCTCCCCTTCCTGATTTATGGCACCCCTTTTTGGCATCCCCTCCGGTGGGGAGCACCCCCTTCCCATCTTCTCCATCTTCCCCCGATCCTCTCCCTCCATCCCTAATGGCATAAGGCCGATTGGGGGGATAGTTTCCCCCTTCCCCCAGAAGTTGGTTCCCCCTCTGTAGGGGGAACCCCTACCAAAGTCACCAAGAGGCGCCGAGGCGGTGACTGACACAGATCATACCCCCCAACATTTCACCCCTTGGGGTGGCCAAAACATTTCACCCCCCATGTTTGAAAATCCTTATTTAATATGAGTTTTATTTTTTTATATATGTAGGAAAATGTCGGAGGAGAGCAAAGTGCCACTACACATCATGATATTAGATGGCAACATGGGCACATGTTAGATGTTGAGAAGAAAATAGTGAAATGTAAGTGGTGTGGGAAAAAAATTAATGGAGATATTTACCGTCTCAAACAACACATATGTGGGATTAGTGGGAATGTGAAAAAGTGTGAAAGGTACCAACATAGCTTAGAGAAGAGATGCTGACGTATTTAACCTGGAGAATATTACAGAGGGTCTGAGTGACATATGTATTAAGTAGAGAGTCAACTCGCATGACGAGTTATTCAAACAAAGAGACACAAATCTCATGTTCGAAAGTCATAAAAAAGGTAAATCATGTGCTCACATTAAGTTTGATTCATCAAGTTTTAATGATGAAGAGGAGGCACAAGCCAGAAGAATAATGTATGAAAGTAAGACTCATGTTCGAGAAGATGAGGAGAGAAGGGGGGCAAGATAATCTACTATTAGACGTTCAGATGTGGAAGACACTTGGTTGGCACAACAATCAGGTCAAGACAGTGAGTTTCACTAGTTACATTCAGTTCGGCTGATGGACACGGAACACGTCCATATATATATACAAAATGACAGATGTCAAAGGACGATCAACCAAGTCTCGAAAAGAGTTAAGGCTACGACATGTGTCGCAAAGAAGACGGTCAAGCAAATTTGTAAATGGTTTTTACATGTAGGTATATAAAAACTTAACTTCTTTTAAATGTGACCGTGTGCACCTAAATTTTTACAAAAAAGGAGAGAAAGGAGAAGAACAATCCAAATAGAAAGAAATAGAGGTGTTCTTGTGCACTTAACAAAAGATGGGCCCACTTGGCATTTGAGATGATTTGGGTGAAAGTGAGCATTTAAAACAATCTCAATTCAAAACAAATTCAATTCCCTCTTAAGTAAAGCCCACCCTGCACCGCCATACTCCTTTTCTTGATTGGGTTGGATTAAATTAAATCGAAAGTTCAATCGGGCCATTAAGTATAACTCTTATAATTAGCCCAATTGTGATGTTGATCTCGACCCCAACTCAATTGAAAGCCCACTTAACATGAATGCCATTTACAGTTCATTAGATATAAGTGTAGTGGGATGGAATTCAAGCACAAACCAGGCCCATTTAAATGACATATCATCCTTGTCCTTGTGTCAGTGACGTTGCCCACCATCTTTGCATTTATTGGGCTAAGATCCAACTTCAAAACATGTCCATTCAATGAGAATAACAGCCCACCTGAACTTGCCACATCAGCCAACTCTAGAATCCCCCGTGGCCTGCATTTATGAAAAAGGCTGCAGGGTCAATCTGCCCCTGTTTTTCTGCCTGCGCCCATCAATTTTCCCAGATTTTTTTTGCATGTACCCAACATCCTACATTTATGGAAAAGCTGCAGGGTCAATTTGCCCTATATTTTCTGTCTGCACCAGCTATCTACCTCCCATATTTCCTGCTACCGCCAGATCTTATGCCAGCTCCTTTTAAAATTTGAACTTTTTAGCACACCCAGCCTAGGGACTTCTGTATAAAAGGGGTTGCTTGGCCACTTGTAAGAGGGTTCTGAAGCTCTCTCAGCCCAACCACCTTCTCACCCTAGCCACCCCTTGCCTTGCTGTGCCCTCTGCAGGAGGAGAAGGAAGCTTGGCTACCCTTGTTTGCTGCTGCTGTTCCGCCTGCAAGTCTGCACCGAAGAAATAAGGCAATGAGGAGAAGAACATGCGCCTCCCCCTCTTTCCCTCAAGTCTACTCCTGCACCATCTCTTCTATGCCTCTCTGCTGCTCCTGTTGGTGCATCCATGTGTCAAGAAGAATAGTGGCTAAGTCCCCACGGATGTTGCAATGCCCTCGTGAGTCGTGACAAGAAAAAGAAAAGGTGGGGAATACCCCCCTTACCATCTTGCTGTGCCCAGACATGTAGGTAATGAGAAGAGCATCGGAAGAAGAGTCAAGAGAAGAGCATCTCAACCCACAGATGCTACTATGCCTGCTCCTGGCATGCAAGAAGAAGATGAATTAATGGGTTCTTCTTACCCATCTGCTGCTACAGCGGCTAAGTGAGACTATAACAAGGCAAAAAAAACAACAGATATCTGCCACTGCAGGTGATATAGCCAAGCAAACAAGAAAAAGAAGAATAGGGGAGAGCCAGGGGGTTATCATCCCTTTCACTCCCCCATCTTAGGTTATCTGAGGCATGAGGCAGCCGAGGTGAGGGATCTGGTGCCTCGCCTCAGGTATCTGAGGCATTGTTTATTATTTAATTATTATTTATTTTAGTAATACAAATATAATATAAATAATTGAAATAAATCCAAAAATACTTGTAAAAATGAAATTTGTAGCCACAAATAAACAAGGTTATAACAACAAAAAACGATCAACAACAAACCTACATGACATTATAACAAGAGTACAAATCAAACATAACATCATAACAAGAATATAAATCAATAACAAAAGAATACAAGCATCATAATTAAACGCAATTGTGAATCCTCGTTTTTAACATCATATGAAAAATCTGAAATGTATTTATTGTTTGAAAATTCATTTTTTCTCTATTCATTTGTGAAAGGAATATTTATCATCTTTGGCTAGCACATGATATCTCATACGAGTATTAGCCAAAATACATGTTATGCATAAAAATATAAACATACCGAGGTTTGAGGATCATTAAAATATCTTTGGACCTCTCTCCATTGGAAGGTGTGAATTTTTGATGTTAATTACATCGAGATACTCAAATTCATTTGATTAACTGTCATACGCAACTCATAAAATGGAAACATGCATCCACAAAACACAAACACATGCAATATCTAAAACTCCATAAACTCGATGGAATGCAAACTTAGTATATTAAGTTAGATTTGAATTTGATTTAGTTTTATTATGTATTATAGAGGGTTTATTTTAAGATTTCAACATCTTAAGGATATGTTTCTTAGTGAATTCTTAAACACTTTGACATTCTTGACATGTTTGAAATAGATTTAACTCTTTTTAATTTAAAGTCTTAACATGAAGACATTTTTTGAATTATTAGAGTTAGTTTGAATTTGAGGTCTATAATAGATATGCTTCAGATCAAGTTTCATTATGTATTTTGATTATATGATCTTTATTTAAAATTGTCATTTTTATTTAAGTCTTATCATCTTAGACTTAGTGAAATCAAATTTTGATAATAATAAATTTGACTCTTTTAATTCAAAGTCTTAACATTAGACATATTTTGAACCAAAAGCCCAAAATGTTCAATTCAAACTCATGAAATCCAAATCAAAGCCCCCTAAAATATATCAAATCTGAGAGACAACAAGTTAAGGCATCAAGCCAAAATGGAAGGAAGCCAAATTCTAAGCAAAAAACCCCTAAGTTAAATGACATCAAGTCTTAATAGAAACAAACCAAATCAAATTGCCAAATGGACTTTAATAAACTCAATTAAGCCCAAAGAATCTCAAAGATAAAAGATACCAAATTTAAACCACAACAAATTAAACTCCCAAATCAAGTCAAACCAAATCAAACTAAATCCAAAACATTGAGATTTGTATTCCATCAAGTTCATAGGGTTGCTGCTCTCATATGTGCATAATTTTGTTGATGTATGTCTTTTGTGTACGAATTAGTATGGCGGATAATCAAGGATGTTCGAGTACTTACTTGATATAAGTAACATCAGTACTTTGCAAGTCCGACAGGAAGATGTCAAAATAAAAAATTCAAAGAACTCCAACAACCTCAATAAATCTTTTACATATCATGAATTAAATGATACTCTTATGAAATGTCACCTATTTTTTTAGTTGTCAAAGTTAAACAAAGATTCAAAATTCTTTTCTAAGGAAAGACACGAATTTTGAGATGAATTTTTAAAGTTACATCAATGTCTTACATGTTTTTGAAACAAACATTAATAAGTGTCTTATTTTTTTTGTTCTTTGATGTAGGTGTCCTATTCTATGCAACCACCAATCCATATTTTCAAACGATGATCGATGCTATCGGTGAGGTTAGATCAAGATTAAATGTCTAGACATCTAAGTATATATATAAGGGTGGGTTGGATGCATATGTCGATGAATTGACCTCATGGATAGATGGATTCAAGACGATATGAGCGGAAAGAGGGTTCCACTGTAATGTGATGGATGGATAGATATGAATTACATGGAGATCTATGATCAACTTTTTTGTGTATTGTTCCGAGAGCACCACATTTTTAAAATTTATTGATGCATCATGCTAGATCTAGAATGCAGAGTACTTATTTAGTCTCATGAATGATGTTGTCGAGGAAATATGTGAAGACAATATTGTGCAATTTGTGATTAACAATGAAGTATCTTATACGACTGTACGAAAGAAGTTGATGGAGGTTAGAAGAAACTTGTTTTGGGTTCCTTGTGTGGCACACTATAGATTTGATGTTGGAGGATATTAGGAAGGAGCCATGTGTGAAGTCTTTGGTGAGTCAAGGTCAGTTGATTACATCCTTCATATATGGTCATCTTAGGTTATTGTTCATCATGAGAGAGTATACTGATAATTGTGATCTAGTGCGACTTGGTCCCACGAGATTTGCCACGTATTTCATTGCGTCAGAGAGAACAATAGGTGGTGCAAAGAGTGCAATACTTGTGTGTGATAGAACCCTTTATACAAGTGTTGAGATTGTTTGATTCCAACAACAAAAATAAAATGAGATATTTGTATGATGCAATGAACAAAGGAAAGATGAAAATCTAAGAGAAACATCCAAAGAATTAACAAAAAATGATGGAAGAATATCGATAGCATAATTTATCACTAGATTCATGTTATATATTATTTAATTATTGCAATAATATGTTAATGGTTAGATTATATTTTTATAAGATATTTCTTGAACCCAATGATGTAATATGATAACCAAGTATGCAATGATGCAGAGGTTATGTACCATTGTCAGTGATACAACGTTTAGATAGAACTCCACGGGATAGAATAGAAGCGGAAATTGAAGTGAGTTGTTAACTTATTGAGTTTTGATGACCAATAGACTTATTTGCATTTCATGTTAAATTTTAGGTGACATCATATAAACATCGAATTGAAGTGTACAAAGATCTAAATCTATGATATTCATATGACAAAGTTTCTCTTAGTATGTATGATAATATTTGGTACATGTTACACACTTATTATATTAGTTTTTTTACAGTTGAGTGGTGAATTCAAGTGAACAACATAAGTAGATGGATGATAAAAAACATCAAAGAATGTCAAAAATTATCTAAAGAGAGATTTGTCCAATTTGTAGATGGCTTGTATAAGCAAAGAGCTGAAGTAAGTTTAGGCTGATCACATAATGATGTTGACTTGGAATGCCTTTTTCAAAAAGAACATCTATTTTCAGCATGGATAGATAAAAATGATATTAAACTAGAGACAGAATTTGACCCAAATGATTGAGCAATGGCTAAAGGTGAGCTTGACAATATAATTGGTGATGATAAAGAGATGCAAGATGGATAACACGCAGAGGTTCCTTGTACAACACCAGTTCTAGATCCAACTCAAATCATAGCTCTAGAGCCAGGTAGCCAGCTCCAGCTTCTTATGTCGCTTTAGGTGTTGATTATTTTATTACTCAGAAGAGTTTACAAAAGAAAGAAATATTTGTAGGTTTCAAATCATTGAAGAAGATATACAAGCACATTATTAGGAATGGTACGCAAGAAAAAGAAGTTGGGAAGAGGATGAAGCTAATTGTCAAGCAAAGACTTGTGAGTCCCACAAATAATACTTAAGCACCTTCCTTAGATGATGATGAGGAAGAGTTCATTTCACCTATACAATAGTAAGGTGGAGGTGGAGGTGGAGGGGAAGGTGGTTCTGGATCTAGCAGTGCACACATTAGTGGAGCATTGATTGATGATTTGGGTCAGAAGAAACATTCAAGTGGAAAAGTCCTCATTTGAATCAAATGGATTTTTTTGATAAGTACGCGGCGACAAATTATCCAGAACCTACTTCAGACTTGGAGTCGTGTTATCCACCCCACCTCCAGCATCCGACAATGTGTATGATTTTAGTCAAATAGCCAAATCATTATTTTCATATGAATATGAGCCAATCATTATTGACATGTCTTAATGGAGCATCTATGACTATGAAAATGAGGAGAACGAGAACTATGAAGGTCAATTCCATAGATATTGGTGATAAAGAGGTATATTTTGTATTGCATGTGAATTGTACCTTTTTATTGGAATTAATATTGGTGTTAATTTATATCCACATATCTTAAAATCTCTCGCAGTCACGTTAAAGTGTGTTACATATATTTATATTTTTAACAATTTTTTAGGGTTTTTCGTATTTTTTAGGATTTATCATGATTGTTTTGAGTTTTTTGTAAGGGAAAAAATAGAAATAAAACCTGATCTGGACTGATTCTGAATCAATAATCTTTCTTGAGAATTTGGATCCTGATTCTGATCCCACCATCCTTGGTAAGAGGTCGGGGTACTTAAAATTCTGTTCTCTTCGGTTTATGAAATTCTTTCTCCAAAGAAGCTGTCACAGGCTATATGAGTTTAACAGAAGATTCTAGAACTCAAAAACACATTAGGTTTTGTCCTTCACGAGAAACTTTATTGAACTAGAAGAGAATCAATTTATGCATTTATTATCTCTTATTGAAAATGTTATACTTAGGAGCAATTGGATTTGGAGAGCCATTGGTCTCTCTATGTTCGAATCAATGAAGAATGACTGTTGTGATTGAATCCAGCTGAAGCATATGGCGTGATAGAGCTGCATTTTATCAGCTTTTGTGAAGTATACTTCTTTGAATGACCTTCATCATGTAACTTTTGTTTGCTATGTTCTTCAAATGAAATATGGGCTTGTTCACCTTCCATTAAAGAAATTTCAAATGCTAAAATATGTGGCACTATACCCATCTGTATTTGTTCCATTTACTGGCTCATTCATACACAGTGAATTCTGTGAGGTTTCTTAAACATTTTTCAATGTACTCCTGGTGCCTCAAAATGATTTCATGTTTTCATGCTCTGCCACATGGCATGAAATTGGGAAAGTAGGAGATAGCTTTTTTAGTAACTGTGTGTTGGCGTCAAAATTTTCTAAGTGTAAAGGAGCGGAAAGTTTAGACACCGAAAAGACAGACAAAAGAAAAAATGATGGTGGGGCCCACATTAATGGCCTAATGGTCCGGTTAGGCCCAATAGGGCTTAATGGGCCCGACAAGTCCAATGATGGCTCAAGGATGTTTAAACAATACCATTCAGCCTGCTCAACTCAAATTTAAGCAACACTGAAGTCAGTTTGAAAATTAGATTTGAATTCGGTAAATTAAAGACAAGATAGTGCAAACAAATTTTGAAAAATCCCTTGGTAGGCTTAATAGTTCTGATTGGGCAAGACAATGAGCTCATTGCATAGCCCTGATCATAATCTTCGCAACGGTGCTCAAAGTATGGAATTTAGACATTGGAAAGCAAAAATGACCATTTTACCCCTGACACATCATGACAAATCGGGGTAGGATCGGAAAAATACGACTCCATCATAGTATCCATCTAAGATTGAGCCAAACAATGCTCGAGACGGATCGAAAATCCTGTTAGCGATCGGATAGTTATTAAGAAAAAATTAGATTTGGACGGGAGTCCGTGACCCATCACCTTAGAGGCATAATGGTCCAATTAGTTTCTAGGCAAGCCCACAAGTTGAAAATTTTAATTTTCCAATTCAATACTTTAGTCTCGGGAATATTGATGCAATAAAATTAAAATTTGGTCATTGGAAAGATTTAATTGTATTTAATTACAATTTTAGGAATTATCAATGGCCGAGATTGTACCGATCAGAAAGATTGATAAAATCAAGGATTTAATACTATTCAGGGGATCCCAACCATACATCTTAATAAAACACGATCAATGGTCATCGGAGCACATTCCGGATTTTTTCGGGTAAATCAAGGAATTATTTAATTAATTTCGACCATAATTGATGAAAGCCGTTGGATCAGGAACATTTTGATGGAAATCAAGTTAAAATTAACCTAAAAGGATCAGCCCCCACTCTCCTCCTTCCTGTCAGCACGCCGGTCACTTTTCCTCAACCTTCTCCTACATTTTGGGAGATATTTAATGAGGGATATTTTCTCATTTATGAAAATTCAAATAACAAGCTAAAAAGGAGTAGTCGGCCAGAAAAAGGGATCGGCCGGCAGGCCGCGTGCAGCCTTTACCCGCGGGAATCTTCCCTTCACAGACTCCACCTCCAGCAGGACTCTTCCCTCGGTTAGACTCTTTATAGGGATTGAATTCCTGATTTTCTCCCAGCTTCCTATCTCCCTCAGCAGATTTTTAGGAGCCAAAAAACAGGCCGCGCACTCACACCCTCTGGGGGATTTCTCTTTGAGCAGACTCCTTTGGTTAGACTCCTTCCAGGGAGTAGAATTCCTGACTTTTCTCTTCTAGCTTATCCCCCGGCCCGCTCTCCTCCTTAGGAGATATATAGGCAACCAAAAACAGGCTGCGGCAATTCTCCTCCGAGCAGATCCCACACGCACAAGCCTCCCCCAAGAACTCCCTGTGCACGGCGGCCCCTTCTACATGCTCCAGGTCTTCCTCGCAGCTTCCTCTTTCCATCCAACAGCAGGAGCAGCAAGGTCTGCAGCCCTCTGTTCCCTCCTCCAGTAGCAGAGGACGCATCATCCTGTTCCTGCAGCCCTTCCTCCTTCCATAGGCGAACAACCAGCAGCTGTGTGCAGGTCCTTCCCCAGAAACTCTTATTGCAGCTCCCTCCTCCAGCAGCAGGTGCAGCCGGTCCTTCCTATGCCTGCCTCTTTGGTGTGCAAAGAAGAAAGGAGGGGAAGAGTTACCTACAGCAGCTCCTTCCAACAACATCACCTGTGTCACAAGGAGAAGAAGGATCGAGCGCTCCACCTTCCAGTCCCATCTGTGCACATGGACAAGCTCCTTTTTCTTCAACAGCAGCAACCACAGCCACCTGCGGCCTTCAGCTTTCTACAGGAATCGGAAACCAAAAAAAAGAAGGGTAAGGGAAAAGCTCATGATGTAGCCTTCATCTTCCTCTCCTTCTTCTCTTTTCCCATCTTCTTTCATGGCTGGATCTGCTTTTGCTCTGTCTCCTGCGCAGGCCAAAATCTGCACACATAGCCTAGCCTTTACCCTTAAGCTCCCTTGTGGCCTTCTAAAACCTGTCATCCAACACCTCTTTTCTGGCCATCTGATCAGACCCCAAATCCCCTCTATTCGGCTCACTGCCTGGCTACCCAAACAGTCCCAAAACCGGCTCCTGTTTAGGCCATCGATCAGTCCCAAATTTCCAGCAACCAATCCCCCCGTTTGGCCCATTCAAACAGTCCCAAAAGTAGTCCAATTCGGACCCTTAACCTGCCCCTTGTGTAGTGGGAACGAGGGTGATATCCCGGACATTCTTGGAATCCGTCTGACGGGCCAAGTCTTCCCTGGATAGGCTCTCAATCCCGTGTCAATCAGCCCACTTTGTGTGGCCTTCAATCATTCCTAAATTAACTTCATGTAGTGGGAACAAAGGTGTTGTCCCAAGTATTCTTGAAATCCGTCCGACAGGCCAAGTCTCCCCCGGGCGGGCTCTCAATCCTACTTTAAACAGCCCCCTTTGTGTGGCCTTTCCAATCCAATCCAAATCAGCCCTCTTGTGGTCCTGAATTTGCCCCATTTCTTACCCCGTAAACAGCCCCAAAACTGGTCCTAAACCTGCCTCTTGCACAGGCCTTCCAGCAGCCTACCAAACAGGCTCATTTTAGCCCTGGTTCAGCCAATTTAGCCCGCTGTCGCAATCAAAGAAAATTGCAAAAAGACAGCTTCTGCAGGATGTGAAAACAGTCCCTTGTGAGCATAGATTGCGGAATCGGTCGAATCAGATCGGAATTGGCTGATTCCGGAATCGGATTGGCCGATTTCAATCCGATTCCTGCTTGAAGGACCGATTTTGACCTGAATTCCGCCGGAATCGGTCGGAATCGATTTTGAATTAGTTTTTTTTAAAGATTCGGGCCGAATCGGCCAGAATTGGAATCAGAATTTTTTATTTTTTTTTTAAAAAATTCTGATTCCGAATCGGTTTCTCTTCTTGAGAATTGGTTGGAATCAAACCAATCCGATCCAATTTGAATCGGATCGGTACTAACTGATTCCGATTCCGATTTCGATTCCGGAATCCTTGTTTGTGAGGGTCAAGTTGGTGGTTGTCAGAAAAAATCAGTCATAAAAACAGAAAAAATCAGATCATTAACGATCTGAAATTTAAAATTAACAAAATTGAATTAATGCTCAACACATTTAAAATACCAAACATACTCAAATCAGTATCAAGATACCAACCGACATGAAAAACAACAAAAAGTGCCTTAGCTCACATGTCAATTGAACTAAAGAAATCAGATTTCTTAAAACATAAAAGTCCATCAAATTCTGAACTCAAACAAAAAAGATAAATTTCAACTAATTGAAATAAAAGCAACCAAAACCAAATCAAACCAAATCAAATCAAGTAAATCAACCTGAACATAATTCAAACCAAATTCAAATTTGAAACCATCTTAAAACAAATAAAACCAACCTCAAACTAAATAAAAAATCAACTTCAAATTAAATAAAATCAACTTTCAACATATTTTAAACAATTTGTTCGCATCTCATCAGGCCCGGAAAACCGGAGCCCTTTTGAGTTTATTTTGTTATGTGGATGTGCATGCTCTCAAACAAAATTGCTATGGCAGTTAATTAAGGGTTTTCAAATAGTTGCTCAATGTAAATGAATGTTGAATATTCGCACCATCCAACGGAGAGGGGTCAAAACAAAACTTTCATAGAACTCGAATCTTGGTTCTAGTAATTTTACAATATCACCCGGATTATGTAGTATTTTTAAAGCTATCACCTATTTTTCTAGAAAATTCGGACATTGATATTTCAAACTTTGTTAAATCTTTTAAAATAGATTTCGAGGTTCTCACATTGTGGTATCTCCATTCTCCAATGAAAACAAGTAGCTATGCTCATTATCTGACTGCAACCTGCATAGTCATGACATGATGCATTGTCATTTAGGCAATAAGGCTTTGGGCTGTCATATTATCACCTCAACTGCTTTGAGCATCCTGACAAATTAGTGCAACTATATCACTTCCCAAGACTCTTTATCCAGTGACCTTTACGCTAATTTGTTTTAACAGCATTGACTGGGGCTGCACTTCTTTGCTTGCAATTTACCATCTTCTTGCTTCAATGTACCACCTTCTAGCTTTTTGGCAACATATGGGAGTTACTAGTACTTGTGTTTCAATATGCATATGTAACTAATGATTTTTCTGGAATCAGTGAACAACAACCATTGCGATTGATTCCAGCTGAAATATCTGATGTGATAGCTGCGGTTTGCTCAGAAAGTTCATCACAAATTGTCAATCCCATGACAACATCATCTCGATTAAGCAACAATGGTGGAAAACCATCCACTGATGTTGCAGTCAGTGTCCTTATCAAGCTTGTAATTGACATGTACGTACATTTGAATTTCTTATGTTTAGCTTGCTTTTGGTAATTTCGTAAGTGACAATGTAATTATCGTTAACTTGAAGAAAGTGGATAGCATAATGTGATTATTTTCTAACATCTACTGAATGTTTCATTTCCTTCCATTTGTTACTGTATTTTTGTGCTTCCGTTATGTGCATCTTCTGAACAATTTTGTTTATTCTTACGTTCTATCTTGTAATCCTGTGGCTTTGATGAAATGGGATCCCTTCCCTTGGGTACTCCCTGTGAGTAAACTTGTTGTATTTTAAGTATGATATTACCTTACTTCTTTCTAGAATCCCAATTAAGGGTGTGAAACAAATGAGTTGCATCAGTAAACGTAATACTTAAGGGTCTTTGGTCAATTTCTCTTACCATTTCCATGAAATTGGTTTCGGTAGTTGGGGAAGGCCACCATTGATGTCCTCACCTTTGAGAAAAAGGAAAATAGTGGCACTAAAGTCCTCATTAGATTTGACCGTAGGCACTGCCATTTTAATTTCAATGTGTCTTTCCAATTCCACCCCCAGACTGAAAGTCAGTATGTTTCCATTTTTGTACTAATAAAGGATGTGGATTTCATTTCCTTTAGCAGTTGAAGTATCAAAAACATGCAGAGTGGCAAATCTGTCTTATTTTTCGATCTGGACTTGAAATGTTGATATGGTCATGTTTGGTTTGTGTCCAGGGCCACTGAATCTCTAAGTGCCACTTCAGTTCAAGATCATTCTCTGTTGAGGTACATGGAGTTATAGTGTAGTGCCGCTTCTGAAAATTAATTTTTAGGCCTGTTGTGGCTTCAGAGACTTTCAACGGAACTTTAAAATTAAAAAATTTAAGCGCTTCAGCTTTGGAAATTAAGATCATGTTGTCAGGTGGCTTCACATATAGTAACTGAATTGCCTCTGTACCGATCATTTCACTTTGACACCTGCAATCAAATTATACCCTCAGTGGTGTACAGCAGCAATGTTAGAGTGTAGGTGTTAGGTGGAATGATGGTTCATCATGAGAAAGAGTGAAGGTGATATTGATCACTTTGTCCTCACCTCCTACTGGTCACCGATCCAGATAAGATCGGAAACTCACTTGATTTCCCAGAAGAATTTCCTATCCGGAAATGATCCAAATCAGTTCTTAAAAAACACATAAAAACTCACAAAATCGGTGCCTAAATTGAATTCCAGTCCAATCCAACCCTTTTTGGGCCAGACTTGGGACCAAAATGGGGGCAAAATGGCAGCCACGGCATCTTCCTCACCCGATACACTGGGTCTACGCCTTGGATCTGATGATCTTGCCATATCAGTATACGAGACCCGTCCCTCCATGGCAGCCATGGCAGCGATGGCGCCGATTCTGATGAGACGAGCTGGATCGGTCCAAATTTGTCTGATTTCGACGAGAAATCAGAGGTGGATTGGAATCCTCCCCAAGGTCAGGTTGGCATATACCGATCCGATTAGGAAGTCGGCTGCTTCTGCAAACTATGCTCCCTATAGAGCAATCAAATGAAGTTTTCCACTGATGAGATTTTTCTGCATGGTAATGTTTTAAAAACATGCACCTTGGTCTACATAGGTATTTTGTGGCTTAGACAATTTCTACCTAAAACTAAATTTGTACTTCTTTCTATGTCCAACTATTCATCCACATGTTTAACTTACGATATCTTTTATTCATGCATACATGTCTTTAATCTTTTATAAGGCTTCCTTATTAATGCATTTGTTTCTGGAGGCTGATTCGTGCTGAAATCAGTAGGAGTTAGCCTAAATCAGCCTGTATTTGTCAATTTCAGGAGGGGATCAACCATCCTAGGCGACAGCGTCCTCTCATCTGTCAAGGGGAGGGGCGCTTAGGCAAGCATCACGTTACTTTTTCATTTTGTCCAATTTAGAAATAAATAATGCTAATTAAGTATCAATATTATTTAATTGAGTAGTTTTGAAGTAAAAATGACTAGTTCTAATAGTTAATTTGATTGTAAATAGATATTTTGATGAAATAATAATTAGGATTAAGTAATTTCATAGACATTTAATAATTATTAATATGTTTTAGTCTATTTAACTATGCACTTACACATTATTAATAGATTTACATGTTTTCATAGCTATTTATTATTTTTAAAATATTATTTGTCACTAATAAATTTGTTGTTTTTTTAATTTTTGTAAAAAAGACGTTGCCTAACGTACTGCCTTGTCGCTTCACCTTGTCGCCTAAGTGACAAGGCGGTACTATGTTGCATTGGCTGTCTTGCAAACTATGGGATAAGCCTACCACAGTAAGGATTGTTTGATCCAGATGAACTGGCTACGCCATCCCGGGGGTCTGTGTCAGCCTGTCCAGAGCCTGGATCCAACTGATCATGGACTGGGATTGGCCAGGATGAATTAATTCCAGCTTAGCTGTTTTCTAGCTTTTCCTAGAGCGACTGTTCCCTGTCCATTTTACTGCTCCTGAAATCCTTGATTACAGATAATTTTTTTCCTTTTTGTGCTTGTCTTACATGTTCTTTGGTAAGACAGGGTAGGTATTAATGGGAATAGTTTGAAATATTATATATATTTTTTGTAGGTATGTGATGGATTCGGGAACTGCTGCTCCTCTCACTCTTACCATGCTAGAGGTTTTTGCTATTGGTTGATCAGTTCTAAATTTTCTTAATAAAATTGTAATAAACTTTTTTGAATATTATAGTGTCAATTTTTCAGGATATGCTTTTTTGTCAAAAAGTGACATCTAGGGTTCGTGCTTTCGATATCCTTCTGAACCTTGGTGTTCATGCTCATCTGCTTGAACCTATGTCACCTGAAGATCCTTCTAGCATAGAAGAAGGTGAAGCTACCATGGAGTATCAGGGACAATCAACGGTCAGGAAGATAGATGTAGAACCTGTCATGCTGCAGCAATCATCAGCAATTAATAACTTCGAATCATGGCTTCTGGTCATTTTATTTGAGACTCTTCTTCTTCTTGTTCAGGTATCAGGCATGTTAAGAAATTGCAGAAATACTTCACTTCTCTGTTTACTTTCTTTCAATTTTTTTTTGCCATGCTGAACCTTCTTGGAATAGTATCACCTCTATTACTTACGATTCTTTACGTTTTATATACTTGACAGACTTGATACTTTTAACTAGTATTATTTACCTATCACTTGATGTCAGTCTGGAGCAATATCTGGTGTTACACAGCACAATTTTTAGATAACTTTGATGACCTGGAGTGGGTTTTGAATTTCATCTAATTGTCTGTGTAGCCTATTTGAATCCATATCATAAGATGTGACTTGTTTTACGCTAGTTGTCAGCTACCACAACTATCCTCTTTTCTAATATAGACTTGTTTATGACGGGTTGATCTATAATTGGAGTTATTTTTCTTATTAGAAGTTTAACATAAAAATATGAAGATATGGATAAAGATTTACATATGGTGTTTATTTACTTGAAAATGCCTATTAGTAGAGTTCCAAGAGAAGTTTTGTGGTGGGTGTTGAAATGAATGATGGTGCCTGTTAGGCATATACAAATAATAAAAGATGTGTATGACGAAGTAACTATTAATGTATGCATAATTAGAGGAGAAATAAGGATTTTTTTTATTTCAATTGGCTTACATCAAGTGTCTGCATTAATCTTTCTTGTATTAGTAATGGATGAATCAATTAAGACCATACAAGATGATATACCTTGGTGTATGATATTTATAGACGATATTGTATCGATAGATGAGACATAATGAGTGAATAAGAAGTTAGAATTGTGGAAAAATACTTTAGAGATTAAGTGTTCCAAGATAAGTAGAACGAAAACAGAATAAATGTATTATAAATTTAATGAAAACTAAAGAGAAATAGATGATGGTGTTAGTCTGGATGGGGTAATATTATCTCAAAGAACTCAATTCAAATATTTTGGATCCATTATTTAAATATATGGAGAATGTGATGAAGATGTTAATTGTAGAATTAAAACAAGTGATTGAAGCGGAGATTGGCTATAGAGGTTCTATGTGACCATAAGATTCCATTAAAGTTGAAAGGAAAATTTTATCGTACAAGTATAAAACCTACAAATTTTGTTTGGTAGTGAATGTTGGACAATAAAAGAAAAACATATAAAATAAGTGTTGCTTAAATGAGAATGTTAAGATGGATGAGTGATCATACACTCATACTAGGCTAGATAGAATAAAAAATGAATATATTAAAGAAAATGTAGGAGTAGTGACAATTGTAAATAAATTGATAGGAGAAAGATTGAGATGTTTTGGACATATTAAACGTAGACCAAAGGAGGCTCCAGTAACAAAGTATAAAATATTAAAATAACATAAACAAACAAAAGGATGTGGTAGACCTAGGTTTACTTGGAGGGTTATTCAATAAGATTTAGGTGATTTAAATATCTTTGAAGAAGTAACTCAAAATTGACATAAGTGGAGAAAGAGACTATATATGGTAGACCCCAAATAATTTGGGACTAAGGCTCAAGTTGAGTTGTTGTCTAGTTCATGCTAGAGAGAAATGTCATACTTTAGAGTTACTTCTTCAATTACAGATCCATATTTCCAATTCCACCTTAATTCCACCTTTTCAACAAATATTATGGGATCTCATCTGGTACCTTGATAAGGCTTCCTTATTTGGCTAATCTCCGCCTGATCTGAATTACCAATCTGAAAGGAATTCATGATGATTCTGAATATAGTTTCTGAATTATCTGCAAAAAGTGCCAGATGAAGTGATATGGCAGAAAAACACAGAGAATGATAATGGGCAACCAAAAAAAAACATTCTGATCATAGTTATTCATAGATTGTAGATGAATTCTCTCCTTATGTAGTTGCATGCTTTATTTTCTCTGGCAATTGGCCTTGGGCAGCGAGTGATAATTGCTTCACCAAAGGAAGAACATGACATTTTTTACTATTATATTTTCTTTATAATTTTCTGGCTTGTCTTAGCGTAGCATATTTACCCAAAGGATAGGTTGGAATTTAGTTGGAGGATAGTATGATTTTTCACGGAATACTGCATCCCATTCTTTTTTATTCATATATTCTTTTGATATCTTTTTTGACTTAAAACTTTTACAATTATTGCAGATGGAGGAGAGGGAGGAAATTGTTTGGGCATCTGCCCTGAGTTGCCTATTTTACTTTGTTTGTGATACAGGCAAGATAAGGAGGAGCAGATTAGAAGGACTTGACATAAGGGTAATAAACCTCCTTTTTAGACCTAAAGAAACTGCAACAATTATCTTGATAGGATCTGTCACACACTACTTGTGTTTTTATCTTTTATTTTGCGAGTACTGTTTGTCACTTCTTTGGTCCTGATGATGCAGCTATGGCATTTTCTGTATAAAACAAAAGGTTCACCATTTTGAAGTTGATAACTATAAAAAGAGAAAATAATCAAATGATATTAGGGCTGCAAGGGGTCAGATTTGATAACTGAACTGTCAATTTCTGGTTCTAATTAAATCAGAATCATGTAAATCTAAGTTCACCTCAATTCGGTTATCGGAATCGGAACCGAATTTGTTAAATTTTTAAATATGCAAAAATAAGTTAATAAATATCATATAAATGTTAAATTTTGATATAATAACTGTAAAATTTTATTTTTAATTTTATTATCACTTTATATGACATAATTTTTGTAATTTATATATTTTATTTTATTATAATATTATATATATTAAAGTTTTTTAAAATTGAAGAAGTGGGCATGGAATTGATTGAATATGATTCCAATAGCTTATAAGATACAATTTTAGGTTTTGTATTCATTAATTCTTATTAAAATCAAACGGGAATTTCAGATTTTTGGATCCTGTTTGCACCCCTCGGCGATATTTATCTTTGTGTGCTTTCTTATGATACCAAAACATGTGTCAACCATCTAAAACTTGACATTTGTTTCTTAGTTCCGACTGACTTTTACACATCAAAACTGTGTCACTCATTATATTCTATGTTCTCATTGACAGGTCATTAAAGCATTGTTAGAGATTAGCAGAGAGCATGCTTGGGCCCAAGTAGTTCATTGCAAGCTTGTCTGCATGTTGGCAAATATGTTTTATAGGCTTTCTGATACACCTACATTTCTTGTGGATCAAGTCGAGTTGATTGGAGGCATAGACTTTATCTGTCTCGAGGTCTTGCATCTAACATCTAAGATGCTTACATGCTTTCTATGTATTCGGCATCCTTTTAGACTCTGAAATCTTAAATTATCATGGTGCGATAATTGTATTCTTGTAGCTCAAGCATAATTGTATAGGTTACTTTATACTGATTAAACTGTGCCGAAGGTATATTAATTGATGTTTGTGTTGACCTACTGAACGAGTCATGTTTTTCTATGCATATTGTGGTTTGCAAGTTCATTAGTGATATAGCATGCAAAACTTCATTCTTAATCACTTTATGCCATCATCATAATTATACTCAGCATTGATAATGGTCAGACGTAAGGAGTGTAATTACCAATATGAGAATCTAATTTCAGAGAAATACATTGTAAACTAGATGAAAATTTTCATAGACAGTGCTGTCATTTTCTTGGCTGAAAGTTTTTTCTTATAGGTTCTTTTAATGTTCAGTCTGATTGGAATATGGAATTTATCTGTCTCTAGTCTCTACCTATATTATTTTTTATGAACTTTATTTTGCAGGTCTTAGATAGAAAGTTGTATGCTAACTCGTGTCAATTTCTCTTTCAGTATTCACATGCACAATCAAGGGAGGAGAAACGAGATCTTTTCTTAGTGCTATTTGATTATTGTTTGCATCAAATAAATGAAACTTGTGTGGGAACTGGAAGTTCTGCTTATAGTTTTGATGAGATCCAGCCTCTGGCTACAATGCTTACACTTGCAGAGGCTCCTGAAGCTTTTTATATTGCTGTTAAACATGGGGTTGAAGGGATTGGAGAGATCTTAATAAAATCTGTTGCTTCTGCATTATCTATGTCGCCAAACTATGAACGCCTGCATTTGGTAAGTTAGAACTGTATGGCTTGCAAAGTCTGGAAGGCTGATTTGTGATTAAAAGTTTTTGTTCTTCATTTTTCAAGTGCAGTATCCACTTTTTGTATTACCTTGCTGTGGGCACCGAAAATTTTCAAATTGAGATTAAATGAAATCAAATCTCCAATGAGCTCTATTGTTCAATTTTCAGATATACCTTTTAATTGGGTCCAGTTTAATTGCCACTTCGTTGATGAAATAGCTTGAAGCCAATGCTCATCTGTTTAGCCCATTAGGAGTTATAGGCCCATTACAGTAATCGACTTGTGCGGGTAAGGCAGGAGGAAGCCGTGGCGTACAAGAAAAAGGACTCTAACTATCCGGGGAAGGGGATTATCGTGACCAGAGCAGGACCGGTCCGAGTCCATCTTGGAGTAGAAACGCCCTGTTATGGAAGGTTCCCAATTGCTGAAGGAGTCCGATGCCATAGGCAAGTCAATCCTGCGTAGTTCGGAGTTGTTCCGAGTCCGTCTCGGAACAGGACTCTGTATTGCGGAAGGAGACCTTCCCGGGAGTCCCATATCCTTCCGGAATGGTAGATCGACGGTTTTGGGAAGCTTCGATTCCCTCTCGGTCCCGGAACCAACTTCCGAGCGGGGGAAGGAGTTCCCCGATGCCTATAAAGGCCTACCGGGAAGCAGAAGGTCGTAGGTTGAAGGATCGAAGCGGCCGAGAGAGAGGGCATCGAGTGGATTACCTGCCGATTGCCAAATCCCACTTTCTTCTCTCCCTATTGTTCGTCTGAGAAGGTCTGGAAAGCCTCCCGAAGCCGACAGGAGCCAACTTCCAAGCCGCCGCTGCCGGAGGCCTTTGCGGAAGCCGCCGCTGCCAAGACTCCTTCCGGAAGAAGCCGTCGCCGCCGGAGTCCCCTCCGGAGGGAGCTAGTGCCGCCGGAACCTCCAGCCGCAAGCACCACCGTCAAGGTCTTTAGCATCCTCTTCCGCCGTCGGAGGAGCCCGGAGCATCCAAAGCCGTCGCCGGAAGTCCCTCCGAGTGCCGCCGAAGCCGTCGTCTGGTCGGGGGAGAAAGAGGCTGCCGTTTTTTATTTTTGCCAGGACTTACGTCCATCTGGCGCATGAGCAGGAGAAGGGCGGGGGCGTAAAGCCAACTCGGACTCAATTTTGACTGGGTCAAAATTGGAGTGGGGCCCACAGGGAAGAAAGGAAAAAAAAAAGAAACAGCGCGGCCGGAGGCCGCACGCGCGCGCGAGCCGCAAGTGGGAGTTGACCGGGTCAAAATTGCTGTGGGGCCCACCATTGAAGGATGTTTAAAAAAAAAAGAGAGGAAGAAAAAGAAGGAGAAGGCAGCCAATGGGTTGTGCGTCCAAAGGGCTGAAGGCCCATTATCCTCCGGTGAACAATACCCCGAAAGGAGCTAAAAAGAATAAAAGATTTTTTTTTAAAAGGCACAATCAAGTGAAAAAATTAAATAAAAATGCACCTAATTAATTAAACAAACCGAGGCGAGCATCCGGCCGGCTAAAAACCCGCCTCATGGTCTCGGCATAACTTAAAAGAACAAAAATAAATGGGAAAGCAATAGGCCGGCTTTAAGCACGCCTCTTGACCCATAATTCGAAAACCAAATAAAATAAACAACAAACAGAAATTAAATAAAAATCCATTAATTAATTCAACAAACTGAGGCGAGCATCTGGCCGGCTAAAAACCCGCCACATGGTCTTGGCTAAACTTAAAAGAATTTGTGGGTCGGTTTCAAACCTTCCCCTTAACTTTTTAACGTGGACATACAAAGGTCTATAAAAAAAGACCCCAATGTCTTACCATGCCCCAAGAGGGAGTTACTTACCCATTATGCCATGGGAAGGCTGTGCATGATCAACATGCCGATATGCCAAACTATGAGCTAATGAGGTTCATGAGGTATGAGATGAGTCCCTACAAGCTTATCAAAAGCCAGGTGTGCTCAATCTCAAATCAGTAAGTCGATTGCCCATAAGCTTGTCAAAAACCGGGTGTATTCAATCTCAAAACAGTGGGGGATGCCCATAAGTCTATAAAGACCGGGTACATGCCACCCATGAATTGTCGAGTTCATCAAGGACTCAAAGAACCAGATTTCTGGACAAGTTGTAATCATGTCTCATATTGAGAGAAATAATGAACTCATGTTCGGTACACGGACTTATGTTACAAGGAGAGAGCCGCTGCATGAAGTTTTGGAAGGCAAGACAACAAGAAGAAAATTCTGAAAACAAAAATTTGAAACATATATAAATCTGAAATTAAAAATCTGCAAATGTGCACAAATCTGAAAATCTGTTTCGGTGCAGAAACCTGTTTAAGAGAAAGAGATACCTGCAGTCCGAAAATCAATTAAAGTGCAGAATCTGCAAGAAAACTGAAGTCTGTAAAGTCTGCAGAATTTCAAATCAGAAAATCTAAAACCTGCTAAGTCTGAAATTCAAAATCAAATCACATAAATCTGAAACTGCTACGACAGAATATGTAAAGAAAGAAAGTCCAAACTTAAAGAAACCAATTGAATCACCAATCTGAAATTCATTGAACCCTCAAGCCAAATTCAAAACAGAACTCAAATCAAATAATTGAATAAGTCAAATCCTAAATCCACACAATCCACACAGGTCCGAAATCTGCAAGCTTCAAGAAATCTGAATGTACCAACTCAGATTAAATCAAGGTTGAGACCAGTTTTGGCCAAACTCAACTCCAACTAAATTAAAAAAAAAGTAAGTAAAATCTACTGCAAACTAAATCCGAGTCAAATCAAACTTTCCAAATCAGATCCAAGTCAAACTTAAATCAATCAACAAATTCAAAATAAACCAAACTTAAATCAATAAACAACTGTTTCAAGCTCAAACCAAATTTAAGTCAGCAAACAAATCCAAATTGAATCAAACTTAAAACCAAATTAAGTGCTTGCCTTCCATCAAATTCATGGGGTTGTTTTCTCCTATGTGTGAATGTTTATTTTGTGGATGCATGTCTTCTGTTCCAATGGATTGCTATGACGATAATCAAGGGTATTCGAGTTATCTCGATGTAATTAACGTCGGATCTTCGCACCATCCGACGGGGAGAGGTCAAAATCAATTTCAAAGAACCTAACAACCTCAACATATAATTTTAACCCTAGTTAGTACTTTTATGGAATACCATCTATTTTCCTAAGAAGTCAATGCTAAGGTCTAATCAAGGTCTAATCCAAATTCAAAAGGAAAATGAATTTCCAAAACAAAAGAAATAAATCTTTAAATTCGAGGTTACATCACTTGCCTATTTTGATCTAGGTGATTTAGTTGTTCAGAATTTTTGACTTCTCGGTCTTCTTGGCTGATGGGGTTGTCTTTCTTCATCCCCTTTTGTTCATGTGAAATTTATGCCTTCTCTATCATTTCTTACCTTTTTTTATTTTTGTGGTCAAACTCACCTCAGGCTTGGTGCAAGAACATCTGATAGAGTGCCAAGGGACTTGTCAAGGCATCCGAGATTTTAAATGGTGCCAAATCTGTTTAGGTGATAAGACGGCCGCTTAGACACCACCCAAGCAGTCAAGGCAGCGGCATTAGACATTTATATATGTGTGTGTGTGTGTATACATGTATACAAATATATAATTAGATGTTAATACTATCTATTTATGTATACATACTAACATACATACATGTATACATATTTATGTAAATATGATTTTATTTTTTTAATTATGAATGTATTGATATATATTTTATGAGAAATAGCTACTGCCCAAGTGAAAGAGAAAAGAGGACTAAGAGAGAATTTAAGTTTTAAGTATACAACTTATATTTATAATCACAAATCTTAACCATATATAATAGTATAAATGATAATGAAATATATTTACAATATTATTAATTGGGCATCCACGAACTACGGATCTACTTACGCGGTCAGGTTGCGGGAGTCAAGGGGGCAGCATCTCTTGTGAGGGGTTTTAGGGGGCAAAGTCCCCCGAAAAGGAAAATATATATATAGTCATGAATGGACTTTGGGCGCCTAGCCAGGCATCTTGGGTGCCTTTTTAGCCCCTGACAAGGAGTCCTGGCAAGATGCTGCTGGAAAAATGCCTTGCCGTTTAGGTGGGCGCCTTGACAACTATGCAAAGGGGTGTTTGATGGTTATTCCCACCTTGTGGTTCCTGCCACAAGGATTTTTCCAGCCTACATAATCTCAGTTCCACCATGACTCGAGGGTTTAAAATCAACGGTTTTTGACTTTCTGCTGAAGGCATGAGCTAACAAACCTAAGGTTGTGCTTGTTCTTACTAAACCATCCTTTGTGGTTGTTAATATCTGTTGTTCTGATCTCCTAAATGGGAAAACCAGTTTTTTTGTAACCAAAGCACTTGGGCAGATTATTTATGTGAAGATAAAGAGGCATTTTGGTATGTCGAGCTCAAATTGGAACAAAAAAGAGTCATTTTATTTATCTTCGTTAAAAAAAATGGATGAAAATAAACAGGCATTAAGAAGTGGTGAAAACAACTATATAATTGGACAAAAAATATTAATCTCAAATACCTGCATCCTCGTGGAGTTTCAGTCATTTTAAAACTTGAAGTTTGCTTTTGAAGCAGTTGGTTGCTCTTGATAAATTTAGCACATCTAGTAAACTTTTCCTGTGGTCTTCAGCATTGAGCAGTACCATTACCAAGATGGGTACCATTAACTGTGAGAGTATCTTCTTGAGTTACTTCCTCAAATATGTAGAGTGTAATAGAGGATGTCATAGATATAGTACATACTTTTTTCAATCAAATAATCCTGTAGAAAATTTTCACTTATAAGGTGTTTTGTTACAAAATAATTTTTACACACTTTTATGATAAAATTAGATATTAAGATAAAATATAAGATAGGTAAAATATGATGTTAGCATGTTTGGTGAGGCATGAAAACAAAAGCTAAGTGTGGGAACCGTGTATTACAGAAAAGGGTAGAGGGCTTTAAGGCAGGAAAAAAAAGAGGTTTCACCTCATTTTTGTCTTCAAAGAAATTTTCTATAAAAATAATTTCTTGTTATGATTGCAAAACACCTTTTTAAACAAGTTTTGTTGCAAAAAACATTTTATTTTTGTAATGGAAATTCATTTTGATATATAACTAAACACACTATTGGCTATGAACGTAAGAAATTACATACCAGTTATGTGATACTATAAATTATTTAGAAAATATGACTCGTAATAATTATAATCATGAAAATGCTACCCAGTTGAATTTTGCCATCAGTAGTGGCTCACCATTCTTGTGGAAAATCTGCAAGTTATTCTGAAGTATAAATGTTTAATGCTTTAGTTGTACTCTTAAAGTGATATTTTACACCTAAGAAACAGGTCATGTTAGACAATCCACAGAAATTAAGTCTGGTGGCAGAAGCATATTCCGTTTCATCTTCATTTAAAATCTGAATTTGATATCTTTTTTATTTAAGTTCATGTTCAATAAAGGTGATTTCTAACTGAAAACTTTAAGGGAAAGGCAACTAAGTTATGACTTATGAGACTGTAGTTTTGTATTACTCGCATGATTGTGGAATTGGATCAACTATCTTTAGCATACTGCTGAAGACCAACATAGGAAGATTATAAAGGAGTTATCTTATAAATTTTGACTCCATGGTAGAATGACAGCCCAATTTGGGATTTGTACCTTCTTGCAATTTTTTGTCAATTTGTATGGGGAAAAACAACCGGGAGGTGGGGGTTGGGGTTGGAGAAGGGGTTGTATCCTTTATGAATGACAGTTGGTTTTCGGTCCAAGCTTCAAGATACTGTATCTAGTCTTTATTTTTTCGTCTTTTTGACGCTTTGTGTGTGTGGGGGGGGGGGTTGAGGTTATTCCTACTGTTTTACTAAGAACACTTAATCTGTCATGTCTTTTTCCTCTGGTATAGAGTGATGTCTTGTTTTATCATCACTTCACAAAAAAAGCAAAAGAAAAGACCAGGATTAAAGAACAGAGATGTTTGATTTTATAATATGGTCTATGGAGAACTTTTGAAATCTTATACTCATCTTTCATGACCTGGTTTAGGGTCGTCTAGAATTTATGTATACAAACAAGTTGTGCCGTTGTGTAGGCTTTATTTGGTATAGGTTCTAACATGCTTTCTTGTATTAAAATATGCATGTAGCTCTTGGAGAAAATTACTAGGAAACTTGATGGCATTATTAGCTCATTCACTCGTCTAGATTCTGAATTTTTATATATGATACGGATGACAAAATCATACAAGTCTTTGCAAAGCATCGAGGTTGGAAACAAAGAATCTGATGTCAACGCAAAGGTTAAACTCTCTTGGGCTACTTTACATGTTCTCCTCCATTCAAAGAATGCTATCTACCGTCACCATGGTTATACGTGGCTGGTGGAACTGCTTTTCTCAGAGATTAATGAGGATGATGACAAGAGTACAGGAATGAAGGTCAAAAAATTTCAGCAGCAAATGGTAGTTGCTGGGGATCGGGAATTATCCTTTGCGGCAGCCTCTTTGCCTGTTTGTATTTTCTGTGGTTTATTGAAATCCAAGCACAACGAAATCAGATGGGGCTTCTTGTTTGTATTGGAGAAACTCCTTATTCGGTGCAAGTTGCTGTTAGACGAAAATGAGCTTCAGCACCTTCATAATGGAGAATCTCCTAGTCTAGACAGCAGAGAAAGCCACTTGGAGAAAGCATATGCGATCATAGACATTATGAGTTCTTCTTTGGGTTTGGTGGTTCAAATAAATGAGACTGACCGCATCAATATTTTAAAGGTATTGACCACTCCATAATGTATTCTTTTGTACTCTTTTTCTCTATAAAACCAGCATTTATATGATTATTGTGGTTTATCTTATTTTTTATCATCCTATAAAGGTTTTAAAGTCTTTTCTATTCATGGTATTTTGTGTTATGCGAAACTTAGTTTTTTATTTCATATTTAAATTCTTTTGTTTATTCCTGTCTTACACTGTTTCTTGTACCTTCTTTTACAGATGTGTGATATCTTGTTTTCTCAGCTGTGCCTGAGACATCATTCAGCATCTTTCTCACCTACTGGAAGTTTTGAGAGTAAGAGAAGAATGGGCACCAATGATGTGGGTGTTTGGCATAACGAGAAACATTCTTGCAGTGGCTATCTTGATGTCGGTGACATGACTAGTGGATTAGAACAATCTAAAATTTGCAGCACAGCGTCTATGGCAGCATTACTTTTGTGTGGTCTTGCTGTTGTCCCAATGCCATTGATAGCTCGAGTACCAGTTTCATTGTTTTATTGGCCACTTTTCCAACTTGCTGGTGCAGCAACAGATGATATTGCTTTGGGGGTTGCTGTTGGCAGCAAAGGAAGGGGAAATCTTGCAGGTGCTGCAACAGATATGAGGGCAGCGCTTCTTTTACTTCTAATTGGGAAATGTACTGCAGATTCAGCAGCATTTCTAGAAGTTGGAGGACAAGAGTTCTTTAGGTGAAATATGTTCTCCCATAGAGTGATTTCTGAGAAGTTTCTTGTCCGTGCATTTGAATTGATGCATGTATTTTCAGGGAACTTCTGGAAGATACAGACTCTCGTGTAGCTTATTACTCTTCTGCATTTCTCCTGAAGGCATGTCGATACTTCTTCAGTTATGACTTCTTTGTGATGCCCATCAAGACTAATTTTAGCTTTTGACTTTTGCAGAGAATGATGACAGAAGAACCTGACAAGTATCAGCGTATGCTTCAGAACCTAATAATTAAAGCACAGCAGGTTCATTGCTTCATCTTTGATTATTAAACATTTTCATTTTGTGTTTCCTGTCATTCCTAT
Organism: Cryptocoryne crispatula var. balansae; assembly: GCA_036172225.1. NCBI lineage: Eukaryota > Viridiplantae > Streptophyta > Magnoliopsida > Alismatales > Araceae > Cryptocoryne > Cryptocoryne crispatula. Next base: position 6,384,714 of record CM069929.1, on the reverse strand, counting down.
GTCAATGTATCAACTAAATTTGCTCATTCTCTGGTCAGAGCAACAATGAAAAGCTACTGGAAAATCCCTACCTTCAAATGTGTGGCATACTTCAATTATCAAGCGATCTTGGCAATCAGTGATGATAATGAACAGGCTTTGTGGAACTTCATATCCTCAAGCATGGCAACTGAAGGTCTTTATCATGCAAAGATAATGTATGTGCTGGGATTGAAAGGTGAGCACCGATCCTGAGAGATCCGGTGCATAAAATTCTATGAGTAGTCCTAGGAAATGAATTATTTTACATTACTTGTTCTTTGGTTTTGAATTATTGGACCATCCAACCAAAAATCATAAAGGTCTGTTTGGTACAAGATCAATTAGGGGATAAACCATGTTGATCTCTGAATTGGGGATTAATGTTAAACTTGTGCCAAATGACCCGACTCCCTGAGACAATGAGTGGAATTGGCACTATACTTGTATTTTGACAAGCCCTTTTATAATACCTTAAATGAGATTATTCTAACTTGCCCCCTCACATGTAGACTGATTTCTTCTAACTGGACCCTATCACAGGGACCACAAACAGAAATGAGCACACCTGAGGCCCACACTGAACCATGGGCTTCATACACTATTAGGACCATCCAACTCAAAACCTCAAGACAATGAGTGAAGTAGGCACCATACTTATATTTTGACAAACTCTTTTTTAATACCAGACAACATGATAATATTTGTTCGGGGTATTTCTCAAGAGACAGTTGTGCTAATTGTAGTTCAAGTGTTACTTGATCTACCATGCTTAAACTGTTTCCCTTTCTGGTTTTTGATCTTCTTGTTTCTAGATTCAATTGTACATCAAGGTCCTCATGGCTTTTTGCTTTATGTCACAGTTCATGTTTGGGAAATCAGTGATGATATCTTGCACCAGGACCGAAGTGCCAAAAGCGTGATGCACTGGAAGCATTTTACAAAGTCTGTTATTGACTGGTGCACTCGAATTAAGTAAATTTTCATTGGCCTATGTTCACATATTACATCCTCCCAGAGTTATGATATCTATATAAATAGACTAATATCTGATTGTAGTTTCTACTTCACCCTTTTCTGCAGGTATCTTATCAGTAAGCTGAAGATGCAGTTTCTCCTCACCAGTACCACCAGGAAAATTTGTAACTATGCAATTGGAGGTTTTGCAGAATTTTTGTGAGGCATCCTCCAAACATAATGTTCCGCAGTTTCCACTAGATGCAGAATGCCTAGAGTGCACATCTAACAGTTTAACTTGCCTGATGATATTTAGTGACTGAAGAAGAATTTGGGTCGTGAAGTTAGGAAGGATCCCAATTTTGATTTTACTTTCATTTTTATGTATTTATTTTCTATCATTTTCTAAGCTGTATTAATGCTTTTTGTAAGGTTATTTTTGCAGTGTAAATTATTTGTTGTTAATTTTGAAACTGAAGTTTCATGCATATGCGAGATGCAACCCTTGTCCCTTCCTGAAAATGGAGAAAAACAAACTGATATTAAAATCAACTTGTTACCTTGCTTCATGCTTCTGATATTCTTGTTCATGTTCAAGCAGATCCAATGGTGCTGACGTGCAATCCGATCCCATTGAGGTAACCATGCTGGCATTTGTGCGCATTCTTCTGTTGTGCACTTATGTGATGGCCACACTAATATGATGTATTCCCAACAGCACAGAGGATAAAAGATTGATGCTTTTACAAGGAGGTTCGGCATCGCATGAGTGCATGGAGGGCATCATTGGACGCCAAGAATGGCATTCCGTTACAGATTGCAGAGGCAGAAAATTCTTGTGAGACACTCATCGGGGGAGAAGGGCAACAAGATTTGCATAAGCAGGTGAAAGATTTGAGACTGGTACTCCTTGAAGGGAAGCTATGTAACACTTTGTTTGGTTAAGGTATCAAAAATGCTATGATATCAATTTTGATATCAATATTTGTGGAAGCTGGATTATCAGTATCAAAATCGATACAAGCGTACACTTGTATTACGTATCATATTTTATTCAGACTAAGAGTTTCGATATATCATTATTTATTTCTATCACGATCCATTTCAAGATTGACAGTGATGGAGGTGCTCAATCCAATTATCAAGCGGGGCCTAAACAAAGAGTCTGCTGAAGGCACAATCAGACCGTTTAATCGGAGGGAAGGGTTTATTTTTTTTCTGTCTCACACTGCAGCAGCTCTCTTCGCATAAAGAGCAGGTTACTACCCTTTTGGATTATGCGTGCATCACGTGACTAGTTTCATAGTTTGGCAGTGAATCTCTTCACATAATTAAATAGCAGATTACCTTCGCTTTTAGCTTTTAAGGCTACGGATCTAGATCTTCACTATTCACATGATATGTTTCTCTTGATCTTCTCTCTTTTCAACCGCTCTGTCTGGTCGCTGCCATTGGTGCCGCAACTACGAACGACAGCAGGTTGTAAAATAGGAGTCAGATATGATATAGCAAAAATATGTTCCCTATATGATACGTTTATATGGATCAAATATACTGAACATACAAATTTTCAAACTGAAAATAATTTCAATAGAGAATGATAGATAGGACTTGATGATCTAAAATAAATAAGTATCACTCTTGTTAGCTGATTCAGAGTGTTTATTACTATTTTACGCGGCTTTCTAAGTTTCATGCACTCAGGACCTCAACTACGTTATCTCTAATGCAAATTTTATTTCTTATCTGGTGAATTTGTATGAATTTTTTTTTATCGTAAGTTCGTAGCCGTGTTTGATGCCTTTGTTAGAAACAAAATAAATATAATATTACTTCTGTTAGATGCCTCCGCTAGAAATAAGGGGAAATGAGATAGATTTTATATTATCTCTGTTAGTCTTGACAAAATCATAATCAAAACTGACCAGAGGTGTTAACGTTTGGTTTGATCGATTTTATTTTGGGACCAAATCAAAACTGAAATTTTAATTGAATTTTATTCGATCACTATTTTTAAAATATATACAAATAAAATTTATCCTATGTTTATTAATGTGAAGCAAGTAGATGGTATATATTATCACAGAATATTTAAGTATATTTTTAGGTAAAATAATTTAAAAAATATAGTTATATTATATGTATCATATAAAATATTTATTCGGAACGGGTCTTAAATAAAATGGAACAAGTATTTTCGTGTCTGCGCTCCGGATAACAGTTCAATAATATTTGTCCAACGAATATCTTGTCATTAATGGATGTTATCCATTAAAGCAGGGGGCAGTGGTTCGAGGGCCATTGAGCCCGCCATCTCCTAGGGGAGATGGTTACTTGTGGGGATCGAGCAGGGATTCAATCTATCGTTGCCGTGCGGGTGTTGACCGTTCAGTCATGGTGACAAAAAAAATAATGGATGTTATCCATACATAATCGGAGTCAAAATTGGTTCTAATTTTTTTTGAATATCTTTACGAGCCTAGGTGGAGCCCAACCCATTTACTAAAAGGCTCCCAAAAATTGATTTATTCTAGTTTGATTTACCGGTGCAGTGGCCGATGGAAAAAGGAGCCAGAGGATGGCACTTTTTTTCGAACAAGGGAAAAAAAAGGGGGACGGGTACTTGGTGACATTTTGGAATGTTACAAGATAATAGTATATGATTAGGGTTGTTTTACTGTTTGGTTCGACTCAAAAAATCAAACCGAATTAGTAATATGGTTCTATTTAGTTTAATTTGAGCTATCGATCGATTTGATTTGATTTCTAAGATCTTTTAGATCGAATCAAATCAGTAAACTGAATAATTTGAATTAGATTAAATATTTTAATTTAAGTTATATATAATATAATATTTATGTATTTTTTTATTATAAAATAATATTATTTCAAGAGCTTTTAAGATAAAATTAATATAATGTATAAATATATACACAAAATTTTAATAGAATATAATTTAAAATAAATAAAATTAAATTATATATCGACATACCTACTATATTTTAATAAAATATAATTTGATTCGAATCAAACTTAATCAAATCAAATTGATTTGATTTGATTTAGTTTGTTTTGGAAGATAGTTTGGTTTGATTTAGTTTGAAAAAAATACTCAAAAATCAAACTAAACTAAACCACGAACACCCCTACATGTGATACCTCATGTCCTGTTTGGTTAGAGTTTTATTTTTGGTACTATATCAATATTGAAATTAATATTTTCAAATGTTGGAGTATCAATATCAAAAGTAATACAAATAGACACTTGTATTACATAATATACTTTGTTTGAACTATAAATTTTAAAATTGATACAATTAACCAAACACCTCTTGATGATTCCTATTAATATCAATTTTAAAATTGATAGTGATAGAGGTACCTAATAGCGTTACCAAACAGGGCATCAAATATAGATCCGATTGAGTCCTTTCCATAATTGCTGCAGAGAGAGTTTGTTCACATTTTCTACAAGCTGGTACAAAATGATGCTTATGAGTGGCTCCTTGGTGGAGGCATGTGGGGGTGCAACAAGCATGTGCATGCATGAAGTTGGAGCAGCCAAAAGCCTACTCTCCATCCTGTACTTCTTTTATACTCTCCATCCTGTACTTCTTTTATAAGCGGGTCAATCAAAGAGTGCTCCATTTAAAATGGCAAGTACCAAACCCCCAAGCTAGGCATCTTCCAAAGGTAGATGCTCTCTCCCCCACTGGCTTCCCCCGAAAGACGTCCTTTGACAAAGTAATAGTTAGTATTAGGTTATTGGCACCTCACAGCTGATTATGTATGCATATATATATATACATGCCATGGGTTTTATACTAGTAATATACGTAAGAGATTAGTAACATTACTAACCCAAAAAATAAAAAGGAAAAACTTACTTGGTTACATATATAACTGCATAAGTGAGGGTGGTCGTGGCCCCGCCTCAATGACACCGGCAAGAACTCTCCACTCCCCACCACGTGACGTTTCGGTTTGTAACGTTAATAACTCCTTGCATTTATTATTAACATCAAATAAGTAATATATGTAACGTTATTAACTTAAAAACAAAAATAAAAACTTACACAGTCACATGATCATGTAACTGTAGAGGGGGGAGTCCCCCCCCCAATGGCACTGGTGGAGCTCTCTCCAGTGCCAAGAACAACCCACCACCACCACATATTACTAACCCAGAGTTAATAAAAGAAAAAATTTTACTCTCTCCATTGGCACCTATCTGAGGTGATCCAATCTCCTACCAACTTGTATACATACATGGCACAGGGGCTGCACAACTTAGCATCCAGATGGCAAAGGTTTGTCACGCACGACATGTGGACGACTCAATGTGCTAGGGCACAGATTGAAAGAGGAGCTCTAGGGTAAGGAAGGTGGGGTCGGGAGTCGGGACCGAGTCGGTTTGGCCCCAAACTGACCCGGGTCACGACTCGGGTCAGGATAGAGTTGGCCAGAGTCACCAAAAATAATGATAAAATGTTAAATACGGGGTCGAGGTCTTGGGGTCGGGACCGGGCCGGTCGGCCCCAAAGACCTCGACCCAATGTTGAGTCATGTATGACTAAGTAGGAAAAGTGACTATGCATATCCAATGTTTGTACCCCTCTTCGTATGATTGGCAATTTCATATATACTTTTGTAAATCATAGTTTGTATGGCATGAGTTTCATAATTAATTTAAATTTATGTCTAGTTCGTATACAACAAAGTTAAATTTCTTATTAGAACTCAGATGTAGAAATATCAAAAGATTAAAATGATTTATATCATGATTTTTTATTTAGAAAAGATTTATGATAGAGTTATAAGAGATATTTTGTGGTAGATATTGGAGTAAAAGATGATGTCTATTAAGTATATACAAGTGATAAAAGACCTATATAATGAAGCAACCACTAGTTTCTATATAATTTGAGAAGAAATAAGAGAATTTTCTAGTTTAATTAATCTACAACAAAAATCTACAATAAATCTTTATATGCTACATTAACTTTGGATGAATTAATAGATAATATATAAATTTATACATCATGGTATATAATTTTTACGTACAATATTTTATTGATAGATGAGATACAAAAAAATAGTTAATAATTAATTAAAACACCTTATGGTTCAAAAGTTACAAAATAAGTAATACTAAGACAATATATACTGTAAATTTAATAAAAAATAAAATGAAAAAGATGGTGATGTTAACCATATGAGAAAATATAATATTACCTCAAAATACTCATTCAAAATATATTTATTCAATTATTTAAAAAGATAGTGAATGTGATAAAAATGTTAACCATATGATTAAAATGTAATTGATGAATTAGAGAGTGGTTATAAAAGAAGAATGTGATTATAAGATTAAGGAATTTTATCTTATACAATCTTCAACATTATATAAAAATTTTAAATGATAGAAGTATATTTCTAAAATGTATGTTTTTGAAATAATAATATTAAGATGAATATATAGTTAAACTAAATTAAATAGATTATATAGTAAATATATTATAAAAATATAAAAATAACCTAATATAGAAAAATTCAGTGAAATGGAATTAGTATGGTTTGAACATTAAATGTAGGCCTAAAAAGCTCTATTTAAAAACTAAAATATCAAAATAATAGAACCAAAAAAAGAATGTGATATAGCTAAGTTTACATAAAAACAATTTAATTTAATTGAAATATGTTTAAATATATCAAAAAAATTGCAAATTGACTTGAGTAAAAAAATGATAATGTATATGACAGCTTCAAATTCAAATAATTTTGGATTAAATTTGATTAGATTTTAAATGATTATTTAGTATTGGTTCTTATCTTTCGGGGGGGAAGGAAAACAACATTTTTTTAAAAAAAAAAATTGTTGTTTGATAAATTAAACATAGCCCTAGATCAAATGACAATTTTCCACCCCTCGACATATCAAAAAAATTTTTACTTCTTAAATGACTCTAAAATTCGTGTTCTCTTCCAACTTTAAATTTCTTGTAAATAGATGTCTCACCCATCTATGCATGCCACCTTTACATATAATGCATCACTAAATCCATATTTGGCAACATTGTTAAACATCTCTATCACTATCAATTTTAAAATTAATATTGATATTAATTACCTGAATGTGTTTGATTAATAGTATCGATTTGAAATTTGTAAGATAAACAAAACGTGTTATAAAATACACATGTCAACTTATACCAATTTTGATAGATACTTCAACTTCTTAAAATTTTAATACAAATATTAATATAATATCATTTTTGATACTCTAACCAAATAGGCCATAAGGAAACCGATCGGTATCCTTCTCTAAATCGGAAATCCAAGGGGGAAACGACTTATAGTTGAGTCAAATGCTATGCAATTGGAAACTCAACTCATTTATTTTACAAAGTTGGAATTGATGTTCAAGCTCTTAATAATATATTCAACTCTGGTTCGGACTTGACTCATTCTTTAATTGAGTTGTGCTCAAATTCAAGTTCAAATAGTAATTTAGTCTGCATTCAAATTCAAATTCAAAATGAACTTAATAATTTGTTGATAAAACTCAAAAGCGATCTAAACTCATCCATAAAACTCTTGTTTTAGCTTATTTATAAAGCTTTATTAAGTTTAAAATCAAATCAAATTTTATTTTAAGTAGTTTTATATATTTAAGTGACAATATCTAGTCATTAATATTCATAATTTATTTTTTAAATAAATATTCGATCCGGTATTTAATCCACTTATCAAGTCTTTTAGTAAGAATCTTTTCAAATTCAACTCATTTAATGCACTTAGTTTTATTTTTATTCGAATGTATTCATTTTGACATAAGGAGTAAGTCAAGTTCAATCTTTGTGGGGGCCAAGCTCCAAGTTGGCGGTCGTCCGTTGGCACCTCTGCATGCCACGTCACCGTGCCACGTGGGCTTTGACGGCTTCTTCGCGGCGGGCGGCGGGGAAGCTCTGACCGGCGGCCATGGCTGACGTGCCTGATACGTCATGCCATGTCGTCCGAGCCAATGATCGTCCGCGGCGTCTGAAGTCTGGACCTTGACCCTGCCACGTGGCACCGAACAGTTTTTTTTTTTTTCAGAACGAAACTACAATACTCGGAAGGATGCGTCAGGACTGTAAACTGAGTGAAATTCGACAGCGAAATCATTGGAATTAGATTCTGATTCTGATAAAGACTAAGAAATTTTGATTCTGATTTTAAAATTACTATCTTTCAATTTTGAATCGATTCAATTTCATTATCAAAAATGAAATCGAATTCAATAAATTTCAAAATATATATTAAATATTAATTTTTATTCAAAAATAAATCAATAGTTTACATATATTTATTAAAATTTGATATAATCTTTTTAAAAATTTATTTTTATCATTTTTAAATTTATATATTACATATTATATTATATTTAATTTTAATTATATATAAATTTATTATTAAATTTGGATTAACGAAAATGAAAACAACTCATTTCGATTTTGATTCCGATAAATTATCAGAATATTCGATTCCAATTTTGATAACTTGTGAGATACAAAAATAAGTACCGTTTACTCTATTAATTTTTATCGAAATCGAATCAAACTACCGGATTCTGTTTACATCTTCAATGCGTCAATTAAATTATTTATATACCCAATATTAAATGTGATTTAGACCTCGTCATATTCGGATTTGACCGGTCCAAAAAAACCGGCAAATCAACGGGCGGTCCACGCATTGAGTTTCACCGGAGATCGGCTCAGCAAAGAGTCGTCTGGTTCTTTTTATTTTTATTTATTATTATTATTATTATTATTATTATTATTTTATTTTATTTTGATTTTAGGTGGAGATGTGAAGAATCGGTCAAGGGAATAAACGAAGTCACTCTTTGGTTGTTTTTGTCACGTATCTTTTTATATACGGGAACTATATAAAAAGACTAGGAAGTATCCAGGAATGCATTTCGTACGTATGTTCTAAGAACCAGTTTTACTGTTATTTTAATATTACTTTTTGACTAGCACAAAACAGTGTATTCTCTTCTTTTTTGAAATATACCCTATGAAATTTGATTTCGATGTTTTTTTTTTCAAAATATAGTATCAAGAACAAAATTGATACTAGTCTCTCTCTCTCTCCATATATATCTCAGGGTTTTGTTCTTTGAGTTTGGAAAATGATGTGAATGTCCAAAAGCTAGCGGGAATAAGAGAAGTGATCTCGGTATGGGCAAAAAAAAAGTTTACGGGATGTTTGGTTGCACGTTAAAATTTTTATACATTTTCGTAATAAAAAATAATATTAAAATATATCTGAAATAATCAATGGCATAAAATACTTTCTTTTTGCCTAAGAAAGGAATTTTTTTAAGTACATCAAATCATTATTGTGGTTGCTAATCTATTTTTTAACAAGTTTTGTTACAAAATTAATATATCGTGCAACCAAACACCCCATCAAGAGAGACTCAAGATGTTTACCTTTGATTGTAAAATTTGGTAAAATAGCATTTTTAATTTATCTTATGATATATTCGATTGCTTAAATCAGTAGGGTTTATTGTATTTTGAGGTGCATGTTTCAAAATTGCTTGGAAATAAAATTATTATAATTAAAAACTACTTCTTTTATGAACCTGACTATACAGGATGTTTATTTAAAAAATTAAAGATTAATTTACATAAATGATTTTGAAAAAAAATATTTACAATAAAACAAACAAATCCGATGGTAGGGAGAAATATTCAGAAATTTTGATCGAGGGTGCGAGTGTTATGAAGTTATATCTTATCTATTTTCTACCGGAACAATGATTAACTATTTATCCCATAAGAACACCCAAATAAACACTCGTGAAGAGGAGGGCTTTTGCGACGGAAATGGTGAAAATTGCAAATCAATCTTCGTAACAGTTATATCTGTGTTTGTACTTCCTTCACTTGTTCGGTGTGCGATAAAAGTAATTAAAGGGCAAAATTGCGAAACACGGAAACGACGAGGACATGCCTACAAGATTGCACCGCGTTGGCGCGTTGCAGCTTTCCTCTTTTCACTCTTACCTGTTTCCGGTTTTCCTCTCGCAGACTTCGGGACGAAGCCAGTAGTTTATGCTGCCTCTCTCCGTGAGGCAACTCCAACGCGCGCGCCCCTTCCTCTTCCGCCCGGGCGACATCCCTGAAACCCTGATCTCCTTCTCCGGTAGATCCTCGCTGTCCCGGCCACCCCATGGAGGCGGCGGTGAACGGGGAGGACCGGGTGATCGCCGCCGCGCAGCAGATCGTGCGCAGCCTCGGCACCTCTAAGAACGTCAAGGAGGACATGCTTCTCATCCTTTCCGGCTTCGACGATCGCCTTTCCGCCATTACCGATCTCCTCTCCGGGGTGGGGACGGGCACCCGTGGATGTGGCCGCTTGGAATCCCGCCTCGACGCGGCCGAGAGGGTCATCTCGCGCTGGGGTGGTTCTTCGTCCTCCACCGCACGCGGCTTCGTCTACATCCCCTGGGAGGGCTCCCCCGACGAAGCTGCCGAGTACCTCTCTGCCGTCGACGAGGTCATCTCTATGACGGAGGAGGGAGGAAGCGGGGAGGAGCCCGAGGATGTCGCCGAGGTGCTCGATCGGGCGGAGGGCGTTCTTCAGATGGCAATGGATCGGCTGGAGGATGAGTTACGACACGTCATGATTCAGAACATTGTTCCTTTTGACGCGGCCCGCCTCTACGGTTCGATCCGTAGCTTGTCCCTCTCTTTCACTGCCTCCGGGGGAGAGGCCATCGAAGACTATGAGAGCTCCGGAGAGGAGGATCACGAGGCTTATTTGGAGGAGAGGTCCACTGGAGGCAGCTTGTCGGAGGATCTCCTCGGTGTTGAATTGGTCCGACCGGAGGCCATCCCACACATCAAGAGCATTGCCGTGAGGATGATCCGCGCCAGGTTCGAGAAGGAATGCTGTCATGTCTACAGCAGCATACGGCGCGACGTCCTTGAGGAGTGTCTTTCCATCCTTGGCATCGAGAAGATGAGCATTGAGGAGGTGCAGCGTCTCAGGTGGAAGGACTTGGATGATAAGATGAAGAAATGGATTCAGGCTGTGAAGGTGGTGTTCGGGGCAATGCTGCTTGGTGAAAAGCAACTCTGTGATCAGATCTACGAAGTGTCCCCTGCAATTGGAGAGATCTGCTTCTGTGAGACTGCTAAAGGGTGCGTGATGCAGCTTTTAAATTTTGCGGAAGCAGTTGCAATAGGACAGAGGGCGCCAGAAAAGCTATTCAGGTTACTCGATATGTATGATTCATTAGCAAATGTCCTGCCAAATATGGAGGCGATATTCCCAGAGGAAGCAAGGGAGTTCTTGTGTGGTGAGGGGGAATTGATATTAAAGAGGCTGGGAGATGCCGCAAAAGGCACGCTTGCAGAATTTGAAAATGCAGTTATGAGGGAAACCTCACGCAAGCTGGTTCAATTTGGGGACATACACCCTTTGACACGTTATGTGATGAACTATCTGAAGTTGCTGGTGGATTATAGTGGCACTCTTAATGGGTTGATTGCTGAGACTGAGACAGAGATTGGGGAACTTCCAGAGAAGAGTGATGACCATGGTCAAGATGCAGGAAGCGTGTCTCCTTTGGCCCGGCATGTGCTGTCAACTATCTCTTGTTTGGAATGTAATATCGAAGAGAAATCTAGACTTTATGAGGATAGCGGATTGCAGTATGTATTTCTGATGAACAACATACTTTATATGGTTCAAAAGGTGAAGGATTCTGAGCTTGGGACAATGCTTGGTAGTGATTGGGTTCGCAAGCGTAGAGGCCAGATACGCCAGCATGCAAGGAATTATCTCAGAGCTTCTTGGATTAAAGTTCTTTCTTATTTGAAAGATGAGGGAATCGGTGTCGGTGGAAGCTCTAGTAACATATCCAAGGTTGCACTCAAGGAGAGGTTCAAGAATTTTAATATGGCTTTTGAAGACCTTTACAGGAACCAGATAACTTGGAAAGTTCCAGATACTCAGCTCAGGGAAGAGCTCAGAATCTCTATATCAGAGAAGGTTATTCCAGCATATCGGTCGTTTATGGGTCGATTTGGCAGTCACCTGGAAGGTGGGCGACATGCAGCAAAATACATGAAATACACTGCAGATGATTTGGAGAATTACTTGTTGGATTTGTTTGAAGGAATGTCTGGGCCATCCAATCATCCAAGAAGGAAACTTAGTGGGTAAAGACCAGATCTTACTGCAATTGGTAAGGCCTTTCCTTACTGGATGCATCTTGAGGTTTTCAAGCCATCAAAGGTTCTAAGCTGTGGTTTGTTGTCTACGCTCCTCCTTCTGCTGTACGGTCACAGAACTTCATGTGCTTCATAGATTTTCAATGTAATATAATAATATTGTACATGAAAAGTTTCTCTTTTTCTATAAAACATGCCCCTCTTAATGTATCATCCATATGCAGTACCTCTGAAATACATTTTAGAAACATCATGGTTTTTTTTGGTCTCTGGATGCTAGATTCTACTCTGTGCAGCCGTTTCTTTGAAAACAATGCCATGCACATTATTAGGTTAATTTTTATTGCTTGAATAATTGAGATCCGATACTAGACTTCATCTTATAGCCAAGAGGGTCAGTAAAGGTATCACTTTTTCACTTGATGAAACCATGTTAAATGTAATTAGACATTTAGTTTTATAAACCCTTTGTAATACATAAAGAAAGGAGCTACTTTGCATCTGAAATGCTGTCCTTGGTTTCCCATCCCATTACTTAGGTGACGTTACTCATAATGTCAAAGGCAACTAATCCACCTGCCACAAGAGACAAGGTGAGAACTGGCTGTGCCCCTTGACTTGGCCCAAGTCACCTGGTGTCCCAATCGCCTCCTCAATCCAGGCAACTCACCTTAAATAGTGTGAAAGCCTTAGGTTAGGGCTTCAGATGTCACTGAACATAAGAGGGACCACTGCCACCAAAAGACTGCCAGAGGTAGATGATGGCTTTAGAGAGCTGTGGTGTGGAAAAGAGGATTCAAACAGGGGTTGGATCCTTGGACTCAGTACAGCATGGTAGTCAGTGGATGATTGGATGTGCTAACAGGTCTGAGGATTGACCTCTGGTAAGTTCTTTGGTGATATAACTCCCCTCTCGTCACCCTATTTTCTTTATCTTCTAACCCATTTCTCTTCGGAAGACTGATCATCACCATCGTCAGGGAATCCTTTGCCTCAGATGTCTCATGCCTCTTTCTTTCATTGTCCTGGCTCTCCTTTGAGGTGGTGCTTTGTTTCGTTATAATGATTATCATAAAAGGTGTGAGAAACAGATATCATTTGTGAATTGTGATCACTTCGTCTGCAGCATTTTTCATTCTGTGATGCTGGTAAGGAAATAATGGTTCCACTCTTATATCACCGCTGTTCAATTGGTTATGAGTTTTGCAGATATATTCTTTGATCTATGCTAACTTTTGTTAACATTTTTAAATGAGAAAGAAAAGTGTGGAACATTGCCCAACCAGATTTTATTAGATTCATTAATTTATAAAATCAAATGTTTGAGACCTGCAAGTTACAAATCAACTCCAATATGGTGATATGCAAAATCTATCAGGCAGGTAAAACAAATATTCATGGTTTCTGTATTCAAATATGGGCATGACAACTACCACTAGATAATTTTATGTTATGAAAATTTACTAAATTCTAATTGCTTATTCTATCAGATTTGACTGAAAAGGTTGTTCACTGGTTTCACCAACATAGACAGTGAATATTTTAGGTGGCATCAATCATACAGGAATTGAATGAACAATTTTCTTATTCAAGGAATGAGGTGATCACAACATGAGACAAGCCATCTTGTCTGCCTCGAATATCCTCATTGCCTAGGTCACCAATCCAACAGCTTTTGATAAGATTGTGTTTTCTTTCACTCAGTCCGTCACCAGGATGGTAGCTTGTTTGTGTTCAACTGTAACTCATGTTCATCATGGTATGGTCTGACATAATAACTTGGTTGTCTAACGTAATAACTTGGAAGTGGTGAGGCAGAGGTTACTTTGTCTTTGGAAATAAAAACTGAGAAAAAATATGTACCTTGTTCATTTTATTAGAATTGACTATAGTTGGGAAACACATTTTCATGGGAATGCACTTGAGAAATGAAAGTAATGCATTTAGAAATGCTAGGGAAACTTGAGCCAAGATACTACAAAGTTTAGTGAAAAGATGAAAACAATTTTAGCAAATATGTTTTTCCTTTTGTTGTGTATTAGAACACTTATGAAACAAATATAGATGAATGTTTTAGATGCAAAAGGAATGTCAATAAGCATGGTATACTCTTCTGCAATTTATTGTAGAGGGTTCAAACTCACAAGCCATGTTATGAAATTATGGCAGAGAGTTATGGAGCATTGTTTACGGGATATTAGAACTATTTTAGTCAACCAATTTAGATTTGTGTACGGTGGATCTACAATCAAAACTATTTTTCTTGTTAGAAGTTTAATAGAGAAATATCGAGATATAGAGAAATATTTACATATGATATTTGTTTACTTGGAAAATATTTATGATAGAGTTTTAAGAGATATTTTATGGTGAGTGTTGGAAGTGAAAGATAGTGCTTATTTGATTCATATACAAGTTAAAAAAACATATATGATGGAGCGATCACCAATGTTTGCACAATTAGAGGAAAATTATTTTATTATTTCATTTGACTTATTAAATATCTACAATAAGTTTTTACTTTTTTGTATTATTTATGGATGAATCTACAAATGATATACAAGATGAGATTACCATAGTACTTGATGTTTGCTGATTGTATAGTATTGATGGATGAAATACAATGAGTTAATATAAAGTTAGAACTTTGGAGAAACACTTATAGAACTTTGGAGAAACACTTAAGAGTTAGAGTTTCAACATAAGTATAATTAAGATAAATATATGTATTGTAAATTTAGTGAAAGTTAGAAAAAAATAGAGTTAGTTTGGATGAAGTTATTATTTCAAAGTACTTAATTTAAGGATTTTGGTTCAATTATTCAAAAAGATGCAGAATGTGATGATAACGTTAGTCATTGGATTAAAGCAAGATAGATAAATTGGAGATTAACTGCAGGGCTCGTATTTGATCATAAAATTTCACTAAGGTTGAAAGAAAAACTTTGTTTGTACAACTATAAACTTATAATCCCGGTTTGCAGGATCAGTCGATCTTGATCTGGATCGGCTGATTTGGGATCTTGATTGGCACCTATCGACCCAGTCTGAGGGAGGGAACCCAATCCCAAGGGAGTTTCTATTGGGATTAGGCTCCAAGCTACCGAATTGGCCTGGATCGGCCAATTCCATGCTGATTCAATACAACTTTAATTTGGGTTGGATTGATGGTGGAGGGTGTGCTACCACTGCCCCTAAATCTTCCTCACTGGGAAGAAAGTAGTAATAGGTCCTTGAGACCTAATACGACTAGCTTTGGTAACTTAAGTTACCAGATTATTTGTTATCTAGCACCTAGGAGTCTAGGACCCAATACGACAAGTTGCTGGATTGCATGTTAAGTTAAAGATCATGTGACATCAGGTCCCATAGGAAGATGCAAGGTATGGTGCCATGGCTGTGCAATGCCAAATTGATGGTGTTCTCATCCAATCTATCTGATGTTCCACCAGGATCAAACTGGACTGATTTTTTAAAATTATTTTGAAGGATCAATCCAGTAAGATTTTGGATCACTTTCCTTTCACAAATCCCGATTCATTCCCGATATGTCCAAAACAGGAATATTTTTTATATTGTTGTATAGTAGGAATGGATATTTTAAATATCCTTGATTAAATAACTCGAAATTAACAAGAGTGGAGAAAGAGAATCCGTACTTAACCTCAAATGATTTGGGATTAAGACTAGAGTTGAGTGTATTGACATATTTACATGCTAGATTCTTGTACTCTATGAGCACCACAAAAATATCAAAAAGCATATAATGTTAGTCCATGGGTTTATTAGTTTAGTAAGAACAACGTGCTTGCATAGACACCCTGTTTCCCTTTCCTAATTTGTAGCATATACTATCTTGGAGAAATTGCACTACTTGTTAAGCAGGTCCATTATAATATTCTGAATTAAACCTGCAGTTGGCATTCTTTACGCGTTTAGATCCTTCACACCCATCTATGACAAGGCAAATGTAACTTCAGTAGTGCTTCTAAAATGCTCAACTCCTTCAAGGCTCTTGTTTGAATTGGTCTCATTTTGACAAGCCGTTTGTCCTATATAGATCTGTAAATGGATTCAGGGAACCCATGATGTTGCCTGAATCCGAATTTGAAAAGCGGGTTTGGATGTTCGATTGATGGCCTGAAATAAATCTCAGTTTCGGGTTCAAGTGTACCCGATTTGAAGCAAATCCGATTGTAATGTAACGGGTTGTATTTGAGACCCCGATTGGAGGTTTGTTGGACCCGATCGCTCCCTCGGCAGTCAGCTCATCATCGACATTCGGCGCTTCGTGTTCACAGGCTCCCATG
Organism: Cryptocoryne crispatula var. balansae; assembly: GCA_036172225.1. Taxonomy (NCBI): domain Eukaryota; kingdom Viridiplantae; phylum Streptophyta; class Magnoliopsida; order Alismatales; family Araceae; genus Cryptocoryne; species Cryptocoryne crispatula. The sequence goes on along the minus strand of CM069929.1, from coordinate 6,368,192 downwards.
GGCCATGGCGGCATGCCCTACCTAGGGCCATGGCATTCGATTTGAAGCCGTCATCGCCCCACTGCTGGGGTTGCTTTCGGCCGGGGTCCATCTCGCCAGGCCATCCTCCGTCTTCGTCATGATCGAGAACGCCACCCCTGACTGCCTGGTGCTCTAAGGCCACGATCCTATGCCAAATGTCGAGCTCACCCAGCGGCAGGGAGACCCTCTCCTCGCAGCAGGACTTGCTCTTCCCTATATGCGCGTCGGCAGCGATAGACGGCTGTAAGTGGATGAACGTCTGCTGGAGATTGACGGTGTTCAGTTTGGAGTGCCTGCGGCTCGACCACCCGCCCCATCTGTGGAACCCCAGCTGTTGGAGCTTGGCCTTCCTCTCGGTGGATTCGCCTAGCTGTTCACCCAGGACTGGGTAGGCGACATCACCGTCGTCATGGACTTGAAGGTGGCAATGAACCAGGGGAGCAGATGCACCTGGGTGAAGCTCTCACCCCACACCGGCAGTCAGGATCCCCTCCTAGATCTTCGTCGCCAGGGAGAACAAGCCCAGCTTCTCCGAACAGGACGTGCTCGCCACATGCCCGCCCGTGGGGAGGAAGATTTAGATGCGGAAAGTGCGCAAATGAAGCGGTTGCTCAGGGGTCTTGTAGCGGAGCACAATGTGGGCAGGGAGAAGCTGGGAGGAGGTGCGGCGGGCGGCCATGCGGTCACAATTTCGAGCGTCACTGCGTGCGTCCTCGCCAAGTAACGAAGAGAGAGAGAGAGAGAGAGAGAGAGAGAGAAACAGAGCTGGGCTTCGACCGTCAACAGGTAACTAATAGGTGGATCCAGATTCGAAATTAATTTTGGATCTGGGTGCAGGTTTAAATCCGAAATCTAATTATTTTCTAGTTCTGCTATTGGATTCGGATCTGTTTTATTGGATTCGGGTTTGGATTTTGAAAATCCGACTCAAAACAGAACCATTGACAGGTCTAGTCCTATACATGGAAAGTCTTCTTGATTTAAACTTTTAGATCTTAAGGTTTGAGCCTTGTGTCTCAGTTTCGTTTATTGTTTCATTTCTAGCTTTCATTTTTTTTACTGCTAATTGTGGTTTGACCTGAATCACATGACCATCGTCCAGAGTCTCTGAATTCTTCAAAGTTAGAGCTTTTCTCAGAACATTTGATTGTCTGTCATTGGTTGGGGTAATTATCTGGAGAGAAATTTTAAAGCCTTCAAGAGTTTTCATCTCTAACAGTTATTGCTAAGAGGTGCATTATTTCATCAAAGAATATATTATAGAATATGTGAGATTACCAGAAATTGTAGATAAATTATAAAAAAGATATTGAAGGTATATATCTAGGGAATGTTTAGTTAGAAATTTAGAAAATATCAAATTAGTAGAAACAAAAAAAAGGATGGGATACACTTTGTTTTCAAGACGACGCCTAGCAACAAGGTGCCCCAAGGCTGGTCAAGACAAGGGGTGCCTAGGGGACCAGGGATATTTTGAGTTGTTTTAGTTAATTTAATAATAAATAATGCTAATTAAGTATCAACATTACTTAATTAAGTGATTTTGAGGTAAAAATAACTAGTACTAATAGTTAATTTGATTATAAATAGACATTTTGATGGAATAATAACTGGGATTGAATGATTTTATAAATGTTTACTAATAGTTAATACAAATTAAGTGCTAAAATTGACTTATATTCAAGTTATCTCATAGATTACGGAATCGGTGGAATCGGACCGATTCCGACCGATTCCGGAATCGGATCGGTGGATACCGATCCGATTCCTGGCGGAAGGACCGATTCCGGGAATAATTCCGCGGAATCGGTAAGAATCGACTGGAATCGGTCGGAATCGATCCGATTCCGACCGATTCGTTGTGGAATCGGTCGATCCGACCGATTCCGATGGAAGACCGGTTGAACCGGCCCCGGTTCGATTCCCGGTTCGATTCTGGACCGGAATCGAACCGATTCCGGCCCTAAAGGGCCGGACCGACCGCCGCGGTCGATTCCTTCGATCCCGCGGCGGTAGGGCTCATTTCCGGCGATTCCGCGGCGATTCCTCGGCGATTCGGCATCGATCCGGCGATCCAGGCGTCGATCCGAGCGATTCAGCGGGGCCGATCCGTCGATCCGGGAGCGATTCAAGACCGATTCCGCGATTCCAACCGATTCCCCGGGCGATTCCGGCGATTCCAGCGATTCCGGCGATTCCTTCAGCCGATTCCGCCGATCCAAGCTCCGATCCGCTCAATCAACGTCTTCTTCGATTCCGACTCGCTTTTGGTAAGATTTCTTCGCCGAACACTTCGTACGTCCATTCTGCTACGCGTTTCCGACGAGTCCGAGCGTCGTTAAACCTGTGATTTCCAACCGAATTAGTCCGTCCAAGTTTTAAACTATCCGTTTAAGTTCATTTGCACGGGAAAAATTCCGGATATCCCGTACGTTATTTCGACCGTTTTTCCGGCAACTACGTAACCCTTTAAACATACCGAATGGTGTGTTACTTGGGTTGTCCGCTTCCGAACAGCGTCTAAATCATTTTTTATGTTATCTAATCAATTTTAGTGCATTGTTTACAATTTTGCAGATATAAGCAATGGCCGATCAAGCAAAGACGTGCTTCCGACGTGGGTTGGGAACACGGGCATATGGTAGACCTAGTCGGGAAAGAGGGTGCAAGTGCAAGTGGTGCGGGAAGGAGATGAACGGGGGGTGTTCCGGCCGAAACAACATATGCGAATGTGGGAATGTAAAGAAATGCGACAAGGTGCCTGTGGAGAAGAGGAGGAGATGAGAGGATACACGGTGAGCCTCTCAACGGGCTGTTCGGATCGAGCAGAGGGAGGAGTTGCGGTGACGAGCTACTCGAGAGGAGGAGGGATCGCGATTCGCCTACCTCCAAAGGGAAAGGCAAGGGGAAGGCGGCTCGGCCACGAGCCGAGAGCGAGGACGAGTCCACCGACTCCGAGCCGAGACGTGCTAGCCACGCTAGCAAGCGCGCATCGGCCGAGGAGGAGGACGGGGAGGAGGGGAGCAGAGGAGGGTCCGGGTCCAGAAGTTGACCTGCCTTTGGGCCGATCGCATCGGCTCGCCCTACTGGGACCGAGAGCCCGACCCTGGGGAGACAGGAGCCCTACCGCCGTTCCACCTCCACCCGCACTCCTCGATTTACACCGAGTGACGAGTATTTATTTGGAAACGTAGTGCCGGGCGGATGGGGATAAAGAAAACGATGAAAGGGGTGAAGGCTGCCAGAACGGGCCGCAAAGAGAGCCGTTCGCCACATTGTCAAGTGGTTTTTACGTACGTGTATCACTTTTTAAATTAAATTTGACATTATGCTCGTTTCATTTACTAAAACTTAATTTTACCCCGATCCCATTTTTAACTCGACGTAGGCATCCCAAGACATGTGCCTGACCCACCCCTACTTCCGCACGACGGTGGATGCCGTGGGTGAGGCTGACCGGGTTTGCTCGCAAGCCCCGGGGCGCGTACACATATACGGCACGGCCTCGACGAGGAGAGTCCAGGGAGTTGAGGGAGTGGATGGACGGGTTCGAAGTTGGTGTGGAAGGAGAGGGTTGCACAATCACGTGCGATGGGTGGATGTGTATCACCGAGGAGTATGATAAACTTCGTGTACTTGTTCGAGGGGACTACATTCGAAGTCGGTAGATGCTTCGGGAAGATTAAAAATGCCGACTTCATTTTTCTCTCGATGGATGGAGTGGTGGAGGAGATGGGGGAGGAGAATGCGGTTCGAGTTGTCCACCGACAACGAACCATCATATAAGGCGGTGGGAGGAAGTTGATGGAGAAGAGTAAGCACATCTTCCGGGTGCCCCGTGCAAGACATTCCATAGATCTCATTTCGAGGATATAGGCAAGGAGGAGGGTGTATCTACACTTGTCGTGGCGGTGGCGTGTACTCATCGCTTCCTTTATTTATTCGCATCCCCGCCTCCTACATATCACGAGATCTCGCCACAGAGGGCACGATCTTGTCGTGTGCCCGGTCCGACACGATTCGCTACGAACTTCATTGCGCCGAGAGTTTACACGGCACGCATTTGCATTGGTTGGGGTTCGTCACGCTCCGAGGAGTATTACAACTATATGGTGGACAACCTGCATGACAAAAAAGAGCAGTTGGAGATTCTTGTCAGGTCTGAGAAGCAGATCACTGACAAGAGGTTTTGGGAGAGGATTGCCTACTATTTGGCAATCATTGAGCCACTGGTAGTTGGCTTGAGGTTGGTAGACTGGTATGATGTGACCGTACGGGCACACCGTATGATGCTATGGACCGGGCAAAGCTGAAAATTAAAGAAAAAATCCCGAGGTTACAAAAAGTGGTGGAAAATCATTGATGACCGATGGGACAAGACCTTGCACCACGATGTCCGTCACAGTAACTTCGGTTCTTAAATTATTTTTGATGTATAATTATCTTATATTTACGTGTTAACTAATAAAATCTTGCGGGATACTTTGAACCCCCGCATCCAATATGGAGGACGGGTGGTGAACGACAACGAGGTGATGCGGGGTACACTTGCAAGCTATCCAATGGCCGCGTGCCGATCTCAGCAGGACGAGGATGAGGCCGAGATAGAAGTAAGTTAGAGTTCATTAAATACCTTGGACTAGCATTACTGTGGCAACTAAATTTTTTTATTTAAATGTTTCAATGCGTAAGGCTGTGATGAGGGTCGGTGTATACTCGGACATGTCGACTGAAATATTCGATTGACAAAGTGTCACCTCGGTATAGTAATAGTTTGATGAGCGATTTCTTTTCTTTTCATACAAGTTATTCTTGATGATGGGCTAATTGTTTTCCTTTTCTCTTCGTGTTTTTCTGTTACCGAGTGGTGGACTCGTGTGAACACCAGTGAGTGGATGGAATCCACTTGCGTCATCGGTATCGGATTCCGAGTTGTGAGCACCGCCCCTCCCACCGCGAGAGGAATCGGAGGTACATTCAACTCCGATACATACCAAAAGGAGGAACAGGTTGACCTCGCACCGGCCGGGAGAAGCCGGTCTTCTCGTCATTATAACGTGAGGGCCGCGCATAAAGAACATCGAGGATCGGCGAAGATCGCCGAGGAGCGATTCCGCACGGTTCCGCAGTGGCCCGTACGAGCAGAGGCATTCCTCCGCCACACCACCACCCGAGGAGGTGGACGGACTGCATTTTCCAGAGGAGCATGCACTTGCCTCTGGGATAGAGGAGAGGGAAGCTGAGGATCACGCGGTGAGTTTGATCCCGATGACCGTGCGTACGGCGAAGGAGAGTTGGATGGTGTTGAAGCCGAGGAGGATGCTCCAGCCTCCACCTCCATCTACTACCACGACTCAGTAGGCCTTCTTCTCGCACCCGGCGGGGCGCCCACCGTCCGCTTTAGCCCCAAAGGCAGGCTCGAGTCGGCCTCCATTCGCAACCGGGAGAACGAAAACAAAGGTGACCGCACGGAGAATGGGAGGATTTGCAAAGTTGAAAAAAACTTTGGGTTCCGGACTTTCGGTAGTTCGAGAGATGGTCGAAGAGGTAAAGAGAAGGAAGTTAGAGGTCGTGCGTCCCCGTCGTCTCAGAATGACAAGACGTTGTGCTCCTTCTCACTCCTCGGTGATGATGACGAGGAGTGTATACCCTGACGCAGCCATCGCCAGCACGTGAGTCACCCGATTCACGGTTTCCAAAGCCGTATTACACGCCGGATGACAGACACCGCAGGTCTTATATTGCTGGAGCCACAAGATCCGATTTGGCCAGTTGACCAGCCGATGGATTACACCACCAGCTCCACCATCCTCAGCTCACGTCCCGGCAGTCCCTCAGTCCGCTCCATACGACCTTGATGGCAAGGCATTGGCATTATTTGCATATGGATATGGTCCTGGACAGTATTCAAGACTGAGCACGAGGGAGGAGTGTCACGAGCAGCAGGGAGAGGAGGACGACCCATATCTTTATCCTAGATATCAGTAGTAGATTGATACGATGTAATTTTTTTTTTCGATGATGTATCAACTCTTTGATATTCGAATAAATGGAATTAGAATATGTACTTAACTTTCAAGTCTTCAAGTCTTCAATTGGTGTTCATTAGTATTTGTATGATGTGGTTTTGTGGATATCATGCATTGGTGATTTTTTAAAATTTTTCTAACTCATTTCCTATTTTTTTAGAATTTTTTCTTAATTTTTTGAATTTTTTTGACGAAAAAAAAAATCCAAAAAAAAAACCCGATTCCGACCGATTCCGGAATCGATTCCCTTCCCAGGAATCGGCCGATTCCGATTCCGATTCCGATTCCGGAATCCTTGAGTTATCTAGTTTATGAAACTATGCAATTGCACATTACTAATTGATTTACAAGGTATCATAGATATTCTATATTATTTGTCACACGTATATTTGTTATATAATCAATTTTACTATATAAAAAAAACATCACCTAATGTCTTGTCTTATCGCCTAGGTGCCAAGGCAATATCATGTCGTCTTGGTCACCTTGGTCGCCTTGAAAACTTTGGATAGACTTGAGTTAACTTGGAGAAGGATGATTAATATATCTCTAAAAAGGAAACTCATAATCGACTTTCTATATGTCCAACCTTAAATAATTTGGGTGAGTTGAGTTGAGATGGCAGTGCCAAGTTTGTACCTGGTTGTGGGTAATGATATTTTTTCCTTCCATTTACTTTCTCATGGGTTCTGTTCTTTATGTAATTGTAATTTCTCTTCATTCGGCACTTTGGGCCCTCTTCCAGATTTCTGTTTTTTGCTATTTTCCTAATCTTCTTCTATTTTATCTTTGTAATATCTTCCCGATTCAATGAATTGTGGTTCAGGAGCTTTTTGCTTCCACTTGAAAATAGAAAGAACGTGGCCTGGAATTTTTACCAGATTGTTTTTGAAAGTGACTGAAACAGAACTCTCAAAATTCATTGAGAGCAATAAATAAAGGGGAAGTACAATGGGGAAAAAGGTAAAATATCCATCAAGAAGATAGCCCCCAAGACAAAAAGGAAAGCAACAGATATGGAGCAGAACAGAGCAGAAACCCCTAAAACAGTCCCTCAAACACCATCCCATTGTATAACAAGGACGGAGAGGAGAAAAAATATGGTCCAGACTCCAGAAGAACAGATGCTCCAAAAAATTGTCAAGATTGGAAGCCCCCCAGCCAAATTACACGACAGCCTCATGCAGCATTACATACTGTCTCTAGAATCTATCATTCGATGTGTCAACTTATCTAGTTTAGTTTAGTTTGGAGTTGGATTTTGAAATTTGCTTTTTCAGAACGACCTGCTGTTGCCTTTCCTTTTGCATTTGGTTAATAGCGTGGGATTCTTTAAGTCAACCTCATTATCCTTATCCCCATTTACTTGCTTAATGGTTGTGTGCCGGTTGCCTCTTGCAGACACTTGAACTCGAGACCATGAAGATTCTGCCTCGGTCTCTGTAACAGTTTTTAAAATGCTTTCTTTGAAGCGCATTTCTTTCTTTTTTCTGTACATTACAAAACAAAAAAACGAAACTGCTGTTTTTAGGTGTCTTTTCTTATCAGGAAGGATAAATGATGTTATTATTTCTGCGCTTCAATCTTCATTTTCTTATGCTTTTCAGGAACTTGAACTTAATCATAACGAGCTTCTTCCTTTTAAACTGAAGATTAATGTGGTCCTTTGGTGGCTTTGCTTCTTTTCATGTAATTTTTAGTGCTAGGAATTCTAGTCGACCATGATTGTCACTGTTGCCAACCTTGGGGCTTAAGTTTTCCTTCGTGGTCTTTTCCTTATTTTTATTTTCTTTCTGGATTAGAAAGATAATTTTTCTCTTAATCAAGCACTTTCTCATGCTCATTGTTTGTAGAAGCACAGGACCTCAATGCTAAATGCATCTCATAGGCAAATAAATGATGGTTTATAACATCGTGTTTGACTGGTCTTTATAACCTGATTGGGTGGCCTTAAACTGTGGATTTAGATTGCTTGATTTTATGCTTTAATTAACCTTTAAACACATCTCTCGTATCTTAATAAGGTTTTTAGAATAAGTTGTATGGTTTAGCTTTTAATTTTCAGACGTAACCACATTAAATAGAGGGTAGAATTAATATGCATAATTTTTAAGTAAAAACTAAAGTAAGTGATACATGTTTTAGCTTTTGATTTTTTTTAGATATAATATCTCTATAGACGGTAGAATTAATATATAATATAAATTTAAGTAAATAATAAACTAGTTAAGATATAAATGTCTTAATAAAATTGCGTATTTTTATCACAAATTATGAGTTCATGTTTTCGGATTACATGTAATTCTTAGGGTAGGATCATCCCTCAACTAACATGGCAGTATATAACAATTACATCTTACTTCGCAATTCTTGTAATCCTAGTATATTGTAGCAAAACTTAAGACATTGGAGGATCTGATGCATTTTCTTCATGACAATTTAATTTTTACTTGTCAATATTTATGCTTTTTCATAGAACCTTCGCATGATAAAAATGAGGGGAAAAAAATTTTGGCTCAAAAATTACGCAGTAATTCAGATAGTTTTAGAATTATAGGTGGCATTTGTTGTCACTTAATGTGAAAATTCTGAACACCTTGTTCCACATCTAATCTCTTATTTCATTATAAGATTAACGTATTTATCTGTTAATTAACTTAACGTTTACATAAAATCATAATATACGTGTATATGCCATTTACTTTTATTCTGTATAAATTAAGAGATTGAGTCTGAAGATAAAAAAACTTACTTTATCGCTAAGTTTAAGCGACAAATCAAGATAGAAGAGATATACTTAGATGTCGGCTAAGATAAAATTTCGAACAACCTGAACAATATGGCGTTTGTTTGGCATTAACACCTCTTTGATCCGGCGGTTTGTGAATTTAGGATGTTCGATTTTTCCACTTACTTAATCTCTAAATACACTTCTTATATTTTAATGAATTTATCAAAAACAAATTACATAGTTTAACTTTTATTTTCCAGACAATCTCTTTATTGAGATAGAAGTAACAAATATAAGGCATCTTTAGGTAAAAATTAAATCAGACTCGCATGTAAACATCTTGATAAAATTGAATATTTTTTATGTTGAGCATGAAATTAAGATTTTTTTTTTTCGAAGCAGACACCATCCAACTCAACCTCTAGCTCAGGAGACATATGTGAAGATCAATAAACAGTGCCTTATATATATAAGGCACTTAACCGGACAACCTAAAAAGAGAGTCCTTTTCATGTAAGATTGGTGGATTTAATGTTTTAGATCCACTCTATCATACACATATATATAATTTCAGATATGAACTGTTCACAATAATATGGATATTTGGATATTCATGTATGTATCCACATATATAGGTAATCTTCTTTTTTTTTCATTTTTCCCATCATCTAGGCTTGGCAACGGGCGCGACCAAACCAGGCTTCACCGGTCAGTCTCCCTCCTCCTCCCGTTTCGGCGCTTCCTGAGAAACACGGTTGCAGCTTCAACACAAAAGGGGGCTTCTTGGCCGCGGCAGCCGCCGCAGCCGCCGCCATTCCGCGCACTTCTATCTCTCCCACGCCATGACCGCATGAGATGGGCCGGAGCCAAACTTCAACACCTCCTCGGGAGGTGGCGCTCCACCGCCTCTCCCTTTCACCGCCGCCGCACCTATTCCCTCTCTCCGTCCGCCGAGATCCGTGTCGCCGACGAGATTCGCGCCGTCCTTGCTACGGTGCCAGGCGACGCCATGGAAGCCCACTTCCACGAGCTCGCCCCCGTTATCAACCCCTGCATCGTCGCGGCCGTCCTCGAGGACCCCCCAGCGCTTGGCCCCGCCTTCCGATTTTTCGTCTGGGCCTCCCGTCGGAAGTCCCTCCGCAGTTGGCTCTCCCACAACATGGTCATCTCCATGCTCCGCCGAGGCGACGGCGACGGCGACGGCAGCGGGTTCGACTGTGCCTGGGAGACCTTGGAGGAGCTGCGCAATAGTGGGATGGCGACGACGCTGCCTTCTGGGGTGTTCGACGTGATCATATCCGCTTACGCAGGATCGGGGAGGACCAACAAGGCCGTGGAATGCTTTCAGAAGATGGTGGCGGAGTTCGGGTGTAAGCGAAGTACCTTCACGTATAATACGCTGATGCGGATCCTGATCCTGGAGGGCATGTCGCTGCTGGCGCAGGCCCTATACAGCCTGATGCTGAAAGGTGACTGCAGGCCGAACCGTTCGACTTACACCATTCTGATCGATGGGCTGTGCAAGGATGGCAAGACCGATGATGCACTTGCCTTGTTCGATGAAATGTCTCAGAGGTGCATTATACCTAATACTTTGGTTTACACGGTTGTGCTTTCGGGACTCTGCAGGGCTAGGAGGATGGACGATGCGAACAAGCTCCTTGAGTCAATGTTGCAGAATCAGGTGAGGCCGGATGCAGTCACATACAATGTGCTTATTGATGGATTCTGCAAGATGGGTTCCACCGAGAAGGCACTTGAATTTTCAAACCGGGTAAGGGAAGAAGGATCATCTTTGGGTTTGAGTGCATATAGTTCGTTGATTGACGGGTTGTTTAAAGATGGGAAGTTTGAGGATGCGTGCATGTGTTACAGAACGATGCTGGAGGAGAACTTGGAGCCAGATTGCGTATTGTATACAATCATGATCAAGGGATATGCAGAAGCTGGTTGCATTCGAGAAGCATTTGCATTCCTGGGAGAGATGACGGATAAAGGCATTGTTCCTGATACCTTCTGTTACAATACTCTAATCAAAGGTCTATGCGATTTGGGACTTCTGGACAGAGCCAGATCTCTTCAACTGGAGATTTCGAACCAAAATTGTTTCCCTGATGCTGCAACATACACAATAATGATCTGTGGTTTGTGCAATCAAGGTCTAATTCAGGATGCTAGAAATTTTTTTGAAGAAATGGACCAGCGAGGATGTGTTCCAACAGCGACAACGTTTAATGCTCTTATCAATGGTCTCTGTAATGCCAAAATGCCTGAAGAAGGACATAAACTTTTGTACGAGATGGAAATGGGGAGGAACCAACACCTGTTTATTCGACTTTCTCAAGGACCTAACCCAGTGTCTGACAGTATCAGTCTTCATAGGGAAGTTGAGCATCTTTGTGACACTGGAAGAATAATTGAAGCATACAAGTTACTCCGTGGTCTTGCAGATAGTGGTGCCTTGCCGGATATCATTACATATAACACACTGATCAAGGGATTTTGCACCGTTAAGGATATAAATTTAGCAACTGCACTGTTCAAGGAACTTCGTTTTAAGGGATATGTTCCTGATGCAATCACATATACAACATTGATTGGTGGGTACCTAAGAACAAAGAAGGTAGATAACGCCATTGAGGTATTTTATTATATGGCCAAAAGCAGATTTGAACCCTTGTTGCCAACATATAACATGATTATGAAAAAATTATGTAAAATGGGAAGAGTGTGGCAGGCTGTTTCAATTTGGTTCTATTACGTTTCACAGAATAAGAATTTTTCTGAAGAAGAGTTAAAACTGGTGGCATCTGCTCAGAAACACTCTGAGCAGGGGTCTGTATGGAAATCAGTCGACTTCCTACTCGAGATGCGGGACAAGCTAGATGTTGATGGTCCCTTGCCTTATACTGGATGGATGTTGGCCTTTTCTCAGGTGGGACAAATGGACGAGGCTTTCAGCATTTTTACCATGCTTCTGCAACACAACATTGATATAACATGTTCCATGTATGCTCGGCTTATCCAAGACTTCTGTAGGGGAGGAAGAGTAGACTTGGCAGTGGATGTAATGCTTTATTCATTGAGAAGCGGTATCTTGTTTGTAAGACCAGTAGGGAACCAGGTTCTTAAGAACCTGTGGGATCAAAATAAGAAGGATGCTCTAAAGCTTGCATGTCAAATGTGCCATGCTGGATATACTTTGGATATATATCTCCGCAGACCGATGAAACTGTGTTTCCACAATTATGGTCTGGCTGCTGCCAGTTGAATTTGGACTATTATTATTGTGTAATATTATGTGTTCATATTTGAGATGGGATTTGGTGGATGACTCCAGTATCTAAGGGGTACCAAATTATTTTGGGGATAAACATGGTTTCCAAATTAATCTTGCACTAAAAAGCCCCCAAGTGTCTCGCATCTAGCATTCAGTAGCATGATAATATGAATAGTGAATGGCAATTTAATTAAAATGTTGGTGCTGTGGCAATCGGTTATATCTGTTCATATTGTTGTCTTTCAACACTTTACCTTACATTTTCCCCTGGGATCATTTTGTTGGCTATAGGTGAGATGAAAGGGCATTTTGTCCATAATTGTGCCTGAACATATTAGGGCGATCCAGTGAATAATACTGTTGTCATTATATCATCCCGGGAGGTGAAATTGTATGGGGGGGGTACCATTGCTTCTCGATGAATCAGGATAGCAGCCTATGTTTACCTCTATCTGAGGATGATCTAAATTTTCTCCTCGCATGTTTGCCGCCTCCGACAGAATATCGACAGTAGGCCCTAGTAGAGGCTAAACGATTCATGGCTAATAAATGAAGAGTCGTTACACTACCTTTTTTAACGCATTGAGGCTATTTGACTTTGAATGCCTGATTATTTTACTTGTTTGGAGCAGCATTTTATACAGTGGAATTTCCTATAACTACTGAACACATGATTGCGGCTGTCCCTGAATCGTATTTGTGCCCCAGCAGCAATAGACACCGTTCTGGCTGTTCTGTTGTGTTTCTTTTTTCTCGTTAATCTATCCTACCTCTGGGTTACCTTTCGAAATTGAAACAGCATCTTTGGCACCCTCTACAAGCTTGCACTATGCAGAACTAAGAGCATTCTCTGCAAGGAGGTCATCACGGTTAGCAGTTAGCACAGAATTCAGGACGGGATCACCCCCAGGAAACGACTTGTGCTGATCCTGCTTCAAATTTGCCTAGGTCGGTCAGAAGCTGCCGACGATCAGTACTCTGTAGACTCTGCGGTACCTTGTTTTTTTAGATGGCTTGCCAGACCACAAAAATTTGGAATGCCTCTCCGGCCCTTGCTTTGTATACCAAGTTTTCCATTTATTCTGCATTGCACATGTTCATACAAATTGTATCTAATAGGGATGCTTATTATTTAGTTTATGTTTTATTAAGAATTTCATAACAGAATTAAACATCTCTATCACCAGCAATTTTGAAATTTATATTACAAAAAAACTCCAACTCAATATCAATATCGATTTGTATCAATTTTGTTATTGTTATTCATTCTTTGAAAATATCAATATCAAATTGATGGAGTATTATTTTTAATATGCAAACAGGGCATATAATTTTCAAAGGCGTGCTTTTGGGAATCAAAAGTACTTCTTTTGTTTGTATATATCTCTCTAATGCTATAATTTACAAGACATAAGAGTGAAACTACCGATGATACATATTCTAGAATTTGTTGAAAGATTAAAAGTATGGTTTTGCCGGGTTGGCACAGTTTATGAGATCTAGCCTGACCTAGTCAATTTTTGGGCTAATTGTGTGGCTCCAAACTTTGGGCCTTTGGCCCAACATTAGCTGTGAGCCGAGTTACGTGACCCTGCGACTGGGTCGGGACCCCACCTAAATGGGTCGCCAATGGCTAGGCTAGTCATGGGGGGCTTTCAAAGCCCCCCAAGGTCCTTTGCTTATGGGGACCTATATAAAAGTGCCCAAGAGGTCTCCCCATCTCCTCACATCTCTCTCACTCTCTCTCTCACTCTTTCTCACTCTAAAACTCTTTTTAAAAAGTTAATTAGTGCTAATTCTTTCTTTTAAACATCTAATTAATACTGATTTCTTGATTTCTTTAAAAAAATTAAAAATCATTCTTATTTAAATGTGTTACTAACTTCATTTTTTAAGTGTTGTCTTTATTTTTAAACTTTCTTCAACATGTCTTTCTTCAATTATGATATTCAAACTTCTGGCGTGACCCAGAATGATATGGCTTAGTTTCACTACGACTTCGTGTCTATGGTAAAGAGGAAAGGTTAATGTAAATATTGTGAAAAGATTATGTACTGGGAGATTTTTCACTTAGATCATCACCTTACCAAGATGAAGGGCAATGTCATACCATGCACGCGGACTTCACTCGAGGTAAGAGCTCAATTCTGTAAGCATTTACAAGGATTGAAACAAGAAAAAAGAGCCTCATAGCAATATAAAGAAACCAGTTGAGAAGAAATTTTTGAACCCGTAAAGTGTTTGGTCCACATTTACGGGATGACACAGGAGTGCTTAAAATTCACCGGGATGAAAATTTCGATGATGGTACATTGCCATCGATGTTTACAAAATTATAGCAATGTCATTTACGAGTTTAATATTTAATCATTATTGTTACAAACAGATAAATTTATACAAGCGATGGAGACGAGTTGCAAATCATTTGTAGATGAATATATGTATCGACTTACTGGCTGATTGATGGGCTAAAGTTCATAAAGTTGGAACATATGCAAAAGTGGGAAAGGATCGAACAATATGGAAGAAGAAAAAATTCACAATCTCACATGAGATGATGATCCAGCAGTAAGTCACATAGATCATATCATCACATGTTCATGTCAAAGACAAACTACCATCACAGCAGTAACGAAGAATTTGTGGATATGCAAGAAGAATATCGAACAGGTGACATCAAGATGGCTCTTCCATGGTAGCATGCTGGCGAATGCAACGGTAGGAGAGTTCTTAAACTGAATCTGAAAGTGATATACATACAACAAAGCCAACAATTGAGTGTTGCACGGGGAAATCTAGGGATACAATGTACAACGATGCAGTTCACTAGAGAATAACAGTACACACATGTGATGTAAGACACGGATCATAGTCCACGGTTGAATGGTGGTTAAAGTAAGCACACACAATGGGGCAGAGGTTAGCACCATGGTTCGCTGGGTCAGGACTCAGGCCCGACTTGGTCAGTTTGGACCACGACCGGCCCGGTTGCGACCTGTTAGCTAGGTCGCGGGGTCATGCGACCCCGCTACAACGATCATGTGACCATTGCAGGCTAACTGATGCTAGCAGAAGGGGGGCTTAAGCCTCCCCCCTGCCCCCAAGGGACTCTCTTCCTCCTCACCTCACTCTTTGCTCACTCAAATGCTCATTTGCTCTCAAATTTTTACTCTCAATTTTGTGCTCTCTTCCTAGTTTAATTACTTAATTAGTTCCTTAGATATTTTATCCTTTTATTAGTTTTACTTAGTTAATTAGTTAATACTTAGTTAGTTAATTAGATATTCAATTAATTTATTAAGTACTTCATCACTTACTTAATTAGTTTGCTAATTACTTTATTAGTTACTTAATCAATAATTTCATTATTTTATTAGATTTAATTATTTATTTAATTAATTAATAGTTAGTTGATAATTTGTTAGTTAAATATATATTTAAATAATTTATTAAGTAGTTCACTAGTTACTTAATTAGTTGGTTAATTACTTCATTAGTGACTTAATCAATCTCCATTACGTACTTATTTAGTTACTTAATCATGTCTTTTCCAAGTCACATAACCCAAACTTCTGGTGCAACCCAAAATGATCATGCTTGGGCACATTGCAACTTGATCTCTATGGCGGAGAGAAAAGTGCAATGTAAATCAAGGAAGGAATAGTCGGGGGTCGGCCCCGGGTCGGTCGACCCCAAAACCGACCCGGGTCGGTTGGGGTCGCGACCTGGGTCGGGTCGAGGTCGGAAAAAATATAATAAAAAATTCAATTTAAAATAATAATCGGGTCGGGGGGTCGGGGCCGGGTCGGGGTCGGTCGGCCCAAAAAGCGACCGGGTCGGGCGACCCGGCCGACCGGGTCGCCGACCCGGCGAACCATGATGTAAATATTGTGACAAAATTATATTCGGTGGTATTTATCGATTGAAATTTCATCTTGCAGACATGAAGGACAATGTTGCACATTTGCACATAGACTCCATGGAGGTAAAAGCCCAATTTCGTAAGCACTTACAAGCGATGGAACAAGTGAAGAGAACTTTCAAACAGCGTAAGGAGACCGTTCGGGAAGAATTGTCACAATGGCGAGGCATTTCGTACACATTTATAGGACCAGACAAGATCGACCAGATATCCGTCAAGAGCAAGACTTCGACGATGGTACGATTATATTACTTATAAAAGTAGTTCATTCTCTTATTTTATTTATCATTAATTAGTTAAATAAATTTAAATAGACGACCTCTTCCGAGCAATGGAAACAAGTCGAAGATCCTTCGTCAATGAAGACCTATATCGACACACCAGCCGAATGATGGGTCAATGGTCGGAAAGTGGGAGTGGTCGAGGAAGTGGAAGAGGATCTAACAAGTAACAACTAACTAAAAGATGAGATTTATGATCTCACTCAATACAACGACCTGGCAGTGGGTCATGTGGATCCTATTATCACTAGACCACGACAACGTTAAAGCATTGTCACAACAACAATGAAGAACCTCAAGTTGTGCAAGAAAAAATTAGTCGAGCAACATCAAAATAGTTCTTCCACCACAATATACTAACAAACATTGCGAGAGGACCGTACTACGAGAACGTGATCGACACAATCGCAGACGTCGGGAGAAGTATATCTCCTTGTGGAGATGCAAGATATAAAGAAGTATGTGAGTTTATTTGAAAGAATTTGGAATGAAAGAAGTTGCACATTAATAACCGATGGATGGATTGGTAAGTAAAATTGTTTATAGTATTAGCGACGATGGAGCTGGATATGCGGGCGGCACTACTTTATAAAGACAAGGAACCTAAGATCTAAATATAGATCTTACAACGGCTCAACGCTTTACCGACGAGGAGCAATACATCCATGCGACCCAAGACAGTGATCATGGTGCACGACCGTAACATGGAGGAGCTCAACGTACGTAGCGAGCTAGCGGATAATACGATGATACATCCAATTATCCATATGATTCATCTCAAAGCTCTTGGTTCCCTACATATGACCAAGAGCATTATAAAATGAACTACGCGGATTCATCAAACACTTTGATCCAATCGACTATGGATATGATAGCTATGGTGATTCTTTAGAATCTAGTCTTAGGATGATTGCCATATTATAATCATCATGTATATTTGTACCATATTATGTACTCAACTCAAATGACATGGGGAGAGTACATAAACTACATAGAAAATGTAGATCATGTCACATGAGAATAAAATTGATGAATTATTTGTTGAAATCATGTTACTTATTTTTTTCTAATTTTTAGCATTTTTTTAAATTTTTTTAATTTTTAAAAAAATATATAATAAAATAAAGGTTGTGACCCGGGTTGCAACCAGGTCGGTCTGGGTCCAACCAACCCAGTCGCGACCTCAGAGCTAGCCTTCCTTGGTCAGTACTACTGTTAATCTTATAGGGTTAATTCATCTCAAGACTCTTAATTTCTTATATATCACCAAGAAGATTATAGAATGACTCAACCTACCAAGAGGATTATGGAATGACTCAATCTAAATCAAAATCCTCATCAGACACTTTTATGCATTTCATATATAGGAGTTGTGATGGATCTTTTAAATTTTATTTTTAAGATGATTGGTGTACAATTAACATGTACATATTTTTAATATTATATATTATTTTAAAATGTCATGAAAATAATATATAAATTATATGGAAGAATAATAAAATATAAAATAAAAATAAAAATAAATAATTTTTTACTTATTATATTTTCTATTTTCATATTTTTGACATTTTTTTCTATGTTTCCATATTTTTGCTTTTTAATAATAAAAAATAAATTTTCCAGTCCTTAGATCTATTTTGAGGACGACTGACCCTGGCCTCCGGGCTGACCCCGACTCCGCCTTCGTTTGATTAAATGTACATCATTCATCCTCTAACATCGTTTTGTGGAGCCACTTTACGGGTTTATCTTGATCAGTTCACAGCCCTTGATGCAAGGCTTTGTTGAAACCATGGAATGCCGGGTCGCGACCCGGGTCGCGACCCGGGTCGCGACCCGGGTCGCGACCCGGCCCCGACCCGGTCGGGTTTAAGCCCGACCGGCCCGGTCGCAACCTGCGACCCATCCCTCCTTGGTTGAAACGGCTATGGTGATTTGTACCGCGCAACGATCACAAGTTCCAGCATGCCAGCGCGCACATTCTGGTCGCGACCGAGGACTTGGCGTTGAAATGGCTCCGGTAACCACAGTTCAAAAAATTCAGAGTACAGACAGCGGGTCTTTGTAGTAATCTTTACTCGGTAATAACATGCAGGCTATGCTGCACCATCGGTGCTCAGAACTGGTGGCCCAAAGTACAAAGTACAAACAATTAAGGTATTCCGTGAGTTCTAAAGAGGGTCATAAAAGGATTTACAATTGCATATTTAAATACATCATAAGCAAGAGTCTCCTCTTCGGTAGAGAAGTCCGGCTCTCCTGATTCGCCCAGAGGATCGCAGCATGATCACATTAAACCATATGGGTCCACGACAATAACATCTCCATACAGTGAAGCACAAAGCTCGATGTTATTTAGGAGTGCCAATCAGACAATTACAAGATCCTTAGATAATACAACTAGGCTGTGCTAGCCATCTCGTGATAACGAGTTAAAAGGTACATACAAAAGAAGGAAAAAGATGTTACAATGTTACAAGTGTACAACAGCGAGAACTACGCTCACACCCCGGTCTTATACCCTACTATTTTGAGGCAATGGAACAACACCATAGAAGAAATCACCAAAATAGTGTCTTGGCTCGTGAACCAGTTTAGAGATTATGTCCCTAAGGGTTATCACTCCCTCTAAGTTTTCATCCTCATCAACAACATAAATTCTGTGTATCTTGTGTAAATCAAGCCTTAAAATTATGTCTTTGATTGTGTCATCTCGTTTGCATGTAATCACCCCAAGAAGCATGGGTGATGTCTCCTTGTGCTCTACCAAGTATTTTCTAATAGCTGTGAGGAAGTTCTTGGCTGTGATGGATCTGCATTAACACCAACGGTGGCTAAATTCAGCAGATGACAACCACTTTAGAAATATCTGCCATTCCACAGTCCCAAACAAGGCTAAAATCTTAAAAATCTTCAAAGCTTGGTTCAGTTTGAGAAGAAATAAGAGATGCAAGAAATGGAGCAACGGGTGAGAAAGTTTTCCCACAACTAGGACCATCCTACTAAAATTCAGTTGAATACTCTGGGGGAAAATGTTAATCTGATATAAGAACAGCAGAGCCGACCTGTACTCCTTGTATAGTTCAGGGGCTGTCAGAAGGTATTGAACATCTCTTATGCTGATGTTGCCAACTGCTTTTCTCCCACCACCACCAACGACAGGAAGACCTCCAAACCCTTCAGCTCTCATCAGTTTAAAGGCCTTAAGAACTGGCTCCTCCTCGCTTACCTATAATGAGAAATGTACCAATAGCAACGACAATTGCCAGCATATACTACTTTGGAGTCACCACTTAGAATTTTGCACAAAGCATTGTAACAATTAGATTTCAAAAATCAAAAGAAAACCCATCAAACAAAGTAATACTTGTACATAAAACCAAACAGCTACCAAAAACACTTGAAAATAAATGAAAAGAACTACTGGAAAGCATTTAAAATAAAGTACTCTTCAATAACCAAATGTGGAGTACCATTATTGTCATAGATAGAAGCAGGAGGTTATAGAACGTCATTGAGTATTTCTAATTATGAACTATATCCATTTTCTTGTGAGGCAATGCTAGCAGCAACAGAAATTTATCAATCCGAAACATTGGTAACAACCATATTGCAAGTTTACCACCTTTGATGAGCACTTTCAGTTAGCCATTATCGATACATTACCTAACTGAATGTACACTATAACATTTTCAAAAAAATGTGAATATGACCGTCAAAGTTCCTTTAGCGGTTGATATCATTATCATCCAGTAGACCTCAAATCCAAGCTTAGTAGTACGAATAGTGGGGTTGGCAAACCCAGAATCACAAACTACTCTACTAAAATGTCTCAATATTCAAAATATGCATCATTTCGTAAATTATGGTTAGACCATTTACAAAAAAATGGAAAATAAGTATTCATGGGAATTGAAATGGGAATTAAACGTACTGAAGAAGGGAAGGAAGGAAACCTTGACAAGTTTACTAGGCTTCATAATAGGAAGTCCAAGCTCAAACAATTTCTTTGTGCCCCAGTTCTCAAACCAGTGAAGCCCAACACACTCTGCCAGCATGTGAACCACCGAGGACTGTGTTATGATGTTATCAATCTTGCCTTCACCGAGATCGACAACAGGTAGGCTCTTCATTCTATATTTGGATAGAAGCAAGAGCATTGTTAAAAGTGAATCAGACTTCTGCAAGGCAAGAAATGGTGCCCAACGAAATGATCCTGAAATATCTTTAACCTGTTAAAAAAAGGAACAAAAAAGACTTCCACAGTATATCAAGGAGTAGGAGGGGGGAGGGTCTGATAATTGTCTGCTGGGGAAAAAAAGATTAGTGTTACAAAGAACAACCTTTGTGGTCTTGTAGATCTCTGATGAAGCAAGATTTTCAAAGAAGCTTCCTCCCATAGACACTGCAGCAGCAGCTTCAGGACCAGACAGTGCTAGACCAGGAGCAGCACTAACTCCTGCAGAAGCAGTTGCAAGGGCATTTCTGCCTATTAAAGATGCTGGTTTTTCCAATGTCATTGAACCCAGTGCTGCAGCTAAGCCACCATTAGTTTTCCCAGCAGCTCTTGAACCAGTCAACTCAGCAAGAGTGGCAACTTCAGACTGCAAGAAAGGAGAACATCACAATATATTAGATCCTTCCATAATTCTAACCCTTGTATCATCCAGCAATGTTTCAGAAATTAGAGACCGCCAAGAATTTGTTCATGTCAACTATGCACAATTGGCATATTCAACCTTAGAAGTAAATGATCATTTGCCAAAGGATCCTCATAAAAGAGAGGTGCTCTCTGTAAGTAGAAAGGTGTGCAAAAGATTAACTTCTTTGAGTAAAAGTGAACATAACTGCACCATAACAGTCATATTTGCAAAATGAATATTTAATAAATAGGATAAGCACCCTGTGAACCTACCTTTACTTTTACATACAAAAGCTTGTACCTTTTGCAGAGAGAAAGTATAGATATTTTACATGCTAAACACAAAGAACTTGAATTCATAGAGATCGTTATGCTACCATAGTGAGACTCAACCATGAAGAAGAATGGAGAGAAGAAACAACAGAAGGAAGGGTGAAAAACAAACTGCAACAGCACTTCATTCATATCCTTGCGTTACTTATTTTGTCTGTTTCCTATAACAAGGGGTCAAAATGGCGTAACATGAGGACAGAAAGTAGACTAGAACTAGCAGCACTAATGCAATAAGTGTTACACCTTTAAGAAAACATGCAGTAGAAAAATAACAAAAAAACTTTGACTATATACTAAGTTTTTTTTTTCTCATTCAAACTGAGCATGAAAATGATACAAGTGCGCATTGCTTCCTTGTATGTACACAAGCCAAAGTCTTGTAAGGAACATCAACAACATGAATTTGAGATAAAAGGGAGGCAGACAAGTATTCACCGGAAGGTAGGTTGATCTCCATGTGAATGCACACTAACAGGATTTTTCGGTAGACAAGCCAGTCTGCCCTTTAATAGTGACGTCAACCAACATCATGATCTCGAGATTGTACATATGGTATTCACCAAAATCTAGTATTTTGACAAAATAATGATCAATGTCAACAGAAACTTAATAGGATCCTTGACGATGTTAGCAGAGGGTAAACTGCATCCTGGCTACTGCTCTAATCCTCAGTTCTTGATATTCCATGGATTCTCGCCAAGCAGCAAAAGAGTAGCCAACTGTTGACAGCATTACCAGATTGAAGCATTTTTGGTCGGACCATGCATCAAGAAGACAGCCTCAAGAGAATTCGATGCCACCGGTCCAACTCGATCAACACCAGTGACTATAATATTTTATTAGTTTTAGGACTTCACTTGCATCTTTGTTTATGAATTTTTAGTTTGAGACAGTCAAAGAAAAACTGAAAGTTTGAACATTTTTTAGAGTCGCATTTTGTAAAAAGTGAGGTAACTTTTTGTTTTATAATCTTGTCGAGTCTAAGTGTAAAATTTGAGACCTTATAAAAATCTCCAACATGTATCTGGGTGTGTATGTCTCCCTTGCTCTCCCCCTCTCTCTCTCGTCAGCCGAGAAGACCTTTCCCCTCTCTGGCTTCTCCCTCTTTCTCCCTTCTTCATCCCACCAAGGAGGCCTCCTCTCCTTCAACCTTCAGCTGTTGTCGTTCTTCCTATCCTCTTTCCCCTGTCACATGAGTACACCAAAACCCTAAACCATCTCCCTATGTCTCTCCCGCCACCAAGAACCACCCATGATTTCCCGTCCTTCAAGCCAGTTTCCCCTCTACTCATCCCCCTCCAAGCCATCTACTCTCTCTCTTTCCTCCCCCCTCCCTCTCTCTCCATGTGGATGTAACAAGCGGGATGACACTACCCACCAGTGGATAAGACGGGCATGCAGTTGGTCAGGACCTGTTGGGAGATGCACCATGTGCTTGAGTCCATCCCGTTTTGGTTTGGGATGGTTGATGTCAGAACCGGTGGCACAGTCTTCATATCAATCAGCCTGGTTAAGATCCGGTTCCGCCAGGTTTGTCGATATCACGTCACCCTGTTCTGCACCCTGGTCCTCCTGCCTGGTGCAGAAGCTGCGTGTCTGAGTACCCACCTGTCCCTACAGCAGTCCAACAACAGCAGTCACCGAGCCATGTCAGCATGTTCAACAGTATAGTCGAGTCACCCAGGTCAAGCCTGGCTCAGGTCCAGCAAGCTCAGGCTATATAGTTTTAGCTCCAGTGACCAGTTCAGCACAGCTTAGTCACTCCTCTTCAGATGGTCTGTTCAGTCAACTTTTGTGCCATAATGGGTTCCAGATCCTTGTCCCACATCACATATGAGCCAGCTGAATCCACATTAGAAGAACTCTTGGCATTCAAATTCTGACAGTGAAATAGAAGAGTTCATTTATCTAGTAAGCATTGGGGTATAATTTTCTTTTGAAAGATGACATTAACAAGAGTTCCAGATCATATTTTCAGAAACAAAAATACACTGGAAATACACAAAGAAATATTACACTAGGTTACTACCAAAAGACGATTGTTGAACTCAATTCAACACTCGCTCTTGCACAAATTCCCATCATGGAACAAACAGTAGCCAATTGCAGACTGTCTAATTTCATGGGAAACTTTATTGATATTTGAAAATTACTTGTCGAGAGAGGAACTTCTATGTACCAGCATATGTTTAACAACTTATACAAAGTGTCTGCCTAGGAGCATTAAAGAACAAACAGAAAACCGACACCGCATAGACCAAATCAGACAGTGCCATACAGGACAAGAAGAAGGCTCCTAACCTCAGGGATGGATAAGTGGTGGAATGGCATGGACTATGAATTCTCTTGGGACAACGATGTTCCAAGTCCAAATTTCCCACCACTTTAGCTTTAGGTGCAATGTAATGGTTAGTGCACCTGGCTGCTATATTCAACAGCCTGCCTCCACATCCATTACACAGAAGGGCTTGCTTGACACAACAAGTTCATTTGTACTCCCCTGTAACTTATAACCATCAGGAGAGGTATAAGGCATGGATTTTGTCCCAGACTATGAAAAGGAAAAATAAATTTTACCATTGGAATCAAAAATCATGATTCACTCATATGAGTTTTCAGATAACTAAACCATAATTTATCAATTTATTTTGTATTTTTATTGGAATACATATGGTCCTTTGAAATTTGCAGTCTGGACATCAAGGAAATGCCTGAGCTATCTTGATTTCAGGATTTTGAGCTAGATGGGGCTCCAATCTTCTACCTCATTCTTTTCCCCTAGCATTCATGTTGTCAACATAAATCTGTATAGGAGTCCAGCTTTGCCATCTTACCATGTGATAAGAGATATGTCAACATGGCCAAATATCAGCCATCTTAAACCAACAACAAGGAGCAACACTGTTCATGATGTCATTAATAAATGAAAGAAAACACTTGATCAGAGTCCATATCAGTTGGACTAGAACAGGTCAGAGCAGCCTGTGGGCTGATTCTAACCAAGAACCAAGTATCAATCAGAATAAATAAATATATATAATAAAAACTAAAAAAAACATCAGAACAAACTATTCTTGGTCCAACAAAACAAGAACAAACAAAGACTGCTACAGAAAATTTTGAAATATCAAATATGCAAAATAAGCACCTCCATGCTAGTTGAAAAAATAAAATAAGATACAAAACCTACATTGGGACTGGATCGGACCAGTCCTGACTGATCTACCCTTATCCTATGTCAGATCAGCCAATCTGGATGGATGCCACAGCCAGGTTACACAATACTGGCAGTCCCTCAAAAACTGTTCCAGAGAGGCTGGGTCATGACAACCAGGTTGATTTTCAACCACACAAAAGAACATCATCATAGTTATCAACCTAAAATAGAACAAATAAACCTCAGCCTCTTAGGATTCCACAGCCTGTGCAAGTTGGTTAAAGAGATCACATGTTGTGTTGTGACCAATCAATCGACACAGTTCAAAGTTCAAACAGATGTTTAACTCAAAGTTAGGGTCGTGTAACACCTTAGACATTCATAATATGCCATGCACTTGACATTATTTACAAATATTTTTAGAGCATCTTCACAAAAGGCAAGAACAAGCATCATATGACTCTGGCTAACAATAATACTTAGAGACATTGGACACCCATTTTCTTATCCTCACTGAAGAATAGTACTGCAGTGATGTATTTCAAATTAATATACCAAACATCAGAAAGGTCTATTAAATGAGTTCTACTTTCCACTTTGTGTGAACCTCTTTTTTTCTGCGTCTATTCTTTAGAAAGAAAAACATCTCCGGACTTTTCTAGGAAAATAGGTGATATCCTAAAAATATTAGGTAGTCCGGTGATAGTTTAAAAATATTAGAACCGAGATTTGGGTTCTTTGAAAATTTCATTTTTTGACCCTTCTCCGCCGGATGGTGCGAGTATCCGGCGTTAACTTACATCGAGCAACGGCTCGAACGCCTTTGATTAACCGTCGTGGCAACCTGTGTTTGGAGACGTGCACATCCACAAGATAAAGTGAACTCAAAAAGGGCAACGGCCTTTTGGGTCCGATGAGATGCAAACCGATTTGTTTGGGTTTGTTTTATTTGTTTGTTTGTTGACTTTTGGATCGACTTGAAAGTCGGTTTTAATTTTTGGAGTTTGAATCAATTTGTTTGATTGATTTGTTTATTGTTCATTTTGGTTTCGGTTTGACCAGTTTGGATTGCTTTGAACCTGTTTTGATTTTGATTTTGATGTGCTTAAAGTGTTTTAAGCATATTTGGGATTTGTTGAATTTTCAGATTCTGGATTTTTCAGATTTCTGGATTTTTTGTTTTGAGTTGTTTTTTGATCCATTTTAGGTGTTTGGAGTTGTTTATTTGATTTCTTTTGGGAGAAGTTTAGTGGGTTTTCAGATTGCCAAAAATCAGATTTTTGAAGTCGGTTAGAATCTGTTTTAGTTGATTGTTCAAATCTGGATTTTTTGGTTGCAGATTTAATTGGAATCTGGTTTTTTGTGGTTGACAGATTTTTATTGAAACCTGATTTTTGATGGTTGACGGATTTAATTTGAACCTGAATTTTATCTGTTTTGGATTCGGTACAAATCTGATTTTTTTGGCAGGTTATCTGATTTCTTTTTATGTTGACAGATTTAGTTGAAATCTGATTTTGTTTTAGCAGATTTTTGTTTGAAATCTGATTTCGGTTTGGTTTGTTTCAAAACCGGTTCAATCTTGTTGAAGATCGGTTGTTTGTTGAACCGGGATAAGTTGAATTTCAGATTTTGTTTAGTTCTGATTTTATGACTTTCAGATTTGATTTTCTGTTTTTTATTTTCTGTTTGAATTTTCAGATTGATTTTGAAATGGTTTTATTTTTTGTTTGGCGGTTTGCATCGCCTCCGACCCATCGGGCTGCCATCGGATGCCCGGCTTCATGCATTCCAAATTGACATCGAACTTCATTTCATTGAAAGATGGGGTGAAGTACATCGGTGTACAATGTGATTGATCCTTCCCCCGATATAGGTTTATCTTCACTACTTTGGAAAAATTTTGGCATTACGACGACATGCCGGCTATTTTTCCAACTTAGTGAAAATTTACCCATCCAAAATAGCCAGCCTTAGCTTAGCCATATTGGGGGAAGGACCGCTGGCTACGGGAGCATGCCCGCGCCACCGTCCGGATCGACATTCCGGGGCGGACCCGGGGGGAGTCGTCCAAGGTTGGAGTCCCCGCGAAGGGTGGATCTCCTTAATTTAATATTGCTTTTGCATTCTGAATTTTTATTTGTTCATTTTTTTGGAACAAGGCCATGGAGGCCGGTTCAATTTCATTGGCGTTCCGAGCCGGCCTTCAATCTTCATAGGCCCGCCGGGCCTGTCTTGGACTGTTTTGGGCCGGAAGAGCCTGTTGGGAAGCTGCTGCACTGCTGGAGCTGCCTGTTTGGACCGACTTAGAAGGCCACCCGGCTGTGCCCTTGGCCCGTCGGACGGTTTCCAAGGGGTGCCGGGCCGTCACCTTCAAGTCGGCCCACCTTCAAACCTCTGTCCACCGCTTCATTGGACCTCTGCAAAATCTGTTTTGGGAGTTTTTCTCCCCTGCTGCAGCGGCCTGGGGTGTGGGCAGAAGAGGCTGAGACATGACCTGTGTAGGGGTCTGATTTGGAGACCGAACAGGACCTGGTTGGGGTCTGATTTAGGGACCGGACAGGGCCTGTGTAGGGGTCTGATTTGGAGACCGCTTGGGACCTGTTTGGGGTCTGTTTAATGGGCCACAAGGAGGGCCTGGACAGCAGGCTGAGAGGAGGCCGATTAGGGACCTGTTTTGGGCCTGGATTGGGAGCCGGATTCGGAATGGAAATGGACCTGGATTGGGGTTTGTTTAAGGCACCTGCAGGTGGGCTGAAACCAGGCTTGTTTAGAGGCTTGTTTTCGACCAGCTTCGGGCCTGTATGCGGTGCGCAAAGAACCAGAAAATGACCTGTTAAAGGGGGGTGTTCAATGGGCTAAAACAGGTGCAGTTTGGGGAGTTTTTTTTAGTGGGATGCAAGGGGGCCTGATTATGGGCTGGTTGTGGGCCGGTGATGGGCCTGGGTAGAGACCAGAAAATGGGCCGGTTGTGGACCTGAACAGGGGTCAGGTTATGGGACTGGACAGGGCCTGGATTGGGGTCTGAGTGTGGGCCTGCAGGTGAGCCGAAACATGGGCCTGGGGATGGGCCGAACATGGGCTGTCTATGGACCTGCAGGAGGGTCTGCTAAATGGGCCGCAGAGGGGCTTGATTAGCAGACTATGTTGGGGCCGGATTTGGGCCTGTTCTGGGGTTTCGGTTGGACCGAAATAGGCCTGCACAGGGGGCTTTTAGGGGCCTGGTTTGGGTCCGAACATAGGCTGTACAAGAGGATTTTTCTGAAGACAGACCAGGGGTTGGAGATGGGCCCTGGAACAGGTAGAAAAGAAGGCCCTTTAAAGGGCTACATGGACGCACCAACTATCCCTGCTTACCTTGTCTTCTTCTCCTTCCTTCTCCTGGCGGCAGGTGGCAGACGCAGCAGCAAATGGCAGCAGGTCAGCAGCAGGTGAGGTAGCAGACCGGCAGCCTGTCGGCGCTTCAAACTTCCCCCCCTGGCTGGTGCGCCCCTCCTCCTTTTATGGAGAGTGGGGGGGGCAGATGAACAGCCAGCAGGTGTATGTACGCCGGTGTCCCTTGGCCTCCCCCATGAGAGTTACTCCATTTAATCCCATTGATTGAGTGGCTGTCCCTTCATCTTCCCCCTCCTTCAACTGACTGTTGGGAGGCTGAGGTGGCTGTATGGTGCGCACAAGGCTGCTGAGGTGGCAAGTGGGCACGGCTGGGCCTGTTCACATTGGAGCTGAAGTGGGCCTGGCCCAACTTGGGTCTGGTTTCTGGGCTAGCAGGAGGCTGCGACCCAAGCCCTTCTATGGGCTGCGCACAAGGCCTGAATTTGGCTGAAATATGTCAATTATGGGCCAGGTAAATGGGGCTCCTGCTGCCTGCTGGGGTGCCCAATTGGGCCCAATTGTGGCTGATCTTATGGGCTGTTGGTCCAGCTTCTAAGCCAGCCCATCTGTTATCCTCTTTTCTCTTTTCTTTTCTCTCTTTTTTTTGAATTAAATGTACGCCAACACACTTTTATATGGAAGTTCGAGGTTGCACGAAACAGTTGAACCTTTATCACTATGGTTCAATAAAAAGAAGCGTGGTATTGGATACTAGATTCTATCTTCTGTTTCAGTGTTCTTTCAACGGAATGGCATTCAAATATAATATATTATATGCATAAAGAACCTGCATCAGGCACATAAATATGTTAAGTTAGACCCTGATAGAAACAATACTTGTAGGAGTGGAATTGCTTCATTCTTGTTGTTCCTTGTGCACAATGCATTTCGTAGATTGTTTCCGGCCAACTACTTGAGCAAGCAAATCTATTCTATTGTCCAATGTGGTTAATGAAAAAAGTGCATACATTGTTATGAGCTCAGGATGCTTTTACCAGTTAGTTATTGTAAAAATAAATACCCCATACCATGATGTTGGAATGAGGACAAGCAACACAAACTCTCAGATGTTCCATATCGCATTTGTGCAATTTGCAGTGATCCCTGCAAAGAAATGTTATCTTCACAAACCTGATGCAGAAGCCACACAGCAATTCCCGCAAATTCGACTATGCCAATATATTGGTCAATCCAGCTAGCATCTTCAGGAGCATTTTCATTTCTCACAGGTGCGCTAAGAATTTTGTGCTTGGAGAGTACCTCAACAGCTGTTGCCAGACTCGCATTGGAAGGAACCTCGATTACTGAGATAACATTTCAAGGGGAAAAGAGAGAGATGTAGACATCAGGTTCACCCCAAGCCATTATAATATAATCCATAAAAGACCAATAATCTCCAAAGTCCTGCCAAAAAATTTATGAAATGTACATGGGAATGTGTGCTTTATCTATCCTCATATTTATTTGGTCGCACTAGCCCGTTTTAAGTTGACAGTCTTCTCAAATGATTTTCCCTATGGTAACTAAAGATATCGAATATCGTATACAACTTTCAGCTCCACAAACCTTCAACAGCTCAGGAACTGTTTGGTTAAAATATTAGAATTGACACTACAACACTTTTAATATGGGCATCGGATGCATAAGCAATAAAATTGACCCTACACAGTATTATTTTAACATTCGTGCGAGTGTTTGATAGAGTATCCAAACAAGCCTTCATACAGTATGGTAACAGATGCCAAAAAAAGCCACAACCAACCAAGCAACCACTTAATGAGCTTCCCCGTTGACTACTATACAACACTCTGACAAAGTCACCCCTCGCTCTTGAGCCAAAAAGGAATTCTTGTGACCTCAAAAACAGGCGCCGTAAAAGCGAATATTTAGGGGGGAAGAGGGGATGCCCGGCACCGGAGTCAGCAAGATGACCTTGGGAAGAAGATACGGGAGGGAAGGACGACACAGGGATGCTTTCGAAGCAGGAGTTGAGCTTCTCCGAGGGGCTAAGCAGGGGCTCATCTCGCACATCATTCCACAGGTCCTCAACCCAGTGCCCTATCTCGGCCTCCGGGCTCGCCGACCTCGCGCTCCCCGGCGGGCTCTCCATTGCAGCAAAGGACTCTCCTCTCTCTCTCTCTCTCTCTCTCCGAGGGCGCTGTTTTGTCTATGTAGACTACGGAGACACCTGCGACGAGTAGGGGTTTCGACTAAAAAAAATGGCATGGTTTGAATTAAGGAAAAAAATTAATTTGACTAAAAGATCCTCTGTACCAAAAAATACCAATAAAGTGAAACTATATAAATTAAATTTTATCAAATAATATGTTGATTTAGACTTGTTAGCAATAGGTACGTACATTTTTGTCGTGAAATATTTTGAAATTTGTAAAGCAAGATATTTATATAAATATGCAAATAGGCTTTATTTTAAATATTTATATAAATATGCAAATAGGTTTTATTTTATTCAAATATAATTAAATTGAACAAATTACATATAGACGTGTACGTGGTAACTCAGTAAATTATGGTCAGATACTTGACCCCCAAAAAATTTATGGGCAGATAATTTGCTCGCTGTAGTCTAATTTAGTTTGAAAGATATTTTGATTTGGCTTGATTCTAAAAAGCTCAAAAATCCAACCAAATCAACCCACGTAACAAACGGATTTAAGTGGCGATGCATATATGCTATTAGGGGTGTGGTTTATATCATTTTTTGAATTGAATCGAATGGAATCAACCCCTTAGATCAGATGGAACTAGATCGACTTCAATTCGGTTTAAATCAAAAAAATTTAAAAATTAAATTAATTTTTAATAATTTAAATTAAAAAAAACCATTTTATTGTAAAAAAATTTATTAATAATGTAATAAACTTATAATGAATAAAATAATAATAATATTTATTATAACAATTTTTTATTAATAATATGATAATTTTTTGATTATTTAATTAAATCAACAATTTAATATAATTTAAATAAATTTTAAAAAGATCAAATTAACTCTTTTTTTTTTGATCACGTTGCCCAATGGTCAACCACGCCTGCGGCATAGCAGGCAACGGGGGTTCGAGCCCTCGCTCGAACCCCACTAGTCACCCCCCCACGGGATGCTTGGCTTGGCGCCGCTGAGAAGCGAAACCACGCCCTCCGCCCCAGGCGGAGGGACGGCGCCAACCATGCTACGCACGGTCGGCAAAGAGATCAAATTAACTCGAATCAACCCGATCAATTTAATTTAATTTTTTTTTTGGGTGTCGAACCGTTTAGTACTCACCCAATACATTACAGATCATCACACCCCCCAACCGGATCGGCACGCAGGTGGACGGGACGGACGTCGACGCTTGACAATGCCGTCGTTTCTCGAATCAAGATGACGTCACGTTCCTGTCACGCCGCCCGACACGTCGGACTCGTTCTTATCCGCGTCCGACGACGCCGAGATCGCTCTCGCCCTCGTGTAAGACCGTAAACGGATATAAATAAAATTTATATTCGTTTTAAATTCGTATTTCTTTAAATATATAATATCTGATTTTAAATATTTGTGAAAACAGATATTCGGATATAAATATTACCGGAATGTTAATCGGAGTGGACGAAAAAATATTCGTTCCGTTCTATTTAAGATCTATTTCAAATCTATCTTTGATAATATGTACACAATATATGTATAATTATATATTTAAATCATTATGTCTACAAATATGATTAAATATTTTTTATTATATATTAATATACTAAGTTAATGTCGATAAATATATGATAATTTTTATATTTTATTTTAAATTTATATGTATTTATATATTATTAAATATATTAATTAAATAACATTTAATTAACAATTTTGAATCAGATATTATCCGTATCCGTTTCGAATCCGGAGATTATCCGACTTATAATATATGATCCGTATTGATATTCAATTCGGATCATATACGAATTATCCGAATAATTAAACAGAGTAAATACGGAAACATCGTATCCTTTCGGTATCTGTTCCGTTTGCGGTCCTACCTTCGTGCACCGATGGGATTCGGGTATTTACGCCCTTTATATGTGGGGCTAAATTCAAGGGTAATAAAAAAATGACGACGAGCATTATTTTAAATCGGGAAATGAATCGAACAGAGAAGGCACCCCCAATAATCGGATGCAACATATGCGGCGAAACAAGGAAGATGATAAAATGGGGAACCAGGGATGTTAATAGTTCCTCTTATCTTTTGTAATCTGACCGTCCACGTAAAAATGTAAAATTTAAATAATTATATATATACCAGGGATGTTGATAATGGTTTTGAATGTTGTGTTTGGCTATTTTAAATTGTATATGTACCCTCTTGTCCTCCACTTGTGTGTTTATTCTTTATTTTTATCGAGAATTATTTCCATCGTACAATACATGACGTATCGTGTTTTTACTTCGAGGGCAAGATATCTTATGGGGTGTTTGGTTGCATGATAATTGAGGTTTTTATTTTAATTTTTAAAAATTGTAAGAAAACTTGTTAAAAGAAGTGTTTGACAACCATGACAATTTTATGTTTTGAAAGTGATTTTCTTCTTAAACAAAAAAAGAGAGTCTCACCTCTTTCTTTTTTCTTGTGGTCCCCCACCTTTTTTGGTCATGTGCGGTGGTTACTCTTTTTTGTAATCACATCCCTCCAAACATGACAATTTTATGTTATGAGTTGATTTATTTTTTATTTTAATACAATTTTTTATCATGAAAGTGTACAAAAAATTATCATGCAACCAAACACCCCATTATTAGTTTATTGATTTTAATTGTTCGAATGGAGTGTTGAAATTTATGTTTATGTGTATCATTGCCAAATTCTTGCTGTTATATTCTGTAGGTTGACCGCCGATCATCTCGGTTTAATCACTTGGTTGCTCTTGACAACCGTGGACGCTACGCTGATTTTAATATTAATTTTAAAATTGATAACAATAAAGATATCTAATAATATTACTGAACAGGGTATGACACTGTGAGTCGAAGCTAAACATGGTTATATTCCTTTAATTATGGCTTATTACCTCTGGCAATTAATATTCGGAATTATTTTTCGCCTATTAGCTGAAGTTTCTTTTTTAGGAAAAAAAACTTAAAATGTGCTAAATATTTTATTACTATTTCATTTTTTTTAATCGTGGATTAATATGGTCGAACCTGGGACACCCGTTGAGCCGACCGCGCGGAGGAGCAGACAGAGGAGAGAAGGATGCCGGGGCTGAGAGGGCCGTCGGACTACTCGCGGGAGCCGCTGCGCCACCCGGCCCTCAAGATCAACTCGAAGGTGATGCCTGTCACTCCCAGGCCCCTCGACGCCCCCCCTCTTCCGGTCGTCGAAACATCTACTTTTTGCGTCGTAGAATCGGTTGTTCTATCAAGTTCTTGGTCTCAATCATGGACTATCTTGCCTCATCCGCGTTTGAATGACGCGGGGCTCTTCCGACGCTTTGAGGGTGTCCCGGGAGGGTGGAAGTGGAGGAGAGTGAGTGACGAATCAGGAATGAGGTAGGAAGGACACAAGGAGACATCGTGGGATTTCCGCGATTGTCTTCTTTTCTGCACGGGGAATTTTTCTGTCAAACGGGGTTCTTGTTTACGAGCATCGTCAAGACCATTAGACAGTCGGGAATGCTTGCGTCTGTTCTGCTCGAGTTGTCAGCTTCTTCTTGGATTAACTGTTTCCCGAGCTTCTCATTCGCAGTCGAGCAATACATGAAAGTATATGTAATTCCATTTGTTTTCATCTCTTAGGATGGATATTCCTGTAATCTGTATGATTTCCCCAGATTTCAGTATGATGTGACCGTTTTTTACCTCTATTTTAAGTTCCATCGATATGTCATGGTCTCTGTCAAAATATCTGGAAGTGAATGTATGGGTGTTGGAGTGAAAGGTGGTACCCCTTAGGTATATGCAAATAATAAAGGACACGTACGATGAAACGACCATTGGTTTTTGTACAACTGAAGGAGAAACAAGAGTTTTTCATATTTCAATTGTCTTACATCAAGGATTTGAAACAAGTTCTTAAATTTTTTTATTAGTTATAGATAAATTAACAAGGAATATACATGACGATATATCATGGTGTATGTTTGATGACGATATTGTATTGATAGATGATACATGAGAATGAGTGGATAGGAAGCTAAATTTGTGGATAAACACTCTAGAGACTAAGGGTTCGAAGATAATTAGAACTAAGATAGAATGTATGCATTGCAAATTTAATGAAAGCCAAAGGGAAGAAGACGAGAGAGTTAGCTTGGATGTGATAATATTATCTCAAATTACTCAATTCAAGTATCGTGAATTATTTATTCAAAAAGATAGAGAATGTGATTAAAATATTAACTATAGGATTAAGACATGATGGATGAAATGGTGACTTGCTACATGGGTTCTAAGTGATCATATGATTTTCCATTAAAGTTGAAAGAAATTTTTTATCATACAACTATAAGGAGTGCTAAGTTGTATGCTAGTGAATGTTGGACAATAAGGAAAATTATGCTTTTAAATTAACTATTATTGAAATGGAAATGTTAAGATGGATGAATTGTTAGACTAGATTATATATAATAAGGAATGAATATTATGGAGAAGAAAAGAGAAGGGCTGAGAATGTAAAAATATTGTTACAACTCATAATATGGATTCAAATGATAGAATAAGGAATGAATATATTAGAGTAAACGCGGGAATAGCGACAATCATAGACAAATTGAAAGAAGAGAGACTGAGATGGTTTGAGTATATTAAACATAGTCACAAGGAAGATCTAATTAGAGAAGTAAAAATTTAAAAAATATAAACAAAAAAGTCGTGGTAGTCCTAAATTAACTCGGAGAAGGATAATTTAATTTGATTTATATGATTTAAATATCCCTGAAGAAGTAACTCAAAATAATTTGGAATCAAGGTTTGTGCTTGAGTAGAGTTGAGAATGTGGAAGCCTGTTTACAATGTGAAAGTTGCTAACATCCTTGATAATCATGAACAAGCCAAGTCTGGCAACAATGGCTTGACTGGCACAATCATGTTTTTAATGATGTAGGAGCCATTCAATGCTCGACTTGAGTTGAGAATGTAGAACCCTGTTTACATCGTGAAAGTTGCTAACATCCTTGATAATTGTGATCAAGCCAAGTCTGGCAACAATGGCTTGACTGGCACAATTGTGTTTTTAATGATGTAGGAGCCATTCAATGCCGAACCTCCTCGAAGTGCTTTGGTTTCCTCCTACATCACTCCTGTGGACATGTTCTACAAGAGAAGTCATGGACCAATTCCTATTGTTGACGACATTAAAAGGTAATATCTTTTAATACAAGTGATCAAGTTTTATGATGGAAAAATAGGATAAGACAAGCTCTGTCATCCTGATAATCTCTGATTGTACAGCTACCGTGTCTTTTTTGGTGGTTTGATTAGAAAAGAGAAACTACTAACTATTGCGGAGATCAGGTGGGGAATTAACCATCTTTCAATACTTGTAAACATAAATTTTGGTGTATACATGATTGACAGTACTCTGCTTTCAGGGAACTCCCGAAGTATAGTGTGATGGTCACTCTGCAGGTAATGGCTTGTATCTCATCTTATGTAAATTTCATGTTCTGGTTTCAGATTGGACACTAGAAGTTCTTTCATTTCCATGTATAAGCATCTGGTGATTGTGATGCCTTCGTAATCAATTATCTGAATCAGTGTGCCGGTAATAGGAGGACGGCAATGAGCGAAAAGAAAAAAGTTAGAGGTGTCGGTTGGGATGTCGCAGCAATTGGAAATGGTTAGTGATCTACCTTTTATCTCCTGTTTCCAACATCTGCCCTCATTCTCTTTTTGGCAATGCCTGAAACTAGTTCTTTCAATAATTAACGTAGACAATCACGAAACCAGATAGTGTTGCAAGAGGGGTACCCCCTGGTTTTATCAATTTTGATTCATAGTAAGCTGTTGGTGTCAGTTCCTTACAAGAAAAAGAAAACAGCAAAAAAAAGGAGGATCAAACCAAGTCCTGGGTGGTGCGACGCTCAATTAGGCCAAATTAGGTACTGGATTAGGCCCATCAGCGCAAATTCTAGCTGGCCCAACCCTCCACTTAATTAAATTAAATTATTATCCCGTACCTTGAAGCCCACCTGCACACAGCCCATTAGGAGGAGGAGAAGCTGGGCCGGAGTCAGCCAGGGCCCAGCCATCCTGGCCACATCAGCCTGGCACCTCAGCAGGACCCACCGCCCGGGCCACCTCATCAGCCACCTCAGCCTTGACCCGTTGATGACATGGGGAAAGCCAAAGGGCAGGTGGACATGGGAGAGATCAAAGGACTGGTTAAACATTAAAAATCTGGAGGAATTCAAGGAGTTTGGTCAATTAAAGGGGGAAGCTAGTAGTCATCTTACATTCAATCCTTGGCTGACCCCTGATCTCCCTCCCATTCCTATGAGAAGAGGAGGGTGCGCTAAGGCCAAGACCACCGGCTAAAGATGCCGACAGGCTGCTGGTTTGCTGCCCCTCTGTGCGCCTGCTTCCAGCCCTACCCGCGGCCAAGAGAAAGAAGGAAGGAAGGAGGAGGAGGACAGCAAGGAGATCCCCTTGCGGCCTCCTCTTGGCGCCAATCTCCCTTGGAGAGGGGAGATTTTCAGCTTCATGCTACATCCTCCATTGCAACCGAAGCAAAAAAAAAAACACGTAGGAGGGTACTGATATTAGCTATGTAGCCCTATATGGGTACCTTCTCACCCCTTCCAACCTCTCCTCTCAATCCCTCTCATGGCCTAAGCCGGCCTTCATCGACATCGGCAACCTAAATGAAGCTCCTCAAGGTCCAGTCAACCCAACTCAAACCCCCCAAAAGCAGGTCCCTGAAAGACCATTGAACAGCCACTCGTTCAGCCTCTTAAAACACCCCAAGTAGGACCTGTTTTAGCCGACTGCACAGCCCCTTTAACAGGCCACATTTCCCCCCCTGATTAGCCCCCCTGTTGGCCAACCAAAAAGACCCCTTAAGCAGCTGCCTAAAAGTCTATCAGACAGTCCTCTATTCATCCCCTAATAATGTCCTAATTAGGACCCGTTGCGGCCAAGGATCGCGGGATCGGGATTGGTGATCACCGATTCGATCTGGATTGGCCGATCCTACGGAAGAAAGGGCGATCCTGAATTTGACAATTTTTTTTAAATTATAAAATTCTCAAAGAATCAGAAAAAACAGGAAAAATTATAGGAATAATATAAAAAAATAAAAAAATGAAAAACAATGTGGATGACATTCTATCAAATAATGCCATACAAAGTAAGTTCCTTTCAAGAAACTATCATATAAGTATAGATTATCATATAAGAGAGAAAGAATAGAGTTAAAATAGATCTTTATGTAAATTTAAGTGTATAATATATATTTATGATTTTGAATCTTCTATATATGTGATAGTATAAGTGATAGTGAAATATATTAATATGTTTACACTATCATTAGCGAGGCGTAGAGTAGTCGCGGATCGATCTGTGTGGTCAGATCGCAGGGGTCAAGAGGGCAGCGTCTCTTGTGGGAGGTATCAGGGGGGCAATGCCCCCCGGGGCCCCAAAGATTTTTTTTATGGTGGTAAAGGGGAGGGGGAAGAAGGGATCGGAGGTCCCCCCTCCCCCTAGTTACCTGTTTAGGGGGGGATCGACCGCTTCAAAGGTCTGGATCACCACTACTTAAGGTGGATCGTCGAGGGGAGGGGTCCAGGGGGATCCCTAGATGATTAAGGGGAGGGGAGGAAGTGAGAATGAGGGGTGAGAAGGGGGAATCGGTCCGGATCAACCAATTCTAGACGAATTGGACCGGAAAATGGTCCGGAATTGGGTCCTGATTGATCCAATTCTAGACCCTTCTGGGTTCTAGGGAATCGGTCCGGATCAACCAATTCCCGGATGGGTTGAGGTCGAGGATCGACCGATCCGGTTGATTCCGACCAATCCAGTCAGGAGTCCCAGCTAGATCGGTAGTTCCAGCCGGAATCGGATCGGTGGGTACCGATCCGATCCAAGAATCGGCCGATCCCGATCCAGATTGGCCAATTTTGCAATCCATGGTTGCGGCCCACTGTGCAGCCCCTTAGCAGGGTCATATCCTTTCCTGTTTTGGCCCTTATCCAGCCCATCGGAAGGATCCCTTGACCGGGCTATCTTCAACCCCCTGTTTGGACTATCTAAGTAGCCCATACACAGCTCAATTCTGTCTTTAAACTGACCTCAATCAGGTCCCATTTCAGACCTTAAACCAAGCCCAATCAAGCCCTGTTCAAGCCCCTACACAATCGCCTATCAGACCTCTTAAACAGATCTTTAATCAGGCTATTTCCAGCCCCATTCGACCCCTTGTCAGGTCCCTACAACAGACCACATTCTGCTCCTCTCTGTGACCCCTTAATCAGTCACAGTTTGGCCCTTAACCAGGCCTCCTCAGACAACCATTCTTGACCCCCTAAAACTGTCCTATAACAGTCCACGTGCAAGCCACTACCGGTCCTCCAGGAGACCCCATAAACAGGTCCCTGTCCTGACCCTTAAAACAGCCCAAAGCAGGTCATTTTCGGACACTTAAAACAGGTCTGTCTGACCCCTGTTTAGACCCCTAAAACAAGTCCTATTTCAGCTCCTCTTTGGACCCCAACCGAGTATCCTCCCACTACCAGTTAGGCCTACCTAAGTCATCCCTAAACAGATCCTAAAAACAGGTCGCTGTTGACCCACTTCTATCAAATACACAAGTCATTTCCAGCATGGAATTCTAGGCGTCACCTTGAAAACTATGCCCTTTGGTATTCATAATTCTAGATATCCTGTGAAATATGTTACTGTGATTTTTTTAAACTAAAAAGAAATGTCATTTCGTCACAGTTTCCTGCCAAAGAGTAAGTGAGTGGATTCTGCACTTTTTTTTTACATTTAGATGTGGCAAACTTATAATAGGGAATTCTGTGTGTAAACAATCACTGTGTGGTGACATTTTGCAATCATCTGTATTTTGCATAGGTACCATGCTTGAGGGGGTAATTTGCAAAAACTTTATCAAATTGCTTTTGGCAGTTAAGTGTTTACGGTACTCCAGGTTCATATACCAACTGATTGCATTTGACTACACTGATATTCAAAGAATTTTTGATGTTAAGAAGAAACATGAATTCGAGAAAGGCTTATTTGACAATTGTGTCCATACTCCATAGTTCCCAGAAATGCTGGAGTTGGGTATTCAGAGGTTATTTTTTACAAATGCAGTTAGTACTTAGTACTGTTGCTTATTCTTTTCAGTGCTCATCCACCTGTTTACTAGCCATCTTATTTGTTCTCGGCCCACCAAGGATCACAGAATTGGAATCTGCTACCAGATTGGCCAATGTGACTTCTGATCCCAATCTGTATTGGATCTGGAAAATCGCTGATTCATCAGGAGAAGAACTGATCCGGAAAAGGTCTGAATCGGCTCTTCAAAAACCTCAAGAAGATTAAAAAACTTAAAAAAATATACCAGATAGACTCGTAGTGTGATTCCAGTCTGAATCCGACCCTTTTGGGAATGAATCAGCGCTAGGGTGGTGCTGCCGCCACTTCCGCTTGGTGTCTTACTTCGTTCACTCAGCTGAAATCCAATGGCTTATGTTGAATCCAGCAGGTTTGTAAGTCATTGGATCTGAGCTTTGATGCTCATATTGGTCTGAGCGAACCCAGTAAGGCCTTCCTATCTGACAGTGGCACTGCAGCCGCCTAAGGCAGCTGATTCCATCACCGGAATTGGTCGATTCAGGCAGAATTGGTCTGATCCATGGCCAATTCAGTCAATTTTGACTGATTCCAGCAGGAAATCATTGTGGATTGGTTCCCCCCCAAAGTCGGGTTGGCATATGCCGATCTGATCCTCATATCAGCCGATTTCGAGATCCATGCAGCCTACCCTTCTTGGTTTTTAGTATTTTCTTGGAGATTTCATATACAATTTTAAGTGATGTGTAACATTGTTTCTTTATGCTGTGCTAACAAATTAAACACTTTTTAGCTAGGGAAAGTGCTAAGTTATGATGTTTGAGTAAAGAGAAATAAGGATCTGATGCACTTTATTTTTATTTGGTCTAAATGTGAATTTATTTGGTGACCCATAAAACCAATTAGCCTTGTGAACTGATTTGTTCGTTTGTGTGTTCTTCCTGCCATTCTTGTCTATACATATTTCTCTCAGCAATGTGGGGCGGTGCCAAATTAGCAGGTGTCCTCGAACTTGTTGGGATACCTAAATTCACAGAGAGGACACCTTTGGGAGGAAAGCATGTTGAGTTCGTCAGTGTTGATATGTGTAAGGCAAGTATAAAGCGGCATTGATATTGCTCTATGGCTGTAAATGTTGGAAGTCCGGACCTTCTTTCTGAAAATTTTTTATGTATCAATTGGCTGATAAGCAGGAGGAAAAAGGTGGTCCTTATAAAGCATCAATTCCTTTGAAACATGCCACAAATCCTGAAACTGATGTTTTACTCGCATATGAAATGAATGGAGAGGTAAATTTACTGACTCTCATGAAGACACATTTTTATGTCCTAATTTTTATAGTTTTGTGGTTGTACATTACATTCCATATAATGGTTTGCATTTTGTATGGAATTTAAGGCCTATTATAATGAAATATAGTCCACTGCCATGGGTATGGTGGTATCCAGGTCGCTCTTGCCTATCTTGCATCTTCTAGTGGGAAATGAGCGTGTTTCAATGCTGAAGCAAGTCTTTTGGTTCTTGCTCCCAGATTATCAACCATTATTTTACCAAATGTGACCGGTGAGAGTCAAAAGGTGGAAGGTGGCGAAGATTGTTCATAATAAGCATTAATAGAACAAAAAAAGGTGAATGCCTGAATAATTTAACATTCGCTGTTTTCTGTTTTTTCAATATGATTAACGTTTGAAAGAGTTGACAAATTCTCTATGCCCCATATTCAACATGATCAATCCCTTCAGAACCCAAAACCATTGTTTTTGACTGTATTTTTTATGTCCATTCCAATTGAAATATTTAGTCAGACTTCCATTAGGAATCCAATTGAAATATTTAGTCAGATTTCCATTACATAGTACTAAAAATAAAATACCGTGTTTTGCATATGACATTTATC
Source organism: Cryptocoryne crispatula var. balansae (assembly GCA_036172225.1). Classification (NCBI taxonomy): domain Eukaryota; kingdom Viridiplantae; phylum Streptophyta; class Magnoliopsida; order Alismatales; family Araceae; genus Cryptocoryne; species Cryptocoryne crispatula. The sequence continues at coordinate 6,327,237 of CM069929.1, read as the reverse complement.
TGAATTGTTGAGTTACTGTCCTAAACATCTGAATATGATATTGAAATGGCCCCTATTTTTAGTTAGATTGATGTTGGAACTTGGAACTGGGATTCTAATGTTATCTTAAGATTTATTCATTCATTAGACTTGTAGGATTACGGTTACATCCAGGGCTAAAGTGAGCGTAAGATTGGGAGTCCATATCAATCAATTTCTGTCCAAATAATCGGGATATTAGGCTTAAATGTGGTTTCATGTCCAACTAGACCATCCTAACATGGTTTGGATCTCTGGGATTGAATCTTTGTCTCCCTACATGACTCCTACCTGAACTAATAATCCAACTTTTAAATTGCATGATCAGAAAATGTGATTTCCTATAGTGCTGTTCAATTTATTAGATTGGTTTTAGGAGGTGATTTTCCACTATCTTGGATTCTTGGTAGATGAACCCTATCTTGGATTTTTCTTTATAAGTTTGCTATTTCTGTTCTTCTTGGATTAATATTTTTTGGCCTTTCGGGGCAAAATAGTCCCATAATCGTTGTTTGGGTCAATATCTAAATAGTTCTAAGAATTCCGGTGGAAATGAAAGACGGGGTCCTTTCGGGATGGCCAGGGTCAAGCAAGTTTACTTGCTAGTTGATGTAACCTCAAATTTAAAGATTATTTCCTTTTGTTTTGGAAATTCATTTTCCTCTTGAATTTGAATTAGATTAGACCTTAGCATTGACTTCTTAGGAAAATAGATGGTATTCCATAAAAGTACTAACTAGGGTCAAAACTATATGTTGAGGTTGTTAGGTTCTTTGAAAATTTGTTTTGACCTCTCCCCGTCGGATGGTGCGAAGATACGACGTTAATTACATCGAGATAACTCGAATACCCTTGATTAAGCGTCATAGCAATCCATGAAAATAGAAAACATGCATCCACAAAAATAAACATTCACACACATATGGACATAGGAGAAAACAATCCCATAAACTTGATGGAATGCAAGCACTCAATTTTAATTTGAATTTGATTTGGATTGAATTGGTTGAATTTTGTTGGTTTGAATTTTGATTTGATTGGTTAATTTGAATCTGTTTGAATTTAGTTTGAGTTGAATTTAATTGGTTGACTTGCTTTTAGTTTGGGTTGGAGTTTGATTTGTTCATTTTAATTGAATTTATTTAAGTTTGGTTCAATTTGAATTTGTTGATTTATTTTTAAACTTGATTTGGGTTTTTAGACAGTTTGTTTATTGTTTGATTTTGAATGGGATTTGTTGGGATTGAATTATTTAATTTAGTTCGATTAGAGTTGAATTTGAATTTTGCCTTGGTTAATTTGGATTTATTTTATTGAGTCTGACTTTGGTTTGGAAGGTTTGATTTGTGTTTGAGTTGATTTGGTTCAGTTTGAGTTTGTTTGGATTTGTATTGAATCTGGTGGATTTAATTTGGGCAGGTGTTCGGTAGATTGCTTGATTTAATTTGAATTGAATTTTATTTTATTAGAATTCACTTAAATTTAGTTAATTGAATTTGAATTTGACAGATTGTTTGAACTTGGAATTTCTGTTTAACAGATCTGTTATCAATTTTGGTTTCATGTTCTGTTTTTTTAGATTTATTTGGATTTGTGGTTTGTTTTATGGCTTGGTTCAGATTTTGTTTGATTCAAACAGGTTTATTTTGACTGAGTTTGATTTGAACATGATGGGATTCTTTCATTTTTTTTTGGATTTCTGCAAAGCTGGCAGACTCTGCCGGAGTAGACATTTTCTGATTGAGATTGCCAGTTTGAGTGATCTGATTTTGAGTTTCGGACTTAACAGGCTCTGATTTTTTTTTAACTTCTGCAGATTTCAGGTTTGCCAAACTTCAGATTCTACATATTTATGATTTCAGATTCTGGGTACTACAGGTTCTGGCTCTTGATTTCCAGGTTCCAATTTCTGATTTTTCAGGTTTGGGTCTCAGATCTAGTTCAGATTTCGGATCTCAGATGCAAGTCTGGTTTTCAGGCTTAAAGGTTTCAGATTTTTGAATGGCGGTTCTACACATAGATCCAGATTCCAGATGTGATTTCAGATTTTTCAGATCCTGTTTTAAATTCCAGTTTCAAGTCTTAAACCTTCTGATTTTGTATTTTTGCAGATTTAACAGGCTTCGGATTTACAGGCCTTAGATTTTTAAAGTCTTTTACAGGCTTCAAATTTTTCAGATTTCAGAATCGTTTGTTAATTAATTATTTTTTTATCTTGCATTCCAGAAATTTCATGTGGTTGTCTCTCCTCTTTGTAACATCAATCTATGTACCGAACATGAATTTCCCTTGTTTTCCTCAATATGAGACATGATTTACAACTTGACCAGCAATTTAGGTCTTTTTGAGTCCTTGATGAACATGGAACTTGTTCGATCAATTTGAGATGGAAAAAACCCCGGTCTTTGATAGACTTGTGGGCATTCCTTCCATCGTTTGAGATTGAGCACACCCGGCTTTTGATAAGCTTGTAGGGACTCATCTCATATCTATCTTCATGGCTCCTCCATGAGTTGATGAACTTGTCAATTCATGGGCGGCATGTACCCGGTCTTGATAGACTTATGGGCATCCCCCACTGTTTTGATGATTCCATTAGCATATAATCGGCTTAACGGTATGTTGACCATGCACGGCCTCATATAGCTAAAAAATGGTAAGACATTGGGGTCTTTTATAGACCTTTGTATGTCTACCTTAAGAACGTAGGGGCGGATGGTTAGTCGACCCCCCAACTAGTCCATATTTTGAATTCTTTTAAGTTAAGCCGAGACGTAGGGGCGGATGGTTAGTCGACCCCCCAACTAGTCCGATTTGTTGAATTAAATGTATTTTCAATTTAATTTTCACTGTTTGTTTATTTTAATTTTTTTTTGTTGAAGGCCTTGCGCTGTGCAGGTTCTGCTTCAGCCGAATAGAGGCCTGGTCCACTGTTTGGACCGGGCGGTTCTTTTCCTGGACCGGGGCTCATTCCCGCGGGGGCCGGCCGGCTTCGCCCGGTCGCGCCTCCCCTTCTTTTTTTTGCGTTTTCCTTCACCGGTGGGCCCCACGGGATTTCCACCGTGGACATAAGTCTGGGGACATATTTCCCCTGGCTACAGTAGATCCCCGACGGTCCTCCGGCGCCCGACGGCAGCTTGGGCCTCCATTGCAGCAGCTCCCGGCCCTGTTCGACGGCGACGGCGCCGGCAGAGGAAGGAGAAGGGGCCGTCGGGACTAGGGGAGGAGGAAGAAGGCTTCTCCGGCGACGATGGCAAGTGCTATTGGCCCTACGGCTCTCCGCGGCGGCTTGCAGGAGGTGCTGCGGCGTCCGGAGGAAGAAGAAGAAGAAGAGGGAGCACCGCGGGGCTTCAACAAGGTTCCAGGGGGATCGACGGCTTCCGTGGTAACCCTCTGCCTTTCTGCTCTTCTCTCTCTCTCGTCTCCTCTCTTCGGGGTCCCCCTGCGCCTTCCAACCTCGGCTGGCTTTATAGGCCCGTGTGGCTTCCGGGGGGACTCCTTCCGCTAGGAAACCTGCCGCGAAGGGGATTCCGGCTCCGAGGCGGACTCGGAGCAACCCCGGGACATACGGGATCGACTTGCCCTTGGCAACGATGCCCCTTCTCGACTTTGTAGAGGGCTACGTCAACTTGCTGTGACTGTCATGGCCATTACGGGAAGCTCGGGATAGCCTTGATATCCTTCCTTCTATCAGAAGATTCCAATGATCTTCCTATGATCATCGGATACCTACTGGATCCCTGGATAGAATTTAGCCCATTAGGTACTTTAATTGCTGACTGTACGAGGGTACCCATCTGGGCCCTTCTGATTGAATTAAAATTGAGGTGGGCTTCAATTATTGTGAAAATTTTGGGTGTCAACACTAGTTAAGCTATAGCTATAGGCCTATAGTTAACATTTATTTAAAATCTCAAATAGATAGTCACCAGGATGAAAATCAATAGGATTATGAGGCAAATTAGGACTGAATTGGTTTTCAAGTTTCAGCCTAGTTGGACTAAGATTAAGTTAATGGCTTTGTGTTGATCCTTATGGGACTAGTATGCTATGGCTATTGGGAATACATTATAAAATTTGAAGTGCACTGGAAAATGGGCCATTTTTGTTTAATTTTTGTTGTTTTTTATTTTCTTATTTGTAATAAATTCTTACCTTAGGAAGTTGTAGGGGTGGGCACAAAACGGTTCAAACCGAGAAACCAAACCGAACCAGCCCATTCGGTTCGGTTTGGTTCGGTTTGGACCCCCTTCGGTTTGGTTCGGTTTGGAAAATCTCCAAACCGATTTAAACCAAACCAAACCGTTTAAACCGATTTAATCAAAAAAATATAAAAAAACTATTATAGTATTAATAAAAATGATATTTTTATAAATTATATAATAAAATAATATTTATTTTCATTATTTTTAACATAAAAACTAGTATATATATGTAAAAAATAATTAATTTAAATATTTTTATTTATTTTCGGTTTAAACCGAACCAAACCGAACCAAACCGAATTGATTCGGTTTGGTTTGGTTCGGTTTGGGAGGGAGATTCGGTTTGGTTCGGTTTGGGAAAAAAATGGTCCAAACCGGACCAAACCGAACCGTGCCCACCCCTAGGAAGTTGCAAATGGATTCACGGAATCCAATATTTTGATCTGGTTTAATAAAAATTAATAGTTTTGGAACATATTTTTGCATCTTATAAACTATTGGAATCATAATTGGATAATTTGATAGCTTGTCTGAATCGGAAATTGTTAAATTCTGTATCTGTTTGTCTACTTTCAATAAAAAATCTATATATATATAGACGTAGAAATTAATACTCAACTCAACTCAACTAAGGTTTTTATACCAAATTACTTGGGGTCAGCCATATGGATTCTTTTTCTCCACTCATGTTGATTTTGTGTTATTTCTTCAGAGATATTTAAACCATCTAAATCATATTGAATTACCCTCCTCCAAGTTAACTTAGGTCTATGTTGGCGTCCAATTTTTACAAACAAAAAAAATGCAATGGGGCAGGCCTAGGAGCAGACCGGACAGCCCACAGTTCAGCCAAACTGGGCCCAATCAAAAGCCCATATATGTCCAATCAGAAGCCCATGATTCCATCCTAAAATTGGGCAAATTCTGGCCCACAAGGAGGCCTAGCGCACAGCCCATAGAAGGGACTGGGCCGCGGCTACCTGCAGGCCCACCCGCTGGCCCACCTGCAGGCCCACATCAGGGCCAGATCTGAACAGTCCTGGTGTGAACGTGCCACACTGTCTCTTCTGCCACCTCAGCAGCCCAGCCACGCCAGCCACCTGTCTCCCCATCAATTTGGACAGTTTTATGGAGAAGGGAAGGTCAAGGGACAGCCAGCCATTAATCTGGAATTAATGGTGTAACCCTCAATAGGGAGGCCAAGGGCCATCGGTTATTGAAGAGAAAGCTGGCCCTTCATCTGCCCCCAGCCTCTATAAGAAGAGAGGGGTGCGCCAGCCACAGGAGGGGGTGACTGCTGGAGGAGGCCGCCAGGCTGCCGAAGTGTCACCTGCTGTGCCCTGCTGCTGCGCCTGTCACCTGCTGTCAGGAGAAAGAAGAAGAGGAGGAGAAGAAGACAAGGTAAGAAGGGATAGTTGGTATGTCCATGTAGCCCTTTAAAGGGCCTTCTTTCTATCGATTCTACCTGCTATCTCCTACCCTTATCCACCTTCACAAAATGCCCCATTTCAGTCCATTCAAACCCCCATAGATTGGACTGTAATCCCCTTGAGTGGAACCCATAAATCTGGCCCTTTCTGGCCCTTGTCCGGAGCAAAAAAAACCAGTCCCCTTGTGACCCGGTTTCAGCCCCAATCAAGGCCCAAAAGAGCCCCTTTTCAGCCCATTTCCAGACCTACCATCAGGCCCATAACCGCCCACCTACAGGCCCAGGTTAAGCCCATATCCGGTCCCCATCTGACCCGGTTTAAACCACCTGCAGGTACCCCCAATCCAGGCCCATGGATAGCCCCTGTCCGGCCCACCTGCTGGCCCTTCTACAGGCCCAGTCCGAGCCCACATATCAGGCCCAAAATCTGGCCCTTGCCCAGTCCAATTCAGGACCTGTTCAGCCCATCCAGCAGACCCCAGACTGGTCCATAATCGGCCCATTTCTTGGTCCTTACCCAGGCCTTGAACTGTCTCCAATTCAGCCCAAGTTTGGCAGCCTTCACGTGGCTAACTTCTAGCCCCTTGTAGCTTACCCAAAGCTGGCCCAAAACAGGCCTTTAGGCAGCCCATTTTCGGCCCTTTATAGCCCATCCAGCAGACCTCCAAACAGGCCCATATACAGCCCATGACCGGTCCCTTTGTGACCCGGTTCCAGCCCATAAACATACCCCAAACCGGTCCATTTCCAGCCCATGTTCGGCACCCAATTCAGGCCCAAAACAGGACCATTTTCGGCTCCCTTGCAGCCAGGTTCCAGCCCCATTGAGGCTCAACCTAGTGGCCCTTTCACGGGTCCAATCCGCTTCCCAAGAAGCCCACCAGCAGCTCCTTTGCAGCAGTGCAAAAAGAATGAAGAAAAAGAAGGTCGCAGCAGCCCCTTGTGGCTTGAACCGGCAAAGAGAGGGATGAACCTCGGCCCTTTCACGGGTCCGGTTCTCCCCTCAACTCATCAAGGGAGGGATGAACCTCAACGGCCCTTTCACGGGTCCGGTTCTCTCCTCAACATATCAAAGGAGGAGTGAGCCTCAACGGCCCTTTCACGGGTCCGGCTTGGCCTCCAAGAAGCTGTGCTTCCAACTCAAGCAAATTGAAGCCCGGCTTTGAATGCCGAAGGAATGAACCGGCCCGAAGTGGCCTTCAAAAAATAAAAATAAAATAAAAATCAGAAACCGAAAGCAACATCTAAATTAAGGAGCTTCACCCCCTAGCGGGGAACTCCACCTTGGACGGGGGCGCGCGGGCATGTTCCCGTAGCCGTCAATCCAGACGGGGGCGCGGGCAAGTTCCCGTAGCCGTCGATCCTTCCCCCAATTTGGCTAAGTAAAAGTTAGCCATTTTGATGGGTACATTTCACTAAGTCGGAAAATGACCGGCATGCCGTCGTAACGCCGAAAATTTTCAAAGTAGTGAAAAAACCTATGTTGGGGGAAGGATTGACAATATTGTACACCGATGTACCCCTTTCTTCAATGAAATGAAAATTTGATGTTTACATTGGTGCATGAAACCGGGCACCCAATGGTAGTCCGATGGGTCGGAGGCGATGCAAACCGCCAAACTAAAAAAAATAAAACAAAAAATCAGTACTAAACCAAATCTGAAAATTCAAACAAAAACAGAACTAAACAAAAATCTGAAAGTCAAAACAGAAAATCAGAATTAAAGAAAAATCTGAAATTCAACTTATCCGGATTTAATCCAACAGCCGAACCGGTTTTGAAATACATCAAACCAAAATCAGATTTTGATCAAGTCAAAATAGATAAAATTCAAATTTAAGTCAAATCTGTCAACCACAAAAAATCAGATTTTAATTAAATCTGCAAACAAAAAAAATCAGATTTGAACAATCTACCAAAAAAACAGATTCTAACTGACATCAAAAATCTGGTTTTAGCAATATGAAAATCCATGCAAAAAGACACCAAACCTTGTTTCAATAAATGACAAAGATCAACCCCTAAAAGAAACCAAATGACCAACAATTTCGAACATCCAAAATGGATCAAAATCAACTCAAAACCAGAAAATCCAGAACATGCTTAATATACTTTAAGCACATCAAAATAAAAACCAAAACAACTTGAGTTGATCAAACTCGAATCAAAATCAAAAGGCAAATCCAAATAAAAAACAAACAACAAAACAACCAATCAAACAAATTGATTCAAACTCAAACCCTCAAAACTGACTTTCAAGTCAACCAACAAACAAATAAAACAAACCCGAACCAAATCGATTTGCATCTCATCGGATCCAAAAGGCCGCTGCCCTTTCGAGTTCCTTATTTGCTGTGGATGTGCATGTCTCCGAAAATAGGTTGCTGTGATAGTTAATCAAAAGCGTTCGAGCCGTTGCTCGATATAAGCTAACGCTGGATACTCGCACCATCCGGCGGAGAAGAGTAAAAAATGAAATTTTCAAAGAACCCGAACCTCAGTTCTAATTTTTTTTAAATTATCACTGGACTACCTAATATTTTAGGTATCATCTATTTTTTTAGATAAGTCTGAGGATGTCTTTCTTTTTAAAGAACATACGCATAAAAAAGAGGTTCACACAGTCTACCACGCCCCTTTTTGTTTCTGTCATTTTAATATTTTCTATCTTTCTAACTGGAGCCTCTTTAGGTCTACGTATAATATGTCCAAACCATCTCAATCTCCCTTCTTTCAATTTGTCTACAATTCTTGTTACTCCTACATTTTCTCTAATATGTTCATTTTTTATTTATCTAATATAATGTGACCACTCATCCATCTTAACATTCTCATTTCGGCAACACTTATTTTAAAAGTATGTTTTTCTTTTATTGTCTAACATTCACTACCATACAACATTGCAGGTCTTATACTTGTACGATAAAATTTTTATTTCAACTTTATTGGAATTTTACGATCACATAGAACCCCTGAAGCCAATCTCCTCCACTTCATCCAACTTGCTTTAATCCTATGATTAACGTCTTCATCACATTCTCCATCTTTTTGAATAATTGGTCTAAAATACTTGAACTGAGTTTTTTGAGACAATATTATCCCATCTAAACTGACGCCCTCACTTACTTCTCTTTGGTTTTCATTAAATTTACAATGCATATATTCTGTTTTAGTTCTACTTTTCTTTAAAACCTTTAGTCTCCAAAATATTTCTTCACATTTCTAACTTTCTATTCACTCCTTCTCGTGTTTCATCTATCAATACGATATCGTCTGCAAATAGCATACACCAAGGTATATCATTGTTGGCATCCATTTTTTTTCACAAAAGAAAAAGAGAGACAAATGGGCAGGCCCAAGAGCAGACCGGACAGCCCATAGTTCAGCCAAGTTAAGCCCAATCAGGAGCCCATGTAGGTCCAATAAGAAGCCCATCATCCCATCCTAGAATTGGGCCAAATTTCATCCTAAATCAGGCCCCTGCGCAGCCCACAGCAGAGGCTGGGCCGCAGCCTCCAGCTAGCCCAATTAACCCATGCAAAGAAGGCCTGTGCGCAGCCCACATTCCAGCCCACCTGCGGCCTAGTGTGAACATGCCACACTGGCTGTCCTGCCACATCAGCAACCACCTGCGCACTTGCCAATTCACACCCTTGGCTGGTTAATTGCATGGGGAAACCCAAGGGGCAGGTCAACATGGGAGAACTCAAGGATTAATGCATGGTCATTAAGTCTTCTATGGGAGAACTCAAAGGTCTGGTCAAGGCCAATTAAAGCAGCCTTGGAGAAGCTTATTGACCACCACCCAAGGCATCTACGTACACCACCACCTGGCTCTTCACCTCCCCCTCCAGCCTCTATAAAAAGAGGGGGGCGCACCAGCCAGAGTGGGGGGCTGCTTCAGACGCCGGGAGGCTGCCAAATTGCACCTGCACCTGCTGCCACCTGCTGCCTGCGACCAAGGAGAAGAAGAGAAAGGAGGAGAAGAGGAGAAGAGGAGAAGAAGACAACAAGGCAAGAAGGTATAATGGGTACTCCTCTTTAGCCCTATAAAGGGTCTTCCTTCTATCTGTCCTACGTGCCCTCTCCTGCCCCCTGTCAATCCTCACAAAAAATGCTCCATTTCAGTCCATTCAAACCCCCCTTGAACTGGACGACATCACACCCTGTCCGGCCTCTTCAAACCGGCCCAGTGCTGTCCTTGTTCAGCCCATGTTCAGACCACCAAACAGGTCCATAACCGGTCCCCTTGTGACCCGATCCTTTCCACTCTCAGACCTCTCTACACAGGTCCCAAATCAGGCCCCCAAAAGTGCCCATGTGCAGGTCTGCTTCCGCCCAACCAGAGCCCCATCAATCAGGCCTCAGCCGGTCTCCAAACCAGACCCCTTCCAGGCCCTCACTGGACCACCTGCAGGTCTCCACGTCTGACCCCAATCCGGTCCCAAATCAGGCCCCCCAAAAGTGCCCATGTGCAGGTCTGCTTCGGCCCAACCAGAGCCCCATCAATCAGGCCTCAGCCGGTCTCCAAACCAGACCCCGTCCAGCCCAAACCAGGACCCCAAAATCAGCTCCAAACCAGGCCCTCGCCAGGCCCATTCCGGCCCAACCAAAGCCCCATCAATCAGGCCCCAGCCGGTCTCCAAACCAGACCCCAAACAGGTCCATATACAGCCCATATCAGGCCCCAGCCGGTCTCCAAACCAGACCCCAAACAGGTCCATATACAGCCCATATCAGGCCTCCAGCCGGTCACCAAACCAGACCCCAAAACCGGTCCCAAATCTGATCTCCAAAATAGCCCTTCGTGCAGGCCCATTCCGGCCCACCTAAACCCAAACCAAAACAGCCCCATTGTGGCCTACTGAGAGGACAGCAGTCCAGGAAGCTCCAAACAGGAGGACAGCAGCCAGAAAGTGGGCCGACTTGAAGGTGACAGCCCGGCCTCCCTTGGATAGCGTCCGACGGGCCATGGGCTTAGCCGGGTGGCCTTCCAAGTCGGTCCGGTCAGGCAGCTCCAGAAGTGCAGCAGCTCTCCAACAGGCCCTTCCGGCCCAAACAGTGCAAGACAGGCCCGGCGGGCCTATGAAGATTGAAGGCCGGCTCGGAACGCCGATGAAATTGAACCGGCCTCCACGGCCTTGTTCCAAAAAATGATCAAATAAAAATTCAGAATGCGAAAGCAATATTAAATTAAGGATTCCACCATTCGTGGGGACTCCAACCTTGGACGACTCCCCCCGGGTACGCCCCGGGATGTCGATCCGGACGGTGGCGCGGGCATGCTCCCGTAGCCAGCGGTTCCTTCCCCCAATATGGCTAAGCTAAGGCTGGCTATTTTGGATGGGTAAATTTTCACTAAGTTGAAATGGCCGGCATGCCGTCGTAATGCCAAAATTTTTCCAAAGTAGTGGAGATAAACCTATATTGGGGGAAGGAACAATCACATTGTACACCGATGTACTTCACCCCACCTTTCAATGAAATGAAGTTCGATGTCAATTTGGATTGCATGAAACCGGGCATTCAAAGTGACCCGATGGGTCGGAGGCGATGCAAACCGCCAAACCAAATTAAAACCATTTCAAAATCAAATCTGAAAATTCAAACAGAGAAACCAAAAAAGAAAACAAAATCTGCAAATTCAAACAAAAAATAGAACTAAACAAAATATGAAATTCAACTCATCTAGGTTCAACAAACAACCGATCTTTAACAAGATTGAACCGGTTTTGAAACAAAATCAAACTGAAATCAGATTTCAAACAAAATCTGCCAAAACAAAAATCAGATTACAATTAAATCTGTCAACCATCAAAAAACCAGGTTCCAATTAAATCTGCAACCAAAAAATCCAGATTTGAACAATCAACTAAAACAGATTCTAGCCAGCTTCAAAAATCTGATTTTTGGCAATCTGAAAATCCACTTAAAACCCACTAAACTTCTTCCCAAAAGGAATCAAATAAACAACATTCCAAACACTCAAAACGTGGATCAAAACCAACTCAAAACCAGAAAATTCAGAAATCCAAAAAATAAAAATCAACCAAATCAAAAATCCAAAATCGCTTAAAACTTTAAGCACATCAAAACTGAAATCAAAACAAAAACTTGAACCAAATCAAATAAAAGAAAACAAATCAAAAAACCGAAACCAAACAACAAATCAATCAAACAAATTGATTCAAACTCCAAAACTCAAAACCGACTTTCAAGTCGACCCAAAATCAACCAACAAACAAATAAAACAAACCCGAACAAAACGGTTTCAGACTGATCGTGGACCTAAAAGGCCGCTGCCCTTCGAGTTCTTTACTTTTTTCGTGGATGGGCATATCTCCAAAACAAAGCTTGCCGCGACGGTTAATCAAAGGCGTTCGAGCCGTTGCTCGATGTAAGTTAACGCCGGATACTCGCACCATCCGGCGGAGAAGGGTCAAAAATGAAATTTTCAAAGAACCCGAACCTCGGTTCTAATATTTTTAAAACTATCACCGGACTACCTAATATTTTTAGGATATCACATATTTTCCTAGAAAAGTCCGGAGATGTCTTTCTTTCTAAAGAACAGACGCAGAAAAAAAGAGGTTCACACAATCATCTTGTATAGTCTTTGTTAATTCATCTATAATTAAAGTAAAAAGATAAGGACTTATTGCAGACTCTTGATGTAAGCCAATTGAAATAGGAAAATTTTTTGTTTCTACACCAATTGTGCATACGCTAGTAGTTGCATCATCATACATGTCTTTTATCATTTGTATATTGATGCGGGACGGGACCGGGGGTCCCATGAATCTCAAATTTTCAGAAATATTACCCAGAAAATGACCAGCAGGTTAACGGTTCAAACAGGACCAGAATTCAGAAATATGATCCAGTAAGTAAACAGACCAAATAAGATCAGAGATCCAACAGTAATATGCCCAGCCAACAGTAAAAAAAACAGGCAATCTAAAGCCAACATATTATCTTGTCATACACCAATATGCTGACTTCCAACGGAATATGCAATTTATCATCATGACAGTGTCAACAGGGACAGGGAGGATATCTCAATAGCACACAGTCCTCATGAAAATGATAAGCATATCAACAGACATGATAGCAGTAGATGAAAGGGACATTGGCTCAGATTATGATCATCACAGGCATAATGGAATCAGTGAAACCAGTTATATCAACAAATATAATTTAGGAGTCCTCCCAATTAATAATACCGGCAACTAATTAAAGCTACCAAGGTATGTTTTACCTGGTTTCATCATCACTTTCCCATTCATAAATGTAGGCAAAGTCTGAAAGATGCCATTTACTGTAGGCTCCAATCAATTAAAATATTTGTAGAAAATCAGACCAATATTCAGACGGAAATCAAGATAGTTTCACTGAACAACCACGACGTAACCAAACCGACCGGAGAGGACCAATCTTGAATACCGAGATCCAAACAGGATTAAAACAGGAACAACCAGCTCAGAAGATATATATATATCCATTTCAAATAGTATCAATAGGAGCAGCAGCTTGATAATCGGAGCCATTCAATCTTGTCGGAAGAACCAAGACAGGAAATAGACCAATAGGAACTTCAGAGAACCAAACCGAACCCATAGCCACAGCCATTACAGCTCATAGGGAGGAATATAGTATGGGAGGGTCGGATATCACCTGTGCCTTGGGAGGTAAGGCATTCCGCAAACCTTCTTGGAGTGGGAGGGACAGCTTCTTAATCGGGAACTAGATGAACGCGCAATGGAATCCACAGTGCTCGGAGGAACAGCACTGACCTTACGGAACAGGGACCATCTCCGGGAGGACCAATATTGAGCACCGATAGCAGCAACAGAGGGGCACGGGGCTTACGGAACAGTGACCGACTTCGGGAGGACCAATAATGATCACCGTTAGCAGCAGTAGAGGGGCACGGAGCTGTAGAAGCATCACCAGCACAGTCGGGACGGGAGGATGGTCCGATCGAGTGGAGAATAGTCCCCATAGGAGCTCGTCGGAACAACCACCGGAAGAAAGGGATCGAGCTGATCCGAGGGAAGGAGACCGCCGTAGAAGGCTCAAACACCGGTCGGACTGAAGAAACTTCCGTAGAGAAGGATGAGAGGAGGATAATCCTTCAATGGCGCTCGGTGAGATCACCACGGGAGGAGGAGATCGAAGAGGGGAAGCCCGCTAGGGTTACGCCATCGCGAGGGGAGGAAGAAAGAAGCATCGCCGAAATGCCATCATCGGGGAGAGAGAAGACCCGCGGAGGGTTTAAGTGAAAGAGGGGCAAACTTGTAAAATCGAAACAACACATTCAATTGTATTCATCATCATCCCTTTACAAAGGGGTTCGGATCCTATTTATAGGATTAAAATCAGAAAAGGGGCTGAAAATGCTAACAAATTGGAAAAATGCTCAAATGAATCAATTACAAATCTTCAAAAATAGAAAATTATCTAAATGGACCCATTATTGACCTAAAAATCAAACTTACATGAGATTTGAAAATCAATAATCGGTTCTTGCATCCCGATTCAATTATTAACATGAATCGGTTCTTGTGTCCCGATTCAGTTCCCATCATATATACTTAACAGACACCATCTTTCGTTCCAACACCCACAATAGAACCTCTCTTGGTACTTTATCATACGCCTTTTATAAATCAATGAACACCATATGTAAATCTTTCTTCATATTTCAATATTTTTCTATTAACTTCTAATAAGAAAAATAACTTCAGTTGTAGATCGACCAGGCATAAATTCAAATTGATTAGCTGAAATATTTGTATAACTCCGTAATCACCATACGTAGAAATTAATATTTTAATAAATTAAAAATATATAAATCAAGGAAGGAAGGAAGGATAGGGGGGTCGGGTTGGGTTGGTTGACCCGACTCACTCAGTTCGGTCGGGATGGGATCTTATTCAAAATTAATTTATTATTTAAAATTAAAAATATTAAAAATAAAAATATAATTTTTATTATATGTAAAAGAATTAGTTAAATAGTTAAAATATATTTTTATAATTAGCATAGATTATAAAATACTAAAAAAATAATACAAAATTGAAATGCTATTGTGGCAACTTCTCATGGGAAGTGCCGATTTTGTTGACTTTGTGCGGGTCTGGAAGTGGAAGTGGTAGCAAGAGTGGAGTTGTTGACCATGAAATCTACTGGGTTGGGTGATCCTACCAAGCCTGATTCTGCTCCGACAAACCATGATATAAATTATTCAAATTATGATATATAAATGTTAAAAAGATAAAATAAAGTTTTAAATCAAACAATTATTAGTAAAATGAGATCTATTTTTTAAAAAAATTGATATATAATATCAATTTGCAAAATTATCAGATTATTTTGGAAATTAGATTGCCATGGTTCATATTTAATCAAAATTGGAATTGCTTAATCATTATCAGAATCGAAAACACGCTATTGAATCAAAACTGACCCATTTACAACTCTAATACAAGATGATACACCATAATGTATGATGTTTACAGATGATAATATGATATCGTTTTCATGGAAACCTAGGACCGACCTGATCGATTTTTGGGCCAACTGACCTGATCCCGACCCTATATATGTTTTTAAATTATTATTTTATTATTTTTTATTCTAACCCCAGCTTATCCAAGTCTCTACCCTGGCCGACCTAGGTCGGTTTGGACCCAGCTGACCCACTCCCGACCCCCGAACCCACCTTCCTTGATCGTTTTGATAGATAAGGCACAAGAAGGGAATAGGGAACTAGAAATGCGGAAAAATATTTTATAGACTAAGGATTTTAAGATAAGTCTAACTAAGACAAAATATATGTATTGTAAATTTAGTGAAAATTGAGAACCAAATGGAATAAGATGAGAGTTAGTTTGGATGAGATAAGATTATCTCAAAGTATTTAATTCAAGTGTCTTGAATCAATTATTTAAAAATATAGAGAATGTGATGAGAATGTTAACCATAAGATTAAAGTAGGTTAGAGAAAATAAAGATTTGCTACGAGGTTATATGTGATCGTAAGATTCCACTGAAGTTAAAGAAAAATTTTATTGTACTAGTATAAACCTACAATGTTGTATTTTTGGACAATAGCAAAAAAACATGACTATAAAATTCGTGTACTGAAATGAAAATGTTAAAATGCATGAGTGATCATACTACATTAGATAAAATAATAAGGAGCGAATATATTAGAGAAAATACAAGAGCTGTGACAATTGTATATAAGTCGAAAGAAGGGAGATTCACTCATTAAGATTATTTAAACATATTAAGCGTAAACTTAAAAAAGTTCTAGTTAGAAAAATAGAAAATATCAAAATAATATAAATAAACAAAAGACATTGTCGGCTTAAGTTGTTGGAGGTCGCTGTTGTTGGATATCACTTCTGGCAGCGTTGGTGGCTTCCTTGGAGACATGTGGCATCATTAGTTGCTTTTCCGGTGAAAGGCGGTGCTGAGGCCTTGCCTCGTGCTTGAGGCAGTCGCCTCCGATAACATAGGTCTTTGCAGCCTCATGTGTTTGGGTGTGCTCGTGAGTCACCATGAGCCCACATGCTTGTTCTCTTGCCTGTTGACCACGCTGCAACACCTCCACGACCCCTGCCACAGGAGGGCTGGGTGTCGTGACACGTGCGCTCACAGGAGCACCTTTGCCGTGGCCACTATCCTCTCCCTTCATGTGCAGTCGTGCATGGCTGCGCAGCATGCCACGGCACCCGGCCCTTATCGCGATCCCATGCCACACACCCGAAGAGATGTTTAAGTCATCCAGCTGGTGCCGATTTAGTGACTGGTCAAGTTGACTTGCACGCACAGAGATCAGTTCAGTGGGTTGAGGAATAACAGTTTCGGTTGAGGTCCATTTGGCCAGTTTAAGCCCGGTTAATTTGATTTAAATTCTATTTAGTTCGTTTCAAACATTTTCTAACATTCCCCCCTGGTCCACCGCACTGTCCCGCATCAGAAATGAAATTAACTCCCAAAATGAAATAGAAACCAAAGCCTCTGACACCTCAAATTTGGAAACCAACTAGTCCGAACAAAATCAATAAACCCCAAATCCTGAAGTAATTCAGAAATCCAAGAAAACTCTAAATCAATCCAAAACATCAAAAGTTGGTATTTAAGGTCATGGGGACATGTCTCCAATATTTTTGTGGATAAATGACTTCGGTGCAAAAGTTCTTATGATGGTTAATTCAGATTGTTCGAGTAGTTGCTCGATATAGTTAACACCGAAATATTGGAAGTTCGGTGTGAAGAAGTCAAAGTAAATTTCAAACTCAAAATAACCTCAATAAAGATAAAATGTGGTTTAGATCTTTTAGGTGATGGGGTAATTTCTACTAGAAGGTTCTCTGAACCACTTTGTAAGTTTCTATAGTATTATCATGCTCTAATATTTATACTCTTATGGTTTTATTACTTATCTTCTTGACCATAGTTGTCAAAAAAATCATTTTCTTTCCAAAACAGAACGTGAAAATTTAAATGTTCAATTTTGAGGTTTCCACAATAGTATTGTCAGACCATTAGGCCCTTATTTTGAAGGAAAAAATTACTGATGCACAGTAGGAATTTCCAGTGAGGATTCAGATGTTCAGATCTATGAATGGTTATTAGAACTAGCACGATCTTATCTTTATTTGAACACTAATCCACTGCTGCAAACTCACATCTGGACGTTCCGCTGGATTTGTGCTCATTTTATTAACTGGACAGTGTACAGTAAGGAATCTTCAATAGGAGTTTTTGGTTTTCATCTGCTATAATAATTATGTTCATGAATAACTAATATGGTTAGCTCATTTTTGTTGCACTTGTAGATCCTCAACCGTGATCATGGGTATCCACTACGTGTCATCATTCCGGGTGTTATTGGGGCACGATCAGTTAAATGGTTGGATTGCATAAACATAATTGAGGAAGAATGCCAAGTATGTTGACAAGAATTTCAAGTGAAAAAAACATTACTATCTGATGTTTTCTTACTTTTAGATACTATTTACTTATAAAAATGAGTTTGATTCAGGGTTTCTTTATGCAAAAGGATTACAAGATGTTCCCCCCATCAGTTGATTGGGATAACATCAGTTGGTTTACTAGGCGCCCTCAGATGGATTTTCCTGTACAGGTCTCTTTCACTTTCATTTATTATCAGATGTCTCGCTAGATTTGTGAAACATTTCGTTGTTTACCATCTTTTAAAGAAGGTTTCAAAATTAAAACTTCGTGGGAGCAACTGGGTGATGTTTTTTTACGATATTATTTAAGAATTGATAATTTATCAAGGATGTTTAAGATTGAATAATAGAATACTTAAAAGTTTACTACATCTTGCATACTTGATTTTAACCTGAATGTCTTTAACAAATGAGAGAACTTCAGAAACCAACAAGCTTCATTGCAGTATTTTTTTTCCCATATCAGACGTGACAAGCAAGGAATCCTGAGTAGGATGCAGGGTCTGTGTCAGCCAATATTTATCTGTTCGTCCCTGGAATTTGATTGGCCTATACATATTTTCTGGTGGAACCAAGAATTTTTTGATTCACTGAATCAGCTAATCCAGACTGGCTGGCTGACTCCGGATGTCCCATGCTTCAAGGAATTGGCTGATTTCCCGGATCATATCGGTACCCACCTATCTGATTTTGGTGGGGAGTTCTGATCTCAGCTGGATTCCTGTCGGCATCAGCCAGGCTCGGGTCCGATTTGTCTCGAATCGGTTGATTCCAACGATTGCCCCACATGAACCAGTTAAACCATGGACCCAGTAAACTTATGAATATGCTGTATGGGTCCACGAGACCTGATGCGGTAGGATCTGATCCAGGGCTTACTGGATTGTGTTCCCTGCTTGTTAGGGTAGGGAAGACGTTGCCCTGGTCACCATGGCTTGCAGAATTGGTCAATTCGGATTGGAATCGGCCAATTTTTAAAGTGGGTCTTGATTCCATCTATGGCCTGGACAACTGATCCAGGATCAATTCCCAGCGAAATTGGGATCGGCCAATTCTCTAGAATCGGATCTAGTTTCGGCCGATCCAGGTTGAGTCTCTAGAAGTTTGTAAATTACGGATCTTTTCGGAATTGAGTCTGATGTCTGATTCTTGGGGAGAATTGGTCCCGATTTTCACCTCCACCCGATTCCCCTTTACCCCCCCCCCACGCGATGATTCTAGGACTCCCCAACTCCCCTATGCAATTCTTATCCCCTCCACCTCCAGCATCCAGCAGCCCCCTCTGCAATTCTTCTCCCCTTCTCTCCCTCCCCCTAAAATTTACGGTGAGGGTGAGGATCCCCCCTCCCCCACCTGCAATCCTCATTTGGGGTACCCCCCTCTCAAATGAGCATGAAAGATCCCCCCTCGGGGGGGGATCAATCACCTTGAGGGTTGACTTCAGGGTGGTGATTGTAGGGGTGGGAGGAGTCCTTCCACCCCTAAACAATCACCCATTTGGGTGATTGTTTTGCAATCACCCCAGGGTGACTGCACAGTCAGAGGGGGGAGAGGGGGAGCCAGCAATCACCCCGGGGTGACTGCACAGTCAGAGGGGGTGAGGGGGAGCCAGGAGGGGTTGGGAGACCCCTAAACAGTCACCCCACATTCAGAGGGGGTGAGGGGGTGGGTGGGACCATGGGAAGAGTCCAATTGTCGGATATAATTTTTGGATTCTGATTTAATTTTTGTGTGTAGAAAAAAATGCTGAACGAGGAGTAATGTGCCCCTGCATATCGTGTGATATTAGATGGCAACACAAGAAGAGAGTTAAATGCAAATAATGTGGGTATGAGATAAATGGAGGTGTTTATCGCCTTAAATAATGCACAAGTGAGATGAGTGGGAACGTGAAGAAATGTGATAAGGTATTGGTGGAGCTTAGAGAAGAAATAAGGGCATACTTAACTAGTTTAGCATCACAAAGGGGGATCCGAATTGAGCAAGGATTGCGGGATCGAAATCGGAATCGGGATCGGGATCGGTGGGTACCGATCCGATCAGGATCAAATCGGATTGGACCAATTCCGACCGATCCAATGGAAGAAAATCGATCCAGAATCGGTAAGCAAAAAAAAAGCAAAAAAAACCAATCCGAATCCGGCCTATTCGGACCGATTCTGGCCGATCCTGCTCGATTTGACTGGAATAGCAAAAAATGAAAAAAAAATGATTCGATTCTGATTTTGATCCAATTCCAATCAGATTCAAACCGATCTAGCCGATCCCAACCGATTCTGCCGGAACTTTTTTCTGGATCGGTCCTTCGGCCAGGAATCGGCCGATTCCGATCCGGATCGGCCGATTCCGCGATCTATGGAATTGAGTAAAGACAAGAATTGCACAATGAGTTGCTCGGGCGGTGAGACACAAATCTTATAGAAGAAAGTATGAAAAAAGAAAGTCGGTTGCACAAGTTGAGGTGTCTCCATCAAGTTTTGATGACTAAGAGTCATAGATTAGAAGAGCTATACATACAAGTAGGGCGCAGGTCCGGGAAGATGCGAAGAGGAGAAGGGGGGTAGGAGGATTTTCGGCTAGACGTTCTGATGTGGATCTTGGCACTAGCTCTACACCTCTAGTGGACTGAGAGAGTGAGTTTTGTTGGCCGTAGTCACGTCAGCTGCCAACATAAATTGCCATGTATAGACAGAGGGCAAAGGGGTATTAAACAAGCCTTCAAAAGAGTTAAGGTTTCAATAGGGCATACAAAGATGACAACGAAGCACATATGTAAATGGTTTTTACCTGCAGATATATACAATAATTTACATATTGATTGTCCCTTGGTGTTATTAAAATTTGAAACAAATATTAACAACATTATCTTATATGACTTGATGTGGGTAATCTGCACATGCGGTCACGAGTACATATTTTTAAACGATGGTAGATGCCATCACTGAGGTTGGACTAGGACTAAGCGTCTTTAGTTTAAAATACATCTATGAGGGTGGGTTAGATGATGAGGTCAATGAGTTGATCTTGTAGATAGATGAATTTAAAGCAATATGGATGGAGAGAGATTGCACTGTGATGTGCGACGACAGATAAACAAGAATAATAAAGAGATCGATGATCAACTTCTCATCTACTGTTCTGAGGGCACCACATTTTGAAAATATGTTGATGCATCTGGGTAAATCAAGAATGTAGAGTACTTGTTTGGTCTCATGAATTATGTTGTTGAGCAGATAGGTGAAGACAACATTATTCAGTTTGTCACTGACAATGAAACTTCTTATAAGACTGTAGGGAAGAAATTGATAGATGTAAGACCACACTTGTTTTAGGCGTTTTGGTGCTACACATTCTATCGACTTGATCTTAGAGGACATTGTGAATGAGCCATTTATCAAAACCTTGGTCATTTATTTATGGACATTCTAAGTTTATGCACATCATGAGAAAGCTACAGATGGTCGTGATTTAGTACAACATAGTCCAACAAGGTTTACCATGCACTTCTTTATATTAGAGAGCTTGTTGAGACATCGACATGACCTGAAGAGATTTATACTTTCATTAGTATACATCGATTACATAGTTGACTTTCATGGCAAAATGTACTAATTTGATATCCTCGCAAAGATGGAGCACATTATTAAGGACAACAAGTGATGAGAAAGAGTACACTATTACTTGACTGTGATCATTGTTTACGGAATCGGTGGAATCAGACCGATTCCGACCGATTCCGGAATCGGATCGGAGATTCCATGCGGAAGGACCGATTCCGGCATGAATTCCGCGGAATCGGTCGGAATCGGTCGGAATCGGTCTGGAATCGGTCCGGAATCGGAATCGGAATCGGAATCGGATCGTTTTTTTTCATTTTTTGCTATTTCAGTCGGATCGGCCAGAATCGGTCCGAATCGGCCGGAATCGGCCGGAATCGGTCCAGAATCGGATCGGAATCGGAATCGGATCTTTTTTTTTTTTTTTGCTTTTTTTCTTACCGATTCTGGATCGATTTTCTTCCATTGAATCGGTCGGAATCGGTCCGATCCAATCCGATCCGGATCGAATCGGTACCCACCGATTCCGATTCCGATTCCGATCCCGCGATCCTTGACTGTGATAGAATCCCTAGTAATATGTACTCAGATTAGTGGATTTAAATGACAAAAACTAAATGTGGTACTTATACGATGCAATGGATAAAGTCAAGATGAAAATCAAAGAGTAATATATAAATGGTTACTAGAAATGGTAGAAGATAATAGATAACACATGTGATAAGACATTTCACCACGATATCCATATTGTAAGTATTTGTTTTTTGAGTTATATTTCATACATTTCATTGTGATTAATGTGTATTTGTTTTTGTGATGGGATTACACACTTACTATACTGTCTTTTTTGTAGTTGAGTGGTAGATTTAAGTATCCAACAGAAGTTGATGGAATCTACTTGCCGTTATTGTTGTACGAGTTTTGAGTCAAAGCACTAGTTCTTCATAGTGTGAAGGGAATTGGAGCACTTTCAACTTAATACACAAAAAAGGAATAGACTAAAGAGTGAGAGATTAAACAAACTAGTGTTTTGCAACTACAATATACAGGTAAGAATCATGAACATTAAAGATCAACAAAATATTTTTGAAGAGCAGATTGCAAGATTTGTAGGTAGTCCTTATGAACAAAGACACAGTGGGGGGGTGTTGACTTGAAATTCTTATTCCAAAAAGAATATCCACTATTATCACGATGCATGATAGGGATGCCAAATCAGTTCTTTAGTTTGACCCTAATGATCAAGCATGGGACGAAGGAGAGCTAGACAACATAGTTGGTGAATATGATGATGAACAAATTCAAAAACAAGGAGACACTCAGTTTCCTTGTACAACTCCAGTCCATCAGGATCCACCTCACACCATAGTTCCAGAGCTTCTAAGCCACAACTTTAGGCCCTTCTACTGTCCAAAAAAGTATACAAAGGAAAGAAAGATTTGGAGGATTTAAATAATTGAAGAAAGTGCACCAATACAGTATTGGACAGGGTAAACAAGAAGAGAAAGTGGGAAAGAGGAGGAAACCAGTTGTCTGTCGAAGACTTGTGAGTCATGATGATAGTACCCAGGTACCCTCCTTAGATGATGAGGAGGAAAAGTTCATTCCACCTACACAAAAGTAGAATCAAGGTGATCCAGTTGGAGGTGATAATCATGTGTTTCTTATGAATCAGGAGGACGCTTCTGTTTGCCATCCTTGTAAGAAGTCAGAATTCATAGTCAAGTATGTTATTAGTAGATTTTCTTACGGGGTGTGTTTGTTTCATGGGATCAAGTAGTACGAAGATTGCTACACATATCAAAAGCAAACTTTTCTTATGGAAGATGTGCAAATATCTATCAACTAGGAGTCATTTAAATTCAATTCTCCCTGATATTTCAACAATGTGTCTTCTGCGGCAGTGGCAGGAATGAAGAAACAATTAATCGATACATTTGCGTACAGTTGACCATTTATCAACTATAGGATTGTTAGATCCATATGGAAAGTGTTGTTTTTGAGATGGAAGGTTCAATGGCCTGAACCTGTCAGTGTGCGTCAGAATTTTGCCCGTCGATTATGCGGTCCCACAAATATCACTTCTACTTGGATGGTCTACTTTGAATCCGTCCCTTAGAGTCTAAGTTGTGGAGTCTTGTTCCACCGGCGATACTATGGGCTATTTGGTGCATGAGAAATAGACACATTTTTGAGGAGTTTTTCGAGGACTTGAGGTTTATTATACATCAAATGTCTTGGTTTGCGAGACATTAGTTGTTGGCCCACTATGGCAACCGCTTGGAGGAGGATACTTTCAAGGACCTTTTTTCTCATCTTTCCCTCTTTCTTTTTGTAATTCCCATCCTCAACTATCATCTTGGTAGTTGATTTATGGAGTTTGCATTTCTATTTGTTTCTTTGCACTTTTCTTCTTTATTACGTTTGTACTTGTTTTCTTTGAATTAATGGAAACTTGTGGCCCGACCACATTTAAAAAAAAGTCACCAGGAGACCTATAAGGAAAAGGTAAGGCATTTGCCTAAGCATGTGAGTTAGCTTGTTTCGGAAAGCCCTGGCAAATGTGCTTTTATGTTTTTATTTTTTTTCATATTTTCTCCGTTTTGACCTCTTTTGTTTTTATTTATTTGGTTCTTTCAAAGGATTTAGTGGTCTTCAATAACTTTTGAGGTTGATTCAACCCCGGATTCTGGCTGGATCCTTGGCCAATGAGATCCACCCAATCCAATCCCATCAACTTCTAAATAGCCACCACTATTGAAAAATATAAAAACATCAAGGTCTTTCAATATTAAAACGTTAAACCAACCTTCAATAACCTTTGAGGTTTTTCAATAATGACTTTAAGGTCTTCCACATTTGAAGGTAATTTTTTGTTTCATGTTAAATGTTTATAGATAAAATTAATGCAAGCTCATATTCGTTGTTGGATCTATTTCTTGTATTTTTCGGGTTTTTTTATTTCTATCATTTTTATTTGTTTTTTAATTTATAATTCAAGCCAATATAATACATGCTTAACTTCGCTTGGATAAGTTAATCATCTTCCTTTAACGGGCAAAACATACTTGCACCTTCTCTGAGTTGCTCTAGGCCGGGGACCTATTGCGAAATCTGTCATTTGAACATAACAATTATATTTAGTGTTGAAATATTCATCTTTCTGATTCACAACATCAATTCTACATACTAACCTGATCTCTATGATTTGTAGAAGACGCAGGAACATTTTAAAGATGTGACATCATCATAATCAAAGAATTTAGTTATAGGTTCTGATGATACATTATGGAATTTGTTAGATTCATACGGTCTATACCATGCTCTGTTGTCCATTTATTCCAACTTCCGATGGTTAAAGTTAGTATTCCTTATTGATTAAGAAATCGGTGAAATTGGATCAGAATTGGTGGAATCGGTTAGGATCAATCTGATTTCACCGATTCTGACCTAGAATCGGTCGCATCAACTGATTCTGTTGGGACAACTGAAGTCTCGATGGCAAATCAATATTGGGCCCGATGTAGACCCGGTACCAATCCGATTCCCCGGCCAAATAAGGGCCAGATTGACTGATTCCGATGGCCTCTTGCCCTAGCAGGAGTCCTCCATTAATTCCACCTTGGCATTAGTCGATTCTGGCAGCGGCAGCTTTGATCTCGGTGATTCCGGCGATAATTGGTTGATTCCGACGGCGATTCGAGCAATTCCCGAGTGATTCCGGCGATCCAGATTGCGATTTTGGTGATCTTTCATGGATTCCGGCGAAACCAACACTTGTTTCCAATGATTCACTGGTCGTTTCTTTCTTCTTTTCATCTTCTCGGTAAGATTTCTTTGTCAGAATTCCCATATGCTCATTTCTTCACTTTCTGACGACTTTGTAATGGTTTAAACATATCGAATAGCCCGTCTAAAGAGTTGTTCTCTTCCCAAGCATCCCCTAAACTACTTTCATTCTTGTCTAATAGCCGTGATAAATTATTTATGTACATTGCATGTGTAAGCAATGGCCGACCATGACGAAGGTGATGTGACGGCACATCCATTTGATGTCAGTTGGGATCATAAACACATGGTAGATGTGTCTAAAAAGAGGGTTAAATTCAAGTGGTGTGGTAAGAAATGAACATGGATGTTTTTCGCTTGAAACAATACATTGCCAGAACAGGTGGCAATGTTAAGAAATGTGACAAGGTGCGTAGGGAGATGAGTGAAAAGATAAGAAGTTATCTCACAGGAAGAGCCTCACAACGTGAGATTAGGATTGAACAATTGTATAATGACCTTCTTGAGAGGAGGAAATGAGAGGTGCCAACCTACAAAGGGAAAGGGAAAGGCATGGCAAGAGCCAAATTGGAGTTGGAGAGTGAACACTCATCCATATACTCCGAACTCTGGAAAGCTAGGCATGCAAGCAATCGTGCAGCAACAATGGAGGAAGAGGGGAGGGGAGTAGGAGGGTCTAGAGATGACCCTATTTTTGGCCATTCAACATCGGCTCAACCTAAACATCAGCTCAACCTAGACACACTGATGGTTTTGGTGTAGGAGTAAGAGAGGAGCCATTGTGTTGGTCTTGTAGCATGAAATCTACACCAACAAATGAGTATCTTTTGAGGAAGCAATGCACCTCATGGATGAACATTAAACATGCAATGAAAGGGGGTGAAGACAACGGGAGCAGTTACAAAGAGTGCAATGAGGTACATTATAAAGTGGTTTTTACATGTAAGTATAAGTTTGAATATGTATGTATGTATATTTCATTTAATTAACATTGTTTATAGCTATCAGATTTTTTTTACCTTAATGTAGGCATCCAAACACATGCAGTCACCAACTTATACTTTTAAACTATGATTGTTGTCGTTGCTGAGGGTAGATCGGGAATGCAAGTCTTTACCAGCAAGCATACTTACGTTGGTGGGCTAGATGAGAAGGTTCAGGAGTTAAGGCAATGGATAGAAGGTTTCAAATTGGTATGGAAGGAGAGGGGCTACACAGTTATGTATGATGAGTGGACATGCATCACCAAGAAGAGCATGATCAACTTCTTGGTGTATTGTTCAGAGAGTACTGCCTTTTTGAAGTTGGTTGATGCTTCGGATCAGATAAAGAATGTCGACTATATTTTTTCATTGATGGATGCCATAGTGGAGGAGATTGGGGAAAACAATGTGGTTAAGTTTGTGACTGACAATGAACTCTCCTACAAGGCGATAGGGAAGAAATTGATGGAGAATAGGCAGCATCTCTTCTGGGTATCATGTGCAACGCATTCCATTGACCTCATGTTAGAAGATATAAACAGGGAGGTTACAACTTCTACATTTGTCAGGCAAGTGCAGGTTATCACTTCTTTCATTTATTCACATCCCCGTTTGTTACACATCAAGTACACTGCAGGGCATGAACTTGTGAGGCCAGGCCTACTAGGTTTACCACGAACTTCATTGCACTGGCAACTTGCATTGGCATATGTATGCACTCGTTAGGTTCACCCATTCAGAGGTGTATTATCAATATATGATGAACCACTTGCATAACAAGGAGGATCAGTTAGAGATTCTTGTCAAGACTGAATGACAAATCACATATAAGAGATTTTGAGAAAGGATTGTCTATTACTTGGTAATCATTAAGTCACTGATAGTCGTCTTAAGGTTGGTTGACTTAGAAGATAGGAACTAGATGGACACTTTGTATAATGCAATGGACAGCGCAAAGTTGAAAATTAAATTCAAGAATCCTAGATGGTATAAAAAATGGTGGAAGATCATAAATGACATATGAGATAAGACTTTGCATCATGATATACATGCTGCAGGTCAGTGAATATCTTTGTGCTTATTTACTTTCTACTTAGTTAATATTAAGTTTATTGACAATGAAATGTGCTTGAATGATTGTAGGATATTTTTTTGAACTCCCGCATCCAAATGAGGACATGTGATTGGAGGACATGTGTCCAGCAATAATGAGGTGTTGCGGGGTACTCTCTTGGTCATTCAGTAGGATAGAACATAAACTGAGTTAGAAGTAAGTGAAAGTTGTATAAATAATTGAGAGTGAAGAAATAATTGAGAACACTAATCATTTTATATTTATCAATTTTTAGATGCAACACTATAATACGAGGGTTAGGGTATACTCAGATGCTGATATGAGATATTCTTGTAACAAACATTCTCCTGGTATGTTTATATAAGATCATATTTTTATTACCTTATTTTATAACTCCATTAATTATCTAGAGAGGTATGATTATTTTATTTTATTTTATTTTATTTTGCAACTGAGTGGTCGGTTCAAGTCAATGTCAGGAGTGGATGAAATCCACTAGTTGCGGTTGTTATCAGGATATTGAGCTAGAACACTAATTTCTCTCATTGTGAGAGAAATTGGAGTACATTCAACCTGATACACACAAAAAGAAGGAATATGCTGACATCCAATAAGCTGGAGAAGCTTGTCTTTTGCTATTATAACATGAGGCTGCGTATAAAGAACATTAAAGACCGACAATAGATCTCAGAGGAGAGATTTGCACAGTTTGCAGGTGGTCTATATAGGCAAAGACAGAGAGCACAAACACCACCTAAGGAGGTTGACATGGTCAAATATTTCAAGAGGAGCACTCGCTTCTTAGAGAGGGAAGAAGGCAGCCGGGGATCATCCAATTGAGCTTGATCCTAAGGACCTTGCATGGGCAAAAGGAGAGTTAGAAGACGCTGAGACTGAGGATGTTTCATCTACTCCTCAGACAGCTCCATCTTCTACCTAGCAACCGTACAACAGCCGTCTCCAACCTTAACCCTAGCTCCAGTCCCACCCCCTGTTTTGCAACCCATTTACAGTGTAGGGAGGACAAAAACAAAAGTGACATCAAGAAAAATGGGGCACTTTGCACAGTTAAAAAAATTTATGGGTTGTGAGTCATCACATGATATTGTAGAAGAAGTGAAGAGAAGGAAGCTGGATATCAGGTGACGTCCTGTGAGTTCAAATGACAGCACACAAGCACCTTCACACTTCTCAGTGATGATGACGAGGAGTGTATACCAACCACCTAGTCAAGTGGAGGAGGAGATGTACGAGGAGCAAATGCAGGTGCAACAGCTTGAGACTCATCTTGTTCACAACAACCGTATATTGTTTTGATGAGCAGCCACCGCATCATTATACAAAGCTAGATTCTCCAGTATTAGATGAGCTCCAACAGCCGTGGATTCCACTTACCGAGTTCACTTATGTGCCACAATATGATATCTATTAATTCATTGACATAGTGGATGCATTCTTTCTATGTAGATATGTGCCCGCATTGACAAGAAGACAAGGGACAAGTCAGTCGTGACAAAAGCAGGAGAAAGAGGATGAAAACTAATATTATAGATATTGGTGAACATGAGTAATGAGATGTATAATTTTTATTATGTTATCCTGTTACATGTTATAATTTTATTATTAACATTTTATCATGTTATCGTATTACAATTATTAGTATCTTATCACGTATGGATAACACTTTAAGTTTGTTAAATGTTACATTTCTTTTTTTAAAAAAAATTAGTGGATTTTCTATTTTTTGATTTTTTTTAAAGTTTTCTGAAGATTTTTTTTTAAAAAAAATTGATTATGGATTGGCAAGAATTGGTTTTCCTTCCCAACAATCGGCTGATTCCAGCCGATCCAATTTGAATCAGATTGGATTGGATTGGATCAGATCGGCAGTGAGCGATTCCGATTCTGTTTTTGGAATCCTTGGTATACCTCTTTGCTACTGTGTGGACTTCGAATGCATGTTTTCATAATCTTCCTTGGCCTCATGATAATAATTTTCTCTAGGCTTGGCTGATTTTCAGATGCACTTACCGAATCATATAGTTGTCTTTAGGCCCACACTCTTTACGAGCAACTATAACTCACAATCTGTTTTGTGTGATGTTTGTTTGGCGTGATTTCATGGGTGTTCATCTTTCATTCTCTGATGCGATTGTTATTTTCTTTGTGCTGGTTGCTGCCTTCGACTGTTGCTTTGACAGAGTGCCATTTGCTCCCTAAAGGATGTTGATGCTGTAAGGAAAGAAAGGGTGAGTTTATTTTTATATCTATCATCTCCTCGATCTGCAGAAAGGAAAGTAATGAATCAAGCTGCAGATAACTGTGAATGGATACGCTGTATCTGGGGGTGGACGTGGCATTGAGAGGGTTGACATATCCGTTGACGGTGGCAAGACATGGATGGAAGCTGGAAGGTATCAGAAGCAAGGTGTCCCATATGCATCAGACGACCTGGGAGCTGACCGATGGGCATGGGTATTGTTCACAGCTGATGTCGATATTCCAGATTATGCTGAAATTGTGGTTAAATCGGTATGTTGCTTCTGCAACTTTCTACGAAATAGAAAATAACTAGTTGTCATGCACTAAAGTACCCAACTTCTGAAATGCATCATCTCGATTTAAGAAGAGATTAAATCACCAGATTATCAAAAAATCATTAATTAACGTTTGTTTCACTAGTAGTCTCAGGATGGATAACTTCTTGAGGAGGTCACCAATTAGCTATTGAAAACAACAAATATTTGATTTGATTGTCACATATGGTATCAAAGCTGACTCAGTTGGAGGCCATTCGCGACATGTCTGCAATATGTGATGTGTGGAGTGTGGACAATCTTGACGAGGGCATCAAGTATTAAGGACGATAAATTCTAAGTTCAGAGGATAAAACAGTAGACTATCAACAACACTTATCCTATTGCCAAGCCTCGTGTTCTTCGAGATATTTTCTTCGTTTTAGGTGTTCTGCAGTAAGGACGGCACCTTTTTGACCCATCGCATTACGCCTGTTGGTGATGTAGTAGTCAACCACTATTTATTTTATCCTTGTGTTTGAAATAAAGTCTTTGTCGGCTTGGCGACACTAATAATTCCCCGGTTTACAGGTTGACTCGGCTGCGAACGTCCAGCCTGCAAGCGTGGAGGAAATATGGAACCTGAGGGGAATTCTGAACACATCATGGCACCGAGTGAGAGTCCAGAATCAGACAAAGTTCCCACGTTCCCTCATGTAATTCAATTCGCTCATGGAGTACTGCAAGTGAGAAATTCGTGATTGATATGGAAAACAAGAGGGGCAAAAGAAGCTACGCGCATTGTGGACTAAATTCCACGGCTCCACTTTTGATGCTTACCAATAAGAAAAGTACCTATTTAGCTTGTGTTTCCATGTTGGTCCTTCGTGCCAGACGAAAATACATTTGAATAATCACCAGTACTGCAATTGATCCTATGGCTATCTCTGCATTGAAGATGTGCCTGTTTATCTTATCATCCCAGGGAAGTTCGGAAGGGTGTTTGCCGTGTTATTACTATCACTCGGTTCTCTGCCTGCGTGCCTCACCAGTACGCTTAAACTGTTTTACTCCCATGTACAGCGCTGAGGTGCAGAGCGGTGTCTGACATGTTGGGCTCCACCCGCTCTTTTTTTTTTGGGTCTGTGTTTAAATATGGTAAGTACGCAGAACTGATTCGTTGAACGCCATGGAGCTCAGCGGCAGTGGGTATCATCATCGAGAATAGCGACTCTTCATCTTTTACTGAACCATGTTTTTATGTGCACGGTAAGTTGACTATGTTTGTCGGTAAAGTAGATTTGTACTCATGACTGGTAGGGGTGTTCATGGTTTGGTTTGGTTTGGTTTCTTAGCATTTTTTCTCGTACCAAACCAAACCAAACCATCTCCCAAACCAAACCAAACCAAACCAAACCAAATTAATTCGGTTTGGTTTGGTTTGGTTCGGTTCAAACCATAATTTATTAAGGTAGAGTAAATATGTCAATATATAATTTCATTTTATTTGTTTTAAATCATATTCTATTAAAATTTAATGTATTTGTTTATACATTTCATTAATGTGTCTTAAAAACTCTTGAAACAAATTTATTTTTATAAGAAAAGGCACATAAACATTGTATTATATATAACTTAAAATAAAATATTTAATCTAATTTGGGTTATTCGGTTTAGCGGTTTGGTTTGATTTGAAGGGCTCTAGGAACCAAACCAAACCGATCGGTAGCTCAAACCAAACCAAACCGAACCAAACTCCTGGTTTGGTTTGGTTTTTCGGGTTGAACCAAATAGTGAACAGCCCTAATGACTGGTGCTATACACAGTCGCACTTTTCATAGGGAAAAGTGCATAGATTAGATTGTGTTCCGGTACATTTCCCGTAGTATACTTTTTTTTCTTTTGAACAAACAAGACCATATATATATTCAAAACATGAAAGAGTACAAAGATGATAATACAACATTAAACTTAAACCACTAGTAACACAAACAACCTAAGAAAAAATAAAGTTCGATACGAAAGTATCTTTTCGAAGGAACTCAAAGGTAGCCACAAATCGTCCAACACACAGAGATGTTTGTATGGTCGAATATCAGATAAAAGAACTCCATAAAAGGAGTTTGATAACTGCCATGAGATCGGATGATCACACCATACAAGTGTGGATATCGCCCAAACTCTCGGTCTCAAGATAAAGTGAGTGGCTATGAAGAGAACCAGAAAAGAAACCTTTAAAAAACAAGACCACATGACACCAAACAAAACACGTCTACATATATAAGCCGGACTCTACATTTCTAGCGCAACAAAAAGAGACAAAGACTTAAAAAACATTTTTAGGTAGAGCGCTAGAAAGGGAGTGTGGGAAGAGGATAAAAAATCCTCCCTCCCAAAACAAAACAACTACAAAATAGTAAACAGAAACTACTCAGTATAACGAAGACGAAAAGTAAAGAGACTCTTAACTCTTAAGGATCAGGTAAAAATGGGGCGTAAGATGAAGCTGCTCAACAAGAGTGCTGGAAGAGAGCCTTCAAGCGCCGGAAGCAACCGGCAAGGGTTTACCGAAGAGGCCGCCGGACAGGGGCCGCCGGCGAGGGATCCGCCGAAGGGTTTACCGAAGAGGCTGCCGGACCACCCCTGGTCCTCCTTCTGTCGGGTCTGCCGAAAGGGGAGCAGCCGATGAGGGATCCGCCAGACGATGGCCGCTGGACGGGGGTGCCGCCGGACAGGGGAGTTCGCCGGTGCGGGGTTGCCGAAAGGGCCGCCGGACAGGGGGGAACCGCCGGCGTGGGTTTGCCGAAGGGGGCCGCCGGACGGGGGATCTACGCCGGAGTGGGGTTGCTGAAGGGGCCGCCGAACAGGGGGAACCGTCGGCGAGGGTTTGCCAAAGGGGGCCGCCGGACGGGGAAGCCGCCGGTGAGGGCCGCCGGACGGGGAACTGCCGGCGAGGGTTTGCCAAAGGGGACCGCCGGACGGGGGTGCCGCCGGATGGGGGGTTCGCCGGCGCGGGTTGCCGAAGGGGCCGCCGGATAGGGGGAACCGCCGGCGAGGGTTTGCCGAAGGGGACCGCCGGAGGGGGAAGCCGCCGATGAGGGCCGTCGGACGACTGTGTCCAATACATTTCCCGTAGTATACCAACTCCGTATTCCGAGGATGGGCTGCGGCGTGCACCGTACGGGCGGGTAGTAAGTACAAATTTTCGAAGTCATGAATGATATGTCGCCTCAACTTGAATACACTTTTGACATGTCAAGTAGCTATTGTCTCTGTGTCCCCGCATTTTTTTTCCTTTTCTTTTTTTTTGTTTTTTGAGAATGCTGAGAGCATTTGTCAACATGGGCGGGCGGGATCCCGTGTTGGAACCAGAACATCCTCCCGCCGAAACCGAGGGAGGGGGTGTTCCAGGGTGCTGGGAACTTCGTCTCCACATAGTTATTAGAGTAGATTTTCTTCTTTTGAGGCAGTTGCAGTTGCACTGGTACCGTGTAGATGCTTTATCATTGTTTGATGAGCAGCACTGCTCGCTGGAAGACTGCTAGGCAAAGATCAAATTGAAGTAATCTAGTCACAATCTTTTAGTGTAAGATGAACAAGGTAAATTGGTGTTGTATTACCTCCTAGATGGATGACACCTTTAAATTTAAAGGTGATTGAAACCTTTATTCTAAGATCACTCTCTCTAAGTGTTCAAATAGCGTATTTTCTCTCTTTAAAGTGATTCTTTAAAGTGATTCTATGTAGTTCAATTTTCAATGTATTTCAAAGACTCTTTGAGATAAAATTTCATTTAATTGTGTTACTAACACATTCTTTTAAGTTTTATCTTTATTTTTAAGTTTAAAGATTCTACAATTGCTTTCCCAAGTTATGAGACTCAAACTTCAGACGTAACTCAGAATGATTTAACTTAGGTTACATTGCAATCTTATATCCATGGTAGAGATGAAAGTTCAAAATAAGTATTATGAAAAGATAATGTATAGGGGGACATTTCAATTGAAGCATCACCTCATCGGGACGAAGGACAATATTGCACCATGCACACAGACTCTATTGAAGGTGAGAGTTCAATTCCATGAACATTTACAAATATTAGAACAAGCAAAGGAAACTTCAAAGCAGTATAAGAAAACCATCCGAGAAGAAATTTTTGAACCCGCAAAGCGATAAGTCACATTTACGAGATGAGACAAGAGTGTCCAAAAATTCCCTAAGATGAAAGTTTTGATGATGGTGCATTGTCAGTAATGTTTACAAATTAGAGAAATGTCTTCATAGTTTAATATTTAATCATTATTACTATAAATAGAGGAATGTACGTCATCTGCAGATAAAGACATGTATCAATGTACTGGCCAATTCATGGGTCAAGATTTTAGAACTGAGAGCAGTTAAGTAAGTGGGAAGGTATCGATCAAGTAAGAAGAAGATGAGAATATCTATGATCTCACACGAGATGATGACCTTGGAGTAGGTCTCGTGGACCCCATCATCGCATGCCCATAAAAAGATAAACTAGCATGACAACAACAATGAAAAATTATAGATGTGTGAGGAGAAGATTGGGTGGTGACATCAAGATGGTTCTTCTCTAATAACATATTGACAAATGCAACAAAGGGTCTGTATTACGAGTCCATGATAGACACCATTGCCAATGTCGACATGGGAGTGCCTGGATCGACTTCAAAGGAAATATACAATACTTATATTCCTATGGAGGTGGAAGATATTAAATAATACATTAATTTGTTTGAACGTATTTGGCAAGAAAGAGAGTGCACCTTGATGATGGATGGATGAACATGTTAATTGTTTTTATTTTTCAAGCTTGTTACCAATTCATCTTCTTAAACTTTAAAATTTTTAACTTATGCATGACCTTCATTATAATAGGTACAACTAGAAAAACATTGATCAACTTCCTAATACATTGTCAAGTTAGAACCATCTTCTAGAATTCCATGGATGCATCCGGATAGGTAAATAATGTGAACTATTTTTTTTAATTAATCAACTTGTCATAGAAGAGATAAGAGAACATCGAGTTGTCTAAGTCATAACTAAAGCAACTGAAGCAATATTGATGGTCAAGATACCACATTTGTATTGGACAACATACTTCATCCATTCCTTAGATTTGATGCTAAATGGTGTATGCAAGGATCCTCAAATTGATCGGGTAGTTAATATATACTAATTCATGTCATCTTTCGTATACAACTATAATTTCATCTTTAACCTAATGATGGAACATACAATGCCCAAGACAACTTAACTCACTTCTCATTACATTTTTTAAAAGTTTAATGTAACAAAGACATCATTTTACCCAAATGAAACTATCTCTGAGATGAACTAGTTTGATTACTAGGGCTTTTCCTTCAGATAAGAGGAAATGAAGAAAAGTTAAGGAGACCTTAGAAAGTGAAGACTTCAGACGAGTGATAACGAAGATCCTTCATATAGTGCAACTATTAGTCAAACTTCTCAAATTAGTAGATGGGGATAGAAGGTAGACACATATTATCTCTATGATGCACTTAAGAGAGAAAATGATGAAATCACAAATACAGTGTTAAACTTCATCAAGTGGTGAATATTATTGACCGCAGTGGGAGAAAATGTTGTATCATCTGATACATGCAGCGTGTACTTTTCTTTTCTTTAAGTCATATCGTGCATCATGTTTATATTGTTATACTCTCTATTGATATAAATATTGTTGTCACTTACTATGTCACATTTTTAATCCTAGATATTATTGTAGTTCGATATTTAAGCCAATCAACAAACTTCTAGTGTGAAAATGGTCATTTATAGAATGCTCGAGAATGACAATTGATCATCTATGGTATGCAACAAGTTACATGACTATATAATGAGGATATTCTACTTTACAACATTAATGGTACAACAAGTAATTATGCTAATATATCTCGGTACATACCATGTGATCTTTTCTTTTGCAATTTAGATAGTCAATTTATTCTAATTATCTTCTAATTTACAATGATATCATGTAAATGACTAATCAATGGACCACGAAAAGGCATTGGGATACAAAGACATAGTGGACATTGTAATAAGATTCATGAGCGAAACAACATTGGCTTCAAGATACAAAAGGAATTGATTAACGTTTAACCTAATTTATACAAAGTAGAGAAGTAGGCTAATGTCAAGAAGGTTGAAGCCGTTGATGTTTTATCATTACATCCTTAGGTTGAAGCTAGGAAGAATTTGTAGAAGATGAGAGATAATTAGAAAGAGAAAAAGAGGTGGAGAGAGAAAGTGTATGGATGGCGAAGTAAGATGGTAACTATACAAGACGAAGACAACAATTTGGAGTCAACCTTCGACGTGCAAAATCCATCGTAAACTTTGGTGAACAATCAAGTAAAAATATCTATTTTTTTACTTAACATTATCCTAAACATACCATCATCAAAACCTTTGTCCCAAAAAGCCATTGGGTGCTTATATCCGGTCTCTTATATGTGAACTCCACACTTAAAAGTTAAAATTACAATATTTTACTCTAGTTTGAGGCCAAATTTAAAATAGTAATGTCACTAACAAATCTCACCCTTTTTCAGCCCTAATTTATTTTATCTTAAGATGGTACATTAACCAAATGAAATAGACTTATTTTTTTCTTTTTCCTCTACCATTAGCCGTGAAATTTATGAACTTTGACGATTGTCGTTTCAAATCGTCAAAGTAAGGACGATTGTCGTTACTTATTAGTGAGGACGATTGTCGTTTCAAATTCTCCAACCAAATGAGGCGTTTGACAAATTAAGTTTTTGTTGCAAAATATGTTGGGTGTCACACAACTAGTATATATATTACATATATAGATGATTTCTTCTTAGACAAAAAAATGAGACATGCTTTTTTTTTCCTTGTGCTCCCCACCTGTTATAGTTATACGCCGTCCCCACTCTTTTTTGTCATTATTACTCACCGAGCATGATGATTTTATTTATTTAACTATATATATTTATGTTAATATAAGTTTTTATCATCAAGTGTCTAAAAGCTTACTGTCCAACCAAATATCCCATGAGCAACTAAATCTGGCATACTTCAACTTCCATGTTAAAAAAGTGAATGAAGTATTTTGACCGGGAAAGAGAGATTCACACATCGAAATAATGAAAAAAAATATAAAACCTCATCGAAGTGAACTTTACGAAATATTTTAACCCAAACAAAGCATTAACTATCAAGTGTAATATTGATACTCATGGTTAATGGTGTACCTAAATAGGCCCTAATAGGGTGTTTGGAAGCGTTTTTACTCTTTTTTTACCTAAAATTTGAAAATAGGGAAAGAGAGGTGTTTGGTCATGTCTTCTGCCCGCTTCTCTTTGTTTGGAAACAAAGAGACCTACTTCTAATATCTCTCCCGAAAATAAAACAAGGGAAGAGTTGTTTTATTTTCGGGAGAGACGCGGGTGCTTGTTCCCTCTCACCGTCTCCCCCACGTCTCTCGCGGTCCGTCTCGCAGCGCGGGGGGGGAGGCGGTGGCGGCGAGGCTGTGCGGGGAGGCGGGGCTGTGCGGCGGGCGAGGCTGTGCGACAGGGGGGGAGGCCACTGTCGTGGAGGGGGCGGTGGACTCCGGCAGGGGGCGCTGCTTTCCGCGGAGGGTTGGGGGAGTGGACGACGGTGGGGTGGACAACGTCGGCAGCGGACTCCGGCCAATGGAAGTGCCGGTGGAGCCAAACAATACTCTATAAATTTTAAAAATTGTGGCAGTTTTACCAAACATAAAATAGTTAGACTCTTTTGATTTTAAAATTAAAAATAAGAAGTCAAATAATCTTGATTTTAAAAACGAGATTGACTCAAAATTAAAAGAGCTACCAAACACTCTATAAAGATGTTGTTTGGTAGTTGTAGAGCAAACCGTTGTAGCTAATGGAGTATTTTGTTTCATGATAAGTTGATTTTTAATTTGTCACAAAAATATATTCTGTGACAAAATTTGTCAAAAGATATCTGACGATTTTTAATTCTATATACATATATATATATTTTAAACATTTACTTCTCGGACTAAAAGGATACGAAACCTTTTCCCTTGTGGTCCACGATTTTTATCATACATGTCCTTGTTCTTTTTATCATCGCATCTCACCAAACATATAATTTTTTATTTCACCAATCTTGATTTTATTTTGATATCATTTTTTATCATAAGAGTGCACCAAAAACTATTCTCCCAACCAAACACCCTATAATTGCAATGCTTTTTTTCTCAAGTATGGAGTGCTGCAAGTAGATGTATTCAATTAAAATCAGAGCATGTACATATGACAAGTAGACTAAGGATGCACCCAAAAAATCGAAGTCTTTTGCCGTAATTTTTTCTACCACCATTCACATCGTCTTCCGGTTAGGGCTGTAAACGGAGCGGATACGGAGCGGATATGACGTTTCCGTATCTGCTCCGTTTAGCTATTCGGATAATCCGTATCCGGTCCGAATCGGATACGAATACGGATCGGATATTATAAGTCGGATAATCTTCGGATTCGGAGCGGATACGGATAATATCCGCTTCGGAATGTTAATTAAATATTATTTAATTAATATATTTAATAATATACAAATACATAGAAATACAATTATAAAATATTAAATTTATCATATATTTATCAATATTAACTTAGTATATTAATATATAATAAAGAATACTTAATCATATTTGTAAATATAATGATTTTAAATATATAATTATATATATTATGTATATATTATCAAAGGTGGATTCGGAGCGGATCTTAAACGGAGCGGAGCGGGCATTTCCGTGTCCGCTCCGATTAACATTCGGATAATATCCGTATCCGGATATCCGCTCCGACGGATATCTAAAATCGGATATTATCCGCCTAAACGGATACGAATTCGGAGCGAATCCGAGTTTTATCCGCATCCGTTTACAGCCCTACTTCCAGTCATCGACTGTCTCCAAGTTGAACAAATTATATTTTGAAAAAAATAGATGACTGTTGGGTTCTTTGGGACAAGACTGGGAAAATTTGAGGGCTTTTTTTCAACTTACGAAACGGAGACTAGCTTGTATCAGTTTCTCAACAGAGAAATCAGACGGCAGGCAAGTACCAAGTCTGCGGGGCCCACGTACCCTCTCTTCTTCCGGTCCTCTCGTGGTCTGGCAGCCGTCCAAAGGCAAAGGCCCGGGCCACGTAAGCTATTCGAAACCCGCTATCCGAATCCGGCTTCTGTCCTTGAGCGTTCCCCGGCTGGGGACACCTAGGCGACCCGTATGCTGACACGTGGAAATCTTGCCTCGCTTACCTGTCCGAAATTTATTGGATGGTGCTCTTCAGACATTCCAGTTCGGACTCCGTGACTCTGACGGAACTGCGCTGTTACGTCATCTCCCGCCGTCGGATGCTCCACGTGGCAGCGCTCGGCGACACAGACGCAGCTGGAATCCGATGGCGGCTGGGCCTGGGCCAGTCAACGGTCTCGGAGCCACGTCGGACTCGGCACCAGATCGGGCTATTTGGATCTTTTTTTTTTTTGAAGAAAACAGTACCACTTCTATTCATAATAAGCTAGGAAGGATACAAAGTTTGTACATCCACATGGAGACAACTGCGAAGATACTTGACCGAGTGAACAAAAGAGTAATCTTGGAAAAATAAATTTCCAAGAGATGACCAAACCACCGCGAGATGACCAACACACACACGAGTGCGAACGTGGTCGGGTGGTAGATAAGAACTCCTTCATAGGAGTTTGATGTTTGTGTCAAGACCGGAAGATCACTCCAAAGGGGAGTGGATAAAGCCCAGACAAACGGTCTTGAGAGAAGTTTAGCGTCTAAAACGCTAAAAGGAGCAGATTCTGAGACAGATGCACGACTCGGTCGCAAGACTACTACCACCCGCAAACTAGAAGAAAAAGAAGAAAAACTTAGATAATCCGGACTCCACAAATCCAACACCACAAAGAGATACAAAATGCCTAAAAATAATTTTAGGCAACGTGTTGGAGAAGGGAGATGGGGAGGGAGGCCATCCCTCCTCCCTAGACTAAAAACGACCTCAAAACGGCGATATGAAAAACCACAAAGAAAGATCCTCCGGAGGGAGCCGCCGGGGCAGAAATCACTCGGGGGGGGGGGGGATACCGCTGGGGGAAGGAGTGTACGCGGGGGTTCCGCTGGGGGTTCCGCCGGAGAAGGAAGCCGCCGAGAGGGAAACCGCTTGCGAGGAGGCCGCCGGGCGAGGATGTCAGGCGAGGGGTTCCGCGCAGAGGGAAGCTGCGACGAGGGGCCGCCGGGCTGCCGCAGAGGGGGTCCGCCGGGAGGGTTCCGCCGCGGAGGGGATCCGCCGGGAGGGGCCGCCGGGGCGAGATGCCGGGCGAGGGGTTCTGCCGGGGCGAGGACGTCCGGCGAGGGGGCCGCCGCGCGATTGGAGGGTCGCCGGCGAGGGTTCCGCCGCGGAGGGGATCCGCGTGCGAGGG
Source organism: Cryptocoryne crispatula var. balansae (assembly GCA_036172225.1). Lineage (NCBI taxonomy): Eukaryota > Viridiplantae > Streptophyta > Magnoliopsida > Alismatales > Araceae > Cryptocoryne > Cryptocoryne crispatula. Next base: position 6,287,165 of record CM069929.1, on the reverse strand, counting down.
GGCCGCCGGGGCGAGATGCCGGGCGAGCGGTTCTGCCGGGGCGAGGACGTCCGGCGAGGGGGCCGCCGCGCGATTGGAGGGTCGCCCACATTTACACACTTGTTGGAAAGAAGTCCGGCGGCCCGGCTATTTGGATCTTCGCACGGTCCGGATCCGTGTACCTTCGCCGCCCCCCTGCCGGCGCGGTTGCCGACAACGCGCCCCGCGGGCCCCGCCGCCTCCCTGACAAATCTTCGGGGGCTTTTCGGTCATTTCGTGCCGTTTGAAAGCCACGCGGGGCCTGGCAACTCCGGCCGCGAACAAGACGACGAATTCGTTCCGTTCCCCCTTCTCTCTTCCTTCTATCTTCGCATCTATAAAGTCGGGCGTGTGTATCAGGGCGGGGAGAAACATATCAGAGGCATTCCTCTTCCGGAGCGGTTGCGGTGCGGCGTCCCCCCCCCCCCCCTGTGGGGGAGCCTCGGCGGCGATTCTCAGGTTCGAAGCAGATGGGCGTGGAGGAGAGGCAGCGGGGAGGCTACGTGGCCGACGCTATCCGTCCGCCGCCGGTTCTCACCAGGTGTACCTACGCGTCTTCTTCGGCTTCAGGTTCTCCTTCCTCTCATTTCCCCCCCGCCGCTACGACTCCCTCCTTTCCGCCATTTGCTTCCTGATCGCTCGAGCTCCAGGGTGGTTGTTCTTTCGTTCGATTCCGGAAGCAACATTCCGTCGCCGATATATGATGAGTTTGTGACTTTGTCATGTTTCGTTGTGCAATGTTGTGCCATATGATTCTGTTTAGTCACTGCTCTTTGTCTCTTCCGTGGCGCTTGATAATCGGAATCGGAAGGATGTTTTTTTCTCTCGTTCTGCTCCTCGTCCACTCCCAATGTCTTTTCCATGTGGTTCTGCTTGAAGAAACTCCGTTCTCAGCAGGGGAAATATGCTCGTGCGTCTAGCTCTTTCTTTTCCTGCCATCCGAGTCGCTTTCCTTGTGGAACAAGATCGGATCGCCATCATCACCCCTTAAACAATTGGTAGAAAAGTTGCTTCTCTTAGATTCTTCTGCTCTCAATAAAAGAAGGTGATGCACTATTTTTGTCGTCTTTTGTTTCGATGGACTCCAATAAAAGGGAAATTAGGCGTATTCGGAAGGGGGAAAGGAGACCATCTGAAAGCTGCGCGCTTTCTTCGGCGCCGTCTGAAGCTCCGAGGTTGTCGTCGATAATTGTGGGATGGTAGGAGGCTGGATTGCTGGACTACCAACTCAGAAGTAATTATAGTATGTTTCTTGGATCAGAGATTCAGGAAATAACTGTAACCACAGGGCACGAAAATAGTTTGATGGAAGGAGATTTGGTTATTACTTGTAATGAAGGCTTTTTCAGTTCGAGGTGTTTGTTTGTTGGTGATTCCTTGTTACTTCAATATTTTTGTTGCTTCTCAGCTAATATGGATAGTACAATGTGGGAACTTTAACTCCATCTCCCACTTCCATCCTTTCCTGATGATTGTAGATGATATTGTGCATAGCTTTGTTACCTCTTATGGCATCGTCTGCATGCAGATGACTTGACATGTGGGTCGCCTAGATGGATCGGCAAAGGTCTTTCCTGTGTCTGCATAAAACGTAAAGGAGTTTACGAGAGGATTTATGGCAACTTGACACCATTACAGGCAAGTTTTGATTTTCATCTGAAATTATCGGAAATGTAATTTCAATATTTCATACAAAGGGCTTATGCATGAGGAAGCCCTGAGATGGTGCAATTTGCTGGCGGGCTCCAGAATAACAAGGATAATGTTTCAATTCCGTTTTTCCAGGATAACCTTTTGACTTTATCAACTTTAAAGACTCCCACTGTCTCCAGCCTTCAGGTTTGATAAGTATCCCGTGAACATTTACTGGGAACTTAGTCATGTTTTTGGTATAAGAATAGGACAGCTCCATGGTAATCAGTAGACATTTTACCCTTTCTCATATAATAAAAGTGATTATAATCTGGCAAATGAATATAATCTGAAAAATGAGAACATATCATCAAAAGGGATCATTGATTCAATTGGGTTTGCTGGTAACATTGGTCTTTCAGTCCTTGAAAAAATAATTTTAAGACTGCGCATGAGTTTTGAATCCTTGTGACCTTCAAGACATTTGAGTACAGTTATTATCAATAGATGGAGAAGATTTTACTGTTTTCTTCATGAGACATCTTTCTGGAAATACGTATGTCCGCCTTGATGGTAGTGAGATGTGTAATCTAACTACTATCTTTTGTATTTCGCAGATAAAGTGTTTCACAAGGAGATTGGTGGGGATTTCTAATAAGAAAATGTTTGACTTAAAACATATTTTACCTGGTACCAATTATGTTAGGGATTTTTTTTTTCTGTGAAGGAACTTAAAATATTTCTGGCAACTCCAAGGATGATAGATTTCTAGGTATAGATGCTTAAAAGTTCTCTATTATTCTTTCTTGATAAAGAATCTTCATCAAATTTTGCATAAATATTTCTCATCATGGATTTTGAATGACATACATATAAACCCCCATGTTTTTATTTTTTTATTTTGTTTGGATGCTAGGTTTTCTAAAACCTGAGGTGAAAGAAGATTTCCTAAACCACATGTTAAAGAATTAAAAGAATTTGTTTCCTATGCCTTCTCCCACTTCATTAGATATAAAAGGATAATATGTATCAACACTTTATTTGGTATGGTTTCTTGTCATTTTTACTGCAGCAGTTAATTAAGATATGCTTCAATAATTTGGAGAATGGGAAGCGAGACAATTGTTCTCTGTGTTGTTGCACTCTGCAGGAAGAATGAGCGTGACAATTGTTCTCTTTTAGAAGGTGGAGCGAGCTTGATGATCTTCTTTCTTGAAGCTATAATAGCTTGCTGACTGGGAAAATGAACATTATTTTTAATTTCTTTCATCTATTAATTTTCTGTTCATTTAAAAATGCAAAATGGAAAAGAAAATGCCATAGATAATCTACATATTGGAACTGGAGTCATGCATGTATTCCTAAATTTTTTCTGGAGCAAGAAGCTTTAAAGTCAAGATCTAGAATGTTCATGCCTTTTTGGTCGATAGAGAAGGATAGCATGTGAAATGCATTCAATGTCGATATGTTCGCATTATGCAGATAACTTTTATATACATATTATACTTAATCAATCAACTGATGTCATATGGAATGACATGTAAACTGAGATTGTCATTCTACTTTCTACATACCACTGTATTTGAAATGTTCAGAAGTTTCTCTATTTTGGAACTTATATGAGTCCATTTGTGCTGTCGAATTTTCATATGACAAGGCACTTTTGGTTATGACTGGTTTTATCTAAATCCTTTTGTATTAAATACTTGCCCCGTTCCCAACTATATAACTGGGTTAACACTGATATGCTGCAGGAAGAAAGACTTCAACGACTGAGGCATCGTATGCAGGTTTCGTTTGATTCTTCCAGGCGAAACCATCAGGTGATTCTTAATCTCAACATTAGTAATGGTGCATGTGATGGACATCTGATGTTGGTGCATTCTCTTTCTACATATTTCTTATTAAGTACTGTTCAACATGAATTTAGTAGTTCTTTAGAAAGAACATTCATTAATGCTGTTTATGCATGCAGGAGGCTCTGAAAGCTCTCTGGTCTGCAACTTACCCAAGCCAAGAACTTCATGGTTTGATTTCTGAGCAGTGGAAAGAGATGGGTTGGCAAGGGAGAGATCCCTCAACAGATTTCAGGTTTTTTTCTCCTGATGACTTTGTGAGACACCTTTCCATATGGGCAGATTTTACTTGGCACTAACCAGTTAAAAATTTTTCTTGTACTAGGGGAGCTGGATTCATTGCACTAGAAAACTTGCTTTTCTTTGCGAAGACATTTTCTGTAAGATCTTCATGTCTTTGCCCACCTATTATTTTTCATCTTAAGGAGGATGCACTATCTATTTATGAACATTAACTGTTTGTAGTGCCTTCTCAAATGAGAACTACAAAAATGTTGATATTTACCTTTAACCTTTTGCTTTAACAATGTGAAAATGAAATCCACTTGTTTTTTCATGAAAACACTGTGCATTACAAATTCCTTTTAGAACCTTGCCTCATTTTGTTTTTCTTGAATGTCCTAAATTGCAGGCATCATTTCAACGGCTTCTGAATAAAAAGGGCGGTAAACGATCTGCTTGGGAATATCCATTTGCTGTTGCTGGTGTAAACATAACATTCATGATAATGCAAATGCTGGATCTACATTCATGTAATATCTCCTATTTCTTTGGTTTGCAAGATTGGCAGATTCTGGATCAGAACCAGCAACAGCCAGTCTACTCCTTTGTGTATGGCCAATCCTGGTCCCCTGGAGTGAACTCCACCTAGGATCGGCCTGCCGGATCGGCCAGAATTAACCAGGACCTGATCCAGATCAGAATTGACCAATCCAAGGTGAACTGGCTTTGCCAGACTGACCTTAAAGCATGGACTGGTTGGGCCTAGGTTGAATTGGTTGATCCGACCAATTCTGACCTGATCGGGCCCTGTTGACAATGTCACTGCTGAGTTGGGCCAAATCAGGCTGGAATGGCTAACTCTTGGCTGATCCTTGGCATTTACTGGATCAGTTGAGTCAGCTGTTCTCATCCGATCAGGGTTGGGAGTTGGGACTGGCTCTGGCCAATCCAGAGCTGATATTGACCCTGAAATTCTTTTATGCTTCATTTCTTTTTAATGAAGTTTTTGGACAGTTGTCAGTTCATGTATTTAGCTTCAATGAAGCCTACTGTTGAACTGTTCCCATACCTCTCTTTACCTTTGGATATCTGAAGGATCTAGTTTTTTTTCTTCTCTTTTAAATGAAAAGTTTCATGCAAACCATATAATCACAATTTTCAGCTAGCTAGTGTAAGGTATGCACTGGAACATCCCCAAATTGTCTAGAAGACCTTTTGACATCTCCAACACTGTTTTTGACCTTCTATATATAAGTATATTACACTCCCAACATCATTCTTCAAGCTAAAATGAAAGGGAAAGTATGTTGTGATAGGTTTTTGTAATGATGTTAAACCGTAAACCAGGTGACATTAAACTCATGCTACCAAAATGTTCAAAACTATGCTATTGATATGTTAATTTCTGATCGAATTATGCAGTAAAGCCAAGGACTTTTGTTAAATCAGTCTTCATTCAGATGTTGTCAGGTAAGTCTCGTGCCTGAGATGGTATATTCATTAATCAAATTATATTTATTTTCTTAGGTCACTCTTTATCATGCTTCCAGAGGATGAATGGGCATTTGACGAACTATATTGTGTTGCTTTCATGGTTATGGACAAGCAATGGCTAGAAAAGAATGCTTCTTATATGGAATTTAATGTAACTTGCCGTTTACCTGTTAATTTGTTGTACTTCACCTGTTTTTTTCTGTTAAATAAATGTCTTATTTTGCAGGATGTTCTCAAATCTACCCGGTCACAGCTAGAGAGAGAGCTTCTATTAGATGATGTCTTGCGAATTGAGGACATGCCATCTTACAGCCTCCTGAATTAGCATTGGGCAGCACTTTTTAACATGTTTTACCTTTTGCCTAACTGTGCATGATCCTGTTTTATAATGCTTTTCTGTTCATTTCGTAACTTAGCTTCTGGCTGTATATTCAGTTTCCTTTTATAGGACAAGAAGCCTGGGCATATATTTGCCATCTAACGCCCCCCCCTCTGTTCCATCAGGATTTTGCAGTACCCGTGAATTTTGGCTCTTCATTCTTGGAGATGGTTTCCTCATGTTAATTAAAAATTCTCGGCAATGTATAGGAGTGGGATACATTTTGTAAACAATCAAGCTTCCAAAAAGTAATTCCAGTCCTTGATTTTTTTAGGTAAATCAGTTGTTCATGCCGCCATTCCATTTCACATAATAATCATCTAGAGAAGCTCAATGCAGGGAATTTCTTCCTACTTCCCATCTCCAATACTCTTCTTGCAGCATGGCATCCACCTCCCTGCCTCTGCATACATATATATAGGTCAGACACAACGGCGGAGACACTAGTCGCATGGTCCTGCAGATCAAGAATTTCTCTGACCAGAATTTCTGCGATCACGACATTCCCCAACGATGATGCTTTCAAACCAATTACTGATTATGTCTGAATTGTTCTTAACACTAATGATTATGTCTGATTGTTCTTAACATACATTTAATTACGGTTCGGGAATCTAGATTGTTTTACAATGTTCTCAATCAACCTCTAAACTAAACACATATTTTATATCTTAACGAAGCTCTTAGAATTAAGTTACATGTTGTAACATTTTTGTTTTGTTTTTCGAACATAATATCACTATAGAGGATACAAGCGACACGCATGGTAAAACTTTAAGTAAAAATAAATTGATCAATATACAAAATATGCCAACCCAATTAAATATTTTTATCAAAAAATCTTCAGATTGTGTCACCTTTCAAACCAATTAGAACCCCCCTGCTGAAGCTTAAATTTCGTTTGGATGGTAATTTGGTGAACAATCTTAATGGCTGATGTGAACACGAGCGTCGAATTAATATACATGAAAATTTAAAAGGTCTTCCTTATTCTTCTTTCATCAAAGCTCTGATGCACATAAGTCGCTAAAAAAAGCAAGTGTATTTGATTGCATCTTCTTTGACCCGTAACAAGTGTTAAATGATCAAAAGCCCTTTATAAATTTATACCAAAAAAATGCACCCTTAATGAAACACAACCAACCAGCGATAGGGGGAAAGGTGACAAATGGAGGAGCAAGGTGGCGGAGCATTATTATCTATCAAATGCTGTGTTAGAGTAGGGGTGTTTAATATCAAACGTATCCTAAAAATCTGTCTCAAAACAGTAATTTAGTTTGGCTTATCTTAGGTTTGATTGGGTTAATTGTTGGTTTTATTTAGTTCTGAAATGTTTCTGAACCAAATCAAATAACTGGAACGCCCATGCTAACTTATAAGTATATTAACAATATACATCTTTAAAATTAAAATTTCAGATTAATTTAGATAAATACAATCATATATACTCTATTTTTAGTAAAATATAATGTGAACTGGACAATAATATATATGCTGTATTTTAATAAATAGATAGTTTGTCTGAATCTAACCCTTGGTTTGGTTTGATTTAGGAGAAGTACTCTTTTTTTTTGAACAAACATCAACCACTAATATTATATATAACCAAACAGAGTACAAGGACACGAATAAATAGAAAAACTAACAAGACACACCTTGACCACAAAGATCATCGAACATCTGCCGAAAGTCAAAGTCACCAAAGTAGGACAAAGCCATGAGGTGACCAGCACAGTGCAGAAATAGAGACTCCACTGTGGGAGTTTGAGCAAGTCCATGAGACTGGATGAACACACCAAAAAGGTGTGGTTAACGCCCAACCTAACAGTCTCGTACGAGAGAAAAAAATTAAGTCAAGGGCATACGACTCTGTGAAGACACACAAACAACAACCAGATAAGTATACCGAGATCCACATTTCCAGTTAACCAAGCGAGACGACTACGTTGTACATATATAGACAAAACAAAAATACTGGAAAGTGGACAAACCTATGGAACAGGACAAATTTAGGAGAAGTACTTGGTTTGTCTTGCTTTTTAAAAAGTTCTTCTTTGTGTTTTCACTTTTTAAAAATCAATTAATTTCAAATGATTGACTATAATTTTTTCGGTTCAAAGGAATACTTTTATGTTCCACGTGAGAGATTAGAGATAAAAGATTAGAGATAAAATTAAGAATTTAAATATTTTATTAAGTCAAATCAAATATCACCTAAGGCTTGTATTTGACTGTTGGTCGTAAAGAAAAAATTGAATGATTAAAATATCTTACAAGGTATAATCCCACCTATGCATCTCATCTTTCTCTTTTTTTACTTCTGCGTGATAACAACAAGTCATATTTTAAGAAGAAGAAGAAAAAGACAGGCTCGTATCTTCTTTTCTTTTCCCAATTTCAAAAATTATCAAGATATAAATTATCAACATCATCAAGTATTAACCGAATGCAACGTCTCCTCTTAATTGAAAGCCCAGACACTTCAGACTTTTTTTTTCCGAACAAGATACTATCTATCTAACCCGAAAAATCATTACAAATTTCCAAAGATACAGGCACCGGTAACCTGGAAGGATACGTACCATCAGCATTAGCAACTAAAACCCACTTAGCTAAGGAGTGAGTAGCACCATTACAAGATCTAAGTATAAAAGAAACATAAATATTAGGAAATTTAACTAAAATGTGTTGAGAGGAGACAATAATATGTTGAGACCGCCGGGGCATACGACCTGTCTGATTGATCGCTTCAACCATAATTTTTGCATCACTTTCGATTTGGGTAGGCCTTGATATACAAGATGCCCAACAGCATGTCATATAAATGGCTTCAGCTTCTACGACTTGAGAATTCTGATTAGGAAGTATCTTAGTTCTCCAGAACACCACAGTTTCACCTTCATTCCTAACCATCATTCCAATCGCACTTGCAAAATTTGAAATTGTCCCGTCAACGTTGATTTTTAAATGATAGATAGAATGAGGAGACCAACGTAGTACAATAGAGGTGATAGGCAAAGAAGTCTAATTCAAACAAAAATCCACTGTGCAAAAGAGGAGTATCCTGTTTCCCACTAAACACTGTATTACATCTAACTTTCCACATGTGCCATAAAATTGAGATAGCAAGAAGCCCCAATCGATGCAAATTAATATCTTTTGAAAGTATCCAATCCAACCAACCGGATATCAAATATGTAATGGAATAAGCAAACTATTCGGAATTATTTCCTATTGGAGAAAGAAGCCAAACAGCTGCTGCAGATGAGGGCAGGATAATAAAACATGTTTCAAACTTTCCAATTCCATGTTACACACCTGACAAGTAGGATTAACCCACAAGAACCTCCGATTAACTTCTAAATTAACAGGTAAATTACCTGAAAGTAATTTCCAAATACACAATGAATTTTTGAGGCAAAAATTTACCCACAGTAGGATGCCACAGTTTGCGCCAGATAAACTGATTTGAAGATCCTAGTGGCAGTTTAGCTTCATGCAAAAAACAATAAGTAGATTTGACATTAAAATTCCCATCTATTGTAAAAGGTTAGAACAGAGTATCACAAGAGAAGAAAGATTATATAGGGATAAGTAGTATATGATTATAAGAGGATGCATCAAACCAGTCATGAATAAGACTTCTATTCCATTCATCATAAAGGATGAGATCCTTAACTTGGCCTCGAAAAATTAGACCTTGGATTCTTGGAATCAAAGGCCCTTTTCTATCTAAAACTCAATTGTGATGCCATATATTTATATTCGTCCCATCTTTAACCTGCCAAACTACTGTACTGGCCAAAACAGAGCGGGTAGATAGAAGAAACCGTCAAAGTAGAGAATCCGTGTGTTTGGCCTTAATCTACCAAACTGAGTTCCTTTTCGGATACCTGCAAGAGAGAACTTTAACTCAAAGAGTATGTTTCTGGTGTAAGAAATTTCATAGTAATGGTAAACTCATAATTTGGTTTAGAATAAAAAGGTCCCTGATACTGGTACCTCCCATGAATTTTGAATTCTTTATCACTTGCCAATTAGAGAAATGAAGACGATTAGGTTTAGAAGCAGTACGGCCCATCGAAAATTTCTTTGACATTGCTCTAATTTCTTAAAGAAACAAACACGTAATTGCATGAATGGCAATATGGATCATAGTAGATTTAATTAATGTGGTCCGACCGATGGCAGACACGTGAGACTCGCGGTGTTCGACATAGGCTTTTTTTTTAAACTAACGCACTTTGAAAACATATTTAACAGAATAGCACGGTTTCGGGTCAATTTATCAACGTAGCACCCTCGCATGGAAGATCACGCCTTTTGTCCGAGAGCATTCAAAGCTCTGTCCGGATGTATCTTTCTCACCTTTTAAAGTGACATTGGCATTCATCCGTGAACCACAGTCCAGAAAAAATGTTTAAAAATGTCATTTTTACGAAAAGTGAAGGTTGCTTGAAAGAAAAAGTGAAAAGCCTCGTTGATCGAGTGTACGGCAGACTTCACCCGTGAACCAATATATTGACATGTGAATAAAAAGACATAAATTGATGTAACATGTGTCAATAAAGTAAAATCGTGATTTAACCTATCCACTTTATTTATTTTGTTTTTTCTTTCTCCCAACTCCTATAAATATGCTCCAAGTTCATTCTTCCATTCCATGCAAATTCATTCATTCTCTCACGTCTTCAAGTTAGTCATTTGCGGAGGAGGTTCTCTCTTCTACTGGTGAATTTTTTGAAGAAGATTTTTGGAGTTCAGGTATGTATTTATATTTTAATATATATTAGTATTATAATTAATTTTATATTAAATATATTTATTGTTTTTACAGGAAATTAAAAGAGATATTTCGCAATGAATTCGTCAAATGTAATTTTGTTGATTACATTTGAAAGCCAACAAAAAGCTATCAAAGTTCCGTCGACAATTAATTTTGAGGATTTCAAAAAGATGATATTCGAGAAAATTAATTGTAACCAATGTGAATTTGATTTAAAATTTTCATATAATTTTCATATAATTTGAAGATCCTAGTGGCAGTTTCAAACTTTCCGATTCCATGTTACACACCTGACAAGTAGGATTAACCCACAAGAACCTCCGATTAACTTCTAAATTAACAGGTAAATTACCCGAAAGTAATTTCCAAATACACAACGAATCTTTGAGGCAAAAATTTACCCACAGTAGGATGCCACAGTTTGCGTCAGATAAACTGATTTGAAGATCCTAGTGGCAGTTTAGCTCCATGCAAAAAACAATAAGTAGATTTGACATTAAAATTCCCATCTATCGTAAAAGGTTAGGACAGAGTATCACAAGAGAAGAAAGATTATATAGGGATAAGTAGTATATGATTATAAGAGGATGCATCAAATCAGTCATGAATAAGACTTCTATTCCATTCATCATAAAGGATGAGATCCTTAACTTGGCCTCGAAAAATTAGACCTTGGATTCTTGGAATCAAAGGCCCTTTTCTATCTAAAACTCAATTGTGATGCCATATATTTATATCCGTCCCATCTTTAACCTGCCAAACTACTGTACTGGCCAAAACAGAGCGGGTAGATAGAAGAAACCGTCAAAGTAGAGAATCCGTGTGTTTGGCCTTAATCTACCAAACTGAGTTCCTTTTCAGATACCTGAAAGAGAGAACTTTAACTCAAAGAGTATGTTTCTGGTGTAAGAAATTTCATAGTAACCGTAAACTCATAATTTAGTTTAGAATAAAAAGGTCCTTAATACTGGTACCTCCCATGAATTTTGAATTCTTTATCACTTGCCAATTAGAGAAATGAAGACGATTAGGTTTAGAAGCAGTACGGGCCCATCGAAAATTTCTTTGACATTGCTCTAATTTCTTAAAGAAACAAACACGTAATTGCATGAATGGCAATATGGATCGTAGTAGATTTAATTAATGTGGTCCGACCGATGGCAGACACGTGGGACTCGCGGTGTTCGACATAACCTCGAGCTGCCCAATGCACTTGATGAATGGCAACGTCTGGAAAACTTCTTTCCAACCACTTTACGTGGTCAAAGCAACGACTATTCTCCGTCGGAGGTGTGCGGAAGTGACGCTGTTGTTTCTATTTCCACCATTTTGCTCTGAGCACGATTTCTCGGGTGGATATTCGAGGGAAGCTCTTCGACTCTTCTCACATTGAGGTGATAAAGATGAGACAGTGGTGATTCGAGAGACATCAAATCATTGTTATCTCGATCCTTTGCGAGGGGCTGAGTAGCCCCCCGTTCCGCAGCTCACCCCGTTCCTTCGTCGTCACCTCTACCTCCCGCCGGCTGTGTTCCACTAAGCACGGGGCTATGGCACTTGGCGGTCTTGGTTCTCCCTCACGCCCCGGAGCCGTCGACTCCTATGCGGTGGGAGTGGGAGTGAGCGGCCTTTCCTCGGGTTGTCGCGTCTGCGGGAGGAGGCGCTTGCTGGGAGGGCTGTCTTCGCCCTCTCTCCCCTTGCTTCTGGACCAACCACCTGCGGCTGCCGGCGATGGAGGCTGTCCGATTCTCCCCATGAAGGATAGAGGGGCAACAACGGCCAGTTCTAGGCCGGGTTGGTACAAGGAGTTATTCGCCCGCGGCATGAATCGGTTGATGAAGCCGTATGAGGCAGAGGTAACATGTTCTCTCTCTCTCTCTCTCTGTCTCTGCGTGTAGCTAGCTTTGTGCTTTATATGACCCGCTGGGCGTTCGAGAGAAAGGCTCAACAAACTACCACATTGGAACAGCATCATGGATTAAAAGTTCAAAGAGGTTGAGACCCAGTTGGGCGGTTGCACTGGTGGAGGTCGAATGAAAGAGATCAGGAAATTCGCTTCTTCAGGCATGAATTCACTGCCGGGTTCCTGGTTATTGGCAAAATGTATTATGGTGATTTCAATTAGAATGTCGGATGGACATGGAAAAAAATGGGAGAGCAGGATAATGGGGTGTTTGGTTGCATGATAATGAAGGTTTTTGTTTTAATTTTTAAAAATGGTAACAAAGCTTGTTAAAAGAGGTGTTTGGTAACCATGACAATTTTATGTTTTAAAAGTGATTTTCTTCTTAAACAAAAAAAAGAGGGTCTCACCTCTTTATTTTTTCTTGTGGTCCCCCACTTTGTTTGGTCATGTGTGGTAGTTACTCTTTTTTGTAATCACATCCCTCCAAACATGATAATTTTATGTCATGAGTTGGTTCACTTTTTATTTTAATACAATTTTTTATCATGAAAGTGTACAAAAAATTATCATGCAACCAAACACCCCATAAACCATGAGAAATTCAGCGAGCTTTTTCCCGACTTCTCGGTGAGACTCCGTTGAGTATTTCAGTTGTAATTATGCCAATTCCAACGGCTGGGAGGTGTTGCTGGATCGTATTTCAAGGATAAATAGAATGACTTCAGAACAACTTTGTCATCGACCTGTGCCGGCACGGGCAGAACAAGAAACCCATGTTTGTTGCTTTGACGATTCTGTTTTTATCTGCGGATAGCATATCAATCCAACATACCTTTGTAATTGACATGGGGATTATAACCACATCACTCTATTCATGATGGGGGAGATATATCGAGCAGAGCTAGACATGCATTTGTTGTTTTTCATCTATATATTTAGGGATTATTTGTTGTTATATATTATAACAATAAGTCATTCTCTTTTTGTATTAGTTATGGATGAATCAACAAAGACTATACAAAAAGATATATCTATGATATCGTATTAATAGATGACACACAAAAAACATTGAATAGGAAATTAGAATTGTAGAAAAATACTTTAGAGACTAAATGGATGTTTGGTACAAGATTAATTTGGAGATAAACCTAATTTATCCCGAAATTTTAGGGGATAATTGAGGTATATCCTCTAAATAATCCAGTACTAACGAGCCATAGAGTTTTTAAGTATAGCAAAAATAAAATATATACATTGTATATTTAATGAAAATCAAAGAGAAGTAGGTTAGACGAGGTAATATTATCTCCAAGAACTCAGTTCACGTATCTTAGATAATTTTTTCAAAATGATAGATAATGTCATGACGATATTAAACATATCATTAAAATATATTGGATGAAGTGGAGGTTGGTTAGAGTGGTTCTATGTGATCTTGAGATTCCACTTAAGTCGAAAGAAAAATTTTATCATACAACTATAAGACCTGCAATATTGAATGGTCGTGAATGTTGAACAATAAAAGAAAAATATGCTTATAAATTAAGTGTTGTTGAAATAAGAATGTTAAGATGGATGAGTGGTCATACCATATTAGATAGAATAAGAAACGAATATATTAGAAAAAATGTAAGAGTAGTGACAACTATAAACAAATTGAAAGGAAGGACATTGAGATAGTTTGAGCATATTAATTGTAGACCTAACGAGTTTTCAGTTAGAAATGTAGAAATATTAAAATAATAGGAACAAAAAAAGGATCTAGTAGGCCGTGAGTGGAGAAAGAGAATCCATATGGCTGATCCTGATTAACTTTGAGAAGGATAATTTAATATGATTTAGTTGATTTAAATATCACTGAAGAAGTAACTTAAAATCGGTGGAGAAAGAGAATCCACATGGCCGATCCTAAATAATTTGGAACTAAAGCTTGAGTTGAGTTGAGTTGAGTTCGTTCAATACTTGCTGGTGTTTGTTATGTGATGGAAACATGTAAGTCTATGATTTCTTAATATCTCTTCTTGACATTCTTGTTCACGTATTTGTAGGTTGCTAGTTACAAAGAAGAATTGTTTGCACAGTTGAGGGGACAAAACAAGAAAATATTGGAGCTCGGTGTTGGTACTGGTCCTAACCTTAAGTACTATGCCAATGCTTCTGGTGTTGATGTTTTTGCCGTAGACCCAAATGAACGAATGGAGAAGTATGCCCGGGCTGCTGCTACATCTTTGGGTCTGCCACCAGAAAATTTTATTTTCGTACAAGCAGTATGTTGTACTTCCCGAACTCTTTTGTTTCATAGATTAACATGGCTGATTTTGAATTTTGCCTCAAGTAGATGGAGCTAACTGTAAAATCTGGCGCAGTTATCTTGATATGTTTCTTTTGAATATCAATCTTCCTGTATCTTTCACGTTTGTTACATACTTTCATGTCAGGGCATTACTTTTTATGTTTGATTCACACTTTTCCAACTGATGACAGGCATATTCAGAAATTAGTTGCCACAAGGAATTCCAGTAATATCGGTATTTCTATTTTTGAAAGCAGCCTCAAAAGAGCTAACAAAGTAGAAAGCAGAAAACAGTTTCTCTGGACCTAGTTTTCTGGGTGTCACTGTGAATTACTGGGGATGTCTTAGTTTATTCAGCTGAAAATTTTGGATCTGGTTTCCCGCTTAATCTGGTTGACATTTAAGTTCTTGCATTCAAATTTTATTGATGTTCTATTACACTTCTCATAGACCCATGTATGCTTTTGATACCTTGACTAGTATGGATGTAATGCCATGCCAACATATACGTAGCAAACTAATTTTCTTACACTAATGAAGACGTAACCGACATTTTTTGTTGGGGGACAGACGATGGAAGACTCCTTTCTGAGGCTATTAACTCACAATATTCGCTGACTCCCACAATTGGTCCTAGGGTTTTCAATTTAAAGTGATCTAATTAAGAAATTGTCTACGTGAAGTTGCTGTAACTTTTATTTAATCAGAGGAAGAAGAGAGAGAAGAAAACGCCAGTTTCGAAATTCTTATTAGATTTTGAAAATCGATTCTACAGCTAACGAAACCGATTTAATTATCTGGATTTAGGTCCACTCTAAAATACTCGCCAAATGACCAACAGCAATTTTGATAGCTGGCTAGGACCTAATTACGCACCAGGCATGGCATTTCGAATACAGATAATAGGCAAACAAAGTTACAGCCATACAAGGAAGGGTGAACAGAATTGTACCTCCACACCGGAGTGTGGGGAAGACAATCTTCGGCTGAGAGAATAATAATTCCCACTAATTACAAAGAAGCTATCAAATAGGTACAGACAAAAGAATTGACCCACACCTCACAGGGTGGTAACAGGTCTACAAAAATCTCTTGGGGAATTATCACTCCTCAGGTTGACAGAAAACCCACAGCATCTGCATCATGCTTGAAAATTCAGCTTCAATGTCAATTTCTAAGATTAGGGACAGCAACCCGAGTTTAAGACTCAGAGAAACCTTCTCCTCACAGTCTGATAATCAGGAGACCAACTTTTAAAGTGAATTCCCTTCCAATGGAGAACTAGCTCACAGCCGGCAGCTTCAAGAAGCTACCAAGGCAATGGGAACTTGCTGGTCTTCATCATTTTCCAACATCAATTATGTAGGCAGATTTCTTAATTATCTGCCAATCGCTGTAGCTATGTTTATGACCAGAAACTGAATATTTCTTAGGAAAGAAACCAAGGCTGCGGTAAACAATCATCCAGGTTCTATAGCAGCAGGAAAACAAACTCCAGGAAAATTCAAGAGCTCAATCAACACTGACCGGAGGAGGACCAGTCTCGGTCATTATCAAATATCAACAGCAGCTTGAAACGTTGACTGGAATAGGACCAGTCGATATCAACAGCTATTCAACTAACTTTCCAACCCGGTAACAGAAACTTAGAGATCCAAACGTCAGTAAGGAAAGAGAAATATCAGACTCTGGATCAAGGACCGATCCCTACTTGCGCGAAATGGCCGAACTCCACTATAACAGTATAAATGAATATTCAGATCCGGAAAATGAGCTGTTCTTGGACTGAAATAGGACCAATATTCAATATCATGCTGCGAATAGAAGCTGTATTGATGTAATCAAACAATGTAATCTCGAGACGGAATCAGTGTAAACTAACTTCAAACTCAGTTTCTGTTCAACGAATAGCTTGTTAACAGGAATCGGTATAGCTATACACAGCTATCCCAGATTTGAAAGAATACCGTTGACTACCAGTTCTGAACCAAAAATCAAGATAATATCTGTTCAAGAATTCTTGTTTACCAGCAGTATAGATCCGACGATTTCAAAGAAGGGACAAATATCCATTCTCAAGTGTAGCAGTGTTCGAACAGAGATCACAGCTCAAGATAACTAACCGGTTCCGTATACAATAGAACTCATCGTCACAGGCTAAAGCCTCAGAGAAAGAGAAGAAGAACACTGTCCGCGAACGGACTTCAACTGTTTTCATTCAACAATAGGCAACGTCGTAGACTCTTCGATCCGTAGGTGTTAGGAGAAAACGACTACCAGTATTGTCCTCAAAGATCCGCACAGGAATGAACAGAATGGAGGAACTAGAAGACTGTAAGAGGTTTGAGTGAACCAGATCCGGATGAAAAAGTATCGAAGAAGAACTATCTTCAAAGAACCGAGAACATAAAGGATAGCAAACTATCTCAAACCACAGAGGATGGGAGACCTCCGTAGAAATCGGAATAGCAAACCTCCGAAGTAAGATTCAAGGAAGGTCACTAGTTCAGAGGAGAGTGAGTCGATCTCGCCAAACACCTCATCGCGGGAAGAGAAAATTGAGAGGGACGAATGCGTTGAACACCGACCGAAATAGCAGAGCATAGATCAGCTCACCATGACAATTATCCACGAAGGAGGAAAGAAAAACAGATGAAGAAACCCCAAGCTAGGGCTCTGCTGGAGGAAAGACGGATCTGCCGTCGGGGAAGAAACTCCGCCGAAGAGATCTGGAGAAGAACGAACCCCGAGCTGGGGCTAAACGGGAGGGAGACAGCTCCACCACCGGGAGGAGGAGAGGATCCGCCACCAGGAAGAAGAAGGAGCTCCGCTGCCGGAAGAAGTGTCGCGACCAGCCGTCGCCGGAAGTACCTCGCCAAGCCAGCCGCTCGCGAGAGGGAATGAACGGGAGAGAGAAAAACCCTACGGGTTGAAGAGCACACAGGGGAGGGTAAAACCGGTAAGGGAACTTTCAACGGGAAATCATGTATTCAATGTATCATATCGCCAATGGGAGGGGGTCCGGTCCTTTAAATAGGAGCCGGCCCTCCTATTTACAAGTAAGTCCAGCTAAATGAAAAAAATACGTAAAATACCACTAAAGTGCTTAAAATTACGTAAGCACCTCAGAAAAATCTAAAAAAAATACGCTGACTAAACAAAATATGGACAATGATCTCCAAGCCAAATCGATCCCAATTTCTTCCTTCGTCGCCCATAAACTTGATCAAATCGCGGCCAAAATCTAGTGTCCCCACTATTTTTCTTCTCAACGGCTGAGCAGTCTTCATTTTGCATAAACATAAGCGCTACCACATCCCAACATCAGCTTTTCCTATTTAAACGTTATTTTGAGCCTTAATCCAAGTGGGGCCTGTTGAACAAGATTCTACAAAGGTTATATATGCATATACATATATATTCCTTTGATAAGAGGAGTGATGCAATTTTTATTTTTCAGCAGCACCAAGGTCCAGGAGAAGATCTTGCCATGAGATGTTAAGCTTGCTTTTTCTTTGTGAATATTGCCCATTCTCATGAACTAAAACATTTGATTTCATTTCACTGTGCGTATCATCGAAGCAGCACCAGATGGTTATTCCAACTTGTCTAACATTCCTCATTCGTGACATCCACTTTTGGGAAATTGCTAATTTTCATTAGTTATTTTTATTTCAAGACAGCAGTTTGTTGGGTCAAGATTTGGGGTAGTCATAACTCATAATCCGTTTTGCAGTTTGCTGAGGCTTTACCGATAAGAGACTACTCCATGGATGCAGTAGTGGGAACACTTGTTTTATGCTCTGTCGGTGACGTTGATGCAGTGTTGAGAGGTATAATTCTCCCCTCTCTCTCTCACACACACACACAAGTCAACAGCAAAAAAAGAAGAAAAAAGATCTCTAACAATGTAGCCTCGCCAAAGATTATGTCACGACCCGGAATTTAAATAACATAACCTCAAAATATGCAGCGGAAATACATAACGTCGTGACAATGGGATGCAACCCAACACTTAGATTCCATAACCCAAACTTAAATATTTTCATAAGATCAATCAAAACAAGATAATAGAACCATACTACTAAGTCTCACAACACTCTTGCTAAAAAACAATCAAGATCATCTACCTAAGTAGAGAGTACCAAGAATCTCCAAGTGCAAAATGACTCTGACTCCTCTGGTTCCACCTGAACTTCAGCTTCATGTTCCTAAATCTTTATAACCTAATGAATACTTTAACCCACAATGGGGTGAGTCCGGAGACTCCGTAGGATTTACACCCTTTTCTCGCCAATCGGATACTAACATATAAACATGCAATGATAGATAACATATCTAAATTGAGATGTAATTACAAATATATAGAATGTCTTCTATATTAAGCTCATAACCCATATCCAAACCATGAATTAACTTTAAGAAAACAATTATGCCAATGCTACACACTTCTAGACCAAAACACACAAGACCATACAAGCTAGACAAATATCATTTAAATGACCTCAAGACTTAGCTTAACATGACCAATTTAAAACAAGACAAATCTGATTTTTCTAACATGACATGGTTTAACATCTATACATGACACATAAGTAACATATTTCATATCCTTTCCAAAACACATAGCCAAAGAGCAAGGAATTGGTCGTCTTGCTTCACTTGTACAAATACTTTCACCAGCTCTAATATATATAGAAGTAGCATATACTAAGCTAGCCCA
Organism: Cryptocoryne crispatula var. balansae; assembly: GCA_036172225.1. Classification (NCBI taxonomy): domain Eukaryota; kingdom Viridiplantae; phylum Streptophyta; class Magnoliopsida; order Alismatales; family Araceae; genus Cryptocoryne; species Cryptocoryne crispatula. The sequence goes on along the minus strand of CM069929.1, from coordinate 6,267,856 downwards.
AAGTGCACCTAGGCAGTGGTGACACTAAGGGAAAACCGCGGTAATCCGGGATCTGTGGGAGGGCCGGATTCATCCGAGTTACCACGCCCACGGGGCAATTTACTAACATAGGTGGTGAAGCCTTCATAGCACGTCATATCAAGAGTTCATAACATAATTTCAAATCATGACATACTTGACCATACCATGCATACATGACATAACCATCCAATTTCATAGCCCTTCATGCAAAACATAACATCCATAACGAACTTGACAAGACATATGATAACCCGACATAATTGAACTTGTTCTCAATGACAACTCTTACTAATCATGACCAAATTTACATGACTAACTATGCATAGCATAACCCATGATTTGAAACCAAATTAAACATATTTTACCATAACTAGACAAGACTTGTACTAATCGACTTGGTTGACATATTCTAAATCAAACATATACGAAACTTGACCATATGAACATAATCATATCATGCATGACATAATACATAATTTGAGACCAGACTAATCAAAATTTACATGATCTTCACACATGCAATGACAAACCGAACTAGACATACTTAATTACATATACAAGACAGTTAACTTAAATCAAGCTTGGCATAACTAAACAAATTAAATTGATGCGGGACAAACCGGCTAATCCGGGCTAAACCGAACGAAATCGACTTAAAACCGGCGCTAATCGCCCTAAACAGAACTAAAGTAACCCAAAATAGGCCCAAATCGGCCCGAACCGCTCAAGACAGGCCCGGACCGGGTTCGAGATGGTCTGAACCGGTCAAAACCGGCTCAAAACACCATGAACCGGGATGAACCGGCCGGTTCAGGCGTTGAACCGGCCTGAACCGGGGTGAACCGGTCAAAACCGGTCGAATCGGTCTGGGCGAGCCGCGCTCGCTCGCTCGCGCGCGGGAGCATGCTTGGGGGGGGGGTCGTGGCGGCACGAGGGGAAAGATCATCCGGGGTGGCGTGGACGATCGCCCACCGTCGTCGTTGATCGCGTGGAGGTCTCACGGGTGCCCACGTGGGCGTGAGATGGCGACAAAGAGGACCCGCGCAGCGCGCGGGTGGGTGGGCAGCATTCGCGACGTCTTCTTCGCCTTCGTCCGGACGAGTCCCATGGTGGAACAGGGGCTGCGGCGGCGCCGGCGTCGCGGAGCAGAGTCCTTCACTGCCGCCGCTGCGAGGCGAGCCATCGCCGTCGCCGTCTTCGAGCGTGCCGCGGCCGCTTCGTGCGAAGGAGGAAACAGAGCGAGGGCCGGTGGCCACGGCGTTGTTCGGCCGGCTGCCACTCGCCGACGATGGAGCGAGGCGACGGCGGACACGGGCGGAGCGAGGGCAGCGGTGGGAGGAAGAGAGCCCAAAGAGGAGCTCCGAACATCACCGTGTCGCCCTCGTCGTGGAAGATCCGCACGAAGGGGGGGTCAGATCCGGGGATCGCCGGATCTCCCCTCCCGCAAACTCCTTCGCCTCCACCATCTCCTCTCGTCCCTCAACAGCACCGAAGGGGGTGCTGTTCGTACTCAACGAGGACTAGTGACAGATCGTCATCGAACAGTGAAAGAGAAGAGGGAGGAACGGCTCGGAGGCCGGAGGGTGAGAGGGGAGAACGGGGAACGGCGACCTCGCCGGTGCTGGAGGGTGGAAGGGAATAACCGGCCTTACGCCGGGGAAGGAGAGGAACGCCGGCCACCTGCCGGAGGTGAAGAAGAAGACGACCCTCCATGGCCGGGGTGAGGGGAAGAAGATGGGGCCGCAGCCCCCCTACGCGGGAGAGACACCTCCGAAGAGCTCCAAAAATTCTGTATATTGATTGATTCACTATGTACATCGGCTCTCCTCTTATAGGGGGGGAGAGGAGAACATTTTAAGAAAAGGACTCTCTAAAATCTATTTACAGACCAGTCCATTTTAAGGACTCAATTTAAAAGATGCTCAAAAATGTCCCCATCATAAATTCTGATGTACTCAGCCATAATCTGACCTAAACAGGTCCTAAAAGGTATAATTTGATGACCCATGAGTTTTTCCAAATCTCCACATAATTATATTTCAATTCTAGGTCCATTCTAGCACATAATCATATACATAAATAACATATGGTCAAATCTCATGAAAAATATTTCTACCCATCCAGAATCATGCCAAACATGTTCCATAATATTAAAAATATCATTTTCAAAGTTATGGTTTCAAGGATTTTTGAGAAAAATCACAAATCTTATGTCCAAAGTCTAAACTAGTCAAATCAAGGTCCATAAGTTAAATCATGCATATTTTCTAATCAAAATGGAGTCAAATACATAGACAAGCTTGAGAAACCTACCTGGAAGCTCCTGTGAATTTTCCTGATTTTTCTGGATTTTTCTGCTATTTTTCTTGGCCTTAATCTAATATCCGGATTTAATAAATCCGAAAAATCAGAATTTCCTGAACCGGCGCCGAACCGGGCGGTTCGACCGGCTGAACCGGGGCGGTTCAGAGGTGCTGGACCGGCGGCTGGACCGGGCGCTGGGCCGGCTCGACCGGCGGCTCACGGCGGCGGTTCGCGGGCGGCGTTGGCGACGGTGGTGGCGGTGCTCGCGACGGCGGAGGCGGCCGGTGGCGCTCGACGGCGACGGCGATGGGCGGGGGAGGGGCTGGCCACGACGGCGACGGCGAGAGGAAGGCGACGGCGGTGAGAGGCTCTCCCGCGACGGTTCCGGCCGGAACAGGGGAGGTGACGGCGGCGGTTTCCGGCGATGGCCACGGGCGGCGCGGGAAGGGTTGGACGGCGACGTTTTGGCCGGCAAGGGAGGCGCTGGAGGGAGGAGACGGCGACGAGGGGAGGGGCCGGAGGCGGTGATGGCAAGGGGGAGCTCGGCGGCGCTGGGTTCCGGCGGCGACGGCGCTCGCGACCGGCGACGGTGCTCGCGACCGGCGACGGCGACGGAGGAGGAGGAGGAGGAGGACTCGCGGCGGGGAGACGGCACGAGCGAGAGAGAGAGAGAGAGCGAGAGAGAGAGCGAGAGAGAGCCAGCCGGGGGGGTGCGTAACCGACGAGGGGGGGAAATCGCGACGCTCCGGGGAGGGGGTGGCCGGCGTTACCGCGGGGACGGCAGCGAGGAGTCCGGGACGGGGAGGGAAAGGGGGGGGGCGATTACCAAAATTAAAATGGTTTTTTTTATTTTAAATGCCAGGTATTACAGATTAGTTATTTAAAAAAAAAGGTAGTACTTCTTCAGTAACAGAAATGAAGTAAAGAAATTTCTATGATGCAATTGACCTGGGAAAACAGAAGAGGTAGAATGAAATAATTTCTTTTAGAATATTATTGATGATTGGCAGGACAACGGGTGGTCGTGTTCAGGCATACTACTATAAGCCACAAGAACTGAGTTGCATGATGTTGTGTCATCAAGATAAAGATTATTCGGTGGAGATCAGTCTTGCCTTTGAACATCCGACCGTGCAACAATCTCTTCTTTCGGCATAATTATAGGAAATTCCTGGTCCTAAATAACATGAAACCCATATGCAGAAATACAGAGGGTTCTGAAGCCTGGTGGCGTCTACATATTCATCGAGCATGTAGCTGCTCAAGGTGATGGTTCGATCTCCTCTAATGCCTCCATACCCCCTCCTCCCTTCTTGACATACTCGTCTACATCTGACTTTTTTTTCCTGGTTCATGTGCAGATGGTTCTTTGCTGAGACTCTTCCAGGGTGTCCTTGATCCCCTGCAGCAGCTCGTTGCTGACGGGTGCCACCTTGTAAGGGAGACAGAGAAGAACATCTCCTTGGCTGGTTTCTCTGATGTTCACATCAACAGAGCTTTCGTCTCCGCCGCTTCCATCATCAGCCCCCACATCTACGGATTTGCCCGTAAATAGTTGATGAATCACCTTAAACAATGAATGCCTTCGTAATCACAATAATCAGTAATGTTCTATTGTGCATCATTCTTGATTATTATGGTGATGTTCTAGTCTATGTGCTTCACTTCTTCTACAAGGGCATGTTTTGTTTGAATATTGAAGTTAATATGGTACTCATTTTGATATTACTATCAAGTTTATCGACGCATTTGATGGTATCGAAGACCCCTTTTTTGATATTACTCTCTCTCTCTCTCGGAACCACTCCCAAGATTGATTGTAACAAAATAATAATAATAACATTATTATTCATTTCATTCAGTATTAGCTAAGTCCTCACTTGGGTCAAATGCATATTTAACTATATCAGTTTGCTTCGTGATGAGGAAGGCAACTTGGTCAAGTCCAGTTCGGATCTGGCGAAAAAAAAAAAAAAAAACTCCCCACGAAACGAAACATTATCTATTTTCACCCAAGGGATGCCAGTCGATATTATATTGTGGCTGTATCTTATAAGCAAAAGCATATATGTTTGTTATTCACTAATTATCGGTGGCAAGTATATTTACCCATCATCTTTTGCAAATGCATTAAGAAATGATTAATTATCAGTCAGCGGATAGTTAACTGGTATATACAAATATCATATATGTAATAACACACTAATCAAAAGAAACATAAAAATATTAAGTAACACAATTCAAAATGTAAACGAATAACATTTATAAAAAAATACTCATAACATTACAGAATAGTTCTAAATTACGTATTCGGCATGCAACTTTTAACATAAGATAACAAAATAAAATAACAATGTTATTGATTTTCATCTTCACCATTTGGGTGTTGAGTTGCCTTGAGATATGTTGTGTGATACTATATTTTGATTAACGGATATGACTGTGGAATAGCTAGTTTAATTGGTCTGTGATATATTGATTAAAATTAATGAGTTATCCGTTATTAATACCGTTAAGTAATCCAAAACTATCACCATTCCGTCAATTTTGGTTATCATTGACATCTCTATTTCACCCTTCAACATTGCAATTCTCTACTTTCATTTGAACATTTTGAGCGACCCTTTTAGGAATTACAGGTTAATTTAAAAAAAACATCTTTAAATATCAAATTTAAGGGTAGGCATTTTTTTTCAAATATTTAAGCACTTTATAGTGATCGAATTTAGAATAAGAATTAAACAAATCTTAAAAGGCATTTTACTTATCAGTACTCATAATTGTTTGCATTTTTAAATATCTTTCTGTGAAATAAAGAGTATTAAAAATCCTTAAAGTCCTATATTATTAAAAAATAAGCATCTACGTCTAAAAATACTCAAAAGAGTCCGAAAAGATACCAAGAATGTCGTTATTCAAGCATTTTTATTTTCTTAACGAGAATACCTTCTATTTTTTAGAGATTTAGTGTGAATGTACAACATAATAAGGAATATTGTCTGGGGATAGTTTCATCATAAAAATTTAAAATACATTTTTATCAACATTGTTGATTTTATTTAGATGGGAGAGATTTATTTCCACCAATAAAAAATAAAAAATTTAAATTTTACGGGGATATATTTAAAATTATAAATAATTACAAACATCAGTATTCAAAACAAGCTCTTCTCGAGACTATTTTCTATTCAATTATGTGAGCTAATAAAATCTCACCGCGGTAAGTTCATGGCTCCGATACCGACTCATCAGTCGGCACTTCGAATGTTGTGATCCCCCGCAACTACTGCCAGAATTCCGATTCGGAGCACCGCGTCCGTCGGCGAACCAGCGACAGCGGGAGGACGCACAGATCCCGCGAGGCACAATTTCATTTCTACCTTCATCTCCCGAGGTTTCGGTCGGTGGTGATGGCGTCGGAGGACCTACGCCGCCCCTTCAAACGCTCCGCCATCTCCGATCAGCAGCGGCGGCGGGAGCATGCGCTACTCCGCCAGGCGCAGCACCGTGCCGACGCCCAGAACCGGGCGCGCTTCCTGGCGTCTTCCGTCTTTGCCCTGGAGAACCAGGCCGACTCTCCTCTGTCGCCGGCGGAATCGGATGCCGAGCATAAGGCCGGTCCTAGGGATATGGACGTGCTGCAGGCATCGAAGCTGAGGGGGCCCGAGGCGCGACGGTGGTTCGCCCGCCAACTTATGCTTCCCGAGTGGATGATAGATGTCCCCCCGCGTCTGGAGCAGGACTGGTTAATACACTCACGGTTCCCTTCTGTTGTCTTCAATGAGCTATGGCCTTCTTTTCCACCTTTAGAAACTAAGCAAAAGAGTCATTAATATTTCCTTCAACTCAGCCATGTAGATGAGATTTGGATCCTCCTTTGCTTCAAGGCTTGATTAACCTAATACTTTCCCTTCTTACCATTTTCATCCCTCTAATTTTTGTTCATATATTTTGTCTTGCCTATGTTTGTGATAGTCAAGTGGTAGGCATGCAAAACCTTTTATTGGAGAAGATGGAAGAGGGAGAGAGGAGACGTAGGCAGGCGAAATATATGAGACGGTATCCGTGTAGATTTCACGTTAGAAGCAAAATAAGGTTTCTCTTCCTAGCCCAAAAAGGGTTCTGCTTTGGTCTTAAAGCGAGTTCACTTTTGCCTTATCTTGGCCTACTCGAGCCCTAAGATCTAAAGTTACACCACCATTGACCCCCTTTTTCATATTATGTTGTTATAAATGGACCTGAACTCCAAGGAGCTGTGTATGGGGGGTTTTAATCATAGTTTAATATGAGAGAAAGGTCATTTCTTCAGACATTTTCAAAATTGGTTTTTGTGTGAAACATTGTAAAAATTTAACAGGAGTATATCCACATTTTGGTCAAAATTATTTATACACAATCTTGGGTTAAGTGGGGCAGATGCATCATAAGGGACAAATTTTTAGCAGATGCCGCAGTTAACATTGCTGGACAACCAGTTTTTCCAGTATTTGTAGCTTTCGTACATTTGAAGGCTACTTTGATTTGAATATGCAGCACTCAATGGTGAGTGCTCACCATTTGATATATTAATTTTCATCTGTGGTTTAAGTGCACTAGTTGGCGAGTGTCATGCAAAAAAATGAATTGGATTTAAATCAATTGTAAAAAAATTGGAGGGTTGTGGTAGGTGATGACTAGCATTAAAATGTAATCACATCTCATGATATGCATAGTGAAAAGATAGCAACAGTGGGGGGTCTTTCTTGCATCTGACGCAAATGTATTGTAAAATAAGTAAGGGTTCCACATCAAGGATGGATGTGAGTGAAGAAACTAGTCTATAGAGTGGAGCAAGATATAAGTTTTATGACAAATTTAAAGACAAATAAACATTATTATAGATAGATATCTAAGAAATAAAAAATTGAAAGGCGGATGAGAATAAGTTCTTATTTGGTCTCTTACAGGAAAATTTATGAAACTTGTTGATGGTATGGAGAAAAGAAAGATTAATATTGCTTGTATTCAAAATACTAAATGGATAAGAGCAAGGAAGACTGGATTGGATCGGCTTGCGTTCAGGTAGATCCTTGATTAGCTTTCTTGTCTTGGCTCGGCCTATCTAGCCTATCCAATCTGGTTTGGACCTGGTCTATCTCAATCTGATCCGGTCTTCCTTGCATATGCTAAAACATATGTCCGTTGGTTGATTCCCTCCTTGTGTCATCTTGCTGTAACATTGTGGGAGTAGCTTTTAACAAGGTATATACATACACACTATTCCTTTATGTTATCCATATTTTTACTTACATTGTTTTGTTTCAACAAGCGTTTTTTTACTTCTCATTATAGGTATGTCTTTGCACGCCCCGAAGGGAAAAGATGTTTTGTGGTGTCTTCCAATGGTAGTACAGTAAGCAGGTGCCGTAATGGCTCTATTTTGCACCGGTTTCCATCTAATTTACCATGTGGTGCAAGAACAAGAGATGTTTTGGGTCCCAACAATTCATATTGTATCTTAGATTGCATTTTTCATGAGGTGATTCTTCGTACTTCTGATTTTTCTTATCCATCTAAGTTCATATTCAGTTTTTTTTACCTTTAATTTTCTTCATCATGATGTGTGATGTCGACCATGTTAATTTACAGCTTAATCAAACCTATTATGTGATTGACTTGGTTTGTTGGCGAGGTTACTCCTATTACGAATGCAGTGCTGAGTTCAGGTTCTTTTGGTTGAATTCAAAGCTTGCTGAAACTGGGGCATATGACCCTCCATCAGCACACCATAGGTATACATTTAGCAGTATCCAGATTTATGATTGTAACCTGATCGGTCTGGGTGCAGCATATACAGGAATTATGCCTTATACCAAAGACGGGCTATTATTTTATAACAAGTAAGTGAAAATTGTTGCAAATGCATATTGACCATTCTCTCCTGTTGTTAATTTTCTGCATTTCTGTAATTAATATCTATATTAAGTTTTCATGATTTTCACTCTGGTTGTCCTCACACTGAGTTTTCTTCACTATTTTGTATACTTTGCCTTCAAGTTCTCCCGATATCCCTAAAATTCAATGGTGTTACCTGTGTATTTCTGCTTTCATTTGAACATTGACTTAGCCATAGACATCTTGATGCTTGCTTCAACGACACAAAGTGGAAGCATCATGGATTTATTAAGGCTTTGATATAGTTAGTGTTATGCCAGGAAGCGAAAATGTTCATATTGATTCTCTGCATGTTCTCAACGAGGTTACAAATCTCATGATTTCTCATCTTTTCTATCTCTCCATTTTCTGCTGGCCCCAAGATGAGATCTCTAATGACAGCTAAAACTAGGAAGAGACAAATGGAGTAGGTTAGAGGAAGAAACCATGGATTGCCTTATCAGATGTCATCTGTCAATTTGGATTCAGGACTAGCCATTTCCATGGTCCTAAGGTAGATGTTAGATCAGTGGAACCCCCTTGGTTGTTCTATGTAAGGGGTAAGGGCCATTGAGCCTTTCTGTCTGTTTGTTTGTCTATCACCCCCTACCTTTAACAGTGTTCTATAGTCTCTTTACAACCAAGCTCTCATTAACAAAGTTCCGATAAAGGCCTCAAGTTTTTTTTATTTCAACTGTTTAATTTCTATTGTCATTAGTCTTTAATTGATCATATCTTCAGTGGTCTTTTTTTGTTCTTTTACTTGTACCCAATGTTTTTGTCTACTTCTTTCTTTATTTCTTTTCACCATATCAAGATACAATTATGAAGATTGATCCTCTGTAACTTCTTGCTTTAATCCAACATGAAACCATTGCATGGTTGTTTGTGTGCAAACAGTGGAAGGTTTAAATACCTTTAGAGAAAGGCAAGATGAATTACTATTCTGTGCAAAACTGATGTGCTTATTGATGGGAAATTAAATGTGATTTCTTTTGAGTTTTAGTTCTTTTGTCATTAGGGCACATCTTTAAATATCTTTTTGTTTAGTTTTTTTTTGTCAAATGATGGCACCATAAAAGGCCCTTCTTGTACTCCCCAAACAGTGAATGGTATAGTGATATGTTTTGGAAGTTTGGCCCTGTAAGGGAGCTTGACTCTGGTACCTTCCTCTTCACCCCCTGTTCGTTGGCCGCCGAGGAGGTCTTCCTCTTCATCTCCATTTTTTACCAGGAGGACCTTCTTCACCTTTTCACCCCGATCGGCTTTCGTGCCATTCTTCCTCCTTCACCTTTCCGAGTTCGACTGCTTCCTGATTCAGCATTTGGTTCTTCTTCAAGTGTCTAGTTCAGTTTCAACTCTGCTTATCACTGGATCTGAGAATGTCAACAGCTCTGTATCAGCACCTAGTTGTTTATCAATTGTCAACAACTTTGAACTATAATGCTGGAAATGAACTAAAGTAGACAGAAATGAGTAAAATCATAACCAAAGCAGGGTTTAACTGGTTAAAGTTGATTGAACCGGTCCTGAACCTATCTGAACTCTGTTAATCGGTCAGAAACAGTTAGAATCAGCATAAACCGGGTCTAGACTGAGTTGAAACTGGCTGGACTGGGCAAGGGCTGGTCGAACCAGCTGAACTGGGGCTTGTTCGGGTGGCTTGGACCATTGGGGTGGGGGGTGTTATGGCTCTTGTGGACTTGGGTGCTTGACCGTGGGTGGGTGGTGACTTGGCACATTGAGCTGGTTAATTGGCTTGAATCGGGAAGAGGTGCACGTGAGAAGGTGGCCCAGTCAGGTCGTGTGAGAGGGAAAACAACAAAAAGGAGAAAAACAAAGACAGCATTGTCGCTTCGTCGATGCTGCACTGTTCCTGCATCAGATGGGGAATGGTTCATTCGTCTTCCACCTTCTATGTTGGAAAAGGTGGGGTTTTGCATAAGGGAAAAAAGGCAGACGATGCTGCGGGCAGAGATGGAGGGTGATGTTGCAGTGGAATACAGGATGATGGTGGAGTGGCAAAAATGCGTCGGAGGAAGGAAGCTTTGCAAGATCACAACACAGTGGCTGTTCAGAGTGTGCGGACTTGTCCTTGTCAATTGGGAAGTAGAAACGCTGCAAGGAAGAAGGTCGACTTGGAAATGAGGAGGCCACTAGTGGGTTCCGGCAATGGTTCCAATCGGTCTGCGATAGATCTGTCTCCCGAAAGAGGATCTTTGCTGCATCGTCGTTGATACAGGAGTCGAAACCAGTGCTCACCAGATCTGCTAGAAGATGTTGGATCGCCGAACACTCCAGACAGGAGATCTGAAAACTGAATTGAAGAAATCCAGTGCAGGACAACGAGGAAGTGGAGGCAGCTGCTAAAGAAGTATGGGGATCTCTCAAGGCTGTTGCATGTTTGGAGCATTGATGAGGGATCTGTTGGATTGTTGGATCTAGAACAATGCCGGCATCTAGATGTTGATTGTCGACCGGGTCTGGTAAGTTGTTGCAGATGCTGATGATGCTGAAGATGATCCAAAAAATCAGGAGATACCGGGAAGGGGAAGGAGGAAAGGCTTTGAGGTTGATCCGAGGTGAAGATAGGTGAAGTAGGCTTCCTTGGCCAGAATGAGGAGAATACCTCCTCGGCATAACCAGGACTAGGGGGGAGACCCCTTACGAGAACAAACTTTGAAAAGGTTCTCACTATGCCATTCACTGTTTGGGGAGTACATGAGGGTCCCTTTTATAGAGCCATCTTTTGACAAAAAAAGTAAACAAAAAGATATTCATAGATGTCCCCTAATGACAAAAGTACTCACGTTTAATATTCCTTCAAATTTCCCTACCAACTGAAAACTTGTCCTCGAGTTTCGAATGTTGCATCTTGAACTTCGGCATTATTTATGCTCCATATGGCCGACCTCATGTAATTTGGGTCTGAGGCTCGAGTTGAGTTGAGTTTCACTTCTTTTTAACTAGATAAATGAAAAATTGGAATGCATGAACCTGGGGCACAGGGGAAAAACTGAGATTGAATTCATATTACTCTTGATTTGTTATCTCATAGTTTTACTGTCAAAAGATAGTCTAAAATCATGCTTGCTCCATTTAATCGCATGGCTACTTTTTTGTGTATAAAAGCCGATAATATTATAAACGTGATGTCTTTATGGTATGAGAATGTGTTGTTTGTTTAATTTGATGTTAAATCTTCTTTTAATTTTGGATGACCATCTTTCTCATGTAATATACTATTATGCATGGTTAACAACATAGCAATTTGTTCTCCATGTCACCTCTATGAATGATTTTAGCTTCTACATAAGCCAAGTTTCCTGTATGAAAAACTTGGCATCAGTATACAGTGAACTCTTCGCCAGAACTTCTGTTTTTTTTATTTAACCATTCTACCATGCTATCATGAATATTTGAATGTACCGTGCTAGTTTTCTGGTGTATTGACCTATAGTGTGGTATCTACTTCCTAGACATGCTCATTATCAGGCAGGATACACACCATTAGCTTTGGTATGGAAGGATGCAAATTGTAGCAAGTATTTTCTGGATACTGACAGTACTGGTCAAGTTCCAGATAGACAACAGGTATTTCTTCTCATTTTATTTAGAAGGTCCAAAGCAAATACTGGAGACTTATCCCACTTTACTGATTTTATTCATCTTGTGGTAGTTGTATTTGATCTTTCATTCATTGCGGACAAGCTACTTTTCTTCTTGTCCCTACACAACATTGTGAGGAACCTCGTTTTTTGAGTTTTGAAAAAAGATTTGGTATCTTCTTTGGACTACTTAGGAAACTAGGTGATAGCCTATAAATGTATTAAATAGTCCGACAATACATTTAAAATTACTAGAACCGAGGTTCGAGTTTTTTAAAAATTTAATTTTGACCCCTCTCTGCTAGATGGTGCTAATATTCGGCATTTACTTTCATTGAGCAATTACTTGAATGCTCTTGATTAACCATCGTAGCAATCTATTTGGTAGAGTGTGCACATCCACATAACAAAAGGGAACTCAAAAGGGTCTAGCCTTTCGGACCTGATGAGATGCGAACAAGGATCGTGGGATCAGAATCGGAATCGGGATCGGTGGGTACCGATCCGATCGGATCGGATCGGATCGGACCGATTCCGACTGATCCAATGGAAGAAAATCGATCCAAAATCGGTAAGAAAAAAAAGCAAAAAAAAACCGATCCGATTCCGATCCGATTCCGGACCGATTCCGGCCGATTCGGACAGATTCCGGCCGATTTGGACTGCTTCGGACCAATTCTGGCCGATCCTGGTCGATCCGTCCGACTGGAATAGCAAAAAAAGAAAAAAAAAACGATCCAATTCCGATCCCGACCGATTCGGCCGATCCGATTCCGATCCGATTCCGGACCGATCCGACCGATCCCGACCAATTCTGCCGGAATTTTTTTCCGGATCGGTTCTTCAGCCAAGAATCGGATCGGCATTGGCCGATCCGATCCAGGAATCGGCCGATTCCGATCCGAATCGTCCGATTCCGCGATCTATGGATGCGAACAAGTTATTTTAAATTTGTTGGAAGTTGATTTTATTTGTTTTGGAGTTGATTTTATTTAGTTTGAAATGGGTTTCAGATTTGAGTTTGACTTGAATTTAAGTTCAACTTGTATTACTTGGTTTGATTTGGTTTCGGTTACTTTTTTTTCAATTGGTTGAAGTTATCTTTTTTATTTGAGTTTAAAATTTGATTGATTTTAATGTTTTAAGTAATCTGATTTATTTAGTTTGATTGACATATGAATTAAGGTATTTTGTTATCTTTTATGTTGGTTAATATTTTAGTGTTGGTTTGAGTGTGTTCGGTGAATTTTAAAATACTTTGGAGTTTTAATTTGATTAATTTTAAATTTCAGATTGTTAATGATCTGATTTTTTTTATGACTGATTTTAGTGTTTTCAGATGGTTTTGCTATAATTTATATAATTGCTTTGAATTATTTAATTTTCAGTTGGTTGAGAAGTTGATTTTCATTTAATTATGTGATTTTAATTGGAATTTTTAGATTATTAGAAATCTGATTTTTCTTTCATTTATCAAATTTAATGACCTATTTTAAGGTATTTTCAGATTTGTATTATCTTTTTATTTATGTTCGGTCCACATCTCATCTGACCTATTGGGCTAGCATCAACGCCCGATTGCGATAGTCCACATCGACACTTAAATTTCATTGTTTTCATTTCATATCGGTGTACATTTGATGAAGATTGGACAATATGTTGGCATTCCTTCCCTCGATGTAAATTTTTATAAGATAGGGAAAATTTCGGTAGCATGCCGTTTTATTTCCAATCGAAATGGAGATTTACTCGTTCAGCATAACAAGTATTTGATTCGTCGCATCATGGGAAGGAATCGTGTGCAATAGGAGTGTGCCTGCACCTATGTCCAGGAGTGCCTAACCGGGAATGTACCCATAATAGCCATCTTATAGGGCGTTCAAATTTTGAGCTCACCTCTTATTTAATGTTGCATTTCACGTTTCATATTTTTATTTAAGTTTATTTTTTTGGCTCAAGGCTCCATAAGGCTAGCTTTGTGTCTCATGGCCCAATAAGGTTGACTTTAGCTCTTTAGGCCTTGGTGGCTTGATTTGCATCATGTGGGCCCGGGCTATGTAGTCAGAGGCGAGAGGCGCCCGAGGCGAGGGGGCCTCGCCTCGTCTTAGGCGCTTGAGGCGGGTGCCTTAGGTGCTCAACGCGAGATTTTTTTTATTTAAGGACTTCTCAAAAAACATATATATAACATTGAAACTTTGAAGAATATAAAAAAATAAAAAACTCACTTCTAGGACCTACAATACATCAAGATATCGGAACCTCATGGTGGAAGACTGGGCATTGGGGGTTTTGGGGTGGGAAAAGAGGATTGAAGCCACTGGATCCGGCTTTCACTGGGTTTGGACCCGGGTGAGGCAAGATCTACCATGCCTCGCCTCAGCGCCTAGGCACCTGAGGCGAGTGCCTCAAATAACATAGGGTCCGGGTGACCCGATAAGGCCGGCTTCAAGTCCTTATGACCTGATTGGGCCGGATTGATATCTTCATAGTCCGATTGGGCCGGATTGGCCCATCTTCAGCTCCTTGGGTCCTGGTAGCCTGATTTGCACCATGTGGCCCGGGTGGTCCAACAAGGCCGGCTTCAAGTCCCCATGGCTCGATTGGGCCAGATTAATATCTTCGTGGCCCGATTGGACCTGATTGGCCCATCTTTAGCTCCTTGGGCCCTGGTAGCCCATTTTACACCACATCAGGTCTGTTTGCTTGACTGAACTAGCAGCTGTTTGCCACCTGATTTGGCACTGAACCGGTTGTTGCTTTGGTACCGAGCCAGCACCTGCTTGTCTAGCGAGCCAGTGCTTGTTTGGCACTGAACTGGCACCTGTTTTGGTTGGAGTCTTCAAGGGTTGTCACAGCAGGGTAATGTGCCAAATTGGGCTGGAAAAAGGGGACTGTTTTGAGCTCTGATTAGGGACTATTTAGGCCATAGATAACGAAATCGGCCGTTCCGGATCGGAATCGGCCAATTCCTGGATCAAATCGGCCATTGCCGATCTGATTCTTGGCTGAAGGACCGATCCAGAAAAAAGTTCCGGCAGAATCGGTTGGGATCGGTCGGAATCAGAATCGGATTGGCCGAATCAGTCAGGATTGGAGTCTGATCGTTTTTTTTTTGCTATTCCAGTCGGATTGGCCAGAATCGGTCCGGAATCGGATTATTATTTTTTTGCTTTTTTTATCGATTTTGGATCGATTTTCTTCCATTGGATCGGTCGGAATCGGTCCAATCCGACCGGTACCCACCGATCCCGATTCCGATTCCGATTCCGATCCTGCGATGCTTGATTTAGGCAGACAGGAAGGGTCTGAATTAAGCCATTTAGGGGCTGCTCAGGAAGCTGTTTCGGTGCTGAAATTGGGGACTGAACAGGGCAGTTTAGGGGTCTGCAATGGCAGGTTAAAGGGGAGGCCGAAGGGGCACTAAGATGGTCTGGTTTCAGACCTGTTTAGGGGTTTGATTGATGATTGGCCAGGGGGGACTTTAAGGGACGGCTCACAGGGCATAGCATGGGGACCGTACAAGGCTTAAAGTGAGCCATTTAGGGGCTGCTGTGTGGGTGTTTGTGACCTGATTTCAGACCTATTTAAGGGTCCTGAACAGGAGGTACACAGATGACTTTTGGGGCTGTTTTGAAGTTCAGCAATGGGGGCGCACAAAGGGAACAGAATGAAGGCCGAACAGGGGTTTTCAAGGGGTCGCACAGAGGGCTCAATTCAGGACTGTTAAAGGGTCAGAAAAGGGAACTGGACAAGGGGAGATCAAAGGCAGGCCGAGAGGGCTTCAAGGGGAGGGCCGGACAGGCATCACGGACCTGGCCAAGGGGCTTAACTGCTTAAGAGTGAGCTTTAAGGAGGACAAAAAGGTGGTCCTTTCTTGGCAAAATATGGGGAAAAGAAGAAGAGAGAAGAGAACTTGAATGCTACATGGTGCTGTCCCTTTTCTAATATTTTTATTTTTTTCTCTTTTCTTTTTCTTCTTTTCTTCTTTCTCCTTGGGTACGTTGCAACCTCTGTTAGAAGGAGGATCGGCCTCCTCCTCCTCCTCCTGGTACAGCTTCTGCAGAGGAGGAGAGGTGAGCCCTCCCCTTCTCTTCTCTTCTCCTTGGTGCGGCAGCAGTGACAAGGTGGCAGACCTTGTTCTGCCCATTGATTGCAGAATCGCCGGAATCGGATCGGAATCAGCCGATTCTGGAATCGGATCGGTGGATATCCATGCGGAAGGGCTGATTCCAGCAGGAATTCCATGGAATCGGTCGGAATCGGTCAATCCCGACCAATTCCACGGTAGACCGGTCTGGCCGGTCCGGTTCGATTCCCGGTTCGATTCCGGACCGGGAATCGAACTGATTCCGGCCCTTTTAGAGCCGGAATCGACCGCTGTGGTCGATTCCGGCGATCCAGCAGCGTGGTGAGACTCCCTCTGGTGATTCTGGGCGATTTCAACCCTCGGTTTTTTTTTTGATTTTTTTGATTTTTTTTGATGAAAATAAAATTTCAAAAAAAAATGATCTAGGCCAATTTCTGGATCAATTCTCTTCCCAGGAATCGGCCGATTCCGATTCGGATTCCGATTCAGATTCTGATTCCGCGATCCTTGGTTCTGCCTCTTCTCATTGGAGTGGAGGTGCTGTTGGAGGAGAACCGGAGCAAAAGCAGGAGCTGTTGGAGGCATGGAATGTCAAATTGGGATCCAAGTCTTGACCTAGGCTCGACTTGGTCAGTTTTTGGACCAACCGACCCGATCTCAACCCCATAAATATTTTAAATTATTATTTTATTATTTTTTATTTTGACCTCGGCCGATCCAAGACTTGACCCGAGTTCCAACCTTGGCCGACCTGGGTCGGTTTGGACCCAGCTGATCCACTCCCAATCCCTGACCTCGCGTTCCTTGGTTGGAGGACAAAGCTCGAACAAGAGGGAGCCAAGGGAGCTTCTGCACGCAGGGGGAGCTCTTGTGCTGCAGCCGCTGCTAGATGATGGAGGGATGGCTGCTATTGGATGGAGAGACGGCTGCTGTTGTTGCTCCCTTGCAGGTGCTGCCATTGGAAGAGGGAGCTGGAATAGGAGCTGTTGAAGGGGGAGGCTCGAGCCGGAACTTCTGGAGAAGGTGGTTCGAGCAAGAGGGAGGAATCGGGTGCAGGAGGTTCTGTTGGGGAGGTCTACTCTTTTTTTTTACTCTCCAGCAGGTATTGTTGATGGAAGAGAAAGCTGGGATAGGTCTGTTGCAAGAGGAGCCGGGAGCAGGGAGGAACTGTGCGCTGAAGTCTCTGCCGATGGAGTTCCTGTGCGCAGCCTCCTTTTTTTCACCAGGATCGAGATCGAGATCGAGATCGAGATCGAGATCGAGATCGAGATCGAGAGAGAGAGAGAGAGAGAGAGAGAGAGAGAGAGAGAGAGAGAGAGAGGCTGGTAGCTGTTCCGTGGCTGTGGCCGCAAACATTGCTATTATTATTATTTTTTTAAATGGCAGGGGAGAAATAGCAGATTGCTGTTGGCGTACGTGGGAGAGGATCAGGAGGAAAGAGGGGGAATTGGGGAGGGAGCTGATTCGGCGCAGCTTTCTGTTTCCTTGTTTTCTCTTTTTTTTAATGGCCAATGGTAAGGATAAATGGACCCTTTGATTCTCTCCTAAATTGTAGGAGTCAAAATTAGGGATAGACAGGTGCGCTGGATGCTGTACGTGGGAGAGTGGGAAAGAGTTGGCAGCTGGCATCTCTTTAATTTTTCATCAGAACAATTCCGATTCAATTGTTCATATTAATTCCGGGTGGAATTAATTTAATTAAGTTTCAAATATAGTCGAAAAATCTGAAAAATGTCCCGATAGTCGTTGATTTTGTGTACCATCAGATCTATAGTCAAGGCCCCTCCAATTGTCTGAAGATCACCGATTTGATAGAATTTTCGATCTCTACGATCTTGGACTGCAAAAATTCTGAAAATTATACCTGAAATGCAATTAAAATTTTTATACATCCAGACTTTGGTCTTATCTAAATAATGTTGTTTGAAAGCTAATTGGACAAATGCTTTGAAGTGCGTGTCAACTCCGCAAATTTTCTAATTTCATCTATAACTTCTCGAATATAAACCAGATTGATGTTCTAACTTCGACATTGCTCTTCTGGATGTCGGACGAACAATTTGACATTGTCTTTCCTTGATTTGATTGGACCCAGTAGGGGCAAAACGGTTGTCTTATTGCCCAAAATCGAATTTTGGTGTTCAAGACACCATTGCAAAGCTCTCAACCGAGACAACATTGTGCACCCGCTGACTTGATCATTTGGGCCCATTAAGCTCTGCAAAGACTGCTTAGAAGTTCACTTTCACTATTTTGCTCATATCTTTCTCGATATGAGTCAGATTTTCAATTCGACTTCAATATTGTTCTAGTTGGAGTTAGGTGTACCCAACGATGCGCCAATATGTTATTGGTCCTGTCTTGAATTGTCCGGATCCACTAAGGGTGAAAGAGGTTATTTTACCGTTATAGACCCGTCCAAAATTGGTTTTTTACATTCGGGGTACCATTGCGAAGCTCTCGATCAAGGATTGTCGTCTCGGATCTCGGCTTCATCTCGGAAGTGTGAAAGAGAAGAGATCTCGTGAGATTCTTGGAAAAATCTCGGGAGATCGGATCTCGGATTTCATTTATGCACATTATACTTTACCCAATGATTGCCATCTCACATCTATATTTTATCTCACGGAGATTGAAGATAAAAGATCTTGAAAAAATCTCAAGAGATTAGATCTTGGAAATATCAATCAATGTGCATGTTTAGATGTAGAATGTCATATGATCTCTTTAAAAAGGACAAGAGAACTCATATTAAATATTAAAATAAGCTGTGAGAGAATTTAAAACATAATACAGAGATGGTGAACTATTGTTAGTATGAGACATACAAATGATCTTATGTCGGACCAAAGTTTTATCTTGAACAATATAGATAGGAGATTGATAACATTTTGGGTGAATTGTACATATATAGTTATTAAAATATTTAGCTATGAAATTTTATCAAACAATAATGTTTAGATGAATATTTGAAAGGATTTCATAATAAAATTGACAATATAAGAAGGAAAATTAACAAAATCATCTAACAAGTTGGGGATAATAATAGGCGGAGAAGATCAAGGTATCACATGTACTACATAGATATTCTCGTTTCGACAATCTCGTTTCTCGGACGCACGGAAGAAAAGAGATTCTCGGGAGATCTCGAGAGATTCTCGGGAGATCGCATTCCATGCTCTCGATTGGTACAGTCCCATAGACTCATTTATTTTGTCTTTTGGACTTGATATAGCCCTGATAAGACCATCTGGAAATCTACTTTTAATGATTTTCTCGTAACTTTTCAATAATGAGTCAGATTTTCGATCCAACTTTGACATTGTTCATTTGGAGGCCGAGTGGGCCTTTTGGTTTGTCCGATCGTTATTAGGTTGATGTTTTGTCAGTCAGACCTAATAGGGGCAAAATGGTCATTTTACCATCCGGAGTCGAATTTTGACATTCAAGACATCATTGCAAAGATCTTGACTGGTACAGTATTGTGGGCTCACTGTTTTGTCATTTGGGCATATTAAGTCTGCCAAAGGTCAGGCGGAAGTTCGTTTTCATTGTTTCACCCGTAACTTGTTAAATACAAGTTGGATTTTCGTTCCGTTTTCAATGTTACTCAAGTTTGAGTCAGGCAAACCAGACGGTGGTGTCTGATCACTATCGGGCCGTTGTTCGGTCGGTCAGGCCCAACAAGGCTTATCATGTCCATTCGGCCCGTTGGTCCCAAATGTGATGAAAAGTGAGCCCCACCTATTTGTTCGATTTTCTTTAACGTATTTTGTCCAAAACTTGCTATTTATTGGCACTGTGACATTTTTTGGGTGCCAACAACCATCTTGTTCTTTGTATGTTCTTAATAAACCGGGTTATGGAATTGTTGTTAACTGGACTGTGGTTTGTCTAATATTGGCTTGGAGCAAGTCATCTTCGACAGACCAAATTCTGTTAATTCCAAAAAAGAAGGTACAAGTCATCCTTGACATGACAGTTATGTTGCTTATTGGCAGAAAGTTCTATCAATATTTTGGGTTCTGCAATGATCACGTTTTTCAGGCTGTCATTATTTCATGCTGTTTATTGATGGTAGCTTGACCTCATGGTTTTCTCTACTAGTCTACATTGAAAGATGCTATTTGTAGTAAACAAGATAAAGAAATTGTCATTTTAAGAACAATTCAATGACTAGAGAAAAGGGGCCGTCGCACAGATAAGACTGACTTCGAGTTGAGAAATGGATCATAGTTTGCTATCTAATAACGAATCTAATAAATGGAGGACAACTAAAGGTGTGTTAGTAGTCTTTCAAAAATTGCTGGTACTATAATTTTGAAGCAAAAGCTTTCAACTAAAATACAGCATGTTCTTATGGAAAATTGCTTCGGTAATGTTTCCAACGTATAATAGATGATACAGAATAAAGGTAACATCAGCAAACTGTGTACATTCGGTGGGTTTTTCAAGGGGCAATATGAACATGTGTTTGTTAATTGTGGCATTATCAACTCCATTTGGCTGGCAGTGTCAAAGAGGGATTTGTTCGGATGCAGGTTCAGCCGTCTTTATTGTGTTTGTGGCAGGATACTAATGCTCCCAACAGGGCCAACACTATTGAACTAGATATTTTGGTTCTTTTTGGAAGTCTAATTTTCTGTGCTGCTTTATTGACTCGAGGAATAACAGGATTTTTAAGGGCTGTGTCATGCAGATCAGAGCAAGGAGGTTAGTGGTGTGTTAGGTGTCAGCAGGAAATCAGGATTGCTATTTGTGGGACATTTTTATTTACCTGTTGGGCAAGTGTGTGAATTTCTTCACGTAAGGGTGTTCCTTTTTGCTATCGTTGGTCAGTTCTGTTGTTTAGGAAGATGGGTGTCGGGTTGTTTGTTTGTTTTTTCTATCTGCTCAAGGAAAGGTCTTGTTGCCTTGGTCCTTATTTTGTAATTTTTTCTGTTTTTTATGTTTTCAGTGAATTGCAACATTATTGTTGGAGCTAGCAAAAAGAAGAAATATAGGGTGTTTGGATGGACAATATTTTTTTATACACTTTCATGATAAAAAGTTGTATTAAAATAAAGTGTAAGCTATCCAATGACATAAAATTGTCATGTTTGGTAAGATGTGATAAGAAAAAAGAGTGGGAGCTATATGTGACTCAAAGAGGTGGGGGACCACAGGAAAAAAGAGAGGATCTCACCTCTTTTTTGTCTAAGAAGAAAAACTATTTAAAAACATAAATTTGTAATGTTTGCCAAACACCTCTTTTAGCAAGTTTTGTCACAAAAACATAAAGTTGTGATAAAAACTCAATTTATTGAGCAACCAATGACCCCATTAAACAGAGTTCATGCAAAATTTCTGATACAATTTCTGTGTTTATCTTTACTCACGCTTTTTGTGTTTTTGATTCGATAACCAGGTCATATTGGAGTTGAAAGAAGATGGAAAATTGACAAGCTCGGATGACCCTTCTGTTGTTTTTGGTTGCCTTACCAAAGAGTTTCTGCAAAATGTATAGTTTGCAAAGAACATACTCATCTTTTTAGCTTAGCTTTCTTATTCTCTGAAACCCCCTTCTGTTGTCTTCTTGAATTTCTTGCATATGGATGTTATGGTCTTGAATTTTTTACCTAAGAACACATCTTGCCTGGAGCACAGGGAACAGCAACACCATCCATGAAACAAAGTTGGATATTGCAACATTGGAAATTGTTTCTAGATTTACAACATGAAACTTGACAATTATCTAAGTAAACAGAAGCTTAGTGTCAGATATGGTGATTCAAGAATAATGTTTCATGTGCAATTGTTTCTAAAATTTTTTCTTGTTCCTAGCTTCAATATTTCTACTTTTTTGTTGACCCTGCATTTGTTTACTGTAAACTGACAGTTGAATATACCGCCCCAGTCACTTCTACGGTTTGCTATTGGAGAGGGGGGCCTAAAAGTGGTTGATGGAAAACTTGAGATGGCTGATCTGCACTTCATCGGCAAATCATATTCTAGACGTGGATTTGCTGATAGCTACTCAAAGGTTAGTAGTGTAATGTTGCACTTTTTAGCATTTTAAGTGATAAACAGCCTTGAAGTACACCTTCGATTTGAAAACATTGAGAACTTTAATGAGGTTGCACAACTTGGATCCCGGCCTATTGGGTGGGTGGGTGGGGAAGACGCCGCAGCAGCGCAGTGCAACCTCATTAAAGTTCTCAATGTTTTCAAATCGAAGGTGTACTTCAGCTCTGATTCAGGCGACCGATTCTGCCAGGATTTTATCCCATATTGGTCCTCTGGTCGGAAATCAAATCAGCAGGGTTGATCTGATCTGGGGCCAAAATTTTATGTTCTATTTATGGCCAAAATTGGCTCTAAAAGGGTCTAGTTTGAATCGGAATACGATGTAGGCCTATTTTATGTATTGCTTTTTTATTTTTTATGGCTATTGGAAGGACCATTCCAGATGAAGTTCGGATCATTTTTTCTCTCAAAGAATCAGTTGGGATCGGCCGATCCGATATGATTCGATCAGATTAGGACTCTTCAATGTATCGGATGGACCCATTGATCCGCTCTCGATTCCGATTTTGTGATCCTTGGATAGTTGGTTGTGCTAACATTTACAGTCTGCCTAATCTCGTTACATAGTGACTGTATGGCATCGACCTTAACCTTACAGTTATTTGTGTAAAAACAAAATCATGGTTGAAATCAAGGAAGGGTTGGGGGTCGGGTCTGTTGGGCCCAAAACAAATCTGGTCGGACCAGTCAGGAATGGTTTTTTATAAAAAAGGTAGAAAATATAGAACAATGTAAATAATATAAAAATACTAAAAAATGGAAGAATAGGGGATATGACTAGATTGTTTTTTCATTTCTATTCAAATCTTTTGTTGCTCTTATGCATAATTTATATACTCTTCCCATGACATTTGAGAAGAATACTTAACATTGAACATATACATGATGATTTTAATCATCACTACATCGTACAATTATCTTAGGATAAGACCTTATGGATCCACCATAACTAGCATACATGTAATGCATGGAAATGTCCAATGAGGATCTATTTGTAGGTTGAGTCATCTCATAATTCTCTTGGTGATATATAAGAAATCAAGAGTCTTGAGATGAATCAATCAACCAACTCCAAAAGACTATTCGTAGTATTGGCCGTCACTCCATTGTGTGTGTGGGTCTTGACCACTCTGCAATTGCATACCATGATTTGTGTCTTGTGTCGCATGTGTGTGCCGTTCTCCTTTGGTGAAATATATTGTTGT
Source organism: Cryptocoryne crispatula var. balansae (assembly GCA_036172225.1). Classification (NCBI taxonomy): domain Eukaryota; kingdom Viridiplantae; phylum Streptophyta; class Magnoliopsida; order Alismatales; family Araceae; genus Cryptocoryne; species Cryptocoryne crispatula. Next base: position 6,244,652 of record CM069929.1, on the reverse strand, counting down.
AAGGTAGATCCCTGAATCTGTTGACTGTCTTAGATTAGCAATGCTTCCTTCCACTTTCAACATTCCGTCATTGCTATTCTTTGAAGTCGAATCTTCTGACCATAGTTGTCAAGGCGCCCGCCTAGGCCGCCTAGGCGGCAGGGCGCCTTGCTAGGGCGCCTTGTCTGGGGCCAAAAAGGCGCCCAAGGCGCCCGCCAAGGCGCCCAAGGCGCCAGCCTAGGCGCCCAAGGTGCCCAAGCAAGGCGCCTTGGGTATTTTTACATCATTAAAAAAAGTTTTTGAGGGATTTTTCTCCTTGATACCCCTCACAAGGGACACTTATTTAATGATAGTTTGAATATATTAATATATTGTATTATCACTTATACTATCATACATATTTAAGATTTATGATTATAAACATATATTATATACTTAATTAAGTTCTTTTTCAACTCTTTCCTCTCTCTCTGTTTGTCTCACTTATACTATTACATACTTTTTTGGGTTCGAGGGGCTTCGCCCCCCTGACAACCCCCCACAAGGGGCGCTGCCCCCTTGACCCCCGCGACCTTACCGCACAGGTCGATCCGCGACTACTCTGCGCCCCCCATTTAATAATATTATGACAATATTTTACCATCACTTATACTATTGCACATATATAAATTTTATAATCATAAATGAGTTATATACTTAAATTTTATAAATATTTATTTAACTTTCTTCTCTTTCACACACACATCATATTTACTTATGTGCATTGATAAAACACTCATATTCAATTATAACATAACAAATATAATTATATTTATGTTTTTTTTATATATAACAACCTCCCGACTCAGCCTTCCTTGAATACCGCCTTAACCGCCTAGGCGACGCCTAGGCGGCCGCCTTGTCGCCTAAGCGGAATCGGTACCCTTCAACGCCTTGGGCGCCTTGTCGCCTTGACAACTATGCTTCTGACATCTGGTATTGAACTCTGATGTTTGGCTATGGCTTGTATTCTTGTCCTTTGTTGATCGTTTCTTGATATGCAATGTCCAATGGATTAGTTACAACTTGTTTATCTTTATCCTTTAATTTCTTATCTTGGACAAAAGATTCTTTGCTTTTCTATCTTTTTACCACTGTAGGATGAATATGAAATTCCTTGGCTAGAGTTACGTTGTCAAGTTGTCCTTGTGCCCATTCTAGATCTTCTAGGTTGAACTCAGGTTTGCTTAGTTCTTGTTGGTTGTTCACTCACACTTGCAATGGATTTTGCTCGTTGAAGATATTCTCCAAATCGATGTCCGGTCCTTCTATAGGCACCATCTGATTTCACCATTGTCTTGATGAACCTTGTTTTGGAAAGTATTCTTTTGTATCTCCTTGCGAACTACTTGGGAAAAATAGGTGATAGCTTATAAGTATATTAAATAGTCCAACGATATATTTTAAAAGTATAGATCTGAGGTTATCAGGTTCTATGAAAAATATTTTGTTTTGACCTCTGTCCATTGGATAGTGCAAAGATCCGATGTTAGATTATATTGAGTAACTGCTCGAAGACTCTTGATTGTTTCATCATAACAATCTATTTGTTGAAAGTACACATCTACAAAAAGTAAATAAACTCAAACGGGGTGGTAGCCTCACAGGCTCGACGATATGCCAACATCTTAATTTTTTATTTTAAGTTGATTTTAATTTGTTTACTTGAATTTTATGTTCAAGTTGTTTATTTTGTTGTTGCCGTTGTCGTTGTTTTGTTTTTAATTTTTTTTTTGAATTCTGATTGGAATTATTCAGTTTTGGTTTTTTTGATTTGGTGAGTGAATTAAGTGTTTTGAGATTTAAGTTTTAATTTGTTTGGTTGACATATTTTAAATGATATATTTGATTACCTCTTTCTTATGTCGGTTTGTGTTTTTTATGTCAGTTTGAATGTTTGGAGTTTTGATTTGTATATTTTAAGTTTGATTTAGATGCTTTAAGTGTGTTTTGATTTGTTGATTTGAAATTTGGTTTGTTTTATGATCTGATTTTTCTTGTTTTGGAGATTGATTTTAGTGTTTTTGTGTGTTTTGAATGTTGTTTATTTAATTTTTATAGAAGTTATTTAATTATCACTTGATTTAAAATTTAATTCCATGAATTATGTGATTTTTAAATGAACTTTCAGATTGTTAAATAATTTATTTTAAGTGTTTTTCGATTTAATTAAATATTTTTAAGTTTATTTTATCTTGTTTATTTCGGTTTGGTTAACATCCGATTGAGTCCGTCGGGTTAGCATAGAATGTCTCAAACTCGAACTTCAGCCTTGGCATTTGAACTTCCTTTCATTGCATGTATGTCGGAACATGGAATACATCGGTTGGCATGTTGGTATATCAATATGTCATTGACATGAAAGCAAACCCAAACGGGTATGATGACATTCCTCCTCCTGGGTATATCTTCGTAACATCTAAGGAGGATTTGCATAATGGCTTGCACGATTCACCCTTGATCGAATGAGATTTACCTACTTAGTAATTTAAGTCTTTCGACTCACTACATTGGGGGAAAGATGTGTCGATAATGAGAACCAACTCATATCTCCGTATGGATGTGACGTACTGGGGCAGATTTGGAGTAGCCATCCAAGGTGGAGTGCTCAAGAAATGAGCTAACTCCTTAATTTAATTTTCATTTCATGTTTCAAATTTAATTAAAGTTCATTTTTTTGTTCAAAGCATGTGCCAGTTCTTGTACACTTTGGTTTGGTTGGCTGGCTTTATGTCTTGTTCAGCCTGTTAGCCCGCTTGATTTCCCATTTTCTACCTTACCTAATCTGTTTTAGGTAGGAAGTTGAGGACCTACCCGGCTAAGACTTGGCCTGTTGGATGGATTCCAAGAAGACCAAGACATCGCCCTCACCCTAGGTTCTAAGAGGTGGAAATGGACGGTTTAAGGACCTGTTTGGGATTGGAAATGGCATGAATGGAGGTGTGCTTTTCAGGACTGTTTTGAGGAACTGATCGTGACAAGGATCGCGGGATCGGAATCGGAATCGGAATCGGTGGGTACCGATTCAATCCGGATCGGATCGGATCGGACCGATTCCGACCGATTCAATGGAAGAAAATCGATCCAGAATCGGTAAAAAAAAAAAGCAAAAAAAAAAAAAAACGATCCAATTCCGATTCTGGACCGATTCCGGCCGATTCCGGCCGATTCGGACCGATTCTGGCCGATCCGACTGGAATAGCAAAAAATGAAAAAAAACGATCCGATTCCGATTCCGGACCGATTCCGGCCGATTCCGGACCGATTCCGACCGATTCCTACCGATTCCGCGGAATTCATGCCGGAATCGGTCCTTCCGCATGGAATCGGATCGGAATCCACCGATCCGATTCCGGAATCGGTCGGAATCGGTCCGATTCCACCGATTCCGTAAACAATGGATCGTGACCTATCGTGGGATCCACATAGAGGACTGTTAGGAGACGAGTCGGGAACCTGTTTGGGGTTTGAATAGGGGGTGGAAATGAACTGAAAATGGGGCTAAAACGGGTATATTTGAACCGTTTAGGTTACCAGTTGGGATCCAGTGTGGGGTCCACATGGGCAACTGTGTTAGGAGACTGACTGGGGCCTTGTTGGGGTCTAAACAGGGGCTGTTTCAAGGGGTTTTAAATTGGGACAACAGGGGGTCCGGTTAAGGGAGGAGCGAGGCCACAAGGGGGGGCTAAAATGGGGGCCAAACAGGTCCTGTTTAAGGGGCTGTAATGAGACTGTTTTATGCGGAAGAAGTAGGGACCGCCAAGGGGCTGTTGTGGGGCCTGCTGTATGAGGATGACCGTGTGTTGTTTAAGGGTGGCAGGTTACCTGCAGTGGGGGCTGCAAGTGGGTTTTAAGGGGCCACAAGGGCTTTTAAGGGGCAGGTTTGTGATCTGCTTTGAAGGGGGCCGCGAGGGAGCTGTTTAGGGGACAGAACCAAGCTGTGTGGGGGACCAGTTGGTGGCCGTTTAGGGGCTGTTAAGGGGCCATGGAAAGGGGCTGCACAAGGGCTTTAAATGGGCCTGTTTATGGCCTGTGCGCAGAAAGGTTTTAAGGGGCCGCAAGGGGGCTGCAGGAGGGGCTGGTTGGTGGGCAGAACCGGGCCTGTTTAGGGACTACCGTGGGTTATTTAAAGGGGAATTTGCAATGGGCAAAATAGGGCTGCTGTAGGGACAAGACCAGGGGGTTGTGAATGGGCATCAGACCAGGCTGTTTAGGGGCTGTCGGCCATGGGAAAAGGGATGCCGATGGAGAGAGAGGTCGGTTTAGGCGTGAGAGGGATAGAGGAAGAAAGAAGGGTAGCCTTGAAAGGCTACATGGCTCAAAGGGTAGAACTCATCTTCATCTTCTCTCTCATTTCTTCTTACTCCCTTTCTCATTTGGGGGGGGGGGGGGGGAAAGCAAGGAGAGATTTTTCTCTTCCTTATCCTTTTCTTTTCTTCTCTCCTCTTTAATTGTAGGAGCTTATCTGGATAATGACTTGGCTTTGAAGTAACTTATGATGGTTGAGAATTTAGGTTAAGTTTAACCTACTAATTCTTATCAAGATGTCATTAATCTAACAGTGAAAAATATTTCTCACCTAAAATTTCTTAAATATCTCAAATATGATCGGATAATGCTTTGATTGCGCTTTGATCGCCGTAGGTCGCATGTTCCATCAGATCTACGGTTGAGGGCTTTCAATTTGCATCAAGATCTTGAATTCAATGATTTTCATGATTGGCATGGTTGTTGATAATCATGAAATTGTATGAAAAATATAATTAATAAAAATGTGTTTCAACCATAGTCCTTTTCTCATTAATTGACCTGCTCTAGGTTTTGGACTAGGGTAAGAATCTCGTTCAAATTTAATTTTTTTATCATAACTTTTCAATCGTGGGTCGCATGGTTCGCTGGGTTGCGACCCGGCCCCGACCCGGTCGGATTTGGGCCCAACTGGCTCGGTCGCGACCCGGCCGGGCCGACTCACCCGGCTGGGTCGCGCGGGTTGCACGACCCGGCCCATATGGCCGTTGGCAACGGTCATATGACCGTTGCCAACGGATTGGGGGCTCCCCTTACTCCCACCTCCCACTCTCACTCTCAAGCTTACCCGCGCGACCCGGCCCATATGGCCTTTGGCAACGGTCATATGACCGTTGCCAACGGATTGGGGGCTCTCCTTACTCCCACCTCCCACTCACTCTCAAGCTTTCATTGCTCTCAAATTTTGCTCTCATTTTGTTTTTCACTTAATTATTTCATTAAGTATCTCATTAATTCATTTAGTATATTTATTTAATACTTATTTCATTGATTAGTTAGTTAAGTAGTTTCTTCTTTTTAATACTTACTTACTTAGATAGTTAGTTAGCTAGAAGATTAGTTAGATATTTAGTTTAGTAGTTACTTAAGTACATAATTAGTTAGAAGGTATAGTTAATTATTTACTTAATTACATAATTAGTTAGTCATTTTTTTACATAATTAAAAGTTAATTTAGATTAGTAGTCACTTATTAACGTCATTAGCTTTTTTTAAATAGTTAATTACTTAAGTAATTATTTAGTAAAAACAATTTCTTCTTCAAGCCAAACAACCCAAACTGCCGGCGCGACCCGGAGTGATCCAACTTGGTTACATTGCAACTTGATCTCCATGGTGCTAGATACGGGGGTGCGAACATTTTACAAGTACAAGGGACCCCATATCCTCCCATATCTCCTACAACATCGCTACGTTTTATCGGCGAGGAGTAATATACCCATGCAACCCAAGACGCCGATCATGGTACAAGGCCGCAAGGTAGAGGAGATCATCGTAGCCATGGAGCTGGAGCAGAATACCACGATACTTCCAACTATGCATATGATTCATCCCAATGCTCTTGGTTCCTTACATATGATCAAGAGTATTGTGGAATAAATTATGTGGAGTCATCAGATACTTCAATCTAATCGACCTATAGCTATGGTGACTCGTTTGGATCAAGTTTTAGGATAGTTTCCCGAGAGACTGACGAATATGATCGTCATGTGTACATGTATCAAACTGTGTACTTAACCCAAATGACATGGGGAGAGCACATCAACTACCTACAAAATATAGAACACATCACATTGGAATAAAGTTGATGTATTATTTGTTTAAATCATGTTATTTATTTTTTCCTGATTTTATGTATTTTTTTGATTTTTTTGCATTTTTATTAATTTTTTTAAATTTTTCAAAAAAATATAATAAAAAATGGGGTCGCGGCCGGATCGGCTTGAGGGTCTCGGGTCGCGACCCGCGACCCTTCCTTCCTTGGTGGGTTGGATGTTTGATCTGACTCTGGCGTTGTTCGATCTTAAGTTGGGTGGATGTTATGGTGGTGCTACTTTCTTATTGGGCTACTTCTAAATTGCTTAGGCCCAATAGGGGCAAAAGAGTCATTTTGCCGTCCAGAGCCAATTTCTAACATTCAAGACACCATTGCGGAGGCCTCTGTTGGCACTGGCCCGTTATGCTTCCAATAACTTCAAGAAGGCGGTTCCGACTTGACAATATACTATAAATTTGATCATTGTCCTCTTAGTTATACCTATAAAAGAGAAGAACATGTATAAGTTCTAAATTTTAAACTTTGAAAAGATATAGGTAATAAGTTGGAAAATTAAATGTTGTTAAGTGGTCTAACTGTCTGTCATCAATGTGCATTCTCTTTATTGTCAAATATATTCAAATGACTTGACGTAATTTTTAACATCTTTTACTTTCATTAAAAAATAAGTGTTGTATATCTCTTTCGGAGTCAGTCTAGGCATCCTCTTACTAATGTCGGCTATGGTGTCAATTATGGACTTGTAATATGATCCTTTTGTGGCATTTGCCGGTATACTACTATAGAAGAACTATCCCAATATCATCTACCCGATCTTCTCTTTGCATATCTACATATTCTTTATTGTTTTGTGATGGATATTTGTGTTTGTCACAGACGCGTGATGATGGGATTCATGAGATCTACTGTTGGGTCGTCATCTCGTGTAAGATTATTAATTTCTTTTTCTTGTGTGTTCGATTCTCTGCCACTTTCGCATTCACTCCCACTTCTTGAACCCTAACCCATGAATCGGTCAGTATCGATATTTGTTTTCATCTATAATTGACTTGCTGCTTACCTCCTTTTCTCGTGTTGTCATTTGTTTATGAAAATATATATAATTAAATATTTAAAGTTATATAGATACATTGATATGATTTAGTAAACATTAATGATAATGTACCATCATCGAAACTTTCATCTCAAGAAATTTTTAGGCACTCCTATCCCGTCATAGTTGTCAAGGCGGCCAAGGCGATCAAGGTGACATAGTACCGCCTTGGCGATAAGGCGAGGCGTTAGGCGACGCATTGTTTTATATAGTAAAATGGATAAAATAGCAAAGATATATGTATAAAATGATGCAAAATAACTTTGACACCATGCAAATCAATTAATAATGTGGGAAGTGCATAGTTACTGATGTAACCTCAAAAATCTCAAAAGATTAATTCTTTTTGTTATTTTGGAAATTCATTTTCCTTATGGATTTGAATTAGACCTCAGCATTGACTTCTTAGGAAAATAGATGGTATTCCATAAAAGTACTAGCTATGGTCAAAATTTATTTATTGAGGTTGTTAGGTTCTTTGAAAATTTGTTTTGACCTCTCCCCGTCGGATGGTGCGAAGATCCGACGTTAAATACATCGAGATAACTCGAATACCCTTGATTATCGTCATAGCAATCCATGGAGTAGAAGACATGCATCCACAAAATAAACATTCACAAACACATAGGATAAAACAACCCCATGAGCTTGATGGAAGGCAATCACTTAATTTGTTTGGAGTTTGGTTTGAATTTGATTAAATTGATTTGAGTTGAATTGGTTTGATTAAATTTGTTGGTTTGATTTAATTTGAGTTGAATTTGAATTTGGCTTGTTTGTTTCATTTGGATTTCATTAAGTTGAGTTGAATTTGTATTTGAGAGTTCATTCAAGTTGATTGGATTTGGGGGATTTGATCCGAGTTTGATTGGATTGAGTTTATTTGATCCATTATGTTTTATTCAGATTCTGCTTGCAACTTGATTAAATTTAGAGTTTGTTTAAGTTCAATTGATTGTGATTTGTTAATTTTTAATTTGTTTGTGGGTGTCAGTTTGGTTTGCTTAAATTAAATTTGTTCAATTTTATTTGTTTGGTTGAAATTAAACAGGTTGTTTAGACTGGGAGTTTATTTGACAGAACTATTATCAAGTTTGGTTTGATTTGTGATTGATTCACGCTCTGTTTTGAGATTTGTTGAATTTGTGATCTGTTTTATGATTCAGTTCAGATTCTGTTTTTTTTTGTTTTACTTGAGTTTATGTTTACAGATTCTTGAAATGTTTTGATTTTTTTTATGGGTTCACAGATTAAATTTAATTCAGGTGATTTAATCTTCCGGTTGAATTCTGTTTGATTAGCTTAAGTTTGAGAGAAATTTGTTTTGATTGAATGCTTTCCAATTTCGGATTTTACAGTTTCAGATTTGCTTGAGTTTGGATTACTTAGAGAAATTTGATTTGATTGAATTGGAGTTGAGCTGGATTTGAGTTCAATTTTGATTGGTTTCGATTTCAGTTAATTCTGCAGATTTTGTATTTCATGAATTGCTTGGAACTGACTCAAAGGTGACCAGATTTGAGCGAATTGGGCCTAGCTACAGAATTTTGATTGAGTTCAGAACTGGGTGAAATTTGATGTTCAATTGGTTGGAAATGACATGGATTTAGTCTGGGACGCTTTGATTTTCTGATTTCTGTTTCTGGGTTCTGTAGATTGGTGGATTTCACATCTTTTGTTTTCAGATCTTAGATTCAAGTTGTGTTTCAGCTTTTTGAGTTCGGCAGGCTTTGGATTTTCAAGAGTTGTGTGCTAAGTCCAAATTTCAGATTTTAAAGGTTTCAGATTTTCAGGTTTTTTTACAAGTTGCTGATTTCAAATTCTTGGAGTTCAGATTTTGGAATTACCAACCGTAGATTTCAATTTCAACTTATATTTCAGATTTTTTTTTAAGGGGTTGAGTTCAGATTCAGATTTTAATCTCCGGATTTAGAGGTGATTTCATATTTCAGAAAATTCAGTACCAAGTCTGCTTCGGTTTGTGATTTTACAGATTGACAGGTTTCAAACTTTTAAATGTTTTTCCAGAATTTTCTTCTTGTTGTCTTGCCTTCCAAAACTTCATGCAGCGGTTCTCTCCTTGTAACATAAGTCCATTGCACCAAACATGAGATTTCTTTTCTCTTTTTTTTTTACTTGTTCTCTCAAAACGAGACATGATTTACATCTTGACCAGAAATTCGGTCCTTTGAGTCCTTGATGAACATGGAACTTGTTTGATTGACTTGAGATGGAAAGCACCCGGTCTTTGATAGACTTGTGGGAATTCCTCTCACTGATTTGAGATTGAGCATGTCCCGGCCTTTGTTAGGCTTATGGGAAATTAGCTCATCTCTATCTTCATGGCTTCTCCATGAGTTGATGAACTTGTCATTTCGTGGGCGGCATGTACCCGATCTTTGATAGACTTATGGGCATCCCCCACTGTTTTGAGATTGACTACACCCGGCTTTGATAAGCTTCGTGGGTAATCAACTCACCGATTTGAAATCGAGCACACCCGGCTTTCGATAAGCTTGTGGGTAATCAACTCACCGATTTGAAATCGAGCACACCCGGCTGATAAGCTTCGCGGGCACTCATCCCATGGTTAGTCATCCTCATTAGCTTATGGTTTCGGGCATGTTGACATGTTGATCACGCACGCCCTCTCCATGGCATAATGGGCAAAATAACTCCTCGCGAGGGATGGTAAGACATCGGGGTCTTTTAACTAGACCTTTGTATGCCCACCCAAGTTAAGAGGGTCGGGAGGTGGGTTTGGAACCGGCCTCCGGTTTCCCTTTTGTTTTAATTCTTTTAAGTTGAGCCGAAGCCACAGGTGGGTTTAACCGGCCTTATGCTTGCCTCGGTTTGTTTGAATTAAATAAATTTTTATTTAAATTTAAATTGATTGTTTGTTTTATTTTATTATTTTTTTTTTCGAATTAATCATGGGTCGTAGAGGTGGGCTTGTAACCGGCCTCTACTTGCCCACCGAATTCTTTTAGGTTGCGTCGAAGCAATGAGGCGGGTTTAGAACCGGCCTTATGGTTGCCTCGGTTTGTTTAAATTAAATTGATTTGAAAATTTAAATTTCGAGCAATGGGCTTCGCGTCCGGCCGCGCAGCTCCTCCTCTTCTTCTTCTTCTTTCTTCTTTTTTTTTAAGCAAATTTGAAGGTGGGCCCCACCGTCCTGTTGACCCGCGGGTCAACAGGCCTCACACGGCCAACCCGCGCGCACGCCCCTTTTCTTTTTTCTTTTTTTTACTTTCCTTTGCTTGTGGGCCCCGCCTATTTCCACGTGGACCAAAGTGGGAGAGGTATATTTCCTCCCCTGCTACAGTGTCCGCCCGACACTCTCCCGGTCCCGACGGCAGCGCGCGCCTACCGCGGCGACCTCCGAGCCTCGACCGCTGCAGCGGCGACTCCGTGGAGGAGGGGAGAAGGAACCGGTGGTGCTGTGGGAGGGCAGTGGTCCCTCACCGGCGACGGCAGGGAGGTCTATCGCTCTACGGCGCGTGCTATGACTCGCGGAAGAGGCCCCGTCGTCCGGCGCGGGAAGAAGCCGGCGGAAGAAGGAGACAGCGGGAGAAGGAGACGGGGTCGGACAGCCCCAACCCAGTTGCGGAAAGACCGGTAACCTCCTGGCCTTTTCTCTTCCCCGCTCTATTCTTCCGCCCCGTCCGCCTTGGTCCGTGCTCTCCTCTTGCTCCTTTATTCTTCTTTTGCGCGGGGGGGGGGGTCTCTCTCTCTCTTCTCTCCTTCCGGTCGTCCTCTCTTTCTGCGCGACTGCCCCCGATGGGCTTTTATAGGCAGCTCCGCTCTCCCCCCTCCGTAGGATACCTGCCGAAGAAGAAGTTCCGGGCTCGAGCCGGACTCGGAGAGATCCGGGATTTATGGGATTCACTCTCGTTCTCCTTTCCAACTCTCCCTGCCGCGTAGAGTCGGATTACGCCTCCCCTTCCTCCACAAGACCCGCTCGGCCGTAGACTTCCCATCCGAGCCGGACTCGAAGGCTCAAAACGCGGCATCAGCTCCTTCCGCGATCAAACATCTGCCGTATAGTGTCATCCTAGTCCGTGAAGGACTCTAAGCAGCTTGGGACTAGGAGACGACCCATATAGGTAGAACAACGTGGGCTGCAGATTTAACATACCAATGGAACATTCTTAGTGGATAAATGTTAATATGAGCTTCAATTATCAAGGTGGGTCCGAGGATTGACACAGATGGCCAATGAGGAATTGAATCGGACTTAGCTTTAGCCCAATAAATTTCTGAAAATTTTCAGTGCCAACAGTTACATACACTAAATAACTTGACACATTAGTTAATTTTACTATTTAAATTATATCATCTATTAGTAAACACTTAAGAAATCATTTAAGCCTAACTATTATTTCATCAAAATGTTAATTTATAGTCAAATTAACTATTAAAACTACTTGTTTTTACTCTAAAACAACTTAAGTATGTGATATTGACACTTAATTAGCATTATTTATTATTAATATATATATAATAGTTATTTAAGGCAATGGGTGCCTAGGCGCCCATCGCCTTGCCCCATCTGGGGGCACCTTGTCGCCTTGAAAACACTGTATCCTGTCCACTAAATGTGTACCGGATGCCTTGCAGGTTCGAATTTTTCTTTCCGGATAGTGTCTTTATGCCGCTTTGAAGCTCTCTTCGTTTGTTCCAACGTTTGTAAAAGTCTACAAAATTGAGTTCTACATCGGGTGGAGTCTATGTGCACGGTGTAGTGCTACTTTTCCATCTCAATGTGGTGATACTTCAACTGTTAAGTCTCTCCATAGGTTTATTTTTGCAATATTTACATTGAACTTTTCTTTTCGTCATGGATATCAATTGCTACGAAGTCAAGTTAGATTGTTTTGGGTTAAACTAGTCATTTGAGTGTCACGGCATAGAGAAGGCATATTTAAGAAAAAAATTTAAAAAAATAAAGACAACACTAAGAAAAAGAGGTTAATAACATAATTAGACAAAAAGTGGTTAACAACACAATTAGACAAAAATGGGTTAGCAATTTTAAACAAAAAAGAAGTTAAGAACACAGCTAAACAAAAATGGGTTAAGCACTAATTAGTTGCTTAAAAGAAATAATTAACATTAATTAAACACTTAGGAAAAAAAGAGTTTGAGAGAGTGAGGGAGTGTGAGGGGAAGGGGTGGTCTGTTAGTCAAGGGGCCTTGCGGGGCTTCTAAAGCTCCCAAATGGTCATATGACTGTTGGCAACCCGGTTGGCCAGGTCACAGCGTTGCGTGACCCGATCAGGTTGAGCAATAGGGCCGCTCAACCAGAGTCACATCTGGGCCGGTCGTGACCAAAACAGACCGGGTACCTAGCTCAACCTGGTCAAGAGCAGGCATTCCATGGTTGAAATGGCATGTGCTGAGAAAAAATCAATTTGGATTTTGGTCGTGTTGGCTAACTGGCATTGCCATGCTTCTCTTTTAAAACAGGTTAGGTGTTCGGACTTCACCCAATTTGGATTAATAAATCAAACTTATCTCAAAATTAAACCTGCATTAAATAAACCCTAACGAGATACTTTATGCCTCTCCATTTTCGTGTTACTCTAGTAAATGTTTGAGTTTGTTTCTATTTTAAAATTATTCACGGTTATGATGTTCTCATTTTAGTGGCTCTTTCATCTGCCTTTTGTTCCACATTCTTGCCTTCCTTGGCAACGAACAAATTGAGCATTTTAGGAAGAAATGTTCAAGCATGCAGAGTTGCGTCTTGGATACATATCGTCTCAGTATCAGTGTGTCCTGATGCGTTATCTTTCCCCTACTTTGGATACTTCCATAGAGAACCCTTGATCTTCAACTGCGAGAGCATTGTATATATTATATTTACCTAAGTATTTAATTTTAATATGGAAATTATAAATAAAATAGAGTCAAAGTAGTATTCAGAAGCAATCAATCAGATCGAGGTCAAGGCTACATTTCATGATTTTTCCTAAGGCGGTTTAGTTAATCTTTTATTCATAGTTGGAAGTTGCCACAAATTTTGTGATATATAAGCAACTTAACTTTTAGAGCTAAACCAAGAATAAATAGGCTAATGGCAGCTAAGGAAGTTTAACTAATAACATTTAAGCCAAGAGGTGCTCACATGTCAATATGTATAATAATGCATATAAATTCCGGAAATGATGATAATCCTCACTATTAATCATTTTTTCTTATTTCTTAACTCGTGTACACCATGCATTCTTTTAATGCCCTATCTTCTTTTAATCCTTTTTGCAAATGTCAAAAGTAAAGAAAATTGCATTGTCTGTCACCTTCATCGCAACCTTGTAAGCAAGGAAGGCGGGGTCGGGAGTCGGGACCGGGTCAGTTTGGCCCCAAACCGACCCGGGTCGGCCGGGGTCGCGACCCGGGTCGGGATGGGGTCGGCCCGGGTCGCGAAAAATAATAATAAAAAATTAAAAATGGGGTCGGGGTCTTGGGGTCGCGACCGGGTCGGTCGGCCCCAAAACCGACCGGGTCGGGTCTGACCCGGGTCGCGACCCAGCGAACCATGCTTGTAGGACCTAGATGACCTATGCATGCCTTCAATATCCAGGTGTCATAAACTGATCGTGGAACATATTTGATGAATTAAGTGAAATGCATTAGCTGTTTGCTTTCTATCCGGGTGGTAAAGGTTAGAGAATGGTAATTATAATATTGAAAATCAACATTTTCAATACTAGAGAATCGTGTGAAAAAGGGGATAGCTCTTTGTTCTTAGTTTTTCTGTTAGTGGATTCTGTGAAACCTCAAGGATGCTTGGAAATGGAATTCAGACATTGCCCCTTCTGATATCTTGAGAAGAGTTGAAATTTCGAGAACACAGTAAGAGAATGGTTGCAAGCTGACGAATTGTCCACTTTTGTCTGCTTGGTAGAACTAGCCTAGGAGGCTGGGGAGGTGGTGGTTTACTTTAGGGCACATGTCAATAATTCATCATGTCTACCTATTTATGGCTTGAGGAACTAATCTTATCCGAAGCTATGATAGTACCCAGTTTTTTCGATTCGCTAGTTCAATTTATGATTTATCGTTCATGAGTGTTAATAAGACCCTTCGTTTGCCATCACTTTAAAATGCCATAACAAGTATAGATTTGATGATTCCTGAATATGTCAACCTTTCAAATTGCTTCTAAATTTCGTAATCACTCAATTCTAAAGTCTGCTGAGTGGTTTGATTGTTGATATAGTGAATAACTTTCATCAGTTGCAGGATCTTTTCTCTGAACATGGCACATCCTGCTTCTCTTTCACGACTTGACAAGGAGCCAATTTACGTTGACATGTGCTTCTGCAATTCTAACAGTTGGCTTCTCAATCTCTAGTCTTGACATTTTGTTTCTTATTTCCAAGGTAGCTCTTTCTCACTTTGGTCAACTCCATCTCAACTGCACAATCTTGCTCAGTCTGCCTCAAGAGTCATGTCAAAAGGAAGACAGCAGTGCAGTCTTGTCATCCAATGAGCTCCCCATCTTGGGCCATTTCTGCCACTCATCATTTTATATTTTTTCTTATTACTGTCTATAGACACTTTCTACTCTTCCTTTGGAGCCATCAGAGTGGAATTCTTTAACAAGAGTTTCATCGTCTTGAATCCTGGTGGCAGCAGATTGTTTTCTCTGATTTCTTGGTACTCATTGGGATTTTACACACTTGTTATTTATTTTTGCATTTGAATGTTGTTAAAATGACCAAAGGGATTAAGATGTCCAGACATGTTGGTGATTCTATTCATTCGAGTTTTCCTTAAATATCAATCTTGTCCGTAGAATCAGTGAACCTACCATTTTGTTTTGCTCTTTCTTCTGTTTCACCACTCTGCTTAATCTACCTTTGTCCCTTCTTGACACCTGATAATCCTTTTATTTTACTTCACGAATCCAGGAGTAGATTTTACCAATTACAAATGAGTCCATTTATGATCTACTTCCACCTGTAGGCTCATGTATTAGTATGGTTGTTTGCAATACCACCACTGCTTCCCCAGTACTCTTGAGGGTTGTGGAAACATTTAAAATGCCTCGTCTTCTATCAGATGATGATAAACTTTTGCCTGCACTTATAAATGATCCAATAAAAAGTGTATTAATATCTGAATCCTACTCTCTTATCTTTCACTTTCTTATAATTTCTTTACAGAAATTGAAGCATAGATAAGTTTTCTGTTTCAACTCAGATTGCAAGGAATATATGGATATCTGATCATTACTTACTACTGTCACTAATTCAGTGTGAATCTTAAGATTATTCAATTACTCAGTTTTGGTTGAAATATCCTTTTTTTGACCCTTGATCTCTCTTATGGGGTGTTTGGTTGCATGATAATTTTTTGTACACTTTCATGATAAAAAATTGTATTAAAATAAAAAGTAAACCAACTCATGACATAAAATTATCATGTTTGGAGGGATGTGATTACAAAAAAGTGTAACCACCGCACATGACCAAATAAAGTGGGGGACCACAAGAAAAAAGAAAGAGGTGAGACCCTCTTTTTTTGTTTAAGAAGAAAATCACTTTCAAAACATAAAATTGTCATGGTTGTCAAACACCTCTTTTAACAAGTTTTCTTACAATTTTTAAAAATTAAAATAAAAATCTCAATTATCATGCAACCAAACACCCCATTAGTCTCTTGTGCTACGGAGCTGGGTATCTTTTGGTATTTCTGTTTATTGCAGAGGATGATTTTCATGGGTATTTGTGAATATTCATCCTGTAGCAGTGTTACCTGAGCTTTTACACCTGTATAAGGTATTATGTGGCTGCAGCCGTCGTACATCCTTAGTGTGGGGATGGTGCAACCCATGTCAATTATGACTGTTAGCGACTAGGCTGAATATTTTAGCCGACACGTGTAATGATTTATAGACAGATTTTATGATCGGTCCTGGACATGGTTGGCAAGTGTAAATCTCATTCAGAATCTCCCCAGGATTGGCCAGAATTGGCCAAAATCAACCTAGCCTAATCTGGGATCAGCAGGATGAGTGTGTCCATCTGGATCTATACCGGCTGATCTGGCAAACCATTGTTTAAAATTTCAATTTACTACTTGAGGCTTTGAGATCAAGTCACAAGCTGTGCACTAGCACGAACCCTGATTAGCTAGCTGTACGCACGTATTGCCTGAATTTTCAACTGATGAGGGGAGCTCTAAGATCAAACTCACCTCAGAGATCCCTCCGCAATCAGCACATATGCCATGAGATCACCCTTCACCGTCATCTATGCCCAGAATGATACGAATTCGGGACCTATGAACGTCTACTAGAGGCTTGAGTTAATATTTATGCAGCTAACTTTTATATGCAGAGACAACGCTAAGATCTTGAGACACTTTTGCCTGGTTGTGCATGTCCTCTGATATGGTATTTGCTGCATTTACCGAGATCGGTATACCTACGTTACGCACGTGGTCATACGAGAATTAGTAGGCATCCCTATTTGTGATATTTTATGAACTGTTAATGAATTGTTAACTTTTGGCTCGAAGGTTTTGTTCCAATATACTGCTCGCCACAATCCGCTTCGGATGGAAGACCTTGTTGCGTCGTTGCATCCATCTACCGACCAGTGCACGCAATCCAATGACATTGAGATGTCCGGGTAACCACCTTGAAGCAGCGACCAGTCAGGCAACCGTCGGAGGGGCCACTATGTTTCATCGGTTGGAAGGACGGTGGACGGTGGAGACTTGGCCACTTGGTTTTCACCATTACAAATTTATGTTTTTTTAAAGAAATTTTTTTCTTGGACAAAAAAAGAGACTCCTTTTTTTTTATCTAGTGCCCCCCCACCTCTTTAGGCCTTATGCGGCTTTTACTCTTTTTTGTTATCATATCGTTGTTTTCACATTTTATGTGAATGATTAGTTCACATTTTATTTTAATATAATTTTGTCACAAATGTATAAAATTTTATTATGCAACCAAATATCTCATTAACGTTAAAGGGCCATCTCAACGACGATTTTCTGTTTCGCAAAATCATAATCGTCATGGTCATTTTACAATGCTCGTCCGCGTATCACAAGACGCTAATTTTATGACCGGTAAGCTCTAGAAGTTGGGTTTACCATGAAAGAGTTTGCTTGAGTGTAGGGATGTTAACGGGTCGGATACGGGTTGAATAATAGTATTATCCGTATCCGTATCTTATAAGAAAAATGTGTATCCACTTGCTGTTCGTTAACTATCGATACCGGGTGTATCCGCGAACCGTATTATTTTATCCGCTTAAAAACGGTTTACGGTTGGATAACGGACGATTATCGAATATATAAAGAGATAATATATGTATGATACAACTCAGCAAAATAAAAATGTAAAAATAATTTTACTAATAGAAACACAATTAAAAAATGTATATTACAATTAAAAGTATCTATTTATAGCAATGAACAAGAATAAAAATCTTAATTATATATCTAACACAAAACATGAGATACAAAAAAATAATTTACAAGTGTATAGTAAAAATAAATTTTGAGTCTACAGTAAATAATTAGATACGCAACACAATATGAGATAGAAAAAAAAATCTTAGTTACGTATCCAAAATAATATATGTCCAACAAAAAATATGAGATCGTTGATTTGCAGCAAAAGTGTGTATGTGAATTGCACCATCAAGAAGCAGAAGAGGAAAAAGACATCACCGTCTAACATCAGGGTAAGACTTGTCCAATGTTAAGGTCTCAAGGAAAAGGGTGAACCAGTGAATTAAAGACAATAAGATTTTCTAGATGGAACATATATATGCTTAGATGTCATAAATTGTAAATTATTGTATTATATATTAGTTAACGAATACGGATAATGATTTTCGAGTTCGGTTTATGGTGTATCCATGACCGCATCCGCTAAGATAACGGTTAATCGGTAAACGAACACGGATACCTTATTCGGAAAATTTAAACTATCCATTTTCTGTTCGTTAACTAACGAACGGGTCGGATAATCGAATAATCGATAACTATTGACATCCCTACTTGAGTGGGTGAAATGAAAAACGGTTAACATAAAAGAAGTTTCATCATAAGACTCGTAACTTCACTGTCATTGATGTCGGGACTCGGGACCTTTGCGACTGAACGGGTGGGGCATGGGTTCGTTGAGTCGCTCGAAGACATCTGTTATATTGTATGATCCGTAAATTATACATGATGAAAATAAGATAATGCACAGAGAGCTATACACGTTCTTATCAAACAACTCCAATATGACTCGATGAATGCGCATGTATGCTGCAAAGTTTACGTCAGGTACTCCTGAGATACCGTATTGTAACATTCGCAGAAACAGAAATTGGGCGTCGAAAAGAAATCGAAGTTTGCAAGACGCTAAATATTTCTTATCATGTGAATCCTGTAGTCATCAATGACGTTTATCTGAGACTTCATATTTGAGTTCCCCCTTGTCCCAGTGGTATGTAGATGCGAAGGTTGCTGAATCACCAAAGTCGTTCAGACTCATCGATGACGCATATCTGAGACTTCGCATTTGAATCCCCCCTTGTCCTTGTAGTATGTAGCTCAGGTTGCTGAATCCCCGAAGTCGTTCAGAGTATTATCCGTCAGTTTCGTCCACCGTTTTGAGTCCTTTCCTGACAAATGTGCAACAGCGAGATTATTACTATCTTCTACATGCTATCATGATGCCCAAGCAACTACCAACACGAAAATCCGCCAGTGATGCTGTCTTTTAGTGGGATTGTAACATCAAAAGTTCAAGACTTCGGCCCTGCCTAGATGTTCAAAGCAGAAGAATAAAAAAAGATTAAGCTCAAATAAATGGTTATTATATAACCTTTTGACTTCCAATTAGCAACTGCCTCGACTCTGCAGTCTCTCACTCCAATATGGACTCGCATCACTTGATCACAATTTGCTATTGATTTCCCTCAAGGTTTGCGGCTCTCCTTAAAAGTGATTTGTATTCCTTGCTCCTAGACCATTCATCAATTTCACGGGCACGGAGGACAGGCAATGGATGAGATAATTGCCTTGTTTGAGCATTTCTGAAATAGACACGATGTTTTAACACAAAACTGTACTTGAAGTTATATTTTAGTTGCAATGCAAGGAGTACATTTCCTACCTGATGTACCATCCAAGTGGACTAGAAGAGGCTTTATCATAAGAGCGAGCTTGTTCTAGGAAGGCATCAACATTAAGCTGATCAGCCAATGATGGACATCCACCAGCCAGCTTCATCAAGACAGAAATGACCACCTCTTGACAGCACATGCAGAAAATCAGGCAATTTCAGGGGAACGGGAAGATCAACATTATGCTTTAGAAAACATGAAGTAACAAATCATTGTATACAACCATCAAGTGTAATACACTTGCATCAGCTGATGGTATATCAGTTTGAAACATGAATTAATATATTAACACTGTTCCCAAAATATAAGTAGTGCCATCAACTAACATACTTGTTGACCATGGAAATAAAGGTGAACAAAATTGATAACATCCATCTACCCACCTCTCTCTTGGCTGTTAAAACAAGCTCCAGCCGGGAGACACTGGCATTGATAATGATTGTTATTAAAGATTGCAACTAGCCTGACCCCTACAACGTGAGCCATTGAAATATACAAAGGTATTTTGTGTTTATAGCTTCTGTATTATATCATATCCCATGTGCATTCAACACCCAAAACTATTTACCTCTATGACTTCTGTGATCAATTAGCTTCTTTGCGCATTAAGTCACCCTTCTGCAGCACTTAAAATGAACAAGTCCTTGTTGAAGTCATCAATTTTATCTCAAATTTGAATTACATGATAATTACGTTACCAACAAACATGAACATTATGCACTTTTGTTAGAAATAGAATCACAACAACTCGTGACTGAATATCCTCTCCCACCCTCCACCCCTTGTCACTAGTCTGTGTGTGTGTGGGGGGGGGAGGTATGTGTGGCTAAGTTTGAAATTCTGAATGCAAGAGAAACCAGGTAAGATTGTTAAATGCAAAGGACAAAATTCCTGCATGAAAAAGACAGTAGATTAAGAGATATATCTTCATTCCAACGTGACAAGGGGAGGTAAGCACTGCTAAGTTTGAAATTCTGAATGCAAGAAAAACCAGGTAAGATTGCTAAATGCAAAGGACAAAATTCCTGCATGTAAAAGACAGTAGATTAATAGATCTATCTTCATTGCAACGTGACAACAATGTGGAAGTGTCCTTGATAAGCATAACATACACCAAAACCTGGTTGATCGTCAGAAGTCATCCCTTGAAGAATCAAGTTGAAACAAAGATAACCAAGCTTGATTTTCTACATGCGAGGAGCTTCAACACATTTATCAATGGCAATTTCATCATCCTAGTTCTGATTAATCATGTGTACAGTTATCAGTGATTTCTAATAAAGAAGAATCACCTTGAATGGTTCAGTTCAAGAACATTGTAAAGTCAACAACATAGTAGTTTCAATACAAATTGTTGTAAAATGAACCACATAGTAGTTTACATATTATCTTTCTGCACAATCTACCCAAACATTATTCTTGAAAACTTTTCAAAAGGACATTTGCAGCTTTATTTATTTCAGGGCCTCTAATTATCAGACTGTAGAGATGAACATTGCATTAAGTAATTTAATAGATCTGTATGGACAATGTTAAACTGTCCAAGGAATATAAAGTATCTTAATAAGAACTTTAAGGACTCTTTGATGCATCTGACTATTCTTTACAACCCAGGAAACAAGAACACCACAATGATTGTCAAAAATGTTACCTCCCATCCCTCTCTTTGCTGATATAGTCAATGCAACATTTGGTTCCATGGATGGATTAAAGTATCTTTGACCACTTTTTATGTTTCTGTGTGTAATGCCTGTCTCCTCATTGTGGCAGACATGCAGGGTGCTCGGGTGAGTGAACAAAGAGGCGTGGGGGTCATGGCTGATCTGCATGAAAAGAAGAAGAGGAATGTGACAACAAAGAATGAGTCGACCATCCCCGGCACTGAAGCTCCAATGGGAACATGAACAAAGCTTCTAAGCATGATGTGACTGTTCATCATCTTCATGGCATGGAAACCAGGGATGAAAATAGAGATGATCGGAAGCAGTGAAGGAGAAGAAGGACGACACTAGAGTGAAAGGAGAGCACAGAGATGGCAACGACGACGTGCAGAGGCTGTCATAGATCTTGGGATCACCGAATCTGCCTCCTCTTGTGCCAAAGACCGATTGAGTTGGTGCAGGTTCTGATGTTGTGCAGAATATGTCAAAGCCCATTGCTCTCATCCAGGGATTGTCGGATGGTGCAGGAGGAAGCTGCTGCTGAAGGAGGGTGCTAAGGTCGGACAAAGGCTGTTGGAAGTGTCGAATGCTCCCGAGTTTGCCGGATCATGCATGCTCCTCCTCTGATCGAGCCTGTGAAGGAGAAGAGGATAAGAAGGTTCGGAGGCTGGAGGATGAGAAGGGAAGAACGGTGCACCACTAGAGGATGGGAGGTCAGGAATGGCCCCTCAGCCGATCGAAGAGGCAAAGAGGAAGAATGGGGCTGCGATTCAGCAAACAAACTGCCAAAATGGTGCCTAAAAATTTCATTCACTGTATTCTCTTTCAAGACTACATGTGGGGTATTTATATAAGAGCCATTTATTAAAAAAAAGAGCCTATAAAAAATTATCTACTAACTTGTCCTTCGACGACTAAAATGTAAAAAACTAAATCTCACTAAAATCTATCTATGTCATTAGGGGTGCAAACGAGCCGAGCCAAGCCAAGTAGTATGGTGTTCAAGCTCGGCTTGTTTATTTTACACGAGTTCGAGTTCGAGCTCAAGTTTTAACAAGTATGTCGAACAAGCTTGGTTCGTTTATTAATCGTGCTGAGTCGAGCTCGAACTCGAGTAGTAGGTGAATTAAAATTTAATTCACATTCAAGTTGAAGTTATATACAAACTCGTTTATAAAACTCAAAATCAATGAAAAAATCATTTGTGAAACTCTAGATTTAACTCATTTATAAAACTCGATCTAAGTTTAAACTCAAGTTTTGAATTATTTAATATATTTAAGTGACAAGATATAACTATTAATATTTCTAATTTAATTTTTAAAAATAAATATACAATAGAATATTTAATCGAGCTACTTGCGAGATTATCGAGCTGAGTAGGAGTTTGTTTAAGCTCGACTCGTTTAATGAGTCGAGCTTTATTTTTTGTTCAAGTTTGTTCATTTAACATAATAAACGAGCCGAGTCAAGTTTTTATCGAGCCAAGCTTCGAGTTACTTGTCAAGTGTATTGGTTCATTTGCACCCCTGTGTCATTCTCCCCTACTATAAGAAAACTTGTCATTGAGTTTTTTAAACCGTATCTTAACCTTCATAGTTTATTTATATACCATATGTCGAAGTCGTTAAAAACATCTAAATGTTTGAGTTAGCTCGTAGGAATGAGTTATGAGCCAATCCCGGTCTCTAATACCAAGTTGATACGAGACCGAGTGTTAAAACCAGAATTAAAATGCTAAAAATGGCTAATACTAAGTAGGAAATGAATGAAAACTTATTGAAATGAATTAAAATCTAAGTAAATCTATTGAATCAAGGGGCGCTGGCATGATGACAAACGGGCATGGTGCTCGAGTGAGTGAACGAAGTGGTGTGGGAGTTGTGGCTGATCCACATGAAAAGATGAAGAAGAACATGATGACAAAGAATGAGTCAATCTTCCCTGGCACTATAGCTCCGATGGGAGCATGAACAAAGCTTCTAAGCGTGTAATTGTTCATCATCTTCATGGCACGGAAATGGGAGATGAAAATGGAAACAAAAGGAAGTGGAGAAGGAGAAGAAGGTCAATGCCGGAGAGGTAGGGGAGAAAAGAAACGACAATGATGTGCAGGGTGGTTGCGTAGATCTGGGGATCGCCAGATCTGCCTCGTCTTATGCCGAAGATCAATCAAGCTGATGTGGGTTCTGGCAGAAGATGTGGAAGCCGATTGTTGTCATTTGGGGATAGCTGGATGGTGCATGAGGAAGCCGCTGCTGAAGGGTTGTTTGAAGTGTCAGATGCTCTGGAGTTCTCAGACCACACATGCTCCTCCGATGGATTGAGCCTGTGAAGGAGAAGGCTCAGAGGCTGGAGGATGAGGGTAAGGAAAGATAGGGTTACCACCAGAGGATGGGACATCAGGAATGTCCCCTGAGCTGATCGGAGAGGCGAAGAGGAAGAATGGGACCATGCTCCTTCTGCAGATGAATCACCAAAATGGTGCCCAAATATATTCACTGTATTCTCTTTTGAGACTACATGTGGGCTCTTTATACAAGCGCCATTTATTACAAAAAAACCCTATAACAAAATTTGATGTGGGACTGAAAATCTAAACCAGAATTAAAACGCTAAAACAGAATTAAAATGCTGTAAAAAATGACGTAAACAGAAGAAGAACTGAGATCAGCTTGGACTGCTTTGTTCTGTCTGCTGGACTGGTGGTCCAGTCATCCGAACCAGAAGGCTTGCTCACACGTGGTTGGTCTTGTCGTGCAGGGGCTGGTTCGGGCACTTGAATGAAGCTGACTTGAAAGGCATTGGGTTAACCCCATCTGGGGTTCATGGCGCCTTCTTGCGGTGTCCGGGAAAAGGGGAAAGCAGGGTGCCAGGGATGCATTTGAGGTGAGAGAGAAACCCCACAAGTCTGTGGAAAGTTCTGGACATGGGACTGGACAAGGGGCATTCCATGTCAACATTGTCTTCTTCATGGGGGGTCACAGAAGCCAGCATCAAAGAAGGGCAACACATAAGAGGAAGGTGAACACAAAGAGGGTAACGACGATGTGTAAGAGCGGATGTATAGATTTGGGGATCAATGGATCTGTAACAAGAATGCCGATTGTGCTTCACCAGGAATTGCTAGATGCAGAAGCCATTGGAATGCCGATGTGATTTTTCAGGGATCGCTGAAGACTGTTGAATGCTTCTAGATGTTCTACACTGTTGTTGGCGTTAAGCATAGTGCTGCATGCTGACAGAACAATTGGAAGAAGAAGATGTTGACGAAGTTGTTGCCAAACCTATGTCGATCGAGCCTACAAAGGAGAAGAGGAGAAGAAGGTTTAGAGGCTGGAGAGGATGAGGGGAAGGGAAGAAGGGCACACTGCCAGAGGATGGGAGATCGGGAATGGTACCTCGGTAGATCCGAGAGGAGAAGAGGAAGAACAAGGCTGCATCTCTGTAGACGAACAGCCAAAATGGTGCCCAAAAATTCATTCATTGTATTCTCTGGGACTACATGTGGGCTATTTATATAAGAGCCATTTATTACAAAAAGGACCCTGTAACAAAATTATCTACTAACTTGTCCTTCAAAGACTAAAATGTAAAAAACTAAATCTTACTAAAATGTGCCCCCATCAACAGGTAAAAATACAAATAAAAAAATTGTAGTTTTAGGGCATTGTTTTTCTCTGTTGATCCATGATGATTTTTGAGCGAGTACAATAATTGATGATCACAATCATCTTTATGTATGAGGTTGCTAGGTACCTTCATTTTTTGAGCAATTCTCATTGGCATACAAAATTGGGGTTTGCATATATCTACATGCTGCTTTTTGGTTATTGGTCATCAGCCACAATTTCTCAGCAAAATAAAATAAAATAAAACAAGAACATTAGCAATCTTCATTGATATATCATTACTGTAACCTATCTACGTACCTTTGGATCTTGGGTGACAAGAAGAGCTGCTCGATCACAAGTTAGCTCAGCAGCTCGAAGCCACCTATAAAGCTGTTCCTCCAAACTTTGAGCAATTAACCTACCAATTCCTAGTTGATATTAAATCTTAAAACATCAGGAAACTGTTGGTTGTATACTTAAATAATTATCCATGAACAGTAAGAAATAAGAAGAAGACTATACCTGGTACAGCATATGCCCCCAAGGTGAGAATGTTTGCAAATGTAAGCCATACACCATGATCACACTTCAAATGGCCCAATTCATGAGCCAAGACTGCCTGGACAGAAGGATAACATCAGCAAAACTGAATACACAGTAGCAATTAGCAAAAAGAAGAAAAAAAATGAAATGGACACAGTTGAAACAAAAAAAGAGGAAAAAAAAAACAGCTGCGCGGCGAAGGCGCGCGCGCGTGACTGTGCGCCCTCCCCCGGTCAAACCGGGGGGATTTAAAAAAAAAAAAATTGAATGCCACGCTGGCCACGGCCAGCGTGCGCGCACGCACAACCCCGGTCAAACAGGGGGAAGTTTGGTCAAACAGACCCAAAAAAAAATCAAAAAAAAAGGAAAAAAGAGGGAGACTCGATCAACCAGCCTCCCCCATGATCTCCATGTCCAGGGAGTGGCCCCACTCCTTGGATCCGGTCACCCCAAGGTGACTTTACCACCAGGTTTGACTTCCGGTCAAACAGAAGCATAAAAGAGGGAGAAATGGGAGTAATCTCACCCCGGATCCGGTCACCTTCCCACTATTCCGAAAATGGAGATAATAGGGGTAATTTTTGTGACCATTTCACCCCTTCAAGATCTCCTATAAATACCCCCCAATGGACATACGTACATGGGGTTGGCATTTGGAGAGTGGTGAGAAAAGGAGTTGGGAAGAGAGAGAAGCTCCACATCCTCACTCCTCAGAAGGTAAGAAATACCTTGATTTTGTGCTACCTTTCCATAAAAAGGGGCTGGTTTTGCGCTACCTTTCCATAAAAGGGGCCCAAAATAGTTCGCTATTTTGAATAGAAAATAGCCAACCCAACTCCGGTCTAGCCGAAATGCTGCCGAAATTAAGTGATTTTGCGCTACCTTTCCATAAAAAGGGGCCCAAAATAGTTCGCTATTTTGGATAGAAAATAGCCAACCCAACTCCGGTCTAGCCGAAATGCTGCCGAAATTAAGTGGTTTTTACGCTACCTTTCCATAAAAAGGGGCCAAAATAGTTCGCTATTTTGGATAGAAAATAGCCAACCCAACTCCGGTCTAGCCGAAATGCCGGTCAAACCGAACGGGAATTCAGATAGAAAACCCAAATCGGTCAAACCGAAATGCCGGTTAAACCGAACGGGAATTCAAATAGAAAACCCAAATCGGTCAAACCGAAATGCCGGTCAAACCGAACGGGAAATCAAGGTGAAAACTCAAATCGGTAAAGCCGAAATGCCGGTCAAACCGAACGGGAAATCAAAGTGAAAACCCAAGTCGGTAAAGCCGAAATGCCGGTCAAACCGAACGGGAATTCAGATAGAAAACTCAAATCGGTCAAACCGAAATGCCGGTCAAACCGAACGGGAATTCAAATAGAAAACCCAAATCGGTCAAACCGAAATGCCGGTCAAACCAAACGGGAATTCAAATCGAAAACCCAAATCAGTAAAACCGAAATGCCGGTCAAACCGAACGGGAATTCAAATCGAAAACCCAAATCGGTAAAACCGAAATGCCGGTCAAACCGAACGGGAAATCAAGGTGAAAACCCAAATCGGTAAAGCCGAAATGCCGGTCAAACCGAACGGGAAATCAAAGTGAAAACCCAAGTCGGTAAAGCCGAAATGCCGGTCAAACCGAACGGGAATTCAGATAGAAAACCCAAATCGGTCAAATCGAAATGCCGGTCAAACCGAACGGGAATTCAAATCGAAAACCCAAATCGGTAAGGCCGAAATGCCGGTCAAACCGAACGGGAAATCAAAGTGAAAACCCAAATCGGTAAAACCGAAATGCCGGTCAAACCGAACGGAAAATCAAGGTGAAAACCCAAATCGGTAAAGCCGAAATGCCGGTCAAACCGAACGGGAAATCAAAGTGAAAACCCAAGTCGGTAAAGCCGAAATGCCGACAACCGAACGGGAATTCGCATAGAAAACCCAAATCGGTCAAACCAAAAATGCCGGCCAAACCGAACGAGAATTCAAATAGAAAACCCAAATCGGTCAAACCGAAATACCGTCAAACCGAACGGGAATTCAAATCGAAAACCCAAATCGGTCAAACCGAATGCAGCCAAACCGAATGGGAAAATCAAGGTGAAATCCCAAATCGGTAAACCGAAATGTCAAAGAAAAACCAAACAAGCTCTGTAAATGCCACATCAAATGCAATCAAGTCATTCCTGACTCACGAAGACAATCTGCTCCGTAAGGCCGAAATGACTAAAAGCCGAAACCCAGACGGCAGAAAGCCGAAATGTCGGCAAAACCGAAGAAGCTCCGTAAATGCCGCATATCAAATGCAATCAAGTCATTCATGGATATACGAAGAAAATCAGTTCGATAAAGCAAATACGCAAAGCCGAAACCCAAATCGCAGAAAGTCAAGTGCCGGCCAAAGCGAACAAACTTCGACATGTCGTGACAGGAATAAGTGGCTCGAATGCCCCCTCATTTATCAGTACTTCCACGTACTCAACCCATCGACGAAATAAATTCAAGTTCGATCGAATCTAACGTGTCATCCAAAGATGACATCTAATCCCTACGGACTTCGAGAGGTGGATAAAAATTAAATAAGTCATTGATATAATAATTTCTAAACTTGATCAAATAATCAAATTTAATAAATCAAATCAAATAATGACTTATTTATTAACAAAAATGCCATCACAATCAAATCAAATTCACGCCATAAAATCACGCATAAAAAATAACCACAAATGGTTACAAAACATGTTAAGTTTGAATCCGACTTAACCATAAAAAAATTAAGTCAACCTAAATGGATAATGCTACTTAATTAAATAAGTATGCATAACAAAATTCAAATCAAATAAATGATCAAAACATTAATAAAATGTTAACATAATCCAACAAAATTCAAATCAAATAAATGATCAAAACATTAATAAAATGTTAACATAATCCAACCAAAATTATGTCATTAAATAATACATAAAAAATGTCAACCAATGACTACAAAAACAAGTTATGTTGGATTAAAATCAACTATGAAAAATTAGAGTGATCAATATTATTAAGAACAAACCTTAATAATAATAGTAAATTCACCCAAATCAAGCAAAAATGCTAACAAACACAAAAAAATGGAAATTAATTCCTACCAACAAATAAAAAAAATATCAACTCAAAATTGCCTAAGTCAACAAATGACCAAAGACATAAACAAAACAAATCAAATCAAATCTTAAATCAAGAAGAAAATCAATGAACCCAAACTTAAAAGTTTGAATTAAGTTCAACCAAATTCCATCTCATAAGGCCAATGGGATATGTCTTCCAAATTTGTTTGATGGATGTATGACTTCCGTTCAATATGTTGCCGTGACGGTCAATCAAGGGTTTTCGAGTGTTTCGTTCGATGTAATTAACACCGTAATATCGCAAGTCCGTGAGAGAGGTCGAATTTTATTTTCAAGGAACTCATAAAACCTCATAAATTAAGTTGTGGCTCAGATCATCTAAGTGGTGGGTGATACCCATGTCGACACTTAGCAAATCTGTGGAACCATCGGTGTTCCTATAAAATAATACCACATCAAATTAGCTAATACTTCTATGAATACCATATATTTTCATAGTAGTCAATGCTAGACCAAAAGAAGGAAAAGAATTTCAAAAAGGAATTCTAACCTCTCCAACAAAAATCTTCTTTTCCTCTTCAAAAAGAGGGGAAGAGGGAAAATTCGAGGTTCCAACAGACACAAATTTGTGGAAAACGATTCAGTCATCTCTTAATGATCCCATGGATACGTCAAGGCAAGCTTTCATGCATTTTCTTCAAGGTTTTATGCTATTGATAAGAGGTTCAACACTCCAGCAGAGGTCTTCGACAAAAATGCTCCACAAGACAACCTAGTCTTTTACTCATATCAGATAGCTTAAAAAACAGCTGAAATCCTTATCTACATGGACTGATGCTAATCTAACATATGAAAAAAGTACAGTTTCAACCTCTTTCAAAAAATATATTGACATATCTGACTGCTGACCAGAGTCAAAACAAGGAGCAGACTGATTTTGCCAAAATCTGCAGATGCACACAGGAATAGCTATATTTGCAGCTCCTGTTATTTGATTGGCAGAGAAATGAAAATCAACATTATTCCAGTGAGTAGTTACGAAGACACCTAAGCTTAGCAAAATCAAGAAGGTCCTCTTTTCAAGAATTATATCAATCCTAAACATAATGTTCCTAGGCAATCTGATGTCAAAAATTACAATGAATCATAGGAATGTCTGAACTAAATGACTCACAGAAATCTGTATTTCATAAACTATCCTAGTCATAGAGTTTCTTTTGAATTTTCCTGCCAACACAAACTTTTCAATTGAAAAACTTAAATAACATTGACTATTTTCATCGTTTCTGATTTCACACCTTACTTCACGTGAGCACATGCTATGGCATAAGCCAGAAGTTATATACTCAAATGTTTGTCATTGCACAGGCATGAATAGCTCAAATTTGAGGATGGAGCCCGTCTGGTGGTCCGCAGTGATCAATGTGGGTTACATTCAGCATCAAATATTAGCAACAATGTTGTTAAATACACTGCTTTCAAAGATAACAAAGTATGTGTGAAACCTCGAAAAAAAAATTTATATATAAAAAAATCTCATTGTTTGAAATTTGAATTTGGTGTGATTGTGATTTGGAAAGTTTAAAAATTTTGTTGAAGATATGTATATGTAACCTCAAAATTTGAGATTGAAATCAAATTTGAAAATTCGTTCATGTATATATGTGTTTCGAAACATGTATATATGAAAATTGAAAAAATTGAGTATTTCAAAAAGTTTTGAAAATACATTTTTGATTTGAGTTTTAAACATGAAAAGGATTTTGATTTTTAAAGAATAATTTTCCAGAAAATCTCATCCAAAATTTATTCGTCAAATTTCAGTTTTACAACTATGAAAATATCGATATTCCATAGAAGTATAACTAATCCGACGATATACATAAAAAAAATTTAAGTTCGAGGTTGGGTTCTTTGAAAATTCGTTTTGACCTCTCCCCATCGGGTGGTGCGAAGACCCGATGTTAATTATATCGAAAACATTCGAATACCCTTGATTCGCCGCCAAAGCAATTTCGAAACGATAGCATACATCCACAAATGAACATGATAAGAGCAACGGCTCCATAACTTTCGATGGAATGCAAATGTTTTATATTTAAAATTAAATTTGATTTGATTTGATTTAAAATTTTGATTTAATTGGTTTGTGATTTAATGCCTTGTATGTTTGATTTAAGATTTGATTAAATATTAAGTTAAAGTTGATTTGACTGATTTTTAAATTTGTTAAATTTGTTTAATTCAAATGTTATGTAATTATTTGGAGATGTTAAGATTAAAAATCTTAAGTAATATTTGTTTGTTTTGTTTATTATTATTGTTTATCAATTATGATTACATGTATTTTTGTTATTTAATTGAATCCATTAATTAATTAGTTTAAGAGATTTGATTGTTTAATATTTTGATTGATTTAAAGGTGTAAAAATTAGTTTTAACTTAATTAGGTATATTTTATGTATCTTCTTAGATTAAATTGGTATTAAGTCTTAATAGGTATGTTATGTTAGAAAATTTGTATTGTTTTGTTTTATTTTATGTGTTGGTTTGTTTGTTTAACTTTACAATTATCTTAAGATTAATTTTAATTTATGAAAGTTAATTTTGATTAACTTTGATTAATTTTGGTATTTTCGGATTATTTAAGTAATTGGCTTTCTTTCTTTCTTTTTATTGTTATGAATTTAATATAATCTTTATTTAAATTACTCTTTTCTTGTTTGCATTCCACGCAACTTATGGAGCTATTTTAACTCCCATTGACATCAAAAATACATACACCATGTAATTTCCATTAATTGGAAAAAATGTACAACTTACAAATGTGATGAACATAAAATGATGTCATGATTACAATGAATCGAATCGGTTTTGAATCCATTGAGCCTTTGATAGGCATCATGGGGTGGATCACATCGACATTGGGTTTAGCACACCGACCTTTGTTTAAGGTTTATGGGTGCTACCTATCGATATAATCACTATCATATCGGTTTTATATTTTGGCATTTATGTATATATGCATATACATTTACCATCATATAAAATTGATATAATAATCCCTTGATGGGAAATTTGATATAGCATTGGGGTCATTTTATTTTGACCTTTATATGCTAATCAAAAATTATTTATTTTTTGATTCTTTTAAATTATGCCGAAGCGTGCCCGATTGGACCGGCCCCCAATTAGCCTCGATTGTTTGATTATTTTCCAAAGACGTAGAGCGTGCCCGATTGGACCGGCCCCCAATTAGTCTTGGATCGATTTATTATTTTAAGTTTAAATTTGAGACGTAGAGCGTGCCTGATTGGACCGGCCCCCAATTAGTCTCAAATCGGTTTGATTGTGAATTTTATCATCACCAAACTTTGATTTCAGCCATCTCATATCAATGGATGTTATAACCACTCTCGCCATCATCCTGCTCCAATAGCCAATTAGCTGGGTGCAACCGAAGCTGGTTCGAACATGTTTGAGCGGCTGGTTTGCGTCGACAATGAACATCAGACGAGAGGAAAAAGGAGGAAGGGCGGCCGCGGCTGTTTAGCGGAGACAGAAGAGGAAAGGGAGAGAGGCTGCGCGTGGCCGCGAGAGGAAGGAGGAGGCGCTGTGGGGAAAGAGAGAGGGGGACGCGCGGCTGCGGGCAGACTTGCGCGTGGGCGGACCGAGAGAGAGAGGCGGTTGTGCTTAGCCGAGAGGGTGTTCGGCGGATAGAGAGAGAGGGAGAGAGGCGGCTGCGGTTACGGGGCTGCGGACGGAGGTGAGAGAGAGGGAGAGAGGAGAGGCCGCGCGCGGAGGAGTGCGGCTGCGGGACGACGTACAAGGGGCGCGGGAGTGTAATCGCGGACAGACAGAGATAGGGAAAGAGACGCAGGGGAGGCTGCGCGGCGGCGGAAGTGAAGGAGAGGAAGGGCTGTGTGCGGCGACGGAGGTGTGGGCGGCTGCCTGCGGCTGCGGCGAACAGAGGAGAGGAAGGGCGGCGCGCGGTTGCTGCGGAGGCGCACAGACGGAGAGGAGGAGTGCGCGAGACGGTGGCTCGAGGGGGAGGCTTGGCGAGGCTGCTGCGGCTGCGGTGAATAGGAGGCGCGGAAGGTGCGCTGGACGACAAAAGAGGAGAGGGAGGAGGTGCATTCGGCGACGGCGGAGGCGCAGACGGAGAGAGAGACGCAGTGACGACGGAGGGAGCCGGAGACGATCACCATCCACCTCGGTAAACCTTACCTCTCCTCCTTCTTCTCTTCCTTTGCTCTCTGCCGTAGAATCGAACCCCTCACGATCGCACCCCCGGAACCCCCTGTTTGAGGCCGCAAGCGGCTCCTTATCTTGCGGCTGCCATTGATGGCTCGGGAGGCTCGCCTGCTTCCACCGTTACGCGCCTGGCAATGCGCATGGGCCTGCATCATGCATAGCACTGGTAACGTGCGCATAGTGCGGCTCCTTTAGTCTCTCAGGTGCCAGAGGAAATTTGAATGGGCTAACGATGGGGACGTTGATTGTTGCCGATGACGGTTATCTTTGGCTCTTGATGAGCGATCAATGGTCTTCAAGGGCGTTGCCCCTGCTGGGAGCTACGATGGACCCTTAGGCTGCCGGAAGGTCATTGTGACCCCCGGTTTATTTTGTCGACGTATCAGGCCATTGTCGGAAGCCATAAAAGTCCGACCAATGCTTTAAACTAACGGGAGAGCTTTGCGATGCCGTCGGTTGTCCTTCGTCTAGACGTCGGACTGTTATACATGAGTTGCGGAAGCTTCGACGATGACTAAAATTGGTCGAAAAGTGCTTCGACGTCTTCGATCGTCTTTCGTTGACATGTGAAAATATTGTACGAGAGCTTCGACACTCTTCGTACGAACATCGTCGTCAGTTTGAACTTGTCGACGAGGTGCCGTTTGTGACAAATTCGGAAGATGTATGCCAACGTTGCATCTTCGACGGCTGAACTGCATCGTCTTGTCCACTTTTATTTATTTTGTGATTTTTTCCAGCACTTTTTTAGGCGTCAAAAGTATGTAAGAAAAACAATGACATGCCATTCTTAAGTGACAGCCCGAGAGCACGATACCTGCAGCTCTCTTCCAGTAAGTAATTCCACAAGGCTTGTATGGACAACAATGAAAGGTTTCCTTCCACTAATAGCCAGAGTATATGCATTTGGAACAGGACTCTGGTGAATATACACATCAGGAGCATCTACGTTTAGCACTTTTGCAGCATCAATCAATAAGTGATAAATGTTGGGAAGCTGCAATTTACAAAATAAAAATTTAGAATATGACACAATAAAGTTACAACAAAAAGAGCACAGAAGCTGTATACTGTAGTGAGCAATATGACAGTAATAGGCACAATAAGATTAGCAAGCAATTGACATCTTAATCAGAAATAAAAATTTTACCTAGGGAATAAGAATAGCAAGAAGTAACCTTAGAGAATAGGAGCTGGAGCGAGAAAGGGACGGGGACGGGGACTAAGAGAAAATAAGGCCATGAATGAGCTGGAACTAATTTACCAAAGGAAGCAGCAGAGACTCAAGTGCCTCTTGTTTCAATTTCAACCAAAGAAAGCATCAAGAAGATTTCCCACTGTCGTATCCTGTGGAATCAATTATCTACAACTAACGTATATATATATGCATATATATATATTAAGAACCAAGGAAGTTTGTGACGTCCATGGTGCTAGACAAGTTCCTGGATCTGTCAGGCCAATCCAATCCAGGTCGGGAATCTCGGGATCATGATGGCAGATCAAAACCAAGATTGGCTGATGTCAGCTGATCCTGGCTACATAAAAACAATGTGGCTAATTTGATCTAGGATTGGCCAATCCTGCAGTTCTCAACCAGGCTGAACCAGATCAGCCTGGATCCAACCCGGATTTATCAATCCTAGTCCAGAGTTGGTGGAACCTGGCTGATCCAGCCTGATCCAGGTGATCATGTAGTTGGCACCTAAAATTTTTAGGTTAATTTGGTGGGGTCAAACCCAACGCAATCCTTATTGACTTCCTATGTTTGATTCTCTAGTTTTTTTTGGCTCACAAATTGAAGTCAATCTCATTGTCAATCCATTGAGAAAAGAATCCATAATTTTTGCCCATTTGCCTAGCCCATATGTTATATCATTGATGAGCTGAATTCTTATCTCAATTTGATGAGCCTAATCCATTAAGAAATAGGCCTATTTCCATGGCTAATTTCGTAGTCTACTGTTTTGACCTTCATTGGGCTGTTTTTCAACCACTAAATGAACTTAATTTATATCATTTTCGTAGCCCATTTTCTGCCATATTAATGGGTTAACATTTAACTCACTTTTAGGCCCATCAACATGTCAAAAGAAGGCCCACATGACAGTCTATTTTCGCATCCCATCATCTATACACCTAATGGGCCGATTTAAATAAGAACTAGGCCCATGAATCATGTTATTTTCGCAGCCTACTTAGGCCCTATTTAATTGGCTGTCTTTTAATTTAAAAATGAGCCCATTTTAAATCATTTTCGTAACCTATTTTATGACATATTGATGGGCAATCTTTTAAATCACATGTGGGTCTATTAACATGTCAAAAGATGGCCCATCTTGATGTCAATCTTGGCCCATGTTCTGGAATCTTCAAAAGTGTGCCACCTCATCAGTTATGGAACCTTCTCACAACCTTACTTGAGGGCCACGTTGATAACCTCTCTCTCCCACTTTCTCCCCATGTACACCACCTCCTCACTTCCACTCACGCACACCACATCCCCCACTACCTCCTGCCTTCACGTAGAGACAAGGGAAAATTCCTCCGGGACTGTTTCTCCCACCAAGAAGACCTGCTGACTGCTGCTGTCCCCCCTTCCTCTATAAAACAGACTCCTGTGCACCATCTTGAGGAGTTGGGGAAAAAGAAATCATCGGTCTTGATGCTGCTGATGCTGGAGGTTATTGTTCCTGCCGGGGACAGGAGAGGCTGAGATCTCATCCTCTTGTTACTGCTGCTGCTGTGTGCCAGTCAGAGGAGGCTGAGCAAAAGGTTCGAGAGGCTCAGGTTGCTGCTGCCGAGGAGAAGATGGAGGAGGAGAGTGGTTTATGCTTTTAGTTGTATGCCTTCACCTCCCCCTCTCCTCCTCTCCATATGTCCAGAAGCTCTATCGGCCATCCCTTCTTATGCTCATAGCCGAATCCTATGGAACCCTATGGAAATATGCTATCCAGATAGTCCTCCTTCATATGAACATGGTCGGGACCTCGTCTCCGTGCAGCAAGCCTTGTTTTACCTTATAACACCCTAGGTATACCAACTGTTCGGCCCCTATAAGGACCATATAACCAAGCCCATCTGGCCTATCTCCCTTGACACTATGATGCTCCACGTGTGGCCTATACACATGCCATGTTAGGCAACTGCTGTCCCTTGCGAACAGCCCCCCTATCAACTTTATATTAGGTCACATACAGCGCCTCTATTGATCCTATACAGGTTACCTATTAGCCCCCATATCGACCCACATACAGGTCACCTTTTCAGCCATCTATCGACCCCATAACTGGTCACATATTCAGTCCATATCAACCCACATATAGGTCACCTTTTCAGTCCTCTATCGACCCCATAACCAGTCACATATTCAGTCCCTATCGACCAATATACAGATCACTTTTTCAGCCATATATCGACCCCATAACCGGTCACATATTCAGTCCGTATACTCCCTATCAACCCATATACAGGTCGCTTTTTCAGCCACATATCGACCCAATAGCCAGTCATATATCCAGCTTATATTGACCCCATAGCAGGTCATCTTTTCAGCTCATATCGACCCCATACCAGGTCACCTTTCCGACCTATACTGACCCCGTAACAAGTCACATATCCAGAATCCATATCAACCCCATAACAGGTCCTCTTCAGATCCTCTATAAACCCCCAGGCCCCAGCCAGACATGAAAGAGCTCCGGATGCCGCCAATGCTGCCACCTGCAGGGACAAGGAAGATGGGCTGCAGCCAAAAGATTAGGTGATACCTGGCTCCCTTAGAACCCATACGATGGACTAAGGGCCACCCGAAATAGTCTGAATGAAGCCAAATATACTATGAAGCTGAAAATACGAAAACTAGACCCACCAGACCTAGAAGAGGATGGAGACTTGGTCACCTGGACCAAGATATGATCATGATAGAAAGACCAAATGTTTCCCAAATGACATAAAAAATAATAAATCTTAAATATTTTGACACAAAAAATAGTTAAGATGCATAACATGAGCCTATTACTTAAGTAATTTTCATAATACTTGGACAAGTATTATCAGGTACGTCCTGAAATATTTGATGTGGATGGGGGCTTCGAGCATGCACTTGGCGTTCTCAATCCATCCTATAGTGGGAAGAATGTATAAACTCAATCCACTAAAGAAAATTCTCCCTTCAGAGCCAGGTCAATTATAGACCAAACTCTATGATTTTAAGTTTTTAACAAAAAAATTTCTTGGGATATATCCATGACTACATAAGACAAGGGGTAATCTCAATGGGATGGATCAAATGATATGATGGCATCTTCATGTAATACAATGTACTCACGTTTCATATGAATAATCTATATAAAGATGTCTCCATGTCTATGATTAGGGGGCATTACATAACCTACATATCTTGCATGGAATGCAAATGTCAAAATAAATCAACCATAATCAGATCTGAAAATGATGGAATCTGGTAAGAAGATATAAATTCAGAATAATTAATTAAGTTGTAAATATGAAGATGTGTAAACCATGCTCATATGATTGAACTTAAATAAAAAATGTTTATGACCAAATGTTGATCTGTGGGAACATAACAGGAGCATGAAAACATAAAATTTAATTAATTGGGTAAGAGACTTTGGAATATATAAGTCAAGGGACGAAGAGATCACATATTGAACATAAGGATTCCCTAAAGTTCTAGATCTGAAAATGCTTGAATCTAATCATATGTATTCCCATGGCCGGACCTAGGTGACAACCTAGCAGTCCTCCCAGTTTGGACATTCAAATCTTAGATGATCCCCGACAATGTTAGATCTGAAGCATCACAACAATTTCAGTTCTAAGAATGTCTAAATCAGATTATGTATGTGAAATGCTAGGTCTGAATATGAGATTGCAATCACACGAATGTAAAGTTTCCAGATTTGATGAGTTTCAATCATGGTGCGGAAGTAGGTCAGTGGAACAATCCCCATCTCTTAATATGATTGAAGCTTAAAGTTCTGAAGGGTATCAAATCTGAAACATGCACATCTCAGTACCCCATCAACCCATTAAACATGCATAAAGAAGACAAGAAGGGTCATACCTAGGTGGGAAGGAATGATTTGAGATGGAGCATGATAATTTCTTAAATTTCAGATAAAAAAGCGTCTAAATCAGATCATTCAATCTGAACAAGAGTAAATGATTTTGAAAAAATTTGTCACTTGTTTGAATTAGAAAAACTGTCAAGTCAGAGTCATGTTCCATATGTGATCCAAAAAATGCCCAGATCTGATGATAAAAATATAGGAATCTGAAATGTGTCAAACTAGTGATCAAATGGATCTAAAGAATTCATAAACACAATCTAATCCTCAAATTATATAGAAGAAGGTTCAAAGATGGAAAACTGAAGATTTTCAAAGAATATCCAATGCTCAGTCAAATGGTATGAAAACAGATTTTCTGAAAGATCATTCTTAAGATGCTTAACAGAGTGTGAGGAGGTCAAGCATGAACATAGATAAACCGAAAATCCTCAAAGTCCCCACACTCAAAAGCTGAAATGTTGGATAGTGTGTGGAAGATGAAATGTCATGCTCAACTTTAATGATGTGAATTTAAACCTTTTTAGGAGGTTACTTCAGATTCGACGGATCCCAATATATCCAAGGGGATATGAAGAAATCAGATATGAATATGGTATGAAATTCACTTCAAGGCGAAGAATGGCCGAAATGAGGACTTTATGTATTCTAAGCCCAAGGGTTCTTATCCTGTTGATACAACTAGGTTGTCATAACCAAAATGACCATTGAAATTTCTAAGTTTAATGCTAAGATTTAAAATATGAATTCAAACGATAATGAATTCACTCCAATCAGATATCATAAAAATATGATTTTTATTAAGTCTAAAATGCTAGACTTTAAAATAAAGAAAAGATGAATCTAAGTGCTTAATGTTAAGACTTAGAATGAAAAATCAATATAAATGAAATAATCATGAACATGTCAACATCATAAAAATCAGATTTAAGCAAATTTCATTAAGTCTAAGATGTTAAGACTTAGATGGAATCTAAATGAAGTTTGATCCGAATATGCTTGGATTTAAATTAACTCTAATAATTCAAAACATGCTTCAATAAAAGATCTTGAATTAAGAGTTAATCTCATATAAAATATGTCAATGTATTTAAGAATCCACTAAGGCATATAACCTTAATATGTTGGAATCTTAAAATATACCTCATAAAAATATAAATTAAACTCAAACCAAACTTAATATACTAAATTTGTATTCCATTGAATTTATGGGATTATAGCTCCCATGTGATTGCATTTTATGGATAAATGTTTCCTTTTACATGAGTTGTTATGACAGTTAATCAAGGTGTTCGAGAATCTCGATATAATTAACATCAAAATTTCACAACTTCCGATGGAGAAAGGTCTAAAGATAAAATTTATGAACCCTGACCTCGATATATATATTATATGCATACCATATGTTTTAGCTAATATTTTTCTATGAAATATCATACATTTTCATAGTGGCCAAAAGATAACAAAAGTTCATTTCTCAAATAAATGGAAATCAAATGAATTTTCAAACCATGTCATACATCATGATATTTTTTTAAAATGTAATATTTTTGAGGTTTCACATGTCATCAGATAGTCCAGTCAGATCATGGAATAATCTCAAGTTGCTTTCAATCTGCATAGCATGTAATTAAAGAAGCAGTCAGGATAATTCCAATGGCTCAGCTTGAATAGTTGAAAATATAACGTGGGTCCTCTTTATTCGTTACATCAAACTTTTAGGTGAATGTCACGATAAGATCCATCATAATCTGGAGAAAATGAAGTTGATTAACACAATTGTGCAAGGAAATGTAATTTTTTTAAGGTGTCTAAGTTTGAATGGTTATATTTTGTAAAGTCAAGGACACAATAGAAAATAGAAATTTTATGTGGACGTGGATCTTAATAGAGGGAATCTATAAACTCTCAACTATGAACTCCAAAGAAAAAGAAAATGAGGTGAAAGTTAGGAATCCCTCTAGGGAGGATCTCAGTGTCTCAGTCTTATCCCCCTCTTCCTCCTCCGCTATTAATTGGCCCAAGAGGCCTTTGTCACCTCTCCCCTTTTCTTCCTTCCTCCACTCTGGCAGTCAGTGTCGTTCACTCTCTATTCTTCCTTCTGTCAATCTCATAACACTGCTCTCTCATGCCACTTTCTCTACTGTCCACTGCACCAGAGGACAACATGACTGATGCAACTGCATCTGCGAAAAGCCAATTTGCTCGAGGTTACACAGCACCAGTGTCCTCTACAATGGCCAGACGTTAGATCAGCAGGGCAGGTGCCAACCCTATGCACCCTCCCACAATTCCTAGAGTGAATCCTGCATCTCTACCCACGGCGTGCTCTCCCAGAAGTATTGCACCCGTCATCCTTTCCAGATGATCCCCCCCACACGACTGCCACCAACACCACCACAGTTAAACAATTATTACATTATATACGACCTAGGCTACCACTCCTGAGCAAGCCATTTTGCTGCCTGCTGATCTGCTCTGAACAGTGTCAAACAGTTTCAGCCTACTGTCTTGACTGCCACAATCAAGAGGTCTTCTTTTGTTCAAGTGGTCCTTTTTTTGGGGTTTGAAACATAATAGATAGTTCTTGGAGGCTCGTCAAGACTTTTTACCATATCAATGATACTGCCATTGCACTCAAACCCGTCAATCTTGCATGTATGATATGTCCTGGAATATCGGCATTACTTATCAATCAAATTATCTGAAACACCTAGTAAGTCCTTAATGGGGTGTTTGGTTGCATGAGAATTTGAGTTTTTGTGACAAAACTTATTAAAAAGAGTGCTTGGCAAACCTTACAAAAATGTATTTTTATAGGGCATTCCTTCTTGAACAAAAACAGAGGTGAGGTTCCCTTTCTTTTTCCTTGTGGTCCTCATCTTTTACAGTTATACATGGTCCCAACTTTTTTTGTTATCATATCTCACCAAACATGATAATTTTATGTCCTATGCCATCTTAGCTTTTATTTTAACACAAAATTTGATCATTATCGTGTATAAAAAATATTTTGTAACCAAACACCCTCAAAGCTTTGATGAATTAACTGGATCTGGAAATGTAGCTGCATTTTCCTTCTGCTGGCTGGAACCATTTGCCTGTAGGCTTTAGTTTATTTTGTGCTTGAGGAATGATACCGTAATAAATCTCAAGCACACGATCTCTTATAACCTAAGTCTTACATGTTCTTCTCTGCATTGGTAGGACTATCCCATTGTCACATTGATGGCACCACACACTTCTCCGTGCACATGCATGGAATAGTATCTTTTCGCACATGTGGCCTACAATAAGGGTGTGCAACAGTCGTGCATCTTCGCTATAACCACATGTATCAAGCATTTGGCATACAAGAGTTCATGGAAATAAATTATCCTAAAATTTCATGGTAGAGGGTTCCTGTAAAAAAAACAGACTGAATTATATCAAGACAACCACATCTGTTGCAATACAATTCTCTGGTATTAATTGTTTTAAAATAGTTTTAATGGTCGGTACAAAAAATTCACAAAAATAAAAAACAATTTACAAAGAGTGAGTGATCACAACAACCAAAAAAGTGTATATGAAATTTACATTTTTCAGAAAATACTTATTCTGTGGTGGGAGTGTCATCGTTTTAAAAAAGAAACTTTACAACATAAGGTATGCGGCTAGTGCTTGTTAGAAAATCTGAAAAAATAAATCTACTATGCATTCTTTAACAAAATAATTCCACTCTTCTTGTGGCTTTTTGCTGCTTCAGTAATCTGTAATGCACTAAAAAAATATTTCATGTCCAATATGTGATCATAGAAATTAGAAACCATCTTCGGCTAACCTGGTTTTCTGCAACAAGAACAGATGTTCCAATGTTCTCAAGAAGCATGACCTGCTCAGCAACTGGTCCTGAAATGACAATGAACAGAAAAAGCAACAAAAGGTGAACAAAGTAATGATAAATTTTCAATTCAATAAAGGTGCAAGCTAGTAAAATATGAAAAGAAAGATGGAACATTTTTAAAAAGAATCCCTTCATTAGATTATAGTTATTTCCACCCATAACTTGATGCCTAGACTTTTCTTCATGAATTCATCCTTAGACTTATTAAGGTGTTTTGGATTTTTTTTAAACTAGTGGATTCACATCAAATCTCAACCACATTGTATCAGAGATTAAATTTATTAGGCAAAATATGCATTATCAAATACCATAAACCATAGTCGTCAAGGCGGATGCCTAGGCGCCGCTTAGGCGGTGCCTTGCCTAGGCGCCTTTTGGGGAGCCCAAAAAGGTGCCTGCTTAGGCACCCAAGACACTCAGGCAAGGCGTCCTAGGTATTTTTACATGATTAAAAAATAATTTTGGAAATTTTTTCCATTTGATACCCCCACAAAAAACACTTATTTAATGATAGTTTGAATATATTAATATAATTCACTATCACTTATGCTATCATATATATTTAAAATTTATGATTATAAACATATATTAAATATTTAAA
This sequence comes from Cryptocoryne crispatula var. balansae, assembly GCA_036172225.1. Lineage (NCBI taxonomy): Eukaryota > Viridiplantae > Streptophyta > Magnoliopsida > Alismatales > Araceae > Cryptocoryne > Cryptocoryne crispatula. The sequence goes on along the minus strand of CM069929.1, from coordinate 6,202,549 downwards.
ATTTATAAAATTCTCTTTTAGCTCTCTCTTCTCCCTCTCTCTCTCACACACACTTAATTTATCAAGATTAACTCCTTATCCAAAAATAAATACCCACACTTTCATAATTACATATATAAGATCACTTATATTATTACATACTTTTTTTCTTTTGGGGGGCTTCGCTCCCCTGACAACCCCCCACAAGGGGCACTACCCCCGCGACTTGACAAAGCAAGTCGATCCACGACTACTCTGTGCCTCCCCCCCTCCGTTTAATAATATTATAACAATATTTCACTATCACTTATACTATCACACATATATAAATTTTATAATCATAAATGTGTTATACACTTAAATTTTATAAAAATGTATTTTAACTTTCTTCTCTTTCACACACACATCATATTTACTTATATACATAGATAAAACACTCATATTCAATTATAACATAAAAAATATAATTATATTTATGCATATTTTTATGTATACCGACCCCGACCCAACCTTCCTTGAATACTACCTTGACTGCCTAGGCGACGCCTAAGCAATTGCCTTGTCGCCTAAGCAAAATTGGTACCCTTCAACGCCTTGGGTGCCTTGTCGCCTTGACAACTATGCCATAAACCACTGGCATGGTGGCCAGATCCAAGCAACTACCAAATACTTTTTCCTGGGATCTCATGATAGTTTACTTGGAATATCAACAACTGCATGGAAATAGCCTCTATAACATGGTGCCTTCCTAGACTGGACGGTCAGAAGTTTTGCACCAGACACAACTACTGTATTTCTGCTCTCCTGCCATTAACTTCATAAGCAGGCTGACATGGATTAGCAACAGTGACAGTTGAAAGGTCACAAAAGACGGTGAAGATTAAGCGAGGATGTGTAACAGCATGAAGTGATTTTATTTATGAAAGATTATCACCCTGCAGCACTTACAGATAGCCAAGTACCAACTTACGTAGAAATAAAATTGCTGACAAGGCTATTAAGAGACTAAAGCACCACCAACCAATGGAGAAAAGCACCAAAAGTTGGTCAATTTGGTCAGGATAAACATGCATATGTTTACATACTCTCTGTATATGCACATAAAATGGCATTGATTTCAGGAAAACACCCAATATCTATTACTTCTCAAGATCCAATGGATGTACATAATTGTTAATTTGTATTTTTTTTTACGAAAGTTGTATCAGTATTGTATGAGTTTGAAATAATGGCATTCTAACTCTTGATGCATATCAACGTTAGCAAGAACCCTGCCAAATTAACTAAAATAGTAGTATTTACGGGAAATGGAATCCGTAGCATCCAGTCACAGTTCTAGTGACTAATAGTCAAGAGCTGCACTTGAGCAAGGCAAAGGTGTATAACTAATGTAAAAAGACAGTAAAACAGATAGACAACCCAACAAAAAAATTATTGAAGCTTAACTCAAATATACACCATACAGAACCCATAGCCCGCCCATCAGTGGGAATATGAGGAATACGTACCACATATCAAGCAAAAAAAAAATGCAGAGAGAAAAAAAGTTGTCACCTAGTAAAGCCTTGCCAAGTTCATTTAGTCCAGGTATTGCCCGCAGCAATAAGGTGTTCTGAATTTTAAGGAAACAAAAAAAAATCATAAGAGAATGTTGCGTTGCAAAAAGGAGGTGAATAGGAAAAGTCGGGAACGAGAAAGTAGACGCCAGTTGAAGCCATAAGATTATAGGCATATACTGGATGGAGCAAAAGCTACTCTAACATTTCATGTTAGGCGGAGAAGAAAGGAGCTCGAGTAAGATTCCTACAGACAGTCATCCAGCACAGCAGAGCTGGAAAGGAAGATGCCAGATGTCGGACCTGCTTGTCAAGAGGGTGTCTGAAGTCATCGGCGTCCAGATCACGGAAGACAACAGGTCGAGAAGACGCAAAAGAGGACGTGGAGGAGGATGGAGAAACCCCGTTAACGACCACCGCGGCTGAAGCAATTCCACGCTCCTCGCTCGCCGGTAACCCGACCTGCAAGAAGAACGGCGAACTCCGGCGGAGCCGCCGCCTCCAAATCGGGAACGTGACTGCCGGCGAAGGCTTCTGCGCCGAACAAAAGGGAGGGGCGAGCCAAGACGCCATGAAGAAGAGGCGGAAGAACTCTCGGTCGGAACAGGTGGGCGGAGAGAGAAGGGAAGCAGAAGCTCCAAAATACGTCTGCAACGGCCGCGCGCGGCTGGTGGTGTGGGACTCCGCGGATCACTGTAACTCCAATGCTTCGCCCGCCAACCGAGTCATATCACGCAATGAGATGTTTGGAAGCGCGTCTCCGTAGTCTACTCGTCCCATCGACCAATAATTTCTCGTCATCTACAGCCCGGTTCACTGGCAGGTAGTCGTTTGGGAACAGAACTGGGGATCATCCGAAGAGTGGGAGACGTCAGATGACCGGGAGGTGACGGCATTCTGCACCGTGATTGGTGTTCCACAGCGGGACGCCAGTTTATGGCCGGCAGCGCGGGAGACGTGGACGCCCAAATGCGGAGTAGTTCTTGTGCCACCGCCACCAGATATTTCGGAGTTAGACGTGGAGTACAACGGGTCGGATACAGTAGATGATGAGGCTCATGACACCGCCGGTACCGGCAACGTAGTTCTTCTGCCGCACCCAGGTGCACCACTGCCTCGTCGAGACCCCCACCCACCCACCACGACCTTCGCCTGGGATTAAGTGAGAACCTGCTGAGCAAGGGTTCAGGATTGATTCAACCTCGTTCGGGCCGGTTCACTACATTTTAGTGTCAGTTCAACGCCCCCTTCAGTCCCGTTCAAGCCGGTTTGACGCATTTCAAGGCCGATTCAACACCTTCCATCCTGTGCAAAGCATTTACAGCCTGGAACAGTGGATTTTCGGCTTGGTTCGGCTCTGTTCAACATCAATCAACCCGATTCAACGAGTTTTTAGTTCAGTTCAGCTGATTTTCAGACCGGTTCAAGTTCGATTTACCCATTTTCAATTCAATCAGGTATATGATAGCAGTTTGGTGACAGGTTAGGGCCCGCTTACGTATGAAGATGGACAGCGTTTTCCTTTCTATCGCACATCATTGAGTGTAGGCATATATATATATATATAGTCGTAACTCTTCGTGCAGAATTTGTTCAGACAAAATCAGATTAGCGGAACAACATAGGGCTAGGCAGCTAGCATCACAAACACGTTTTACATGAGGGAGCAACCAAAAGCCAATTTCCTAATCCTGCCATTTGAGGAAGACGGTTCACATCTGTTTCACTCCTCACAGCCAGAGGAAAGAGTAAATGATGATAAACATCGGAAATACAATGAAAGAAGAATTTTAATTGGAATTCTAACTTAATGGACAAACTGTCTATATTGTCAACCCTTTTCCTTCTGCAAATTCTGGATAGCTAAAACATACCAAGAGTGGTTAGCAGAGATAGGTAAGGTAACTATCACAAGCCACACAAAAAGATTCCGTCAAGTATTCAAATTCGAAGTGTCGTGTTGTTTAACTCTTTCCTAATATATACTAATACAATATAATAACAAAAAACACTCATATTCAATTATAATAAAAAAATAATTATATTTATGTATATATTTTTATGTATACATAAATATATAATATAAAATAATTTTTTTCTTATTTTCCCTATTTTTATGTATTTTTTATATTTTATAACATTTGTTCTAAAATAACAAATCCGACCCATCGGACCTGGGTCATAACCTCATCCGACCAAGTCAAATTTGGTGCCAACCTCCAACCAGCCTTGGTCTCAACTGCAAGATGCATAAATTCCTGTGTAGACAGTCAATCGACTATTGTTGTAAAAATTTCTATGTAGACTATCACAGAATTGAATAGGATGGAACTGCAAGAATTATAGGACATATTCATGCTTCTCCATTTGATTTCATGATCAACAAATTGCACCTTGCCTCTAAAGTTCTTGATCAATCTGGAGTCTGGACAATTACAATGCCAAAGCAATATTTCTATACTGTACACTGTATTCCGTTGTTATCAACCCTTTCTAAAGGTGCTAAAATAAAAATAGTGCCAACAATTACTATAATACTGCTAGGGGGGTTTGAAAGCCGCCATTTTGCATGTGCTATTCCATTCACATTGATCTGTAAAATAAACACAGTAAAAAATTGTCATGTCTATATATCAAATCAAAAGACACCGATACATTATAATTGCGTTTCTTGATCACAGACAAATGCATTTTGCAAATAAAAATGTTTACTGGAATAAAAACTAGAGATTTTCTCTTCCTGCGTTCATATTAATGTACAATGCCATTTAGAGAATCAAATTATGTGAAAATGGCAGTTTTGTAACCCAATGCTCAAGAAACCTCCACGTGTATATGCTTTGCAGGGGTTATCCAGACATAGGTATTTTGGACACTTTTTTGTCATCCCACTAAGGAGTTGATCAGCCCGGGTTATCTTTGTCATCTTTTGACCTTTTTCTACTTGTTTGTTCATTTTTTACTAATTGTTGGCTTTCAAGGATCATTGCCAAACTGAAAAAAGAGTAACCCGACAGCAGACTGGACAAGTGCGATATTAAAGCATACTAAGGAAAAGGAACACAATGTACATATTCAATAGTAAACAAACAACTTTCTGGTCATCACCTCCGGTGCACAAATACTCATCATTTGGGTCCACGGACACCTAATATTTTGACCTATATGGTCAAATTTTAATGGTACAAGTTTAACAAAAACACAAACAAATAGTCACTATCATACAGTGTTGACAGATCGTGTGTGACTGATCATTGTCTGATGCAAGATCGACCCAGGGTGACATCCCACATGGCAATGCTGAAAAACCAATGTAGAAAAAGCCAAGTAAATTTCACCAGTGACAGATCAAATAACAAAGGTATATTCTGCCACGTAGCTTAAACTAATCCACCTATTGTCCTCAATAATATGCTCCACCTTAGCTAAGATCTCAAACTGGTTCATTCCGCCATTAGTTCAGCCAAATAATTAATATATTCTGATGAAATAATGAATCTCTTCAAGTAATGTTGATATCCATGTAGGCTCTATAACACAATAAAATACATGACAAATCTAGTGGGACTTGGAATGTTTTCTCATGATGTGCAGTAATCTAGATGCACGTATATGAAAGATATAATTAATTGACCTTGACTCACTAATGGAATGTTTGGTTGCATGATTAATTGAGTTTTTGCTAAAATTTTATGTTTTTGCAATAAAATTGGTTAAAAGAGGTGTTTGACAACCATTACATATTTATGTTTTAAGTGATTTCCTCCTTAGACAAAAAAAAAGAGTCTCATCTCTTTTTTTTATTTTGTGGTCTCCCACTTTGTTTGGTCATATACGTACCCACTCTTTTTTGTTATCACATTTCTCCAAACATAACAATTTTATGTCGTTAGCTAGTTCACATTTTATTTTAATACAACTTTTTTAACATGAAAGTGTACAAAATTTTATTGTGCAACCAAACACCCTAGAAGGATCTCATAGATGACTCCTTCCCAATATCTTTTAACATCAAATCTATGAAATGTGTTGCACAATAAAGTCTTATAAAATACTTCATTGTTAGTCACAAACTACATAATATTATTTTCACTTATTTCCTCGACAATATTATTCATGAGACCAAAGAAGTATTAGGCATTATTTATAAGCCCAAATGTATCAATACACTTCAAGAATGTGGTGCCCTCAAAATAGTAAATGAGAAAATTTATCATGAATTTTTTCGTGATTCCTATCCAATTGTTGCACATGATAGTGCAACTCCTTTCTTTCCATATCAACTTGAATCTATATATCCATAAAGATAACTCATCGACCTCTCCATCTGACCTACTCTCATATATGTACTTGTATGTCGAGACTTTTAATCTCGATCTAATCTTGCCATTAACATCAACTATAGTATGAAAATATGAATTAGTGGTTGTATGGGCTACCACACTTACATCAAGAAAAAGTAAGATTCTGTTGTTAATATTTATTTTTAAAAACATCTAAGACATTTAAAAAATGTAAAAGCCATTTGCAAATGTATTTGACTGTCTTCTTTGCCGCCCATGTCATAGCATTAACTCCTTTCAAAGCTTATTCTATCATCCCTTGACCTCTATCACTATACTTATACATGGAGGTATTCATCAGTCGAAATGACTATAATTGACAGAACTCACTATCACGGCTTGATTGATGTGTAAGACGAATGCCTACCACATCTACATGTTTAATAGTAGATCCTCCTATCTCCCTTCTCTCATCTTCATGGGTTTGAACTTTATTTTCATGTATTGTTTTCCTCATTTGTACTTCTTCATTCCCTAAACTTGATGTATCAACCTCAGCTTAAACATTTCCTTACCTTTTATACAACTTTCAGACATGAGATTTGTGTCGCTTCGTCCAACCAACTCGTGTAGGTCAGCTCACTGCTTAATGTGTATCATCCTCTATGATGCTCTCCGAGTTAATATCCCCTTATTTATTCTCTAAGTTCTATTGGTACATTGTCACATTTTTTGACATCCTCATCAATCTCATCTGTGTTGTTTGAGGCGGTAAACACCTCCATGCATTTCTTTCTCTCATCACTTACATTTCACTCTCTTTTTGTCAACATGTATCACGTCAATGTTGCCATCCAACATGATGTGCATGGACATTCTGCTCCTCGTCCAACATTTTCTCTGCACATAGAAGAAATAAAAAATAGACCCCATGTTAAATAAATGTTGAATTTCTGGACATGGGGAGCATTCGGACAATTGGACAAGGATCCGGTTTCAAATCCGAATCGAAGGGGCCGAGTTAGAGGGAATAACCGGATCACCCTTGTGGTGACTTTGGCGGCAGGGGTTCCCCTACAGTGGGGAAACAAGGGCAAAGGATGGGGGAAGAAGAATTCCCCCGATCGATCTAAAGGGGAAGGAGAGGATCGGGGGGAGGGGGTGCTCCTTGCCGGAGGGGGCCGTCGAAGGGGGAGGGACTAGGATAGGATCAGGGAGAGGGAGAGGGAGAGGGAGAAGAGGGGGGAAGAGCCCAAGGGGGGGTGTTGGAGGGATCCCTAGATCAGGAGGGGAGGGTGGGGGAGGGCAAGTTTAGGGGGAGAGAGCCGAATTGGCCGAATTCCCCCCATAATGGTGAAAAATCATATCTGAATCGGGGTCCTTCATCTGGCTCAATTCCTATCTTTCTGAGTTCTCAACGAATCAGCTAATTCCCCAATCTAATCCTGTAGAATCGGTTGATCCAAAGCCAATTTGGCAGCCGATCCAGGCAGATTCATATGAGAGTTGGTCCCGGATCTTTTGCTTGGGTGAGAATTGGATCGGCAAGTGCCAATCTGATTCGAGAATCAGTCAATTTCAATCTAGAACAGCTGATTTCATAAACTATGGTTCATTGTCTATCAATATTTGCACCACATTGTCCTCTCCACTAGCAGTACAAGTTGGTTCATAAAAGAAAAGAAAATATTCATTTTGTGACTTGCATCAATATCGTTCAAAAATGATGTGCTCTTTAAGCAATACACAAAAAAGCAATCATCTTCCAAATTATGTCTTATCAAATATCAACTATCAAAAATTATGGTACATCTCTCTCCACACTAGTCTGAACCAATCAATCCAACGTTGAAAATTTGCAACCTCCTTGTCAAGTTCAGTCCCCTAAATATATCACACAGTTGGGGCCCTCAAGTCTGTGCTTCCTCCTCAAATATTATCATCGTCTAGAAATAAAACCTAAAGGTGCATTTGTTGGGACAACTCCATGACATACGAGAATATATAAGAACCATTTGATTAAATGCATTACAACATGTTTTGTTGATGGTGCTATAAACAGATCCAGATTTTAAGATCCAATTCAATTCCATATCTGTTTGATCGGATATCATTTGATGAAACAATGTCCCTAAAGTACATGGATATTATTGGATCATTAAACAGAGCTAACTTAGAATCAGAATATCCACCCCGTTTAAGATCTGCACTGATGAGAAGCATTCGACATAAGATCGAATGGCCATCATTAAACAAGTCAAAGAAACACCCAAACATTAACTCTTCAAACCCGACAATCAGCATCTACATCTCCCCCCTTCACAATTGCGAGCTCCACCACTATGCAATGGCTCTCCCTCCAGCAACCATCCCATCTCCCTCCCTACAGCTGATATGGCCCTCTCCCTCCCTCCTGTATTGGGGTAGTGATTGCTGTAAGTAGCTTTGCTAGCTCCTCTCCCCACCTTTGACAAGCTGTAACGAGATTAAACCGAGCTCCTCTCCATGTGGCAGTGCAGCCCTCTGAGCTCCCTAACCCTGTGAAGTTTGGGTCTCCCTCCCAAAACTCCTGCCAACACAGCCCTCTTCCTTCTTCCCATAGCATGGTGGCAGCAGCCATAAGGAGCTCCGCTAGCTCCTCTCCCAAGATCCAACAGGCTAGAAGGAGGTCTAACAGAGCTCCTCTCCCAGACAGTGCCGCCCTTTGCGAGCTCCCTAACCCCAACACAGCTTAGCACTCCTTCTGGGCACTCACGACAGCTGAGGCAGCCCTCTTCTCCCTCGAGCTATGCGAGCTCCTGTCTCCGGTTCAGACATATTGTAAGAAGCTTTGATCCCCGGTGGAAGCATGCCGCTCTAGCTAATTCAAAGCCTCAACCAGCCCTCTCCTTCCCTACCACAGCAGCATCCACTACACCACCAACCAGCCACCTGAGCCCTTCCCTCTGATCTCCTCCTCCCATCTCCAGCCCTCTAGCTGAGCCTCCGGATCCAGAGCTCTTTCTCTGGCCTTTCCTCCAAGTTGAGCAACTGACCCCAGTGGCTGGACCTAATCTTAAATCCTCTCATGGCATCTCCTTCACTTCCAACCAGCCATCTGAGCCTTCTTCCTCTGGCCTCTCTCTCCACATATGACCATTGACTGATCCCACAGATCCTAAGCCCTCTCCCTCATCCTCAGGCAGCTGCACCAAAGGCATTGTTTGCAGGATCAGCCGAACCAGATTGGGATCCACATGTACTGACCCAATCCAAAAGGGATATGGAGCCCAGAAAGGAGTTTACACTGGAATAAAGCTCCAAGCTGCAGATAGGCCTAGATTGGCCAATTTTGAACCAATACAACCATGATCAGGGTTGGATCGGCACTGGGAGACAATGAAGAGGTGGCATCGCCACCTCCCTGCTTCTTCCCCGCCCGTATCACAGGGAAGAAAATTGTATTGAGTCACGCAGATGCAATACGATCAGATCCGGCAACAAGTTACTGGATCAGGGTGTATCAGACCTATATATCTAGAAATATCAGGTTGCCACCTAGGGTTGTAAACAAAATCTGATATTCTGAAATTCTGATTCGATTATGCTAAAAATAGGATACTTGTTTTTGTATCTTATAAGCTATCAAAATTAGATATTCCGATAGCTTGTCAAAATCAAAATCAGTTGAATTTTCTGTTTATCCAATTTCAATAAAAAAGTATATATAAGTAAATTTAATTTAAAATACTAAATAAATCATAAAATATAGTATATAAAGTAATAAAAATTAAGGTTTCAAAGAAATTATATCAAATTGTAGTAATTATATGTAAATCATTAACTGTTTTTAAATAAAAACTAATATATAGTATATATTTCACAAATTATCGAATTCGCCGATAATGAAATCCAAATAAAAGATAGTAATTATGAAATTATTAGAATCAGAACGAAACACCTTAACTCTTATCGGAATCGGGATCAGATATAAATGATTCTGCTACTGAAACCGACTTGACCACTCCACCAAATGGAGGCAATCACCATGACATCATCCACTCTCTATGTTATCAGATGTGGTCGCCTCAGCCATCTAGGTGACGACACGAGGCGAGGTCTCACTGCCTCGATTTGTCCTAGGTGGCTGAGGTGAGGTGACTGCCTTGCCCACCTCAACAACAAGATCCTCCAACTAAACCCCCCCCTGCCGCAGGGGTTCCCCCCACCCCATCTCAACCTATTTCTCATCCCCAACGGATTGACAGGCCAGACACAACGCCAACACCATTCGCTGGAGCTGCTGCCACCGGAGAAGGCTGCTAGAGAAGTCACCTTTGCCGGAGAAGCTATACCTAGCCAAAGAAGCTATTTTCAATGCACTTTTTTTCAATTTTTTCAGTTTTCTTTTCTCTTTGGTTTTTCTTTCAATTTTCATCCTTATTCTAATACATTGTCTTTATTGAAGGTAACGATTTGTTCATCTATGGAAAAGTTTGCCAGAGAAATCATTTTCACAATAGAAGATATGTTTTTCTATCTTTTCTGTTTGTTTTATTTTTCTTCCAATTTTTATTTTTTTCTAAAAGGTAAAGAGTTAACAAGGGAAAGTAGTTAGTCATTGATGAGGAAGTCACAAATATATGAGGAAATTCAACTTAATGAAGATTTCAACACAAAATGATAAAATGAAAGTTATTATATGTTGTGTACTTGGACATGGAGCTATTTTCCATTGTTGACATGGACATTGAGCTATTTTATGTTAATGTTTTGGACTTGTTATTCAGTTCTTTACGCTTTAGTTGTTTTGGACTTGTTGACAGACTAATTTAGCTCCAAACTTGTTTCAAAGAGGTATCTCTTTTTTTGGTGTTATTTTTATGTTATTTGTTATATCTTTTATGTTGTTGTAACTTTTATGTTCTTATTTTTTGTCATGTTGTTCTCTTTCATGTTTTTTATTGCAAACATAGTTATAACTATTTCCTACTTTTTACAAGTATTTCCTGCATTTTTTTATTTTTAGATAACAACCAAATATATTATTATTATATAAATATATTAAAAACAATGTCATCTCATGTGCCTGGGGTAAGACGAGGCCCCCTTGCGTCGAGCATCTTGCACCATCTTGCACCTCTGACAACAAAGGCCACTCTTCACCTTGGATAATGTTTAAAAACCTTTTTTTCATTTTTGATAATTTTTGAAGGTCTGATATAGATCAACTTTTCTTTCAATGAAATCAACCGAGCCGATCCCAATCTGATCTAGATCGACCTTGGCTGATCCAAGGGCCCCTCCTGACCTTGGATACCTTGATCAAAGAGAAAACCAGTTTTGAGTAATCTTAAGTTTAGCTCCAGCTCCACTCCTCTCCACTCCACTCCATAGGTTTAATGCCCATCCACATGCCAACCCCTCGTCACTTAAAGTTTTTAATTAGGTGTTTAATAAAATTGACTAAACTGTCAATTTACTTTAAGTTGCCTTTTGGTCACAATTAGATGGCAATGCAGAAATGATATGTGAAATGAGTACTACATATAAATATCAATGGTTTGTGGCCATTATCGCAATGACGTTGGTTTTGTTATTTTAATTATGTACTTGTTTAATTCTATGCTTAATAAATCTCAATTGGTAAGGAGTTGTTACCTCTTTTTGTCAATAGTAATGTTTCATTTTTAAGTATAAATGCACTTACCACAAGTAATAATAATCTATGTATTCGGGGACGAGACAGAGTTGGGATGGGTATCCCTGGTCTTTCCCCATTGCCTCCAATGATGGAGGTGACCCAAACCCACCACCTTGCTGCCATGCTCAAGGGGGGAAGACAAAGGTCTGCATGTCCAATTCTGGATTCCATCAGTCCAACAGGACAGATCCTCGACTTAAAGCAGAGACCTGCCCTCGGCAATGAACCACCAGTTGGGCTGAAGCAGTGACATAGACACTTGGAGACAGATTGCAGAATCGGCGGAATCGGTCCGATTCCGACCGATTCCGGAATCGGATAGGTGGATTCCGATCCGATTCCTGGCGGAAGGACCGATTCCGGGAATAATTCAGCGGAATCGCCTGGAATCGGTCCACCGATTCCTTGTGGAATCGGTCGATCCGACCGATTCCTTCGGAAGACCGGTTGAACCGGCCCGGTTCGATTCCCGGTTCGATTCTGGACCGGGAATCGAACCGATTCCGGCCCTAAAAGGGCCGGAATCGACCGCCGCGGTCGATTCCGTCGATCCCGCGGCGGTAGGGCTCGATTCCGGCGATTTTGCGGCGATTCCAGCATCGATCCGGCGATTCCAGGCGTCGATCCGAGCTGCCAGCACCGATTCCAGAAGGAATCCAGCGATTCGAGCACCGATTCCGGCGATTCCAGCGATTCCGGCGGCGATTCCAGCGATTCCAAGCGATTCCTTCAGCCGATTCCGCCGATCCAAGCTCCGATCGGCCTTGAATCAACTTCTTCGATCTTTTACCAGTTTTTGGTAAGATTTCTTCGCCGAAAACTTCGTACGTCCATTCTTACGCGTTTCCGACGAGTCCGGGCGTCGTTAAACGTTGTGATTTCCGACCGAACAAGTCCGCCCAAGTTTTGAACTATCTGTTTAAGTTTATTTTGCACGGAAAAAATTCCGGATATGCCGTACGTTAATTTACGACCGATTTCCGGCAAATACGTAACCCTTTAAACATACCAAATGGTGTGTTACTTGGGTTGTCTGCTTCCCGAACAGCGTCTAAATCAATTTTTATGTTATCTAATCATTTTTAGTGCATTTTTTACAATTTTTGCAGATATAAGTAATGGCCGATCAAGGTGATGCAGCAGCAGCACGTGCTTCCGACGTGGGTTGGGAACACGGGCAGATAGTAGACCCAGTCAGGAAGAGGGTACAGTGCAAATGGTGTGAGAAGGAGATGAACGGAGGGAGTGTTCCGGCTGAAACAACATATTGCCGGAACATGTGGGAATGTCAAGAAATGTGACAAGGTGCCCAGGGAGAAGAGTGAGGAGATGAGAGGCTACATGACAGGTAGAGCCTCTCAACGGACTGTTAGGATCGAGCAGAGGGAGGAGTTGCACGACGAGCTACTGCAGAGGAGGAGGGACCGCGATTTGCCTACCTCAAAAGGAAAAGGCAAGGGGAAGGCACCAGCTGAGCCGGAGCCAGAGAGCGAGGACGAGTCCACAGACTCCGAGCTTAGACGTGCTAGGCACGCCAGCAAGCGTGCATTTGCTGAGGAGGAGGAGGGGAGGAGGGGAGCACGAGGGTCTGGGTCCAGAGTTGACCCAGCTTTGGGCCGATCAGTATCGGCTCGCCCTATCTCGGCCGGGACCGAGAGACCGACCCCGAGCGGGGAGCCACACCGCCGTTCTGCTCCTACCAGCGCTCGATTTACACCGAGTGACGAGTATTTATTTAGGAAACAGAGTGCTGGGCAGATGGGGATAAAACAGGCAATGAAAGGGGTGAAGGCAACATGAACGGCTGCAAAGAGAGCCGTTCGCCACATTGTGAAATGATTTTTACATGCAGGTATCACTTTTTAAATTAAAATTGACATTATGTGTGCTTTATTTGCTTAAACTTAATTTTAGCCTGATCCCAAATTTTTTTAACTTGATGTAGGCATCCCAGCACATGCAGCCACCAGCCCCTACTTCCAGACGATGGTGGATGACGTGGGTGAGGCTGGACCAAGGATCGCGGGATCGGATCGGAATCGGATCGGATCGGACCGATTCCGACCGATTCAATGGAAGAAAATCGATCCAGAATCGGTAAGAAAAAAAAGCAAAAAAAAAAAAAACGATCCGATTCTGATTCCGATCCGATTCCGGCCGATTCCGGCCGATTCGGACCGATTCTGGCTGATCCGACTGGAATAGCAAAAAAAGAAAAAAAACGATCCGATTCCGATTCCGATTCCGATTCCGGACCGATTCCGACCGATTCCTACCGATTCCGCGGAATTCATGCCGGAATCGGTCCTTCTGCATGGGATCGGATCGGAATCCACCGATCCGATTCCGGAATTGGTCGGAATCGGTCCGATTCCACCGATTCCGTAAACAATGGGCTGGACCGGATTTGCAAGCCCCGGGCAGCAGACACATATGCGGCGCTGGCCTAGATAAGGAGGTCCAGGAATTGAAGGAGTGGATAGATGAATTTAAGTTAGTGTGGAAGGAGAGGGGTTGCACAATTATGTGCGATGGGTGGACAAGTATCACCAAGAGGAGTATGATAAACTTCTTGGTATACTGTTCTGAGGGGACTACATTCTTGAAGTCGGTAGATGCTTCTGGGAAGATAAAAAATGCCGACTTCATCTTTTCTCTGATGGATGGGGGTGGAGGAGATCGGGGAGGACAATGTGGTTCAGGTTGTCACGACAACGAACCATCGTATAAGGCGGCCGGGGAGGAAGTTGATGGAGAAGAGGAAGCACATCTTACGGGTGCCATGTGCGGCACATTCCATAGATCTCATATTAGAGGATATAGGCAAGGAGGAGGGTGTATCGACACTTGTCGAGCGGTGCGGACAATCGCATCTTTTATTTATTCGCATCCCCGCTCGCTACATATCATGAGATCACCCACAGGAGGGCACGATCTTGTTACGCTCGGTCCGACACGATTTGCCACGCACTTCATTGTCTTGGAGAGTTTACACCGGCACAGGGATGCATTGGTTAGGTTCGCGCGGTCGAGGAGTATTACAACTATATGGTGGACAACTTTGCGTACGACAAGAAAGATCAGTTGGAGATTCTTGTCAGGTCTGAGAAGCAGATCACTGACAAGAGGTTTTGGGAGAGGATTGCCTACTACTTGGCAATCATTGAGCCACTAGTAGTTGTCTTGAGGTTAGTAAACTCAGATGACAAGGACCAGATGGGCACGTTGTATGATGCCATGGACCGGGCAAAGCTGAAAATCAAAGAAAAAAATCCCAGAGGTTACAAAAAGTGGTGGAAGATCATAGATGACCGATGGAACAAGACCTTGCACCACGATGTCCATGCTGCAGGTAACTTGGTAAAAAAATTATTTTTCTTTGTATAATTGTCTTATATGCACAGTGTTAACTAATAAAATCTTGCAGGATATTTTTTGAACCCCCGCATCCAATATGGAGGACAGGTGGTGAACGACAACGAGGTGATGCGGGGTACACTTGCTGTCATTCAGCGTCTGTGCCGATCTCAGCAGGACAGGATAGAGGCTGAGATAGAAGTAAGTTAGAGTTCATTAAATACCTTGGCGTAGCCTTACCAGGCATCTAATGTTTTTTTATAAAATTTTCAGATGCAGAAGTATAAGATTAGGGTCGGCGTATACTCAGATGCTGACCTGAAATATTTAGTTGACAAAGTGTCACCTGGTATAGTAATAGCTTGATGATGATTTTATTTTCTTTTCATATAAGTTATGGTAGATGATGGGCTAATTCTTTACCTTTTCTTTTCTTGTTTTTTTCTTGCATCTGAGTGGTGGGTTCAGGTGAACACCAGGAATGAATGAAATCCACTTGGTGCCATCGGTATCAAGATACTCAGCCAGAGCACCAGTTCCTCCCATTGTGAGAGGAACTGGAGTACATTCAACCTGATACATACGAAAAGGAGGAACAGGTTGACCTCAGACCGGCTTGAAAAGCTGGTCTTCTGTCATTACAACATGAGGCCGCGCATAAAGAACATCGAGGATCGACGAGAAGATGCGAGGCACGATTTGCACGATTCGCAGGTGGCCCGTACGAGCGAGAGGCATTCCCCGCCACACCACCACCCGAGGAGGTGGACGTGGACCGAATATTCCGGGAGGAGCATGCATTTGCCTCTGGATAGAGAGAGGAAGCCGGGGATCGTACGGTGAGTTTGATCCCGATGACCGTGCATGGGCTGAAGGAGAGTTGGATGGTGTTGAAGCCGAGGAGGATGCTCCAGCTCCACCTCCACCTACTTCTCAGGCTCAGGCAAGGCCTTCTTCTGCCCCAACAGCTATGGTCCAGCCTATGGAGCAGCCACCAGCAGCTTTAGCCCCAGCTCCAGTCCCAGTAGCCGCTACCCAGCCCATTCGCAGTCCGGGGAAAACGAAAACAAAGGTGACTGCACGGAAAATGGAAGGATTTGCAAAGTTGAAAAAAACTTTGGGTTCCGGACCTTACGGTACTTCGAGAGATGGGCTGCAGAGGTGAAGAGAAGGAAGGCTAGAGGTCAGGCGTCCTGTCAGCCCAGATGACAGCACGCAGGCTCCTTCTCGCTCCTCAGGTGATGATGACGAGGAGTGCATACCAGCGACGCAGCCATCGGCAGCAGTTGAGTCTCCTGATTCACGGCATCCAAAGCCGTATTACACGCTGGATGAGCAGACACCTGATTCTTATATTATGGAGCCACAATATCCAGCATTTAGCCAGGTTGACCAGCAGTGGATTACACCACTAGCTCCACCATCCTCTGCTTACGTCCCGGTCGTCCCGCAGTCCGATCCATACGACCTTGATGGCATGGCATCGGCATTATTTTCATATGGAGATGGTCCGGACGATACAAGACCGAGCACGAGGAGGAGCGTGAAGCGCGAGGAGAGAGGAGGAAGACCCATATTTATATCCTAGATTTTGGTAGTAGATTGATATGATGTAAATTTTTTTTTTCATGATGTATCATCTCTTTGATTTTTGAATCAATAGAATTGGAATATGTACTTAACTTCAAGTCTTGAATTAGAGTTCATTAGTATTTATTCGATGTGGTCCTATGGATGAATGCATTGGTTATTTTTAAAAAAATTTCTAACTCATTTCTTATTTTTTTTTTAGAATTTTTTCTGAATTTTTTGACGAAAAAAAATCAAAAAAAACCCGATTCCGGACTGATCCGGAATCGATTCTCTTCCCTGGAATCGATTCCGATTCTGATTCCGATTCCGGAATCCATGCTTGGAGAGGACCTCCAACAGGCTATATATGCACAGGGTTGGGATTGGGTTCCAAGGATCGCGGGATCGGGATCGGACCCTGGATCGGTGGGGTCCGATCCGATCCGGTCCGATCCAGGCCGATTCTCTTGGAGCCAGACCGATCCAGAATCGGTCTGGATCAGGTTTTTTCTTTTGGCTTTGTGGAAAAATCTGTAAAAATCGCCAAAAATCAATAAAAATACATAGAACTCAGAAAAAATGTGAAAAAAATATAGGGAACAATCATTCATATAACAAATTAACAATCAATCATATAGAACACATATCATATCCAATCACATAATAGAACACATCATACATCAAATAAAATACATATTTTTATCAAACAAACAATCATATCCAATCACACAATAGTACAACACATATTCTTCTTAACACTCATATTACATTGCGTTAAATAAATAAACAAATATATTATACATATGCCATCACCACCAACTATGGTAATGACCGGTGTAGGATGGATCTGGATCTCTGTCCTGGTCATTCTGATTGTCTTGAAATCTCCATTGATTTGGGTCAGTCATAATTGGCCCGTATCCATAAGAAAATAAAGACTGGGCCATGTCGCTAAACTCATAAACTCCCTGATCAGTCGAAGATGGAGCTAGAAAAGATGGTTGATAGCCAGGCTCACTGTCTGAGGCAGGCTATGGATAGGAAGATGCAAACTCGTCAAAAACATTCATCCTCGTCCAGCATCCGCTGCCCCTGCCACTCGAACATGAGTGTCTTTTATCACTCAAATCATCTGGACCTGCTCCACTCGTGCGTGCACTACTAGTAGAGCCACCCTCACCTGAGGCGCCGCCTCCACCTATGCTGCCGCCACCCCCACCTCCACCTCCACCCCCTGTACGCTGTTGTTGTGTGGGTGGGACAAATTCTTCTTCATCCTCATCTGATGAAGGTGGCTGAGTGGTCTCGGTGTCAAGGAGATGATGTCGCCGTTTGATACTTATCTTCTTCCTCTTCAATGTAGGATCTCCTTGACTACTTTGCTGTGAAGGTAAGCAAACTTTCTTTAATGCTATGAATAATCCACCATTCTTCTTGGTGGTGGTGGTGGTAGTTGGACCCGCAACTGGAATCCGAGCTAGAGCTGTAGCGGCCGGGGGGGAGCTAGATGTCTCTCTGGAGAAGCTGTAGTCCGGGGTGTATCAGGAAGTGGAGCTGTGCACGGAACTTGACTTTCTTGACCTTCCTGCATGTCTTCATCCTCACCAACGACACTGTCAAGCTCTCCTTCGGCCCATGATCTGTCGTTCGGGTCGAACTCTGGCTCTCCCTTAGCATCCTTGTCTTCCACCCATGCTGCAAGTGGATGTTCTTCTTGGAATAGATATTCCAAGTCCACATCCGCCTGGGACAAGCCCTGAGTAGCTTGGGCTTGTGCTCTTTCTTGGTACAATCCACCTGCAAACTGTGCAAATCTTTGCTCCGATGTCTTCTGCCTATCTTTGATATTCTTGATCCTCAGCCTCATATTGTAATGGCAGTAGACAAGCTTCTTCAATCTTTCTGTCTTCAACCTATTTCTCCTCTTCGTGTGAATAAGGTTGAAGGTGCTCCAATTTCTCTCACACTGGGATGAGGAAGTGCTCTGACTTAGCACCCGAATTGCAACGGATGCGAGTGGATTCCATCCAGTTCTGTTGGTCACCATAATCCACCACTCAGCTGTAATCATAAACAAGACAATTACATGCATCAGTAACCTTATGTAAAAAAAATCAAGTAACCAAAGAGTCATTAATTCGGGTAAGCATATTACTAGGGGGACCCTATCATGTGAGTACTGCAAATCTGGATCCCCGTACACCCCAATCTTGTGCCTGTATGAAGTCATCTGAAAATCCAAAATAAATCAGTTATCTTCTCTTCTTGAGATAAAGTTCTAAGTTTAATTGATATTAAACGTATTACCTACTTCAACCTCAGCGCAGGTTCTGTCTTCTTAGGTCTTCCAGAGTCGTTTAATTACAGATAGTGTACCTGATAATACTTCACCATCATTGCATACTTGGACACCATACTGTATCCTTGGGTTCAAGAAGTACCCTGTAACGACATTAATACTCCATTAGTATAAAGACAGTGGAGGTAATACACAAAATATAACTTGTAATACAATTATATTACACTACTAAAGTATACCTGCAGCATGAATGTCATGGTGTAGGGTTTTGTCCCATCTGTTGTCAATCACTTTCCACCACTTTTTGTAACTCTTGGGATGCTTCTCTTTAATTTTCAACTTAGCTTTATCCATAGCATCATACAAGTATCCTATCTGATTTTTGTCATTTGAATCCACCAACCTAAGTACCTGCACCAAAGGCTCTATGACAGACAAGTAGTACTGCACCTTCTCCCACCACCTGTTATCTTCTATCACCTGCTCCATCTTTAGCAGTATCTCATAGTGATCCAAGGAGCTCCTGTATGTATCCATGTACTCCTGATAAGCAGTGGAGAGGATGAACCTTTTTAAACTAGCCTTGTATCTGTATAAGCTCTCTAAAGCAATAAAATGGGTGGCAAATCTGGTGGGACCCGGTCTGATCAAATCATGACCATCGGTGTGCTGCCTCATGATATGTAAAAGTCGTGGATGGCCATAGATAAATGAGGTGATCAGCTGTCCTTGGTTGACCAAAGACTTTGACATTAGCATCCCTACCAATATCTTCAAACATCAGGTCAATAGAATGTGCCGCACAGGGCACCCAAAACAAGTGAGGTCGAGCCTCCATGAGCTTCTTTCCTGCAGTCTTATATGAGGCCTCATTGTCTGTGACAAACTGCACAATGTTGGCCTCCCCTATCTCATCCACCACAGTGTTCATCAAGCCAAATAGGTACTCTGCATTTTTCACCTGACCTGATGCATCTACCGACTTAACGAATACGGTACCCTCAAAACAATACACAAGGAAGTTTATAAGTGACCTCCTTGTGATTCCAGTCCACCCATCGCACATTACAGTGCACCCCCTCTCCTTCCAGATGGTTTTAAATCCATCTATTCATGAGGTCAACTCATCGACCTCCTCATCCAAGCCTGTCTCATATATGTACTTTGATGTGGGGGCTTTCAACCCCGACCCAGCCTCACCAATCGCATCAACCATAGTCTGGAAATATGGACTCGTGGCTGCATGTGCCGAGACACCTACAAATTCAAAAACAAGATAAGGGAGAAGAGAGGGTTGTTAATAAAATCGTGTAACAACAAATTCATATCAACAAGGCTTATGCTAACCACAACTTCGACAAGTCTTTACCTGCATGTAGAAAGAACTTAACCATATGCTTTAGGGCTTTCTTTGCTGCCCCAGTCGAGGCCTTCACCCCTTTAAATGCTTGTTTTATACCCCTCTGACCTCTGCCACTCTCCCTATACATGGCAGTGTATCCCGTCGGCATCGGTCGAACAGAATGTGTCCTCCAGATTTCAGGCTCTCGAACAGGGCGTGTGCCCGCCCCCACATCAGATCGTCTGGTAGCCGAACCTCCTGCTCCTCGTTTTCGTTCCTCATCCTCACGGGCCTGAGCCCTACTCTCATGTACGGCTCTCCTGACCTGAGCTTCTTCTTCATCTGATGAAGATGAAGAATCAACTTGGACCCTTTCATGTGCTGGTCCTTTCCCTTTCTTACTCTTTCCGGCCATAAGATTGGTGTCTCTCCGACCTAGCAATTCGTCATGTAGGTCTTGTCTCTGACCAATTCTCACCTCCCTCTGCGATGCCCTTCCAGTTAAATAAACCCTCATCTCCTCCCTAAGCTCAGCCGGTACTTTATCACACTTCTTTACATTGCCACCCGTCCCGGCTATATGTTGCTTTAGCCGATACACACCTCCATTCATATCTTTTTGGCACCACTTGCATCTAACTCTCTTCTTCTCTGAATCAAGGAGATGGCCATGTTGTCATCCAATGTCACGAAATTCCGCGGGGCCGGTGCCATGCTCCTTGTCCGACATCTTATCTACAACACAAATCAAAATTAAATAATACACAATATTAGACCAAGGAAATCCACCCCCAACCTTGGGCAGGGGGGGTGCAATTCAACCCCCATTGGGGGTCACCCCCCAATGGGGGATTTCATTCCAACCCCCCCCCCCCCAGGTGGGGGGGGGGGGGGGGGGGCTGTCCAAACAGTCACCCCTTCGGGGGTGCAATTCCCCCCCCGTTGGGGGGGGGGGGGGTGAAATAATCCCCCCAATGGGGGATTTCATTCCAACCCCCCCCCCCACCTAAGGGGGGGACTATCCAAACAGTCACCCCTTCGGGGGTGACTGTTCAACACCCCCGAAGGGGTGATTAGCACCCCTTCAGGAATGCAATTCCACCTCCATTGGGGGGTGAAATAATCCCCCCAATGGGGGATTTCATTCCAACCCCCCCCACCTGGGGGACCGTCCAACAGTCACCCCGAAGGGGTGGTTAGCCCCCCTTCGGGGGTGCAATTCCCCCCCCCTTGGGGGGGGGGGGGGGATTAAGGGGTGCAATTCCACTCCCATTGGGGGGTGAAATAACCCGCCCCCCAATAGGGGATTTAATTCCCAACCCCCCCCCCCGGGGGGGGGGGGGGGGGGGGGGGGGGGGGGACTGTCCGAACAATCACCCCTCCGGGGGTGACTGTTCAACACCCCCGAATGGGTGATTAGCACCCCTTCGGGGGTGCAATTCCACCCCCATTGGGGGATCCCAAACCTGCAGCGCAGAATCAAGGATCGGGGGAGGGGAGAGGGGAAGGGGAGGAAAGACTGAAGGAGGGCCTGGGCCTTGGGGGGCGGGGGGAAGAGGGGATCGAAGGTCCCCCCCCCCCCCTACAAACATGCTATAGGGTGGATCGGCCCCTTGTCAAGGCTGGATCGGCCCTCCAAAAGCTGGATCGCCGGTGAACTAAGCCCTAGATCTCCAAGGGAACTTGGGGGGAAGGAGAGGAAGCAAGAAGAGGCGAGCTGGGGGGGAGAATCGGTCCGATCTCCCCCAATTTGGGGGTGATCGGACCTTAAAACAGTCCCGGATCGTTCCCGGAATCGATCCGATTCCGGGTCTTCCGATTTTCCGGAGAATCGGTCCGGATCGACCGATTCCGGGATCGATCCAGGTGGATCGGTACGGGATCGACCGATCCGACCGATTCCGGCCGATCCAGCCGGGACTCCCAACTGGATCGCTAATTTGGTCCGGAATCGGATCGGTAGGTACCGATCCGATCCAAGAATCGGCCGATCCCAATCCGGATCGGCCGATTCTGCAATCCATGTTGGGTTCTGCCATGCCTATTTGGGCATCATGAACTGGATCAACCAGAAGCAGGCTGGTCCACATCATTTTTTTTTTTTTTTTGCTTTTTGCCAGATTGGCCAGAATTGCCTGTTCCGGCTTTTCTAGTCCAATCCCGATGAAAATTTCTTCCAGGGCCAGCTTCACCCCGCCCCCACACACACAGCCGAATCATTCATAACAATCAAGATGGTTGTTGTCACCTAAATATTACATACAAGCGTATGTGATCCAATATAAATCCAGATCCTAAATGAAACTAGAGTTTATATGCCTTCAGCTTTTGAGATGTCCTATGTACATGTGGGATGCTAATACTTAGCACCAAAGATGTAAGCTTATAAAAATTTGCAAAATAAGATTTTCTTTAATACAAACAATAAATAGTCGACCCTCTTTCATGATTCCAATGGATATATACAAGTTTGGGTACAAAATGAGTTTCCGAGGACACATATATGACCACATGGACACACAAGGCTACACATGATGGCCTTGGGGTCAACAGGAAAAGAAGATGACCTCATTGATTTTTACTTTATGGCAATCAAATGTCAAGAAAGATCATCGGGGCCATAATAACAATTGGATGCTCCCCCAAACATGAAAAACAAGCGCCAGACCCGGTGACTACCATGTCATGAAAATGTCCCATATACGCTTAAAAAATAAAAAAGGCATGCCTAATTGTATTTCTAATACACCATGGCATATAGAGAAAAAGCATAAGTACATATACAATGGACTGGCTGGTACATAAACTGAGCAGGAATATAATCCACATGGTTGTGATGGAATCTGATGACCGGCTATGCACCTAAAACACATGTCAATAAGATCAAGAAGAGCATACCTCTTCTCTGAACCTAACTTTATATATGCTCAACCATGCATCTAGCATATCAACATGACAAGGCAAGAGCAATAAAGGGTATACTTACAATTGTCGATGTCAAGGAGATGAATAGAAGGCCCCTTCAACTGATTTTTCCCAACTGAAAACCTATACAGCGCTTAAATTATATAATTCATATGCCTAACATGCTTGATCGAGCCATGTAAACAAAATCAAGACATTAAGGGGACTTACCAGGCACTGTCAGTGCCCAGAGCTCCTTCCTGGAGATCTGTCATGCAGAAGATCAGTTGAGAGGCCAAGGGTAAAGAAGATGGTATTACGACCGGAGAGGCTCTGGAGAAGGGTCAGACCAATGGGGAGTTATCCCTTCTCAAATTCAGGCATGCTCTGCTTAGGCAGATGCCAGTAACAGAAAGATGGCAGTCTGATAAGTTAGACCTGAAGATGATGACCACGGTTGAGAAAGAGAAGGAAGAATATGAAGAAAATAAGATCCACACAACTGATAGGCCCAACAGATACCTGGGACTGCAAAGAGATGTCTCAACTCCAATTTTTACCCTGATAGATGATTAATTGGCTGTTGGGACAGCCAACTGGGGACGCCAGTGGGTCCAGCACCAACAGGTGATACCGCAGCAGAAAGAGAAGAAAAGCAAGAAAATATGAGAACCTGATGATCTCAGTGGCTGACGAGAACCAAAGAGGGGTGTTTCTCCTCCAAGACAACTTTGGTAGATACCCAATTGGATGAACAGGCAGGCAAGTATGGAAGCTGATGGGACTGTCAGCCAAAGAAGATACTGGTACAGAACAAAAGGAAAGAGGAAAAAAGAAGTAGGTGGAAGAGACTTCTTGCGTTGAAACTCTCAAGGAGTTTCTTAAAAGGAGCCAACTAAAGATTGGGATATGACCAAGGGGTCAAAGCGCGGTCCGACCATGAGTCAAATCTAAAAGAACTTGTGCCGCCATCCCATTATGGAAAGGACCAAGCAATATTGGTACATATCCAATGATGAAGATCTACAATAGCTTAAGTTATGGACCCTACCCTTATTGGGTCATTAATGAGATATTGGATCCTACTTAATTATAGTTGGCATAATTAGGCTGAATGAGATGATTATGATGGTGTAAGCATTCAATGGTCAAGATGTGTCCATGATTAAGTTATGGATCCTCTCCTTATTGGGTCCTTAATAGGACCCGGATCCTACTTAGGTAATAAATGACTATAATTGTATGATAATTAAATAATGAGATCACCGTGGAGCAATCATGGGCACAAGATCCAAGATGAGATCTTAATTTAACTTAAGTTGTGGATCCTCTTCAAATTGGGTCTTTAATAGGATCCAGATCCTACTAAAGTTTTGATTGGATATTATTGAAAGATATTTAAGTGAATGAGATAAATTACACATCAGTCATGGAAAAGATGCAAGTTTTGCATGATCCAAGGGCTGAGTTTTAACGATGGGAATTAAGTCAATTTGTCAAGGTTTTGATGATATTTATGTGTTTATGTGGAAGGGCCGGGAAGATACATGACATCAAGCCCATATAGTGCTTGAACGTGGCTCATACCATGGCTATTTAAGCATCCTTTTATAATCCAAACTTGAAGGATACAATGACCATTATACACCATTGGATGATATGCTTAATGATGAAAAGATAGGTCAGGTCAAGACTGCGGACACTGCACAGTCATGTTCGTGAGAAACATCCTGGTCACTTGGTGGCCTCGGATCTCCTACCATAACCACATGATTGAAGACAAAGCTTGGAAGAGGCCTATAATATAGAAAGAAGTGAGAGAAAGTCCAGAACACCTTCTCCAACTCCTCAGAGTCAGACAAGGTCCTTCGAAAAAATGGCTGGAATATAGAGTGACTTGACCGGTTCTTCTCCCACTCCAGCTGCCTCGATTTGGGCTTATCCTCCTACAAGCCCCCTATAAAATAAAAACCACAGCCATCTGTTGTGAGGTTTGGAAGATCGAAGAGGGAGGTGCTGCTGGTTCGGTCACCAAAGAGGGGAGACAATATTGCTGCTGCTGCGCACCAGCCAAAAGAGGTCAAGGAGAAGAAGATCTGAAGAAGGAGAAGAAGAACCTCATACAAGTCCTTCCCCATTGCCGTGGTCAGGTGCTCAAGCAGGAGATAGAGAAATAGAGAAAGATAAGCCAAAACACAGCCGGTCTATGATGTTGCTTCTCCTTCCATAGCTCTTCATACCATATTCAGACTGCCCCTCTTGGCTATGTCTACATAGTGATCCATGAGCATATTTATGCTTTTCTCCATCTATGTGATCTCCTTCCTATGGCTTAACTGGTCTCTCCTGCCTTACCAATGGCAATGACATGTCCGTTGCACACAATCTATGATGGCCATATATGCACATTTCCTTCTCCATATAAATATCCACGATCAGATGGCTTAATTACATGTACACAGCCCTTACCCGGCCTCTCTTTCATGGCCACATGATGGCCTACATAACCCATAGCCAACCTATATTCCATGTCCACACGTTGAACCATGCACAGCCTATGCTAAGGCACCAATGCATACACTTGAAACTACAGAAAACGAGGCCATACCTGGTCCTCTAATGCTCAATACTTTGAGTTAAAGAGGCAAAAAGATAGCCTTGGTACCATGCCAATATGAGAACCCCCTTCATGTTTCTTTAATGTTATGCATATCTTAGACCTCTCAAAAACAGTCACCTATGCAGTCCGTGTTTGACCTATCACCCATAGCCATAAGACATCCTCTGCCTGCTCGGCCTCCCTTCCATGGCCGCATAACAATACATGGAAGTCCCTACAAGGTTTTCCTTTCATGGTCATATGAAAGCCATGTACAGTCCTTATACTTGCACCTGGCAACACAGCCTATGATTCATAAGAAGAACATCAAATGGCAAGAAAGCGCCCAGGCCAAAATCAATAAATAAGTGTGAACCCATCAACATGAGTGGGAGAAGAAGCTTATGAAAACGTGAAGATGATCAGGCCATCCAGGCCTAAGCTGATGATGCAAACATGCCATATATGGGCTGAAATGACATGCTATGGGCCATATGAGGCCAAGATGATATAATGACATGAACATAGGCTGAATGTGGCCAAAAAATGACATAAATAAATGGACCTCTTAAATTTTTAACATACAAATATTTAAGAGGCTAAACCTATTCAGTTATGCCCCCTCATAATTTTGGATGGACACATGGGCATATACCTGATGTGATCAATCATGGATGGGGATGTGGCCATGTGGGCATGTACCCACCATAACCGATCTATTCCCACTGGATCAAAGGAAATATTATGCATGTCATCATGTCATGCCAAATTTGCCCCTAAGAATTAAATAGGAAGCCGGAATATATTTCATGAACCTGTAAGACTATGGATATGCTCTACATGATATGATTTGAGGGAATTATGGCTATATGAGACTCCACACAAGGTGATATAGCATAATGTACTCAATGCTATGTCAATGACATTTATGCGTCAATTATGCATATCTATGGTTGGGGAGCATCATGTAACTCACAAGAACCATATGGAATGCAAGTATGAAAATATAAAATCAAACTAAGCAAATCTAAAACTTTGGGTCAATGAATCTAAATTGAAGTCTGACAAGATAAGGTGATATGAAACTGGGGAGAACTCTCTTAAGTTTCAAATCTGAAATGTCATAGGTCAGATCATATTTATGCATGATGGGATCTATGTACCGTTCAAAGAACGAGTTTCCAGGCGACATCATGAAAATATGATGTCAATGACTTATTCAATGATGAAGGTATGACCTGGTTTTAAGATTAAACAGTCAGGATTTGAAATGGCTGTTTGAGATCTGAAGATAGGAAAATTGATGCTTAGTCAGAATATGTAGATCAAACTTTGAAAAGGGGAGTTCTCATGATATGAGCATGGATTACATAAAATCCACCAAGTCTAATGCTTGAGATGACTTCAAAATGTTTTAAGTCCTAAGGTTTCTGATCATGCCTAAATGGAAGATAAGTAAATCGGAAATGGGTTTCAAACATGTTGATTTTGGATCCATTAAGCCCCAAGTCTAAAATGCTTAATGATAAAGCTTTACATAGAGAAATAATGAACATAATAAACCTTAAGTTTAATGCAAAGCCTTGGAACAAAAACAATGATGACAAAATGAAATGATAATGACCAAGGCTTCAATTAAATACCATAAAAATCTAATTTAAACAAATTCTCAGAAAGTCTAAATGAAAAGACTTGGAAATAAAAAAATGGAATTGAAATGAAGAACACATGGACAAAGTACATAATTCCATAATGAAACTTGATCCAAATCTTGCCTTTTCTAGACATCTGATCTACATTAACTCTAATGATTCGAAATGTGCCTTAATGTTAAGACTTTAAATTAAAAAAGTCAAATATAGATCAAACATGACAAGTATGTCAAGAATCCACAAAGGCACATATAACCTTAAAATGTTGGAATCTTAAAATACACCTTCATTAAAACATGACTAAACTCAAATCAAACTTAACATACAAATTTTGCATTCTATGGAGTTTATGGTGTTGTAGTTCTCACATGTGTTTATGTTTCGATGTTTATATTTCGATGTTTATATGTTTTCATATATGAGTTTCTATGATGGTTAATCAAAGATTTTTGAGTGTCCCAATATAATTAACATCGAAAATTCACACCTTCCAATGAAAAGAGATCCAAAGACATTTTAATGAACCCTAAACCTTGATATATTTATATTTTTATGCATATCATGTATTTTGGCTGATTCTTCTATAAGATATCATGCATCTTCATAGTAGTATATATTAGCCAAAGATAATGAAAATTCTTTTTCCCAAATGAATGAAAAACAAATAGATTTTCAAACATATTTTTACAAGATGAAAAATGAGGTTTCACAAGGGTAAAACTGGTAGAACCAAGTTAAATGCCGGAAACATGGATGACATCAAACATATAAAACAAGAGGACCATGAAAAAACTATCCTAACAGGTAGAGGTAAATCAAAGCCCCAGCAGAAAATCTGAGGCAAATGAACTAGTTCACAAGACCTAAATTGATGGAAACAGCAAAATGCCATAGTATCAATGGGTAAAAACAGAAGCATCAGAGAAGTAAAGGCAAATTACCAAATGATGCTTCACAAGATGACCATGCTGGAATTGTTGCAGCAGCTTTCCCCTTTCTTTTTAGCCTAGCACTCAATTCTGATGGACAATTTCTCTGTTGTGAGAGTAAGGTTTCACTGGTGACACGGCCCCCATGTTTTCAGGGTCTGGAAAACCAAGTTGAAAGCAACTCATGTTTTATATAGGACTTTCTGTTGTTGAGCCTGTTAAATGGGTATTTAAAAGAGTTTTCCCCTCACTTCTTTCAGAGAAGATGTCAACCAGATGATTCTGTAAATCTGTCAAACTAAACACCTAAAGTGAGCACATAAGAAGAAATAGCAGAAAAAAAAGACAAAAGAAAAAAATCTTACTTACAGTCTATATCTAAGAAAAGCTTCATTCTTTCTTAGCGGCGTTCGATTATTTTCCTTTGGTATGTTGCTTGAAACATTACCTGGAAACGAACAGTCATGGATCCACAGTTTGATTTATCCTAGCTTTGTGAATAGCTATCTATATATCCTCTATTCCAGACAAAATAGGCCACTTCTCACAAGAGCATATTTCAATCGCATTTCAATCAACAAGTACATGAGAAAGAAAACATGCCCAGGATGGCAATCAATCTTGCATGTGACAAGAGTACATTCATTATGATTTATGAGTGTGTAAATTAACTCTTCTGCAGGACAACAATCAAATTTTTTTCTCGTTAATGTGCATAGAAACACAACGTATATACAATGCGTGGGTTGATACTAAAACTCTACAATCTGCATCAGCTTAAAATTTTGTAAATGGTAGCATTTATGTATGTAATTTAGATACCGAAGTCAAAAATAAGGTTACTAGTCTAGAAGAACTGCGCTCCCATTGGAATTCAATAAGACACATGATCCACTTGATGTTGGCAAATGGGAGAACTTGGAACAGAGTCAAGCATGAAATTTATATTTAGTTGTCATATGAAATTGCTTGAGTTTCAGTTGGCTTCTAAAAAAGATTCATGACATGTATCACCTACAACATCAGGGTCTAGACTCTCCTTCATTCTTTTTCCCTTTCTTTCATTTCCCTCTTTTTTCTCTTTTCCCGTACAAATTTCTCTTATTTCTTTTTTATACTTTTTTCTTCTTCATAAAGGATGGGAGTGAGTAAAAAAGCTAGTCAATAGTGCAAAGCAAGACATAAATTTAAGGACAAAGTTAAAGATGAATCGACATTATAATAGAAACAAAGTCAAAAAAGAAATTATCGAAAGAATAATGAGAATATATATACTTGGAACATTGGTTTCTTGCAACAAAACTTAATGGAACTTATTGATAGTACCGAGAGAAGAGAGAATAATATTGCTTCCAATCAAGAAACCAAATAGACAAAAAATAAATATAAAGAAAAAAATACATATTATAAAATATGATACATAATAATGGAGAAAAATAAAAATGAAGTATGTATTATTGTTGACAAAACATTAAAAGCTGCAGTGACTCAATAACAAAAGTAAAAGATAAAATTATTCTTGTAAAAATGATTATAAAAAAATATAATTAATTTAGTAAATGCTTATGCTCCACTACTTGGATTAGAAAATGACATTAAAAATGAAAGAATATGGATGACTTTATACAAATATATCGAAGAGAATATATTTATTATAAGATATTTCAATAGACATATTAAAAATAGATGTTATAGATATAAGGAAAGCCCATAGAGATTTTAGATATGGAACTTTAAATGAAGAGAAAAAAGTATCCTTGATTTTGTTGACATGTGATCTTATATTAACAAATATCATCATTGTATTAAAAGAAAATCTCACTTAATCACAATTAAAAGAGGGTAAAATAAGAATCAAATCAACTTTACTTTTACAAGAAAGACTAATCATGTCCTTTGTAAAGATTGTAAAATTATTCCTACTTAAGCTTCAGAAATTAGGATCAAGAGACAAACAAATATATTTTTAAAAAAATCAACTAAACTAAAATGATAGAAATTAAAAGGGGTGAAGAGATACTGGAGTCAATGTTTATTAGAGAGATAGCTAAAAATTACTTAGAGTCTACAAGATAAGTCCATTGTTGGCACCGAAAATTTTTCAAAATTTTATTGACTCGAGATTAAATCCAATCCAATCCCCATGGGGCCATAATGCTTAACTCTCAAATATAGCCAATTAGTTGGGGTCCACTTCCTAGCTATAGAAGATCGACTACGGAAACGATCTTCCTAATTAGATCTTTAGTGGAGAAATCCAGAGATCTGAAGAGAGATTTGTATATGATTTTTCTTGAATAGAAAAAAAAAACTTACAACTGAGTCCCAAGAGAGGTTCTTTGGTGAGTGCTAAAAAAGAAATTAGTACTTGGTGGGTATATTAACATCATCAAAGACAAGTATGAAAGTATGATCACTCAGGTTTTCACTCTAAATGGAGAGTCAAAAGCCTTCCCATTGTCCATTGCACTACACCAAAGGGTCCACTCTCAACTTATATCTTTTTGTCCTCTTCATGGACAAAATAACTAAGAATATATAAGAGAGCAATGATGTAGGAATCGAAATTGGTGAAGACTAATCTGATTTGAATTGGTTCAATCCAACCAATTCTAACCCATTCCAAGAAAGAAAAACTGATTTAAAATCAGTCAAAATCAATTTTTTTTACATAAAAATCAAGAAAATCAAACAAAAAACTCAACAAAATAAAAAAGTCAACAAAAATATTAAAAATAAAATTATAACGTTTAACATGTTTTCATTGCATAACATTGCAAAATAGTTATACTTAACATATATAATAATTAATAAGATAAAATTGAGTCATTAAAATAAAATGTATTTTGATACATTTTGTCACTAATATCTCTGAAATTTGTCTTCATTCTCTTGCTCCTTCTGGGTCTCTTGAGCTTGGGTATTCTATTGAGATGTCCTTGTCATTATTAACCCGTATTCATATGAAAAAAATGAGTCAATCATCTCATAAAAATCATATGTAAGGTCATGCTACTCTTGCATATGCACTAGTGAAGAGTGAATTTTGGGTGCCAACAAAACCCTAGCAGCCCGGGAGAGTCTAGTGACCCAGTATCCAGTGGCCTCGTTTTCCCCTTCTCACATCCCAGCCATCAGCCACCTCCTCCGTCACTAGTGGGATATGGCCATAGTTGTCAAGGCACCCGCCTAGGCACTGCTAGACGGCAAAGTGCTCTTCTGCCAACGCCATGCTAGGACGCTTTTTGGGCAGCCCAAAAGGTGCCCTAGGTATATACAATAAAAAAATTTTCCTTTCAGGGGGCTTTTCCGCCCTGATACCCCCCACAAGGGGCGCTACCCCCTTGACCCCCACGACATAACCGCACAAGTCGATCCACGATTCCTGAACGCCCATTTATGATAGTGTAAACATATTAATATATTTCACTGTCACTTATACTATCACATATATACATAATTTATAATTATAAATATATGTTATATACTTAAAATTTATAAAGATCTATTTTAACTCTTCTCACACACATCAAATTTATTAAGATTAATTGTTTCTCAAAATAAATATATACACATGCATATATAATTACACAAATAAAATCACATTTAAATGTATGAACACATAAACATACACATTCAATTAATACATGCAAATATAATTATATTTATGTATATATTTGTATGTATGCATAAATATATATAATACTAATATCTAATTATATATAATTGTGTATATGTATATACGCATGTATATGCATATATATACAAACATCTAATGTTACTGCTTTGACTGCCTAGGCGACGACTAAGG
This sequence comes from Cryptocoryne crispatula var. balansae, assembly GCA_036172225.1. NCBI lineage: Eukaryota > Viridiplantae > Streptophyta > Magnoliopsida > Alismatales > Araceae > Cryptocoryne > Cryptocoryne crispatula. Next base: position 6,170,583 of record CM069929.1, on the reverse strand, counting down.
GCAGACTTGTCGCCTAAACGGAATTAACACCCTTCAACACCTTGGACGCCTTGTTGTCTTGACAACTATGGATATGGCAAACCCCCATCTAGTGTTTTCAGGTTTTTTACTGCAGTTTCATGCTTTTTGAAGCCACCGACAGGACATCACCCCCTCCTCCCTCACATGTTGCCCTGGTGACAGCCATGATGCTATCAATGGAGACTTTCTTGTAGAAGGAGAGGATGAAGAGCGCCACCACATTCTGCACATAGACTTCACCTGTCCCTCCCGCATGGACATCACCATCTTTCGGGACCTTATGCTGCAAGCTTGTGCCGGGAAGACCCTTGCCCTCGTCGGCCCCAGCGGCTGCTGCAAAAGCTCCGTCATCTCCCTCATACTGCACTTTACGAGCCCAACTCTGGCCATGTGCTCATCGATGGCAAGGACATACGAAGGTACAACCTCAAGGAACTGCGACCCCATGGCGTTGGTTCTCCAAGAGCCCTGCCTCCTCGCCACCACCAACCATGACCACATCACTGACACCATCCGCTGGTTCCCAATAAAGCTCCATATTGTTCTTCATTGTTTTTTTCCTATAGTTTGTTCAGAAAATGTAGTGATATCAATCAGTTTAACAAATTGACTAACATTGTGCTATTGTTTTAAATGTGTAGACATTTTGATAAGTAATGGAAATAACTTTTATGCCCCAACGTTTCAAGAAATAATGCTAAGGGGGACTGCTACTAGGTTGATGAATTATCGGAATTGGTTTTGAAATCTATCTGATTTCTATATTGAAATTAGAAACAAATTGAAATCTGAATTGATCATTTCGAAATTATCGGAATCAAAAACATTAATTTCTTATCGGAATCAGGATAGAAACCTGCCAATTCTGATACTAAATCCAATCCATTTGCAACCTAGTCTTAATGAAGCGTCATCTACAAGCATAGCATACAGTGATCGTGAGATCAGAATTGGTACCCAGATCTGTGGGTACCGATCTGATCATCATCGGGATCAGATCTGTAATCCCAAAAGACTTTTTGAGAAGAAAACTGATCCAGAATTGGTCTGGATTGGTTCTTAAAGAAAATATAAAATATAAAAAATCACAAAAAAGAACATAGATCGGATTCCGATCTGATCTAGGATCTTTTGGGGCCGAAATCGGCCTTAAAAAGAGCCATATAATGCTGCTGTATTGCCGCACTGCCATGATAGGGCAGGGAAGACTTTACCGGGTCCATCGGGACCCAATAACTCCAAATCCGGTGACACCATATTGGTTCAGGACCTGATATGGCCAGATCAATGACTTTTGCCCTTACCGGTCCCGATAAACCCTCTCAAGTGGGGAAGACCACCACGGGCGGTGGCTGCAGAGAGAAAAATTCCAACCCCAATCTAGCCAGATTCAACTGATTTTGGTCAATTCTGACAGGAGATCAAGTTGGATCAGCCCTCCAAGTGAAAATCAAATTGAGACAGACTGATTCAATAACGGAATAGGTCAATCCTAATCTGATTCAGCTGATTCTATAATCAATGATAATATAAAAAGATTACTTTCATTCACCATCAAAATGTGTATACTACCATAGAGGTTATACTTAGTTGTCCAGACCAAGGAATACCTGGTCGGGAACAGGTCAGCCAGCCCCACCCGACCTGTTAGTGGTCTAGACTCGAAATGCCCGACCTGGCCAATAGAGTCGACTGGATCAGGCCAAATGCCCCTGGCAACCCTTTGGGTTAGTCATTGGGGCCCATATCACTTCCCCAAGAGGTCTTCCTATATATCCCCACACTCTTCCCCTATTCTCTGCCACTCCCTCACTCCAAAAATTCTTTGTCTAGTAATCTGATTGCTCACTCTCTCTCTCTAAAACTCTTTAATATTCTCAATTTATCTCCATCCCAAACTATAATCAGAATCCACTTATCTAAATACCATACATAAATTTGTATTCTGGTACAATTTCACTGAATATTCTTATTTTCTAATGAATATAGTACATTAATTAAAATAAAATTTAGTTAAAATACAAAATGGTTACTTTATATTTTAACTAATGTCTTGTATTGGCCACAAAATAAGTATGTTAAGTGAAAATGGTAATAAACACAAATTTATATATGAAACACCTGGATAAGTGGGGTTCTAATTATAGTCTGGAATGCAGAAGAAACTGAAGTTGCCAGCAAAGTGAAGGTGACATTAATATGCAAAGTCTTGGGAAGAGTATACAAGGTACATACTTTGCAGAACATGCTTAGAATGTAAGACTTGAATATAAATAAAAAAATGTTTTTCATAATTTTTTATATTTTGATTTTTTCCAAATTTTCTGACTTTTTTCAGGTTTCGGATCCGCATCCACCTGGGTCAAGTTGGGCCAGGCCGATCCAATAGCGATCCCCAACGCGGCCTTCCTTGGTCTAGACAGCACACAACACATCCTTCTTTTCAAGGTTTTTCAGAACGTACAGGTTTCAGAATTTATAGGACCATAACCCATCCGTGACCTTTAACCCCCTGCACTTTCAATGAATCTTGAGTCTTGGTGCCGTTAGCATGAAAAATTAAATCAACTAAGCATAGGAGAGCAAGATTCATAGTACAGCCACTCTATGTCAATGTAGAGGCATAGCAAACAGACATGACAATTAATGAAAATATGACAAATATTAAAAGCAACTTGTTTTCTGATGTTAGAATGACTAAGTTGCTATACTAGATTACTGAGGTGGTATATAGATGATAAGAGGGTCACATACATGGCACTTGAGCTTGTTCTCTTAGTCCACCAGTAAGCAATCTCAGTGTTGTCCTCGTTTTGCATGTTTGTACACCCTGTTCAGAACTTCAGATTCATATAAGTAGATGTCATACATTTTTTATTTCTTTCGGGGATAATAACAAGAAGTAAGATTTGCTTTTGATTTCAACCATACTGTTTCATGTAATGTAAGTGCTGTCAGTAACCTTCAACATATCTCTCCCTTTATTTTGCTTGCACGTTAATTTAGTACCCACAGCATGGATTGCAGAATCGGCGGAATCGGTCCGATTCCGACCGATTCCGGAATCGAATCGGTGGTGGCGGAAGGACCGATTCCGGGAAGAATTCCGCGAAATCGGTATGAATCGCCTGGAATCGGTCGATCCAACCGATTCCTTCGGAAGACCGGGTCAACCGGCCCGGTTCGATTCCCGGTTCGATTCTGGACCGGGAATCGAACCGATTCCGGCCCTTTTAGGGCCGGAATCGACCGCCGCGGTCGATTCCGTCGATCCCGCGGCGGAAGGGTTCGATTCCGGCGATTTTGCGGCGATTCCAGCATCGATTCGGCGATCCAGACGTCGATCCCAGCTGCCAGCTCCAATTCCAGATGGATTCCAGCGATTCGAGCACCGATTCCGGCGATTCCTGCGATTCTGGCGGCGATTCCGGCGATTCCAAGCGATTCCTTCAGCCGATTCCGCCGATCCAAGCTCCGATCGGCCTTGAATCAACGTCTTCTTCGATCTTTAACCGGTTTTTGATAAGATTTCTTCGCCGAAAACTTCGTACGTCCATTCTTACGCGTTTCCGACGAGTCCGAGCGTCGTTAAACGTTGTGATTTCCGACCGAACAAGTCCGTCCAAGTTTTGAACTATCCGTTTAAGTTCATTTTGCACGGGAAAAATTCCGGATATCCCGTACGTTAATTTACGACCATTTCCGGCAAATACGTAACCCTTTAAACATACCGAATGGTGTGTTACTTGGGTTGTCTGCTTCCCGAACAGCGTCTAAATCAATTTTTATGTTATCTAATCATTTTTAGTGCATTGTTTACAATTTTTGCAGATATAAGCAATGGCCGATCAAGGTGATGCAGCAGCAGCACGTGCTTCCGACGTGGGTTGGGAACACGGGCAGATGGTAGACCCAATCAGGAGGAGGGTACAGTGCAAATGGGGTGGGAAGGAGGGGAAGGGGGGGGGGGGGTGTTCCGGCTGAAATAACATATTGCCGGAACATGTGGGAATGTCAAGAAATGTGACAAGGTGCCCGAGGTAGAAGAGTGAGGAGATGAGAGGCTACACGACAGCAGAGCCTCTCAACGGGCTGTTAGGATCGAGCAGAGGGAGGAGTTGCACGACGAGCTACTCCAGAGGAGGAGGGACCGCGATTTGCCTACCTCAAAAGGAAAAGGCAAGGGGAAGGCACCAGCTGAGCCGGAGCCAGAGAGCGAGGACGAGTCCACAGACTCCGAGCTTAGATGTGCTAGGCACGCTAGCAAGCGTGCATTTGCTGAGGAGGAGGACAGGAGGAGAGGAGCAGGAGGGTCTGGGTCCAGAGTTGACCCAACTTTGGGCCGATCAGCATTGGCTCGCCCAACCTCGGGCGGGGACCGAGAGACTGACCCCAGGAGACAGGAGTCACACCGCCGTTCTACTTCTACCAGCACTAAATTTACACCGAGTGACGAGTATTTATTTAGAAACGAGTGCCGGCGGATGGGGATAAAACAGCAACGAAAGGGATGAAGGCAACAGAACGGCCGCAAAGAGAGCCGTTCGCCACATTGTGAAATGGTTTTTACACGCAGTATCACTTTTTAAATTAAAATTGACATTATGTGTATTTTATTTACTTAAACTTAATTTTAGCCTGATCCCAATTTTTTTTAACTTGATGTAGGCATCCCAGCACATGCAGCCACCAGCCCCTACTTCCAGACGATGGTGGATGCCGTGGGTGAGGCTGGACCGGGTTTGCAAACCCCGGGCAGCAGACACATATACGGCGCAGGCCTGGATGAGGAGGTCCGGGAGTTGAAGGAGTGGATGAATGGATTTAAGTTGGTCTGAAAGGAGAGGGGTTGCACAATTATGTGCGATAGGTGGATAGGTATCACCAAAAGGAGTATGATAAACTTCTTGGTATACTGTTCTGAGGGGACAACATTCTTGAAGTTGGTAGATGCTTCTGGGAAGATAAAAAATGCCGACTTCATTTTTTCTCTGATGGATGGGGGTGGAGGAGATCGGGGAGGACAATGTGGTTCAGGTTGTCACTGACAACGAACCATCATATAAGGCGGCTGGGAGGAAGTTGATGGAGAAGAGGAAGCACATCTTCTGGGTGCCCTGTGCAGCACATTCCATAGATCTCATATTAGAGGATATAGGTAAGGAGAAGGGTGTATCTACACTTGTCAGGCAGGCGCAGACGATCACATCTTTTATTTATTCGCATCCCCGCCTGCTACATATCATGAGATCACACACAGGAGGGCACGATCTTGTTAGGCCCGGTCCGACTCGATTTGCTACGAACTTCATTGCGTTGGAGAGTTTACACCGGCACAGGCATGCATTGGTTAGGTTCACACAGTCCGAGGAGTATTACAACTATATGGTGGACAACCTGCATGACAAGAAAGATCAGTTGGAGATTCTTGTCAGTTCTGAGAAGCAGATCACTGACAAGAGGTTTTGGGAGAGGATTGCCTACTACTTGGCAATCATTGAGCCATTGGTAGTTGTCTTGAGGTTAGTAGACTCAGATGACAGGGACCAGATGGGCACGTTGTATGATGCCATGGACCGGGCAAAGCTGAAAATCAAAGAAAAAAATCCCAGAGGTTACAAAAAGTGGTGGAAGATCATAAATGGCCGATGGGACAAGACCTTGCACCACGATGTCCATGCTGCAGGTAACTTGGTTAAAAAATTATTTTTGCTGAATAATTGTCTTATATGCACAGTGTTAACTAATAAAATCTTGCAGGATATTTTTTTAACTCCCGCATCCAATATGGAGGACAAGTGGTGAACGACAACGAAGTGATGCGGGGTACACTTGCTGTTATTCAGCGTCTGTGCCGATCTCAGCAGGACAGGATAGAGGCTGAGATAGAAGTAAGTTAGAGTTCATTCAATACCTTGGAGTAGCCTTACCAGGCAACTAATATTTTTTTTTATAAAATTTTGAGATGCAGAAGTATAAGATGAGGGTCGACGTATACTCAGATGCTGATCTGAAATATTCAGTTGACAAAGTGTCACCTGGTATAGTAATAGCTTGATGAAGATTTTATTTTCTTTTCATATAAGTTATGGTAGATGATGGGCTAATTGTTTACCTTTTCTCTTCTTGTTTTTTTCTTGCAGCTGAGTGGTGGGTTCAGGTGAACTCCAGGAGTGGATGGAATCCACTTGCTGCCATCGATATCAGGATACTCAGCCAGAGCACTCCCATTGTGAGAGGAACTGGAGTACATTCAACCTGATACATACGAAAAGGAGGAACAGATTGACCTCAGACCGGCTGGAGAAGCTGGTTTTCTGTCATTACAACATGAGGCTACGCATAAAGAACATCAAGGATCGACAGAAGATCTGCGAGGCACGATTTGCACGATTCGCAGGTGGTCCGTACGAGCAGAGGCATTTCTCCGCCACACCACCATCCGAGGAGGTGGACATAGATCAGATATTCCAGGAGGAGCATGCACTTGCCTCCTGGATAGAGAAGAGGGAAGCCAGGGATCATGTAGCTGAGTTTGATCCCGATGACCGTGCATGGGCTGAAGGAGAGTTGGATGGTGTTGAAGCCGAGGAGGATGCTCCAGCCTCCACCTCCATCTACTTCTCGTGCTCGAGCAGGCCTTCTTCGCCCCGCGCCATGGAGCGCCCACTGCCTTTTACCCCCGCCTCACTTCCGGGCCCCAAGCTACCTGCTACCCCATTCGAGTCCCGGGGAAAACGAAAACAAAAGTGATCGCACGGAAAATGGGAGGATTTGCAAAGTTGAAAAAAACTTTGGGTTCGGACCTTCCGGTACTTCGAGAGATGGTCGAAGAGGTGAAGAGAAGGAAGCTAGAGGTCGGGCGTCTGTCGGCCCGGATGACAAAGACGCGAGCTCCTTCTCACTCCTCATGTGATGATGACGAGGAGTGCATACCAGCGACGCAACCATCAGCAGCAGCCGAGTCTCCTGATTCACGGCTTCCAAAGCCGTATTACACGCTGGATTCGGATACACATGATTCTTATACACAGGAGCCACAATATCCAGCATTTGGCCGGAGTTGACCGGCGGTGGATTACACCACTGGCTCCACCATCCTCTCGCTTACGTCCCGGTCGTCCCGCGGTCCGATCCATACGACCTTGATGGCATGGCATCGGCATTATTTTCATACGGATATGGTCCGGACAAGAACAAGACTGAGCACGAGCGAGGAGCGTGAAGCGCAGCAGGGAGAGGAGGAAGACCCATATTTATATCCTAGATTTTGGTAGTAGATTGATATGATGTAAATTTTTTTTTTCATGATGTATCATCTCTTTGATTTTTGAATCAATGGAATTGGAATATGTACTTAACTTCAAGTCTTCAATTGGAGTTCATTAGTATTTATTCGATGTGGTCCTGTGGATGAATGCATTGGTTATTTTTAAAAAAAAATCTAACTCATTTCCTATTTTTTTAGAATTTTTTCTGAATTTTTTGAAATTTTTGACGAAAAAAAAATCAAAAAAAAACCGATTCCGGACCGATCCGGAATCGATTCTCTTCCCAGGAATCGGCCGATTCCTGGAATCGGAATCGGAATCGGTTTAGGGACCGATTCCGATTCCGATTCCGATTCCGGAATCCTTGACCCACAGGCACAGTGTAACACTTGCATACACATTTAAATCATGTTGATGTCTTTCTAAAAATCCTTTCCTCTATTGTCTTGAACTAGGACTAGGGGTGTAAATGAAATCCAATATTCCAAAATTCAGATTTGATTCCAATAAAAGTTATTTGATTAGAAACTTGTTTTTGTATCCTATAAACTAGGAGAATCAGATATTCTGATAGTTTATTGAAATAAAAATCATTTTATCCCATTTTTATCCTATTTTAATAATAAAATAAATATATACAAGTAAATTAATTAAAATAATGTTTAATAAATTATAAAATATGATATATAAAGTTATAAAATTAAAGTTTTAAAGAGATTATACTAAAGTTTAGCAGTTATATGTAAATTATTAACTTAATTTTAAATAAAAACTAATAATTAGTATATATTTCGAAAATTGTCCAATTCAGTTCCAATTCTGATAACATAATCAAAATAGGATCAAAACAAAACATAAGGATTCCGAAATTATCGGAATCAGAACACCTTAACCCTTATTAGAGTAGGAATCGGATACAAATGATTCCCTTACCAAATCCGACCCATTTGCAGCCCTAACTGGGACTGTTGGGTAGGGACTGCTGATCAGAACCTCATTTGCTTGCTTCAAGGTTTCCCAGGTTCTGAAGATCTCTGACTCAAGAGACTCGGAGAGAATGAAATCAAACCGCTAGCAAATCTACTGCATATCCAAGAGGAAAAGCTGGTGGTTGGTACACGTGATGAAATAAATGGCAGGTACTGCAGATGGAGATTACTCCATCTGAACTTCAAATAAACTCCTCCTTTTGGATATGTTCAGTACTGTTTCCTAATTTGGAAGCCTTATTCACCTCTTCACGTTGAAGTCCAGTGTGGCAGATCTCTCTGTGTAAGTTTCCGGTATGGAACTGGTTGAACCACTTTCTTCCCAATATTAATATGGGATATTGCTTCTGTGACATTACTGGAAACCAATGTTTTGCGTCTGGCCAGTTCACCAGAAATACAAGGAAAGTCATTCTCTCTCAACAATGTGCTTTCTGATTAGAATTAAAGAAAACATTTCTGATGTATTTTGGGTTTTGGGTATACTTGTAAATATGATTTTGCTTTAGGGTTCAGTGTCCACATTAGGCTCTATAAATAGAGCATTCTTGTACTCCCCAGAAGCAACGAGTAGTTGAAATTTTTGGAAAAGTTTAGTGTTCTGTAAAGGAGTGGTCCGGCCCTGATATCCCATCTCCCTCTCCACACCTTGTTCTGACAAGAAGGCATTCTTTCTCCACCCCAGTTCCAACCAATGAGGCCTTCTTCTTCACCTCCTTACCCTAATAGGCCTCCAAGCCATTCTTCCCTCCTTCCCCCTCCCTGTCCTCAGGTTTGTCTTCAATCTGGATACGCACAGCAATCAATCAGAGCTCAGATTCTGCAACGTCATCATCTGCCAAGCCTGGTTGATGGGCATAAATGCTGGACATCAGCATCAATATGTTTCAAATAATCTGACAGATCCCTCAGCAGTGCTCCAAACTGCAAGTCTCTAATGCTCCAGTTTGACATCCAGCAATCCCCAAAATCGGACACGGCACCATGTTCCTTCCGTGAGCATCTAGGAACCTTCTGCAGTGGCTCCCTTCATCAAGGGCACCAGAGTAGTCGTGCTGGATCCACGACGGACTGTCCCGAAGCCATTGACCCCGTATTTTCCCCTCTAGCAACTTCATCAGGCCATCTCTGGATGTGAATTCTCTGTCATCCTTTCTCCAACTCCAGACAATAACAACTCCAGCAGGTTCTTCAGAGTTATCAATGCCCTAGTGTTCCCACAGTCGCCTCCTATCATCAATCCCTTTGTGCACATATGCCTCTCCTTCAGATCCAACAGCCTCGTTCATCTTCCCCTCACGATCTCTCCAATGTCATCGTCTTTCACCATGCCCACACTTTTCTGATGACACCTATTCACAAATGAAGTGTCGCTGCCCGGGTCCAAAGAAGACTGACTCGAGATTCCCCTAGCACCCTTTGGAACATTTTAGATTTAGGGCCGATGTCAAAGCCAAAAACTTAATCTCTCTCACATAGTAACTGATTTCCAATCTTCACCTTGTCTGGATAAGGCACGTAATTTCTAGGCAGATTCACACATTAACTACTGATTTCTGTTACTTCTAAATGTCATTTTAGTACACTGTGGTGGAATAACAATCCATTTAATGTAAAAGAAAAAGAAAAAATGCCATCAATCTTTGATAATCCCATTTCTAGACAGTCACATGATTAACTTTAAGGGAATCGGCCGGTCCGGATCGGGATCAGCCAATTCCTGGATCGGATCGGCCATTGCCGATCTGATTCTCGGCCGAAGGATTGATCCGGGAAAAAGTTCTGACAAAATCGGCCGGATCGGTCAAGATCGGATCGGAATCGAAATCGAATCTGCCATATCAGTCCAAGGTTTGCAAGATCGAAATCGGCCACCGGATCGGTGGGTAACGATCCGATCCGATCCGATCCGAGCAATCCATAGGAAGAAATAACAATCCGGAATTGCTCTGGATCGTTCCTTCAAAAAGTGCTAATAGAGTGTTTGGTTACGATTTTTTTTCCTCTTTTTGATCTAAATTTTTAAAAAAAGAGAGATAGGATGTTTGGCAGCCACTTTTAACATTTTTTTTCATTTTTAAAAGTGAGATAGGTCATGTACATAATCTCTTATAAAATAAAAACAAGATAGGACTTGTTTTGTTTTTGAGATAAACGCGGAGGTGAGATGTGCACATTTTCTGGTGTGCTCTGTTGCTCTCTTTCCAGTGCGAGGGGAGACAAGGCGGCATTCTCGCTGGCATCATTTTCAATGGCGCTGCTCCTCCTCCTCTCGACGACAGAGCTCCTTCATCACCACTGGTAGAATCCATAGATAGCCCATGGATACTCCAGCAGTAGATCGAAACCTCCGACTACCAGCATCATCGTTGCCCCCGAAGATCCTCCAAAAGAGCATTCTCTTTCTCTCCGGCCCGATGGTGATGCGGAGGCGGGATGTGTAGGATCCCCATTTGTCTCTCCAGCGCCACAAGCGAGCGAAGGGGGGCGATGCCGTTGAGCCTGTTGTTGCCGAGGCTCCCCATGGTGGAGATCTCTTGGGTATCGGACCCGGCGAGGAGATTGATTTGAGGTTGAGGACGTGGAGAGCAGGGAAGCTGTCGACCTTGGGCGGAAGGGGGCGCATACTCCAAGGGAAACGAGGGAGAGGACGTTGATGCTGGGCAGCTTGGAAAGAGTGGTGAAGAGGGAATCGACGGAGAAGGTGGGGGAGAGGCGGGAGCCCGCATTGCCGAAGATCGAGAGCTCGGTTTCCGGTTGTCGGAGTAGATGGCAGAGAGGGAGGGTAACGGCGGGAGGTAGCAAAAATTGGCATATCTGGTCAGGATGTTGAGTACTCCAGGATGCGCTTCATGTGGGATGGCCCTGCTCTCGGAGTTGGAGAGCTTTTGTGCACCGGCAGAGGGGAAGAGTGGGAGGTGCAGGTGAAGAGACTAGCAGCGCCACCTGCTACACCCCCGGGTGCTGCCATGCAAGGATATTCTTCCTCTTGGGTGTTGCTCCTTCCAAGCTTATCTACGGCTCCTACCAGGCACGCCAGATGGGGGGAGGGGGGATCTTTGAGGACGGAGAAGCGGAGTTGAACCAGAAATGTGGTGGAGATTGTCACGCAGTGATGGAGAGGGCTGCAGCTTCGAGTAAGAAAACGAGAAGGGTAACATGGTGCCAAACATAATGTCTTCTTTTTTAAAAATTGCGATGTTTTTGCCAAACATATGGGAGTCATGTTTATGTAATTTTAAAATTAAAATTTAAATTATAGATAATATTATTTTTAAAATTAAGGTTATATATTTTTTGAAAACACAACCAAACACCCTATAAAACCTAAAAAAAATGAAAATAAAGCTCTAGATCGAATTCCGATCTAGGGCATTTTGGAGGCGAAATCAACTTGAAATCCCCCCCAAAACAGCGCTTCCCGGCCCTATCGGGTGGGGAAGACAAAGCTACCGGGTCCATCGGGACCCAGTAGCCCGGATCTAGTGACTTAAGTCACTGGACCAGACCGGTCCAACCGATTTCGGCACGGAATCACCGGAATCGTTCCGGAATCGACCGATTCGAACGATTCTGGCCCCGATTCTATCCAAAAACACCGATTCCGGTGGATGTTTTCTCCGGATCGGTGATTCCGTCGAGAATCGGATCGGCCATGCCATCTGATCCAAGAATCGGCCAATTCCAATCTAGATCGGCTGATTTTACAATCCATGTATCAGTCGGGATCGGAATTGGATCATTTTTTTTCTTTTTTCTCTATTCCAGACATATTGGCTGCGATAGGTCTGGATCGGATCAGAATCGTTTTTCTTACTTACCAATTTTAGATCGGTTTTGCTCTAGTGGATCGGTCAAGATCGAACCAATCCGATCCGATCCAGATCGCATCGAATCGATACCCACCAATCCCGATTCTGATCCTCTGATTCTTGGCTTTGAGGCTATTTCTATACTCCCACGCTGCCTTTCCGTCAGATTTTTTTCATAACAAACAAGCAGAAGAGATGCAGAATAAAGAGAAGAGATAGCAGAAAGTAGACCTTCTGACTCCTTCCCTTCCTCCTCAATATTTTCATATGCACCCTCTGTATGTAATGCAACAAATGATACCGCGAGTTCCTTGACAAGTTCTCCTTGATATCCGGGTTCTCCAGGAACCAATCCTTCACCTGCTTGGCGCTGACCACCTCGTCGGTCTCCAGCGACTCCAGCCACGCGTAAACGGGATTCCAGTGCTCGGCGCGCTGGAACCTCGCCCGCGACCCGTCCCCCCTCTCACCCTCGTCCCGAGCCAAATCCCCTGTCCCGTCCCCACCTGCCCTCTCCGGCGGGCGGGACGACAGGGGCACCTGGCTGGGTCCGCCGAAACGCGACTCGTGGAGTGCGAGGATCCGCAGGTGGAGCTGAGGGCGGGAAAGCGACCCCAGCGCCTCTGGCATGACTAGCTGGGTGGAGTCGAGCCACGCCTCGACCTCGGCGGTGACGGGCCGACGGGCATCAGGGAGGGAGGAAAACCAGTCCAGAGCTCTGCTCTCCCAGCTTTGCACCGACGAAGAGTTGGGCCGGAGGGGAAACTCCATCTGGAGTGGCACGGGATCCTCGGCCTCTACACATACGAGAGCTAAAGCATCCGCCATTCCTCCTCCTTCCTACTACGATCACCGGGATCAAAAGATCGAACCTCTCTCGGTGGCTTCTCCGCGCTTCCGCTTCAAGTCACTCCCAGCAGGTCCGCGGCTCTGCCGTGAGGGCGTGCTTGCCGCCCTAGGGCCCTAAAAGGTGGCACGCACCAGTAGTGCGGGGGTAATAATAAGCTCGGGTAACGAATAATGGATATAAAAGCATAAATCGTTAAATTTATCATTTTATTAAAAAAATATATATTTTGTGTTTAATTATTTTCCTATCAACTATATTTATTTTTATATAATTAAAAATCACTTATTTTTATTCACTAAATCAAATAGATCAACCTAGGTAAATTAGTGGATATCATGATCCAATCATGATGTAAAACGATCGACCGGGTAACTTTGAGTTTTTTTTTTGTTTTGTTTCAAATTTACTGGTGGTTGTTCGGCTGGGAAGCAGTTGTTGTTTATTTTCCGAAAGAATAATATATTCTAGTAAAGTGTAAGGCAAATAAAATATATAATTGTCATGTTCAAATTGGTTGAGATTTGATAGTTGTTAAAGTTATTTCTTTTTTATCAATAATCTTGTCAAAACTAAGGTGACATTTTATCTTAACTTTATTAGCATTCATATCATGTAAAAAATAATTAATTTTAACTGAGTAATAAATTCACAAACCATCTCAACTTCTAATCAGAAGCATAATGTGACAGGGTGTTTTCTTAATTTCATCTTCGAATATAGTAATATATAAAAGATAAATGGTTAACGGCAATAGGACGTTTTTATAGTTTTTCAAATGTAAGATACATGTTAAAAAGTTAAATAAGAAATTTTAACAAACAATCTAAAATTCTGACGTTATAAAATAGACAAGATTAATCAAACAAGATTCTGCGTCACGTCAGGCTATACCTTATAATTTTCTGAAAAGAACACAGTAAAATAAAACTCACGAGAACTAAAAACTTAAAATTATCATATTTGGGTTTTTCCCCCTTTCTTGTGATCCTCACTGTTTGCTAGTACTGTCTCCCCATCAAAAAAAGTTCAAAATTATCAAGGAGTCCTCCACACTCGTTTGTCCTAAAAGTTCAAAATTATCCTCTCTCTCTCTCTCTCTCTCTCTCTCTCTCTCTCTCTCTCTCTCTCTCTCTCTCTCTCTCTCTCTCTCTCTCTCTCTCTCTAAGATCTATCTCTCAGAGAAAAAGAGATTATTTTCAGTTACTTTACTAACTGAATGTTAAAAGTAACAATAAAAATTAACATGGTTAAACTATATGCACTATAGTAAATGAATCAAAACTTCAACGAATTTAAAAAGCTGTTCAACATTGCAAAGACAGAATGGATATGTAAAAAAACACATTTGGGACCACCGATTTGGTAACAGTTTTAAATACTTTTATCATTATTAATTTTAAAATTTATATTGAAGTAATCACATAAAATATTTGATAATTATATCTATTTTGAAATGTCTAGTGCAAACAAATTAGATTTTGTAATACAAATGTCAATTTGTATCAATTTTAATATTAATACTTCAACTTCTAAAAATATTGATATTAATACTAATATAATAACATTTTTGATATTCCAATCAGAAAGGCGATAAAGTAAAATAAACCTGTGCACAGTATTAGTTAATATATACCTTTATACCTAAGTGAGGTGTTTGGTTATAATATAGTTTTTTGTATAGATTTACAATAAACCAATATGTTAAAATAAAATCTTGGGTAGCTAAAACCTTACAAGTTAATGTAAGGTAATATCTTGAAAGATGAAAGCCGTGTGAAGAAAAAAAAAGCGAGGAACCAAAATATCACGTCTAGTCTCTTTTTCATCCAAGAAAGTCTATAAACTCAAATTTTCATCACGTTTGTCTAACTTTCTTTTCGTAAGCTTTTTTTAAAAAATAAATTTAAAGATAATTTATTTTATCATGCAACTGTACACCCTTGTCACTTTTGCCCAGTAGATACCATTTAACTTCAAAACCAATATAAACATACTCCGGATGAGAGATTTGAGCATCAATACAAAATCACAAAAGATCATTCCACCTCAATGAAGTACTAATGAAACAGAAAAAATAGTAAACGCCTTTTCCTCTCAATTGGCTGCTTACAAGCTTAAAGAAAGATGAGTGAAATGCCAATAGTCATCCGTAACGAAGAAAATATTTTGCATTATCATAATGTAATTAGATGAAAAGGCCAAAAAATGAATATAAAGTATGGCATTGCATGACTCTTGATATCAAATTGAGGTGACTTATTCTTACAGATGTAACACAAAAAGCCTGTCAGACGTTAAATTTCAAAAGACGTACCTTACACGAAGACATAATACAAGAGAACTTGAATGAAAAGGGACACGAAATATACGAAAGCATGTAATACCAGAGACCAACTTGGATATCTGGATGTAATCCATTGATCAGATCTATACTAAACTGCAGCAGCTATTCTGTCTCGCAGATTGAACTTCTTCGCAATCAGAGGCCGAACATCATCCACCCCCACCAGGCTTTCCAGAAAAGGCAGCAAGGACATCAGCTCTTTATCAGATCGGTCATCAAACCAGCTTTCTATGGGAATCCCGTTGTCAACTTGAAATCCAAATGCCTGAAGGGGAAGAAAGGATCAGCACAGCAGGCCAATTAATCAAACTGGTGAAAAAGTAAATAGATCGCATCCACAATTTGCGACCGAGTCGAAGAACCTCAGTAAGTCATGTTCCTAACAACTGCCAAACATGAAACTTAAGGATACACCAGCACCACCTTCCCATACCCCCAATTACAAAAGAAAGAATTTTATCACAATATTACAATGCATAATTTTATCACAATATTTACATACATCTTCCTAACAGCCATGGAGATCAAACGACAATGTGCCAAAGCCAAGAAATTTAGGTGTCACAACTTGGAGAGGACATAGTTAATCTAACTAATCAAGAATTTAATTAAACAAATAGAATTAATATGAATAATTAAAAACAACTATTAATGCATTAAATAAATAACTAATATACTAAATAAACACTAAGCAAACAATTAAGAACTAACGAAAAATACTTAAATGAAAACTTGAAGCAATGTCAGGGGTGGGAATGATTTTAGAGATCTAAGGAAAAGATGTGAGAAGTGTGAATGGGATGCAGTCCCTTGGAGGCCTATTAGGCCTCCAAAAGGCTAAGAGGGGCTTAAGACCCCCCCCCAACGGTAAGCAAGAAAATGCTTCCCATTGAAAAAAAGAATCTGTAGATCCCCCAAAAGGGATTACGGGGTCAAGGCCGGGTCGCGATCTCTTTGCCAGGTCAGGCCTACTAGATACCGATCGGGCCGGTCGGCCCATTTTCGGCCGGGTCATGACCAAGCATTCCACGGTTGAGATTTCAAAATCACGTACAATGCAGTTGCAAGTCAAACAATGTTGGTTCTTGTACATGAAGAGGCCCTTTCAACAAATGAGCTAGTTTTTTTTTCTACCAAGTATGATGTCGAGAATGCCAACTTCCACAAGAGAGCGGAGGAATAGCCACGCTTCTATGTCCTGAAGGATATGACAAATAGAAAAGTATGGACATGACACATGATCTCGTGACACAACTCTATAAAACAAGGTACAGCAAAAGCCATAGATAGTAGATAGCATCTTCAGTACCTGTGGAGAGTTGTCAACTATTATAACTCGGGCCAAATCACGACCAAGGACTGAGAGGTCCTTTACATAGTTCCCTTCTACAAAAACGCAAGATTCACGGTACACACGATGACGAAATAACCTTCTCTTGGGGTCAAGAACGTTAAGTAGATGTTCAGCATATATACTTTGGCTGGCTGTAAATAAAATGATCTCAAAGAGTCTCGATACCCTCTCCATGAAATCCTTAAGGTGTGGACGGCAGCGTACATAAATTGTATGCTCTCTAAAATTAAAGTTGATTGGAAATGTAAAATCTGCATCTTCACAGGGATCCAGAGAGGAGTGCACCAAAGTTTCTGCATCATTGACACATACAACGTAAGGCTGCAAGTCATAATGAAATACAAAACTGTTACATAACTAAAAGACAGCTATAACACAACTAAACAAACAGATTAGAGCATCAGAAATCACTAAGCACGGGTTTTACAGAAAGTTGATTGGAAATGCAAAAATAGGCATCATTTCAGGAATCCTGGAAGGACAAGACTTGAGTTTCTGCCATATTAAAGTTGCAAATCAATAAAACACAAAAAATATTGCATCACTAAACAAGCAGACGAAACCACTAAAACAAGACAAGTTGACAACTACTGGACATGGGCTGCGCAGAGTTCATATTCCATCGTGTTAGAAAAAATAACCATGTCATATTCATGACTGACTGCAATTGGATTAACACCAGAAAGTTACTAAGAGACAAAAACAAGAATTCTCCATTGTTTCATTATGGTCAAATGATATGTAAAAGCACAGCAAAAGAAAATCTTGTAGGGTTTTGTTTCAGACAATCAAACTAAAACAATGATTTCTAGTTTTGGGAAAAATCTTTGCAGAAAATAGAGGTGCAAATAGCAAGGAAGGTGGGGTCGGGAGTCGGGTCCGGGTCGGTTTGGCCCCAAACCGACTCGGGTCGGCCGGGGTTGCGACGGGGTTGGCCCGGGTCACGAAAAATAAAAAAAAATAAAAAATGGGGTTGGGGTCTTGGGGTCGCGACCGGGTCGATCGGCCCCAAAACCGACCGGGTCGGGTCCGGGTCGCGACCTGGCGAACCATGGCAAATAGTACCGGATTCCGACCCGTTTTAGTTCAGCTTAACACTAAATGGATATTCGATAATATATCCAATAAGTTATCAAAATCGGATTGGGATACTCTGATAAGAAACCGGTTTTGAAATCTAAAACACCTAATACTGAACCAATAAGATTCCAAATTTGTTATGATAATTGTTGGCACCTAAAATTTGCATGCAAAGAATATGTGATCCTATATGGATCCAGATCCTAGGAATTAGGATCTGTGTACTTTCAACATATGAGATGTGAATGGTAACACTTGCATCAAAATAAGGGTCTCCATGCGGTCAGCCACGAACTTAGCACACATGCTAAGTTCCATATAAGCAAAATAAAAAGAGCGATCATGATATACATGTTAATGATTGACATTACCCTCAAAATCAGGCAAAACAGTTGATGATCAGGCCTTGATAGGCATAAGAATTTCCCAGGCTCTGTGAACTGATGCCCTACATCCCCGATGGACACAAAGGTCTAACTATGACGGACACAAGTTAAATTTAGAAGAAGACATATCATTCTTCAAACTTGAATAGGCTAAGTGCTTTGCCATGAATTTAAGATCTTTTGATAACTAATGCATGGAATGTCCTATTGCTGCCTCCCTTCCGAGGATAAAGAGTCAAGCGTCAAAAGAATGTCACCAAGGTCAGATTTGACTTAAGAATGAATGACCGGATGCCAGCTCATGGCTATTGGATGTGTAAATGCAAGTCTATGGGACCAACTTTTGCAGTTTCGATGCCAAAATATATCATGAAAATATATGGCGCAAGTTCAGAAATAGGAAGAGGATATGCCCTCTTCAATCTAGCTCATACCTGATGCCTAAATATGCTCCAAGTGTGCCATAACACATGACATAAAGAAATGAAAATATGCAAACCTATTACCTAGCAGGCCTGGGATATGTCAAAACTAAGAGGAACATGCATCCTCTTTAATTTTAATATCAGGTATGTTTTAAATTTTTAATCATGTAGCTAATATGCCATAGCAACAAAACAAAGGCAATCAAGTGTCGAAAGGATGCTCGGTGCCAAGAGGGGTATGCCCCTCTCAATTTAATTGATGGCAAGGCCTGATTGTGTATCCAAGTACACCATGGGATCAAAGTAAATAGGAAATATCTGCTGCTATGGATACCCAGAAGGTGAAACAGGAATTTTGGATGGGATCCAATGCAAAATGGATGCCAAGGAAGGTGTTGTAGAAAACAATATTGATAGAATTGAAAGAGATGATGTGTTCCCAGTTTCAGCACCTGCACATGGGGAAAGAAGATGAAAATATCTAAAAGATACATGCCTTGTGATCCCGATGGTTGGCTGAAACCGCAAAGGGGATATCCCATCTCCAATTCAGCCCTCAAAAAGGCTTGACAACATGCCGGATACGGCAAAGATGAAGCCCGCAAGGTCTGTCAGCAGACCATGATGACCGCGGCAGAGAGAAGAAAAATAAAGAATAAAAATAAAAGAGCATTGTTGGCGTCAATTTTTCACAAGAAATAAATACATGTAAAATAAAGAAGAGAAAAAAGGGAGGACCGGGCCAAAATTCTAGCTGGCCTGGCCCTTAATTGGGTCAAAACAAGTCCTAAATTGTCCCAGCTCCCTCTCAAGCCCATTTGAGCAAGCCCATTAAAAGAGAGAAAAATGAGCCGTGGCCAATAAAATGGTCCGGTCAACCATGCTGCATCAGCTGGCCACATCACCCGCCACCTCACCAAAATCTTTTAATGGCATGGAAAAAATCAAGAGACAAGTCAAGATTAATGACAAGGCATTAAGGAACTCTAGAAGAAATCAAGAGACAAGCTATAGATTAAAAAGTATGGGAGAAGAGAAATGTCACCTTCCATTAATTCTTGCATGTCTCTTCATCTCCTCCCATTTTCTATAAAAGGAGGGCACCCAAGGGAGAGAGCATCACAAGAAAGACGTCGACAGGTTGCTGCTGTGCGCACACAGCCACCCCTTGCACGTGGCCAAGAAGAGGAGGAGAAAAAGGGAAAAAAAGAACCCCCCCTCCCCCCAGCAGTCTCCCTTACACGACAATACCCATTGGTGCAGGGAATTTGCAGCATCCTTTTTCATCGTCACTTGTATCCAACGCCAAAAACACAACATACGAGCAAAGACATTAACTATGTAGCCCTTTAAGGACACCTCCACCACCTCTTCTAAATTCTCTTCTCAACACCTCTTATGTCCTAAACTGCCCTTCATCGATATCAACAACACATGGCCTTATACAATATCCCTTACCAACCTCATTTTGACCCATCGACATTGCCCCTAAACAAACCATAATCACCCCTGTTTGGTCCACCTATTCAGCCTATCCGAAGTCCCCCTAGACCATAGATTCTGGAATCGGAATCAGTCCTTTGATTCCCACGAATCAATTAGAATCGGCCAATTCTTGGGAAGGAAATCGATTCCGGAATTAATTTCTTTTTATTTTTGTCTTCAAAAAAATCATAAAATCATAAAAAATCAATAAAATAGGAAATGGCCTAGAAAAATTTGTAAAAAAATAAATGTGACATTTAACATGCATCTACGTGTCATGGTTCACGAAAATAGCCAATTCGGATTGGAATCGGCCAATTCCAAAATCATGTGAGAAAATTTTTTGAGTTGTTTCTTAGATAAGAATAAGATGTAACATGATAACAATAAGATGTTAATAACTGTAACATTATAATAAGACAACATGCTAATAAACTTGAGAATATGCTAATAATATGATAAGATACAAAAATATAATAATAAGTAACATGATCACATGAAAACATGAAAGTAAAAATATACATTTGATGACGTGTTCACCAATATCCATAATATTGACCTTTATCCACCTCTTCCTCGTGTTGTTCTTGTCACGACTGAGTTGTCCCCATTCTTCTTGTCATTGATGACGCATATCCATCTAAAAATAATGCATTCATGATTCACCATGTCACCTAAATCGTAGGGAACGGACTGTAGCACGTAGGTAGGCTCAAGTGGAGAAATCCACGGCCACTAAGGATTATAAAATACTAAATAAGTTAGCTCTATATAATGATACTGCGATGGTTGTTGCTCCAGGCTGAAATATGACTTTGGCTACCACGAACTAGGTGAGTCTGGAATTACTACACCTACATCTGGTCCATGCACATCTCCCCCTCCTACTGGCTGCGTGGCCGGTATGCACTCCTCGTTATCATCAACTGAGGAGTAAGAAAGAGCCTATGTGCTGTCATCTGGACTCACAGGACGTCGCCTAATGTCCAACTTCCTTTTCTTCACTTTTTCTGCTATGTTTGGTATCCCACCACAACCCAAAGATTTTTTGAACTATGAAAATCAGCTCATTTTTCATGATGCCACTTTTGTTTTAGTCCTACCTGAACTGAGAATGGGTTGGGTAGTTGCAGTTGGGGTAGGAGTTAAGTAAAAAGTTGGAGCGGTTGATGTATGACTGCTGGGGCAAAAGATGTGCTTGCCTGAGACTGAGAAATTAGTAGAACATCCTTAACCTCTACACCATCCAACTCTCTTTCTACTTATGCACAGTCATCATGATCAAACTCAGCTAGATGATCCTTGCCTACTCTCTCCTCTATCCAAGAAACAAGTGCATGCTCCTCCTAAAATATCTAGTTCATGTCAACATTCTCAAGTGGTGGTGTCTGTGATCTCTATCTTTGCTCATATGGACCAACTACAAGCCATGCAAATCTCTCCTCCGAGATCTTCTGTCGGTCTTTTACGTTCGTGGTACGCAGTCTCATGTTGTAATGACAGAAGACACTGAATAACTGAGAGTGTACCCTGCATCACCTAATTATCGACATTTATCCTCCATATTAGATGCGGGAGTTCAAAAAATATCCTACAATCATTTAAGTATATTATATTATAAACAAACTAAATATTGACTAAGCAGAAAATAAATAACCACAAAAATGTATTCAGTAGCTAACTTGCAGTATGTACAACATGATGCAAAGTCTTATCCCATCGGTCATCTATGATCTTCCACCATTTCTTATAACCGTTGGGATTCTTCTCTTTTATTTTCAATTTAGCCTAGTTCATTGCATCGTACAAAGTGCACATCTAATTCCTGTCATCTAAGCCTATCAACCTCAACACACCTACTAGTGGCTCTATGATTGTCAAGTAGTAGGCAATCCTCTTCCAGAATCCCTTGTCCGTGATCTGCCTCTCAAACTTGACAAGAATCTCTAACTACTCCTCCTTGTTAAGCAGGTTATTCACCATATATTGATAGTACTCCTCGGATTGGGTGAACCTGACCAGTGCATGTTTGTGCCGATGCAAACTCTCCCATACTATAAAGTTCATGACAAACCAAGTAAAGCCTGGCCTGACAAGATCATGTCCTTCAGTGTATGACCTCAGACAGAGATGTGAATAAATAAAGAAAGTAATAGTCTACGCCTGCTGTTGGCACTCAAAAAAATTGATACGTATGATAAGAGATATGTCACATACGTGTTAAAAAAGAGAGGAAGAAAGCAGGCCAGCAGCTAAAAGGAGATCGGTTGGGCCAGGAGGAGGTCCGAAACAGCCCAATCGGGCCAGCATCTATGGAGCTAGCAACCGGCCCATGGATGTCATCCACATCAAAAAATAAATAAATGAAATGACAAATAAAAAAGGAGAGGGAGCTGGGTAGTCGCGACCAGGATGGCCCAATGGAGCTAAGCCCATTCACGCCCATCTCCTTTTGCTGACCCATTCAAAAAAAAGAGGAAAGAAAAATACGGGAAGAGGAGCTGTCGGATCAGGGAAGGGAACCGACTCCCGTCGGATTCTCCCCCGGAGCCAATCCGGGGGCCGGCTGCAAGAACCGCGCGAGAAGCGTATGAGGATAAGAAGGGAAGGGGAGGTCGATCCCATGGATTTCGGGATTGCTCCGAGTCCTTCTCGGAGCCGCAACTCCCGTTTCGGGAGGTTTTCCGGCGGAGGAAGGGCAGTGCCGAGCCTATAAGAGGACCCAGCCGTCTCCTCGGCAGGAAGGACGAGCAGAGGCTGCGCGAACACCCCCCCCCCGAGAGTTCGACAAACAGAGAGAGAGAGAGAGAGGCTGAGAAAAGGGAGATAGAGGAGCACCGTCCGGCTGTTCCCTCACCGCCGTAGGAGTCCGCCGGGAAGTCCTTCTGTCGCCCTCGAAGCCGGGAAGCTGTCCCCATCGGAAGCGCGCCGGAAGCTGTCGCCGTAGCCGCCGGACCCCTCGCCGGAGGCTGCCCTTCCGGAATCTCCAGGCCGCAAGCCGCCCAAAACAGACGGAGCACCTCCGCCGCCGCCGGAGAAGTCCCGGAGACCCTTCGCCGCCGCTGCTCGCCGTCGGGCGCCGCCGTGGCCGTCGGGAGAGCTGCGGGAGGCGTCGGGTGCCGCCGAGGCCGCCGGGAGAGCTCCGAGGTCCGTCCGCCGTGCCGTCGCTGGTCGGGGGAGAGAAAGGAGCCGCCGATTATTTGTTTTGAAACTTATGTCCAGCCGGGCATATAGCAGGGGGAGGGGAGGCGCGAGGCCGCGTCGGGCTCAATTTTGACCCGGGGTCAAAATCGGCGTGGGGCCCACAAGGAAAAGAGAAGGCAAAAAAAAAATGCCCCGCGGCCAGAAGCCGCACGCGCGCGGGAACTGTTGCGGAGGGAGGCCAGTTGACCCGGGGTCGACTTATGGTGGAGCCCACTTCATGAAGGTGTTAAAAAAAAAAAAAAAAAAGGGGAGAAGAGGGTGAGCTGCGTGAAGGCCCAATGAACAGGATCCGCAAGAGGGCCCAATAAATTGATTTTTCTTAAAAGACATCCTTGATTGAAATTAAATAAAAATGCACCTAATTAATTAAACAAGCCGAGGCGAGCATCCGGCCGGCTAAAAACCCGCCTACGGTCTCGCATAACTTAAAAGAATCAAAATAAATGGGCAAGCAATAGGCCGGCTTTAAGCACGTCTATTGACCCATAATTCAAAAAATAAAATAAAATAAACAATAAACATAAATTAAATAACAATGCACTTAATTAATTAAACAAACCGAGGCGAGCATCCGGCCGGCTAAAAACCCGCCTCATGGTCTCGGCATAACTTAAAAGAATCAAAATAAATGGGCAAGCAGTAGGCCGGCTTTAAGCACGTCTATTGGCCCATAATTCAAAAAATGAAATAAAACAAACAATAAACATAAATTAAATAACAATCTACTTAATTAATCAACAAACCGAGACGAGCATCCGGCCGGCTAAAAACCCGCCTCATGGTCTTGGCTTAATTTAAAAGAATTCAAAACAAGAGGGAAAGCAATGGGCCGGCTTTAAGCACGCCCCTTGACCCTTTAAGGTGGACATACAAAGGTCTGATTAAAAGACCCCAATGTCTTACCATGCCCCAAGAGAGAGTGGTTTTGCCCATTAGGCCATGGGGAGGCTGTGCATGATCAACATGCCAATATGCCCAAACCATAGGCTAATGAGGTAGACCAACCATGGGATGAGTGCCCACAAGCTTTTCAAAAGCCGGGTATGCTCAACCTTGAACCGGTTGGGAGAGGACTCCATGTGCCTATCAAAGGCAGGACCATACTCAAACTGCTGAAATGAGAAGGCAGGATTTCCAGATGCCTATCAAAGGCTGGATACTACACTCAAGACCGACATATACTCCATCCCGAATTGAGGGGATGTCACAGTTGTTGTAAAAGAGAGAAAGCTGGAGGACTTGTGAACTTCAAACAATGAAGAATTCAATGAGCAATGCAAGGAGAAAACAGTCTCTACCGGACTGAATGGATGCAAGCACATTAAAAACTGAACTTAAATCTGAAATTTCAATAAAAACAAAACATTTAAGAAATCTGAAATTCTGTTAATTGCTAAGGACCTGCCTGGCTCAAAATCAGAACCGATAGGATCAGAACTGAATTCTCTGAAATTCTAAAATCCAGAGATTAAAAAATCTGAAAATTTGAACTAAGTCCGAAATCTGTTTTGGCGCAGAAATCTCTGAAAGTCTGTTATTCTGGAAATTGGAGCTTAAAAATCTGAATTTCGGGAGTTTCAAAGTCTGGATTCCACGCTTTCTGAAATCTGAAACATACAGCAGAGAACTGAAATCCGTGAGAAAATCCGGGGTCTCAAATCTGAACAGAAGTCTGAAATTTGAAGTCAGCAAGAAATCTGAAGTTTGAATTGGTACAGAAGGCCTGCAAATCTGAAAAATGCAGGAATCTAGAGTTTGGAATTTGAAGAAATCAGGAAAACTGAATTTTGCAGGGTCCGAAATCTGAAATCTGTACATTACAAAGTCTGAAAATGCAGAATCCATTTCAAGTCCGAATTTCAGTAGTCTGTAGGCAAATCTGAAATCTGAATTCAATCCATTTAAATATCAAAATCTGAACTTTGCATCTAAAACAAAGAACCGAGAGTTTGAGAGCCTGCAGTGTGCAGAATTTGTAAGAAGTCTGAAATTCAGGTTAGGTCCGAGAAATCTGAAAACAAAAGTGTGAAATCTGCCGACCTGTAGAACCCAGAACAGAAATCAGAAGTCAAAACATCCATTAAAAAATCAAACTCCACCCAGTTCCGAACCCAATTAGAATTCTGTAATTAGGCCTCAATCAAACTGAATCTCATCCAATTCGGTCATCTTTGAGCCAGGCAGTTCATAAATTATGAAATGAGTCAACTTCAAACTTAATTAAAACATAAGCCAACATTAATAAAAAATGCTCCAGCAAATCATAAATCTATAAGTTTCAAGAAAATCTGAACTCCCAAACCAGAAGATCAACAAATTGTAAATCATTAAATCTTAACTCAAGAACATTAAACCAGAATTGAAAACAAATCTGTTAAAAGAAATTCCAAGTTCAAGGCAATCTGTCAAATTCAAATTCAAGTGAATTCTAATAAAATAAAATTCAAACCGAATTAAATCAAACAATTCACCGAACAAATTAAATCCACCTCCAAACAAATTCAAACTCAATCAAATTAACTCAAATACAAATTAAATCAAATCAGACTCAATAAAATAAGTACAAATTAATCAATCAACTAATTCAAATTCAACTCCAATTAAACAAAAAATCAAACAATAAACAAATTAAATCAAAAATCAAATCAAACTTAAAATCAATCAACAAATTTAAAATAAACCAAGCTTAAAACCAGTAAAATTCAACTCAACTCAACTTCAACCAAAAATCAAATTGAAATTTAAATAACTCAATTCAAATCAAATTTCAACTCAAACTAAAAGCAATTCAACCCATTAAATTCAACTCAAACTAAATTCAACTCAAATCAAATTCAAACCAACAAACTCAACCCAAATCAGAATTCAAACTAAAATTGAGTGCTTGCATTCCATCGATTGCATGGGATTGTTTTCTCCTATGTCCATATGTGTGTGAATGTGTACTTTTGTGGATGCACGTTTTCTATTGCTATGACGCTTAATCAAGGGTATTCGAGCTATCTCGATGTAATTAACGTCGGATCTTCGCACCATCCGACGGGGAGAGGTCAAAATAAATTTCAAAGAACCTAACAACCTCAACATAAATTTCGACCCTAGTTAGTACTTTTATGAAATATCATCTATTTTCTTACAAAGTCAATGCTAAGGTATAATTCAAATTCAAGAGGAAAATGAATTTACAAAACAAAAAGAATTAATCTTTTTGTTAAATTTGAGGTTACATCACCTGCCTAACAAGTGTGAAAATTGTCTCCTCCTTGCCTATATCCTCTAAGATGAGGTCAATGAAGTGCGCCGCGCAAGATACCCAGAAGAGATGTTGCCTCTTCTCCATCAATTTCTTTCCAGCCACCTTATAGGAGAGTTCATTGTCAACAACAAACTAAACCACATTCTCCTCCCCAATATCATCCATTACGACATTCATCAAGAAAAAAATATAGTCGACGTTCTTTATCTGGCCCGAAGCATCAACCAACTTCAAAAATGTCGTGCCCTCATAACAATACGCCAAAAAGTTTATCATGATTCAGTCGAAATGGGATTGGAACCTTAAGCTAAAAAAATAACACAAAATTAGCATAAAACTCAACAACCAATCTTGAAAGCTAACAAAAAAATTAGATTCAAACAGATCTAAAAATCCAATCAAAAATCATCCAAATCTAATAAAAACAAACCATAACTAAGAAATACCCAAAAACTAAACTCAAAATAAAAGGATCAGACTTTGGTTAATCAGGAAAAAAATCAGTCTTGTGTTAATCTAGAAAAGTCTATTTAAAAAACCACTTAATGTTAAGGGTCGCAGGATCGGGATCGGGATCTATGGGGTTCCAATCCGCGGTCCGATCCCAGTCGATTTGCCAGAAGCCAGACGGATACATAATCGATCTAGATCAACCAAATTTTTTATTTTCACGAAAAAATCAAGAAAAATTGGAAAAAATCTGAAAAATCCAGAAAATTGAGAACAATTTGTTAAAAAGTACAAAAGAAGCTTGTCCAATCTTGGATATTTGCACACAACTTTGACGTTGAGTTTATGACACACATGAACACAAGTGAATACAAATTGTAGCATACAATCATACAATACAAAGTCTACTTAATTTCATTTCACATTCCACTAAATAAAAAAAATACAACTGATATGAAGATGCTTTACACCGATGAACGCACCATCAACCATGAAATTGTCCTGGATCTATCCTGCTCGTCCTAATCTTCTTGGATTCTCCACCAACTATGATCAGTCATGATTGGCCTATACCCATAGGAAAATAAAGATAGGGCTATCTCGTTAAAATCATAAACTCCACCCTCCGTCGGAGCTGAAGGAGAGGGTGGATAACAATGCTCAATGTCTGAATAGGTTCTGGATAGGAAGATACGAACTCATCAAATACATTCATCTTTGTCCAACGTCCGTTGCTCCTTCCAGTTGAACACGAATGCCTTCTCTCGCTCAAATCATTTGGACATGCTCCACTCGTGCGTGCACTACTAGTGACCAGCCACCAAGACACCCTTTTAGGGGTGACTGTGATCAATCACCCGTTATATCAATAGTTCGGGTGGGAATCGGATCAGCCAATTCGATACAGTAATCGACCAATCCTGATCCAAATTGGTGGATCATGCAAACCATGATCTTTTGCTGCCCCATTTACAACTGTCCTGGGACTTTAAAATCCAAGCCTAGGAGTTTATACTGGGTTGTGAACGTTTCAATAGATATGACTTTGCAATCCTTCCAAAAAGCGTAGCTCATTTTCTTAATAACGATAAAGTCAATCAAGCTCTTGCTCTTCCTATTCTTAAATGCTACAAGATAGTAATCTCTCTTGATGAAATACGTATTTGTTAAGATCGGGCCATAGCCCACCACAAACTTCGAGATATTTTTCTCTTCGTTCTGCTCTACATAAGCAAAGCCCCCATAGGCACTCTCAAATCCACTTCCTTGGAACCCAACATGACCATTAAAATCACCACAAATCAAGATGCTCTTCTCATTTGGTATTCTCGTATAATACCATCTATGTTCTCCCAGAATTGAACTTTCAACTCACTACTAACCCCTATTTGGGGTGCATATATGCTAATTATATTAATTACCTCTTGATAAACAATCACCTTAACTAGAATGATCTGAACACCGGACATCACCTTGTCCTTAAAGGTAATATCCAAAATAATTCTAACGCTATTTTGAAACCTGACATTCCATCTTCTTTGACTTTCTCCCATTTCCATTTGATTTCCTGAATGCAAACAATACTAACGCCTCTCAGTCGTGTCTACCTATACCATCAATTTACTTGTGAGGATTACTAGATTCTAAGTACATATACTTAAGCTTGCCTCCGACTTAACCCGAATAGGGTTGGACAAGTGCCCTCTACTACTTTAACGATCACGATAGGACAGATCAACCCCACCCCTCCTAATCCAACACTCTCCCTACCCTAAAAGCCCATCCTCAACAGACTTCCTACTATGCAATCCTAGATGAGGGGTCTCACCCTAACCCAACCCATGGTACCCCTAATCAATGAGCTCCATTTAGACCTGACACAAGAATAAATAGGATACGAATCCATAAAAATAGAAATGACATAAGTTTTAAGCTAGTTGTCACCGACCCAACCCTCTCTTTTTCTCATTCAGGCTAGGGACAGGTAATGACAAGATAATTAAATATTAAATACTAATAACACGGGTACCAATTTGAACCAAGTCAAGCTAAATGTAAAACACTAGCAATATGTAACAATTTTCTATTAAACAACAAATGAGGACAACAAATTTATATAATTTTATCAATTACACAAGCTTAACTATTAAATCAACAGAATATGCATAAATAAGTAATTAATCAAATGATTAATTGTGCAATCAATCAACTAATTAGTTAATTAGTATAGCATAGATACAACAACAGCTTTATTGAAGTATGCACAAATCTCCAATTCAATATGGATATAAAGAAATAAACTTAATTTCTGATAAACTACAGAAAAGTATGTTGACAAAAAATATGCAAGATGCCAAAGACAAAAAAACTAATAAGATCTTATCAAGATACAACAACACGACTAAAAAGCAAATATGCAAATACCATTAATTATATTGGTGCATTAGCACAAGGACACAGGCAAATGACTTGTTAAAATGTTTATTTCATATCTATCTATACTCCCAAAATGATAGAGCAAATAATGATGTTGAAGAAGAAGAACCAAAGGTGGCAGCGGCTCACATAGATAGGAGACGGTGCTGCTGACAGCAGCGCTAGTCGATGGGGTTAGTGGATTTGTGGCGGTGTTGCGGCAGTGACTGGGGGAGCATGGTGATGCCACAGATCAGAAATGGCAGTAACCAGACTGGGTGGTGTGGGGAGCTCTCCCACAGTGACAGTGAGCAATGGAGGAGGATCTCTCAGATGGACGGAGAAAGCAAATTATCCAAAAATAAAGTAAAATATCTTCCTGACTT
Source organism: Cryptocoryne crispatula var. balansae (assembly GCA_036172225.1). Lineage (NCBI taxonomy): Eukaryota > Viridiplantae > Streptophyta > Magnoliopsida > Alismatales > Araceae > Cryptocoryne > Cryptocoryne crispatula. The sequence continues at coordinate 6,140,855 of CM069929.1, read as the reverse complement.
GAATACCAATCAACAAGCAAATGCAAAATCGAGAAAAATCTTCCCGACGATTCATAACAAGCAAGCTGAGGAATGGCGCAGAGACAACACGAGGCTGTCGAACAAGGCGCACAGGTAAAAAGTGCAGCCATCAGGTGCTGAGGAGGTCACGAGCAGCACCAGAACAGATGAGAGGAGAAGGGGAGAGATGCTTCCGCCGGAGAGAAGGGAAGTGACCAAGCAGGAAAAAAATCCCAGAAACCAATAGCTCGTGAAGCAAAATCCAAACATAAATTTCAAGAGCTGAGTGAAAACCAGATGATATTAATCCGCCGCACGAACCCTAAAATCCTTAAAAGACTTGGCTGTGAAGAAATCGAAACAAAAGATTATAGAGATTCACTTCAACAAAGAGGGCATGCGATCCACCCACCAAGATCAAGCCATACTTGAGAAAACCCCACGCCCGCAACCCCTTCACACCAGCGGAAGAAGCAGTTGACAAAGAACCAGCAGAAAAATATCCAGCCAATCTCAATTTCTTTTCTCAAATGAATAGAAATAAAATAAATTTCAAAAAACTGCATAGATTTATAGTCTTATATTGATGAAAACGAGGTTTCACAGCCTGTTTCAATAATATAGAAGTCAACTTCAAAAATGGTTTTTTGTTATGGGAATCAGAACACTAGTTCCGTTACCAATGTACTGTTTGCAGCCCAAGCAGAAAGGTATTTTCAATGCAATGATGAGATTATTAGGACCCTTACAAAGAATACAGATCATGTAGACTTGGGATAATTGAAGTCAACTGATGAAAAGTGAAGAATCAATAATGTAATATATGTGATAGATGGCAAAGGCAGAAACCTAAAATACTTCTTGAGGCATTAAACACAAAGTTGTCAAGTGGCATACCATCCAAATCTAGAACAAGGGTGGTTGATGGGCAACTCCGTGTCTGCTTAGGAAGTAGCATAGGCCGAAAAGTTGGAACAACTGCAGATAAATCAGGAAGATTCTTTATGAACAGATATGGGTCGAAGTCATCAAACTCGTCACTATCATCAGAGTCCATGCAACCATCAGTAGCCATTGGATCATGAATTGGCTCATCAACACATTCCAATTTTGAATGCTGCATTGCAAGATAAATTGCTGAAACTTCAGGAGACAGGTTTTCAAAAGTTTTGTGTTGTTCATCACATAGAGATGTATCTATATCGTTCTCAGAATTATTTTCCAGTGGCCCAGATGATAAATCACAACTAGAGAACTTCAGTCTGGAATTTTCTGCCACATGTTCTTCATGTCCTGCAATCATTTGATAATTATCAATCAAGAAGCTGAGCAAGTTAAAGAAAAAGTAACATTATTTCAATTTTGTACCAGAGAGAGCGTTCATAAGATTTGAAGCACAAACCCTGAAAAATATGGTTAACATGGAAACCAATAAAGCCCCATATCCACCTACAATTCCAATATGGCAGGTGAAGCAGTTTACTAATAAAGTACTATTCCGTTGGTCCAGAAAAATAAAGTCAGACAAATTTGAATAAATATTTCAAGTTAAATAACATTTTGGGAAACCAAATCCTGACACTTTGAATTGAATCATTGTTATTTTCATGGCCATGTATTTCGAATTAGCCCCAACTTCACTTTAAAGAGTTTTCTAGCAACACAACACAACTCATGAAAGTTTGAAACTGCTGATGATCATAAACTCAGGAAGCTACCCATTACATAATCAAGAAAACAAGGGCCAACAACATAATTTACAAACCCCATGAGGAGAAGGTAAATGACAGAAACACGCTACCTTAAAGAAGACAAAATTCTATAAACCATTTTATATAAGTTTAGACATCTTACCTTGACCAGAAATTCCAAAATTTTTCGGAGCATGAAAACTTGGAGAAAAAATAGTATCCAAGACACAAGTTGAATCCTCTTTACCAAACCGCTGCAAACATTGCATTCGATTAAGACAAAAGCAAAAAAACATAATGGTAACAGCAGTGAGTTATAAATGACGACTAGTTATTTACAGCATGTAAAAAGCTAGCCTTCTGCTGTTTATACATTTGTATATGCTTTTGCAACAAAGTAAAGCAGCAATAGTTGCCTTTAGTACTCTATCATCAGTGCCCTCAATTACATCTTGTAAATCAGACATAAAGATCATTGGTAAATGAAACATAAAATGATAGCAAAAGTATCATATAGAATAATGCAATAATTCAACTTTTCATCAGGGATGAGTCGGTTGAGGGGAGAGGGAACCAAGGAATTGCCTAACCACAACCACCTTGCCTAACAGACCTATATTAATATTTTGACAGCTACGTAAGTTAGATTCAATTTATTTTTTATTTATAGAAATTAAGTACTTTAGTTATAAAATGTAATTTATTTAACTTGGATTTAGATTTATTTAATATTTATTGTTGATTAGTAAATGCAAGTCTAATTTTATTAATATTATATCTATTAATGCTAGTTTTATTTTTATTAGTAGAAATTAACTGAATGCACAGTGCTACTCTAGTACTGATTGATGTATAGTAATAAAATGTAATCACGTAACTTATTTAATATCACTTAAGTTAGAATCTATGGTAATAAGCTATTATTAGAATCTAAACATCTAACTAGCCTATCACTGATTGATGTACAGCACATAGTAATAGAATAGAATATATTACTGTTGGAACCTCGAATTTCCCTCTTTTTTGTAGAAAATTCTTTTTTTGCTTTAGGCTAGCATTGACTACTATGAAAATATGTGGTATTCATAGGAGTATTAGCTAATTTGATGTGGGATTATTTTATAGGAACACCGATGGTTCCACAGATTTGCTAAGTGTCGATATGGGTATCATCCACCACTTAGATGATCTGAACCACAATTTAATTTGTGAGGTTATATGAGTTCTTTGAAAATAAATTTTGACCTCTCTCCACCGGACTTGTGTTATTCCGGTGTTAATTACATCGAGCAAACACTGGAATACCCTTGATTGACCGTCACAGCAACATATTGATCGGAAGTCATTCACCCACATAAACAAAGATGGAAGACATATCCCCATGGCCTTATGAGATGGAATTTGGTTGAACTTAATACAAACTTTTAAGTTTGGGTTCATTGATTTTCTTTAAGATTTGATTTGATTTGTTTTTGTTTATGTCTTTGGTCATTTGTTGACTTAGACAATTTTGAGTTGATCGCTTTTTTTTATTTGTTTTTAGGAATTAATTTCCATTTTTTATGTGTTTGTTAGTATTTTTTTGCTTGATTTAAGTGAATTTACTATTATTATTAAGATTTATTCTTAATAATATTGATCACTTTAATTTTTTTCCATGGTTGATTTTAATCCAACATAACTTGTTTTTGTAGTCATTGGTTGACATTTTTTATGCATTATTTAATGACATAATTTTGGTTGGATTATGTTAACATTTTATTAATGTTTTGATCATTTATTTGATTTGAATTTTGTTATGCATACTTATTTAATTAAGTAGCATTATCTATTTGGGTTGATTTAATTTTTTATGGTTAAGTCGGATTTAAACCTAATATGTTTTGTAACCATTTATAGTCATTTTTATGTATGATTTTATGGCATGAATTTGATTTGATTATGATGGCATTTTTGTTAATAAATAAGTAATTATTTGATTTGATTTAATCAGATTTACTTATTTTATTTTTAGATTTACTTATTTGATTTGATTTAATCAAATTTAATTATTTGATTTAAGTTTGAAAATTACTTAAATAATTTATTTAGTTTATTCCATCTCTTGGAGTCCATGGGGATTTGATGTCACTTTTGAAGTAACATAACACATCAATCGAACTTGAATTTCATTTCATGTCGATCCGAGTACATGGAAGTACAACGAATGAGAGGGCATTCAAGCCTTTCTTCTCAATACATGTCATGACTTGTGTTCGATTTGACCGGCATTACGGCTTTACCGATCTGGGTTTTCATTTAGAATTCCCGTTCGGTTTGACCGGCATTTCGGTTTGACCGATTTGGGTTTTTCATTTAGAATTCCCGTTCGGTTTGACCGGCGTTTCGGTTTGACCGACTTGGGTTTTCTATTTGAATTCCCGTTCGGTTTGACCGGCGTTTCGGTTTGACCGACTTGGGTTTTCTATTTGAATTCTCGTTCGGTTTGGCCGGCATTTCGGTTTTACCGATTTGGGTTTTCTATTTTTTATCCAAAATAGCGAACTATTTTGGGCCCTTTTAATGGAAAGGTAGCGCAAAACCACTTAATTTCGGCAACATTTCAAATAGACCGGAGTTGGGTTGGCTATTTTCTATCCAAAATAGCGAACTATTATGGGCCCCTTTTTATGGAAAGGTAGCGCAAAACCACTTAATTTCGGCAGCATTTTAGCTAGACCGGAGTTAGGTTGGCTATTTTCTATCCAAAATAGCGAACTATTTTGGGCCCCTTTTATGGAAAGGTAGCGCAAAACCAGCCCCTTTTTATGGAAAGGTAGCACAAAACCAAGGTATTTCTTACCTTCTAAGGAGTGAGGATGTAGAGCTTCTCTCTCTTCTCAACTCCCTCTTTTCTCACCACTCTCCAACCCATGTACGTATGGCACTTGGGGGGCTATTTATAGGGATTTTATAGGGGCAAAAGGGTCATTTTGAAGACCCCACTAAACCCATTTTCGAGTTAGTGGGGGGGTGACCGGAATGGGGTGGGGTTACCCCCATTTTTTTCCCTTTTTTTTGATTTCCCCGCACTGTTTGACCAAAGTCAAACCGGGGGTAAGTTCACCCCTCGGTGCTGGCCCGGTCTTTGACCGGGTCTCACCCCACGGCCGCCCGCGCGTGGGCGCGCACGTGGGCCACGACCGCCCACTCGGGCATTCCTTTTTTTTTCTTTTTTGTGTTGGCTGCGGTTCGACCGCGAACTGGCTCCCCCCCTCGGCTCTCTCTCTCCCCGACACTCGGCCCTCTCTCTCTCTCCCCGACAGAAGACGCCCGCGAGGGCCTTGTCGCGGCGGGCTCCGGCTCCGGCGACGACGGGCTCCGGCAATGGCGGCGACGACGACGGCTGCGGGAGGAGCTCCTCTCCGACGGCACGGCACCCGCGAGGGTTTGCTCGCGGCGCTCCTTCCGGCGACGATGGCGGCGGCAACCGCGGCTGGTGAAGGCGGCGGCGACGGCTCCTCCCCCTTCTCTTTTGCTCCCTCACGACGGGAGCTCCACTTCGGAGCCTTCTCACCGCGAGCTCGGCGGTGGCGGAGGCTTGGTCCGGTGGTGGCGATTGTGTGGTCCGATGACGGCAACGACGATAACTACTTGTGAAGATGACGGAGAAAGGGTTCCCCTTGCGGCAAAGCCCTCCTATTCCTCTGTTTTTCCTCTTCTTCTTCTTCTTCTCTTAATGCTTGAGAGAAAAAAATTTTGGTCCGACAATTACGTATTTGTTTTTACTATCAAAAAAGGTGTCACCTAACACCTCACCTTGTCACTTTAGTAGTAAGGCAGTGGTATGTCGTCTTGGTCACCTTGATCACCTTGAAAACTATGATAGTAACCAAAAAATGGTGGTGTGTTCATGTTAACACATTTCATCTCCCCACAACAGTTAACATGGTAAACATGGTGATCAAATTTCAAGAAGTAAAACTTCATAGATTGTTTCGGGGAAGAGACAACATGGTTGGCCATCGCTGAGGGGATTAGTGATAAACACCAACCACCAGAATATGGTAAGGCCTTCCTCTATTAATCTTTTGCTTAAATAACAACTTCACCAGAAATCATATTTCTTTGAGATTTGAACTACAGGGAGAAAAAATGATTGTCATCATATACATCTTCATAGCGTCAGACATCAAAGGAAGGAACTGCATGAGTGAATATTAACTGAAGTGGAAACCAGTGCAATAAAAAAGTAAATATCAAGTAAGACACTCGAATCATAGAAAAACGATAGTGGATGGATTTAATTTTATTTTATCAAAAATTAAATGATTAATGCAGTAGCAAACCATCTGCACCAAATACATAGAGACAAACTTATGTTTTCAACAAGGTTTTACAGGACCGGACTACAGCATAATTCCCACTGATGCAGATTAGGTTTGGTTGTTAAAACCTCCCTATCCTCCTGTCTGATTCCAGCCAATCTGGATCAAGACTGGCAACTAAAATCCAGGGTTCAAATCCCCAGCAACCCTTGATTTTGATACCTAAATTGTGGGTGTTTCATAAAAGTGTGAAAATAACAATCAGGAAAAGTATTTCTCAGATGCTCCATAACAGTATCGTTTACTTTTTTCCAACATGAGAAGCATGACTAAGGAATATTTTTCACAGATCTAACAAGAATCTCCCTCTGAGTTCATATTCTATTATCATGTAACAAGTAACATGTATTTATGATTCAACATATTTATGTGCATTCAGTAAAAAACCCAATATTGCAGATATTCAAGTACTCCTGAAAATAGAACCTCTACTAATGTATTATAGCAATAAAATATATCACCTCAAGGTCAGATGTGACATATGCATCACAACAGTCCTTTGTCTCTTCCTTCTTCAGACAATGACCAGTATTTATGTTCATTTCACATGGCAAGTCTTTAGTTTTCTTCCTTGAAAACACTCCAGCTGCAATTGAAACAGATAATGAACTCTAAAAATGCTATATAATACAAAAAATAATTCCTAAAGGCTTCAAAAGTACCAACTGCTGCTGCAAGAAGCAGCTGATTCTTGCATAGTGATAACCAAATACTATGCAACACTGCATTATTGCCAATGGCTTGATAAGGACTTCTTTCTATAACAACAGCTGCTAAAAAATATAAAATGAAGCAAGCTGGCCTCTCATCTCCTTGACTCATGCCATTGTCACCTAGGCAGCCTTCCCCATTTGTTGCTTGTTAAATACTAATAACTTATATATAAGATTTACGGTAGTGGACTACATAAACCTATCACTTGAGTGGCACTTAAGCAGAGTAGGCACCCGGCACTTCAACAATCAAAGACCCCTTGGTCACCTTAAAGGCCTTTATGCCTTGGCAACAATAAAAGTAATAACTAATAACTGAGACATCAAATAATGAAAATAAAGAATAATAATTTAACTAAGTATAAATAGTTAATGAATACACATTAATGCAAAAGATAAGAAGAATAGATCCAAAGTTAAATGACATACAGAACAAAACATATCAAAAAATTACTAAAAGTAAAATTATTATTCACTGTCATAACTAAAAACTAAAGTTTGTTAAGCTACTATAAATATTAGTGCTTCTTAGCTGAAACTATACTGGAATAAACATTGGAAAGTAGGATTCTAGAACAAAGGTTGGCCTTTTCACCTTTATCCTCACATGATGAAAAACGAAACAGAGAATACACAGTTCAGTACCAGGTCTTTGTTTCACAGCAGAAGATGTGATCATTTCAGTGACCTTCTCTGCAACCACTGTCATCTTATTTTGTTGCCTACTCAACTCGCTAGCATTCTCCTTCACATTGTTCCGTGCAACGACCTTCTTTCTGGTTTGCATTCCTTGCACCTTAAAATTGTTGCTAGTAGATACTTTGCAATCCTTCAGAATACCAGAATCCAAAATTTAAATCCTGGCATGCACCTTCAAGGACCATTCTTTATAAGGATTCACTGATCAAAAAAGCAAGTGGTCTGATCTCATACCACTCCCGCCATAAGAAACAAGTCAATACCTGAATAAAAAGATACATCCAGCCAGGTCGTTGTGATAAAGCAAACTATGTGCACCAGAGGAACACAACCTGGACAAGCATCCAAGTAGAGTGAGTATAGTTGGACAAGAAATTATACCATGATAAAAGCAAGCTAATCAAGAAAAATTATGAAAAATAACAGATGACAGCAGCATGATGCCAAAATGAAGCATGCCCAAGAAATCAGAGAAACATAGAAACTTGTCTAATATCTTCCAAGGTGCTGTTATTTTGCAGTATATGTCAATTTGTGGAAGTTTACAAGAAGAAGAAGAATAAATCCATTTGCATGACCAACAGGAAAAATACTTATATGAAACAAACAAATGAGCACAAGTTGAAAAAGCATTGTATAAGCTGACAGCATTGTAAAGATCAAGTTTAAAACAAAATAACAGCAAAGGGCAGTCATGAAACCCTGTAGTCATCTCTATATGTATACACTATACACAAACAAAAATGACAAGATAAAAGAAAATTTCATGTTCTATTTCCTGCTTTCTTGTGTTAGATATTGGAATACCAGGAATGCAATTATTTTTCACCATATATGCACATATATACATTTTTTACTTGCCAAATCAATTCTCAAATGTATTTGGGTATTAACTCACAAACCTAGATTTTAGACTTTCTTGTATTTGTAACCACTTGCAAGCCTTGTATATAGCATAAGTGTTTGAAAACATGTTGTAAATACCCCATACAATTTTCCTACAGCTACGTGCTGCAGCCAATGTTTTCTATGAAAATAGTGTAGCTTCCGAATTTCCATGATTTTTTTTCTGAAATCTGAGTTTAGGCAAGCAAAATAGATGATAATAAGTTGTTTGAATGACAATAAGGCACAAAACTCACTAATTTCGACAATAAAATAACGTCATCGGTTTTCAGGAGTGAAATGTGATCAACCTTAGACTCGAAAGAGAGATTAAATTTTTAAGTCTATCTGAGGTATCGATCAGGCCTCTCCACTAAATGCTCAAGCATAGAGGAAATTCTTCATTATTAACGTACAAACTAGGACTGTTGCATGTGAATATACTAAACCTCGTTAGCAACTGGTCAGCGTGTTCGTCAAACAGTTTTGAACTCCAATCACTGAAAACTGGCAAAGTTTACCACTCATCCTCTCACAAAAACTCGATGCCCAGGAACCTACGCGATCTCAACACAATTATTCCCAGCCTCTTCCTAAAAAGCCCAACCAACATCAGCAAGAGAAGAAAACTTCCGGGGCGTCCATGGCACGATAAAAGCGAGGACAACAGAAATGGCCCTAGAGAACACCGACGCCGGCAGTAATCGACAAGCAAGCAGTCCTAGAAAACGAAAAATAATAACGGAGCTCTCACCAGGAACTGATCAATTCGGCAAGCACGAGCAGCGGTCAAGTCGACCCCTGCGATCCATTCCTAGATCACCGACTGCAGTCGACACCGGAGTGCTGGAATGTTGGTGCTTACACATGCACGATTCCAACTAGGGTTTTAGAGAGAGAGAGAGAGCGCGCAGAAGCCCTTCCCCCGGTAGAAGAGCACCCCCCGAAGAGACACGGAGAGAGAGAGAGAGAGAGCGGGGAAGGTGACCGCAACACTGAAAGGGGAAAAAGGAAATGCCCTCGCTCGCCCGGTCCGATTTTCGACCCAGTTACATTTCAACCCGGCTCCGTGGGGGGGGGAGAAGGTCCGACAGCGGCGGTCCGCACCTGCTGTTCATTTCCTTTCTCTCGATTTAAATGACTTTACGTATTATTTTGGTTCAAGCTTTCTAGCCAACCGTGCGGCAACACGTCCCCCCGCTGCCTGGCTCCATCGCTTCGACAATTTTATCGAAATTATCTATTAATTTATCTACAGGATTTTACCCTAACCCCCGAATTCCGGGCGCCGCCCGGGCCGGGCCGGCCGGCCGCGCGGTCCGGATCCGGGGGGCTTTCCTGTTTCACCGCGAGGCGGTGCGGTGCGGTGCGGGCGGTTCAAAAGTTTGAAATTTCGGGTGCGGTGGGTGGCGCACGAATTCGGCGTGAAAACTCTGCGAGGGGGGGTTTGAAATTTCCGGAGCCGGGCAGGCCGGGCTCCCTGCGCGGGACCCGCCAAGACTGCTGGAGTCAGTGACGATGGGGTCGCGTTCGCGTCTCCCGCAACCAGCGCCCCCGTGGGCCATCGACCGCCGACCATTGAGAGCTGGACACGTACCCGGCGCCGGCCGGCCCCCCCAGCCTTGCACCCCTGCAGTCTACGGAGATGCTTGACTTGGGCGAGGTTGCGGAGACTGCTGTCATTGTCAGCAGGGTGCGGACCACGCAGTACGCTCCCACCAATCACTCTAAACTCTGCTTGATAACGATTTCGCTGGAGTCCTTTATCATCTTAAATCGACAAACTTGGCCAAAAAATAAAATTCGAGACATTAGACAAATAGAACTTGATAGATTATTGTTTGTCTCGAGTAATTCGTGAGTAACCGGACTAAATATTTTATTTTAAAACGATAAATCTTAAGTATTGATAACCATACATTGTCTAAAAAACTTGAAATAAAAATTCAATTAGATCTAAACTTTGATTCACTTTAACATCACGATCTAAGAATTTGTCGAGAGATTAAATATCGATGAACTACTGACAATGTTGGCTAACTGTTTTTCAAATGTTAAACCGAAGGAACTCTGAAATTAAAAATACTTTGTTTACGAGTAATCCGAAGACGAGTGACTTCTTAGAAACGTTTCTAGGTAACATGTCCTTGCGTCAGTCAACTGATTTAGTCACCACGTCATCATTTATAGCTGAGTTAAAAAAAGGGTCCATTTGGTTTCATGTAAAACCAAAACAAAGGAAAAAGTATTTCATGGAATACTCTTTTCAAGGAAATTGAAAACATCCATCCTCATTTGGTTGCATGTAATTGTCTTTCATGAAAATTTTATCAAGTTCTTTGATAATTTTATTAATATTTAAATAATCAAAACATTTTTACAACAAAATCTTGATATGAAAAATTTTAAGTTATTTTTTATAAAATTATTTTTTGATGAAATTGATAACATAACTTATTATTTATATATTAATAAAATATTTAATTGAAAAATTACTGTTTTTTATTTTTAAATTATTTGTCTAAATTATTTTCATTCATTTGGATATTTTCGAATGATTTTTCTAAGTTCCATGTAAAGTCTTACTATAGTATCGTCATTTATTTATTTGAATTTTAAAAATAATTATTTAATATCAAGTTTATATTTTCAAATTAATTACTTGATAAACTATTTTATTTAAAAATAAAACTTTTCATAAAAATTTGATTTACTAAAAATTAATATTTTGGAAACCTAAATAATAGTACAATATAAATTGTATTGATAAATTTTATATAAAATAATTTAATTAAAAAATGATTTAAACTAGAAATTTTATACTCGATTCATGTTTTGGAAACTCACAGTGAGTATAATGATAATTGAACAAAAGATATAGAATCTAGTTTAACATAAAATGTTCTAATAATTTATATACAAAAATAATTTAACTGACAAAATAATTCCTGCAAACTCAAATTTCAGTTAAAATTTTATCAATAATTTTATTAAATGAGTAATGTGTATGATAAAATTGCTTGACGATAAAAATATTTTATTCCTTAAACATATAAAAATAATTCTAAATAAAATTAATTATTTAATAACATAAACAATAATTATAAATTTTAATTATTATTAAGTCTACCAAAAAGTTTGAAACACGGAAAACGGCTTTCGCATAAATTTTGTGGATGCCAAAATCTTCCTTTTTCTTGGTCAAAGGAGAATATTTTCCTTTGACCAATGTTTTACATGCAAACAAATAACAAATAAGTCTGACAAATAAATTTAAGTTATTTTTGAGTTTTATAAAGCTCAACTTAATTAAATAACCAGTTAAATTTAAACATGAGTTTGAACACATTCATAAACCACACGAACTCAAATTCAATCTCATATAAAATAAACGAGTATGAGTTTAAATTGCCATCATAGTTGGTTTGGGTCAGCCCATTTGCGCCCAGCATGTGCTCGCTCACTAGACTACGGATACATTCGATATAACTTGATATCAGGGTGCAAACGGAATCTGATAATCCGAAGTTTTGATTCGATTCCGATAAAAATTAACGGATTTAGAATCTGTTTTTGTATTCTATAAGCTATCAGAATCGGATATTCCAATAGCTTATCGAAATCGAAATCAGAATCAGGTGATTCCGTTTTCGTTTATCCGATTTCGATAATAAATAAATAAATATAAGTAAAAATAATCAAAATAAAATCAAATCAATCATAAAATATAATATATAAATTTATAAAATGATAACAACAAAGTTTTAAAATACTATATCAAAATGTATTAATTATATGTGAATTATTAATGATTTTTTGAATAAAAATTAATATTTAATATCGGAATCGGAAATTATCGGATTCGATTCCAATTACGATAACAGAATCAGAATCGGAACATGGTGATTCCGAAATTATTGAAATTGGAATCGGAACACTTTATCTCTTATCGGAATCGAAATCGAATTATGTGATTCTACTGTCGAATCCGACCCGTTTACACCCAAACTCGCTACCAAAAATTTTTGATAGAAATATTTAACGGCTTATAAACTCTAATGAGTATATAAGATTTATTTACCACCGTACAACTAACACTTGGTGAAGATTGAAAACAAAAATAGATAGACAAGTATTTTTTTTTGGTTAAAAAGATTTCTCAAAGCCGGTGAATATGAGTTTTAAAAGAATTTTATAGAAATCGCTGATCGCCGTATATCAACCGAAGGCACCCTCGACGAATCCAGATTCTTGCCAATGTTGCCTTTGAAAAGTGCGCTACAATATTTGTCCAAATTTGTTATTGCGAGAAAAATATAAGACACGCAATCACTTAAAGGAAATCATATATTTATTGCCCATTTTCTTGTGATACTTACGCATCTTAAAGACCGACTAGCTAGACTAGAGTATACAAATTGATATTATATTATTTTATATGGATATTTTGAATTTAAAATGTTTTTATATTTCCCTCATTTTTCTTTCTGTAAATTTACAAGTATGCCACTGTTATAAGTGACCGACAGTATAGATACATCTGCTGATAATAGAGATGGCTAATTTTTGCTGCTCTGTTTTCATTGTCGCCCGTGCAAGTTCTTCTTCGTCTTACTTCCGCGTCGACTTCGATCCATTCCAAGTTGGTATCAAAAGTCACTTCTATTCTACTTAAAGGAAGTTTCGGTCAATCAAAGTCAGATTATTCACTGTTTACACAGTTTAAAGAAGATTCTCTGGTTGCTGTTTTGATATATGTGGATGATATTCTCATTGCTAGTGATAATAAAGATATGATAAATAATGTCAAAAGAGAACTAGAAAGAAATTTTCACCTCAAAGTTTCTAGAGAACCAAAATATTTTCTTAGAATAGAGTTAAGCAGGATAGCAGATGAAATCTTCCTCAATCAAAGAAAGTACGCTTTGGACATTATAAATGATTGTAATCTCCTTGAAGCTAAGCTTGCAGAAGTTCCTCTTGAGACAAATCACAAATTATTTGAAGATAGCACTCTAGTGCAAAATGCAAGTTCATACCGAAGGTTGATAGGGAGATTGTTTTACTTGACTATAACCAGACCAGACATTATGTATTCAATTAATCTCTTAACTCAGTTTATGACCAGTCCTACAGAAAATTATTTGAGAGCTGCATTGCATGTTGTGAGATATATTAAGTCAAATCTTAAAAGAGGAATATTTTTCAGTTCAAAATTTTCCATGGATCTTTTTATTTACACAGATGCAGATTGGGGCTCTTATCCTGTCTCTAGGAGATCCACAACAGGTTATATTAGTTTTCTTGATGAAAATACAATTTCTTGGAAAACAAAAAACACAACATACCGTCTCCAAGTCTTCTGCAGAATCGGAATACATGGCCATGACAGTGGCTGCATCTGAAATACAGTGGCTACAGTTCTTGTTGCAAGATTTTGGAATTAAGACAAATGGTGTTAACCTATTTTGTTATAGTCAATCAAGCATACATAAAGCAAACAATCCATTCTAGTCTTTCGTGAACGTACAAAATATATAGAGATTGATTGTCATTTTGTAAGGAAAATGATACAATCAGATATGCTCAAAGCTATTCATATAAGTAGTAAGAATCAGCTTGCAGATGTCTTCACCGAGCCTTTAAATAAGGAACTTTTTTACATATATTTGGACAAGTTGGCACGAAATATACATATGCCAACTTGAGAGAGAGTGTTGAATTTAAAATATTTTTGTATTTTCCTCATTTTTCTTTCTGTAAATTTACGAGTATGCCACTGTTATAAGTGACGGACATAAATACATCTGCTGATAACAGAGATGGCTAATTTTTGCTGCTCTGTTTTCATTATCGCGTGCGCGAGTTCTTCTTCATCTTGCTTCCGCGTTGACTTCGATCCATTCCAAGTGATATTTGTAAAGATTGCGGTATCAATATAAACATTGATATAATGAACACTTTTGTATTATTTACCAACGTGTCGCAATATTTATCAATATAAAATACAATACCGGGTGATATAAATATTAGGATTAATATATATATTTTATTTCAACAGTATAGCCTCGATTTCAATGTTTTGACGATGTGATCAAACAAGTCATAAACTTGCAGAGAAGTTTTCTTTTAGACATTGGCCGGGAAATTATGGTTGCGTTACTCTCGGGCACACGATTTATATAACTCGTAACAATTGATCAAGAAAGGCTCAAAATGTTGTTCTACCGAACAATGGACAAGTCTTTAAGTGATAATGGTTGTCAAGCTAACAAAATAACTAATTTTTTTTTACCCACTTAAGCACAGAAGGGTTTAAGTGGGGCTCAAGTAATAAGATTAGTCAAGACAATCCGCGGTAAGTCCACCTAACACAACAAAATAATCATAACAGTAAGACATATAAATATAAATTTTATCATTCCACCCAAAGCTAACTTCTCTAATGCCCTGTTTGATAACACTATTAGGCATCTCTATCTCTATCAATTTTAAAATTGATATTGATAAGAATCATTAAGAGGTGTTTGATTAATTGTATCAATTTTAAAATTTATAGTGCAAACAAAATATATTATATAATACAAGTGTCCACTTGTATTACTTTTGATATTGATATTCCAACATTTGAAAATATTAATATCAATATTGACATAGTACCAAAAATGAAACTCTAACCAAACAGGACATAAACTTATAATAATATACATTACATAATATACAGTTGAAACAAATTTCAATAGGAATAGAAAATAAACACAAGTATAAAATTAATACAAGTTAAAATACAAGCATAAATTAAAACAGTACACAAATGAACCAAATGCGACGTGAAAATAGGTGCGGAGAACAAAAATGGCAGATAATGCCTTGTTTGTTCAGAGTTTCATTTTTGGTACTATATCAATATTGATATTAAAATTTTCAAATGTTGGAGTATCAATATCAAAATTAATACAAGTTGACATCTGTACTGCACGATAAGTTTTGTTTGCACTATGAATTTTAAAGTTGGTACAATTAATCAAACATCTCTTAACGGTTCTTATCAATATCAATTTTAAAATTGATAGTGATAAAATTACCTAATAGTATTACCAAACAGGGGGGATGTAAAGTAATTGATACAGTCTTCAAAACAAGAAAAAAAATAGAAAAGAAGTTGAAAATAGCCGAGAGAAACGGGGTCAGGTAATAGGCGAGCGGATCCTGGCTAAATGGATCCGGGTTTGCTGCTCAAAGCGCCACTTTAGGAGCTTTGCTGCTCAAAGCGCCCAAGGGGATGTTTTCTTAAGGGCCAATAAAGCGAAAGCCCACTCAGCCTGATTCTCCACTCAGGTGCCTAATGGGGTGTTTGGTTGCATGATAATTTTTTGTACACTTTCATGATAAAAAATTGTATTAAAATAAAAAGTAAATTAACTCATGACATAAAATTATCATGTTTGGAGGGATGTGATTACAAAAAAGAGTAACCACCGCACATGACCAAATAAAGTGGGGACCACAAGAAAAAAGAAAGAGGTGAGACCCTCTTTTTTTGTTTAAGAAGAAAATCACTTTCAAAACATAAAATTGTCATGGTTGTCAAACACCTCTTTTAACAAGTTTTCTTACAATTTTTAAAAATTAAAATAAAAACCTCAATTATCATGCAACCAAACACCCCATAAGTGTCCGCTTTGACAATAGTGGTAATAACATTGTTTCTTAGAACTTCTCCCTTAATAAACTATGTTTGTGGTGTCACTATAGTCCATGCATTATTCAATTCATAGAATACTTTGCGTAAAATTGAAAAAAGAAATTGAGACCCAAGATGGCGAGAGTCAAACAAGTGGCCATGTTTACGGGGTGTTTTGGTTGCAAGATAAATTAAGTTTTTGTTACAATTTTATGTTTTTGTAATAAAAATGGTTAAAAAATGTGGTAACTATTATAAATTTATGTTTTTAAAATGATTTTATTTTTAAACAGAAAAGAAGGTCTCACTATTTTTTAACTTGTGGTCCCCCCTATTTTTTGGGGTCATATGATACCCAACTGTTTTTTGTCATTATATCCCTCCAATCATGATAATTTATGTAACCATACACTAATTATCATGAAAAAAATTATTGTGCGGCTAAACACTCTATTAATAGTAACCGAATTTAACAAAAAAAACATATAAGTTTAAAAAAATTGATCTTTTTCATTTAAATACAGTGTTTAAAATCGATATTTCTGTACTATGTTTTAAGAAAATTAAAGATTTTTCTATATTTTTTTGTGCTCGTGCATAGAAAAACTCTTTCAAAAACTTATAAAAGATGATCACAAAGAAAACTATGCATGAAGTTTTTTTTTGACGTACAAGAATAGCTAGGGATATTCATACATCAGTTCGATTTGCGCTTATACTGTAAAAGAAAAAATAATTAGTCGAAACCGAGTAGTTATCTCTACATAAACCAAACAAGTTGCTTTAAGATAGGTTGGTTCTGGTCAAATAAAAAATGTAAATTTTCGAAATTTGTTTTGTGCATGTTGAACCTCACAAAGATCCAATTCGATTAAATCAGAGAGATACTACAAAAATAAAATATCGCCTTCCATACGTTGCAAGTATGGTCTATTGTGAGTGGTTATACCTTTTTTATCTTATGGTCCTCCCCCCCCCCCCCATTTTTTTGGGTCATACATTGCTTAATGGAGCTGGTGTAGAAGCCCATTACTGAATCTACGACACTTTGACGTTATTCTTTCAGGTGCTGTTTGGTATGGAGATAACTCGAGGATAAACTTGGTTTATCCCCAAAATTTTGGCCCTTGTAAAATAATACAATGGCTACATCAAAGAGGAACAATCAGATTACACTAGTAATTCATTGGCAACTCTGGCGGCGAGGACAACAAGGACTAGTGTGACGCTGACGCTGACTGGTAGTAGATAGAAAGGCGGGCTAAGCAGTAGAGGCGCTTATCCTTTGGTTCTTGAGAATTAATTATTTCAAATCAAGGTCAGTTTGATCGCTTGAAAAAGAGAAAAAAGTAAAAATATTCTACAAAGATTAACTTTTCAAAAGTACATACAAATCTCTTATTTAATATATCTACAAAAAATTTTGAATTACTGTTGTACTGTGGTTTGTAAGGAAAACGAAAAACATGTTCTGTAATTTTGATTACATGTGTATACCTCTTTTTTGAAAACATGATCAAATATTGAATCGAAGTAAGTAATCTTCTTTTATACAGATATTTTAGCCATATAGCATTTTACATTTTGTATATAATTAACTTCTTTTGTTATCTTATGACATATTTGATACTAACGCGAGACAACATGAATTCTGACCGTGGATTTGTATCTGGGTATACCGTGGGACCTTTCGAGGGGCCGGGTTGTACAACATGACCGTCTTATTAGTTCCTGTCAGAAGAAAATGGCAAGTTGGAAAGCAAACCTTCTATCTACAGGGGGAGGACCACTCTTATTCAGTCCACTATTAGTCATCTCCCTCTTTATGCGATGTCAGTCTCTCGCCTATCAAATAATCTTCTTGCTAAATTGGAGCAGATCCAGCGAAATTTCTGGTGGGCCCATAGCTCTTCTCATCCTAAACGTATACATTTTTCTAAATGGTCCAATATTACCAGGCCAAAGTTGATGGGTGGCTTGGGTATCAAGAACTTGAAGTTATTGAATCTAGCTTTGGGCATGCGGTTGTTGTGGACTTTTCTGAATAAGCACGATTCTGTGTGGGTCAAAGCTTTAACTGCTAGATATCTTCAGCAGCAGGATTTTTGGCAGGTGGTTCCTAAAACTTCTGATTCTAAGACCTGGAGATTTCTGTTGTCAGTCCGTTGTTATGTTGTCAAAGTCGGGGTATGGCTTGTGAAAGATGGTTCAACTATATTTCCGTGGATTCACAACTGGGTTCTTGATGATAAAGGTCCCTTATTACCTAAAGAATCCAATGTTTTCTTTCAAGGCTCAGTTCAACAGTTTATCGTGAATGGGGCCTGGAATGTTGATCTTTTGTCTAAGTGGTTTGCGCCTGAATCCGTCTCTCGGATTACGCTTACTCCAATTCATACTTATTTAGAGCATGATACCCTGGTTTGGCCATTTACATCTACTGGGATGTTCTCTCTTAAATCTGCTTATAGGTTTTTATTATCTTTTCAGCTTCCGGCAAGTCCCTCAAATCAAGATGTTTGGAAGAAACTCTGGCATCCTATTGTGGCTAGATTCATCTCTTCAAAGATGCTTTTCTTCTTCTGGAAATTTTTTTCTGAAAATTTACCTATAAATTTGGAGGTTCACAAGCGCTGTTCTAATATCAATTTTTTATGTTCTGTTTGCCAGTTGGAGCAGGAAACTGTGGAGCATTTATTCATTACTTGCCCACGTAGCCGGACCGTTTGGATGCTATCTCCAATTGGTAATAATAGTGAATGGGGTCAGTCATCTATCTTTGAACTTATTTCTAACTGGCTTTCTTGGATGGCAACTAGAAATCCTGACTTAGTAAGACTAGCGGTTATTGGTTGTTCTTTAATTTGGCACTTATGGAAATCTCGCTGTAGATTTCAGTTTGATCATAAGTGTGATATGCCTCATACTATTTTTGATCTAGCAATGGGCCTTTGCGAATTCCTTGCGGCATGCTCAGGTGTGGAGTTCCTCGCCCCATCTGGTTTGGTCTCCCCTCCTTTAAATTCTCTTAAGATTAATGTTGGTATGTGCTCTTTTAGAGGATGCGGGGGCTGTCGGTTTTCTTGTTCGGGATGAAGCTGGTGGTCTTATATATTGGAATACTAAGCTTGTTCCTCCTAACGGGAAATTAGGAGGCTCTTGCCATTTTTGACGCTTGTTGTTGGGCTTCTGAGCGCCCGGAAAATGTCATTGTGGAAAGTGATGCGCAAGGGGTCGTTGTCGCTATCAATCGGACAAGCCCTATGTTATGGCGCGTTCAACATCTAGTGTTTAATTGTTCTTCTGTTTTGAGTGTCTATCCGAATATTGTTATTTCTTATGTTAACAGATCCTGTAATACCATGACTCATTTGCTAGTCAGATGGGCAGTACGTAGTAAGGTTCAGAATATGTATCATTTCCCTTTGCCCCCGTTTCTCTCGTATACTCTTTGTAAAGAAATGCATGTATAATTATAGTATTGTGGTTATTTTGTTCAAAAAAAAAAAGAATTCTGACTGAGTCGTTTTTTTACAAGTAGATTGACTTAAAGACTTCTAAGCAACATCGGTTGTGTAATACAATATTAGTTAGAAGCCAAACATTAAAAAACTAATGCATTTTTAAAATATTTTTAAAATATACAATAAACATGTACAATTATGTTTTTGTTAAATTTAATGACAAAATGAGAAATTTCAACTAATGTATTTAGCATATCTCATGCAATATATCATGTCAAAAAATTCTGATAGGAACTATGTAATTTTTGCATGTACCATGATTAAATTTTATAATAATTATTGTACTTACCAAATTAGTTATGCATATTCTAGTGTGATGCTTGCATAAAATTTTTGAATCAGCTTTTATATTTTTATGTTAGAATTTAAATAACATTAATTAGTAAAGTATATTTTTACTTCTATTAAACTATTTTAAATGAATCAATATTAATGATGAAGGTTGTACAAAGTTTCTAAAAATGGCATCCGTTCAATGTCTACGGATGCCAAAACTTTTATTTAACAATGGTGAACTGATATCCCCTTTCCAACTGACCTTACGTCTACATGAAACCAAATAAAGTTTTGATTGTGTTTTCTAAAAATATTTCTTTCTCCTTCTGATTTTACCTTTAAACAAATGCATCCTAAACCAAACCAAACATATCACTTGAACTGGTTTAAGCCATATTTTACTAAGATGTATTATGTTTGTATATATGGTCTTTTGGTTTGATTTATATCACGTTTTATCAAAATACAACAGATATATGTATGTATACAAATGTTTACCTTAAAAATACATAAATAGTTATTTTACATGAAAAATTATGCATCTATTATTAACAAGTATTGTTTATATCAATATTGATTTAATTTGGGTTATTCAGTTTACTAATTTGTTGAGTGAGTTTTATCATATTAAATCATTGGTTTTGATATGGCCTTTTGGGTTGAGTAAAATAGTGAACACCATACGAGGCAGGGTTGAAATAAAAGCTAAGGAGGGATCGATGTCATTTGCATGACAATGTCACTAATATATATACATTGCATGTCATGTAAGCAAATATTACATAATTTTCGCGTTGGTTAACTTTCAGTAATATTTTTGTAAACTAGTGTGTGCTATCAAGAAATAATTAATAATCAAGTAGCGGATAGTTACAGAGGAGACTATAGCAATGATCAGATGCATGTCCCAGGCTATTTCTATGCTGACTATGTTATTAAGAAGAGTCTTGCACCAGAAAAAACAGTGACTGTGAGGGGAACTAATTCAAGGAAGGTGGGGTTGAAAGTCGGGACCGGGTCGGTTGGGCCCAAAACCGACTCGGGTTGGCCGGGGTCGCGACCCGGGTCGGGCTGGGGTCGACCGGAGTCATCAAAAATAATAATAAAATATTAATTTTGAGGTCAAAGTCTTGGGGACGGAACCGGGTCGGTCGACCTCAAATACTAATTACTACATGTAGTTTGCTAGTAGAACAAAAAGAGTCAGAACTGAAAATTTTATGGGGGCTTTTGGTTGCCTATATTATAAGTTGTGACAACTGTTATGATAAAATTTTATGTCAAAATAAAATGTAAGATGACAAAAGACATGAAATTATTATGTTTGATAGTATATACTTTTTTTGAACAAATTTTGATAGTATATACGATAACAGAAAGAGTAAAGTTCAACACCACAAAGAGTCGGATCGTAAAAAAAATATTTTCTTGTTTACAAATATTTTTATAAAAACTTATTTTTGTGATAATTGTTAATTTTTTACTTATTTAAACAATATTTTAGAACAAAAATTCAACTTATCGTGCAACCAAACACTCAATTAAGGACAGATAGGAGGAGCATCAGTGACCACTGTCATGGGGGTAAGAAGGATATATTCCCTGATCTCCTGCATGAGGTTTAATTTATGTGGGAGGATGCAGTTGAAACTACATGAGCTAGTGGCACCACGAGGAGAGATCTGAGATGTACGAAGGATATGTTAGACTTGTGGGGATAGTCCCATATTGACTATTTGAGACTTGATATAGTGCTTATATATCCTGGGCCCTTCTATCTCAACACCATGGTTTTGGGGTTTGTAAGATGGTATCAGAGCGGACACTTATCGATCTTTAATACTTGATTATCTTGCCTCTTACTTCCACTGCCCACTTTGGCAGTGAGGGGGAGTGTTAGACTTGTGGGGATAGTCTCATAGTGACTATTTGAGACTTGATATAGTGCTTATATATCTTGGGCCCTTCTACCTCAACACCATGGTTTTGGAGTTTGTAAGAGGATATGACATGTGTAAGATAATTGTGTGAATTTCACGGAGTCATATTATTATAAAATGATAAATTTTATGTGTTCGGATAGAAGAAATTTTCTCGAATATCCACTTGAGAAAAACCCAGACACCAGATTTTTGGATATACCTCTTAATTATCAGTGCATAGGAATAACATATACATAGCAGGTTTGAATTTAACATGAATTATATATCGTATCGTTAGTTTAATGAATAATACACAGTTGCATGGTAAAAATGATTATGTTATCTCAATTATTCACTAGCTAGTTTATCGATCGTACTGAATAAAACAACGGTTTGAATAAATAATGAGAGGGTGCGCGTAACGGAAAGGAGTTTTTTTTTGGACATTGACGCAATGATGTGCACGGTTCAAGACCGCGAGCTGCCTCCCCGGAGGGCGGTGGCGTCCCACTGCGCTAGGAGCGCGGGACGTAACGGGAAGGAGTTGACGATGCGGTAGGTAAGCACAGGATTATATATATATTTATAAACACACACAGTGACACAGATATATATATATATATATATATATATATATTATAATAGCTGAAACTGTCGAGCTTGATGCGATGGTTATCTGTTAATTAACAAATCTTCTGCCCCACATCATCGTGAAGGCATACGAGAAGTCAACGCTATGTTAAGCAATCAAAAGGATTCAGGTTGGTCTGATTTTAAATTATTATTTTTTAAACCGAACGCAAGTGAACCGTGCAGTAACCAAGATAGCGCTAACAAATATTTGATTTGATATCGAGAAAATGTAGAAATGCTATTTTATCAATAATATAAATAATAATTTAATATATTTTGATTAGGGCTGTCAATGGGCCGGGCCCGGCCCGGCCCGTGCTCGGCCCGATCTAGACCCGTCTAATATAGAACGGGTTGGCCCGGCCCGGCCCGCATTGTGTTAACAACTCAACCCGGCCCGGCCCATAAAAAATATAAATTGGGCCCGGCCCGGCCCGGCCCGACCCATCTTATTTAAAATATAATTTTATACTCATCCTGATTGTCGCACGAGGGGAAGAAGGGGAGGCATGGGCATGAGGGGGGATCCGCGGGCGAGGGTGGCGAGGGGGGTGCAGGCGGGGCTGGGGTGCTGCAGGCGCGGGGCTGAGGGGCTGGGGTGCTACGGCCGACGGTGGCGGGCTGAGGGTGGCGCGGCTCGCGGGGTGGCGGGGGTGGACAGCCGCGGCGGGGCCGAGGGTGGCGCGGGGAAGCGAGGGCGGCCGACGGAGGGGGTGGGGGTGCGGGCTCGCACGGTGGCGGTGGCCGGCGCGAGGGTGGCGAGGGGGTGCGGGCGGGCCGACGGCGATGGGGCTCGCGTTGGAGAGGAGGGCGGACGGGCGCGGGGTGCGAGGTCGACGGCGGGGCCGAGGGTGCACGCGGGGTCGACGATCCCCGCCGGCGGTGCTCCAATCGCCCCCCTCCCCCACCCCCGGCGGACGATGGCCGGCGGCCACGGCGGCCCGCGGAGGTGCTCCAATCGCCCCCTCCGCCCCCCCCCCCCCCCCGCCGTGGCGATGCCCCCGTCTCCGTCTCCCCCCACCCCGGTGGACCGACGCTCCTCGCCCCCCCTCCCCGGGCGGACCGACGCTCCCCCTGCGGCGGACGAGCCCCCCGGCGTACGAGCCCTCCCCCCCGCGGCGAGAGAGTCCCCTCCGTCTCCCCCCCGGTGGACCGACGATCCCCGCCCGCCCGCCGGCGGTGCTCCAATCCCCCCCCCCCCCCGCCGTGGCGATGCCCCCGTCTCCGTCTCCCCCCCGGTGGACCGACGCTCCTCGCCCCCCCCCCGGGCGGACCGACGCTCCCCCTGCGGCGGACGGAGCCCCCCGGCGTACAAAGCCCTCCCCCCCGCGGCGAGAGAGTCCCCTCCGTCTCCCCCCCGGTGGACC
The DNA here is from genome assembly GCA_036172225.1 of Cryptocoryne crispatula var. balansae. Lineage (NCBI taxonomy): Eukaryota > Viridiplantae > Streptophyta > Magnoliopsida > Alismatales > Araceae > Cryptocoryne > Cryptocoryne crispatula. Next base: position 6,117,094 of record CM069929.1, on the reverse strand, counting down.
GACGATCCCCGCCCGCCCGCCGGCGGTGCTCCAATCACCCCCCCCGGCTCCCTGCGGACAGTCGCCCCCCTCCCCCACCCCCCCCGGCGGACAGTCGCCCGGCGGCCCGCGGGCTTGCTCTCGTGGCCCGACCAAGAACCCGCGGGCTTGCTCTCTGGCCCGAGTCTAGGTCCAAAGCTAGCCCGGCCCGTGGGCCCGCGGGCCAGCCCAGCCCGTTGCCGCCCCTAATTTTGATTTAAAGAGAAGATGCCGGTAGCAGCATTAAAGTGTTTTCTTAAGAAAGCTTAGACGTCGGCGGTGTTAGTTAATTTCGACTTAATCATAGAAAGTTAAATTCCTAATTTCATGTATAATTAACCTCATAGCTTGTGAAAAAAAAAATTAAATACTTAAATTGATCAAGATACTTGTATATAATGTTTACTTAAGATATATATATTTTTTTCATCTGAAAAATAATAAGCGAACAATTTATTTTTTAGAAATTTATTAAAAATACAAGGGATATGTAAAAAGGTTCTCATCAAGGTATAAGATCACAACATCTCACCTAATCATGTCAGAGTTTAGCCGAAGACCAATCAAACACAACGTTGCTTGCCGAGCTCGTCATGTTATACAGTCAAAAGCACTGTTGCTCGGGTTCTTCCATATATCCTCGACGTCATACCCTTGTTAACAAGACCAGAAGCTCACAAAATGTTTACACACAACACAGCACAGCATAGCTGATAGCACAGCACGACAATAGAAAGGTCCTAGCAGGTGCGCGGCTCCCGCCGGAGACGCTGCCTCGCGTACGCGCCCTTGCGACGGCGAGGAGGAAGGCGCGGCAGCATCAGATCGAGCCGCCAAGAAGAGCACCCTGGTCAACGGCGCGGCAGGCCAGCGGGCTCTTCATCTCCATCGAGAGGCGGAGGTGCTCGGCCAGCACCACCGGGCGGGCGGGGAGCCAGACGTAGCGCTGCAGCAGCCTGGCCAGCCACAGGTGGACGGTGGCGAGGCCCAGTGCCCGGCCCGGGCAGACCCGGCGGCCGGACCCGAACGGCGCCAGCCGCAGGTCGGATCCCATCACGCTGACGTCCTCCTCCAGGAACCGCTCCGGGCGGAAGGCCCACGGGTCCTTCCAGACGGACCCGTCGTGGGTGATGGCCCACATGTTGACCAGGGCGGTCGTCCCGGCGGGCACCAGGAGCTTGCCCACCCGGACGTCGTGGACGGCGAGGCGGGCCCAGGAGAGGAGGGGCCCCGGCGGGTGCAGGCGGAGGACCTCCTTCACGACGGCCTGCAGGTACGGGAGGCCGGGGATGTCGGCGTCCTTGACGGGCCGCCCCTCGCCGGCGAGGCGGGCGGCGACCTCCTCGCGGGCCCTGCTCTGGGCGTCGGGGTGCAGGGCCATCCGGGCCATTATCCATTCCAGGAGGACGGCAACCACGTCCGCCCCCCTGAAGATCATCTCCTGCGAGAAGGGAAGATATTAAAGGGAAGGCGGAATCAGAGCCACACAGGCGCCGCCGAGATCATGATCGATTTGGAGCTTAGCAGCTCTCTGCCCGTGCATGAACCTTTCGATATTCCCAGTTGCTGCCCGTACGAGAGCTGATGGTTACATATGACCAGCGCAGCATCTACTCACAGGAGAAATCACCGCTCCACGTCTAAAAATACTAAATTTATTATACATCTAAGAAAAAGCATACGGGATAGGATGTTATCGTATGCAGAGCCGTCGTGTGTACACCATCTATTCGCTCAACACCCATCGTATATTCTTGAGCTAATTAATTAATTAACTACCCGACTGTTGTAAACGTCTGTAATATATATAGAGTTAGCTGTGTAGAAGTGTAAACGATTACGCTAGCTAGCGCCGGTCATGTGTATATATATATATCTACTTACCCAGAGGACTGCAACGATGTCGGAATCCGGCAAGATGTCCTCCTCCGGCAGCGACAGCATGATACTGAGGAAGTCGTCGCTCCTCTGCAGCTCTGGTCTAGTGGCTCTTCTTCTTTCGGCCACGACTCGCCCGATGTGAGAGCTGACCTCACCGGCGAGCTTCCTGCACCTCTTATTCACGCCGCGGAAGTCGAGGAGGCCGCCGGTGGGGAAGTGGTCGTCCCAGTTGAAAGTCCCGATCAGCTCGTACCCTTCCCTGACCATCTCCTGCAGCCGCTGCTCCGTCTGCCGGCCGAGAGTATTCTCGCCGAAGAGGCTGCCCACCACGCTCTCCAAGGAGCCCCTCTGGAGCAAACCCCTCACCTCCACCACCCCTCTCCTCGCCATCGCCTCCGCGACGCTCCGGATCATGCCATCGGCCACCCGCTGCCGCAGGCCCTCGAGGGCCGCTATCCTCCGGGGTCCGAACATGTTGACGGCGGCCAGGCGGCGGAGTTGGCGCCAGTAGGTGCCCGAGGGCGCGAACCCGATGGCCCGCTCGAACATGAGCAGGCGGGCGGACTCCTTGGGGGGCCTGTCGCAGAAGGCGGCGCTGCAGAGGATCTCCCTCGCGGTGTCCGGGTGGCTGCTTACGACGGCGGGCGTGGCACCCAGGCTGATGGCCATCAGGCGCGAGTCTCCCCGGGACGCCGCGAGCTCCGCCAGCCTGCGGTGGGCGAGGGGTCCCATCAAGGGAATGCACCCCAGCAAGGGCCAGCCGGCCGGTCCCGGAATCCTCCTAGGCCCGGCGGCGCGGCGCCATGCAAAGCCGCCGGGGACGCGCCAGGTGCTGAGGAGCAGGGGGAGGAAGGAGGCGAGGAAGATGAGGATGGGCCACGGGACGTGGCTGGCAGCCCCGAGGCTCATGACGAGGAGGCAAATGTTCGCCAGAAGCTGACCCTTCATTCCGGTAAGTGGAGAAGAGGGCGGGACGAGCGGCGGCTTGCGGAGAAGAGAGAGACGAGGCAAAACTCCGGAGGAGAAGGAGGAAGGAGGGAAGCCTGTACTGCCACGGCAACTAGGTCTTGTGTGCGCACGCATATATATAGAAGGAAAAAGCAAGAAGAAGGGGGCCGAGAAGATGAGACGCGCATAGGGGGGTGCAACTAGCTAGTCCCCAACTCGCTCTATAAAAATTTGAATCCTTGGTTGCGTTAAATAAAAAATTAAAAAATAAAGTTTTTCTTCATTAAATGAGTTAACACACGCGTCAATTAACCCCGACCCGTGTAAGATAAACAAACCACTAGACTCGTCTACACCCCCTCGGAGAACGTGTGCGGGATAATGACCAGACGGGATAATGACCATGTGATTGAGAATTCGCTCTGATCATATATATATATATATATGTAGACACAACTTTGAACACTAGAATGCATATTAAAAATCTTGGACATTAAAATAGAAATTTAATATATTATATATCTCATCCCTTTTGTATTTACGACGAAGGAGCTCCTGTTGGAGCTGAGAACCTTCAACTCTGATCTAAACGCATGAATAAAATTAATATAGATATATTATATCGGTTTTCTGATCCGAACGCATAAATAGGATACGCATTCCCAAATCATCCATAAAAAGACATCATTTGTATGGTCTGTGCACGATTCCGTTTTATTCAGTTAGAATTATTTTTTTCCCAAGCTCAATCGAACCAAATCAGATATTTAGACCTCGTGCTGTTTAAAACAAAAAATAAACAAATAAAACATTTAAAGTAATTATTTTTACGTAGTACATTGATTTGAAGTTATAAATGACAAAAATAAATATTATTTTATAAATATTAAATTTTACATTATAATAAAATTTCAATTAGTTCAGATTAAATGATTTAATCATGTTCGAAAATCATCTAAATTAGTTGAACTGAATCTGATTTGATTTGGTGGAGTGAACAGTTTAATGAACAACCCCAGTCATCAGCGTAAGGCCATTCAACTCAGAGTAACCCCCAACAAGTGTACCAAAATATTAGTTAATTTAAAAACCAATTAATTAAATGTAGACAGATTGATGAAAAGATCAAAATCAATAAAGTATAACATACGATTGGTCAAAATATACAACGAAAATGGTACCGTTTCTGAGTTTAAAAAATGTATTATAGAGATAATACCGAGGGAGCTCCGCGAGTGGAGTGGTGCATGCCTGGCCCCGACAATGGACCGCATGCATGCATGGACGAGCCGCCATCATGGGCCCACATGATCGCCGTCCACGTTCCAGCCAGGCTCCGCGTACGGCGTACGCTGCAACCGGGTGTGTGTGGGGGTCACTTCTCCGTCTAATCACACCGGCGTACGCCGACGTCTAAACGAGGAACCAGATGCCGTCACGCATAGCACAATATTAGAGTACCGGAGGAGGGGTTGTTCACAAATAATAAAAAAAGAGAGTACCGGAGGGATGTTTTGTCAGAGAATTTACTGTGTTACGCACGTCACCTTTGTCTTTACCCGCGCGCAGAGGCGGTAAAAGGCTCGGGTCTATTACGCCCAGAGCCATGTTGTTCGAAGTCAAAATTGAACGAAAAACAAAAGTTTACTCGGATCGAACCGATTCCGTTGAACTCGGACACGACTCAGTTCGGTTCGTTGATTTGACTTATATTTAAATAAGATCAAGTTATAACAATCAATTAAAATCAACATAAATATTAATAATAGTTGTTTATAATAAATGATTATATTTCTATATTTATTAATAAAGTAATAAATATTAATATTATAATAATTAATATTTTTTTATTAATAAAGTAAGTCAAAACGAATCGACCCAGGTTTGATTTAACTTAGGAAGATGTCCAATCGAATCAAACCAATAAAGAAACTTTGATTCAGTCCTGTTCAATAAATTGAATAGATAAACTCTTGAATTGATTGTATCAATTGGGTTCGATTGACGGTTCACCATTTTTTTTCTTTTGACCCTAGAGATGAGTACTTTTTTTTTTGTTTTTTTTTGGCTTACCCTCATCTCAGCTCATCTTGTAACCCTTGTCCCATTTATACGGGTAACCAGTGGATGACAGTTCATCTCAGTCGACGTCCGTTCAAAGGAGAGAAAAGGGAGACCTGTTCTTATCCTAAACATATACAGATACCTCCATATTCTTATAAAGTGGGAGGGGGTGTTCATCTTGACCTCGAAATGGGTAAATTAAATCATATATTGAATCTAACCTCGACGACTCTATTTTTTTTTGAAGAATAAAATGATTGACATGATTGACTAATAAGATGTTTGGTTGCACAATACATTTTTGTATATTTTCACGATAACAACGTATATTAAAATAAAATATGAACTAATGAATGACATAAAATTATCATGTTTGAAACGATGTGTTAATAAAAAAGTGAGTACTATATATGACCAAAGAAAGTGAGAGAACATAAAATAAACAAAGAGGTGAGATTCTCTATTTCTGTCAGAGAAAGAAATTATTTTAAAAATATAAAATTATAATAGTGGCTAATTATCTCTTTTAACATGTTTTATCATAAAATATAAAGTTATAACAAAAACTTAATTTATCTTGTAACTAAACATCTCGTAAAATTGTTTTCTGTTTAATATAGAAATATATTAACATACATCTATACATATTAATATCAGAAAGAGATCTTTTTCTCTTATAATTTGAGCCAAATCAATCGATTCTATTTTATCCGGTAGGTTGAACAATTTAATGCTTGCGCCCCCTAATCATTTGTGTATGTTGTCATTTAACTCAAACAACCACTAATAAAACTATCGGCAACATATAAAAACGACTTAATTAAATACACACGAAATCAATGATACATAAAAACAGTAAAATTTAAAATTAATTAATAAATGTAAAAACCAGGTATTAAAATCACACTCGGTTGAAGATAAAAACAGATAAACAATTAAATCAATTATTTTTGCACAGTACATTGATTTTCAAGTTATAAATAAGTAAAGTAAATATTATTTTATCATAACATACATTATTTATCGAGACTATTATAATATCTGCATGCCATCTCAACTAATTCAGGTTAAATGGTTAAATTATGCTTGAAAGTCAGGTTGAATTAATGGAACGGACTCCGCTCCGTCGGTTTCATTTGATTTGGTGGGTTGAAAGATTTACTGCACACCCTTAATCATAGGTGTGTGTAAACCGTAATCTCATCTGAAACAACCACCGATATATAAGCGCATGAAATGATCAATAAAATGCAAAAAAATAGTTAATTAAGTAGATACTAAAATATAAAATATAAAAGGGAAAATTACCAATAAATTTATTTAAGAAAATCGATTTAATGAAAAATTCGTAACCACATTTTGATCCTTTTTAGTCTGTTGACACCGAATTTTCTTATCACCCAGTCTGATTTTCTTATACGCCATTCTCAAATCCCAAATTTACCCCCCCTTCGGTCGCTCCGTCCCTATCCTTCCATTTTGTCATCCTTCTTTTTCGCCGCGGCACTTGTCCTAGAGTTCGTTTGCTCCTGCCCACCATGCTCGGTCGGTGCCATCACGATCAAGATTCTTGGGCGCTACCCCCTTCCGAAGTGCTTGACGAGTGGCTTCCTGTCCAGCCGTAGGGGGGTTGCACGCAACCCCCTTCCGGAGTTGTCCGACGAGCAGGTTCCCATCCAGCCGGAGGAGTGCAGAAGGCATCACCCACAGCACCTAGCACGGACGCCGATGCCGCCGCCTCCACCGCCAGCCGCCTGTTCCCTTCCGCCAGCAGCAGGGCCAGGAGGAACTTCGCGGCCGCCGGACGGGCGGCGACCGGATACAGCAACGCCGCCACCATGCCGACAATGACAGATGGTGGGTACTGGGTAGGGTGTGGCGGTGACGTTGGGGTCCCGGACGAGGGAGCGCTCCAGGAGCTTGAGGGCAGGACTAGGTTGCCGGAGCGTATGGGGGGGGGGGGGGGTGTTTGGTTGCAGATTTTTATTTTACCTTTTAAAAATTATAAGAAAATTTGTTAAAAGAGGGGTTTGACAACCATAATAATTTTATGTTTTGAAAGTGATTTTCTTCTTAAACAAAAAAAGAGGGTCTCACCTCTTTCTTTTTTCTTGTGGTCCCCCACTTTGTTTGGTCACGTGTGGTAGTTGCTTTTTTTTGTAATCACATTCCTTCAAACATGATAAATTTATGTCATGAATTGGTTCACTTTTTATTTTAATACAATTTTTTATCATGAAAGTGTACAAAAAATTATCATGCAACCAAACACTCCATTAATGTCAAAATAATAATTAAGACATTATTTCAACAGTTCTTAAATAATAAAATGACATCATTTTAACGTCATTTACGTATTCTTTCAAATGTTAAAATAATATTTATTTAAACTTATAAGATAAATTAAAAAATTAATATCTCCACTCGTATGTTTAATGTTAGTTTAATGTCTTCGTCTTTAATTATGATCTATATTAAGAGTTTTAAGTAATTAACGTTATTTTAATTAAAACATTATAAACTCTCTTTTAAATATTATGATAACTTTTATTTTAACTCCTTATAATTAAAACAACATTTATTTTAACCTCTTTTAATGAAGATAATGTCTATTCTTTTAACACCTTATAATTAAAACAACGTTTATTTTAACCTCTTTTAATTAAAATAATATTTTTTAATATCAACGGAAAATGTAGGTAGACATTTCTTTAACATAGAAGGGTAAAAAAGATATTTTCAACTGAAAATAGAGTGGATGCGACCCTATTTTGAAAAGATGGATATAATGATAAGGTGATTTTGAAAATGTACCTACGATGAAAGCATGTGTTATAAAATGGATCTAGCGTACATTTACATAATATAAAATACTATCAGTACAAGCATACAGCGGAAACTGTACCGTTTTTGAGTTAAAGATAATAGCAGAGACCTCCGTGACTCGGAGGATGCCCGGCCTCGACATGGACATGCATGCATGCATGGAGGCGCCGCCGCCGCCGCCGCCGCAAGAACCACCGTCGGGGTAGTACATGGTCGCGCCGCCCCGCTGCGCCGACGGCTTACAGGGCGTGGGGTCACGTCTGCGTCTAATCACAATTCACACCGGCTTATCCAGCCGTCCAAGATAAGCCACGTTTATTTCCTAGACAATCCGGCGGCAAAAGAGGCCCCTGGCGATGAACCGTGCCGTCACGCATAGCAGCACATCAGAGGGGGCGGCTTGACGGGGGATTTACTGTGTCTACGCATGTCACCTCCGTCTTGACAGGCGGGTGCTGGCCGGCGAGCTGTGGCTCGGTTGGCACGACGCCACCCCGCGGGGGGCGGGGTGGCGGGGGTTCGAACCCGGCTGTGAACAGTCGGGACCACCTCCCCCAGAGGGGAGGTTGGTACTTAGTGGGGATCGAGTGCTGCACCCGGCAGCGCTCGATCCCTCGCCGGTGCTGTGCTGCGCCCTCTTCCTGGCCACCGTGTCCAAAAAAAAAAAAAGACAGGCGAGTGCTGCTTTTTCTATGTGTTTTGGGCTTCCCACCGTCTCGCTCATCATGGAACCCGTCCCCCATTTATGGGCGGGTCTAGCCACTGAGAACGGCGCTTCACCTCAATCGTCCGTCAAAAGAATCTTATCCAGACACACGCAGACCCACACGCCGATCTCCACCCCTCCACTTGCTCGGTGTCCGGACCTGAAAATGGGGAGATTAAAAGTGACACTTAATTACGCTGAGTGGCATAATTTCACGTTGGATGTCGAAGAACATATTTTTATGTTTATTAAATCTTATCTTGATTATGCCCATATTTGAGCTTTAAGATCTTTTTCACGTGGCAAGCGAACTTTTAAGACTCGGTCCCTCCGATCTCACTCTTATATTTGTTTGTTTCTGTCCGACATGTTCTTAACTACGACGGATGGAGAGGAGACGACGTGTTCTTAACTACGACGGATGGAGAGGAGAAGTGTTAAATGACATAGTCTCACGTCGGAGAAGATATTCTCGTTCTTATTAAATTCGATCTTGATCTCCTCGGTATCTAAATTTTGAGATTTTTTGCGAATCAGTCTCTTGTTTTGATTTTTATGTTATAAATAAATTACACGTGTCGAGCGGATGGACCCGATCAAATTGTCTCGCGCGGTTCGCTGTCCATCTGGAATTTTATCGAATCGGTTTGCTTTAGTTCGATTCATTTGTCGGGTTTTCTTTTCTCTTTTTTACTAATGAGTCTCGAAAAAAAGAAAAGAAAAAAAAAGAAAGACTCGCACTCACATGGTCAGCTAGCTTTGTCGTGGTAGGATAGGGTCCCTGAAGACTGCGGAACTGTTTTGTTTACTGGTAAAAGCAAGCCTGGGCTTTTTCGGGAAAACTTGGTACCTTGCCTATTTGGTTGCATGACTTCAGCGGAGAGTATCCTTTCCGGAGCAACAGCCGAAGTAGAACGTACACGGGGGTATCCCCCGGATGCATCTTCGGAATCTTCTTTTCGAGATCTCCCTTTCGGAATCTATTTGAATAAGCAACGATATATATATATATTTATATATATTAAGGTAGCTACAAAACACTATCTTTCCTACTTAATTGATTCACGGCATAGTCTATGAAATAGAGCACACCCCTTCTACCTAAAACCACTCGGACATCAAGTTTCAGCAGCACTGCGTTCCGTGGCCCTAGACTTCACCCACTGAGAGACTCGTTCCACAATACATATACCCAGATGATAAGAAGGTTATTAAATAATAATAAATTTAATTTATTTTTTAATTAAATTTCAACTAAATAGGCTATAAGACTTAACGAGACACATATTAGAATTGATTCATTAAAATAGGGGCATGGGTCCAATTTTAGAAATAGTATATTTTTGAAAAAATTACAAGCTTTATAAATAATAATGAAGTGGGATAAACCTTATCAAGTTATGCATGTAAATTTCATTACTAAGCCCTGCGAAGGTATGTTCAAATCTGATTTTTGGTTGCGTTGTTAGAGTATAATCGAGATAACGGCATTGAAATACAAGGACTAACTGCTTCCACTGTGCTTAGACCAATTCCTTAAAATAATGATCTTTATTGTATTGCTTTTGTCTCTTTAAAGATATACACTCAATATTGCCACTTATATTTTAAATTAGGGTACTTTCTATGTTTATTCTGACTACTCCATCTTGGATATGAAAATAATGAACACTTGATCTTAAAATTTTAATGTTTTTGAATGTCTTGTCTATTTGATGAAGAGGAATAACCCTAACACATTAGAATATAAATATAAGCAATGTTGTATTGTGTAATGTCTTAAGAAAACTTATAAATATTATTTCTATCATCCTTATGGACAAAGGGTTTGTGTTACCTAACATAGAGAAAAATTTTCTTCTTAACTCTTAAGGAAGATAGTGAGAGTAAGATAGAGTTAGAAGATGTTCCAGTTTCACAACTCATTGACACCTCTACCGAGGTATTAGTTGAGAGCTACACATAGACATTCTTAAGATTTCACTTCTGCCCATTCAACTTGATATATATGTGGAACATATCTCCGCTGAAAGAAATGAGACACAATATAGGAAAGATGTTGATCCAATGACCTATGAAAATAGTTTTTGATATTGATTTGAGAAATGGAAAGAGACAACAAAATCCAAAACAAGCTCCATGTATTTCAACCAAGTTTGGAGCTTGGTAGAACCACATGAGGGTAAAATACCCATTAGGTGTACATAAATCTATACAATAGGAAGATTGTAGTGGATGAGAAGGTAGAGACTTTCAAGATAAGAATGGTTGAGAAGAGGATACTGTTTAAATCAAATAGTTGATTGTGATGAAATCTGTTATTTGTTGCCATGGTCGAATGGATTGAAACAAGCTTTCCATAGTGAAATAAAAAATATTATGATAATAAAATAAGTGACAGTGTATCTTATCAATAAAAAATATTATGAAAATAAAATAAGTGACAGTGATAATGAAATAAAAAATATTATGATAATTAAGAAGAAGATGAACCATGTGTGAACAAAAATATAAGTGACAATGTATCACATTCTTAGTTCTATATGTGAATGACATACCACTTATCGGGAATGATGTAGATATGTTATCGTCGGTGAAAGTATTTCTACATGAAAGATCTGGGTGAAGTATTCTCTATTTCGGAGATTAAGTTCTATGGTGATAGATATAAAAAGATGCTTGGCTTGATCCAATCACTATGCATAGCAATCGGAGTCAAAGGGTTTGACATTGAAAACTTTAAGATGTGTTTCTTACCTATAAAATATGAAGTTATTCTCTCTAAAAAGATGCCTTTTCATGACTTAGAGAGAGAGAGAGAGCACATGAATAGAATTCTTATGTCTTTGTCATATAGTCTATCATGTTTGTTATATGCTATTACACACTCAAAAATCATTTTTGTTGTAGACTCATAAATCATTTTTATCCCACGTTTTGTGTTGGACATGTAACTAAAATTTTTCTTCTAATACGTTGATATAAGTGGATGCTTTTAATTGTAATATATATATTGTTTATGTGTGTTTATATCGGTAAAATTATCTTTACTTCATATTTTGCTGGGTTGGATCATACATATGTTATCTTTTTATATATTTGTTAACCGTTTGTTACCTGAATGTAAACCGTTTTTAAGCAGATATAACAATGAAGTTTGCGGATAACTCGATATTGATAGTTAACGAACAATTTTATAGGATACGGATATGAATAATACTATTATATGACCTGTTGACATCCCTATTATTTGGAATTGCAATTTGTAGTGAAACTTTGGATTAGGAGAAGCACCGTCGAAAGAAGGAAAAGTTGCATGATTCTACGATTTGAAGACTAGAAACTTAGGAAATCGAGACAAAGCATTGAAGGCTCAGATTAGAAGAAGTGCCCTTTACTAGAACCCCATAATCGTAAAGCCCCAATACGGAGAGAGCCTTGATTTCAAGGTAGAGAATGCCGCCATGGAAACTAGGTCAGCACTGTCATTGAAACCCAAAGAATACTACCATTGAGAGAGAGAATCCTATCATCAATGGAGATAGTGCTGCCGTGGAAACGAGGTCAGTGCCATCATCGAAACCTAGAGAACGCTGCCTTAGAGGGAGAGAGCGTCACAGTCGAACTTGGTCGGTGTTGTTGTCGAAATCCAATGAACATTGTCATCGAGGGAGAGAGTGCCGTTGTCAAAACCCTAGTACTCGTGTTTGATGGGGGAGAGGGTGCGAGATCCAATGAGAGGAATAAGGGAAGGGGCCGAATGATAGTTATTGCTCGGGTGAGTGGAGGGTACTTTGGGTAGATGGAAAGGATGAAAGAAAAAAGAGTGATCAAAGTTGGAATAAAAAATAAAGAGGATTAACATTGGGATTAAAAATATATCTGTTAATCTTGTTAGGACTAAAAGTTGAAAACCTCTTAAATATGTATGATAGAAATGATGCCGAAGAAGCTTTCTCTCCGTTGATCCGGACTAGATGAAAGAAACACAAAAAAGAAGGGTTCTATCAACCATGTGGACGTACGCGAGAGTATCTGAATCAAATCTTCTTGATGCGTGTATATATTCACGTTAATGGATGTCATGAGCCATGTCTGGTGGTGATGCTGCTGTGCTTGCTAGCTCCATTACCTGGATGTCCGCAGGATGTCTAGATCAACATGTACCATTTGATTCCAAGGAGTGCATATCCTTTTCAGACTGAAAATGGCCTGATTTATACTCTTCCATTCGCTATGATCAACCTTCACTTTCGCCCAGATCATGCCCATATATAAGAGAGCACAATCAGCATCAGGTGGTTGGAGAGACCCATCACCTTAATTTAAAGATGATTAGCCCTCAGGTAGGGCGGATCACCAATAGTGGTGTTGTGTGTAGAAGCTCATTCTACTTATTAATGAAGCGGGGGCCGGCCGCGGGTTCCATCAAGATTGCACCGGGGGTTAGAAAAATGAAGAAGCAGTGTCCACTTTACTCTTAATCCTACCTAACCAGGCGGTGGTGGGAAAAAAGAGTATTGAATGCCCTTTTAATTATACTTTTCTCTTTCTTTACATTGGATGGTCGAGCTATAGATGTGCGTCTTTGCATCCAAATATCTTAACTCACTGTAACAAAATCAGTTTTCTAAAGAAAAAATGATTACATTCTCGCCTCCGGTATAACTGGACTTTTTCACCGTCGCTGTCGATTACTCTTTGGACACACATTTTAAACTCAGTTATTGCTAATGGGGTGTTTGGTTGCATGACAATGAAAGTTTTTATTTTAATTTTTAAAAATTATAAAAAAACTTGTTAAAAGAGGTGTTTGACAACCTTGACAATTTTATGTTTTGAAAGTAATTTTTTTCTTAAACAAAAAAAAGAGGGTCTCATCTCTTTCTTTCTTTTGTGGTCCCCCACTTTGTTTGGTCATGAATGATAGTAACTCTTTTTTGTTGTCATATCCCTCCAAACATGATAATTTTATGTCATAAGTTGGTTCACTTTTTATTTTAATATATATTTTTATCATGAAAGTGTACAAAAAATTATCATGCAACCAAACACCCCATAAGGTTTAAACGCATCGGTATCTCTCACCTAAAGAGTAAAGACAAAAGAAATATTACTTATGTGGATATTTTTTAGATCCTTCCTTTCCAAACCCTAATGGGGTGTTTGGTTACGTGATAATGGCCATTTTCTTTTTAATTTTTGAAAATTGTAATGAAAGTGCTCTCAAAAGTTTGTTTGGCTCTTGTTTTCGTTTTTTATTTTAAAAATACTTTTCATGGAATGGACAACGTAAAAAAAAAAGTGGTTGAGACCACTTTTTTTTTCGAAAGCGAAACAACGTCTCGCGAGCGCCTGCTCGACCATCCCCCAGCCCTCGCGGCCGTCGCGCTGGTCTCTCCCTCGCCCCCCCTCTCTCTTTCCCTCAATCGTCCAGCAGCCACCTTCGGACGCCGCCGCCCATCTCTCCGCCGCCCAGCCAAGCAGCCTCGCCGCACTGTGCGCGGCTGTTGGTGCCGTCCCCCTCGCGCGCAGCTGCCTCACCGTCGCCCTGTGTCCCCCCGGTCCGGCTCCTCTTCCTCCTCGTTTCTTCTTCTTCTTCGCCGTCGACCGTCGCCATCGCCGGCTCCCCTTTCCTCTTCTTCTCCGAGCGCGCCGGGGCGGTGACGGTTGATACTGAGATGGAGGCCGGCGAAGCGCCGCCGGCGACCTGGGCGCCGATGCTGGCCAAGGCCTCCGCTACGAGGGCGGAGCGGAGATCCCGCCGTGCAGCACCCCGAAGGGCTACCGAGAGGGCGGCGGCGGGACGACGAGGTCAGACGGATTGGATTAGGCGGGTGATTGGGGATCGGGCGGGGCTAAGCTGAGCCTACCTGGCGGCAGGTCGGGAAGATGGTGAAGCGGCCATTGACGACGGAGGGAGAGACGACGTCGATGAGGAAGCCTACGGCGTGAAGGGGCGCGTCGATCTCCGCGGTCTTCTTGGATGGCGACGGCTCTCCCTTGCTCTCGGCCATCGCCATCGCTACGGAGCCCCCCCCCCCCCCCCCGCGCGCGGACCCCCGCGGCACCCCCCCTCTCCTGCTCTCCCGCTCCACTCTCCGGCTCCCCCTCCCACCGTGGTCGCCGCTGCAGTCGCGGCCATCGCCGCGTTTTCCCCTCTCCCGCGTTTTCCCCTCCGGCGCCACGTCCAGCCGGCGTCGCCCCCGCCTCCGCCGCTCCCCCCTCTCTCTCCCGTGCCCTCGGGCTCCCTCTCTCTCCCGTCTCTTTGATGTCCATGAAATGGATGAAAAGTGAATTTAAAATGTTACCAAACACCTCATTACTATTTTTAAAAATTAAAATATTTTTGCCAAACACATTCATTGTCACATCTTCATTTTTAAAATTTATCTTGTTTGACATTATATTTTAATTTTTTATCATGAAACCTTTTTAAAAATTAAAATACAACCAAACACCCTATAAGTGCATAGAGGCCCCACTCTCCTTGTGAGATCTAATCACCACTTCTAAGTTCTCTCATAGGTCAAATGAGGACAAAACTCTTGCGTGGATCTTCTTAACATATATTTAGTCTTTATTCACCCGAGCTGAGGGTTATATATAAATATAAACCTATATACTAGATAGTAAATATAAGTATATATAAAACTTAGGCTTCTACAAAAATATGACATAATTTTACATGAATAATACTGATAACCATGTGATGGTTCTGGTCAAATAATTCTGATATCATTGCTACAAGTCAGTCTACGGTTAAGCCAAGTTTAGAGAGATTTGCCTATTAATTAAAACCATGAGGGGGCTGTTGGGTACACTATTAATTTAGGGTTGAACCAGGTTTATCCCCAAAATGAGGTGATGCCAAACGGGCCCTGAGGGTTTCCAACTGTTCTATTATACAACGTCTATATATCCTAGCTGATCCTCAATTCTGCAGATCGGCTATGTATGAAATTTGTCAGCCAAAAAATGCTCAATTTTCAGAGCTCAGCTATACAGTTCCTTAGCCTCCAAAATGCAGGACGTTCAAAACACAAATTTGTATATTTTAATTTTAGTTTTTGTTTCGACGAACAACAGTTCCAGTAGCTTCATAAGTATATTTAGTACAATCACGAAAAAATGACTTAACTTCTCATGAAATTCAACTGCATCAGAAGTCTTTTTCCACGTATATATCCTACCCACCTTTTAGTGAGGCATGTCATATATATACATCAAGACGGATTATTTGCATGTCGAACATGCATGCATATGCATGGTCCTTCAGGATGGACATGTTTGGTAAGATATAGACTTCCATCTATATTAAGAACCATACCAAAGAAACGGGAATAATTGAGCATGAGAAACGGCTATTTCGGGTGTAATTTCAGGCAGTGTCATAGACTTTTATAATCCGTCGTTAAAACATTGATTAGGAAATAAAGTTGATTTAACCTTTAAAATAGAGATAAACCAATTTTATCCTAATTAAAATAAGCTTGTTCTAAATGGGCCCCAATACTCTTTTACACACAGTGATCTTTTTTCTTTTGCTTTAATTCAAGCCTGATAAAGGTATAGGCTACAAGAGGACGTTCTTCATAATAGATAATCCTAAAAACCGAAATTACATGGTAATCTTTTGCTTTCCAAGCCTGATAAAGATAGTGATCTATATATATATACGTGTGATGCTTGGTCAGGTGCAGTCAGCCCTTGTTGATTCTCTAATGACCTGTTTGATAACATTATTAGGTACCTCTATCACTATCAATTTTAAAATTGATATTGATAGAAATTATTAAGAGGTGTTTGGTTAATTGTATCAATTTTAAAATTTTTAGTGCAAACAAAACACATTACATAATACAAGTGTCAACTTGTATTACTTTTGATATTGATATTCTAACATTTGAAAATATTAATATCAATATTGATATAGTATCAAAAATGAAACTCTAACCAAACAGGGCATAAGCGACGTGTTTGGATAGAGTATTCATTAAGAATATCATCACATTATTTTTGATATGTACTAACTATAATTAATCAAATATGATGATGTTGATATGTATCTAATCAACCGTAGCATTAAAATTGATGCTACCTTTTCAAACGACACAGGCCCAGATATACAATATGAATATATATCATCAGCAACAGGATTTAGTACACTGTCGCGCTTTTGGAATTTCACATGGTATCAGAGCTGGCCAGGCTGTAGGCTCTGTCCTCCGGTGGATTTGCTCCTATTTTCGCTCGGTCCTGCCCCGTGTATTCCTATCGTGGCTCTGACGGTGGTGGCTGGCCGAGAGGGGGAGTGTTGAAGGGTTTTATCCCATATTGGCCACCGGAGGATAGTCCAATGCCTTTATCATAGCCTGGACCTGGGTCTCCTCAGCGCACGTGCGTTTTTGGAATTTCACAGTCAGCGCTAGACTTGTGTGGAGCATATATATCGAATCCAATATTATCATTAATTTCTTCTGATTTTGATAAGGTCAAGTTTCTCTTTTTCGTCCCCGTCCTGGTGTCTGCTGCATGCCCTGTGTACTACGTACCGAAGTATACAAAGATCAACTCTTCATTATTTATCATCCTTGGGAACAAATAAATTAACTAATATAACTTGTTCTATTCATCGGATCCTAAACTTTACTACGTGGGCAATACGGATCCAGTCACCGCCTGGGTTGCCCATATATGTATGGCAATCAGTGGAGATCTAGGCATGCCAATACTCTTCGTATATAGGATGCCGTACGACGTGCATGGTACTTCCTTGTGTATCAATCACCCAGAACCGCACGCACGCCGACACAGTACGTACAAGGAACAATTCGGCTCTAAAAACGGTCGAGTATCAGAATGCATGCGCTGGCAAGTACATGAACCATCGTTTCAATCAATTTGAGAACGCACGAAATCAAATCGACCAAATTGATCCAAGATAAAAATTCTAAAACATAATTATATAATTAATAAAAATTAATATATACATTTTATTGTACGTTTATATTTAGTGTAATAATATACGACCTACAACATGCCGGCCGAAGGAGTTCGAGTTTCTTTGGCCAGACATTCGAGAAAATGTTCTTTGGGCTCACAAATCATGACAAATTATAATGGGGGTGTTTGGTTGTATGATAATTGAGGTTTTTATTTTAATTTTTAAAAATTATAAGAAAACTTGTTAAAAAAGGTGTTTGACAACCATGACAATTTTATATTTTGAAAGTGATTTTCTTCTTAAACAAAAAAAGAGAGTTTCACTTCTTTCTTTTTTCTTGTGGTCCCCCACTTTATTTGGTGGTGTGCGGTGGTTACTCTTTTTTGTAAGCACATCTCTCCGAACATGATAATTTTATGTCATGAGTTGGTTTACTTTTTATTTTAATACAATTTTTTATCATGAAAGTGTACAAAAAATTATCATGCAACCAAACACCCCATAAATGTTAATGAAATTTTTGATATCCGAAGGGAGAGGTTTCTCCTCTGGGATGTGAGAAAAACCTGGAATCGAATGCAGTCGATTTTCCTGCGCACGTTTTACGCTGGCCGGCGGTACCCTACCGCAAGGAAGTGACGTGATAACGTCCGGTCATCTTCCTGCTCCAGCGCTTCCGGTCGGCAGCGACATGTGGCCTTTGATGATAGCTTCGCCCATCATGACATGAAAGGCTGATAACACCCAGCTGGCAGGCTAGTGTGCACGAAGCACAGGGCCGGGCAGCCGACGGCCCGACGGGCGCCTATCGCCGTGCGGCACCGCCGCCGATCGGGCCCTGCCGGGCGGGGGGGACACGGCCCTGGTGCTCGATTGCTGCCGCTCGGGCCGTGCGCTCGAAGCGAATGGGAAGGCCGCGCTCGGCGGCGGCCTCGCCGCTGCGCGGGCACCAGCTGGCTCCCTCCCCGCCGTCGCATCTCCGGGGGGCGGGCGCCCACCACCGCGGAACCTCCGCCGTCCGCTGCATGCCATCGTGAAAGTGGTGCGACGGGGAATGGTCGGCCTCCCACGGGGACGGACAGCGAACGGTTGTCCCCGGCCCGAGGCCGGCGGCGATGCGGACGGGTGGACACGACGGCCGCCACCGCCATGCATCTCGCGCGCGGTCGGCCATTACTTCGTGCCGGAGATGGTGGTTGGCTGGAGTCGTTGTGAGCATCCGACGGGAAGAGGCGGGGAGGATACCGGCGGATATGCATGCCGGAGCGCAGTTCAGTGTTGGAGTACCGGTGCCGGCCGGCGTCGCCGCCGGGCGTGCATACGCGGATGTAGATTAAAACGGCGGTATTTCATTATTTTCTGAACTTGTTTTAGATAAGAATTAACCGATTGATTCTGAACTTGTTATCTTGATATATTGGAATCGGAATCAAAATCAATTAGTTTAATAAAACCAAGTGATGAAAGGATAAGTGCAAAGTTTTTGATAAATTATATTAAAATTTAGTATTTATACGTGAATTAGTAACTTATTTTAAATAGAAACTAGTTACATGAAAACGAGAAATACATCTCAAAGCCGGCCGCTTGCATACCATGTGGAAAATATATACAATAACATGAATTTAAAATCCAATCCCAATCAGTAAGAAATGCCATCTGTGGATATATTTATGGGTGAATCTTAGAACATATATACCGATTCTTGCTGAAGAAAATTATGTATTTATAAACTGTACCCGTGGACTATACTTTTGTTGTGTAGAGAAATGGAGATTAGAGTTCTTTACTCCGCACAAGCTAGCCATGAATTTTTATGTTCTTCCTTATCCTCACCTGTATAAATAATTATCCCGAGACGATCCAAGTATACACGGTCACTATAACATCTGCGGTCAATGATGACTAAGTCAACGAATCTGCTCGGGCGTCCCCGGTCTAAGCTCATTGTATATGTTATACATACGGATCATCGTGCGGTCAACATCAACGGAGAGCCAACGAACGGAATATCCGATTCTCGTCTGGGGCATCTAGCCAAGAGGCGAAAACCTTCATGTGATGCTGATCTAGGGATGCTTCATATATATACATATACATATGCATATGCATACATATATATGCCTGCCCAGCAGATAATCACACTCTACGAACGCCGGCAGTAGGTTTAATCTAAACTTAACGAAAAGAGACAATCAGTCTTCGGCCAGGTAGCTTGCGGATAAATCAGAACTCCAATGACTTCAAAGATATCCGGCAAGAAGAGAAGGAAGATTCGAGTCGAGACCGCACGCCCATCAGGATGGGCCTCAGACATGAGATGGAACGGCAGCCAACCAGCTGCTATAAAACCCTAAATATCCACGCCGGCTTTAACATGCGTGAGCAGGCAATGTTCGTCTGCTCATGGTGGGTGGAACTTTCCAGTTGTTGGGAGGATGGGTTTCTTTTCACCTAGCCAAGCAAATGATGCGGCATGCTGTGGTGTAAGCTTCTTATTCACCCTCCCATATCGTATCATAGATCTTGCAAATATTAATGCACTAATTTAGATATGCATCCATTTACGTATACCACGATTGGGGTTTCAAGCATATTGCCGGAAAGATGGGACAGCAGCAGAGGGGCGGCGTAAGGCTGTGTATGAAATGGAGAAGAGAGGGGGGGGGGCGGCAAGCTCAAGCGCAGTAGTGCGCAATATACTTCTTCTATCTTTTGTTCAAGATGTGCTAAACCGAGCACCAAGATAAGGTAACAAAGCAAAGAGACAGGGCGAAAAAGCATAGACGAACAGATAATATTCCGTTTTATCTCATAGATAGTGTCGATTAATTGAGTACTGACATCTGGCTTGCCTATATCCTTCATCTCCGTACTATACATCTTTTATCTCTACACCACATATCAAGAGGTCCCACTAATTAAACTAAGATATAAACACGCCAAAAGAAGAAATAACTAGAAATAAATAAATACAGTTAGAGGGTCGAAGTGCCTAATCTTCTAAGTTAATTAAAAGTTGTCTTACTAATTGAGACATGCAGTTACTTGAACAACTCCAAAAGAATTTTTGGTGGACTCACAATTCTTCACAGCAGAAGCGTATTCAATTCTCTAACTAAAAAGTCATCCAACCGTCCAAGTTCTTAGGGGGTATGGGTATTAAAGACCTTGTCACTCCGAACAAAGTCATGGGCTTACGATTATTATGAAATTTTTTGCACAAAACAGATTCCTTATGGGTTCATCTTCTTACTCGTCGGTATTTTAGAAAATCTAACATTTGGAAGGTCACCCGCATGATATTTCATTCTCCTTGCTAGACCTTTCTTGGCCAAAACTGGGATTTGGAAGGTAAAAGATGTGTCGGAGATTCTCTCATCTGGCAACATACGTGGCTCATGGATTGCCGAGGCACTTTAAACCCCAGAATTTAGGGAGTTCGATTTCCAGGTCAGGTTCGTGACCTCATAACTAATGGTTCTTGGAATCATCATATCATCTCTTCTTGGTTCGATCATGAATCTACTCAACGTATTCTCCAAACCCTGAATCATTCTAATTGGGACAAAGATGTTCTTATTTGGCCTTTTACACTGGATGATAACTTTATTGTTAAATCAGCTTATCGATTTTTACATGAGGCTAATATTCCCCCTGGCCCTTCTAATTGGGTCATTTGGCGAATGTTGTGGCATCCAAAGGTGAGGAAAATTTCCCCTCATAAAATTTTTATGTGCCTCTGAAAAATCTTACCCGGTAACTTACCCACTAATATATATGGAGATTCATAGGAGGTGTCCCCAGGTTAGTCCTCTTTGTTGGTTATGCTATCTCCATTCAGAATCGATGGAACATATTTTTCTTCAATGTCCTAGGTACAAAGTAGTATGGATGATATCTCCGATTGACAACAACATTGCACGGCAATTTTCATCTCTTACAGACCTGATTAACTATTGTCTTGATTGGATTGTGTCAAAGGAATCTCAACATATGGGGATTCTTACTTTACCTATTATATGGCATTTATAGAAAGCTAAATGCAGGGCAACTTTTAATCACAAATTTGATAGTCCTCATAAAGTTCTCCAATAGATTTTTGATACTGTAAATTTATGCTTACAATTGGGTCCGCCCACATCATGCAAAACTAAGCAAGGTTGGTCTCCATCTTCCCTACATCATTTAAAAATTAATGTGGATGGTGCTATATAAGATCTTGTAGGGGCAACCGGTCTGGTGGCTCAGAACGAGGAGGGCATGGTGGTCTTCTGGCAGACCAACTTGTATTCTGCACAACATCCACAGGTCTTGGAAGCCAACGCAATCTTATAAGCTTGTTATTGGGGCTCATCATCTCCCGAAAAAATTTGAATTGAGAGCGATGCAAAAGGTGGTCATTGATACTATTACTGGTGCAGGTCCTATGTTATGGAGATCTCAACATGTTATTTTGGAATGTATTTCTATCCTTAAACAAGCATCCTAATATGTCTGTCGCTTATGTCTCTCGATCTTGTGATCATGTAACACACTCTCTAGCTAAGTGGTCTTTGGCATTTGCTACAGAGGCTAGGTTCCCTCAACTTTTACCTTACTTTGTTTCTGTTGAACTATGTAAAGATTTGCAGGGTTAATACTATTTCCTCATATGTGTTCAAAAAAAAAAAACTGAGACACGCAGTTCCTATAGTAATGGTTTCCTAGAGATAGGAGAAATAAATGTGACACTATCTCTCTCCTCAACATGTACTCAGAGAAATTTTTTAGAATTCGATTTTAACAGAAAAGAAAGAATATAAATGTGTTTGGAATAGTGGAGTAAGTGTGCAATTGTATGTTCAAAAATGGATCCCCAAAAAATCTATTAGTAAAAAAAAATAAGGGAAGAAATTAGAAGGAAAAAATATTGATGGGGAGGGGCGGGGGTGACTAGGATAGTGCGCTGATCAGGTCTACTTGGTCAGATTAATCGGACGTGGAGTCAGATTGATATCGATCAAAAATAAATATGAACATGTTGAATTGGGTCGGTCTAACTCGACTCGACATTCCATGGTTTGCACTGCATCATCTGCTCTTTGGTCAGAGTATCAAAGCGATAAATAATATATGCAATTTCAATATTGATTACACAGAGAATTGGATATCAATATCAAAATTAATATAAATAAACATTTGTATTACACACCATACAATGTTTTGTTTGCAACAAAAATTTCAATATTGATATTATATCCAAACAGGTATCGACCATTTCTATCATTATTAATTTTAAAACTGAGAGCTATGCGATGCAATTACCAAACCTGGTCTTAGGCTTAACGGGTTAAAAGGGCATTCAACAAATCATGCTAAAATAAGCTTTTATGGTGAATTTATCTTGAAACAAAAAATCGGGCTTGAGCTCACATCATTTTCTGAACACATTTGTATGCACAGCTTCTGATCAACCAGTCTATTGCATTTAGCCAGCTGAATTGGCTCATCAACTTTGCCCTGCAATGATATGTATGCAATCCTGAAAAAGCAGCCACCACATTTAAAGACAGAGGCCGACCGAGCGTGGCTCGGTTGGCACGACGCCACCCCCGCAGGGGGGGGGTGGCGGGGGTTCGATCCCGGCGTTGGACTGCCGGGACCACCTCCCCATGGGGAGGAGGTGGCATCTAGTGGGGATCGAGCGCTGCCCCGGCAGCGCTCGATCCCTCGCCGGCGCGGAGCTGCGCCTTCGGTTTGGCCACCGGGCCGCCATCGTGTCCAAAAAAAAAACATTTAAAGACAGAGATGTTCAAGGTCTTCCAAATTCTTTATTCCGTACACTGCAGTGTCAGGAGATACAACGGAAGCTAATGTTTTCACTTGGAAGATCTTAGTGGGCTCATATCGGGCTGGTCCAGTGAAAGTTGATTGGTTAACCGTCACAAGAAAAACAAGGAAATTTTTTTACATGGTATTAAGATTTCTTGGAAAAGGTTTTACACATTCCTTATTTGGTTCAACTGAAATGATTTACAGAAAATTGAATATTTTAGCATACAAGTTCTTAAATTTTTTTCAAGCAACTTGAACATCCAAACTCGAAATTTACAGATTTTTTTAATCATAAATATTTAAGTATGTGAAATTTGATTGTTTGTTGTTTCCTAAACACTTGTTGGTGCTTTAATATATTCAAACTTTTGTTGTTTTCTTTAAAATATAGACATTTCGTATGTCAAAAATCACGATTATCTGTATCTATAGATACATCTTCACAAAAATTTTAAATTATTTAAATAATATATTTTAAAATTATTTTTTACACAATACATGTAAAATGTCATTTTTATTTTTAAAAATACTATTTTAATTCGAAGATAAAAAGATAAAATACTATAAATAGATATGTTTTAATAAAAATAAGAATACTTTAAACAGTAAAAATAATATTAAAGAAAATTTTTTAAAATTTATTTAAAATTTAGTTTTGATAAAGATAATATATATAAATGACAAAAAATATAGTATATGCACAGAAATCATCAGCCTTCTTTGAATGCTGATTACAGACTGAGTACTGCGGGCTCAATTACAAAAGCCCGAGAAGCACTAGTGTCTACCGTGTAAACGACTATGCTTGCAAAAAATGACATCGGGAGAGATTCTAAGGATGCCAAAATCGGAATAGTTTCGTAGTCAACGGATGATATTTTCTGTTGACTTAATTTTACATGGAATCAAACAAATATGAAGACGAAGAAATCGTGAAAAGTAATTGGCACAGGTAACGTGTTTTAGGTGGATCCAATTAACGAAGTCTTTGATAACACTGTGTTGCTCAATCTAAAAATTCTTAATTATTAATTTCATGTCTGACACGTCATCCTGTGGTGAGAAAAACACTCGATGTGATTAATATGTTCATATATCAATTAATTTTTTATTGTAGATATTATATATTTTACTTCTATGTTCAATAAAGAGATTACTTAAAGCCGAACCATATAACTCATTTTAAGAGATTTATTAAGATATAAAATTGTGCTTGGAAGTTAAGACGAATTAAATAGCCTAAGGTGGCGTTTGTTTGGGCTGAAGATGCATCAAAGGTTAGATGTTAGACCTTGTTTGGTGAATAATCTGAAGATGCATTTAATTGAATGTCTAATATCCAAGAAAAAAAAATCTGTGAATGATTAAGTGCTGACAAATAGCTTGTTTTCATTTAGAGGTAGGCCTTCTGATAATAGCATGGCCCAACTACACCCAGCGATAGGGGGACATTATGTTATTATTAAAAAATATCAAGTGTCTCAAAATCACCACTAAAAATAAAAAATAAACTGATTTAGATAATAAATAAAAGAATCATATTTTTTGTATCTTATAAATTATTGAAATCTAAACCAGACATTTAAAATAAATATTTCAAAATTTTATAAGATTATTCAACATTTGGAATCATGATATTCCATGAAAAAAATAATATTTTATTTTCTAGAAAAAATAACACTTTTGATGTCAAGACAAATCATTTGTTTTAAACTCTATATTTTTTGTATTCTACTATTTGTACGAATCATTAGATGGCAATAATTATTTTTTAAAAAGTATGTTCTTACTTAAAATAGCTTAAGACAAGCTTATTTTATATACATTTAAATTTATCTATTTATCATATTATTTATATAAATATCATGTATACTAAATTTTTTTACACAACTATTGATCTAGGCCATACTCATTTTATATGCTTCATGGATGTTGATTACATTCCCTATTGTCTATGTGTATATTTATCGTAAGATTTGATATGAAATCATTCTAACTAGACATTAATTTAGATGTTTTATCAAACAACAATTCTCATTTATATCTTAATCACATTTAGTACTTTTTTTAACACTAATTGATGTCCTACACTATTAAACATCTATATCACTATCAATTTTAAAATTGATATTGTTGGTAATCACCTAGAGGTGCTTGACTAATAATATCAATTTTGAAATTTGCAGTGCAAATAACACATGTTGTGTAATACAAGTGTCAACTTGTATCACTTTTAATATTGATACCCTATTTTCTAGAAATATCAATATCAATACTAATATAATATCATTTTTGATACTCTAACTAAACAAGTCATAAGAGATTAGATGTGACTTTATGGGTTAGATTTTCAGATTAAACAAAAAAAAATGCCACCTAAATCTACCATCTGTTATCTAATAGGTGTGTTAAGACCAGTGAAAGTGGTCTTAAGATACTTGAACCCCTAGTTTGGTATTTGACTATTTCATTTAATGCTTTGTTTGGCTATGTTACCAACCCCCTGTATCGATATTACTTTTGATATTTGCTAGCACTATTGTTATTACTGTTTATTATATGGCCAACATCAAAAGAGAGACACGTGGGTGTTTAATTAGGTGACTAACTCTAAAATAAAAAAAAGAAAATTTTTTAATTATATGTCCATTTCATAAAATCACTTTAACACTTGATTCGATCACCAAATATATCTGATGTCTAATATGTGGCTTGGAATTTTCTTAACACTATCTCCATTTTGTCATAATGTCCTTCACTCATCTTCAAGTCGGTTTTTCTATTCTGAAACTACCTACCACGCTTAGTCTCAAATCCACCTTGTGATGCACCAAAAGTGGCTCCCTCAAGGCGAACTTCCTCCATCTCCAGTGAGCTCCCTCATTGTCACACACCTGCTCCTCCTTGCGACCATTAGACCTTGCGGTCATCTTCCAAAAGTGACGAAGTGGTGCATCTTCTTCCATCTCCAACAAGCTTTCTCCCTCACGTTCATCTTCCGAAAGTAATGATGGCTGTGTGTCTTCCTCCACCTCTAACGATCTTCCTCCTTGTCTTGTTGGTATAGGCAATGTGAGATGTATGGTGATGAGTGGGTAAGATGTGATAGAAATGTATACTCTCTAAGTCAATCATATATGATATGAATTGACATTTCTAAAAATATCTCATTCATTTTCGATAAACAAACTTTTATTACCAGCTCTTATCATATGTATACATCATAATAAAGTTCTTGATTATATGTAATGATAATTGAATCATGATGAGATCTAGATAATGAGATCAATCATCTAAAATTATGTGACCTAAATGTTCATAGTCATAAGATCACTGAGATGAGACATCAAAGATCCAGATAGACTAGTGTATGTGATATCTTCTCATGTGATAAGGATGATCTATTTCATTGGTTATTAGTGTGGTGACATTAAGATATACATGTAGGTGCTTATTAGTAGAATATGTTAATTGAAATAATCGAATTAGAAATCTTGAATGATAGCTTATTAAATTGTGAATTAGAATTTTTTATCATCATCGTTGCAAAGGTAGATCTTTAACTTAAGTCACTAAATATGTTTTGTTGGGCAAAACTTGTACTTTAACTATTAACTTATGGATCACCATATAGATGATCTAGTACAACGATGGGTTGGGTAGAAAAAAATTTGGTGGAGGTAATTAAATGGATAACAAAAGATCGTTCACTCTCAGTAAGTGAGAGTGAATGTCTTATAGAATAATACTCTAGATAGGATATTTGAAAAGAGTTTTTCAATTGATCTGATACCGAGCACAAGATCCTATAGTGTTGGTATACTAAATAGTTGACAATCGATGTTGTACTCTTATCTGACTAAGACATTGAATGGATGATGATCTATATTTATGTGGTAACTAATGATGTAAATACTCAATAGATATAAGATTATCTCTATAGTTATTTGAGATCATAGAATGTGGTTTGTACCCTTCATGATCGATAAATCAATTAATTCATTATCAGATAATGAATTTAATATAATTAAATAAAATCATTCTATTTTAATTAGGTCTTAACCAAATAAACTATCAGGACTAGTGAATCACACATATATGTCAAACTAGCTCACATTGACTCAACCTGTCTGTTCGAATCCTATTCCTTAAACTTGGAGGCCTCATTTCTAAATGCCTCATGTTTAATTCTCCTTAGTTCATGCCACTTAATCTTAGGTATACCTATTTGTGCACTAGGAATGACTTGACAATCCTTACATAGAGCTCAACTTGACTTCCTAGTAAGGATGAAATAAATTCCTTAAACATTGTACTTTCACTTTAAATATTTTTTCTTCCCTGTACACGTTCTCTCTCTACTCTTTCTACACTTTCCCTCTCTACTTTCTATGCATTTCTCTCTCCTTGTATTTACTTTCTCTTTCTACTATCTCAAAATTTGCTCTCTTTACACTTTCTTCCTAAATATTAAACTTTCTCTCTCTAGTGTATGTACATTTTTTCTCTCTACATTTTCAATTTATATATTTTCTTTTTTTATATAATTTTTCTACTCTATATCTATTCTCTCTCTCTCTCTCTCTCTCTCTCTCTCTCTCTCTTCATTTTTACACTTTCTTTCTGCACACTCTCTTATCTTGTAATTTTTTGTAAATAATAAATACATTTAAATATATATGTAGTGGTGCCAATGGGTTGGGCTTGTGTTGGTGCAACCCAAACCCATCTAAGTCTAAACCCATTAAGCCCAAGCCTAAGAGAAGAGCCCGATGTGCCTGAATGTGAAGGCCCATGTCCAACCTACTATGGACTGGCCAACCTAGCCCATTTGACACCCCTTATCTAGAGGAAGAGTAGCCCTCTTATGTGGACATAGAAGAGAATGATTAATTTGGACAAAAATAAAGAGTTCAAATTCCTTCTATCCAAAGATGATTGCTAGTGGCAAACCATAAAATTTCGTTGAGATGCAAATTGATACAAAAAAATATGAGTGAATGAAAACTATGTAAGAAGAGGTTGACTCTTTGCATAAGAATCTTATTTATGATTTGGTAATATTACCAATCGGGAGAAAAAAATTAAAAAATATATGGGTTTGCAAGATAAAAACGAAAACAAAAAAAATGAGATACAAAATTAAACTAATGATTAAAAGTTATAGGCATCAGAAGAGTACTGACTCTGTTATTGAGTACAATGAGATCTCTTCTCATGTAGTAAAAATATCATCTCTTAAGATGATATTGGACTTTCAACCATCTCTTGATTTAGAGATAGAGCAATTAGATATTAAGATGAATTTTCTTCATGTTTATTTGATGAAAGAGATCTTCGTGACACAACCAAAAGGGTTTAAATTTACATAAAAAGAATTGATGATTTATATATGAAGAAAGAATTTGTATGATCTTTAACAAAGTTCTAGATAGTGTTACAAGAAGTTTGATTCATTTTTTGTGAGTCAAGTTCTTTGGTATAAGAAACTTTGGTCTACTTAAATAGATTTCAGCTGTGAGGATGGCTCATTATAGGAAATCAAGGTATCTACATTAGTTTAAGAGAATTATGTCGAATAGTTGTTTAAAAGTTTAACATGAAAGATGTCAAGCTAATTGTCACTTTGCTTGTGCAATGAAAATAGTCCATCTTTTATGAATGAGTATAAGAGTATGGAGAAAGTACCATATCTCTTAGCAGTTGAAAGTCTCATGTATGTCATGGTATGCACACATCAAAATTTGGCTTACGTAGTTGGTATGGTGAGTGGATATTTGTTTAATCCATATAGAGAACACTAGACAACAATAAAGTGAAAACTTAGCATAAGTGTACATTATGGGGTGTTTGGTTGCATGATAATGGAGGTTTTTATTTTAAATTTTAAAAATTGTAAAAAAACTTGTTAAAAGAGGTGTTTGACAACTATGACAATTTTATGTTTTGAAAGTGATTTTTTTCTTAAACAAAAAAAGAGGGTCTCACCTATTTCTTTTTTCTTGTGGTCCCCCACTTTGTTTGGTCATGTATGGTAGTTACTTTTTTTTTGTTATCACATCCCTCCAAACATGATAATTTTATGTCATGAGTTGGTTCACTTTTTATTTTAATATAATTTTTTATCATGAAAGTGTACAAAAAATTATCATGCAACCAAACACCCCATTAGAGTATTGCTTATGTTTGAGTGCTTAAAAAGTTCAAATAGAAGGATTTAAAGATGCACACATGACATGGGATTAGACTCTAAATTTATATATTTGGTTACTTTTTTTCATAGGGGAGCTGTATCATGTCAATTTAGGTTGAAGATATGTTTTTCTATCTACTATAGAAACATAGTACATTATTGTCACAAATGAAAAAAACTTCTTCATGAAATAGGTCTTACTTAGAAAACTAATGTGTTACATTATGATAATCAGAGTGTTATACATCATGAAAACTTCTTCATGAAATATTCTTCTCATTTTTATATCAAAACATGTTGATGTTTGATATCACTAAATTATAGATGTGCTAGAGAAGAAGTTAACGTAGTTGAAGAATATCCACACAAGAGTGAATCCTTTTTATATGATGACAAATGCTAAAGGAGAAGCCCTTGAGGTGTAAAAGGTTGGTAAGAGTGATGGCTACTAGAGTTGGTTAGAGTTGGACAAGAGTCATTATTTATGATCCTTTTATGACTCTAAAGAGAAAATTTGCTACATTGCTAGCGTTAAAGAGAGGCACATTGATTTTTAAATAACAACTTTAAGTTGCTAACAATAAAATAAAAAAAATAAAATCATCTCAACAAAGAAAAGTTGAGTTGTAACCTAGGTTGGAAGCCAAGCCTGACCTGACCGATTTTCAGGTTAGGTTGCCAATGACTAACTCAACCCCAAAACCCCTGGGGCCCACACTCCCCCCCCACTCTCTCCTTTGTTATTATCTCACTCCCCTGATTGGCTTCCTCATCACTTCAAGAGGTCTATCTCACTCCCTTGAGCATTCTTTGTTATTATTCAAATTTATATATAAAATTTTGTTCTAATAACATTTGACCAAATATTCATATTTTTTGGTCAATATAGCACACTAATTAAAATAAAAATCAGTTATATTTGTATTTTAATTTGTTATATCGATTAGAAAATAAGAATCTTTAGTGAAAATAACATTGGAACACAAATTTAAATATAAAATTTGGATAAGTACGCAAGATCAAAAAATAAAATTTATTTTTTAAAAATAAAGTTTGAATAGGAATAAATTGTTTTTACTATTTTTATAATTTTTAAATATCGAATTAATTTTTAGTCAAATATGAACTTGATTGACTCAATCTAAACTGAGTGAATTTGGTTGGGGTGACCTAGTCTCTACCCCTGACCCGATTTACCTTAATCTCAATGTCACATAAGCACAAAAACAAGATCATATTTGATGAGTTCTACCATGGCAGCAAGAGACATGTGATGGGAGAAAGAAAAAGAGGGAAAAAGAGAAAGTGAGAGAGTCGATAGCACGTCTGGACTTCGTTAGTGTTCTTTTCTTAAAGTTTATGATCTCTTATGTCTCAACTAGATATTTTCTCTCGAAAGTCCAAATATGTTAATTTTACGATTCTTGTGAGAATTAAGACTCTTATTATTGTTTGAAAGTATGCATTACTATATATCAATTGCTTAGTAGATGATATTTTTCTTGTATTTTTCCTTGATTTTAAATTTCCAAGTAAATTTTGTGTATCACTTGTTACACTTTCTATTTCGATCAGATTTTTTTTTACTTGCAGCATGGATACCAAATTCATTTATATGTTTATTCACTTGATAAAAAAAGGGCCAGTTTACACCAATTTTCACAACATTGCTGTGACTGAGATCACTATAAAGACTCTCCTACTCTAACAAGTCATTGAAGATGAAAAAAATAAAAATTAGAATCACTTTCGTTGCTTGATCCATTCCATTATTTCTTTGGATTTCTTATTGAATACTACGACTACATTTGATTACAATATCTGATTTGGTCAGCAGTTTTGGATATTTAAGGTACTTAAATTTGTGTCTCATTTACTGCCTAGGTTCATCACTTACATCTTAACAAATATCTTAAAATTAAGTTACATATTTTAATTTTTTATTTTTCAAGCACAATCTGTTTGTAAAGACTATAATAAGCATCATGCAAAATGCAACTTTAAGTAACAACTAAGTTGATTAATATAAAACCATATTAATCAAATTAAATATTTTTCACCATGAACTGATCAGTGGCCAACGTGGAGTTAAGAATTCAAAATATCAGGTTAAGCAAAAAATGAAAGCCACCCAAGCTCTTGAGCAAGAAGCATCGGGACCCATACCGCATCTAATGGCTTAAACGGTGTTGTTGGCTTCATGATAAATAAATTTTACTGTAAAATCAGGTCTTTATAGCAAAACTGGATAAAATGACGGTTAGATAATCATGATACACTATGTTTCTATAGAGAATTTTCTTGGATCCAAAAGCGGGACGCACAGCCCGCTCGGCCCATGCTAAACCGGTCCATATCACACCTTCATGCTATGTTCCCATGGCTGGCGGGTTGCATAGCGTGGTCGGCCCATATCAGATCGGCCCATTTTATTTTTCGTCCGGTAATCATCGTGGTCAGCCCGTCGCCCGGATGAAAAGCCCCACAATCACGTACCGCCATTAGTTTTCAACGTGTGGCCCTGATTCCGTCGGCCTCGAGACCAGGAAATATGAGTTGTCCATCTGCCTTTACGTGTTGTTACAAGGAGACCTTTTTTATGTCTTTCTCGGCAACATGCCGCAGACTGTGGTGACTATCACTATCGGGGATGTCAACGGGTCGGATACGGGTTGAATAATAGTATTATCTGTATCCGTATCCTATAAGAAATTGCTGTTCGTTAACTATCGGTATCGGGTGTATCCGCGAACCGCATTGTTCTATCCACTTAAAAACGATTTACGGTCGGATAACGGACGGTTATCGAATATACAAAGAGATAACATACGTATGATACAACTTAGCAAAATAAAGAAGTAAAGATTATTTTACCGATAAAGACACACATAAAAATATATATATATATTACGATTAAAGGTATCTATTTATAGTAATGGACAAGAAGAAAATTCTTAATTATATATTTAACACAAAACTTGAGATATAAAAAAATAATTTATAAGCCTATAGTAAAATTAATTTTTGAGTCTGCAGTAAATAATTAGATACGCAACATAAAATATGAGATAGAAAAAAAAATCTTAATTACATGTCTAAAATAATAGATGTCCAACATAAAACATGAGATAGTCGATTTGCAACCAAAATGTGTACGTGGATTGCATCATCAAGAAGTAGAAGATGAAGAAGACATCGCTGTTGAACGTTAGGACAAGGCTTATCCAATGTTAAGATCTCAAGAAGAAGGGTGAACCGGTGAATTAAGGATAATAAGATTTTCTAGATGGGACATATATGCTTAGATGTCATAAATTGTGAGTTATATCGTGTTATGTATTAGTTAACGAATACAGATAACGGTTTTCGGGTTCGGTTTATGGTGTATCCATAACTGCATCCGCTAAGATAACGGTTAATCGGTAAACGAATGCGGATAGCTTATTCGGAAAATTTAAACTACCCATTAACTGTTCGTTAACTAACGAACGGGTCAGTTAATCGGATAATCGGTAACCATTGACATCCCTAACGACTACGTGCTAAACCTCACGGATCCAAAGTTGATGCGACTTTGCAGCAGTACCGGAGGAGTATCGAAGTGTTCAAATCGTCAAATTTGAAGTGATCGATTTTGATTCATTTGGATCACCCGTTTGATTCAGCCAGCTTGAGCATCTTCTAAATCACGCTAAATCAGACGAATTTCAAATGATAAAATATTATTATATTATTTATAAACATAGTATTCGTAGAGCTTTATGATAAATATTATCTATAGCTCAAAAAAAGTTTTTGTTTGAATACATTTAAATTTAAATTTAAAATAAAATAGACTGAATTGAGGTTGTTCCGTTAGATTTGCACCCCCCCTGCTGCATAATTTGGTTTTAGAAGAAAATGTACTGCATCTTGCGAAATTGGAACTTGCTCACCAATCGCTATTTTAATATCGAAATTCGAAAACTATGGAGTATCAATATCAAAAGAATGTGTGAATCATGCTTTGTTTATAGTAAAAGTTTTAATATTAATATTATTTAATAGGTGATTTTTATTACTATCAACCTTAAAACAGATAGTGACATAAGAGCTCAATAATGATACCAAAACAACAGGGGTATTATTGAGAATAGCTCTAAAGATATTTGAGATATACTATTTTTAATCATGTTAAGCATGATTAACGTCGTCGACTAGATGTCAAATCCACATGTTGAGGGGTCTGTCTAGATATAGTATTGATCAATCATGTCATGTTAATTTTGGCATCTAGTGCCATATTAGTTTTACTATTCACGTTGTAAGGATCTAAGCGCTTCCTTCAAGGGGAGATGCCCACTTGCGTTTGGTACCCCATAAATATTAAACTTCTAATGAGGGCGTCAATGGAATGGAGGGACCGGCTCCGGTTCAAAATATATCGAGTCGGCCCGGTCCGATTCACGCCATGTTACCGGCATGACTAGACCGGCAATCAAT
This sequence comes from Cryptocoryne crispatula var. balansae, assembly GCA_036172225.1. Classification (NCBI taxonomy): domain Eukaryota; kingdom Viridiplantae; phylum Streptophyta; class Magnoliopsida; order Alismatales; family Araceae; genus Cryptocoryne; species Cryptocoryne crispatula. Next base: position 6,083,212 of record CM069929.1, on the reverse strand, counting down.
AACAAGTTGGAATTGGAATGGCCCAACCCATTTTTATTCTCATAATATATTACTATCAAAGTTAACATATTTAATTATTAACAATAATATCGTAAAATTTATATCAGCTTAAACTAAAACATTCTTTCAATGTGTAAAATTAAAATTTTTTGACCCGTGTGTTCACCCATGGCCGACCCCTAATTTCTAAATCCCTATCTGGACCATATTAGACAGCTCGTGTTTATATACAATATTTGACAGTAGTACTAGTGTTGAAATTAGCATATCTGATCATGTCAATATCCAAAGTGATGATATGTTAATTTGGGATTTTTTTTTCCTAGCAGGCCTTGAAATATATTTTTTTCTAATTCCGCTGTTAATTGTGCCCTTCTTTTAATGAAATCGAAGTTGGAGATTATAAAAGAACCGATCAACTGTTTATGAGGTGCTTGGTTGTAGCAAAATTTTGCTCTCTTTTGTGAGAAGGTACTATCTTAAAATAAATTCTAAGGCAGTTAAGAGCTTTAAATTATTTTTTTTGGATAGCAAAAATATATTGCATGCATGAAAAAAGTTGGTACCACAAAAGATAAAAGAAGGAAATCTGGTCGCCTTTTATCCGAGAACAAACCTCTCTAAAAAGTAATATTTTTGCCACGATTGTTCACAACTAGATTCTCATGTAACGAAATGTTCAAAATCAGCCACACATATGTGTTACTGTCATTTTATTGGGACAATATTTGTTTAACACTTCTATGCTGGAATAACATATTAAAATAAAATCTAGAATAGCTTAAAATTTGAACTTATCACGTAAGGTAGATTATAAAGGATACCTTATAAAATGAGAATCGTGTATAAGAGACCAAAAAAAAAGAAGAAGATAAGGGGACCACAATAAAGAAAAGAAAAGAAAGATCTCGCCTCTTTTCTTTGTCCGAGAAGAAACACAACAAAAATCACGTTGGTACCAAACACCCTTCGATTCTAAAATTCAAGACGTCTACTCGATAAGATAACAGATTATACACCGTACTAATCTGTTTTCTATAAGGAGGAAATAGAGAAAGAGGACAGATTAAAACGGATAAAATGCTTTGATTATTAGACTCTTTCTCCGGAACAACGGTCCTCGCAAATTGTGAACTGCAAGCAGTTTCAGGTTCCCTCGTTCATTTCTTCGACACAAATCCATCTTTTTTACCAAACAGCTCCTCGGATATCAGCTCACGGATGCCCCCCCTTCGAATCTATGAATCGATTCTCGGAAATCAGCAAACGGGAGGAATCGGCCGAGAGAGGAGCGCCTTTGGTGAGGGGGGTTGTTGCAGTAGGGTGGCTCAACACCCCCATAGATTTATGCGGTGTTTGGTTGTATGATACAGTTTTATGTTTTTTTTTTGTGTGACAAAACTTGTAAATAGAGAGGTGTTCCGCAACTATCACAAGTTTATATTTTTAAAGAAGTTTCCTTCTTTGACAAGAAAAGAGAGGAGCCTCTCTTATGATGGAACCGAACACCCATAGATTTACGGGATGTTTAGTTAATCTATGGGGTGTTTGGTTACATTATAAGGAGAGTTTCTGCAAGCAAAACTTGTTAGCAGAAAATGTTTCGCAACTATTACGTAATTTTGTTTTTAAAAATATTTTCTTCTTTGACCAAAGATAGAGGAGTCTCCATGTTTTTTATCTTGTGGCCCCTCTCCCCTTCTTTGGGCCATAGATGACTGCCGCTCGTTTTAGTTATCTAATCTCCTCAAACACGACAATGTTATATCATTAACTAGCTTACACTTTATTTTAACATGAATGCAGCTGGTTAACTCTGACATCATTTGTCACCACCGTGAGTAGCTCTTATTTAACAGATTTTGATATCTACGGAGGACTGACAAATCACCTTAAAAATTTCTAGTTTCTCCGAGGCGAGATTAAGGGACAGTGCTGGACTCTTTAACTTTGTTCTAGTTCTCTTTTAACTCTTACGAGATATTTGGTTGCATGATAAATTTGTAACAAGAATCTATTAACACAAATGTTTGGCAATCGTGACAGTTTTATATTTTAAGAGAATTTTTTTCTTAGACAAAAAGGGCGAAACTCTTCTCTCTCTCTTTTAATCTTGTGGTCCGTCACCCTTTTTAGTCATACATAATCCCCCACTTTTCAATCATCACCTCTCTTCAAAGGTGACAATGTTATGTCTTGGACAAGTTTAAGTTTTATTTTAAAATAAGATTTTGACACAAAAGTATATAAAAATTCATTGTTCAAAGAACACCCTATTATCCTTAGAAAAATAGATCCAGTGATAAAGGGTACATATACCACTATAATTTTTTTCAATTACGAGATTAATGAATACTACACATTCCATCCGTAAAACTCCATTCCCAACCTTCAAAACCACTCATTTAGAAAATCAACTGCGATATTATTCATCGCGCTTGTCAAATAATCCATTATTCTGAGATCAGTCATCGTTTACAGCTTTTGAAATTTTATCCGACTGAAAGTCCATTTTTTATCTCTTGATTTTTTTCTTTCTAAAGTGCGTTTCGCACCATGGCGGATGAGGTCACGGAGGAGTAAAACAAGGACGACCACCCCGCCCAGCCCGTCACGTGGACGCGATGATACGAAGGGTTGGCCACGGGCGCCGTGCAACTCCGCATTTATAAAGTTGACCACGACGGCGGGCAGGGGAGTCAATAGTATGCGTACCGTGCGATCCGTGGAGCCCACGCCGTATACCGATGCCTGTGGCGACGGAGATAGGGCTCCGTTCTGCCGTTGCAGGCCGAGGATAGAAAGATGGTGATGACTGGATGAGATCATATCGGCCAGCCACAATCGCGACGGTACGTGGAGGGTCGTACGCTGGCTAGTGACTGGGGCTCACCGAGCATGTCCCGTCACATTTGCAAATATGTCCCTAATTCTGCTTCTTCGCGCGGTGCAAACAGAATAATCGTCTAAATCGTGAGGATACCCCCGGTTGGAGGTGGGGGGTGGGGGGAGAAACATCACGACTCCACATGCACTTGCATTTTCTGGCGGGGAACGGAAGATCGGTGGCAGGCAGGAAATTAAAAAAAAATAATTGCGGAAGAAAAAAGAGGACGAGTGGTGGCCGGGTCGATGGATCGGCTTGTAAACAAGGAAGAGGGGGGGGGGTAGTGATGGCGATCTGAAGGCGACGGAAGCGGCGGCCGGCGGAGTAGAGGGAATCCACTTCCTACCGGTGTGGTCTCATTTGCGTGAAGCCAACTAGATCGCTTCAGATTTCCTCCTGCTCGATCGCGGAATAAGATGCCGGCGAGGGCCCTCCTCCGCCTGCTGGAACGGACCGGGAAGGGAGGAGGAGAAAGAGACCCCGGTCGGTCGGGAGGGGGGAGGCGTTGAGTTGTCGACCACAACCAAACGAGATCCGGAAATCGGAATCCGGATCGCGCGGGGCCAAACGCTTCGGGGTAGAAATTTCCGAGATTTATAGACGTTTGGGTTTAATAAGCATGTCAAAACGGGCTCGCCGAGATATCTACCTGCCAGACTAGATTACATCATCCTCCAACCATGAACTCTCTCTCTCTCTATCTACATCCTATTTTTGACAGAAGAGAAAGAAATTTAAATTTCAAAATGAAAAGTAAAAGGGGAAAAGGGAGTTCACCGGGGTCTATCACGGAGGGGGACCATCCAGAGGAGCGCCAGGGAAGCCGCCGCCGTGAGCGACGGGGAGGAGCCACCGGTCTATGGGGACGCACTGGTGCTTGTGGCGAAGCTTCCAATCCAGCGCCTGGCAGGCGCGGGAGCAGTAGTTGACGGCACCGCAGACCGAGCACCGGCGGAACTCGTGCCGCCTCGTCTCCGGCCGCCCGCACCCGACGTGGGAGCAGAGCCTCAGTCCCTCCCCCAGCGCGCTCATCTCAGTCGCCGCCGTCCCGCAGACCTTGCCGCCGCCGAACCACTCTACCAGGAAGCGGTTAGCCGGGTGAGGCTCCGGAGCGGGCACGTTGCAGCCGAAGTCGCTGAGAAGGGGGCATCCCGCCCCCGGGCCGTGCCGATGGTGGGGAGCGTGATGGGGCCACGTCGTCATCCACGGCGGAGGGGAAGCAGCAGACTCGAACGAACGGGCGGCGGGCAAGACGGAGGCGAGCTCTCGTGCGTTAGCCTGGACAAGAAAGCGGCGGCCCTCGGCGATGTTCTGGCGGACGCCGTAGCCGTCCTGGAGGCAGTGGCCAAGCTCCCGCAGGGCGTCCACATGGCCGAGGAAGGCAGCTCGGGCACAGAGCGCCACACCTGCGCGAAGGTCCTTGTCATTCTTGGACCCTCCGCTGCCGTTGAACTGGATGACCGCGAGGGCGTACAGCGCGGCGGCGTGCGAACCGATGGCGGCTCTCGCCATCAGGGAAGCGCCGGCGCCGCGATTCTGGAGGCAGTAGAACCGGATCTGCAGCCGAACATAGGCGAAAGCTTACAAGTTTGAGAAAAAACCATCTGATCACGGCAATCTATTGGCGTAAGCCAGAAAAACAACGATAACCATCGGATTGATCCGTACCGTGCCCAATATGTAGCAAGCCTCAAGGTTTCCAGCGTCCACGCACATCTTCAGGAAACGGTGAGCAGCATCGCACCACTTGCCAGCTCTAATGGCGAGAGATTTGGCCGATGCCTTGGAGAGTACGAGCGGATTCATTAGGAGAGTCCTCAGTCGTTTGCATCTGGGGAAATGGTTTTGACAACTCACAAATCAGGGGAAAAGCCCGCAAGAACAACAAGCAAAAGGATCACAATCAGAAAGCAGAGGCCAGGCGCCATACGTCAGGACCACGTTGGCGAGGTCGGCCGGCGCCGGCGCCGAGGAGCTCAGCCTGCAGAGGATGCACAGCACGATGTCATCCGGCAGCCCCTCGAAGAAGTCGGGACAACCGACGGCCTCCCCCACCCGACTCTCGACGCCCTCCTCCGCCACCCCCACCGCCCTTGCCCGCTTCCACCGGTCACCCCGCCCTTCCTCATCCTCCCCGCAGCAGCGCTCCCTCCTCTTCCGCTCCCCGCGGGAACACCCCCCCTTCCCGCACCGCCCCGGCACCCGCCGCCGGGCAGTGCCGGGGGAAGCCACCGCGGCAGCGGCAGTGCTGTCGGCGCTAGGGTAGCAGAAGCCCGCTCTCGTCCGCATCGCGGCCAGGCCCAGCGAGACGACCATCCCACACAGCACGGGTACGAAGGAGCGGCAGAAAAAAGGGGAAGCGTCACATTTATAGTAGGGAGCACCTCCTCGCCCGCACCCCGTCCTCTTTCGCCCTCCACGGTAATAAAAGGAAGGGCCGGAGCGGAGCCCCCCTCCCCAAAGCGTCGCCTGCACCCCGCCATTTCCAGCGCTGTAAATAATTTTTTTTCCTCGTGACATAAAATTATAACTAGGAAATAACTTGCGGCGGGGAAAGAGGACGTGGCAGAGCGTGGAGCGATGCGGTCACCCCCCCCCTCGGTGTTGCTGTTATTCGCCGACGCCCGAAATCGTTGAGCGGAGCACAAAAGAAGGCCTACCGGTTACTCCATTTGACCGGCGGCGGCAGGAGGGGCGGACGCGGGACGGCGGATCCGGTTTCGGGGCGGGTCTCTCGGATTCTAAAAGGGTTCCGGTGTGTAAAGGGTGCTTGGAGCGCCGGCGAAGTAATGAGAAGCTTCTGCACCGGAATCCGCTGCGGCGACGGACGAAGAAGAAGATCCTCCGGCTTCGAGTTCGGTGCGGTAACGGGGGGCGTCCCATACAATAACGTAACGGGCTTTGATTTACTTTATTTGGCTTTAAGGCGTGAGACCGGGGCAAACGCCGGTGCACTGCAACTGCAGGTTTGAATGACCGGGTATGGAAACATATTGATTAGAAAGTTATGTTCCGGATAGATTGACAAGTTTGGAAATATAAACCCCTTCGATCGTAATCACGGTGGAATCCCGACTCTTGACAATATATGGTCCGGGCGTTGGGAAGATCTGCCGAACGACAACAACGTATCGTCTGCGGAGGAAAGAGAGAGAGAGAGTTTGACGGCAAAAATAGGAAGGGAGATTTGTGTCGAGTTGGCACGGATATGTAGACAGACTGACGTTGTGATTATTTTTTTTTAGTAGTCTCCTTCATCTTGGATATTTTGGCTATTGATTGTCCAAATAAACTTTAAAAGGATTATATTTGATTTTTTTGTCCATCTGTGAGAGGATTTGATGCCTCTACTTGTTGTCACAGATAAAAAGTAAGTCTCCGTGCTTATGGTGCAACAAAGCATGGTACTCGATAAATAATTCGAAACTCGACCGGATAGTGAATAATTTTAAAAATAAAAAATGAAATTTAACTCGTTAAACGAGTCGAGTTCGAATGGGATTCTATGCGACTCATAAACTCGCTCATCATTAGCTCTATTAACTATTCCATCGAATATTTATTTTTTAAAACTTAAATTATAAATATTAATAATTTAAAATTAAATTAAATTTTATAATGAGCTAGATTTAAATTCTTACAAATGACTTTTGATTTATTATTAGTTTATAATTAAATTTGTATCGAGTTTAGCTTGAACGACGATCGAACTTGAGTCGCTGTTACTCGAGTTAGGGCTTGAGTTCTTCTTAATTAAGTAATGAATCAAGTTTGAACAAGAGTTCGACGTATTCAATAAATCTCGAGCTCAAGTTCGAACTCAAACTAGAGTAAAATAAACAAATCAAGTTTGAATTTCATTAGAACATGTGATTTTCTAGTCATCTCGAAATAATACACTACTCTGCTCGATTTGTTTGCACTGGATGTATTATTAGATATTTGATAGCAAGAAGAGTGAGCCTTACACATTTGTCAAAGAGGAGAACGGGGGGTAATGTTGGCATAAAGTTCCTTTAGCAAATGAGAGAAGAATTAGCCAAGAGAGTAAGGCTATGGATTTTAAAGACTTTTAAAGCCTGGTCATCCCAGGGGAGGCCACGCTCGCGGCGGCCGGCCTTGGTCGGGACACGATGGACAATCTCCCGATTCACGTCGGGCGCTCGAGCAATGCAAAGCCCCGTCCCCCCGACCAGCCTTCTGTCACAAAATGCCCCCTCCGACCTATGGTGCTTGGGGCAATGCAAAGCCCTGCCCCCAGCTGGCCAACGCAAAGCCCCGCCACCCCCAACCGGCTGGCCTTCCCGTCGCGTTGTGTCTCGAATGCCCCCCTGAACCGACGGCACTCGGCAAATGCAAAGCCCAGCCCCGAGCCGGCCTTCTGTCGTGGTTGTCCTGTACGCTGTGCTCCCCCCTTCCCCCCAGCTTTTACCGTCCCCGCCCCTTCGCGTACCTGTTCACCTATTGTCTGCCGACATCTACAGGTCATCCCTCGGTCGTCCGTAGGTTGTCCGCGCTGTCCGCCGATCGTCTGCCGGTGTCGAGCGCGAGGGAGATATATGGGAAACGGTCTCGAGTGCGGGAGAGAGAAGCGGGACCTCGCGAGAGAGCTGACTCTCCTCCGGAAATAAAATAATTTTCCTATTATTTTGTTTCTGAAATAGAAGAAGCAAAGAAGAAAAAAAGAGCACTAAAAATATCAATCAAGCACCGTATCTTTCCTAATTTTAAAAATAAGGAAAAATAAAGGTAAATCAACTGTTTAACGTTTAACGGGTTGGTGGGGGGGGGGGGGGTAAAAATAGAATCTCCAATATCAAGGGTGTCCTCTAATTCTCAACATATTTGATGAACTAAAACAATTACCCCATTATTTTATGTCATTGATGCAACGTCACACATATAGGTTTGTAAATGATGTTTGTATTTTAGGTATATGTATAGATAAAAGCATATACATATACATACTGTGGATATTTATTTTTGAATAATATAATAAGTTGAAAGAGACTCCATTTATCTTAATTATATAATCGTGTTTTCATTTGTAAAAATTCCAAAAATTAGATCTAGGCCTGTATCATGGACTGATATGCAAATTTTAGATGCTTATAAATTCAGAAATAACCCAAGGATTTAAATATTGTATTTTAAAAAAATTATAGGGCTATTATACAAATTTAAAGTCTATTTATAGATAAATACGTCGTTTTCGCAAAGGAGGCCTCAAATGTAAAGCAGAAATATATTCTGCACACGGAGTTATTCTTTTCTACCTATATTTTTTTTCAGGCACCCCAAAACGCACCCCCCCTTTAGCAGCACGTATGATTGTCTCCACTGTAGCAATAAGATCATTACCACAGCTGCATGATAGGTTTTATGCACAGAAGTCTGAGTTGTTTTTTATCTATTAAAATTTTTTGAGCACCACTCTCTTCACTCAAAGATTACTTCCATTTCAAGACTTGAAGAGACCCATCAGTCAAAATCTGATGCTGCGGCTATCTTCTTGAAATACATGGACACAAACAGAGAGAGAGAAGCAGCACGAAGAAAAAGAAGGGCAACATATGTGAGAGCAGGCTTCTGAGCCCCCACAAAGTTCTATATGATATATATCGATAATAAGACCAACAAATGGAGGACCCACTTAATTTGAGAGAAGGGCGCAGCTTCTTTTGTTTCCAAAACATGTATGGATCAGATCAGGATGGTGCCCTTAAACAAGAGTAGATCAGGGGAAGAGCCGCGACGTATCCTGTAATCTAATGATGGGGGGAGGAGGACAAGTCAATCAAGAGAAGACTTGTATATGCCGATAGGATATATATATATAGGTCGCCCCCCTGCATAATCTGAAGAAGTAGATTAGGACGCCGGGTCATGACGTGCATGAAGGTGGAAGGGAGACGTCATGAAACAAGAAGATTAATTAGAGAGAGGGTGCTGAATTCCGATGCTTAATTACAGCTGTTAAATCACTGTTGGGTGATTAATAAAAATTTTAAAATTTACAACATCGACAAGGTCTGATACATGATTAAGGTGTTCCACCTCTATCGATCGATTCTGATATTAATAGTGTGTTATCTAAAAATACTGATATAAAAAATTAAATTGATACCATTTTTGATATTCCAACCAAACTGGTAGACAAAAGAGAATTGTGTAGACTAGGGGGTTGAATGAACTTACCCACCTATCTAGAATTCTAGATTCAGATATGTGAGATTCATATGTACTGATTTTATTGAAGTAGGTAATAAATTATATTGGTGGATCGTATCCGTTATCTAAATTGAATTAATTTCCTCTAATTTCTGACCGAGGGAATTATTTCTTAACAAAGAAAATGGAAGGTTCGAGCACGAAGATCTCTTGGTTCTAGATAAGAAGGTGTGTAGGAGGGGGAGAGAAACCGAAACCCTGACGTGTAGATAGATGGTGAGGATGAGAGAGAGAGAGAGAGAGAGAGAGAGAGAGAGAGAGAGAGAGAGAGAGAGACCGGACCACCACTCAGGCAAGCAAAGACTTCACCCACAGAGGCGACTTATCTCTTATCTACGAGTGGCTGCCATGACTGCTTGTATTTCAATTAAAGATGATGACATTTGTGAAGAAGCATGTTTCAAGAGGTGCAAACAAAAGATAATAATATGAAATTGTGATCTATTTTTTTTTTTTACAAAAGGTATAGGGTTCGGGATCCTTTAAATTTTTATAATCAGAAAATGACTCATAAAAAATAGCCGAAAATTTCAATAGCACTTCTGTTTTAGGCATTTATATTATTATTATTATTATAATATATACTTATATGTATAAGCAAGAATAAGTTACCTGTGTTTTATCATATAAAAGACTATGGTTGGTTACAATATGAAAATTTGGGGCATGTTTGGTATCAAATTTTTTTGGAGATAAATCTGATTTATCCCTAAATTTTGGAGATAAATTTGGTTTATCCTCGAGTTATCTCGATGCCAAACAGCCCCTTGATGTTATATTACTTTTGATATTAACACTTGAATTGACACGGTATAGTACAAGATTTAATATCGATGCAAGTGTTGAATTGAGTATCCAAATAGGTCATAAGATATTAAGGTGAATAGAAGAAATTTTAAAAATTATAAAAGTTTTATTTACTTATTTAAATTAAAATATTAAAAAAATATATAATGTTGATAATATAGTTAAATTAAAATGAACGAAGGCTTGGGGGGTCGGCCTAGAGTTGGTTCACCCCAAAATCAACCCGGTTGGACCGGGCCGCGACCGGGGTAGGATGAAGTCAAATTTATTTTTTAAAAAAATAATAAAAATTATATGAAAAATAAAAAATAGGAAAAAATATTGTTATACTATATATATTTACGTGTACACAAAAATATATACATAAATATAATTATATTTTTATGTTATAAATGAATATGAATGTTTATTTGTGTATACAAGTAAATATGTTTTTTTGTGATCATATTATATTAGTATATGTTGAGAAATAGTTAATATCAAGTGAGAAGGTAAAGATGGTTAACGAGTAAATTTATAAGTTTGAATTATGCATCACATATTTATAATCACAAATCTTAATCATATGTAATATAAGTGATACTAAAATATTGTTATACTATCAATAAATGAGACACTCGGGAATCGCAGATTGACCTACTCGGTCAGGTTGCGGGATCAAGGGGCCAGCGAGGCTGCGAGTGTAGCTAAAATGTGAATACAGTAGATGTGTGACCACACACGAGTACATAAATTCTACAACAGAATTAGAGATAAAGTGAAACTTACGAGAATCGAAGATATTATAAATTATGAAAGACTCTATTGATTTGGACATATCAAGCGACGTCCTCTTAAGGTGTATGTTAGACAAGTTGAGACTTTGAAATTGCCAGCATAGAAGAGGTGGAGATGTAGACTCGAGTTAACTTGATGTAGAAGGATTCAATATGACTTGGATGAACTAAACATATGGGAGGAGTTAGCGAAGAAGGTTGAGAATAGAAACGATAAATCTATGTAACCAATCTCAATTATTTGAAACTAAGATTTTGAGTTTGAGTTTGAATATATATTATCACTTTTAATGTTGAGGAGGTGGACCGCGCATAAAAGTTAAATACTCATACATAAACAAGGCAAAAACTCAAAAATAAATCGAATTTCGCCGTCAAAAGAAAACAGAATTTTTTGCCCGATGATTCTGATCTCGAAGGTCTGACTTTTGTCGAACAATGAATCCCTGCCTTTAGTTATTAATAGAAAGAATAACTCAAAAACTCTTATTCCAGTAGAATTCTTTCGAGTGTCTGCCTAGAGTTCCAAACTTAACTCAATGTCTAAGATATAGTTATCCAAATCAAAGGGTATTAAGTATGTGGAGTTGTTCGGTTATGTTTGTTATGTAAGTTTTTTGTCATATGTCCTGTATTTTACATTATTTCATATATACTTTTGTTTATACTTGAGAGATGTAACATATTGTAAGATATATAAATAAAAAGAGCTGCGGGTAGCTGTGTTAAGCACGCAGTGTTCTATTTCGTCTTCCTCCCGTGGCCACTTCTTGGGTTGTTTTCCACTGAACTTCACTTGGTATCAGAGCCGGTGGTCATGGCAGGGAACACGACGCGCAATGTAGGAAGCTCGTTTGTTGGTTCGTCAACGAACGATTCTGCTTTAGGTTCTAGCTCCGAGGTTTTTAAAAACCCTTTCTCTTTGAATTCTTCAGATAATCCTGGAGTAACGCTAGTGTCCTCAGCTCTAAATGGAGGAAACTATCTTACATGGCAGAGAGCTATGGGTATAACTCTCTCCGCTAAAAATAAACTCGGTTTTGTGGATGGCACAATTTCTGAGCCAAGAGCCGAGGATGATCTGTATGATTCTTGGCGAAGGGCTGATAGTATGGTGCTTTCATGGATATTAAATTCATTTCATCAAGATATTATCCCTTCGGTTCTGTATGCTAGTACTGCTAGGCAGGTTTGGTTGGATCTTAAAGAACGTTATTCACCAGTTGATGGTCCTAGGATATTCTCTTTGGAGCAGTCAATTTCTAGTGGATGATATCTTGGTAGCTAGTAATGATAATGACACTGTTCAGTGGTTACAAGCTTGTATGACTGAGAATTTGAGGATTAAATGTCTTGGAGTGTCCAAGTATTTTTTGGGTTTAGAAATTGCTCGTTCTAAGAAGGGTATTCTTTTAAATCAAAGAAAGTATGTGTTGGATCTTCTAATTCAAACAGGGTTATCTGCAGCAAAACCGGCTAATACTCCTATGGAGCAGCGGCATCTGTTATATGATTTTGATTCTCCGAAGCTTCCAGATCCAACTCCATATAGGAGGTTAGTGGGTAAATTGATATATGTCACTGTTACTAGGCTAGATATACTTTTTCGTCAATTTACTGAGTCAGTTTATGAATGAGCCGAGGGAAGTCCATTGGAATTCTGCACTTCGTGTAGTAAGGTTCCTTAAACAGTCTCCGGGTAGTGGTATTCTATATTCATCAAACAATGTCATGAAGCTTTTCATTTACACTGATGCTGATTGGGCATCATGTCCAATTAAAAGGAAGTCAACTACATGATATGTTACATTCCTTGGTAATGCGCCAATTTCTTGGAAAACTAAAAAATAGATTACTATTTCTCGGTCTTCAGCTAAGTCTGAATATAGAAGTTTGGCGGCTGGTGTTTGTGAAGGGCAGTGGTTATTGTATATCTTACAAGATTTTAAGCTTGATCTTCGTCCTATACAGTTTTATTGTGACAATAATTCTGCAATATCGAAGAATCCAATTTTTCATGAGAGAACTAAACACATAGACTTGGATTGTCATGTAGTTCGTGAGAAACTGAAGACTGGACTTATAGAAATTTTTCATATTTCTACCGTTGAACATGTTGCAGACATTTTTACGAAATCACTTGGAGTTGTTCAGTTTGAAAAATTGCAATGCAAGCTGTTCAAAATATTTTTTCACCATCTTGAGGGGGAGTATTAAGTATGTGCAGTTGTTCGGTTATGTCTGTTAGGTAAGATTTTGTCATATGTCCTGTATTTTACATTATTTCATATATACTTTTGTTTATACTTGAGAGATGTAACAGATTGTGAGATATATAAATAAACAGAGCTGCGGGTAACTGTGTTAAGCACGCAGTGTTCTATTTCGTCTTCCTCCCGTGGCCGCTTCTTGAGTTGTTTTCGGCTGAACTTCACTAAGGGTTCTTTATCCTTGACCAAGGATTAACCTCGGCCATGTATAACATTAATTTTAATATACCCTAAGAACATGATGTATATACATCGCACAAGGCACAAAAATCAATATAAAAGCTATACCAATCTCATTCCCACCTCTCGATTGGACAGTTCTTACGTGATCTTCATCACATATTTCTAATCTCCCACCAAATTAACATATATATATATGTAATTAACTTTTGCTTTCAAATGGGGCCTCCACATGCGGGTCCTGTCGGTACACATAGTCTATTTAATTCCGAACCCCTCATGATTGATTAAGCATGCGAAGAGAGAGCCCTCACTTGTGTTAATTAACACCTTCTCCGACTTGCCCATTATTCGTTCATGTGCTCTATCATGATCAGCTGCTGTTGTTGTTGCCGGCATCCTGGGTGAGATTGTGTCTTGTGTCTTGTGTCCTGTACGTACGTCCTGCGTGTGTGATGTGTAATGTTGTGATGGGAGCCTGCTTCGCGTAGTTGATTAGATGTAAAGACGGCCCTTTTATTATCTGTTTAGGATTAGCACATATACAAATTGTACCAAGGCAGGGGTGCGATCTTCTTAATCATAGACTCATCATGTTAATTAGATGTGTTAAGGGAGTCCTATTTTGCACTCCGTTCTAATTTACTTACATGATGCCTTGTATTTCACAATTTTTTCTTCGCATAATCAGATTAACTTAGGTGCTGTTCGGTAAGAGGATAACTTGGGGATAAACTTGAGTTATCTCCTAAATTTTGGAGATAACCCAGGTTTATCTCCAAAATTTTATGGTACCAAACAGCACCTTAGTGAACTAAAAATTTTACCCTACGGCTATAATATTAGATGATAATTTTTTTTTAAAAATAAATATTACAGAAATGACAATATCAAAATAGATGAGTAGTCATATCATATTAAGTAGAATAAAAATAAATATATCAAAAAAAATGTGAGAGCAACCACACCATCGTAAACATAGAAGAGATTTGAGATGGCTTTAAGCATATTGTATATGAATTTAAATAAAACTCAAATATAAAAATACAAATAATAAAAATCAGAATATGTTAACAGAACTAAGTTAATTAAAAAATAATTTAATTTAATTTAAATATCTTTGAAAAAATAATTTTAGTTGATCCCTAAATAATTTAGAATTAAGATTCGAGGAGAATGCTGATCTTAATACAATCCTAAAAGTGACCAGCAGTTTCTAGTGAGAATGTGTAAAATATATATATGTCCTAATTTGGTCCACGAAGGTTTTGCATATATATATATGTATGTCTTCGAGGACGTTATATGTGAAAAACACTTAAATAACCAATATATCGTAGAGTGTAACAATTGATTAAATCAATTGACTGTCTCAATAACTATGTTAATTAAGAGTCTTCTCAAGAAGTCATCTATCTTTGACTACTCTTAACACGTTTAATTTTAGAATTCTTTCAATTTAACTTTCGAAACATGCTTAATCGACATTATTGATAGTTTACTGATTTAATTTCTTAATATATCTACAAACCGAGATGTTACGTAGAAACTTCACATGATAGAATTACGGCACATTTGGTTCCGTAATAAATTTTTATGAATTTTCATGACAAAAAGTTATATCAATATAAAGTATAAGCTAATCAATAATATAAAATTATTATTATCCGAACACATATATAAGATAACAAAAAAAGACAAAAAACATAAATTTGTAATATGGTAACGGTCACCTCTTCTAACCAGTGTTGTTACCAAAAAAAAACAAACATAGCATAAAATTTGTAGCAAAAGCTCAGCCAAACGCCACGTTTTGGCTCCGCGCAGGAACGACTATATATAAATAAATAAATATATTTATATATATCAACACCCTGGAAACCGACGCGAGCTCATCATCCCGCTTTCTCCTCCACGACGCGTGCTCATGGTGACGTCCCCTCCCAGGCGTCCGCTGCCTTGCGGCCGAAGCCTCCGCCTCGGTCCATCTCCCGCAACGCATCTCGAACACTTCAATGACGACCCGGTCAGAGCCGGAGAAATTTCTTCTTAAATAATTTAAATTTTTTAATTTTTAAAGCCACGGGATAAAGATTTAATTGAGTAAAATAGCATGGTTTAGGCTGAGTTCGACTTCTACCCCCGAACGATGGAAGTTCAACTTTTTTTAAGTCCGACTTTCGCGCAAGGTGTTGTTAAAGTCGAATTCGAAAAATTCTACTTCGAACTTGAAACATCTTGAACTTTGTTGAAAGAAAAGAAATAATAAAATTAAGTCGAAATCTGACTTCAACATGTACGAACCGAAAAAATTCGAACTTCGAGATTTAAGAAATCACGTTAGTTTCTTAATTTAAAATTTTGTTATACTATTTTGACAATTATAAAAGAAAACTACGTTATCACCCCCCCCCCCCCCCCGGAAGAAAAAAAAAGAAAAAAAGATAGGCGCAGGCGGCGGCGCCCGTCCGGAGGCGCTTCCGGCGACCGGCGCTGCGTCCCCCACAAGACACCTCTCCGCCGCATCAGGCGACGTGCAGAGCGAGCGCCTTCGGGCCCCCGCCGTCTCACCGGTTACGTCGAATGCACTACACAGCAAGGTAAGAGAAGGGGGGGGGGATGCCGGGATGCGAGCTTGGAACCGGTTCCGGGAGGGAGCTGGCCCGCCGCGGGTGTCGGCCGGGCAACGGGCCCTGCAGGGCAGGACGAGTAGAGGGGCAGCAAAAGGCCGACGTGCATGCAGCGACGACCATGTACTGCCGATGATACGTCTACGCTGGACATCCTTAACGTCAACGGCGGCGGTCGCGCTGCGGGTGAAGTAGGGCCGAGCGAGCTCGAGAGCTCTTCCTCTCTTGTGGTCGGTGGCGTGGTCTGGGGGGGGTGCCGGGAACCCGGAGGACAAGGGCTGGTGTCGCGCTGCGGGAGGGGCACGGCTCCCGCGCGTCTGAAGAATCCGGGAACGTGGAGGGCGGCGTCGCCGTGCCCCCCAGGGGACGGATGGGCGACTCGGCGAGGACGGAGTTTCTTTTTTTTAGATAACATATTTTATTTATAATATTACACAACTTACACATTTTTTTCCATGAAAAGTGAAACTTGGGGAGGGGAAGGTTAAAAGTTCGACCTTAATTATAATGTTGTTTGAAATAATGTCATTTCATGAATCAAAATGATTTACTTTGACTTTTTTTAAAGGAGCTGTAGACACTAGTGATTGATAAGTCAGTCTCCGCTATTTTGTCCTTCAAAATCGGATTAGGAATATCCGACTTATGAACTGATGTAAGAGTTTCCCTCAGTCTGATTTTAAAATAGAAATTATCTAATCTGCTTTTAGTCTGGAGTGGGTTTGTCACGCAACCTCTTTAGTTGAGACTAGACCGAGATCAGAACAATATGTTATTGAGAAAAAAAAAGGGAGGACGGAAGGCCTGCTGACCGTGTCTTCTCCTCTTGACTCCAGAAAAAAAAAGACTCCAGAAAAACGGCTGCGTGAAGGGTCAACAGTTTTGACTGCACGGTACGTTAAGGCCGGCGGCGTAACCGGTAGGACGGAGCCGTGGACGGTGGGGGAGGTTTGGTTGCAGGGACCCATGACCGTTCTGGGGGCGAAACTCCATTAGCTCGGTTGTAATCGACCGAGAAGTAGTGGTTTGAGCGACGAACTCGATCGAGCTTGCAGATGCAGCGGGTAGGAGAAGGGAAGGCTGGCCGTGGTGGCCGGGCGGCATCCCGGGGAGATGCCGGCGGAGATGGGCGGCTCAAGCCCCGCCGGCGCCGCGATCAACGAGTGCGTGCGACTTGGGTTGTTCGGTTACGTTAGAAAGGGAGTACGTGGGCCGGAGCGGGGGGCGCGGTGGTTATTCCCATGCAGGGCGGCGCGTCTCTGCCTCCCCGAACGGGGTTCAGCCGCCATCCCCGCCAAGGCAAGCCTCTGATTCACCGTCCCCACCTTCCTTCCTCGGCAAGAAATGATGCTCTCGGTCACTGATTCTCGCGGTGAACACGGGGGGGGGGGGGGGGGTTAAACCTCGGTTCCTGTTGCGGGAGTGACCTTCCTCCGTGCCGGTAACGTATACCCAGCATGGCGATGTACAGTCGAAAGACGGGAACGCCCTTGCCGACCGCTTCTACGTACCCATGTACGAAAGTGAACGGCGTCGAGGAGAGCGAGCGTTCTTCCGTATCGCAGCGCCAAGCAATCATACGAGGCTGTTGGCTGCCGGGGAACGGAAAGGAGGGTGTGGCTGCTTCACTGCAGAGTACCGGGCTGATCGGATATCCTTTGCCCAGAAGGCAAGGGCACCAGGGGCCGGAGGGGGGGGGGGGCAACAAGACAGAGAAGAAGAGTCCAAACGGAGGATCAGGAGGTACGAGCAGGTGGTGCCCGAAGCGCAGAGCAGCAGGCGGACATGGCGGTGCACTCCCCTGCACCACAACTACAAGGTTGTTGGACGCACACCCACCGCCACCTGCTCGTCCGGAGGTCATTTTGGTCAGTTCGGGCGAGCATTCGGATGCTGTAAAGTAATGGCGAGGCCTGGGGATTCCCGTCGCTGCCAAGTCCGGCCTTTTGTTCCTTATTCTTCCCTCAAATTCAGTGGTCTATGTTAATGCGGGCATCGTCTCATCCCGTAACGGCGAACGTGTGTGTCGAAGATGGTAGAACGACAACAGCAGTGCTTCCCAAGGGAACAAACATGGGAAGTCGAGACGACGAGGAGTAGAGAACAGCTCGGCGGGGTGTGGGGGGAAGAGGAGGATGTTGCTTGACGCATCTGGTTCTTGCTCCTGCATCGGCGTCCGGGAGCCGGCGCCGGGCGCACGTGTCAGCACGTGATCCGGCGCGGCGGGGGACAGCCACGCTTGAGCTGCAAGCCACAAGTACCCCCATCTGCACAGCTCTAGAGTTGTTCCGCGTAGGTCGTGTAGTTTGTTATACTCCTCGCAACACAAGTCTATCATTAAAGCGCGGAAAACATCATGACGAACCCCTCGCAGGAAGAACCATCATTTTTGGGTCCTCGGCTTTACCCGTAGGGAAAAAAGAGAGAAGCGTACGGAATCACGTGACGGGAGGCGCGGAGCGGGAGCCGGTCAAACGCGGCCCCGCGACAGCCGTCGGGGTCCGGATGCTGTGGACCGTTCGGGAGCCGGCAGGTAGACGTGAATGCCCCCGTCTTTTGGTCGGATGCTCGGCAACACGGGTCGTGGGGCCCACGTCTCTCGCAGCCGTGGGATGGAGATCTGACGTCGGAGGATCTTCCAATGGATTTCTCCTCCGGGCCCACCTTATCTGAGATATTTGCAGTCTTCTCTATCCTCTTGCGAGTCAGCAGAAAGCTCCCCCCCCCAAAGAGGCTGCTTTGGCAAGTGGCGAGAGAGACCGGCGGTGGTGAGGATGCCGCCGCCGCCGCCGCGGCGGCGGGAGGCCGCCCATGCAGGGCTCGACCGACATCATGGGCTGGCTTTCCGCCGTTACGTGCTGATTCGGTGGGTGTGGTGGCGGCGGCGGGGGGCTTGCCGGCCAGCCGGCGGGCGCTGCAGCCGCTTCACCTCCTCCGTCCGGTCCTCTGCCAGCCGGATGCCGCGACCGCGAGACGCCGACGGGCGCGCGGCGGACGAGCTAAGACCGCCGGAGAGGTTTTCGTAAGTGGGAAGGATGCTTAGCTGAGGCGCGCACGATTACGTCACCTGCAGCCCGGGCCCATCATGCAGCAGGGGGGGATCGCACGGCCAAGAAAGGGCCCTCCGTCTCCCTCATGCACAGCATGTAATTCGAGATGCAGCTGCTGCCGTAGCTTGTGCGAGACGTAACTGGTCTTTCGTGGGCGGAGGAGGGGGGGGGGCGGTTCCCGACTGTGTGACGGAGAAGGAAGGAAATTCGGGGGCGAGGTGGGGCGCTGCCTCCCGACGAGCGGCGGTGGAAACAGCGACCCGGGAGGGGGGACATCTCCCGCCTTAGGGTTCCGGCACGATCAAGTAGCCGGGGCAAGTGGGAGAGCCGGATAATCTAGAAAGGGTAGCGGTCCAAGTCAAGGAGGTAAGATGGGGGGTCCGATAAGGGGAACGTCATGTGCGCCGCCGGAGGACACCTTTTTCAGCCTCCGCCGCTTTCTACAACCTCCTCCCTAACGTTCTCTATCTTTTAACGACAGAATGGATTGCACAAGCGGCACAGGAGGGATAAGGACGAAGACGCGAGGGTTGACGAGAAAGACCAGGGCAGCAGTGTGAAATACGTAAGATACATATATTTCTATATAAACGACGGAGAGTGGGAGGACTTGTTTTCGTGGAGTAGATATAACGGCGGCAACCGGATCAACGTCTTCCTATTCATCTCTTTAATTGGGCTATCTTAGGCTGATAGGACGGATTTTTTTTAAGTAACACCTTTTTTCTAGTTTTAAAAGTAACACACGACCTTTCTTCGCCGGAACAAAATGTTTGACCGAAGTAGGTAACAGTACGTGAGAACCTCGTTTTTAAGTTTTCAAAAATTTTTGTTTTCCCGGTTAGACTACTTAAAAAATAAGTGATAAATCATTAAACAATATTAACTAGTGTGACAATTATTTAGAATTTTTTGAAAATTTAATTTTGACTCTTCTGTGTCATGATACAAATATTCGACGTTGACTTACATCAAACAACTACTTGAACATTTTTAATTAACCATCGTAATAATTCATTTGGTAGAGAGTACACATCCATACAGAACAAATAAATTAGAGGGTCGCAGCCTTGCAGACCCCATGAGATGCAAACACGTTATGTTATGCTTAGTTGAAATATTTTTTTTGATTAAAATGTAATTTTTAAGATTTTTATACTTTGATTTGAATTTGATTTTTCAAGTTGTCTATTTTAATTTGATGTTTTGATTTAGTGAGTTTAATTTGATTTATTTGATTTGTTGAATTTCAACTTGGCGATGATTTAGACTTAGGTTTAAGATTTGATTAAATGAATTAAATAACTTATAATTTGAGATTTATTATTTAACACATTGATTAAGATTTTTTAAATTTCATATTGTTTATGTTACGATATCGGCTTAAGTATGTTCAATGCATACTTAATTAACTTAAGATTTTGATTAGGTTGTTTAAAAATGTTTTTTTGTTCTTTGAATTTCATTTAATTTTAGATCTGATTTTTGGTGTTTTAAGGACTGTTTTCGTGGGTTTTTAATGTATTAGAAATTGTTTCTTTAATCCCATTTGGTATTAATTAATTATCATTTAATTTGATGAGTTGAGTATATTTTAGAGTGATTTTTAAATTGCTTAAAATCTGGTTCTTTACACTTTCAGATTTAATGGGCAACTTTTTATTGTTCTTTTTATCTTATTTATTTAATTTAGGTCCGCATCCCATCCTGTCTATTGAGCTAATGTTCGGTGCTCGGTTTGAACATCCATGTCGACACTTGAACCATTTTCATTTCAATTCAAGTCGGGTTACATCATGTCAGTGTCAAAGTTCAAGATTCGAGATTTTCTCCTCCCGGCGAGTATTCCCATAAGATCGGAGGAAAAATCGACATTTCGACAGCATGCCAGCCGATTCTCGATCGAGTGAGATTGCCTCAAATGCAACTAAGCCATTTTTGACTTATCACACTGGGATAATGGAACCATGTGCAACGGGAGCATGCCCGCACTTACATTTAGGAGCGCCTACCTAAGACGTACCCAGAATAACTGTGCTAGGGCACTCAAATTTTGAGCTCACCCTTTATTTAATTTGACACTTGACATTTCATTTTTTTTAAATTTATTTTGTTTGTCACGGCCTTTTAGGCCTACTGAAATTCTAGGTGGCCCAGCGGTTCCAACAGCTCCTTTCGGCTCGACGAACCCACTTGTAGTAGACGAAGGCCGAGTCCAATGTGTCTGGCAACGGCTCTGCGCGCAGCTTGCGATGGCTCTTTGTGGGCCCGATTGGTGGGCACAATGGTCCCGGGACCATTACCTTGCGACGATCGGTGTGTTGGAAGGAGGCCAGCTACTTGCGGCTATTGTGTGCGCGCACACACTTTTTTTGACATGCAGGCCCCAATGGATCCCGCCATGGGCACTCGTCAATTGGAGCGCTGGACTTGGCGATGCTTCGGCTTGATCGAGGGCTTGGAGCACCCTTTGCCTTAGGAGAGCAGATCACCTCAGTTTCGGGGTGGAGGGAGAAGCCTCAGTCCCCAATCAGAGGCGGCCACATATCCCCGTCACTTAAGTGGCGGTTCAAGTTATGTTACTGAACCGGTTCGGTGAACCGCTACCGAAAAGGGCTGAACTGCTACCGAGCCCTTTGTAAATCACTACCCGTCGGTAGTGAGTTACAAAGGGCTCGGTAGCGGTTCAGCGCTTTTCGGTAGTGGTTCAAGGCTTTTAAGTTATCTTACTAAACCGGTTCGGTGAACCGCTACCGAAAAGGGCTCGTCGGTAGTGATTTACAAAGGGCTCGGTAGCGGTTCAGCCCTTTTTGGTAGCGGCTCACCGAACCGGTTCAGTAACATAACTTGAACCGCCACTTAAGTGACGGGGGTATGTGTCCGCCTCTGATTGGGGACTGAGACTTCTCCCTCTACCCTGGGACTGAGGTGATCCGCTCTCTTGCCCATGGGGAACGTCGTCCACACAATAAGGGATCTCCCCCACGGTCATGGCCATCACCGCAGGGACTCTCCAAGGGCCTCGCCACTGCCGTACACTGTCGTCGGTGCTGTCACAATCGGCCGAAGGATGATGCCCGCCCGTGGTAATAGTTAGGAAGCCGATGGCTCGTAGTCTGGTCTCCTCACGGGGGAACTCTGCTATGGGGGAGTCCGGAGACACTTCTGCAAGGGAATCCACTGGGGATGCCGTCGGAGGGAGTCCACTGCGAGGTTGTTGCCGCATGCCAGATCACCTCATGGGACTTTGGAAGCCGACGGAGTCAAAGGATGCTGCTGAGCTCGCAGCTGCCATCGGCGGAACAGACAGATGATGTAGGTGACACTGTTGCAAGGGATTGCGACTGATGAAGGGGATGAGGCCACCGACACCGCGGGGAAGGTGGGAGGCAGGTGCTTTCATGGGAACTCCCTCCGGTGGAAGAGTTCGAGGGCGCCATTGGAGCAAACAAGTCCCTTGCAGGTCCCCCTGGTGACCGGAGAAATCATCCACAAGAGCCCCTCATTGTTGCCGGCCGGCGTCGCGATAGCCGCCGCTACGTGAGGGGGGGCATCGGGAGGTTGACGTGGCCGTGGGAATAGCCATTGAGGGGCTAAGGTTCCTGCAGGCCATCGTCATGGGAGTTGGCGGAGGAGATGTCACGATCAAAGGAGGGTCCAGAGTAGCCTTTCTCCGTTGTATGCATCCTTCGGTGCCGACGTCCACCCCGTCCAGACTTGTAATGAGGCTTCTGCATTCATCCAGCTTCGAGGTGGCCACGGGCATCAGAGTCGAAGCCGTGGGAAGTGTTGATGTAGGTCGACGGCAACCGGAAGGGATTTGAAGGTCACAGGGCAACTTACTTTGCTCCTCTTATCCTTCTTCCTCTTGCTTCTCCTAGGTCTGTACCCTCCTCCAAGGTATGCTGCTACCGATACCGGTTTCCTCTGACTTGCACTGTCATCTGCTACCGAAAGGATGGCAGGAGGTTGGGCAGACAACTTCTTTTAGTGGTTGGGTGTTGTGATAGATGCTTGAATGAGGATGGTAGAAGGAACAGGGTGCACACAACTTCTGTTGCTGTTGGTCTTTTTTCTTCTTCTCACTCTCTCTTCCTTTTATTTTTTTTCTTTATATATCTAACGGGAATGATGAAGAACCTGAAAGTGAGTCGGACTCTAACTACTGCTTCCTTCTGAGAAGGAGAAGGGAGAGCCGAGAAATCCAAAGGACTATTGTGCCAGTAAGATGAAGAAAATTTCGGAAGAGATTTGGCCGCCCTTCTATTTTTGCCATCCGGCTGTTTCATATCCCTCCTTAATTATAGTGCTAACAACCGGAGGGTTAATTAATTACTCTTTCTTAATTACAATCTTGATTATAGGAAATAATCAAGGAAAAGATGTATACACCAGTAGGTGGGAGCGGACCTAGCCACGGCCAGTGTATTTCCTCTCCTTTCTCTTTTTTTCCTTTTTCTTTTTTTTTAATACATGCAAGATGATGGGAGGATCTTTATTCTCTAATTAAAACCTTCTAAATCCAAGTAGCTAGCCGAGGGGATGGCTGGTGCGCTGATAGCAAAAGAGGCAATGACGGTTGTGTATTTAATCCCTTCTCAAAACATCATCAATTCAACGATAGAGATTAATTCTCACCTGAAATTATTCAAATCCATCCAATAATTCTAAAAGGTGTCCCAAAAATACTTCAATAGCCACGGATGGTGTGTTCCACCAAGATCTACAACCGAGAAGTTTCGAATTACGTCAAATCCTTGGTTTTGACGATTTCTCGATTACTGTCAATTGGGCCATCAAATTATTCCGAAAATGGTACAAAAAATATAATTCAATCCAAATCTTGCCCGGACCATGGCCTTATTGCATGAATATGTTCTGTGATCAGATTTTGAACCCAAAAAATTTGAATATTAGGTCCATTTGGCCTGTTACACCCAAACATGGCATATAGTGGTTCCATCGGTCTGTTCGGCCTCCTCTTTCTTTTTTTTTCTTTTTTTGTTCACAACTTATTATTAGGGGTGGGCACAAAACGGTTCAAACCGAGAAATCAAATCGAACTAACCCATTCGGTTCGGTTTGGAGCCCCTTTCGGTTTGGTTAGGTTTGGAAAATCTCCAAACTGATTTAAACCAAACCAAACTGTTTAAACCGATTTAATCAAAAAATATAAAAAACTATTATAGTATTAATAAAAATGATATTTTTATAAATTTTATAATAAAATAATATTTATTTTCATTATTTTTAACATAAAAATTAGTATATATATGTAAAAAATAATTAATTTAAATATTTTTATTTATTTTTGGTTTAAACCGAACCAAACCGAATTAATTTTGGTTTGGTTCGGTTCGGTTTGGGAGGGTGATTTTGGATAAAGAGTTATATCTTCATGTGAAGTCGATATTATCTACTTCGACTTTAATGTTTTAATTTTTTTAAACAATTTTGTTTTAAAAAATTATAGTTTTAAGAAAAAACTTTAAATCATAACATAGTCCTTTTATTTATTTTTATCTTTTATTTTTAAAAGAGAGAAAATAAAAAAATCATTTCTTAAATAACTTGGTAACATATGTTTGAATTATTTAGCTTACAATCAAACACACCTTAAATTATTTAAAATAGTAAGTTAACTTTTAAATCTATTATAACTTTTTATTATTTTTAAGTTTTGGAAAACTAGAGAGATTTGAGATGATGAAAAGTAAAAAGTATCCAAAACACATACACACACATATATGTATATATATATATATATATATATATATATGAACAACAAAATGAGACTTCACCAATCGGTGTACACATGTCTTCTTCTGCAAAAGTAAAAACTCATAGTCGGTGTGTATATCAACAATTCTTTTCAAGATCTCATGTATACAAGTAAGACAATTTATAAAGACATTCGATAAAAACTATCTTCTTCCTCTCCCCGGGGGATCCTTTTTTTTAACAATTATGTCTTCTCGATCTTTGGGATGGGGTAATACATGTATTCTAGGACCAAGAAAGGCCGATGGAGTTGCAACATCAATGACATTGGATTGTTGGGTCAATCGTATAACATTCACTGGTGTAATTTATGAGTCTTCGTGTCTTTGTGTACTTCTCTGTTGAGGTTCGCTTTGTCCAATCCAACAAATGGAGCTTGAAGCCATGATTCAAATGGGGATTTCATCGAATTAGGAGTTGGTGTAAATGTTAACATTTGAAGTTGGAGTTTCTTGTGTACTAGTTGCAACTCTATAGTGTCCATTTTTATTTGTTGTAGTTGATAGTCATTCCTATGACCAACATCTCTGTGATATGATGATGCACATCAATATATCCAACAAGAAGTAAAAAAAGAGTGTATGCTCAATTTAGTAGTATTTGTAATAGACTTTAAATTAAAAATTATATGACACTTACCACTCCTCACTCCATAAGTCCTCTTGGATAGCATTTCTCAAGAGCCTCATAAATGTTTGACAATATATGAAACTATATATTTCATATATATACCACACGTTGTAACTTTGTGTTTTGTCTCTCACCCTTTTGATCCATGTCTTCATCTCTCACTATGTATACATGTTACATTTTGTCATTCCACCGTATGATACAATGATCATACAGTTGTGTCCAATCCGTGGCCCAACACCCCCACATATCTTTCCAGTCGTACTATTCTCAGTTAGTTGGCTCCTTTTGGATGTATCCAAATTGCCTTAATATTTTTTTAGAACATGGATCTCCGCAAATGAGCAACAAAGTAAAGGGACTGAAGGCAACCAAAGTTCTTGGCTATTTACACATACTAGTGGTAGATAATTCAATACTTTTTCTATATATGGTTGCCATGTAATATGTCATTATTAAATTGATCCTCTACTACTTCATGTTTCTATCTAAAAAAATAGTAATAAGATCATCATTAAGAGAATCGTTAGACAATATTTTACTTGGCTAACTTTTTCGGATATCCAATTTGTTATAGCATACAAGTAGAGTGAACTTGTCTTATGACGATTGATTAATTGGGTTCAACTTGCCTAATTAAAGTATATTAGAACACTTAAGAAGTCTATACCAAAAATAAAAATAACAAAATAGTTTCAGCGAAATTTACTTACACCTTATCGGTTTGAGTCTTTTTAAATTCTAAAACATTCGTATAGTGTAAGGTCGGTAGAACTTTATTCATGCTCACAAGACCAAAGTTGTCAACAACATTATTCAAAATTAATAATTGTCTTATTCAAACAATAATAAGAAATATCAAACTAAACATACATACTTGTAAGAGATAAATACATCCACCAATCTAGTTACATCCTGAAGACTTAACCTCATATAAATGACAGTATATAAAGCTAAGTACAAG
Organism: Cryptocoryne crispatula var. balansae; assembly: GCA_036172225.1. Classification (NCBI taxonomy): domain Eukaryota; kingdom Viridiplantae; phylum Streptophyta; class Magnoliopsida; order Alismatales; family Araceae; genus Cryptocoryne; species Cryptocoryne crispatula. The sequence goes on along the minus strand of CM069929.1, from coordinate 6,057,006 downwards.
TACCGCACTATCGTAAGACAACCTTCCACATGACTATAAACAATAAATTCTGCATGTGGACCTCATTGCCAACAATATTTGGTATTAAAAGAGCTCCAATGAACATCAATATCAATGCCATTTTGTGGTAAAGTCATAACAATTGGTTCAATTCTCCTCATTGTCTCTCATGAGTAATCTGACTGCCCATCCCCAATGGTGGAAACTAGCCATACTAATTTTTATAGTTGATTGGCTCAGCTCCATACACTCCAAAGGTGGCTTAATATCCAAAAAATGTTTGCTTACATCTAACCAATAATCAAAATCACATTATGGAACACGTATATGAGTGGTGATAGAGAATCTATTTACACGTAATCCCATAATCACGAAGACACCATATAATATAATTGTCATCTCACCTCGAGAGAAATGTAAGGTAGATGTCTCGGGACAGTACCGCTTCACGAGAGCGGTGATCAACTACCGATCCAATGGGACCAAATGGAAGTATGTGATACACACAATCTTGGCCTTGTCTAAGTACTCCCCGACAAGAACATTATCTACCAGCTAAAGTGACATCTGCCTAAAGTGGTTAACCAATAATAAAAGAATACCATCTTGCGAAGAAAAATGATTGTATAATAAGAACATTTATGGCAATAAAAACATTTCAGTAGTGAATGAAATATCATTATATATTCTTTACTTCGGGATTCATTGAGCGATCAATGGTAAATCAACATACCACAATGTATACAACTACATGTAAGCAGAACTAACACATATATGAATTAGCTAAGCATTATAAACAAATTGAATTAGATGAATATAATGATTATTTCTATGATCAAAAATAGAATGGTTGTGTCCTCGTTCTTTACAAATACTACATTTATTTCACTATATATTTGGATCACAATCTATTACCATGGGTGATCTCTTGTTTTTGTGGTATCTTGGTTTTTCAAATGATAGACAACAACGATAATGAAATCAGGTTCTTATTTGGTTCAAAAGACGACTGATAACGTATCTAGCACAATATGAAATTTGCTTTTATATGATAATTGATATTTGTCACTAGTGAACCAATCCAAAACATAAACATACATATCTTAGTTTACATAACTAATTGAAGAAATTGCATGTCCACTAAGAAAGTGTCACAACTGAGGCTCGTAACAAGTATGTGAAAGTGAATTTTCTTGAATGTTAACTCATAATACATGACAAATGGAATCATTTACATCCTATTTGCCACATATACTCGAGCATGAATAATGAACTATGTTATTTTCTTTCATTTCTGCCATTTGTTTTCAAATATGATTATAAGATGTGTTTCGATATTCAAACCAATCACAAGTCATTAAAAAACATCGATATAAGTCAATGATAAGTCAAATGTACAAGAGCATGAATAGCTTATCCTTAAGTAATTTTTAAAACACTATTAAAACGTTCACAGTAGTTGGTGATCATTATTCAAAATCTCTTATGGTTGTGTCACATGTCAAAGATCAATTTTATGAATTCATTTGTAATAACTAATTATGTGCTTTCGAACAACGTAACTTGATGTTATTCACTAGATTGTTAAAATCCAACAAATTACAATCAACATCGCATTATACATAGAAAATCGGGAAGAAGAAATTAATTTTAAAAACACACTTGCGTGACATTTGATTTGATTAAATAAAATACTTTAAATTATAATTTCATCTTTAATCTCTCTGTGTAAAACAAAATCTTAATTACCCTTCTCAAAAAAATAAAAAGTTTCTTGTGAATCACTTTAAAATAAGTGATTTATCAAAAAATTATTGGTGTATTTAAATATTTTTTCTTTTTTGATAAAAAATAAATTTACTTCCTCGTACTAATAAACTAAGGTAGTACACTTTTGAAATATATACAAATATGAGAGAAGATTTAAAACATATAAACAAGAACTTAGGAAAGAAAAAACACATTATGTTGCTTGAAATCTTTATCAATGCACTTGAACATAATTGCATAATTGAAACAACTTGCACGTAGAAGTGCATAGACGATCGATTGACTGAGATTTGAACTCGCATGGATGAGTTAGACAAGTGCCGTGAGATTAGATGATCACTCCATATAAATGTAGATATTGCCTATACCGATGGTCTCAAAAAATATGGTCAGAACTATGGATATGACTAGGGAGGATGCTCAGACACAATAGAACACACAAGATAGTAGACGATGACATATAATAATTAAAAAAAGTTAAAAAAGTCAAAAACTAACAGTCTAGCACACACAAAACCAAAATGTCTAGGTGGAAACACTAGAGTGGAGGAGAGACACCAGGGAGAAAGGATCTTCCTCCCTCCCGGATACGAGACTACGTCAAAATAAAACATGGGAAGTGCCCTGCCACCCACCCCTAGGTTAAAGAGAAAGCCAACTACCTCAGCTATAGTCAACGCTCCTCTGATTGCCTCCCAACTTGTCACAGTCTCCTCTCACCCCTTGTGGTCTTCCAGGGAAGACCCCCATGAATTCATGGGAGAAGTCCCCATAGGCTTCTGAGAAAAACCCCATTGCTTTTTGAGAAGATGCACACAACTACCACTCGCCACTCATTAGCCCAAGTAGTTGTGTTACTCGTTGCCACTTGCCACTCGGTCCCCACTGGTTACTAGCGGTCGCCGCTCGTGACCCCTTGTATTTAAATATTTTGTCAAAGATCTTGGTATCTAATCTTTGCCAGATTTGGAGGTTGATGTCAAATAAGCCAAAACAAATAGTGCCTTAGATCGATTGTTGAAAAGAGTTCGAGGGAGTCCCTTATCCTTCAAATTATTAAATAAACTTTGAGAGAAGAGTTCCCCTTCCAATGGTTATGTTGTCTTTCTCATTGCTTTTTGAAGATGAGATGCTTAAGCTAGTACATCCGATTTGGTGACCACGACCATTTCTGCCTAAATACCCAAAACTCACATGCATTTTTTTTGTCCTTCCAGATCTTCATAAAAGTAAAAAAAGACTTTGTTATTTGTGTTCGGATCATCTCAGATAGACAAATATTCATCTGTCAAACAGCGGCAATTGCACGTCCCCACCTCATGTGAGGGTGTCACATATATTTTTTCGTTTGACCCACGTGAGGTGAGATGGACGACCGCCGTGTGCAAGTGAAGGAGCTTCTCAACCTATCTAAGGTGACTCTTGTTCTTAGCACTTTTTTAAATATGACCTCATATTTTTCCTAAACATGATAGATTATATAGAGACTTTTTATAATTAAAATATTGTATTTTTATGGTCGGCGGCATAGAAGCAATGGCGAGCGAGGGAGGGAGGGAGCGAGCGAGAGAGAGAGAGGGGGGGGGGGGAGGAGGAGGAGGAGATCTTGATCGTTCTCTTTGGGCCGTTAATCATGGGCTAGGTCCAGCTAGTGGACATCCCGTTGCAAAATTTCTGTATATACAGGCCTCGATAACGCTCTTTAGCCCATCGATCATGGGTTCGGCCCAGCTACGGGACATCAGCTTGCGGTAATTTCTCGTATCCGTGCCGTCCGTGGAGAGGCCCAAGTTGCTCTTCCTCGGCGACGCCCGCAGAGAGTTTGGTCGACCGCCGGCCGTCACTCAACGCGGGGGTGTTTTAGTGTGTACAACAATATATATATATATGTACGTCAGCAAATTATATTACAATAAAGTGTAAACTAAGTGGCCACGTAAAATTACCATGTTCGAGAAGATGTGGATTAAGAGAGTTAGGTAAGATCAAAAGAGATGGGACCTCTGGATAGACACGAAGATTTAACTTTTTATTTTCGTAAAAGAAGGTAATCTCTTTAAAAATATAAATTAACAATGATAGCCCCATCATCTCTTTCAGTGAGTTTTGTTAGAAAAAACGATAAAACATAATTTATCGTGCAACCAAACCCTCTATTAACTGTCTATATGAACTTCCAAAATTGATACCTAATTAAGACCCTAATCCTTGTTCTTCACATAAAAATTTAGAGATAAATCAATATATGGGGTGTTTGGTTGCATGATAATTTTTTGTACACTTTCATGATAAATAATTATATTAAAATAAAAAGTGAACCAACTCATGACATAAAATTATCATGTTTGGAGGGATGTGATTACAAAAAAGAGTAACTACCACACATGACCAAACAAAGTGGGGGACCACAAGAAAAAAGAAAGAGGTGAGACCCTCTTTTTTTGTTTAAGAAGAAAATCACTTTCAAAACATAAAATTATCATGGTTACCAAACACCTCTTTTAACAAGTTTTTTTACAATTTTTAAAAATTAAAACAAAAACCTTCATTATCATGCAACCAAACACTCCATTATCCTCAAATTAATCTTGTATCAACCAAACCTTCAAGGCCGGTTTGGTACATAAAATTTTGGAGATAAACCTGGGTTTATCTCCAAAATTTAAGGGACAACCCAGGTTTATCCCCTAGTTATCCCCGTACCAAACAGCACCTTAGATTTTTGAATGAGTTTCATCCAGTGTCTTTCCGCCTCGCCAAGATGGACCAGATTTGAAAGTGGGCTAAACAAGATTTGATCTATGATTAGTTTTAAACTGATCCAACGATTCACAGTACATTATATTGTTGACTTGGTCTAACCAGATGCATAAAAAGCTTTAACTTGGTCCAATCTAGTAAGATATAGTCTAACATTTCTCTATGTCATAATAAGTATATTATTATCAAATTTGATTATAAAAAATCAAAATGGCAGCACTTATATATGTAGTGTTTGGTTTCATAATAATTTTTGTATATTTTCATGATAAAATTTTATATTAAGATAAATTTTAAGGTGATATGAAGATATAAAATTATTATGACTGGTGAAATAAGAAATAGGATCTTATCGCCTTTTTTTGTCTTAGGAAGAATACTCTATAAAAATATATTTTTATAGCAATTGCTAGACACTCTACCTAACAAGTTTTGTTTCGAAAAACATTTTTGTAACAAAAACTCAGTTATCATGGAACCCAACATCTCATTAAATTATAAATTATTTTTAATGAGTAAATTTGATATTTGTGAGTTTAAGAAGAACAAAAGGAAAGAATGATACTTATGACTCATGAAAGAGAATCAGAGGATGCCCATGTCAACAACTACTAAAAAGAAATGGAAAAAAGGTTATCTTTAGGTTAGATTACAACAATGAAGCTCTAGACTCGTTTAGTTGCTTTTAAACCACGCATCGGTTCAAACTACAGTTTGATTAAGACATATGAGTTGAAATATCTAAACTATATATATATATAAATATATATATTAAATGGTGATGGATCCGGCCCACTAGCCTGTGGGTCGGCCAGCCCTAGTGTCATGGCCATGGAGATCATGGCACATATCCAAGTTCTGGTCTCCATCGGTTGACCTCCTCGGGGCATTTATTGAATTTTGTATTGGGGTGTTGGCGTGGGAATGTTTTGACCGGAAAACCAATGGTATGGATTGCTACACCCCCAGTAATATGTGCGTTAGGTAGATGATTTATAGAATGGTAGGTGTCGGGTCTTCGAGACACTAAGGGTCCATTTGTTTGTCCTGAAAATGTGATGGGTAGTAACTTTTCCCGAAAATGTGCTCCTCAAGTCCATTTGTTTACATGTAGTTTTAGAGTCAACGTAAAATTAACTCCTTTGACTCCTGATTTTACGGATTTTGGCCTCCGCCAGAATATGCCGTTTTCTGCACCCGTGTCCCATTAAAAATGTAAAACTGTGGTCATGCAAAAATGTATATATAGTGATATATTTGACTAAATAAAATATTTATTTAAATATATATTTGATATTTTTGTAAACTTATTTATTTAAATAAATATTTTTATTCAAGATCTATATCTTTATGTGTAAAAGTAAATTTAATAAATAAAATTTATTTTTATTATAAACATAAATGTAAAAATTTATTTTTTTAAATTAACAAAAATAGCTAACTTTGAAAAGATATTCACAATTTTTAAATCATAAATGTTCAATAATATTTTTTAAAGTGAAATAAAATGTATTCTAATTCTTTTTTTCTCAATAAATATGATTGTCCAGAAAAGGATTTACGTGCTACCAAATAAACTATATTGATTTTAATTTCCTTGGAAAGATGATTACATGAAAGAGATATCTTAAAATTCTAATATTACGTGTAACCAAACAGACCCTAAATGAAGACCAAAATTAAGAGGGCTCTTGTCAGCCGAACAAAGACAGGATATGCTTATATATGTATGCCTATTCACCATTGACATTTTCACATATAGAATAATTTATGAAACGACTGATCCCTCACAGGGTGTGTTGTTGCATGATAAGTTAAAATTTACATATAAAAATATATTTTTGTCACAAAACTGGTTAAAAAAAAATCTGACAATCTTTGTAAAAGTATGATTCAGGAAAAGAGATAAGGCCCGGTTTTTCATTGTGGCCTTTTACCTTATACAGTTTTATAGTTAGTACAATCTTTATTTTTTAATCATATCACACCAAATATGATGTTGATGGCTTTATGTTTATAACTATCTTAAATTTTATTTTTCTCTTAAAAAATATTTTTCAACCAAACATTATTTCGGAAGTGTTTTAGACAGCTGAATGTGTATCTTAATGATTTTTTGATTGTGTTTATCTTCTTGCCTTAGGCAATTCATAGTCTAAGAATGGAAAGAGGAGTTGCATGCGGGAGCCCCAGTCAACCGGGGCAGAGCTATTGGTTGGGCGGCAAAACCTTATTAACATTGTTTTAGGGCTTACTATGAGCTACAAACAAGCTTCAGTTTTTTTTTTTGGGGGATTTCGCCATTAAATTAAAAGGTTATGTTTTGCAATGGTATTTTCACCCATATTGTTATAATGTGCTCATCAAGATAGAAATAATCTATGGGGATCAACACCTACAGAATCGTCTGAAGAACTCAATGATGATTACTGTTTAGGGCGGAGGGGAAGAAGTGAAAACATCTCTATAAAGAAGCACTTCATTGTTGAAGTCAAACAACAAAAAGATGTCCTTTGCGAGAGCCTCAAATGAGAGCCACCCAAAAACTCTCTTTGGTTTGATCTCTGCCAACTTTGGTATTAGAGGGAAAGTTATCTCTGTATTAGAGTGAAAACTCTCTTTGGTTTGATCTCTGTCTTGAATTAAGCTGATGTTAGAGATTATTTCCGTTGAGAGCATAGTGATCTTGTTAATAATGAAAAAAGTATAGAATAAAACTTTATAGTATAGTTCAGATCACATGTTCACAAATTAGAAAACATAGACACTTCTATGTACACTATAGAGCTTGAGATTTTGTCGCTTAATATTTCAAGATTTACAACATGTTTATCTATATATGCACAATAGATTTAAATTTCGAACAATAGATTCATATTCTACCAAATAAACTCAAGTATGTAGTGTCATTGTGAATGCTAAACTTCAAGATAGTTGTGATGAATATTATGGACAGATATAGATATACTTGTGATATTGTTAGATATAATTAGTTGTTTAATACTTTTGGAATATGAATTGTGGAATGTGTATGATAAGGATAGATGTTATAAGGTTAATGATTATGCATTTATATTATTAATACATGAAAAAAATTAGGGATCGATGAACCATTTACACTTGAAAATCAAGTGAAACAAGTTTTTATGTAGATGATAACTCGGAAAAGGGATGAGTGATACCATTAAAATATCTATCTTGTAACTATTACAACATAGCAAAAAATGAGATGAAGATGAAGTAGAACAATATCAAGAACTTGTTAATGTACCTATGACATTTTGAATAACCGATGAAAACTTACAACTTTAAAAAACTCAACCAATACATATAGAAATTTAAAATTTATATTGTATCCGTTGAGTTTTGAAGTTGTTCTTAATATAATTTTACTTTCATTTTTCAATATGTGATAATAGTTATAGGGCGTGAATTTTATTATATGGTGTGACTTTTATTGGTACGGAGATAGAGATCAGGATAGAGATCAAGATTGGGATCGGGATAGGAAAAGAGACCGGTTTGGATAGCGACTGTTTAGATAGAGATCGAGATAGAGATGGCGATCGAAGTTGGGATAAAGATAAAGATCGAGATTAGGATTAGGATTACGATAGAGATTGAGATCAATTACCATTTTAGATTGGCTTAAACGGTCATAAAAAAGTTAGAACCCAAATCATGGAAATTTAGGCCAATCCAAACTATAACTGGTATGGATTAGCTTAAATGGCTATAAAATCTAAAACAAGAATTAGAACCTAAATCATGGCCATTTAAGGCAATTTAAATTGGTTACCGATTTAGATTGGCAAAAATGGCCATAAAAGCAAAAAAAAAAGAGAGATAGAACCCAAACTATGTTTGTTTAAGCTAATCCAAACCAAGGCTTAAACAGCCATAAAAAAGAGTTAGAACTCAAACCATGGCTATTTAGGCCTGGAAACATGTTACATGTTTGGATTAGCTTAAACAACCATAAAAAGTTAGAACCCAAACCATGGTCATTTAGATCAATCCAAACTAATTGCCTATTTGAATTAGCTTAAATGGCCATAAGAAAGTGTTAGAACCCAAACCATGGCTATTTAGGCCAATCCAAATTGGTGGCTTAAGCGGCCATAAAAATATATAGAAAAAAGAAGTTAAAACTCAAATCATAGCCATTTAGGCATGTCTAAACTAGTCAGGCCATAAAATCTTAAAGAAGAGTTAGCACCCAAAACATGGTCGTTTAGGCATTTGGATTGAATTAAACGGTCATAAAAAATAGTTAGAACCCAAATCATAGCCATTAGGCCAATCCAAACTGGCTTCGATTGGCTCAAATGGATATAAAAACAAAAAGAAAAAGAGTTATAATCCAAACCATGGCTATCTAGGTGAATCCAAATTGGTGGCTAACACGACCATAAGAAACAAAAAAAGAGTTAACACCCAAACAACGGCCATTTAGGCCTATCCAAACTAGTTACCAATTTGGATAGGCCCAAATGACCATAAATCCTAAACAAGAGTTAGATCTCAAACCATGGTCATTCAGGCTAATTTAAACTGGCTATTGGTTTGGATTTGCTTAAATAGTCATAAAAAAGTTAAAGCTGAAACCATGGCTGTTTAGGCCAATGAAAATCGATTAACAGTTTGGATTTGCTTAAAAAGTCATAAAAAGAGTTAGAACTTAAACCATAGCCATTTAGGCCAATCCAAATTGATTATCAGTTTGAATTGGCCTAAATGCCCATAAAATCTAAAACAAGAGTTGGAACCCAAATCATGGCTTAAAAGACCATAAAAACCAAAAAAATGAGTTAGAACTCAAACCATGGCCATTTAGGTCAATCTAAACTGGTTATCGATGTGAATTGGTTTAAACGGACATAAAAACCTAAAAAAGGATTTATAACCCAAACCATGGCTATTTAAGCTAATCCAAACTGGTTTATTAAATGACCATAAAAAAGAGTTAGAAACCAAATCATGATTGTTTAGATTGTTTGGATTGCCTAAATGACCATAAAATCCAAATTAAGAGTTAGAACCCAAACCTACCTTGACCGTTTATTCTAGTCCAAACTAGTAAGTGATTTAGATTATTTGTATGAAATTGTGGATGAGTGAAATTATATAACTGTTTCTATTGTAGAATGTGAATGAAAATATATCTACGTGATGATTGTATATTCATGCAAGTTAGGTGCAGTAGCGGGTCGGGAGCGGGTCGGTTGTGTAAGGAATCGGTCAAATTGGCATAGCAGAAAACTTTTTGATTCCTCAGATATCAATGTCTTGGTCTTAATCGAAACTAAATGACATAACCAAACTAATATTCAAAATGATTTCAAACACGTACCTTTGTGAGATTCAAGCAATCCCTATAGATTAGAGAATATTGAGCATTTCTATGTTATAGAGTTGCTCAAGTGTGCAGCCTTTAGCCATATCCACATGAACTGCCTCCGTAATTCGGTTCTCCTTCTCGCTGATCCTTTCGACTTGTACCGGATGAAGCTCCATCGACTCTAGATAGCCTCCAAGGTGGGAAAACATGAAAGAGGTGTTTGGGGATGAAATGAACACCCTTGGTTTGATATGATTTATTCTCTCTTCACTATAATTTATAGAACCTAGAGGTTTTCACAAAAGCCCACACCAGTTCCATAAATTACGCCTACACTCCAAACATATGGATTAGTCCTTATGTGTGAGACCTATTAGGTCCAAGAGCCTATTTGGTTAAGACCTAATTAAAAAGAACAATTTATTTTAAATTAATCTTATTATTTTATAATAGATTTAATGGTTTGCATATTATGAAGAATACAAGCCATATCTCATGATCCCAACGAGCTTAAGGGATGAACTTATCTCCAAAGAGCCTTTTCATCATTGGTTATCAAATGGCTATAAATTATCATCCATCCAATGTCCCGATCGGATAAGAGTACGGCATCAGCTGTCAACTCCTAGACATTCTGATATTATAGAGTACTATCCATATGACATTCTCTTTCCCATCAAGAGTTGTCGATCTCCTATTGTTTGCTCAATTACCTCCACCCGGTTTCTCATATACCCAATTCATTAACTATATAAGACCATAATTCTAAGTGATGATAGAATATCCTGATTGATAGTTCAGTAAGATACCAATCAGAGATTCTACACTAGTTAGTTCAATAAACTCATTCCTTTAATGAGTACCTATACATGTAGCTAAGTGTCTCCACACTAATGATTAATGAGATCGGTTGTGTTCATCATATGAGAAGATATCACACATATTAGTCTTACTAGATCCTTGATATCCCATCTTAAGGATTCTATGACTAGGAACATTTAGACCACATGTCTCTAGATGATTGATCTCATTATCATGATCTTATCATGATCCAATCATCATTGTATGCAACTTAAGATTTCATTACAATAGATGCATCTAGATAGTGCACGTAATGAAAATAATGTCATTAATATTGAATAAGATATTATAAGAAATGTAAAATCATATCACATTTGATTAGCCTATAGGGTATACATTTCTATTAGGGTTGGACCTAAACTGACTCAAGTTGGTTGGGGTTCGGACCCAGGTTGGGACTTCAGTTGGCCAAGATCTGAATAAAAAATAATTTAAAAACATCTATGGGGTCAGGGTCTCAAGGTCCATACCAAGTCGGTCAGCCCAAAAATTGATCGGGTTGGGCTTGAGTCGCGACTCAAGTCTTGACATCGCATTTCATGTATACATGAATGTTGTAATCTTGCATAGATTTTTATTTTATAATATTATAATTTTTTATAAGAATTGTTAGTGACAACTTTAAGTAGGGTTGTTCACTATTTGGTTGAACCAAAAAAACCAAACTGAACAAAAAGTTTGGTTTGGTTTGGTTTGATTTCTAGGACCTTTGAAACCAAACCAAAGTGGTAAACTAAATAACCTAAATTAGAATAAATATTTTATTTGGAGTATATTTAATACAATACTTATGTAAGATAAAATTAATGAATTGTATAAACATATACACTAAATTTTAATAGAATATGATTTAAATAAAATAAAATAAAATTATATATTGGCATATCTAGCATACCTTAATAAAATATGATTTGAACTGAACCAAATCAAACCAAACTAAATTAATTTGGTTTAGTTTGATTTGGTTTGGGAGATTGTTTAGTTTGGTTTAATTTGAGAAAAAAATACTTAAAAATCAAACCAAACAATGAACATCCTTAGCTCCAAGCCACGATGACTTTGAAGCACTAAAGTCGTCGCTAGTAAAAATGATTGCAATGGCTTGCAATCATTGCCGATATCCTTTTTAGTGATAGGTGGAGTGTCAAAATATTTGCCATGGCCTTCAAGTTGTCAATTATAACACTTACTAGCGACAACTTCTACCTATTCGTTGGCAATACCATTGGCGATGAGACATTTTGTGACCGACTTGCGATGACTTTGAATTGTCTTAAACGGCCATAAAATTTAAAATAAGAGTTAGAATTCAAATCATGATTGTTTAGACCAATCTAAACTAGTTACCGGTTTCGATTGACTTAAACAGTCATAAAAAAGTTAAAACCCAAACCATAGCCGGTTAAGTCAATCAAAATCTATTATTGGTTTGGATTAGGTTAAATGGCCATGCAAATTAAAAAATGAGTTAAATCCCAAACTATCACAATTTTGGCCAATCCAAATCAGTTACCAATAGATTGACTTAATGGCCATGAAAACCTACAAGGAAGATTTAAAATCCAAACCATGGCAGTTAAAGCCAATTTAACCCATTAAGGTTTTTTCTTGTAGAAAAAAAATCTAAAGGGCCTTACTTGTAAAAATAAAAAGTTATAACAAGCAACTTAAAATTAGGTAATTTTTTAAAGATTTAATAGTATGTTTTACCAAACAATTTGAAAATTTGAACATCTTAAAATATAAAGACTAGCCATTTTATCCAACCGCCTGAGATGTTTAACTTCTAATTGAATCCAAAGTTAGATTGGTTCAATCTAATCAAACATGCCCTTAGAAGATTTGGACAAAATATACATTTAAAAGAACTTGAAACTTTTGTATACGTTAATGCCTTTGAGATTGTTTCTTGAGAGAGAGAGAGAGAGAGAGAGAGAGAGAGAGAGAGAGAGAGAGCGCTTAAAGCCCAGTTTCTTAACAGGCCGGGCCATTAAGGCACTCTCTCAACCGTACAAAATACCCTACAAAATACGAACAAAGGTGTTGTCCCTCTCCCTTTTAACCGGCGATTTAAGAGGAGACCAGACCACGAGTACAAATACCAGCAACTACACGTAAGAATTAACATGCTTACCCGGGCAAAGTCAAAGAAGAAGCTACTTGTAGCAGAAACATATTATTTAAAAAATTCCGTTTAGCAAGAGTTGTCATTCTTTAGAATTAATATCCTGTAAATAACTTGGTTAAAATATTACCAGGCCCAACTAGACTTAGGTGGTGTTTGATTTGATTTAATGATATAAAAGCATTAATTACATCTCTAATCTCCACTGTGAAACACACCTAATTATCCATCTGTGTAAATAACGAAACTATAATGAACTACTTAAAATTTAAAAATTTATCAAAAAATTACTATTGTATTCAAAACAATTTACCAAATATCTCTGGTTAATTTATAACGCATTCAAAGATTACATATCAATTAAGCCCAAACAAACAAAGCCTTTATGAAAATTTTGAAGTTTTAGTCTCGCCCATAATTTCTTATCTTTTGAAACACGAGAGCTTTGTTATCCATGTCTGGAAATTAAAAAGCCACGGTGAAACATTTATGGGGTGTTTGGTTGCATTAAAATAAAAAGTGAACCAATTCATGACATAAAATTATCATGTTTGGAGAGATGTGATTACAAAAAAGAGTAACTACCACACATGACCAAACAAAGTGGGAGACCACAAGAAAAAAGAAAGAGGTGAGATCCTCTTTTTTTGTTTAAGAAGAAAATCACTTTTAAAACATAAAATTGTCATGGTTACCAAACACCTCTTTTAACAAGTTTTTTCTACAATTTTTGAAAATTAAAACAAAAAACTTTCATTATCATGCAACCAAACACCCCATTAAACTTAGGTGGACTTTTAAAAAGTTGTTGTCATATTCAGAAATTAATTCAAATGTTTTATGAAACAGTTTAAATCATCTGATCAAACAAGAATTATATATTTTACTAAACTATATAAAATCTCTAACCTTTGAAATTAAGCTAGAACACATGTTCATAGGCCTTGTTTGATTGAATTTATTGAGCTTTGTTGTCTGATTCAGTTAGAATTTATCTCATTCAGACTATTTGTTAAATTTTATTTTCTTAAATCTCAATAGGGATAACTGCCGTTGTTGTTCTCTAAATAGTTAAGTAGAAGTATATCCATTTATAGAATGTTTGGTTACTTTTTTTTATTTAGATAACTTTATTTTTTGAAGTAATTAAAGAACATCTTGTATCGTAATATTAATTTTAAAATTACAAAAACATAGATTTCATGTGTTTAGCAAAAAATGTCACAACTTTTTAAAATATAGTGTTCTTTAGTAATTTTAAATTAAAATTGATAACAGTACATATATACATAGCCAAAACGTTGTACATCAACACAATAGTTATATAAGTTGTCAAAATTATTTATTTGTTTATTTTTTTATTCATTTATTTGTTATCTATCCGTCTATTTATCTATATATTTAATCATATGTTTATCCATGCAACTATTTAAATATACTGTAAGAAATATGTCATCTTTTTTATCTATAAGAAGACACACTCGAGAGAGAGAGAGAGAGAGAGAGAGAGAGAGAGAGAGATATGTTTCTCACGTTCCTCCACTCCCCCTTTAAGTGTCTACCTTGAAAATAAAATTAGTTCAGTGTTATTTTTATTTTGGAAGAGATTAACAATAAAATTAGTATATCTTTTAAAAGTAGAAAAAGATTGTCGAATATTTATTCATATATTTATCTTTTTTATTCTGATCGTAGAATAAAAAAATAACAAAAAACAAAAGCTGCATCCAAACTTCCGATAGTCTTAAAAGCAAAAAATGCCGAAGACGCGGGAACAATGGTTATAGTCAACACTTCCCCATGCCGTCTCATAACGGATGCAAACGAACCAATACACTCGAAAAATAACTTGAAGTTCGGCTTGATAAAATTTCGACTAGACTTGTTTATTATGTTTAGTGAATAAGTTTGAACAAAAAATAAAGTTCGACTCATTAAACGAGTCGAGTTTGAATAGATTTTTGCTCGACTCGATAAACTCGCAAGTAGTTAGATTAAATATTATATTATATATTTATTTTTAAAATTAAATTACGAGTATTAATAATTATTTATTATTATTTAAATATAATAAATAATTCAAAAATTAAATTTAAACTTAACTTGAGTTTCATAAATGAGCTGAATCTAGAATTTCCCAGATAATTTTTCACTGATTTTAAGTTTTATAAATGAGTTTGCATATGAGTTAGACTTGAATGTGAATTGAATCTTAGTTTAAGTACTATTCGAGTTCGAGCTCGACTCGGCTCAATTGATAAACGAATCAAACTTGAACAAGGGTTCCACGTACTCGCTAAAACTCGAGTTCGAACTTGAACTTGTGTAAAATAAACGAGTCGAACTTGAACATATATTACTCAACTCGACTAGACTGATTTGCACCCCTACTCATGACTCTGTGTCTCGTCCTAGGCGTTCAAGCGCTATTGTCCATGGCAGTCTTGGCAGCATTGATGGCATTTGACTTCACCCTCTCTTTAGCGACAAAACACCGTTTTACTTGTTATGGCCTCTAAAATTTTCTTATATTTACAAAATAATTTGTCAACATCAAACAATATTTAATACATTTATTTTCTTTTACATTCAGACGTTGTTATCAAATAATCTTGATACAGCGAGAGTATATTCAAATATTAGTTACCAATTTATCAAAAAATCTTAATTTATCGAGCAGTCTTAAATCTTTTTAAAAGTTAAATTCAAATATAAATGTTTGAATATCAAATCAAATAATTCTAATCTATTTTATTTTTATATTTAGACATCAAACAATCTCATAGGGTATTTGGTTGTGTGATAAATTGAGTTTTTGTTATAATCTTATATTTTTATGACAAAACGTGTTAAAAGAAGTGTTTGCTAAGTTTTACAAATTTATGTTCTTAAATAGATTTTTTTTCTTGGACCAAAAAAAGTGAAACCCTCTGTTTTATTTGGTGGTTCCCCACCTCCATCGGTTGCCATACATGGTTCCCACTCGTTTTTCTTATCGTATCTCCTCGAACAAGGCAATTTTGTGTCATTGGTTAGTCTACACTTTATTTTAATATAATTTTTTATCACAAAAATAAATAAAAAATTACGGTGCAACCAAACACCCCATTAGCTATTAAATTTTTAGATATCTACACAACATATTCAGGTGTAAGCAATTAATCTTTAGGTTTAAGATTTCAGTGTTATCAAATGCTCAATAACTTATAGAGATAAGAATGACTTATGGCATCTTTTTTCATTGACTGGAAACCGGCAGGAAGCGACTGTTACCTGACGCGAGATGGGGTAGGCCTAGGTCCGTCATCACATGTTTGTGGATTTGGGTTGCATAGCAGAGCCCATATGGCCCAAATTTAAATTTTAATCTAACAATGGGTATATCCACAACACTTTCTTCCTCCAACGTACTTCAAAACCCTCCCTTGCATTATTACGTTGAGCGCTTCAAAGTTCCGAAGCAAACTACGATGCACTTATCTACTTTGGATTGCCAGCAAATCCAGAAGCGCATCGCTACAAGGATTGCTGTTGCGATGCCTTCGCACCAGTATCGTAAACAATATTTTGATTGAGATTATCTTAAGGCCGAAACACCCTTTTTTCTCACCAAAAAGGGTATTGAGTATTGACCGACGGATTACGCGTTGAGGACGGTATTTTGCAGGAGCACAATGTTCCCGAGGGCTCGGACGTAAAAATCCTTCTCGGGCTGTGAAGGAAATCCCGGGGGGCCCACTGTTCGTGTTCTTGGCCGCTCCGCTCGCCTCGTCAGCAGCGGCCGATAGATTTATCCAGGTCAGCTGCGATTCTGAGGTGCACGAATCAGAATCGAGATTTCCAGCGAATCAGGAGCAACGCTCTCTATCCTCCGGAGATAAGCCCTCTGCCCCCCCACCCACCTCCCCCCCTTACATCTACATCTATCGTGTCCTGCTGCAACCACCGCCTCCGCCACCGCCACCGCCATCGCCACCGTTGCCGATCAGGATCCCGGAGAACCACGCCATCGCCCTCGCCCGCCATGGCTTCGGTCTGCGCGTCGTCTTCGGCTGTTGCGGCCGTCGCCAGGCAAGACGCTTTCCTCTGTGACCATCGTGAGATCAGCTTTGGTGTGTAGGCTCGGAAAACGGGCTCTGAGTGCGCCGTTTCAATGCAGCTCCCAGAAGAACGGGAGTGTGGCGGCGGCGACGAGGAGCGCCTTCCTGGGGGGGAGAGGCCTAATTAGGAAGGGGAAGTGGGTCGCCCCGACGGCGCGGAGGAGCGTCACTGTTTCCGTGGCGGCGGAGGAGAGACCCCTCTGGTTCCCAGGGAGCACCCCTCCGCCGTGGCTCGATGGCAGGTCGACGGAGTTCTAGCTCTTTATGTTCTTAACCCGTCCGCCGCCCGTCATCTAATTCAAACGTCCTTGTGTGTTCTGATAAAACTTGTATCTGTGGTTGCAGTCTTCCAGGAGACTTCGGTTTCGATCCCCTGGGGCTCGGTAAGTTGATCTATCTAGCTTCTTTCCTCTTCTATAGTTTAAGAGTTTGTTTGGCACCATAAAATTTTAGAGATAAATTTGAATTATTCTCAAAATTTTGAGGATCAACTTGATTTATCTCAGATTATCCCCACGGTATCCCCGTGCCAAACATGCCATAAAAGATTAATTGTTAAAATAACAGTCTTTTTTATTCAAAAGTAACACAATTTGATCGTAACGGGAGTTCTCAAATCGGATTTCCAGAGCCTATACTAAAATCAGATTTGAATTCTCTGATTTCCAACAACAGCAAAGCCAAGAATTTTAAAAGTTAGACTGATAAAAAATAAAGTTGGAGTTCAGACTTATAAGAACCGGACTCACCAAACTAGACAAATTAGTGAGTCATGTGCGTTGTTATGAAGCCAAAAATTTAAATTCCAGTTTTGAACTCCGATCAATTCATTTTACATCAGAAATCTAAATACTCAAATTCCACTTTCATTTCTTACTCCAACTTCTACCAACTTACCAAGCATGGTTACCTTTGATTTTTTTATATTTTATTTTTATCATAGAGATCATTTGGATGCGTCTCCTCGGGCAGGTTCCGATCCGGAGAGCCTGAGATGGAACCAGCAGGCGGAGCTGGTCCACTGCAGGTGGGCGATGCTCGGCGCCGCCGGCATCTTCATCCCGGAGCTGCTCACCAAGATCGGCGTCCTGAACACCCCGTCGTGGTACACCGCCGGCGAGCAGCAGTACTTCACCGACACCACCACCCTGTTCGTGATCGAGCTCATCCTGATCGGATGGGCGGAGGGCCGGCGGTGGGCGGACATCATCAAGCCCGGCAGCGTCAACACCGACCCGATCTTCCCCAACAACAAGCTCACCGGCACCGACGTGGGCTACCCGGGTGGCCTCTGGTTCGACCCCCTCGGCTGGGGCTCGGGATCCCCGGAGAAGATCAAGGAGCTGAGGACCAAGGAGATCAAGAACGGGAGGCTGGCCATGCTGGCCGTCATGGGCGCCTGGTTCCAGCACATCTACACCGGCACCGGCCCCATCGACAACCTCTTCGCCCACCTCGCCGACCCCGGCCACGCCACCATTTTTGCTGTAAGTGCACTAATTACGCCGATCGACCTCCCTCATCCGGTCGAGATCTCATCAGCTGATAGTTGGAGATCGTTTTGTGTTGATCTTCCGATCCAGGCTTTCTCCCCCAAGTGAAGGCGGCGGCTCATCTCTCGCCGGTGTCTCTCGAAGAAGGATGATGAAGAACGTTAATATTGGTGGGGGTTTGGGATCTGCATGTCTGTGAACGAGAAGGATCGGCATGTATGCATGTCTGGTCAAAACTTGGTGCTGCTGCTAGCTAGCTAGTACTACTTGTCTCCTCTTCCTGTAGTACTCCAAAGAAGATCAGAGCATTGTACAAAGAGATTAATGGACGGTTTTTCTTCTTACATGTTCGCGCCTTCTCGTTTTCTTAATTGCCGACGGCTTTTATATGTCACGCAACGGATTTTTCACGTACTCGACCGAATATAATTTGACGACAAGATCAGAGAAATTAACTCCTCGAATACATCGATTTGGAAAAAAATGAAGAGTAACCTAAGATCCAATACACAATTCAAATAATTTCATCAACTAAAATCATATCATAATACAACAATTCATATCCCATCCAAAAAGAACACATAATGATCTTTCCATTAATTTCTTGAGATCCAAATCACCACGTTTCTACTGCGTTAAATCTATTTACCTAAAAATTGTTAAAAAATTTGGAATGAGTACGACGGCTCAATAGACATCTGATGATCATCTGTCGAATTGGATAATAATTAGGTCTAAATGATAATTAAATAAATACCTAGTGCTACACTCATTCTATATATGTATAGAATTAAACAATATAATAATTATCCAACTTATCCACATATTTTAAACCACCAATTATCAACTATGTAGACCCAATCGGCACCTATAATCATCAAAAGAAGAACCTAACCAGAAAAGATAAGGTATACATGAATACCTACTATAGGATCGATACGATGAAATCACACACAAATGAGACACCATGTATATTATGTAACTCGACTCAGTTAAGACAAACTAATGCAGATCTACTAACCACGTACACTAAATCATGCAATAAATGTATCTATCTTCTAATATATTATCACATCTTACTTATTGACAAAGAATGTGTCGTCGTACCATCTCAACTAGTTAACACCAAATCTACCATATATAACAGTATCATATGGTAAAACGAAATCTCCTAATGTACCTAGGCAGTGCTAGCACTTAGGACAAACTGCGGTATTTGAGATCGAAGGATGTTACAGACTGTTCTAACTCTCTGCTGCCCACGGGCTCGACTAACTAGTCTGATGTAGCTCAGTATATTATTTCATTTAATGCACATATACATTCATGCCATGTCATGTCAATTACTATGCAAATACGACTATTAATATGAATATATGCACAACTAACATATTTAACCAAGTACAAAAAAATACACATGCATTAGACATAACATAACCATATGCTAGACATTCAGATGCTATTCTACACATATATGCATGAATTGTGCCGATGTACAACATGTGCACAACTAATGGAGGATGAACCACAATATAAAATATTAGTGGAAGTTTACAAAAAAAATTAGATTTTCTAATTAATTTAAAACTTTAACTAATTCAATTAACATACAATCATAAATATTCACATAGACCCAATCAGATTAATATATAATGACATATCAAGTTCACAAATTATACAAATTAAATTCTACGGTACATACTAACCACTAATTAAAAATACGATAGGATCAATTTAATTAATAAAATCATTAACTGTGTAACGCGTATTTACTAAATTTAATGAGACGTCAAACGACAATCAATCCGTCACATTCGATATTTAAAAATATATTTAAATCAGCATTTAAGAGTGATTGATAAATTTTTAGACATTAAATTTAATTATAATATAGACACGTCCGAAGCGGTCTACGTGATCGAGGCTGAAAGGAAGGACAAGCGGCTGGCATAAGAGGGAGGGAAGCGACGCTAGCTGGTGGGGACGACGCGCGAGACGGCACGCGGCGCACGCGGGTCCGGGTGCTGGCCGGCGGGAGTTGGCGCACGCGACTGAAGGCTAGCCGTGGCGGTGGCAGCATGCAGGGGACGGAAGAACAGTGGGCTGGCGAGCGGACGGTGAGCGCAAGCCGGGGGGGTTGGTGGCCGCAGGCGAGGTGGGTGCAGGGGAGAGAGCGAGGTGGGGAGCGCAGGGCATCGGCGGCGCACAGTCGTAGCCGCACGCGGTAGGGTAGCGGCGGTGGTGGCTGGCTAGCACTAGGCCGAGAGAGAGGGGGGGGGGGGGCGCAGAGCTGAGGAGGCCAGGACCGAGGGCGAGGCGGGCGACGGCGAGGAGCTCACGCGGAAGAGGGAAAAACAGGGGGAGGTGACAAGGTGCTGCGCAGGATGCAGGGCGGCGGCCGCGGCGACGACGAGGACGCAGAGGAAGAAGGAGGAGAGAGAGAGAGAGGGAGGGACGGGGGCGACGAGCGAGGACGCGCTCGCTATGAGGGGGGGACGACGAAGCGGTGGGTTTTTTCTTTTTGGTTGAAAATCAGGATATTACATTTTATGTGCGCTTGCCCTTGGCCTTCGGAATGAACGGGCGTTGGTGTCAACCTATGGAGGGATTGCTGTCTTTTTAAGATTGCGTTGCTTAATGTCCCGTTTGATTAGAGTATTGCAAATGATATTGTATTAATATTGATATTGATATTCTTTGAAATTGAAATATCAATATCAAGATTGACCGTATCAAAATTTTCCAAGTGTTCGGTAAAATGTGTCTCCGCAGCCCGGGGGTGACGACGGGACGCGTCTGGGGGTGGGGGGACGACGGAGGGACGGGGGGGACTCGGGAGGGGGGGGCGACGGGAGGCGTCTGCGGGAGGTGGGGGGGGGCTCCGGCAGGGGGGAAGGGGTCTCCGGCGGAAGGGGGGACGCGCGGAGGGGAGGCTCCGGCGGAGGGGAGGACGCGCTGGGGGGGGTCCGGGGGAAGGGGGTCTCCGGCGGAAGGGGGGACGCGTGGAGGGGAGGCTCCGGCGGAGGGGAGGACGCGCGGGGGGGGGGGTCCGGGGGTATCCTGCGGAAGGGGGGACGCGCTGGAGGGGGGGGGGTCTGCCGGGACGCGCTGGAGGGGGGGTCTGCCGGGAGAACGCCGCACATGCTTTCAATACAGGTCTCCACCTGTATTACTTATGATAGTTTTTTTAACTAGTAATCTTAAAATTAATATTGATATCCAAACACCTATTGATGTAAAGTATTGATATCAGTTTTGAAACTGATATCAATACATGTGTTTGATACAGTTACCAAACAGGCTGTAAATTTCTGCAAATTGGAGGAAATTTTGTTCGGGTAAGAGTACTTTTTGCTTGATACCTTCTTGTCATTCAAGGATAATTATATGGGAAAATTGATTACCGGTCCTGTGTACGTGCAGGTGTTTTTTTTTTTTTGGACATGGCACAACGGCCAAGTGTGCGCCGCACTGCGCACCGGCGAGGGTTCAAGTGCTCCGGCGAGCACTCGAACCCCACAGGATGACCCCCCCGCCCCTGCAGGGATGGCCCCGGCTGAAACAGCCGGGATTCGAACCCCCGCCACCCCCCGCCGCCACCCCCCCTCGGGGGTGGCGTCGTGCCAACCGAGCCAAGCTCGGTCGGCTGTACGCGCAGGTGTCTATGGGTGCAAATTAGAGGAAATTCCGTTCGGGTAAGAGCACTTTTCTTTTTCTACTTAACAAGCATGTTCTAATCTTTAAAACTCTTAAAGATACATTATCATTATTTCTTCGTTAAAATAAAAGTATATCTAAAATCCTCCTTGCTTCCTAACAACTGAAAACTTATCCCTCAATATTTTTCTAATATTTATCTTATTTAAAATATCAACTCTAATGAATCAAGATTCAAACCCCCTCTTTTGCCATAACATTGAAATCAACATATGATTATCAGACGTAACATGTATTTAAGATTATTCAAAATGTAGACTTAGTTTAGTCTGTGTCGAACAAGATATGAAGAAATAGTGAGTTCAAAATTAATAATACAAAATCATTGCTATACATTTTTTTATTGAAGATAAGAGATCAGATGGTATAACTTGTCGATATCCTACCATCATATGATATAACTCCACTCATCTGCTATCCACGAAAACCATATGTGTACTGCATCTTCTACTATCATATACTCAATAACACCGAAATATCATCTATACAATCACCATTTAATAATTTATGACTTGGACTCCACAATTTAGATTAATAATCTCATTTCAAAATCTAATATCTTTACATCCAAATCAATATCCCAACTATTTTTAATGTTATATCAAATTTAAGAAAGACAAATATTATATCCTCATCTATTATCATCCTCATCAAATTTAAGAAAGACATGTACTAAGAGCTCGAATTATTCTCTTATAGGTCCTCTAATCAAATCATTTTCAAAATTTCTATTTATCTCTTTGTTTGGATACACATCTATCCATATCTACCTATCTATCTATTCTATCTATTTATTCATCTTTCTCTAATTAAATCATATTCTCGGTTTATCCAACTCAATTGGTTACCGCTAATCATAATCACCATATATACTAAATCTCAAAAATCAATTCTTTTATCGTAAAGCCCAGCTAATATGACATTGATCAAATTCTAATAATCTTACATCAATATCTCATGCAGTTTAAAAATGTCAATTTAATAAGCCATCTAAATTATTATTTTACTCAAGATTATTAACTTCTAATTATCAACTCTATATCATTCAAACCGATGTACGCACTCCGGCATGTCATAATAGACCTTCAGGTCCGTTATGTTCTTATACCACTTATGTCATGTCTTGGACTGGAATATATATAATAGATATGTCCGGTGATATAACTGTAAAATAATCCTCAAAAATATTGATTTGAGAGAAGATATAATTTATTAATAATTTTGATTTGACAATTTCAATAATTCTATTCAAAATATCACCATGAAGTTAATGTCTAAAAAATTTAAATATCTCAATTTACAATATAGAGCAACCAATCAACTAACTCCGTGGATTCCAGATTGCCATGTTCTTATCGCGTCACTAAATCTGATTACATGAAAATGTTAAAAGATTGGGATGAATCATATTAACTCATTAGACTCATTACAACTAACAGCAACCATGTGTAAAGTAATATCATTCACAAATATGTATGATAATATATCAAAATAATCATACATCAAGCACATATAAATTTTCATATTTTAACTTAGTTAGGTAAGAGACCTAACTTTATGATAATAGAACTTAACATTTTCTTGACTTTTGATCTAAATGTAAATATTCCACACTTAATAAGAAACCTTGATCTTTCTATAAATTAACATGTCAACAACATGCAAGACTTTAATAGACTTATACAAAATGTCATGATGCCATGACTAACACTTTCTTTTACACATTAAAATGCTAAGAATTGTAGTCTTACGTAACAAAACATATGCCTCAATGCACACATAGCAATGAGTTAACTTGTACCAAATCTATCATATATAGAAGTAACATATAGCTAAGTTAAATTTCATAGTGTATCTAGACAATGACGCACCTAAGATGAACTGTGGTATCTAGGATCAAAAGAAATTGCAAATTAATATAATTCACATGCCACGAGTATTAAATCTAGTTTGATGTCAGTACAATGTCATATCAGAATGCAGCACACTGCGTAAACTGTATTTTACAACTCAAAAGCACATATGTTTTAAATATGTAGTGACCACAGTACATGACTCGGAATGAACTCATATTTGTGTAGGTTGGTTTGCTGGAAGGGTTGTGATGTGAAGGGAGCTAGAGAGCATCCTTGAAAAGAGGGGGGTGCATATTCTTGTGGTCTCCAAAAGTCGCAGGCTTCAAAAGTAAACAAAAAGAAATATAAAGTTTTTGAAGATTGACTGAGCGTACCTTGGTAGAAAAATTGTACTAGTGATAGTGGGTTTCAACTTTTTCCTCCTCGACCGACCGAGAAGGAGGAGCTTGAGGTGCCATTCGATTACTCCTACAATTCCAAGTAAAACAAACAAACAAATGATGATGGATTAAGACTAGAAGGTGTATAACACCTTGCAAGAAAAACAAATCACAAACCATAAAAGGATTATAACTAATTGGATTGGGAACGACTCCCAACCCCCTTTTTATATTTTTTGTGCGATATGAGATGTGTGCTAAACTAGGAAATGCATGCAAACATGAAGTTTATGACAAAGGACTTGAGACAAGAAAGGAAAACAAATTTGGGATATAAAGCCTGTTCTCTAGATTCCTTGACGTCCCAGATCAGACATCGTCAGATGTCCCGACTGATGCTTGCCTGATGTCCCAATCAAAGAGATAGCAAACATTCCTAGATTGGTGACGTCAAGTACTCCAATGACCAATTTCTACACAAACAAGGTCGCAACCCTTCCGAATAGTCTCCATATTGACGATGGTTGCCTAAGACCCCAAGAGGGACCTTCTTGGCATTGGGTTGTCAGTGTACCCATGAATGTAGATGTCTTAAAGAGCTTTGTGAACAATAGAGTAGAAGGAATGGTGTGGAGACTGATGGTATTCTTAATGGTGGGAGCACTAGGAAGTTCTTAAAACACTCTTGGCAATGAAGCTTGGGGATCTCTTCTCTTAGGTACTTTGAAAACATCTTGGAGTCTTCTTGGAACCTTTAAAATGTTGTTAGGAAGTCTTTTTTTATAGACCTAAAGATAAGGGCATTTTTTTGACATAGTCAATAGATACAAAACATCTCAATCAACGGGACGTCAGATAGTGTCTTAGGCCTATCACAAGCCTAGTGAATGGCTGAGCTATCAATGATTTGTTGAAGTGGTTCTTTAGGCTCAACCACCTTTAAACTTGAGATCTTCAATATCTCAAATGCTATTATTTTGATAGATACAATATTAAAATGCAAGTGCTAATAGAGGTCGGGGTAGTCCTCTTTTTTATTTTTTTATTTTTAATTTTTTGTTGTTTTGTTATATCTAAGTCAAGTGCTTGAGGAACATAGTTGATGCACGGGATCCCTTGCGTGGAGTCCTTGTTTCCTACATTAACTTAAAAAAGAGATGACTATAATTTTATTGTGGCTTAGTTTCCTAACATGAGGAGGACTGAAGTTGCACTGATCCTTGTCAAGGGATGTAAACCTTTTAAAAGACAAAATGATAATAATAAGAAACTAAATATGCGTTGCACAAACGAAGACATGCAAAACTGAAATTAAATGTACATGCATAATGTCTCTTGGTTTTGAAGACTTTAAATGGTTTTGGGCTTTAAAGTTTCTGACATGTGCAAGACCCAAATTAAATACAAATGCGAAAAGCATACAATTGAAAATGTTTTGAATATTTAAAACTTTTAAATTTGTGTGAATTATGAAATTTTGGTGAATGCAATATTGAAATTCAATACATGCAACTGAAATGTTTGTTCATTTTGAAAAATTTCAAGTTTGTTTGGGTTATAAAAATTTGGTGCATACAAGACTGAATACAAGACTGAAAGCAAAAACATTTTTTTTTAGTTTGAAGATTTGTAAACTTGTCTGAGTTTTAAAATTTTGGTATATGCAAGAGTGAATGCGAAAAATATTTGATTTTTTATTAATTTTGAAGATTTTCAATTTCGTTTGAGTTTTAAGACTTTTCAATTTGTTTGTCCTTTTTAAAATTTGCAAGTTTTTGGAGAGAGGATAGTTGTCATTTGTCTTAATTTACTTGGAATGTGGTCTCTTGACAATTAACATTTGTCAAGCTATTTTACATGCAGTTGTGTTGTTCGTTATTACTTGGACAACTCGATTCTCTTCTATCTTATTAATAAAATCGTCGATTGATTTAAATAAGTAGCTCACATTCTTTACCTGTTTGGATTCTGTAAGCACCCGAAACAGATATGAAGATCTCCTTTTCGTTTGTTTGTGGGAGAACCTACACTCTCTTGGGGACTCCGTAGATGGTGTGTTAATAGTTGTGGTCGCCAAGAACCGAAGACTCCAAAGCAAGGAAGGCAGAGTCTGGGGTCGGGACCGGGTTGGTCGGGCCTAAAATCGACCCAAGTCGGTTGGGGTCGCGACCCGGGTCGGGAAAAATAATAATAATAAATTTATTTAAATATATTAATTGGTCAGGGTCGCGGGGCCAGGTCGGGGTCGGTTGGCCAACCCGGCCGACCGGGTCGCCGACCTCGTATACCATGCTCCAAAGTGTAATGGAATGAAAATAAATATAATAGAGAATAAGAATGACCGTCGTATCTCAGAAGCGGGGGATTGTGGGGTTCCAACTTCTCCTCTCTTGATCGGCGGAAAGAAGAGAGCTTAGCGAGTCTTTTGTCTTCAATCCGGTTGAAGGTCCACCTCGGCCGAATTTACCTAAAAATGTTCATAAGAAAACATAGAAATAAGTGAAAAGATCATTAATTCTGATGAAAGTGTAGAATCATGCTTAAATTCGAACTTAAACATGCAAAAGGAAAGGAACTGACCAGATTGAGACTAAATCACAACCTCTATTTTTGATAGATTTTAGATGCAAAGATGTGGCTTAATGCATGTTAGATGTCATGATAATAGAAGCTAAAATGAAAGGGATGAGTAAAATATCGACCGAAAAGGTAAACAAACTCAAAAAAATGTAAAATGGGGTCTGCCCTTGTTAGTGAAGTCAACGCGCCCCCTGATGGAGAAATAGGGACTGGTTTCGACATATTTTCTTCCCTTCTTCGCGACGTCGCCCCGGAGCGTAGGACGATCTCCATGATGGAAGAAAGACTTCTTCAAGCAGCCAATACTCAAGTGAAGCTAATGGGAGAGTGGTTTGACAATAGATGTAAGAGAAATGAAGTGTAGAGGCCCTCAAAGTTAGAGAAAAGCCATGTTTCTGAAGAAGAAAACTGTGGGTTTTCGAGTTTTTGGGGAAGGATTTTGGAATGATTTAAGGGCTTGAGGGGGTGCTGTGAAAGCTTAGACATGTAGTGGTGGATGAGCTGAGGTGTTAGACGGACTTGGGGTGTCCCAAAACCTCCAAATGGGGGTCCTTTTATAGTCTAAAGAAGGATACTTTGGGAATAATAAGAAAACTACTCCACACAGCGAAGCACCACATTAACGGGGTGCGAACATCATGAGCCATGTCCATTCAACAAGACGGGTATCAGAGGGGTTAAATCGTCTTGTCAAGTCGGTCTGGCCAGGTCCAGGTACCCTGTTTATGGGACGCCTAGTGCCCTGTAAATGGGGTGCTTTGACCCAGTCAAAGCCCCTTCGATCCTACTCGAAATGTGTCGTAAGCCCCCGATCTTCCGGAAAACTTGATCCCCTCAAAAGGTTACTCAAATATTCTTCATGAAAATAAGAATTTAAGTTCTCCAACTGGACTAAAATTCCATGTACACAGATGCATCCATGAATTTCTAGAATATGGTCCTGACTTGATAATGTATTAGGAAGTTAATCATTAATCATTATCTTCCTAGTTACACCCATTAAGAAGAAAAACATGCATAAGTTATAAATTGTGATGTATGAAAAGATAAGTAATAAGTACGAGGAATAAAGTTTACTATACATGTCTAGTCATCCATCACTAATGTGTATAATCTTTATTGCTAAATACACTCAAATAACATGACATATTAATTAATATCTTTCACCTTCGTAAGAAAATAAGTGGTGTACATTTCTTTTGTCATTGGTCTAGGCACTCCACTATCAACATCCGTAATAGCATCCATCATCACTTTGTAATATAACCCATTTGCAGCCTTCACTGATACACTACTAAAGAAGAGCAATTTTGATGTCATTCACCCAATCTTCTCTTTGAATATCTGTAAATTCTTCATTTCTTTTTTGATCGTAGTTTGTTCTTCACATGTGTGTGTGATTACAGAATCTACAAGTCTGACTTCTGGGCTATCATCTGGTATAAGATCGTGTATCTTTCCTTCTTTCTCATTGTTCTAGTTTCTTCCACTTACAAGTCAACTCTCACTTCTACATCCGTTCCCACTTTAAGAATATTGACCCATGTATTGAGCAATGTGTCGATACATAATTTCTTGTTTGTCTCTTTCGCATGTATTTAAATAGTACAATTTCTATCTCTAAAGTATTTCAAGATTGTCAATTTTTCGATACGTTTTACTACATCTTATTTAGAGGATAATTTTTGTTTGATTGTGTTACTAACATATTGTAAATATATAATTATGTATGTTTGGTGTATATTATATAAGACTGGTTAGGAGTGGATCCTTTTTGCGTTCTCTCTGATTGACATTCAAATAATATCTGTCTGAATATATATCCACTTTGACCAATATTTTATAATCGGCCATTATCCACCTAATTAAATGGACACAAATGCAGAGTTGATCTGAATTTTATCAGAATTCCCTTACAACTCTACAATTTTTATTGTCTTATCTTACAAAACATAATGTTTTGTATTTAGCTATCTTAGATTGTATTTTAATTTAAGTTTTTATCATGAAATTGTACAAAAAGTTCTCCACCTCCGCAAGATGTTGTTCTGTACACGGGTACTTAACTCCGAAAGCAAAATGAGAAACAAAAAAGAAAAGAGAGACGAGGCACCGACCTCAAGAATGTGAAAAGGACACGAGAAAAACAGCCATCGGGATAAATGGGAGAAAAATCTGAAAAGGGATCAGCAACGAGGGGATTAATTAAGAGATTTATATATAAATGTGAAGGATACAAAGATCTGATGGCTCTCTACTGATTAATTCTCTTCGAACATATATATATATATATATATACCAAATGAATATGATTCATGCCGTTGTGAACCACGCCTAATCCCACTTCAGTGTCTGAGAAAGAGGAGAGTGCTGGATGACCTTGCCGTCATATATAGCCTCGAGAACAAAACAACATTCGTGTTAAACAGGCAACTATAAGGGGAATACATGGGCGCCAGCGCCGCGATCAAATAATTAAGCCACGACAACAAATAAAATCCTTCTGTTTAAGCGCGTTGTAAAGACTGTCATAAGCCTGCTGCAAGGAGTCCCCACGACGGGAAGCGCCAGCCTTGTTCATGATGCTGCTGCCACGGCAAAGCCTAGGAACGGGTTCCATGCCAGCTTCCATGCAGATATAATTATATACAGAAAAATAATAATCATAACGCTGCTCGCCTCTTCTCTATGTCTAAGAGGGAGGGCGGTAGGGCCTGGTCGAGAGTTGTGCCGGGATGGGGCGCCCGGTGCCGGTGCCCCCGCAGCTGCTGCACCCCATCCTTCCCGACCCGGCGCACGTCCGGCACCCGACGTCGCCGTCCGACCACCTCGAGCACAGGCAGGCCACTCGCCCCGTGCCGTTGCAGCTGGGGCACCTCGGCCAACCTCCGGCGCCGCCGCCGGCCATCGGCTTGCTGTCCATGGCCGTCTTGACAAGCATGGCGCCCGCCAGCACCCCGAGCCCCGTGGCTAGCTGCGACGCCACCACCAGCGGACCCATAGCTAGCCTGCCCGACGAGAAATACTACTCTCTGACGTCTCAGCAACACCCGCAGTCCCCGCCGCCTAAATGGATCTCTCTCTCTCTCTCACCCTTCTTCCGCGCCCTTCTCCGGAGGGAGAGGAAGGGAGGGATGGGGGAGGCAGCTGGAATTGGTGGTTATGGCTCTGGTTGCGGAGGGGAGGGGAGGACGATGGAGATATTAACGGGAGATGAGGCGCTCTGCATCACAGATGGGGTGGGCGCGGGTCCGGTTGGTGGAGGAGACGCCCACGTCTCCGCCGCTGTAGAGGCGTGCTTGATACGGGGGGGATATAGTTTCGTGGCGGCCGCGGAAACGTTCAAAGCAGGCGGGCGTGGAGCGTAGCGCGAGAGGGTGGGGGGTTTTTACTGGTGTGGCGTGTGAAGCTTCGCGCCTTCGCGGCCCTTGCTTGCTCAGCTCCCGCGCCGACATGGAGTGGCCGGTGGCTGTGGACCCGGGAAGAACGAGCCCCCCTTGCAGCCCGCAAGCGGCGACCGATTCTTGGCCGTCTGATCCCTGATCGTTGGGATCACACACCGGGTCCACGAAGGGTGCGAGCTTGCAATTTGGGGTGCGAATAAATCTCCGAAGGCTTTGTTTTTGACATAACACGATTTAATATTTCATTAAAAAAGTAACCGAAAATTTGAATAATAGAGAATGGTGTTTGAAGTCGAGGAGCTCGAGATTAGTAGGATTAAAGGAGAATATATATATATATTTGAGATTTAACGAAAACTTAAGAGTGAAAGGGATCGAAATTATTTTGTACACAATTGTCTTTTCACCGAGTATTGACTTTAAATATTCGAGTTCATTATTACATGGAGATGGGACATGTGATAAAGTTGTTAATCATAAAATTAAAGTGAGTTAGTTGAAATAGAGACAAATGACAGAGATTCTATGCGATCGTAAAATTTTCTTAAAATTGAAAGAAAAATTCTATCGTATAATCATACAATTAGGTATGATCTACGGTATTGAGTGTTGGACAATTAAGAAAAAATATGTTGTCAAATTGAGTATAATTAAAATGCGAATGTTACGGTGGATGTGTGATCACACTCGAGTAGATAAAATCTACGGTGAATGCAAAAAAGATAAAGTGAAAGTTACGAGAATAGAGAATATTGTTGAGGAGAGAAGATTATGTTAGTTTAGACATATCAGGCGATGACCTCTTGAGACATCTATCAAACGAGTGAAGATGCTGAGATTGTCGGCACAAAAGAGGTACGTAGAGAGATAGATCCAAGTAATTAACTTGATGCAGATGTATTTAACCTGTCTTGGATGAATTAGACATATGTAAGAACTTAATTATTTGAGATTATATCTTTAAATTTGAGTTTAAGTTTGAATTTGAAAATAACAGTTTTTTTGAGCAAAACAAGCGCATTTTCATAGAAATCTTTTTGAGGTCCAAATCAACTCCTGTCTACGAAAAAAATGAAGTCCGGGGTATAAAAATCTAATTTATAAATAAAAGTTTATTTAAAAATCCTACTTCACAAGAGTGCCGGCAGGGAAGACTCGGGGGTTTAAATCTCACAACCTGTTTTAAAGTCTGATTTTTGAAGAACGACGTCACATTATCATACTCACCTCATAGAGTCAGAGTTCCTAAATATAACTTTGATTTGGACGCCGAAATTTAGATTCGAGGACTTTGACTTCTACAAAATTGTGTTAGTATTGCAAAAAAAAGAAGAAGTAAAATGCTATTCTTGTAATAAAAATATTAAACTGTGTTATTTCAAAAAAAATCACATAGATTCCCAACAATTTATTGGAGAATGCGCTTCGTAACAGCTAACATCTTATTTTGTTAAGGTATTTAATACTACATTCATTATTAATTTTTAAATTAATTTTGATATAAATAAATATTTAATCATTAATATCGATTTCAAATATTCCAATATAAACAAGGCAAGAATTGTTAATCTAGTCTCCGCCTATATCAATTTTGTTCTCGATACTTTCTCCCCTAAGATATTAATACTAACATTGATAGGACATTCTTTTTAATACTCTGGCTTAAATGAGTATACTCACGGGGTGTTTGGTTACATTTTAATTTTTAAAAATGTTTAATGATAAAAAATTAAAATATAATACCAAACAAGATAATTTTTAAAAATGAAAATGTGATAATGGATATGTTTGGTAAAAATATTTTAATTTTAAAAAATGATAATGAGATGTTTGGTAATTTTATAAATACGATAACGAGGTGTTTGGGGTGTCTCTCCTTCCGACGCTCGGCAGCAAGTTGCCGCCGCGGCCCTCCGCCTCCCGTCGCAGCCCGTATGCCCTGAAACTGCCCTGCTTCTCGGCGGCCACAGCAGCACGGCTCGTCCCCTCGAATCCTTCCCTCTCCCTTCCCTCCTCGGCGTCGCAGGCGGAGGAGCTCGGCTCCACCGAGCTGATCTACCGAAACGCCGACATCACGAGCTGGTCTCCGCCTCCGCTGTTTTCTTCCTCCCCTCTTTCTGCGTGTATGAATTCATCCGCGGTGGCAATGTTATTCGGGAGGGAGCTGCGGGCGGTGGGGCTCCCCACCGGAAGAAATCTATCCTCTCGGCCGGAAGAAATCCGCCACCCTTGCAGGATTCGGCCGGTGGGTCGCATTCCTCGATCTCCCCTCTTTACACCCCGCCATCTTCCTCCGGATTTCCCCATCACCGTCGTGCTTCCTGCACCGCAAATCTGAAGCGTTTCTTTCGACGTTTTAATGTATATTTTTCATTAATATCAGAAGCGTTTCTTTCGACGTTTTAATCTGATATATCTTAATTAATATTTTTCATATGATTTCTATGTATATTTTATTAATTTTCTTTCGACGTTTTACTAACTCTACATGCATTTATTATAGTCATAAATATATGGTTTTGAGTTGAATGTTGGATCATGTAATTAAGGTTGGTGACCCAGGTTTTAATATTTAACAATGCAGAAAGAAGATTATGACCTGCTAACATAGATGGATTCACAGAAATCAAACAATTTACAAAGTATATCCCTCTCTTTGACACATAAATATGATGCAGCTAATATGTCTGCCCTTTCATCTTCAATATTTTTAGTCGAAAGAAACGTGCCTCTTATGTGCAAATCCAATAAACCCATTAATTTCTGTCACTAGGCTGCTCAAACATTTCTTTTGTTCTTCTCAAACTCTCAATTTCTAATACAGACATTTTAAGAAGCGTTGGAAGACCACAACTTTCTTGACCTTAAAGTTATTACTTAAAACTATATTTTTTTGGACATGATTATAGTTTTATTTATTTAACAGTGAATCATCTATAACCTTTCCTTGAACACACTATTTTACTTTATAATGTTTCCATATTTTTAGATAATTTTAAACTCATATAATTTATAATTTTTTTGATTGAAAATATTAATGTGGTCCGCAGAAGTATCTATAGTTCCTTAGTAGTCAATAAACCTGAACCACCCAACCTAAAAGCCCCAACTTTTATACAACTCATAATGCAGGAGCAAGTGCAAGTCATACAAGAAATTGAAGTTATCTACATCCAAAATGTAAATTTTCTATATATTTTGAAAGATATGTTTGGTAATTTGAGTCATGTTAGCCAGAATTCGATTTAAGATTGTGAGTTCAAGTTCAAATGGGTGTTGAATTTTAGTAGGAACAAAATTAGGTAAGTCAAATTTGTATGAGAATTTGAGCCAAGTCAATTTTAGGATTGGTCTTATAATCTTTAATTAGTTGGATTAGGTTGTGCTAGTCTATAAATATGATGTAAGTCTCTCTCTCTCTCTCTATATAA
The DNA here is from genome assembly GCA_036172225.1 of Cryptocoryne crispatula var. balansae. Classification (NCBI taxonomy): domain Eukaryota; kingdom Viridiplantae; phylum Streptophyta; class Magnoliopsida; order Alismatales; family Araceae; genus Cryptocoryne; species Cryptocoryne crispatula. The sequence continues at coordinate 6,023,188 of CM069929.1, read as the reverse complement.
ATATATATATATAATAAATATCCTTCTCTCACCATTGTGACCCGCTACAACCAAGAGGTTGCAAGATTGTGTGGCTTACCACTGCGCTTGGTTGCTTTCTTATCAATCCTGCAAATACGTTATATCCTTGCTGAAAAGGTGCACCCTAGTTAATTTCGTTGGATTATTAAAAGTAATGAGAAAACAATTTTTAGTTTATAATAAAGGCATCGGCAGTATAACTGAGACTAGTAAATAATCAAAGTAGTATATATAGTATCATATTACATATATTATGATAAAACATGTCCTTATATATTACCAAACTGAGTCTTATATCCTGTTTGGTTAGAATATAAAAATGATACTACATTAGTTTTAATATTAATATTTTTGATAGATATAATATCAACAATAAAAATGATACATATGATATTTCTATATGATAATTTAGGTTATATTTGTATTATAAATATTAAAATTGATATTGATAGTCAATCACCCTTGTGTGATGATTTATGTCAATATCAACCATAATATTAATAGTGATAGAGATGCTTAATGTTGTTACGAACCAAAAAGTTATGTATCCACCAAGTTCCATTGAACTTTAATGCAACATATACCAAAATACTCTAAATGAAGAAACCTAACTTCACTATTGTAAATCATGAGTCGAACTTTACAAAAACAATTAATATACGTACATAAAACAGAAATGAAGAGGCAAAAGTTCGAAGGAAATGGTAAAAGCACATTATTACGCTGTATGATCACAGAGAAATTAACACGATGCAGCAAACGGAGCTTCCCTCCCATCTATCTCGGAGCTGAAGCCTCATAGTCATACTTATGCACATACACGATTGTATTTCTCTTCTTTCAAAACAAGTTATTTGAAAATAAGGTTTTTTTAAAGTTTAAAGCAAAAATTTTCGTTTGGATAGTTTTGCAAAAGATATAAGAAAACAAAATAGCAAGATTAAGCTTATCTTACAACTACATATAAAACTTATTCAGAATTTGGTTTCCACCCCTTCTCTCATGTAGTTTATAGCAACATTAAACAATGTTTCATAATTGAAATTACTGCAAAATGAAACAATTACTTACACTATTTTACATAATTTTACAACGAAACAAACAAACTCTACGTAAGGGCGCCCACCACTATGCTAAATCATGCAGTGCAGGTAACAGCTCCCGAAGTTCGGATATATACCACAACATTCATATATACGCCGTATATATACGCGTCGATCAAGGACAGGATGTCTCAGTCATGTATACATGCGGACATGCAATGATAAATTTTAACACGGGAAACCACGTCCGTAAATCATGGGGAGCGGGGCATGGCAGCTGTAGATGGATGCAGGATGCAACAATATGACTTCGCAGCGCAGGATAACAAGAACATACCGACAAAGGGGAGCAATTAAACAAGAGAGCTCACTCATGCTCATTATTCATATGTAGCAGGAGTATCTACCTTACGCGAGACCACAAGCGTAGCACGTACATTCATGTAAACGACAAGCCTAGGCGTTTTTATTACAATCCATACCATGCCGAATCACAGATATATGTATAAATAGGTTGTCTTCTTCACTTGATTTCGACTCATATATCATCATATCGATACTCGTCTCTCTGCCGTGTCACACGCAGATATGCAGCATATATACTTACAAAGCACAGGTGCCAGCACAGTAAGTCTTGGGACGGGGGATCCCGCAGTCGTGTTGATGTTCCCGGGGGGCGATGCTTGTGGGGGTTCCTCCGCTTGTCCGATTAGAGCTCCAGCACGAGGTCTACACATACAGAGGGATGCGTGTCCGGAACAAAGAGAAAAGCTACTCAAATGCAGGACATGCAAGCATATGTAAGTAAGAATGTGAAAAAAGTACTACGCGTCGGGATGAGTAAAAGAGCAATCGAGGGCATTCGGAAGTTTCAACGGTGTTGGTAAAAAGAGAAATCGAGAGCATCCGGAAGTTCCGACGGTGTAGGCCAGTTTGATGGCCCCGACTAACTAGAGTCATTGTTTGGTGTTGGGGGGTGGAAACCAACCAACACACTTCACTTCACAACTACGTGGCTCCCGGTCATACAGTTGGATGCATTTACTGAAGTTTCAATCAGTTATTAACAGTTATATACTATTAATAAGTTAAAATAAAATTTAATTCAAGTTTAATCTTCAATTGAGCTTCATAAATGAGGTGAAGTTCGAGTTACTAGAGATGGGTTTGGATCAAGTTTGAGTTATACGGACGGGTTTGAAGTCGACCATGGATTGCGCTTGACTGGAGTTGGGGAGTCAAGCTTAACAAGGGTTGAGCCTCTTTGTAAGAACTTGAGTTACAACCAGAACCCGTGTAAAATAAACTAGTTAGTTGAGTTAGTTTTCTGGTTTGGTCCTCTATTCAGTGTTCGTTCGGATGAAGTAAACACTACAAGAAATAGAGTTATTGGGGACGGTTTAATGGCGACGGCTTTACTAAGCCGTCTCTATAAGAGTTAATTGCGACGGCTTAAGCCGTCCCTATTAAAGCCGTCGACAAATACAAAGATATAAGCGACGGCTCTATGAGACCGTCGCAATATCGCTTATTAGGGACGGCCTAAGCCGTCGCTAAACCAGAAAATGCACCCGGAACACCCATCGGTCCGGGTTAATTGCGACGGCTACCGATAGCCGTCGCCAACTTAGTTATTAGCGACGGCAAGAAGCCGTCGCAATAAAATTTTTCGCCCGTTCAACGGTCGACAAATTTTTGCGACGGCCTGAGCCGTCGCCGTTGTACTTAAACGTACCAAATGCGACGGCTTCAGCCGTCGCCAATACATTAAGGGTTTACAAAAACCCCGTCGGCACCTTCCCTCTTCCCCCCCCCCGCTTTTGCTCTCGACGCAACGCCGCCGCCCCTTGCTCTCGACGCACCGCCGCCGCCGCCGCTGCGCGCGCGCTGCCGCCGCCGCCCGCGCCGCCGCCGCCCGCCGGCTGCGCCGCTGCCCCGCCCGCCCGCGCGCCGCCCGCCCGCCCGCCGCTGCGCGCCCGCCGCCGCCGCCCGCGCCTGCCCGCCGGCGCGCGCCGCCGCGCGCTGCCTCCTCGCGCCGCCCGCCGCCGCCGCCTTGTTGCGCCGCCGCCAGCGTGCCGGCGCCCTCCCCTCGCTACATCCGTCCGGCCATTATCCTCCAAGGTATATTTTAAGTGAAATTAGTTTATTCATTAGTTTCTATTTGAATTTTTTAAGTAGTCTTATGAAAAGTGGATGTTTATTGATAAATGCTTCATTTCATATCGGCTAGGGTTAGTTGTGTGGTCAATCATATCGAATGAAGCCTGACTGTTCTGTTTGAATCGAATTGTTTAAAACATTACATTATTATTAAGAAAAATAATATGTATATAGTTTGATTCGGTTTGATAAGTTATCTATTTGGTTTTTTGAACCAAATCGAACCGATAACTTTTTATCGATTTAGTTCGGTTCGGCACCTCCCCAAACCGAACCGAACCGGTAAACTAGTTGACCCAATTTGTCAAAATTTGACCCACTTTATTTACATATTATGTTACATTTAAATATATATATACATATATTACATCAATTGTAAATATATATTATTATAAATACATATTATGTTACATATTATTACGTAGTTGGATTTTTCTTTAACAAGAGTAGAAGATAAAAAATTTATAAGAATTTTTTAATGAAACTCAATGTCATTAATATGTTTATCTTATGACGGCTTTAATTCTTATTTCAGGTAGTTTCAAACGACATTCTCGTTCGAGACTTTCTTCTCTTGGAGGTGGTTTGGTTTGTGTTTATTTTGTTTCGAGACTTTCTTATCTCATTGTTTATTTTTGTGCATATATATCTTTATTTATATTAACACATGACGATGAGCTTAGATAAGTCTTGGATAGATATTCCTAACGATTAAGTCCTAGGTATCTTCAAGGAGTAGAAGAATTTTTAGATTATGCTTACGATGAATGTAGGACTCGATTTAGACATGGATTAGACAAAACTTTGATTCAATGTCCATGTAGACGGTGTTGTAACACATTTACTTTAAAAAGAGATGTAGTTAAAGAACATCTAATATGTGATGGCATATGGTCCAATTATCGAACGTGGATAAGTCACGGAGAAATTGAACCTAGTTTAAGTATCGATAATGAAGTTCGATTAGATGAAGCACAACATGAGAATTTAAATGACGATGTAATAGAAATGCTTGAAGACATTCAAAATATTCAAGGACCATCTATTCATCATGAAGGTGAACCAAGTATAGAAACACACAAGCATTTCTTGCTATTAAGAGATGCAGAAACACCACTATATGAAGGATGCACGAAATATCTAAGTTAAAATTTATTTTAAAGTTGATTCAGTTGAAGTCAGTAAATGGTTTGACTGGAAAATGCATGAGTAGTATATTGTCTTTATTTAAGGATGTATTACCGAAGGATGCAAGTGTTCCTAACACTTGGTATGAACTTAAGAAGATTGTTAAGGACTTAGGACTTAGTTATGAAAAGATAGATGCATGTAAGAACGATTGTGTTCTCTTTTGGAAAGAGAATGCACATAGAATTAGTTGTCCACATTGTGAGTCTCCGAGATACAAAAATGATCAACAACATAAGAGTAAGAAGGTGGCATGGAAGATATTACACTACTTCCCTTTAAAAGATAGGTTGCAGCGTTTGTTTATATCAACAAACCCTGCTAGGTGGATGTCATGGCATAGTGAGCAACGTTCGTATATATCGAGAGGTGAAATGCGTCATCCAGCAGATTCCACCGCTTGGAAAAGAGTGAATGAACTTTATCCGGATTTTGCATCAGAAAAACGCAACATTCGGCTTGGATTGGCCGCCGATGGTTTTAACCCATTTGGGAACATGTCTTCAAAGTATAGTGTGTGGCCTATAGTTACATTGGTTTATAACTTACCACCATGGATGTGTATGAAAGCGGCTAACACGATGATTTCATGTCTAATACCGGGTCCAAGAGCCCCGGAAATGATATCGATGTATTCTTACCGCCGTTGGTGGAAGAGTTAAGAAATTTGTGGGAGATCGGTTTGGAGACATATGATGTTTTAGCGAAAGAGACTTTTCTATTGAGAGCTATATTGTTGGGTACCATAAACGATTTTCCTGGTTATGCCAACCTTTAAAATTTGGAGTACTAAGGCAAAATTAGCATGTCCGATATGTAATGAAGAAACAAATTCGGTTCGACTAGTTCATAGTCGAAAACAATGTTATTTAGGACATCGGCGATTCTTACCCATATCACATCGGTCGAGAAAAGATCATTACAGACATCTATTTGATGGTCGCCGGTGTGAGAGGGGAAGACCAAAGATTCTAACCGGACAAGAGTTGTGGAGAGAACAAGGGGAGCTTGACCTTGTAATATTCGTAAAAACATTTAAGAAAGAATTGGAGAGCTTGAGAAAGAATTTGACAAAAAATAAGAACTGGAAGAAAAGAAGTATCTTTTTTGAAAGAGCGCCATATTGGGCATCGGCGATTGTCCGACATCATTTAGACGTGATGCACATCGAGAAGAATGTGTGTGACAATATTTTAGATATGTTCAACCTATCCGGATCGGATAAAGACAACCCGAACTCTAGAAAAGACTTGGTAGAGTTAGGAATTCGTCCGAGTTACATCCACATGAGAGTTCATCTAGGTTTCCGGATGCTATCTATAAGCCGAGTAACGCACAAAAGACTCGCATACTCGAATTTGTAAAGAGCATTCGAGTGCCGGATGGGTATTCATCAAATTTGAGTAGGTGCGTAGATCTAAGTAGTAGGATCATTAGTGGATTAAAAAGTCATGATTGTCATGTAATGATGCAAGTGATTATTCCTCTTGCTTTTCAAGGGATCGTACCAAAGGACGTACTCAAGCCCATTGTAGAGTTATGTCAGTATTTTAAAGTAATTTGTGCTAAGGTTTTAGATACTAGTATTTTAAGGGATTGGGAATCAAAGATTGCAATCACAATGTGTAAGTTAGAGCAAATCTTTCCACCGTCATTTTTTGATATTATGGTTCACCTTGTTGTGCATTTGGCTTACGAAGCTAGGATATCCGGACCGATTCAATACCGGTGGATGTATCCGATTGAAAGATATTTAAAGAGATTGAAAGATTATGTTGGCAACAAGGCGAGAGTTGAAGGTTCCATTGCCCGGGGCTATTTGGTAGAGGAGTGCACGCGGTTTATTTCTTTGTACATGCGACATGAAAATGAAGATGAGCGAGATCGGAACTACGATGGTGGTCCCTATGACGATGATCGTGAGCGGGGTTCAATGTTTAAGGCGAGTTGGACGTCCGTTGAGATGCACTCGTGTACCTAGAATGTTGACGGAAAGAGAACAAGCTTTAATCCACTCATATGTGTTAAATCAAATTGAAGATATCGAGGATTTTCGTCAAAAATATAATGATGCTCTTATTAACGGAGGTAGGAATGAGTGTAGTTTTTCGGTTTGGTTTAGAGCACACGTTACAGAATTAAGGAACACAGGGTCTTCTAGATACAGTAGGGATCTAGAGATTTTATCACTTGGTCCATCCCGTTTCGCTTCTTCATTATCCGGGTATATTTGCAATGGGTTTAGATTTCGGACAATGAATTCGGATTCAACCAAGGCCACTCAACTATGTGGGGTCATTGTAACTTCAGAACTTCCATCTGGTTGTGATGGATATTATGGACGAATTTTAGATATAGTAGAGGTATCGTTTGATAGGAATAGTCGTTTAGTATTGTTTGAATGTCAATGGTGGGATGTGTACAATAAGGACGAGAGGATTTAAGATTAATGAGTATGGATTTATTTCATTGAATACACAAAGGCAATTGGGGACGGATGAACCGTTTGCACTTGCAAATCAAGTCGAACAAGTTTTTTATGTGGAAGACAATATGAGTAAGGGATGGATGATACCAGTGAAGTCACTTCCACGTAACTACTACAACTTATCGGAAGGAAGCGATGATGAAGTAGAACCATATCAAGATGAACTTGTGAGCGTACCCGTCGCATTTGGTGTAGCCGATGAAGATGTACAACTACAAACAACCTATCAGATAGAAGTGGAAATGTGATTGTCCGAAAAACAGCCGGTTAGCTTGGAAAATAGCATAACACCCCACCCCGAGGCCGGTTTGCCCGATCGAAGCCGGATTCCGGCTTGGATCGGGCAAACCGGCCGGTTAGCTTGGAAAAATGCATAACACCCCACCCCGAGGCCGGTTTGCCCGATCGAAGCCGGATACCGGCTTGGATCGGGCAAACCGGCCGGTTAGCTTGGAAAAATGCATAACACCCCACCCCGAGGCCGGTTTGCCCGATCGAAGCCGGATTCCGGCTTGGATCGGGCAAACCGGCCGATGCTGGAAAAATGCATAACACCCCACCCGAGGCCGGTTTGCCCGATCGAAGCCGGAATCCGGCTTGGATCGGGCAAACCGGCCGGTTAGCTTGGAAAATAGCATAACACCCCACCGAGGCCGGTTTGCCCGATCGAAGCCGAATCCGGCTTGGATCGGGCAAACCGGCCGTTAGCTTGGAAAAATGCATAACACCCCACTGAGGCCGGTTGCCCGATCGAAGCCGGATTCCGGCTTGGATCGAACAAACCGGCGGTGCTGGAAAAATGCATAACACCCCACCCCGAGGCCGGTTTGCCCGATCGAAGCCGGAATCCGGCTTGGATCGGGCAAACCGGCCGGTTAGCTTGGAAAATAGCATAACACCCCACCTCGAGGCCGGTTTGCCCGATCGAAGCCGGATTCCGGCTTGGATCGGGCAAACCGGCCGGTTAGCTTGGAAAAATGCATAACACCCCACCCGAGGCCGGTTTGCCCGATCGAAGCGAATCCGGCTTGGATCGGGCAAACCGCCCGGTTAGCTTGGAAAATAGCATAACACCCCACTCCGAGGCCGGTTTGCCCGATCGAAGCCGGAATCCGGCTTGGATCGGGCAAACCGGCCGGTTAGCTGGAAAAATGCATAACACCCCACCCGAGGCGGTTTGCCCGATCGAAGCCGGATCCGGCTTGGATCGGCAAACCGGCCGGTTAGCTGGAAAAATAGCATAACACCCCACCCGAGGCCGGTTTGCCCGATCGAAGCCGGATTCCGGCTTGGATCGGGCAAACCGGCCGGTTAGCTTGGAAAAATGCATAACACCGCAACCCGAGGCCGGTTTGCCCGATCGAAGCCGGATTCCGGCTTGGATCGGGCAAACCGGCCGGTTAGCTTGGAAAAATGCATAACACCCCACCCGGAGGCCGGTTTGCCCGATCGAAGCCGGATTCGGGCTTGGATCGGGCAAACCGGCCGGTTAGCTTGGAAAAATGCATAACACACCACACCGAGGCCGGATTGCAATTTTAAAGATTATATTGCAGATGAAGAAATTTAGCAAGAGTCGACGTACATCGAGGAGTGGGACGGCCGGTGGATCCACCGATCGGGCCGGTGGTTCTCGGGGCCCATCTCAACCTACCCGGGATGCGATGCCATCGGGTGGACCATCCCGGGCGGTTGTCACTCGCCCTACTACGGCGACGCCCCTACGAGGCTTGTCCATCTTCTTCCGCCTCCGGTAAATATCAATTTTTTATATCTTGTAGATTTATAAATATCAATTTTTAAATGTGTTAAAATTTTTGGCATGCGGCTACGGTTGCTAGACGTGGGAGAGGTCTGCAAAGGCGTATAATGTGCGGACATTAGCGCACAGGGAGACATTGAACGTCCGGGTCATTGGAGGATCGGGTGTAGGCCCGAATGGCCGAGAGTTCACCTCATATCTTGGAGTTTGCAACGGGGTACATTGCAACTTATGGCAACGAGGATTACATGACCCTTCCAGATGACAAGAAGGAGGCGATATTTAGAGACCTCGAGGTAAATAAAAGTACTTGAGCTTATTTGTTTTTTTTCACTTTAAAATTACTAATCTATGTATTTTTCCTGTAGCAACATTTTACATTTGAGCGGTCACCATCCATAGATGCGGAAATTTTAAGGCATATGGGAGAGATGCAAAGAAAACAAAGGGGTCATCTTAAGAAGAAGGTAAAAATTTCATATTTATTTTTTTAGTAAACGATTTTGTACTGTAACTAATACAATTTTGGCGTACAGTATTTTACAGGACGCTATTTGGAGGAGGCACTTGTCGTTGTGCCTCCACAATGCGATCCGGACCGGTGGCGTCATATGTGTGAGATATGGCGGAGGGACGACAATAAGGTAAATAATTTATTTAATTTAAAAGTAATCCACATTTGATAACTCATTTTATTAGCTTGTCTTAACAAAATTAATGTGTTATGAACTTGTTTGTAGGCACTTAGCCAAAGGAATAAAACAAACAGGGCTAATTTGAGCATGCCTTATAGGCGAGGTAGAACTAACATTCATCAAATTTCAGATTGATTTTGTAAGTTTATAATTTTTTATTATTATTCACTATTGTATATCTCGATAATAGTACTAATGTGTTCATAATGTTTTCTCTTAACGGACAAACAAAGAAGGGCGTCGTCCTACCCGTCCGGAAGGTCTTCGAGATGACCCAAACGAAAGAGGCAGAGGATGGATCCCTCGTATGGTGCAACGAGGAAAGTCATCAAGTTATGGTACGAATATGTTTGTTTGTATCAACATTAGACAATTTTTATTTCATATAACAACTGACTTTATATTTACATTATATAGGATGAGATGCGCCAGTTGATGAATGCCCCCCAGTCAGAGGAATCAGATGCTCGGAATTCCGAGCGGCCATTCTCTGCTGAGGATGCATTTATCACCGTGTTCGGCAGAGACAGGCCGGGACGGATCCGATGTGGGGGGAGAGGACAGACCCGCAACACCTGGTATGGTGTATGCAGTGGAGGTGCGAGTACCTCTGCGGGTCCGGGCTACCAGCAGTTGGTGGACAAAGTCGATGCTGAAGCGACACAAATCGAGAAACAAAACTCGATGATCGACTCGCTCCAACAACAATCGGACGCCCAACGTCAACGGTTTCAAGAGTCGATGACACGGCTAACACAAGAAATGTTAGCCCAATTAAACGATGAGCTCCCACTGCGGATCCGTCTAGTTCGAGGCCAACCCAAGGCTATAGAGGCGCACGGGGGACGAGGAGGAGGAGGACGATGACGAGGACGCGAGAAGACGATGAGCGTTCTTTTGGGGAGGATGAGTGAGAGAGTTTATTACTCTCTATTTTATTATTTCTTTGTATTTGAGATAGTTGTTGTGTAATGATACGTTTTATAAATATGAATTTTTCTTATTAAAGAATGTCGGTGTTTATTATGTATGAATGAATGTTAATGGCTTTGATCGGGCAAACCGACAAATTATTCGTGTATACGAGGTCTTGCTACGAGAATACAATTGATTGCAATGAAAATTTTTTTTTAAAAGCGTAAGTTATTTGCGACGGCTCTAACGGCCGTCCACTAAACTTATTTTAAGCGACGGCTATGAATGTAATAGCGACGGCTCTTGGCCGTCGCAAAACCGAAAAATGCACCCCGCGGGTGTCGCGGGGGTAAATTGGGTATTAGCGACGGCTCTCGGCCGTCGCGAAACCGAAAAATGCACCCCGCGGGGGTATTAGCGACGGCCCTAAGCCGTCGCAAAACCAGAAAATGCACCCCCGCGGGCACCGCCGGGGCTGTAAATTGAGTATTAGCGACGGCTCTCAGCCGTCGCAAAACCAGAAAATGCACCCCGCGGGGATATTAGCGACGGCCTAAGCCGTCGCAAAAGCGAAAATGCACCCGGCGAGCGTCGCGGGGCGCTGGGGTGGTTATTAGCGACGGCGATAAGCCGTCGCTAATGTCTATTAAGGGTTTAAATTTATTTGCGACGGCTTAGTGCCGTCGCGAAAACTTTATGAGGGACGGTTTCGGCCGTCGCTAATAACTTAATTGCGACGGCTTTGGTGGTCGCAAATAATACTAAAAGCGACGGCTTATATTGAGCCGTCGCTATTAAAATTGGCGACGGGCTTATTTGCGACAGTATTGCGACGGCGGAAGAGCCGTCGCTACTGCCTTATGGCGACGGCTTTTGTATTTTTAGCGACGGCGGTAAGCCGTCGCTAATGACTTTAATTCCTGTAGTGAAACTCAGTCATTGACTTAATTTGGTTTAGGTTGAACCCTCAGATGATTCGTCTATTCGGTTATAGGAGTGGATGAAACTAATTAGGTCTAATATTCAACTTGCATGGAACCAACCAATTGTAAGATTACTCATAACATTAATAAATATATAGTATTCTATACTTAATTTTTCTAAAATATAATTATTAGATATTTTGTAGACCCAAAGTTTAATCAAACCCAATTGAAATGGTTCAGCTAGATCAGATTTGATCGAGGAGTGCAGATCACCTCATGAGAACACCTGAAACTACAGTCTTAGACCTCTCACATAAAACTCATTTAATATTTTGAGAATCGAGAAATCATTAAATCAACAATCAAATCATACATTAAATGAGAGTTTTATGTGAGAGACCTGAGATTATAGTCTCAGACACCTCACCGAGGAAGAGCGAATCACCTCAGTTCCCCAGTGGAGAGAGTACCCTCAGTCTCCAATGAAAATGGGCCACGACCCCAAGTCATTAAAGTGATGAACTACTACCGAAAAGGGCTAAATCGCTACCAACGTCTTACTAACTCGCTACTGAACTCACTACCCATCAATAGCGAGTTGTATTACCTCGGTAACAAGTTTGTAAGACGTCGGTAGCGATTCAGTAACGTTTCATTGACTTATTAACTCGTTACTGACAGGACTTGAAACGTTATCGACGTCTTATTAATTCACTACCCTTCACTTAAGTTACTGGTATCATGACTTTTTTTCATTGATGATTGATGATAGTCACTCTACTGGAAAATTGAGATGATCTGCTCTCTCTCTCTCTCTCTAAGGTGATATGTACTCTTGATTGAGTCGTCCTGATTGATTCTTTTTGATCAGGTGCCCCCAACAATGCGAAAGAAGACCCAAAGACCTGAAGTATATGCATGGATTCGAAACCCACGACGAATGGGTTTCAGCTTAGATGCCGGGGACTGCCCGTGTTTCAGTGAGGAGCTGAACGTAAACTGGTCATACTGCCGCAAAAAGAAGAATACTTCCCTGTTTTTGTGTTTATCTCTAAATTAAACTCATATTCCTGCTGGAGGGATGCAATCAGCAAGCAGGTCATTCCGTGGTCTGCCAGCGTAGCTAGACGTAATATATGTATATATATAAGCACATATGCAGGTGGAATTTTGTGGATCCAAATCCAGAAAACGCAACATGATGAGATCGATTGATATATAAATAGAGAGCAGATCACCTCAGGTGGACTCCTGAGGGAGTTCTTTCAGGTCCACTCACAAAAATACATTGAATGCATGATGTGATGGGTCTTAAATGCATTGACATGATGGACATTCAATACATTTTTGTGAGTGACCTGAGGGGGCTCCCTCAAGAACCCACCTGAGGTGATCCGCTCTCGTATAAATATGTAATCGGGTGGCACTACTTACAGTCGGCATCTGTCTTGATCCAGTACTCCCTGCTGCCGTTGGAGTCGCTGCCGCCGGTGGAGGCGGTTGCCGGCGGCGGCACCTCATCGGGCGGATGCAGGCACGTGAAGCAACGACGGCCCGCAGCACCCTCGTTCCTGGCGCCCTTCGCAGAACCCAACATCATCCCCGCGCCGCCGCCGGGAGCAAGAACATCGGCTTGCACGTAGTACCCGCCGGACTTGGCACGCTTCTTGTGGGCAGCGGACGTCGTCTCCGGGTGCACCTTCCTGTGAAACATCTGCATGATCTGCGGCAGCACCGGAATAATCATGGTGTACGCAAGATAGATACATATATATGGGAGGAGCTGGAGACCAAATAATTATCTGGTCCCATTTTTATGACGATCTAAGATAATCAAATAACTAAAAGATAGATCGGACTGAACTGGCCCATGCAAAAGAGAGCGAGAGAGGTGAGGAGAAGAGTGGAGAGAACACTTTCAATTCTCTCAAAAATATTATAAGTGACTTCAACTAAATTTAAATGATAATTTAATTTGAAATGATCTAAAACCTACGTGTGGATAAGGAATTATCTCTCAAACAATCAGTAAGATTAATTAGAAGCGATCTAAATCGACTTAACAGCCAGCAGAGGACTTTTTTAGTACTCTCATTTCTCTTAAATACCGATCAGAGTACGTACGTACGTAGTAATGTCCCAGACTCTTAATCTCACGTAGGATCGATTCACGACTCTTTCTCTTGAAACATAAATGAAATAGAACCTAAACATTAATACCCTATACATAAATATAATAGATATATTGTTTTTAAAATGATTGGGTATAAGTCTGATGTAATTGTGTACGAAAAAAATTCACCAAGCTTCTCAGATGGAAATATATGTTGCGTACTAGTTCAGAGTGGTGGACTGTATCACCTTGTGGAACTTGTTGACCGCGGCCGCGTCTCCCAGGTGGGCGTTAGGGACCGCCGCCCCTCCGCCCCTCGGCGCAGCGTCCATCTTGGAGCCACGCCTCTTCAGCATCTTCTTCGTCATCACCTGCACCCCCGGCGGCGCCGCGGGGTTCTCTTTCTCCTGATCGGCGCCCTTCCTTCCGCCGCCGCCCTCCTCGGCCATGCGGCTCCGCATGAAGAGCTCCCCCAGCGAAACGCGGTGCACCTTGCGATCCGCGGCCGTCTCGGTGGTCTCCGCCATCTCCACGGGGGAACCGAAGAGGTAACCCTGCAGAGGGCATACCTCCGCCGCCAGGTGCTTCAGGCTCACGTGGCTGGCCCGCGCGGACGACAGGCGGTCGTTCTTGTCCCCCGGATCAGGCACCAGCACCTTCTCCAGCTCGGCATTGATGGCCTTCAGCTCGCTCTCCGTCGCCTCCGACGGCTCCTTCTCCGCGATGATGCTGTCGACGGAGATCAGTCGGGCGACCTCCGGCGGCGGCGGGGCGCCGAAGGTCGGGGTGGCAGAGCCGGCATCCGGCTGCAGAGCCGGGCCCGAGCCGAGGGTGCCGATGGCGAGCAGTCCGTGGAGCAGCAGCTTGTCTATCGCGGGGGACTGCTGTTCCTCCGAGTCCGGGCCGACCTCGTAGTAGTCTTCCTCTCCAAAGAGGCGCTGGGTTCGTATCCCGTGGATGGAGGCCCTCGCCTGCAGCTTGGCGTGGTGCGGGTACTGCGAGTAGAGGTCATCCAGAGACGGCCGCCCGGAGAGGCAATTGCTTGGGTGCCCTTGAGGTTTGATACATACAGAACCAAGCATATATATATATGTATGCCCATCAGATCGGTGATCGATGCCAGTTTCAGACGACAGAAATTAAGAGGATCGAGCGCAGACACATTTAATTACCGGCGACGATATCTCTGAAAGGATGATCTCCGGGAGCACTGTTCTGCCGGAACTTCCGATGCATCCACCCGAGCAGCTGCTTCCTCGCAAGGCAGGAAGATCGTACACACGAGATTAGCAGTAGTAACTAATCACTAAATTCCAGGCATCGATGCGGAAGAGAAGATGGAGCCGAAACAGGAAGGCTGCTCTCTTCCGCGCGCGCGCGCGCCACCAGCTCACCTTCATCTTCCGTCCGTCACTCCGGCAAGCGATGGTCTTCGTTGGGAAAGGCGCTCTGGACCGAGGGGGGACCTGAAAGGCAAGACGGTTTTATTGTGGGGGTCTTGAAGGGCTAGTCGACCGGGAAGGTCGGGCAAGGTAGGAAGATATAGGAAAGAACGGAGCGATATGATCGATGTACATATAAAAATATATATGCACATCGACGTATACGCACATTAATTATATATATATGCGCAATTAGTAGAGATTGGCGTGTTGTTGCGGATCAGAGGGAACAGTTGCCGTTGGCAGGCGGGGGGCCCTGAGTGTTCGGGAGGCGGCAGAAAGAGGCGGGGAGAGGCGGCCATGGTGGGCGGAGGAGAACAGGGGCAAGGTTACAAGCAGCCCGGGCGGCATCTCCTTGGGACGAGCTTGCGGCGGGGCGTGCCAGCGTGCGCGGCGGGCCAGCTTCTCGCCGCCAAACAGCAAAGCGGAATCCGCCGGATCAGCCAGCTCGTGCGCCAGTGCACAACGCCGCATGCCGTGCCGAGTCTGCCGACTGCGGCTGGGTAGAATCAAGGAAGGAATAGTCGGGGGTCGGCCCCGGGTCGGTCGGCCCCAAAACCGACCCGGGTCGGTTGGGGTCGCGACCCGGGTCGGGTCGGGGTCGGGTCGGGGTCGGGGAAAAATATAATAAAAAATTCAATTTAAAATAATAGCCAAGTCGGGGGGTCGGGGCCGGGTCGGGGTCGGTCGGCCCAAAAAGCGACCGGGTCGGGCGACCCGGCCGACCGGGTCGCCGACCCGGCGAACCATGGGTAGAATAACTATCTTGGTGAAATAAAAAGTTGAGGAAATTAACACCCAGTCCGTTTCAACGCACCGGCTTCCCTGAAAGATCCGGTCAAATAATCAAGTTAATTGCAGATCCAATTTTGACAATTTCTCGCGTACCCACTCCAAAAGTGACCATAACGTAGGTACTGGCATCCAAGGGTAGGTAAAATATCATGTTTACCCTCAAAACAAATGTCAAAAAATTTCAAAATCTCCCGCTCGCTCTCCTACTTTCGACGTCAATTTACTGGCGGGACTTCTATAGAATAGATAATATATTAACAAAGTTAAAACATGAAAGATTAATTATAATATAATTAAATAAACTGTAAAATAAAATTTATCTAAATTTATAATATATTTAATAAAATATTTAAAGATATAAAAAATTAATTTTTATACTTGATGAATTATAAATTGATCTGTCAACATAAAATATTTTTTATATTTATTTTTTTTGCATTCAACAAAAAATAAATATAAAAATAGATAAACATAAATTATTATTTGTGTTATATTTAAATTTTGATATGAATAGAATGAATAATTTTCTATTTCAAACATATTGATATTTTGTGATCATAAATAAATATAAGAAATATGATGTAATAAATAGATTTTAATAATGATATTTTAGAGTTTCAAATATAATAATATTTTTTAATTATAAAATACATATAATTAAAGATGAAACGACAAAGATAATATTATTAATCTTTTTATTAGACTTAATTTTTGACATAAATAAATTTAATATTTTTATGTCTTCTCTTCATTTAACATTGTGTTCTTTTCTCGTTTTCTGCGTTCATAAGCTCCTTAATTTCATAAAAAGAATGTTCAAATCATAACTTTAGACGCGGCGAACAACCGACAAAACATGTTGGAAGGGCATAATAAGAAAATAAAAAAAGAGTTAACGGAAGTGGAACAAACCGTGACGGAATGGACCGAGGGTTAAAAGGAAATTTGAATTTTGGACGTACGATGAATGAACTTTGGTCAACAGACTAGACCTTAAAGTCATTTTCTTATTTGGATCGGTAATCAATTTTCCCTAAAAAGTTCGAGTTGCCTAAAAAAACCAAGAGATAGCTATGATGATAGGACACTCATCTAAGACGGTGTTTGATTACACTGGTAATTGAAATGTGGGTTGATTTAAAAATTAAAATCTTATTTGGTAACCCCCTATTGATCACCTCTATCCCTCTATCACTCTCAATTCTGAAATTGATAAGGATAAAAATCATGAATAAGTATCATTTGACTGTCAATATCTATATTATGACTCTTTTAAGTGAAAACAAAGTATGATACCACTTGATATAAGTGTCTACGTATATCAAGTTTGACAATGATATTCTATTCTCTGCAAATATCAATCTCAGAATTGATATAATATTATATTTGATACTCAACTAACTAAACATGACTGAAGATCTTAATTACATTATGTATAGTGTCATATTCAATAATCTATTATGGTCTGTGTAATTAAAATATCAAAATTAATATTATATCAGTTTCAATGTTAAAATCGATAAAAATCTGTGAAATTTCAAAAACACATGTGCGCTAAGGAGTTCCAGGTGGAGACCCAAGTTCAGACTATGATAAAGGCATGTACTTGGGTCTCCTTAGTGCACATGTGAAAATACCACTATCAGAGTTACGATAAGAACGTATTATTTTAAAAACATGATAAAGGCATGTACTTGGGTCTCCTTAACGTTCGTGCGTTTTTGAAAATATATAGGTTTAGAAGACAACACATTTTTCTAAATTTAAAAGACAAGTAAAATTTTTGATAAAATGCATCAATTGACAAGTTTTATTTTGTGTTTAAGTGATATAACATTATTACATTTTCCATCTCGATTTATTTTTAGACTTGAATATACATGTTTATGATTAATAAAGTCTTATAAAGTGTTTGGTTGCACAATAAAGTTTTATAGATTTTCATGATATAAAGTTGTATTAAAATAAAATGTAAGCTAATCGTTGACATAACATTATCATGTTTGGAAATATATGATAACAAAAGAGAATGGATATCATATATAACTAAACAAGGTGAGGGACCACAAGATAAAAAATAGGTGACACACTCTTTTTTTTGTTCAAGAAATAAAATATTTTTAAAGTAAAAAATTATTATGGTTGCTGAACGTCTTTTTTAACAAGTATCGTTAGAATAACATAAAATTATATCAAAAATCTAATTTATCATGCAACTAAACACCCTACTAATCTATTCAGTTTCTAAATTCAGATATTAGGTAAAACACACTATCTACTGATTAAATTAAGTGCTTTATTGTAGTAGGAAAACATTAAAAGTAAAATCAAGAGTTAAGATTTTAATTGAAAAAAAATGTCACTTACGATTTTAAGAGTTGAACATTCACCAAACTATCTGAAAATTCTAGTTCGATATGCCTACTTTTTTTAACTGAAGCAAAAGCGTTATATGGGCGTTTGAATTGAGTTTTTATCGAAAATTTATGTTTTTGTAATGAAACTTGTTAAAAGAGATGTTTGGCAACCATGACAATTTTATGTTTTGAAAGAAATTTTTATCTTGGACAAAAAAGAGTGTCTCACCACTTTTTTTATCTTGCCATCCCCCACCTTGTTTGGTCATATATGACACACACTCTCTTTTGTTGTTACATCTCTACCAAACATGATAATTTTATGTCATTGACTAGTTTACACTTTATTTTAATATAACTTTTTATCATAAAAGTTTATAAAATTTTATTGTGCAACCAAACTCCTCGTAAGAAATTTTATTGTGCATGGAAGTCACATAAGAAGAGAGATCTTTGAATTCTTTTATATGACAAGTAATGGGATCATGACAAATCGTGCGTTTGTTAGAAAAAAACATGTTTTTGCAACAAACTTGTTGACCAAATATTAGACAATCATTACAAACATATTTTTAGAGAGATAATTCATTCTTGGACATGACTTAGATGAGATTCTTTTCTTTTCCTTGTGGTTCCCAAATGTTTTGTGGTTTTACATGATCCCCCACTCCTTTTGTTATTATACCTCACCGAACATTATGACTTTGTGTATTTAACTATCTTAGATTTTATTTTAACATAGGCTTTTATCATGAAAATGTGTACGAATATTGTGCAATTAAATGCCACATAAACTGCCTAGTCCAAATTTGTCTCTAAGTCATCAAAAGAATAGAAATATACTTGAACAGCCAATGATATGTAAACATCGGTGACGAGATAAGGTGAATCCTATCATATTAGACAGATAATGTCAAATTATAAGATACCCGTGGGAGTGGATATCTAGACATGGATATTATCTAAATGTTAATAAGAGTAGATAAAAAATGTCCGCTCGGCTCTAGATCTACTCTGAATCAATCCTTTATAATATATACATGTTATATGATTATATGTTTTAAATCGTTGTATTTAAAAATATAATTAAATATCTTCTATTGTTCAGTGGTATCTCTAGTTAATGTTAATAGATATATGATAAATTGTATTTATAAATATTTATATATTATTAAATATGTTAATGAAATAGAACTTAATTAAAATTTTTAAGAGAGTATTATTTGTATGCATTCTGAATCCGAATTTCATCCAAATCCGAAGACATTACAAATTTATATTAAAAGAATCTTTGACAAGGAAAGAGGCATTGAGACTCTTTCTTTTTATGTTGTGGTCCTCATATTTTTTTGGTTCATATATGGTTCTCACTTTTTTTAATTATCACGTCTATGCAAACATGATAATTTTATATTATTGGCTAACTTAGACCTTATGGGGTGTTTGGTTGCATGATAATTTTTTGTACACTTTCATGATAAAAAATTGTATTAAAAGAAAAAGTGAACCAACTCATGACATAAAATTATCATGTTTGGAGGGACGTGATTACAAAAAGGAGTAACTACCACACATGACTAAACAAAGTGGGGGACCACAAGAAAAAAGAAAGAGGTGAGACCCTCTTTTTTTGTTTAAGAAGAAAATCACTTTCAAAACATAAAATTATCATGGTTGTCAAACACCTCTTTTAACAAGTTTTCTTACAATTTTTAAAAATTAAAATAAAAATCTCAATTATCATACAACCAAACACCCCATTAAGTTAATATAATTTTTTATCTTGAAAGTGTATAAGAATTTATTATACAACCAAACACCCCATTAACTTTTAATACCTTCTAAACATAGTTTTAATCAGTTAAATGATTCTCTTATAGTCAAGTGAAAAGAACTTCAGTTAGACGTTTTGTTAAATGCTGTAAGAAATTTAGACGCTAAAATATTGTCCAGGTTAGGCGTTTTAATAGGTAATCTAAAAACCCCCCACTTTAGTTTAATCGAATGATCTAAAAGTCTCTACTCCTAGCGAATTAAGAGGTCAAAGATTTGCTCAGCCAAAACTAGTCTAATCGGTTAAACTTTATTACCCGGATAATGGAATATAATACGGTGTTCGGTTAAGTACATTTTTATGATAAAAAAGTAGCATTGAAATCAAGTGTAAACTAACCAATGAGGTAAGATTATCACTTCCGGAGAGATGAGATATAACCAAAAAAAAAAAAAACAGTGAGAGCAAGGTGTGGGACCACACATTACTTAACCTCTTTTTTTGGTGTTTAAGAAGAAAATTTCTTTGACAACATAAATTTACCATAGTTGACCAAGCACACCTCTTGTTAGAAATATTATAATAATCGACAGACCCAACAATCGTATATAACATTGGGAGAAAGTTTTTCTAAAAGCCAGGTTATATAGTGAATTCTACCAAAGGAAAGTGTTAATAATATTGGTCGACAAACTAGTGCAATACATAAAAAGTGCTGCAAGGACCGGCTAAAAGGTGCAACCTAGATAAAAAAAAAAAGAAAGAAAAGAAACACAAGCGCGTCGAAGTATAGGTTGCATTTGGATCCATGTAAAAGTTCAAATGGATGAAAATATTTTATACGTAGCCACTTTTTCATGAAAAAAGGAAAACCAAATATCCTATTTGGTATCTAGAAGAATACATTTTTTAAAATAATTTTAACATTTTAGTTACTTGTAAAATGTTTTCGGAATATTTATTGTTCGATTTTAGAAGGTACTTTATATATTATGAACGAAAATTCTATTGTTTACAAAATCTTTTTTTTTTCTGGCACCACCTGAGTTAATAATGTATTAGAAGTATGTTTTAAGAGTAGCAAGAACCATGATATACTAGGCTGATGATCACATTTTATAGATTTTTTCCCCCTCTCAGCGTACTCTATATGTTATTCTGATATGTTTTTGGCCTTTTTCTACTAAAATTGCATTTAGTTGTAAGTAAAATTTAAAAGTAAAAAAATAATTTTTCTTCCAAAGAAAGAAGAAACAATATTTGTTACTATGTGACCTTAGGTTATTTGTCATGAAAATATAGTTTTCACCGATATTTTTTTGTATTTTTTTCCATTTTATTTTGTCTATGTATCAAATCATGCAAACCTTTTTGTATTACTCAGAAAATTTTTTTAGGATGTTTGAGTCAATAAAAATAACGTTTGTTTTTGAAAGATAATTTTTCTGTTAGTAAAAAAATTGTGTTTATTTTAAAATAATTTTGAACTTTTATAAGCTGTTCATAATAAAATTTTCACAAACATTATTCCATTAAAAATAAATAATATATTTTAATGCAAAAATTAAAAAAGTAACAAAACTAAAAAATAAGTGATTTTTTATTAGTCTAACGTACAGTTTATTATGATGGCGTATTTTATTTAGTTTTTTTATAGATTATGGAGGGATAAAGAGTACTCAGGTAATATCTATTAAATTTAAAAACTACACACCTTGAATATCTTAAAAGTCAGTCATATTTTTTATTTTTTAATGGTTATATTTAATTATTTGAAAGACTAATAAAAAATTATATGTAAATTTTGAAGAATAAAAATATTCAAAAACATCAAAGACTGTAGATATGTTTTGATAAGTGCACATATCATACTCCAATGGCCAGAAAACGGCGTACGACATAATTTGGCGGATGCCAAAGTCTGGTTTGGAGGTGTCCATTTTTGGTTGGCCTAAAATTTACATGCAACCAAATAAACCGGCAGAGCGCACCCTGTCAGGGAAAACTAGGCTACGGAGGTCCAAATAATTTAAACGCTTGAATACCATCAGTTTATTGGGTAAAATAGTAACATACTTTTATAAATAAGTTTGAGTCACCTCAGAAGAAGAAGATTAGTAGGAGAGTACCTTTCACCTATGACACAAACATACGACGCCCATCATAATTTAAATATCGATTTAACTCGTATGATTTATCTTTGTCTTATAGATCTTACTACAGATATTTGTGTCTGGACAGAAGTACTCTCTTCGTGGCCTCCCGTGCTGATCCAAACTCTTTATAAATACATCTAAAGCGAGCATATTTTTTGTGATTCTTTATTATATCAATAAAACATACTTACACGTGGAACGTACATCAATTGTATATACCCGTGACAGAATGGAGAGCCTTGGGGGGTGTTTGGTTGCATGATAATTTTTTGTACACTTTCATGATAAAAAATTGTATTAAAATAAAAAGTGAACCAACTCATGACATAAAATTATCATGTTTGGAGGGATGTGATTACAAAAAAGAGTAACTACCACACATGACCAAACAAAGTGGGGGGACCACAAGAAAAAGAAAGAGGTGAGACCCTCTTTTTTGTTTAAGAAGAAAATCACTTTTAAAATATAAAATTGTCATGGTTACCAAACACCTCTTTTAACAAGTTTTCTTACAATTTTTAAAAATTATAACAAAAACCTTCATTATCATGCAACCAAACACCCCATTGGTGTATATAGTAGATCAGCTCTATCCAATGACCAGTTTGGTTATGGGATTATATGCTCTTTAATTAATTATCAATATCACTTTTCAAATTTGATAACAATATTTCATTCCTAGTCCTGACGTGTCTAACATGAATATTATAATTTAAATTAACTCGAAAAAATTTTTATTTTTTAGAATTTATTGGGGTCATGTGACCCCGCTTGGTTTCCAAATTTTAATGAGGTTTCGTACTTTTCAACCAATATAGAAGACTTTCAAATAAAATCGAATTGGATCGAATCGTTTAAATCTAATTTGTTATATTTTGCAATATCATTGATAAAAAACTAAATACAATTTTAAATTATTTATAACTTAAAATAAGTACATATAAAAATTAATTATTCTGAATATTTTATCTATTTATATTTTTAAAGCGAACCATACCAAACGAAATCTAATAGAACCAATTCGATTCAATTCAGGAAAAAATTGATCCCAAACTAGATTAAACCGAACCATACACACGGCTAGCAATATCATTTGTGTTTTATGCTGATACCAATAAAGGTTAAATAATTCTTATTTTTATCAAATCAAAGGCAAGACATATTCCGACTTTGCTCCAATTTTGATCCAGTTATCGTAGTCAAAATAATGTGATAATTCTTGAAATTTATAATACATAATTATTACTTAAAATTAAAAATAAAAGCGATTTTACTATTATTTTTACATGCTGATTTTTATAGAGAACAGATAATTTAAAACAAAATTGATAACTTTTAATTTCGACGAACTATCAAAACATTCGATTTGGAAAAATTTTATACCATACAAAATTAAATTCCAAATCTTCTCATTCTTATCGGAATGGGATAGGATCATAATATGGATTCGGAACAAGAAGATTTGGTCAAGGCAAGCTGATGATGGATGATCGGATCCGGCACAACTCTCTATTTGTTCTAGGGTTTATACATCGACATAGATTAATTAAGAAGGGCCTGGATATGTATATATAGAGAGAGAGTATTGATTACAAATACCATCATATTACTCTCTTTTCTTTTCTTTTGATATCAGGTGTCACGAAGATTAGAGGAGACGTATGTATCCATATATGAGAGATATCAAAAGTAATATATACCTCTCACATTAATTATTAGAAAGTCGACTTTTCGTAGGAGCTGGGCAATAAAAGCAATCAAGGAGAAAGAGGCTGAAACCCTTTCCACGCCCATGCATGTACGCAACCACCGATGCGGTGACAAACAGCTCGAGACAAAGACGTGTTTTCCATCTTCTTTTGTTCCTTTTCCTTGGATAAATTCATGTGGGTTGGAGAAGTACTCCGTTAAAAGCAGCTGCCGTCTCTCTTCTATTTGTTGCCACCCATCTCAGAGGAGTCTGGATCGTCTTCTCCGGACGGAAGAGGGAGATGCCATATATATAGTCGTCAATGTCGTCGCTGACCCCTCCATACAACACCCTCCCACATGCTGGGGGGAGAGGGACGCGACGACCGCGGCGGCATCTCTCTTCTTTAGGCGGAAGAGGCGATCCGGAGCCATCTCAAAATCATGTTCCGATGTCACATTTTGGTACTAACATTAACAACCTATCGGGGTTGCTGGGATGAGTGCGGATCTTCTCGGTCGACCGACTAATGAGACTTTCTTAGTTCCCTTAACAAGAGAAGATAATTTGACGGTGATTTAATAATAGTTTTGACAACGAATCTCAGCTCATAGGGTGGTATGTCGCGAGAGGACCGACGGTCGGCCAACCGAAAAAGAAAAGAAAAGATCCGCACTCTACTGAGATTGACGATCAATGAGAACCAACGTAGAGAGAAGTAATAGGATATTAGAATTAGGGTAAGGCCGGCATCTTGCTGCACCCTCTTGCCAACTTCAAAACAAACCATGAAGTTATATATGATCGAGAAACTAAAGGCATTTGAGCATTACGTTAGTTATCATAACAATCTACGTAAGATCGTCATCTCCCATTCCAACCAACGAAGGGTACCGATTCAAGAAGATGCAAGACGGGGAAAACAGACTTTCGTCTCGACCATCTCCGAGTGGAAGCTGTGCATGGCACTGCCGCCCAACACCGTATGCATGTACGCTTGTTATACGAGATCGGATTTCCTTAAGAGATCTCTCAAGAGGATTCGGTCAACTCTCCTCATGTAGATGAGAGGACAGAGATATTAAATATCATCACTTGCATATATTAAATCTTTCTTGTCTCCGATTTACCGATTTGATTTACTTTGAAAGGGCCTGCAAAGTAGACTAAATGATTTGGTTTGGTTAGAAAAATGTAGAAATCAAATATACCATATTTTTCATAAAATATGATTTAAAATAGATTAAATAAATTATCATATAGATAATGTTAAATAGTAAGCACCCGGACCAAACTAAATTATTCCTGAATTAGATATGTCAAGATGGACATAGTCTTTGTATGTTTCGGTCTAAATTTCTTTGATGGAAATCTCATTAAAAGTTAAGATTCAATGTCTTTACCAACCTCCCATTTAATTTGATTCTCAGTGTCTATCTCGACAGCAGCAAGTTTTGTATAATTTATAAATTGTTCATCCTGATGGTGAGGGAAGATCTTAAGATAGGTATGTGTACCTACCATATTTGATACATCAAGATAGATATAGATTTTGTGCCTTCAAAGTTTAACGTCACGGTGTCGAAATTTTTAAGAATTTAGAAGAAAAAAAGAAGCTCATTTGGAAAGTTGAAATCTACGCGACAAGGAAGTGACTCTCCGCACTAGAAGAAAAGATATTATTGGAGATGACTTACTGGGGGGGGGGCTTCAAAAAGTCATCCCATTAACATTATAAGTTGTGATGGCTAATCGAACAGAAGACGTCGCCAATGCCTGCCGTCAGAGGAAGCCGTCACAAAAGAATACATTGGTAAGAGCCGCCATTAATGATTGTATATCTTCCCTGAACCTGGCAGCAGAATTTTGTTTTTCACAATCATTAGCGACGACCTAGCTAAGTACATTTGGCCTAACTAAAATTAATGCTTTCTTATGTGACCCCCCTTCCCCATTCCCCTTATCTCTATCACTCAAAACCCTGTGGACGAGTGCTAGCGCCGCTGTCCTCCTGGCTAGGTCTCTTTACTACCCGGCCTCCATGGAGGTCCCCCAAGGTCTGTGCCAATCACCGCCGGTCCGTGGCTTGCTGTTGGGCCCCCCCTTAGAGGCAACATTAACCCTAGTTTTCGGGAAGAAGTTGACCTATTATTTGAGTTCCATTCAAGTGTTAATGCATTAGTTCAACCATATTTAGTTCATTGTCAAACTTTGTTTGCATCTTGAAAATAGAATTGATAAGTATATTTCTAAATGTTTAGAGAAATGTTAAAAAAATTACTTGAATAATATGTTTAGATTCTTGTTTAATTAGGTGTTCTAGTTGTTAGTTTCTTGTTTAGATATTTATTCTGAAGGTGTTTGCTTAAATTTTAACTAAATGGACCCACATATCACTCCAAGCCCATGCAAACTTATTTCACTTGGCGCTTGCTTCTCCCGTTAATAAATAAATACATCATTTAAGCGACTCGTCAGAGAGAGAGAGAGAGAGAGAGAGAGAGAGAGAGAGAGAGAGAGAGAGAGAGAGAGAGAGAGAGAGAGAGAAGGCTGAGGATAAGATCAACCACGAGAAACGTATGATATATACATATGTCCGGCAGGCAGACCGGTCATGATCTATTCCCCGTGGGGAGGGTGGTGCGAGTGACCCACCCTGCGTCCGGATGTGTAGTGTCGGATCAGATCCGCCGATCCCACCTGATATGGCACTCCAATGGGTCCGAGTTCTCTCCTGTAGATATTTGAAAACATATTCTTCACTCGGACACATAAAACTTATACGAAAACTATTATTATTGATGATTTAATCTCGTGGTACCCGCACAATATGATACACTCTGTAGATTTTGTGTCCGAAATGGAGGATAAAGATACGGTGGTTGTTAACCGGATAAGCATCGAAATTATCCAAGTCGATCAAGACTGCAGATGCAGATTAGGAGAGTCCTAGTCGGGATGGGTTTTTTGAGTTGTTCTCCTTATAAATAGTCTAAATCGGTGGCTCATTCGGAATGCCAGATGTCGAGAGAGCCATCGGAGGGGAAATTGTACGTCTGCGATTTAGTAGAACTCTACTTTTTCGAGATCTCGTCGTCTACCGCCGTCATACATGCATATAGGGAAAGGCGGAGCCCGCCAGCGCTCTGTGGCAGCGTATATATGTACGCCGAGCAGCGCAGGCGGCCGGAGAAGATGATCCGGCGGGCGGGCGTCATGGGCGCCCTCCCTCCCTCCCCGAGATCGCGCTTCTCGCTGGCCATGCCTCCGCGCCCCGGCCCACGGCTTGCCGACGTCTAGCGGAAGGCTTTCTCCTGGGAGTGTGACTGTGTGGGGGCGATTTTTCTCTCTTTTTCTGATAGTCAAACCCGACGTTGATTTTATACTCTGCCCCCCGGACTTCGTCTCCGTAGAAAGTGTGTTAATATATATATATATATTTAAAAAAATAGTGCGTTATTGTCATGATAAAAAACATTTTAACTATGCCATTTCAAAAGGAAAAAAAAATCAAAGTCATGTTATATAATTAACGCCTCCGCTACCACGTTAGAGCCCCTTACGGGGTTGTTTGGATATAGTTGTTTTACATTTTTTTCTCTAAATTTTAAAAACGGAGAAAGAATCGTGTTTGGTTCCATTTTTAGAGAGCTCCGCAATTTTTGAAAATGAAAGTCGAGCGGTATTGGTTCCCCCGAAAACAAATCAAGGCAGGGGTTGTTTTATTTTCGAGAGAGACGCGGCCGATCTATCGACCCCGCGTCCAGACGGTTTCCACCGACGCCCCCGTGCCTTTCTCTCTCGACGCAGCCGTCTCCCTCACGCTACTCGCCATCTCCCTATCGTCCAACCCAATCCTGCTCGTCGTCTCCCTCTCGTGACGGACACCTTGCGCGACAGGACCTGGTGACTGTCCTGTCTCCCACGCTGGGAGCTGCTCCACGTCTCCCTCTCGGGAAGGAGAGCTTCACCAACTCAGGTTGCCCGGACCTGCTCGTCTCTCCCCTCTTGCGGCGAAAGGGTGGTGGACGACCTGCTCGACGTCTTCCTCTCAGGTGGACAAGCACACGGCGACAAGCTCTTTCAACCGCGCGCACTTCTCTGTTCTCAGCAGCCAGAGCAGGTATCTTCTCTCTCTCTCTCTCAACGGCCCCATCTTCATCGTAGACCGGACCTTCTTCATCTCCCTCTCCCAGTGCCGGCCCACCGCGTTGGTGCCGCAGCCCCTTCTGCAACCTCGCCGGCCCACCGCATTGGTGCTCATCATCTCGGCCGGGAAGCCCGCCCCTTCTACTCGACTCTCTTCGCCAAAAACCCCCCTCCACCGGAAGACCGTCATCCCCTCCGCCGGAAGGCCCCTCGACTTCATCGTCCGCCGGAAGCCATCTCGACCGAAATCCATCTCTGTTTGGAATCTGACGGCGGGTCCCCCCTATCATCGGCATGACTGGCTGGATCCAGCCATTACTCACTCTCGAGGACGACAAGGCCATCGCGCCTTCCACCCGTTCAAGACAGAACGCCGGGTGTTGTCCGCTGTGGGTGGGGGCGTTCGGGGGAGATGAGCCCAGCGATGAGGGGGGTGCGGCGTTCGGGGGACATGAGCCAGGTGATGAGTTTGGCAGAGAGAGAGAGAGAGAGAGAGAGAGAGAGAGAGAGAGAGAGGGGATTGAAAGTTAAAACCAGTTTAGTCCGCTGTGGGTGTGCTACCATGCCATCGACCAGCTCGGCACCGAATGCTTCCCCAAGATGTTCGGAGTGCAGGGTTTCAACCCATCCCTCGGCCGCCTGCTCAAGGGGTTCTGCTACTCTCTTCTGTCCCCCAAGCCACCCCTTGTGACGCCGCAAGTGCTAAGAAATTAAGGAACGAGATGCAGCTAGCCCCGTGCCAAGCGCATCTACCAGGACAAATAAATGATTAGATATATATAGTGGGACGACAGCTGATCCGAGTTTTGAGACTCCGTCAATAAATTCATTTTCTGTTGCCTCCTCATGTCTACGAACTGAGATTGATTTATCATTTGAACGTGCGTGTGTATGATTACCACCGTATTTATTTAGATTAACACATACCGATTGATTGTCAGGTACAGTACGTATCGTATGCATAATTACTCTAATTGATAATTGTGTCTTAATATTGTTATATATTCTTTATAAGTCAATTTGTGTTATTGACATGCATAGTACGTTGTATAGTATGCATATATAGTACGTTGTATTGACATGCAGTGTATGTCACAGAGTTATTTTTTATTTTAAAATCATAACCAAACAGTACTCTATAAATTTTAAAAATTGTGACAGTTTTGTCAAACACAAAATGGTTAGACTCTTTTGACTTTAAAATTAAAAATGAGAAGTCAAATAATCTGGATTTTAAAAACGAGATTGACTCAAAATTAAAAGAGTTACCAAACACCCTATTAGCACATGGTTGAACAAACTTGATGCACGTTCAGGCCATTAACAGTGTCGCGCAGGGAACATCCACGTTGTACATCTCTTGTGTGTGAAGGGTAAAATTGTAACTTCTCCGGCGACTCTACGTGAAGCGGAGCGAAAAGGGTAACATTTGCCGTAAGAAGTGCGGATCTCCTCGTAAGAGGTGATTTGATGGTGGATTCTATCTCGTGTGATGGGCCTGCAGCTCTTATCGTGTGAGGAATGAGAAGTTTGCACTCTAACAAAAGTGGACGTACCGTTAAGTTCAGGGAGTTCGGATCATCTCTTCTCTGAGGTGGAGGGATTAGTCTCAGTTCTCGATTAAAAAATAATCACGACCCTATGTCACTTGAGTGACAAGTCAAATAACAAGTTCAATGAAAATCACTACCGAAAAAGTTTGAACCATTTCCGATATAATTCGTTATCCGTCGATAATGAGTTGTATTAAGTTCAATAATAAATTAGTAATACATTAGTAGCGGTTCAACAATGATTTAATGACTCGTTAGCTCACCACCGACGAATTTAGTTAAACCGTTATCGATATCTTACTAACTTGTTAATCGTGAGTTAAGTGACTGGAGTCATTTTTAATTGTGAAATGAGAATACCTCTTCCACTCGGAGAGACTGCGGTGATCCTGAGAGTCAGTGGGGCAGGGGCTGAAAGGGCGTGTTGAATCGGACCTTTTGCTCATTTGACCTCCCCCCCCCCCAACCCAAAAGAAAAAACGGAAAAAACACCCACCGACGTAAGGCTCGGCGGGCCGTCGGCAGCGGCGGCGAGACGTCCTAACAGGGTGCTGGTCTGACCCTTCGTTCGTTGAGCCAGCCGGAGTGTATGCATAGATACCTGCCATGCCGGCCAGTTCATGTGTCACGGACGCTAGCTGCTGTATCCACCGCCTCCGTCGTCGTCGACCCCCCAGCACCGTCTCCGTCGCGGCTGTCGCCATATTCTCGTCAGATCGGCGGCGGCGCACCTCGAACCCCCGATCGATGAATCACAACTGGAATGACGACGGCGCGCTGCAGCGCAGCTCTCAACGCTCGGAGACGAAGGCCACGCGACGACGACGACTGTCGACAGCCGCAGACGACATGGTGGCTCCCGGCCTCCGCCCGCCGGATCGGATCGGTCGTCCTGGGGATGGGTGTCATTTAATTTCCACGCGCACGAAGACTAGACAACAGCACGGGGATCTTTCTGATCGGCCGGACCTCCTCGACACGACGCTTGGAACGTGCATGGCGGAGACCCTGCACACGGACACGGCGGCGTGCTCTGCGCCCTCGCGCGCCACTCCCTTGGGCGGATGTTAGAGGAGAGGGAGATGACGTACACCGGCATGCTCCAGTCTTGTCCGTCGTTCTCTGTTGTGTGCGGCGACGACGTACGCTCAGTCGTATATACGCTCAGTCATATCATATCGACGTGCCTGTGTGACCGTGAACCCGAATAGCGTGTTGCTCTCGTGTATTATTATCTCGAACATTGATTTCCGATCTATTTTAAAAAGTCAATATAACTTCTAATTCGTTGACTAAATTTGCACAAGGAGTAGGGGTGTCAATGGGTTGGGCCCGGCCCGGCCCGCAGCTGGCCCAACAAAGCCCGCTCCAATATATAATGGGCCGGCCCGGCCCGGCCCGTATTACATTTCGGCCCGACCCGGCCCGGCCCAGAAAAAATATAAGTTTGGCCCGGCCCGACCCGGCCCGGCCCGTTCTTTTCAACTTATTATAAGATATATTTTATATTTTTTTAATTTTTTAAACATCAATCCAAAAAACTTTAATAACTTCTATGATCTTACCAATGATGTGTCTTATTAATGGTGATCTACGTATTTGTGATAAAAAATAATACCAACTAAAAAAATGTAAAATTAATTTAATTATTTAATTATTATAACAACTGAGTGACTAGAGATATAAATATTGATTTGATTTAGATAAAAATCAATAACTACATGATCTATTAATAAATCAGAATCAAAATTAGATAATTAATAAATTAATAAATTTTTGATTATTAATAAATAAGAATCAAAATTAGATAATAAATATGAATTGACAGGAATTAATCGCACACCATCAACCTGATAAAAGCCCGTTATATATAACAACGGTGCAATCTGAAGAAACCTTATATATATATATATATCTATTTTACACATTTTTGGACATATAAAATAATTTCTAGAGTGCGCAATCAAAATTCCAACGTTCTATATCAACTTCGAGAAAAAAAACCATTTTTAGCGTAAAACGATCCCGCTAGCGCTCTTCTATTTTCGGATTCTATGCACATCAAGCTTTTAAAATTATTAATGTAAATTATTTTACGGCGCATGTATGGATATAAATATGTGATAATGTAATGGATAAAAAAAGGTAATCTGGAATTATATATAATCCGGCTCCAGCCGATCGCGACGCCCGAGGGCCGGAACCACCGACGGCGGCGCCTCTGATATATTCGGCATCCGTCCGAGCGGACGGAGGCGAGCTGCCCGCCACCGCCGTGCATTCCGTCTTCTCCGATCACCACCGGTGCTTGCCGTCCGTGCAGGAGAAGAAGCTCGGCCGGGGAGGCAGAGAAAGATGTGCGGAGGATCCATCATCTCCGAGTTCGTCGCCTTCAAGGAGGAGGCCCGCCGCCGTGCCAGCGCCGCGCCGGACGACCTCTGGTCCGACTTCGACGCCCTCTCCGGCTTCCTGGACCCTTCCCCACCCTCGCCCAAAGGCAACAGCGCGCCGCCGGCCGCTGCGAAGCCTCGGAGCTCATCCTTCCGCGCACTCCTCCGCCCACGGTAAAAGCTTCGCTCTCCGCCATCACGCCAGACGGGAGGGAAAGCAGCTCGCGAGTTGGGTTCTTCCGTCGGCCCGAGAACTGGCCCGACTTCAGCCCGCGGGCTATTTCTCTTGGCCCGAAACAAGGCCCGACGCTAACCCGGCCCGAGAGTCCATGGGCAAACCCGGCCCATTGCCGCCCCTAACAAGGAGTAGTCCATGAATTTGAAAATTTAAAACTTCGGGTCCCTTTTAGGGGTGGCAATGGGCCGGGCCGGCTCACGAGTTCGCGGGCCGGGCCGGCTGCGGGTCATTTGACGGGCCAAACATTTTGGCCACGGGCTTTAGTCGGGCCGACATACGGGCCCACGCGGGCTAAAACGAGCCAAATAACTTTCAATTTTTTACGTCAAAAATATCATTTTTACTTATTAAAAATATTTTTAATTAAATTATTATTAATTTTATAATGTTATTTTAAATAATTAAATTTATCATATTTAATTAATATTTGATTATAAAATATATACTTGGGCCGGGCCGGGTCGGGCCAAGTCAATAATTTTTGCGGGCCGGGTCGGGCCGGGCCAAGAATATAGTGCGGGCCGGGTTGGGCCGAGCCAATATATTTTGGACTGGGCCCTAAGCGGGCCGACCTCGAGCCGGGCCGAGCCGGGCCCATTGACACCCCTAGTCCCTTTTCGCACGTCGTTACCTCCTGTTAACTCTTTTTTCTATTCCCATTGTAGCCCCCAAAGTATAGTTGGTTTCTCATAAAATGGCCACTTCTAGTTTTCATTTGCCATAAAGAGCATTTTGTATTTTTCCCTCGCCATCAAACGTCTTGATTATCTTCTGTATTTTTCATTATCTGAAATATTATATTAGTGTATCAGAATTACATTTATGGAGAATAATTTGCTCTCATCTGAAAAGCATACTCATTTTGATGCAAAGACAAGTCTATTTGTTTTTAGAATCTCCTTTTCCATTTTAAAGGCTATTTTTGACAATTTTTAAAGCAAAACATGTCTAGAAAGCTATAACTGTGCCTCTATCTCATGCATATATAGGCATTTATACACTCTCGTGAAGGGTGAAATGATAGTAATAATATATTACTAACTAACTCTATCTTAAAAAAAGTAGATTGATATATTTTATTACGACTTTAAAGCCTTTAAAATAAATTTTTTTTAATATAAGTAGCCAATTCTTTTTGTTATGACCCAACGTACAAGGTCTTTTTGGCTGCACAACTAAGTCTCATGTCTTTTTACGACAAACTATTATATTACAATAAAATGTACATCACATAGTGAAGATGTATTTTTTAATAGCAGGGAACTCTGTCGGCAATTTAGTCCGTTACCGTTCACCTTAAGCGTTCGTTCACGGTTACAATGTCAAATGGAGCAGATGTTTCAAAATTTGGAAAATCGGATCGGTTGTTATAGAAATGTTTCCAACAGACCTTCTGTTAAATCGATATTTCAAAATCGGATCGGAACTCAATTTGTTCCGATTCCGATTCCGATAATTTCGGAGTCACTATGTTCCGATTTCGATCCGATTCCGATTCCGTTATCGAAATCGGAACCGAATCCGATAAAATCCGAAATACATATTAAATATTAATTTTTATTCAAAAGTGAGTCAATAATTTACATATAATTAATAAATTTTGATATAATCTTCTTAAAATTTTATTTTTATTATTTTATCAATTTATATATTATATTTTATAATTTATTTAACTTTGTTTTATTTAATTTTATTTATATATAATTATTTTTTTATCGAAATCGGATTAACGGAAACGGAACCAACTGATTCCGATTCTGATTCCGATAAGCTATCGAAATATCCGATTCCGATTTCGATAGCTTATAGGATACAAAAACAAGTTCCAAACCCGTTATGGGGTGTTTGGATACCCTTTTTTTCTTCTTTTTAATCTCAATTTTAAAAATGAAAGAACTACGTGTTTGGTTATGATCTTTTTACTACTTCCTCATTTTTAAAAACAAGATAGTTACGCATGTAATCTCTTTTGAAATAAAAACAAGTCAAGCCTTGTTTTTTTTCAAGAGAGATGCGGAGTGGGACGTGGGAGGCGGGACGCACACACCTTTCCCTCTCTCTCTCTTTCTCTCTCTCCCCATACTATTCTTTTTTTTTCTGGTTTCTTTCTTCCCTGTCCGACATCCCTCGACCGATTATTTTCCCAGGACTTCGCCGGTGAGGTAGCCTTTTGCTGGCCACCGCCGCCGCCGGGGGGAGGGAGGTGGACGACACTGCGGGAGAGCCTTCGCGAAGCTGCAGGTCCTAGAGGTGTAAACGGAATCCGATATTCCGATATTCCGATTCAATTTCGATAAAAATTAACGAGTTTGGAACTTGTTTTTGTATCCTATAAGATATCGGAATCGGAATCAGATATTCCAGTAGCTTATCGGAATCTCAGTTGGTTCCATTTCCGTTAATCCGATTTTGATAAAAAAATAAGTATATATAAATAAAATTAAATTAAATATAATATATAATATATAAATTGATAAAATAATAAAAATAAAAGCTTAAGAAGATTATATCAAATTTTAATAATTATATGTAAATTATTTACTCACTTTTGAATAAAAATTAATATTTAATATGTATTTCGGATTTAATCGAATTCGGTTCCGATTTCGATAACGAAATCGGATCGAAATCGGAAGATAGTGATTCCGAAATTATCGGAATCGGAATCGGAACCCCTTAACCCTTATCGGAATCGGAATCGGATTCTGGTGAACCTGTTACCGAATCCGACCCGTTTACAGCCCTAGCAGGTCCTCTTTGCGAAGGGAGTCCGAGAAAGTTTCGCAGAGTCGCTGGTCATAACCAAACACTACTGTCTAATTTTTAAAAATTATGATAATTTTGCCAAACACCAAATAATTAGACTGTTTTGATTTTAAAAATAAAATTGAGAAGTCAAATAATCTTGATTTCAAAAATGAAGCTGTCTTAAAATTAAAAACGCTACCAAACACCCTATTAATTTTTATCGAAATCGAATCGGAATATCGGAATATCGGATTCCGTTTACACCCCTATTAGTACATGATATTATAATTAATGTGTTAAAATGTGTTTATTAGATTATTAGTTAGAAAATGATGAATAAATGATGGTTGTGTATTTAATTGTCTACATGAGATTAGTTAGAGGCTTATCATGTCATTCATGCATGGTTCCATGATTTGAATTAGCTATATGCAATTTTTAGTTAATGTTGTTTATAAATCATTAATTTAGACATATTGTGATGATTAATTAGATTGACTGTATTAATTTATAAAAATTGAGATATGACCTGTTATGATTATATTTATACCTGATTTATGTTATGAATGACATGAATTGGTGTATGGAATATGATTTGTGACCTTTTATGATTATAATTATATTTGATTCATGTTTAGAATGATCTTAAATCATTAATAATTATATTAGAATGAAAGTTGATGGCATGATAATTATGGAATGTGGTTAATTAATATTAATAGTTGTCTGATCATGTAAAGTGCATTATTTGATTAATTGGTTTGGAATTGTGCTTAA
Organism: Cryptocoryne crispatula var. balansae; assembly: GCA_036172225.1. Lineage (NCBI taxonomy): Eukaryota > Viridiplantae > Streptophyta > Magnoliopsida > Alismatales > Araceae > Cryptocoryne > Cryptocoryne crispatula. The sequence continues at coordinate 5,987,808 of CM069929.1, read as the reverse complement.
TTGAAGTTAACATGTATGATTATGTTACATATTGTGTTCTGATTGGGTATATTGCATGAATTGTTGAAATAATGGAATGGTTGTGCATGACATGATAATTGGCATATCTAGTTGATTAAATTGGTTTTGTCTGAGTAGATATATGGCTTTTACTTGTGAGGTCCTCTAGCCTACTTTAGTGGTCCTGGGGTAGCAAATGACGTTGTGAAATCCGGTGCATCCTTCGATCCCGGATACCGCGGTTTATCCTAAGTACGCCCTGGCTAGGTGTACTAAGGATTTAGCTTACTATATGGTACTTCTTATATATATTTAGAGCTGGAGTTGAGGGGTCCAAGTATAGCATATGATTTACTCAGACACATGTATTGGAAATGGTATTATAACATGCACAGTTGGCTCATGCAAGTCTAGATGGCATAAACATATAGACTAGTTTAGTTGGTAGCAAAGTTGAAGTAGAGGCATGTTTAATTGGTAATTTAGTGGAAGGAATCTCATTTAAATAAATAAACATGATAAATAGCCTATATGATATCATAGCAATTGGTAGGTCTGGTTTATGCATATAATTAGCAATTAGATTTGTTAGTATATTAGGATAGTTGGGTATAAGTCCTACTGAGTCCGTGTGACTCATTCCAAATCCTTTAACATTTTTCAAGTAATCAAGTTTAGCGCAGCAGAAACATAGTGGTCCAGGATTAGTGTAGAAGAGGATTAGAGAATGTGGTTTATAAATGGTTTATATTGAAATCAAGGTATAATATATATTTGGATTGAATCATTTTTTTATGAAATGGGACCTGTGATTCTTTAATTTCCCCAAACCTACGTAGTTTAGGGGTTAATTCTCCGGTCCTGTACCCGGATTTATTCCGTTGCGCAGGTTAGGAAATTCGGGGCGTGACATTATATCTTTATGGGGTGTTTGGTTCCGGTTTTTTACCTTCTTTTTTCCTTATTTTTAAAAATAGGGGAGATAAAGTGTTTGGTTAGTTTTTTTAATGCTCTTTCATTTTTAAAATTGGTGTCACTTCTTTGTATCTTCTATTTTGAAAACAAAACAACTCAAGAGTTGTTTTATTTTTGGAAGAGTGCCGGCTCTCTCGCGACTCGCGAGCCTTGCCGCCGTCGGGGGGCAGTGCGGACCTTGCCGCGGTGGGGGTGGATGCCGGGGGGTGGCGGACCTTGCCGCCGTCGGGGGGGTGACGGACCTCCTTGCCGCGGTGGGGGTGGACGTTGTCGGGGGGCGGCGGACCTTGTCGCCGTCGGGGGGACCTCCTTGCCGCCGTGGGGGTGGACACCGTCGGGGGTGAGGGGCGGCGGACCTTGCCGCGGGGGGGGGGGGACGCCCGGGGTAGGGGGAGTTGTGCGGTAGGGGGTGGGACGCCGCCGGTGGGGGAAGGGGGGCCGGATGCCGATGCCAGGGCATGGGATTTGTGCGGTGGGGGGGTGTGCACCGCCTACGACGATATAAGCTTTACAGAAGATCTTCTCATCACATCCTGGTCGTCACGAGCAACCTCCACCGATGAGTGACAATTTTGCCAAACACTGCTTTATAAATTTTAAAATTATTGACAATTTTACCAAACACAAAAGAGTTGTACTTTTTTGATTTTAAATTCGAAACTAATGGGGTGTTTGGTTGCATGATAATGAAGGTTTTTGTTTTAATTTTTAAAAATGGTAAGAAAACTTGTTAAAAGAGGTGTTTGGTAACCATGATAATTTTATGTTTTAAAAGTGATTTTCTTCTTAGACAAAAAAAGCTGGTCTCACCTCTTTCTTTTTTCTTGTAGTCCCCCACTTTGTTTGGTCATGTGTGGAAGTTACTCTTTTTTGTAATCACATCCCTCCAAACATGATAATTTTATGTCATGAGTTGGTTCACTTTTTTTTAATACAATTTTTTATCATGAAAGTGTACAAAAAATTATCATGCAACCAAACACCCCATAAGAGTTCAGCTATTTTTGATTTCAAAAAAAAGGTTGTCTTAAAATTAAAAGAGCTTCCAAACACTCTATTAACCTTTACCAATCTAAGAGATAAAAATGCCTTTCAACAACATCTAGTTTCAGGTCTCTGGGTATATATGACTTTATCTTTTTTATCACTACTATAAAATCTTTCTCTAGAACAACAATAACTTACATGGGTGATCATCTCATCATGCTTCTTTGCTCTACATTTTCTAATGATAAATCTTGTTTTCTCACTATATCTATGATAAAAATCTTTGACATCATTGATCGTGTCGAATTCCATTCTAACTGTGGATATCAACTCTACTTCTTTTTGTTCAATATCACTTCTATCGAAATCAAGTTTTTTGGAATTTCATATCTTCATTTGTGATTTTCATGATAGAAGAAGTCCGTAAAATACAGCAAAAATTCATAGTTTGTGGTATCAATCTCTAAATAAATAAATAAATAAATAAATATAAGAATTATTAAGTGTAATAGTAAAAAGTACGTATCTTAAAGTGATTTAATGAACAACACTTTTCCGTTAGGAAGAGGATGAACACGTGATTTGTATGTTTATGTGACTTCAACCGCCTCTCTACAGCCGTTCACCATCTAAAGACCTGACTGTTCACGCTAGGTGGGCCAGACGAGGGACAGGGGAGAGGGAGGACGACGGAGGAGCACACGAACAAAAGGACCTCCCGTGGGCTTCTCCGGAGGGGACGGCCCACCATACGCCGTTGCCTGCTAAGGTTGAGATGGGAAACACGGTGGCGGCGGATAGGGGTGCAATCCAGCTGAGCCGAGTTGAGTAGGTTGTGTTCGAGCTTAACTCGATCGATTATTTAATTGTTCTAACTTGACTCGATACTCGACAAGTTTTCAAGAATTTTGTTCGAACTTGGCTCGAATTAAATTCAATGAGTTCAAATTGGGTTTGTCGAGCCACTCGTTCATGTAAACGAGCTAATTTAGCTCGAACTCGAATCGAACTCATATTCGAACTCGTTTTCATTCTCGAGATTGAGCTCGTTTACTTAAAAACTCGAGTTCAAATATTAAAATTTTTATTTTAAATTACTATTTAGACATAAAAATATAACTTTACATAGTATTAAAAAATAAATACAAAATGGGGAGGTCATTTGTATTTTATCTGATTTCTTTTTTATCTTCTAAATGTTGTCTCTGGTTCCATCTGTAATGGCGTAGCCAGTTTAGCAGGCGCTGGTTCATCATGGTCATACGTGGAGGATGAATGACTGTGAGGTGTGCATCGACCCGAATAAATAGAGGATCCGATCGCCTACAGAGGTGCCTTCATATTTTGGTTTAAATTTTAGAATTTTTTCTCTAACCATATCAAACCAAACGAGACGTATATATATTCCTTGATTGAAACCAATTCAAATCAAATCAATTCTACAGCCAATTCAAATAATATTTCATTGAGGTACAGTAAATAAGTCAATGTTCATCTAGTAATTCATTGTAAATCATATTTCATTGAAATTTAGCATATATATATATTTATAGATTTCATTAATATACATAAATTGTTAAAAAATATTTAATAGGTTATTTGATTTATTAGCTTAATTTGATTTGAAGAGTCTTAAAAATCAATCGACAGTTCAAATCAAATCAAGCTAGATCAAATTATTGTTTCAATTGTATTTTTCGAGTTCCTAATTTCTCGATGTCATTTCACACAGTGACAGTTATGGGCCAAGCCCAGGCTGGACAAGATTGGTTCCTTATTATATTCTACTTTCTTACAGTATGGGCCCCGTGCAACACGCATTTTCATTTTTTTTTTAAATTTTTTCTAACCTTCCTAGCTTAAACGCAAAGCAAACATCTTACTGAATAACCCAAAAAAAAAACGGTTGGAAAACCCAAATCACCAACTATGATTGTGTGGTGGGGAGAGAGAGAGAGAGAGAGATTCTCCTCTTTCTCGATTTTCCTGTAAGTAACAAGAAATTAATGAGTTCTGACGTCAGAGCGCACCATCAAATATTGCTTCTTGACTCTATGATTGAAGCATGCATTCAAGTATCCTGTTTGTATCATCAAAGGATGGTAATAATGAGAAAGGTTGATCATAGCAATTAAAGCAAGATAGTTGGAGTAGAGACATGTATAGTTTGTGTCATAAAAGTCCTATATATATATATGACTGCAAGATTTCGTTGAGGATGAAATAAGTGTAAGCTAGCAAGTGTTGGACGGTGAAGCAAGTACATATCTTCAATATACCATGCCTTCTAATTAAGAGATGAAATGAAAAATGTGAAGGTTCAAATAGCGAACATATAAATAGGATTGAGTAGCATGATTTTGAGATGTTCAACACACGCATTAGATATAGACTCTTGTGAAATCGTGGCTAGAAAAACCAGACAAGCCGAGCTAATGAAAGTATTAGGCGGATACATGGCCCAAAATTATCTTAAAAGAATTTAAGGTTAGAAAAGGGAACACTTGATTAAGTGTGAGAATCAAAATTATTTGGGAGGATCAATACACTGTTCTCTTCATGGGATACAAAAGCCAACAAAGCGAAACTTGCATAATTTCATATTATATAGGAAGAGAAAAGGGGGAAATATGCATGCTAATGGGGTGTTTGGTTGCATGATAACGATGCTTTTATTATAATTTTTAAAAATTATAAGAAAACTTGTTAAAAAGAAGTGTTTGACAATCTTGACAATTTTATGTTTTGAAAGCGATTTTCTTCTTAAACAAAAAAGGTGGGTCTCGTCTCTTTCTTTTTTCTTGTGGTCCCCCCACTTTGTTTGGTCATGAAATGGTAGTTACTCTTTTTTGTTATTACATCCCTCCAAACATGACAATTTTATGTCATGAGTTGGTTCACTTTTTATTTTAATATAATTTTTTAGCATGAAAATGTACAAAAAATTATCATCCAACCAAACACCCCATAAGAGATCATGTGGTTGGTAGTTTACATTGTGGAGTGAATCAATTATTCATAATACTAAAGGAGGCATCATTAAGTACAGCTTATTGTTGTTTTATCAAACATTATACTAAAATAAATACAAATCAAGTTTCTCAAGCATCCCAAGTTACGGCTTATTTATTGAACCTCCGCTTAGTGCAGACTACGAGTGTTCATTGTTCAATTCAACCTGGAGGATCAAATCAAAGAAGTAATTTGATTTGGTTTGGTTTAGCAATTGATCATTAAGTACCTTTCTTGTCACCCTGCACTACGTTACCGCACACTAATATATTTTTTTGTTACTGAGACTTGCACTATGTTATTGTATGGTAACATTTTGTTCTTTTGTTATTGAGGTTTGCACTATGTTATTGTACAGTAACATTTTGTTCTTTTGTTATTGAGATTGCCACTATGTTACTACGTAATAACATTTTATTTTTTTTATTTTTGAAGCATAAACTATGGTACTGTACGGTAATATTTTGTTCTTTCTTATTGAGACTTGTATCATGTCATTGTGCAAAAACATTATATGCTTTCGTTACTGAGATTTGCACTGCGTTACTGTGCAGTAACATTTGGTTCTCTTGTCACTGAAGCTTGCACTATTTTGCCGTGCAACAACAAAAAAATGATGCTCAAGGTCTTACGTCATTGCTTTAATGAGGAGGGGAACATAGTGACCCACGATTCAGGACTATAAGGGCATGTTTGGTACCATAAAATTTTGGGGATAAACTTGGATTATCCCCAAAATTTTGAGGATAGCCCATGTTTATCCCGGGTTACCTTCAAGTTATCCATGTATGGTGCTGTTTGGTACGAGGACAACTCGGGGATAAACTTGAGTTATTCCTAAAATTTTGAGGATAACTCATATTTATCCTCAAAATTTTAGGGCACCAAACATGCCCTAAGAGGTTCCTCCACCGGAAATTGACGAAATTCATTCTACCATTTGAGTAGCAGCAGATCACTTTGAGCTTCTCTCTCCCATGATTCTTCGTATAAAGGAGCCCAGTTAGGGCTGAGACTTGAACCATCGGGTGTTGGGTTTATTTGGTTTGCCTACTTATTAATTGTGAAATTGAGATATTAACATAGATGTTCGCAAGGTGATTAATTCTGATACTTGTAGCACAAACAAGACATATAAGTGTCTACCCATATCAATTTTATTATTGATACCCAATCCCATAAAAATAACAATATCAAAATTAATATAGTATAACTTTTAATACTTTAACCAAATAGAGCATTATGTATCGTTTTGTAGAAGAGTTAGATTGGGAAGCGAAAAACAAACTATTTCAGTATTCAACCAACTATTTTGCTTCATCATTCTTTTTTTCGAATATATTGATACCAAAAGTTTGATATCTGATAATCAAATATATGGGCGGTTTTTAATACGTACGTGAGATAATTATATTTGTTAGATTGTCCATGATTTTTTTTTGTTCCAAATAGATGATTCCAAATTTATATATGTTAAGTAACCATGGAGTGAAAAAAATAAGAAACCAGATATGAAATGGGCTTCCCTATATTTGTAGGTCTTAAATTAAAAGATTATTTCTGAATTTTACCTACTACGATATTTTACCAACCATGTGATCTACAAAAAGATAGCACGCTTGTAATAATTAACACCCTGTTTGGTAACACTATTAGGTACCTCTATCACTATCAATTTTAAAATTGATATTGATAGGAACCATTAAGTGGTGTTTGGTTAATTATATCAATTTTAAAATTTGTATTGCAAACAAGGCATATTATGTAATACAAGTGTCAACTTGTATTACTTTTGATATTGATACTCCAACATTTGAAAATATTAATATCAATATTGATATAGTACCAAAAATGAAACTCTAACCAAACAGGGCATAAATCAATTATCCCACCCAGGAACTTCGTTAATTGACAATCTTTCAAAGTAGTAATTACCCAACGATTTCCGGCAGTGTACGTTTAACATTAAAGCTTACAACTCAATATTGGATAATAACTAATCAAAATTCTTGGATTTAATCTTGTACGCCTCATTTGGTTAAAGTAACAAAATAATATTATATTAATGACGTTGATATTGATATTTGTAAAAGTTAATGCCCTGTTTGGTTAGAGTTTCATTTTTGGTACTATATCAATATTGATATTGATATTTTCAAATGTTGGAGCATCAATATCAAAAGTAATACAAGTTGACACTTGTATTACATAGTATACTTTGTTTGCACTACAAATTTTAAAATTGATACAACTAACCAAACACCTCTTAATAGTTTTTATCAATATCAATTTTAAAATTGATAGTGATAGAAGTACCTAATAGTGTTACCAAACAGGACGTAAGATATCGATATCAAAATTGATATAAATTGACACTTGTCCTGGATAACATATTTGTTTAAATTTTAAAATTGATGCTTTAAGCCAAACACCTCGTGATCTTAAGACTTAACATCCTTTCAAGACAACACATTCATATCACGCGTTCACTTAGATCACAACTGACCTAACCAGATTATGGCTCTCCACAACCAATAACAACTAAGTCAGCAAATTGGCCTAATAACAATGATGTTTATGATGATAGCCTTCCTAGGGCACTCCTATTATGACTACTAATAAAACAAATCTAATTAAATAATAACTTTGGACTCAATTTAAAAAATATAATAAGTTAAAAATATTGATAATCTTATGTTTTAGTCTCATAACATATCCTTATATGTGTATTACAACTCTTACACCAATTTGGAAAATTCAAAGGTACAATTACATAAGCAACTTGTAAAACCAAACATCCGACTTCAATTTACAGTTTCACCCAAATAATACTTTAGATCACATCAGATGACCGACCCAACAAGGGAACACCCCGACACCAATAGAAGGGGGCAATGCCTCCCTTGGTCCCCCCCACTTAATGCCCATCATGATTTTGATCAAGTAAACTTTTTTATCACCAACTATCTACATATATCACTAAGACTAACCTAAAAAATATTAAAGGCCTATTTGGTACCATAAAACTTTGAAGATAAATATGGGTTATCCTTAAAATTTATCTCCAAGTTATCCCCGTACCGAACAACACCTAAATTATTAATATAGAGAGAGAGTCAGTAACAAAACAAACATCATCGTGCTTCTATCGGTGCCCAAGTGTGTTCGCTCCTCAGGTCACGAGTTGACTCCCAACTTTAGGATTGTTCACGGTTCAATTCGGTTCTCTTTTGAATTATTGTTTTTGAAACCGAAACTAGATGTGGACTAAATCTAACCAAATCCAATGAAACAAGAACATTCCATTCAGTTCGTCGATTTAACATTTATTAAATTAAAAATAAAATAAAATAAGTCATATTGATTGATTAAGGTTAAATTTAAGATTAATACTTTATTTATAAAAGATAATTATATTTTTTATGTTCTTTAACTTGAATTTATAATAAAATATATTTAATTTTAATGTAATATTAATTAAATATGTTAAATCGGGTCTAATTCAAGTTGAGGTGTCGAACCAAATCGAACCCATCAGATGATATTTGAATGCCCGAGTCATTGAACCGAACCGAACCAGTCTTGAAGGTTCAGCTCGATTTCCTTGAACACCCCTACCCAATTTTATGAACTTATTGTCGATTTGCCCTACTCACGATCAGGCTAACTCTGGATATAGGGATGTCAATGGGTCGGATACAGGTCGAATAATAGTATTATTCGTATCTGTATCCTACAAGAAAAATGTGTATCTACTTGCTGTTCGTTAACTATCGATATCGGGTGTATCTGCAAACTGCATTGTTCTATCCGCTTAAAAATAGTTTACGGTCGGATAACGGATAGTTATCTAATATATAAAGAGATAACATATGTAAGATACAACCCAACAAAATAAAGAAGTAAAGATAATTTTACTGATAGAAACACACATAAAAATATATATTACAATTAAAAGCATCTATTTATAGCAATGAACTAAAAGAAAAATCTTAATTATACATCTAACACAAAACATGAGATACAAAAAAATAATTTATAAGTCTATAGTAAAAATAATTTTTGAGTCTACAGTAAATAATTAGATGCGCAACACAACATGAGATAGAAAAAAAAACTTAGTTATGTATCCAAAATAATACATGTCCAACATAAAACATGAGATAGTCGATTTGTAGCAAAAGTGAAATATCTTCTAGTGGAACTGTAGTGCCTATTCTTATTTTGTGTTGTCATCAACTATTCGGTTAGTCACACAATCGCTGAATTGCTCCAGTATGACAATTCTCTTGGGATATCAAATTTGACGGGAGGGGAAGAAGTCATAGTCATGTACGTAGATTGCACCATCAAGAAGTGGAAGAGGAAGAAGACATCACTGTCGAATGTTAGGATAAGACTTGTCCAATGTTGAAGTCTCAAGGAGCAGGGTGAACCGATGAGTTAAAGAAAATAAGATTTTTTAGAAGGGACATATATATACTTAAATGTCATAAATTATAAATTATTGTATTATATATCAATTAACAAATGCAGATAATAATTTTCAATTCGATTTATGATATATCCATTAGGGCTGTTCACTGTTCGGTTCAACCCAAAAAACCAAATCAAACCAGTAAACTGAATAACTAGAATTAGATTAAATATTTTAGTTTAAGTTATATAAAAGATAGTCTTTATGTATATTTTCTTATAAAATAAATTTATTTCAAGAGTTTTAAAGGCAAAATTAATGTAATGTATAAATATATACACAAGATTTTAATAGAATATGATTTAAAACAAACAAATAAAATTATATATTGATATATCTACTATAACTTAATAAAAAATGGTTTAAACAGAACCGAATCAAACCAAACCGAATTAATTTGGTTCGGTTTGGTTCAAGAGATAGTTTAGTTTGGTTTAGTTTGAGAAAAAACTCAAAAATCAAACCAAACCAAATGATTAAAGAGATAGTTTGGTTTGATTTTGTTTGAGAAAAAAATACTCAAAAACTAAACCAAACCAAACTATAAACACCCCTAATATCTATGACCGTATCCGCCAAGATAATGATTAGTTGATAAACGAATATAGATAACTTATTCAAAAAATTTAAACTATCCATTAAACGGGTCGAATAATCGATAACTATTGACATCCCTATCTAGATAGACTTGATATTCTTTTCTCTTTCTTTTCTCATAGCAAAACTCAAAATAAATCCATAAAACAAAATATTAATGTCAAAAGGCTCAAAAAGAAAAAAAAAGTTCAGCCGATCCAATTCAAGGAAATGTATGGACTTTTTGTATTTTAAAACAGTAAATTTCGCAAACTACAATTAAATACTTATGAGTAAATAATTACATAATAACATTTACTGGATAATTTCTATTTGACAATTAAATAAGATAAAAAACAGAGAATAATTATCTAAAATAGATACAACAGACTCGATTATTTAACTGGTTACGCTATTATCCCGACTCCGACCCGATACCCGTTTCAGGCCCGCGTTTTCACTCGACTCCGATAAAGCTCGTGAGCAAAACCTAACGCGGTAATCTCTGCTACGCCGCAGCCGCTGTCGCCGCCGGCGGCGGCCACCTCGACGGGACACTGGCGGTGCGGAGGAGGACCGGCCACTGGTGGAACGGACAAGTGCAGGTAACGCCCGGCGGAGGTGGGTCCGTCTCCGTCCCCTCCACCACCGTCCCCACCGCAGCGCTAGCCGCGCAGAATCCCAGTCGCCGTCCACTGGCGTCCCGTGATCCTTCAATGGTGGCCCGGCCGGAGAGACAGCGGTGCCCACACGACATTATTCCTCCCCGACGCGACAACAAGTAGCGAAGAGAGAGACTTGGAACCGAACGCGTGGGTACGTCCGCAAGTAGCCATGGCAAGCGGCTGCCGGGGTGCGGCCGTCGCCGGCGCGGCGGCGGCGTCTTCTGCGGCGCACCTCCGACGGGCACGGCTCTGCGCCAGCCGGGAAGACGACGACGCGAATGCACAAGCGGGGGGGGGGGCGGCGCTACGACGGCGTCATGGCATCACAGCCTTTGAACAGGACCGATGGTTCGCGGAGCCACTCGGTCAACAAGGTCAACCGAGGGCGAATTTTCCTGCGACGGCGGGTCAAACTCAACCGAGAGACCCCGCCCGGACGGCAGAGAAGCGACTAGGGATGTCAACGGGTCGGATACGGGTCGAATAATAGTATTATCCGTATTCGTATCCTATAAAAAAAAAGTATCCACTTACTGTTCGTTAACTATCGGTAATGGGTGTATCCGCGAACCGCATTGTAATATCCGCTTAAAAACGGTTTACGGTCGGTTAACGGTCAATTAACAAATATATAAGCATTACTAAAAGACACGTAATATACACAAAAAACCAGTAATTGAAATGAGCACATATCTCAACTTTCTACGATCAAAGATATCAATAGATTTGAGATTGACATGAAAACACAAATCAAGTCCAGAGATTAGTGCTTAAACTATTACATGAAAATAGTCCAAAGACTACATAAAACACATCCGCTCATAAAAAAAAAGAAAGATAAAGTAGGATTCATGGCATCACAGCCTTTGAACAGGACCGATGGTTCGCGGAGCCACTCGGTCAACAAGGTCAACCGAGGGCGAATTTTCCTGCGACGGCGGGTCAAACTCAACCGAGAGACCCCGCCCGGACGGCAGAGAAGCGACTAGGGATGTCAACGGGTCGGATACGGGTCGAATAATAGTATTATCCGTATTCGTATCCTATAAAAAAAAAGTATCCACTTACTGTTCGTTAACTATCGGTAATGGGTGTATCCGCGAACCGCATTGTAATATCCGCTTAAAAACGGTTTACGGTCGGTTAACGGTCAATTAACAAATATATAAGCATTACTAAAAGGCACGTAATATACACAAAAAACCAGTAATTGAAATGAGCACATATCTCAACTTTTTACGATCAAAGATATCAATAGATTTGAGATTGACATGAAAACACAAATCAAGTCCAGAGATTAGTGCTTAAACTATTACATGAAAATAGTCCAAAGACTACATAAAACACATCCGCTCATAAAAAAAAAGAAAGATAAAGTAGGATTCTTCGTTGCTTAGAGATACACATAGCCACATACTTCATTCTTCAATACTTTTATCTATGCCAAAACACACTTAACATAAAATAGACATTTGCTCCTTTAATTTCACTTCCACTTGTTAGATACCTATCACAAAAATGACAAAAGTATAAGTTAGAATAAATATGAACAAGTGAGTAGATAATCAATTATAAGAATTTAAATATTACCGATACAATTTCTATAAATCTCCTTCCTCGTCGGTACCAACTTGAGATATACATTCAATAACTTCTTTCAAATTCATACTTGTAAACAATGTAGCAACCTCATCAACTACAAAAACATCACAAATTTAAAAATATGAATTGTATCATCTATTAAATATCACAAATAGTTCAAAAAACAAACTTACCTCTCATTTCACTTCTTAGCCAATCTTGAGAACACAACAAAGCTTGAACCGTCTTTGCATCCAAACGGCTACGATATTCATCAATTACACGCCCCCCTGTGCTAAAAGCACTCTCTGAAGCAACAGTAGTTACCGGGATAGCAAAAATGTCACGTGCCATTAAAGATAAAATTGGATATTTTCCAGCATTTATTTTCCACCAACCCAAAATGTCAAATATTTCATCCTCACTTTTTTCAAGGGATTCTTCAAAATATAAATCTAAATCTGATTTTTTCGGTTGAACTAAAAAAGCTTCTTGTAGAAATTGACCAAGTCCCCTCCGAACCAAAGATAAAGAAGGCATCTCATTTGTGACATTTGCTCTACTTTCAACACTAGAAGTACCACTGGCAGTTGCACGTTCAGAAGAAGAATTCTGGATGTTGTAACGTAAAGCATACTCATTGTAGATATTCAAAAGTTGTCTCTTGATATTGCTAACATGCATCTCCTCTTCAAAAGTACCAATATAAAGTTGATGCAAGAAAAATTCTACTGCTTTCAACTTGTATCTGGGATCTAAAATACATCCAATTGCTAACAAGTTGTTTGGTTTGCCCCAATATTTTTCAAATTTTTCAATCATCTTTAAGCTCATGGCAAGAATAAGATGACAATCACTCTTCAGCAACTCATTCAATGGCATATGAATAGAACATATATCAACAAAAGCAATATTTGCGGTGGGATACTTTATTCCTGAAAATCTTTTAGTTGCTTCATCAAATAAAGTCAAACAACTAATCAATTTATTAGCACAATCCCAATCAGAAATACTTGGCGGTGATTTATAAGCTTTATCCAACCCAGACAAACGAGAAAAAACAGCCTTAAACTCTGTTGCAGTTTTTAGCATCAAAAATGTTGAATTCCATCTTGTAGGACAATCAAGAACAAGTGCTTTGCTCGGAGCACCAAGTTGATTTGCACATCTTTGAAAACTTTCTTTTCTTGCTTGTGATTTTCTCCAAAATTTTACACTATCACGAATTCTATCAACCACCTCATTCACATCTCTAACTTTCAAACCATCTTGTACAATAAGATTCAAAATATGTGCACAACAACGTACATGAAATAACATGCCATTTCCGACAAGGTTGGACTTTAGATGAGAGTTGGATAAAAGTTGATCCACAACTGCATCATTTGTTGAAGCATTGTCCAACACAATACTAAATAGCTTCTCATCTATATGCCAATCATATATTTTTTCTTTTATAACTCTTGTTAATTCATCGGCATCATGTGGAGATTTGACATGCTGGAAATTTAATACTTTCTTTTGAAGTTTCCAATCATCATCAATAAAATGACATGTAAGACATAAATACCCAACATTTCCAATGGCTGTCCACATATCCGTTGTAAGAGTGACTTTTGAGTGAATATCCTTCAGTTTCTCATAAATTTTTGACTTTTCACTTTCGTATATCTTCAAGCAATCAGATTGAATTGTATTGCGAGTAACAAGCTGGAATTGTGGTTGAAGATTTTTAATAAAATTTCTGAAGCCAATATGATCAACAATAGCAAATGGATATTCATGAATGATTATCATACGAGCCAAATCTTGTCTACTTCTTTCTTGATCAAATTTAAAACAATCAAGTGTGGTACTTCCATCACCTTTTTTATCACCAACACTTAAAATCATTTGACCAATATCTGTTTTTTTCCTTAACACCCGTTGATAGGTTGCACAATGTTTCAAATGATTCTTTAAGTGAGTAGTTCCATTTGAACTATTTGCACACATTTTTTTCTTACAATGATTGCATGTTGCAAACCAATTTCCATCCTTCTTTTCTTTACTCATATTCTGCCAAACAACTGATCTTAATTTTCTTGATTTTGTCAAACTTTGATCTTGAATTGAAAGACTATTTTCCTCTGCCACATTTTCTGTAACTACATTAGTGGATGCATTTATATCCACTGTTTCAGACATATTGATCTAAAAATGAAATTTTCAATATTAGTTTCAAAATTAAACAATAACGTAAACTATATACGTAAAAGATAAAAGAGAGGAAGAAGAGGATACCAAATTTGGAGAAACTGTTCAGCAATCCAAATAAATCAAAGTCACCGTCGCTGTTCTGAGCGGTCACCGTCGCCGAGCGTCGAAGACTGCAGGTGCAACGTGCAGGTTCTTCTGACTTTCAAACGTTGAGAGAGAGTGAGACTGGGCGGGCTAGGCGGCCGAGTGAGAGCGAGAGAGAGCAGGCGGTGCCGCGGCGCGGTGGCCACTGGGCGGCCGAGAGACTGCGGCAGTGCCGCGGGCCCGCGGGGCGGCGGGAGGAGAGGGAGCGGCGCGGCGGCCACCGGGCGGCCGAGAGAGCGCCGCGGTGGGGCGGCCGAGAGGAGAGAGACCGCGTGGTGGCACCCCCGGTGGCTGCGCGCGAGTGCGGCAGTGCCGCGGTGGGCCGGTGGCTGCGCGCGAGTGCGACAGACTACAGTGCCGCGGGCGCAGGCGATGAGGCGAAGGCCGCGAGGGCCGATGGGTGACTGCGGCCGCGAGTGCGGCAATGCCGCGGGCGCAGCCGCGCAAGGCGAAGGCCGCGGGTGCAAGCGAAGGCCGCGAGGCGCCGAGGGCCGATGGGTGACTGCGGCCGCGAGTGCGGCAGTGCCGCGGGCGTCGCCTGGGGAAGGTGCAACAGGCTGGGCTAGGCTGGGCGTCGCCGTGTTGGAAGGAGCGAGCAGAAGTTGGAAGGTCAAGGATTCTCATAAATTCATTTTAGGGTTTTAGAGATTAACATATTATTTAACGTTTAAATGTTGCTAAATTTATTGAAACGTTGGATCAAGTTTAATTTAACGGATTCGGAAACGGATAATCGAGTTCGGTTTATATTGTATCCGTAACCGTATCCTTTAAAAATACGGATAATCGATAAACGGTTAAGGATACCTCATTCGGTAATTTTCGATGATCCTTTAACCGTCCGTTAAGTTAACGAACGGGTCGGATAATCGGATAATCCGCTACCATTGACATCCCTAGAAGCGACAGTAAGATTTCGCCGACGCTGCCACGCGCCCGGCCCTAACATCTCGCTTCGTGCAAGTAGGGGTCGCCTTTCATCACGAGACCAGGTCGTCAGTCGCCCTGCTGTTCTCTTGGCTCCCAAGACACCGGCGGCCACCGTCGACAGTCAAACAGCGCCGCCTACGAAGAAGAAGAAGTCAGCAGCCACTCGCTCCCGAACCAAAGCTAGCGCCTTTAGACAGACAATCGCCGCCGCCACGGCGCCGCCCGTGTCATCGGCGGGGCATGCCATGAACACACAATAAACGTATTTCACTCGATGGATTCAGATAGCCGGGCATGGCAGAGTTGCAGTGCGATCGTAGAGCTGCTTCTACTACGTACGAAAGAGAAGGTGATGCTTTCCTTACAACAAGGATGTTGCATACAAAACACGGTGTAGGAGGTGAAACAAACGCTGCAAAATCTACAAAATGCGATCCCCAAAAGGACGATGCCATCCATCGATCGAACCGATTGAATGCAAGGAGAAAGAAGACGAGCAGAGGAGAGAAAACCCTAGTACCAGCATCGATTCCCATTCTTCTTCTTCTTCTCTTTCGAGTTTTTTTGGGTATCCGAAGGCAGAGTCTCTCACGCCTCCGGGCTCCAAAGGCCCCACAGCCTGGAGCTGAATAAACCCACCACGTCCGGCCAGCCTCTCCGCCTCTCGCCACCCTGCGGCGGGGGGGACGCCGGCGCCTCTACTCCCTCGGCGCTACAGACCTCGCCAGACGGCTCCTCTCGCGCCATCGCGGACTCCTCTGCTTCTTCGACGAACGAGCAGCAACCGTCGCCGTTCTGGCCCTTTTCGTCGGCGTCCGCAGCACCACCAACGGACGACACTGTTGCATCCCCTCCTCCTAAATCCAGCCTCTCCGTTTTACGTTTCCCTTTACCTTTGTCGATTGCTTCCCCCTTCGCCTTGTCGGCTCGCTCCCCGCCCCTGCGGTCCCTCCGCCTGCCGGCCTTACCGACCTTACCGACGGCACGCTGCCGCTCCGAGCTGGCCAGGTGCTCCTCGAATGCCTCGATCGCCTGGTGGATGAGCTCCCGGTCGGGTGACGAGTCCCAGCGACACCAGTAGCTGGTGTAGCAGTCGAAGCATCCGCAGTCGAAGAGGGGCTGGTGGTGAGACTGCCGCCGGCACCGCCGCCTATCCTCGGAGACGACGCACCACGGCCCCTGCAGCGACCTCGTCACCAGGTAAGCCAGCACCTCCCGATCCCCAGCGCCAAGAGCCGCCGTGAGTACAAGGATGGCTGCAGGCAGCAGGTTCAGAACCGCTAGAGCATCCCCGGCGGCGATCCCCTGGCACGACGGGGAAGGATGGATCTTCCCCTTACTCTTGGTGTAGAGATTCTTCATCTCAGTCTCGCCAAAACCGCAGCTTTCCGCCCGCCACCCGCCTCTTCTTCTTCTTCTTCCTGGGTGTTGAGGGAGAAGAGATTAGGGTTCTTTTGTGCGTTTTGTCTAGGAAAGCACGAAGAGAGAGAGGGGGAGAGGAGGAAGACAACGACGAGTCGCTGTTACAGAGGTGGGGGGCGCATATCTCTGCAGCTCTGCTTTTCAATTGCTCTCTTCTCTTTCTCGGGTCCCCATGTCAGACGTTCATTGACTATCTTGTCCCTCTCTGGTATGAGTTAATAGGCGCCGTCTAATTATCTTACCGCCCCTCCTCGGGGATATTTCGGTAAATTCGACGATTAGGGCTCGAACCCAGCGCCACCGCCATGCCGCCCTTGCTGCTGTCCTCTGATGCTTCCCAGCACCGCCCGCCCGGTGTGGAGGCCGTATCGACACGTCGTCCGGAGAGGTGACCGGAAGCAGGCGGGTGACGCTGACGCACCTTGCGGCCGTGAGCGCGAGGGTAAACGAGCGCGATGGGCGGAACTCGGAAGAAAAAAAAAAAGAAGGAAGGCGAGCAGGACCTGCAGATACGCGGATCGTACCGCAAGGTACGCTGCACGATCCTCACCGTCGGGTGTCCGATCGTAGGGTGATGCTTTGCCTGACGTGTCAGTTCTCCATACGACAGCTCCACCACTAATTGTCGACGTCCTGGATCAGAGGCAGGAACATCTGACGATATAGTTAGAAAACAGTCTTTTAAAATAATATGGTTTGAATAACTTAGGACCATTAAAGAGAAATAATCAAAATAAAATGGTATCTATACAAGAACATAATTAATGTAACATAATATTATTTGTATTTTATTTTAATTTTGTAATTCTCGCTTACTTGTTAATCTTAGTTACCGGTTAATTTAGGTAACATGAACAAAATGTAAATACTATTATGTAAATAACCTTATCCTTGTAGAGAAATTTTCTTGCTCCAATTCAAAGAAAAAATAGGTGATGATCGCGTAGATAAGTAGATAACCCCAACACTTATATCACAATGTTTGGTTTGAGTATCAAAATGATACTGTACTATATCAAATTTGAGATTGATATTTGTAATAGATAAGATTATCAACATCAAAATTGATACATATCGACTAGTGTATCACATATCACGCTATGCTTACACATATTGAGAGTTAAACGTTAGAATGTTCAACTTAGGGTCCGTTTGGTTATATCTAAGAGGAAATATTGATGAAGACATTTCATAGGGATTTAGTTTTACATGGAAAAGGGAATCCAAAACTCTCATTTGGTACTTTTATGTTTTTTTTTTAATTTAAAACTTGCGATTATAAATTTTTACGACATATAAATACTAAGTTTTTAAAGTTTTATATAATTTTTAATTTTTAAGAAAAAGTAGTAAGTGAAGCATTATAAGTTACTTTGATAATGAATTTTTTGTATACATTTTTAACTTGAACGATATTATATATAAATAAAATTATTTAATTTAAATTTAATATTTACTTTACTTCTTGCTATCTCTGGTCGATCGATCGAGAGAGAGAGAGAAGTAACTTCAGTTGCAGTGTTGCATTGTATTACATGCATCCAAACACAACGAGACATATTTTCCAGGTAACCAAACACGTCCGGCGAGTTTCAAAATTGATCATGGTATTGGTGTTCAAAATAGCTACCAAATATTGTCTTTTACCTTATTTACTTAGAATATAAAAAATGATATCGTATCAATATCGATATTAATATTTTTAACGATAAATTATCGATATCAAAATTGATACTTGTATTGTATGGTATGTCTTTTTTGTGCCAAAATTTTAAAATTGGTATCATCAGTCAAACAAATTTTAATAATTTATGTTCCGGTAACATTATTATACATTTTTATCACTATTAATTTTAAAATTGATATTAACATAGAAAAGATCTCGTGGACATAGAAAAGCTTGTGGGCTGTTGAGACATTTTGGTGAAAGGGAATGCCCATGTTAACGGGGAATGCCCAACTTGTACCACTCTGGATATATGAGCATTACAAAAGAAGGATTTCTAAGAACGATGTTTGGAAAAAAAATTTATGTTTAGCCATAGATTTTAAGAAAAGCATGTCTTCCTTCCGTGTATTGTCTGGATCCGCGCTTTATCAATACTATAGTATATTATTTGATAAAGTCCGACGAACTTCCGATTTGATAACTATGTTTGCATAAAGGCAGACTTCACGTTCTTTTTCCGGGGATTGGCTGAAGATGGAGTCCTCTCCTCACTGGACTAGCTAGGACGGTGAACAAATAAATATATTTATTTGAGTAATCCATTTTGATGATGATAGGATTGTTTGATAGCGTGAAAAAAATTTAGTTACCAAAATTAATTTTAGTAGCAAAACTGATATCAGACAATTATGAGAAACATCTATATTTAAAGAAAAATTCTTGTTATAAAAAACAAAAATTCTTGTTAAAAAATTTTAATTTTATCTCTAGTGCCTTATCTCAAGAAACACAAAAATAAAAAGTTACGATAAATCACTTAAAATTAATTAATTTTTAAGATATTTCCCACAAATTTAGATGTTAGTTCAAATATTTTACTAAATAGTCTAAACTATCTAACGTCTAACGGAATCGGAAATTAGATATTTTTTATTCAGAGATTTTTGCCGCATTAAGATAATTAAGATCTCAATTGCATATGTCAATTTTATTAAAGATACATAAACTACTACGGCAAAAATATCTTATTGCCTGTTTGAGATAAGATTAATCAGAAGATAAACCTAACTTACCCCTAAAGATATAGATATAGACCCCAAATTAAACTTCTATCAAACAGACTTCTCATTCTGCATTGGAATAACTAAAAATATCCCTAGATTAGTAAATTATCCTACATTTTTTGCTTGGTATAAAAAATTAATAACTTTCTGTTCAATATTATCCTATACTAGAATGGCCAGTTGAATGAGTTTATATTTTAGAATAAGAAATTTAGATTTTTCTTCTAGACTAAGTTACTCCAAATGAGAGCAAACCTGATAAGGCAAAATATTTCTCTCACCTGATCACTCTTCACTTTCTTAGTGTACTTAACGCCATTGAACCAGATTAGATAATTTAGTGGTAGTTGTAAAAATATATAAAATTTTTAATTATAAAGGTATTTGTTAATAGTATTAGATACTTAATGTTAAATTATACAACTTGTAAAATATCTGATTTTTGTCCTAAAATATGATAAAATAATTTATTAAATAAATATGATTATGTCATATTTATATTTTATCAGATCAATCCTAATTTATTTAAAGAAATTATAAATTTACCTTAATTAACACTATCCTTCTTATTTATTCATTTTGATTTATACCACTATCCTTCTTTTTACCAAATGAGGGATAAATTTAATCTCTTAATTTATTTTACTATATTATTATTTTGATATCAAACAACACGAAATTAACATAATATAACAAGAATATCTTATACGTATTCAACTAAATTAATAAAGATAAATCTTTTCATTCAGGGACGATTACCAATTTGTAAATCATTTTTTAGATATATTTGATAGATTTGGTTTGAGTTGATGTATATACATATTTATATTTTAAATTTTATATATATATATACATGTTGATATAAATAATCATTTTTATCTCAATAGCAAGCAGACCAAGTACAGCCTAATTGATGGGGGGGGGGGGTTGAATTCAAGTGCAGTATGATTCAGCTTGGAGAGGCATTTTCCAAGTCAATGCAGCTAAATGGTGTCTCCTTGCCAAATTGAAACCAGACTAACATACTTTTGGCAGATCAAACCAAAGAAGGCGAGGTTAGGGTTGAGAGTGAGTCGGTTGGGTCCAAATCAACTCGGGTCAGCCATAGTCGAGACTTAGTTTGGGCAGAGTCAAAATAAAAAAATAATAATTTAAAAATATCTAGGGTTCAAAATTTTGGAGTCTGTTGACCCAAAAATCAATTGGATCACGTCCGAATCAGGACTCGAATCCTGATCCGACATTCCCCGAACCAAACTTTTAAAGATGTCACATATAATTGATTTTGCATACAAGTATGATTGACATCAAGTCAAAAATATTTGCGATACTTCTGTTGTGAAGTATAAATCAAATCAAGATTACTAACTAATTGTATGACAATATTTCAGTGAACGTTGATTTCTATTTTTTTCACTTTTTCAATTCGGTTGGTCTCGTAACCAAATAAATCAAATCAAACAGGAGTCTGAGTTCCCTCCAACAGACACGTCTCGATAATTTGTTCAAATTTGATTTAACCTTGCTTTGATGTGACGTTTATAAAAAAGGTGGAACCGGACTCAACCAAAAAGACATTTAATGGCAGACTTGCATCACCTCTTTAGACTATTTTCCATCTTATTCTGACAAGTGACAACACCAAACACATAAAACACAAGTTTCGGTATTCATGCCGATAAATCACACGTCAGCTGTCCTGTTCTCACGCATCTAACGGGCAAGCAGGTACCACGGCCGCCACGTTGAACAATCTAGACATAGGCCGGCACTCTTTTTCTTCTCTTTTCTTCTCTTCTTTCGATCTTAAACCTCAAACATTTGCTAATGGTAAAAACGTCCCGCACTTTTCAATTTCACCCTCAAACCTCAAATATCGGCTAATGGCAAAAATGTCCCACATTTTCCCGTTTCTTTTTCTCTCGTGGAATTGGAAGGACGGAAAGAAGAGCGAGTGCAAGCTGGAGGACGACGATAAAGAACAGACCTAGAAGAGCAAAATTTTTTAAAAAAAAAGGAAAAGGAGGAGGAGGAAGATAATGATCGACGGCCGGCCGGCCGACGTAGCTGGTCAATCAGAAGAAGAAAAAAACAAAATTAGGTAAAAGGCCGGTAGCCGAGGGAGAAGAAGATGTTGCCTGTTGCGGGAAAATTTTAGCAGAAGCCCCCGGCACGGGTGGCGTTCGCAGCTTCGTCCCTGACGGGGGGGATGCGGAAGTGCCAGAGGCGGCCGGTGCTTGCCACCAGGTACTTCTTGCAGAGGAACTCCTCGGCGAACACCTTCTCGACCCGCCGATTGACGTCGTGGAGGAAGACGTGGGTGTCGCCCTCGCCGCGGCGGCCCCGCGCCATGAGCGCCGCCGAGAAGATGGCGCCCATCCGACCGGGGGCCTCGTTGAAGTACCCCCGGGGGGCGTCGATCATGATGAGATCCCACTCCCGGTCGTAGACCTCCGGCGGGAGATCGGCCAGGGCGAGGGGGCAGGCCCGGTTGCCCTTGAGGAAGGCGCGAGGGGGCAGGCAGGTGGGCTTGGAGCGGTACGAGCGGAGGAGCTCGTCGGCCTGCTGGAGCTGCGTCGGGTAGCGGACGGTGTGGGCGCGGAGGGCGTGGGTGGCGTCGTCCTTGAGGACCGTCTGCACCCACTTGGGGTCCTCCTCGAGGAAGATGGTCGTGCCGCCGGCGTTGAAGGCGGACCACATCAGGGAATCGTGGCCGAGGCCGAAGACGAGGAAGTTGCAGGGGGAGCGCGCGCGGAGGACGTCGAAGGAGATGCGGATCTCGGCGCGGGACTGCTGCGGGGTGATGCCCGTGGTGGCGTAGTGGAGGATCGTCTCGGCCAGATGCGCGCTGCCGCCGGAGCTCGGCAAGACGTTGGAGATGGAGCACAGGATGGACCGCTGTCCGCCGCGGGCGAAGCTTGAGATGAGGAGCGCGCCGGCGATGATGACGGCCGCCGTGACCGCCACGAACCAGGGCTTCTCCGGCAGCCTCCGCATCATCTCCGCTCCTCCGCCTTTGCCTTCCAGATCCAGAAACCTTCTCTGCCTTCTTCACCTCTCTCTCTCCCCCTCTCTTCCCCCTCTCCCCCCCTCTCTCTCTCTCTCTGCACCGAGCGATCTCGAGTATGTATATAACAATAATAATATTCATAATCACAAATTTATCATTTCCGGAGCGACTTGGTGACCCGTGTGAGGATGGAGCAGGACAAACCACGCATCCGACGGACCTGATTTCATCGGGAGCTTCCCGGGATATTTATCAGGCGGGGACATGTTTGCACTCTCGGGCACCGAGGAGAGGGGGTGGGGGACGTGGTAGTGTGGTACCTTCGCGTATCGCAGGTGACCGATTCCCAATCGTGACCGTCGATTTCCAGATCCCAGATTTCTTCACCAGATCCGTCGGTCGTTGACCACCGTCGTGTTGACCACGTGGCCTCCTCTTATTGGATTAGGAGAGCGCCGTGCTGCTGCCATTGGTCAGTCTGGAACGGGGGTACCATACCTGGGGAACGCTCGACTCGACCGAGTTTCTTGCTTGACCCAGAACCGAGAACTCGGTCACGCCGGCTCGGTCCATTCGGATCGCTGTAGATGTAAAGATCAGAATAACCTTTCTAAAGGGAATGAAAAAAACATTTTCCCCATCTAACCAGATGTAATTTATTTTATTTAAAGTCGCGATTCATCATTTGATTATCGGTAATCAATTTTAAATATACCGTTGACATTTGAAAATTGCTAAGAAATTTTTATATTTCTGAACTAAACTCGATTTGATTAGAGTTGTGAAATAACACGAATCCAAATAAACTGTTTTCTATGGTTACCGGTTATTAAGTTTATCGTTTTAAAACAGTCTCATAATATTGTAATTTTATTACAGTAAAAAGTTTTATAGAAATGTTATTTAAAAACTTAATATTCATTCATAATTAAAATCGATAAGATGCGTGACGGCAGCACTGCTGACTTTGGAAAATGACATCCGACCGGAAATGATGGATGCCGAAAACCCACCATTTATTGGAGTCATGTTTGACTCTCATTTTTCGGGTTGAACAGCCAAATAGTGAACAGCCCTCGTCTCACCCGTCGACACTCGGATCCGCCTCCCCGTCCTGAGAAAGCTTCCGCTCCGATCTCGGTCGTGCTGTCCTGGGACCTCGCCGCGGTTTTCGAATCCAAACCGGTCAGAGCCCGGACGATCCGATAGTTTGTTGATATCGGAGCCGAACAGAGGGATTCCGGGTTTTGGTTATATAAATAGCATGAGTTCGAGACGCATACAAAGACGGAGAGAGAGAGAGAGATGAACAAGTATGTGCATTATGCATACCCTTCTTCAAGGACGGTGACAACATTTTTTTATCAGTCAAGTGGGGGAGACGTGCCAATCTTTTTATATTTTTTTATTGCGGGAACACACAGTCGCAAAATTATATTTGTATCCCTCCAAGTATGCTATGATTCATGACTAGATCATGTCGAACACGTGTACCTTCGCTTAATCGGTCAACTAAACCAGATAATTACCTACCTTATTTGCATAATAATTTTTTTGTATATTTTTATGATAAAAAATTATATTAAAAATAAAAAGTAAACTAACTTACGGCATAAAATTATCGTGTTTGAAAGGATCTGACAACAAAAAAGAGTGACTATCATACACGATCAAACAAAACATGGGATCACAAAAAAAATGAAAAAGTAAAATTCATTTTTCTTGTTTTAGAAAAAAATTACTTTCAAAACATAAAATTACCGTGGTTGTCAAATACCTCTTTTAACAAATTTTCTGCGCAGCTCGCTGTCTTGAACCGCGCCCGCCCCGTCGAGGGCGGCTTTCGCACGCGCAGACCACTGCGCCAATGTCAAAAAAAACAATTTTTTTGCAATTTTTAAAAATAAAAATAAAAATATTTATTATCATACAACCAAACACCCTGTTAATTAATCTTTTCGCTTGCCTTTTGTGCCGGAGAAGCATGCATGGTATGGACACCTCTATGCACAATTCGAAAGAAATTTAGAACGAGGAAAGATATTAGGTAGGGGTTTAAACGGGTCCGATTCGGTAACGGAATCACAGAATCCGATTCGGATAAGGGATAAGGTGTTCCAATTCCGAATCCGATAATTTCGGAATCACCATGTTTCGATTTTGATCCGATTTCGATTCCGTTATCGAAATCGGAATCGAATCCGATAATTTCCGATTTCGATATTAAATATTAATTTTCATTCAAAAAATTATTAATAATTTACATATAATTAATAAATTTTGATATAATATTTAAAAATTTTATTTTTATCGTTTTATCATTTTATATATTATATTTTATGGTTTATTTGACTTTATTTTTATTATTTTACTTATATTTATTTATTTATTATCGAAATCGGATAAACAGAAACGGAATCACCTGATTCCGATTCCGATAACTTGTAGGATACAAAAACAGTTTCCAAACCTGTTAAATTTTATCGGAATCGAATCGAAATTTCAGATTATCGAATTCCGTTTACACCCCTAATATTAGGAGATGGTAGAAGATGGGGGAAGTCTATATATATATATACACGTATATATATATATATTGTTGAATGGGAAGAATGCAAACAATTTATGTTATTTTTCTGAATCGGAGAAATGCGGCCGAGCCACCTGGCAGACTGACGCGTCGCAGGGTGCAGGGCGTGGAGCGAAGCGGACGTGCCGGACTCAAGTGGGGCCATGCTTCGGTGGACGTGGCCACCATCTTTGAGTGGGGCCATCACCATTTAAGACTCGGTCAAACAAGATTAATTCGGCGGTAAATCTGCTTTATCCCTAAAAAAAATGTCGATCCGGAAAATCTGAATCCTCACAGGGTGTTTGGTTGCGTGATAATTTTTTGTACATTTTCATGATAAAAAATTATATTTAAATAAAAAGTAAATTAACTCGTGACATAAAATTATCATGTTTGAAGGGATGTGATAACAAAAAAGAGTAACTACCATTCATGACCAAACAAAGTGGGGGGGGGACCACAAGAAAAAAGAAAGAGGTGAGACCCTCTTTTTTGTTCAAGAAGAAAATCACTTTCAAAACATAAATTTGTCAAGATTGTCAAACACCTCTTTTAACAAGTTTCTTATAATTTTTAAAAATTAAAATTAAAACCTCCATTATCATGCAACTAAACACCCCATTAATTCCATCTCTAACCTCTTGATAAATGATAAAAAGTACTTATTTTTTAAAACATAAGTGATTAGTTTTTTTTTGATAAAACACTCAAATTAAGATGAACATAAATTCATATCAAGACAACATGTCTCAGTAGAGCTTGTTTTAATGTAATATTTAATAGAGTGTGTTTGATCAATAATGCAGACATAATCATAATTAATTTTGATATTTTAAATGATTATAATATGAATTTAATACATTACTATTCTTGATATAAATTAGTTTTTAATTAATAAAAATTATCCATCTTTCCAATAAAAACTGATGTAAAAATAAAATAGAGACATAAAAATAGGCTAGATGACCGTGCGACCCCTGTTGCTGTCAGCAATATCCCACCAGCTCTTTACCCGCGGAAGGTCGGGGTAACGTCTCTTGACTACAAAAAGTTATGGTGGATATCTTAAAAGTTAAGAGGATTTATAGACATTAGACATTAATTGAGAGCTGTCTTTAGATCCTTTATCAAACAGCCATGAATGTCAAAACTCTTACCGAATCACAGATTAGACACTAGTTTAGCCCTATCAAACGCCGCCACCAAGTGCCCCTTTGTTTGGCGTAGGTGATATTTATTTTAACTTAATTTAAAATTTTAAATTCTTAATTCTATCTCTAATTTCTTACTTTTTGGAGCACAACAATTTTAGTTGTCTATTTTTGAAAGTAAAAAGTCTACGGTGAACCACTTAAAATTAAGTATCTTTTAAGAGATTTCTATCCTCTTCGGATGTCAGTTCAGATATTTTATCAAAGGATGTGAATATCTAATTTTTGACCAAATCTCAGACTATATCAGAGGTTAGATGTTTTATTAAATAGTATGAATGTCTAATTTCTACCCATTCAAAAGTTAGATATCAAAAAGTTTAAACAAATAAAACTATAAGATGACGTTTGATTTGACTTAATTTGAAAAATATGCATTCTTAATTTCACATCCAACCTCTTGACTTGTGACAAATTTTAATACTTAAACTGGATTAATATGTTATCCTAATGATAGAACAATCAATTTTACTTTAAACACATGGGCTGCATAGTATGGAGACATGCTTCGGTTCTCGATGTCTAATTAAAAAAAAAGTTATTTCTATTCACTTATTTTTGAGAGATCTTTTCGGATTTACTATTTATGTCTAGATAATATTTAAGTGATTATGCCAAACACATTGTTACAACTGTCTGACCGTGTCAAACATCAGATGTTCACTAAGGTGACGTTTGATTAGACTTAATCTGAAAATCTTAACTCTTAAATTTATCTCTAACAACTTAACTTGTGGTAAAAAAGTACTTAACTTGATTAAGATATAAGTGATAAGTTCGTTTGATAAAACATCCAGACAAACATCTAATTAGATTAATTTCACATTGACTTTAAGATCCCCGAGTTGACATTTTAAATGATATGAGTCTAACCACCGAGTTGACATTTTAAATGTTATTTTCTCTACAAATTAAAATATTTTCAACTAAAAAACCTTGTTTACCATAGGTAATATGGCTAAAAACCTTGTATATATTCTAATTAAATTAGTTATATATTATTTATTTATTAATATATTAATTTTAATAATATATATTAATTTATTGATGGAGTCACTTTGAGAGAGGAAAAGACCCTCAATAAAAATATATATTTATAATAATTATCAAAAAGTGTAAACAGTTACATATATTAATTTAATAAACTAGTATTTTAGTATAATAATTTTAATAAAAATATACATCTTTTTACTAAAAAAAATTAAATTATTTTTTCTTTTTAAAATGTAAAAAGATGTTGTATTGTACAGATTCTCAGCCATATCAAATATCTATCTTTATACATTATTCTTTCGTATGGACTTTTT
The DNA here is from genome assembly GCA_036172225.1 of Cryptocoryne crispatula var. balansae. Classification (NCBI taxonomy): domain Eukaryota; kingdom Viridiplantae; phylum Streptophyta; class Magnoliopsida; order Alismatales; family Araceae; genus Cryptocoryne; species Cryptocoryne crispatula. Next base: position 5,960,007 of record CM069929.1, on the reverse strand, counting down.
TACGTTGACGTTCACGTCTGAATCAACAGAAGCGATAGCTATTTGCTGAAAAAATAAGTGATTTTTCAGACATTAGATGTTCGTTCAGACCTAATTTCAGCTATTTTGTCAAACATCCCAAATTGTCTATCCTCTGACCGAATCAGAGGTTAGACATCTCTTCAGCCCAAACAAACGCCACCTAAGTTGTCAGCCGTTAATAGCTTGAGAAAGCTTCCTTGTGAATAGGATGTGTTCATGATTTCTTCTAGTTGTTTTTGATGGAGATTTTCTCCAAAACCATTACACACCAAGTCCGTCTTTTAAACCAGACAAACTCTGTTGACAGAAATTACCACGTTATGTATCCGAATGGCACATGATCTTTAAATTTTTTTTTATCCTTTTCCGTATTTCTCTCCTTCCCAAGTTTGTGTATTGCATTTTTCCATTTGGCTGATGTGACCGGTGGGCCGGTTCGACGACGGTCACCGCTCAAGTGGCGGTTCAAATATCGATTCGGTGAACCGTTATCAAAAAAAGTTGAACCGCTGTTGACATCTTAGTAACTCATTACCCGTCGATAACAAGTTGTATTGAGTTCGGTAGCGAGTTAGTAAGACGTCGGTCGTCGGTAGCGGCTCAGTAACATTTTAAATCCTTATTTCAAAGTCTTGAACTTGCTATCGAAAAGAACTGAATCGTTACCGACGTCTTAGTAACTCGTTACCTGTCAGCAACGAGTTACAAAGATGTCGATAACGATTCAATCTTTTTCGATAACAATTCACCGAATCAGTATTTAAATCGTCACTTATGTGGCCACTTCTGATCGAGGACTGCGACGACGACAACGTCTTTTTTCTTCGACACTCTGTACGATCCCCGGCTACCGGGAGGGTGCCGATTTCGTCCGTGGATACCCGTTCGGCATGCGCGAGGGAGTTCCCACCGCCATCTCCCACGGGCTTTGGCTCAAAAATCCCCGACTACGACGCGTCTACGCAGCTCGTCAAGCCCCTGGAGCGCAACACTCGTTATATGTGGACGCACTTGCAGGTGATCTGCGACCACCTGGGTCGACTAGGCGTGAAGACGGGTCTGTCTGTCCTACATCTTCCACAGCAAGGCCTGCAGCAACCCCTTCGTGAAGCTGGAGGAGGAGTACAAGGGCATCCACTAGCAGGAGGAAATCATCCCCTTCTTCCAGTCGGTGACCCTTCCCAAGGAATGTACCAGCGCGCAGCTCTGCTACCTGGAGCTCAGCAAGCTCGTCAAGGCAAAGCACAGTCCGATCGACCCCTAGCTAGCTACCTTCAGAATATTATCTGTAAAGGGAGCCTATCTAAAAGAATAGAAAGTTGACTCATACCTCTCTTATTTGGAAGATGCTGAGTAAAGATATAACCGGCCGGTGTGTTTAAAATTTGATCAAGGTTTAAAATCGACCCATCTGATTGAATCTACGAACCTCTAATCAAAGCAGAGGTCAAAAGTTTGTTAATTACATAATAGTTCCAAGCACCTATTGGTATAATCTTAACATCATCGAAATACCGGAGGTTTTAAGATTTAATGTTACTTCATGCACCCTGACTGTTCCGAACACAACGGTAGAATTGTGATATAAAAAGTTCGAAAATAATAATGGGATGTTTGATTGCATGATAATTTTCTGTACACTTTAATAATAATAAATTGTATTAAAATAAAAGGTGAACCAACTCATGACATAAAATTATCATGTTTGAAGGGATGTAATAACAAAACAGAGTGACCACCGTACACGATCAAACAAAGTGGGAAACCACAAGTAAAAAAGAAAGAGATGAGACCATTTTTTTTGATTAAGAAGAAAATCACTTTCAAAACATAAAAGTCATAGTTGTCAAACACATCTTTTAACAAATTTTCTTACTATTTTTAAAAATAAAAATAAAAATCTTCATCATAAAGCATCCCATAATAAGATTACACATGCTTTTCTTGCGGTGTGTTTGAACGAAATGGGGGTGTGGAGGCGCGCCCCCCTCAAGCAATGCGTGAGTTATTGTTTATTGTTAACTCCTTTTTATTGAATTGTAGAACGTGATATAGTTTGACACGTTATTACCAACTATTTAATGTGCTATAAAACATTAGAAAATTTTATGTAATGTGATGTTTTCAACTCAAATTTTATGTATAATCCTTAAAAAAGTATTTAATGTAATGAAAATTTTTACATTAACTCATTCAATTTTTATAGAATTAATTTTATTTTAGAGAGAGTCTTTTTACTTATTAATTGCGAATTTACCATTTATCCAGCTTGAAATTTTAATGTTACTTCATGCACCTTGAATGTTCCAAATTAATACACAGTGGAGCTGGGATGTAAAAAAGTAAATAATAATAATAATCATAATCATAATAATCATAATCACAATCATAAGAGTACCATATGCGTTTCTCGTGGTGCTTGAACGAAAATGGTGGCGTGGCGTCCACTCGTGCAAAGCGTGAATTATTTTTTATTTTTAACTTATTTTTAGTAAATTGTAGATATATATATACTTTGACAGGTTATTAAAAATATGCGTAATGTGCTATAAAATATTACATTTTGTATATATATATATGTGTGTATATGTCGTTTGGCTTCCGTGGACCATGGTTCGCCGGGTCGTGACCCGGACCCGATCGGGTCGGTTTTGGGGCCGACCGACCCGGTGGCGACCCCAAGACCCGACCCCATTTTAAATTTATTATTATTATTTTTTGTGACCTGGGTCGACCCCGTCTCGACCCGGGTCGCGACCCCGGCCGACCCGGGTCGGTTTGGCCCCAAACCGACCCGGTCCCGACTCCCGACCCCACCTTCCTTGCCGTGGACAACTGGGAGAAAACCCAAATCACAGGGGGAAGGAAGGTGAATGTTCTTGGAATCTTAAAGTCCAATCCAGGTACTGGGGGTGAATTTTGTAATATCTGGTAAAAAAAAATATTTCTTCCGCGGAATCCTCCTCCCCCCCCCCCCCCCGCCCGCCCGGTGCTCGCCGGACTCCCCCTCTCCTCGGACTCTCCTCTCCCTCCCGATTACGGAATCCCTCCCTCTCCTGATGTATATTTTCCCCGCGAGATTTCCCCCTGGTGGCGCACGTCGTCGAGTTCTCCCTCTCCCTTCTTGTCCGCCGCCGTCCGCGCCAGTCACCGTCGTCGCACCTGCCATCGCCGGAAGCCGCTGCGCCTCCCTCCTCTGAGTGCCCTCGTCTGCGCGGGCGATCGCACTCCCCCTGCCGCCACCAGCTTCCCATCCCTCCTTCCTTTTCCTCTACGCCGTTGTCCATCGCCGTCGTGAGCCCTCCATCGCCGTCGATCACCTTGCCGGCCTCCCCTGTTCCGGCTAGCACCGCCGCAAGTCTCCCCCGCCGCCGCCGTTGCCGGCCTCCACCTATCTCACCGCAGCCGAGAGTGCCTGCAGCCCCCCCCCGTGTTGTCTTCGAACGCCGCCGCCGCCTTGCCCTGCAGCCCCGGTGGCCGTCGTCGGTGATTGCCATCGCCGCCGCCGCGACCTCGCCGCCGCGTGAGTCCGCGCGAGCGCCGTCCGAGCAGTCGGTCGAGCCCGGCTCAGCCCCCCGAGCCGCCCGGCCCAGTTCCCTCCCGCCCGGTCCGACCTCCCGGTTCAGCCGATTTGAGCCGCCGGTTCAGTCATTTCATATATCTTGTTTTAAATAATTTCATAAATCAAAGAAAATGCCATAAAATAGCATAAAAATCTATAAAAATCAGGAAAATTCACAGGAGCTTCCAGGTAGGTTTCTAAAGCCCGTATATTTATTTTATCCTATTTTTATTAGAAAATATGCATGATTTAACTTATAGACCTTGATTTAATTAGCTTAGATTTTGGAGTTAAAATTAGTGATTCTCAAAATCCTTGAGACCAGAAACTTAAAATTGCTATTTTTAATATTATGGAACATGTTTAGCTTGATTCTGGATGGGTAGAAACATTTTTCATAAGTTTGATCATATGTTAGTTATGTATGTGAATATATGCTAGGTTGGACCTAGAAATGAAATATAATTATGTGTAAATTTGGAAAAATCATGGATCATCAAATCATATCTTTTAGAACCTGTTTAGGTTAGATTGTGGTTGGTTACCTCATAACTTAATTTGTTTAGTTTATGCCAAGCTTGATTTAGGTTAAATGTCTTGCATATGTAATTAAGTATGTCTAGTTCGGCTTGTCATTTCATGTATGTAAGTCATGTAAATTTTGGTTAGTTTGGTTTCATACTATGTATTATGTCATGCATGGTGTGGTTATGTTCATATGGTCAAGTTTGGCATAGGTTTGATTTAGAATATGTCAACCAAGTTGGTTAGTACAGGTCTTGTCTAGTTTATGGTAAAATATGTTTAATTTGGTTTCAGATCATGGGCTATGCAATGCATGGTTAGTCATGTCAATTTGGTCATGATTAGTATGAGTTGTCATTAAGAACAAGTTTAATTAAGTCCTGCATGGTATGGTCAAGTATGTCTTGATTTGATTTTATGTTATGAACTCCTGATATGACGTGCTATGAAGGCTTCACCAGCCTATTCTAGTCAATTGCCCGTGGGCAGCGGGTAACTTAGTTGAATCCGACCCTCCCACAGATCCCGGATTACGGCGATTTTTCCCTTGGTGTCACCACTGCCTAGGTGCACTTTGGGCTAGCTTAGTATATGTTACTTCTATATATATTAGAGCTGGTGAATGCATTTGTACATGTAAAGCAAGACGACCAATTCCTTGCTCTTTGGTTATGTGTTTTAGAAAGGGTATGAAATATGTTAGTTGTGTGTCATGTATAGATGTTAAGTTGTGTCATGTTAGAAAATTCAGATTTGTCTCATTTTGTTTTGGTCTTGTTAAGTTAAGTCTTGAGGTCATTTGTCTAGCTTGTATGGTCTTGTTTGTTTTGGTCTAGAATTGAGTAGCATTGGCATAATCTTTTTCCTTAAAAGATAATTATGGTTTGGTTATGGGTTATGGTTAAATATAAAAGACATTTTATATATTTGTATTTACATCTCAATTTAGATATGTTATCTATCATTGCATGTTTATATGTTAGTATCCGATTGGCGGGAAATTGGTGTAAATCCTACGGAGTTCTCGGACTCACCCCGTTGTAGGATAAATTTTTCAGCAGATTTTGAAGATTTAGGAGCTTGAAGATGAAGTTCAGGTGGAACCAGAGGAATCGAAGTCATTTGCACTTGGAGATTCTTGGTACTCTCTACTTAGGTAGACGGTCTTGGTTGTTTTTGAACAAGAGTGTGATTAGACTTAGAAGTATGGTTCTATTATCTTGTATGATAGATCTTATGAAAAATAATTGTTTAAGTTTGGGTTATGGAATTCAAGTATTGGGTTTCATCCCACTGTCACGACATTGCGTATTCTCGCTGCGTATTTGTGGTTTTGTTAATTAAATTCTGGGTCGTGACAAATTTAATTTTCGCTGAAAATATATTTACGTAAGAAAATTCATCCTAAAAATGTTTTACTGCCATGATAATTAAGACTATGATTTTATGAAAAGTTTCTTCTTGAATGAACGGAGTAGATGAGACTTCTTTGTTTTTCTTTCTCGATCCTTTGCAGAGCATTATCCTTTTTTGTTATGCATTGTATCTACCTCATAAGATATTGATTTCTAATCAAACGACGATAGTTTAGGGTTTTAACCTTTTTAAATTTTATTTTAATATATAATTTTAAATTTTGAATATAACTAAACACCTCAGCAGTGTTCTAACTATATTATATTCTCCTTTTTGCTAATTGATATGATGGTTCTTCCTACGGTAGCCCCCTGTCAAATCTATTTAATTTGGATTCAAGGTACTTATCACCATAACGGAGGTCAAAGGGTGATTAATACACCAAAATTTAAGAAAATCAGTGTGGCAAAGCAGAAACGTGATGAGATCATATGATCCAAGAAGATAGATGATAAGCATGATTAAAAGTTATCTCAAGTTGTAAATGGGATAGTTTTAATTCGAATGTGAATAGCTTTTTGTGATCTCTTATACAGATCATTCTGAAGATTAATCTGACGGACTATCAATTGATATTAGATATCTAGATTTTATTTATCTTCTCCATTTTCAAATCATATAGATTATTTTGTTCGATTATCAGCCCCGTTCACCATCGGCCGGTTCAACATTTTTCCAGTATTTATTTAATTATGGAAAAGGGGAGTAGAGCCAGGTAATATAGTAGAAAGATTTTCAAAAATTCTGTAAAGATCTCAAAAGTTTGTCAAAGTTGTTATTTAAACCGTCACTTAAGTAACTTGGAATCGTAATCAACTTTTATCGAGGACCGAGAGTACGTATTTCCTCTATCGAAGACTTAGATGATCTGAGCTCGCTCTTCCGTCGATCGCCATCTTTTTTGACTCGACGCCCCCCCCGGCCGTCTCCGCCTCTCCCTGCTTTCCCCTTCCCCCCGTCGCCCGGCAGAAACGTGCCATATATATGTATATATGCATCACGTCATGTCATGTCGTCCATGGTAGAGAAATTAAGGAGACATATATATATAAGAAGGAAGCTTCCGGCCCGGAGAGCCGAGCGTTGGTGGGAATAGGGAGGAAGACGACGCGACCATGTACATAAAATCTTCCTTCTTCTAGACGGACGTCGATGGTAGACGACACCAGAAGAAAAGAACGGGCGCGCTCCACCGTCGCTTCCGCCCCGTCGCGGTAGCTTCTTCCGCTTTCCATCTGACCGTCGCTAATAGATTCGATTGAATATTTATTTTATAAAAAGTTAATTATAAATATATACCGTATATTGTTGCTCGAATATATATATAATAAATTAAAATATGATGTAATTTGAGTTTGACTTCTCACACTGATGAGCCGAAGTTAGAGTTGCACGAAGACTTTGAGTTTTATAATTAAGTTCGTACCGAGTTTGAAGTTTGAGTGTGAATTGGACATAATCATATGCACTCGTAAAAGATTGAGCTCGAACTCATTTAAAACAAGTGAGTCAAATCTGATGAACAATATGCTATTCGACTCGACTGATTTGCACCTCGATCCGAGTCAATGTCACTGTCAATAGAACAAAAGATAAAATAGGTGTTGTGCTATTATATATGTCATCTCCAGTACGGGTTCATTCCTTTTTGTATATTCAAAATTGGTGAGGTGTTGAGTTGTGTCGCCAATCGAGTTTCTGTCACAAGAACATACTTTTTATAACAAAATTTGTTTAAATTTTTTTTAAGAATTATTAATTAAAAATGATATTTTTATGGGGGATTTGTTCGGGCACAAATTAATTAATAGATGAGATTTTTCTTTTCTTGTGGCCCTCCACCTTCAGAGTTTTACATGATTTTCATTCTTTCTTGTCATATTCGTCGTCTCATCGAGAATGATAATCTCATGTCTTCCGAAGATAGAATTCTATCATGTAAATATATGGCGAATTATTGTGACAACCAAATGTTCTGTTACACAGGGATCGACGCGCTTTTCTTCCTAAGACAATATCAAAATGTGACAAGGATGAAAAAAAACAGTAACGTACTTATGGGGTGTTTGGTTGCATGATAATTGAGGTTTTTATTTTAATTTTTAAAAATTGTAAGAAAACTTGTTAAAAGAGGTGTTTGACAACCATGACAATTTTATGTTTTGAAAGTGATTTTTTTCTTAAACAAAAAAGAGGGTCTCACCTCTTTCTTTTTTCTTGTGGTCCCCCACTTTATTTGGTCATGTGCGGTGGTTACTCTTTTTTGTAATCATATCCCTCCAAACATGATAATTTTATGTCATGAGTTGGTTTACTTTTTATTTTAATACATTTTTTTATCATGAAAGTGTACAAAAAATTATCATGCAACCAAACACCCCATTAGACTATATATATGGTAGGTAGGTAGAGAAGAAGAGGGCCAAAGCCAAACGCATCCGAACTCTCTGAATTAAGGCCACTTTAGTAAATCACTAATCGGATATATATACTCCCTAGGTTATATGATTATCTCAAGCTAACGTTGGTTTATGTTGATCGACGCATTTCCTTCGGTGGGAGGAAGAACCTTTTTGAGGTCCACTTTTGATTTTATTTAAGATCAATCTTATGTTATGCCACCCCGTCTAGAAATTATATATATCTCTCTCTCTCTCCCTCCCCCTCTCGAACATGAGTACTCAATCGACTTAATTATTGACCAATTTAAAATATTTGACTTTGTTTTTTTTCCCGTCCAGGATGCAGCCACGGAGCAACCATCCATATATGCACCACTAAGAGCGGATTGCGAGAGTTCGAACCCAGGAGCAGCCGCCCCCTGTGAGGCTAGCTAGGTTCCAATATTTTTTTAGTGATGATCCAAGAGTGTATCAGAAATTTAATCAACCTGAACTTACCATTCTTTCCTTTTTGATTGATCAAATCGGCAAAATGCTCCGATTTTTGACTCTGCTTAATGATATGTTTAGTTAGAATATCAAAGTAAGATTATATTAATATTGATTTTGATATTTCTAAAAGATAAAATCAATATAAAAGTTGATATAAGTTGACACTTGTATTATCATCGATATCAATTTTAAAATTGACAGTGATAGAAATGTCTGATAGTGTAAACAAAAAAGACATAAACTATCAAAATAATATTATATTAATTTTAAAATTAAAATTTACGAATATTAAAATATCAGTATCAAAATGGACACAAATGGATACTTATATTATATATTATTTTTTATTTATACTAGGAGTTTTAATAATAATATTCATAATTAAACAACTGTTCATGATATTTATCACTACTATTTATTTTGCAGGAGGAGAAAGAGGAATTGACTTTGCCACGGTTAGAGAATCATGGAGATCTATAAGACAACGAAAGAGGACTTCAAACAGATCTCACAAATGAGTACATTTGATCAGAAAAAGACACCTAATTTGATCATAAATAATTATACATTAACTGGTTTTGTATTTACTTAAAGTGATTTTATCTGTATATGCTAGCTATACTTCTATCCCTCTTCGGAGAGAATACCTCGAATTCAAAACATATAATTTACTTTCAAGATTTTTATTAGGATAAAAATATATTTAACTGTTAATTATTTAAGACGCATGCTCAAATGAGATAAATGCTCAAACCTTGTTTAGACTAATCAAAAGCCACCTTAATTACCTTCTCTTCCGGCGAGATCACCTATGTTCGTCCTGGCGTCTCTCCGATGGCATGCCCTTCTTAATCATGGAATGTCAAAGATCAGCCAACTCACTTTGACTAGGTTGGATTTGTGCCCAATCGACTTGATCGGCACACAAATGGACCGATCCAGCCCGGCATTTGTTGGGTTGGTCCGGTCTAGCTCGATGACTTTTAAGTTGTCTGGAATAATCCAATCCGATCTAAATCAACTCGAGTTACCGGCCCTAGGCCACCTTGATCGTTCAAGAACTTGGTCGACTCGCTTCCAAACCTGAAACCTAAAATCAAGGAAGGCGGGGTTGCAGGTCGGGAGTGGGTCAGTTGGGCCCAAATGGATCCGGGTCGGTCAAGGTCGGGACTTGGGTCGGCCGGGATCGGAATAAAAAATAATAAAATAAAATTTAAAAATAATTATGGAGAAGAGATCTTGAGGTTGGAATCGAGTCGGTTGACTCAAAAATTGATCGAAACGGATCTGAGTCGGGACCAGATCCCAATACGGCATTTCATGCCTAAAACCGGATACTAATTTCCTTTTATGTCCCGTAGACCATTCAAAATTGAGTTAGTGTCACCTCGGATGCGTAAGTTGTTCGGGAGTCGTCGATAAAGAGTAGACTAAATATGTAACTATATGTTTAACCCAAACAATCGATCACTTCTATATTATATTAATTGGCACCTATAATATACTAGTTATAAGTTACGTGCTTCGCACGTGTGCCGGCAAATTTTTAGATATTTATAAGATTACAATTTTTATAAAAATTAACATTTATAATTAATTGCAATATAAACTAATAGTTAATAAATTTTATTTTAATATATATCGTTGAACAATTTACATGATAAAATTTATGCGATTTATCATTAAATTAAAATTTATCTCATAATTTTAATATATTCATTTGGAAAATAAATTTAAAAAATTTGCTTCGATAGACTATAACATCAATGTTTTGAGAATCTATAAATATAGGTGTTGATGTGTTATAAAGAATATTTTATTATTAAATGTGAAATTAAAAAAAACAAATAAGCATAACATTTACTACGCGTTAAGTTCATTTACTACTTGTTTTTGGATTGACTCTATAGTAATTCATTTTTTTTATTTTTATAGGATGGAGTTTCTATACATTCAAGTGTGGGCCGCCATAGGTGTTGCATACAGTGAGATGCACATATGCCGCGTGTGGGCCAATTCATAATCTCAGATCTCAAATTCTAAAACGGAAAAAAAAAGAAAGAAAGAACGTCCAAACACCATCAAATCCAAAATGTAAGACCAAAAAGTTTAAAAAAAGTTTCAAAAAATATAAAGTTCCAAAAGGTTAGTCAGTACCTTAAAGACATCTAAAAGAGACAACAACATGTCGCTAAAAAGAAAAATCAAGGGGCTAGGGATAACATATAGGGTTATAAAGTGCATGATTGGTTCCACTGTCAGCAAAGGCAAGATGATAGATGTAAAGGCATTGATTTCATTAAGAGAGAGAGAGAGAGAGAGAGAGAGAGAGAATTTTATATCTGACATCATGATAAAATACCTCACACCCTCGGCGCAATGGTTGCTGCCTGTCACATACGACATATCGAAAGTGTCAAAATGAGATCGATTATGGCACAAAATTCTAGTATTAAGCTGAGTAATTTCACGAAAAACATACAACATTTAATGCCAACGGGGAAGAGAAACTGAAAGGAACAAACAAAATGGTGGAGGTGTGAGAAGTGAATGCAGTAGAACGGTAGAGAGTTGGTAGGTAGGGAGGCAATGGTCCCATTCAATTGGAAGTGAACGGGTTGCATAGAAGGGCAATGTTCATTGACACGAAGACGAAGAACATATCAATGGAAGACCATCACTTGGAAATAGAAGGAACGAGATGTAAATAGGAAGGCAATCAGGAATGCTGAGGGGCGAATGGGAGAGAAGAGTCGGGTTCGGTAGTAAATACATTTTTGTGAGACATGGAAATCCTTCAAGATTGCCTAAACCTGAAGATTGATAAAATCCAAGACTCCAAAAAGATGAGGCATTTGGGAAATATGAGAATTTGACAATCATTTAAAAATCAGAAAGTTAATACGAGATATGAGTATCCAAGAATCTGAAAGTGCATGTAAAACAAAAACTGTCAAAATCAGTCAGTCAGAGGCATTTAAACCAAAAAATCTTAAAAAAAATGAAACTACGAACATTGGAAGTTCAGAAACTTGACGATTTAATAAGGAAAGAAAAGAACAAGGATTATAAGATGAATATAAATTTGAAAGATCAAATAAACTTCAACTGAAAGGGTACGAAGAATTCTTTAAAAGAAATATAGTCTTTAAACTCACACTGAAGAAAAATAACCAATGCAATAAAACATGACTAAGTGCAGCAAATGTAAATTATTTACTAAATAGAATCGTCGATGCAAAAGTTTGTTTAGAAAATGAACATCACAATATGAATCATAGATAAGGTCCATACAACTGAGAAGGTGCATTTTACTAATATGCATTCACGAAAGTTCAGCTTTGGTAGGTCTTGAGAAACATTTTCTTCGGGTCACGCACAAAGACCGAAAGGGGAAAAAATTGTCAGGTGCATTTATTAAAAGAACAATGTATGTATGATCATGCATAATGTAGGACATTTTTAATTGTGTTGATCATGATTATCGAAAACCCACTAATTGTGAGGTATTTTTTAGTGGTGAGTTGAGTTTAAAGACTATATTTCTTTTAAAGAATTCTTCATACCCTTTCGGTTGAAGTTTATTTGATCTTTCAATTTATATTCATCTTATAATCCTTGTTCTTTTCTTTTCTTTTCTTATTAAATCGTCAAGTTTCTGAACTTCCAATGTTCGTAATTTCAATTTTTTAAGGTTTTTTGGTTTAAATGTTTCTGATTGACCGATTTTGACATAGTTTTTGTTTTGCATGCACTTTCAAATTCTTGGATACTCATATCCCGTATTAATTATAAATTAAGCACTTGAGGTTGAGACATCTAGAAAATATGAGAATCTGGATATCCTTTAAAAAATAATATAATTTGAAAAGATAAAATAGGAAAAATTAAAATTCTGAAATTTCAAAAACTGTGAATATAAGAAGTCAGAAAGTGCGTGTAAACCAAAAATTTTCAAAAGTTAGGCAATCCATCATATGTAAACCAGAAAATATACAGAAATAAAACTTAAAATGCGGAGAATCTGAGAAATTTTTAAAAATCATAAATATCTGATAATTCAGAAAATAAAAAAAAACAAAAAACTATGAAAGTCCAGCTTCTTAAAAGAATCAGTTAAATTACTGTAGTGAAAAAATAATATATGCAGTCTTGAGGATTATTCTATATTGGCATGATCAAATAATCAACTGCATTATTTTCAATTTTTGACAATTTTACACAGATTTAATAAAGAATAAATAACCTCATTTTGATTATATTTATAAATGTGTGTACGATTTTCACCTAGATACCAAAATGTTCAATAACAATATCGATGCTTACAGACCTGATTAACGACGAATCAAGGAAAAAATTACCATGATTCCAGATTTCTCAGGAAAAAAAATGTTCACGGGGAGACTTCAAAATAATAATAAAAAAAGAACAGGCGAGAGCAAACCACCTCGAGAACCAAGGACCAGGGTGAAACAGCGGAGATGAAAGCACCGAACCGCTAGAGTGCTGCTGCGGTGGTGTCAGGGGGCAGAGCCGTGCGGCATAGGAAGGCGATGCTCGAGACATTGAACTCCACGGCGATGGATTGCAACCAGGCATCGCGCGCATCCCCGTCTTCCTGCAAGCAAACCGCTGCCGGATTACCGTCGATGCCAGCGGGTGGACAACAGGCGAGCGTGCGTGAGGGGGAAGCCGGCTGCGGCAACGGCTGGCCGACATGCAGTCGCGCGGGGGCGGGTGACACGAGGGAGAGGTTGGAGAGCGGAAGAGGGCGGGTTGCCGCTGACGCAAAGGAGCCGCGAGAGGCGGGTTGTGAGAGAGCGGAGAGGTGTGAGGCGGCAAAGAGAGCAGGCCGCGGCAACCGCTGACGCAAAGGAGCCGCGAGAGACGGGTTGTGGGAGGTGTGAGGCGTCGAAGAGGTGCTCAGGAGAGGCTGAAAGTGGGAAGAAAGAGAAAGTCGAACAGACGCAACCCTTTCCACACAAGCGACGTTTCAAGTTTTACTGTCACGACACGAGGACGAAAAAACAGAATTTTCACTTCTATAGATTAATTATAGATTAATTAATTTGTTTGCATGTTGTAGTGACCTGTATCTATATTTTATCATCTCTCATTTATATTTTAACAATAAACGTGACATTTTCTTCTCATTATACCAACACTCTCCCAATACCAAATCCAGACTCTCCGGAAGGCGCACGTATATATATATATATATGCACGGATAACTATAGCTATCTACGTAGAAAGACTGATCCGCAGATCATTTAATTAGGAGAGGCGACCGGTGCAGTTAATTACGACTGCTCTCCGAAGGGGGATTAATTAAATAATTAACTAAGCTTAACCCCGGCGTTGATTAATCAAGGAAATTACTGCTCGACGAGGTGATAAGACCGGATCTGTTCTCCGGCGGCGCGCGCCTCGCACGGTTGAGTGCCGTTCACGGCAACTTCGCATTTCGGACTTCTCTAGATTTCAACATATTGATCCATCGGTCTCTCTTTAACGCCGGCCGGCCCACGGATTTTCCTCCTCCTGCTGCTGCTCCTCCTCCTCCGCCTCGCTCCTTGATTTCGATCATGGAGAACTACCAGCTGCTGTTCCCTCCGCCCCCGCCCTCCTCCTCCCCCCTGCAACAAGCAGGCTTCTCGTGCGGCGAGCTGCACGGCCGGCAGCTGGCTTCCGACGACCTCCGAGGAGGCCGGCTCACGGGCGGACTCCCGGCGGCGGAAGCGGAGGCGCCCGCCGCGGCGGGCTCGGCGGCGGCGGTGGAGGGAAAATGCGGCTGGGACGAGGTGAAGACCGCGGGGAAGAAGGCGAGGAAGCCCAGATACGCGTTCCAGACTCGGAGTCGGGTGGACATTCTGGACGACGGCTACCGCTGGCGGAAGTACGGGCAGAAGGCCGTGAAGAACAACAGGTTCCCCAGGTCAGTTCTCCATCAACTGCGTGTGTGTGTATACATATATGTAGAGCGAGAAGAATATATGTGTTCTAAGAGAAATTGGAACGCAGTTAATCTTCTTCTCTTTTTTTTCTCTTTTTTCCCGTTCTTTATGAAAGGAGCTAGATCGAATTATTAGCTGGTTATGCATATATACACACACACTTGATCGGGGTCGATAATTTAATTAAACCAAAAATATTGCCGTTCTAGTTGCAGCTTGAGTTTTTTGTTTTTTTTTTCCGTTTTACCGGGATTTTCTTTCCTTCCTAATCTTTTCCCTGCTCCACAGAGAAATAAATTAGCTAGATTGAAGAAACTCATTCTCAGTCAGCACCAAGAAAGTCGGCCTCTCTGTGCTTTTGGGGTTGTTCGCTTACACGACAAATTAAGTTTTTTTTGTTAAAAAAAATAAGCTCGTCAAAAATAGTGTTTGTCAATTATTATAGATATACACATATTTTTGTGGAAGATTAGAGAGAGCAGAGATAACTTTTTGTCCATGTGGCCTCCCACCTTGTTATAGCCATACGTTGCCCTCCCCCGTTTTATTAATTATCACCTATCACCAAATATGTTACTTTTATATTTGTAAGTGACTAAGTTTTACTATTTTAATGCAAACTTTTATCACGAAAATCAATTTATCTAGTCCAACCAAACAGCCCAAATATCCAGCCATGCACTCATATACAGCCAGACCGAATATAGACGAAAAACGTGGAATGACATGATCAGCTCGTACGTAGTACACACACACACATATATATACACACACACACGTCGTGAAGGACACATGCTTAATTATCATATAGAATCAAAGTTATACAATTATTTCATTTCCAGTCTATATCTATATATGTGTGTATATATATATGTGTATATATATATATTGCTTTGCCGCGCGGCTGCATATATATTCTGATGGCCGGATGCATGCAGGAGTTACTACCGTTGTACGCACCGGGGGTGCAACGTGAAGAAGCAGATCCAACGGCTGTCCGAGGACGAGGGGGTGGTGGTGACCACCTACGAGGGCGCCCACGACCACCCCGTCGACAGATCTAACGACAGCTTTGAGCACATCCTTAGCCAGATGCAGATATGCACCAACTTCTTCTAATAAGCTATGTCATATCTTCCAAAGCATATATCTATATTTATATTTATCTACGACGTCGTGATGGGATATGTTTCTTCTTTTCTTGACGGCAGGCGTTTTCTTTCGTAAAATTCTAGTTGATAGCTAGCTTGACGGTGGGGGAATTCACGGGGCTCCTCTCATGTATACATGCAGCTCCAAAGGACCCATGTATGGCACAGTATACACAAATAATTCCTTTCTCTTTCTCTCTCTCTCTTTTTTTTCCGTGACAAGTTTCTCTTAAAGAACAGGTTTCTCTTCGAGAACACTGATTAATGACGCATTTCCGTAGTTCAAGGTAAGGGAACAGTTAAGAGATGTTGATTGTTCGGTTCAACATGAAATACCACTACTTTACCCCCACTAGTTTGGGTGGGTTTGATTTGGTTTTGAACTATGGACCAGTTTGGTTTAGTTTCTTGATTCTTTCAAATCATATGGAATTAGTAAATCAAATAATCTAAATTAGATTAAATGTTTGTTTTGACATGAATGTATTAATAATATTCATAAGTCTTTCCTAATAAAAATACATTTTTTTAAAAAAATAAAGTTAAAACTAATATAATGCATCAACATATACTGTAATTTTAATTAAAATATGGTTTAAAACAATCTAAATAAATGAATCGTTGACATATGCATTTTATCATAATAAAATATGGTTATCTTAACCACATCAGGTCAAACCAAACCAAATTTGGGCTGCATTAATTTGATTCGGTTTGCTCTGAAAGGTAGTTTGATTTGGTTTGATTTGTTTAAAAAAAAATCTTGAAAAAAACAAATGAATCCAAACCATGAACACTCCTAGCTACCAACTGTTTCACAAAGGTGCTTGGTTGCACAACAAATCTATATACAGTTTCGAGAGAAAGTACATATTAAAATAGAAATCAAGAGGGTTAAAAACATAAAATTATTATATTTGGAAAGAAATAGCGGAGACCAAGAAATTATGAAAGGTGGGGAATCATCATTTCACGCTTTTGCCTAAATAAATAATGCCCCATAAATAGTATGCTTTATAATGATTGTCAAACATCTTTTTTAATAAATTTTGCTACCAAAATATATATTGTCATGCGGGCAAACGCTCCATAAAGAATAAAGTAATGCAAATAAGTTTGCTTGTTACGTTTTCGTAGTC
The DNA here is from genome assembly GCA_036172225.1 of Cryptocoryne crispatula var. balansae. Lineage (NCBI taxonomy): Eukaryota > Viridiplantae > Streptophyta > Magnoliopsida > Alismatales > Araceae > Cryptocoryne > Cryptocoryne crispatula. Next base: position 5,943,345 of record CM069929.1, on the reverse strand, counting down.
AATATATATGTCTTTTAATGAGATTGGAGTTTCTATACCCAACTAAAATTGTGATCATCATCTCTATCATGCTTGTAATGGCAAAGCTTATAAGCACATATCTGTGTTTTGGAAATGCAAACATTTTCCTCCCTTGCTTGTGTTTTATGATTATAAAGAAAATTTTTTCAAGGCCTATTCAAAATGTCTTGATCACAAGAGTACTCTACTAATGTGTCATGTATGGGTTATTCAAATCTCGTTAGTTAAATTAGATATGCAACCTGGACATAAATCTTTAGAGATTAGGAGAGTCTTAGTCGAAGTGGGTGTCTCAAAACTCTTCGTTTTACAAACATGCGTGGCTTATTAGAGAGAGCCACGGGGCGAAGAGTTGTGTACTTATTGAATTGTAGTGGAGATCGGTTCTTCGGAAAATCTCGTGTGTGTGGGTCAGATTCCGATTCACACATGAGATCCAACTAAAACTTTCATTTTTACTAACACCAAGGCTACGTGATTGTATGCAAATGCATTCCTACTAGGGAGGAAAAAAATCTATCGGAGATGTAATACTTAATTCATTTTCCAGGCACCAATATTAAGGCTTGAATGATCATCATAAACTTGGGATCAGGGGGGTGTTCGAGGACAAACAAGTGGAAAATTAAGGTTAGTAGGACGCATTAAGTTCATTTCAATTTTGGTGCTCATAACAATATGCTATCAGTCAGATAAAAAGAGAGCCATGGAGATTAAAAGGTGTTAAAAAAAAAGACTAAAAGGTGTGATGATCTGGACGGTCTAAATCTTTCCTCGTATCAGTCTTTGCCGTGAAGATAGACTGGGCCGAGAGGGGCCCCTAAAGCCTGAGTCCACCCAACTTCAGCCCCCTACTCTCTCTCTCTCAACATCCACTGCACACCACCGCGCCAGCCGACAGTAAATTAAAATTATTTATTTATATTAATTTATAATATAATTTAAAATATAAAAATTATATCAAAGTTCATTACATGTTGTTATAGTGATTAATTAAGACCATAACTATCCACAAAAAATAAAATTTATCATAAGTATTACAATTATTTTTGAAGAAATGTTCATAGAAATTTGACCAACTGAAAGTACGTGCTCTGCTCAAAGTGCTTATAATTCAATTGTAATTGTGCAACTTTTCTTTAATCAGCGTACTTCTATCTCCAACATAGGTTACAAACTTAAACATAATTAGCTTCATAGTTCAGAGAATCAGAAGATATGATAAGCTATGTATAATTTTTTAAGAGCGTATGTCTTGAAGAGAGAAAAAAAAAGTGACAAGCAGACTACTTTATGTCAAAAGGCTCCATTTTTTTAAGCCATATCCAAGCTGCAGAGGCACAACCATGGGTAAGTAAATGTTAATTAATCGTTTTTAGATTAAAAAAGATGATAATTATTTCATAGATCTACAGCCAACCCAGCGCAAGATCACCCAAGTCTGCTCATAATTTTAAACTTTTCAGATGGGGCAACCTAGAGTATTTACAGGTGGGGCGCGAATTATATAGTTAATTTAATTAGTTACATGAAACGTATCTTGTATGTTATCTTATCGTTAAATATTAAAAATATTATCATGTATAATAAGATTATATGTTTCCACTGTATATGTAATATTATATATTAAATTATATATAGTATACATATATCAAATCACATATAGTATATAGCAATCAACCTCTACTTGATCAAGGCACTATCAAAAATCAAAATGTGTCCAGACTAAAAAGATTACCAATCACAAATTTACAGAGAACATTCCACGGTTTAAAAAATTGCAAAAAAGAAGAGAGAGAGAGAGAGAGAGAGAGAGAAAGAAGAAATACATCGGGATCCAGCTAGAAGCAAAGAATCGGTTTTGGGTAGAGCGGCGGCGGCGGCGGCGGCGGCGGCGGCGGCGGCGGCGGCAGAAGGGGTAGAGCACCGATAGAGAAGACGAGAGGCGGGTGCCCCACCTTGCCTCTCCCTCCAACCCCGCTCTGGCCGCTCGGAGTCGCCCCAATTGGGTGCAAATACATCGGGATCCAGCTAGAAGCAAAGAATCGGATTTGGGTAGAGCGGCGGCGGCGGCGGCGGCAGAAGCAGGAGAAGAGCACCGACGGAGAAGACGAGAGGCAGGTGCCCCACCTTGCCTCTCCCTCCAACCCCGCTCCGTCCGCTCGGAGTCGCCCCAATTGGGGGCAACCGCGGCGGGGGGCTCCCCTTCGCCGGAGGCGGCGGAGGCGGCGGGCCGGGGTCGGACGGCAGCCCGTTGCCGTGCTGGACGACGATGCGGAAACGCATTCCCCTCCTGCACTGAAACCCGCCGAGCGCGTCGGAGAAGTAGTAGTTGTCCCCCTCCTGCGTGAGCGGCACCTCGACGGCGCCGTCCCCTCTTCCAGATCCGCCGTCGGGACTGTCGGGGACCGTGCACTGCGTGGTGAGGTTGCCGTAGTCCTGCTCGAGGCTGCACAGCCGGTACGTCGTCCTGTTGTAGGTCTGGATGACCGTCGACTCCGCGTTCTTGTTGAAGACTAAAAATCCATCCACAGATCTCAGAGGCGATCAGCGAAGGCACGAAGTGGGGAGGGGGTCGCGCGACAGCACGTACTGAGGTAGTCGCCGAGGTAGAAGGTCTTGCTGGAGGCCCAGGCGGCGTAGTCGACGGCGGACTTGTTGGTGGACGCGTCGAACACCCAGCCGCCGCCGCCGCCGACGGTGTAGTTGGCGTAGGGCGGGAGCTGGGCACCGGTCGAGAGGAGGCAGAAGGCCGTCAAAACAGCCACGGCGGCCGCCGGCGCTGCCATTCGCGGCCTTGATCGGATGAAGCGCGGCGGAGACGGGGGGCGGGCCGACGGGAGGAGAGGGGGGGAACTCCGGAGGCGGCGGCGGGGCTGTCTCCGATCAGACACTTAAACAAGGGATTTTAGGAGGGGGACGGTGTTTCACCGCCTGATCGAGGAGGGAGGGGCTTGACTCTCCCCACCGCACAAATTTTTATTTTAACTTTAATTTTAATTGAAGGGGCTGCTATTCTTCGAGAAAGCCCTTAAAACTTATAATATAAACAAATTATGAATTATAAGATAAGCATCGTCCACTATATATATATATACATCGATTTTGACACTAATACACAATTGTCTAAAATATCAATGTCAAAACTGAAATAGGTTTATTTTTAATTCTCCAACATGAGTGTATAGTATATCAATTTCCAAAGACAATAGACGTCAAGAAGCAACTTTTATGTTGTCATACAAGCTGTGTATTGACTTATAATTAGGTGAAGACCTTGAACATTACGTCTAATCGCTTATTGACAATGATGTTACCAAACCCCCGCCCTACAATATTTTAAAAAATATATTCCTTTTACCTAACAGGTAAAGCACAATTTTTTTTGTAATTTTAAAGATAATACTAAGATATAACTTGATCTTTATTTTAAAACTAAGATGATCTAGATTTATTTCAACCAAACACCCTATAAAGGTAATGAAATGAGCAATTGACTAAGGACTCGTAATAAACAACTAATAGCTGTCAGAGTTATCATATTGTTTCACAAACCCTCTGAATTTTTTTTTCGGAAGTTACACTGCAGGAGTTCTTCGTCATGTAGAAGATGGAACATGATCTTTAGTTGGAGCTCATATATAATAAACTCTATCAACATGATACTCCACCTTATATGTTTCGATATATGTCCATCTTATTTACATTTTTATTTCGATGTTTTAGCAAACAAACTCATCACTTATATCTTAATCTAGTTAGGTATTCTTTTTCTCCAAATTAAGAATTAGATTTGAAATCAAGAGTTCAGATTCTCCGTCAAAATAAATGTTGCCTGAGATCATCGTGTTTGAAATTACTAATGGGTGGACATATTTTAATAGAATCCGACCATATTGTACATATATTTCTTTTAGAATGTGAGAAGATTTGAGAAATCACCATCTAACATGGATGAAGAGTTACAACTTGGAGTTTCGAAAACAAGTTAGCTACGCGATGTAAGTTAAGTAACTCTTTTGCCCTTCAGTTCCTTACCAATGCTCTTTATCGTTAAGTTAATGGTGCAAAATTAGAAAGGCAAAAATGTAATAAACACTTGAAAATCCAAATGCTACAAGTCATAAACTTATTTACTCAAATTTTGTCATTTATTAAATTATGTCTTCCTCTTCCCAATTCAAATCTTCTTAGATAAAAATTTTGGCATTTGATTCTTGATAATAATTTAAATAGTTGAAATCTCCTTATATATTCAAACCAAATGCGAGAACAATATGATCTAGTCCCCCAATAACATCAAGCCAAGTTGAGATGAAGAGAAATGTATAAGCGCAAATATTGTATGGTTATATAAACCACTTATGATCTAACACCCCTGCTAGCTAGCTATAATATCCTGTTGATCGCATGTAACGAAATGTCTAAAATCTTAAAATTATTTCTCAGCTCTCTTACGGAACACAAAATATTGATTATTAAAATTTGAAAATAAAAAATTAGAATGAATCAATTAAATTTAAGTGATTTTTAAGAGTTTGTTCCTATGTTTGGATATTTTATCAAATAATTTAAAAACTTAGTCTTTGAGCCTGTGTTTGGTACAAGGATAATCATGGATAAATATGGTTTATCCTCGATCCCCTATTTGCTTTGCAAATGAAATGGAAGTTAATATGGATTAACTTAATTCGATCTATACCAAAAAATGAAGATAAAGTGAGAGATAAGCCATTCCATCTAGTACATGAGATATTTTATTCTTAATTTTTTTTCAAGAAATAGTTATCCCATCTAGTATCTGAAATATTTTGTATTGCTATTTATCTATTATTTTTGATATAAATATAAATTTTATATTAATAGTCAAAAATTTTATATATGTATTAATATTAATTTTAAAATTAATAATTATACATCATATCCTCTAAGCATATTATAACTCAAATTAAACATAACCGACATAAAGATAATCACAAAGAGTGACTTATCCATATTCCCATCAATTATATATATCCCCGTACCAAACGAGGCATAACCGATTTAGAGGGACCTCAAGTATTATTTGATTAGGTTGCTTGCGGACCAGGAGTGATGAAAAAGCATCACTAGATAAAAAGGACCTCGGCATTTTTTTTAAAATATAAATTTATAATAGTTGTGGGACACGTTTGTTAAAAGAATATAAAATTAGAACTAGAACTCAATTTATGACGCACGCAAGATATGAATAACCTACTGTAGGCCTTTTCAGTGTTCTCCCTCCATCCCGGTTGAGTCTACTCTTCCTTATAAGAGCAAAGCTCCCCTGCACCTCCGCCCAAAATTTTAACAAGGGGCATTAAAATTTGGCCACAGTTGTAACAAAGATTAATTTCTAATCAAAGACATTTAACGGGATCAACTATCGAATACAATCATTTATGCTCTGATAAAATCTAGAAATTATTTTTCTCTGAAGTACGTGGTTACATGTGAACTAATTAAGAGATCAAATATTTATAATAAGTCAAAACGAACGCCACCTTAATCATCATAGAGAGAGAGAGAGGGAGAGACTATTTGGTATACAATCGGCACGATGCAATGGAAGGGATTGCAGGCCAGAGAGGTGTTTGCATCTGAATCAGCAGTATTCGTCGCGGGATATATACTTAAACGTCGTTGTTTAGGAGGAGATAAGTAAAAAAAAGAAGAAGAAGAGGTTTTCTATTAAAGGTGGCAGCTGTCGGCCGGCTGGCGACTTGCGCCGGAGGGGAATCTGGTACCAGCGCACATGCCCCACGTGGAATGAGCCCATTTAATGAGCTGGCGTGGGGTCACGGTGACGTCACATTAATTTGACTATTTGAGCGCCCCCTCTCACTTGTATCATTTTCGCGGAATTTTCTTTTTTTTTTAAGAATTACAGTATCATATTCATTCATACAAAATTAAGAAAGATACGTAATTTATACGTCCGTAAGGATAAAACATTTTCGCCGAATTGTCAAAACGTTACGTCCCCTCCCCCCACAGTGTCCGTGCAGGTAGAGATGTCAATCGTAACCGATTATCCGTAACCATTTCCATATCCGTAACTTATTTGTGAACTTAATGAACAGTCAAATGATCGGCAAAAATTTTGGAGTATGATATCGGTAACTTATTTTTACCGATTATGTATTTTTTTAGACGATACTGTCCGTCGCAGATACATTATAAATCGAACTCGAAAAATCATTTCCATATGTGTTAATTAAATTATGATCAAGCAGTTGAAAAATATATCGAGTGAAACTATGTTTAACCATATTACATCTTTACTTTATGTAAATTGTGCATGTTTTTTATTTTAATACTCACTCCCTTTTGTGTTGTATTTCTATCATTAAAATTATGTGTTAAAAATTATATCATCTTACACAATCATTATTCTCGAATAAAATGAAGAATATTTAGTAATGATTATATATCCGTCAATCGACCGTTATCCAACCGTAAATCGTTCTTAAGCGAATATTACAATGCAATTTATGGATGGATCAATTATCGATAGTTAACGAATAGTAAATAGATATTTTTTATACGATACGAATACGGATAATACTATTATTCGACCCATATCCGACCCGTTGACATCCCTACATGCAAGGGTGCAAACGAGCCTAGTTAGAGTAATATGATACTCAAATTTAACTTGTTTATTTTAAGTGAGTTTGAATTTGAACTCAAATTTTAACAAGTATATTATATTTTTGTTGAAGTTTGATATTTTTATTAATCCAGTCGAGTCAAGTTCAAATTCGAATAGGAACTGAACTGAAGTCAGTTCACATTCAAACTTAAATTATATATCAATTTATTTTGAAAATTCAAAATTAATAAAAAATTATTTATGAAATTTTAAATTTAACTTATTTATAAAACTCCATCTAAATTTAAACTCAATTTTTTATTATTCAATAATTTTAAATAATAATATATAATTATTAATATTAAATCTATTTTTTAAAAAATGTTTAAAAAATACTTAATTAAATTACTCGTAAATTTATCTAAGTTTTAATTAATTAATGAATAAAATTTATTTTTATTTGAATTTATTCATTTAAAATATGATAAATGAATCAAGTCAAATTTTTATGGAATCGCTCGTGGAGTGTATTGGTTCGTCTGTGACCCTAACCCCATGCTCCATTGAATAGACCGGATTAATGATCTTTCTCTCTATCTATCCATCTATTTCATTTAATCCGATACTTTTATATTTGTACTTGAGCGAATACTTTATCAAACTCCTTTTCAAGTACTTAAAAGCGTACCAGCTTTATTTAATCAAGTAGCGTCCGCTCCAGCTGCTCAGCTGGTTGATTTGAAGAACTTGTTTTAATGTTTACGGGGTGTTTGGTTGTCCGATAAATTTTCGTACGAATCAACTCATCATGTAAAATTATCATATTTGGAGAGATGTAAAAACAAAAAATAATAATTACCGTACATGATAAAACAAAGTGAGGAATCACAGGAAAAAGGAAAGAGGTAAAACTCTTTTTTTGTTTAAGAAGAAAATTACTTTTAAAGCATAAAATTAGTATGATTGTCAAACACCTATTTTAACAAGTTTTTTTACAATTTTTAAAAATTAAAATAAAAACCTCCATTATGCATATACCTCAGCCAAATTTGTCGACCTTTATGGGTATGTTTAATATTCTTGGTCAGAACATACCTTTTCAAGTTTCAGCGGTGCCAACATATATATATATATACACTTTTGACAAAAAAAGGACCATCCTATGTTACGCGAAGTATGACGAATTATAAATATCTAATCGTGATAAATAACATACCACGAGAGAGACAGTGACAGAAATTTTCGGCATGGTGTAATGTCATGCATTGATGTATGTATCCTGCTATAACTAACAACATATATTCACGTTACATTTTCAAAGATAAAAAATTTTGTAGTTCAAATCAATGTAGGTGAGGTCGGGGGTTGAGGCTGGGTTGGTTTGGCCCAAATCGACCTGGGTCGGCTGTGGTCGAGACCCGGGTCGGGACGAGGTCGCAAAAAAATAATAATAAAATAATAGTTTTAAAATATTTATTGGGTCAGGTCTCGGGGTTGAGATCGGGTAGGTCGGTGCCAAAATCGACCGTGTTGGACCTGAGTCGCGACCCGGATCCCAACTTGACGAACCATGGTTCAAACTTCAAACCCTATTCAATGCGACATTTTCTTCTGTTTCATATTTAAGATTTAATCACATTTTGGATCATTTATACACGAAATATTAGTATTATTCTAATCTTAATCTTAAACTAATCAAAAAGATAACACCCTCCTCCTCTCTCTCTACCTCTAAGCTATGCTGTAATGTAGTCTCATCTCTTTCTCTCTCCAAATCCCCCAATCAAATTAGGTGGGGTCGTGGTCATGAACAGGGGTGTTCACTAATTGGGCTAATCCGATGACCCGAACTGAACCAATTCAATATTGTCATGTTGGTTCGGGTCATGTTTCAGCATTGGGTCATTCGGGTTTACAAAAACAAGTCAAATAAACTCGATCATCATCATCAGCAAATGTCAAGGTTCAGCCAACAAATCTAGCATGGCTCGAAGACTTCTGCAAAGTTCAGTTTTGACAACAATTTATGCTGTGGAGAGCATCAAATGTGGACGATATGGGAATAAGCCTCACACGTCAACTGTCCTCACATGTCAGCTATCCGCTGGGTCCTTTGACACTCCATTCTTTAGTCTCACATTGCCAATCAAAAAAAGAAGAGGGCTGAGAAATATTATAAATAAAGGTTGTTGGGGTTACTTAATTGCTGAATGAGATTTTGTGCTAATCAGATGACGATTATTTGGGGTCCAAACTTGAATTAAGATTAAACTATAGATTAGGATTAACTTATAAGTTATCTCATATCATTTATTTTAGGGACATGTTGTCCTTGAATTAATAAAATCAAATATTCGGTTCAACCCGAACCCATCGGATCTACTTTGGTTTGATTTGAGCATTGCCATCGGGTTGGTTTGGATTGAAAAAATAATGTCTATAAACCGAATCGAACTGACCCACGAACATCTCTTAGTCAGGAGCAGGTGGTTCAACTCGAAAATAGAGCCTGTTTAGCTAAGGTCGGGACCGAATTAGTCGGGTTTGAAATAAAAAATAAAGTAAAAATAAATACTTGGTCTAGATCTCAAGGTTTGGACCTGGTCAGCCGTCCCAAAAACTGACCCAATCAAATGACCGGGACCGACATTCCATGCCCCCTGATCGGCCTATCTATTTCTCTCTCTCGTTTATGCCGTGTCTCGCCAAAATCAACAAACTTAATAACCCAAATTATGATATATGAGTTAATCATTTAATAACCCGTCGTTAGCTACTTCTTATAAATAATACAAAATAAGATAAGCATACAGATAATGCCACAAATTGACGTGTACCCAATTTATTGGCTTCCGTAGTGGTAACTACTCTTTGTCGAATTACTGGAACCGTGGGTTTATGTGTCCAAGAAAGAAATCATGCGGTAATAAAATTTTCGTAAGCATATGAATCGGCATTAACTAACAAGCATGAGTTGCGATAAAGCCTATCGTCTGATTTTTTTGTAATTACAAATATTCAGGTTGCAACGTGTTCGATTACCTTTCACTGTCGCCACGTCAGATCTCCCACTAAAATAGAAAAAAAAGATGCCCGTTCAGTACGATTATCTTTTGTCTTAAGCTTACTTGGCCGTCTTATTCAATATTTTAGAATAATAACTATTTACTTTATTTAATTTGATAAACTTTTCTGAATACTTAATATAAATTATTTTGACACGTGGCTGCATATGTTGATCAATATTTTTTAATTAGATCTTGTCAAGTCGATCACAGTTGAAGAACTTAGTCCTGTACTGGATATCTTATAGGTCTAGTCCTGGTTATCTTAATAACTAGATTTTGGGGTTTTCCACGTGGTATCAGAGCAGATGGGCTCGGGCTCTGTCCCTCCGGTGGATTCGTCTCTTATTTTCGTTCGGCACTGTCTCGTGTATTCCTATCGTGACTCTGACGGTGGTGGCTGGCTGAGAGATGGAGTGTTGAAGGATTTAGTCCCATAATAGGTATCAGAGAGAGTATTTTCATGTTTATAGACCTGATCTTAATTACCCCAATGCCTAGATTTTGAGATTTTTCACGATAACAGGAAAAGATACGGAGGCACAGTACTTGGGTACTGATATCAGGTTAAAGTTTTTTGGATCAAGTGACCTAAAAGTTCGAAACAATGAATGAAAAAGATGTCCTACTTATAGTTTAATAAGCTCTTTGTAAATACAAATTTAATATTATTTTAACACTCTGAAACGGGGGCGAAGAAAAAAGAAAAAAATAAAAATAATGTCTTAAATGAAAGCTCTTAGCAGTCATGTCGCATCCCCATCTGGTTGAAAGAAAAGTCCATTCCGGGGCGCAGAGCCTTCGAAAGTAAGAAACTAACGGCGGCCCCATGATGCCGAAAGGTGGACCACCGGCCCATGAAGTGGATAATGGGCCTCCAAAATGACTATTGAAGTCGATCTTACCATGGCCGTGCATTCAGGATTAACTACACTCTTGCACATTCTTTCCTTAATTTTCAATCATTAGTTTTGTTGAAAATGTTTATTTCCCTTGATAAAAAATCAAGACACCTAATGGGGTGTTTGGTTGCATGATAATGGAGGGTTTTTATTTTAATTTCTAAAAATTGTAAGTAAATTTGTCAAAAAAGATGTTCGGCAACCTTGACAATTTTATATTTTGAAAATGATTTTCTTCTTAACAAAAAAAAGAGGGTCTCACCTCTTTCTTTTTTCTTGTGGTCCCCCACTTTATTTGATCATGAATGATAGTTACTTTTTTTGTTATCACATCCCTTCAAACATGATAATTTTATGTGATGAGTTGGTTCACTTTTTATTTTAATATAATTTTTTATCATGAAAGTGTACAAAAAATTATCAAGCAACCAAACACCCATGATAAAAGCACAACCCTGGTGCATACCGGTGGTGTCAGGTCAGGTACTAAGGATAGCGCATGTGCTATACAATAAAAGAGGTACGTATATGTAAACCAGTTCATTTAAATATATGATGCACATCGAAATATGATAATAACTCTTTTATTTTTATAAATGTCTCACGACATTGAGGATTAGCTATTTTAGGTGTGGTAGGGCTTGCTATGGAGACAAATTCCTTAATTGGATGTGACTCTAATTATAGCTCTTTTTTTTACTATGACCACCTTGGCCGTTTCACTCCTTTAGTTTTTTTACATCTTCAAAGTTACTAGTTATAAGCGATGTGCTTCGCACGTGTACGTGTAATTTTTATAATTTTTTTGTAATAAATTTTGTATAAAATTAACACAAAAATTTTATTTAACTATCAAAAATAGTTACTATAATTTTACCTATATTTCATAATTAAATAGTTTATTATCAACTAAAAAATAAATAAAAGAGATCTACATATTAAATTCTATGAATATAATTATTAAAATAAATTTCATCATATATGAAAAGTAAAATCTAAAAAACTGATACAATATACAATATTTTAAAAAATAATAAATGTTAGTGTTGATATAAAGAATATTACCACTATGTAAAGATATATTAAAATATAATAACAACAATACGATATAATTAACTAAAATGTTTGCATAATAGTGTTTGTAACAATAAAAATCACTTCTAATTATTATTTACTTATATTCACCACAATTATAAAAATAATTCTAGAAAATGAGTTACTGTCTCATATAAGAGACAATTACTTATTCAAATAAATCACATAAGAAAATAATATTGTTCTAATATTAAGAACAAATACTTGTTCAAACAAAAACTTCTTCTCATGTTGAGAATTTGAATCTTCAATTTTTTTTCTTGATTGTAATTTACTCGACCTTAAGTAATGCAAATATAACTGTTTGCTACATTGTTGTCTTCTTTCATCCATTTGACATTCAGCTTGTAATTTTTATTATTGATAAGAGTCTCAATCTGGTTATGCTTAGCTGCCCGATGACCTAAACAATAACTAACATGAATGTCATCTAATTAGAAATAGTTTCTCATATGCATGTTTGTTATTGATTTACGTCTTCCACAACAAGATGAAGTAAGAAATAGATAAATCTAAATAGATGAATTGTCATCTAATTAGGAAAAAATTACGTTAGTAAATGTCAACACCTAAAGCATAAAAGCCACTATCTCTAGTGGAGAAAAATCAAAGTCTGTTGTGATTGTAAAGACAACTGTTCTGTAATGCTATTTGTATGGAATCACAGCAATGAGAATAATGTATGAGAAATGCAAATTGGTGCACAGAGATTATTGTGGTGTCAACACAAGAATGAAGAAATACAATAAACGAACAAAAAGATGGGCTTAGAAAGTAATTACCTACCATAAGCTTCAAAATTATAAAATGGGTATGAAATCTTTTGCTTCAAGCATTTTCAATTTTTATTGAATTTTTTTTGGGATATGTTTTTAAAAGTATCATTTAGACTGATTTTGTTACCAAATATACTTTTGTTTTGTTAAGATTGACATGTCTGATGAAATTAAGGCGCGCATCAACATCATATGGTTTGTAATTCAGTAGTCTCAATCAATCTTTCCATGGATAACTTTCCATACAAGTATAATGGATCCTCACATACTTCCAATTTTCCCTCAAGACATGAATCTCATCTTTAGAATGAAATAAGACGAGTTTGAGTGAGACTGCGACATCAGTAGAATACTTAGTTTGAAACTTCCAGTGATTATCTTGATCACAATAGTCATTTTGTCTTGTCATAAAAGCACTTTAACCCCATTAATATCCCTAGGAGAGGTGCATCTCTCATTTCAGAATATTCAAATTACAGTGCGTTTGATAAGTTGTTGTTAAGTATATAATATTTTCAAGGAACAAAAGTTAAAGATTATCAATTTTTTCATTTTAGTAGTCTAGAATAACATCATTCCTAAATCCTAAATTATAAACCCTTAAACCCGGAGATCAAATTTCTTTTCAGTTATATATAATTAAATTTTATGAAGTTGACATCCAACTATGCATGAGCTTTATTTTCCTAAGAACTTCTATATATGTTTTTTGCTCTAAGAAAGAGTTACTAAACATTTAGTTCCCCGTTACGGATACAAATAAATCATAGGTTCTACAAATTATTTAAAATATAAATACATTGTCTTAGCCAAATTAGAACAGCGTTGCCTTCAATTTTTTGTGTGTTAAGTCCAACCACGATCACATCACTTTTATATTTTAAACAAATAAGTTTAATCTTAATATTTATATTAATTTTGATATTGATACTTTAATATTTAAATAAGTTTAATCTTATCAATATCTTAATATTTAAATAAGTTTAATCTTATCAAATATTTCATAAGTTTAATCTTAAAAAAAATTTTGCAATAAGTTTTTTTGTAAGAAAAAGATATGTAAATGTAATTTATATGTCTAACTCAAAATAAAATTTTAATACAATCTGGGTTACTCGGTTTACTAGTTTGATTTGATCGAGATGATCTTAAAAAGTAAATCAAAGATCAAACTAATCAGTAGTTCAAATCACATCAAAGGAAACCAAGCCAAACCGTTGGTTCGATTGGTTAATTTTGAGTTGAGCCGAGTGGTGAGCACCTCCCTCCGTGACTCTTACCTTCCTCAACAGTTTCACATGTGAAGCATCTGCGTCTTGAAGCGAAGATGGCCGAATTCAGGCGTAGGAAAGGAAGCTCAGACGACAAGGGAGAAGGGGGACCAGCCATGTTCTCCGACTCCGCGTGGAGCCGAAAGCAACCTGACCGCGCTCATGTTATGAGAGAGGCTTTGATCAAGATGCGCAGAGTCAAAGAGTCGGACCAGCACCCCCAACGAGACCCCAATCCTTAACCCCCCATATTCTGAGTAGAAATATTAAAATCTAAAGAGGTCGGATCCCCTTGGTGATCTTCCGAGAGATTTCTTTCATTTTTCCTTGTATAAATGAGAGGATAAGGATGATTCAATATCTTCGTATATAACGAGAAGATCCTCTCGTGAGACCTTCCGAAGAGATTCGGTCTCGAATTTGAATATTTTCCTTTCGACGTCACTCCACTCAAGCTACCAGGACAGGCGTGTGACCGTCAAAGACCGAAAGCTACTTTTCAAGGCCCCCGGAGCCATCATTCGGCATGGCGACGGGCCCATTTTGAAAGAGCCCAACTCGCCATACTTCTTAGCAAGCACGACAGTGGGCCCCCGCGTGTAATCCCTTCCGGGCCTATTTTCTTTTGTCTACTTAGTTTTATGCTCATCAGCTGTTTGTTTTCCATTCTCGGCCCAATTTCAAATACAGCTGTCTATGCCCTGTTTGGTCACAGTTTCAAGAATGGTAGTATATCCATTTTCGTGATGATATCTTTGGAGGTTGGGGTATCGATATCAGAATCGATACCAGTTTGACATCGATTTTATCGCATAACATATTTTATTTGCAGTACAAATTTCAAAACCGACAGCGTTAACCAAACACCTGTTGATGGTTCGCATCGATATCGATTTCAAAGATGAAAATGAGGGAGGTGTCTAACACTATATGACCAAACAGGGCCCAAGTAGGTGAAGGAGCACAGTTGGGCTTGATCCACCTACTAAATGTCTGATAAACTTGGCCTTGGCACAGCCCAGCCCAGCCCACCGGCATACCTAGTGGGCTCCATGACCTTCTCATCGCTGCTATCTTAAAAGACCGTAAATGGAATGTCTTCTTCCCCCCCGAACAGACCACTGGCCACGATTAAAACCGTCAGGACTATGGTTCCAGTCGAACACGGCGTTCATCTGTTATTCCCTGCAATGCAGGCAGCTCCTCTCTCTCTCTCTCTCTCTCTCTCTCTCTCTCTCTCTACAAGCATATAATATATATATTCATGCATATAAATATATATATATGTATGTATATCTGAGGAGATCCATCTAACATTTCCATCTTTGTAGCCTTGCAGGGGGCAACGGCAAGGGAGTAATTGCAGCCCAGTCCCGTGAATGCCCCCCCCGCCTGCCACCACCGAAAGCGAGCATTCAGATGCTAATGTGTTCTTCGCACTTAGAAGATACGCCTTGCCCACGAATATTCATTAACCAATTAGCAGCCCCACTTTACCGATCCCTTTAAATAATTGTGTCTACTTTACTCGATTTCACATATTCCAGTTCATTGTATTCGCTGAAATCAACTCCACGGATATGATCATCTTCCAGACTTTATCTCACTAGCATCTACAGGTTGGCATGACCTCGCGCAGGGGGGCGCGAGGTCGGGGCTTCGCCTCCCGGCGGCTGCAGTCCGGGCGCCCCCATGGGGGGGGCGACTTGTGGGGTTCGACGGGCGTCGAACCCTCGCCACCCGCGCGCACGGCGGGCCTTCGGCCAACTGGGCCAGTGACCAAAAAAAAAAAGGCTATTTTCTCTAGAAAAATCATTGAGAACCGAGCAATTAGAGGGACAGAAAATTCTAAATCGTGACAACCTGGTGGTAGACGAGCTACCCACCAACGGCTGCCTTCAAGGCTGGCATGTTCAGAGGAGGAGGAGGAAGAAGAAGAAGAACACGAACTCGTTGTATGAAATCATCCTACCAGGTTCTTCATAGCAGTTGCAAGTTAATTACATGTAATGACGGAGGCAACACGGAAGCTAGCTATGTACAAGGAGGTCGATCAATACACCTTCCTGGAGAAGAAGGCTCGAAGGCTGGTGAAATGGCTCCCGCTCCCGGAATGGTTGCCGGTGGCGGCGGGAGCGACGCCCCGCCCGCCACCGCCGCCCGGAGCGCCCTTCTCCTCCGCCCTGCAGCTACCCTGCTGGCCGTACCCGATGCACGTGTTCACGTTCAGGTTCACCTTGACGCCGCCACCACCCCACCCTCCCTTTCTACCGCCGCCGCCCTCCTTGCCCTGACCCTTCTTGCCGCTCCTGCGGGCCTGCCAGACCGGGCTGGACCTGCCCACGTGTATCCCGGCGCCGGCGGCTAGCCCTGCCCTGCCGGGGCTGCCCGCCCACCTCCGCGGGGCGCTGCCGGAGGGTGAGAAGGCCGCCGGCGCCGGGGGCCGGGAGGATTCGCCCCGGGAGTTGCTCCTTGAGCAGGGCGCGCTGCTGACCCGCCGCCCGGAGGCTGTTAGAGCTCCGGTGCCCTTGGGCCGGGAGGCGCCGTTGCCGGCGGAGCGGCTCCTGGAGAAGGGCCAAATATTGATGTTGAGCTCCGCCACACCGCCCGCGCTGTTCTTGCGTTCCCTCCGGCGGTCCTTCTCCTCCACCCGCTTCTCGCCCCCGGCGACCTTGAAGATGTCCTTCCAGCGCTTCGAGGACGACGACGACGCCGCGGAGGAGGAGATATGGGCAGGGTTGCAGGGAGCAGGAGGAACAGAGCTCGACGGAGGTTGATGCACCGGAGGGAACGGAGACTCGGACACTGCCTCCGGATTCGCCGCCGCCTCCGATCCACCCATGCCCGGTCGAGACGTCTCGGCGGCCGCAGCTTGATGGACGAAGCGGAGGGGGAGGATGACCCCGTCGACGAAGAGCTCGTCGGCGGAGAGGAGGACAGGCTGGGGCTGCGACGGGTTGCGTATCATCCAGAACTCGAACTCGGGGGAGGAAGAGGCGGAGCTGCGCCCGCCGCCCCCGGCTCCTACGCCTCCACCCCAAGCGTCGGCGGGAGAGAGCGCCGCCATGCCGCCGATGCCGTGTAACCAGCGGAAGGTCGAGCCTACGGGCGTGTCTCGGGTCAGGCGTGGGGGGACGGAGACGGGATTTTGCCTATACACGCGTCCGATGGCTGTGGGCTACGGCGGAGGCCGGCGCTGGCGGATGTGACAGCGGGGGCGTCGGATCGATCCTCCGCCCCTTCCTCCTCCGACTCTTTCCTACCTCCCCCCTCCTCCTCTCCTTCTCTATCTATTTATCTCTCCGTCGCCCGCCCGGCGGAGCGAGGCGGCGGAGCCGGTGGTGGTGCCGGTTAGAGGCACATGGTGGGGGGGGGGGAGCAGTGGTTGAAGAGGCCCACCGGCATTCAATGGACTTTGGAGGGTGGACAGGGCATTGAATGCGCGAGCAAGCACACGCAACACGTACGCTCGCATTTTGTTTATCGGCCTTCGCACGGGGCCGACGTACGTGGGCCCCGACGTGACGTCATTGGCACGTGCGGACCGTGGTGGAGTCTGGTGACGTGTTTCTCGACGCTAACCAGGCGTCGGACGGATCTTAGCATCCTTGCTGCGTGAGTTTGGAGCTCTCGGGTGCACAAGCACAGCGATGACCTCAGGTGGACTCCCCCATGGAGCCTCCTCAGCTCACTCGTAAAAATATATTGAATGTTCATCATGCCAATGCATTTAATACCCATCATATCATGTATTCAATTCATTTTTGTGAGTGACTTAAGAGGACTCCCTCAGGAGCTCACCTGAGGTGATCCGCTCTCTTATTCAAGAGATAAATCCGATTTGTCTCCTGAGATTTTGAGGATGGATCAAGTTTATTTTCCGAATTATTATGATATCATTTTGTTCTGTCTCGCAGAAAGAAAACAAATTCCAAGACTAAATTAATAGTACTTCTTAACGTAATCGTTTTTAGAGAAATCAGAAATCATTTACCGCTGTTTAGGTAGGCGTATACACTTCAAAAATTTATACTAATTTATTTTATGATATATATCATACAGATGTAATAAGACAACACCAATTTTATGCTACTTTTGTAGTTAGAATAACTTAAATAAATAGTTAAAACGACTGCGTAACAAAATATTATTTTGAAGTCACATTTTCTTTTGAGAACCAATAATTCTGCAATATGTGTATAAATTTTTTTAAAAATATTTTAAACAACGAAATAAGTAAAATATAATATAATTTAATATTTGAATATGTGTTTTAAATAATGAATATGGCATTTTAAATATTTTTTTTTTAGTTTTTGATGATATAATTTTAATAAGCTATAATATTATTTTACTTAAAATACTACCTTTACGTTCTTTTCTATAAATTATCAAAAAAAAAAATTTTGAACACCCAGCGGCCAGAGATCCGCCGTGTACGCGGGTGGCGAGGGATTGAGACCTCTCGATTCCCACAAGTCGCTCCCCATGGGGCGCCAGGCTTGCAGCCGCCGGGAGGTGAACCCGGCCCTGCACCCCCGGCGTAGGGTGCTGCCAACCGAGCGAAGCTCGGCTAACTATCAGAATCCATCTTTCTTAGTGGTTGAGCAATTTGAGTTTTGCTGTAATTTTATATTTTTAAAATTAAATTTGTCAAAGACAACCATGATAATTTTATGTTTTAAAATTACTTCTTTTTCACACAAAATAAAAATAAAAGAGTGTCGTTTCTTTTTTTATCTTGTGATCTACTACTTTATTGGATCATATATGATAGTTATTTTTTCTGTTATCACATTTTTTGTCATTGACTTATTTTATTTTAATTTAATTTTTTACGAAAATGAAAAAAATTAAAAATTTTTTTGTGGGGGAGGGGGGAGCTAAATCCTGCACAAATGCACCCATCCGTTCGGTCGTCTTGATCTCGAGGAAGCACAGACGCGATCGGCTCAGATACAGCGAGACTGTGATCGATCGTCGATTCGTCGGGGCCGCAGAAAAATCAGATACTCCGGTCAAAAGGGGGGGGAAGATCAATTATTCTCCGTAAGCGACGAGCCACCGCCTCAAGGGAGAGGAGACTGAGGCAGCAGGGTCACAGGCAGTCGGACGTCGACGTGCCCTCCAGAGGATGAGGCCGGCCGCGCGCGCGTCGTGTCAAGTCAGGCGGTGGCCGCAGGTGATTCGCGCTTCTCGATCGCCCGCCAACCGGCTGAGAGTTACTGGCGGCGCGCCGGCATGGGCGCAGAGAGGAAACGGCGCCGACGCCGACGGCCGCACGGTGGAGAGGAAGCTTTTCGTTCTCGTCTTGTTGGCGCAAATCGTAGAAGAGGGTTTTTCTTTCCCCAGGTGCTCTCCATTGGCACGGCGGAAACCACGGGAGGTAGGCGCCAGCCGCGCCCATGGCAAGAAACCGCGGCAGTCCGGACTTCCGGCCGTCCGTCTCCGTTGGCCCGGCGCGGGGATTCCGGGGAAGAGTACAGGAACGTGAAGACGCCCGTGCTGACCGTCCGGCAAAACCGGACTGTTCCATGCATACGGATCCAGAATCTCCCGGCCGCATGGCAGAGGAGAGTCGAAACTCTGCGTAAAAAAACTACTCGACTCATTTATTTTGTTAAATGAATAAGTTTGAACAAAAAATAAAGTTCGACTCATTAAATGAGTCGAGCTTGAACAGACTCATGTTCTGCTCGATAAACTCGCGAGCAACTCGATTAATTATTATATTATGTATTTATTTTTAAAAATTAAATTTTAAATTTTAATATTTATATATTGTCACTTAAATATATTAAATAATTCAAAATTTAAGTTTAAACTTAGATTGAGTTTCATGAATGAGCTAAATCTAAAGTTTCACGAATGACTTTTCATTGATTTTGAGTTTATAAACGAGTTAGTATATAGCTTAAGTTTGAATATGAATTGAATTTTAGTATAACTATTACTCGAGTTCGAGCTCGACTCGGCTCGATCAATAAATGAACCAAACTTGAACAAGGGTTCCACATACTCGCTAAAACTCGAGCTCGAACTCGAACTCGTGTAAAATAAACGAGTCAAACTTGAATACCATACTACTCAGGTCGGCTCGGCTCGCTTGCACCCTTAATTCCGAGTCACCTCAGTTTTTTTGGCTGAGAGAATAATCTCAATTTTTAATAAAAAGGGTCGCAACTTTTTTTCTTATTTAAATGGTAATTTAATTATGATCATTTAAATAACAATTTAATTATTAAATTTATCTGTCACTTGAGTAGAGTGAGGACAGCGATCGTTTCTTGTTTCTTATCGAGAAGAACTGAGATTATTCTCAAGACTTGAATTGATCCAAACTCGGGAGAGAGTTGTCGAGCAGAAAGGACTCGAAAGACTGCAACAGCCCTCCTTCCTCTCTCTGGTTTCAGCGATAACAAGCCGATCCGAAGGCGTGATACATATCGAGCTACATGCCCTCCAAACGCAGTTGTTTATATCTTATGGATTATATCGGAATAAGAATCGAATGTTTTAATAGTTTATCTAAATCAAGAACAGAGTTCTTTTTATCTCTATTTGATAAAAAGAAGTAATGTTTGATTAATATTATGTTTAAAATTGTGCGATTATTAAATGTATGATTTATAAATGCTAAGAAAATAAAATTCGAAACACAGTTTATCAGAAGTAATAATAAAATAAGATTTATTTAGCATTTTTTGATAAAATCTATGTATATAATTATAAAATTTTAAAATTATCATATTACTTTGTCCATTTTGATCGTTGAATCGGAATCAAGGTAACATCAAAATATCACAATTCCAATCTAACCAAAATTGGAGTTTCAATTCAATCCAGCTAACCCTTGTCGAAATCAAAACATGTAATGTAATACCCCGCCCTCTATTGAATCGGACCAATTTGTAGTCCTGATATACAAGAAGGGATGGGGAAGATGGTGAAGGTACGTGAACGACTGCAGAATTATACGATGTCGTCGATCGCTATACGTACGTATACTACATGCCTGGCGGCTGGCACGTATATGTGTGTGTATATATATATATATACATAGATATGTATGTATATATACTATTAAGGTGGAAAGACACGGGCGTGGGCATGCTCTTGGCGGCTTTCCCTCTCCCCATTATTCGCCAGCGGGGAGCATCAGCCTTTCATATTGCCGTGCGTAAACATATTATTCTGAGTTCGCGGACGGGCGACATACTCGGGTAAACAAGTACCCTTGAGGCTTCGGCTTCTTTATGTCCCCGAAAGGAACAAAGTTGGGCGGGTGCAGTGCATATATATATGTATGCATCACAACGTCGACAATCATAATACCCATCGGGCCAACTTCTCCGGTTTCAGCTTCTTTATACGGTCGGCGGAAGTCCGTGGGACAGCCCATCATGCACACTCGTGTCCACGCCTCCTTCCCAGCCCCCTCCACCGCCTTCGACCACGCGCGCCAGCCCTCCTTTGGGCCGTCCATATCGTTTGGCCGAACCAGCTTGATCATAACACGCAGTTCCGACCACGGATGACTTTGAAAGAAAGAGAGAAATTAAAGGGAGAAGGGAGAAAAATCAGAAGAGAGAGAGAGAGAGATGGATGGATGGATGGTTCCAGTAAGTTAATAGGTCAAAATCGTGAGCGCTCGATCCGAACGCCCGGAGTCCGACATGATGAGATAGTTTAAACAAGAAGGGCAAGTAGACGGTAGAACCAAGCAGACATGCGCATATGGTCGTACTCTCTTAAAAAAGGCATGTTAAATACAGAATGCACATTATATATGTCTGCCGCACCTTGATAATTAAGACAAGAAACATAGATGAACATGGTCGGTACGTAGCTAAATTCCAAGCGGGTGATTTGGAAGCTTATTTGCTCTAGTCTCTCTCTCTCTCAAAAAAGGGGGGGGGGTACGCGTGTGTATATATATCAGCTGTCCCCGGACGTCGTCGGATGATGTGTCTTGCTCGCAGAAGAACCAATGAACAGAGAGAGAGAGAGAGAGAGAGAGAGAGAATGAGAGAGAGCGGTAGCTTGACAGCGTCAAAGGGGATTAGAATTATAATCGTATGAGGAATGCTGACAGGTGGTCGTGTCACATTAGCTGTCTCAGTGCCCGGGAGCACCAGTGCAGGGATGGCGGAGTGTGTGTTTCTTCACACAGACGAGATCTAAACAATTTTACAGTGTACTAAAAATAATGCTATTTTAATCTTCGATATTGAGAGTAGTGCAGGATTTAATATATACATCGATGAGATAAGAACGTACTGTTTAGTTCGATTTGTTTCGACTATATGTATACGATTCAATTTGATTAGAATTTGAGCTAATTAATCTGTACCAAGCGTTATCCGAGCACCTCGAAGGCCAGCCAGCCAGCCAGCCATCACTACGGAAGAAAAAAAGGTTGTCCGCGCCCTCTCCTCTTCATCGCGTGCCACCAGCCCGTCAGCTTTTTTAGACATGTCGGACGTGGAGTTGATTGCCGCGACGTCGTCGTTCTCGGAAAGTGAAGAAGAAACTGTCTTTCGATCACACGGGTAGAGGTGTAGCTTCCTACGTCAATACCAACTATGCGTGTACGCGCGGTACGATCGAGAGAGAGAGAGAGAGAGGGCGACGGGGGGGGGGGGGACGGTGGTGCTCTTCGGCGTTGTCTGATGCTTGCCCAGAGAAATGAAGCACAGAGAATCGGACACATCTCGGAGAACGAGGTCCGGGAGAGGATTTCCGACACGGCCACGGCTGAGTTTGGACACTCGCCTGCTCGGTCGGCCGGAAAACGCCGGAAACCACACGCGGAGACAGCTGCCGGCCGGCGGAGACCTTGTCCCGCCCCCAGAAGAAGAAGAAGAAGAAGAATAATGAGGAGGGAAACGCAAATACCGACCTGTGTGGAGAAGGCAACGTACACGTTGACGAGTTCCGAGGAACGGAGAGAGAAGAGGCGTCGGAAGACCCACCGGCGTCGGCAAAGGCAGGAGCGTTGACTGCCGGTGAGTAATTAAATTCGTTGAAGAGACTCGGCAGCGGGAGAACTGAGAGGTTCGCGCTGCGATGTTGCCTGCCTCGATCTCAGCTTCCACGAAAGATTTCAAACCTCATGATCGATCTTCTCCATGTTGAGCCTTGGAAGGTGAGACCTCCTGCCAGGCTCAGGCTGACTTCCTCTCTCGTTTCGGGGCCGACGAGACGAGATCACGAGAGCACTGCGAGCGGGTGAAGAGATTTAAAATCGAGAATTGAACTTGGGTCGGACGAAGTTTTTATTTGATCCTAGGTTGGGATTGATTTTGCCCTACGATATGTCTTTTCTTCCGAGTGCAAATACTCTTCAGCTTTATTGTTGTGACCACAATACGAGACGTTCGAGGACGTAAATAGATAGATCCTCATTCTTCTCTCTGATCTTTAACTCAACGAAAATTTGACAAGTGCCATCGTCGTAAGGTGCCACGCTTCTTTTATGCCTAGTGATTTATGTAGCCTTACGTACGTCTTGAAAAATATTATGTTGCATTTTGGCACACCGCACTTTTCTCTGTCCATGATTCATGCCGGATAGTTGAAAAGTGTGTTGATTGATCGAGTGGTAATCCCGACTTGACATATATTCTCTCCTTGTGTGTGTTTTACATTGAGCGCAAGTCACCTACTTTCACCGAAACATCTAATAGGAATACAGACTGGTTGACCAACCTGAGTTAAATAATATACCGAAGAAATTGACTTGTGATCCGTTTTTCATATTTCACTTCGACACATAGTCCGCTAGCATCCGTTCCGATTTTAACTGAATCTGTCAAGAAAAGATTGACTGAAAAATGAAATGACCTATTTGCTCTTGGACCATTGTTACGTGAACAAGATTTCATGTATGGAATACATAGGTATGGCTACTTTATAATAAAAAAAATTTAATTAAGATATTAACTAAATCACAAATAACCAGATATATTCAACTATAAATATCTAGTAAGATAAGTTTTATTTAACTTCAAATATCCAGTAAAGACTCTCCAGTGAATTAAAATTAATTCTACTTTTAAATATGAATAATATTAAAAAAATCAAATTATGCTCTTTAGGATCTGTTGACACCCATGTAAATAAAAAATTCTATGTTTGACAAAATCAAGAGAGGGTTCTACTCTATGGACCCTCTCGAGAAGAAGATCCTGTCAATATTGCATCTTAACAGAAGGTTCAATTTTTATAAATATTTTGACGTCCGCTTCAAAATTATCGGAAACAGCGAGAGACGTGTTAAAATTAGTGTAAAATGATTTTATTCACCTCGTAAATTTTAAACACCTCATGGGCTAAATAATATATATGATAATACTTCTAATGTATAAAAAATTTATTAGAGGATATATGATTAAAGTAGATGTAAACATTACGACATAATAAGTATATTAATATTTAATAATTTATATTAAATTTAAATCTTGAATATAAATCAGATATAGTAAATCATAAAGCAGAAATAATCATGTTAATATTATATGTTGTATGTTATATTTAAAACATAATATAAATTAAACATAGTATTTTTTAAACATATTAATATTTTACCAACATAGATCAAATTTAACTTTTAAAAAAATTGTAGCCATCATATATTTTCTCTCAAAGCATAATAATATTTTGAAGTTATAAATCAAATATAATTAACATGATACAACATTTGTATTAGTTTTAATTTTAAGTAAATAGTTAATAAATTAACTTTTAACAATATTTGTAACAGATTTTAAAAATGATGTAATAAATAAATTTTTATTTATTAATTTATCTAGAAGTGCCTCTCCTGTCTAAAAGACGGGAAAAAGAGTATCATCCATTCAAATCTGCGTAATATTTAGCAGGGCAATCATGACATTAATTATAAACTTGTATGTAACATTGAGACCATTGAAGTTGACGGAAGAGATCATACGTTGAAGAATTTTGCATCTACGAACTATAAACTGAATCTGTTAAATGAATCTAGAATCAATTTTCCCTAATATATATGCCATTCGAGTTTGACTTCTAATTTAAGTTTGAGTTTGAGATGAACCTGGAGATTCTATAAGTAGGTTCGACTTGAGTTTGAGCTCGACTCGTTAAGATCGAGTTTGGACGTGTATCCGAAGTTGATCTGCCGATCAAGTTACTGTTGCTTACTTGATCGAGAGCTGGGTTCAAGTTCAAACCCTCACAAAATCAGTTTGGCTGATTTCATGTGACTTCGATCTAAACTCATAATTTCGATTTCTCTAGTAACCTATGATTTGATTTAAACTCGTTTATGAAATTTAACCTAATTGCGTTTAAAATCATATCTTATTTTTCTTTTATTTATCTTGTTGAGGTAGTATCATCTGACTGTTAAATACACTTATTTTAATTTTTAAATAAATATTTGATTGACATTTAAACAAGCTTCGTGGAGTCAAACAGGAGTGATCTATTTGAACTTGAATCATTGTAGGACAAGTTTCTTTTCCCTGTTCAAGCTTTGCCCATCTGTTATAGAACCCGGCCTCCTACTACTGGAGGAGTGTCTAAACTTTAATTTAATTTGAAGTAGCAAACGTTTTGGTTTGGTCTCTAAGGGCCTGTTTGGTATGGGGATAAACTAGGATAGACCTGGTTTATCCCCAATCCCCTGTTTGGCACACACTTAAAAATGGGGTTAGCCTGGATTAAGTTAATCCAGGTTATCCCCAAAATCAGGGACAAATGCAGGGATAAGTCATCCTATATAATACTTGGGATAACTTACTCCCAAAATAATACTTTGAGGATACGCGCGGGAGCTCGGGGGGGAGCTCCGGTCGGGGGGGGTGCCGCGGGGGGACGTCCGCGCGGGGGGCTCCAGGGGGCGGGGGCGGAGGGGGGGTACCGCGGGGGGACGTTCGCGCGGGGGGCTCCGGGGGCGGGGGGGGGGGGGGAGCTCCGGTCGGGGGGTGCCGCGGGGGGACGTCCGCGCTCCGGGGGCGGGGAGCTCCGGTCGGGGGGGGTACCGCGGGGGGACGTTCGCGCGGGGGGCTCCAGGGGGGCGGGGGGAGCTCCGGTCGGGGGGTGCCGCGGGGGGACGTCCGCGCTCCAGGGGCGGGGGGGGGGGTACCGCGGGGGACGTTCGCGCGGGGGGCTCCGGGGGGGGAGCTCCGGCCGGGGGGAGGGTGCCGCGGGGGTCCGCGCGGGGTGGCGTCCGCGCGGGGGGGGGGGAGCTCCGGGGGGCGGGGGGTACCGCGGGGGGACGTTCGCGCGGGGGGCTCCGGGGGGCGGGGGAGCTCCGGTCGGGGGGGGGTGCCGCGGGGGGACGTCCGCGCTCCGGGGGCGGGGGGGGGGGGGGTACCGCGGGGGGACGTTCGCGCGGGGGGGCTCCAGGGGGCGGGGGGAGCTCCGGTCGGGGGGGGGGGGGTGCCGCGGGGGTCCGCGCGGGGTGGCGTCCGCGCGGGGGGGGGGGGGGGGGGGAGCTCCGGGGGGCGGGGGCGTCCGCGCGCGGGGGGGGGGGGGGGTGGGGTGCTGCGGGGGGGGTGCCGCGGGGTTCCGCGCGGGGGGGGGCCCGCGGGCGGGGTTCCGCGGGGGACGTCCGCGCGGGGGGAGCTCCGGGGGGGGGGGGGGGAGGGCGCGCGGGGTGCAGGGGCTCCGTCAGGTCGGGGAGGGGGTGCTAAATTGTTTTTTTAATAATATTATAATATTTTTTATATTTTTTTTGATTAAGTCGATTTAAACGGCTTGATTTGATTTAAATTGGTTTAGAGATTTTTCAAATCGAACTAAATCGAAAGGGGTCCTAAATCGAAAGGGGTCCTAAATCGAACCGAATGAGCTGGTTCGGTTTGGTTTCTCGATTTAAACCGTTTTCTATTCACCCCTAGTCGGGAAGGGGGGCGGGGAGCGGCTCCACGAGGAGCACCGTCCGCCGGGTTTTGTCCGGAGGGGGGGCGGGTTGAGTTCCGTCCGCGTTTAAGTTTATTTTTATTTATATATTTAAATAAAATTTTAAATTTATTATATAAATATGTAAGTGGGTTAAGATGTCTATGAATATGTTATGAGTAATTAAATAAGATAATATAAATAAAGTAAAAATATAAAAATATATGGTTATCCTCGAATTTATTGTTAACCTACCAAACATAGGATAGGGTTATCCCTAAACTTATCCTAAGTTAAACCAAACATGATGAGGATAGGGTTAACCACAAGGATTGGTTTATCCCTATCCCCATTAAACTTATCCCGATACCAAACGACGCCTAAGGGCCTGTTTGGTACCATAAATTTTGAGGATAAATCAAGTTTATCCCCAAATTATCTTGATACAAAACAGCCCCTAAATATGTTTAATGCAAACCACTAAACAAACTATATAACCCGACTCGAATTAAATATTTATTTCAAATTAAATTTATAAATAATATTCAACTACATTTTTCATTTTAAAATAAATATTCTTATGACTTCAAAGGTAAAACTATCCATTTATATAAGAATATATACACTATATTTTCATAAATTAGGACTTAGAAGTCAGAATAAACTAAATGAAACCATATATAACCATATATAATAAAATAAAATCTAATTCCATTTGATTTGAGAGGTATATCTGTTTTGAAGAAAATATCATCAAAAAACAAACCAAAATCATTATAACCCCTACTTATAGTGTTTATTAATTAGTTGGCCGTTATTGGACTTACGGAGATCCACTTCTCAACTTAGGGAATGATCAATATATAGTTAACGGGTTGTAACACGTCGATTCGTGAATATGTCAAGAGATTAAGTCAGTGGACTACCATAAACTCTAATTAACCATATTTCGAAGTTGACTCGAAAGAATTCAAAACTTAAACACAATTTGTCGAGAGTAAACAAAAGATGGGTGATCTACGAAGAATGCCAATTAATACGGTTGTTGGGTCAACCAATTGATTTAATCATTGCATATACTATATCTTAGCATGACTCAGTTAGAAGATTCGTTGTGACTCTCCTAAATGTGTAATATGTGATGTGTATGTGGTCATGATGAGGATGTCAAACTAGGATATGGATTGTAACAACTGAGTTTGTAAATATGTTAAAGATTTAATCAGTGGGCTATCAACAACACCAATCAACCATTTATTAGAGATTGAGTTGAAAGAATTTCAAAATTAAGTGGATATATTGTGAGTAGGCTGATGATAGATGATCTCCTGATAACGCATGTAAAGCAGCATGGTTGTTGGTTCAGTATTGAAGTGAATTTTGGCAGATTTTGTAGGAGCAATATGATAGGATGCTATATTCGTATATGAGTATCTTGTTGAGACAATAGTTACTCCGTAATGCATATTTGTCACACTGGTGGAAGCTAGATACTAGAGGATTACACAGTTATTATTACCTTTCTATGAAAAATAACTATCCTCTTTTCTGTTTTATCCTTCTTTGTTTCTTTAACCGACTCTCGTTGGGTGATTAAGGATATTTATCTACTAAAATAACGGGTACTTTTACATGTCCACTTTTGCATACTCTTCGAAATTAAACCCAACTACTATCGGAAGCCATCCCTAATAAGTCGTCCCAAAAGGCTCTCCTCCTTCGTGTGATATTCCTTGTGGGGTGTTTGGTTGCATGATAACGAAAGTTTTTGTTTTAATTTTTAAAAATGATAAGAAAACTTGTTAAAAGAGGTGTTTGGTAGCCATGACAATTTCATGTTTTAAAAGTGATTTTCTTCTTAAACAAAAAAAGAGGATTTCACCTCTTTCTTTTTTATTGTGGTCCTCCACTCTGTTTGGTCATGTGTGATAGTTACTCTTGTTTGTAATCACATCCCTTCAAACATGATAATTTTATGTCATGAGTTGGTTCACTTTTTATTTTAATACAATTTTTTATCATGAAAATGTACAAAAAATTATCATGCTACCAAACGCCCCATTAGGATTCAAATTTTCTTCAGATAAAGCATGTAATCGCTTCTAAATATGGACGTGTTCTTAATTGCAGTTTATAATGTATATAAACAAACAGCATACACTGTTATTTTCAGTGGCACGATATACACGATCGGTCCAATTGAAACACTCGAGGCTTATTAGTAGCCAAACGTTCTTGGGCCCATGATTTTTAGCCCATAGAGAGAGCTCCCGGCCCAAAACAAAGGAATAGTATATATTCTAGTTGATTTGCTCAGAAGCATCCAACCGACGATTTGCTCAAAAGCTTCCAAGCGGCTGGATACCACTTATTAGTTGATTTTTAACAGGGAAACCAAAATTAGGATAACAGAGATACCATATAAATAGTTGATGTTTGATAAGGTCTTCCTAGGTTGCATTTGGTAGAGATCATAGAAAATATTTTAATAAATAAAATCTTGCTATCATATGTACGTCAGCTCATCCAAATTCATCTTATCCCTTTTTATCATTTAGATTGAGACAGTTATTTTATGGGGTGTTTGGTTGTATTTTAATTTTTAAAAAGGTTTCATGATAAAAAAATAAAATATAATACCAAACAAGATAATTTTTAAAAGTGAAAATGTGACAATGAAAGTGTTTGGCAAAAATATTTTAATTTTTAAAAATAATAATGAAGTGTTTGGTAGTCCTTTAAATTCAATTTTCATCAACTATTTTAAAACCACCGGCGGGAGGAGATTTTTTTCTTTCTTGTGGGAGGAGGGAGAAGAAAGAAGACAAAGGGGGGCGGTTTCAGGAGGAGAGGGGCGTCTGGCAGCTGGGACAGCTCGGGTGCGCCGCCAGCCACGGCAGCACGCAGTCGGAGTGGTACCTGTGCGCGCACGGGAGGTTCAGCACTCACCGCCTTTCTCCCACCGAAATGGCCTCCTTTCATTCTTGCCGCTCGTTTAACATTTCTGTCGCCATCACTCTCTGCAAATCCACCGGCTGCAGATCACGTCCTGCGACGTCAGAGATCCGCCGGGTCGGCAGAGAAGCCGCCCCTGCCCCCGCCCCGTCCGCGGCGGAGCATGGACTCCGCGTCGGGCAGGACCCCGCGCTGGATCGAGTTCTGCGACAAGGGGGGCGCCTGTCGATGCACAGATATTCCCTCAGATCTGCGAGAGGGCGGGAGCAGACTGCTCCGCCGGGCCACCTTTCACGGGCATCCTCCTCCCCCGCTGCTGCCTCCCAACGCAGATCGGAGGGAGAACAGCGCCCGCCCGACCAGTCATCACGGCGGAGATCGATCCGGTCGAGATCGAGCAGGAAGCAGATGGGCGGGAAGCGCCGAGTGCGGAGGCCAGGACGCTTCGCGAACGCTGATGGCGCCGCTGGGAAGCGCCGGGAGGGCTTCGCGAGACGCTGATGGCGCCGCTGGGAAGCGCCGATAGGACTTCGCGAGGGAGGGCTTCGCGAGGCCGCCGCTGGGTGCCGGGCCGCCGCTGGGAAGCACCGGGAGTGCCAGGACGCCGCTGGGAAGCGTCGGGAGGAAGCGCCGGGCCGCCGCTGGGAAGCGCCGGGAGGAAGCGCCGGGAGGGCTTCGCGAGGCCGCCGCTGGGAAGCGTCGGGAGGAGAGGGCTTCGCGGGGAGAGGCAGCGTCGGGAAGAGAGGGCTTCGTGAGGCCGTCGCTGGGAAGCGTCGGGAGGAGAGGAGACGCTGGGTTTCACTTTCAAAAAAAAAAGTGGTCTCGACCACTTTTTTTTTTACAATGCCCTTCCGGTGAAAAGTGTTTTTAAGATAAAAAACGGTAGAACCAGCCAAACAAAGTTTAAGAGTCACTTTCATTACAATTTTTAAAAATTAAAATTAAAATCCTCATTATCATGCAACCAAACACCCCATTAGGGTTTTTGGTTGCACAATAATTTTTTATGTACACTCGTGATACAATTTTATATTGAAATAAAATCTGCGTGGATAGAGACATGAAATTATCATGTTTGATGACATATTATGATAGAGAGCGGATCCCCTCAGGAGATTATCCTCCCATTTATGTGAGAGGACCGACCGAATCTCCTCGGGAGATCTCATTATGATAAAAAGATTTATGTGAGAAGACTGACGGAATTCCCTCGGGAGGCCTCATTATGATAAAAAGAGTGGGAGTAAAGTATATAACTAAACGAGGTGAGAAACCAGGGCACTAACCAAAAACATCTCACCTTTTTTTTCTTCCGAAGAAAAACGAACTTGGACTTGTCACGCAACCAAAAAAATCATTAAATTCTCGAAAGAAAGAGAGAGATTCGTGCCTTCTTTTTTATTTCAACTTTAAAAAGGCAACAGAAGATGAACAATCAATGAGATCATCATTGGTTACACTGTCTAATTTTTTTCAAAAGTTAAAATCAAAATATTATTTGCATCCTTATGAACATAATTAATCTATTATTTTCGAGAATTTAAGGCTTTCCCATAAGCACATATATACAGTCGTGCCTATAAATTTCTAACGATAAAATATAAAAAACTATATTCATCCTGTTCTATCCTCCCCGCAGGGGCTCCTAAGAAAATTAAATTAAACATAAGAAAAGCGCCGGCACAAATAATAAATGAGCCTAATTTATTTAATTCGATTCTTGACAGGTTTAAGAGAAAACGCTGGAAGTGATTAAGGACTAAAACCTCGAATACATATAAATCAGGAAGGAAGATTCAAGTCCCATCGAAACGTGTTAGATTTTTTTAAAAACTTTTAGATTCTATTTATTTGGACTTATTTAACATACAACTTCTGTATCTATTAGAGATTAGACATTTAGATTATTTAGTAAATTATATGAACTAACATCTAAATACGACAAAAAATTCTTAAAAATTTATTAAGTGATTTGTTATAATATTTTATTTTCAGAGTTAAACAACTAAGATTGTTGAAGATTAGAGATGAAAGTAAGAATTTAAATTTTCAAATTAAGTTAAAAAAATGTCACTTTAGATTATAACCATTGAATTTGAATTTTCAAAAAAAGTGAGAGATAGACTCACGGTATATCATCTTCTCACCGAATTTCTAAAACTTGATATGAATTATATAGATTATCAATTATTACATAATTTTTTTTCAAAAAAATACTAAAACTAAGTCATAATTTCTCCCCCCCCCTCTATAATCCCAATCAAATGCACTCTAATAAGAAGAAAGAAAAAAAAAGGAAGTAGCGACATTAACGAAGTTCCTATCTGGCTTTGAAAACAGGAAAGGAAGGTCGACGAAGCAACGCAGAGACAGAAAGTCGACTATGTTGGGAACAGGAAGTCTCCGTCTTCCTTGCAGTTCCAGTTCATCAGGATGACGGCGCAGATCGATGACAGTAGGAGTAACGAAATTACCCCGGCCATGCCGATCGTCCGTCCCCTCCCGCCGTCGCCGGTGGTCCACTTGCCCACCTTCCCTCTCTCGAGGATATGCTCCGGCGAGAGAGAAGATGAGGAGAGGCCATAGCCGCCTCCACCGCCGCGATTCACCATCGACGGCGAAGAGCACGATGAAGAACGCGCAGAGCACGAGCAGCAGCAGCAGAAGCAGCAGAAGGAGGAGGAGGAGGAGGACGACGACGGCGATCGCGCGGCGCCGCTCATCTGGCCGTGGGTCAGGAACGAAGGGGAAGCGCTCCGATCCGCCTTCTCCTCGGGCCCGACGTCGTCTGCGCCGTCCACGGCCGCCTCCAGCATCTCCAGGAGGCGTTTCCCCCCAAATTTTCCGCCGCCGATCATCGTCTTCCTCTGCATCACTATCTTCCGGGAATCCCAGTCGACGCTCCGGACCCCCCACACCTCCGCGGGCGACCCGTCCCCTTGCGGGGAAGAGGGAGGCTTTCCGGGCGAGTTACGGAACAACTTCGCGTGCATCCGGGCTCTGCCGGCCGCCGTGACGGCCGACGACGACGACGGCGTGCTGCTTCCGCGTCGGGTCGGAGGAATCGACTGCTTGTAATCGTCCCAGTCACGTCGTAACTCCTCGTACCTCCGCCGGAGGTTGCGATTCTCGGCTCCTCCGCTGTCTCCCGCGAGCTTCGCCATGGCCGGCGAGACGGACTCGACGAGAGGAAGGGAGCCTGGGCTTCCGCAGCCCTCCTTCTCGTACTTAACCGGAAACCCTAGCGCAGCATTTTTAAGGTTTTTTTTAAAGATTACATTGATTAATACATTTATGAAAATAGCACTCTCAAAAATGTATTTAACAAAACAATAGCAGTTAAACCATGATATGAATTATACATACAGAAAATTACAAAAATTATGTATTTCGATTTGGATAAGTATTTCTCTGTCAAATCAAAATTTAAAACGTCAAGTAGAGCAGCAAGTGCATGTCGTATTTCGAGTCCTACTCATCATCTTACATTAAGCATTTATATATTTATATTTTTGAGATAATTTTATGTATATATCGTCAAAAAATAAAGCAAATAAAAATATCAGGTAATTAACGTTAGCTAGATATTAATAAATGCAACAATCTTCTATAATGGCAGTAGTAATAAGTAATTAAAAGTTCCAACAGAAAGCAGTCAATGCGAGGGCTACGCTTTCACCGGAAATACGTAATTTTTTTCTTCCAGATTCTATTTGTTTGCTAACTTAACTGCTTAATAATTAAATTGGCCGCAGATACAAATGCATCATCCTTTATTTTATTTTTTTGGGAAGTTCTATTATTTCATTATCTGACAAGACTGACATTGTTAAGTTAACCAACAGTTAACAAATAATCTTTTTTTTTGAACAGAAAAAAAGATTATTTGTTAACTGTTGGTTAACTTAACAATGTCAGTCTTGTCAGATAATGAAATAATAGAACTTAACAATAATCTGACAGCTTAACAAAAAAAGAAAAGATTATTTGTTAACTGTTGGTTAACTTAACAAATAATCTGACAGATTCTAGTAACTTAACAATATATGTATATAACACATAACTCACTAATTTAATTAACTGGTAAAGTAAAAGATACATCTCAAACCTAACCTCTATGTATGATCGGACTACGGTTCCAAGGCAATCAACTCCCAACGTCTAATTTATATCAAATATGAAAAATCAATAATTATTTTACTTTTTCTTTTTTAGCTCATGCTGAAAAAAATTAAGACGGAGAGGCAACTTTGAATTTTTTTTTAAATTTCATAGATGTTTTTGTAGATGTTTCTAATACATGTTCTCTTTTACATTTTAATTTTAACTAATTAAAGCATTTTTAATTCTTGTATTATATATTGAATTATTACATGTATAATATCTTTATGTATCTGCTAATTGATGATGATATATAGACAGAATCACTTTATGTAAAAAGCTAAAGTTAGCTCAAGACAGCCACTCTCACCTAGGTGTACCATAGGATTTTATTTAATTAGCTATATTATACTACTGTATATATGTGGTAGATTTGGTGCTAAATAGTTGAGATCACAAAATGACGTATTTTTTGTGAATAAGAAATGGTGTGACATGCTATCAAAGAATATGTGCATTTATTATATGATTTTGTAGATATAGTATTATGATATGCATTAGTTTGTCCTAATCAGGTTATATTGCATGATATGCATGTTGTGTCTCTCCGGTGGTGGTTTCATCATATAGATCCTATAATAGGTATTCATGCATGCATGTGTCATCCCTTTTGGTTATCTTGTTCTTTTGGTGCTTATAGGTGCTAGTCGGTGTGATTTTTAGAAGCTAAGTAATGGTTTAAAATATGTGGTTAAGTCGGATATTTATTATATTGCTTAGTTCTATACTTGTATACAATGGGTGTAGGCTTGGATATTTATTTAATTGTCATTTAAGACTTTTGGCTATTCGATCTGATGGATTTTGGGATGCCTACTGAGTTAGTGTGACTGATTTTAATCTTTTTAACATTTTCCAGGTAATCAATTTTAGCATAGTAGAAATTTGGTGGTTTGGATTTTGAAGAGTTTATAGAAAAATAAATAAATAATTTTTAGACCAATATATGAATTGTTTATATTGTATCATTTTATAATTTATTTTTTGTAGAATCATTTGAATTATGAACTGGGACCTAATATAGTTTTTAAAATTTCCAAACCAATGTAGTTGAGGGGTTATTTTCCTAATTACGTTGTTAGATTGTATTCCGCATTGTATGTTGAAAATCCGGGGCATGACAAGTTGGTATTAGAGTATTTACCCTGCTTTAATGTTTATTTTATGACTAGCCCAGATTTATGTTGTTGGTTTCGATGAATCATAATCGATCATTTTGAATTGTTGATCTTAGACGTGAACGATGATTTGAATTATATATCTGAGGTTACAATTTTAATTTGCCAGTGGATACTAATATTAGATGATCAGATCTTGATCTCATATCAGTTTGGATTTTGTATAAGGATAAATTATTTTTAGATTTAATATATTTAGTGATTCATATTAGAATAACCTATTGAGTTAAATAGAGTTCCAAGGATATAATTTTGTTAAGAGGATAGATGGATATATTAGATAAATTAGAAGAAGATAGATGAATAGAAGATAGATAGGTTGATTTATGAGATTAATGGTTATATAGATAGAATGATGGATGTGTAGATAGACATGAGAAATGGAAGATAGGTAAATGTACATAGAGGATTAGATGAATGGATAAATTAGATAGAGAGATAAGTTCAATAAAGAGATAGATCAATAGATATCAAGATTTAGATACAAGGTGAAATTTTAGGAAGATTTTGCTTGATGATATATAAGAGAATATATAATTAGAGAAATTCATTTTGTCCGTGTGGTAGTAATGGAATCTAGTGATCATATATGTGATTTGGAAAAAAAAATACTTATACGGTACTAGAAAATTTCCTAAATTATAAAATTTGTGAATTTGAATTTTATTGGTGTATCATATATAATTGAGTAATCAATTTGAATGTGAGAAGATATTGTCAACCAATAAAAGTTTAGAATAATTGCAAAAGGTCAGGTGAACTAATTGATTCGGCTAAATCAAACAAAATATAAATTTAAGCCCAGGTTCATGAACCAATTACTTAGATCAATGGAGCACAAGTTTTTTAAGCTTCGTGATCGAGACTACTACAACTTGGACCCCAGTCCCCATATATGGATCTGAGTTTCAACACATAACTCTTCCCGTACGTACAAGGCAGGAGATGATAAATAATTAAGAGTGTAATGCTACTAGAAAGTCGACTGAGGAGGATCGACTATAGCTAGATCAAAATCCTGAACGTTCCCACCTCGTTCTTCTCCTTATATATCTCCAGCTGGTTCATGCTCTCATGAGATTTTCCTTGTCCGGTTGGTCTGCCTTACTGCACACAAGCTACGGTTAAGGCGATTTGACGATGACAAGCTAGCTAGGTAGAAGACTTCTTTGCTAGCCAGCCAAAGGCCATAAAATGATGGCGAAAGGGTATTCGAGGTCAGGACAGCACAATGACCTTTGCCCAACATATGTGTACCTAGCTCCTCGCTAATTTACTGCTTGAAATAGTGCCTAAGAAAAAAATAAATTCCTCCTGTAGAAATTTATTGTTTACCATGATTTATTCTGATAACTATTATGCCGTACGTCCTCAGCGTATTTACCTTAAAAGGAGTTCTAAATCTACATTTTTAAAGACGGTCATAGAAATAATATTTTCTCGATATATATGTTATGGAAGTAGTGCATTCATGTAATACGGATGCGCCGGCCGTCGTGCTTCCTAATAAGTTATGCTTCATATTTCGTCTCAGAAACATCTAACTATATGAGATATGACTTGATCTCAGTTGGCATATAGAGAACTTACTTGTCTCTCTTGCCTCTAGAGACTACTTAATTTCTTTCCATCATCAGTCTCTGCCTTCCAATACTGAAACACATTACAAGATCACATATGTTAGAATGATGATAGATCAGACAACTACGTTTTTGAAAATCCTGGCACTCTTTCTATTAAACTATATTTGTTTACACGTGGCTTCTTGTTATACATGTGGCTGCTTGTTATGTCACAGCAGATAATGCTCAGTGTCTTTTTAATTTTGTTTATTTTATTGTAAATTAGTGACAGTTCAATTATATATATGACCACGCAAGTAGTGAAAGGACTACTCCGTCAAGTTCTGTTTTAGCCTGCTTCTTCTGGTGTGTTCTGTTATGCTTCTCTTGGCGAGTTCTTGATGTTCTACTTCCGTTGTCAGAGCTGCTAATCTCACTTGGTATCAGAGCATGGATACATGGCAGGAAATAGAACTTCTGTAGCAAGCAATGCAGGTAGTCCATTTGTTGATTCATCGATCAAAATTTCTAGGAACCCTTTCTCTCTTCATTCCTTGGATAGTCCTAGAGCAACCCATGTTTCCTCATTGTTGAATGAGGGAAATTATCCTACTTGGTAGAGAGCTATGATTATAGCTCTTTCCGCCAAAAATAAGGTCGGTTTTGTGGATGGCTCAATTAGTGAACCGAGTCGTGAAGATGAACATTACGATTCTTGGAAAAGAATTGATAGTATGGTTCATTCT
Organism: Cryptocoryne crispatula var. balansae; assembly: GCA_036172225.1. Classification (NCBI taxonomy): domain Eukaryota; kingdom Viridiplantae; phylum Streptophyta; class Magnoliopsida; order Alismatales; family Araceae; genus Cryptocoryne; species Cryptocoryne crispatula. The sequence goes on along the minus strand of CM069929.1, from coordinate 5,906,109 downwards.
TGAATTTTGAATTCCATTCATTAGGATAATATTCTTTCAATCTTTTATGCTGACACTGTTAGACAAGTTTAAGTGGATCTCAAGGAAAGATATTCACCAGCAAATGGTCGGAGAATATTTTCTTTGAAGCAGTCTATTTCTAGACTATGGCAAAATGATGAGTTGGTAACGAATTTTTTTTTGTTCTGAAAGGACTTTGGGATGATTGGCTCAATATGAACTAGACATACTAGAGAACATACAAAATTGGAAGTGTTTGATGCAATTTTTTATGGGTCTAAATGAGAGTTTTCTGAATGTTCGGAGCCAAATATTGTTAATGGACCCCTTGCTTTCAGTTGGGAGGGCTTATTCACTTGTACTTCAGGAAGAGGCTCAACATTCAATTGTTATTTCTCCTCAACAAGAAATGTTGGCCATGGCATTTAAGTATGTAGATAAATTAAAGAAAGGTAAATCTAGTCAAAAGTGTTCATATTGTCATCATCTTGGACATTCTAAAGAGAAGTGTTATAAGTTGATTGGTTATCCTACACACTACAAATTTGGAAAAAGAATTCAAACAGAGAAGAACAGTCTAAAGAGTCAAAGTTTGGGCATATGTTGACAGAGGATCAATATGTTCAACTACTGAAGCTTTTGAAATTGAATAATTATCTTGATCAACAAGTTAATATGGCTGCTTGGTGTTGAAGGTTATGACAGTTTATTTTCTTCTCCCTGGATTATAGATTCAAGAGCATCTATTCATTTAACGCTAGACTCTTCGATTTCTAATTCAAATTCTCTTACACATCAGTGTATTACTATCAAATAATACAACTCTTTCTGTTAATGGAGCTGGTGGGTTACAGTTAACTGATGACATTGTTTTGCATAAAGTTTTACATGTACCAAGAGCATGTTTCAATTTGTTGTCTATTAGTCAGTTGACTAGAGAAATTGATTGCTCCATTAATTACTTTCTACAAACAAAATTTTGTTATTCGGGACCTTGCAACCATGAGGACAATTGGGAAGGGCCATGAAGAGAATGGCTTTTACTACCTGTGTCTGGAAAAGCCTGTTTGCTTGTCCATCAGAGTTATGACAAATTCTGAAGTTTGGCATAGACGGTTGGGACACCTTTCAAGCGATAGATTGGAAACTCTGTTGCAGTATATTCCTAGTGTTGTGAATTCAAAATTTAGTTGTATTTTTTGTCCTTTAGGCAAACAAACTAGACGTCCTTTTTCCTTTGAGTCATATTTGGTCCACTCCTTTTGAATTGAGATATGTAGATGTTTGGAGGCCTTATCATGTGCCCTCTAGAACTGGAGCATTTTTTTCTGACTATTGTAGATGATTTTACCCGGTTTACTTGGGTAAATATAATGATATACAAATCTCAAGTTCCTGGTATCTCTTGAATTTTTTTGCATTTGAGTTTAGATCCACAATTCTTCAAGATTATTTGTAGAAAAGTGGAATTTTACATGAGAGAACTTGTGTTTCAACCTCTCAACAAAATGGAGTAGTGGAGAGGAAACATAGGCAAATTTTGGATGTGGCAAGAACTCTTAGGTTCCAAGCTAATCTGCCAAAGTTTTTTTTGGTCTGATTGTATATTGATTGCAATTTTCTTGATCAACCGACAACCTTCAGTTGCATAGTTGGGAGAAGTTTCTTATATGAAGTTGTATAGTAAAGTTCCTGATTATCAGAGGTTAAAGTCCTTTGGTTGTTTGTGTTTTGCTTCAATGGGAGATCTAGACAATGATAAACTTAATCCGAGAAGTAAGTGTATCTTTGTTTGATATCATGCACAACAGAAGGCTTATTGGCTCTATGAGGTCAGTACAGGACATGTCTTTACAAGTCATGATGTTGTGTTTTTTGAAGATGTATTTCCTTATTTTGATATAAATGAGGAACAAAAAGTAGACGTTCCAAAAAATTCAATTATACCTATTTCATTAGCTGATGTAGTTGTTGATTATATACCAGTTGTTCCTCTGCTGCTTGATACTGCATATCCACCCAATTTATCAACATCTGATGTTCTTCCGGTTGAGAATCATATGGTTGTTAGTCAACCTCTTAGGTCTTCACATCTTAGAAGTCCACAATCTTATTTGCAAGATTTTCATACTTCATTCAATGCACAAAATTCTACAAATGTTTGGTATCCAATTCAAGATTTTGTTGCATATGACAAGTTTAGTGACAAACATAATGGGGTGTTTGGTTGCATTTTAATTTTTTAAAAGGTTCCATGATAAAAATATATATTATAATACCAAACACAATAATTTTCAAAAGTGAAAATGTGATCATGAATATGTTTGGCAAAAATATTTTAATTTTTAAAAATGATAATGAGGTGTTTGATAGCAGAGGCCGGCTGCATCGTATGAGAGAAAGGGGGCGAATTCGTCTCGGCGGAGCATATACGCAAACAGGATATGTGCATCACATTCTCTTTGGTGAATCACAGTGTCGAAGAGGATTACTACTGCCGAAGACCGCCGGCTGAACAGCCCGAAATGTTGGAACCGGGAAGACGCCTCCGCCGGCCGCACGGCCCACCGGTCGCATTCTGCTTGCCATCCGTCCGCCTTGTTTGAATTCGCCGGGCAAGACGAAGGAGCTAGGAAGAAGATCCTCCCAGCTGATCTGTTCCCAATATGCACTGCAGATCATGTCCTCGTCCTCGCTCCGGCCGGCGATCGGGTCAAGCCGCATAAACAGAGGGCTAGGAGGAGGCTGTCGCTGCTGTCGCCGCAAAGAATAGCTGGGGATGTGCCACCGCCGCCGCCGCTAGCTCTTGAGGAAGGGGCAAAGAGGGCACCGGTACCAGGAGGAGGCTGCTGCTGTGGGGGTCGGTCGGTACACAAGTCCTCTCGAATACAGCTAATCGGGCGGCGGGGGAGACGAAGCCGGGGCTGAAGGCGGCGGCGGCCGGAGGATGGAGGGAGGTAGGGGAGGGGCCGGTGAGGCGCTGGACGAGGGACATGAAGTCGCCCGGATCGGTGTGGATGCCCTTGGGGGAGACGGCATAGATGATGACGGGGGCGCAGGGGGGCCGCGGCTGGGGGCGGGGCGGGTGGGAGGGGGCGACGGGGGGCTTCTGGATCTTGCGGGAGTCCTTGGAGACCTTGAGCAGGGTGGGGCGGGGGCCTTGCAGCTGGACCTCCCGCCGCGGGGACGACTTCTGCTCCGGTGAGAAGGGGGCATCAGGAAGAATCGAGGGTTTGTGCGGGTGGAGGTGAGATCGTTTTCAAAAAAAAAAAGGGGTCTATACCACTTTTTTTCTTTACAACGTGACAACCGTGAAAACGTTTTCAAAACATAAAAATAAAAAGACGGACCAAACGTATTCCCCAGACCTCTTTCGTTACAATTTTCAAAAGTTAAAAAAAAATGTACATTATCACGTAACCAAACACCCTATAAGGCTTTCATGTCTGCTTTGTCAATTTCATATGAACCTATTTCTTATAATGAGGCTTCTTGTATTCCTCAATGGAAACAAGTTATGGATCTTGAGCTTAAAGCTTTAAACCAAAATGATACTTGGGATATTGTACAGTAACCGCAGGGTAAAAAAATTTGTCGGATGCAAGTGGGTATATAAATTGAAGTTTAATCCTGATGGTTCAATCTCAAGATATAAGGCTAAGTTGGTAACTAAAGGCTACTCTCAAACTGAAAGTTTGGATTATAATGAGACATTTGCACCAATTACAAAATTAACTACTTTACGAGTTTTGTTATGTCTTTCATCTATTCAAAATTGGACCTTACATCAATTTGATGCATATAATGCTTTTTAAATGGAGTTTTGACCGAAGAAATTTATATGAAGATTCCTTCTGGTGTTCAACTTAAGAGGGAGAGCAAGAATTCTGTGTGTAGACTCAAGAAATCTATCTATGGGTTGAAGCAAGCTTCAAGGACTTGGTTTATCCGGTTATCTCAAGTTGTATGTCAAGCTGGTTTCACACAATCTAAAGCTGATTATTCATTGTTTACATGTTCTAGGGGTACTTTTTTCACTGCCATATTGGTATATGTAAATTATATACTTGTTGCAAGTAATGATGATTAGCCTGTGGGTTGGTTTAAATAGTGTATGATTGAGAATTTTTGAATTAAATGTCTTGGAGTAACAATATATTTTCTGGGGTTAGAAATTGCTCATTCTAAGAAAGGTATTTTTTTAAACCAAAGGAAATATGTAATTGATCTTCTTCATCAAACTAGTTTGTCTGCGGCCAGGCTAGCTAGAACACCTTTGGAACATAGGCATCTATTATTTGATTCTACTTCTCCAAGGATTTCAAATCCTACTTCATATAGAAGGTTAGTAGGTAAGTTGATTTACATCATGGTTACAAGATCGGATATCACTTTTACATTTAATTTGCTAAGTTAGTTTTTGTCCAAACCAAGGGAGGTTCATTGGCTATCTGCACTTCGAGTAGTTAGATTTCTTAAAAGGTTCTCCAAGGAGTGGAGTTTTGTTTCCATCAGATTAGATTAAAGTTATCTATTTTTACTGATGCTGATTGAGCATCTTGTCCAGTTACTCGAAAATCAATTACAGGTTATGTTACATTTGTTGGTGATGCACCGGTTTCTTGGAAGACCAAGAAACAAAAGCACAGTGTCACGTTCCTCGGTAGAGTTTAAGCATCACAATCTGATAGTTAGCTGGAGTGTGTGAAGCTCAATGGTTATTGTTTATTTTACAAGGTTTCATGGTTCATCTTAAACCTGTTCAATTTTATTGTGATAATAGTTGTTAAGGCGGCCAAGGCGATCAAGGCGACATAGTACCGCCTTGGCGCCTTAGCGATAAGGCGAGGCGTTAGGCGACGCCTTATTTTATATAGTAAAATAGATAAAATAATAAAGATATATGTAAAAAATGATGCAAAATAACTTTGACACCATGCAAATCAATCAATAATGTGGGAATTGCATAGTTACATAGACTAAATAACTTGATAAATTAGTTAAAATTACTATTTAAATTATATCATCTATTAGTAAACACTTAAAAAATCATTTAACCCTAGCTATTATTCATCAAAATGTTAATTTATAGTCAAATTAACTAGTAAAACTAGTTGTTTTTACTCTAAAACAACTTAATCATATGATATTGACACTTAATTAGCATTATTTATTATTAAAATAAATAAAATAATTATTTAAGGCAATGGGCGCCTAGGCGCCCATCGCCTTGCCCCCCGGTGGGGCCCCTTGTCGCCTAGGCGACGCGGAGGCGTGGCCTGGGCTACGCCTTGAAAACAGGGATTGTGATAATAGATCAACTATTCATATCTCCATGAATCCTGGTTTTCATGAAAGAATTAATGGGGTGTTTGGTTGCATGATAATTTTTTGTACACTTTCATGATAAAAAATTGTATTAAAATAAAAAGTGAACCAACTCATGACATAAAATTATCATGTTTGGAGGGATGTGATTACAAAAAGGAGTAACCACCCCACATGACCAAATAAAGTGGGAGACCACAAGAAAAAAGAAAGAGGTGAGACCCTCTTTTTTGTTTAAGAAGAAAAGCACTTCCAAAACATAAAATTGTCATGGTTGTCAAACACCTCTTTTAACAAGTTTTCTTACAATTTTTAAAAATTAAAATAAAAACCTCAATTATCATGCAACCAAACACCCCATGAGTATATTGACCTCGATTGTCATGGACTCATGTTGTACGTGAGAAAGGATGGAACCATACAGATTTCACACAAATCCACCCACAGTGGCACATGTTGCCGATATTTTCACAAGTCCCTTGGTACTGATCGGTTTGCCCAATTACAATGCAAGTTGGTTCAAAACATTTTTGCTATACTTGTATATACGTTGCTTCTTGTTATATCACGGAGGATAATGCTCAATGTATTTTTCATTTTGTTTATTTTATTGTAAATTGGTGACAGCTCACCAATTATATATATATATATGACCACGTGAGTAGTGAAAGGACTACTTTGTCGAGTTATGTTTTAGTCTGCTTCTTCTGGTGTGTTCTACTCTGTTCCTCTCTTGGAGATGGTGTATGGGCAACTTCCTAAAAGAGAAAGAATGGCGGATGCTCGTTCAGAAAGGAGAGAGAGAAAAAGGTGGTGGCGCACGTGAGGACGGCGGGACACGCTGATGATGGGTACACGAGAAACAAAGGGAGACGCAAATTTCACGACGCTGGTGCATAGTGCCGCAAATGAATACGGACAAAATTTAAATTCACTCCGAATCATTCTACATTTAGGTTGATGATATATATTTGATTCATGATATTCGTTACGGTGAAAATTTGATAAGAGATTATCTAAATGTTAACCGAGACGGGATTGAAAATATCTGTTCCGTTCCGTTTAAAGTTCGCTCTAAATTAACTTTCAATAATATATACATGGAATACATAATTATATATTTTAAACTATTATATTTAAAAATACAATTAAATATTTTTATTATTTATTAGTAGGCTCAGTCAACGTCGACAGATATACGGTAAATTTTATATTTTATAATTTTATTTCTATATATTTATATATTATTAAATATATCAATCAAATAAAATTTAATTAATATTTTAAAATAAATATTATTCGAATTTAAAAATTATTTAACTTATGATATTCGATCCCTATTTAATTACATCCGACCAGTACCTGACACAGGTTATCTCGTCTGACTAAATGGAGCGGGACACGGGAAAATGTCATGTCGTCGGCCCGAGGGACATGGCTGAGAATGCCATGCGGATGAAGGCAGTTTCGAGAGAACAAAGACAAGCCGGCCGTGCGTAGCACGGTCGGGGGGGGTGGCGGGGGTTCGAACCCGGCGTTGATCGCCGGGACCACCTCCCCATGGGGGGGAGGTGGCACCTTGTGAGGATCGAGCGCTGCACCCGGCAGCACTCGATCCTTCGCCGCGCGATGCTGCACCCTCTGAATGGCCACCGGGCCATCGTGTCCGAAAAAAAAAAAAAGAGAGAACAAAGACAAAAGGGGCGGATTTAGTAAGGATTAGGATTGAGAATTTCTTTTAAGCCCCTCCCTATTTTCTTCCATAAAAAATTCCATATTTTCTTCTATAAAAAATACTTTACTAAGAGTGCCTTTGGTAACTAGAGAGAAGTCCCGAAAGTATGCTCCACCGGGAAGAATGTACTACACTAAGAAATACTTAGAAAAGTAAAAACTATTCGTAAACATTCTTTCGTACAAAGAAATCCTCTCTTCTCTCTCTCTCTGTATATATATATATATATATCTCCAAGTCGCCGCGCGCTGTGCCAGCCCCGACCGTCCGACGCCTCATCTCGTGGCGACCCCCGCCGCGCCGCGGTCCCGCCAATTGCCAATGCGGTCCGCGGCCGTCGTAGCTCGCCGCGCCCTACCCTGGCGATTTGCCCAAGTCGCTGGCGTAGATGGCGAAGGTGCCCATCTCTTCCCGATACCTGGCCCGGCACGGAGGCTGTTGCCCGGTCAAGGAAATCGACCTCGTCGCGGATGGTGGCCTGGCCGAGAACGATTATCGAGAGGAGTAAAAATCTCCTCTTTGCTTTCGACTAACCTTTTCTCATGAAAGGTTTGGATTGGACCTGCCTATAATTTTTAATGTATTTAGAGCTTGAAAACATGACCTTATTCTCAAAAGCTTTGGCAATGTCTAGGCCACCATGTTTGGTGGTTCCTGCTTTCTCCATCTTTTCTCTTGGTGCTCTTGACCGTTTTTCTCTTGCGGGAGGGAACCTCCTTTCCGGGGCCTCAACTTATTTTTAATCTCTCTCTCTCTCTCTCTCTCATATTCAACAACAGCACCTCCCAGAGGCCCAAGACTGCAGCTTTTCCTCGACAATCAAAATCTTAAATCCTCCAATCCCACACATTCCAAATGGCTTCCGGCGTAGAAGACAATGAACACATGCGGTCCCAAACAATCAGAAAGTCCAGCTACAGCGGTCTCCCATCGGCAACTCTGCTTATCTGCAGTATCCCCAGTAGCTGCGGCTGCGACCAGCTCTGATCAAACACGATGAAATGCAAGCACTTGCGAAGGACTAAGTTGCTTAAAAGGGAGGAACTCAACGCACGCAAAAAACCACAAAACAAATGGAAAACAGGAGACGGTTGCTGAACTATGAGAGCACGGGAAGCAAATGGAAAGAATCTTTCGATCAATTCGAAGCATCCAGAAACATAGACCTGCCTATCAAGGCATCGGGTAGTATGGAGAGAATACACGACCGTGCAATAAACCAACTACCATGTGAAGGGAATGGGCTGAGAAGAAGCCCCAGCCGATGGCCCCTCCGCCCCAACATGAAGAATACTTTGACAAGGGAGATCGACATTTGCACCATCAGGAACAAGAACAGCAGCAACCTGCTCATCTTCCACGCTTGAACAGGAATACCCCGCTGGCGTCGGCGAAACGTTGTTTAATGCTTGAGAATGAGAACAATGACACAGACCTCCATACTGATGCAGACTTGAGACCAGCTGCTGACCAACTGGAATCCTGTCAGCTGGCAAAATGTGACTGAGATTGATGCTTGGAGTCTGAGTTGGCGATGACAGAAGAGAGAGAGCACAATCTGAGTCCAGAACATGCGGGAATATCTTGCTGCCGATGCTTTCTGACGAAGAAATGGTGCTAACAAGTGGCTGGCGGATGATGGTTTCGATTCTACTGTCAATAGAAGGATCACTCCCCTGCAGGAATGGAAATTGCCTCTCTTCTTTGTAGTCCTTAGAGAAGCACCCAGAAAAGTGATGTTGCCTGTCAGTGAAATGCAATGCTGAATTGCGGGCAAATAAGAGATCCTCCTCTGTTTTTACCACTGCAGCCCAGTTAGGCTCAGGTGCAGCAAATGGGAACATCTGAGAATACGACGAGAACCGAGGCCCTGTAGTGAAGGGAATGTAGTTACTGAATTGCGACATGATATGTAGGCAATAAGACTTGAAAGTCTTATGACCTGTTACCGCACAACTGACCAAAAATAAAACATCAAAATCAACAGAAATTTTCACACAACTGAAACCTTGGTGATTGACAAATAGGCTTCCTGAATTTGCAGCATCCGGTTGAGGCTTCCTACGACGTCTATTATGACCATCTAGACGCTTCCTGCAGCTTCGTTTCCCCTCATCGAACTCCACTAACAAATGAAACCTGCAAAATCAAGCTTCAGAGGGAAAGAGCATTGGGTAGGTTTGTTGTGGTGTGCTATGCATCACAAGGGAAGAATATCATTATAACAGAAGAAAAAGTTTTAATACAATCAGTACATGAAAGCCAACGGGACTTAAAATCAGAACTGATAATTTCTATGGCCAGAAGAACATCACTAAATAGCTCGCATTTCACAAATAAGGCGACCTGGACATGATGAATGGTCAAAGAAAAGCAAATGATTTCACAAACTAGATAATGACAAAAAAATTTATACCATCCTAAATACCTGTTTACAATCCATTCTTCAAGTCAATCACCTCCCATTTTTAATCATACTACGAAGACAAAAATATTTTCATACTTATTGAGAAACCACTTTGGAAGAAAATGAAGAGGGCATTATTGGCACAAGTAAATAAAGAGCGCAAACAGCAACCGTTATATTTTTTGAGCCAAAGACAGGTTGGACTCAAAAACCAAATTCCCTCTTGCCCTCCGCGAAGTCCTTTATTTAGAAAAGCTACAGAGGATTCATTTTCACAACAAGCTACCATAGTTTACACCTGCAACCTTCAGATTTTCTCTTATTTTTTTAGCTTTTGCCCATATTATAGTCTTTGCCCTTGAACTTTCTCGGCACTTCACCAACACGGCAACACCTGTGATAAGTATCCTTTTCAAAATGTGCCTCTCTGGATGGACGTCTCTTACTCTAAAGAATATTATCTTGTAGCTATGCCTATGACTTCTCTGAGTTGGTCAAATGAAAGATCCCTGACAATTATTGGCACCAGAAAGCATCTTCAAGAAAAAAAAAAAAAGAACTGTACACTCAGCAAAGATAGATAAAAGTTTATAATGCAAAACATTTAGAGAGTATAATAATTATTTTTCTCTCCAGGAAAGTAGCTTGTTCTACTTCGACATCATTGTAGCAATAAAGCACAAATCTATTCACCTGTGTACACCATGATAGCTTGAATATAACCAAGAAATCAATTAAGGCAAGTTTTCCGGCCCCGTTTAGAAAGTGGACAGTTTGCAGTCCCACAACAAAATGTAATTCCTCATTGTCTCATTGTCCCATAATTCAATGAGGGAATCATCTATTATTTAGAATGTATTTGACTCTGACTCGCACAACTCTGGCTCATAAAGGAATGGTGGATTTGCGTTGCCAAAAGAAAACAAAGCAATATGAGCAGAAAAGGGTAGCAATCTATATGAGCAAAAAAGAATGATAAAACATGCATCGAAAAGATGACGAACGTAATAAAGTGAGATTTGGTTTGTGGTGGAAAATCCATGCAGAAGACAGAAAAGATAAAAGCATAAATGAAAGAGAAAAGTTAAAGGAAAGCTTCAACCAGAAGTTTCTGTCTGACAAAAAAGTACTCCTTTCAGACAGTGAATGGAGTGCTTTTCTTATCCTTGTTTCTAAAGATAAACTCAGAACTAGCAAGGAAAATGACATAACTTCACTCTAATTTTACTGGAACAAGGTAACTTGCAGTATTACCAGGAGTGGGAAACCAACCGAGAAGCAAATACAAAAAATTTCACCGAGCCCCGACAATTTCAGGCACAAATGCAACTTGGGCAAACTTGCTTGTCGATTAAATTGCAAATTTACTGCAGGCACTGAATCAGCACATGGACTTTCAACAAATTTCAGAATTAAAAAACTAGATATAGAAAAGAGGTTGTCAGTGGTGTCTTCTTCAGTTTTATGTCCCACCATTTTCCTGTGACATCGACAAGGCTGCTTAAACAGCAGCTTTCGTTAATGGTCAGAAGCACATGTAAACCCAGAAAGCGAAACACTCCGTAGTTCATCTTGTATGGACTCTGGATCAAGGATGAGGAAGAGAAGAACAGAGCAGCAGCTCAGGTCCAAGAAGGAAGAGAAGGGACACATCGCAGCAGGAAAGCGCAACGGAAAAATGAAACCCACGCAGGAAGAGGATTAAGATAAAAGAAACAAGATTTCAGCAAACAAACCATAAAGGATCTCTCTATCTGTTTTTTTTTTCTGATTGTAAGCGGAAATCTTCAAGCAAGAAATGTCAGAAATTCCAGTTACGAAAGAAAAGCTTTACCTGCTACACTGCTGGCAGAAGCGCTGCTCCTGGCCATGCACCATGACGACCGGTGTCTTGGAGTGGACCTCGCACACCTTATGGCGACGGTGGTACTCCCTGCAGTTGCTGAGATCGGACTTGCACCCGTCGACCAGGCAGGAGGCCGTATTGACGACGCTGCTAGGGGGACGCGCCCGCTTCGCGGAGCTCGACGGCGAAGCGGCTGTTGCGGAGGCCCGGGTTTGGTCCCTCCATGGGTCGGAGGCCGAAGATCCGAAGTCCCCCAGGCCGCCGAGCTTTAGATCAACGGAGCAGTCCAGTCCGCCGCTGCTGGCGAAGGAGGAGGACCTCACGTCAGCCTCGGCGCCACTTTCCAGGTCGGCCAACTCCCAAGGTGTCATCTTGAGGTCCCAGTCCATATATGCGGTCCTCTCTCTCCCTCTCTCTCTCTCTCTCTCTCTCTCTCTCTCAACTGTTCTTTCTTTCTCTCAACTGTTTGCGACCTGGGTCTTCCGCAGACCAACAACCCTGTTCTGCTTCTTTACTGTATCACCACTACATCGAATAAAGCAAGTCGTTCAGTTAGATCCACCCTTCGATTGGTCCCTGGTTGCTACAAATCGACATGTAGCCGAGAAGAAGGGTACGAGCAATTGAAGGACCAGAAAAGGTGTAATCCATCGCAAAAATAACATCCCGCAACGGGAAGCATCAAATAGAGAAAACGGGCGAAGAGCTTCCAACAAGAGCTCGAACACTACATCGATTGAAAATGACAACGGAACAGAGACCGGTGAAAGGTGGCGATGGGTTCTCGGAAGAACAAGCAGAACAGCAACAAGACACCCCAACTGCAAGCAGACAACCAAAGTTGGAAAAGCAAAAGAAGAAAAAGAACAAGAATCTCACCTCGACAAAGGCCGGAAACGAAACAAGGGGGTGGGGAAGGAAGGGGGGGGGGAGTATGAGAAGAGAGAGGAGGTGGCTCCCTCGGTAACTTGCGGAGAAGAAGAGCACTAAATCAGGCCAAAGAGTAAGGAACTGCCGACAACCCGGCGCTCGGAGACATCGGCGTCAGCAGCGGCAGGAGTCTGGCTTTGGCCTCTCCAACCATTAACGCCCCTGCATGGATCCCATTAAATGCAAGGGAAGATAGCAAGAGGCAATAACGACGGGCACCGTGCCTCGTGCAGGCCGAGAAGAACCATCACATCGACCGCTGCACGCCCATTCCAACCCCGCGCAATCTTTATAGGCACAGGGGGGAGGGGGCAGATTAAAGCTGGAAAAAAAGCGGGAATATCGCTGGGAGCAGCGGCGCGGATAACGTTACTGGAGCTGGGGAGACCGAGTAGATGATGTCTGAGAGGGCTGCAACTCCACCGGTCTGGGATGTGCACCAGCTTTTGAATTTTCTTTTCTTCAGGCTGGGGTGCTTGTGCTTCTTTCCGGGCTCTTTTTCTTTTTCCGTCTCTTCTTTTCGCTACTCACAGTGAGAACGGGAAAAGAACAGGAGGTGGGGATGGATGTGAAGGAAAGGGACAAGCTGTTGTTGTTGGCATGTTGCTTGCACCCCCCCCCCCCCCCCGAAGAGAAGTGTTGCCGCTGTCTCGTGGGATTCTGTTTCACCTTTGCTGACAGGTTTCTTTCTGTTCTGCTTTCTTGCGCTTGCCCCCATATCCCCCCCCCTCGGCCTTAGGGGTGTCAGTGTCACTATTTTGCTTGGACTTAAAAGGAGTGTTTGGCCGGGATTATGCATTATCAGATATTTTAATGGTTTAAATCCCTTCCATAATCCTGACCGAACACACTCTTTCTTGGGTTAGAAACTTATCAGGGATCTTGCTGTAAGAATTTCTTATCTGTTAGAACAGTCAAACGCCGTCTAGAAAGAACATGATCTTACAGCAGCCATCCAGAAATGACATACTTTGTGCTTTGATATCAAGGAGATGGTTATTATGTCCCACGATGTAAGGGTAGATAGATAACATTATTAATGGGGTGTTTGGTTGCATGATAATTTTTTGTACACTTTCATGATAAAAAATTGTATTAAAATAAAAAGTGAACCAACTCATGACATAAAATTATCATGTTTGGAGGGATGTGATTACAAAAAAGAGTAACTACCGCACATGACCAAACAAAGTGGGGGGGGACCACAAGAAAAAAGAAAGAGGTGAAGCCCTCTTTTTTTGTTTAAGAATAAAATCACTTTTAAAACATAAAATTGTCATGGTTACCAAACACCTCTTTTAACAAGTTTTCTTACAATTTTTAAAAATTAAAACAAAAACCTTCATTATTATGCAACCAAACACCCCATAAGAAACTTCTCGTGTTTTTTATGAGAACCAAAATACATATTTTTTTTGGCTCCTAGTATTTTTTTTTTCAATGTGTGAGAAATGAAGCCCTAAATCGAAAGATTCAATGGTTGAAACTTGAAAGAACGGGTGAAAGTAAAAAGTTCTATGGAAATTAGTTGTACCGTGCAAGTTATTATTGCAAGTTATTATACACATAGGTTGATTAACCAGAGCAAAAACATGGATCGATTTTTACATAGCAGGTGATGATGCATCATACGTCGACAGACCCTAATACCAGTGATGGATTGCACCAAATCGACTTACCAACGTCAAGAGATCGACCAAAATTTACGGAACAAAACATGATATTTTAGAGAAATCAGTGGATTTAGAAGACAATATCAACAAGATCTCATGAATACTTATTCAGAGTCAAGTTAGTTCGGATCTAGGGTTCTCTCTAAAACAACCGAGGCATAAAAATATGTGAGAATATTAACATCCTCGAGAATTTTAGTATTCGAGCAATCAAGGATGTTTCTAGTAAGGTAGGCGGGATCGGGGTCAGGACTTGGTTAGCTAGGCCTAAAATTGACCCGAGTTAGCTGGGATTGGGACCGGATCGATCAGGAGTCAAAATAAAAATTATAAAAATTTAATTTATAAACAACCATTGAGTTGACGTCGTGGAGTCGGAACCGGGTTTGTCAACCCACAAAACAACCTGGTCGACCAACCCGGTCTGACCCGGTGACGACTTGGCCAACCATGGTTTCTAGAGCCAAATTAAGTCTTTAAAAAACAATATGAATGAGAATTGGAAGCAAGGATTTCATAGAAGTTGATCTAAGAAAACTTTCTAACAACTTAAATTGCAAGAATAAAGATCATAAGCTAAAATTTATATATTTTTCTCAACTCAACATAGTTTGATTGCTCGATGATTGTTGATAGTTTTGATTGAAAAAGCAAGTGCGTGGAGAAGCTGTCTCTACGTGTGAAGAATTGCATTGATACGTGTGATTGTGCATGATGTAAATTATTTGCTGAAGTTGTAAGTATGTGCGGACTTTGTATCGATCTATACTATCAGTTGAAAATGTATCACGTAAGTGTGTGAGAAAATAGGTGAGCCTGTTATTCAATAGAGATTAGATTATCATAAATCTGATCTCTTATCATGGTTTGATCTTTCCTTCTTATCCCTAATTTGAAGTGCATACTAAATTATCATCTGCGGTGGTTTATTTTTGTTTAGATCGATATATTTTAAAGTGATTAAATTCTATAACTTAAAGGCAAACTGAATTCACCTCTTTGCCGATAAGATTTGCTATAAATACAATCTTCATAGTTGTGTGCTGAAGGGTATTATCTCACATCGGCTATCGGAGGATAGTCCGTGCCTTTATTATAGTCTGGACCTGGGTCGTCTTAGCACGCGCGCATTTTTGAAATTTCACATGGTATCAAAGTTGGTCAAGTTGTAGGCTCTGTCCTCCGGTGGATTTGTTCCCGTTTTCGCTCGGTCCTATCACGTGTATTCTTATCGTGACTCTGACGATGGTGACTGGTCGAGAGGGAGAGTATTGAAAGGTAGTATCCCACATCGGCTACCAGAGGACAGTCCATACCTTTATCATAACCCGGACCTGAGTCTCCTTAGCGTGCACATTTTTGGAATTTCACATTGTGCGATCAAAAAGAGCACGTGAACTGGCATAATTCATCCCAAGGATCTCATGCATAGAGTAAATTCTTGAACCCGTGTTCCAGATGAATATTTGGGCAAGAGTTATCGAAATGACCCCATTCGATCATCTTGTAGAGCAACTATATATATACAGGCTTATTTTCTAACCACCGACACAGGTTGTCGAAGGAAGATCCATCTATCACAGATAGGGGTGTCAATGGGCCGGGCCCGGCCCGGCCCGAGGTCGGCCCGCTTAGGGCCCGGTCCAAAATATATTGGCCCGGCCCAACCCGGCCCGCACTATATTCTTGGCCCGGCCCGCAAAAATTATTGACTTGGCACGACCCGACCCGGCCCGGCCCAACTATATATTTTATAAATAAATATTTATTAATTTTAATAAATTTAATTATTTAAGATAACATTATAAAATTAATAATAATTTAATTAAATATATTTTTAATAAGTAAAAATGATATTTTTGACATAAAAAATTGAAAGTTATTTAGCCCGTTTTAGCCCGCTTCGGCCCGTATGTCGGCCCGACTAAAGTCCGCGGGCCAAAATATTTGGTCCGTCAAATCACCCGCAGCCGGCCCGGCCCGCGAACCCGTGGGCCGGCCCGACCCATTGCCACCCCTAATCACAGACGTATAAAATAAGTAGAGAAAACACGACTTTCGATATATTTATATTAGATATGTATGTGAAACTCATTTCCAACGTATATATGGCCAAAATATCTCCCTCCAATAAGTGTTTGGATCTGTGGTTAGACAGTACAGACACATGACATGACACCAAAGGAAAGCAAACAAGGTTTTTGTACGCAGGCCCTTGTAATATATCAAAATTGTAAAAGATCCACTACATCTCCATGTCTAGCAAAACATTTTTTTCCTCCTGGAGGTCTCGACACTTAATATTTTTCATGACTCAGGGGGTATCGAAAGAGGAGTGTGGATCGATCAAGTCACCGGTGGAGGCGGGGCGCCCTGATCAATCTCCAATGAACAGACGTTATCTTTACAATATGTGTTTAACTCTAAAACAGTGGATTTATGACTACTAAGATATCAAATAAGTCGGCCCGGCCCAGCTAATTGGCACCTTTAACTACACTCTCGGGAGAGTGAATCTCCCGAATTAATGTCCAACTCGGAGAAAAATCTTTCGGCACTTTCCTAACGAAAGTGATTTAATGATAAGTTAATAAGAGCTATCATTGTGAAAATTTTTAAAATCTAGACATTGAGGTAACTAAGATCAAGTTTATACGTACGAGAATACTCTTTTCGATATCCAATATGAGACTAAAAATCTTTTAGCACTCTCTTTTCCCGTTCCGTTACCACATTTAAAACCACAATAGGAATACACGGGACAAGATCGAACGAAAATAAGAAACGAATCCACTGGAGGGACGGAGCCCGAGTCCATTTGCTCCGACACTATTTGAAAAATCTCGAAACTTAGATGCAGAGATAACCAAAATCGAACGTACAAGTATGAAAATATTCTCTCTGATATTTAATATAAGATTAAATCTTTCAACAATCACCCTATGGATTCTCTCCGAATCCACTGGAGGGACGGAGCCCGATATGAAAATATCATCGAATCACTTTTTCTTTCTTTCTTACGAGAAGATTGGAGGACTGTTCTCGATGATCTCAGCCAGGCGACCGAGGGAATCAGCTCTCCGCTCCCAAACCGTTCGACCATACGCCCCTTCCGCACCCGCACCAATCACGGCAGGGGACGCCCATTTGCGCGCGCGCGCGCGGCCATGACATCGACATTTGACACGGCTCGATTCGTTGCCTCACCGATAAGTCCGATCCCTTCCCATCACCGGCAACAGGCTCTACCGCAGCCTCGCGTCGTCTGCATATACGTGCTGCCGCACGTAGACCGCCTATATAGCTAGTTTCCTCGAGGGGAGCTCCGGCTTTGGAAATTGGCGCTCCCCCACCGCGGTAAGGGGAGCCCAGGTGCGTGTGTACGTGCGGAGGAGGGGAGGGGTGGAGAACAAGACGGCAACGGGCGACGGCCGGGCGCACGGCTCCAGACCCCGGAGAACATTAGAATATAATATAAGAAGAAAGGAAAGGAGACTCGGTGGTCGTAGACAAAAAAGAAGGAGACGCCGCCGCGCCTGCCTCTCCCGCGGCGAATCGGTCCTCTTCTTCCTCCTCCGGGGAGGTTACGACCGGCCGCGGCGGCGGCTTACCCAGAAGGTGGTGCCCCCGCGGGGAGGATCGGTCCTCCTCTGATCTCCTAACAATAAGAAGAAGAACTGACTAATCAATTAACTAATCCTCTCCCTGCCTTCTTTCCACGCCGTAAGGCTCCAATTTGAAGCACCTGGAGATCCGGTCATTTGTTATTTCGTCGTGCCTTGGTTGGACGGCCTGCTCCCCCGAGACGAGATGGATCGGGCGCCCCCCCCTTTTGACGTTTCGGACCCGTCACCGCACCGCCGTCGCCATCACGGTGAGGCGCGCCGCCCCTCCTCCGCCGCTTGGCCTTCGAGCGACGACGCCGGTTGTGCAGCGTACGCATCGATCCAAGGAAACAATATATATGTATATAATATACACATATGTCTATGACTATACATATGTTTAGTCAGTTTCTAGCGTGTCGAGAAGTAGCGCTCGGGGTGGACACGGCTGGATTTAATCAGATTTAGATCATTTCTTTTTAAATTGAATCGAACCCAATCGACCTCTCGAATTGATTTCGATTCCATATTTAAATCGGAAATATATAAACATATTTAAATTAATTATTTTTACACATATATAATAATTTTAAATTAAAAATAATTAAAATAAATGTTACTCTTATCATAAAATTTATAAAAATATCATCTTTATTAATATTATAATAATTTGTTTATAATTTTTAAATTAAATCAATTCGAACAGTTTTATTTGACTCGAATCGGTTTGAAAATTTTTCGAATCGAATCGAATAAATTGAATCGATCTGATTTCTGGATTTAGACTGTTTTGTGTCCACCCCTGGGAGCGCCCCTCACCCGGGCCAAACGCGCGTATGATTAAAATCGATTCCTTCTCTCTCGTTCGCTTCCCCAGCGCAACAAATTGAAGCTTTCTTCTTCTTCTTCTTCTTTGTTTGAGGGTCGGGGATGGCCGGCAGGCCTTGTCCAACGGCGACGGGACTCGCCGTTCCGCTACAGGGGCCGGCGTTCGGATCCGATCTGGATCAGAAGCTTCGGGTGCCCGCGGATATCTATCCATTAACAGGATCGGTCTAAAGTAACGACGCGAATGAACTAATACATTCCATGAGTGGTTGAACACCGAATTGGATAAAAAAATTTAATTTAATTTATTTATATATTGTCACTGAAATATATTATAAATAATTCAAAATTTAAATTTAAATTAGATCGAATTTCTTAAATGGGTTGAATCTAAAATTTTATAAATAATTTTTTTATTAATTCTGAGTTTTGTAAACGAGTTTGTGTATAGTTTAAATTTGAATGCGGATTGAACTTCAGTCCAACTGTTACTCGAGCTTTAACTCGATTCGACTCGATCGATAAACAAATCAAACTTGAATAAGAGTTTAATATATTCGTCGAAGATCGAATTTAATCAAGCCCGAACTCGTTTAAAATGAACGAATCGAGATTGAAAATCGTACCACTCGACCCGACTCGGGTCGATTGCTCCCCCCAGTCTCGAAGTTGTCCGAGGACAAATCAAATACCCCAACCTCCCCAGGTGGGGGGGAGGTCACCGGTTCGAGCCACTACCGAGGCTTTGTCCCCCCGGTCTGTACCGAGCTAGCTAGACTAAAATGCTCGGTTTCGATCCCAAGTTTACGGCCTTCGGGACAAGCTCCGAGCACCGTGGTCCCATGGCGAACGCCCCCTTGTCCGATCCGAGACCATGGGAGGATGTCCGGGTTCAAACTCGGGACGGTTGATCAAGCAGCAATGTATGTTGCGAGAGATGCGGCAAGACTAAGAAAATACTGAGAACAGATCGATCGACGCTGGCTGTTAGATTGATATATATATATATAGCGTCTAATCATACATTTAAGTATACTATTTTAAAAAAAATCGATCGTAAACATAATCAAATAATGTATAACATTATAGTTTGTGTAAACAGTATAATTTATTATATTCAGATTAAATAAAAATGAATAATAATATGATTTTTATAAATATTGATATCATGATAATTATTTTTCAACAAAGATAATGAGATCTTTGATAAAATATTTTTTCACTTAATTTTAAATCATTTATCATAATTTTTTATTCTTAGAGATAAATAACTACAACGTTATGTTTCACAAGAGATGATATTAGAGATAAATATAAGGTTCTAGGCATTTCATTGAATCAAATCAAATATCACCTAAATTACGCCCTATATATTCGTTTCTCCGAGGGTTTTCGAGCGACTTATCATATTGATTGGATATCACCTGGTCAGTGGAAAAATCATTCTCTTTTTTATTTCCCCCCTTTTTTGCATCGATCGGTTATCTAGTAATCTAGTCATGCTCCCGTAGAAACAGCCTCCCATGTAAACGTGACGATTTTGTCCCTTCCTGGCGGTGTATCGCTCTAAATCTAATCTTCTCTGAGAAAGATTCAAAAGGTCAGGAGACCGCTGCAAGGTCTTAATTAAGATCATCTTATTTAAAAAGTTTAACCGATGACATTTTAGGGTGCTCTTTAGAGAGAGGTACGTACCTATTTTTCTAAAGCACTAGATTTTATGGAATCTTTAATGGGGGTGTTTGGCTGCATGATAGTCTGAGTTTTAACTATAATTTTATATTTTTAAATCAAAATTTGTTAAAAGAAATGTTTGATGATCACGATAATTTTATATTTTTAAAGTGATTCCATTTTCAGAAAAAAAATCTACCTCGTCCTTTTATCTGTTGGTATTCCACTTTGTTTGATCATATAGGATAGTTACTCTTTTTTTTATCACATTCTTTCAAACATCATAATTTTTTATCACAAAAATATACAACAAATCATTATACAACCAAACAACATAAGACTTTTAAGAAAAAAGATACAAGTAAAAAAGAAGAATGAGATAAAAAGATTGATTCTAAATGTTATTGAAGACGACTTTTAGAAGTCGTTATCATTAAATCGTCCCCAAATGACGTCTAATTACCATGTGGGGATACATAAAGATTGATTCTGAAATCGCATGATCACCGGAAAGATCATTCTCCCGTTGCATCGATTATCTGGCAATCATGCTCATGTATATAAACACCTTACCACATGTGGGGATGTCAAGGGCTAAAAATAAAACAGATCCATGTTTGGTGTTAGCAAATTGTCAAAGAAGAGAGTGCATCTGCGAACGGTGTGTCTTTTTTTTTTCTTTTTTGCTATATATGTACTAAATCATGATTAATAATGATTAGTTCGCATAGTTAACAGATATGGTATATATATAATAAGTCGATACGTTGAAATAAAAATAGAAATAACTTAACCGACAACAATTAAAGCAGATGTACAAGAGAAAACTTATCAAAAACACACACCAAAGTATAAGAATATTGTTCCGACCCTACAATATCGTTGATTTTCGCCTTTCATTACGAACTAATGTTCGGCGTTAACTTCTCCTTCTAAGCAACGCGTGGTTATAATTAAGTTATAACTACGTGGTGTTTGGTTGTATATGAAGCCAAATCTTTTGTCATAAACATTTAATCACGGAATCTTTTTATTAAAAGGAATACCCTTTAATCTTCTGCCCATGTTAACTTTAATCTAATATACAACTTATCCCGGCCGGTCGACGACACAGCTTGAGGATATATGCGGCTGTCGCCGGCTGCCCGACAGACAGCCGGAAAGGAAGATGCATGGACCCCTCGAGCTGAGGTTTTAAAAGTGGAAGGAGCACCGACCAGAAAGAAAGGAGAGCACCGTCAACGGACTCGGGGGGGGGGACTGGATAGACCCGGAATAAGATCGGCTGTGATAGATCTCCCGCCGGCTTTCCCTCTCGCGTCGCTCCCCGTGTAATAATTTAAGGTTCCGGAAGCCGGATACCTTCCGCAGGACGGGACCGTCCCGGCCGGCTTTGCTTCGGAGCAAACGATACACGGCGCGACAAATAAAAGAGGAGAAGAGAAGGGTTTGGGTAACGGTTAGGGTGTTTAATAAATTAAAATAATATTTATTATAATTAATATGAGATTAATTATATATTTTTATATGGTGCTATTATCTCTCTCTCATCCTTTACGTTTTCTAATCCCTCTCCTTATCATTTTCTCTCCTCTCATCCGAAACCTTAATCGCTTCCCAGCCGCCGCTCCTTCCTCCTCTCCTGCGTCTGCTGTTTTCCCTCTACCGCGGGCGTTATTTTCTTCTCCATCCGCGTCGTCGACTCCCTTCTCCGCGTTGTCAGCCTCCACAGCCCTCCGCCGCTCACCCGGATGCCAGCCATCCCACGGCCGCCGCCCCGCCTTCATGCGCCGCGGCGTCACCCCACGCCCTCTGCCACCTTCCGCCGCCCTCGGTCGCGCCGCCACTGCGCCGTGCCCGTCAACCCGCGGCCACCCGCTGCACGTTGCGGTGCAGCCGCCGCCTCCCTCCGCGCGTCCACGCGAGCCCCGAGCCCGCAGCCGCCTCCACCGCGGCCCGGCCGCGTGTCCACGTCGGCAGCCGCCGTCGCCGCGCCTGCGCGTGCCTGCGGCCTCGCCGCATCGCCCCGTCGCCAGTCGAAGCCCCACCGTTGTCCCGTGGCCGCGCCATGCACCGTCGGCACCTGGCAGCCCCGTGCGCCTCAGTGTGCGCCGCTGTGCACCAGTGAACCCCCCCTTCACACCGCGGTATGCCCCCCCCTCTCTCTCTCCTCTATCCTCTTCTCTCTCCTATCGCTTATTGCCTATTTCTCTTATTCTTCTATCTCTTCTAATTAATTTATTCTTCCTCCTTTCAGCAGATCGATTGAGAACCGTCCGTCTCAACTTTTCGTCGCCGTCGTGACCGCGGCATATTCGTCATCTGAATCGATCCATTTGGAATTCTGTGCACCGTTCGTCGTCGCCGTAAAAGTAGACGTCTCGGCTATTCTTAGCACTCTAATATACTTGATTAAACCGTAAAAATCATGCTTAGATCACAAGGATTAATAGATTGTAATTAGTGGGCTGTTTTTGATTTATTAGCATGATTAGATAGAATTTAGATTAATTTGTTTAATCATACATGTTTAGATTGTTCAATATTCATGATGATTCATCATGTTGAATAATTATTCAATTATGCATGTTAGCATGTTAAGTATGTATTTATAGTTGAACCTAGTTAGTTTAGCATTGTTTGCATCGCGGTAAATCTTAAACATGTATATCCCGATTAAACAAAATGCCGATGTAAGGTTTAAGGTTTAGCCATAGTGATGGTAGATGTTAGTTTATTTTCTTTTATGCAATAGATAGTTCTGTTTAAGTATGTGATTAATATGTTTAGGTTGTAGTTTGCATGATCCTATTTAGATGCATCATATGATATACTGGTTCTGGTTTATGCTAGATTGTGGTGTGGTATGCAAATATGTGGTGCATAGAACCATGGGTGTTCATCTATGTATTTCATGTTTGGATTGCCAATTTCATGTTCATGGTTACTGTTTGAGTTATTTATATGCTTGCATTATATGCTTGCATTGTGTGAAATGTGGTTAATGCAGTGAGCTGCATTGTGATGGAAATGTACTTCACCATACTATAGTTCGGTCCTGTGGGCAGCAGATGAATTAGAACAATCCGGAGCATCCGTCGATCCCGGATATCGCGGTTTATCCTAAGTACTCCCCTGCCTAGGGGTACTATGAGATTTAGTTACTATATGTTACTTCCTACTATATGGTAAATCTGGTGCTAGTTTTGTGATGTGGCTACATTATTCAAATGGAGCATGATATTTTCAGACATGTGTTTAGTTGTGCATTTTGGCATAGATATTAGTGTTCTAGATGTGTCTTTGGTTTTATGTCAGGTTTATGTGTGTTATGAGCATACCTAGAGTAGCCTAATGTGCAGGATATGTTTGTTTTAGTGCATATAGAGTCTGGTTATCATATGGGATAGTTGAATGACATTGTAATAACTTAATTGAAGATATATAATTAGTTTAAGCTCTATGTATTATAATCCGATTTTTAGGCTTAATATACATTTAATATCAATAGAGAACCATTAATATAGTGGGGTAGTTCGGGTGTAAGTCCTACTGAGTCTGTGGTGACTCATCCCTTCCGTTGTTAATATTTTCAGGATTGCAGGTTTAGCGCAGCAGAAGCGTAGTGGCATTTTGGAATTCGAGGAGTTAGTGGAGTACTTGTTCAATGTTGGTATTTAATTTGTTTAGATAGATATTTAGATTGTAACTTCGTAGTGTTATTTGGACAAAATTATTGGAATTGTTTATTTGGGTTGTGATTTTAGTCTGATTTTGGTCCCGAACCGATATTCTTCCCCGTTACGTCGCCGGATTATCTTCCGCTGTGCATGTTAAAAATCCGGGTCGTGACAGCTTAGTATCAGAGCATTAACTCGGCCTGAATGTCTATATTAACATGTCCGGGTTTATGATATTGGCTTGGATTAGATGGAATTGACATTTGGAAGAGAAGGATCATGGGTGTGAAGAATTATTTAGATTGTCTATTAGATTAAGAATTTTATTGGCATAGAAATTTGATATCAGATTATTAGATATCTACATTGGATAATTACAGGTATCATTTTATGATGATTTAATTTTCAGATTTAGTGGATCTTGGAATTTGGCTTTATGTTTATAAGATAAGACTATCACTTTAGATTTGTTGAATTTTAATATTAGATAGTGATCGGGCGATTAAAGATTGGATTGAATAATTAAAAATGTAGTGACCAATTTTTAGATTGAGTCGTGACAGTTTGAGTGCTCCGTTTCCCATGGTTTTGGTAGATCAGCCATATGCTGAGGAGGGAGGAGCTATATGATCCCTGCATAGCAGGGCAGCTGATACCTCTCACCGTCCAACAAAGGGTAGAGGAGAGCGAAGGACAATGGGGGGGGTTGAATTTTTGTTACAATCTTATGTTCTCATAACAACATTTGTTAGAAGACGTACGTGTTTGTCGATCGACTACGGCAAACCCTGCAAGGGTCTGTCGGTGATGGTTGTTGGACTCCGACGGTGAGAGAGAGGGGGAGAGTACGTAGCTTTAGCAGCTTGAGCTAGAAGTTGTTTGTTTCCGATGATGCGCTCTAGCTCGGCTCCAATACTGAATAGGTTGTGCTCGTGTTCCGGTGCGGCTAGTTAAAATCTCTTTTGAGTTCTGTTTGTCTAGAACTTTAATATGTTCGAGCTCAACTCGATAGAACTACACTCATTCATCTGATCAGATTTTTTTTTAGATGAATATGAACGATGGCTAGCTCTCGGACACCGGAAGGGCTCGATCAGGAGTCGTCACTGCAGCTTAATTATACGCACTTCTTCCCACTAGCTAGCTTGTTATCTCGGAGAGAAAGATAAGCGCCTCTGTGGAAAGATGGGGGGGAGCTAGCCTTATCCTATCTTGTGCACCACTTTGTTGCCATTCGACGCCTTTGTCGAGGAAAGGCGACATGGATGCTTTGCATAAGGCTGGCTCACATGGCACTACGTCTGGGTGTTCGATCAGGTGCCCTCCCACTATATATGCTCCGCCTGTGGGATAAGAACGAAGTGCCCTAGTTGGCTACTTCTCTCTGACGGCTTAGATCCTTCTGTCTCAAGCTATGTATGGCATCCACAATCTGTTCTCCTGACTTTTTTTTTTTTTTTTTAAGGGAGTGTCGCAGTGGTCGACACCAGATGACATAATCATCGCCAATGACGATTGTCCCATGATCGAACGCGGGATGTGTCCTCCTCCATCGGCGGGACGACGGGTCACGTAGTGCGAGACGGTGTCCCCACACCAAATTACGCAGAACGAGTAAGAAGGGTGACCGGTTAGATAAAAGTTCAATATATAATAGTGTTATTCGCAACTATATATATATATGCTGTAAGAAAAAAGTGTATCTATTTGTCGTAAGTTAACAATGGGCAACGAGATGTATCCGCGATTAACTGTATTATTTCATCTACTTAAAAATGGTTTACACTCTGATAAGGGATGATTAACAAATATTTAAAGATATAATATATGTATCATTCAACCAACAAAATAAGAAGCAAAATTAATTTTATCGATAGAAACACCTAAATATATGTATGTATATATTACAATTTAAATTATCCACTCATATCAATGTAGTGGAAGAAAATTTTTAGTTACGTGTCTAACATAAAATATGAGATAGAAAAAAATGATTTATGACTTTACGGCAAAAATGATTTTTGAAGTAAAAGGTTCGATGTCCAGTACAACACTTGAGATAGGAAAAAATTTCAATTACATATCCAAAACAGTACATGTCCAACACAAAATAAGAGGTAGTTGATCTACCACAAAAGTGAAATACCTTCTTGTAGGACTGCAATATCTATTCCTATTTTGTATTGCCGTCGACTATTCAACAGATCACGCAGTCGACATGTTTCTTTAGTACGACAAGTCTCTTGGGATGTCAAATTCAACAGTAGTTGTATTAGGGAGGGGAAGGAGTCATCATCGTGCATGTGAATGCATCGTAAGGAAGCATGAGAGGAATAAGAAGTCGATGTCAGACATCAAGGCAAGATTTGTCCCATTTCGAGACCCGAGAGGGGAAAGTTGACCAAAGAGTTTGAGGCGATAAGATTTTCTAGATGAAACATATGTATATATTTAGATGTCATAGAATGTGATTTATTATATTGTATATTAATTAACAAATTCGGATAACGATTTTTAGATTTTATTTAGGGTGCATATATAATCGCATCCGTTAAGATAATGGTAAATCGATAAATAAACACAGATAACTTATTCTTTAACTATCCGTTAACTAACAAACGTGTCATACAATCGGTAACCGTTGACATCCTTAGTAACAACCTGCTCTTCTTCTTCTTCTTTGAAATATAGACATCTTCTACTACTACAATTTCTCCTCCCCCCTCTGTATCCTTATCTCTCTCTCTATAGACATATCTTCTTCTACTACTACAATTTCTCCTCCCCCCCCTCTGTATCCTTGTCTCTCTCTCTATAGACATCTTCTACTACTACAATTTCTCCTCCCCCCCTTTGTATCCTTATCTCTCTCTCTCTCTCAATGAAAAGCGAAAAGTTTTGGGAATTATTAAGATCAGCTTTCCCTTCCTACGGCGTGTTTGGTGGGGATTAATTTCTCTCCGGTAGATTTTGTGAAAATCTCTTTTTTCGTTGGAAGTTCGCACATCCTCCGTGAAACTGTTGGTTTTGAAATCGTATTTAACATGTTAACCAGAGATGTCCTCACGTTATTATTCAATGTCTATTTTATCTTTATTTTTGACTGTTTGATAAATCTAAGAAAAAATCACGTTTTGTGTGATCATATATGGTTCTCATTTTTTTTTCATATTCCTCCAAATATGACAACTTTAAGTCATTTGCCGGTTCATATTTTATTTTAATATAACATTTTATTATAAAAATGTACAAAAGTTATTGTGCAAACAAACACACTGTACTGGGGTCCGTTTATTTGAATGTTCCGAGACATAATGTCATAACCATCAACCGGTCTGATATCATTATCAGATGAATAGATCGGAACTAATTAATTAGTTAATCAATCAGGAACCTTTTGTCTTCTAGCTAGGTCGTGAACCTTAATTAATCCGAGGTTGTACCCTAAGGTGTTTGGTTGACCTATCAAAATTAATACACTATTAATTTTGATATACACAGTCATTATAATATTGGATAACATATATATATCACGCTGAAGGAACGTATCATTTTGATTTCCTTATATCCTTAGAATAAATAAATAGTTTGATTACACTTCTCCAAGTCAAATTCCGTTAAAAAAGAAATATTTTTTTCTCGGAACCTATGAGCATCCGAAAGTCTCCCTTTAAACTTAAGCAAATCATTTGTTTGGACTAAATCTAACAAGTTTCTAGAGATAAAAGCACGTGATATATATATATATATATATATATATATATATATATATATATATATATACACAGAGAGAGAGAGAGAGAGAGATCCCCCTAGTCGTCCTTAGTGATTTTGGGCTCATCTATTAATGTTCCTTCTCTGATTTCAAGGATAATGAGTTGAATAAGCACCATACTATATATAGGCGTACGTATATACAATTAAGGCTTGCAGACCAAGCATCAAGTATCATGCGATCATTTTTGGTTGCATTACAATTTTTTGTTACGAAATTATAATTTTTTTAAAAAAATTGTTAAAAATATTATCCTTGTAAAATGATTGTAGAAGTATACGTGTATAAAAAATTTATAGACGAAAAAAAAAATAGAAACACATAAATATTCTTGTGACGATGTAGGCTGCTGGTAATTTCATCTCATCCGAGGCTAATTCATTGCGGTCACCCAATAAGGAACCATCTCTCAAACACGATGGAGGGGAGTTCCTTCGATGGGGGTGATTAAGATAAGATGGACTGAACCAGGACGGAAATTGGATTATTTTTAATAAATAGTAATGAATCTCATGTAACTATTAGAATACGATATAATCATTTTAAGACTTTACTTTTACTTTTATTGTCTCTCTTTACATGCCATATTGTTATAATTCACCCTTTCCCTTGGAGGCGGCTGGAAAGAAAAACCCCAAGGGCTAGTTTAATACAAGACCAGTTAGGAGATAAACCAAAGTCTTGCTATTAATATTAGGGTCCGAAAGCCATGCCCACCTCAACATCAGACATGCAAGAGCTCAGTTTGGCTCCGTTTCAATTACCGACTCGGTTCAACCGGTTTGAGAGTCTCCGAAATGGGATCAAACCCCACTAAACCAAATTAATACAAAAATTTATAGACTAGTACTGTGATATTTATAAAAAATAATTTTTATGAAATAATATTGCTTATTTTTAAATTTTCGTGACTAAAAAAATCTATACATACGAATAATTAATTATCGTAGAAATTTTTATTTTGTTTGGGTTCGGTGGGGTGTACATTTTTCAGGAATTGGGCGTATAGGTCGTCTGATTCCAGCTGGGCCCCAACACGACAGGGAAATTTCAGGCCCATTCCTGACCTGGTCCATTAAGGCGACGGGGACTGGACCCCAAGATAATCCTCAACTTCAAGGGGTGTGTTTAGTTAAAATTATTAAAATTATTTTAAATATTAGAATATCTAACAGCATATAATTCCACCCAAACTTATTTAAGTTTTTTCTTTTACTTTTAGATTGCAAGGATTTATATTAAAGTTTAAAAAAACATTTATACCAAAGTTGATTATCAAATTAAGTTATGATATATCAAGTTTCCAACTATTCTTAGAAAATAAAGTCATCATGGTTTTTAAAATATATTTTAAACAAGTTGTAAATGTTTATATACGATGGAACTTTGTTGTCATCAAGTCAAGAGTATCATCAGAAAGTAAAAATATTGAATAAGTTTAAAATACTTTATAACAACCAAATGGATAAGAATTTTTGGGAAAATCATTTCCATGCCTACCAAATAAGATGTCCGTAGTTTCTTTTCAATGAAAAACTAAATTCACGTACAATATTTTCATCTGGTTTTCTTTTGCGTGCAACCAAATGTACCCTATATCTTTCAAGGTTGATACAGAAAAGTATTATTTATTCCAGAGATTTCCTTATGGACCCTTACTAAAGAATATTGGGGGTAGTACTTTTCCCTGGTGAATGTAAATATAGCATAACCAGATATACATCCTCTAATCTCAAACTAAACTTCCGTGAAATAATATTTAGACGATTGCATGTTATTTCATCATATTTACTAGAGAATCCATTATACAGAGAACTGCATGGTACTCTAGCTCCAAGAAATCTTATAGCAATGCATATTTTAATTATGAATATATGATAAAGTATTTTTAATAAATAGTAATGAATCTCGTGTAACTATTATAATATGATCTAATCATTTTAAAAGTTTACTTTTACTTTGGTTATCTTTCTATATGGCATTTTTTTATTATCATATTAGTTTTTGAATATATATTAACATTTATAAAAATAAGAAATATATAATAAATTGACTAACCCTGCTTTAGATAATATATGGCTCCAATAGCTTGTAATATGTATTAATAAATTATAAAATTTTTTAATTTTATAAAAATTTGTTAAAAATGTGAAATCTCGATTTTATTTTACACTCCTAGACGTAGGCAAGAAACTAGATGTGAACCTTAAAGCTTTAATTAATTTTAGTACATATCTTTTACTAATTCCATGGCATGCTATTTTCTTGAGCTTCATTCATCCTTGTTGACTATTTTAGCTATATGCCAAGTATTTTGGTAATTATTGGTATGGATAATAATAATATATCAATTATGATATTAATATTAGTAATGAAATAAAACATCAGTATCAAAATTGATACACAACTCTATTACATAACATACTTTGTTTCGACTACAAATATTTGATGTTAACACCAAACACCTATTGATATTAAAGATTTTAAAATTTATATTGTTTTACAAGTTGTACAATATGAACTTTTATAAAATATTTTAACACTTATTCAAATGAATAAAAATAATTCTTAAAAATAAAAAAAATAAATTATATTTCAGAAAAATAAATTATAAATAATAAAAAATAGATTATAATTTTAATTTTGTAAAAAAGTTACTCTATTATTTTATAAAATTTTAGTTATACAGGCAAATAAAACATTTCTACCATGATCATGACTATCTCTACTCTACCCTTGTTATTTTTCTCTTTTCCACGACTATCTTAGTATCATCCTTTTGCCCAATCTCTGAATCTTCCACTCAATTGAAGTAACTAGGAGTGAAAATGAACAGAACTCAATAGCATCTTGTTCAAAATTGACTTATTTATTTTACACAAGTTTGAATTTGAATTCGAGTTCCCACGAATAGACTCAACTATTGTTAAGACTTGAATTGTTTCTAAATCGAGGTTGAGCTCGAATGGCAACTCAACTCAAGTTTAGTTTACGTTAGAATTCACACTCGATATAAGTTTTGTTTAAAAATTTGAACTCGAGCTAAACTCATTTGAAACATTCGAACTTTGATTTATTTATGAAACTCAATCTAAATTTAAACTCAAATTAAACTTTTATAAAATTCAATCTATTATTTTATAAAATTTTAGTTATACACGCAAATAAAAAATTTCTACCATGTTCATGACTATCTCTACTCTACCCTTGTTATTTCTCTCTCTTCTACAACTATCTTGGTATCATCCTTTTGCCCAATCTGTGAATCTTCCACGCAATTGAAGTAACTAGGAGTGCAAATGAGCCGAACTCGATAACATCTTGTTCAAGATTGACTTATTTATTCTACACAGGTTTGAATTTGAATTCGAGTTCTCACGAATAGACTCAACTATTGTTAAGACTTGAATTGTTTCTATATCGAGGTTGAGCTCGAATAGCAACTTGACTCGAGTTCAGTTCACGCTAGAGTCCACACTCGATATAAATTTTGTTTAAAAAATTTGGGCTTGAGCTAAACTCATTTGAAAAATTCGAACTTTGATTTATTTGTGAAATTCAATCTAAATTTAAACTCAAATTAAATTTTTACTTATTTTACATATTTAAGTGACCTTATGTAACTATTAATACTAAGAATAATTTATGACCGGTCCGGACAACTTATCTTGAGTGTATTGGTTGGGTTGCACCCTACAAGTCATCAAGCCCATTCGTTGGAAAGAGCATAAAGCTCTCTACGGAGAAGGAGATCACGTCAAGAAGGCTAACAACACTCCAGAGACGTCAAGGATGGCCCCAAAGCATCTAGTGATCCTAAATTTCGACTGACACTATTTTTGTTGAACTAGAGCATGTAAAGAGCAGGCACTTGCGGCTTGTGCTTGAATGATCCACGCAGTGGAATCCTCCTGTTTCGATGGATCACACATGCGTGAAAAAATTTCCATGTAATAAAAGAGATGGGCCCTAATTTCTACTCCATGGAGCATTCAGCACAAAAGAGACTCTTTCCGTCGGGAGCAAAAAGATCATTTTCATCGTCAAAAGGGAGGAGATCACGCTGTCAGATAAAAACAAAACAAGGGTGGGAGTTGTAACAATTCTTGTTCCGAGACTAAAAAATAACATGACGTTGGCGTGGGACTAGAAAATAAATATCTCGGACAAAAAATGAGGGCTGAAGTCAAGGATCGCAGCATCGGAATCGGGATCGGGATCGGTAGGTATCTATTCGATCCGGATCAGATCGGATCGGACTAATTCCGACCGATCCAATAGAAGAAAATTGATCCAGAATCGGTAAGCAAAAAACAAAAACCGATCCAATTCCGATTTCGATCTGATTCCAGACTGATTCTGACCGATCCTAGTCGATATGACTTAAATAGCAAAAAAAAAGAAAAAAAAAAGGATCCCATTCCGATTCCGATCTTGACCAATTCGGCCGATCCGATTCCAATTCCGATCCCGATTCTGACGGAACTTTTTTTCGGATCGGTCATTCAGCCAAGAATCGTATCAACAATGGCCGATTCGATTTAGGAATCGGCTGATTCCGCGATCTATGGCTAGAGTTGACTTGAACGGAAATAAAATCGGAAATGAGGGGCAGGAGTTCATTTTCTCAAAACAACCAAAAAAATAGGAGACGGTAAAGTTGGGCTTATCCCGTTATCTTTTCGTATAATATTTATAATCACGTTCTTTTTTCTAACGTAACATTGTTAATATAAACGCTACTTATATTATTTAATGTGACCATTCGATCTCATGACAAAAGCTAAAATTTTAAAAAATAGTCCCTTTCTTTATTATTCTACTATTTAAACACGTGTAACTTGCACATATATAACTTTGTGACTATATTTGCGTTAGTTGGAGATGATACTTTCTAACAAAATTTTAGTTATGTTTAACATCGTTTTACGTCGTTTTTTTCTATAGGAGTTTGTTGTTGCAAAATTGTAATTGTACTCGATGAACAAAAAAAAAAGAAAAAGGAGAAAGAAGCCCGGCCGCCTCTGTAAAGCATGCCCTGGTCTCAGAGTTGCCTTGCCTTTCTCAGTAAGTTGTTCTCTTCCGCCGTGACTGTTGTTGCCTGCTCCTCAAGCATGGCATTAGCCTACCGTTCTCTTCCTCAACCCCACATATGAGAACCTTGCTTTGTGTTGTCATCTTCCAGCGATTCCTTCCGCCGGGGTCATAATCTCCCCCCCCCCCGAGGTGAGAGAGAGAGAGAGAGAGAGAGAGAGAGAGAGAGAGAGGGAGATAGGGATGGGTGCCGACTGGGGGCCGGTGATCGTCGCGGTGATCCTCTTCGTCTTGCTGTCGCCGGGGCTCTTGTTTCAGCTGCCGGCGAGGACGAGGGTGGTGGAGTTTGGGAACATGAGCACCAGCGGAATCTCCATCCTGGTCCACTGCATCCTCTTCTTCTGCGTCTTCACCATCTTGACCATCGCCATCGGGGTGCATGTGCACGCCGGCTGAGATCGACGGCCGGCAGAGCTAGCCCGCTGCGCTCTCTCTCTCTCTCTCTCCTCTTCAGTTTCCCCAGAGAACATATCTCTCTCCACCATTAATTAATTATCTATCTCCTGCTTCTTCTTCTTCTTCTTCTTCTTCCAATGTGTGTATTTGCCGAGTTCGAATATTTCATGCAAATGGCGCGTCATCCGGTTCGTATCGGAGAACTGTGTATTTATTTATGCTTCATATATTCGCTGCCTGCTTAGAGCTTACGACAGCCGTCTGCCGGAGCGGCCGCATCCGATTCTCCGGTGGCAGCAAAGCACGCGAACTGCATGCCTCTTCGAAGAGGATTCTTCTTGGTTACGCTGTGCTTGGTAGATTATGTTTTCGATAAATATATATGTTTTGTTAACGAACTAGCAGGGGTGTCAATGGGCCGGGCCCGGCCCGGCCCGAGGTCGGCCCGCTTAGGACCCGATCCAAAATATATTGGCCCGGCCCAACTCGGCCCGCACTATATTGTTGACCCGGCCCGACCCGGCCCGCAAAAATTATTGACTTGGCCCGACCCGGCCCGGCCCGGCCCAACTATATATTTTATAAATAAATATTTATTAAATATGATAATTTAATTATTTAAGATAACATTATAAAATTAATAATAATTTAATTGAAATATATTTTTAATAAGTAAAAATGATATTTTTGACATAAAAATTTGAAAGTTATTTGGCCCGTTTTAGCCCGCGTCGGCCTGCTTCGGCCCGTATGTCGGCCCGACTAAGGCCCGCGGGCCAAAATGTTTGATCCGTCAAATGACCCGCAGCCAGCCCGGCCCGCGAACCCGTGGGTCGGCCCGGCCCATTGCCACCCCTACGAACTAGTCAAAAGAGGTGCCTTGCAATCAGAGATTTCATTCAGCGGTCAAAGAAAGAGGTGACGATCCCTCTCTCTTTTTTTAAATTTTTTTTTCTTCTTTCACCTCTTTTGGTCATAAATAAGTAGTTTCCACTCAACTTCCTGTCTTGACAAGTAGGCTAGCCATAGCCCTATGTTCCAGCTCAAACCATAGTTTGTGAAATTCCAAAAACGCACGTGCGATAAGGAGACCCAGGTCCAGGCTATGATAAAGGCATTGGACTATCCTCCGGTGGCCAATATGAGATAAAACCCTTCAACACTCCCCCTCTTGGCCAGCCACCACCGTCAGAGCCACGATAGGAATACATGGGGCAGGGCCGAGCGAAAATAAGAGCAAATCCATCGGAGGACAGAGCCTATAGCTTGACCAGCTCTGATACTATGTGAAATTCTAAAAACGCACGTGCGCTAAGATGACCCAGGTTCAGGCTATGATAAAGGCATTGGACTGTCCTCCGGTGGCCAATATGGGATAAAACCCTTCAACACTCCCCCTCTCGACCAGCCACCACCGTTAGAGCCACGATAGGAATACACGGGGCAGGGCCGAGCAAAAATAAGAGCAAATCCACCGGAGGACAGAGCCTACAGCCTGACCAACTCTGATACCACGTGAAATTCCAAAAGCGCACGTGCATTTTTTGAATTTCACATTCTCGGTCAACTCGTTTGAGTTATCTACCTAAACGTGTTGTGTGCAGGTACAAGTTTAAACTAGATTTCCGCTCAAAATTCAGTCCACTTCGAATTTAATCTAAACTCGTTTTTGAAGCTCCATCTAAATTTATATTTAAATTAATTTTGATGCGATTTGGATCGAGAGAACCGTTGGTCTGGATTCAATTCCGAAAAAATAATTTAAGACCAGGCCAAATCGAAAGTGCCCACCCTCAGTTACCGCGACCCACGTCCCGATAATACCGCAAACCAATAAGGTCGCACGTGCACCATGCATGACGGGCAGCTATCCAGTCCAGGCCACCGATATCCGCCATTTCTGTCATATCCGGTATCGGGCCGAACCCGAGGTGAGGCCCGATAGGCCGATCGGTCGCGTCGGCGAACCGACACCCCCAAGCGCCCTGTTTCGGATCGTTCTCGCCTGCAGTTGCAGCGCCGCCCTTCCTGCCGGGCACACTCGGCGATCAGTCTCATTCCTTCCCGATCCCGGCGGACGACGGAGGTCCGCCGTCTCGTCAGTCAGCCTCAGGCGTCGCTCCTTCCTTCCCGTCACCCATTCCTGCGCGATCACTCGTTCCCTTCCCCTCCGACGGGCGCCACGGCCGTCGTTCTTCTGACTACCAACCTCTGCTCCGGCACAAAATTCCCAATTCCTTCCGCCATGCGTGCAGATCTAGAAGCCTCCCCTGCACAGAACAAATCGGTGCAGCATCGTGACCGCAATCGCGACAGCATCAGCAGGTAGAACGATCGAATCAAGAAATTTCGTTTGCACGAACAATTCCATAGGCAACTGCAAGGCACAGCACAGGTGCGTTCACTTCCTTCAGACGATACAGAGCGGAGAAGAAGGAGACGGCGAGGGGATCGAGGCAAAGATCTATCGAGGGGAGTCCGGGAGAGCCGGTGCTCTAGCCGGTGTAGATGTGGACGTGGAGGGCGAGGATGAGGATGGTGAAGACGGCGAAGAAGATGACGGTGTGGACGAAGATGGCCTTGCCGTTCGTCCGCAGCGATCCGAACTCCACGTGCTTGGTGTTCCCCGGGACCGTGAAGAGCAGGCCCGGTGACAGCAGCACGAACAGCACCACCCCCAGCACCACCGGCGCCCAGTCCGCCATTGCGCCTGCTGGAACTCGACGGAAACTTCGATCTTCTTGCTCTCTCCTGGCTTGCTCCCCCCCGATCGATCTCTCTGGTTCGAAGAGCGGGCGCCGGGGCCCGGGAGGAGCCAAAAAGCTTCCTCTCTCTCTCTCTCTCTCTCTCTCGTTCACTGTGTCGACACGTTTTTAACCGGAAAATCCGTGGCAGCATTCTGTGCACGTCAATATTTTAATCAGGAAAACTTTTTTTTTTGAGCAAATCCGAGTATATCGTATACGAGACCAGGCACCAAACACCGCTCCTCCATTTTCATCAAGCATATATCATCAAGCGCGCTACACCTAATTATTACAAATTCCCAGAAAGAATTAAGAAATTTAGAATTAAGAAATTATAATTAAGTAGTTTTTCGCCGTCTCAATAAAAAACTATCTGAAACAGTTTAAGAGAATAAATTTGTCTTGTCTGTTTAAATGTCTTTTCCTGGTTGGCAAATAATGCCCGCATAACCATAATAAACTGTTGCTCCCTCATGTCCTTTTTTATTTTTCATTTTATAACATGGCTTTCTTTCCTTTCTTATTACACGATGAAAATATTAGAAGAAAATCAGCACAAACTTTTCTTGTTTTATTTGTAATTAGGCAATATTTTTCTTTCTTTTTTAAGAGACACAGATCATGTTTGTTTTGGTTTATCCCAATACTTGAACTAGGCATGTTTGGTACCATACAATTTTAGGGATAAACCTAGATTATCTCCTAAAATTTGAGGATAACCCAAGTTTATCCCCCAAGTTATCCCCCTACCGAACAGCACATTAGGTGCTGTTTGGTATAGGGATAACTTGAAGATAACCTGGGATAAACATGGATTATCCCCAAAATTTTGGGGATAACCCAGGTTTATCCCCAAAATTTTATGGTGCCAAACAAGCCCTTAGGGTCTATTGGCACCAAAATTTTTTGGGGATAAATCAGGTTTATCCCCTAAATTTTTGGGATAAATCTAGTTTATCCCTAACTTATCCTCGTACCAAACATGGTTTTAATGTTATGTCTATTTACAAAAATTAACTATTTAATTTAATTAAAATATTCGTATGTTAATCATTTGAATGTTAACTTTTAAATATATTATATATAATTTTTTTATTTTACTAAAAAATACATCTAAAATTTAAAAAAATTTAAATGAACAACTCAACTTTAAGGTCATGATAATTTGGGGATAAACCAGATTTATTTTCAAAATTTAAAGGATAAACTTGGGTTTATCCTCAAAAAGTTTTGGTGCCAAGCAGCCCCTAAGGTGCTGTTTGGTCTGGGGATAACTTGGGGATAAACTTGAGTTATCCCCAAAATTTAGGGGATAAACCAAGTTTATCCCCAAAATTTTATAGTGCCAAACAGGCCATAAGAGATTAATTAAGAAAAAGATATACACACATTAATTAAGACCTAAGGACATATTTGGTAACACCGTCCAAAACTCGTATCATTCTCAATTTTAAGATTGATATTGATAACAATCATTAATGGCCCGTTTGACTAGAACAACAAACATGATATTATATTAATATTGATATTGATATTTTTAGATGTTAAAATATCAATATCAAAATTGATATAAGTTGATATTTATATTGCATATTATGTTTTTTTACATTACAAATTTTAAAATTGATATTATTAACTAAATATTTCTAAGTGATTATTATCAATATTAATTTTAAAATTGACCGTGATAGAGATATTTAATAATGCTACCAAATAGAGCCTAAAAAGTATCAATTTTAATATATAAATTTTAAAAATTGTAGCAGAAACACATTTGAAATTGATACTCTAATATTTATAAATTTCAATATTAATACACATACGGTATCATTTTAATACTACAATCAAACAAGTCATAAACTCAAACAATTTGAATTAACAAATTTCAGACCCAATTAGAGACAGAAAACAAACAAAACCTCATTTTGGAATTAACATCTAAATGCCAATTTAATGACATTGGAAGTACTTCTAGAAGAATAGTTAATGAACGCAAACTTCGTCCCTCCGAAAATAAAGAAATACTTGCAAGTGGAAATGAAAGTGAAAGCAAAGTTAAAAAAAATATGTTTTTAAAAGGGGTTTACCCTCATTACAAGCTCTTAGAAGAGGATTTTGTTCTATTGTTATATTCCCCATCCACCCAATCTCTATTTTTTAATTTTTGACATTGAAAAGGCACCCTGTGATGAAAATAAAAAGAAAAGAGAAGAGGATTGGGTCATGATCACAGTTGAGATTGACCATATTTTTTGTTTGTTGTTATTCGACAAGTGTAACCGTAAACACATATCCAATCATGCCTTTTGATAATGTATCGGCACTCTATTATTTGTGGAGAATTATTTAGATGGTGAGTTATGTCATAGGAGGTCTCTCGGGAAAAATGTAGAAGTAATCTTATTTTATTCTCAAACTTAGAGATAAAGTAAAATTATTTTAAAATTAAACTAGTATCAAAGTGGTCCCTGAGTACTTTTTCTATGTTTGTTGAGCCCAAAGTTAGGCCCTGTTTTACTTTGGTATTGATGTTTTTAAATTTTAGAATATCAATATCAAAATTGATACAACTTATCACTTGTATTACAAAATACATTTCACTTGTACTAGAAGTTTTAAAATTGATACTAATATTCAAACAACTTATGTTGATTTGTATCAATATCAATTTCAAAATTAATAGTGATAAAGATATCTAATATTGTTAGCAAACCTAATGACCCATTTGGTTAGAGTTTCAAATTTGATACTATATCAATATTAATATTGATAATTTTAGAGGTTAGAATATCAATATCAAAATTGATACAAGTTGACACTTGTATTACATAATGTACTTTGTTTTCACTACCAATTTCAAAATTGATACTATTAACCAAACACTTCTTGGTGATTACTAGGAATATCAATTTTAAAATTGATAGTGATAGAGGTGTCAAATAATGTTACCAAGCAGGGCCTAAACTCACAATCGTTTTAATTTTTTAAATATTATGTTATCAGAATTATTTTTTGTCTTTCATTATGCATCTTTAATTTATTTACTGAATGCCATCTAGCTAAGTGTTTCAACTTGAAAATCTTGAGTATGTGATTTCATGGTAACTTTTTTGTCGTCATGCTGTGCTATATCCCTTGGTCTACGAGCTAGCTTTGAGGTTAACAATAATTCACTATTTAATGCCATGTTTGATATGTATGAAATTCAATATTCATAATGAAAGATTAATATCAAAAGTGATGCAAGGAGACACGTGTTTTTGTATTACGTACGTATCATCTCTTATTTGTATTAAGAGTTTTAATATTAATATTGATAATCAAATATTTATTGATAATGTGTATAGTCATCAAGTACAACATTAATAGTAATAGTAGGGGTTCTATACAGTTACCAAAGGGTCATATTGTAGTTGCAAGAAGGGAAAAAACTTTTGAAATAAGAGAACCATTTTGGAGTAGAAAATGTCAATCAACCTCCGGTCTTGATGTTTAGAAGGGAGTGATTATTTCCAAGTGTTGACACAGGCAGAGATAGTAGTGTGTATTATATGTATATTTAAAAAAAAGTTAAAATAACTTTTAAGTTTATAAGCTATTTAAGTACATGTACAAAATCATCATGTTCACTACGTAGGGAGGACATTGAAGAGGGATAATCCTAATATAAGGATGATGCAAGATGATCCCATCATCGTACGTACGTCTACGTACCCGAGCAGTGATGATCATGGAATGCGGAGTCATGACCCGGGTTACGACCACTCGATCAATTTTTAGGTTGACCGACCCGATCTTAACTCCGTGACTCCGATCCGTGGTTGTTTTAAAATTTTTATTTTTTTATTACGACCTAGGCCGACTCTGACCTGACCCGAGTCTCGACCCGGCCGACTTGAATCAATCTAAATTCAACCGACTCAATACCGACTCCTCATCCCACCTACTTTGGTGACGACAATGAACGCACTGTTCTAAGAGGGCATGCTTGTCGGCCTCATCATTCGGCCGAGTCCGCTTTGTAATTGTAACTGATTGATCCAGAGCCCTGTTTCATCCCATCTATCATACGGTATTTCAAAATTAATTAATAATGACAAAGTTCTTCACAGGCCGCGTAAAGTATTCATTGGCGTGGCGTGTCCCCTGCGGAGAAAAATTTTGAACTAACGTACTTTAGGCCCTGTTTGGTAACACTATTTGACACCTCTATCACTATCAATTTTAAAATTGATATTTCTAGTAATCACTAAGAAGTGTTTGGTTAATAGTATCAATTTTGAAATTGGTAGTGAAAACAAAGCAAATGATGTAATACAAGTGTCAACTTGTATCGATTTTGATATTGATACTTCATCTTCTAGAAATATCAATATCAATACTAATATAGTATCATTTTTGATACTCTAACCAAACAGGTCATTAAAAATTACTTTCAAAGATCGACACGAAAAAATTATTTTAAAATTTAATAGGCTTTTAAAAGTCAGATTGTTAGAATTCAACTTTTCGAAGACTATAAAAAAATGTAAAGTTGGAATCTACAAATGTAAGGATAACTACGCAAATTTGAACTTATGGCCTGCTCACCTTCACCCAAAGATTTAAATCGCTGCATCACTTACCCCAATCTGAAGTTGCGGACTCTCGCAATCGGGCTCACTTTAAAAGTCGAATCTGTAGACTTCGACTTCACTTTTAATTTCCACAGGAGTCGAGATCGTTGAATTGGACTTATCTCTCTGCTCTTAAGTCGGATTTAAATAATTTGGCTTCTAGGGATATAGCTTAATTTTAAAAATGATTTTTACGTTAGATGTGGAAAAATAATACACGCTGTTTTAAAAGTTTTTCCGTTATTTATCCTTCGTCCTCTTTTATACGGTAGAATGGGGAAAAAAAATTATGGCCTTGCAGGGATGGTGCGGTGGGACACCATCGCCCATCCCATTAGGACGGAGGAGTCCGATTTGCCTCAAGAGCTCTTGAAGTGAGTCACTCGACTCTTTAGTAAAATAAAATAAAATGATGTGATGATATAATTTGATAATGTTTAATTGTGATTTGATATCATCACACCATCTCTTCTTTTCTCTATGAATGATTCTCCACCCCCAAAAAAAAGAGACCGTATCCCCTCAGGAGGCCTCCTGAGGGGATACGGTCAGGCCACACATGTATGGGTGATGTGACCGGTGGTATGATGGGGTATTAAATGTGATGTGATAACGATCACATCACCCATATGTGTGTGCACCTGACCGGACCCCTCAGGAGGCCTCCCGAGGGGATCCGGTCTCCAAAAAAAAAGAATACACCTTTGTTGTAAATGCCTTTATTATTCCCACGCTCGTAGAAAGCAACGCCAACGAGTGGACGGGCATCCAAGGTGGCCACGGTGGGCATCTTCTTCCTGTGTACGCAACAACAACAACATCACCATCGCCGTGTTTCAGCTGGTTCATGGGTTCTTTTTTTTTCTTTATGAGAATTCTTGGTTCCCAACTCAGGCACACCACCCGAGCATCG
This sequence comes from Cryptocoryne crispatula var. balansae, assembly GCA_036172225.1. NCBI lineage: Eukaryota > Viridiplantae > Streptophyta > Magnoliopsida > Alismatales > Araceae > Cryptocoryne > Cryptocoryne crispatula. Next base: position 5,864,862 of record CM069929.1, on the reverse strand, counting down.
CCCCCCGGGGCACCAAAATCGTCGGTCGAGAAACCGCCAGAGCCGATCGACGGCCACCATATCAGCGTCGGCCATGCAGGACTGGGCTTCCCCGATCATCGCGGCGGCGCTGTTCGCCTTCCTCAGCCCCGGCCTGATTCTGCAGCTCCCCGGCAAGCAGCAGCCCGTGGGCTTCCTGAACATGAAGACGAGCGTGGCCTCCATCGTGGTGCACACCGTCATGTTCGGGGTGCTGATGACCCTCTTCCTCGTTGTTCTGCACGTCCACCTCTACGTTTGAAGCAAGAAGCTGCCGAGAGGCGGCGGCCGATCGACGTGTGTGGGGTAGCTTCCTGCAAGTCGGATCAAAATCTTTTACCTTCGGCTAATCACTCTTACTTAGCTCTCTTCTTCTTATTCCTGTTTCGGCGCCTCTCTCACTAGTCCAGGGGTTTCCATCTGTATGGTAGTGTTCGGTTGCCTGATCTTTCCTTCCAGTTCTTCTCTCTCTCTCTCTCTCTCTCTCTCTCTCTCTCTCTCTCTCTCGTTACCCCCATGTTTCTTCCAGTTATAACACTTCTTCTGCGTGCAAAATTTCCTTGCTTGACGGCGTAGCTGATTATGTATATATATACTTGGGAACTGTTCCGTTCATATCAGACGACATGTACTTCAGGTCTTTGGCGGAAGCTTCAGGTGTTTGCCGAGTTCACTATTTCTTGTTCTGTTTTTGGATTCGCAGATCATAAACTGGTATTTTCTAATCCCCGGTCGGAAATGAAGATGAGTAACTGTTAGTCGTTCTCCGTCGAATCCTTGAAAGTGAGATGGCTCGGATAAATCAGTATTCTGGAGCGGACTTGAGTTTCTGCCGAGTCACACATCGATCATTTTTTTTTTCTGGAGAAAATCAACTATATATATATATGTATACCGCCCCTGTTTTTGGTGCTTCTCCTAAATTTCAAATTTTCTTAACTTATCAGATCGAGAGGATGCTCTAAGCCAAGTATATACAGGTCCCAGAAGCGAGCCAAACCCAGGCTAGGGTCGATCCCTGGCAAGATCCTGCTGCAGACACTCCTGACAAAATTTGTTCTTTCCATTTTCTGTGTTCCTCTTTCTGCCTTGGAGCTTGGGCTGTTATTACAGCCTAATAATCGTTCAGCCTCTTGAGACGAGTCCCTGGGGGGCAGTGTCCGATGGCGATCGAGCGCAGCTCGATCGCTTTGTCTATGCGTGGCGCATAGCATTTTCGGCCACGGTGACCGAAAAAAAAAAGGTTACGGAGACTTTTCTGCAATGTCCGGAGCACAGATTAGACAGCTACAAGACCTTTTTTTCGAAGCATAAGAGAGAATACTATTATATAGGTAAGTCTGTACAAAAATGACCCCAAGCCTCCTTAGGCAAATGTGAAGGGAACATATCCTGCTTTAAGGAGGCCAGAGCCCATTTAGCTATAGAGTGCGCTAAATAGTTACAAGACCTACTAACATAGGAAACCGATATGTGAGAATACACAGCAAGTAAGCTAAGACTCTCAGAAATGAAATCCTGTGCTCGCCACGGTAAGGGACCTTGTCCATTAATATCATGCACTACTCTATGGGCATCACTTTCCACCTGCGTACGTTTTGGAGTATTCTTCGCCCACATAATGGCCTCCAGAATTGCTGCCGCCTCCAAGGTCTCTAGATTCGTATGAGATAGGAGCTTTGATTTCCAGAAAATGATAATACCGGTTTCATCTCTGACTACCACACTGGTTGCGCCTGCATCACATGAGGTAGCACAGTCTACATTAATTTTCAAATTACCAACAGCCGGTGGAGACCAACGGCAGACTGTAATAGGGTCAGCAACAGGGGCTTTGGCCCAACAAAATTCAACATCGGACAACACTAGTTGATATATTCTATAAGGAGTATCCTGTTGGGACTGAAATATAAATCGATTCCTTGCTTTCCAAAGATGCCATAAAATTAATAATGCAATGACACCCAGTTTACACATATGATGGTCCTTTTTAATTATCCAACCCAGCCACTGGGAAATTAAGTCATGTAAGGAGTTTAGTTGCCAAACCGGAGTACTTCCCAAGGGTGAAAGCAACCAAACTGCCTTGCTCTTTGGACACAGAAGAAATAGATGTTCCTGGGTTTCATTTTCCGATCCACAAATATTGCAAATGGGGCTGACATGAGAACACCTGCGATGAACATCCCAATTAGTTGGTAATGAAAGAGATAAAAGTTTCCAAATACACACAATGATCCTTTGGGAAAGAAAATGAGCAATTCTAGGATGCCAAAGTTTCTTCCAAATCGATAACCAGGCGGAATATGTGCTTCATTCAAATAGCGATATGCAGACTTTAGAGTAAATTTCCCATGGGGGTAAAAGGCCATATGGGCTTATCCTGATCCAGATCATGATGAATGGTTGTCGCAAGAATCCTTGTGACTGAGCGATCATCAAACCATTCAGCAATAAGCTCATGATTCCAAGAACCATCCACAATTAAGTTTTTAACTAAACTCGGAAAAAATCTGTCAGCAGTCTTGGGCTGTAGAGGGCCCTTTTCATCCAGAACCCATTTATGTTTCCACGGCTGAATTCCTAATTCATCTTTTATTCTCCAAACCACAACTGGAAAGAGTAAGGATCTAGCCATGAGAAGAAATTTCCAAATAGGGGAATCCGACTGCTTGACTTGAACCTGGCAGATGTTAAGTCTACGTAAATGCTTTGCAGAGAGGCATTTAACCCAAAGACAATGCCTATGCACTAAAAAATTCCATAAAAGCCTCATTCCGGAAGCAAGGTTCAATGTATGTAAATCCTTTATCCCCATACCCCCAAGTTGTTTTGGTTGTTTGATGGTTCTCCAGTTAATAAAATGAATTTTCCTACTTTGTGATGATGTATATGCCCACCAGAACCTTCTTTGAATAAGTTCCAATTCCTTCAAGGTTTTGGCAGGTAATCTGGAAACAGACATTGCATGCATTGGAATATGACCAAAAGTAGAAGTGATAAGCGTAGACCGACCAGCTGTAGACAGGAAATGTGCCTTCCATCCAGACAGTTTATTGTTACAGGTCTGAATAAGCCTATTAGACAGGGCCTTTTTACCCCCCACCGGGTCCCAAGGTAGACCCAAATAAAAATCATCCTTGGAAGCCAACTGAAAACCAGTAATGTTACATATTCTAGTACTCACTGCATCAGGAACATTCTTACTAAAAGATATTTTGGACTTAAAGGAATTAATGGCCTGACCTGATATTTGTTGAAACTCCTAGAGAATCTGTAAGAAAACTGAAATCTCATCTTCCTGTGCTAAGCCACAAATCACTAAGTCATCTGCAAACAAAAGATGTGTGATGATAGGACCATTATTGGATAATTTGACTCCTGAGATGTGATGATCCTGGGCGGCTTAAGATATCATTGAAGATAACACGTCAGAACATAAAATATATAAATATGGTGAGAGTGGACAGCCCTGACGAATCCCTCTCCGAGGCATGATTCTTTCAGAAAGATGTCCATTCAGATTAAGTGAATAAGAGACAGTTGAAGTGCATTGCATGATTAGGCTAACCAAATGAGTAGGAAAACCCCGTTTGATAATGACTGAATAAAGAAAATCCCATTGGAGTTTATCATAAGCTTTGTGAATATCCAACTTAGCCATAAAATACCCCTGTCGCCCAGTTTTAAATTTGAAGGCATGCCTAAGTTCTTGGATGATAATCACATTGTCGGTTCCATGTCTCCCCGGAACAAAGGCTGTTTGAAATTCAGAAATTAAAGTGGGCAGAAGAGGTCTAATCCTGTTAGCTATGAGCTTAGTTAAGATTTTTAACAAAACATTACACAAACTTATGGGCCTATAATGCTCAGGCAAGTAAGAATTTTCCTTTTTCGGAATTAAAGTAATGATTGTATGATTCAAAGAGAAAGGCACGCGAGCAGAGCAGAACATATTTTTAATAAACCCATAAATGTCATCCGAAATAATATGCCAGAATTTCTAAAAAAACAGAGGAGGAAGACCATCTGAACCTGGAGACTTATCTGGTTTCATAGAAAAAAGAGCTGCTCTAACTTCTTCTGCAGAAAGCATCCTCATCAACTCCTCCTGGTGTTGTTGACTGAGCATAGAAGAGTGTAGCCTTTGAATGATAGCACAGGCTGAAAAAGATGAATTATCAGCAAAAATATTATGGAAATAAGCCCGGAATACATTCTTTATAACATCTATATGAGATGACCATGTACCATCCATCTTATATACACCCGAAATCCTATTCCATTTTCGTCTAGCCAAAACTTTAGTAAAGAAAAATTTAGTACATTTATCACCTGATGTGTACCAATAAACTTTGGCCCGTTGCCTCCAATAAACTGCATCAATTTCTTCTAAAAAATTAAGGTGGCTCTCAAGACGAGCCTGCTCAGCTAAAGCTGCAGGAGATGGGGAAGATTGTTGGACCACAGTCATGGCATGTTGAATCTGCTTCATCTGATTCTGGAAATTACCAAAAACTTCCCTTCTCCACACAAGCATCTGTCTCCTAATAAATCTCATCTTACAACCATAGTTAGTAGTAAGATCAGGAGAATGCAACCAAACTTCTTTAACTAAATTGTGACATGAAGGGTGGTGCAACCACATTGCTTCAAACTTGAACCAAGACTTAGAATGCTGGATAGGTGGATGAGTATTCAAATAAAGTGGACTATGATCACTGGAATAAGCCGGTAAGACATGGAGTTGACCGGCTGGAAATAAGCTAAGCCAAGATGCCGAAATTAAACATCTATCTAATTTCTCTCTTATGTGCTGAGTCATAATTCTTTTGTTAGTCCACGTAAAAACTGGCCCTTCATTCTTCATTTCAATAAGGCTGCTGGCATTAATAAAAAGCTCAAAGTGATCCATATGAAACCTATTAGGTGGCAGCCCACCCCATTTCTTCGATGGATTCCTAATGCAATTCCAATCACCTATGAGACAGCAGGGAAATGAAATTTCAGCAATGAAAGAGGTCAATGATTGCCACATATGCATCCGGCCATGTAGATAAGGAGCATAAACACAGACAAGTAACCAAGGGGAATTAATAGTAGGATTTTGAACAAGGCCTGCTATCCAGGAATCATTATGAGATAAAATCTGCACATCGATGGTCAGATCCCACCAAAGCCAGAGACCACCTTTTCTAGCAACTGAAGGCACTATAAAGTAATTACTAATAGATCTATCATGGAAAAACTTCTCACTAACAGGAGTATTACATTTAGTTTCCGACAGAAAACATACTTGAGGCTTTATTGAATGGACTAACCGATCAACGTGTCGAATTGTCGAGTGTCCATTTGCTCCCCGACAATTCCATGCTATAAGTTTCATTTGGGAAGTGGCAGCTGTAAAGGGGCAGCAAACAGCTACAAGACCATCTAAATGCTTTTGAGTATCACGAACTGTTGGTTAATATATATATATATATATGTGGGTTATGTCTCTACCGTGAAACTTATATAGTCATACTATTACTACCACACGGCGTGGTGCAGTGTTCTTGTAGCTCTTCTCTTCCATTTGCATCTTTGACCATTTTTCTAAATAGCGTCCCCATCACCTCAGTTCCCCAGTAAAAATAATTCCCGAAATTGTGAACCGCAGTTCTCCCTCTTCATCAATGTTCTTCCCCCAATGCTGTCACATTATAATATTTTATTTTGTTACTTCCAGCAACATCTTACTCAGTTCCATGTTATTGACGGTAACATTTTACTAACACTGACAGTAACATTACGTAATGGTAACATGTTACAGTTTCGTTATTGTTATTATCAAGTAACTTGTTACCGTTAGTCTCGGTAACAAAAAAAAACATCACTTAAAATCTCGCCTGACAACATTGATGAGGATAAAAATGCGGCATCCGGCCGTTTTGGACTGCGGGAGATCCTTCCACCGGAGAACTAAAGTGATTCAAACTCTTCTAAATAACATACTAGTCGAAAAATATCTTTTTTCTCTTTTCCAACTGTGACCCCAATGAGAAGAGCTGTTGCAGAGGGATAAATAGACAAGCATGTATAAAAAGATGAAATATGGCTTATGGGGTGTTTGGTTGCATGGTAATTTTCTGTATATTTTCGTGATAAAAAATTATATTAAAATAAAAGTGAACTAATTTATGATATAAAATTATTATGTTTGGAGGGATGTGATAACAAAAAGAAAGTAACTACTATTCATGACTAAACAAAATGAGGGATCACAAGAAAAAAGAAAGAGGTGAGACTCTCTTTTTTGTTTAAGAGGAAAATCACTTTCAAAATATAAAATTGTCAAGGTTGTCAAACATCTCTTTTAACAAATTTTCTCATAATTTTTAAAAATTAAAATAAAAGTCTCCATTATCACGCAACCAAACACCCCCATTATACATATATTATAACGTTATATATGTGGTCTATTGTCAATGGCAAAATGGCATCAATGCGTTTGTTTGGGGAATAGAAGTGCCTACCACTTAGACCCAACCATCACGTAAAATTGTCAGCCCATATATATCTGATCTTGACGACGATTTCTGTCTTTCGGATATTTTCTCTAGATTAAATATACCACATATAAGTAAGCCGAGAGCATATTGCTCATTTTTTTTTTAAAATCGAAAAGTAACACAGTCAAGCTCTTTATGTTCTAAGTTAAAATTGCGAGAGATAGAGATTGTAGGAATGAGAGATAGCCATTGCCATGTAAATCAAACAACATGAAAACAAGTCATATATAAAAGGACTGGACGACTATTTTTATGAACATTTCACATTTGAAATTAAAAAATAAAATTTGAGAAAGATGGGATTAGAAAATGAATAGAGCCCCCAAAACGGGGCGGGAGCTGATTTTGCCAAAAAAATATTCGTAGTAAAATTAAAAAATAAAATTAGATACGTACATATATATATGAGCCCAAGATAATGTGGGGGAGAAGTACGTACGTACGACGGTGTGTGCGCAAACAAGCCGCTTATGTTGGAGTAAAAGGAGGTGAACCTTGTTATGAATCTTCCATACGAGATAATTTACTCAGCTATTCTAATGCTCCTTCTCACAATATATCAAGATAGAGAGTGAGAAAAAAATTTAAGATAATTGAGACTTATAATAAGATCATCGATCGTCTTACCATATATCATCTTCTTATACATTTCAAAGTTATAGTGTTAAAGTTGAAGGGTCCAAGAATACGAGTAATTGAACCATAACCATGTAAGACGTACGTACGACTATCCCACTTTCCCAATATGGCACAACAGGGACCAGATCCTCCGTGCACCTCGGTGTGCACCTCAATACACACCATTTCTTAAACTCATCTAATTACGTGATCAAATTAGTTATCTTAATCATTCTTAAGATGGTGAATATAAATATATATTATGTATTGATAAAAGTAAAATAAAATTCATATCTTTCAATTTATACTGTTTTGTAAGTTAATTATATTTTTAATTTAAATAAATATGTATAAAATATATTTAATGTTAATTGTTATAAAACATAACATCACATATTATATATTTATATTCACAATCTTAAAAATGATTAAGATAACTAATTTGATCGTATAATTAGACGAGTTTAAGAAGTGGTGTGTATTGAGGTGCACAGAGGATCCGGTCCCGCTCAACAGCGGCACCGCCATGAACACTGCCTGCCCCAGTCCTAATCTCTCTCGCCTCCTCCTCCTGTACGTAGTATATTGTCTGGGGAGAGATAGAGGAAGGAGGACGAAAGGAATACAGCCTACTTCTTTGCAGGGGGAGCAGCCTGAAAGAAACAATAGGCGAGATATATACGTTGCCTCCCCCGAGCTGAAGAAGTTTCTTCAGCAAATCAACGCCAAGTCCCGTTTAAGAGGGCCAGATTCAAACAAGAGGTCCGTCTCTCAAGGGAGATCCAGGTTCTGGCATTTCTCTTGAAACTCCGCTCCAATTTTTGTGAGATATTATTTTCTGTCTTAAAATAGAAAGTAAGAGAGATAGATGTATGGATTAGTGTTTAGTATTTTTTTCTGTTTTTTTAAGGAGACGTTATTCTTAGTGTTAATATCTCTTAAAATAAAAATAACACTTCATTAGTTTTGTTTTCAAGATAGACACGGAGAGAGGCGTGGGGAGTGAGATATTACTTTCATTAGTTATATTATGTAACCAAACACCCCATAAGTACTTAATTTCTCACTGTTTGTTAAGTTAATTAACAGTATAAAATAGTTTGGTGACTTTCGATGACTTATATATATCGATAACTTAGACAAAAAATCAATATATATATATATAAATATATCAATCAAAACTCTCATCTGATAAACGTAACAATTAATCAAAATGTATCATCGAACACTACCCCATATTTTATCGGAACCCAATATTGAAGACCCAATTTGTATATTAATATAAACAATATTGTTTTTTTACTATCAATGTTAAAGAATATTGTAGTGTATTCTCTTTTAAACTTTATTTTTTTTTACCATCATATCGAATCATTGCATATTCCGTTATATTCTCTACGCTATGCCAGCTCAGCTCTACCGTACAAACCAATTTTTTAATATGGCAAAACGTGTTATGTTATATGTATATTTAAGCATGTATAAATCCGAAATATGCCATTGATATTGGTACGGTCTGCTTTTCTCAATAATACCTGCAACCAAACACAATTTAATAGTTGCCAAACAACTTTTATAACAAACAACTTTTTAAATTTTAAAAATTTAATAGTTGCCAAACAACTTTTATAACAAATTTTGTTATAAAAAATAAAATCATAATAGAAACCCAAAATTTATCATGCAACCAAACACAATTGTTTATAAAATAGTAGCCAACAAGTATATATTATTTAAATCAAAATTATATCAACATAGAATTATGTTAAAATTGTTATAGAATGTAATAATAAAAGAACTTTATAAATAGCATGATTATTCAAATCAAAGTTATATTAATTCTTAAATTTTAATTTTTATAAACAAGAATAAAAATATGGAAGACAAAGTTGCGACCTTTATTCTATAACATGAACACATAAGTAGCTTTCATGAATTAAAAAAATATTTACTGTGATTTTTAAATTTTATTTGTTCAATTTATTTAAGTAAATAAGAAGTAAATCTTGATACTGTACCTCATTTTTTTACTTTACCGTATGACCGCATGATTTATACAGGAAAAAATGTTGATAAATATGTTCATAAGATATTTAATATTTTAAAAATAGATGTTGAGAATCACTATATATCTATCATTAGTTGCTTAGTTGATAGCACCAGATTAAACTCCTGTATAAATACATTGTCTGACAAAAGTTTTTGATATAATTTTAATATTTTACGTATCACGTGCACACCTGCGAAGCACGTTCTAATTGACTAGTGCACATATATATATAGTCACAATGTATAAATATCTCTTTAATTTTGTTAGAATGATGCGGAACAAATAACAGATCCGACGCTGTCATGTTACTTAGAATTTATTTATCTGCGTCACACGACAAGGCCCTTTTGAACGTCTGATATATATAATCGATGGAAAATGAGAGAAAATATTAAAAAGATCAGCCCAAAAAAAATCTTGTTTGTCGCGGAGCCGTGTCCAGAAAAGCAAAGCTCGACAACATTTTACGTATATTCCAAACTTCGAATAATACATACAAGGTGTTCATAGTTCATACGTCTCACGCCGGGGCCCACCCGCATCCGACGTCATGAGCCCCTGTACTGTACTGTACCGTCGCTTCGCTTCCTCGGCGGCCGTCGGCCAGGTGATACGGCCACCAGATTGATTCCTAGTTTTCCAGGGTCATATTTACAAAATGAAGCCAGTCGTCGCCTCGTCGTCGGCCAGGCTATCTATAAGGGCACCAGATTGATTTCTAGTCTTTTTAGGGTTAAATTCACAAAATGAGCGTCTCTGCCCTCCCAAATTGTTTGGTTATCATATCCGGGCGGAAGAATTCGCGGTTAACCGGAAGCTTCCGCCTCCGTCAGAACGGGAGGTGGAGGCGGCTCCGAGTAGACGGGAAGAGAATCGCGTCTCGCGGCTCCGACGCTCGGCGTTCCTGCGCCTGCTCGTCGTCGCACCACCCAGGGCTCCTCCCGGCACTCGTGGACGTCCCTGTCCGCTCGGGGTCCTCTCCGATCGGAGATGGACGGCCAAGAGGGAGGAGGTGGTGGCGGTGGCGGTGGCGGGGGGTCGACGTCTTCGTCTAGGAGGAGCATATCGATGAACGGCGGTGCCGGTAGGAAGAAGCTCTCAGATAATGGAACCTACGAGTCTCCGAGGAGGTCTTCCTCCTCGCGTTCAGCGTACGTGGACTATGCTTTAGTGTTCGTTGATTGTGTTTGTCGTTGTTCGTCCGTCTCGTGTGGTCGGTAACCCGATTTAAATGTCAAATTGAGGAGGATACATCGCTATAAGGATGATGGAGTTCATTCGTCCGTGTATATTGTTGGAAGCTGTTACCTGCAAGTTTGACGCCGAAGACTCGTTCGTCTTTTGTCTTATTCGTTACGAAATTTTGGAACTTCTTTTTCGTCACCAAAAGATGGATTTTTCAGGCCGTTTCAGCGTACAATTGTCTGTATCCACTTTGTCTGCAACGTTAAGATGGATATGTATCATGTGCTGAATATATTCGAAAATAACTGAGCGACAATTGTAGTCAAATTGAAAAAAAAGGAAGATAAAAGCTAGCCAGCTAGCCAGCTAGATGCTATTCTTTCTTAGGTTATCGACCAAAAATCATGTCTCAGAGATGCTGTTTGGATTCAACTTTGTCTGTTTTACGAGGTGGATTGCTTCATATATCTTACTTCACTTCAGAACACCTGTGTTGACCTTTCTGTTGATTTTGAATAATACTTTATCTATATAAAACATAAAGCAGCCGTTATTTCTCCAGTCTTCTCATTCTCAATTCTGGTAGCTTGCCATTTCTAGTTTTTACTTTTCTTTTGTCATCTTAATCAAGATGACAAAAGAATTTGCTTTTGTTGGTAGAGCAACAAAAGAGGTGGAGTTGGGCCAAACTAGAGAAACCTGTCTTATTGTTTAGCTAATTGTAATTAGTCTAGGATATCTGGCAAAAACCTTTGTAGCAAATTTCATTTGCAAAAAAAAGTTTCCTGAAGGTCATTCAGAACTTCCTTTGAATCTGAATCATCAAGTACGTTTTGGTGTAATCAGAAACATGAAGCCGTATGTTAACTTTCTGCCAGACCATTCGCTTTGTTTTTCCAGGTTGGATCAAATGGTGAACACCCTTAGTTATTGGTTACAACTGTTGGTTGAAAACTTGATTGGTCCGTATTTGGTATTTTGTACATTTCAAGATTTATCTTGATGGTAGATTTTTGAGGGAGAAGGATAAATACTTGGATGAAATTCCTCTTGTAACTAGAGCAATTTCTTACACTTCCTAGTTTTTACTACCTTATCAGGAAGGTGTAGGAATGTTGCTTCACTTCATTGATTTATGTTTCCTCTTTCAGCTTTTAGTCTTTTGTTGCTTGTACTACTTTTATTCCATATGTAAAATTTGATATTGGTTCCGGTTTGAACCACCTTCAAAAAAAAAAAAAAACTGTTGGCTGAAAACTTTCTCCAGTGACCATTTTGATTATGGATGGAGTAAATAGTCAGATTTTTGTTTTATTTGAGGTGTTGCTTTGTGCAGGAAGAGGCAGTTGTTTGACTTTCCTTTTCTCTATAAGTTGCAAGCTCATTTTAGGCCTTCTCTGATCATTGTTTTTTACTCACTGTCTCACTCTAAAAATTTGTGAGATGATTTCTAATTTTATTAACACATTGGGATAGGGCCCTGAGTGGTGAACGAACTGTAAAGAGATTGCGTTTGTCAAGGGCATTGACAATACCTGAAAGTACATCTGTTCATGAAGCCTGTCGTCGGATGGCTGCCCGCAGGGTTGATGCTGTTCTATTGACAGATTCAAATGCACTACTTTGTGGAATCCTCACGGACAAGGTTTATATAGAACTTTGTACATACTCTTCTTGTAATGGTTGCCTTGGTTTCTCTGTTGAAAGTGTTTGTGTTTCTGCACTAAGGATATAGCGACCAGGGTCATTGCACGTGAATTAAAGCCTGAGGATACACTTGTCACTAAGGTTATGACGAGGAATCCTGTTTTTGTCCTTTCAGACACACTAGCCGTAGAAGCATTGCAGAAAATGGTTCAAGGTTTGTTAAATTGTCTGCCGTTTGATCAACGAAAACTCATGCCATGTGTCCTTGCTTATATAGTTGTGCTGTTGCACAACTTGAAAATTTCTATCAACAGGAAAGTTCAGGCATTTGCCTGTTGTAGAAAATGGGGAGGTCATTGCATTGTTGGACATAGCGAAGTGTCTATATGATGCCATTGCTAGAATGGAAAGGGCAGCTGAAAAGGGAAAAGCAATTGCAGCAGCAGTTGAAGGAGTAGAGAAGCAGTGGGGAACATCAACAACAGGTAACTATGGTGGATTCCAATAGAATGCATCATTTGCATGCATTCATCTTTTAATATGTCATCTAACATGGATTGCAGGATATGTTATGTGTTGATTTTGGCTTATTAGGACGGGGATTGGCACCCTGTTCTTGTCTGTATCAACTAATTCAGGCCAAGGCACTCCAGGTAGGGGGGCCAATCCTGATTTGGGTCAGGACCGGATAGGCTGACTGACTGATGCAACTGAAGGAACTGATCCAGGATTAGCCTGGATCGGTTCTTCATCTTCTAAAGCATGAAAAGTAAGAAAATTGATTTTGCACCAGTCCTTGGGTCAATCCCCGGTGGATTGCCACCTGTGGAGGGGCAGCAGCACCATAGCCCCTCCCCCGCTTCCCTGCAACGATCCCATGGGGTCATCCCTAGATCAGTTTGGAACAATCCAACATAGTTTTGTCTGCTCTTGGAGGAAATCAGCCCTGGGATCTGACTCCCCTGAGGATTGGATCAGCACCTCTGCCTATCCCTGTTTGGGCTGGCTGAATTTGCAAACCATCATTCAGTCTGATCCTGCCTATTTCAAGGCCTCCTGGATCAGGACTGGCACTGGTGTTCTGAATTATCTGTCATCTTAATCATCATTTGTTCACTTTTTTCCATTCTTAAGACTATTAGAGAATTGGCTAAGTATTGTTTTATTATCTCCTATTTTTAGGCCCTAATACATTCATCGAGACTCTAAGAGAGCGTATGTTTAAGCCATCTCTCTCCACCATAATCTCGGAGAATTCAAAGTAGGTAATATGTTTCTTTTTGTGTTGAACTTTAATATGACTGTTCTGGTTTTGCTAATATGCCATCATTTTTACAACTTTTTACTTCAAAATGATTGATAGGCTTGTTATGGTGTCACCAACTGATTCGGTGCTAATTGCAACAAAGAAAATGATGGAGCTTAAAGCAAGTTCGGCAGTCATAACGCTTGACAATAAACCACGCGGGATATTGACGTAAGCTGCTTAATTCGACATTTTTTTAATGTCTGAAGAGTTTTGCTTCTTTCTTTTTTTAATGTTTCAATTATTGTCTTCTTAACTCTTTTGAGAATTGTTCTTTGCTTTTGCTAGTTCGAAGGACATCCTGATGCGTGTTATTGCGCAAAATCTTCCTGCAGAATCCACTGATGTGGAGAAGGTAATGAGGACTTTTCATGCCAGTAGCACATCACATGCTTTCCAATGCGCCAATAGTTATATACTATTCTGTGGCCTTCATATTATTGTGTGATTTCCATGTAATGAATATACTAGAGAAAATGTAAGAATAGCAGCAATTGTAGACAACTTGAAAGAAGGGAGATTGAGATGGTTTGGACATATGAAATGTAGATCTTGGGAAACTTCAATTAGAAAATTGAAACCATCAAAATAATAGAAACAAAAAATGGACATGGTTGACCTAAGTTAACTTGGAGGAGGGTAATTCAATATGATTTGGATGATTTAAATATCTTTAAATAACTAATTCAAAATTGATTTGAGTGGAGAAATGAAATCCATATGACCGACCATGGGCAATTAAGTTTTGAGTTGACTAAGTATGATGAATCATAGGTTATTTTAACCTTCTTATGTGTGGACTATTAAGACTGAAGATTATGTCCATACTTAGCTGAAAAGATGTTTCATCAAAATATTAGAATTAGCTGTCATTGCTTTTTATGTCTCATTTTACATGCAATTCATAAGTTATGTATTTGCAATCAGAGTCTGTTTGTTACTTTAGATACTATGTTAGCTTACTGTCATCTAGGGGTGTTCACTCGGTTTGGTTCAGGTTGAACGGGCTACTGGTTTGGTTCAGTTTCTTGAACTAATGAAACTGAACCAAACTGCCAACCTGAAACATAGTAAAAAATATGTTTTCTATTAATAAATAGCAATTATCTAATAATGTATATTTCAGATATTTTAACTTATAAATTGATGTTATATATAAATAATATTTTAAATTATAATTGTTTTGTTATCAGTTTGAACCGAACCAAACTGAACTAGAATGGATCAGTTCGGTTTGGGTTGGCTTGCCCTTTTAGTTCAGTTTGGGTTGGGAAAAAAAACCCCTAACCCGAAGCAAACCAAACCATAATACCCTTTCTGTCATCAAAGTTTCTCTAAGCTACCAACCTGGCAATTAGATGGGCGGGACAGTCCCTCTTCACGAGTCGGTCATCTCTGTCATCAGAGTCATTTTCTTTTAGTAATCTTCAAAATAGCTAAAATGTAAGATTAATTTTTTATATTCTTAACTTTTTTCATGAATTTAAGGTGATATATTGATTATGTTAGTAAAATTTAGATGTTTAAACCTTGTCTGTAACGGTAATCAATATAAGTATGGTATTTATATGCCTAAAATGGTAACATTAGTATTAAAGCATTCATCACATCTATTGTTGGATGCGTTGAGGCAAAAGCAATTGAAGGAAGGAGACCTTTGGCTGCTCAGCCAAGTCATGCTTCCGATGAGTAACCACTTAGTGTCAAAGTTTTTGTGCTATATGTAGGTTCTCTCATCCATGGAATGCTATCTCGCGAGATCTCGCCGAGATCTCGCGAGATCTCGGTTTCGCCAAGGAGGCCGAGAAACGAGATCGTCGAGATCTCGTCCCATGTAGATTGGTCCATCTGCGACTACTCTGCGCCAAGGAGGCCGAGAAACGAGGTCGATCCGCGACTACTCTGCGCCCCGTTTATGATAGTGTAAACACATTTAATATATTTCACTATCACTTATACTATCACATAAAAATGTGTTACAAGTTTAATACCATATTAGTATTTAAATAAGATTACATACAAGTTTAAATCTTTTAGAAGCATAAAAATTATCTTTTTGGTATTGAAAGTGCTTGTAATTGTTCATTCACATAGTTGATGTACAAAATGTGTTATATATTTTCATGTAAATTCATTTATGTACTCCTATTTTTATAAGATATTATGTTATGTTTCATACATATATACATTTTGATATGAGAATCCGAGATTCGATCTCCCGAGATTTTTCCGAGATCTCTCCGAGATCTCTTTTCTTTCACCCCCCCGAGACGAAGCCGAGATCCGAGATGGCAATCCTTGCTCTCATCTACATAATTGCCATTTGACTGTATAATGTTAATGTTATTAGTCTTCTAACTTAAAACCTTAATGTAATAAATGGAGATGGCACCACATTGTATTCTCGTAATATTCTTGATACTTCTATTGTGGTAGGACTCTAAGATGCCACCTGGCATGTTGGTCGGTTTGAACTCTGCCAAGTGGACAAACCCAATAACATAAATGTTGAATAGCAAGTTGTCTTTTGCTTGACGTTCTCCATCCAAAGTCACTTCCTATATGCTATTATTATAATTATGATTCTTATAGTAGTCATTTGTGTAGTTAGTCCAACAGGTTTGGCACTCAGTCCCTGTTCAGTCGAAGATTAAGTGGTGGATGGGGTCTTTAATTTACTTATTCTCAGAAAGGATTTTTGGGAAGCAGAAGTTGTTATTCTGCGTATACAACCAGGGAATTGGTATTCTCATCGTAACTCATTGACCTCGGCAATGGAATGAGTAATGTTATTTCCCTCCATATTGCATATGTGCTTCAACATATTCTGCATGATATGTTATGTATTATTTATCAATTATATGCAATTATTTTTATATATTATGCTTATGCAAATTATATAATTGTATTTTATATTTAAATAAAAGTATATACTAAACTACTTATTATATATTGTTGTGCTTTAATTTTATTTTATATTTTTTAACTATTAATATATTTTATTTTACATATATTTATGGTTTTAATTTATTTTATTTTATAGTCAATATTTGTTGTAATGTAAATATGTTCAAATATTATAATTTTTATAGAATTATATTATATAATATTTATTTAATTTATTATAAGATTATAATTTTATTATATTGTATTTTAAATTTTATTTATTTATTTACTTGTGCAGGAGAATCTTGAACTTTTCACTTAAGTTATTCTAGGAATAAGACATTTCAGGATTCAAACAACACAAATCGGTGAAATAATTTTTCCTTTATTTATTCCATTGTCAGTTGCCAAACTAAATCACCTTTTACGTTGATATAACTAATTCTCAGTTTTATTATTCCAGCCTCGTATAATTAGTTCTTCAACCAAACCAGCTTTCTGTTTTGAATAATCTATTATTAATTAAATTGGGAGGCTTTTGAACAACTTTAGTTCTAATGCAAATATTTTTTTAAGGTTGCCCACAAAACTGGGAGCAATTCATTAGATACAAGGAAGAAGAATAAGATAGTAGGAGAGAGGACGAGAAAGAACTAAATACACAATCTATCAAGGAGATAGATTGCCCCTAGAAAAGCAATCTAGAGCAACAATACAAATATAGCGGGGAGCATGTGTCTTCAAGCAAAATAAGATGGAAGATGGCTGAAGCTATTGAGGAATAAACTGAGATTCTGGCAGTTCATTAAATAATTTTGATACAAATCTTACCGTCCAGTTTTCTTCAATGTTGAACTTTTTTTTATTTTCATTGTTGAGGTCTGTGCTGTCATCTTGTACTCTGTTGTGTAGGTTTTTTTTAATCTATCTCTGTACACATATTTTTCAAGCCATTTTTTTTTGAATTTCATTTTTTGCTTATTTTTGTAAAGGTGATCATATGTGATTAAACTGCCAAGAGAAAGAAGAATGTTTGGTTTTTCCTTGTGCGTCAAAATTATTCCAAACAAGAATTTTTTGCTCCACATGCAAAGTAAATAATGAAAAAGATCCCTAAATAACTGAAGGGTGTTTATGTTCCATTCTTATAGATAAATATAGTACCATACTAGTGGTGTCAATGGTCTGGTCCCGTTCCAACCTGATTAGGGTCCGTTCTAAATATTTTGGACCAGCTCAGTCCATGGAATGCGATCTCCCGAGAATCTCTCGAGATCTCCCGAGAATCTCTTTTCTTCCGTGCGTCCGAGAAACGAGATCGCCGAAACGAGAATATCTATGTAGTACATATGATACCTTGATCTTCTCCGCCTATTATTATCCCCAATTTGTTAGATGATCTTGTTAAGTTTTCTTCTTATATTGTCAATTTTATTATGGAATCTATCCAAATATTCATCTAAACATTATTGTTCGATAAAAATTCATAGCTTAATATTTTAATGACTATATATGTACAATTGACCCAAAATGTTATCATTCTCCTATCCATATTGTTCAAGATGAAACTTTGGTTCATGCTAACGATAGTTCATCATATCTGTATTACGCTTTTAATTCTCTCACAGTTTATTTTAATATTTAATATGAGTTCCTTTATCCTTTTTAAAGAGATTATATGACATTCTATATTTAAACATGTACATTGATTGGTATTTTCAAGATCTAATCTCTTGAGATTTTTTCGAGATCTTTTATTTTTAATCTCCGTGAGATGTCAATCATTGGGTAAAGTATACCTTGCATAAATGAAATCCGAGATCCGATCTCCCGAGATTTTTCCGAGAATCTCACGAGATCTCTTATCTTTCACGCTTCCGAGACGAAGCCGAGATCCGAAACGACAATCCTTGGCTCAGTCTAATTTTTATATCTCATAAATATATTATTATTAAATTTAATAAACATAATCATTAAAGATAACACTATAAAATTGACAATAATTTATATTAAAACATGTTTTAAATTAGTAGAAGTGATATTTTAATTAAGTTACGTCATGAAAGTTGAAGCTTGTTTCTTCTTTATGGCCTGATTCATGGCCTAGTTAAGCCCCGCATGTCAAAAATTAAGGCCCATATGTTGGGCCGGGCCGGCCTGGCCTATTGCCACCACTATACCATTGACCAATTTGTTCCTACTGATTTTGGTTTATCTTTTAAGAAAAGTCCAAATTTTTCATCCCTATCGAACAAACCATTTATGTTTGTCTTCCAAGTATCTTAATAGCTACTTTTCTAACTGGAGCCTCTTTATGTATATATATGTCTAATATGTCTAAATTATTTCAATACTTTTTTTAATTTCTATTCATTTGGTAGTAACTCGTGTATTTTTTTAACATTTATTATGAATTTATCTAATATAGTATGTTCCATCTTGATGTTGTCCCACAAACATTCATTTTCAAAATCATATTTGCCCAATGCCCCTTCATCATAGAACACTACCTACCATACGGCACTGTAGGTCTCATTGTTGTATGGTAGAACTTTCCTTTCATCTCCAGTGCACTTATGATCACACATGATTTCTTTACCAATGTCCAGATTTTCATCCTACTTTATCTATGGCTTACGTTCTCATACCTATGTTATCCGAGGCGTGAGGCACTTGAGGCAAGGGACCTAGCACCTCGCCTCCGGCATCCGAGACATTTTGAATATTTTAATATTATTTATTTTAATAATGATGTATGTGGTATTAAATAATTAAAATAAATACATAAAAAGTATTTAAAAATGAAATAAAAATAATAATTTAATAAAAAAATCTAAGAACAACAGAGGATTGATATGAATAACAAACATAACATCATTAAGTAACAAGAGTGACAATTAAATATAGCATTAGTTACACAATATATAAAGTAAGTCTAATTCGAATACAACAATACATATATCACTCACTATCAATCACTAACGGAATCAAGATTTGTGAGAGCTTTCTGATATCGTCCAAATTTTCATTAGAAAGACGAACTATTTTCCCAAAAGACCTAGAAATTCGTTTCAAATATGTTAGATCATAACATTGAAATTAGAACAAAAAAATGAACCAAATTCAACAACTTGAACTAAGACATATTATTTAAAATACGACCTTGTACTTGAACCCTCCTCTTCATCCATTCCAGCAACAACTTCTACATCTCTCCATCTCAAGTCTTTGCCTTCGTAGATAAAATCTTCGTCTTCATTTGCAATCCCCTCACTTGATTCATCAATGTCATCTAAGGATATATTGGGTCTAGACTCGATTTCTTCAACCTTAGATGTCTTTCCCTAAGCCTTTGGTTGTATTGGATGAATACCAAATCATTCTATTTCTTTTGTTTTAATCTATTCCTCTTTTTTGTATGAATCTATACAACAACAAATAAAAATGGAAATATCATTCTATTAATCAAAAAAATGATATTGGATTAGTTCAAATGCCTTGAAATTGGAAAAGAATGTTACGTGCTCAAATGTGCTCCAATTACATTCACAACTAGAGGCATTGCATGTTCTCAATATGCGTATTACCAACTTTTGTAATTGAGGAGTTGTACTTCCCCAATCTACCCATCAATTTGCTACAAAAGAACAAATGGCTATTAGAGTACGCTAGAATGATTGATACACGTTTAATAGTAAATAACAAATCATCATATCCGGAGTGGATGTCTTTCATAGTCTAATAGCCATGTCCCTACCAAACATGCATTGTGCCTCTCTATACATCGCCAAGTGCCTGAAATTTTTTTCTTGATCTTCATGCAAAGGTACCAACTTTTCAATACAATCATACAACCCTCGCTTAATTTCATTGTCACTCTCAATGTCGGGATTAGCATAGTAAAACTGGGGCTTTAGATAATACCCCACAACATGCAACAGATGATGTAGCTGAAAATCCCATCTTCTGTCAATGATATCCCAGATTGGGCCATATTTATCTATTTTATCATTCAGTGCCATTTTTATTTCTTCCTTGGCACGTTTCATGACTTCTTTTCACCATCAACTAGCCGCAATATAAAGACAAGTGGTTTGAAAATCTTTAAAGT
Source organism: Cryptocoryne crispatula var. balansae (assembly GCA_036172225.1). Classification (NCBI taxonomy): domain Eukaryota; kingdom Viridiplantae; phylum Streptophyta; class Magnoliopsida; order Alismatales; family Araceae; genus Cryptocoryne; species Cryptocoryne crispatula. Next base: position 5,844,490 of record CM069929.1, on the reverse strand, counting down.
ATAAGTCACTCCCTTCCAAAATGTTGTTTTCAATACAATTTCACAACTCTTCTTTCCTTCAACTTTTTTATTCCATCGATTGTTGTTACTTGTCTAATCCTGTGAGGTGATCATACGTCGTAAATCATCCTTGTATGTGTTTAAACTGTCCAAACTCAGATAGTTAGTTGCAAATCTAGTTACAGCTACACGAACAAGATTCTTATCATTTATGTATTTCCTCATAAGTGATATAATCTTTGTGTGCCCATAAATAAAATTTGTGACATCTTTTGCATGTCGAATTGTGGATTTTATTGGTGACAACTTCAAAATATCTTCAAGCATTAAATCAAGGCAGTGAGCAACATATGGTGTCCAAAACAAATGGCGGTATATGTCCATCAAAATGCGGCTTGCAACCACATAGCTCGTCTCATTGTCCGTAACAATTTGCATGACATTTGATGGACTAACCTCCTCCACAACTTTATCAAGGAGACTTGCTAATAGCCTATCATATTTTATCTCTGTTGAAGCATCAACTGATCTTAAAAAAAATTGTCTTAGTGGGAGTGTTCACCAAAAAGTTAATTAGTGATCTACCCCTTCTATCTGTCCACACATCTAACATGATTGTACAACCAAATTTCACCCAACTGCCTTTCTCCTTCTCCACCAACAGTTGGATGGTCTCAATCTCCTTAGACAAAAGAGTCTCTCTTATTTCATAATAACTAGGTCCTTTCAAGCCCGGACCAAATTGACCAACTGTCTCTAGCATTGTTTGAAAGCTATTAAGGCGGACAGTGTTGAAAGAAATGCCCGCTTGGTACATCCATCTAGCGATGTACTGAATACATCGCTCTCTTTCCTCTTTCAAATGTTCTTTTCCTTTATTGATTTTCTCTTGGACTCCTCAAGAGGTGCGCAAAATCGATCCATGGGTCCTTTCATCCGTGGACGAAGAAATTGGAGTGAAAACTTATCTATACTTTGTGAGACATCCTGTGAAGATGTCTTCACCTGCTGTTGCCCTTGTCCAAGGAGGTTTGTCTTTCCCTTCTATCTCTCTAATGTTCATTGCCTTTTCAACTCTCGTTTGTTTTACTTGTTGCATACATTGTTTTATCTTCTCCTTAGCCTCCATGTTACTTTCTTGCAAGCAGTCACATTCATCCCCAAGCCTACAATGTGTTGCTTCAAACGAAAAATGTCTCTTTTACACTCTTTTTGGCAAAATTGACACTTCACAAGATCTCGGTTCCGAGAATCTACTAAAATCCGATATTTTCATTCAATATCTTTGGATCGAGGAGGTGCTCTTGCTATAGAACCGGAGGCTTCACTCTTAGACATAGGTGCAGAAGGTTGACTATTAGAACTTGTCCCTAATCCATGGTCTTCACGTGTTTGAGACATGATAAAATATAACCTAAAATGAAACAAAGTATTACAACAAAAAACAAGCAAAAATGTAAAAAATTGACTCACAAAATGTTAAATATCGATTCCAAGAAATGAAAATGATGTTAACAAACATAAATACCTAACCAAATATGTGCATGCTTGAAATAACCAAAAGCATAATAAAAAAATAAACCAAACAAATCACTTTTGCACAGACCCATGGACAGGCGGCGTCGATGGCAGTGGCAGCATCAGACCGCGTTGATGGTGTTGGCAGCGGCGTCCGGCGTTGTCAGCAGCAGCATCTGGCAGCGGCAGGCGGCATCGACGGCGGCGGCAGCAGCGGCGGCAGCGATGTCCAGCGGTGTCAGCAGTGGCAGGCGGCGTCCAGCGGCATCAGCAGCAGCAGGCGGCGTCAACGGCGGCGGGAGCGGCGTCTACACTGGCATCGGGGGCGAACTAGGGCGGGAGGAGAGAGAGAACCGCACCGGGGGGTTAAGTTAACTGGATCTAGTTCTTACCGGTCGGGATGGAGGCGGGCGAGGTGCACCAGGCACCCAAGGCGCCCGCCAAGGTGGCCGAGGCACCGGAGGCATTCGCCTCAGGCAAAATGCAGCGGAGCGAGGCAGTTTTGGACCGCCTCGCCTAGCCTCACCACCTAGGCAGTTGAGGCATTCGCCTCTAACAACACAATCTCATACCCCTATACTTTTAGATTTCTTTAGACCAAGATATCTGAAATGTTCGCTTTGGAGTAATAGCATTGCATTTGTCTTTTCTTCTTTGATCTTTTGACCTTCTTTACGCTTTTAGGGCATGTGTTCTTTTCTTGTCTTTATTAATATTTAAAAGGTGATATTTATTAATAAATAATCAATTGATTTGGTTCACACAATACGGTTTTTTTGGGGTTTATCTGCAAACCGATCAGGACTTTTGTTTGGTTCAATTTATTTTGTGAACCAAGTAACAAGTAGTCCTAGCATGAAGTATCTGAAGTTTGACAGTATATCACCTTATGCTTATACAACCTGCGTTGTATCTCAGTGTCTTGCATTTTTCTTAATGACAACCCAAGGTAAGGTTGTCATTTATTTGGCTAACTTTGCCCAGTTTGTGGGGCCATAGGAATGTGTTGATGGTATGAATATATGTCTACAGAATAATGTCAAGGGTATAATATCTAACAGTGCGCTGACTCTTACAGGAGCAAATAGCCTAACAATGCAACACTGTTTGATGTAGAACTTGCATGGTGCTTCTTAGTATTCTATCTGAGTATTATCTTTTGTAAATGCTCATGTGGTAGGATATACATTTAAGCTATATTTGCTAATAATGTTAACCTGTTGCAGTTCTCTTGACAGTACAGTTTAATGTTGTTTGATTTCCCTTGTTCTGGAACCAACGTTTTCAGGTTATGACACCAAATCCTGATTGTGCGACAATTGATACTCCAATTGTGGATGCTTTGCACACCATGCATGACGGCAAATTCTTACATCTTCCTGTCATAGACAGAGGTGCGAACATTCAAACCATTACAGTTCGTTACTTCCAGATTCTTGCCATCTTTTTGCTTATTTTTTTCTTGACAGATGGCAATATTGTATCTGTTGTCGATGTACTTCACATTACTCGTGCAGCAGTAGCCACAGTAAGTCTCATTTTACCTGAATATGCATATTAGTGTCGCCACTTTTTACATGACATCACCCATCTTGTTCTCATTTTTTTTAGTAACAGAAGACGTCAAGTATTTTGATTTTGGAGTGTGCCCTGTCTCTTGTATTTTTCAGATCCTTCGTTTTTCTTTATCAGGGTGGTGATGTAGCTGGATAGATTTCCTTCAATTACAAGTGTGATGTTCAGAATCCTTACTTTTGCTGAGTCATTGAAGATCATGTGCTTATAATTTAATCTCATTTGTTTCTTTTTCTCTGTTTATTTTGCAGATGTGTTGTGATTGTATCTTTGCCACTTGGTAGGTTGCTAGGATTGTTCGTTGGTTACTTTGGTTTGGGTCGACGAGCATGCATCATATTAGGTGAGATTAAGGATTTTAGAAGATAGGGAGCTTACCCAGATGTGAAGGCATCCAACTGTTGACAATAGAGGTTGCCTTGCGATGTGAGGAGGTGGAGTGAGGCTGATATCATAGTGAAGTGCAAGACATTGAGCCAAGCTTCGCCATAATCCTCACCTGCCAATGAACCAGGGATCTGCTATGTGCTTGATTGGAGAGAGGAAAGACTGAGGGAGGGCCAGTTGCAATGCAACACTAGATAGTTGATAGCATGGTAAACCGGGTCGCGACCCCGCCCCGACCTGGTCGGTTTTGGGGCCGACCGACCCGGTCCCGACCCCGACCCCATAATTAATATTTTATTATTATTTTTGGCGACCCCGGCTGACCCCGTCCCGACCCGGGTCGCGACCCCGGCTGACCCGGGTCGGTTTGGGGCCAAACCGACCCGGTCCCGACTCCCGACCCCACCTTCCTTGGTTGGTAGCTCTACTTGGATCTCCCCCAACCCCCAACCCCTAAACTCCATGTGTAGCCACTCTGTTTTGCAGCAGAAGCTGCGGAACGCCCATTTGTTTAGTTGGTGCATGGACTCTTCAGTTTCTAAGGTTTATTTTTTTTTCAAGGTCGATCATATCCCTCAACCTGAACCAATCTTTAATTTTATTTCTGTCCGGTTCAATCTCTCTTGGTCACCTGGAACTGGACACCCCTAATTATTGCCATGTATCGTTAAACATGTTTTTTTGTCAAGAGACAATTTCAATGTTATGTTATGTTAAACGACAGAACTTCAAATAGTTTCAGGTTTTCTTGGCCTTTTTATCATAGGCATTAGTCATTTGAAAATTTTTCTTGCCAATGCCCTTGTTCATTTGAAACTAGTTATATTCTTCAGTAGCTGCGTCTTCCTGCTGGTTTTTTCCAGGCTCTTCTACAAAAATGTTTGTCGTGCCCTACTGACTTACAGGAAATGATGGCAAATGCTTTTCTAACTTTTTTTTTCAAATTATTAGTTATATACTCATTATCATGGCAAATGTTTAAACCACTTCTGGGGTGGTGCCTATCTTCCGAATGTACAACATTTGGCATGATAAGATATTCACCGTGTGATTATTTTGGTCTGTAGGATGACATGGGCATACATGTTTCGTTATTTGTTCCTTTCTCTTCCTTTTTACATTTTTCGTTTTCTTAGGTTCTGGATTATATGTGGTTATTTGTTATGAAATCAGGTGGGCAGTACCGGAGGTATTGGAAGTGAGGCAACAAACACCATGATGCAGAAGTTCTGGGATTCTGCAATGTCCCTTGGACCTATCAATGATGATGATGACACAATAAGGTTCAGCTTTGCTCAGAGAATTCTTTAAACATATTTTGAAGTGCCCTTGGTATATTTAGCTACTTCTATTTCAGTGAGGGATCCATGAAATTGGCATCTGATCATGGAACAGAGACTGGGAAATCCTCTGGTTATCCATCTTCAGGCATGCCCAATATTTTTAGCTTTAAGCTTGAGGATAAGAAGGGCAGGAAACACAGGTTTAACTGTGGTAAGATATACTTCATGTCCATTACTGAGTAAACATGACGTTGATTTGCAGAGTGATCTTGTTGTTTGTCTACTGCCAGAGACACGAAGTATGACAGACTTGATGACTTGCATTCTTCAGAGAGTGGGTGATGACATTGATAGGAATAATCTTCCACACATAATGGTGATTCATTGGTGTTGTGTTCCTTCCTCCATTTTGTTTCGGTAGCTTTCTTAACACGATTTACTCACAAAATTTCTAGTATGAAGATGAAGATCACGACAAAGTCATTCTTGCCTCGGATGCTGATCTTGCAGCCGCGGTCGAGCATGCTACACTCGCCGGTTGGAAGGTAGGTACTTGAGATACTGATGCTCATCATCTTTTGACGAGGGTTACGAGATTTTTCCTTAGCCTTGTTAGGTGCAACTCGTGTCGGCAACTCTCACGGTCTATCATGCCTTTCAGAGCCACAGCTTGCTCACGGTCTATCATGTAGTTTATCCGCTTACTAATAAGGATTAACAGCAGACAATTTAGAATACCACTTCGGCTATTCATCTCTCCAACTGTTTTCTTGTTAAATTTCACCATGATGGAATTCAAAGTATCATCCTTAACAGGGCTTAAAATTGCACCTCGATTATTCGCATGTGGGAAGCCGTAGGAAAGGCGGCCGATCAGCAGACCTTGATTACGCACACGGAGAATCATGGGCGGCGGCATACAGTGCAGTGGCTGCTGGAGCTGCACTTGTTGCGGGCCTTGGCGTGATGGCCTACTTGAAGAGAGCCAGTTCCTAGTAGGAAATCGCCCACAGGAGAGAGCTTCATTTGTCAAAGAAACCCCCCTGTAGAGGAGTGGCGGATTGTCTGATGACGCCACGTGAACAAGCATGAAAATTTGCTCGACGTTTACACACTGGGAGGAATCCGTCTCTACATACACTTCAGGACTGAGATAAGCATGGACTGATATCGAGGTTTTGTAAGGTATTAATCATCATGACAAGTCTCATTGTAACAAGTATCATTATAAAATAAGTTGCCCACTCATTAGAGATCTGCCCATAGATTGGCCTCGCCTCTTGGCTTCCTTCCGAAGGAACTCATGTTATTTGTTTGCCAGTTTATGGCCATTTGTCTCCTTTTTTTTAAGTGGTGATAATTGAAAATGTATTTTTTATGCAGTTGTTCAATTTGATGATCGTCAAATATTTCATTTAACAAGTTTTGTTATAAAACATAAAATTATAATAAAAGGTTAAATCAGTTTCCGCTCCTACATTTGTATCCCTATTTATGTTTTAGTCTCATTGACTTACTTTGTTATTTTCTAATCCCAAATTTAGTTGCTTTTAAACTTCCACCCCTTATGTCTAGGGTTGTTCATTATTTGGTTCGACTCAAAAAATCAAATCAAACTAGGAGTTTGGTTTGATTTGGTTTGGTTTGAACCATCGATCGGTTTAGTTTAATTTCTAGAGTCTTTCAAACCAATCTAAATTGTTAAACCGAATAATAGATTAAATATTTTATTTTAAGTTATATATAACATAATATTTATATGTCTTGTTGTTATAAAAATAAACTTGTTTAAAGGGTTTTTAAGACAAATTAATGAAATGTATAAACAAATATATTAAATTTTAATAGAATGTGATTTAAAATAAATAAAATAAAATTATATAATGACATATTTAAATTTATAGAATCATGATATACTTGCAAAGAAACAACGAATTACATTTTTAATTACACACAAATATATTTTATAATATATTTTATTTTTAAAAAAATATTACAATAACAAATACTTTATTTTAGTTTTACATATATCTAAATTATAACCTTTCAGATTTATGCACAAGAAATAGATGTTGAGAATAACAAAACATATATCTAAATTATAACCTTTCAGATTTATGCACAAGAAATAGATGTTGAGAATAACAAAAAAAAATCCACCACAAAATATATGTGCATTCATAACAATTGATGTTAGATTAGCCAAATTCTAGCGACCAAAACTAAAGCACATTCGCTATTGCCCAATGAGACGCAATGAAAGGAAAGGGCAATATAGAAAAATTTTAGTAGAAGAATTACAAAATTTAAAGCTAACGGTTCTGGGTCTAAAAAAAAAAGGGGGTGACCTCTCTTCCTTCTCCTCAGGCACCGCCGTGCCCTAGGAGGAATCCGGCGCGGTTACGAGTGTCGTCTCCACGGAAGTTGCTTGCTTTCCCTCTTTCTAGGTGGCTTCTGGACGGTTTTCTCCTCTTTCTCTCCGTTGTTTCTGGTTTTTCTCTTCGAGTTTTGTCTCGAGCTTTTGCTCCGTTTCCTTTCTGTTCCTTTTGTCTCGACCCTCTTCTATTTCGTATTTTTTCTCTTTGCTTCCTCTATCCATCGATCTTTGGTTCGAACCTCTTCTATTTCGCAATTTTCTGCTTCTTTTGCTTCCTTTTTCCATCGATCTTTGGTCTATGACCTTCTCTATATAGTAGGTTCTTCGGCGTGTTCTCTCTGTTGTTTTTAGGTTTCTTTTTCGTTTCTACTTAAGGCTTCCCGCTGCTACCTTGGTTAGGCGTTTTCCTTCTTTCCTGTTAGTCTCTCTTCCTTCTTCATTCTATACTTCCTGCACTTGTATAGATCGTTGGTCATCTCTCTTTTCCGCCATTTCAGATTTCGATCATGTTCCCGTCTCTGCATTTTTTTTTCGGTTTGCTACAGTACCTGCATCTCCGCCCTACGGATTTTACGGGTTGTTTCATTTCCGTTTTCCGTGCCATCGGCCACTCATCTAACTTAACCCGAGGTCCGCTTCGTTTCCCGACACATCGACTGGTTCTTCTGGTCTTTTTCGGTAGCTTCTTTCGGCTTTCCAGCGATTTCCTTTCTCGTGTGTCAGCGACCTCATTCCTCTGGATCTTCTCTACTCTTCTTTGTTCTCTCGTCTAGGGGCCTTCTTCCTGATAGTATGGATTTCTCTCGTTCGACGGAAGAAGATCATATCCTGTCTCAGTTTCAGCAGTTGTTGTGTGAGCCTTCACCTCCGCCTCCTATATCCATTGACTCCTCGCAACTTTCATTGTCCATCCTTGACGAAGCTCTCATCCCGAAATCGTTCTTCCACTAAACCTAGGCCAGCCGGCCTCAAAGAGTGGATACGCAAGATGTGGAACCCGTCTACACCATGGTGTTTTTTGGACTATCCAAATGATGCGTTTATTTTACAGGTGCAGACAGAACAAGAGGTTGATAAGATCTGTCGGAGGGCTCCATGGTTCTACAACAATGATTTGGTGCTTCTGGAAAAAGCCCGGCCTTTCACAGCTCCTTCTGAATACCAGCTTAATCAGGGGGATTTATGGGTACGTATTTTTGATTTGCCCCAAGAACTACTAAACAAAGCCCTGGTTATGCAGATCGCCTCTCAAATTGGTATCCCGTGGGATCCACCTCCAGATATTGTAGCTTCTTGGAGCCACTACGCGCGGATTAAAGTCAGGATTAATGTGGAACATCCTTTGGTCATTGATGCCTCTGTTCTTCTTCCTGGAGGGATTCTTCGAACCTTTGAGCTAGCTTATGAACGTCTTTCTAGATTTTGCTATTTTTGTGGTTGCTTGGGTCATGAATATGATAATTGCCTTAAGCTGGGTCATTTAAAATCCTTTATAGTACCAACTTTATCTTTAGGATTGCTATCAGAATTGCGCAATAAACTTAATCTCAATTATGGGGCTTGGCTTTCTACTGTGGGCCGAGAAGCGATTGGAGGTAAGAGACCCTCTGTTTTGCAGGTTCCAGTCGACGTTTGGCTTCTGACTGAGTCCACCACTCAACATATACCTGCGGCTGATTTGGTTACCAGGTCTTCTCAAATATTGGCTCTCCCACCCCCACTTTCAGAGGTACCGGATATCCCCTCACTGATTACTGTTCCAGTTAGATTTGATGATGGTCACATAGTCTCTCCAGATACTAACAGAGTTGAATCTTCAGTTATTTCTATGCCGGTCCCGCCGCATGCTCAGATTAAACATGAGTTAGTGTCTTGCTCTATGGGTATTTCTTCTGCTCCCAATTCTGGTTCCTTGGGTCTTTCAAGTATGGCTTCCAAATTCTTGAACTCACCATCTAAATCTTCCATGAAAAGATCGGGTCTTAAGAATAAACATAATTGGCGGAATTTAAATCAAGCTGTTCATCTTTCTGGTTTTCCTACTGCACCGATTCCTGTAGTCCAACAAGAAGAGTCTCCTCATCAGGTTATTATTTCTTCTCTGGGCGAGGCAGCTGGCCCCTCACAGCTGCCAGGGACATCATGAAGCTGGTTGCATGGAATTGTCGGGGTGGGAATGGGGCCCCGACAATTCAACATATGGATCTTTTGGCCCATTCTGTAAATCCTCATATATTTTTCATTTCTGAAACAAAATGTGCTCAACTTACGAGTGAGAGATTTTTCTCTAAGAGGTCTATTTCTAATTATCATATAGTTCCGGCGCAGAATCATAGGGGGGGCCTATGGCTTTGGTGGAATGACTCCGTTCATTTGCAAATTCTATTTTCTGACACCTTTTGGATTGGGGCTATTGTTAATGATGTTGAAGCTGATAAACACGGCTTTTGATTGTCACCCATGCCCCGATTCTCGATGGAGGTCGATGTCATATGTGGTCTCGTATGTCTAAGGGTTAATTCAGGAGCCGTCTATTCCCGTTTGTCTCATTGGTGATTGGAATTGCATCCGGTACCATAGGGAGAAGCATGGAGGATTATCTCATATCCGTTCTCATCTGGCCCATTTCGACCACTTTATTCAAACAAATCTACTGGTTGATCTCAGAAACGAGGGGCCTGTTTTTACCTGGTCTAATCGAAGGTCTTATGCCTTTCATATTAGGGAAAAACTTGATAGGTGTTTGGCTTCCTCGGATTGGTTTTTTTTATATCCCATGGCTCAATTACATGTTCTCCCGAGCTATATGAGTGATCATAGCCCCTTGTATCTTAATACTAATCCGCCTAAGAAGAAATTTAATTCTTCTTGGTTTCGGCTGGAAGCTACCTGGTTGAAATTTCCTTCATTTCTTGATCTGGTGCATTCTATTTGGCAGAAGTCCCCTTCATTATCTTCCCATTATTCTGATAAGATGAAAATGCTGTTAGCACATATGTCTTTTTGGCGCAGGATAGTATTTGGTAGTCTCAAGCATCAGCTGCACCATACTCAAGCTCAACTGGCTGATTTACAAGCCCAACCCCTCTCTGCTGAACTGTTACCAGTTGAACAATCTCTTCTTTCTAAATTACATTGGCTAGAAGAATTGGACAATATTTATTGGAGACAACGGGCTAAGGTTTACTGGCATAAAGACGGCGATCGTTGTACCAAGTTCTTCCATACCAAAGTCTTGACTAGGAGGCGTTGGAACAGAATTTTCGGTATTTATCAATTGGATGGCTCCTGAACAGTTGATCTGACCGATATAAAATCTGTTTTTACTGCATATTTTACTTCTCTTTTCCAAGCTCCAGTGCAGGCTGATAACTTTTATAATTTTCAACTTCAGTCTAACCTGGTTTTGCCTTATCTGTCTGTGCACCAACAGACTGTTCTCCGGATGGATCCATCTATGGAAGAAGTTCGTATAGCTCTGTTCTCTATGAAGTCGGAAAAATTCCCAGGCATGGATGGTCTTCCTCCCCTTTTTTTCCAGAAATTTTGGCCTTTATTAAAAGAGGACTTGCATGGCTTTATCTCCAATATGTTCACTAGCTGTTCTATACCTTCAGATTTGAATTATACTATTATCACTCTTATCCCAAAAAGGGAGAGTCCTACCTTGCCTGAGCATTTTCGGCCTATAAGCTTGTGCAACGTTCTGTTTAAGGTTCTTACTAAGCTGCTTGCTAATAGATTGAAGCCTATGTTATCTACTCTTGTTTCTCAATTGCAGTCTGCTTTTATTCCGGCTAGATAGGCTTCTGATAATCTGGTTATTATTCAGGAAATCCAAAATAAGTTCAGAAAGATCAGAGGTAAATATGGTTACTTTATGGTTAAACTGGACATTCATAAAGCCTATGATAAGTTGAACTGGAATTTCCTTCAAGGAGTACTGAGTTCCATGCATTTCCCTTCTCATATCATCAATCTTATTATGGCTTGTACTCGGTGAGTATCTTACTCCCTGAACATCAATGGTCAAATCTCTGAAAGAATTTTTCCTAAGAGAGGTATCCGTCATGATGCCCTCTCTCCCCTTACTTGTATATATTATGCTCAAGTGCCGTCCTCTATGCTTTCTCTGCGGTTCAGAAAATTTACTTTCTGTGCATTAAAATTGCACCTAACTGTCCTATTATCACTCATGTCATGTTTGCGGATGATGTGATTATCTGTGGCAGGGCTACGACCGAGGAGGTTAACAATGTTCTACACATTCTCCGACTTTATGAATCATTTTCAGGTCAGGCCATTAATCCGCATAAATCCAAAATTTGCTTTAGCAGAAATGTTCCTGCCGATCTATGCTCTTCTATTTGTTCTTTGACGGGGTTCCAAAGAGCTGTTAAGGATGATTTCTATTTAGGTCTGCCCTGGGACACCTTTGCAGGTAAAAACAGTCTTCATTCTACTTTGGTTAACAAATGTCAACAGAAGTTGGCTGGTTGGAAAACTAATTTGTTGTCAACCGGGGGAAGGACAACCCTTATTAAATCCACCCTAAATCATTTGCCTTTATATGCTATGTCTGTCTCTAAACTTCCATCTGCACTTATCAAAGAGCTGGAGCTTCTTCAACGTAATTTCTGGTGGGCTCATAAGGCAAACCAAGTTCGGCGCATTCATTTTAGCAGTTGGTCTATTTTAACCCAACCGAAACTTTTGGGTGGTATGGGTCTTCGTGATCTTAATCTTCTTAACATTTCAGCGGGTATGAGGCTGCTTTGGAAGTTTTTAACCAATCCAGATGCACTCTGGGTTAGGATTCTTACTTCCAGGTATCTTCAACGAAAGAATATATGGCAGGTCCAACCAACCTACTATGATTCCCACTGTTGGAGGTTTTTACTATCTTCTCGTTCTTATTTGGCCACTGGAGCTGTATGGCAGATTAAAGATGGTTCCCAGATCCCTTGGTCTCATACTTGGGTTTTGGATGATAAGGGTCCATTGCTGCCAAAAGACCCTAGCTTCCCTTTCCGCGGTCTGGTAAAGGATCTCATTCTGAATGGCACTTGGAATACACATGCTATTTCTACTTGGTTTGATGATAATTCAGCGCAACGTATTCTGAATACTCCCATTCATACACATCTTTCTCAAGATCAACTTATTTGGCCTTTTACTTCTCATGGTAAATTCACTTTGAAATCACGCTTACATGTGCTTCGGTCAACAACAACTTCCCCCTAGTTCATCTAATCATGAGATTTGGAGGAAATTATGGCATCCTAAGGTGGCCAGGTTCTTACCTTCAAAACTTATTTATTGTGTGTGGAAGATCCTTTCCGGTAACCTTCCAACTAATCTTGAAATTAACAGAAGGTGCCCTTATATTAGCTCTTTTTGTTCAATTTGTGATACGGCTGAAGAATCTTCAGATCACTTATTTCTTTTGTGCCCTCGTAGTAGGGCAGTCTGGCTACTAACTCCGATGGGTAATTTCAGTTCTTGGACTACTTCATCTCTTTACGCTCTATTGGATATGTGGCTTTCCTGGTTGTTATCAAAGAATGAATTTTTATCGCGACTGGCAGTTCTAGCTTTTTCTATCATTTGGCACTTATGGAAGGCGCGTTGTCTACTTTGTTTTCAGCATAAGTTGATCCGGCCTCATGTTATTTATAATGAAGCACTTCTTACATCGAATTTCTGTCTAGAACATGCTCCCAGTTTGTCTCATAATTCCCAGGTAAGATGGACACCTCCTTCATCTAATCACTTGAAGATCAATGTGGATTGTGCCACTTCAGAATGCGCAGGTTCTATTGCTATGTTGGTAAGAAATGAAGCTGGAGCGGTGATCTTCTGGCACTCCCGACATCTGCCAACCCAAAGAAGCGAGATCCTGGAGGCAGAAGCTATTCTTCTAGCTTGCTCTTGGGCATCCTCATCGTCTAAGGGGGTTCAAATTGAGAGCGACGCAAAGGCCATTGTTGATGCAGTCGGGGGTTCTGCTCCGACTATTTGGCGTGCGGATCATGTCATCCGGAAATGTTCTTCCTTATTACTAGCATTTCCACATATTGCTCTCTCTTTTGTTAATAGAACTAGTAATTGTGCAGCCCATCTTCTTGCCAGATGGACTCTTCACTCTGGTACTGATCTTATGTTTCCTCATCCTCTTCCCTCGTATATTTCCCACCAACTTTGTATTGATATGCCAGGTTAATATATATGTGCGTAGTTATCTTTGTTCAAAAAAAAAAAAGTTATGGGTCTAAAAAATAATTTCGTTAAACGGTGGGACCTAAAAATAATTCAACTATTCACTTAAGATTGTAAATTGAAAACCCCTAATAAAGACTCAATCCATCTGTGCAACCGAACAACTTCACGAGGCACTTAAAGACATTCTTAATGTTTTCTCACCCAAAATAATAGGTGCTGAAGATAATATTGAGCACCTAATTGCTCGCATTATTTAGTAATGAAAAAGTCATCATCTCGGACAAGAACACGGGGATTTGGAGAACAAAAAAAGAACGCCGGTGAACTCAAGGGCCGTGGTGTTAATAATCAACTTTTGAGTTGATACCCATGAATGAATCCGAGTTAATCTTACGCATGGGAATCGGGTGTGGATTATGATGACATTTTGAAGGTTGACAACATTGATTAACAATTGGATTATTCCACGGGGATTATATATATATATAAGGTGCCTGAGATGTTCTCCAACGGCTTCCCCTGAGGCGGCCTGTCTAGTTAGAGCATTAAATTTAATGTAGTGTTACTCTTGATATGGTTAATGTAAGATTTTATCCCGTAAGATTTGGTGAAACGAAAGTTTATAAATTCAGGTTGTTCTTATCTCGATTAAAATCGAGCGACAGAAGTCGAATACCGATTGAATCGAATCGTTTTATCGATAATATTGTTATTAATACTTCATCTCTGGAAATATGGATATCAAAAGTGATATAATATTAACTTTAGTACTCTAACCAAAGAAATACTATAAACCTGCAAGAAAGAATAAACGTAACCAAAATCTTTAAGGCTATGTTTGATACGGAGATAATTCTGAATAAATCTATATTATTCTTAATTTTCTATTTGTTTTGCACATAATATGGGATTTAACTTGAGTTAGCTCAATCTGATTTATTCCAACAAATAAAAATAAAGCGAAAGACAAGTTATTTCATCTAGTACGTGCGATTATTTTAACTCTATTTTTTTTGAGAGATAGCCACTTCATCTAGAGCATAAAATATTTTGTATTATCGGTTATATATTATTACGTTATAAATGCCAAATTTTATATTAACACTCGAATAATGTATATATCGATATTAATTTTAAAATTAATAACTATACATCATAACAAACATATGGCAATGCTATCTTCTAAAAATATCATAACTCAAACCAAATATAACGGAGATAAAGATAGTTATAGAAAGTGAGTTATCTTTATTTTCATTAGTTTTATCGCCGTAGGAGGAGTTGAAGAAAGAAATGATCGGCATATCATCATTGTCATTGAGTTTGGGCCAACTTAGCCCAGAGATAACTGGCCCATTATGGAAGGGAGGGAGAGTCCCTACTCCGGCCCAGCAGGGCTGCCTAAAATGAAGGCGGTGTTCAAGGGTCAGCCTCCATGAATGAAGATAGATGGACGGGGTCGAGCAGATCCACGTGGCCCTGCGGGGGCTCGTGGAGCAGAGGAAGAGGAGGAAGGAAGCGGGAAGGGCCGCCTCCGACCGCGAGGAGGAGGAGGAGGACCGAGTTCTCTCCAGTTTGCTCGCTCAGGTAGGTTTTTGTCATCTCCCCTTGCTGTGCTTTCCCCGGAGACGTCTATGCGCCGTTGGCTTTCATCCTCCTCCTTGCTCTGATCCGTGGAACTGGCACTCGAGTTGCTGATCGATCGATTCCGGATCAGGCCTCTCTCTTTTTGTTTGGCTCCTTCTGATTCGTGATGTGGTGCGCATCGTCTTCCAGTTGACGGAAGCTATCGCTGTGGCTGGTTGTCCCAATGCCTCAATGTCTGCGAGGCTGGGGGTTGTCTTACTCTGAGGAAATCCAAGCTTTAAAAGTTGCTAGGGGTTGAGAGAATCTGATGCCAGTGTCTGATCGGTTGTTGCGCATTTTCTGCTTCAATGTTGTTTTACTGATATCTTCTCGAAACGGTTGTGCCTCATCGCCACCGGCTGACTAACAACACTTCTGCTGCTTGAAATCACCAAGTCAAAATCATGTTGTTGCTATGTAGTATGCATGTTCGATTGATGTCAAATCCATGATGGAAGCTCTGAATTCTTGAAATTTCTCCCGAAATGAGATATTTTTTCTTATTGCATCGTTCTTCTTTACTTCCATCTTCGTGCCTTCCAGTTGCATCTTCGCGTCTTTGAATCCGGTTATGATTCAAAGATAATTATGCGAGTTTGGATGCAGAGTCAACCCATCACGTGCTAGCGAAATGCAGGTAATCATCGAAAAGAACGAAACAGCTGGTGAACCCGTTCGCTCCACGGTCAAAAGCAGCATTTTTGGAAGGTTGGAAATTTTACAGCTGATTTAATCTCGGAAAGCAGAAATGAGGTGTTGATCCAAACAAAACATGGATTCTCTAGTTCTTCAGGAAATGGACTTTGAACACTATGGTTTTTGCCCCCCTTGTCTGTATCCAAATTGATTGATGCTGCTGATGACATAATCATATAGAGTTAAAGACTATAGAAGTATAGCACATATATGAGCTCTATTCACTAAGAAATTATTGGTTGCTTGTCATGTATACCATTTTTAAAACTGAAAACGCAGAATTGGTCAGCCACACCAGTTAATGCGTGCTGCTTTCTATCAAGTTTGTCTCAATTGATTGAAGTTGTTTAAGTATGCTATTTCATAGGAGTACCAGAGAAAATAGGCATGTGCATCATCTGCCCAAAGAATGATTTTTATAAGCGTAGCCGAAAAGAGATTGCCCCAAGAAGGTAGGGTTAGAAGGCACGAATTAGGCCGATTCAGCCCTGATTGATCAGCCAATTCCAACTTGGATTGGCTGGCCCAGGCTCGAGATTGGCCAATGCTGGGTGATCTCAGCCTGGGATGGGATCGGCTGAACCTGGCCAATTCCAGCTGGAGTTTGGTCAGAGGATTAGATCATCAAGGTGTCAGCCAACCATCTGATTCTGTTCTGGATCAGCTAAATCCGAGGAACCATGAAACATTGGCCTATATAAATTATTTCTACCGACAAAGGATTGAGTTATCTGTGCATTGTACTCCATTACGTAGGTCTCAGTTTTCATTGTTCACTCAGCACTGGAGTCCACGCCAAACTACCGTCTCTGATGTTTCATGTTTAATGGTAGCATGAAGACGGAACTTGGATGATATTTTCATGTTACCCATTTCAGATCCTAATATGGTCTGGCTCATACTACACGATTTGATTCCATGTTTCCTTCCAGAGGAAGCAGTGCACTCAACCGAATTGTTTCTTTGTGCTTTTAAGAGCAGTTGGACTCCTTAAAGGGCTTATCAAGTTCCTCGTCTTCCCAGTCTGTGGAACTGGATCGAAATATTGAGGATGAAGAAAATGAAAACAAGGAAACTGGAGCTGATGAGATAGCGGCACGGCTGAAGAAAATGGAAAGGCAGAACACGGTCACCCATGGCCTCCTATCCTTTTTGATCATCGTCACTGCCGCTTGGCAATTATCCGAGGTTTCCGTCTTGCTCAGCTTGAGGGACAAGTTGACCCATCCGTTCAGAGGAGCTGGAAAGATGATAAAAGGGGTCCTGAGACGCGGAGGGCTTTTGCAGAACATTCAAGGACTCGCCCCAAGTCCGAACGGGCGATTTCTGGAGATGTCTCCCTTTGGTACTCCGCTCAGTGTTCCAGAGCTGCCACACGTAGATTTGCCATCTCTACCTTCGACTGGTGAACAAGAATGATTTCTATTCAATTTTCTCCTCCTTCCGTAGGTCATAATCAGACTCGACGCCGTTGAGTACGCTATTAAATTGTTTTTACCAACTGTGATTTTCTTTATCATGTGTGATTGCGTTGTTATTGGAAGTTTGAAACGTCCCTCTTGACGCTGTCTGAGGGCATCGACTCAAGGGTTCGGTCCACTGATTTTCTTTTTCACATGTAATTGGATTTTAACATACGATCAGTCTCAGTTGATGCTACGGAGTACGAACAACGTTGGCGTCAAGCTTCTGGTGTTTTACGTCGCAAAATGCTTTTTCTTTTGTGTTCGCAATATTCAACTTTGATCATTCACTTGTTGGTCCGCAGCTTCTTTTGAGGGATTGAGCATCTAAACTACACTATAATTGCAATTGAGCTCTCGCTGTTAACGAAATTCTGCACCAGAGTTCTAAGATCTTGAAGTACTACGGCCGTCAACCAGATAATGCATAATTAGGTTTCTCCTCTACGGAAATTACAAAAAAAAAACACTCAACCCACTGATTCCAAAAAAAATATCTTTACATCCATCACATCTTGAAAAACAACCGAAAATAAATCCTGTTACCGCCGGCTGTGTTTTACTATTCAGTATGTGCTAGTTTGGATGTGACCAGCTGCTGCAATTTTGCGCCCAATGTGAAAAAAGCAAGACAGTGAGGGCTGGGCGACTGGGGGAACCAAGAAACTCCCTCGGTCTTGCTTCCTCCGTACCAAAAAGCTCCCTACTTTTGAGACTTTTGCTCTAACAATTAACGCTAGAAATCTTACACTTGACAGGCTCTTGTCGGTGCAAACATGCTATAAGAATTCTGTTCCCCGTGTACACAGCGTGACATCAACATCTTAATGCTAGACTATTCACCGCAAAACGTTTCATATAACCATCAATTACCCACTAACTGCTTACAGCTACGGAGAGTTGAAATGATGCTACTACGCGTACATATATATCAATGCAGCTAAATCTGTCTGTCTCAATCAACTTGAAGAAATCCACCTTAAAACAGGCAAAATGCTGATACGACAAATGCATGATGAAAGAAAAGGAACACTCAAATCCACAAAAAGACATACAAAGCAATCAGCCAAGCCCACCAATGATAACAGAAACCGAAGAGAGGCTGTCTTTCTCCTCCTTTACCAAAGACCAAGGCAAAAGACCACCCCGCCAGAGGTTCATCAGGCGTAGTTCAACCGGAAGATGTCGTTCAAGACATAGAAGCTCCCCTGAGGTGTCGGGATCAGATGAAACATCTGCCAAAGTAAAAAGGTCAAGACAATTGGGAGTGAGAAACGCCGAGGTAAAAAGGAAAATGAATGTCATGGAGTGATTAGGTCGAGGACCCTCCTTCCAAATTCACAGGCCATATGGCCATTGGCATCAGAATCAATCATATTCGTGAGAAACTGTGATATATACTAGTATTTAACATCTACCTAGATAAAATGCAGCATCCTTAAAATAACTTTTTCATGTTAGATTGAGGATTTGGCTGTTGATGAGCATAAACAACCAAGTTTGTGACACCAGGTCTCCCAAGCACCCCTCTAGAAATAGGTGATGATGTTTCGTACTACAGGTGTGATAGGAACGAACATAGAATTGCACCGACTTCTTTTTACTACCCATCACCTTAATATCGAGTAAGGCAAAATCCCTCGAATGATATCATATTGAGCTCTGCTCAGTGCAGAAAAAAAGAATCCCCCCATTCCATGATTATGTTTCTAGATAAAAGGAAGCACATTTCATGATAACATTTATGGCAAGGGCATCAATGAGAGTATATCTCAGTGACGTTCAGGTGCAGAAGTTGCTGCTTGCACTGCACTAATAGAAGATGACATATCAATCATGATCAGCGTCATTCAACAAATCCATAAGCATGTGACTTCGTCTTCCACAACCATTCACCACATACAGAAATTGAATTACCCAGGCCAAAGAGTTCTACTGTTGGGCCTCTGCCTTCTCAGTAGAAGTGCTCTCACTAAGATTTTAAATCCTAGGTGTGCCTTACATTCTTCCTTGACGCTGTGCGACCTTGAGAGCTACAAATCCCAACCTACTGCTATTCAAGTAAAATTTCAGATGACAAGAGTTTCATCCTACCTACGTAAATTCCTTTGGTTTATTCTTCTTTGACAAGAGTTTCAGATGACAAGAGTTTCATTCCTTTCGTAGAATGTATTTTAATGGACTAATAGAGTAGTAAACATGTCTACAGAACTGTATTTGCAGTCGTTTAGCAGATGTTGTATAAGCAAAAAGAACGGCCTTCAACTGTTGGAGGGAAATAAGTATATTTATAACATTCAAAGTACCAATCAATATGGACCTACAATTTGAGATAGGCAGCTTCTGCATACCGGATAAACAGTGTCCTGCTAAGGAATTGAGATCTGATATCCATGCAAAAATCCAATTATTTAAATTGAGATTGCAGCCCCAATCTTTTAAGCCTAATTAAAAGATCTGTCATCAAGTGCAAGTTGTCACCCCGTTCTTTAAATGCAGCACCCAATTAACATCCTAATCAGAGTGAGATCCTTGCACAGAAAGTATCCTAGCTATCCATTAAACATATGCAAGTTAAAGTGTCTGGCCATTTTCCACCTTTCAGGAGGCACTAAAACAAGTCCAGTGCCATCTTCAGACATGAAAAACTTAAAATAGGTGATAGGATTTCGCATTCCAAAGTTATTTTGATCTATGAAGAGTTGGATAAAGCAAATAGCAACGTCACAAATTCATGATTATTCCCCGCATAGAGGATCTATGGCACATCAGGACTCAATCTATGTTTAGCTGCAGACATGAGAAGCAGTTTATCAGGGATACCCTACCTATAGCCACATGATTATGACTATCATCCACTGTGTAAAGAAAAAGAAACCAACGAATATCTAGCAGGGTCTCAATAAGACACGACTACTACAGAAAAATGGATATGAGTCATATGACAAAGTAAGGTGTTTTCCTGCCAGGAATCTTCCTCTCACTGTCCTTACAAGTAAGGCAATAATTTCTGATTACAAGAGGTAAAACAAACAATATCTACTTACTACCCAGTGAAATATAAGTCATAAGAGAGAAACAAGGCACACTAAGGTGATGTTTGTTTTGACTTAAGTTGAAAATCTGAACTCCTAATTCTATGTCTACCCTCTAAACTTGTGGTAAAAATAATACTTAATTTGATTAAGATGTTTACATGTTAATTAATTTAGTTTTACTTAAGTTGTATCATGTATGTATTTCTAGCTCTTATTAGGAGATTAAATCTGAAAATTAAAAAGCTAAATCATACAACTTATTTTAAGAGGTTTATTAAGAGATAAGAGATGCATTTAGAAGTAAACTAAGATGCTATACCAAACAATCTGAGTCCAACAACCTCTGACTGAATCAGAGGTCAGCGGTGTGGTAAGAGTAATCAAACAGCAGCTAAGATTGATATAGTGTTTCTTTACTATATTATAGAAAGAAAAGCAATATACAGTATATACAAAAAAATGATATAGCTCATAAGGTATCTTTCAGAATCATCAAGGACTAAGGTGGCATTTGATTTGACTTAATAGGATGTTTAAAATCTTAATTTCATCTATAATTTCTCGTGGAACACAAAATTTTAATTATTCACCTCCGAATAATTAAGATTTGAGATTAAGTGGTTTATGAAAAAGTTACTATTGTATGCAGATGTTTTACCAAAGTTGTCAATGTCTAATCTTTGAACGATTTAGAGGTTAGGCATCAATTAAGCCAAAACAAACAGGCCTGACGATGGTCTAAGAAAAAAGTATCAAACAAAGTTAGAAGCATTATCCTCAAACAAGCAACAGGAGAAAACAAGTTACCATAAAATGAGCCTAACATCATATCGATAAAATAATAAGGTTCTGACTAGTAGTTTGGAACATCAAAACGACTTAGTAGATAGCTGAAAAGAGTCAACAAAGAGAAAATAACTCAATGGAATTTAAACAAGAGAAGATCAAAGGAAGAATCATTTTAGTATCCGTGCAGTTGACAATGATTACAAACCAATTGCTTCCTATAAACAACATATCTTGCAGAAATGAGATCTGAATGAATCACAACAATTAAGGTCAATCAGAATAAGTTATCCACAAATCAACAATTCTCCATTTAAATAACTTAAACAATGCATCTCTATGTGTGTTATCAGTTTATAATATATATACACAAATCTATGTATGATTATTTATTATATAAACAACTAAGCAATCAAAATTTTAACTTCTGTTAAGAACATAAGATACAAATGGTCAGCGATCAAGAGCAACATGTTCATTAAGTGATCAAACCACCGGTTATAATAAAAACAAATGTTCAGTCAGACAATTAGCTCTTTCAACAGGATGCCGGAAGCCCAAATATGTGAGAAATCTTATGTGTAGCCTGTAATGTAGGAAGTCTTTCTAAACTAAATGCTGATTATCATGATCATGATCTGATCCCGATTCAAGACTTGGAAATCCTTGCTTTGACTAGACATAATTTAGTTTGGTAGATGCATATCTAGTCAGTCAATGATATTTTGGTTAGAACATCATGCATGTCTTTTGTGACTATTTCCCACTCGATCACGAATGGAAAATGAAAATGATCAGTTTGCTGCAGTTGCTGCACTTGATGAATCAAGAAGAGGTTTAAGAAGACACAAGTAGCACCTATGCATATTGCATAACCAAACTCAACTCTAGCCATACTCTCAAATTATTTGAAGTCAGCCATATATATTCTTTTTCTCTGCTCATGTCAATTCCGAGCTATTTTTTTTCAGAGATCTTTGAATAATCCAAATTATATTGACTCCTCCAAGTTATATCAGATCTACTGCTTTCTTTTTTTCTACTATTTTGATATTTTTTCACTTTCCAACCGGAGTTTCCTCACGTATGTGTTTGATATCCAAACTATATCATTCTCCCTTTTTAAATTTGTCTAAAATTGGTGGTGCTATCACATTTTATTAAATATATTTATCATGGATTCTATATAATCTAGTATAACAACATATCTATCTTAACCTTCTCATTTCAGTAATACTCATTTCGGAAGCATATTTTCCAAACCATAAAAATACAAAGGCAAAACAAAACTAGAAAATTAATTAGGTGGTTTCTACTCACGAGGAGCCAATATTTTCTGCATATTCACCATATAATATGTGTGAATATTCGTCTTAGAAAACATGCAATATTGGAGTAGCACAGAAAAAATAGCCAAAAACGTGTTCACTTGGATCAAGCTCACTTATCTACGCGCGTATTGCATGAAAGGGAAAAATGAAACAAGCCAAAGACCGAAAAGGCAAAAGTTCATAAGGTAGAATCCGGCACCAAGTTGATTGGAACATATAGAAGTCGCCATCTAAAGCAAAACCACATGCGGCAGTAGCACACCACGTACGTATCATAATAATAGTCCTAGAATCCTAATAACATTCTGAACTGTAGACCTGACTAATCCCGCACAAACTTAACACAAAAACCATTTGCCAGTAAAATATTTGGTGTGGCATCTTATATCAACGATCGGACCTGTGCTTGATCTTTTTGCTACATGTGGACAGTAGAAGCGAAAGAGAAGCACTTAATGATCATCGGCAACAAATACGTGCCATCGTAAAAGAAAGCAAATCCAGTCAAAAGGATGCGCGATACACCAACATGAGAGAAACACCAGAACTCTGGGACCTAAACATGAGGCATATGATAACCACGTCATGAAGATCAGGGGACACACATCTCATCAGGGAATCCGATTAAACTGTCAGGCCAACCAAAAAAGGAAGAAACAGATCAAGTGGCACATATTCAACAAGAATTTAGACAATGGACTTTGTCTTACCTGGCTAAACTTGAGAGCGTGCTGCTCCCCCGAGATCTGGAGGGATCCACTGACGAAGACGAGCATGCCTCCAGCAGGGCCGGAGGGCTGGCAGTCGACGGTGGAGATGTTGTGATGGCACTGCTGAAACGGGAGGCCCGCGAGTTTGGCGACGATAGCCTGAGAACCCTGCGTCTTAGCCCCCTCGAATGTCAGCATAGATCCATCCTGGTACAGGTTACCGAGCCCCGCTCGGTTGCTGTCGAACGTTCGATAGTAGTGCTCCACGAAAGCTTTCGCCACCGCATCCGGATCCATCGCGCCGCCTGCGGAACAGAACACCAACCCTAGAACCTTGCCGTCCCTCTGCTCGGCGGCTGCGGCAGAGGAGGCAGAGCCACCAGGGAGGAGAAGAAGCCCGCGGAGGTAAGAGAACCACGCGTGAGAACGAAGCTAACGTTGCCCGGCCGGCGGTGGCAGTCTCGTTAATGCACGCTTTTATTTTTGCCCCCTTTTCCCGTCTGCGGAGAACGGCAGCGGCCGTGGCGACGGAGACGGTGCGGTACACCGCGGGGGTGGTTATTGAAGGGGTTTCGACGTCGGGATCAACGGCGGAGACTTCGATCGAGGGCCCGAGGCGGCGTACGTTAACGTGATTATGCTTCGCCGAAGGAACAGACGAACGGTAGAGCTCGGCTTGCTTGCGAGATCGTGCGTCCGACGTGGAGACGATGACGCCCGCTCGATCAATCCGGATGTTATTTCGTTAAAACATTTTCTGTTCATCGCTATTTTATCTTTAATTCTGGAGTTATCAGGCCCACTAAAATGCAAATATGCTGGATACAAGTCTTATGATTGTTCGACTTAAAAAAGAAGTAGGAACCTTGCGTCAAAGTAGTTGCTGGTCTTTTCGAGAGATCCCGATGATTTATGTTTGCCATATACATTTAGGGTCCATTTGGTTTCACGTAAAACCAAAACAAAAGGAAATACTTTTCACGGAATACTATTTCCAAAGAAATAAAAAACATTGTTGGTCATTTGGTTGTCTGTATCTACTTTTCTAAAAAAAAATTATCAAACTCCTCAACGTGAGCATAACCGTTATATATAATTTTATTAATATTTATATAATTGAATTATTTATTTATAAAAAAAATCTTAATAAAAAATAAATTAAGGAAATTATTTCGTATCAAGTTATTTTTCATTGAAATTTAAAATATAGTTTATTATTTAGATATTAGTCAAATATTTTAATGAAAAAGATATATTTTTGTTATTTTAAATTATTTTTATAAATTGTTTTCAATTATTTTGATATCTGTAAATCATTTTTAAATTTTATGTACAATTTTACAATTGTATCCTTATTTATTTACTTCAATACTTAAAAATAATTACTAATATTAAATTTTTATTAAAAATACTCAAAATATATATTTTGAAAATTTATCATACACGTACAACTAAATAAAATATACAGTACGTAACGGTTTAACATAAAGTGATCTTGTAATTTTTATATATAATAATTTAGTTAAAACAGTTCAATTAACTGCAAGCTCAAGTTTCAAATAAAATTTTATTAAATAATTAATTTGTATAATAAAATAATTTTTAATCAAGTTTTTTACTTTTCTAACACAAATAAAAAAATAAATTTTGTATATACTGAATTAATTTCAACGTGTAAATTTATTAAAATTGATTATATCTATTTAATACTATTTTATTAAATAACACATATTTTAAAGAAGTTGCACTGCGGAAAATGGCATCCGCTCTATTTTAGCTGATGCCAAAATCCAGATTAATCTTCCATGAGAGGTATTTTATTTTACGTGATTCAGTTTTTACGTGCAACCAAATAAGTTATCGGATGCCATTTTCCCGAAAATTAGTGCATGGGGCAGGTTCTACCCGCAAACAAACGGACCCTTATTTTTTCCCCTTTTGCAATCCAGGTGGAAACGAGATAATTCAATGATAAATAAAAATTCTAGTATTCTTTTCATTTCGAATCAGGACGACGACTAACATTGAGATAGCTTCAAATCAAACTAATTGGATTTATGATAAAAACTCAAGAATCAAAAAGGCATCTACATTATTATTAATAAAGCTTAAAAATAAGAGAAATCTTCCGCATGATGTCAATTTGTGGCCGAATGAAGATGTAGTTGATCATGCTCTCGAACGATGGTACGAAGAGGATAGTTCACACAAAAGAACTAAAAAAAAACTCCTTTAAAAATATATTAGGTTAGGCTTAACTAGACCGGCATGTTATTGGTCTGACTTGACCGGTTCATAAAAATTGTTGACTTGGCTTGATTTGGATCTAATTTTCTGACTCATAAATATATTATTATAAAATTTTAAAATAATAGTATAAAATTAATCACTACTTAAATTACAAGAAATTAATAAGTAAAAATATATCTTTAATTAGTTATATCATGAAGTTGAGGTTTGTATAACTCATAACACTGACAGGCTAAAACTTTAGACAAGATGGAGCCCCCCCCCCACCCAAGGAATTTCTAATACACAGAAAGGGTAAATTCTAAAGCCATTGAGATTTTTAACTAAAAAGTTAGAGTACAATAATAACGTCTTGATGAACCATTTACATTTAAGCGGTTCAACATAAATTTTTTAGTTCAGAAGATGGATAACTAAGATTTTATGTTTCACAAGATAGATTAAATGTGAAATCAAAATTTTATATCTTTCATTAAGTCAAATCAAACACCATCTAAGATAGTTATAAACTACTGATACACAAAAGGGTAAGATGTATAATTTTGTTTTAAAAAAAAGGTCAAAGATCACAAGAAAAAAAGACATGGCCGCCTCTTTTAATTAAAGAGAAACTTTTTATAATATCATGTTTTATCATGGTTGTCAGATATTTGTTTAATAATTTTTTTACACAAATATATTATTATATTAAAAAACTCATTTGATCTATCCCCTATAATAGAATTTAGCAGTAGAGAGTTATGACCAAGGTAGGTGGGGTCGAGGGTGGGATTGAGTCGGTTGGGCTTAAACTGACCTGAGTCGGTCGAAATCGAGACCAAGGTCATTTAAGGGTCGGTCTGGATCGCAATAAAAATAATAAAATAATAAATTTAAAACATCCACCAATTTGGGGTCGCAAGATTGGGACCAGGTCGATCGACTCAAAACTCGATCGGGTTAGACTCGAGTCACAACCTTACATGCCATGGTTATGACAAACTTTTTTAACACTTCATAGAGATTAAAGTCCAAAGGCGCTCAACTTGTGGACGAACATATAAATAAACAATTGTAAAGAGATTTATGGGATGTCTGGTTGTAATTTTAATATTAATACAATCTTATTTTTAAAATCAAGATCACACGTTACCTCAGTTTCAATTTTGTGATTACAAAAAGCACACGTTTTTTGTGCTTGGAAAATATGTCATAATTTTTAAGAATTATAGAGTGATGTTTGTAACAAAACACCTTATTAGAGTTAAGTTAGCCTTAACGAATTGTTAGCCAGCTACATACAGGAAATGCAGTTTGGATTAACTATTGCTTGATTAGATTTAATTTGATGGTTGTTTGAAACCAAGTAAAATTGATAAATCGAATAAACTAAATTAAGATAAAAAAATTTATCATATATAAAATATATTTGGTTATTGATCTTGTGGACGACAGCACACCATCCTGATTTGGGCCGCGAGGACACAAATGGGCCCAAGAGGGTTTCACAGACCGCCCAGTTCGATTTGGTCTCATTTGGGATCTTCTCTTGGAAAGGAAATCGAACCGGAAGAGGGTCCCAAACCGGTTCAATATAGGTTATTGAGAGTAAAAAAATCGAATATTTAAAATAATAAATTATTTATAGATGCAATTTGGGTTATAAATAATTGAAATGAAAATACTTTTTATCATAGAAGTGTTCGAAGATTGTTTAATGACATGACAATACGCTAGCTTATCATATTTGTGTCTGATCGGTGTATCTAATTAGATCCAGTTTGAACCAAGGCGGATAAATTAAACCTGTTCGGTCGGATTTGATATACTTCAACACACACCCTTGGGGAGAATAAAGGAAAAGATGCTACTTCTAACACTTGTGAAACATCTTTCATTTTGCATTTAATCTATTTATTTGAATTTTATCTATTCTCCGTTCAGAATAAAATTGAGAGCACGACCACCATCGACTGGCTCATGGTTTGGAGGAGCAATAACTGCTCCTTCAACTGCAACGTGATTCCGTCCGTATGAATTATGATGTTGGAATGGTGGGGGTAGTCCCACCACGCGTCCATTACCCCAACGTGATATTGTGCTTATAACTCATGGATCTTAAAGCTCAATGTCATGATTTTAAAATTAATTTGCAAGATATTATCGGTGCAGATATTTATCTTTCTTTTTGATATTTTAATATCTTGTTTCTAATTGACAATGAGGGAGAGTGTTGCAATAATTAATCCTGGGTTCTAAGGGGCATGCCTTTGGAGTTTGTAAGGTAGAAAGGTGATAATGTCCGGATTCCCGTCCAAGTAAGGAAGTAGAGACTTAATGGCTTTCTTCTGAGTGCAGAAGAAATCTTGGGCAGCTCAAATCTCTCACGGAAAATCGACCAAATCCTCCCTCTAAACTAATGGGGTGTTTGGTTGCACGATGATGGAAGTTTTTATTTTAATTTTTAAAAATTATAAGAAAATTTGTTAAAAAAGGTGTTTGACAACTATGACAATTTTATGTTTTGAAAGTGATTTTCTTCTTAAATAAAAAAAGAGAATCTCACCCCCTTTCTTTTTTCTTGTGGTCCCCCACTTTGTTTGATCATATATGGTAATTACTCTTTTTTGTTATAACATCCCTCCAAACATAATAATTTTATGTCATGAGTTGGTTCACTTTTTATTTTAATATAATTTTTTATCATGAAAATGTACAAAAAAATAATCATGCAACCAAACACCCCGTAAATATTGTATCCTCCCAAATCTGGGTCCAGATCCGCGGGAGATCCACACCGCCATGCACAACTGGAGTGGAATCCAGCGAGTATATAACAAAGATCTGGCAAAACCTAAATAAATGATTTCCATATTCTGTAGATTTGACGACTGCGCTGATTCGCTGAACCAAAGAGGCTGGACCTGCCCAGTTAACTGCAACGGTTGACCGGCCAGACATCATCGAACCGGGCGGATCCGGACGGTCACATGGGCACGGACAGGGTATCAGGATGAAGCACCATACCCAAATATTTTTTTTTTAAGCTGGTCTCCACCTGCAAATACACCAGAAGCAACGACTAGATTCAGTGAGATTCCCTGCAGCATGTAGGATATTTCCGAATCCGAAGGCAGCATGATCTACCGGATTATTTTAGGCAATGGTTGAGGGCAAAGATCTTGTCTCCACCGTGTCCCCATTCAGGTGCACCCAAACTTGAAAGCATCCATGAACGGAATGATATCCAAATCGCTTGAAATCAAAGCAAATTTCTGGACAATGAAGACTCGGCAAATCCTCCGAGAAAACACGGATCAATGCGGTAGGAGGGGTGTTCCTTGCCAATCTTCTCCCTCACCACGGATTGTTACATGGTATGCATCTCATCAGGCGCATCGTAAGTTTAAGAACGGAAACCGAGATGGAAACATCCGCATTCAAGTGGATGGTTGGCCGTCGCTAGGAAGTGAAGAACAACTCTTTTCGCTATCCCCTTTATATGCAGTCTAGCTGAGGGAGAGAAAGAAGATGGATGGGGAGAAAGCATTGTTGATCCTGGCCCTCCTGGATCAGAAGGGCCAGCTGGTGTTGTTTTCTTGTCCTCAAGGACAAGGGTTGTTGCCGGTGGCCATAAATACGACTGGATGCACCAAGAAGCATAGATAGGAAAATACTACCAAGCAAGTACCAACACAAGTCTTCTGCATTTTATAAACATCGTTGACTTCTGAAAGCTACAGGAAAAGTACGGCAGATATCGAAGTATGCAACTTATGCAACCAACTTTATACAGAACATGAGTTTGACCTCCTTGCTCCATGATCAAATATTCGTTCTTTGTATAATTTACATCATGTACTTCCCTGGCGCTTAAACAGGCCATGTTATCACATGGAGAACGAATGGGAAGGAAAAATGGTGACTGCTTTATCTATACACTCAAGGAATAAAAAGAAAAAACACCAAGACCTGTTGGTACTTTACATTGAGGACTTCTGGCCGCAGAAGACAACAACAAGAGGAACCTCTTCCGGAGAAATTGTCACGTGGGAATTTCCATACTCTCCCATGAAGACAACCGCTAGAGCATCCTTTCAAAGAAATGTTGGATGGGGAACTTGTCATATTCCATATGATGAGAGAACAGACAACATTTTGTACATTCCCAACAACCTTGTACATTCCACCTAGAGGAACATTTGTTCCCAGTCCAAACATCTGCCCCTGAAAAATATATATATATACACGAAGTGAATGAGGGTATAGTCCAAATCTTGTATTCTAGTTAAGCCCAAATATGTTCATAAATGTGACTTTATGATGCTACAACATGATTGAGGCATCGATCTTTACGGTAACATATTGCAATCAGCAACTACTAGCTCGTATAAATGGACTATAGACCACTTCCAATTCTGTATGGCAATCACGCACATTATGCTTTATATCAGATGCACACACCTGAAACGAATCTGAAGTGCCTGCATGATATCCATCTTAAAAGATGCTATGTTGGAAAAGAATCCACTGCAGTGCCCTGAAGTGCCAACATCCTCATTAACAATGCCAAATCGATTTGTTCCTTCTATTGAAGATCTGTAGCAGTGGATGTGAAAAAACGTGCAACTTCCCTGTATAGTTGCTCCCCTTCAAATGGCTTTGACACATAGCCATCCATTCCACACTTCAAGCATTGCTCATGTGTAGCCTGAATCACATCTGCGGTCATAGCCAGTATGGGAATGTGCCAGTGCGTGACATGTCCACATGCTTCTAATGACATTTCTCCAAATTTGATTTGTTCATTAATATTCCGCTCCATATCACGAATCCTTCTTGTTGCTTCAAAACTGGGAAAAGGGAAACACGTGTGTATTCAAGGTATGAGAGAATTAAACAAACTAAGAAACATATGCTGAAACCTATATTGCTGCGGTAGTAAGTTATATGTTACTCTGACAGGGACTGGTGAAGTTTAATACTTGAAAATTTCAAATAACTAGGACCGTGCAACTTGGCAGCCTTCAACAGCATTCTAAAAGGTAGGCGACGATGCCATTTTGGAGTTTTAGGAACAAAAACAGATGAATTACATGAGAAAAGATCTATAAACAAAAAGGCATAACAGCAATCATCTCTCTAAATTGTCACGTAAGCCAACTAAATAAGATACATAAAAATAAAGTATACCCGTCTATCTCTGGCATCTGGATATCCATGAAACATGCATCAAACTTGTGAGGCGGCTTCAACAATGCAATTGCCTTTTTCCCACCCTCTGCACAAACTACTTCGGCTCCATACTTCTTTAAGGCTCCTGCAGCTACTCTAAGATTCACTATGTTGTCATCCACGACCAAAATACTTTTCCCACGAAGGAGACCACACAGTGATGAAACGGAGTGCCTGTTGTTGTGACAATTTTCTCCATCTCCGCAACCCATAACTTGCTTGAGAGAAACGGCCAGCATGCTTGTCCTGAGAGGCTTCACAATTACCATTGGGGTAAACTCTGTGGACTCCACAGAACTTACCTTGGTAGAACTTGTAGAATTAGCAAGGAGAAAAAGTTTTGGACTTTCTGCCTGCTCAAAATTTTTTGACATCTTCAGAAACAAAGGCCAATCGTCAGAATCCCTAAAACATCCTTCTCTATCAACAAGGACAATGCTAGTAGCACCTTGTCCACTTGTTATAAAAGAAAAGGCTTTAGTTAAACTGCTGATGACATCTACACGAATACCAAGTCTTTGAAGATGATATCTTGTCACCTTTGCACGTATTGAACTAGGATCAACAATAAGTGCTGTCATTCCTTGGAATTCCAGTGGCTTATACCCATCAGAATCACTTTGCCCCCTACCAAGTACAGCAGTAAATGAGAATGTGGAACCAATCTGCGGTTCACTCACAAATCCAATCTCTCCCTTCATGAGACCAACCAAACAGTTGCTGATACTCAGTCCAATACCAGTGCCTCCATGAATACGTGAGACAGAGGGCCCAACCTGCATAAAGGGTGTGAAGACACGAGATTGAGCTTCTCGAGGGATCCCCACACCTGTATCTTCAACTGATACAATTAGGTTGATAGGATCAGAGAAAGTTGAAGATGGCCGCTGAACTAAAACACCATCATGGTCAAATATGCTAAAACGTTGCCAGCTGTGTTTCCTATCCAACACAGGGAAGCCACTTAAGCTATTCAAGGGTGGAAATTCCTTTTCCACTTCCAACACCTCATCACAAAGGTGGGCAGTTACAAAAATGTGCCCTTTCTCTGTAAACTAAAAAAAAGAAAAAGAAAAAGAAATAAGCACATGTCAAGAAAGCATTTTCGCCTAACAAAAAACCAAGTAACATGCTTGATGTCTTACTTTAATTGAGTTTCCTATAAGATTTGTAATAATCTGTCGAATTCTTCCAGGATCACCAATTAGAGTTTCTGGAACTTTGTCCGATACATAAACAGCCAACTTTTGGGGGCGGGGGGGGGGGGATGAAGCCAAATCCAAAGAGGAACATAGATACCAAGTTAGCTGGTTTCAAGACATAACATAATGAATAAAAGCCAAGTATTGTCCTTACCTCTATTCCTTTCTCTTGTGACTTGGCGGAAAAAAGTGACAAAATATCATCCAGGACAGCTCTCAGGTCAAACCGAACTGCTTCAAGCTCAAGCTTACCAGATTCAATCTTGGCCTGGTCAAGAACCTCGTTTATAAGTGACACTAATGCTTTGCCACTGGCCTGAGCAGTTCTCACGTAGTCCTGCTGTGTTACATCCAGATCAGTGTCCATAAGCATCTGCAACATACCTGATAATTGAGCAAGATCAATTTCTTCATGCATAGTTATTAGGACAAAAAGTAGTCAGTTGCAAAAACAAAACAAAACAAAGCTAAAAATAAACATCAGGCTTTAACTTCAACTGGAGTCTTAGAACTTACTACATATAGCTGCAATTTAGTTATATCACTTGCTTTGTTTTATAAGGGAAATTTCACATGCACACCATCCACTATTAGCTATTAAGTCAATGCATCAAGAGCCAATGAGGGATTCACAGCTTGGATGACAAGCCTTTACTTGGTGGGGATAACTGATAAGAGGGGGAATTGGTCAACTGTTTGCAGCATATTGTTTATAACCTGCCAGAATCAAATGTGATGTCTTACTCTCACAGAAAATTGGGCCTAAAGAGAAGAAAGATGGATCGGTCTTTGAATGGAAAAGACATTGGCATTTTTCCTATTATTCCAACTTTGAGGCAACCCTTGTTTACGACATTCTCCAATGAGCACGTGCTGCACAGTTTCCATGATGTGCTCCCTTCCCTATGTCGTAGCTGATCAGGTTTTATGTGTCTCCTCAGCTTGTAGGCGTGGGCTTGATCACTTTACAAAAAAGGAATTACATATGAATACATTTGGTCTTAAGCAAATAGGTAAATGTGCAGTAGTGGTCTAACCGAAGCCTAGATTGCAGAATTAGTCGATCCAGATCAGATCAGCGGTGCCGATCTAGGGCCAATCCTGGTGAGAAAGGGCAGCCCCGGTGGCAGAAGGGTGATGGCCACCACCCCTATGCCACTGGCCAGATTTGGCCAATTGCTCCATAATGGATCTATTCGGACTTTTTTCCATTATTTTTTAATTTTTTGAAGCACCAATCCGGGCCGATCCCAGATCATTGTTTTCTTCCCTCAGCTCAGCCAAGCTGATCACTTGGATCCTGACCCCAATCCCGATCCAAAATTCCTTGAACCCAAGCTATAACATCAATTAGGTCCATGATCCAGTAAGAAAATCAGCAAGTAGAAAACTTACTCTGGTTATCATTTAAAGATCCAAGACTTTGTAAAAGTACATATATATTTTTATATATAAAAGATAAGTTTGGGATAACGATGTATACTTTTCTCTGACTAATTACCAGCTAATGCTTGAGAGTAAAAGATAATAAAATAAATGAAGTACTTTTCAAAGTGGTCAGGAAACAGGAAGTTTAAAACAAACTTTTTGCTACTTACCTAAAACTCCATTCATGGGAGTCCTGATCTCGTGGGAAACTGTAGCCAGAAACTGTAATAAAAAAACAAAATAAAATAAATAAAATTGGTACAGTAAAAAAACTTTTAAGATCAGAAATGGAGAAGCATGTCATATTCATAGGAAACAATATAAGATCAGAGTTTAAAGGCTTAGCTATGTAATCCTTTCATGAAGTTGTACCTGAGATTTTGCAACATCTGCTGCTTCAGCCTGCTTCTTCAGCTCCATCATTTTTCTATAATCCTCTTCTACTTTGGCAATGCGGTTTACCGTAGCATGAAAAATGTATCCAACTAACAAGGCAATCACAAGGGTTCCAATTGATGTTGTTATTGCAAGCCATGGTAGAGGAGGTTTTTGTGTGAACCTGCCAAATTAGAAGAAGAAAGCAACAATATGCCTTCAGCAGATTCTCAAAAGGTTGTATGTAAGAATAGCATGACATAAGTCAATGCCTCGAAGAAATGGATACGGCAAGTGTTACCTGCAATGCATTTCATGCTTCCTCAGCGGGTCACCAAAATGAAGGCTGCTATTGTGATATATTCCACTTCCTATAATAGTCATATTTGAACCATACATGCTGATTGGTTCCAACGGATTTGTTGTGTCATATACATTTACAGTGATTGAGTGTTTACAGGCAAGTTGATGTAGCAACTTATCCACTAGGGCCTCAATGTCAAAAACTCCACCTAGATACCTGGAAAACAATATATGTTTAAATGTAAATTACCCTGCAAAGGTTGCATCAAAGCATGAAATCTTAAACAGCGACACCAACCCAATGGCTGCCTGGACACGGTCATTTGGTGTTGCATTTGATGGAAGTTCAGTTTTATAAACTGCAAATGTCATAATAACTCCAAGGCGGTTTGTTTTGATCAGCTTAAATGGCGCAGTCAGAACTCCATTCCCAGATTCTCTGGCACGCAATATGTTGTCCCGATCTTCCTATAGTAAAAGGACAGTGCATCAAGACATATTACAGCTAGAAACAGTTTGCCAACTCTACTAATAAAAAAATTATCACACAAGAGAGATATTTTTTATTCCTATTATGAATGATTATTAAGAAGATATAAGTAACATCAAGAACAATACCAATCTCATTATTTAGATGTCAACTTCTATCTTAACTAATGGCTGTAGAAAGTTGACCTACAACTAAAGGATACCCTTATTTGACTTAGAGAGGAAATATGCATAATAAAAATTAATAGAAATTAATAACAGTGTTTGACTAAATTAGATTCATCCAACCTGTAGGAGGCTAAGAGTCTGAGACTCTGAGAAAAGCAAGAGATAGAGATAGAGAGAGGATAGTACCTTCCCAGATAACATATCCAAAGACACAATATGCTTAATAGTATCTTGGGCAAATATAACAGGAGCATACTCCTCTTGGATTGGTGATATTTCTTGAAATCGTGCAGAACATTGCTCTTGGGCATACATTCTCTTAATGGTCCAACCTTGTTGCTTCTCAAACTGTTCTCTCTCTGAGTGGAGCACCTTCACTGCATAAGCTACACCACTTGTCAATGGCCTTTCAAATGCAGTTCTTTCCGTGTATCTTGCAAAGGTCATCTGAATAAAAAGCAAAATAGTTAAAATAATAGAGTGAATCAACCAGAAGCAGAAGCAACGAATTTGCTGCTAACAACTGCCAAGACAATATCACATCAAACTAATAATTCAACACCAAAGATGACCAAAGGACACCATCAGACACTCGAAAATTGAATTACCTGGTCAATTGCGGATGGCACTTTGGAATGGTGAAAAGTGGAGATTAGGATGGCTAGGGCCTGAAGATGGTTCATGCTCACATTGAACTGATCTTGTAGCATTCTTGCTCGCTCATCACACATGCTCGCTAGAGTGTCCCTTCTCTTCTCAACTGCCTGAGAGTTCATAAGATAAAAAATCCACACGGATATGAAGAGCCAGCCGATTACCCACACGACGAGCAGCTTCCTCCACCATGTATCTCGTAGCTTCTTAGAACCGAAATAATGGGAATACAGATGAATTTTCCAACATCCTGGCGAGAGTTTCTTGTAAAATTCGAACCAAACTTTGCTGTAGCCTCCAAAAATAGCATCCTTTTGCTCCATAAACTTACCAACAATGAGCCAGTTCATGTGAAACTCAGAGAAGACCCACCAGCATAAAAGCAAAAGCAGATAGCAAACCTCCAGATCAGAGCCAACTGCCTGCAGATAACTCATCCACCACGGAGGTAACTCACAAAGATCCTACCCTTACGCTATGGGAGCCAAAAGAGCTAGACGAACAGGAACAAGGAAATCTAAGAGAGAGAGAAAAATAAGTGGCTCAAGCTGTTTCCTCCGAGGTTTAGGTGAGAAAACACCGTATCGTACCAAATATCATGAACAACTCTCCCAAACCCCAAGTCGGGGCATTGCACAGTGCATCGTCAGGAGAAATTTTGGAAAGATCGCTCATTTGAAGTCCTAAATCTTGTATGGTAAAGAACTGGATGAGCAGATATTTGGAAACGGACACTTGTTCTAAGTACAAGACGACACGAACTCGGTAGAAGAGCGGATGTATAGAAAAGTATAGAACAATCCCCGTAAGCGCGCAGAATCAAAGGGCAAGAAATTTAACGACCACTGCCAAAGATCCACTTACTTAATACAGAATTCTACCACCTAGCCAAGCCTGCAGTGGACACACAGGACACACCAGAGTCCTGAAAGATCCGACTTTTCTACAAGGAATGAGCGGCAAGAACGCAAGTCGGGAAGTTCCCAGGAGCTGCAACGGCACCAATCAGGGAAACCCTCGTCGAGGAAGCCTCAGGGATCAAACAGGGAAAGAAGCAGAAGCCTGGGAGCTCAGGTTTGACTCAGAGAAAGAAACTGGAGAAGGAGTAGGACGGGCGACCGTCCGCCCGGGCAGTGGCCAACCCCTACACGCAAGTGCTGCGGGCTGTCTACCGTGGGGCTGTCGTTGCCATCCCCGCGTGGGCTTCCCCTCTCCAATTGCGCCCGTTCGCTTCAGTAAAAAAGGAGCTTGCAAGAGGGGGAAAACAGATGGCTTGTTCGAGCTTAAAGAGACATGGGTGTGGGGTTCTCCCTGTGGGGGCTTGGCCAAGATGGTAGGTGGCTCTCTACGTGCGCCGTGCGGGGAGGGGAGGGGCGGAGGCCCCCAGGAGCTGAGTTGGGTTTGCGAAGAGGAGCTGAGGACGAGGCTTCCAGGGGTTTGGCTTGGATGGGTGCGTGAGTTTGTTCTGGTGGGTCTCTTCCCCTTTTCTTTAGTCCTTGACAAGATGATAAGGAATGATAAGCCCCTCTCTGGTCCCGATGGCAACTCAAAAGGAAATAACAACTGGGCATTTCTTTCAATCGTCGAGGATTGTTTGTTGCCGTCGGTTAGCTGCAGTTTTTCTTTTCTTTTCTTTTTGGCGGAGCATCCTTGCAATACACTCGAACACCATAGAAAAACTGAATTAAGACGACCTTTCTGATGAAACCCTCTCCATCTGATCTGAGATGGGCAAGTTACAGCAGGTCAGAATGAAGGCAGAAGACAAGCCAAAGATGCAAGCGTGGATGAACCAATTGACCGGGCCCTGTTGGCATGTTCTCAACGCCAGCCCTTCTTTTTCTATAGCTGAATTCTTGTCATATTCAGACTCCATTTACAAGCAGATACCCAAGACCCTGGTTACTTGCCTTGCTACCCCTCCAAGCTCAGCTAGGGAGCTGAAGTTTGGATGAGAGAGTTAAGAGCCTTGGAGCATGCTAAGAGATTTAGCGAATATGTCTACAATTTGCTTGGCCGCTCGAATGTGCTTGTTTCTCAGCAACCTTGCTTCGGTAATCTCTTTGGACATGCTTCATTGATTAGTTGTGAAGTAAATTGTTTCCAAGATGTCACACCAAAAGATTGGCAGGTTTCATTGGGATTAATATGATTTGTTTTGATTAATGCGGCTTACCATATAGCTTATGCCCTTGCATTTACCAAGGTCTCATATTCAGCCTTAGCACCAGTACTAGGCGGCTACAGTCTGGGGTTTGCATTAAATGGTTCAAATTATAAATTGAATTGAATCAATCAGCCACTTTGGTTCAATTTGATGCCATTTCAGTCATTGCTTTGATTAACCTAGTTTGAGAATCTTCCAAACAAAATCAAACCAAATAAACTAATAATTTTGAAATTTAATAGAATTATTGCTATATCATTAATAAACATAACATTCATATACCCATATGATAAAAAATAATTTGACATGTATAAATAAATTAGTTACTTTAAATATTTAATTATTTTTATCCTCAAAATGAACCAAACTATATTTTTTCGTCAACCAGTATCACCTCTTAACGTTGTAACCATCATGAATTAACCTTGAATCATGTATAATAGAAACATGTGCATTTGAATGAATGGATTGTAAATTTGGTAAGTTTGCCGAGAAATTTTTTTTCTCAAAACTAGTGTACCAGTTGTGGAATTCGGGATATTTGATGCATAAATCATAGTCAGTACGTGCAAAAGCCTGAGTATTTACTTGTTATTGAAAATGTTGCAACTAATAAACATGATATGTTCTTTAAAAGGAAAATTTGTTTAATTAAAACAGACGTGTTGAGCTACGTAGATCGTTCAAGAAGTTGGGTCATAACATTAATTTTACCATGAAATGAGGTGTTGTAACCAAGGAAAATGTAAACTATTGACATAGTAATCAAATTTGTGTTGATTGTATGGATGACATTAACTAATGCCCTGTTTGTTTAGAGTTTTATTTTTAATACTATATTAATATTGATATTAATATTTTCAAATGTTGGAGTATCAATATCAAAAGTAATACAAGTTGACACTTGTATTGCATAATATGTTTTGTTTTCACTACAAATTTTAAAATTGATACAATTAACTAAACACCTCTTAATGGTTCCTATCAATATCAATTTCAAAATTGATAGTGATAGAGGTACCTAATAGTGTTACCAAACAGGGCGTAAAGCCGACACATTCGAAGCACTAAAAGAATTTATAATCTAGTATGTTTCTAAATATATATAATTTCATTTGAGGAATTATTCTTCAAGATATAATGATAGGAAAATCATTTATGAAATACATAGTTGTGCATGATAGGGCTGCAAATGGGTTAGATTTAACGGCATATTTGCTTTCTTATTCTGATTTTGATAAGAGTTAAGGTATTACTAATTTGATTCTGGTTAAACTAGAATTGTGATATTTTGATTTTATTCGGACTCTAATATTATTAGAAGAATGGGAATAATCTGATAATTTTTAAAATATTTGGTTTATATTATTTTTTATTTAAAAGTTATTAGATCTCATACGACAATTAAAAGTTAATCTAATATCTTTAAATTTTTATTTTACTTATTATCAGTTATATATTATAATTTTAATTATTTATATATTTTATTTTTATTTTTAAATATTTTTAGTGATTTTTAATCAAAATCTAAAAAAAGACATACTAAGTAGATTATTTTTTATTCTGGTGCTGGTAATCTATCTGCATATCTCTCTGATTCCGGTTCTTATAGTCTATAAGATGCAAAAGAGGTTTTGAATTTGCTAATTATTATCAAAATCAAGTAGAATTATCAAAATCTGGAACTCTAAGGAGCAAAATAAAAAAACTAAAATAGTACAAAGATTTCATGAAGTAAAGTTAAGAGCTTGTTTGGATTCATTATTAACCGCTATTAATATTATTTTTAATGTTTTACAACATTAAATTTAATGTTGATGCGTCTGATAAAATATCAAACGCAATATTTGCATTAAATTCAATGCCCTCACTAACCTTACAATAAAGTAGTGTCTATATATAACGTGTTTGTTATCTTTCTATTGTTTCATTATGCTCATGCGCATAATTAAGAGTATGAAGTTCTGTAAAAACTTTCACATTCATTAACGCCCTCTTTGGTAACATTATTAGGTACCTCTATCACTATCAATTTTAAAATTGATATCAATAGAAATCATTAAGAGATGTTTGGTTAATTGTATCAATTTTAAAATTTGCAGTGCAAACAAAGTATATTATGTAATATAAGTGTCAACTTGTATTACTTTTGATATCGATATTCAACATTTAAAAATATTAATATCAATATTGATATAGTACAAAAAATGAAACTCTAACCAAACAGGGCATAATATAAGAAAATAGCTTTTGTCCATATTCTCCTATCAAAAAAGAATACATAGTTTTGATTTTTTTAGCCAAAATTTCACAGTGTTGGAAAGTAATAAGCACATCAAGATCTTCATATTCTGTTTTAATTGAATAGATCATGTACATCTAGGAAAGTGATCAACAAAATTAATATAATATATTTTCACCCTTTTATGGAGACTTCAAAGAGAAAGATGTCATACTTTATACCCTATTTGATTAGAGTTTCAAAATTGTTACTATATCAATATTGATATTAATATTTTTAGAAGTTAGAGTATCAATATTAAAATTGATACAAGTTAGTACTTGTATTATATAACATATTTTGTTTGCATTACAAATTTCAAAATCAATACTATTAGTCAAACATCTTATATTCATTGCTATCAATATCAATTTTAAAATTGACAATGATAGAGATGTCTAATAGTGTTACCAAACAGTCCATTAGCATGTGGTAATTCTAGCTGATGATTTGAACTTGCACTAACACATTAAATTAACTAGCAAACACTAAAATTTGAACAACTTTGTTTCACCAATCTCATGGAAGGATAGGATGTCAGACTCCAGTATCATATACTAATTAAAGGGAGTGCATTTTCCAATT
This sequence comes from Cryptocoryne crispatula var. balansae, assembly GCA_036172225.1. NCBI lineage: Eukaryota > Viridiplantae > Streptophyta > Magnoliopsida > Alismatales > Araceae > Cryptocoryne > Cryptocoryne crispatula. The sequence goes on along the minus strand of CM069929.1, from coordinate 5,804,362 downwards.
TTTTATGCGTCTTTATCATAAAGATGTATAATTAATAAGTCCAATTGCACCATTCTAGCCTATAAAGAGTATCTTCTATGCACAACTGAGTGCGAAAAAGAAATACATTGAGACATTGTTACCATATTTTAATCGTTGAACAAACAAAACTAATTTTGCTATACTAGGGACAGTACTGAAGATATTAGCTAATTTGAAATTATATACATATTCTTTAATAATATATGATGTAATTTGTGAAATTGGTGGACTTGTACCACTGACATAAAGAAGTTGATTTTTTTTTGGTCTAAAAATTATTTAATTGATGATTTTTTTTCAGAAAAAATGTACAATGTTACGAAGCATCATAATTTGGATCCTAAACTCACTACAAGAGAAAGGGTTAGCAAAAAGTTGTCGCTAATATCCATTGGTGATGACTTATCAACCGTAGCAAACCTGTCCCAAACAAGTCTAGCGCAAATATTATTGGCGACGTCTGATGATCAATCGTCACTACAAATGTTACTTGCAATGACTTATCACCGTTGCAAATAAGTTTATTGGTGATGGCCATAAGTAGTTGCCAATAACCTTTTAGTAGTAATCCCTCTTCATTTGTTTCTTGTTTCATGTTGAACATTTCAAGAGAAGCCAATTGGAGCTAGCCATGTTTGTCTCGATCGGTTCAACAAAGGAAGAACATCTTAAACTCCTTCTTTTCTGTCAACCAAAGAAAAAGAAGTTGGAACCTACAACACTAAGCATATCTCCCTGCTAAAGTATATCTATTAATTTTTCCCTTTCTACTTTCTTTTAGAGCACACGGCTCCTGCAACTACATACACACAAACATCGTAGTTTCATATTTTCTTCTTTGTTCTCTTTATTACTTTTCCTTACCCTTCACTATCTACACAACTCAAATTAGTCTTTCAGCATTCGAGTGACATCAAGAAAAAGTTCAAAGATCAAAATGTGTGTGGAATGAGGAAGAGGGGAAGGAGGAAGAAGAGCACTTTATATCCAAGCACTGAATATAGTCCACCACCACTAGAATCCATACTCATAGTCGGACCTTCCAACTCATCCTAAATGGAGCACCGCTAGCCGCCGAAAACCTCAAGGAGGGAGAGCTTGTTGGAGCAAGCTGAGCACGGATTTGGAACCCTTAACATGATGGGGTTTGGCTAAATTCACTCTTATTTATAGACATTGAAAATTTTCATTAAAAACCTTTTACATTCTATAAATTACTCTCATGTCCCCGTACTTATGATTAGTCCTTATGCGTATAGACCACTAGACACATTAGTCTATTTGGTTGATGTCTAATTAAAAGAATAACTTATTCAAAAGAAATATGTTATTTAATAGCAGATTTAAAGTTTTTCTGATCAAGAATGGTACAAGCCACATCTCATGATCTCAAACAACCTTGGAGATGATCACATCTCCATTTATCATTCTCATCATTAATTAACACACGAATATAAACCATTGTCCATCTAATGGCTCTGTCGGATAGGAATATGACACCGACTATCAACCTCTTCATATATTGACACTCTGGAATCTTGTTCTCAGAATTGCATCAATCAGAAAATTTCTTTTCCAATCATGCTCTTTATCTTGAACAAGATTTAAAGTACTATCGCATAGACATTCACTCTCACTTACTTAAAGTGGATAATCTATTGTTGTTCATTCAATTACTTTCATCGGGTTTTCCTTATACCTGATTTATTAATTGCATTGAACAATTGTTTCAATTATTTATAAGTTAAAAGTAAAAGCACAAAATATGACAACAAAACATCTTTGATGACTTAAATAAAAGATCTAATTGTGTAAACATAATAATAGAAAACTTTGGTAGATAGTTAGGTAAGATACCATTCAAGATTTCTAAATTGGTCAGTTCAGTGATCATTCCACTAATGAGCACCTATATGTGTATCTCAGTATCTCCACACTAATGACAAATGAGATCGGTCATTCTCATCTTATGAGAAGACAACTCATACACTAATTTATTTTGATCTTTAATGTCTTGTCTCAAAGATCTTATGACTAGGGATATTTAGATCACATATCTCTAGATAATTTAATTTTACCACAAATACACATTAGATCCGATTTCAAATATCCACTTTCACACTAGGTCCATTTTTAAAACCACTTTAATACTAGGTCAGTTTTCACAAATATTCATCAATCCCACTCCATTCTGGAGTTCTGACATTGGAGGGGTGTTATACTTAAATAAAATTTCTTAAAATACCCCTTAGGTGGGTGTTAACATGCACACCATATGCACTTGCTGCCAATTTCTACCTGTTGCATTGTTAAAACTGGACTCTTTATGGCGTTATCATTCAAATAATAGGACCTAATCCGTTTAAAAAAATCACTTGGTCGAACGTTCCGATTTATTCAGAATATATTCAAGTATAATACAACGGTACAAAATCGACCGTTCCAGATTTTTTTTCAAATATAATATATAGTTTGATTTAGACATATATAGGCGTTGTCTTCATCAAAAAAATTGACCGCTCTAAATTTTTTTACACCATTGACATTCCAGATTTTCTTGCTGTAGAATTTTTTGCACCATTGATGTTCCAGATTTTCTTGCGGTAGAATTTTTTGCACCATTCACGTTCCAAATTTTCCGCTTTCCCTTTGCTTTGCCGTCAGGAATAGGAGCTGCCTCCTTTGTCGAGAAGAGGAGAATGGCCGCTTATCCTACAAGGAGCACATACATTTGTTGGTGGCGAGAAGCAGGAGCTGAATGTTTCGCCGAATAGAGGAGCACCACCACTTTGCCCCTTCTTTGTCTGGAGGAGCAAGAGCTATTGCTATTACCTTCGCAGAGAAAAGAACCGCTGCACACCGCCAGAAGGACCAAGTTGTGAGCTTCGCCATGTAGTGTGAGAAGCTGTGTCCGCCGTACGCGGTGTGAGTAGATGTGAAGCCATTGCATTGCGTCCTCTATGCGGCGTGAGGATGACCTAAAGCGCTGTTCTACCGTGTCTCTCTCTCTCCTCAACGTTGCGGCTACTTGGGACGAAGGTTACGAAGCTAGGCAATGGGCATTGTCGGAATAACAAAAAAATATAAACGGTGTATCTACGGTGTTATGAGGAAATGAACGCTATGTTACAAAACTTTCGGTCAATGGACTAGGCGTTATACATATTTGGTCAACGGATCTAGTGTTATAGTGATTTAGTTAAATGGACCTGCTATTAATTTTTTTCATTATTTTATTTTTGTGAACTCATCATGATCCAATTTTCATTATATGTAATCAATTACTGCATTACGATATACACATTAATAAGAGATAATAATTAAGTTATGTCAATTTAATTGAATGATATATTTCAAAAAATGCGTAATTATATCAAAAATAATTGACTTATAAGATATACATTTATATTAGTTATTGGAGGGTAGTCTGCCTAGAATATAAGTAGATTAGTTGTGAGATATGAGCTTAGGCATGAGCAATTTTAAATAGTGGGCTAGAGTTTAGGGTAACATTGCGAAGACTTATAGGTCTATAATCAAGAGGGGTGGAGGGTTGATTGGGTTTAGGTACGAGAGTAATTAAGGTGTAATTGATGAATGGAGGTAAGGTATGGTTTCAGAATGCATGTTGGGTAAGGCTGACCACCTAGGATTGGCAAGTAGGCAAAACTTTTAAGAGGAAAGAAGTAGGGATCCCGTTTGACCCAAGTGATTTGTTAAGACCCATGGAAAAAAGGACTATGCTTGATTTCTTCAATGGTGGGTATGTGTGAGAGCTCCATCTAGTCATCAGTGTTGAGAAGTTGAGAGTGAATGAGGGAACATAGGGAACTCGAGGTATACCTGTTGCTCGAGAATACCTTGTTGAAATAAGAAATTGTAATATTCATAACAAATTTTAAAAGAATTATACCACATTCTGTGAACCGCCTCCCCCACCGCTTTTTGCCCACCGCCTACACATTCCCCCCTTATTTATGTCCCCCCTGATCGCTTGGGCTCTAGTACTGCCCCCTCTTCAGTCCGCTCACTCTCTCTCTATCTCTTTTTCCCTCTCTTTTGGCATCTTGCTTAAGGGACCAACATCCACCCATTTTTGTCTCGTTGTTGTCGTCCTATGATCTTTATCTAGCCGGCCTTTATCAAACTTCATCTAGTTGTCGATGTCATCAAGGTAGGCATCTCATATGTATCTAATATCATTAAATTTAATGCCTAATATTTACCAGCCGCCAATAGATGTTGATTTAAATGTATCGGTAAATATTAAATGTGGTGTTTTGCTCATAGTTACATGTCTTATTAAATCATGTAAATGTATGCTACATAGTTAGTGATCTTGTTAGATTAATTAACCTTATCATATCTTAATTGTTGGGTGGCATGTGGCGTTAATTTGTGAACTTGATATGTCGTATTGTGAAGTCGATTGGGTCTATGTTAATATTTTAATGTTGCATGTTCATTAGATTAGTTAGAGTTTTAAATTAATTAGTAAATCTAACTTTTCTTGTAATATCCATCAATATCTTAGATTGTGGTTATCTTAGGTGTTTATGTTTGGCACATTTTGTGCATGTATGTGTAGAATAACATTTGTTAAACACCATAGATAGAATATTATCAGCAAGCATTTAGTTATGTTACGTCAGGTATATGTGTATTTCTTTCTATAGATGGTAGAATGCATTAGTTGTGCATATTTTCATGTTAATGATCATAATTTGCATAACAATTGTTTTCACATAGCATGAATTATGTGAATGTATGAGTGCATTAATTGAAATAGAAGATTGAGTTATACCAAACTAGTTAGTCGTGACCCTTAGATAGTAGATAAATTAGAACAACCTAGAAAAGTCTTTGATCCTAGATATTTCAGTTTATCCTAAATACACCATTGTCTATGTGTACTATGGGATTTAACTTACTATATATTTTTTACTATATATATGTAAATCTGGTGTAAGTGGCTACAAGTTCTAAATGGAGCATATGCTTTACTCAGTCATTGTTAATTTTGCAATGTAGCATGTTAATTAGTTTTACATTAGATGCGAGGTATCATTACATCATGGAAGGTCTCTAGTTTATGCATTTAGTAGCATGCTATTGCTGTTCATGCCATGATTATATGTCTATTATGTCTATTTAGATTTGGTAGTTCATTGCATGAATCATATGTTATTCAATTATTTGGAGAGTGGAAGATCATCTCATTTGTTTAATGAGACTTCGAAAATTAGCCTTATATATTATATATAATCTGAATCTTCATTTTGGGTTTGGTACATCATATTATCATTTAGGAATCATGGTATCATTGGGTAGAGATGGGCTCTAATTCCTACTGAGTCGAGTGTGATCATTTCTTTCCTATCTTTAATATTTTTAAGAAATCAAGATTAGTATAGCAGAAACTTGGTGATTTGGATTTCGGGGAGTTTATAGAAGATCAATATGTATTTTCAAACCGATGTATGAATTGTTTATGTTATATCATTATATGATGTATTTTTTTGGTAGAATCATTTAAATTACGAACTGGAACTTAATATAGTCTTTAATTTTTTTAAAAGTGATGCAATTGAGTGGTTATTTTCTAATTTACATCGTTGGACCTAATCTGCTGCGTGTGTGTTTCGATCCAGGATGTGATAGAATGATATTAGAGTATTAACCTAGTTTTAAGATCTATTTTGACTAGTCCAAGTTTATGTTGTCGGTTTGGACGGCGATAGTAATGAATCAACCACTTGATGTCTTTGATGTCGGAGATATAGGGCATGTCTTATTTTTAAATCATATAAATTATGTTACGTCTTCTTCGATTGTTGACGATGCTAAAGGAAGAACCTTGTGCATTTACCTCCGTGCTTGGACCACTAAAGCTTTGATCTTTATTTCCAATAGTTTTGTATAAAGTCATAAAGCTTGTTTAATTGCTGCTCAAGTTGTCATTTAAGGAGGATATGTTCTCTTCTTTAATTTCGTATGTCTTAGTGTTATCAAAATCTTTGCGCTTCCCGTTGGGAAATTTTTTTCACAGAGTATCGACCTTGCTTTTGCAATTAACAGCGAGATGAGGAGAGTTGTTCCAAGCATCTTCAACAATAAATATGAAAGTGGGGTGCTTCATCTAACCAACTTTGACTTTGAACTTGGTCTCTCGGGCACCTGTTGTGAGGGGGAAAAGGTTGAGATGGACGGGGGCGTGGTCGCTAGGACCCTTTGGAATGGTGAATGCGACAGCATTTTCGAACAAATGGAGCCGATCAACATTAGAGAACGCTCTATATATCAAGCTGTACGACCTCGGTTCCAGAGGGTTTTGTCCAACACAACATAGCCGGAGGATAGAGGGACATGTTGAATTCTTGACCTTCCCTGCTAGTAGGGGGGGACACACCATGACATGCGTACCGCATTACAGCTCTCAAGACAACGATGAGAAGAGTTCGATTGATCAAAGGAAGAAACTTAACCAAATTGCAACGAGTGAAAATAAAATAAAAGGCAAGGTTGGAGGGCGCGTAGATGAACCAGGGCTGTGCCCTATCCTGCCCTTCCGTCTTACATACAATTGAATGAATCTTGTCACTCCATGTGACACATGAACAAATAGTCAATACATATTATATATACAATGATCAAATAAGTCAACTGGTCCAGCAATCAGGAAGTCAGCCATCTCAGGATTATTCTGAGTCGAGCATACACTTAAACTACTTCTAACTTCTAAGTCAACATCCGAGAAATAGTTGACTTTAGTAGTCCGTTAATCTAATCTCCCAACATATTTATTATTGGAAAAATGTTACGAAACCTACGTAATTGACACACTAAATCACCCATTACTCACGTTAACAAAGGGTGCATCTACGGAACCTGAGCATATACTAATGACTAGGGGTGCAAACGAACCAATACACTCGACAAGTAGCTCGAAGCTCGGCTCGATAAAAACTCAACTCGGCTCGTTTATTATGTTAAATGAACAAGCTTGAACAAAAAATAAAGCTTGACTCATTAAACGAGCCGAGCTTGAACAGACTCCTGCTCGGCTCGATAAGCTCGCGAGCAGCTCGATTAAATATTATATTATATATTTATTTTTAAAAATTAAATTTTAAGTATTACTATTTATATATTGTCACTTAAATATATTAAATAATTCGAAATTTGAGTTTAAACTTAGATTGAGTTTCATAAATGAGTTAAGTCTAAAGTTTCATAAATGACTTTTCATTGATTTTGGCTTTATAAAGAAGTTTGTATATAGCTTAAGTTTGAATATGAATTGAATTTTAGTCTAACTACTACTCGAGTTCGAATTCGACTCGGCTCGATTAATAAATGAACCAAGCTTGAACAAGGATTTCACATACTTGCTAAAACTCGAGCTCGAACTCGAACTCGTGTAAAATAAACGAGCCAAGCTTGAACATCATACTACTCGGCTCGTTTGCACCCCTACTTATGACAGGAGTTCGTAAGGCATTTCATCCAACATCGAGACGACATGATGAGGAGGGGGGGCTGCCCACTCCGGGCGGAAGTAGCAAGTAGTGGGAGCGGGAAGTATTCCCCCTCTTCGTCGTCGGAGACAGATGATCGCAGAGTCGCGTACGTGGGAGTTAAGGGGCTCCACGCTCCCCGCTCTCGAGTCGGACCCCCCCCCCTCCCCTCCTCGCTTCATGATTGCCGGGGGAGGCACGGGAGCATGATGGCGCCCGCCCCGAGGACTTCTGGGGGCGGCGGCGAGGGCAATCCCGTAATTCCGTCTCCGCGGACCTTCTCGGTGCCGCCGGCGGGTGGCGGCTTCTTTTTCTCCGCCTCTTCTTTCCGCCCCCGACTCTCTCCGCTTTTTACCGGTCGCCCATGATTAGCCCATCACAAGCTGTCACCCCCCACCCCCGCTGGACCTTCGTCCCGTAGCATGTCGCCACGTGTCGGGGCACGAGCTCCCGGGGGCTCACGAGCCCGGCGAAAGCGGCCCGCCGACGTGGAAGGCGGGGATCGTGATCGTGATCCGTCGAGCCGCGAGCCGAGCCGAGCCGAGCCGTCACGGTAAGGCCCGCGCGGGGGCGTGGTGGTGGGGTCCCGGACCCAAATAAGGCGCCCGGCTGACTCCAGTTTCCCTGCGCTTTTAGAATCACGCTTTTTAACTAAAATTCACCATGATAAAGGAGAATCGGAATCGAGGTATCAAGGAAGCTCCTAGCTTTCCGTCGAAGCTTTCTATCAGTATTTCTTCATCCCGCAGTTGTTTTATGTTAATAGTTTTACTACAGGGATCGATCGATGTGTATATACAAATACACAAGATATATATATAATACAATATAGCACCGATGTCACTATTCTCCCAATTTGACTCTCTCTCATGGCCACCAAGTGAGCCCCCCATCTCCATATATATGCTCTCACCACAGGAGAGAGAGAGAGAGAGATGGGGGGTGGGCAACTGGGAATGGTAGCCCCCTCGTCATGCCCATCATCATCGCAATAATTCTAGTTGGGGCTGCATATGGTGCCCGACGGACGGCGGTGTGGGGCTCTCGGACAGGAGAGAGTTGGGCCGGTCGGTTAAGGCATTCAATGCTGGTTCGGTCGATCGGCTCCCATGTCACCGATCTATACCGTCCCAAGGTACGTACACGGCGGAGCCAGCAGCCTTCTCCTACACCTCAGAAGCGAGCCCCGTTAATTAATACGCAGGAACCCTAACCGCACGCAGGACCCACGCACCCACCCCTCCACCTCCACGGATCAGATGTTCCCTTCTTCTCTGTCCCTCCAAGGCGGCGGAATGAGATGCCAGCAGAATCGGTGCCGGCCGGCTGCCCGGAGGAGATGCTTCTAGCGCCGAATTCGGTCCCTCCGGCTAAGGGCTCGGGCAGATAATCCACCCCACAAACCGAGATGCCGGCGGACGGAGTATTTCTTCTCCGCCTCTCTCCGTCGGATCGAGGGCCACCGGGGCGCTGCAGGATTCGTCTGCTGCGGTTTTTTTTTCTGAGCTCGGTTTCTAACAAAGAATGGGAGTGTGTTAATTGATGGCCTGACCGGGCAGAGCCCATGTTTATGTGTATAATTATACATCTTGCCGCTCGAGCCGCAGATCGAACACACAGTAGTAGAGAGCACTAGACGGGGGGGGGGGGCTCCTCCCAGAACGACGCGTAGGTCGTCTGGGCAGCAGCGGTATGACCTTGACGATCAGTTCGGATCATCTCAGTTTTCCGGTGGAAAGGATATCCTTGGTTCCTAATCAAAATCGGTTACCTTTTTAAGTCATTTAAGCGGTGATTCAAATAACAACTTCGATGAATTACTATCTAAAAAAATTGAATCTCTGTTGACACTTTACTTATTTATTATCGGTCAATAGTCAATTGTATTCCGCTCGATAGTAAATTTTTAAAATGTCAATTTACCGACTCATTAATTTATTACCGACGAAGTTGAATTACTATCCTGCCATTTTATTAATTCACTGTCAATCACCTAAGTGATCGAGATCGTGACATTTTTCTTGAACCGCGCCTGCCCTGTCGAGGGCGGCTTCTCGCGCGCGCAAACCACTGCGCCAATGTCCAAAAAAAAAAAAAAAGAGATCGTGACATTTTTTCAGTAAAGATTGAGAGTACTCTCGATGATCTGAGCTCCCTCGACGACATATATATATGGCAAAGGATCGTGTCGGCGCCGCCCGATCGAATCCCCCCGCTCGCCGCTGCGGGCGGTCTCGGTGCCGGCGCGCGGCGGCGCCCCCACCCAAAGTCCACCACCCCCCTTCAACAGCTCCTCCGTCTATCTCTGCGTACGCCACGGCAGCCGACGGCATCAATAAAAGGATTGGAAGGTGCGGGCGAGCCCGTCGGCATCGGCCGCGTTCCTTTTCCGCGGTTCCCGAGCCGGAGACGGCTCCCTCCCGGAGGCGTAGCCTTCTCGTCTCTTTCGGTCCTGATCTCGGCCGCCGATATATATATATATATATATATCAATGAGAGAGTGGGGGCCTCAATCATGTGGACGGCACCGGCTCCCGTCGGCTGCTGCTCTTCTCTCATCCGGTGCGCACAGGAAGGTGCGGGGAGAGGATCATAGAGGATAAGAGAGGCCGGGATGCTCCCCGTCTTCCTGCCCTCCCGCGGTTCGGGATAAGGTCCGGGCTCTCCGGTGCATGAACCGCCGCCGTAGTGGGGCGAAGACCCACGAGATTCCGACGAGCAACAGAGCTGGATTGGACGATACGGCAAGGCAACCAAATTAAAACTCTCTCTCTCTCTCTCTCTCTCTCTGCCGGCCGCCTGTGTTTCAAAGTTGAACTCCACGGGCAAGAGAAGGGGGTGAGAGGATTATTCTCCGTCTTCGTCTCCCCTGTCGTCCCTCTGATCTGCGTGCGTTTCGTCGGAAGCAGCAGCGAGGTTGCTCCTAAACGATAAGGACGCGCGACGGCGGCGGACAGGGCCCCGTTTGGTACCGACCGTGGAACTACACCAGAGTATAATAAGTCTTGGAATTTTGTTTAAGGTCATGTTTGACCCGATAAATGGATGTGGAAAACCAGATAAAATTCTTTTGGTCACGCGGGAATTTCTTTTTCATTTATGGATCATAGGATGTTTGGTTGCACGATTATTTTTGTGTACGTACACCGATGATATAAAAGCTTACATTGAAATGAAACCTGAGATGGTCAAGGACCTTAAATTATCATGTTTAGTGGATGGTACAAAAGGAGTGGGGGGGGGGTCATGTTGAATTATATATAAAAAAATGGGGGGCCATAAGAAAATAAATAGTTAAAGGTCTCACCTCATTTTTTTGGTCCAAAAATTATTTTTTACATATATAAAAGCACGTTTTTGTAATGATTGACGCAAATATATCTTTCTTAACACGTTTTGGTGACAAAAGTAACCAAAACCAAACATCCGGCTAGAACATTATGATTTCCGAGAATGAGCTTTGTTCGTTATTGGCTATATATTAAACATTATTCAACACACAAACGTCGCAAATATAAATTCTCGTAAATTATAATAGAGTATACATATAAATTAATTGTATGATATTAATATGTTATACAATTATAGCATAAAAATATGCGCATCTTATTATGATAAATATTAGATGTAAATAAAACGAGATTTGAACTACGGGGGAAAGACCTCTAATATTAGATGGCAACTCCACCGCAAAGCTCTCGAGTAATCCGATTACAATATTTAATCATATATAAGCGTTCACAGTATATAATATTTTAGTGTAAATCTATTGAGAGGGATGAAATTAAATTTAATTTGAACCGAGACTTGGATAGAGTTTCATAAACTAAAACCGGATCGAATTTGAATTCGGTAAACAAGTTTAGATCTAATTAACTTGAGTTTAAGTTTCATACATGAAATTATATCAAACAATTAAACCTGGAGGTTACGCGGAGTTTGAGTCGTACACTAATGAGATCTTTGGTTGCATAATATTTTTTTTTCATTTTTGGGGTAAAAAATTAATATAAAATAAAATATGAACCATAACAAAAAATTGTCATATTTGGAGAGATGTGATAGCAAAAAAGAGTAACTACCCTATATGATTAAACAACGTGGGGGAACCACAAGATAAAAAAGAGACGTAAGACTCTCTTTTTTATCTAAGAAGAAAATTATTTTAAAAACATAATATTATCATGGTTGTCAAATACCTCTTTTAACCAGGTTTATTTCAGAATCATAAAATTGTAACAAAAACTCAAATTATCGTGTAACCAAACACCTCCTCCGTAATATTCGAGCTTGAGTTACATCTCGCTCTCTCTGTCTCTCTTCCAACGAGTCTTGTTATTTATTTCGTGTCTTGGCTGGTTTTCATTGGGCATCTTGACTTGTCGTCTTTTCTTGCTACACAAAAATTAAAAATTATGGATCCCCATGTTTGAGGGGATTTTCTCAACTCCAAACTCAATGGGTGAATCTCATCTACATCATATCAGTGTGGAATCTACTCAACCAGATGTATAGGCCGAAGAAGTCCTCGTAGGCACCTGTCCAAGAGAATCTTAAATACAAATCAACGACACTGCTGCGAGCCCACGGATTAAGGCTGTAAACGGAGCGGATACAGAGTGGATATGACGTTTCCGTATCCACTCCGTTTAGTTATTCAGATAATCCGTATCCGGTCCGAATCAGATACAAATACAGATCGGATATTATAAGTCGGATATTCTTTGGATTCGGAGTGTATACAGATACTATCCACTTTAGAATATTAATTAAATATTATTCGATTAATATATTTAATAATATACAAATAAATAGAAATAAAAAAATAAAATTTATCATATATTTATTAACATTAATTTATAATAGAGAATATTTAATTATATTTGTAAATATAATAATTTTAAATATATAAATATATATATTATGTATATATTATCAAAGATAGATTCGGAGCGGATCTTAAAAAGAGCAAAACAGATATTTTCATGTCTGTTCTGATTAACATTCGAATAATATTCGTATCCGGATATTCACTGTGACGAATATTTTAAATCAAATATCATACGTGTCTAAACAGATACAAATTTAGAGCGAATCCAAAATTTATCCGTATTTGTTTACAGGTCTACCACATATGTCCTAGAATACGCCGGCCGGCGACGGCGCGCAAGAATATATACGGAGCCTCCACCTCCGGGAACGTCAATGCGAAGGAATGAAGCGTCCATCAGGCGTATTCCTTTCCCATGCCGCTGCCGGTCTTTCCGTAGAAAACTGGAATGCCGACAAGAGTATTTGGGAGCGTAGAGGTATACCGATATATATATATATATTAGTCTTTTTTTTGGTCACGTGGCCCAGATGGCCGGAGACCCGCCGATCGCGCGGGTGGCGAGGGTTCGACCCCTGTCGAACCCCACTGGTCGCCCCCCCCATGGGGGCGCCCGGCCTGCAGCCGCCGGGAAGCGAAGGCCCGACCTCGCGCCCCTCTGCGCGAGGTCATGCCAACCGAGCGATGCTCGGTCGGCTATATATATATTAGTCAATCAACATATGTTTTGACATGAGCATATATATATCAATATATGCCATATGCCGATGCATGCATCTTCGGCAGCTGCGGACGTATGTACGTACACAGCTAGCTATAGGTAGTGTATACATTTGGTGAAGGACATACCGGTTATACCTACGTGGCTGACAAACGGACCACCCACCACATGTAAATTAAATAAATTCATCGAGGAATCTAAGCTCCATACCATAATTATCGAAAGCGGGGAATAATACCCATTTGAACGCTGTTAGCATCTTTTGACCTGTCCGAATTGTTGAGGGCATCTAGCCTTTCCTATTTTAAAGCGGATCAGGAGAGCAAAGTAGGGGCGCGGACGGGTTCCAAATTAACCAGTCGACTATGTACCCATATGCGAGGGACCCCCAATTAGACAGTGATATGAATATGAGAGAGAGAGAGAGAGCTCCTCTTGTTCTTTAGTGATTCTGAAGTCTTGACCATTGACCTTTCGTCTTGCAGCACGTTTGGGCCCTCCCCTTCTGTCCCTTTTACAGGTCTTACACGTCTGAGAATTTTTGTTGCATTAGGCAACTTGGGCATGGACTAGGACGGTGTTTGAGAGTGTCGGTCTTTCTATATATATTCCGACGAAGGAGAACTCTCTTACTAGCTACCTCCTTGTGCGATATATATTTCTCTCTCAATTTTCTCTTTGGACGAAATCTCTCGCGCGATATATATATATACACAGCTTTATCTCACTTTCAACGTTGGGATGTGTTTGGCCACGAATTCTTCTCTTTTTACTTCCTTAACTTAGGCTGCATGCCGCCTCTCTATTGGTGGGTTTGTCCGATTTATATAAAAAAGTGTTTATTCTGACTGTAGTGTACACATTATTTCATTTGACCATCTTGGTTGCGTGAGCATGTACTGTTAAAATAATTAATCTGACAAGATGGATGGCACGGGTGCTATATACATCGAAGAACAAATAGCAAACAGTACTTTCCCTGGCCTTTAATTCGTTTAAATGCTCTAATTTAGTGGAGCCATATGCGATTAATTTCCCCCCGTCCATGGCTCCTATAATTAATAACACGAGATCTCCGAGAAAAAGATCTAATTAGACCAGTTCCTAACCATATGCAGGCCAAACCTTGAGAAGTTTTTAACATACTGATCGAGACCGTAGCTAGCTAGCTCCAAATGCAACCAACCACCCATGCTCCAGTAGGCATCACATGATGACACTCCCAACCATAAGAAGCGGAACATTTATATATATGGGGACTTTGATGGATACTGTAACAGCAGGTGGCTTCGGGAGATCTGACATCATATTTGGATTTAGGGTGTCGCAACAAGCAACCAGAATAGAAGCCCTGATGTGTCATCATGGGGGAGGGGGTGTTCTGGGTGTTACAAAGCCGCTAAAGAAAACAGCCACCACATATATATATATATGATCTTGCCATAGACAGATGCGCAAGTTTGAACAGGATGACTGGGTAATCAGCCTAACTCTCCGACGAGTTTGGTAGATACACGGAGCGAGCAGTTGAGCACCCCCCCAGACACACACATGCACCTACGCAGCTCCAACGATGTCCAAATCCCAACCCTAGTCCTCCATTGGCGGCCGGAACGATCAAATACTCACCGTACGTTGCAGCCTTAGTAGATACACTTTGTTGAAATCAATGGGCATAGTGTCACGTCAATGACCATAAAGAAGCTTCGGTTGTGTATCCTTGTCTCTTCTACCTCCGCACCATAATCTTAGAGTTACGTTGGATGGTATCAAAAGAGGGTCATGACCTTATTATAATATTTAATTGTCTTTACTTCTATTCCTACGATCTAGCTTGACAGTGATAAAGTACGGAGACAGTGGGGTCCTGACCTCAATGACTATATAAAGAAAAGGTTAGTAAGTAGCTTAATTAAGTATGTCGGGGGCCCTCAACCTCAACCTAGTGATTTTGAGGTTTGTAAGACACTCAAGCCCCATTTGTTTTGACTTTTAAATCGATCAGAGATTTGACGTTTAGACCATTTGCTAAAATATCTTACCTTCCCTTGAGACGTAGTGAGACGATTCAAACCGTTTCGGTAGAACATAGGAAATCACTAAACTTTAAGTGGCTCATATTTCAGATTTTTCATTTTTCAAATGTGTGAATAACTAAGATTCTGTGTTCAACTGGACAAGAGATATTGAATTTATGACTTCACACACGCATATATATATATATATTTCGTTAAGCCTTATCAAGCGCCACCTTGGTTAGTTTAGGGTGGGTTTCCGGCCGGGCACATCTGCATCTTCGTTTGAGACATAATAATGCCGGCATAATTGAAAAGGATTAATAGGGCGGATCGGATACAGAGAAGAGGAGAGATCTGCCGGAGGGGAAGGGCCGGGGGAGCTGATCAGATCCCCTTCACATCGATCCACCCAGCTGTTGTTAGGTGGGGAACACGATCTGCGAAGCAGTTGGGCTTGGACTTCTCCCGCTGGGTGCAGTGTGCATGCCCTCCAATGGGACGAGCAAACGTACAAGAAGGCCAGCGAAAATCACTGAATCCGAGATGTATGAACCACTCTCGAGAGAGAGGGGGTCAGGTACCTATGTAGTATATGGAGAGGAAGTACGTAGGTCCATCTGCTGCAGGTCGGCTATCAGAGAATCCCTGCTGCATGCATGAGAGAGAGAGGCACACAGAGACATATATGCATATTGGGTCGACGTTAGGCGGGGTGCGTGCGATTATTGAGATATTCCTGACCAAAAAGAAAATGATGGAATAACAGAGACTGCCGTTTGATTTATTTTGGGTTGTGTGGAGACCAGAATCCGATGCAGAATCGGCGACGACGTCTCTTCGTTTTGCTGCGCGCTCTGGGTGAGTGCGTGGAAGATCAGCTTGGCTAGCTAGCAGGGCTGAAGGGGGAGAACTGCATATTGCGGCCGCCTGCGGCCCACAGGCAGTAAATCAACGCTCGATTCACTGTTAATTTTGAAATTTATATTGACATACATGCATCATTTTGAAGCTTTGCAGTGCAAACAACCATCTTATGGCTTATGCAATACAACTCTTCTCCATTGACTGTGTCGATTTCGAAATATCAAATATTAAAATGGATACTTTATCTTCTTTTCGATACTCTAACCAAACAGTCACATTCTTGAAATAGTTCGAATCATCAGCCCCCAGTGGAGGGAGTACCCTCGGTTACTAATGAAAATCAGTTACAATCCCATTCCATTTAAGTGGTGGTTCAAATAACAAGTTTGGTGAACCGCTACAGATGTCTTACTAACTCACTACCTATCGGTAGCGAGTTGTATTAAGCTCGGTAGTGAGTTTGTAAGGCGTCGGTAGCGGTTCATTAACAATTCACTGACTTATTAACCCACTATCGGCGGGGTTGAACTGTTATCGACGTCTTACTGACTCACTACCTATCACTTAAGTTGTTAGCATCATGACCTTTTTTCATTGGGGACTAAGGATACTCCCTCCACCCAGGAATCGAGATGATCTGCCATTTTGTTTATCGCAACAAGAAAGCGTCACGTTTCTATGAAATTTTTTATTCCTGCCCCTTAATTAATTTATTTTTAGCTATAAATATATATATGTTTGTTGAGGAATCAGAAGAAGAGAAGCATTAGAAAAGTAAGATTTTTGGTCCTCTTAGTGATCAGGTCAACTACGTAGTTCACTGCAAAAGTCAGGAATGCAATACTTAAGGCCCTACTTAGATAATATTATTAGACATCTATATCGCTGCCAATTTTAAAATTGATGTGGATAGTTAATGAATAAAAGATGTTTGGTTTATAATATTAATTTTAAAATTTATAGTATAAACAAATAATATTATATGATACAAATGTCTACTTGTATTAATTTTGATATCGATAATCTAATATCTTGAAATATCAATATCAATAATATTATAATATCAGTTTAATTTGATATTCTAACCAAATCTACATAAAGTAATATCACGAGATATTAGTGATATCACTGTGTTGAAGAGACTATGAGGAGTACTACAGATTAATCAGAGAATTAAAGTGGCGTATTTATTAACGAATATGTTTCCAGGAAATTCTGTTTGATAACTTGTAGTTTTGGTTGCATGACATTTTGGCCTTTTGTTACTATATTTTTTTTTTCATAACAAGACTTGTTAAAACGGATGTTTGATAATCATCACAAAAGTATTTTTTATATAGTATCTCCTTTGGCCAAAAAGAGCTAATGGGGTGTTTGGTTGCATGATAACTTTTCGTACACTTTCATGATAAAAAATTATATTAAAATAAAAAGTGAACCAACTCATGACATAAAATTATCATGTTTGGAGGGATATGATAACAAAAAAGAGTTATTATCATTCATGACCAAACAAAATGGGAGATCACAAGAAAAAAGAAAGAAGTGAGACCCTCATTTTTTGTTTAAGAAGAAAATTATTTTCAAAATATAAAATTGTCAAGGTTGCCAAACACCTCTTTTAACAAGTTTTCTTACAATTTTTAAAAATTAAAATAAAAACCTCCATTATCATGCAACCAAACACCCCACTAGTATTTCACAAAACCTTGTTAACTCATTGACCCAATTTCTAATCCATCAGACTCTTGATAGCACCTAGACAATATACTTTCAAAAAGAATTATTTACAAACTCACCAAGATAAAATATAAATATTCATTAGAAATCATTTTGAGAACACACAAAATTTACTACGGAAGTAACTTCAAGCTGAATATTTCATATTGAAATTTCAAAGATTATTATTTCAGTCACAATTGATAACACCCTGTTTGGTAACACTATTAGGTACCTCTATCACTATCAATTTTAAAATTGATATTGATAGGAACCATTAAGTGGTGTTTGGTTAATTGTATCAATTTTAAAATTTGTACCGCAAACAAGGCATATTATGTAATACAAGTGTCAACTTGTATTACTTTTGAGAGTAATACTCTAACATTTGAAAATATTAATATCAATATTGATATAGTACCAAAAATGAAACTCTAACCAAACAGGGCATAAATATTTAAGCTCTTTCTGCCAATATATATTGAGTTTGTTCTAAACATATTACACAGGGAACTCAACCAACCCAGGACTTGGGTTGGACCAGCCCAAGCCGAGGCATTTTACACCCTTGCATCATTGTCTTTCGGTTTTAAGAAGTTTTCCTCCAGACCAAGTCAAATAAATATGCTTTGATTTGATTGAGATCATCTTACGCTGGATGCATATAATGCTTATTTTATGCATTATAAATATGTGAACGACATTTATGTGCTCAATAAATTCGAAAATATTTCTTTTAATTTGGTCTAGTTTCAAACACTCTTCAGATTAAATCAAATCAATACCCTATCTAAGAGGAATCAAACCTAATGGCCTATTTGGTTAGAGTATAAAAAATGATACTATATTAGTATTGATATTTATATTTCTAGAAGATGAAGTATCAATATCAAAATTGATACAAGTTGACACTGGTATTACATAAAATGTGTTGTTTACAATACAAATTTTAAAATTGATACTATTAACCAAACACTTCAAGGTGATTACCAACAATATCAATTTTAAAATTAATAGTGATAGAGGTGTCTAATAGTGTTACCAAACATGGCATAAGTGAATTTACTGCTTCCGTTGGATTTGCAAGGTTGAACAAAATAGCGAAAAATCCCCATGACTAATGAGCCATCATATATAATCGACCGGAATTGATGCCCTTTTTAAAAACAGTACTGTTAACATCTCTATCACTCTTAGATTTGAAAGTAATATTGATATAAATTGTCCAGAAATGTTTTAATGTTCAAGGTGGTGGTGACGGGGTATACTTCTTCTTCACGCATATATAGAAGCTGAAAATCGTAGCCATCGGCGGATTTGGACCGACTCGATACCCAATTTGTTTTGGATAAAAGATAATAAATTATTTAATTGTGCAAATGGGCTTATTTCACTGGGCAACGCAGCCCAGCCCAACAGGCTAAAGTAATTTAACCTTTAAAAGTGTCTAAATTAAATGTTTATACTTTTTTTTTATTCGCGCAAAATAGAGAACCAAATTTTCAAGAAGCCAAGCCCATACCCAGCCTAATGGGATGTTTGGTTGCATGATAATGAAAGCTTTTATTTTAATTTTTAAAAATTATAAGAAAACTTGTTAAAAGAGGTGTTTGGTAACCATGATAATTTTATATTTTAAAAGTGATTTTATTCTTAAACAAAAAGAGAGGGTCTCACCCCTTTCTTTTTTCTTGTGGTCCTCCACTTTGTTTGGTCATGTATGGTAGTTACTCTTTTTTGTGATCACATCCCTCCAAACATGATAATTTTATGCCATGAGTTGGTTCACTTTTATTTTAATATAATTTTTTATCATGAAAATGTACAAAAAATTATCATGCAACCAAACACCCCATAAATCTCAAATCAATATGTTTCTTTCCTCTTAGGGTTTTTTTTTTCTCTTGAAGAGAAGATTGTCTCGGCATGAGTTACATAGAAGGTACAAGTAACTTGATGAAGATTGCTAGGTTCAGCTGGAGAAATAGAGATTGAGCTGAGCAATTTTCTTTGATCTTTGTAACGAGGAAGAAAAGACTTTGGAAGGAGGAAGACTTCTTTGAAAAATGATTCTTGGGATAGAGTTGGAAGAAAAATGATCTTAACATATCTAATAGCTTTAACGGGCATGGCCTTGTTGGTTGGCTAACTCTCCTTCCTCCTCCTGGATCTTCTCTGCTGCACATAACAATATCTTTTCTCCCTTGAAACTCCTGGTGAAGTTTTGTTTAAAGAGTTATTGGACTTTTTTATCGGCATGGCCTTCATCTCTTTTTAACCATTTACCATAGGTAAGTTACGGCGGTATTTTTGATGTTGTGTATGACATATTAGATATATCAAAAAAATATACAGTACAATAAATATTTTAGGAGTATATACATAGGGCTGAAGAAGACCAAATAAACAAAGATCAAGTGTAAGCCCCGATAGAAAGCCCAATGGGCCATCTCGGCCCATTTGAGACCTCTTTCTGGCCAGTGATATGATCTTCGGGTGTACGTTTATAAACTGATCAAATTGACTAGCAATCTTGTCTTCCGCCTCCAGTATAATGAATGAACACCAATTTTATCTTCCTCTGATGCAGTTTGGAATCTAAATTTTGGTGAAAACATATAATGCCTTGCCTGTGAATAGGAAGAACTACTTCTCCTTAATTTGGCTTCGTCATAATTTTATCGTTTCGTTAATAAGTTTGGTAGTGCGGTGAAAAAGCATATAACAGAAAACCCAACCAGAAGAAGCATTTTTCACAATCCAAAAAAAAAGAAAAAAAATTGGTCACCAAGATTTCAGATGAAGTGAGAATGTAGAGATTAAATGTCTTCTAACATATTCATATGTCGGGATGTTAGAAAATCTCACCTATATCTATGCCAGGTATTACTAACAATGGACGGCTTGACAATGGGCTCTTAATGATGGGTGTTAATAACATGGTTAGGAAGAGATTGTGGCTAGAGGTGAGCTCAAGATATATAACATTGTCAAGTTTGGGGAGATATATGATGATGATGACAAAAGAAATACATATAAATCATATATAACTAAAAAAAGGTGGGAGGCCATAAGGTCCGAGAACAAATTCTTTGTAAAAAAAAATATGTTTGTGTAATGATAGCTAGGCACCCTTTTTAACAACTCTTGTTTCGAAATAATATTTCATAACAAAAATTAAATTTAATGGTTTGGAAACGGACTAGACAACAAAATAAGGTTATTCACCCCCGCCCCCCCCCCCCCCCATGCTCTCTTTGATCCTATGGAATAAGGGGGTGTAGTGTAATGATTACACCTCCAACGTAAAACATTTATGTTGTATATTATAATAAATTATTTAAGATTATATGTTATATTATATATAATTTAATAGTTTTTATTTATTAAATTATCTAGAAGATAAAATAATATATTAAATATTTACATTTATATACTGGATTAAATTTATTATATGTTAATGTTACATTTATATGTAATTTCGAAGTTGTGCATTAATGTTCAATATTCTATACTGGTAGATTACACCATATATTACGTAAATATGATAAAAATAACATATTAATAATGTATTAGAATACTAAATTAAATTTTATTACAATTATATATGTTTAATTTTATTTTTTATGCTTTTATATATATTATAATGTTATTTTATAAGTTTAGCTCACATATATATTTAAATGCATATGTATTTAAAATTGTACCAATATCAATATTTTCATCCCATGTCATTTTCATCTAATAATTGTCAGGATAATACTTGTGTAATATTTAATGTTATAATTATATTATATAAGCTGTATTTATACTCTATTATAATTTATCAAAAATCATAATGTTTATCTGCCCAATGAGACCTTCCTTTGTACCTGTGCATAGGGTGCAAACAAGCGCAGTTATGTGGAGTAGTATGTTGTTAAATCTTGGCTTGTTTATTTTAAGCGGGTTCAAGTTCGAACTCGAGCATTAACAAATATGTTGAATCGTTCAAACTTGTTCATTAATTAATCGAGTCGAACTCAAGCTCGAGTAGTAACTTGACTCGAGTTCAATCTACATCCGAGTTGAAACTTGTTACAAATTTGTTTATAAAACTCAAAATCAATATAAAGTCATCAACAAAATCTCAGATTTAATTTATCGTGAAACTTGATACAAGTTTATACAAAAAAATAATTTATTTTATATACTTAAGTGATTATATATAACTATTAATTAATACCTATAATTTAAAAATTTTAATAAATATATAATCAATAATTTAATCGATCAACTCACGAGTTTATCGAGTTGAGTAGTAACATGTTCAAATTCGTCTCGTTTAACGGACAAAGTTTTATTTTTTATCCAAACTTATTTATTTAACTTAATAAACGAACAGAATCGAGTTTTTATCCGGCCTAATTTTTTTGAGTTTTTATGGAGCCTAACTTTTGAACTAATTGGTGAGTGTATTAATTCGGTACGTCGTCGTCGACAGCCTCTCCTGAATTAATGTCCTTCCGCTGGGTGGTCGTGAAGAAGCAACTCCGACGCGCACCTCCGACGAACGTAAAAATAGAAGAAGATCTTGAAGAAATTTAAATGATGTGTTGACAACGTAAAAATATGTGGAGGACGACGCCGTTTCTCGAAAAAGATGTACGTACGTGTTAGAATTAACAATCACTCTCACTTATATATATATACATTGTACTGCTAGAATTTTGTATTAGATGATTTAATAAATAAATGCCCAGACTGACCTGGGGGCCCTCCACACTGAGGAGAGATCGAGATATACATTGAAGTCGCCTAATTTGCATTGATCGTCGGCTCCACCCGATCATATCAAATCATGGTGATCGGTCTAGCTTCTTCTTCTCCTCCTCCTTCCTCTTCATCATATATATTTATATTTATATCCACCCTAGCTAGCTCCGACACGTATCATGTGCATGTGACTGCATGTGATGAGCTTGCGCGGCAGTCCCCACATTCCTAACTTCCTGCATGGCTCTACGTACGAATCTGCCCCCACCTCCTTAAATTCTGTCTTCCTCCTGCCATGGCTGCATCCTCTCTCTCTCTCTCTCTCTCTCTCTCTCTCTCTCTCTCTCTCTCTCTCTCTCTCAATCTCTGTGTGAGAGAAGCAATCCATGTCCTCGTCGATGTTGGCCTCACGGCACTGTGTTGTCACTGTTGCTTCTGTACGTAGTTCTCTAGCTACTGGTATAAAGTAAAGATCTATATATATATATATATAGAGAGAGAGAGAGAGAGAGAGAGAGAGAGAGAAAAGGTAAACGTGTTCTTCTTTCACAGTACATTTATTTTGCTGACTCCACTATTTTTTTCATGGTTAAACACACCTCACCCAGATCAAGCTCGTTGTAGAGCATGATCACCGCAGGCAATTCCATTTTTTTTAAAAAAAAAAGGAAAGAAAAACATTTAATTTGCACATGAACAAGGTATATGCAAACGTTTTGTTTTTCGGACATAATCCGATCAGTGTGAATAAAAATAATCTTTTGGTGAAAACAAGATTAATTAATATATAACTATATTAGTCAAATTAAAGTTTTATTTTATCACAAACTAAGAGATTAACGATAAATATTTTCCAATCAAGTCAAAACAAACACCATCTCAAGACCGATTAATTTTGTCGGGTAGAATTAAGGAAGCTACAATTAATGGGCGAAGTAGTAAAACTTCTATTCTCACCATCAAATAAACATAAACATTGTTCTAATCGCCTAAAGAAAAAAGAATTGTTCCTGGCTAGAGTTCAGATCATCTCAAGAAAGTGGTGGAGTGAGCACTACTCTTCGACATCTCACAAAAAAATGAGGTTAACATAGTCACTTTAAATCAAATCACCGTTTAAATATGGCGAATCTCACATTTTTATAAAAAAGTGAAAAATATTTTCTCCATCATCCTCCCGAGATAGTCTGAACTCTTCTGACTAGCAACCATTTTGACTTACACGATCAAGTTCATTTACTTTTCCATTAAACCATCCTTCTATGATCATATATACATATATGTGTATCTTTATATGTGTATATATATACACCATGGAAAGGGCACGCAGATGGAAGGTACGTAGACACATACATAGACTGCTCTACACAGGGCAAATGTCCCACAGGCCCCAAGATGCCTAGTCCGGACCCCTCATACCGTGGGGTCCGGCCACCTCTGTTCAAGGGTCACAGGTGACCCCCCCCCCTTCCTACTGGTTGCCCATCTGATGGAATCCGGACTCACATGAAATCCTGGCTCAATGCATGAGTGGGTCCGGTTTCTGGTCCTCTATTTTCGATGGTGGGAGGAAGCTCGTTGATGGGCATGCCTGGAATGTCGTTTGTGTCGCCATCTTCGCCATTGATCACAGGGCGACGAAATGCCCATGTATTCATAAGTCAATGCTTGCATATCTCTCTATACACCATCACCACCACTTAAAAGGATATTAATTGTAGTCTCCGGTGGGGGGTAGGTGTGCAAACGAGTCGAGCCGAGCAGAGAATTGTAGTGTTTAAGCTCAACTCGTTTATTTTACACGAGTTCGAGTTCGAGTTCGAATTTTAACGAGTACGTTGAATCCTTATTCAAGTTTGGTTCGTTTATTAATCGAGTAGAGTCGAGCTGAGCTCAAGTAGTAGTTAGACTAAAATTCAATTCACATCCAAATTTAAGTTATACGCAAACTCGTTTATAAACTCAAAATCAATCAAAAATCATTTGTGAAACTCTACGTTTAGCTCATTTATGAAACTCAATCTAAGTTTAAATTCAAATTTTGAATTATTTAATATATTTAAATGACAATATATAATTATTAGTATTTTTAATTTGATTTTTAAAAATAAATATTTAATAAAATATTTAATCGTGCTACTCGCGAGCTTATCAAGCAGAGTAGGAGTTTGTTCAAGCTCAACTCGTTTAATGACTTAAATTTTATTTTTTGTTTAAGTTTGTTTATTTAACATAATAAACAAGTCGAATCAGATTTTTATCGAGTCGAGCTTCAAATTACTTGTCGAATGTATTGGTTCATTTGCACCTCGGGGAGAGCGGTAACAGAATATACACTGATAATCATATAAGTATATATAAGGTCTCATTTGCTATATATACGTCACCTCCTCGAGAAAGCATGCAAAGGATGTAACTGTGAAGCATGCCACCTGCTACAACATTATGCAGTTTCATTTCATGTGTACAAATATATATATATATATATGTGTGTGTGTGTGTGTACCACACCCTAAAGAAAGCTCCCCTCGGGGGCAACCTAATTAATTACGAAGGGAAAGCTTTATGGGCAGTGGGTGGGAAAATTATCACCTTTCTGAGATCAGCCATCCAGGGCTTTCCTTCTTACCAAGCCAGCTTGTTGGTGCTCGATTGATCAGCTTCCACAAGCCAAGTATGAAAAGGAAAAAGGGCCGGAGGGCAGTGCAAAGGTGCCCCATGGGAGAAAGCTGATTGCTTGGTGATGAGATTTTAGAGCTGTTTTGTTGGACCTTGTCTAATATCATGGTACCTTGAATGACTAAAGCAGTCATGGACGATTGTCCAAATTACATGCTACAAGCAAGCATACACCATTGGACACGGGGGGGGGGGGACTTTGAGTTTAAAAAGGGGCGAGTAGTTCCACCTAAAAATGAAGCTATGTACTCAGGTTTACCCCAAAACTAGTTATAATTAAGAAACCAATTAGTTAAGATAGACAATCAAAATGTATATACAAATTATATCCCCCCTCAAAGTTCCTCGTACCTTGAATGGCAAGAATGTATGTGTATATAAACGTATCATCATCCTTGTGCATGGTTGAGTTTAATAACTAAATTTTATAACTGCAATAATGGAAAAGGTCATAAAGAAGACACTGGCCGGGAGCCATACAAATAAGAACTTTCCTGTTTAAGGGATTAGTTGTCTCTTTATAATTCTCTTATTCCAAAATCATTTGTTTATAATCAAGAAAGTTTTTTAAAATGATATATATATATATTTATATATATTGATTTCTTAACATGGTAAAACACGTAAAAACTAAAGGAGGGAACCACCGGACTAAGAGTATTGTTTAAGTACGAATTTCTTGTTTTGATTTTGTCACTATTTTTCTCAGGGTAATCTAAAATAATGAATTTTTGTAAAATGCTTTGTTTTGCACCAATGCAAACCACGACAAAAAGTTAAAATATGAACTAAACCGTTTTAAAGTCTGTCACACAGTGAAACGAGCATGCCCTAAATTGTAATTCTTGTACAGAGAACTTTGACGCAAGTAATTAACTGGCTTTCAGTTCGTACGTTTAACTGAAAGTGGACAATGAGATTTTTTCTGTAATACCATCAAAATGAGTGAATATATTTTTAGAAAAATAATTTATCAGTAACCAAATAGCAAATATGTTTAGCATTTCCTTGAAAAAGTTGTTTCGTCTGAACTCTTACACAATCCATGCATGAAGTGATGAAAACTAGATTGTGAGCCGGAGCATATATATCAAACCGTAAAATGTGGATCAGGGTGCGGTCAACTGCCTAGCTCGACCGAGTCAGATTTGGACCTGATCAACCAGATCAACCACCAAATCCGCCGATCAAACCCAAGATGGGGCAAGGTAAACCGGGTAGGATTGGATCTGTGATCTTGGTTGGTTGGACCGGTATCGACTTTCTCAATGGCTCCAAGTCATCTCAGCAAACCCGTTCTATTGCGAGTTGATCCGGGTCACCGACGCAGGTGAACCGGGTTCGTTGGGGCCGGGCTGCGCCACTTCCAACCCCCCTGGCCCGCATACCTTTCATCGGACTAAGAAGAATATAATCAGTGATTTACTCATTCATCAGTGGTCGTGTTTAATTATACGAGGGGCCATCTTATTAATTACCTCTGCTTAATACAACATGTGATCTTAGACTAGACAGCGTCACATGTGTTAAGATTCCCTAATCTTTCTAGAACTTTATACACCGGAAGGGGGGGGGGACTGACAAGTTAATTAAATGCGCTCACCTCGCTTTGTAATCATGCAATTGATTGTCATAAACAGTTTGCAACATCTATTAAATTCCTAACATACGAGGAAGTTCTCGTTGTCGTCTTTCATTAAAAATTGTGATACAATTCCAACTGGCTACGTACCGAGAAAATAACAGGTTCAATGACTACGTACGTATACTAGCTAGCTAGCCATCGATAAATTACGTACATAGGTTCCCATTCAAGCCCACCTTCTCGATGCACCCATCGTGGTACCGTTGGCTGCAAGCAGCTGATGATCATCTGATGATCGCAAGTTATTTAATTTGCATCAGTTATGTTAAGCTAGATATATATATAGCACGAGCACCCGTTGACGAAGCTCATGATATTACATTTTAATTACGACAAGAGAATTGAGATATAAACCTAAGCTAGACTTATGCTTCGGATACACACGGACAATTTATTTGCGGTACAAACGAAAGAGATTTAAATATTCATGTTTTTGTAGTCAGATAATCTCATATGAGTTAGGTGGACTTTCAACGCTCTGCTCCTCTGATAGACTTACTCTTATATTTACAGCAATATCTCGTATATTTTAATCATGACTCTTATGACGACCGACTCAAAAGAAGAGTGTTAAGTGGCTTAGTCTCGTATCAGATATCAGAAGAAGTATTCTTATGTTTATAAACCTGATCCTTTTCATCTCAATGTTGCGGTTTGAAATGCTTAACATGAAATCAGAGTCAAGAACCAGTGAACCCCCCTCCAGCCAGCCGAGGTTGTCTCAAATGGAATGATAAGGGGAGGTACGTACCCTGCACTTATAAGCATGAGCCTCTCCATCTCAACATCACGATTTTGAGATGGTTAACATTTTTTCAAAGATCTTGCTGCAGCGCATTTGCCACGGTGGGCGGCCCCGAGTTCGAACTTGGACATCCTCCTACGGGAGAAAAGAGCCTCCAAAGGGCGAGACATTGTTCCAACACCGTGCATCATTGCCCGGAATGGTCGAAGATTCATGTTAGACGTGGGATCATTCCCCACCTCTCCATCGGACAACTAACGAGGTGATCCGGACTGCTCCCTCAGCTCTTCGCTGGAACCCTCCGAGGTTTCTCCTCGTCTCCCTCAGCTCTTCGCTGGAACCCTCCGAGGATTCTCCTCGTCTATCACTGTCTTTGCCTCACCATTACTGTAGCTCCTCTTGTCTCCTTGCTTTCCCGTGAAGCGGGAATACTGTGAAGCTTCAAAATTGCTCTGTTTGGAGCGGGGCCCTCGCTCCTCCCGTTGAGGCCCCATCCCGCTGGAAGTGCTCTTCAAAAGTTGGTCCGTGCGTGGGGCAGCCAGAATCTGGAGGGCTCCAGCAAATCTAGTCGGTGTTCCTGTCTTCGCCGCCGGCTCCCGCCTCCGTGGCCGCCGAATCTTGGAGGACTCCAGTCCGGGGAGCGTCTTCTTTCATACTACTCTCGGCTCCAACCGAAGCCTCGTGTGTAGCTTATCCCGAGTACGCCGTCTCTATCTCTACACATCTACCCCACCTCTCTCTCGTTTCCACCCGCCTCTCCTTCTTCGATGGCA
This sequence comes from Cryptocoryne crispatula var. balansae, assembly GCA_036172225.1. Taxonomy (NCBI): domain Eukaryota; kingdom Viridiplantae; phylum Streptophyta; class Magnoliopsida; order Alismatales; family Araceae; genus Cryptocoryne; species Cryptocoryne crispatula. Next base: position 5,776,074 of record CM069929.1, on the reverse strand, counting down.
AACCCCCCCCCCCAACACAATACCCCGGAAGATCCCATTCTTCTCCAATTCCAAAGCAGCCTTCTTTCCCCCCGCCGTCCTCGGAACCCCATCCCCATCCAAGACCTGCCAGTCGGTGACATAAGCAGATGGAAGAAATCTGTCGTGCTCTCCGTTCTCACAAATTCAAAAATCAGGCCTGCGGGACTTAAGGAGTGGATCCGGAAAATGTGGAATCTGGGCTCCCCTTGGTCACTGTCTGATTATCCCAGGAATGCCTTCATCCTGAACTTACAGAGTGAAGACGAGGTAGACAAAATCTGCAGAAGAGCCCCCTGGTTTTTCAATAGCGATCTCCTCCTGGTCGAGAGAGCCAAACCGAACACTGCTCCATCGGAATACTGCCTCAACAAAGCAGATTTATGGATAAGGATCTATGATCTCCCCCAAGAATTCCTTGAGAAAGTTACGGTGATGCACCTAGTCTCCTGCATAGGAGAGCCGATCGAACCACCAAGACATCATCGACACATGGGGTTACTTTGTGAGAATCAAGGTCAGGCTCAACGCTCTGGAACCTCTAGCAACTCAGATCTCTGTGACCATGCAAGATGGCACACTCAAGAAATTTGATATTGCGTATGAACGTATTGTCAGATTTTGCCACTTCTGTGGAAGACTGGGGCACCTTAAATCTGAGTGCGAGGTGCTTTCACAACTCAATGGCCTGATCAAACCTGAAATGTCTCAGGATCTGCAAGCTGAACTCCGAGCGAAACTCCAACCCCAGTATGGAGATTGGCTCACTGCTGCGGGACGGTCAACTTGGGAATCCAACAGACCTTCGGTCATTACTCAAGCTCCTGTTTGTCCGTCGGACCACTCCCTTGCCACCAGCCAGAACTTTCACCAGAATGCCCACACCTCTACTCTGCCATGCGAACAACCCGACCAACTCCTCCTGCCACCACCTCACCACTACAGCACGCCGAATACTCTCAGCTCCCTGGCACCCCAGTCCACACCAGACACGCCCACTCCCCTACACCCTTCTAATCCCGTCATACCCATTACTAGCCCTGACACCACCATGACGGACAGAAAGCCATCGTTACACAAGCCTCACAACCTATACCAAGCTGCTAAACTCTTTCTCTCGAGCCCCACAAAGGACAGTCATTCAAGCTATTGGCCTACGGACAAACAACCCACCACATACGTTGAAGGTCAACTAATTTCCCCTAACCTCCCCTCCAAGGATTTCTGTATTGAGCTTAGTCCACCCATAAACTCCATCACCCCGAGGATTAACAAGCCAAGCAGCAAGAGACCGGGTAAGAAGGACAAAGGTTTTTTGAAGCCACATAAACTGCTCAAGGTCATGGAAGAATTTGTCGAAGCAAGTACATCTCGAGGACCCGATCCTCAGGACCTACAGGTCTCCCTTAAGTCCAAGGCCAGGGCTATTGTAGCTTGCCCCAAAGCTACACGAACCCAAATGAAGATCGTGACTTGGAATTGTCGGGGTGGGAATGGGAACCCGACAATTCGACACCTTGATAGGTTAACCCATTCCATTAAGCCGGACATCTTCTTCGTCTGTGAAACCAAATGTCAACCAAACAAAAGCTTACAATTTTTCAAGTCCAGAAGTATAAAGAATTATCATATTGCCCATCCAGAGGGCAGGGCGGGCGGATTATGGTTATGGTGGTCCGAGTTCTTGAACATGGAAATCATATTGACTAAAAATTGCTGGATCGGGAGCATCATCAACTGCCAACAAACTCAGGCCAAGTGGCTTCTCATAACGGTCTATGCACCCATCTCTGACACTGCTAGAGTCAAGATGTGGAAGGAGATGTCTTCTCTGATGATCAACACTAATCTCCCTACCTGCCTAGTGGGAGACTGGAATTGCATCAAAAATTCTGCTGAGAAATGGGGGGGGGGGAGTACTCCCATCAGATCACATATGGCCCACTTCAACCAGTTCTCCCTCTCGAATGGTCTCTTAGACATCCGGAACTTGGGATCAGTCTACACCTGGACTAACCGCAGAACCTTCAGGGTTCAATGTCCGGGAAAAGCTGGACAGAGGTATGGCTAATACTCAGTGGTTTAATTTATTTCCTACTAGCAAGTTGTACACTCTCCCTACATATGCTAGTGATCACTGCCCTCTCTATATTAACACTAACCCCCCCAGCAGCCCTCGTAGATTGAACTTTAAAGTGGAGGCGGCCTGGTTTTCCCATCCTGCTTTCTCAAATTTTCTCATCCCTCTTTGGAGAAATGTACTTTTGTTTGGATAGCAATTACAAAGACAAGCTTTATATCCTTCAACATGGCATGTGTATGTGGAAGAAGAAGAATATTGGCAGCATCCCAAGCAGAATTACGGCAGTTCGGGACAAACTAAAAAACCTGCCTGACAACCCGCTGAACCAGGAACATCTTGCGCAAGAAACCTGCTTAGAGAATGAGCTGAGGTACCTGGAGAATATGGAGGAAATTTTCTGGCGGCAGAGATCCAAACTCCATTGGCAAAATTATGGAGATAGATGTACTAAATTTTTTCATGCTAAAGTTATATCCCGCAGGCGCTGGAACCAGGTTCTTGGAATTGTTGACGCCAATGGCAGCTGGTCTACCTCCCCCAACATTATTGAGAACACCCTTTGCTCCTACTTCAGAAATCTCTTCTCCGAGGATAATGCTGCCGAACCCCCAAGTACCCTCCATGACATCTCCCTTCCCTCCATTCACCAAGATGCGGCCAACCAGCTTATGGCCATCCCTACACTCGAGGAAACCAGGATAGCTCTTTTCTCCATGAAACCTGAAAAATCCCCGGGCCCGGATGGCCTTCCCCCCATTTTTTTTCAAAAACTCTGGACCCACATTCAGCACGATATTCATGATTTCATATGTTCCCTTTTCTCCTCCAGATCCATACCCAGAGGCCTTAACCATACCGCTATTACCCTCATTCCCAAGAAAGATCACCCTACCCAACCTGACCACTTCAGACCCATAAGCCTCTGCAACGTCCTGCTGAAAGTGTTCACCAAGCTCTTGGCACACAGGCTAAGACCCCACCTCCCTATCCTCATAACCCACAACCAGGCTGCTTTCGTCCAAGGCAGGGTCAGCGTTGATAACATCATTATTGTGCAAGAGATTCTTCATTCCTTCAGACTTAAGAGGGGCAAGGAGGGCTTCTTCATGATCAAGCTGGATATCAAGAAAGCTTTTGATAGAATTAAATGGAGTTTCATCCGCCAAATGTTAACCTTGTATGGGTTCCCTGCTCAGTTGATTGACATTATCATGGAATGCACCCAGTCCGTCTCATATTCCATAAATCTAAATGGTCAACAAAAAGGATTCATTAAACCCTCTAGAGGTATTCGGCAAGGCTGCCCTCTATCTCCCTATATTTACATTCTTTGTGCCGAAGCATTATCTGGCCTCATCAACAAGGCTGTGCAGCAGGGAAATTTATCGGGTGTAAGTTTTGGCCGCAATGGCCCCCTTGTTACACACTTGATGTTCGCCGACGACATTATTATATGTGGCAAAGCGACCCTTTGTAAAATTGAGAACCTAAGCAACATCCTTCTTATTTATGAACAGCTCTCTGGTCAAGCTATCAGCAGATCGAAATCCTCTATTTTCTTCAGCAGAAATGTCAACCTTCATACCAGAGAAACTATTTGCAATGCTTTGGGTATGCCTCAGGGGTCGGCTGATGAGCTCTATTTGGGGATTCCTATGGTGCGGCTGGGAAACCATTCAAACCAGTTCCATAAAATCATCAACAGCTGCCAAAGCAAGCTGGCGGCTTGGAAGACCAACATCCTCTCTACAGCCGGTAGAACTACCCTTATTAAATCTACTTTGGGCCAACTTCTGTTGCACCTGATGTCTGTTATCAAACTGCCTAAGATCATCATTAAGAAGCTGGAAACTATCCAGAATGAATTCTGGTGGGCCCATCAACCTCAAGGCAAAAAGAAGATTCACTTCTCTTCTTGGGCGTCCATAAAGCAGCCCAAATCTGCTGGAGGTCTCGGCATAAGAGATTTTGACTTAATGAACCAAGCTCAAATCATGAAATTAACTTGGGCTTTCATCCATGATACCGACAAGCTTTGGGTTAAGATTCTGACCTTCAAGTACCTCCGGGAGACCAAAACACGGGAAGCCAAACCATCTTACACCTCTTCCCACATTTGGAAAAACTTGTTATCTGTCAGGAATTTTATCATGCAAGGGGCTTTGTGGCAAATAAAAGATGGGTCCAAAATCAGTATTTGGAGCCCAAACTAGATTTTGGACAGACGGGGACCTCCCATCCCAAGGCATGGAGTGCAGAATTTACCTCCCAAGGTTAGTGGTCTGATCAGAGCCGGCTCGTGGGACATCCAGCTTATTGCCACCATTTTTGATGAGAACACTACTCAAAGAATCCAGAGAACTCCAATTTTCCCTCATCTGCTTAACGACAACCTTGTTTGGGCCCTTACACCCGACGGCAATCTGTCTGCCAAGGCTGCTTACAAATTTCTCTTTGACAGAAGCCGCCCTCCGGGCCCTTCAGACAGCAGCATTTGGCCTCTCCTATGGCACCCCTCTTCAAGTAAGCTTTGTTCCCATAAAGTTCAAACTTTTATCTGGAAAATTTTATCTCATAACCTGCCTATCAACACCTTAATCTCCAAAAGGTGTCCCTACATTGAAGAAACTTGTAGAACTTGTTTGCTTTTTCCGGAGTCTTTGCATCACATGTTCTTTGAGTGCCCCCGAAGCAGGGCCGTCTGGTGTGGCTCCCAGCTGGGCTGCCCCGAGAGATGGAGAGAACAACCGATGGGGTCGCTTATTAAAACTTGGCTCCAATGGATGCACAATTCTGAGGAAAACCTGAGATATTTGGGTACGCTAGCCATCCATATACTTTGGTTCATCTGGAAAGCCCGATGCACCACCAACTTCACTGCCAAATCTGAAGACCCCCTCAGAATTCTCTCTCACGCCCAGCACGAAGCCCTCTTCTGCACCAGAAACTCTCAGCTGCCACTGTTTGCCCATGTTCTGAGATGGACTCCGCCGGCGCACCCTTCTCTCAAGATCAATGTCGATGGTGCTACCAATGGTGTTTTTGGTACTACTAGTATGATAGTCAGAGATAGTACGGGATCCCTCACCGATTGGAGCACATCCAGGCACCCATTCACCGATTCCCAAATTCTGGAGGCAAAAGCTATCTTGGCAGCTTGTAGCTGGGCTGCACGTACCAACACTCAAGCTATCATAGAATCAGATGCAAAAATGGTGGTTGACGCTATACTTCGCACCGGGCCAACACTTTGGTGTGCTCAAGATGACATTATCCAATGTCAAGTCCTTCTTCAGACCTTCTCTATTCTGCTAGTTTTTATTTCCAGAAACTGTAACCACCCTGCCCACTTCCTAGCAAAGTGGGCGCTAGATGCTCCCCCACACTCTCCCTCTTCTCTGAATCCCCCGGAGAGTGTTCTGTTTCAACTATGTATTGACTCTTTAACCCCTTAGTTATCTTCTTACGTTTTGCTTTCAAAAAAAAAAAAAAGGGATCATTCCCCACCAATTAGCTAGGTGTACCTTCGAGAATATCTTATGATCAGAGGCGCCATCTTTCCATTGCCTTTTTATATGTGTAGTTAGGGTAGACATACATACATCGCGCTGCCTGTATTCCTAGGCTCCCAGTCGAGGAGAATATGCACGCCATGTGCTTCCTTCTCGAAGGATGTACCAGCACTTTACCCACCAGTTCTGTGGAGAACACTGTGGCCATGCCCATGGTGGTGTGGGCATGCAGGATGGAGGGTGTTGGGCCGCCCCCCTATTAATTAAAATTAAACTACTTTGGTTTGGGCAATTGTAAAAGTCTAATCAACTGTCAACACATTCTCCTTCATCGTGGGGGGGGCTGGATGTATCAGTCCGAGTCATCAGATGGTGGATCTAACATGCCATCGCATTTTGATAATAATAACATGCATGGACCCCAACCGCCCATGGGTGGTGGCCATATATGGTTGGCAGAATATGTATGTTGGCTGATAGGAATCAAAATCCAACAAATCCAAACATTCTCAGTGCTGTGCATGCGGACATGTGAGTGATGGGGATCCCCTCACAATGACACAAGTATGAGATATTCACCACTACATAAATACACTCTACATCATGTATATATACACACATATGATCATCAGCTGTGTGTGTTTGTGTCCATGGGGACATTTGGTTCTGATGATAATCAAGCACTACCATCTAGCCAAAATCCCTAGAAAACCATGGGTATATATGTGTCTTGAGAGAGTTTTGTCTGACAGCAATTTAATGTGTCCATATCTTCCTACTTTTCAAAAGCAGCTTGTGTCAATTTTTTTTTCACTTAATTCAAAAGTTGATTGGTTGGGTTGACAACATGTCAGAGACGTAGAACTTCTTGTTAGGAATATCTGATAATGTAGAAGACCAAACAAATTAATAATCAGACTCGTTTTTACTTCGGTGCGGTAAAAATGGAGAAAATATTTTGAAAAGCACGGGGATACAGCTAGTCACGTAGGGCATGTTTGGTACCATAAAATTTTGGGGATAAACTTGAGTTATTATTCTCAAAATTTTAGGAATAACTCAAGTTTATTCCCAAGTTATCCTCGTACCAGACTGCACCATAAAGTTTATGTCAAAACAGAATTTTCAAAGATTTCGAGAGAAATTTCGGGCACACAATTCAATTTTAACTGAACACATCCAAAGAAAATTCCCTGACCAAGACATTCAGTGACTGCACAAGAGGAGAGATGTAACGACCGATTAAATTAGCTGACTGGCCCAACAATCGTTGCTAATTAAGAGCCTTCCCAGGAGGTCACCCATCCTTGGCTTACTCCCAACAGAGCACGCTTAACTTCGGAATTCTTTCAACTCAACCTCCGAAAAATGGTTAACCGGTGTTGTTGGTAGTCCACTGATTTAATCTTTTAACATATTCACAAATCGGGGTATTACAATCTACCCCCCTTAAAGACTTGACGCCCCCGTCAAGATCACACACATCACATACCCAGGCGAGTCACACCGGACCTTCCGGCTGGGTCATGCTCTGATACCATATGTAACGACCGATTAAATTAGCTGACTGGCCCAACAATCGTTGCTAATTAAGAGCCTTCCAGGAGGTCACCCATCCTTGGCTTACTCCCAACAGAGCACGCTTAACTTCGGAGTTCTTTCAACTCAACCTCCGAAAAATGGTTAACCGGTGTTGTTGGTAGTCCACTGATTTAATCTTTTAACATATTCACAAATCGGGGTATTACAAGAGATCAGTTAATGTTACGTCCCAACAATCGTTCGTAACATATTATGGCGTGTTTGGCACTATAAAATTTTGGGGATAAAGTTATTCCAATACCAAACAGGCCCTATTAGAGTATAATAGTATCTAAGTTCTTCGTAAAATACTTAATTTCAAATATCTTATTTTAATGTTTATTTTCGAAGGTGAATATGTTAATTAATTAGATGTTCTGTTCTATCCAAAGAAAGTAGCTAGAAATGAAATTAAGTCCGCAAACATTCTATTAAGTCAAATCAGATGTCATCAATCTCTATCAAACTGGTTGTACACTTTATTGGAAAGGAGTAGTTAATTTTATTTCCGAAGATGGACCAAAAGTTGCCCTGAAATAAACAAATTAAGTGCCCTACACACACCTGGTTGTTCAAATTTGGACGGTCTATCCATCTCTCTATTTATGCGGTGTCAATGAGGAATTAGGAAAGGGAGACACACTGCAAACGAGGGAAAAGACATCTAATTAATTATTTATTTATTCGGTAAAAAAGGTTTTCAGGCGGAAAAATAGTACATAGCTCTTCTTTTTTCTGCCTCATCGGACCCCTCCATGTGAATGATTGATCTACCATCCCACATCTTCTTTCACTAGAAAGACAAGGCAAAAGGTCTACATGTGTTGATTAATTTAACTTGATCTTCTCTATTTGAATTTCAAATTAAAAGATTTAACTTAAACGCCTCGGTGGAAAAGCTTAACCTTTGGAAGATGTTTTTTTTCCGTCCCAACATTATCGAGACTTCTTGGTTTTCATAGAAGGCTCTTTAAAGTAAAAAAAAAATTAAAAGTTGAATTCTTCTAGGATGTTCTTAAAAGATTTTATATTATTTTTGGAGATTATTCAGGCGAGAATAATCAAAGACTTTCTTATCTCCACTCTTATGCTTTAGGACCCGTGAATAGTCTCAGGTCGGAGACCTAATAAAAAATTCACGTTTTAGATATTTTGAACCGTTCTATAATTTTGAAATTTGTAAGGTGATATTAAAACACGACATTTATCTTATCACAATCTTCGATATTTTAATTAACTACTATAATCACCTTGTCAATTTTGACGGTGATAATTAAAAAATGTTGAAAAGTGATCATAATCTCGTATCAGATTAATCATAATTAAAAGACACACTTGTGTTTAAATATCCTCAACTCTTCGGCAACTAGGCTATAATTTAGGGGTCTTTAAGAATGTTACTCTTTACTTTACGGTGTACGTCTTTGCAATAGCAATGAAAAGGAAATAAGAGCAAAAATGGTATTCCATTTTTTTATCAAATAATAATATGATATACCTTCATCGAAGTATGATAACCATGTAGATTTTTAAAAAACAATAAAATTCTTAAAAAAATAGATACGATTTCATTGGTTTTTTAAAAATACACAATTTCAGGTATTTTTGTTTTTCTCCATCTTCTTAGAAAAAAAACAACTGTTGTTTTATTGTTAAAAAGTGCCACCAAACAACTTCGGGGTCTATGAGTAAATAATTCAAGTAAAGATGAATAGTTTAGAAAGCATTAATCATGATAAGATTGAAACTATCCCCTTTTCACTTTTCAGGATTGTATTCACACATAATCAATCTCAAAATTGTTCAAATTCTCGTGGGCGTCTGTTCATCTTTCTGTGGAAGTTCTAGCTTTGGGTTTTTGGAACAAGCCGCATGGTGACTTCCTCAATTCAAAACCCTTGACTGAAAACGATCTTTCAAAAAATGACACAGGGCATATGTCACGACCCGGAAAACGCAGCAGATTTTTTTTTTCTCCGGATTATGACAGCGGGATAAAACCCGGAAATAGGGAGGTTTGGTAACAAAAACACAATCACCAAACATAACCAAATTTAACATAAACGAATCCAACATCGAGATCAACATCAAATCACAATTCCAAGATAAAAAAAAAACAACGTAACATAACTAAAGGTCCAGAATTAAACAATCTAAACAACTTCAATCAGACTTCATTAAGTGCTGAAAAATAATGTTATAGCAACTAAGCGACCATCTCAAAGACCAAGAACACGAAAATCAAGCATCTCCAAGGTCGGTGTAATCCGTCTCCACCAATGGTGTGTCTTCCAAGACCGCTTCAGCATTCTCCTCCTCCTCAAGACCTGTTGAAATAATTAAACCACGGGGTGAGTCATATAAAATGACTCAGTATGCACTCCATCGTCCGCCAGATCGGATAGCCAAAAAGGCCCTAAAATGATATTTAAATAAATACCCAGACCTGCACCCCTTTATAACATATAAGTAAAACTAATTAATACATTAACAATTGACTTAAATCACATCTTTTACACCACCAACCAGTCCTATGCCCACGACGACCAGCACCTATATGAACCATAACTTGACCTAAAAAGAGGATATGAACGTATGCATAGACACCTGTATATATGCTCCATAAAATGATGAAACAAAACCAAGACATTTACATCACACAATGCAACCTAATATGCTAAGAAATAAACAAGAACACCTATGCCATGCTATGAAAATAAATGCACCTATCCTCTAGTAAGCACCACACCTTTTTCTTATTAGCAAGGAAAGCGTCGTCTTGCCACCTCAACAAACTACAACCAGATCTATCATATATAGCAAAGATTTCATATAGCTAAACGAAATCCCATAGTGCACCTAGGCAAGCAGGTGGCACGGGGACAAACCGCGGTATCCGGGATCGAAGGATGCACCGGACTGTTCTAACCTCCGCCCTCGGGTCACGACTAACTAGTCTGGTGTAGTTGTTCCATTTACATTCATTAATGCATCATGCATCCACCTAATTATGCCATGCCATAACCGAAATATGCAAGAGATGACGTACACCATATCATGCTATGACTAACATGCTATCAATGCAATTGATATGAACAACAATATCTAATTAACCTGCTTATGATACTAGAACCATGAAATGACAAACATAACTTAAGACTATCATGAATACCACATCAAACACTCAACCAAACATATTGTAACCACCCAATCAGATTTATCTCTTGGTTAAAAGGTCATAACATAACCAAAAATCAGATTTAATATTATTAGAAAAGACATTAACTAATACGGTTAACATAACACCACCTGTACAAGGAGAGTAGTTTAAAAAGGGTAACAAAGAGTACTAACTGAACAGGGATGTAATCGACTCAGATCTACCAATCAACATGCTATAAATGTCATATATAATATCATACCATGATCCTTAATTATGCACAAAAAAAAGGAAGTACTATGTAATCACAACGGTCACACCAACCCCGTTAATAAAATAGGCCAATTACTACAAGTCATGAAGATTTTTAAAGTATGTGATTTAAATGATAGTAGACACGTCAAGAGTGCCTACCGGAAACCGTGCTGGAGATATCGGAAATTGGCGACCGAAAAAAGATATCGACGTTGACAATGCGATGCCTCCTCGAACACCAGTCGAAAAGGATTAATTCACACCACTTAGGCTGCTGGAAAAAGAGTATACACAAGAAAAATAATCGGTTGTATCAAGGGAAAATTTTAGAAAAATAATTGAAGAGGAGAATAACATGATATGGGCAATAGATAAAAGAGAGGGGATGATAGGATAGGAGAGAGAAGGCTTACGGCGGCTGATAGGGGGGGCGGCGAACGGCGGGTCCAAGGCGGGCGTACGGCAGCCAGGAGGGGGCGCACGGCGGCGCTGAGGCGGGAGGGCGCACGGCGACGCTGCGTGGGCCGAGGGGGGGGCTGGTCGCGCGGAGGCGGCGTTGACCCCGGTGGTGCGACGACCCCGCACCGCGGCGGCGACCGGTCGCCGTCGCGCGAGGGCGGGGGCCGACGGCGTGGCGGTCGCGCGAGGGCGGGGCGGTCGCGCGAGGGCGCGGACCGGGGCGGTGGCTGACGGCGAGGCGGCGCGCCGCGCGAAGTCGACGAGGGCCCGCGCGTGCGCGTGCGCACGCGGACGGCGAGGCGGCGGACGTCGGCAATGACGTCGGCGACGGAGGCTCTCGGCGGAGGCGCCAGCAGAGAGAGAAGAAAAGCGACGACAGGGGGAGGGAAAAGAGGAGGCCGACGGTGCTGCTCGCGAAGGCGGAGGCGGTTCGCGAGGGGAAGACAGCGACGCTCAATCTAGGGTACGGAGAGGGGGAAAATTGGGTAAAAATAAAGGATAAATGGGGAAGGGTTTAAATAACAATAAAATGCTCATAAAAATTAATTTAAAATTATATTTAACCTATATATAAAAAAAAACGAACGTTACAGCATATACTTATGCAGAGGGGTTTGAGTTACGAGCCTTGTTTTAACGAAAATTATAATTTTTCATAGACCTGTGTAAATTCATTAAATAACAATGATATTGCTAATGTTCCTAAAGCGGTTAAACTCAACCGAGAAACGAATATTCCAGATTCTAATGCCCTGTTTGGTAACACTATTAGATATCTCTATCACTATTAATTTTAAAATTGATATTGTTGGTAATCATCTTGAGATGTTTGGCTCATAATATCAATTTTAAAATTTGTAGTGCAAACAACGCATGTTATGTAATACAAGTGTCAACTTAGTATCAATTTTGATATTGATATTCCATCTTCTAGAAATATCGATATCAATACTAATATAGTATCATTTTTGATAGTCTAACCAAACAGGCCATAATGTAGCATAAATGGTAATGGGGGAGTGGTTGATTATATATAGATATGTTCATAATTGAAAAGTTGTTAAATCTATTATTAGACAATGAATTTAATTTAAAACAAGTTGTTATTTTAATTTGGTATCGACTAAATAAACTACTGAACATAATGGAACATATATAATTGAGCTTATCCATAAATATAAGTTAAAAAATTTTAAATTTTTACAAAAATTTCAATTTCTCTATGACTAGAGATAGATTAAACCAAACCTATCAAGTCAATGGTTAGATTTTCATCCTTAGTCCCCTCGCTACTACCTCCTCGCTTTGGAGTACATCTTCGCATGGTGAAGATCTATTTAAGAAGCGTTCTCGAGACTGGTGTACGTAAAAGAGAACATGTATAATTTGAAGGAGATTCACACGAATATTACTGGAGATCGTACACTTGTTCAATTTGGAGATCAAGAAAGAAACATTCTATCTTCCTCGAGTTTGAGGGGTTCATCAAATCCCAAGAAGATATAATTATTGTTACTCGAAGTTGGTTCTCATATACCTCTTTCGGTTTCAATCGACACAAAGATCATAACATTTTGAAGAATCAACGCCTTTGTTTTGTCTAGTTCAATTCCTTGCCCTCTGAACATAGAGATCTAAACTTGGCACACATGTACTGATATATCCTCACGTATATATTTATCGCGTTGTACACAACTGTACGTATACGGAGACATTGGGATGTGTCAGTTATATTCTTGTGCTTGATGAGCACCATATTTATAATCTAAACCAGTTGCAAAACATGTGCACACATTTGACCGCACAAAATGATATGGATATGCTCCAGATTTATTTTTTTTTGCAAGGCCAGCTTATTTGACTGTAAAACTTTGTAAATTCGTACACTTGTTCTATTCTACTGTAGTTACACATTTCCGATTAATGGGAATGGGAGGTACTGTATTTTGAAAAAAAAAATTTCTCTTTCTAATTACACGACGAGGGATGAAAACTAAACCAAGAATACAATAGACGTCACAAAACCATCTTAGTCACGATGATATATCATTTACCCCCTTTCACAAGTTTAACCAGGCATACAATTTTATTTAAAGTTTTATAAAGATTGTTTTTTAAATATGTTACTCTCAGACAAGAGAACTACGATAAAACAACCAAGTCCCCGGGACGTGATTCGTCCCGTGATGAACTAAAATACGAAGCATGAAATGATGTCTGGACATATATATATAAATGTAAGCTTGACCGAAGGACCAAAATATGAACTGAAGGACCAAAATATGAACTGAAATTGGAGAACCCACCCAAAATATAATCTGTCGGCATAAATTTAATATAACTCCGATATTTTTCGTCGTCCCGTCTCTTACAAGTTTTTCCGGGACGAGAGAGAGAGAGAGAGCGCGCGAGAGAGGGAAGGCCGCGCTGTCCTACGCCGCCGCCCGGCGACAAAAACCACGGCGGTGGAAAAGCCGGGCGGGTGGAAGGGCACGCGGCCCCACGACCGGCGGAGATAACGGGCAGCGGATCTCCGGCGGATCCCCCCGCCGCCACCTCCTCGGAAGTTACCGCCGGTCCCGCTACTCCCTCGCCCTGTTCGCGCCTCCGACAGGTCTCGGATCGGTAGATGGGGGGGGGGGGGGGGGGGGGGGGGGATACCCTGCCGTCATCTCCTAGCTCCCGACGCTTTTTTTTTTTTTTTGAACAGGATGGCCCGGTGGCCATACAGAGGGCGCTGCATCGCGCCGGCGAAGGATCGAGCGCTGCCGGGTGCAGCGCTCGATCCTCACAAGGTGCCACCTCCCCCCCATGGGGAGGTGGTCCCGGCGATCAACGCCGGGATCGAACCCTCGCCACCCCCCCCGCGGGGGTGGCGTCGTACCAACCGTGCTAGGCACGGCCGGTTAACCCCCGGCGGGGCACCGTGACGCCGTCGACCGATCGACACGGTACGGAGGCTTCGTAAAGCAGGGGTCTTGGTGCCTCGACGTGTACCGCTCTTGAGCTGATCGTCTCACGGGAGGAGGAGGCTTCTCCGGCCCGTCTCTTCGACCCGTTGCGGCGGCGAGCCGGAGAGGGGCCAAGCGGAGGCGGCGGGGTGGGCGCTCCAGCACGTGGCACCCCTGCCGCGGAGAGCGTGCCGCTGGGTTCATCGCACGTGCCTAGCCGGAGCATAGGATAGAGGGGAGAGCGTAAATCTCGTCATCGTCGGCCTTCCATTTATTCATTCCCCGTCCCCCCCTCTGACTCTCTCTCTCTTGCTGTCTCGCGAGGGCCGCACCTCTAAGCTTGCTGCGAGGACATCGCTCGGCAATGGGGGAGGTAACGGCTGTTTTCGTTTCCGCAGCTCCACCTTCATCTCCGCTTCGGTTTGTTGTTTCTGATCTTGCTTGCCGCAGGAAGAGAAGAAGGCAGGGGTGGAGGGGAAGACGGAGGAAGCGAGGAAGGAGGAGGGAGGGGGGAAGAAAGCGGAGGGCCAAGCTGGCTCTGGCGAGGAAAAGAAGGAAGAGAAGAAGGGTGACGAAGGGAAGAAGGAAGGGGACGGCGGCGGGAAGAAGGGGGAGAGCGGCGGCGCGGAACAGGGCGGAGCGGCTGAGAAGAAGGAGACTCCGCCACCTCCGGAGGAGATCATCATGCGCGTCTACATGCATTGCGAGGGCTGCGCCCGCAAGGTCCGGCGCTCGCTCAAGGGCTTCGCGGGTTAGTAACGGGGCCGTGCCCTAACCATCGCCGCCTTTCTGATCTTCCGGATGTGATCGGTGGAAAAGCTCGAGTCTTTCCGCACGGGGGGGAATTGACGCTACTCGGGTCGTCTCTTGCAGGGGTGGAGGACGTATCGACGGACTGCCGCACGCACATGGTGGTGGTGAAGGGGAAGGTGGCGGCGGCGGACCCGCTCAAGGTGGTGGACAGAGTTCAGAAGAAGTGCGGGCGGAAGGTGGAGCTGCTGACCCCCATCCCGCCCAAGCCGGAGGAGAAGGAAGAGAAGAAGGCAGAGGAGGAGAAGCCCAAGCCCCAAGAAAAGAAGGAAGATGTCAGTAACTGTTCTAGCCTTTTCCCCCCTTCTTCCTCCTGGTTTACCCACCCCCTTTCGAATCTTATAGTTTCTGCCTTGCTCCCCATACATGGGTATCTATCTGTAACGGATGCCGGCGGCGATGTCTTGTCGTTGCAGCCTCCGGTGATGACGGTGGTGCTCAAGGTGCACATGCATTGCGAAGCCTGCTCGCAGGAAATCAAGAAGCGGGTCCTCAAGATGAAAGGCTCGTATTTCTTCCGAGGACATCTTCTTCTTCTTTTTTGATTTTGTTCCCATGGCATTCCTTTGATCTTGCTTCTCCCTCCTCTCTCTCTCTCTCTGGTTAATTAATTCCGTCAGTTTGTTTAATATTTCCCGTCGGTTTAGATTCTGTATCTACAATTATCTATTAGCTTTAGCGGAAAGATAGATCGCTGTTTTCCTGCTTTCCGCGCTGATTCCGGGGGGGAAAAACAAGCTTTTTTCGCGTCTTCTTTTCGGTAAGAACTGGCCTAATTTCCTTTGTGTGTGTTCTTTGTTCTAACGCAAGTTGAGGAAAGGAAGGTGCTTCGATTATCTTTCTCTAATTTCTATGTCCTAATCATGTATGTATATATATATATATCTTGTTTTGATTGATTCCGATGCTCGGTTCTTCCCTCCGTGCAGGTGTGCAGTCTGCCGAGCCGGACCTGAAGAACTCCCAGGTGACGGTCACGGGCGTGATGGAGCCCCCCAAGCTGGTGGAGTACGTCTACAAGCGCACCGGCAAGCACGCGGTGGTCGCGAAGGCGGAGCCCGTGGAGAAGCAGCCCGACGACAAGCCGACGGCGGCGGAGGAGGGCAAGGCCGAGAAGAAGGCCGACGGCGGCGGCGGCGAGGCGGAGGCGGAGAAGGCCAAGGCCGACGGCGGCGAGGCGGAGAAGGCCAAGGCCGACGGCGGCGCCGGTGGCGACGTGGTGGAAGCCGCGGCGGGAGGGGACGGGGAGAAGGAGAAGGAGCCCGCGGCCGTGCCGCCGGATGACCCTGCCGCCGTCGCGGCCGCCATGGCGATGGCCGCCGCCAAGCTGGGGGAGGTGGCCAGGAACCCCTACTACTACTACTACTACCCCCCGAGATACCAAGTGGAGTACCACGCGTACCCGCCCCAGATCTTCAGCGACGAGAATCCAAACGCCTGTTCGATCATGTAAAATCCTGGAGTCCCCCGGGTGTAATAGTTCTGTTCCACCGACGCAACTGGCACCTCCGACGAGAGAAAACCTTATATGTATGTTATCATCACATATATATATATTTATGCGAGGGAATAATACGTAGCGTGAGCGGTATATATATATATATCATGGCAGTCTCGCCTCCGTTTCTTCTGCTACCTCCGTCGTGTCGGGTCTCTGTTCGAGGGCTGCACGCAGGCGCAGTCAGCCTGCAGCCTGCTCCGTTCGCCGCTGCGTCGCGGCTGCCGTCTACTCCGTGGCGTTGCCGGCGGCGAGAGGGTATCTTGGCTGCTGGTGTCTCGTTCATCGCTCTTTTCCTCCACCCTGGTGTCAACTCCGCTCTCCCGCCTCCGGTCCCCTCGCCGGCCGCCGCCACCAGCCGCCTTGCAAAGTCAATGGCCGACGGCGACGCTGGTGGTGCTGCGGTGGTCTCGAGATTGGTACAGAAGGCGTGCGGTTTGACCCTCCAAATCAAAGCTTCCCTTCTCGTTCCTTCCGCTAGGTGGTCGTCGGGGCGACCGCCGATAAACGATGGGCGGCACGGCACGCCCGTTTCGGTTTTTCTCTGGGGGCAGCAAAGGGGGTGCGGCGATATTATTATTTATTTTTGATTCCGAGTTTAACGAGGTTTAAATGATTTTAATTTTTTTGTTTAAATCGAGATCATGATATTCTGATTTAATTCCGGTTTCCTATTCGTACAAGGATGATTTGATCATTTTCGAATTTTATTATATGTATCATTTCTTATCAAAGAAGGTGAATAAATAGTATCTCAGCAATAATTTTTTATGTATCGGGAATTGTTTTTTATTTTTTAAATATTTATATATTACATTTTTTATTTTGATCGAAATCGAATGGATAGATACAAATAACTATTTCTGATCTTGATTTTAGCAACTCGCAAGATTTCCACGATGATTCATAAAAGTTTGATATGCAATGGATTTTAACGCCTTGATTTTTATTTTGTCCTGGTCAATAATGATTAAGTCGGTCGACACCGTCCGTAGTCCTAAAAATTAATTACACTCCCAAACGTTACTTATCCCAGGGCTTAATTTTCATAAAAAAAATAATTAACTAAATCTTATCAGTAACGCATTGATATAATCCCTTTGACGCACGATCGAATCGTACCCCGCATCTCTGCAACCTGGTACTTTTGAAAAGCTCTCCACCTGCGGTTGTAAAAGGGTCGGATTCGACGGTAAAATCGTGGGATCTGATTTTGATATGGGTCGAAAGATTTCGATTCCGATTCCGATAATTTTAAAATTATTATATTTTAATGTCGATCCGATTTCGATTCCATCGTCGAAATCAAAATTTAATCCGATAATTTTCTAGAATAACTAATAAATAACAATTTTTATTCAAAAATAAGTTAATAATTTACGTACGAATACTAAAATTCGATATAATATTTTCGAAACTTTATCTTTATCGTTTTATATATCATATTATATTATATTTATATGTTTACTTTTAATCAAAATCGATTTAATTCTAATTTTGATTTCGTTGGATCATTTAATTTTGATTCTAATAATTTATTGGATAAAAAATAAATTTAAGATTCGTTGATTTTTATCGAGATCGAATCAAGATATCTAAATATCACATTTCTGGTCACATTCCTGTCTCCACGCCACTCCCTGGAAAACTCGGCAGCTGCACAAGTCAAAGACTGGTTGAATGGCGACCAGAACATTTCAACTCAATGCATTTGTCTGCTGGTTTCCAAAAAAAATAAAAAAAGAATTCGACGGGACCATTAAAAAAATGTTGTCTTGCGCTCGGGAGGGGGAGAGAAGGAGAAGGTGGCCTACTATCTGCGGCTCGGTAATGGAGGCCTCGCGGTCCGAGAGAACCGTACAGTTTGGTTCATCGTGTAGCGAGTAAATACGTTGGAAAAAGCTGCTTCCTTTGCTTTGCAAGCAAGGGGAGGGAGGGACCGACGCCCCAGTAAGTATGCCCCGCGCTCCTCCGTCGTTTTTAAACCTTTTTATTTCTTTCCTCTCATATTTATTCAACAAACAAGTTTGACGGTTACGCAAGCTTGACCTTTTACGAGTCTGATATATTAAATTTTTATTTATCGAGTTGTTCAATTGTTTTAGAGCTCGAGTGAGATTAATTTGAGCATCCCAAATTACATAGCACAATGGATGGGCGAACATCTCATCCTCTTGAAGCTCTTCCTCTTGTGGAGAGGGAGGTTGGATCTCCTCCGCGTGGAGGGGGGAACCTCTGCGGTTGTTAATAGGTAATTGTCACGACCCCGGACCATACAATGCTCACGTGAGTTTTTCTTGGGTGCCACCCAAGGGGGGAGACGCGACAGTCGTTCATTGGTGACTGCAACCATTTCAATATGTGATTTAGTCTCATATTAGATACCGAAGAGAGTATTCTCATGTTTATAAACCTAGTCCTGATTACTTTAATGTCTAAGTTTTGAAAATTTCACATGATACCGGAGAGAGAGTATTCTCATGTTTTTAAACCTAGCCCTGGTTACTTTAATGTCTAAGTTTTGGGAATTTCACGTGATATCGGAGCAAGTGGACTCGAGCTCTGTCTCTCCGGTGAGTTTGTCTCCTATTTTCGTTCGACTCCGTCTTGTGTATTCTTGTCATGACTCTGACGGTGGCGATTGATCGAGAGGACGAGTGCCGAAGGACTTGATCACATATTGAGTAGTGAAAGGAGTATTCCCATGTTTATAAACTTAGTCTTGATTATCTCAATACCTACATTTTAGGATTTTCCACCTCATCTCGTTTAATACAGTATATTTGTTTTCGATAAATATTTAGATTTAGTATATTTGTTTTCGATAAATATTTAGATTTTAAGTACTTAATCAATCATTTAATCGATTACTTAGTCAAGATGTCCACGACTTTATCGGGTCAATCAAGGATGTTGAATCTCGGCCCTTTATGAAGTCTGCTTCCTTATTTGGGTGCTTGATTGGTATGAAAATTCGAGTTTCGTGGCAAAAATGTATTTTTATAATAAAACATGTTAAATACGGTGTTTGACATTTATTACAGAATATGGATTTTTTATAAAAAGATCCGTTCTTGGACAAAAAGGGAAGTAAAGATTTTTTTTCCTTCTTTCTTTCTTTGATATCCCACACCTTTTATAGCTATACATCGCACTCACTCTTTTTGCTATCACATGTCATCAAACATGATATTTTTATGTATTTAACTATCTTGTGGGTTGTTTGGTTGCATCTAGGGGCGGCAATGGACAGGGCTGGCCCGCGGGCCCTAGGGCCGGGCCAGCCCTGGGCATCGTTTCGGGGCAGAGCAACCAGCCCTCACTGGTTACGTGGGCCCAGAAACCAGGCCCGCGGGCCTCGTTCCAAGCAATGTCCGCCGTCCCATAGTCCCAAGGAGACATGCAAAAGTCATATTTTATTTTTTATAGAACTTTTTGTATGCATGAGTAAGAACAACATAAGTAGATTATCAAATAAATTTTTAAAAAAGAGTAATAATTTAAAATAATAAAATATATACTTTGCTTTAACTCTGATTACATATCTATGATTATTTGGGTGTTAAATAGTATGTTTCTATCTGTGTATTTATTTTTATTTCTATATTCAAAATATTTCTTTGGTAGTTGGTTTGATGTTTAAAAATTTTAAAAATATGATATACATAGAAAATTTAAGCTATTCAGTCAAATTTATATATTTTATTATAAATTAAAAAATTATGAATGCGTATAATACATTGCATCTACTATTCTTATTTTAATCATGTTTCAATTTTTTATCAAACTCACCGTACCTTAATATTTAAAAAAAAATCTTAGTTTTAATTTTGTATGTCATATCAAGACTTTGATAGGAGATATTTTAAAAATTTTAAAAATAGTATATATTTGAAAAATCGAGCTAGGTCAGACTAGGCCGGGCCAAATCTATATTTTATTATACGAGCTGAGCTAGGTCAGAACAATAGACGTCTTCATGGGGTGTAGCGTTCTCGTGTACGAGCGGCAGCTCAAACGTCATTTTGTCTGCCGCTCGAACGCCGTCTGTCCTGTGGGGACCGACGATCGGGTGATGATCGAGCGCCGGGGCTCGATCGTCCATCGACGCACCGCACCGTGCGTGCTTCGGCCACTCGACCATCCAACCCAAAAAAAAGATAACTATTTTTTATTTTCAAATTAAGAGGTGTTGAGTGTTATTTTCATCACATGAACATAGATAATTATGCTATATCATATTATAAATATTTATACATTTTTGTCATATTTATAAAATTTTTATCATTTTTTATTTTTTATTATTTTGAAATATATATATTTTTTATATTAGAAAGATCGGGCCGGGCCAAATTTAATTTTTATGCGGGCCGGGCCGGGCCGGGCAAGAATATAATGCGGGCCGGGTCGGGCCGGCCCGTTATAATTTAAAATGGGCTTTTATTGGATCGGCTTCGGGCCCGGCCTGACCCGGCCCATTGACACCCCTAGTTGCATCGCGTAATTGGGTTTTTATTATAAAAATTATAATGTTTTGATAAAATTTGTTAAAAAGTTCTTTGGCCATCATTACAAAATGTATTAATTACAGAGCATTCCATCTTCGACAAAAAGATGACATTTTTTATATCTTTTTGGTCGTCCTCTTTCATAGTTAGACATGATCCATACCTTTTTTTTTGCCATATCTCAACAAACATGATAATTTATATCTTTAGCCATGATAAATTTTATTTTAAAATAGATTCTGTCATAAAAATCTATAATAATTCTTATGCAATCAAACATCCCATTTTCATATTTTATTTTAACATGAAACATCGCCATGAAAGTGTAAAAATATATATATACAAATTTAATAACTTAAATGAATTACCCAATTCCAACTTCTGTCTAGTCGAGCCTCAAATTACCTCTTAATGGAATGTTTGGTCACATGATGCATTGGATTTTTTATATAATTTTATCTTTTTGTAACAAACTTTGTTAAAAGAGATGTTTGACAACTATTACAATTTCACCTTGTTTTATATCTTGTGATCTCCCAACTTGTTTAGTCATATATGATATATATTCTTTTTTGTTATCACATCTCTCTAAATATGATAATTTTATGTCATTGACTAATTTACGTTTTTTAATACAATTTTTATCATAAAATGTACAAAAAAGTATTGCGTGACCAAACACTTTGTACGTGTATGTAATTTTTTTCGGTCAATATCTAGTGGATCAAAAAAAAAATCAGCGAAGTCACCTTAAGAAATCAATAAGATATCAATTTATAAAATTAAAATATTTAAAATATATATTTAAATAATAACAATTACATAGTCATATTTATTAATACAAAAATTTTATTTTTAGTAGTTTATTTATTTCTCTAATTCGAATTGAATCAGTAACCACGAACCTAACCAAATTGCCCCGATTTGATTCTAACTCTCCCAATTAAACTGAAGAGAGAAAACAACCCTAGCCATAATTCTATACAACCAAGGTGGGGTCGGGAGTTTGGATCGGGTCGATTTGGCCCCAAATCGATCCGGGTCAGCCGGAGTCGTCAAAAATAATAAAAAATTTAAATACGGAGTCGGGGTCTTAGGGTCGGGACCGGGTCAGTCGGTCCCAAAATTGACCGGATTGAGGTAAGGTCGTGACCCGACATTCCATGATCCTATATGGTGGATGTCTAATGAATATAGGAGTGCACACCAGAGTATATACGGAGGATTCGGTCCCCCCTCAAACAACTTGATTAGATTGCATGCGTTTTGCTAACATTATACAAGGGTTGAATCACCCAATATCCAACCGACCCTCATCGTTCATCTCTCTCTCTCTTTCACAACGCCATCGAGATCCAGTCATATTGTTTCTAAGTTGATTTGAGCTTGTTCTGAATAACTCAACATGGTTTTAAACCAACTTTTGACTCTAGTCCTTTTTCCTCATTTGAAATTAGTATTACTTAAATAGCAATTAAACAAGAATGAAAAATTTTCGAGCTTGTCACCTTTGATCGAAGAAAAAAAATTACCTCTCGCACTAGACGCATAGGTAGGCATTTCAATTTTTTTTTTGTGTCTCAGACACTTATGGGGTGTTTGGTTGTATGATCCTCATGGATATTTTAATTTTAATTTTTAAAAATTATATTAAAATTTGTTAAAAGAGATGTCTAACAATCACGACAATTTTATGTTTTAAAAGTGATTATCTTCTTAAACAAAGAAAGAAGACATCACCTCTTTCTTCTTTCTTGTGGTCCCCCACTTTGTTTGGTCAGTAGTTACTCCTTTTTGTTATCACATCCCTTCAAACATGATAATTTTATGTCATGAGTTGATTCTCTTTTTATTTTAATATAAATTTTTATCATAAAAAAGTGGAAAAAATTATCGTGCAACCAAACACCCCGTTAAAAATTTGGGGATCTCGAGGTCAGATAAGATCATTACCCTCTATTTAAAGCTTGTCTTACGGCTAGTTTGGTTGGGTTGAGCAAACGTCTAATCCAGTTTAAACGTTTCAAGCTATTTGGTAAAATTGGTGTCCAACTTTTGAATTTTCAAAAGTTTATGGGGTGTTTGGTTGCATGATAATTTTTTGTACACTTTCATGATAAAAAATTGTATTAAAATAAAAAATGAACCAACTCATGACATAAAATTATCATGTTTGGAGGGATGCGATTATAAAAAAGAGTAACTATCACACATGACCAAACAAAGTGGGGGACCACAAGAAAAAAGAAAGAGGTGAGACCCTTTTTTTTGTTTAAGAAGAAAATCACTTTTAAAATATAAAATTATCATGGTTACCAAACACCTTTTTTAACAAGTTTTCTTACAATTTTTAAAAATTAAAAGAAAAACCTTCATTATTATGCAACCAAACACCCCCATTATATTTTTTGGACCGTCCGACGAGACGGCACTACAAAATCATATTCTGACAAAGATTTTCTTCTTAGATAAAAAAAAGAAAACATAAGATTTTTTTTTCTCCTCACGGTATCTCATATTTGTCTAGTTATATATATATATAGTCCTCACTCTCTCTGTCATCACATACCACCAAACGTGATATTTTCTTATGACAAAAATATCTTTCCAAAAAGCCGCTCAATTCGAAGCAACTCGGCTATCCATTTCGGCCTGTAGAAGAGCAGTAAAATTGATGATATTTTCAGACTTCAAATTAAATGCCCCGG
Source organism: Cryptocoryne crispatula var. balansae (assembly GCA_036172225.1). NCBI lineage: Eukaryota > Viridiplantae > Streptophyta > Magnoliopsida > Alismatales > Araceae > Cryptocoryne > Cryptocoryne crispatula. Next base: position 5,752,531 of record CM069929.1, on the reverse strand, counting down.
TCTAACCCTGCTTTTCCTTCTTTTTTTTTCCTCCTCCATTCCAGCCGGAGGAGGGTGAAGAAGAGCAGGGGGAAGGCAAAGAAGAAGCTATCTATCTTTTCGTTAACAAGACGTGGCAGAGGCATGCTTTCCTTCCCACCACCCCCCAAACCAAAACAAAAAACAAAAAGGGCCCCTCGGAACCAAGCAAGCCCTGCCGCTTCAATAAAACTCCGTTCGTTCTTCTCTTCCCCGTCCTTTTCCTGCATGCGCGCCTGCCTGCCTGCCTGCCTGCCTGCCTGCCTATCTTCTCGCCCACCTCTAGGCATGGACCGCATGTGCAGGGGTGAGCACAAAACGATTCAAATCGAAAAATCAAATCGAACTAGTTCGTTCAGTTCGGTTTGATTTGGTTTTGGAGTTCTTCTCTGTTTGATTCGGTTTGAAAAATCTCTAAATCGATTTAAATCAAACTAAATCGTTTAAATCGACTTAATCAAAAAAATTATAAAAATTATTATAATATTAATTAAAATGATATTTTTATAAATTTTATAATAAAATAATATTTATGTTTATTATTTTTAACTTAAAAATTAATATATATGGGTAAAAATAATTAATTTAAATATTTTTATTTATTTTTGGCTTAAATGGAATCAAATCGAGTCAAACCGAATTGATTCGGTTTGGTTCGGTTCGATTTGAGAAGGTGACTCGGTTTGGTTCGATTTGGAAAAAAAATGATCCAAATCGGATTGAATCGCGCCCACCACCCCTAGGCACGTGGGCACTCGACTTACTTGTTATGTTCAATTAAAAAAATCAAATCACCAATATTGATAGGCGTATAATGTTGCTTGAATAAAAGAAATAATTTAGGATGAAATTCGATTCGGACCGGACTTCGTGAATAAACTACTAAAACATCGTTTTTAGGGAAAAATTTGGGTGAGAGCGGATCCTCACCGAAAATATTTCGAGAAATTATTCTCGATTTTTCAGGTAAGTGAAAATGTAAAATATATTAAATTATCATTCAATAAAGACATCAGAAATGTTAAACCTATTTTACATTCAATTTTTTCGAAGAAATTCGCTCTCCATTTGGATCGAGTTAAAATTCTATCCAGCGCCGCCCCCTCCACGTGAGGCCGCCGCTTTAAACGGTTGGGTGGGTGATGCTTTTGAGGGAGCCTGGGACGATCTCCTCCGCGTACCCCCGCGCCGCCGCCGCCGCCGCCGCCGCCGGGGTCACTGCAGAGCAGCCCGAGCCGGCGGGGGGCGCGATGCGGGGGCACCGGCCGTGCCGGCAGATCTCCGCGGCCTCCCGGGAAACAAGCGCGCCGCCGCCTCTTACCCGCGGCGACGATAAAGGGGGGCCGGTGCCCCACGAGTTCGGGAGTTGCTGTCGTCGATCGAGGACGTGCGAGCGACGAGACGGTTCGAGGAGGAGGCAGCCGGCGCCCGCGCGCGACGGGGGCGGCGCCGTCGCCGCCCGCTCGTCCGTCTGCCGTGGAGCGCCGCGAGGTGGAAAGGCGGGTCGCCCTTTTTAACTTCCCGACGGAAACAGAGGAGACGCGACGGCGGGGGTAGAGAGCGGAGATGGGGGTGGTCGGAGAACAGGTGGACGGTGGCTGAGAAGGTAACCGGCCAAAAAAAAAAAAAAAGGTTACCCTCCGGCCGTCGCACCCTCGAGTAACGGATCGAGATGACGACGGGTCGTGGGTCGGGGCCTCCGGCGGTGCGCGGATCCCGTGAAAACTACATCGGGACCGGGGTGTCCGTAATATCCGTTCTTTTTTTAAAGAAAAAATTATACTTATTTATTCTCGTAAATTTTAAAAAATAGACGTACGTTCAAAAGATTCAAATCTAAATTAGGACAAAGATACGAAATATTCTTTTATAGTTAATATGGGATAAAAAAATTAATATTTTTTTCGATTAACTATCACGGTCAGAGTCACGATAAAAATATACCAGATAAGATCAAACGAAAATAAAAAAAATCTATCGAAAAATAGATTTTACAACTTGACCAACTCTGATATTACATGAATCTAGTAAGATCATCGATTATATTAAGAAAAATTTTGCACTGATCCTCGAAACAACACCGTAAAATCCCAATATGTACGGGTTCAAAAGAAGAATTTGTAGAGTACGGCTCTGAGAAAATGACAAACGATATTATTTTCTCAAAGGACAAGTAGAACACTTAAAATTGTTATTAAATCTGTACTATAGAAAATTTTGGTAAAGTTTATCATTCTCAAAGTAGAAATTTTCGTTACAAATTATCATTTTCAAAAAGATAAAGGTACGGTCGTAAATTCTCGTAAACGATAGGACATCCGGCAAGTTTGATAACCGTCCGAACCGATGTTACGAACCTGATCCCTCGACATGCCCCCGTGGGAAGTTGTGAACTGTATCTGATATTCTTAAACTCGGAGTAGATTTCGGCAGAGATGAATAAATTTAAAATTTATTATTGTACGACATAGGTCCTGGAACTACAAATGTTAGTAAATTATTAAAATTAGAATTAGTTGATTATGCTCCTCGCCCTCCCATTTTTATAAAAAGTAAGTATATATAGATAAAATTAATTTGAATAAATTACAAATCCACAGACGCATGCAAAGGTCAACTTATTCGGCAAGATATATTATTCAAGATCCCGCAGCGTGAATTTCGAAACTTCATTATATTGGACTTTAGAGTAGACCTTTCGGTGAGGATTGCATAATTTCTCTACAAACTTAATTATTATAATTTAAAAGTAAAAAAACAGGTTAGATATTTTAAAAATAAAAATGTCGTCACAGCCACGTCAATCTCGGGGGGTATCTCGGGCCACGTGTGGAGCAGCCCCAGTCAGATGACCCCACCGCTGACGCAGCAACACGCGGAAGGCTGCCAATCTCGGGCCGCGGTACACGTGTCCGGTCGACCTCGTAAGTTGCGCGGCGGGTGATCGGGACCGGCGAGGCGGCGTTGCGGGTGGGGAATAACCGGCGGGCTGAGGTCACGTGATCCACCCCCTTCCTGTACGGACCGAAATTTTGTGTTTTACACCCTTCCAAAACAATTTTTTGTTTTTCTTTCACGGAAAGAAAATACGTCGTCGAGGGTATACGGTGTTATATACACGTGATACGTTTACTAATATCTCTAATAACTTATCCTCATTAAAAAAGTGGGGATATAATATCAACCACCGTTTTCTGTATCTGTTAATTTTTGATGGTTTTTATTAAACGGAAATGCGGCTCAATACCTCAGAGTAAATCAACATTAAACAGGATACACAGAACATTGGAACAGCGTCTTGCATGTGGCTAGTAGGGTTGTAAACGGGTCGAATTCGGCAGTGAAATCAATTTGATTCTTATTCTGATAGGGGTTAAAGAGTTTCGATTCTGATTCCGATAATTTCGGAATCACTACGTTCCGATTTTGATCATATTCCGATTCCGTTAGTGAAATCATAATCAAATCCAATAAAAAAATTTCGAAATACATATTAAATATGATTTTTATTCAAAAATGAGCTAATAATTCACATATAATTACTAAAATTTAACATAATCTTATTAAAACTTTATTTTTATTATTTTTATTATTTTATATTATATATTTTATTTTATTTTATTTTATTTTATTTATATATAATTATTTTTATTGAAATCGGATTAACAGAAATGGAATCAACTGATTCTGATTTCGCTTACCATAAGTTACCGAAATATCCGATTTCGATTCTGATGGTTTATAAGATACAAAATAAGTTTCAAACCCATTAATTTTATTAAAATCAAATCGGAATATCAGAATATCAGATTCCGTTTACACCCCTAATGGTCAAGGACGCAAAATGAGCTAGTAAAAGTAGGTAGGGTGTTATTTAATTTGGCTCATTTATTTTAAGTAAATTTTATTTCGAGCAATTAAGAATATGCTCCATCCAAATTTGTGCTCGCCCCATTGTTCAATCTAGTCAAGTTTGTGCTCGACTTCAAACACAAGTTTAGCCTACTTTCAAGGTCAAATCGGATATAAACTTGTTTGTAAAAATTAAAAATTGATATAAGTTTGTCTGCGAAACTCTAACTCTAACTCGTTTACGAAACTTAACTGAAATTTAAACTTGAATCAAATTTTGTTTAAATTTTTTTATGTATATAAGTGTTAATATATCACTGTTAATATTTAAAATTTATTTTTAAAATTAATATTTAATCAAATATTTAAGCGAGTAATCCATGAGTTAAGAATATAAAAGTTCATTATACAAATAGTTAATCGAATATTTGAATGAGTTACTTGGAAAAATTGAGGATCTCATCCACTATTTTCTATAAAAATTCAATTCTTGTGACAAACACCATTTTTGTAGGATGTTTGGTTACATTATAATATTTTATATATTTCCTTGATAAAAATGTCTTAAAAGAGAATGCAAGTTAATCCATGACATAAAATTATCATGCATGAGAAGATACGTAAACAAAAAAGGGTGGATACCATATATAACTAGACAGGATGGGACACCACTAGATAAAAAAAGATGACTCTACTTTTTTGTCTAAGATTTTTTTTTTTTAAACCGTAAGATTGTAATAGTTACCAGACATCTATTTTAACAAGTTTTGAAATAAAAACATAAAATTATAATAAAAATCTATTGCCAAACACCCCCATTAACCATTTTGTTGCAAAATGCTTATTTTTAAAACAAAAACTCAGATGGTCATGCGACCGCTGCAGCCCACACCGATAAATCTTCGCCTGCGGTGATGTCGTTTGGTTCAACAAAATCGTATGTTTACTTAGATTAAATGTCATTAAAAGATAAGGTATACATATCATCAATTATTCCAAAATATGTTTATTTTTATAATGAAAAGAGGTAAAGATTATTCCGTAATCCTCCCCCTCTCCTTCCCCCCATATTAACTACCAAACGCACCCTTCACTTTCTTCTTCCACATGAACAAACAAAGAAATGCATACGAGAAAAGTAGAGCGTTGACACTCCGAGATCAAATACCCTCTTCTTTGGTGAAAGATCCATTTAGACACTCACAGGCTTTGACCTGTCATCAAGCTTTTTAAGCACACTCACTTTGCAGATGAGCCCTCTTGTCGGGTCTAAAACAGCCCTACAAATCCCAAAATTATATTCACCTCTGAGAATATGGGCATTAAAATCAATCAAGTGGTCGAAAAGGGACAAGATATTTACGAAATTAAATATTTTTCTATCCATTGATGTCAGATTATCTCGCAATTCTAACACTTCGTCACGTCTAAGATGGGTGATATAATTAATCTAGAGATGAGATAAATATTTTATTACCACCTCCAAGAAAAAAAAGATTTCCGGTTGGATGATAAAATGAGTTTCCTTACAAAGGCATATTTTCTTGATAAAAGTTGTCGAAAAAATCGAATGTTTGACGATAATTATAAACATATATTTTGTAGAGGAATTTTACATTGATACTTGGAGCCTTTAGTTATCTTGGATTCTGTTTTAATATATAATTCTATCATAAAATGTATACAAAATATCATACACCCGGACGCCCCCATAAACATAGGCAACTCCAAACTTTAGATTGATGTAGTACGCAACATTCAGAACGGAGATTGCACTTATATAGGAGGAGAAAATCCATCCATGCATAGCACCAAGATCAAGGAAAGGGGCATTTATAACAGTGACCCCTTTTAGGTACCCTGAAAGACCTCTAGTTTTAAGGATGTGAAGTGGGTCAGTCTGGTCTGGCTGGCCTAGCACAAGTCCAAAACTTGGCCCAAATTACCAATAGATTTAAGCCCAATTGATCAGAATATAATAAGTTTATTTTACTGTGAAAATAATCTTAGCTCAACAAGCCTCATAGTCTACCTACCATCCAACGGTTAAAATAATTTGAAAGATTAACTTTTGTGGACAACGAACATCTTTTGATAAAATATTTTCATGGATGTTAAGCAACCATGATAAAAGCGCATGTTTCTAAAGATCTTGGACAAAAGTAGGTGAGACTTCATTTTTCTTCTTCGCTTTGATTTCTACCCTTTTCTTGTTATGTATGGTCCTCACCTTGTTGGCTATCATATCTCACCAACTATCGATAGCTTATAATGGTATTCCAGGTATCTTAAATTGCATTTTAATGTACGATTTTCTTATAAAATATGAGAAAGTTATTTTACATTCAAACACCCATGGTGAGGGCTAATAAGAGAAAAACATGATTCTTTTCAAGAAGTAAGCTCTTGATGGACTAGGAGATGTACTTTTGCCTCTTTAAAGTTTTAATAAACATGGACCCCAATTCTAAAATAAAAATAAAAATGTTAAGAAAATAGGAAACCCACATTCACAAATAATAATTTATAGGAAAAAATCAGAGGTGGGGTGGAGGTAATCAGCGAAGATATTTCTCCCATCAATTTATTAAAGAAAAACCAAGAATGAGAAGACTCGCAACTTGAATCAAGTGTGATGGGGTGTCTGGTTGCTCCATAATTTTTTATTATATACTTTTATTTTAAAATATAATTTAAGATGGACTTGCTTAGATTTGATAACACAAAAGAGTGGGGAGGCGTGTATGACTATAAATGGTGGGAAATTCACAGAAAAAAGGCACATCTTTAATCTTTTTTGTAGTACAATTGAAAAGAAAATCTTCGAAATCATACCAATTTAGGAGCAAAGAAAATGATATTAAATTAATAACCAAAGTATTTGTCATTTAGAGAACTCGAATACGTACCGATCTACGGTATTAGTGAACACTTCAAATAGTGTTGTGAAAACGATCCATTACGCTTCTTCTGTGATCAACTTAACTATCTAAAAATTGTTAAATGGAAGCGAGATACGTCACATGACACTTAGTAATTAGCTCCTCGCACGATTATTCATCACCTTACCACCACATATTTCTCACACAAAATGTAAGTACCACATAGTTAAATTAAGTTCAATATATATATATATATATCTAGATGGTGATGCGTCTAAGATAAAATATGATATCAAAGAACGGCGTATGCATCAAACTATTTTAAACTTTATTTCTCATAGATGCCGCTAAATAAATAAATGCAACGAAGCTTTTGTATCACATATAATACAATTCTACGCATTTATCTACATGTGTAATCATATATCCACGCTATATTTACATTTGTCGAACTCTTCGGCTCTCACATGTCATTTCTTTTTCTTTTTTTTGACGAAAGGATATGAAATAAAACACTAAAAAGGCATGTCCTTACAAATTAAGTCCAAAACGGAAGCAGGAATAACAGTGATAAGAGAGGAAGAAGGGGCAGACAACGCCCATTTAGCCAAACTATCAGTAGGTAAATTTGCTTCTATTGGAGAAAACTTGACAAGCATCCTTTTGTGACTGATCATCTTAATACATCCGAGGAGATGATTTTGTGCTTTCCATGGTATGGGGCTTGTACCACAAATGGCATCAACAACAGACGTGGAGTCACTAACAATAGTAATGAAAGATGAGGAATTCATAGCCCAAGAAGAGGCCTCAAAAAGGGCTTCAGCTTCCAAAATCAAGAAATCAAAGAAAAAGAATTTTCTGGCATGCCAATATATCAAACAACTAGCACTGTATCTAACAAGAAGACTGATTGCCCCCGTAATGCCATCCGAAGCACAGTCCACATTCACTTTCAGTTGACCATGAGGAGGAGGTTCCCATTTAGCTTGAGAGATGGGAACAGGGAGCTGTAGCAAAGACATAGCAAATTGAGCATCGGATCGTGCAGCCTTTAAAATTGCCACTGGATCCATCAATTTATGATTAAACACAAATGTTCAATGGCTTTTCCATAACCACCAGAGGATATAAACAGCTAGGATCTCTTGCTGCCGAGTATGAGGATCAGATTTACTAGACCAAAACAACCAAGTTCGAAGTAAGGGTAAGAGATTCTTCTCTTTCCAGACTTCCAATGAACCAAAAGGAGATAAAAGTCAGATAGCACGACTTCTGTTACACCAGAAAAAAAGATGATCAGTAGATTCAGTGTTAGTTAAACAGAGCGTACAAACCTGATCAACGTGAGGGTAATGTTTAGCAATAGCTTCATTAGTTGGTAGATTTTGTGTTATGAGGTTCCAAATAAAAATAAGTATCTTCTGCGCGAATAGTTGACAGATAGTAGGATGCCATAAAATTTTCTAGATGGAACAAGGAGCTGTAGACCATGAGGAGGAGGTTCCCATTTAACTTGAGAGATGGGAACAGAGAGTTGTAGCAAAGACATAGCAAATTGAGCATTGGATCGTGCAGCCATTAAAATTGCCACTGGATCCATCAATTTATGATTAAACACAAATGTTCAATGGCTTTTCCATAACCACCAGAGGATATAAACAGCTAGGATCTCTTGCTGCCAAGTATGAGGATCAGATTTACTAGACCAAAACAACCAAGTCCGAAGTAAGGGTAAGAGATTCTTCTCTTTCCATACTTCCAATGAATCAAAAGGAGATAAAAGCCAGATAGCACGATTTCGGTTACACCAGAAAAGAAGATGATCAGTTGATTCAGTGTTAGTCAAACAGAGCGTACAAACATAATCAACGTAAGGGTAATGTTTAGCAATAGCTTCATTAGTTGGTAGATTTTGTGTAATGAGCTTTCAAATAAAAATAAGTATCTTCTGTGCGAATAGTTGACAGATAGTAGGATACCATAAAATTTTCTAGATGGAACTATCAGAAGTGCCCGGAGCTATATTTGCATTGCTAAGAAATCTATAGACTGATTTTAAGTTGAATGTCCCATAAATGGTAAACGACCAAATTAAAGAGTCTTTCGCAATATGACTGAAGATGGGAGTCCCAAGAATTCTCTGGATGGACCAATCATCAAAGCAATGTTTAAGAAGTCTCATATTCCAACGACCATTGATAATTAGATCATTAACTTTAGTAGGATAAAAACTGACAGGATGTTTTAGGATCGGAGGCCCACACATTTATCAAGAAGCCAATTATGCTTCCAAATATCTATGAAAAAATTATTTTTTATTTTCCAGATTCCTCCCTTAAGCAACAAATGCCTAACTTTAAGCCAATTATGTCATTTCATATGCATGCAATTCTGTGGACGTCAAGATGAGATCTAGAGAATACATATGTGGGCATCTTCTCTATAAAACTTATCAATTTCACGTGGATTAATCTGATACATAAAAAATAAATTTTTATTTTTATTTTTAATTAAAAATCGGTGGTCAAAAGAAAATAACACGCTGCTCAAATATAATTGCCCGAATTATTAGCGTTCATCAGTTGTATGCAAGAGACAGTCGCAAGGGAAAGGTGACAGATTTTACATGGTTGATCCTCAAATACAAAAATCGTCAGCTGGAGGGGGTTATCAGAAATTTGGAATATATCCATTTGTATTTCATTAGCCTCTACCGTACCCCTTAACTCCTTAAGTTGGAGGGTTCCGGAGGAAAAGCATCCGAAGGGCTCCCCCCCCCCCCCCCCTAAAAGCCTCCAAAGCGCACGTAACAACGACAGCCTTTTACTAAAGCAAGACGTGTGTCAGCTGGCTGGTAGATTTTCTGCCATTGTCGGCTTGCCGACAGATCTACAGGCATCTCCTCACCTTCTGCCACGTGTTAGCTATGATGACCAAACGTGCCAACCGTTCACGGCTCGTGGAATAATAAATCTGAAATAAAATAACAATAATATAAGCGATAGGGTAGAAGAACATATAATTCCCTTTTACGATAATAGGTAAGAGCAAAATCTTACTAATTATACAACTATAGCTCCAAATATTCTTGATTGCTGGTATTAAAACAGGCATAAATTAAGGTTTTCTTTATTTATTTTATTTGAGGTCACCTGGCCGTTCTATCCCCTCGCCCGTCAGCCGTTGGATCGGTAAACTTCTGCAGAACGCGATGGTGACACGTAGCTTCTCGGGGAGGCCGTACTTGGTCGGCTCACCTGCCCGCTGATCTGGGCGGTGCGAACCCTCGTCGCCACGTCAACGGGCGAGAGCTCTTGGTCGACTCATCACGCGACGCGTGTCACTGCTCCCGCCGTTCCACGTGTCTGCCGCCTTCCTTTATATCCGTGCGTGTCCCGGGACTCCCCCGCCGGACTTGTCTCCGATCCGCGACTTCCAATTCTTCTTCTTCGAAGGTCGTGGTCTGCCGCCATCCGATCCGGTTCTTCTGAGTTCTCCGCCGCAGGTGAAGCGCAGTGCGGGCGGCAGAAGAGGCTGAGGAGCGAGAAGAGTTGCGGCGGTACTGCTCACGTCGCCGGCCGACATGGGCAAGCTCTGGACCTTCCTCACCCACGCCCACTCCGTCGCCGGGTACGTAGGAACGCTCAGCCGCCGCTTATTCCCTGCTGGGCCTCTTGTTCATGCCGTTTACCTGTTCGACGCTTTGCCGTGGCCTCTTCCTTGGCACCGTTGCTAACTATATAATTAACCCGTGTTGTCGTCCCCCGTTGTTCGATCGGGACGCGCGTGGATGCAGGCCGTCGATCATGCTACTCTACCCGTTGTAAGGCCAGACCCTCTGCCTATACCTATGTTTACTCGCTCCTGTCGACCTTAATGTCGCGCCTATATATATATATATATATGCAGGCTCCCCGGGCCGTACGTGACGGCCTGCCGACTTGCAGGTATGCTTCGATACGCGCCATCGAGAGCCCGTCGAGGGAGGACGACCAGCAGTGGCTGGCTTACTGGATCTTATACTCCCTCCTCACCCTCACGGAGATGGTCGCCGAGTCCGTGCTCTACTGGTATGTTCATCCCAGACTGGGAGGCTTCCTCCTCCTCCTCCTCCTCCTGTGTCATGTTCCGTCTCTCTTCCCCCTGGTGTCCGTTATCGCTTCCCGATCGACTAGATGCCATGCGTCTCCTTGAAGGATACCTATATGGTACCCGGTGAAGCTGGTGTTCGTGGCGTGGCTGGTGCTGCCCCAGTTCCACGGCGCGGCCTTCATCTACGACAGGTTCGTGCGGGAGGAGCTCCGGAAGCGTGGCGTCGTCGGCGCAATCCGGCCTCCGACGGGGTGCGTACGTTGACCCACCGCCCCTCCCGGCGGCGAGGGGCATGTGTTATTTTTTCCCCTCTTCTCCCCCGCAGGATTTAGCCGTCTGATGGCTGTGAATAATTATATGTGCAGGGCGAACAGAATGCCCGTTGAGGGAGGAAGATCAAGCTGACGAGAGTTTGGAGATCCTGATGTTTCGAGAGTTGCGCGATTGATTAGATTTTAATTCATACCGTGATGTTGTGATGTTGATCATATATATATGCATCTAACCTGAGCGGGTTTGAATTTAATTACTCCGTGTTGAGATTACGAGACATTAACTATTCTCTAATGGAAATGGTGTTGATCACGAAGTAGTTAGTAAGTACGCTCAAGTCCGCTGTATGATGTTTGATGAGATGTTGGAGGTGGGTATGTGTCTCTATCCTTCATGTCAAGAAATGTTTGATATACATATATATATGTGTGTGTTGGATTTCTCAATCTTAAGATCATGAGTTCTGAATTTGCAAGAAGATATTGATCTAATTTTACTCTTCGATTATCTGTCATCACTAGGCACACTGGGTTAATTATCTTTTTCATCCCATACATCTCCTTCAATATTGCTAGCTCATAGGAGACGTTGCAGCATCTTTCTGAGAACCGATGAAACCAATATATTTCATTAAGGGTTTCCATTCCAAAGCTTTCTCCAAAAGTCCAATTTATTCTTCCTTTTAATTTAGCATGTTTTTCTAAAACATTTCGCTCGCTCTTAAGAGGTGTGTTCGCGGTTACAGTATAATTTTTGTACACTTTTCTGTAAAATAATTTATCAACTAAAATTTAAGATCGTTAGCTTAAAATTATCTTGGCTTTTAGGAGATAACATCTTGTAAACTGTGGACCATGTATAACAGAAAATAAAATGCGGATGGCGAAAAAAAATGAAAAAAAAAATAGTAGGAGGTCTCACCTCCTTTTTATTTAAGAATTTTTTTACATATATAATCATGTTTAATGTATCATGATTGGAAAATATCTTCTTACAATTTTTGTGAGAAAATCAAAATTTTATATAAAAATATATTTTACCGTGAATTCAAACACCTTGGTTGGCAATTATTAATGGGCTGATAAGTTTATAATAGGGTGCGTCACCACTTAGAAAAGAAATCCTACAGAAGACATACTGGCGATGTGGGAGGCGGATAAAACCCACAATATACTAGATTCATACTAACAAAGCATGCCAATTTAAAATTATCCAAATAATTAAATTGTTCAACAAAATCCAATAAAACATCGATTCTCTTGAGCATTCTAAAAAAAACTACTGATAGAGACAATTTTTAGTTCTTGGCCAAACATTCCAGTTTATTCAAAAGTAAACCCAAACAACCACAATCAGTTTTTTGATTAGTGGTGCTTGACTGCCCCACGACACCTAATGACTATTAAAATATGATTATATAAATATTATTTGATGATTTAATTTATAGTGCATTTTAAAAGGAAAATTTATCATCAAATCAAGTTATAGTATATCAAGTTCCCAACTGTTCTCAGAAAATAAAGTTATCATGATTTTTAAAATATAATTTAAAAAGTTTTAAATATTTATATATGATGAACCTTTGAAAAAATAAAAATTAACAAAATTTGAAAGTCGAACTAGCACAGTTCGACTTTGAATTATTTTTTAAAAAAATCGATGTATTAAGGTTAGACTTTTTAATTTCATGTGTTAACCCCCGATATCGGACTGATCACATGTCGACTTTATTTTTCAATGTAAAGTTGAACTACCCCGTGTCGACTTGTGCTAGATTTGCAAAAAAAAAAAAGAAGTTTGTGTGTTACTTTTACAATATTAACAAATAAATGTGTTATTTAAAAAAAAAACCTATTCCTTTACATGCAGTGCAACCAAATGCGGAACACAACTCAATTACAAACTTCAGAGGTGAGTTATGTTTATACCATTAATTTTTTTTATCTTCAATCAAATAGCTATATATGTAAACATGCAGTTATAGTTATTACACATCTATCTTGAGACATAACATATGATATCAATATTTCTATCTCGCACTTGTGGTGTCATGTTCTTTCCAAGATTATCCTTATTAATTCATAACCAGCTGTTGGTAATAGAAAGTGATGGCAGCAGAAGAAGATCCTGTTTCCCGAAGGGAGGTGGTTGAGGCTCACTCGGCAGCAAGGTGCAAATTAATCTAGCTAATATATATATATATATAAATGTTTTTCGAGATCGACTTATTTATTTTATATGAATTCGAACTCGATATCGAGTTCTCATGATAGTGTTCAATTTTTGTTAACTCGTTATTCGTTCGAGTCAAGTTTGAATTTGAGTTCGGACAGTGACTCGATTCAAGTTAGATACCTATTCGGGTTCGAACTAAAATTTAATAGATTAACTCTAACATAAAAGTAATTTTATTTTACCTTTTCTTACTTTATTAAATGATAAGATATGACAATCAATACTTAGAATTTCTTTTTTTTAATAAATATTCAAGGGGAGTTAGTCGAGAATTTATGGAGTCCAGCAAGAACTCGACTGATCTAATAATAAACAACCGAAGAACTTGACTGATCTAATAAAATTGGAAGGGCTTCCGAGAGAAGAAGTTGAAAAGAAGTCCTTCCGATATGTTCCCAAACACACCCTCGGTTTGTCGGTGTGCACCACCGCTGGGAGTGGGAGCGGCGCCAGCGCAACAACAACTTACGTACGGCTGGGTTGGCGGAGGGGGCACGTGACACGGGCGGTGCGACCGGCCGTGCCTAGCACGGTTGGTACGACGCCACCCCCGCGGGGGGGGTGGCGAGGGTTCGATCCCGGCGTTGATCGCCGGGACCACCTCCCCATGGGGGGGAGGTGGCACCTTGTGAGGATCGAGCGCTGCACCCGGCAGCGCTCGATCCTTCGCCGGCGCGATGCAGCGCCCTCTGTATGGCCACCGGGCCATCCTGTTCGGACACGTGACACGGGCGGTGCGGACGGGGGGTTGTACACGGACCACTGCGAAGGCTGGTCTCGCTCGTAGTAGGGTAGGGTGCAGAATAACTAATACATTTGTAAAATACTTATTATGATTCCGCTCCATAAAAATTAGATTTGATCTATTTATTGTGTTAAATAAATAAGTTTAAATAAAAAATAAAATTTAACTAGGTGAAAGAGATTGAACTTGAACGGACCTTTGCTCGACTTAATAAATTCACGAGTAATTCGATTGAATATTTATTTTTAAAAATTAAGTAATGGGTATTAATAATCTTATGTTATCACTTAATTTTTTTAGATAATTTAATTCCTTAATTTAAACTTGTATCGAACTTCATAGACGAGTTAAATCTAGAGTTTTGATTTTCCGTTGATTTTAAGTTTAAGGAACGAATTTGTATATAGCCTAAGTTTGAACGTGGATCGAACTTTAACTCGGCAACTACTCGAGTCCGAACTCGACTCGACCCGATTAATAAAAAAATAAATTTAAACAAGTGGTTCAACATACTTATTAAAACTTAAAGTCGAGCTCGAACTCATGTAAAATAAAGGGGTTTTTAATTTTTAGTCCTACGGAGGTTAAAAAATTATTTTTAAGTCCCACCGTTTATCTAAGTTAAGTTTTAATCCCATTTCTGTCAATTTAAATTTTTTTAGTCCTTTCCGTTAACTAAAATGATGTATTCCCATAATACCCCTTTGTCCCCGCGTGTCCTGTCTCGCCCGTAGGAGGAAATCATCCAAACGGAAATCATCCGGCGTGTGCGTCCAGGTGCGGCGGCGAGACTTCACCGGTGCCCGTCTCATTCTTCCTCTTCTTCTCCTTCTTCTTCGTCTCCCCCTCCGGCGTCTGCGGCGATGTGGCGGAGGGCGCCCCGAACCCTAGTTTCCTCCCGCGGCGGATCCGTCCCCCGGCTCCGCGGATCCGCCGCGAGTGGCGCCCGTTCCAGCTGCGCCGCCGGCGCGTGCCCGCACGACCGGGCCCCAGCACCCCTGTCCGCCGAGGCTGGTCAGCAGCTCCTCCCCCTCCGGCGTGGTCGCCGCCGCCGTCGCCAAGGGTCGTCGGCGCAACAAGCATTGCCGCGGGCCGACATCACTGTCCCCCCCTCCGCGGGCCAACAAGCATTACGTACAGGGGATATAAGGGGTAAAAATGGTAAAAAATAAGTTGTTAACGGTGAGAGGGAGAGATAGGGGCGGGAATTACAAGATTTTCAGATTTGGGATTAAAAAATAAGTATACAAACGGATGGGACTAAAAAATAAAGAGGACCCTAAAAGTGGGGGCGGGAGTTGAATTCGCCTAAAATAAATGAGCCGAGCTTGGATACTCTACTAATCCGTTCGGCTTAGCTCAGCTCAACTTGTTTGCAGCACCCCTGTGCGATCAGAGACGAGGCATGCATAGCAGATAGGTCAAATAATAGGCGTAGCTGTAATAAGTAACAGACACTCGATGTCCGAATTCTTCAAGTTCAAACGTGATAGGCACACGATTTATATAGCTTGAATTCGATTTAAATCTACAATTTCAACTTATCCACGAAACTAAATCCAAATTTTAACTCAAATTAAATTCTGTTTCATAACTTTAAATAATATTGTACAGCTATAGATATTTATAATTTGTTTTTTAAAATAAATACCGATGTTAATAATTAATCAAATTACTCGTGAACTTATCGAGCCGAGCAACAAATTCTTCTCGGCTTGTTAATGAATTAAGATTTATATTTTTGTTAGCACTTTGTCATCGTCGGGTTAAGTTTTTAACAAACCAAACCTTGGGACCGGCTCATTTGCACCTCTAACGTCCAATCCAAATGGGTAGATATCTCACACTTGCTTGTTATCTTTATAAATTCGAAAATATGATACTTGACTCATGAGATTGGGGTGTTGAGTCTTGATCAAGACCTCTTGATTAATTTCGAATAAATTCTGAAGTAGAAAATATGAACACAAGTGGACTAGGGTTAAATAGGTCATGTTCTCAAGCAATTATTATTTTAACAAGACATGTACCATGATTTACTATGTGGTTGTGAGTATGGGTAATTAGGTTGATCTTTAAGTAAGTAATAAATTTTATCTAAGTCACCATGTTTAAATTAGCACGAGTTGTGAATGTAATATCGAGGTAATGCACGATATGGTTGAACTAAGAAGAAATTTCATGATCAAATGATATAAAACATATCGTAGGGAAAAGTTGGCATCATTTAAGAATAAAGCAAGCTTAAAATAATCCAAATTAATTAGTTAGCCTTTTCTAATAAAATTTGAAATATGGTATTCATGGACGTTTAGAGAATAAAACAGAGCCAACATTTGTGAGTTTGGAAGGACGGGTAAGAATGAGCTCATGATTTTTTTAATATGCATATAAAATATGTGTAGTGAGACGCATGAAATGTTTTGTACATTATATTAGTTATGCCCCTGTCTAACAAAGATTAAAATAGTACTGAAACATTTGCTATTTATCCGAGGTGCATCACCACTCCATGCATTTTAAATTTTGTTTAACTAGGAAGAATTACCACCCACTCTATTTAACAAGATAGATTTATCAAAAATTGTGTTGACCAAATTTTCATCCTATTTAATCCGTTTAACTCTCATTTCACTTATCACCCACTCTACCGACCATGACAAATTCATGTTTTGCCCTCGAAAGCAATCAGACATATTGCCAATGAAATTTTAATCGTAATACTTTTTATTCAAAATATAATAGTACTTTATTGTTAAAATCATTTATATAATTAACATGATATATTAAATAGATTATTCTTAATATTTTATAGTCAAAAATTATAATAAATATGATACAACAAATAAAAATTTAGTTATAATATTTTTTACTCTAAACAAAACAACATCGTGCAGTTAAAATAAAATATATTTGATGTAATAAATAAATTAATATTTTATATCAAATTTAAAATTTTTTAGAACTTTGTTTAACATTAAATTTGAAATTTATTGAAATCTAATATTAAGAAAGAAATGTTAGGTACTTTGTTTAACATGAAAAGGTAAAAAAAGACGATTTCATCGAAAAACAAAGGGAGTGTGATGATATTTTGAAAATTCAGACTTTAAAAATGAACGGACCTAGTGATGAAATGCTCCCTTTAAAAATGAACCTAGTGTGCATTTTGCCTCATATATTATATCAATACGATACATAATCTTTAACTATAAAATTGTCAAGAGAAAATATTAAAATAGGCAGAGAAAATAATATATTTATATATAAGAAGACCTTGAGTGTGAGAATTTTGGATGTGAGACATCTTTCATTTTCTTTCTTTCTTTTGTCAATCTTTTATCGTAAACAATGGATTAACACATCCAGGAGTAGTAATCATATATCTTTTCAAAATCTTGTTATGATGATGAATATTAATTAATTATCATTTCTATTTTAGTTACTATACTTTGTTGATCCAAAATTGTTTGCATCGTAGAATTTATCTTATTAATTTTTTTAAAAAAAAATCACTTCGTTTTTCTGGAGGAATGACATGAATTATATATCAGCTTGATTTTGTTTCGAAAATATTTTAAACTAAATAACTTGAGTTCGATTAAGTATCATTTCAACCTAAGCATATATATATTTATATCTTCATATAAAAATAAATATGTTAAGGGTTCTTGAGATAAAATTAATCATATATAAGCATATATAATACTATATCTTAACAAAAAGATGTTTTGCATCGGATCAAACAAGATTATTATAAACATCTATACTATACTTGTCACTTTAATCCAACATATTTGGTTTGATTAAAAAAATATTCTTCAAAAACCATGAGCACCCTAAATCAGCGACTCAGCGCAGCGGACAAGTCCAAGCAAAGCGCTGTGTCGCTGTCTCTCCGAGATTTTGAACGGTCTCTATCAGTATCAGGGATCTCAAAAGGTCCCCCCGCCCTTCGATGTTTCCCGGGCCACCCTGCCTGCCCGCCGCCGCCGCCGCCGCCGCCGCCCCCTGTATCCCCTTCCGTCTCCCCCCTTTCTGATCGCACCTCCTCTTCGACTACGCCGTCGGCAGCAGCGGTTGTGGTAGCAGGGCTGGATCGAGAGACAGAGAGGGGGATGGCCCTGTCGTGTGCCAAGTGCCCGTCGTCGTCACGCCTCGCGCCTCCCCCCTCCGACACTCCGCTGCCGGATGGTATCCAGTGCCGCGCGTTTCCTTCCTCCTCAAGTGCTGCTCCCTCCCTTTCCCCTCTCGGTTGCAAGTTTAAGCGTCTGGTCGCGCGGACGTCCTCAGCTCCATCGCCCAAGGAACGGAGCCGGCGGCGCCCTGTGGTCTGCGCACGACAAGGTTGGTGGTGTCCGTTCTTCCGTTTTCCTTGGGGTAACTTGTTCTCGTCTTCTTTACTAGCTTGGTTCGCGTATATGATGCGCTTTCTTCGTTCTTCCTCTTTTTCTTTTTCTTTTTTTTGAGGGTGGGGGGATGAGGGACGCTCTATCGATCTAAATGCTTCTCCTGATTTCATTTCACTTTGGTTTCTCAAAAACCGTTCGTTTTATACCCTTGGGGGATCCTCCGTATTATTCTGTTCCCTTCTACACGCTTCTGCAGCGGGAAGTCATCGTCTTATCGGAATAATTCTCCCCCTCTAAACAATGAAAGTGATACGTGCATGTTTACGTGTGGTAACAGCTGCAACTGCACCGGCGCCTTCTCCCAAGGAGATCCCTGCAGATAAACCCGACAATGGCTCCTTAATGTCTACAACGTCTAAGGATCAAGCTGATACCACTCGTTTCGACGCTGAGAGAGATGAGTCCACTGTCAGCATCACGGTGGTTGGGGCCTCTGGGGACCTAGCCAAGAAAAAGATATTCCCTGCTCTCTTTGCACTTTATTGCGAAGGCTGCCTCCCGAAGGTATGGTGTTGCTTTCAACTTGTCATTTCTCTAGGTACGCCTTAATTGTTTGTCCACCTGCATCGTTTCTATGTTGATGATCAGTAATCAATACGGTACATGCAGCATTTCACCATCTTTGGTTATTCAAGGAGTAAAATGACTGATGCTGAGTTGAGAACTATGGTGAGCAAAACTCTCTCATGCAGGATAGATAAAAGGTAAGGAATTCAAATTGTCTTTCTTTTCCTAACATATCCAATTTGAAATATTTGAAAATGCAAGAAAGGGGGTTTTCATTTTGCTTAAAGAGCAAGAAGACTGGGAAATGTGACCCGAAATTCTGTGAGCAGACCTGTCTCACTGTCACTTTGATTGCATCTATGGTCTAAGAACACTTTTTGCACGTATAATAAAAAATATGATGAACCATATCTGCTCAGCGAGCAAACCTGTCACCTGTGAACCTGGCTGTCGTCATGGTTCTAATAAGTTTGCCTTAGATCAAAGATCTCTAGCATTTTTATCTTGTTACTTGCTTTTGTGATTCTATCTTTTTTTAGCTATTTTACATTCATTTTACATTTTTAAGAAAAAATATAGTTAATACGCATAGTATCAATGGCTGAAAATATTGGATTGATGTGGAATTTTGCATCTTCTGGAGTGGTAAACTTTTTGGGCTGTGGAGGCATTTGCTGCTGCTTTTTATAACTCACGTGTTTCATGAGATGGCTTAGAACCAATAGTACATTATTTAATAGATTTTCCCTTCTAGTTCTAAAACTATTCAAAAGTTATCAGTATTTGTTTCTATTTAACAGAGCAAGGGATTCTGGATCAGGGCCAATTCTAATCTCTGGATTGGCCAATCTAAGGGAAAAAACATAAAAAATAGACATGAATCATGATGGATGGTTGATTGATTCTGATCAATCAGGGTTGGATTGATGCGAGAAGATGGCACAAGGGTTGTGCTGCTATAGCCCCTGCATCTTCCCCACCTTAACAGGAGTACGACCATGATCCGATCTTTTAAGTGATTAGATCCGGGGTCTATCCGACCTGATAGGACTCATATGCAAGGGATGTGGTGCACCACCCCGAGCAGCCGCCGCAGGATCGCCATGATCAGCTAATTCAGCGGATCTGGTCTTGATCTTGCCCATCTAGGCTGATCCCAGGTGATTTCCAGTGTCCCGTAGGGCTTTCCTTCCTAGGATCAGATTGGCCTATGCCGATCTTGATCAGATCTGGATCGGTTGATCCTGCCAACCATGAATGGAAGGCTTTTGGATCAAATGACAAAGATGTTGAGTTAAATCAGTCAACCTGCATGGAGAAAAAAATGCTGTGCTTTTCAAATCTCTTTTCCTTGTGTATACCCTCGTTGTTTCTACTTATGTTATGAGGGAGTAACAAGATAGTGGTAAATTGGTCACGTGTGCTTGTGGGTTGTGCCCAGGGGTCTGCCACATTCAGGCAGTGACAGTAGTTACTCATCGGTAAGAAATATTCAGGTAGCTACATTATTGCCAGAGTTGACATGCTGCATGCCATCGAGCATTGTCCTTTGAGAGGAGTGGATGACTTTACTAAGAAGGATGGGTCTGTGAGCCCAAAGATTTCTCGGTTTGGACTGGCCCCTGGATAAGCCAGGGCCGATTTGAGGGAAGAGAATATGGTCCAAGATGAACTTGGACAGCTTCTTGAAAAACATGAAAAAATACTAAAATGATCCGGCAGAGGGGCAGAATCAGGCCCTGCAGACCTGATATGTAGGGGTCCACAACTGAAAGTTGTGGATCCTCCATTTATTGGATTCCATGAATTTGGATTCACAACTTAAAGTTGCAGATGCTACATTATTGGGTCAACGGGTCTGAATTAGACTCATGGACTCTTGTCTTTGCTACCTCTTGATGCTGGGGTCTGCCTTTATTGGTGGTGATCCCCTCGAGATCAGGGTCAGATAGGTCTGAGTTTGGCCAATCTGACCAAAGTTGTCTTTCTGAGATTGGGCTCACCTCTCCACAAATTGGGTCAGCAAGTACCGATCCTGATCCTTGATTGGTTGATCCTGCAAGGCATGTCCGAGGTTGCATTGATATGGGACAAGTATGCATCATTTTCTTGGGAGTGATCAAGACTGGATTTTCTTTGTTACCTAAGATGGCCTTCTCAGGGAGAAGGCACCATCTGTCAGGTGGGTCCTGTCACATCTGGCTTCCTGGTGTTCAACTCTTCCAGGGCTTAAGGAAGAGCTGTACTCATCCCAGGGGAGTAACCAGTGTGGTTATTCAGAAGACGAATGGATGCATGTCGGATAACATAGAGATGGATAGGGACTTTACACTTGCTGGATGTCATGTATAGTTTGTCAATGACCTCAATCTGAGGTGTGGTAATTTTCTGATTGTCCTAATCTATATGTTGAGTCCAGTTGTTCCTTTATCTGTTCTCTGATCAATGAGCAGGTGGCTGATAGTGTCTAGAGATCTATTCAGTCATTACCTTGTTTATTACCAATTCTCTCTCTCTGCATTTATTGTGGGTTGCAAAATGTCTTGGTATGTGGTCACAACATAGTCATTAGATGTGTTATGCTTCTGTGTATTCTGTAAATTTCAAGCTTTGATGGATGTGAAATGCAGCTAGCTCAAGACAAAATATGAAGTTGGCAGAATAAATTGGCCACATGATATGCCATGCGATAGACAGTCCATGTAAAATGATATTTTCTGTTTAACTGCATGCTACCGAAGGATCAATATCATAGTTGAATTAGAAAGGCATGCATTTTAAGGTTTATTTGGTGGCTTCTGTATTTATTGTTTGTTGGTCATCACCGGTTTCATCCTTTTCCAGCGCTTCTGGAGGATCTTTGTGCTGTTCATAAAGGTTTCCTAAGTCCTTTCTTGATTTTATAGGGATAGCTGCAATGACAAAATGGATGAGTTTCTTAAAAGATGCTTCTACCATTCTGGTCAATACGATTCCAAGGAAAATTTTGCTCAGCTGGACAAGAAACTAAAAGAACATGAGGTGAACATGTGATCCTAATCATTTAAAGTTGTCTGGTTTCCCTGTTTAGTCATAAATCATTTTTGTTACTTCTCACTGTTGCTCAAGTTGTTCATGGAGTTTAGTGTTTTGGTTGCATCATTTCCTTGCTAGACTAGAGGTAATCCTTGGTTTTTGGCCTTTCATGGGTTCAGTACTGTAAAACACAACACTACATTTCACTGATCACTGTAGGAATTCTTTCACTTTGCTTGAATATATTACATGTTTTATTAATGCGATCTATGAAAGGTATGATAGTTTACTGGATAATTGGCCCACTCTGGCAGATACAGATGCAAAAAAAAAAACAGGTGGAAAAAGAAACACTTGTTCGGATTGAACTGGCTAGGGACTTCCCCAGTGTTCTAATCCTGCCTTGTGATATTAAATCTGGGGTGATCTGTCTGAGTATCTCGAGATGATGGATCCGATGAGGTCTAAGATTGCAAGAAACGAACAAAATCATACGCATCTATAGACGCATTATGGTGTCATATATATCAGAATTCTTTCACCACTTCAAGGCTTTTGATGAATAATCAATGCAGAATATCAACAGAACGACCAAAATCATGCACAGACATTTTCTTCTAAACAAGCTGGGAGTTGGAATGCACAACAGAAGCTTGTAAAATGCTAGAATCATGTACCTAACAGCGGCAGTATTCTTGACTTAAGACAGCCATTACATATGATAGGAGGTTGAGGCTAGGCTGGCAAGGATAAGGCCTTCTTGTTCTCCAAACCTACGAAGTGTCTGCTAGAGATTTCATGACATATCTGATTCCAAAGCTGCAAGTGTATCCTTGGACCTGGTTCTGCAGTAGTTAGGTGTCAGTACATAATTCAATGGACATTGGACAGTATAATACAATTAGATGGCATGACAATACATCTTCTTTCAAACCGCTATAAGATTTTTATTCTTTTATTTTCCATCACTTTTTCTTCACAGGCTGGGCGGCTTTCAAACCGTTTGTTCTATCTGTCAATACCACCAAATATATTTATGGATGTGGTGAAGTGCGCCAGCTTAGCAGCTTCTGCTGCTAATGGTTGGACGAGGGTTATTGTTGAAAAGCCATTTGGCAGGGATTTGGAATCTTCTGCCACTTTGACTAGAGGTCTGAAGGAGTATCTAGGCGAGGATCAAATTTTTAGGTGATGTTTTGATTCTGCAATTTAAATTCCTTTTGCTGTTCTACAGAAATTTTTATTGGTTGTATTTTTCTGTTAATAGAATCGATCATTACTTGGGGAAGGAACTTGTTGAAAATTTGTCTGTTTTACGCTTTTCAAATCTGGTCTTTGAACCACTATGGTCCAGACAGTACATAAGAAACGTACAGTTGATCTTCTCCGAGGAATTTGGCACAGAAGGACGTGGAGGGTAAGAATTCTGTATGTGAACACATGTTAATTTGTGAAGAATGCTTTTAAAAATATAGGTTCTTTTTTATTTGATGGCTTTGGCAGCTATTTTGACAGTTATGGCATCATAAGAGACATTATGCAGAATCATCTTCTTCAAATACTAGCACTCTTTGCAATGGAAACTCCCGTCAGCTTAGATGCAGAAGATATTAGAAATGAGAAGGTACATGGAAAACAGATAATGTCATAAGTTCTCTTCATTCAATGTTTACTAGATGGGCCCACATGCTTATGTCATCTTATACAAATTGTATTATATTCAGGTTAAAGTTCTAAGATCGATGAAGCCTTTGCAACTGGAGAATGTGGTTGTTGGACAGTATGGAAGTCACACTAAGCGTGGGATTATATACCCAGGATACATAGATGATAAGACAGTCCCCAAGGACAGCCTGACTCCAACTTTTGCTGCAGCAGCCCTTTTTATAGATAATGCTAGATGGGATGGTGTTCCTTTCC
Source organism: Cryptocoryne crispatula var. balansae (assembly GCA_036172225.1). NCBI lineage: Eukaryota > Viridiplantae > Streptophyta > Magnoliopsida > Alismatales > Araceae > Cryptocoryne > Cryptocoryne crispatula. The sequence continues at coordinate 5,728,577 of CM069929.1, read as the reverse complement.
TCCTGAAAGCTGGGAAAGCTCTTCATAATAGAAGGTTCTCATAGATGAGTTGGTTGCTCGTTATCAGTTACATTCTTTTGACTAGCAGGTTAAAGGTTGTACCTTTGTACCGTTCTACTTTTCTTCAGGACAGAAATCAGAGTGCAGTTCAGGCATGTTCCTGGAAACCTGTACAACAAGAGCTTTGGGACGAATCTTGATCGTGCTACCAATGAACTTGTCATCCGAGTGCAGCCAGATGAGGCTATTTATTTGATGGTAAATAATAAAATCCCAGGTCTGGGTATGAGATTGGATCGCAGCAAACTGAATCTTCATTATGCTGCAAGGTAAGCCCCACAACGGTCTAACACTTGTCTGCCGTAGTCGGATCTGAGTAATTGTCATTCAGAACGTTCCATCTTGAACTTTATCCATTTCCAAGCGAGAGTCTTCGATGGGATAATTTCTGTATGGTTCGTGAAGTGTGGTGGCCTTCCATTCAACTTCGAGTTTGGCCTTTGTTCTTATCCCGCCAGAAATAAACATGTTTTTTTCTTTCCAGATATCCGAGTGAGATGCCGGATGCTTACGAGAGGCTTCTCCTGGACGCCATCGAAGGGGAAAGACGGCTCTTCATACGTTCCGATGAACTGGATGCTGCTTGGGGGCTCTTTACTCCTGTCTTGAAAGAGTTGGAGGAGAAAAGGATTGTTCCCGAGCTATATCCTTATGGCAGCCGTGGACCGGTCGGTGCCCACTATCTTGCCGCTAAGTACAATGTGCGATGGGGCGATCTCAGCGCGGAGCAGAATCCAGACTGACTCGGTGATTGTGGTGTTTCTTCCTAGATAAATGTACTTGGGTTATTCAACCAAGAAGGTAAATAAAGTGCGCGTGGATAAATTCAAATATGGCTCCATATACCCGTGAAAATTGATGCTGACTCTGTTTTCCCCGATTTAGAAGTTTAATGGGCTTTTACAGGGGTATATTGGTCATATTCTTCCTCGTAGCCCATTTAATTCGAGAAGTAACTAGCTTCTATGTATATATATGTCAAGGAAGGAAGTGTGTAATTAATAAACCTACACAACCAACTCACCACTGAATTGGTTAGTCGCAAAGATCCCTATTAATCATAGAGTAAGTGCCTATGATCAGCTACTGGCTGGGAAAGAAAACACACGATCACGATTCCTTAACAAAATCTTTTCCATGACCGAACTTCAACACAAAAACGCTGGATATCTTGATTGTTGTATTATAGACATGTGAGCCAATGTTTGATCCAACCACAAATATCACTGCCACCTTTTGCAAACGTGAAAGATGAAACACACGCAAGGTAAGTGTATTTTTGGTACCTAAATGTCTACATATATTAGTTTTGATGGAAGATTCGAATTTAAGTCAAATGACTATATGTTAATGAAAATAGTTTTGATATTTTAGATAAATACATTTTGGAAAGATTTCGAGGTTATCGGAGTAATCCTCCTCCATCAATCACCATTCGCCTCATACTTGGGCTGATTCATGGAAGAAAGATGGCAGGGAAGATATAGATTACATTCGTCCTCCCATTCCGATACAGAAAGAACATCTTGATTGGGTGCTTAACCTTGGCACCAAAGAGAGGATCAAATGTTCCCTACATATTTTTTTTTCATCTGATCATTCTACATAGCAGTCATCCGCAAACTATCCGAGACATGAAGGCCACGGAGAAGGACGGGAACTTTTTTTTTTTTTTTTTGATCACGGTGGCCGAGTGGCCAAGTGCGTGCAGTGCAGGCACGCGAGCGAGGATCGAAGCTCCCAAGCTCGATCCCACCAGAGCCTTCCCCCCGGGGAAGGAGGGCGCTCAGCGCCCTTCGAACCCTGCCCACCCACCCTTGGGACAGGGGCTGGCGCCAACCGGCCTGCAGCCGGCCGGCAGAAGGACGGGAACTCAATTAGGCCAGAGCTGCTCTGGCTCTTCCACCCGACGTCCTATGTATTTATGCAACGAAACTGAAAGAGCGTATTACTCCAGACTTGCAGGATTGCTATGCCTCGGTCATCAGCCTCGGATGGGAGCCATCATTGTCCACGCAACAAATTTTATACATTTTGGTGACAAAATTATATTAAAATAAAGTGTAAGTCAGCAAACCGCATAAACTTACCATGTTTGGCAGAAGTGATAACAAAATAGGATGGGAGATCACTATATATAAAAAAAGAGGTTCTCTCTCTCTCTCTCTCACGCTAGAGAAAATCTCTTTTGAAAGATAAATTTATAATAATTATCAAACATCACCGTTGAGGCCACACGGCAGGAGAAAACACTGCACGGAGAGGCCCTCGATATTTATGGGGTGTTTGGTTGCATGATAATTTTTTTGTACATTTTCATGATAAAAAATTATATTAAAATAAAAAGTGAACCCACTCATGACATAAAATTATCATGTTTGGAGAGATGTGATAACAAAAAAGAGTTACTGTTATTCATGACCAAATAAAGTGGGGGACCACAAGAAAAAAGAAAGGTGAGATACTCTTTTTTTGTTTAAGAAAAAAATCACTTTCAAAACATAAAATTGTCAAAGTTGTCAAACATTTCTTTTAACAAATTTTCTTACAATTTTAAAAATTAAAATAAAAGTCTTTATCATGCAACCAAACACCTCCTTAGGTCTGACATACTGGATGTGGATGGTGTCTCCTCCGTCTTGTGCTTGTAGTTGATGGAGCCATCGTCGTACCAAAAGAGGGTGACTATTAGGGCCACGTCAGATTAAGGTATTTTCTGTTTCCGACTCAAATGTTAAATGATACTTATTAAATAGAAATCACGATATGTTAATTACAATTTCAAATCAAAATAATTTGATGATTCTTGAACTCTATAATATAAATTAATTTTATTTATAAATAAATAAATACCATTTTGGTATCATTTTTCTGACATAGTATGTTCACCACTTCACTTTTATTTTGACATTTTATACATCATAAAATTACTAATTTATATAATATTTATTAGAACATCAATTTATTCATTTCTATTTTAGTTTTCAGAACATCCGATTAAATTGTCACATTGCCGGATAAAAGACAATGTTCTCACGTGCACACAAACTCCACCCAATAAAAGGACTAGATGAATTTGAATTTAACATAAAAGATAGAGAATGGTGTGGGTGGGCTGGGCAATGTACCCATATCTAAGAAATTTCAGATTTCTCATTCACTGACCAAGAGACAAGATTTGATAGTCTTTATGCCAAGGTAAGAAGTTGTATAGTAAAGGAAAGTAAGTTATATAACTGATCATTTGGATATCATAAATCAAGATACGATTGATGAAGCATGAAAAAATATGCCAAAGTTGAACATATGAGTATAATACTAGATGTCTAACCATTTGACATCTAAGAATAGCAATGATGGACCATTTGCCGATGAAGAAACAATTACTAACATATACCCTACAACTATGAACTTCACAAATGAAGAACAACACACATGCCACACAAGATCAACAGCATGGTGCATAGTCGCAAGGTGAAAAATACACAACGAGACATTTGGTCAAGTCAACACTACCACTATTCTTATGGATAAGTCATCTCAAGACTCTTAGTTTTCTATGTTTCATCAAGAAGATTGTGAGATGACTTAATATAGTTATGGATTCAACACTTCCATGTACTCTGCCTATGGTGGTTAGAGTGATAGATCTTGGTAAGGTTATTCTAGAATAATTGATGGGAGTGTAGAATGCAATCAGCATGTATATATTTTCAACTCTTTATACTCTTCTCAAATATCTTGAGAGAGGAGGGGTCGCGGGTCGCGACCGGGTCGCGGGACCCCCAGGCCGACCCGGTCGCGACCGGGTCGCGACCCCTTTTTTTAAATTTTTTTTTGAAAAATCCAAAAAATAAGAAAAATACAAAATAAAATCTGAAAAATACAGAAAAATTGGATAAATTAAATGACATGATTTAAATAAATAATGCATCAATTTTATTCCAACGTGATGTGTTCTACACTTTGTAGGTAGTTGATGTACTCTCCCCATGTCATTTGGGTTGAGTACAAAACTTGATACATGTACACATGACGATCATATTCGTCAGTCCCTCGGGAAACTATTCTAAGACTTGATCCAAACGAGTCACCATAACTATAGGTCGATTGGATCGAAGTATCCGATGACTCCACATAATTCATTCCACAATACTCTTGATCGTATGTAGGGAACCAAGAGCCTTGGGATGAATCATACACATAGTCGGAGGCATCGTGGTATTCTGCTCCAACTCCATGACTACGATGACCTCCTCTACCTTGTGGCCTTCCACCATGATCGGTATCTTGGGTCGCATGAGTGACTACTAATGTAGGTATACTTTTAATTATGTAAAAATAATGCTCAACTAATTATATGATCAAGTAAGTAATTAACTATACCTTCCAACTAATGATGTATTAAGTAACTACTAAACTAAATATCTAACTAATCTTCTAGCTAACTAACTATGTAAGTAAGCAAATAAGTATTAAAAAGAAGAAACTACTTAACTAACTAATCAATGAAACAAAAGTTAAATAAATGAACTAAATGAACTAATGAAATGCTTAATGAAATAATTAAGTAAATGAGGAACAAAATGAGAGCAATGAGAGCAATGAGAGCAAAAATGAGAGGTTTAGAGTGAGAGTGGGGGGGTGGGAGTAAGGGGAGCCCCTTGGGGGCTTTAAATAGCCCCCAAGGGGCTGAATGGGGGGGCGCAGCCCCCCCATGACCGTTGGCAACGGTTAAATGACCGTTGCGGACCGGGTCGCGTGAATCGCGCGACCCGGCCGCGACCCCGCGACCCGGCCGGGGGAGTCGGCCCGACCGGGTCGCGACCGGGCCGGTCGGGGCTAAACCCGACCGGGTCGGGGCCGGGTCGCGACCCGGCGGCATACCATTATAAGTTAAGTAAAAGAACAACAAAATGTAAATTTGAATATAAATGACTCCAATGTTTTAGTGGCATTTTGCCTATTTTTGATAGTGTTTTGTAATTTTTTTCTATTTGTTTCCCCTTTTAAATTTTTTGACCTTATCGGGTCCGGTCGGACCTAAACCCATGGGTCAGATCTAGGTTGCAACCTGGGTCTGACCAGGTCGGGTTTGGTCGGGACAACCCTGACGTGACTTACCTTGAAACCAACCATTAACGATTATGAAAAAGCAATGTATTGCATCTCCCAGTTATCTGTCAAGGAATATATTTCAAAGATTAAAAAGCTTAATAACAAAAAAGAAACAAATTCCATATTCCAGAAGGCTATGAATCTTAGAAAGGCAGTGGATAACAAATACACCTGCATCTCATGTATCCATGTGAAAAAGGGTGTAGTTTCCCCTTAATGGAACAACTTATTCCAGATAATTGGAGTACCTTGATGAGTCAATGGAATGCATTTCTGCCAACACATGCACTTCAAGGTGATATGTCAATGATGTTTAAACATCGCTTCTGAGGAGTCGTCATAAATGCTTTTAGCCTTTGAAGAAGTAACAATGCATCCGGTGTTGAATAACCTTGAATCATTTCAAGGGCGACTGGTAGAGTTTGATCCCGGTTTATCTCCACAAGAACTGTGCCCTAAGATAAAGGAGTTCATTATGAGCATCATTGCCATCTTGAACTGAAACTTCTGACATAGCATTCTCCATTGCAATAATAGCAAAAAAAAGTTGTGACTGTCAAGTACCAACGCCGAGCGTACCACAAACATGATAACTCTGATCCCTTCCGGCCTGGGTGATTAATCAAGCAATACAGTTTTGCAGGTGGAAGGGACAGTGTTTGTTTTAACCAACATGACTACAGGAATGAGACGCAGAACTTATGGAAGGATAAATTGGAAATACATGACAAAGAAAATAATAAAAATAAAAGGCACAACAAAGTAGAGTTTTTTCCCCTAAAAAAATCAATAAATATGTTAAAAATATGCTGAAGGCAAACTATAAGATGAAACTAAGTCTCAAACCAAAAACACCACCAGACCCAACACAGTCATGTCTACCAAACATGAAATCTTTCAGGGTTTAGGAAACATGGTTGACGAGCCGGTGGTAAACTGCTTAGGCAATAGAAAGTTTAGGCTGCGTTTGGCAACTTGAGAGAAATTCTTTTCGAAGTATCTTCTTTTAGAAGGTACTTCGTAAAGAAGTACTCTTGTATGATAGAAGTGGAAGATGTTTGGTAATTTTTTTATATCAAAATACTTTTCTTATCAAGAAATTATTTTCATATAAAAAACTAAATTACAACATAAGCAATAGGTGTATTAATGTGTTGATGAGGGGAGGACACTCACAAGGGTGGTTGAATAGCTGTGTGGTGGTTGGTATCAGGAGTAGATTTTTTGAAGTTAGAAGGAGAAAAAAAACTCCTCCTTACTTTTGTCTTCAGTGAGAAGAAGAAGTGAATATTAATAGGTATTCAAACACTCTAATTAAATTAAAATAAGAAGCACTTCTTATTGAAGGAGAAGTAAAAAAAATACTTCTCGTGGCTTTCCAAACGCATCCTTAGTTTGCATAATAGAACAGATATTTCAAGACAAACGGTACATATGTTTTATGCTTTTACCATGTAACATTTATGGCTTTTTTACAAAATTAGCCTGACTCCTGTGACTGCCGTATCTCTATCTCTCCTTGCCTTCTTTTCTCCTTGAATCAAGTCCCCACCTTGTCTTCAGCAAGTTCTGAGGGGGGCGATACCTACTTGAGTCACCAAACAGGCTTCCATGATAAGCCCCTCAGACCAGAAAGATCCAGAGACCTAAAGAAGGCATCACTACCTTCTCTTGGAGACTCATTCCACAGACCCAAGAGCATCTGCAGGGAGAATGGCAATGACTAGAATGCCCATGGCCAAGAGTGGAGGTGGTGGGTCCATGCCCAGAATACAGCTCTACCATCCTCGGAGAACTCCCTGAAAGAGCCATCACCACTTAAGGAGTTCACCTGGATGGAGATGGAAAGCAGGCAGGAGAAGATCCAGGGGAACAGAGTGGGAGAGTGATCTCAGTTAGAGGGAGCCAGACTGCGTTGTTGTCTGAGTCAACTAATGCCAACACAAAGGGGTGAGGAGAGTTTGATGGAGTAAGTGAACCCTGTCACCTGCATTGAGAACAACAGTTCACCAGCTCCTGGACAAATGGAGACAGAAGCAACATGAAGCTCTTGATGTAGCAAATTTCATCCTTATTCAGATGGAAGCCAAAACCCTCATCTTCAGCCTGTAGGAAGGGCATCATGAATGGGCCTGCCATAAGCGATAGGAGAAGGTGGGGATGCAAGAGAGGGGAGGCATGGAGCTCCTTGGAAGAGCAGAAGGGGAAAAGAGGATTGGTACTGTACACAGACATGCTGTGAAAGCAAGGGATGAAGGATGAAAGAGAAGTAACAAATGAGAGGCAAGGGCATGCAATAGGGAATGCCAGCAGGTGAAACATGGGAAAGAACAGCGGTATACAGATGCTAGTGGAGAAGAACAAAAAAGGGCAGATGAGCAGTTTCTGGCACAGCAAGCCAACAAGGGTGAGGAAAGAAGGGTAGACGGTAAACTTCGTAAAAATATATGTTTAATGTAAGTTGAGCATAGGATATTCTTCAGAAATACAATCATTCTAACTATAGCATCAGGGACTAAAGCAAAGACTAGAAAAATTTACAATTATCAAGTAATTTCAAAGATTAACATGTAGATATTTAGAAACTGCTAAGATCATGGAGACCAACTTTTAGATACTTAGAGCATAGTAGATAGAAAAGATAAATTTAAGAGCTGCAAAGCAAAAAAAAAATGTAAAAGTACCTCAAATTTGGCTAAGAAAAGTTGAAATCTTCTCAACACCTCTCTCATATTAGAAGTCATCTTGTCAGATGAAGAAAGGGCAGCAGAAACTTCCTCTGGGGAGTGGCCAATACCCTTTTCTACAACCTGAACAACACATTGTTTTATGTGATATATGAATTAGACAAGAACAAAGGCTGATTGAATAAACATGTAATCACAATGCTGTTAAATGAAAAGTATATCAGGAGATTCAGGACATACATGGTGATCAACAATAACTTCAGAAATAAGACTTCCATCGTCAACAAAAACACGAAGATCATATGTACTCCTTTGCTTGAATTGGAAAAGTTTCACACCCGTTAGAAAGCACTGCAAAATTGTCAATCAAGTAGATAAAATCAGTCAAGAATACATGTTTCTCACTGTTGTATATTTATCCACTCATGCATAATTAAGATGCGAAGGTGGTTTTCAAAATATGCCCTGGATGCTTGCCTTACTGTCCACTTAAAAGTTATCAGACGCAGTTTGAAGCAACAGCCTGGATGCGGAGGCAAAAAGACAGGGTAGCTGGTAGCCCCTTCCAGCATCAGCTTCTTGAGGTGGCTGTATCAAGAGCTTTATAGAAGTTTCTTCATTCACATCTTTTGTGAAGGTGCTTTGTCAATTACTGATTGATAGTTCGTAAATATTTCTTCTCTATTCAGAATCACAGGTGGATGCTTCTTCAGCAGTGATTCTTGGGCAGCGAGGCAGAAAACATAGAGAATGTCCACATTGACATTTTATGGGAAGAATTTGCAAGATCAAGGCTGAAGGCAGAACAGGGTTGCAGAATATGCAATGCCTAAAAGACACTACCTTGAGGCATTGAGGCTTAGGCATCAAGACAAGACAGTCCAATTACACTTTTGAGGCTTAACCTTTTTTGGGTATGGTAGTAAGGTTTACACAATTTTCTCTTCTGAAGTGCCTTGAGGCAATGAGACAATGAGGCTTTGCAAAAATGTAAGCCTCATAGTTCTACTAAAGCGAGGGTCCAAATTGAGTCAAAGAAGGAAGTGATAGTGTGAAATATAAAGTGCCAAGTCGTACATTCATTTGATTGGCCTTCTCTCATTAACAAATGAAGAGAAAATTAGAAAGAAATTTCCTCTTCCCACCAAACAAGTCATCTAACTTTTTATTTCATTCTTTTAAAATTATATTATCATGGGTCCTATGAAGATGATTGTTTATTTATTGACTGACAATTACTTATACTTTTACCATAGTTTCTTTGTACTTTATCTTGTTGTTATTAGTTCATAGCTATTTTCATGTAAAATTATCAATAACTTTGGACATATAAAACAATTATTCACGGTTTTCAATTAATGCTCACGCTTTAGTAAGTCTTGAGGTGAGGGTAAACCTCAGAAAACTCCAGGAAAATGATCCATCACTGTCCCAAGCCTTTATAAACATTGGGACTATCAGATAGCCGACTTCCTTCCTCTTGGAACAATAGTGCTAGACGCTGATGTTCATACCACACATGGGGCATGTTACGTTGCATTTTTTACCAGATAACAATACATACTTCGCTTCTCTGGGACTGGATCTTAGAGATCAGGCAACTCTCCTAAGAGTTCATTGAGAACACTCACCCGTTCACTCTCAATCTAGTCAAGGAAGGCTCATCAGAACGTAGAGGTAAATTTTCAGTTATGTCCACTTATCTTCCATAGTAAAAGCATCTGATTTCCCTTGTTAAGTTCCATAAAGGAAGCTAAAAGACCTCTGGAGCTGATTGCTTGTGTGGAGAATGATCCTGTCTATTCTGCTTGTTTGAGAAGGTAACTTTAATCACTTGCTTCTTGATTGCTCCCCCAGGTTGTACAAGAAAGCGTTGCCTCTTCACTCACCATTTCACAATGAAGGCCAAAATCCATTATCCGTAGCAAACATAGTAGGTTGAAGAGGTTATTTCTGTGCTCATTCTGCATGCTATCATTTCACCTCTTCAGATGGAGCATAATAGGACAATTTACAAACTGGGAACATGCTCAGAAGGCAAGGTAATGGCATTATTACGAAGAAATGTCCATGAAAACCTTAATTATGACACTTTCGTACAAAGAGCTTTTCCTAGGACGTTTATGCTTTTATTCATACATTTCCCCACTGTTTCCTTTTTCACTTTAACAAAATGTGGTCACGGGTGTACAACACAAGTATCTGGACACACCATATCCACATGAATTTATCTCATATTAAAAAAGTAATAAAAACTAAATCATAGAGATGTAAACGTGTTAACAAGAAAATTGATTTTGATTCTTCTTATAAGGAAAAGTAAGGTATCCATTCCATCATTTTTGAAAATCATACTAAGTATACAGATTGAGAAGGTTTGAGTAGATATACCCATTTTATACTCAATAGGACTGCAAATGGGTCGGATTTGGTAGCATTTACCTATTTCTGATTCCGATTAAATAGGAACCATAACATTCCAATTTTGCTCTGATTCCAATTGGAATAATCCAATAATTTCGGAAATCTATAATATTTACTATTTTTATCAAAAATCAGCAAATAAATTTTATTTTACTATTATTTGTTTGATATAATAGGTCTAACATTTTTTATTTTTAGTATTTATATATATCATAATTTTAATAGTTTATATATTTGTATTAATTATAATATTAATTGGTAATGATAAAATAAGTTTAAAGATATATAAATACTCCTGTCCCAAGTCTATAAACTTGGGTCAGGAGGATGGGGTTAAGTTTAGGGATAAACGGATACGTAGTTGACTATTTCCAATTCTAATAGGTTATAGGATAAAAAAACATGTTCTAAATCCATTAACTTTTATCAGAATCAAATCGGAATATCAGATCAACAGAATCCAGTTTGCACCCCTAATGCTCAATCATTCTACCATCCAATCAGAAAACTTCACAAAAAGTCCAATGTCTTAGCGTATTCTGCATGGTAAGGCAAAAGGGTAAAAACATACACATAAGAAAGATGGATCAGATTGTATTGTTGTTATCTTTAAAAGATAAAGATAACATATTTTTGGGCTACATTATTACTAAATGCTGGTAATATGTAGGGGTCTGATAATCGTTTATACTTTCCCACATCCGTATGATATTTCAGGTATCCTTAGATCTCCAGTTACGAACCATTAAAATGCACTTACTACATTAATAGTCTATACTCAGCATTTCCTAGAAGAGTTTTTGAAATTAAAGCTTACGAAAGATAACAGTATCCTTTAGGCCTGTTTGGCACAAGTTTAATTTGGGGATAAAGAAAAACTTGCTTTATCCCCAAATTTTTAAGGATAAACCAAGGTTATCCCCATATTAATATTGTACCAAATGGGACCTTAACTATTAATCTTTTTCTTCACAAAATGACTTCAAGCAACAGTCTTCTTCGAAAATCGACACTTCTTTGGTAGATGTGACTTCATGCAATAGTCTTCTTTGAAGAACAACACTTTTCTTTGGTATATGGCTTGGTAAAGGTTTCCAACATGAAAAAGATCGAGGAGGATATACCACACGATAAGTTTAAACTAAACCCTCTGAAACTGAAAGAGATGTTTCAGAGAATTTTTGCTTCTTGGCTGTTAAAATTTGGGCAGCCAAAAAAAAACTGAAATTTCAATGATAGTCTCACCATATCGCTGATATTTTCGGAACAATTCTTATGCTTAAGGAATGGTATTTTCTGAAGGTGATATAAAAGGAAAACAGATCATAAAAGCAAACTGAAAAGAGAGAGGCATTCTGCCTGTGTTAATGCAAGTTTCATAGTTCGCTACTAGGGTTGTAAACGGGTCGGATTCGGTAGCAGATTCACCGGAATCCGATTCCGATTCCGATAAGGGTTAAGGGGTTCCGATTCCGATTCCGATAATTTCGGAATCACTATGTTCCGATTTCGATCCGATTCCGATTATGTTATCGAAATCGGAACCGAATCCGATAAAATCCGAAATGCATATTAAATATTAATTTTTATTCAAAAGTAAGTCAATAATTTACATATAATTATTAAAATTTGATATAATCTTCTTGAAATTTTATTTTTATTATTTTATCAATTTATATATTATATTTTATAATTTATTTAATTATATTTATATATAATTATTTTTTATCGAAATCGGATTAACGGAAACGGAACCAACTAATTCTGATTTCGATTCCGATAAGCTACCGGAATATCCGATTCCGATTCCGATAGTTTATAGGATACAAAAACAAGTTCCAAACCCTTTAATTTTTATCGAAATCGAATCGGAATATTGGATTATCGGATTCCGTTTACACCCCTATTCGCTACCCATTAACAGGCAGTCTCCATACAGGTGACTGCTTTATATGAGTGTTTACACAGGTTATTCTTCCTTTTTATGTGTCTGAGGAAAGAAACTGCCATTGTGGTAGAAGTGTGTTATCCAATGGTTCACCAGATTGGATCTGATTGGCTTGGATCGATCCATATAATCTAATTCCAGTGAATTAACCTTATCTCATGCTGCCATAAGGGGCCATAGGATGGTTACTCACCCCAATGGGCCAATCTGGCCTGCTCCTTTTTGCATCAGGCTGGATACAAACAATCATTCAAGCTTGGTCCTCTAGCCGAAAGGTTCATCCTCCGAAGTGATCAAAAAGTAAAAATTGAAGTAAAATTTTAAGCATAGGTTTATGATATAAAAAAATTATTTCCAAATAATTATTATTTTATACTATTATTTATTAATTAGTACACCTTCACGTATTATAATTAAGTAAGACCTGTTTGTCTTTCATTTATTTTAAGTAGATTAAAAAATTGGCACAAAGAAAAACAGAGGAGAGAGTTAGGCTACCCGCTACCCAGTATTTCCTATTTTCCCTATTTTATAAATTTTGTGAACGTTTTCAACTCGAAAACTTCCTTTCTTCTCATATCCACATATATCAAGGGCAGACTGATTCACTCTCTATACCCAACTTGGCCTTTCTTCATCCTTCCTTCACCTTGTAGGTGGTGGTGTTATTCATCCTTTCCTCTCTGATGAATGAATTGTGACCTCTGGTGAGGGCCCACAAACAAAATATATTCGATTAACATACCGAAACTTGAAAGAATCAGGAACCTGGTTCCACTGAAAAACTTAAACTGAAAACTATGAGTTGAAAATGACAAACAGAAAATAAATAGTAATGAAAGAGGACCTTAATCTTTCCTCGTATGGCTGACAGACTGTTCTGTTTTGCAGCCCATTTTGCAAGTAAACAAGCCATGTATGTGAATGGAATTTCTCTTTCACCACTTAAAATAAGTGGATGATATTCCAATGTGTCAGTCATATCAGTGTCACCCACAGTTTGATCATCAGTTGAAGGCATGAGCAGCTCAGAATCCATATTACGTTGAACAACTGTGCTTTCCTCTATATGGCCTTCTCCAAACTGTCCAATAGGTGACCTGATCACACACTCTTCTGTGTCCCTGTCCCTGATGACTAATTCTTCTATGTCGCTTCTTCCTGTGCATGGAGTAGAAAATCCTTCTCTATGGCCACCTTGTTGAAAAGAAACACCTTCATTTCTCTCTATTTCATGCAAGTTAATGAAGTCCTGAGCACTGCCAGTAGTCAGAACAGGAAGCTGCTCTGTAATTCTCCTGCTATGCATAGATACAGATTGTTCCAAAGTGTTTACTCCTGTACGGAGATTAGCAACTCCATCCAAAAAGTCCATGCTACTGCCGCTTCTTGATGTGACAGAATGAACTATAAAGCAACATAACTCATTAACAAAACATGAAGACATCAGATCAATGTGCATACTCGATCAAATAAAAATGTAAATTAGAAATTCGAACGCGCAGAACCCCAATAGATTTCACGTCTACAAGCATCCTATGTGACATGCACACTGGGGGCAAAAATGTTCTAATCAGAACAGTTTCTCAGTGTTCAATTGTAGTGACTACTGACAATAGGGGTGTAAATGGAATCCGATATTCCGATTCGATTCCGATAAAATTTAACGGGTTTGGAACTTGTTTTTGTATCCTATAAGCTATCGGAATCGGATATTCCGGTAGCTTATCGAAATCGGAATCGGAATTAGTTAATTCCGTTTCCGTTAATCCGATTTCGATAATAAATAAATATAAAAAATTAAATAAAAATAAAGTTAAATAAATTATATAAAATGATAAAATGATAAAAATAAAGTTTTAAAAAGATAATATCAAATTTTAGTAATTAAATGTAAATTATTAACTCGTTTTTGAATAAAAATAATATTTAATATATATTTCGGAAATTATCGGATTCAGATCCAATTTCGATAACGGAATCAAAATCGGAACGAAATCGGAACATGGTGACTCCGAAGTTATCGGAATCGGAACCCCTTAACCCTTATCGGAATCGGAATCGGATTCTGGTGATTCCGCTACCAAATCCGACCCGTTTAAAGCCCTAACCGACATGATATAAATGACAAGAAGAATTCAACATATGCAAACCTCCACTTGCATTTGTTTGGTGGTTTAAAGTGCTTCCCAAAACATTTTAGCACGGTTTTCTATAAGAATTTGTTTAGAATTGAGCCATTTAAAACAATTACAACACGAAATTTTGGTAAATATGATAAAATCACGGGGCATAATCAAAATTCCAAAGAGGTGTTCCATCAAAATTAGTTTCAGGACATATCTTCCATGTGATTGCTGAAAAGACTACACAAGAAGCGAATAATTCAAATGACTGAATGAGCTTCTGACATTAGCATTGTCCGGTTCACTCATTGCATTCAAAATTGTCCAGGGCCATCGAGCATCATCCGTGGATCATTATTTGGTTTCATTATACATTTTTTACTTCATTCTAAGTTTAACATAGGAGTGTTAGGACCCTTAGTCATCTTATTATTTAGAGAACCACAAATTTCATAAATGGCAAAAATAAGGATTACAAGTGTATCATCCAATACAAAAAACCCGTACAACTAACGCCAGAATGGATTAGAAAACAAATACTCTGGACACATAAAAAGAAGCAGCATGTGTCCTCTACAAGAAAAATGTAAATGAGACCATGCACTTAAGAGGCGAGAGACAGTTATGGCAACAGACCTCTCACGTTTCCCCATTTCCTACAACAGAGGTGATCCAAGAGAAGATGCTGGGAGGAGATGGAGGCACATAGAAGAAGAGGCGGCCAAAAGCAGTATAGTTGCAAGGGAGAGGTGGAGATAGAGGGAAAAGGGGAAGCAAGGGCATGAAGGTAACTGACAGAAGGTGAAGAGTCAGCAGCCAACCCTTGTGCCTACTGCCCCCACGTCAGTCCCACTTGTTTGGATTCTGCAGACCCACTAGGGGGATCCACAACTTAGACGCTGGCCACTAAACTGGCCCATATAATCTAACGAAGCAAGGGAAATGTAAAGGGAAGTTGACAATTCCCCCGTAGTTCTGAGAGCAGTAGGTGAACATCCTGGTGGTTTTGCCAAGTTGAGGATGAAAGAGACTGCCTTGCTGCACGTCTTTGCTTAAGTAGTCACCTTGACAACTTTTAACTACATAGAATGAGACCCCGTAAAAATATTGGGAGAACAGCTAGGAAGTATGCACATCTGCACCCTTAAATGTAAAAGAAAATCAGTATGGCAATTGGAGACCCCTGTCCTGTTGAATGAATATTGCTTCCTTCATGAAGCTCTGTGGGAGGGGGGGGGTCAGGCACTTTTTCCAAATATGAGGGAGGCAAGGCAATTAATGACGTGGATCCCTAACTTGGCACGGAGCAAGGTTTCACCAAAAATGTTTAAAGGTCATCAAGAAGAATTTTATGACAATGATCAAAGAATTTGAAGAAAATCTGAATATGATTAAAATTTTGAACTCTACTGCAGTGGTATTATTGCCTAAGAAGAATTGTGTATCTAACATCAGGGATCTCAGTCTCATAAGCCTCCTAAACTGTAATTATAAAATTGTATCAAGGTTCTGGCTAACAAACACAACATATGAACAAATAAGTTGTTCAGCACTCCACAGTCGACGTTAATTAAAAGTAGATACATCTTTGACAATTTATAGTAGCCCATAAATTGACCAAAAGACACAGAATAGAGTGTGTTGTTGAATTGGATTTTGGGAAAGTATATGACAGAGTTATCTAGACTATGTTTATGCAAAGTTATGCGACTAATAGAGTTTAACGATAAATGGGTGAAATAGATTCAATGTTGTATTCGTATGGCGAAGTGTTCAAACAATATTACTGGTCTTTTTTTTCAGAAACTCAAGAGGCCTAGATAGGCGACCCATAGGAAAATTGTCACATATCTCCAATTTACCAATGACACTACGGATATGAAAAAGTGAATTGATCTTAAGTTTACGTAACATTTATTTGAAGTTGTTACCGGACTCTGTTATCTTATCAAAGATGACCACCTTGGATGGAATTGCCTGAGCTGATCACCTCCTTACTTAGCCCGCCTCATACGCCTTCCTCACCTCGAAGACAACCCAAACCGTGTAAGAAACGCGATCAAAACTAAACCAAGTAAAAAACCAGGGTTAATAACCCAACTTCAGCCTTGCCCAACCATGTATGTTTCCTATAACTTCTTCCATTTGGAAATCACAACCCTCTCTCTCTCTCTCTCTCTCACTCACACACACACACACACACAATCCACGTCAACCCTCTTAATTATCTATCAATATTTTGGAATAAAAAAGGCTACATTTATACCTCTGTCATTTTATATTTTAATTTAAATTTACGATACTATCGTTGACTTATAAATACGTGTATAAAATAATACATAAATGTATACTAAAATTTTACTTCGCCTCAAGCGCCTGCCTGAAGCACTTAAGGCAAGGCAATGCCCTCTTTGCCTCAAGTGTCTCGCATCTCAAACAACATAGAACTTAAGATTAATCGAGAAAATATGAGTTGCTAGGAGTAAATGCACCATATATTCAGAAAATGCCAGGGACAAATTTTCTAATCAAGTATTTAGGGCTAAAGGCACAAAAAGTGAGGACTGGCATCTTCTAATGCACAAGATGGAAAGGAGACAACAAAGGTGGAAAAGAAGGATGTTGTCAACATGCCATAGTTGTCAAGACGACAAAGTGTCCAAAAGTCCTTTTGTCGCTTAAGTGGTAGCCGATAACAAGAAAGGCCAAGTCTCGGGTCGGGACCGGGTCGGTCCGGCCCAAACAAGGCATGGTCTGATTGGGTTGTAAAATTAATTTTTAAATACAAAAAATGTAAAAAACACAAAAAATAGAAAAAAAATGCTAAAAAATCTACAAAATAAAAATATGACTAGAAAAAAGTTATTCGTTTTTATTTAAATCTTACATTTTGTTATCATTTTGTATAATTTATATACTCTCTCCATGACATTTGGGAAGCATGCATAACGCTAAAAATGTATACATGATCATAGCACTTGTCATTGTCTACTACAATCATTTTAAGATAAGATCCCAAAGATCCACCATAACTACCATACGTGGAGTGCATGGAAGTGTCCGATAAAAATCCATATGTAGGTTGAGTCATCCCAATCCTCTTGGTGATATATAAGAAATTAAAAGTCTTGAGATAAATCAACTCTATAAGACTGCCCATAATATTGATCGCCACCCCGTTATGTGTGTTGATCTTGACCACCTTGCGACCACGCACCATGATCTATGTCTTACGTCGCATGTATGTACCGTTCTTCTCCGATGAACTACATGTTATAGGGTATATCTTTAAATCTGTTGACCTCTTTAGATCAGTAGTGATTCCTTCTACTTCCAACGCTTCATCGCTATTGCTCTTTGAAGTTGAATCATCCAGCGTCTGGTACTGAACTCAAATGTTTAACTCAAACATGTCTTCTTATCCCACATTGATTTTATTTGTGATGTCCAATGAATCAATTATAACATGTTTATAATTAACCTTAGATTTCTTATCTTGATGAGAAAATTATCCGGTCTTCTGTCTCTTTACCACCGAATGAGGAATCTGAAAGTCCTCGACTAGAGGTACGCTGTCAAGTTCTCTTTATGTTCATTTCCGATCTTCTAGGATGAACTCAAGTTCGCCTAATCCTTCTTAATCGTTTACCCAAACTTACAATGGATTTTATTCATCAAAAATAACTCCGAATCGATGTCATCATCTTGTATAGTCACCATCTCACCTTGTTGTCTAGACGCTTCCTCTCTCTCTACCTCTTTCCCCCATATGGTTCTCTCTTATCTTCTATAAATTCTTCAAGTTCAACCTCATAATGCAATGACAATACAACAAATGCTCCAGTCTTTTTGATGTCAACCCTATTCCTCTACTTTCTATAAATTAGGTTGAACATTGGTTAATTCATTTCACATCCTGAAGTCGATGTTGTTGGCTCAAGACTCTGATTGTAATGTCTGCCAAATCCTCAAATCCTAGTGCCTTGTCGTGATTCATCCACCAATCAACTAATATAATATTATTATATGTTAGACGAAAATTAGAATAAGTTAATCATCTAAATTGCAAAAACAAATTATATACTACATACCAAGACATAAAAGCATAATTGTTCATTGTACTCTTGATGTTTCAAAGTGGAATATCATCATTCTAGTCATGCATCTTGTTGTGTACTATAATTGATCGATCGTCATCCCCGAGCATTCTATTGATGAACTCTTTCACACAATTTAGGAGCTTGTTAATTGGCTTGAATATCGGACTATAACAATATCTAGGATTAAAAAAATGACCCAGCAAGTGGCAACAATATCTATGTTAATAGAGAGCATAACAATATAAATGTGATCTATGTTATAACTTAATGAAAAAGAAAGTGCCTACTACATGTATCGAATGATACAGTGTTCGTTTCCACCGACGGCCGATAATATCCAACAAATTGCTGAAGTCTGACATCGTCTTTGCAATTTCATTCATAGCTTCGTCAAAGATAACCCATGTTTCCCTTCTTATCCCAATCTGCTATTCTAAGTACTTTTACTAACGGTTGCACTATATTAAGCGTCTTCTTTACCACAAATCAGAAGTCTCCACTCTCTAAGATCTCCTCAACCTTCTTCTCTTTCCTCTTTATATGAAAGAGAAGCCCTATCTATCTAACTAGCTCATCCTAGTGAAAGTATCATTTGGGTAAGTGGACACATCTGTTGCATTCTCTTCAAGAAAATATAATGAGAATCAAACTAGGTTGCCCCGAGCCATAGAGCTCTCGGCCCTTCATATGTTCCCTTATTAGGTTAAGCATGAAATCATGGTTATACATGAAGAATGATACAAATTAGGCCATCTTAACTACCCAGTCAATTTAAGGATCCTTGCATATATCCTGTAACATCAAATCCAACAAATGTGCGGAGCATGGTGCACAATATAAACATATTCTCTTAACCATCAACATATGTCTAGCTGCTTTATATGCAGTTGTGTTATTTGTTACTACTTGGATAACTCGATCCTCTCATATCTCTTCGACAACTCCGTCGATTAATTCAAGAAGATAGTTCGCATTATTTACCTGTCCGAATGTGCCCACAGACTTCCAAAAGACGGTCCCTTCTTGACAATGTACTAGAAAGTTGATCATTGCCTTCCTAATTATGCCTATTAAAGAGGACATGTATAAGTTATAAATTCAAGTTTAAAAAGATAAGTAATAAGTTTAAAAACTAAAGATTATTAACATGTCTAGTTGTCCATCATCAACGTTCATCAACTTTCTTGTCAAATACGTTCAAATGATTTAACATATTGTTTAATAACTTCACCATTTAATACTTTTTCTTTTTTTATTAAACGAAATGGTGCATGCCCTTGAGCTAGTTGCAAGTTTTTGCGGACAAAAACATATATTAGTAAAATGGCATAAACATGGGTCAAAGTTTTATAAATGGATAAGGATCTACCAAAGAATTGGAACAAGTGATCCACAATCTCACAAGGGACGAAGACGCACAGGTAGGTGCCTTGGATCCATATGTCACTCGGCCAAGACAGAGACAAACAACTATCACAACAACAATGGAAAATCTAAAGTTACGCAAGAAATAAATTGGGTCACTTTTAGGTGATTTTTTTATTAGAACATACCAATCAATGTTGTAAAGAGACTATTTAACAAGAACATGATCGACACTATTGCAAATGTGAGTAAAGGTATTCATGAACGGACTACAAAATAAATTTGCAACACATATTTACCTATGAAAGTAGAAGATATCAAGCAGTACGACAAGACATTTGAATGCATTTCAGATCAAAGAGAATGCACCCTAATGACTAATGGTTGAACAAGTATGCTTAATACTTAAAATAGATTTTTAAATTTATTCTTTTGTTAAACATTCTTACATATTTTCCTTACTATTGTATGGTGCCTTTATTGTTATCAACATCGATGGCAATGGATGTTGCATCATCCACTACTTATCATTCCTCCAACATTGTCCAAGAAACAAAAGACTAAAGAATCTTCAAAACGAGGTAAGAAATATAAACGTAATAGTAAACATATTATGAATGATCCTTTAGAAATTGTAGATCAACATGTAATTGATGATACAAGAAAAGACACATCAGAGCCAAATATCAAAGTCTGGTACTAAACATCAGCTGATTCAACATCAAAGAGTAGCAATTATCATTGGGTCGATGACGAAGATACATCTAGAAGACCAAGAAGGGCATCAAAAGATCCTCAACCCTTGCTTTCACCAATGCACTTTATTGTCGAAAAACATTACACTCATGCAACGCAAGATCACGATCATAGTGTGCAAACACAAGGCGTAGAAGACATAAGGAGGCAGTGGTCATCAATATTATTAATATTATAGACTTGAGTCATCTCAAGAATCTCGGTATCTCATATATCACCAACAATCTTATCAAAAATATTAAGATAGTTACAATTCTAGTAGTTCCATGCACTCGACTTATAGAGGCGAAGCTTGGAGGAGAAACCTACAATACTTCAAGGAGTGAACAACATAATCAATATGTGCATTCTAGTAATATCATATACTCTTCCCAAATGTCTAAGAAAGAGTATACAAATACTGTAAAACATGCTCAAAATGTAAGATTTGAATAAAAATAAATGAAAATTCTTTTTGTCAATGTTTTGTACTTTTTCCAATTTTTTTCTAATTTTTCATTTTTATTTTTTTCAAGTTTCAGATCCAAATATGATCAGATCCAGGTTGACCCAAGTAACCAACCAAGGTGGGCTGGGCTGGCCCGTAAGTGATGATAAAATATGTTAATATGTTTACACATTTATTAAATGGGTGCCATGAATTGCAAATTGTCCCTTGTGGGAGATCCTAGAAAGAAAAAAAAATTAGTCATATAGAAAGATCTGGGGCATCTAGCCAGGTACCTTGGACGCCAAAGTGTCTGCATTGGTCGCTCGAATGCCTAGGTGAATGCCTTTTTGGCCCCCAGAATAGTGCCTAAGCTAGGTGCCTCTGCGCCTCTGCAAAGGTGCCACCTAGGTGTGCACCTTGACAGCCATGATATATATTATGTACATATATAGTATTAACATAATTTTTTACCCTCTACGTGACACTACAGTGGCCAACTTGTCGCCTAAGTGAAAATTTCACCCCTAAATATCTCAACTGTCTTATCACCTTGACAACTATGATTATATATATGGTTAGACAAAGGTCAAGTGATCAAACCCAACCCGCAAAACTGATCAAATAAGAAAATGACAAACATCATAAACCTAGCAAACAAACAGCACATGTAAGTTTCAAGAGCCTTAACCAAACAATGATAAAGTAAAAGAAAGAAATGTTTACTTGGTAAATATCTGAGTTGAAATACAAAAATAAATGTAAATTGGAGTAATATAAGAACAGGGAGCCAAGATTGAGGCTCAGGGAATTTTCAGTGGCTATGATTCAAACAACTATGAGCTTAGCTAATATGTAATTCAAACAAAAAAAGGTTTCTCTACGTAAAATAAAGTAATTTTAGCATAAAACAAAAAAAAATAGATGCAATAAGGAATGGTACACTACAACACTTCGCAAGAGTACAAAATTATTTCCCACTTGCTTAGTTATTTAACTATTTTGTAATAGGTAGTTCTCTAAAAATGCACAGTAAATAGTGGAATGAATATATAATTAAGAGATACCTTGATGAATCGTGTCAGAAGGCCCACCCATACCTGGTGCTGATAAGTTTTCCTGTCCAATGTCACTTGTGATACTAGGTGGCCATGCAGCAATTGAAGCTCTTTCAGACAAAGGAAGCACAGGTCGTTTTCTGCCCAGTGGCATGGTCAAAATCCAAATATAAGAAGAAAACAGTTGTATGTCAATTGTCGACTGGACATTTAACTCAAATGGTTAAGGAACTTCAAGTATATCAAGTAATGGAAGATCGTTTTTCAGAACCTTGTAGGCCCTGTATAATATACTTGCAGACATCAAATTAAAAACTCTTGAGACCAAATGACATCGAGGTAAGGGAAAAGGGGAAGTAATCTTTTTGCATCTTTAAGAACAACAAACCTTGTGCCTCGAGGAGGTTTATTTACTTCACATACAAGTCTTTCACGTGCTAGCTCCAAGTCTTCAACCAGCCCCCCTAGAACCTGTATAACTTCTGGGACAAGCATCAGAAGTCCATGCCGTATATGCACATTTTGGATAGCAATCTAAGAGTCACAAAAATGTCCCCACATTAGAATCAGTCTAGTTACCAATAGGAAAAAAAATGATCTTGAATGCACAGGGACATAGAAAGAGTGAATGTGACAACATCCCAAAACAATCAAATGAAAATACTGATGATGGTGAACAACAGATTCTGGTTAAGAGGTTTGAGGTGAATGACAATCATGCCTGGGTGCACTACCTAGGTGACAAGATGGGTGCCTCAAAAAAATCAAGTCAGTTGTGTGTACCACACAGACAACACACAGACATATATACACTTTACGTACTTAACAATATGGAAACAAAAACAAGAAAAGAAGCAAGAAACAGAAAAACAAGTTAGAACCTTTAGAATTCTAATCCTAGAAGAAACGAGAAATGCAAGAAGTGAAGCGAGGGACACTGTCACACTGATGCATTCGAGATCGACATGTACAGATGGTCAATGAAAGAGGATATGTTGCCATTGGACATAATTTATTGCTGACATCGACTTCTTATTAATTTTAAGATTTTATTTATACATCTCTATTCACGAATGTTTTTTAAATTTTCAAGGGCCTTAAAGCAAATTCTAAACATTTAGAAGCTTAAAAGAGTTACCTTATGTCATGGGTAAAAGGATAACTTTTGTTTACATATTTTAGAGGGTCTAAATGTGAAGTGGGATCACTTTTAAGAAACCCCATCGTGTACTCCTAAGAAGGGGTGCCACAGCCTCCTACACTCTCTTCCCTTGCTCACAGACCGAGGAGGCCATTCCTCCAATACACGCTTTACTTCCCATTCTATTCTTAGCCCTGCACCAAAAGCCCATTGGCCCTACCCCCACCAGCAACAACTCATTAGCACACGCACCACTCCTCTGATGTTTGACCTCCCCACACAGCACCATGGAGACACCATCAACATATGCTGCACCACCCAGCAAGCTATGCAGGTTCTGTACCTCAACCGGAGACCACATCACTGTCCGGGATTGCCAAACCAGCATATCTGAAGCTGCACCAAAGCCTCTACTCATGCTCCCCCTTTTAAGCAACAGCCCATGCAGGTCTTCAGCCCCATCTGTCTTCTCTGTCCGTGCCTCCAGGATTGGTGATGTAACCACAAAATTTAAAAATTAAAATTTGAAAATTCATTTTGTTTGACTTAGCATTGACTACTAGAAAAATAGGTGATATCTCATGAGAGTATTAGCTAGGTCAATGATATGTATAAAAATATAGATTGAGGTTGTTAAGTTCTTTAAAATTTTATTTTGACCACTCCCCATCAGTCTAGCGAAGTGCTGATGTTAATTACATCGAACAACCATTCGAATATCTTGATAAACCGCCATAGCAATCCATGAAATAGAAGACATATATCCACAAAAATAAACATATGGGAGCAACGACCCTATGAACTTGATGGAATGCAAACAATTAGTGCATTTTGAATTTGGTTTGGTTTGATTTAAATTTGTTTGGAATTGATTTGTTTTATGGTTTGATTTAGTACCTTTTATCTTGCTATTTCCTGATTTGAGAATTTGGTTTAAATTTGATTCAGATTTTTCTTTCTTTCTTTTTGTTTTTGAAACTTTCAGATTTTGGACTTACTTGAATTGTGGGTTAATTGTTCATTTGTTATTAGGATTTGAAATCTTAGTGATCTGTTCTAAAGTTTGAATGAGATTTTACTTTAGATGTGTGCTATTTGGATTGGATTTGATTTGATCAGGATTTGGTTTAAGTCTTGATGTCTCTTGACTTTGAAATTTTGTTTTTTAAGTTTATTTTGATATTATCATTTTTCTTGTTTTGTCATGGTTTGAGTGCATTTCTTATTTGAAATTATAGATGGGATTTGAGGTTCTGATGATTTTTAATTTGCATTTCCAACTTGAAGATTTTGAGATTTAAATCTGGATCTGCAATGTCTTGATTTTGTTTATTTTGGCTGTGGACATTTTAAATTTCAGCATTTTTCTAATTTGGACATTAAACTTTGCAGATTTTAGCCTCTTCAGGATTTCATGATTCGATATTAACTTTTTGATTTCCGCAATTTGGAATATTAAGTATTTTTTTAGCTATTTTCTGATTTTAAGTTGCAGAGATGGGTATTCATTGGGATTAGTTACTCATTTGATTTATGATCAAGACTTAATGTTTTTTTTGTTTGAAGGTTTGTCTTAAGTTTGAACGTTTTATGATTCTGTGTTTGATTTACTATTCCAACAATGCTATGGTTAGAGGAGTTGAATATTTAATTTGCCTTTTGGATATGAGTTAACATCTTTTATCTTAATTGGTTAAAGTTCATTTAGGGACTTGAATGTGGTTGTTTTGTTTTTAGTGAAACTCAATGCCTCCCATCCTTTGAGTTATCTTAAATTTAGTTTATTAGAAATTGGTCTAAAGTAGTTGTTTTATTCTGTTGGCACTTGACATTGGAATTTGGTTGGTTAGTTGGTCCTTCTCCTTTTTATTTCCCTCTTTAGCTCCAATTTATGTTATTGTTCTGCCGGCTGGACATTGCAGATTTCAGATTTGATGGGAGCTTTAAATTTTGTCTTGGGATTGATTAGAAGCTTTAACTTGAGATCCGAAGCTCTTTCTTGAGGTTGAGATTTTAAAAATTTTGATTCTGGATTTACAGATTTTGAATGGCACTTTACCTTCTCCTCTTGATCGACTGTGGGGCAGATAGGAGCATCTCATCATTTTCCTACCTTGGGCTTTCCATATCTGAAAATTCAGATTTTTAAATCAGTGCTCCAACCCCATCATCGTTTTAATGTTTTGGATATTTGTGTTGTGTTTTTTTAAAATCCTCTAATTAATATGTTCTGAATTGAAGTTATGGTCTTAGATCTTCTGATCCTGCCTCATGTGAAATTTTAATTTCAGATTTGTCTCACCGAGGTCGGCACTCTCAAATCTTCAGAATCTTAGATGTTCAGATGTTATTTTACTTCTTCAGATTCTCCCTTGTTGTGTTCCCATTGCATCAAGTCCATGAGGCTGCCGATATTCCCCTCAGGGTATCCAATGTGCACCAAACATGATAAGTTTCCATTGCTTGCCAAAATTGAAATATATACACATGAAGGGAAGGCATGTAAGTCATATCTCCCATAGATTAGAATTAAATACCTTTTAACCTTTGACAGGTATTAGAAAATTTATCCTAATGATTTAGGATAGAATGCACCTGGCCTTCGATAGGTATAAGGGCATTCTTCCCACTGGTTTATGAATCTCATTAGCATATGATTCGGCATATCGGCATGTTAATCATGCACAGTCTTTCTACAGCTTAATGAATATATCGCTCCCTATCGGGGCACAGTAAGACATTGGAATCTTTTAGTAGATCTTTGTATGTCTACCTTAAGGGCGTAGGGGGGAGTACAAGACCGACCCCCATGGATTGCAGAATCGGCCGATCCAGATTGGGATCAGCCGATTCTTGGATAGGATAGGACTCCTCCAATCCGATTCCCGGCGGAACTACCGATCCGATACAAGATCGGTCCGGATCGGTGTTTGTAGGTGGAAGCAGTGCCGGAATCAACCGATTCGGTCGATTATGGATCGATTCCGGCGATTCTCTCGCAGGAATCGGCCCACAGACCGCCGCGGTGGCCCTCTTCCCCGCCCTATTGAGTGGGGAAGATAAAGCTACCGGGTCCATCGGGACCCAATAGCAACGATTAAGTCACCGGATCCGCTATGTTAAACGTATCGGGTCCCATGGACCCGATACGCAAACTGGTAGGGTTTATACTCTACCGGTTTACTATCCGGTGACTTAAGTCACCGGATCCTGGCCTTACCGGGTCCGATGGACCTAGTAAGGCCGTCTTCCCCGCCCGATAGGGCGGGGAAGAGGTCATGGCGGCAGCTTGCTGCTGTGGCGGCGATTTCGGGCCACTTTTGGGCCCGAAATTGCCCCAAAATGAATCCGATCTACCTCCTTATTTAGTTTTTTTTGTGTTTTAGTGTTTTTTTAAGGGTCGATCCGGATCGATTTTTCTTCCGGCGAATCGGCCTGGATCGGACCGATCTGGATCGGATCAGTCCCCACCAATCCAGGGACCGATTCCAATCCCGCGATCCTTGCCGACCCCTTAACTAGTCTGTATGTTATTTTTCTTTTAAGTTGAGCCGAGACGTAGAGGTGGGCATAAAGCCGACCCCCCAACTAGTGCCGATTGTTGGATTACTTTATGAATTTTTATTTGATTTCGGTTGAGGAATAGAGCGGGTCCTAATGCTCTATTATCTCCCTCAACGAGTTGATTGTATATTTTATTGCCAATTGCATCTGTTTGAAACATTGTTCAAGCCCATTGGGCCTTGTTGACCCCGCTGCCCACTGCTTTGGGGATTGTTGAAACCTCGTTTTTTCATCTCTCCTTTTTTTTAAAAAGAAAAGAGAAAAATTTATGTTGGGATTAGAATTTCTTTTTAAAATTATGTTCCTTCTTTTGAGCTAGCATTGACTATTATAAAAATATGTGGTATTCATAGGAGTATTAGCTAATTTGGTGTGGTATTATTTTATAGGAACACCAATGGTTCCACAGATTTGCTAAGTGTCGATATGGGTATCACCCACCACTTAGATGATCTGAACCACAAATTTGATTTTTGAGGTTTTCTGAGTTCTTTGAAAATAAAATTTGATCTCTCTCCACCGAACTTGCAATATTCCGATGTTAATTATATCGAGCAAATACTCGAAAACCCTTGATTAACCATCAAGACAACCTGTTGAACTGAAGTCATTCATCCACGTAAACACAAAGCTGGAAGACATATCCCCATGGTCTCATGAGATAGAATTTGGTTGAACTTATTCAAACTTTTTATTTGGGTTCATTGATCTTCTTCTTCTCCTTTTTTTGTTTAAGATTTGATTTGATTTGTTCGTTTTTGGTCATTTGTTGACTTAGACAAGTTTGAGTTGATCTCTCTTTTTTTGTTGGAATTGATTTCCATTTTTTTATTGTGTTGGTTAGCATTTTTGTTTGATTTAAGTGGACTTCTTGTTATTATTAAGATTTGTTCTTAATAATATTGACCACTTTAATTTTCTGGTTGATTTTAATCTAACTTAACTTGTTTTTGTAGTCATTGGTTGACATTTTTATGTATTATTTAATGGCATAATTTTGGTTGGATTATGTTAACATTTTATTAATGTTTTGATCATTTATTTGATTTAGATTTTGTTATGCACACTTAATTATTTAAGTAACATTATCCATTTGGGTTGATTTAATTTTTCATAGTTAAGTTGGATTCAAACTTAACATGTTTTGTAACTGTTTGTGGTTATTTTTTATGTATGATTTTATGACATGGATTTAATTTGATTATGATGGCATTTTTGTTAATAAATAAGTTATTATTTGATTTGATTTAATCATATTTGATTATTTAATTAAAATTTAAAATTATTTAAATGACTTATTTAACTTTTTATCCACCTCTCAAAATCCATATGGATTAGAAGTCATCTTTGAATGGCACATCGGGTCAACCGAACTTGAATTCATTTCATGTCGATTTGAATACATGGAAGTACAATAAATGAGGGGGCATTCGAGCATTTGTTCCTCAATACATGTCAAAGTTTGTTCAGTTTGGCCAGCACTTCGACTTTACCAATCCGGATTTTCTTTGTGAATTCTTGTTTGATTTAATCGGTATTTCGGCTTTACTGATTTGGGTTTCGGCCTTTCTGGCATTTCAGCTTTACCAAACCAGATTTTCTCCATATATCCAAGAATGGCTTAATTGCATTTGATATGCGGCATTTCTAGAGCTTGTTTGGTTTTGCCGACATTTCGACTTTACCGATCTGGGTTTCGGCTTTTCTGACATTTTGGCTTTACCGAACCATATTTTCTTCGTATATCCAAAAATGACTTGATTGCATTTGATATGCGGCATTTCTGGAGCTTGTTTGGTTTTGCCGACATTTCAGCTTTACCAATCTGGGTTTCAGCTTTTCCGGCATTTCGGCTTTATCGAACCAGATTTTCTTCATATATCCAAGAATGGCTTGATTGCATTTGATATGCAGCATTGTTAGAGTTTGTTCGGTTTTGCCGACATTTCGGCTTTACCGATCTGGGTTTCGACTTTTCCGGCATTTCGGCTTTATCGAACCATATTTTCTTCATATATCCAAGAATGACTTGATTGCATTTAATATGCAACATTTCTGGAGTTTGTTCGGTTTTGCCAATAATTTGGCTTTATCGAATTGGGTTTCAGCTTTTCTGGCATTTCGACTTTACCAATCTGGGTTTCAACTTTTTCGGCATTTCGATTTTACCGAACTAGATTTTCTTCATATATACAAGAATGGCTTGATTGCATTTGATATGCGGCATTTCTGGAGCTTGTTCGGTTTTGCAAACATTTCGGCTTTACCGATCTGGATTTCGGCTTTTCCAGCATTTCAGCTTTACCGAACCAGATTTTCTTCATATATCCAAGAATGGCTTGATTGCATTTGATATGCGGCATTTTTGGAGCTTGTTCGATTTTACCGACATTTCGGCTTTATCGATTTGGGTTTCAGCTTTTCTAGCATTTCAACTTTACCAAACCATATTTTCTTCATCTATTCAAAAATGGCTTGATTGCATTTGATATGCAGCATTTTTGGAGCTTGTTCTGTTTGGCAAGCATTTCGGCTTTACCGATTCGGGTTTTCTATTTAATCTCGAGTAGCTTAAGTTCGCATTTTTAAATGCGGGTTACTCGATCCCTCTCGCGAAACGAGATAGGAATCAAATCGATCGGACTTTGGAGGTCGGGTGAAACCCTTACTCCTTTCTCGAACGACCAAAAGCCAATTCGAGATGATTGGAACTTTCTTTGGAGGTCGGGCGAAACCCTTCCTTCCTTTTCGAACGGCCAAAAGCCAATTCGAAGAAAATCGGGACTTACTTCGAAGAATAGACTTCCTCTCTCTTGGAAAATCTCTCTCCTCCCAATCTTCCCACTTTTCAACCACTCTCCCCAACCTCTTGCCCCAACCCCCATTGTACGTATGGCCATATGGGGATATTTATAGGAGATCTTGAAGGGGTAAAATGGTCACAAAAACTCACCCCATTATCTCCATTTTCGCAATAGTGGGGAGGAGACCCGATTCTGAAGTGAAGTTACCCCCATTTCTCCCTTTTTTATGTTTCTGTTTGATCGGGGGTCAAAGTACGAGTAAGGTCACCTGGGGGTGACCATATCTAGGTAGTGGGAGCACAATCTGGTCATGCAGAACGTGGGCGTGGGGAGGCCGGTTTTGACCGGGTCTCCCTACTCTTCCTTTTTTCTCTTACTTTACTTCACCCTTGTTTGACCGGCACTGGCCGGTTTGACCAGAGGGAGGGTGCCCGCGGCTGTGCTGCGCATGCGCGTGCGCGTGCGTGTGAGCCCCGCCGGCCCATGTGGCTGGCACCTCTTTTTCTTTAACCGGGTGGGCACGCAGTCACGCCCACCATCGCGCGCCCGCCGCGCAGCGGTATTTTTTTTTTAAATATCCCCTTTTTCTACTGTTCACCTGAGGGGGTGTTTTGTCGTCGTTGATCGGGAGTTGACCCCAGGCAACTGTTCACCCGAGCCTCCCTCTCCCACGATCCCTCTTCTCTCTCCCCGACATCTCTCTCGCGATGGAAGCGCGGGGCCTCCCAGAGGTTTCTCCCCCTCGCGAAGGGCTCGGCAGAGGCGATGGGGCATTCTGACGACGGTGAAGAATAGGCGAGGCGGTGGCGGCGGCAGCTTTCAACCACTCTTCCTCCTCAATCCTCTTTGCTCCCCTTTGCTCACGACGGGACAAAGAGCACTGCGGTGAGCTCTCCGACAACCTTGGCGATGGCTTCGATGATGGTGGTGGCTTCTGAAGATAACAACGGGGCTTTGGACGGCAGTAATGTTGAGAGGGCCCTTGCTTCTTCTCTCCATCGGCAACGTCTCCTTTTTCCAATTTTCCCGGTGCACATAGGTCTCACAGAAGCTCTACTTTCCGGTCTTTTGTCGGCCAGTATTTCCCTACAGCTCTCCGATAAGGAGACAGCAGCATTAGAAGAAACATTGTCGGTTTAATCCAACGACGGCAACACCAAGAACCTTCGGCTTTTTTGGCGCACGGGGGCCCTTCAAGCTTGTTTGATGACTACATCGACGTTGTTTTGCGACGGCGACGATAACGACGGCGGGGGATCTTCGGTCTCCGCTTCTTCCAACGATTTTGACCCGACCGAATAGCGGTAATGACGCTGCCTCGTTGACCTTCGTTTTCCAATGATCGATTTCCTCGACCGTCGATTTTCCAATCGGGTTGATTTAACCGGTTAAGAGACATTGTTTGCCTATTTTGGTTCATTTTAGCAAACCACCAAAGGTTTAACAGATTGGGATTTATTCCTTTTCAGACTTGATTTCAACAAACCGATATTGGTTTTCTGCCGATTGACACGCGTTCGTGTTTGGCCATTTTTAGGGATTGATTTTTTTTTCAGTTCAACAGGGGTCCTCTCGGGTTTTTGTCCAGATGGGGCCATTTCTATTTTGGTTAACCTCTCCTTCAGGTGGGCCCCACTAGCACTTGAACATAAGGAAGCAGCACCGTTCACCTATTCTGGTGTCGTGGCGATGCGAGTAGGAAGCCGACGGCTGCAGCTAACATCGATGGACTCAAAAGTTGTCAGGAACCTGGAATGTGTCGGTAAAAGGTTAGGCAAACCAGAATGGCAATCGTAGGAGAAGCCGGCAGATGATGGGCAGCAGGAACAGCAGTTGCGAAGACAGTTAATCCTGACCCTGCCGTCAAGAGCTCCTAATGGCATCACCAGCTTAAACAGAAGAGAAAGAAGACTCCTATTGGCTCCCACAACCTCAGCGGTGGAAGGTAGCTACTCCAATGATGATGAGAGGAGTCAGTGCGGACAATATCATCAGCCGCATCCATTATGGCTAACTTCGACAACAGACGATGTGCAAGGAAGACGGACGATTTGATGAAATAATAACTAAGATTAAATAATTTTATAGATATTTACTAATAGATAATACAAATTAAGCATTAAAATTAACTTAATTTAGTAGTTCCAATTCGGTATTCATGTTGTTTAATCTAATTAATTATGCACTTGCATATTATTAATTGATTTACATGTTCTCACAACTATTTATTAATTTTTTATGTATTATTTGTTATTTTATCAATTTTACTATAAAAAATGTTGTCTAATGCCCCGCCTTATCACCTAAGTGACAATGAGGTATTATGTCGTCTTGGTCACCTTAATCACCTTAAAAATAAAAACTATGACTTGTACCATGGTTACCAACATGAGAAAGAAAAGTGAGAAGTGATGCAAGAAGCAAGGCATGATGTTCATTTGAGAATAGAGAAAGGAGAGAAACGACGTGAAAGCCAGGATTTAGGACAGCTTCTCTGCAACTGTTTTAAAAAGTCATTGAAATCTTGTGTTGTTTAATGATAAGTACCTCCGCCTAAAAATACTACAAAATGTCATTACTCGATAACGTTTTTTACGAAAGTACCCTCTCTTTTCTAGAGAGATAAAAAGGATTTATGAGAGATAAAAGAGAGAGAATTAGAGAGGGAGATGTTTGTCAGAAAAAATTAAAAAAAATATTAAACTAACATTATTTTAAGGGTTTTCAGACAACAGGGACTTTAGTTTTAGCAATAAAAGATTTAGGGGACTTAACAAGAATTCCATTTTTATGAGACATTCAAAATATAAGTAACTATAGGAACCAATCTTAAAATAATAATTATTTTTCTAATTTGTACATTTAGAAACAACCAACTGTTAGGGACTTAAATCTAATTTTGACAGTGTTGGCATCAAATTTTTCCGCTTAGCTTGCTTGATACATATTTCAACAATGCCAAAGTCGGCACGAAAAATCTGACCCAAATTCGGAAATTCAAGAATAGATGATACAAACAGGCTCTGAAAATGCCTTGCATGGCTTTACATACTACAAATGACCAAGATAACGTGCTCATTGCATAGTCCCGGTCGAGAGCTTCGCAACGGTGCCCAAAACATGAAAAACGGACATTGGAAGACCGAAATGACCATTTTGCCCCCGATGCTTTGGGACAAGTTGGGACTCTAACATGGAATTCCAACTTTACCATATTGTCAAGGTTGGATAGAGCTATACAACACTCGAAACGGATCAAAAATCCAACCACCGGATAAAGAGATATGTAAGAAAGATCAAATCTGGACGAAAAGCCGTATGTCGTCGCACCAAGGGCATAATGGTCTGATCAGCTCCCGAATCGACCCATGGGCTGAAAATTTCAATTTTCATGGCCCAAAACATTGATATCATGAATATTGATGCATGAAAAATAAATTTGGCCAATGGGAGGAGATAATTGCATTCAATTACAGTTTCCGGCATTATCGACGACTGAGATCGCACCGATCAGAGAAATCGGTAAAATCAGAGATCCTGGGCAATTTGGGAGATCTCAGTCACACATTTGGATGGATCATAAGATCAATGGTCATCAATGATTGTCCCATATTTTTCTGATTTAATTTTGGCTGTGTTTAATCAATTTTCGGCCGAAATTAATAGTAGTCGTCGGATCGGGAGTCTTTTAGATGAACGGTCTAGATTGGATCACTCTCTCTCTCTTCCCTCCACTTGGCTGGCCGAACTCCTCCCCATCTGCCATGCGCACAATCCCCTACAAGTTAGGGAGTTGGCCGAACTCCCTATCTGATGGCATGACTAGTAACTTTGGCTTATCTCCCTCAACCACCTCAACAACCCCCATGGTTTATCATTATCCCTCTCAACAACCCATGGCCTATCCCCATCTGATGGCTGGCCGAACCTTCCCACTCCCTTGTGCGTTCAATCCCCTAGAAGATAGGGAATGGCTGAACCAGCCTTCCCACTCCCTTGTACGTTCAATCCCCTAGAAGATAGGGGCTGGCCGACCACCCTTCTCTCCCTCTCTTTCTAGTTGGCACACAACCTCAACAACCTCAACCATCTTGCCTTACTCCACTCAACAACCTCAACAGCCCTAGCCTTATCCCCATCTGCAGATGGCGTCCCTCAGCCTCTATAAAAGCCCCCTCAGCTGGCCTTGTTCGACCAAGGCTGATCACCCTACGGAAGCTCTGCCTCTCCTTCCCCTCACCAACTCTGGTTGAACCCGACTCCTCCTCCTCTTGTGTGGATGTCTTCAACAACAATTTAGCAAGCTTTTCTTCTTCTCTTTGGTGTGCCAAGTGAAGGAGAATAAGGGGGAATCAAGCTAGCTCCTGTAGGTGCGCCAGAGGCAAGTGCAGACAGCCAACAGCAGCAAGCTTCATCCTTCGGTGAAGCTCTCTTCATCCCTTTGCTCCCTCCATCAACATCAGCAAGAAGAAGACCCATTTTCTCATCCAACAGCAAGAGAAGAGGGGTTTGGTGGCACATTCCACCCATCACCTTCATCTCCACCTGCAGTGCAAGAGAGAAGAAAAAAAATGGTGAGTAAGAGAAGCGTGCTCCAATGTAGCCCTTTAATTCTACTCTTCCCCTTCTCTTCTCTACCCCTCTCTATGGTGGCATACCCCCTGAGTAATTCCCATTCAACCCCTTTGAGTGCCCTCCACTTTGAGTGCCCTACACGTTGGTTACAGAAAGCCATCCTTTAGCCCCAAGGGCACCCTTCATTTGGCCATCACAAAAACAACCCCTTGCTGTCCCCAAAAATAGGCCTCTGAACCAACCCCTTGTGAACCCTTTTGGCCCTCCATGTCAGCACCTAAACCTTCCACTATCATACCTGGTTCGACCCCACTGATGGTCACCTGAACATACACCTCCTGCCTCCCCCAATCAGGCCCCAAATGGTATGCAAAACAGGCCCCCTTGTTGGCCCAAATTCTGCCCCCTTGTGAGCACCCATGTCAGGCCCCTTTGATGGTCACCTAGTTTGCCCAACGTGTAACACTACCAAGACAGATTTTACAGCACCCTAAGCAAACCAAACATCCTCTTTAATGTGTGGAAGGAGGGGTGACAGCCCGGGTCTCTTGGAATCCGCCAGACGGGCCAAGAGTTAAGTTGGGTGGCCCTAATTTCCACCCATCAAATGCCTTTGCACAGCCCCTTGACTTCCCTATTTGGCCATCCAAATAGTCCAAGTTCTGCCCACCTGAGCAGCATCCGAACATAAGCCCCCTTTCAGCCAATGTTTGGCCTATCAAAACACACCTTAATCAGGTCCTTGTGTGCCCCCTTGATAGCCCTTCAACACAGCACCTGAATGGCAAAAGTAGTCAGCCCATTGGCAGCTCCTAAAACAGCACCAAAACAGGTCCTTCAGCTCTCTACATGGAGGTTTGCATCACCTGCTGCTGCTGAAACAAAAAAACAAAAAATGGCAAAGGCATACAAGTTATGAAGCTGGCCATTTTGGCCCCGAAGTGCTACAAACAGGCCATGCTGGCCCTTGAAGAGCAAATCAGGCCGCTAGGGCCCAAGATGTTCAAAACAAGCTAACTGGGTCAAGAGGACTTAAAGACCGGCCTCACCAGGCTGACATGACTTGAAGACCAGCCCATTGTGTTGTTTACATGAAGCTAGCCCATTGGGCCCTGGACATTTAAAAAGCACACTTAACTAAATCTGAAGGCGAAATGCTAAAATTAAATAAGGAGTTAGCACCACCACATGGGCGCTCCACCTTGGGCGGCTCATCTGGCTTGCACCGGAACGTTGACCCAGACGTAGGCGCGGGCCAGCTCCCGTTGCAGACGATCCTTCCCACTACTTGGAAAGTCAAAAGACTATGCATTGTAGGACGGGTAAAAATTCCACACCAATCGGAAAATAAGGTGGCATGCTGCCAAAATTTTCCCAGTCAAATGGGATTTTTTTCACCAAGGGAAGGACTTTGTCACATTTACTTTTTGATAGCATTGAACATGGCATATGAACTGCCACATCTGATGTACATTGACATGGTACACTTTGAACATGAACAATTCAAGTGCTGAGTTGATTGCATGTGACCGGGCATCGACACTAACCCGACGGACTGGATGTGATGCAAACCGAACAAGAGTTAACCAAATCTGAAGTTAACTTAATTAAATCTGAAAATACATTCAAAAACATCCTTAAAACACACTTGAAATGAGTCATTAAAACCTTAACATTTAACAAGAATAAGATTTAATACAATCTAGAAAACATTGATTCAGTGCACTTAATCTATTGGAATTCAATTTCCTAAACAAGTGCGAATCAAAAATTCACAACCATTTGAAAAGAACAAAACACATTAAATAATATAAAATCCATCTTAAAACATGTGAAATCAAATCATTAACAATCTGAAAATTAGACCTAATCAAGCGGAACCAAAGTTCAAAAATGTTTAAAAAAAACATACTGAATACACCCGAATCAGTATTATAACCTCAACAGCCATAAGAAAGTCACATGAAATTGACTTAACACCTCTCAAATCATTCCAACACATCTAAAATATTTCAAGTTCAAACAATAAATAAAATAAACTTCAACCAATTGAAATAAAACAAACCAAACAATTCAAACAAACTCAAAATAAATAACATTCAAATCCAAGTCAAATGGAAATCTGAAATCAACATTTCAAACCATATCAAAATCATTTCATAAATCAAACATAAATCAACTCCAAACCAAATCTAATCAAACTTGTTTGCATCTCATCGAGCCTGAAAGGCCAGGGCCCTTTGTGTTCTTTATACGTTGTGGATGTGCACGCTCTCGTCAAACAAGATCGCTATGGCAGTTAATCAAGGGTGTTCGAGTGTTTGCTCAATGTAAATAAACATCGGATATTCGCACCATCCGATGAAAAGAGGTCAAAAATATTTTCACAGAACACGAACCTCGGTTCTATACTCTTTTAATATCACCTGAACTATCTAGTAGTTTTTTATGGTCAACACCTATTTTACTAGAAAATTCAGATACGATATTTCAACATTAAAAAAACAAATCTTTTAAACACGTTTAAAAACAAAAGATTCTCGAGGTTCCCACGGACAATTCACATGGATGTCTAGGATATAAGAAATTGTTTTTAGTCAAATAATTTCAAAGACTCAAAAATAAAAAGCATTCAAATAAGTATAACTTATGGCAAATAAAAAGGCATGTATATTACAAAAAATAAAAAGCATTCAAATAAGTATAACTTATGGCAATGGAAAAGGCACGTATATTACAAAAATTTGAGATATCACTGAATGTTTATTCAAAGACAACAAAGTGCACAATAGATAGGCAGGCCAGTTCTTTGTCTACCTGGCTTAGGCAGCTGGACAACCCAAAGCGGGCAACACAGCTGCCTTATTGGCTGGTCACCTGGGCGCATTCTCACCATGCATGGTGGAAGCACCTTCTCACCTAGTCAGTGCCCGGAAAACTATGCTTTTAAATATTTAGGCATGACTTGGAAGAGATCAGTTTGCACTGACAATTCTTATTTGCACCTTGACAGTGTCTTCAACATAATTTTGTTTTCAACAAACATTTCTATATGGATGTGTATTTAATTTCTATATTATCCTAAAAGAATGCTATTAATCAGAAAATAAAGCATCTGACATCCAAGGTATCATAACTTTGAATCATTTAGAAACACAGATGGAAAAAATGTTTAGCATCTAGCACTGGCTTTTGCTCATTGACAACTAAAGTTACCAACTAGGCAGCTAGCCAACTAACATGAAGCTCACAAGAATCGAATGATGTATAACCATATTGAAAAGTTTTATGTTTCCAGCTATACAGTAAGCACTGCAAGATCACATAATCATGTGCAACAACAGGACTGGTTGTACAGAATTAGTACTAAAAGTAAATAAGAACCTTTAGGCCGGATGGAGCAAGAACTTTAATTTGGCTTATGGGCCTATATTCCATGCCGTACACATGTTGGATGCCATCAGTTATTGATAGCTTTAGACATCGCTTCCTGCCAGCAGGTACCTCTTGATACCTATCCCTGAGAGGAGAACTAATGTTGACAATTTCATCAACCTAGAGAAAGAATGCTTAATTCAGATGGCAATTCATAGTACCTAAGTGAAAAGATAGTATATACACTATCAATTTACCATAAATTGAAACAAGAAATACTACTAAAAAGCAAGCAGATCCATCTTTTCATCTAAAAACGGTCATTTTTAACAAAAAGCAGTTCTAATATGTTTATTCATGCTCAATGTAGTTTTAGGCAAGGAGGGATGGGTCGCGGGTCGCGACCGGGTCGCGGGTCGCGACCGGGTCGCGGGACCCCCAGGCCGACCGGGTCGCGACCCGGGTCGCGACCCCCTTTTTTTAATATTTTTTTTTGAAAAATTCAAAAAAATAAGAAAAAATTCAAAAAAAAATCTGAAAAAATACAGAAAAAATGGATAAATTAAATGACATGATTTAAATAAATAATGCATCAATTTTATTCTAACGTGATGTGTTCTACACTTTGTAGGTAGTTGATGTACTCACCCATGTCATTTGGGTTGAGTACAAAGCTTGATACGTATACGCGCTGACGATCGTATTCGTTTGTCCCTCGGGAAACTATCCTAAGACTTGATTCGAAACGAGTCACCGTAACTATAGGTTGATTGGATCGAAGTATCCGATGACTCCACATAATTTATTCCCAATACTGCGATCGTATGTAGGGAACCGAGAGCCTTGGGATGAATCGTACACGTAGTCGGAGGCATCGTGGTATTACGCTCCAACTCATGGCTACGATGACCTCCTCTGCCTTGTGGCCTTCCACTGTGATCGGTATCTTGGGTCGCGTGAGTATATTGCTCATCGCCGGTAAAACGTAACGACGTTGTAGGAGATATGGGAGGATCTACGAGGTCCACTTGTACTTGTAAAGTGTTTGCGCCCCATCCGGCGGCACCATCGTATTCTGCTACTCTTTGATGACGAATCCTCGGACGTACGGTACTGCACTCGGATGTTCGGCTCGGCGTATCTTCTCGATCGTCTTCGACCAAGTATCGACGTCTAACGATATCGAAAGGATCGGTCATAACTTGTTTACCTTTTCGCCTACTTTGCGTACCTTGACTAGTTCCTTCTCCGGTCCTGCGGCGCTTTGCTTAGTGAGGGAGGGATACGGAATTCTTCGGCTAAAGGGACATCGTCGAGCACTCCTTCGGCCCGTTGTCGGTCTTGGGGTTGAACTCGGTTCTCCGAAGCCCTTCTCGGTCGTTGACCCGAGCTTCTAAGGAGTTCTTCTCGTAGAATATTTGATCCCGAATCGATATCCTCCTCTTGATTGGCGGCTCGTCGGCCGAACGTCCCGGCTGTGCTATCAACTCTTTTGTTCCATGCGGTTGCTTAATTCTCTCGGAATTCCTCGACTTTAACCGCATGTCGTAGTGACGATACACGAGGTCTTCGGCCTCCTTGATGTCGGCTGTTCTTTGCTTTGTGTGTGAATCGAAGTGAATGTAGACCAATTTCGCTCGCGGCCGAAGCCGAAGTGGTTTGACTTAGGACCACGATGGCTACGTCGCGAAGTCCTCGTACCACAGTACTTTACCATGGTAATCCGTCCGCGATCAATTTGCATAAATTGAATGTCGTACATTATTATCTGTGCAAGCTTTGATTAATTAAGTGATGAAAAACATTTCTACGTACCCGGACTTAGTATCATCGCGACTCGTTCAACTCTGCTCGTTAAAGTGATAACTCCGCATTGTAATCATACATCTTGTTGCGAGCGATAATAGCCCGGTCGTCGTCACCAAGCAACCGTCGGATGACGCTCTTGCGCGTCATCTAATAGCTCGTTCGTCGCCTTGAAATGTGGACTATAAACGATATCTTGGGTTGAAAAAGTAACCTACGAACCAAATAGTATTAGTATACAAGTTATACTGTGAACTTTGATTAATAAAAAGATTAGTAAATATTTAAGAAAATATACTTTCTTTGCATGTATGGGTTGATGTAATGTACGCTCCCGACGACGATCATAATATCCCCAACTTGACGAAGTCGGACACCGTCTTGGAGATTTCTTCTTTCGCTCTCTCAATCGCATCGTATAAATACCCCGTATACTGCTTTTCTATCTCCGTCAACTATCCTTGCAGTACCTTCACTATGGGTTGGACGATGTCTAACGTCTTCTTTACAACTTTAAAAATCACCACTCTCTATTGTCTCTTCTACTTTTCTCCCCTTTCTCTTATCCGATGGGTTACATCCCAGCCATCTACCCCAAACCCGGTGAAATGACCATTTGAGTTAGAGCTCTCCTTTGACTCGATAAACTTTCTAAGGAAATATAGTGGGAGGCGAACCGGGTTGCCGGGCCGTAACAACTCTCGCCCACTTGGTGTGTTCCCTCGTAAGTGCGGGACGAAAGTTGTGGTTATAAATAAATGAAGAAATAAGCGAGGTAGCTAACTACCTGTCTATTTGAGGATCCTTTGCATAATAATGTCCTCAACATCGAATCTAAAGAGTGGGCGGAACGGGGTGTCGATACAACTTTGGTCTTTTGACCATCAGCATCCCCGGCCGCTTTGTATGCGGCCGCATTGTGTGACTACTTGAACTACCCGGCTCTCTCCTGTTCTATTATCACTCCGTATCGATTGGTAAAGATACTCCGCATTCTTTACACACTGTCGATGCGTCGACCGACTTCAAAAGACACGTCTGGCTTAGTGTACACTGGAAATTGATCGTTGTCTTCTAGTTATACAGTTAAGTATAAGATATTAACTAAGTTATGCAAAAGAATGTTAATACACTCCCAATATAAATGAGTAAAATAAAATTTAATTCTTACCGGTCCATCCGTCGGTCGTGCGTGCGGCGCGTTCCTCGCGTATGCGTTGAGAATATTTAACGCGTACTTCTGTTTCTTGCGCTTCCGTAGGAAGATATACATTGTGTATCTCTCCTTTGGGTTTGGACCGAGCACTCCTCTCCCGACGTACGCGATCGTGTCGATCGTGTTCTCGTAGTATGGTCCCTTCGCGGCATTGCGGAATGCGTAATGGTGAAAGAACCACCTTGACGTTGCCGGCCCGATCCTCTCCTTACGTAATTTGAGGTTCTTCGTCGCCGTTGTGATTGTCGTTTGACGTTGTCGTGATGCAGTGATTACGGGATCCACGGGACCTCTTGCCGGGTCGTCGTCTTGTGTGAGATGCGTGAACCTCGTTTGCGCGGTTGGTTGTTGGATCCTCTTCCGCTTCCTCGACCACTCCCGCTTCCGGACCACGACCCGTCACGTTCGGCCGTGCGTCTATAGAACTCTTCCTCGGCGAATGATCTTCGACTTCTTCCATTCCCGTGAGAGTTCATCTTTTTAAAAAACATTTAAGTATTTAACTACTTAATTATCCTTTAAAATAGAAGAATGAACAACGTTTATGAAGTAACACCTCCCATTACCTTCGTACTCTTCGTCTCAAAAATATCCGAAGCCTCTCTTGTCCGGTTCCGTAAATGTGTACGGAACGTCTCCGGTTGTTGCGATTCTTCTCGGACGGTCTCTTTATGCCGTTTGCTAGTTCCCTTTGTTTGCTCCATCGCTTGTAGGTGCCTACGAAAGTGAGCTCGACCTCCGGCGGAGTCCGTGTGCAAGGAAGAACGTTTCCCTTCATGCCTACTGAAGATGAAATTTTAAACGATAAATGCCACCGAATATTGCTTTGTCCATGATATTTACATTGCACTTTTTTCCGCCATGGAGATCAAATTGCAATGCAACGCTCGGATCACTCCGGGTCGCGCGGTAGTTTGGGTTGTTTGGCTTGGAGAAGACATTTTTTTAAGTAAATAATTACTTAAGTAAGTAATTAATTATTTAACTAGCTAATGACGTTAATTAGTGACTACTAATGTAAGTATACTTTTATTTATATAAAATAAATGATTAACTAAATATATGATTAAGTAAGTACTTAAGCTATACCTTGAAACTAATAATGTGTTAAGTAACTACTAAACTAAT
Source organism: Cryptocoryne crispatula var. balansae (assembly GCA_036172225.1). Taxonomy (NCBI): domain Eukaryota; kingdom Viridiplantae; phylum Streptophyta; class Magnoliopsida; order Alismatales; family Araceae; genus Cryptocoryne; species Cryptocoryne crispatula. The sequence goes on along the minus strand of CM069929.1, from coordinate 5,686,899 downwards.
TATCTAACTAATCTTCTAGCTAACTAACTATGCAAGTAAGCAAATAAGTATTAAAAAGAATAAACTACTTAACCCACTAATCGATGGAACTAATATTAAATAAATATACTAAATGGTAATGAAATGCTTGATGAAATAATTAAGTAAATGAGGAACAAAATGAGAGCGATGAGAGCAATGAGAGCGCGAATGAGAGGTTGAGAGTGAGAGTGGGGGGTGGGAGTAAGGGGAGCCCTTGGGGGCTTTAAATAACCCCGAGGGGCTGAATGGGGGCTGCACCCCCCGCGGCCGTTAACAGCGGTGCTTGAGACCGTTGCCAACGGTGCAACGGGCGGATCGGTGACCGTTGCCGGACGGGCTCGCGCGACCCGGTCGGCCGGAGTCACGCGACCCGCGCGACCCGGCCACGACTCCGCGACCCGGCCGGGGGAGTCGCCCCGACCGGGTCGCGACCGGGCCGGTCGGGCCTAAACCCGACCGGGTCGGGGCCGGGTCGCGACCCGGCATTCCATGGTTTTAGGTCGCACATAAACCATAAAGGCAGGGTGCACACAGCGCTCAATGATGGGAATCTGGTTCAATAGGTTGTAGGATCTTTTACATTTGTCCTTTACGAAATGTTTGTAAATATTAGAGTTCATTTTGAGTTATTTTACATTTTTGTCCTTAGAAGGACATGCTTGCAAGTATGGCTTTTAGTGGACTCTTTTTGTAAATTTGGCTCCTCTATATAAAGAAGCCCCCTGTACACCTAAGGAGCAATAGAATGGTGGAATTGTTTTGGAGGACCGAAAAGGCTTTGGTTTCTGCTAGGGGACTTGGCCCTAGTATCTCTTCACCCCCTCCATCGGGAGGTCTTCTTCACCTTCAATAAGTGACCGCCTATCCCACCCAAAGTGGATGTGAGCCATTCTAGGAACTTCACCCTCTGACATGGTGTCTTCCTCACCCCTCTCACCAATCGGCCTCCAAGCCATTCGTCCCCCCTTCCCTCTTCATAGGTTCTTCAATGTGTCAACTTATGCTCTCAATTGATCGACATCGGTAAGCAAATCTATGGCGTCCAGTCGATCAGTATTCCGGATTTGTACGATCCAATGCACGGGTCCTGCTTCAGCAACGGCATCCGGCGATTCCTGAATGGGCTTCGGTCCACGTCTTCTCGAACTGGAAGCTCTGCGCCATCACCTATATTGACAATAGTAGCGTATGTGTAGTTCCAGCTCCACGACATCACCTATATCGGCCATCAACACCTGCACAGGATCAGTCTGTGGCTGTTCAGCACTCAACGAGGCAGATCAGGTGACTCCAGAGTCCCTTTGTCATCACCTCAGCTTTCGCAAGCCTATCACCACCTCTATACGCAGCTCCCAACACCATCCCACTCTCCAGCTACCCACCGTATCCATTGAAATGTATCCACTCCTTCTGGACATCTCGACATCTCACTGCCTCCACCATCATCACCTCCTCCCTCCCCGTCTATCTTCATCATTGTCCATAATCTCCTGCTCCCCCTATTTCAGGATGTTTCTGGACAAAGAAGGAGAATATGAACAGTGAGAAGCCCTCATCAGGGCTACAAAACCAGGAGTCCCCCATGCAATCTATTGTTTAGCACTGGAACCGAATCAAGTTCCCAACAGCACCCTTGCTCTCCTGTGCTACCGAACGAATGAAGAAGAAGGTGAGCAGTCACCCAACTATATGTCTTCATGCACCTCATGTGACCGGACCCAGCAAGCCAGCTTCTGTTGGACCGGCTCTCATGTGCCTTCAGGTCTCGGTGCAAAGACTGCCACAATGCCCTCCCCAGCATGGCTCCATGTGGGGCGGCCACGACACTTGCCCATTAAGTCACAGACAGTCCAGCCGGCTCAAGTCAATCCAACCGGTTCACTCTGATTCTTGTCATTCTTCAACCAGTTCAGCCCAGTTCAGGGCTGGGATTGCCTGGTTTGGTCGGTCTAACGCTGGTTCAGCCCAGCCCAGGGCCAGTTCAGCGGGTTTTCAGCAGTTTTAAATTTGGTTTTCCTTAGTTCAGCTCAATTTTAATTCATTTATAGCATTCTAATCCATGTTTACAGTGTTTAACCCGGCTTCCACCCCATTGTCCTGCATCACTCAGACATTAATAAGGCGGTAATGATAGGTTAGAGTATCATATGTAATTTAAAAGTGTAAAAGAGAGAGAGTAATGAAAAATAAGAAAAACCACCATGTGCCAAGAAGTGCAAGAAGCCACAGGCTCCTCTAGACTAATCACAAGCTGCCTCTAGGTTAATTCATTGTTATGTCATTATGGAAAGATTAAAAGGCAGTAGAAGAGTTACATGTAGATAAGAAGACAACAAAGTCAACACTCTACCCGTCTAGGGGATGAGAAATGATTGTTATCATCATTTTAAATAAAATATATTAAGTTTTTTGTGAAACCTCAGTTTTCATTAAGATATAAAATCTATGTCGGTTGTTTAAAAATTCATTTTATTCCCATTCATTTGGGAAAATAATTTTCATTATTTTTAACTATCAGTACTACTTATGAAAATACATGATATCTCATAAGAGTATTAGGCTATTAGCCAAGATACATGTTATGCACAAAAATATAAACATATCGATGTTTAGGGTTCATTAAAATGTCTTTCAATCTCCCACCATCGGAAGGTGTCAATTTCCGATATTAATTACACCGAGCCACTCAAATACCTCAGATTAACCATCATAAGCAACTTATGAAATTGAAACATACATCCATAAAACACATACACATGTAGGAGCTATAACCCCATAAACTCAATAGAATGCAAACTTAGCATATTAAGCTCAATTTGACTTTCAATTATGTTTTATGAAGTATATTTTAAGATTCCAACATCTTAAGGATATGTTCCTTAATAGATTCTTAAACATATTTGACATAGATTTAACTCCTTTTTAATTCGAGGTCTTAACATTAAGGTATGTTTTGAACTATTAGAGTTAATTTTGATACCAAATCTAAAATTGACATGATTCGGATCAAATTTCATTAAATATTACGTGTTTTGATCATATGATCGTCATTTCAATTCATCATGTTTCTATTTAAGTCATAATATCTTATAATTCAGAACATTTGTTAAAATCTGATTTTTATGAAATCAAATTTAAAGTAAATTCATGATTACTTCATTATCATTGCCTTAATATTAAGAACTTAGAATCATCTTTCTTTATTTAAAATGTAGCATCTTAGACTTAGTAAACAAAATCAGATTCATATGATATTTGATTGATTTTATCATGTTCTATTTCATTAGGTGTATTAGACTTAGGATTCATTATGTTACTATGTTATCCAAGACATAGAAAGGACGCCTCAGGCGTTCATAATATTTTATATTATTTAATTATTTTAATTTAAATAATACTTATATCTAATGTAAATAGTTAAAATAAATCTAAAAAAATACGTGTAATATTGAAATAAATGGATCATTTTAATAACTATATATTGTAGTCAACAATAAATAACATTACTACAACAAAAGAAGGTCAATAACAAACATAACATCATAACAACTAACAAGAGTAGAGTACAAATCAAGTATAACATAGCATAACAACTTAATGAGAGTAGAAATCAATAACAAAAGAAAACAAATATCATAATTAAGTTAAGAAATAAATCATGTTTGACCAGATTTGTTTTACTTGGCAGGCGAGGCGAGACATTTTGCCAACGCCTCTCTAGCCTCTACCACCTAGGCGATTCAGATAACTATGTTATGTTATCATGTGATTTCATGTTATAAGGCACCGAAAATTTTCAAGTTTATTTGGATTGAGATTAAAACTAATCCAATCCTCACATAGATTTGGTGCTCATTTTTTTTAGATATAGCTAAAGATCGTGGAATAGGTTGAATCGGATCGGCCGATTTCGATCCGATTCCTACTTGAAGGACCGATTATGACATGAATTCCACCGGAATCGGTCGAATCGGTCTTGAATCGGTCGAATCGGATCGGAATCACATTTTCAACTGGTGGTAAAGATAAAGCAACCACATTAGTTGTCATTAAAATATTCTACTAGCATTTTATAAAACACATATTCTCGCATAAACATCTACAGAACTGTATATTTGCAACAGGAAAATACCTGTAAGGTAAAATCACATACAACATGCAGAGTTGTAAACCTATTAGGAATGTCAATGTATTCACCAAGTAATTTTTCTAGAACAGCGATGCACAATAAGTGGGGGCTTTGTAATATTCAATGGCTATCTTCAGATGCTGGGAGCTTCTTTTTAATGATTTTGCTAGATTCTATCTCATCCTTAACCTAGTCGATTATATTATTAGCTTGACAAGTCCCAAAAATCTATGTTATTTCCTAATTCTCATATTATTCCGTGATAACAAATATTGGGAAAAAACCCAGAAATCACATTATTTTAGAAATTAAAAAGTAAATAATCATTTCGAAATAGCACCTTTCTTAGAAGTTAGAATCCAAATTACTTCTCTGTGACCTCCAAGAAAAATTTTGCTTTTCTAGAAGCTGGAAAGTATCTCAAAAAAATTGCAAGTACAGACCGGATTAGTGTCTCTGGAGAAGATTATGACAAGACAATAGCAAGAAGAGAGCATTAGCACTCTGCAAATAGGCCTACTACATTACTAAAAATGAAGATCACCAGGTCATCAGGTATACTGGACTCTGAAGGATGCAGCCAGCAAGAAACTCCAACCTTCCAGGCAATAATTACACAAAAAGTAGCCCAATAAATATGTATTATATCATAGAAAGTTATGGAATATTTACTGCCTTGAAAATACAGAAAAATGCTAATAAGACTGACCTATCACAACTCTTACAAAATCAGAGACAGTTTAAGAATTGTAGAATGATGTAAAACATCAAAAGCCATTTTATGAAACTTATCTCAGATTTAAAACTCAAATTTTTCTGTGGTGTTTTCCTGATATCTGAAGTGATCTAGATAGCCAGGCTCCAGAAAATCTTTTAAGTTATAGGACATCCCTTTGAATCATTTTCATCTTCAACCCAAATCAAGCAAATATCAAAATCCAAGTGTTAGTACTCACTAGTACTTCACAGCATTAAACTGATCTTTTGTGATATTTTATTTTTTACATAAAATCGGAATGTTCTTTAAAGAACACTTGCTTCCTCTCTTCCTCCCTATTTTTTGGACACTTTTTCAGCAGCATGAGTTGCAGCCTCATTATTCAAATTTGCAAAACAGCACCTTTAAATTTCTTCATTTACTGCTCTGGTGTTATTCATCAAACACCACGTGTAAAGCTGTGCATCAAAAGCAGACTTTATTTAATTTATCTTGTCCAACTCCAGCCTGATAGGTTGCTGAACGGCCGACTGTATATAAGGAAACACCACCCTCCTGGCTCCCTCGGCGCCTAAAAGGATATCGAGTGCCAACTATGCATAACAGAATTGTAGGGTGCATATGTACAGCCAGCCAATGGACTAGCAATAGCATCCCTCAATTATTGCCTGATAAACAACTTTCAACAGATTCAGAGAGATCACACCAAAAGGCCAGAACACTGTTGAACAAAGCCGACCAGAAATATTTGCTAATATGCAGTAACCATCAGAACAGTGAAAGAAAGAGAATGGACCTGCAGGATGTAGGGCCCTTCAAGAGCAACTCCGTGCATTCCATTTACGTTTTCCGGCAGCACGCCACCACCGGAAAGATTCATATCCGATATCAGGAACTGCTCGAAGCAGAGCTTCGCCTTTCCATCATCGGCCAATCGCTCGAAACCGGCCTGCGAGCTCGACAGGCACGCAAGGCAGGACTCCAACCATTCCCTCCGCAGCCTCAGGCCAAGGCTCCGGAGGAAGACATCGACGGGGCCAGAGGGTTCCTCTCCGCCTCTGTTCACCTCGGTGCCGGCGTCGGCTGACGACCCGCTGTTCCGGGACTGCCCCCCATCCGCCGGCGAGGGAACTGGCGGATGAGGAGGGGAAGCTGTGGCAAAGGCGTCGGGGACATCGGCGAAGTCGTCGTCGGAGATCTCCAGGGGGGCATCTGGAGGATGAGGCGGTGCCAAGGGTGGGGAACTTTCGGCGCCTGGGCGGGCAATAATTACAGTTTGGAGATGTTGCTCTTCTTCTTCCTCGTCGTCGTCGGATGCGGGGAGGCGGAGACGCCTTCTGCCCATACGCTCTTCCGAGCTTCATTTGCAATTCTCCCTCCTGCATTTCATATGATAATTCCGCGCTGAGCGCAAATGGGCCCAGCAGTCGGCCCATTATGCCCGTAGATGGGCTTCATCCTCTGGCGTCTGAAGCCGTGCGACAAATATTTAACCGTCCAATCCAACAAATCCGATGCTCAATGCGAATCATAAGATATAAATTAATTTAAATTTTTAAAGGGGAAGTCGGATCATTCTATCCGATTTCTATCAATTAGTTTATAACTAATACAAAGAAAGATATATTTTGAAAATAAATCGGTTACCTAGTAATTATATTTGCTGATGAAAGTATATAACCACGAATAACTTATATTTTAAGGTAACTCAACTAGGGATGCCAACACTTACCGATTATGCCATTATGGATGCATCATTAAGTGAATCTAAAAATTGTCATATGTATTTGTTAATCGGTGCATAATACAACAACTCACATTTTATGATATCTTAGCATATATATGTTCCATAAAAAACACTATTGTCCTAACTCTTCGATTCTCCCTCCTCCCCTGGGCCTCAACATTAGACAAATATTGCCCTGATGTTTGACGACGACATCTTCTTTCTCTCTTACTTTCTAACAGCGCAGTCCACATACATTACAATAGCTCCTTCCCCTCTCTAGTCTAGCTACCGTCGAATTTGACATCTCTAGAAACCTATCATACTGGAGAAACTCATCGACTGTGTGATCTATCGGATAGTTGATGAAAACACAAAATAGGAATAGATACTGTACTGTAGTCCCATTAGAAGGTATTTCACTTTTGTTGTAGATCTCGTGTGTTGTTTTTGGACATGTATTATTTTGGACATGTAGCTGAGAAATTTTTTATCTCATGTTTTGTGTTAGACATCTAATTATTTATTACAAACTAAAAAAGAATTTTGTTGTAGACTCATAAATTATTTTTTCTTTCTCATGTTTTGTATTGGATATGTAACTAAAAAAATTCTTTTAATAGGTTTATATAAGTGAATACTTTTAATTGTAATATATATTTTTATGTGTGCTCCTATCGATAAAATTATTTTTACTTCTTATTTTGCTAGATTTAATTATACATATGTTATCTTTTAATATATTAGCTAGCCATCTATTATCTGACGGTAAACTGTTTTTAAGTGAATAGAACAATACGATTTGTGGATAAACCCGATATCGATAATTAGCAAACAGTAAATGGATACACTATTTTCTTATAGGATAAGAATACGAATAAAGCTAATATTTGGGTTGACATCCCTAAACTTAATTAAACACTTAATTGTATCAAAAATTAATGATGTTTTCATTATATTTTATGTTAAAAATTTATAAAATAAATATAACTTAAAATCATCTCATGAATTTATAAACATCTTTGTCAATATTCTTGATATATATATATTACTTTCTCTTTTATTTTTTGCCACTTCAAGTATTTTATTTTTATTTTAAAATATTAGGTCATTGCACACGTAAAATTTTATATATTTTAATAATTAAAATATTTATTAATGGATAATACAAAATAATTTACAAAAAATTATATGTGAATAATTAATGAACTAATACCCTCGTTACTCTAAACTCTTCTAGATAAAATTCTACCCCGATTTATTTATTATGTTAGTCTTGTTAGGTGATCAGCACAAAGCATAAATTTCAATTTATTACAATAAACTCCTGCTCCGTAGAAACTCAATTAAATATTCAACTAAAAATTATATAAAAAATAATTTATAAATATCAATAGTTATATATTGTGACTTAAAAATATAAAATAAGTAAAAGTAAAAGTAAAAATTGATTTGAGTCTAAACTTACATAGAATTTCAATAATAAGAAGTTAAACGCAAAATTTCTCGAATCAATTTAAATTGATTTTGACTATAACAAACGAGTGCATATCAAGTTTCAACTTGAATATGGACCGAAATCGAGCTAAGCTCGAGCTCAACTCGATCGGGTAACGAGCCAAAACTCGAACAAAGGTTGAGTATACTAATAAAAGTTGGAAATCAAACTTAAACTCGCATAAAATAAATGAGCCAAGTATAAATAACATATATATTTTTGAGCTTGACTCGGATTCACTTGCACCCCTTCTTTCTTTTAGGCAACACTCTGGTGGTGGTGACGATGGAAGGCGACGATTAAGGGTGCAAATGGGTCGAGCAAGGTCAATCAGTATCCCATTTTGATTTCGACAATAGCTAAATTGTTCTAATTATCAAGTAAATCCACTAAATAAACTAATACATAATATGATTTGAGTTTAAATTTACAGCGAGCTTCTTAAATCTATTCAAATTCAAGTTTTAGAAAAGAGTTTGGTCCAAGGCCATAGCTTATGACTAGCTCGTAATAGGTTTGGTCTCGAGATTGAACTGAGCTCGACTCGACGAGCTAAACTTGAGCATGAACCACATGGTGGGGTTCGGCCTCGAAATTGATAAAAATAAAGGGTCCAGCTTGAATAACATACCATTAATCCACTCAACCGGATTCGTTGCCACCCCTGCTGGGGCGGACAACCGGAAAGATTCCTGGCGGCGGCGCTCTGGTGACAACAGTGGAGGATGAACGTCAGTTTCGACCCAAGACTGTTCTTTATTTTGTACAACCCGAAAAATCAAACCTAACCAGTACTTTTGATTTGATCTGATTTAGTTTGAACCATCGATTGATTTAATTTGATTTTTGAGACCATTCAAACCAAACAAAATCACTAAACCAAATAACCCGAATTAGATTAAATATTTTATTCTAAGTCATATATGATATAATATTTATGTGTCTTTTATTATAAAAATAATTTTGTTTCGAATATTTTCTAAAAAAGTTATGAATAAATACACTAAATTTTAATAGAATGTGATTTAAAACAAATAAAATAAAATTATATATTGACATATTTATTCTACCTCGATAAAATATGATTTAAATCGGATCAAACCAAATCAAATTGAATTGATTTGGTTCGATTTGATTTGGTTTGGGAGGTAATTCGGTTTGGTTCGGTTCGAGGAAAAGTACTCGAAAATCAAACCAAATCAGATCATGAACACCCCTGCTTCGACCGCCGCGATGCTAGCTCCACTGCATTTTTCACAGTGGGTTGATGAAAGGTGGACTAAATTGAACCGGCAATTTTGATTGGGTTTGTTACAGTTTCCTTCGGGGTTTGGTTCGGGTTTATAAAAAAAAATCAATGGATCAAACAGATCCGTGAATACTCCTAAATCCTAATTTTCAACTAGATCTATGTACATGGCAATGGTGAGGCAAACAACCCCATATTTATGTTCTTATACTAGTAGTTTTCCACGGTATAACGCATTCATGTGGTCACCAAATCACTTCTATATGCGAACGTTATCTCAAATCAAAGGCCATGGAATGTTACTTCCATCATCCGACCCGTTCAGATTTGGATCTGATAAACCCAATCAAGACCCGTTTGTTTCTCCTAGAAGCTGTTGGGATACTTCCAGACTTCCAGTCATTATATTTCGTTACAACTAAAGCCAAATTGTCCGTAAAATATCACGGAACGTCTTTTGCATAGTGCAGGCGATGACATCTGATGGTTCTAATTAACAATCCCCTTTTCGGATAGAACATATTGATAATGACAGGATAATCAATATGCGTATTTAATTGAAATGAACGTATGTACATCTAGCCAGTTATACGGTCAGAGGGTAGTGTGTTTTTAGGGACTTAAATTGGATAGAGTTACCTCTTATGTGTCTTGATTAAGCTTTACTTCTTATCAAGAATATAATCAAATGTATTTACGGACACTGTAGTTTAAAATAAAAAATAAATTAATCGGCTAATACATGTATTAATAAAAAAATATTCTTATCACAAGACAAGGGCAGGGGTGGTAATGGGCCGAGTTAACCCGTGGGTCCACTAAACGGGCCGACAACAAGCCGTTATAAGGGTTAAAAAATTTTGGCCCGCGAACTTTAACTCGGTCAATATATGGGTCAAAACGGATCTAAACTTTCGTCGTAACTTGATTAAAAATATGTTTCAATCAAGTTATTATTAATTTTACAATGTTATTTTAAATAATTGATCATTATATATTTATAAAATAAAAAGTTGCCCGAGTCATATAAGACCAGGTCAAGTTAAATATTTTTGCAGGTTGAAATAGGCCGAGCCAACAATATGATAGGGGGCAGGTTAGGCTGGCCCGATACAACTTGAATCTGGTCGTAAGTGAGTTAATTTGGGCCGGGTCGGACTCTATCCATTCACACCCTTGGACGAGTGACTAGACATGAAACTAAGTTTCCAAAATTATGTACTAAACTAAAACAAAACACCCGACAAAGGCACGGGCGGCCATGTGCATGTGGCCGCACTAACATGCACAACAAACCAAACGATCGTTGTTATTGTTAATTAACACCCGTCATCATCTTTGATTGATAACACCGTATATGTATCCGGCCATGCTCTCTCCACCTCCCTGCGACATTTATGTGTTGCGTCGACATCTTGCGGGGCTCCGTTCGAAGGACTCAACTTAGCCTTGAAGGGAAGTCCTCGTCTTGAACGGGCATGACTCGTTCGGCTCGAGGGGTAACCATGTACGGCTTCCCGGAAAGCAGAGTGCGCCAGTTCAAGCCAAAGCCAGACACTCCGGAAGCAAGAGCTTTTATCTATTCAGGGAACATTCTTTTTTTTTTTTTTGGACATCTGACCCAGTGGCCAGGGAGAGGCGCAGCGCAGCGCCTGGTCGAGGGATCGAGCGCTGCGCGGTCGGCAATCCCGGGTGCAACGCTCAATCCCCACAGGATCACCTCCCCCCATGGGGAGGTGGTCCCGGCATACACCGCGGGGATCGAACCCACGCCACCCCCCGCGGGGGTGGCGTCGTGCCAACCGAGCCACGCTCGGTCGGCTATTCAGGGAACATTCAAAAGGCTATTTTACATCCTGGTTTCCACTCCTCCTGAGTTGTTTAATTAATCCGCGTCGCCGTCAAACTTGGCGTCTGGAAACGAGCGTCCCACAGGGCGGTAGGAGTTTCGGGATATCTCGACTCTTTTCCCTTGCAGCTGGGGGGAGTGAGAAAGCCCGTCGAGCTCCGAGAAAGGGTGCCGCAGCTCCCTTCAAGGCAAAGAAACGAGCGAGTGGCCATAACGGGTAAGAAGGGAGGGGCAGAGTAAAAAACAAGATGACGCGAATCAAGAGAGAGGATGACGTAATTATGCACGGCGGCGGCCCTTTAACCATCTTTTCCGGCCATGGTCTCCTATTTTTCTGTGCTCCAATCTCGTTCCTCTGCTGCACCAGCCCAGGGGTGAGCCGATGACCAATGGAAGTCTAGCCGCCTGATTACGGAGTTCTCTCTCTACGTCTCCGTATGCGTAGACAATAGACATCCGTAATCCAGCAGCTGGATCTTGTTATTCTGCTTCACCTTCCTGTCTGTGCGGTCTGTTCCCCAATCTCCTTCCATCTACCATGGACCCTAACAAGGGCTCCGCCACCGCCGGTCGGCCCCCCCAGGGGTCGCCCAAGCTCCACGACGCCCTGGCCCCCGATAAATCAGTACACATCAGGCCGCCGCCGCCGCCGCCGCCGCGCCCCACGGAGACGACGGCGTCAGCCGCAGAGAGGGAAAGGCACATGCAAGTAGCTCTTGTAGCAGCGGCAGCACCAGTGCCCCACGGGAATAGGGACGAGGGCAAGAAGCTAGCTCCTAGGCGCAGCTCAAACAAGGACCGCCACACCAAGGTCGATGGTCGCGGCCGCCGCATCCGCATGCCCGCCCTCTCCGCCGCCAGGATCTTCCAGCTCACTCGCGAGCTTGGACACAAGTCCGACGGCGAGACCATCCAGTGGCTGCTTCAGCAGGCCGAGCCTGCTATCGTCGCGGCCACCGGCAGCGGGACCATGCCCGCTTCCACGCTCGCCGCAGCCGGGACGTCCATCTCGCACCAGGGTGCCGGCATCTCCGCCGGCTCTCACGCCAAGTTCGACGAACTGGGCCCCGGGGTTGACCCCGCCGCTGGAGCAAACTGGGTCATGTTGGGCAGGAACATGGGTCGGTCGCAGGTGACGGCGGGGCTGTGGCCACAGCCCGGCGGGGTGGCATCAGGGTTCGCCCACCCCGCGGCGACGACCTTGGGGAACGGGGAGGGGGCCGCAGCCGCAGGGTTCTTACCGAGGATGGGGATGCATGGGTTGGAGATTGCGGGGAGCAGCGCAGGTGCCGTAGGGTTCGCGTCCATGTTCGGCGGGGTCGCGCAGCATATCCCCGGTCTGGAGCTGGGGCTGTCGCAAGATGGGGGTGTCGGAGTTTTGAGCCCCCATGCCTTCAACCAGTTCTATCAACATATCGGGCAAGGAAGAGAAGCCGGCAACGCCGGAAGTAGTCAGTTGCAGCAGCAGCGGCAGCAGCAGCAAACAACGACAACACCAGCGGCGGCGGCTACGTCTTCCCGGGAAGAGGAGAATTAATTAGTCCTTAAGGATCTGTATTGTAGAGGCTGTGTATTTAGAGGAGAGTTCAGGCGATTTAGAAAATAGGAGGAAATTGGCAATCAGTTTCCGGAGAAATTGCAGTAAATTCGATAGTGGATCTGTTCTTCTATGTTGGGGTGACAAAGAAGCAGGTGTTGAATAATTGAATTATCAATGGATTTTTGGTGTTCGGTTCTGCTTGTTCCCTCCCCTTGCGTGGGCTCTGCTCATCAGGCTTCGTAGAGAGGAGGTACTCTTTAACCAACCCAAATGTGCTGTTCGAATGCTAGTCTAGTCAGGTTGTAACGGTGGCCATTTTTCTGTAATTTGCAGGTGAAAACTCTACAGATATGATCAGCCTAAGATGTAGCAGTTTTGTATTCCATGCGGTAGAAAAACTTTTTCAACTCACCTCTTGATTCATTTGTTGTTGGAGATGTACTGTGGATTTGTTTGATATAAGAAATAAGCTTTCTGATCTTGTATAGGCACATAGGGCAGTGTGCTACCATAGACTGTACAGTGAAGGCTGTATCATGCGTGCCAGATTTGGATAGGTTAAGCAAGATGTCCCCTGCATGTGCTCGAATTTTCAATGATATTGATAAAGGGGCTGTTTGGGGCGTTGCATTTCATTAATTTTCAAATCTATGATTGCAACTACTTGCAGCTATATGAACAAATCTTAAATCTCTCTGTTTGCAACTACTTGCAGCTATATATAACGCCCCAAACAGGTCCAGCCTGGTAATGTTTCACATGTATAGTTTCTATGGTGCATAACCACCGGAGCTATGTTATAAAAGGCACTTGAGGTGACTGCCTAGGCAATGAGGCATCCATTCACTGCCTTGACCACAGCCAGACCGCCTAGACGGCTGTTGTTTCTGCCATTGGGATTGAGGAGGGCACCACAGGTGTCCGCTTGCGTTCTCCATCCTATTTCAGGTGAAGATAGATCTCACTGACCCAATAGTGGGAGTGAGAAACTGAACATGGACCCAGGAGCAAAGTAGGTGGTTCTTTTTAACTTTCATATCTATGATCAAGGGATCTGAACTGCCATGCCTCTGAACCGCTAGGGTGCTGAACCACCCCGCCACCCTATCGATTGGGGGCGGGGTACATTTTTAGTTTCAAAGCCCCCTAATGGATCCTCTGTACCCGGCAAAACATCTTCCCCATCCGAACCTTGCAGTGGGGTTTTATTGCTGGGCCACTGTGGGTGCGGGTCTCCACCATGGTTTCCAGCTCCGCAGTCATCCTCTTGCCCTGTCCACCTCCAACAACCCTCCTCTAGCGTTCCTAAAAGGCATATAGTCCTGTTTTCCCCCTCTCACCCTCTATTCACCTCTACCGCCTAAGGCAGTCTCCTAGGGCTTGTGAAGCAAGGTGTAGTCTTCCTCGTCTCAAGAACCTCATGCCTATAACAACACAGAACCTGAGTAAATTATGCTAAGTGCAAGAGAATTAATGGAAGATTGGTTGGATGTCCAGATAAAGAGTGAGGGCCTAACACTTGTTTTGCTTAGCAATTAACCTGGTTAACGTTCTCCTAAATTCTTTGTTTTTTTCTTCTTCACCAAAAATTTGCAATCAAGAATATATGGTCCTAGATGAATTTGGATCTATGTAATTTTCACCCTATGGAATGTGTTATACGCATAAGTGAACTACCGATGGCTATAATACATGAATGCTAACACTCATATGCTACCGGCCATATTCCCCAAAGTTTACATGCAATGGAATATATCCAAGGGAAAAGATCAGATGAAATATGAATTGAGACATATATACATGTATCTCAGTTTGGACTACATGAGTATATCCAAGGAAGGGGAATACATACATCTAGCACACCCGACCATGCTCAGAATTGAGAAGGGTTATTTTCTCTTCATCATTGATCATATAAATGATATCACAATAGCAAAAGAGGATGTGCCTATGGCTGTTAACATTAAGAATAAAAGATGGTATATCTTCATCAGATCCCGTCCAGACCGATGAGCAATTGAATGCCAAAGAGAATGTCTAGGGTCAGCTCTGATCAAGGCATGATCACAGGGGCAATGGATTTCTCCCTCTCCAGTCTAGGACCATCTAACAAGCATACACAGGTCCGAGCACGGGCTAAGAATGCATAGGAAGAAGAAGACAAAATGAAGGAAATAGGAACTTGTTGGACCCAACACATGTTCATAACCTGAAAGGACATATACTCTTCCTTTTTAACCATGTTTGATGCTCAATTATACATACAATACAGTATGGCAATGAAAGATAATAATTAAGACAAACACTTACAATTGCTGATTAGGTCTTGAAGATGAGAATTGCGATGCAGTGTTTCCCCGTTGATTCAAAGGAGAAGACCAACTGCAGGGCCAAGGCAATAAATACAAGGCCTGATAGACCTCTTAGCGGATGGGCTGATGATCGCGATTGAAAAGGGGAGAAGGGAAGATAGAAACATGATGTCCACATACTTGATAGCCCTGATGAAAAGAAAGAATTGCAAGAGGTGTGCTTACCCTTTAATCTGGGTCTGCCCAGTATATGATAGGATACCAACAATAGCAAAATTAAGATCCAATAAACTTGTCAGCAAGAGAATGTTGCTGCCGCAGCTGAAGGAGAAGAAGATGGAAGAAAGACAAGGAATACATACTTGATGATCCTGTGAATATCTCCTCTGATCCAAAGCCAATTGAGACCTGATAGCAAGGCCAGGGCGGCAGGAACAGGCCCTCATGGGTCTGTCTGCATATGAATGTTGCGTGATGGGAAGAGAGGAAGAGGAAGAGAAAAAGAAAGACTAAGCCGTTGAGGTGTTCTTGCATCGAGACACACAAGGGACAAATTTAATGGGTCAACCAACCGATGCATTTGAATGAAAATTAGGGTCAAGGCAAGGTCTGATCCCATGTCAAACCTCAGAGGGATACCACTGCCATCTTCTAGTCCTACTTGGAATAGGATTGAATAATTTTTTAAATGAAGAGAGGATCTAACAATGATTGGCACATGATCCAATGGCTAGGATATTCAATCATTTATATAATGGATCCTACTCTTAATGAATCCTTAATAGGATCCAGATTCTACTTAAATTTTGATTGGATAAAAGATGATGATGAGATGAGAATGGCGCAGCAACCAATGGTCAAGATGTGTTTATGACTTAAGTTACAGATCCCACCCTTAACGGGTTCTTAATAATATTTGGATCTTACTTAATGACGATTGGCTATAATTGGATGTCATTTAACTAAATGGGATGATCATCGGGCAATGATGGGCACAAATTCCAATGAATAAGATCTTATGTTGGGTTAAGTAATTGATCATCTCCTTAATGGGTCCTTAATGAGATCTGAGTCCCATTCATGTTCAAAATGGATACCGACCCCCCTATTTCCCCCAATTGGATTAGGATTTGAAGATATTTAAATACATGATGCACCGAGGGCAATTAAATGAAGATAGCCCTAGGCATGTCCCTTAATGGGCATGTTTATCTTGTGAGGAGGTCTAATAAACTTGATGTGCCCAACATGGCCAATGTGGAGCCCAATGACATTTATTGCAAATTTCATGAATATTGAGCTCAAATAGCTCAATTCATGCATATTGGGCCAAATATGGCAAAAGATGGGCGCAGATGGCAAATTCAACATGTTTCAGGCTTATTGGGCTACATATGTCAGGAAGTGGGCCCAGATAGCCAATCTACCATGTTTCGCGTTTATTAGGCAGCAAATGGCATAAAGTGGGTCTGGATGGAATATTCAATATGTTTGATCCTTATTGGGCCAGATGTCAAGTTTAACATGTTCTAATCGTTAGGTTGCCAATGTCAGAAAATGCACCCGGATATCAAAAATCTCATGTTTTATGTTTATTGGGTCCAGATGGCATAAATCAGGCCCATTATCCAATTGATGACGGCACATAGCTCAAATGAGCTGATATTGATGAAAGTCATGCCCAATTGAGCAATACGGAAGATTTATAGTTTGCATATGCATGAAATGTCAAATATTGCCACCTTCTTAAAGTTCTCGATGAGCAAAATTAAATGAAGATGTCAATGGCTATGATCAGACATGGTGTTCCAAATAATGATTTTAATGGGTTAAGGGGTATTTAAATATATGCTCCACGTATGAATGAGTTGAATTATATATCAATCATTGATGTAATTTTTGCAGGATCCAAGGGCTGAAATTTGATGATAAAGATTAAATCAATTTTGTCATGTTCTTGATGCAATTGACATGTTTATGTTGATGGGTTATGAAGATTCATGAAATCATGCACATATGGTGCTTAATCCTAACCCATATCATGACTAAATGAGCACTTATTTGATAATCTTAAGATATAGTATCCAGTGATTAATATGCACCATTAGATCTTGTGCCATTTACAGAAATTCTAGTCCAAGTCTACAGCCACCGCACAGTCCAAGAGAAAAATTTTCCTGTCCACCTGTTAGTTCCAATTCTATTATCACTAGTTATTTTTAGTTCAAAACCACTCAATTAATTGATATTTATATTTAATTAGCATTATTTATTCATAAATTAACTAAAATAACCATAAATTGCCCTGCTCACCTAGACACCCCTTGGCTTGACCAGTGAGGGGGTGCCTTGTCGCCTAGGCATCGCCTTGAAAACATAGCTACCAACTAATAGGAGATGGACAACAAGGCTTGGACTCCAATGGGATTTCAATTGAGGGCTGCAGGAGGTGTTGAAATACAGGAGATAACCGTGTCTTCCTCCTCCCTTGGATGCTTTCTTCGCACTCCCTAGCGGGACTGTCTCTTCAGCCTTCTTCCTATAAAAAGAAGCCCTCAACCACCTGTTCTGGGTTTTGGATATCAGGAGGGAGAGGAAGGCCCAAGGAGGTGTTGTTGTTGCCGCTACTACCACCTGCACAAGGAGGAGGAAGAAGGTGAGCCATTGTTGTGTTCACATGACATGTCAACCACCCCCCTCCTTTCTTCGAATACCCCATCAGGCATCTCCTCTCATGTGTATGGCTGAAACTCCCAGCATAGCCCCTGTATGCTCATGTTTGACCCTTCCTATCATAGCCATATGTTCTATATATGACAACCCCATAATGCTCATGTCCGGCCTCTGCATTATGGCCATGTGACAGTCACATTGGTTTATCGGCCATGTGCAAGGAGATCTATGATCAACTTTCTTGTCTATTATTTTGAGAGCACCACATTTTGAAGTTTATTGATGCATTAGGCCAGATCAAGAATGCAGATTACTTGTTTGGTTCTATGAATGATGTTGTAGAGAATATTGTCAAAGACAACATTGTACAATTTGTGATTAACAATGAATCATCTTATAAGAGTGTAACGAAGAAGCTGATGGAGGTTAGGTCACACTTGTTTTGGGTGCCATGTGTGGCACACTCAATAGATTTGTTGTTGGAGAATATTGAGAGGGAGTTATCTGTATTTGGATCCACTGATCTAGGTCCTAATTCCGATCCCGCTATCTTTAAGATAGGTCATGTGGTCTTCTCTTGAGGGTTCCTCTTTCTTGGTGAAATCTACGTGCAAGAGGATTTCGTGAGGAGATGTAGAAGTGCTTTGGTGGAAATCAGTTCATTTTGCAATGTTTCCTTTTAATGATAGATTGTTTTTGTAGAAGATTTGTAGAGGAAAGCTTCCTACCAAAGTTTACCTTAATAACATCTTTAAGATAGTCTTAGTACATTGTGTGCTTTGTGGGTCTCACGTTGAGGATACTGATCTCTTTGTGCAATATGGTATCATTAATTATGTCTGGTCTATCTTGTTCAGAAATCAGAAATTACCTTGGCAGGAACCTAGTTCAACCACTTGTCTTATCCCACAGTGGAAAAATGTTAGTCCATGGTGCAGCCATCCTTATTTGTGGAGTCTTTGTATGGAGTAATTCGATGGCCCATCATTTCTTCTCGGTGCTGCTGTTTTTGTCAAGGATTGGTTCTTCGCCAACTCAGTATATCGGCTGGATCTCACGTTCTTTATAGATTATATGTTGGCGTGGAAGAGGATATGCTTGCAGCTTGTTTGGAGTTTTCCCTTGTCTACTACCATCTTGGTAGTAAGCGGGGTAGTCTTTCATAGTCCTTGTGCTTGTTCTATTATTCCAGTTTTGTACTCTTTTAATTTCAGACTTTCAGTATTAATGAAATTGTAACTTTGTCACCTTCAAAAAAAAAAAGTTATGAACAGTTGATCTCAATCAGAGTCGACAAATCCAGTTGGACTTGGTTCTGTTGGGTTGAGAAGCCTGATATCAACCTGCACAAAGCCTGGACTGGCCCATCTTAGCTGGAATCTGCCGATTCTTTCCTGACTGCCCTGAGTCAGGGCAAAACTGACCCACCTTGGGCTGATTTGGCTTCCAGTAGCACTTATGCATTGTCAGATAATTTATACAGATTTTGGGGGTTGTTTTAGATGCTCATGAGATGATGTTGGTGAAGTGGAGGGTCGGCTTGAGTCAAGGCTAAATCAGCCTGATCCGGGCTGATTCTTGGCTTCTGGTAGATCAACCAATTTATTTAATTTGGATTGGTATTGGCCCCAGCCAATCCAGGATTCAATCCCTGCCCCTGCACTCCTTTGATGGAATGGAAGATTTGTGCCAAGAACATTTATGCATTTTCAGACAGATTTTGGAGGGTTTATTTTTAGGTGTTCATTAAATGATGTTGATGAGGTGGACAGACTACATGAGGATGGCAAGGATTTGTGCATGTATGAAATCATAGACCATTACTCTTCTATGTAAGCATGCAGCTTGTCTAACCACATTGTTCAGTGTGTTACACATTCTGTGGATTATGTACAACAGGAATAAAAATGAAAGGGCATGTCAAATTGCATTGACTCTCTAGCATATGGGTCTTTCCAGGAGACAACAGAAAAAATAGAAATCCTACCCTCAAGTACACGTTGCTTACTCATCTAAGAAACAAGAGGAATAGGGACGGAAATGAAAAATCTCAAAGAAGATTTCAAGCGCACTAGTTGGACACTGAATTTTGAACATCACAAGAACTCATGCCATCAACCGTTATTGTAGGGTTTGTTTGAGTGCTAACCTCAAAGGGCAGTGAAAGGAATTCACTTCATTTTCTAAATTTATCAATTTATTTATGCTGTAATTCTCATAACTTGTTTTTTCAATTCATCATAGGCACCTGGTCAGCCGCCCATTTTTGTGCCCAAAGGCTGCAAATTCTCATATTCCCAAGTACATCACAGGATGTGATTAATTAAACACTTTTTCACTATTCATTTGGGAATATGAATGATTTGTCTGATAAAGCCATAGGTGAAGGCAGGGTAGAGGCAGAGGGAGGAGTAGGGGCAAGGGAAAAAGAGGCGAAGGTCAGGATAATGGAATGGATCTTAAAGTTGGATATGGATGACACTTGATTATAAACAGAGCAGATTCGATATAAGAGCACTGTTTTGTTTAAGATCCGCCCATGATATGAACTTTAGATTTAAGATGTTATGGCCATTATCATCCATCCCCCCCCCCAAAAAAAACCAAACCCTAGTTCTTCAGAGTTCAGACCTTCCCCCATCTTGGCGGTCTCCCCTTTTGTGAGGTCAAAGACCGAGCCAGTGTGTGGTGGCCTCTCTAGGTCCCCATCCCTCCCAACTGATGGCATTGGCAACCGCAGCCCTCCCTTCTCCCTATTGACAGCCACGGATATGTAGCCATCTCCAACCCAATGCAGCCCTGTGAGTTCCTCACGCAGTTTGGCGGCAGTGGCTGCAAGGAGTGCTGTGAGCTTCTCTCTAGCTCTGTCAGAGCTCCTCTCCCAGCTCCTCAGCCATCTTCCTCTTGGCGTTCCATGGCCCTTGAGCCATCTCCTCCCTCCTATCCTCCTCCGACCAGCAACTCCCCTCTCATCCACTTACACCCTGACACAGCTCTAAACCCTCTCCCTCCAACCTGCCTCGCTCCCTATCTGACCAGCAACTCCCCTCCCATCGACCTTCGCCTTGGCACAGCCCTAAACTCTCTCCTTCTGGCTTCCTCCTTTCTTGAGACACTGGCCCCATCGCTGGACCTATCCTGAATCCTTGCGCCTAGTAGATGAGAAGATAGAACCTCCTTACCTCGCAAGCGACCTATCCACCTTCTCTTTCCAACCTTTGCAGGTGCTTACCGCCGCTGCTTTTGGATACTGGTGCTTTAGGAACATTTCTTTGTGTATTGCCGATCTTGCGGACAAGTTTCAGAAGTAGACAAGTTGATCTGATTATTTCCACATAGCCTTTGATTTATGAAAACATTAATCTGACCGCCATTGTCTTGAACGGCCTGCTGCCAAATTTATACCCTCCAACTTCTTGTATGACGTTATTTGGAACTTGCATAATTAGAGTAACTTGTCAGTAAAATAACCATTTTCATTGAAGTCTTCACACCAGTGATTAACATCGTTTTGCATTTTATATTGAAGTTGTTGACATCAATTGTATGCAGACAAAAGCAACTAGTATGAGAACATACAACTACGAAACATGTTAGCTCTACATATAGAACAATACTGAATGGAATTTAACACCTAATATTATCAAGTTTTTACCAATTTTTATAGTTTTTAAGGGTTTACAGGTATATTTGTAACTTATAGATTTTATATAATTAAAGTTTTACTATTTTTTAAACAAATACATATTTCCTGTAATTTTGTAACGATTCTTTATGGAATATCTCAGTGAAACGGATATTATCAATATTTGCCCCGATTCAAGAGATATCCAGCAATGATCATCCGTTCCATATCCAAATCGTATTTGCAGCCGATACCAGGTTATCTGAAATGCAATGGGAGCGGATACAAAATCGGATATCTTCTCCATAGTCATTCCATTACAGCCCTACCCGTTGTATTTCAGACGTGTACTTGAAACTTTTATCACCTATCATATGGTCGACTGTGGTATGGGAGATGGCATGGTTAGCGTCCATATATGTTGGCAATGGAGAGCCGTTCATCCTAGGAGTCAAAGTGGGTTAAATGTGGTTAACTCTTTTAACTTTATACCAAGTTTAACAATCAATCTATTGCTTGTATATTAAGTGACATCAAGACAATTAGATTATTAGACTATAAGGCGTCGTTTGGTATCGGGATAAAATTGATGGGATAGGGATAAACCAATTTTCGTGATTAACCCTATCCTCGTTACGTTTGGTTTAATTTAAGATAAGTTTAGGGATAATCTTATCCTATGTTTGGTATGTTAACAATAAATTCGAGGATAACTTTAAATTTTTATATTTTTATGTAATACCCCGGTTATTTATAAAAAATATAGTTAATAAATATTTATTATTATTTTATTCCCTTCTCTCCCCCTATATTTACCCTCTCTCCCTCCCCCGTACGCACCCTCCCCGGCACCGCTTCCTCTCCCCCGCGAAAACCCTACTTTTCCCCCTCCTTTTCCCCTCCTCCTGCCTTTTTTCTTCTTCCGCGCGTGCGCGCCTCTGCCAGCCGCCGCCGCGCGTCCTCCTCCACGCGCCCGCCGTCTCCCGCCACGTCGGCCACCGCGTGTCCGCGAGAAGCCGTCCGCTGCCGCGCGTCTCCGCCACCTCGTACCGCCGCCTCGAGCTCGCCGTCCGCGTGTCTTCGCCACCCCGTGTGCGCCGCCCGCCGCGGTCGCCACGTCGCCGTCCCCGCTTCCTCGTACCGCCTCGGCCCCCGCGCGCCCGCCCGGCCGCCGCGACCGCCTAGCCCGTTGACCCCCGCCGCCTCGCGCCTCGTCCCGCGCGCCCGCGCGCTCGTGCGCGCCCGCCACCCGCCGCCGGGTGACGCCGCCGCGTCACCGCCGACGCCGCCCGCGCGCGTGCCACGCGGCCGCCGCCGCCGCGTCACCCCGCCGCCACGTCAACCCCCGTGCGCCCGCCCGCACCACCCGCCCGCGCGGCCCCGCCACTGTGCGCCGCCGTGCGCCGCGCCCTCCGCGCGGTACTCTCTTTCTCTCTCCTATTATTCTCTCTTCTGTCATTCTCTATCAACCTCCCTAGTTTATTATTTCCCTTCTACCGACAGATTTTAAGAACACCTACCCGGCTCGATTTTCCGTCGCTGACGCAACCGCGGCAGTTACGTCGCCTGATTCAATTTCCTTGGAAATTCGTGCGCCGTTCGCCGTTGCCGTCAAGATAGGCATCTCGGCTATTCTTAGCACTCTAATATATTTGATTAAACTGTAAAAATCATACTTAGATCACCCGGATTAAAAGATTGTAATTAATGGGCTGTTTTTGATTTATTAGCATGTTTAGATAGAGTTAGATTAATATGTTTAAATCATGCATGTTTAGATTAAATTAGTTATTCATGTATGTTAGTCATCATGATAGGTTTGTATATGTTTAAACCTAGCTAGTTTAGCATGTTTGCATCGCGATAAACCTTAAACATGTATATCCCGATTTGTTAAAAAGTTGATGTAAGGTTTAGGCATAATGTTGTTAGAATTTAGTTTATTTTCTTTTATGTGATATGTAGTTCTGTTTAAGCATGTAATGATTATGTTTAGGTTGTAAATTGCATTATCCTATCTATATGCATCTAGTTGTGATAGACTGTGGTATGGTATGCAAATATGTGGTGCATAGAACCATGGGTGTTCATCTATGTATTTCATGTTTGAATTGTCAATTTAATGTTCATGTTTACTGTCTGAGTTAATTATATGCTTGCATGGTGTGGAATGTGGTTAGTGCAGTGAGCTGCATTGTGATGGAAATGTACTTCACCAGACTATAGTTCGGTCCTGTGGGCAGCAGATGAATTAGAACAATCTGGAGCATCCTTCGATCCCAGATACCGCGGTTTATCCTAAGTACTCCCCTGCATATGGGGTACTATGTGATTTAGTTACTATATGTTACTTCCTACTATATGGTAAATCTGGTGCTAGTTTTGTGATGTGACTGCATTTATCAGATGGAGCATGATATTTACTCAGACAGGTGTCTAGTTGTGTGTTTGGCATAGATGTTAGTGTTCTAGATGTGTTCTTGGTTTTATGTCAGGTTATGTGCATACCTAGAGTAGTCTAAAGTGTAGGTTATGTTGGTTTTAATGCATTTAGAGTCATGTCATCATATGGGGTAGTAGAATGATCTTGTAATCACTTAATTGAAGATATATAATTAGCTTAATCTTATGTATGATAATCTGATTTTTAGGCTTATTATTCTATTATACCACTAGAGAACATTACTATAGTGGGGTAGTTCGGGTGTAAGTCCTACTGAGTCTGTGGTGACTCACTCATTCCGTTGTTAATATTTTCAGGAGTGCAGGTTTAGCGCAGCAGAAGCGTAGTGGTGTTTTGGAGTCCGAGGAGCTAGTGGATTTCTCATTCAACGTTGGTATTTAATTTGTTAGATAGATGTTTGATTATTATGTTATTATGTTGTAAAGTTTGGAATTATTTATTTGGATTGAGATTTTAGTCTTATTTGGCTCCAGACCGATATCCTTTCTCGTTACGTCGCCGGATTATCTTCCGCTGTGCATCTTAAAAATCCGGGTCGTGACATTTTATCTTTATTTTTATATTATCTTATTTTATGACTCATAACATATTCATAAACATCTTAACCAACTTATATATTTATATAATAAATTTAAAAATATAAATAAAAATACACTTAAAAATATAAATAATATAATTTATTAGGCGGGATGTTTTAACGGGGAGCAAGTGTGTTCTATACCATATTATTTGAAAATCGGTTGTATTAACTATAATATTTTAACCAAACAGATCATTCTTAATGATTGAGGTGGAAAATAAATTAACAAGAACAGTAAGAAGTTTCAAGATCTTCAAACTCTACGGTGTGACATGAACACAACCGAATGAACTCTACTCTGGGTCTCTATACACCACACCAGAAATATGTGGAATCAGGAAAAATATATATACATAAAATATGCCATGGCAGAGGGGCCCAAGGTCGAACACCTATCCGGCGCTCTCCAATTCCCCCATTTTGATCCGCCGGATTCCAGCTACCTCCGGCAGCCTCCATCCCGGCCCTCCCTCTTTATATCCCGGCGGAGGGGCCCAAGGAGCAGAGCAAGCAGAGCAAAGAGAGCCGCCCGAAAGCAGCTTAATTGGAGCCGGAAGCTTGGGGTCCTCCGGCGAGACAGATCAGAGAGAGATCAGGGGCGGAGTTGCAGGTCCTGCGGTCGACGTCGATGGCTGCGACAACGACCACGACAGTGCCAGTGTTCACGTCCTCATCGCGCTCTGCTACGCGACGCCGCCGACTGCGTCCTTCCGGAATCTGACCACCCTCAGGTCATGAAACTTGGTTGATGATCTTGTTTCACAAGGATAATATAATCCTATGACACGCACTGTATGTCAATACAACGTAGCTCCCCTCCCTCCCGGCGGCGGCATTTGCTGGTGAAACAGGAAGCAAGGGGTCACCCACCCAACCGGAGCACCGCCCCCCCTCGGACAGAGCCGCACGCTCCCTGCCCCCCCCCCCGCCGGGCGGAGCTCCCAGCACCCGCCCCTCCGGACGAAGCTCTAGCTCCCCCCCCAACACAGCCGCGCGCCCCCCTCCCCGCCGGACGGAGCTCCCAGCACCCGCCCCTCCGGACGAAGCTCCAGCGCGAAGAATAAGCTGCCTTCTGACTACACGCGAAGGCGACGACGATGGCGCCGAAGGGGAAGAAAGAGATGAGTTATCCCCACGCTTATTCTTAATTTTGAGGATAAATTGGATTAAGTTAATCAAGATTAAACTCATTTTTAAGGCGTCGTTTGGTATCGGGATAAAATTGATGGGGATAGGGATAAACCAGTCCTTATGGTTAACCCTATCCTCATCATGTTTGGTTTAACTTAGGATAGGTTTAGGGATAACCCTATCCGATGTTTGGTAGGTTAACAATAAATTCGAGGATAACCATATATTTTTATATTTTTACTTTATTTATATTATCTTATTTTATTACTCATAACATATTCATAGACATTTTAACCCACTTACATATTTATATAATAAATTTAAAATTTTATTTAAATATATAAATAAAAATAAACTTAAACACGGACGGAACTCAACCCGCCCCCCCTCCGGACAGAACCCGGCGGACGGTACTCCTCCTGGAGCCGCTCCCCGCCCCCCTTCCCGACTAGGGGTGAATAGAAAACGGTTTAAATCGAGAAACCAAATCGAACCAGCTCATTCGGTTCGATTTGGGACCCCTTTCGATTTAGTTCGATTTGAAAAATCTCTAAACCAATTTAAATCAAATCAAGCCGTTTAAATCGACTTAATCAAAAAAAATAAAAAAAATTTATAATATTATTAAAAAAACAATTTAGCATCCCCTCCCCGACCTGACGGAGCCCCCTGCACCCTGCGCGCCCTCCCCCGGAGCTCCCCCCCCCTCGCGCGAGACGTCCCCCGCGGAACCCCGCCCGCGCCCCCCCCGACCGGAGCTCCCCCCCCCCCCCCCGACCGGCCCCGCCCCTGGAGCCCCCGCGCGGACGTCCCCCCGCGGCACCCCCCCGAGCTCCCGCGCGTATCCTCAAAGTATTATTTTGGGAGTAAGTTATCCCAAGTATTATATAGGATGACTTATCCCTGCATTTGTCCCTGATTTTGGGGATAACCTGGATTAACTTAATCCAGGCTAACCCCATTTTTAAGTGTGTGCCAAACAGGGGATTGGGGATAAACCAGGTCTATCCTAGTTTATCCCCATACCAAACAGGCCCTAAGGCCACGTTTGGTATCAGGATAAGGTGGGATAAACCAGATTTATCCCCTATCCTTCGTTTGGTAGACAAATAACATTCGTCTTAACCTGGTTTAATTTAATCTGGTTTATCCTTGAAAATGGGGTTAAACTCATGGATAACCTATCCCCTCTTTTTAGTGGGATAGGGTCCATGTTTCGGGGATACGATCCTCGCGCGGACGTTCGCCGGCAGACTTCGCGCGGCTTGGACGCCGCCGGGGGGGGGGGGGGAGCTCCGGGGAGGGGGGACATCCGCGCGGGGAGGGGAAGGGGGGCGCCTCGGGGGGGAGCGCTCCGGGGAGGGGGGGGTGAAGGGGGGTGCCGCGGGGAGCTCCGGGGAGGGGGGAGCTCCGGGGAGGGGGGTGAAGGGGGGCACCGCGGGGGGGGGGGGGGGGGGAGGGAGGTGCCGCGGGGGGGGGGGGGGGGGGGAGGGAGGTGCCGCGGGGGGAGCTCCGGGGAGGGGGGTGAAGGGGGGCGCCGCGGGGGAAATCCGCGCGGGGGGGGGGGGGGGGGCTCCGTCGCGGCGGGCGGGGCCGGGGGAGGTCGTCGCGGCGGATGGGGGGGGGGGAGCTCCGTCGCGGCGGGCGGGGGGGGGGGGCCACCGCCGGGATCCGGAGGGCGGGGTCGTAGGGCGGTCCCTCGTCCGATCCCAGGTTCGTCGGCCGGCCGCGTCCCGGAGGGGGCTTTCCGGCGGCGAGATTGGGCGGGAACGGTGGGGGTTCCGCCACCGCTTGCCGCGGCGGGGGAGAGGCTCGTGGTGAATGGCGGCGGATCGCTCCCCAATGTCGCCCGGGCGGACGCCGGGCCGGCGCTGCCGTTTCCCGACGGGCTCCGCGGGAGCTGAAGCGAGCGGCTCCGGCGGTGGAGCGCCGTTGGCGGGGGCCTCCGTCGGCTGCAGATCCTCCATCGTCCTCGGCCTGCGCTCTCAGCGGGCTGCGGGGATTAGGGTTTCGGGCATTGCGGAGGGCATTGCGGAGGGTTCCGTCGCGGCGGGCGGGACCAGGGGAGGTCGTCGCAGCGGAGGGGGGGGGAGCTCCGTCGCGGCGGCGGGGGGGCCGGGGGAGGTCGTCGCGGCGGAGGGGGGGCGGCGGGGGAGCTAGCGGCATCCGCCGGGGTGGGCATTGTCTGCCGGAGGGGGGGCTCCGTCCGCCGGGAGGGGGAGCGGCGAGCACCGTCCGTCGGTCGTGTTCGTGGGGAATAAATTTTTTATTAATATTATAATAATTTTTTTATATTTTTTTGATTAAGTCAGTTTAAATGATTTGATTTGACTTAAATCGGTTTAGAGATTTTTCAAATCAAAAGAGGTCCCATACCGAACCGAACCGAATGAGCTGTTTTGGTTTGATTTCTCGGTTTGAACCGTTTTATGCCCACCTCTAGCTGGGAAGGAGGGGCGGGGAGCGGCTCCGCGGAAAGCACCGTCCGTCTCCGTCCGCCGGGTTCTGTCCGGAGAGAGGGCGGGCTGAGCTCCGTCCGCGTTTAAACTTTTTTTTATTTATATATTTAAATAATATTTTAAATTTATTATATAAATGTGTAAATGAGTTAAGATTTTATACATATGTTATGAATAATAGAATAAGATAATATAAAAAATAAAGATAAAAATATAAAAATTTAAAGTTATCCTCGAATTTATTGTTAACATACCAAACATGGGATAGGATTATCCCTAAACCTATCCTAAGTCAAGCCAAACATAATGGGGATAGGGTCAATCACACGGATTGATTTATCCCTATCCCCATCTATTTTATCCCGATACCAAACGACGCCTAAGTGTGCACCAAACAAGGGATTGGGGATAAACCAGGTCTATCCTAGGTTATCCCCGTACCAAACAGGGCCTAAGATCCTCCCATTTTGAATGTTTGAGTTTTCTAAAAACTAATGCTATTTGATCACTGCTTTTGAATGATAATGAGACATTTGACTGTGTTGTGATGTCCTTTTGAATGTTTTATATGAATGGGAGTGAATTGACGTATTCGAGTATGATGTATTTTATTTTTTTTTAAATTTTTTGGTGTATCGATAGTTATGAATGTGGCTTGAATGTTATGAATGATAGTTATTAAATGTGGTTTTGGTGTCTACTAGTATTTGCTTGAATGTGGTGTATTGATAGTCATAAATGGTAATGAATTGACATATCTGAATATGGTGCTTCAACAGTTATGACTACTTTCTCTCTCTCTCTATAGATATATTGATAGTCATAAATGGCAATGAATTGACATATCTGAATATGTTGTTTCAACAGTTATAAATCTACTCTCTCTCTCTATATATATATACACACACATCATTGTGATCTATACAGTTATGAATGTGGCGTTTATATATAAATATATATAATAACACAGTTGTGTAGTAACGGATCGAATGTGGGTATTAGATGTCTATACCCTTAAGAAGGTAATGTAAAATTGATACATAATACATGCACAAATCTATATCAAGTTGATGCATAAATGACAAATCACCTAATTGTTGACGCGGAAATTTCTGTAAAACTCGATGAACTAAGAATGGCAAACACAGATTTACTGAAATCTTACTTCGTTAAGCAAACAAATTCATCTTCTTACCTAGTACATGTACATCAACAACAGGGGTCAACTTTGAGGACCGGATGATTGTGACCTCAGATTCGTTGGCAGACTTGTCATCCAAAACATCAATAGCATCACTTTCTACTCGAGGAATACCAACCAAAAAAGCATATATGTACCAGAGATCTAGCCATGATCCTCGAATGAGGAGCACATAAAATCACCTTCTTCTTGCCCCCTTTCTCGACGATCCAACATCACAATTCCCTCGTTTAGTGCCACCTCTATCCTCTCTGTCATCCTTATCATCGCCTGCGCATATATCATATATGTCCAGGCTCCCCCCCTTTTTGAAGCCAGTTTCCCAACTGAAAGGGTAGCATTGAAAAAATTTGTTTGGCAAAGTTTATAATAAGCATACAAAAGTTGAAGTTACATTACACTTACTATACACTTCTTAGTACTTAAAAAAAAAGAGCTAAATAAGCATCATGCATATTATCAACTTCATTAACTTGATGTGTTTTTTCATCATCCACCCCTCCAAAGAAGCCACATCTTCGTGTGGGTTATTCAAATGGGCGCAATGATAAAAACAATGCCCTATTGATTTTCCTCTGCGATGTGAATACTCGACCTATTTTTTTATCATGCATTGATTCGTGGAACATGGGCAATTTGCTTGTTGTAAGTACCGAGCATAGAAGGCGACTGAAAATAGCAACGGTTCGCGTTAAACACGTCGTTGCGACATTTCAACAAACACCTTTCAAGCGATGGCCTACCTCCGCCGCATCTTGTATCGGGAATTTGTCGGCAGGGCGGGGCGGCAGCGGCAAGGACTCGGGAGTGGCAGTAGCAACGTGGGCAGCAGCCTACTTCTCCGTCGTCGTGGGGGCAACGACGGACTTCGGAGCGGCAGAGACGGTTCTCTTCTCTGTCGTCGACGATTTGGGGGCAGCCCTTCCGTTGTGTGGGTGTCTTCTTCGAGTAACGAGGACCCGAACCAATTAGAAAATTAAGCAGGGCGTAAAAAGTAAAAAGTCAGAATATTTCACTGGTATTATACTTAACGGAACAAAAGGTATGTGCTGATTCGCCTGATGGCCGTTTGAATGATGGACTTTTTCATTTTTACAGTCCAACGGTATTAAACACTACGATCAATATTAATTTTGAAACTGACGGTGGTATAAATCGTGATAAAGTGTTTAGTTATTAATATCAACTCGAAGTTTTAGCACAAATAACATACGATATCATCGATCACAAGGTGTTCCGATTCTTTGTATACAAATAAGACAAATTATAATTCTAATGTTCACGTATAACAATTTTGTGATTGATATTTTATCTTTTAAAAATATAATATCAAAATTGAGATATAGTATCATCTTTCTTACCCTCACTAGACATGGCATCGTGTCTCTCTAGCTCACCTTTTTTTTTTTTTACTTTTTACTCTTTTGATGTTTTCACTTTTTTTAGCTGGGTTTATTTAGCTCCGGGCTTTACACATTCAAACCATCTACATGTAACTGGAGCTTCACAAGCCTATGGCAAGCGTTTTTTTACTTTGTCTATTGATCTTGAGTACAATTGAGTTTAAACCTTCTTGGCACGGAGTTGGGGTTGGCTGACCATCGATGTGTGCAAATGCCGACCAAAATCTGAGAGAGTTTGATCATAGGCTTGACTTCAATCAGGATTAGGCTAGATTCCGCCACATTCAATTGTGCTTGGTGGGTTAAACCATGGAATGCTAAGTCAAGTCCCGGACCCGACCAGGTTGAAATTTCGGCCAATCGGCTTGATCCCGATTGGACTCGGGGCCGGGTCACCAGTGAATAGCCCAACGGCCAGCCTTGGGGGCCTTTCAAAGGCCCCAAAACCCCTTGGGAGCCCGTACAAGACAATCGAGGGACCTCCGAACATCCTCTCACCGCCCCCTCTTCCTTCTGTCATATTCTTCTCACTATAAAACTCTGAAATGTTCGGACCGATCTTTCTTCATTTCTCACTTCATTTTAAGACTTTTTAGAGTTTTTTTGTTTAATTGCGCTACTAACCCCATTTTGTTTAGTGTTATCTTTATTTTCCAAAATTTTCTTCAAGTCGTGACAGTTAAAATTCTAACACGACATAGAATGGCCTGACTTGACTTTATTGCAGCTTGGTTTTACCATAGCGAAAAAAAAAGCATAATGTAAACATTGTAAGAAAATAATGTGTGGGAGAATATATTAGTTGGAGCATCACCTTGTTGGGATGAAAGTCAATATTCTCTCATGCACATGAACTCCACTTGAGATAATTAAGAGCAACATTTTGTAGGCACTTACAATTTATGGAACAGACAAATAAAGCAACAAAATAACGTAACGTTGTTTGATGATAAATTTCTCAACTTTTGAACCGTAGAGATCTCGTATATGGAAGTAGACAAGAGCTCCCAGCACGTCAGAGTACTCATCGATCTTGAGGAAGATTTGGATGATGATGTGTTGTCATTATTGTTTAATGACTTACGGTCAATATCAAATGCATGCTATTGATATTCAATATTTATTCTAATAAAAATAAGAATACTGAGACCAGTCGAAAACCATTCGTAGAGTACACTATGCATTCATCCCAAATCCTCCAGGAAAACATATAGATTACCTAGAATAACAAGAGAAGATGTAAGATTTTCATGGTTATGACTTATGAGTGCAAATTTTTAGAGATTTCTTTGTAATTATTCTTATTTTTATGATTTTTAAATTTGTAATTTTTATTTTATTATGATCCTGGCCGAATGTGGGTGGCGACCGAGAGCATCTCGCCCAACGAGCTTTGGAGCGAAGAGTTCCAGCCATAGGATTGGATTCACCGGTACAAGATTGTCCAATATAAACAAGCTAGGGTTCTCATTTGTCTTTAGATGAGATCGACGGTCGTCCATGCATATTGTGAAGATTATTAGACAGTCAGCCGCCGGCTACGGTCATTGGGGCCCGTTTGGTAAAGATTATTTGAAGAGTAAATTTAGTCTTTATCCTCTTTTTGGATATATATAGATCAGGTTAATTTATCTCAAAATTAATGTTGCACCAAACAAGAGTCCCGGCGGTATATATATATTTTTGGACAACGCCGTGGCCGAGCGACGAAGAAAGTGCAATTTCGCACGCAGACGGCAGATCAAGCCCTCGCTCGATCTCCACAAGAGATCATCCCCAGCGGCGGGTTCTGCTGACTTTCGAACTCCCGCCCCTGCTTCCCATCAACAGAGGACATGCCAACTGACCTAGGGTCGGTCGGCCTCTTGAGATATATTATTGCACACCGTCGACCGAACTCATCTTGATTTCTTTGTTCTCGGCTGTCCGCTGTGATAGGGGGGGGGGGGGATTAGTGGGGATCTGTCTCTGCTGCTTCTTGTGTCTCCGTGGCGTGGATCAGAACACAATAAGACGATCGAGCTGAGTTGAAGGTGTTGAGTTATTCGAGTCAAAATCTTAAAGTAGGGACATTACAACTATATATTTTCACAAATTTTTTTCATTAATTACCCCACTATCGGGTTATTCCAGCCTGTCTCCTCACGTATATATATATATATATTAATAAATTGGGTTCTACGTACGTGGACCACAGAGGTGTATATAGGCATATATATATATAACCCCTAAACTGAACTATAAACTAATATTATATTAAAACACAAGGTTATCCAACACAAAACAGAAGTAAACAACTTGAGCATCATAATTATATTTTCACGAAAGTTTTCTGTCAGCCGATACAGAGTCTAATTACCCGGCTTTCTGACTCGATCGGCGCCGAACACTTGTCGCATCGGTCGTCGTTGCGGCGGCAACAGCCACCAGCCGCAGCTGGCTGGCAGCGGCCTCCGGTGGGAGCAGGCGGTGGCGCTGCCTTGTCGCGCGTCCTCCCTCCGTCGTCCTGATCTCTCGCCCTCCGGCAGACATCCACGTGCGTGCATGTCGTCGCACGCGCCGAGGGAATCCCCACCGGTTCGGTCCGGTCCGGTTATGCCGGAGGATTCTGCCGCCTCTCCCCCGCCGGAACCGCCGCGCCGCCCTCACCCCCGTCGTGGCTTTCTTTACTTCTCTCACCGTCGGCTGTAGCAAATCCGCGGAGTGCGGCGGCCGCCTCGCACATGGTGAGGTGCGAAGACGCCACATGCCGATCTGCGACGGCCGCCGTGCGCAGCCGCCGCCGCCGCCGAGGCTGCACGTTGCCCGCGCAGATTTGAAGATTACCCGAGAACCGAGGCCCCGCTCCCCCGTTGCGGCTGGTATTTATTTGTCTCTTGGTTTTGGGGGCGTTGGCGGTGATGTTAGATCCCGTCGGCGGAGGAGGGCTCCCTCCGTTATCAGCGGCGCTGATCCAGCGGTCTTTACGAGGGGAGACTTGGAGATTCCGACGCTTCAGTCGGAGGCGGAGCACCGGGAATTTGGTCGAGTGATGCTTGATCACCGCGCGCCGTGAGACTAGAAAAGAACGTATCTACACCGTCTACGCGGTCATATGCTATACGTGTTCGTAGGATCGGACGGACATGAAAGAATAATGTTCATCTAGACGATCGAGGTAACGTAACGCAGCGGAAGAATCATCTCATGCAATATATATATATATATATATATATATATATATATATATATATACATGTATATGTCCGCGCAAACAGGATATTGATTACCTTGATCGTCTAACAACCACGGTAATCAGTAGCTTCCTAGGAGAGTCACCTATATATCTCCGGCCAAATTTGTTTGAAAAATTAATTAGAGAATCCATTAAGAAAATCACTTTATTAAAAGATCTGCTGTTAACCGGAGACGAGCCAGCAAAGCCGAGCTCGAAAAAGTTGGCAAAGAGGGAGGAGTAGTTATTGCCACACGTTGGAGCCAAACAAAGGAGCGGCGTGCGAGGGAGCAGCTGTTGCGGGCTCCCGGCCTCGTCGGTAGGTGTAGTGTAGAATGTAGATAGCTGAGTAGGAGGCGGCGGTGACAAGGAGGTAGCAAGAAGGCGGAGGCGGTTGAGGGCGAAGAAGAGGAAGGAGAGAAGTGGGAGGAAGAGGGGACGAGGTGGGAGAGGTGAAGGCAAAGGGTGTAAAGATTTGAAAATTTAGGTCTTTGTTAAAGGATTGAGTACACTAGTCCTCCTATTGAAGTCGTACATTCAGTGGGTTTTCTGTTGGATTCTCCAAATTTATTTCATCTCGAAAATTTTTCAACTCAAGTACTTCTAAAAAATGATTAAACAAAAGTGTTGATGCTTTATTGATTTAAGCTCTTGTTACATTCATAAATTGAGGTGTTATAATTCACTTTTCTTAAGAACTTGATGCCATATTTAAGGCCACACTATCATCATATACGTACCCTTTCCTAACGTCTGATTTGGTCACATGCTTCGTCATTCAGACCGTTTGAGAAAGGGTTTGAAAACACCTCTACAATAATATCTTATATCTGAAAAAAAGACACTCATTACACAAAGTTTTCGGCTTCTATTTTTAAAAAAAATGACTCAAAATTGAATCGAATGGGATGGTGAACAACCCTACAAGCACGAGGCTCATATCTACTAAACCGAGTGAGAGTTCTGTCATATGAAATTCTGAGACAAGTACATGAGACTTATAATTTTGCTGTAAATATGTATTATATTTGTCAGTCTCGCATAAATATATTTGTGTTTAAGAGGGAAACGGTACTTTTCAATTCTTGATTGAAGGGATATATACCCACTCTTACTAATGTAGGTTAGACAACCACTAACTGATATTGCCGTTCTCCTCCTATTGCTTGTCAACGTGCATCGTGCAGGCACTTCAATTCTATCATCAATTGATCGTCGATCCATGATCCATGTTGGGGAATTCAATGACCAAAAGCAATACATATACGAACTGATTAAATAAAAGCCTCCATCTAAAATCTACTAGCAATATTCAGGCAAACGTAGCAGCCCATGCTTGCTATAGATTATTCTATACTCTCTCTCTATGTATATATAGAGAGAGAGACACACACACACACACTCACACAAATTACCTGATCCATGCTTAAGAGTTGAGACCAACTGAGTTAACAACTAACGATGGAAGTGAAAAGCCTGATGACAACATTAATGATATACTCTTGATGATTATTTTTGTCGAGCAAGTGTGCTTGGGAAGTAAGCAATTAAGACTCCATTTCCCAAGCCTGTGTGTGAACTCACTTGATCATACTCACATGGAGGGGGTGCCTGCCACTCATAACAAAAGGGGCATTGGAGTGCTCCCTCTCTAGTGTTAATTTCATTGACTAATGATTATGGAAGTATCAAGACATGAAGGTTCGGATTGACCTTGACTTGGCGCTGACCGGTCCAAGTCTCCTGATCGTTTATAAAAATAAGAGACTGTTGAACCGATTTGTAAACCATGGCTACTAATTAACAAACTGCAGCATGTGGATTGTGGAATAAGAAGAAGCGCCCGAACGGTAAAAAAAAATCAGAATAGAAAATTGAACGAAGCATGATAAGGGTATAAATATGATATGGTCACATGTCAAAAAGTTGGTCATGCACCATAAGAAGAAACGTCAGATTAAATGCAATTTAATTACCTCTCAATAGGGTGTGGTACCCTTTTATTTGCCATGTTATAGATGAATAATTAAGGTCGAAAAGATGGTAAATTATAATTTTCCATTTGATACATTGTATTATAAGTCTAGATGGTAATTAAAGACCCATGTACGCAGCATCTTATGAAATTATTCTTATATATATATAAACGCATTAAACCACGATTTCGAGAAAAATAAATTGCTGAGTTATAACGAAGACCCACTTCTTTTTGGGTGCCTTATTTTCTTCATTTTCGATTTGATTGCAGTAGAAGGAAAGAGGAATGCTCCCCCAAGTGGTTAAACAACATAAAAATAAGAAATTCTCAATATATTGCAAGTTTATACCAATCCAAAGAGCTCATGTGCTGATTCCACTTTGCCTTGTCAAGTTAAGCTCCCCATATGCAGTAGTTCTAGCTAAGCAATGGGACATCTTCTCTTTGAGTGTGGTTCAAGAGGGACATCCCTCACCCCCCCCCCCCTTCCTGTAAAGGGGGAGTGTGGCGAAAGCCGAGAGCAAGATTTACTTCAAGATAAATTTTATTTATTCCTAAAAAGATTTAACCCTAAAAAATCGAGGATAAATCAGTTTGTATACCCAAACTTAACTTGTACAAACAGGCCATTCATGACTTATATTTATGGCCGTTGGAACCGAGGAGGGTACCTTCATGTGCTGTTAAAGTGATGCCATTCTGACCAGCCATACATAGACATAGACTAACCATGGGCTACGGCTCTACCCCACGTGACTTGCTTCTTCCCTTGCTTCGATGAAGGGGGCCATGTAGTGTGTAGTCAAAGCTCGAGAACGGTAAGCTTTGTGTAATGTGGAAAATGTTGCTTCCACCTTGAAATTCGTTTCAACATGTTGTGGAAACCGGAAGCCATGCAATCCTGCTAGTGCTAGCTAGAGTGTAGAGCTAGGGTTTGCCCTGCACTGTTCTGGTCCATGCATGCTCGTGGGTCACTTTAACCTAGCATGCTGTGGCCTCTCTTCTTTTGGTCGTCGTAGATACTTTGCATCTTGAGATTAGTGGCTATGTGGTCCTACAAAATTGATTAATACCTGTCGGAAGGTCAATACTGTGGTAAAGCAAAGAAGAGAGGGCACCAGATGACACCCACACACAGCTCCACTCCACCATAAGTAGAGGGGGGGGGGGGGCGACTAAGGTTGAGGGGAGAAGGCTTGTAAAAACGAATGTTAATGCTAGTTTTGCAATCATTGCCGAAAATACATTTTTATAGAGAATTTTTTCTTAGACAAAAATAAAGATGAGGGCTAATTGTTTTTCCACGTGGTCTTCCACCTGTTTTAGACAAAAATAATTGCCGAACATAATAATTTTATCTTCAACTATCTTAAATTTTATTTTAATATATAGATTTATCAACAAAGCAAGTCTAAAAGTTATTGGGTAGCCAAACGCCCTAGTTGAGTTTACAATAAGAGAATAAATGGCTACAAGCCTGTTCTCTGGGAGAACGTGATCTGATTCCACTCTAGTAGATCTAGGGTTAGGTGTCTTAAGTTAATGGTGGTTTCATGGGAGATGCACCCATAAACTCCCTTTTTTTTTCCTTTCTTTGTCTGAAAGTGGTTATTCTGCTTCTTTATCATGACATGAGAATCTTTCATGGGCAGGAAGATGGCAAACAAAGTTCCCTTGTGATCGCTGGACAAGCCTTTCTGCTTGTGCCAGTCTTGAGTATCTCGTTTATGAATTGATATTGTTGAAACAACAGGAGGGTATGCAGCGATATACTAACTGCATTTGGTATAAATAAAATTTGGTTGGAATACAGATTTACCCGAAAGACAAATATCCCAACCCTTTATCAAAAAATATTTTTGTAAGATTATTGTCAAAAATCTTTTATGACAAGTTTTGTTACAAAACATTGTTTTTTTCTTAAGAAAAGCTTAATTTGTCTGCAACCAAGCACCCTATAAAATGAGTTTCTTTTAGCTCTTGTACAGAGAGAAAGAGATGCTAAAAATATATTGATTTTCTAACTTCGGGTTTTTACGTTTACAGGAAGTCCATACATATACTTCCAAGTTTCCAACATCCAAGAAACACCCACTTGCATGTGTACGGCCAGAAATTTCAAAATGTTCTTTTCATACACCTGAAGTTTGTTTGGCTAATTTAATCTAACCCTGGTCCGGTAAACATGGGCATTTAGCTAATTAATTCTAACCATGGTCCGTTAAACATGGGCACTCGCCAATTCTTTAAGGGGTGTGGTTCTTAGCTATACTTTTAAAGAGCCAAAAATTTATGAATAATGGGCATCACAGTTAGAATAACAATAAAAATATTGAAGAAAAAAGGTATGGGAGGCAGGCCAGCATCGCCCTGCTAATGTTCTTAATTTTCTCTCTGACATCTCAAATGGACTCCCATGATCCATGCTGATGTTAGATTGAAATATGGATGTTTACATATCAATCTTTACAATTTTTTACAATTTTAAATATTTCTACAAAAATAAAAATTTAAAAATCAGTGAAATCGATTGGTTTTGAAAGTAAGTACCTGCATCCAAAGGCAGCCCAAAATTAAGTATTCATTATTAGTTGGAGTATTTTTAAAGATTTTCGACAAAAATACCATCCCTTTGCTAGAGATATAAAGAGGTATACGTAGGACAAAGAAGAGAGAGATAGTACGTATACAAGAGGAGTATTTTAATAGTAAAACATTACAAATCTAACTAACATTGTTCAATTTGTTCAGCCAAACAATCACTTAATTAATTAATTTGCAGAAATATAAGATTTTAGAGGCTTATTAAAAATTTTAGGAAAAATTAATTATGGACCTAGTTGAGAAAATGACTTTAATAGAAAAATCAGTGACCAAATGCTTTCAACCATAGGTCCAATCTTTATAATTCATTTAACCCGACACCCTTTTCATTAGTTTTCTTTACGAGTGTAAACGAAATCTAATATATAAAAATTTCTATTCGATTCTGATAAATTTTGATGGGTTTGGAAATTATATTTTATTCTATAAGTTATAAAAGTCATAAATGGATATTTCGATAGTTTATCGAAATCGAAATCAGGTGATTCGATTTTCGTTTATTCGATTTTGATAAAAATAAATATAAGTAAAAATAATTAAAATAAATATAAATAAAATATAAAATATAAAATTTATAAATTTAAAAAATAATAAACATAGATTTTTAAATTAGTATATTTAATTGTAGTAATTATATATAAATTATTAATTTATTTGTAAAAAAATAATATGTATTTTGGAAATAAAAAATTATCAAATTCGATTGAGAACATAATGATTTCAAAATTATCACAACCAGAATCAAAACACCATAACGCTTATCAAAATCGAATTCCAATTCTGACTATTTACCACCGCATCGAAACTCGTTTACATCCCTAGTTTCCTTAACGCCATCGGCTCCCATTCTTTTCTATCAACCGGGTCCCTGCTATGCTTTCATCCGGGGGCTTCACCAAAACATCAGCCGGCCGTATTCCCTTGGTTCAAGGTCCTTTGGAGGAGTTGAGGGATATTCCATTTATGTTGACTACTAGTTTTTGATTGTAAATTACTACCAATTCGAACAAACGTCCGGTCCATCTGATTATAGGCCTGCGTATTTCTGAATGTAAGATAGGTTGGAAATGTGTAATTTTGTGCATTTAAGTCTTGAAAGGGCTGTGTAATTAACTTTGTACCGATTCATCCTTCACCCTAATATATATATACGCATGGAATAACCAAGATCATCATGACAAAAAGGCAAATGGGTCAATACAGAAAAAGTTAACCAAGATGTATAAGACAATTGGGGCAGAAGTTATAAAAGTTACAATGATTGGACCTTGCATTAAGCATTTTCCGACACAAGGTTTTCCGTTAAAGCACTTTAGGAAGGTTGGGCCTTCCGTTAATTTCCACAAACTTTTTAAGTGTTACTGGGACACATTAAGAAAACATGAGTAATTATAAAGGTCAATACCGACAAATGCCTTAAAACGTGGTACATCCCTTAGGAAGATAACCGCATAATATTTGAAAATCTATGCAAGTAAGACATAATGAGATGTACGTACATCCCAAGAGCATATATGCAAAAAAAAAAAAAAAAGCTCTTCAGCTTTTGTTGTGTCAAAAATCTAAGGCCGTATTTGGTTAGGTTTTGGAGTAGCGTATTTTAGGAAAAAAATATATAGAAAAAGAGATCGAAATAAAACAATTCGCTGGAATTACATTTTGAAAATTTGACAGAGATATCATCACTTCATCGACCGTTCCCGATCCGAACCCACCCTACGGGCGGGACATTCCGGTTGACCGGTGAGATCTCTGATGTCACCCTCGCCGACCGAACGACCCCCCCCCCCCGAGCCAATAATCACCGGATGATAGGCACCACGTTACCCCCCCCCCCGCCCAAGAGGCAGGCTTCGCTCCCGAAGTCAGGAGCCAGGAGGCGCCGTCGCCGTTCTTCTGCGCCGCCGCGAGTGACGATGACGTCCAGACTGTTAGAATTGTGGGGATAGTTTCATACTGACTATTTGAGACTTGTTATAGTGCTTATATATCATGGGCCCTTCTATCTCAACACCATGATTTTGGGGTTTGTAAGATGGTATCAGAACGGACACTTATCGATCTTTAATACTTGATTATTTTGTCTCTTATTTCCACTGCCCACTTTGACAGTGGGGATGAGTGTTAGAATTGTGGAGATAGTTCCATATTAACTATTTGAGACTTGATATAATGCTTATATATCCTGTGCCACCTGCCCCTTCTTTTGCCGATGTTCTCATAGTCTTGGCAGGGAGAAGGAGAGAATTTTAAGAAGGCATATACGCATCACCCGATGAATCCATAGTTATTGCGTATCTCGGAACGATGGATATACGGTCATCGATCGCATTCAAATCCGCCATATCCTGCCCTTCTCGGCAGCCCGAGCCCGGTCGCCGTGCGCCATGCAGGACTGGGAGAGCGGCGCAGCTGCCCCGTATCCTGCCCTCTCCAGATACGGCGGTCGGAACCCCTTTATCGCGGCGGCCGGGGAGATAACCGGGGGAGGGGCGTGTGGTGGCGAGGAGGCGACGAATCCGCCGCCAGCGCGCCGCCGTCGGCTCTGATCACGCGCGCCGCCGTCCACGGACGCGCATGTTGGCAAGGAAGACGCATCGTAGCATGAACCCGCACGTCCGTCCCGCCGCTCGACCGACCGGCCGGCCGTACGTGGTCGGGAAGTGGAACCCCATGATGAGCGAATGAGTGATTTCATACTCGCATGGAGACCCCCATTCGAGGACGAGCGGAGGAGAAGGGGGGGAGAACAGAAGAACTGGAGGAGAGATTCCTCCCCGCCTACGCCTGCGTACGATGGTCAACACCCCTACACTCGCACGCACGCACACACACCAGCGTTCTGATTTGGAAAAGTCGCCCTCCCGGTAGATTTGTAGAGATACACGGCCCTTCGCACGTACAGAGTCGATGGTCCTAATAGAAAACCAGTAGAGAGAGAGAGATGCCGATGGAAGGGAAGGGGTCCCCTCTGTTGGTTTCTGTATATATATATATGTATATATAGCCAGGAGAGGAGAAGCGGCGCGGCATTCTCAGATAGGGGCCGGAGTCCCCGAAGGAAGCACGTCGCCTCCGTCCCCTTCCGCACCACCCTTTCTGCTGCTCTGCTCTGCGCCCTCTTATCCTCCCCCGCAAGGGCCAGCGGCGGGGCAGCTCGCGTGGCCACCACAAGCTCGTCCCTTACCACACGCACGACAGGGCCGGGAGGGAGAGAAGAAGGGAGGGGGGGGCAGGGCAAGGAGCTCCCCGCTGCATCTCCGCTCGCGCGCGCTTCTCCCGGTTGATTTGCCGACAGGACGGCGGCAAACGGCTTCCGCTGCTACTGCAATCCGGCGAGATTGCCGCCCATGGATTCCGATGCCCACCTGACGGACGTGGACGACGAGTATGAGAAGCTGGTGATTCGGATGAACCCGCCAAGGTATCACTCCCAAATCTTCTCCTAGTGTTCGGGTGGGGGATCTCCAGCATTTAGTTGATGCGATGTTGCCGCCGAATTGGCCGGCCCTGTATGCATCCTGGTATTCTTGCGTTCCCGCCGGCAACTGCTCTTCTTCTTCTTCTTCTTCTTAACATCGATCTGCTAATGGATGCCACTGTAGGGTTACTGTGGACAACACCTCCAGCACGACAGCCACCCTGGTAAAGGTACTTCCTTTTGCCCATGCCGACCCGTTCTCTGGCCTGTTCCCTGGTCGGCGTCTGCTTCTTCCTGCCATTGGGAGCTCCGGTTCGTTGGTGTATGCGTTCGTCTCTCCCCGTCTCACGCAGCCAGATTTCTCCACGGTTTTATTAGGTGGATAGCGCCAACAAGCAAGGGAGCTTGCTGGAGGTCGTGCAGGTGCTGACAGATTTGAACCTCACCATAACCAGGGCTTACATTTCCTCCGACGGGGAATGGTTTATGGATGGTATATGCCTCCCTCCTGTCATCATCCTCTGCTTCTTCTTCTTCTCACGCTTCTCTTCTCCTCGGTACCGATTCCGATTTTCATTCCCTTGCCCCCTTCTTTAATTTCAGTATTTTACGTCGTCGACCAGGATGGTAACAAGCTCAACGAGAGCAAGGTCATCGACCGGATTGAGCAGGTTTTGTATCTGATTCTTCCTTTCCAGTATGTAGATTCTTGTTTTTTTTTTCAGATAGATTCCCGCTTCTTTTACCGCGCGCGGCAATTAGATTCCCTCACCTGGAGGGGATCTGAAGAACTCGAGAAAGAAATACTCTCTGATATGTTTCTGTTCGATCTGTGTGTCGATCTCGACAGTCCTTGGGGTCCCGAGCTTTCAGGCGTCGTTCGATGAAGAGGTCGGTAGGCGTGCAGGCGGCAGCGAAGCACACCGCCATCGAGCTCATCGGCCGGGACCGGCCGGGATTGCTCTCCGAGATCTTCGCCGTCCTCGCCCACCTCCGGTGCAACGTTGTGGCGGCGGAGGTCTGGACGCACAACTCCAGGATGGCCTCCGTCCTCTACCTCACCGACGATGCGACGGGCGCGCCCATCGCCGACGCCGACCGCCTCGCCGGCGTGAGGCAGCTGCTGCGCAACGTGCTGCGCGGGGACCGCGACAGGCGGGGAGCCAAGACGGCCGTGACCGCCGGCGACACGCACACGGAGCGGCGGCTGCACCAGATGATGTACGCGGACCGCGACTACGTGAAGGACGGCGACGACGCCGAGGGGTCGTCCGGGGATGTGAGGGGCGCCGGCCTCGTGGTGACGGTCGAGGAGTGCGCCGACAAGGGGTACTCGGTCGTGAACGTTCGCTGCAGGGACCGTCCCAAGCTGCTCTTCGATACCGTCTGCACGCTGACGGATATGCAGTACATCGTCTTCCACGCGACCGTCCTCGCCGAGGGGCCAGAAGCCCACCAGGTGTTTGCGCGTGTGCCGCAGAGAGAGAGAGAGAGAGAGAGAGAGAGATTCCTCTTCTTGGCCGTCACTGCCCCGAGCTGCTCGTCTTACCGCCTGCCTATTTGCAGGAATACTACATTCGCCACATGGACGGATGCCCCGTGAGCTCCGAGGGGGAGAGACAGAGGCTCATCCAGTGCCTGGAGGCGGCTGTCCGACGGCGCAGCTGCGAGGTACGTACGGCGGCCGGCCACCACCATGCCCGCAGCCACAGCGCCTCCACATCGAGCTGTGCTTAACGGGCCTTCGATTCTGGTGCAGGGCATCAAGCTGGAGCTCTGCTGCGACGACAGGGTGGGGCTCCTGTCGGACGTGACGCGCATATTCCGGGAGAACGGGCTGTGCGTCGTCCGGGCGGAGGTCGCCACTCGCGGCTCCCAGGCCGTGAACGCCTTCTACGTCGCCGACTCGTCGGGCGGCGCGGTGCAGACCCAGACCATCGAGGCCGTGCGCGCGGCCATCGGCCAGACCGTCCTGCGCGTGAAGGAGGAGGTCTACTCCAAGCTCCCGGCGCAGGAGAGCGGGAAGGTCTCCACCTTGGGAAGCCTCTTCAGGACCCGCTCCGAGAAGTTCCTCTACAACCTGGGGCTGATCAAGTCCTGCTCTTGAGCCGGCGCGAGCGGCGGCGGCGGCCGGCCGTTCTCCCCGATCAACTCCTAGTTGACGGTGGTGGAGATTTGTGAATAGAAACTCGGCAGTTTGCGCCAGGAGGACGCCGTAGCTGGCGTCGAAGTGTGCATACAAGGACTAACCTCTATCTGCATCATGATCGTCCTCTTCTTCTGTGCCCCCGCGCTGGGAGCTCCTCCGTGCCCCCTCCGCCGTCGCCAGGCGGAGCCTCTCCTCCGGTCCCGAGGACGAGGGATGTAACATCTGGTCTGTTCTGGATCTTGTCCATCAGCTCATACGTCCAGGGTGCCAAGAACATCAAGACCCCCCCCCCCCTCTTCTCTTGCTGCCGGAGGATCACCGATTGCAGATCGAAGTCGCAGGGAAAACCAAGGACTCGGAGGGGGCAGCAGCTCTGTTTTCGGGTACTCCACCCAGAGTGTACCCGCACCTCTGTTTTCTCTTTCTACTGTTTCAAGATTCCATGTCTGAAGCTCCAAATACGTCGATCTTCAAGATCTAGCGTCCTCTCTTACCCGCCTGGTCAAGTCGCCAGACCACTTGCTCGCTGCCCGGCAAGAACAGGAAAAGAAAAGGCGCCCGAAAGCTGGAAATCTCCGGGAAACTTTGCAGGCGAACAAGCTGTACTTTTCTCCGGGGGCGTTTGAAAGATGTGCAAACCCGCTGCCGGAGATTGTCAGCCAAGGGGGGGAGGGGGTGGAGGACCGGATGCATTGCCGGCGGCAGGCTGCACACATACCGCCTAAAAAAATCCGAGAGAGCGGCAGGCTAAGCTGCCTGCCCACTTGCTCAAGTGCTTCCGGCAAAACGCAAGTAGCCAACTAGTTTCTTCCCCTCACACGAGACCGAGCCCGGTGACCCACCCTCCAGATTTTGTTCTTCGAGTGAGCAGATCAAAGATGATGTTAGCTTTTTGATGCAGCTCTGTTTACGCCATCCGGAGCAAGACTTCGGCT
The DNA here is from genome assembly GCA_036172225.1 of Cryptocoryne crispatula var. balansae. Classification (NCBI taxonomy): domain Eukaryota; kingdom Viridiplantae; phylum Streptophyta; class Magnoliopsida; order Alismatales; family Araceae; genus Cryptocoryne; species Cryptocoryne crispatula. The sequence goes on along the minus strand of CM069929.1, from coordinate 5,642,020 downwards.
GGTTGCCTGATGCCCCCAGCTGCCGCCGTCTCTTATCCAATACGGGTCAAATGGATTTTTCTATCTTTTAAATCTCAAAGTTACTAAGTTGAGGTTGGAGAGCCCAAAATCTACGAAGAATTAGTCTTTATTGGGTATCATTTATGGGGGACTGTGTCCACTGTTCCAATATTCCTCACCCCAAAATGGGCATTGAGAATAGAAGTTAATGATAAAAAATTATAATAAAGTCGCCCAAAATTCTTAAGTAAACTGAATGATTTTAGTTATCTGAGATTATACCTACTATTTCTTTCCTTCCACGACAAAGAACATACATGTTCATGTGTCGTTTTCAGGTTCTTGTTCTAGACCAATGGCATCGCGGGCAGAGAAAACAGCACAAGCAGGTTACAGCGGGAGGAGAGAATGAAGACGTTACCGCCAGTCACATCCAGTTTGATGTTAGCAAATTCTCTCGTTGATGTTCACGTCAGTGGCACCATCGCCTCTAAGTTCTTCCTAAATGTTACGGGGGCTGTAATTTATATCTTAAAACTATTTTATACATAAATTTTTTAAGAGAATGTTTGACGGTTATCATAAAAACAGATTTTTACATAAATTTTTTCTTGAAAAAAAAGATTTTTTTCCCACCGTGGTTTGTCAGATTTCCTAGTCGTGCATGATCTTCACTCATTTTATCATCACAAAAGTAATAAAATTCTTGTGTAATCAAACATCTTATTAGGCTATTCTTTGATGCTTACCTTACTGAGTGTTGTTCATGTATATATCAATATAGTGTAACATGAAGTAGGGTAGCATCTCATACGGGGTCGCCGCTTTACTGCATGAAAGACTGGTGAGCCGTGACTACATTGATTTTGAAACCTGATTTCAAAATCATCTTGGATTTTGATCTTTGGTAATTAGAGAGTGAAAAAAAAACAAGACAGAATAAATGTACTTACACTGCTTTTAAAATATATTTATTTAAATTTCTTTAAACTTGAGAAAAATATCAGAATTCGACTAGTTAGGACTCTCAAAAACCATTTAGGGTGTGCTAAACAGCCTTTTCTAATTCGTGGGGTGATTGAATTCAACCCCTTTATAAGATTAGTGCATCTTGGATGTTGGGAAATGTATATTCTTGAAGGGAGAAATCCTTGGGCATAATATATAGAAGCCATTTTGCATATATCCTAATTGCCATTACAAAATCTAAATGAGCTAAATGACATTAATTAATAGAACTTTATAATCACGAAAGTGATGATGGAACTGTCTATTTGGACAATTTTAAGTTAAATATTCGGAGGCATCAATTTTACAAGTGATGTCTGATAAAAATATAACACAACACTTTTTTATTACATTATTTTCAATGTCCAAATAAAACAGGCCCTTGGATCTTATCAAAATTGGTACCTTTAGACTTGTAGTTGGCATCTCAACTTCGTCTCCGCCATGAAACTTCAAACGGTGTAAGCTGTTAAATAAATGTGCTGATTCATGTCAGTATGTCATGTCACCCCCTCTCCTTGTCTTTTTTTTTTGTTAACACCCTCTCCTTATCTTTTACACGGCCTTAAGTGAACCACCACAAACGATATTTGAATACTTAAATCAACATCACAAGGCATATTACATTAAACTTAATATTGTAATATTCATATAGAGTACTCTTGCAACCTGTTTGGCAGAATTATTAAATAGCTGTATCACCGCTAAATTTTAAATTGAGATTGATACGGAACGTCACAAAGGGCTTGGCTATTGATATTAATTTTAAAATTTATGATACACACGAGGTACGTATTGATTATATTATGTTTCTAATTTCGTTATCAATACACTATCCCTTATATCCATATAAACATTGTTATTTTATTATTTTTAATACATCCATCCCCACCCGCCACTAGATTACCAACCAAAGCTAAAGATGAGAATCAATGACATACAGAGTCACTACGTACACCTGTAGTTTTATAATAATTAATATTGACCAAGCATTCAACTAACTTCTTTTATATCCTTTCTATCATCCATCTTCACTTAAAGGGTTGATTAGCATCTTGCTTTGATAAAAAAAAGCATAATTAAATGCAAGAAACTTTTATCGCGATCTCTAATCTGTCTTCTATTCAGATTTATATATGGAAATTCACCCCATTTGTTCGGCCCCGACTTTCCCTGCATTGTTTGAATCATTCAACCTCAATATTATCCAAACATATAAAGCACAATGCCGTACTATTTACAAGAAAATCCCGTGTCTAATTAAGAGCGAGGGAGGGGGTGATAGTAAATAAACGCGAGCACGTGAGAGGAGGGAGAAAGACGGGCGAAATCCAGCCGGGGAAGGAGACACCCGACCCGATCCGCCGACAGCAACGTCTCACGCTGCCGAGATCCGCGTCCCCATTTATTCTTTATTTATTTTGTCGCTCGCTCAAAATAAAATAAAAAAGCTGACGCCATTAATTTGCATCCGGCGACGTACGTCCACGGAGGCTATAAACATCTCTGGCAAGAAAAAAAAATCCAAGTAGTAGAAATAATGCTTCGACCATCCTCGATCTGGGTAATATTTCGAGGAATTATCGCAATAATATATGATCCTAATTTTGATAATTTACGTGCCTTCGTTTCCGTCGGATGACGTCTGCACCCGCCGAGTCTTGACTCGCGTTTCGACTCGGACAGGTACCTGCTGCCCTCGTGCTCCCTCAAGGCTGACGTTGACTCGGACGCGGGGGGAGGCGGACCGGCCGGCCCGGGGGAGCAGGACCGCGTATCTCTTATCGGATCGCGTCACGTGGTCCGCTGGCAGACCCGGGGGGGGCGCTGTCGGCCTGCCGGCGGCGGACAGGCGCGGCCGCCGCCGTCGGATGCGCCTGCGGGCATATCTGGCGCGGCCGCCGAAGACGATCCGGCGGGTAGGCAGCGGGCGGGCGGACCAGGTCTGGATGCGCAAACTGACGAGCTGCTGCGGCGGCGGACCCACGTGATCGGCGCTTCGCCGGCGCGGTCGTCGGGCGGTCCCTCCCCCAGAAGCGGCCGAGCCGCCGCCCGTACCGGCGGCTGACACGGCGGAGGCGGGTAGGGGAGGGGACCGGCGGCGTTCATTCACGACGGCGACGGAGGAAGGGGAGGCCCGCGTCGACGTCAAGGGCTGAAGCCTCGGGTAAAGACGGGCACAAAACGATTCAAACCAAAAAATTAAATTGAATTAGTTTATTCGATTCAGTTTGATTTGATTTGTATTTTTTAATTTAATTTTATTTAAAAAAATTAGATTGATTTAAATTAAATTAAATCGTTTAAATCGATTTAATCAAAAAATATAAAAATATTATAATATTAATAAAAATAAATTTTTTATAGATTTTATAATAAAATAGAATTTATTTTTATTATTTTAACTTAAAAATTAATTACTTAAAATATTTTTATTTATTTTCGGTTTAAATTGAATTTTGGTTCGATTTGGTTCGAGAAGGTGATTCGGTTTGGTTCGATTTGCAAAAAAAAAAAAAAAGATCCAAACCAGACCAAACCGAACCGTGCCCACCCTTAGCCTCAGGGGAGTAATAGATTTCATCACCCGAGCTGGATAATTGAGTGTATATAGAAGTATATTTAAGTTAAAAACAAGAAAAGGGGATTCGTTTTATACAAAGAAGGTGAGGTCAGGGTCGGGATCGGGTCGGTTGGACTTAAAATTGACTCGAGTAGGTTGGAGTCGCCACTTGGGTCAGGTCGGGGTCAGGTCAGGATCGAGAAAAAAAATTTAAGAAAATCAAAATATATCAATAGGGTCGGAGTCGCGAGGCCGAGTCAGGATCGATCGACTCAAAAATTGGCCATATCAGTTGACCCGACGCACCATGATTTTATGTGCTCCATTTCTTTCCCATGATTTCAAGTGCCAGATGGATATTATACATAGATTGGATATTCCACACAACATTTCATTCACGTTCCAAGATAAGTCGGTTTGGTGGGTGTGAATTTCCTGTGATCGTAGCATAATATTCCATTGTTCTTGGCAAGAACATCCTCAACTCTAGGAAGAAATCGAAATTATTTTTTGAAAACTTTATATAAGATCAATTCATTCTTTTTTTAGATTAAACAACATTTCACATGTTTCTTCTAACTATTTACATGACATCATCAAATGATACAAATCTTGGATAAGAATCCACAATCGTGGACCGAAGAAAAGTCGGAGCATCTAATCAAGTGAGTTTTTTTGTCATCTCTGGTTTTGGCGGAGAAAGTAATGATCAGAAGGGAATGGGGATGAGGTGAATAAAACCTGACAACGAGTGCGAATGGCGCATTGGCAGGAAATATCAAACTTTTTGTGTGTCAACGGTGATAAAATGCAGTGTTCGTGTATCTAATAGATATACCAAAAGTAATTATAAATGTCATTCAAAACTTAACACATTTTAAGCTATATCTATCTCGATCTTAAGCCAGATCAATAGAGTTGACAACTCCTAGATGTAGGTAGGTTTGGGGTCAGTTGTATTCCCTATCTAGTGCATTATTAACTATCCAGGAAATCACTTAAAACTTGCTTGTATTAAACCCAAAGAAGGTGGGGGTTAATACCTTTTTCTCAAGCTATTTGAGATAAAAATGCATTTAAGTAGACAGTGGCGATGAATCTATTCGGTCTCTGTAGACTTGATTTTCACCGTCTCTGTCGTAATACGTGCGGAATAAGTCGTACGACTCCGACAAACCGAGTCGTATCCCGAATATCGACCTGCAAATGGAGATAGAAGAAAGAACAAAAACACACCAAAAAGAAACCGATTTAATGTGATTCGACAAGGCGATATGTCTTCTTACGTCCACGGGCAACAACAATAAGAAACTTCACTAAATCAAAGAGAATATTACAAAGAGACGCACTCTCTAAAAGGAACAAATCCTCTACCTCAAAGCTCTCAAATACAAGAACGATCTCTCCTCAACACACCTCCCACGTCTAGATCGCTCGAAACTCATGGTTGTTCTATCGACAAAGAAGAGACTGCTTTATTTATAGGCCTACGTAGGAGGTTTTTCATGTTCACGTGACACCCACGGATGTGCATCCCACGTCTCCTTACCCATGCACAACTCTTTGTTGCTGTGCATATCCTGAAGAGATGTGTCGTTGATGCTCGCGTAGGTGTATCCCCCCCTGCGCGCGTCTTCGCGTGAGTGTCCTCATCTATTCATCGATAAACCATGCACGTCTGACACGTTGCTGCACATACGCGAGCCTCCCACGCGGATGAATATCTGCTCTTCTCGCATGGACGTGGATGCCTGGATGAGAAGACGAGATGTACTCAACAGTCTCGATGACCCAATCATGGTCACTCTTTTCTTATCTGAAATCTTCATGATTTTCGTGTCAAGAATTTCATCACAATGTAGCAGATGATTTTTATCTTTCTCTTATTTGAAAAAAAAAGTTTTCTGAAATGTCGAGTCATCCGGGGAAACCTTAGTCGGAGATGAGAGACCATTTTCATAGTCAGCTTAATTCGGTAACATGTGTAAATGTTCTCTTCTTTTAACGTTCTTCGTGCTCTTCGGTTGTTGCAAACTGCATTCCAGTATGGGAATTGCCCTTCTGTTAAGATTTTACACATCGCATGGGATTCATTCAGCACTTGTTCCGAGATCTGATCCTGGTCCCTTGGGGCTATCTATCTGGAATATCATCCCAATTAAATAAATCATTCGGTCGAACGTACAAGAATATACGAGCAGGTCGCTTTGACCCAAACGGGAAGAGAAGAGAACAACGACAAGCTGAGCCGAGGTGAGGGGGGTGGCGATGAGGGGATCGCACGGAAGGCTCCACCTTCAAGAAAGAAGAACGCCGCTCGATGCAACGGGCTCTCTTTGAGGCAGTGGGGGCACAACAAGGACCACGCACTTTTTTTTCTCAGGAGTACAGATGCAAAATGCCGAGACATATATAACTGCAGTTGAGTGTTCACTCGAAACGGTCGATACCCGTTAACCCCCCAGGTCAAGTGAAAGAAAAACGGCCGAAATAAATCTATTTTATTGTGCAACATGCTCGCTCTCTCGCTCTCTATAGCGATTTTAACCGTTGATGATGATTAGAAACGCATCTCTCGCTCTCTCTCCCTCTCCCCCCTCTAGTGACTTAACCGTTTATGATTAGACACGATGATACAGGATTCTGCTGTCCAAGTCTATAAAAATGATCCACTTATCAGACTACCCCATTTTCTGTTCCACAACAATCCAATTATGACGAAGGATCGACTATCTCGAAAAAAAATAGTAACCTTTGGTTACATGATAAATTAATTTTTTATTACAAAGAATGTTTTGTTTAGCAACAATTAGAATTTTATAATTTAAAATAAAATTACCCTCTTTTATCTTGTGATCCCCATCATACATGGTCCCCGCTCTTTCTAACACATCTTAACAAACATAACAATTTTATATCATTGACTATCTTAAGACTTTATTTTAATACAACTTCTTATCATGAAATTGTACAAGAATTTATTGTCCAACTAAACACCCTATTAGGGTATAGCTTTATGATAGAGATACCCCAAAGTGACAACCCGCGTGATCAGTCACCTACCAGCACCATAACCCTATTAGCCAGAAGCAAGAGCAGATGTATATATATATATATATAATCATATAAACGCGGAGCCATGAAATTATAAAGACTTGCTTCCGCCTCCGAAGAAGTACCCGCGTGCTTCGAAAGTTCAAAATTCACTGGTTATTGGAGACCATGTGAAGAGCCGTAGGAGGATTAACATCACTCACCACAGTTGCACAAGGTACAGCGCGTCAAAGAGAACTAAAGCAAAAAAAGGTTGCAGAGCGTACTCGGTGGTCACCCGCGCTGCACCGAGCCGCCGGGCGGGGTCCGCCTACACCAACGGGATTTCGCCGCAGTCGCTCACGACGACCCTCTTCTTGGGGCGGTCTCCCCTGTCCGTCTCCTGCGATTCGATCAGCTTGACGATGTCCATGCCCTCCAAGACCTGGCCGAAGACGACGTGCCTCTTGTCCAGCCACGGCGTCTGCATCCACCGTGAGCAAGCAAAAGCCAACAACAAACAGTGCGTCAGAAGGCGGCAGAAGTTTTTCTCTGCTCCCCCCTAGAGTGTCTTGGCAGCGCTAAAGATGGCGGGCATTCAAGCAAACCCTTCGCGGCGCGGATGATGGGTATGTGTGGCCCAGAGCAGCACAGCCGCGCAGGATAGAAAGGGGGCATACACGGCTGCTCCAGATTTGTCAGAGGGGAGGGGCAAGGACATCACGGGGTTGGCCTGGATATCAGCGCTAAGCGGCCATTTGTTTGGTTTCCTTTACGGGTTAAAAAAATATATATCTGTTTTTTGATCAAGAAAATGTTCTGTTCCCCCAACCCATCTCACTAACAGGAGCATTGTGCTGTGCCATTAAGGTGCAATGTCAATGGCTCGACAGTGTCCTAACTGGAAAAGATAATGTTGCAACTCCCTAAGGCCCCGTCCGGTAATAGTATTAGACACATCTATCGCTGTCAATGTGAATTTGATATTAATAGCAATCATCAAGAGATGTTTGACTTTGACTAATAATATCAAGTTTGAAATTTAGAGTCCTAACAAGACATGTTATGTAATACAAATGTCAGCTTGCATCAACTTTGATATTAATATTCTAACCTCAGGAAATATCAATATCAAAATTGATATAATACTATTTTTGATACTCTAATAAAGCATGGCATAACATAACGAGCTTATGGCCTGTCTTACCGGTTGACATTTGTCTTACATAAGATGTATTGTTTGTACAAGTTTCAAAATTGATACTATTAGCCAAATACCCCTTGATGATTTATATCAATATCAATTTCAAAATGGATAGCAATAGAGATGTCTAATGTTATAACCAAACAGGGCTAAAAGTATTAAATCTGATATAGTATTACTTTCGATATTACTAATAAATACATCAGCATTAAATTTCATCATGCCTAATATCAAAAGTGGTATGATATTTATGGCTGATACTTCATCCAACAGGCCCTGTACATCACTTTGAAACAAAGGTAGATCGTGGAGTGCAGACGAATTTACTACCTTAACCGTGCAGATAAAGAACTGGCTTCCGTTGGTGTTGGGTCCTGCATTTGCCATGCTAACGACTCCTGGGCCCACATGCAACACTGCAAATGTAAGGTTAATGAAAACGGTATTTACATAATGATGTACGGAGGAGGGCAAGTTACAAAGATGAACTAACACTTAAAGTTCTCATCCTTGAATGTCCGGCCATAGATGCTTTTTCCGCCTGTTCCCTGGAGTGCACAAAAAGAACAGATCATAACACTACAAAGGAAACGAACCAGCCTCCCAATCAGGTATAACGCCACAAAGTAGAAATCAAGAATGTGCAGATCCATCCTTCAAAGCAAGCCAGCCAACATACAACAGAAGAGCAAGCAACATATAAGCATTTCCCATCTCTGTGGTTACTACTAGAAAACCAACCCCGCACCCCCAGAAATCGTAACAGCAAAAGCAGTGTTAAAAAACTAGATGCAAGCGGCTATTTCTGCTGAAAATAAACAGAAAAATACAGAGCTATAGGTGTCCCAGAATCACTCCAACCTTTTATATTTCTCCAACACATCTGCGTAATACATTAAGAAACACCATCTGCAACTCCAGCAGATCACAAACTTCAGTTCACCGCCTAATACATAACCAGAGCGTAGCTAAAAATAATTATGGAACAAGAAAACAACAGAAAATTTAAAGCACCAGTCATTTATGTTTGATCTGCTTTCTGATTATTGAATAAAGGATTTTCAAAAGTACCTGAATCAAAAGACTCGAGTTGACTCGACTTGACTTGAGTAAATATCTGAATCAATATTCAACTTTACCCTGAATGAGAATATTTGTCTCTTCATTTAAATTTCAATATCCAAAATGTCCGTGAACTTTTTCATATTCATGGCATTTGTTTCAACATAATGTCATCCATATCCCCCCAAAATTTTTCTTCAATCTCGCTACTTAATCTAATTTGTGAAGTATACACACTAACTATATTAATTATGTCTCTTTCTATAATCATTTTTACCATAATAATCTTATATCTTACTCTTTTTATTGAAACTATTGCATCCCTTAATATTTTATCAACAATGATGTCTACCTCATTATTATCTCTCTTTCCATGTATGTCCTACTCCTTTACACTTCTCTCCTAACACTTAATTTCTTGGATACACAATATTAATCTTTATCCTCTTCATATTATCAATAAGTTTCATAAATTTTCTTATAATAAATCTAATATTTTAAGTATCTATTCTTATTATTCTTTCAATCTTTTCTTTCTTAGATTTCTTTTAATAATAATGTCTATTTACTTTTGAGTTTGTTCAAGAGTTTATTTCTCGCTCTTCATTATGGACGAACTTTTTTAGCCACACAGCCCACACCCATCCTTGATGTGGGACTAATGTAACCTCAAAAATCTCTCTTAAGATTTCATTTTTTGGAAATTCATTTTCCATTTGAATTTGAATTAAATTTGTTTTGACCTTAGTATTGACTTTGTAAGAAAATAAATGGTATTCCATAAAAGTACTAACTAGTCATGATATATATAAAAAAATAATTTGAGATTGTTAAGTTCTTTGAAATTTATTTTGACCTCTCCCCGTCGGATGGTGCGAAGATCCGACATTAATTACATCGAAATTACTTGAATACCCTTGATTAATCGTCATAGCAATCCATGGAAATAGAAGACGTGCATCCACACAAAATAAACAATCATACAAACACATAAGAAAAAACAAACCCATGAACTTGATGGAAGACAAGCATTTAATTTGTTTTGAGTTTGGTTTGGATTTGATTTGAATTGAATTTTGTTTGAATTTAATTTTGGCTTGGTTTGTTTAATTTGAGTTTGTTTGAGTTGGTTAAAATCAAGAGAAATCTAACTTGAATTGAATTGATTTGAATTGTGTTAGTTTGGATTGAATTGGATTAATTTGAATCTTGTTTTGATGAATTTGTTTGATTTGGATTGATTGGATTTATCATATGGGTTTAAATTAGATTTCAGTTAAATTGATGTAACTTTCAGGTTTATGTGAAATGGTTCGGGTTGGTTTTGAATTTGAATTTTCTTTACTGGTTTGAATTCATTTGAATTGGGTTATGAATTATGACTTGGATTCATGTACAGATTTTACTGTTTTGAATTGATTATGTTTGAGCTTGATGGGCGGCCAGATTTGAGTTGGTTCGGAAGTTTGGCTTGTTTACAGATTTGGTTTGTTTATGAATTTGTGATTTGCTTGAGAATGTTTTGATTTGGGTATTTAATTATATGAAGACTCAGATTTCAGATTCTGGGCTTTACAGGTTTTGGGGTTTACAGTTTTCTAGATTCACCAGTTTGCTTGGTTTCCGGATTTTTATCTTCGGATATGACATTCAGATTTCAAATCCTTGGAGTTCAGATTTTTGAATTACAAACTGCAGATTTCAATTTCAAGTTATGTTTCAGATTTTCAATTGGTTGTCCATGAGTTAATTGCAGTTTATTCGAATTTGGAATGTTCAGATCTTAAACCTTCAATTCTCAGATTTTTTTAATCAACTCCTGCTCCAGATTTCCTTTTTTTTATGTGAAGTTCAGATTTTGAATCTTTGAAATTCAAATTTTGAATCTCCAAATTCCAGATTGCAGATTTTTTTTTAGTTCGGCTCCCCTGCAGATTTCAGATTTCAGATTTGTGCACATTTTAATTTTTTCAGATTTAGAGTTTTCAGATTCACACATTTCGGCTTCTTCAGATTTTGGTTGAAAATTGCAGGTTTATGAACTTCACAATTTTGATCCTCGGCTGCAGACTCAAACTACAGATTTTTATTTGAAGGTTTCAATCACAAATTCTGGACTTTACATTTTCAAGCTCTGACTTCTGATTTTCAGGTTTGCTCCAGATTTCAGATTTGTAAGCTTTAATTTTAGATTTTTTTTTCAAATGACAGATCCTGGACCTTCAATTGCAGGTTCCGGTTTCTGATTTTTTTTCAGTTTCCAGATTTTGTTTAATTTTGTTGTCTTGCCTTCCAAAATCTTGCGTGCCTGTCCTCTCCTTGTAGCATAAACATATGCACCGAACATGAACTTTCATTTGTTTCTCAATATGAAACATTTTACAACTTGACCGGAAATCCAGTCCCTTGAGTCCTTGATGAACTTGTCAATTCATGGGCGGCATGTACCCGGTCTTGATAGACTTATGGGTATCCCCCACTTTTTTTGATGATTTCACTAGCATATGACCGGCATGACGGCATATTGATTATGCTCTAGCCTTGCATAGCTTAATGAACATGGTAAGACACTGGGGTCTTTTATAGACCTTTGTATGTCTACCTTAAGAAGGACGTAGGGGCGGATGATTAGTCGACCCCCCAACTAGTCCAAATTTTGATTTCTTTTAGGTTAAGTCGAGACGTAGGGGCGGATGGTTAGTCGACCCCCCAACTAGTCTCGATTTGTTGATTAAAGAGGTAGATTTTTATTTAATTTCAATTAAGGGTTTGTTTTAATTTAATTTTTTTTGAAAGCCATGTAGTTGGGCACTGTTCAACCGAAGAGAGGATCCGGTCTACTGTTTAGACCGGCAGGCTTCTCTTCTGGACCGGCAGTCCATCCCACGGGGTTGGCCGGCTTCACCCGGTCGACTTCCTTCTTCCTTCTCTTTTTTTTTTACTTTTCTTTTGAGTGGGCCTGATGCGGGACAGGACCGGGAGTCCCATGATTTCAGGATTCAAAAAGTAACCCACAGGTAAAATTGCCAAATAGAATCAAAATTCCAACAGTAATACCAAATTACCGACAGGAGTTAAAATTCTTCAGCAAACAAGAGATATTTCTCAATCAGTTAATATGCTCCATAGTATGGCTCAGAAAATTATCATCACAGCCATAAAAGGAATCAGAGAAACCAGATTATCATCAAATTTCAGAAGTCCTTTCAATAACAATACCGGCAACTAATTAAAGCTACCAAGGTATGTTTTACCTGGTTTCATCATCACTTTCCCATTCATAAATGTAGGCAGCTCCAGAAGAAACCTGCCATTACTGTAGGTTCCATTTTCTCAAGGAAAACTGAGGCGTAATCAGAACAATATCCAAACAGGAAACTAACAGAACTGTCGTGAACTCAAGGTGAATAGAAATAGCAGATCAAGCTTCAACTGGAACAAGGGCCAGTTCTCAATACCAAATAACTCCAATGACAGTAGTGATTAATCAACATAGGAGAACCGGTAAATCATATGTAGACATGGAAGAGGGCCAGTTCTGCAGTTATAACTCAGGAAACCGGACAATCAGGTAGCAGTAAATTCGGCCATGGAGCAATCGGAAAAGATTCAGCTCAAAAATCACTGGGATGTAACTGAACTGGAAGTGGACCAGTTCTCCAATAGATGGAGCCACAGTGTGAACCACGATATAATGATCAATCTCAGCGGGAGAACAGCAAGTATAGCTTTCTAGAGAGGAACTTAGTATGGGGGAGGGTCGAAGATCATCTGTGCCTTGGGAGGATAAGACATACCGCAAACCTTCTCGAAGTGGTAGCTTCCCAATCGGAGACTAGAAGAACCAGCAATGGAATCCACAGCCCTCAAAGGAACAATACTGACCTTCAATGAAGACTGAACAGTGAGAAACCGGGGTCATACAAGGGAGGAAGGTCGGAGATCTCGTCGTCATTAGTTCCACACCTCAGGTAAGGCCTTACGAAACAGGGACCAACTCTGGGAGGACCATTCTTGAACACCAACAGTAGCAACAATGAGGCACGGAGCTTCAGGAGCTCCAGTGGCACGATCGGGACAGGAGAGTGAACCAGACGAGTGAAGGAAGAACCCGCACAGGACTCGCCGGGGAATCAATTTTCGGAAGAAGGGAATCGAGCTGATCCAAGGGAGGAAGCCGCCGTCGAGTGATGGAACACCACCACAGGAGCTCGCCGGAACCGGCCGTAGAAGGGTCATTCACCAGTCGAACTGAAGAAGTTCCCGTAGAGAAGGAGGAGGGGAGGAGATTTCTCTTCAGGCGCTCATCGAGATCACCACAGGGAGGAGGAGTTCGGAGAAGATGAGCTCTGCTAGGGTTTTCGCCATTGCCGGAGGGGAGGAGGAGAAAGCAGCTGAATCGTCATCAGGGAGAGAGAGTGAACCCGGGAGAACATAAGTCATCGGGATGGAGAGAGGGGCAAAACGGGAAAACCCAAAACATAACATTGCAATGTGTATCAATTCATCATCTATGATCCATCGCATACATGGGTCCCTATTTATAGGGTTAAAATTCAGAAGAAAAAGCGGTAAATGTTAACAAATTTAAAAATGCTCAAACAAATCAACTAAAAATTCTAGAAAATAGGAAATTACCTAAATGGGCCCATTATTGATTTAAAAAATCAAAAAATTACATGAAATTTGAAAATCAATAATCGGTTCTTGCGTCCCGATTCGGTTATTAACATGAATCGGTTCTTGTGTCCCGATTCGGTTCTCATCACTATGTAGTCAGAGATGTGAGGTGACTGAGACAAGGGAGGCCTCGTTTCACCTCAGGCACTATTTAAAAGTGAAAAAAACAAGACGTGCCTTTAAAAACTGAAAATACATGTAAAATAGTATAAAATACTTTTAAAAAAATATAATATACTTAGAAAATACAAGAGGTACATTTTAAAAAACAGAAAATATATCTAAAAATGCCATAAATATATCTAAGAAAACAATAAACATATCAATAGATGTATAAAATATATAAAAATATAGAAAAGACATATTTTTTCTATGTTACCGGATTGTGAAACAACAATTAAAGTCCATTAATATGGTGACAATAATTGAACAATAATTCTAAAACATGCATGGAAGTACATTAATAATTCTAAAATAACATAGAAGTAACAATAATTGAACAATAAATCTCAATTTATTGTTTTTTTATCTTAAGTTTTTTTGAATGTGACACAAGGTCACTATTTCATTGATTTAAAAAGAAAGGAAGTACATTATATAATATATGGTCTTAAATTGAACTAAACAACAAATTAAAAAATAAAACTAAAAATAGAAAAGTATAAGCTTTTGAGGCATTCAAGGTGGTTGAGGCGACCGCTTGAGGCAGTCACTGGCTAGACGAGGCGCTGAGGCCTCGCCTTGCCTCGTCTCAGCGCCTAGGTGCCCGAGGCGATCACCTCTGATAACATAGGACGGAACCCAATAGTCGCAATCCTCAAGAGAAAAAAAAAAGTCCCGTGGTCATGACAAAAGACCTTGACGGCAACCTTCTCTGGTGGGATTGGCGGAGCTCCAACGCACCTCTACCCTATTCGGACTTGTTCTCCTCCTCCTTCATCGGTCTTTTAACTTAAAAGAAGGTATTCTCCTCCTCTTCCTCCTTCGTGGCTGATAAACCTATGATGTAGGGTTTCAATTTTTTTGATTCTTATATCCATGTTTCCTCCTCGCTTCCTTCAAGTTTAGTCTTCTAACGTCTATTAGGCACATTTTTATCATCTTATACACTTTCTATACTTCAAAATCAAACAAGTTTTCAATTTTGAACGTGGTTGATTTATTCACTTTTCAATTATTGTCAACGTTTGGATGGTGTAGAGACATCAAAATGTGATCAGAAGCATGAGAGCGATATCGATGGACATATATTCTCATTGTAGGGCATGTTCGATTACTTGTTTGTGCTGAAACAAGAAGTGATATTCTAGTTTTCAGATTTTTCTCCTCCTCACTTCCTATACCTTGTTTAATTGTAATTTTACTTGATGGTAGTTGAGACTAGGTTGTGACAATATAAATTGGTATTTGCCTATTTGGTATTTGTATTTTGCATGTGTTGTGAAAAATGGTTTGTAGATTTGTAGAGAATGAATGAAGGTAACATGGTTCAAAAAGTATATATCATTTCATTTGGTAAGTCAATTTACTTTATGTTGTTGTCTTAAGTTTATATTTACTTTTGGTATGTGTTATGTTCTTGAAATTCTTCATAGAAATTTTGTTTTGAAAGCCATAATACATGTCAATTTTATTAGATTTTGTAACATTGTTTAAAATTTTTATAAATTGTTTATGACATGTAAGACTTGCCATTTCATATCCATCTTCATACCTTGCCTTACCACCTAAGCTATAAAAGGCCCTTCGAGTGCCTTGTACGCCTTGTCACCTTGACAATTATGATATTTGTATGATGTGTATCAAACATGAAAATACTATTACAAGCTGACAGCATTTAATACACAAACAGACCTTAAAGAACTGCTGTCTGAAATCACGGTAAAGGCACGGAAGATAAAGAAAGAGGCTCTCACGTTTCCCTTATCAAAGTCTCCCCCTTGAATCATGAATTCTTTAATCACTCGATGAAAAGCTGACCCCTTGTAGCCAAATCCCTTTTCCCCTGCACACAAATTAGATAGTCAGTGGACTACAAAACTTTCTCCCAACGAGAAAACAAATCGGGCATTCAGACGAGTCAGTAATATAGCATCAAAAGGAATACAACAATGGTCTTTAACGTAAATGGCCAATAGAACCTCAACCTGTGCAAAGCGCACGGAAGTTTTCTGCCGTCTGGGGCACATCATCACCAAAAAGCCCTATGACAATCCTCCCGACAGGCTGCCCTACCGGGTTTCCAATACTTATCTCGAAGTACACTTTGTTGGTCACTTTGGACTGCGTCTCCGGTTCCTAAGCATAATTACAAATGCGAAAAGCGAAGAATACGATCATTTCAAGAAATGGTGACCAGTATTAAGGGAAAAGAAACATTCTCTTCCACCAATAATCCCAATAGACGGAAGAAGAACGCGCATACTGCAAGCGTACACTCTTCATTGCTACCTGCAATGCGGCCCTCGTGAAGCTCGCAGAGTGGCTGCTTCGCTGGACGGGAGAAGGCGAAATGATTCGAGCGCCACCACCAAATGCTCTAGCAGAAGAGATCACTGGCACAACAAGGGGACACCTCCGCAGAGAGAGGAGTCCGGAGTAAGGACTAAGGATCTGGGAGTGACGGATGTTTCTGGAGACGGAGACCACCGACGTCACGTTCGCCTGCAGAAGAAGAGGGAAAGTAAGAAGATGGCAAAGCGGATAAAATAGCGAGCCGAGATTCCTTTCCGCGCCGCCTTACAAGAGCTGCGAAGGAGGCCGCCATGGTACCCGGTGACCTCTCTCCTCCTCCGGACTGCCCGCGCTGCCGATAGGGCGTGTTTGGCTCTACTTCTTACAGCTCTGACTGGCGGTGCAGTTTTTTACTTGATTCGATTCTTGAGAATTTATTCTGCAACTAAATTATCTCCTAAATCTTTAATTCGATCATATTTTGTTACCATCTAATATACACAACAATGTAATTTTATTAATTTATTTTAAATCATATTTTATTAAATGTTTTATAGATTTATACTTTTTCATTAATGCTTTAAATAATTTGATTTTTATTTATACGTGATAAATTTAATTTTTGCTTAAAACATGTTCGTTTAATATTTTTTAAATATTTGATAATCATTATAAAATTTACATAAAATACATGATATTTTCTTTTTCTTTATAGTCCCTCACCATTTATGGGCATATACGATTTCCACTATTATTGTTAACATAGTTTTATATCTTTAGCTGTTTTATATTCTATTTAAATGTAATTTTTATTCATAAAAATAAAAAAAAGTGCTGTGTAACCAAACATTCTAATTACATCATTAAATATTTTATTAACAGCATTAATTTCAGAGATGCTTTACATGCAAAAGAATTCGCGCTGTGGTCCGAGTATTATGTGTGTTTTGCACTTTTCAGCGCCTTAAACATAAATTTGTTCGCACAAGGGGACCCGATACGTAATTCAGTTTAATACAGGGCGCAAAATGTTATTTTGCTCGTCTTCCTATCCTATCCATCCGGTCTCGTTAAACCCTGCGCGATAAACCCAGAGGGGGATACTCCGACGGACACCTTGAAATCCGACGGGGAGGGCGGGCTTTCCAGGTAACTGTCCGTGCTATATAACATCACACCCTGGAAATGTCGGAATGTGCCTCCGTGCTGTATCTTCCCGCCCTGGAAATGTCGGGATGTGCTTTATAGAGTTTGCATCTATCGTTTCCGCGATTCCACTTGTAGAGTACAGCGTTAGATGCTTTTCTTACCCTCCGAGTTGCCGTAGAGAACACCTCCTGCCAAGAAAGGAAGATTTTGGAAAAGAATGGAATTGCAGCTACTGAGTACTGCCGGCAAGTCCTATTGTAACCGTCCATTCAGCATGCCAGGGGTTCCGGTTCTTGGTGCAGCTAAAATGCGGAGGCTTTCTTCTGGGGTGTGTATGTCGCCATTTATCACTTTTTTGTTGGAAGTATCGCTTATCGTTTATCCTGGGACGTGCTGTATCTTAGGTGGTTGAACGAAAGTAAATAACAAAGGTGTCTTTGGGATGCCCATTCTACTTACCTATGTTTCTAATGCTTTCAAAAAATACTAATTGATGGAGATCTCTTAAAATAAAAAGTAAATAGTTTTAAACATATGATGGTGAAGCAGGCTGTTAGGTAATCCGTTAGCAATACCAGGAACTTCCTGATCACAATTTAATTAAATAAATACCATTGGTGTTTTATTGCATCATTTAGACATGTTGTTTGGATCAAGGTAGGCGGGGTCGGGGTCTGGACCAGGTTGGGTCCAGGGCTTGATAATTTGGAAATTATAAAAAAATCAATAAAATGGATAAAATATTAAAAACATTAAAGTTTAAAAATATTTATTTTATTCAAAACTTACATCTTGAAACTTATTCAAATTTTATATGTAACTGTATGTCCCAGTGTTATTTTCACTAATAATTCTTATTTTTTAATCAATATGATACATATATTGACAAGAAAATAGGAATGTTTGGTGAGAATGGTACCAAAACGCACATTGACATATAGAACTAAATAAGTGTCCTTTAATAGCAAGATATCATTTGTTAGATCTAGGAAAACAAAAAAATCAGCCTAAAAAAAGATCATCATTCAATGCACTAGAGACTGTCTTTTTTTGGGTTGAATTTTTGGTCTTCTACGGATAGACTCCTTGGAGTGATGGTGGAAGTGAGGGGAGTCTTGAAGTGGTGAGGAAGTGGGACTGTGGGAGGAGTGAGGGAGGGTGTGGCGGAGTGGGAGTAGTGGGCGAGGGTTTGGGAAGAGTGAGGGAGGTGTGAGGGAAAGGGGAGGCTTAGGCCCCCAAGGGACCTTGGGGGTGTTTAACCCCCTCCCCCCCAACGGCTAACTGGCCGACCCGATCAGGCAGGGTCCCAGCTGGGTCATGCAATCCAACCTGGATCCGATGCTGGGTTGGGGATCTGTGGTTGGATACGAAGCGATCGGATGGGAATCCAATTGGGTCGACCTGACCCAATCCCGATCTGTTTTTCCATGGTTTAGATACCTTATACGAGGGTATGATGGTCAAATACACTTGATTATCGTGCCTGTTCTGATGTATTATTTAAGCCATGGTTCGCCGGGTCGCGACCCGGGTCGCGACCCGGACCCGACCGGGTCGGTTTTGGGGCCGACCGACCCGGTCGCGACCCCAAGACCCCGACCCCATTTTTATTTTTTTATTATTATTTTTTGCGACCCGGGCCGACCCCGTCCCGACCCGGGTCGCGACCCCGGCCGACCCGGGTCGGTTTTGCCCCCAACCGACCCGGTCCCGACTCCCGACCCCACGTTCCTTGATTTAAGCCATGTCTTGCACAAAATTATCTTGCTTCTTCATAAAAGTTACCATGGGCACCTATGTAGCCATAGGGCATTGTTGGAAATAGCATGCATAAGTTTACATTCTCACCAGTTGGTCTTGAATAACTTTGGTTATATCTTGTATATTTATGTTTTGATTATCCTATATTTTATCTCTTTACACTAATCAGATTTTACATTTCTCTCTTGAGATCAGCATCAAAAGGATCGAATTTCCCGGTCTCGCAAGACTGCAAGTGCAAGGGTTATAGCATTCTATGGCCTGACGACTCCCCCTTATGAGCTAGTAAGAAATGTCTCTGTCTCCATCTCTAAGAGGAGTTGCCATGTGACACAAAAAGCACATCGATGCTTCATTTTTCATCTTTGTGATTCGAGTAATCGAGGCATCCATAAATTATCAGATGTGTGAACATATTAATAGAAATATACAAAACCATCAGCTAAGGCTCAGAGTGAGTCCACAACAATCAAGGCATCCATATATTACTCATTTATCATGCTCACTTTTTGTTGACAGTTCCATCAATTTTAATAACTCATCTTTTGCCTTTCTGTGCAATTATAGGATGGTCTGGAACCATATTTGAGTCAGAAGACACTCGAAATTCATTGGGGAAGGTATCATCAGGATTATGTTGATGACTTGAACAAGCAGCTAGATAAAAGCCCGTTATATGGCTTGACTCTAGATGAACTTGTAAAAGTAGCATACAACAATGGAAATCCATTTCCAGAGTTCAATAATGCTGCACAGGTTCTTCAGATATTTCTTATATTGTTTAATATTCTTTCTTACAAGATTACATTTACCTACCCGTGTAGAGTTTTATACTGGTGTGACATGCTTTTCTTGTATCATGGGGTTTTCTTAGTTTTTTTTTCAAACTCCAAAGTCTTGCAAAAATGAAGAATATTAAATATTTTCTTTGAGAGTGGATAATTCCACATATACATAGGAACAAAACAAAGGGGATTCAAAAGTGTACTGTTCCAAGGCATAAACATCTATGGGAAATCAAAAGTAGGTATAGGTATAGCTTTCCAATCTTTCCAATCTTTTCCAAAGCACTTATAAAGGATGCATTATGAACCTCCAAGGGGAGATGTTTTCTTAAAAAGAAGCGTACAAATTCCCTCAGTCTGAGCTTCTCTCATGAAGATGCTGCAATGGTGTTCCATCTGAATCCTAGAGAACCCATTTTATGGCATTTGAGTAGCCAATGCGCATTCTCAAAACCAATTATGGAAAAATGCAATGTCTGGAAGAAGAGATCAATGGTGATGATAGAAAGTTAAAGAGTGTCTGTAAGTCCCCAAAGGTGTTAAATAACTTCTGTTAAGCATATCAATCAAAAGGCAATGGGGAAGCAAGTGATCCAGATTCTCCTCTCCTTTAAGCAGAAGGAACAGATACAACAGAAGGATTCCACACCTTGCATGTAATAGGCAAGCAAAAGCTGTTGTTAAATGTTCATGAAACACCGTATGCATTAAAGGTTTCACTTTCATCTGGTTCTTGGGTTTGATATCAATTAATAAAAGGATCCATTATTAACAACTTGAATGAAAATGCTTCATAGTTGTCAATTCAGAACCAAATATTTCCCTTCACTGGGCAAGTATATATTTCCTGAAGTTCGAAATGCTGTGAAAGGATGAGACTAACAAGGAATCCCATGTAAATACTGTAAATGGAGGATACTTATCTGTATGTATGGCTCTACAAGCACATAAGGGAGAAGCCAAAAGTATCAATAGGTTGGTGTGAATGGATGAAGGACTCAAGGACTGTTCTACAATATCAGACTTGCCAGTCCAATATGATTCCTGTTCCTGATGCTGAGTGGTGCTGTGTCAGATCTGCTCAGACTTGGCCAACTTTCTCAAAGTTTGGTTGCATTGTCCCAGGATCAGCATCCTCAATTTTTTATTTTTAAAGTTTATTTTATTTTATGCTATCTGGAGAAAAGGTGGATTAGCAATAGGTATCTGGATAAGACCAGGGCCAGAGATCTCAGCCCAATCCCAAATCTGCCTTGACAATTGACATGCCTATTACCACTACCAATCCCATGTGGATCACCTCCATCATCCACTGCCTACATGTTTCCAAACACAGGGGAGGTACTTTATGAAGGGAACCCAAACGGGAAGCATCCATTGAGATGCATAAGAAAATACAGCAAAGAGAAAAACTACAATAAAGAGCTCTACTAAAAAGATATTTCATGATCAGAATTCCAAAAAAAAAAGCAGAAAACCACTAGACCACTTAGCTCAACTAAGATAACAATCCCAACAAACTCATGTCTTACATACAAAAATCAGAACACCTAAATTCCACAAAAATCAACAACGTCTATAAAGTGCTAGTTGCTTTGCTTTCCAGATACCTTGAATGAAAAGGCCAACCTGATTGAAGATGTTATCCACTGACTGAAACTTGTCATTGAATCTTCCTCTGTTTCTCTCCATCCAAATATATATCAAGACAGCAATTAGAAAGTTGTCCGAGAGTCATGTTGACAATAAGCCGCCACCTCCAGGAGGTGGATGAAGAAACACCTATTTTTTGCAAGACTTGTAACAAACGTCATGGGTCAAGTCCTTCCAGATTCCTGAATAATGTTTTCCTATCTTCAGTATCCATTTTGCTCAGAGTGACGATTGAACTGTGATGTTCTTTAAGACAAAACCTTTTTCCTGTTTTACGCTTGGATACCTTTGCCTGTCTGATGTCATGCCACTCCCCTGCCTTGCCAGTCTTCCAGAGGGTAATGTTGGATCACCTTTAGTGAGCTTGCAGCTAAATTTGGAGTCCGAATGTCTTAAAAGTGTACTGAATGTCTTAAAATTCTAGATAAATGAAGAATGAAGTCCACATACTTCCTTGTAATACTAGCTCGGTTTGAATTTTTTCATCTTCGTTATGGTAGGAAAGGGTGGGTTTTTCTTCTTGTTTATAAGCACAATTTGTATTTTTCCTTCTACTTTCGGAAAAGAAATTATTCTCAAAATGTCAGAAGGTGTTGAATTCTTTTGCTTACATTCTAGGATTATTGTTACTTAGAAATCCAGCTACAAAAACCGATAATCACGTGTTTTAGTAACACCCTGATGCAACCTCAAAATCCAACAAAAAGATTAATGTTCTTTTGTTTTGGAAATTCATTTTCCTTTTGAATTTGAATTTGGTTTGATCAGACCTTAGCATTGACTTTATAAGAAAATAGATGATATTTCATAAAAGTACTAGCTAGGGTCAAAATTATGTGTTGAGGTTGTTAGGTTCTTTGAAATTTGTTTTGACCTCTCCCCGTCGGATGGTGCGAAGATCCGACGTTAATTACATCGAGATTTCTCGAATACCCTTGATTAAGCGTCATAGCAATCCATTGAAGTAGAAGACATGCATCCACAAAATAAACATTCACACAGAGAGAATAATTCCATGAATTTGATGGAAGGCAAGCACTTAGTTTGGTTTTGAATTTGGTTTGAATTGCTTTTAATTTGGTTTGAAATTTGAATTGCATTAATTTGAATTTGGTTTGAATTTAATTTGAATTTATTTGATTTAAATTTGATTTGGGTTAAAGACAGTTTGCTGATGGGTTGATTTTGAATGGGATTTCCTGCAGATTTTGTATTTCATAAATTTGACAATTTCTAGATTTTCTTTTATGCAATTTCAGGTTTATGTGATTTGATTTGGGGTTTGCTTGTCTGTGAATTAAGATGCCTTTCGATAAATGGAAGAAATTGATTAAAACCTGATGATCTTAGAGTCTTCGGTTCTGGTTTCTGATGTTTCAGGTTTTACTCCAAATTTCAGATCTTAATTCAAGTTCAAAATTCAGATTCTATATGTTCCAAGATTTTCAGTTCAGACTTCAGATTTTCAGTTCAGATTCCCTGCAGATTTCAGATTCTGCTGCGGATTCTGCACCTTCCATCCTCAGATTTCAAATTTTCTGATTTGATTTTGAATTTCAGACCTAGCAGGCTTTTTCTGGTTTGAAATTCTGCAGACTTTACAGACTTCGGTTTTCTTGCAGATTCTGCATTTTAATTGATTTTCAGACTGCAGGTCTTGATTTCAGGTTTTGTTTCAGATTCCAATTTCAGATTTGAGTGTTTAGATTTTCAGATTTGTGCATATTGTTAGATTTCATTCTCTGGATCCCAAATTATGGACCTTTCAGATTTACAGGGTTCTCATTTCAAATTTCTAGATTTCAGACTTTTGAAATGGGTTCTGGCTTCCTGGCGCACAGGCTCTAATTTCTGATTTTTTCGGTTTGGTGCAGATTTCGGATTTTTACAATTTTTCATATTTCTTTTGTCTTGTTTTCCAAAAGTTTCATGTGATTGCTCTCTCTTTGTAGCATCAACATGTGCACCGAATATGAATTTCCATTTGTTTTTTTTTTCTCAACATGAGACATGATTTACAACTTGGCCAGCAATCCGGTCTCTTGAGTTCTTGATGAACTTGTTATTTCATGGGCGGCATGTACCCGGTCTTGAAAGACTTATGGGCATCCCCCACTGTTTTTGAAATTGACTACACCCGGCTTTTGACAAGCTTGTGGGCAATCAACTCACTGATTTGAGATTGAGCGCACCCGGCTTTTGATAAGCTTGCGGGGACTCATATCATACTTCATGAACCTCATTAGCTTATAGTTTGGCATATCGGCATGTTGATCATGCACAGCCTTCCCATGGCATAATGGGTAAGTAACTTCCCTCTTGGGGCATGGTAAGACATTGGGGTCTTTTCAATGACCTTTGTATGTCCACCTTAAAGGGTCAAGGGGCGTGCTTAAAGCCGGCCCATTGCTTTCCTATTTATTTTGAATTCTTTTAAATTAAGCCAAGACCATGAGGCGGGTTTTTAGCCGGCCGGATGCTCGTCTCGGTTTGTTGATTAATTAAGTAGATTGTTATTTAATTTATGTTTATTGTTTATTTTATTTTGTTTTTGAATTACGGGTCAATAGACGTGCCTAAAGCCGGCCTATTGCTTGCCCACTTATTTTGATTCTTTTAAGTTATGTCGAGACCATGAGGCGGGTTTTTAGCCGGCCGGATGCTCGCCTCGGTTTGTTTAATTAATTAAGTGCATTGTTATTTAATTTCTGTTTATTGTTTATTTTATTTTGTTTTTTGAATTATGGGTCAATAGACGTGCTTAAAGTCGGTCTATTGCTTGCCCATTTATTTTCATTCTTTTAGGTTATGCCGAGACCATGAGGCGGGTTTTTAGCCGGCCGGATGCTCGCCTCGGTTTGTTTAATTAATTAGATGCATTTTTATTTAATTTCAATCAAGGATGTCTTTTAAGAAAAATCAATTTGTTGGGCCCTCTTTGGATCCTGTTCGCAGCCCATCCTCTCCTTCTTTTCTTCTTCTTTTTTTTTTAACACATTCAATGGTGGGCCCCACCATAAGTTGACCCCGGGTCAACCCCTCCTCCCCGCGCAGTTGCTCCCGCGCGCGCGCGCAAGCGCGGCATGCGGCCGCGGCCTTTTTCCTTTTTTTTAACTCCTTCCTTCATGGTGGGCCCCACTCTATTTTGACCGGCGGGTCAAAATCGAGTCCGACACCCCTCCTCCTCCCGCCGTATGCCAGCCTGGACGCAAGCGAAGAAAAAAAATAAGACGGCCGGCCTCCTCCTCCTCCCGGCCAGGCGACGGCTTCGGGCGGCTCCGCGGGGACTTCCTACGATCCCGCGAGGTCGTCTCGCTGCCTCCGACGGCGACCTGTGGGGAAAAGGAGCTTCCCACGGCAACCTTTAGAGAAGAAAAGGACCCCGCCGAACCTTGTTGGCTGCGGCTTCCGAGCTTGCGGCGCTCGCAGTGCACGGCTTCGGTAGACGCCGCTTCCGGCGGCAGCTTCGGCCGATCACCCAGCTTCTCCTAGCCCCGAGGACTATAGAAGAGCTTCCGGCGGTCCTCCTACAGCGGTGAGGGAGCAACCGGACGGTACTCTTTTCTCTCTATCTCCCTTTTCTCAGCCTCTCTCTCTCTGTTTGTCGATCTTTCTGGGGGGTGTTCCCGCAGCCTCGGGGGTCTGTTCTCTCCTCTCTTCGGTGTCTCTCACGCCCGGTCTGCCCGCACGAGGGGGGGTCTTCTTATAGGCTTGGTGCGGTACCCTCCCTCCGTCGGGAGACTTCCCGCGATGGAGATTGCGATCCCAAGAGGGACTCGGAGCAATCCCGGATTGCTTGGGATCGAGCTCCCCTTCCCTTCCTATCCTCAACTGCCTTCCTAAGGCAGTTCCTTGCTGTGCGCGGGCACGGCTCCGGGGAGAGTCCGACGGGAGTCGGTCTCCTTCCTTAATCCGACTCTCCTCTCCATTTATTCATTTATTTATTTTCTGACGTGGATTTCTCTTGAACGGGCCTGTCATACGAGAAGAGCCAAATGGGCCAGCATTTGGGCCATCTGTAGATAGCTAGCTCCATTGAGCTACCTTGGTCGTGACTACCCGGCTCCCTCTCTTTTCTCTCTTCTTCTTTTTTTTTTTTGAAAATTTTAGGTTCTAACACACCCTTAGTTTGTTTTATTTTTATTCATCTATATTATTTTTCTTATCATAACGTGGGTGTTTGTTTCCCATCTGTAAACCGAAACTCTTTTGTATGATGGCCGGCCATGTAGCGTTGGTGTAGAAATCACCTCTGTGATGTCCGTTTGTATATGTTTGTTCTGTTTTTTCTTTCTTTCAGGCATACTTGTTACGTTATACTATTCTTAGTACCTCACTGAATATCATCATTATCTTTCGTAGTTATGGAACCATAATTTCTTCTGGGAGTCGATGCAACCTGATGGAGGGCAAGTGCCAACAGCAGGACTTCTTCAGCAGATCGAGAAGGATTTTGGTTCCTTTTCTAACTTCAAAGAGGAATTCGTGATGTCAGCTATGACACTATTTGGATCTGGCTGGGTTTGGCTTGTTTGTCAGTGCACAACTGTTTACCGGAATCAGAATTTAATGGTCTATCTCCTTTTTCTATCCTTCATCTGTTTTCACTTATTTTTCAGTGAAAACCAAGGAGAAGAGGCTTGCAGTTGTTAGAACATCAAATGCTGTGAATCCCCTGGCTTTCGGCGATATTGTATGTTAGTTAAAGGGCATCTTAATTTGTCCCATGCGTTATATGCTACGTCAAGCATGGTTTATTTAATTTATGTATACTTTTTGTCTTTTACAGCCTATCATCAACTTGGACATGTGGGAGGTAACACAAATCGCTTTCTTTCTTGGTTAAGACATTCTCAAATATGCTTGTCATACTTGATGGTTAAGACATTCTCAAAATATACTTGATACTTTAATACTATATTTACTTACTATTTTTGCTTCGATTGGCAGCATGCGTATTACTTGGATTACAAGGTACAAGTAGCACAATCTTGCTGTCTTAGAGTTTTTCCTTTTATGAACATTGTTTTTGCAGACCCATATTGAAGCTTATCCTGTTTTTTTTTCTAACTAGAATGACCGAGCTAAGTACGTAAATACATTTATGAACCACCTCGTGTCATGGCATTCGGCCACAGCCAGGATTGCCCGAGCCGAGGCTTTCGTGAACCTGGGAGAGCCAAAGATTCCAGTGGCCTGAGAAGCTTTTCCCTCACAGTTTGTCCTACGTGGCATGCAAATGCTCTGTTGCTGAGGAGGCTGTCTATCATGTTGGCCCATCGAAGGCGAAAAACAGAAAATTTCCAGATGCTGTGCTCAAGTGACAACATCTGTCTTCTGTGTTCTCTGCATGTTGGCTGACCCTGGTTAGTTGGTTGAGTTACTGGTTGAGTGAGTGAGTTGATGCTGACTAGAAGAGAAGAATATTGATGGGGGATGCATTTTTTGGTTAGTCCATCATTTGTGCGGAAGTGGATGAATTTCTCTATCCTATTTGTTAGCCACAAGATGAGAATCACGCATGCACCGAATTCATATGCTGGGTGTATTCATTGCCATCATCAACTTGTTGATGATTTGGTACTTGTGGCATACTTATCTGACTTAGTTCTTTTTGTGATTGAGTTGTGACCAGTTCAACGGGCTTAATTCTCACTAAAAACACACTGCCGCGTGATCCTTGAGATTAATTCGAATTATACATTTCATTCATCTTGTGACAGATGAATCGCATGAAGTCAGCTGGACTACGCTGCAGAATAAGTGGATCTGGCGCAAACCGAAGCATCTCTCATATCTGTATCTTTATTTTTGACTTTGGTTACTAACTCAACACTAGAGAATACACGCACTCTTCAGGTGATCTGAATAACCGGGGGGCCCGTCATCGGCATCTTCGAAGCGTAACCATCCTCATCTTGTGATGTAGCAGCAAATCCCTTTCTCTTGAAGCACAAAAGAGGAGGATTACGGTGCGTGGCTCGGCTTCTGATACGGCGTAGAAACAAGCCAGTGGACGGACATTGTTAAAGACGACGACCCACCGCCGACCGCCGCCAGTCGCCATCAATTGCAGCGACGATCCGCAGGCAGCTACCCCCTGATCTGGATATCTTATCTAGGGTTTCGGCTCATGGTCAATGGATCGGTGAGTAGAACTCAACTCACATGCATGCCAGTCCTCCATTAGTGTGCGGCCTGCCATGGCCGCCGCCGCCGCCGCCGCCGCATCACATGGGAGTAACATGGGCATCCTCTCGGCCTGCTTGTTTTGTTTAGTTTTGTTTGCTCTCCGGCGGGACGTTTGAAGGACGTCTCCTTCTGGAGCTGTCCCCTCCACCGGTCCTATGATTGCGGCGCGTCTGCCTGAACGGGAGGCCTGTTTCGTTGAGATCGGCGTGGCATCTGATCCGAAGAATAACGCATTATCAATATGGTTGACGTCAAATAATTTAAGATAAAAATTAGACTTGAGCTGAGTGTGAATCCCAGAAAGTTAAGGCTGGCTGACGATGGCCTCTCCACCTGATAGACTTGTGCAAACAAGTGGGGTATTAGTTCAGTTGCAAGTCGGAGAGATATATATGTGCATGATGAGGTATGCGCTCCCATTTAGTCCCAACTACCCAGTTTTGAGGTAAACGCTACTTCATTGAATGATGAGATTCTCTCGGTTATCGGTTGGAGAGAGAGAATTAAATGAGCTCGCCTTGTTAGGGACATCTATCCATGTTCTTCGTTATGGGGTGTTTAGTTGTATGATAATAAGGGTTTTTGTTTTAATTTTTAAAAATCATAAAAAAACTTGTTAAAAGAGGTGTTTGGTAACTATGACAATTTTATGTTTTAAAAGTGATTTTCTTCTTAAACAAAAAAGAGGGTCTCACCTCTTTCTTTTTTCTTGTTGTCCCCCACTTTGTTTGGTCATGTGTGGTGGTTACTCTTTTTTGTAATCATATCCCTCCAAACATGATAATTTTATGTCATGAGTTGGTTCACTTTTTATTTTAATATAATTTTTTATCATGAAAGTGTACAAAAAATTATCATGAAACCAAACACCCCATTATGTACCTCGTGCTAATAATCAATGGCAGCTTGTGCGCTGCTGGAGGGGTGTAATTTAAAGGGTAGATGTCCCTTGAAGGCTTATGGGATATTTGGGTGCATGGCAATTTGAATTTTTGTTACAAAAATATGTTTTTGCAACAAATTTTGTTAAAAAGGTTCCTGACGATCATTAGAAAAAAGTTGATCAAAAAAACAATCTTTTAAAAAATAGTTTAAAATGTTTTCTCTATCAGACCAAAAAAGGTGTGACCAGCTTTTTTTTTTCTTTGTGATTTTGCACCCTATTAACAAAGAAGCTGCATTTCGGGAGTAATCATTGAAGTTGATCACCACAAAATGAGTTGGTCCAAACATATATATGACTTATAACTTTTTATAAATCACAAAATTGGTCAAATCAAATTAGAATCAGTCAAATCTAGAATCTAAATAATCAATTTAGATTTGATTTTTACTTGGATGACGGATCGGTTTGAATCGGACCAATCAATTTTGAATCAATTAAATCGGATCGGAGATTCCTATTTTTTTAGATTTAAAAAAACAGGCTAAATCAGCTGGAATAGGACCGAATTAGCTCGAATCGGAATCAGAGTTGAAATTTTTTAAATTTTTTATATTGTTTAAAATCTCAATTTAACTTTTAAATTTTTTAAATTTATGAGAATCGATCCCTTCCCACCGACTCAATGAAATCCTTGCAACTTCCAAATTTTAGTGAAAAATAGTGGTGATATCTACAATATATTACTCTTGGCCCTAGTACACCTACTAACAACTTAAAATATCCAAGATTGTTGTCACATGAAAAATAATCTTTGTGTGATACGAAGTGACAAAACCGCTTGCGGTAGGTTTTAAGAAATATTAATCTGTGGGTCTTAAATGTTATTATCGGTGTTGCACGCCGCACTGCGATTATTCGGCCAACAACTCCTCTTGCTTTGCGTCTTTTTTTTCTTTTTTTTTTTGGGTCACGTAGCGGTGCAGTGGCCAACGAAGCCTGCTGCACTGCGGGCAACGAGGTTCGAGCCTTGCCCGAACCCCACAGCTCACCCCCCCCCCCCCTTGGGGGGTGCCCGGGGCAACGAGGGTTCGAACCCTGCCCGAACCCCACAGGTCACACCCCTCGGGGGGTGCCCGGCTTGACACTGTCGGGAGACGAACCCTCGCCCTGTGCCTGTGCCCCCAGGCACAGGGACGGCGCCAATCGAGCAATGCTCTGCCGGCAAATCATGGCAAAATCTGGGGAGCGGCACCCGTGCTCAATTCTGTATACACACCTTGGGGGTATTCAAGTAAAATCGGAAAACCAATAAATCGAACCGAACTAAACCGAACCGATCGGTTCGGTTCGGTTTGACGGGTTATCCATTCGATTTTTTGAACCAAATCGAACCGATAATTTCTTATCGGTTTGGTTCAGTTCGACACCTCCCCAAACCGAACCGAACCGGTAAACCGGTTGACCCGGTTTGACAAAGTTTGACCCACTCTATTTACATGTTATATTACATTTAAATATATATTATATCAATTTTAATATATATTATTATAAAAAATTATTTAGTATAAAGATATAATTATATATTATAAATAAAGTATTAGTCTTCATACTAATCTTAAATAATTATTATAATGTCTTTTTTATTTTTTATTTTTATTTATTTAAATATACATTAAATCGATGAACCGAACCACAATCGGTTCAAGCTTCACTGAACCGGTTCGGTTCGATTCGATTCTTCTTATCGGTTCGGTTTCGATTCAGAAAAAAACAGCCAAACCTAACCGAACTGAATCGAACCAACCGTTTACACCCCTATACACACCACCATGCGTTACGGTTTTACCATATAATTTATCATTTTATTTCAAGTACCTTTAAAATTCTGAATACACATTTTATCTATTATAGATTGTTAAAAAGAGGTGCTGTTCATTTTTATTTTGTAATGCACGCTACGATAAATTTCGGTTATGTTTTACTTTTTAATGTAAACAAAATAAATTAACTATATATAATATTGGTTTTGAATAAAAACATGACGCCACGTAATCATATTATTATTATTCATATACTAAATACATGAATCTGCTAGAATTAGAAGGTACGTTATCATTAAAACTGGTGCCTGTAAGTAAAGAGTCCTTGTGCTATATAAGCCCACTCGAAGGAAACAATGTGTTCAAGACACAACGTTAGTAGAGTCTTGGATTGAGGCAGAGAGAGAAAGATAAAAATATAAAAATATAAATGTATACATACTTACGTATTAGCGTGATAAAAAAACATAATACATAAATTTTAAAGCTATAATTTATTATAAATATGAATGTATTATAAATTATATAGATATTATTTTATTAATAAAATATTTGTATTTGAATATTTTTTAAAGTTTAGTCGGTCCCATTGATTTAGTCCGATAAACTGAACCGACGCTCTAAAGTGGTTCGGTCCAATTTGTCGGTTCGGAGTCTTCGGGCGGTTTGGTGCACATCGCAACTTTATGGTACTATTTCTTGCTGAAAAGCCTTCAATCTTTTGCAAATTGCACTTTCAAACAGATAACGTGAAAACAAAGATAAAAGCTCGCCCGAACGGCAGTGTTCTTCGTCCCGATGCCCCTCCCTCCCCACCGGTCTCCACCCGAGCAAGACGATGAAAGAGATAAATGAATAATGGGAGGGGTATTTTAATAAATAGAAAGTCTATTGTCCTTCTCCGCACATGGGCCTTCCAAGATTTCGAAGATGGAGGCGTTACCGATCCATCGGTTGCTAGTTGCTACCGAACTTCAACTTCCTGTATAAATATAACTCCCTCGCCCACTCTCAGAAGGCATCCAAGCCAAGGTCGGACCTCGACGGAGCAGACATGGCGGCCCTTCTCAGGCTCTGCTCCATCCTTCTCTTTCTTCTTTGCCTCTCCTCTCACCAAGGTCTTGAGCTCTCTCTCTCTCTCTCTCTCTCGATGTATATACATGTATATAAAATCCCTGTTATGTATGTCTGATATACGCAATCTATTACAGGTGGTGCGGCGGCGGCGGCGGCGAAGTGCAGCCCGTCGAGCATCGTGGTGAAGCAGGTGAAGACGGGGGCCGTGGTGGAGGGGAAGCCGGAGTACGAGGTGACGCTGAGCAACGCGTGCAGCTGCCCGCAGTCGAAGGTGACGGTGCGCTGCTTCGGGCTGAGCAGCGTGGAGACGGTGGACCCGCGCGCCATCCGGGCGGTGGACGACGCCAACTGCCTCCTCAGGGGAGGGCAGCCCGTCGTCCGGGGCTCCCCCGTCAAGTTCAAGTACGCCTGGATGACCCCGCAGGACTTCCCGATCGTCAGCTCCAAGATGATCTGCTAGCGATCGTCGATCGAGAGCACTCGGAGATAGAGGCCGTGGCGGCCGGGACGACGGTGGTGGTCTATCGATCCTCTCGCACACCCGCCCCCGCGCCGCGCTGTGTTCTCCGTCTCCGACTCTGTACTCTCTGGACGATCGGCAGGGGAACTCTTCTCTTGTGATCTCTCCGTTTCCGTTGAAATTTTGTACTTCTTCGAGTGTGCTCTGTATCAGATCCGGCTGCCCTCGCTTCACGGATCATATCAACATGTACATCTTCTTGCTTCTGAAACTCCTGCCGGCAGCTTCGTGATTCAGCGCCCTAGAGGGGGAGAGAGAGAGGGGAGGGCGGTGCGTGCGAAGCTCTGATAACAGGATTGTTTGAACGAAAAGGAAGACGGCCGGATTTCATGGCGGCTCCGGCGGCGAGGAGCCCTGCGCTCTGTTAGGGTAAGAGTTTTGTCCTGTTCCTTCCTCCCGCCTGACCCGATCTCCACCCATGTGACCGGTTGCAGTTGCAGTCAGCGCCGCTGACGACGGAATGCTGCCCGGCCTCGATCTGGGTGCTTCCAACAACTGGGCCAGCATTTTTTAATCTTCGCATCGGAACTAATGGGGTGTTTGGTTGCATGATATTTTTTTGTACACTTTCATGATAAAAAATTGTATTAAAATAAAAAGTAAACCAACTCATTACATGAAATTATCATGTTTGGAGGGATGTGATTACAAAAAAAAGTAACCACCGCACATGACCAAATAAAGTGGGGGACCACAAGAAAAAAGAAAGAGGTGAGACCCTCTTTTTTTGTTTAAGAAGAAAATCACTTTCAAAATATAAAATTGTCATGGTTATCAAAAACCTCTTTTAACAAGTTTTCTTACAATTTTTAAAAATTAAAATAAAAACCTCAATTATCATGCAACCAAACACCCCATAAGCTTCTTAAATAACATTGTTTGAATGATTAACACAGTTTTTTTCCGAAACTAACACACTTTAATTTCTTATAAATGTTATTACCAAAAATCTGATTTCCGACGAGTTTACAAGTTCAACTTCCGCGGAACAAAGTCAGATTTCCTGAATTTGACCTCATAATAACTAGGGCTGTTCGTTATTTTGTTTAACCCGAAAAACAGGAGTTTGGTTTGGTATGATTTGAGCTATCGATCGATTTGATTTGGTTCATATAGCCTTTCAAACCAAATCAAATCGTTAAACTGTATAACTCGAATTAGATTAAATATTTTATTTTAAGTTATATATAATACAATGTTCATGTGTCTTTTCTTATAAAAATAAATTTGTTTTAAGAGTTTTTAAGGCAAATTAATAAAATGTGTAAACAAATACACTAAATTTTAATAGAATATGATTTAAAACAAATAAAATAAAATTATATATTGACATATTTACTCTATCTTGATAAATTATGATTTGAACCGGACCAAATCAAACTAAATCAAATTAATTTGGTTTGGTTTGGTTTGTTTTGGAAGATAATTTGGTTTGAGAAAAAATACTAAGAAATCAAACTAAATCAGACCATGAACACTCCTAATAATAATAGGTCTCGTAGGCTCGTAGTTTGTTGATCGAGATTTTGTTTGGTTAAAAGGCGATTAGGGTTCAAATTTTATGGCTCTTGTATTTTGTTTATTTTATTATATAATATATTATAGTAAAATTATTTTTACAAAGATATTATTTTTATTTTATTTTATTTTACTTTTATACTTATTTTATTAATATATTTTTATATTCATAAAAATTATATTTTATATAATAATAAATTATAAAAAAATTTAATGTAATTATATCGAAATTTTAAATACGAATTAAATATTAAAATATAAATGATACATTATGTCAAACAGACAATTAAGTATGAACTGCTATCGCATTTTAATAAAATATAATGCGAAATATGTTATATACAATAAGTTTAAATATAAATTAAAATTAAATAATATATTTTGAAAATATTTCAAAAATAACTTACAAAATTTGTATACATTATTTTAATTGTAATTTATAATATATTATATAAAAATATATATCAAAATAATATATGAGAGGGTTAACACTTGAATCCAGGTCATTTTATAAAAGTTAGATTTTTTAAAAAATCTGAACTTCACTTTATGTGACAAATCCATTTTTCAAATTGTGACTTGATTTCAACTTTAAATGCCTGATTTCGGTAATCGAGTATCGGCCGAAGTGCCTAGTTTTGCAATAGAAATAGTGTCTTACTTTAAAAAAAAAAACAGTAGACCTTCGAATATCTGACTGATTAAAGCTGACGGGGCATGCATATCTCGGTAGTACTGAAAAAAAAAAGAAACATATATAGAATTATCAATGGCAATATGGTATAACATGCTTTTAACATATCAATTTCTTGATTAATTCTTTTTAATATCAAATATAAAAGTAAGCATGATATAGGGGTCTAATATCATAATCAAACACGTCCTCAGCAGGCTCTAACCTATATATATATACATATATATACATATATATATATACATATATGTGAGGGGAGGTTGCTTTGGCCAGATGTAACTCTATTGGCCGATTTGTTTCTGGCTTAATTGAGGTTAACCGGTCACAAGTTAACCATGGTGCTCTTTGGTAAAAGGTCTAAAATAATACAAGAGTAAATTTATTTATTTTAAGTAGTTTACTATATTTTTTATTTTCGAAGATGAATGATTTTATATTTTTAAGAGAAATTAGTAATGAAATTAAGAGCTTGAATATTCTATTAATTCAAATATAATACCACCTCAGACACGAAATGACATGATCTCACCTATGTTGTTAGAACTTATGAATGATAATGGGGTGTTTTGTTGCATAACAATTTTTTTATACATTTTCACGATAAATTTTATATTAAAATAAAATATAAATTATAATTAATGACAAAAATTTATCATACTCAGAGAGATGTGATAATAAAAAGAGTAACTATCTTGTATGGCGAAAAAAAGAGAGAAAGATTATGGGGTGTTTGGTTGCATGATAATTTTCTGTACACTTTCATGATAAAAAATTGTATTAAAATAAAAAGTAAACCAACTCATGACATAAAACTATCATGTTTGGAGGGATGTGATTACAAAAAAGAGTAACCACCGTACATGACCAAATAAAGTGGGGGACCACAAGAAAAAAGAAAGAGATGAGACCCTCTTTTTTTGTTTAAGAAGAAAATCACTTTCAAAACATAAAATTGTCATGGTTGTCAAACACCTCTTTTAACAAGTTTTCTTATAATTTTTAAAAATTAAAATAAAAACCTCAATTATCATGCAACCAAACACCCCCTTAGATGTACATCTGAAAAGAGAACGTGTTGTCAGAGATTTTCATGATCAAATTCTCCTTCGTAAATTCAACCAATTGCAACCTCAGTCTTGATCAGCAAGGTTACATCCGAATTTAATTAGGATTTTCCCAACAGTGTACCAGACAAAAAAAGTATAGAATGTACAGGGTGTAAATATTCCTTAAGACAACGTGAGAAAAATTACAAGATAATCATTACAAACATAAAAGTAAAAAGGGCAAGACATATTTGGATGCGATCACATGCTGTTATATAATATTAAAATGTTTTGATAATCCCAACCAAACGCGTCCGTACAGTATATCTTATCCAGTCACATGGAATGGGTCCGATGAAGTGACTTTTAAAATGCAAAAAATAAAAAATAAAAAATGATGCGGTTACTATGAATGACGAAATAGAACATGATATATATATATAGTCGACCTTGACCATGACCATGACGCCTCGATTTGGTTGGTGGGAGGATCGGAACATTTGTATTCAGTTTTATTTAAAAATCTCATTTCTTAATTTCACATCTAATTTTTATTTACGCTGCTATGTACTTAAATTGATTAAGTAATTTCAACTAATTATAGTCTTATCGATCCCGAGTGAACAGTTATATGCATGTGTTAGAACTGCAAGAATAATCTCGCATTGACTATTTGAAATTTAATATTATATTTTATGTATCATGGGTTTTTCTATCTTAACATCTTAATTTTGAAATTTATACAATGATATCAAAAAGAACACTCATCTATCTTTAATACTTAAATATCTTATCTTTTATTTTTATTTGACAAATGTTAAAATTGTGGAGATAATCTAGTATTGATTATTTGAGATTTGATATTGTCTTTATATATTTTAGAACTTTCTATTTTAACACCATAATTTTGAAGTTTGTAAGAGCATGCATAGATATTTACAAATGACAAGGGACCACAAGAGAAAAAAAAACAGTTCTCACTTTTTTTTTGTTTAAGCAAATGTTCTCTGTAAGAACATATTTTTAAACAACGATCTTTTCTTTGACAAATTTGTTACAGAGATATATTCTTTTTTTTTTCGGTGAAAACTCGTTTAGCAGGCAACCTAGCAGCCCCATCACGCTTATATCATTCAGTTATATTTTATGGAATAAGAATAAACATAACTTATTTTTCGGTAATAGTATACTCTTTACACTTTTGGATAAAAACAATACATTAAAACATAATATATTCAAACACTTTAAAATGCCGCGTTTGGTCAAAGAACGATAGCTTGTACCGAGGGGATCATGCATAGTGAAAAAAAATGTGGGTGACCATAAGAGAAAAAAAAGGCCAACAAAATACATTTGTGTGGGCGTTTGATACGGGTGTAGCTATTTTTTTCTTGAAGTTGTTTTATTTATTTTTATTTTATTTTTTGACTATTATCATGATGCTCCGTCGGGTAGGCAGGGGATCTTGACAGTTCTCAGCGTCATCGATCGATACACTTCGTTTCGAAGACACATCTCAACGAGACGCAACGATTCATGTGATTCAAATATTATTCTTATTTCTTTCTCAAAAAAAATATTGGTACTTTTTTTTTGGCTCACCTGATCCAACGGTCAAACTCCCCACTGTGTTCCGCAGGGGTGTAAACGAACCAATACGTCGAGACGAGTAGCTCGATACACGACTCATTAAAAACTCGACTCGAATCGTTTATTAAGTTAAATGAATGGGTTTGAACCGAAAAAAAGCTCAACTTATAAATAAGTTGAGTCTGAACAGAGAATTGTTCAACTCGATAAGTTCACAGGTAACTCGTTTAAGTGTTCGATAAAGTACTCGATTAAGTATTCGAATAATTACTCAATTAATTATTTATTTAAATAATTAAATTAGAATATATTATATTTATTATATATTTATATTTTTAATATTACGTAAAATTATATTTTTATGTTTAAATAGTAATTTAAAATATTTTTTTAAATATTTGAATTTTAATTTTAAATAAACGAACTCAATCTCGAGTTCAAAAACGAGTTCGAATATGAGTTTGAATCGAGTTCGAACTAAGATGGCTCGTTTACATAAACGTGCAGCTCGACGAGCTGAGCTCGAACTCGTCGGGCTTAAATCGAGCCGAGTTTGAACAAGACTTTCGAAAACTCGTCGAGTATCGAGCCGAGTTCGAACGACTAAATAATCAAACGAGTCGAGTTTGAACAGTGCCCTGCTCGGCTCGGCTCGGTTCAATTGCACCCTTAGGGTGCATTTGGTGGCACGTAAAACCAAAATCAGGAAAAAACTTTTTCCTGGGATATTGTTTTCAATGAAATGGAGAGCACTAGTTGTTATTTGGTTGACAGGAGATTGTTTTCTTATAAAACTCTTTGAAAAACACTTTGAGAAGAATATATTAGTTATAGATAATTTTATAAATATTTATATAAGTAAAATTTTTATTTATGAAAATTTTTGATGTAAAAGATAAGTTAAATAAATATTTATTTACAATTACTTATATACTTTTAAAAATCATAAATCATATTTATTTAAAATACATATTTTGCAAACCACAACATAATGACAACCAAACAAGAGACACACTACATATTAGTACAACATAAAATTTTTTCTTGTAATTTATATATAAAAATAATTCAACCTACAAATTAGTTCTGACGTAATTTCTAGTTAAAATTTTTAATAAATATATTAAATGAGTATTTCATATGATAAAATAACCTTTGAATTATGATATTTAATTTATCAAGCATTTAAAAATAATTCTAAAATAAATTAATTATTTAATAACATCATCAAAAGTTCAAAAGTTTAACTAGAAGAAAAGTTAAAACTAACCGCTGAAAACGGCCTCCCGTTAAAATCTAGGGATGCCGAAATCCCGTTTCTAACTCGGTCAAAGGAAAATATTTTTCTGATGTTTTACGGCTAAACAAATAACGTAATTGCTCGGTTTTCTGGAAAAAGGTGCTGCATGCGAAACTTTTCAACTCAAACAAACACCCCCTTAGTGTTGCGTGACAACGAGGGATCAAGTTTCACTGCTCGATCTCAATACACCTTCGCCCGAGGGAAAATCAGACTCCAACCTCTGGTACACCCGAACAAAGACAGATGTCAACGGAGTTACAGCCTACCGGCCTGATACTCATGTCAATCGTATCATTTTTTTTGATACTCATATCAATCATATAATTTTTTGATACTCTGAGAGAAATATCAAAAATTGTACAAAGTGATTTTTGATGAACCGGGGACGATGAGGCGATGCATCGGAGCGGGGAGAGGGAATACGGTCGTTTCCTCCATGGCCGTTGCTATTTCTACTTCCCATACCTCCCGCTTCCTCTCGCACCGGTCTCCTTCCTCCCCGTCCTTGAGTAGAGCACGGCTTGCGGTCTGGAGAAGAATGGCTTCCGAGGAGGGAACTAGAGCTGCTCTTTCTTCCTCTTCCTTCGGCGTCTTTGACTCCCATCTCCATGTTTGGGCTCCTCTGAAGGAGGTAAATTCTTAAACATGCGTCATTCTTGCTGGGGCTGACCCTCGGGGTCCTTCCCTATCTGAACAGGTGCGGTTGTCGGTCAGTTTTATGGAATTGGCTCTCTTTTTGCATGGTGTAGACGGATAAGTACTCCTACTACCCGGGAAAGGAACCTACACTTCCTGGCGATGCTGATTTCTTGCTCGAGGTAAATTCGTTCGAACAAAAACAGGAAATTTTGTGCAATTTCGTTATCCAGATAGATCATTTTGTTTTCGATATTTTAGTCTAGTAGAGAAATATGCCGATTTCAGTAACTGAAGCTTAAAAGACAGTATCTAGGCGTCGTTATCATCTGTTTTATCATTTTTTTCTCTCAGACAAACTTATACTTAGGCATCTGTGATTAATTGGCTTCAGGTTCTCGTAGGTAAGCAACATAATCGGCGAATTTTGCTTTTTTCAGCTAAAGGCGGAAGAGTTAGCTCTTTTATTTTTTTCGGACTCCTTTGAACATACTATTTTAGTACTCTTATTCATGTTATTGTGTTGTCTGGATGTTGAGGTTCTCCATTGGTAAGCAACATAACAGTCGTAGAATAAGAATTTTGCTTTTTTCAGCTAAACGCAGACGAGTTACCTCTTTTGTTTCTCGGGCTCCTTTGAACATATTATTTTTGTACTCTTCTTCATGTTATTGTGTTGTCTGGATGTTCTGTCCTTAATAAACATTACATTAGCTGTAATCTAGATTTCTCAGGGTGCAGCTTACATGTTTATGTGATTCTTCCGAATGATAATTATCCACTTCCTTAGAATTTATTAATTTTAAATTTCAAGATTGGGGTACACGGAATCTGCAGTGTTGGTTGATTGGATAGTTTAGTCAAGCTGAGTTTCACCACCACTTAATGCAGTTTTTGGAGCTATTGACTCTGAGAGCTGCTGGAAGGTATTTTTAGATCCCTGTCATAATTATTAATTATCAGAACGGAAATGTTAAATTTCAGATATTGGTAGCATGTAAAATATTAAATCAGGTGAGTGGGTCACCAAAGATATTAGTGTAGTTTAATCTGTGTTGAATGTCTCAATAATTCAAACTTACGCAATTTATAGGGAATTCTATGAAAAAGGAGAATCATGCAAGGGTTTCAGGATTGGAATTAACACTGGTGAGCATATGCTGGTTAAGGTTATAGATCAGCTGATGCATGCTCCAAGTTAACCTTGGTCAGCTGAAGTTGGTTGGATAAGGAGGTGCCAATTTCAATGTGGATAGGCTGATTTTGCAAACCATAAATCACTTGAATATTATTGTTGTTAGAACATTTGTTGTTGGAAGTTTGGAGATTTTTATGGATTTACAGCATGTAGGATGACATAATGATTAATGTAATTTTTGTCAGCCTTTTCACTCACCATCATTTATCACATTTTTTCTTTTCTTTGTTATGGTTGAGTTGGATGCACATTTGTGGTTTGAAAAGATCATGGTTCTTCTAGTCGCAACAGGGCATTCCAAGTTGAGAAATTAAGGATGTTATGGATCTCCAAAAGGTTTCAACATTGAGAATGAATGTGGATGCATGCAGATTCATTGTCGAGAAACCTTGAGAAAGGACTGTGCTTGTCAGTTTGATTCTCAAAGTCAAGGATGATGTGGTAAAAATATTATTTCAATGACTGAAACAGAAAAAGCTTTGTTTTCTGGATTAAAATGCTTTTTCTTTGTCTTATACTATTATCAAAGTCTCTCTAAAAATATGAATAAAATCATAGGTTACTTTGGAAAACGATGACAGCAGCATGTTGATAATGCAATTGAAAATGAAATTGTTAAGTTTAATTCATATAGTGGATGAGATAATAACCCAAGACTCAAGGATTTCCAGGTTGGAATTAGCCACTAGATTGGCCTGGATCAGTTCTTTCAAAACTTTTAAAAAACAACAAAAAATTAGAAAAAGGTGAATTAACTAAAAAATAAATTTGCTAGCAATTCCAGACCAATCCAGCTATGTTTGTTGAAGGTCTATGGTGTAACTTCTTTGTCATGATGCTTTCGAGGATAATAAAAGGAAGTGGAAGACTAATTGAGGATACAGGTTGAGCTTGTGGTAAGGTAGTTAAAATTTTTGTCTTCTAAAGAAGAGTGGCATATGAAGCAGATTTAACTGGAAAAATTGGATCTATGTTCTAGGCCTCATTTATTTACTGTTTGAAGTAGTGTACTGATGTAACCTCAAAATCTCCAAAATATTTTATCTTTTGTTTTGGAAATTCATTTTCCTTTTGAATTTGAATTTGATTTGATTAGACCTTAGCATTGACTTTGTAAGAAAATAGATGATATTTTATAAAAGTACTAGCTAGGGTCAAAATTATATGTTGAGGTTGTTAGGTTCTTTGAAAATTGATTTTGACCTCTCCCCGTCGGATGGTGCGAAGATCCGACGTTAATTACATCGAGATTTCTCGAATACCCTTGATTATCGTCATAGCAACTCATTGAGTAGAAGACATACATCCACAAAATAAACATTCACACATAGGAGAAAACAACCCCATGCAATCAGTGGAATGCAAGCACTTAGTGTGTTTTGGATTTAGTTTGAATTTAAGTTGAATTGAATTGATTTGAATTTTGGTTTGAATTGGTTTGATTTGTATTTAATTGGTTTTGAGTTAAATTGGTTGATTTGAATTTGATTGAATTGAATTTAGTTTTGAGTTGAATTTGATTTGTTCATTTTTTGAGTTGCTTATTAATTTAAGTTTGATTTGATTTAAATTTGTTGATTGATTTAAGTTTTGATTTGATTTGTTTATTGTTTGATTTTTTGTTTTGAAGTCAATTTTGTTGGGGTTGATTTATTTAAATTTAGTTTGATTGGAGTTGAATTTGAATTAGTTGATTGATTAATTTGGATTATTTTATTGAGTCTGATTTGATTTGATTTGTATTTGAATTGATTTGATTGAGTTTGAATTTGTTCGGATTTGTTTTGAATTTGGTGGATTTTATTTGTTCGGTGGATTGTTTGATTTAATTCGGGTTGAATTTTATTTTATTAGAATTCACTTGAATTTAGTTAATTGAAATTGAATTTGACAGATTGTTTTGAACTTGGAATTTCTTTTAGCAGATTTGTTCTCAGTTTGGTTTAATGTTCTTGAGTTAAGATTTAATGATTTACAATTTGTTGATCTTCTGGTTTGGGAATTCAGATTTTTTTTGAAACTTATAGACTTCTGACTTGCTTGAACATCTTTTATTAATGTTGGCTTATGTTTTAATTAAGCTTAGGGTTAACCCATTTCATAATTCATGAGCTGCCTGACTCAAAAAAAACCGAATTGGATGAGATTCAGTTTGATTGGGTTCGGAACTGGGTGGAGTTTGATTTTCAATGGATGTTTTGATTTCTGATTTCTATTTCTGGGTTCTGCAGGTCGGCAGATTTCACACTTTGCTTTCAGATTTCTCGGACCTAACCTGAATTTCAGACTTCTTACAAATTCTGCACACTGCAGGCTCTCAAACTCTCGGTTCTTTGTTTTAGATGCACAGTTCAGATTTTGATATTTAAATGGATTGAATTCAGATTTCAGATTTGCCTACAGACTACTGAAATTCGGACTTGAAATGGATTCTGCATTTTCAGACTTTGTAATGCACAGTTTTCAGATTTCGGACCCTGCAAAATTCAGTTTTCCTGATTTCTTCAAATTCCGAACTCCAGATTCCTGTATTTTTTCATATTTGCAGGCTTTCTGTACTAATTCGAATTTCAGATTTCTCACTGATTTCAAATTTCAGACTTCTGTTCAGATTTTGAGACCCA
The DNA here is from genome assembly GCA_036172225.1 of Cryptocoryne crispatula var. balansae. Classification (NCBI taxonomy): domain Eukaryota; kingdom Viridiplantae; phylum Streptophyta; class Magnoliopsida; order Alismatales; family Araceae; genus Cryptocoryne; species Cryptocoryne crispatula. The sequence continues at coordinate 5,599,564 of CM069929.1, read as the reverse complement.
GATTTCTCACGGATTTCAGTTCTTCTGTTGTATGTTTCAGATTTCAGAAACGTGGAATCCAGACTTTGAAATTCCCGAAATTCAGATTTTAAGCTCCAATTTCCAGAAAACAGATTTTCAGAGATTTCTGCACCAAAACAGATTTCGGACTTAGTTCAAATTTTCAGATTTTTTAATCTCTGGATTTTAGAATTTCAGAGAATTCAGTTCTGATCCTATCGGTTCTGATTTTGAGCCAGGCAGGTCCTTAGCAATTAACAGAATTTCAGTTTCTTAAATGTTTTGATTTTCTTGTTGAAATTTCAGATTTAAGTTCAGTTTTTTTAATGTGCTTGCATTCATTTATTCCGGCAGGGACTGTTTTCTCCTTGTGACATAAGTCCGTTGCACCGAACATGAAATTTCTCTTCTTTTTTTTACTTGTTCTCTCAAAATGAGACATGATTTACATCTTGACCAGAAATTCGGTCCTTTGAGTTCTTGATGAACCTGTCAATCCATGGGCGGCATGTGCCCGGTCTTGAGTGTAGTCTCCATCCTTTGATAGGCATCTGGAAATCCTGCCTTGTCTTTTCGAAATTTGAGCATGGTCCTGCCTTTGATAGGCACATGTAGTCTTCTCCCAACCGGTTCGAAATTTGAGCATGCCCGGCTTTTGAAAAGCTTGTGGGCACTCGTCCCATGGTTGGTCTACCTCATTGGCCTATAGTTTGGGCATATTGGCATGTTGATCATGCACGGCCTCCCCGTGGCATAATGGGCAAAACCACTCCCCTCTTGGGGCATGGTAAGACATTGGGGTCTTTAACCGCAGACCTTTGTATGTCCACTTAAAGGGTCGAGGCGTCTTAAGCCGGCCCGTTGCTTTCCCTCTTTGTTTTGAATTCTTTTAAGTTTAGCCAAGACCGTAGGCGGGTTTTTTAGCCGGCCGGATGCTCGTCTCGGTTTGTTGATTAATTAAGTAGATTGTTATTTAATTTACATTTTATTGTTTATTTTGTTTTGTTTTTGAGTTATGGGTCGATAGACGTGCTTAAAGCCGGCCCTCTTGCTTGCCCGTTTATTTTGAATTCTTTTAAATTAAGCCAAGACCATGAGGCGGGTTTTTAGCCGGCCGGATGCTCGCCTCGGTTTGTTTAATTAATTAGGTGCATTTTTATTTAGGTTTGAACTTGATTGTTCCTTTTAAAATCTTTTTTTTTTCTTGCCACTGGCCATCGAGAGATATTGGGCCTTCACGCGGCCCCTCTTCTTCTCCTTCTTTTCTTCTCTTCTTTTTTTTTTCTTTTTTTTTTAACCTCTTTAGAAGGTGGGCCCCACAATCTGGTTGACCTCCGGTCAACCCCTCCTCCCCGCAGCTTCTCCCGCGCGCGCGCGGCCTCTGGCCGCGGCCGCGGCCTTCTTTTTTTTTGCTTTCTTTTCTTCTGGTGGGACCCACCACATTTTGACCCCGGGTCAAAATCAAGCCTGCCGCATAGCCTCGCCTCCCCCCCCCCTCTCCAGGTGGACATAAGTGGGCGAAAAATGAACCGGCGGCCCCTCTTCTCCTCCCCCCGACCAGGCAACGGCAGAGGCGGCTTCGACGGAGCTTCGGCAGCACCCGACGGCAGAAGAGGCTTTGGCGGCGCGAGCTTCCGGCGAGGAGAGCTTCCGGCGAGGGGCTCCTGCGGTAGGGGCTTTGGCGAAGAGAGCTTCCGGCGACGGCGACTCCTGCGGTAACAGCAGCTTCCGTAGTGGCTCCCGGCGGCTGCGACTTGGGGGGTTTCTGGCCAGCCAAGCTTGAAGGAGCTTCGAGCGACGGCGTGGGGAAGACGACTTCGGTAAGCCTTCTCTCTCTCCTCCTTCTCTCGTCTTTCAATCTTCTCTCTTTCGGGGGGTTTCGCGCACGGGGTCCGTCCTCTTGGGCTCTCCGTCCCCTCTGCCGAGAGAGAGGCCAGGTCTTCTTATAGACTTGGTGGTGTCCTGCCTCTGCCGGGAAACTTCCCGAGATGGGAGTTGCGGCTCCGAGAAGGACTCGGAGCAATCCCGTCGCCTACGGGATCGACTTGCCCTCTCTGTTATTCTCATCGACTTCTCGCGGCGGTTTCCTGTGTCGGCCGGATTCAGCTCCGGGGGAGAGTCCGGCTGGGAGTTGGCTTCCTCCCCTTGTCCCGACAGTTTCTCTCCCTGTATATATATATATATTTTTTTTTGAACGGGCCAGCCAGGAGAGATGGGCGTGAATGGGCCGACTTTGGCTAAATCCATAGGCGACTGGTTTTGTCGGGCCATCTCTGGCAGACTGAGTCTGGGTCGTGACTACCCAGCTCCCTCCTCTCTTTTCTTCTCTTCTTCTTCTCTTCTTCTTCTTTTTAGCTCCTCTGCGCATTAAGACACTGTTTTTTTCTACAGATGTCCTTTCAATTTTTCGTGAGATTTTGAGGTGCCAACATGTACTAACTTCTTGTAGAATTCCAAAGTTATTATAAAAGAAACTTTAAAATTGTAGACAATAAAGTGTTTTTCATTTAATCCATGTTTTCTCAAATTATTTACCGTGTCTTTAAAATGTGTGCTTAAATGTCATCTTATGCATGCTGTTGTTCCACTCTCCATGAATTATGTTGCAATGAACATGGAGAAACATACCTTTGGGTTTCTCAGAAGTAGTAGTTGAAGCTATGAAAATTCTAGTTCAAAAAACTTTTGCAAATTGCTACTATTCTTTATGTGAGACAGCCTTCTCTCACTCTCCTCTTACTACAATGTTTTTTCTACTGTTCATAATTTACAACATGCAACACTTTAAGAATGAATTATAGAAAAATGAACAATCAGCAGTTGCCTTTTGAGCAACATGAATGCTTTCAGGGCTCCTTTTGCCTTAATGATGCTATTCTACAAGAAAATTTTTATTAAAGTGGGGGCTGTTTTAGCTTTTGACCAGTATTCTATTATATATTCTCTTCATGATAAAATATGTGTTTAAAGAAAAGGGTACATCTTATATGCGAAGACATACTTTTTCAATCTGTCAAACTGTTCAAAAAGTAACCCTTCTTTATTTGATCAGCTATCTTAATAAGGTCAGCAGATTTTGTCATCATGAGACATTGCTTATCAGACTTTAGTATGGGAATGTTTTATGACTTCATCAGGAAAAGGTGAGAATTATAAAAATATGGTTCAGTTTAATCAGTATGAAGTTTACTACCATCAAGTGGATGCTAGTATAATGGAGATTCTGCATAAGAGGCTGATCTAATACATGATTTGCCTCTTATGAAGCTTGAGCAAGAGAAACATCATAGAGTAATGTATTTAATGGTATTATTACTTACTAATATGCTTTCCATTTGCTAGTTCCTTGATTGTGTTTCATTTATTTTGTATGCAATTTCATGGATGTTTTATATACTTATCTGCAGACTTCTTCAATGAACTTCTTTCTGCCGTCTTTGTTCCTTTAGTGTATCGACAAAGCAGGAGTTGATGGAGCACTTATTGTGCAGCCTATTAATCATATGTTTGACCACTCTTATGTGACAAGGTCAGGTTGTCTTCTTTAAATTTTGAACTATTATATTTATTTGTGGTTGTATCATTTCAGTCAATCATTGTGTGTTAGTAGGCATTCCATCTACTTCTGTAGACTTGTATTATATTAGAGACCAGATAAATATCTGCCTCGATAGTCGATACCATGGATTCTGCATTCCATACCTCACAATATGGTATTTTGATCATTATTCAGTGTACTAAAAATGTATCCTTCAAAGTTCATTGGTTGCTGTCTTGCAAATCCAGCAGAAGATGGATCTGGGATTGCTGATCTTGAACATTTAGTATTGGAGGTATTTAAGTTATTGTATTGATAAGCCTAGATTTTCTTGTTTTAGGTTTATGTATGGCTTTCACACTTCACTATTACTTCAGAATGGATATCGCGCTGTTCGTTTTAATCCATATATTTGGCCCTCTGGACAAAAGGTGCACAATTGCTCATCTTCTATTTGCTTATACTTACACATGAAAATGAGACCTATGCTCCCACTGAAGTATTCATGTGCTCAAACTTTACTGGTAGTAAAAGTGGAGAAACTTAGTTTTCTTTTTTGTCCATACAGATGACGAATGAAGTTGGTAAAGCATTATTCTCTAAGGCAGGAGAACTTGGTGTTCCTGTTGGAATAATGTGTATGAAGGTATTGCATTCATTTGAATTTGAACCAATTGGTGTGCTATTGGTGTTGCCAAGAAAGTTCTTGTTTTGCATACTTTGAAGCAAGATTAACAGAGATCAAGTTTAGAATAAAAACAGTCCATTTTCGGTAAATAATTTTGTTTTTCTGCACAGTAGGTATGAGGGCGGGTTTTGCATGCACTAATCTGCTGGTTTGAGTAGTGCTTGGTAGACAGTAAATGTGCGTGGAAGTATGCTAAGGCCAATCTCATAGCCAAGCTTGAACCACACTAAATCCACTTAACCTAGCCAAAAAAAAAACTGTTGAACCAGACTGAAACCTGCTGAGCCAGTCCAAAATACACTGAAATGAGCAGATGTGGCCGAGTGGGCATTGAACTGGCCCCAAACCAAGCTGAACCGGGCCTAAACCACCCTAAACCGACCTTGAACCAGGCCTGCTTGGGTGAATCGGACCAAACCGGTCCTGAATGAGGCTGAACTTGATAGAAATGTATGCCCTACAAGCCAATCATATATGATATGATTTGACATTTCTAGATATATCTTATTTAATTAATTAGGCAAATCTTCATTATAAGCTCTTATTAGAAGCGAATATCATAATGAAGTCATTGATCAAATACAATGATGATTAAATCATGATGAGATCATGATAATGAGATTGATCATCTAGAGGTATTTGATCTAAATGTTCCTAGTCATAGGATACTTGAGACGGGACATCAAGGATCCGGATAGACTAGTGTATGTGATGTCTTCTCATGTGATGAGGACGACCGATCTCATTGGTCATTAGTGTGGAGACACTGAGATACACATACAGGTGCTCATTAGTTGAATGAGTTCACTAAACTGACCGAATTAGAAACCCTGAATGGTATCTTACCGAACTGTCTATCAGGGTTTTCTATCATCACGGTTACATGGTTGGACTTTTGACCTGAGTCGCCAAAGATGCCTTGTTGGGTGGAACTTGTGCTTTGACCATTGACTTATGGATCACAATTTAGATGGTCCTATATAGCGATGGATCGGGTACAAGGAAAATCCGATGGAGGCAATTGAGCGGACAACAAGGGATCGTCCACTCTCGGTAAGTGAGAGTGAATGTCCTATGGGACAGTACTCTAAATCCCTGGTCAGGGTAGATAGGATAATTGAAAAGGAGTTTTCCAATTGATCCAATTCTGAGTACATGATCCTATAGAGTCGGTACACTAAGGAGTTGACAGTCGATGCCGTACTCCTTTCCGACCGGGACATTGGATGGATGAGGGTTTATATCCATGTGGTAACTGATGATGGAAATGCTCAATGGAGATGAGATTATCCCCATAGCTATTTGGGATCATGGGATGCGGCTTGTACCCTTCATGATCGGTAGGCCGATTAATCTGTTATCGGATAACGGATTTAATTAGAATTAAATATAATTGTTCTATTTTATTTAGGCCTCAACCAAATAGGTTATTGGGCCTAGTGGGTCACACACAAAAGGACTTATCCACAAGTACAGGGGCAATGGCGTAATTTATAGAGATTTTGGGTTTTTATGAAAAATTCCATAATTCTCTATAAATACTAATGGTTTCAGCCAAACCCCATCAAGCCAAGGGTGAAAACCACGTCCCTAGCCTCCTCCTCTCTCTAGAAGATGTCCATGGTTGATTGAGCTCCGTTCGGGAAGAGTTCTCGAGGCCGGCGCGAAGGGAGAACCTGTTGTGGATGAAGTTCGTGTGGATACTGCTGGAGACCGGACGCTTGAACGGTTTATAGAGCTTAAGAAGCTTATCTCCTTCTTCTCCATGGGATTATATGAATCCCTATCAGGTATATTCGAACCCGATTTGATCGATTTTCGATTTTCGTCGTTCGGTTCTGATTGAGACGGATTCTAAAGGAACCCATAGGAATCGTCGCTTCCGCTGCACCAAAATTTCATGGACGATTCCTTACAGAACTGGCCCGGTTTGGCTACTGAATCTAGTCAGACCTGGTGAACCAGCCTGGTTGGGCCATTTGAGCAGGACCTGTGCTGGCCGGTTCCTTCTTAACCCTTGCTGGGGTGTCATGGCGCGCTGATGAGCACCCCCAATCATCCGAAGGCAGATTCTGGCCGGACCGTGGCTGCTGCGGCAGCTCCCGCAAGGGCGTAAAGAAGACCCCACTGTGGTGGAGGTCATGGAGCCTTTGCATAGGCCACAACTGCATGAAGAGGACCCACGGGGGTTGTGGCTGAAGCTGGCAGTAGGCCTGACGGCTTGCGATGCCACGTGAGGCAGCACTGCCTGACAAATCTGCCGAGCTTCCTTTCATATTCATCATTTTGTCCTTGTCACCGTGTGTTTGTCCGGACATCAAAGAGGACGGCAATAGCAGGAGGATGATGCCATGGCATTGTGGTGGCTCGGACATCATCTTCTCCAATATTATTTTTTTTCTTTTCCTTCTTTGTCGTCGTCTGATGGCAGGGAACAAGGGAGGGCAGAACCTTGTCAGTTGGACACCCTCGCATGGGAAAGGGCAGGTTTAGAAGGAGAGGGGGAGGTTTGGAGATCAACGGAGAGGGTGGAGGGGAGCGGTGATGATGGAGGCCCCGCGGGTGTACTCTGGAGGATCCAGAAGGGTGAGGAAGAAAAGTGTGGTTCGGGAACCACCTGCAAAGTCGGCAAGAGTCAATGGGAGAGCTACGGTGTGATCAGGAGGGGTTGAACAAGCTAGGCATGGTCAAGGGGTGGTTGACCTTCCTCGCGAGGAGAGGAGAAAATGGAAGAGGCCGAGGGGTTGTGTGAAGGCTGCGGGATGGTGTTTCGAAGGTGGAGGAATCTCCAATGGTTCTGGTGGATCCGGAACAAGGAGAAGGATGCCAGCGAAGGAGATAGGGTGATCCATATAGTTCCGATCGAAACTGGGGGGGGGGGGGGAAAGGGTGAAAGATGGAGGAGTCGATGATGACAAATGAAGCATTGGGTGCAGACGAGAAGCCGAAGCAGTCAAAGGAAGTCTGGGGATCCCCGACGTTGACTCCTTGGGTCATTGATGCAGGACTGATGGGTGAAGCCAAAGCTGGATGAGGTGTGCTGAACCAGAACCTGTGACCGGGAAGGGGAAGGGAATAGCATGGAGGTCATATAGTGGAGGGAGGAGAAGACTAGAGCCGACCTACCATTAGTGGCAGAGTATTGCCGACTGCTATCAGGGGTGAAGATGGAACCTCCCGAGGGATGGGGTGTGGGGATGAATCAGGGGCCAAGCCCCTACAAGTAGAAATGTGCTCCAAAAATTCTAGCCATTCATTGATTTCATCGTATGGAGCATGGATTCTTATATAGAGAGTCATTTTTACAAAAGGAACCTCCAAAAGACAAATTACAAACAAGTTCTCTTTAAAACTGAAATTAAAGACAATGACTAAAAAAGAACTCCAAATATTAAACAAAGTGCAGGAAATTAATTCTTACACTACTAAACAAGAAAAATAAATGCGACGTCTTTGTAAAACTCGAATGATTATGTCCTCTACCCTTTCGTCCGTTGGATCCGGTCCGGTCCTCGTCACCCAAGTGTTAATTTGGAAATGGGTACTGCAAAGGAAAACCAGAAATATACAGATTCTATCATCAACGTTGTTATTACAATTTTTTTCTCATATTAGTTATCAGGTTAAATGGCTGTAAAAGCCATTAAATGATCATATCTCCATTGGAAAGGGTCAGTGAATTGGCCATGTTCTGGCAGCCACGTCCTTTTCTTCAAATTATTACTGCCATGTTGTACTTTCAGGTATCTGTGAACTTAGTCTATGCAGCATCCTTTACATTTTTTCTAAGAATTTCTGTACAATATAAGGTCATTTCACAGGGTTTGAGTTTGCATGTACGAGAGATCGAGGAGCTTTGCTCCACTTTTCCATCAACCACTGTGTTACTTGATCACATGGGTTTCTCCAGACCAGAACTGTGAGACCTACTTGTTTACTACTCTTCTTTGTTTTCTCCTGAGAGGAAGCATAATATTCTTATATAAACTAATATGGCAGAAACGGTAAAGGGAATGACGACTTTACAGAACTTCTAAAGCTCTCACGATTCTCTCAGGTACATGTTTTTGTCTATTGCATTTACAATTTGCCTGTAGATATATTAACAGCTTGTACTCCACTAACTGTACTGAATAATATAGCGTAGCAAGGCACATGGAATTTATCTTTTGAGCTTCCAATCATCTTGTACATTTTTTTGTTTGGTTAATGATGGTATTTCTCTACCTATTACTACACTAGAACAATTTTTTTGAAAAGAGACCCCATATTTACAAGGTAAAATGTAGGAACTTATCTGAAGGCTTGACCACTAGGATTTCTGTAACATGATCAGCCCTAGATTAGCCAAGGCTATTTCTGATCTGGATTGAATGTGACCATCCAGTGGAAGCCAAGGATTGGACAAGAGCCAGTTGATTCTTGCCTTATTGGCTGTGTCCCACAACTTGGTCTGACTCAGCCTGAGTCAGGCTGGATTTGTCCTATTCCAAGGTAGGATCAGCCAGGACTAGCAGGTTCAACCAGGCCAGCGGTTTACAATCCTGATTGACCAATCCCTGCCTGGAATCGGTCAATTTGGCTGGATCCAGGCTGATCCCTGGTTAAATACACCGTGGGATTGGCCATACCCTATAGGATTGGATTGTTGGTACCAATCCCAATCCGAATCAGCCAATAATGCAAAAGACATTAATCCATTTCATAAAAAAGAGATTGGTCGTGATAAGAGAGGCATCTTTTTTCAATCTGTCCGTTACTTCTGTAGGGTTTTTCAAACTTCAGTGCATTTTGTCCTGAGATCAACTGGTAAAAAAACTAGAGCTTACACTCTTTTGAATCTTAACCAACAAATGTCCTAGGATTTTCCATAAGGGAATGTGGGACAAGGACATGTTGGGGGTTATATATGGATTGTGCATTTTTATTATGGTTCAGTTCTGCATTTGTTTACCAAAAAAAATGCTCTGCATTTAAGATCCGACAAGAAATCTGATTTCGTTTAGCTTCTTAACCCCCTCACCCTTTGGATACCATTTGATAGAATTCATTATTCTTGGCAAGTTGTTCCCATTTCTTTAGTAAAATTTTAAACCCATATGGATGGTTTAGTTTGTTTTAACCATATTGAACACGTAATCTAATTGTTGTTGGGATGTTTTTGTAGAAGCCTGAAGAAATATTTCTATCATAGAAGTAATTTTTGAGATATCCCCTTTTCCTAGTATTAGAAAAGTGTGCATCTACTCTTTATGAAAGGTGTTTTAACTTTAAGCATTTCCATGGTCAAAAATATGATGGTTACACGTGTTGTAAATGTTGTATTATTGACCATCACAAATTATATGGCCTTATTTCTTGGGGTTCAATATCTTGTAGTTATTTCTTCTTAACATCTGGTTTTCTAACGTGTTATATTTCTTTTCTATCATGCATCTGCATTCAAGAAAATATTTTAAATTTCTTTCCTGACTGCAGATTTATGTTAAGTTCAGTGCCTTGTTTCGCTTGTCAAAAGAGCCATTTCCATACAAGGATTTGTCTCCTCTTCTCTCCGAAGTAGTATCTAGCTATGGGGTTAACCGTATCATGTGGGGAAGGCAAGTGTTTTAAAGCATGGAAGTAGCTTCTTTTCCATGTACTACAATTTTGTTCTCAGTGTTTTGGTATTGATTTGCGCTTTACTGGATTTGCTGGTCTTTCGTTTCTAACAGTCTTCAATGCTGTCTTCACAAACACTGAGTGCAGTGATTTTCCATTCGTTGTTCCTGAATGTGGCTACAAAGGGGCGAAGGAAGCAGTTTCTCTTGTTGCAAGCAGTATTCCATTGCCACCGCCTGCTTTAGATTGGATCATGGGGAAAACAGCTCTGCAACTATTCCGGTCATTTCAAGAATGAAATCTGTTGGTTCGCATAAATAACTTCCTTCTGCAACGTCAGGCCTCAGGATGTAACCAGGTATGTAAAATCCTTGTATATCCTGCTTCTTTTCAGAATAGTAGGACCTTCAATTTCAAGTGCTGGGTTGTTTGATGCCTATTGTTGGAAGAGCTGATATGCTTCTCACCTTTTTCCATTGTCCTGGTTTCCCAATCAGTAGGAAGAACTTGCGACTGCTCTGTTCAGTTGAAGTACGAAAACCAGACAGTTTTTTTTTGAACAAAACACCACATCCTACTTTCATTCGTAACTAAACCAAGAGTATACAGATGAGATTACAAAAACGTTAAAAGAAGAGACAAGTAAAAAACACACCAATATATAGAAGATAGCTGAAGTTCTGTCGAAAGTCATCTTCAACACACTAAAACATAGCCATGGAGCAACTCGCATAGAACAGTGTCTATAAAGTTGCTCGCCAGAAGTAGAGACTCCATTGTAGGAGTTTGTTAGCTGCCACGAGATCGGAAGAACACACCAAACGGGTGTGAATAATGCCCAGACTATCGATCTTGTAAGAACGATGAAGGCTATGTAAAAGCCATCAGAAGACAACATGACAGATGTAGACCTCTGAACAGACAGCAATACCAGACAATACAAACAACAACCGATTAAATATGCTAAACACCGCAGATCCAGTGATATAGAAGATAAAAGACCTAAATATATTGTAGGACAAAAACACTGGAACATGAGCAGATTTACAAAAACGAAAACCAGACAGTTGATACGTGAGATTCTGTCACAGAAGATTTGGCATATTATTACTCTTGACAGATTTGGACAGGAAATCATTCAAGGCTGATGCTGGGTATGTGCTTGGATAGGGGAGACAAATCCTTGAAACCGGGCCAAAATCTTATATTGAACGCTTTAACCTGAGGGTTTCAACATATTGATGAGGTTTGAGTATCTTATTTCAATTGATGACAGAATTGAAGATGGCAATTTGATCCGGTGTTGAAGGTAATATCGGAATCGCCTAATTTTATGGCACAGGAGATTAAACCGAACAAAGTGAAATAAAAGTTATATTTTCGATAGTGATAACCGTGTATTTGTGCATGTAATATTGTAGTAAGTGGTTTGATTATTTTTTGAGATGGGACTTGTAAACAACTTATATATTAATGTGAAGTTAATAGTAGAAAGCCAGCTACCTTCCACCAGATTTGACTGTGTATACGAAGCCTGCATTTGGTTTGGGACTGTGTTGTTGAACAAAACTGTTTTCTTCTTTATAATACGTTTTGAAAGTTGAGAGACGAGAAAAATGTGTCTATATATTTTTATTTTTTAAAAGTTTAAATTCAATCATTTAATTCTAAGTCAAAAAGTGGTGGGGCAGACATGCGGCTGCATGAAATAGCGTCGTAATGGATTATAAGAATTTATACCCTTCACACAACCCAATCAAATACAGCCTTGCAATGTCTTACCGAGTAGTTGAAAGCTGTTACCGGGGGCCTGTAAAGCACTTTTTTGTTTTTAATATTGTATATTTATTTTATAAAATATTGTAAATTAGTAGAAAGAAGATATCTGGGAGGTCATAGTGCAAGTTTTGGAACTGAATATTTGAGGCTTATATGGTGCAATTTTCACGTTGAAGTTTTCGGGAGAGGATCACCTTAGGAGAGTGGTGAAGAGAGTATTCTCCGTCTTCTGGTGAAAAAATGGGATTCACGTCGCAATTCAAGTCATCTCAAGTCAAATCATCATGTAAATATGGTAATTTTTTTGGGTGAGAGTGAAGGGTGTTTCCTCTATCACCCTTCTGAGGTGTGATCTGATCTCAATTTTCGCACATTAAATTATTTGTAGAGGAGTATTCACAGTTCGTTTCACTATTGTCTCTTGTAAGTAATTTTAAATAACTTAATCGAAAGAAATCTAGCTCTCAAATTGAACTGAGCCGAACTACTTTGATTGATTGAATTTTGGTTTGAAAACAAGAATACATGCAAATATACTGTCGTTTAAAGTTGTAGATATTTAAATTGTTTTTTAATTTTATTTAAAACCATTAAAGATTAACCGTAATGATTAGGTTCAATTAAGTCGATCGACTGTAAGTTGATTGGTATCACCTCTACTCAATTGCGAAGTCGGGGAGGTGGGGTCGCCTATTCAAGCACTAGCTCGAACATCTTCGGGCAAGTCTATTCCGATTGTCTTGGGGGACAGTTATTAGTGGCGATCGAGTCTATCGCTCATCCGCGCGCGAGGCTGCATGCCTCCTGGCCCCTTGGCCACTGTGTCAAAAAAAAAGATTGGGTTCAATTAACTTGTTCGATTTGGTTTAGGCTGAGAACCCCCAAACCGTATGAATAGAATAGCTGGTCCAATTGAACTAAGCAGGGTGATTCAATTCGATTCGTCCGTTTGAACCGATAATGAAAAGATCTAGCTGTAAACTGTGGATGGTTTGGACTATTTTTTTCCCAAAAGTTTCAATTTGGTTTGGTTTGATTTTAAACTGAAAATAGATAAAATATTTAAATTAATTATTTTTACATATATTTTATTGATTTTTAAATTATAAATAAACAAAATAAATAGTATTTTATTTCAAAATTTTATTATTTTTATTACTAACATGATAAATTTTATAATAATTTAAGAAAATCGATTTAAACGGTTTGATGCGAGTTTTACTTCGATTTGGAATCGAATCAAATGGAAGGAAGGTTCAAACTTACCATAACAGGCCTATTTAACTGTTTTAACCGTTCACTTTTAATTCGATGTATTTACGGTCAATGTTTTACTACAATTATCCCTCGAAATCCAAATATAAGATAAAAATTCATCATCACGGAAACAAGGACCACAAGTATGCCGAACCCTCCAGAAGGCACCGTTATACCTTCCAATTGCACGAGAACTTCAAAAATCTCAGTGTTCCAACAGTTGGCTTTCTCATCATTTGTTTTTCAGGACGCTATGTAACTTTATAAGTTTTCGTGCTCTGGCAGAGTGGACACCTCCGGGACAGCTCTTCCCTGATTTGATCCCGGGAGTGACCGGCGCTGGACGCGGGCGGTCACTTCATGCGCAGCCGTTGTGTCATCGACTAAAAAATAAAAAAGCAACTTTATAAGTGAAGAATAAACTGTAATACAGTCAGGGTTGGAAAAGAAACAATTTGATAAGAAGAGGCAGTCTCTTCTAATCTTCCCTTAACAGTATGCTGCGAATAGCCATCCGGTGAGATGCACCCGTCTCATTAGGTAAGTGTGGTGCTTAAGATTCAAAATATCCAAGATCAAAAGTTGTTATTTCTTATATTTCTAAAGAATCCGAAAATGAAAGAAGTTCAAAACAAGCAGCTTCGGAATCCAACCCAAATCAGGCATTTTCAGATTGATGATTTCGTTCAGGAAAACTAACTAGCGTGGGCATTCTTTTCAATCAAACTCAAAAAAATGGCATCTTTGCTAGTTCAGACTCCACATGGAACCGTCCTCCCCGCATTCACCAATAATCCGAGCAAGAGCAAGATCCGTTGTGAAAATGGTGGAAACGATTGCGGTCCCTCACAATGACTTGCCTCCCATAATGCTTCGATACCAACTTCATGAATACATGACAGTCTTCACAGATGCGCAGATTCTTCACAATCCTAACTGTGGTATCCTTTCCGGCTCTGATGAGTCCAAAAGCAACTGCTAGTTTCTCACTGTGATGGAGAAGCGCTTCTTCTTTTCTGTCTGAACCCACTTCCTGCAATGCTGAAGAAGTTAGGGGAACATATCCTTCTCTTTTCAGTCTTACGGCCATCTGACCCAACATACTGTAGATTTCTTTCCTCTGAGGATGATCGGAATCTCCGGCAACAAACTCATTTACTTCATTGTTCACCTCAATTGAACTGCAGCCTGGTTTCTTTGATATGCCCTTGTCCTTCATCATCTTCCTTAGAGCTGCCGCATCTTCCCACCTGTTAGCCTTAGAATATGCATTCGAAAGCAACACATAATTCCCGCAGCTTTCAGGCTCTAAGTCTACAAGACATGTCGCTATTTTCTCAGCCAGATCCACGTCTCCATGGATCCTGCAAGAGCTAAGCAACGTAGCCCAAACAACAGGATGGGGATCCATTGGCATAGCCAAGATCAGCTTGTGTGCATCATCTAAGCGTCCTGCACGTCCAAGAAGATCGACCATACACCCGTAATGTTCGACTTTGGGTGTCAACCCAAACACCCCGTTCATCATACCAAAATAACATTTACCAGCTTCGACCAGCCCTGCATGGCTGCAAGCCTTCAGTAGCCCAACAAATGTGACGTCGTTCGGCTCAATGCCTTCGTTTCTCATAGAATCAAAGACCTCAAATGCTTCGTAAGCTTTTCCATGAATAGCTAAGACCTCGATCATGGTGCTGCACAAGAATGTGTCCTTTCTACCAGCTTCATCAAAGATTCTCCGAGCGTCCGCCAAGCTGCCACAGTTCCCATACATATCTACCAATGCTGCTGTAACATAAGCATCCATCCTTACGTGCCTCCTGCGTATATATGATTCGACCCACCGGCCCAGATCCAATGCCCCCAGATGTGCGCATGCCGCTAGAATTGCCACAAAAGTGACCTCATTTGGTCTGACACCAGATGACTGCATCCTCCTGAACAAAGAGATTGCATCCTGGAACAGGCTATGATGCATGCAGCAAGTGATAACCGCATTCCAAGAAACCACATTTCTCTCGGGCATAAGCTCGAATAGCCTTCTAGCTTCGTCAGGGTCGGCGGCTCTGGAATAGCCTGAGATCATTGCATTCCATGAGATGATATCTCTCTTGGGCATTTTCTCAAACAAGTTTCTCGCGACGTCCATCTTCCCCATTTTGCAGTACATGTTTACCATAGAGTTCCAGGAAGCCACGTTCCTTTCGGGCATTTGATCGAACAGTTGGGAAGCACGTTCAAACTCCTCGGACTTGACGTATCCAGCTATCATGGTGTTCCAGGACACCACGTCCCGCTCGTCCATCCTATCGAACAGGAAGCGCGCTCGATCCGTCAAGCCGCACCAGGCGTACATGCCCATCACCGCAGTCTGCACGATCACCTCACCGCCGAGACCCATCTTCAAGGCGAGACCATGCGCCTCCCCGCCCACATCAGTGCGCCCCAAGCAACCAGCGGATCTGAGGACGGCGGGGAAGGTGAAGGAGTCGCACGGGGCGGCGATCGCGCGCATGCGGGCGTAGAAGCCCAGGCAGTCGCCATACGCCGCGTGGTCGGCGTATCCCTTGAGTATGATGTTGCAGAAAAAGGTCTTGGAAGAAGAGAGGGAGAGGAAGACGGAGAGTGCGTCATCCATGGATCCCGAAATCGAGCAGCAGAGGAGGAGCTGGCCAAGGACGAGATCGTTGCGGGCATGTCCGGTCTTGACGACTTGGCCCTGGAGGGCCCTGAGTCGAGCCGGGCTCTGCCGAGACTTGAGAACAGAGACGAGCCATCGCTCTGCCGATTTGGCTGTCGGCGTGAGGGGGGCGCTGCCGGCGGGGTTCTGACGGAGCGGGGTGGCGGGCGGCACCATGGACAGCGCCATTGGGCTTCGGATGTCGAGGGCGGTCCACCTGAGGAGATTTCCTCAACCCCTCTAATAAGGGGCTGAGGTGACAGTGATCTGACGCATGTAAGATCACTGTCTTGTCCTAGTCATCTCACCCTCTTTGTGAGGGGGTTGAGGGGATCCCCTCAGGTGGGCACCAGAGGGGATCCACTCTCTCAGATGTTTGATCATGATCATCGCGTTGGCCACAGACTCGGAATCCGCCGCAATATATGGGTCAACACGTCTTGACCGGTTCAAGGTAAGCAGGGTCAGGAGTCATTTAGATGGCAACGGCTGAGTTTTGATCCGGTGTGTAAACGGTGTGGTTCGATAATCAAAAAATCGATAATTTTATTTATTTAAATATACATTAAATGGATGAATCGAACCGAATCGAACGATTTTTCGATATATATCGATAAGAAATTATGGTTCGGTCCAACAAATCTATCAGTTCGATTTACCGATTTTTCGATTTTACTTAAACACCCCTAATTTTAATGACTAAATTTATCTTATGTTCTAGTTTGATTTATCAAGGACATGTTTAGTATCAAAATATTTTGGAAACAATTTTGGTATCAAAAGATTTATCTTCGAGTTATTCCGATATCAAACAGTACTTGGATGTTGTTTGGTACGAAAATAACTCTGGAATAAATTTGGGTCATTCTCAAAAGTTTGAGTATAACTCAAATTTATCCTCAAAATTTTATAAGGACCTGTTAGATATCGTAAAATCTTGGGGATAAACTTGAGTTATCCTCTAAAAAGTTTATCCCCGTGCCAAACAGTACGCAAGAGTTTGCCACGTGTGTTTTTGATTCAGCGGGTGACTCATCTAATTATAAATAAAAGAGCTTGCGTTAGACCGTAAATAAGAATTTGTCGACCGAGCTCAAACTTAAAAGAACTAATGTACAGCATTTGAACTTGAGTTTGATTCAAGGTCAAGTTTCAATTTGTTCACGAGACTCGATTTAAGTTTGACTCCGAGAACTCAACATATTTAATAACTTTATTTGATAACATACGATCATAATTTATTTTAAAATAAATATTTGATTAAACTACTTGCCAATTTTGTCGAGTCAAGTCACGATTCACCACCAGTCGAGAGTATCAGTTCGTTAGAATCTCCCCTAATTTCAACAATCTCATCTTTACACAGAATAAATGGTCGCCACAATGAACCTCCCTCCACACCAACTTTCCTCGCTCAGCTCGAGTAGGACGCCCTTCATTTTATAAAATAGCCACTTCTAAAACTTGGTACAAATATTAAAACTACGGAGTCGACTCTAGACAGCCAGGATAATAAACAGGCGAACGTCAGACGAGAGATCTCCGGTCGGCGTCCGCTATTGGGCCGTGTAAAAACATAGTTGGAATTGGGAAATTGTTGGGCCTTCAGCACGCAGGCTGTGGGCCCTTCAAAAATAGGCGTATGCCGCTTAAGAGTGGCGAGCGCACGGTATTCTTTAGTAAAAGGCGAAAGAATAGTTCGCTCTGCGCTCACCACGCGGCTGCGTGGTTTGACAAGACCGACCTGGAGGTGCTGAAATGGGAGTAGCCGGTACCGAACCTTTCTGATCCGGACGATATGGGACTATTCGGGCTTTCATTCCTGACGTGTTCTACTTTCAAGACAAGCTGGCCCTAGAGTCCTTCCTTATTATATATATATATATATATATATATTGTGGAGCTGCTTGTGTCTAGAGGTGAACACTAAACTGCTCAAACCCCAAAACAAATCGAAATGGAATGTTTGGTTATGTTCAATTCGGTTTGAACCACTGCAGTTCGGTTCGAGAGTCCTTTAAACTGATTTAAACTAAATCAAATCGTTTGAATCAATTTAATTCAAAATTTATATAAAGCTATTCTATTATTAATAAAACAAAATTTGTATAGCTTTTATGATAAAATATTACTTGTTTTGATTGTTCTTAATTTAAAAATCATTATATATATGTAAAGATTGATTGGTTAGATATTTTTATATTTTTTCGGTTTAAATCGAATTGAAACCGATTTGGTTTTGTTAGATTTGAGGGCTTAAATCGATTTGGTCCAGTTTGGATTTTTTTTTAAATTGAATCGTGCTCACCTCTACTTGTGTCGTTCTTTTATTCATTCCTCACAAGAAAATAAATCAGTTAATAGTTGTTGGGACGAACTCTTCTTCTGATGCTGCAAATTAATGTGCTTTCGAGAGACGCTTGGTTCCGGTTCAACCCAGAAATGACTAAGGAACTTCAATCCTGTTTCCATTCCGTTTGATTAAAATATTAAAAATGATATCATACCAATTGCGATGTTGGTATTTCTATCCAACATCAATTGTCTTACTGTTAAAAAAAGAGAGTAAGGGGGTGTTTGGTTGTATGATAATAGAGATTTTTATTTTAATTTTTAAAAATTGTATAAAAATTTGTTAAAAGAGATGTTCGGCAACTATGATAAATGTATGTTTTGAAAGTGATTTTCTTCTTAAACAAAAAAAGATCTCATCTCTTTCTTTTTTCTTTGTGATCTCATACTTTATTTGGTCACGTACGGTAGTTACTCTTTTTTGTTATCACATCCCTCCGAACATGATAATTCTTGTCATGAGTAAGTTAACTTTTTATTTTAATATATTTTTTTATCATGAAAGTGTACAAAAAATTATCATCGTGCAACCAGACACCCCATAAGGATTTCACAGTTTTTACTTGTGGCATAGTGCTATTGTTGCCGAAAGACCAGTGGTATTTACACAGTTGACAGGCATGTTCATTGGGCCAAAACCTGACCCGTACAAGGACCCGTGGTGGGCCGGACTGTAAACACCAACTCGGCCCATTTCCACTCCTAACTTAACAAATCGTAATCATGCAACCAACCATCTCTTTTTCTTTTTCTATGACATGGCAGTTGTAACGTGAGCTCTTTTTACCGGATATTTATCATTCTCACCATATTATATATACATCATCGGATATCATAATTTAACGCTACCGTATTAATATTATTTCCAATAGTTTTTTTTTCCAGACCACAACTTATTGTTTTCCTTTCCTTAATCATTAACCTACGCTACGGATCAGGAACAATGCCAAGGATAACAAAACAAGGCCAGGTTGATAAACCGTTTATTCCTTCGTTATTGTTGGGCCTTCAGCACGCAGGCTGTGGGCCCTTCAAAAATAGGCGTATGCCGCTTAAGAGTGGCGAGCACACGGTATTCTTTAGTAAAAGGCGAAAGCATAGTTCGCTCTGCGCCCACCACGCGGCTGCGTGGTTTGACAAAGCCGGCCTGGAGGTGCTGAAATGGGAGTAGCCGGTATCGAACCTTTCAGATTCGAACGATATGGGACTATTTGGCCTTCAGATGGTCGCTGATGATTCCTCTTCTTCCGTTTTCTTGGCTTGCCATGCCCACTCCTCGTCGCGCTTCATACATCCATCCGTATACTGTAGTTGAGAAAATGAGATAAAAGAAAAGGCTGGCGCTGAAATTCCATGATGATAAGAGTTTGTTTACATGATAATTCATTTTACATATATATATGATGATGATAGGGACGATCCCTCTTTCACTTCTCATCTTCACTCGGAAGTGGGGACGACAGAGTGACACAAGATGCATCGGACTTTGATATATCCAAGTTTTTCTTTTGGTTGCTCTTTCTAGCCAGAGCGAGTGCACGATATTATGATCTTAATTAGAATATGCACGGGTAGTGTTCTAAGACGCGCGGTTGTTCACTTGTTTGGTTCGATTGGATCTCAAGTTGATTTTTTTTTGAAATAAAAAATGAGCTGATAATTGAATCATTTCAAACTGATTGGTAAGAGAGTTCAAACTATATATCAGCGAACAAAAAAATTTGAATCGATTCAGCACCTAATGGGGTGTTTGGTTGCATGATAATTGAGGTTTTTATTTTAATTTTTAAAAATTATAAGAAAACTTGTTAAAAGAGGTGTTTGACAACCATGATAATTTTATGTTTTGAAATTGATTTTCTTCGTAAACAAAAAAAGAGGGCCTCACCTCTTTCTTTTTTCTTGTGGTCCCCCACTTTGTTTGGTCATGTGTGGTAGTTACTCTTTTTTGTAATCACATCTCTCCAAACATGATAATTTTATGTCATGAGTTGGTTCACTTTTTATTTTAATACAATTTTTTATCATGAAAGTGTACAAAAAAAATATCATGCAACCAAACACCCCATAAGGGTCCATTTTGATCCACGAAAATTTAAATTCACCCGAAAACTTTTTACGTTGCATATGATTTTCGAAGATTTTGAAATCTCGATAACCTCATTTGATTGCTCAGAAAATATTTTTTAAGTAATTATTTCTCTTATTTAATTATATGTAAACTACGTTTCAAAATGTTGTATTATAATATTTTTGACAACATAGTTTACAGGAATATGATTTTAATCAACAAAACATGCTCGTCGTACTTATCAACTTAAATTATAAATAATATAAAATAGTTAAATATTCAATAATTATTTACTAAAATACTTATTTTATTTGATAATATGTAACAATAAATCACATTAAAAGGGATTACATGTGACAGCATTTTTATAATATATTAAAATATAATCTATCATTTAATTTATATGATGAATAGAAGTTGAAATGCTTATATCAATATATAAGTATAAATAAAAATAAATTTTATTTAACAAATAAGTTTCTATCGACTAGTAGAAAATTTAAATAAAAATATTTTAAATAAATTTACAGTTATTAAAATTAATAATATTTATTTAAGTTAAAAATATTTTATTTAACCAATTAAAATTTTAAAATAAAGTTTGCCAACCATCCCGTAAAACGGCATCCGTTGAGTACCCGCGGATGCCAAAATCAGCATTTCATCTCATCTCATGTAATTCATTTTACGTTGGCATATGTTTTACGTGAAACTAAATACACGAAAGAGAATGTTTTCAGGAAAAGTGACTGATTTTCAAGGTAAACAAACGGATCCTAAATTTTACTAAAAGGTTCAAACCATCCGCCCACCTTCAAGCGTTTTATTCTCTACTTTTCTGTTGTTCGGCGTTCTCAT
Source organism: Cryptocoryne crispatula var. balansae (assembly GCA_036172225.1). Lineage (NCBI taxonomy): Eukaryota > Viridiplantae > Streptophyta > Magnoliopsida > Alismatales > Araceae > Cryptocoryne > Cryptocoryne crispatula. The sequence continues at coordinate 5,578,740 of CM069929.1, read as the reverse complement.
CTCTTCTTGCAAGTTTGCCATGAAAAACTATCCTTTGTAAAGAAAGCACCGATAAATGACGATCTAGCCACGCTCCTGTTACTCCGCTTTCCTCCAACATCAGGGTAGAAACAACCCTTCTCGTAGAGATAGAGAAAGTGAGGTCATCTTAAGATGCAGTTAAGTCCGTGGGAGAGAACAAATTGTTTGGTGAACCGCGGGATACCCTAAAACCATGTTTAGGCACAGCTGAGGAGGTTGTTGTGTATTACCGCTCTAATTTAAAGTGTTTTATTCCTACTATGATATATATATATATTTATTTATATGCATGTATACATATTACCATGGTTCATTGAGTCGGTTTGAGGTTAGACTAGGTCGGCCGACCCAGCCGATTTTTCGGCCGACCAGTCCATCCAGCCATGACTTGATCGAACTGACCCAATCCGGCTACGGAATAGGGTCACACAACTTGACATCAGGTCACATGACTCGACAACCCAGTCGGCCGACTAGGTCGCCCCGGAAATATGCCCCCAAGGGCCTTCCCTCCCCCACCCGTCTCACTCAGTCTCTCGGTCTCTCTCGTTCTAAAGTTTTTCCAAATTCTTATGTTCTCTAGTTTTTGTATTAATTATTTTTCAGTGTTCATCAAAAAATAGTTAATGTTAATTATTTAATTAGTGTTAATTATTTTTTAGATGTTAATTACTTAATTAGTGTTGAAGTCTTATTTTTTAATTGTCTTGCTATTTTTTTTGTTAAGTCACTTGTTAACCCCATTTTTAAAGTATATGAAGTAACAATACAAATATTTGAATAAAAGTTAAATGAAATATTTGTCTAGTCATATTTCTTAACTATTTTGGAATTTTTTGATATGTTCTCATATTTTCTCTTTTTTACCTACAATTTTTTATATATTTTTAAAAATAATAATAAATTCGACCTGCTTGAACCTGGCCGGATTTGGGTTATGCGAAAAGGATGAGATACAAGTCCTCCAATATTACTCGATTGAGTAGTTAGCTCAGTTTATTGTCGTTTGAAAGAACCCTCTTTCAATTAATCTTTTTCATGAAAAACAAATATGAGATGACAACGTAGCTTATCTGTCCCAAGCGTAAGTTGATTATGATGCTGCTTCGTCGAAGAAAGAGATTCAGACAACTTTCATTCAGTATCCTTGCAATCGGACAATCAGTTAAAATAAAAAAAAACTTTGAATATTTGGCATTTTCTCCGAGAAAATTCTCATTTCTAACCTATATTCCATTAGATGTAAAAGTCATCTTTTCCCTGAACCTGTAGTCCCATAAAATATTGTCTTGGATATATATATATATAATTAAGGGTGACTTTCGATCCCCGCAAAACAGGAAAAAGTATATCAATCTTCTTTGTGCTGTATTTACATAATCACCCACAAATATACAATTCCTTAAATTTATATGACTTTATACCAAGACTTTGGCATATAATTTTTATGATCTTACAGGAACTAAAATACAGACATACAACGAAACATAGGGAATACTTTTCATTATACTTAAATGGGATCAAAAATAAAATTACCTTCAAAAAAAAACAAAGAGCTTGAAACTAGTGATTTCAAAGTTGAGATTTCGTTTCAAGTAGAGAACCGCATATTGGAGATTCTCACCATATAAACATAGTAACATACTACGGTACGCATAAGCGTTGGAAAGCAACAATTTCGGAAGTTCATGGCCCAATTAGTTATACCATATCAATTTTGATATTAAAAAAGTTTTAAGAAATAAAATATCAATATCAAAATTGATAGAGGTAGACACTTATATTATATAAGATACTTTGTTTGTACTAAAAATTTCAAAAATTGATCTTAATGACAAAGATCTTCTCGGTGATTAATATCAATGTTAATTTAAAAATTAATAGCAATGGAGGTGCCTAGTAATGTTACCAAACAGGCTGGAATGTTAGCCTCGTTCAAGTGTTTGATTTACAGGCTGCAGCATCGTTTTCCCACACGAAACTCAAATAAAATTCGTTGTAAATATAAGCCTTTAAAACGAAGCTGTGGCGCCAAGTTGCTTATTGCTGTTTGTAGTTTTTCACAACGACGCAGGCAAAACGTTGAAGACATCGTCAACAGCATTCAATTCACTTGTCTGGCGCCGTCCTTTTTTTTTTTTTTTTTTGTTCACGTGGCTCAGTGGCCAGAGAGCCCGCAGGTGCCGCGGGAGGCGAGGATTCGACCCCCGTCTGAAGATAGAATATAGCATATAAGTTTTACGTCTTCCGTGTATTTCATCTCCCATGACCTGAAGACGCTAATATTATATCAAGCATACGATAGCTAAATACTTCATCAGCCAGGTCCTGACGGTATCAAGCATATGTCACCCAGCTTCAGGATATCCTTCGCTTGTGACATGACTCAGGCAGGAGCAGAAGTAGGGGGGGTTCGAGATGAGAGTAAAAGGCTCAATGATGATTCATTCTACTCGGAAGGATGATGTTAGCCCTCTTCAGAATCTCCGCAGAAGCTTTCATTGCCTGAGAGACGACCTCTTCCTACGAAATCAAGAACCCCGAGTGAGCTTGCTTGTACACAAATGTGTATCTGTCATTCAAGAAAATCAACAAAAATGGGTTAAGTCTACAAAAAAGGGATATACGGTCAGGTGACAAAGAGACCATCGGGTAAGGGATCTAAATATCAACAATCTGCATCATGAGTCATGAGTCCTATGGAAGGTGGTGGTTTCCACTTTTTGGACATGTGACGTCCAGCTAAACCGAATTTCTGAAGTCATTGTGCCAAATTGAATGGACGATTGATGATATTAATTTGCTCCCCTCTAGATGCATGAGAAAAGCTCACTCTAATAAGCAGTTGCTATTTAGGGACCGATTTCCCAAACTAAATATAGGCAACCTGAACCGAAGTGAGAAATGTTGTAGCTTAATTGCAGAACCTAATCCATGGAAGCATTTCCTTGAGTTACTCAACTTCAGGTAGATATGCATTCTATAAATATAACAGATAAAACATTTAATGGATCAACTGCAAAATCACATGTTAACGTGTTTTGAGATGAAAAGAAAATACAGGCTCACATATTCTTTTAATTTGATGATAGTGTGTCACAAATTTTCAAATATGTGAAACCCAGAGCCTTTTAAGATTGCACAAAGTGGTTGTTGCACTTCATCCTGGTAGGTTACAAATCTTAGGCCCTGTTTGGTTACCATATTTGGAACTTTGAATGAATATTACTTTTGATATTGAGTAGCATCAACTTCAATGCTGTTGTGTGATTGTGTCTACCACCAATGTCAAAATTATTATTTTATCATTTTCGATACTCTAACCAAACAGGAGGTTAAATAGCGTGAACAAGAGAAAAATGCAAACAAGCCTGACTTTAATAATTGCTAGTAATTCTTCAAAAAAATGAATCCAATTCTTATAAACATACTAAAATTCAGTATGGACTGAAGATTTGATACCCTGCTAAAAATAACAGTAAACATTATAATAAAAATTTGCATTATAACATCAATAAGTATATCATAAAATGGCTAACTAGGAACATCATCTGATAGACCTGATCTATTCATGAATCCTATTCCTTGCATAGTTTCTTCTTTCATGTTCAGTTTCTCTCCAATTCCTATCAGTTGGTAAATTTCCTTATTCAGACCAAATTACAAGCCTGGATATAGATTTTGTTGCTTAGGCTAGGTGTGGAAGTATGATGGACAAGGATTTTGGGTTCAGAATTGGCACCTGAATCAACCAGGTCAATCCAATCTGGGTCCAAATCAGGTCAGCTGAGTTTGCTGAACTGGGGGAAGCCCATGATCTGCCAGCACTCAGCCTGGCTCAGCCCATTCTAGGCTGGAGAGTGGGATCAACTGCTTCCATATTGATCTCAGACCTGCCAGCATGAGATCAAAGGCAGCCTGACTTAAGCCAAACTTGGCAAACCTCAGTGCAGATTGGATTTAAGCCCAAGAAGTCGATCAGCCAAGGCTGATTCTGGTGAACCATATGGTGGATTCCCTAAAAAGCAACCAGCAAATTTAGACGAAAGAGTAATATAGGGAGATGCCCCCCATGTAGAAAGCTGACCAGAGTGATCATTGATAACAACAGAGGCTCCATGCTTTTTCATACCCAATAAAGACAGAACTAATGTCTCAGTAACCTTGGAAATGAATTTCTGTTGCTGGAAACAATGTGGTACTTAATGGGGTGTTTGGTTGCATGATAATTTTTTGTACACTTTCATGATAAAAAATTGTATTAAAATAAAAAGTGAACCAACTCATGACATAAAATTATCATGTTTGGAGGGATGTGATTACAAAAAATAGTAACTACCACACATGACCAAACAAAGTGGGGGACCACAAGAAAAAAGAAAGAGGTGAGACCCTCTTTTTTTGTTTAAGAAGAAAATCACTTTTAAAATATAAAATTGTCATGGTTACCAAACACCTCTTTTAACAAATTTTATTACAATTTTTAAAAACAAAAACCTTCATTATCATGCAACCAAACACCCCATAAGCCTAGTTGATTGTAAATTACTCACTCAGGCAGAAATCAGAAGGGGGAGATGCTCATCTTAATCCTCAGTACCTCAACTATTTTGTTCCTTTCATACTTCAGACCTCCAAAATGCCCAAAATAAGCACAAAATTAATTCATTTGGAGATCATCAAAGAGAATTACATGAATTTAATTACTCCAAAGTCCAAATAAGTACATTTTAAACTAGAGCAACAGCAACACTCAAGAAAAGAACAAATGGGTTGCTACTTAAGCTAAATATTAATGTACAACTTTTTACTTTAGTGAGATCCATTGAAAGGAGTAAATTCTACAGCTTCCATGAAAACTTTAAAAGTTAAATAAAGAAGAAATAGAAAATTTCCATTTTTCCTTCAGCAACTACATGAAACAATCAACTATCAACAGCTATGGTGCAGAGAGTTGAGAGGAAAAAAAGGCACTGAACATTCTAGGCTAGAAATTTCTCAATTCTAACCTAACATTTTTAACTAAAAATGAAAAGCTTTGGGTACCTCATTTACGTTCAAAATCTTCTTATCCTTCATAATCCATTGGCCATTGCACATGGCAGAATCTATATTTTCCGTTCGCAGGCAATAAACAAGGCTCGAAATGCTGTAAATGCCATTTAGTGGGAATTAGCAATTAATCAATCATTTTAACCTCTAAGTTTTAACTACATAAAGGTTAGCATCATAACTATGACATCTTAAAGACGATAGGATATATAATAATGTCTACATGCAGGTAGTAGCAAGTCAGCCTATCAGAAGGGTATAGATACAAGAATCAAATCTCTCTAGAACTAACTGCATTGACTAAAGATAACAGAACTAATAGAACAAATGTTGCACATCATAGCCCACAGGCGAAAGCACACTGACTGCATATGACAAGACAGAACTATTAATAGAACAAATGCATATCGTAGGCCATAGGTGTTGAAGAAAAAGATCAGTTATGAAGCAATATCCATACCAATCATGCAAGGGAACCATAGACCACATAAAAGGATTCACCACAATAATATCTGCCTGAAAAAAGAATCAGAAAATTGAATAAGAAGAAATCAGCTACAAAAGAGATTAAACTATCATGGGCAATGGGAATAAATAGATAGATCACTTCAAGTAGAATTAGAACAGAACAAAAATCTTAAAAAGCATACAATCTATCTAAGTAAATGATAAAAGAATAAACAGTGATGTGAAACTTTTGAGATTCCTTCGAGACCTTTTAAAAATCTTAAAAATTCATATTTTCATTTTTCACCTTTTCTTGATGAAGTCATGAAACATTCCCAATTGAAACAAAAAATTCAAAATGATAATGATTATAGAATGATAAATCCCCCAAGTTTTGGAGAACGGTAGTCAAATCTGATGAGTGGTAGTTCGAACTTCGAAGTGCCTGACGGTTGGATCTGTCATTTTGAGAATCATGTGTTCAGTCCCAGAGTTAAGATTCTCTATCTTTATAAACCAGAGGATACATATATTGAATCCTATCACCATTTTAAATTGATGGTCCAAGATGATTAGAATGTTAATCTATGAATCCAAAATGTCTAAATTCGAAAGATTGATAAAAAAATATGATGATCAGTCTAAAGGGTGGAGATTTTCCAATCAATCCTAGAATGCCTAATAAAAGGTGAGATAACCAAATATGGGTGTTGGTAGTCTGAGCTCTGCTGTCTCTTTACCTAGACTTGGATGTTTTAATAGCTAGGAGAGATGACTTCAGATTACCTGTAAGAAATCGACATAGGGGGATGGCCGAGGTATGAACTTCAAAGGCCCCAATCTTGTCAAAAATTGAAGGAATGCTATCAGATTTGTCTATCAAACCAGATTTTGAACATGTTAGTTTCAGATCCATCAAAATGTTTACTCTAAAACACATGATGAACCCTCAACGAACCTCAAGTCTGATGCTAAGAATACAAAAAGAATAGTGGAGAGGGCCACACGTCATATTTTCATAATAAGCTTTTGCCACAATGTGGGACAACTCCTAAACACACATACACACCCTCATATGCACACCATTCACCAGTTATGTGGACTACAAACATGGGATTCCCATCAAATGTCAGATCATAAGATATGATATGGTGTTGAAGTCATTGAGACATGCAATACAAGGCCTAAAGATCATTAATGAAGAGAGCTATTTTCACCAAACAATGTGAAACTGTTCCTAGCACTTATGAGTATGTAATTCAAAACAAATTGCATTTTTTTCCTTTCACCTGGTTTAAAACTTAATCTAAATTACATTAAGGCCACTGTTTGCAAGATTAGCCAACCCAGATCTAAATCAGGCATTTCAGAATCCCAGATAAGGATCTACATTCCGACCATGGCTAATTTTCTTGCTTCTAGTTGACTCCAAGGCTCCAAGCAGATCCTGTATACCTTGAAGTTAGAGACAAACTATTGCAGAAAGAAGGGGGCACTTTGCAGATTGGTACAACTTGGTTATTTATGAGCATTTAAGATTGCAAATCTGCAACTTTTTATGCAACATGATTTCAAATGCAACTAACCATACATGTAGGTAGGGGTATGAATGGAATCTGCAATTCCAATAAAAATTAACAGATTTGGAGCTTGTTAATGTATCATAAAGCTATCGGAATTGGATATTCTGATAGGTTATCAGAATCATAATCAGTTGATTTCATTTTTGTTTCCTCAATTTCAATTAAAAAATCAGCATATATAATTAAAAATAAATAAACTATAAAGGATTAGATAAGAGATTAAAAATTACTAAAAATAAAGTTTAAAAGAGATTATATCAAATATTTTAGTAATTATATTTAAATTTTAGTATGTATTTCAGAAATTATCAAATTTGGTTCCAATTGGGATCATAATCGGAATCCTCTGTTGAATCTGACATGTTTGCAGCCCTACATGTATGTCTAAACATTGTGATAGTACATGTTGCAAAACAGGAATCTCCAAACTACAAGATAAACACTACGTAGCCAATAATAATTTTACCTTTTTGCCAATCTCAATAGAACCTATTTCATTATCCCAAAGCACTGATTTAGCGCCATTTATCGTTGCCATTTTCAGAACAGTTTCCGCAGGCAAAGCAGTTGGGTTGGTCAATCCCTTGAGATATGCATTTCGCCCTTTATTAATAAGTGAGGCTAGGTACATCTCATCAACTGCAGAAGACATTCTGTGCATCACAACTTCAATTAAGACGTGGTTAAAAATGCTCAATCCAAAGAATACAACAAACAGCATTGTGTTCAACAAGAAAAAGAAGAAACATGCAAAAAGAGAAAAGCCATGATGCAAGGTTGACAGTTCAAAAAAGGCTAACTTTGACATGGAGCAAATGTCATGCGTGGACATATTGTCTTGCTTGCCTGCATGGAGCCAATAACTATCCTGCCAGTCAACGCACCAGAGTGGAAAATTGGAAATTAAGTTTCTACTTCAGAACTGAAATGCATCAGATGTCCTTGGCAAAGAAAATTTAGAGTTCTACTGTCAGTCTGATCCATCCAGCCTTCCCTTTATGCATAGGTGGATGGTGGAGTGAGGTGGTATGTTCTGATCTGTCATCCAGGAAAGGCTTTTCTCCAAGCATATGCACCAGTGACTGCTGTTCTGGGAGGCAAGAAAAGGCAGCTAAGCTGGCAGGTAGTAGCAGTCATCCTCTCCTGGATTGTGTCCTTTCCACAGGGTGAAGCATTCAGGTGACTACAAATTCCGATTATGTTCAAGTTTCAAGAATATTGAAACAATCAGTACTCAGAAGATAAATAACAAATGTAAGGAATAATCGCTTTCAAGTTTCAAGTTATGCAGGCTTCATGAGGTGGCACCACTTTAAGCATAGGAGAATGTCGATTGAAGGAGGTGTTTTGTGAACCCAGAAAGTCGCAGCATTCAAATATTCTGTTGTCCAAAGAGAAATAGATATATGTGGATTCCAAGAATGGAACATTGGAAGGATGCCATTACTATTTTTCTAAGACAAGCTGAGTATAGTTCATTGAAACTGCAGAGTAAAAAAAGTACAATTTCAACAGCTTCAAACAAGGTGGTAAAACAACCAGGCACATTGACGCAGTTGGTTCACAGACCAGGGGCAAGTTTATCACATATGATTTTTATTTAAGCTTCTTGCATCTTGTATAAACTATAAACAGGTTATTATCTCCGTGGGCCAGATGGAGTTGGGTAACTTTTCCTCATTTTGAGCGTTGTTTGGTCCAGCCGTCCAGGAGTTTATTGTAATATGTTGCCTAATTTTAACTTTTAAGTGAAGATTAGGCTGCAGTCCTGTGCCACCTACTCTCCTCGTTATTTTTCAATTCTTCATCCTGTAATATGAAAACATGTTCATCCACTAAGTTTCTTCAGGGTATTAGAAAGATCCTGTTGACAATCCCTTTATTTCTTCTATTTTTCACCACTTCAGTTTTTTTCTTGGGCAATTGGAGGATTGGGTGTATTGCGGATGCACCCTGAGATCTGTCCTATTTCTGATCTGCATCGACTGAGCTTTTTTTTCCAAGTCAGTAAGGCATATGCTTTGGCAATTTCTGGAACTGTCTTGTCCATATAAACTTCGGTCTTCAGCAGATTGGAGGTTTGTCATCAGAGCACCAGGGTTTGCAAGTGGACCTGGCACTAGGATTTGATATTGACAGTGCGGTTTTCTTCTATCATCTTCTATAATTTCAGGAGGGTTAAAATTACAGTGGGAAAATGGCATACACAACAACTCTGGCCCTTGGGACTGCTGAGAATCTGTCCCTGCATATGACTACCATAAAGTTAAATAAGCCCAATCAAAGAACATGGCCCATCTCGACCTGGATTCATCTTGGCGGTAAAGGCAAACTTGGTTATGTGATGGCTCAAATAAAAGGCAAGATCAAAGTGTCCCCGAGAAGGCAGCTTGGCTCCAAGAGAAACCAACATTCTTACAAAGATAACTACTTAAAGGGACTCTTTTGAGAATATTGAGAGGTCAACGAAAGGCCAAAAACATGTTTTGCAATGTAATACAGTTTTCTCTTATGAGGGAGACTATAAGTTATAAAAAAAACTAAGTTACATTTGTCGACAGTGTTCTGCATATCTTGCATTTCTACCACACACACAACAGTGAAGTGCTTGGTCTCCTCACATTATGCAAGAAACAGCTGGACAGTGCTTAAAAATGGTACTGTTTGATGAAGATCTTGCATGCTACACTTCAGGCTATTTGCCTATTCGTAGTTGGAGTTGGTAACAGTATTAAACACCTCTAGCGCTGTTACTTTTAAAATTGATATTGATATAAATCATCAAGAGGTGTTAAACTACAATATCAATTTTGAAATTTGTAGTACAAACAGAACATGATATGTAATACAAGGCTACACCTGTATAAATTTTGATATTGATATTCTATCCTCTAGAAATATCAATATCAAAATTGACATAGTATCGTTTTTTGATAATCTAACCAAACAGAGCATTAAAATTTAAACTGTAGCCACACTAGAAACTTTCTAGTTTTGAGTATTAGTTATTTCTATAAAATTATTGGACTTCTATTTCTTCTTGTGAGAGCTCTTGTTGTCATCTATTATTTGTCCTTTGAAATTGTTTTTCATTTTAATGATATATGTTAAATATTGGTCATCCAACAGTATGCTAAATTATAAATGAATTGCTTCTGCAACCGATGCTTGTTCTGACACAATCTCTCAAGCAATAGGCCAAATTTCACCGTTATGTACACAATGAATATGGATTGACCCAAGGATCCACCTCTTCAGTCTTCATCATGGGTTCTAGTAGTATGTTGAAACTAGGGCGCAAGTGCAACCATTATTTTTAAGACATTCAACACGACAGAGTACCACCTTGTCACTTTGGTGATAAGGTGAGACATTAAACAATGCCTTTGTTGAATAGTAAAATTAATAGAATAGAAAATATAATTATATATGATGACAAAAAATACATAAAAAGTAATAAATAGGCATGTCAATATGTAAATCAATTAATAATATACAAATATATAGCTAAATGGACTAGATACAATGAATACCTAATTAGAACTATTCAATTAAGTTAACGTAAATACTTAATTAGTATTAATTGTTAGTAAAAATCCATGAAATCACTTAATCCTAATTATTATTCCACCAAGACAGGTGAGGGGCGCATGCATCACCAAGACATTGGATGTAACTATGCAAACGAGCCAAGCTGAGTATTATGCTGCTCGACCTCGGCTCGTTAATCATGTTCTAGCTCGAGCACGACTTGATACTCAACAAGCAGTTTGGACCTAGTTTAAGCTCGGCTCGTCGAGCTACGCATTTACTTGACCGAGCTCGGACTCAAAGAAGAGCTCGGTTCAAGCTCAAGTTCAAACTCAATTTGAACTAGTTTGTGAGGTTTCAGTTCATTTGTGAAGCTCGAACTCAAGTTCGGTCTAATTTTTTTATAAAAATTGAATTTAAACTCATTCTCAAGTTTAAACTCATATCAAGTTCAATTTCATCTTGTTTATAGTATATTTGGTCAATGTTATATACTTTAAATTATTTTTAATTTATTTTTAAAAATATTTAGTCAAGTTGTTAATCAAGTATTTAAGCAAACTACTCGCGAGTTTTATTTTTTTGGTTCAAACTTGCTTGCTTAACATAATAAACGAGTCAAGTCAAACTTGTATTGAGACATCTCTCGAGCTGCTTCCCTAGTGTATTAGGTTGTTTGCATCCCTAGTTGAAACAATGTAATAACCAAAGTTGGTAACTAACAACTTAAAAGCACATCATTCAGTTGTAATAGTCTACAAAAGCATGATGTGTTCATGTTGATGGTAATGAATGAGAACAGTGAAATAAACCCAAGGAAGGAGTACTACGTGATCATTTCAAGCAACTTCAATGTTTTCTTATCGAACATATGGACCACAAAATTCATCATCAAGAATTTTTCAATGATGAATTATGGCCGAAGAGAGTTTAGAGGTGCTGTCCACACATGGATGTCAAAGATGCCACTGCTGAAAATCATCAAATGCATAGGCTGCAACTCCATTGAAAGTGTGCCAAAACATGGTTATAACATTATTGCTCAATTGGCCAATGCTTATCCTTTTAAATAAAAATGCATAGTGGAAATAACATAATTACAAATGACAAACGAACCCATGCTCATCCTATTGTTTGATGGTGCCCCATCTGTCCCGATGGATACACATATGCCTAAATCAAGCATCTCCTCTATGGGAGCAAATCCAAGCATGCGCATTGCAGCAGCAGGACAATGAGAAACTTTGACATCAGCATTAGAAAGAAAATCCATCTGCCAACCAAAAGCAGTTGTTTAGAAGTGATAGAAAGGTTGAAGCTTAAAAGATTAGATACAAGCATGGGACAGAGCCTTCTAGTTTGCTACTTTGCCCAAAATTAATGCTTCGTAAAATAGTGAAAATTCAGATGCTCATGAAAAGAAGTGAGTATTTAGCTACAGACCTTAGTATCTGATGAAAGGAATCCTTTACATGCATGTCCCTAGGATATCACATTTACATGTGTACTCTTTACAAACCTCAAAATATTGCACCTACCATGACTTTCTGGAAACCTCTTTTTTCCATACATCAATAATCATTTAAAATGATATTGGATATGAATTAGAAATGCATATATATGATTTGAGAAGGTATGTATATAGGAACATGTAGATAAAGTTTCAAATTTTCCTGAAGTGTAAACATAGGCATCTCCCTACAACATAAGAAATTTTAACAACATTGAAAGTTTTGAGCTTCGTGTAGGAATGAAGATATCTTAGGACCTCTCATCACCAAATTTCTGTTAATATGGTGTTAATTACATCATGCAATGACTCGAATAACCTTAATTAACCACCCTACCCTACCAACATATTATATGAAGTCATCCATTCACGCAATATCCACTTTGGCATAATGACATCAAATAAATGCATTAAAAGAATTTGGAGCATTTTTTGAATCATTTGAACACTAACCTATCATTCAAACATTTTTTAACTTTTATTGATTATTTTTCACTTGTTTAACTTGATTTTCCAACTTTATTCTTGATTGTTTTGATTTTTAAATTTTTAATTAATTTTTATGATTATTTTAATTTTTAGACCATTGATTTCAATTATCTAGAATTTTATGATCATTTATTTAATTTATCATTATTTTATGAGCATTTAAATGAATTTTATTAAAGTTTATTTGATTGATCAGAATTCTTCGATCATTTATCTGATTTATCAAGATTTCTTAAACACTTTTTCATTTTGTTTGAATGTTTATTTATTTTACAGCATTTTTATTGGTCATTATTTTCTGATCACTGATTTAAATTTTATAAATATTTAGTTAAATTATCTATTTTTATAATTATTTATCTGAATTTTCTGGTAGTTTACTTTTTATTAAAATTTGGTGACTAAATTGATTCTAATTTGTTTACTAATTAAGTTTTCTTATCCTTTCCTGTCCCTTTTTGTGTTATTTTATTAAATTATTTTGATTTTATTGTTTTCAGATTTTGTTAACGCTTACATTTTTATTTAATTTTGACTTTGTTGTATTTAGTTATTTAGTTGAAAATTTGAATAAATTTAGTTCATTTTTAAGTTATTTGTGTGATTTATTTTTTATTTTATCTTATTATTACAAGGACCATTGGTACAAATATTGAGATCATGATTATGAAAGAAATTCTGTATTTTGTTTCATATTCAATGTAGAATACATACTAAATATGATGCGGGACAAAATCGATTTAAACTATTCAAAGCAATCAAATTGATTAAACCGAAGCTAAACTAATTAAGATGCATAGAAATTGGTTTATTACGCTTAAATCAGCTCCCTCCAGCGTCTAAGTATCAGCCAAGCTCAATATAGCCTCGACAGTGACCTGTTGGGCAAGTCGACGGTTGAGCCCGCGGCCCATACTGACGTGGCTGCTGTGCACGTGTTTGAAGATCGTCAGGGGGTTCTGGAGGAGGACACACGTGCGTGAGGAATGCTGGTGGGAATTGGGGTTGCGTAGGGTTGCCGCCATGGGCGGGGTCGCGGCTGTGCGCAGGCCGACAGGTCGCGGAGGCAGACAGATCGTTGGTGATGGCGAATGGAGCTGGCAGCGCAATGGGGACAGCGCCACGGACTGCGCGCCTAAATCCTTCCGTGCGTTGGATGGCCAATGGAAGGGTCTGCCGGAGGTGTTCCATCGAGCCTCCAGATGCGGTCAATAAAGGTTGAAGAAGAACCGCCATCGCGACGACGTCTTCGGCTGATGGTGTTCCGTAGATGACGAAGGCTTGGCACGAGCGGATCAGTGAGAGACCGATCAGGCGTCGGATGAAGCCGCCAGACCCAGCCCTTGGAACAGAACCGGGGATTGCCGGTCTGTTTTCTGCATCAGCGAAGGAGGAAAACGCCCAGATCTGGAGATAGCGCTGCGTTGTCGTCGGTGAAGAATCGAGAAGGGGAGAGTTGGAAGAACGGCGCGGAGGCCGGAGGATGAGGAGGAAGAAGGGGATCGGCTACCTGCCGGATCTGGAGGATGGAAGATGAAGACCCTACCGGTCGATCGGAGAAGAAAGAGGAGGGAAACCAGGCCGCAGCCCTTCACACACGGGAGAGACCGAAATGCTCCAAAAATTTCAATTCCTATCTCCTCTTTGCGTACATGACTCCCTCTTATATAAAGAGGGGAATCTCATGGAATTACAAAAAAGTACCTCCTGTTTTGACTATTTACAGGAACGATGACCTTTAAAAAAAGAAAAACTAATAAAAGAACTATTTACAATTCTGTCCTCGTGGACATCAGGACTAAAAAAAAAAACACAAGTTTTCTCAAAATTAGAAGACTATTCAATATAATGCTAAAATCGTCCCCATCAAAATATGGTTACAATTGGTTAAAGCACAGAAGAAGAAACACATGGCGCATGCTTTCTTATGTATATGCTCACCTCAACATTATTAATCCAAACTGAATGCGCTGCCAACAAGTTGCTCTGCAGAAAATTGATCTTATTTAAAAATGTCACAGTGCCATGGTCAGCCCCTCGTGTCCTGGTTACATGCTGATTCTCATAAGGTATTTCTGCAACGTGCTAAAAAATACATAAATAAATAAATGTCATTGGTTTATCACCATGAATTCACTCAATTTAAATACAAATATCAAACATATCAAGCAAATAAAAGAAGGCATAAATGGTTCATGTAGCATTTTCCATCATCCACACAAATTTGTTATTTCATAAATATGGTACATATCAAGGATCGCGGGATCGGGATCGGGATCGAGATCGGATCAGGATCAGATCGGTCCGGATCGGCCAATCCTCCGGAAGAAAGGGCGTCCTGGATCGGTCCGGATCGGACAAAAAATTTTAATTTTTTTAAATCAGAAAAATCCTCAAAAAATAAAAAAAATCAGAAAAAAATCATAGAAATAAATAAAAATTTTAAAAAAATAAAAAATAATGTGGATGACATTTTATCAAATAATGCCATACAACGTAAGTTTCTTTCAAGAAACTATCATATAAGTATAAATTATTATATAAAAGAGAGAGAGAAGAAAGTTAAAATAGATCTTTATGTAAATTTAAGTATATAATATATATTTATGATTATGAATCTTCTATATATGTGATAGTATAAGTGATAGTGAAATATATTAATATGTTTACACTATCATCAGCGGGACGCACAGTAGTCGCGGATCGACCTGCGCGGTGAGCTCGCGGGGGTCAAGGGGGCAGTGCCCTCGCGGGGGGTATCGGGGGCGCGCCTCGCGGGGGTATCAGCGCCCCTGACAATGAAAAATTATTTTTATGGTGGTAAAGGGAAGGGGGAAGAAGAGATCGGACCCCCCTAAATTTACCTGTTTAGGGGGGGATCGGCCAATGTTTAAGGTGGATTGTTGGGGGGAGGGGTCTAGGGAGAGCCCTAGACAATGAAGGGGAGGGGGAAGTGAGAAGGAGGGGTGGGAAGGGGGAATCGGTCCGATCTTCCCCTTATTGGGGGGGATCGGACCAGAAAATGGTCGGGGAATCGGGTCCCGAATCGATCCGATTCCCGGACCCTTCCGGGTTCTAGGGAATCGGTTCGGATCGACCGATTCCCGGATCGATCCACCTGGATCGGTCCAGGATCGACCGATCCGGTCGATTCAGACCGATCCAGCCGGGACTCCCGGCTGGATCGGTGGTTCGGGCTGGAATCGGATCGGTGGGTACCGATCCGATCCAAGAATCGGCCGATCCCGATCCGGATCGGCCGATTCTGCAATCCATGGTACATATGCATAAAAAACAAGAGAATGTAAGGGTTTTAAAAAAACAAAAGAAGTAAAAAGATAAATCTTCTCTGATCTTGCTCATATATTTACTGCATCAACTGAATAGTAGAATAATCAGATAGTATCTATTTTGAGTCAATTTTCATCACGCAATCACATAATATGCCCATGGACCTCTTTCATGCGATGATGTTTTCATGGTTCCTACAACTGTTGGATTTGGGGATAATTTTTTTGGCATGAGTAAGTAAAAATTGATGCAAATGGAGAGAGAATCCATATGGCTGACCGCAAATAATTTGGGATTAAGGCTAGAACTGAGTTGAACTGTTTCATTACCATATGAATCCCTGTTTCTAACTCCATAGCTATGTCCTTCGTTTTCAGCAACAATTGATCAGTTGCATTCATAATCTGTCTCACCCCAAACCAGATGCGAACACGTCCCTCTGCTGCATTGTGATGTTTCAAGTAAAGATCCTTCTGAATCTGTCATTTGCTTATCGTTTTCAGTCAGATAATAAAAATATAAGCATTTAACGATGCAGTAAAGATATGTGTAGGCCAAAAAAAAAATGAAAAGAAAAAGAAACTAATAGACCATCTAAAAGTTAAAAGATATCAAGAGTTTGACACAGTTTCAACTTGATCTAAACATCTTATCACAATAATTCTGCCAATATCTAAAGCTGGTAAGGCTTTACCTCACAAGCTCTTCAAGAGCATATGAACGTAATGGTACCTATAAATGATGAAGCATGGTTGATTACCTATTGAAATATAATCAATCAAAAGTATGTGGCAGGACAATAATAACAGTG
The DNA here is from genome assembly GCA_036172225.1 of Cryptocoryne crispatula var. balansae. Lineage (NCBI taxonomy): Eukaryota > Viridiplantae > Streptophyta > Magnoliopsida > Alismatales > Araceae > Cryptocoryne > Cryptocoryne crispatula. The sequence continues at coordinate 5,562,005 of CM069929.1, read as the reverse complement.
GTCATGAGAGAGCTTCTATTTGGGCTGCATGAGGTGTTAATCCTTGGGGCGTGAACAAACTAACACACATGGTGAATAGCTCAAAGCTCAGGTCAAGAGCTCAACTCAACTTGTTTATTCAGCTAAATGAATGAGTTCAAACTAAAAGAAAAGCTCAGTTCCTACATTGGCTTGAAACAAAGGTGTGCTTTACTTGACCAGGTAGCAATTCATAAACCATTGAAAACTAAAGAGATAACAAGATAATATATATGACCATAGTTGTCAAGGCGGGTACCTAGGCGCCAAGGCACTTCTTCCAAGGTGAACCCAAAAGGTGCCCAAGGCACTCACCTAGGCACCCCCAAGTCTTTATACATGATTAAAATAATTTTCTGTTGGGGGTTTTGCCCCCTTATACCCCCCCCACAAAGGGCACTAATGAGGACCATACAGACCGGATCGACTGATTGTTCGGATACGGTGTTGTTTGAGTCCAAAGGAGACCGCACATCTATTTCTTATATTTATTATTTTTATTTTTATTTTCATGTATTTTCTTTGATATTAAGAGTCCTTTGATTCTTTCTTTTTATTTTACTCCTTTAAGGGGATATGTATGTAATTAGTTCTTTTAGGGATCCACTTTGTAATGTCAAGCTCTATATATAGAGCTCCAATGTCAATAAAAGGATGATGGGTGATTGAAGAAAAGATAAGGGTCCCCCTTCCCTCTCTCAGTCTGCTCTCCCCTCGACATCGGCTTCTCACCTTCGGGTGCTCCCGGTCCTTCTGTCCCCTTTCTGGTGCTCCTTCTCCACCTTCAAAGCTAGGTCTAGCATTCCTTCCCTCTTCCCCTTAGGTTTTCCCTCACATTCGACAAACTTCGACACCCGACATTCCTCACTAGGCCCATCCGAACCTTCCCCTCTCACCCCCTCACCTCCCCACAGCCTGCAGAACACCTCCCAACCTGACCTGCGCAAAACCCTCCCTCCGGTGCCCTCCCATGTCGCACACCTCCCCTCTGCCCTAAGCACCCCTGTCTCCCCCCCCGGGTCAACATCCCACCACCGCCTTCCTCTCCCCCCTTTCCTATGGGCCCACTGCAGCCCCTCCATAGCACCCCCTCCACCATCATCTCTGTTCCCCTCCCAACCTTATGCTCCTCTCTTTTGGCAAACCCCAACGATGACAAGGACGAAGGAGAGAAAGGAGGAGAGTGTTGTAGAGGAGCACCGGAGAGATCGAAGAAGGCCCTCCGGCCCCTCCCCCATGCGCGGGGGCATCTGCACCGCCGGCGGAGGTCGCCGCTTCTGTTCCCACCTCCCACGGCCACCAGGACGAAGCAGACGCGTGGAGCAGGAGCCGCCTATGCCAAGGACACACCACGAAACCCCCCCCCCCCGGTGGTTCGCCCACGAGCCGGCTGATTCAACAACCACCGGTTCGGCTGGCCAACTAGCCGGTTCGATCCGGTCTGGTCCAGTTCAAACCTGATTGACATCGGATCAGTGCCCAGACTGCCGGTTCAAGGCAGTTCAACCATGGTTCCAACCGGTTCAAGCATCCAGAAGCTGATACAGCCATGGTTTGGCCCAGTTCAGCCATCCAGGAGCCAGTTCAGACCAGTTTGACACCGGTTCATAGCTGTTTGGGGCTGGTTCAGTACTTGTGGGCCCGGTTCAGCCACTTTCAAGACCGGTTTAGAGAGTTCCAGCCTAGTAAGGTGCACATCAAGATCAGTTCAGTGAATTTTCAGAATGGTTCAGCGACTTGCAGCTCAGTTCAGTCAATTTCAGTGCCGTACAAGCTCAATTCAGCCCATTTTCAGCTCGGTACTTGCCCTGGTGGCCCATTTCGGGCCTGATCAGACAGTTCAGCCTATTCAGGCCTGTCAACATACGTGAATGGCGGCACCTCCGTCCTTGTCCCGCATCAGGCACTCATTTAATGATAGTGTGAATATATTAATATATTTCACTATCACTTATACTATCACATATATTTAAGATTTGTAATTATAAATATATATTATATGCTAAAATTTATAAAGTTCTCTCTTACCTCTATTTTCTCTCCCTCTCACTTAATTTATTAAGATTAAACTCCTTCCCAAAAAATATAACAATTATATTGATGTATATATGTTTGTATTTATGCATAAATATATATAGTATTAACATCTAATTATATATATGATTGTATGCATATATATATATGTTATACATATATATAACATATATATAAACATATGATGATACCGCCTTAAATGCCTAAGCAATGCCTAATAGGGCACCTTGTTGTTTAAGCGGAATTGGCACCCTTCAATGACTTGGGCGCCGTTGACACCAAAAATTTCCATAATATAGAAAGATAAATTAAGTATAATTTAATCCCCATTAATTAGGGACATAACGGATCTTTAACAAGGTTTGGATATGTTGGCACTCAAAAAACTGATACGTATGTGACATACGTGTTAAAAAAAAAGAAAAAAAAGGAGAAAGAAAAAAAGAGGGGAAACGGGCCAGCAATTGAGAGAAGAGCGGCCGGGCCTGGAACTGAGGTCCGGAACAGCCCAATCGGGCCAGCAGCCGTGGAGCCGCAACCGGCCCATAGATGCCATCTCTTACTATAGCCGATCCGCGTCGAGAAAATAAATAAATGAATAAATGGAGAGGAGAGCGATCGGATTAGGGAAGGAGATCGACTCCCGTTGGATTCTACCCGGATTCGGTGCCCGCGCACAGCGGGCTGCCTTAAGAAGGCGGTTGAGGATAGGAAGGGAAGGGGAGCTCGATCCCGAAGCAATCCCGGGATTGCTCCGAGTCCCTCTCGGGATCGCAATCTCCATCGCGGGAAGTCTCCCGACGGAGGGAGGGTACCGCACCAAGCCTATGAAGACCCCGTGCGAGCGAGAGGCTGCCCGAACACCCCCGAGAGAGTTCGACAAACGAGAGAGAGAGAGAGAGGTGAGAAAAGGGAGATAGAGGAGCACCGTCCGGTTGTTCCCTCACCCCGCCGTGGGAGTCCGCCGGGGAGTTCTTCTATCGCCCTCGAAGCCGGGAAGCTGTCCTCACGGGAAGCGCGCCGAAGGCGTCGCCGTAGCCGCCCGGACCCCTCGCCGGAGGCTGCACTTCCGGAACCTCGAGCCGCGAGCCCGGCCCAAAACAGGTACGGAGCACCCGCTGCCGCCGCCGGAGAAGTCTGGTGGACCCTTTGCCGTCGCCTGCTTCCGCCGTCGGGTGCCGCCGAGGCCGTCGGGAGAGCTGCGGGTGCCGTCGGGTGTTGCCGAGGCTCCGGTGAAGCCGTCGTTGCCGTCGCCTGGTCGGGGGGAGGAGAAGGGCCGCCGGGTTTATTTTCTCTCAACAATAGTCCACACGGCGGATACTGAGAAGGAGAGACGGGGCGTGAGCGCGGGGCTCGGTGCGACCGACGGGTCAAAATTGGGGCGGGGCCCACCCGGGAAAAAGAAAGCAAAAAAAAAAATATGCCCCGCGGCCGCGGCCAGAAGCCGCGCGCGCGCGGGAACTGTTGCGCAGGGAGGGGGTTGACCCGAGGTCAACCCATGATGGGGCCCACCTTATGAAGGTGTTAAAAAAAAAGAAAAGAAGGGGAGAAGAAGGTGGGCTGCGTGAAGGCCCAATGAACAGGATCCGCAAGAGGGCCCAATAAATTAATTTTTCTTAAAAGACATCCTTGATTGAAATTAAATAAAAATGCACCTAATTAATTAAACAAACCGAGGCGAGCATCCGGCCGGCTAAAAACCCGCCTCATGGTCTTGGCTTAACTTAAAAGAATTCAAAACAAAGAGGGAAAGCAATGGGCCGGCTTTAAGCACGCCCCTTGACCCTTTAAGGTGGACATACAAAGGTCTGGTTAATGACCCCAATGTCTTACCATGCCCCAAGAGGGAGTTGTTTTGCCCATTATGCCACGGGGAGGCTGTGCATGATCAACATGCCAATATGCCCAAACCATAGGCTAATGAGGTAGACCAACCATGGGATGAGTGCCCACAAGCTTTTCAAAAGTCGGGTACGCTCAACCTTGAACCGGTTGGGAGAAGACTGCATGTGCCTATCAAAGGCAGGACTATGCTCAAATTTTCTGAAAAAAAAAAAAAGACAAGGCAGGATGTCCAGATGCCTATCAAAGGCTGGAGACTACACTCAGGACCGACATATACTTGATCCCGAATTGAGGAGATGTCACAGTTGTAAAAGAGAGGAGGCTGGAGGACTTGTGAACTTCAAACAATGAAGAATTCAATGAACAATGCAAGGAGAAAACAGTCCCTGCCGGACTGAATGGATGCAAGCACATTAAAAACCGAACTTAAATCTGAAATTTCAATGAAAAATCAAAACATTTAAGAAATCTGAAATTATGTTAATTGCTAAGGACCTGCCTGGCTCAAAATCAGAACCGAAGGATCAGAACTGAATCTGAAAATCTGAACTAAGTCCGAAATCTGTTTTGGTGCAGAAATCTCTGAAAACCTGTTTTCTGGAAATTGGAGCTTAAAATCTGAATTTCGAGAATTTCAAAGTCTGGATTCCACGTTTCTGAAATCTGAAACATACAACAGAAGAACTGAAATCCGTGAGAAATCTGGGGTCTCAAAATCTGAACAGAAGTCTGAAATTTGAAGTCAGCGAGAAATCTGAAGTTTGAATTGGTACAGAAGGCCTGCAAATCTGAAAAATGCAGGAATCTGGAGTTTGGAATTTGAAGAAATCAGGGAAACTGAATTTTGCAGGGTCCGAAATCTGAAAACTGTGCATTACAAAGTCTGAAAAATGCAGAATCCATTTCAAGTCCGAATTTCAGTAGTCTGTAGGCAAATCTGAAATCTGAATTCAATCCATTTAAATATCAAAATCTGAACTTTGCATCTAAAACAAAGAACCGAGAGTTTGAGAGCCTGTAGTGTGCAGAATTTGTAAGAAGTCTGAAATTCAGGTTAGGTCCGAGAAATCTGAAAGCAAAGTGTGAAATCTGCCGACCTGCAGAACCCAGAAATAGAAATCAGAAATCAAAACATCCATTAAAAATCAAACTCCACCCAGTTCCGAACCCAAATAGAATTCTGTAATTAGTCCTTAATCAAACTGAATCTCATCTAATTCGGTTCTTTTTGAGTCAGGCAGCTCATGAATTATGAAATGGGTTAACCCTAAGCTTAATTAAAACATAAGCCAATATTAATAAAAGATGCTCAAGCAAGTCAGAAGTCTATAAGTTTCAAAAAAAATCTGAATTCCCAAACCAGAAGATCAACAAATTGTAAATCATTAAATCTTAATGCAGAACATTAAACCAGAATTGAGAACAAATCTGTTAAAAGAAATTCCAAGTCAGGCAATCTGTCAAATTCAATTTCAATTAACTAAATTCAAGTGAATTCTAATAAAATAAAATTCAACCCGAATTAAGTCAAACAATCCACCGAACAAATAAAATCCACCAGATTCAAAACAAATCCGAACAAATTCAAACTCAATCAAATCAATTCAAATACAAATTAAATCAAGTCAGACTCAATAAAAATAATCCAACTTAAATCAATCAAGTAATTCAAATTCAACTACAATCAAACTAAATTTAAATAAATCAACCCCAACAAAATTCACTTCAAACCAAATCAAATCAACTCAAAAACAAATTAAATCAAAATCAAATCAAAACTTAAATCAATCAACAAATTCAAAATAAACCAAACTTAAAACCAGTAAAATTCAACTCAACTCAATTTCAACCAAAAATCAAATTGAAATTTAAATAACTCAATTCAAATCAAATTTCAACTCAAACTAAAAGCAACTCAACCAATTAAATTCAACTCAAACTCAATCAAAATAAAACCAACAAATTTAATTCAACTCAAATCAATTCAAACCAAACTCAAAACAACTTAAATGCTTGCATTCTATCAAGTTCATGGGATTGTTTTCTCCTATGTGTGAATGCTTATTTTTGTGGATGCATGTCTTCTACTCCATGGATTGCTATGACGCTTAATCAAGGGTATTCGAGTTATCTCGATGTAATTAACGTCGGATCTTCGCACCATCCGACGGGGAGAGGTCAAATCAATTTTCAAAGAACCTAACAACCTCAAATTATAATTTTAAATATCATTGACCCTAGTTAGTACTTTTATGGAATACCACTTATTTTCTTACAAAGTCAATACTAAGGTCAAACCTAATTCGAATTCAAAAGGAAAATGAATTTCCAAAACAAAAAAGAACAAATCTCTTTTCGGAGATTTTGAGGTTACATCAGGATACTACTTAAAACACTGACGGCCAGAATTAAAAGATGGGATGAGATGAGATGATAGTGATGGCATCAAAATCAATGGCCAAGATCATCTCTTCACTTAAGTTTTGGTTCTAGGGTTTATTAGATCCTTATTGAAATTGGATCTTACTTAAGTAATGGATGGTTGCAATTAGATCATAGGCACAAGATCCAATGGATGATTCTCATTAGAACTTAAGTTTCGGATCCTATTCTTATTGGTTCATTAAGAGGATTTTGATCCTACTTAAGTGAGGATTAATGTAAGATGTTGAATGACATGAGATGTGATGAGATGCTAGGTCAAAAAAAGTATGCGATCCTCTCTCCCCAGCCGCACAAAGACTTGGTCAAGTCTCCATCAGATGCTTCATAGAGAGAGGAGTGGGAGAAAAATCAGATGCACCTCCCCATGGTATGGCACACCAAGGTAGGTGGGGTCGGGGGTCGGGACTGGGTCAGTTGGGTCCAAACCAACCCGGATCAAGGTCAGCTGGGATCACAATAAAAAAATAAAAAAATAAAAATTATAAAACATCCACAGGGTCGGGGTCGCGGGGTTTGAACCGGGTCGGTCGGCCCAAAAACTGACTGGGTCAGGCCCAAGTCGCGACCTCACATGCGATGGGACGCACATCCCCCACTACCGGAAGCTGGACCGGTTTCTCCTCTCCCTCACTTGTCCTATCTTGATGAGTAAGCAACTCCTGATGCCCATCTCCATAAAAGCAGGCTGCCGCGCACCTGGTTCCAAGTTGGACTGGTTGGAAGAAAATCTGGAAGAAGCCCCGGAGCATGCCTTCCCCAGCCGCTGCCCTTCTCTCCTCTCTATCCCCCTGCTGCACCTTGCGCCAATGGAAGAAGAAGATGGAGCTGTTGCTATCTCCAACTGTTGCTATCTCCTACGACCGTATGTTGCTGCACACAGATCCAAGCTGCTGTCCCCTTGTGACCACGGATGCAGAAGGAGAGAGAGGACAGCCAGCCTTCCTCTCAAGGCTGATGTCTCCTCCTGTCTCCTAAGAAGAAGGGGCTGATGATGCTCTGCTGCTGCCATCCAGTCAAGGAAAGGAAGCTGAGAAAACCTCCCAATGAGGCTACCTGCGGCTCCCCATCTCCCTCTCCATGCTGCAGCACCCATGGGAGAAGAACAAAAAAGAAGAGATGCTGCTGCTGCCCTGCTGCTTGCTGTGCACCATGGAACAGAACGAGCCAGAAGACGATGGAGGCTTCTCTTCCTACTGCTGTTGCTCCTTGCACCAATGGAAGAAGAGGAGGCCGATGGTGACTTTTCCCACTCCTGCTGCCCCCTGCGCCTATAAAAGAATTAGGGACAGAGGGAGGCTTATCCTCTTGCGGTTGCTGCCACCTGTACAAGAAGGGGAGGCCGAAGCCTCTCCCTCCACAGGATGCTGCTGCCTAAGGAGGAAGAGGCCAATGGAGATGCTCCTACATGCAAGCGCCCCTTCTCTACTGCTGCCATCTCCAGTGCCCATGAAGGACCCCAGTTGGAGAGCTGCAACTGACGCCCACCTACCTGCTGCCACCGTGAATGGAAAAAATAAGAAGAGAAGGAGAAGAAGGGGTTGCGGATCCTCCTCCTACCAGGATATTGTGGTAATGGCTGTTGCCATCTAGGATGAAGATAAGCCCATGCATGCCCTCACGTATACCCCTCCCATAACCATGATGAGCATCTAAGACACACTTAGATCCATGGGGTATGGAGGTATCAGCTCTCTTAATGCCCATTGGGCTTAAGGATACCCGGTCCCCCTACATATCATACCTACTGATGGGGACATATTTTGGTAACTTTTGAGCTTTCTTTTACTTGCGTCCCTATGAGGACAAGTTTGTAAATAGAAGATTAGATGGTTTTTTTTAATTAAATGTCTCCTCCCTTCTATAAAAGAAGGACCGATGTACATACGAAGAAGAGTAAATAGACGAAATTTTTGGAACCTTCCGGCCTGGTTCTCCCGCGTAGGGGCTGCGGCCCCGTTCTCCCATCCAACCCCGGCCAGTGAGGGCCGTTCCTCTTCCACCTCCGGCGTAAGGCCGGCTGTTCCCTTCCATCCTCCGAACTCGGCAGGTAGTCGATTCCCCTCTTCCTCCTCATCCTTCGGCCTCCGTGCCGTTCTTCTCTTCTTCCCCTTCTCAGTTCGATAGCACCCTCCACAGCGGACAGATCCAATCGGTCCCCTTCAGATGGCGCCGAGGAGAAGAATGAGTAAAAGATGAAGAAGAAGAAGTAGAAGGAGAAGAAGCGGAAGAAGAAGACGGAAAAGAGGAAAGAGGATCCGGCGATCCCCGGATCCTCCTTCCCCTGCGGCCTCTTCCCTCGGCGACGGCGATCTCCGCAGCTCTTCTTCTTCGACTGCCCCCTGCTCCGCCGTCTGCGTGCGGCTCCGTCCGGATGGCGACGACGACGCGAGCGGGCGGGTGAGGACGACGCGAGCGCGGGCGAGGCGCGCTGCATGGCACTTTGTCGCGGCCCGCGGCCTCGGGGGACCGCTGCAATGCCGCCACGTCAACGGGCGGTCAACGGTCGCGGGAACAGCCACGCGACCACCGGCGAGCCCCCGCAGCAAACGGCCACAACCCCCCCCCGGGGGGTACGCTCGTGCCCGTGAGCGCGGGCGACGCTCGCGACCGGCCGCCGGCTCGCGCGGTCACCGGTTCGCGGACCTGACCGGCCAGTCGGCCGGTTCAACCGGGTCCAAACCCGGTTCACGCCGGTCCAGCCCGGTTCAGCGCCTGAACCGGCCGGTTCAAGACGGTTCAAGGCATTTGGAGCCGGTTCAGACCGGTTCGAGCCGGTTCAGACCGGTTCGAGCCGGTTCGACTCGGTTCGGGGTCGTTTCGGGTCTGTTTGGACCGGTTCGAAGCTGGTTTGCTCTATTTTGGGTTCGTTTAGGTGCTTTAGCGATGATTAGCGCCGGTTCATTTCGTTTTCGGTCGGTTTAGTCCAATCTAGCTAGTTTGTCCCGCATCACCTACACCTATTCCTCCATGGCCCATATCGAGCCTACCCCTATAGTCTCTAAACAGGACCTGTTTTGACCCTCAAAACAGTCCCTTAACCACCTACATACCTACCCTTCTAGCCCCTAAATAGGACCTGTTTTGGCCAAGTAAAAAAGTCCTAAAAAGCCCTGCTTTGGTTACCATCTCACAGTCACCTTTGCCTAAATCCGATGGCAGCGGGTATGAGATTTGAAGGTATTATGGCAGCGGGTTTGCCTGCATAAGGAAACTCCGGACAGCGGAGTATGAAGCTCCTCAAGACAGTGGACAGCCCATTGGGCTTGAAGACAAGATGATGCAAGCCCAACCGACCTAGGAAGATATAAAGATGGGCTAACTGGGCCCAATGAAGATGGAACCGGCCTATAAGGCTAGATGATGGCAACCAGCCTATAACAGACTTGGACCAAAATATCTTAATCATATAAAAATAAATAATAAAATGATTAAGAGGCCAGCCTATTAAATTAGGTCCCCCTCATAATAGCGGACAGACCCAAAGTTCCCAGCATATATCAATCCTAGACAGATAGATAGGCAAGTATCTCATTCTATACCGATCCTTTCCTCCCAAAGTAGGGAGTATTTAACTCCATCTACTAAAGGAGAGTAATGCCACAAACCTAAGGGGAGGTTATGCATGTCACCATGTTATACCAACCCCTAGACTAAGTGAGGATACCGAGAAATGATATATCATACACCCAATACATGATATTATATCAATTTGGGTGAGATCATGTCCATGTAAATAAATATACTCCATGATTATATGAATAACACTTATATGTCCGTATTCATGTCTATGATTGGGAAAAATTATACAATTTACATATCTCACATGGAGTGCAAATATAAAGATAAATTAACAATAAGCAAATTTGAAAACTGTGAAATCTGATAAGACAATATGAAAATGAAATAATCAACTAAATTTCAGATGTGAAAAACATAAAAACCAAATTATAATCAAATCTGAAAATCATAATCTATGATCCGAAATATGCATATCAATTTCATATTCGGATAGAAGTGAGTTTTCAAATCATAGACTTATGAACATGTCTCTTAAAAATAGAACATAATTCGGGATGTCATTTCCGAAATAAGAAGATCCGAAGAGTCAAAAAAATATGATTATGTTATGAAGTCCGAATGTCTAGGTCTTGACTTAGATCATATATAATTGATCTTAGGTTTTATATCTCAAAGTCCTAGGTCCGGATCCCCCAAATACTTAAGGGTGGACAATTACAAAAATCTAAAAATATGTTAAGTCTTAGGCTCCGGTCATTTGAATTTTTTACTTGTCTTAAGTCTAAGGCACATACTGATTAGAAGTTTGACGATGAATCGATGATATAACACATGCTAAGAATCGAAATAGGGGTTTTGCATGGCCTCAATTATAGGTCTTACTCAAGTTTTAAACCAGATTTTTGACATGAGAATATCATATGTCCATATAGAACTTGATGTTAAGGATGAGGGATTGTCAAGGTCTTAGTGACCTAAAAGTTAACTAAGTCCTAGTGACCCCAACATGAGAGAAGTTCATAATGAGGACTTATAGATATATACTAAGTTTTATGCCTCAATCAATGGTTAATGGAAGAGATGTTCCGAATCAAATTTTAACATGTTTGGATACATACAATGCCTATTAAGACTTAAAATGAATTAAAAAATGAATCTAAATTTAATACACATAATGAAAAGACTTAAAACATAATAAACAAAATAATAATGAACATGTTCCAATCAGACATTATAAAAATATGATTTTAATAAGTCCAAAAAATGTCAAGACTCAGATAAAAAATGAAATTGAGATTGAGATCTTATGATTGAAATCTCATAATGAATTAAATCCGAATCATGTCTTTTCTAGATTTCAAATCCAAAATTAACTCTAATAATTCAAAACATGCCTTAGTAATAAGACCTTGAACTAGAAGAGTTAAATACGTGATTCCACCAAGTCTAAGATGTTAAGACTAAAATAAAAATAATAAAATAAAATAAAGATCATATAATCAAAAGTGGATAATGAAATTTGATCTGAATCATGTCATTTTGACTGTGGATCCAAATTAAGCCTAATATCTCAAAACATGTATTAATGTTAAGACTTTAATTTAAAAGAGTTAAACTCACATCAAACATGTTAAAAGGTTAAAAAGCCACTAAGACATATAACCTTAAGATATTAAAATCTTAAAATATATCTTCATTAAATCATAATCGAACTCAAATCAGACTTAAAATACTAAAGTTTGCATTCAATTGAGTTTATAAGATTATAGCTCCCGTATGCGTTTACTTTTTGTGAATGTATGTTTTCCATTTCATGAGTTGCTAATGACGGTCAATTAAGAGTATTCAAGTATCTCGATATAATTAACATCGAAAATTTACACATTCTGATGGAGAAGGGTCCAAAGACAATTTTATGAACATCAAACCTCAATATATTTATACTTTTATATATAATATATATTTTTGGCTAATATTCCTATGAGATACCATAGTAATATATGTTAGCCAAAGATGATGAAAATTCGCTTCTCAAATGAATAGAAATCAAATAAAATTTCAAACAAGTATATTTATATATTTTTTATGAGAAAAATGAGGTTTCACGGGCACCTTGTCTCATTGACAACTATGCATATGACGGACCAAGAGATGAGCAAAAAGAAAAGCATCAGTCCATGAACATGTGCAAGACAGATAAAAAAACATAGAGAGAGATCCTCAACAGTCAACCTTCAAATATTATAAGACAATGGCATACCAACCCTTAAGAATCCCAAAGAATGGCAACAGCCAAAGAATGTCGACAACCAGCCTTCTTCGAATCTTGAATGCAAATCAAAACTTATCAATTTTAGTCATGGTTTGGCACTTGTCATTATCTTTTGTTGCTCCATTTCCACTAAATAGACCAGAAGAAAACAACAAAGCATCCCAAAAGCCTTTTTCAATCAACACAGCCTTTAAATTGCTCCGACATAAAAAAAGAGTTTTCACAATAGGAGCTTGTCAAGCTAAATTTCAGATATTCTTGAACAGATCTGCCAGAATAGTTCCAGTACCCAGGAAAATACAGTCTTGTCATTCAGAAAAATCAGACAGAAAATGCACATTAATGGAGGTTAGCTTCACCAAATTGTTTTCACAAGCATTAAGACACTTGATATCCTATTCATTGAAATATTGAACATATGGATGCAAACAAATTAACACACTCCACAAGTATAGCTTATTTGAATGTTACAGTGGCTCTTTTATTTCATTCAATGAATGTAGCTCATAAAACATTCTCAAGTATTAACCAAATGTGATGCGGGACAAACCGGCTAGATCGGACTAAACCGACCGAAAACGAAATGAACCGGCGCTAATCGCCACTAAAGCACCTAAACGAACCCAAATTGAGCAAACCGGCTTCGAACCCGTCCAAACAAACCCGGAACGACCCCGAACCGAGTCGAACCGGCTCGAACCGGTCTGAACCGGACGGAGCCGCGCACAGACGGCAGAGCAGGGGGCAGTCGAAGAAGAAGAGCTGCGGAGATCGCCGTCGCCGAGGGAAGAGGCCGCAGGGGAAGGAGGATCCGGGGATCGCCGGATCCTCTTCCCTCTTCTCCGTCTTCTTCTTCCGCTTCTTCTCCTTCTACTTCTTCTTCATCTTCTACTCATTCTTCTCCTCGGCGCCATCTGAAGGGGACCGATTGGATCTGTCCGCCGTGGAGGGTGTTGTCGAACCGAGAAGGGGAAGAAGAGAAGAACGCCACGGAGGCCAGAGGATGAGGAGGAAGAGGGGAATCGACTACCTGCCGAGTTCGGAGGATGGAAGGGAACAGCCGGCCTTACGTCGGAGGTGGAAGAGGAACGGCCCTCACTGGCCGGGGTTGGAGGGGAGAACGGGGCCGCAGCCCCTACGCAGGAGAACCAGGCCGAAAGGCTCCAAAAATTTCGTCTATTCACTCTTCTTCGTATGTACATCGGTCCTTCTTTTATAGAAAGGAGGAGACATTTAATTAAAAAAAACATCTAATCTTCTATTTACAAACTTGTCCTCATAGGGACAAAAGTAAAAGAAAGCTCAAAAGTTATCAAAATATGTCCCTATCATTCTCTCCGACCGGGAGAAAACTCGACCTCGAGTTTTAAAACCGGTTCAGACATACCCAAGACTCGACTCGTGAGAACAAGTCGTTCCCGGGCTCTGATACCAAATTGATGCGGGACAAACCGACTAGATCGGACTAAACCGACCGAAAACGAAATGAACCGGCGCTAATCGCCGCTAAAGCACCTAAACGAACCCAAAATAGAGCAAACCGGCTTTGAACCGGTCCAAACAGACCCGAAACGACCCCGAACCAAGTCGAACCGGTCTGAACCGGCTCCAAATGCCTTGAACCGGCTTGAACCGGCCGGTTCAAGCACTGAACCGGGCTGGACCGGCGTGAACCGGGTCTGGACCCGGTTGAACCGGCCGACTGGCCGGTCAGGTCCGCGAACCGATGACCGGGCGAGCCGGCGGCCGGTCGCGAGCGTCGCCCGTGGGCGCGGGTGCGAGCATACCCCCCCCGGGGGGGTTGTGGTCGTCTGCCACGGGGGCTCGCTGGTGGTCGCGTGGCTGTTCCCCCGCCCGTCGACCGCCCGTCGACAAAGTGCCGCGCGCAGACGGCGGAGCAGGGGGCAGTCGAAGAAGAAGAGCTGCGGAGATCGCTGTCGCCGAGGGAAGAGGCCGCAGGGGAAGGAGGATCCGGGGATCGCCGGATCCTCTTCCCTCTTCTCCGTCTTCTTCTTACGCTTCTCCTTCTACTTCTTCTTCTTCTTCTTCATATTCTACTCATTCTTCTCCTCGGCGCCACCTGAAGGGGACCGATTGGATCTGTCCGCCGTGGAGGGTGCTGTCGAACCGAGAAGGGGAAGAAGAGAATAATGGCGCGGAGACCGGAGGATGAGGAGGAAGAGGGGAATCGGCTACCTGTCGAGTTCGGAGGATGGAAGGGAACAGCCAGCCTTATGCCGGAGGTGGAAGAGGAACGGCTCTCACTAGCCGGGGTTGGAGGGGAGAACGGGGCCGCAGCCCCTACGCGGGAGAACCATGCCGAAAGGCTCCAAAAATTCCGTCTATTTACTCTTCTTCGTATGTACATCGGTCCTTCTTTTATAGAAGGGAGGAGACATTTAATTTAAAAAAACCATCTAATCTTCTATTTACAAACTTGTCCTCATAGGGACACAAGTAAAAGAAAGCTCAAAAGTTACCAGAATATGTCCCCATCAAAATGTATACATTAACTTGAAGAAAATTTATTTGGTTAATTCAAACTTGCAAAATAGGTTCATCGTTTAAATTATTTAATTTTAAATCACTTCAAGGCCTAAAGTAGATGCTTTTTTGGACAAGAAAACTAAAACTTCAGCTTGGCACAATGCATATCTATGTATTGACAATTTTTTATAATTTTTATACTTACACTGAAAAAATTTAGAAATATGTTCCAGTTCCATTGGGTAGGCTCATTAATATACTAATTAATAGCTTGAAACCATGAAGAGTTAAGTGAGCGAAGCATAAGCAACCACCCTTAGTACTTGATTACTCAGCCTTGTTTAAAAAGTATAAATGAACGAGGCTGAGAGCACAAACACATTTCAGCAACCCTATTTATGAGACCTTGAGCAAAAACGGATGGAAGGCACATTTTTCTGAAATATCTATAGGTTATGCACTAATGAATGTGTATGAAACTTGAGAAATGGACAGCTTATCAGAGTTTAGTAAATCAATTCATACAACATGGATGGAGAAACACATAAAAGGTATTATGGAAGCCTAACAGTGTCGATATGGTAAACCCGTTGCATGACCTCATTATGTACATAGATGGAACAAAAAGATCAATATTTATGATTGCATTTGTTAATGCAAGATCAGAGGTATCGCACTTGAATAGAAACTGGAATCCATTCAAAACAAAGGTTGACGTACAGAAGAAGGTTTCAAGTTCCATTTTCCCTTGTAGATAATCTTATACATGCATTATAAATAAGAGCAATAATATCAAAGTTCAAATTGTAGCAAAGAATTAAAATACTGATGATACCTACAATATAGTTAAAAAGAAGCAAATGAATGAAGGTTTGACCTTTATACAGTCATCTGCTGACTTAGCTTTCCAGCTAGTTGGTAAACCTTCACCAGTATCCATGGTAGATTGTGTTAAGCATGCACGTAGTCCTAACAGCTCCACTGCTTTTGCCATTCCAGCAACATGCTGTCCACCTGCTTCTGCAAAACATGTGACCTGATCCACAAGAGGAAATTCAAATTTTAACCTACCAAAATTAAATATGATTTGTGGAGCTGACAGAAACTTCTCTGCCGACAAGTATAAATAGATAATAAAGTAACTGCTACTTTAAAAGATAAGTTCACCACTTTCAAATTCACGAGCTGGTCATTAGTATAGTACCACATGATAATCAGGTAATTAGTGTAATGCAGCCAACATGGCGGCAAAGATGTAAAAAGGAGGCACTCATAGTGTCTGCGAAATAGACATCATACACTTATCATGGTCACACAAAGTAACAGACTGTGCCATATGTAAAGAAAACAAAAATGATAAAAAATACTGACGCAGAAGACTCCTATAAACATTTCCAGTTCCCTCTGATTTCTGTCTCTCGACTTTACTTTACATGCTTACTTATTTACTTCTCCGGTTCTCCCTTCAACGCCTTCTCCCTCTTTTTCTTTCTCGTGTACTACGCTGACCAGCATGAAAGGAAAGGATCTTTCTTTTCTTTCGGTCGTTGGAATGTCCCATAATCCTGAAGGACGTCTTCAAAACACCGTATGTTTAAACATAATCAAGTTTAAGAACTGCTTCAGAATCATAAATCGTTGTCTTTGAGTGAATTCTCGCATCATCTATATGCGATTTCAAACAGGGAAGTGTGCTCATATCCTAGTGGAATACGTTTCCATGACCCGGAACAAGAGTGACCATGTTTTGTGATCGCTTTCATTCGTTTTATCGACAATCGACCACTGTCGGAAACTGGAACAATTCTTCGTCGCTAGTATTACCAAATGGGGGAAGTACACATTATGGTTATCACACTCACCCCGGAGCGTATAAGCTCTATCCCGCACAAAAGAGTGGACAAGTACGAATCCTCCTCCGTCATGTTCGACTCATACGGCCAGATGCGCTCGTGAAGCCAGGTCATCAGATCAACGTCATCCGCGATCCCTCGCGCCAGCTGCTGCGATGTGTGAACGTGCGTGTTGATAAACCCTATTGGAAGTCAAAAAAATGAAAGGAATCAGAGAAACAGCGAGTAACGAGTCAAGTAACAAGGTGGCTGTGGGTGTTCCAACGACCTGGTAGCAATAGGCGGTCATGGAGGTCGAGGACCTCGTCCGCCCTGCCGGAGAACTCGCGGAGCACGTCCACTGACTTCCCAATGGCGACGATCCTGTCACCCTCCACCACGAGCCCGGCGTCGTGGAAGACGCGGGCGGCGGGATCAACGGTGACAATCACGGCACCATGTAGCAGAGTGAGGCGGGCGGCCCGCTCTCTGTTGGCGCTGCTGCCATACTCCTCCATCTCCTCCTCGGTCTTCCGGATCGCATTGTAAAGTCAACATCGGCTATGCAACAATATAGCATCAACGTTAGCAGGGGTCTGGAATTTTAGGTCGGTGACAATCATAAAAAAAATTTTAGTCCCATCGTTCTCATAATTATTTTAATACCTTACATTGGTGAAGAGTAACTGTTGCCATCCCCTCCGTCATCTCCCCCATTTCACTTTTTTTATTTCCCGAATTACCCTTTGTAAACAGAGCAGTTCCCTAATCACCTCGCCCCCCGGATGGTATACCTAGCCGCAACTGAAGAACACCATTCTCGCCGAAGAGCACCAGGGAGTCTTTGTCGTCGTCCTCCTTCGCCGTCGCAAACTCGCAGTCTTTCTCATTCGTCGTTCTTTCCCTTCGCCGAAGAAGAAATAGCACGAGAAAATCGACGGAAGACTCTCACCGAAGAGCACTAGAGAGACGTCGTCGTCATTCTCCTTCGCTGTCTCATCGCCCCCCCCCCCCCGGTCACCGAAGAAGAAGTAATGCAAGAGAGCCGACAGAGCTATCCTTCATTTGTCCCCTTCCATTTCCTCCTTCGACAACAGAGGTATTCTTCTCCGGAGAGTAGATCATCTCAGTAGGACTGTTCATATGGAACCGAAAAACCGAAAAATCGAACCGAACCGAACCGAACCGAACCGATATTACATTGTTGGTTAGGTTCGGTTCTGGTGCATCCGGAAACCGATTGAACCGGTAACCCGAAATAATATTCTGTTAGTTAAATTCCATAACCCGCTCGCCGCTCGCCGCTCACATCGCCAACCCTACTTTCTTCTTCACATCGGCCGTCCGTCGCAGAGGCAAAAAGGCGCAGGTCCGCGGACGCTGTCGCGCTAGACGGCGGCGGCGCTGCTCTTTTTTTCCAGGTTCCGCTCCTCACTCGGTTGCTTGCCCAAGCGGCCAAGCCCCAAGCCAATCGCCATCGGCGGCCAGCGCGGCAGCACCTTGTGGCCTTGCCCGTCGGCGTCGCCTTCCGGTCATGGCAGACCGGAGTCAGCACCACTTCCACCTTATTTCCCACTCGCCGACTCGCCGTCGCCCTCACCCTCGCAGCCTCGCCATCTGCAGCCCACGGCCACGGCACCAGCACCACACCACGATGGTCGGGACTCAGGAGGAGATTGAGAGCGCTAGCGCTCAGCAGAGGGCTCACGGTCCCGGAAGCAGCGGTCCGCAACGGAATCGTGGTCAGCTGGAGCCGAGCCTGGAGCCTGGAGGTGCGCAAGCACCAGGGGTCAAATCGTTGCCGTAAAAAACTGTTTCAAACGGCAAGAGGACAGCCGGCCAAGGAGGGGGATGCCACAGACTTGGGCTCCTTACCCTGTGGTAAAAAGGTTTGTTTTTTCTTCATCATATTTATGTTTCAAACTTCAAATCACAGGGTTTCTATTTGAACTTTTATTTTTAAGGTGGAGGGAGTATTGTAAAACAATATGTAAGAGATGAAGCTTCCGGCGCATTGACATATCCCTGACATTCGTTGGTTGCAAAGTTCGGTTTTGGGAAGGACTTCTAAAGAGGATCTTTGTTTAGTTGATTTGGAAAGGGAAACGGGGCAATCCGACAGGCTCTCCCTCTCTCTCTGTAGAGTGTCAGTCGGCGTTTCTTTACGTAATTCATCGCTTCCTCCGTTTCCCTCACTTTCCTTCCAACACGGACATAAATCCAGCGTGAACCGATGAACCGAACCAAACCGAACCGATTTGGTTCGGTTCATTTTCGGTTTGGCATCTTAATGAACCAGTTCGGTTTGGTTCATCATACCGGTTTGGTTCAGTTTGACAAAAATCGGTCTCAAACTGAACCGAACCGAACCGTGAACAGTCCTACATCTCAGTCCTTGGGTTAAGGGAGAAACATTATGGGGTGTTTGGTTGCATGATAACGAAGGTTTTGTTTTAATTTTTAAAAATTGTAAGAAAACTTGTTAAAAGAAGTGTTTGGTAACCATGACAATTTTATGTTTTAAAAGTGATTTTCTTCTTAAACAAAAAAAGAGGGTCTCACCTCTCTCTTTTTTCTTGTGGTCCCCCACTTTGTTTGGTCATGTGCAGTAGTTACTCTTTTTTGTAATCACATCCCTCCAAACATGATAATTTTATATCATGAGTTGGTTCACTTTTTATTTTAATACAATTTTTTATCATGAAAGTGTACAAAAAATTATCATGCAACCAAACATCCCATTAGTCCTCAATTAAAAACGGCCACATACCTCTGCTACTTAAGTGACGGTTCAAGAATCGATTCGGTAAACAGCTACCGAAAAGGACTGAACCGCTACCGACGTTTTACTAACTCGTTACCGACGGGTAGTGAATTACAAAAGTGTCGGTAGCGGTTCAACCCTTTTTATAGTGGTTCAAGACTTTCAAGTTATGTTACTGAACCGTTGTTGAACCGTTACCAAAAAGGGTTGAACCGTTATCAACGTCTTACTAACTCATTACCGACGGGTAGTGAGTTACAAAGGCATAAGTAGCGGTTCAGCCATTTTCGGTAGCGATTCACCGAACCGATTATTAAACTGCCACTTAAGTGACGGGAGTATGTGGCCATTTCTGATTAGAGACTGAGACTTCTCCCTCCACCAGGTGATCCGCTCTCTTCTTCTCCGACGGTGCTTAACTTCTCAAGGTCGACGAATCCCAAACCCCCCCTCAAGAATAAGAGCAATGCCGGGAGGAGTTTTTTACAAAAATTAACACATTAAATTTTTATATTATACATCTAACACACTTTGGTTAAAGTCAAATTTTAAAAATTTGATTCGTGAAAAGACCACCGATTAATGACGAGAATTAAATAGATTAAAGTAGGGATAATTATCTAAACTCAACATTTAAAAATTGAGTTATTTAAATTTGACTATTAAAGTCAATTTTTAAAAACTCGATTTTTTAGATAGAATCAATTTTTTTAGTTCGATATAAAACTCTACTTTCAAACAAAATCATTTTTTTTTGAATTATGCTTGAGAGTCGAGTTAAGGTAGAACATCAAAGAGATGTATTTTTTATTTTGATGGGAACAAAAACGTTCTATACAATAGAACTAATCTCAAATAAAATTATGATCAAACTTGTTCGTACAATTCAACTATTTATTTTCAAAAGAACATAAAAAATACATCACATTCATTTTCACCATAAAAAATAAAAACATGTATCATTATATTTCAACTTCTTCATTTTTGAAGATACAACATCATCATTCTTGAAAATAATAACTTCATTCATTTTCACACAACATAACTCTATCATTTTTTTAGACGGCATTCATTCCATTGTATAAATACAAAGATATACATTACACAAAGATATACAACTTAAGTAACTACATCATACAAAAAAATTTCACCACAACCACACATTCATATAAGATATTTAATATCCAAAATAAATTAATCACAATCACACATTAAATATTTTAAATAAGAAGTTCACCACAACCAAAAATTACATAATAGAAATAAGAAGTTTAAAACAAACACATCCATAAAAAAATACAATTTCACCCTCCCATTTCTCTCCTTGGACAAGACTTTCTCCTAACAAGTTTTCTTTCATCTTCTTTAGGATGAGATAATCCTAACCTACTTGGAGGAACATCGGCCGTTATGTTCTCTCCATGTTAACTTAGACAAATAGGTGCCGATGAAGTGATTTCGTCAATCACATCTAATTGTTGTAATCTGTATTGTGCATCTGTCGGAGTGATCATCAAGGGATCACATGGTTGTCTCTGACTCTCTGCACATATGTCGATGTTCCCGCCCCCAAATGTCTCGTTGTGAATGTAGAAGGTCTTGCACTCGAAGGTCCAGCACCTTATTGTCCACTCTAATTGAAAAGAGATCGTAACTAGTGATTGGATGAAGAATGCAATGAGTCTTAGGGGTGTCAACGGGCCGGCCCGGCTCGACCCACCAAAAATATTAACTTGGCCCAGCCCGATTAGGCTGACCCAACATTTTATTTTATAATCATATAATAGTTAAATATGATAAATTTAATTATTTAAGATAACATTATAAAATTGATAATAATTTAATTAAAAATATATTTTTAATAATTAAATGTGATATTTTTAATGAAGTTATGAGATAAAAGTTAAAGTATATTTGGCCTGTTTTGGTTCGTCTCGGCCCGTATGTTGGCCCGGTTAAGGTTCGCAGGCCAAAATCTTTGGCCCACATAGTGACCTGCGATTAGCTAGACCCGCGAGCCAGCGGGCTGGCATGGCCCATTGCCACCCCTAATGGGTCTATAGCGGGTTCAAATGTTGACATAGTGATACGGAGCTTTTCATGCATTTATCATTGCATTTCCAAGATGTTTACTATTATCTGGTCAAGCTGATTTTCATGGTGGGTACAAAGCTGAAAAAAATTACATAACCAATAAATAAATTTATTATTGAAAAAATAAGTGATAACAAAATGACAAAGCCTTACCATTTCTCATTCCATAGGATCTCTTAGATAATATTTCTCGGGAGGTTCAGGAGCATCCTGAACAAGATACATGATGGTGTGTTTCGTATACCATTGTTCATATTGTTAAGTTGGCTCCCTAATATCAATATCTTTCTCATGATGTTGATATACATGCTTCTCCCGATGATTCCACTAATGTATATAATATGCATAGACTTCTATCCAGTCGGTACCCCAACAACTATGTCCATCTTTACGGTCATATTTCTTTGTATGTAGTTGAACTGTATAAGCATTCGTTAAGGAGCATGGATATCTATGATGGAATAACAAATAAGTGGTACTGATGCTAGCTTACTCGACATTAAGTTCATTCATATAAAGTAGAAGTGTAAATCTATGTTGTGGTCGATTGGGTTGTTGATTCTACCTGTACAAATCACATAGTATAAACATATATCAATAGGAAAGCGTCAACATAATTCTACCACGATATGGATGTGTTCCCAATTTATCAATATCTAAGTGGCCGTCGTTCTTCGTCAATCTCAACCGACAGTGGGAAATGAGGTCGATCGACATGGATGTGTTCCCATGACCGTATCTAAGTAAATAATAAAAAAGTTAAATTTACATATTATGGAGGATAAAAATGACAAGATTATTTTTTCATGTAATCATATGTACTTATAATAAATGGAGATATCCACCTATTCAGTTGTGTTTCATAGTCGTCGTTGCACCTAATTAACAGTACAAATATGCAAGAACCACACTGCCCCACGATAATTGACCACATTTCTCAAGATTAGGGGTGTAAACGGAATCCAATAATCCGAAATTTCGATTCGATTTCGATAAAAATTAACGGGTTTGAAAACTGTTTTTGTATCTTATAAGCTATCAGAATCGGAATCGGATATTCCGATAGTTTATCGGAATCGGAATCATAATTAGGTGATTCCATTTCTGTTTATCCGATTTCGATAATAAATAAATAAATAAAAGTAAAAATATTCAAAATAAAATCAAATAAATCATAAAATATAATATATAAATTGATAAAATAATAAAAATAAAGTTTTAAAATATTATATCAAAATTTATTAATTATATGTGAATTATTAATATATTTTTGAATAAAAATTAATATTTAATATCGGAATAAAAAATTATCGGATTCGATTCTGATTTCGATAACGGAATCGGAATTAGATCGAAATCGGAACATGGTGATTCCGAAATTATCGGAATCAGAATCGGAACACCTTATCCCTTATCGGAATCGGAATCGGATTATGTGATTCCGCTACCGAATCCGACCCGTTTACACCCCTACTCAAGATCCTCCATAAAAAATAAATATTGCATGTGAACTTCAGTTCCGGAGGTATCCGATAGTAGAAGAGTGTTGATGTACATAAACATAAGAGCTCTAGTATGATATACACATACTAAATGGGACTCATCATCATCTGTAGGTAACTCTTCTGCCTTTTGCTCAAATGTGATATACAACCACGCCAACCTTAATGTGGAGATACTTTGACCATATGATTTGACCTCTCTCCCTTCCACCGGTTGAACTCCCAAATATCGGGCACAAAAGTCTTCCCAACTTCCAAACTCTTTAGAAGGAATCGGGGGGGAGACAGTGGCCCATAACGATTGACACATCTTGTAGAGTAATAGTTATCTCTCTTTGGGAAAAATGAAATTAGATGTCTCAGGATGTCATCATTCTGCGAGAACCATGATCAATTGTCTATTTAAAGTAAACCACTTTAAATGATGCAAAGGTGCATATCCACATATCTCTAATAAATCCAAAACTATATGATTCTCAACTAGCCATAATGATATTTGATGGAAGTGCGAGACTAAATAGAAAGTGGACCCATCATGTGATAAAATGTAATAAATGAAACAAATATAAGGTCATAACACGAATTAATCTCATATAGACAACAAAACATGAATGCGATTTACATAGAACATAATACAAATAAGAAACAACTAAAAGAATAAGAGAAAGGTGTTGAACTATCTTAATGTCTAACATGCATAGAGAATCCATATATGTGTACTGCAATTATTATTTTATGGAAAACATTAAGAGAATTCATTATATTTCAAAACTTGTCTAATATGTGGGGAAATGCATATATGATTAATGCCTAACATGCATATAGAATTCATGTATTAAATTTTACCTCTGGATTTGCCGAATGATGACGAGACTGATCGCATAGTAGAGATGCATAGGGGTGTTCATGTAAAACCGGTAAACCGGTAAACCGAACCGAACCGAACCGAACCGTTCGGTTCGGTTCGGTTTGAGAGGCTATGCATTCGGTTTTTTGAACTGAACCGAACCGATAATTTCTTATCGGTTCGGCACCTCCCCAAATAGAACCGAACCGGTAAACCGGTTGACCCGATTTGATAAAGTTTGACCCACTTTATTTACATATTATATTACATTTAAATATATATTATATCAATTTTAAATATGTTTTATTATAAATGTAAGTTAATTAGTATAAAGATAAAATTATATATTATAAATACAGTATTAGACTTTATATTAATCTTAAATAATTAATATAATGTATATTTTATTTTATTTTATTTTTATTTATTTAAATATACATTAAACCGATGAACCGAACCGAACCGAACCGAATCACAATCGGTTCAGGGCTCACTGAACCGGTTCGGTTCGGTTCGGTTCACCTTATCGGTTCGGTTTCGGTTTGGAAAAAAGTGACCAAACCGAACCGAACCGAACCGTTTACACCCCTAGAGATGCATCATGAGGACCTTACTCCATGTCAACAATTACATTTAAAACATGTAAGTATTACAAGACAAGTAGACATATAAGAAAATAACAAGAGATAATGTAAAAAAAAATCTGATTATAAATATTACAAAGTGGTTAAAAAAGTTTTCACTTACAAGCATTACGCATTGTGGATTCCTATGACAAGTGGAGTGATTATGTCCTCATTCTTTACAAATACTACATTTATTCTGTTGTTTGTTTGGATCACGATCCATCACTATTGGGAATCGTTTATTTCTTATTCTACCGCTCTTACAGACATTAAATGGAGATAACAATGGAATTATATTTTTGTCTGCGTCAAATGATGACCAATGACGTGTATCAAGAATGGTGTGAAATTTATTTTCATAACTTGATCGGTAATAATCAGTACTGCACCACTGACAAGTATTATAGATCCCAATTTACTGATCCGATAGCAGTTAAAATATGTTTACATGGAAAGTGTCTAAGCATAGGCTCACAAATGTGCATGTAATTGACTCATGGTCAATGTCAACTTGGAATAGATGGCCATGGGCATCATTCAAATCCAACTCACTAATATTTACTCGGGCTTGAATAATTATCTCACGATTTTTTTTCTACTCTAGCATTTTCTTCTCAAATTTAGTGGTTAGCTATGTTTCCATGTTTATGTCATATGTACAACGTTGATAAAACATAAGTTTAAGGAGGTGGTACGTCATGTGAACTAGAACATGAATAGGTAAGCCTCTTATAATTTTCGAAAACACTATTGAAACATTCAAAGTAATTAGTTGTTATTATTCTAAATCTTTTACCACCATTGTCAAATGCCAGAGCTCAGTATTTTGGATTTACTTGTAACAACCAATCGCATGCATTTGAACAATGCAACTTTATGTCATCCATCCATTTGTTAAACTCCAAATTTTAGAAGCCATACATGCATTGTACATCCTTTTATATAGTTCTTTTCCAGTAAAATGTATTTGAAAATTTTGTCGATAATGTGTAAGATAATAACGATGGGTTGCTAAAGGAAACCATCGTTCTATTACATTTTTAATATTGACATGTCTATCAGATATGATACACAGTTTATGTCGGCTTTCTGTTACAAATGGAATATGGTACAACATTTGTTGTAATAACCATGATAATGATCAATCATTCTTGTTGTTTACAAATGCAAATACAATAAAAAATAAACTTTGGTCGGCATCCACACCACAAATAACTAAAAGTGTACTACGATATTTCTCATGAAGGAATGTACTGTCCACACTTATAAATGGGTGACAAGAGCGCCATCCTTCAATACAATGTATGAAACTCCAAAAGAAAATTAACAAATTTTCACTCACTCTCACACAAATAAATATATACTATCCTATACATAGTCATTTTAACCACTTCCATATATTTTAACAAATGAGTGTAAGAGCTTTTCTAATCACCATACAACTTCTCAAAGACTTTCTTTGAGTATTCCAAACTTATAATAGGAAAGTCTTACGGAATATTTTACTTGAACTATATCTATGATGTCCTTTGGTCAGATATCTAAGCGGGATCGAATAATAGGCATGATTAAATGACAAATTGCCATGTATGTCAATTATCTATGGGCTATGTTATAAATAGGAGTGGAACAAATGTGATTATTTTCAAAACTCATAATTTTTCAGAGAATAAACCGAATGCTGACACAAGCATGTAGTCTCTAGTTACACCCTTCACATCTTAATGAATAAATCAATGTGAGATTAGTCTTTGTCGATTTATCCATTCGATGTTGCACGTTGCGCTTCAATGCCCAGGTAGCAATGGCTTGTAAAAGATCTTCTTTACATTTAAATACATTTTCTACTGAAAGTTCATCAACATTTTCTTCTTCCTATCTTACTACAATTGTGTCGTCTCTTCCAACATCCTCTTCATCACTCTCTATGAAAATATTACTTACT
This sequence comes from Cryptocoryne crispatula var. balansae, assembly GCA_036172225.1. Classification (NCBI taxonomy): domain Eukaryota; kingdom Viridiplantae; phylum Streptophyta; class Magnoliopsida; order Alismatales; family Araceae; genus Cryptocoryne; species Cryptocoryne crispatula. The sequence continues at coordinate 5,535,775 of CM069929.1, read as the reverse complement.
ACGACATTATTTATCCAAGTTGTGTCTTCGCCGTCATAGAATTTATTGATCGTCAAGATACTATTAACCATCTTATTCAGTAGTTCTTCATTATCACTTAAGGAATCTTCAGTTTCATCATGTTCATCATGTACTTTGTATTGCTCATTCAAATTAATTTTAGTATCCTGACCACCTTCGACATTCAAATGACTGATATTACTTTGAACTTAAGATAACAATTGACTCATGGTTGGTTGATTATATATGTGTAGATTTCATGTGCTACATCCAACCTCATTTGTCATGTTAAAACATTTTTTTACGATGTACACTATGATATCATCAACCTCAAGACATCTCCTAAATAGCGTTTGAGTGGAATTATCATCTACAACATTGTTCACACCATCAAAATAATTATAAAATAACTTCAAATTTATTGATTCTGAGTTATAACCAATTGCATCATATATATAATTCTTCAAATCTTCGTGACTACATCCTTCTAATATTGTAATATTGCATTCGTATCCACCATAGTAATATGCATAATCGTTACAGAAATCATTCTATCAAATATTATACAGACATTGATTACCCTCGATGTCATATCTTTAATTTGTTCATTAACTTGAAAATATGAAGTTGTTAAAGTCCTACATCGTAATGGATATTGCACAAAGAATTGATCCGATTTTTAGACTAAATCGGATCTGAAACCAATCAAAATCCTAATATAAATCCATTTGGATCGGAGACCAATCAGAATTCGAATGGATTGGATCCCATTTGACACAAATAAATTCAAGGTAACTTGTCATATTTTAAATATTTTTTAAAGAATTGTATGATAAAATTAGGTTCATACATTATACAATAAATTGTTTTAAAATGATTAGATGTAATTAAATGTATATATTTACAAGTCATTTAATTGTGTCTACAAATAGATCTTAATCCAATCAAATTTGAGACAATTCAATTGGTCCGATCGTATACGGTCTTAATCCAATTTGGTTCAATCAGAACGAAATCTGATTGAAATGTCAAAGAATCATAATCCGATCCTCTTTTACATAAATTACATTTGATCTAAACCAGACTGATTCGATCCAAATGGCTTCAACACAAATTATAAGACATAAAAAATCTCCACCTAACCACAATAAAATATAAAACTTTATTGAACAAATAAATATTGGATTCCAAAACAATTCGGAATCCAAACGGAAATGGATTCCATTTTAAATCAATTCAGTCCAATCATATCCAGTCTTAAACCGATTTGGACCAATCGGAACGAAATTCATTTAAACCCCCAAAGATCATAATTTAAACTCATTTTACATCAATCACATTCTTTCTGACCTATTTTAAACCGATTAGGTGCAACCACAATCAAGATAAATTAACTAATATCAAACTACCTTTTTCTACTTATGCACCCTGAACCCTACAATTAAAATTAAAACTTTTAAATAAAAGAGTAATTATACTTGCCTACCTTTCAATTTAACAAATGAAAAAACAAGTTGACAATATGCCTTTCAAATGATACCTAGCTTATCAACACAAACCTTAAATACTAGTCACTGATGCTCACCAACAGAACACTAGTTGGACCTTGTCGCAGTCCGCCGCCGAGAATACTGAAGCCGTCTGCCGCAACTAAGCCACTGCCGTCTGCCACACTTACCAGAGGAAGCCCCCAACTAATCACCAGAGGAAGTGCCGCCGCCAATCGCCGTAGGGAGGGAAACGCTGCCACAGTGAAAAGAAATGGTAGAAAGGGAGGGTAAAGGAGAAAAGGGTTATCGCTGAGGGGGGGGAGCTTACAAAAGTCGAGTTTATGAAACTTGACTTTACAATGAAAGTAGAGTAAGACAAACTCAACTTTCAAGTAACTACGATGGGTGGTCACTAGTCGGCGGTTTTTAAAGTGGAACAATGGTTGTTCGACTTTCTTCACATATCGAGTTTTCAAAACTCGACTTTGACCAAAATGTGCTAGATTCATAATATAAATTTTTAGTGTGTTAATTTTTTTAAAAAAAACTGTGTTATTTAAAAGAAAACTCGAAAATAGGGATAGAGACCGGGTTCAATAAGCAAAAAAGCTTCGACTTCATTAAACCAAATGATAGCGTTAGCAAGGCTTCTGACCTGTATTTTTTCTATTATGTATATACATATAAATGTATATCAAGAGTTTTTAAAATTGGGATTGATTACTAATGGGGTGTTTGGTTGCATAATAATAAAGATTTTTATTTTTATTTTTTTTTCTTGTGGGCCCTCACTTTGTTTGTTCATATATGGTAGTTACTCATTTTTGCTATCACATCCCTCCAAACATAATAATTTTATGTCATGAGTTTGTTTACTTTTTATTTTAATATAAATTTTATCATGAAAGTGTACAAAAAATTATCATGCAACCAAACACCCCATAAGGAAAAATAAATTAATTTTAAAATTGGATAATATCTTTAGGAGAAATTCAAAAACTTTTGAGCACAAATTTCATTTATATATATATGGAAAATGAAAAATTGGCCAAGCAAACACTATTCGATGTAAACGAGATGAATTTTCAAAATAACATTCTTATAATTTTTTAAGTGTGTTACCTTTCTAAAGGAGGCAAAAGTGGAGTGGTTGGGTTGTTACACTGTTGACATTAATGTTACCACATTACCATTTTCTTAGTATCTTTGGGCCATGTTCGACAATATTATCTGATATCTCTATCACTATCAATTTTAAAATATAAGAATCACTAAAAGATGATTGACTAATAGTATCAAATTTAAAGTTTGTTGAATAACCTAAACATCTTTGTATCAATTTTGATATTAATACTCTAACTTTTATAAATATTAATATCAATATCAATATTAATATAATATTATTTTTGAAACTCTAATTAAACATGTCATTAAGTATTTTACAAAAAAAACCAAATAAGTGAAAGGCGACGCCGTCACACACAAGGGGTAAATTAGAAAGATGTAATGACCCGAGTTGACAGCATCAGTGGATTTCAGGGGTGGGAGTTACATGTTTTTCAAATATGAGACCATAAAATAAGTCTAATAGGGTGGTTAGATAGAGTACAGTGTCATCATTCAAATGTATACTAAAATAAAATATGAACTAATCAGTCATTTAAAATTGTCATATTTGAAGAAATGTGCTAACAAAAAAATGGATACTATATATGAGCAAACCAAATAAAAGATCACAAGACAAGAGAAAATAGGTGAGATTCTCTTTTTTGTCTAAAAAATATTTAAAAATATAAAATTATAATAATCATCAAATATATATTTTTAATAAATTTTACTATAAAAATATAAAATTATAATAAAACATAATTTATCATTCAACCAAACTCTTTGTATGTGACAAAAAAAAGTGGCCCTTGTACAGTTGGGCGGAAATTGATTTTCTCAAGATTATTGTGGCACATTAGAAATGAGTTCTTAATTTCGATCGTCAAATTGACTCAGCCAAAAAGCAAAGGGCCCCACCAATGGGGGCACCTGTGCCATGTTGGTAAGATACTTTAACCAAGGTCTAGTTGTCTTGAAAGTAAAGGTGTAAACGGAATCCGATAATTCGAAATTTCGATTCGATTCTGATAAAAATTAACAGGTTTAGAAACTATTTTTGTATCTTATAAGCTATTGGAATCGAATATTTCGATAGTTTATCGGAATCGGAATTAGAATCGGGTAATTTCGTTTTCGTTTATCCAATTTTGATAATAAATAAATAAATATAAGTAAAAATAATCAAAATAAAGTCAAATAAATCATAAAACATAATATATAAATTGATAAAATAATAAAAATAAAAATTTTAGATATTATATTTAAATTTATTAATTATATGTAAATTATTAATATATTTTTGAATAAAAATTAATATTTAATATCGAAATCGAAAATTATCGGATTCGATTCTGATTTCGATAATAAGATCATAATTGAATCGAAATCGGAACATGGTGATTCCAAAATTATCAGAATCATAACACCTTGACTCTTATCGAAATCATAATCGGATTATGTGATTTCGCTACCGAATCCGACCTGTTTACCCCCTACTTGAAAGTGCACGAATGTCTGTTTTTTGTTGGAAAACTTGGTTCTTTCGATAGGATACTCAAATATACTTTATAAATATAAGAATTATAAGTTCTTCGACTAAGTCGAAATTGCATGTCTGTGAACATAGTTACCATTTAGTAAACAAATGTTATTAACCTCATTGAGATGTTACTTTGAGTGAATAAAAGGTCCTAGTAATAAAAAAAGTCTCCGTGATAAAAAATGATACTCAAAATCTCATGTGATCCTATTGAGGAGAAGAAAATGTGACATCCGACTTTTCAAGATTGCAAGAGTTCTCTCCACCAAAAGTAGAGGTGATCTGTGCTAGTTATATACGTTACTTCTGTCTTCTGGAATGGACTACAACTGAAAAGTAAAAAGCAAGGAGGGATGGGTCGCGGGTCGCGACCGGGTCGTGGGACCCCCAGGCCGACCCGGTCGCGACCCCCTTTTTAATTTTTTTTTTTTGAAAAATTCAAAAAAATTAAGAAAAATTCGAAAAAAATCTGAAAAATACAGAAAAATTGGATAAATTAAATGACATGATTTAAATAAATAATGCATCAATTTTATTCCAACGTGATGTGTTCTACACTTTGTAGGTAGTTGATGTACTCTCCCCATGTCATTTGGGTTGAGTACAAAACGATACATGTACACGACGATCATATTCGTCCGTCCTCGGGAAACTATCCTAAGACTTGATCCAAACGAGTCACCATAACTATAGGTTGATTGGATCGAAGTATCCGATGACTCCACATAATTCATTCCACAATACTCTTGATCGTATGTAGGGAACCAAGAGCCTTGGGATGAATCATACACATAGTCGGAGGCATCGGAGGCATCTTGGAACAAAATGAGAGCAATGAGAGTAATGAGAGCACAAATGAGAGGTTGAGAGTGAGAGTGGGGGAGTGAGAGTAAGGGGAGCCCCTTGGGGGCTTTAAATAGCCCCCAAGGGGCTGAATGGGGTGGGGGGCTGCGCCCCCCCATGACCGTTGGCAACGGTCAGAGACCGTTGCCAACGGTCTGGCAACGGTCAGGTGAGCGTTGCCAGACCGGGTCGCGTGACCCGCGCGACCCGGCCACGACTCCGCGACCCGGCCGGGGGAGTCGCCCCGACCGGGTCGCGACCGGGCCGGTCGGGCCTAAACCCGACCGGGTCGGGGCCGGGTCGCGACCCGGCATTCCATGGTAAAAAGTACAAAGTGATATTGCAATGTCTCCCTCTCATTTTAAAATTGATGCTGCACAGTCTCACTCTTTTCCCCGAAAATAAGATTATCTCAATTAAAAAAGAACAGGCAAACAGTCAATTAAACCGAAAAAAACATAGCTCGAACCAAAAAGTGTAAACGTAATACTCTCTTCTTAAAGAATCACTTACCTAAATGTAACTTGCCATGAATTTTATTTTTCAAACGTGAAATAGATAATATTCATTTATTCAATATAAGATGTCAGAGGCAAAATGAGAACATTAGATGTTCAATTCAAGCAAAATTAAATGCCACTTACATTTCATTTTTCAAACTTAAAAATGGGGTAGAAACTGAAATATGCGTTTATTCATACGCATTATCAGGTCCACGGGTACCCGAATCCGATCTATTTGACCCAAATTCTGAATCGGTGCAGAATCTCTACCCTAGCAGGCCCTCTCCCTCGTCCTACTTCCTCCCAGCGGAGGTCCTGCTCCAGCCCGCCGCTCCTCGGCGGTTCCTCCTGCTCTCCGGCGATTCTAGGCGGCTCTCTGGTCCTCCCTCCAACAGAGACTGCTGCGCACCCTCAGGTATCCCGTGCATCTGTTTTTCTTTGTCCGGCTGCTACTGCAACACCCTCGGCCAACTCCTTATCGTATGCTGGCAACTCTAGACGTGCGCATCCCACAATCACCACGTCGGCGTGTCTTCGGCAGCACCGGGTAATACGGTGCACTTCCTTGTCGTTGGCGAGCACTGTAGCGACCTTGGTTGTTCGTCTAAACAGATAATCGTTTGATTTGTTTATCATTTTTTTATTGGTCGCCATAGTTCACCCAATCCGTTTCGTGAGACGACTATTCACTTAAGTCTCCCATTACATGAGATGAAAGAAGCTCGTTGATCTCCACGCCGTCCTGTCTCATTTCTGAATATCTTCCAAACCATATTCATGTCAGTCTTTACTGATAGCTACAGCTTGTCTCCTCAGGTTTTATTATAAAGGAAGTATCGTGCATGATCACCAGTCACCATAAACTCCGTGATAGTGGTGTGATTATTCTTGTGTAGGAATTGTAAACGGAATTCTTTGCACGTAGATATTACGAGTAATAATGACACAGGAGTGTGAAGTCTTACATAATAACTTTACCAAGTCCACTTACACTCGGATCAGTCATCTGTTCCATGCATCGTCAGCAGTTGGAGCAGTTGTACACAGTTTTGAGGCAACTTAGGAGATCAACGGCAGTGGGTTGTCGGTTGATTCTTTGGCTGGAAAGAAAAATGTTCAATTCAAATGAAACCAAGTCATGTGCTCAACCTGAGCAGGACTGAACACATTGGAATCTGGTTGATTCCGTTCAAACCAAGGATGGAAAATTAAGTTTATGTTTTATTTTTTATCTACTTTGCCCAACCTACAAGGCCAATTTATAGAGAGGATAGGTTTTGAAGAAGCCTGCAGTGCCAGCAGCCCAGCACTTTAGTCAGCAGGCCCAGTGCTATCACAGGCCTCCATGCCGAACGGATAATTAAGTTTCTTTTTTTTACTTGCCAGTACTTCTAAAAATAAGGAAGCTTAAGAGATATAGCCGCTCAAGCACAATGGCCAGCTCAGCAGGCTTTGTGAATACATGACACTTTTGCATCCTTCTGAGCCCTTCACCTTTTTAACTTATCCTATATGTGGGACTATCGAAATTCTGTCTCAGCAGCATCTTTGGTTTTACATCAGCTACCTATTTCGAAGCTACCTCCTGACAAATCCCAGTTTAATAATAGAATGACCAAAACACACGAGTTCTCTGCTGAGGTGTCAACGTCATGGTTCTAGATTATAAGCAAAATTTCGTTCACTGGAGGCTGGGAATTTCCAGGCAGCAATTATTTTTGCAGCCAAATCACTTAAACAGGCTTTTGAATACATACCAAACCAAAACTATGGATAATACACCCCCTACACTGGGGGTAGCTGTACTGCCATGCTGCTTAGGCAAGATAGGCGGACACCTATGTTATACTCAGTTTAGATGTTTCTTATTATTACATGTTACATGTTACATAATGATTAATACCTACTGTCAGGTATTAAGCTTTATCTATTCATAAAATTATTTTTTGTGGCAATAATCCAACACGTATTTTTTATTATGAGAAAAGAATGTGGTCTACATATAAGAAATTTGCAAATAAGTATGAAACGGACAATCACATATTGAGAATCAAGGTTCTGTATGTGCTGCTCGTGTAAAAACTAAAGGTTGTTGGCATTTATACTTCTATAAAAGGCATAAGATAATATGCCTTTGACATGCACACTTCCACACATTTTTTTTATCTATGCTATTATAGACAATTGAGGCAACCACATAGGCGACTGAGGTGAGATGACACACCCCTCCCTGTCTTGACTTGGGCCAGATTACCTGGGCAATTGCTGCCACCACCTCCTCTACTGGAGCAGCTGTTTCATGCATCTTAGATGCCTCCTAGGAAGGCTGGAGGAGGTCGCAGGAGAATGGTGTCTGTAATCCATGCCGTACAGCTACTCCAGTGGCAACCCCCTTATCAGTTGAGGGAGATGAGACCTGATCATGGATCTTGGGTTTCTCTTCCCTTGCATGATAAGGGAGGTAGTCACCTGGGCTGGGCCTGACTCCTGGGGCAGGTGAGGCGACCCCTTTTTGGCCCTAAGCGCCTCATGCCTTTGACAACATAGGGTGCGTTTGACAACTTAGCCGGAGTATTTATTTTAGAAGGTCCTTTTTCTAGAAGTCACTTCTTTTATAAGGGCTTCTCTTTTATCGAAGTGAAAGTTGTTTGGTTCTATTTTTCATCGAAGAAAAGAAGTACTTCTATGTTAAAAAATATTTTTAGTATCATTTTTTTGGAATAAGGGAAGTTCTTTACTCTTTCTCTCTCCCCCCTTCTCTCTCCCTCTCTCCCCATGTTGCTGTGCTGTGCCAGCCCCAACCGTCAGACACCTCCTCTCGTCATGGCCTTGCTGCATCAGGACCCTCGCCACTAGGCCTCCTCTGATTGGCGGTCCTGCCAGCTGTCAATGCCGCACCCCGCGCCCACATTGTTCTCCCCACCATGTGCATCGCTGTCTTCTGTCGATCGCCAAGTCCTGAGCAGCAACCACCGCCCCCGCGGCCACATCGTTCTCCCCCCACCCCCGTCACCATCTCTCGTCGGTCACTAAGTCCTTAGCAGCAACCCTGTTGTCGTCTTTTGTCGCTTGCCAAAGTCCCGAACAGCAACCACTGCCCCCTGCGCCATCGTTCTCCCCCCGCTGAGTCACCATCTTCCTTCGCCAAGTCCTGAGAAGCAACCCGGTCCCCCCACATCACCGCTTCCGTCGGAATTAGTGTTCTCCCAGCCGCCAAGAATCCTCTTCACACCGAGGTCCCGCCAGTTGCCCTGCCACCATGTCTGCTGCCATCGCAATTTGCCGCCCCCGCCTGCGTCGCCATTTCTGTCAGTAGCCAGGTCCCGAGCAGCAACCACTGTCCTATCCTGTGCGGATGGCTGAGGTGTCATCTTCTTCCGACGCTAGTCCCAGCACAGAGGCAGTTGCTCGATCAATGAAACACTTCTCCTTGTCATGGATGGTGGACTGGCCAAGAACAGTTATTGGGAGGAAATTTTGTGCAGTCAGAAGGAGAAAAATTCTCCTCCTTACATTTGCCTTTCACCTGTGCTAACGGATTAGCCATCCAAACGTCTGTTCAAATAAAGAGGACTTCTTTTTGGAGAAGTTAAAAAAAGTGTTTTTGATGAGTTGCCAAACGCACTGATAGCTTTTGATGTGTGTATTCTTATAATCTTTAAATTGTTGCAGTCATGTCCTTGAGCTAAGACCATCAGGCCTTATGTTCAACCTTTTGATGTTTACATTTATCCTCGATAATAGATATGAAGAAAGAAGAGAAATGTCTTGGATTACAGAGATGAGGCAGAACAGAGGAGTAGCTGGATTTGCAGAAGGCTCTCAGGCAGGGGTGACAGGCTAGGTCGTGGTACTCTTGAAGCTGGAGTAGCACAGTGGGTTGGCAGAGCTTATAGATGGATTCTTGATCCATCGGATTGAACTGGAATTGACCCGGTCCACAACGGGTATCTTTTACGTTCTTTTCTATGCTTTTTTCAGTGTTTGTAAGAACCAATCCAGCACGATCTCTGATTGGTTTTCCTTCCCTTGGATTGACTGAGCTGGTTGATCCAATGTCATGGTCGATCTTGACCCCAATCTTGACTTGAATTCCTTGTACAAGAGTCTTAGATATAAGTACATGAATATTTATATGTATAATTTAATATGTGTATTATCCTATTATGTGTGCATGCATTTAAATGTGTTTAATGTATGTAATTATGTTTGTGCTTTGATGTAACCTCAAAATTTAAAGAATTTCTTTGTTTTGGAAATTCATTTTCCTTTTGAACTTGAATTAGATTTGATTAGACCTTAACATTGACTTCTTAGGAAAATAGATGGTATTCCATAAAAGTACTAACTAGGGTCAATGATATATATAAAATTATAATTTGAGGTTGTTAGGTTCTTTGAAATTAATTTTGACCTTTTCCCGTCGGATGGTGCGAAGATCCGACGTTAATTATATCGAGATTACTCGAATACCCTTGGTTATCGTCATAGCAATCCATTGAAATAGAAGACAATGCATCCACAAAAATAAACATTCACACATATGGACATAGGAAAACAACCCCATGGACTTAATAGAATGCAAGCACTTAATGTGTTGAATTTAGTTTGGTTTTGATTAAAATTGATTTGAGTAGAATTGGTTTGATTAAATTTGATTTTTTTTGGATTTTGTTTAAGTTGAATTTAATTTAAGTTTGATTAGTTAAAGCTGATTTGAATGAATTTTGTTGGGATTGAATTATTTAGTTTGATTGGAGTTGAATTTATTTGGAATTGATTTATTTGAATTTAATTTAATTTGAGAGATTTATTTGGTTGAATTGGATTGAATTGGTTTGATTTTAGTTTGAGTTGAATTCAATTTGTTGAATTGCTTTTATTTTGGGTTGAAGTTTGATCTGCTCATTGAATTAATTTAATTTGTTTAAGTTACTTATTGATTTAAGTTTGGTTCAATTTGAATTTGTTTGAAATGGATTTTGTTGAGATTGGTTTGTTTGAATTCAATTTGATTTGAGAGATTTGATTAGAAATTGTTCATTTAATTTGGGAGGGGTTTGAATTTGGATTTGGTGTGTGAGTTTTAATTTGATTTGAATTGTATCTGGAAGAGTGAATTTAAGTTTGAAAATTTGATTTGGATATTCGATGGATTATTAAATTTACTTGATTATGATTGACTTAAGTTGAATTTGGTTTGTTCTATTGATTTGTATTTGTTTGAGAGATTTGAATTTTGAATTTTGAAAAAGTTTGGCTCAGATTAGTGCTTGACAGGTTATTAAATTTGTTTAGTAAAATTGATTGGAATTTGGTTTCAATTGTGGGTTCCTACTAAAGCCCTGACTTTGGCAGATTCTGGAGTCCGCTCCTGAATGAATTAATATGCCTTTGAAACTTGTTATGGGTTCATTCTGATTTCATTTTTGAGTTTAACTAATGAATTTGACTTGAATATTCTTGGGTTGGGTTTGATTTAGAGCGGGCTGACTCACAGATTGCTGATTTGATTTGATTTGTTTGGAATTTGGTAAATGATTTTAATTATTGGGTCAAGAGGCGTGCATAAAGCCGGCCTATTGCTTTCCCATTTATTTTCATTCTTTTAAGTTATGCCGAGACCATGAGGCGGGTTTTTAGCCGGCCGGATGCTCGTCTCGGTTTGTTTACTTAATTAATACATTTTTATTTAAGTTTCAATTGATGGTACATTTTAAGAAAAATTAATCTTCATTGGATCCTCTTCAGGCCCCTGCAGTTGCTTCGCTCGGAGTTTCATTCGGACCGGCTTCTTCTTCTTCCTTTCCCCTTTTTTTTGATTGCTTCTTTTGAGTGGGTCCCACCCACAGCCTCCCACGCAGCCTCTCATGCGCGCCCGCGGCCACGACCGCCCGCGGCTCCTCTTCTTCTTTTTTTTCATTTTTTCTTTTCTTGTGGGCCCCACCCCTTTTCCACCGTGGACCATAGTTGGGGGGGTATTATTCCCCCCCCGCTACAGTGCTCAGCCCGTCCCTTCTCCCGACTGCGCAGGCAGGCTCTGGCGGGGGCTTTGGCAATGGGAGCTTCTGGAGAGGGGTCCGGCGACGACGACGGCAGCCTCCGGAGGGACTTCCGGCGGCGGCAGCTTTCATAGGGGCTTCCGGCGGCTGCGGCTTCAAGAGAGGGGTTCGACGACGACGATAGCAGTTTCCAACGGAGCTTCCGGCGAAGGCGGCCTCCGTAGAGGCTTGGAGGCTCCCGAACAGACAAATTGAAGGTTGGCCCCTTCTCTCGGTCTCTCGATGACTCTCCTTGGGGGGTCTTCTTCACGCAGCTCTGGCAGGGCTTTTATAAGCCTCCGTGGTCTCCCTCTCCCGCTGGAAACCTCCCAAAACAGGGGTTGCTGCTCCGAGAAGTACTTGGAACAGTTCCTAAGCGTGCGGGATCGACCTGCCTTCCTTCTTTATCCTCTATTGCCTTCTTACGGCGACTACTACCGCCGTTTAGAGTTGGTTATGGAGTAGAGTTCGACATAGAGTCGGCTCCTTCCCTGCTCCGACAGTTCCTCTTCATTTTTTTTTGTGGACTCCTCTTGAATGGGCCTGTCGTAGAGGGAGTGGGCCAGGATTTGGTATTCGGATGGGTCCATTTGGCACTTGATTTAAACCCCTTCAATGGTATGTTTACCCGATCAATAAATTGGCCTTGAAGTAGGCCTACTCTAAAATAAAGCTCATTACACACATGGAAATGGGCTGAATCTAAAAAAAAAAATCGATGCCAACATGCTTATACATTTTTGGAAAAGAGATAACCTTGATAAACTAAATGAGGGGCTCCCTTTGTAATTTTTTTTAAATTAGTGGAATTGTGGCTGATTCTTGGTCACCTTCAAAAAAACTGAGAAAGAGAAAAAGAAGGTTGAGAGAACTTCATTTATAAGTGATAAGAATTTAGTACAAGCATGGAATGCGATCTCCCGAGAATCTCTCGAGATCTCCCGAGAATCTCTTTTCTTCGGTGCGTCCGAGAAACGAGATCGCCGAAACGAGAATATCTATGTAGTACCTGTGATACCTTGATCTTCTCCGTCTATTATTATCCCCAACTTGTTAAATGATCTTGTTAAGTTTTCTTCTTATATTGCCAATTTTATCATGATATCCATCCAAATATTCATCTAAGCATTATTGTTTGATAAAATTTCATAACTTAATATTTTAATGACTATATATGTACAATTGACCCAAAATGTTATCAATCTCCTATCCATATTGTTCAAGATGAAACTTTGGTCTGACATAAGATCCTTTGTATGTCTCATGCTAACAATAGTTCACCATCTCTGTATTACACTTTTAATTCTCTCACAGCTTATTTTAATATTTAATGAGTTTTCTTGTCCTTTTTAAATAGATTATATGACATTCTACATTTAAACATGCACATTGATTGGTATTTCTAAGATCTAATCCCTTGAGATTTTTTTGAGATATTTTATCTTCAATCTCCGTGTGATAAAATATAGATGTGAGATGACAATCATTGGGTAAAGTATACCTTGCATAAATGAAATCCGAGATCCGATCTCCCGAGATTTTTCCGAGAATCTCACGAGATCTCTTCTCTTTCACGCTTCCGGGACAAAGCCGAGATCCGAAACGACAATTCTTGAGTACAACTACATTATCATTAAATGGGCAGCTATGACTCTTGTTGCCTAGGTGGGCAGCTTGGGCAATTTTTGGTCCCTAGCAAGATGCCCTTGAGTCTGCTCCTTGGTCACCTTTTGGGCCCTCGTAAAGGTGTCCTTGTGCCTTGGGCCTGCAGAAGTTTTTTTGGTGCCTAGGTGGTGTCTAAGCAGCTCCTAGGCAGGCACCTTGACAATTATGGTGGGGCTGTAGTGGTGATGGTTGACGTGGAGAATGCATACCAGATGTTAGCAGTGGCAGGATTTCAGGTTCAGACTGTTCAGTGTTGGGATTTAAACTGAACCATATCAATAGATGTTAAGGATTTTTTTGGGTTGCAATTTCGGAACTATTTTTGGTGATGGTGTATATTGTGCTTTTAATGTTCTGATTTTTGAAAATGGCCGAGACCAAAATTCTATTCCTACAAATGAAGTACAAAGCAAAAAGGGAAAGGGGAAAAACTCATCTACCAAGACGGTAGACATGTGATGCAAATAAAAGAAAAAAATTACTCCGCTGAAAAAAGTTGTCCTTGAATAAAGCCTCTAGAAGGTGTTGACTAGAATAATCCTATGTCCAATCTTTCACAATGTAATACATCATGTTAAGAATCAATCTCAAATTCTTTAAGTGATCTTAACAAATTGTTCTATGTCTTGTACGTCAAATAGACCAAAGCAAAGTGGGTAAAGTAACCTTTCACACATTAGGTTCTGTTGGCCATGGATTCAACTGGGGCCAAGCAAACACGAGAGACATGGTATTAGCAGGTTCCAGCATTTGAACATGACTCTCTAGGAAATTGATTATCCACAATAGATGAATAGATGATCCAGAGTTTCTGCCCTACAATCACATAAAACAAAAGTCATGGAAACTAGAGGAAATATCCTTTGAAGATGACACCTAGTCGGAAGTCTTTGCTTACCAATCTTTCAGGGGAAAATCTTGATGTTGAAAGTGAGCAAAGGAATGCAGGCAGCCTTGTGCTTAGATTGCATAATTGGTCGATCCAGATTGGGATCGGCTGATTCTTGTATCGGATCAGCCTATGGTGATCCAATTTTCACCCAGAGGGGGGAGATTTGAGATAAAATCCTGGCAGAATCAGATCAGAATTAGAATTTTTTAAATTTTTTTAAACATTCCCAATTCCGGATCGGGATTCCTCATGGAGGATCAACCGAGATTAGTTGATCCGATCAGATCTAGATTGGATTGGTACCCAGTGATTCAGGTACCGATTCTGATCCGGCGATCATTGACCTTGTGTCACAAAACCTCCGTACCACGCATAGTCAACCTTCTCAAAGTGGGCCTTACAGAGAATATCAACTTCTTACTAGGTAACCAGACAATTTTGTCATCCTTATCCTCATCACATCTGCCATTTTCAAGAAGCCCCAACAAGAAGAAAGGTCAACAATTTCCTTTTCCTCCAAATTTTTCCTAAAAGATAAAGATCATTTCAATCTGACATCCCAGTGGTGCTGGACCAAGCCATGAGGATTTTGACTTAATTTAAATAAAGTAGGGAACATATTGGCTAATGTGGCAATGTCCATTCCGGTGATCTTCCCAAAAAGAAGTCCTGTCATCTCCCACTTCAAAAAATGAAGAGGAGTAAAAAAGTTCTCAATTAAAAAGAATCTCTCCAGATGTTGGAAATTCTGCCTCTGTCTCTTAAGTCTCTGATCCATGAATCACAGTTCCCCAAGACATATTTGGAACAAACAATTTTGGCCCAGATAGGTCAATCGAAGATGTCTATATTCTATCTGCCATGACCAATTTGGAAACTATTGCCAGAGCCCCATCTTTAGCATTGGGTATGTCAGAGGGTACAGCGTCACTACTGACAGTAAAAACAACCTCTGTTAACGAGTGTACCACCTGGACGAGTTCATTGGGGGCACTTTGCCACACCACCTCAATCGTCAATGCTGTGGACGAACAGGATCTCCGTCGTCATGGGGAATAAGAAGATCTAGCTGCCACATTTCTGGACGAACTGGTAGAAGACCCGCCAACTGGCACCTCTACCTCTTCGACTGACTCGAGAAACTGGTCTGAACCATGCGGGCCAAGCACAAGCAGGTCTTGGACCACCACTCCATCCTGGTTTGACGAAGCTTAAGCTGGTCCACAAGGTGGATGAATTGGGCACCTGGGTTGGTCTTAAGTTAAATGGATGGATTCACTTTTTTCTCTGTCACAACCAACATATATGTGCCTGCTAATGCAACTTGCTGCTTAATATTGGATAGGATATGATAAAATTGGTAGCACGTTGTGACAATTGTGTGAAAAAAGTTTTTTTTTGTTTGGATAAATTTCATTTAAGTTGCGTTTGCCATTGACCCATCACCTAAACATTTGACCCTGTGGCGACCTTCATGGGTTAATCACCTGATAACAGTCTACACTCGGACTAAGACAAGTTGTTTATGTTCTGGATTTGCTCACCAGCCTGACTCTTTTGTTGGATCCATGAAACACAAAATTCTCATCCTTTCAAATTTCAATTGTGGATTTCCCAACATAATCTTTTGGTTATCTTCTCTTTGAAGCTACAGAAATCAGAACCCCCGTTAAGTATGCTGTTTTGATGAGGAAATTCTTTATTAATAATAACTTGTTGATGTACATTTTTTGTTGTGTTTTTCCAATTCTCAGTTAGGTCTTGGGAAGGAGAATGGGTGCAAAGGCAAAGAAGAAGCTTTTGATAAAGAAGTCAAAGAAAACATCTTCTTCTTTAGCAGTTTCTCACCGGAAAAATGGATCATCCGACTTCTTGGTATGTTGGATGTGTTAAAATTTGGTGCTTAGTTTATGATTTTATGTCTCTTGTTTGTTTTGTTTCTTACTCTCTAACTTATGATCTATCAAATGTTCATTTTTTGTGTTCTTCCTATTTACATTATTTCATTGAAGCCTCTGGAAGGAGGTCCAGCCAAGAAAATTCCCAAACTCCCTGAGCCGCTGAAGGAGACTGCCACAGTGCTGTATATTGGCCATATACCTCATGGTTTTTATGAGGATCAAATGGAAGGTAATTTTTTTCTATGATCTATAAATTAGAAAAGTTCTATTTGCATTTTGTTTTATATTTGTTATGGTTGGTAACAGTCTTTTTATGCAGATTTCTTTAAAAAATTTGGTAAAATTAAAAGATTACGGCTTGCCAGAAATAAGAAGGTAATTCATGTTCATTTTCTTAATGCTGATTTACACTACCAAAGTTGATATAGATTTTTGCTACCTCTGAACATTTAAAATGTTGTTGACATGTAATTTATAAAGTCTGATTTTTATACCACGAAAATAAGAGAAGTAAACACCATTGAATAAAAAAATCTGTTTTTTAATACATTCTGAAGTGCCATATTTTTTATTTTTTTGTCATTGATTTTCTTTCTTTGGTGTACAACAGACAGGGAGATCTAAGCACTATGGATTCGTTGAATTTGAAAATCCAGAGGTTGTAATTACTTTGCTTGTTGCCTTACTTTTATTTACTTACAAGAAAAGTTCTTGACTTGGTGATGACTGTAGGTGGCGAAGGTAGTGGCAGATGAGATTCATGGCTACCTATTCTTTGAGCATCAATTGCAAATTCACTCTATTCCACCAGAACGTGTGCACCCAAAGCTGTATGACTGTTATCCAGTGAAAATGTTTAGTTTTGAACGTTAGTCAATGATCTACTGGTTGTTCCCTCTGTTTGGTTTGTTAATGGTTCTCTTTTACACCTTTGGTTTTGTACTTCACTGCTCCCTGGTGCGGAATGTTAACCAGGAAATGATTTTATGTTAGTTATCATTCTGATCTCAGGGGTGTGTTGCCTTACGGAGCCATGACTTTTCTTGTCACCACAATTGAAGGCTGGAGCAGAATTCTGTTCAAGGAAACAGATTGAGAAGCATACTTTGCACCAATATGCCGTCCATAGGCCATTGTCAAGGTGTCAAGGCTACCAAGACAGCCAATATATCTTTGAATGCTTAAGCAGACGCTTAAGTGACAAAGGCATCTACTTAAGCATCATTGAATTGGTAAAGAGATGAAGGCAGAGGGAGGGGGAGGGGAGAGATAGAGAGAGGTTAGGAGGGAGGGGGGAGTGTAGGGGAGAGGGTCTTACAAACCTTAAAACCACGGCATTCAGAATCTGGTTAAGAGGCCCATGTTATAGGAACACTATATCGACCAAGATTGAGAGAGAGAGAGAGATAGTCAATTTCGAATTTTAACATTTGCAATATGCTTGGCCTGAGTATCACGGACCATAAGTTTGGAACAAGGTCAGACTCCCTCTTTTTTTTTATTTTGGCACACCTTGGGATTTTTAACTGTCACTTAACTGGATCACCTTTTATCCCTAAATGGTCCCAGTAATTCTGATTAGTACCTTATCGAGTGTTTGGATCTAGACTTGTTGAGGAGAAAGTTAAAACTTCTTTTGGCTGTGGGGAGATCGATTATTCCAGAATCAGTTCTACTACCTTATGAGTTAGAGTCCATTATTTCTCAATCCTTAACTTTAAATTGGTTTTTGCAGAATACTTGAAGCTGTCTAGGCTCACATATTTGGGGACATCTTTGTGGAGGAAGACAGAAGGGTGAATGCCTAAATTTGGTTAACTGGCATAATGGGGAAATTACCTGTTTCCTGTTGAGACCGAATAGAGTACTATTTATATAAGTGGATGTGGAGATTGGACAGCATGGACGATGGATTATGTGAAGAGCATCAGCTTTGTCATTTCCCTCCATCCTGTCTCTCTATTTGTTTCTGCCATGACCCCGACGTTTGCCTCTCATGTGTTCATTCCAGTCCATATCGGTCAAATGGACAATGCAACCATTTGACCGCTCAAGATGAACCCACTCAAGCCAGCGGACAGCACCTGGACCCTTCATGTTAATTTTTATCATTTGAGATGACCTACCGATAGCTTATAAGATACAAAAGTATGTTCCAAGTCTGCTATTTTTTATTCGAACTGGATCGGAATATTAGATTCCGTTTGCACCCTGGATTTCAGTGTTTACCCAACTGATCAGCAGATTGGGCTCACAGGGTTGGACGACTGGTTTGACTGGTTCTGACTGTCTGAGCCTGGTTCAAGCCGTTTCAGTAAGTTTAAGATCGGTTCAAACAGTAAATCAATATTTACCTGGTTTGCTATAGTTTGGTCCAGTTTTAGCTCATTTCCAGCATTATATTTTGGCTTTTACCTGCTTTGTCCCACATAAATATCTTTCTTGGGATGCTCTTTTCCATGAGTGGCATTCTATAACCTCATTCATTACCGGTTACAGCTTATTTTTTTGTTTTGCCTAGGGAATTTATTAGCTTTCTTGACTATATTTGAATGTTTCTTTTTTTTTTCTCTTTAACTTAGTGGTACTACCTGCTTCTGACAGAAATGTCACATACTGCAATTCTGCTTCAGCTGATAACTGATGGATAAATTGTATAATAATCATTGTATATACGTTTTTACTATATTGGGATAGAGAAAAACGTTTTCTTATGTCTTGTAATCTTGCTAAATATTTTTTATTTTTTTAGATGGCAGGGAATAAACCGCAGATACAAGCCACTAAATTGGCGAGAAATTGAAAGGAAGAGACATAACAAGGTATAAATGCCTATAGAGCGCACGTTTGTATGAGATCTGAAATAAGCTTGTGAATTTCTTCATTAGTAGTGCTGTTCTTTGTTATTTTGTTCAGGCGAAAACAGTTGAAGAACATCGGCAGTTGGTTGAAAGAATTCTAAAACGTGATAAAAAATGTTGCAGGAGGATAGAAGCTGCTGGTATTGACTATGAGTGCCCAGAATTTGTAAGTAGCCAAAAAAATTTTCGCAGCTGAATATGATTGCATTGTTTATAAGATTTGACTGAACAATGTGAAACTTCAAAAGTGTATAAAGACATTCATCTGCGGTGTTTCCAAAATTGGCTCCTTTTTAGTATCTGTTTATCCCCTCAGGTAGCTCCTGCTTAGACCTGGAGCCTTTCTTTAGGCATTTGTTAAGTTACATGCTTCTTAGCTTATATTATTAAAGGCAGTCAGTATGAACTGAGGCAAGGTGAGCTACCTTTCCTCTCCTCTCTCTCTGAGACGATCTTCAGGGCCTTCATTGCCATTTTCCACTGCTTAAAATTAAAACAATATGCTACTTTGGTAATTTTATTTATATAAGTTTTAATTGTTTTGGAGCAGTAATTTGATGATGTTATAGTTTTTAGACAGCATGCCCTAATTTATTATATTTATTAGTATAAATGCATATATTTACAAAGGTAATTATGGGGTGTTTGGTTGCATGATAATTGAGGTTTTTATTTTAATTTTTAAAAATTATAAGAAAACTTGTTAAAAGAGGTGTTTGACAACCATGATAATTTTATGTTTTGAAAGTGATTTTCTTCTTAAACAAAAAAAGAGGGTCTCACCTCTTTCTTTTTTCTTGTGGTCCCCCACTTTGTTTGGTCATGTACGGTGGCTACTCTTTTTTGTAATCACATCCCTCCAAACATGATAATTTTATGTCATGAGTTGGTTCACTTTTTATTTTAATACAATTTTTTATCATGAAAGTGTACAAAAAATTATCATGCAACCAAACACCCCATTAGTTTTGATAAATAGTGGATCTTCTCAATTCCTGTAGCAGTTGCCTGAGGCAGTTTAGATTTACTTGAGGCAGTCGAGGGGAAGTGATCACCTTACTTGAAGGGGCGAACCATGCCTCTGATATTGTAGCTTCACTGTTTGCCAGCACTGGTCAGACAACACGGTTCGGTTAGCATTTATTTTTCTGCTCATTTTGGGACATCGTTAGTATGGAAAAGAAAAAAGGTTAATTAAATGATTTTTAACGAAAGCTAGTCCTTGTATCATGTGATTGGATATGTTTCTAGCTTGCTGCTTGTCAAACATAATATTCAATCATCCATGATTTATTAATACCCCAGCTTTCAAGATTTACTGTTCCGTTCAACAATTATGGTACTTATGCCAAGAAATAAGCTGTTGAATCTTAGCAACCGCTTCTTTTCTCTAGATTTTGGAGAGTCGATTTTGGCATCTAGGCTTTATTCTCCAGCCTCCGAGTTCAAAACATGCAGCTAACTAATTCCTAGTCACCCTGATGTGAGTGGTCTCAGGCTCTCAGCGACTTTTGTGGTTTTATTAACTGTCCTCTGCCTTTCGCAGGTTGGCAAAATTCAACCTGTGTCCAAGAAGATCCGATTCGACGATGATGAGTAAAGCTCTCTGATGTTCACGATTATCTAAAGGAGTGTTGTATCTGCTTATTTTTCGATCGTTGACTCTGATGATATGCAGCCATTGCTATTATCGCACAGTCTTTTGGTTTTAGGATCAATCTTAATGAATTTCCTTCATCATTCTGTTCCTTTGTTTCAACGCGCCTGAATCTTTTAATCTGTTGTGTACGGGCTATTATCCGATTAAAGCTTGATGACCTTTTTTTGCCCTAATTCTGATCGGTACGAAGAAATATTGTGTTGCTAACCGACTTAATCTACGCCACTTGTATAACTCAGCTCAGTTTGCTGGTTGCACACTTGCACTGTTGACGCTTGTATACATAATTTTCTCGGTGTAAACGACGTTAAAACGTTCTTTGTTTGGAGTCAAGTTCAACGACACTTGAATAGCTAGCTGTAAATTAAATCAACCTGTGCAATGCTTATGATCCCCCTAAACAAACGATGAGCATTCAACACCACTCTGCATTGCAATCTCCATCTTAATCTTTTTACTACCGTTTAATGATAACGAGGCAAGAAGAAAGCACTTCAACTAATGCAATGCCCGATGTCGATTCTTTGAGTACTTATTGCCTGAATGATAGTTTGGTTGAACAACTTATGGGGTGTTTGGTTGCGTGATAATGAAGGTTTTTGTTTTAATTTTTAAAAATTGTAAGAAAACTTGTTAAAAGAGGTGTTTGGTAACCATGACAATTTTATATTTTAAAAGTGATTTTCTTCTTACACAAAAAAGTGGTTCTCACCTCTTTCTTTTTTCTTGTGGTCCCCCCACTTTGTTTGGTCATGTGTGGTAGTTACTCTTTTGTGTAATCACAGCCCTCCAAACATGATAATTTTATGTCATGAGTTGGTTCACTTTTTATTTTAATATGATTTTTTATCATGAAAGCGTACAAAAAAATTATCATGCAACCAAACACCCCATTAAAGATAAACAACGGTGTGATGATTAGGTTGAATTGAACATTAATGAGGTGTTTGGTTGCATGATAATTTTTTGTACACTTTCATGATAAAAAATTGTATTAAAATAAAAAGTGAACCAACTCATGACATAAAATTATCATGTTTGGAGGGATGTGATTACAAAAAAGAGTAGCCACCGTACATGACCAAACAAAGTGGGGGACCACAAGAAAAAAGAAAGAGGTGAGACCCTCTTTTTTTGTTTAAGAAGAAAATCACTTTCAAAACATAAAATTGTCATGGTTGTCAAACACCTCTTTTAACAAGTTTTCTTACAATTTTTAAAAATTAAAATAAAAACCTCAATTATCATGCAACCAAACACCTCATAAGGGAGGTAGATAATCATCCTAGCAGCTTATGAAGTTACTTCAGCCTATGTTAATCGGTCATGCTTATTCCAGCTAAACCACAGCTAATAGAGAAGAGCCGGCTTTATAAACTTGGAGCTGTCCTTGCCTCCTTATCGTTTTCACGGGCGGCACGTCTGATCTTTGGGTCCTAGACAGCTCAAGAAAAACTGAAGGTGGTAAATACATCTGATGTTTCTCTTAACAGCAAAGTCAGAATAAACCTGCACTCTATCAACTGGCAACGGAGGAGCTTTGAAGGCATCGACGTCGTCCCTATTTATATGCATACTCGACTCGATAGGGAAACTCTTGTCCCGTCGCTGAAAATTCCGCAGCTACTCACACGTTGATGGAAACCCCCGTCTACTCTCGAGAGAGCCTTGAGAGGTTTACAAATAAATAAAATTAATTGAAATTAAATTTTAAATTTAACTTTATAAATAAAGTCAAATTGAAGTTTTACAAAGGAGTTTATATCCAATTTGAGTTCAAATTTTATAAATGATCTTATAACGATCTTGAACTCAAGTTTAGAGACTAAACTTGAGCGGAAGTCTTATTCAAGATTGAACTCAAACTCAATTCAATAGGTAACGCGCGAGCTGAGCTCCAACATGGGTTGACCTTGCTCTTAAGGATATAAACTTGAAGTTGAATTCAAGTAAAAATAAACAAGTCGATCTTAAACAACATACTATTTAACTTGAGATAGCTAGTTTGCACCCCTAATCTTCATTGCATATTGCATATCTACGTAAAGCCTTCGCCAAAGGAGGCACTCATCAACATCTTCCCGCATGGCCTTCCATTTTCTTTTTTTGCTTGTTCGTAGTGGCAACTTGAAGAACTAAAGAGCCCTGAAATCAGTGATGGAACTAAGATTTTGATCAACTGGATTTATCTATAAAACTATTGGTATACCAAATTTCATAACATTTCTATTTTACAAAATTTTAATATTCTTTCTTAAGATGTTAATAGATTTTTTAGAGTTCACCGAAGTCATTTATATTTATTTTGTTGTATCTAATTCTGCCACTGCCTGAAACCTATCACATAATTGGATTAATCACAAGTGGAAAAAAAGATGGGGGTGGTTAGATCTGGAAGGCCTCAAGATGATGGACTCTGGTTAAGACTCAGATTAAGTACCAGTGAGATGAGTTTTCTGAGTTATTCTCTCTTATATAATTTAGGTCAATGACTCGTTCGGAGTTGTCCAATATTCAAGAGAGCCATCGGAGGAGACTTTGTACAATAATTTAGTGGAGTCCTATTTTTTCGGATGTTGGTGAGTGCATCTTAACTCTTATAATACATCAGGATCGGTCAGCTCTCAGTTCCGCATCACACATCAGAAAACATGGAAACGGAAGATGACTATGATAGTAGTATTATTATATATACTGGAGATCTAACACGTTCCCATGATCTCGAAAATATAAACCACGTAGATGAGAACATGGAAGATTTCTTTAGCGCAAGTCTTTCTTTATTATGTCGGGGAATACATTCGACGCTTCGGGCTGTTCAGTATTTCTTTTACTTCTCTTCCACTCTTCCTTACTAATTATAAATCATCAAACAAAGCCTGAAAGCTAATATATATATAATAGCAGCTGTGCAAATTACAAAAACCAAGTTCTTTGCATGAGCTTAACTCGTTTATTTATGTTCTAAAGTTCAACATATATGAATGGAGTTGTTTGTTTGATATGATCTTATTTACGAAGTTATTACAAAATTTAAAATTGATACGGTTAGTCAAACAAATAAAATAATTTTTTATTTTACTATGATATCAATTTTAAAATGATAATGATAAAAATATCTAATAGTATAACCAAACAGGCTTTTTTAGAGAGTGATCTCAACGTCTCAGATACTCCGAAAAATGAGATTCACAGACACGTCCGTACAGTTTTTTGGTGCACTATATATATATATGCTTAATACACTATGGACCCAAATTTTTGTGTGAGATGATCCGGGATCTATTGAGAAACACAGACGAATATATATGATTAACGCCAATCCACCAACTTAATTAAATTAGGCCTATATACGTATATGTTTGGCAGCAGTTCTAATTTCTAATTAATTAGCAACAGTTTGTGGAGATGTCCTATTTAGTGAGTGCGATCCACGTCAAGTGACTGTCTGACAGAGCGGTCAATGTCTTCTGTGACGAGAGAGAGAGAGAGAGAGCTGTAAACCTGGGAAGAAATGCCAACCAAGCGGGAGGAATCAAATCATTAACAATTAGCCACCCAACAATCAACACTAAAAAAATTTAACACATTATCAAATTTGAAAAAAAAATATCTAGAATCAGCAAATCAATTCCCCCCCCCCCCCCAAACATCAAAATCAGTCACTAAAACTGCCCTCAATCAGTCACCTATCTGTCCTCAGATACCTCACTGTTGGGACCCCAATCACGCTTTGGCTGCAACCAGTCCAGAAACCAATCGTCCAACAGCCCCTGCTTCAGCCTATAAACCAGTCCCGGACCAGTCATGAAAAACAGTCTAAATCGGCTCATAAAACCCGTCCTAAAGCCGGAAAAAGCTGGAAGTTTGAATGCTGCCAAATGGAATCAGAAGTCTAGCTGGTACATAGAACCGAAAGTCAGGAACCCAGAATCCGAGAATTTCTGCAAACCAGGGAATCCCCAGTAGTCGTCAGCTCAGTGTACATCATTTCTTTGTCACTATACAGTGTCCACTTCTATGGTTATTTATCTTTTTTTTAAAAATATTTTTATGCAGATTCATCAGCCTAAACTGTTAAATTCTGGGGTCTTGAAACATTAGAACTCCGATAAACTTTAATCATGAGTTTTCTATTTATATCACTTAATTCTTTGGTGTAAATAAAAGTAAAATAGTAATGTAGCCTTCTTATTTTTTTATAAAAGTGAAACAAAAATAATATTACCTAAGGACATGCAGCCTTTCTATTATATTGTTTATTTATTGTTTAAGACAAAGTGTATGTGTTATTTTTCATGATCATCTCATCTTAAGATTGTTGCCAAAAAAATTCTCATCTCAAGATAAAATAAAATTCTTGTAATTAATTAGTATATGATATCATTTATAAGATGACTTGCACTAGTATTATGTTGATAATGTTAGTTTGATAAGTCTTTCTATTTTCTTGTCGTCCAATGCATAAGATCGTTCCACTATTAACACCGATCTAAGTGCAAAAATATTTAGTAGTACGTAGTTTATACATACATGACCCTCCTTTTGGTTGCGCCCAAGCAATTTAATAAGCATTCAGTTACCATTACAATATATGGTTATCAACTTGGCCTGAGAGAGGCACTTCTAAACACTATCGATAGCAGATAGTAATTTTGGTTCTTGTTGTATAGACATGAAAGTGCTTCTTTCTCAACAAAAATAATGTGATTTGTGACAAGAGATCTTGACATCCAGGCCGTTAGTGTTACAGTTAAATCAATTGATTGATCTAGTAATCGTGCTAATTAGTGATCTTCTTAAGAAGTCACCTATTATCATTCGACTATTTCTAACAAAGTACATTCAACTTTGAAGTTATTTTAACTCAACATCTACGAAAATAGTTGACTAAAATTGTTAATAATTCACTTATATGCAATCTTTTAACGTATTCTCGAATCACGGTATCACAATTAATCTTA
The DNA here is from genome assembly GCA_036172225.1 of Cryptocoryne crispatula var. balansae. Taxonomy (NCBI): domain Eukaryota; kingdom Viridiplantae; phylum Streptophyta; class Magnoliopsida; order Alismatales; family Araceae; genus Cryptocoryne; species Cryptocoryne crispatula. The sequence goes on along the minus strand of CM069929.1, from coordinate 5,510,308 downwards.
ACATATTTTTAAGGTTTGCCGTTACAATCGATCTAACATATTCTCAAAACATGGTATTACAATCTATTCCTCTTAAAAATTTGATGTTCTCGTCAATATCACACACACATCACATATTATACATCTAAGTAGGTGACAATGGATCTTCTGACTTGTTCATGATTTAATACCAATTAAATTGTTTGACTTATGAATCATGCTAATTAGCAACTTTCTCGTGAAATCATAGGTCTTTGAATTACTCTCAATGAAACATGTTTAATTTTACAATAGTTTTAACTCAAGTTTCTAAAAATGGTTGACTAAATGTATTGATAGTCCCCTAGCTAATTTAATCTCTTAACATATTCTTAAACTAATATATTAAGATTAGGAGCTATATAGGAAAGATCAACTAAAGGGCTCTAGAGGGTTTTTTTGGAGAAAATAATCTTTTTAAGTTAGTCCTCCTACAACTAGACAAGAAAACTACCAATTGTTAGAGGACAACATTAAGTGAGGGAACAAACATAGGTTGACAAAATTCAAGGGGTGAAACAATTAGGGTATGTTTCTAGAGGTGGTCAATCGGTAATAGTAGCAACATATAAAATATTATAATAAATAGGCGAAAATGAAAGTCTCAGTTTCTTATCTCCATGCATTTTCCCCGTGTACATTGCTGAATTCGTTACAATCACTAGTCAGGAAGTTTTTGTTTTGTCATAATATAAAAATATGAAATTTTAATTTCTTGTGCAACATTTAATTTTGCGATAAAATTAAGTAGTTAATTTGATTAAAATATTTACATGTTAATAAATCTAATATTTTATTTAAATATATGTTATATATATTATTTTTTATCAATAAAAATTAATTTAAAAAATAAAAAATAAAAATATATTTTATTTAAAAAATATTAATATATAAGAGATGCGTTTAAAAGTTAGTTACGATAAAAAAATCAAATAATTTAAATCTATCAATATCTGATTGAAAGAAGAGAGATTGAGATGATTTTGACATATTAAATGTGAATTGAAAGAAGCTTTGGTGAAAAAATTAGAAAAATATTAAAATAACAAAGATAAAAAAGACACAGTAAACTTAAGTTAGCTTGGATGAAAGTAATTCAATATAATTTAAATAATTTAAATATCTATTAAAAAAATATTCATAATCAACATAAGTAGAGAAAGATAGTCATGTCAAGTAATTTGGAACTAACGTTTGAGTAAGTTCGAATTTATTTATTGGTGGAAAGATAAAGATCATAGTTAAGCCAAATCAAACAGTCCTCAAGTGTATTGGCTAATCTGGGTGGAGTGTTAGGGTTCGTTTGGCAACTTAGTCGAAGTACTTTTGATAGAAGTACCTTTATTTGGAAGTCACTTCAAATAGAAGGCATTCTCATTTACAAAAGTGAAAATTGTTTGGTTATATTTTTTTCATCAAAATATAAAAGTACTTCTGTAAAAAAGAAAAAAACAGAGGGAGACGGACGATGGTGGAGTGCGGATGGGTGCACCTGTTGCGGGGGGAGGGTGGGGAGGGGGCAGACGGCGGTAGGGTGCAACGGTGTCGTTGGCGGGGTGGGGACTGTCGCAGAGCGAGGTAGATGGGGGGTGGGGCGGTCGGAGAGGGAGGCAGATGGGGGCGGGGTGCGGGGGAGGCAGATGGTGATAGAGTGTAGGGGTCGCGGACAAGGCATTCACCATTGTAGGGGAAAGGGGTGGAGTTACCGAGGAGTGGCATTCGCGGGCGGGGCAGGGCCGTTGCGGAGGGAGGCGGACGATGGCAGGGGGTTCACGGATGGTAGTGGAGGGAGACATTTGTTGGCGGGAAGGGAAGGCTTTATGGACGGCAGTAGGGTGCAGAGGTCAACGACACTCGCCGTCGGGGGCCAAGGGGAGGCCACTCGCAAGGGTGGTTAGTCGAGCAGAGGTGAATCGTCATGCGGTAGATATCAGGAGGAGATTTTTTTGAAGTTGGAAAGAGAAAAAAATTTCTCCTTACTTCTACCTTCCATGAGAAAGAGAAATGAATAAGTATTCAAACTAAAAAGGACTTCTGGAGAGTTTCGAAACGCACCTTCCGTAGCCGCGCTCGATGATTGAACCACCTTAGGAAACTCAAACCCCACGGCACACACCCTAGCTAGTTGAGATCCACCTCACTGGAGCCCAAGACGTGAGCACAGGTACGTGTAGTGGAAGCGCATCTAACCTAATCCCGAAGAACATGCCACCGACTAAACAATTGCAAGGAACAACACATTGTTTGACGAACCTTCTCACGGCCGGGCATCATCGCCGCCGTCGTCGTCATCTCCACCCCCGCATGCCAGCCGCCCTGTTTGACGTTTGATAGGCGCCAAAAGGCGAGAGCCGATGTCGTCGCCGGGCTCCTCCTTTAGGCGACATTCAAGCCCTTTCTACATGCATAAATCAACGGTTGTCGGGTGTGAACTACACAAGAACCGTGTAAACTTCCCGACGAGGGCCTACGCGTCTCCGGGGGACACGCTCTTTTTATTCACTCGATGCCCCCCCGCTCGATGTGACAATAACTAGTAATATCGGTTATCGCACGCATTGGGCTGGCCGGATTGTGAGTGAGAAAGCCATTACATGATTGCTGATAGGGAGAAGACGAAGGCCCAGATAAGGCAGGCCCAGAGTGGGTGAGGATGGGCCCCAAGGGTGACCTGCCTTCTAGATAACGCGCCATCGGAACGTTGCCAAACTCATCGCGGGTGTCCTCCGGTGCAGTTTTTTTTTTGCCTTCCCGGCAATTCGCACGGAGGGGACAAGGAAATACCGTATCCTCTCGGTTTACACCGTGCAACCATACTTAATGGGAGTGTTTAGTTGCAAAAATTATAAGAAAATATGTCAAAAGAGATGTTTGACAATCGTGATAATTTTATGTTTTGAAAGTGATATTCTTCTTAAACAAAAAAAGAGGTCTCACCTCTTTCTTTTTTCTCAGTGGCCCCTCTCCACTTTGTTTGATCATGAATGGTAGTTACTCTTTTTGGTTATCACATCCCTCCAAACATGATAATTTTATGTCATGAGTTGATTCACTTTTTATTTTAATATAATTTTTTATCATGAAAATGTACAAAAAAATTATCATACAAACAAACACCCCCATAAGGGAACGACGGACTCTAATTTCATGTACTTCTCTATACAAGGTTGAAATGGCAATGTACTTGTCGTCGTGCGTTCGCTAGAGATGCGGGTGCCGACCGACATGTTTGCCGAAGGATGGATGAGCACACACCAGATCACAGCCGGCGTTGAGGGTGACGTAGCTAGCACTTTGTTCTCAACCAGTAGCTAACTAAACTAGAGAAGGTGATGTTTGATTGCATCTCTAGAGCTTGTGCCCTTCGGTCGACGACGGACGGTTCCAAAAGGGTATCCTGATCTTCCTGCGCCGATCACATTATATTCCAATCCCGAACGCTATCGATGGCCGATGCTCGGTTACATGCGCGCCAAGAAACGGACGTTTTGTTAATCTTGACGACGGTTTGCAGAGGAGGAGCCGCAACTCCGTGCAGCCGGACGTGCGCGTCGTCGTAAAGCAGGCGTAAGCGACGGAGATGATCATGGGCCAACGATTGTGGCTGCACGACGCCGAGTCAGTGTAGGCCGGGGCCGAGTACGTGCGCAGGTGGCCGAAGGCCCGAAATCCTGACGCCCTCCGTCCGGGGCAGGTTTCTGGCGGGGCAGAGGGTAGTCTCCGGTCGGGAATCACTTCCCATATTCTTCTGTCGCCTGCACCTACCCACTCCTAAGGGCTATACGCCAGTGCCGAATAGTATCCGCTGACGCGCGAGCGCGGCAGGAACATACATAGAGAGAGAGAGAGAGAGAGAGAGAGACGCCTCTGGTACCTCCGGCCACTGGCGCATGCAAATGCATGCACGGGGAGTCTGGAGGAGGAGGGGGGGACGCTTCGGGCGAGACACGACGCCCCCGGTGCAAACGCGAGCTTGTTCCACTGAACCCGCGGGCAGGCCCCACATGCCGCGCATGTGTACGCAGAGTCGACGGGACGTGCGGAGAGCGGCCGACAAACTGCCGCGCAAGCGGGTGTCTCCCGCGCAGAGCCGCCCGCCAGAGGCAGGAAGGACGACTGCTGAACCGCGCCCCTGTATGTTCCCCGCCGCACGGCCCTATCAGGAAGTTAATTAATTATAGTACGTAGCATCGTCCGAAGAGTATAGATTACCCGCTTAATTACGTGTTCTGCAAGGATAAGCGCCGGCATCAATGATGCGGGAAACGCCTGGTGGCTGCGGGGATCGTCAGTCGTACGTGGCACGGGAAACGGGAATCGCATTTTATTTCATAAAGTACTAACTTCAAGTAGGGAGAAACGAAGGCTTTGCATACGCAAATGTACGTGGGTTTCCACTCATCAAGCAACCACAGCGTCCGTGCACAGTTCAATCCAAACTATCAGTTGCGAAGAGCAGAAAGAGAGAGTTAATCAACAAGGCTTTCCCAGCAAAAGAAGAGAGAAGACAACCAAAAAGTGGAGAACAGAAACGAGAAAGGGCAGAAAGAGCTGGACGGAAGGGCAAGGCCGAGAGGCAAAGAGGGAACATTCACAGGCCGTTGTCCCGTCCTCTTTCCTCCCACCTCCCAGCGGCAGCAGCTCCCTCCGTTCTCCTTGCTCATGCAAAATAAGTAGAATTGCAAGAGGCACGCGCTCCTCAGCGCCAACCCCCAACTGTACAGCATCGCCCGTCCAATCCCCCCATTAAAGGCATCGCTTTCCGCCACACCCATCAATGTCCCCACCCGAAGGATCGAAATGAGTTCGAAGGTGCATGGAAAGGAGGAGTGCGAGGAGAGGCCGGCGGAAGGGTCGCCAAACTTACCCCTGCATTCTGCAAGGCTTACTACTGCTATCGCGCGGACCCAACTGTTTCTAGCCCGTCAGTATGGTCACAAGAAGATTTGTACATATGCAGCAAAGCTAAATAGGAAGAGTTAAGATACGTGGGAACGAAGAAAGGGATACGGTCATGGCGATCTGGTGGGCATGCAGGACACGGAGGAGACTGCAAGCGCGTAGGGGTAGGAGTTAGCGTACTGGAAGGCAACGGCGCCTCCGGCCGGGATGAAGCGACCGTCGTTGACAAGGCAGTCGTTAAAGCGAAGGCGGCGGAAGACACGCGGATTGATGAGGCGGGCGGAGCTGAACCAGCCGCAGCTTAGGTGGACGGAAGAGACACCGTCCCCGCAGCCGGTCCCCAAGCAGGTGTTGACCACCTGCACCGAGTAGGTGGGGATACCATTTGGCAGCGGCGAGGAGGCCGCCTGGTAAACCACCACATCGTCCTTGCTGCACTCCCCCCCTTCCCGCATCCTGTTAGTCTCTTCATCCAGCTCCGCACCAAGACCACCCCCACCAACGGCAATCTCCGCTTCTCCTGCGACAGACATATTGAAAACGTAAGTCTCACGCTTGCCAGAGTCCAGACTAAATTCTGTATGCCGAGAGAGAAGGTGACGACGGACGCAGTGGTACACTACGGGGACAGTTTACAGAATGTGTAAGTTTTTTTTTTAAGAGAACAGAATAGATAAGTTAGAACCCCTTCTTTCATTTTTGAATAAAACGTTTATCTGTAACGTTTATCAGTAACTCACCGTAACAGCTTCAAAACTTCTTGGTTGAGGTGTAACGACGGAAACGATTAAGAACTACCACGTGATTCGATTTGAAAGCTGTCACATTACACGTGCGCGAGCCACAGAGAGCAAGAAACGCCGGCAACTCGAAATGATTATTAGACAAGGAGAAATGTAACCAAACAAGACGTCGAAACTATTTGACAGACATCGACAATAAGCTAACATTAAAGAGATGGAATAAAAGAGACGGAGGAATCGGGACGACGATGCGGAAAAGCACTTGTTACCTAGACTTGCTTGATGTAGAAGCTTGCGATGGGGATGCAGACGAGTTATCGTGCGGCTCCGCCGATCGAACCGGAGCGGTCCCTCACCGGAGGCCCCGAGGATTCCGATGCGCTCCGAGCATCCTACAGATACAAACGAGGAGTAGATCATCAAAGATCATAAGTCGTCGGTAACACTTGTTCAATAAGCTGCGCACGATCCGCACTTCTCGGAACCCTGTTAAATCCATAAGAAAATCTACATGCAACGGGATGGAAAATTGAGAATCATTCGTCGGAGAGGTGAATGCTTCTCGGAGACATAGAGGCTCCTGTAATGCTACAGCCATCAAAGCATTACGTATAATACGAAAAGGTGAGTGAGAAGGGAGGGAGAGGTTGAGCCGTTGGTGAGGTCGGTGGATATATATAAGATCACGCAGCGGTGAGATTTCACGAGTCGCGCACCTGCAGCCAATACGACGAGGAGGATGACGAGCAGCGTTACGACGACGGGAGCGCGACACCGCGAAGACGCCGATGCCGTCATATAACCGGGCGACGCAGGATTCCAGATCTAACCGCCTGGCGACGGGGAGGCCCTCGCGGTCGAGCTCCGTCCTCCCGTCGCCTTAGCAGGAAGTGCAGGAGGACACGGCAGCCGGGAGACGGAGAAACCCTCGCCGGGACATGCGATCGGAGGAGACGACCGCCCGGCGCCCGATGACGCCCCGCTGCGCGAGGGAGGGAGAGACCGGAAGAAGCGAAGCGCGGTGCAGCGGCCGCTGTCGTCCGCCCAACGGCAGCAGTAGCCTTTTCGCGCTGCCTGCGCGGTCTATATAAAGCCAAAAAAAAAGATCTGCAGGGGGCGAGCGAAGGGAGAAGGTCCGTACTGCTTTAGAAAAGGGCGCGTCCCGGAAATGCCCCCGCCGAGTGGCGACTGGCGGGTCGGGGCGGCGAGGCGCTGCCGACCCGGCCGTTATTTAATGGCAGCAAAGGCGAGCGAGTCTACGGGCGTCGGGGGTTTAATTACGAGACGGGATGGCAGATCGCAGCGCAGCGCGGCCAAGCATCCTCCGTTGCGGCGGCGAGCGAGGCAAGCAAAGAGAGGGGGGGGGAGGAGGAAGGTTTGACTCGGGAGTCCAAGCGCGGGAGCGCCCTCGAGGAGCGAACCAGGAGGAAGAGAAAAGAAAAGACATCCCCGACGGCTGCCGCGCCCGAGTTAAAACGTTCGCCCCGGCCCCAAATGGAAACCCGATAACCCGCCTTCCGAGGGCCCAGACCCGGTTTGGGTCCGGCGAGGCTCGCAAGGCGGTGATCTGACCTCCTCGCGGAAGGCGCGCCCGTTTATGGCAAAGCGAGAGCGGCGAGGCGACCGGCCGGCGAGTGCAGGCGCGCACGGGTCCCTGTCGCCGTCACCGGCGGACCGGGCAACAGCCCCAGCCCCGAGATCGACCGGGCGGCGAACCGGGCCGGGGTGGCCGGCCCGGCCGGCCGCAAGCGGACGGGGGCGCGGAGGGGTGAGAGAGGAGACGAGATCCCCGAACCGAATCGGGTGGCAGAAAAGCTGACGGCGTGCAGGGCGTATGCGCGTCGTATCGGCCCGGCCGCTGATTTCCGAGGTGCTTCCCTTTTTTTTTTGTAAATTGCGAGGGTATCGGGTCGGACCGGACCGGGGCGGCAGGCCTCGCTTTGCCTCTTCTTCCGCCGGTCCAAATCGGTGTAGGAATCTCGTCCGTTGCGGTGCCTGCGCTTCCCGTTCTGTCGGATGAGGAGGGAGGCTAAACATTCAAAAGGAGGGGCCGCCTCGGGGGGACCGACGAGGACTTTTGTTGGGACTCTGAAAAAAAAAACATTTTCTCCGTCAAAGTAAAATTTTTTTAAAAAAACCTAGTAAAGATAATGAAATGTTTGTTTACGTGATAACAGAGGTTTTTATTTTAATTTTTAAAATTTGTAAGAAAATTTGTTAAAAAATTTGTTTGATAACTATGAAAATTTTATGTTTTGAAAGTGAATCTCGTTTTGAACGAAAAAAAAGAAAGTCTCACTTTTTTTTCTTGTGTGTCTCTCACTTTGTTTGATCATGTATGATAGTTACTCTTTTTTGTTATAACATCTTTCCAAATATGATAATTTTATGTCATGAGTTGGTTCATTTTTTATTTTAATATAATTTTTATCATGAAAATCTATAAAAAATTATCAAGTAACCAAACACCTCATAAGGTGTTTCTCAATCTACGTGGAATTTTTTTTTGGATATGAAAGGAGAGGTTGGATCTTTTTTCTTGTGATTTATCACTTAAATTTTCGGGTATCTATGATCTTCACTCTTTCTGTTATTTTATCTTGCGGAACGTGATAATTCTATGCTTTTGGTCCTCTTCGATTTTATTTTAATGTATAATTTTATCATGAAGTATGTAGAATTTATCACCTAAAGCAGCAGTCTTCGTAAAATTATAAGGTATTCAACACAGACACGGGTGAAGAAACTCGTCTTTTATAGGAAATTTGATTCCATCATAATTGGGTTTTTTTACAAAAGTACGTATTTTTTATCTCACCAAATGTCACAATTTTATTTCCTTAGTCAACTTAAATTTTATTTAAGCAGCAAAAATGATCTCGAAACAATTTTTTTCATTCAATTGAACGAAACTAAATAAATACATATGACAAATACAAAATTGTAGACAAATAATTATGAAAGATCCACCGATTCTTCCGTCCGATCGGTGTTCCTCGACCGTCCAAGGACACCCCCGCTTGATACCTTCCTGCCGATATAACAACACCAATCTCTTATCTTTTCGGACAGACCGAGCGCGAGAAGGGAGGAAGGAGGATCCCAGCAAGCCTCATGGCCGGCGTCTCTGGAGTTGGCCTCTCATGGACCTCTCGGATCTCTCAATGCCCTTCTCCCAAGCCGTCGCCAGCTGTCCGCCGCGTCTCCTCCGTGGTGAAGATGGCGGTCTCTGTGGAAAAGAGGCCCTTCTCGCTTCAGAAATCCGAGGAGATTTACACCGCTGCCAAGGTCCCCTCATTTTTTTCATCACCACCTTTATCGGCCTCACTTACGTATGGGATTATGGGGTTTCTATTGATCTCGGGTGGATGATGGTACCGACGGACTTGTGATGCCAGGAGTTGATGCCCGGGGGAGTGAATTCGCCTGTTCGTGCTTTCAAGTCGGTTGGCGGGCAGCCTATCGTGTTCGATTCTGTCAAGGGCTCAAAAATGTGGGACGTCGACGGGAATGAGTACATAGATTATGTTGGTTCGTGGGGGCCGGCAATCATCGGGCACGCAGATGACAAGGTATGGGGTATGCATTCAATTCTGCATCATAAAAATGCTCGTATTTTGTGTTTATTGGTAAAATTTTTCACTATGCTGTCAACTATTCACTTCTCTCGGGCAACTTCACTTGCTTTGGAATATTCTGACACCCATACAAATGTAGATTAGGACAGCCGGAAGCAGCTAATAAGTGTTAGAACATATGAAAAGAAAATAAAAACTACTGGAAGAATATAGACAGCACCTTCTAGCACTGTTATTTTTCTTGGATAATCCGGGAACCTCAAACACAATTTGCCCGGTAATCCGCAGAAGGCACTGAGACCAAACGTCCCTCCTTTGCCCATGCACCCATATGCTTTGCGCCTGGGAGGCAGGAATTGGCTCCAAAATGTTATTGGATTTGCTTGTGTCATACTGCTTAACAGTAGAGTCTTGTTGCAAGGCTTCTATGGACGTTTACGGTATTCTTCACGCATCTTCAACGATGGCAGTTGAGTTCCCATATCCAGGCGCTTGCGGCGGTTTTCACCGTAGGTGCTCTTTTTCTTTAAGATAATCCCGAAACTTATGAATAACTCCTAGCTGGCATATTAGTGTAGTGTACACATTGAGTTATAATTGTAATGAATGGTTTATTGAGGGAAGTAAAACCACAACCATAACATGATGGAGGATTTGGGAAGGCAAAGGGATATTACCCAGGTAGAAAAGCATTATCTTTTGTTCTCTTTAGAGACACCAATAGAGGAGTGTTTACCATGTAGAAGGGAAATGAACAGAATAGCGGTCATATGTTTCAGATGAACAAGGGATAATGATTTAAGATGTTCTTGGAATTTTGAGTAGCTAGATATGTCTTTCAAAATGGCAGCTATTGTGGTCCAATAGCAAAAATTGGGATTGATGTCAGAATTAGGTGGAGTTCAAGCTAAGTTGATGGGTGTGTTTGGGAACCACTTAGAAGGACTTTTTTTTCACTTCTCCTTCTCTTTAAAGTGCTTCTAATTTTTAAGATACCGTTTGACAACATTTGTATCTCTACTTTTCCTCCTCGTCGAAGGTAGAAGCTCGGAGGAGAAAATATCTCCTTCTACGACGAAAAAGTGCTCCCGTGTTTTCGTATCCTTGCCCCGTTCTCGTTGCGACCGTGCTCCTCCCTTGACGGTGACGAGCACCCTTCCCCCTGCTGCAACCGGTGAGCGCCCCCCACCCTTTCCGCCTGCTGCCACCGGCGTGCGCCCCCCCTCCATCCCCTATCGCGACCGGCGGCAAGTGCCCCCCCTCCATCCCCTATCGCGACCGGCGGCAAGTGCCCCCCCCCCCCGTCCTCTGCTGCGACCGGTGAGCGCCCCCCCCCTCCGTCCCCTACCGTGACCGGCGAGCGCCCCCCTCCGTCCCCTATCGCGACCGGCGGCAAGTGCGCCCCCCCCCTCCGTCCCCTGCTGCGACCGGCGAGCCCCCCCCCCCCCCCCCACCCTTTCCCCCCTGCTCCCACCGGCGAGCGCCCCCCCTCCGTCCCCTACCGCGACCGGCGGCAAGTGCGCCCCCCCTTTCCACCCTGCTGCAACCAGCGAGCGCCCCCCCTCCGTCCCGTACTGCGATCAGCGACAAGTGCGCATCCCCCAACGGCGAAGACACCGGCGAGCACCCCCCTCGCCGGTGAGCAGCATCATCCCCCCGACAACCCCAGAGATGAGCACCTGCAACCCCCCGTGGAGTCCCCTCTGCTGCAATGAGACCCCTGCAGAAGAGCAGAGACCAACCCGGAGACGATCGGCCAACCCCCGCGATGCCCTCCATGGTGACTTCTTTTGAATTTTTAGACCCAAACACCTTTAGCTTCCGTGAAGGAGAAGGAATTTTGAAAGAAGGTACTTTAAGAAGAAGGTCCTTCCACATGAAGTCCTCCGATCGAGTTACCAAACGCACCCGATGTCTTTGTGGGTAATACTGCAAACATTGTTCTCTAGTACATAAGTAATACGGAAAATGATCTTTCCCTCTCCTTTATAGACAGCTTATATGATGTGAGAAGGTGAAATCGTAAATCATAAGCTCTATAAATGCAGTGACCTATTGTAAAATTTAAGGGATTGTGAGTGATGCAGGAATGCTAGCTTCTAAAATGAGGATTTTGATCAGGCAGCCACTTTAAGATGGCAATTGCCCATAAAATTCCAAGCTATTTATAATAATAATAATAATAATATATTAATATAATATATTTAGGATATCAAATATTATATAATAGGTGGTGCCAAGGCATCCGGGTGCCTTTCTTGGGGGGGGGGGCAAAAGGCACATGGCTAGGCACCCCTAGCATTTTTACATGGTTGAAAAAAACTTCTTCCAGGGTGCAATCTTAGTTTGGAATTGGAAAAAATCGGCCAATTCCAACCAACTCCGGCCAATTTTAGGCTTCTACCAGATCGGCCAATTCAATATGATCCAGATAAATATTGGCATCATATCATCAACTCGGTTAACATGAAGACTATGATGTAGTTCATGGATGAACGTCTTACCTTTTCAAGTAGGGGTGCAAACAAGCCGAGCTAAGTACCATGATGCTCCAGCATGAGCCTCAACGAGCATGCTTGACCCATACTCAAGCTTGGCTTGTTGAGCTACTAGTTCACCTATTTCAGCTGAGTTCTAGCTTGAGCTTGAATATGAGTTCGACCCAAGCTTAGCCCAAGCTTGATAATGAATTTTTCTGTGAAACTAGAACTCGAGCTGGATCTAAGTTTGTCCGTACAGCTCGAATTTGACCTCATTCAAGTAACTCGATCAAAGTGTAAAATCATATTAATTAGATTTCAATTTATTTAATAGATATAATTGGTGCTATATAACTAGGAATACTCATAATTTAATTTTTTGAATAAATATTTAACTGAGTAGTTAATAAAGTATTTAATCAAGCTACTTGTGAGTTGTATCGTATCGAGCAGACATCTGCTCAAGCTTGACATGTTAATTAATTGAACTATTTTTTTCTTGTTAAAGCTTGCTTGTTTAACATAATAAATGAGCTGAGTTGAGCTTTTATCTAGCCAAGGTTTGAGCTACTTGTCGAGTTCGAGTGTATTAGTTTGTTTTCACCTCTATTCTTCGGTATTATTTACATTTACATAACATCATTTTATATCCATGATACTGCTGCTGTGTAGTCAATGGCATGATGCAGCTGAAGCTGTTTAATCTTTTTGGTGATTGACGTGATCATGCTATCTAGTAAGTACACTTGTCATACATACCCAAAAGCATGGTTTGCCGGGTCGTGACCCGGGTCGCGACCCGGACCCGACCGGGTCGGTTTTGGGGCCGACTGACCCGGTCGCGACCCCAAGACCCCGACCCCATTTTGAATTTTTTATTATTATTTTTTGCGACCCGGGCCGACCCCGTCCCGACCCGGGTCGCGACCCCGGCCGACCCGGGTCGGTTTGGCCCCAAACCGACCCGGTCCCGACTCCCGACCCCACCTTCCTTGCCCAAAAGCATAAGGAGACATGCTCTCCTCATCCCTATTTCTAACACACAGGCACAGAATTATGAACATATGAAAAATGTGTGATAAAGTTGAAAAGTTAGACGTGCCATAAGAAAATGCAAGGTACGAAGATAAGCATGAAAGTAATGTGCATGGTAAGTGCAGAAAATCTATACAATAAGCTCCAAAAAATACAGAGGCCTGAAAGAAGGGTGTGGTCTTAAAGCTGTGCAGAGTTGTTTCTTTGTTACTTGTTACAATTAACTATGCAAAGGTAGTGACCGGCAACCTGTATAGTTTATTCCATTTTTTTTGTTTATCTTGGTTTGTAAAAAGTACATGGTAGCATGCCACAGGTTGTCCCCTAATGTTGGTGCACTTTTGCCACTTGCTGGATTCACGCAGATAGGAGTATTTATGCAGACACATGGTTGTGTGCGTGAACACACAGAAATATGTTTAAACATGTGCGCATGTTGGCTATATGCGCATACACATATACATGTGTATATTATTCTCAGATATATTTTTCACTACATAGTTTACTGTATATAGCAAATAGATGCATAACAAAGTCTTTGGCTCATACGGGATAATTGTTTCTGATAGAATATATTATGATATGCATACATGTTCTAGAGTGATGTATCAAATGTACAGCAAATCACAAGTGGGATATGAATTCCTTGGTGAAATGCAGAAATGCGGGACAAATTAGTAGTCCCGAAGGCAGGGGAAATAATTCTACCTGCATCTGCATGTTCTCATATATAAATTATCTTCCTTAATATCTGGGTATCCATTGTGTATCAGTTTGTTGTGCGCCACTCATTCACGAAACTAGTGTCTTCTGTTCCATAAAATATGTCTTCTTGATTGAACACCTGGTGCATATGTGGTGTATGAAGCAATGTTCCTTACTAGAGAGGACTCCTTCCAGTTATAGTGAGTATTTGACATGCATAAAGTAATTCAAATACCAATGGTTCTTTTAACATCTACATTAGTTGAACCTATATCACACTTTACATCTTAGACTGGAATCATCGTTGTTAGCTTGTTACATGAGCATCTTCTTGGCTGCTCCAATGTGAAAGTGGAGATGCCTTGCGTCTATCAGTAAAAACCCATAGCTCCTATTTCTTTAAGCAAAGTACTTATCTTTTCTGACAACTGCAATCTAGATGGTTGGATGTCCTTTATGCAGAAGATGACAAAATAATACATGTCATAGCTCACTGTCTGCAAGTAAACAAGCTTAGTCATCATTTATTATGATAATCTGTTTGAAATGGAATATTGCTGACGTCAAAATCATCTCTTGATGGTTCTGACTTCTGATGACAGGTGTTAACCTCTCATATTCTTGAGCTTGAACTGGTTTGAACCAGATTGTGTTATTTCAAGAGAAGTAAGAAATGACTTCGATTTCTAATGAAACCGCTTTCAGGTCAATGCAGCTCTTATTGAGACTCTGAAGAAAGGCACAAGCTTTGGTGCTCCATGCTTATTGGAGAACATACTGGCTGAAATGGTAATTGAAGCAGTTCCAAGCATTGAGATGGTTCGTTTTGTCAACTCGGGCACTGAAGCTTGCATGGGCGCTATTCGTCTTGCTCGTGCTTTCACTGGTCGCCAGAAAATCATTAAATTTGAGGGTTGTTACCATGGGCATGCAGATTCTTTTCTTGTCAAAGCTGGTAGTGGAGTTGCCACCCTTGGTCTTCCTGATTCACCTGGCGTACCGAAGGCTGCTACATTAGAGACTCTGACCTCCCCCTACAATGACTTTGAAACAGTGAAGAGTCTGTTCGAGGCAAACAATGGAGAGATTGCTGCGGTGATTCTAGAGCCAGTTGTTGGAAATGCAGGCTTCATTACTCCAAAACCCGACTTCCTAAATTCCCTCCGTCAAATAACCAAGGAAAATGGTGCCCTCCTCATCTTTGATGAGGTGATGACTGGATTCCGCCTGGCATTTGGTGGTGCTCAAGAATACTTTGGCATAACCCCTGACTTGACTACCCTTGGGAAAATAATCGGAGGTGGCCTACCTGTTGGTGCCTATGGAGGTAGAAAGGACATCATGGAGATGGTGGCTCCAGCAGGCCCAATGTACCAGGCTGGAACCTTGAGTGGGAACCCCTTGGCGATGACAGCAGGCATTCATACTCTTAGGCGGCTACAGGAGCCTGGAGCTTATGAGTACCTTGATAAGATCACCGGTGACCTAATTCGCGGTATCCTTGATGCTGGGAAAAGTGCAGGGCATGAGATCTCAGGAGGGTTTATCCGTGGGATGTTTGGATTCTTCTTCACTGCAGGACCAGTCTACAACTTTGAGGATGCAAAGATGAGTGATACTGCGAAATTCGGGCGGTTTCACAGGGGCATGCTGGAAGAAGGTGTGTATCTCGCACCATCCCAGTTTGAAGCTGGATTCACCAGTTTGGCACATACATCCCAAGACATTGAGCAGACAGTCGACGCTGCAGAGAGAGTCTTCCGACGGATTTAGATGCTTGACCTAGCCTATTATGGCTTGTTTCTTTCTTCCTTAGCTCACGCCTTTCTTGTTTACCTTCTCTGCTTGTACGAGTTATGTTCTTGATTTTGTATCAAGGGGTTCTGAGTAGTCTGATGAACTGCCATGCTTTGGTAGAATTGCTTCATTTATCCTGTGAGCGCCATCACTGTTGCTGCAATTTTCAAAGCGGGTGCAAGTCTGAGAGACGCACCGCAGCAGCTTTTTGCAGGAATGCACTCGTTATGACCGATGCCATCGTGTGATCATCTGAGTGGTAAGGGGCAGTGGGCACCGCCCATTATATTAAGAGAGGCCCTTCACGTTCTTCGGTTCTTCCGGTGGTCCTTTCTGCTTTCCTCTCTTGCACGAGATTTTTGGCATCTCAGCTGTCGTCCAGGAAGTATGGCATGCTCTTCATCTTCTGTTATCGTCACTTTTTCATCCTCCCTTGGCAGGGGTGTTCATGATTTGAGTTGGTTGGTTTGTTTTTGTTTTATGATTTGCTTTTCCAAACTAAACCAAATCAAACATACCTCCGAGACCAAACCAATTTGGTTACATTTGGTCGTCGATTTATTGGTTTTCACTTTGAACTGAATAGTGAATATTGTAGCATTTTTAAGAGGGCTGATGTGAATAATTTTGAATTAGGTGTGTTTCATTGAGAGAAGTTTTTAGACGAATGATCTGTTGGAAAATATTATTAATCAGCATGATCGTTGGGCAAATCATCTCATCGACAGTGGTCTGTCTGGATGTGTTATGTGTGGGCTCTCAGGAGAATGTCAAGTACTAAAAAAAGGAGGAGGATTAAAACTCGTGGTCTAAGAATATGCTAATAGATTAAACGAGTAGGTCATCAATGATTCTGACTATTTTTTTTTAAAATTGAGTTGAAAAAAATAAGATTAAATATATTTTTTTTAAAAATAATCTTTAGATGAATGACTTCTTGCAAAAATTGTTAATTAGCATGACGGTTAGGCAACTGATTTATTTATTACAAGCATCGTTTGGGTTTTTGGATCGTCTAGGAGGTCTAACATCTTACTAGAGCGCTAAATAACAACACCATGACTGACGAGGTAGCATGTCTCTAAGGCTAAAGTTGTTAATTATTTCTGATGTTTGGCTAATACTTTCTATTTTGAAACTTACAATACAAGCAAAGCAACTTGTGTAATTAGTGTTCCATTGTATTAGTTTTAATATTGATATATATATATACACACATTCTATTGGGTTATAACATAATGCTCCCTACTCGTAGATGGTTCGAATTCGACTGGGTTAAGAATGATTTCATCTTGTTTGAGAGTTTTAATTCACACCACATAGTTTACTAGATCTTTTTTATTTAAACTTATATAAAATTTACTCAAATATTCTTAATCCCCAAACGAAAGCGCTGAGAAAGGATGGGCTTGTTTGGGATTCCGTCCTCTCTAAACAAACATCTTAAATGATTGGAATTCTTTCTTTACATAAGAACAAGAGCAAAAAAACAGCACTCTCCGTGAAAATCGACAATAGGCACTGCAAAATAATAACCGTACCATGTATGGAATATAAATGTAATATTGTTATTATTTAATGTAAATTTGTAATAAAAGACGAAGGAATAAAGTTGCAATATTCAGGGGCGCCGGCTGCGTGGCTCGCCGTGGAGCGACGGTGGGGACCACGCCCTTGGGTCTCTCGTGGGAAAGACACGTGGCAGCGGAGGGGACGGCGGAGGCGGCAGCGGCACCCGCGGGTTCGGGGGAAATGGCGGGAACGGAAAGGGGAAGGAGGGCGTCGGCGGCGATGGAGGTGGGGAGGGCGGGAAGACGGTTGGCGCCGGGCCCAGCGGCGGAAACGGAAAGGGGAAGGAGGGCGTCGGCGGCGATGGAGGTGGGGAGGGCGGGAGGACGGTTGGCGCCGGGCCCAGCGGCGGAAACGGGAAAGGGAACGCCGGGTAGGGCGGTGGAGACGGCGGGAACAAGGTTGGCGCCGGGCTCAGCGGCGGAAACGGGAAAGGGAACGCCGGGTAGGGCGGCGGAGACGGCGGGAACAGCGGTGGCGGCAGGGGAAAGGGGAGCGCCGGAGGTGGTGGCGACGGCGGGAACCAAAAGGGCGGCAGCGGGAAGGAAACAGGCGACGACGGCGGCGGCGGCGGATTCGGGAAGGGAAAGGGCGGCGACGGCGGGGAGCTCGGGGATGGGAAGGGGAGCGACGGCGGGGAGGTTGGGGATGGGAAGGGGAGCGACGGCGGAGGGCTCCAGAAAGGGAACGGGAACGGGAACGATGTCGAGGGGGAGGGAAACGGGAAGGGGAAGGGGAAGGGGAACGGTGGCCGTTGGGGGAAGGTCCAGGGGAACCCGAAGGGCGGCCAGAAGAAGAGGGAGGCGTCTGTAGAGTTGGACGACACACCCCGCTCGGCGGCGGAGGCGGCGCTACATTGGGGGAGGCCCGGGCCCCCCTTGGCGGGGCGATAGCTGAGGGCGTTGAGGATGAAGAGGCAGAGATTAGCCTCGGCGACGCGGATGGCGACGTGCGCGGTGGAGATGCCGAGCCCGGGCACGTCGCAGAGCTCCGAGGCGCCCCTCAGCAGGGTGGCCCGGCAGAAGGGCTCAATCTCGAGGCCCTCTCTGCACTCGAAGCCGTCCACGGGGGGGACGTCCACGTCCACCCGGAAGACCCCGAAGCCGTCCGTCGTGCGCTCCGCCGAGACGGTGATCTCCTCCCCGGCGGCGGTCGCGGCAGACTTGAAGCTGCATTCCACTCTCACCTTGGCACCTGGGAAGCACGCCCTCTACATATACATGAGCAAGCACTGTGGTAGAAGTCCCTACTCTCCTGGCTTGGCAATGCGGTTCGCATACAAATACGTGTTTACCTCCGAGGAAGTAGCCGTTCTTGGAGAAGGTGTTGTTTGAGCAGATGTCGCAGAAGACGGTGCCGACGACGACGGTGATGTTGGGCGGCGGCCCGGGAGCGGCGGCGCCGACGGCGGCATTCTCCCCCGCCAAGATTAAGGCGGCGAGGACGGGCAAGAGGGCACCCGGGTTCATCGTTGGATGCTGTCGGGCTGGTACGGCGAGGAAGAAGCTTCTGCTGCTGCTTTAGTGCTACCCGGAAGGGAGGAGGTAGCGTTGGTATCGCCGCCGGCAGCAGCGCCATCCACGGATTGGAATATGATGCAAAGCAACCGGGGGGTGAACGGGCGACCCGTGACTCCGTGAGCTTCTGCCATCAGAGGGCTCTGCTTTGCTCGTCTCACACGGGAACAAGGACATGCGAAGGGCGGAGGGTCCCTTGGAAGACGGAGACTGCGGAGGACGACGACGGACGGAGGAGGGGACGGCGGTGGGGGTGCAGACGAATCAAGTTCCAGGCTCGGCCCGTTAAAAATTCCACTCGTTAAATAAACACGTTTGAATAAATAAATAAAACTAGACTGATCAAACAAATCGAGTTCCGATATACTTCTACTCAGACTTAGATAAACTCGAGAGTAACTTAATTAAATATTTATTTAAAAATTAAATTATGAATACAACTAATTAAATATTATCATTTAATTACATAAAATAAGTTATCCTCTGCAGCTACTTCTGTCGTTTACAGCCGTCCGAAGCTCCCAGGATAAGTCAAATGACAATGATTAATGAGCGATCATACGAATAAAGAATCAATATATTAGATGAAATGTGACAGCGATAATAATTATAAATAAATTGAAAGAAAGGGAATTAAGATGATTTATACATGTGAAACGTTGGTTAAAAAGAGACTCCAATCAAGAAGAAAAAAAATAACGAAACAAATAAGATATGGTAGAAGTAAATTAAGAGGAGGAATGGAAAATAAATCATATGATCAAATCTAAAATAATTTGAAATTGACTTTGAGCTGAGTTAAATCGAGTTTATTTTTATGCAGAACTGACATTGATTAAAAGAAACCTCATTCTATTCTTTTGTTGGTGTTCCATGATTATCACGTAAAAAGTAGTGTACATATATAATCTCCCAGTTATGGCATTCACAGTGGAAAGCGCCTGAAGAAATTCATCGTTTCAAAGTAGCAAGCTCAACGCTGATAAAGTCATGGTTCTTAATTCCTTTAGATAAAATCTATAAAATATTAACGTATTAGATAAACCCGATGATCGGTTTTAGGGATGCAAACGAAATCCAAAATTTTGATTCGGTTCCGATAAAATTAGTGGATCCGAAATTTATTTTTATATTCTATAAATTATCAAAATCAGATATTCTAATAACATATCGGAATTTAAATTATTTAATTATATTGATATTTATCTGATTCTGATAAAGCATAAATATATCAGTAAAATTAATTAAGTTAAAGTTAAATAAATCATAAAAATATGTAAATTGATAAAATAATAAAAATAAAGTTCTGAATTGATTACATCAAATATTATTAATAATAAGTAAATTATTAACTTATTTTCAAACAAAAATTAATATTTAAAAATGAGCTGATTTGATTCCAATTTTGATAAAGAAGTCAGAATTGAAATATAATGATTCCAAGATTATTATTGAAATCGGATCCTAATGAATATGCTACCGAAACTAACCTATTTGCAGCCCTAATTAGTTGACACTTCCTTTTTGGTCAATGTCCCAAAGGTTATGTATGACCCTGCGACGACATAACCCGGACACAACCTCCCATTGAGACGGACAGCAGGTCGAACCTGTTTACATTTCATGGAGTCCTTAAGAATGTCAAATCATTGCTAATTAGGACTGTTCACTATTTGGTTCAACACTAAAAATTAAACCAAATTAGAAGTTTGATTCGATTTGGTTTGACTTGAACTATCGATCAGCTTAATTTGGTTTCTAGAGTCTTTCAAATCAAACTAAATCATTAAAGCAAATAACCCGAATTAGATTAAAGATTTTATTTTAAGTTATATATAATACAATATTTGTGTCTTTTCTTATAAAAATAAACTTGTTTCAACTGTTTTTAAAATAAATTGATGAAATATATAAACAAATACACTAAATTTTAATAAAATGTGATTTAAAACAAATAAAATAAAATTATATATTGTCATATTTACTTTACCTTAATAAAGTATGGTTTGAACCGAACCGAACCAAATCAAAACTAATTAATTTGGTTCGATTTGGTTTGGTTTGGGAGATAGTTTGGTTTAAGAAAAAATACTCAGAAACTAAATTAAACCAGACCATAAACACTCCTATAACATGTTTGTTTGTAAAACACTTTTTACACTCAAGAGATCTCACCTCTTCTTTTATTCTACATTTTTATCAGGTAACGAAAAGACCCTATAAGCCATCACCCAACAATGGCATGCTGTAAGATGGGTCAGGCCGCACGCATCACCATACTTCGCGTATTCGTCCCACCCTGCTTCGAAGGACAATAATGCGCGAGACACACCCGAGCAAATCCCTTTCGGTTGAAAGGCTGCGGTTATCCAGCCCAATCCAATTTAGGCCCAACCCGAATCAGCCAATGACCGGATCCACTACCCAAGTTGGCCACCTCACCTAACTCAATGATTTTAAATCATCTCAACTAATCCGTTCTTACCTAACTGATCCAAACTGGCCCAGGTCGACTTGAGTCAGGAACCCTCGAGCCTCGACGACCTTGACACGCAAAAGACCCACTCTCAGACTCCCGACCTGATATGGTGTTTGGTTTCGTTTTTTTTTCTCTTTTTTATCTAAATTTTAAAAATGAAAAAGACAAAATGTTTGGTTATGATTTTTATGTTCTCAATCTTTTTTTAAAAATGCTACATCTTTCTTCTTATAGCTCTTTTGAAATCGGAATAGAGAGAGACTTATTTTTTTTAAGATAGACGCGAGAGATGGCCGGTGAGGGTGTGCGCACGTCCGCCCCCCCCTCTCTCTATAATATATATCCGTTGCAGCGGAGTCAGCCGACAGCTGCTCCTCTCTCTCTCTATCCATCGCAACGGAGTCCAACAGGCCGCCCTCCCTCTCTCTCTCTCTATCTGTTGCAGCAGAGTCCAACATGTCCCTCTCTTTTGCTGTCGCTCGCGAAGAAGTTCCAACTTCCAAAGGCGGTGACGGTGGCTCGGGGAGTACTTCCACTGGCGCCACAACGACGATGGCAAGGTACCCACAACCGACTACTACGCAGGGCTGCCCCATCCTCACCTGCCTCCCCTTGATCTAGAAGTGGGTGGTCATGCTGCTCGTCGTCGTCAGAGCGGGCGCTTGGTTTCTAGTTGGCTTATCAGGGCTCGCCTTTGTCATGGAGCACTTCTCCCTCTTGGAGGAGAAGGCGCTCTACTTCCTTCAACACGTTGGAGACAACAAGGGGCTGCAGGTCTCGGCAGTTCTTTGGTCATTGTGTGGTAGCATAACTTGTCCAAGCCGTATGCCAGACAAGTGCTGTTGCAGGCGACAACCTGGCCATTCCTCTCGTCCACCACCTGAAGGTCAACAGGGAAGTCATTGTTGGGGCTCTGCTGGCAGCCGCTGATGAAGCATCTCACCTTCGACTGTGCCATTGCATGCTAGACAGCCTAGCAGTTGCCGATTAGGCATCTATTGCGACAAAGATCTCTCACCCAATTCTCTCCCACAGGAGGCCATTCCACAGTGGCAGTGCTTCGACCCATTTGCACGTGCCAACTGGAAGAAAGGAAACCTTCACAACGTCGGCCTTACAAAGGACATTTGTTCGTATGAAAAGTGACTGCCAAACATTATTCTATAAATTTTAAAACTTATGACAGTTTTGCCAAACACAGCAAAACACTGTTTCTGTAATTTTAAAATTAAAATTGAAGTGATAAATAATCTTGATTTCAAAAATAAAAGTGTATCGAAATTAAAAATACAACCAAACACCCCATGATGCATCTTGGCAACGACAACTATTGCCACATCATCCCAAAATAATTAAAATAAAATAAAAACTGTCCGTAGACCACTGGCGTGTCGATTTTTCATGACAACTAATGAAGTTTAAAATGCTATAATACTTCATCGGAAGCAGGCGGCAAAGTGCTCCGCCACACAGCACTAACCGGAATAAAAAACATTATACTGAGAGAACATCTAAGTATGCCCGCTTGGCTTACACTATGATGAGCCAATCAAGGAGTTTTTGGGGTTGCTGCGCCTCTTCGACCGAGAACGCAAGCATTTGTAAGGTAATGACGTTTATACATGGCTTCTGCACCAGAAGAGAAGAATACTCACTACCGTCCGACGACTCCAACCATATGTATGGGTGTGGCTGGCATCCCAAGGTGGTGAGGAGGGAGGCCTGGCTTCTAATGTCCCTGGCGTGGGCAAGGTGCAACAGTTGGTGCCACCTCGCGTGTCGTGACGGCGGGTTCACCCACACGCTTACATAATGCAGCATGAGCACATTGGCTTCTTGGCTAGTTCTTCGACCTTCTTCTCTGGTCAAAATAAAAACACAACTGTGCCATAAGGTAAGGGGTACGAAATCAAAATCATGCAGGCACCAGGCAGCACGTGACAGACATTTCTTCAAGATTAACAAGTGCTTGTTAGGTAAACAATGTACCGTGCTACCAAACATAGACTGCATAACCCTAGATTCCGCAGCGACTGTTTCGCTGGCTAGGGCTGCAAACTGAGTCAGATTCTTTGCAGTATCGACTGTTTTCGATTCTAAGGGTTAAGCCATTTCAATTTCGACTTGGATTAAATCGGACCCATGCCATCCTGATTCCGTCTTGCTTCCATTATTGGAATCAAAATAATCCCATAATTTTCAAACTCTATAATATTTATCATTTTTATCAAAAAATAACAAAAAAGTCTTATTTTACTATTATTTTTATACAATTTCTCTTAAATGTATATTTATTTTTAGTATTATACATCATAAATTAAATAATTTATATTTTTTATTATAATATTAAAGTTTTCATATATATTGACTTTTATTGAAATGAGATGAATAGATGCATAACTGATTATTTCGTATTCTGATTCCAATAAACAACTAGAATTCCGGATACTTTATATGATATACAAATATATTTTGAATTCGTTAATTTTTATCAAAATTGAATCGGAGCATGGGGTTATAGCATTCCATTAAGACCTCTACCGAAAACGTTAGAGATACCTAACCCACTAAGGACAAGTCAAGGTGGCATGTGGTGGCATGTGTTTTTGGAGTGTTTCAAATAGGAGCTCCAACATTATACAAACTACGAAGACAGATAAGATGGGGAAAACTCACCTCAACTCTGGCCGTCTTCTGCCCCTTCTGCCCTCCCCGGACTGGATTGATAGTTTCGACCAGAATCAAATTGGAGAGCACTAATCCGATCCAAGAATCAGCCTATCCCAATCCGGATTGACCGATTCTGCAATCCATAAAACACCCCCAAAGAAAATTATGGTGGTAGAGGAGAGAGGGAAGAAGGGATCAGTGGTCCCCCCCCTCTCCAAATTTAGATGTTTAGTCAGCCACTCTACAGACCTGGACCGCCACTGCTCAAGGTGGATCGAGTGGAGGAGGGGGTCCAGGGGGAGCCCTAGATGATGAAAGAGAGAGGGAGAAGTGAGAATGAAGGACGAGAAGAAAAAATCGATCCAATCTCACACCCTTATCGTCCACTTACTGTAGTAAATAGTAAGAGGTGGCCAGCAAGACAACAACCATGTAGGGACGTCTGAAATTCCAATTGAATTTTGACAAAAATTAATAAGCTTTGAATCAATTAATACATCCTATGAGCTATCAGAATGAGAATTGAACTTATCGGGATCAAAATCTGAACCAATTAATAATTTTGTATCAATTTTACCAATTTTTATAAAATTATTTATATATTTAAAAAGTAATACTATAATAGAAATGGTAAATTACAAACATCAAGACGTATAAATTAATAATACCAAAAAAATAAAATTATAAGGCAATTAGAAAAAAATTAGGCGTTATATGAAATTTAGTAGCTTATTTAAGTAAAAAGTATGTAATTAAAAACTTCAAATTCAGTTTTGATTTGGATAATGGAACAAAATCAAAATATAATGATATCAATTTCATCCGAATGCCATAACCTTTGTTGGAAGTAGAAGCTGAAACAGGCAATTCCGCTATCAAGCACGACCCTTTTGCCGCCTTGGTATCTGGTGTTGTGGTGGGCCCATTAAGAAGTCAATGAGATAGTGAGAGCCAAGGGATGAGAAAGCGGGAGAAAAACAGTAGAAACTGCAGTGCCATCCGGAGATGGTGAGGACGTCACGAAGACAAACATGAAAGGGACAGAAGAAAGTATCATGGTAGAGTTTCACTGTTTCACATATTATTTTTTTTCAAAGCATGTTTTCCTCTGTAAAAAATTACAAAAAAAAACTGTTAAAAATAACCATCACCACTTTTTGCAAAACACAACTACTGTTGGTTTAACCGGGACTAACAAATTATAAAATCACCATAAAATTTAAAAACTATGTAAAAAATACATAAAAAATAAATATGCTAAAAACTCAAAAATTTCTAACTGATTAATCTTCAAGAGCAAAAACAACAATATGCTCCTATCCAGATGGATGTCTAATCATTCCCATCAGCAGAACGGCATTTCGAAGGCTAATATATATGAAACGTTTCCCCCCAAACAGATGTATTTTTGATACCAGCATCACCTAAGAAGCATCTAAGGTGGAAGAAATCAGAAATGATACATGCAAAACTAACTAAAGATAGTGCATAGTCTATATGGCTAAACGCAATAAGAGATCTTAAACGAACTCCTCGGAAAAGACTAAAATTTCATTTTTAGGTTGAATATAGGCTCCAGCTAGTCTTATAGTCAAGTTTCATCAATCAACAAAATAAAGTAACTATAGGGTAGTGAATATGCAAATGCAATTCAAGCTATTTCTTAATAAAGGCTTTTATCAAGATGCAGGAAAAGTATGATGCAGACCAGATAGGACAAACCTGTTTTCATTTTTGTCATTGATGGCTGAACAACAACGTGCATGGTGATTACACCTCCAGGAAGTTCACCAAAAGGTATCTGGCACTGAGCAACTGTTTTGTTGTTCTCCAGAATCTTCCCCGCACTAATCAACCTCAAATCATTAGCTGTCTTTGGTATTACCTTTTTATCTGGACAGACAATAATGCAAACAAGTCGATCTTTGCGAATGAATACAAGCAAAACATAGGCTAGCGTTTCTTTCAAGAGGGTCGAATTGCAAGAATCTGAAACTAGAAACAAGATATAACAGTACGTGCCTTACTTCCCTCATAAATGTCAATATGCACATGACAATAAATTATAGATCTTAAATTCAGGAAGGCAGATGAACTTCATTTCAACTTGAAGCAATTCACAATTTCTGAATATGGTTTCACCTGACGTCTCCAATAGTTCACCTTGGTCAAATCATGGCAAACAAGACAAGGTAATACCTTACAAGCTACTTTCCTACTTTCAATATGGCAGGCAGTTGCATACAAAAAGGTTATTCATCTAATGAGTTCTGAGATGAGACTTGTAATCAGCTTGCTACGATCATTCATCATCATGATCTCAAAACACCAGTTCATTTTTCTTCTTGAACAATCATACTGGTCAGGACTACAGGATAATAGATGCTCAGGATGGTGGGGAAAATTTTCTTGTACAAATAATGCCCATCGAAATTTATGATCAGTACTATAAAGCATTCACGTTCACTATTTTCAGAGTTTCATTGATAGTCATCTTGAGCAGACAGCGAAAACCCAATTCAGGAGGACATAGCTGATCAAGAAAATAAAATTTTAAATTGAAATTACAGAAGAAACAAGCATGACTACCTGGACAGCATGTTACCATATGCAAACACCATATTTCTACCTTTCTTTCCAGAAAAGAAGAGGAATAAATGTTCAAGATATATAAAACTTTACAAAATTTCATAACCTGAAGTTAGCAAACCCCCTCCCAGGATGTAGCTCCTCTGGAAAAGGCAGAGACGAACCTAACACCAGTTGAGTAAGGAACTGGATTTGGGCCTTTCATTGACCACACACTCTACAGTAATAAATGCAACATCATCACCAAGAAATATTTCAGATTGGCAAGGTTGAAAAAAAGGAGGCATCTTTCCCATGGAAGCACAATGATTCTTAGTCAGTTCTAAATTGCTTACAAATGCATTTTCATGTCTTTATTTTTTGTATCCCAAAACAGTTAGCAATAAGTCGGAGGCTTTTTAATAGAGAATATTCTGGCAAGAGTGGAGAAAGGGCTAATTGGCATAACACAGTAGGCAGGTTGTGACAAAATCAGAGGGAGAGGATTACTACCAAAAAATATCATTTGTTATATAGAAGCAAACGTTTTCATTTGGCACTTTTTCAGTAAACAGATGATTGAGGTTGGAGTTTAGTGGCACTACTGGGGTGAAATAAGAGAGCGGATGGAGGAAGTGGGAACCTCACATATACATGCAACAGTTTCAGACGCATGTAACATTGTGAGTAGATCAATGTTAAATAGATCTGTTTCCTTCTAATTGCGTAGATACTGGACATTCACTTTGGTATTAAGAATTTGCTAACTTGGTAACGCCATTTCTTCTGCAGCAGTTCAGCTTGGGTACTGTAAGTCATTGATTTACCAATATCCAGTTGAGAGCTCACATCTCGAAGTGCCTCAGAGAATGCAAAAATTGAAGCATACCCAGAAGCCTCATGGCCTCCTTGGAGACACTATCCCCCCCCCCGGAAAATTCTTGAGATGACCCCTTGATGGTGAACACTTTGTGTGAATGATAATCCATCATAGCCTGCCCGATAGGAACCAGATTGTGTAGTTCCCTTTATTGAGGATGGAAACACCAAAGTCCAAACTACTTGCAACATTGAAGTTTATGAGCCATTGATGGTGAAGATTTTGTGTGAAGGATAATCCATCATAGGTACTTAGGTAGGGGAGTTCACTCTTAGCTCAACTGATGAACAGAACTGATGGGGACAAAAAAAATATGTAAATATTTGTTTTGTCATTTTTAGATTTATTTTTCTGTCAATGTCATTTTTTTACATTTTTTAAGGAGTCTTTTAAATGTTTTCTTTTAAGTCCTGAAATGGACATGTCTGTAAATATTTTGAAGTCTGTCCAGTCTTGTAATCGGACTCCTCTTTATAAGAGGAGGAGCTCTATCGATGGAATACAGACAGTGAGAATTTTTGGAGCCTTTCCCGGGTGTTCCCGCGTAGTCTCGTAGTGTAGCGTAGTTTAGTGTAGGGCTGCGGCCGTCTTCTTCCTCTGGCGACTAGCGCCGTCTCCCTCCTCCTCGGAACTCTCCGGTGACGCTTACCATAGTGTAGTTAGGTGATAGCTGCAGTTAGTCGTCTTCCTTTCCGGCGACTAGCGCCGTTCTCCAGCTTCCTTCGGCATTTTCTTTCCTGTTCTTTCTTCCCTTCTCGGTTCGTCAACGACGCCCCTTCAGATCTGGAACGACAGAAACGACAGTCTGGCGATCCCCTGTACCATCGTCTTCTTCGTCAACTGGATCCTCCAACACCGCCGCCTGTTCTAGCTCCCTCCGATTTGCTGTCTCCGATCAAGAGAAGTGGCTGCCGTGGTGAGGATCTGCCGGTCTGAATCACGTAGGCGGCGGTGGACCTGGCGATCCCCGGTGTCCATCCTCCGGAGGTTCCTTTCAGCAAATCCCGGCCGGTTCTTCTGTTTCCGTGGCCATCGGCAGATCGAGGCGACACACCGTTCAGCCTTGGCGTTTCCATCGCCTCCTCCGTGCTCAAGCTTCTGCCGGACAACGCAGCGCCACATTCAATCTCCTCATCAGATCTGGACAACAGCAGATCTGGTGGTTTTCAATCCCGTCCGTTCCCTGTTGCGATTGGCCGACGACAATGAGCCAGCAACAGCAGCCCGTCTTCTAACGTCACCAGCCCCTCCGGCTCCCCCGCGGTGCGATCGTTGCCGTGAGCAGGCAACTTCATGGTGCAGCAATGAGAGCTGCAGAACATCGCGACTGGGCGATTGAAGAAGCCTCCGACGGAATCCCCTTTGTTGCTTGCGCCTTCGATCTGCCGTTCCCGCGGAGCTCTGCTACAGATCGACGAAGCAGCGCCTGCCAACCACTGTCGGGCGAGTATTCGATGCGCCCTCGCGTACGCACCAGCCTCCAGAAGGTTCTGTCGACATGCGCCCAAGTCCATTCGCGTACACACGATGCTCACACAGTCTAACGCTCCCCGTTCGGCCACGACCCCGTGCACGCGGATCCACTCCACCGCTCGTGACGGCCAGGAGCTGGCCACGTCGTCCGGTCCTTGGTCGAAGAGGCTGTTTTGATTGAATAATTTGATTTAGTTGCTTTTAATTCTGTTTAGGCATTTTTAGTTGGTTTTAGCCGGTTTAAAATTTGATTTGAACGCTTAGTCGTTTATTTCTAGCCTTAAATCGATTTTGTCCCGCATCAAGAACCGAACCAGGCAATTAGGTTTGGTTCGGGTTAAACAGGCTACTTGTTTGGTTCTATTTCACGAACAAGTGAAACTGCACCATACAACCAACCAAAATTAACCTAAAATATATCGAAAAAATAAAAATTTCTATTAATAAATAGTAATATATAGTATCTAAAAATATATATTTGAGATAATTTCACTTATAAACTAATATTTATATATAAAAATTATATTTTAAATAATAATTGTTAATTATCAGTTTGAACTGAACCAAACCCAACCAGAATGGTTCGGTTCGGTTCGGTTCAGGTTGGGAAAACAACCCAACTAGAAATCAAACCAAACCATGAACACCCTTGATTCATAGGCTGCCTGATAGGAACCAGATTGTGTGGTTCCCTAGTATATATGGCTTTATCTAGAACTTCTCCCCTAAAATTCTCATTGATCACTCAAGCCCAAACATTCTAAAAGAAGAAATATTGTATTGAAGTATCTTATTATGTTATAAAAGGCATTCGTCTCGTCACTGTGGAACCTATTATTTTGATTTCACAAATACATATGTACAACAAACAAGTCATATTTTATAATCACCACAATGGAGTCAAGCATGTATATATATAAATGTGTGTACAAGCATGTACATAGATAAATGATGCTGGACGGACCAGAATGACTCTCTATACGGACTCCCACACACCATCTGGTTCATGAGACCAGATACTCGGACTTTATTTGAGAATAATGGACCGGTGTAGTTAGGAAACTACAATGGGAATCAGGATACCTACCATACGAGATTTAAGTAGAAAAATAGAAAGAGTAGGATCTAACTCAAGTTCGGCACGAATGTTCATAGCTGCATACGAAATGAACAAAATAAATAACCAAGAAAAAAATTAAAAATTATCTCTATGCTTGCTAGAGGACCTGGTTGACATATATCTCAAGAATTACGATTCAAAATAATAATTTACAAAATTATCAAGGTACTCACCTCACGCCGGAGGATTATAGGCTATATGAAGCACGTTATCGAGACCATTCAAGTTGACAGGTATCGACTAAACTGATTGCTTAGCTTACTTGTTCGTTCCAAGAGTCTGTTGTCAAGAGTTGACATCATTGATTGCAGAATCGGCGGAATCGGTCCGATTCCGACCGATTCCGGAATCGGATCGGTGGATTCCTGGCGGAAGGACCGATTCCGGGAAGAATCCCGCGGAATCGGTCTGAATCGCCTGGAATCGGTCGGAATCGATCCGATTCCGACCGATTCCATGTGGAATCGGTCGATCCGACCGATTCTTCGGAAGGCCGGGTTGACCCGGCCCCGGTTCGATTCCCGGTTCACTCTGGACCGGGAATCGAACCGATTCCGGCCAGGGCCGGAATCGACCCGCGAGCTTCGATCGGTCGATCCGCGGCGCGAGGAGGAAGCGCGGGCGGTCGGCGCGATTCCGGCGATTCCGGCGTCGATTCCGGCCCGATTCCACCGATTCCGGCGGTCGGGGGCGATTCGGGCGATTCGGCGATTCCAAGGTCGTTCTTCAAAGGATTCCGCCGATTCAAGCTCGGATCGGCATCGAATCAACCTCGGCTTCGATCTTTGTAAGGTTTTTGGTAAGATTTCTTCGCGAAACTTCGTACGTCCATTCTTACGCGTTTCGACGATTTTGAGTGTCGTTAAACTTTACGATTTGTAGAACAAGTTCGTTTAAGTTTTGAACTATACGGATATGTCCATTTTGCACGGGGAAAATTCCGGATATCCCGTACGCCTATTTTTACACGTTTTCGACGACTCCGAGTAGAGTTAAACTCGGTGATTTGTGATCGAATAACTCCGCTCGAAGTTGTTTGAACATCGATTGGATGTTTTTCGTACGGAAAAATTTCGGATACCCGTACATTGATTTCCGGCAAGTACGTAACCCTTTAAACATACGAATGGTGTGTTTCTTGGGTTAATCTTGCTACCGAACAACGTCTAAAAACAATTTGTATGTTATCTAATCATTTTTAGTGCATTGTTTACAATTTTTGCAGATTTAAGCAATGGCCGATCAAGGTGACGCAGCACCCGCACGCGTGCTTCCGACGTGGGTTGGGAACACGGGCATATGGTAGACCTAGTCGGGAAGAGGGTACGAGTGCGAGTGGTGCGGGAAGGAGATGAACGGGGGGTGTTCCGGCTGAAACAACATATTGCCGGAACGGTGGGAATGTAAAGAAATGTGACAAGGTGCCCGGGGAGAAGAGTGAGGAGATGAGAGGATGCGACGGAGTGAGCCTCTCGACGGGGTCGTTCGGATCGAGCGAGAGGGAGGAGTTGCGGGGACGAGCTACTCGAGAGGAGGAGGGACCACGATTTGCCTACCTCGAGGAAAGGCAAGGGGAAGGCGGCACGACTCGGCCGGAGCCGGAGAGAGCGAGGACGAGTCCACGGACTCCCGGGCCGAGACGTACCAGGCGCGTAGCAAGCGTGCGGTTGCTCGAGGAGGAGGACGGGGAGGAGGGGAGCAGAGGGTCCGGGTCCCGAGTTGACCAAGCTTTGGGCCGATCGGGAAGATCGGCTCGCCCGACCTCGGGCTGGGACCGAGAGCGACCCCGGAGACGGGGAGCCACCGCCGTTCCACTTCTACCGGCCACTCGATTTACACCGAGTGATGAGTTTTTATTTAGGAAACAAAGTGCTGGGCAGATGGGGATAAAGCAGGCAATGAAAGGGGTGAAGGCTACAGGAACGGCTGCAAAGAGAGCCGATCGCCACATTGTCAAATGGTTTTTACATGCAGGTATCACTTTTTAATTAAAATTGACATTATGCTGCTTTTATTTACTAAAACTTAATTTTTACCACGATCCCATTTTTTTAAACTTGATGTAGGCATCCCGGCACATGCGGCCACCCCTACTTCAGGACGATGGTGGATGCCGTGGGTGAGGGCGGGACCGGGTTTGCGAGCCGGGCACAGACACATATACGGCGGCCTGGATGAGGAGGTCCGGGGAGTTGAGGGAGTGGATGGACGGGTTCAAGTTGGTGTGGAAGGAGAGGGTTGCCTGATAAATGTGCGATGGGTGGACGAGTATCACCGAAGAGAGTATGATAAACTTCTTGGTGTCTTGTTAGGGGACTACATTCTTGAAGTCGGTAGATGTACGGGAAGATAAAAAATGCCGACTTCATCTTTTCTCGATGGATGGGGTGGTGGAGGAGATCGGGGATGGAAATGTGGTTCGAGGTTGTCACCGACAACGAACCATCATATAAGGCGAGTGGTAGGAAGTTGATGGAGAAGAGGAAGCACATCTTACGGGTGCCTGTGCGGCGCATTCCATAGATCTCATTTTGAGGATATAGGCAAGGAGGAGGGTGTATCTACACTTGTCGGGCGGGCGCGAGACGATCACATCTTTTATTTATTCGCATCCCCGCCTCCTACATATCATGAGACCTCACACAGGGGGGCACGATCTTGTTAGGACCGGTCCGACTCGATCTGCCACGAACTTCCTTGCGCTGGAGAGCTTACACTGGCTCAGGCATGCATTGGTTAGGTTCGCGCGATCCGAGGAGTATACAACTATATGGTGGACAACCCGCGCAATGAAAGGATTGGAGATTCTTGTCGAGTACGAGAGCGGATCGCGACAAGAGGTTTTGGGGAGAGGATTGCCTACTACTTGCAATCATTGAGCCTTGGTAGTTGTCTTGAGGTTGGTAGACTCGGATGACGGGGGACCGGATGGGCTGCTGTATGATGCTATGGACCGGGCAAAGCCGAAAATTAAAGAAAAAATCCCAGAGGTTACAAAAAGTGGTGGAAGATCGTTGGTGAGCGATGGGACAAGACCTTGCGCCACGATACGTCACGGAGGTAACTTACTTGGTTAAAAAAGTTATTCTGTTGTATAATTGTTTTATATGCACGGTGTTAACTAATAAAATCTTGCGGGATATTTTTTGAACCCCGCATCCAATATGGAGGACGAGTGGTGAACGACAACGGGTGATGCGGGGTACA
Organism: Cryptocoryne crispatula var. balansae; assembly: GCA_036172225.1. Classification (NCBI taxonomy): domain Eukaryota; kingdom Viridiplantae; phylum Streptophyta; class Magnoliopsida; order Alismatales; family Araceae; genus Cryptocoryne; species Cryptocoryne crispatula. The sequence continues at coordinate 5,477,567 of CM069929.1, read as the reverse complement.
CTTGCGGTTATCAGTAATTTGTGCCGATCTCGACAGCGGGATAGAGGCCTTGAGATAGAAGTAAGTTAGAGTTCATTAAATACCTTGGACTAGCATTACCCGGGCAACTAATTTTTTTATTTAAATGTTTCGATGCGAAGTACGAAGATGAGGGTCGGTGTATACTCGGATGTTGACTGAAATATTCGGTTGACAAAGTGTCACCTTTGGTATAGTAATAGTTTGATGAGCAATTTCTTTTCTTTTATACAAGTTATTCTTGATGATGGGCTAATTGTTTTTCTTTTCTCTTCTTGTGTTTTTCTTTGCGGTGAGTGGTGGGTTCGAGGTGAACACCGGAGTGGATGGAATCCACTTGCGGCCACGGGTATCGGGATGCGAGCAGGAGCACCAGTTCCTCCCAGCGAGAGGAGCCAGGTACGATTCAACTCGATACATACGAAAAGGAGGAACATGTTGACCTCGGGCCGAGTGGAGAAGGCCGGGGTCCTCGTCATTATAAATACGTGAGGCTGCGCGTAAAGAATATCGAGGATCGGTAGAAGATCGGCGAGGAGCGATTTGCACGGTTCGCAGTGGCCCGTACGAGCAGAGGCATTCCTCCGCCACACCACCTCCCGAGGAGGTGGACGCTGGACAGTTTTCCGGGAGGAGCATGCACTCGCCTCTGGATGAGAAGGAAGCAGGGGATCACGGGCGGGTTTGATCCCGATGACCGTGCGTAGGGCGAAGGAGAGTTGGATGGTGTTGAGCGAGGAGGATGCTCGGCTCCACCTCGTCTACTTCCGGGCTCGGGCGGGCCTTCTTCGCAGCGGCTATGGAGCGACCACTGCCGGCTTTAGCCCGGCTCCGGCTCGGTCCGACGGCGGCCGCTACCGACTCGTTCGCGGTCCGGGGAGAACGAAACAAAGGTGACGCACTGAGAATGGGAGGATTTGCAAAGTTGAAAAAAAACTTTGGGTTCGGACTTTACGGTAGTTCGAGAGATGGTCGAAGAGGTAAAGAGAAGGAAGTTAGAGGTCGGTGTCTGTCGGCCCGGATGACGGCACGCGGTGCTCCTTCCTCCTCGTGTGATGATGACGAGGAGTGTATACCGGCCGACGCGACCATCGCCAGCACCGAGTCACCGATTCGCGGTTTCCAAAGCCGTATTACACGGCGGATGAGCGGAGACACCGCATTCTTATATTATGGAGCCACGATATCCGCATTTGGCCGGAGTTGACCGGCGGTGGATTACACCACCGCTCCACCATCCTGCCACGTCCCGTGGTCGTCCCGCAGTCCGATCCATACGACCTTGATGGCATGGCATCGGCATTATTTTCATATAGATATGGTCCCGGACAGTATTCAAGACTGAGCACGAGGGAGGAGCGTCACGAGCAGCAGGGAGAGGAGAACGACCCACATCTTTATCCTAGATATTGGTAGTAGATTGATATGATTTTTTTTTTGATGATGTATCAACTCTTTGATATTTGAATCAATGGAATTGGAATATGTACTTAACTTCAAGTCTTCAAGTCTTCAATTGGTGTTCATTAGTATTTGTATGATGTGGTCTTGTGGATATCATGCATTGGTTATTTTTTAAAATGTTTCTAACTCATTTCCTATTTTTTTAGAATTTTTTCTGAATTTTTTGAATTTTTTTGACGAAAAAAAAATAAAAAAAAACGATTCCGGACCGATCCGGAATCGATTCCCTTCCCAGGAATCGGCCGATCCGGTCGATTCCTGGAATCGGAATCGGAACCGATTCCGATTCCGATTCCGATTCCGATTCCGGAATCCATGGTTGACATAGAAGCTCCTCGGTTGGCAACAGACGAACGTTGGAGAGGCGTCGAGATGTCTAGATAGACAGAAGAAGTGTCGACCTAACATTGAAAGCTCCAAATGGTGCCAACCTTACAGATGATAGGAGTTACAAGCGATGAATCAACTTTCAACATTGCAAAATGAGAGTAGAGAGAAAGTGGGAGGGATGAGAAAAATTAAGGGGTACAAAAAGAAGAGGGCAGAGACACCTTTTTCGAGGACGTTAAGTTGGTGACATCATTGACCGATCAAGGTGCTTAATGCATATGAAGTTCCTCATGAGTTCTCGATATCAGGTGATTGGGTACTCATGGACTTCTCTCTCACATAGACAATGAAAAGTAAGAAGAACACATTTTTACTTTAAGTTTATATTTCTTTAACATCATACAAGGAGAATGCAAAAGATATCTCTCAAAATACAAACCCACCTACCAACAACTACTCATTAACTTGAAATAATTACTAACCTTAAAAAAAACTATACTTCTTGATTCAACAACTACCTACGAACTAAAAATATTACTAACCTTCAAAAGACTACAATTCTTAATGAGACTAAAACAACTATCTACTAACTTTAAACCTCCTACTTAATAAAACTTAAAACAACTACCTACCAATTAACAACTACTAACTTTCCTAATCAATGAAGTAACACTCTTCTAGGTAAGAAGAGGTGGGTGGGTTACTATTACTAGAAAAAAAATATAAAGTGAGATAAAATCGGATCCAAGCCAGATGATGTCGATTGTCCAATCTTGGGGTGGACCAGTCCAATTTGACAAAGAATGTTATCCTGCACCGGTGCCACAACCAATACGTACATACATATGCTTATACAACCGATTAGAAACATGAATCTGATGAAATGAACTCTGATTGAGCCTTCAAATGAAGTTTGCCACATCAAAAGAAAATTTCAAACTTGCAGCATCAAAAGAAAATTTATCCAGAGAGCACCAAAGAAAATTGACCGTCACCATCGTTAGAAACAAAGAGAAATGACTGATGTAATCAATGTCTTTGGACATCGCTATTTTGTTGTCGTCAACCCTGTCGATACCATCGTCGGAAAATACAAAAGAACATGTGGGACCTCCCACACAACTGTTGGATATAGAGACAAGGAAGACCACAAAGGTCTCAGAGCAGTTAGTAGGAGGAGAAAATCACGAGAGCCCTCAATGTCATCGATGCCTTCTTCAATGCTCGGAGCCACCATCGTAAAGGTCAGAACTATCAAGCACCACAAGAAGGTGCTGCCAAGGCCATTGTAAATACAAGAAGAAGTCATTGTCACCTTCGTCAATAACCATTGGTGGGAAGGAATCTCTGCAGGAAACCTATTTGTGTAAGGACAAGAGAAAAGACAACTGTGGAGAAACCGCCAGGATAGGAGTCTAGCGGACTCCTCTTTATGCGAGGAGGTCACCATCGAGGCACCAACACCCACCCTATTGCCACTGAGGGCCTCAACAGCTGTTGCCTCCAACTCCAGTTGCCGCCGCCGCCGCTAGGAGGAAGAAGAGCCCATGGGCTCTTGCTCAATTGACGACCACAAAAGAAAGAGAACCCTGCGTCAGGCTAGAGACAAAAAAGAATAGAGAGAGAGGAGGAGCCTTCCAGACCATTGTCGTTGCAACCACCACCTTGGACTTCTTTGTAAGCCACTGCTCAGAAGCCCACCAGAAAGAGGGGCATGCAAAGACCCTATCGCGAGTATTATGTCGTGTTGGGGAGAAAGAATCTAAGAGTGGAGGAGAAGCCCAACAACCTCCTCTGATGCAAACTACCTCTACGACCGTCACAAGCCACCGTTGCTGTCACCAGAAGGGAGTCCCCATAGAACTCCTTCTTAAGTGTGGCCGACGGAGAAAAAGGAACCCGTGGGGATTTCTGTCGTAGTTGGAAAAGAGAGAAATCGAGGGTGACAAGGGGGCTTCCACAGTCAACAAAAAAAAGAGGGCTAGGTCAAACCCAAGCTTGTGCCCACGCCAACCCTAAAATGTGTGCCGCATGTGCCCATAAGGATTGTGCGACTTGGACAGGTCCCAATTGTTGGTGGCGCACTTACTGCCGACTTGACCGTTGGTCAAACCAAGAGACAAGAAAATCAATAAAAAAGAAGAAAATGGAAAAAGTGACGTAACCTCACCTCCTACCCCCACTTACACAAAATATGGTAGTAGGGGCCAATTTTGCATAAAATACCCCAAAAATATTCTATAAATAGGCTTTAACATGCCTTACGTACAAGGGTTAGCTCATTTGAAAAAGATAAAAGTAAGAGAATGAGAGGGAAAGCTCTAAAACTCCAATTTTCTCAAAAGGCTATTTAGTCAATTAGATAAAAATAGGAATGACCTCGTAGTAAAGTTATCTTATGATTTTTCTCTACCTTTCCATTAAAGAGAGATAGTTTTGTTATACCTTTCCATTAGAAGAGGATCAAAATATTTTGCTATTTTGGTTAGAAACAGCCAATCATATTTGGTGCCATTGAAATACTGTCAAAATTCTATGGTTTTGTTTTACATTTCCATAAAAGTTAACCAAAATATATTACAATTTTGGATAGAAAGAGCCAACCAAACTCGGTCTAGCCAAAATGATGTTGAAATTTCAAAAAATGTATTTTTGCATGTTAATATACAAAATATTGTTCAAGTATACAGCAAAAGAGAGCAACGCATAACAAATATACATAAAAACTCTATGACATTATCTGATGGAAATCAATTCCACTTATTCAAGAACAAGACTTTTTATGCCTCCTCATTTATTATACTCTCATGTACCATGTATTCAAGTTGAGATGAAATGAATTCAAACTCACTTAATATGATGTATTGTTACAAAAGTGACATCAAATCATATGAACTTAATGAACGAAGTTAAATAAGTCACATAAATGACTTAAAACTTAACAAAAGCAAACAAATATAATTAAACTCAAACTAAACAATAACTTAACCATTAAAAAATGTTAATAAAATCAATCCAACTTCACCCTATAAAATATTACGTAAAAGACGATCATCCATGGTTACAGTCATATTAAGTTAAACCTAACTTAACCATAAAATTAAGTGGGCAATGCTACTTAACTAAATAAGTAGGCATAATAAAACTAAAATCAAATAACAACTTAAACACTAAAAAATATTAACATAATCAAATTGAAATTATTTCATAAAATAATACATAAAAATGTCTAACAAACACTACAAAACATGTTAAGTTAAATCAAACTTAATAATTAAAATTAAGTGAATAATGTTAATAAGAACAAATCTTAATAAAAAATTCAGTTAAATCATAACAAACAACAACAACAAAATAAAAATAAAAATTAACTCCTATAAAAACATAAAAATACACAAAGTATTAAATAATACAAAATCTCAATTCAAATTGTTTAAGTCAATGAAAAACAAAAGACACAAAAACATAAAATCAAATGAAAAAATCAAACAAAGAATCACAAATCAAAGCACCTCTTGACATCTTAAGAATTCGATTAAGATAATATCTAAACTTAAAACAAATCAAGTCACAAAATTAAATACATGAACTTAAAGCAAACCAAATCAAACAAAATCCAATCTCTTAAGATCATGAGGATGTGTCTTCCAATCTGGTGTTTAATATGGATGAACAACTTCTGTTTAATGCATTGTTGTGACAGTTAATATAGGGTGTTAGAGTCATTGCTTAATGTAATTAACACTGGAATATCACAAATCCGGTGGGGAGAGGTCGAAATTTATTTTCAAAGAATTCAAATAATCTTTACATATAAAAATGTAGTTCAAATCATCTAAGTGATGGACGATCCCCATGTCAACACTTAAAAAATCTACAGAATCATCATTGTTCCTATATTTTAATACACACAAAATTAGCTAATACTTCTATGAATACTATGTATTTTTATAGTCGTCAATGCTAAAATTCAAAATAAAGAACAAAAAAAAATCAACAAAAAGATTTCTCTTTAAAATATGAGGTTTCAACCATTGCCTAGGCAAGGTGGCGGTTTCCCGTGTCACCTTGGTCAATTTTGCCTCGGCACTTAGGCGATCACCACAAGCACCTTGCCTACCTTTTCCACCTCACCCACTTACCCAACCTGGGGCCTAGACCACCTGTCAGATCTAGACTCATTCTTGGCATGGATCTGGTAAACTACAAATTATTATGTATTCAACTTGAAGAGCCATGGGTTTGGGATTTGGCTGATGTAAAATATTGGCTACAAGAATTTTGCTTTTATTCCATTATCGATTGATGTTATGCAGTCTTTTTATGTTGCTTATTTATGTAGTTCTAAACTTTTTGGCTATTGTTATTAACTTGTTACAAAATCATGTTATCAAGTTGTTGTATTTTTCTAGTTTTAAATTGATGTTTTTAATCTATTTTAATTTAAATTGATTCTTACTTAATTGTTATCATTCTTTTAAGTTAGTTGTATTTTGTATTTTTATTTTACACTTCATTTTTAAATTTATGATTTATTAGCATCTCATATATATATGTAAGATAGTAAAATATAAATATATATAAAACAATAGACGTCACCCCAAGTGCCTAAGGCAACTAGCGAGATGGCCCCCTCCTCTCCTTGGGTGCTTTGCACCTCGGAAAACATTGATATTTTACAATAAACATCAAAAAATTGTGCTGACATCTTCAGTTACTCCTCCTTTAAGTATCAATTCATGACTAAAATGAATTAAGATGCCTCAGAAAATAATCACCATACATAATAGATTGGTTCCAAATCAAGTAGTAAGTACAGAGGCACTTGGGGTAGACAATAAATTTCATCACCTCAATTCAAAAGCACATTGACTACTCTTCCAGTTCCACTTCCACCCTAAATAGCTAGGGGCTCAGGATGCCCATACCCCTTCCACAAGGTACTCGATCCTCGACCTACTTAATTGTCCATATTATTCCTCGTATGCCATGGTGCAGTTGCTCCTGAAGGTTCTCAGACACAAATAGAAAGAAATAAAAAGCTAGTTCCGCTTTGAAGTGAGTATCTGCTGAGGGCATGCATGCTGTGTAGTTCTACTGGCACTGTGGGACTAGACCAGTACACTATCTGAGAAAGGGAGTAAACAAAACATGATTGAGAAGGCATAAATCAACTGATCTTTCACCGTGATCGATAACAATGTATGAAAACAAAAACGTAGAGTTTCCAAGCCATCAATCACTTAAGAGGAACTACAAAATAAGGTTACATAAACCTAAGAAGATAAGTCTGCACAAACACAAGGACAACAATGAAAAGCATAAGCTACACTGCAGTCGCAGTTGTGGAACTAGAAGATGAGTCGGCCATTAATCGGACATCGCAATAAAATCAAGTAACCCCGAGAACAAGCAATTACATATCGAGAAAACTAAATGAAGGATGCATGGAAGCACGAAATCGTGCCAGATAAAACAAACCTCGAGGCCATTCGGAGAGAATCCTCTCCTTCAGCATTGCTACCGTGGAAGCTGCAGCATACTGGACAGGACCTATATCTGTCCCGTCGTACAGCCGGAACTTAAGCTCCACCAGCTCGACCTCTGGCATTTGAATCGCTCAAAAACCACCAACTACGGCAGCCTAAAGAGGTTAAAATATATTAAAAAAAAACATGAGCGATCGGAGAGCGGCACCTAAAATCGCCAAAAGCACAACAAAACGACCTCAATTCGGGTTGAAATATGAAATACACTGCATCCATCACAAGAAAAAAAAAGAGCAGCGAAATCGCAGCATACCACGTGCAGATCGGAAGGACAAACGGCAGCGGAGTGATTCAGATCCACGATTCAGGGAGTCGCTGCTACCGGAAACAGGGGCCCTGAGAAGAGAACAACCAAATCCCTAGCGCAAGCAGCACAGATCGGGACGGCAGACATGCGCAGGGTACCTTTGTTGGGGCCAGACCTTCCACGCGAAGCGGCTAGGGTGCCGAATCTTTTGTAGTTATACCGCGGATAGGAGGAGGACGAGAGAGTGAACGGATCGAGAGGAAGAAGGGCATTTGGTGATGACGCGAGAAGGGCCGGTGTAAGGAGTGACGGGCATGGAAGCCCCCTGCCGTGGACGAACTGCTCGCCGCCAGGTCTTATTGGTCGATAGTCGTAAGCAGGACGGCGTGACCTGGCAGGGGAAGACGAGCGGAAAAGGGCTCAAAATTAATTTGTAAAAATAAGATTTGTATAATTCGTCGCTAATGATTATATAAGGCTGTTGATTCCAAAAAAATAATTATATAAGACTGTAAAATTTTATTCGAACTATTTAATATTATTATAACAATTAAATTAACAAAGTGGCTCAACATTCGTGTCAATTAATAGTGATCATCCATGTTCGACCTACTCTCAATAGAATATAATTATTTTCGAATTCTTTCAAATTAAAATTTAAAAAATAATGAGCAAAATAGTTGATGATTAATTTATTTAATCTTTTAACATATTTACGGAACTAAATATTACAATTTACTTCAAAGATTCGATGTTTTCATCAATATCATACCCACATTATACACCACATATCTAATGGGGTGTTTAGTTGCATGATAATTGAGGTTTTTATTTTAATTTTTAAAAATTGTAAGAAAACTTGTTAAAAGAGGTGTTCGACAACCATGACAATTTTATGTTTTGAAAGTGATTTTCTTCTTAAACAAAAAAAAGATGGTCTGACCTCTTTCTTTTTTCTTGTGGTCCCCCACTTTATTTGGTCATGTGCGGTGGTTACTCTTTTTTGTAATCACATCCCTCCAAACATGATAGTTTTATGTCATGAGTTGGTTCACTTTTTATTTTAATACAATTTTTTATCACGAAAGTGTACAAAAAATTATCATGCAACCAAACACCCCATAAGTAAGGCGCAACGGATTTTCAAACTGGGTGATACTCTCTAACAATTAAATCAACTAACTATCAATAAATCAGGGTGTTACAATTATGAACGTTAAAATAAACTTAGAATGAACGTAAGAGTGTAAAAAGTTGTCATTTTCTACTTGAATGGTTTATTTAGTAGATAGCTTGAAGTTTATATCCGTTACTTTCGATATAATCTGTTTGTTTGCAAATGATTTATAATTGTGTACATTCAAACGAACATAATATTAGTGTTGATGTTAATAAAAAGCATCGAATGGTCTTATTTTAGTCTAGAATCATTGTTTCGTGTGGCATTCTCATAAATTAATTTCTTGTTGTTAGGCCTACAGTGGGCAGACATCAGAGAGAGAAACAAAAAACTACTAAAATTTTTGGAGAAACTCAATTATGATATAAAGCGTGAGCTAGAATTAAGAGCACAAACTAATAAATACATTCAAAAGTATGTCAAAACTTGCGAGGTGTTGGGTTGCGCGACAAATTGAATTTTCGTTATAATTTTATTTTTGTAACAAAATTTACTAAAAGCAATGTTTGACGACTATTATAATTTTATATTTTTAAAAAGTTTTTATTCTTGAAAGAAAAAAAGGGTATCACTTCTTTTTTATCTTGCGGACCCACCTTGATATCCACTATTTTTGTGGGCACATCTTTTCAAATATGATAATATTACGTCATTGACTAATTCACACTTTATTTTAATATATTTTTTATCATAAAGATATATAAAAATTTATCGTGCACCAAACACGCTATTAAATTTTATTTGGTAGAGTTTTTGTGTTAACTATTTCTCCCAAAATCTCCAAAAACTCGCCTTCGTGAGATTTGAGAGATTTTTATGTCTAACTCTCTCCAATTCTCAAAATCTCATCTCTATTTTTAAGCACGGAAATCAATGCAAATCCCTTACATTTGGTTGGAATCTTGACTTGTGAGACAGGAACCTATCTTTCGGAATCCCTACCAAATGCCACCTTATCTCTATAAAAATTTGAATTGATTTGTTTGTTATGCTAAATGGACACAACTCAAATAAAAATCTTAATTAATTATTTGATTATTTTACATTTTTATAATTATAAATATTTAATATCTAGTCTCAATTAAATTTGTAACTAAACTAAAAATATATTATAATTGAAGTTTAAGCTTAGATCTAGCTTAAAAAAATATATTCAAATTAAATTATTTCTCATGTAATTTTCCTTGCTACTTGCATATTTGGCCTCATAATCCTATCAAATGTTAATCTTAAAACTGATACTTTTGAAAGATAGAATATGAATATCAAAACTACTCTATCATGGTTTCTAATGAAAAATACGTCCATTTATTCAAGCTCTAGTGTTAGGTTACGTTTTTTTCCTCGTTTTGATCTAAATTTTAAAAATAAAAGAGATAAGATGTTTGGTTGTAATTTTTAGCTACTGTCTCATTTTTAAAAATGAGATACTTTATGTACATAATCTCTTTTAAAATAAAAATAAGTCAGGACTTGTTTTCTTTTTGAGATAGACACGGAGGTTGGGAGGCGAGACGCGAGATGTGCGGGGGGAGCATTGCCGCCCGGGGGAGCACATTGCGCGGAGGGCGGGGGGCCTCGCGGGCCTCCGCTGCCGCTGCCGCCGCCGGGGGTGGGACACCGCCGCGCGGAGGGAGCGTTGCCGCGGGGGCGCCACCGCCGTCGCCGGGGGGAGCGTTGCCGCGGCGGGGGGGACCCGACCTTCGCCGGCGGGGAGCACCGCCGCGTGGGGGCCGCTTCGCGGGTGGCGGGGGGAGTGCCGCCGCGGGGGGGGTCGCTGGCCGACGACGACGCGGCCTTTCACTAGCCGCCGCCGCCGCCGCAGGGGGGAGGGAGGCGGAACATGCCACGGGGGGTTTCGCTGGCCAACGACGCCGCCGCCGGGGAAGGGAGGCAGACGACGCTGCGGGGGAGCCCGAGAGAGTTTCGCTCGTTGGTCATAACCAAACACTACTGTCTAATTTTTAAAAATTATGATAATTTTGCTAAACACTAAATAATTAGACTGTTTTGATTTTAAAAATAAAATAGAGAAGTCAAATAATTTTGATTTCAAAAATGAGATTATCTTAAAATTAAAAGTGCTACCAAACACCCTATTAGAATCGTTGAACACTGAGGATAAATAGATACATTATCGATTTAATGCATATTAGAACTTATTTTGTGATATTCATTAAAAATAATATATCTTGTAACATTCATTAAAATTAATATAGGTTCTAAAATTAACACAAAATAATTTTAATATGTATAGATATATTATGCACACCAAATCTACCGCGGTTTGACAGACTTTGTAGCAAAAAGGGGAGAGTGTGATTAAATCTTGCGAAAAAAAAAGTTGGTATGCATAATATAATTTTTTTTCTATTCTCCAAGATTGTCCGAAGAAGAAGATATGGATACATTATTTTATCCTTATTTTAGAATTTAGAGCGTCGTCCCCGTGCGAGCAAGCACACATATAAATCCACCGACAAAAAATGACTTAAGATCCACGAACCCTGCCGAGCGCATGGTGTTTTTTTTTTTTTTGAACAGGATGGCCCGGTGGCCATACAGAGGGCGCTGCATCGCGCCGGCGAAGGATCGAGCGCTGCCGGGTGCAGCGCTCGATCCTCACAAGGTGCCACCTCCCCCCCCATGGGGAGGTGGTCCCGGCGATCAACGCCGGGATCGAACCCTCGCCACCCCCCCCGCGGGGGTGGCGTCGTACCAACCGTGCTAGGCACGGCCGGTAACGAGCGCATGGTGTTGCCAACCGAGCGATGGTCGGCCAGCAGTGTACTTCTATCTTTTACGGGATCGATCTCGCGTATGACGTCAACAACTCATTTTAGCCCATTAAAATGGGCTTTTTTAACTAACATGATTTTTTTAAATTAGCACCCTATTTTTTTTTGCGAGGCTAGCGCATTTTAACCAGAGTCATGGTCAAAAAGTATGATTTTACGTTAAAATGTTAAAGTCAAACTTTTAAAATTCGACTTTAATAAAAATGTTAGATTTTTGACATCCGACTTGTATTAGACATTAATTTTTGCACGTCGTTATTTTTAAGTCTGATTTTAATAAAAAAAGTTGAAGTAAAATATTTCGAATTTATTTTTATTTTAAAAGTCAAATGCCTATTACACCGACTTTATTATCTTACAAATGTAATTAAAATTTTTTATTAAAAAATTAAAGTCGAATTTAAAATATCCGACTTAGTTGAAAGTCGGACTTTAAAAATCCGACTTTAACCGAAGAGTAATAGTTTTACAAAATTAAAAATTAGGGTTCTAATTTTAAAAATAAAAGAACGATGCTAGTTAAAAAAACCCTATTAAAACAGCAAAGTCAAACTGAAAATCGAACCGGACACCTCCGGAAATCAAATAAGTCCAGCTGTGACGTGATACTCAAGTATATTATTAACCTGTAGCCATTGACTTTCAAACATTGTGATGATTCGTACCCATTTTCATGGAGATATGAACAGCATACCGGAGCGAACACAAAAATATCCACTTCTCTCCGTTTAAGCCCGATTTGAAATAAATTCTTTATTTAAAATATACTTAAATATTCTCTAATATACATCAATATGTACTCGGTTGACCTCAATAGACATATGATAAATTTTATAATGTAAAATTTATTTATATTTCTTTTCATATTACTAAATATATCAATCAAATAAAATTTAATTAAAATCATCGATGCCTTCTTCGAATCCAAGAAATATTCGACATATAATACCTTAACTGTATCTCTATTTTACTCGAGTCCAACATGAATTATATATGTTCAACATTCGGGAATCGATAGCCGGCCGATCTTAGATCGGTTAACACGTTCTCTGCTCACGAGAAGTAGAGACGGGAGTTCGAGGACTAACAGAACTCGACCATTCCGGATAGAGTCGGTTTACAGCTCTAATCGTGATAACAAGGTTGTCCGATTGAGAAGTCACGTGGCCGTGGAGCAAGCGAGTGGACAGACTAGTAGATGGGATCTCAATGGACAACACTGCCGACGGGTCTTGGGCGGCGGCACCTTGCTGGAATGGTGGCTGCACTGATTCCACGTGGCAGGTTGCGTGTGGGTGTTCCATCCTGCACACGAGTGGCGGCGGCCGGAGAGTCAACGGGGGAGAAGGACGCTCGCATTTGTCAAGCCGAGAGCTGGGGTGTAAACGGTTCGGTTCAATTCGATTTGGTCACTTTTTTTCCAAACTGAAACCAAATCGATAAGGTGAACCGAACCGAACCGAACCGGTTCAGTGAGCCCTGAACCAATTGTGATTCGGTTCGGTTCGGTTCGGTTCGGTTCATCGATTTAATGTATATTTAAATAAATAAAAATAAAATAAAATAAAATATACATTATAATAATTATTTAAGATTAATATAAAGTGTAATACTGTATTTATAATATATAATTTTATCTTTATACTAATTAACTTACATTTATAATAAAACATATTTAAAATTGATATCATATATATTTAAATGTAATATAATATGTAAATAAAGTGGGTCAAACTTTATCAAATCGGGTCAACCGGTTTATCGGTTCGGTTCGGTTTGGGGAGGTGCCGAACCGAACCGATAAGAAATTATCGGTTCGGTTCGATTCAAAAAATTGAATGCATAGCCTCTCAAACCGAACCGAACCGAACGGTTCGGTTCGATTCGGTTCGGTTTACCGATTTACCGGTTTTACATGAACACCCCTGCTGAGAGCCGCGGTGACGTGACCCTCGTGAGCACCGAGCACCGAGCAGCCAACCCCGGGCCCCCCTCGGGCGTGCCTCACTTACTATTATTATTGCGCAAAACCTAGGTCAGTCGGTTTTGATTATCGTACACCACACTCGCCATCGAGCTTGTTAGCTGTATTTATTCTTCTAATTGGCTAGCTCAAGTTTGAATGTGCAGCATGCAGAGCGGAATCGTTCGTATTAACCTCCAACGTGGTTTCGCCGCTCATAAGTTAGTACAGTCAAATCAAGACGATGAACATTAATTATGGGGTGTATTAAGATGAAGTGCGAATTAATCAATGACCTAAAATTATGATGTTGGGAAGACATGATAACAAAAGAAAATGGTGCCATACGTGACTAAACAATGTGGAGGAGCACAAGATAAAAAAAAAGAGATGGTATTCTTTTTTTGTTCGAGAAAGAATTTTTTTTTGAATATAAAATTGTAATAATTATCAGATATTTTTTAACAAATTTTATCATAAAAATATAAAATTTCAACAAAACTTAATTTATCATGTAATCAAACAGCCAAGCAAATTTTGGCTCCAAAACCTGATAAGCCAATAGGAATTTTTGCTTAACCAACTTTTTCGTTAAAATTTATTTGCAAAAAAGTCCCCCGAGATCCCGAAAATTTTAAAAAACGCATGGAGATTGAACTCTTTTGTCTTGGTAGAAAACCGTACATTTTGAAATTCAAGGTTTTGTGTGTCCGACGCAGGGATTCAACTTGACTTATGGAATTGCATGACCGAAATAACATTCTGAATTTCTTCGCCCAATCACGTAAAAATAAACAGTGCAAAACTCTGTATAATCAAGAGTACTTGAGAGTTGAGACACTCTTGACTCACAGATCAAGCGATCTGATCACTTATGTCTTGTTTGGTAACATTATTAAGTACCTCTATCACTATCAATTTTAAGATTAATATTGATAGGAGTCATTAAGAGGTGTTTGATTAATTGTATCAATTTTAAAATTTGTAGTGCAAATTAAACATATTACATAATACAAGTGTCAACTTGTATTACTTTTGATATTAATATTCTAACATTTGAAACTATTAATATCAATATTGATATAGTATCAAAAATAAAACTCTAATCAAACAGGGCATTAGTTAATCGTGCGATAATACACGGCTTTATCAGTGAGGAGAATCGTGGCACCGAAAAAAGAGAAAAAAAACTCTAGGAGACAGAAATGACATGAATGATACAACTTAGGTAAACACGAAATTAATTACCATGTAAACAACTTAATCAAATTAAATACTTAAATTTCCCTTAAATTAAGAGGCAAGACATAAATTTAAGGATTTGATCTTTTATATTAAGCTAAAACAATCAATCACCTCAAGTAGAAATGTTCATTGTTCGGTTCAACCCGAGAAACCAAACCAAACCAGTCACCTCAAGTACTTGGTTTGGTTTGGTTTGGTTTGAACTACCGATCGGTTTGATTTGATTTCTGGGACTCTTCGAATCAAACCAAACCGGTAAACCGAATAACTTGAATTAGATTAAATATTTTAATTTAAGTTATATTTAAGATAGTATTTATGTATCTTTTCTTATAAAAATAAATTTGTTTTAAGTGTTTTTAAGGTAAAATTAATGTAATCTATGAACATATACACAAGATTTTAATAGAATGTGATTTAAAGTAAACAAAATAAAATTATATATTGATAGATCTACTATACCTTAATAAAATATGGTTTGAACCGAACCAAACCAAATCAAACCGAATTAATTTGGTTTGGTTCGAGAAAAAATACTCAAAAGCTAAATCAAACCAAACCATGAACACCCTTAACCTTATGACCCGTTTGGTTAGAGTTTCAAATTTGATACTATATCAATATTGATATTGATAATTTTAGAGGTTGGAGTATCAATATTAAAATTGATACAAGTTAACACTTGTATTACACAATGTACTTTATTTTCACTACCAATTTCAAAATTGATACTATTAACCAAACACTTCTTAGTGATTATTAGGAATATCAATTTTAAAATTGATAGTGATAGAGGTGCTAAATAGTGTTATCAAACAGGGCCTTATGGCCCGTTTGGTTAGAGTTTCAAATTTGATACTATATCAATATTGATATTGATAATTTTAAAGGTTAGAGTATCAATATCAAAATTGATACAAGTTGACACTTGTATTACATAATGTGCTTTGTTTTCACTACCAATTTCAAATTTGATACTATTAACCAAACATTTCTTTGTGATTACTAGGAATATTAATTTTAAAATTGATAGTGATAGAGATGTCAAATAGTGTTACCAAACAGGGCCTTAAGTAACATACCACTATAATGACTAAATGAGGAATGTCTGTACGGCTGTTGCCTCCGGCAGGAGGCCGTAGGATCGAGGTTGTGTCGTGCCGTGTGAACCACTGAGGCATGCTTTCAAGAAAAAGGATCACATATTTTTGATGCGAAACCAAATGATGTGACATACTCTAACCAAGTCAAACATGCTATGATATCCACGCCCCCTGTTATATTGCTATATTGTTTGTCCGGCCGGTAGAAAATTCTAACTTAACCCAACCCAACCAAAATTTTTTATTTCATAAAAAGTTATTACCAAATTTAACAAACAAAATTATTAAATACAATGTTATAAATTATAAATCAGTAATAACTTAATTTACAACATATTTTAATAGGTAAAATTGATATTTTCAATTAACTCCTGTCCTAAAGGTTGATGCTTGTTTGATCCACTTAGCTCAATTGATGGTCCGATAGACCCAATATTGGGTCGTGGCCACCCTTCACCTCAGAACCAAGGGTTGACGCAGCCCATTGCCACTCCTACTTTGAGGTTTGATCCACCCACAACACAAGTCCCTCTAATCTCCAAATTCCTTTGAAAAGAAAAAGAGGTGTGGTAAAGGAATTTTTTATGTGGAACTAAAAAGGTGACTCGATATTCTAGATCACATCCATTATATTCTTTCTATCACACCATATTAACATAAAATACCACTAGTTGACATTGCTGATCACTTGTTTTATAAACATTACTGCTCTTCCTAATTACAAGTCACGAGTCTCATAAAAGAAAAAGAAAAAAATATGTTTACTAATTTGTCTAAAAAGACTAACTCATAAAATGAACCTAGATACGTAGAAATGAGTTAAAAGTTAAGTCTCCATTACATTTTAACAAGCTAGGCTCAATGTGAAGTTAATCAAAATGTGTCATTTTAATAAAATTGCCATACAAGAAAATAAATTTTTTGTCCAACAATTAGAGCTCATTCTAATTTAAGTTATTTTTTAAAAAAAAACAGTAGATCTCTTTAATTTTGATGTTTAGTTGGCATTTTGTTTAGCTCTATCTATTAGGAGTGGCAACGAGCAAGGTCAGCCTGCGGGTTCTAGGTCCAGGCCAATCACAAACTATTATATGGATAAACATTTTGGGTTACGAGTCTTAATAAGGTTGACATACAGGATGAAACGGGTCAAAGAGAACTTCAATTTATATGTCATAACTTAATTAAAAATATCATTCTCATTTATTAATAATATATTTTTAATTTAATTATTATCAAATTTATAATATTATTTTAAATAATTAAATTTATTTTATTAAATAATTATATATTTATAAGATAAAAAAGTTGGTCCATGCCGAGTGAAGTCAATATGTTTTGCTGACCAGACCACGCCAGGATAGGCCAACAGTATAATACGGGTTGGGCCAACCCGATGTACTTTTGATTGGGCTGACTTTGGGTCGGGTTGATCCGGCCCATTGACACCCCCTACAATCTACCCCTTACATGGGTATATATACATACATAAATAGTGTTGCACGAGATCGTCACAAAGGCCTCTTGGCTTAGGAATCGGACTTTGACCAGCTCGACATCACCTGAACTCCAGTAAAGAACATGAATCCCAAGCTGGCTCGGCTCAACGTTACCAATGTAAGCGCGAATTATTAGTTTCTAAATATGTATTAGACTTATTTATAAGCTTGTTTTGTAAAAATTATGCCATAAATATTTTTACGTATTAATTAATCATGATATTACCATTTTTTCAATATATTATATTGTAGAAGTCAATTGAAAGATTAAAAGTATGAAGTTTACTTTGATGGATCATGGTGTCGGGCTTAGTATGTTAGAGTGGCCGAACCCGACGCATTGTTAGCGCTCAAGTTAGTCTCGTTTCTGCTGGGCTAGGATTGGACCATTGACATGTCTGGGTTATGAGAAGAAAAACATATCAGAGAGATGGGGGGATTAATTTTATAATATTTTAAACTTTATCATGTCATGTTCATCACTACAACAACAAAATTTATTAATTTACTGTTAATTCCACACGAAGATTGTATTATATTATATTAATATTTTAAATCTTTAAATCATATTTTAATATTTATTTTTTTATGCTGAATAAATTTTTAACTATACATAAATATTTAATTTTTATTTATATCCGATAATTTGTGCCGAATATATCAACATAATTTTAAATTTTAAAATTATACTTTAAACTAATAATGTTAATATTTTAAAACATTTAATTGTATTTACTATGTTGAATATATTTTTAACTGTACATTGTGTTGAATATATTTTTAAGGATCTTAAAATATTTGATGTTTACTTATATTTGATGTATTACGTTGAATACATCAACATGATTTTGATATTTAATAATTATTTGTTTAATTTTCCAGGAAAGAGAGAGAACACAGAGCCACTGTGAACAAAAGAAAGAGGAGGGCGGGAGAGAGAGAGAGAGAGAGAAGGTACTGGTCCTACTGGAGCGGCCGCGTGGAAGTCGCTCCTCGACGACAGGAGTCAGTGAGGGGGCGATTAAAAAAAATTGTACGGTATTCTTGTAAAATTTACTTTTAAGCGTGTTAGTTTAAAATTTTCTTTCCCTCGTCGGAAGTAAAGCCCCGAGGTTCCGGTCACACCGCCGGCGCCAGCCCGTGTCTGGCCCGCGGCCGTCGCCATCAGCTCACCCTTTTGCCGGAGACTGCAGTTTTCCGGCGGCCCACCCTCTGCGCAGGTGGCAGGCGCCTGGCGGGCGGGGGCAACGCCCGCCAACCCCGCCGGCTCACATGAAGGAGCCAACGACCTCCTCGTATGGACGGACCGCGGCGCCGGCGCAGTTACAAAAGAGCACCGGCGGAAACAGATCAGTCGGTGGTTACGGGGCCGGCCGGGCCACACCCCTTGTCTCAGCCTCCTTTCCCCGGCAGCGCTGGTATCCAGTGCGCAGCAAGACGTCGTACTCTTTGGACATACCTTCTAGCTCGCTAGCTAGCTAGCTGCCTGCCTCGACACGTTGCTGGTCGGAAACTTGTTAACAAAACAAGAAAAAGGGGGGAGGAAGAAAGAGAGGGACAAGATGCGGCCGTGGGTAGAGAACACATATATAAAGGCGGAATTTCGGGAATACAAGCCGGGAGCATGCGTTTATATGTAGCTATTACAGGGCGAGCAGTGCTGGGCTGCTAGTTTGGGATACTAGGATGCAGGTCATAACGTGAGTCGGAAACTATTACACCACCGCCACCGGGATCAGCATTGCTACGTACCACCGCCCAAGCAAGCCCGTACCATCGAGCTTCCGGTTCCCTCAACGCTGAGGAGAGCTCAGCTCGATTTCGGCCGGGTTACCGGCGGCCGCCGCGTTGACCCTGCGCTGGCTGTCTACGCCGGGGAGTTGCTGCTGTGCGGCGCCTGAACGCCTCCCTCGTCCGCCGCCTGCGGCGCTTCCAGCTCGATGGGGTGAACTTCAGAGCCGGCGGTCGTGCTCAGCTTGATGACCAGGTCGGGTTGCCGATGCTCCTGCGGGCCGGCGGCCTTCTCCGGGTCCTTGCCGCATCCAGCCCGCGGCTTCGCGTTCTTGTAGCAGACGTAGAGCACCATCTGCATCACTCCGAGCAGGAAGCCCAGGACGTTCGGAAGCTGCGCAGGAAGAGGAATTGGCCGATTCATCACGTAATTAAGCTTGATCGAGCTGATCATCGTGACAAAGTACGCAGACGATTAATACGCAGGTCGACGCGATTAGCTCGTTTACCGCGACGAAGAAGTCGTGTGTGAGCATTCCGTAGCCGAACCACACGACGGCGCTCACCGTCAGGAAGAAGGAGAGTGAGAAGGGCATGAACTCCACGCTCCTCGTCTGTATGACCAGCTTCTGTTTCAGTCAATTAATACCCACACGTCAAAGTCACAACAAGGATTAGTGTCGCCGAGACAAATTTTTTTAATCTTTAAAAATTATTTTCAAAAATTAACATGTAAAAAGCTTCAATTTCAAAAATTATATATATAAAAGTCTCAAATACTAATTTTCGGGAAGCCAAATTTACCTAATTTTATTTTCGTCAAAAGAATGAAGCCTGATTTTAAAATTTTGACTTTTAAGATGAAGGCAAAATTTAATTGCGTGTGTGTTAATTGTAAGAAAAACACATTTTAAAGTGTTTTGGTTTAGCCTTGTGCTCACCATGATGCTCAGCGGGGCGGCGAAGACGCTCAGGGACAACCCGACGTTGATGAATCCGATGACCTGAACCCGCTTGGGACCCGACAGCAGGAGGAGCGTCAGACCGAGGATGGCGGCGTACAGGGCTCCGTTCAGCAGTGTCAGGAGCTTCAGCGTGTAGATCTGCCAGGGGACGTGGCACCGTCAGGAGACGCCACGACACTCTCGGAGTGCCACTCCTCGAAGTTGGTGCTCGAAGAAAAAGAGTGGCGCGCGTGCCACGCGGCGGATAGCCGGCTGAGACAGGGTCACGTACGTACCCTGGCGCTGCGGTGCGCGAAGAGGAGGAACATGACGATGTAGAAGGTCTCTATGAAGCAGCCGATCCCGTTGATGGTGATGAGGAGGAAGGAGTTGGCCGTCTTGATCAGTGCGTAGTAGATCATCATCATGGCGCTGAACAGCGCGATCACGTAGGGATCCGCCTGGAAGCCTTCGGTGGTTCCTTTCGTGTAGATTCGATAGAACGTCGGCCTGCCCAGAACGGAGATTAAATGGCGGGGGACGACAGAGACCTGCCGGAAAGGAGGAGGAGGGAGGAGGAGGAGAGCAGAGAAATGCGGCATGCACTTACGCTGGAGCAAGATACACCATGAACGAGATGACGTTGCCTGCAAAATGAAGGGAAAAGAAGAGATGCGGTGTGAGCGATGCCCGGAGCAGAGAATTACTGAAACCCACGGCGGCGGCGGCGGCGGAATGCAGAATCGGGCGAATCCGGCAATCGATCGATCGGCTCTTCCGGGGAGCTCTTTAATTGTGAGCCGTCCGACGGCCACCTTTGCCGACGAAACAGTACATTCCCGGCGGCATTAAGGCCGAATCTTAACGCGGAGCCTGCCGAACAAAAACCGCCGCGCGCATATGCACGTACGCCCTGCGGGGGCGTTTCCGTTTCCGGTCACCCCCCCGGCGGGGGGGTGGGGTGACGTGAACGGCAGGAGCCAGGTCCCCGGACGGCGGCAGGCAGGATCCCTCGACACCGCGACACGACCACCGACCGAGAAGAGAGCAGTGGGTGAGAAGAGAAGAAAGAGAGACATGCGGCAGTAAGGAAAAGAGGAAAAAAAGGAGGAAGAGCTTGCGTTTGCATGCCTCCGCACCGACCTAGGATTCCAAATACGAACGCCCAAGGGTAGTGCATCCCGGCCATTGTCTCGCTCGCAGAGAAGGAGAAGTCCTCTCCTGCGACAGAGACAGAATGCGCGGCGGCGGCGGGAGCTCGGTAGGCTTCTTCTCCGGGCGCGCGCGCTGGGAAACGGCGGAGCCGAAGGACCGTTTATATAGGCCAGCGGGCCGGGCGGCCGGAGCCCCCGATTGGGTCTTCTGCGGGGCACGCTTCACAACCGGCCGGCACCATTAAAAACCCGAACCGAACATGTAGCTAGCCAGGTACAATCAATGGAACTTGGACGGGGAAGTTAATGCACAAGGCGCATCAGCTTCTTTCATAATGTCATGGCCGGTTTAGAACAAGTTTAATTTATGATCAGCCTGATTTATTTACCTCCACTCTTAAATAATAGACCGATTTCATCCCTGAATAGGTCACATCCGACTCACACCAATTCAGCTCCCCGGCCATCTCTTCCATGCACACCAGCAAGTGGGAATCCCGAATACATGCATGATATATATGCGTCCATCTCTCTCTCTCTCTCTCTATATATATATATGTGTATATTTTCACACAACGCATATGTATGCAAATTTACATAGAGTGCCACATACCTCTTAATCACTCACTATATTTTTTTAAATTACTAAAGTGCTCTTGTAATTGTTGAGTGATGCGTATGTTTATTAAATTCACTATTTTTGAGTTACTAATTCCTCTACAATATTATCAAAATGTATATATATTTATTAAAAAGTTTAGTGATATTTAGAAAGTTTGATAACTCAAAAATAATAGATTTTGTAACCATATATATACGCTACTTAATAATTATAGAAACGTTTGGGTAATCAGACAAAATTACTAAGTGATTGAAAAGTACGTCTCTTCCTTATTCACGACCAAGAAAAGAGAAACCAAGAGAGGTGTGGTTGAGAGTCGGGATCTGGTCGATTTGATTGGGTCCGGATGAAGTCTGCTAGAGTCACTAAAAATAATAAAAAAATATTAATTATAAATTAAAAATATTGAGATTGGGATCGAGTTGATCGACCTCAAAATCGACTCGGCTGAGTAGAAGTCGCCAGCCCGTATTCCATAGGACTACAGGAGAAATGTGCACTCATTTTTTTTTTTTTTTGGACACGCTGGCCCGGTGACCAGGCCATGGCGCAGCACAGCGCCGGTCGCTCGATCCCCACACGATCACCTCCCCCATGTGCACTCATTTCACGTACCACACACGGTGACAGGCGGCTCGCCGTTGATCTGTCCTAGATTCTGTCACGCTGACGTGTACAGTTTTGTCCTCCGGTGGGCACCTCTGTCGTACCCCAGATTTTGTCTATGCACACGACTGGCCGACGTCACAGAGTGTATATATATATATATATATTACTAAATGCATGTTGAACACCCACCAGAGCACTTATAACTGAAGACACTCCTTTCCAATTTTCTAGTATGGGGTTTATCCCTGGTATGCTCCATCCTTCGAGCTCGAGCTTATCTCTGGTGCACCTTATATTGTATCAAATTTAAACCCGCTTTGATATCACTTATCATGATCGTTTTAAAAATTTTAACTGCCAACTTTTGTTGTAGCGCTGTTTGATTTTTTTCTTTATGCGGCACTAGTTCGAATCAGAGATGAGATATATACTGATGTGTAGTCCTCCTCCTGCCATCGCGCCATGTTTTGGTGGATGTACGTTACTTAGTGGCTTTGCCATGAAGCTATCTCGCTTTCAGGTGACCGCTCGTCCTCTGCCAAGAGATCAGCACCCATTGCTTTTGCCGTTTTGGTACCGATCGGGGTGGGAAGGGAAGAAAGTTTCGATATTTCGAAATGTTGATGGGGTCATCGTAAAAATCAATAGGTTCTAAATTTATTTTTGTATCCGGTCAGTTATTGGAATAATTAAAAATCGGATATTTTGATAGATCATTGAAACACCCTGTTTGGTAACACTATTAAGTACTTCTATCACTATCAATTTTAAAATTGATATTGATAGAAACTATTAAGAAGTATTTGGTTAATTGTATCAATTTTAAAATTCGTAGTGCAAACAAAGCATATTACGTAATACAAGTGTCAATTTGTATTACTTTTGATAAAGATACTCCAACATTGAAAAATATTAATATTGATATTGATATAGTACCAAAAATGAAACTCTAACTAAACAGGGCATAAATAATCAGCTCAGTCCCCGGATTGTAAGTTCATTCCATGCGGGATTAATTGATTACATTCTCGTCATGAGAAAAGGGTCACTCCAACGGAGACAAGTAGCTGGCTACCATGTCTACGTGTAGTTCCGCGCATGTGGACATTCTATTTACGACCAGTAATGGGCCGTCCTAATTTTGACATATCTATCCTTATTTCGGTATCTAATTATTATTAACTACCTGGGACACATATGTTGAATGGAGAAATAAGTTTGATCGTACACTTTTTTTTCTAAATTGATCCTGATTCCGTTTCTCCTGTTTTGATAGAAAAAAATAAGAGTTTATAAATAAAATTAATTAAAACAAACTTAAATAATTATAAGATACGATAAAATAATAAAAATAGAATTGTAAAGGAATTTATTAAATACTAGTAATTATATATCAGTTACTGACTTATTTTTAAATAAATAGTCAGCCGACTGTAACTCGGTTGACATCTCTCCTCGTTCGGATGTGCGAAGGACTGGGTTCGAGGGTCGATGTTAGAGCCCAACTTCCCCCGGAGGAAGGTGCTGTTGGGGATCGAGCGACGTAGAGTTCGACCATTCCGGCCAGGTGACAAGAAAAATTTATTTTAAAATAAAAAATTAATTTATAACACATATATTGTAGGAATAATCATCGAATCCTAAATTAGATCAGAATCTGAATTGGATACATCGGTGGAATTCTTAACTCCCTTTCGAGACGGGAATTAGATGGAGCTGATCATTGAGTGCTGCGGAATCGGATCCCATTGCAGCAGCCGTGTGGCACGCGACGTCGGCTGCGCTCTGCTCTCCTGCGGCCGAGCAGACACCCCTAGGCCGGAGGCCACCGAGGTCCGACGGCGACGGCCTCCTCCGCCCGCCGTCGCCTCTCGCTTCCCCCGAACTTCGGCCGGTCGATAATTTCCCGCCGGAGAAAAGGAAGAGAAGCTCCGTCGAGCGCGCGGGCGCGGCGCCGTTTCTAACTTGTTGCCATTCCCGGCCGAGGAACACGCGGCGCGTCTTGGGGGCAAGCAAGCCTCGAGAGCTAATTGTGACGGCGGTCGCCATGTCTTTGGTTCCGAGCCGGCGCCGGGGAGCGAAGGAACCGCGAGTTTTTTTTTTTTTTACATAACGTGATTTTTAAAATAAACATAAAGAAAACTGAGCAAATTTTATTTTTTACAGAAGTAAAGCAATTCACCGAAACATCTATTTGGAAGCGAAAAATGAAAGTTTGAGTTGAGGTACTGTTGGACTTTGAGTAAAAGTAGGATAACAGATCATAGATTTTTAAAAGTGGTAGATGGAGGGGGGGGGGGTTTACTACTTTAATAAGCTGTTTGCTTTCTCCTGGTATTAAATGCTCGTAGACATTTATAATTCAGGGACCGTGGAATTTGAATTTGAACGATTCGTTGGTTCATTGAATTCAAAATATTTGAAACTATAAGATTATGTTCTTGAATGTCTAAATTTCAACTCTAAAGAATTAATATTTCGAAGTAACCTCGGCTGTCTAATGAAAAAATTGTTCATTTTGAGAAATTCTATTCTATAGTTTCAAGTGCTTCGAATTTACCGGTAAACCGGAATCAATGACTACGAGAACTAGGTAACTACAAAAGAGAAAAAATAAATTTTCACATCTACTACTTTTGAAAATCGATGTTTTGTTGACCTATTTTCAAGGTTTGTCTCAGCAACGTTGACATTTATTTTACATCCTAAAATCTTGTACCTTAATCAAAATAAAAGTTTTGCTACGCTATTTTTATAAATTTTTAAAAAAATCTCATTAACTTATGTCATATTTAGTAATATCTCTATCACTGTCGATTTTAAAATTAATATTGATATGAACTATTAAAAACTATTCGATTAATTGTATCAATTTTAAAATTTGTAATGTAAATAAAGAATATTATATAATACAAGTGACAACTTACATTATTTTTGATATTGGTATTTCAACGTTTGAAAATATTAACCGAGAAAGTTGGCACCACACTCCAGTCGGGTTAAAAAATATTAATATCAATATTAATATAATAAAAAAATGAAACTCTGACCAAGGCATTAACAAACAAACTCAGGGAACCGCGTGCATGCCCAACTCCGGAACTCGGAAGTTCGAACAAAGCATCTGCGCATGCCCTTCCATCGGACGTCGACTTGCCTGTTGCCGTCACACTCGGCGCCCACTGCTAGGGCTGTTCACTATTCGGTTCAACCCGAAAAACCTACTTTGGTTTGGTTTGGTTTGGTTTGAACTACCGATCGGTTTGGTTTGATTTATAGGACCCTTCAAATCAAACCAAACCGGTAAACCAAATAACCCGAATTAGATTAATATTTTAATTTAAATTATATATAAGATAGTATTTATGTATCTTTTCTTATAAAAATAAAATTTTTAAGAGTTTTTAAGGTAAAATTAATGTAATCTATAAACATATACACAAGATTTTAATAGAATGTGATTTAAAACGAACAAAATAAAATTATATATTGATATATTTACCATGCCTTAATAAAATATGGTTTGAACCGAACCGAACTAAATCAAACCGAATTAATTTGGTTCGGTTCAATTTAGTTTGGGAGATAGTTTGGTTTGGTTTAGTTCGAGAAAAAATACTCAAAAACCAAACCAAACCAAAACATGAACACCCTACCCACCGCCCACCTTCGCGTCCGTTGCTTCCCGACCGCTCGCATCTCCTCGGACCCGACGCCCATTTGATTATGCAATCTTCTGCCTAACGTGGCAGCCGCATTATCAGGGGGCAGGGGAGGAAGATTACCGCACATCTCTGCATAATTAAAAACGAAGATTCGCATCAAGTGTATCGCATCTCTCTCTTCGCTCGACGGGCAACTTCAACGAAGCTCGCAAGTCCGCGCGGAAGAGTGTAGATTAAAGACGATAGCTGCTTCCACGGGAGGTTGGAAAACGTCGAGGCGGGCCGAGAAAGAAGCCCCTTAATTCCCGGTTTCGATAAAGAAGTAGTAGTAGGGTGAGAGACGGCAAAGGGGAGCTGCCCGCGGGGGGCTTGACCGGTCGGATGGCTGGCACCAAAAGAGGGGGGGCTCCGCAAGGGAATGCCGCTCATTTACGGAAGCATTATCGCATGTAGGGGTGGCATGCCAATGGCCGGGCCAGCTTTGCCTGCGAGCTGCGGCTGGTCAGTCGCCGGCTAACACATAGGACGTTGATTTCGGTCCTCCGGCCGGTGAGGATCTCGAGTTAATTAGCCAGCTGTGGGTCGCTTTCTAGTCTATTAAATTTTAACAAGAAGTCGAGAATAAAAAACAAATAGATCTCTCGAAGTTCAGTGGGGTCGCTTTTGATCGACCACGCTGAACTCGACGCGTCTGGATGCGTCACAGAAATATCTGAGCGTCGAAGAGGGGGTTGATCAAACAGCTAGCTAGCTAGGCTTAAAACCTCACGGAACGATCTTATTTAAAATATCAATTGTAGCCGTCGAAAGTATGCTATGATTTAAGCTGTTATCTCTCTTATATATGACGCTATCTTCCACTGTTAAAGCTTATTGTGTTTGACGACGAGATATTTGCGAGGTGAAACAAAAATTCAACCTAGCCGGACCAACTTTTAAAATTTTCCATGGGTACGCAACTGGGCGAGTCGGATTGACCATTTCTGAATTTTTTTTTTAAGGCCGGACCCGGTGTGTGCCCCGGCGAGATATATATCAATTAATGCTCCTCGTCGGGATGGAGTTGATGTCATGTCATATACAACGTCTGCTTCCATTATTACATGCAAATATATGGCCGCCACACGAATAATTGCTGGGTGTGCAGATAAAAACGGATGCGTATCACGCACACAAAAACACGGCCAGGAAGGGGGAGAAGCACCCGCGCATCAGCTTCCAGAACGCCTGGTTTTCAGCGGGGGGAAGATATTGGTTTCTTTCTCCGGTAGCTGGTGTCAGATAAGCTTCTTTAGGGAAGGGATGAAGCGCACATAAACCACCATGGTCTTCTCAGTCGCGCCTTCGACATGGTCCATCGGTGTAAACTTACGCGACGTTAGATAAGTTTATTTAAAGAGAGGTCAAGAGAGGAGACGGACATCTAAACCGTTCCCGATCGGTTGTCTCCTCCTTCGTTTAGTTTGAGCGGTAGACACATTAATGCCATAAACAATGCCTTCTCTCTGTACGTCCGAGGGCTTTGATCGATCCGTGTAGAAAGACTCGTGCGCCGCACACGCACGTATGGCAGCAAAGAGTACACGGCTGCGCGCAGTCGTCGTCGTCGTCGTCCTATAGGGCCGGAGATCATTTCAATGATAGTCTCTCAGCATCAAGAAGGGTACGTACGTACGTATATAGGCGACCAAGTTCGACAATATGTACCCATAATTCGACACTCACTACAAGAAGTTGAAATTTTTATAGCAATTTTTTCACAGCAACTCAAAATGTTGCTGTAAAAAGTTTACGTAAAATAACAACTTCCATAGGTTGCTACAAAAAGATATTTATTGTAGCAAACACAAATCTTGTCATAAATAATATAATACTATTACAAATAATGTAATATAATATAAGAGTAAAATTTACTATTACTAATTTTTTAATGTAGTTCAAAATGAATATGTTTATAATTAAATAATAAAAAATTATATTTTGTTAATAATAAAGATACTTTTTTAAGAGAATGGTAAAGACACTTTTATGGTATATTCTTTAAATCAGGAATATCTGATTTTATGGTATATTCGGGATCATGATGCGGCAACCGGGAGCAAGAAGACATCCCGTTCTCGAAAGAGTGAAGGGCCGCGAGGGCGGCGTAGCAGAGGAGGAGGTATTGTCGTATCTGTAGGAGGCGAAGGGAGATGAGGGGCGACAGGAAGATCGGGGTGGCGCTCGACTACTCCAAGAGCAGCAAGATCGCGCTTCGTTGGGCGATCGACAACCTGATCGACAAGGATGAGACCCTCGTCATCGTCCACGTCCTGCCCGATAAGGGCCATGAATCCAAGAACCAGCTCTGGCTGGCATCTGGATCTCGTAAGGTTTGCTCGTCACGATCTCCCGTGTTCCTCTTTACTGCGCGTGTTTGCGGGATGCTGCTCCGGATGCAGAAAGACATCACGTTTTCCTCTTCGATCTGTTTCTCTAAACGCCCTCCCTCGGTGTATTTTGCTCCCTCTGTTCATCCATTCTTTGAATCCACTCTCTTCGCGTCGCCGTGGCGCTGATCCCTGCGGCGGAGTTACGGGAGCCGGAGTCTGCGAGAGCAGTATGGGCTCGAGCCGGACATAGAGGTGCTCGATGCGCTCGACACCGCGGCCAGGCAAAAAGAGGTAAGAGTACACGACTGATTAGCCTTTTTCCTTTTCTTGCAATCCTCCCTCATCCTTTCGATTCTCTGATTTTTACATCTTCAAATTAATTCAGGAACATCACAAGGATCCTCATCTAATGGTAAATTTAATGTATTGTTGTTTTTTTCTTTCTCGGAGAATAACTGTTATAACTGTCTAGCTAGATATTTTTTTCTATATCATGTCTTGTTAATTCATCAGATACTCCCTTAGGTGGTATGCGTAAACAAGGACGTGGAAAATTTAAAGGCATTGAGATATACAAGAAATTGCAAGCATATGAAAATCAAAAGCTACCGGTACAGATTGATATTGATTCGAGGAGACCATTTGGGCCAAATGCAGAAAATTTGGTTAGTGAGATTGGATGACTTGTGAAGCTTTGCCTTCCTATAAATGTGTCTTCTTGGAAAAATCTTACCGATGAAGATAGATCAAAATTTTTGAAAGAGTCTTGGTAATCTCTTTTGTTTGTAACCATATTGGTTCTTAGTTATTTAGTTTTCGTTATTAATTATTTAATTTAATTCATTTCAGGATAAGTTTGAGCTAAAAGTTGAGAATGAGATTCGTAATGATGATGAGATTCGTGCAATACTTAATGTCATTGCTGAAAATAGGTTTTAAGAATGTTTTATGAAATTTAAAAATTTTGACTTTGTTTTTATACATTTAGAAATTTATGATCCATGTAATCTTGTTTTTGATAGGTATCGGGATCATAGACACAAGATGCATGAACATTGTTGTAAATTTCAAGATGATCAAACTCGTCTGCAAAATCCTCCTATTGGGGTTAAATCAGATGAATGGGCATGGTTAGTTGAATATTTTGGATCAGAAAAACATCAGGTATGTAATCATATTTTATCTTTATGTTTATTGTCATGATTAATTTACACTTTGTATTATTTTAAGTCTATGAGTGTGAGAAACAAAAATAATCGATCCAAGCAAACCATTAGCCATATCACAGGTCGAAGATCATTTAAACAAGTTAGTTGGGCTGAGGTAAAACTACTTGGCATTTTGATTGTTTTGTGAATATGAATAAATATTAATTTATTATTTATTTTACATGTAGCGAGATGAGGATGGTCGCGAGCCGAAGCTCATGAATTATGGCGATTGACACACGGGGAAAAAGAATGGATCTTGGGGGAGTGAGCAATCAAGGATTGTCTATGTAAGGTTCTTTACTCTATGCATGCATATTATGTTATTTTTACAATAATGTTAAATATTTTGCAATAATCAATCTTTTACATTTTGATAGGATGTTGTACAAGAAAAATTACATGTTGGACTAGATGACTCATTTGAGATAGATGAATCACAAACTCTTACTCCACAAGAGGCGATGACATCTGTGCTTGGTGAGAAGTCTGGATATGTTCGAGGCCGTGGTTATGGTCCAAAGCCACCTTCCAAATCTTCAGCCATGGCTTCAATGATAAGTGGTTTACAATCTCAGCTAAAAGTGAAGGATGACATGATGACACAGATGCGGGAAGAAATACAGAAAATGAGAGAAGAATTTCAAGCAGAGATTATTGCAATCAAAGCAGCATGCATGCCTCACATGAATAGATCATCATTTTGACTTTTCAAAACTTTATAGTTGGTGTTTTTAATCTTGTCATTGTTATTCCTAATAATAGATCATCATTTTGTATAGAAGAAAGGTAGGTCCTATGACATTCTCTTGGTACTGATTTTATGCAATCATATGAATTCCTAATAAATTCTTAGTCTGCTTGTTGCATTCGTCATTAACTTCTTTGTTTCTGCTGTGCTAACATGCTCGCATATGTTTTTGCTGAAAGTGATTGGTACAATATCTCATGTAGGATAAGAAAACATCAAAAGCCCAATTAGCTGCAAAATATGGAAAAAAAGGCTGTCTTGTGCAGAATCCACATAAACAACTGAAATCTGTAGAGGGATCCGAACACTAAAATCTGCAGTCTGAAAATTGAAGCTTCAACACAAAAATCTGAACATGTGTAGAAATCTGAAAGTCTGGAGCATAGAAGTTTTGAGAATCAGAGGACGGAGGCAAAGCAAAGATATGTCTTGTGCAGAATTCGCATAAAAATCTGAAAGTCTGTCTTGTGCAGAATCCACATAAACAACTGAAATCTGTAGAGGGATCTGAACACTAAAATCTGCAGTCTGAAAATTGAAGTCTGTCTTGTGCAGAATTCGCATAAAAATCTGAAAGTCTGTCTTGTGCAGAATCCACATAAACAACTGAAATCTGTAGAGGGATCCGAACACTAAAATCTGCAGTCTGAAAATTGAAGCTTCAACACAAAAATCTGAACATGTGTAGAAATCTGAAAGTCTGGAGCATAGAAGTTTTGAGAATCAGAGGACGGAGGCAAAGCAAAGATATGTGAATCAGAGAATCTGAGGGTGTAAGAATTCTGCAAGATAGTCGATTCTGGAATTCCAGATCTGGATATTTTGGAAATCAAATTTTGAATTTGTTGATCCGGAACTTGTAAGATCTGCAGAAATGCAAAATCAGAGGTTTAAGGCTTGAAATTGAGACGGGGTCTGAAAATCTGCATAAAATCTAAAAATTCTGAACCTGTTAAAGTTATCTCAGATTTAAATTAAAGCCTAGAATCCAGGGCCTGGAAACTGAAATTTTGAAACAGAAAATCTGCAGTTAAGATCCAAGGGACTTAAAATCTGAAGGCTCCATGAAATCTGGAATTTGAAATCAGCAGCTTGAAGTCTGTAGGAAAAGGAAATCTGGAGGTTTGAGAGCATGCAGCCGAAAATCAGAAGTTTGTAAGAAGCCTGAAAATCTGAACTTTGTGGCTAAGGTCCGAGATTTGAAATAAATCTGGAAACCCCAAATCCGAGGATGGGAGATGCAGAACCCGCAGAAAGGTATGCAATCTACAGGGAATCCGAAATAAAAATCTGCAATTGGAACTCTGAGAATTGAAGATCTAAGGAGCTGAAATTTGAAGTTGTGTAGAAGCCTGCAAGCTAGAAAATGTAGAATTTACTGGAATTCCAAATCTAAAAATCTGAAATCAATAGACTGAAATCTGTAAAGTTTGGGTCTAAAATCTGAAAACGAAATGTGAAATCTACCAATTTGCGGAAGTAAAAAATCAAAAATCAAAGCATCCCAAACTTAAACTTAAATTCATCAAGCCTCAATCCCAATTTTAACCAAACCGGGCTTAATTCAAATGAATCTTAAGCCAATCTGCAGTAAACCCCAAACAGAGTTCAAATCAAACTAAAAAAAACAACAAGTAAATTGAACTCAAATTAAGCTCAATTTCAATTCAATTCAATCCAAACCAATCAAATTCAACTAAATCAAATCTGGAACTGTAAAAGATCTGAAATTTGTGATCTGTATAAAGTCAGCCCAATTCAAAACAATTCAATTTTCAATTTTCAAACAAATTCAAATTGTTTTTAACCAACTCAAAACAAACTCAATTTCAAATCAAATTTCAACCCAAACCAGAAACAATTAAATTCACCCAATTAAACTCAAGTCAAATTTAATAAAACAGATCCAAATTCATCAAGCGGCCAACAAATTGAATTTAACTTAAACAAATCTAAAGTTCATATATTTTATTTTAATGTAATTTTTTATCGTGAAAGTGTGCAAAAAAATATTGTGCAACCAAACACCTCGTTAGATTTTAATAATCAAATATCAAAATCAACCGTGATATAGATACTTGCTCGGAAAAATATTATGTTTCTCTTTAATTATGTTCATGTCTTCGGTTCTCAAACATGACCACATTATAATCCGCTGAATAAGCAACATGGGGCCCTCGGTGATGAGGAGAGGCATGCGGTGATCTAGGAAACATAGTTGCGAGCAAAATGGTAAGATTTATGTAACCTGGTATATAACACGACTTACTTGGTGAGTTGTATCGTATAAGCTGAAGGCTTGTTGGTTGCTTTGCTTGCTCAAAGCCGTTCATGGCCATAATGTAGCTTGATTTATTGAAGAATTTTATTTTTGTATAGGGGTTATTTGAAGTGTGTATCAAGGATTTACAGGTAATGCAATTTTTTTACTTTTGAGGTACATAGACCAATGCTTTTTGTGGCGTTTGAGAACTTTGACCACCACGAGTTTGGATTTCTTCCGGAGGGTTGTCTCCGCGGCGAGATCCAGGCACGAGCGAGGATACAATCGGCGAGGATTCTGGTCGCCTACAATCGGCGGGATCGCCGGCGAGCTCGGCCGACGAAGGTGTCGAAGCTCATGGATAGCTATCTCGCGAGAGGTGGCGATCGACTCCAACCCGATGGCGTCCAAGTTCATCGCTGCAGCGGAAGCGGCTGCTGCACGATCATGCTCGGGTAGTCGGCGACGGCTTGTACGAGCCGTTGACATCTTCTTGAAGGTACGTACGGGGAAGAAGGGAAGAAGATACAAGTCTTTTTTGGCTTCGCCGCCTTT
Organism: Cryptocoryne crispatula var. balansae; assembly: GCA_036172225.1. Lineage (NCBI taxonomy): Eukaryota > Viridiplantae > Streptophyta > Magnoliopsida > Alismatales > Araceae > Cryptocoryne > Cryptocoryne crispatula. Next base: position 5,444,297 of record CM069929.1, on the reverse strand, counting down.
TTGATTCTCCGCACTTGTGACCCAGTCTTGTTGTGTGTGCGAAAATTACCATAGGAAGGATCATTAAGTAATAGGAATTTTAATTGCGGTGTGGAATTTGTAGCTACATATATTCTTCAAGTGATAAATTTATAAAATATGTCAACAGTGGTGCAGTTGAAATTTGTGAAGACGGTAGATCATCTCTCTTTGCGATTACATTAATTTACACAAGCAGCCTAAAGATTTGTGCAGTAGTAACCAGAGCTCCATGCAAGATTTTCTTCAGGTCCATCCCAACGTCAAGGAGTCGGAACGCTACCGCCTCTGTGAAGACCATCGACGCAGAGGCTCTCCCCGGGGAAGCGTGCAGCCATGCCGCCCCGAACGAGCGGCCGGTGCGGATGGCCGTGCGGGGTCCTCTATTTCGAGCCGATTTGCGCCTTCGCAATGCCATGGCGAGCGGGGGCCAAGAGCGGTTCTTCGGACGTCCACCACTACCCGGTTCTCCTCCCGCTCGGTGGCGGCATGGGCGGTAAAAAAAAAGCGAGAGAAGATATTCGTAGAACGCATCAACCTCAGCTTTCATGTATCTTGTGTTTTTTTTAACGGATCGTGTTGATCCCTAAATTAAACTTGTGTCGAACGAGGCCGAAGAAACAATTAAACGATTCAAGTTATGATTATCTTGGCGTCTTACATGTTTTTTAGCTTTTTAAGTTTAATGTTCATAGATCTGAAAATTTAGTATTTAATTCGTAACAATTAAGATTTTGCAATTTTAATTTTGTCGTAATAATGATTTTTTGCAACATCAAATTCGTAGTAAATAAGATTTTAGTGTAATTTTTAATTGGAAATTTGTAAAAATGATTTCTTTGCAACATCAATTATGCGGTGAATATATTTTTATTGTAACTTTAATTTTGTCATTTTTAGTTATTTCTGCAACATCAAATATATAGTAAAAAAGATTTTGGTGCAACTTTTAATTAGTAGTAAAAATAATTTTATTGCAACATCAATTATGCGGTGAATATATTTTTACTGCAACTTTAATTTTGTCATAATAATGATATTTTACTGCGAAATTGTGTTTGCTGTAAATACTACTATTTATAGCAAAATATATTTGTTGCAGCTAAAAATATATTGTGAGAGAACTTTATACAGCGACATGTAGCAAAAATATTTGTTGCTGTAAAAAGTAATTTACTGCAAAATTATCAATTTTTGTGGCATAATTATTTGCAACAAATACTAACTTTTCTAGTAGTGACTTAACAGAAATTGGGTATGCCAAGAATTCCCTGCAGTCGACGGCACACACGCATATATACATGTATGTACTGTGTGCATGTGCTTTTAGTCGAAGAAGGAAGAACAAGTTATGCAGGCCGTGGAGACGACGGTCTTCTGGTTGGGTGCGCGTACGGGGGTATCGAAAAGATTGCTTCTCGATGTCATCTTGCGAGAGGGGTTGTCGAACGTCTCCTGCAGCTAAATAAAGTAGAGATGACAAGAGCCACCAAAATCATGGTGTTAATTAATTGGCATCTTTCACTATCTTCGGCGATCAATTAATTAATTAATTAACCAGATGCTATTCTTGAAATTCTATATGCTGTCAATCAAATGGGAGTTTTGGCATTGGCTTCTCGCCGGCCGGTTGTCTTAATTAATCAAGGGGTTCATGATGGTCATGTTAGGGTTTGAAGAAACGATCTCCCAGCCCGCGGTTACCGATTGTCTGAAATGTACTCCGCCATGTTTAAGCCTTGATCATATATAGTCGGAGTGCAGTACGTTCCACTTTTCTATAAGAGTTTGGATCATTTCAATTCCTGAGTAAAGAGAATAGTCTTAGTCTTCAATGAAAAATGATCACAACTCGAGTTATTTAAGTAGTAGTTCAAATAACAAGTTCAATGAATCATTACCGAAAAATTTAAACTAATATCAATATTTTATTAATTTATTATCTGTCGGTAACGAGTTGTATTAAATTCGTTAGTGAGTTAGTAATGACGTTGACAGTGGATCAACAATTATTTGCTGACTCATTAATTCGCTACCAATAAACTTGATCCACTGTGGAGATCTTACTAACTCGCTATCTAACACTTAAATTGTTGGAATCGTGGCCATGTTTGATTAAGAACTAAAATTACTTGGGGGAAGGTGATCCGTACTCTTCCTGCAAGGTGTGACGTCTGACTGTTCCTCGACCGGAGGGAAAACTGATCAAGTTATGAACCAAGAAGAACAAGAGAAGAAGAAGACGACGACGACTCATTGAACTTCTCCCGCGTGGCCCCGGCAGGAAGGCGGAGCATCCCGACGGCTCCGCTGCCGAGACAAGACGCCATTGCCAGCCGCATCACCGCATCACCGCATCGACCTTAAAATACGAGAGGGGTAGGGTAGCCATGCATGGAAGGGGGCGTTCATCCGGCCAATCCGCACGTAAATCGATCGCTGGTTGACCGGTTTGATTTTAAAATTTATCAGCATAGATTTACGTAAATTAATATCAAAGAGAGATAGCGTTTTATAAATAGATATTATAATATTTATAAATAAAATACTGCACTCACAGTTGGCGGTGTTTGATTATTTTATTTTGATTAGATTTTATACTATATCATATTATTTATTTTGTATTTTTTTAAAAAAAATATGTGTTGGGAACCGGCGAAATGAACCATATTGAACTATTCAGTTCGGTTCACTACTGATTTGAGTTTTATTAAGCCGGTTCGTTGATTTACTTTAGTTTTTTTTATTTCGGTAAAAAATATCTTAAAATCAAACCAAATCTAATATCGACCGGATCGACGACCTATTCGAGAGTCAGTCGTTTCTTTGGTCTCTATTTAGTTAGAATATCAAAGATGATATTATATTAAATTTGATATTAACATTTCTAAATAATAGAGAGTATTCTTAGGAAAATCGATACAAGTGGGATGCTTGTATTATATTTCATATCTTTTTCGGATTACAAATTTTAAAATTAATATTAATAGCTAATCAAATATCTTGTGATGATCTATAACAATATCAGGTAGAAATTAATTAACACCGATAAAAGCGTTTAATACTATCACCAACAAAGATGTTAGGTTCTATTTTAAGTTGGTGTTTTGGTTCAACCGGATCAATGTAACGGATTCACTCGTTTCCCTGGGCTCCATTTAATTAGAATGCTAAATATGGTATTCTATCAATTTTCATATTGATATTTCTAGATAATTGAGAGTATTATTAAAAAAATTGATATCAGTGGATATTTGTATTATAAATATCTTGTGATGAGTTATAGAAATATGTGTTTCAAAATTAACACCGACAAAATGTTTAATACTATCGTTAGGTTCTATTCTAATGGGGTGTTTGGTTGCATGATAATGAGTATTTTTATTTTAATTTTTAAAAATTATAGTAAAAGTATATTTTAAAAGTGTTTGGCATGTGCTACAATTTTTTATCTTAAAATTTTTTTCACCCTCCTCCACGTGATAGAGAAAAAAAGAGATATTGAGCATTTATTTTTCAAAAGCATACACCCATATATAGCACATGGCGGACAAGCCTAACCCCATGTGCTACATAAGTGATCTTTTATTTATACACCAAACACCTTAGCATCATTTTTAAAAATGATAATGTTTTTCCAAACATTATATTTTTATAATTTTTAATTTTAAAATTTGTCAAGTTTCAACATGAAATCATATAAAAAAATAAAATGCAACCAAACACCCCATGAGTAGGGGTGTTCATGGTTTGGTTTGGTTTGGTTTTTGAGTATTTTTTCTCAAACCAAACCAAACCAAACTATCTCCCAAACCAAACCAAACCGAACCAAATTAATTCGGTTTGGTTTGGTTTGGTTCGGTTCAAACCATATTTTATTAAAGTATAGTAAATATATCAATATATAATTTTATTTTGTTTGTTTTAAATCATATTCTATTAAAATCTTGTGTATATGTTTATATATTACATTAATTTTACCTTAAAACTCTTAAAAAATTTATTTTTATAAGAAAAGATACATAAATACTATCTTATATATAACTTAAATTAAAATATTTAATCTTATTCGGGTTATTCGGTTTACCGGTTTGGTTTAGTTTGAAAGATCTTAGAAACCAAATCAAATCGATCGGTAGTTCAAATCAAACCAAATCGAACCAAAGTACTGATTTGATTTGATTTTTCGGGTTGAACCGAACAGTGAACAGCCCTACCCATGAGACATGACGAGGTCCTCGGAGCTTCAGAACCTAGGCGAGACGGAGTTACAAGGGGAGGTACAGCCCGAGAAAGAATAACGGCAGGCACTGCTGTTTTCTCCGTACGTACGTTGATGAGGTGATTGTGCCTACTCGACAAAGATTAAAGGAGAGAAAGGGACGAGAAAAACTCGAAGGTCAGGTCACTAAGCTCGAGTGTCACAACTAATTAAGGGCGTCTCCTTCCAACGTAAGGCCAACACACACTCTACGTAGTCGGCCGGGTCTCTTCTAACCTTCTTTACGAGCAAGAAAGCGTTTGGCGCGCGTATCCATGTCGGCTCATGGCATCGTTCTATTCGGCGAGGGAGCTCATGTGTGCTGACGACGCAAAACACCTTCGGCAAGTCTCCGAGTACCTTATATATATCACTACCAGTGTGCTCAACGATAATCTCTAAGTTTCAGATTATCTGACAACTAGGGATGTGCACGGTCCTGATTGGTCTTATTTAAATCTGTATTCAAATTGAATCAACCCTTGGAATTGAATGAAATCAAATTTATTTTAATTCGATTTAATTTAACTTAAACTAAAATAGATAAAAATATTTTAATTAACTAATGTTTACGTATATATCAAATTTCAAATTAAAAACAAGCAAAATTTTTACGTAAATTTTTTAATTTTTATTAATACTACAATAGTCCTTATATAAGTTTTTAATTAAATTACTTTGGAGGACTTGATTTAGTTTACATCAGTTTGGAGAACTCTCAAATCGAATTGAACTAGTTAGTTCGGTTCGATTTGAATCATTTAATACCCACCCCTATCTTACACAACGGAATAAGAGAGTATATATATAAAAATCATGATACTTTTTTGCTTGAAATGTTCACATAATAGAATAAAATGGAGTGACTTTTCATTTTTGTGTTATTAACCCCTTACTTATAATATTAACTGATTGGTTCACTAACGAACACCATATCTTTTGTTATTAACTCTAGCTCTATTTTACTAACCTTTGCCATATAAATCACTGAATCTCTGTAACTAACCACTTGCTATCATTTATTAAACATTTGAATATAATATTAACTATTTATATGATATCTGTAACCCATTATATATTATTAACCATATCCATAAAAATTAATCTTTCGTACACAATACTAACATACATCTTGTTTTAGTAACATGTAATTAATAAGTGGTTGGGTTAGTTAATAACACATGCCATGAGTTAATAACTAATTACATGATTTTTAGAAATTTTTTCGAGGTTAATATAGATTTATTTTGAGGGTTAGTAATACATGTAAGAGATTAATAGTATAAATAAATAGAAAATTTGGGAGAATATGAGTTAATAACTTATTACATGATATTCTAGCATTTTTTGCACTTAATATTTATATATTTTAAAATTAGTAATATATGAAAAAGTTACTAATACACATAAAGAGTTATCAACAAAAGAATTTGAAAGAATATGAGTTAATACCTTATTATATAATATTTATATAATTTTTGGAGTTAATATCAATTTATTTTAAGAGTTAGTAAAATATGTAAAAGAATTAATAATATATGTAAAAAGTATATGAGTTAGTAACTTATTATGTGATTTTTAAATATTTTTATGTTTAATATTGATTTATTTTGAGAGTTAGTAATTTATGTAAAAAGTTAGTAGTACTTGTAAATGACTATTAACTATAAAACATGAGAGCATATAATTTAATAAATTCTTATATGATTTTCTATAATTTTTTTACTTCATGTCGATTTATATTGAAACTGAGTTAATAAATTATCATATAATTTCTTAGATTTTTTTGGGCTTAATATTGATTTATTTTGAGGGTTCCTAATATAAATAAACATTTAGTAATATATGTAATATGTCAGTAACAGGGAAATCGGGGAGAGTTAAGTAGTAATGAGAAAATTTGGAGCTCAATAATATATATAAAGAGTTATTATTATATATGTAATGGTTAGTACCTATAAAATCATGAGGTTAATAATATATGTAAAAATTTAATAATACATGTAAAGAGTTAGCAACAAGAAAAATATGTTTGAAATAGTAATATATCCAAAGAGTTAGTAATTGTCGATTGTTTTTCAAAAATTTTTATTACTAAACCTTTACCTATATTACTAACCCCTCCCCCTCCTCCCCATTTCAAATTTTTAATTTTCTTGTTACTAACCCCGCTACAAACCTTTAACATATATAACTAGCTCTTTACATTTTCTAGTTAGTAATCCTTTACATATATTATTTATTCTTAACAAATATTACTAACTTCTTAATTTTACGATTACTAACCCTTTACATATATCACTAACTCCCATAGTTTACTGTTACTAACCATTTATAAATCACTAACCCCTCCAATTTTTTATTTATTAATTATTTATATATATTACTAACGTCTCAAATTTTTTCATTAGTAACCTTTTACATATAGTATTAACTTTTTATATGTAATACTAACTCTCTAGCTTATCCAATTACTAACTCTTTACACATATTACTAACATTCAAAATGAATAGATGTTAACCCCAAAAAGTTCTTAAATTTCTTATAATAAGTTCTTAACTTATATTATGCAAATTTTCTTGTTACTAATTTTTTTAAATATATTATTAATCCTCAAAATAAATCGATATTGACTCCAAAAAATTTAAAAAGAATTATATAATCATTTATTAACTTATGGTATGTGTTAGTGACCCACCCAATCATTTATTAATTACATGTTACTAAATATTAAATGTAGGTTAGTGTTATATATAGAGTTGGTAATGTATACAAATTATTAATAATATATATAAAAAATAAAACATATTTAAAGATTTAATAGTTGATTACATGTGATTAGTAACAGGGTTTAAGTGAGTTATTAATATATGAAAATGGTTAGGAATAAAATTAGGGTGTTCTTAAGTAAGCAAGTAAGTTAATATTATATATAGGGGGCTAGTATTATATTTAAGAGGTTAGTAATAAAACAGTAAAAAGTGACTTATGTTTGTTCTATGATGTTATTTCATCCCATCACGTGAGCACTTTAAGTAGAATATTATCATGGTCTCTTATTGGAGACTGCGCGTGTTCCCTACTTCGCTTGTCTGTGGTGATCGAAACTCATAATTTTGACATTTTTGGTCACTTGGTTCTTTAGCACATTTTTGCTACTTTCCTACCAATGTGTAGGTTCGCTATAATGATAAGATCAGGTGACTGACCCAACAATCCTATGTGTGCATGTGTGAGAGGAGATGGTACGGAGAGAGGCATGTCGGCATCCTACTTTGGCCAGATCGAGAACATGAGCCTGCCAAACATGAGAGAGATATATATATATATATTTATTTATATATATTTATATAACATCCTAGCATAGTCGCTAGAATTTACATGCACGACCTTGTTATGTTGAGGACAATAAAGAAAGGGTCGCATCATTATTACTTAGATTTAACTTTACCTCCATGCCGCTCTGTATCCCATTTGAGTACGTACGAGGGAGTGGAGGAAAACCACCCTATAGCAACTATATGCAATCTCTCATGTCTTCTTAGAAAATGTCAAAATTCTCTGATTAACAAATCGATTCTTTGAAATAGGTGAAATAGCTCACCAGGAGAGCTGACGTCCCAACAGTAAGGGCATCTAACGTCTTGGTGAGTAAGATATCAGATGACTTACCAAACATGATGTTACCCATTCCTGTCAAAATCTAGCAGATATGAGCTCAGTCAACTGACCTATATTTATTGATGAGCCGTATGAAATTGTACCATCCTCTGAGACATTGGATATTGTAGTAGTAGGAGTTAACCCTCGTACTATCTTACTCCATAGAACATTTAAGGACATTTAATGAATGACTGACATCTCGTTTGTCGAGATGTCAGCAATCATCTGACAGTGTCGATTGATGCTTGAAATGCCTTTTGTATCTATAAAAGAAGACTTCCCAACAACGTTTTCAAGGTTCCCAAGAGGTTTCTCCAGGCTCTCAAGCGGTAAAATTCATTGTCAAAAGAGTCTTCAAGAGTCCACCAACCCACTTTTTCCCTTAAGAACACACCCAAAACCAACATCAAGATACTCATCTTCTTCGTCCCCCCTTTTATAATATTGTCCTTAAGCTTTTGAGGGCCTCTACATTCAAGAAATCTTTCGAGATTCTGTACTAACGAGGTCTTCCTGAAAGCCTTGCATGTTAGTTGTCAGCCGATGATTCTTCTAAAGGAGTAAAAAGCATCAACTGGGTGGAGTTTGGTCTCAAGAATATCAAATGTTGTCACAAACAGCACATTAGGACATTATACTTTCTAAGACCTGAGATGTCAGATACACATATTGACGGGATGTCAAAAAAGCTACAGTGTCGAATCTTGCCACCATATCCTCTTTCTCTCATTTTTTCCTTTACTTTCCGAACACTATCTCTTCTCTGTCTTTATTATAGTTTACATTAGCATACATGTAACTTTTACCTTATTATTTTGCATTATGAAAACATCTAATAGAGGTTAGGAGATAGTCTTAATTCATTAAGTTATTTCTCTTTTGTGATTTTGTGTTTCATTTGAAGAAAATGTTACACTATATTTAGTTCTAACTCTTTCTTCATGTTTTCACTTGATTTTGGAAACAAGTCACTTCTTAGGCTCCTTCTTCTTAGTCGGCTGATAAAAAGAAAGTTGCAATACTGCAAATATTTATATGATCAATCTCTCGATCCCCCTTTTTCGTGTCTTCCCCAGTTCATCCTTTTGGAGCCAGAAGACCACATCTCCTACAAAATACTCATAACAAAGGAGAAGATGCCCCTGTCTTGTGAAGCATTCATAATTACATCTACAAAATAAAAAAACTAAATGATACTCTTATTTTTAAGACGTTATTCAAATATAACAGATTTATTTTTAGACATTAATTAAGACACAAAAATACTCTAAAATCATCTATTTCTAATTAGTTGTCTGACGTAGGTTAAATGCGGCTTGGGTCAAAAAAACATCACCCAAGGGTGCAAACTTTTCAAATCACAACATAGTTGGAGAATATTTGAAATGTATATGTTGTCACCCAAAAAATGTCATGACAACCAAAATTAGCAAGTTTTGGACAAAATACAAAAAAGAAAGATGAACAGACAGGTGGGATCCACCTTCATCACATTTGGGACCAACAGGCCCGACAAACCTTATTGGGCTCGACCAACTGGACATTGACCCGACAAAGATCAAACACCACCATCTAGTCTGCCTAGCTCAAATTTGAGCAACACCAAAGTTGGATCGAAATCTAACTTGTATTTGGCAAGTTACGGAAAGAATAGTGAAGATGGACTCTCGACCAAACTTTGGTAGGCCTGATGGGCCCAAATGACAAAATAAGTGGGCCCATGGTATTGTACCAGTTAAGATCTCAATAATGGTATCTTTAATGCCAAAATTTGGCTCTGAATGGTAAAATGACCATTTTGCCCCTAGTGGGTGTAAGGAATCAATGCATGACAGCGAAAAAATTTTAATTCCATAAAACCATGATCTTTGCATTGATCGATGCCGAACGAGTAAAACCGGGAACCGAATATGAAGTAGAACGAGAGTACCTCATGGGATTTCTAAAATTCCTCACCATGGATGAAGAGAGGACATTCCTCCTTGCTGAAAACTGTTCAAATATCCGGTCTCTAGCAGTATCCACACGATCTGCTTCAATAGACGAGTTCTCCCTTCCTTCAGGCCTCTAGAAACCTTCCAGATCCAAGCTTGACCATGGGAGATCGCCTTCTAGAGGAGAGAGGAGGAAGAGAGGAGGCTTGGGATGTGCTCCAGCCCTATGGCTTGTTAGGGTTTGGCTTCATAAGCCATTTATATATAGAAGATGGAATTTTTCACAAAAACTCAAAACTTCTATAAAATTGCGTCCATGCCCTCATCTTATTGACCAGATCTATTGTGTGTGACCCACTAGGCCCAATAGTCAATTTGGTTGAAGCCTTAATTAATTTAAAAGAACAATTCCTTTAAATTAAATCAAAACCGTTATCCGATAACTGTTTTTACGGCTTTCTGATCATAAAGGGTACAAACCACATCCTATGATCCCAAATGACTTTGGGTAGTTAAATAACATCCATTGAGCCTTTCCATCATCAATTACCACACGAATTTAAAACCCTCGTTCATACAATGTCCCGGTCGGTTAGGGGTTCAGCACTGACTGTCAACCCCTAAGTATTCTAACTCTATGAAATCTTGTACTCAGGAATGGATCAACTGGAAAACTCATTTTCCAATTATCCTATCTACCTTGGCCAAGGATTTAGAGTACTATCCATAGGACATTCTCTCTCTCCTACCGAAAGTGAACGATCCCCTATTGTCCGCTCAATTGCCTCCACCAGGTTTCCCATATACCCAATCCATTAACTATATAGGACCACAATACTAAGTGATCCATCAGTCAATAGTCAAAGTACATAGTACGCCTGGCAAGACATCTTTGGCGACTCAGGTCAAAGATCCAACCGTGCTATTGAGATGTAAGAATAACCTGATAGACAGTTCGGTAAGATACCGATCAGGTTTTCCTAAATTGGTCAGTTCAGTGAACTTATTCTACTAATGAGCACCTGTGTGTGTATCTCAGTGTCCCCTCACCGATGACCAATGAGATCGATCATTCTCATCATATGAGAAGAGATCATACACACTAGTCTATCCGGATTCTTGATGTCCTGTCTCAAGGATCCTATGACTAGGAACATTTAGATCACATACTTCTAGATGATCGATCTTATTATCATGATCTCATCATGATTCAATCATCATTGCATGTGATCAAGGACTTCATTACGATATACGCTTCTAATAAAAGCTAGTAACAAATTTTTACCTATTTAATTGAATGATATATTCCTAGAAATGTCGAATCATATCATATATGATTGGCTTGTAGGCATACATTTCTATCAGTGGGCCTAACTGACTATATGTTGGCTCAATAATGATCGAACATCACTAAACGTTTCACTCGACCTCCAGATGAACAATGCTGGAGTCGGATAAAAAATCTGACCCATATTTGAAATGTTACAGAAAAAACACTAAAAGTTGACTTTCAAATGGCCTTATCAGGAGCATATCAGGCCCAAAAAAACAAAACAAGTGAGTCCAAATTATTGTTCCAGTCGAGAGCTTCACATTGGTACCACGAATGTCCAAATTCGGTTTCAGATGGATCTCAAATGGTAAAATGACTTCATTCTCCCTTAGTGGGTTCGGGCAATTTGAGACAGCTCGATAACATATTGGCATATTATTGGGTCTGCCCAACTCCATATTGAGCAACATTAAAGTCATATCAAAAATCTAACTTGTATTCGACAACATATTGGCAAAGTAGTGAAAGTGGATTTCTAGACAGTCTTTGTTGGGCTTAATGTGCCCAAATGACCAACCTAGTGTGCCAACAGTGTTGTCTCGATAGAGAGCTTCACAACGTTACCCTAAATGTTAGAATCTGACTCTATGTAAGAAAGATGATCATTTTGTCTCTATTTAGTCCAAACTAATCCATTCATTCTCATTAACATCCAGCACCTAAAATATTCAATAGTTAGTGGGGTGGGAAAAAATCTAATTCATCCACAGTTGATAAATCATAATCTATTCTCAATTTTGGCCCATTTATTATGTTTTGTTTCATTGCCAATTTCTTGATGAATAACTCTTTTTTTTATCACAGTGACTTGGTGGTTAAAGGCGCGCTACGCTGCGCGCGGACGAACGATCAAGCCCCCGCTCGATCATCACAAGGTATTGCCCCCCCAAGGGGCAACTGGGCCGACGCCTGACAAAGGGATTCGAGCTACCACTCGAACCCACGCCACCTGCTCCCGTGAGTAGGTCTTGTCCACTTAGCTTAATTTGTAATATCTTTAATGTGATAAATCTTCATTTCAATTTGGGCCCATCCTTGAGCTTAATCCATTAAGAAATAAACCTATTTTTGTTGATAAGTTTGCAGTCCCATGTATTGACAATTAGTAGGCTGTATTTTAGTCACTTAATGAACTCATTTTATATTATTTTCATAGTCCATTTTATGTCATATTAGTGGGCTGTCATTTGACTTATAAATGGACCCATTTATTATCATAAGATCACCCACTTATTAACTTACGTATAGTCTATGTTCCGGAGAATTCCCCACCAACCACCTCACCACCTTCTAGAGTCTTCTCTAGCCCATCTTAAAAGTCATGGGATGCCTCCATGATGACATCTCTAACCAAGTCAAAAGGCTGCAGTTGCCACCTGTCCCATGTTGTACCTTATTATCCCATAACGTTAAAAAAAAATCTCTCTCTTAGAAAGGAGACCTACTGTGCACCTTACAAGAGGTTGGAGAGAGGATCATGGATCTCTTCCAGAGGTTGCTTCTTCTTGTTCTTTATGCTGGTGGATGGATCCAACGAGGCGATGAAGAAGGCTGTGGCACCAACCCCTCTGATTGTCTTCTTCTTCGACCTTGTTTCTGCTACACCTTCGATGGGTATCAAATGAAGGCTATGTTACTGCTACCTCAACACCTATAGGACCTGTTGTTGCTGCTACCCAATGTGGCCTTTTTGGCTGCAGATGTTGTTGCCTCTTCCTCCTAGACCTACTGATGTTGGCATCTATGGAAGAGATGAAGAAGATGTCAATCCATTGCCACCGATTCAAGCAAGCCTTTTCGGTCGTATTTCTTCATCTTCTTACTGTTGTGCCTCCCTCTTGATGCTATTAATGTGAAGAAGAGAGGAAGATAGAGAATGACCATTGCCAATATTCTTCTCTCTGTTTCTCCTCGATGTTGCAACACTATTAGAAGAAAGAGACGAAGAAGAAGGGACCAATAGCCCCCTTTCAATGATGCTACTATCCCTCCCTACGTTCACAGGATGTGCTAATGAGATCTCTCCTCCACTTGTCTACTGTTGAGAGGCTATCTATGTCCATAAGAGATAAGGAAAGACAATATACTAAGGAGAGGGCCGATCCTGCCCCCTTAAGTTGTCTATGGTCAGTCATCTGGACCTTAAAACGAGCTGGTCGCCTGGGCCTTATTTATCAAATATGTTAAGGCCACCAAGGTCAGATTATGCAAGAAATTTTAGGGGTTGCCAGGGCCGGGTCTACCCTGATTATCAAGGCCAATGGGGCCACACCCCGAAGAATTGCCATGATCATCGAAGTTCCTATCTGAAAGAAATTTCAAGGTCGACAAGGTTGTCATTTGGTAAGGAAGTCAAGGTCAACAGGTCCCTGTTTGCCAATGTCACCAAGGCCGCTCGGGCCTTTTTTGCCAAGTCTTCTCAAGGCCTACAAGGCTTTAATGAAGATCAAACAGGCCGTCTAGGCCCAAATGAAGATAAATCTTGCCGCTAGGACCCAAAGAAGCTCAAATTGGTCATCAAGGCCCAATGTGAATTGAATTGGCCAACGGGGCCATCAAATTTTCTTAATCAAAACTGAAATAAAAAAACACTTAAGAGGTTACCCTGCTTCCATAGGCACCTCATAGGATGGGTGCTCACGCATGCTCCGGCATGTTTAGTTCCAGACAGAGAAATATGCAAGCTCCCATCTTCTACTGATCATTTCCTCAAAGTAGAGAGTATCAAACTCCACCTACTAAAGGAGATATATCTCATCAATTTAAGGGGGGATCATGCCAAAAAATTTTCTTAAATTAAAAATGAGAGAAATATGCCAAGGAAGGATCATCCTATGTCCATAAAGGACCAAAAAAGTTCATCAATGGGAAACATGACATTTTATGTCCCGCACATGTAATGTGCATTCGAATTTACCAATAAATATAAATTTTGAATTTTGCATATCATCGTTGTTATTGAAGCTTATGGAAAGTCCCATAGATTTAAAAAAATATAAAAAGATAAATAAATAAAATAAATATGAAAATACTAATAATTTAGTCAAACCAATCAAATATAAAATTTCCAACTCCAAAATAATTTTCAGATAATTAAAAAAATTAAATCGAAATACCAATTAAAGAACAAATGAACCCAATAAAAAATCAAATAAAACGAAGATACCCCAAACAGTTCCACATAAACAAAAAAGTAAATTTTCTAACTTTAAAAAAATAATTTTTAGATAACTAAAACACTTAGAATAAAAATTTTAAACAAAAATTCAATTAGTAGACATATAAAATCTATTTAACAAAAAGTATCAAAAAAATTTCTTAACTGATTAATCCCTTTCGAGTGAAAAGAAGGATACTCAAGCTCAAAATAATTTTCAGGTAATTAAAACACAACAAGTTAAATTTTATCAAATGAAAACCTAATTAATGTAAAAATGAGCCAAATCAACTTAATATCTCATAAAATAAACAAGAAAAATATTAAATAACAAAGAAAAACTCCAGACAAATAAAGATGCTCGAAATAAATTTTAAAGATAAAAAATCAAATCCTTTTTACAACTTCAAAGAAAAAAGAAGGAAAAATAAATTTCCAAATTAAAAGCCCAACCAACAAATAAATAAATCAAGGAAGATCAATTAAACTCAAAATAACCCAATAACACATAAACGTTCCTAAACTAGGTTAAAAGATGTTAAATTGATAAAATAAACTAAAGACACCACAAACAATGAAAAGATCAACCATTCTAAAGCAAAAAAAAAAATCTGTCAAACAGAAACACAAAAAAAAAAATGACAACCGAACCCATGACAGCAAAAGAAACAACAAGCCTAAAAATAAAAGAATAAGGTAAAATGAAAAGTAAATCCAACCCAAATTTATCCAATGAAACCTAAAACGGGAAGCACAAATTTGAGAGTAAAAAAGATTAAATTCAAATAAAATCTAAAACAATAAATCAGCGTTTCAAGTTCAAATCCACTGCGCCTGTGTTTGGCCATCGGGCCATGGTCTTCAAAAAAAAAAAGTTCAAATCCACTAAGTCCCTATCCTGGAAAAGTATACCTTTGACAAAACAATATAAGAATAAAAAATCAAATAAATCCAAATCAAACTCACCCAAACTTAAATCCAGAACCAAAATCAATCTAAAATCAAATTGAATTTCCAGAACAACAAGCAAATCTCAAATCAAGATAACCAGGTGAACTCAAATCAAACCCAACACAAAATAAAAAAAATCAAACAAGTTTAGAAGGTCTTCGATAAAACAATGTTAAGTCCTAACTAAAAAACAACAAATTCAAATGAAATGCATCCAAACAATTCGCAATTGAACTAAAATCAAATTTAAATAAAAGGCATCAGATCTTAATTCAAAAATAAAACACATTGTGAATCAAACTTTGAAAATAAACTTAAATCAAATAGAGACCAAATCACTCTACGAAAAGACACCAACTCTTAATCAAGTCAAATCCTGAAAATTTCCAAATATAAAAGTTGAATTCCAAAACCTATCAGATCAGAAATTAAATAAAAAAAATTGAACATTCGTTAAATTTCTAAATCCAATTGAAAATCTTCAAACAAAAGAAAAATCAATCTGAAACAAATCTTAATACCAAACTTAAATCAAACAACTCAAATAAATTCAAACCAAATCAAACACAAAGTTTTTATTTTCTAATAAGCCTATGGGGTTATCCTCATTTTTGTTTATCTTGTGGATGCATGTCTTCTATTCATGAATTGCTATAATGGTTAATCGAAGATATTCGAATATTTTCGATGTAATTAACATCGAATCTTCACACTATCCAATGGGAAGAGGTAAAAAAAATTTAAGAATCTAATAACCTCAATACATACTTATCTCTCAAATTAACTAGTACTCTTATAGAATATCACCTATTTTCGTAGTGGTCGTTGCTAAGTCAAAACCTAAAAAGAACTTTAATCGATGAAAAAATGAGGTTCCACAATATATTATATTATACTTAAAATATGTTAATAAATATTATCTATTTAATAATATTTTATCTAATTTTTTAAAAATTTACATATATTTATTTTACATACCACAATTTAGTGATTTATTTATTTGTTGTTATATGTACCAAATTTTGTCAAAATCAAGAAAATGATACAAAGTTGTCTGATTTTCTAAGCTACAATATCCGATACTAATTATTATAGATTATTTACAGATACATTAATGAGTTTTAAACACATTAAATTTTATTGAAATTTTAAAATTTTATTCTTAGCTGGCAAAGTAAATTTTTTTAAAATTTTAAGGAGATCCACTCGGATATCTCCAAGTTGAATCTGTCTAGTGAGAGTTTATTCTCTCAACATAAGACAATGCATTATATCAAAAGCTTAACCGACCTATGCAGATGAAGAATTTAACTTTCACATTGTTAAAATAATCTGATCTCATGAACTATAAAATTGTAATAGTTATATATATTCTTGTAAAATGTTATAAAATACATAATAGTCATCTTTTTTGGTTATTTATACTCTAGTCTATAAACTTGATCGCCATAATATTTTGTCTCCAGAAGTGCCTTACCTGATCAACGGCCAGTACGATGGTACCTAAATTCTTTGTTTTAGGTATACTCCAAAACACACATAGGACGAAAAAAATTATAAACTATTATAAAATCAAATATTATTTTGTAATATGGATGTTGTCATTCGCCATGACATTAACGGCAACCTATCGAACTGATACAAATATATAATTAAATTAAATAAAAAAATAAGTAATAAGATTTCACTTATCATTGAAGGCTAGACCGGAAAAAAAGTGAGACAAATATAATCGAACAGAATCATGAAATGCCGGGACCTGATCAACTTTTAATGGAGACCCAAATCAGTTGATCTAATCCAGTTTTGGATAGGGTCGGCCAGGTCAGACCTAGGTGGCCAACCCAAGCTAGTTCAATCGACCTCCTCCATTTAGCCCAATGACACCAAGTCGCCACTAACCTATTGTGATCTGCGTAGACTTGCGTAACTAGGTCAATTGGGGTCCAACAGGTCAGATTTGGACTTGATCACACACAACTTCCATCGGGACCCAAATCAGGTGATCCAATCTAGTTTCAGACAGGGTTGGCCAGGTCATCAGGCCTAGGTAGCCGGCCGACCCAAGTTGGTTCAGTCGACCTCGACTAGCCCGATGAATCCAAGGCGCCCTGTGCTAATTAACCTACTCTGATCCGCGTGGACTTCAATTAATAACCGACTCGGTTCAATTGGGACCCAGCCAACCCACTCCTGTTTGGATGATGCCACCATCCCGAAAATCTTCATATAGGATCCATTTGATTTAACTAGTTTTTTGACTCGAGATTATGTACATACATTATTTGTCCTTGACACGGTGTACTGTATATATATATTTTTTGTCTTTGGTGGAAAGTTACGTGTATGACTTGCAAACATTTACATCCCGTTTGTTTTGAGTATCTAAAGTGACACGGACGATAAGATGTCAATATCAAAATTGATATAAACCAACATTTGTATTACATGTTATATCGAGAATTTCAATATTGATATCGGTACTCAAGTAACGTAACTACCATGATTTTCTATCACTATGAATTTAAATCGACAGTGACAAAGATGTTCGGTATGATTACGAAACAGGCCATGGGTAGGTAAAACACAAACATGCAAATGATATGTGTGATTTAGTATCAAAGGAGTGGTCTATTGATTATTATTATTATTATTATTATTATAATAGGAGATCAACTTGGGGCGGGCTGATCGAGCTGTAGGTGGTGAAACTTAGGATATATATCATTAAATCTTAAGTTGGGGGTTCTTACGATTGCTTAATTTATTAATTGGAGTCACTACCTTAATTATCTTGATATATATATATATATCATGTAATCATAAGTGCGGAGCTTCATACAAAATATCAACGTATCTCCACACCTTCAGTACTGATCACCATGCATATATGGTGCCGGACAAGGTACGTAGGCGTGTGGATCGTGCTCTGATCGGCAAGCATGCATTGACTGATATATTGATGATAACAATAACAATCCCCAGCAGAGAGAGATTCGTCCATATCATCATCTCCTCTCTTATACGATCGGATCATCCGATATCATCCTATCCGCGATACTGCTTTTGCGCCTGCCTGGTGCCGATTCAAAAAGCAGCCATTCGGCCCGGTGGCGGCCCAACGGCGCACTCTCCGCCCGGGTGCCACGTACGGGTTCATGTGGTCTGGTTCGAGACTATTTTTTTTTATTTCAAAGTAGTCAGTTTGTCACACATATGCAAATATTGATTTTTAAGTTATGAAGGATCAAAATAGTAATATTTAATAAAAATATTAATTTAAAAATAAACAAAATATTCAAAATAAACAATTTTGTACACATATGTTAATTTTTAAGTGATGAATGGTCAAAATAAATATTATTTTGATGTGAAAATTAGATATGTCAATTTTATAAATAATATAACATCTTTTAATAACATTTTAATTGATTCAATTTAAACGGTTCGGTTTGATTTGATTCGGTTTACGAGTTTTTCAAATCAACGAGACCAAAAGGGGGGTTCAAACCAGACCAAATCAAATCAAATCACGGAAGGGAGGCGTCTGCGGTCTGCGGGGGGGGGGGGATGGGGGGACGGCCACGGAGGGGAGGCGTCTGCGGTCTGCGGGGGGGTGGTGGGGGGGAACGGAGGGACGGCCACGGAGGGGAGGCGGGTGCCGCCGGGGAAGGGGGGCGGCGGGCGCGGAGGGGAGGCATCTGCGGTCTGCGGGGGGGGGGGACGGGGGGGACGGCCACGGAGGGGAGGCATCTGCGGTCTGCGGGGGGGGGGGGGACGGGGGGGACGCGGCCACGAAGGGGAGGCGTGCGCGGTCCGCGGGGGGGGGGCGACGGCCACCGTCCGCCGCGGGGGGGGCGGCGACGGCCACCGTCCGCCGCGGGGGAGGGGTGGCGACGGGGGACTCGGGGGAGCATTTTTGCCGGGGCGGCGGCGAGGGGGACTCGGGGAAGACGGCCGCGGGGGGGGAGCGTCTGCCGCGAGGGGGGCGACGGAGGGGAGAGACTCGGGGAGGGACGGCCGCGGGGGAGACGTCTGCGGGATGATTTCAATACAGGTCTTGAGCTGTATTGTTTTTGATATATTTTTTAACTATCAATCTTAAAATTAATAGTGATATCCAAACACCTAGCGATGCAGAGTATCAATATCAGTTTTAAAGCTGATATCAATACAGGTGCTTGATACTGTAAACAAACAGGCCATTAAGCCCCATTTGTTAACAATACTAAACATTTTGACCACCGTCAATTTTAGAATTGATATTGTTATTAGTCATCTAGGGATGCTTGGCTAATAATATCAATTTTGAAACTTACTGTATAAATAAAACAATTTATGTAATACACAAGTACCCACTCGTATCAATTTTAGTCTTGATACTTCATCCTCTTCGAATATAAATATCAAACCTGACATAGTGTCATTTTTAAAATTCTAACCAAACATGGTATTGTATCCTGTTTAGTTAGTGTATCATCGAAATCTATACTATATCCACTTTGACATTGATGTTGTAAAATATCAAGATCAAAATTGTTATCGGTGGATAGTTATATTACATATTATGTTTTATTTGTACCTAAAATTTTAATGCACGATGATTCTTATCGTTGTCCATTTCAAAATTAAGTGTGACAGAGGTGCTTGATTATCAATTACCAAATAGGGCCATAGATTTCAGGAATAGGTCGGAACGAAATGGTGTTTCTTCTCCTTTGGGCAACGATGCAATTGATACATGATGAGGTGAAGTTAACAAAGGTGTTTCTAAATAGGTTGATCTTAGCCGGCCGACTGTGACTCAGCTGACGTGAACCCTGCTCTTGGGGAGCAGGGTGGGGTTCGCCTCCCGGTGGCGGTAGTCGGGCTCCCCGGGGGGTGACAAGTGGGGATCGAGCGTCTGTTCGATCCCTCGCCGCCCGCATGTGCTGCGGGGTTCAGGGCCACTAGGCCACGTGTCCAAAAAAAAGGTTGATTTTAGATATTAACATGGGACCCTTCTTTTTTGAGCAATGACACACACTTGCGATGTATTATATATATAATATCAAGTTAAAAAAGTGATATCTTAAATAAACATATGTTATGACATGTTTGATAAAAGTTTCAAAAATGATATTATATCAATATTGATATTTAAAATTGATATCACTTGACACTTTATAACATATTTTTTTGCACTATAAATTTTAAATTTGATAATTTTAGTCAAACATCTCTGGATAATTATCATCAATATCAATTTTAATTGATAGTAATATAGATGTTTGATAGTGTTACCAAGAAGGGTCTTAGATTTTAGAATTCTGATGGAAGGAAATGACAAAACTTTTCTATCCTTGAGTGAAGTTGACAAAAAGGTTCTTAAATATAGAAGTATTAGATATTTGAATATGATGGAAGGAGACAGGGCTCCTACCCTTTTTTTTGGCAGTGACACAATTTAGATATTTATTATGTAATGTTCACAAAGACATAAGCAAATATGCGGCATTATATATACGTTCAGAAATATAAAAGTTTTATTACAATGTAGAATCATTTATGTTTTATCCGGTTAAGATCTACTCACCTGCAGTACATGGCAGAGCAGACTCCAAATATAGTTATTATTCAATTATTAACCGGAACAGAGGCAGAGGAATACCCATTTTACTCTGAATAAATTTTTATGGTACCAAAATAATGTATGTGATTATATATTTACAATTATTTTATTTGAAAACATGCTTAAATATTCTCTAGTGCACTAACATACTTAGTCGGCGTCGATAAATTTACAAAAAATTTATAATTAAAAATCTATGTTCACATATTTGCATATTATTAAATTTATCAATCAAATAAAATTTAATTAACCTTTTAGACCAAATATTGCTCTTATCCGATTTCAAGTTTCAATCCTGACAATGTCTGAAGTATAATGAATTACCCGTGTATTTTGGGCCAGGTATGGCTTATCCATTCATGCTGGCCACAGAGCCTTTAACGTTCATTCAATTCAAACTAGGGTCGTGTTTTCGTAATCAAAATCGAACCGAACCGAACCAGTTCCATTGAACCCCAAATTGACTGTGAACACTCTATTCAGTTTGCCGATTTAACGTGAGTTAATTATTTTTTAAAAATAAAATAAAATTAAGATTGAATTAAGTCATAATAATTTATCAAGTTTAACATAGTGCTCGATACTTTATAAGATCAGCTAACTATATTTTTTCATATTATTTGACATAAGTTTATAATATTAAATATTTAAAATTAATATAATGTCAACATCGAGATTAATACTATATAAAAGATAACTATATCTTCCTATTACTTGACATAGGTTTGTAACAATACACATTTAAAATGAATACAGTGTATACATAAAATTGAGTCAATACCGGTTATATTCGATTTAGAGACGGGCTGAACAGAAGAACTACAGGGATAAAATTATATCGATTTAGTTGGGTTCAAAAAAAATAAAATCAAACACCCAAGTCCCTGGAGGAAGTGAACCAGCCACAAAGGATGCTAAAATCGTAAAGGGGAGAAACTATAAAGGTAGAAGAGAGCACCGTGGGAGATGTACCGTCCAGGCTCCTCCAAGGAGACGTGCGGGGAAAGACTACACGTTGATCAAGATGATGGATGACTGCCTGCCTTTGCCAATTTCTCCCGAGAACACATCCTTCTCTTGCTAACCCAGTCGGGGGTGCAAACGAGTCGAGTCGAGTCTAACGGGGTGTTTGGTTGCATGATAATTTTTTGTACACTTTCATGATAAAAAATTATATTAAAATAAAAAGTGAGCCAACTCATGACATAAAATTATCATGTTTGGAGGGATGTGATTACAAAAAAAAGTAACTACCACACATAACCAAACAAAGTGGGGGACCACAAGAAAAAAGAAAGAGGTGAGACCCTCTTTTTTGTTTAAGAAGAAAATCACTTTTAAAACATAAAATTATCATGGTTATCAAACACCTCTTTTAACAAGTTTTCTTACAATTTTTAAAAATTAAAACAAAAACTTTCGTTATCATGCAACCAAACACCCCATAATCGTTTAGTATTTAAGCTCAACTTATTTATTTTACACGAGTTTAAATTTGAACTCAAGTTTTAACGTGTATGTTGAACTCTTATTCAAGTTTGATTCGTTTATTAATCGAGCCAAGCCGAGTTCGATCTTGAGTAGTAGTTAGACTAAAATTTAATTTACATTCAAACTTGTTTATAAAACTCAAAATTAATAAAAAATTATTTGTGAAACTCTAACTTTAATTCATTTCTGAAACTCAGTCTAAGTTTAAAATCAAATTTTAAATTATTTAATATATTTATGTGATAATATATAAATATTAATACTCATATTTTAACTTTTAAAAATAAATATATAATATAATATTTATTCGAGTTACTCACGATTTTATGGAGTCGAGCAGAAGTCTGTTCAAGCTCGACTCGTTTAATGAGTCGAGCTTTATTTTCTGTTCAAGTTTGTTTATTTAACATAATAAACGAGCAGTGTCAAATTTTTATCAAGCCAAGTTTCGATCTAGTTGTCGAGTGTATTGGTTCGTTTGCACCCTTACCCCCCAGGTCACCGCCCCTGTGCCGTCCTATATGGGCTCCTTTTCTATTTGAGTCCGCCATGGCCCACTACCGACGGGCAAGAGGCGAAGCCTGAGAACTTCATGCATGGCTGCTGCTGCTGCTTCTTTTTCTTCTTTGTAGAAATTGTCATTTTCAAAATCATGTCTAAAATGGATTTTGGTTTTGGTTTATATGTTGAGGAACTCACGATAGTTAGCAAGGAAATGGCTGTATCTATATGATAATACCTAGGGAAGGAGACCAAAAAAAAAAAGAGTGAAGAGGTACCTACCTGAATGGAACTGTGGGCCAGGCCTATTGGGCCGTTCCAGCAAGCGGGCTGAACACGGGCCTGAACGTATGCAGTGTCTTCTTTTTTGATGCAGGCAAGAATTTCAACAAAGTTTTTAGAGCAAGATGAAGGAATTCTGTCACCATTCACAGGAGGTTGCACTTGAAAACAACCACTGCTCGGAAGCTGTTGGAGTGAGAAAAATAGAGCGGGAGAAGTCATTTTATTATTTTATCTTAATTAATTATATGGCTATCTATCCATATATATAACGTGATGACTAGGTCCACGGGTGCCAACACTCCCGGCCGGCCCATACACTTGCAGGCCGGGACAGACCAGATGGATCTTCGAAAGCGATCGAGCCAGATGGGAGCGGCACTAGTGTGCTAGGGCACCATGGATTGGATGATAATGAAAATCAGACATATTTTCTTGGCAGTTGTGAGACAGAACAAATCTGCAGATCGACCCTAGGTCGATTGGCATCACCCCTGCTCGCTCACGGGGAGCAGGGGTCACCTGTTCGAGCGTTAGCTCGAACGTCTTCGACATTCAGGCCCGATTGTCCTAGGTGACAGTTACTGGTGACGATGGAGCTAGGGCTCAATTACTTGTCTGCTCACGAGGTTGCGCACGCCTCGTGACCACCACGAAGCCACTGTGTCCAAAAAAGAGACAGCAACATTATTGTTAACGAAATTTGGGTCAGTAAATTAAACATAGAATAAGTTCTGTTTTTATTTAATCAGGTTATTTTATTAAATAGGATGATAATTAATGTTCTCTATTTTTTTGTCATTGGTAGCGTTTTGTTTATCATGAGATGCTTTGTAGATGCGTGAAATAGATTAATGGGCAATTAAGGATTGGGAGGACTTGAATTTATCTGCTCACTTTAAACTCTGAGGTGCAGTTTGATATGGAGATAACTTGGAGACAACTCAAGTTTATCTCCAAATTTTCATGGTACCAAATCGGCCCTGAGCGATTGTGGGGTGTTGAGCTAAGGCAATTTTGGTTGGAGTATTTATTATATCGAATTCGATATTAATATTCCAGGAGAACATAGTATCATTATTAGAAGTCATACAAGTGGGCAATTATATCACACAAGTTATCTTAGCATAAATATCAACTTCACAATCATTGTCTATGCCTGTCAATTTTAAAATTAAAAGTGATAGAAATTATTAATAGGTGTTTGCCTGTTAATATCACTATTAAAATTCTTAATACAAACAAAACATGAGATTTTAATATCGATACTTATCCTTCTGCAAATATCAATTTTGACGTGGGATAACTTCGATTTTGATTAACGACTCATCACTGATTAGTATTTTTTGCGATAGTCATCAGAGCTGGTTAGTCATCAGAGCTGGTTAGTATTTTGCATTTTTTTTCTTTTTTGCGATTAACTAACGACACGCCAAACAATTCTAATTACGTGTGATCAGATATTCTCTTGTTATCTAAAAGTTGTCGATTTTTGTCAAGATGATGAAATCGTAGACTAATGAGATTCTTGCATCTCGGTCCTCTGGTTATTCATATTTTTAAATATATCTCGGTGAAAATTAAAAATATCAGTAATCCCTTAAAACTTTCTGTTGCTGAAAATACGTCCCTGGCGTGAGAAACTCTTTAAAGTAATATTAATCGAATATTTTGTAATTTTACGATGAAAAGTTTTTTGTGGAAAACTATCGCTTGCTATTCTCCCTTACACCCTCTTTATCTTTTCAAAAATAAAAAAGAAAAAGGAGTACTTTTTTTACATTCTTATTAATAAATTACTAGATGAGATCCAACATTTTTTTGCCGTGTTTTAGATAGAGAACTTATTTTCAAAAATCATAAAATTTAAGGACCTTGTAAATTGATTTTTTTGTTATAAAATATATTTTTATGATAAAATTTCTTAAAAGTGAATTTTGAAATTTATTACAAAAATATGTTTGATTAAAAATTACGATACGAAAAAATAAGTGAGACTTTTTTTTTGTGGTCCCCACCAAATATGTAGTCACTCCTCTTTTTATTGTCATATGCCATCAGCTACGGTAATTTTATACATTTAGTTAACTTAGATACGATTTTACTACGAAGTTTGTCACAAAAAATATTTAAGTTCTTATTATATATCAAACTAACGTGTGTGTTCACATTTTCTCCACGGGCTTTTATCATCGTAATTATTATATTATTTTTGTTGTTGAGCGTTCACGCGAGCGTCCAAAACGAACGTGTTCATCCTTGGCTGGCGTCGTGGAGATGACGCAGCCGGGGACCATCCAGCGTGAATGGACCGGATCCAACGTGGCGGCTGCGATGGACTAGTAAAGCTGTGTGCGGTCCACGTAGGATCCGCCTCATCGCCCCGCCCACCCACGCGGTTGGAACCTCCACCTCAGCAGTCCTCCACGTGTTAAAAGTAACTATCTCAAAACTTGATGACTAGGGTCCATTTGGATCCCAGTAAAACTAAAATCATTGATTTACGTTGCATAACATTTCCAGAGAATTTGAAATCCAGATGATCTCATTTGGTTGCTCTGAAAATATTTTCTTATGAGATCATTTATCTTATTTAATTATTTGTAAATTATGTTGCTTAAATACTGTGTTATAATATTTTTAGTTACATAGTTCCTAAAAATATAATTTTTGTCAATAAAACATGCTCCTGATATCTACCAACTTAAAATTTAAAAATAGAATAATTAAATATAAAATATTTATTCTCTAAAATATTTACTTTATCTGATAGCACATAAAAATAAATCATGTTAGAAAAGATTAGATCCGATAACATGTTAATAATATATTAAAATATGATCTATTATTTTATTTATATAAAAATATAATTTGAAGTACTTATGTCAATCACCAAATATAAATAAAAAATATTTTTTATTAATGAAATTAGTTTTATCTACTGAAATAAATTTTAAATAAAACATGTTAATGTAACTTACATTTATTAAAATTGACAGTATTTATTCAAAAATAATATATTTTTTTAACAAAATAATATTTTCAAGTCAATTTTATCAACCATTATAGAAAACGGTTTCCGTCCCTGAAATCCTGCTTTCGACAGGGTCAAAAGAAATTGTTTTTCTTTGACCAACCTTTTACGTGCGACCAAATAACCAGAAGGATCATCATTTTGGGAAAACGTGTCCAAGTAACACATTCTACGTGCAAACAAACTTTGTTTGGTATTCCTTTGGCAACCAGACCCCTTCTTCGAGTTGCTCTCTCTCTCTCTTCTCGATGTCGCCAAGGGTAGCCACCACCACCGTCGTTGTCCTCCCCCTCAACCGGTTGCTTGATATTGATTGTCGTTGTGACCTGCTGCCTCCAACCAGCCGCTGTCATAGTTGCCTGGGGGTGTTCATCATTTAATTTGATTTTATTTTTGAGTATTTTTCTGGATTAAAATCAAATTGAATCGGACAAAATTAATTCAATTTAATTTGACTTTATTTAGTTCAAATTATATTTTATTAATATATAATAGATATGTTAATATATAATTTTAATTTTTTTATTTTAAATCATATTCTATTAAAATATAGTGTATATGTTTATACAATTTATTAATTTTATTTAAAAACTCTCGTAACAAATTTAATTTTGTAACTGGTCGACCATACGCCGATTGGTATCGACCTCCGCTCCCGTGAGTGGAGCTGGGGGTGGTCACTTGTGAGGATCGAGCTATCTCGTTGCACGCACGGATAGCGCACCTATGGGCCATTAAGCCAGCATGAACAAAAAAACAAATTTATTTTTGTAAGAAAAGATACGTAAGTATTGCATTGAAGTTACTTAAAATAAAATATTCAATTTAATTCTAGTTATTTAATTTTCCAATTTAATTTGATTTCAAGAGTTCTAGGAATCAAACTAAATCGATCGATAATTCAAACTATACCAAACTAAACCTAACTACTAGTTTGATTTAATTTTTCTGGTTGAACCGAATAGCGAACAACCTATATATGGTTGCCTCACCGTCTATGTCATTGTCGACAACCTCCTGCGTGTCTACCCTCCTCGGACATGTCTGTTGCCATTGGTGTCACGACCCGGATTTTTAATATGCACAGCGGAAGATAATCCGGCGACGTAACGGGAAAGGATATCGGTCTGGAACCAAATAAGACTAAAATCACAATCCAAATAAACAATTCCAATCTTTACAACATATTAACACCATAAACAAACACCTATCTAGACAAATTAAATACCGACATTGAATGAGTACACCACTAGCTCCTCGAATTCCACAACACCACTACGCTTCTGCTGCGCTAAACCTGCACTCTTGAAAATATTAACAACGTAAGGGGTGAGTCACAACAGACTCAGTAGGACTTACACCCGAACTACCCCACTATAATAATGATTCTAGTGGTATAATAGAATAATAAGCCTAAAAATCAGATTTAATACATAGGGTTTAACTAATCATATATCTTTAATTAATTGATTAAAGAATCAATCAACTACCCCACATGATAACTAGACTCTAAATGCATCAGACCAACATAATCTACACACTAAAACCACTCTAGGTATGCCCAGAACACATAGACCTGACATAAAACCAATGACACATCTATAACATACCATCTATGCCAATCTACACAACTAGAACGCGCACGTCGAGGTAAATAACATGCTCCATCGGATAAATGCGGTCACAAAAACAACTTGATTTACCATATAGTAGGAAGTAACATATAGTAACTAAATCCCATAGTACCCCTAGCGAGTACTTAGGATAAACCGCGGTATACGGGATCGAAGGATGCACCGCATTCAACTAACCTCCGCTGCCCACGGGCCACTAATTTAGTCTGGTGTAGTACAAAACAACCACATTGCAGTTCACTGCACCAACCACATTCAACACCATGCAAGCATATAAATAACTCAAACAGTAAAACAGGAACATTTAATTGGCAATCAAACATGAAATACATAGATGAACACCCATGGTTTTATGCACCACATATTTGCATACCACACCACAATCTATCACAAACTAATGCATGTAAATGAGATTATGCAATTTACAACCTAAGCATGACAATTACATGATTAAACAAGACTACCTACTACACAAAATAAAAATAAACTGAATTCTATCAACACATGCCTACACCTTACATCGGCTTTTTTAACAAATCGGGACATATACATTTAAGGTTCACCGCGATGCAACAATGCTAAACTAGCTAAACTAAACATATACAACCTATCATGAAGTCTAACATACATGATTATCCAAATTAATCTAAACATGCATGGATTAAACAAATTAATCTAATTCTATCTAAGCATGCCAATAAATTAAAAACAGCCCATTAACTACAATATTCTAATCCTGGTGGTCTAAACATGATTATTACGATTTAATCAAAATATTAGAGTGCTAAGAATAGCCGAGACGCCTACCTCAACGGCGATGGCGAATGGCGCACGGAATTCCAACGGAGTCGATCCGGGTGAAGAATATGCCGTGGTCACGACGGCGACGAAAAACCGAACCGAACGGTAGTATCCTGACAACATGTTAATTTAAAGAGATAATAGAATAACAAAGAATAAATAGAGAAGAATATTGAATGAAAGATAATAGAGAGAATAGAAGAGAGAGAGAGAAACCGATATGAGAGAGAGGGAATATGAGAGAGAGGGCGATAGGAGAGAGAGAAGAGAGAGGGGATACCGCCCGGGGGGGTGCAGGTTGGCGCGCGGGTGGCCGGCGCACGGGGGCGCACGCGCGGACCACGCGCGGCGGTGGCTCGCGCGGCCGGCGGACGTCGGCGGGGAGATGGCGGCAGCGGCTTGGCGCCGGCGGCGGCGACGGGGGAGGGCGACGGCGACGGCGCAGCGAAGGGAGGGTGCACTCGCGGGACAGAACCGCGGGAGGGGGGGTGTCTGGGTGTTGCACCCGCGCGGGAGGGACGAAGAGGGAAGGAGAAGGAAGGAGGAGGGCGGCAAGGCCGGCGTCGGCCGGCGGCGCTGCGCGCGCTCGCGCGGAGGAAGGTAGCACCGGGAGGGGGGGGCTCAGGCGATGGCGGCGGCGGCGCAGGCCGCGGGCGGCGGGGCTGGCGCGCGCGGGGGCGGCGCCGGCTGGTGCTAGCAGGGACGGCCGGGGGTGGGGGTCAAGGCGGAGGCAGCAGGCGGCGGGGACGGCGGCCGAGGAGGGTGGCCGGCGGCGGTTCGCGCGGCGGCAGGAGGGAGGTGGCGCGCGGTGTTGTCGCGCGGAGGCCGGCGGAGGTGATGGCGGCGGTTGCTGCTGCGCGGCCGGTGGCATCCGGGTGAACGGCCGCGGATGGCGGCGACGGTGGAGGGTGCGTCGGGCGGCGGCTGGGCTTAACGCCGGCAATGGCGCTGCGGCGGGCGATGGCGGCCGAGGGCGGCGGGTGGCCAAGGCGTCAACGGGGGGGGGGGTGGCTGGCCGGCGGATGATGGGCGCAGGAGTGGCCGGCGGGGCGGCGGGGGTCGCGGCAGAGGATGGCCGGCGGTGCGGGAGGGCCGGCGGCGTCGCGGGCTGGCGCTGGCGTCTCGTCCGGGTGGGTGCAAACAGGAGAGAAGAAGAAGAAGAAGAAGAAGAAGAAGAAGGGAGGGAGGGTGCGGGGTTGCTGCGCGGGGGAAATAAAAATAGAGGGGGGGTGAGGGTTCCGTAACTAAGAGGGAGAAGAAAGGAGAGTCCGAGCATAGAGGGGGATCAAAATCTGGCAAGCGGCGGGCCGAAGGAGGGGGAGGAGAGAGAGAGAGTCCAGGTGGGAGGGGGAGTTCGCAGAAGGAAAATAAATTATTATTATTATTATTATTATTAATAACCGGGGTATTACAATTGGACGTACATTTCTACCGTGAGCAACCATCTCCTTCAACCGATGTCAAGTTTCCCTTCTTCAGCATGTGTGTCCACCCTTGGGATGTGAGAAGCCATTGGCCCAGTGCTGCTAGTTCAGCATCGCTCGATCAAGTTCGATCCATCAGTTTTTGTTTAAAGGCTTAAAAAAATAATTGTATATGCGATCTAAATTTACTTTGTTCGGGACTAATGAAATGATTAACTCAATATCATATAAGTTGTATGTTGTATCTGCTCGGTCGCACGCCGCTGGAGGTACAGCTGCGGGTGGTTCTATATATATATATTTTTTGACACTGGCCTAGCAGTTGCGAAGCTCCGCAACACCGCGGGTGGCGAGAGAGCTCGATTCCCACAAATCACCCTCTCGGGGTACTTGGCTGTAGCCGTTAGGAGACGAACATGTGCCCTACTCCTCAGGAGCAGAGACGATGTCAATCGAGTTATGTTCGACCGACTGCTCCGAGTGGTTATATCGATCTGATTTATGACTTTTCTTTAAACAAATTAAATCAAGTTGAAAATTCAAATCGAACGGAAGTTAATCGAGCTTATTCGGTTTGGTAAATAATCATTTATTTTTATATACTTATTTTTAAGCTATAGGTAGCTAAATAAATATTTTATACCAAAACTACGCATATATTATTTTTTATTAATCATGCTATAATATTCTTATCAACCTAATCTAATCAACTTGGTTAGAAATGATATTCATAATCGGTTGGAACGCGCGTACGGTCCAAACAAAATTAACGATTTAATTTCGGTTCGACGGATTGAACCGGGTAGCGCCTAGGGATGTCAACGGGTCGAATACGGGTCGAATAATAGTGTTATTCGTATCCGTATCCTATAAGGAAAATGTGTATCCACTTGCTGTTCGTTAACTATCGGTATTGGGTGTATCCGCGAACCGCATTCCTCTATCCGCTTAAAAACGGTTTACGGTCGGATAACGGACGGTTAACCAACATATAAACACATCCAAAGAAACAAAATAAGATTGATGGGAGCGAAAATAAATTCACCAATTACCCTGCAGATCTTAGAAATTATTTACGAAATATAAATAAAATCAGATATTGATTAGAATGCTTATCGTGGACAGCACTCAACTATTCTTCAGTTGAGTTGATCGGGTGAAAGAAGACGACAGTTGCTCGGAATCTTTAATTTCTGACACTTTAAAGAAGCTAATCAGATGCACACATTCCACCGAGCTAATACCATTTAAGCACACACCATAAATAAAGCACACATGCATAAAATACATCAACATACATAGTTAGACAAACTGTACGTGTTCACGTGCAAAGTCTTCTAAATTCAACGGAATCTTGTGCATATCAAAGATTGACTGTAATAAAACATTTTCAAAGCCTTTCCATGTACTTCAAGATGGAAATAAAACATGCACTACAAAATGGCAAAAAACATTCGAGAAGTTCACACCCTAAATACAAATAGGAAAAAGGGCAACAAACTAAGGCTTCTTTTGGCACCAACCATAGTTGTCAAGGCGCCCGCCTAGGCGGCGCCTAGGCGGCAAGGGCGCCTTGCCAGGGCGTCTTGTTTGGGGCCAAAAAGGCACCCAAGGCGCCCGCCAAGGCACCCAAGGCGCCCAAGGCACCAGCCTAGGCGCCCAAGGCGTCCAAGCAAGGCGCCTTGGGTATTTTTACATCATTAAAAAAAGTTTTCGAGGGATTTTCTCCCTTGATACCCCTCACAAGGGACACTTATTTAATGATAGTTTGAATATATTAATATATTGTATTATCACTTATACTATCATACATATTTAAGATTTATGATTATAAACATATATTATATACTTAATTAAGTTCTTTTTCAACTCTTTCCTCTCTCTCTCTTTGTCTCACTTATACTATTACATACTTTTTGGGTTTGGGGGGCTTCGCCCCCCTGACAACCCCCCACAAGGGGCACTGCTCCCATTTAATAATATTATAACAATATTTTACCATCACTTATACTATTGCACATATATAAATTTTATAATCATAAATGAGTTATATACTTAAATTTTATAAATATTTATTTAACTTTCTTCTCTTTCACACACACATCATATTTACTTATGTGCATTGATAAAACACTCATATTCAATTATAACATAACAAATATAATTATATTTATGTTTTTTTTATATATAACAACCTCCCGACTCAGCCTTCCTTGAATACCGCCTTGACAGCCTAGGCGACGCCTAAGCGGCCGCCTTGTCGCCTAAGCGGAATCGGTACCCTTCAACGCCTTGGGCGCCTTGTCACCTTGACAACTATGGCACCAACATCTTTCCAATTAGGGAGCATAATTGAAACAAATCAGTCCGCTCATGCAACAAGCCACCTTCTTTTCTTTCCTTTGTCATATTTTGCCATACAATTGATCTTAATTTTCTTGATTTTGTCAAACTTTGCTCTTGACTTGGAAGATTACTTTGCTCTGCCGCACTTTCCATTTCGACATGATTAGAATCATTCATATCCACAGTTTCAGACATTTATCTATAATAAATAATTATAAACATTAGTTATAAAATAAAATAATTAGATGTAAAATTTAAATTTACATACATAACAATCAGCATGTCTATTTCAACTATCAAACTTTATAAAGTTATCGAGCAAAGTCGAGTGTATCAAAAGAATGAAAAATGAACAATTTCCATTCTTGCAAATCGACAAAAAAAACCATATTGATAGAACAAAGCCGATTATCAGCGGAGTCAAACATCTAAGCAACACTCGCTAAGCAAAGTCGGTTAAGATTTCCGTTGAAACGGGATATCTTCAAATAAGAGACAAGGGCTTAAATAGTTAAACTAGCAAAAGGACCAAACAAATCGTAATTAACAGTTTAAGGGCTGCTCACGGCTGGATTGGAAGGGCTGCTCACGGCTGGATGCAGACTGCGCAGGGACAGGACTGCGGGCCTGCGGCTGCTGCCTGCTGGTGTTGTGAATAGGGGTGTCAATGGGCCGGGCCCGGCCCGGCCCGAGGTCGGCCCGCTTAGGGCCCGGTCCAAAATATATTGGCCCGGCCCAACCCGGCCCGCACTATATTCTTGGCTCGGCCCGACCCGGCCCGCAAAAATTATTGACTTGGCCCGACCCGGCCCGGCCCGGCCCAACTATATATTTTATAAATAAATATTTATTAAATATGATAAATTTAATTATTTAAGATAACATTATAAAATTAATAATAATTTAATTAAAAAATATTTTTAATAAGTAAAAATGATATTTTTGACATAAAAAATTGAAAGTTATTTGGCCCGTTTTAGCCCGCGTCGGCCCGCGTCGGCCCGTATGTCGGCCCGACTAAAGCCCGCGGGCCAAAATGTTTGGCCCGTCAAATGACCCGTAGTCGGCCCGGCCCGCGAACCCGTGGGCCGGCCCGGCCCATTGCCACCCCTAGTTGTGAATGTGCGACGCCTGCAGGCTGGGGAGTGGGACTGCGGCACACGGCGGTCTATGGAGCCTGGAGGCACTACGGACCGGGAGGCACGGTGCGGATGGCTGCTACACACAGGGCTGCGGCTGAAAGATGAGGGCTGCTCACGGCTGGACTACGGCTGGACGAGGGCTCGGAGATGTACAGCTTGCCGCGCCCGTGGAGGTTAGATCCTCCCGCTGCCGGCGATGATGGGCAGCTTGCCGCGCCCGTGGAGGTACTCCGCGATGCAGGTCAGCCTGTTAGGTCCGGGTTGACGATGCCCGCGCGTGGAAATCGGAATGTTGGTGCGCTCCTTGGCTGGCTCAGCTTGCTGCGATGTGCGGCGGCTGGGCGGGGAATGGGGATGCGGGGGTTGGGAGGTCGGGGCAGGGGCACACGAAGCGAAGAGAGAATACCCAGATTAATCCAGACCGTTGATTTAAAATGGTGTGGTTAAGGATTGCAGATACTTGTTAACGGGTTCGGTTGATGCTGTATCCGTTTTCGAACCGTTAACAAAATGGATAAACCGTTACCGAAACCGTTAAGTTATCGGATCTTATCGGGTTATCCTATAAGTGATCGTTAACCTAACGAACGGGTCGGTTAACGGATTATCGGTAACCGTCGACATCCCTAGTAACTCCGCCGCGTTCACGCGGTGCGGGGCCCACCATCTCCGCCTGCCGTGCACACTTTCGCACCGCGCCGCGGACGCATGTGACGTCGAGGCCGTTACGCTTTCAAGACGGGAGAAGCCGATTTATATTAAAATTTAAAGATTCTTTTTGCAGGTGATTTACCCTTATATTTGAATGTAGAATTATCGAAGTAAACAAACATATTTTCTAGATGGCGTCCATTTGGTTTGACGTCACGTGATTTAATGAATTATTTGATATAGAATAAATATAGGTTTGATGACATTCATAGAGTTCTGTACGAGAGATAAACAGCAAATTCCTAGGACATCAAAATTAGTTATACACCCAAATATATCAAAGGCATTATATCCGGTACAGAATGTTATGGCTTGAACAGAATAACTCTTCCTCAACTTCTGTTCGAAACTTCGAATTAAACGGTTACCGGATTTGGTTGACAGGATTCAAAGTCGTTAAATTTTTCAATAAGACCCGGTTGCGTCTAAACTTTTCAACATAAGCCCACGGTCGTAAACTTCTGCCTTTTCGATGCTGTTTCCAGAAAAGGTGTGCGGCGTCACCTCCGGCTCCTATCGTAGGGATGATATATTTTTTATTTTTCGGGACAGGCGGGCGGGTCATAAGCCCATATAATACACATATTAATATATATATATATACACAATAAGTTGCACTCCAACTGGCGTTTTTTGGAATGTCTCGAATTTTAAAAAAATATATCAACTTGGAAAACTAATATTAGAACTCAAGGAGTGATCGGTCGGCCGGGTCCAGCCCGAGGAAGGCGCAGATCACGGGAAGGCGAACCTGGCGGACGACGGCGCGATTGGGCGCCACGTGGCTCCGCGTGTCTCCGAGTCGGACATATCCCCGGCATATTCCCTTCCCCACCTCCGCCGGGCGTCTCCGTCGTCTGCCGGCCATGGCGACATTAATACCCGGACGATTCCGAGGAGGGAGGCGCAGTCTCCCGCCGGACGCCGCCCGCGGCCCACCTTCTGCACCTGATCGAGGAGACCCCACCGAGACACCGACGGCCGGGGTAAGGTGACGGGAAGAAGCACCCACCCACCCCTTCCTTGTTGTCGTTCCCCTACCCTACCCACCTGCTTGGCGGCGACGCCGTTGACGGCGACCGCGAGGGCGAACGGGTTTATCCTCCGCATTATTCCTGTTCTTCATCGGCAACGGAGCCTGTCTGGAGAACCTTTAGGGGCAAGTTCTAGAGAAAGAAGCTAGCAATCCGGCGAGGGGACCCCCTCGAATATTCCACCGGCATAAACCCCCGCGCGCCCTGCGAATATCCGCTCCACCTCTTCTTCTCTCCCCTTACCTTCCCGGCTGAAGTTTTCGTCTCCCGTGCGTCTCCGCGGAGCCCCTCTGCATCGGTGAGGGCGGGAACTAGCTTGAACCAAGCGGCCGAATATCTGTCCGGCAATGGCGCTGAAGGCGGTGCACGTCTCCGAGGTGCCCAGCCTCGACCAGGTCCCCGAGACCTCCTCCGCTCTGCGGTCCACCTCTCGCCTCTCCCGGAAAGGTACATGTTCTTTTTCCTTCCCCGTGTGTCTGTTCTTCTCTTCCGATCGGCGGCGGTTGCCTCTGGTTCTCGCTTCCGGATCTGACAAAGAACGTTCGGTACTCGGGTCCAGAGAACGTGCGGATGACATTCAAGACGCCGAAGTTCGTCGTGATCGGGCACCGGGGAAGGGGCATGAACGCGTTGGCATCTCCCGATCGCCGGCTCAAGGCCATTATGGAGAACACCGTCCTCTCCTTCAACGAGGCTGCCCGCTTCCCCGTCGACTTCGTCGAGTTCGACGTCCAGGTAAATTGACCCCGGCATATATACAAGTTCACGGATGTTTTATCCCTCCCTCCCTTCTACGATCGCGCGCTCCACCGCCGGAAACCTCTTCCCGTCGGTTGCTGCCTCGTTTCCTTCGTCCGTCCCGCCTCCGATCGAACTAAATCTTTAGGGAAAGCAACATAGGGCTTTGGTTTTGGGGGGTTACAGCGGCGGCCCGTCGCGCGCCACCGCAAGGCGGAGGTGGACGGGGGCGGCCATTCGCCGCGTACGGCGGCCGGCCTCGTCCCGCCGCGACGCGCGCCCCACCGCAGGCGGCCGGGCTTTCGCGGCAGGAGTTGGCAGAATCAGGAAAACCGGTGACCCGGCGACCACGTAGGAGTGGGGCTGGTTCAGCCGGACCGGGAATAACACCACCAGGCTTCGGTTCTGGCTAGGATGTATTGGTCAATGGTCGTGGAAATGCCGCGTTCACCTGTTCGTGCCACCTTTCCTTCTTATCAAAGGAAAAAAAAATCAGGAAAATTCTCTTGGCGATTACTTTCCGCGCAATTATGTTTTAATTACTCTTGACGAAAACCGAATGATTAATAGAAGTTTGAAGTACATATGGAAGGAGCTAAATCTTAGGTCGGGATATTGTTCACTTCCCAGGGAAAATGTTTTTTTTTTTTTTGCATCTATATCTATATATGTTGATGGTCACGTTGTTGGCATGCCTATATATGTCACCTGGTTTCATATATTGACGTGTATATCCGTGCATTGTTTCCATTGTATTTCTGAAAATTAGTCTCTCTTAGGTTGTGCTTGATTTGGCTTAGCACACCTATCTGATTCATTAGAGGGGTTAGGTTTTATGCCTTAATCAACATCTAAACTTATATCTTGATAAACCTCCTAAAAATAAGTTGTATGATTTAGCCTTTTATTTTTCTTTTGGATGTAATCTAACATATATATTATATCTTTAAGTAAATACTAAATTAATTAATATAGAAACATATTAATCAAATTAAAAACTTAAATTTACCACAAAGGTAAAAGGTTAGACATGAAATTAATAGTTCGGATTTTCATATTAAGTCAAAATTAATGCCACCTAGTGTCATGATTCACTATGTTATCTTTAAAAATTCATAAATATCTAGCTAGATAGAGATGTTTTGGTACTAACTGACTGATAGTATTATCTTTTCATAGCTTTGTGAGCAGAAAATGAAGATGAACCGTGAATTGGCATTGACTGATGCTTTGGGGAGATTATGAAATCCTTTCATAGCATATAGCATATGAATTTATAAACTATCGAATGGATCGATGACACCTCGTATAAACATATTTCGTTAAAGATCACAAGACGAAGAACCTACTTCTTAAACAAAACCCGTGAGACTTATAAGATCATGTCGGTAAATTTTTGCATTAGACTGAAGTATAGTTTCGGATCTTCCAGAGCTTTGAAGTCGACGTGCTGTCGTCCGTGGTTTTGAATGCCTGTGAATGTAAACAAGTCGGCTAAGACGCTGATATCTCTCGAAAACCAGTTATGTCTAAGGGAAAAGAGGGGGGAATCTTACGGACTGATGGATGTGACTTTTGTAGGTGACAAGGGACGGATGTCCCATCATCTTTCACGACGACTTCATCCTTACAGAAGAAAATGTAAGAACCCCCCTCCCTGCACTAGTCCGGTCTAATGTTTTTTACCAGTCGATTGCGGTTTCGGGCATCGGATGTTCTTTTCTGAAATCAAGATTCCCTGTGGTTCTGTTCCGCAGGGTTCCCTTTCCGAGAAACGAGTAACAGATCTGGAGCTCGAAGAGTTCCTTACCTATGGGCATCAGCCCGACGCCGGAAAGGTACGCGCATCCGGATCAGTTCCTCGCTTCTTCAGGAAACCTGAGTCGTTTAAGTACTTCTCCTCTGTTAATGTTTGACGGGTGGTTGTCCGGCAGGTAGGCAAGTCACTGCTCAGGAGAAACAGAGATGGGAATGTGGTTCGCTGGACGGTGGAGACCCAGGTCCCGCTTTGCACGCTGCAAGACGTGTTCCAGAAGGTGGACACCACGCTGGGGTTCAACGTCGAGCTGAAGTTCGACGACCACTATCCTTACAGCGAAGAAGAGCTCACCCGATCCCTTCAAGCCACCTTGCAGGTGTTCTTTTCTCTCCTCCTCCGTCGATTAGTCGACTTGAACTCCCCGGTTCTGATATGAATGCCCGGAACTTTTGCTGCTGAATTCACTTGGGCTTCGTCCGTCTGCCAGGTGGTTTATGAATTTGCCAACGACCGGCCGATCATCTTCTCCAGTTTTCAGCCCGACGCGGCTCGGCTGATGAGGAAGCTGCAGAACACGTATCCGGTGAGAAGTCCTTCTTCGGACGGGGCGTCGTGGGGGTGTTTTTTATGCTCTGGGCCGGCCGATTCTCTCTCTCTCTCTCTATATGTGTGTGTGTGTGTGTCTGACGGTGGCGTTTCAGATGTTCTTCCTCACGAACGGGGGGAACCAGGTGTACACCGACGAGAGGAGGAACTCCCTGGAGGAGGCGGTGAAGCACTGCCTCGACCACGGGCTGCAGGGAATCGTGTCGGAGGCGAGAGGCGTTTTCCGGAACCCGACGCTGATCCCCCGGATCAAGGAATCCAATCTAGGCCTTCTTACCTACGGGCAGCTGAAGTACGTAATCAAGCAGCTTTCTTTTCCTTGACGCCGCCCCGGGCACGAGAGAGATCACATCGATCGAGTGTGTCCCCGCGGCCGGTTGATCAGCTGTTCTTATAAACGTGTGTGTGTGTTGGTTTCCTCTTGCGCCGCAGCAACGTCGCCGAGGCCGTGTACATGCAGCATCTGATGGGCGTCGACGGCGTCATCGTGGACCTCGTCCAGGAGATCACCGAGGCGGTGTCGGGC
The DNA here is from genome assembly GCA_036172225.1 of Cryptocoryne crispatula var. balansae. NCBI lineage: Eukaryota > Viridiplantae > Streptophyta > Magnoliopsida > Alismatales > Araceae > Cryptocoryne > Cryptocoryne crispatula. Next base: position 5,405,339 of record CM069929.1, on the reverse strand, counting down.
TTCGCCGGCTCCGCCGCGGACGGGGACGGCGCCCCCCCGGCGGATGAAGGGGAGGAGGCGGAGGCGACGATGTCGGCGGCGTCGAGGCCCAGGTTCTCCCGGCGGGAGCTCGCGTTCTTGCTCAGGCTCATTCCCGAGCTGGTGCAGCACTGATTACGCCGGTCGACATGTCTGGTTCCGTCGCTGCCTGCAACGGTAAAAACGGGATGAAGGGCACGCCTCGTGTATCTTGGATCGACTGTACGTGCTGGTTAACATGATGAGAATTCGTCTTTGCAGATGTCATTAGTTTGTATGGTGCTGTGATTTTTACCGTTTTTATAGTTAGTTGAATACGTATTGCCGAACAAAAATATAAATAATTAAGGTACGTGTCACCGAAGAGAGATGTTTGGTAGGTTAATTTACTCACCTCGAAATCATGATATAGGTATGCTGTGTGGTGTGGCTGTTCAGATGTGTTAACAGGCTCGAGCTGGGTCAAGCCCATTCTAGCCCGGTTATAATGTTTAGGCTCAAATGCGAATTACCTTGCGAGCCTGATCCGTTTGCTTAGAAGTATATCAAAAATGATACTACATTGATTTTGACGATCAAACTTCACGTAATTTGTATATGTGTCATATTATAACATGTTTTTGTGAGTTTCAAAATTGATATTATTGTTGAAGCTGCTGCTGAAAATTTAATGTCAACGTCACTTTTCAAAATTGACAGTGACAGAGATATCTATCAATGGTACTGTTGTTGCCAAACCAGAGCCCAGGCAAACGCAGAATACTACCTAGAGCTCTATCGAGAAGAGATGCACAGTGCCATGACACCTTTTTATCTTAAAGTGCTTTATTAGTATTACTGTGGCTGCAGCTATTTCTGTATATTTTCTTTTAAAAATAATCAATACTAATTTACCGATGCATACCAAGGTTTGCATCTGTATAACTTCTTTAAAAACATTCCATCAAAATATTTAAAGGGGCGTTTGGTACAATGTTATTTCGGAGATAAACCTTCAAGATTAGTTTGAGGATAAATATGATTTATTCCCAAAATTTAGAAAAAAAATTAGGTTTATCTTCTTAAATATCTGATATCAAACGGCCCTAATTTAGTGCATTTTTATAATTAAGTCTTATATCAGACAACTCACTATTTTGATTGCTCTAGCAATTGAATGCTTTTGGTGAACGAAAAAAAAATGCAATGAATCAGGGTGATTCTAGTTCTGTAACTTCGTAATATGTGTGTTTTATTTTTTATGTTCAACATGTAATCAGGAACCCGTGGTCTTGGCTTCTAAATAGGCTAATGGGGTGTTTGGTTGCATGATGATTTTTTGTTCATTTTTATGATAAAAATTATATTAAAATAAAAAGTGAACCGACTCATGACATAAAATTATCATGTTTAGAGGGATGTGATAACAAAAAAGAGTCACTACCATATATGACCAAATAAAGTGGGGGGACCACGAGATAAAAAAAGAGAGGTGAGACCATCTTTTGTTGTTTAAGAACAAAATCACTTTCAAAACATAAATTTCTCATCCTTGCCAAACACCTCTTTTAAAAAGTTTTCTTACATTTATTTTTAAAAATTAAAATAAAAATATCCATTACCATGCAACCAAACACCCCAATAAGCAATAGCCCGTGACTTTCCCCGCTTGTGCAAGGTTTGGTGTCCGCGGGGGGCAACTTTTACACTAGGGTAGCATATTTTTTACTAGTAAAATGTACACCTTATTTTACACGATGGGCATAGAACAGCTTGCTTCAAAATTGTGTTTCTTAGTTGGGAGAGACAAAACAGAGCACCTATGTTCCGGGAAGGCCCAACAGATGGTCAAGACTCAATAGCATCAGCTAACTGGTAAGCCCATTTAAGTGCTACTTATTTAGGCCCATCAACACGGTTTGAGACCAATAATAGTCTTTTCTTTTTGGTCACGTGGCCCAGTGGCCAACTACGCCTGCTGCACTACAGGCACCGACTATCAAAAAGAGCTGCAGAGTCTGATATGAAGAAACAAAAAAAACAGATTCTAAAATATCTTAGTTGTCTTACCGTATTTTCATACTATTTGATATCAAGATAATTACGAAAAGATGACTAATGGCCTGTTTGATTAGAGTACCAAAAATGATACTATATTAGTATTGATATTGATAATTTTAGAAGATGAAGTATCAATATTAAAATCGATACAAGTTGACACTTGTATTACATAACATGTGTTGTCTGCACTGCAAATTTCAAAATTGATACTATTAGTCAAACACTTCAAGGTGATTACCATCAATATCAATTTTAAAATTAATAGTGATAGCGATGTCTAATAGTGTTTCCAAATAGGGCATTAGAAGTGAAATTCATTTTTCCTATGATAGAAACAATAGAATAGTGGCAAATATATAAAAAGATCAATTTTAGAGTGCCTTAGTTGCGCATTGGGTTTGCTGCCCCATTACAACTAAGTTGCTCCTATGAAGAGTACAAACAAGTTATTCCATTATATAATCTCATTCTAATGCATGCCTAATGTCACATTTGGTTAGAGTATTAAAACTAATTCCATATCAATTCAGATATTGACGTTTTTAGAGGATAGAGTACCAATTAATAATGAAATTGATACAATTGGACACTTGTATTGAGCTTAATGCCTTGTTTCTATTGCCAATGTAAATTTTATATTAATAAATAAACACCTTGTGATGATTTTTATGGATATCAATGTCAAAATAAATAATGGTACATGTTTTCTTATTCTATTTCCAACTAATACTATTTCTAAATAGGCTGCAATACATTTAGACATATATACAGTCTAATGTTGTGTCTATGCATTGAAACAACATTGGGTCATCTCCAATTCTCCATCACGAAAAATGGAAAGAAGGGAAGCTTTATCGAAAAATTATTTCATATGTGTATATTTATATTTATGTTTATATCATGGAATGCTGGATCGGGACTCGGGTCCCGATCTGGACTCGATTGGGTCGATTTTTGAGCCGACCGACCCGACTTCGACCCCGAGACCTCAACCACATAGATGTTTTAATATTATTATTTTATTATTTTTTATTCCAACCCCGGCTGACCCGAGTCTCGATGTGGGTCTTGACCTTGGCCGACTCGGGTCGATTTGGGCGCAGCCGAACCACTCCCGACCGCCTTGTTTGGTTTATACATTGGTCCACCTATCAACTCTATATTAAGCTTCCTAAACAAATAATGCGAGCTTGCATGCAGGATATTGCAAACGGCACTGTTTGGGTTGGGTTTAAAGTATTTTTTCTTTTTTTTTTCAAAACCAAAATCTAATCAAACAGAATTCAACCGGTCCAACTGAATCCTGCATCAAAAGAGAATCCAGTTTAGTTTGGGTTAGTACATAGATTCAATATATATTATTTATTTACAAAAATATAAAGAATTATACTTAGTTATAACAAGATTAAATAAAAATCAAGTAATCAATCATGATCAATGTTAAGTTTGGCACTCAGAACTATTTTTCTTTGATATTGCTTTAATGTGTGTAACCACACATATTTAAAATCAGTGTAGTATTCAAATGATCTAGATCAAATAAGGTCAACCGATTCCCGTTGGTTATGAGACGGATCAAAACGGGACTGATTTTTGAGGGGCCCTTCGCTGCGGCGACCTCGCGGCGAATCCCCTTCGCCGCGGCGCCTCCCTCGCGGCGACCCTCGTCTCTGCGGTTTCCTCGCAGAGGAGGTTTCCCCCTCGCTGCGGTGACCTCGCGGCGAATCCCCCTTCGCTGCGGCGACCTCGCCGCGGCGAATCCCCTTCGCCGCTGCGCCTCCCTCGCGGCGACCCTCGTCTCCGCGGTTTCCTCGCAGAGGCGGTTTCCCCTCGCTGCGGTGACCTCGCGGCGGCGAACCCCCTTCGCTGCGGCGTATCCCACGCGGCGTCCCTTATCGCAGCTGTATTCTCATAGCGGCGCCTTCTCCACGGCGAAACCCTAGCGGCGGCCTGTGGCGGTGACACCATCGCGGCGGCCCTCATCACCGAGGCTCCCTCGCAGCGGCGGTGAAACCCTTGCAGCGGCCCGCGGCGGTGACCCTTCACCGCGAATCCTTCGCGGCGGACTTCTTTGCCGCGGCGACTCCCACACAGCGGCCTCCTAGACGCGGTGACAGCAATCTCCCTCGCGACTCATCGGCTCCGGCAACCTTTTTGCTCGCGGTGAAATCCTAGCCGAGAATCTCCTTCGTAGTCATCTCTTTCGCTGTTTTGAAGTTGTTTTTGTTCGGGAGGGAGGTTTCCCTCCCTCCCACTCTCCCTCTCCGGCGTTTTGCTTAAACATGTGTTTAAGTTTTTTGTCTCTGTTTATAATGCCGGAGATGTGGAGTTCGACGTATCTATGTCTCTTTATTTTCTTAGGTTCTCTACGTGTGTTTGTTGTCTTGCAGTCGAGTTCTTTTATACTATCTTTTCTGGTTCTCTTCGTAGCCACGCTACTCCTTTCTAGACCGATGACTTGGGCGACTTCCACATCTATTTGGTGTGATCCTCCGGTCTCTTGGCAATCATCAAACTCCTCTGATGGAGTCCCTTTACTTGCCGTGCGACTTTACGAGCACTTTTATGTGCCGGTCGCTATGTGGTTATGTTTGAGTCTTCTTGAAAAGATATATGGTGTCAGAACTTTGAGTGTTCTCAGTTTGATCGTTTGTCCTACTCCTTTGGGACTAGTGGTTCTATTATCGTTCATGTACTTTGTTCTACTATAAATGAAATAGTCTGTGGTGGTGTTGTTCAAAAAAAAAGAGACGGATCAAAACGAATCTAACCGGTAAGAAGAACGGCGAAACCTCCAAACCATGCAAGCTGAACGTTTCAATTCAAGTCAATTCCATTTATAAGTATTTTCGCCTGCATGCATTAATTGGTAATATTTCTTAATTAAACGCCGACCATGCACTCGTGACTGACGTACGTCGTTGCGTGCGGCCTCAGCTGCCCGTCGGGACCTTCCTTTTCTTTTTCTTTTTTTCTTTGGATGAAAACGTTGACCAGTTGTACGCTTATATATATATATACACAATAAATAATACAACAACTGAGATTTATATCGTATATATGGTTAATCTTTCCGACCAAAACATAGAATTTAGCCGCGCCCAACGTGCATGGTCAACGGCTCTGGGCGCGTGAGTCAGCTCGTCGTTGTCGTCTTCTCCGTCACCATCACTGCTTTAATATTAACTCTGCATGCCTACGGAGATCAGATCAGTTGCTCGTCAAACTGAACGGCGCCCGCATGGGCAGAAGCCTTTAATTATATGCACCAGTTTGGTTGCTTAAGGGGCGGTGAACCCCCCCCACTCTCTCTCTATGATTGCGTGCGACTACACATGAAGGGAGCTAGCTACACGTTATGTGTGTTACGTCCTCCTCTCTTCCTGAGGCCTTGCATTTAATCAAGAGAGCGGATCTCTTCAATCTAATTCCATTGAGAGAGAAGTCTCCCAATTCCTTAATCAGCTGGTTCAGTATCAAATTATCATTAAATAACAATCAAATTATTCTTCTTTGGAAGAGAGACTAAGAAATTCTTCTCAATCTAGTGATTAAGAGGATCCGCTATCTTTGATCGACGATGAATTTTTGATCGGGACGAGCAGGAGATCGAGAGCAGGCAAATGGGTCTCTGGTATTAGGGCTGCCAACAAGTTAGATAGCAAACAATGAAGTTCATATCAGTTTATGCGATTTCAATAAAAATTAATAAATAGATATGTATATGTAAAAATTGATACTATAGTAAATAAAAATATATAAGCTATTTAAGTTATGATGTATAAATGCTAAAAATAGAAAAAAATGAAATTTGACATATTATTTTAAAAGAACAATAGTAAACTAAGGTTCATTTGCTATTTATAATAAAATTAATAAATATTTTAAATTATAAAATATTATCTTTTTTCTGATTTTGATAACTGAATCGTGGAACAAACTTGGAATGACATAATTTCAGTTTAATTAGAATGGCTTAACCCTTACCAGTATCAAAATCGAGAATAGGCAATACTACTGCTGAATATGACCATTTGCCGCCCTAGGTTAATTGGATACCCTTGTACTGCTCACCGGTAGCTTGAACTTATTAGGTTATATACATGCCAAAAATCTTAAAAGTAATACGAGGAGAGATCATGTATATATTTGTTTAATAAATATTATTTATAATTTTTTATGTAGAAACATTCTAAAATACAGCCACTTTTCATGCCATTTTTGCTTCTTGACGGCATCTCTAGATCATACATCAGAGTTGAATTGATTATGCGCTCTAATACTTTATGCGTCCCCGTTTGGTTAGAGTTTTATTTTTAGTATTATATCAATATTGATATTAATATTTTCAAATGTTAGAATATCGATATCAAAAGTAATACAAGTTGACACTTGTATTATATAATATATTTTAGTTGTACTATAAATTTTAAAATTGATATATTTAATTAAATACCTTTTAATAATTTCTATCGATATCAATTTTAAAATTGATAGTTATGGAGGTACTTAATAGCGTTGCCAAACGGTGTGTTATATCTTAAATTCATCGGATCATATATATATATATATATATAACTCTAAGCATCAATGTGATAAATGGAGAGGTCGAGGACCTCTCATCTTTTCTCTAAAATATTTCAAATACTTCGAACATTCCGGTGAGTGAGCAAATGAATATTGGTGGTTGTTCTGCAGCCTTCAGGACTGGAGTTTATTCCCCATTATGCAAGAACACGCAGAAGATCACCAAACCATATATACACCGTGATATATCCATCCTTTCATTATTTCTCGTTTGCCAGATATACTCATAACCAGTTGTTTTGTTTTCATACAAAATGATGTAAAATTAAATCCAACACTTGTGAATTTTGGTTTGTCTTTTTTGATCAAACTTTTTTTTTGGTCACGAGTGGCCTAGTGGCCCAGAGACCCGCCGCGCCGCGGGTGGCGAAGGATCGAGCTGGGCTCGATCCTCACAGGTCACCCCCCCCCTCGGGGGTGCCCGGCTTCACTCCGCCGGGAGGATTCGAACCCCGCCCTGCGCCCCCAGGCGCAGGGATGGTACCAGTCGAGCCATGCTCGACCAGTTTTGATCAAACTAAACAAGTCTTTTTCGTACTATTAAAAGATAGAAACCCGACAGTACAAATAAAATAATAGAATTAAAATATTTAGATAAAAATTTAGATCGAAACAAATAAACTACAAAGATATGGTTTTAAATCTTCACCAACCCACATAACCATAGCCACATTAAGAGAATGACTTGCACCCAAACATAATTTGATAGAATTTGACATTTGTCATGAGACTTCGATGATTAGACAATAAAAATGAATGTGGATATCATCCACACTTCACAGTCTCACAAATAAAGTTGTAACTATAGATATGATTAGAAAAGATGTCAAGACATAACAAGACATTAACATAATACACAACAACAAAATTTAAAAAAGAAAAAAATTTAAATAAGCTGAATACCACCTCCTAGCACACACAACAAGTGAAATGCGCATAAAGATATTGAGCTGGATCTCTGAAGTGTAGGAGTGATTCCAGAGAGAGAGAGCGAAAATCCCTCTAAGATGAGGAAAGCTCTGACCTTTCCTGAGAGGGAGAAAACTTCGGCTTTGGCTCGAGGACTCCAACCTCAAAATAACAAGTTAAAACACAAGAAAGAGTGAAACTATAATCTTTTAAATAGATTTACCCAATCTTATATTACATGTATTTAGAATAGAACACATCTTAAACATAGAAAAAGTGTTAATCCTTTTATTTACAGCTAGCTATTTCCTGAGCGGGATGTTGTTTTTGGTCGCAGTGTTCATGCCACTATTATTATTATTATTATTATCTTTGGCAATGCTAGTGTTCAGTGCCACATTTTCACAGAAGTGCAACCTCTTTCTGATAGGAAGTACCCTTCACCGAGCGTGTATATATATTGATGAAGAAGCGACCTTCTGGGCATGCAGGGAGAGTAATGACCTTAGTTACTAGCTAGCACAACGTTATATATAATCTACTTATATAGCCTCTTTTGTTAGAGCATTAAACTTGATACCGCACTATTTTTGTTACTAGTATTGGACGCGTAACTTCTATTAGAAATGATGCTGTCAAATATTAAAAGGTTGTATATATACAGTGATACGATATAGAAACTTTAACGCCAAAACCAAACAACCGAACAGTGCCTTACATATGTATACGTTTTGCACGTCCATTGCGAAACATCCAATAATATGCAGGACAAGATCTAGAGAAATACCAGCTTAAATTAATTAAGCAATAGAGATAAATTGTTGGTAATAATTCAGTTTAGTTTTCCCACAGTACTGCGTTTGTTCAGCTTGCGTGATGAAACTGAAGCTCCATGATAACATAATTAACATCAAACCAGTTTAGCTCTCCTTATACATAAACTAGATCTATATATGCTCAATAAAATTTCTGTTTGCATGCAGACAACCAGCTAATAAAGAAACCAATTAATATTGGTGAAGAATTAATCAGGTCCCCCTAATCACCTGAACATGTATATGAGAAATATACGTGCCAGGGTATATGGTCTCCTCCCATCTGCTTACATGCATGTGTATTAATGTTGCTATGTTTCTCGCATCATTTCGGGATGAATTTGGTTCATCTCAGGCGGGAGGTGCAGGGGGCAACCGCAGTCTCCCATTGGAGACTGCCGCGGCTCCTATATGATTGGGTCCATCTGATATTTTCAAAAAAAAAAGAGTCAAGATGGGGCCACAACAGTCTCCCATTAGATACTACGGCTACCTCCTTTACCTCCCATCTGAGGTGAACCAAACTCTTTCAAGATAACCGCTCGACAAGCGCTGACTTCCTTTACCGTGAAACACCTAGCTAGGGTTTTCTTGCTTCAAAACCACTCATTTAAAAAAAAATCATTTTCAGATTTTTATAAGGAGTTTTTGTTTAGTTAAGTTAGCAAAATGCAACAGACGATAGAGAGAGAGAGAGAAGAAGAAGAAGAATTGGGGCTGCGGCTCCACAAAGAACAGAAGATTCCGCTGCCTAAAAACTACAAAAGTGGGAGAATTGGGGCTGCGGCTCCACCCGGCAACACCATCTCGATGCTTCACACAAGGGGAGAACACCCAAAAATATTGTCTGTCTGCAGCTCATAATTAATCAACCCACACGTAAAGGAACCAAATTAATTACCAGAAATATTCTTACTTTTGATTAGTTCAAAGGGACCCCAAGGGAGCTAATTATACCAGATATCTTCCACTTGATAACTTCAAATCAGGGACTCCATGGTATCTTCTTACCTCAGAAATCTTCCGTTTTGGTGTGACTTCAGAGAGACCCCCAGAAAAAAAGGGGATCTTGACAGACACTATACAATCAAATCATGCAAAGACCAGAAAGATCAAAGATGGCATCTCTCTTGCAGCTGTACGGAGGCAGCTTGTGAGATAATCACTTCTGATGTTGCGTTGTACTTCATTATATCCTGGGATATATAAGATAGGTAATCAGTGTAGTCTTGTAAGGAAGTGGGCGACCCTGCTGGCTTAACAGCCGATAGAGCGGCGCCGGCCGGTGGCGTCTCGTATGCAAGCTTCCAACCATCTGCACTGTAATTAATTGTGGCGGTGGTGGAGATGCAGCGCAAGTAATAGATACTAGCTAGTGCAAGATCCCCGTCAAGCCTCCTCTCTCTACCCCCTCTCTCTCTCTATGTGTGTGTATATATGAATATATATATATATATATTTTACCTTTCAAGTGTAATACCCCGTATTTTTAAATAAAAAAAAATAATGGTTAATATTTAATCTTATTTTATTCCCTTCCTCCCCCTATTTATATCCTATTTTCCTCCCCCGGCATCTCCCTCATTCGAGCCCCGCGGCGCCCTTCTTTCTCCCCTGGAACCCTATTTTCCCCCCTCCTGGACGCGCACCCGCCTCCCCCTGTCTTTTTCTCCCTTTTTCCGCGCGCGCGCGCCTCCTGCGAGCGGCCGCCGTCTCCCGCCGACCGCCGCCTCGGTCCCGCCGCCCGCCGCGCGACCGTCCCGCGTGGCCGCGACCGCCACCTCGCTCGCCGTCGCCACGTGCCCGAGTTGTCGCCGCCCGCGCCGCTCGGCCGCGCAGCCCCCGGGTGACCACCGCCTCCGCCGCCCGGCGCCGCCCGCGTGCCGGCCGCCGCCCCGCCGTTCGCCTCCTCGTACCTCGGTCGCCGCGACGTCGCCGCCTCGGCCGACGCATCACCTCGTCCGCGCGTCCGCCCACCGCCTCGCCACCGAGAGACGCCGCCCGCCGGCGCCACGTCGCCATCCCGTGCGCCGCTGCGCCACCCGCGCCCGCGCGGCCCTCCGCCGTGCGCCCCTCTTCTCTCTCCAACGCGGTGATACAACCTCTCTCCTATCGCCCTCTCTCTTATTATCTTCTATCAAATCCCTAATTTATTATTCTTCTTCCTCCGGCAGTTTTGAAACCACCTACCCGGCTCAGTTTTTCGACGCCGACGCAACCGCGGCAGTCTCGTCGCCAAATTCAATCTCCTTGGATTTCCGTGCGCCGTTCGCCGTTGCCGTCAAGGTAGGCGTCTCGGCTATTCTTAGCACTCTAATATATTTGATTAAATTGTAAAATCATGTTTAGATCACCAGGGTTAGAAGATTGCAGTTAATGGGTTGTTTTGAATTTATTAGCATGATTAGATTGAGTTAGATTAGTCTGCTTGAATCATGCATATTTAGATTGATTTAGTATTCATGTATATTAGTTGTCATGATAGATTCTGATAGGTTTAAACCTAGTTAGTCTAGCATGGTTGCATTGCGATAATCTTTAATGTATATCCTGATTTGATAAAAAGCCGATGTAAGGTTTATGCATAATGTTGGTAGAGTTTAGTTTTGTTGTCTTTTATGTGATAGGTAGTTCTGTTTAAGCATGTGATTAATGTGTTTAGGTTGTAATTTGCATGATCCCATGTATATGCATTAGTTTATGTTAAATTGTGGTATGGTATGCAAATATGTGGTGTATAGAACCATGGGTGTTCATCTATGTATTTCATGTTTGAAATGCCAATCTAATGTTCATGTGTTTACTGTCTGAGTTAATTATATGCTTGCATGGTGTGGAATGTGGTTAGTGCGGTGAGCCGCATTGTGATGGAAATGTACTTCACCCGAGACTAAATTAGTGGCCCGCAAGGGGCCGTGAGGTTAGTTCAATCGAGCATCCTTCGATCCCGTATACCGCGGTTTATCCTAAGTACTCCCCGCCTAGGGGTACTATGAGATTTAGTTACTATATGTTACTTCCTACTATATGGTAAATCTGGTGCTAGTTTTGTGATGTGACTGCATTTATCTGATGGAGCATGTTATTTACTCAGACAGGTGTCTAGTTGTGTATTTTGGCATATATGTTAGTGGTCTAGTTGTGTTCTTGGTTTTATGTCAGATTATGTGCATACCTAGAGTAGCCTAATGTGTAGGTTATGTTGGTTTTAATGCATTTTGGAGTCATGTCATCATATGGGGTAGTTTAATGACCTTTGTAATCAATTAATTAAAGATATATGATTAGTTAAACTCTATGTATTAAATCTGATTTTTAGGCTTGATATGTATTATATACCACTAGAATCATTATTATAATGGGGTAGTTCGGGTGTAAGTCCCATCGTACGTGTCTCATGACTCACCCTTCCGTTGTTAATATTTTCAGGAGTGCAGGTTTAGCGCAGCAGAAGCGTAGTGGTATTTTGGAATTCGAGGAGCTTGTGGTGTACTCATTCAATGTGGGTATTTAATTTGTTTAGATAGGTGTTTGTTTATGGTGATATTATGTTGTAAAGTTTGGAATTATTTATTTGGATTGAGATTTTAGTCTTATTTGGTTCCAGACCGATATCCTTTCCCGTTACGTCGCCGGATTATCTTCCGCTGTGCATGTTAAAAATCCGGGTCGTGACATCAAGGGTTCATTTTTGGTTACGTTGAGCAGCATCATGGCTCAAACAAGAATCCCATAAAACTCACCTTGGCAAGTTTTAAAGAATCCTTCGACATCGATCTTTTCGATGTGTGTGCCTCTCTCCATGCATCTGTCAGAATTCTATCTCTACTATTCTTACCCCGAAGTGGAACTACGCTGATTACTCCCCATTTCACCGGAGAGGCTGAATTGTCAAGGATTCTTGACAAAAATCACCGGCTGCGCCTGGCCGTGCAGCCAAACCCTACCTAATAACATCTTCGTGTTTGGTCAGGGTATAAAAATAACAATTTTGATATTAACATCTTGAGAGACAAGAATGTTAACTGATATCATCATCAAAAGTGAACACTTGACATATTTTATTTAAATTACAAATTTTAAAATTGATATTAGTAGCCTAACATTATATGATAATTTATTTCAATATCAATTCCGACTCGACAGTGATAGACATAAGCTATAATGTCCACGAAGAGTGCAGAAAATACTACCATCTGTGTAGACACACAAGTGTGACGGACTCCTTCACTCGGAACATATAAATAAATAAATAACTATTTATATATATATATATATTCAATGTATGTGCCTAGATGAGACGTTATATGTTTTCTCCGCCGTGAAGGAAAGGTAACTAAAAAGTTCGATTTCTAAAGTTGACATGACAGATTCGGAATGGCATGGGACGTGAACGGATGTTTGTTTGAACTTTATATGCTTGATAAAATTATTAGGTTTGATGAGATATGATAACAAAAAAAAGAAAGATTATGTATAATTATAAAAGGGGAAAAGATCACAAGAAGAAGAAGAGACAGAAGGTATCAACCTCTTTTCCCCAAAAACAATTCAGTAAAACTATTTTTGTAATGGTTGTTTTTTTAACAAATTTTGTTACAAAAATACATTTTTACAATAAATATTCATTTATTATGCATCCAAACGCTGCATAAGAATATCATCAAATAATAATATTATGGTACTTACTCATATTATATATCATTAATTCTTCCAAATTCACTTACTAATTAACCACATGTCATCAATTACCAACTCCTTAAATGTTATACTAACTCTTTAAGATAATATTAATCTCTTACTGCCTGCTCTATATATTATTAACCCTTTATAATACTAACCATTTATAGTAGTAACTCTTTGCATATGAGACTACTCTTTACCCATGATATTAACCCATCGCATATAACACAAATTCTATGTTATCCTAACATCTAACACAAAATACTAACTCACCGCATATAATGTTAACGATGCATATATATATGATATTACCCCTCTATATAATACTAATTAACACGCTGTATATAATATTAACTTTCTGCATATAATATTAATTAACTATATATATTATATGCATCTAATATATATACACACATACTAGCTCACTGCTTAATTATAATACTAATTGTACGAACACTACTAACAGTTTGCATAAAACATATACACTAACGTCGTATAATATTAACTCTTCGTATATAATACTAACTTTCTTAGTATAATACTAAACCGTTAGGCCTTGTTTGGTAATACTATTAAATACATCTATTACTATCAATTATAAAATTGATAATGATAGCAATCACTAAAAGTGTTTGACTAATAATATCAATTTTAAGATTTTTACTACAAACAAAGTATATTATGTGGTACATGTGTCAACTTGTATCAATTTCGATATCGATACTCTAACTTATAGAAATATTAATATCAATATTGATATAATATCAATTTTGAAATTTTAACAAACTGGCCATTAGGTATCGTATATAATTCTCACATTTCATGACCAGTTTGATTAGTGTTTCAAAAATGATATCACATAACAATATTGATATTAATATTTTTAAAAGTTAAAAGTATCAATATTAAAATTGATACAAGTGAACATGTGTATTACATCATATATTTTGTTTTCACTACAAATTTTAAAATTAATACTATCATTAAAACACCTTGATTAATAATTACTACCAATATCAATTTTAAAATTAACGGTGATAGAGATGTCTAATAGTGTTATCAAACCGGTCCTAATATAATAACAATTATACTTTTCAGTATATATGACAGAATACAAACTACAGGTAACGGTAACACCATTAATAAAAAATTTAGTAAATTTATATCGGATTTCTTTCTTATTAAGTATATATATATGATAGGATTTGTACTTTCCGGGACCTTAGAACCCGTGACAAGGAAGAAAATTTTTTTCCCATATTAACGACTTATAATGAAACTAATTGAAAGAATGTCATCCCTTGAGGGATCCTCACCGTAAATTACCGTGGAACGATCGCCTAAAACGTGCAGAACATTTTTCTGTCGCACCACGCGTCCCCTAACACATTTTTTATTTTAATTATAAAACAAACACATGAAAATAAAATTTTTAAAAATAACACATTTCTAGATGAAGTCAAAATTAAAAAATCTAGTTGTGGAACGAAGTTAGATGTCTAACTTTGAGTTTAATATCATTAGAAGGGAAAATTTCAACTTCAAGTGAAATAAAATTTAAAAATTATCGTAGAATAGTGGTTAGTAACTTAGTATTTTATTTTTCATGCGAATGGCTTTGTTTAGTTCTCCGCAATGGCAATAATTTATAGTTTTTTTGTAATAAAACATGTTAAATATTTTGATAACTATCACAAAAATATGTTTCATAAAGTTTTCATCTTAGATAAAAATGAGATTTTTTATTTTTGTTTTTAAATTATATATAGTGTCGTCCTTTTGTCATCATATCTTACCCAATGCAATTACTTATTGTAAATTTTATTTTATCATATAATTTGGTCACAGACGTACAGAAAAAAAATTATTTTACAATCAACCGCCAGCTGATTGACAAATGAGAATATCATCAGTCATCGCTGTGCTACAACAATTTGTTTAATTTTCATTGCAGTTGAAGTCGGTATTTTTGCAGTCCGACGTCAGTTTTAAACTCTGGTATTTTTGTAGTCCGACGTCGGTTTTAAACTCTTGTTAGAACCAGTGTCTATCTACTTGAAAGTATGTTAGTTTTAATTTTTTTACTTTTTGTATGTTTAAGAATGTGATAAAAAATGTCATAGATTAAAGTGTGATGATTGAAATGGAGGTAGACGAAAAAGATTTTATACGATTTTAAAATATTTCAAAAATTTAAAAAATATTTCATCCCACAGTTATAAGATCAATCATATTTACGATGATGAGTCTTGGACAATTAAAAATAAATATACTGTCAACTCGAGTGTATACAGTTGAAATACAGGTATTATGATAGATATGTAATCATACGAGAGAAAATAGATTCTATAACGAGTACAATATTAGAAATAACGTGAAAGTCATAAGAATCAAAGATACAGTCAAAGAGTGAAGACTTCGTTAATTTAGATATATCATGCGATGTTTTCTTGATGTGTTTATCAGACAAGTCAATGATATTGCCAATGCATAAGAAATAGAGAAGTATGCTCAACATAATGTGATGGAGACGAATTAATCATGATTTGGGAGAGTTAACCACAGAGATGAGATAGTTGAAGATTTTTAAAATAGAGAAGACAAATTTGTCTAACTGACCTTATGTATTTGAGATTAAAATTTTGAATTTGAGATATTTAGTTTTACGATTAAATTTTAAAATGTGTCGTTTTTTCTTCCCGTTCTTCGCCGAGCCAACAACAAAGCACAGCCATGGAGAGCGACTGGAGCTGTATGTAGCAGATGGCCTTACGAGACTTGTATGCTTCGGCAACCCCTCGATCTGTCCCTCTATGTAGTGTATAAGTGTGGTTCTTCCTACCCTCTTCCTGACCCTCTATCCTTCTGCCCCGAAACCTCCGTTTGTTGAGAGGAAAAGGAAAAGGGGAGATAGGGTTGAGTCCTGCTCACGCCACTCACCGCACAGAGAGATGAATGGAATGGATAGGTAGACAGAAGCTGGGAGATGGCAGCTGAAGAAGGGGACTTGCACTGCCTGCCCCCATTTGCTACAAAGAGCCGTCACTGCGTCGCTTTAATTTCCTCCTCACATGAAGCCCACTCCCCCCTCTCCTTCCTTCTCCACTACCCTCCCCTTCTTGTCTTCTTCTTCTTCTTGCTGCTCCGACGACCTTGCATCTTGTGTCCTTCCACCTCCCTCTCTTGCTTCTCCCTCTCCCCTTGCCGTCCCCGCGCCCTCCTCTCCTGTTCCTTTCACCGCTTGCTAGCAAATAAAAGAGAGGGCCGGTGGGGCTGCAAGGGGGGCGCCAAGTCAGCCGATACCCTTTTATTTAAGAGGGTGCTCTGCCCGCTGCGGGCTCGGCACCCCGCGAGTGTGGCAGCTGCTGTAGCGAGAGCCGAGGTTGGGAGGCGGATCGGACGGGCCTTGGCGGGGAACGGCGGTCGCGATGGAGAAGGCGTGCTTCGTCGGGCAAAGAGGGGTGGTGAGGCTGCCGCCGGGCTTCAGGTTCCACCCCACCGACGAGGAGCTCGTCGTGCAGTATCTCAAGAGGAAGGTCTTCTCCTGCCCGCTGCCGGCCGCCGTCATCCCCGAGATCGAGCTCTCCAAGTACGACCCCTGGGATTTGCCTGGTGAGCCTCCCCCCCCTCAAAATCCGCCCAGCCGGCCGGACACCACACGATGAGCTTCCGCTTTAGCACCAGTCTAGGATCCTTTTGATCAAATTCTCCTCACTGCGGAGTCGTCTCGACGGAACTCGAATCGAAGGAAAAACAGAAGATCATCCTCGGATCTTTCTCTCGTCATTTGGTGATAACGGCGGAGCTAGCTAAGAGAGGCAGCCATGCGCACAGGTCTGGAAATGTCAACGTTCTCACCCGCGCGGTGGCCCGCCGGCCGCCGATCGAACCCCGCCGTCGCGTCTTTCTTCTTCCGTGTTAGATTTTGGGGCTTATCTCGTCGGATGGCGGTTGTTCTAAAAGCTGGGCTCGCTCCCCCTTTTCTCCGCCGGTTTCAGGGAACCCAGGCAAGGAGAGGTACTTCTTCAACATCCGGGAGGCCAAATACCCGAACGGGAAGCGGCCCAACCGGGCGTCGGCCGCCGGCTACTGGAAGGCCACCGGCAAGGACAGGTCCGTCGTGGCACCCAGATGCAACCACCAGGTGGTCGGCATGAAGAAGACGCTCGTCTTCTACAGGGGCAAGGCCCCCCGCGGCTCCAAGACGGAGTGGGTCATGCACGAGTATCGCCTCGCCGGGCCAACCACTCAGGCTTGCCTCTTCCCCCAGAGGAAGAACACCACCCATGTGAGACGTCTCTCTCCCCTCCTCCCTCTCGATCGGCCCCTCTCCGGCGTTCCGTTTTGGTTGCGCAAGACGACGGCCGCATGCAGCGGGGAGCTAGCATGTGCTTCGCCCTCCGTGGGACTACCCTGTAGCCCCACGGAATCAATTTGGTAGACGACGGCCGTCGGCGGCGTCAAAAAAATGGGGGATCCGGTCGCCCCTGCGCGATCTTTCGTGGAACCCACCGGCGGCGGGCGAATCGCCGCCGATGGCGACGTTCGACGGCGATGGAACAGCTTCCGTGTGCTAAACGGCTCGACGGATAGCGAGACGACGGCGGTGGTGCCCTGAAGCAACACGGCACGACCTCCCACACACTACCATCACCGTGCCATCGGGATGCCCGTGAGGAACATTTCCGGTAATGATATGCCTGTCTGGTGCAGGGCCTCGTGGCGCCGCCGGAAGACTGGGTGCTCTGCCGCGTCTTCAGGAAGAGGAAGGCGATCAGGGGCGAGGTTGTCGCCGTGGAGGAGGAGGAGGACGCCGTCGGCGGCCGCGGCCGCCTTATCGACTTTATGGGCCGGAGAGACGCTGACGAGACTGCAGCGTCTTCGGAAGACGCCGAGCGGAGCTGCGTCACTGAGGCGTACGAATCGCGCAGCAGCCGCGGAGAGGAAGGCGGCCATGGCGGGGCCTCTTGAAGATGCATGGATGCTTGCTGCCGCTAATAATAACCATCGAATCAGCTGGTCTATGCACCTCTGTAGGCCAGATCAATGTCGTCGTCGTCGTCTTCTTCTTCTTGTTCTTTCCTTTAATTAACACCCAAATGATCCGCGAGATCAGACATTGCGAACCTGTTGCGAGCAGAGTAGTCCCTGCGAAGGACACACTAGTTGGGCTAATCGCAGAAAACATCAAGAAAAAAAAAGGGATCGGCTTTACGTTATGTTCCTGTTCCATGTGCTGGCTGAAAGATTGTTATCACCTTGTTCGTCCCTAGCGGGCAAAGGTGAAGGGAATTGTGCGGAAAGGGAGAAGGAACAGGAGCAATAGCAATTAGATCCACGGAAGGTGCTTTAATGGGTCGGGCGGGGGGGGGGGGTGGCTTCTCGATCAAAAAGATGAAATCTTTGTTCTGCCCCGGCGAAAAGAAGGGGGATCCAATGCTGCCGCGCGCACCCGTGTTGGGCTTTCGAAAGGAGATGCCGCCGGGGCAGCTGTGCCGGAGTAGAAAGAAGGCATAAAAGGTTGCCGTACTATCCAGAACCGACGAGGGGGCCGAGGCTGAGCGGCTGAGCCCCCCCACCGGAGTGAAGAACGTTTCCTTTCCAAATGGGTGTCCGGCTCCTCCCTGGCAGGGTTTAAACCCCACGTCGTTGCCGGTGACTTGCCGGCTGCCTTTCCCAGCTTCCACGCCTTTCCGGAGAGGCTCGGTTCCTTCCCGTCGTGGTCGACGGCCGGCAGCGAGCGAGCGAAGTCGGATGCTCGATAATAGCATAAGGGCCAGATCGGAAGCTTTCTTTCGCCGGCGGGCAAAAAAGGGCCCGTTCTCCGTTCTCTCCCGCCGTCGCTTTTGCCGAGTGTGGCAACTGGCACGAGCTGCCATTGCCAAAGGCAAAAAAAAAAAAAAGAGAGCTATTCGTTGAGCGGTGTGCGCGGTTAGATTTGATTTGGATTGGGATCATTTCTGTCATGACACCTGATTCAAACTAAATGAATTTTTGAGATTGGATCATCTCAATTACAGGTGGAGGGAATAATCCCCGTTTTTAATAAAAATGATCACGACTCTACGTCGCTCAGTCCAAACAACAAATTTAGTTAATTGTTATTGAAAAAAATTGAATGGTTATTAACATCTTGTTAATTCGTTATTTCATCGATAATAAATTATATTAAATCTGATAATAAATTAGTAGGATGTCTCAATAATTATATAATAATTGATTAATTTGTTATCGACAAGTTGAATTGTTATTAACGTCTCACTGACTCGTTATTTTTCATTTAAGTGAACCGGATCATGACCGTTTTTAATTAGAAAATGAGATTACTCCTCTCACTCGTGATTGGGATGATCCAAACTTTAGAGGTTCGCATCGAGAGATTTTTTTCCGACAACTTTAAATGTTTATCTTTTCTCTTTAAGAAAATAAATTTTCTATGTCTTCTTCCGGAAGCGAGCGTAATGGCCACGGTTCAAAATTCAAACGGGTAGCTTAATTAGCACGAGATCGGACGTATACCCAACACGCTTCACAGCCCAACACACCCGGGGAGGGGGCATCCCTTCCCTTCCTCCGTATTGCCCGAAGAGCAGGGTCAGACATTGACGCTTTCGTGTAGCTGTAGCTGCCACACACACACAGAGAGAGAGAGAGAGAGAGATATATATATAGATAGATAGATAAATAAATAATAAATTTCTGGGTGTCGAGGAAAGCTTGGTTCGGACCGGGAGGAAGAGGAACCTTCCCCCGTTCCCCGCAGTTCCGTCGTGCGGCGGAAAGCCTCTTTCTTATTGTTCACGTGCAGGATGATTTCGTCCTCTTGATGCGATGATCAAGAACAGGGGAGCCAAAAGGCTTGTCATCCGTTGCTTTGAGGGATTGGTAAGAAGATTGTCTTTGGAGTTTGTATAATCACGTATCATGCACGTGATATTTGTTCTAATGTCGTTTGTCTTGAGAAAAAAAATTCTCACGCGTTCAAGTTTCATAGATGGTGTTCGCTGGGGCTCCAGGCAATAACAGTATTACTTATTTTTAATGTCAATTTCAATAAGAGTTTTGATTTCGATTCCGAAGAATTCGAAATTACGACAACTTGATTATATTTTTGGAATTGAAATAATTCAATCACTTTAAATATATAATACACAACAACTTTATATATAAAATGATAAAATAAAATCATTATTTTTTTTGCATGATGTATGTAGAAATTTACCTTTATTTTAAGTATTTATACATGATGATTTATATAATTTTATTATGGCGTTAATTTTACACATGCGTATTATTTTTTATCAAAATCCGATAAACATATAGGAAATTAACCATTTTCAACTTCCATTAGGATAAGTTACCGAAAAACATGATTATGATTACATTATCGACGTCGGAATAGTATTTTTCAATTATTTATGCAATGTAAGAAAATTGTGGATCTATTAATTTGTAAGAATCGTATGGAAATATTCAGTCTCAAATTTCATGTTTGTGCGATCTCCAATGACGAGAAGCCATTTTCCTTCGAAGAATGTAAAACTAGTCCGAAAGAAGAGGGTGTGTGTGTGTGAGAGAGAGAGAGAGAGATGAACATAACTTACCCTTTTTTTTGAAGAACAAAACAGGATCCATTAATTTATTAACTTGGCATCTCTTTACAAAGTTGGTGCCACGTCACCTGCGGTAAAAAGAGAGACACATATCCTTAGACTTACAAAACATGAACATGACTTACACGGTCGACTGTACCTTGCAACAATGTATGATAGGCTCGCTGAAGAGCATCATCGTTCATCAGAATCATCACCGTCTGATATCTATAGACTAACCAAGGGCGGGCAACTGGTCGGTTCTGGTGGACGAGAGGTCGCGGTTTGTCTAAGTTATCCGTTATGTCTGTAATATTTTCTTTCACCGTAATACAGTGAGAAATAGCCTTCGTTTAAAGAAAAAAAAAAAAAAGAGGTCGGGGTTGGGGCCCTACCAAGTCTACCACCTTACGACTCCGTCCGGACCTACCAGTCGGAGGACCACGTCTGACCAACGCAAGTAGTAAAATAAATAGGTAGCCTGTCAACTGCCGAAAGCCAGACTA
The DNA here is from genome assembly GCA_036172225.1 of Cryptocoryne crispatula var. balansae. Classification (NCBI taxonomy): domain Eukaryota; kingdom Viridiplantae; phylum Streptophyta; class Magnoliopsida; order Alismatales; family Araceae; genus Cryptocoryne; species Cryptocoryne crispatula. The sequence goes on along the minus strand of CM069929.1, from coordinate 5,384,189 downwards.
TTCCGTGCATATATATCTTGACGAGTAGCAGCGCCCAAACAAGCTGATTGGCCCGGAGGTGGTCAGCCGACGCCGGCCGGCCGTGTACGTACGTATATATGGGTATGTACTGCGTAGTAGTAAACTTGCGCCCGGAAGCCTATATTATTAATGTGCTCAGGTAGACGTCATGTCATGTACAATTAAATATATATCTTGAATGAATGAAGCATGCAAAAGTGTCGTCGCGCCGAAGGAACGTACGTACGTGAACAAGAGAAAGAGGCCGGCAGTCGGTAAGCAGGGTGAGAGAGGGACGTAGACGTGGAGTTCAAAATAATAGTGTGCGCTTACGTCTCAGTGACACGAACACGACAGTCTCCCTGTAATTTAGAATATGCCAAAACCCCGAAGCTTCTTCGTGGCCGGCCGGCTGTCGTAACCCTCCCTTCTGGGTTTCATCAGCAGGGACGATGGAAACCCCAACGTCTCTCTCTCTCTCTCTCTCCGGAACTATCTAGTTGACCTTAATATAAATTCTCTCTCTCTCTCTCTCTCTCTCTCTTCGGAACTATCTATCTGACCTTAATATAAATTATCGTACTCAGAGAAATCGACGCCCGGTCCGTTTTGGCCCGGTTGGGGAACTGATTGTCCGTTTTGACCCTGGTATAAATTATCATGATCATAAATCAGATATGGTCAATATAATATGATAAATAATTTAATGCTTGATCATGCATGTTATCATTAAATCGTGACACGAATCAAATGTAACGATTTTCACTCCAATTGTATTGATATTTTGTGACCATAAATTAGATTTGAGTAAATTTGATAAAATAAATATACCAATGTACGTATGGTAGTTTTTGTTGTTGTACTTTAATTTTTACGTAGATTAGATGTGATATTTTTGCTTCAAATATAATATAGTTTGTAATTTTAAATAAGATTTAATTAACTTATGTAATAAAGATGTTAATATTTAATATTAGACTTAGATCATGATATAAAACATATCAGATGTAGCTTTCTTTTGCTCCCACCATACATTTAAAATCAAATATGATTAATAGGACACAATAAGTAGTTGATATTTAATAATATATGTTATGTACAAATTTTAATTTATATCACACATGCTAATTTTTTGTTCCAAATATACTGATATTTTATAGTTATAAATCAGATGTAATTAATATGGCATAGTAGATAGATTAATATTTAATAATTTATATCTTATGTCCTGTTTGGTTAGAGTATTGTAAATGATATTGTATTAATATTGATATTGATATTTTTTGAAAGTGAAGTATCAATATCAAGATTGACAGTATCAAAGTTTTTATGTGTTTGGTAAAATTATGTCTCCGCAGCCGCGGGGAGGGCGGACGGACGCCGGGCTGCGGGCGGACTACGGAGGGGGACTCCGGCTGTGGAGGCGGGGGGTGGGGGGAGGGACGCCGCGCGGGGGGACGCGGCTGCGGAGGGGGACTCCGGCAGGGGCCAGCCGGGGGCGGGGGCGGGGGGACGCCGCGCCGGGGAAGCGGGGGGGGGGGGGGGTGGGGCGCCGGCGCGGAGGGGGACTCCGGCGGGGGGACGCCGCGCGGGGGCCGGTGGGGGGACGCCGCGCGGGGGGATGCGGCTGCGGAGGGGGACTCCGGCGGGGGCCAGCCGGGGGCGGGGGGGTGGGGTGGGGCACCGGCTGCGGAGGGGGACTCCGGCGGGGGACGCGCGGCGCGGGGGGGGGGGACGCGGCTGCGGAGGGGGGGGACTCCGGCGGGGGGGGACGCCGCGCGGGGGGGACGCGGAGGGGAGACTCCGGCGGGGGGACGCGGCTGCGGAGGGGGTACGCCGGCTGCGGGCTGCGAGAGGGAGGACTCCGGTTGCGGACGCGTTCGCGGAGGGGCTGCGCGGAGGGCCGGGCCGCGCGGAGGGGGGCCGTGCGGCGGGGCTCCGGCGGGGGGCTGCGCGGAGGGGCGGGGGGACCGCGCGCGGAGGGGGGGGGCTCCGGCGGGGGGCTGCGTGGGGGGCTGCGCAGAGGGAGGGGCTGTGCGGGGGGGGCTGCGCGGCGGGGCTCCGGCGGGGGCTGCGCGGAGGGGGCGGATCCACCGCCATGCTCTTCGTCGGATCCACCGCCACGCTCTTCGTCGCCTCCGTACGTGCGCTCCTCCACAAACCCTCGATCCTTCGCTCCTCCGCAGATCTCCTCCTCCGGCTCGGGGGAGGGCGCCGGGCGGTGCAGCGGCCGCCCCCGCGGGCGCGCGCGCGCTGCTAAAATCGGGGAAAGGGGGGGAGAGACCGCGGGAGAGCGCGGCGGGAGAGAGGAGCCAGAGAGAGCAGCGCAGCGAGGGGGATGGAGGCGTCGACGACGCGGACGGCGGGAGAGCACGCCGGGGTGAAGGGGGAGGGGACGGGGAAGGGGGACTCCGGCTTCTCTCCGCAGCCGCGGGGGGGTGGGGCGGGGGCGGGGGCGGGGGCATCTGCCGCGCGGGCATCTGTATCAGTTTTAAAACAGGTCTTCACCTGTATTACTTATAATACTCTTTTTAACTACTAATCTTAAAATTAATATTAGTATCCAAACACTCACTGATGTAAAGTATCAATATCAGTTTTGAAACTGATATCAATACAGGTGCTTGATACTATAAACAAACAGGCTCTTAGTCAACTCTTGACATGAATTATTAGATGTAATGACTTTTTGCTCCACGCATAATAATATTTTATAGTTATAGATCAAACTTAATGAATACGATGTATATATAGTCCTTGAAACGTTTAACTAAGTTGCATGTCATCTCCCGTTCCTGGACCAGAGAAGGAAAAGAAAAACCACGTACAAACATACCAGGAAGGGGTACTTGTGTAATTTTAAAACTTATGTAACACAAGCATTACATGAAGTGATGGAATTAATGCAGTTGGTGTAAAAGTTAGTTTTATTACTGGACTGCCGACAAAAATGGCATTTTTTCGGACACCGTGGCACAGTGGCCAAGAGGCACGTAGCCCCACGCGTGATTGAGTGATCGAGCCCAGCTCAATCGCCACCAACAGCTGTCTCGTCGGACAGTTGGGCAAGACTACGTGCAGATGTTAAACCAAAAGCTTTGAAAGCATGATCCAATTTAGATTATGATTAATTGAATCATAATTTATTATTGTATCTTATAAGCTAGTAGGTTGTAGAAATCAAATTCTGATTTTGATAAGAAATTGGGATTACCTAATGCAAGGAATCTAAACCACTCGAATATGAAAACATGAAAATCGATATTGATATGAGTGGGCACCATTGCATCTAGGACGGTGAACATGTCGAATTCGATAGTAGGGTTACTTATATCCAATTCTAATAAGAGTTAAGGTGCTTCAACTTCGTTTCTTATAATTTTGAAATCACAATGTTCAATGTTTATCCGATTCCAACTCCGATATCACAATCACATCCAAATCCAATAAATTTTTGAATACATAATATAAATAATTTTTTATTTAAAAATGATTCAATAATTAGTATACAATTATTAAATTTTGACGTAATCTTTTCGAAACTTTATTGTTATCATTTTAATACTTTATATATATATCATATTTTATAATTTATTAAACTTTATTACAATTAATTTTATTTATATATACTTAATTTTTATTCAAATCAGATAAATGAAAACTTAATCAACCTATTCTTTTCTGATTCTAATAAACTATTATATCATTCGATCCCGATAACTTACAGGATACCAAATCTAGGCCAAAACTCATTATTTTTTATCAAAATCATATTAAAATTTTGGAATATCGGATTCAATTTATCTCCTTGATCTCATCATAAGAGAAGCTTTTATGTCCTATAGTGATGTTCATGGTTTGATTTGATTTGACTTTTGAGATTTTTTTTCTTGAACCAAACCAAATTAAACTATCTCACAAATCATAACCAAATTGAGCTAAAGTAATTCAGTTTAATTTTTTTGATTCAGTACAAACCATATTTTATCAAGATATAGTATCTAGGTCAATAAATAATTTCATTTGATTTGTTTTAACTTATATTCTATTAAAATTTAATGTGTTTGTTTATATGTTTTATTAATTTTGTCTTAAAAACTTTTGAAACAAACTTATTATTATAAGAAAATATACATAAATATTATATTATACATAACTTATAATAAAATATTTAATCTAATTTGGATTATTCGATTTAGTGATTTACTAAACCCCAATGCCCGTGGCAGCCTGTCCCTATTATTCAAAGGTATTCTATTTTATGGGAAAAAGTAAGTGAATTAACAAATAAGTATTTTAATGAGGTTAAATATTTTTATGTGGTTTGACATAAAATTAAGATATCATTTTTTACCGATTAAGCCAAAACAAATGCGGTTGAAGTGCATGTTTAAGATGACGTTGTTCTACTTTAATCTGAAAACTTTAAAATCTTTGTTAAGTGTCTTTTTGTTTTCGATTAATTTATTTATTAATTCTTAATTTCACATAAAAATTTAAAATGTGATTAAAAGTATTTAATTTGATTGATATATTTATAAATTAATGAATTTAGTGTTATCTAAAGTTAAATAATGTTATGTAATTATATATTGTGTCTGAAAATTAAAAAGTAAAATTATAAAATTTAATTTTAAGAGATTGTTAGGATGTATGAGATATATTTAAATGCCGTTTAAGACGGATAATCAAACATCACAGATATTCAACTCTCTGACTTAATCATAAGTGGATATGTTAATAGCAAACAAACACAGCCTTAGTGGGCGTTAGATTGATAAGAATCAATCGTTACCTTTTAATTCAGCTAGAGTTGATAAAAATGTTTAAGGTGTCCCTAAAACTCATTAATTTCATGTCTAACTTTTTGTGGTGAAAAAATCTTTATTTTATTAAGATATTCATACAGTAATTAATTTAGTGTTTACACTTAAAGATATAGTATATATGTTACTTCTACATTCAATAAAAAATTATCTCTTAAAAATAAAAAGTTAAGCTATACCCTTTATTTTTAAAGGTTTATTAAGATAGAAGATATGTGTTTAAAGGTTGATTACCCTTGTGTTTGTTTCACCTCAAAGGAAAAAAATGAACTCTTAATTTCACGTCTAAACTCTTTAATCTGTGGTAAAATTAATTACTTATTTTGATTAAGATGATTGAATATCAATCAATTTAGTGTTTACTTAAAAATATATTTTATATCTTATTTCTAATCCCTCTAAAAAGATTACATCTAAAAAAACACAATTTATTTTTAAGATATTTTTAAGGTATATGAGGTAAGTTTAGAGCTAAATTCTGATCTAAAATCAAACAGTCAAATTCACAAACCTTAAACCAAAACAAACATCACCTAAAACGTAAGTACAAACAACCTAAATATATGAATCTGTCACCAGATCAGAGGTTAGAGATGCCCTTATAGACCAAAGAAACATAGCTAAGTTTGTTATTGATCAAGTGAAAATGTTCATGTCTTATTTATAATAATATTTCTATTTTTATATTGATATTCATAAAAGATACCAATTTTGTCATTGCTCAGTTTGGTTAGAGTATTAAAAATAATAATACATCAATTTTTGAAATTTATATTTTCTCTCGTCCAAAAAAAAGGAAAACTTATAACATATTATGTCTTGTTTGTACATCAATTTCAAAATTGATGTCAATAATTAAATACTGTCACGACCCGGATTTTAACCTGCACAACGAAAAACAATCCGGCGACGTAATCAGGGAAAACAACCCCAAAAACACATCGGTTTAGAAAAACTCGAAGACAGAGGTCCCAGTTCACAATTCTAACCCTATTCACTCATCTCAAATCACATAATAAAAGTTTCAATCCAAACAATCATATACCGGTCTAAATTGCACAATAACCGCTCAAATTGCTCCTTGGAGTCCATACCACCAAGTTTCTACTGCGCTAAACCTGATATCCTGAAAAAAATATAATAGATGATTGGAGTGAGTCATAACGACTCAGTAGACATCCCATCATCCACCAAATTGGATAGCCAAAGGCCCTAACAGCATACATATACATTACCCAACCTGCACTTGATACATACCATATAAAACTAAACAATATATATATGAAATTTGGCATTCCACAAATTTTTAAGACATACAACCAACCTACCAACCACTAGGACCAAAGAGGGCTCCTCACAATTATATCTAATAAGATGAAGAGGTTATGCAATGCAACACCGACTAAAGGACTTACCATGCAAAAACATACCAAACATACATGCTTAAAGGAACTAATGAACACAACAAATGCTAACACTAATACCACTCTACAGTGCATCTATCCACTACATGAAACATTAACATTTTCATTTTTCGTAAGGAAAACGTCGTCTTGCGATCTCGACGAACTATGACCAGATCTACCATATATAGAGTAATTGTATAGCTAAGCTAAATCCCGTAGTGCACCTAGGCAGGGGTGGCACTTAGGATAACCCGCGGGATCTGGGATCGAAGGATGCACCAGACGGTTCTAAGCTCTGCTGCCCACGGACACGACTACTAGTCCAGTATAGCTCGGTCTCATTAAATTTCCTTAATGCACACATGCATCACAATGCATCTCATACTATGCAATGATCAATCTCATACAATATAAAGCAAATTTGCGATGACAAACTATCACATTTAAATTGAAGACCCTACCACCATGATAGCCAATAGACAAGCTAGTAAACCATGCATTTTCACAATCTAACAAAAGACACACATAGACATGATACTTGACGCCCATGCTACTAACACTCTATCTATCATGATTAAACAAAACGACATTCTATACATAAGCATGCTATGCCAACATCGACATGACGTAGACCCCTAAAATAACCACAATATGAAAGATTGATGGTGTTGCAAGAAAATTCAGATTTAATAATTAAATCGGATTCTCTCTAATTTGATTAACCTACCACATTAAGCACGATATAAATCAAGGACTAAGAGAACTAATCATAATCCATAGGGTTGACAATTAACAATCAAGGTTTACCGCATATCGTGCAAGAATAAAATCAATTAACTATGATAGAGCTAATTATACGATCATCACTAATTGACTTGCAATTACATGCTAAATAAATCAAAATAGGCAACTAAAGATAACTTCACTCTTCTAAATCACACATCTATCTATTTCATTATTATCTACAAGTCATGTAAATATTTTCAATAAAAATTTAGTGATAATAGACATGTCCGGGATGCCTACCGGAAAGGTGTCGATAAAACGATCCGGAGCTAATACGAAGCTTGAATCGGCAAAGTAAGGATTTCTCCCTCAATCGGTGCTAGCTGCAAGCGTACAAAGGCATATAGGTATGGCATGGATAGAACATAATAAAAATGATGCGAGGGAGAGAAAAAGGAGAGAAAAAAAATAAAATAGACCATTACCGCAACACTGTAGCAATCCGGGTGGAGGAGGATGGCGCATGCAATGGGGGGGGGGGGGGGCTGCCGTCCGGGTCCAAAGGGCCGCGGCCGGCCGAGGACACGCCGGAGAGAGGGGGGTGGAGGCGCCGCGGGCCGGGGGCCGGATGGCCGCGATTGGGGTGGTCGGCGCACCGAGCGCCCGAGGGAAAAAAGGGGGAAGAGGAGGGATGGCCGCGGGCTGCAGCTGTTGGGGCGCGTCCGCGCGGCGCTAGTCGGCGCGCGGAGGGGGCAAGGTGCAGGCGTCCACGCTGGCAGCCAAGCGACGCCGCAGCTGCGGGTCCACGCGGGCGGCCAAGCGAGCAGAGGGGGCGGGGGGCCGCGGGTCCACGCGGCTGGCCGAGAGAGAGCAGGGGGCTGGGCGCTACGCGGCAGGAGGGGGCTAGGCGGCCAGGGGGGCTGGGTGTTGCGCGGCTGGGAGCAGAATCAGGGTGGGGCGTCGAGGGCGGAGGGGCAGCTGGCCATTGGCCACTGCGCGCAAAGGGGAAGGCTCCGCGGAGGAGCCGCGGCTCTGGTCAGCGCAAGGGGGCGCCGCGGTTGCGCGCGAGGGGGGGGCAGCTTGATCCATGGCGCGGCCGCGCGCAAGGAAGGGGGGGGCCGCGCGGGGGCAGAACTCGAGGGGGAGGGGGAGAGAGCCGCTGTGCGGCTCGGCGCACGGGGACGCGGGGGTTGGCCGGCGGAGGCGGTGAACCGAGGGGGGTCGAGGATGAGGGCGGGGGCGGCTAGGGCACAGTAAAGGGGGTTCCAATGGGGGTAAAAATTGGGAAAAGGAGGGACAAAAGGGGAAGGAAGAGAATGATATTAATATAAATATAATAACTCTTTTTTAAAAAAATAGATATTACAAATACTCTGTGGTAGCTTATGTCAATAGAAATTTTAAAATTAATGTTGACAGAGATATTTAATACTGTTACCAAAGAGGCCCTAATGTCTGGGTGTTTCAATTACGTAGTTATGTAGTTCGACATAATTTTATGTTGTCAAAAATAGTAAGGCCAAGATGCTTGAGATAGAATTAAAACATTAGATAGTTTAATCAGGGCCTTGCTTGTTTGCACTCAATATTTCTCTAGAGGTTAGATAGTTTGGGCAGTTTTATATTACATCTTGACGAATTGTAAAGTGGTTCGTTTTAATTTTTTATACACTCTGCTGATAAATTTGATGTGTTAAAATAAAATAAAAAATAGCTAAATATATAAAATTATCATGTTTAGTATGATATGAAAACAAAAAGACAATGTGCCACTAAAAAATGGTGGACTACCACCAAAAAAAAAGAAAAAGTAAAGTCACACCTCTTTTTTTTATCCCAGAATAAACTTTCAATAACATTATATTTTTATAAGTAATGTCGAATGCTTTTCAACAAGTTTTTTTATAAATATATACTATGCAGACATTTTTTATCATGCAACCAACACCCTTTTAAACTATGTTTCATTGCTTTAAATACCCCACTAATCTCTTATTCATTCAAAGACTTTAGTCTCCAGACTATTTGAATATTTATTACAAATAATCTATCATAATCTCGTTTGCATCTTAATAAAAATCTTAAAATTATATGGTATATGTTAATTTTCAGGTATAGTCTCTTTGTAGAGAACAGAAGTAACTAATATAATATAAATTCATGTAAAATCTAAATTTATTACGTATAGACTTCTTAATCAAAATAAATACTTTTTTTACCATGAAGTTAGACATGAAATTAAGAGTTCATATTAATCTGAAACAAATGCCCACCTTAATATACCTTTTAGTCTTGATAAACCTCTTAAAATTAAGTCACCAATTTAGATTTCTTATTTATTTTTCAAGCCTACCAGATTTTTGGATTAAAAACAAAGTAAACTACAGTTTATTTAAATTATCTTTCCTTTCAAAAAAAAAACACTTCCCGGTAACTGACTGTGACAGGATGCCCTCCCTCTAAATAAGGGCCTTCCTTAGCTGGGCTTGCCGCTCACGAATCACGACCGGCGGTAAAGAAAACCCAGCCTGGTTCGTTCTGGGTGAGTCAACTCGGTTGTCTCGGCACAACAATATTGAGAAGATTCTCTTGTAAAGTGTTAATTGTATGATAAATTTTTTGTACATCTTCATGGAAAAAAATTGTATTAAAATAAAAAGTAAGCTAACTCATGACATAAATTTATCATGTTTGGAAGGATGTGACAACAAAAAAGAGTAACTATCATGCATGATCAAATAAAGAGGGGAATCACAAGAAAAAAGGAAAAGGTGAGACTCCTTTTTTTGCTTAAGAAGAAAATCACTTTCAAAACATAAAATTGTTTTAACACTTTTTTTATAATTTTTAAAAATTAAAATAAAAATTCCCATCAACCAAACACCTCTTTAACAATAATAACAGACCAGATAATATTTTTTTTGGACTGAGATAATATAATTTTCAATATTAGTATTCTGATCATATCTATGGGTCAACGGACCGTTTTACGTCAACCTTTGGATTTTGACGGCGGTTTGTCAAAGACGCGGGAAGCGCCTGCGGCAGCGCAGCGCAGCAGAGCAGCTCCATGGCGGTTACCCTCCCTTTTGGCGGATGCTAAACAGAGACAGAGCGCCCCCTGAAATGTCGGAAGAACACCTCATGCCACCAAATTCTCGGCAAGATCATCGTCTTACCCCACCATGCTCGATCACCTCCCAAAAAGGGAGGACCTTCCATGCGACCTTCCTCCTCCTCCGCCGTCGACCATATTTCTGACGAGGAGCACGCTCTCTCGCCATCGCCAAACCTGGACCGACCGTACTTTTAGACATTTGCCCGCGCCGCGCCTCTCCTCCTCTTCCTCGTCGTCGTTCTTCTCCAGAGGAGCCTCTGCCGCCGCCTCCTCCGCCTCCTGCGATGGGGTGTGGGGGGTCGAAGATGGACGCCGTGGAGGAAGCGGGGGAGGGGCTGAGGATAGTGCGGAGAAAGGTGGAGGAGATCAGGAGGAGGAGGTTCGGCGCCGGCGGACGCTGGTTCAGGAAGGACAGCATCGTTTCCACCACCGGGCTGCTCCGTCCGGAGGAGGAAGAGGATGATGCCGCCACGGAGGACGACTCCACCGTCGGCTCTCGCCGTGATGGCAACCTCCGCCGTGCCGGCGAGGCGCCTCCTCCGATCCCGGCGGAAATTGTCGGTGTCCCTAATTCGTCTGAGACCGTGGTAACCGCGCCGCCCACTCTCGTGGTGGAGAGGAAGAGTACTCAGGAAGTAGCGGCGTCGGAAAAGTCTGGTAACTCGGGCGTGCCTCCGGCGGATTCGGGAGGGACGACGAGCAACGAGAAGGGGGAGAAGAACCATGAGAAGGAGGTGGGGAGGAAGGAGAAGGCGGCGTCGGATACGAAAGAGGAAGAGAAGGACCATGGAGATGGAGAGCTCGACGGCGCCGCCCTGCGACGCCGTTCAGTTTCGCATTCGCCGTATGACGAAGAGGAGCTCCCCGGCTCGCCGAGCTTCCGAGTTTACTTCGTGGATTCCGGCGGCGGCGACGACGACGACTCCGTCAACGGTAAGGTTTTGCCTTGTCGGGGACACCAAAACGTCTATGTTTTGGTAAGATCATCAAAAATGAATTTTATTAATTTTGATTTTGAGATTTTTAAAGAAGATAATGTTAACACCTCATTGACGAAGTTGCATGTTCAAGAAGACGACCGGCCTTATGTATCTTTTCCTCCTCTAATATATCTACAAGGTTGATGCTTTATTCTTAAGGCTTGTTAATTTATTTTAATGTGATTCTTTTATTTCAAAATCACATGCTTTCTGAATTTTACAATACGAACTTTTGTTATAAACACATTGAAAAGCAAGGTGTAAAAGATGACGTAATTAAATGATTTTACAACAATAACCTGTTCTTATTTTTTTTCCACCCCTCTTCATGTAATTTAGATCAAGAGTCATTTTCTCAAAATAATGTCTCACAGTGAGCACAACAATTGAAAACAGCCAAAAATGAAACAAGGTGAAATTTTACAATCAAACAAACAAGCTTTCAGGGGGATGTTAGGTACAGATTAATTTGGGAAGAAACAAGATGGTTAACCCCAAAGTTTAGAGAATAAACCGGGTTGATTTTTCTCTTAAACAAGCGTCAAATGAGCCCTAATTGATTTGTGGCGCTTCTTAAGCATAAAACACACCTAAAGCATAAGGTGTGGGAAGACTCCTAATATCTTGATATGTGCATCTTCAGGCAAGGCGAACTCCAAGGAGGAGACTGAGAGAGACGACAGCAGCTTCGACACCTCCAACCTAGAGGTATATATATATATATTTATACACACACACATCTTCACCTTAATTAGTCGACCCAGTTGCTCTAAAGGAACGATAAAGAATATACTGATATAATGAATTTACACCTAATTAGCAGCTTAATTCATCTCTTGCGCATTGTTTTCTTTATCCTCACCCTACCTTGCGCCGTAGAAAGGTGTGGATACGGCTAGGGTTCGTAGCCGGGGCTTCTTTTCTACTGAAGTAGTGCTCGATCCTGCTCGTGCATGGAAGCAGTAATAATTCTAGGTTTTATCCATGCATGGTGTGCTCCCAGGGAACAGACTGCAAAGCTGCGAAGAAACAACGAGGGAAGAGATTCAAGGCGCTGGTGGCCAGAGGGCTGCACGTCCGCGCCTGCATCAGCCACCAGAACGGCGGCGGCAGCGGCTCCTCTTCTCCTCACGATGTCGCCGCCGCCAACCAGGTGGCCAGAGTAAACGCACGCTCGTGCCAAGGCCACGGCGGCAGCCCCTCCGAGCAAAGCCCCTCCCTGATACCCGCCAAAGCTGCATGAAGCGACGGCGACGACGACATAAGCTAGTCCAGTTATAAACTCCGGTCGCTGCATGAAGCTCCTCTATAGAGCGGTTTTCAGACAGTCTGTCCGGTTACGATGTCGGACGCGTCCTCTACGACACCAACATCCCTCGTGCTACGCTTCTTATGGATTATGAAGAATGTATATCTGATCCCTCCCACACTTGTGTGCGTGCATGCATGCATGAGAAAACATCATATCGTATTAAGTTTGAATCTTATGAACCATCTTCTTCCTACGACCGTGGCTGAGCACGCAGAGTTTTTTTTTTTTTTTTGGGTAGGGGGGAGGATCGAGCAGGGAAATCGTAGTGCTGGTTAAAAGTTCTATGAGAAAAAAAGATATACACATATCAACTATCATCCACAATTAGAATTACGTGTTCCTTCTTATCGATATCTTGGTATTTATGGTCACCTGATTTAATCATTTATACATTTATCTTTTTATTTAAATATTAGACAAAATCTATGGTTAAATAAGTGAAACCAGATACTTGTCAAATCAAACGCGCTTGAATTAGGTTCTAAATATTATTTGAGCTTAACATTATTTAGAGCAACATTAAGTAATATATATATAGAGAGAGAAAGTGTCTTATCTTAGCCCCTAATCTGTTCTAAAAGTTATTTGAGCTTAACATTATTTAGAGCAACATTCAAGTAATATACATACATATACAGAGAGAGAGAGAAAGAGAGACAGGGACTTGCCTTATCCCCTAATGTGGCGAGATGAGGTCATCTTCTTTAATGAGAGAGAGAGAGAGAGAGAGAGAGAGAGAGAGAGAGAGAGAGAGAGAGAGAGAGAGAGAGAGAGAGAGAGAGAACCACATTTTTTTGTTAGATGCAAGAGAAAGATACATGTACCATGAAAATATAGAAAAGAAAGGCAATTGTAGCGACATTTTTGGATGTAAAAGGATTGTGTGGTAATTGGATTAATTTGTCTTGCTACAATTGGATCCAAATTAGGAGTGTCAATGGGCCGGGCTTGGGCTGGCCCGGCCCAAGCCCACTTCAGCCCACATATTTAAAGCCCAAGCCCAAGCCCATGTATAAGGCCCAACGGGCTTGAGTTGTATAAATGGGCTTTAACCCTCCAAAGCCCGCCATAGCCCAACGGGCTTTAGTCACGTAAAATAGTACGAAATTAAAAATTCTATTAAAATCGAAAAATTTATAAAATTTATAAATTTTATAATAATGTAAAATATAGAATCTATAAAATAAAAAATAAAAAAAGAAAATTTATAAATATGTGAATCGTTGTACGTTGTAACATGAGAAATCAAAAAAATGATAAAATATGTAATACGAGAAATCACAAAAATGATGAAATATGAGTAACTGCAAAAATGTGAAAAAATAAAAAAAAACACAAGCTGACTAGTAGGGGTGTAAATAGGTCGAATTCGATATGAGGGCAAACTCAACGTTTAATTACGCATAAAAATATTATTTATTAAAATTTATTCTTTAGTGTAACTAAAAAGCATGGAATAGCAGTTTACACCTTGATGGCCTATTAATTTAAAAAGGAAATTTTTAATCAAATTAATTATAACCAACGACTACTTATCGCCCTACGTTGACTGGGCGTGCCTCCATCTGTGACAATGTCGAAAGGTGTCCTTGTTGTTCTATTCAGGGGTGTTAAATGAACGGGTTGGGCCCGTTAGCCTGTCAAAAAGCCCATCGCGGGCCGGGCTCAAAGCCCTCGAAAAGGTGAAGGTTGGCCCGCTGGCCTGGCGATGCTCATTTCTGTTTCATCGGCTGGCCCGGCGAGCTTGGCCCGTTGGCCCGTTTAAAGCCCGGCGGGTTGTCACTCCATCAGCCGAGCGACTCGGCCAGTAGTCTGTGTAAGGAATCGTCCATTATAGTTTGGTGCAGCGGAAGCGACGATTCCTATGGGTTCCTTTAGAATCCGTCTCATTTAGAACCGAACGACGAAAACCGAAAACTGATCAAATCGGGTTCGAATATACCTGATAGGGATTCATATAATCCCATGGAGAGGAAGGATATGAGCTTCTCAAGCTCTACAAACCGTTCAAGTGTCCAGTCTCCAGCAGTATCCACACGAACTTCATCCACAGCAGGTTCTCCCTTCGTGCCGGCCTCGAGAACTCTTCCCGAACGGAGCTCCATCGACTACGTGGACACCTTAGAGAGAGGAGGAGGTAGGGAGGAGACTTGGGACGTGGTTTTCACCCTTGGCTTGATGGGGTTTGGCTGAAACCATTAGTATTTATAGAGAATTATGGAATTTTTCATAAAAACCCAAAATCTCTATAAATTACGTCCTTGCCCCTGTACTTGTGGATAAGTCCTTTTGTGTGTGACCCACTAGGCCCAATAACCTATTTGGTTGAGGCCTAAATAAAATAGAACAATTCTATTTAATTTAATTAAATAATTATCCGATAACAGTTAATCGGCCTACCGATCATGAAGGGTACAAGTCACATCCCATGATCCCAAATGGCTATGGGGATAATTTCATCTTCATTGAACCTTTCCATCATCATTTACTGCATGGATATAAACCCTCATCCATTCAATGTCCTAGTCAGAAAGGAGTACGGTATCGACTGTCAACTCCTTAGTATACCGACTCTATAGGATTCTGTACTCGAAATTGGATCAACTGAAAAACTCTTTTTTTTCCATTATCTGTTCTACCCTGGCCAGGGATTTAGAGTATTATCCAATAGGGCATTCACTCTCGCTTACCGAGAGTGAACGATCCCTTATTGTCTGCTCAATTGCCTCCATCGGATTTTCCTTGTACCCAATCTATCACTATACTGGACCATCAAAACGATGATCCATAAGTCAATGGTCAAAGCGCAAGCTCCACTCAACAAGGCATCTTTGGTGACTCAGGTTAAAGGTTCAACTATGCAACCATGATGATAGAAAACCACGATAGACGATTCGGTAAGATACCATTCGGGGTTTCTAGTCCGTCGATTAAGTGAACTCATTCAACTAATGAGCACATGTATGTGTATCTCGGTGTCTCCACACTAATGACCAATGAGATCGGTCGTCCTCATCACGTGAAGACATCACATACACTAGTCTATCCGGATCCTTGATGTCCCGTCTCAAGTATCCTATGACTAGGAACATTTAGATCAAATACCTCTAGATGATCAATCTCATTATCATGATCTCATCATGATTTAATCATCATTGTATTTGATCAAGGACTTCATTATGATATTCGCTTCTAATAAGATCTTATAATGAAGATTTGCCTAATTAACTGAATAAGATATTTCTAGAAATGTCGAATCATATCATATATGATTGGCTTGTAGGGCATACATTTCTATCAGTCTGGCACCCCCAATCTCCAGCGACGCAGGCTCCGCAGCACCTGGCGGCCGGCACCCCAATCTCTAGCGACGACACGAGCTCCGTAGTACCCGACGCCCTGCACCTCGGCGACGTGAGCTCCGCAGCATCCGGCGGCCGACACCCCCAATCTCCAACGGCGACACAAGCTCCGCAGCACCCGGCGGCCGGCCGGCGCCCCCAATCTCCAGCGATGCGAGCTCCATAGCACCCGTGCCGTCGAGGGTGGGGTTCCCGAAGAGACCGCTCGGGATGGCGGGGCGCGAGCGGATCCCGTTCGTCGCAACGATGATAAGCTTGTAGGCGAAGGCTCCTACAACGGTAGCTCGGAGACCGTTGCCAAGGGCGGCAACGCGGAGTCCGCGACGCCTGCGGAGGAGTCGGGGAACCCCTCCTGGATGCCGGACACGCCGGAAGCCGCCGCCCTTCCTCCCCGCCGCCCCCTTCTTCACCTTCCCAGCCGCCTCCATTTCTCCCGCACCGATTTGCACGGCCTCGGGCTCTCGCGGGCGACACGAACGAACACAGGGGGTGTAGTCAGTCTTTCCGCCCGCCCATCGCCCCCGACCGCATATAAAGGTGGTATGGATCCGGCGCGGGGGTTTGAGCGCATATAACAGCCGTTAGATTGTTCCCGTCATCGACGGATGAGATTCGTCTCTGGCGATCTAGGTCGGCGTCTACGTACCAATAGAACTAGTAGTGTCAATGGGCCGGGCTTGGGCTGTCCCAACCCAAGCCCACTTCAGCCCACATATTTAAAATTCAAGCCCAAGCCCATGTAAAAGGCCCAACGGGTTTCAGTTGCCTAAATGGGCTTTAGCCCTCCAAAGCCCGTCATAGTCCATTAGCCTAACGGACTTTAGTTACATAAAATAGCACGAAATTAAAAATTTTATTAAAATAAAAAAATTGATAAAATTTATAAATTCTATAATAATGCAAAATATAAAATCTATAAAACAAAAAAACAAAAAAATCATAAATATGTGAATTGTTGTAGATTGTAATGTGAGAAATCAAAAAAATGATGAAATATAGGGTAACCGCTAAAATGTGAAAAAATGAAAAAAAAGCACAAGCTAACTAGTTTAATCTAATGTTTATCATGTTTGTGCAAAAATACTATTTCAATGATCCTTCTACGATCTACATAGATGCATTCTTGGTGATATATGTGAAGAATGCATCAAGGTTTGATTTGTACGCAAAAATCCAAAAATATATGATCTTCTTTGACAAGATAATGCATGATGATGCGAACAGCCTCCGGATTCCATCTGCTGCAGGCGCAGCCAACCCGCCTGAAATTTCAGCTCGACGCAAAGCTCGGTCAAGTGAAGAAGCTTAGAAGAAAAAAGGACCAAAAAACAAAAAACGAAAAGAAAAGAAACGCCATCCCCAATCATCGTTAAGCGCCGGTAAACATGAAAGAATCGAGTGGTAGACCGACCAAAGAGTGAATAGAACAAAACTAGATCCCAAATAGCAGAGCGAACCCGGTACAATCTCAAAGACTTTGGACTTACCAGTTTTCACCGGATGAAGATAGCAATACAATGAATGAGGGAAACGGAGATCGATTCAGCAAGAATAGGGATCGGCACATCGCACATCAAGGCCTAGAAGGCTGGGATTAGACGAAGACAAACAAAAGAGGAAATAGACTGGAGAACTTGACGAGAAGACGGCATAGCTGAGAAGGATCGCCGACCTCTAGAGAGCGAACAAGCGGAAACCGGCGAAGGGAAGGAGCGGGAGAGCAGGGAGGAGATCCTCTGCGCCGCACGAGCCGCCATCTTCCGGCTTTCCCTTCCTCCAAACCTTGCGGAAGCCTCGCCGGCGTTGACTTCCGGGGCCGCAGCGGCAACTTCTGGCATTGCCTCCCCGGGGAGGCGGCAACCGCCGGCATAACGGAAGGGAAGAAGGGACGGAAGGACCGACCCAGGGCGCCGGGAGAGCTGTGACCCCCTATCACCTCAGGCTCTCTCGCTCAAGATCGCCGCGGGTTTGTGGCTTGCACGAAGACGGGCTTTCGACGGGCCGGCGGGCCAAAGTCGACGGGCTTCGCTGATTCACCTAAAATGAGAAACGGGCTTTGCGGTTCGTTTACGTAGCCCTTTTAATTTTTTGAGGAGCTCAAGCCCAGCCCGCAACGGGCTTTTTCACGGGCTAGCGGGCCCGGCCCGCCCATTTGACACTCCTAATCCAAATGCCATGCCAGTACTTTCACCATCTATGCATGGAGGTCTCATTCGGTTAATATATTAAAGTCGTCGTAACCAAGTGTAAATGGCAATATTAACTCTACCCACACCAACTCATCCGATCTAGTCGATTGACTAGTTGGATTGGTCAATCTGACAGGGCCACACTTCTATTGGGTAGGGCCATATTGGGTTAACTTGAACTGAACCAACATTCCACGACACATCTCCCTTGGTAATCCTCACCCCTAATGACACCCTCCGGTCACTCCTCCCACACTTGATAAATGTCCCTTACTCCTATTCACATCACTTTTTTTGCCCCTATCGCGCTTGACACATACTCCCCTACATCACCACCTCTGGACGAATGTCCCCTACGCTTGCCCAACAAACTCCCCAATATCTCTGTAGACATTCCCCTATGTTAGCAACCAACAACGCCCCCAGTGAACTTCTTCCTCTAGCCAACATGAACACGGGACCGGTCGATTTGTTGCGAAGTCGGATAGATAATTAAGGGCCACACTTGATCGGGTCGGGACAGATTGGGTTGACCCAAAGTGATATGACATTCCATGGCACCTGTCCCTTGGTGTTCCTTATTCCCAATGATGTCCTCCCACCATTCATTCCAGACTTGATAAATGCTCGTGCCCTATCCACATCATTCTTTTTTTCTCTCTCATGCCTAACAAACTCCTCTCCATCGCCACTTTGACACTTGCTCAACAAAATCCCAAACTCCCCTGCAAACATTTTCCTCGGTTGGCAACCAGAGAAAACACCCTTGTGAACTATAAGAAATCGATCTATAGAAAGCAGAAGCATTGATTCCTTGAATTTCATTATTATTATCTCGATTATAACCAAATGGCATAACCGAAAATAAAATTCAAGTCAAAATCAAATATATCTTCATGGGATTCAGCCAACCACTTAAGAATAGAGAAGAACAAGTGTATCCATACTCTCTAAGCCATTCAAAGTGCATAACCCTCCGACGGTATTCATACAAACTTCTTTCATAGATAGATTCTCTTACACGTCAGACCTTCTATCTTGTCTTAGATGGAGCTCCACCACTTGTTGGTGGCTTTCAAGGTGGGAGAACATGCTAGAGAGGGCTGATTCTGAAATTGGCTCTCTTGACTTAATAGGGTTTAGCTAAATTCACTATTATTTATAGAAATTGTAATTTTTTACAAAACTCACAATTTCTTTAACTTACACCTATGCTCTCGTACTAATTGATAAGTTCTATTGTGTGTAACCCATTTAGCACAATAATCTATTTGGTTGAGATCTAATTATAAAGATAATTTTTTTAATTTATCACATATTTAATTGGCCTTCTAATCATGTAAAGTACAAATCACATCACATGATCCCAAATGACTTTATGAATAATCTTATCTTTATTAAGTATTTTCATTATTAGTTATCTCATAAATATAAACTCTCATTCATCTAATGTTCATGTCAGAAAGGGGTAAGGTACCAATTGTCAACCCTTTAATACTGGCACTTTGAGATCATGTATTCTGAATTAAATCAATTAGAAAATTATTTTTCAATTATTCTTTTTACATTGACTAGAGATTTAGAACACTATCTCACTTGACATTCTTTATCACTTACTTAAAGTGAACGATCTCTATTGTTCACTTAATGCGTTCATCAGATTTTTCTTGCACCCAATTCATTAACTATACTAGACCATTGTATGGGTAATCCATGAGTCATTGATCAAAGTACAAGATACATCCAGTAATACACCTTTGGAGACTTAGGTCAAAGGTCTAATCGTACAATTGTGATAATAGAAAACTTTGATAGATAGTTAGGTAAGGTATTATTTAGGGTTTCTAATTCGGATCACTTCAATAAATTCATTCTACTAATGAGCAAATGTATGTGTTTCTTAGTGTCTTCATAGTAATGATCAACGAGATTAATCACTCTCATCTTATGAGAAGATATCGCGTACACTAGTTTTTCCGAACACTTAATGTCCCATCTCCATGATCATGCAACTAAGAATGTTTAGCTCACATATCTCTAAATAATTAATCTAATTATCATTATTTTATTATAATCTAATCATCACATGTGTGATAAAGGACTTATTATAACATACAAATTGATATATAATATCAAGTAACGAATAATTACTATTTAATTGAATAAGACACTACAAAAAATTTGAATCATATTAAATATGATTGACTTTTAAAACATACATTTTTATAATGAACCTCTCCCCTAATGACTTCTACTAGATAGATAAATAAATACATAGATAGAGTGTAAGTGAGTGAAGATATTTTAATAATTTAATATATTTAGTCAAATTAACGATAATAATTGACTAAAACCATACAAAATATGATAGAAATAAAGTTAACTTGTTAGAGGGTAAAAAAATTATCAAAATTTGAATGATACGTGGCAATATCAAAACACAAATGTAAACAGTCCTGAAAAAATGCATTTGTGGTAATTATGACTACTATATTGTAAGTATGATGGGGGTTACACTTTAATATATTTTTATAAAACTAAAACACTAAAACTTTTTTGGCAGAATTAACACACTTTCATATATGTTGGAGTACTTAAATATGATTTTAGGAGTCTAGATCAAAGCCAAAGTTTGAAAAATCGATTATCAAACTTTGAATAAATGAAGTTGGACTTCCAAATCCGACTTCAAACTTGCATACCAAGTTAGAAAATGAGAAGTATAACTTTTCGGTAAAAATGAAGTCAAACTTACAAAATCTGGCTTAAAAAAATATAACTTTAAAACCTTGCAAGTTGAAAAACTAACGGTTGAACAACTTAAGTTTTAGTGTTGAACTTAAATATAAACATCGGATTTTGCAAAGCTGACTTCAATTTCAATTAGAAGTCGGGGTCCTCTACCCCGATATGGTCTGGGTACTCAAAAGTTGGACATGCCAAATTTGACTTCTACATTGAAGTTAGATTTCTTAACATTGACCTCACTTTTTGTCAAAAACATGTTTTTTAAACTTCGACTTAGATTTGGACTCTTAAAGTTCGAGTTTAGTACTTCGACTTCTATGAAGGTGCATTAGTTTTACTAAAAAAGGAAAAAGTAACATGTTGTTTTAATAAATAATATATTAAAGTGTGTTAGTTAAAAAAAGCCATAAATATATATGACATGGGAAGCATATATAATGATATAGAAACTACAACAGTAACATTTGGAGGATCATGTAAATGTGAGGTAGTCTTAATAAATTACAAGAAGTGTTAGCAACATTAATAGCTGTGAATATAAATATTTATATTCCTAAAGTTGTTAATTACAACACTCCCTGTATTATTGCACCAATCCATAAATTATTATGATGTTCTACACTACACTTTCTACATTGCTCATGGTGAAGCCCCTACACATGACTATCTCCCTAGAACTCCCTTGCTCAGTTCGAAGGTTGACCACGCCCCTTTGCCCTCTTCAACGTTGAGTCATTGGATTTTAGCACTTGGCTGACATCAAAGCTCATCTTATTTATCTTAAGATTAGAGAGAAGAAAGATGATGAAGGAGAAACCAGGAAGGGAAATATATGCGTCAGGGCGGAGGACATGCCTACACTGATGACCCCTTATTTAACTGTAGACTAATCATTCTCTATTTATAATTATAGTTAACACCATGTTTGATAATATTATTAGGTACCTCTATCATTATCAATTTTAAAATTGATATTGATAGGAACTATTAAGAAGAGGTGGTTGGTCAATTGTATCAATTTTAAAATTTATAGTGTAAACATGTAATACAAGTGTCAACTTGTATTAATTTGATATTCTAACATTTGAAAATATTAATATCAATATTGATATAGTACCAAAAATGAAACTCTAACCAAACACGACACAAAGTAGATGATATTCATGGTATGACATCATTCATAACATTGACTGGGAAGTTTTAAGAGTGTAGAAGTAATATGATCTTTGTTGAACCATACATTCAATTGGGTGATTCTAACTTCTAAGGGGTATTAGTTGAATCATCCACTTAAGTTATGACCAGTTCTCTCTTAGCTTTAAACAAAGATCAATAAAGACAGAATTGTAGGTACTTTGACGTCTTTATTTTTAACATGGGTTTTACAGAACATTAGATTTGAATACGTCAATCTTGATATAAATTGTTTGTATAGTTTACGAAAATAACTTTACTCGTGGTCAAGTTAACATACACAAGTTAACGTATATAAATTACCAGAAGACAAGTTAACAAGCTCTCTTTTAGAACAAGAGAACTTCAATCAAAATATTCATGTATGGTTGTCTATTTTATGAAAATTTTCATCACCCAACAAAATAACTAGGGCCCACAAAGATATCATGCTTGAATTTGGAGAGTACATCATGCTTGTACGCCGCAGGAGGTAGGGGTGGCAATGGGCCGGGCTAGCCCACAGGTTCGTGGGTTGGGCCGACTGCGGGTTATTTGACGGGCCAAAGATTTTGACCCGCGGGCTTTAGTCGGGCCGACATACGAGCCGAAGCGAGTCGACGCGGGTTAAAATGGGTCAAATAATTTTTAATTTTTTATGTCAAAAACATCATTTTTACTTATTAAAAATATATTTTAATTAAATTATTATTAATTTTATAATAGTATCTTAAATAATTAAATTTATCATATTTAATAAATATTTATTTATAAAATATATAGTTCGGCCGGGCTGGGCCGGGTCGGGCCAAGTCAATAATTTTTGCGGGCCGGGTCGGGCCGGGCCAACAATGTAGTGCGGGCTGAGTTGGGCCGGGCTAATGTATTTTGGCCCGGGCCCTAAGCGGGCTGACCTCGGGCCGGGTCGGGCCGGCCCATCAACACTAGGGGTGTAAACAGTTCGGTTCGGTTCGGTTTGGGCGTTTTTTTTCCAAACCGAAACCGAACCGATAAGGGGAACCGAACCGAACCGAACCAGTTCAGTGAAGCCTGAACCGATTGTGATTCGGTTCGGTTCGGTTCGGTTTGGTTTGATTCATCGGTTTAATGTATATTTAAATAAATAAAAATAAACATAAAATAAAATATACATTATAATAATTATTTAAGATTAATATGAAAACTAATACTTTATTTATAATATATAATTATATTTTATACTAATTAACTTAAATTTATATTAATATATATTTAAAATTTATATAATATATATTTAAATGTAATATAATATGTAAATAGAGTGGGTCAAACTTTGTCAAATCGGGTCAACCGATTTACCGGTTTGGTTCGATTTGGGGAGGTGCTGAACCGAATCAAACTGATAAGAAATTATCGGTTCGGTTCGGTTCAAGAAACCGAATGGATAACCCGTCAAACCGAACCGAACCGATCAGTTCGGTTCGGTTCGATTCGATTTATCGGTTTTACTTGAACACCCCTAATTGACACCCCTAGTAGGAGGTGACTCTTGAACCGGTAGGAGCAATGTTCCCCCTCACTTATTAGTAAGGTGCGAAGTTAGTAACAAAAAGGATCTTCACCCAGATGTTTTAAGCGTGGGGCATGGACAAGGTGAATCTACTATTTAAGAAAATTTATACACATTTTAAATATTGAGGATTTGATTTTATTTTTTATTAATAAATCTAAATGGAACCACTCCGTTGTCCAACTCATGTCAAAAAGGAAGGATTAAATTCAATTGATGGAGATGATCAAACCGTGAACTGCATATCCTATGAAAAGCATATATATATATATATTCACTCAGAAACAATTAATAGTACTCAGGGAGGTTAACAATTGACATTATTTAAATAACGATATAATATGTTAAAAAATATAAAAGTAACTTAAGCGTCAAAAATTAAAAATTAAAATATATTTTAAAAACATCTACAAGAAGATAGTCATAAAACTACAAGACAGTTCTAAGTTGTATCTCAAACATAAAAATTTTTAGTAAAAGATGAGGAAAACTAAATTAAAGTATTATTATTATTTTTTGATATAAATAAGGTGTTGAGTGCTAAAATTTTCTAGAATATGAGCCTTGTGATGATGGACTTCAATCAACAAATATAAAGTCAATAGATAGCAGATTTGGATCAGGTACTTATTATTATATCCGTTAAATTTACAAAATACTTACCATCGATACCCTTCGGTTATCGAAAGAAAATCATGATGATATCTTATAAGTGATGATGGTTAACTTAGACCCGGATAATCAAAAAAATCTATTGCTGATGTCATCCCTCCGTGCATTTCTTGTCCACTTGTCATCAGACGTGGCCTTGGTGCGTGGGCTTTCTCCACGTCACGCCGCAAAACGCACACTTCCAGAGATCGGCGCCAGTCAAAGATCCCGCTAATTATTTGCAGGGACGCTCTCTTGTACGCACACGCAGATTGAACCGGCACACGCTTCCCACGTGGCACAGAAGAGGTCGGAGACAACTCCGACGTCATGCCCGGTCCAACCATCACCTGGTCCGGGCCGGGCCGGGCCGCCGGTTTGGTTGGGTCAACTATCGGCAGGGCCTCGACCCGCGACTCTTTCCTGAATGCCACGTCAGCTCGAGTCCGACGCGTCACCTTCTGCGCCTACTGGGGAAAAGATCGCCGCGATCGCGCTCTCGTTTGACCAGAGAGAAAACAAGGGGAATGCAATTACAAGAAAGCGAGGAGAGACGGGCGAGGAAGGGGAAGGGAGAGGCGAAGGAGAGGACCGCTCCCGGTTCCCGCTCCGGTGACCTTCCGTCCTGCGACTTCAGTGATCTCCGATCGCGGGGAGATGAAGAACGATTTGAGGGAGAGGATTCTGATCCTCGTTTCTCGAAGATCTTCACGCTTCCGCGGCGTCGTGTGGTAGAGCGAATGGCGTTGGGTGGCTGGTGAGCAGAGTCGGGATGAAGTCTTCGTTGAGAAAGCTGCGGGGGCTGGCCGCGCACCACCGGCCGGGTTTCAGGGAGAGGAGGACGGATCCGCACACGAGGGCCCAGGTCGACGAACTCGAGCAGGCCACCCTGGTTTGTTCAGAATCTCTCTCTCTCTCTCTCTCTCTCTCTCTCGGAGCGAGTGGGATGAGTAGACGGGTGTGCAGTTGAAACACCGCCTCCAGAAAATCTACATTAGCTTGTTTATATGCATTCATAACATTTTCTTTGTCTGAAATCATTGCTCGACAGAGGAATCAGCTTTTTCATATATCTTTCAACAAGAAAAAAGGATTTTCTTTTCCTTCTTCTCTTTTGTCACCACGTTCTCAAGTAGTCAAACATGATTTTCACCTCTCTCTCTTTTTCTTTCCCGGAAAATTGAATTTTAGTTTTTAACAAGAAAAATATTGAATCTTCTCAGACAACTGTGAAAGACGATGTAGGCTGCTTTGGAGGCCTGTTCATCTCATAAGCAGTTATAACTGTTCATCTTAATTGAATGAGACTACAGGTTCTCTCTCACAGCTAAAGATAGCTGAAGAATTATTTTGGAGGCAGCGAAAGGCCAGAAGATAAACTGAGCAAGCTAGTTGCTCGGCTACTGTGAATACGCCTAGCTCGACCTTGACACTAATGAATGCGCCTAGCTTGAGCTTGACAGTAGATTGGACTGTTTATATGTTCATCTTACTGCTTAAGGACATTCGAGATTTAAAACTCAGAAAGGGGTTTTCTAAAAATGAACACCGTTTAACTAGGTGGTGAAAAATGCTTTATACCTGAAAAAGTCCGACATCTTTTATCTTGTGCATTTCATTTTTCTTTTTTTTCCCCCTGAAGCAGGTGTATCCGTGCATGAAGCTGTTTTGTTTAATGGTTAGACGAGGCCATATCTTGCATTTATAAAACATGGCAAAGTGAAGTGTCCCGTGTGAGAACTACTTAATAAAAATGTGATGCAGGGCCAACAGGGTTGACTCTCTAAACCGACTCCTACACACGATTTGGTTCATAGAACCGGATACTCTGACTCGATTTGAGAATAAAGGATCGGCAAAGCTAGGAAACCATAATGGAGTTACGATGTCTACCTAGGCAAGATTTATGTTGAAGAAGAGTAGGGACAGTAGAATTTAACTCTGGTTCATCATGAACATTTACGATTGCATATGACACGAACAAAGTAAATAATCAATGAGAAGATCATTGTAGGATGGTTTGGCTAACACGCATCCCGAGAATTACAATTTAAAATAAGAGTTAACAAAATTATCAAGATGTCTACCTCTCATAGGAGGGTAGTAGGCTACGTGTAGCTGTAGCGTGTTCTCAGGACCATTCAAGTTGATGGGTATCAATCGAACAAATTGTTTGGCTTATTTGCTTGTTTCAAGAGTACGTTGTCGAGAGTCAAGGTGGAAGTTCCTTGGTTGGTGGTTGATGGACGTCGGTGAGATGCCGGGATGCCTAGGTGGATAGAAGAATTGTTGACCCGATGTTGGAAGCTCTAAGTGGTGCCGGCCTTGTTAGTGATGAAGGTTGCAAGTGGTGGATCGACTTTTGGTGTTGGAAGATCAAAGTAGGGAGAAAGTGAGAGAGATAAGAAAGATGAAGGGGTAGAAAAAGTAGAGGGGTGGAGGCACCTTCTCCGGGAATGTCAAGTTAGTGATGTCGTCAATCAATTAAGGTGCTTGATGTGGATGATGCTTCTCACAAACTTTTGATACCAGAAGATTGGGTACCTTCACAAGCTTCTCCCTCATAAAGAGAAAAACACTCTTAATTCAAGTTTATATTTTTTCAATATGATACAACGAGAATACATAGGGGGTTTTTATAGCCTTTTAAACTCTTTTCAAAAATTGATTTCCCACCAAACACATCCCCACCTACTAACAACTACTCATTTACTTGAAATAATTACTAACCTTCAAAAGATTATACTTTTTAATTCAACAACTACCTACCAACTTAAAGTAATTATTAATTTTTAAAAAACCACTTCTTAATGAGACCAAAAATAACTAACTACCAACTACTAACTCTAAACCTCATAGTTAATGAAATTAAAAACAATTGCATACCAACTAACAACTACTAACTTTCTTAATTAATGAAGAAACACTCCTAAGAAAGAAGATGTAAATGGGTCATCATTCCTAGGAAGAAGAAAAGTGAGGTGGAATTAGATCCGAGCTAGATAATGCCAATTGCCTGATCTCAATGTTGACTAGTCTAATTCGATTGAGAATGCCGTCTCGAACTAATGCCCCCACCAACTTTCTTAGGTGGGAAAGACTTTGCTTTGTCAAGAGAGGATCGAGACGGCTCTGATACCGCTCCAGCAAGTCCGGATCAATGCGCTGCAACTCCTCTAGTGATTTCCATGAGTGGTCTAAAGGTGGCCTTCCACTTCAACTTACAAGTAACGTTGATATCCTCCTCCTCTAGTTGAAATGCCTTATTTATCAAGTGTACAATCGTTTTGCTCATGTCGTATGGTGAGTATAGGTGTTGGGCATTGTGACTATGGTTGTTGTTTAATGGGAGGATATGGCTTAAATGGGTCATTAGACATAGCAATTGACTCATGATAAGATACAGTGTTGGAAACATTGAAAGTAGCGCTTATCTCGAGTCTGATGGAATATCAACTACATATATATTAGACACTACCCATTTAAGGATTTGAAATGGATCAACACTACGTGCTTGTAGTTTCTTAACTGTACTAGATGGGTATCACTCAGGTCGAATACATGCCATGACATGATCTCCCTCGTTGAATTTTTGGAATCACTTGTGGGAATTGGCACTTAGTTTTATATGACTCATTGTTAGCATGAATTTGCTTAGTAAAGTCCTAGTGTTTGCTCTTAATATGCCCAACAAAAGACTCAGTAAATTCTGACACTCATGCATGTAACAAAGATGGGACGAGATTGATAGATTTTCTATGATTATACCCATGGACAATCTGGAAGGGGCTCATACCAATGCTTTTATTGACTAAATTATTGTATGCAAACTTGGCACATGTCAAGATCAAGTCCTAATTCTCTAAGTGACCCTCCTACCAGGCATTGCAAGAAATTTCCTAGACTCCTATTCACAATCTCAATTTAACCATTTGGTTGAGGGTGAAAAGCAATGGAAAACTTAGAAGTTTTAGACAAAGGAGAAATTAATCATCTTGGAGAACTTATCTACAACCACAAGGATGGAGTCATTTTTTCTCAAGGTTCTACAGAGCCCAAGCATAAAGTTCATACTAACATCTTCCCAAAAACAATTAAGGACAGGGAAGGGAGTATAGAGGCTAGTGTTTTTCTTCTTTTGTTTGGCCAAGAGGCCCAAGACATAAGCACGACATTGGGTCACAATGCGGCCCACATCCCTTTTATAACTCGGCTAATAGAAATAGATGTCCACAACCTCTATGATTTTGTTTTCTCAAAATGTCTTGCTAAACCTTATGTATGCAACTCCCATATAATGAAGTCTCTCTTGGGATGCGTGGGAGATAGAGATAACATGTCCCAAAAAAGAAACCATCATGCAAGATATAGTCACCAAACTCTTTTTATGGACCCTCTCGGAGTGTGGTGACATCATTCTCAAAGTTAGGACAACCATTATATGTCTCTCTTGTCCTCTTAAATTCAGTCATCTCAACACTTATCAAGGAAAGGAGATTGACCCTCCTACTAAGGGCATCGACAACCTTATTCTCTACTCGAGCTTATGCTTCAACATAAAGGTATAGGTTTGTAGGAACCCAACCCACTTACCATGTCTAGGGTTTAACTTGTTTTGAGAGTTAACGAATCTCAAGGTCTAATGATCCAAATAAAGGATAAATTTATGGAGGAGATAATGCCTTCAATGCCTAAGAGCTTGATTGATGACATATAACTCTTAATCATAGGTGGAGTAGTTGAGCATAATACTATTAAGTTTTTCACTATAAAAAGTTACTCAATGACTATCTTGACTCAGCACGTGCTACCTCAAAGCCTTTAGAGATGTTAGGTAGCTTAAGAATGGATTCTCTCTTTGATTTCTTTGAAAACCTTATCAATGGCTTTGGTCTAATCAAATGTTTCTTTTTTTAAATAGTCAACAATAGGTGCCATGATTGAGCTAAACCCTTTAATGAACTGTCAGTAGAAGGTAGCTAGCCTATGAAAACTCTTGACGTCAAGCAAACTTTTTGGTTTAGGCCAACCTACAATGGCTTTGACCTTTTCGGGGTTAGTAGAGGCTCCTTGGGATGAGACTACAAATTTAAGAAAAATAACCCTATTGGTGATTTCTTAAGATTGGCAAATGAGCTTTCCATTTTAGAGTCCCACAAACTTAGTGTAGAAGCTTAAATGATCTTCTTCCTTTTTGTTATATATCAGATCATCATCTTAACATGCAACTACAAATTTACTTATTAAAGGTTGTAGTCCTTTGGTTATTAATCTCATGAAAGTGCTAGAGACATCGGAGAGGTCAAAAGGCATGACTAACCACTCATATAGGTCATTTTTGGTCTTGAAGGCTATCTTCCACTCATCCCCAGGTTTGATGCAAAATTGATGGTAGCCACTCTTAAGATCAGTTTTTTGAAAAGATTACGACTCTTGCCATTATATCTAGCATATCATCTAACCTTCGGATAGAAAAATAGTATCTGATAGTGATTTTATTGCTGGCTTGATTATCTACACACATTTACCAAGTTCCATCATTCTTAGGTGTTAAGAGGGAAGGTACACACATAGACTTAAGCTTTTCCTAATGAAACCCCTTTGAAGGAGATCCATGAGTTCTCTCCTAAGCTCCTTGGCTTCAGGGGGACTAAGCCGATAATGAGGTAAGTTTGACATTGTAGATCCATGGACTAGATCTATAACATGTTGGATGTCTTTCATTCGTGATAGTGTTGGGGAGGTTATTAGAAAAAAAATTTTCTTGGTATTCTCTAAGGAGTGTGTTGATCTTATCCAGGTGCTTTCCATTTGATAATTCTTTGACTTTATTTACAACCACAACCCAAATAAAGAATCTTTCGGTAAGAGTGCACTTAAGTTGTTTGGCACTAATGATGTGGAAAGGTTTGTCTTGAGAGTGCTTCTTAAGCTCTTTCTTTTTTATGGACTTGGGTTGGAAAGGATGCACATTGATCTTTTTATCTTGATGCATGAAGCTTCAAATGTTAGACTTACCAAATTGAGTTGCATCCAAGTCAAACAACCAATGTCTCTTTAAGATGATACTACCAATTTTCATAAGAAGAACATCACACCAAACCTTTCCCTTGTATTAGCGTAGCCTCAAAGAGGACAAGACATCTCTTATGAACTGAGATAGAAGTGGAGTCTACTCAAAAAACTTGTTAGGGGTTGAGATGGTCAACCGGGGTAAGGCCTAGGCTAGTAATGGTACCAATGGAAATAACATTAATGCAACTATCACTATCAATGATGATTTTACAAGTTTTCTCTCCAATCTTGGGGAATGTGTGAAAAATGAAACTCCTCCAATCATCTTTCTTGGTTTGAGTCATGATGCATCTCATAACACTCATTCTTTGGTTATTTGGGATTTCTAGAAGGTTGCACCCTATAATAGGTTCTAACTCCTCAAACTCCTGAGCTAACTCATATTCCTCAATGTAGTCTTCTTCTTTTTCTTCTAAGAGAGATGGTTCTAGTGGAGCTTTCTTAAAAGATGAATCCTCTTCTTGGCAAACATGGAGTGTCATAGTGGGACATTCATAGGCTCTATGCTCATGACTCTTGCACCTCAAGCACACATCCCTAGAAGTCACTTGGCGGGGGTCATAATTGATGATTCTCTTTCTCTTCTCATCTCTTCTCATGGGCTGGTTTGAGTTTAAAGTATTTGTAGGAGAGCGGGTATTGAATAATTGAGAGTTGATGAACCTCTTATTTGTTTAGGTGGGCTTAATCGAAACATTAGAATTTACGCTCTCAAATGTGCTAAGATACCAAGAATTGGTTGATCTCTCACTAAACTCACTTGGATTCATTCTAGGAACAAGAATCTTGGATGCTTGAGGTCTTTGGAACCTCTCAACATCTCGCGCGACTTGATAAGCTTGCTCCAAAGTAGTGATGTCCTTAAATTTTTTTTTGTATATTATCTTTAAGACTGGATTTAAACCTAGATAAGGTGACTTCAAAGTCCTTATTCACCCTAGATCTCATCAAGAGTTTATCAAATTGGGTGATGTCTTCAAACACAGACCGATTTCTTTGATTTAGGCATTGCCATTGGTTTAAAATTCTTTGACGGTAAGAGGATGAGAGATGTTTTCTCTCAACTTTTCTTTTATCTCATCCCACATGAAAATATGGGGTTATCTCCTCCTAAAAAATAGGGTCTTAATGTTTCTTCAATAGACCTTAGTTTGCCATGTCAACTTTAGTTGGGCAAAACAAACTTTTCTTTCCCCGGACACATGACAACTCGTATCAATTAAAGTAGTAGTCTATATTTGCCTTCTAATCGGTGTAAACTTGGGGATCTAAGGACCCTCTAAAGTATAGAGTCTCTACTCTAACACTTTTATAAGCAAGTTCTTTTAAGTTAGGGTCGAGGTTTCTCTTTAGCATGTGATGCTTCAAGTCATCTCCTTGGTTAGGTGCAACTCTCACTTAAGGGTGATTACTATCTTACCCTTGATTCTCATGGTTGTCTTCTACCCCTTCATTGATTTTAGTAAGAGAGTGTTCTAATTGATCTATTCGCCCTAAGAATCGTTCCATCCTATCAAGTCTTTATAGGATGATCTTTATGATATCCGAGTTGTGTTTACTTATTAGGATCTGTTGACTATAATTGACCAAATATATCTTACCGGACCTAATACACATGCAAAAAAATGTGATTTTTTTAATATAAAAATTTTTATTTTTTTATTTTTTACTCCTTGACACTAAATGACACCACGACCTACTGTTGGCACCCATTTTTTTTCCTAAAAATGTCCAACATGTATTTGGTGCAAATTTTATGACAAATGGGCCGAAATCTATTATCAGGTAGGGGCATCTGGGCAGCCCATATACACACATGCAGACGTGTGTATGTATATACACACATGCTCGGAGCTGGTTGGGTATATATATAGAAGTTATAGCATTGAGGGGGACCTATCAATCACTAGAGGGGGAAAAGGGTATTTAAAGAGAACATGTCTCTCCAGAGTATACCACAAACGGATGGTCATTTTGCCACAAACAGATGATTAGAAGATGGTAAAAAGAAGGGTGTTTGCTCAATCAAAAGAGGCTTTAAGATCTAGTGACTCAGAGCTTATCAGGTCTAGGGGAGGGCAAATAATTCACAACCTGACAGGTCCATTAAATAAAGATGAAAAAGTACCCGACAGCCACCAAGAGTAAGAAGGGAGGAAGGGAGGGTCCAATTCCTTTTAATTTTGCTCAGTCAAGAGAACCCAGGGCCCCACAGTCAGAATTTTCAGATCTGGCGATATTCAGACATAAAAATGTTGAGGGAGTAACACAAAAATGAAGAAAAGAAAGCAGCAAAAAATTCCATACATGCCAATCACCTGACTGAGGGGAGATGAAGAGGAACTAAATCCTTTAACTCTGCACAACAGGGAAGGCCTCTGGGGGAGGTCTGACAATTAAAAAATTTTCAAGTCTGATTATGCTCAAGCAGGCCAAGAACAACAAGAAGTGCAGAAGCAGAATGCTTACCGGCGACCGAAAAAGAAGGAAGAAAGGAGGAGGAGCTTCTCCTTGTGCAGCCAGAGGCAGCAGATAGTAGAACAAAAAGTTCAGACCCCCAGAATTAGGGGAATCCTGGACAATGAAGGAGATACCATCTGTTTGCTGCTCCAAGGGAGATCCAATAGCTGTGACAAGAGAAACCCTGCTAGCGCTGCCGCAACCACCCAAGGAGCAGAAGAGACCGGTCGGGTCAGGGTTTTGGCACCAAAAAACTCAAAATTACATGTTATTTTATGATGAGAACTTGGGCCAACGCCAGATCTAAACCCCATTCAGTTCAAAGGCTCCTTGCGACGCCACTCTTAGCTCAACTAGGATTAAGACTTCTCAGCCCAAAAGAGAAGTAGGCCCAAGAAGATAATCTTCTAAATAGACAGCCCATTGCCGAGGTTAAAAGAAATGAGAGGGAGAGGAGTTGAGCTCGTTGAAGAGTTAGCCAAATCATAGCCCATCAAATTCATTTGCAACTCATTTTTAAAATGGGCTATTTGTTTTGGCAGATGGGCTGTATTAAATGACCAAGATGGCCCACTCATCACCATGCTTGCACTGCAATAATGTTATTGTATTGATATCAGAATTATTGTGATTCATGAAGATTCAAATTGTATTTGGCCCATTTCAAGGCCCATTATGGTCCTGATTTGATGAGAAATTGACATGAAAATTAACTCACCTCAGCCGCCATTTTGGATCAATTATTAACCAGATAGCCTGATCAATTGATTATATGCCTATTGAGATTAATGTTCTTTTTGTGATGGGCTGGGTTGAGAACTGTTGTGACTCATTAACACCCTTGCGCACCCACTTTCAGCTTTGCGAAGGTCCTTGCTTTTCCAACAGCAAGAAGTTTCTAAAACCTGACAACAAGGTGTATAAAGAAGGCAGTCTGGAAATCAATGATAAATAGCAAGGTATATGAGGACTTCCAATAGAAGTGAGAGGAGAGTCATCTTGACTTGTACCAAAGTGAGCACTTACCCAGTTGAGGAGATATGGTCACAAGTTGCAAGATCTGTCAAAGGGAGCCATTATCACCCAATTAATGATGGATCTTCTTGCCTAGAAGATAATTCAATCGGATCTTCCCCATTTAGTGTGACCCATAAATGGGACAGCCTACCATCTTTATGGATTGCTAATCGCTATGGATTGTGGCGATAGCAGGCAGAAGATCTTATTAAGTACAAGATTATTCTATTTAGAAGAAGGTTTGAATGGCTTCTAAAGTACCTCCTGCTGGGACAGATTATTTAACCCTCAATTAATGAGAGATTATTCCACCTAAGGATGTGTGAAAACCTACTAAAATTGGCACCTACCGGGACATCAAGAAGAGGCTGCAGGAAGACTATCCAACGAAGTGCAAGATCTCCTCTAATGCAAGATTTTCCCACCAAGGGAAATTTGAATGGTTTCCAAAATTGTTCTCTAATGCAAGATCTTCACTATTTAGAAGGAAGCTTTCAAAGCTACAAAAGAGGGTGTCTACTGTGAGAACCACGTTTTTTTTAGATTTTTCGAAAGATTTTGGCATCTCTTTTGGACTACTTAGCAAAATAGGTGATAGGCTATACATATATTAAATAGTTCGACGATACATTTAAAAATACTAGAACCGAGGTCCGGGTTTTGTAAAAATTTAATTTTGACCATTTCCCATTGGATGGTACGAATATACGATGTTAATTACATCGAGCAAACACTTGAAGACCCTCGATTAACCACTATAGCAATTTATTTGATAGTATGTGTACATCTACATAAAATAATAAACTTGAGGGGTGTTGCCTTGTGGGCCCGATAAGATACAAACGAGTTAGTTTAGATTTGTTAGAAGTGAGTTTTATTTGAATGTGAGATGAATTTTATGTTTAATTTGATTATTGTAATTTGATTTTGAATTCAATTTGTTGAATGTTTTTTTGTTTGATTGAAGTTGTGTTGTTTTTTATTTGGATTTGAATGAATTAAATGTCTTGGGATTTAATTTCATTTGATTGACATGTTGACTGAGATAATTTAATTGTCTCTTTCTTATGTCGGTTTGATGTTTTGAATTTATTTTGAATATTTTAATGTAATTTAAATGTTTCAAATATGTTTTAACTGTTTGAATATGTTTTGGAGAATTTTGATTTATTTTATGATTTGATTTATAGTGGTTAGGGAATGTTTTGATGATTTTTAATTGTTTTTTATTTAATTCTTTTTGAAGTCATTTAATTATCATTTAATTAAAAATTTAATTTTAATGAATTACATGTATTTTAAGTGAACTTTCATATTGTTAATTATGTGATTTTTGGGTATTTTCAGATTTAGTGAATATATTTTGGGTTTGTTTTATCTTATTCGTTTTAGTTCGATTTGCATCCCATCCAGTCCTTCCGACTAACATCGGTGCCCTGTTTGCAATTGTCCGAATTGACACTTAAATTGTTCATTTCATTTCATCTCATGTCAGGGTACATCATGTCAGTTCACATCGGAGTACAAGTGAAATCTAAATATAGTCAATGTTCTTCCCCAGGGTAATTTTTCATAAGATTGAGGTATGAGTTCGGCATTACAATGGTATGTCAACTCATTCTCATTCAAATAGATTTTTACCCTCCGATATAGCCAAGTCTTTTGACTAGCCATTTGGGGGAAGGGTCTGTCTGCAATGAGAGCGTGTCCCATGCCTACGTCCGGGTCAAAGTACGAAAGCTAGTCCAGACTAGCCTCCCAATTGTGGAGTGCCTACAATGTGGTGCTAACTCTTTATTTAATTTGCTTTGCATTTCAAAATTTATTTAAGTTTATTTTGGTCCAAAACCCAATGGGCCAACTGCATGTCTCATGGCCTAATAAGGTTGACTTCATGTCTTCATGGTCTAATTGACCCGTTCCATGTTTTTATGGCTCAATTAACCTATTTTTAACTCTTTGGGCCTAACGGCCTGTTTTGCACCCATTTGGACTAGAATTGAGGGACACCCGTTTAGCCCTTGAGCCGTCTTGCAAGCCAAGGGTCCAGACCGTTGCCTCCAACCCGGTCCTCACAAGGACTTGGTTGTAGCACCACGCTGGGACATGTTTTGGCTTAACCGAATCAGCACCTATTTTGGGAGCGAACCAGCACCTGTTTTGACATCGATCTGGTACATGTTTTGGGACCGAACCATCACCTGTTTTGGGGTGTTTTAAGGGCTGTGACAGCGGGTTGAAGTAGAGGCAGATTTAGGACCAAAATGGGCCATCCTGGAGTTATTTTTAGGAGCTTTGTGGGGGTGCTGGTTGCCTGATTTGGATGCTGTGCAGAGGACAGAATAAAGGATTTCTCAGGGTCTGGAACCGGGCTGCTTAAGGGACCGAATTGGAATTTTATTGAATTGAAATGAATGCTCATCAAGGGGTAGAAAATGGGGGCCCATTCGGAGGGTTCCTCAACCCATCCTATGGTAAGGGGTATGAATGTCGATCCTAGCAAGGCCGAACAAAGAGACTGATTGCAGATTTTTTTTAATCAACCAAGGGACCGAATTGGAATTTTATTGAATTGAAATGAATGCTCATCAAGGGGTAGAAAATGGGGGCCCATTCGGAGGGTTCCTCAACCCATCCTATGGGTAAGGGGTATGAATGTCGATCCTAGCAAGGCCGAACAAAGAGACTGATTGCAGATTTTTTTTAATCAACCAAGGGGCTGTTGAGGGGTGTTACAAAGGGCTGCAGTAACTGTTCCAAGGGTTTGCAGATAGGGGTGTTGGTTGGACCTGTTTAAGGCTGGGTTAAGGGGCTATCTAGGTGACCGAACAGGGGACTGCAGGTGGCCGGCCAAAGGGGTTTGCAGTAGGTGGACCGAAAAGGGGCCCTGATAGGGAGTTGTTAAGGGTGTTAAGGGTTGGCCGATGGAGAGAATGGAGATGAGACTAACCTTCAAAAGAATACACTTTTTAATGAGACTAAAAATTATCTACCAATTATTAACTCCAAACCTCTTAATTAATAAAACTAAAAATAACTACCCACCAACTAACAATTACTAACTTTTCTAATTAATGAAATAACACTCTCTTAGGCAAGAAGAGATGAGTGAGCCACTATTCCTAGGAAAAAGCAAAAAAATGAGACGGAATCGGATCCGAGTTAGATGGTGTCAACCATTCGATCTCGGTGTGGACCAATCTAATCCGATCAGGAATGCCGTCTTGAACCAGTGCCCTCACAAAAATGGGTGTACAGCGACTGTGCAGGTTAAATGATCACGCACACAGAGAAAGTTGATGCAATTTTCAATCAAGGGAAATTATAGATATTGTTGGTTGATGTTACATATGTAAGGATTACTGGTCTTTTCTTTAGTTCTTCATTGACCTATATATTTATCACTTTTTAGTGGCCATATTTGATTCATTATAACTCTAGTACATAGATAATTGCTTTGCTTACTCAATTGATTTATAAGATTAAATAACTAATTACTATGGCATCCTGCATCCTTCAAATTTGCCTTCTAATATACTGGTTTGTTTTTAATCAAAGTTTTTTTATCAGTAGCTTATTTAAGTGTTAAAAGTTGAAATAAACTTTTGAATTCACTCTACGTCCTTGCTTTTATTGTTATTTTTTGTGTGAAAAGTACGTTGACCAGTTTTATAAAAATGTTTTTGTGTATTTCTCTTTCCATCTTTTTGTTTTCTGCCAAGCTTTTGGATTCATTTAAAGTGAGGAGAATCTGTTAAATTGGGAAGACTTGCAGCTGCACAGAAACCTAGTGACTATACTGGTTCATGTCTAATTAATGAGAATACCGAGTTGTAGCTAGTTTTGGCTTAATTGTTTATCATAGTAGTTCATTAGTACTTTTCTGATATCCATCTCGGTGTTGTACTTTTTCAGGATATGCAAGATATGAGGGATTGTTATGACAGCTTACTGTGTGCAGCAGCTGCAGCAGTAAATTGTGCATATGGTACAAAGATCTTTAATCCTCAATAATCTTCATTCTCAGTATGAAGACTTTGACTCAATGAACTGGGCTGACTTGTGCGAAAATTTACTGCCCAGTTGCTTTTTTGTGCAATCTTGAAAAAACTTGACATTATTAGCTTCTTCTATTCTAAGGCTTCTATTTTAATCCTTTTAAATTGCCATTTAAGACATGCCACCATAATATCTTCCTGGAATCAGTTGTCAGCTGATGGCCTCAGTAATGATGGATATGTTTTAGTCAAGGTAGGCAGTATCTGGGGTTGCAACTTGGTTCCGACCTAGGTTTGATAGGACCTGATAACAATAACAAAAAAAAAATGAAAAAATAAAAGCTGCAAAAAATAATTAAAAAAATTTGATTTAAAATATTGTATTTATTTCTAGGTAAATTTTACATATTGTTGTTCTTTTGCATAATTTATATAATCTTCTCAAAACATTTGGAAGAGTATACATGGTTGTACATGTGTACAGCTCATATGTACTCTTGTCTACATTCATCCTAATTTTGAAGATAACTTTCATTTGAAGACAACTTTCATCTCTTTGACCTTACGCCTTCTGGAGGAATTTATCCAAAATTTATATGTAAATTTGTGGTCTTGTGTTATTTTCACAAAAAATCTTTTGTTTAATCAATATAATAATTATATTGACATAAATAGAATGTTTGGTGAAAATGGTACTGGAACTTAAAAATACATATAAAATTGAATAATTGTGGTTCACTAAAGAGATACCTTCTGCCAGATGTGAAAAATCTACCGAGTCTTATAGGTAAACAAAAATTTCAACAAAAAAACCATCGATCAATGCGATAGAAATTGTCTTTTTGAAATTCTATTCTTCTACAGATAGACCCCTTGGAGCAAGGATCGCGGGATCGGAATCGGAATCGGAATCGGTGGGTACCGATTCGATCCGGATCGGATCGGACCGATTCCGACCGATTCAATGGAAGAAAATCGATCCAGAATCGGTAAAAAAAAGCAAAAAAAAAAAAACGATCCGATTTCGATTCCGATCCGATTCCGGACCGATTCCGGCCGATTCGGACCGATTCGGACCGATTCTGGCCGATCCGACTGGAATAGCAAAAAATGAAAAAAAACGATCCGATTCCGATTCCGATTCCGATTCCGGACCGATTCCGGCCGATTCCGGACCGATTCCGACCGATTCCTACCGATTCCGACCGATTCCGCGGAATT
The DNA here is from genome assembly GCA_036172225.1 of Cryptocoryne crispatula var. balansae. NCBI lineage: Eukaryota > Viridiplantae > Streptophyta > Magnoliopsida > Alismatales > Araceae > Cryptocoryne > Cryptocoryne crispatula. The sequence continues at coordinate 5,345,378 of CM069929.1, read as the reverse complement.
CATGCCGGAATCGGTCCTTCCGCATCCGATCCGATTCCGGAATCGGTTGGAATCGGTCCGATTCCACCGATTCCGTAAACAATGCCTTGGAGTGATGGGAGAAGTGGGGGGAGCCTTGGAGTGATAGGGAAGTGGGAGGAGTTAGGGAGAGTGTGTGGGGGGGGGTGTTGGGGGCTATGGGAGGGTGTGGGGAGTGCGAAGGCCCCCTCCCCTCCCAAGGTCTTTGAGCTAGCCATTGGCCAGTCATCGGGTCTCGTGACCCCAGTCCAGATCTAAACGAGTTAGGGATCGGGTGTCAGGACTAGGCTTGTTGGCCCAAAAGCTGACCCCCAACTTTTCATGGCTTTAGTCAATGTAGTTTGAAACCTCAAAATTTTATAAGCATATAAAAAATATGGTTCGCATGTTTGAAAATACATTGGAAAAGAATTCTATTTATTTTTGGCTACTATATAAAATATATGATGTTTTATAGAAATATTAGCCAAATACATGATAATCATATAAAATATATACGTCGAAGTTTGGGTTCATAAAATTTGTCTTTGGATCTCTCTCCATCGGAAATTACGAATTATCGATGTTAATTACTTCGAGATTCTCGAACACCCTTTGATTAACATTCGTAACAACTCATATAAAAGGAAACATTCATCCATAAATCATAAATACATGGAAGCTATAACTTCATTAACTCAATAGAATGCAAACTTAATGTTTTAAGTTTGATTTGAGTTCAATTTATGTTTTTATTAGGTGTATTTTAAGATCCCAACATCTTTAGGTTTAAGTTAAATACATTGACATATTTTTTATGTAATTAACTCTTTTAATTCATGGTCTTTTATTAAGGCATGTTCTGAAATATTAGAGTTAATTCAGATCCGATTGTATTCGGATCAAATTTCATTATGAACTTCATTTAAATTCTTTCCAAGTTTTAGCATCTTAGACTTAATCAACATTTTCAAGTTCTAAGTCTTTCCTTCATTAAAGTCTAGCATTTTATATTTAGTAGAACAAACAGAGTTTTATGTTTAAATCTTGATGTAAGGGAATCATATTTTTATGATATCCGATTGAAAGATTTACATTATCATTTTAATTGTTATGTTCGAAGTTTTTTCATCATGCGTATTAGACTTAGATTCATTTTTCCTTTTTCTGCATATTAGACATAACGGAAATCAGATTTTTATGATATCTAATTATATTATGTTTATTGTCATGCAATTCCATGTCTCGAGTCTTATCATTAGACTTAATAATATTTCAAATCTGATTTTATGGCATCAAATCATAAGCATATTTGTTCCATTTCATTCTAAGTCTTAGCATATTAGACATAGGACTTAACAGGTTTATCATTCATTATGATCTTTCCATTTGATTATAACCTCCCCTAGATCATGTGGGTTACATTAGTATTTTCTAAATCATAAAATATGGAGACATTCCACTCATAATGTCATTCATATGATCGCGATTACATAAACATTACATAACATGCCATCACACTTCATCCATCCCATCATATTTGTGAATATCTTTTTGCCTTGTATAGGCCTGGATTTTCTCAAGAAATTCTCCACTTAAATCACGAAGTTTGGTCTATAATTGACCTCACTCTAGATAAAGTGAGAATTTTCTTAGTGGGTCAAGTATATGTACTCTTTCCACTTTGGGATGGATCGATGACCCAGAGTATGTGCTCAGAGCCCCTGTCTGGGATCAAGCATATTGGGCATACCCAATGCCGGCCATCCAAAAGACCATCCACATGCCTATGTATAAGCTTATTCATATAACTTAAATATTTTCTTATGTTAAAATATTTAAAATCTATTATTTTTGCATTATTTGGGCCATATATTGTTTGTGTTGTCATGTCACAGTTCTTTCTTGATCTAAATGACCAAGTCTTTAACTTTCTCGAGGCCTGGATGGCCATGTCTTCATATGCTTCATATTTTCAGCTTCATGGCATTTTTTTGCTTTGTTGAGGCTACCTAGGGAGATCCGTCCATCGTATTGGTTCTAAGGGGGCCGGGTATAACCTTTTCTTCTTCTTGGCATCTTGGAGCTTTCATGAAGTGCTTCATATTGGGGACCGTTTTAGGACCAAATAGGGCAAGAACAGTGAACATAGGAACTGGTTGGAATGTTTCGAATATAGGGGAACATATACACTGTTCTGAATGTTTAAAACAGTGTGAAAGGGGTGTTGTCTTGGGGTATAGACAGTGGGTATATGCATTGTCTTGAAAGGGTTCCAATGGCAGCATACATGGGGACTGTTTACGTGGATGTACAGTATCATGATATGGGTATGAGTACGTATAAACCCTGTATATGGGCTGAGATAGGATCATGTATGTGGCTGAACAGGGGACTGCTTGTGTGGGAAAATAAAAAGACAGTCATTAAACATGGGCATATGATGGGCCGCTAGCATGAGGGTAAAGGTCATGCTTAAGAGATGACATGGGCCATGTATGGGGCTAGGTACACGACCTGATATAGGGTCGATAAGTGGCTGAAATGGGTGACCAGCATAAGGGGTCTTCAAGGTGCAACAGTGACCTGCATAAGGGTACATGAAGGCTGAAGATGCGACTGGTTATGGGGTCTTGAGGGGGGCCGAAGATTTGACCTGTTATGGGGTCAACAAGAGCCGAAAATAGATTTTATATGATGAGGATTGAGGACTGCATATGGATCGTCAACCCTCCTGTCACTGTCAGCCTTCCCATCTGTCTCCTCCTTGTGTACAGCCGACAGCAGCACCATAGGCATAACAGTAATATAGGTTTGGCAAGGCATGGAGAAGGGCTGTAGATGGCCATGTGATAGGTCAAAATATGATATTCAATGTAGACGTGGGTTATATTGTCATGGAAGGGAAGACTAGCAGGGGCTTAGTTGTGTGGAGCTTGGCTATGGGTATGCAAAGAGATAGCTGAAGAAATCATAGACATATAAAGAGGGTCTTCCTTCCTTGGCATTCTATGTATGCCGCAGCCTTTGGAGTGCCAAACATAGCAGCATCCACATCATCTTTTTCACCTTCTGTCTCCCTTGGCTCTACAGTGGAAGGAGCAACAGCCAGCATACCATGGCATCATGTTCATCATCTTCTACTGGCACATCAACCAGGTGGAAGGAGAGGCAGCAGAAGCTTCAGGGGGCTTCATCGGCAACCTCTCCTTGGTTAGGTGCTGGTGGCAACAGTAGCATCATCAAGGCACCTCAACCTCCCCCCCTCCTTCCATGGGCACAGCAAGTGAGGAAATAAATGAAGAGGAAGTGCCGGCTGGATCACCAGAGGAGGATATCCAGAAGTTCTCCCCTCTCCTCTCTTGGACGCATGACAGCAAGAATCTTTCGTGCGGCAGCCTCCTTTCTCCTGGATCTGGAACCTAGTGCGTGACAGCAGGAATCCTCCACCTTTTAACAGGTTCCCGAAACCTCTCTCTTGTGCGACAGGAGGAAGTGGAGGAAAAGGTGGCGCGCAACTGGGAGAAGTGGGGAACGAGCACCTGGGGAAGTGGGAAAAGAAGCACAGCTGGGTCTTTTGACCCAGTCTTGTGTGGTTGATGCAGGACAGTGCAGCAGCCTCCTTTGACCTAGTCTCTATCTCAAAGAGCTAGATCTAATGGTGTATAGTCACTCCTCTTTAATCTAATGGTGATGATTGATTCTCTTCTCATTGAATCCTAGCCATTCATTATAAGTAGGATCCTTAACCATTAAGGACCCAATAAGTCAGGACCCATAATTTAAGTGATGAACATAGTTGTCAAGGCGACAAGGCGCCCAAGGCGTTGGAGGGTGCAGAATAAGCTTAGGCGACTAGGCGGCCGCTTAGGCGTCGCCTAAGCGGTCAAGGCGGTGACATTATTGTGTTTATATATATGTAATTATGTATATACATAATTACTTATATATGTGTATATACATATATATGTATATATGTACTCTAAATGTGGGTACAAAAAATGATTTATACAACTAACAATCATACAAAGTTGGATAGAAAAATAAAAGTAATACAATTGGCATAGCAAGAATACAATTTATATAAAATTGAAAACACATTACAAAAGCTTAAAATTTACTTACCAAATGATACATACTTTATTACTCCTTGAACTTCTTTCTAAAAAATCTGAAAAATAAAGTAGACAACATATGCAAACACAACATGACATACGGCATAGACACAAACACTTCACAATCTCACAACAAACCACTGCTAAAAAATGACAAAAAAATTTGTAATAGGTCAAACAAGTACTCAAACTATAATAAACAAACTTCAAACCGTGTCTACATAATACGTAGATGCTAAGAAATAGCAAAAGAATTAAAAAACAACAAAGTCGTAAATCTCCGACGCACCAAACACGTCCAAACCACTTGATATATTCGAAATTTAAGCAATGTATATGTACATTAGGTTTAAGAACACTCCAATAAATGTACAAGACTAAACTTGAAGGGAGAAATGCCAAGATATAGGTGGAAAAATAAAAAAACACAAAACCTAACAAATACCGGAATAGGAGAACGATGGAGAGGAGGACAACTATCCGGCGGGGAGAGCTGCTTCCTGCGTGGCCAAGGAGACCAACTCCGTCACGAGGAGGCGGCGGCGGCGGCGGCTTCCACGGCTGAGGGCGGCGGCGGCGGCTGAGGGCGTCGGGGTCTCTGCCGTCCGTGTTCGCCGCTCGAGAGCAGGAGGGATGCGGTGCGGGGCCGAGTGCTGAAGTCGCGAGGGGCCAGGCGGTTCAATCCAACTTAAGTCCGGCCGATTTGAACCGCTGCCGGTTCAAAAGAAAAGAAAAAAAACCGGCCTGCCTTGGCCAAGCGACTCCAAGGCGGGCCAAGGCGTACGCCTTGGCCGCCGGCCAAGGCGTACGCCTTCTTCAGTAACAGGAAGGCACCCCTTCTAGGCGTCTTCAAATTGGGGCCTTAGCGCCTTGACAACAGTGGTGATGAATAAATCTTGGTCTTCTATCTTGGATCTATCACTTTGCTTAGAATCAGACCCTAGCCATTGGCTTTTTACGCCCTCATCTTGATGGTTAATCCAACTGCCCATATATAATACTAGACGCAACATGCTATGATCATTAAATAAATGCCCAAACGACTATGATATAAGTCGGAATTGGTCCCTGATCAGGCCTGATCTCATGTATTTTTTATGATATATCTTCTTGGACACGTAAATTGCATCATGATGAAGGTGGAGTTGCTTTAATCCATCCCGATAAATCTCAGCCATCGGATCATAAGATCTTGGTACCAATGGCTTAGATAATTCAGCTTATACATGCACGAGAAAAATATGGAAGTACTCTTATTGGTCGGATCATTTTTTAATTGGTACTCCAAGTGTTCTGATGTCATTTTGATTCACTAATATCAGTTTTCCTATCATGATTTATTCATTGAGCACCTTATCCAAAATCTTTTGGAGAAACTCAAATTTTGGTTTTTTGTTAATAACTTACCGAATATTGATCGGATTTCCGATCTGAATTTGGTATCCATTAGCATTGACTCAAGTGGATCATACGCCGACACCATTTTATTATTGGGCCTGATCTAGGTCATTTGAGCCCAATAAGCATCAAAAATGATATTTTGCCATCCAGTTCTATTTTCTATCAATAGTGACCTGGTACTTAAAATGTTTGCTAAATTGGGCATTTAAATATATATTTTGGCATTCCTGGCCCAATAAACCATTTAGGCCCGATTTGCATCACTTGTGACTTGATACACGTCCTAGTCATTCGATTTCTTGTTTGGACCTATTTTGTGATATTTCTAGCCCGATAAACATGAAATATGTCAACTTTGCTATCAGGTCCCAAGAAGGGCAAATTTTGATTTTTTTTAAAATATTTGTCCATATATCGGTCAAAATTTTTAATGGAGCTGAGATTCCATCAATATTAACTTATTGTGACCATATGACATCATCATTTTGTTATTGGGCCCAATCTCGGACATAATAAGCATCAAAAATGAGATTTTACTATCTTGACCCACCATCTAGCACATGTGACCCATTAATTTTGGTTCTTATCATGTGTCATATGGGGCCATCTTTTCTAACATTTTGATCTGATAAGCATGAAATATGGCGATTAAAGATCCGAGCCCATTTTTTGGCAAATCTAGCTCAATAAGATATTTAGGCATGTTTTGGACATTTGAGAGTCTTGAAATGTTGAGGACACCAAATCTGCTGCTCAGACTCATTTTTTGATGCAACCAACCCAAAAACATATTTTTTGTCATGTGGGCCCATTTTGATATTTTTGGCTCAATAAGTCACATATTTGGAAGGTTTATCTTCTGGGACCATTTTCTAATATATATCTCTCTAAAGGGCAGAACTTGCAAATTTCTGACTTCGGGCTTGTGAGAACCTCATTTTTTTAAAAGTTTGGAGTAAGTATTTTCTTCGGACTACTAAGGAAAATGGGTGATAGCTTATATTAAGTGGTTTGTCGAAACTTTTAAAAGTATAGAACTGAGGTTCAAGTTCTGTGAAAATTTAATTTTTGATTCTCCACCAGATGGTGCCAATATACGACATTATCTTACATCGAGCAATTGCTCGAATGCCCTTGATTAACTATCATAGCAATCTATTTTGGAGAGCATGTGCATCCACAAAACATTATGAACTCAAAAAGAGTTGCAGCCTTTCGGGCTCGATGAGATGCAAACAATTGGTTGAAAATTGATTTTAATTGGTATGGAATCAATCTTATTTAATTTCATACTTGAGTTTGGTTTGAGTTATTTGATTTCGGTTGGAATTGGTTTTGGTTTGAAGTTATTTTGAAAATTTTAAGAAATCTATTTTTTTGGTTTGATTGACATGCTGATTAAGACATCTTTTTTTGTTATTTTTATGTTGGTTGATCTTTTGGTACCAGTTTTAAATGTGTTCAGTATGTTTTAAATGTTTTGAAGTTTGATTTGATTTGATTGATTTTAAAATTCTAGATCTGATTTTCTGTTTTTGTGATTGGTTTTAGACATTTTAAAATGTTTTAATGTGGTCTTTTTAATTTACTTTGAATTGTTTGGTTCTTTTTTAAGTAGGGAGTTTAAGTCCATCGGATTATGTGAGTTTGATCTGAATTTCCAGATTTGCTTTTAGGTCTGTTTTTTGTTTTAGGGTTGATTTCGCTATCTTTTAAGTGTTTTTAATATTGTTTAGTAAGTGTTGAATGATGTTATTTAGTTACCACTTGATTTTTGAATCTAACTCCATTGGTTTTAGTGAATTTTAATTGAATTACCAGATTGTTAGAAATCTGATTTTTTTGGTTTTCAGATTTATTCAAGTGCCTTTTTATGTTGATTTATGGTTTGTTTATTTCGGTTTGGGTTCACATCCCATCCGGTCATTGGGCTTGCATTGATTGTCTGGTTTCATGCATTCGAGTTGACACTTGAAATTCCAATGCATTGCATATGTTCATGTTACAATTGTTAGAATTGACGATGAAATAAACGCCAGGCAGATTACTGGCGTTCCTTTCCCGATGTAAATTTTCATAAAGTAGGGAAAAGTTTAGCATTATAACGGCATGCTGGCCTGTCTTCAACTAATATCAAATTTATCCATCCAAGATGACAAGTGCTCAACTCATCATATCGGGGGAAGGATCGTCGGCTACGGGAACCAACTTGCGTCACCTTCCGGATCGACATCCCGAGGCAGACCCGAGGGAGTCATCCAAGGTGGAGTGCCCTTGAAGTGGTGCTAACTTCCTAATTTTAATTTTGCTTTTCGCATTTCAGATTTGATTTATTTTATTTTATTTTATTGTGAAGGCCCAATGGGCCGGTTCAAGTTCCATCGGCCTAGTTGGACAGCCTTCATGTCTTCTTGAGCTTGGAGGGCCTGTCTTGAGTTGGTTAGGCCCGATGGGTCTGTTTTGATGCTGATAGCCTACTGTGATACCTATGCTTGGGCTGGTATTGAAGGCCACCCAGCTATGCCCTTGGCCCATCAAATAGTTTCCAATGGGTGTTGGGCCATCACCCTCGATCCAACCCTTGCAAGGGACTACTGTCTTTTCTTTTCTTTTTTTTTGCTTTTACAGGACCTATTTTGGGACGGATTTTATGGGCTGTAGTAGTGAGGTGAGTGGGCCAAAGAAGGGCTGAAAATGGGCTAGCTAGAGACCGGTTAAGAGGACTGCACATAGGGCATATTTTTGGCCTGTTTGTGACTGCTTGGAGGACAGGAAACAAGGGGATTTGGGTGCCATAAAGGGGATGTTTAAGGGTAGGCCGCAAGGGGTTGTGTAAGGTACTGTTTGGGTAGGAAAATTGAGAGCCCATTCGGGGAAGACTTGGCTCATCAGACGGATTACAAGAAGCCCCAGAACATCACCCTCACCTGAAGTCCTGAAATGAAATGAGCATGGGGTGTTTGGGCAACCATTAGTGACCTGTTTGAGTTTGGTTGGAGAAGTCAAAATTGGAATGTTAGGAGACTGAAGTGAGGTCTGTTTGATGGACCAAAATGGGACCTAGATGGGGTCGGTTGGATGGGTCAAAATGGGACCTGATTGGGACTGTCTGATGGGCCAAACAGGGGCTGTTTGATGGGCTGAGCAGGGGACTGCATGGGGTTATTCAGGTGGCCACACAAGGGGGACCAGCTGAGGACGATTCCTCTTTTTTTATGATCCACAGTAGCTGTTAAGGGTCTTTGCGCAGGTGGGTTTGCAGGGAGCTGATGATGACCTGTTTTGGGGTCAAAATTAGGACACGATTGGGGACCGGAATGGGACTGTCAAAGGGGTCCAATTGGAGCCTGTTTAGGGGTCTGATTGTGGACCGAAATGAGGCTATAGAGGGGTCCGTTTAATGTCTGTTGGCATCAATTTTTTTTACAAGGAAAATGTGCAGTGAAGAAAAAAAAGAGAGAAGAAGGGAGGGCCGGACCAAAATTCCAGCTAGCCCGACCCTTAATTGGGCCAAAAGTCCTAAATTGACCCATTTGGCACAAGTACCAACTGGTCAAGCCTCAAATTCTACTAAAATAATTATTTTTCTAGCTCCATTTGAAGCCCATGTGCACGGCCCATTAAAACAAAAAGAGCAAAATGGGCCGTGGTCAACAATTGGCCTGGTCAACCATGCCACATCAGCAGCCGCCTCAGTAGCCACATCACACGCCACCTCACCCTTGACCCAATAATTGCATGAGAGAACTCAAGGAACAAGTCAAACACTTAATTACATGGGAGAACTCAAGAGACAAGTCAAGGTCTTAACGGCCTAGGAGAGGTGAAGGGTTAAAGTTGCTTAAATGGCCTAGGAGATGGGAAAGGTCATCTTACATTTTTGGCCCACCAAAAACCCCCTAATCAGGCTCCTATCCTGACTGTCCTGAACTTCCCTAAATAGGCCATGTTCAGCCCAACCTACAGCTCCTTTGTGGCATGACAAAACAGTTTCCTGAGCAGGTCATTCTCAGCCCACTAAAACCCCCCAAAACAGACAGTCTTTTGGTCCCTTGACAACCCCTTAAACAGCCCCTCTGTTGCCTGCCAGACTGCCCCTACACAGGTTACTGTCCGGCCCCTTTCAAACAGTCCCAAAAATCCAGCTGTCCCTTTGTGGCTCACATCAACAAAAAGAAGAAGAAGAGAATATACAGCCTATTTGTGGCACTCAAGAGAGGCAAAAAGCAGTCCCACCGTGACTTAAAAAAAGAGAGGACAGTAGCCCCCCCTTGTGACTCAAAAAAATGTGCAGCACCTTTGTAGCTCCCAATGAAGGCAGAATCTGTCCATCACCTGCGCCGGTGAGTGGGGGTCATGTCTCAGGCCTATGGAATCTGTACGACGGGCGGACCCTCACCCTACCACCAAACAGTTTGTGAAGCAAACAAGGTTAAGCTCCAGCAGGCCAAATGGCCCTAGATACAGTGCAAAACGGGCCCACCGGGACCAAGAAGACCGAAGACCAGCCAGCAAAGCCGATGAAACCTGAACCGACCCAAGTGGCCTTGACAAAATAAATAAAAAAAGTCAGAAACACGAAATGTCAAATTAAAATAGGAGTGAAACATCCTTCCACGGGTACTCCATCTTTTGGATGGCACCCCCAAATATGCCTGGAATGTCATTCCGGATGATGGCACGGGTCGATTCCCATAGTCGGCAATCCTTCTCTCGATATGGCAAATCAAAATGCTTGTCATCTTCAATGAGTGAATTCTATATCAGTTGGAATAAGCTGGCATGCCGCAATAATGCCGAAAATTTTCCAACCTATGGAAATTTATATTGGGAGAAGGAGCGTTGGTCCCTCCACCCGGTGTTATTGCATACTAGGGCTGTAAACAGGTCAGATTTAGTAGCAGAATCACCGGAACAAGGATCGCGGGATCGGAATCGGTCCCTGGATCAGTGGGGACCGATTCGATCCGGATCGGATCGGATCGGTCCGATCCAGGCCGATTCATCGGAAGGAAAATCGATCCGGATCGACCCTTAAAAAAACCCTAAAACACCAAAAAATTAACTAAATAAGGAGGTAGATCGGATTCCGATCCGATCTACCCCATTTTGGGGTGATTTCGGGCCCAAAAATGGCCCGAAATCGGCGCCACGGCGGCAGCTTGCCGCCGTGACATCTTCCCCGCCCTATCGGGCGGGGAAGACGACCTTACCGGGTCCATCGGACCCCGTAAGGCCAGGATCCGGTGACTTAAGTCACCGGATCCTCAACCGGTAGGGGTATAACCCTACCGGTTTGCGTATCGGGTCCATGGGACCCGATACGCTAAAATGCCGGCGGATCCTTGCCTTACCGGGTCCGATGGACCCGGTAAGGTTGTCTTCCCCGCCCGATAGGGCGGAGAAGAGGGCTGCCGCGGCGGGATGGCCGCTGCGGCAGCCCGTGGGTCGATTCCGGCGAGGGAATCGCCGGAATCGATCCGGAATCCGGCACCGATTCCACCTACAAACATCGATCCAGACCGATCTTTGGTCCGGATCGGTAGTTCCGCCGGGAATCGGATCGGAGGGGTCCGATCCGATCCAAGAATCGGCCGATCCCGATCCGGATCGGCCGATTCTGCAATCCATGCACCAGAATCCGATTCCGATAAGGGTTAAAGGGTTCCGATTCCGATTCCTATAATTTCGGAATCACTATGTTCTGATTTTGATTCGATTCTAATTCTATTATAAAAATTGAATCCAAATCCGATAATTTCTAAAATACATATTAAATATTATTTTTTATTAAAAATGAGTTAATAATTTATATATAATTACTAAAATTTGATATTATCTCTTTAAAACTTTATTTTTATCATTTTATTAATTTATATAATTTATTTTATAATATATTTAACTTTATTTTATTTAAATTTATTTTTATATATTTATTTTTATCAAAATAATAGAATCAACTGATTCCGATTATGATAAGCTACCAGAATATTCGACTTCAATCCCGATAGCTTATAGGATACAAAAACAAGTTCTAAACCTGTTAATTTTTATTGGAATCGAATCGGAATATCAGAATATCGGATTCCATTTACACCCCTATTGCATACAAATCATTTGAACACCGATATATGAAATGATATTCAAGTGCCAAGTTGAATGGATGAAACCGGACACCAAATGTTAGCCCACCGAACTAGATGGGATGCAAAGCCTAAATTAAATGAACATAAAACTCAATTAATCAAATCTGGAGATTAAATAAAAATAAGATTTAAAACAAATCTGAAAAACTCAATTAAAATCACCTAAGTTCGATAAAATTAAACCATAACTAAGAAATACTCAAAGATCAAACTTAAAGCAAAAAAAATTAGACATAGTGAATCTGAAAATACAAGCAAAAGTAAAATTTGCGCAATCTAGAAACTCATTTAAAAGTTACCTAATCTTGTCAAATTGAATTCTTAACCAAATGACAAATAACTGATTTCAAAGGAAACTAAATAAACAACATTTCAAACACTCAAAATACGCCAAAATCAACCTAAAAATAGAAAAATCAAATTATCACCTAATCTGAAACTTAGGCCAAACAAGTCAAACTAAGTCCCAAAAATGCTTAAAACATACCAAACACATTAAAATCGAAGTCAAAACAACTTGAACTAATCAAACCCATCCAAAATTAAGTCAAATCAAATAACCAAAGCAAACCGAAACAAAATCAAATTAAAAATCAAACAACAAAAACCTAAATATGAAACTTTAAAACCCAAATAAAATCAACCACAAACAATTGGTTCACATCATATCAGGCTTGAAGGCCGCGGCCCTTTCGAGTTCATTACTTTTTTATGGATGTGTGCACTCTTCAAAACAGGTTGCTATGACGGCTAATCAAGAACATTTGAGCGGTTGCTCAATATAAGTCAATGTTGGATATTCTCACCATCCGACTGAGAGGGGTCAAAATCAAAATTTTCAAAGAACTCAAATCTTGATTCTAATACTTTTAAACTATCACCGGATTATCTGATATCTTTATAGAATATCACCTATCTTATTAGATAAGTCCATATTTTTTCAAAATAAATTTTCACTTCAAAATCAAAATTTAAGAAAAAATGAGGTTCACACAATGTCAAACAAGGACCTGAGTTAAGGTCTAATTGGTGGACCAAAATGGGTCTGTTTAAGGGGTCCAATAGGGGCTGTACAGAGGAAAGGCCGACCAATGGGTAGAACTATAAATGGATAGGATTCAGGACAGATCTCATAAGATCCGAATCCGAACTTGTTATTCTTAACTTGTATTGAGATCCGTATTCAAACTTTTTCATTTATCAGATTCGGATGAATGCCTAACCCGAACATCGTTCTTGGATTCAGGTCGACCTGAACTGGGTAGTAGAACCCGATGCCGCCTGTCGAGGAGAAGAGGGAGCCACCCCCACATCTGCCTGCCGAGGAGAAGAGGGAGCCATCCTCACATCCGCCTACTCGTCGTGGTCGCAAAGAATTGGGAATACTCATTTTGGAGAAGAGATGGGATCTGTTTTGAGTAAAATGTCTGTGGACCAAAATGTATACCTAGACAAGGTTATCGATGCTCTTGCCCCCAAGTTGTCCTCTTGAACCCTAATCAGGGCAATTGAAGCTTTTGGTAGAATGTTCAGGGGCACCCCACGCAGATAAGGCAGATCTCCACAATGATTCAGCGTCGGCCGGTGACAACCGCAAAGGATCGTGTCCACTTGCACTGGTGCATGATTCAAAGCAGGCCAGCGGTTTCCCCGGCTGCCCCAACTGTAGAGACAGCTGGAGCCGATGAGGGAGACATCTCTGTGCGATTGCTCGTGCACAGAGCACCCCTGCGAGGACCGCTGCAACCTCTACTCCCTTGGTCACCTACGGCACAACTAGTAGGCAGCGGGCGTGGAAAGATGGTCCGGGCGGCAATGATGGGCGGTGCGCAGTGGTATCAGCGACTCCGTTCCTCCATCCCATCATCACTCATCTTCAACCATTGCCCAATCGGTGTCGCCGCCCTTGGCCCCACCGTCGGCGTAACCCCCGATCCCGTGCTTGGCGGGTCATTTCTCTTCGTCGACATTGTGTTTCTTTCACGCGCGGGGGAGGACGACGGCGGCCACTTTGGGCCTCCCTTCCATCACCCGTGAGCTTGACCTGGAGTTGCAGAGCGAGATGGGAGCACCCGACTCCTGCGGCACAACGGGGGTCGTAGGCAAGGAAGCTCCTGAAGGAAACCCGGGAGGGTGATGGCGGTGTGGTAGGAGCGGTAGAGGGGGTGGGCGGACGTGATGGCGTTGCTCAACTCTTGCTTTGGAGTTTTTGGGATCCGGCCATGATGGATGATTCTGATTCCATGTGCCTGACCCGAAAATTGAAAATTGGGTTTTATTTATGTTGGCTATGTCTGAATCCGTCTCAAAAATATTCAGGACAGATAGCTGTATGCTCAAACCTAATTTTGACTTTCGATTCGGATCAGATCATCAGATCTACTTGATTTATTTACAGGTCTACTAATGGGTAAAGGATGCTGATGAAGATGAAGGCCGGTTCAGGCCATGAGAGGGGTAGAGAAAGGAGAATGGGTAACCATGATGGACTACATGGCTATAAGTCCACTTTACCTCTCTTCTCTTTCTTTTTTTTACTCTTCTTGGCGTCCAGTGCTGCCGATGGCAGCTGCTGGAGCTTCTAGCACTGCAGCCTAGAGGGGCTGCCGTGCGCAAAGGGTGGGGCTGCAGGGAGCTTCTCTTTTTCTTCTTCTTCCTTCTCTTTTTCCTCCTCTTTGAGCACGGCTGGTAGGGTGACTGGCATTCGCAAGAAGGCTGCAAGGAGCTTCTTCTTCCTTCTCTTTTTCCTCCTCTTTGAGCACGGCTGGTAGGGTGACTGGCGTTCGCAAGAAGGCTGCAAGGAGCTGATGGCATTAACCTCTTGAAGCTTGGCTGGCCAACTTTTTTTATAAGGTGAGGGGGGAGATGAAGATGAAGGGGTGGGAAGTATTAAATCTAAGATGTCTTTTCACTTCTCCTAGGTTCACTTATTCTAACTTGATTCCTCACTTTCCTTGGCCACCATAAAACCTTGCCATAAAGCCTTTGTTGACGTTTCCAATCTCCCATGTCATCTTATTAATAAGATGGGGTGAGGTGGCAGCTGATTTGGCAAGTGGGTTGACTGGACTAGCTAAAATTTTACTTTGGCCTAATTAGTTTTAGTTTAATGGGCTGCACAATTGGGCTTAGGTGATGGGCTGGAATTGCTCAACAGATGGGCCCTTGCGCACCTTCTTGGGTCAATTATGGACTGGACCAACAGGGCCTCATTCTGGCTTCTCTGGCCCATTTAGGCTCATTGGGCCTAATTATTGGGATCACTCCATTTAATCCCCTCATTCTCATTTTATCAGACCCTTGATTTTATGAGGAGGTAGCATGCCCTCTATTGGTATTTTGACATAACTCAGGCATAAAAATATTAAAAATTTTTGGGGCCAACATGTAGGCATCAATAAATTGGAAAAGCAGCACTTGTCAAATTGGAATCTAGACTTCACTAAATGCAAAGGAAACAATAACGTCTGCCACAATGGGTAGAAAACTTGGGAGAGAAATAACATCTAGTCTATACCTGAGTTATTTACACAACTTTTTATGGTACCTCAAGAACCAAGGATAATTAGAAGAATTTGTACAATTTTCTCTTGGGAGGACTCTGAAAAAATAAGCTGGAATATAGAGAGAAAAAAATAAAGAAAACATTCTAAAGATGGGTTATCACTCAGATTTGATGGCACTATTACTGTATTGCCTCTGCCTGATAAGGAAATTAGAGAAAACTTTGACGCTACTCTTCTGATGAGCCCAATTAGAGCACATCACAAGGGTGGAAAAAGTTTCGTGAAGCACTTACAATGAGGCAACTGGTTGAGTTATCAATGCTTTGACGCTTTGACTCCCATTTGAAAATGTAATGTACAATGATCTTGATTGGTCAGAGTTACCTTGTCAGCTTATTTGTTAAAATGCTCATATTTGCACCTGATTGCATTTTTTTCATTCCCTAGCACAGTGACCTGGCTCCAAGCACTGGAAACAAAACCCTCAAATAAGAGATTGGGATAAAGGTGAGGAGCACTCAGTTCTGGTCTTCAAATGCTACCCCTATTTCTTCTCCTGCAGCTCACCAACTTCTTCACTATCATGGACTTCTCAGCATCTTTACATCCCTGCAACCTCTCCCATTTTATCATTTTCTACTGTAAGCAGGTCCCCTAATAACAAATATTAATTTTAATAGGGCCTAAAAGTGAAAGTGAATTCAACACAATTGAAAAAGGCTTGAAATCCGAATGACTTTTAGCAACCTCTAATGGCAATAAACTCTATACTGTCAATTTACCTAGTGAATTTCCAGCTTTATCAGCATGCATAGAGAACCACTTGAAAGCTTAGAAGATGTATGTAACTAAATCTTCTCCTATTCTTTGTGAAAGTGTAAAATCTGGAAACATAGACTGTGTCGTAACCATTAGCTACTATGTAAATATGTATCTATTTTCTTGTGACAGGATCCTCCACGATAATGCTAATAATAAAATATGGTGATCTCATTCTCCCATTTCAAATGTCAAATACAAAGTTATCAGTACTGATGCCATATAGATTGTATTTTTGTCTTAAGCACAAGAAGGGCACCAAATCACCCATAGTATAATAGTAGTGTATAGTCATGCTTTTGAAAATTTTGTAGTCAATGCAACATGTTAAACTTACTTTTAATAGACAGTATACTTTAAGGCATTGAGTATTATTATATTTGTTGATCTTTTATTGCCAGTTTCATGTGCTGAACCATTTCCTTATAGATGTACTGGGTTTAAAATTTTTAGAAACTTTTTCCTACAGATATCTGTAACATGAATTCTCTCTTTCTTTGTATGCCTTCAATTCCATATTGACACACTGATAATGGACTAGGATTTTTCATTTTCCACTTTGTAGATTTTATGATCAAGAATGGTTTCCTTTTGGGTGGCGATATGCATAGCTGTCTCCATCAGTTAGACTTCACTAAATGATTGCCTAATTCTTTCCAACTATTCCTATACAGCTCTTTGAATTTCTAAGATTATCTGCCTTTTGCAGAGTTCTCAGAGTCTCTTAGGGAACTGGGCGCTTGTCTGCTTGAAAAAATTGCATTGACCGATGATGAAGAAAGTGGTAAGTGTGTTGATTTTTTACTCATTTGACACATCACCCAAATTTCTTGCACCCTTGATGTATGTGAAGACCATATACCATGACTGATGGCTTTGTTCTTAGAGATGCATATTTCTGTTTTCTAGTTTTTTTATGTCGCCTAAATTTTTGCAACATTCTAGATAGAAAAAAAGGACAATTTGGCCATTGAATATTGAGTTTTTTCTCTTTAAAATTCAACAGAAGTGTCATGAAAGAATCCATTCTAGTCCACCACATAGGAGGGGCCTCAGTTTGAGGCTTTCTCAGGTAGGCTTCACCTGAAGTTGACACTGCTGCATGCTTGCTAGGTTCTGGAGGGAAAATAAAAGACAAATTGGCCAATGAATGTTTTATTGTATGCCCTCTGATATTTAACAAATGGACATGAAAGCTTCCATTTGGACCTCTGGGGGCTCAGTTCAAGCCTTATCAGGCAATCACCGTGATTTCTAGGCCATTCTCATGAAGATCTTTTCTGGGTATGGGACAAATGTCAGAGTATAATAGTCTGATAAATCTTGCTTAGTTTAGGTAGTCATCTCAATAAAGACATGATAATTCACTAACATTCTGAACGAAGGATGTAGTCCATCCTGAGAACAGTGGATCAATCACTTCTTGCATCATCATCTCTACTAAGTGCTCCAACATTCCAACTTCCAATCATGTACCATAACTTGGACTCTTAACTCAAAACTGGTCGATCTTGAATTAATCTAGGAACTGTTCCAAACCTATTCTTGTTAAATATTTTATTCACCATATAAAACTTAACTTGTCATGGTTTCCTTGCATTCAGCATAACAGAAAGAAATGGGAACATGCAGATAGGTATCTCATCCTTTTTGCAATACTGATTTTTAGGAAATTACGATCTCTCACTTTCACACTGCTAAGAATGGTACAATGAGATGGCATTTTAAATGTTTAATGCAATTCAAGCAGTTTGTGAAGTTTAATGGCCACTTGATTAGTGCCTTTTTTCTTGATTTTAGGTAGGTTGTTGTTGATGCTGGGGAAAGTACAATTTGAGCTTCAAAAACTTGTTGATAGTTATGTAAGTTCTCAGTCTACTGTTAACTTTATTAATCAATATCCTATTTGAATGTTTAGTCATTTTAAATAAGACAGATTCTCTGCATTAAGAACATCTTATATGCAAAGTTGACAACTGTTCAACTTATGCATGCATAAACATAAAAAATAAATGTAGCAATTGCTGCTACGCCAGGTGCCAGTGAAAAAAACCCTTGTGACTAAGCGTGTTCATTAATTGGTTCAACTCAACAAATGGTTCGATTTAGTTTGAACCACCAGTTTGGAAGTCTTCCAAACCAGAGCAAACCAATTAAACTATTTAAGTTAAAATATAATAAAAGTATTCCTGTATTATTAATTAAAATGGTATTTATATAGTTTTGTGATAGATAATTTACTTAAATTATTTTTAACTAAAAATAAGTATATATAAGTAAATAATTAATTATTTTAAATATTTAATTAAATTTTGGTCTCAAACCGCAAACCAATTAAACTGGTTCAGTTTGATTTTGAAAAAAATGGCCTAAAACTGGACCAAACTGAACTATGCACACCCTTGTCCCCTGCCGTCAAAAAGAAAGTGATTGAACTACATTTTTGCTGTTCGTACTTTCATACGAGGATATTTTTGCATGAAGTAAGATGAATAGTTACTTGTTTAAGTGAAGTCTAAGTTTTCTTAAACTTTCATGGAAGGATGAAGATTATAATGAGGTCCACCGTGGTGTGCCACGGTGGATGTGCCAAGGGTGAGTTGGGGAAGGTAGGGTTTCTCTTCCCACCCTAGTGGCCTTCGACCACTCAGCTACACAAAGGAGGGATATTATTGCTCCAAAATGATTTTCATTGACACCCATATATTTTGCATGCAAGGTATTCTAGTGGGATCAGCCCCTGGATTGGCCAGGGCCAATTAGGATCAGACCAAATGGCTCGGTTGATCCAACAGAAGGAAAATTGATCTCTATTGTTTCTTCCAAAAATGTGAAAAAAATCTTCGAAAAATACAAAAAAATAAAAATCATATCAAGTTCTCAAACGATATGCGGAGGATAGGTGATCAAGATTGCTGCCTGGAGGTGCTTACAGTGGTGGGGACTGCTGCTACCAATGCCTTGTTCTTCCCCGCCTTCACCGTAAGCAAATCCAGGCGGCAATCCTGATTGCCCCCATCATAGGGAGATGCTGATATTGTTGCGATTGACTCCAGGTCGGTCCATAATCAGTCAATATAAGTTGATATGGTTGTATCTTTCCGATCTTGGTGGAAGTTGGCCCTAGGACTGGGCCTCCTCCTAGATTGTATTGGCACCTGCCAATTATGATCTAGATTTGCCGATTCTCTAAACAAAGTTTTCATGAAAGAGGCTTTTTAATGCAAATATTTTTTTTTTGCTATTGATTTTTCAGCGTTCCCATATCACGCAAACAATAGCAACCCCCTCAGAGTCTCTTCTCAATGAACTTCGAACTGTGGAGGTTTGTTCTCTTCAAATGAAGATAAGTTTCACTTTCTAGGAAATGATGTTCACTATTTTTTATTTCATAAATGATCATACATTCTGTGATATTTTTCCACGTTTTCACAAAATTAGAGTTAGCTATGGTGGCATGGTCTTGACATTATTTTTCAGAGGGATACATCCTGTTTACTGTGTTGAGGATGGGGATGTAGGTTCTGTTGAAGAAAGAAATAGAAGAGAACATCCAGAATATCCATCGTGGGGTCAGCATACTGTGAGGTATGCATAGAGCTGTAGATGAATGGTTGATCTTCCAACACAAATCTTCAGGGAGAGATGCATAAATGACATTTTCCTGGTTATTAAGGAAACAAGAAATGGCTGCAGAAGAGCCATGGAGGAGGAAGAGATAGGCACAAGACAGGTGATGGGAAGGGGAAAAAGCAAGTAGGCTGATCTTTGTGATCTGCGTCATATCCCTGATTTTACCAATCTTGATTGCAACTGCAAGCAATAATAGATCACTCTTGGGATTGGCTTGCTGGGATAATGCAGAATAACTATAAGCTGTGATGTAGGGGTGAAGCCGCCTGAGCCACCAAGGCTGCCTGTAGTACTTCCACATCACCAACAGCTGTATGTAAAATGTTGGTAGCCTGTCACATCACGTGGATACTCTGATGCTGTGTGGTAGCCTTCTCCTCTGATGCAGGATATTCTGGTGCCGGCTCGGACATATTGTCAAATTAACACAAAAGCAAGCTCAGCCACACAGGTCGGTCTGAACTGGCCTGGCCAAGCAGTGGCCTTCTTACCTGGAAGTTGGCGGTGCCTGGGTAGAAAGCAATTGCTGAGGCTACAGTTGACTGGCACTGTTGCACACTGGATGATTGAAGATGCAGCATGAGAGGGCGGTGGGTGTAGTCCAAGAAAGCTGAATTTATAGTCAGAGACTACTTTGCTAGTATCGATTCCAATCCAATCCAGATTGGATCGGCAGAATCAGCCTATTCCTAGGAGAAAATTGATCCAGAATCAGTCCAAATTAATTCTTCAAAAAAAAAAGAAAAAAGATCCTAGCAGTAGCTTTTGGGATTATGGCCTGATCTGACTCTTTTGGGATTGGAATTAGCTCATAATCGTGGCCATGATGGCACAACAGGAAACATGCTTGACTGGGTCCCCTGACCCCCGTACAAACCAGATCGGGTGATTTAAGTCAATGGATCCACCATATCAGATCTTGGATATGACGTATCCGGAAGTCACCATATCAGGTCTTGGATATGGCATATCTGAAGGTTAAACTATCGGATATGTCATATTGGATCCATTGACAAATCCTGGTCCTATCAACTCCATGATGTTACAGTGCCACACCGGTGCTGCTGCCACCTTGGCTGTCAATTCTGGCAAGGAGTCACCTGAATCGGCCAATTCGAGTCAAATCAGTCCATCCTAGGCTGATTCGGTCTATTCTGGCCGATTCAGGCCCAGACGGGAATTCAAGGGTGGATCGATCTTCTCCTCTTCCTCCCAAATTAAGTTGGCCTATGCTGATCCAATCCTGAAATCAGTCAATTTCGTGAACCATGGTGTTGTCAGAGTAGATGTGAGGCTGGGGGTGCATGAAGATGACAGGAAATTATATGGTGGCATGGGAGAAAACAATGCATGGTGGTGCCAGAGTTGAGAGGACCGGAGGACATGGGTCAAATGGAAGGGTAAGTGAGAGTGGAGAGAGGGAACAACCAAACAAGAATGGGAATGGGAGGGAGATTAGGGCTGACCATGAGTGGGAAACTGCTGCCAGAAATGCAGCATGTTCTTAGAGTGAGAAATGAAAGAGCACATGGCACAGTGGGTGACATTCAATAATGGTCCTTGGACAGCATGAGCACCCAGTTTAACAGAAGGTCATATTTCTTTCTGGATGTTAAAACATCTATGGACTTCAAGCTGAACTGTTAGTGAGCTTTTATGACTAGATTCATCAGGTTGCTAGGAATGTCTCGACTATGTATTTTGTGATTGTGAAACATGTATATGCTTTGAACCATTCTACATCGGCTGCTATTTTCTTACTATATTACTACACTGGTCCTGTACTATTATTGCAGGAGATGAAGCGTCAATGCGATGAGAAAAGGTACTAGTATTTTTCTCCCAGCCATGTCACTTTTTTAACTTGTACAATTTTCTTCTTATAATGGGGTGCGTTTTTCAAGAGCACTTTATGAACACATGCTGGCATCGCAAAAAGAAAAGGGAAGGTCAAAAAACTTGAAGGAAACCTTTGCATCTCAGGAGCTACAAACTGCACAAGAAGAGTATGACGAAGAGGCAACTCTGTTTGTTTTCCGTTTGAAATCACTGAAGCAAGGTCAGTCACACAGTCTCTTAACTCAAGCTGCTCGCCATCATTCTGCACAGGTTCGTTCACCAGAAACAGAAGCTACTTTTTTATCCATGCATATCCAAGAGACTCATGTTACTCATGTCTTTCCTTGACGCAGTTAAGTTTTTTTAGGAAAGGAATGAAGTCACTTGAGACAGTTGAACCACATGTTAAACACGTTGCTGAGAAACACCATATTGATTACCAGTTCAGTGGACTTGAAGACTACGACACAGATGGTGATGACCATGAGGATGGTGTTAATGACAATTATGATGGTAATGATGATGGGGAACTGAGTTTTGATTACGGTGATAAAGAACAGGGTCAGGATGCTGTATCAACGTCTAGGAACTCTATGGAGGTAAGAAGGTTAATTATTGTTTAGCAACTTCTGCCGATACCTTGACATTTTTGTATAGATTATTTCAACATTTTATGCAACATTTTGGAAATATGAAAGGCCATCTGTTAAATTGTCTAAAATTGACAGTGCACACAATGATAGAACATGATGGTTGCATTTCGCTTTACATGTAGGAGATGGGTTCTTGCATTTGCCTGATTTGCTTTGACATCTCCCATGTTGTTTCATCATATTGTACTGTAAATTTCATTGGGGTACCATAGGCTAAAAGGATCATGCTGATTAAATATATTTTGAATTGTATCGGTGCATTCATTTGACTGATTCTGGTGCTTGAATACAGCTGATTTTTTGCTTAAAAATCACATTTTAAACTTGAATCTTGGAGGCAGGTATTAAAAAAAAAACTTTTCTGTGTATTCATAGAACCGGGGCTACAAAGAAACAAAGGTGGTACATGTCTTATAGAACCAGGGCTGGTGTCATAGGTTCAACTTTTTCCAATCCTCTCTGGTTCATTATGTGGCCTTAGGGAGGAGTAAGTAAAGGATAATCTATTGGAAAATGGCAAAGTGGATAAAAAGATGAGAAAGCAGAAAAGTGGGCTGGTGGGAAAAGATAGTGATTCAAGGGAAGGGCAAACTTGTGCCCTGCTTGATAGGGTTCCTGATGACGGTCTGGTTCTGAAATTTTGAGTCTTTTCTGCTTCAGTCCTTGTGAAGACTTGTTTGTAAATAATTAAGTTTTTTTGAAGTCATTTTGAGTTGCATTTATGTCCATTGGGGACATGTCTGTAATTTTTTTTTTCTTGGGCCTTTTTGTAATTAGGACTCCTTATTATAAGGAACAAAGATCATGGGATCGGAATCAGTACCGAGATTGGTCAATCCTGGCCAATCTTCCGGGGGGAATCCCAATCCAAAATTGGGATTTTTTTTAAATTATGATTATTATTTTGATTCCAGCCAATTCGGCAAAATAGGATTCTGATTCCTTTTCTAATTTGATCCCGGCCAATTCTGCCGGGATTTTATCTCGGATTGCCACTCTGGGTGAAAATCCGACCAAAATAGGCTGATTCAATCTAGAAATAGATGATCCCGATCCGGATTGGTCAATTTTGTAATTTATAATAATGAAGCTCCCATCATTGGAATGAGTGGATACAGAAGAAGAAATTTTTGGAAAGGTGGCATTGGCTTCCTGTAGGGGCGATGCCCCATGGCACTCTCTCCACCCTTCCTTCAGGAGACTTGCTCTCCACCATTGTTAGGAGGCTGTTTTCAACATCTCCCTCCCTTTCCTTCCATGGCCTCCATGCTGTTCCCTTCACCTTTCCCTTCACCGGCTATGCAACTTTGTCATCTCCCTCATCTCCGATATGATTCATCTTTGTCGGAATCTGACAAGTCCAGCACCGATGCTCCAAGCTCCACCAACATTCCGAGCTGGTTCCGTGCACATTGGTGATGCTTGGGAGAGACCCTTCGGCGATCCCCAAAGCGCTTCTTCCTTGCCGTCACCTCTCTTCCCTTGTCTACATCACCTTCTTCCACCCCCTTCTTCTTCCTGTTTCCGCAACTCTTTTGTCTCCCTTACACATTGTAGCATCCAACCACCGCTGCACCCCTCTGTCCTCCTCTTCTCCTTTGTCCGAATGCTCCTTTGATGCACCCCCACCATCTCTAGCTTCGTTCCCCTTGCTTCCTGTCTCTGGACAATAGAGGAGAGGAAGAAGACGAAGAAGACAAAGGGTTTGCACAGCAGTGCTGGGCCATCCTTTTCCCCAATGCCTTTCGTCGCACGTGAGGATGCTACCTTCCTACACCGCCAGCACTTGCCAGTGCTCTGCTTGTCTAGACGAGTGATGGAGACATGCTAAGGTTTCATGGCAATAAGGCTGCCAGCAGCTAAAAGGGGCTCGCATCTAAAACATTCTACGGGCCTGTTGGCTTCTTCACGTGCCCTCGAGGGTGCCAGGGAGCCTCCGCGATCCCCCACAGGCCAGCCTCCTTCACGAGTGTGCCACGATCCCCTCCTGGATATTTTCTTCACCGGCATGGGTGACCACAACTGGCCATGCGCCTCTTGAGGCCTCAGGTGCGATCACGCGCATGCACAGGCCACTGTTGCTTACTTTCATGTACGTTGGGCACGCTGCCACACCCCCTCCCCCACCGGATGCCGCAGAATGTGGCTGCGACTCCCTCGGGAGCCATATGCACCAGATTCTGCCGCGATTTCCCCGGCGGGATCTTCTTCACATAGAGCCACCACATGACTGGGCACCCTCACGTGGTTGAACCTGCAAGTCAGCCAGCCACAGATGAGCCAGGTTCGACCAGTCCAACACTGGTTCATGCTGTTTCGCACCAGTTTTGCACATAAACTGGCCAGTTTGACTTGTTCAGGCTGGTCCAGCAAGGTTTAGGGCATTTTGGACTGGTTTAAGCCGGGTTTGCTTCATTTTTACCCCTTTTTATTTTGTTTTAGCGTTCTAATCACGGTTTCACAACTTTCAGCCCTATCCACCTATGTCCCCACACAGTTCCCATCATAGTTGTCAAGGTGACAAGGCGCCCAAGGCATCGAAGGGTACCAATTCCGCATAGACGACAATGCAGCCGCTTACGCATTGCCTAGGCAGTCAAGGCGGTATTCAAGGAAGACTGGGTCGGGGGGTCAGTATACATAAAAATATGTATAAATATAATTGTATTTTTATGTTATAATTGAATATGAGTGTTTTATCTATATATATAAGTAAATATGATGTGTGTGAAAGAGAAAAGAGTTAAAATATATTTTTATAAAATTTAAGTATATAACACATTTATGATTATAAATTTTATATATGTGCGATAATATAAGTGATAATAAAGTATTGTTATAATATTATTAAACGGGGGGCGTAGAGTAATCGCGAATCAACTTGCGCGGTCAAGTTGCGGGGGTCAAGGGGGTAGTGCCCCTTGTGGGGAGGTTATCACGGGGGTGAAGCCCCCCGAAAGAAAAAAAAAATATGTAATAGCCGGGGTGTTCATGGTTTGATGTGGTTTGGTTTTTAAGTATTTTTTTCTCAAACCAAACCAAAACAAACTATCTCCCAAACCAAACCAAACTAAACCAAATTATTTTGGTTTAGTTTGGTTTGGTCCGGTTCAAATCATATTTTATTAAGATAGAGTAGATATGTCAATATATAATTTCATTTTATTTATTTTAAATCACATTCTATTAAATTTTAGTGTATTTGTTTATACATTTCATTAATTTTGTCTTAAAAACTCTTGAAATAAATTTTTTATAAGAAAAGGCACATAAAATTGTATTATATATAACTTAAAATAAAATATTTAATTTAATTTGGGTTATTTGGTTTAGCGATTTGGTTTGGTTTGAAGTGCCTAAGAAACCAAACCAAACCAATCGGTAGTTCAAACTAAACCAAACCAACGGGTTGAACCGAATAGTGAACAGCCCTATGTAATAGTTAAAAGAGAACTTTATAAATTTTAAATATATATGATATCATAAGTGATAGTGAAATATATTAATATGTTCAAGCTATCATTAAATAGGTGTCCCTTGTGAGGGGTATCAAGGGGAAAAATCCCCCAAAATTATTCTTTTAATCATGTAAAAATACCTAGGGTGCCTTGCCTGGGTGCCTAGCCGGGCACCTTGGGCACCTTTTTGGGCTCCCCAAAAGGTGCCCTGGCAAGGCGCCCGAGCAAAGGTGTGTGGCGCCTAGGCGTCCGTCTTGACAACTATGGTTGCCATCTCCTCGAGCTATATATAGAGCAAAAATGTGAATTCTGTATCCACTCTGCAGGTCATTTTGGATAATTCGATATGCACTCCGGGAATCTAGATATGGAGCAGATAATTATTGTTGGATATCTGCAAAAGTGGAGCAGATATGGATGATATTTGTTTTGCCATAGATATATGAAATACTTCACTTACATGTTAAAAGTACAAAAAACAAATGTTAAAACATGTGAAAAGTTTTAAAAATATATAATAATTTGTAACTCTTTGCCATTTATAAGTCATGGAACTACCTATAAAACCCTGAACGTTATAAAAGGACATGTAAAAACATGTTCATTGTGAATACACACTGTTCACCATGATCAATATTATAATAAATTGTGCCCAACTCTGATGCTAATGTGCCCAACTGTAAGCTACAACAACCACATTGATGCTCAATCATGTTAGAAGCATACGCTTGCTACAATAACAACGGCAAATTTGAGATGATCTTCAGCTGCCATCAAGGGAGGTAAGGGCTGTGCAGGGAAAGGGTTACCAAGTGCCGAGATCCAGAGGGAAGAAAAGGGCCTAGGTCAGGGCTGCATTTACAAGAAGGATCTTGGGGGCTCAAGGAATTTCTGGTAAAAGCTTGGGAGAGGAGTTCGGGGAGCTCCTTGCAGCCACTGTGATGATGTAGGAAGGGTGGACGATTGGGGTCAATATTAGGGTTTGGTTTAATTTTTAATATGTTTGATAACAACCATTGGACTTTAGATCCAATGGTATTAGTCAGAGTGGATCCTGACATTCCAAGTCCACTCTGTTTAAGAATTGGATGGTATCCGTATCTGATTTTAGGAGATGCTATATATATTTTATAGAATAATTTTTAATCAAACAAATACAAAAACAAATCAGATCTAGGTTTATTTCGGTCTGTTTTAAGAATTACCATCTTCTCCAGCATCAGCCTCCCACTAGTAGTCCCCTGTTCTCTGCCTCTAGTGGCTTCTTCCCCAGTAGACACCTATACCTTTGGCTACCATAGGCGAAGTGCTCAAAACACTCAAGGTGAATAGCCTCAGAAGCAAGTCCAACAAGTGCAGCTTCTAGTAGGACAAGATACGCAACATGTCACAACCAACCTCATTTTGATGAATGTGGCTAATTGTCTTTAGGCAGTGATGTAACCTCAAAAATCTCAAAAGATTGGTTCTTTTGTTTGTGAAATTCATTTTCCATTTGAATTGGAATTAGATTTGGTTAGACCTTAGCATTGACTTATTAGGAAAATAGATGGTATTCCATAAAAGTACTAACTAGGGTCGACATTATATGTTGAGGTTGTTAGGTTCTTTGAAAATTTGTTTTGACCTCTCCCCGTCGGATGGTGCGAAGATCCGACGTTAATTACATCGAGATTTCTCGAATACCCTTGATTATCGTCATAGCAATCCATTGAAGTAGAAGACATGCATCCACAAAATAAACATTCACACATAGGAGAAAATAACCCCCTGAATTTGATGAAAGGCAAGCACTTAATTTGGTTTTAAGTTTGGTTTGAATTAAATTGATTTGAACTTGTTTGTTTTAAATTTGATTTGGGTTAAAGATAGTTTGTTTATGGATTGACTTGGGTGGGATTTGGGTTTAACCTACGGACTATGGTTTGCTGGAATGGGGTTTGGCTTTGGGAAATTTGGGTTCAATTTGAGTTTGTTTTATGGAATTATCAAGTTTGGTTCACATTCTGTTTTGAGACTTATTTAATTTGTGATTTGTTTTATGGCTCAGTTTCAGATTCTGTTTTTATTTTACTTGAGTTTGTGTTTTGCTTGAGTGATTAACCTAGAATTTGAGTTGCAGATTTTAGGTTTTAATTCAAATTTAGTTCAGGTGATTTAATCTTCCGGTTGAATTCTGTTTGATTGGAATTAGCTTGAGTTTAAGAGTTTGACTGAATGTTTTCCAATTTTCGGATTTTTACAGTTTCAGATTTGCTTGAATTTGGATTATTTAGAGAAGTTTGATTTGATTGAATTAGAGTTGAGCTTGATTTGAATTCAATTTTGATTGGTTTAGATTTCATTTAATTCTGCAGATTTTGACAGTTTCTGGGTTCTCTTATGCAATTTTAGATTTATGGAAAAAATGATTTGGGACGGCTTTGAATTTGAATTTACTTATGGGTTTGGATGGTCTGGGATTACCTAATTACGGGTCAGCTTCCGACTTGTACTAGCTTCAATCTTTGAAATTCATATTTGAAACCTCAAATTGCTGATTTCAGATTTCAGATTTCGGATCTGCCAAGTCCAGAATTTGGTCTCCTCCAATATCAGACTCCAGACTCCAGATTTCTGCACTTCCAGATTGCAGGGCTTCGGATTTCGGACTTAGATGTTTTAAGTCCGGATTTCAGATTTCCTAGTGTATTCAGATTTTCAAATTCCAGATTTAATTGCAGGTCCTTCAGATTTTTGAAATGGGTTCTGGCTTCTGGCGCCCATGCTCTAGCCTCTGATTTTGGTTTATTCCAGATTTGGGTCACAAATCTAAGTCTGTCCTCAAGGATTTGAGAATTCAACTTGGGTGTACGGCTCCAGAATTCAGATTCTGCACCACCCCAAATTCAGATTTTTGTTTCTCTCCCAATTCCCAGATTTTTGCAGTAATCCGGATTCCCTTTCTTGTTTTGAATCTCCCGGAATTCAGATGTTGAATCTCTAAATTCTAGATTGCAGAATTTTATTTAGCTCGGACTTCTTCCAAATTTCAGGCTCCCTGCAAATTCTGTACGTGGATCCAGTTTTTCAGACCCTGTCTTGAATTTCAGTTTCAGGTCTGATTTTGCAGATTTTTACAAGCTACAGGTCCAGAATTTTTGATTTCCTTCAGATCTGGAATTTCCAGAATCGACCATCCTGCAGAATTTTACAACCTCAGATTTGATCCATACATTTTGATCTCCGACCTCTGATTTTCAAACTTCTATGCTCCAGACTTCAGATTTCAGACCTCTGCTTTTCCAGATCTTTTTAACTTTATTATTCTAGATTCACAGGTGCGGCCTGAGTTCCAGATTTCCAAAATTTTTTGTTTTCTGCATGCTTAGAAGTTAGAACTTCAACTCTACGGAATGGGTGATTTGAACCTATTCAAATGTGTGTGATTTATGAGGTTAAATTTCTGAACAGAATTTGATTTCAAATTTAATTACAGATTTATGTTCTGTTTTATCTTTTCTTTTCTTATTTTTTTTTAAGTGCTTGGCATCCCATCGGATCATTGAGATCATTGACTCTTTCAATGATATATTGAAAAGTACAATCTCTTGGATGTCTGTTTTGGACGTTCATAGTCCAGAAAAATACAACTTGTTTTGAGAATATTCTTGCTCCACTCTTGATGATGTGGTGTCTGTCGATCCTTTGAAAGGAATACACCCGGTCTGATATAGACTTATGGGTATTTCCCTCCTCTTCATGAGGCAATTTGTAACCTGACTGGAAAATCAGTCCCTTGAGTCCTTGATGAACTTATCGATCCATGGGCGGCATGTACCCGGTCTTGATAGACTTATGGGCATCCCCCACTATTTTTGATGATTTCACTAGCATATGACCGGCATGATAGCATATTGATTATGCTTGAGCCTTGCATAGCTTGGTGAACTTGGTAAGACATTGGGGTCTTTTATAGACCTTTGTATGTCTACCTTAAGGACGTAGGGGCGGATGATTAGTCGACCCCCCAACTAGTCCGGTTTGTTGAATTAAGTGTAGATTTTTATTTAATTTTCACTATTTTGTTTGTTTTAAACATTTCCTCTTCTTCTTTTTTTTGAAAATGGCCCCTGCGCTGTGCGCAGGGGGTTCTGGCCGCAAAAGGGGGCCTCTGGTTACTGTTTGGGCCGACCGGCCGGTTGTTCCGGACCGGCGGTCCACTCCGCAGGGGTGGCCGGCTTCGCCCGGTCGCCCCCCCTTTTTTTTGCGATTTCCCTTCTCAGTGGGCCCCACGGCCTTTTCCACGCTGGCATATGGTCCCGGGGACATATTTCCCCGCTACAGTGTCCATCCGAAGCTTTCCGGCATCCCGTGGCACCGCGACGGCAGCGCGGCCCCTTCCGGCGACGGCTCCGGCACTGTTCGACGACGCCGGCGCTGGCAGAGGGAGGGGAAGGAGCCGGCGGCCCTAGGGGAAGAGGGAGGAGGCCTCACCGGCTGCAATAGGCGACTCCTCCGGCTTCTACGGCGCTCGACGGCTTGCGGCGGACCTGCGACGTCCGGAAGAAGAAGAATAGGAAGAGAGGGACTCCGTACGGCTTCGACGGACCTCCAGGAGATCAGTGAGCTTCCTCTCCCTCTCCTATCTCTGCTATCCTGAACTTCACGCCCTCCTTCTTGCTCTCCTGCTCTGTCTTTTTTCTCCCCTCACCGCGGCCTGCATTTGGCCTCTTTATAGGTCTCGGGAGGACTCCCTCTCCTACTGGGAAGGTAGTCCCGGGTCCGTGAGGGACTCGGGACCTGCTATCTTCTCCTCCCCCCTCCAAATCCGGCAGGAGATATCGCTGCCTCAATTGCTTCCGAGTGGGACTCGGAACTTCCGTATAGTGGGATATCGACCGGGACTTGATGGCAGGTCAATATCCTGATCCGGATTTCCTCATTGCTCTGATTTTTTTGCCTTATTCAACAAACTCCCCCCCTCCTCCTTCTTTCTGTCGAGCCCAGGTCTGAGCAGACCCGCAGGCCTCCTCCTCAGCCCATTTAGAAGACTGTTCACCCCTTCTTTGAGCAGGCCCGTGGACCTTGGAGATGGCTTGCAAATGGGCCTCTCCAGCCGGCCGAATTGGGTTAACTGGAGTCCCATTCTAGGCTATGTCGATGGGCATCCCCGGCGGACTGAATTGGGCCGACCAGGGTCTGGTTATGGGGTCTGTACATGCTGTACACAACCCAGCTCCTCATGGAGAACGAGCGTGCCATTTCTCTTGTCTTCTTCTTTTTCTTTTTCTTTTTGAGTCGGCCTTGTCAACACATTTAATTTCTTTTCTCTTCTTTTTTTTTTGTTCAAAATTGGGTGTCAACAGGCAGGCAGCAACAATGTTAAGGAGTCATGAGGTAACAGGAGAAGTACTGTCCAACGGCAATAAGCTATAACCACAACAACATGAGCTAGATGGCAGATAGTGCTTACAGAAAACACCCTATCAAAGACATAGATGTCATGTTAAGAATCTTGCATGGTTGAAAAGAACACTATTCTTTATTGGTGAGGTCAATAAAGAAGCTAAAAGAGGATAGGATGATTCTTGACATTACTGATGAGGCAAAAGTGCCATGTCAATATAAGAAAACTGTTTACATTTCAAATAAATATAACAGATTTATACAAATGATTTTTGGGCTGGATGGAGTTGGATCTTCGGCAAAAGAGCATAAGTGTGTTTGACCAAAAATTATCTGTCTGAGTAGGGTTCAAAACTATCTGACAGGGAGGGTCTTTCTAGTTACCACTGGTTTCCTTTCAATTTATCATTGTCTTTATCAGTCACATGTTTTTCTTTTTCTGTAGGACTACTATGTTATCTATGCTTGAGTTTTCAGTGTTCATGAAGTATGTTACCTTGATGGTGTTTTTTCTTTAGGCTGTTTTCACTTCTTAACGGAGGAAAATTGTTGAACTTTGTAATATGTTCAGTTCACATATTGGATACTGCACTTTTGTTGATGTCTTTTTGCAATTTCGATTTTTTTTGCCAGTTAGATCAAGCTGAAGTATTGTATTCAACAATTTCAGCTTCAGAAACCACACAGGTAAATGCTTCCATCTGTGAGATATGTAAAGTATAATCTTGAGTACAAGATATGGCTTTTTCTTAATTTTGTATTTCTGATCAATGTTTGCTGTTCGTTCTGTGTGCATGTTGTTTGCACTTTGCACTATCGGAATCATAAGTTGGTAGATATAGTAAAGGATACTTCTGAACTGACCAATCTGATAACACGCAAAAACATGTATTTTACCATATGATTTTAACCTGCAAACATGAATGCACAGGGAAGTTAGTGGTTATTAAATTGAAATACTTTGCAGAATTAGGTTGGTAGAGTTAATTCCATCTAGTAGATGTTGGATCCCTGTTGATAATTGGAATTGACATAAGCCAATGGCTATAAAACATGATATATGGGTATGGGCCTTCCTGCTTTCTCTGGGCTATTTGGTTCGCTCACAGTGTTGAAGCCTGGTGTTAAATAAAGAGAAGATAGAATCAAATGAGAAGGCAAGAATGAGTAGTGGTAGGGTGCATGGTTGTCATAACATAATAGGTTGACTGAACAACATTGGCTATGCTGGTGTTAGGACTCAATTTTTTCACAAAAAAGAGGAAAGAAAAGAAAATGACTTGACAGAAAATATAAAAAAGGACTCAAAACTTATGAAAAACATCAAATCTCAGTGGATACATGGCAAGCTGGGCCCAAGACCATCAAGAATAGCACAATTAGGGCCCGGTTGACTTCAGAGTATTGAGCCCCTACCATGGTTTACAGGATCGGTTGAATTGGATTGGAATCGGCCAATTCCGGAATCGGATCGGCCAATCTCGATCCAATTTCCACCAGGAGGACCGATCCAGAATCGATTTTTTGTGAAATCAGTCTGAATCGGTTGAATTGGTCAAGAATCGGCTAAATTGGGTCGGAAACGGATTTGGAATTGGTCTAAATCAGTCAGAATCGGATTATTTAAAAAAAGACTCCTGATTTCGAATTGTTTTATTTTAAAAAAAATAGTTGATTCTACTTATTCAATCTGATCAGGATCAAATTAGAATCCACCAATTCCGATTCTGATTTTCCCATCCATGGCCACTGCTGATATCTTAATTGGGAGATGGCCATGAAGAAGTCCCTCACATGTCTAGTTCGGTCAAACATCAGAAATGAATGTTTAAGCATGCACATACACATGCGTGGATTCTGATCAACCACAATTTGAGAAGATATGGTCAGAATAGTTTTTATAAAAACACTCAATTTCCATTATAGTCAAAGGGGACTTATCATCTGTCAGTTGTTCTAAATAGCTGGATGATATTTTAGCAGACCCGGGCATGCATGACAAAAGGAGGGTAGAAAGCAAAGGATGCACATGATATGAGGTTGACATTACACAAATCACTCGAATTGGTAATGGATTAACCCAAACCAATTGAAGGCACCCAAGTAAGGGCCTGATGGATAGGCAATGGGAGGTCGAAATCATAAAAAAATATTTAGAGGCATATCTTGGCTAAAAAAACATAATATGAACATCTTAATGCTCAAAGGAAAGGCGAAAGGGTCACATCTCTTTGGCCAAAAACAAGGGAGTGTAAAGGAAGGGTGCCCTTCCCCCAACGACAAGCATGATAATAGACAATCAGGGAGTTGTCAGGCCTGTCAATAAAAAGATAGTTGGAGTTATACCTGTCAGCCACTGGAAGGGGATGGAGGGGGATGCAATTTTCTTAACTTTGCCCATCAAGAAGACCTCAGGACCTTGCAGTCAGAGAATTCAACACTGGCTGTACCCAGAAATGTAAATAAAACAAGGGAAATAGAAGAAAAATGCTGACCAGGAGAGGAGAATAGCTTCTCCTTATACAGCCAAGGGAAACATACACCAAGATAGAGAACTCAAACCCCCCATAGGTCTGAGGAGCCAGGATAATGAAGGGAACACACACTAACTGCCCCGAGGAGGGTCTAGTGGTTTCGATGAAGAAGCCCTTGTAAATGTCACTGTAGCCAACTGAAGGAGCAGAAAGACAAGTCGGAGCAAGGTTCTGGCAACCAAAAAACTCAAAAAAGGGGCATGTCTTTTATGATAAATAGAGTCTTATATAAGAATTTGGGCCAAGACTGGGCCTAATTCCCACTAAATGCAAAATCCCCCTGTGGCGCCTACTCTAATCCCACTAGGATTGGGACTGCTTTGCCCAAACTAAGTGTGGGCCAAACCTGATGAACCCTGAACAAGATGGCCCATTTTAGGGGCTTAACAGAGGCCTAGTTTTATTGGAGACCAATTAGGATCATAATCCATTAAGCCCACTGGTGGCTTTTCACATAATGGACTGTACATCTTTAAGCTATGGGTCCAATTGGATGGTAGGGACTAGGGATGGTCTACTAATCATTAGAAGTAATCCAGTTCATTAGGATCCGCAAGGGGTAACTTCTGAGGGTAGCCCATTAACAAAAACCCACATTGTCCTGAATCTTTGGTCTAGTTCCATGATAATCTTAACCCATTTGATAGTTGATTGTTCACTTGTGCTGTGCGTTCTCCATAAGGGTGAGCCCAACTAAGCATCAACTTGGGCCCACAAACACCTGTGCGTAAACAGCCAACTTAGTAGGCCCTCAGTGGCAGGAAGCTTCCAGAACTGCCCTCAAATGGACACCAGCAAACCAATAGAATACTATTGTGAGAGAATCATTGAAAAATAGTAAGATTCATTAATTCTTCCCCGATGGTTCATATCTGCCGGCCAGGGCAGGGACCTGCTGTTTCAGCTCAGACCAGGGGCAAACATTGCCATTTTTAGCCCCATGGTTCTCACAAGACCTGTCAAGGGAGGCTGCTATTAGCTTATTAATGGGAGATCCTCCCAAAATGGGCTGCTAAAGCAAGCACCCACCAGGACAGCAAAAATCTGTAAGGATGATAGGCCAAAAATTAATGGAGAATAGCAAGGGGGGACCAAATCTGTCCATGGAAGTAAGTGGGGCCACCTTGGCTTGAGCTGAAGTCAACACTTGCCTTATACAAAACACTACGGTCACAGTTGCTAAGATTTCTTGAGAAGGTCAACAACTTATTATTAAAGGTAGGATTCTCCCGCCTAGGAGGAGGTTTGGAAAGTTTGCTACAAATGGTATTGTGAGAACCTCGTTTTTTTGTTTTGTTTTGAAAAAAGTTTTAGGTTTAGGAGAATATGGATGTCCCAAACTTATCTAGGAAAATAGGTGATATCATATGAAATATTATATAGTCCGGTGGTATTTTAAAAGTAGTATAGAACCAAGGTTCAGGTTCTTTGAAAAAAAAAAATTTGGCCCCTCTCTGTTGGATGGTGCAAATATCCGGCATTGGCTTACATTGAGTAATGGCTCGAATGCCTTTTGATTAACCGTCGTAGCAACCTACTTTGGAGAGTGCATGCATCCACAAAAAAATAATGAACTCGAAAGGGTCGCAACCTTTTCAGGGCCCGATGAGATGCAAACCAACTGTTTGGGATTGATTTTTATTTGATTTATAGTTGATTTTTGATAAGTTGACTTGTTTGGCTTTTAAGTTTCAGATTAGGTGATTATCTAATTTTCTGTTCTAGGGTTAATTTTGGCATATTTTGAATATTTGAAATGTTGTGTATTTAGTTTTTTTTGAAATTTGTTATTTGATGCTTGATTAAGAATTTAGTTTGACAAGATTTATGTAGCTTTTAAGCGAATTTCCAGATTGCCCAAATCTGATTTTTGCATGTGTTTTGAGATTTGTTGAGGTCTGATTTTTTTTGTTTTGGAGTCATTAGTTATCTTTTTTATGAAATTTACAGATTGGTTGAAGTTGATTTTTTTTGGTTTTAGGTTAAGTTCAGTGACTTTTAGGTGTTGTTCATAGGATGTTTTGGTTGTTACTTAGTTTAAGGTTTTAATCTTATTAGGTTAGGTGAGTTTCGAATGAACTTTCAGATTTATTTCATATTTGATTTTTTTGTTAGCTTTCATATTCGTTTATGTTATTTATTTAGTTTGGAGTTTGCATCTCATCCGACCCTATAGGTTACCATTCGGTGCTTGGTTTTGTGCATTCCGAGTTGACACTTTAACATCATTTCATTTCATAAGTTGGAGTACAAGTAGTTTGAATACAACACCGGGTGGAAAGACTGGCATTTCTCCCCCTGATGTAAATTTTCACAAGGTCAGAAAAATTTCGGCATTACGACGGCATGCCAACTTATTCCAACTAATATGGAATTTACCTATATAAGATGACAAGTGTTTTGACTTGCCATATCGGGGGAAGGATCACCGGCTATGGAAACCGGCCCGCACCATCGTCCAGATCGACATCCTGGGGCAAACCCGGTGGAGCCATTCAAAAGTGAAGTACCCGTGAAAGGGTGTTTCACTTCTTATTTTAGCTTTGCTTTTCGTTGATTTTTATTTAATTTTTTTCATCGAGGCCATTTAGACCGGTTTGAGTTCCATCGGCGTTATAAGCCGGCCTTCAGTCTTCTTAGGCTCAGTGGGCCCATAACTATTTTGGGCCGGAAGGGCCTGGTTGAAGTATGATTGAAGCTGGCCATGGGGCTATTTAAGGGTATGGAGAACAGGTCGACATGTGCCCCCTGAACAAAGGGGCCCAACAGGGAGTTTTTTGGACCTATTAAAGGGCTACCCAATGGACCAAAAAAAGTTTGATTTGGGTCAGGAGAAGGGGCTGAAAGTGGCATGTCCTGGGACCTGTTTAGGGACCTCCTTAACAGGTCAATTGAGGGAAGGACAGGGGGCTGATAAGGGGATCAAATGGGAGACCGAACAGGGGTCAAAAAGTTATATATATATATATATATTTGAAGTTCTGTGAGGGCTGACTGGGTTTTAGATGGTTTTTAGGTTGCCGATGTCGATGAAGTCCGGTTTAGGCCATGAGAGAGGTTGAGAAGAGAAATTTGGAAGGAGGTGAGAAAGATGTCCATAAGGACTACATAATTATATTTGTACTTTCACCCACCTGTTTTTTTTTCTATGTTGAATGGAATGGAGATGAAGGATAAAGCTTTGGACACCCCTCCACCAAGGAGAAATGGCACCAAGGGAGCTCCCCCCTCCTTTTTCTTCTTCTTCTCTTCTCCTCCTTTCCTTCTCCTGGCCGCGGGCAAAGCTTGGAGCAGGTGCGTAGATGGTGCCGGAATCCAACAGCCTGGTGGCGTCTCCAGCAGGTGGGCTGGCCTTGGGCACACCTTGCATCCTTATAGGAGCTGGGAAAAAGTCAAGGGTTAGCTGGAAATCAATGCACAGATGGCCGTTGGCTTCCCTTAAGTTGTTTTAATTGGTTTAATTGCTTGAATTCTCTTAGATCATTAAGTTTTGACCAACCCTTTTGAGTTCTCCTATGTTACCTGTCCTTTGGCTTTCCCATGCCATTTATGAGTTAAAGATGACATGGCAGGTGAGCTGGCCAGGGCAGTGGAGTCAGCTGACATGGCCGCTGACTGGGCACTGATGTGGCCTGTTGATTGGGCCAATTGGGTTGACCGTGGCCCAATCTCCTTCCTCCTAATGGGCTGTGCGCAAGTGGGCTTCAGGGAGCTGGATAAAAATTAAATTAAATTAAAACTGGGGCTGGGGCACCTAAGAATTGTGCCTATGGGGCAATCTAGGACCTGTTTTGGCCCAATTAGGAGACTGGATAGCTGGAGCTTGATCTGGCCCTTCCCTTCTCTTTTTCTTCTTTGTGCTTCTTTTTTTTCTTGTAAAAAATTGACGCCAACAGGTACCTGCCAGGAAAGCAAGAGGAGGCCGCGGGGAGACCATCCAGGGTGCATAATTCCTTTGGATTCTTTCCCATTTAATGTGATCCTCAATGTGGGACAACCGTGCCTTGCTGGCCAGGGCCAAAGCATTACCCTGCCATCCTTATCGGCTGCAGTAACAGCAGGCATAAGATCCCCTTAAATGCATGATTCTTCTACCAAGAGGAAATTTGAATGGTTTCTAAATCTAAAACTCACTTAGTGGGACAGCTTTGCATATCTTCAATAAATGAAAGATTCTCTTGGTTCCTAAAACTGCTGCCTACCCGGACCGTAAGAGTGCACCGGTGGAAGGCCATTAAGATACTTGCCCAGTCAGCACTGTCCTCATCAGAGAAGAGGCCTCCCTTGCTGGTGGAGGCTGAAAAGGCTCGTGCACGGGCTTATACAAGGGCCTTCCTTGGACTGTCAAGGGGATTTTTTTTTTCAGAACTTACTGAAGCTGAAGGAGCAAAGGAGCATCAAGAAAGCTGTCCCCAAGGTTGGAGGTCACCCTTCAGATCCAGGCAAAAGAATGAGAAGAAGAGAAGGTAAGGAGATAGACCGATAGAGCATCACCCTCACTCCACCCTCTTCTCTTTCTCACCTCAACCCTTCTTACCCAAGGGTTCATTCAAAAAGAATGAGCCTCAACCTGTCAGCTGCTACATGGACTTCACTCCAAACCACCCCTGTACAACCCATACAGCATTGAGTCAAAACACATCCTCTATGTCACAAGCCCTGAACTAGCCCCAGAGCAGATCCGAAGGCATGGGAGTTTGTCCACTTTTTGAATTAGGATGACTACCCCATGACATCTGCCTCATCCTATACAATTAGACTCTATCCTCAATCAATCAAATGGAAAGAATACCCAAAATGCCTATCAAAGGTCATGAGGAAATTCTATTCCAATTCTATCAAGGGACGATGGCATTCATGTCTTCTTTAATGTACATGTACTTTCAAGTGATGCATGCAATGAGAAGGATCATGTGTTCAATGTCACTGCTGATGCAAAGGGAATACAAACAACTCTGAGCTTGGAAGAATGCAAGAGAGAGAGAGAGAGGGAGGGAGGGAGGGAGGGAGACATGTGATTCCAAAGTTCCACAACTCTGCAGCTGGAGAAACACAGTCTGAAATTAGAAAATTCTGATGACTAAGGCCCGACGAAATTGAGAATTTCTGATGACGTCACGATTTGGCAAACCTGCAGACTTGTAGAAGCTTGAAGAACAGCAAAATCCTGTATAAAATATTCTGCCAGTCTGAAAATATGGAAAACTCTGAATATTCCTTGATCAGAGTGCTGCAAAGTGCAAACATCATGAATTCCAGAATTGCAAAGCTTAAGAAGATTGTCAAAGGGACCAATAAAAGAAATTATCAGAGAGATCAGATTTGATACCAAAAAATCCAGAATTTTGTAAGTCTTAAAGAACTGCACAGTCACAAGCTAATCTCAAAGGATCCTAAATCAACCTTCAAATTTGAAACTTCAATCTCTTTAAGCTTAAATGCTGAAATCTCAATTCTGAAGTCCAATAAACTAAAGTCTCAAACAAGAGATCCTTAAACCAGAAACTGTGGGTTCCAAAATCAGAAAAAGAAAGAAAATCTCTGGAGCTGAAACCTCAAAACTCGAAACTAAACACTTGAAGTCTCAAATTCGGAATCCTAAGATTCAAACTTCACAAGTCTCAAGTTTAAAATTCCAAATCTAAAAATCCCAAATCCAGAAGTTTTCAAGTCTGAAAAGGAAAACTAAAAAAATTTGAAACTTAATTCACACAAAGAAAAATCTCAAATCCAAAAGTTTCCAAGTCAGAAATCCAAATTTAAATCCCAAATCTTACAAACTCTAATTCTGAAACTAAGAATTTACGAGTCCTAAACCATAAACAAAAGGATCTTCAAATCTTGAAAGATCAACTAAAAGAATCTTTCTTAAACATACAAGATTTATCAAATCCCAACTTTAATTTTTCACGAAGACTTGAACTCAAATTGAAATCTTCCAAGGGCACCGAATTTGAATAAGCTGAATAAGATAAAAATCAAGGCACCTCTCAAGGCATTAAGCCAAAACACAGAAGAAATTAAATTCCAAAATAAAACTCCAAAAAGAAATCAAATCTATATCAAAACAACAGAACTAAACAAAACCCATTTCAAATAAAAAATCCCAATCAATTCAAACCAAACTCAAAACGTAATAAAAAAACCAATCAAACTCAAAACAAACCCTTAACCTAAAAGATATTTTACATGAAAAAAATGCCCAAACCAAACTAAATGCCCAAAATGAACTGTAATCAAGTTAAATTAAATCCAACATGATCTCAGATATAAAAGACATCAAGCCTTATTCTGAAACAAATAAAACTCTTAAAACAAACCAAAATCAAGTCAAACCAAATAAAAAAATAATAAACACTTAGTTTGCGGATGAGGCCATTGCTCCCATTGCTCCCAAGAGTTTACTTTGTGGATGTATGTCTTCTACAAATAGATTGCTATGGTGGATTATCAAGGGTATTAGAGTTTTTACTCAATGTAATTAACATTGGAACTTCGTAAGTCCGATGGGGAGAGATCAAAATAAAAAAAGTTGAAAGAACCTAACAACCTTAATACATATATACATATCATGAATTAGCTAATACTTCTATGAAATACCACCTATTTTCATAGTTGTCCAAGTTAAACATAAATCAAATTCTTTTTTCCAAAAAGACTTGAATTTTGAGATTTTGAAAATTTTGAGGTTACATCGGTTGGCCAACCCAAGGTGTCCTGCATCAGCTACAATAGACCAATACTGAGTGCAGATCCATGGTTGGAATTGGCTGATCCCAAACAACTGTCCAATTTTGGGCAAGTTTTGGCCTCCGCAAGATGGGTCCACGTGGCCAATTCAATCCAAAAATGGGTCAAATCAGCCTGGTTGGTTGTTAAGGGGAAAATTTTATTATTTTTAACATTCATCTACAAATTTTTTACCAACAAGTTTATTAAGATGTCAATC
Organism: Cryptocoryne crispatula var. balansae; assembly: GCA_036172225.1. NCBI lineage: Eukaryota > Viridiplantae > Streptophyta > Magnoliopsida > Alismatales > Araceae > Cryptocoryne > Cryptocoryne crispatula. The sequence continues at coordinate 5,304,940 of CM069929.1, read as the reverse complement.
GGCATTTATATATGCTTAAGTTGGTTCCGTCTATACTAGTCCTCAATTTCAGTCTGTGTTCAGGTCCATGAGAGCCATTGAGCTCAATAATAGTCTTTGATTATCGTTCAGTCCATTTCATGGTTCAACTGCCATTTAGGCTTTAAGGTCAACAATGGTGCTCATTTCAGTCCACATGCCGATCCTTGGATCATTGCCAATTGAGTAGAGCTTAGATGTTCGATATATTTAAATATTTTTTAAAGAAGTTGATGCTCCTTGAATAAAAAGGAATAAAAAAAGGAAGACCTGATCCAACCGGGCTGCACCTCCACATCGGCAAGGAAGAAGAACTAGAAGAAGAAAAGCCAACTAAGACACATCAAGGAAGAAAGCAAAAGATGGGAGGCCTTTGATGTATGCTGCCCACCCAGAAAAAAGAGATAAGGGGTGAGGAAGGGCCAATGGGTTCTCCTGCACACGACCAGAAGGGGGGAAGAAGAGACCAGAGTGGGGATGAGCAATAGGATCTGGAATAAGCCCCTGGAAGCTCGCCCAGACCAGAAAAGAAGGAAAAGGGAGAGAAAGAAAAGCCCTGATGAGCCCATGGGTTCTCCTTTGAGCTTTTTCTCCTCCTTTGTCCTTGACTACCTTCTTGGTAGTCACGTTTTATTTTTTTTAACAAAAATAGACTCTCTATTGGCCCCAAGAGAGATTTGGTGATCATATAATGGTTTCTTGCAAGCATGGCTCTCATTTGTCCCATCCAGAGTCAAGAGATTTGTATGGCAGTTTGTCACCTTTTTTTTTCTTTGTTGGATCAGGTTGGGTTACTTTCCGCAACTACTCTGTCAGTAGGTTCCCTTCTTTCTATTTAGCATTTCCATGTCTTTTTACTTGATGCTCAAATCGACGATATGTGGCTTACCCTTGATTGTCACCTTCCAAAATATATTTTCTTAGATTAGATAGGATGAAGACTGAACCATAGATAACCATCTTAAACTGATCAACTTGATATCAACCAAATGCTAACAAATTTTCCAGACACAATTTTCTCATTGAAAGGACCATCAATCTCAAAATGTCTGGTACACAGGAATTGTGACATTTATGACTACTTTATTGTTGCAAAATGTCTTCATAGGAAGACACATTATCTCAAAAGACTTCAAGGAAAGGTCTGGATACATGTTTTCCACGACAACATACTTGAGTGTCCTTGCTGTGATGCGCAGAAAATTTTTCATCTTGTTCTCCAAGCAAGCAGACTTTCAGTTAAAAATAAACAAAAGGCTGTTTTATTCTTTTGATCACCCTCAAAGCCTACCCAGCCAGCATGTGTGCTATTTTCCACAATTATTTTTTATGATTTGGAAAAATAACAACACAAAAAACCTTTGCCCGGGCTAGTGCTTTATGCACCACAATACCCCTTCATGTTTCAATCAACTAATGTGACGTGCCCAAGGAACACACAAGTTTGCTCAACAGTAATGTTGACACCTAAATTTTTTGAAAAAAAAAATGAGGCCAATTAAAAAAATGGTATGACCGGCCCTCCCCAAACCTGGTCTGTGTACAACATGTACATGTACCATACACAAGTCCAAACAGACCCAATTCGGTCCATCTCCAGACCCATAACAGGACCTTGATCGGCCCAATTCAGTCCACCCGCAATGCCTCTCGACATAGCCCAGAATGGCAAGCCCAAATAAGCCCAATTCGGTCTGCTGAAAGACACGTTTGCAAGCCATCTCCAAGGCCCACTGGCCTGCTCAAAATGGGCCGGATAATCTTCCAAAGGGGCCAAGCGAAACAGCCCGCGGGTCTGCTCAGAGGAGGGCTCGACAGAAAAATAGGAAGAAGGACTTCGTTGAATAAGGCAAGAGATCGGACAGAAGGGAGAAAATCTGTCTCGGATATGGACCAACCATAGAGTCCCGGCCGATATCCAAATCCAGGGAAGCTCCGAGTCCTACTCGAAGACGGCTAAAGGTAACGGTCGACGGAAGATATCCCGGGGTTCGATCTCCTTCCGAGAATATGGGGGCCAGCAGTTTTAGCAATCCCGAGTCCCTCTCGAAGCCGGAACTAGCTTCCGCACGAGAGGAGTCCTCCCGAGGCCTATAAAAAGGTCCAATGCAGGCCGCGACGAAAAAAAAAAGAGAGAGAGGAGAGGCCAGACAGAGGTTCGAAGGCGGAGAGAAAGAGGGAGAGAGCGGAACCTCCGTCGGAAGCCGCCGTCGCCGCCGGAACCTCTGCCGGGATCCCCTCCGCCGTCGCCGCCGGAAGCCGCCAACGCCGGAAGCCTCCCTTGCAGCAGCGGCTGTCGCCGGGACTTCCTCCGAAGCCCGCCGTCGTCGCCGGAGCCATCCTTCTCCTCTGCCGGTGCCGTCGCCGTCCAACGGGACCAGGAACCGCCGGAGATAGACGCCGCAAAGCCGTCGGGTGCCGAAGAGGAGCCGAGCGCCCACTGTAGCCGGGGGAAATATGTCCCCCGGACTTATGTCCAGCCTGGAAAAAGGTGGGGCCCGCAGAGGAGGGAGATAAAAAAAAAAAGAGAAGGTCGCCGGGTGGAGGCGCCGCGGCTGCGCGCGGGCGCGCGCGTGAGGCGCTGAGGCGGGCGCGCAAGGGTGTTGACCTTCGGGTCAACACAGACGTGGGGCCCACTTTTTGAAGGAGTTTAAAAAAAAAAGGGGGGGGGGGAGCCTGCTGGACCAGCCAGCAGGCGCAGCAAGAAGAGGAGATGGGCCGGGCCCATTAGTTTGAAGCATGTAAAAAAAAAAAAAAGTCTCTCTTTTAAAATGCACAATCAAATGAAAACTTAAATAAAAATGCACCTAACTAATTAAACAAACCGATGACAAGCATTGGTCGGCTAAAAACCCGCCACATGGTCTCGGCATAACTTAAAAGAATCAAAACAAATGGGAAAGCAATAGGCCGGCTTCAAGCACGCCTGCGACCCATAATTCAAAAAATCAAAATAAAACAAACAATTCACAGAAATTAAATAAAAATTCATTAACTAATTCAACAAACCGATGGCAAGCATTGGCCGGCTAAAAACCCGCCACATGGTCTCGGCTAAACTTAAAAGAATTTGTGGGTCGGTTTCAAACCTTCCCCTTAACTTTTTAAGGTGGACATATAAAGGTCTATTTAAAAAGACCCCAATGTCTTACCATGCCCCAAGAGGGAGTTACTTACCCATTATGCCATAGGGAGGCTGTGCATGATCAACATGCCGATATGCCAAACTATGAGCTAATGAGGTTCAGAAATTATGAGATGAGTCCCCACAAGCTTATCAAAAGCCGGGTGTGCTCAATCTCAAATCAGTAAGTCGATTCCCCACAAGCTTATCAAAAGCCGGGTGTAGTCGATCCCAACTGTGGGAGATGCCCATAAGTCTTTCAAGACCGGGTTCATGCCGCCCATGAAATGACAAGTTCATCAAGAACTCAAGAGACCGGATTGCTGGTCAAACTGTAAGAATCATGTCTCATGTTTGAGAAGAAATAAATGAAAATTGATACTCGGTGCACAGACTGATGCCACTAGGAGAGGACTGCACCATGAAATGTTTGGAAAGCAAGACAATAAAAAATCTGCAACCTGTAAAATATGTAATTCAACTGAAACAAAAACCTGAAATCTGTAAAAATCTGCAGAAGGTCCAGAAGATCTGAACTTCAAAATTGAGGTCCGAAATCTGAAAATCTAAACACCCAAATCTGAAGTTGGAATTTGAAACAAACCCGAAAATCAGATGTCAGAGCATAAAATCCAAAATCTGAAATTGAAGCCTTTCAACAAAATCTGTAGATCAAATTTGTGAAGCTCATAACTTACGGAATCTGAAATCAGAAAATTCAAAACCTGTCAAGCCTGAAATTTGGAAGCTGAAAATTCTAAAAAAAAAAATGCGAAGTCTGCAAACGAAAACATCCGGGATCTGTCATCTAAAAGAGAGAAGAGAAATCCAAAGAATGCCAATCTGAAAGTGAGAATGTATAAATCTGAAACATTTGAAATCTGAAATCTGAACTTAAAACAACACATCATAATCACCCTGTTAAAAAAAAAAACTCAAAGGCAGAAATTTCACGCAACCATGAACCTGGAAATAAAAACTCAAGAGAACAAAAAAAGGGGGAAGTGTTCAATAAATCCGATCAGCAGGCATCAAGTCTCAATCCCAATTTTAACCAAACTGAACTTAATTCAAATGAATTTTGAAATTAAACCCCAAACAAACCCCAGTCTAAAAACTGTAAAATCCAATAAACCTCAAATCAAATCAAACTAAAACCAACAAACAAGATTGAAACTCAAATCAAATTCTGAACAAATCTGTTCTAACTAAACTCAACTCAATCAATCCAAATCAAACTCAAAGTCAAATCATTGTTAACTTAAGCAAATTCAAGACAGTTAAAAAAAAATCAATTCACACAAATTTGAAACTCACAAGATTCAATTTCAATCAATGATAGGTTAAATCAAGTTATTTCCAGTCAAATTCCAAATCAATTAATCAACTCAAATTAAATCAAATTCAAATCAAATTAAAACTCATACACTAAAATCCAAATTTCAACCAATTTAAATGAAACTTAAATTTAAACTAAGTCAAATCAAACTTTCCAAATCAAAATCCAAATGAATCTTCCAAATCTAAATCAACAAACTCAAATTAAACTCAAATCAAACTCTCCAAAACAAAGTCAAGCTCAATGAAACAGATTCAAATTAATTAAACAAATCAAAATTAAATTCAACTCAACTAAATTCAAACAGATCTGCTAAAATCAATTCAAATCAATTTAAACCAAAATTCAAATTAATTCAATTCAACTTAAATTAATCAAACCAATTCAACTCAAATCAATTTTAATCAATCAAATTCAAAACCAAATTAAGTGCTTGCCTTCCATTAAATTCATGGAGTTGTTTTCTCCTATATTTGTGTGAATGCTTAATGCTGGATGTATGTCTTCTACTTCACGGATCATATGACGATAATCAAGGGTATTCGAGTTATCTCGATGTAATTAACGTCGGATCTTCGCACCATCCGGCGGGAAGAGGTCAAAATAAATTTTCAAAGAACCTAACAACCTCAACACATAATTTTGACCCTAGTTAGTACTTTTATGAAATATCATCTATTTTCTTACAAAGTCAATGCTAAGGTCTAATTTAAATTCAAAAGGAAAACGAATTTCCAAATCCAAAAGAATTAATCTTTTGAGATTTTTGAGGTTACATCAAATGGCACGCCCGGTGGGACCTTTCCTTCCCTTCATCTCTCTGTCATAGCAATTCAAGAAGACATACATCCCAAATTTCATATATCTAACACATGCTTCTTTCCTTTTTGTGCGAGGAGAAGGCGGAAAATGTCAAAAGATGAGGCCGGTGGGGTCCGATGATCTCGCCATGAAGACTTCATCCCGATGTTGCAAACATCTCAAGAAGCCACTCTCGGAGTTCATCCAGCACCGAGAATATTTCAAGGGTCAAACAACTTGACCCTATTTTCAAAGAGCTTACCACGGAAGCTCCCCAACAAACAAACTCCGGGGGCATGTGGTTATGGATTTTGTCACCACCAACCCTCAAAGAAGTCAAAGAGGCATCGAACATGTCGTCTCAAGACCGATGCAACTAAATACCAAAGTCGGTTTTTCATACCCGACCAAGACGAGGAGGACAATGCCAAGGCAAAATCAGATTCCTCCATCCCCAATAAGTGCAAAGCGCCGGGGGCAACTACAACAAGAGAAGGTTGACCACAAACAAAAAATGGGCTGCTGGCCAACCGGCAAAGAAAGCTCTCGGACTCAAGCTGGTAAGATGCCGTTCAGCAGGGAACAAATCCCTGAGTCCAAAAGAATTCCATCAACCAAATGGGGGCAAGGAACAAATCCTTCACCCAAAAAGTCTTATCTGGTCAAGCAATGGCCGTGCCAAAGACATATTATCAATTTGTGAGATTCATTGCTGGCCAATTGGCAGAGAAAATCTCTCACACTCAAGCTGGTGATGTCGTCATTCGGCAGGGAATAAATCCCTAAACCCGGATGAACTCCGTCAATCAAATGGGGGCAAGGAATAAATCCTTCGCCCAAAAATCATATCTGGTCAAGCAATGGCCATGCCAAATGACAAGTCAAGAAGAAATCAATTCTCAACTCATGAGCCTACCATGGCTAGCCTACCAAAGGCTCAACATATTCAAAGGGCAAGGAATCAATCCTATGTTTCAAAAAGACAAACAAACAAACACCTTGGCCAATCAAATATCGGCTTGGCCCCAAGAAATACTGATTGGGTAAGGAACAAATCCTACACCCAAGGAAACAAAATCATCAGAGCATGGCTGCTCAGTCAAAAGCATATGCCAAAGTTGTTCCAAGGAGGGATTAACCCTCAGATCCAGGGGATTACCATGGTTCTTGGTCAATGACCCACGCCAAAGCTGCTTCAAGAAGGGAACAACCCTCAATCCACAATGCTGCCGTTGTTAGCCTTCGTCCGCAACATGCAATGGGGAACCTGACAACGGCATATGCCACATGCATGTCATTTTCATGAGGAATCAATCCTCACTCCATGACATGAAGTCTTTATGGATGGCTAACCAAGTAGGGGAATCAATCTTCTACTCTTGAAATGCCAAGGGCTACCGATCATGGGCACAGTCTCAGGATGCTACACCTTGTGGTTGCCTAGCCGACGAACAACATCAAAGTTATGTGAGGGATCAGCCCTCTAATCTGAAAATTGACACCTTAGGCCAAGCAATGGCCCACCATGTTGCTGCTTGGGTGAGGGACCAGCTCTCAACCCACAATCTCAATTCTCAACCAAGCCTGACCACTGCCAGCTCGTGCTTCTCATACTCCTCTTCAAGTTGGGAACTAATCTCACACTTGTCTCATGGTCCAAACTGTTCAGTTAGTGGCACAACTCCAAGATATCCCTCGGGCTAGGAATAAATCCGATGCTCACATTAAAACTTGCATATGCAGGGCATCATCGTACTCTACTCAGGGGGCAAGATGCTCATTATACAACAAGTCAACATGAACCACTACCACCAAGGGCGAGGGCCCCCTCTCGCTCCTCGTCCAAAGATGCATGTGCCGATCAACGGTCCACGATGATATTAATGTGAGAAGGGTTAATCTTCACTGACACCCCAACAAGTCGTGCCCACCAACGGCTTCGATTAATGCTTTCCTCGTACAAGGAATCAATCCTCTGCGTCCGCCCATATGCCACGGCCAACTAATTTCGCCGAGCCCAAGAAAATTTCGGCAAGGCAGAAATCAGTGCTATGCCGTACCGACTACGAAGGCTCACCAAACTCAAAAAAATAAAAAAAATCAAAAAAAATAAAAAAAAAAATCAGAATTTTATATTTGGCCGGGGGCAATTGCCCAACTGCACCACAACAGCATGGGCCAAGGATAAACTACATGCCCGATATGTTATCAAATGATCATGGAGGAAGCAATCCTCCACCTCAAAGGGAGAGCCAGTACAGATCCCAAGGTTTCTTATTGCCAGCCGTTATGCCACTCTGGCCTGGTTGGAGAAAAGGGACAAGGCTACTCCCCAACCTTTCACCAACACTGCGGCAAGGCCCACTCGGGGAGAGAAGAAATCTTTCACCCGTCAAGTTATTCATGGCCGGTCAGTGATCCTAATTACTATTGGAGAGAGGGAACATGCCTCTTTTCCTAAAGATCAGCAATTCTGGCCGATCAACGGTCCGCCCAACTATGGTTCGGGTAAGGGATCAACCCTCGGCCCATAATTCAAACGGGGGTAACCGATCAACGGTGCCATCCCCGCATACTATCTTCAACTTGCCAGTTCAACAGGGGTAACTGATCAACGGTCCTGTCCCCCAAATACTGTTTGATGGGCTAGGAATCAATCCTAAGCTCACCAATTGAAAAAATGCTGTCTGGTTATCGGCGCATCTCCAAAATATCCTTTGGTCTTGGAACAAATCCGATGACCAAATCAAAGCTTGCCCGGATGTGGCACCTTTCTATTATGCTGAGGCAGATGAGGTTGAAGCTCACCATACAACATTTAGCCAATCGCTTCGCCACGCTGGCCCGATTGGATGAGAAGAATAAGGAGGCTGCCCAGCCTTTTGCCAACATTGTTGCAGCAACACGAGGAAGGAAGAAATCTTTCACCCGTCAACTCATTTCTGACCAATCGATGGTCCCAACTGCTAATGGATAGAGGGATCAGTCCTCTTGTCTGAAAATCAAGAAATATAGCCGATCAACGGCCAACCATGCTATTTTTCGGGTAAGGGACCAGCCCTTGGCTCGTGGCTTCGAACGGGGCAACCGATCAACGGTTCCGCCCCCGAATGCCATCTTTCGAGTGAGGGATTAACCCTCGACCCACCATTTCAAGCAGGACAACCGATCAGCGGTTCCTTCCAACTAAACAACTCGACGGGCTAGGAATCAATCCTATGCTCGCCAGATTGCAGGAATGCTGCCCGGTTATCGGTGCAACTTCAAAGTACTCCTTGGTCCTGGAACAAATCCTATGACCACAACAAGATGACCCAGATGTGGTGCATTTTTCATGCTCGGGTTCGGAATCAATCCGTCACTCGGTATGCATCAAGTGTTGGTCGATTCGCTGGTCAACTCACAACGTTATCCATCTAGCTGGGGGCAAGCCTCCAAGCTACCCCAGTACAACTCGGGCTGAGGATCAACCGGACGCCCATCACACTGGTAAGGAGCAAGGAAGAAATCCTTTGCGTATGAAAAAAATGCATTCAACCAAGGTGACCGGTCCTCTGGCCACCAAGTAAGGAAGCAATCCTCCATATTTTAACAAAGCCTGGCCAATCAATGGTCGAAAACATGGCTTTCAGTGAAGCAAGGGATCAACCCTACATCCTTCGCTAAGGAACCACTAATCAACGACCTATTACGATGCTGCAGAGATTAGCCTATTGCCTCTTTCTCTCAACCAAGACGACCACCAATGGTCCGATCTTTCTAATTTCCGATACATGCAAACGAGGAATCAATCCTCTATCCGGTGAATGGATGCAATCGTCATGATAAAGACTTGGGCTCGAACAAATCTTATGCGCCTCGCCGAATGATGTCTATACGGCATCACCCGATAAGGTTACGCTCAGGGAGAGAAAGCAATTCTCGACCCATTATTCACCAAAAATCAGTAGTTCTTTCGATCTCCGAGAGCTACTCATCCGGCCGGGGGGCATGCCCCCAAGCCATGTCATACCAAGCGGGCGAGCAGGGAGAACTCTCCACTTAAAAAGGTGACAGGGGGGCAAGAAGACCAACCTCTACAAGAAAAGCCCGAGAAAATCGCCAATCAAGGCTTAACTACAAAAGGAGACAAAGAAGAAATCATTGTCTCAACAGAGACTGCTACGAAGTCACCGTTATCGTGCGAGGGAGCAACCCTCCACCCTTCAAGTTAGCATATCGGGGGCCGGACAACGGCCCCAAGGCTGCCGCAAGTTCGAGACCAACTCCTCAAACTCGACATTTCAACCGCTCTCATTTTCGTCAACGGCTCGACCTAATTACGCTTGTTGGCAAACAAAGAAATCTATCCCTACATGTCAACATGCCAGTGGTCAACCACCAATCCACCGCAAAGCATAAAGCTCCTGACAGGGAAGAAGTCGCACCCGTCACCGAGAGCCGTTTGCATAGCCTCGATTAAGTCGTGCTCGGCAAGGAAGCAATATCCACCAATACGCTCATTGATGTCAACCAAGCCACAAATGGTCCGAGAAAGGCCGTGCGCAAGGCCAGGACAAGTCCTTAAGCCCCACAGGACAACAGGCCGAGTTCGCTCAAACAAGACTAAAAAAAAAAAAGAACGGGTTTCATCTCGTTCAAGATCGACCCACCTTCAAATGATCTTGGAAACTCCAACTTCCAAGAATACTCAAATCAATCTCCCAAAAAGAGAGAGCCAAGGGTTGGATCTTCTTCTATCCCCTTGCTTGGGGAATGAAGAGTCCATAGGACAGCCCTCCACTACTCTTCAATTCAATCCCAAAACAGGTCATCAACCTACCCCCAAATATGCCCAAAACAACTGCTCATGCGCCCTCACATACCACAAAAGAAACAATATTCATGGCCTCCGACATGCCCACGTACAAATAAAAAAACCTCCATGGCCTCTAACATGCCTAAATCCCAACTCACTCTAATGGCTTTGACATACCTATGCCCACATACAAGCCATCCCCAAGGCCCCCAATATTCCTATGACCAACCCTACCAAATTCCCCTGTGTGGACTCCAAAGGAATTTCAAAAAAAGGGGGGGGCTGAATGGAGGAGTTACTCCCAACTCAAGTAATGAGAGAAATGAATTCTCAGATTGACACTAGCAACTCTTAAAAGGGAAGAAATCTCTAAACTGAGTTGGACATGCAATCTCAGGCAACTGTTCGTTGATCGAGAAAAGGAAGTCTCTAAAGAGGTTGGCAGGGGAGCAGTTTGCCCTCACTTAAACCACCTCAAGAAAGACATAATGTACTGAGGACACAAGGCAACATGCTGGTTAGTGTTTGTCACGCCTCAAATTCCAACAACCAAAGAAGATGCACAAGAAGGTCAGGAGCTTGAGGTGTCCACCTTGCGTCACTCTCTAGTTGGAGCATGACCGAAATTCATATGGCTTGAGAGAAGCCTGAATTCCCTTGAAAAAAAAAGAGAAAAAGAGAAAAAAAAAGAAAAAAAAAAAGAAAGAAAGAAAATGAAATACCTCGACGGGCTTGGTTAGTCACATCATTGATTGGCCAAGGGCAAAAATATGTCAAGGAAAAAATCCACCGAGGGTGATGACCCGACGAGGGCACCCTGTGCAAAAACGGATCACCCTCGTCATTTAAAACCCTGCAAAAGGGCATACAGGCAAAAGGAAAGAGGGGACTAGCTTGGGTGAAAACCTTTCAAAAGACAGTCAAGTTAGTTTGAAAAAAAAAGAAAAAGAAAGAAGAGAGAGAGTGAGAAACTCTGGAAATTCAAAGTTCAAAAAAGAGAAGACTCACCTCTTCTCTAAACATATCAAATTTCATGCCATCATGACTTGCATGTCCACGTGGCTTCAAACAGTTTCATACCATCATGACCACCCAGGTCTACATGGTTTTCATAAATTCATACCATCATACCATCATGGCCTCTCAGGTCTATGTGGTTTTCAAATCTCCATACCATCATGGCCCTTCCGGTCTACATGGTCCCCAAGTTCTTACGTCATCACGACCAGCAAGGTCTACATGATCGTCAAATTCTATACCCGCATGACCCTCTCGGTCTATACGGTTTTCATAAATCCCATACCACCATGGCCTGTCTAAATGTTGCTTGGGATCCTATGCCGCCAAGGTCCGGACACGGAACCATTCTCATTACGTCCCAAATCCCACCGGCAACATGGGGCCTCGAGCCTTTAAGCCTGGGTTTTGCCCCAAATTCATACTTCAAGGCGGTCGAGCATGATCATCTCATACTCGCATGTCCCACAACTCTTCGCCGGCAAGAAGCCATCTCATATTTCATCTTAGACCGAATGCCACTCCTTCGCATTCATAAGTCTTTAAATTCAATTGGCGTAGGGCCATCATGTCACTTTTTCGCATCAAGCCACCACATTCGGCATTAAGCCATCACCTCCTCTTCGGCATCAAGCCATAATATTCTTTTCGGCACCAAGCTCATCATACCTCTTTGGCACCAAGCCACCATTCGCACGTTCGCCGCGTCCTGCATCAAGCCGTGATAGCCAAGTAATAAGCTATATTTTTCGGCATCAAGCCACCCTCATATTCACACCACATTTGGCATCAAGCCACAACGCCCTATTTTCTGGCATTAAGCCACCATAACCAAACTGGCATCAAGCCATCATCTCACTTTTCGGCATCAAGCCACCACAACACATTCGGCATTAAGCCATCACAAACCATATTCTCTTGGCATCAAGCCACAATATCCTTTTTGGCATCAAGCCACAATATCCTTTTTGGCATCAAGCCACAAATTCATACCCAAAAGGCCGAGTGTGACTTCTTCACGCTCACATGTCCTATGGGTCCATCTTGGCATCAAGCCGCAATATCTTGGCATCAAGCCACAAATTCATGCCCAACAGGCCGAGTATGATTTCTTCACACTCACATGTCCTATGGGTTCATCTTGGCATCAAGCCACAATATTTGTTTCGGCATCAAGCCACAAAACTCATAGCCAATAGGCCGAGCATGACTTCTTCATGCTCATATGTCCTACGGGTTCTCTTTGACATCAAGCCACAAATTCATACCCAAGCGACCGAGTGTGATTTCGTCACCCTCACATGTCTTATGGGTCCATCTTGGCATCAAGCCGCAATATCTTGGCATCAAGCCACAAAATTCATACCCAATAGGCCGAGTATGACTTCCTCGTGCTCATATGTCCTACGGGTTCTTCTTGGCATTAAGCCATCAAACTTATGCCTGACAGGCCAAGTGTGATTTCTTCATGCTCATATGTCCTACGGGTCCTCTTTGACATCAAGTCACCAAACCCTACCTGACAGGCCGAGTGTGACTTCTTCACGCTCACATGTCCCATACAGTCCTTTGGGCATCAAGCCACCCAATATTTTACACTCCATGCACCGAGTGTGACTTCGCATACTCACAAGTCTCATAAGTTCTAATGGCACAAAGCCACCCCAACATTGATATCCTAATGTTCATACGGACCAAGTATGGCTTCGTCATGCTCATATGTCCAACAAATCATTTTGGTATCAAACCACCATATCCTTTCGGCATGAAGCCATCATACATTGCTCAACAAGACGAGTGTGGCCTCTCCATACTCACATGTCTTATGGGTTTCTTTCGGCGTCAAGCCATCCAAAACATACACTCCATGGGCCGAGTATGACTTCATCATGCTCATATGTCCCATAAGCCATCATATTCTCTTGGCATCAAGCCACCATTCTCATACCCAAGAGACTGAGTATGATCTTTCCATACTCGCATGTCTCACGGGCTCTTTCGGCATCAAGCCACCCCAAACTCAAACCCTATGGGCCAGGCATGACCATTTCATACCTAAATGTCCCACGGATTCCTACAACACAAAGCCACCCCAATACCATAGCCTATGGACCAAATGCAACTTCTCCACATTCATAAGTCTACGGGCCAAGCGGCATCATGCCACCTCAAAGCACATCTCATAGCCTAAAACAATGTTCATGTACCTTAACTCCATACCCTATAGACCGAGTGTGCTTCTTCATACTCACAAGTCTACAAGTCCACCGGCACAAAGCCACAAAAGCCCATGGCCCAGGGGAAGCCTAAATTCCTCACCGCCCTAAAATAACTTCATGGCTTGAGGGAAGCCTTAATTCCCTACAAAAAAAAGAGAAAAAAAAGAGAGAAAAAAAAGAAGAAAAAAAGATAGTGGGCTAAAAATGGAGATGCCCGACGGACTTGGCCGATCTCATTTCACTGATCGGTTGAGGGTAAAAATGTCAAGAAAACCTGGCTAGAGTGAAAACCTGAAAGGGCGCTCTAGGCAAAATCAGCAACCCCGCTACGAAAACTTCTTTTCGAGGTACGTAGGCAAAAAAGCAAAGGGCCGGTCCGGTGAAACCCGAAAAGCGGCCGATCGTTAAAAACAAAAAAAACAAAAAAAAATTAATTAAAAAAAAGCAAACAAAAAAAGAAAGAAGAAAGAGAAGTTCTGACCAGACTCCGAGAGTCACCTGACTAGGAGTCTTCTATAAATGTATCAAAGGATGATTCACAAGTTGAGCTCCCTCAGAAGCACCGGAATGGCATGCAAGCCGGGTGTGTGAAATGCACTGAAAGAGCAAAAAAGAAAAAACTCTCTACGAGCCGTCACATCTAAAAGCCAAGAAGAGGGCCCAAGCCCTTCTCAAGCCAGGGATGACTAGGCCAAACAAAGGAGCAGTGCAAATGGGTACTTTGTTCCAACATTAAGATCAAGCAAGGCAGTGCAAAGAATGACAGGCCTGACAAATTTTGATTGATCAAATTGAAAACAAAAGCAAGAACATCACAACAAAGAAACATGCAACATGGGAAAGTGGGGAAGAACAACTTCTTATTATACAATTCCATGCAAAATGGTACAATATACACATGTCCAGCCTTGACAGAAAATGAATGACATTATCATTTTCTATACAAAAAGTACAGTGTGCCCGAACAACCCTCGGGACCCAGGTTTGCCTCATGCAGACGTACATGAAGTCCCAAAGTTATCCTCTCGTCTACGAGACCTTTTGCCCAGGACACTCCTAGCATCGGCGCCACACCGAGGAACACGAGCACAAGGGGCTACTTTCTTGATCATAATACATTTGCCGGTTGACATCAAGACAGTGCAGTTGGATGATGACAAATGCAAGATGGAACAAAGAAAGAAGTTCAGCAAGGTTTGCAACAAGCAATTCAAGAATTTCCAGTCAAACAACAAGCAGATGGCATAAAGGAAATAGTTCAACTGTGTTTGCAACAAGCAATTCAAAAAAAAAAAAGTTTTTTTTTTCCAGTCAAGCAACAAGCAAATGACAGAAAGGGAATGACACAACTATATTTGCATGAAAAATTCAAAATTTCCAGTCATATGGCAACAAGCGAATGACAGAAAGAAAGTAGATACAGTTCTGTACAGGCAACTTCGAATATTTCAGTCATGAAGCAACAAGCAAATGACAGGTGACAAAAAAAAAGAGAGTGCTACAACTATATTCTTGCACGGGCGATCTCCCGACGACTCTCGTCTCTGGAAGACCACCCGTGGGGGGCATTTGTTGACACCTAAATTTTTTGAAAAAAAAATGAGGCCAATTAAAAAAATGGTATGACCGGCCCTCCCCAAACTTGGTCTGTGTACAACATGTACATGTACCATACACAAGTCCAAACAGACCCAATTCGGTCCATCTCCAGACCCATAACAGGACCTTGATCGGCCCAATTCAGTCCACCCGCAATGCCTCTCGACATAGCCCAGAATGGCAAGCCCAAATAAGCCCAATTCGGTCTGCTGAAAGACACGTTTGCAAGCCATCTCCAAGGCCCACTGGCCTGCTCAAAATGGGCCGGATAATCTTCCAAAGGGGCCAAGCGAAACAGCCCGCGGGTCCGGCTCGTAGGAGGGCTCGGCTAAAATAGAAGAAGGACTTCGTTGAATAAGGCAAGAGATCGGACGTAAGGGAGAAAATCTGTCTCTGGAGCATGGACCAACCATAGAGTCCCGGCCGATATCCAAATCCAGGGAAGCTCCGAGTCCTACTCGAAGACGGCTAAAGGTAACGGTCGACGGAAGATATCCCGGGGTTCGATCTCCTTCCGAGAATATGGGGGCCAGCAGTTTTAGCAATCCCGAGTCCCTCTCGAAGCCGGAACTAGCTTCCGCACGAGAGGAGTCCTCCCGAGGCCTATAAAAAGGTCCAATGCAGGCCGCGACGAAAAAAAAAAAGAGAGAGAGGAGAGGCCAGACAGAGGTTCGAAGGCGGAGAGAAAGAGGGAGAGAGCGGAACCTCCGTCGGAAGCCGCCGTCGCCGCCGGAACCTCTGCCGGGATCCCCTCCGCCGTCGCCGCCGGAAGCCGCCAACGCCGGAAGCCTCCCTTGCAGCAGCGGCGGTCGCCGGGACTTCCTCCGAAGCCCGCCGTCGTCGCCGGGAGCCATCCTTCTCCTCCGCCGGTGCCGCCGTCCAACGGGACCAGGAACCGCCGGAGATAGACGCCGCAAAGCCGTCGGGTGCCGAAGAGGAGCCGAGCGCCCACTGTAGCCGGGGGAAATATGTCCCCCGGACTTATGTCCAGCCTGGAAAAAGGTGGGGCCCGCAGAGGAGGGAGATAAAAAAAAAAAAGAGGTCGCCGGGTGGAGGCGCCGCGGCTGCGCGCGGGCGCGCGCGTGAGGCGCTGAGGCGGGCGCGCAAGGGTGTTGACCTTCGGGTCAACACAGACGTGGGGCCCACTTTTTGAAGGAGTTTAAAAAAAAAAGGGGGGGGGGAGCCTGCTGGACCAGCCAGCAGGCGCAGCAAGAAGAGGAGATGGGCCGGGCCCATTAGTTTGAAGCATGTAAAAAAAAAAAAAGTCTCTCTTTTAAAATGCACAATCAAATGAAAACTTAAATAAAAATGCACCTAACTAATTAAACAAACCGATGACAAGCATTGGTCGGCTAAAAACCCGCCACATGGTCTCGGCATAACTTAAAAGAATCAAAACAAATGGGAAAGCAATAGGCCGGCTTCAAGCACGCCTCTTGACCCATAATTCAAAAAATCAAAATAAAACAAACAATTCACAGAAATTAAATAAAAATTCATTAACTAATTCAACAAACCGATGGCAAGCATTGGCCGGCTAAAAACCCGCCACATGGTCTCGGCTAAACTTAAAAGAATTTGGGGGGCGGTTTCAAGCCTGCCCCTTAACTTTTTAAGGTGTACATACAAAGATGTATTTAAAAAGACCCCAATGTCTTACCATGCCCCAAGAGGGGAGTTACTTACCCATTATGCCATAGGGAGGCTGTGCATGATCAACATGCCGATATGCCAAACTATGAGCTAATGAGGTTCAGAAATTATGAGATGAGTCCCCACAAGCTTATCAAAAGCCGGGTGTGCTCAATCTCAAATCAGTAAGTCGATTCCCCACAAGCTTATCAAAAGCCGGGTGTAGTCGATCCCAACTGTGGGAGATGCCCATAAGTCTTTCAAGACCGGGTTCATGCCGCCCATGAAATGACAAGTTCATCAAGAACTCAAGAGACCGGATTGCTGGTCAAACGGTAAGAATCATGTCTCATGTTTGAGAAGAAATAAATGAAAATTGATACTCGGTGCACAGACTGATGCCACTAGGAGAGGACTGCACCATGAAATGTTTGGAAAGCAAGACAATAAAAAATCTGCAACCTGTAAAATATGTAATTCAACTGAAACAAAAACCTGAAATCTGTAAAAATCTGCAGAAGGTCCAGAAGATCTGAACTTCAAAATTGAGGTCCGAAATCTGAAAATCTAAACACCCAAATCTGAAATTGGAATTTGAAACAAACCCGAAAATCAGATGTCAGAGCATAAAATCCAAAATCTGAAATTGAAGCCTTTCAACAAAATCTGTAGATCAAATTTGTGAAGCTCATAACTTACGGAATCTGAAATCAGAAAATTCAAAACCTGTCAAGCCTGAAATTTGGAAGCTGAAAATTCTAAAAAAATGCGAAGTCTGCAAACGAAAACATCCGGGATCTGTCATCTAAAAGAGAGAAGAGAAATCCAAAGAATGCCAATCTGAAAGTGAGAATGTATAAATCTGAAACATTTGAAATCTGAAATCTGAACTTAAAACAACACATCATAATCACCCTGTTAAAAAAAAAAACTCAAAGGCAGAAATTTCACGCAACCATGAACCTGGAAATAAAAACTCAAGAGAACAAAAAAAGGGGGAAGTGTTCAATAAATCCGATCAGCAGGCATCAAGTCTCAATCCCAATTTTAACCAAACTGAACTTAATTCAAATGAATTTTGAAATTAAACCCCAAACAAACCCCAGTCTAAAAACTGTAAAATCCAATAAACCTCAAATCAAATCAAACTAAAACCAACAAACAAGATTGAAACTCAAATCAAATTCTGAACAAATCTGTTCTAACTAAACTCAACTCAATCAATCCAAATCAAACTCAAAGTCAAATCATTGTTAACTTAAGCAAATTCAAGACAGTTAAAAAAAATCAATTCACACAAATTTGAAACTCACAAGATTCAATTTCAATCAATGATAGGTTAAATCAAGTTATTTCCAGTCAAATTCCAAATCAATTAATCAACTCAAATTAAATCAAATTCAAATCAAATTAAAACTCATACACTAAAATCCAAATTTCAACCAATTTAAATGAAACTTAAATTTAAACTAAGTCAAATCAAACTTTCCAAATCAAAATCCAAATGAATCTTCCAAATCTAAATCAACAAACTCAAATTAAACTCAAATCAAACTCTCCAAAACAAAGTCAAGCTCATAGATCTGTTCCAAAAAAGCTCTGTTCCAAGAATCAACCTGACCTCACTAGAACGTAGCTGAAACTTGGCTTTAAGATCAGTTGGCCAGTTCAGCTTAGGGGTGTATACTTAACAGTTGAATTTTTGGCAAATCTAACCAAACTAGCTGGTTTGGTTTGGTTTGAACCAATGGGTTTTGTTTCCACCATTTTAGAGACCTTGCAAACTGAATCAAACTGATTAAATCGATTAAAATGAATTTAATAAAATTATTTATATATTGTTAGAAAAAATGATAATTGTGTAATGTTATGGTGAAATAATATTTATTATAATTATTTGTAATTAAAATGAGTATATATGCAAATAATTAATCATTTAATTTTTAGTTTCAAATTGAACCAATGGCTTGGTTTTGAAAAAAAAAAGTTCAAAATTGGACCAAACCAAATCATGCACACTCCCTAGCTCAGCTGGTCCAGCTAATCCAGATGGTCCCAGACATTCATGCCAACTATGCTGATTTCCCATCTCTGATGGGAGCCATCCTGGAATCTCTATGTTGTCTGCAGAAT
This sequence comes from Cryptocoryne crispatula var. balansae, assembly GCA_036172225.1. NCBI lineage: Eukaryota > Viridiplantae > Streptophyta > Magnoliopsida > Alismatales > Araceae > Cryptocoryne > Cryptocoryne crispatula. Next base: position 5,286,260 of record CM069929.1, on the reverse strand, counting down.
CATGTAGCAGTGATCTAATGATAGTTGTCCTTCAAAAACACAGCCCATGTTTTTATCTACTCGGAGTATTTGCTTTGTTCTCATCCAATACCCTTTTTTTCTTGATAAATCATTTCTCCAATAAATGCAGTTTCTTTTCTCCATGGAATAAATACAACTCTGAGGAAGTCTCATAATTTACACAAACCTTCAATCCAAATCCATGTGCCTGATTCAAAGATTATCAATTTCTTTTGTGAAATGACCATTATTCCCATATAATCAACAAATGCCAGTAGAACAACTCTTATTTCATTCTATTGGGTAAGTGGTCAAATTTTCCTTGAGATAGGGAAAGCGTAGGCCCTGTCAATCGCTTAGACCCAGCTTTAGGCCACTGAGCCGACATAATGCATTGTTGAATTTGCAGGCTTTCACGTTACAACTTACATTTACATCAATGCATGGAGGAGTTTACATATAGATGTTTTATTGCAAGTCACCATGAATAAAGATTCTTCACACATACTTGTAATGTGACAGAAAAACTGAAAAAGAACATGAAGAGCCAAAATGTTCTGCAAAGATTTGTAACATATATGTTAGAATCAATTTTCAAAAATGTATAGCGGATTTTTATTGACATTACTATGTTTTTCTCCAAATATCTCCCAGTTTTTCATGTTATTTTCCTTTTTTATTTGCAGGAAAAATCGGACAAAAATCATCCAGATTTTCTTGCTTCTAGGAGTCCCCAGTCTGGAAGTCAATCGGAACCTACCTCTGCAAATAAGAAACAGGACCCTGCAGGGATAAAAGATATGCAGCCATCTTCAACAAAGAAGTTCTATACGTATGTGCTACCGACTCCTGTTGATTGCAAAGGTTCAACGACATTGCACTCCAGTAGTCCAGTTTCCATGTTGCCAATGGATGGAATGGGTGGCTGGCCAACCCAGTTGTGGCATGCATCTGATGCACACTCATGGTCAGTACTTGGAGAGAATGACATTAGTAGTGATCCTGTTAGGTTGCCTCCACCATTATCTGAGGTCCTCTCACTACCACCTTCAAGAGAAAGGTGGGATCACTCTTCACAACTTCATGTTCCAGTTAATTCTGATCCCAAAAAGATCAAAAGGCAAGCTTACTCAGGCCCGTTGCCAAGTAAAGCGTGGTCAAGTAAGCCCACATTTTCCATCGCTTCAGGACAGCACCAAGTCTCTTCTCCAATGTCTTTGCATGTTTCCACGCCAACATCCACATCACCTAAAGTTTCACCAGGTGCCACTCCTCTTATGACTTCACCTAAAATAAACGAACTCCATGAACTTCCCAGGCCACCAAGTGCTTCGAACCTCACCAGACCATACAGTTTAAATCGTCATTCAGCTCCACTAGAATCTAGAGGTAAAGAACATTCTGCAGCAGGCATAACGGCAACACGGTTGCCCACACCTCCAGGTGCCATGTCACGCAGTTTTTCGATACCTTCGATTAGTCAAAGAATGATAATTAACAAAGGAAAGCTGAATCAGCTGATAGGACCCTTACATAATCAAGCTTTGGCTGGTGAAATTTCACCATCTCACCTGGCACCCAATTCTTTGTCAAATTCTCAACAAGAATCAAAAGCACTGGAATCTATTCTTCAAGCTGCAAAAACCAAAGGTGAGACTTTTTGGCTCTTGTTCCATGTTACTGGTACCATAATATTCACTTAACTGCACAGCTACTCCATTAATGTGATCTACTTTTGCCCTTCATGGTTTGGTTGATTCTTCCACCGTAGGTTTGTGACGACTCTTCCTCACTTCATGTACTGCAGGTACATAGAGCGGGCTCGGTTCATGTCTGAAGGAAGAAAATTTCTTAATGCTGGACTCCATCTTCATGTAGATAATAGTATTTTTTATCATCTGGGTCAAAAATTCGGGCCCTTGCTTTCTGATTTCATTAGTTTTTTTTCTTCTAAAATGTATCTTGTTATTCAACTTCAAATAAATTATTTTAATAAGAAATTCCAGGTATGCGATTTTCGGTTAATAGCTCCACATCTCACTCAAATTGATCAATTCCGGATTATGTTTGGTTAAGATCAAACGGGTAGATTCTCCACATTGGTCTTGGAGAACAGAGAGAAATCTAGAAGGGTATGCCGTCTATGATCGGTTTATCCATTTCAGGATCGGTATAAGCCGATTGGATACAGGGAGGGCTGAAGATCGCTTGGAATTGATCTGGGTCGGGATTGGATCAGCCAGAATTGACAGTTATTCGTTCCCGCCTTAACATGCCCGACGCAACATGTATTGGGTCACACAGAACTAAACTACCTAGATCTAGGGATATCGGATCCCTCTAACCTAATACCCTGATCCGATACTCCATGGTCGGATGGACCCGATATATCTAGATTATGATCACGATCACCTCGGTAGAAATTTTTTTGTGTGCGCTTTTTTCTTTCTAGTGTTGGACTAAACAATCCTTGAAACTAGAGGTGCAAACGGTTCGTTTTGATTTAACTCCTTTTTATTCAAATTAAAACCGAACCAAAAGTAAGAATCGTTCAGTTCATCGATTTAATATATATTTAAATAAATTAAATTAAAAATAAAATAAAATATAAGTTATAATAATTAATTAAGATTAACATGAAACTAATATTTTATTTATAATATATAATTATATCTTTATACTTAACTTAAATTTATAATAATATATATTTAAATATTATATATTATATAAATAAAGTGAGTCAAATTGAGTCAACCAGTTTATGATTCAATTCTATTTGAAGAGGTGTCAAATTAAACCAAATCGATGAAAAATTATTAATTCAATTTAGTAAATCGAATGAAAAACCCTTCGAACCGGTAAGTTCGATTTGATTTACCGGTTTCTCGATCTTGCATGGACACCCCTACTTGAAACTACCTCAAAGAATATCGGTCACGACCAACCAAACACTTTTCTGATGGAAACAACAAGCCTTTTGGGATGATCCAACTAAGGGAGGTGAAGTCGGGAGTCGGGATCGGGTTGGTTTGGCCCCAAATCGACCCAGGTCAGCCAAGGTCGTGACCCAAGTCGGGACAGATCGGCCGTGGTTGTCAAAAATAATAAAAAAATATTAATTATAAGGTCGAGGTCGAGACCGACTTGATCAACCCCAAAATCGATCGGATCGGAGCACAGTCACAATGGATCCAACAATCAAGGTTTGTCGACAGTAAACCATTTTACAGCAGGTTTAAACGGTAGAAGGGAAAGAAACTTGCGAAGATATTCTGGTTTCGAAACGACAGGCTGACTTTGTTCGATACGCACGTAAAAGTGTGCAAATCTGTCTTACCCTGCATCGTTTTGCGTCCAAGCAATTTATCCTGCACCGGTTTACGTTAAGACAAGCAGCCCTGCCCTGTGATACAGAAATGACCCGGAAAAGAAAAGAAGCAACTAGGAGGCTCCCAAGTTTAATCGTGCCTTTCCGGAATGCCAAACTAAGAAGTGGCATTTGGTTGTCCAATGGATGGTGATTCTTATCAGAAATCTCTCCAAAATGTCCTGCGCGACCAAATAGATCTGGCATGCTTCAGTTTCAAAATCTAAAAAAAATAGGGTAGATATTTTAGCTGGTAAGAAGAGACTAGCACACCAAAATGGTGTCAAGTAAATCCCTTGATAAAAGTTCACTTCTTGCCACGGAGTCTTATTCCCCAGCTGATCAAATGCACCCTAAGGGCCCCCTTTGGTATAATATTATTCAGGGGATAAACTTGGCTTATCCACCAAAATTTGGGGATAAATCAGGTTTGTCCCCAAATTAATCTTGAACCAAACAGCCCCTAAAGGCCTTGTTTGAATGCATTGTTAAAGCACATCAGCTACGACAGATATCAACTAATGTTGATGTGTCTAGTGTCAATACTGAAGTCAACATTGTATCAATTCTAACAGTCAGGACCGTATAAATTTCCGGTAAATATTTTCACCATCTGAGGTACAGTTGAACAAAATGTTCTTTCTTCATACGGACGTTCTTTTCTTTCCCTGCTCACAGCAAGTAAATAGCTCGGTAGATGTGAAAAAGCGGTAGGATATATGGGGCGACCACTTGACAGGCTCAATCAACCTTTGGTCCGTTTACAATGCGAGCATTCCTTGGATCATCCGGCGCAGAGCTTCTCAAGAGCCATGTTCTCATCTCCGTTGACTGCCTCCAAGGTAGTTCTGACCAAGTCTTCAGAAAAGCCCATTTCTACAAGCCTCTGGACCTGTGTGTGATGTCAAGGACAAATCTTTCTTAAGACTGACGTTGCAGCCCATATCAAAATCTACGTCGTGAAATCAATCCATTGACACCATACAGGTTGACTTACCTTCTCCTCTGAGCCGATGTTTGTATTCTTTGCAAAAGCCTCGGTCCAGTAGCGAGCAGTAGCAAAAAATGTAGGATAGTCCCGCAGATACTGCAGAAGAGAAAAGTGTGGTGAAGAAACTTCCAAGCGCTGTATCAACCAAAAATTGGTGTCGAGAAGCATTTGAAGTGTATGAAGTATGAACAGAAGAATGGGAAGAGAACCTCAAGCGATGAGTGGAAATATAATGAAGCAACAAAAATTACGAATTAACTCTGACTAATTCATGGCCGGATGTGCAGTCTCATAGGAATGTTCTCTCTTTGACGTATTTTACTATTTTCAAATCCAAAGACAATACAGATGTTTCCTAGTCAAAGCCAAATGAAGCAAACCATGAAGATGCATTTACCATTCTCATACTCTACATGACACATGAAAGGTGACTGGAAGTCTGGAACAGACCAAATGTTGATCCTTCATTGGACTTAGGCTTTAACGAAACAACAGTGGTAGAATAACACATACAATGAACACGTTATCAAGATCAAGAGTTACTAATTTACTCCAATGTACTGGGAAATGACATATGTTTGCCAGATGAACGAGGAAAGAATTGAGACCTGCTGGGCAACCACCGCATCTTGAGGATCATCAGGTTCTGGTGATGAAAGCAATGCTTGCAAAGATAGCAATGCTGTTTTCAGTGTAAGTGCTGGACTCCACTGATCCTTCAAAATATCTAAACAAATTGCTCCGTTTTGACTGCTGATATTTGGATGCCTAGTGAAAAGAAATGTCACGTGCCAATTAATCACGGTACTCAAAATATCTAGAGAATAAGTTGTCATATTGCTAATTATAAGGCACACGTAACAAACAGGCTGATTTGACACAAACCAAATGGAATTTTGGAGATAACCCTAACAGCAGAGCAAATAAATTTTTAGATCCTGTGATACAAAAGAGCAAATAACCATGTTCTTTAGACCCTAGCTAGCCATGCGAGGATGAAAAATGACAGCTTGTTTTCCACAAGCATCGAGGTATCGCAGAACCAGCTTTTTCTCAGGCCTGATAGACTCCTTTTCCTTCGATTATAATGAAGCACCTGGTTCTGAGGGTTTATACCACTTTGTCCAATATATTGGTACCTGGGTTTACTCTGACATTGGAAAGTTCAATATCTGTCAGCAGCATTCATAAACAGGCAGCCAGCACAGCTAGTTTGATCCCAACAGATGAACCAACGATTAATGGATCCACCGTGGGAGGATTGGTACCACCTGCCCCAAGGGGGCAGGTGTCGGATGTTCGAGCTGGGGCTCAAACATCACCCGCGCACGGCGCAGTGCGTCCTGCTGGCCACTAGGCCATGACCAAAAAAACCAATGATTATCTTATTTTTAGAAGAATATCCTTGTAATCATGTCACATCATCTTACACAATTAGTAGCGGAAGTGCTCTTAGAATATTTATCAAAGAATAGTTGCAGAAGATACTGCCAGACATTAGGTCAATAGCATAAGAGTCAGTTATCAGGAGCTAGTGAAAAAGGAATTTGCAATGGCGATCAAAATTAAACAAAAAGCAGAAGTGAATTCCTACAAATTTCAGGGAACTGTTCAGATGCCAGTAATGATTCTGACTTCTGCACAGTAAATAGACATGGAGATCTTACTTAAAAATGAATTAGAGCCTGTATGAAGATGACCAGTTGAGAAATTTTGGAGTCTTTTTGCATTTCCATCCAGAATGACCTGTTCATAAATATTTATAGTTTACTTTTAGTCCTTTCTTTACATTTTAGTCCTTAAGAACTTGCTTAAAATAAGTCTTATACTTGTCCCTTTTTGTAATTAGGCTCCCATTTATAAGGAGTCCATACGATGTGATGATCAATGAATGAAATTAAAATTTTTGAAGCATCAGCCATGTATCTTGCACAGGGGGTTTTGCCTTGTAGGTATCTCCACCCCGAGGAGAGCTCGGCTTCCCCTCCACCTCCGGCACCAGCCGGCTCCAATCACCCCTGGCGTAGGCTGGTCCTATCATCTTCTCCCCTCCTTCCTACCGGCCACTGCGTTATTCACCCTTCTCCTTCCCCTTCACTGGTTCCACAGCCTTGCCATCTCCTTTACCTTAGTTCAGCATCGACAATGCCATCAAGTCAAGTCCAATGATGCCCAAACAACCTCATGAGCCTCCTTTTGACAGCTCTAGCATCCACAACACCAGTACCACTTTGCTTTCAGAGCTCCGTCAGGCCATCTCCGCCCTCAGTCATCTCCCTCCCGCCTCCACAACCCCTGTAACCATTGTTCCCCATTTCTTCTTCCCCGTCTTCATTCCTATTCCACCGTCCATGACCCTTATGGCCTTCCCTGACTTCCCCACGGGTGTCTCCCACCATCGCACACTCCTACACCTCCATCGGACCACCTTTCTCCACCACAATGTCTCCTCCCCTTCTCCTTGCCACCAAACGACACCGACAAAGGAGACTAAGAAGAAGGCAATCGAGGGAGGTGACAGAGTTGAAGCTTCCCCGAGAGCCCGGCTAGTTGGAATCTGCCACCATCGATGCCGCCAGACAACACCTCGGCATCGTCCTCTTGCCATCAACATTCTGCCCCTCCGTCCAGACAACAACGACAAAGGTGAAGGCGAGGAGGCGAAGAATCCCTCAAACGGGGTGAACATCCTCTCATGGTGTCTTTCATATGCCCTCAAGGCCCTAATCACCGGGTATCATGATCAAGAGCTGCATGGCACATACATGACACCCCACGGGTGTTAAGTTACCTCCCACCTATGTTATCTGAGGTGCTCGCCTCAGGTGCCTAGGCGCTGAGGCGAGGCGAGGCGAGGCGAGGCGAGGCAAAAACGCCTCGCCTCGGCAGATCTCGCCTCGCTCGGGTGAGGACCCTGTGAAAGTCAAATTTGGTAACTTAAATAAATCCTCTTTCCCCACCCGAAACCCCCAATGCCCAGTTTTCCACCTTGAGACTCCAATATCTTGATGCATTATAGGTCCTAGAAGTGAATTTTTTGTATTTTTTATGTTCTTCTTCAAAAGTTCCAATGTTATATGTATATTTTTTTAGAAGTTCTTCAATAAAAAAAATGTCGCCTCGGGCGCCTGAGGCGAGGCGAGCCTTCCCTCGCCTCTCGCCTCTGACTACATAGCCTCCCACCCCCAGCAGGGGTCCTTGGGAATGTGGCACGATCCCCAGCAAGGATTGCCTTCACATGCTCACACACGTTGTCACCAGGCAGCCACGACCCCCCCTTGCATGTTCAACTTCACGGGAGGCCTTGATTCATGCCCCCAAGGGTCCTCCCACACCAAGTATCCACAAACCCCCTTCCGGGGTCTCCTTGTGCACTCATACGCTGCCTCCAACCGTGCCACGACCCTCGCCAAGGGGTGTCTTCACGCGCAGTCGAGGGTGCCCTCAAGATGCCATGGTCCCCTTCACCTAGGAGCTTTTGCAGCGCACCACAACCCCAGGCGATTTAAATCGTGCGGCCACCTGACCGGCTCAACACGTCAGCCAGCCAGTCCAGCCAGGTCCGAGCCGGTCAGCTCCAGAACAACCCAGTTCGACTGATTCACAGTCCACACCGGCTGGTTCAGGCGGTTCAGGCCAGTTTAAGGCGGTTTAGGCTCAGTTCAGCTTGGTCTGGGGCCAGTTCAACACCCTATTGACCAGTTCAGTTCGTCTCAATGCATTTTAGGGATGGTTCAGCAGATTTTCAGCTCGGTTCAATGGATTTCAGCTTGGTTCAAAACTTCAAGTGTGGTTTACCTCTAGTTCAGTTCGCTGAGGTATATGACAATTATGTAGTGATTTGTTTGGGCTGGTTTTAACGCACCAATGGCAACATCTCCATTTCTGTCCTGCATCATTATAGGTATAGCTAATATACAAGAAGTTTTTATTGTATCCAAAAAACTCTACATAAATCATCTACAACAAAGTGCACACATTTGAAAGGTTCAGAGTTCAGACATGGACCTCATTTGGCTGTCGTAACTCTTGTCCCCTTTCACAAAATTTCAAGGTCCAACTCTCCATCAATAACCAACCTCCGCCACTTGCAACTATCAGTGATCAGTACAATTTCCAGAATACTGAGGAAACAACAAAGGTCAAATCGACCTTATGAACTGGTCAGGATAACGCATAGACATGGGGATCCTAGTTTACCCTTGCACTTCCAAGAGATTTGAGCTCAAGACATCCAGCTAGAAATTGAAGGCTTCTGGCCAACTCGCTTGTAGGCTGTGCAACTATCCTTTTAAATCTTAAACCTATAATGAATGTAAAAAGACACTGTCTCACTAAATGATTGTTTAGCCAGGACATTGCATTGTATGTAAAAGCTACTATGGTAGCAAATAATCTTGTTTTTAATACTAAGAGAAAGCGTAAATGTCAACTTATCATTCAGGTGGTGTTCAATTGATTTGAACATACCTACAACTTCTGATTGAGTAGAGGTTGGATATTTAGACTGTTTGATTATGTATCTTAATTAATCTTTAAACACAACTATTATATCTTGAAAAAACTCCTAAAATTATGTTCATTGTTTTAACTTTTCATTTTCCAGACTTAATTTCTCTATAGAGGACATAAGTAACATTTATAATATAACTTTATGTAAATACTAAATTACTTAAAATATAAACATCTTAATCAAATGAAGTACTTTTTACCACAATCTAAGAGGTTAGAGATGAAATTTAGAGTTCATATTTTCAGATTAAGCCAAATAAACATTACTTTAGAAATATTAAAAACGCTTTGTAACATAGGTGCCCTATGATAACACCATCCAAGAACAATGGTGGAACTGTGTTAGATGTAAAAGGATAGCGAGGAGCCTGGGACATGTCAGAAGAAAGTATATGCAACAGTAAAAATAATAATAATAATAGTTATTAAGAAAATTAAATGAGAGCATTAGTGCATGAAATACACTCAATTCTTCAGATGATGTTAGACCTTCTAATTGTAACGAAAGTGCATAACAATTCACTCTGAAAAAGGAATATAGAATTGAAAGCTGCAGATTATACAGAAGCATGGCTGCAACACCAACACTTTAAATAACTAACATACATCTGAATGCTAGATATGAAAGACGGCATGCATGAGAATGACACAAATGACAACTTATCTGACTATGATGAAGTGGACATGTACCAGACTTTGGTTATGAACTGCATTTTAGGTGGCTCAAAAGGATACTCATCTGCGGTTCAGCAGCAAAACAAATTCAGTACACCATTTGAGTTTATTTATCAACCAAACTTTCATTCATAAAATAAACGAGGAAGAAAAAAATAAGGACAGAAAAAAAATGCTATTGAAAAAAATGTGAAGGAATAAGATTGTAGCAGTAGCATCCATTGATCTAGATATATTGTCAAGAGAAAGATCAAAGGAAATAAATGAACATAGGAGAAGCGCAGCACTGCAAACAACTAGAAGACTGTGATGGCATGTTCAACATAATGCATTAGCACCTCATCAACCAGCAAACTTAATAGTCATTGTATCTTATTTTATTTTAAAGATGCAATAACCACAAGCCCACTACAGGTCATTTGAATACATGAAAGTGATTCATTTTCTTCCCTCTATTACACGAGTAAAAGAAACTAGCCTCCCTACTGTCTAGGCTCCCAAGACATTTAGTGAGTTCACGAATATGCATGCATAAAACCCTACAAAGATCATTCCAGCATTAATAAGAAGCAGATAGACCGATCAGTGAAGGCACTAAACATCCCAGTTTCTTCTGACGCACAACTAACTGATACCAAGTACTAGTAGGAGAGAAGTAACAATAACAACAGCAAAGCATGAAATATCATCTTGCCAAAAAATCTTTGGAGATCTCAAAAATACCTTATCTCTATCTCCTATTTTAACCCTGGATCAACCTTAATTTCTCTTGTCTATCTTTCTATCCGCTCTGTTTCTATATACCTGACTCATCAAAACCAATCATTGCAGTTTGCCAAATAGATAAACTTTTCTTACTACTTCCAGGTATTCATCCTGTTCTTACTTCGGGCAGACAGCTAATACCAAGTTTATTAAACTAGCAGCTCCACTGTCCATGTCCTTAAAAGCACAATCCTAACATAGTTGTCTCTCCTTTTAATTCTATATTCGGGACATCTTTTTCTACCACCATATATGTACAACTACACTCAAGGTGACTTTCAAGTCTCCCAGGATTCCAGATAAATTCCTAAAGATGTCTAATCTCCAATATCCCAAGAAAGAGTCGAGAACCAAGTTGGTATTCCTTGTTGCTGAGCCCAAAAAGTTCCTATCACATTCATTTGCATCTGAAAGTCATACTTATCCAATTTAAATTCCTTTAATAGAGTAAATCACTAGGCTTTTTTTCTTATCTCTCAAATACTCGAGCTCAACCCCTACATGAGGATGGCTAATACTAGATGTTCACAGACTAAATTTCCAAGATACCCTGCAAACTTGGGTACCATAATATACAGGTGAAACCAAGAGAAAAATGGGATGTTCACAGTCTGAATGGGGATTCTGTTACTAAGTACTGTTGAAAGTCTATATTCCATTTCCTTATGTATATTATGGCATGTTTGGTTGCATGGTGAATTGAATTTTTGTTACAAAAATATGTTTTTGTAACAAAACTTGTTAAAAGGGTGTTTGGCAATCATTACAATTTTCTATTTTAAGAGAGATTTTCTTCTTGGACTAAAAAAAGTGAGACACTCACTTTTTCTTGCGGTCCCCCACCTTTTTTAGTTATTACATGATCCCCACTTTTTGTTATCACCTCTCCCCAAAAGTCACAATTTTATGTATTTGGCTAGTTAATATTTTATTTTTAATATAAAAATTTAACATGAAAGTGTATAAAAATTTATTGTGCAACCAGACATCCTATTAGACTCCAGGCAACTAAAACCATTTTCCGGTTTTTGAGAGCTACATCGATCACTTATATGACTCTCGAGTCTCAATTTCGTCTAAGAAAAAAACTTAACTAAATTACTGACAAAATTAACAATCATTTGAACTGAAATCAACTTTTAAGCTGATAATAAAGAAAACTGCCCTATTCTAATAGTAAATGGTACAAACAAAAGAAAGAAAGGCCCATGTCCTACACAGATATATTTCCCCTTCATCGCACAACATTGATGAACAGAGTCATAGTAGTTCACATGATCAATAAAAGATTATCAATTCTTCCTAATAAATCAAATAAAAAAAGAAGTTGGTCAGGATCAATCCTCAGTAGGTAGGAATCAGGGGTGCCAACGGAATCCATTAATCCGATTTTTTGATTTAATTCCAATAAAAATTAACGGATTCAGAACATATTTTTATATCCTATAAGATATCGGAATACACCGATAGCTTGGCGAAATAAAAAAACCAGTCAATTCCGTATTTGTTTATCTGATTCAGATAATAAATCAATATACCTATGTAAAATAAATAAATAATTATATAAACAATAAAATATACATGTTTAAAAAAGGAAAAATAAAATTTTAGACATATTATATCAAAAAATAGCAGAAAAACTATTTTTCTGAATTTTTAATAAAATGGTAAATCTTATAGATTTCAAAAATAATCGAATTATTCCAATTCCAAACGGAACTGAAATCAATACGAAATTGGAATGTCAAAATTCTGATTTAATTAGAATCGGAATTGCTTAACTCCTATCAGCATCAGAAACAAGCAATATCACTACTGAATCCGACCCAATTGCAGCCCTAGTGGGAATTGACCAACTCAGTATCAGATGGGAAATGACTGATACAGATAACTAATTATTGATCGAAAAAGGGTACACCTATATACTGTGCAATCTATAACAAGCTGATTCAGTCTGGTGGTCTAGCGACCAAATCGTGCTAGAAGTAAACATACTTGGATGACCAAGCTAGGGGCAGGCATCCGCCTTTTCTGCCACCACCATCAGCCATCATCACACCTCATATGCTACTGCCACACATATATGCAGCTGAGCCAGCTCTCAAACAGCTCCTATGTAGTCAGAGGTGAGAGGCGCCCAAGGCGAAGGGGGGCCTCACCTCGCCTTAGGCACCCGACGCGTGATTTTTTATTGAAGAACTCCTCAAAAAAACATATATTTAGCGTTGAAATTTTTGAAGAAGAGCATAAAAAACAAAAAAAAACTCACTTTTAGGACCTACAATGCATCAAGATATCAGAGCCTCGGGGTGGAAGGAAAGGCATTGAGGGTTTCGGGGGGGGCAAAGAATTTAAGTTACCAGCAGATCTGGCTCTCACTAGATCCGGATCTAGGCAAGGCGAGAATGACACCTTGCCTCAGCGCCTAGGCAATGGAGGCGAGTGCCTCAAATAACATAGAACAGCTCCCTTGCTGGTAAGCCAGCTCAGCCTACACCATGGTGTTGCTAGTGCTACACCATCCTGACATCCAATCATGGTTAGCCATCTCGCAAGAATCTTGCAAAATTCTCGGTCTCTTGAGCGCTGCAAGAATCAGCTATTCTGGTTGGTCTGGATGCCAGCCACTGCCCCAGGTTGCCAGAACTGCCATGGTCAACTGTTCCGGTCTTCCCACTGGGTCCAAGTGACCAGATCCAGGTCATACCAGGTTCTCTTGGACCCATCGGGTGGGGAAGACGCGGCGTCTCGCTGCACAGCGGTAGCACCACCTCAGCGCCAAAATCTAGAGCCAATTTAACCCTCAACGTCGAATTGGACTGTAAACTCCTTAAAATCCTATATGTGGGCTTAGTTTTAGGGTTATTTTTATTTTTTCATTTTTTCAGATGTATATTTTTAGGTAAAGTATACCCAATGTAAATGAAATTCGAGATCCAATCTTCCAAGATTTTTTCAATAATCTAACAAGATCTCTTCTCTTCATCCTTCCAAGACGAAGCCAAGATTTGATATGACAATTGTTGTAGCCAATTACCATCTATAAAACCGGTAAGTGCTTTCTCTTTTTCATCCTGCCTTTTATTAAAAAAAACTTTTTTTATCAGGCAACCCATGGCTGATGGCTGGTCCAACTTCTCCCAGATAGACTAGGTTGGCTGATCCGATCAATTGATCCTCCCAGGAAAAGAATCAGCCTAGCCAGCGCAAGGACTGATGACCCAGAAAATATTGGCCTTTATTTACACATTTGTCATGCATGTACTGCACATTAGCAAGATCTTCAAATTACTTCCGAAGTGTCACCTCTCATCTCAACAAATATGCCGCTAAAACTACAAGAATCATAGTAGAAACCTATAGCACCCTATTCCTGGTTAGGAGTTCTCATACAAAAGGAAGAATAAAAAATATTTCATATTCAATACTCTATACAAAATTCTGTTTTAAAACCCACTAGAGAATTGGATACTCGTAAGGAGAAGACCTTTCCTTTGTATTTCTCTGCCTAGTTCTGAAACACTGGATGCGGGTTCAGAATCGGGAGCACTTAACAGTCACAGTTGGAGTTACATAAATAAGAAATGCAATATGCCGCTTGAACGGAAAAGCAAGGGTTGATAAAACGGAACATCTGGAAGGATATGAATGTATTGCGGCTTCTAAAATAAGCTCTCTCCCTTACCGACTACAACTATACATGAAATTCAGCGCCACCTCGCCCAAAAGGCAAAACAATGTATAAATAGCAAGCCCAAATAGCGCCATCGCATAAAAACTTGAAACTCGCAACATAATGGTAAACTAGATAGATAAAATCATCCAATTGAGGATAATGCAAAAAAAGAGAGGAAGTGGTTGTTATTTAGCTCACATCGAGGCACAAAACTCCACTGCCATTCCGTGTAAACAGATCGACAAATCAGCACTGACGGGCAAAATTTGGAAAGGCAAGCATGGTAGATAGACGCGTACCGGGGAGGCGAATGTCGATCTTGAAGGTGCCCCCTTCGTAGGGAGTGGTGATGGGCCCGGAGATGGTACCGCAGAGGTGGGAGAGGCTGCCACGGCCATCGGCGCCTCCCCCATGAAGCTCGATGCTGACGCCGGAGATCGCCTTGTCCCTGTTGCACTCCGTCAGCTCCTTCTGCACGCGCGAAACGTCCAACATATCTCCCTCTCACTCTCGCCCTCTCCTTCCGCAGCCTGGTAGAGCAGTCCTCGCGGACGCAGAAACCCTGGCGAAGCAGACGAGGTGATAAAGCACCCCACTTTGCGAAGTGAATGGGAGGGCAAAGGCCGCACCTTGGCCGGCAGGAGGTTGCCTTCAACCCCCCCTCTCTCCCGGTCCCAGGTCTTCCACCGTAAAGGTGAAATAGAACAGCAAGGAAAACATTCAAAGATGGACGTCCATATAATTAGGGAAGATTTGTATTTGTATTTGTAACCCTGACAGTCTCTACATCTGATATTTTTCATTTTCTTTAAATATTGTAATTCCTTCGACGATTATGCCAACGCCTCGCTAACAAAACATAAAAGACAAGATACAGCCCGGCACCAGCAGGTATAAATATAAAAATAATTAAAATTTTAGGTAAAGTTAACACCTTGAATTTTTTTTAATCCAACGCTACTACTGAACTGAGTCGAACCCGACACAGAAAGCTGAGTGTGAATCGCTTGGGGCTGAGGACAAGGAAGCGATTCTTGTGCAAGAAAGGCACGAAAAGAATATTTCCATGCTCAAGATTTGCCACCCAACGATTTGTATTATATTTTATAATTTAAATATATCATTTCCGGATTTTTTTTTTCTTAATGTGCGGTGCATGCACCTAGGAGTTTATTATTTCGTATCACCTGAGAGTTATACAAAAAGCCTACGTTGCCCCTACTTCTCATAATTACCATTCTCTGGTCAACGTAAGATCATCTTAAGAGGTGTATAATGTCGAAAAAATTAATACTCTCTACAAGTAATCCCAGATTTGAGAAAGAATTAAGACATAGTCTGAGCCTTTCGATGCTATCTCAACGCAGTCTAATCTCTGAAATTTTAGTGAATACACAAAGCTCCTTTTTCTCTTCGTTAGTTATTATTGTCGTCTTAGGCCGGAGTTTCTTATAATAACTCATGGTCCAATGACACGAGTCTAAATGAACGGAAAGAGTCAAGAAGGATCACCTTATTCAGGTGAAAATTTAATTATCTCCGAACAGTCCAAAAAGCTTACGACAGTTCGATATATTTGTTTTTTTTTGGGTCCGTTTGTTTCGCATAAAAGTAGATTCAAGGAAAGAGACATACACATAGCACTCTTGTCAAGGAAACTGAAAACATTAATTGTCATTTTGTTGCCTGTAAATTATTTTACTAGAAAACTGTATCAATTATTTGACATTTCAGAAAGTGCTTCAATGAGAATATAACGGCTATAGATAATTTTATCAATATTTATACAATCAAAACATTTATTTATAGCAAAATCTCGGTGAAAAGACAAACTAAGTAAGTTATTTTGCGTGAACTTAATTTTGCTGAAATTCAAAAAGCAGTTTATTATTTGGATATCAAAAAACTATTTTTTTGAAAACATGTATATCATTTTTGTTTTTTAAACATTTTACTACATTACTTTTAGTAATTTGGATAGCTGCAAATTATTTTCAAGATAATAATTAAAAGAATCATTTAAAATGACACGCCTTGAACCTTTTCGTGAGGCTGAAATCCAAATTTCTTCAAGAATATTTTCCTTAGATCAAGATCTTCTATGCGATCAAATAATAAAGATGTCCATGAGTCGGGTTAGGTTTACTTGAAACTGGTCCAATCCAAAATATAGTGGGCCAACCCAAGCCGCACCCGTAGTATATATTGTTGACTTGGTCCAGTCTAACCCACAAAAATTATTAACTTGAACTAGTTCAACTCATTTTTCATTTCATAAATATATTATTATTATTAGTTATAATAAATTTAATCATTTAAAATGATATTATAAAATTGATAATAACTTTATTAAAAAATGATATTAAAAAAATTAAAACCCGTTTGACCTATTTAAACCAACTTTGACATGTTTTGGGAATCTAATTAAAGTCGATGGATCAAAATCTTTGACTTGTATGTTGGCTCGCAGAGCCTGCTAACCATCCCAACCTATTGTTACCCTTATCAAATAAAAGCTCTCAACTCCTAGTCAACATTTTGAAAAGTTGGTTACATATAACTAAGTTTATAAGAAAAAATGGACTCTTAGTTTATCCTCATGTTTTTAAAGATAATTAGGATTCTTTTTAAATTAAACTTATCTCAAAAAGACTCTTGCGTCACACTTAGTTACACAATAAATTTTACGTATTTTTATGATAAAATTTTATATTAAATAAAATCTAAGATAGTAAAGACATTTAATTAATATATTTCATGATATATGATAACAAAAAGAGTGAGAATCATAAATAACTATAAAAGATGGCAGATCATAATAAAAAAAGGAAGATGTCACATCATTTTTTGTCTAAGAAAAAACATTAGATGAAAAAATATTTTTAAAATGATCGATGGACACCCTTTTTAACAAACTTTTCATAAAACATATTTCTGATAACAAAACTCAATTTATGAAGTAACCAAGCACCCCGACCGCCACAAAAAATTGAAGTTACGAAAGTTTTTTTTCTTTCCGGTTCTTTTTAATCATTAGGTTACACGTTAGAGACAAATAAAAATTTACATTTTCATGTTACGTTCAAACAACCACCAGTTTTAACAAGAACAAGAATAATGAAGATATTGATTTACGGTAACCAACCAGTGTAAAATGTGTCAAAGATTTTTAGGATATGTCTATGAATATAAAATCATAGAAAATTTAATGACTAAGTTATTAATTTAACATCTCACCAAGTTACCAAAAGGGTAAAGGATGCTAAAGCCACATTAATTTTAGGTAGCCATTTTTATTTGAATTCAATCAGCTATAGGTTTAATTAAGCAGAGATGAAAAGTTTCTATCTATCTAGTCGAAAAAATTGCCTTTAAAACGCGAGCACAGCTCATCTCAAATGGAAAGAGAAGTTACTTCTCACATCCCCAACATTAGAAGTCAGTATCCCCTCAGGTCCAGGGACTCCCTCAACCCTAGACACAATGGGGTGGGCTCCATGCATCTAGTTGAGTGGGTCCCACACTGATGTGATATGTATGGGACCTACCCCATTGAGTATGGGGTCGAGGGAGTCCCCTCAGGTGCCTGCCTGAGGGGATCCAGACTCCAATATGAGGGGGTGGAGCCCCTATGTTTAATGGAACAGTCAATGGAAGGATAAATATTCAATGGAGGGTCTCTCTCTTTAATGTAGAGTTCGGATCACCTCAATTTTTTGGTGGAGATAACAGCCTAAGTTCTTAGTAAGAAACAACCACAACTCCCAGATCACTTAAATGGTGGTTTAGTTTTGGCCATTAAGTGGCGATTCAATTACTGAACTGAACTGATACTTAAGTGATTTAAGAGTTGTGGCCATATCTTATTAGGGATTGAGGTTGTTCTCTTCAACAGAAAACTGAGGTGATGCATTCTTCTTAATGTAAGGGGATTGAAGGAAAACCCTTTTACTTGCACATGAAGGGATTCGAGTTCCTAAGTGAGACACTAGGATTAAGGATGAGTATCTTCAAATCAATTTCAGAGTTAGTAAAGAATCTATTTCTTTAAAGTTATCTATCACATAGCATCAGAACGACTCATATTTTTCTAAAAAATTATCAACAAATATATATATATTATGATTTTTTTGTCAAGTGGCCTGGTGGTTGAAGGCGTGCAGTGCCGCATGCTGATGGACAATTGAGCCCCCGCTCGATTGTCACAAGGTACTGCCCCCCCCAGGGGCAGCTGGGCCAACGCCCGACGAAGGAGTTCGAGCGGTCGCCCGAACCCACGGCCAAAACATGAGACTTTAATGATTGTTAAATAACTTATAAATAGTTAATTAATTTCTAACTTACTTAATGATGGTTAATTACCCTTAGAGTTTGTTTGGTTAGAATATTAAATCCCTGAGTACCGACAGCAATAGAATAGCTAGCTAGGACCTATCTCTCACTAGCATGGTAGTATTCGAGTGAGAATAATATATTTGCAAACATCAAAATTAACAGGGGGGTGAGTACGTACCTTGGTATCAAAAAAAACAAGAGTCAAATAGTACCGGAAAATGCTCCTTCGTCAGCAGCTAGGTAAATGCCCCCGTCACTGGAGCGAGACGAGCCCATTGTCAACCTGCCTCATATTAGAAATCAAGATGTAGTGGATCACTCATAGTATTACTTTCAAATTTTTATTAGGCAGATACATAAGTATCAGACCTTATCATATACCAAATATCGAAAGTATAAATATTAAATCAAAGATCAATACTCCATCCAAACATAATAATATCTCTATCCATAAAGAATCTGATAAATTAAGAATGTCTCACTTAGATGATCTTTGTTGTACGTTACAAAATATTGTAAGTAAACAACTATTATACATATATTGATTGGATGTTGGATTTATTTTCTCAACTTTGTGGTGTTGAAAGTAGATGTACTCAAAATCTACATATATATACGACTAATTTTTTATTTTATTTTTGGTTCTTGTCCACACTTAAAAAGGGCTCACCTCAGATGACCACCTTATGAGCGACTGTCACGGTAGTCACTTGAGGTGAACTGCTCAGCGCATAGGTGATTGCAGCTCCTCCCTTAAACGGTCACCTAACGTGAACGTTCATGTGTGTTCGTGCACGTCTCTTTTCATTTTGGTTTTGGAGAGAGGCCATGATTAACTCCTTAGTTTGACTCATGAGACCCACATGATAGATGTGGGTCCCTTGTTTCTTGTGTCTGGAGTGAAGGGTGTTCTCTCAGGCGAGCACCTAAAGGAACCCGCACTCCCGAGTGCAGTTCACCTCAGATAATTGTCTAAGGGAGGGGCCACAGTCGCCTATGAGCGATTATCACAGCCCCCTCATAAATGTATCCACGTCACTTGACTACCTGACAGAGGAGCCACAGTCGCATATGAGCAACTACCATAGCCCCTTATAAACCAAACAAAAAATGGACGTGCACACAGTCGTGGATGCATTTATGAAGGGGCCATGGCTGTCACTCATAGGCGACTGCAGCACCTCTCACAGGTGGTCACCTACATGGAATGCGTGGTGGCGACCAGGGTCGCGACCAGGACCTGACCCGATCAATTTTTGGGCCGACCGACCCGGTCCCAACCTCGAGAACTCGACCCCGTAAATGTTTTAAATTTATTATATTATTATTATTCTTTGCGACTTCGACCCGACCTGGTCCTGACTCCCGACCTCACCTACCTTGGTCACCTAAGGTGAATGTCCATGCATGTTCGTGCACTTCACTTTATTTTTGGTGTTGGGGGCATGACAGTCACTCATAGACAACTGCGACCCCTCCACCTGAGGTGATTCGCTAAGTTCGAGTTCCCTCAGATGCCCACCTGAGGGAACATCCTCCACCTAGACATAAGAAGCGTGGGACCCACTATGATTAACTCATTGGTTAGACTCGTGAGACCCACATGACAGAGGTGGGTCCCTTGTTTCTTATGTTTGGAGTGAAAGGTGTTTCCTCAGGTGGGTGCCTGAGGGAACCCGCACTCTCAAGTGTGGTTCACCTCAAGTGACTATTTGAGAGAGGGGCCACAATCGCCTATAAGCGACTGTCATAACCCCCTCATAAATGCACTCACGTCACGTGACCGCCTGAGGAAGGGGCCACAGTCTCTTATGAGTGACTACCACATCCTCCCTCATAAATAAATAAATAAATAAATGTGCACAACGACGTGGGTGCATTTATGAGTGGGGCATGATAGTCACTCATAGGCAACTTTGACCCCTCCATCGTGTAGTCAACTGAGATGAACGGCATTAAAAACCAAATGATACTGACACCAGGACTCCAAAATTTAATAAACTAAAATATGTTTACTACATCCTGGCGGGCTTGGACGGATCTGGAATGCCAGTCGACCGTGAGAACTTTTGAATTAACACAGTTTAAAACATCATTTCCAGAAGCAGCACAATCAAACTTTTATTCCAAGAATGGCACAATTTAACTAAAGTTGTTGGGGTTTATAGAGATTTTGACAAAGTAGTTGGGACTTGTAGTGACTATGGCCAAGTCACTATCATATGTAGCGACTTTGCGTTTGTTTCGTCCGTAAGTTGCGCCTCTCATGAGCACCGCACTGTGCAATCCTTAAGCGCCGCACTATGTCACCTGTGAACGTCGGCCTATGCCTCTTGTGACCACCGACCCTATGCCGTCTGTAAGCGCCCACCTTGGCTTATTCCCTCTTTTGTTATCAATTTAAACCCCTCCATATGGTTCCCGCTCGGCCCGACCAGCTGGGAGCATGCTAAACCGGATGGCATCACTTTCATGGCCTGCTGCGTGCAGAAAGCCGGTGGGAGCGTCTGCTTCCCCGGAGGACTGTCCGTAATCACGAGAACGTACGACAAATCTAGCATAAGAAAAACAGAGAGGTCAAGAAACGGGGGAAATACCAGTTTCTCGTTGCTGCGTTCGGCGAAGAAGACTTTGAAGAAGCGAGGGTATCTTCTATGGAAGCTTCCCTCTTCTCCGCCTCCTTGTTCTTCTGCCATGACCAAGCTGTTTGAAGCGTGTAGCTTGCTACCAAAAATCTCGGCGTGGGACTGGAGCCGCTGCCAACCAGTGTAGCTTGCTATCAAAAATCTCTCGGCGTGGGACTGGAGCCGCTGCCAACCAATGTAGCTTGGGGCGGAAAGGAGAAAGGGACTGGAGCCGCTGCTAATCAATGCCCCTGCCCGTTGCAAAGCTTGCGGCGCAAGCAACCGGAAAGGAGAAAGTGACTGGAGCCGGAGAAAGGGACTGGAGCCGCTGCTAACCAATGCCTCTGCCCGTTGCAAGCAACCGAAGAGGACAAAGGACTACAACACAGAGCGGAGGTGAATACGAACGACCAGGAACCAAACACCTTCGGGCGGCAACGGACAGTCGAGCCGAAACTCAATTTATGAATTACAAGTCTCAAAACGGTAAAGTTTCATAAAAATAATAATAAAATAATATATTTAAGTTTATGAACTATTCAATATATTTAAATGACAATATATAAATATTAATTTTTAATTTTTAATTTTTAAAAATAAATCCTTCATCGCATCAAGCAATCGCTCTTTCCCCCTCTAGTAGTTCAACTCACAGCATTCTTCAACATATTCTTCTCCTCTGACAATCATCTCTCGTATATGTCATCTCTCCTCCATCCACCGCACACCACTTTTATTTGTAATATTTTCTCACAAAATTATTTTCCCTTTTTCCTTTTTACTCATTTTCTCTACCAAATTATATAAATATTATATATAATATAAATAATTTTATATATACTACTTTAAATGAAGAAGGAGCTGCGACCGCAGGCACACAGCAACAAAGAACTTTGCGACGGCGTTCCAGGTGAGTCTTCAGCTTCTGCTCGTTTATACGCACCTACGGGCGGGGGAAGGAAATGCTCGAAGAACCAGACCGGCCCTGAGGTTCTTTGTGAACCGTTCGCGCAGGCTCTTTTGGGCCCTCTAGACCTAGAGCATCATGCCCGAATGTCCTCTGGCGCCACAAGCTCTGCTGCTGAACATGGCCGCCAGCGCCGTGTAGGCGCGCCGACTCACCACCTTTTGCATCTGATCGCAGTAGAGGTTATGGTGCCTCCACATGTCGGCACTACTCTTTGTTGTTGTGCTTACTTACGGTGTCCAACGAAAGCATATTAATCGGAAGAAGTTGTAAGGTTACATTTTCATTACAGTTTTTATATCCAAATTTAAATACTCCTAATTTAATAGATTTTATAATTAGTAAAATGAGAGGTAGTGCAGCTTATGCATTAATATCTCAATATGAAAATAAAATATTTCAAGAAATAAGAGAACAATCTTCGTTTGAAAATGCTTTAATGCAATTTCAATTTATTTTATTACAATTCTTCACGGCATCAACCAGACATGATGCAATAAATATAGATGATATAGAAACAATTCTAGGAAAAATGAAATTATGTAATATATGTTATCTAATAGATTTCTCTACAGACTACTCCGCATATGTATGGAAATTACCACCCCCAAATTGGAATCATTGGGAATTAGAATATTTTAATAAATTTCCATCCCCTTGGGATGCT
Organism: Cryptocoryne crispatula var. balansae; assembly: GCA_036172225.1. Taxonomy (NCBI): domain Eukaryota; kingdom Viridiplantae; phylum Streptophyta; class Magnoliopsida; order Alismatales; family Araceae; genus Cryptocoryne; species Cryptocoryne crispatula. The sequence continues at coordinate 5,263,681 of CM069929.1, read as the reverse complement.
AAACTAAAAGATTATTATCATACGTTTCTAAAAGAAACTGAATAGTCTTTCAACAAGAATAAATTGCATATTAATTCTTCTATATCATTATCACTATCGTAGTAATATTCTTCATCGGAAGAATTATATATAATTTCATCTTCACTTTCAGTTATTAATTCATATTCATAATTTTCTAAGTCAGAGAGTTCATAACCTATTCTTATATCGTAGATTTCTTCAATAATATTCATGTCAACCATATTAATTTGTTTTCTTTTAGGACACATATTTGCATAATGTCCTTCTTCTCCACATTTAAAACATTTACATTTTTTAGTATTAGGTTTCTTTTTTAAGTATTGACTATTCGGATTTATAGAGTTAGATTTAGATCTAACTTGAAATCTTTTCCTTCTGTAAGGATATCTTTTAGTTCGTGGCTTATTAACAGAACCTTGACTTTGTGTCTTATAAGTTTTATAAGTATTTGTTTTAGTTTTAGTGGTAGTTCTATGTTGTCCACCACGCTTGTTGCGTGCTGGTTTACAACCATATAAAAGGGTTGGTAAAAGTTTTTCACATGCACTGTTAATATTTGTTGAATTGGAATATTTTTGATAAATATGTTTTGACCTATTAAATGACTGTATAATAGATGTTTCTTTACAATAATTTCTAAAACAATTTATTGCACAATTTATTCTTGTTGAAAGACTATCTGTTCCAGCTTTTCGTAATTCAGTTTCTTTTAGAAACGTATGATAATAATCTTTTAGTTTAGCATCCCAAGGAGATGGAAATTTATTAAAATATTCTAATTCCCAATGATTCCAATTTGGGGGTGGTAATTTCCATACATATGCGGAGTAGTCTGTAGAGAAATCTATTAGATAACATATATTACATAATTTCATTTTTCCTAGAATTGTTTCTATATCATCTATATTTATTGCACTGTCTGGTTGATGCCGTGAAGAATTGTAATAAAATAAATTGAAATTGCATTAAAGCATTTTCAAACGAAGATTGTTCTCTTATTTCTTGAAATATTTTATTTTCATATTGAGATATTAATGCATAAGCTGCACTACCTCTCATTTTACTAATTATAAAATCTATTAAATTAGGAGTATTTAAATTTGGATATAAAAACTGTAATGAAAACATGGAATGACACCATTGTATGATATAATCAGCTCGATGATGTACTGGTATTGAATCTATATTAAAATAATTGTCTATCGGTGTATGATTTTCTTTTGGAGGAAGTTTAATATTAGATTGATAATAACTATAAGGTGTTCTTTCAGTTCGTTTAGATTCTGTATTTATGTTATAATCATTCCAGCTATAATAACCTTGCGGTCCCCAAGTAGCTGGTCTTTTACCATATTGTTGTGTTCTTGGTATTTGTTGACTAGGTGAAGAAGCTTGAGCTGGAACTCTGGATGTTTCTCCTTACTCAATTGTAGGGGGATTTTCCATTATTTCTTCGGCAGTATTTATATTAATCTTATTAAAGTTTAATTCTTCTATAGAGTCTTTAGAAGATTGAGACATTATTTCAAAGTCTGGTGCAAAATTATATTGTTTAAACGTATCATAATTTTGTTCATAATATTCTTGAATTTCACTTAATTTATTAAGTTCTGGATTTATTGTATAATTGTTTATCTTAGTTTTTAAATTTTCTTTATATTGTAGGAATTGTTCAAATTCGGATTCAAGACAGACATTAATTGATTCTTGTGTATTATATGATTTAAATAAATCTTTATAATTGAAGATGAAATTTGGTGTTTGATTATAATTATATCTATGATGAGGACTATGCTGTATAATAGAATTATCTCTAGGTGTGTTAAGCTTATTTTCCAGTGTTTTAAGTATTTTGTATGAATTGATTCCATAATCAATTATAGTATTTTGTTGATTGAATATATTTTGGAAGTTTTGTTTAACATCACTCGTGGCTTCTTTATTATGCCTTATATGTTGGTAATTATCTTTATTATTAGTACAGAAATTACTATCTAAAAGATAATCATCGTTACGTTCAGCGGACATTTTTATTCTAGATGTTCTTGATTATACTCAGATATTCCCCTTAAGCTCAATCTCAGAGCAACAATGAGTACTACGCACTGAGTAAGATCAATACTACTCACTAGAATAATAACGTCTACTGAATTTTACAAAGATTTCTTAAAATCAAATAATTTCTATACTGACCTTGCTCTGATACCAATTCGCGAGCGTTGTCTTTCGGGGGCGTCTCGTTGTGTGAAGGTGGTAGAGGAAGCGTGCGTTGCGTTGGGGTGAATACATTTTGGTTGCATATTATATTTGCTTCTAAAGTCACTAGATATTCTTCCATATTTCTCATAGCAGAGATATATTCAGGATTACTTTGTAGTCCTCCTGTACTCTTCCATATTTTATTAAGATTTTCATGAATATTTTTACTCAAGGTATTATTGCTCCTGTAAGAGCTTCTGGCTTGAGCTATTTGATGTATTACCTTCTGGTTTTGTGCTTTTGCCATATCTATAATAATATTCCCTTCTACAAAATTTATATTTATTTTGGATTCTCCTTTATTAATAGGAGTAATATATGATGTTATTGGAATATTCTTAGGAACTACAGTATTTTTGCTGGCTTCAGGCTTATTGAAAGATATCTCTTTATTCTTCATTGCTGCTTGAAAAAAATTATTCTGCATACTGAAAAGGTCGAGATAAATAGTCAGCAACTATATTTTGATATCCAGGTAAAAAAATGTATTGAATAACTATATTCTTCTAATTGCATTAGCCAGCGCACTCTTCTACTATTTTGATCTTCTTTTCGATTTTTTATATAGTGATATAAGCCTTTATTATCAGTATTGATTTTAAAAGTAGTTGGTAATAACTAATATTTAAAACTTTCGATAGTTTTTAATATGGCTAAAAATTCTTTTTCATATGTTGAATAATTGATTTCGGGTTTAGAGAATTTTCCTGAATTATATCCTACAACGTCTTCTTTTTCTACAGTCAATATACCTGCCCAATAGAGTTGACTAGCATCAGTGGAGACTATTAATTTATCAGTTTCTTTTGGTATAATGGTTTTTGGTATTTTTGTTATTATAGATTTAATATATTTAATTTCTTCTTCAGCTTCTAGAGAGAGTTTGATTTTGATCTTATCGGTTTCCCATCTAGTTATGATTTTATCATTTTCTTTTTTATATTTTTTATTCTCTGAATTAATTACTCCTTGTAATTCTTTTATTAATTCACTTAATCGAGGAATATATTTTCTACCATAATTCAAAATTCCTACAAAACTTTGTAATTGTTTAAGTGTTGTAAATGTGTCTGGAAATTCTTTGATTTTACTTATTATGTGATTTTGAAGTTCAATAGAACCTTGATCAATAATTTTTCCTAAGTATTCTATTTTACAAAGTTCAATTTTTTAGGTGATAGAATTATACCATTTTTATAAGAATTTCTCTTATTATTTGTAGATGATGTTTATGTTGATTATAGTCATTAGAAAAGACTAAGATATCGTCTATATATACTACAATAAAATCATCATAATCTTTAAAAATTGAATTCATCCATTTTTGAAATATTTGTGGTGCATTTTTTATTCCGAATGGCATTACATTCCATTCTAAGTGTTCATATGGTGTAGAGAATGAACTTAATTCTCTAGATTCTTGGTCTTCTAATTTTATTTGCCAAAATCCTGATTTTGCATCAAATTTACTAAACCATTTTTTATTCTGTAATTTTTTAAAGATACTATCACAACTTGGTATATGGAAGCCATCAAATTTTGTATGTTTATTTATTTTTTTATAGTTTATCACCATTCTTGCCTTACCTCTTTTTTGTTCTGAATGATTTCTAACCATAAAAGCTGGTGATATATGTGGACTTCTACAAGTTTGTATTAAATTTAATTTTTTTAATTCATTAATTTGTGTTTGAAATTCTATTACATCTTCTTTCGAGTAGACTAAGGGTTTTGTCCTTAGATTTTTTTCTTTATGTTCTGGTAAAAGTTCTATTTTACAATATCTTGGTCTTCTATCCCAAAATTTTAAAGGATTTTCTGAAAATAGTTCATTTAAACTATTTAAATAGAAATCTTGAAAACTTTCTTTAGATATATTTATTGGTAACTTAAAAATTTTTGGTACAATAAAATATCGTGGTATACTAATTTTTTTATCATTCTTTGTAAACGTATTAAACATCTTATCAATTATGATAGGTGAATATTTGTTTATGAAATTATTACCAAGGATCATATTACTCAATCCTTCTTTTATTATATATACTTCAGGAATAATAAATTCCTCTTCTATTTCATTTTTATCTAAAATATATATGGAAACATTTCTAGATATTTTAGTTGAATTAGTATTTCCTGCTAATCCACTAAATAATTGTGGTTTTTTAAGATCTTCAGTTAAATTTATAGGCCAAAATTTTTCTTCTACAATACTCTTAGTTGCTCCTGAATCTAAGATAGGGAAAATATTATAATTTTGTCCATTATCTAATTTAATTTTAATACATATTCTATTTATCTGTCTTGTTATTACTTCCATTAAATAAAATTATAAATTTTATTTATTATAAGATCTGCTAACTTGTTTCTCTTTTTAATTCTAATAATTGATGATTTTTCAAAACTTTTTATTATGATGATTACCTCTCCACTATATGTGGATTTTATAGTTCCTTCGGTAATATGTAAATCTACGTTTTTTAACCAACCATTTTTTCCTTTTATTATACCATAAAATTCATCTGGTATCATAGCACATATAATCTTGTACTTAAAATATTTTTAAATATATATTTTTTATAATATTTAGTTGGAATAAATTATTTTTATTTATAAATTAATATTTAAATTAATAAATATATGCTATAATATAAATATAATAAAAATAATTATTATATTTTATAAATATTAAAATATACTTTACTATATCTATAATTATATAATTATAATTATAATATTTAAATACATAGTATTAATAATTAGAATAAATTATTTATAAATATTAAATGTGTATTAAATTTATAAAATATACTACATTATAAATATAATAATATATTTATCACATGTTCGTCGTCCGACTGTAGCCCGGTTGGCATCTCCCCTCGTCCGGGTGTTCGGGGGGCTGGATTCGAGGGCTGCTAGAGCCCGACTTCCCCTGGGGGGAAGATACTGGTGGGGATCGAGCAGTGGGACTCGATCCCTTGTCTCCACGCAGCACGACATGGAGTTCGGCCATTCAGCCAGGTGACCCAAAAAATATTTATTACATGTTCTAAATTATAAAAATACACTTCACTTTGAATATATTAATTATGAATATCTTAGATATTATTTATATATATAATTTTAAAATAAAACATTAAAATAATTTATTTTAAGTTTTATAATATTAATATAAATATAATAATTATTGGAATAAATTATTTATACATATTAGACTAATTTTAAAATTATCAATAATTTATTATATTATTTAATTAAATATATGTTATAAATATATCATCAATAGTATATATTTATTAAATTATCAAAATGTACAACATTATAATTATAATCATAATATATTAATTATATATTTTACATTTAATACTAATAAATATGCTATATTAAATTAATATTATGATCACAAATTATTCAAAATACTTTAATGGTGACTTAAAGATAGCTCATTGTCTACCGATCCATGTATTGATCCATACGTCATATCATCGACTAAGGTTGATGTTTTCTTTAACGTCATATGATTGGAAACAATATAGAGACATTGTTGACATCTAAACTTATGAATTTGATGGCTGAATAGATAGAGAGAAATAGAAATATGCATGTTCAAGCCTCAGTTAATGTGTGAGAGTCAGAAGTAAATGACAATTATATACATGGTTATCGTGTCAACATTACTCGACATATTTTACATTGTACTTGTTGTGAACCTCAAGTGCGTCACTTTCCGTGTAAACATGCGTTGTGCGTAATGTGTTCTATCAATAAGATCCATATCAATATACCTCTCATTAATGCACAGCTCAATAATATTGTGGCACATATCAATCAAAGTTTCATATTCATACTGTTCTAGACACACGTTACTGGTCCTCGTTTGATTATAACGATAATTTGATTCTGTTATTACCTCATTCTAATGTTCGATTAATGAATTGTCAATGATAATGTGCTAATGATAATGGATCATGACGTAAATCGTCAACATAATAAATGTGGCAAATATAAAGAAAGAGGTCATAATAGGTTGACTTGTCCTTGTTGGTAATATCTTTATATGATTATTGTTAATTGCTATTTATGAACTAATAACAATATTGTTACCATCATGTATGGCCCTCAAGATAAGTCGTTACTATATGACCAAGCGACACCGTTTTTCATATCTCAAGGTATGATATAAATTTTTGTTGTTCAAAGTTATTTAATTATACATCTAACATTTATTGTATTGTTTTACAGGACTCATCATTACTATATCATTCTTCTCACTTCAAATCAGTCACTAATTAGTCAATTACTCACAAATTAGTGAGACAATATTTACATGTTGCTGATTTTTTACACGCAGCATCTTTATGATGGGTACCATTAGACCGATGTCTCATTACAGCTGTAAGTGAACGTTGGAGCTCAGAGACATTCACATTTCACTTTACTTAGGGAGAGATGATGATTACTTTACAAGATATGTTTATGTTACTTAGATTAAGGGTGGATGGTCCATCTATCGTATCATCTTTTCAAGTTTCTTCTGCACGGTACCTGACAAGGGAACACATTTGTCAACAATTTCTAGATCAAGTACTATCGGCTGAGGATTTCAATTATCGTAGTCATAATACTATTAAACTACGATGGTTGGCATAGCAATTTTGTGCACAAGCTCATAACTTTACAGATGATATAAACAATGAATAAACACAATTACTTTGTCTATATCATACCCTAGCTTCTATTTTAATACCCCCCAATTGCATGTTGTTACCAGACATATTTGGTAATGAGATCCACCTCTAATACTTACTATTCTTAGAGGATTTATAGATTTGTGGACAAAACTCTTAGGGTAATGTCGTATTAACATCTTTTATATCGGTAAATGTGTGTTGTAATAGAAAAACTGCATAATCACATAAGATATTGTCTTCATTTGTTGTAGGTACACTATTTTATTAAAATTTCATATTTATATTCATTCTCTGACTTTTATATCCATAAATTTGTCATCTTCTTACATATAACTATGGAGTTGAGAACATTTTCATGTTAGTCGTCTTGCTATTCCATAATCGTTATCGAAGGAGAATGTTGGTCAACCACTTGGTGTAAAATAATACTGTAGCTACTTAGCATTGATAAATTTTACACTCCCACTATAATTTTTTAACAATTTAATATTGTAAAACAAATGGATTTCATACGAATGAACCGAACCAAGACATTTTTCTTTATTATTCTATAGAAATGAGATAGATATGTAAGAAGAAAGCCAAGTATATAACTTTTTTATCATTTCACACTATTTGTTATTTAACATTCCAAAACATTTAAACATTATACCAATTTATATAATGTTTTGTAGATTGTGTGGCGACCATATTCTCAAGATATTATGAATAATATTTCACAAATTTATATTGAAAATATGAACATGTTGAGGGTATCCGTTCTTCTTCTATGTATGTCAATGATAGAGATTCATGCTCCTGAATAGGTGTTACGTCAATTTGGTTATACATGACATCAACCCACCGACAGATAGTAGTATAGTCGTATAAATAGACGGGGGAAATCTAACACAAATTGGTTAGAATATTACGACTCTTATGTTGAGAGATGGAATAATGGATGACATATATTTTTGAGTCAACTTATGAAGGTTAATGGATTGAAGATGTGCATGATCAATATCATAATTGATACTCTGAATATGGTCTTCCACATCTTCTTAAACATTCTCATGTAACTCATCAACAATGTTATTCAAGATGAGTTATTGAATACTTCATTTTCCTGTATACATCATAATATAATTTCATGACTAATTTGACCATATTCATATTTTTAGCTTGGTTTGACTAATTGAACAAGAGAACTACTACAATCACGTCGAGATATAAATTATAGACAAACAAAAAGTGAAATACTTTATTTATAAAAATTATCGTTGAGAATTTTTCGACTTGATGTTATTGACTATGAAGAACTTCTAGACCTCGAAATGAATGCAAATGCATGGTGCTAACCTCTTTCGCTGTGGACTCAAGACCCAATGCGGTTTGTTGCGGGTGCGGGACCATCCACTTAGGTGCCAAGCATACCTCCATCAACCAGAAATCAAGATCCAGAACTCACTCCACAACCACCAATTCGTCCATCTAGTCTTGAGTTTACGTCAACTACCGAGGACGAGAAGAACAAAAGTAGAAGAAGAAAGAGTATACATCGAAGTCGAAAGTAAACTTCATTTATGTACTTGATTGTGTACCATTCTTATTTGAACTTCTATGAATCACATGTCTTATTGTTTTGGGCTATGTTTATATATTTTGTTTTGAACCAATCTGACATTATATATAATAATATCCTTATTTATATTATAGTTAAATATTGTTAGAAATAAACTTCATATGTCATATTAGTTAAATATTGTTAGAAATAAATTTTAAATTTAATTATAATTTTATAAATTATTTATATGTAATTTTATAATATTTACTTCTAAATATGTTTGTTTAAAATTTATATATGATATATTATATTATATTATATAAAAGAGTAAGTCGTTACTCTTCTTAGATAGAAGAGAGAAGAAATAAGAGAGATAAAAAGTCGTTAGGTAGGAGAGAGAAGATGTCGTTGTCAGTGTTAACAATTATGGTAAGTCATTGGAGGAATCGCGATTTCACTTAAAGGTCCGTTTGGTTGTCCGTAAAAAGGCTCATCTGAGCCATGTTTTTCCAAAAATGTCATCTTTATTTTATTTGGATACCAGTGAAATTGAAGTCAACGTAAATTATTTTTCATTGACTTCTAACAGTGGCTGATTTTGACGTTCCTCGTTATTTTCAGATGCCATTTTCCAAAGTGTTTAAATAACTATAACTGAAACATGATTATGTATAATTTTAACTTTAGTTATTAATAAAAATTGAGTTCTTAAAAACTAATTTTATAAAATTTCCAACTTAAAGAAAATAAACTATTATAAATTTATTTTCTAATGATAAACTCTATAACTCATAATCATAAAAAATGCTTTATTTAAAATTCATAATATTTATAACTCTAATTAAATTAATTTCTAAAATATAAAGTTCGCAATAGAATTTAAAAATATTAAAATATTGAAAATATAATTAAAACATAATTTACTTACGATAATCAAATAATAAGTTATCATATTAAAGAAAATGAAGTACATCTAACCAAATGTGAGACTTTTTTTACTTTCCTTGGAAAAGTTCTCCTAGGAAAAAGTTTTACTGGATTTTACATTTACAAGGATTCAAATCACCGTTACTATAATTTTATATAGCAGTAATTTTTTTTAAAATATATGTTAACAATATTAGTTATGTGCATAATGTATAATCGGGAGATTTAAACATTGTAATTTCAATAAAATAAAATTTATCAATGTAAATTTAAATATGTCAACACATTTTTACATATATTCAAATTTTAGAAAAATATTTTTCCTAAAAATATATTTTTTTGAAAAGTTGTTTTATCATATGAATTACTTATTTAATAAATTTATTAATAAAATTTTAACTAAAACTCAAATTTACACAACTGTTTGAACTATTTTGTGATTAAATAATTTTACATAGAAATTACAACAATGTCTTACTGTTACGTGGTATTTATTTAATTTAATTGCTAAATTTTAAAAATATGAATTCTGAGCAAATCAATTACAGGTTGTTATGTTTTTATTGAAGTGTTTGATAAAATTTTCTAGAAAACTAATTACAGGTAACCAAATGGGGAGTGTTGTTTTCAATTTTCTGAAAAATTATATTCAATGAAAATCTTTTCCTTTGATTTTGATTTTACATAAAACGTAAAATTTCACGATATCCATTTCCATGTAATTACTTTTCCATGAAAAAAAAAGTTGGTATTAATCAAAATTTATCAGTGATAAAATAGTCCGTGCAAATCTTTTTAAAGAAATATTTTTTATGCAGTAACTTCGAAGAAAATAAAAACATGCAATAACTTGTGTAACTTTTTTTGAGAATGTTATAAAACATTTAATTTCACTTTTATAACAATATTTTTGTTGTATATTATTTTACAAAATTATATAATTTTTTTATTTTCTTATTTGTATGATAAAATCACATGAATTTTGAATTAGTTTTTTCTGTTACAAAAACTTAAAACTTATAATAAAATCACATGACTTATAATTTTAAACAAAATATCTTTTATAATTATTAATGGTTGAGTTTATCATTTTAAAATAATTCTATAATACCATATTTTTTAAAATGGCACTTTCATAGAAATAGTATTTAAAAGTTAATGTTTAATAATAATTAAAATGGAACTATAGCAACTTAAATTATACTATCAAGTGAACATTAGCCTTTCCGAAAATGGGGTCGGATCGACAATATTGGATGATGAAATTCATGATTTACGACAGTCATTTACATTGACTCGTACTTTTCAAACATCGAAAGAAGAGCCAAAGCTAAGGGTCCGTTTGGATCCTTGTAAAAACAAATTCACGTAAAATATTTTCTTTGGAGTAACTTTTCCAAAGAAATTGGAAACATAATCCACCATTTGGTTGTCCGTAAATCTTTTTCCCAAAAATGTAATTTTTTATTTGGTTGTCCGTAAAACAATTTCCTGAAAACACTTTTCAGTCATTTGGTTACTTGTAAATCATTTTCAATATTTTTGTATTTTAAAATATGATATATAAGAGTTGTAAAATAATATGTATTTTAATTAAATTATTACTCATAACAAATGACTATTACATTCATCATTATAAAATATTATATAATGTAATATTTTTTAAAAATAAATTTTTTTATAAATTTGTTATTCAAAATTTTAAAATATATCAATAATCAAAATTGAAAACAGACGTCTTATCAAAATTTAAAATATTGTTCCAAAAATTTTCATTGACCTATTTAAAATTATATAATTTTTTTTGCCTAATGCACATCTTATCATCTTTTGAGATATAGTATTAAATTTTTCATTGAATTGTTTCAAATTATACATTTTTTTACAAAGTAGAAAAAAAACCACACAAGTAAAATGACTTGACCAATTTAAGATATTTTTTTTATTATTTTCATTTTTCTTTCATGTAATTTAAAACAAAAATATTTATTTTAAAATATAATACTTTTTATAATAATAATTTAAAAATACTATAAATGATATAAGAACACTAGTTTACTGAGTTTTACAACCAACCAAATAAAGTCGTTAACCAACCACATCTTTAGGGGTCCAAAACAAACAAAGTCCAATCGAGTCGAGTAATTAAAACTTAGTTCGTTTATTTTAAACAAATTTATGTTTGAGCTCTTACAAGTTTAATTAATTATTTAATAATCTTACTTCCGAGTTCATCCTCGAGTGGATGAAAAATATGTTAAAGTTCTTATCGTTTAGGGTCTATTTGGTTTCATGTAAAACTAAAACTAATGTAAAACTTTTCACCGAATACTCTTTCCCAAGGAAATTGAAAACAACATTAACTATTTTGTTGTCCGTAGTTCTCTTTTCTAGAAAATTTTATCAAAAACTTCAATAAAAATATATCAATCATAAATAATTTTATTAATATCTATATAATTAAATTATTTATTTATAACAAAAATTTGATGTAAAAATAAATTAAGTATTTATTTACAGTTTATTTATTTTAAAAACAATATCTATTATTTTTATAAATTTCATACAAAATTTTATCATAGTATCCTCATTTATTTACTTGAATATTTATAAATAATTACTACATATCAAGTTTATATATTCAACTAAAGTATACGATAAAATATTTTAAAAACTAAAAAGTTTCATAATAAATGGTTTACTCAAAATTTTTATTTTGGAAACCTACGATACGCCCGCAACTAAATAAAATATATACTACATAATAGTGCAACGTAAAGTGATGTAATCTATATATAAAAAATTAATTAAAAAAGTAGTTCAAAAGCAAACTAAATTTTAAGTTAAACTTTTATTAATAAATTTATTAAATGAGTAATTGAAACGATAAAATTTTTTTTAATAAAGTTATTTTATTTTTCAGGTACACAAAAAAATAAAATTTCTATCTACTGACGTATGTCCTTAAAAAAATTAAATATAAATAATAAATTCATTAAATTGATAATATCTATTAATAATATTTTAACTAATGAGTTTTAAAAAGGATTTGGCCTGTTCGCCGAAAACGGCATCCGCCATGCACAGGCGGATGCCAAAATCTGAATTTTCATTGAGAGAGGTGTAGTTCGTTTTACATGATTCCTCTTTTACATGTAAACAAATAAGTAAATTGTGATGGTTTTCAGGAAAACCTGCGCAAACATCAACTTCTCCCTGCAAACAAACGGACCCTAAATGTTTGAAAAAACACTTTACAGAAGGTCATTTTACGGTGAACCAAATGGATTCAAAGTCACCGAAAGATCTAATAACTTCACTCAAATCACTCAAACTTTGTTAATTTCAAAAATAAAATTTTAACGTGTTGGATTCGAAAATGACCTTTGAAATCGCGTTAGTTCGAAAATTTTCTCGATGGCCCGCACGCTTCTCGCCTCCCGACCTCAGACGCCGACGCGGTGTAAGACTGTACGTTACATCATATTTACATACATGATGACGAGACCCGAGAGGCCGGGTCAGGGTCAGGGTCAGGATCCGGGTCAGGGTCAGGGTCCGGGTCCGGGTCCGGGTCGGTGTCGGTGTCACTCCCCCTCACCCGTTTTGGGCAAGACACGGACGTGGCGCCGGTACGAGGAAATATCACCCGAATCAAATCGGACCCACACACGCGTGCTCCGACGAAGCTATTCGGCCACTAACGTCCGTACCCCCGCTCGTCGGCACCCCGTCGACGGCGGCGATGGTGGAGAGCCGGCCTGCTCTTCTCCCCTGGCCGTTCGATCGCCTGCGCTGGCCCCGCCCCCGCCGGGGAAGATGATTGGCTCTGTGGGGCCTCAGCGGGCTTCCGGGCCAATCAATGGCCGATCGACGGGTCGGTCTCTAGTCCGTCGCAGCTCGGACGACGCTCCCCTCCACCGCCACCACCCATCCCCGCCCTCTGACGACACCGGCAGACGTGCCGCTCCCCCCGCGCATTTCGTCGCCGCTGCTGCCGCCGTAGGCGCGCAGGGGGGGAGGCCGTGCAGGCGCAGCGGGGCGCAAAAGCAAAAGCCCCCTCGTCTTTTCCGTTGCAACACACTGTTCCGTGCTGTGCTGTGCTAGGCTGTGCTGTGCTGCCACCTGCGTACGCTCCGGCTCTCTCTCTCTCTCTTTTTCTCGTACGTACGTCAAGCCTTCACCGAGGTTACCCTGATCTCCCGATCGACGGTGCATGCCTGAGCACGTCTGAAGCTTCGATCACCGGATGAAGAAGAACAACAGGACGCGCGGAAAAGGAAGGGCATTTCCGTCTTCGGATGCCCCCCCGTCGCCGGGTCATATAATTGCCGCCCGTCGTCCGTCGTTTCCCGTGTTCCGCAGGACCGGCAGACATCTCGTAGTCCGGCGAACGGGCCTCCTCTTCTTCTTCTTCGTCACTGTTCCAGAATATTTCCGGCATACATCGGTCTGATCTCCCGTGTAGTCGCGCGCGAGCCACCACCGGCGGCAGGAGACCACACGTTCACATGGCCAGCCAGCGGCAGCAGCAACAGCCGCCGCAGCAGCAGGAGTTCTTCACCTTCCTCCGCAGGGCGCCACTGCCGAAGAGCCCCGTGGCCGCCGGTCACCCGCCGCCCACCCTGGCCCGGAACTTCCACTGCCTCTACTGCTCTCGGAGGTTCTGCACCTCACAGGCGCTGGGTGGACACCAGAACGCCCACAAGAAGGAGCGCGCCGCCGCACGACGAGCGCGCAAGCCCACCGCCGGCACGCCCCCGCCGGGAGCCGCCAGCGGCGCCGGACGTCGTCCCATGACTGACCACCTAGAGGGGCCGGTGCCGGTCTCCGCCGGCAAAGCGCCCGCCGCCGCCGGCCTTCCGGTGCGGGCGGAGGAGCATCCGCAGCCGGCGTACTACTGCTTCTACTACGGGAGCTACATCCCTCATCCCGCTCTACTGGCCGGCTTGCCGATGACAACCGCGGCGGCGATCACCCACGGCGGGGCGTTGGCGCCGTCTCCTCCGCCGCCGTCGACGACTCCTCCGGGTCCGGCGTACGTCGATCTCGAGCTCGACCTCTCTCTCCACTTGTAGCAGTACTCTTCGAGGAGGCCGTCCGCGCACCTACTTCCCTTTGCTCGGTTTTGACAGCATCACAGCGAGACAAAATGCATGGGCACACGCCGCAGGTACAATGGCGGGGACGAGATTAAAGCGGGCCGGGGACGGAGAAAACTCTGCAGAAGCCATGGCAGCTCCTGGATTCGCACGGGTCTTGCTCCTCCCCCCATGCAGGTCCTTGTTTTCCTTCCTGGACATTTTTATTAGCTAGCTGTCTGCATGTTTACGAGCAGCATTGTGGAGGGGAGTTCTTCTTCCTCTCCGTCCCTGCTGTTTTCGTGCGGTTTTAACATGTTAGAACTACATCATCCGATCATCTCTATTCGCTTCCAAGAAGAAGGGTTCTCTCTCTCTCTCTCTATCAGTCATCGATCAGCGGAGTTCTTTCTCTCATTGTTCTTCGGAGAAAGAGTGTTACTCCTTCCATGGCGTACGTACGTATGTTCTCGTCTCGCCTGTCGCCGCTTCTCCGTCGTCGTCCCTTCGTGCATGCATGAGTACGCAAGATCGGCAGAGCATCTGCGCTTCTGCGTTCCAGGTTTCTAAGCTGGCGCGCCGTCGTCCCGTCCGTCTTTTCCGTCTGGGGTTCTCGGAGTTCGGTCCGTACGTTCTCCCCCGGTCGGCCAGTTGTCGCCGGGATAGGATAGGTGGTCCTGTCCTGTCCCATGGCGTAGGCGTCTGATTTTTTTATCCTATTATTATTATTTTATTATTATTTTTATTATTATTATTATTATTATTATTATTATTATTATTATTATTATCATCATCATCATCATCATCATCATCATCATCATCATCATCATCATCATCATCATCATCATCATCATCATCATCATCATCATCATCATCATCATCATCATCATCATCATCATCATCATCATCATCATCATCATCATCATCATCATCATCATCATCATCATCATCATCATCATCATCATCATCGTCATTATTTTATTCGTTCTTGTAATTCTTCGTATTTTAATGTAATCATAGTCTTCGAAATCATTGATAAATATTTAAAATTTTATGCTTCTTAAAATAAAGAAAAAAAGCTTAAAATAGCATTAGTTAAGTATTTTTGTTTTGGGAGAAAATATCTCTCTGATCCTATCTCTTGTTTCTCTCTCCTACTGCTTTTTTTTATTCTCGTTGATAAAAGAGGATATTTTGTCAAAAAAATTTAAACACGTTGATTGATAATATTTGAAGTACTTTTAGAGATGAAGGCAGGTATCTTTCGAAACATAAGATTTTAGGAATTTTTAAAGCTTTTATTTCCCAGGGATATCCAAATTATTATTAATTAAACAAGATGACGAACTGTTTTTATGGCATTTATTTAGTACAATGTAGCAAGAGCTCGAATAAATTATTATCGAGTGTGATTTAAATTCGGAGGGGCATTTTCTAGAGTCCTGTTTGGTTGAAGCATGGTGCCCCTATATTATTATTTATTAGTACTATTGTTTTCAACATTTTTTAGGATCAACTTTGATACTGGGGCGTGACTGTTGCTTCTGGTAGTATCGAAATTGTTCATATATCATTTTTACTCTAATCAAGTAGGTTATAAAGTAACAACTAATCAGCTTAATGTACACCCATATCCTTAAAACACAAAAAAAAAGTTTGCTACCATCTGAATTTCAAATTAAGATAGAGACTTAATTAGGTGACATTTGTTGTGATTTAATTTAAAAAAATATGAGCTTTTAATTTCATATCTGACTTTAAAATTTGTGGTGAAAAATATACGTACGTACGTAAGTAGATTAAGATATAAGAGACTGTTTGGTACAAGATAAATTGGGGTTTGAATTGGTTTATCCCCAAATTTAAGAAAATAAACTAGGCTTATCCCTTAAATAATCTAGTGCCAAATGGTTTCAAGTGATTATCACTCTGTTTGTTAACTCATATAAATTAATATATGTATACACACACGCACACACACCAAGAGACACATAAGGTGGAGAATAATATTCGCCAATAGAGTTTATTATGAGTAACAACAAAAGTCTATGAACTCATGCAAGTGACTTCTAAACACAAAAAGAGTCAGTTCTCATGTCTTAAAAAAAGAGCCCCTTTCTGATTTTTAGATATTCAGTAAAACATACATCCAGTAGATTTGCCAAACACCAAGAAAGGTAAAGTCTGGCTGATCGAATCCACTCTCTCAGTCATTCAAACTAACACGCCCTTAGGTGGTGTTTGGATGGTCTGATCATACTTCTAATCTCTAATTACATTATTTGATAATTTATGTTAATTAACTTTTAAATTCATCTATTATATCTTAATAAAAAATTAAATTAATTTATATATTTTTATTGTTTAGACAATCTTTTGTAAAGGGATAAATGTACGTAACACACACATAAGACAGTTTTTAAAAAATATATAAAATCGATTAACATACAAACATCTGAATCAAATTAAGTATTTTGTCACAAATTAACTAAAGTTAGACATAAAATTAAGAGTCACAAATTTCAGATTAAGCAACAACAAACACCTCCTTAAGCTCCATATGTTGTTTGCTTTAAACAAATTGTCTTCTACCTCTAAGTTGGTCAAAGACTTGTATATCTAGAATGTGTGTGATGATATGTCGTAATTAATTTTTAAATATATCTCTTGTGTCTCAATAAATCTTTTAAAATTAAGTTTTATACTTTAAATTTTTATGTTGTTCTAACAATCTTTATTAAAATAATATATAATATAACTCTAAGTAAAAACTATGTTGATTAATATATATACATCTTAATCAAATTAAATACATATTCTACCACAAAGCAAGAGGATAGACGAGAATTTTTTTTTATAATTTCAGATTAAGCGGAAAACAAATGCCACCTTAACTCACCACATGCTACACATTCATTCTACTGGGTAAAGACAAAATTACTCAATTCTAGCCATGATTTCAAATCATCTAGGAAGTCATACGGATTCTCTTTCTCGATTAAGTCATGTTGATTTTGACTCAGCTTTTCATAGACATTCAAATAATCCAAATCGTGTTGAATTATGCCAGTCCATAACTAATGGATAATCTTACAGTCAAATACTGATACTTCTATATTCTGAGAAAGTGTGAAAATACACTATGAAGTTCAAAATCATGTCCAGACTCCAGACAAGTGAACCTCTTGGCAACGCACGGGTAGCAGTAACAGATGGGTTAAAAGGAGAAGAAACACATCTTATGGAGGCCAAGACCGGAACACATCTTGAAGAGAAGAAACCTAGTCGATCCGGTTCCTACCTCCAACCAAGTGTTCCAATCAGCCTGGAACTTTTTTGGGTGAAAAACAAGTTTTCTCCGTCTTCAAACAACCGAAATGGAGCGGGACACTTTAGTACACAGTTATACTTACAAGTACCACATAATGGTGTTTGGTTGCAAAATAATCTTTTACACATTTTTCATGATAAAAGTATATATTAAAATAAGATCTAAGATAGTTAAAGACAATTACCATGTTTGACGAGACACTATTACAAAAAGGGTACAGACCATGTATGTAACGAAAAATTGATGAGAGACCACAAGAAAAAAGGAAAATAGGACTCGCCTATGCTTTTGCCTTGAGAAGAAATTATCTACAAGAACACATTTCGGCAACGATTGTCAAACACCATCGTTAACCAGTTTACTTACCAAAATCTATTTTTGCAGTAAAGCCCATTTTATCATGCAAATAAACACCCTATTATGCTTTGCACCATCTAAGACGGACAGGGTTGATGGTGAAAGGTGAGCACAACCTGCCTGTCCTCCCATCACAGCAGTTAACATTCCATTACATTTTATAAGGTTTTTAAATCTTGTACAGAAATAGGCGACTAGACAATCCACCCCACCGTCCAGATGACAAGGTAGAGACAGTGCTGTTTCTTTTAGCTCCCAAGATATTACCCTTCCAGTGAATTACCTGCAAGAGAATTAAAAAATAAAAATGAAGTGTGCGAGAGAAGCAGAAGGTTCGGACAGAATACCAAGAGAGACGGTGTCCAAGATGTACCTCTGTCAGTCGTCCTCCATCAGATGCTGCTTAAGACTTTGAACCTGCGGTTGCCAGTTTTCATCATCCCATGAAGAATCTATGTCAGGTAGCTCGTAGTCATCAGGCTGGAGAGAAAGAGAGAACTCCGGGATGCCAGGCAACGTCTGAAACTCACTGCAACATTGCAGATGAATGTACATGGTTACGAGACGAACCAGGTGTTGATCTTACATGTTACGAAGTCTTAGAACACACATTCTTCCGGATGATTAAATTTAAATACCAGGGTGTCGACTTTCGATTTTGTGGTGTTTTTCATATTTTCTGGAATAAGCCGTTCAGTCTCTGAGTGGATGCAAACAAGAGATGGAAGACAGGATTTCTATCCACACTCTACGCGCAAGAGGCAGAAAGCTTCATGATTCAAGAGGCAGATAATATTTTTATCACCACATAGACAGACCAAGATCACCCGCTACAAATTGTTGAACATATGTTGCAACCAGTGGCAAGTTTTCCCATGAACGCCAATTTCTCAAGCACAAAAGCAACTTTCACCCAACAATTCTGCCAATTGTTTATGCAGCATGATCTGGATGAATCCAGCATGAAAATGGTTGCTGTTGTTAGAAGGAAGCACTTGTGGCATGGGCATAGTAATTGAAGTATTTTTACATCAGTCCTTGCAACAATGTGCATTACCAAATCTGTTTCTGTAAAATTTAAAACTCTTAAAATGTCCATGCCTCGGAATCTTGCTCGATTCTAGATTCATGCCATCTAAAAATTACTCAAAGGCTTGTTTTTTTTCATGTCTTTGTTGACTTGGCACTATCATCGACTTGCCCTTGCTTTGGTCTATCGCAAGCCTTTGGGTCAAAGTAAAAGAACCAGGGAATTAGTCAAAGCAAGTCAACAAGGATGAGGTATTTTAGTCAAAAGATATTTAATTAACAACAATCAAGGGCCTTAGAAGGCATGGATTTATTTTAAAATGACATGAAACAATAAAAACCTTTAAATCATCTATTTTATGAGGATATATTTAGATGTATGAGGCATGAAAAGTAAGCTATCTATGGGGACTGGTATAGAAAATTCCACTTAATTGAAACTAGAGACATGAAAATGGATGAATATTACTTCCCAAGGCCTGGGATGTTGGAAATGGATACCTTCCCTGACCATCGAACAGGTAAGCATACATCTGTGACTTCTTACATGCAACTTCAGGGATTTTCTTATGCAAATGCTTCATTACACCCCATGCCGGAGGAACCCTGAAGCAGAGGAACAAGAAGGCAGGGAAAAAAACTATGACCATCATGAGTAGGCACGCTAACACAGGGTTAGCTGCAAAAAAAATTTAAGAAAATAAACCTTGTAACAGGGGCTGCCAAGCAGAAACTCAAGCAGGCTCTCTTGCTGTCCAGGAGAAACTCTTCTGCAGCAAGGTGGCAGTATGCTGAACTAACATGGCTGTTGGGTTCGTGACCCTTGTCAAGTATAAGACCATGGTAATAATATGCTGATGCCTAGGCATGATGAAATAGGAATCAGATCATTCAGCAATCATTTAAACTGATGCATGACAACAAAACTAGAGAAAAGTGGAACTTTTATCACCTTTGCCTCCAGGTACTTCCATTTAATAAACAAAATATATTTTTTAGCACAAACCCCATCAGTTATACATCCTGACAAGCAATAGTGAGCCTGGTGAACAACAAAGACAATCAATGGAAGAAAGTAAAGATTTACGCTACACCATTTCCCAGGCCCAAGCTAATTCAACCATGTGCTTTTACAATGAAAGGAAATAGGAATATTGAACAGACAGTCCATTACATTTGTATAGGATCAGAGTGATTGCATAATACTTATTCACAATATCAGCAACCAACATCAATAACAAAAACGGACTGGGTAAATAATCTCATTTTTTAGAGGTCATTATTGCCCAGGATTTGCCTCAATTATAATGGTTAAGAAAACCCTTTGAGCTTCAATGGACTTGCGATTGTCTTTATCTAAAATTTTCATTATGAAATTATTCTTTCCAGATAGTGAAACAAGGTCAACAACAAATGTAAAAGCAGTAGTAGAATATGCAGAAGGTAGAAAAAAAGGCATCCTCGAGTTTTAAAACTATATTTCAGTTAACACAGTTTTTATCGGCAAGCAACATTAAGGTACTTCATTTGTCCTTTGACGCAAAAAAACAAAGATGCTAACAAACTGAGTCAGACGATAAGGAAGAACAAGAACTAAGGATCTGGATCGGCCAATCCTAAAAGCTGTTTTATTGAGTCTAAGAAAATGGAATTTAGAAAACCACCTATTTCCACTAATACTCAGAATTCAGTATTTGCATGTGATTTATCATGGAAAACTGTGCACGTTACCTGAGAGAAATAACTGACTTGCTCGCATGCTAATCTTCTTCTAACAGACAAGGTAGCTTTATCACTCTCAACAGCCAATCCAAGCTGCATTTCTATTCCCTACCATTATGTCAAAACAAAAACTTAACAAAGATCATCAATTTGTTAATAGTAAATATACAAACTTCCATAAAATTTAACAACCTTCAGAATATATGATTTTATACAGTATCTAAATGAATACTATTTAGTGTAGTCAAGGTGGAACTGAGGACCAAAACAGTATTGGCATATATAAAAAGCATATGACAAAACCAAGAGAACTGTACCTAAAAGAGCAAAACAGAGTGAGAGATAGCACAAACATGTACCTTCAGCAAGAAATTTAAACTTTTGTGTTATTTTTTAAGGATTATTTATGCATATGTTTTTGAAATGTGGTACATATAAGTAGGAAATCAGCACATGAATATAAAGGCCAATATAATGCAAAATTTTGATGAAACCACGGTTCACAGGAATGGCCAATCCAAATCAGGGAGGGCACTGGATGATCCAATATTATGTGGTAAGGCAGATACTAGAGTAAACTTTAGCCCAGGATGGGCCTGTATCCACCAGATCTGACCTAGATTGACCAGGATTGACCAATCCATGCCCATCTAACTAAATTCAAGGAAGTATACACAGCTTTATTAGAAAAGAGATCAAATTTTTACCTATTTAAGGCAATTCATTTATATAAATGATGATATAAGGTATTGACAATCATTATCTTCTGATTGCATGTTAGATAACTACATTTAATTAGGGTTTTCATAATTAACTCTAATCAGGAAGTGAGGAGGTAATAAGAATCATATGTATGCACAGCAGATGGCTGGCTCCAGCTAAGTGTTAAACAAACTTGAAATCTAGGGTATTATGGTCCTAAACAGAAGTACCTGACCAAGAGTTTGAATGCAAATAGCTTCTAGAACACCATCTTGCAAATCAAGAGGAAGCTGTTGTCTTCATACACGTACCATGAAAACAATAAAACATCATCAATTCTTCAAAATGGACGAACAACGGTGAAACTACCGAGAACAGTCTAGATCATCATGGAATTCACCTTATCTGAAGAGGACATCGAACTAAGATATGATTGACACAATAATTCAGGTACCCAGATGCCTTCAGTAACAAATCTACGGCAATCTTCTTTGAATCTAATGAGAAAAAGTTTCCCGATCAAGCATATGATTTATTGATGAGTTATGAGCTGAGACGCTCACAACCCAGTATCAATTACAAGCTGAATAAAGGCAATGCCTTGGAACAAGAGGAGATGGTAAAACAATAATTTAGAAACGTTGACATCAGGATTTTCTTCGTTAGCAGTTTAAATACGTGGTGGACTCATCAGGATAGCTGCTGACCTTCTGAAACATTCCCTTCCGGATCATCTGAAGATTGAGGAATGAGGATTATGTTTGCTTCCAACAGTGCCAGCATAGCCCTCATATACATTACAGAGAGTAGTTCGTACCAAGCACTCGCCAGACGAATTTCCTGCGGACCAGAAGTAGATCATCTGGGGGTAATAGAACAATAGATCAAAGCGTTTAGGTGCCGAAACGAATCGGCTATTACATTACGCACTTGTCTTTCGTCTTCCAAATTTCTCCATCTAAACTCCACCAGTCCATCGAGCTGATTCTCTGCAAAACAAGCATATCGAAGCCATCAGGGCATTCCCCAAGCAAAAAGATGGGACAGATCAAGAAGGGCACCTTTGATCGTTAGACCAAGCAGCGCGGGCACGTACTCTTCCAGAGCGCGCTGCAGCTCCGAGACGACGGACGAAGCTGCAGCAACCGTAAGAGATTACGGATTCGTCGCGGCGACTCCGAAATAGGAGGGGGGGAACATGATAACTTTCGAACATCACATACTGTCCTGCTCAGATAACAGCACAATTCGACTCCGGAGAGCATAAAGCCGGTCGACGACGTCCCTGGACACCAAACCTCGAAGAGGGCGCGCGACATCCACGGCGGCGGGCACCCACAAGGACGGAACAAAGATCGCGAGCATTGGGACCTCGGACCTCCGCCGTCGCCGCCGCCGCCCCACCGTGCACCGACGCGAGATGGACGCAGTGCAACCCATCCTCTCCCGCTACCAAGAGAAAGACAGCTGAGAGGAAGAGCATCCTGAAGAATCCAAGAAGTGAGTTTCCCCGGTGCGCATCCTCGGGAAAGCAAACAGGGGGAGGGGAAGATGCGAAAACCGAGTTCAGGACAGATGAAGGCGGACCTCGAGGAATTTGGGCGTGGAAATGAACCGAGAAAGCGTCCATGTAGACCAGCGGAGGTGGCGGAGACGAGAAAAAAAGCTTCCGGGCCGGGCGGTGCTTCTAATTGGAAGAGAAGGCGAGCTGCCACTGGCAGAGCCGCCGCTTCTCTGCTCCGCTCCATGGGGAACGCGGCTGCGATTCCCGAGGTACAGAGCTTCACATGGCGTGCCCGCCGGAGGAGCGCAAACATTTAAAATCAACTCCTTGGAGGAAGGTGGTGGGTGGCGGTGTGCAATCGCGCGACGGGTACGACTTTGCGAGACACCTTCGGCTTCGGCCAGCCTCGAAGCAGCTGGGTCTCCCGTATTTGAATGCGCCAGCAGCGACACCCTCGTATCATCGTATGCCCTCTCCGCCGCCGCCGCGGCGACGGTGTTAAAATATCCATAAATCTCTTGGTGACTAGAAACTTGAACCCCATGAAACATCCACTGCGGCACGCACAGTCGACGGATATGCAGTAGCGGTGGTGATGGGTCGGGCTGGCCCGCGGATTCGCTGGCCGGGTCAATCGTGAGTCACCACATGGGTCAAAATCTTGACACGTGCATGTTAATCAGACCGACACACAGATCAAAGTGGGTGGAAACGGACCAAAATAATGTCAAATAGATTTTAATTTTTATCTTATAAAATTATTAAATATATCATCTTACTTATCAAAAATATATTTTAATTAAATTATTATTAATTTATAGTGCTATCTTAAATAATTAAATTTCTTAAATTTAATAATTATATACTCATAAAATAAAATGTTGGGTTTAGATCGGGTCGAGTCGAGTCAAGCTAATATTTTTGATGAGTTAAGTTGAGTCGGGTCAAGAGAGCGGATCCCCTCAGGTGCCCACCTGAGGATCTCACTCACAAAGAGGTGACATGGGACAAGAGGTGATACGACAGATCATCGTCAGCCCCTTGTGAGAGGGGCTGAGGGGATCCCCTCAGGTGGGCACCTGAGGGGATCCGCCGTCGGGTCAATAATATAGTACGAGTTAAGCTTGGCCAAATCGCAGACGGGTTGACTTCGGACTAATCTGGCCGCACCCATTGACATCGCTAATATGTGGAAGATCTTAAT
Source organism: Cryptocoryne crispatula var. balansae (assembly GCA_036172225.1). Classification (NCBI taxonomy): domain Eukaryota; kingdom Viridiplantae; phylum Streptophyta; class Magnoliopsida; order Alismatales; family Araceae; genus Cryptocoryne; species Cryptocoryne crispatula. The sequence continues at coordinate 5,239,307 of CM069929.1, read as the reverse complement.
GAAATTAGCTGTTTTTTATTTACAGCACTATAATGATTTAAATTTTAATTTAGTTTGAATCAGAATTATAATGTTTTGATTTTATTCTGATTTTGATTCTGTTATTGTAATCAGAATAATGTAATCATAGTTTTATTTAAAATTATTTTTTTTAAAATTAACAAATAAATTTATCATACTATTAAAATTTTTATGTAATATGTTTTAGATTATATTTTTTAACATTTAAACATCACATGTAAAATAATTTTTTATTTTTATTATAATATTAATTTTTATAATTTTAATTGAAATCATGAGTATTTTTTACTATGTTAAGTTAAAGAAATCCAGGAAAACTTATTTTTGACTATAATAAGTTACAAAAATTCAAAAACTCCTGTTTTTATAGTTGATAGGATACAAAATATATTCCAAATGTATTATTTTTTTATCAGAGCCAGCCTTGTTCAATTGTATCGTTTCAGAATTCAACCTTGGACTCTAATGGAGATCGATAGGAATAAACTGATTTGGCTAAAATGGTGATAGGCAATTAATATTACATGTGATCATAGAATCTTTTTAAAATTGAAAGAATTTTATCACACAATTATAAAATTCGTCATATTATATGATAATAAGTGTTGGACAATTAAATATATATATTATAAGATTGTGTGTATCTGAAATGTCAACACTACCGTGGATGTATGACCACATAGGTAGTCAAGATCCGCAACGAGTGCATTACAAACAAGATGAGAATTATGAGAGTGAGGATACGGTAATGAAAGGAAGACTTTGTTAATTTGAACATATTAGACGGCACTCTCATGAGGCGTGTGTCAGATAAGTTGAGATCATGAGGTTGTTAGTACAAAAGAAGCGGAGAAATATACACAAGTTACGTTGACATAGGCATATTTATTATGACTTAGATTGTGTACCGAAAGAGTTAGTAGAAGGTTGTAAAAAATAAAAAAGATAAAATTACGTAGTCGACACCAATCATTATGATTTTGTTTGAGTTGGACTACAATGGAGGTCGATCAACACATTAAAATAGACACTATAAATCCACCACTCTATCACCAAACGAGATCGATGATGTGTTAAGACTGGAAGACCGATCGAATGGCACCTTAAGCTTATTCTCAATGCAAATTCTACTTCCAAGCTGAAATTCTTTTATCCCCGGTTAAAGTAAAACAAGATGAAGATTACACAAACTTGGGACCTACGTATTTTATTTTTCTATTTTAACACATTCAACGCTTGTAAATCTCATCGTATTTATGTTTAAAAGGGAGCTATTTTCTCGACTGTCAAATATAGGGATCCTAGATAAATTACAAAAGGATGTCCCAACTCCAACTCCCATGGTATCACCACCTGTGAAAGTGAATTCTACCACCATTAAGTGGTTGACTTAATTTATTTCTCTTATGTTAAATTTAAATATATATTATAAGCTTATATACAATAACATCTAGTAATATCCTACAAATCAAATTACAGTTGATTTTAGTTATTTATTTTTTGAAGAAACGTAGTATAAACAATGCAACTCATGTGATAAAAGTGTCCACGTGTATCAATTTTAATATTGGCACTCTATCCTTTTAAAATATCACAAATTTGAATTGAGGTCGATATCAATTATGATACTCTAACCAAAGAGACCATTAAGTTTGATGCAATTAAGAAATAGAGTAAGATGAGGATTTAACAATTATTGTAAAAACTTAAAAATATATATTTGAATTTATTTTTGACTTCACATACCTTATCATAGAAATGTATAAAGCTAATTATTAGAGATGATATTATAATTGATAATAACTACAACATATTTTCAATTCATATAAGTGACTTTAAATGAATTTGTGTCATGAAACTTGGTCTATTAGACCCGCTTGCATAGTTCCGCCGGACTATATATGTACTGAAAGTTCAGACCTACGTATCGGTTATCGGACTGACCCATTGTCATCCCTAGAAAACTCAGAAAGTGGATCGTCTCAGTTCCTCGATGGAGAGAATAGTTGCAGTCCCCAATAAAAAGTGGTCACATACCCTTGCCACTTAAGTGGTGGTTCAAATATCAGTTCGGTGAACCGTTATCGAAAATGGCTGAATCATTACCGACGTCTTAGTAACTCACTACCCATCGGTAACGAGTTACTAAAATGTCGGTAGCGGGTTAGTAAGACGTCGGTAGCAGTTCAGCAACGGTTCAAGACTTTCAAATAACAAGTTAAGATGTTATTGAACCGTTATTGAACCGCTACCGACATCTTACTAACTCGTTACCGATAGGTAGTGAGTTACTAAAGCTTTGGTAACAGTTCAACCCTTTTCGGTAGTGATTCACCGAACCAGTATTTGAACTGCCACTTAAATGACGAAGGCATGTGGCCAGTTCTGATTGGGAATTGCAGCAATTCTCTCCACCGGGGAATTGAGGTGATCCGTTCTCCTAGAACTCCTTGACAGAAAACAAACTAGAGGCTGTTCTGAAAATCGGTAGGAGGAGATTGGTTAGGAAGGTGGAGTGTTAATGGAAATCAAAATCACTCAGCTCTTATCTGAATCGAAATTGAAAAATACTGCTACCAAATCCCGTGAGAACAGTTCTTTCATTCTAGGCTTCCAGACTCCCCTCGTTATCAACTGTTTTGGTTCGAGAGAGCAATGCTTGTTTGGTAACAGTAACAAACAGTTATAATATCTTTATCAATTTTGAAACTGATATAAATAATCAAAGTGTTTACTATTAATACAAAATTTAAAATCTGCGATATATAAGACACGAATTGTTATACAAATCTCCGGCTAGATCAGTTTTGTTATTGATAGCATCCTCTGAAAATAACAATATCGAAATTGAGAGGGTGTCATTTTTTGCAATACTCTAGTCAAACAGCGCATGGTCGCTCTGAGGAGAATCCCAACTATAATGGGAACGTTGGCCTTTAAAGAAAGTTATCCCTTCTTCTTGACTAGAGAGCGTTGGCTTTGTCGAGGAACAACAGATCCTCCTAGAGTCATGTTTTCAGCTTCTCTCGAGTGAAACCAGAGGACTGAGCACAGAAAGGATGCCATATTTCGGAGAGAACTAAAAGTTCGTCAAGCAACCGCTTCGTCATCTAATACTACATAACCCGTGCTTCTTTGCTGGTTTAGCATGCGGAAGAACGTAAAAGAGATTATGAATTGATCTATCTTAAACCACTCAAAAGACACGAAAGAAGCGAAGGACGGAGCTATCAGTTTGGTGGGTGAGATGGCAAGTCAACCCTAGACCTTGGTATTAATGAAATTGGGAATATTAGAAACTTCAACGCAGAAAGGGAAGAGGCAGCAATGGACGAAGGGTAGGCACCTGCAAATAGGAGGCATTGACTTCCGAATGGATCACTTTTATACAGAGTGAAGCAGAGGGTCTAGTATGTCGGAAAGATGGGTAGAAGGAAGAAGTTTTCTCAATATTTGGGTAGAAGCTGCGACAGACAGTGACTGTTAACAGAAGAACACCAGTTCTCGATGCTGTTTCTTTGGATAAGCTTGATGAGCTGGTGTCATTATCTGGGCAAACTATGAGCATGTGTCTACTCTACTGAAAGGTATCAAAAGCTTCCACAGACCTCATTTGGATGCGCAAACCCCGTAGAGTCCTTCTCCATCTTCTTCCACAACACAAGATAGGGTAAGAGGACCCAGCCACCCAGGTAGTGTGTTGACAACATTAGTAACAAAAAGAAGCAGAAACAGAACAACAAATATCTACGACCTCAGCGGCCACCGAACTTGCAGTACTTGCCTAACCACCGCTTAAAAGAACACAACCTTCGGTGGACTTTACAAAACGACCCTTCACTCTCTTCCGGGTGTCGGCACGAGCTTTCCTGGATTCGTAGCGTATGCGCTTCTCGTACCTGCACAAATTCATCCTTCAGCTAATTCGAGACATGCACAACAGTGACGTAAAAACTTACGGGTGATGTTTGGTTGCACGACAAAATGATTTTTTTTGTAACAAAACTCATCCAAAAGATCAGTATATGGCAATCATTACAAAAATATTTCTTCTTGGACAAAAAAAGGTGAGATCCTCTTTCATTTTTTTTTTGCGCTCTCCCACCTTTCAAAGTTACGCATGGTCCCCAATATTTTTGTTAGCCTATCTCACCAAACATTGTAATTTTATGTTTTAAGCTATTTTATATTTTATTTTAATATAAAATCTTTTCATGGCCTATAAAGAACAAAGGAGTGGAGCAAGGAAGGTGGGGTCGGGAGTCGGGACCGGGTCGGTTTGGCTCCAAATCGACCCGGGTCGGCCGGGGTCGCGACCCGGGTCGGGACGGGGTCGGCCTGGGTCGCGAAAAATAATAATAAAAAATTAAAAATGGGATCAGGTCTTGGGGTCGCGACCGGGTCGGTCGGCCCCAAAACCGACCGGGTCGGGTCCGGGTCGCGACCCGGCAAACCATGGAGTGGAGACCATGCATAGCTAAACAAAGGTGATAGACCACAAGACACAAAAAAAGCCTCACTTTCTTTTTTAACCCAAGAATGAACACTCCGTGAAATTAATTTTTACCCTGGTTGCCAAACACCTCTTAACAAGTTGTCACAAAAACATGTTTTGTGAAGGAAACCAAGTTTATCGTACAACCAAACACCCTGTACAGCAGGGTAAAAGAATCAAGAATCTACCTGCGCATCTTCTTCTTTTCCTTGTAGCGCATCATGGCGTTGCCTCTGTTTTGAGCGAGGACCTCCATATCAACTTTGCTGGCTGCTTTCGCAGTTCCATTCCCCAGATCAATGGGTTTCTCCTTAAACGATATGCCTTTTGTGCCGCAACTTGGTAATGGTTCACTTGTAGTACCTCCAGACGTTCTCTGTGAAACTGGCATCTTATCGGATGACCTAATTGTCGACCACTTGCTGGCTGAGCTCGAGTTCTTTTGCCATTTGCTGCTAACCTGAACTGATCCACGCTGAGAAAGAAGCACCTTGTGAGTTTACGGAAGCATAAAATGGCACTGTAACACCTTGGAAGAGAATAACAAGCAGCTGCACACAAATTACTAATCCCAGTGATGCCTATATGCGGACATGAGATTATTTCCCAACCTTAATCACTATCTACTCATTTAATAGATTAACCAGCCCCGAAGAGGGTTGCTTAATAACCAGATTCCTTCATGTTCACCGACCGGTTAAGACAAAATATTCCATTCCCTCGGGAACCAAGGAGTGCATTCCATCTCAGTCGCATGTAAAGAACTGTGAAGTAGGGAAGGCCAGGGATAGGAATACCATACGTTTCGGGATGAGATATGCTGAACGTCGGTGGGGAAGGCGTCATTTTGAGCAGGAGTGTGAGCAAAATTGTGGGAAGAGATGTCCCCAAGCAGCGAGGTACCGCTTGCATCGTACACGTCTCCTAAAATATTTTCTGTTACAAAGGGGTTCTCTCTCATAAGGTCGCTGTAGCTCTTGATCATGAAGCCCGCGTCGTTCTTGCCATAGGAAGCGTCAAGCTGTAGGGACTCATCATGATCCCTTGACCTTCCAAGATGAAAGTCCCAAATCTGCAGCGCAGAAGAATTAAATGAATCGGGAAACGGAACAAGGAGGACAAGATCAGATGTCGCATAGTAACAAGGGGTCGTTCCAATCTATTCGTCGGAAAAAAAAAATTTGCGGTTGCCATTTGAATTTGCGTCCCACGCCGCCCCAGGATACAGATCGGAGTGCAAATTTCTTGGAATTATCGGATCGGAAAATTCAGTACCGCGGAAAATGGGGGGGGCGGCAAACCTGAGTGGAATGGCTAGTCGGTGCGCAGTCCCATAGGGCATCTTCTTCCACGAGCTGCTGATCCTGGCATCCATCGGATGACAGCATAAGCAGGGAGGTATAGAGCATCGGCTGCAGATCCGAAGCATCCTCGGCGGCATGATCCTTGTTGCTCCTGCGGGGAGTCTCTGGCCCGAGTTCGCATGGCAGCACCGACGTCGCCGACTCCCGCCTCACCATCTCGACGAGCTGGAGGAGCAGAGTCGAGTTCTGCTTCCTGCAGTGGGCTGGCATCCTTTGCCCTCTCGGGAGGGAGGACATCTCAGCACAGGGCACATACAAATCTTGGAAGACCGCATCCATTCCAAGGAGAGAGTTGAGGGGCGGCCATCCGGAGACCAGCGCCGCCGGCTCCGGCTCCTCCGGCAGGAACGAGGGGACCGTGCCGAAGACCTTCTCGGCGAGGTCGAAGCCCCAGATAGAGGCGAGCTCGAGGGCGGAGGGGCAGCCGGAGAAGGCCTCGACGGTGGCACGATCGTGCGAGGCGGCGGCGGACACGCAGGCGCCGTGTGCGTCCCAGTCGCACTCCTGGCAGAGCGCGAGGCCGTCGGCGGCGCACCGGATGGCCACAGGCTGGGAGCCGCAGCTCTCGCAGATCTGGGAGCGCAGGTGCTTCCGGGAGAGGGCGTTGGCCGCGTGGACGTGCTGGTCGCAGAAGAGGCAGAGCTTGGCGGAGTCGGCGCGGCAGAAGAGCACGGCCGTCTCCTCGGCGCAGAAGTCGCAGGGCACCCCGTCGGTTGTCCTCCGCCGCTTCAGCAGCGGCAGGCTCTTCTCCTCCATATAGTGAACCAGCCGGCCGGCGGAGACGGCCGCAAAAACCCCCACCAGAACTCCCCGGAGCCAAAGCCGAGCTACCCGTCCTTCTCTCCCCGTGTCTCCGCCTACCGTTCGCACACGGTCGACGAGATTTGGGAGGGCGAGGAGTCGCGGCGGCGTGGAGGGAGGAGGGCGATGGGGGCGGGGACGAGATCTTTGGGGGGAGGCGGTGTAGCTTGACGGTGAGCTAAAATATCGTTCACTTTTCGCTGAGCTGGCGTGACGTATGAAAACGTCACCGTCGCCTCCCGCCTTTCTATCCTTTTTTTACTTACCTGATCCCGTCGTCCTGATTTTTAACGATTTAAAAATAAAATAAAATAAAATAAAACAACTTTCCCCATCCGGTTACCGCCCACCCACCATGGACGGTGACAGCGGAGCCTCGCTGTAGCCGTCGTTGGGGTACGGGTCTGAAATTAAAGTAACAGTTGTTATAATATAGTTCCGTAAAAATTTAATGACGGACGATGCCTCAACAGTAGATAGTCTAGCATTTCTACTTTTAGAAAGAAAAATGTATCCCACGTGACCCTAACTTATTCCTCGCGTTCCAAGGGCACATGCGGCATTCCGAAAGAAAAATATGTGCCCGACGGGCTCCGCATCGTCGGAAAACAGTGTTTTCCCGTGGCGGGGGAGGTCGTGGGTTCGAATCACTCGAGTTTTCTCCCCGGTCTCTACCACGTTGGACTAAGATCCTCCGCTCGAGAGGTCTCTCAGCTGGTGGTGACCACCACGATAATAATACAGGTAGGAGGACCTAAGCGACAAGAGTTCAAGAGAGATGGCCCGTCTGCCCTACCTTGACGGGCGGGAGGGAGGAGAATCAAGCCTGTTTTTGTACTTACAACGGAGTCCAAGATATGCTCACATTTGATAATTATAAATATGCCCAAGTCAGATTTTTTTTTTTTTTTTACAGCTCGAAGTCCCGTCGAGACACCGGCCGTTCGGGGGTACCTTATTAGAAACATGTGATCACGCCATCGGGCATGCGGCGGTTACAGTTACCCCCCGGTCTATCGAGTAGGTAGGTTGTCGTGGGGTTAGATCTGCCACGTGCTGTAAATCTCTGCGGCCCTAACCCCCTCCCTCATTAACCGCTGCGATGCGGCCTTGGCGGGTACGCGCCTTGAGAGGTCGGCGGCGGCGGCGGCAGCATCGGACGGTGGTGTCGTTTACATTTGATTTATTTATCTTGCTCTGATTTAATAGGTTGAATTGATTTATTAAATTTTAACTCAACTACTCGAGCTACTTATGCATCGAATCGAGTTGACGACCTTGGAGCTGGAACGATGCGAGACATGACTCCAGCCGAAGTTCAAACCCGTCGGTGAATGAAATTTAAGTCAGAACTCCTTCTCGGCTTTCGGATTAATTTGATTTAATTTTTTAAGATCTTTTCAATCAAATCAGTAAGTTGAATAACTCAAATAAATTAAATATTTATTTCAATTTAGATATACTAACGATATTTATATATATATTTTTTCGATAAAAAATAGATTTACTTCGAGAGTTTAGTTTCCAGATGAAACTAACGGGAATAAATAAACATAGACGCCAAATTTTAACAAAATATGATTCGGAACAAGCCGAATAAAATTATATATCGCCATATGTGTTGTACCGTGATAAAATATGATTTGAGTGGGACCAAATCAAGTTGATTGGAGACGTAGCTTTATTTAATTTGAATTCTGAAATAAAGTCTCGAAGATCGAATCAAATCAAACCATCACCGTGCCCTACCCGCCGGTCAGAAATTAGAAAGATATTCAAGGGAGCCGGGAGGAGGGGGTCCGCCGTCGGAAGCCTTTACGGCGGCGGTCCCGAGGCGTCGGTAGGCGTCATCTGTGACGCAGGGCGGAGCAAGACGGTGGCGCCGTATTCTAATCCCCTCCTCGCGCGGTGGCCATGTCCGACGTTGGGGGGTCGATCATCGTGACGGCCGATCTGCTCGCCGGCCGGCGACTTCTTCTTCTTCTTCTTTTTTCCTCCTCCCGTCAGCTGGGAGGAGCCGAGGGCCGCCGCCCTCGCCGAGGGCTTTGTTCGGGGGACGCCGTACGTCTTCCTCGGGGGCGGGAAGGAAGAGGAGGCTGCGCGGGGGAATAACGACGGTGGTGACCGCGTGGACGTCACGTCGCCCCGTCGTGGGGATGTCGGCAGGAAACGGGGCCGGAGCAGCGTTCTCCTCCTCCGCCGGCGCCGGCGCCGGGGTTTGCTGTCTTCCGGCCGGCGAGCGGCACGCCCGCCCCCGGCTGGAGCCAGACGAGGTGTGATCAACGAGGTCGCACACCCAGCACATGTCTACGTTAAATTTAGGTCAAACTCCCTTCTTTGTATTTAAATAAATATATATTTAAAGCAGGAGTGTCACTACCAGAAAAGTTAGTATTTATTGCGACTAATTATATCACAAAAATCGATAATTTTGCAGCAAATTATTTTTTACAGCGATAAATATTTTTGCTGCATGTCGCTGTATAAAGTTCTCTCACAATATATTTTTAGCTGCAACAAATATATTTTGCTATAAAAATAGTATTTACAGCAAACACAATTTCGCAGTAAATATCATTATTATGACAAAATTAAAGTTACAGTAAAAATATATTCACCGCATAATTGATGTTGCAATAAAATTATTTTTACTACTAATTAAAAATTACACCAAAATCTTATTTACTATGGATTTGATGTTGCAATAAAATAATTAATATGACAAAATTAAAGTTGCAGCAAAAATATATTCACTGCATAATTGATGTTTGCAGTAAAATCATTTTTATTACTAATTAAAAATTACACTAAAATCTTATTTACTACAGATTTGATCTTGCAGTAAAATCATTATTATGACAAAATTAAAATTGCAGCAAAATCTTATTTGCTACGGACTAAATACTAATTTCTCATATCTACGAGCATTAAGCTTAAAAAGCTAGAAACATGTAAGACGTCAAGAAAATCATAGCTTGAACTTGAAGGACCGAAATCGGCAAACATTCTTTGGGATATAACACCCGGATAAAAATTTTGATTCGTATAAAGAATTTTCAAAGTAGGACCAAGTCATTCCATCTACATCTGACTTGAGAATAGTAGAAAGAGGGGGGAAATATAAATGTTATTTATTTAAACAAAATATCATCAGTAACCCACAAAATTTCTCATCCATAAAACAAGGCTGTCAGACTCTATCCTTTATCGCTGCCGCTGGCCTTCAAGGAGGCGATCCTCACGGTCTTCATGACTGGATAAGACAAAGAAAAATCAACAAATAACTACAATGTTATCCATTTTTGCGATGCAGTTGTACACCTATAGCTGCTTGAGTCTTCTCGCCCGTTAGGGCACAGAAGAGGCTCTTATCCGGTCCTATGAAGTCCTAGGCTACTGGGTCCCAAAGATCTGGTCAGTTCTAACCAATTAGGCTCTCCTGGAACCAATACAACCTGTCTTCCTGGCCTGACACTGGGGTGGTGCCCTATGTCGCCGCCGCCGCGGTGTTGACCTCAAACAGGTCGGGATCAGACCAAAATCCACTAAAGAATGTGTTTATGCTATCTGTTTTACATTTTTTTTTGTTTCTTTTAAGAATTGATCTGAGCTGACTTTGGATTGATTTTCCTCCCCTTGAATAGGCCAATTCGATCGATCCAATCCTGATCAAATCCGAACCAACATTAGAACATATTATCACAGATTCTGATCTTGCATTCCTTGAGCACAATTAACATAAGTCTGTTGGAGAACTAATGGAGAGAAGTCAAACCTCAATTTCATAAAACCACAACATAACCTCATTTTTTTTCAAAAAAAAAACAAGCAAAAAATAAAAAAGGCACCTTTCTAAAATAGAAAACACAAAATTTCCTATAATAGAAAAAAGAAAACAACAAAACACAGACAAAGAAAAAATAAGTAAAAATAAATGTTTTCTATAAAATATAGAGACATGCGTTAATCAATCAACTCATCCTCGAGAACCTTAAGATGGATTGTGAACTACCAACAACAATCATGACATGTGAACAACATCACATGAGAAAAGAGCTGGCTTCCAGGTGAAACCTAAAGATACAACCTTATTCAGAAACATTTACCTTCAAGTGAATTATGTATACACAGACAACTTTGTAAAACACTGCTTACTCTTAGCTTCTTCAGAATGATGCCAGTATCTTCTTCAGTTTTGGTTCCTTCTACCACAATTTTCTGGAGACAAAAAACAATGAATGCTGCAATAATTATAAACAATATAAATTACCAAGCATATAAAGTTTTTTGTGCATGTAAGTTACTCATAAATCTCTTACTTTTCCCTTTTTCCTTTTGTCTTTCTCTTCACCGCCACCTTGAAAAATAAATAGTAAAGAAGAACATCACCTTAAATCTTCCAGTCTTAGGTTTGTGATCTAGAAAATATGATAGAACATCTACTACCAATAAAAAAATGGACAAGATGAAAAACTATTTGCATTTTGATGTCAGTATACAAATAAAATTGATCCAAGATAACGATAAACCCTAAGCAGAGCACTAGGTGATAGCATTAGCAATCACGTTGATGGTCGTCTTCGTTGGGGGCGCCAGCATGAGGCAAATGATGGCAACAAGAAGCAAATTCAACGGCAATGCTCAATTTAAGAAGTAGAATAACCTTATCGATGGATTGCGTTGTTGCTTATACCAAAATTTCCATATTTCTAAGTGCTTCCCGATCGGAACTCTGAACCCTCGTCAAGGATATACAACCAAGAAGAGAAACAAGGCAACCACAATCAGCCGCCTCCTCCAAATTGGGGAACCGAATCTAGAAGAAACACACATCAACAACAATCACCTTTAGCAGAGAATATCCCTTGATTTCCTGGACACTAGCGAGCGGCCGAGCGCTGGCGGGGAAGCAATGAAAGTGGTGCCACCCGATCATCTGGAACCCGCGAGGATCCTCACTGGATAAACCTAGCCTCAGCGATCCCGAAGAGATGCTCTTCCTGCACGCCTTGCAGGATGAGCGGTCGGACTTGGCATACTCGGCAACCACCTCGGCGGACACCATGAGAGAGGCGTCGAACGGCGGCTGAAGACACGGGATGGAGAGGGGATCGAACGCAGAGCGGGGAAACGTGAAGGGCGTTGAGCACGGAGATGAGGAACCTCGCGGATCCGCAGCAGGGAGGCGAGCGTCCGGAGATGAGGAGCCTCGCGGATCCGCAGCAGGGAGGCGAGCGTCGAGCTTCCGGAGAGTTCGCCGCAAATACCAAGCGCAAATATCCGCATTTTTTTCAGACGTGTTCGCCGCAAATATCTAGCATAGGGTTATACGTGCCGTTAAAAAATAAGATTAAGGTCCTCAAACTATATTTGCCATCTTGCGCAGCGTTATTTTTAGACTGCATAGTGATAAAAATTAAATAAATTTTAAAAAAATACCGTAAACCCTATGAAAAGTTAAAAAATAACTATTTAACTTTTTTTTTTATTTTTATCTTCAAAAAATATCTTTATTATTAACAAATATAAAATTTTAAATTATGTAATTTTAAGCATATGTATTTAGATTATATTGAAATATCAACAATAATAAATACTACTGTTATATTATATTATATTATTTATGACAAAAATTATGTTTGCTGTAAATAAATATTTCTTGTATCAACATTTAAGATTACCGTAAAAAGGTTGCCATAAAATCTTCAAGTTCTTGTAGTGTGTTTACCATTTAGTTTGATTTGATTTTTAATAATTTTTACTTGAACCCAACCAACTCAAGCTACCTCCTGAACCAAACTGATTCGATCCCGTTTGATTTAATCCGGTTCAGAATAATATATACATATGTCGAGGTATAATTAATTTCGTTCGATTTATCTTCGAACCATATCCTGTAAAAGTTCGTGGTACATATTTACACAGTTTCAGTAATTTTATCGTCGAAACTCTTGATTAAATTTGCTTTTACTCGGAACAAATTAACACGTAAATATCATCGGTGGGTGCACTAAATAAAACAAACATTAAATCCAAATTATCTGATTCACCCCACACTCGGCTTGAATTGGACGGTCTTGTAACCCAGGTCGAGCCCCCCAACGAGGTTCATGGGCACATTTCCAACACACACACATATATATATATACATCCGTGAGAGTAAGTATCTTACACGAAAAGTAGACCCCATGCAGAGAGAAGAGGTCACGAAGGGTGAATATAATAAATAGCATATCCTCGTCCTTCACATGCCAACAAACAACAATATCTTCGCCCATGATTATCGCCGGACCTCACCCTTTCTTTACCCATCTATCTATATATATACTTCCAATCAAGGGGTGTGTGTGTGGGCGTACCCGGTTCTCTTTCCCCGTCCGGTGGTCCATACGATCACCTCAAACGTCGGTAAGGTAGGGCATGGGGGGGCATGCGGTGCCTTTCGAAACAAGTCGCTCGTGCCCACGAACTTTATCTTCTCTGGTGTTCACAAGTATACATGGTGTCGTAGGATAAGACTCATCCCCCATGGCATGGTGTTGCCCTAGCCGGTGAGAGAGGCCGCCTGCCAGGAAAGCTGCACGGCGCCGTCCCATCGTCTTTCTCCCTTCTTCTCCTGTTTTCCCTGTTGTTGGAAGGGATTGATGCTCTCTACTCGCCTGACTACAGGTGATATCCAGTGGGGTTCGAGCGCTGCACTCAACCCTCCCAGCGCAGTGCTGCGTCTGTGCTTGGCCACCAGGCCATGGTCTTCAAAAAAAAAGAAAGAAAAAAGACTACAGGTGATATGCTTGGGGGGCGTCTGATTTGATTTAAAGAAATATTTAAGTCGAGGAAGGCCCGGCGGGTAGGGGGTGCAAACGAATCAATACTCGACCGAGTATTTATAATATATAATTTTATCTTTATACTAATTAACTTATATTTATAATAAAACATATTTAAAATTGATATAATATATATTTAAATGTAATATAATATGTAAATAAAGTGGGTCAAATTTTATCAAATCGGGTCAACCGGTTTACCGGTTCGGTTCGATTTGGGGAGGTGCCGAACCGAACCGAACCGATTCATAATTATAAATTACTATTTAAATATATTAAATAATTTAAAAATTAAGTTTAAACTTAGATTAAGTTTCATGAATGAGTTAAATCTAGAGTTTCAGGAATGACTTGTTCGCCATGGCCCACCGGACGGAGATGGAAATAGCCATCTGGCTCTTCTTGTTCGCCATGGCCCACCCGACGGTCGCCAAGAAGGCATTAATCGGTGGCGATCTCCCGCAACATGCTCTGCTTGTGGCGGGGCATCAGGAATAGGATGGAGGCCGGGTGGATACAAGGAGTCCTCCACCTGATTCCGCGGGGTCCAATTCCTTCTTATCTCTTTTGGAATTGCTTGATTCAGTAGGTCCCGATTCCATCCAGAAATTTTTATGACAATGGTTGGGCTGCTTTGAAGTAGTTGGCTATTCTTAAAAAAAAAAAATTACCGAACACCTTATCATTATTTTTAAAAAATAAAAAAATATTTGCCAAACACCATGATTTCATAATTTTCACTTTTAAAAGTTATCATGTTTATGTTTATAATATAATTTTCTGTCACGAAACTTTACAACAACAAAAAACAAAATGTAACCAAACACCCCCATTAAGTCTGTTCGAAGCTGGTTTTGATTAAGAAGGGATCCCGGTATTCTTATTTTGCTTAGATTCTAGTTCTGTTATCGAAATCACAACAGTTCAATATTTTTTGAGATCTGTATTTCGTATCAAAAAATAAGCTAATACAACTCGTATTACTACTTAAATTTAATACAATGGCTTTAACACTATCGAATATATATGCAACAAGTCTCATGTCCCGGCATCGCTATCTTTCTACGGGAGAGAGAGACTCGTTAATGGGCTGCTGGCCTGCAACCACAGATGGGCCATCAAACACGGCGACCCTCCGCACGCATTCGAATGAAATCGGCCAGCAGCCTCCTTTCGCTCAAGGTGCGTTGGGTGGGGATTTAGAAAGAGATTCCAATTGTTAATTCATCAAGTGTGTAACCAAGCGCACCAGCTTAATAACCTAGTCGCCCTTTCTACTCAAGAATAGAATCTTGAATTTTCTTTCATATTCATTTTTGAGTGGTGGCGGAGTCGGTCAAGCCACCCGTACAGAGCGCCCACAACCGGGCAGTCCCGGGTTCGAACCCGGGAAGAATCCTGAATTATCAACACGGCTCTTTTATTTTCTGATTTCCTGTGAAGTTATAATTTACGGACTACAGGAAAATCTTCTAGGGCAGGACTGTTCACCGTTCGGTTTAACAATCAATCGAACTGATCGCGGCGAGCTGCCTTGGCTTGATTCGATTCAAGTTGAACCCTGGAATGGTTCGATTCGATTCGATTTTATGAGTCGAAGAATCAGAGCCTAATCGTTAACGTAAATTGAATCGAAAGGCTTTAAAAGTATCAACTAACAAAATTATTTATTTCATTGTCAGAATATAAATCCTTTCGGATGGTTTAACCTATATAGATTGATAGCTTATCTCCATAAATATTTTGTACGTTATGATTTAATTAGCAAAGATTTAACCAAGTGAAAATCAAAGCAAACCGAATCCCGGTAGATCAAACATATTGCTCGATTTGACTTCAAGTTGATTGGACTCCTGATTAATCAGCGGCTGGTTTGCCAGTCGAGCCTCGCTCGGTTGGCAACACCCTGCGCCCGGGGGGGCGCAGGGCGGGTATCGCTTCCCGGTGGCAGCAAGCCAGGTGCCCCCATGGGGTGACTTGTGGGGTTCAAGGGGTCTCGAACCCTCGTCACTCGCGTGCGCTGCGGGTTCTTGGCCGCTGGGCCATCACTGTTCCAATCAAAAAAAAAATCAGCAGCTGGTTCGAGCTGTGTTTACCGCGATTCTCCGGGCATCAAAACCGTTGAATTAATTTAACGAATAAAAGACGGATACATCTCGAATGGAACAGTCATGTCTGTCGGTCAAATCATTCGACAACTCATATTTCAGGATAGCTTGATACCCGACATCCTATTCGTATCAAGGTTGAAGAATCAAACTGGTTTTGGCTTATTATCTAATCTTTATCTTGTGTCAAAAACAAGAATCAAACTAGTTTTGTTTTTTTTTTACGAGGATACAATGAAACAACGGTACAGTTTCATGAATACCTTTTGTCGATGTTTCTGACAAGTATTCCTTTTCTACTCAAATTTTTGTCTCTTGAATTTACATCTTTATTTTTTTCCATTTTAATCTATTGGAATATCATTGTGTATAGGTCATATCCTTAGATATCTATATCTATTGCCTTGACGGATAGCATAAAACAGTGGTTGGATATACATATAGGTACTCCTCTTTGATAATCGACGAATAGCAAGTAGATAAATATTATGTTGTATCTAGATCTAATTGATTAGCTCTAAGTTGGGCAAAGCTGGTCACGGAGACCGATTAACGTCGAGCTTAAGAAAGTATTGGGCTATGTTTGCTTGCTAATGAAGGTCGATCAAGGTTAATCTTCTTTTTTTCTTAATCTGGCAGCCACACCCCTCTCTGCAATAAGCTAGCTAGCTTTTGCTCGGCCTCGGAAAAGATTGAGAAAGCATGTGCTTTGAGGGTCGGAAACATTGAAGTGGGAGGTCAGCCAACGGCTATCTCTTGGGCCTGTTTGGATAAAGAAAAAAAAGAAGGATGGGCCCGGTTACCTGGTCCGATTTAGAGAGAATATTATATACTTTTTATTTTCATCTCGTCAAGGAACTCCAATTTCGACAAGAGTTAAGTGATTTCGATTAGGTCAGAATCATGACATTATGATTTTATTTTTCTTGTCGAATTCAGAATTATCGGATGCTTTCTGAAATATATAATATAAATTTATTACTATTTAAAATAGTAAAAAATCTTAGCTTACTATTATTATTTTTATTTAATTTATTTAATTTAAACTTAAAATTTTAACATGTATATTTTATTTTTTATTTATTATAATATTAGTTTTTGTATTTATATGTTGACTGAATTATATTACACCCATGGAATCAATTTTACATCTAATATTTTATGTTACCTATTTTGATGTTGATGTGTCTTGCTTCAATATTCAAATTGATATTTCATTGCATCTATTATTATAACCGAAAAGGCTCTCCATCAAGGTTAAGTTATATTTTTCCACTAAATTAGTGAGGCCATAGAAGAACATTTTGCTATTAAGGACTGAATAAACAGACTCACCCTTTTACAAGTTACTAAGGACTGAATAAAGGTAGTTCTTGAGGAGAACCCGCCGAGATTCTAAACTGAGCCTACCCATTTTCGATAGTTTTGTAACAAGAGTTTATTTGCAAACATGTGGAGTGATTAAAGATGAAGGTATTTTGTGGTTTGGCATACTTTTAAAGGTTCAATATACTTTGGAATAAGGGGATTAAACATATTTTAGAATTTTATTTTCATCTGACATTTATTATTTATTCAATTCAGTGAAAAGGGATGACATCCCAACACAGAAAGAATTTTGCTTGGAATCATAATTTTCATAGACTTCTTTAAAGGACGGTCATTATTAACACCCAACCCTCAAGATATCTGGTTCTCTGCTGGCGTTGGCACCCAGCTACCATTTTGAGACCTATTATTAAATATTGGCTCCTATCACTATTCATACTTCATATATATCTTTGTAAAAATTATAAACCTCGATAGTCCCGGAAATCTTTGTCAACGGCGATCTCCGCGACGGTATATTCAACTTTTCCTAAGAAAATAATGATCATTTTAGTTAAGAAAAAAAGCTTTCATACGTGTATATTCATGGGACTGAAATTGCACCATAAGATCCTTACTCGGATGTGGATCAAATTAGACTTACCAAGGATCTAAAAAAAACAGTAGTCAAAGAAGTCATTGTTGTCATTGATTCGTATTCGCTCTCTACATTGTCGTTTAGAACATAATAGAGTGTTTGGTTGCATAGTTACTTTTCAGACATTTTTATGATAAAAAAATGCATTAAAATAAAATCTAAATAAGTCAAAGGCATAAAATCATCTATGTTTGCTGAGATACAATAACAAAAGGGGTGAAGATCACCTATAACTAAAATCAGGTGAGGAACTACCAAAAAAAGAAAGATCACACATCTGTCTTGTTCAATAAGAAAAGAAGTATTTAATGGAAGGCTAGTTTACAAATATTACTTTAACCATGAAAATAATTTTTTATATATTTTAAGTAACTATCAATGTCGTAGTAACTACAGACAAAATTAAATAAGCTAAATTACTTCAATTCTAAATGTTCTGTTTTCCATCTTAAGGAGCAAGAAATGTTTGACCTTAAACACACCTACCAACCTACTACCCCCCCCCCCTACTTTCTGGCACCAGCATTGATCAGTTTTCTTTTTCAAAGAAGCTGTGGAAGGTGAAACAGCCAGAGCCAGCCAGTACTGTAATGGATACCTCCCATGGGATTTTGACCCAATAGATCAAGGACGTGCCCAGAATTTTTCCACATGTATTTCAACACCGAACTCGAGGAGATTTTCAGGAGCAGTTTCCTGCAAACATAATATTCAATAAGAACATGGACGTTGAATATTGCAATGCGCTCCCGTTAGTCATTAATTCCCATAACTATAAAAAAATTGGAGCAAGTAAACCTAAGCAGCAGGCTAGGACAGTTTGACAGGGCCTTATTCTCACCGGTTCATGTACCTACTACCTAGAACTTCCACCATCACCAGCCTCATTGCAGGAAGCACCAAGAACCCACCCAGACATTCATAAAGCCAAGGCTGCGCCGATCATCCATCATGCAGATAACCAGAGAGAGAGAGAGAGAGACAGGACAACACCCACCACCGCCAAGAGTTCAGTTTGCATCTTGACAACACAAACGTGGGTTAAGATGATTAATCAACTCTCTCCATCTTAGTTTTCTGCACCATGAATCCGATTCAAAGGAAGTTAAAATTTTAAAAAAGTAAAGGAGTTCTTCAGGGAAGAAAACAGGTCAAAGATACATCGGCAATCGGGGCAAAATCAAGCGATCACAGAGAGAAGAAATTGGTACATGGTACAACAGGGGGAGAGAGGAACGATACTGTACATGCCGGCGACGAGAGCATGGGCAGAGACCGTGCTCCGATCCCAGCTTCCTACATGCTTCAAGTCCTGGAGAACACGGCCCCCCAAATGCTACCCTTGCCCAAGGCCTCCAGCAGCCTGCCGGCCCCCTCCACCTCCATCTCCACCAGCCGCTGCAGGAACCAGCAGGCCCCCGCGTCCACCATCCTCTTCCTGCACTTCCTCGACTGCGAGACGGACTGCAGCACCACAATGGGGTACTTCTTGTTCACCGTCGGCAGCAGCGGATCAAGCAGCTGGACCATGTTCATGATCCCCCTCTCGTCCTTCTTGAAGATCCTCCTGTTATCCGCCACCGCCATCAGCGAGGCCACCGCCATGGCAGCCGCCTCCTTCTCCTCCGACCCCTTGGCCTCCAGCATCCTAACCAACGGCGACATGGAGCCGGTCTCGCCCACCTCCTTCGCTGCCCCGTGGCTCCCCATCGCCAACTCGTACAAAGCCCTCGCGGCCTCTGCCCTAGTCGTGGCGTTGCTGCTGCCCAGCACGGCGACAGCGCGGGCCACGAACCCGGCGTCCACTAGAACATCCGAGATAAGCCTACAGGCGGCCAGGTGCCGCAGCAAGCCCGCCGCGGGCTCCAGATTACGGCCGTCGCCGTCCCAGTAGTTCTTGAGGCAGTCGATTCCGCCTTCCCTGGAGATCAGCAGTTTCAGGTCAAGTCCATCCCCAGATGCGAGATTGCGGAGGCAGGCGATGCTGTTCTCCTGAGCCATTGTCGTTCCCAAAGAGCAGAGCCTGATCAGCACGGAGACGGTTCCCTCCTCTTTCAAACCCTCGCGGATCTCCTCGATCGCGGCGAGATTTTTTAAGACGCCGGCGGCGGCGGCCTGAGACAACGGGGTTCCAACCTGGCATATCTCGAGAAGGGAGCAGATGCCGCCGCGGCAGCCGAAGGCTCGGGCGTTTTCCCTGGTGAGGGTGAGCGCCTGCAGGGCCAGGCAGGCGTTCTCCTTGGAAGAACCGGCGCCGGAATCCAGCATTCTGGCGAGCTGATTCAACAGGGGGACGCCCTCGGCCGCCAGGACGCGGCGGCAGCTCTCAATGGAAGAAACCCTGGAGATAGCCGCCACGGCCTTCTCCTTGGTCTCTGGACAGAAGGAGTCCAGGAGGCGGACCAGTGCTGGGACTGCGCCTTGCGCAGAGGCAATGAGCACGTTCTTGTCGTCTTCGCGGAGCAGCCCGATGAGCTCGTCGAGGGCAGCGTTCTTCGGCGCGGCGCCGCCGATCTGGAGGCGGGTGACGAGGTTGCGAGCCTCGGCCCTGACGAGCTCGCGGCGAGAGCCCGGGGGTGCGGGGGAGGGCCGATCGGCGGCGGCCCGTGGGGGTTCGAGAAGGGCGCCGGTGCGGATGAGGAGGTCGGCGTCGGCGATGTGCTGGTCGAGGGCGGCGGCGGCGGCGGCGATGTCGCTCTGAGTGCGGAGCTTGCCGGCGGGGGGATCGGCGGAGTGGCAGCGCAGGGAGAGCACGAGAGCGGAGGAGAGTGTGGGGGAGAGGGATCGGAGCAGGTCCGAGGACAGCGGGTTGGAGTGGAGGTGCGGAAGGTCGGAGAGGTCGTCGAGGGCGGCGCGGAGGCGGTCGAGCTTGGCGGAAACGGCGGCCCAGCGGCCGCGGAAGGAGAGGACCGCGGGGACGGAGTCGGCGAGGGAAGAGAGAAGGCGGCAGCAGGGGAGGAGGTGGTCCTCGCCCTCCTGCGACTTCATGGCGGCGCACCGGAAGCTGGGGGGGGGGGGATCGACGCGGAGGCAGTCACCTGGAGAGAAAGGCGGTCAGAGGAAAGCTGGGCGCTGCTTCATATCGCTTGCTCGTCGTCTAACAACCCCCGACCCGTACTGGGGGCGCTTGTCTTCACGTTGACCTTCCTTCAATCTTTTCATCAATAATAATAATAATAATCAAGTGGCTGTTCATTGGTGGAAAGCAGCGGAAGCAGCCTTTTGCAGTTGAAGCTTTACAGTTGACGGCTCGGCGGCGTGGCGACGGCGTCGCCGTCCGGTGCGGCCGCGTAGCACAGCCTGTCAACCTTTGCTTGAACAGGACAAATCACGGTTAATTATTTTCTTAAACATTTTTATTTAAATTTAAAACTGTATGTATCTCGTACCATTATTTTGTTCTGTATTTTGTTTGATCTGTAAATGCATATTAATTCGAGAGTCTACTTATAATTATAGTTCGATCGCTCTCTTTTTCCACCTGATACTTGTCGTGATAATTGGTGGAATTTTTAATGCTATAGTTCTATGATGTATGGTAAATCTAGTTCCATGTATGTTTTATTTTATTTGTATAATATACGATATAACTAAAATCATTAAGAGAGATATAATATCAAACAACACATATTATAGGATATCATGTGGGGGGGGGGGGGTTGAAGAGGATGGGACTAACTCATTTTCACCCCGTAAACCTCTTATTCTGAGTAGAATATATTTGGTTACAGTATTAAAAATGCTATGTATTTTATTTTTGATTTTTGACAGTATCAATGCGAAAATTGATACGAGTGAATATTTGTATTATCTACAATGTTTTAGTTGATCTCCACTCTTTTTGTTACGATATCTCATCAAATATAATTATTTAATCATTAATCATCTTAAAGATTATTTTAATAAAAAAGATCATTACAAAACTGTACAAAAAAAAATCGCGCAGCCAACTGAACACACACCTTATGAAGCCCCGACCATGGGACGATCTATATGCGTTTGACCCAGTGATGTCCTAAATAATGATTTGGGTCCAATTAAACATCTCTAAATCCAGAAAACAGGGAGGGCCATCTCCCGGTAGAATCAAGACGCCATCGATCAAGCTCCCCTTGATCGATCGTTCCACTCTGATCGACATCAACCAGAGTTCGGATCACCTCGGGTCTCGGAGGAGAGAATACTCTCAACTTTCAATAAAAATCGGCCACGATGTATGTCACTTGAGTGACGATTCAAATAACAAGTTTGGTGAATCGCTATCGAAAAAATTGAATTACCGTCGACATCTTACTAACTCACTATCGGTAATGAATTACATTAAACTCGGTAGTAAATTAGTAAGATATCGATAACGATTCAATAACAATTCATTGACTTATTATTAACTTGTTACCGACGGATTTGAACCGTTACCCCACGTCAAATTAACTCGCATTCTATCACATAACTAGTTGATATCATAACTTTTTTTTATTGAAAAGTGAGAGTACTTTCTCCTCCTAATTAAGACTGAGATTATCCGCTCTCCGTCAACAATCATCCAAAGACCGGCGGACATGCATGCACATGCAGGTGCCGTCCGTCCGCGCTCGGCCACCGTCCGGCGGTGCCGCGGCTGGGGTCGCCGGAAAGCTTCATCTCAACCGATGGGCGAAGCTCGTTCATCCGTCGCCACACACTACGGCGGGCCGCACCCGCGGTCGGTCCCGTCGCCGGCCGGTGGTGGCCATGTACGTCGGCCCCTCCATCATGCAACATTCCAGCGCGCCGGTCGGCCGGGGGATGAACCAGCACCGGCGGCCGACCATCGACGCCGCCGCCGCCTGCGGTCACATCACAGCGCGGCCGAGCGGACGACGGAGCGTGCGGTCGCGTTTGAAAAGAGGGAACGCTGAGATCGGAGGAGCATGCAATATTGCCGTGCCGTGCGATGCCGCCGCCCCCTGATTCACGGCGCCGAGGCCGTCTGGTTGACCGGGGGGGGCGGCGAGACACGGCACGGCGGTGGGGAACACCGAACGCGCGTACGCGTGTCAAAAGGGAGTCGCACCAACAGCATGTGCCGTGCCGTCCTTCCGGTTCGGGCGCAAGAACGGGACAAGTTCCGAAGAAACACGGTCGAGGGAGCGAGCGGCGGGATGTTTGAATCGAATCGGATGGCCACCGAGAAACGATTGAACGAAATTTTTTTTTTTTTTTTGGGAAGGGAACTGCAACAAATCCGATTTTCGGGCATGTAAAAAAACAAGCACTAAACGCCGCTCTTGTCATTAACAAGGGGGGCTCGGGCGAGAGTAGAGAGAGAGAGAGAGAGGGGTGCCGTGGTACCATCGCGTGTGCTGACATTGGAATGCGATATATATATATTTGTTTGACATGGGACGTGGGCAAAAGGCCTTTTTGCCTGGCTGTTGCGAGGTCTTGAATCTTTGCGCAGTTTTCGATGAAAAAAGAATGGCACTTCTGGCTTTGTTTGGCGGGGGTTTTGGGTTAGAGATCGGATGTTGCGGGAGAAAGATCAGATTCGGGCAATAAACCGGCGTCGTCGGCAAAAGGGTTGTAAATTTCTTATTCCCGGGGGGTTTCATTAATATTTTAGGCACACCCGTGAGGACGGTGAGCTCAAGCAGCGGTGGCCGTGAGACGTATGTATGTGCCAGGCAAGGCACCGGTTAATTAGTCGGCGATCCCTCGAAATGTTAACAGGACGGCCCAATGCTGTACTCTTTAACATCTATGCTTTATGTCCCGTCTGTTTTGGTTTAAGGATATGCCTGACAACATCAAGGCCACGTTTGGAATCCGGATAACCAGGGATAAGTCTGGTTCATCCCTAATTCCCGGTTTGATAACCAAACAAAAGCTATCTAACCTTGATTTCACTTAAACTAATAAGTTGTCCCAAAAAATAAGGATCATACCATTTGGTAAAATCATCCCACATATATATTCAGTGGGACAAGGTGTTCGAGATCGAGGATACGCGACTGGGGCTCTCGCGCGGCGCCGCATAACCTCTCTTCGCTCGGCGGAGGCAGCTGCCCGGCGCTCTCTTTTTTTTCTTTTTTTTTTTGAACAAAGACAGGACCATATTCATTAAACAAGACTAAAGAGCTTACATAGTTTGTACAAAGATAAACCAACACAGACACTAGACCGAGTCAAGAAGAAAGTGATCTTGGAAAAAGAAATTTTCAAGAAGAGACTGTACCACCACGAGTTGACCGGCACACACAGGTGCAAACGTGGTCGGGTGATCCAAGTAAGAACTCCTTCAGGGGAGTTTGTAAACTGCAGCGAGACCGGAAGATCACTCCAAACAGAGTGGATAAAGCCCAAACCAACGGTCTCGGGAGAGATTTAGCGTCTAAAACGCTAAAGGTGACAGAGCCTGAGTTAAAACCCGGTCTTTGGACTACATACGACACCGACGCAGAAAAAAAACGAAACGAACGTAAGTAAGCCGAGCTCCACAGATCCAACACATCAAAAACGTACAAAATGCCTAAAAGAAATTTTAGGCAAAGTGTTGGAAAAGGGAGAGTGGGAGGGAGGAGCATCCCTCCCTCCCAAACCTAACGCGACCTCAAAACGACTATGCTAATAATACTAACAAGGGTCAAAACCCGGACGGACAATACGCTAGGTACAGAGAACCGAAAATACCACGAAAGGATGAAGCGGCTAAAAAGAAACCTCAACACAAGGTTCCTGCCGGCGAGGGGGGCCTCGGATAGGGATTCCACCGGGGATGGCCGCCGGAGAAGGGGACCGCCGGGAGGGGTCCGCCGCGAGCGAGGTTGCCGCCGGAGAAAGGGGGCCGCCGGGGTGCCGCCACAGAGATCTACCGCCGGAGAATAGGGGCCGTCGGACGAGGGATCGCCGGGGTAGGGTGCCGCCGCGGAAGCAGCCTCGGGCGAGAGGGCCGCCAGGCGAAGGGACCGCCGGGGAGGGTTCCGCCGCGGGAGCTGCCGCAGGCGAGGGGGCCGCCGGACGAAGGACCGCCGGGGGAGGGTTCCGCCGCGGGAGCTGCCGCAGGCGAGGTGGCTGCCGGACGAAGGACCGCCGGGGGAACCGAGAGACTTCCAGAGGCCTCTCGAGTTCAAGGCCGCCGGGGGAGCCCGGCGCTCTCACTCGAAGAGCTTTTAGCGCTCTCCCATGGCCCCTCTCTTCACTCGTAACATAAGATTGGATTATTTTCTAAATCTATCGTAACTCAAATAAAGATTGATTTATTTGTATCCTCGTCAATTTTATCCTCAAAATAAATGATGTCTAACTGGATAAGAGATGAGATATTTATGTCCTATCAAACATCCAAATGTAATAATAAATTTTCGAAACTTATTTTATTTTAAGTGATTTATCATAAAATAATTTTTGTTCGTAATTAAAATGTTGTGCTCCATATAAGTCAAGACACCACATCAAGAGTGTACAAGTAACTTGGAAATTAGCTCTGTAAAAGTTTGGCTAGCTCCTTTAAATCACGTTAGACCGATAGAATTTAATTAAAAGATACACCATTCGATTCATTAAGGAGGCAGATTTAAACAAAAATCACCGCTCTAGTACTAGATAAATGCACGAGGAGCTCAATCAGCTATCTTATGTAATATTTTTTTTAAAAAACTAAATTGTAAATGTCAATAGTTTATAATGTTGTTTCTTTTCTCGTACCGTTAATATTTCTCTCTGGTGAACACATCACTAATACGTCCAACAAATATATCTAACTGGAACAGGAATGTAAAAAGAATAAGATATTTTTAAATTTTGATTAGATCTCGATAAAAATTAATACATTTAGAATATAATTTTGTATCTTATAAACTATGAGAATTAAAATTAAATATTCAAATAATTTATCGAACTTAATTCATTCAATCTTTTCATTCATCCGATTTCGATAAATAATAAATATACGAATAAAATAATTAAAATAAATCATAAAATTTATATAATTTATTAAAACAATTAAAAAATTTAAGATATTGTATGAAAATTCAATAATCACACGTAAATTGTTATTTTTTGAATAAAAATGATATTTAATATGTATTAAAATTTACCGAATCCGATTACGCTTCGATAACGAAACTGGACTTTAATCACAACACGGCGATTATGAAATTATCAAAATTGAGAACGAAACCTCTGAATTTTTATCGAAATTAGAATTGAGCTGTGATAATTATTCTACCATCGAATCTGACTCGTTTGGGGTCTTGGACCAGAACAACACGTTGGGTTATAATCGCTTTTACTCGTACACACTAGCTTATGCCCCTCTTTGGTTAGAGTTTCATTTTTGATACTATATTAATATTGATATTAATATTTTCAAATGTTAGAGTATCAATATCAAAAGTAATACAAGTTGACACTTGTATTATGTAATATGTTTTGTTTGCACTACAAATTTTAAAATTGATACAATTAACCAAACGTCTCTTAATAGTTCTTATCAATATCAATTTTAAAATTGACAAGGTACCTAATACTGCTACCAAACAGGGCATCAAGGATAACACAGTTCTAAGATTTTAATAGATATCTTGCTTGTACAAGCGCTAAGTGTAAGAGTAGTAATAAATGAATATGAGACGGAGCCAGCCACCGAAGCCAGCCTGCGGCTGCGCCCTCGTCGGAGATGTCAGGTCACCGCCGCGCGAAGCATCCCGACGACGCCGGTGCCAGGCTGCCCGGACGCCGGTGCCAGGCTGCCCGGCGCTGTAGCATATGCCATCAATCTCGATGTCCGGGTGACGACAGGAACGCGAATAAAGCCGAGATACCGCAGCTGGATTCTCCCATCGAGCGGCTGCTCCGCCTCCGGAAACCGGCGGCACACCGCCACCACTTCGGTGGCTTGCAAGCGAACGCCCGTGCGCTTCCATCTGGAAGGGACGTATCTGGAAGAGACATATAAGTCGAATATGATTGATTCGGTTCCCTAACATTATCGGATATATATTTTATTTTAAAATTGATATTAAAAAAATTCACCAACCATGCTCGAGTAGTATTACTAGTTTTGAAACCGTCGGTAGAAACAAAATATGTTACGTGACATAGTTATCTATACATATCGATTTTGATACCAAAACAAAAACCAAGTAAGGCATAATTAATTAATCAGAGTGGTGTGTCCTCGATATTGACTCGCTTTGCATCTCTCTCCGGGGTGATCGTGTGCAAATGAGCCGACCGATATGGTATTTGTAATATCTAATTTTTTTTTAGTTATATAATATTTTTTTTCACCTTCCCTTTTTCCCTCTTTTTACCCCTATTGGAGCCTCCTTCACCGTGCCCTAGCCCTCTTCTTACCCCCTCCAAGCGCTGTCGATTTTCCCCCTCCCTCCCTCTCTCGGGTTCTCCCTCGCGACGCCTCCCTCCCACACCCACAGCCGCAGCCGAAGCACCACCTGGTTTTGCTCCCCATCTCCCACGCGTGCTGCCCCGCTGAAGCTCCCCCTCCCCTCGGTTTCCACCTGCGCGAAGCTCCCGCCCCCCGATATTTCTCTCTCTCTCTCTCTCCCTGTTTTCTCTCTTCCGCGAACCCCCCCTCAGCCCGCACGAACCCCCCCCTCGTGGTGCCTTTCCCCCCTTGCGCGCGAACGGCGGCACCCCGGCCCTCCCTCTCTCGGCCACCCGCGTGGACGCGGCAGCTGCGGTGATGCAGCAGTTCCCCCCCTCCTCCGCGCGCGTTCCCCCGCGCTGACCAGCGCCGGACCAGCGCCGCGGCACTGCCCCTCGGCGCGCGTGGACGCACCCAGCGGCTGCAGCCCGCAGCCATCCGCTCCCCCCCCTCCCTCGGTTCTGCCTCCACCGGCCAGCGCCCAGCCCCGTGGCCGCCCAGCCCACCCTGCCGCGCAGCCCCCCTGCCGCCCAGCTCGTAGCGGCCAGCTGCCCCCTCTGCCCTCGACCCCCCAGCCACCCAGCTCCCAGCCGCACTGTGGCCAGCGGCCAGCCGTGCCCCTCCGTCCCCCCCCCCTGGCATGCGCAGCCATGGCTGCGGCCCTCCAGCTCCCCCTTGGACCCCATTGTGCACCGCCCCCTTCCTCCTGCCTATGCCAGCGCCGGTGCGCCTCTAGGTGCCAATGCACCTTCCTACCGTCCAGAGTGCTACGGTAAGCATGATTTGCCTCTTTTATTTTATTTTTCACTCCCCCACATCTATTCTCTTGTGCTCTAGCGATGCTATACCTATATGCATTTGTATGCTTGCAGCTAGCACCGATTGAGGGAGAAATCCTTGCTTTGCCGATTCAAGCTTCGTATTAGCTCCGGATCGTTTTATCGACGCCTTTCCGGTAGGCATCCCGGACATGTCTATTATCACTAAATTTTTATTGAAAATATTTACATGACTTGTAGATAATAATCAAATAGATAGATGTGTGATTTTAGAAGAGTGAAGTTATCTTTAGTTGTCTATTTCGATTTATTTAGCATGTATTGGCAAGTAAATTAGTAATGATCATATAATTAGCTCTATCATAGTTAATTAGTTGTATTCTTGTATGATATGTGCTAAACCTCTTTTATTAATTGGTGAACCCTTCAGATTATTGTTAGATCGATCAATTCTTTGTTCTAGATAATGTTCAAAGTTGTGAGTTAACCCTATTATATTGAGTTTGGATCAATTATTTAAACCTGAATTTTTATGTAACACCATGATCTCTTTCATATAGTGGTTGTTTTAAGGGGCTAAGTCATGTGGGCATATCATGAATAAGTATGTATAGAATGTCTTTTTTTTTTATTCATGATAGATAGAGTGCTAGTAGCATGGGTGTCTCTTTACTTAGATTGTGGAAATGCATGGTTCATTGGTTGGTTTAGTGTCTATCACGGTGACATGTTTTCATCTTGAATGAGTTAGTTGTCATTGAAAATAGATTGCATATTTGTATGAGATTGATCATGGCATTGTATGAGATGTGTTGTGATGCATGTGTGCATTAAAGAAATTTAATGAGACCGAGCTATACTGGACTAGTAGTCGTGTCCATGGGCAGCGGAGCTTAGAACCGTCTGGTGCATCCTTCGATCCCAGATCCCGCGGGTTATCCTAAGTGCCACCCACCGCCTGGGTGCCTTACGGGATTTAGCTTAGCTATACAATTACTCTATATATGGTAGATCTGGTCATAGCTCGTCGAGATCGCAGACGACGCTTTCCTTGCGAAAAATGAAAATGTTAATGTTTCATGTAGTGGATAGATGCATTGTAGAGTGGTATCGGTGTTAGTATTTATGTAGTGTTCATTAGTTCATTTAAGCATACATGTTTTGTATGATATGCATAGTATGTCCTTTAGTTAGTGTTGCATTGCATAACCTCTTCCTCATACTTTATATATTTGTGAGAAGCCCTCTTTGGTCTTAGTTGTGGGTTGGTTATGGTTGTTTGTTTAAAAATTTGTGGAATGCCAACTTTCATATATATATTGTTTAGTTTTATATGGTATGTATCAAGTGCAGGTTGGGTAATGTATATATATCATGTTAGGGCCTTTGGCTATCCAATTTGGTGGATGATGGGATGTCTACTGAGTCATTATGACTCACTCCAATCCGTTATTATATTTTCAGGAAATCAGATTTAGAGCAACAGAAGCTTGGTGGTATGGACTCCAAGGAATAAGTAGAGCGGTTATTGTGCAATTTAGACCGGTATTTAAATGCTTAGTTTGAATTTTTATTACGTGATTTGTGTTAAATGGTTAGTGTTAGAACTGTGAACTGGGACCCATGTCTTCGAGTTTTTCCAAACCGATGTGTTTTTGGGGGTTGTTTCCCCGGTTACGTCGCCGGATTGTTTTCCGTTGTGCAGGTTGAAATCCGGGTCGTGACAGTATTCGAGCTTAACTTATTTATTTCATGCGAGTTTAAGTCTGAACCTTTATGAACATGTTGTTTAAACTTGGCTAGTTGTTTAATTGGGATGAACTTGCACTCCAATGGCAACTCAACATAAATTCAGTCAAACTCGTTTATAAATCTAAAAATCAATCAAAAGTTGGTTTTGAGATTGTAAATTTAGCAAATTCACGAAACCCCATCTAAGTTTAAGCTCGAATCAATTTATTATTATTTTTACTTATTTTATTATACATTTAAACGATAGTATACAACTATTAACACTCGTAACTTAAAATATTTTAAAATAAATATTTAGTCAAATATACCAGAGTTACTAACAAACTTATCGAGTCGAACAAGACTTCGTTCAAGGCTTGGCTCGTTTAATAAATCGAGTTTTAATTTTTGTTCATATCCGTTTAACATAATAAGCGAGTGGAGTCTAGCTCTTATCAAGCCTAGATAAATACTCTGTATTGGTTCCTCTGCAGTCGGTCCACACTTACGATAAAACTCGTTTATAAATCTAAAAATCAATCAAAAATTGATCGTGGAATTGTAAATTTAGCCAATTCACGAAACTCCATTTAAGTTTAGGCTCGATTCAATTTATTTTTTTTACTTATTTTATATATTTAAACGATAATATATGACTATTAACACTCGTAACTTAACATATTTTCAAATAAATATCCAGTCAAATATATCGGAGTTACTAACAAACTTATCGAGTCGAATAAGACTTCGTTCAAGGCTCAACTCGTTTGATAAACCGAGTTTTAATTTTTGTTCATATCCATTTAACATAATAAACGAGCGGAGTCTATCTTTTATCAATCCTAGATAAATACTCTGGCTATTGGCTCCTCTGCACGCACTCAGTCCTTCTAATTAACAACATGTGGCTTAATAGCCATGCTTTCTCACGTGGGCAAAATTATTACGAGTAAGCAGGAGGAATAACGATGAGGGGCAAGCCCCGGCCTGTATGTCAAGGGGTTACTGTTCACGGATTTTTTCTAGCCCCTTATCCGAAGAGAGAGCAACCGGTGAGAGATGTAATTTAACTTGTGTTCATATCACCCTAAACTATAAAATCAAGTACCGCATACATAGTATTCCTTCGCAAACAATCTAATCTTGAAACAGAATAGTCTATTATTTGATTGTGGTATCAATACGATACCATTATCCATTTATGACTGGCAGCGCAAATGAACCAGTGCAGCCCAACAAACAGTGGGAAACTCTCAAAGTCGGCCCAAACTTGTTTACCAGGTTGAACAGATAAAATTGAGCAAAAACGTAGAACCAGATTCGCCGATGAATCGAGTTTGAAGAGACCCCCGCTCAGCCCGATGAATTGGAGAGTGACTCGATTAAATATTTATTAAAAACATTGTGAGTATTAATATTCATATAGATCACTCAAGCATACAGAATAAATCAAAATAGTTTTGGTTCAAATATATATATATCAAGTTCTAAAGTTAGAGTTTCATAAGTGAGTTTTGCCTGGATCGAATAATAAGTATAGTTTGAAGAAGAGGCGAACGTAATTGTAAGAATTGTGTAACATAGTTCCCCCGAGCGTGGAGTTTAGGCTCTCTCGCATGGATATCTTAGAAAACTTCTTCGATACAGAAAAATTTGGTGAAATATATGATGTGATTTATGCGACTCACAAGATATTACGGTAAATCTCACAAATTTTGTGTGTCGAGATTCGCTTGAGCGGCCGGAGGAGAGAACTTGCACTCAAAATAAAAGAGGCTCTTGAGCAAGATGCTTAATCCACTCAACTCGGTTGGGCTTGCACCCCCTCTCTATGACTTGGCCACACCGCGAAGAGGAAAAATTAGGGGTGCAAAAACGGAATCTGATATTCTGATTCGATTTCGATAAAAATTAACGAATTTGAAACTTATTTTTGTATTTTATAAGTTGTTGGAATCGGAAATGAATATTTTATTTTCGCTAACCTAATTTTGATAAAAAAACAATTACATATAAATAAAACGAAGTTAAATAATATATAATATATAATATCTAAAGTAATAAAATAATAAAAACAAGGTCTTAAAAATATTATAAGTATATGTGAATTATTAACTTATATTTTTATTAAAAAATAATATTTGATATATATTACAGAATTAAGTGAATTCTATTTTGATATCGATAATGAAATCAGAATCGGATTGAAATCGAAATACAGTGATTCTAAAATTATTAGAATCAAAATTGAAAATTCTTAACTCTGGTTGAAATCAAAATTGAAATCTAATTTCGATAATTGTATTATCGAATCTGACCAGTTCAGAAAGAATGGAGCGGAGAAATTCTCTAATATTTTTTTAAGCCTTCTTCCTCCTCCTTTTGCTCAGAGGAATCTGGTCAGTCGTCACGCTGCGGAAGGGAAGGGCATCTGAGCGTGGCTGCTGTCAGGGCTGCCTGCCGGTCCCCGCCGGCAAGGCACGCAGAGACGTCGGAGAACCCCCAGAGGGATCCGGAAAGAGCCACCGGTGCTGCCGGCGGCACGGTACAACATACGCACCAGAGACGAGCAAGAAATGGTGGCGCGGGCGGCGCTCGCCGCCGCCGCCGGCCGCCCCGGTCTCGGCGCAGGCAGGGGATTGTTTCCCCTGCCTGCCGCGTGCGTACGCAGATGCGCACCCGTTCGGCGGATCGAGGCTTGAAAATGATGGCTCCTTCCGCGCGTCCGTCGGAGCGGCGACGATCGGGAGGCGGAGGCCGCCTCGGTCGTCTCCTCGGCCAGGCGCCGCCTCCCTTCAGCTTCATCCCTCCCTCTCACGGCGGTTCACGGCGAGAAGACGACGGGTCGGCCCACACGCCCTGCTCACGTGCGCGCGCGCGCGCGGGGGCAGAGACCGCCACCTGCCCGTGTCACTCGGTCATCGACCGAAGATCTTAAAACTCTCCTGGACTTGATTATTATATACGCTAAATAAAAATTTTTGAATAGGAGCACAATAGGGTGTTTGGTAGCACTTATAATTTCGAGTCAATCTCGTTTTTAAAATCAAGATTATTTGACTTCTCATTTTTAATTTTAAAATTAAAAGAGTCTAAACATTTTGTGTTTGACAAAATTGTCATAATTTTTAAAATTTATAGAGTACTGTTTGGTTATGATTTTAAAATCAAAATAACTCTATGACACACATTACATGTCAATACAACGTAATATGTCACAACATCCATATTAATTTAATGTCAACTAATATTTATGAATAATGAACCATATACATCAGTTTCGTCTATTAACATAATCTTCCCACATTTCCATTGCTATTTTATTATGTAGTTCTTTTCCAAGTCTGCGTTGCTCTGATGATCTTCCAGTATGATGTGCTTCGCGTCGAACTCTGTCTCTTCTTCTATGATTCATCTCTCCATTTATAGTTCCGCCGCAGTCCCTTTCAATTTTAACCCTTGTTTAATCTTTACCACATTAAACATTTCGTATGAAATTGTGAAGCACGCATGTCCCAATGCTCATTTAGAACTTTGCAAATTTTCTTATTTTCTCGTTCTTTTTTAGCTGCTTATCTAAAATTTACCAATGGTTTCTTGAATTAGTTGTTAGTTAAGGGTTGCATAACTGAAAACTGTCACAAATATTGACCTTGTGTTATCAACTGCCTTCCGGTTTTATATAACCTTGTTGAATCCTCTTCCTCTCGTTTACCTTAGACTCAAGTGATGATGAAATAGACTATTCCTTCAAGTCAAAGTTTTGTGAGTCTGGTCTCGATGATAAGGATGAATTATTTTATTTGTTCCTAATTAATTTAAGATTAAATTCAATTTTAATGAATTGTCACCCATATTTTTGAGTGGTATTTCACAAAGAGGTGATTGGATCATTTTTATCTAAAAAATTTGAACTGAACTTGCAAATCATAATGAATCATTATGAGACAATCACCAAATTTTCAATCGACCTATATATCATAAAAATTTATCTCAATTATCCTGTGAATTAATATCTAATCGGTATATTATTGAAACACGTGCGAAACACAGTTATTTGACTAGTATATATATAATACGTTGGCATGACATTTTTAGGGCAGGGAATGACAGCACTCTGACCATGTCTATCGATGCATGCATGCACGCCTATGTCTCCGGTGAAACCACTCGGTCATCTCATCTCTTATAGGGTGTTTGGTAAGACTCTTAATTTTGAGAGTACTTCATTTTTGAAAATAAGATTATTTGAGTTTTTAATTTTAAATTTAAAATCAAAATAGATCAATCATTTGTGTTTGGCAAAACTGTCGCAGTTTTTATAATTTATAGAGTAATGTTTGGCTTCCTCGAGCCGGCTCCTTCTCTGCCGGACTTCGCCCCCAAGCCAAAACCCCCTGCCGGGCTACTTCCCCCTCTGCTGGAGGAAAGAAATGTCGCCGGCGTCCAGAGGGGGTGGCGATGCTCCGAAGAATCCCAGCGGAACTGTGGGCTGGAGGAGTCCCCCGTCGACATCTAGGCTCTGGTCCATCACCACTGCACTGTCCGCGGTGGGGAGCCTCCGCCGGGCTACTCCCCCCTCTCTACTAATCCTTGATGATGCTACGCTCGGTCCTCGCCACCCACGCGGCTGGTGGCTTCTGGATGCTGCGGCGCTGGTGCTGCGGCTCATCGCGCCGCCGGCCAGAGGAACCCCCCGCCGGGCAGCCCACCGTTGCATCGCCAGAGGAGAGAAACACCCTCCCACCCTCCCGCTGGCATTCCTGCACTGCATCGCCGGAGGAGAGGAACGCCCCCCTCTGGATGGCGCTGCATCGCACGTCCCCCAGCTGACTTTCATTTGCTGGGTTCATCCCCCCGACCGGCGCCAGCCCCAAGCCCCCCAGACACCGCACAGAGGATGTACCCGTACAATGGTCGTCCGCTCGCAGCGCTGGTCGTCCGCTCGCTCGTAGGTTCGCCGTCGTCTGCTCGCAGGTCTTCTGCTCACCGTCATCTGCTGGTCGTCCGCAGCGAGAATAGCGCGCCGTCTCAGACATGGAAGAGAGCGACGCCTACGGTTCGCTTCCGAAAATAAAACAACCCTGCGGTTGTTTTGTTTCCGAAATAGAAGTTACAAAGGAGAGAAACCAATTTTAAAAAAGAAGGAGCATTTAAAAAATGTAACCAAACATCATATCTTCCCCATTTTTAAAAATAAGATAAAAAGAAGGTAAAAAACTGTAACCAAACACCCTATTGAGCCTGTACTGTGATAGTGGGTCATGTAGGTGCTATGTCCACATATTAATGTCATATTCTCTAAGGGAGGGGTGTACCCAACACCGACCGGACCGTTAAATCTAACCAAATCGAATTGACCATTTCAAAAGATTTAATCGGTTCGGTTATATAAGCCGGGACTAAACCGATTTGATATACTAATAATAATTATTGTTATTATACCAATCAATAACTAATAACTAAATAATTATTTATTTTAAATATTTAATTAATTTTTTAACCTCAAGATGGACACGAACAGAATAGAACTAGTTGTGCTGTTTGAACCCTTGGCTTGGTTCGATTCGGTTCGAAAAAGAAAATGATGTCAGATCATACCGAACAGAATCTTACATAGCCACGGCTGTCACGTCCCGAATTTAATACCGCTGCACATGTTAGAAAATCTAGAACGTGACATAGCCCTGCATGAAGGGATCTGTATCCTACGGGTTATAATTTGAGTATAATTCACTTCTTAAATAATTGCCATTAGGAGCTGCCGAAGGTCGACAATACATGGTTGACGAAAATTCCAGCTCTGTAAGACGACAAACATTCTATTTCCACAATTGAATTGCTTAAAGTCACGACCTTCCAGGTCACTTCTTGTCCGCCCCCGTTTGTTAGCGGTATCAAATTGATAATGTTGTAAATGATCACAGGAAGTTTGGGTATTATGATGTCAACTTTGAAATTCGTAACACAAAAGACACATGAATTATGATATACGCGTCCACTTATATTATTTTATATTAAAAGAGATATCAACTTAAGCGGGGGAGGATGGAATCATACGGTTAACACTTTTAATGATTGAACTTTTTTAAGCGGCCCATTAGCGTACCATCCGTCGATGGTCGCAGGCCCATTAGAGGTCCGGTCTCTGTGTGTGCGTACGCGAGAGAGAGAGAGAGAGGGGGTCCCTTTCACGCTCCCAGAACAAAGAAAAAGTTAAAAAAAGTCCGGCGCAGTTCTCCTCCTCCCCCCTCCTCCTCCAACAAGCTCGGCTCCTGTGCGCGTTCCCCTCTCTCTCTCTCTCTATCCCGCCATGGCGGCTCCCAACATCGACATGATAGCGGCGAAGCTCAGGAAGTGTTCTCTCGGCGGCGGGATGGCGCCTTTCCCTCTCCGCATCATGGCCAGGGATCCGGCGGCAGCGGGAGCGGCGGCGTCCGATACCACCCTGGATTTAAATTCCGATGTTGCGCTTCCCTACCACTGGGAGCAGTGCCTCGACTTGAAGGTCCCCCCCCCCCCCCCCCCTTCTCTCTCTCTCTGCTATTCATCCATTAATGCGGCGTTCAGCTCCCAAGTATGTCGCGAATAAACGGGTACGAGACGAACAGCAGGGCTGACCGGGGAAGGAAGGACACATATCCTTGATCTAATGCACCACGGAGTCGATCCTCCGCGATCGCCGCCGGGGTCGTTCTCATCTGCTTGCGGCAAAATCGACCTTCGTTGTGCTCCGGTTTTTTCGTGTTCAGCCGTTCCCTCTTAGCACATGTATATATATATATGGCATGCATATTGTTCGTTCCGATGATCGACCGGCCTACCCGGGTTCCTGTTATTATGCATTCCACTTCATTCTGCAGATTTCGCTCATACTCGTCTCTCAATCTCCCTCAAGAGCTGCGAAACGACAGCGGTATTTCTAGTACAAAGTTCCAATTTTTTCTTGGCTCCCGTGATATGCAGACGGGGAAGATATACTACATAAACTGGAGCACCGGTGTGAAATCAATGGAAGACCCGCGAAAGTCGGCCGGCTTCGGCTCCTGCTCCGGCGACGACGGAGACGACGACGCAGGGGACGACGCCGACGACGAGGACGAAGGTGGGGCGTCCGACGAGGGCGACGACAGCTCGGAGGAGGAGGAAGACGAGGCGAGGGCGGAGAGCGACGACTGCGGCCGCTGCTCGTCCGCCTTCTCGTCGACGACCTCCGCATCTTCCCGGGATACCATCGAACGCGGCGGCACGGGCCGGGAGCGCGCCGCCGCGGGGGGGTCGTCGGTCCTCGTCGCGGCGGGTTGCAGGGTCTGTATGATGTACGTGATGATACCCAAGAAGGCGGCCGAGTGCCCTAGATGCGGCGGCCATGTACTGCACTTCGCATAGGCTGGAAGCCAAGGCTCCGGCGTCCCGTGGCGTTGCACGCCGGCCAGCACGTACGACGACCGAGCGCCGCCCCCACCCCCGTCGCGGCCGGGAGAGGAGGATAACACTTGAAGAAACAAGGATTTTTCCGTGTCCATAAATGTTCTTTGATCTCTGTTCTCAGTTGCCTCTTTCTCGCCAGGATTTCAGTCGATCGATGTGGTGGTCGCCAACGGCGGCGATCGCCGGTAAATTTGGGATTTGTTGCGCAAAATGGCATTTGGGCACGAACATGAAGCGCCGTCGTGCACTTGCGGCTGATCGTTCCCCTCCATGGCCGTCGCTGTCGTCGTGCAGAGAGCGCACATGAGACACGGCCGCTGCAGTATCCGCCGCATCGGTCGCGGCCGTCGTCTTCTTCCTCCGGCTAGCGAATCCGAATACGAATGTACGCAGAGATCAGCCCGGCCGTCCGTCGATGGGGGTTTTGAGCCGGCAGTAAGGTCTCTGTTTCGGGTGGTGGAGGTCCACCCGCGAGCTGTCTTTACAGTCTCGGCCTTGTTTGGGCGGTAGAATGGGGGGACGGCACGGCCCCGCCGGCGAGGAAGAAGTACCCGCAGCTTACAGCGAGGAGGGGGGGGGGCTCGGCTGGCTAAACGCCAGGAGTTTCTTTTGGTCCTTTCCGGTCAATCCGGCTCCCCGCAGATCGCCATGTCGTGTGGCCATGCCCGCGTCCTCCGAGACCCTCGAGAGAGCGGGCGGGGGGAGGCCGGCCTTCCGGGTGTTGGGGCGGAGCGAAACCGAGGCTCCGCCTCCGGCGCCCGCCGGGCACCACTCTCGGCAGACCAGACGATCAGAAACGGCCGCCGGTCACCGCCGGTCACCATCTCCAAGGGCTATTGGGGTAGCCAGTATATGGTACAGCGCGAAGAAGCCACGGGTTGGAGGGGAGGGGGGGGACTCATGGCCCGAGGGAGACAAGGGAAGCTTTCCTCGGTTGGCAGAAAGGAATCTCCGCAGAGCGGGCAACAGACGACAGCAGAGAGAGACAGATGGAGAGCAGGGCGCAGGCAGGGGCAGCCCGTGGCATCTCTCTCTCTCTCTCTCTCTCTCTCTCTCTCTCTCTCTCTCTCTCTCCGCCCTCCGGGCGGGAACCGTGATAGAAGAGAATCTCGTCTCTCTGTGTTCCCTGCCGCCTGCCTGGCGCGCGTTGTGATGGTGGACCGGACTGCCCTGCGCGGCTGCGCCCCCTTCTTCTGCACCCCCCCTCTCTCTCTCTCTCTGGAGTCTGGCCTTCTCATACAGTCCTGGGCTCGCACTGGCCTCGTATTCGCTCCTCCGGCACTGCACCACCTGGCAAGAGACAAGCTTTTTGATAAGAAAAATATTTATTCTATACGAGTTCTTATCAGCTCAGCCTTCGTCTCCGGCGTATTTCCAATTTTTAATAAAAATAATTCACGATCTCAATCACCAAATATTAGTGAATGATAGATAGTGAATTAGCAAGACGTCGATAATAATTTGATCCGTCAATAGCCAGTTAATAAATTATTATAGAATTAGTATCGACATCTTACAAATTCATCGGCAAATTTAATACAATTCGTTATCGATGTAAAGTGAATCAATAAGACGTCGAGAACAATTTAATTTTTTTTTATAACAATTTACCCAATTTATTATTTGAATCATCACTTGAGTAATCTAAGATCGTGATCGATTTTGATTCGGAACCGAGGATATTTCTTCTTCATCCGGAACTGAGATGATCCAAACTCGTTCCATACCGGGCTAATCTCTAGGGGTGTTCATGTAAAACCGGTAAACCGGTAAACCGAACCGAACCGAACCGAACCGTTCGGTTCGGTTCGGTTTGATAGCCTATGTATTCGGTTTTTTGAACCGAACCGAACCGATAATTTCTTATCGGTTCGGTTCGGTTCGGCACCTCCCCAAACCGAACCGAACCGGTAAACCGGTTGACCCGGTTTGATAAAGTTTGACCCACTTTATTTATATATTATATTACATTTTAATACATATTATATCAATTTTAAATATATATTAGTATAAATTTAAGTTAATTAGTATAAAGATAAAATTATATATTATAAATAAAGTATTAATCTTTATATTAATCTTAAATAATTATTATAATGCATATTTTATTTTATTTCTATTTTTATTTATTTAAATATACATTAAACCGATGAACCGAACCGAACCGAACCGAACCGAACCGAACCGAACCACAATCGGTTCAGGGCTCACAGAATCGGTTCGGTTCGGTTCGGTTTGCCTTATCGGTTCGGTTTCGGTTTGGAAAAAAATGGGCCAAACCGAACCGTTTACACCCCTACTAATCTCCGTCCTCGGCGGCGCTCTGCTCAGGTTGAGCCGCAGACTGAATCCGCTTGGCGGCAACGGCATTGTTCGCTTCTGATGTCGACCGACGTTGATGGGGTGTGATTCTAATGATTTTCTTAAATCCATGATATCTACCGATTCGTCTCGAACAGTCGACGAACAGATCTTATTTTGTCATTAACTCTTTCGACATGATACACGCAATTCTTTTCTATATTTTTACAGAATTTTATGTATCGTGATTTTAGCAGTTTATAAAAGATTTTATTTATTGTATTCTTAAAATTTTAAGTGGGGTGAAATAGTATTCAAGACCTTGTTTGATAGTAATATTATTATTATTATTATTATTATTCTTAAAATTGATATCGACAGTGATTATTGAAAGATAATTAGTCGATGATTTGAAATTTATAACACCGATCGAGTATGATACCACGCGAAACAAATGCCAAACTCGTATCGGCTTCGACACCGACAATGTAACGACCAGAATTATTAATATCAAAATTTATATAGTATTACATTTTAACCAAACACAAGGCATGAGAGTTCGACATCTCGATGTATCTCACAACAATAACATTATATATAGGGGTGCAAACGAACCAATACACTCGACAAGTAGCTCGAACCTCGGCTCGATAAAAACTCGACTCGGCTCGTTCATTAGGTTAAATGAACAAGCTCGAACACAAAATAAAGCTCGACTCATTAAACGAGCCGAGCTTGAACAGACTCCTGCTCGGCTCGATAAGCTCGCGAGTAGCTCGATTAAATATTATATTATATATTTATTTTTAAAAATTAAATTATGAGTATTAATAATTATATACTATCATTTAAATATATTAAATAATTTAAAATTTAAGTTTAAACTTAGATTGAGTTTCATAAATGAGCTAAATATAGAGTTTCATAGATAATTTTCCATTGATTTTGAGTTTTATAAACGAGTTTCTATATAGTTTAAGTTTAAATGTGAATTGAATTTTAGTCTAACTACTACTCGAGTTCGAGCTCGACTCGGCTCGATTAATAAATGAACCAAGCTTGAACAAGGATTCCACATACTCGCTAAAACTCGAGCTCGAACTCGAACTCGTGTAAAATAAACGAGCCGAGCTTGAACACCATACTACTCGGCTCGGCTCGGCTCGTTTGCACCCCTAATTATATATTTGCTTAGGGCGAGATGTGTTGACCGCTGGACTCAGGGTTAACTGATCAGAATAAAATTTGAAATAGCTACGCGGTTGACGACATGGATCTCTTAAAAAAAAAAGTAAACATTTTCTTTGTGCAGTACTTTTGTATTTTTTTTGAAGGATCATCGACTCTTGGGACCAGCTTGAAGTCACGATTTTAGCATAGTTACATGGTAAATTAAGACGTGCATTAATCACGCACCAGTCGTGTACATGACCTACCCATCCCTGGGTTTCTTTTATCGGTAACACATTTGATTTTAATTTTTAAAATTTACATGCCGAAAGTTTTATTTCTAATGGCGTGTTTGGTTGTACGATAATGGAGATTTTTATTTTAATTTCTAAAAATTGTAAGTAAATTTGTTAACAAAGTTGTTTGACAACTTTGACAATTTTATGTTTTGAAAGTGATTTTCTTCTTAAACAATAGAAGGGAGTCTCATCTCTTTCTTTTTTTCTTGTGATCCTCCGCTTTGTTTGGTTATGAACGGTAGTTACTCTTTTTTGTTATCACATCCTTGCAAGCGTGATAATTTTTTATCATGAGTTAGTTCAATTTTTATTTTAATATAATTTTTTATCATGAAAATGTAAAAAAAAATATCATGCAACCAAACACCCCATAAATATAACATACTTTCATCAAAGTTAAGTTGTGGTAATTCAATTTTATTTCAAAAATTTTAAAATTGAGTTTCAACAATTGAACTTATCTGTAGCTGAAACTCGAGTTTTAAGGTTTAGGATTTAAAAACTCGACTTTCATAAAACTACGTGGTTATATCTTTCTCCGTCGGTGTTTGACAAAACTATGTTAGATTTGCAATTTAAATTTTTAGTGTGATAATTTTAAAAATGTGTAATTAAAAAAAACTGTTCGTTGTTGTTAAAGAGCTTATGGGGTGTTTGGTTGCATGATAATTTTTTGTACATTTTCATGATAAAAAATTGTATTAAAATAAAAAGTAAACCAACTCATGACATAAAATTATCATGTTTGGAGGGATGTGATTACAAAAAAGAGTAACCACCGCACATGACCAAATAAAATGGGAGATCACAAGAAAAAAGAAAGAGGTGAGACCCTCTTTTTTTGTTTAAGAAGAAAATCACTTTCAAAACATAAAATTGTCATGGTTGTCAAACATCTCTTTTAACAAGTTTTCTTACCATTTTTAAAAATTAAAATAAAAACCTCAATTATCATGCAACCAAACACCCCATTAATTTCCATGTCTTTCTCACTCTTTATCACCTTACATGATAATTTCAGATCACCCTTGAAAAATAAAATAATAATAATTATTATCAAACACTCTGCTCAAAATTTTTTGTTAATAAACAAAACTTTAACAAAAACACAGCCATACCATGCA
This sequence comes from Cryptocoryne crispatula var. balansae, assembly GCA_036172225.1. Classification (NCBI taxonomy): domain Eukaryota; kingdom Viridiplantae; phylum Streptophyta; class Magnoliopsida; order Alismatales; family Araceae; genus Cryptocoryne; species Cryptocoryne crispatula. Next base: position 5,197,523 of record CM069929.1, on the reverse strand, counting down.
ACCTAGGTTTTCGTCTAGCCAGATCAAAGCATTCATCCGTCCTCTGCTTCCCAACGCCGCCGCCCTCAGCCGAGCTCAAACGTTCTTTTCTTCCCGGCGGTTCGCCATCGCCGGAGATTTATCGGGCAGTCCGGTGGCGTGGTAAGCTGCGGCGGCGAGCCGCTTCTCTAAAACAGGTCTCCGCACTCCTTTCTATATTCATACGATGCGTTGACAATCCAATCGTAGAAACTAATCGCCACATATATATATGTATGTATGCACTCCTCTGCGTAATCAGATCGTCCCAATACATATTAAACAAGCAGCTCTCGTAAAGATCTAATCTTTACGGCGTCGGCAGGGGGGAAATGAACACAACACGCAAGAAAACCGGAAACAGAGCACAACAGAGCAACGGCGGCCGGGCGGCGCAACTCCGCAGTAGCTACGCAGCAGGCGGAGGCAGCGCGCCGGAGGTCGACACCGCCTGCGACATATGCACGGTCGCCTTCTCAAAGTTCACGAAGCCCATGAACCAGAACTCGTGCCCGTCGACGGTCACGATCTGGATGTACTTCTCCGGCGGGTTCTCCTTCAACGTCACCGGGTAGACCGCCGCGATCTTCCCCAGAGGAACCATCACCTGATGAAAAACGACGAGGTGCCTTAATTTAAGGACCGCCGGCCTCACGGCGCTTTGAAAGGAATAAGAAGAACGGTCGTTCGGATGTGGTCTTCTGGATTACCTTGTAGTAGCTCCAGGCCTCCTGACCCGAGGGAGCGGTGAAGGAGAGAGGGCGGTCGCTGCAGAAGGCGACGTTGGCGTTGGACAGGTAGAGTGTGCCGGCGACGGGGCCGGTGGTGGTGGAGAGGTAGCAGGCGAAGGTCTTCTTCAGCTTCTCGTTCGGGTCGCCGGGGAAGGTCTGCTTGTACAGCTGCTGGAACCCGCCCTCCGTCATCGCTTTCGCCGCCAGACCCAGCTTCCCCCACGCCGCCTCCGTCTTGGACGGCGCCGTCTTCACTGCACGCGTTCGATTAATGTTTCGAATCAGAGGAACATCGATCGATCTTCCGGTTGAAGAGGAACTCCGATCCGATCGAGCCGAGAGGGGCGTCGACATTTGCGCAGTATTCGGGAAAATTAACAACAGTGAGGAGAGTTCTTACGATTGAGCCAGACGTTGGAAGCGAGCGTCTCGGCCTTCCTGGTCCAGGTGTTGAACAGGTCGAGGAGGGTCTCCATGGGGCTGCTGCTTGGCTTCTCCACCGGCTGGTCCACGAGCCTGTAGGGCCCCGGGACGTCTTCCCCGTCGGCGGCCGTCCACGTCGCGGCCCGCTGGTTGTGCGGGTGCGCCGAGGGAGCGGCCGGCGGTCCCATGAGCTTGGTTCCCCACTTTTCCTCGGCGTCGCCGGGAGAGGACGTCCCCGGCGCCGGAGGCTGCTGCTTTCCCTCCGGCGTGCTGGTCTTCCCCTCCATGGCGCACGGCTGGTTTAGTTACTCGAAGAGTTGGGGGCGAACTTGGCGAGGAATTAAGATATGATCTAACTGGCAAAGCAGAGAGGCAGATGTACGGGAGATTTGAGGCTGCTGCTGCCGATATATGAACGAAGAAGAGACCGCAGGAAAAGAAGGGGGGATGACGACGACGGCGGCGGCGGAGGAGGAGGAGGCCACAAGCAAGCTTGAAAGGAATGGAGTTGTTGGGGGGAGATGAGGTGCTCTGTCAAACGAGGAGTAGTATTATATATATACATGGAGGGGAGCCCTCTCGTCTCGACGAAGAAGAAAGCGGCCGGAGGTGGACGACGGATGGTCTTCCTTCGCCGCGAAGCCACACGTGGACGCGTCTCGGCCTCGTCGGCGTCGATGACGTGTCCCGGGGGCCTCTGGTCGCCCGGAGAACCTTCTGCTCCCGTGTGGACTCTCTGGTCAGCGTATAGAAAAGATAATTTTCGGTACATACCGTGTTTTTTTCTTCTTCTCATTAGCTCTTTTAGATCTTCGGGATCAGATTCCGGAGCGCAATCATCGTTCAGATCTCTTCTGAGAGTAAAGTTTTGTTCTGTTTCTTATAGCTTCAAAAATCGCTATCTTTAGATCTAGATTTATCTATTAGAATCGAAATCGAATTCAACAATTTTCTAAATGTAAGTAATTTTTATTCTTTAAAAAGTTAATAGGCTACGTATATTTACTAAAACTCGAAACAATTATTTAAAACTTTATTTCTATCGGTTTTTACCGTACATCATTGTTTTATTTATTTAAATATTTATCATTGAAGATGGATAAAGGAAATCGTATCTACTTATTTAAATCGGATGAATTATCGAATTATCCTATTTAAAATGATTCCTATAATTTTTAAGTCTATCGATTAATTTTTACCGAAATCGAATCTAAGGCCCTGTTTGATTGGGCTTAATCAACCACTTATCTCTGATTCGGTCAGAGATAAGATATTTGACAATGTTTGATAAAACCACTGAAGTGGTGTCTGAAAGAAGATCTAATCTCTTAAAATGGTCTGAGTGATTCAGATCCGTGAACTAGCTTTTTGGGGTTCAGACGTTGCCCCGCGACGCCATCTTGCTCACGCCATCTTGCTCTTCCTGCTCATCGTCCGCGCAGTTGCTCCCCCGCACCTTGCGCAAGTGGCAGGCTGCTGCAGCGCACAGAGGAGCCGGCGGTGAGGCGGGTGGCGGCGGGTGACCATTGCCGCGGGGGAGCTCCAGGGAGGGAGCTCCGGGGGGAAGCTCCGCGGCGCCGCGGGGAGCTCCGCGGAGGGAAATCCGCGCGGGGGGGGGGGGTGAGGGGAGCTCCGCGGAGGGGGGTGAAGGGGGGCGCGCGGGCTCCCTCCGCGGAGGGAAACCGCACGGGGGGGGCTCCGCGGAGGGAAATCCGCGCGGGGGGGGGGTGAGGGGGGAGCTCCGCGGGGGGGGGGGGGGGGTGAAGGGGGGCGCCGCGGGCTCCCTCCCGCGGAGGGAAATCCGCACGGGGGGGGGGGGGGGGAGCTCCGCGGAGGGGGGGTGAAGGGGGGCGCCGGGCGGGGAGCTCCGCGGAGGGAAATCCGCGGAGGGGGGCGAACCGCGGGGGAAAATGGGGGGAGGCTCCGCTGTCCGCGGAGGGGGGTTGGGAGCTCCGGGGGCGTCTGCGGCGGGAGGGGGGCCCGGCGTCCTCCCATGTCCGCGGGCCGCCGGGGGGGGGTGTCCGCGGGAGGACACGCACGCGCGGGAGCTCCGGTCCGGGCGCGCGAGGTGAGGGGGGGTGCCGCAGCGGCGTCCGCCGGGGGGCCGGGGCGCGCGCGGTGCCGCGCCGGCGTCCGCCGGGGGGGCTCGGGAGCTCCGCGGGGCGGGGTGCGCGCGGGGTGAAGGGCGGGTGCCGCGCCGGCGACCGGGGGGGGGGGGTGGGAGCTCCGGGGGCGGGGGGCGTGCGGGGTGAGGGGGTGCCGCAGCGGCGGCGGCCGCCGCCGGGGGCTCGGGAGCCTCGCGAGGCGGGGTGCGCGCGGGGTGCCACGGCGGCGACCGCCGGGGGGCCGGGAGCTCCGGGGCGGGGGGGGTGCAGCGGCGGCGCGTCCGCGAGGGGGGGGGGGTGGGAGCTCCGCGGGGTGAAGGGTGGGGTGCCCTCCGAGGCTATTATAAAAGGGCCCGCGGATTTCCCCCTCCCGAGCTCCGCGGAGGGGGGCGTCGCGGGGGGAGCCTCCGGGGGAGGGAGCTCCCGCGGAGGGGGGAGCTCCGGGGGCGGGGGCGGTGCCGCGGAGGCGGGGAGCGCCGGGAAGGAAGGGGGAGCGGGGGGAACGGGGGGCGTCCGCCGAGGAGGGGGGGTTGTCCGCGGGAGGGGGGGCGGGCCGTCGCGGGGGAGCTCCGGAGAGGGAGCTCTAGGAAGGAAGGGGGAGCGGGGGGAAAGGGGGTGTCTGCGGGAGGGGAGGGGAGGGAGCTCCGGGGATACGATCCGTTGCGTCCGCCGGCCCATGCCTCTCTTATTTTAATTCAGATTTTTTTTATCAAACAACATAAATCACTTATCTCTTACTCAAATTCAGCATTTTTTCACCACTTATTAAGAGGTTAGATGTGAAATTAAGAGTTAAGATTTTCAGATTAAGTCTAATCAAACACCACCTAAATTTTAAAATATTCCGTTCGGCTTGCGTCCCTTGTGTCTGCCGCCCCCAGCCAGCTCTGGAGATGAGCTCACTCGATCGGTTGTCAGTACGGATATATTGTTCTTATAAATTAATTTATATTTAAGATATTTTATTTATAATTATTTCATATAAGTATATAGAGGTAGTAAAAGAATGGAAGGGAGTTGACAAAACAATAATTAGCAAAATGCACGTTAGGTCTATTTTAAACTAAGCACTTTGTCACTAGGTCCGTTTTTAAAAACATTTTACCATTAGGTCCATTTTTTCAAAATATCATTACACCCACTCTATTTTTTAATAAAAATATTTCTTTTACCCTTTCATGCTAGACAAAGTACCTAATATTTCTTCTTAATATTAAATTTTAAGAAATTTCAAATTTAATAGATAATTAAAATTTTTAATTTTATTTCTAACTTTTAAAACTATTTTATAATTTTTATCTAATTTATGATTACAGAATATTGATGTGTTTGAAATAAAAATTTATCATATTTTATTTATATCAAAATTTAAATATGATATAAATTATTGAATATTATGATACTTATTACAACATGTCAATTAATTTAAGTTATAAATATAAAATATTATTATAATCAAGACAACAAATCACCACATCTTTTTCTATCAAAACTTAAAATTTAACATAAAATATGAATTTATTCATTACATCAAGTTAAGTATATTTTATTTTAACTACACGATATTATTTTGTTTAAAATAAAAAATATTATAATTAAAATTTTATTTATTATAATTTTTTACTATAAATTATTAAGAATAATTTATTTAGTATATTATGTTAATTATATAAATATTTTAACAATAAAATATTATTATATTCTTAATGAAAAAGTATTATGATTAAAATTCCATCAACAATATGTTATTTGATTGTTTTTTAGGGCAAAATAGGGATTTTTTGTGGTCATTGGAGTTGATGGTAAATGAAATGAGAGTCAATAGACTGAATGGGATGGAAATTTTGTCAATGGAGTTTTTGGTAAAATCATTTCGTTTAATGGAGTGGGTGGTAATTCTCCCAGCATCATTTGTGGTGAGTAGAACATGAATAAAGTGATTCATCATAAGCTAAGCTGTTAAAAGACATGGTTTAAAAGTCCTCCCTCCAACGCCGCTGAGGCGCCGTAACTTCTTCGCCAAGAAGTAGAGGCTCCATGGATAGAGGTTAGTTGGCTCGATACCCTTGGCAACCAGATGGAAGACAACTCTGGCTCCACTAGCTCATTTATTATGTCATAATAGTGTGTTTGAATGAAAAAAAAAACTTGATTTATTAATGAGGCGGCTCCAATACACTCACTAGATAAGTTTACTTGTTTGAGTTTTACAAAGAACTCGAATTTCACGGAGGAAAAACTCAAATCAAATTTGAACTTACGGGGGTGTTTGATTGCGTGATGATAAATTTTTTTATTTTAATTCTTAAAAATTATAATAAAATTTGTTTAAATAGATGTCCGACCGTCGTGACAATTTTACGTTTTGAAAGTGATTTTCTTCTTAAACAAAAAATAGAGTCTCACTCTCACCTCTTCTTCTTTTTTTCTCGTGGTCCTCCTCTCACTTTGTTTGGCCACGTACGATGGTTATTCTTTTTTGTTATCACATCCCTTACGATGACACGATACTTTTACGCCATGAGTCGATTCAGTTTTTATTTTAATACAATTTTTTATCATGAAAACGTACAAAAAATTATGGTGGAACGAAACACCCCATTAAAATTTAGGCAACCTTGCCTGAGTCTTCTTTGGGCCCATGATCCAATAGTTGGTCCATGATCAGGTATCCACCTTGCATTGCAGGTCCATGGGTTGTCAAAGATATTTGTTGTTTTCTTTTATGAGGAGCTAGGGTGTCGCTGGAGGGATCCTGGCAAATATACGAAGTAGGTGGTGAGATGACAGGTCAAATTGGATCTTCACGCACAGAGAACATGTCACGACCAAACCACGTAGATAATAAGTACCGCTTAAAATGAAGTCCAACAATTTAAATAAACTCCGTAATAACCTAAAGGTAAAGATACCTCGTCAAACTCTTCATATTTTAGATTATAACAGTTATAAGTAATGTTAGTTCTCAATGTTTAATTAAACAGATGAGATGATTTTTCAATCTCCCAATTAGTTAAATAATAGCATAAGACTCAAATGGGCCACCAAATCTAAATAGACACAATAGACTTTTTAAAACAACATGATAGATAAATGCATTTATATTCATGAACACCGTTAACGTATCACTAAATGCATCGACCATATGGATCTTAACATGTAATGATAAATCACATCTGACACATCACTAATATATTCACGTGGCTCTCATTACAAAATAACACTGCCTGATTAAAACATGTGCTCCATTTGGACCTTGTAACCATGCCATAGAACTTACGCCAAATTTACATACGTATGGAAGTAATCAATAAGGCTAACTAAATTCTATAGTACATCTTGGCAGAGATGTATTTTAGATGAACCACATCATTTGAGATTAAATGCTGTTCTCGATTGTTTTAATCCTCATTGTCCACGGATACCAACCATGGTGGTCTGATGAAGAACAATTTCATCACATAATCCGACTTACTGCATTAATCCTATTTCATGAAATGAAGATTAACAATCCACTACAACTAATTCTAAATCAACAAATAGATTATCATCTATTCTAGCATAGCTTAAACGTATAGTCAACCCAATACATATATCACATCTCAAACTATATAAAATCATTATTATGTCTACCTAGATTGATCTCGACAACTAACCGAAATCCAAAGAACAACAAGTAGGAAGTGGCAAGGATGACAAAGACAGAGCAATGATGACAACAGCGAAAATCGAGTTCAAACAAGATTCCTATTCTTCCCTTGTTCTCAATAGAGTGACAGAATAGGAGAGAGGAGATAGAGACGATACGAGAGAGATAGGATAGGAGAGGGATAGGGGGCTCCACACGAGTCAACCGGTCAAGAGGGGATTGCCGGGCATCTGCACACTAGAGCTGTAAACGGAGCGGATACGGAGCGGATATGACATTTCCGAATTCGCTCCGCTGGCTAATTCGGATATCGGATATCCACTCCGAATTAAATTCGAATACGGAGCGGATCTTCACAATCGGATATCTCTCGAATACGGAGCGAATACGGATAATATCCGGTTCGATTTACTGTGGGGGAGGGGGATTCTCGACGGGAGGCCTGAGCGCCCGTGGTCTCCGCGGGGGAGGGGATGCTCTCCGCTCGGGGGGAGGGGGAGCCACCCAGGGAGGGGGCCGGGAGGAGGGCCCGAGCCGTAGGGGGAGCCGCCGGGAGGAGGGGGAGGCTCGGGAGGGGGAGCCGCCGGTGAGGGGGCCGGGAGGAGGGCCCGAGCCGGAGGGGGAGCCGCCGGGAGGAGGGGGATGCTCGGGGGGAGGGGGAGCCGCTGGGAGGGGGCCGGGGAGGAGGGCCCGAGCCGTAGGGGGAGCCGCCGGGAGGAGGGGGGATGCTCGGGGGGAGGGGGAGCCGCCGGGAGGGGGCCGAGAGGAGGGCCCGAGCCGTAGGGGGAGCCGGGGAGGAGGGGGAGGCTCGGAGGGGAGGGGGAGCCGCCGGGAGGAGGGGCCGGAGCAGCAGGGGGATGCTCGGGGTGGGGAACCGCCAGCCGGGAGGAGGGGGAGCCGCCGACCGGGAGGAGGGCTGGAGCCGGGAGGGGGAGGGGGAGGGAGGGAGGGAGCCGGGAGGGATGCAGGGAGCCGGAGGGAGGGGAGGCTCGGGAGGGAGGGCGATGCGGGACAAAGGGAGCCGTCCGCCGGGAGGGGGATGCTCACCGAGTCGCCGCCGGTCGGACCGGAGGCATGCTCCGCACACTGCTCGTGCTCGCCTTCGCCCGCCGTGCTCGGGACGCCATCTCCGACTCCTCGCTTGCCGCCCGCCAGATGCGAGATGGGGATCCGTGGGAGGCTCGGGAGGGAGGGGAGCCGCAGGGGACGCAGGGGAGCCGTCGCCGGGAGGGCGATGCTCACCGTCCACCGAGTGCTCTCCTCGTGCGCGGGTGCTCGCTCGCCTCCTCGGGACGCTCGTCGCTCGTCTCCGACTCTCCGCAGTCGCCAGGGATGCGGGATGAGAATCGGGGGCTAGGGATTTCGGGGGTGAGACGGATGGGTTGTGTAAATTGTGGTTCAAAGAGGACCGTTGGATCTTACATCCAATGGCTCAGTTCGAACCGGATCTTAATCGGAGCGGATCTAGTGATTCCGAATCCGCTCCGTTTAAAATTCGGATAATATCCGAATTCGAAAATATTATCCGACGGATCAAGTTAAACGTATAATATCCGCTTATCCGGATACGAATTCGAACCGGATCCGAATTTTATCCGGATCCGTTTACAGCCCTACTGCACACTGACTGCGTCGGCAAGGTGGTAGGGCGAGGCAATCAATGAGTTGTTGGCGGTAATCAAGTGAAGGGCCTCTTTATCTGGACGTACTCTTTTTTGTTTCCTATTGATGAGTAAAACTCAAGTTATCTTGAGAGCGTAACAATTGTGTTATTAGATAATACCTTTAATTTCTTTGACTTGGGAGGCCATTAATCGTCACACGACATGTTGTTATTGAATTACTCATTTAATAAGCATTCTCAATATTTGGCCACAGATATTCCTTCTGTCCTGTTGTAGAGATCAGGAAAACAAATGTTACATGCAAGATCAATAGGGGTGCGTACGTAGGCCTTTGTTGTGTCTCCTCGTGTACCCCGGCCGTATGCACTCTGATTTAGAGCTAATAATTTTAAATTTAAATTTAAACATAAATAAATGAGAAGTTTTTGTAGGATCAATTGGAGTTGCAACGTAGGAAGATGGACGCACGTACGTAGCCATGGATCTCCTGCAAATGATCGGTCCATGGATAAGAGTGGGTCTGATTAATTTTTTTTTCAAAACCAAAACGTTCAAAATTTTCGGTTAGATATATCACTGACTCTCAAATTTTCTCATCACTAACTATTTACTTATATTATTAACACCTCAAATAATTTATCACTAACATTTTACATATATTACTAATCGATCCCTTAAAGTTTCCTTACTACTCCTTTATATATATTACTCATCTTCGTATTTTTCAATTGCTAATCCTTTACCTATGATATTAACATTAAAATGAATCGATATTAACCTTAAAAAATTTCAAAAATATTTTATAATAAGTTATTAGCCCGTATTTTAGATTTTTTAATTATTAACATTCTACATATACTGTTTACATATATAATTCTAAGAATAAAAATAAATCGATATTATCCTTTAAAAATAGAAAATTATACGTTAAGTTATTAAGTCACATTATTCTAAATTTCTATGTTACCAACCCTTTATATTATTAAGGCTTCACGTATATTACTAACTCTCAAAATAAAACTATTCTAACTCTAAAAAATTCTAAACAAGCATATAATAAGTGATTAACTCATATTCGGTCAGATTTTTCACTTTCTAACATTTTACATATGATACTAACTCTTAAAATAAACCAATATTGAGCCTGGAAAATTCTGAAAAAATCACATATTTAGTTTCTAACTCATTCTCTTTCAAAATTTCTATTTATTAACATTTTACGCCCTGTTTGGTCACACTATTAGGTGCCTCCATCGTTATCACTTGTGAAATTGATATCGATAAGAACCACTAAGAGGTGTTTGGTTAATTATATCGATTTTAAAATTTGCAGTGCAAACAGATTATATTATATAATACAAGTGTCGACTTGCATTAGTTTTGACATTGATACTCCAACATTTTAAAATATTAATATCAATATTGATATAGTGCCAAAAATAAAACTCTAACCAAATAGGACATTAAGTATGTTATTAGCATTTTACATATATTACTAACTTTCAACATGAGTTGATATTAACTCCAAAAACATTTATAAAAGATGGTACAATCATTTTTAACTCACGCCGTGTGTGTGTTGTTGTTGACAAACCCAAATCACTTATCATTTACATGTTACTACTATGAAATGTACGTTAGTTAGTAGTATGTACATATAGTTATCAATAGTTACTGATGATTAATAATATACGTAAAGTTAATATTATACTTGTATGTTTAACAATTGATAATTGATGGTTGGTAATATAGTTTTAGTGGGTTAATAATGCTGGTGTGTTTGGATATAGCTTTGTTGTTGAAAAAAAATATTTTAAAAGTTATGTTATGTTGTATGGTAATATACATCTTGAGGTCTAAAAAATACTCAATAGGTACGTTTAGTGAAAATGGCATAACTATTAAAAGTGTTTGTTTGGTAAATAAATAGTAGAGATGAGATAATGGCCTGATGGGTTGTTCCCTCTCTCTCCCACACCTTCCTTGTTCTCTTCCCATCTCTTTGTATAAAAACAAGGCAAGTGCATGGTTGTTTTTATTTTGAGTTAGGTGAATATTATTGAAAGAGAAAGCCCCATTTTTTAAATTAATAAAAATATAGTCAAACACATGACTATATAAGTCGAATCTCTCATGCTTTCGGTTTTAAGATAGAAAAGAGTAAACAAAAAATGGTGTATCTAAGCACCCTTAAAAGTTAGTAATAATATATAACAAGGGTACTGGAAGGACGATAAAAGGAGATAAATATTGGTCTCCGGGGTGTTGTTACCAGAATATGGAGAGAAACGGTGTGCGATCGGAGATTATAGAAATTGAATAAAGCGACTAAAAACATTATGCAAGCTTGGCAAAGAGACTAAAAATTAAAATGATTTTGTAAAAATAGATCGAAAATCATTTCTTCCGCTACCAAACACGTGACCCGCACACACACACGCCAAACAAACAAGAGAATCAACCCGGCCGCCGAAACATTAAAATTATTTCTTTCATATTTTCCTCGTTACGTGCGCAGTTGAAACGCGATTTATTCAAGACCTGTACGTTCAAACCCCCCATCCCAAAAACGTGGGCCAAAGGCCACCCCTCCGCTCAGACTAGGGTTAGGGTGGTAAAACAGAGTTGGTACTAAAAAGATACGATGTTTATGTGTTCGCTGTTTAATTTGTGAAATAATTTATATGTGATTCCAGTCGGATACGGATACTGCTGATCGAATATTATAAGTTGAATGTCCCCAGCCTCGTGGCGGAGTGGGACACCATCGCCCTGCGGGGCGTCTGATCCCGGGTTCGAACCCGGCATATCCGCCCCGTCGTGGGCAGCATCTTCGCGCGGAATATCACTGCGCCATGACCAAAAAAAAGAAGAATATTATAAGTCGAATAATTTTAAATTCGAAATGAACGTAAACAATATCTATTTTAAAATGTTAATTATTTTTTATTTAATTATAAAAATATAAATTTTATCATATATTCATTAATGTTAACTTAACTAATGTCTAATAGAGAATATTTAATTATATTTTAAATATAATAATTTTAATATATAATTATATATATATATCATGTATGTGTTATCAAAGATTGATTCAAAACATATTTTAAATGAAATGCAGTGGATATTTTCGCTTATCATTTAGATAATATTGGTATCCCTTTCACGGATGAAGGATACGAAATTGGAACTCATCCTAATTTTCTGCGGAACCGACGCCTTTTCTACGCACCATTTACATGCGGCGACCAACAACGACGATGCCGCCACTCCAAACGACGCGTACGAATCGCGTCGCACTTCGGCGTACGTCTGAGGCAAGTGCTCGGCCGACCTCGATACGCTGCGCTCCACGCACGGCGTGTTAGACGCGTTACATGCGGCGGGGACCGGATTCTCTGTGCACTACGGTGTGCACCTCACTACACACCACTTCAATAATCTATCTTATATTACACTCAAAATAATTATTTTTAATATTTTTAAAATTACAAATATAAATAAATATCATCTTATATTATATTCTATATAAATTAATATCAAAAATATTTTTTACATATTTATTTGAATTTAATACATAATTAATTTATAACAAAATATAAATGTTAAAAATATTTGATAATATTATATTTTTATTGATATATAATTTTTGTTTATATTTATATTTTTAAAAATATTAAAAATAATTATTTTAAATGTAAAATAAGATAGATTATTGAAGTGGTGTGCATTGAGGTGCACACCGTAGTGCACAGAGGATCCGGTCCCCATGCGGCGGAGCAAGGGCGGCTCCCCTCAACCTGGGCCTCGGTCTTCGTGGCATAAAGCAGGCCGGCAGCCGCGCCGGCGGCAGAACAGAGCGCATGGAGGAGGAGGACTCCGCCGTCGAGATCGACTTCTTCCGACTGGAGAAGCGAGATGGACCTCCCGTCCCTCCGCCGGACCGCGCCGGCTCGTCGCGTCGGAGTATGCGCTCCTCTCTCTCTCTGCGGCTGCGGGAAGCTGTCTTCTCCTCTGTTCCGTCACCTGTTCATCTCTCGCATTCTTACCGGGGGACAGAGACGTACGTGCATGCGTGCAGGGATCCAGGACGTCGTCTCGAGGATAAACCCGGCGCTCCTGAGGACGGCCATGGCCGCCGGAGCGGCGGCGAGGTGCCCGGCGACTACGGACTTGTGCACCAACAACAAGCAACCTTTCCGCTCGTCTACCCTGTCTTCGACCTCGGCGGCGCGGGACACGACTGTTCTGGCGTTTCCGCCCCCTCTCCCCGTCCTCAATCCAGCGACGACCTCCGTCGGGTCCTGGTAATTAGTTATCAACATCATCGTCGTCGTCGTCATCATATATATATACATATTCACGGGGCCGGCGCAGAGGCCACCCAAGTCATTTCCCCTTCCTTTCCGGTCCCGTTTACAAAGGCCCCGCGCCTTCCACTGTCCCGCACAGCTCCGCCGTCCACGGTGGTCGGCGCACGGCTACGCTGACCATCTTCTACGACGGTACGGTGTCGACCTTCGACGTTACCGGTGACAAGGTCTGTGCCCTTCCTTCCTTCAATCTGGTGCCTCTCTTCCTCCTCGCGGAACCCTATCGACCGGATCGCCGTCGCTCTGTACTAATCATTTAATTCCAGGCGGACGCCATTATAAAGATGGCGGAGAGCTGGATCGGCGGGAACCCCGCGGGGAGGTTGCAGGAGGACCCACGGCATGACGGCCATCAAGCAGCTGAAGGAGGAGGTGATTTAATTTCTTGACGGATCTCTCGCCCTTCGGGTTATCAATATATTGATTTTATTTCTCGTGCTTCGAGCATGTAAACGCCGATAAACTACGATTTAATTAAGCTACCATACTACCGTCGTCTTTCTCCCAGTACGAGATCGGGAGAATGATCGATCTCACTTCAAAATGAAAATTAAACTCTTGATTAGAAGGACGCCCACACGGAGAACATTCAGACAGCAGCCTGATGCGGAGAGGCCACACGGTGGTGCCCTCTGTGTGTCCCTTCTACTGCAGATCTGCCGATCATGAGGAAGAAGTCGCTCGAGCGGTTCCTGGAGAGGCGCAAGACGAGGTGCACTACAGCCCCCGCCGAGCAGCACTGTTGTCCCTCGTCTTCCTCGTCGCCGTCGGCGGCGGCGGCCATTCCGGAGCACGCATGAGATCCCGGCGGAACCCGCCGGAGTTTCGGGAGTCGTGGATCTTTCGGCCGTTGAAGTTGAAGTTTTTCTCGTTGTCTGTCGTCGGCTGTATGTCGTCGTCGGTACTCATAATCTCGACCGTTCTACCCGACGGGAAGACGAGTTGAATCGTCTTCTGTATGTCGTCGTCGGTACTCATAATCTCGACCGTTCTACCCGACGGGAAGACGAGTTGAATCGTCTTCTGTATGTCGTCGTCGGTACTCATAATCTCGTGTATTCAGATCATCTTCGGACTTTGATCGATTCTGCAACTTTTTTATTTTTTATTTTTTGTAGATCTAGCTAGTTGCTATCATGTAAACGTAGAACACTTTCGAATCGATCCAGTCAAATCTGTTCCTTTACAGGAATCGAAACTGAGAATGTCATAACGTTCACAATCTGTATTACATATTTTTTTTTCTATTTTAAGATAAGCTGATGATGATCAACCGCTTACAACCAGAAAATTGGATCAAATCATCTTAACATTTCCTTATCATTTAATATGTTAGTATTGAAAGATACCGTAGTTTTTTATCAAGATATTTATTTTATAGCCATTTATTAAAATTAGACCAGGAAATAATTGGTTGGGTTGGGCCAAAGGCAGGCGAGGTGGCTGGAAAGCTGGGCCTTGAGGGGCTGGGCTGGGCTGGGTGGGTCATGTGGGCACGACATCGGTGCGGGTTGCCAGGTTGGGAAGGCCGAGCTGGGTGCACCGTGGTGGGGAGAGAGAGAGAGAGAGAGATTTCGTTTTAGTTTCTTTTAAAATTATTTTTTATTTTAATTTTTATTTATCTGTTAGTTTTATATTTATTAACATTTCTTATCGAATAACATTGTTAATTCTTAATGTAGTTAAGATTTATGATAAACATAATTTTTAAAACTTAGTCAAATATTAGTATTGTTTAACAACTTGTCTAATTATTCCTAAAAATATCATAAATATTAGTACATTTTAGATTGTTTGATTTTTTATTTTATTTAATATCTAAACATATCTCTCATGATAAATCTCTTAAAAATAAGTTGCATAATTTAACGTTTTATTCTTTTCAGATGTAATATTTTTAATGAATAGAAGTAATGTGTATAAAACATCTTTAAATTAACACTAAATTAATTAATATATATAATAGACTGTTTTGCCATATTCATTTTACACTGCGGTAACGCGGATGGTTGCATGACTTGCGTTGACCTACACATTTATATCGTGTCATTTGTCCTCTGTAATGTCTATTAAGAATTCATGATAAATTTTACGATAAATAAAATTTAAGATTGCTCATAACACACAATTACCATGTTTGGTGAGATACGATAACAAATTTAGCGAGGGCTGCGTATAAAACCATAAAAGGTGAAGGATCACAAGAAAAAAAAATCTCACCTATTTGCGTACTTGTATGGTGGTTGTCAATTTTTTTTAACAGGCAACCACACACCTATTATGCATTTTTATTTTATTTTTGTGCATATACTTTCTACAGCCAGAAATGTTAGTTTCTGACGAATGTCGACGGGACATTTGCGGCCCAATTTAAAGATGACGACGGCGGTACCCAAGAAGGGCCCGTTAATGGAATTAATTTGAAATCAGATTCAACTCGCTCCAGCATCGTTAGTTTTGCACGGTTCGACTGCTAAAATTTTTTTTAAGCTGGCAACATACATTTGTATGGCTGGCTCAGCTTTTTTCTATTTCATATGTAACTGTATTATTACAAAATTTTATAGACTTAATGAAAAGATTTGAGAAAAACGACGGCTTTTGCAGATTAATCAACGCTGTGGAGAACGAAGTAAATAAAGTCCTTGGACTTGTTTTCATCCACTCGGGCCCGCATTAAAACAAATACTGGCTCGATTATTAAGAAGGAAAAAAAGAAGAAAGAAGAAAAACTCGATCGAAACCGTGGAAGTGGAATCTCCCTGTTGCTACCTTGTCGGGGGCAGGAAGTCTCGGGACCGGAGGCGTACGAGACTCTCCTTCTCCGGCGACGGCTTCCGCGGTGCTCCGCCCACGAGCGGCGCATGGAGACCCTGGACTGGAACTGGAAGGGGACCCCCCCCCCCTGCTCTTCCGGCTCGGATCGCCGGCCGGCCGGCAGGCGGGCCACTTCCTCAACTGGGTGCTCTTGACTTCTCGTCTCGCCGTCGACGCTCACCACTGCTCTCGCCTGCTTTCTTCTCTACTCCAACCGTCCGACGCGCTCTCTCTCTCTATCCGGTAATAAAGGGGAGTCGGGCCAGGAGCCAACTATACTACAGACCACGTTCGACTGTTCTTGTCCCACCGCATTGACGCATCCCGCTCGCTCTTCTCGGCTTCTAAAGTCAGCAACGGCGGTGCCTTCAAAGTCTCCACGGCCCGTCTTCTAATAAAAGATCACGGCGGTCGCCGCGGAGTTCAGAGGTAGCGAGAGATTATGGCTGCCTGCCCTTCTTTCCACCACCGGGGGGCGAGGATCTCAGGCAACCATGGCCGCCCCCGGATTGAGCGTATAGATAAGGAGTTTGGATTGTTTGGTTACATGATAATGAAAATTTTTGTTTTAATTTTTAAAAATTGTAAGAAAATTTGTTAAAAGAGGTGTTGGGTAACCATGACAATTTTATGTTTTAAAAGTGATTTTCTTCTTAAACAAAAAAGAGGGTTTCACCTCTTTCTTTTTTCTTGTGGTCCCCCACTTTGTTTGGTCATGTGTGGTAGTTACTCTTTTTTGTAATCACATCCCTTCAAACATGATAATTTCATGTCATGAGTTGGTTCACTTTTTATTTTATTACAATTTTTTATCATAAAAATGTACAAAAAATTATCACGCAACCAAACACCCCATTGGTCTCCGACGAGGAAAAAAATCACGATCTTAACCACTCAAGTGATAGGCAGTGAGTCGGCAAGACGTTAAGTAACGGTTCAACTATGTGGATAACGAGTTAATGAGTCAGTGAATTGTTACTGAGTCGTTATCGACGCCTTACAAATTTACTATCAAACTTAATACAACTCACTACCGACGGATAATGAATTAATAAGGTGTCGGTAGATATTCAGTCATTTTCGATAATAGTTCACCAAACTTGTTATCTGAATTGTCATTTAAACATGATTTAGAGTTGTGACCGATTTTGATTGAAAACTAAAAGTACTCTTTTCACTGGAAAATTGAGATGATTCGAACACGTAGAAAATAAAGAGTTAACGGGATGCGTTGGTGTTTGGTTATATCTTTTAAATTGTTAATATTTCTAAAATATTACTAAATTTTTTAATTATTTTATACGTATTTTAGTAACAGTTTTGAACAGATTAATAACTGTAAAATAAGAGATTTAATAATTTTATACATAACTCGGTACCTTTAGAAATGGTTTGGTAATCTGCACTCTGTCGGGATTCGCGGCCGCGTCGGATCCACGCGTCGTGTCGTGACTTCCTGACATGCATCTGTCCGCCCGCGCGCAAGTAGCGGGGATCGAAGCAGCCACGTCAAAGTCCAACACCTACCGCAACAAGGAGGGATCATCTGATTGGCTCGATCACTTTTATACGCACGTGACAGCTGACGCCGTATTCGATAATTATTTAATAAAAATCATGTTCGATTATCGATAGTAGTATTGAGATTATTAATACGAATAACGTATAATGAGGTGTTTGGTTGCATGATTACGGAAATTTTTATTTTTATTTTTAAAAATTGTATGAAAATTTGTTAAAAGAGATATTTGACAATCTCGACAATTTTATATTTTGAAATTGAATTTCTTCGTAAATAAAAAAGTCTCACTTTTTTCTTTTTCTTTTTCTTTTTTTTTTTTTAGTCCTCCACTTTGTTTGGTATTGAACGATAGTAACTCTTTTTTGTTATCATCCGTCGGATGATCAATCTTAGACGGACGTATTCTATATATTTATATATATATATCAACTATTTTTTAAGATAGTTATATAATTCAGGTATCCTCGAGAGTCCGGCGAAAAAATGTTTTTTATTGTCTCGTAAAAATAAATGAGGTTTACATGATAACAATAAATTTTACGAATCAAATCATTATTTAAATATATAAGTCTCACTTATTTTGACTGGAGAAGGAAAATTCGCGGAACTTGTGAGAAGACTCGAATGCCAGCAAACATCACCCTCGTGTCTGACTGTCAGAGCCCAATTCAAATGACACGTGGTTGTTCTTAGCCGGTAAAGCCTGGTGATTGATGGGCAGAGGGAGCGGCCCCTCTCTACCGAGTGGAATAATAAATAAATAAATAAATACATGTAGACGGCAACGATGTGCAGCACAGCTCGATTCCAGAATATTTCAAGACCTTAAATCAGTAAACTATCGATAATTTTGGTTATTTATCTTTCGAAAGCTGAGTTTTGAAAATCCTCCCATCCGAAGTTGATTACGTGCTGTTTTGACTTATTGGATGTTATATATATATATATATCTTGAAACGATCGGAGACACATTCGGACCGCTTGAAAAAAAGTTCCGAATATATATAACAGCGATCTCTTAGAAAATCGCTTGATTTCGAAAACAAAAAAAAATTATTTTCGAAAGTGAATAATTAACATTTTGTGTCCTGCCGGATAGATTAGGGACGTATAATTAAGATTACAGAGCGTTTCGTTGACTCAAATCAAAGGGACTTCCGAGAGAGACTTCACGAAGGTGTTGGGTCGTACGATAGTTTTTTTTGTACATTTTTATAATAAAAAATTATATTAAAATAACAAATGAACCGAGTCATGACATAAAATTATCGTGTCCGGAGAAATGTGATAATAAAAAAGAATAACTACGATCAAACAAAATGAGGACCACAGGAGAAAAAAAAGAAAGAGACGAGATTTTCGTTTATTTTTAAAATATAAATTTATCAAATTTATTAAATATTTTTTTACTATTTTAAAAAAATTAAAATAAAATTTTTGTCAACGCGCAACCAAACACTCCGTGAATCTCATGATTTGCCAACAACAACCGGAAGTAGGTCTCAACTAAAGCACGCGAAGTGCCAACGTACCTCTCTAGACAACGTGTTACACGGTGGCGGTTGGGGGTGACATTGACAACAACGGTGCTGGGTGGCGGTGGCGGCGGCAGCCATGGACGGACGGCGGCAACGGTGCAAGATGGCCGGGCGGACGCGAAAAGTAGCGAGTGCGGCCCAACCGGATGTGACTCGGAAAGTCGAGCCGAACCTGCCGAGACGGGACAGTCGGACGGCGTCGCGGACGCCGTAGACGAAAAGGCTGCTGTACCGGCCGTGCCTAGCACGGTTGGTACGACGCCACCCCCGCGGGGGGGGTGGCGAGGGTTCGATCCCGGCGTTGATCGCCGGGACCACCTCCCCATGGGGGGGAGGTGGCACCTTGTGAGGATCGAGCGCTGCACCCGACAGCGTTCGATCCTTCGCCGGCGCGATGCAGCGCCCTCTGTATGGCCACCGGGCCATCCTGTTCAAAAAAAAAGAAAAGGCTGCTGTGTTTAGATGGGGGGGGGGGGCGTCGACCCTTATCTGATTTATTGTCTCAAAAAATAAAAAGATTATCAGATTTATTCATTTTCAAGAGATAGATAAAAATAATATAAAAAATTTAAATGAATTATTCTTATTTAATTACCAATTAAATATTATCTTAACGAATAAGATCGAAGATATATTACAAATCGAACTTAAAAATTATTATTTAAATTCGTTACTTGATACATAATATAACGATCCACGTTCTGCGACATCTAGATATGTACGTATGTCCTATCGAAAACAATAAAACTGTTGTCTCTAATTCTTCGGTTTACTCTCCTCTCTCAAGTCTCAACATCGGACAAGTGTTATCTTGACTCTCTTTCACTTGTTAACGGTGCAGTTCACATGTACGATGATGCCTCATTCCTCTCTCTAGTTTAACTACCGTTGAATTTGACATGTGGAAAGATCTACCATACCGTAGAAACTCATTGACTGTGTGCTCTACCGATTGGTCAACGATAGCACAAAATTAAAATAGACACTGTAATTCATGAAAAAGAATTTCACTTCTACTACGGATCAACTATCTAATGTTTTATGTTGGATATGTATTATTTAGATATGTAACTAAAAATTTTTCTTATCTTGTGTTTTGTGTTGAACATCTAACCATTTATTACATACTCAAAAATCATTTTTGTTGTAGACTCGTAAATTATTTTGTTCTATGTCATGTTTTGTGTTAGACATTTAATTAAGAATTTTCTTCTTGTATATTGATATAAGTGGATACTTTTAATTGTAATATCTATTTTTTATCGCGTGTTTCCATCAGTAAAATTATCTTTACTTCTTATTTCAGAGATGTTGGATCGTATATATGTTACTCTTTATATATTTGTTAACCGTATGTTATTCGACCGTAAATCGTTTTTAAGTCGATAGAATAATGCGGTTCGCGAATACATCCGATACTGATAGCTAACGAATAGTAAGTAGATACATTTTTTTTCTTATAAGATACGGATGATGCTATTATTCGACTTGTATCTGACATGTTGACATCTCTAGTTTAGGGTCCCAAAAGCGTTAAAAAGATATTTTGATTTCAATTTTGATAGTTCCACAACCGTTATATTCTGATTTTATTTCCATTTCGACTCTGTGGTAAGAATTTGAACCGAATTAGCATATTGTGTATTAGTTTTGATCCAAAAATGAGTAAATTATTAACCTATAATCACTAAAAGTCAGTATAGTGTTTTTAAAGCTGTATTTTAACATTTTTTAGTTTTGTGTTATACTTTATTATTTTTTAATTAATTTTTAATTAAAATTTTTTCATAAATGATTATTTTTATTGAACTCAGCTCCATTCCGGTTCCGATTTCAGTTATCGGAATATCAGATTCGGACGGTCCATAAAGGATGAAAAAAATAATTTTCGTTCCATTCAACTTTATTGAAATTGAATCGAAATTTCCGATGAAGTCAATTTGGACGGTTCCTATATATATATATATATATATATCCAGATGAAGTCAAGTTGTGGGTTGCCTCGCTGTGTGTGCGTGGAACGTTGAATCCTTTTATATACCCAAGCACTAGTGCTGAGGGTGAGAAAACAGAACTACCGAGAGAAAGCCCTCGAATCCGATAAACATATGTTTGTCCTATGTAACAAAGATTCAAAAGGTTTCTACGGAAGAAAGCTGGCGTTGCTGCTGTAGCACAAGTCGATTTCTCCTGCATGCACGACCGACAAAAGGCGTACGATCGATGAGTTCTGCCCGTCAGTCATGTATGCAAGGCGTACTTTACGCCCTATACAGTAACACCATGATATTTTTATCATTCTTCATTTTAAAAATAATATTAATAAAAATTATTTATTTATTTTAACCTTGGGGTCAAGTGACTCGTAAACATGCTGCGTACTTGATCACTACTGAAATTGTCTCTCCTCGGGCAGCCGTCTGTCCAAGACAGCTTGGCAAGGGTCAAGCGGCCGAGACAACACTCGATTGCTCGAAACCTTCGACCTCCCTGTTCTCCGTGAGCAGAAGGTATCATGTGACTTACGATCAAAACGGTAAAAATATTTAATTAATTATATTAATTTTAAAATTTGTAATATATGTAATATAAATGATAACTACTTATATTACTTTTGATGTTAATATTTTAATATTTGATAATATTAATATCTTAAAATATAAAAAATAAAATTTTAATAAAAAAGGATATTAATTACCTCCGCTGGAAGACCTACTCATGTAAGTACGTACCCACATGCATCACATCGCCATCTCAGGCACAGATTTTATTGCATCAGAAAACTGACCGTGAAAACGGTGGCGTACGTGTGTTCGTAGCAGGCTGAATCTTTCTGATTTTATTGAAATGTGCAGAAATTAACAGAGGAGATAGATCTGCTTATATTTATTCATATTTATTTTGTGTGCTCTGTTTTTTAAACACACGCCCGCGAGAGAGACATCTAATTAGTTACTTTATTCGGGTGACCACCATACGTAGTTGGTTAATTCTTATTTTAAATTTTATTATTGGAATCAGAATTAATATATTTTTTATTAACTTGGTACGAAACATTTGCAACTGCGGTCGGATCCGCGCATATATATGTCCTCAGGTTTCAATAGATACGTGCGTGGTCGTACGTGTGGTTGTGATAATTATACAAAAAGGATAATTAGGTGTCGTTAAACAGCTTGTTCGGTAATTTTTACAAAAATATAGTTTATAGAAAATCATTTCTTACACGGCGAAGAAGACGTGACCGTCCTTCTTTTTATCCTCGTGAGTTTCCGTCTTATTATATATATATATATCTTACCAAATTCGATTTCCATGTATTTAACTATCTTATATTTTATATTTTTTCTTAAAAATACATATTAATTTATTGTGCACCCAAACACCGCACAATCTCCACGGTCTATATATATTAATATAGGTGCAGAGAGAGAGAAGAATGAAGAAGGCACCATATATTAATATAATTGTGTGAGATGCGGGTGAGAATTACAGAGTCAACTTTATTATAATTTTTTTATTGTCTTAACTACTATTTTCAACGTCAACACTAACGTATACATAAAACAAACATATTAGCGCAATAAGTACATGACATCAAAATCAATACACGTTACTACAAACGTGAACTTTTTTTTTCCTGTAAGCAACACACTTTCTTTTTTAACTAGCACGCTAAAAATTTTATTTACGAATTTAATATACTTTGATCAAAATTGAATAATAATAATTCGACTTTATTTCAAAAATTTCGAAGCCGAGTTTTGGCCAAAAAATCTACTTTCTTCGTCATAAAATATGTTAGGTTTGTAAATAAAATTTTTAGTACGTTAATTTTAAAAAAATTAGAAAAAAATATGTTACTTGGAAAAAAAATATAGCAGAATTTATTTTCCCAAACCTTTTTATTTTCTCGCCGCGCCCGCTCTATATATATATATACAACCCAAGGCCGGCCAGTGCATCGTCGGTGCAAGCCCTTCCAACTCCAGCTCGTCATCAACCCGTCTACAGCCCACAGAGATCTTCCGAGGCAAATGGCCGCATTCCCGTCCCAGGACGACCTCTCCTACGCCCTCGATTTCTCCGGCGCCGCCAACTTCTCCCCGTTCGCCCTGCTTGCGCCGCCGGACGCCTGCCCGGCCAGCGCCGCTTCCGGGCTGCCCTGCTGGTTCCCCGCGTTCGATGCCGTCGTCGGTGGATCCTCCGTCCCCGGGGATACCGCGAGGGCTGTCGACGCCGGGCTCCACGCCATGATCACCGCCTATCTTACGCCCGAGTACTGCAGCGGCTCTCTCGAAAGTGGAATCACAGCCCTTGGTCATGTGGTGGACACCAAGCAGCTGGGATCTCCCGATTATGCAGCCGAAACAGAGTGCTGCTATCTGCAGCGGGAGGAGAAGAGGGGAAGTCGGAGATGCGGACCCGAGTCCGAAATATCACCACAAGTGAGAATAAATTAATACGACAAAAGCACTTGTATGATTATGTTACTTGGTTTATCCCGAGATCGATTAATTGTTCGTTTCCAACATTAACCATCTGTGACGCAGCAGGAGGTTCCTGGAGCGAGTAAAGGCAAGAGGAAGAAGAAGAAGAAGAAGGAGGAGGAGGAGGAGGAGGTGGAGGGCAAGGCTTCCGTGGGGGAGACGGAGAAGAAAAGGGCCGCACGGGAGGAGCCGGCCGGTTACATACATGTCAGAGCGAGGCGAGGCGAGGCGACGGACAGCCACAGCCTGGCGGAAAGGGTACGTATATATACGTGTGAGACCAAGCTACACGCCGGATCTCTCTGGGCGGATCGATTCTCTGCTGAATGACCGAAGCATGTCCTCTTGTTTCCGCAGGCGAGGAGGGAGAAGATCAGACGGAAGATGCAAATGCTGCAAGACCTCGTCCCCGGCTGCGACAAGGTAACCGACAAGAGAGAAGCGTAAGATCAATACTATTAATTACCCCCCTGGTTCGTATGGTTTCCTTGCCCGGATCATCCGTCGGCTGACAATATTTCTCTGCCTCCCGGGGCACCGCACCGCACCGCACCGCACTGAAGCAGGTGGTCGGCAGGGCCCTGTTGCTGGAGGAGATAATTAATTACGTTCAGTCGCTGCAGAGCCAAGTAGAGGTGAGCCAGATATGTACATTTACATAAACAGGCGGTCCGTCGTTGACCGTCGTGCCCAATTTATGCACCGAACTGTTCTCCGTAACGACCGCCTCCGATCGGTGCCTACCGCGCTGCAGGTCCTGTCGATGAAGCTTGCTTCCGTGGAACCAGCGATGTCCTTGGACCTCTGTTGGGAAGATTTCGCCATGCAGCCGTAGGTGTATGCCAACGACGTCGCCGCGCAGGCCGTAGCTATATCCTTCGGTCTGTACTTACAGCAGGAGAACCGTCCAATGTATTATCCTAGAGAGCTGATCACTCGCGACGAGTCGCTCATTTCATGAGATGGGCGTTGATGTCCGTCGTGTCGATGTATTTAAGGCTATCATATCATTCGTTGAACGTATGTGAGTGGCGCAGGTCCTCCGCGAGGTGATCCGCTCTCATTATCTTAACATTTTCGGTTGTAAATAAATATGTGCCCAAAAGCTGATAAAAAAACTCGGGACGCCAACACCCCTTTGCAAGATCATCTTTATGACGTCCCAAGTGATCAAACGATCTCCATTAAGCAAACGCACAGAAGATGTGTGGTACGACGTTGTCTCAGATACTTTTATATCTAGTTTTGAGTGATGAGAGTAACCGCATGGATGGATTTTACACTTATCAGGTGATATGCACCTTTTTGGTAAAATAGCATATCAACAATAAAAGACGAGATACTTAAATTAGTTGATGTCATCAATTTGCATGAGGAAATAATATATACCTTGTACGTTCAAAACCTTGCATGTAAATACAAAAAACATATCTAGAGAATCACAGAATGTTAGTCTGAGAAAATGCAAATATGGCAGTTCGAGAAGGTATGAAATCATTTTGGTCACATACTTCACAGCTTATAATTATATAGTGTTTGGTTGCGTGACAAATTGCTTTTTCGTCGCAAGATTTGTTTCTGTTTTCTTTTTGTTTTTGGTATCTAAGCTTGTTCATGTGCTTTTGACACAAGATAAATATACACATGGTCTCCTCTTCTTATTGTTATTTTTTGTAATCATATTTTATTAGACAAGATAAATTTACTTCTTAGGTTACCTTAAACTTCCGAAATTTTATCATGAATAATGCATAAAACTATTGTGCAATTAATCAACGCTCGTACGTACCTATCAATTAATCTGTTTGTCGTACAATAATCTTGGTGCTTATCAGAAAAAAGCAGATCAAGACCACATTTCTTCTCACACATGTAGAAGCAAATCAATAAAAAAACTCAAAAATAGTTGGAAGCTAGCTGTAGAGAGTATCCTTAACTAATATATCGATTAAGGAATTGTTCCTTTCTTTTCCTCCTATTTCCGCCGTCGCTCCCCGTTGGGCAGTTTTAGACGGTGTCTATCAGTCTGAGACTCCTAACTAATGCATTAATTGGAAGCAACAAAAGGTGAGATGTGTACGTGGATAGATACACCGGACTGTCCGATAATCATCTGATTATGTTCTTTGTCGTCACGTTTAATAAATAATTGTGATCGAGCATAGGTTGCCCAACCAAACACCTAACATAAACCGATTACTCCCCTCTTCTCGACTTCGGACCAGAGAGGTGCAAAGTAGTCTAGTAATATATTATTCAAGCTCATGCATGTAGTTTATTTATTTTAAGTGAGTTTAAGTTTAAACTCTTGTTCAATCTTGTTCATAAATTAATTGAGTTGAGTTCGAATAATAACTTGACTCAAATTCAATCCACATTCAAACCGAAACTCGATACAAACTTATTTATAGAACTCAAAATCAATCTAAAGTCACCGATGAAACTCTAAATTTAACTCAATCTTGAATTTTGATCTTGACGTAATTTATATGTTCAAGTGACAGTATATGATTATTAATATTAATATTTTATTTTTTAAATAAATATTTATCTAATATTTAATCGAATTACTTATAAATTTATCGAGTCAAATAAAATTATATTCGAATTAATCTTACGAGTCAAATTTTATTTTTTTATCTAAATCATCGATCTAATACATTAAAGAATCGGGTTGAATTTTTACGAGTTGAGTTGAGAATTAGTCGTGAGTGTGTTAATCCGTGTGCACGCCTACTTCCGACTATGCCACCGTCGTAGCTATCAAATGGCCACAGGAGGTGGTCACCTTCCACCGCCGCAGGGATGACGGAACGGGCGCACCTGTGTTGGTCCTCCTCCTTCCCCAGACCTGCTTGCTTGCTGCACCGGCCGGCCCCGCGGCGCAAGTTTTCTTCTCCTGCATGCGTGTTTCAGCGGCGCCGCCTGCCGGCGGTGCCGTCGATCTATTCACGCTGCCGGTCGCATGCTCAAATCCTGAAAGCGCTGCCGACACCCAGCAGAGTCGCCGTCGCGGACGCCGCCGCCGCCGCCGCCGCCGCGGGCTTTGTGTCGGCCGGCCGGTGGGGGATCTTCTTTTCTTCGTACAGTTGCCAACCCAAGTATCGCACGCTCTCCCGGCTGTGTCGAGAGTCGTCGCTCCAGAGGTTTAACCGCACTGTCCTACCGTTCGACGTCGGCGGCGATCTACCATAGCAGTCTGGTCTTGATGCCGTCGGTGCATTTTCTCTCTTCTTCCCTTCCCGCCGATGGTCTTCTCCGGCAACGGTGGGCTGCCATTAATGAGAGCGGATGGTCGACCGGTGAGATGGGAGAGCTCAGGAGCCCGCGTGTGTATGCAGTGATCTAGCTAGTTTCCTAATCGTCATCGTTACAGAGAATATATATTTTCTGGATCCGGTGAGTATCCGTGGAAATAGAGAATTGACATCTCTAAATATTATGACCCGTTTGATTAGAGTATTAAAATTGATATCATACAAGTGTTATATTGATATTTCTAAATATTTGAGTATCAATGTTAAAATCAATATGTTTTTATTACATTACATATTTGTTTGTACTGTAAATTTTAAGATTGATATGATTAGTCGAACATCTTTAAAAAATTATCATCAATATCAATTTTAAAATTGACGGTGATAAATATGATGGATAATGTTATGAAACAGGGATTTATGAGCGCATTTGATTTTAGAATTATTGAAAGAAGAAATTATTAATTAGTATTTATATCTCCCCACTTTCAAGATGTTACTTTGTGTAATAATTGTTGACCCTCATAGTGTTCACCTCTGGATAGTTTTCAAAAATTGAGAGAGTTCAGGATAATACACTATTCAATCTCTTATTCCTTCAAAATTATAAATTGTAAGTTATGATGGGGTTCCGTGGCGTTAGAGATTTTAATTATTAAAATTTGGTGCATGCATAATCTCAATCAAACATAGCTCCTTAATGCCCTGTTTGGTAACACTATTAGGTACCTCTATCACTATCAATTTTAAAATTGATATTGATAGGAACCATTAAGAGGTGTTTGGTTAATTATATCAATTTTAAAATTTATAGTGCAAACAAAGCATATTATGTAATACAAGTGACAACTTGTATTACTTTTGATATTGATACTCCAACATTTGAAAATATTGATATCAAGATTGATATAGTACAAAAAATGAAACTCTAACCAAACAGGGCAAGAGACATTGTAATGTCTCAATCGATATTTGAAGACGGTTCTTTTATGGCCCGTTTGGTTAGAGTATCAAAAATGATACTATATTAGTATTGATATTGATATTTTTAGAAGATGGAGTATCAATATCAAAATTGATACAAGTTGACACTTGTATTACATAACATGTGTTGTTTGCACTACAAATTTCAAAATTAATACTATTAGCCAAACATCTCAAAGTGATTACCATCAATATCAATTTTAAAATTAATAGTGATAGAGGTGTCTAATAGTGTTATCAAACAGGGCATTAAGTTGTTAATTAGAACTCACTACTTTTAAAACTGATCACATTTGTGTTTGGCACATTTACGGTGACTAATTAACATACATACAAAGTTAGTAAGATGTGAAAACCGAATTAGTGAAATATGTATAAAACAAATATTAGTAAATTATGAGGAGAGGTTAGGTGAAATATAGATGAGCGTTAATAAAAAATAAGTGATGTTATATATGCCGTTGAAGTTATTAATGACCATAAATGCATCGTAAAGAAGTGGTGGTGTGCTTTCGTTAGCAACTAAGAAAATTCTATCCAAATGCCAAATAAGATGATATACACTCCAACATTAAAATTATTGGGACGTTTGGTTACATGTTGTAAAAAAAAATTTAAAATTTTTTTGTAACAAAGCTTGCTAAAAGTGGTGTTTTGCAACTATTACAAAATTATTCTTAAAGAGATTTTATTTTTTTGATAAAAAAAGAAGTGAGACCCTCTTTGTGTGTCACATCTTTTGTTCTTACATTGCTATCATCTTTTCTTTTGTTTTCTTTTTTTGGTTATTTTTTTTAGTTGTCACATCTCTCCAAACACCACGATTTTTTGCCGTTGGCTACTTATACTTTATTGTAATACAATTTCTGCGCTGCTGTTTAATTAAAATATTATATAAATTATCTAATGCAATTTCTGACTTCTAACAGTTAGAATCGATTATTGGGCCAAGGTCCAGCTTTTGGTTTATGGGCTCACTGTTTCTACTGATGAGGCATTCGTCTGTCTACGACAAAAGTATAAAATAATGTAATTAGTTGTTTGGTTGCACAATAACTTTTTATAAAGAATTATAGTAAAATAA
Organism: Cryptocoryne crispatula var. balansae; assembly: GCA_036172225.1. Taxonomy (NCBI): domain Eukaryota; kingdom Viridiplantae; phylum Streptophyta; class Magnoliopsida; order Alismatales; family Araceae; genus Cryptocoryne; species Cryptocoryne crispatula. Next base: position 5,168,904 of record CM069929.1, on the reverse strand, counting down.
CGATGTACTGTTGCACATTTTGATGATCAAATTATTTTCATTTGAATGGAGATGCACTGTTGCATAATTTGATGATCAAAATATTTTCTATGATTTCAACCAAACATGCCCAATATGTTATCAGAGATTTTGATGATTAAAATCTTCTCGATCCAGAATAATCCCACCCAAATGCAATCTTCGACGGTCCTGTGATTAACTTGTTTCTTTGAAGTTGGAATACTCTATTTCTTAGGCGCACCTTTGTCAGCTGGCTTTGTCCCCTGTAACCAACCTGATAAACTCTGGTTATATTAGCCCCTATCTAATTCTGAACGGGACAAGGACAATCCCTCTCCGGCTCAACCTTGTTCATCGCTGATTCGCTGCCCTACTGCTCACGCTTCCGTGTTCTTTCCCCGTCGGAGTCGTCTCTCTCTCTCTCTCGATCGATCGGTCGATCGCGATCGGTCGATATCTGGAGTCCGGCGCTACCACAGATCGCATTGACTCTCAACTCCGGCGGAGCACGCGGCGCCCCTCCTTCGTCACGCCGGCTATTTTGCCCCTCTCTCTTCGGTGCCTACTGCCACAGGCCGCTTCGTCCTGCATCCGCTATTCCTCTCGGTTGTGAGGCGACCGAGGGGTGCCTCGCTACAGGGACCAATGGATTTGGGGACAGAGAATCGCCTGGCTGCTCTTCTTATGGAGGAGGCAAGACGCCTCCGTCTGCAGGCAGAGAAAGAAGGGGTTGGGGTTTACATCCGTCAACCGAAAGTCAGGGGTCGACCGAATGCACGTTTTCTGACAGCTACAGTTCTCGGCGTGCAACAAGGTTATACTGATTTTTCTTCCTCTCGTTTCATTTATTAGCCGTCCCTGATTTGATCAGCTGGGGTTAATCGTTTTCGGCAATGAGCAAGTGAAACCGTAGGAAAGATTAAATTTGGGAATTGCCTACATGAACTAGAAGGAAAATGACCTCTAAAAGGTAAAGGGTTTGTGTATCTTGCAGCATGCTTAAATGAATTAGATGTAGCGATGTTTGTGAATATTCTATGGCATGCAGGTATTATTGATTGATTATGGATTCCAAATAAAAGACAGTTTTACAATTTCTTTAGTTTTTTAGTCCCTTCCCCCTCACTGGGTTACGAGGAGTTGTTTCCATGACCCAAATACGTTTGTTGCGTATGAGAATGTTATAAAAACTATAAGACAAATGCATCGTCTTTGGTTTTGTTCGATTTTTTTATTTGTGTTGGCTAATTCTATTTATGTTTCATTTTATCAGCAAATCGGGCTGTTGAGGTTAATGAGATGTGGCGAGCACGTGAGAAAGAGGTGGAGCTGGATAACAAACTGCCTGTTGAGTCGAAATATACAAGGTGTGGGCAGATGTACCGTGCTGATCTCCCAAAAGAACGTTCCTCTTCAAGGTGTAAAAAATCTACCATAAACGATTCTGCTGGGTCGTCAAGAAAAAACAAGCACAGATATTTTCACTCCGAAGAAGCAGATGGCCTGAGGGATGAAGAAGTTGAGGAATTTCTGCACTCCAGGTCAGTAATGTTTTTGCATCTCGGTGATAGATGTTTTGTCAGTAAAAATTAGCAAACAGTAAGAATCAACATCCTTGTAGGAGGGAGCTGACTAGGATCATACCACAATATTGTGCAATGCATAATAAACACATGTTTATCCAGGCATATGATGCATGCCATTTTTTCTTATTGGCCATAAGGAAATAGACTAGAATCTATTGAAGGATTAGATAATCTCCATGGGGAACATGCTAGTGGAGTCATGAACGCAGTGACACAAGTCATAACGAAGAGCCAAGAAGTTTAAGATTGATTGCCACTGTGTTGGCTTTGTGCAGTCTGTCTATGTTTTTTTTCTATGCACTCTCTAACACTTTTTTTGTGTATGCTTGCTTTGTAACATCTTCTCGATTGAGTTGAGGTCATTAATATTTATTGTCAATATCTATTTATTGGATAATCTGATCATGGCTGTCTGTATGTGTTCATAAATTCTGTACCTAAGACTGCATGATAAATTATACGTGTTGTTTATGGCCTAAAAGTTCTGCTCATGTGAAAAGTGGCAGTTTCAGCTGTCTTATTTTGTAGTTCAGTTTCACATTACAACCATATCCTTTTAAGCACATCATGTAGAAGTCAATGCAGGGGTGAATACAGATATGAATGATCTTCACTATTGAAGATGATTTTTAAGAGTTTGTGATATCTACCTGAGCACTCAGGTCTCCTCTAATTATGCCTTGTTGGTTAAAAGACTCATGTTACTAGCCAAATAGTTGTCATAGTTGGGTAATAGTAAAGTTTACTTGTTGAATGTGAACCCGTGAATGCTCTGGGGTGATATAGTAATTATTGACCGTCTTGAAGAAGCTGTATTAATAGAAGAAAATAATTCGCAGAGGTAACACATACTAAAAGAAGAGACAAATGACCTGCTGCTTAAAGACGAACAAGAGACAGATGGCTCAAGTGGGCATATTCAACAACCGCTTAATTTCAGCAGATTGCATCTGCTAGAAGAAGAAAAGTTGTCATTTTGTTGAATTTCTAGATGGGAAGGCATGTTTAGAGAGCATCTATAGAATCCTCATGTAAATGTTCTTTATTGCAAAGGACTTTAGACCCATTAGGCTCTTGAATGGAGTTTGTAAGATTGTTGCTAACTTACCGACCTTAAGGTTGACTTCAGTTGGCACTCTATTGTACCTAAGGATCTTAAACTTTTAATTTTCTCTTCTATCATAAAGATTATGAAAATTGAGGCTGGGCACTAGAGATTGTTGGGTGCTTATTATTCTTGCAATATTATTTAAGCAACAAAGAAAGAGACGTCAGGGTGAGGGTGGTGGCTTCCTCTAGACCCCACTCACTTTGGAAAGGGGTACTCCATACTCAACACTACTAATTTGTGTTTATTAGTGCTGCAGTTAAAATTGGCAATGGTAGAGGCATGATTTTCTGGAAGGATATTTGGTACTGGGGGCAAGGTTTGACATGGATTGCAAAAACGGCCGATCCAAATCGGGATCGTCTGATTCTTAGATCGGATCGGCCATGACCTATCTGATTCTTGGTTCAACTACCGATCTCGATAAAAGATAGGTCCGGATTGGTGTTTCTGGATGGAATCGGTGCTGGAATCGACCAATTCAGTTGATTCTGGACCGATTCCGGCAAGGCTAATCCAAAGACCGCCGCGGTGGCCCTATTGGGCGGGGAAGACGCAGCTACCGGGTCCATCGGGACCCGGTAGCGACAGAAGTCACCAGATCCGGTTTTTAAAACATATTGGAAGTCACCAGATCCTGGCCTTACCAGGCCCGACGGACCCGGTAAGGCCGGGTGGGGAAGACCTTGCAGCGGCAAGCTGCTACCGCGGTGGTGTTTCTGGGCCTATTTTGGGCCCCAAATCATCCCAAAATGAGCTAGATCTAGCTCCTTGTTTATTATTTTTTGGGTGTGTTTTAGGGTCTTTTTAAGGATCGATCCAGCTCACTTTTTCTTCCTACGGATCGAATTGGACCTGGCCGATCTGATGACCGATTCCGATCTCACGATCCTTGAGGTTTGCAGGAATGGCAGTCTGGATGGGGATTGTTACCTGCTGACATGATCAGAGGGGGGACCCTGATTACAGAAGGATCCAATGTAATCTGCCTAAATATAACTGGATCAGCCTAGATTGGCTGATTTCACACTATCCAACCCGTTGAATCAGCCAATTCCATCAATCCTATGGAGCTAAGGGCAGAGGGGTGGCTGGTACCAAGGCTGGGGTCAGCAGCCATGGGGGTAGGCAATCGAAGCTGCAGACTCAATAACTGTGGGATTCACAATGTTAAGTTGCAGACTTGGTATCCTGTGGGACCTGATATCCAAAGGATCCGCAACCTAAAGTTGTGCCGCCTCAGACATCGGTTGTGTGGGATCCTATTTCATAATCTAAAGTTGTGCCCCCGGTCCCCCTCAGAAATCAGTTATGTGGCATCCTATTTCATCTTCTCCACCTGTCTAAGCCAGGGGCCAATTGCGACATGAAATTTCTTGCCCAGGGTGTCTTTGAATTTCTCATTTTTTTTGTTTTGTTTTGAGGCTGGTTTGGCTGCTTCATGGTGCTACATATTGTTTTGGATTCCAGTATGTGTTTATAGGGTCTACTTCGTATTGTGTATACATGTTTTCAAAGAGTAAAGTTCTATAACTCATTAACTTTTAACCAAAGGTTCTTGTGAACTTTGGCAATGGCCCGAGAAAAGTAGTGGAACCCAGTTGCAATAACAGAATGCAGATGGTTACATGGAACCAATGCCAAATGCACCTCTCTGACAAGCCAACTGACTATACATGTGCTTCTAAATGTCATCTCAGTCTAGTCATCCATTGTAGTGAGTGGAAGGCCCATTGTTTCTAGAGCTTAGCAGCATGATGGTGCTCTCTCAGGACGTACTCTTTGGGGACCCTTCAGTCTGGGCTTGAGGTACAGCCTGCTGTATGCTCTCTAGGGATGTGATGGTTGAAACTTCAAGATGATATGATCCACTTAGAGTTCTAACTATAACATTTCTGAATGTCATGTCCTTAGGTGTTTGTTTATTTATAAATTGTATATCCAATGAACTTCATTATGATTCAAAAATTGACTGTTGATGTTTCACATCTTTGGGTGATGAATAGAAGACCAATTAATGGAATATTACACCAATAAGAATCACGCCATCATTTTCCAGAAAAAAAATCAGAGGATTTTGCACGGACGTATGAAACAATCGAAGGCCATTAGGCGAAGATCTTTTTTTAGGTCATTGCGACTCCAATGGCAAAAGAATAAGTGAACTAGGAAGGAAGGCACTCAGTCACTATTTGCCCGATAACCGTTGCTGGTTCTGATTAGATTCAGGCCTTGGGTGATGCGGGACAAACCGGCTAATCTGGGCAAAACGGAACGAAAACGGAACAAACCGGCGCTAAACGACCTAATCGAACCCAAAAATGGAGCAAACCGGCTTCGAACCGGTTCAAACAGGTCCGAACCGGGCTCGAGATGGTCTGAACCGGTCAAAACCGGCTCAGAACACCCTGAACCGGGCTGAACCGGGTCCAGAACAGTCCAAAATGGCCTGAACCGGGCTGAACCAGCCGGTTCAGGCGCTGAACTGGGTCGAACCGGGTCTGAACCCGGTCGAACCGCCGGTCTGGCCGCGGACCGGCCGGCCGCGAGCCGCGCGGCTGCGCGCGAGCGGAACCGGGCAGGGTGGGTGTCGTGGCGCCTCCCGCGGGGCTCTCGGGTGGTTGCGTGGCTGTTCCCGCGACGTCGACCGTCCGTCGACGTGGCGGCATCGCGGCCGTCCCGCGAGGCCGCGGGCCGCGACAAAATGCCTCGCCCGCGGGCGAGGGCGAACGGCTTCCGCGTCGTCGTCGTCACCGTCCCGTCCGGATGGAGCTCGCCCGCTCGCGTCGTCCTCCTCGTCGTCGTCCGGCGACCGCAGGCTGTGCGCGGAGAGGAGGCAGGGGAGGGAGCCCGCGGTGCCGATGCCGTCGTCGTCCCGTCCGGATGGAGCCGAGGTTGACGCCGGGAGGGAGCCGCAGGGAGGAGATCACCGCCGGGAGAGGAAGGCGTTGTTGGAGGACTCCACGGAGGAAGGGGGGGGGGAATCCGGGGATCGCCGGATCCTCTCCCTCCGTCACCGTCTTCTTCTTCTCTCTTCGTTTTCTTCTCTCCTCCGTCATCTACTAGATCCAAAGATGACGATCCAGGAGCTGGCGTCGATTGGATGGTGCCGTCCAGATCTGAAGACGACCAGTTGATGCTGCGTTATCGATGTAGAAGAACCGAGAAAAGGAAGAGGGGAAGAATGGCACGGAGGCCAGAGGATGAGGAGGAGGAAGGAGACGGCGACCTCGCCGGATTTGGAAGGTGGAGGGGAACTGCCAGCCTTACGCTGGAGGTGGAAGAGGGACGGCCCTCACTGGCCGGGGTTGGGGAAGAAGACGGGGCCGCAGCCCCTACGCGGGAGAACCAGCGCCCAAGGCGTTCCAAAAATTCCAATTTCTTCACTTTTTTTCTTTTGTGCGTACAGGATCTTCTTATATAGGAGAAGAGTCCGGACATATTTACAAAAAGGACCCTGTTAAAAAAAATATTTACAGACTTGGACAAACTTTTAAAAGACTCCAAAAATTGTCCCCATCATTGGGTCTCTACTCTACTCGTCAGCATTATTGTACATGCTGGTGATACGCTTGTCACTTCATGTCTGTTTCGTTTGCAATTGTTTTTGGATGATGTTTGGTCAAGAAAGCTTGTGACTTGGTAGAGACCTTGGGGTATTGTATACATGTGGGGCTACGTGGGAACTGCCAGTCTGAATCTTGATCAACCTAAATACTGACTTCTTGCCAGACGGAATAAGGGGAATCAACTCAACATGACCAGTTCATTTTTATTAACCGTGGACATGACTCCAATAGTTTTATTTTGCAAGTCTCCAAGATTTCCCTCTGCGTGGCTCAAGATCTATGCTCTTCTGCCATCTAGTTCGATGATTATCATAGCTCATGACCGGCATTTTTTTTTGGTGTCACTGGCTTGTGATTCCTGCAACGACTCCCTGAGGCATCTGTCTGGAATCAACCCAGATGGTTCTTCAACGGATTCAATTGGTTGAGTCAAGCCCATATTTCATTTTATTCATAAGTACCAAAAAACACAGATGTTTTTGCTACTTAATTGGTTAGGGGCTTATTGTGAGGTTGATATGGGATTATCTGGCCCAATTTCAAAATCATACTGCCCAATTCAGAAGTTCATTAGCCTGGATGACCTGACGAGAGGCAGTGCTTGTCTGATTATGCATGCTGGATAACTGACTATGGTCGATCTATGGGTCTGTGTGGTTAACATTGAATTCTTTTTGGACATAGTGTGGTGAGGCTGACAAGAAAAGGATAGGGAAAATGGAAAACACATAATCTGTCTCCCCCCCAAACAAACATTTTCTCCAAACACATCGAATGAAGCAAAATGAAGCCAGTCTTAGCCTGAAATTGGGTTACATGTAGAAGGAAGTTTTCTGCTGCTATTAGCTTGTTTGGCTCTATTTGAACTTGTTCGGTCTTTTGGGTTTTATGTATCATCTACTCCATGTTCTGTGTCCTTCTGTCAGTCGACGACTCTCCCATATTTAATTTTTCTTTAAATACTAAATCATATATATCTAATTTTTCTTTAAATACTAAATCATATATATAACTTATATCACGAGTGTTTCCTGGTCAACCATTTTCTACAATTTCTGATAGTATTTGCTTGTGTCTTCTTGCTTCATGGCAGGTCAAAAAGAGGCAGAGGCGCCATAGGCTCCCGGATGGATGAACCTGGTCCTTACCCTGTTTGCTCCTCTTCTGACCGGGACGATCAGCTCACTGTTAGTCATGAAGCGAAGGCACGAGATGAGTGGAAGAGGAGGCAGGTCATTGGCCCTCGACCAGAAAGGCCTTCATGTCTGCTAGATGACGAACGGTACAAGCCGTCTGGTAGACCTACCGAAGAAAATGGTGCATCGAGATCAAGGAGGCGTCATTCCGAGAAGCCCGACGGAGAGGAATCCTCGAAGAGGAGAAAGAAGGATACGTCGAAGCACAAGTCCAAGAGTAGATGAGATGGTTGGAAGTGCGTCTCCGTTACCCCTGTAGAAATCTCGATACATGTAAAGGCTGCTGCTAAGTAGACGCCGAGGGACGTTGCTTGCTAGTTTACTAAATCCAGGTTTCTAAGTTGTGCTTGGTCTGCTTTATTGCTTCATCCGGCGATAGCCATTTGGTTTTAAGGTGAAAGCTAACAGGGGGTTTGTTTACAACTTTGATATTTAGGTAGTTTTGTTTTTGACATAAAAGTTATACGGTACGTTGGCATAACTTCCAAAATTTGAGAAACGGATGCTGTGTGTTTGGTAGGGTTAACATAAATTTTAGAAGTCATGTGAACCTGATTGGTAATCTTTTGACTTCAAGATTTTTGCCAATACTCTCGAAAATAATAATCAGCAAGTATATTGTAATGTAGTAATAAAGTAAGTAGTCAAATAACTAAAATGTATAATAGACTGAGGTAAGTAATAAGGTGATTGGTATCCAATTATATCGGGACACATTTAAGAAATGGAAAAGTAAGCAGCCGACTTGTTTGGTGTAAATGACATGTTTTAAAAATTATATATGGTAACACGTGAAGTTTAACATTTTTTATGAAATTATCAGCATATAATTTTAAGAAAATAAATAAGCTGACTGAAAACTAACTAGTTAAGGATCATTATTGGTCACCAAGTCTATGAAAATAACGCATTCCGTCATCCGTTAATTTAGTATGGCGTAAATTAACTATTTTACAATATAAATATAAACATTTTCACCGATGGATTAGAATCTTTAAAACATTTGGATGATCTAAACATGTGGAGATAATAGTCTCTTGTTTTTAAAGATGCCAAAATCTAGTAGTAATGTTTAGTCAATGGATTATATTTTTATGGACCTTTTACGTACAACCGAATGACAACTTTGATAGGTATTCAGAAACCTCAACATCCATGTACAATCTTGTTTGTTATATTTCTCGTATAATTTGAAGTATCACTAAATTAAATGCTTCAATTGTTACTACCTAACAAGGAACATAATCAATATCACCCATCTGCCACCCATCACGTCCACGTCACGCCCCCATGTAGTCAATGTATCGGCCTGTCTAATTCGAGTATCGAAAATAATATCATATTAATATTGATACGAATATTTTTAAAGGTTATAGTATTAATGTCAAAATTGATACAAATTAGATATTTATATCGGACAGCACGTACGTTTTGTTTGACGTACGAATATTAAAATTGATACTATTAACTAAACACTTTTTAATGATTGTTATTAATATTAATTTTAAAATTGATAACGATAAAGATATTTAACAGGTTACCCATGGCCTCAATAAAATCTTATTTGGTTTTCCAGTAAAATACCGGAATCTACCCTCTTGTCCACGTGGCTTCATTTGTTTTATATTATATTCTTTTTTGTATTATCATTGTACGTACGAACGCTTCATCTGGATGGTTGCCGCAAAATTTTTGTTTTATCATTGGATAAGTTAAATAATCAGTTCCAGTGCCACATTTCCAGTTTTATGCTGGAATACAGTACAATAGATGCGGTCAAGTAGATGTTTCCTCGATGATGCTTTATTAATATTTCGGACTGATGGCGGATTAGGAAACGTTTAGTTTTAGCTAACGTCTAAACACAAAAGGCACTTGAAATAATTATCTTCTAAAATCATTAGAAATTTGAGAATGGAAAATAACTAGACATGATAGTCTTTGCCATATTGTTAGATAGCCTCTTGCAGCTCAAGCCCAGTATGTCATTCGACGTTGAACTCTTAATTTCATGTCTACCTTTTTACTTTGTGGTAAAATTAAATTAAGATGTTTATATGTTAATCCATTTAGTGTTTATTTAAAGATGTACAACATATGTTATTTCTATCCTCTACTGAGAATTATAAAAATAAAAATTAAACCTCACAACTTAGTTTTAATTAAGAGGTTCATTAAGATATAGGAAATAAATTTAGAGGTCAATTAAGACAAAAGAACCAAACAAGGCCTATCAACCTATGACCGTCGCCGATCGACCCTAGGTCGGTTGGCACTTCCCCTACTCACGGGGGGGGGGGGGAGTTGGAACTCGAGTTTTAATGGTTCATACTTAGTTCATTTATTAATCAAGTCAAGTCGAGTTTGAACTCAAGTAATAGTTGAACTAGAGTTCAATTCACATTCAAACTTAAACTATATACAAACTTGTTTATAAAATCTAAAATAAAAAGTTATTTATGAAATTATAAATTCAGTTAATTTATGAAATTTGATCTAAATATAAACTCAAAATTTAAATTATTAATATATTTAAGTGACAGTATATAATTATTAATATTCATAAATTAATTTTAGAAAACAAATATTCAATGGAATATTTAATCGGGTTATTCTCGAGTTTATCGGACAGAGTATGAGTCTGTTCAAGTTTGACTCGTTGAACGAGTATATTTTTATTTTTTTTATTCAAACTTGTTCATTTAACTTAATAAACAAGTCGAGTTAAATTAGTTTCGAACTAGCTAATGAGTGTATTGTTTAGTTTGCACCCGGTGGTGCAAGTGCAAAACATAAATTAAAAAAAAATGAATGATCACTGATTTTAAATCACGCACATTGGTAGCACCTTATAAGATGATTAGTTACATGGTAGAATAAGTTTTCTATACAAAAATATATTTTTATCCAAACTGGTTAAAAAATGTGTTTGGAAAGTGAGCTTTGTCCAAATTGATGGATACATAAAATTCACTTTATATATCTCTCTGAGTTTTTCAATCGGTGAGGGGGAACGTGAAAGTTGGTTTGCTCTACATCCATAATAATGTAGTGAAATTCACTTGTTTTTTACATACACAGAGTTCTTTAATTTTAACACTATTATTTTGAAGTCTGTAAAAAGATGTTTATATCTTATTAGGATGTTTGATTACATGATAAAATAGGAATTTTCTACTAAACATATTTTAAGTTGAAAATTGTCAAAAAAGTACTAAGATGATATTTCATAAAAAGTTTTTCATTTAATAAAACACAAGGTTTCTTTATCGTCATTCACTACTTTTTGTTATATATGGTCTCACTTCAACTGAAAACAATCATTGAAGTTTTTAGTTTTTTTTTGTATATTCTTATGGCTAACATTATGATTTTCTTATGATTATTATAACTTTATTCTGTTATTTTTTGTTTAGTGTATATATATTTTTTCTGTCCGGTAATTTAAGCACAATATTTGAATATCTGGAACGACGTTCTCGAGGGAGGTATAAAATGTAAATCTGATTATTCTCAGACTTTAACGGGAAAGGGGTACGTGGCCTTGGCGGAGGCGTTGTCCTTGACACCGTAAGCCCTAAATAAATAAAAGCTTTCATAGCCGACCGTGGCCGGTGGTAGAGAGCAGACGAAGTCCACTCTTCCTCACCCCTTGCGCTGCGGACGCCCCGATCCTTCCCTGCCTCTCTCTCTCTCTCTCTGTCGCAAACAAGGGTTTGTATGTTCTTTCTAGCCTCTTTCCCCTTGTCTCCACTTCGAAATGCTTTGTGGTCTTCCCGTGTTTCTCAATTAGGTTTCCTATTAGAGTGTCTAAACGTTTCTGCGATCGAGTGATGGATCTCTCCTCTCGCGGCGCGGATCTCACCTTTTCACCGTTGTCTGTGTACTTTGATATGATCGTGTCCGTCGCATTTCTGTGCTTTTGGATCCTGAGCTTGGAAGTTGGATTTTGGTGTCTCGTCTTTCTTGTTTGCTTCTTTCTGCCACCGCTAGCGGTCTTGATGCCCTATGTTGATCGACGGAGAGAATGGTGATGTACTCAACCTTCGGCTTCTACTTATTAGAATTTGACGGTCTGCTGGACATGTAACGATTGTCGTGGCCAACAATTCGTACTTTTCACAAACTTTACTGTCGAATTTGATTTCAGTGAGGGGAGATGGCGTCCAAATTGACTCAGCTTCAATCTAAAGCAGTCCAAGCTTCGCAGTTTGTGGCTAAGCATGGCTGTGCGTACTATAAGCAGCTACTGGAGAATAATCAAAAATACATCCAGCAGCCTCCATCTATAGAGAAGTGCAATGAGCTCTCTAAGCAGCTGTTCTACACCCGTCTCGCCAGGTACTTCCTTTTTGTTCAGCTCAAGCCACTGATTTTTGCGGTCTTGTACAAGGACTAGGCTACTTTAGGTAAGGTTTTGGTGCTATTTACATTTTTTTTGCATTCTATTGATCTCCTTGAAACATTTCTCTTGGGTTTACCTTTTGTAATTTGTCGTTTCTGTCATTTACATATATCCTGTCAACGTTTGATGTCTGCAAATAAAAAAGTGACCGGAGATTTATTTCCTCCCTAGTCTCTAAGGTTGAAGAACTTAGAAAATACCATCTGCGATAGCTAGTACTGATCTATATTTGGATCCATCGCTGCTGGTCATGAACAAAGCAGGGGCATATTCCTGTAGAGAACTTGGCGCTAGGCTGTAAGAGAGGGTCAGCCAGGTAACAGGAGTGGTACATTGGCTGGTTTCAATCAAATACTTTTTACAATCTTTTGCATCACTGTGCTTGAAAAAATAGACCATTTATCATTTAATAAGTCAAAACAACAGTCAAATTTGCTATCTGTGTATCCAGAATCTTCTCCTGAATTCTCTTATTGTTTTTTATTGAGTTTTCTTTTTGATACTGTGCCTTGTCTATTAGTTGAAGTGCTGAGTGATCTGGGTGCACTGATGATAGTCATGGGGTAGCAGGTGCATGTCTGCGTGCACACACACAGGTCCCATACACATAACATCTTATCTTAAGCCAGAGGTGGCACTAAGGAGGTTTTGTTTGTGCTCCATTAATGTCTTGAACTTGATTACCCGTACTAGGATTTACATTGCCACTACTCTCCATGATATTATTACCACTAAGATTAGGGGTAAGCGCATTTGCATTTGATGATCCAATATTGCTATTCATGGATATAGGTAATAAATGTTCTTTCGTCAAGATCTATTAAACATATTTAAATTAGGCACATTATATCTTTAAACAATAACAAACAAGTTGATTTATTTACCCAGAAGTCAAAGCTAAAATGGAGCGTAGAGATTGATATGCGTCTGATCCATTGTTCAGATCAGATGTCGGACTCAGATTAGTTTCCGGGCTCAGATCAATCACTATTATTTAAAGATTATATCAATAAATAAACCGAACAAATCTCGATCAATTGTTTACTGAGGTTGGATCAGTTACTTACAGAGATCGGATTGGTTGTCTATAGAGGTTCAACACTGGAAGGTGGAGCCATCAATGGAGCTTGGAGAAGGGGCACCCGGTGCTGTATCGTACTGGTGGATCAACACTATGGATGGACTTCAAACTATTCCCAGTCGCTGTGAGTGCTACTGACCGGTGGAGGGGAGCCAAAGATGGAGGGTACCAACAGATCCTGCAAGCTGTTGATGGAGGAGTGGAAGTTTCAAGGGCTGCTGGTTCTCCTACAAGTTGTCAATGAGTATGGACAGAAGGGAGGAAGCTCATGGTACTGCTTGCACTCGCAGCCTCACCCGGGCATCCTCTTCGCGGCTTGAATTGGCGGATTGCGGAAGTCCTCCTCCCATCACTCGAAGTCTTCCTCACGCTCATGGCTCGCGGTGGCAGAAGTCCTCATCCCCATGCTCGAGGCCTCACCCGGAAGTCCTTACTCGGATCCTCCTCGCATTGGCTGGCGCTCATGGACACGGCCTCACCCTCACACTCATCTCATGGAGCCGTGAGAGAATTTACACTGCACGGTCATTCTAGGGCTAAGGGCATAGATTAAAGAATCAGCCGATTCCCGAATTGGATTGGCCATTGCCGATCCGATTCTTGGCTGAAGGACCAATCGGAAAAAAAGTTCTGACAAAATTGGTCAAGATCAGTTGGATCGGTCGGGATCGGATCGGAATTGGAATCAAAATCAGGATTAGTGTTTTTTTACCTATTCTAGATTGGCTTTGTTCCAGTGGATTGGTCGGGATCGGACTGAACTGATCTGATCCAGATCGGATTGGTACCCATCGATCCCGATTCTGATCCCGCAATCCTTGGCTAAGGGCTTCTTCACATGAGGGGTAGGGTTTATGATGACCGTTGTCTTTATCGAAGTGGATATTATCTGAACAAGATCTTATGATTCTGATATCTGCCCCGTAAACTAATAGGATATTAGCTATATCCAAAAATTAGATCCGACCGATCTCTATAATCAGATATTATGCACACAATGGGATATGATTCCAAATCGGATCCCAATAATATCCAGATCTGTTTACAGCCGTAGGAAGTCACCTACATTCTCTGTTGAGTCTGCAACTTTCAGGTTGAGCTTGGGAGGGATCAAGGTGGATTGTTGAAAAAAGGTCCAGGATCTGTTGCTTCCGTTGAAGATATGATTATTTTTGTGCAAAATCAGAAAATGAAGACTTTCCATGAAGTGTTACTTGAACAAAATTTTCCTTGTTTTTCAGCAATGTTGCATTTCCTGTGGGATTCAGAGAGAACGTGGATAATTTATTTATTCATTGTGGAATTATTCAGATTTGGTGGTGCTGGTAGACACTATTTAAATCGTGGAACATCACTTGAATCGACCATCTTGCATTCAACACTTTTCTGGAATTTTGCAGTTCCTCTAATCCTTGGGGAGAGAATAAACTTATGTGGGATCTTGCCTTGCCTGCTTTTCTTTGGGCTGTTTGGAGAAGAAGGAGCAAGAGAATTATAAAGATGTCTTCTCTAAGCTGGCTAGGATGCTGTCTTTCATGGCAGAGCCAATGAAGGATTGGTATTTTGCTCATTTAGGGGTGCTTCCAGACAGCAACCTTTTTTAATAGGTTCTCTGGGTGGAAGAAGTTTGTGGTGTAGCCTCTCTTTTGCTTCTTTCATCTACCTTTTTTGGGAGATGTTTTTTTGTTCCTTTTCTTTTTTGCTCGGGTTTTGACTTTCATTGTTTGTAATCTTACTCTTTTAGTTTAAGTTATTAATGGAATTGTGGCTCTCTGCCAGCTTCTAAAGATATATATATATATACGAGATGTGTTTAAAGGTTAATTAAGACATAATCAAGCAGATCTAAATACCTGTATCTCTGATCAAATCAGAGGTCAAAGGCCTGGTTAAACCAATCAAAGGCAACCTTAGAAAACTGGAGCATGTTTGCATTGTGGAAGGGAGGGATGAGCTAGACCTATAGTAACTTTGGAGAAAATACAATTTGGAGGATTTGATCTTCACTGGAGAAGTAGTCTAAAGTTGCCACAAACGCGGATGAGAATCAATATAGCAACCCCTATTTTTTTATTTAAGACTTTGTTGAATCGAGTTGTAACATTTTTTTTTCTGTTACATAACAAGGAGAAACATCTTCTATGATGAGCATTAGTGTTCCAAGTAGAAATCTTGAGTTTACACCTCTGCTTGTTAATGTGTTGGTTTCATTAGAAGAAACAAGAATGAAACGTTTCTTACGGTTTTTGTTGTACACTTTTTGTGGCTCTTGATGAGCAAGACAAAGGCCTATACCGCTTTCATGAGTGATTACTGCCTTCTCTTTTTATTGTCATAGAAGTCTTGGTTGGGGTAGCGTACCTCAAAGTACTTGCTTTTAAACATTTTGGTTTAACTATCCAAGAAGATAAAAGATGTAATGATGATGTTAATCATATGATCAAAGTATGGAAGATAAAGTGAAGATCGGTCACATAAGACCTATGTGATTGCAAGAGTCCTTAAAGTTGAAAGTAAGCTTTACCATATGACAAGAAGACATACAATATCGTATGGCAGTGAGTGTTGGACATTGAAGGAAAAATATATTTCTATAAGTAGTATTACTGGAATGAAAATGTTAAGATTGATATTCGAAAATACTAGATTAGACAAGATATGTAGTGAATGTGTTAGAGAAAAATGTAGGAATGGTGTACAGTTCTGGACGAATTAAAAGAAGTTAGATTTAGATGATTTAGAGTTCAGCTACATTAGATGTAGACTGTAGAGTTATATAGAAGCTCCAGTTAAAAAAGTGGGAACTATTAAGATAGTGGAGCTAAAAGAGCATGTGGATTTAGGCTTTAGAGGATGGTGTTATAATATGATATTAAAAGATTTGAATCTCTCTGAAACAATAACTCAAATGAGAACCCTCGGACCTGTAGATAATTTGGAGTTAAGGCTTGGGTTGAATTGTCATGGGAATGTTTAAAGGATTTTCTCATGTTGACTGGGGTGGACGTACAGTAGCTTGCAAGACTCGATTGCTATCAGCTTCTTTCGTCACGCTTAAGCTACAGAAGGAGCCATATCTTGCCAATTCCAAGTATCTGTTATCCCTTGGCTGAGTCAATATCCATTCTCCATGAGCCATGACAAGATGTCTAGCTTTGCCCTTGAGCTTGAGTTGGATGTCTGATGTCGTGGTGTGGTCATGGCTTCTTGCACGGACCATGGTAAAGATAAAAGCTAAGTCTCTGGCGTACGGCAATGGTTCCTTTCACGATGGTTTGATGGGAAATATTGCTGTTTTAAGGTGTACACCTGGACTCATGTATTTAATTGTTATGTTTTTTCTCTACTTGTGCCTACGGTACAAATTTGTGGTTTTCTTTAGTGGATGTGTGTGATGGATCATGGATCCATTTATCATCAAAACAATGCCAATGTTTATCCTCCATTGAAAGGTAATTACACGAAGGCATATTGCAAGGTTCTTTCATGAATGCTTTTTTTTCAGTATGTAATGATTTGGATCATCGGATACCAACTTCTTGGTTATGATTCATTATTCATGGAATGTATTCAAGTGTTCTGGATGAAGACATCATGATGCTGATTCGACAGACCTCCCAAGTTGTTCTTGCAATACGGTCATTAGCCTCTTTTCAGCATATAACTAGACAGTGCACCTCTACCGAGACAAAGAAGAATCATCAGGGATTGGCTGTTGGTTTAGGCCTATGGAAGTTTGTTGCATTGGTTGATTGTGGATCTATCTAAAATGCAAACTGCAAGTGCCTTGCAAGACAACTGCAACACAAATGTTGATGCCTTTGATCAGCATGTTCCAACTCATCCAACCAATCCTACAGTACCTGATTGGTTTATTTCTTCAAAATACCAGTCTGAATAGCCAACACATTGTATTTTTAGCACATTTTTGCAGTATACTTAAATACTTTTGGACTATAATCTATTTGAACTTCAAAACTAAATGGAATAGGTTTTAGAAAGAATATAGATTACAGTTTTTTTTTCTATTCTTTACGATGGATAACATGAGTTGGATTCGCCAAAGTAGGTTAATTATTTGTTCATGCAATATTTATTCTTTTCTATTTGACGATCATGAGCGTTGCTTTCGTCTCCTAATTGAGCGGTCTTTTGGATGCCAGTGCCCCATGAACTTTGTGGAGTTGTCGGGTTAGACATGAAGCATGACCGTTTTTATGCATTTTGAACAGTTATTTATATTTACCTTAGAACTGTGTGATCAACACACGTGAAAGTATGATAATAATGGATCTAGGAGATAAAGGTGTTGATGGTAGGTAGGATTTATCTTGTTCTTATAAATGGTTTAAAAGTAGCTGCTGATCCCCCTACTTCATTGTTGGGATGGGAGGTACAGGCTTCTTGCTTATTTCTGCATCTTGTTCTGGAACTTACATATATCAATCAATGTAAGCTCAAAGTTTATGAAAATGTTTGGTTTTACAAATCACATGATATATAATAGCGCAATCATATCCTTTCAAAGGTGCAATCTTGATAAATAAATTTGTAAAGAGTTTTGAATGGTCTGGTATTATGAAGTGCGAACGTTGTGCCATAAGTGGTTTAGGAAGCGTTGCTAATGACTTTGATGAAGTTGGAGAAAAATACAGGATGGTGAATTTCATTTTTTTAATGGTATATATGTGGGGTAAGCTTATACCTTGTTTGGTTAGGGTACTACAATTTTGTCATTAACAGTGATAGAGGTGTTTAATATTGTTACTGTTAGGTAATGATTTGAAGTTGAGGGTTGTTACCGATATGATTCTTCTATACCGAGCTATTTGATATCCTCTGTTACACCATTTGGGATCGCTTCCCCTACTTCTAATGGTTTTAACTTTACTTGTAAGTAGCGGCTAGGTGCTGGCTTCTAATAGTTATTGCCTTTTTTTTCATGGATCTGACTGAAGTAATGTATTAAGACTGTTCCAGTTTTGCCTCTATGCTTTTAGTTAAGAAAGCTTTAAAAGGGCAATTAAAACTATTAATTGAGTTGTATCTTTGCAGCATTCCTGGTCGCTATGAAGCATTTTGGAAGGAGTTAGACTGTGTGAAGCAGTTGTGGAAGAAGAGAGCAGACCTGAAAGTTGAAGATGCTGGAATTGCAGCTTTATTCGGCATCGAGCTTTACGCATGGTTTTGCGCTGGCGAGATTGTCGGAAGAGGTTTCACAATCACAGGCTACCATGTCTGATCAGGTGAGTCGGGAAGTCACCATTTTGACGAAATGATTTGTTTAGTCCCTCTTTATGCCGTGGAGATTTTGTACACGCAAAATTTTGCTTTAGATTTGGAATACCTTCGAGTTCTTCAGCGGAAGACAAGCGTTCGCTTTGTTCTAATAATTCGCTGGATATCTGGAGAAATTCCTGGGCAACGGCGCTTTCTGTTGTATCAGGGGAAAAAACTATATTCATAGTCATTTTTCTGTCGAGTTTCTTCGTATCGGAACATGTTTCAACGTTTTATTATTGGCCAGATGTTGACCAACGTCGACTGTCATTTCCGCAGTAGTGTCTCTCTATCTCCGATGCATTTGTGCTTGCAAAGTATTGAAATTATATTACAAATTAAAATGGTAGACCGTATTCCTGTTTGGCCTACCGAAAATATTTACAATCGACAATCATTGGAGCTCAGCAGATTCTATAAAATGCGATTGTCATGGAATGTAAAAACTGTGAGCAAAAATATCATTTACAAAAATTCCAATTATTTTGTAAGTTATTCAAAAGGCTGCCGCTAGCTCGCGATGGTTGTGTTTCTTCGGTCTTTTCTGCAATGCTTCTTCTTCTTGACTTGGTCTTCTTTTGCGTACACCTTTCCCTTTTTCTATTCTTTTATTTTAGAAGTAAAATTAAATGTCATTCATTCTGTAGTGTCCGGGTGCGTCTTCGTAATCTGCTTCTTGATACGGCCACTGAGATAGTAGCCAAAAAAAAAAGAAAGAAAGAAAAAAAGAATGAGCTCGAAATCTCATGTAATTTAGGTTCTGGTTGTCATCTTGCTATCCGACCGGACTCAAACACAGATGCCTCGAACATTTCTTGTCTTTCCTTTTGTACAGTGGAGGGAAGCAACTGCCTTTCCTCGGTAGTTTAACTTGTAATATTAATGTCCATTTGTACAAGTTTAATTTGGAAATAATATTAATTCATTTCCAAAATTGAGGATAAATTAAAATAACTTCTTAGCTGGATCGTACCGGAGGGGGCTAGAAGATCGGTTCTCAGAAGCAGTCCATAGTACTCCACGCACAACATTCCTAACGGTCTGAATGATACTATCATTTCCCTCATTCCTAAGAGAGATAATCCTACGGCCCCTGAGCACTATAGGCTTATCAGTCTTTGTAATGTTATTCTTAAAATCCTCACAAAACTATTGGCGGGTAGGATCAAAAGCTTACTTCCTGATCTCATCTCATGCAATCAGGCTGCGTTTATTAAAGGAAGAGTGGGCAAAAATCTACTTGCATCAAGCCTATGAGAGGCATAAGGCAAGGGTGTCCCCTTTCCCCTTATATTTATATTCTTTGTGCGGAAGCTCTTTCTGCTCTTATTAAAATTGCTACTGATAAGGGTGAATTTAATGGGATTCGGTTGAACAAAAATGGTCCTAATGTTACTCACTTGATGTTTGCTGACGATATTGTTCTTTGTGGCAACGCTATTGTTGAGGAAGTCTCCTCGATGCTTTCCATCCTTAACACTTACCAAGCCTTATCTGGTCAGTCCATTAATATGTCTAAATCCAGCATTACATTTAGTAAAATTGTTCCTTTGGACATGCAAGCTCATCTCTGTAGTTTGACTGGTTTTCATAAGGCGGACCCCTTTGAAAAATATCTTGGAATCCCTATAGGCATCTCGGATCACAGGATAAATCATTACAGTTGGCTGAAAGACAGGTATCATCTCAGACTTGCTGGTTGGAAAACAAATTACCTTTCTACCACCGGCCGGACAACTCTTATTAAGTCTACACTTAGTCATCTGCCTACCCATATTATGTCTATCAAGAAGATTCCTAAAGATGTTATTAAGAAGTTGGACAGCTATCAAAATGCCTTTTGGTGGGCACACAAGGACAAAAAGAAAATTCATTTTCTGAATTGGAAAGCTATCAAAACTCCAAATGTGATGGGAGGTCTGGGAATAAGGGATCTAACTTCTATTAATGATGCTCTGCTTCTCAAGCTTGCTTGGTCTTTTTTGAATGAAAAAAATAAGCTGTGGGTCAATATCCTTGAAGCCAAATATGTGAAGGGTAAGAATTTCTGGGACATCATAGTTAATTCTCGTAGCTCAGATGTTTGGAGAAACATTCTTAAAGCTAGATCCAGCTTGGTTAGAGGGTGTATCTGGAAAATTAAAAATGGGAGTTCGGTTCATATATGGAAACACCACTGGATCATTGACAAGAGAGGACCCCATGTACTTAAGTCTGGCTTAAATCACTACCCTACTTTTGTCAATGAGCTTATTCTCAATGGACAGTGGGACAGGCAAGTTCTGCACACCTTTTTTGATGACATTTCTATTGATAGAATTCTCAGGACCCCTATATTTCATGATGAAGTTCATAACAAAGTCATTTGGAACTATACTCAAAGCGGCTCCTTCAATGTTAAATCTGTGTACAGATTCTACAATGACAGGAATTTACCTCTTGGCACATCAACCAACTTACTGTGGAAAAGAATGTGGCATCCCAAAATTAAAAAGCTTATTGCTCCCAGAATTTTAATCTTCATTTGGAAATGCAGCAAAGACGCGCTACCCACAAACGCTGCTATTGCTAAGAGATGCCCCGGGGCCGATACTATTTGCTATGTCTGTCTTTCCCAACATGAAGACATTGATCACATATTTATTAACTGCCCTATGACTAGAGCTATTTGGTTTGGATCTCAATTGGGGTTTGACCCTAACCGGTCGTACTTGGGCATCAAGCACATTCTCAGTTTATTTATCGATTGGATTCATCACTCGGACCACTCCATTCTATTTTCGAGTCTACTCGGTATTCTCCTGCTCTGGTACATATGGAAAGGAAGATGCGCCTCTACTTTGGAGGGATCCCGTAACCAACCTGCCAGGATTATCTCGTTGGCTTCTAAGGATGCCGAGTTTATCCTGTCTCAGACTTCATTTCATAGTACCCTACCGGTGTCTAAATGGATTCCGCCCCCTCTAACTTTGTTAAAATCAACGTCGATGCTGCTACGAACTATAACTTTGGTGCTATTGCTGTTCTAGTTAGAGATCACCAAAGTAAACTTCTTGCTTGGATGGCTAGGACATATATCTTCACTGAAGCGCAGATCTTGGAAGCCGAAGCGATTGAAGCTGCTTGCTCCTGGGAATACTTCGAGCTCGGTTCGTCCATCATTGAAAGCGACGCTCTTTTGGTTGTGAACGCCATCAACGAGACCGGGCCGATGCTCTGGAAAGCCAGTTCTTTCATCCTCAGCACCCACCGACTTCTCCGCTCCTCTGGTTCTTCGATCACCTTTAGCCCTAGGGCTTCGAACAAAGCTGCCCACTGTCTTGCGGGTTGGGCTCTGCGGGAGAAAATTTGTTTATCTTGGTCGTCCCCCCTTTTTTTGCCTTCTGGCGAACTGACGGACCAGATCCTTCTGGATGTGCCAGGTGTTAGCTCTGTATTATCCGCCCCTCTTTAATATATCTGCTTTTCCCGTGAACAAAAAAAAAAAGAAGAAGAAGAAGAAGAAGCAGTCCATAGTACAAAATTGGGCGAGTGCACACATAAGTCAAGGGTAGGATCTAGACCACGAAATGTGGTCCATGCATCTAAGTAGATGTTATTGGAAAATGCATTAAAAACAATGCCCGCACAGACAATGCTTAGTCATTCTTGATAAAATCCGGATTTGCTCCGGATTCTTATCTGTCTGCGCATACATCATCCGATTCGGCCGAGGGAATATCCGGATATGTTAACTGAGCGGGCACTAAAATATTCGTTCCGCTCTGAATAAGTCTCTTTATAATAAATACTTACAACATACTTTTATATTTAAGATTATTTTGTTTAAAAGCATGCTCGAATATTTTCTAAGCTACACCCTTAGTTGGCATTAATAAATATACGATAAGTTGAAGTGGCACGCAGTGTTTGAGTGATGCAACCGGGGGATAACTTGACATCGGTGAGAAAGTAATTAACACTAGGAACGTAGAGAGAGCACAACTCAGGGAGCAAGGTTGTCTGGTGTTGACTTCAGTAACTTGAGGTGATATTTTAAGATCGTTGCTCAAACATGTTATCGTATTCTGAAAATGTCAAAAAATTTGGCCACAACTGACAAGTTTTCTGATTAGTCTCTTTTTGTCGCCTATGTTTTTATCATGATTTCATAGTTCCACTTCTATTCTTGGAAAATATCACTCTCCTTAGAAGCCTTCACGACCTAGTTGGTTGGAAATATAAATAGATGTTAATTACTAAAATCACTATTAACATATATTCTCATATGAATTTACGTTATTTTTGACATTTAAATTATGATAAGTGAATTTAGATGATTAAGAAAGAGGAGATGTATATTTCTTTTATCTAACTTTTAAACAATAACATTTCAAAATTTAGACAACACATCTATAGTTTATACATCATCTTATAGAGCGTTTGGTTGCATGAAAAATCGATTTTTTTTTCAATAAAGATATGGTTTTGCAACAACACTTGTGAAAAATGGTGTACGGAAACCCTTATAAAAATATATTTTTAAAAAAATGGGACTTCTTTTTTTTTCCCATTGTGCGTCCTCACTTTGTTTCAGTTACACATGTCACCAAATATGATACTTAAAACTTTTGTGAAATATTAGGTTTCATGATAAATTCAAGTTTGTTACAAAATGTGTTTTATGAGGTGTTTGGTTGCATGATATTTTTTTGTATCCTTTCATGATAAAAAATTATATTAAAATAAAAAGTGAACCAACTCATTACATAAAATTATCATGTTTGGAGGGATGTGATAACAAAAAAGAGTAACTACCATTCATGATCAAACAAAGTGGGGGATCATAAGAAAAAAGAAAGAGGTGAGACTCTCTTTTTTTTTTGTTTAAGAAGAAAATCACTTTTAAAACATAAAATTATCATGTTTATCAAACACTTCTTTTAACAAGTTTTCTTATATTTTTTAAAAATTAAAACAAAAACCTTCGTCATCATGCAACCAAACACCCCATTAGGTTTCATGATAAATTCAAGTTTGTTACAAAATATGTTTTAGCAATCATTGCAAAAAAATGACATTTTTTCCCTGATGGTTCTCACCTTCTTTTCGGTATGCATCGTTTTTACTGCTCTTGTTATGCTCTCTCACCAAATATGATAATCTTATGTCTTTAGCTAACTTAGATTTAATTTCAATACATTTATCATAAAATAATATAAAAAATGTAAAACTAAACACCCACTCAGAGTTTCTTCTCAGGAAGTCATGTTTCTAAAACATCCGTTGTCCAAGAGTTGTCCTTCCAAGTTAAATGGACTTCGATATTAGTAGACTTCAAAGAACAACTTTGTGAGCAAGAGGAAGAAGTTGGAGTTGGTCTCTCCTTTTCTCAAACTCCACATAATATTCTAGAAAGGGATTCCTACCCGGAAAGCTTTACCAGCACATAACGTATGTGTTTGATTTAGCTAATCTAATATAGTTTACATTAATCATTATCAGTGACAATGCTCTATTTTGTAATACATTTTAACATCACTCCGCAAACTCAAGAAAGAAGAGGACGGCTGCAACGGACTGTCAAGAATGTTTAGAAAGGAAGTACCGCGTTGTATATTGACAGCACCTGTTTCGGTATTATATTTTTACGCCGGTCAACTGCGGTCCACGGAAGTCGATACGTGTCTTGATCCTATTGGAGGATGCACCGCCGCTGATTTCTGTTTCATCATCGGAACCGCCGCCCGAACCGCCAAGAACACCGAACGGAATTCTACCGGTCTTCTCCGGCGGCTATCGCCGCCACCGCCGCTCGCTTCGGCATTTGTCGGCACTTCGGCGAAGAAATCCCTGCTCTTCCTCCCTCCGTTCCGGTGCAGCTGGTCGGGTCTATCATGGCTCGAGTGGTGGGACCCTAGTTCTTATCTCCTTTCTCCCGAGCTCCGGAGGCGGAGGCGATGGCGGAGCGGAGGCCGGCAGATCAGGGGCATGCGACTGGCGCGCAGCAGGCGGTCGAGAAAGCGGAAACCCCAGCCCCTGGTTTGGGATCGAAGCGCCGACGCCGCCCCAGCGTTCGCATCCGCTATATCGGAGAGCAGCCCACCGCCAAAGCGCACGAGCCCTACCACCGCCGCACCAAGCAGAGGAAGTCCTCTTCCTCCGGTCAACACCCCACGCCGGGGTCGTCGACTGGTGGCTTGAGGAGGGCGCCTGCCAAGACTCGGCCACTGATGGACCTGGTGCCTGACGACAGCTACGACGCTGTGGAGGCCCCGGTGGTCGCTGAGGACAGGGGTGTCCATTCCGGCGAGAGCTTGGAAGGGTTGACGGGAACGGGGTGTGCTCCCAAGGAGGGGAGGGCGAAGAGGACCGGGGCATCAGCGTCGCGGCGCGTGAGGACGAATTGGATGTCCAAGTTTGACGGGGGGCTGGACACTGCGAAATTGGAGTCGAGCGGGGATGACACGGGAAATGAGGATTACGGAGAGTATGATAATCAACTTCAGGAGGAACCTGAAAGCCCTTTCAGAGAGCATAGCCCCTTCGAGGAAACTGCAGCCAGGGTGTGGATGTCGGAGAGTAGGGAGGTCGGTCCTGCTGCGGCCGCCGAAATGGTGGACGTGAACATGGACGGTCGGAACTGGAATAACGTCGGGTGCCGTTCAACTGAAGGCGGTGGCGTCAGGGCATGGTTGGATGAACTCGGGTTATCTCGCTATGGTCCAGTATTCGAAATTCATGAGGTAGATGAGGAGGTACTGCCGCTGCTGACATTAGACGATTTGAAGGACATGGGAATCAATGCCGTTGGTTCCAGGAGGAAAATGTACTATGCCATACAGAAATTGAACAAAAATTTGCCCCAAGATTTTTGATCGGTAACATCTAGTTGAATCTTTTTCAGGGATGAGAAACGCATGCTATAGCATAACATGGTTCCCTTTACATTCTCTTTTTTTGACAATTTTTCTGTTTGAGATAATTGATTTTCTCCGGTTCTGTTCATATTCTATATTTCTGTGTCCGCCATTCTAGTTCATCACCGGTCTTTGCAGTTTTTTTTTTGTCAAGATGGTCTTGTTAAATGTGATGGCAAGTGAATGATTGCCAAATGAAATCATTCTGACTATGAGAAAGAAATCAGCACCCCGGCGACCAACATTCTGGTGCATGAATGTAGTGAGAGGAGGAACTTGAATTTTCATTTGCGTGCTCATATCTTAGATAGAAGCATACTCGGGCCTGTCTGTGCGATTCGAAAAAGCTAATTAATCTGTGATCATGGAATAAAAGGTGAAGGCTCTGCTACATGATGGCAATGTGGGATTTTTTTTGTCACTTGATCAAGCTGTAATGATGTCCTTTCTAGATAATGCCTTCCATGAAGCAGAAATATGTTGTCGAAGGGACCTTGTATCTCGTCTCATATCCAGTTTGGTAGTGCAGTATTGAGGCTGCTGTCTTTTTGTTTTGAACTCTTAGATATCAACTTTGCTTAATCAGGTTACAGGTTTCTGCAGAATGGTAGATGGAAATAGAAGTTTGAGAATGGCTTGCATGTCATATCTATTATCCTTAGACATGGTTAGAAACAAAAGGTAAGAAAGGAAGGAACAACATAATATATATTCGTACATTTGCTATTATTCCTTGGGATAATTTTTGGGGCCACATTATTGGGAAATAACCTTATGTTCTTATGCTTCGTATGCAGAAGTTGTCATTTAACTTGCTATGTCTTCATTTTAGAGAAGGTCATTGTTTTTGGTGTTTATCATCATTATACTTGCTGTAATAAGGTTTAAGAGTAACAGGGCAGTCATGCAATGCAAGTTGTTGGATCTGAGTGGTTAGAGCTTGATATTATTTTAGAATTGGCTTCAATTTGATACATATGCTATGACCCCATTGTTGAGGCAACTTTGGCAGTACTAATTCCACAACACTACATATGCTTGTTGACAAGATCTGATTGATCTCTGGGAGAATCATAATTACTATAGATGGGGCGTTTTTCTTGCTACTAGTTTCAAGAACTTGTTTTCAGCAGTTAATAAACATCCCAGTTGTCCATGCCAAGAGACGCATATAATATTCATGTTAATAAATTAACAGATCAGAAGAAAAGAGTTTCTAAAGCAAAGTGCGTCTGAACTGAAAACTAGAGTGGAAATAAAATTTGGAAACATCAAGCTAGATTTTGTTGCAAACTTCCAAATGGTAGCCTTACATTGAGCCGAGTGGTTTTAACATCTACCTAAATTTTTAAATATGGTATTGGGACCAGTAAATAGTTTACTAACTGCCCATACCTGATGTGTATTTCAAGAGATGTTGCTCAGTTGTATGGTACAGGTTTAACACTCCCACTCATATTTATCAATTCTGACAAACATTTTAAGACAAATGTAAAACGGCTAATGGGAAGCTCTCAAGTCTAGTAAATTGCATTTCAAATACTGATGCTTGAAACAAGCTGAGTCCGTGTCAGAATGTTTTTATGATGTTTGTGCAGGCGCTATATATGCTTCTTATTACTCAGCCTGAGAGTCCTCTTAGCCGTGTGTTGTTTGAAGGTACCTACTAAGATTCAGATACCTGCACACAAAGGATTTGGTAATTGAGTTGGATTGCTTCTATGAGCTGTATAACCAGCATAAATAAATTGTATTACTTTTTCCAAGCTGTATTCTAAGTACAATATATGCTACCACAGACAGCGCACACCTGCTTCTGCTGTTCTATAGGGCATTGTACTTTATATATGCTACTTGGTTTTTCTTTTA
Organism: Cryptocoryne crispatula var. balansae; assembly: GCA_036172225.1. NCBI lineage: Eukaryota > Viridiplantae > Streptophyta > Magnoliopsida > Alismatales > Araceae > Cryptocoryne > Cryptocoryne crispatula. The sequence continues at coordinate 5,141,911 of CM069929.1, read as the reverse complement.
TCGGCTACTGTTTTGTCATCATACACATAATACTCTTGTGCATTTCCTTGTTGTGGGATCCTTGCATCAACGTCATTTAACATGTGCAGTAGTACATCTGCAGTGATTGTCGACTCTACCTTGATCTCAATTCACCTAATACCCTCAAGATATTGGTATTCGGGAGAATCAGGATATCTGTATTCTAAGACCATCCTTTTAGGACCTGCCTCTAATTCCTATCCGTCAGATGTCATTACCACCCACTTTCAATAGGATGATTGCAGTACTTGTATTTATCAATCAAACTTGTTAGAAACTATTCTTTTCCCTTGACGCATGGCAACAAGAATGCACAATTTTTATTTACAAAGGTACATTTAGAAATTTCTTCTATGTGCAAAATAGATACTGTCTTGTGCATTGACTTAAGGATTGTTGATTCCAAATGAGAGCTGCAGTATGTAGTGAAGTCTATAACCCCTTTTTTTGTCATTGCTTCGTGCGGGTTGTTTGCTCCTTGTTATTTGCATATAGTAAATGTGTTAAAGAGAGCAAACTGCACATCGCCTGACAATGTTTACATGTTTACATGCAACTACTTTCATTATTGGGACTTAGAGAGAATTCTATTTATTTTTAATTGCAAGTGGGAGGATAGAGAAAGAAAATAGAGGGGACATGTTCTTGGATTAATTGAGGAGGATAGTAGAATATGACTTGGGAAATTGGATTTCAGATGCCTTTAAGTATAGTTGATCAAACTTGCTTAAAATGGGGATATATAAACCGTGCAGCGGAACCAGGAAAAATCTAGGTTTTGGCTAGAGAGTTTATGTTTTTTTATGACCTATTTGGATAGAGTATAAATCAACAGTATCATATTAGTTCTTGGTACTTGGTTTTATTAAGTTGGATTCTGACGTATCTAATAGTAGTAGTACAAAAATCTGAACAGTTCTAATTCGTATACTCTTATCAAATAGGCCCTTCCTTAACCATTGCGTAGGTACTAGGTAGTTGCTCAAATGAACCTAGTTGAACGCACTTGTTTTTAGTAAGTTATTGGGTGTCTTCCGTGTTTAATCCGAATGTCAGCAAGAGCAAAAACTTTATGCTTTCTTTTTCTGTGTACAGCGCCTGTGTGTTGCCAATTTTATCAGTTATATTTTTGATTAAGAAAAGCTAGGACGGAGAAGCAACCTCAGCTTTAGAGGATCATTTTTGATTCTGTAATCAAACAGGGCATAAGCAAATGAGATGCTTTATGACAGCAGAAAGGTCTTCGTTGTTTTTCATGCACGAACTCATTCTCTTTTTCCTGCTTTGGGGTTGTTCGTCCGTCCTATTATTATCCTGTCGAAAACGCTGGATGAATACTCTGTTTTGATCATGCTGAGGGCGATATTTCAGATACCGAGAAAAATCTTAGTCCTACATGCATGAAAGCCCACTTGTTTAAATTTGTTTATTCTCATCTGCTTATGTTTGGAAGACGGATGAATCACTTGGGAACTCTTCTTTGTGCCTTCTTATTGCTGTTTTTGATTTTTCCTGAAAACTGCCTTTCGAATCCTATTTTTAAGACTCCCGCCATTTTTTGTTTTCCAAGTTAGTTTTTGGATGCGTCTATTTTTTTTTTCTTAGAGTGACCGAACATTTTATGATTCATCGCAATATTCATAAAATAATGTTCTATTTGAGATCGCACACTAATGGGGTGTTTGGTTGCATGATAATGTGAGTTTTTATTTTAATTTTTAAAAATCGTAAGAAAATTTGTTAAAAGAGGTGTTTGGCAACTCTGACAATTTTATGTTTTGAAAGTGATTTTCTTCTTAAACAAAAAAAGAGTCTCACCTCTCTTTTTTTTTCTTGTGGTCCCCCACTTTGTTTGGTCATGAATGGTAGTTACTTTTTTTTTGTTATCACATCTCTCCAAACATGATAATTTTATGTCATGAGTTGGTTCACTTTTTATTTTAATATAATTTTTTATCACGAAAGTGTATAAAAAATTATCATGTAACCAAACACCCTATTAATGAGTTGAATTTTATTTTTTATTTAATTTTATTTATTTAACATAATAAATAAGTCAAGTTAAATTTTTATTGAGCGGAGGTTGGAGTTAGTTGTGAAGTGTATTAATTCGTTTGCACCCCCTACCGGCTATACTGGAATAATGGTTGGCCGCGCGGGTGACGTGGCTGCCCAGGCATCCGCCACAAGGCCGGAGCCCTTTTTCAAAAAGCGCCTCCCCAGGACATCCACGTGGAGGTGTCGGTGGTCCCCCCCTAACACCCCCTCCCCCCGCGCATTGCTGACGTCAGCGTCCGAGAACAACCCCTACCCGACTTCGAAAGGATGGGACGGGGGAATTCCCCTCCCCAAGGGACGCCCCTGCGGGGGAGGCCATCACATTGACGTATTTGCCATGGTCGTTTTATTTAATTACGTATACGCCAACCCCGGCATTCCGTCGGCTCCCTCGCGTTCGCTCTGACCGGAGAAAGGAGGGGGGGCAGACAGGCCTCTGGCCCTCCTCCTCCATTTCGTCCGCCTGCAATGCCTCCCGACGGGATGCCCTCCCGCCAGTCCGTCGTGCCCGCCTTCCTCTACTCCCCTTCCTCCTCCGCCGACGCGCTCAGATCCCTCGGCCTTCTATTCTGTAGGACCCGCGACGCCGTCCCGAGCTCCTCCTCCTCCTCCTTGTCTTCGCCTGATTCTTTCGCCGCCGATGCGCTGTCGCCGTCGACGCCGTTCCTCATTCCCGCGGCCAAGGAGAAGATGGAGCTGTACTCGGCGCAGTACTATGCGGCCTGCGCATCTGGGGGTATTGCCAGCTGCGGTTTCACTCACATGGCCGTGACGCCCCTGGATCTCGTTAAGTGCAACATGCAGGTGGGTGTTACGCAACCGTCTACCTCTGCTGCTTTTGCGGGCGTCTCCCATGGGATTACTAGGCGGGCTGCGTGAGTTCATTCACTCTTCCCGTTCCATTTCATGCTAGTCGTTCGGTGCAAGCGTTCCAGGATGATCCCCCCCTCCCTCTGTCTTTATCTCTCTGCTGATTCCCTCGCGAGCTAACGCCGAAATAATGTATGCATCCGAAACTCCGTTCTTACCGCTTTTTTCGAACGTTTGGGATGCGCTACAACCTGATGACGGTGCCAACGATTTCTCTTCTTTTGTTGTTGTAGTATTTTGGTAAATAAGAGAAGGTATGATATGAACCATTTAGATAAGTTAACGGAACAATTTCTTCACGTCCAAAATAGTTTGCACTAAATATGGTAAAGTGCTCTGTGATCCCTTTGTCGAGATCCTCTGTTTCTTTGACATTACCCATTTTTTTCTCTTTTGCATATGGAAAGTGAGTGAAACCATAAAGGCAGACATCTGATCTAAATATCTCCCTGTATCTTAGTTTAATTGTTCATCTACCATTTGCATGTGGACAGAGAGTGTGAGAGTGAGAGAGGGAGGGAAATGATTCTGGGTATACCTTATTTAGATAGTTATTTCAGGTATCTAAGTTTGAATTTGTCATGGGCGGTACATAACATTGTTAAAAATGCACAGCCCACTTTTGTTCCATTGGCAGCACATCCTATTGCATCTTCCAACAAAAATCGAGTAGCTTGTTTAGGCAAACTAAAAATGGAATGTCAAAGCTGACATACTCTTGTCTTGTCCAACGAGAGGATGCCAGTGTATGATGACTTCTAAACCTGCTGCAGAGGTCGTTACATTCTGATCAACAGGTGAAAAATAGCCATGTGATATTCATCGGATTGCTGATAGTCTGCTGCCAGCAGACCAGACTTGGAAGGATGCTTTATCATTGTGACTGTCTTTTAAGTATATTTGTTTATGTACTACCTGAAACTTCACAAGAAAGATGCCTGAAGCTGGCAAGATAATCTGTTGTCCTATGATCAGCTTGGAAGGCCATTAGAGATGCTAACCTATTTTCTAAGTTTTATCAAACTTTAAATCATGCTTGCTGATTCGTTTGCCGCTTGCTACTAAGGGGTTATGACTGTCCACTGGTTCAAACTTGTACTAGGTTTAACTTAGTGCAAGTTTTAAGCAGTATTCACTTCTTTGTGCCTTATCAAAAAATATGAATGACTGAAAATAAGAACATCTGACTTTTCAGATTGACCCAGAAAAGTATAGAAGTATCACATCTGGGTTTGGTGTGCTGCTGAGGGAGCAGGGTCTTAGAGGCTTCTTTAGGGGTTGGGTTCCAACACTTCTGGGATACAGTGCTCAGGGTGCTTGCAAGTTTGGATTCTATGAGTTCTTCAAAAAATACTATTCGGATATTGTTGGACCTGAATATGCTGCAAAATATAAGACAATAATCTATCTTGCGGGATCTGCCGCTGCTGAAGTTATTGCAGATGTTGCTCTTTGTCCGATGGAGGCTGTGAAGGTGAGAGTTCAGACACAGCCTGGTTTTGCACGGGGTTTGTTGGATGGTTTACCGAAGTTTGTCAAGTCTGAAGGTCTTTTAGGGTATGGAATCTCCGTTTTTCTTTTACCATATTTTGGACATTTTGTGGTTTCACTTTGTGAAACATTTTGATTCATGACTTTCAGATTGTACAAGGGAATTGTTCCACTTTGGGGGCGCCAGATACCCTGTGAGTTCCCGTTTTCTTTCATTGTTTACTTGCTTACCATGCCAGTCAGTTGTTTGCTTACTTTTATTCTTCTAGTGAGTTATCTGTATACTAGCCTATTTATGGTTTATGTTGAAATCTAGGCATGTTACTTTTGGGTTAATGAATTTTTCCAGCATTGTGTATTGTTGTTTTTTAGTTCTTATGTTTTGACATTTAGAAATGGAAGAGGGTATTTGTTCTCCTGGTTTGTTAAATGCTATTTAGCAACTTTTTTGAGTTTGCTGTTGTTTTATTTTCTATGAACCTTTTAAGTACTGACTACCTGTTCATCATGAACAGAATCCATTCATTTTATTGCACAGCTAGAAAAGATCATAGTTGAATATATGGAATTGCAATTACTTAGATGGCCAAGAAACATGCTTCATTCTGGCGTGAAATTATGCACAAGCATTATTGCCTTCGTAATGTAATACAATAACATGTTTGAAGTATTATCAGCAAGATATTTAGGACAGGCAAAAAAATATGCTTGCATAACAGAGGGGGGGTCACCTTGTCACTTGGGGAAGTGATACAGATATCTTGGAAAGTTCAGATCGCAAACTTTGTTTGCTGATTCATCATCTTTATGGGTATCATTTGCCCTTTATGTCCTTGTGCTTTCATACGTTAGTATGAGACTATGAGAGAGTGGAGAGGACTAAAATCAATTGCTCATTTTCCTATATGGAGGGTTTTGTTTCTTCCTACCTCCTTTTTTAGATTCTCAATTTCCTTTCTATGCAATTATGGTAACATTAGCCAAAAAAAGGAAAATAAGTGGAAACATGTAAAATGTGATTAGCATACCTTTTTTTGTGATTACTTTCCAATAGCGATGGTCTGAGCAGAGAAGTACTTCGTGTTGCAACAAGAGAGCCTGCTTCTTTTTTTCAGTTGTATACCTATCTGTTGAAGAGTTGTGATTCTGCTATGAAATTTTTTGAACATATTTGGAGCATCATCAGACGTGATTTACTCATTGAATTATTGAAGGACATCATTGCATGTCATGGAACGATTTGTAACATATAATTGTCTAGAAAAGGTTACATGATGAGACTGCTACTTGATGTCTGTGTGGATGCCACCCGTTCCTTTAGAAGAAAGTATTAATTGGCAGTTTAATCAAGACTTGTCACACTTGAAACACCTATTACCATGTATGCTCCATGGAATTTCAAATTGTTGCAGTTATATTCTTAATAGTTGGGAACAGCTAGTCTATACAGTTAACAGGTTAGCTTTTTGTCTTTTTAGTGATAAAGTTGGAGGCTGATGTATTTGCTAGTGAGAAATGGGAGGTTGTCTTTTGCTAGGTTTATATAGTCTTAAGTAGATTTAATTGTCGCAAGTTATAGTAGTTTTTAGGGTAATACAAGTAAATATGACATTTAACAGGGATAAATATGTAAAATCTCCATCCCACAATAATTGAGTTTTTTTACAATTTTATGTTTTTGTAACAAAACTTGTTAAATAGGGTGTTTGGTAACCATCACAATTTTATATTTTAAAGGATATTTTGTTCTTGGACAAAATTAGAGGTGAGACCCACTTTTTTTTCTTGTGATCCCCCACCTTTTTTTAGTTATGCATGTTCCTCACATTTTTGTTATCACATCTCTCCAAATGTGACAATTTTATGTCCTTGGCTAGTTTAAATTTCATTTGAACATAAATTTTTAACATGAAAGTGTAAAAAATTATTGTGCAACCAAACACCCTATAATCATTCAAATGCTAGTGTAGATCTAATTCTCTCTCCGTCCATCTAGGGGTGTCAATGGGCCGGGCCCGGCCCGGCCCGAGGTCGGCCCGCTTAGGGCCCGGTCCAAAATATATTGGCCCGGCCCAACCGGCCCACACTATATTGTTGGCCCGACCCGACCCGGCCCGTAAAAATTATTGACTTGCCCCGACCCGGCCCGGCCCGGCCCAACTATATGATTTATAAATAAATATTTATTAAATATAATAAATTTAATTATTTAAGATAATATTATAAAATTAATAATAATTTAATTAAAATATATTTTTAATAAGTAAAAATGATGTTTTTGAAATAAAAAATTAAAAGTTATTTGGCCCGTTTTAGCCCGCTTCGGCCCGTATGTCGGCCCAACTAAAGCCCGTGGGCCAAATTCTTTGGCCCGTCAAATGACCCGCAGCCGGCCCGGCCCGCGAACCCGTGGGCCGGCCCGGCCCATTGCCACCCCTACGTCCATCCTATGTCTTCCCCAATAACCGGAGATTTTTGTCACAGATACGATGATGAAATTTGCTTCCTTCGAAACTATCGTTGAACTAATCTACAAGCATGCCGTTCCAACGCCGAAGGAACAGTGCAGCAAGTCGCTCCAGCTAGGCGTAAGTTTTGCAGGAGGCTACATCGCTGGAGTGCTCTGTGCCGTTGTTTCCCATCCTGCCGACAACCTCGTTTCATTCCTCAACAACGCTAAAGGAGCCACCGTTGGTGATGTAAGTGAAGACAACCATCTTCTTAACGACTGTTTCCTCCACCTGTTTTTTTTTTTTTTTTTTGCTGCTCCAATCTTTTGTGCTCTGTTACCCTCAGGCCGTCAGGAGGCTTGGAGTCTGGGGTCTATTCACCAGGGGACTTCCTCTCCGTATTGTGATGGTAGGCACCCTCACGGGGGCACAGTGGGGTATATATGATGCCTTCAAAGTCTTTGTTGGCCTGTAAGTTTTTCCCTTCCCTTCCGTTCTCTGGTTCTTTCAAACTAACGAAGAAGAATCCTTCGCCATGATTTCCTTTCATATTGGTTTTAACGTCGTCTGTAGAATGCCGATCGTTCGGGAAAGCAAGTTTTTCTTGTAAGGGTAACTCCCCATATCAAGTCCAGGCACACGAGAGGATTTCTTCAACCTCAGACTCAATAGAGTGAGGTCCATACATTTGGTTGGGTGGATCTAACATTGATATGATGTGTATGGAATTCACTCCATTGAGTCTAAGACTGCCCCGATATCTAATAGTTGTAATTTTGATCCTTGCAAAGAGGGATTGAAATATAAAAACCAAGACACGGGTAGTTACTTGCAATTATACAAACTTTGAGGGATAGGAAATAGATGGAAAAAGAAAAAAAAAGCTGATCTTTGTTATCTTCAGGCCGACGACAGGCGGAGTTGCCCCAGCTCCCTCTCCTACCTCTGCTTCCGCTCCGGCTCCAACGACGTGAGCACGACGCATCCATTTGGGATGTGATGTCATCGCTTCCCTTCCGAGGCGGACTTCCATTTTGTTATGCTTCTTCCGAAGTTCTTCTGGAAAGAGGATGTGCTCTTCACCTCTGGCCGAAACGGAAGGGTTATCGGACGTGTAGACACAGGAGGTGAACTTACTTCGATACCGGAGAGAATGAATAGCAAAGGGTGTATGAAATAACTGTTCGGGGGCAGCTGTATGCTGTGGCCATTCGACTTCTCTCCTATCCTTTGTGCTGGAGTGTTTTCCTGTATTTCCCACTTGTTTCGAGTACCTTCACAAAATGCCAATATCTTGTTTTATGGAAGGCGATGGGCAGTTTCACTTTCACCCCCTCCCCCTCCTCTCTCTATACATATATAGATCACTTGATGTTGCCTTTGTCATTGGAAGAAAAGATATCATGTATTCCTTTATTTGCCAAGTAACAAGCTTCGTGAAAAGTCTTTCTGGTTACAATAATTTACCGAGTGAAGGGAAATCATAGTCTTATCAACTCGGAAGGGTGCAAGTAGAAATCAATATTTTTGGAAAATCAATGTAAAAAAGCTCGAAACGAGTACAGAATCAATGTTAAAAATTTAAAAATAAAATTTAATACATTATATCAAAAAACTAACAATACAACAAATTTGTTTGTTATTTTAATAAAAATCAATATATATTATATAGATCTTTGCCCGTGCCAGCTGTCGTCACGCCCCGGTATGATCGCCGGCCGGCCGGCCGGCCGGAGCAAGTCCTTCCCCAGCGTGGAGCCTGGTTGTAGCATCATATGCACTTCTTCTCTTCTGCAGCAAGCAGTCTTCGCTCCTTTCCTCTTATTCCCTTCGCCGAACAGATCTTTGGCTGCGCCCCACGTTAGATTTAGATGGTGTTTGCTCTTCGGTGTGGTTGTTCTCCCCCTTCTTGACTGCGTCCTGATCACCGCCCGTACGTTGTCCGCCTAGCTGGTTAGATTAAGGCAAGGCAGCCGGCGGCGGCGGGACTCCAAAATCCCCCACTTGATCGATGATCGGCTACCAAACCTCAACTGTATTGATATGCACGAGGCGAGGATGGATGGATGGATTGTTAGATTAGATCGATCCGCCTGGGGAAGATAGGAGAGGTTGAGGACCCCGATGATTAATCAAACCAAGAGCTGACCTTTTCGAACAATGTTCTCGCGGCTGTCTCTAGATATATAGCTAGTCGATCATCCTCTTCCACCTGCAATCCAGGGTTAGGGTTGGGGTTGGCATGCATATATATACATATATATATATGCCCCTCCTTTCCTCTCCACAAACCCCATCCTCTCATCTCTCTCTATAATAAGAGAGACTTAAGCACAAGCAGCAGTACCTGTCCTGCTCCCCATTCTCTGGCCGAGAGTGTCGTCGTCGAAGGCTCTCTCTCCTCGATTCGTTTCCCCCCAAATTGCGTCCATGGCGAGCCACCTGGTCGTCTGGCTGCTTTCCCTTCTGAACCCTTTCGCCTCCAAGGTCAACCCCACGGCAGTCGGCGTCGTCGGCTCCGCCGGCGGCGTCAACCGAGGCCGTATCGACGCCATCTACTGCCTCGGGGACTCCATTTCCGACACCGGCAATGCGGTGCGCATTCCCGGAGGACCGAGCTCGGCCGCTTCGCCCCCCTACGGGAGCAGCCTCAACGGACCCACCGGCCGCTTCTCCGACGGCCTCCTGATGATCGACTACTTCGGTAATCCTTCAAGTCATCGTCATGCCTTCTCCGTTCTTGCTGTTAATTAACATATATACACGTATCTTCACCCTGCACGGCATGTTTACATGTGGTGTGGCACCTTCATCGCAGCGTAGATCAATCATCATATATAAATGAATATACCTCCCCCCCTCCCCAGAAGATGATTACATTTTAACTAGTCGGCACCGGGCTGATGGGGAGCTTTTTTCTCTTGCGAATAAATTCGACTCTTGTTTAAGTTTTGACCGGTTGGTTAATCGAGCCAAACTCGAGCTTGATCTTGAAAAACAGCTCAAGTCAAGTTCGGTTAAAACTTGAGTTGATATGAACTTATTTATGAAACTCCGACTCAATCTAAACTCAAATTATTCTTTTACTATTTATTTTATGTATTTAAATATTATTATTATATTATTAATATTTATAGTTTAAATTTTTTGAATAATTAGATATTCCAATAACTAATCATGGAGTTTACCGAGTCGAGCGAGGGCCTGTTCAAGCCGTTCCGCCCGTTAATGAACACGAATTTATGTTTTTGCTCTAGTCTGCTCATTTGACACCGTAAATGAGTTTAAGTCGTGTCTGAGTTTCAGATTACTTGTCAAATGCACTGGTTGGTTTGCACCGGCATTCTTCCTTTGTTGCGCTACAATTGTGCGGGGTTAGACGAAAACATATCTTGCAATGACTAATTTTCCTTCTTCCTCCCTTGCTCAACCACCCCTCTCTTAGATAGATGCACCCACCTCTTTCCTACTACACCCAACTTCTCTATATATAGCAAGGGTGCGCATAAACTATTCTATACAAATCAAAACATACCTTTATTGTCTTGACGGGTGAAAATCTGATTTTGTCTGAGCATGAGTTTATGTATTAATAGATGAACTTAATTTGAGCTTAGCTCTTAAACTGTAATTTGATCGGAGTTTGTGTATACTTGGAATTTGTTTTTATTTATTCCTACCAAAACCCAGCTGATTGACTATCTTGCTCCCATCGCTTGGTTTTAGCATCCACACCAGCTTATGATCGATATTGCTGCTCATGAAAGACTACCTACTTACAAGATTGGAAATAAAAAATAAAAAGGTCATGTTATTAAACTTGCCGACACTTTACAACTACACCCTTTCTACTTAGAATTTTACGCTGGGTAGATTACGGAAATTCTGTTAAACAGTTCACCTCGGAACTAACAGTGCACTGCAGCCGTTTTGAACCATTCATCCCTTTTCCTCCATTTTGGAAAATACCAAGTCAAGTGAGTCGGACAAATTGTTTTAAATTTGTAGTACTACAGTATTATAAAAATATATTTCTACAAATTTACAAGAAATTTTTGCTTATTTTGATATTTGTAGTTTGAATTAATTGTATATTATTTCCCCGTTTCAAGCAGAACCGTACACGCTGCTTCTCGTAGGTTCAACGAGAAGATTGATAATCAGTCATCTGACGATGAATCTGCCCTGTCTGAATCCTACAAACGGGCTATTATGATTCAGCATACGTTGGGATAAATTTTTAAAAAAAATCCAAGTATATGTCTCAATGAATACCCCCATGCTATTTTCCACTTGGTTATAGAAAGAACACGATCGCTTCGTCTAGTTTATATAATGTAATTATGCTCCAGAACCATCACAATTTACATGTTGAATATTCAGTATACTATGCGAGTTTTGATGGGCGAGGATATAACTAAAATTGTACATTGTAATGAGTACATTCCCTCTGTTTTTGACAATATCTCTGATAACACCAATTAATTACCATAAGACTATAAAGACCCATCGAGCTTTCCTTCAGACTGCTGATTCTTGCAGACAATACAAGAGTGAAGAGTGCAAGACAGCCAAGAAAGCATAACAAGGTAGCATATGTATCATGGGCGTGCCATAAAGTTTACTACTGTCTGCATATATCAATAGCTTCCTAGTGTTATCCTCAAACTATATGCCATCACATGTCACAGCTTCTGCGCTCAATCTCCCTTATCTGCCACCTTACTTGGACAAAACTGCCAACTTTAATCACGGGGTCAACTTCGCCGTCGCCGGAGCCACCGCTCTCGACCAGTCTTTCTTCCAGCAGAAGGGTGTCATCCTACCCTTCACCCCCACCTCACTTGACGTTGAAATGCAATGGTTCAGTGACCACCTCACTAACTCCGTTTGCCCCTCAAGAACAGGTCGGACTCTTCCCTCTGTTTCTGAATTGTTTCAATACAAGTTGCTCATTTTGCTATTCATCTCGAGCTCATTTTGATATAGATTGCCTGAAGAAATTTGAGAAGGCTCTCTTCTTTGTTGGAGAGATAGGAGGCAATGACTATAACTATGCTCTGATGCAAGGGAAGCCGATAGAACAGGTGAAGACCTTTGTACCACCAGTCGTGGGCAGAGTTCTAAACGCCTCAAAGGTCCTGACATCTTGATCATCTTGATATCTTCTCATAGGCAGATGGCTGATGAAATTTCTAACTGGATACATGTGTATTTCAGCAAGTGATACAAGCAGGGGCAGTTCAGCTAATCGTGCCAGGTAACTTCCCCATCGGCTGCATTCCCATATATCTAACTCAATACGAGGGTCGGGGTTTTGAGTACGATGAGAGGGGCTGCCTGAAGCAGCTGAACAGTTTCGCAGAATTCCACAATCAATATCTACAAAACTCCCTTGAAGAACTGAAGAACGATCACCCAGCTGTTACCATAATCTATGCTGATTACTACACCACATTCCTGGGCATGCTTGATAAACCCAGTAGTTATGGTGAGTCTAGCTTGAATTAGAAGAGCTAATGAACCAAATTGTTTTCTGGAAACACATCGCCAACAGCAGCTAATGAATTCTTCTTTGCACCCACAACTAGGAATTGACATAGACTCCATGCTAAAAGCTTGCTGCGGTGTTCGCGGCAAATACAACTTCAATATGAATCTTATGTGCGGCAGTCCAGGTGTTCCTGCATGCGCCAATGCATCAAAGTTCATCAGCTGGGATGGGATTCATTTGACACAGAAGGCATACAAGAGCATTGCCAATCAGATACTTTCCAACAATGAGTTCTTGAAGAAATAGAGGTCTTGAGAACCTACTGTAGGAAGTCACCGTTATTCGTCATAGCTTAAATCACACCACACTTAATCCTATGCTTTTCAGGCCTGAGACTGTAGGCACATCTGGATATAGAGATACAGCTTACGAGATTCATTCTCTAGTTTAGATGCTGCTCATTGCAGATTGTATTCCCGAAAACTAAACATTTGCATTGTTTATGACTTAGAAACAGGATTCACTCTGTTGCATTACTGTTGCTGCTCCTAAAGGTACAAAACTCAGTTTTCTCTCATAGTCAATGAAATATTAGGTGATAGACAAGCAGGATTTGTAGGCTCCACTGTAGTTTATGCTACTATTTGTATGACCATTCAGCAATCTTCAGAGTTAAAGGCTAGTATATACAAAGAAAGACTAATGCTCCTTTCTAGCTAAGTTACGTGCACAACAAATACAACAGCTTAATGCTATGCCATATTCACCAACTCAAAAAACAAGAAAGACATTCACATGCATTGGCGACAAACATACATTTTCACTATGCCTAATCCAGGCGCAAGAACCAAGCAACATAAAGTAAGTAGATAAATTTCAACTTGCAGCTGTATGATATTATCTTTTGTAATTCTGAATTTCCACCACGTACTGTGCATGATCAAGTGATGTTCTCTTCTCCCCTAGGTACTATATATCCTATGCCAACTGGTCCTAGTAGAAAAGAGGGAAGCCAAATTAAGTAGTGTAAAATCAGCTTTTAGAACATATGATGGTGAAACTTGCAAGAAACTGAAGCAGAAAATTGAAAAATGACGTACAGAAATCAAAGTCTAGCAGGAGCATCTATAGGACTGCAGAAAGAGCTTGATATTTTATTAAAAAAAACTAACATCCAATACCCATTAATATGCAGATTACGCAATAGAAACTAGAGCATTTATGGCTTACAAAATGCATCTAATTTGAATATGTTTTTTATTATAAGGTATAACTAAATAGACTAAATATCATGCAAGGCAAAACAGTAGAATAAAAGACAAAAGTTAGTTTACAAGATGCTGATTGTAAAACATGGTGAGTTTAGCATCCAATAGGCCTGTTTTAGATGGTGAAAATAATTGGAACGTGTACTTCTCAAGATTTGAAATAATACTAAATCAGTTATGATTGAAGATAGAATAAAATTTTAAGAAAAGTTAATTCCATCAGATGTATAAATGGGAATATCCAGAATCAAAACTAGCGACATGTCTCTACCAATTTGAACTCATTTGCAACTCTAAATCACAATCATTTTGCTTTCAACAACTTATTTCCTTAATGTGCAAAAGGCAACCACAATGACAACCTTAAGGGCAGCAGTGACAGATTTGAAGCAAATGGCCATACACAGAACACAATACAAACACATAGGCGTCCCTCCCCGTACCAAAGGAAGAAAAGGAAAAAATATATATACTACCTTTAAAAGAAATGTTGTCACAAACACAGAATACCATAAAACCCCAATTTAACTCATGGAGATCAACGCATTCTTCTAGAAGCCTGAAAAGGAAAAAAAATGGTACTAGTTTGGCTATAAAGGAATCAAAGAGGATGGCCTGAAGATTAACTAAAGGCCATCAACTTTAATATGTGCAATCATCTTGCTCAAGGTAGTACAGAAAACGCATGAAATATGAAACCCATAAGTGATATGGAAACAGAATATGGAAGAAAATAATGTAAGCTAACACAACACAAATAAACTAGTTGAATCTTCAACATATTAAACTAAAATATCCACCAAATCAGATAATGAATGCTATATGTGAATGACGACGCATACCAGAAAATGAGTCATGTTAGCAAAATCTTCAACACCAGTCTTACTTTTGAGCATCCTGTAAATATTTATATAGTAAAAAAAGTGAACCTTAACAAGTTTATCCTTAGAGCTCCAAGACTGAAAGTAACATGAGACTGCGATGCAACAGATCTTCGGACCTTTGGCAAGTTCTGGAATGGCCACTGCAGCCTTGACTGACTAGAGATCATTTGTTGGTCGATCTGAAGACAATAGCTTTTTGAGAGACTCCAGCTTATAAGAAAATTTATCAATGTAATGAATAAAATAATAGTAAGAAGCACAGCTTGGCATACACGTGATGAACTATTTGCTGTCAATAAGAATGAAGCAAGTTTTAATCAGGTTAAGCAGATAAGACCTGTGGCATAGGCAGAAAACTTGAGCTTCGCAATCCAGATTGACTGCCATAAAAAGGGTTCACTTGCGCATCATAATAGCCACTCACTGGCATAGAAGGTGCATTAATTTTTTCCTAGGAAGCATAGACAATAAACTAGTTAGTTAAGAAAACTTGTAAAGGAAATGGTAAAATACTTAACGCTGCATCTGGGAACTCCATAGAAATTTTCAAAGTGATTTATCCCTCATTAATGCAGACTGTATTCTCAAAATCTAAACACTTAATTGTTTACGACTTAGAAACATAATTCACTCTGTTGCATTAATGTTGCTGCTCCTAAACGTACAAAACTCAGTTTTCTCTCATGGTCAATGAAAAATTATGTGAAAGGACCGACTGGGGCAAGGGGAGCCACTACGATAAAGGGATGGTGGTTCGGGGGTGTTTTGAGCCGGGGGGAAGTGTGCGGTCACAGGAGGGCACTAGTGTGGGCTATGTAGTCAAAGACGAGAGGCGACTGAGGCGAGGAAGGGCTCGCCTCACCTCAGGCACTTGAGGCGGGCGCCTTAGGCACCTGAGGCGACATTTTTTTATTGAAGAACTTCTCAATATATATATAATAACATTGAAACTTTTGAAGAAGAACATACAAAAATATAAAAAACTCACTTCTAGGGCTTATAATGTATCAAGATATCAGAATTTTAAGGTGGAAGACTGGGCATTGGGGATTTCGGGGGTGGGGAGGGAGGATTTAAGTTACCAAATTTGACTTTCACAGGGTCCTGACCCGGGCAAGACGAGATCTACCGAGGCGAGACGTTTTTGCCTCAGATAACATATGGTGTGGGGGGGGGGAGGTTTGCACAAGTCAGGTTGGGGTGTTCTACAAGGTTGTGAGGAGATAATGGGGGAGTCCGGATGGGCCTAAGAGAGAATGCTGGGGTGTCAAAGCTTGTCAAAGGTGATGGGAAACCGAGGAAGGGAGGGAAAAAGGAGTCTCGGACCAAGCTCTGGAGGTGGGGGGAACTGGGTGGAGAAAGAGGGAGCAGGGGGCACCCAGAGTTGGGAAATTGATGCCAACATCGGAGGCACACAAACTGAGAGAGGGAGGGGGAGACGAGGAGGGAACTAGAGGAAGGGGATGGGAACATTCTCTTCTTTTCAACCATCTCTCCCTCATTCACTAACTTAACCTCTATAAATAGAGTTTGACATTACAAAAAGGGAACCCTAAAAGACTAATTACAAACATGCCCTCTAGAGGACTAAAATGAAAGGAATGACTCAAATGACTCTAAGTATCAAAGAAAATACATAAAAAATCACACTAAAACTACTAAATACGAGAAATAGATGTTTGGTCTCCTCCGGACCCGAACGACACTGTCTCCTAATAGTTGGTCGATCTGGTTCATACTGGTCCCCATCAAAAGGTTTCAAGATCTTAACCAAGTCAGATACAACAAACATAAAAAATAAAAGTTTTGATTAAATGTGATAATATCAAAGAAAGATAGAAAAAATATTTTGATATTTTTTTATTGGCAACTGTACTAAAAACATAGATAACATTGAGAATGTGATAATATTTAATTTGAATTATATTAGAAGAATTCAATTTTCAAAAGTTAAAGAAGTATTAAAAATGAAGAAAACAAGTAAGACATGTGATTCAGATAGCATTACTATTGAAGTGTAAAAATGTTTGAAAGATTTAAAAGTGAAATGGTTAACTCAACTTTCTGACAAAATTCTAATATTGAAAAAAAATGCCAAATGAATGGAGGAAAAACATCACTATACCTCTTTTTTTTAAAAAAAGGAGATATACAAATTTGTACAAATTATAGAAGGATCAAACTCACGAGTCATATTATGAAATTATCGGAAAGAATTATTAAGCGGGCAGTCATGGAACTATACACATATTTCAGGCTTTAGCTAACCAATTTGGATTTATGTCTAGTCGATCTATAATTGAAGCTATTTTCCTTATTAGAAGTTTGTTAGAGAAATAACAATATACAAAGAAAGATTTACATATGGTTTTTATTCACTTGGAAAAGGCCTATAATAGAGTCTCAAGAGAGGTTTTGTGGTGGGTATTGGAACGAAAGATAGTGCATGTTAAGTATATACAAATGATAAAAGATATATATGGTGAAGCGACCACTAACGTATACATAATTGGAGGAAAAAACAAATTTTGTTTTTCATTTCAGTTGGCTTACATCAAGAGTCTGCAATAAGTCATTATCTTTTTGCATTAATTATGAATAAATTAACAAAAACTATACAAGATGATATACCTTGTTGTATGATATTTGCATACGATATCATGCTGATAAATGAGAGACAAGGAGTTAATATAAAGTTAGAATTGTGAAAAAAATACTTTGAAAATTAAAAGTTTCAAGATAAGTAGAACTAAAACAGAATATATATATTGTAAATTTAACGAAAATAAAAAAAGAAGTAGATGATGGTGTTAATTTGAATGGGTAATATTATCTAAAAGAACCCAATTCAAGTATCTTAAATTAATTATTCAAAAATATGGAGAATGTGATGAAAATGTTAAGCATTGAATTAAAGCGGGTTGGATGAAATGGAGATTTGCTACCGGGGTTCTATGTCATCGTAAGATTCCACTAAAATTGAAAGGGAAATTTTATCGTACAAGTAAAAGACATACAATGTTGTATGATGGTGAATGATGGATAATAAAAGAAAAACATATTTCAAAAATAAATATTACTGAAATAAGAATGTTACAATGAATGAGTGGTCACATTAGATTAGATAGAATCAAAAAAGAATATAATAGAGAAAATGCAGGAGTAGTGACAATTGTAGATAATTTGAAAGAATGGAGATTAAGATGGTTTGAACAAATTAAATGCAGACCTAAGGAGACTCTAATAAAAAAAGTAAAAAAATATTAAAATAAAAGAAACAAAAAAAAGGTGTGGTAGACCTCAGTTAACTTGGAGAAGGGTAATTTAATATGATTTAGATGATTTAAATATCTCTAAAGGGGTAACTCAAACTCGACATGAATGGAGAAAGAGAATCCATATGGTTAACTCCAAATAACTTGGGACTCAGGCTCAAGTTGAGTTGAGTAATTTCTCCCTCCAAGAATTGCTTTTTAATTTTCCATTGTACTAGGGACCATCCTCATTTTAGTTTCTTATTCATAGAAATGGAAAATTTTACCCTGCTTAAAGCGATTTTCCTCCTTCAACGACATACAAAAGGCGCTTGCCCTTCTCACATGCAGCTCTTGTGGCATCCGACTGCGATAAATAAGTAAGCCACACTTTATTTTCTTTTTTCCTATGGGCAATAAGAAGGAATAGTTGATCATTGGCAGTGTAGTGGTTCAACTCAATATTGGCAGGCATGTTTAGACAGCAGACAGGTAAATTAAACTAGAAAGGATGGTTGCCTTCTTTGTTAGACTCATCCTCTCAGGTATGATTTCTTGACACATGGATGGCTATGTTATCACATGTTCAGCCTTTTACATACAAATTGTTATTTTAAGAAGAAGATCTAAAACCAGATCAAACCAAAGAAGAGTATATCATTTGTTCTCAACGAAGCATATGGCATATTACATGAGCTAATTAATTAATATACATTGGCAGTAAACAACTAGATCAAGTGTAACTAAGAAAACTTAAAATTTAGGCAGTGCATCTAATACTGATATTTTTAGGAACCAAAACTCCATTTACATCCGGAAGACAAGTGATTGTGAAGAAGTTACTTTCATCTGGAGATACACTTGCTTAAGTGCTTCCAGCAAGTTCCCAAATGCAGCATTAATGATGCAAGATACATGACAAACCATTTGGTTGATATCTGCTTGCTTTCCCACATTTGTACCAACCGGAATGGATAGAGCAGATTGAAAGACATTATTTTGATTACCAGCATTTGACATTTTCCGAGCAGCCTGTTGTAATAAAAATCACAAGATTAGCAAATAAAACCATACTTCCGTGTATAAGGAATGCAATGAGTATAAGACTATAAGTACCCATTCATGGTAAGTTACCTTTTTCTTATGCTTTTCAGTTGTCCCGATGTCTTTTCTTTTTTGAGGTTTTTGACCTCTGCAAACCACTTGTAATGGGCCAAAGACATCATCGCCCTCAGGGTTTCTTGACAGGGAATTGAGTGGATCTCTGTTCATTCCATTAAATGCAGTTTCACAAATAATACGAGGCTGTGCATCCCCTCGTATGTTATCATTCAAAAGAAACTTCTCAACCTCGCTTATTAACTTCAGTGCAAGTTCAAACTTATCTTCAACCATCATTCCTACTTCAATGAATTGAAGACAGCGTGTTGAAAGATGGTCATAACGCTCCAAAATATTATAAGGTACAGCATCATTGACTGGAGAAGCCAAAACATGTAACCTCTTAAAATCCTTTTTCCATCGGTTAAGGACATATTGAGATGGAATCTCATACACCTGTTTCAACTTGAGAACTGCTAGCGCATGCTTGCACAGAATGCCCCTAAACTGAAAAGAACAGCAAATACAATGGACATCAAGTACATCTGCATTGTATAGTACTTCATATGCTCTATCTTCTAACCTTTTACCATCCTTCGAGAAAATAGTTTCTAAAACATCAAAGGTGGAGACTGGCCCATCTTCCTTGACGGTTGAGACGTGACAGTACATTGTGTTCTGCAACTCATCCTGAAACTTCTTGAACATCTCAATAGTGTACATTTCTGATAGCTGTTTTTCCATGTAAAACTTTGACATCAAATGTCTACTCTTGAGGAATGACTCAAAATCCGCCTGGTCTTCCTTTTCATATTTGGCACTTAGAACCTTATCATATTTGGTTATAAATTGCTTTATAGATGATTTAGGGAGTACATACCCATCAAAAAAGGTGCTCAAATGCTCACCACGTTGTGTCATAGACATTCCTGCCCAAAATTTTTCCTTCACAAAAGCTGGAGCCCAAAAACGTCTATCTGTATACAGATTTTGGAGCCAGATATTGCCTTCAAGGCCAAATTCCCTAGTCATTTTTTTCCAGTTTTCTTCAAAATCATTAACCCTTAGATTTTCAAATACAACTTTCTTTATTTCCTTCTTAATTCTTTTACACTCTGCAAATTCACCCAATTCTTTTGGAATCCTCTTAAATATTTGGAATAGGCATATGCGAAGATTGGCTTCTGGGAAAACTTCAGCCGCTGCATCTTGTACAGCCTTGAACTGATTAGTGATTATAGCTCTCGGTGAATGTCCCAACATGCATGCTAACCATGTCTTGAACAACCAAGTAAAAGTTTCTCTAGTTTCATCTGAAACCAAAGCACAACCCAATAAAACTAAGTGTCCATGATGGTTTATGCCATAAAAAGAAGCAAGTGGCATATCATATTTGCCCTCAACATATTGTGTATCGATCAAAATGACGTCATTGAAGTATTGGTACGCTGCTCTTGCCTTAGCATCTGCCCAGAAAACATTTCTTAGGCGACCCCCGCTATCCAAATCTGTAGCAGAAAAAAAATTTGTATTCTTGCTCTGCATCCATGCAAAGAAATGACAAATAGCTTCAGCATCTCCTTCTCCAAGTTTCAACTGGCTTACACTAACAGTTGTCTTATTAGGTCGGGCCTCTACCTGATCACTAAACTCAACTTGCTTTTTCAATGCAGCAAGTTGATTCTTATTGCATCTGAAAAATTTTGACATTGATGGATTAACTGGATGATTATGTTCCAGTTTGACCATAACAAGGTGCAGCAGTCCATCATGCAGTAACTTTGCAACAATCATGGCTGGACAATCTGTCTTGGCGGTTATTCTAAACCGATATGTTGGTTTTGACCCTCCAGTACCAGATTTACAGCACTGAATTTTAGCCTCGCGACATATGCCTTCTTTAGTAAATGACGATCTTCTTATAGTTATTCCAAACCCTGTTCGTTGTGCATAGCGTCTGTAGTAGTCACAAAGACCCTCACGTGATCTGAATTTCATGCCGACCTCTGGTGGCCGCTCATCTTCAACACTAGTTACAACACGCTCATCTAATTGATGTGGGTCTTTTTGTGCTAGTACTTCTAACATTTCATGATAATTCCCCTTAGTGACAGGACTTTCTACAACCTGTCAACCAAGGAGGAAATGAGCCCATACAACACGTGATGATTCGTCGGAAACTTGAACAAATATACAAGAGAGACTTGCATAGGCAAAAGAAATAAAGAATCTTAAGTAATTTTGCACAATCTCATAGTCATACTTCCATTAACAACCACATATTAGTGCTTTCTGTCCTGATGTCATGATTGACAATAAGTTCACCATTTTTGCTAACCTGTTTGCCATTGGCCGACTCATTTTTCTGAAAGGCCTCTTCTGTCTTATCCTCCATTGACATCTCGTTGACAGAACCTTCATCCATTTCCTGCAAGATGCCTAATACACTTAAAATATAGACCTCTTCACTAGAAGGAAGCAGACTACGACCACCCATACACTAAATTTACAAAAATACAAATATCAAGAACGAAAGCTGCTTTATTAATAAAATGTTTCACAGAAGTATGGGGAAAATTCTTACGCCTACATCCTCGGGAACCACTTCTAGAGAAACAATAAACGTGAGATAAGCTCACATATGCCTTCTCCAATTAGCAATAGCGTCAACTCCAGACCATATCTATATTTTTGTCAACATGAGAAACTTGCACTAAGAACAGTGGCTCCAGAATGCCGGTCACAAATACATATTTCATAATGTTGTAATACAACTATAGGAAAATTGTCTTGGTTAACAGGCAGTAGTTATAGGAAACGTTCTCGCTCCCTTTGTCAAGATGAAATGTTTAAGACCTTAAGGTTCATCTCGTTTCTCATTTGCATTGTTATTTGGGTTACCATGTCGATTGTCTGCTTTTCGAACACGAAAATGTTGAGAATCAACTTTATAAAACTTGACCACCATCAGCCGAAGACCAACACAAGACTCTTTCTGCGACATGATGGTCAGTTCATTCTATCCAATCCTCCACAAAGTTATCCCGAAAATCTGGGAAGGAAACTTTGGGAAGAGAGAATTTACTTGTATTCCCCGTGGCCAATTACTGGGAAAAAAATCGCTTTTCCTGATTACTCATTCTAGAAGCCCAATAAAAGAAACGCAGGCGGGGAGAGAGAGAGAGAGAGAAGGGAAACAACACAATTAGGTACATGTTCTACTTTACTCAAGGCTCAAGCCAAGAGAGAAAATATGATATACGCAAAGAATAATAAAAACAAATTTCATCACAATCATACTCAGAAGTTAACGTCAAAGGTTAGATAAACTTGGAAGTGTTCGCCGACTAACCCAACTTAATGCACACGACAAAGATCAAAAGGAAGATTTTTACATGTGAAGGAAACAAATGGGAGCTCGTCTTCTGTGCTTATCTTTGCCGAAAGAACTACTTTACTCAAGGCTCAAGCCAAGAGAGAAAATATGATATACGCAAAGAATAATAAAAACAAATTTCATCACAATCATACTCAGAAGTTAACGTCAAAGGTGATAAACTTGGAAGTGTTCGCCGACTAACCCAACTTAATGCACACGACAAAGATCAAAAAGAAGAATTTTACATGTGAAGGAAACAAATGGGAGCTCGTCTTCTGTGCTTATCTTTGCCGAAAGAACTAATATTGGGAATTAGCTGCCTGATCCTCCAAAACACAACATTTCTTCGCCGCCGGAGAACGCCTCTCCGGAGTGAATCATCGACGATTCTCGACCAAACCTTCCCGAAGATGTCGTTGCTTAGACGGATGCCCCTTCAGCGCCAGGGCGCGCCGCAGAGAGGGGAAGCTGGCCCTCGGAGAAGGCGACGGAGACCCAAGCCGGCCGCCGATCAGGCCCTCTCCTCTCCCGTCGGTGCGGCGTCGAAATCGCGTGAGGGGAGCTTGTCGGAATGCAAAGGGACGCACCTCCCACTCTCCAAGTCTACCCAACGCGGCGTTGATCACCCCGGTTCCGTCCACGTGGCAACCGACGCACGCACGCACGCACGCACACGTCAACCCTACGCACTCACCTTTGCTCGCGTGCAGCCGCGAAGACCTCCGTCAGGTCTTTGAATCGGACGGTCGTGATTGAGCCTGATCATGATCTGGGGATCAGATAACCCGGAGAAGAGGGCAAATACAGAGCTGCAAGCAAACGGGCAGTCAAAAGGTGCAAACGGGCAGTCAAAAGGTGCAAACGGGCAGTCAAAAGGTTTTCTCATTTCTATTTTGATGATTTCGGAAACACTATATCTAGACTTTTGTTTTATTTTGATCCCGTTGTCAAAATTCTTCGATAATTTTCTCATATACATCTTATATATTAATTTAATTTATAAATAATTATCAAATTTTGATATGATATCTTTAAAATTTATTATTATTATTTGGAATCATATTTTACGATTTATTTAAAATTTAATTATTTTTACTTGTGTATGTATTTTTTTATAAATTGGATCAACGAAAATAAAATCAATTATTATTCTGATATGTTATGAGAATATCTGTTTTCGATTCTATTAATTTATATAAGATACCATAGCTCGTGAATTTTTTATTGGAATAGAATCTGAATACCAAAAGATTCCATACGCACCCCCAAGTAAGGACGATGAGATTTCATCTAGTTTTTATGACCAAAATTTTTTTTTTGAACGGACGTTTCGGTAGAAAGTTCGATAAGCTGTATACATACAGTATTAGTTGACCTATTAGATTTTCGACGTTTCTAGAAGAACGCACCTCTATGTATTTTTTTTCATGATTCGGTAAAAAGAAGTCATATATATATATATATGTAAATTTTCAAATTTGACAGAAAGAATATTCAGATATTGATTCGAGGTTTACTGTTCCATTTTAAATAAAACAATAGCATCCATTATAACATTTTGAAATTGAATCCAGTTCCGATTCAAACCGGACGAGAGATCATGAGAAGAAATGACTTCAAATTTACCTATACGCATGAACTCTCTGGATCGAAATGTTTCTGTAGTCCTTGTTTGTTAGCATCAAATTGGACATGTTTGCAACCGGCGGTAATATACAGAGAAATAGCTTGATTGTGTAATTGATCAATATGCAGATTTTTCCAAAGATCAAAAAGTGATTGAAGCATATAGACCTACACACAGTAGTACATTTATATATATATAGAGAGAGAGAGAGAGAGTTTTTAAAGATCTATAGAGGCCGAGTTATATTTTAATCTTGGATTAGGAGATAGATGAAGTACAAACCTAAGCCCATAAGCGAAGGACGCGAACAGCCCATGAGTGTATGGGCCCAACAACCAATAGTTTAAATGATAGTTTAAAGTTTTTGGAAAAGTCATCCTTATCTTTTCACCGATTATCCATTAGATACAATCAAAAATATACTATAAATTTAAGTATGTGTATATGTCTCATCATGAAAATCTTATCGTTTCTAATCCTTTGATTCGCCCTCCTCCATCTGGACAAATCCTCAACGCTGGACAAATCCTGTCCAAACGTCCAATATTGGTGACGACTTCTTCCCCTCTCACGTCCTCATGATACAATCCACACATACGATGACGACTCATTCCCCTCTCTAGTCTAACTATTACCGAGTTTGACATCCCGCAAAGCTCGTCATACCAGAGGAACCAGTCAACTACCGTACCGCACGCAAGCTTCTTTGCAGTGTCTCCACACAATAAAGTGCTAAACTGTGTATGGTGCCACTGCACTCAAGTTTCTCCGCATGTTAGATGCGTCTTGAGAATCTTTCTGTCGATTTCTTTCACTCAAGTTCTTTTACAGGATTTGCAAGATTTTTTTTTCTCTCGAAGACAGAACAGAATTTATCCATGAAATTACTTATAATTTTATATATCCACTAATTATCCGTTAATCGACTGAAATTTTATTTTAAACAGATATCTTTACACTACGGACCATAGATACACTCACGTTCCTGATAATTAACGGATAACAAGTGAATACACATTTTACTCATGAGATACGGACACCGGTAATATTAATGTTATCTAAATAGTATCCAATCCGCTGACATCGATCTCTACCTATCGAACATCTTGCGTAGCTATCCCGATAGTTGTCTGATCGAGTTGAACTCCTCCGGCTCGGATGAACAGCAGCACTAGTCCAGTTTTCGATTTATACGTACATTGGATTTCAAACTCGACCCAAACTTAATTACAAAACTTCAACTCCATCTATACACGTACACACCGTACCGTTAAAATTAGGTTGAGCTTCAACTATTTAATTAATTATGGCGTTCCGGTCTAAGCTCGAACTCAAATTAAATTTTATTTTAACTCATTTCTTGTGATATCATGTAATTGTTAATATTCGTATCTCTTACAAAAATAATTATCCAATCGAATATTTGAACAAATTGCTTACGAGCTTGTCGAGCTGAGTAGAGTAGCTAGGTTCTGTTCCAACCCAAGTGCTTGATAAATCAACGAGTTCCTTTCTTTTAAATTTATCTGTTTTACTCCCCTGTCCCGCCCCCTTTACTCTCGCTGGGACTCCAAACAAGTGATGTCAGAGGAAGGGGGGAGGAGGGCCACACGCGCAACACGTATCGGCATCAACGAAGCATATGCACGACGTCGTCACTGCCCTCGAAATATTCCTCTCCCACTATATATATATATGTATGTATGTATATATATATATGCATGAACCCCACACGCACGTATATGTGTATGCATATCGACCACGCACGAAACCCTAATCAATTAAAATGCAGAGACCCATCATTATATATATAACGTCCCGTGCACGTCCCGCAGCTGCTTAATTAATTAAGATTTAAGAACACCCAAGTACGTACTGACCATATAAATCAAACCGGTGGGGGGGGTGGCGGCTCTCGTTGCCACCCCGCCGCTGGGTCGACGTTCAAAAGGAATGAAAAGCCCTTTCGGGCCTCCTGCTGCCACTATACTGTACGTGATCATAACCCATCACATTGATACATATATATATATGTGCAGAGAGACCACACACACACAGCTCTTCTTTTTGTTTCTTTCGGCCTCCATGATCAGTTGATCAGCTACCTAGCATTACATTACATTATATGTGTATATATATCGAGTCGGCTTCAGTACCCGGTGCATCACAGTCATGCTGCTCTTCAAACAGAACCTTTCTCTCGAACTGTCAGGCATGATCGACCAGACGGCAGATCGGCCACTGTGTTTGAATATATATATATATATATATATATACATGTGTGTGTGTGGTAATGATACCTAGGAAATTAAAGAAAGGAAAAAAGAAGATGGTGCAGAACAACAACAATAATAATAAGAAGGAAATGAATTAAGCCGTACGCCTCCGCGCGGGCACGTATATTCCCGACAGAAGGACCTTTGGCCGTCGATATTTCTCCACGCGCGCGTCCTCGACGAGGAGCCTAGCTAATACGATATCGTGGTTTAATATTGTCATCACGATGAAATAATAAGACTTTGAAATATACATTACCGCTACCGTATATACATACATGTATATATATCACTACTACTGTTATATAATACATAATACCACTCAGCTGCAACCTGTGTGCCGTGTGGCAGCGCGTGCGGCCGCTGTCCGGCGCCATTGTCGGTGGCTCGGAGAGGTTCAAGCTACGAGGAGGAGGAGGAGTGCTAGTGCCCCTCCGGTGAGGGAGCCTGCGGAGGATTCAAAGGACCCCCCTGGGCAGGCATTTTCATTTGATTATTCTCTGAAGCCTGTCTAATA
Organism: Cryptocoryne crispatula var. balansae; assembly: GCA_036172225.1. Taxonomy (NCBI): domain Eukaryota; kingdom Viridiplantae; phylum Streptophyta; class Magnoliopsida; order Alismatales; family Araceae; genus Cryptocoryne; species Cryptocoryne crispatula. Next base: position 5,115,221 of record CM069929.1, on the reverse strand, counting down.
ATTAGCACGCGGTGCGTGGTTCAGAACTCAGAAGGCATGTACGCTAGCTAGCTTTTGTTTGTCTACATTAGATTAATTAAGTTGGAATCAGTGCACCCCCTAGCTAGCTTTCTTAACTGGGAACAATGATATTAGTTTATGTCTAAATAATTTGATTCGACTTAAGCATGCAACCTCTCTGACCTGGTACGTCGATACGGAGTGTTCCCTTTTTTTATCTTGATCCACCTCTGATTATATATATCTTAATAACTCTCTTCAAATATATATCTTAATTAATTTTACAGAAGACACCGCAGGATGATTATCTAGCTTCAAAACTAAATCCATACCAAAAGTGCCTTGAAGCCCAGTTCTCCGAGGACGTGGGCACACCTCTTTAACATGGAAAAAAGCCTAGCTTAATCAACTTTGGGTTGTCGAAAGAAATTATATGGTTAATGATTCTGATTTGTGCTCACGATGATGATCACGTACAGCTTAGAGAAAAAAAAATGAGCACTAGATCTCATGTACTCTTTCTGATCACGTGCTATTTAATGAGCCGTAACCTTGTAATACATGTGTACCTAATTGCGTATATACATATAATTTGGAGTCACATATTATATAAGTTCTCTTCTTGAAATATCTAATCATTAAACAGCCACACGTGTAATCGGTCGGTTGATTAACAAAACGGAAGTAAGTTTAATATTCACATCTCCAAAATCACGTTTAGCAAAAAATTGATAAAAGCTTAATCAATTGGCTCTAAATCCGGGCTTGATAAAAGCTCAACTTGGCTCGTATGTTACGTTAAACCAACAAAGTTTGAATAAAAAATATGTTATGATTCATTAATGAGTTGAGTTTGAATAGATTCTTAATTACTCGACTCGATAAGTCACTAGTAACTTGATTAAATATTTGGTTAAATATTTATTTAACAAATAAATTATAAGTATTATTATTTGTATAGTGTGAATTAAATATATGTAATAAATTACGATAACACTTAATTTCAATTTAAACTTCGATCCACCTTTGAGCTCAAGTTTCAGTTTCACAAATAAATTTAGACCCAGCTCTCATGCTTTAAAACAATTTCACATCCACTTTGAACTCAGAGTTTGTTTTGAACTTGAGTTGAATTCCTATCTTGATTAAATAGTAAAACCAACCTTGAATAATGGTTGAGTAAATAAATGAGTCATAGCTTGAACAATAAACTACCCGACTTAGATGGGTCAACCAGTTTGCACCTTTACATTTTCTGACCTAGCCATTGATTGGATGGGAATACATGACATAAGTTGTCATTATATACATAGGGAAATCATTTAAATGGGTCTCAATGCATGAAAAGACATTTTCTCTTGGGTGGTAAGTTCAATTGGTTGACAATCAAATTTTTTTTTCATTCAAACATTTATCTAAGATAGCCTCCTAATTATGATATATTTTAAATTTAAATGTATCAGACTCAACTACTAATTGGAAAAACTTGTCGTTTCCTCGACGGTCCTTCATCGGTCCTCGATGGCCTCATCACCAACCTCGGCATCCTCTGTAGCCCCTCGCTGGTCCTCGATAGTCTCCCCCCTTTCTTCCCTCCGACATCCTCAACTCCTTCTTCGCAACTCTAGTCTCTGACACTCTAGGCTTCCACCCCTCAAGCCGCCTCTCTGCCCCCTTCTAGCAGACCCCCCCTCCCTTAGAGGTCCCCCTCTTTTTCCTTGTACCCCCTTGCCTTGCAGCCCCTCATATCACCCTCCCTTCTCTTTCTGGCTAGCTTCCCCCCTTCTCTTTTGGCTCCCTCTCCCCTTCCTGCTAGCCCCCTCCCTTTGGCTCCCCACCACATTGACTTCCCCACCCCTCCGAAAAATCTCGTTTATCTAAGTTTGTTTCTCTCACAATTTTTGTCGCTCTTATTTGGTGTCTAGTGGTTGGGTTATGTCATGTTGTCCTTCTATGTCCTTTTCATAGTCACGATCTCTCTTCCGAAATCGTTAGTATGGACGATATCCACAACTTTTTGGTGTGATCATCTGATTTTGAGACAGCTGTCAAACTCCCTGAGGGGAGCCCCTACCTATGTTGTTTGACCTTTGGTCGATGTGTGACTATGTCTTGATTTGTTACACAAAATGATCTCCAACATAACTTCATTTATCTTCATCTTCAACATGTGTTTGTTTTCTTTTAGTGGTGTCATTGTAAATTTAGTGTACTCTTTGTTATGTTATGAATATGTTTGTGTTATTGATAAAAAATGGTTAGACCTGGCCTAGCTCAAAGCAACTAGATCAAGGCTTAATCTATAAAATTTGTACTTAATTCGAATAGACTCGTACCATATATTGTGGGCTCGATTTATATTCTAACTCAATCCATAGAAGACTTTAACTTGGCTCAATCCAACGTGATCTAGCACAACCGATTTTCCCATAGTTACATCAATATCAAATTTAATAATCTTAATCATAAAATCAAATAATAGTAGAAAATTAACTGAAATTTGCAACATATTTTTAATAAATAAAAGTGACATTTGTGAGATTAAGTGAACACCAATGAAAGTGGTGACATGGGTTGTGAGGGAGAACTAGAGAATGCGATAGCTTTTGATAATTAGAGGCCGGTGTAGCGAAAATAACATAGACAAGTGTTGTGTCTAGACTAGTTACATTAGTTAAGTCTTGGGCTTATTTTGACTCGCTTTGGCCCTAATAGCAGCTCGATCAAGGCTAACCGTATTGGCTCATGGCCAGCTCCGCGCCTTTTTTTTTTTTGAAACGGGAAAGTACTTAATAGCATGGTATGCCGGGTCGCGACCCGGGTCGCGACCCGGCCCCGACCCGGTCGGGTTTAGGCCCGACCGGCTCGGTCGCGACCCGGTCGGGGCGACTCCCCCGGCCGGGTCGCGGAGTCGTGGCCGGGTCCGCGCGAGTCGCGCGACCGGCCGACCGGGTCGCGCGGCCGGCGGGTCGCGCGACCGGTCCGGGCAGCGGTCATGTGCTGCCGGACCGTTGGCACGCGGTCATGACCGGTTGCCAACGGTCTGAGCGCAGCCCCCCCCCCCCTTCAGCCCCTTGGGGGCTATTTAAAGCCCCCAAGGGGCTCTCCTTACTCCCACCCCCCCACTCTCACTCTCAATTTGCTCTCATTGCTCTCATTGCTCAAATTTGTTGTCTCATTTACTTAATTATTTCATTTAGTATATTTATTTAATATTAGTTCCATTGATTAGTGGGTTAAGTAGTTTATTCTTTTTAATACTTATTTGCTTACTTGCATAGTTAGTTAGCTAGAAGATTAGTTAGATATTTAGTTTAGTAATTACTTAACACATCATTAGTTGGAACGTATTGTTAATTACTTACTTAATTATATGATTAGTTAGTCATTTATTTTACATAATTAAAAGTTAACTTAGATTAGTAGTGACTAATTAACGTCATTAGTTTTTTAAATAGTTAATTACTTACTTAAGTAATTATTTAGTTAAAAAATGTCTTCCAAGCCAAACAACCCAAACTACCGCGCGACCCGGAGTGATCCGGCTTGGTTGCATTGCAATTTGATCTCCATGGCGGAGAGAAAAGTGCAATGGAAATATTGCGACAAAGTAATATTCGGCGGTATTTATCGTTTAAAATTTCATCTTGCACGCATGAAGGGAAATGTTCTTCCTTGCACACGGACTCCGCCGGAGGTCAGAGCTCAATTTCGTAGGCACCTACAAGCGATGGAGCAAACGAAGGGAACTAGCAAAAGACATAAAGAGACCGTCCGAGAAGAATTGCAACAACCGGGGAGACGATCCGTACACATTTACGGAACCGGACAAGAGAGGCCGGATATTTTTGGAGACGAAGAGTACGAAGGTATGGGAGGTGTTACTCATAAACGTGCTTCATTATTCTATTTTAAAGGATAATTAAGTAGTCTTGATACTTAAATGTTTTTTAAAAAGATGAACTCTCACGAGGGATGGAAGCAAGTCGAAGATCATTCGCCGAGGAAGACTTCTATAGACGAGAGAGGCCGAATGATGGGTCAAGGGTCCGTGCCGGGGAGTGGTCGAGGTAGCGGAAGAGGATCCAACAACCAACCGCAAGATCGAGGTTCATGATCTCACACAAGACGACGACCCGGCGGTAGGGTCCCGTGGATCCCGTAATCACCGGAACCACGACAACGTCGAAACAACAATCACGACGGCGATGAAGAACCTCGGAAATTATGTAAGGATAGGATTGGCCGGGCAACGTCAAGGTGGTTCTTTCCGCACCGGCGTTAGAATGCCGCGAAGGGACCATACTACGAGAACATGATCGACACGATCGCGTACGTCGGGAGGGGAGTGCCGGTCAACCCAAAAGGAGATATACAATGTATATCTTCCTATGGAGGTGCAAGAAACAAAGAAGTACGTGCAGTCTTTTGAACGCATCTGGGAGGAACGAGGTTGCACGTTAATGACCGACGGATGGACCGGTAATTAAAGTTTCGTTTACTCATTCATATTAGATGTATTAACATTCTTTTTTGGTATAACTTATTTATCATCTTATACTTAACGGTGTATTACTAGGAAGACTATGATCAATTTCCTAGTGTACGGTCAAGCCGGCACGGTCTTTTGGAAGTCGGTCGACGCATCGGGACGATTGTAAAGAATGCGAGTATCTTTACCAATTGATAGATGGAGTGATAGAAGAAATAGGAGAGAGCCGGGTAGTTCAAGTAGTCACGGACAATGCGGCGGCATACAAAGCGGCCGGTCGGATGCTATGGTCGAAAAGACCAAAGTTGTATTGGACACCGTTCCGCCCACTCTTTAGATTTGATGTTGGAGGATATATGCAAGGATCCTCAAATAGACGGGGTAGTTAAGCTAGCCAGTTTATTTCTTCATTTATTTATAACCACAACTTTGTCCTTGCACTTATGAGGGAACACACCAAGGGGCGAGGAGTTGTTACGGCCCGGTGCAACCCGGTTCGCCTCCCACTATATTTCCTTAGAAAGTTTATTGAGTCAAGGAGAGCTCTAACTCAAATGGTCATTTCACCGGGTTGGGGTAGTTGGATGGCTAGATGTAACCCATCGGATAAGAGAAAGGGGAGAAAAGTAGAAGAGACAATAGAGAGTGGAGATTTTTGGAAAGTTGTAAAGAAGACGTTAGACATCGTCCAACCCATAGTGAAGGTACTAAGGATAGTTGACGGAGATAGAAAAGCATATTGGGGTATTTATATGATGCGATTGAGAGAGCCAAAGAAGAAATCTCCAAGACCGTGTCCGACTTCGCCAAGTGGTGGGATATTATAGATAGTCGCTGGGAGCGTACATTACATCAACCCATACATGCAGCAGGTATATTTTCTTAAACATTTACTAATCTTTTTAGTAATCACTTGTTGTGTATAACTTGTTTACTAATACTATTTGTTTCGTAGGTTACTTTTTCAACCCAAGATACTGCTATAGTGCACATTTCAAGGCGACGAACGAGCTATTAGATGACGTGAAGAGCGTCATCCGACGGTTGCTTGGTGACGACGACCGGGCAATCATCGCTTGCAACAAGATGTATGATTACGGAATGCGGAGTTATCACTTTGGAACGAGAGTTGAACAGTACGTGATGATACTAAGTCCGGAGTACGTAGAAATGTTTTTCATCACTTAATTAATTAAAGCTTACTTAGATAATAATGCACGACATTCAATTTATGCAGCGATTGGTGGATGGACCATGGTAAAGTACCGGGGTACGAGGACTTGGCGGACGTAGCCATCGGGGGTCCTAAGTCAAACCACATCGGCTTCAAAAGGCGAAATTGGTCTACATTCGGCTTGATTCACACAAGCGTAGAAATAGGTTGACATCAAGGAGGCTTGAAGACCTCGTGTATTGTCATTACAATACGAGGTTAAAGTTGAGGAATTTGGATAGAATGAAGCAGAACCGATGGAACAAAAGAGTTGGATAGCAGACGGCGGGACGTTCGGTGGATGCACCGCCAATTGAAGAGGAGGATATCGATTTGGATCAAATATTCTACGAGAAGAACTCCTTAGAAGCTTGGATAAACGACCGAGAAGGGTTGGGAGAACCGGAGTTCAACCCCCAAGACCGACAATGGGCCGAAGGAGTGCTCGACGATGTCCCTTTAGCCGAAGAATTCCAGATCCCTCCCTCACTAGCAAAGCGCCAGAGGACCGGAGAAGGAACTAGCCAAGGTACGCAAAGTAGGCGAAAAGGTAAAGAAGTTATGACTGATCCTTTTGATATTGCAGATGCTGATGCGGTCGACGACAAGGGAGAAGATACGCCGGAGCCGAACATCCGAGTGCGGTACCGCAACGTCCGAGGATTCGTCGTCAAAGAGTAGCAGCGACGATGGCGCTCGATATGGGGGCACGTACACTTTACAAGTACAAGCCACCTCAGATCCTCCCATATCTCCCACGACGGCGCTACGTTTTACCGGCGAGGAGCGATATACTCACGCGACCCAAGATACCGATCATGGTAGAGAGGCCGCCACAAGGTAGAGGAGGTCATCGTAGCCATGGAGTTGGAGCGAGAATACCACGCTGCCTCCGACTATGTGCATGATTCATCCCAAGGCTCTTGGTTCCCTACATACGATCAAGAGTATTGTGGAATGAATTATGTAGAGTCATCGGATACTTCGAACCAATCGACCTATAGTTATGGTGACGCGTTTGGATCACGTCTTAGGATAGGTTCCCGAGGACGGAGACGAATATGATCGTCATGTGTACATGTATCAAGCTTTGTACTCAACCCAAAATGACATGGGGAGAGTACATCAACTACCTACAAAGTGTACAACACATCATGTTGGAATAAAATTGATGCATTATTTGTTTAAATCATGTCATTTAATTTATCCAATTTTTCTGTATTTTTTCAGATTTTTTTCCGCATTTTTCTTATTTTTTTGATTTTTTCAAAAAAAAATTTATTAAAATAAGGGGGTCGCGACCGGGTCGCGACCCGGTCGCGACCGGGTCGGCCTGGGGGTCCCGCGACCCGGTCGCGACCCCCGACCCAACCCTCCTTGCTTAATAGCATTAGAAATTAGGGATGTCATTACATAAGTGCGGTAAAACCGCATCCGGAAAGTTGGCAGGAAGCGAAGGGGAACTAAAATTTAGGGCCCATTTAGCCAGAAAATGAGCCGACTGATTACATTGTCTAGGGGAAAACAGAAGCGTGATATTTGAGCTCCTCAACAGGGTTTGACAATGGATTATGTCTTCTTGGGCGCGCCACAGCACCGGGCTTGAACCCAGAATAGCTTCCACCACAGCTTTAGCGTCACTTTCTATGAGGATACGAGATTTCTTCCGGAGAGCCCAGAGACGGAGCCTGCAAGATGGCTTTAGCTTCCAAAATATGTGAGTCGGTAAGAAAGGATGCTTTTGGAAATCCCGATAGATAATAAGACCATCGTGGTCCCCGCACAGGACCGGTGGCCCCAACGGTACCATTAGTGGCCCCGTCAACATTGATCTTCAAAGAATGGCGCTCGGAGGGTGCCATTTGGAGTAATTGTCGATATCCCGCACTAATGGTTCTCGAAGATAAAGTGAGTGTCATGTTGGGCTCGCAGGGATCCCGAGAGGGGTCGTCAAAACCTCCTTTGAAATTCACATTACATCTAGCCTTCCGGATATGCCAAAGAATTTGAATAGCAAGGATGCCTGTGATATCTAATATGTTCATCCGGTTTCCTTAGCCAAAGAAGCCAAGTATTGATGATGTTTCCCAATGGCTGAAGCGCCCAATATTCTGGATATCCCAACTGGGAAGCACCCCAAATTGCTTTGCTGCGGGGACATTCAAGAAAAAGGTGTTGCAAGGATTCCGGCATACTCCGGCAGATTTTGCAGGTGTCCTCTATATACGGGCATCTCTTTGAAATAGCCAAATTACATGGAAGATTGTGGGACAGAATTTTCCAAAGAAAAATCTGAATTTTGTGAGCGCAGAGTTTACCTGAAGCAGGGTGCCACAGAGAAGTCCATGAAGTGTTGTCAGACGGCCCCGGGGGTCTGTTGGCGTCGAAAAGAAATCTGTAGGCCGCCTTGGAAGATAGGTCCCCTTCAGCTGTCCAAGGCCAGACTAAGGTGTCTTCAAGAAGATTAGGAAACACTGGAGTTTGTAGAATTCTGTGCACCGACCCCCCGTCAAAAGTAGAGTTCAAGAGGTCCACATTCCAAGTATTGTTATTTATCAAAAGAGACACTTTTCGGGAGTTGATCTGGACCCCCTGGGAAGGAATAGGGGGTCCCCTCCGGTCTATCACCCAGTTATGGTCAGAAATATTGATATTCCGACCATCTTTGATTTTCCAGATGGCCCCCTACAAGATGGGGATCCTGGCATGAATCATATTTTTCCAAATGTGGGACGCTGTGACAACCGGTTTAGCTTCCCAAAAAGTAGTATGGTGCAGATATTTAGAAGAGAGGACCCGAGCCCATAGACTGTCTTTGTCATGCAGAAACTGCCAAGTTAATCTCATGATGAGGGCCTGGTTCATAATATTAAAATCTCTAATGCCCAGCCCCCCAGCAGATTTTGGTTGTTTAATAGAAGACCACTTTGAGAAGTGAATTTTCCTTTTCTCATTGGATTGATGGGCCCACCAGAAATCCCTCTGGATACTGTCCAGCTTGTTGATGATGCTCCTCGGAAGCTTCTTGACACTCATAAGATGAAGAGGCAGTTGGCTAAGCCAGCTCCGCGCCTTGCACGCCCACAAGACAACCCTGGCATTGCCATCCTTAGAAAAAAATCAATGTTCAACCAGGTTGGCTGGGACCAGATTACTTAGACGAAAGGAGTTAATCCGGTGGCCACACAACTTCCTAGTTACAACTTAAATCCTCATTTGTTTTATGTGTTGATTAATATGCATACCCAAATTTCAAATACTTGTGGAATATTAGAACGATTTGGGGATGAGAACATGCACATCTAATCTGGATATTGACAACAAAAGCAGAAGGTCAAAGAGTTGCTTCTTTCAAGGACTATAAGCCCTCCTTAACTTAATTTGCGACGTCTCTGTTGATTAATCAGTCTAGCTATATACTTGTGTCATTATTAACGACTACTTCGATCGAACACTGACAGAAAAGCAAAGTTTCTATTGCAAGATATTGATCTTCTTTGAATTTATTAGCGCAGGAGGAGTAAAGCAAAGACATTGCCATAAGAGACCGGATCCCCTCAGGAGACCTCCTGAGGGTGTCCGATCAGGTCACACACATATGTATGATGTGACCGGTGATGTGATGGGGCATTAAATGTGATGTGATAGCTGTCACATCACACATATGTGTGTGCACCTGACCGGACCCCCTCAGGAGGCCTCCTGAGGGGATCCGGTCTCTTGCCATAAATGTGATGTGATGGGGCATTAAATGTGATGTGATAGCTGTCACATCACACATATGTGTGTGCACCTGACCGGACCCCCTCAGGAGGCCTCCTGAGGGGATCCGGTCTCTTGCCATAAGAGACCGGATCCCCTCAGGAGACCTCCTGAGGGTGTCCGATCAGGCCACACACATATGTGTGATGTGATCGGTGATGTGATGGGGCATTAAATGTGATGTGATAGCTGTCACATCACACATATGTGTGTGCACCTGACCGGACCCCCAGGGGATCCGGTCTCTTGCCATAAAGATACAAGTACGGTCGGCAACGAATGGTTAAGTTGATAAACTAATAAAGTCGGGAAGAACTGTTGAATATCTTGTGTTATTAAACTCATGAAGCTCACAAAATAAGAGAGGATTGAGTTCGAGGCACACCTATATTCTCTCATTGCTCGATCACCCCCCCTCCTTTGCTCATCTCTCTTGCCTGTTTCTTGCTATTGATGTCAATGTTAGAAAGTTTAAGGTCGACTGGATTTTATTGAAAACTCAATTCAATGGCAACGCATCTTGATATCTAGGCCCGGTCCAAGTCACACTCGGGTCAAGTTTCGTTCTAGTTCAGGTTTATTGACGGAAAAGAAGTCACATCTTCTAAATGAGAATACAGAGATGTTCATATATATGTTGAATTGAAATTATTCTAAACTAGATTAAAGTTCTTGAAACTAAATTATTCTACACTATTCTTTAAGATGATCTAAACGTATTCAGATGTTATAAAATAAGGATAGACAAGTTGTAAGTGTATTTGCTCAAGGATAGTTATTAAATCATTTTGTGTAAAAAATAAATAAAAATGTAAAAATGTTTAACAAAAATATATAGTTTTAGATGATAAATTTTTTATGGTTAAGAAAAGATAATGACTTACTAAAAATTCTTAACGTGCTTATAATGAAAAATTAGAACTGTAAAAAAAATTGTTGTCACACTAAACTTACACGGCATCTGATGAAAGGTCACAACTGACTTAAAATAGCCCCAAGGAGGTTCATTTGACGCATGTCAGGCATCCCAACTGACTTAAAATAGCCCCAAGAAGGTTCATTTAATGCTTGTATTATATGAACAGGTAAATCAGTATCTTAAAATTTGTTGTGATATTTTTTTTTTTCATACAACGTATTCCCACTAAACGATAACTTCACAACATTGATTTATCTGTTCAAACAAGCATTAATTATTTGTGTCTGTGTGGGTTGGGGTGCATGTATGTTACAGCGACTAGTGCCATGTGCTATTTATTATCCTTTGACGAAGGGTCTTTACTCTTTAGTGCACCATACAACTTATTCCGCCTATATAAATGTACAAAGAGGTTCTTATACCCTAGCTTGGATATGTTTATGTGTGTGTGTGTGTGTCTACCCACCATGCGCCTTTTGTCCCCACAAATTCTCCAAGGGCCTGGGGTGAGATCTAAGGGCCTGTTTTTGGATAGAATATTATTAGCCATAAATAACATACTAGCTACTTTTGACGGTAGATATGATTAAATGACCTAAGGCTGATGTGTTGTTCGAAATATCAAAAGTATGGCCATTTTTGATTCAATAATCTAACCAAACAAGTCCAAAAGTAGCCAGTCGTTGGAAGGAGGGAAAAGGGAATATCATCAGGCAACAGATATCAACGCCAGAGATACAGTAATATGCCTGTTGAATTTTTCACTGCACTAGCTACGAAGTTCTCTAGTCTGCAGCTCGTTCTACAATCTCTTATCCCACGCAAAGAGATCCATCCGACTCACAGACCCATCAAGGCTCGTCTTCTCTCCAGAAACTGTTAGCAAGCTATTAGCTAGCCCTACTACCTCGACACGTTGAGTGAACTTTTACAAACCTCAGGCCTGAGCTTGAAGAGCACAGAGAAAATAAATAAGCGAACTTTCTCATAAACCATCGACATGAGACAATACTCACTACTGTTCCAACAAAGGTCGAGGGGGGAACGCTTCGCATATATACAGATACATATATATATATATATAAAGCAACCTGCCAGTTTTTTTTCCTAAAATGCTGGTTAATTAGCTGTAGATCAGCGATGTTGACGATGATATATATATATATAACGTACGACAAACATGAATGCCGAAAAGATCACGGGGATTAAGGAGTTCTAATGCAGCCGGAGACCTTGATTTCTTTCTTCCAGCCCATAGGCCTCGTTGAATTCGATCGTCCTTGTCTCCGACGAGAGCTCGATCCGCGGCCGAATCGGAGGCCAATGCTTCCATAGATGGTACTCATCCAGCTAGCCGTCCGCTTAACATCAGAGAGCATCATTTTCCTTAGGCGGAGCTTTATCGCCCCTCTGCTGTCATCTAGCTTAGGGTTCAGCGCATAAGCGTCGGGTCAAAGTGGCGGCGACGCCAAGAAAGCCTGCGGAGATTCCTTCTTTCTTGAGCTCCTCCAGGCATGGCCGCGGAGCCCAGAGACGCCTAAATACAATACACACGGAGGCGAAGATCCGCCGCCCCAGTCCAATTGCATCAGCGCGCGCCTAATATTTTCTAATTTCTCCACGGCAATAGAAAACAAATTTAAGCGCCTGATTTGGTCAGAATAATGTCACATTGATTAGATAAGAGAGGTACCTATGCTTATAAGTCTAAATCACTCTGACTCGAAGTCCCAATTTTGAGTTGGTTAATAGAATGGTATAGATCGACCCAGATAGATAGATATATATATATATATAGCTAGGCGCTAGCTCACTCGAATACGTACATTAACGTATGCTCGAGATGCCAATCTATGACTACGGTCGGTAGGTGTGTATATAAATTGGCCAGGGAACGGGATCCTTCTCCTGCCGAGTGGAGCAATAATATGATGATCGGCTGCTCTGACCTCAAGTATCTTATCATACGGTTTCCGGGTGCGGTGGCGCGATGGTGGTGGCGGAGGTGATCGGATATCTCGTCCGGGTGGGTGGAGCGGGAGCTGCAGCTGAAAATTTCTAGGAACGATCATGGCGGGGGAGGAGAAAGATGACAAGCGATCATGGCGGGGCTCGTGGCTGTGTGCGAGTATCTAGCTATTAAGAGATCGGCCCGCAGACGCTCGGCAGAAGGTGACAATCGAAGTGTTGTTGGCAGTACGCTCGGCAGAAGGTGACAATCGAGCGGGGCTGTTGGCAGTACCGTGATACTTTTAAAAATAAAAATAAAAACTGTGTTATTTAAAAAAAAAACTCGCCAAACATTGTTGCGAAGTACTACTTGCTCTATTCCCTCTCCCCGAGACAGCTTTGAAGACGGGGAGGGGGGGGAGCAGGGGGATTGTGTATGTATCTTTCAGAACATTGGCCACTTGGGAGGACGGGACATGATAATTTTTCGGCATTACTTAGAAAAAAATCAGCATATACGCATAATCGAATTCGAATGGTTTGAAGACTGTGTCTGTCCGGTGTGGGCGCCTGCTGCGATGGGTCCCGTCGACCCGGCCGCTGCGCACACCAACCTGATCGTATTGCGCTACTGACAGACTTGATTGATGAAGGGTAAACCGAGAGAGAGATACGCGTTGCCCGTGTACGAGAGCCTTCGTCAGTATAGCTAGCTCTAGCTGGGGGTACGAACGCCAGCGCCTATGCCCATGCATGCATGCGTGTACGTACGCTGCGATCATCGGATAGATACCCAGCAGAAAAAAAAACAAAAAACAAAAACAGAGAACTGCGTGCCGCCGCCGGCGAAAAGACCACCGAGCTGCACGGGAGGAGGAGAAGAGGGGAGCCTTTGCTTGTTCTGAACAGCTTACTTGCACCGCCGGGGTCGAGGAGAAAGGCACGCAGAACTCGAATATATGCATATCTTTTGGCGCTCATTAGCAATTATGAACCCTAGAGAGCACCTCTCTCCTCACTCTCTCTCTCTCTCTCTCCGGCGATCTCTTCCCAACAGACGCCGCAGAGAGACAGAGCTGCCTATACACGGCGGAAGAAGGATTGATGCCCCCCCGTACCGGACGATATACGTGAGATCGCGGCTGCCGGGCAGGTCTCGGTTCGAAGGGGGCGAGTGCGTATATACAAGTAAAATAATTAGGATTTGAAATGAAACCCTAACGTAACATACGACAGAGACAAACAACAAGGAGCAGGCCAACGCCGGCAGCCGGTCGTGTCCCATCACGCGCAGCTTGCCAGAGCGCTAGGGCCGCTTGCGAACGTGCTCGCCCTGATCCTCTCTCTCTCTCTCTCTCTCTCTGCTGCTGCCGTGCTCTGCGTGCGGCCTGCCTTTTCTTCCCCCGCAAGATGGCGCTCCACTCGAGGAGAGGACGGCGATCCCGGAAACCCAAGGAGGCGAGGGATAGCGTGTGATCTGGGCACTCGGGGGGGAGCTTTGTAATGATAAGCTCGCCGGTGCCGCGGAAAATACAACGGGAAAGCGGCCGGGCTTTTCGTCGGCCGGAGCAGGTCGAGCAGAGGAGCAGACGGGAGCTGCGCCGCGCGCTCCTGATCCTTCGTCGCAAGCGGCCCACTAGTATGTATGGGGGAGGGCAGGGGAGGGGAGCGGCCGAGACCCCGGGCAAGCACTCATGTCTCCCCTGTGCACTGTGTTCTTGCCGCCGAGTACGACGCCCGGGCCTCCACCTGGGGGAAACCGTCGCCCTAGCCGGCTTTGACCTCCCTCCGACCATGCTCCAAAGGATCCTGCTCAGAGGTGTGATATATTTTAATCGTATGGCAAGTCAATATATTTAAGTGGTGTATACAAAGGTTTGTACAGGTTAAGGTACAAAATATTGAACCAGAATGACCTGGCATTTCTTGGTTGTACACGTGGTGTCAATTGACTTATTGTACAGTGTTACAGTTGGTCTCTGCATATATATATATAAACAGAAAATGAGTAGCGGTGCCCTCGAGTGAGAGAGGCATTTTTCCCGCTCACTCCCAATTCTCTGTTCTGCGTTCTCCTCTTTCTCTCTTCTCTCGCACTGCTCTGTCTGCTCTTGATTGCAGGGATTGTTGAAGCAAGGATAGCAAAACTTCTAGCCAAGATCAGGATTGATCGAGCATTGTCCAATTGGCAAGTTCTGGAGTACAGACCTTCATTCTCAAGTGTACACAGCAGAGATGTCGAGTGTTACGTATTATCTGACTCGTTCCCTTAAATCGACGAAGAGTTGAAACATAACTTAAAATGTTAAGTAAGTTATTCAGATTTATTTACCGTTATTCATTACGCCAGTATATACGGTCACAAAAAAGCAGTAAATAGAACTCGAAAATCAGTATCCACGTCTGTTAATATGTACTTAATCAATGACTCGCGTTATAACATATTTAAGTATATGTTATACTGTCTTAGTATTGAGTTGGACAAAAATTTTTCTATTGTAAACTAGAACACATGAGATCCTTAAGTGTCATTTTATACCTTTCTTGTAATATATGTCATGTCTCGAACGAGATATAAGCAGCTAGCGGATATGCTCGAGGACATAATTGAAGAAATAACTCCTCAAAATATGTCAATTTAGGAATGAAGAAAATAACAAGAAATTTGATTTGGTAATTATGATAATTTTATTCAAAATATTTTAATGAATTTACAATTTAAATAAGTCAAAACTGACTTGATATTTTTTCATCCGAAAAAACTCAAAGTTAAATATTAATAATTTTCTTATTTTTTTAATTAATTGACTTTTCGAATGCCAACACCATTATATTTGTTTTGTGCTAAATTTGATTACCAAAAAAATGTTAAATGATTAAGAGGAGTCATGTGGACTCTCCCCATAGTTACTGTCAAATGCCAAGCATGTATAACATAATGACTTTCACAAACTATATGTTAGTATGGCAAAATAATTATGCATCATCAAATTTATCAAAAATTCCTTTCATTGTGAACACAAACACACCAGATCCTTATATGTCATTTTATTTTTTTTCGTTGCAATATATGTTGTGTCTCGAATAGGATATATGCAGCCGATCATATGTCTGACAACATAATTGAAAAATAAATCTTCAAAATATGTTAATTTAAAATAAAAATATATATGATTTGGCAATTATACTAATTTTTACCCAACTATCCTATTGAGTTTACTATTTAAGTAAGTTAAATTGACTCAATATTTTTTCATTGGAAAGGCACAGAGTTAATAAGATGTTTGGTTACATGATAAAGTGAGTTTTTGTCATAATTTAATACTTTTGTAATGAAATTTGTTAAAAAGAGATGTTTGACAACTATGACAATTTTATATTTTTAAAGTGATTTTCTTCGTAGACAAAAAAGAAGGTCTCATCTCTTTTTTTAATCTTGTGGCCTCCCACTTTGTTTGATCATATATGATAGTTACTCTTTTTTGTTATCATATCCCTCCAAACAAGATAATTTTTTGTCATTAGTTAGTTCATACTTTATTTTAATACAACTTTTTATAACGAAAATGTACAAAAATTATTGTGCAACTAAACACTCCGTAAATATCAATAGATTTCTCTACTTTCTCAATCAGCTTTTCAAATTAATACCAACATCACCACATTTTTTGTGCTAAATTGGATTGTTCAAAAAATGTTAAAAGATTAAGATAAATCACATGGACCGCTTCATCTTCTAGTTACTAGTACCGTCGAATAACAAGCATGTATAACATAAGGGCTTTCACAAACATGGGAGTTGATATATCAAAATAATCATGCTTCATAAATGTATAAAATGATCTCACTAATTTTGAATCAAGCATACATACATTTTCACATATTTTTTCATTTAATTAGGTAAAAGACCTAATTGCATGATAATATAGTTAACCAAAGTTTTAACCTCTCATCTAAATGTAAAGCATTCAGATTTATCAAGAAAACACGATACAATTAGCTATGTAATGTAAGAACAACATTCGACTTTTTCATAAACTATCAGGATTGTCATATATATCAATACATACACCATGTTCAAGTACTTATATAAAATGTTATATCTTGATTAACATTTTCTTCAGCATATAAAAATATCAGAAAATATTATCTTTCGTACGTATAGCATATATGCCCGAAACATATGTAACTTTTTTCTTGATTTAGTCTTTAATTTTCTTCACTTTCATCGCCTACCGTGGCTGATGGAAAGAAATTTCTCCGTCACTGATGAGAAGACATATATATATAGAAGTATTTAACACAAACATATTTCATCATCACCATGATAAGGGCATAAAGAAATTAGTAAAAACATAAAATAAAGTCAATAAAATCTATACAAACGATATTAGTAAAATATAAAAAAAGTTAATAAAACGTAAGATGAGAGTAGTAAATATACGTACTACGAGCTAGCTTGACTTCTTAGTAGTTCGTTACTAATGAGTCAGTAGATGATCCAGACTCCTCTCTCTAATGAATCGAAAAGGACCCTGTTTTAGGGTGTTGACTGTTGCGTAATTAGGCATCTAAACAGGAGAGAGGGAGTATGTATATATATATATATATATATGTAAATGTATGTATGTACTTCAGATGGACGAAGTAAAGAAAGGAAACAACATCAAAAAAGCAAGGGGAAAAGAATTTGATCTTGACATGAAAAGTTATTAATGAGTCTAGGTGTTCTAGACTCCTCTACTAAACGTTAAAAACGTGTTTGGTATCAAAATATTTAAGGGCTGTTTGGCATCGGGATAAGTTGGGGATAAATCAAAGTTATCTCCAAAATTTAAGGAATAAATCAGATTTATCATACCAAGGGCATGTTTGGTACGAGGATAATTTGGGGATAAATCAGGTTTATCTCCAAAATTTAGGAGATAAACTTGATTTATCCCCAAAAAATTTGGGTGCCAAACAGCCCCCAGAAATGACCCGAGTTTGAGCTACGGCTCGATCCACGTTGGCATGGCATGGCGCTGTGCGATCTTCGCCTGCCACTGAGCCAAGATGTTCCAAAAAACAAGAACGTAAAAGAATCCTGTTTTAGGGTGTTGACTGCGGAGTAATTAGGCATCGAAACAGGAGAGAGATTAAGCGCATACATGCATATATCCCAGATTGACCAAGTCAACGAGAGGAATAA
This sequence comes from Cryptocoryne crispatula var. balansae, assembly GCA_036172225.1. NCBI lineage: Eukaryota > Viridiplantae > Streptophyta > Magnoliopsida > Alismatales > Araceae > Cryptocoryne > Cryptocoryne crispatula. The sequence goes on along the minus strand of CM069929.1, from coordinate 5,097,694 downwards.
AATCCAAAAGAGAGCATATCACGTTGAAAGGAACATAATCAGTCTCTAATCATAATATATCACAATTACATGTTATTTAAGTGACAATTCAATAAGAATTAATTCACCTGTTATTAAACTAACCAGTTCAACGTTATCGAATTTTTATTGATTCATTATTAGATTATTACCGAACGTTACTGAAATCTTATTGGACCATTATTAAAATTTCACTGAGATGTTACTAAAATCAACATAACTTGTTACCGAATCATCAATAAAATCTTATTAAATTGTTATTAAAGTATTATTGAACCGTCACTAAAGTATTATTGAAAATTTATTAAACTATTATTAAAACGTTCCTAAAATCAATGGTCAATACAACTCTCATTATTGAAGTTCGTACAATTCGTTATTGAAATGTCATCAACACCTTATTAACTTGTCGGTTGTTATTGACCGATTCAATAATAAATAAAACGATTCTTACTAAATTGTTAGGTCCTGATATATTTTGATTGAAGATCGAAAATGTTCTTTTCAAAATGAAACCGAGAAGATTTACCCTCAATCCAAAAACAAGAGGGGAAGGGAACTTGATCTCGACGGGGGTGTTGTGCCTCTCGGAAACCCAGAACGGACGCAGACAACTCGATCGATCGAGAGATCGAGAGAGATCGAGAGAGAGATGCGCAGCAGGGGAACAGCGTATAGGAGAGGTCCGACGTTAAAATTATAACTTCATTTTTATAATACGAGAAAGTTGTGCGGTGGAAGGGGGGGAGAGGAAGGCCGCTCTCGTAATATTCGAAGAGCTCAAGCTGACATGACTCTTCCGAGCACACAAACTCGTGCATGCATTCACAGCAATCATCAAACAGACAACTTAGAGAAAGGTGGAGGAGACCCCTTCAACCCCCCCCCTCTCTCTCTCTCGCTTCTTCTGTGGTCCATGCCCACGCTCACATGCACCATCTGACACATCACTCATGATGAGGCCACATGTAAGCAGGCGCCCCCCCCCGTCTCTCTCTCTCTCTCTATCCGTCTAGAGAGAGATGCTCGATCGCTTTATCCTCACTCTTCTTGAGCCATGGCGATGGCAGCGACATTGATGACGACGGTGATGATGGCACGATGACGAGTGTTTTCCATTATCGGAAAACAAGTTATGCCATTAATTAGAAGGCAATCAGATCAAGCGGACCTAGTTTAGTTTGGGTGGGGGGACGAATGGACGAAGGGGGAGCTTATCCTGTCACCCTTCTTCTTCCCCGCCTCGCTTCCTTTGGCGGAAGTGCAGAACGGGTTTTGTCAACTGTCATGATGGAGAGATTTCTTCTTGTTTTTTTTTTTATTTTCCATACTTTGACTGTTCATTTTCAGGAGCCGATCTCGCAGTGTTGTGGGTTTTCTTCGTACTCTCGTGATAAAAAAATTAAAAAATAAATTCTTTTTTTAAGAAACCGAGCCGAAATGACGCTTCTTGTGTCCGCTCCATCCGAGTTAAAATGAGAATCGACTATTAAAATTTGCAACGGATGCCAATTTTAAAATTTTAATTAAATTCTATTGATTGATATATAATAATACATAAATAAGTGGAAATGCACTTTAAAATATAAAACTCATTCCATGATTATCATTGCCAATCGTGCAGATTGGTGTATGTTAAGGAATAATTAAATATATTTCCAAATAAAATAATCTTAAATGCTGTGTGTACATATCATAAAATAATACATTCCGAGTAGATCTCGAATAATAGAGGGGCGGCGGATGTTTCCGTGCCTGCTCTGGTGGGTATCCAAATATCTCGTAACGGAAACCATCTACGTACGTGGACGGATACCTAGCTGGCCGGGAGATCCGGATCTTATCCCGGACCGGGCCTACTTACCCCCGCCACCAAACTCGGCCGGTCCGCTCTCGACGCGGACCAGGCGCGTCTGCGCCATCTTCCCCGGCGGTTCCCCCCCGTCGACGGAACCCTAGCCGGCTAACCCCGCCGCAACCGCACGCCGGAACGGCGCAAGAGCGCTCCGGTCGAGCTCGGGAAAGGGCGAAAGCGAAAGAAGGAAGAAGACACGAGCTCGTCCGTTGAATTTGGGGAGGGGACCCCCTCGACCAACTCTTTTATTCCGACCGCATATATATATCCACGCAGGACACCTCCTCGTCCCTCTGAATTGACATTTAATTGTTGACGAAAGGCGGCTCCTTTCAGCGCATGCACGGCGGGGCGTTGTGGCGTCGACTGTGGGGAGGGAGCTGCCCAGCTTTTCCCTCTCCCCGTTCTTCTCTGCGGGATAACCTAGCGCCAGAGCAGGAACTGACGAGGGCGGGCCCCCGGCGCTGTAGTCGCCGGTGTTGCGCCGCAGCGCGTGCGTGCATGGCGGCGCCCGGGGGGGGGGGGGGGTTGTTTCCGGGTGGAATGCCCTGCCCATGCATGCCAAGCTGGGCACTTGGCAAACCCCTCCGCTCCTTCCCCTTTGTTGGGTTTCTGTGATATGTGTGGGCTCTATTCTCTTGTACACCGACTCAAAATTGGGATTAGAGAGATACAGGGCCATGTTTGGTACGAGGATAATTTGGAAGGATAAACTTAATTTATCCTTGGTGTCAAACAGGCTCTTTAATGTTGGAACCACCCCTTCAACAGTCCATATAACACTACGGTTGATCACCTCATGTACAAATTTTTCTAACTTTGACAGATATACATTGTTACAAGTGATAGTCGACGAAGATAGACCTACTTATTCTTGACTCTGATATCATATTAATAGAACCAAAATTACGGTATTAGGTTTGAGAGACCCAGATTCTACTGAAACTTTCAAACAGCCTATATGGCACTACCTGGCACTACTAACTAGCTTTGTAAAGCAGCTAATTAACTGCATGCTCTCTGCTCTCTGGAACGAAAAGCTCCTCCCCTCCAAGCTCTGCCTGGGGCTCCTAGTGTAGTCTCACGTCGTTGCTTGTTATCTGCCAGCTGCCTTGCTCCAGCTGTGTCCGGTGAGGAAGCCATTCCTGTTCTATCCATCCCCTTCGTACTTCCCGAACGTTGCTTGATTAGGCCCTGTTTGATTGGGTTCAATCATCCTCCAGAAGAGATGATTTTACATGGTGCTGACCGATCATGTAATCATTAGTGTCAATCCCGCAGCTTGGTGTTTGCTAGAAAATATTTAAATATAAATTTTATGTACATATCATAAAAATAATGTATTATGAACGATGACACGAAGGAATGGACAAGACCGTCTGATACCGTTTTAGTTTCTCATGTAGCCACAATAAATTCACTATTAAGTTTCTGATGACCGGCTACCGAGATTTTGATGATTAATTTACTATTGAGATTTTGAAAACCTATTACCAAAGCTCCGATGTTCTGTTAACGAGGCTCCGAAGATCTATTACTGAGGTTCGGAGACCCACTACCGACCATCTCCTAACCTGTTACTGATAGGGCTGTAAACGGATGCGGATAAAATTCGGATTCGCTCCGAATTCGTTTCCGTTTAGGCAGATAATATCCGATTTTAGATATCCGTCGGAGCGGATATCCGAATACGGATATTATCCGAATGTTAATCGGAGCGGAAATGGAAATGCCTGCTCCGCTCCGTTTAAGATCCGCTCCGAATCCACCTTTGATAATATATACATAATATATATAATTATATATTTAAAATCATTATATTTACAAATATGATTAAGTATTCTTTATTATATATTAATATACTAAGTTAATATTGATAAATATATGATAAATTTAATATTTTATAATTTTATTTCTATGTATTTGTATATTATTAAATATATTAATTAAATAATATTTAATTAACATCCGAAGTGGATATTATCCGTATCCGCTCCGAATCCGAAGATTATCCGACTTATAATATCCGATCCGTATTCGTATCCGATTCGGACCGGATACGGATTATCCGAATAGCTAAACGGAGCGGATACGGAAACGTCATATCCGCTCCGTATCCGATCCGTTTACAGCCCTAGTTACTGAGACTACAACGAAGACCTATTACTGACCCTCTACTGACCTGCTACCAAGGCTATAGACCTGTTACCGAGTCGTCGAAGATCTGCTGTTGACCTTCTACTAATCCGCTACCGAACGACATCAGGCAGTCTCATTCATCATTTTACATCGTCATTAAAACGCACTTATATCTCGTCTTCCGTTGCATCACGTGACGTCATCCAGTTAGGGACTTCGAGAGTTTTCTCAACCGGAAATTTAAGACTATCTAAACTCAACTTAAATAGAGGGGGAGTACATATTTTCGTGTTTGCTCTGGTATGCATCCAAGCGTGTAAGATTGGAGACCCTCTCCTCTAAGATTGGAGGGAACACGCCCTCTATCCTAAACACAAAAAAAAAAACTGAAATTCACATATTATTTTTCATACATTATATTTATTACACTTGTAGACTCTACCTTTGGGTCTAAGATGGAAAATCTTTCTTTCAAAGTAGGTTAATTAGTTTGAGAGGATCTTTCTGTTGTAAATCTACTTATATCTTCATGAGTCGTTCAAGTTGAAAAGGTGGACATTTAGTGAAAAGAAGTAATATTTATAAATCAAGGGCCTTACAAGAAGCGCCTCAAGATTCCGGGAAGCTTTTTCAAAGTATAAATGTTTTTTTTCAATTTTATTTTATAAAAAAGAATATAGACAAATCAAAATGTTATACTACGAGAATGTCATTGAAGACCTGTATCATTCTCCAGACGCATAAATGTAATATATAAAGCAATAATCAAAATGTGTGTATGCATGCATATAGAACTTTAGTAAGTATGAGGTGTAATATATATACTGCAATGAATGATCATAAAAAAAGTAAACTATTGATTATTTATTTTTTAAGTAATCTTAAACTTATTATATATATAATACGTACGGAAGCGGATGAACCTCGAACGCGCAATTGTCTAAAATTATATCAAATTTCAAGATTATTAAAAAAATCATTCTAGATAGATTATGCCCAGTAGACAAGGGCATGTTTGGTACCAAAATATTTTGGGGGTTTATCCTCTAAATTTTGAGGATAAACCAGGTTTATCCCCAAGTTACCCCGATACCAAACAGGCCATGGCACCCAAATTTTTTGGCGATAAACCAGGTTTACCCCCTAAATTTTGGGGATAAACCTGGTTTATCCCCAAGTTATCCTCGTACCAAATATGCCCTAAGACCCTGTTTGGTACGGGGATAACCTAGGATAGACCTAGTTTATCCCCAATCTCCTGTTTGGTACACACTTAATATTGAGTTTAACCAAGATTCAGTTAATCCAGGTTATCCCCAAAATGAGGGATAAATGTGGGGATAAATCATCCCACCTAATACTTGGGTTAAATTGATTCTGAAGTCGGGGGGGGCCTGAACGCCATTGCCGGTGGGAGCTCTGTCCTCCGCGGGGGGGGGGGGGGGGGGAGCGCGCGCCTCCGCGGAGAGCTCCGGTCAGGTGGCTCGGGGAGGGGGGGGACTCTGTCGTCCGCGGGGGGAAGGGGGAGGGGGGGCTCCGTTGGTGCCCATCCGGCGCTGTCTGTGGGCCTGGAGGATGAAACCAGGGGGCACCAGCACTAATAGATAAGAATTTATTGTTAACATACTAAACATAGGATAGGATTATCCCTAAACTTATCCTAAGTTAAATCAAACCTAATGGGGATAGGGTTAATCACGAAGATTGGTTTATCCCTGTCCCCATTAATTTTATCCCGATACCAAACGACGTCTAAAAGTTTAGTCAGTCCTCGGAGGAGGGTTTTGAACCTCTCTTACCTGGAAAAAAAAGAAGATCAGGATTATAGTTAAATATGTTTTTCTTATAAATCGTTTCTACTTTTAAATGTGAAAATGATCTCACGCTGATTGATGTATACCAATATCATCAAAAAACCATATTACATTTATTCATGCCCTCGACACATCTCTTACAAAAATAAAATAAATCCGAAACATAGAAACTCAAAGGGCAATCAGAGAATCAGTTGAAGCTGGAAGCACTTGATAAAAAACTAAAGCTTGCAACCCACAGCCGTAGTTTCTTCGTATATTAGGAGAGCATCAAAATTTGTTTTTCTAAATTAAAGATTAGTATTATAATAAAGTAAACATACATGAATTACAAAAATTAAGATGTAAACAGCGATGATAAAGTAATAATAAATTTTAAAGTTATTATTTCAAATCTTAATAGTTATTTCAAATGATAATATATAATTATCAATATTCATAATTTAAAATATTTTGAATAAGTATTCAATCGATTCTTTAAACAAGTTGTTGGCGAACCACCGTAAATTGACTTTTATTTTTATTCAAATTTATTTATTTGACATAATAAACGATAAACTAAGGGAGTTGAATTTTTATGGACTCTAGTTACGCGTGCAGTGTGTTAATTCCAAGGTTGTTCACTATTCGGTCCAACCTAAAAATCAAATCAAATCAGTAGCTTGGTTCCATTCGATTTGATTTGAACTGTGGATCAACTTGGTTTGATTTATAAGAAATTAAATTGGTAAATTGAATAACTCAAGTTAAATTAATTTTTTTATTTTAAATTATATATAATATAATATTTATGTATTTTTTATAAAAAATAGATTTATTTTAAAAAAATTAAAGAAAAATTAACGAAATGTATAGACATATACCCTAGATTTTAATAGAATATAATTTAAAATAAACAAAATAAAATTATACATCAGCATATTTACTATTTTAATAAAATATGATTTGAACTGAATCGAATAAAATTAATTTGATTAGATTTAATTTGATTCGGGAGATAGTTGATTTAATTTGATTTGAAAAAATAATAAATAAATCAAATCAAATCAAATCATGAACAACTCTAATTACTTTGTTTGCACCACTAGCAACCCGGGACAATAAAAGGACCTTTGTATCATACAACTTTGTGTTTTGAAAAGAATTTTCTTATTGGACAAAAAATAGATTTCACCTTTTTATCTTATATATGTTAGTCATATGACACATACTCTTTTTTATTATTGCGTATATCTCTCGCAAACATAACAGTTTCATGTCATGAGTTACCTCACTTTATTTTAATTTAATTTTTTATCATGAAATGTATAAAACTTTATTGTGCAACCAAAAATCGCATAGGAATTTGTTTGGTTACTCTCTACAAAACAACTGTGTTCACAGGATTAAAATGCGTACGATACCCATGCTATTTCATATTAATTAATACAAGGACATAAATTAAATGCCAACGTAAGGATAATTCGTTCCTAGATTATATATTCTCAATGCGGAAGGCCGGAAGCTACTAGATGGGATCATGTGATCCCTTTAGCCTATATATGTTTGGTATGGTAGAAGGATAATCATGGATAAATATGATTCATCCTCATTTTATTGTTTATTTTACAAATAGAATAGAATTTAACTTGAATTAACTCAATTCAATTTATCTCTAAAAATGAGAATAAAGTGAATGATAAGTCATCCTATCTAATACATGAGATATTTTATTCTTAAATTTTTTTCAAGAAGATAGTCATCTCATCTAGTACATAGAATATTTTACATTACTATTTATAAATTATTTATAATATAAATTTTATATTTTATATTAATAGTCAAATAATGTATATATATCAATATTAATCTTAAAATTAATAATCATATATCATGACAAAATTACCCTTAAACATATTCTAACTCAACCCAAACATAATCGAGATAAAGATAGTCACAATGACTATTTTCATCAATTTTATCTCCATGTCAAACGGGTTATTAAAATTCCTGGCTGGTGAATGATAATTTCTAGATCAAGCCCCCTTTTTATACGTTATTCCTCTTTAAATCGTTACGTATACGGATTTATATATACGAAACATGTCCGTCCGGTACCCCCAGAGAGAGAGAGAGTAAACCAAAATTAAAACACATCAATCCGGCATTCCCAAGGTTATGCTAGAATTTCACCTTAATTTGCGCTTAATTATACGGAAATGGTAAAAGAATGAAAATAAAAAATAAATTAACCTTTTTTGTAAATAAAACACTAGCTAGCTAGGATTAGATTACTTCAAGACCCGTGTGTTTAATTAGTAGCTGGCCTCTAATAGGGTAACGATCGATACTACCTAGGCACCCTTATCACTATATTAATTTCAAAAATTGAAGGATCTCTAAATATAAAAAATACAACATAATAAAATTATGACAATGACTGCGTTAACGACTCTCTGCATGCCATCTTTGCCTTCTCCCGTCATCCTTTCACCCTTCAGCTCAGCCCCAAGCTGATCTCCTATAATAATCAATAGACCACTCCTTCTATATATTGGGTTTTTATTCGGTAAAGACTTATCAACTCACTGACTCAACAATTAAATAACTTTCTCAAGAAGTCACTCGTCCTCTGTTTACTCCCAATAGAGTATACTTAACTTCGGAGTTTTTCCAACTCAATCTCTGAAAAATGATTAACCAGTGTTGTTAGTAGTTCGCTGATTTAATTTGTTAACGTATTCACAAATTGAAGTGTTACAATTTATCCCTTTTAAAGACTTGACTCTCTCGTCAAGATCACATACATCACATCACATATCCAGACGAGTCACACCGGACTTTCCAGTTAGATCATGCTCTAATACCATATGTAACAACTGACTAAATCAGTTGACTGACCCAACAACCGTGCTAATTAATAGTCTTCTCAGGATCGGCCTACTCTCAACAAAGTATGCTTAAGTTCGGAGTTTTTCTAATTCAATCTCCGAAAAATAGTTAACCGGTGTTATTGATACTCCATTGATTTAATCTCTTAACATATTCACAAATCGGAGTGTCACGTTTTCAGATAAGTAGCTAGTCTGACTTTGGTTTGATACATGTGGTAGAAATTATCGGTTTTGATTTGTTCTAAAATCCTTTAAAGCAGTCCATATGATCTGAATTACATAAACACTTATCCTCATACATGAAAGTAGATTTGTTCCAATACTTAATAAGATATCAAATATGTGTAAAAACATGCTATAATTTATTTACTATGATTCAGAGCTAAAGAAGGCCAAAATCAAAATAAGCTTGGTTTTTATTTTGAGAATTTCTCCAAACGTTAAACCTTACACAGAGCATGAATATTCCTGACCATCCAAATATATCAGACAAGTTCGTACTTTGATAGAACATCTGAACAAACTATACCACATCGGTGGCCTGTGTTTATGTGTTGCTTTCGTAAAAATATTAGATATGAAATTTAAAAAAAAAACTAAATTGTATAAGATATTCTAAGAGACTAATTCGAGATATAATTATAATTTTATTAAAATGTTAAATCTAGCATCTTAAGAGTTTGGGCCAATCAATGACATCTCACATCTTAAAAATCCCACTTAGTTCGAAGTCATCCAGCGTGACTTTTTTTATTTAAAATGATATTTATTTTATACAAGCAAATAGTATTTGAAATATTCAAATTAAATCGGCCCAAATACCATTTATCTCCGTTGAGGTGGGCTCTCTCTCTCTCTCTTTTGTCTCAGGCTGCACGTCCCGGCGACTCCGCCGTCCTTTCTCGCCTGGACCGTCGTGTCAGAACTCCCCTCGGTTCGACCCCACTCATCGGTCCAATCTGTCGGCTTCCTGCTGACCCTTGACCACCCGAACCCCGGTCCGGTCCCGGGCCCCGGCCCCCGTCACCACGCCCCCCGGCCCGGTTCGGTTCCCCTACGTAATGAATCACGCCGTAGCCCTTGTTGTTACTATTATTATTTGAAGCGTCGAATTGTTGAAATTAACAGGTCGTAGATCCCGAGCCCACTCGAGCACCACGAATAGTACATGCTCGTCGCAGTAGTAGTTGCGTGCTACGTAGAGCCGCGCTACGTGTACGCGGAGCTACGTACGTGCCCCCGCCGGCAGTGGCAGCTCCGGAAATACTGCTGACCCGAGGGGCCTTCGCGTAATCTTCCTCGCCGTCCCCTTGCCACCCTGCCTGAAGCAATCATGCCACCCAGGATGCGTAATATTTTTTTCCCGCAAGTTTTTTTCTTTGGCTCGTAAAATAATCTTCTCTCCGGCCCCAGCATCCCTACGTGAAAATACAATATATTTATACCCTCGTTGTCACAAGCTCCTTTGCGCCAGTTTTTTTTTTTTTTAAGTCTCGGGGAGCGGGGGTTTAAAACAAATAAAATAGTTTGGGGCCGTGTTTGGTAATAACTATAAATATTGGATGCGTGAAGAGGTCATGACTACCCACCTCCCCCCTCTCCTCTCCGCTCCGCCTTCAAAAGCTTTTCGTCGTCTCCGCAAGCTTCCAAAGGAGGAGAATTGAGGGAAAGTAAGATCTCGCACCCCTCAGCCTTCTCTCTCTCCGAACGGGGCTACACCCCCCCCGTCTTCTGCTGCTGCTACCTCGCCGGCGACATGGTCGCCTACCGCCGATCTTTCTGAGGGTGACGTGTATCGCGGCGGCGCATGGCCTCCCGGCCGTTTCCGTGCGCTCGTGCTCTCGTTGATGCAGGAGCTTTGGACGCTGATTGCCGGGGCCTGTGCGCCGGGGGAGGCAGCGGGGGCACGGCATGCTAAGATGGCACCGGCTCGAAACCTTCCAAGGGAGCATGGCGACGGCTATGGAGGGGGCTGCAGCTACGACGTGGATATCCGTCGCAAGGGGTTCTGCCATGGGGGGTTCTCGGTGAGCTCGGGCCCTGCGGCGATGGCCGAGGACGATTCCAGGAGCGGCTGCGCGGGTGGCAGTGACGACGAAGAGACCGGCGGCGGCGGCGGGGAGGGAAGGGGAGACGGAAGGGGTGAGGTTGGGACGAGCTCCAAGGGGGGCGACGAGGAGAGGGACGACGGTAGCTGGCTGCGCTTGAGCATCGGGGGAAGCGGCGGAGCTGCCGGATACTCCGGGCCGGGAGGGGCGCCGCTCAAGGCGGAATCCGCCCGTGGAGATCCGGGAAGGCCCAGGCGCGTGGGGGAGATGCTGGAGCTCGACTTGTTTCGGGAGAGGCCGCCGGACTTCCGGCCTGCAGTCCCGCGGCCGGCCATGGCCGTGTCCCCGCTGGGTGCACCGGGCGTCTCCGCGCCGGCGGCGGCGGCGGCGGGGCCTTTCTTTCCGCAGCACGCCGCCGGGTCGAGGCTGCCGGGCTATCGACCGTACGCCCCCCCAGACGTGACGACATGGGGCTTCTGGAGCCCGCAGGCGAGCACTAGCTCGACCGTGCCGGTCCCCTACAATTCGCGACTGTTCGTGTACACGGCGCCGCCCGGGAGATCGGGCCCGTCGGCGGAGCCGGAGAGCAGTGCGACGCCGAGCGGCATGCGGGTGGTGAGCCCGCCGTCGTCCCGGCCAAACACCGGCGTTTGGTTCGCCTTGCAGGCTTCGCAGAATCAGTGAGTAACACAGTGAACTCGACCTTACTAATTGAATCTAATCGCGAGAGAACGAACGAGAGAGATAGGGGTATCCCCGTACGTGCTGCATTGTCTTCTTCAGTCGATCGGATCTCTTTCTAACGGCTTGCGTCTGATCTTCTTTCTCTTGATGTCTTGAATGTATATGCAGAGTAAGAGAACCCTTTCTCCCTCAGATACCCAAGTGCTACTTGAGGATCAAGTACTCTCTCTCTTCCTCTCTTCTTCTTCTTCTTCTTCAAGCGCTGTTCCCCTTTTCATTCGCTCCATCTTAATTATTTGCTGGTGCCCGTGGACCTCGGCGGAATCATCTTCTTCTTCCCGGCTTTTCTTTTTCTCACCATGGTTTTCCTCCCCTCCTTCCGTGCTTCTCTAACTCCTTGCAGGGACGGGCGAATGACGATAAGGCTGCTGATGAAGTACTTGGTCAACAAGCTGGGGCTTGATACTGAGTCAGAGGTATGCATCGATCTCAATCTCATTCTTTCTCTATCTATCTCCGAACAATAATCTGTCGCTCTGGCGTGCGTAATGTATCTGTACATCGGAAAAGATTGAACTTTTTTTTACTTCCCCTCGCGTCGATGTTCTTCCCTTTGCATGACCGCCGTGCAGCCGGACATGGACACCACCTTCTCTGCATGCTCTCATGTGTGCCTCCGCCTACCGCGGCCGGCGGCGGCGGCTGCGAGCTCGAAAAGAACAGCGGAGCTGAAAGAAGGCTGGGAGGGGAGGGGGGGCTTTTGGTGGTAAACACACATCGAGGAGGTTAGCTTTATAAACGGATGGGTACCTAGCTATCATATCCTTGCTTGCCGGGGCGAAGGGCTCGTCGCCCACTTGCTTCGAACGTACTGTGCTACCTGCAACCGTGTTGTTGAGTTCCATCTGGCGCAACTACGCGTATGCGTAGCGTTTAATGTTTCTTGCCGGCTAAAAAACCCTAGCCTTCATGATACCCGGAGAAAGGGAGCTCTTTTGTGTTGTTTTTGCCGCAAAAGGCTTTCTTTCCGTTGTTTTCTAGATATTCCCCCTTTGGTACCGAGCAAAACATGACAATAATATGATACTGATAATATAAAATGGGGGAAACAATTATGTATGCTGGTTTACCATTCATCAGGCGCCATTTACAAGGACCGGACCCAGATGCCTCTTGCCTGCCTTTTATCTTATCTTGGGCTAATGACGGGGGGGCCTTGGTTGATTAGGGAAAGTGGGACATCATGAGGGAAGGACGCCGTCGGTGGCGCCATTTCTTCATCAATAGAAGATGAACGTCGACCGAGATCAGTTCAGATGCTGAAGGATTAGCGGTGACTTCGGTGAGATTCGGGCAATAAGGAGGGCACTTTTACAAGGTTAATCATCTTTGTGTGTCTGTGCGTGCGTGCGGTTCTTGCCTTGCTTGGAGCTGAGAATACCAGTGCAAAGGGGCTGTTTTCTTGCTGGGTAGTCATATTTATAGAAGAAACTTCCTGGGCAGTTATATTTATGGAAGTAACTACGCTAGGAACGTGCAGCCTTGGAGACTTTTGCTTCATGGGAAAATAATCTTTTGGCATACCTACACAACCAGGGGACGGTGTACAGACCGGAAATCAACCGACGGGAAAACGACTTCCTCAGGTAGGTGGCAGTATATTCCTAAATCATGAGTAGAATACAGTATGGAAAGAGATACACCTCAGTATCTAATGGCCATTATATATTAAACAAATCGTATATATGCCTCTTTCTGTACCAGAAAATAGTGAATGAAAAGGAAATTTTTAGAACTGCCGTTATGTTTTAGGCATAAGCACACAGTAGAAATGGCCAGTTTACCTCCGCATATATATAGTTTAATTTACTTTTGTATAAGTGGCGTAAAGATATGCAGGACCTGACAAAAGATAATAGAGTTCTGACGGGATTTGCCATAGGAGATGTGCTTATTGGGTTAAAAGACTTCAATTTCGATGAGACAAAAGAACATAGGGAAGCAACATCTTCATCTCAGAAATATCTCGCAGACAAGCTCAAGAGTGAATGTTCATAGATGGATGTAGAATTTTTGCATTACTACAATAAGCTGCCAAAATACTTGTTCACTTTCTAAATAATATATTGACGTAATAGATCTGTATGTCTCATCAGTCATTACTGTTTTACACTGTCAAGTAATTAAATAGACGTTAACTGAGCAAACTGTTTCATATTTAAACTGGATGGTGAATACTGCAGCACTCCTAAATTTTATTTAGTGCTCCCAACAAGTATCATGCATGGATTGCGCATCTATATCATGTGTTATAGTATATATGTTAGAAAATGGTAGAACATTCTAGCTTTTCTATTTCACAAGCGAAATGGAGAGTCTTTTGTGCATAAACTTCTTGCCTCCACAAAATAAATGAAACAGGAATTTCTCAAGGGCCACTTTGATAACTCTATTGGAATTGTTGGTTGAACCACTCTTGGATGGCTCATGCAGCATTAAGTCTTTTTAAAAATTTGGAGCTTATACGGGAATTGCTAGAGTGCCTCATTCTACCAGCTCTCCGTCGAATGGGACAACCAGCTGGAATAAGAGGATTTCTTTTTTTACCTTTGCTTAAATATTAAATAGAGGGAAGATAAAAATACAAGCCTAGACAACTGGTTCTTATGACTCATCAAATAAAAAAGATATAAAACATGTTAATTAGAAACTATATAGATTGTTTTTGTCACTTTTTGATGATGACTACAGCTACTTTGCTTAAGCTTTTCTTCTTCTTCTTGCGTTGCTTTAGTATAGATATCTCGGACCAACTTCATGCAACGCCACTCAATTTTTCTTTATTATGATTTCTTTTCTTGCCCTTGTTCAAAAGCAAACCATTTTTTGTGGTCATCGCTCAGTACCTGGTTAATATATAATAGTTGATGCTTCCTTTTCATTCTCCAATTCTTTATGGAATCCGATTCCACCACATATTTTAGTTTTTAAGAATTCATTCCTTTGCTTCATTATACCCGTTTAATTTCTAGTCTGGAAGATAAAAGTTGCTCTGCCATTGATAATTAGAAGTCAGAAGTTTATGAGGTGTTTGGTTGCATGATAATATTTTGTACACTTTCATGATAAAAAATGTATTAAAATAAAAAATGAACTAACTCATGACATAAAATTATCATGTTTGGAGAGATGTGTTAACAAAAAAGAGTAACTATCATACATGACCAAACAAAGTGGGGGACCACAAGAAAAAAAAAGTGGTGAGCTCCTCTTTTTTTGTTTAAGAAGATAATTACTTTCAAAACATAAAATTGTCATGATTACCAAACACCTCTTTTAACAATTTTTTTATAATTTTTAAAAATTAAAATAAAAATCTTTCTTATCTTGCAACCAAACACCCCATTAATGTTAATCACAGCTGGTTAAGCTGTGTACGGGGTTCACATAGTTTTGAGGGGACACAATCCAAAGGTCATCAGTAGTTGTTGGGTGCCAAGGATATTCCTCCATTTGAATAGGTGATTACCATCCAGACTGGGGATTACCTAATGTGTTTTTTTAGTGTGGCAGAACTATTTTTGTTAATTAGAAAGCTTATCTAAATGTCGCTTGCCTTTGCACGGCACAATTCATTCGGATCACCCCCTTCTATTATCGCCTTCTCTCATTATAATATCAACACTCGTGATTCTTCTACAAGGTTTGTTTTTTCCTGGCGTCTTCCTTTGCCCGTCGTCAGCATGCCGGCAGCGTAATTAATTGGCCCTTATAGTCATGATTCCTTTCGTCTTCTCTATCCCGTTAATAAACATACGAAATTCACATACCCAATTCCTTCCGTGTTACTAAATTATTCTTGACATCTTGTTGGAGTATCTCGATCAACCTCTCTATCATTCACCCCTTAATAGAAGGGCATCTTATATATGTATCTCTATGTATACGCACGCACACAACGCTACAGCTAGACGGGTTTATAAGTCGTAAGCACATTCTTCCAAATGGATGACATGAAGCTGGCCTGCCTTGCAAACATGGAATTCTACTCTGTAGACCCAACTCAAGGTTGTTGGACGACCATCTCCTTTCTTTAAGGGCTCTCCATCTCCGATCCGTACATAGTTTTTTTTAAAGGTGTAGGAACGAGAGAATGCTTAGCTGTGTATGATAGGAAGGACATGATAAGAAGCGTTTACGAGAACATGTTCTCATAAATTAGGTGTGAGAGAGAGGCAATCTTCATGGTATGTATGGCGGCTGCTTCGTCCCTTGGCGGGCCCTTGACTTTTTCTGCCCTACATGCAGCAACACATTATCAAGTAATAGTGATTCCCACGCACAGAAACATACGTGTTCGGCAATTGAGTGTGGCGAGCACATTGTACATGGAGATATAATGGAAGGAAGATGAGAGGGACGTGGACCCTTTCTGCATGCCCGTGGGAGCTAGGGGGGACGGCGCCCCCTTCCTACGGCGTCACGCTTTCCGCCGGCAGGCTCGTTTCATTCTCGGGGGAATCAGAGCGGACGGTGTTCTGCTCTCGGATAGGGCCCGTCGCCGGGCTTAGTGGTGCACTCCGCCGGGAATATTAATAATGTAAAAGCTCGCCCCCTCCATTGATCGATGGATCGATCGATTGATCTCCTCCCGTCCATGGGTTCCTGTGTACATGGGGAGGGGGATGATCCGGGAGGAGAATCATTCCAAGTCGGCGGAGAAGAGGGCGGCACAGAGGCGCGGGACATGGAGCACGAGCGAGAGGCGAGGACCACAGGTCAACGCAGGCCGCGCAGCACAAAGCCAAGTACCGGGTGGCGGCGGCGGCGGCGGCCGCCTCCATGGATGGGCACCCACGAGCACCGGGCCATCGTCGACAAGACGGTGGACGGTGTGTGCATGGAGGGATTATTGATTGTAGTTCACACTAGACGGAAACAAAAAGCACTCATGAGATATCAACGGAGATCTGCCTCTATCTTCTGGTATAGAGAGAGAGAAAGAGAGGGGGGGGAGAATATAGTAGAGGTGGGGCACGAGGAATATTGTGCATTGGCCTCTACGGCACGAGAGGGCGGCCGGGGAAAAGAAAAGAAGAGAGGAGCTGATCGAGATAGGAAGCTAGCAGACGAGGGCGCTAGAGAGAGAGAGAGACGTGCATGGAGAGATTGTCTAGGGTTGGTAGCGGACAGCGGGGAGGAAGATGCACACAAACCATCCTTCCCCAATCCACCTCTCCCACGATAAAAAACAAATAGCTCAAGTGCACTCGCTTCATAAACAAATCAGCATCCCACCACGATTCCTCGGCGTGCTTCTTGGATCTCTCTCTCTCTCTCGTCGAAGTGCTGTGTGGGCCTGTGCACCCACCGGTACGTGGAGAAGAGGCCATTGCCCGCTAGCTATTAGACCTGTCAACGGATCTTCGGGATCCGATATCCCAAACCCGAATCCGTGAAACGAACCGGATCGGATTATAGTTAAGCGAACCCGCTAGCCTGCTAATGTTTTGGTCAGGATTCAGGTTCAAACCTGACTAATAAGATGACCCGAGATTCCTCCGTAGGGTTTCACATAAAGGAAAGAAAACCCGAAGCATATAGAGGGCGCCTTTGGGGTCAGCTCCCCTAGGACTCCGGCTGCGTCGCGCGGCTGCCGTCAACCATGGTGCAGCGCCGGCGCCACAGGCCTTCGGGAACTCCCATATCGACGCCGCTGGATCGGAAGCTGTTGCCGCTGCCACCAAGCATGGCGCAGCCGCCAGTCCTTCGGGAACTCTCGCATCGACGGGAACCCGTTGCCGCAGTCATGCGTCCCAATCACGCAGGAGAGGATGCCCCCTTCAATGACAATGCTGGAAAGGTCACCAGACCCCCTAATCAACGACGAGCAGCCGAGGCCATCTGCACCCTTCGCGCAGGTCCCTGACGGGTAAGATCGATGTCCGCACGGCCGCCCCTGCCAGCCATCCTTTCAGAGATCTGGGTCAAGACCTGATGAACCCGATAATTAGGTTCGGGGTTAGGTGTAGATTCGAACCCGATGATTTCGAATTTGGATCCCACTTTGGGTTGTGAATAACGGGCTTGGATTTGGATCTTACGAGATCCGACGACCCATATGCATATACAGTTCTACGCTATTATATATATAATATATGTTACTATCTATTGATGCCGTCATGACTACTTCAACAAAATGGTATAATAGCTAAGGAGCGCAGAGAAAAGCCTTGGATGGGCCGCGCCGGCTGCTATTGGAGCTCATGGTTTCTGCCATCATGAGAAATGCCCGGTGGCGGGGAAGGGGCAGGTTGTGGTGGTGGTTGTGGTGGCGGGGGAAGGGGGAGGGATCTCACCGCTAGTCGAGCCCACGACCCCTAAAGGCATATGCAATCGAACACTGCTGCTCTTCCCTTCACTTGTCAGCTGGTAAAAAATAATCTGAACTGTGATGGCATAGGTAGATGTAGGATCCAACGTCTAAAATGGATTTTTTAACGCGGCCATCGCAAGCTAACCCGTGAATTTATATTCCTGCTCCTTCTTCTTTTGAGGTTTCAAGTGGTTATCACTTCTCATCATCCTAGATAGCCCCCCATATATTGTTCACGAACGGTATACGCTTGGCAATTGCTCACGGTGCCTGAACCTTCGATCCGGTCTGGCCGGGTCGGCTTCGGGCCCGATCGACTCGATCAGGGCCCAAATCTGTTGGGCCGGGTCTCGGATCGTCAATGGCCGGCCCGTTCGGATCCAGGTCGTGCTCCGGCCTAGTACGTGCATGCTAGATCTCTCCTGGCTTCGTCTTCTAACCTTGAAACTCTTGGTACGTGCATGCACCAGGTGGAGATAACGTGCAGAGGCCAGCAGCTCCACCCCTTCCTGACTCTTCAGCATGTGCGGGACAACATATGGCGCCCCAGGGACGTGGCGCCGCCCCTGCCGGAGTCGCCGGGCGGCCATGTGATGACCCTTCACTATGGTAGAAGCGCATAGACAGGCAGGCATACAGAGAAAGAGAGAGAGAGCGCGCGCGCGCAATGCATCGGCTGTACCTCCTCCATCATCTAGTTTTCTTCTTCTTCCTTCTCCGATTTCTCATGTTTCTTTCGGTTGCTTCAATTTTTCCTTTCATCCTCAGCCTCCCCCCCTCTTTTTTTCTATTTGATTTCTTCGTTTCCTCCAACTCGTTGAGGAAATTAATTAAGTTGCTTGGAAGTACCCACAAGACAGCAATGCTTGGGGCCGCTAACCTGATCAGACGAGGATGTATTTCCGAGCCATTTTGGCCTCCACTAATACCACATTTTTCTTCTTTGATTTGGGTTTCTGCTGGATGCCAAGAACCTTCAACATCGCCGCCTCTCTCCGCGGGCTTTCAATATTGAAATAGATATATGCATATTTACGTGTATGATAAATGCAGCGACGGGTTATTCACATAATATTACATGATTGATTTGATTGCCACTCGTACAGATCCGCCGTGCACTTGCAAACGAGTGCAGATCAGCTCAGGTATTCTGAAGGGTGAAATCTCTCGGTCACCGACTAGAGAGAACCACGTATCCTTAAGCACTTAGTAAATTTTTTATCTGATTATTAAGTTATTCTTATAATTACTAAACGGTATATATAACTACTAAATCAACTATTTGTGAACAGTTTAGTAACTATACGAAAAGTTTAATAACTTTATACACATTTTAGTAAATTTTAGAAAGGGTTAGTAGCACTAACTATATATGTACTATTTAATAACTATAGGAGTGATTTAGGGCGCATTTGGATCCGTGTAAAACAGATTACATGGGACAACTTTTCTCGATTTCTTCTTCATCATGGTTATTTGGTTCCACGTAAAACTAAGTCAACCGAAAACATCATCAGTTGACTACCAAAATATGCTGATTTTGGCATCCTTAATGCCGTTTTCCGGGCTGCAACCAGCGGCAAGACAGACACTGCACCTTCTTGGTTGTCTCAATTGAAAGGAGGATTCAATTTATGATAAGACTTCAAAAAAAATTAATGATTTATCAATATAAATTATAATGTTGCCTTTATATATATATTAATTTATATAAGTTATAATACTTAAATAAGTCTTTGTAAAAAATAAAATTTTTATACATTTTAAATTTATTTTTATTAATGATTGTCTTCGCTGTTTGAACGTCTTTAAAATAATATTACTTAAATATTTTTTTAATTTGTATTAAAAAGTATCTATCTCCGGTATTATGTCTTGTTTCTGTTTTTAAATAAATAATAATATTTTAAAAACATAAAAATTGAAAAACGGCACTTTACTCACATTATGTAAAAAAATTATCATTAAAAATCATATTATTTAAATAATTTTAAAATTTTCGATTTTTATGAAGAAATATTTATATAAAAAATATGATTTTAATATGCAAAATTTATATAATTTAAAATAAACTATATAAGTTTTAAGATATTAAATTACCAAACTAGGATTCAAGAATAGCATGTAACAAATCAAATTTCACATACTTAAATATTTATGAAAGAAGAATGTTTTTGTTTTTTAATTTAGAGTTCGGATGTTCAAAGTTGCTTAAAAAAATTAAGAACTTGTATATTAAAGTATTCAATCTTCTGGAAATAATTTTCAAATGAACCAAATAAGGGATGCGTAAATCCTTTTCCCAGAAAACTTGATCCCATGTAAAAGATTTTCATTAATTTTCATTTTACCCTTAACCAAATGGACCATTAGTAAACAGATAAAAAAATTAAGGGGCAAAGGTATGTGTCTCTCTCTGGTTGATGACTGAGTAGGGGTGTCAATGGGCCCGGCCCGAGGTCGGCCCGCTTAGGGCCCGATCCAAAATATATTGGCCCGGCCCAACCCGGCCCGCACTACATTGTTGGTCCGGCCCGCAAAAATTATTGACTTGGCCCGACCCGGCCCGGCCCGGCCCAACTATATATTTTATAAATAAATATTTATTAAATATGATAAATTTAATTATTTAAGATAATATTATAAAATTAATAATAATTTAATTAAAATATATTTTTAATAAGTACAAAATGATGTTTTTGACATAAAAATTTGAAAGTTATTTGGCCCGTTTTAGCCCGCATCGACCCGCTTCAGCCCATATGTCGGCCCGACTAAAGTCCGCGGGCCAAAATATTTGGCCCGTCAAATGACCTGCAGCTGGCATGGCCCGCGAACCCGTGGGCCGACCCGGCTCATTGCCACCCTTATGACTGAGGTTTTCCTCCAGGGCACTTGAGATGATTTGGTCTCCTTGCAAACACCCAACGTGACCCTTAGCACGTGCATGTGTAGTCCCTCCCTTGAGTCTTGAATCATGTTGCTTCCATGCGATGGACAGCCTATTTGGGCCGGGTCTGGCCCAGTTTGCGTGTTTGGTAGCACAACCATTTTTTATATTTTTTATGATAAAATTTAAGTATAATAAAATTTCAGATGACTAAAGATGTAAAATTAGCGGTGAAATATGATAAAAAAAACAGTGAGGAAATGTATAACCATAAAAAGTAGGGGATCATAAGGTTTTGTCCAAGAAAGAATAGCTTATAAAAATATATTTTTTGCAATGACGGTCAAACACTATAAAATACGTAAAAGATACTTATGAAATAAAAAGAATGAGAGAGAGAGAGAGAGATCTTAATGACGTTAGGTCTATAAGCATAATGAATAAAATATTTTGATTGATGAGTCATTAACATAAGAGTGAGAAAATTATTTTGATACTAATTTTTTAATGATGAGCCATTAAAAATAACAAAATATCAAAATAATTGAAACAAAAAATGTGATAGACCTTATTTAATATGGAAGAGAATAACTCAATAGGATTTGGATAAATCAAATATCTCTAAAAAAACTCAAAATCAACATAAATGAAAAAAATAAAAAGCACAAGACTAACTCTAATTAATTTTGGATTAAGACTTAAGTTGGAGTTTTTGGTTGGAAGGTTAATATCAGATATTGGAGTTTTCTCCACAAACGCATATTTATACATATATATATAAAGAAAATAAACGATGAAACTATATCTAAGAACAGATGACGGTACACGTAACAACACAGGTTTCATAGCAAGATTCTACGTATGCTGCTTAAAAAGGTACTTGAATATCTGACAAATATTTAATTAAGTAAAATTATGCTATCAGCAATCAGAAAGAGCATTTAAATAAATAAACATTTTAGGAAGGAGGACAGTAATTTAATAAAAAGGCATTTAAGAAAAATAAAGTTTTAATTAGGGTGTGAATTTAAATACTTTTAAAATAGGGGCTTTTACATGTACCCTATAACTGCACATATTTTAAATATATCCCCAGGGAAACTTAAATGCTTAATGGGGTGTTTGGTTGTCCATTAAATTGAACTTCCGCTACAATTTTATATTTTCGTAACAAAACTTGTTTAAAGAGATATTTGACAACCAAAAAAATTTATATTTTTAAAATAATTCTTTTTTGGACAAAAAAAAGTATCATCTCTTTTCTTATCATTATGATCCCCCATATTGGTTGGTCAAATAAGGTATCCACTCTTTTTTATTTTTGTTATCACATCTCCAAACATGACGATACGTTTATGTTATCGACTAATTCACATTCCATTTTAATACAATTTTTTATCACGAAGACTTATAAAAATTCGTTATGCAACCAAACAACTTACAAGAAATCATTGAAACCTTGTGCCATTCAAAAAAAAGTCCTTTCCTCTGAAGTCCTGATAGAAAGCCCCCGATCAGAGAAGTTAACTTTTTGACAAAAAAATATTATCTTGCAGAGACTAGAGAGAGCGGGTGGTGAGAGATAATGGACTTAAAAGGTAGTTTTTTTTTTTTTTGGTCAGTGTCGTAATCACCTAATTGGGCAATCGTTCCTGTGGTGGGAAGGGGCCTCCAAGCGAGGGAGACAATGTCGTGTTCATGACTTATTATGTCTGATCAAGTCAGGATTACTTACTCATGAATTAAAATTATCATATTAATATATTTCTATTCCAATTAAGATTAGGTCAAAGCCAATAATAATTTTAAACTTAAAATATTAATATCCACCATTTTATTATAAATAATGCCAGATATTACAGGAGGAGGAGGAGGAGGAGGGCTTGCCAGGCGCCACAAGCTGGAAGATGAGGCTGCCAGTCCGAGCAGCCCACGCTCAATGCCTTGGTAAGACTAGGGGCGGCAACGGGCTGGGCTGGCCCACGGGCTCACGGGCCAGGCTAGCTTTGGACCTAGACTCGGGCCAGAGAGCAAGCCCGCGGGTCCTTGGTCGGGCCACGAGAGCAAGCCCGCGGGCCACACTGATGATGTATCCCGTCCCGCGGGAGAGGGAGCAGAGTGCGGGTGAGAGGGGGAGAGAGGGAGAGAGAGTGCGGCGGCGGCGACCACGGCAGGAGGGGGAGCCGGAGAGAGGAGGGCGGCGGGGTGCGACGCCATCCGCGACGGCGGCGACGGTCGGCCCGCGGCGACGGTGACCGCGGGCAGACCCGGCCGGGTGGGAAGAAAAAGCGAGAGAGAGAGAGGGAGCGCGGGAGAAAGGAGGAGGGGGAGCGCGGGAGCGCGGTGATGGCGGCCGCGGCCCGCGGCGGCCGGCGACAACGCCGGCCGCGATGTGGCGGGGGCGCGGCGACGATGCGGAGGGGGTGTGAAGAAGAAATCGGGCGACGGAGACGCGAAGGGGAGGCGGTGACGAGGAGGGTTCGAGAGAGAGAGGAGGGCGGCGGACGGAAGGCGGGGGAGGCGACGGTGGCGATGGAGGCCGTAGAGGGAGAAGATTCGAGAGAGGGGGAGGGAAAGACGGTGGAGAAATTCAAAATCTGGAAGTTCATCTCCGTCGGATATTCATAATCTGGAAGTTCAAAATATAATAATAATATATATTTATTATAGATTAGAGAGATTAGATTGGGCCGGGTCGGGCTGGGCCGGGCTAAATTCACATTTTAAATGGGCTGGGCTGGGTTGGGCCAGAATAGTAATGTGGGTCGGGCCGGGCCGGCCCGATTCATTTTATATCGGGCCTTACTTGGGCCAACTTCGGGCCGGGCCGGGCCCGGCCCATTGACAGCCCTAGGCAAGACCCCACAAGCATGCTCCGTAAAGAAACTCAGAAAAGTAATGAATATGAAAACTAAACCTTCATAAAACATCGATTATTCAAGAGTTGCTCACGACGTCATATATCATTACATTACAATGTCTTACAGAGTCCAAAAACAACATAAGATTAGTATACTGGTCGACAACTCTAAAACAACAATTAACAAGAAGGGTAAGAACTTTTCGAAACAAAAGCTCAAAATTCAGAGTGAAAGCTTCAGATGGAATTTGATTGAACTGAATAACAACCAAGGCCAAAGTGCCCTGGAGTGTTAACAGGACTAGTTAAAACAGGAAAACTTACAGGAGATGGATGAACTCCGGATGGAACTCCGAAGAATAGATGGAACAGTTCTTTCAGAAACTGTCCAGAATCATAGGACATTTAGAACTTGAAAAAAGAAAAGATTGAAAAAGTGAAGCACTCTATTAATTAGCAAAGCAGAACATTTATAAGCAGGCGATTAGAGAATTGCATGAAAATAACTGATACAAGTTAGAACTACATCATCAAGTACCAAATCAGTGGCATCCATCAAAAGCACTCGTATGTTTCGAAGATAAATGCTCTATTTATTAGCCATGTTTAGAATGAAAGATAAAGCTTGTGACTCCAAATATGTAGTTACATAAGCATACTATGAAATCAAAGGCAAAGTGTGAGAAGATAACCAGAGACCTTAAGCACACCATAAGCATTATTAATGATACACATGCAAATGCAAGAGCAATAGACCTGAATTCCTCAACTTATGTAACAAAAAAATAATTGAAGGGGAATGGAAAATGTGAATAACCGAACAACAGGTGAATAAGAGTTTGAACTAAGGGAGTTCAAGACCACGTCAACAATAATTTACCCTGTTTATAGCCATAAGTTTTATGACAAGAAAATGCCTTCTAAATAGAAGTATTTGTATTTCTCATAAAGGTTGTGTATGATGGTAGGCCAGGAAGCGGATATTGAGATGGATCTTAGAGAGAGAAAAAAGACTTCCAAAGGTTAAGAATGCATGAACCTAGATCTCTAAGATGACATACCAATGAAAAAAAGGAGGATTAAAATAGGACTCTGAAAAGAGCCCAATTGATTTAGGAAAAAAAAGTGAAGTTTCACAACGATGTCTAGGAAGCATTACCAACCTTCTAGCTGTTAGCATGAAAAAAAAACTCCCAAGCATAGACATCCACCCTGCTAAAAAAGTAAGAGAAAGTCAGTCAAGATAACATTTTTAGAAGGAGCCACATATCAAATCTAGGAAGTCAGCAGGGAGAAAGAACCCAAGGATCACCTTAGCTTGAAATGCAAAAGCATCAAAGGTAACATCCTTTCTGTCACGAACAAAATGTGCATTGGTACATAAGAATTTTAGTCTCTATTAGTAATTTCTTCACTTGAAGGTGAACTCATGAAAATAAATGTAGTTGATGGTCGTTGGAAAAAAAGGGCCCAAGAAACTGCACAAGATTGCACTTGTTCCACAACCTTCAAGCCATGCAAGATCATCTTTCCAACAACAGTAAATGACTAGAATCTTAAAAGAGACAATGACTAACATTAGCAAAATTGTGCACCCTGATCATTCATCGAGAACCAGATATCTACAGTACTGACCTATCAAATGGAAAGAGCTGCTAAAAATGATCAAGAAAAGAGAGACAAAAGTACATGACATTCTTCTAGTGTACTATGCTCTGTTCTCAGTTTTCTTAATCATCCAAAGTTCAAAAATCAATTTATTACAATGAGACAACACATAGGCTTGCAATTTATAACTTAATTGGCTAGACAATAATCTTGAACAAAACTATAAACATATAAAGACACCAGTGTATGGATTTTTGTGAAGATGATGAGATTGTATTTATCTTCGTTGTTTTCCTACGTAAAAAGTGCCGCAATATTTTAACATGAGCCAAGTTGGCCTTTTAAGTTCCTAATGCAGTTAGAAAACAAAGAGGGAACAATTTGGGAACTCTTATACACCGCTTTTATTAGTTTATGTAATGAATAAATTGTTATAATTATAAATGAAGCTATCAAAATCAAGAGAAAAAAAACACTTTGAGAATATAAAAATTCAGCAAGCACAAGATAGAGAGCCTTTTAAACAGACAAAGAAACAAAAAACACAAACTGAAAAAGATTACAAGATCTTCAGATAAATGCTGACATTTAAAATGATGTAATTCATGCGCTCAGACAATGACCTACAACAAATAGTTAAAAATAAAGCCAGTATCACTGTCATAACTTGTAACACTGTTAAAGAATATAAATGATGCAAGGGTGAAGTGCTTTCTGAAGATCTGAGAAAGAATAAGATGAAAATCAGGCAATTCTAGGGGTGTCAATGGGCCGGGCTTGGGCTGGCCCGGCCCAAGCCCACTTAAGCCCATATACATAGAGCCCAAGCCCAAGCCCATGTAGAAAGCCCAACGGGCTTAGATTGTGTAAATGGGCTTTAGCCCGCCAAAGCCCGTTAGCCCAACGGGTTTCAGTTTTGTAAAACAGTCATAAATAAAAAATTCTACAAATATCAGAAAATTAATAAAAATGTGAAAAATTTTAAAAATCACAAAGAGATTATAAAATCATAGTAAATTTCATAACTCAACTAAATATAAAATAAAAAATAGAACACCTATCAATTTGTGAATTGCCATAATTTAAGAAATAAAAACAATACAATAGACGCATTAATCCCTTCTCTCGAAGAACATACAAAAATCGAAACATAAAAATCAGAAGTCAAAATCAAGAACCCCTAAATACGGAAACCGACTTATTCGTAAAATCCGCAAGAAATCGAAACTGGGAATTTAAAACTTGAAGCCTAACTCCGTAAAATCCGAAATACGAAAAATGCGAAATCACATCCGAAATTCAAGGCCCAAAAATGGAGTCCGAAACCGAAATTTCGAAACATAAAATTCGCATCCGGAAAGTCGAAATGCGAATACACCATAAAATCCGAAATCCGAATTTGTGTAGAGCCCATTCAAGAAGCCCGCAATCCGAAAATCGATTAAAATGCGGAATACGCAAGAGATATGAGTCCGAAATTTGAAGAGATCAAAATCCGAACTTTGTCGTACCGAGATTCGAGATTTGAAATAAATCGAAACTCCAAATAAAAAATGAGAAGTGCGAGAATCCGAACTCCGTAATCCGAAATCTAAGAATTTGAAATGCGAAATACGAACAAACTTGAAGATAGCTAGCCGAAACTTGCATAAGAGAGAATCCAGAATCCGAAAAAATTTAAGAATCTAACGAATTTGAAATCTAAGGTCCGCCAAGTCCGAAATTCAAAATCGATCACTAAAATCGAAAACTTGTAGTCTAAACCGAGAAAATGCATGCACCGAGTAGAATACGCAGCTTTGCGAGAAATCCAAAAAAATGAAAGAACACCGACCCAAATAACATGAGCTCATCATGGCATGTTCATGATTATTTAGTCTAAGCCGAACAAAAACATCATAGACAGATCATGATCAAAGAAAAAATTTATTACACAATTTCTCTGTTTTCAGGCACCAATAGAAGAAGATTTGTGCTATTGTCACTCTTTTGATCAAAACACGATTTACGAATTATGAACATCACAGATAAAAGCAATACATGTTGGAATTATCAATATCAAAATGTCAACCTAGAACGGATAAATAGATTGAAAAACACCAAAGCCAGCATTCCATTTCGAGAGATGGATACAACTCCATCTAACGAGGTTTTAGGGGAACAATCTGGTCGGAGAGTTCAGCAATAGCTCAGGGACATAGCAAAGATAGAGTCCCTTGTACAGACACACATTTATACGTAGAAGGATCAGAAAGTGAACGCGAGGACGACTACGAGCTCGTTCGTAGAATTGATATGAGAAAAGCACGCAAAGGTGTACCGTATTACCACCAGTTCTTGTTCCACCACCCATTCCAACCTAAGCATAAAATTTAATTCATAAAATTAGCATATAAAATATCTGGATTTCCACCGGCACCAAGACCTCTTGTTAGCTCAAGTTCTTACTGTTTACAGCCTTGAAATGTGTCATTGCAGAAAAGAAAAGAAGAAGAAGAGGTAATACCAAATATTTCCCCATGGGTGGGTGATCACATAAGAGCTCTTGGTGAAGATATCTATGACATCATACGGATTTGAGGATAAATGTACTTTAAGAATACAATATAAATTGGAAATAGGACAATAGCTACCTAGATAATTCAAAAGTAATTAACATGAAACCATCACTGTTCATTCACACGACTTAGCAACTACCTTTTGTCTCTTGACCTGGATAACCTGAAATGTATCTAATTTCTTGCTGTTTTGTTTATAAAATTACATATTATAAGTCGGATACGAGGTGGATTATGTTTAGAACATAATTGAACAGTTTAGAACATAATTGAAGGCATACATAATTGAGCAGGGATTATGTTTTGATTATATATAGTATTCAAGGCAACAACACCTAGTAAACAGTTTAGAACATAATTGAAGGCATACATGATAATCGAGATCTTCAAATCGTTAAGCACCAGACCTACACCAAAGCAAACACTTGTGAACCACCTTCTCGCAAGCCCCCCCCCCCTAAAAAAAGGTTTCCTGCCCAAAAAGCATGTATTCTATTTCTGACCATGCTATACACGTAATGACTAGCCCAATAGAATTTCATTCCCTATGAATAGGTCTGTGTAAGAGAGGATTGAAGCCATTAGGTCTCACCAAGAATGGAAGTAGGTGCTAAAGAGGGAAATGCAGGAGCATGACACTTGATTAAGATCCATCTCAACATCCAAAATCCGTACACAAAAGGGTAAATTATGGAATTCCTTTCTAGAGGTTCAATGGTCTAGTGTAGTTAATAATAAAAGAAGAGAATTTAAACAGCATCTTTTCATTGTGAAGAGCTAGGAGGCAACCATGTAAAGCCTTAAAAATGTGTCATTTTCATATAATGGTTGGAATTCACAAGCTTTAAAAATCTATTTATTGAATTATATTTATTATAACTTTTTAGGTAGAATCCATTGCTTGATGATACATACCGATGAAGATCAGAATCAGATCCTTCAGGCCCCTCTTGCATTCCCGTTCTTGTACCGGAAAGATCGAGCGAAGAGCAGAAAGAGGATCAGTTGCCCGGTGCTGAGCACGGCGAGGAGCCAATAGAAGTAGTCGAGATGGCCGCGGTTGAGGTTGTCGGCGAACCAGCTGTCGCCACTCCGGTGGCTCAGGCTGTCGATGGCGGACACCAGGAAGCCGCTGATGAAGCTGCCGATGCCGAAGATGCTCAGGTAGAGAGGACGGGGGTGGGGATCCGAATAGGATTCACCTGCTGGACGGTGTTGCTCGCTGCAGTCGCCGTTGTGCTTAGAATCCCGCTGCGAGTTGTGCTACTACTCAAGGAAGAGGGGGAGGAAGCTGGCGAACGGGAGGAAGGTTGGACGGTGGCGGACAGCCGGTGGAGCTCCCTCCGCAGGTCCAATCGCAGATCCACACCGACGGGTGACGGTTGCCGAAACCCTACGCAGGCATTGAGCTTGGGGTGCCGGGCCGCCGGCCGCCGGGTGCTACGGGATGCCGTGGTCGTGGACTCGCGGGCGCTTCGCTACGGGATGCCGTGGTCGTGGCCCGACGGGCTTTAGACGGGCCAGCGGGCCGTGCTCGCCGGGCCTGTCGATAAAACGAAAATGGGAATGGATTTGTTAGTTAAGCCCGTTTCAATTTTTTGAGCGCTCAGAGCCCGGCCCGCGATGGGTTTTTTGACGGGCCAACGGGCCCAGCCCATTCATTTGACACCCCTAGGCAATTCGCAATGAGGTGTCAAAATCAATACTCTAGCATAAAGAACTAGCATGATATTGAATGATCAAACAAACTACATTAGATTGGTAAGGCCCCACATCAGTAATATTGGGTATGGTAGAATAATTCTCAGCATCTCATGTTTGAAACCATGATTTTGAGATCTCTAAAACAACGCGAGAACAAGGTAGTTATCTCGGTTTGACACCATGGCTCCCATTAAATATATATGACCAACATTGGCCGTGAAGGTGAGCACTGAAATAGAGATATTATACACATCAGTTATCTCGGGTTTGGTATGATACTTAGGGCATGGGTCTCTCAAATTTGATGCCATGGTATTGAGATTTTAAGAATATATACAGACATTAGCCGAACACAGAAAGAAAATTAGAACAGAAAAATGAAAGTTTCTGCTGACAAGATGAACAAAACAAAAGACAACATTATGCGAGATAATGAGATGTGAAACATTAAGCTAAACGCATATCATACATCCAATACTGCAGGTCCTCCCACCAATGTTCTTAGCAACAAAAGCAAACATAGTAGCATTGACAGGTTGGAAGCAGCCCCATTTGGTAATAGCATTTGACATATTTATCACTGTTAATTTTGAAATTGATATTGATATCAATCATCAAGAGGTGTTTGGCTAATAGTACTAATTTTGAAACTTGTAATACAAACAAAGCAACTTATGTAATACAACTGTCCACTTGTATCAGAAACTCTATCCTCTTGAAATATCAATATCAAAAATTGATATAGTATCAATTTTGATGCTCTAACCAAACACGCCATAAGATAGGAAGAAAATAAAAAACAAAATAGAGAATCAATCGGGATTTCTCAAAGCTAATTCAGAAGTGATCACAAAACAACAATGTTTAGTTCTCAAGCCCCCTTGACCAAAGACATTGTACTTGTTGCCGCATATTCATACAAGATCTTTCAACCTAAAGGAGGAAATAGTGTGAGAGGCAAATCACAGAAGAAGTTCATCATGGTTCATCTGTAGCCAACTAACTTAATCCTAGACATCAAATGTAAGCAAATGCATGTACCTATATTCTATCAAAATTGAATCTTTCATGGTTACACTGTTGAAAGAATAATCAGCAGACAACCAATCGCAGATGTGCTCTTTTGCAGCGCCTTCTACAACAGAAGAAAAGAGGGAAAAAGAAAAATTAAAAGAAGAAGATGATGATGATGATGCCTGCCACCAGAAATGAGGTTCCTGAGCCGGCAACGTCAGAGCACCGCCGTCGCGAGCTCCTCTTGCTTGGGAGGCACAGGGTACTTCTGCGTAAAGCAGGCGTCACAGTACGTAGAAGCTTCCTTCCCCAAGGACGCCCTCAAGCTGTCCAGAGATAAGAATGCCAGGGAATCGGACCCAATCGCCTTCCTCACGCCTTCGACGTCCATCCTGTTGGAGATGAGCTCCTCCGACCTCGGCGTGTCGACCCCGTAGTAGCACGATCCTACAATGGGGGGGCTGGCGATCCTCATGTGCACCTCCTTCGCCCCGGCCTCCCTTATCAGGCGGACAATCTTGGAGCTGGTGGTGCCCCTCACGATGGAGTCGTCGACGACGACGACGCGCTTGCCCTGGAGGATGCCGCGCACGGGAGCGAGCTTGAGGCGGACGCCGAGGTCCCTGATCTCCTGGGTCGGCTGGATGAAGGTGCGGCCGACGTAGTGGGAGCGTATCAGGCCCTGCTGGAAGGGAATGCCCGACTTCTCGGCGTAGCCAAGCGCGGCGAAGAAGCCCGAGTCGGGGACGGGGATGACAACGTCGGCGCCGCCGGGAACAGGGGACTCTGCGGCGAGCATGGCTCCGAAGTTCTTCCGCTCGCGGTGGACGGCGCGTCCGAACACCACGGAGTGGGGAAGCGCGAAGTAGATGTGCTCGAAGACGCAAGCTTGGCGGTGGCGGTGGGGCATGAGGCAGAGCGAGGACACGCTGCCGTCCGCGTCCACGACGACAACCTCGCCGGGATTCACCTCGCGTTCGTAATCGGCGTCGATTAGGTCGAGGGCGCAGGTCTCGGAGGCGAAGACGACGGCGCCGTTGGCGCGGCGGCGGCCTATGACAAGGGGACGGAAGCCATAGGGGTCCCGGACAGCGTAGAGCTTGTCGGAGGTGAGGAAGAGGAGGGAATAGGCCCCTTCGAGCTGCTCGCAGGCCTCGACGAGGCGAGCGACGAAGGGGCGGGTCTTGGAGGTGGCAAGGAGGTGGAGAACGACCTCGGTGTCGGATGAGGTGTTGAATATTGACCCGTTCTCCTCGAGGCGGGCTCGCAGGGCGCCATAGTTGACAAGGTTGCCATTGTGGGCGACGGCGACATGGCCGAAACGGTAGCCGGCGAGGAAAGGCTGGACGTTGTGCAGAGATGAAGCGCCGGCGGTGGAGTAGCGGACGTGGCCGATGGCGGATTCGCCGGAGAGGGCGTCGAGCTTGGACGGATCGCTCCCGAAGACCTCGGAAACGAGGCCGAGGCCCGTCACCGACTTGAGGACGCCCCCGTCGCAGGACACGATGCCGGCGCCCTCCTGGCCCCGGTGCTGCAGCGCGTGCAGCGCAAGGGAGCACAACCGGGACGCCTGCGGGTCACCCAGTATGCCCACCACGCCGCACTCCTCCCGGGGCTTGTCGTCGTCGTCGTTGGTCCACTCGAATTGCTGCGGCTGCCGCCGCCCGTGAAGGTCCCTCGAGATAGGATTCTGAGCGGAAGAAGCGCAGACAGGCAGGCGCGGAAGCGCCCTGCGGAGACCACTCCGCCTGACCGGAGAACAGAAGACGGAGAAAAACGACCGGCGGTTTCGTAGGCAAGTCTGCTCCGAAGAGGCGGAAGACAGGTGACGGGAGGGCGGCGCTGCGGCGGCGGCGGCGGCGGCCATGAAAGAGAGCACCGAGCGGGAGCAAAAGCGGGGTGAGGACCGGGGCGAGCAGCAGGGAAGATGAGAGATAAATATCGGGACGACGACCACCCGAGCCCCCGGCGGCGACGATCGGTGGTCTCTTTCGGCGCCGCACACCACGGCCGAGGCGGCGGCGAGGGGGGGGGGCGGGTGGGTACCAAAGAAAGGGGAACCGGAGGAGGAGGAAGTCAAGGTCAGAGGTCCGATCCGGAATCCAAGGTGGAAACACGTGGGGTCCGCTCTGACGAATCCCACGTCAGCCCTCGGGCGTGGCCTTGTGATGATTGGTTCCCACCCTCCCCCGGGGTGACCGTGGTCGTCAGCGGTCCGCCCTTCTCTGTACGGCTATCCGAGGAGGACGAACCGGAGAAGGAATCCGTGGTCGCGGGGCCGGAAGGGGTACGTGGGTGCACTTCTACCACACGGTGGTTCAGAGATTTTTTTTTGATATATTGGTTATTATAATTCTTTATAGATTTTAGTGTATTCTGTTAATTTTCAATGATTCAGATAATTTTCAAGATATTCTATCGCTGAACAGAAGTTTCCCCCGCTAGAAAACTCTCGAAATATTATTATTAGTTAGATATCTCTAACACCATATGATTAAAAATATCTCTCTGCAATATAATCCGGCTCTTCTCTATGGTACACTATCTCCATCTCTCTAGAATTTTGTCTAAAAAAACTAAAATAATACCTAGCTTTTTTTCCACATAGGCCAGTTGGCCGGATGTACGCTGCCCACGTGCATAGCGAGAGATCGAGCCCCAGCTCGATCCCACCAGAGACCACCCCCTCAAAGGTGACGGGCTTTGCACCCGTTCGAACCCTCGCCTCCGCTCCCCCGAGCGGAGGACGGTGCCAATCGACCCACGGTCGACCAGCAAAAATAATACCTAGTTGATCACATTTTTGGGTGTTTGTAGATGGAGATATTTATTTTTCAAACACTAGACTTTCAAGGGGTTTCTTTAACATTCTTGAGTGTTTGAGTTTGAGGGTTTGAAAACCCTACTAGTATATGAAAACACCCCTTTTGTCAAACACCCGTTTAGATAATTAATAGTGGAAATCAGCTTCGGCCCCCACATTTGTATCCCTATTTATTTTTTAGTGTCATCCACTTACTTTATTATTTTATAATCCTAAATTAAATTACTTTTAAGTTTCCACTCCTATTTATAGATGACGCCGTTACTTTTAACCGTTTACCCATCTCTCTTCCAATTCTACCCACTGATCTTGGTCTAAAATTTCATACATAGAAAATAGATAAAATAAAATGATTCAAAGTGTGTAAAATAAAAAATATATCATTCTAACCCAACTCATGCCTTGATTTTGCGCAATGTCCCAGTAGAAAATAAGTATTTATTCAGTTTCTATGTAAAATGAGCCATTCCTACAAGATTTTTGAAAAACTCAAATCATGTACTTATTCAGTTATAAGTTAAAGAAATATGATCTATTTATTTATTTAATTTCAAATTTCTGATGTTTTCTCCAACATCGTTTTACAAAGAGAACTGTTAAAAAGGTATTTGTGAAAGGATAGACTTGGACCTTACACAGTTATGAATATATTTGTCATGTATTTTTGCTGATAAATTTCTTAATTGCAAATGGTTCACTCTTTTAAAAGTTATATTTTATTATATAATTAATCTAGTATGGTATACTTAATAACTAATAATTACAAAAAATAACCATTTCACAAGTATAATTTTTACAAAATGATTTATTAGTATTTAAAAAAAATTAAATATTATGATATACTTGCAATGAAACAATGAATTACGTTTTTAATGAAAATAAATTACATGCATCTAAATAACATAGTATATTTTAAATTTAAAAAAAATACTTCATGAAAAGAATTTTACTTTATTTTAGTTTTACATATATTTAAATCCGAATGAACCTTTAACCTTTCATATTTATACATATAAAATAGAGAAAGATATTTTCACTACTAAAGAAAAAAAATAAGTGCATTCATACAGTTAAAGCATGTTAGATTGGCCAAAGCCTTGAGACCAAAACTAGACCTCTCTCTCCTTATATGTATATTCTTTGTGCCGAAGTTTTATCTGCTCTCATTAATAAATCCGTGAATCAAGGTGAATTCAGAGGTATTCAACTCAGTAAAAATGGCCCTATTATTACCCACCTAATGTTTGCGGATGATATAGTGCTTTGTGGAACTGCTTCTCTCAATGAGGTATCGATCTTGATGGATATTTTAAATTGCTATCAATCTCTTTCGGGCCAATCAATAAATATGTCCAAATCAAGCATCACTTTCAGCAGAAATGTGCCTGCTGATATGCAATCCCAGATCTGCTCTCTCACGGGGTTTCACAGGGCAAATCCTTTTGAGAATTATTTGGGTATTCCTATTGGCATCTCTGACCACAGGATTAAGCACTATCAATGGCTATTAGACAAGATTTCGAAGAGACTTGGGTGGCCGGAAATTAAACCTCGGCTTTCTACCGCAGTCGCACAACACTCATTAAATCTATCCTTAATCCGCTTCCTATACATATCATGTCAATCAAGAAACTTCCCAAAAGCATCATCAAACAACTGGATAGTTACCAGAATGTTTTTTGGTGGGCGCACAAGGACAGTGGCAAAAAGAAAATTCATTTTCAAAATTGGGACTCTATTAAGACCGCTAAAAAGAATGGAGGGCTAGGAATCAGAGACCTAGCCTCTATCAATAGTGCCCTCCTTCTAAAATTAGCCTGGAATTTTTTGAAAGACCCAAGCAAGCTGTGGGTACAACTTATTTCTGATAAATATTTAAAAGCTGAAGACTTCTGGGAAATTAAAGCTAGGGCAAACAGTTCTGATATCTGGAAGAACATCCTCAATGCAAGGCAACATTTGTATAATGGCCGCATTTGGAAGATAAAGAATGGTTTCTCGCTTAATATATGGAAGCATCATTGGATAATCGACAAAGCTGGGCCCTCCCGCTCTCAAAGATGACCTAGCTTATTACCCTCACCTTGTTAGTGACCTCATCTTAAATGGGAATTGGAACATCACCGATTTCTTCTCTCGTTTAAAGAGGATTCGTGGTCAGAATTCTTCAGACGCCCATTTTTTATGAAGAGAATCATGACAAGCTAATTTGGACTTTTACTCATAGTGGGGAGCTAAACGTCAAGTCTGCTTACAGATTCTTCAATGATAGAAATATTCCTCCAGGAACCTCCAACTTCTCCTTCTGTAAAGACATCTAGCACCGGAAGTTAAGTTCAATCCTTCCTCACAATGTCAATGTATTTCTTTGGAAATGTGCTAAGGGTACTCTTCCCACCAATGAGGCTATAGCTCTCAGATGCCCTAAGATCGATCCCACCTGTGGAATCTGTTCATCTCAGAATGAGAACTTGGATCACTTATTCCTAAATTGTCCCAGATCTAGGGTGATCTGGTTTGGTTCTCCCTTGGGTTTCGACCCAACCTGGTCCACCTTAGGTTTGAAGCATTTACTCAATTTACTCCTTAACTGGTCTCTTCGGGGAGATCCTCCCAAAGCCTACTTAGGTCTGATGGGTATGCTTCTTCTTTGGAATATTTGGAAAAGCAGATGCAAGATCTGCCTGGAGGGTTCTCGGATGCATCCTCTTCGTATCATTTCGCTGGCTATGGCAGACATTGATTACATTTTTTCTCATGCTAAAAGTTTTAAATACAATGAAGGGCTGAAATGGTCTCCGCCCCAAATCTCTCAACTAAAAATCAACGTTGATGCTGCCTCGGGAGATAACAAGGGTGCTATTGGTATTGTGATCAGAGACTATCATGGAAATCTCATTACCTGGTTGGCTCAAACCTCTTCCTTCTCGGACGCCCAGATTTTGGAAGCGGAGGCTCTAGCTACGGCTTGCTCGTGGGAGTTCTTCGAGCTGAGCTCTTGCGTTCTGGAAAGCGATGCTCTGGCCGTTGTCAAGGCCATCAACGGGGAGGGCCCTCTGCTCTGGAGGGCTAGCTCGTTCATCCTCCAAGTCCGTCAGCGTGCTTTGCGTGCTGGAGCCTCCGTCGTCTTCAGCCCCAGGGAGATGAACCAGGCTGCTCACCGGTTAGCGAGATGGTCTCTTTGTAATGGGGCTTTTTTGCCGTGGGCGGCTCCTTTTACCCCCCTTCCCGATGGTCTGATGGATCAGATCTATGCTGATGCGCCAAGTGTACGCCCCTCCTTTTTCCCGACTTAGTGATATTTTCGGAGCAATTGATCAAAAAAAAGAGACCCAACGGAAGGGCAAAATAGGAAAAATCCGGTGAAAGAATTACAAATTTTAGAATTAATGATTGTAGGGTTAAAAAATAATTTTTTTAAAAGGTGGGACTTAAAAATAATTTATCAATTAACTTAGGACGGTAAATTGAAAACCCCTAATTAATATCGTAATACTTTCTTCAAGGTTTCGACAAAGGCACACGGTAGATTTAGTTAAATCCCATAAAATTTGTTATTGTGATCACTAATTAATGAAACCAAATATATATATATATAGATAGATATACGTAGGGGTAGGCACAAAATAGTTCAAACCGAGAAATTAAATCGAATCAGTCCATTTAGTTTGGTTTGATTCGGTTTGGACTCCCTTTCGGTTTGGTTCGGTTTGAAAAATCTTTAAATCAATTTAAACCAAATCGTTTAAACCGATTTAATCAAAAAATATATAAAAACTATTATAGTATTAATAAAATGATATTTTTATAAATTTTATAATAAAATAATATTTATTTTCATTATTTTTAACATAAAAATTAGTATATATATGTAAAAAATAATTAATTTAAATATTTTTTATTTATTTTCGATTTAAACCAAATCAAACCGAATCAAACCGAATTGATTTGGTTTGGTTCGGTTCGGTTTGGGAGGGTGATTTGGTTTGGTTCGATTTGAAAAGGAATGATCCAAACCGGACCAAACTGAACCGTGCCCACCCCTAGATATACGTCGGGTAAAATATTTTGATTTAAAAAAATAAAAATATTTCTATGTAAGTGTATATATATAACATAAAACAACTTTAACATCTACGTGAGATGAAAATGATGATCAACATTTACGCATGCCTTTACAAGTTTTGCATAATGAGATCGCATATAACTTATTTAAAATGATCGTAAAAAATAATTAAACGTATCTAAAACTGTTATACACGTTATGAATAATTAAGAATACTGCAAAAACAAAACAGCGCTTTGATTTGCATAATCTTGCGACCAAAATGAACAAATCCTCAGCACAGTAACAACAAGGAAATTAACAAGGAGTTAGTGTCAAAATGGGGTCAGGTTTAACATGTTGGGATAACTCCTTTCTTGAAATAGGGAGTTAAGCCAAATTCTATAAGAGATTACAATAATCTACTTCCACGGTAAGAAAATTTCTTTTCTTTAAAAAAAAGTATGCATTAATTTCGGTAATTTGAGTGGAAGATTTGGTTCAGAATTAAGTTGACGAACTAGAGTCTTATTTTAACTTGACACTAAAGGGTTGTTTGGTATCGAGATAACTTGGAGATAATCTTGTTTATTCCTTAAATTTTGGGGATAAACTTGATTTATCCCTAAGTTATCCTCGTACCAAACATGGTCTAAAAAGTTAAATTAGATAAGTCAAGTTCCAAAGAGAATTTAGATTTGAGTCCAACTCAATTTAAAATAAGTCTCATTACAATCATATTAGGGTAAGGATATTTGTTTAAGATGCGTTTTCTTGTATCCTATCAACTTTCTTCTCACTTCTCTCCCGCCGCCGTTGGATATAAAATTAAATTAAGGGATATGCTTAGTTTAGCTTTAAATTTTTGAGATAAATCATATCTATCCGAAAAGTATACTTGTGCCGAACAAGTCTCACCTATCTCTATTATCTATCTACTATTTATTTAAAATAGTTGTCTATGATTGAATAAAAAAACTTCAAGTTATTCCTGCAAGGATCATTTGTTTTCTTCCCACTTCACTCCCTTTATATGAACTTACAGGAGGAATATAACCAGCACAGACGGAAAGAAAAAAGGTTGCACTTCATTCACAGTTGGAATTATTTAATTAACAACCCCGCAAACAACCATTCGTCATGCATACATACATGCTGGATCTTCTAGATGGAGCTAGGCATATGTTTAGACCATTGTGGCATGAACAAGGGACATGCTGTGTTGTCATGTCATATCATGTTAGGATGCCTTATACTTTCTCATTGTAACATTCACCCGTTGACCTGTAGATCTTTCTGGCTATCTGTCGGAAAACCCTTTGAGATGATCCAAACTGTTGTGGGTATTGTGTGCAGGGGTGCAAACTGATCAATACATTCGACGAGTAGTTCGAAGCTCGGCTCGATAAAAACTCGACTCGACTCGTTTATTATGTCAAATGAACAAACTTGAACAAAAAATAAAACTCGACTCATTAAACGAGTCGAGCTTGAACAGACTCGTGCTCGGCTCGATAAACTCGCGAGCAACTCGATTAAATATTATATTATATATTTATTTTTAAAAATTAAATATTAGGTATTAATATTTATATATTGTCACTTAAATATATTAAATAATTCAACAATTGAGTTTAAACTTAAATTGAGTTTCATAAATGAGTTAAATCTAAAGTTTCACAAATGACTTTTTATTGATTTTGAGTTTATAAAGGAGTTTGTATATAGCTTATGACCCGTTTGGTTAGAGTTTTAAATTTGATACTATATCAATATTGATATTGATAATTTAGAGGTTGGAGCATCAATATCAAAATTGATACAAATTAACACTTGTATTACATAATGTGCTTTGTTTTCACTATCAATTTCAAAATTGATATTACTAACCAAACACTTCTTAGTGATTACTAGGAATATCAATTTTAAAATTGATAGTGATAGAGACGTCAAATAGTGTTACCAAACAGAGCCTTAAGTTTGAATATGAATTGAATTTTAGTCTAACTACTATTCAAGTTTGAGTTCGACTCGGCTCGATTAATAAACGAATCAAGCTTGAACAAGGATTCCATATACTCGCTAAAACTCGAGCTCGAGCTCGAACTCGAACTCGTGTAAAATAAACGAGCCGAGCTTGAACACCATACTACTCGGCTCGACTCGTTTGCACCCCTAATTGTGTGTTGTTGACTGACGCCCCCCATTGGGTAAGAATATTTCATTTTTTGATACTGATATTCATAGATGATCGAAATATCAATATAAAAATCGATACTAATTAGTAGATATTTGTATCATGTACGATGTTTTGTTTATAATCTCAGTCGCTATATATCGATTTCAAGGTGCTCAATCTAATTATATCAAGCTGGACATAAAGTTTGTGCAAATGCTGGCATGCTGAATGATATCAAGAAGACAAGCAATCAAGCGTGGAGGCTTATGGGGTGTTTGGTTGCATGATAATTTTTTGTACACTTTCATGATAAAAAATTGTATTAAAATAAAAAGTGAACCAACTCATGATATAAAATTATCATGTTTGGAGGGATGTGATTACAAAACAGAGTAACTACCGCACATGACCAAACAAAGTGGGGGACCACAAGAAAAAAAAAGGTGAGACCCTTTTTTTTGTTTAAGAAAAAAATCACTTTTAAAACATAAAATTGTCATGGTTACCAAACACTTCTTTTAACAAGTTTTCTTACAATTTTTAAAAATTAAAACAAAAATCTTCATTATCATGCAACCAAACACCCCATTAGAGAAACCACATTGTCTCAATCGAGACGGTTCAGATGGATTTGATTGAACTAAAAATTAATTAAATATTTCGTCAACTTAACCTTTTCCATGTTCTTACGTTACCTCAAAGGTCCACACAACACATCGTTACGCTTCGTCACCGGCCATCTTTGAAACTTGGCTGGATAAAAAGTTTGATTTAACCCGATTATTATGTTAGAGGAATAAATTCGAACCAA
This sequence comes from Cryptocoryne crispatula var. balansae, assembly GCA_036172225.1. Classification (NCBI taxonomy): domain Eukaryota; kingdom Viridiplantae; phylum Streptophyta; class Magnoliopsida; order Alismatales; family Araceae; genus Cryptocoryne; species Cryptocoryne crispatula. Next base: position 5,057,394 of record CM069929.1, on the reverse strand, counting down.
AACAAAATAAACCTTTACTTGTTAACTAATCAAATTTAAATAGATTTTCGCTCGATTCGACAAATTGGCTTACAGTTTAATAAAACAATATAATTATATTTAAATTATATAATTTAAATATATAAAATTTGACAAAAAATTTAATTTGAGTTTAAACTCGAATAGAGTTTTATGAACAAGCTCACGTTAGAATTTCACATCTTTAGATCCAATTCAAGTTTTCATGAAAAAGTTTATGCCATGTTTAAACCCAGAGTTTGGGTCGAATTTGAGGCGAATGGATAACGGATTTTGAACTCAAATGGGACTCAATTAATCCTGTAACTCATTCTCAGCAGAATGTTGGTTATGCTGAAGAAGAAATGGACACCTTGCGGGTTGAACCCTCTAAACTCAAGGATGTTATGCCTAGACCAAGTTATCTTAGAACTCATAAAGTCTCTTCTCCTCTAGCAATTAAGAGACCGGGGTGGTCCTCAACTTCTTTAGTGAAGGAAAAAATGAGGAAGAATTCTCGTAAGAAATTGATTAAGGAAGATCTTGTTACAGAACAAGGATCGGGGAGGCCATCAGGTTCTTTGGATAATCCTTCACTTTATAATCATCAGGGGCTCTGGCACCTGGCCCAAAACAGCTGCAAGGTCACCAATGAGGATAATTTCTTGGAATTGTCGTGGTGGGAATGGGCACCTGACAGTCAATTTTATTGATCGGTTATCCCATTCAATTAAACCAGACATCGTCTTCTTAGCTGAAACAAAGTGCAATGCAGCTTCTTCTCTAGTTTTCTTCAAAGCCATAGTTTTCTATCGGTGTTTGGCTTCAATAGATTGGGTAAATGCTTTTCCTAATGCTAAACTCTGTTCTTTACCTGATTATTTTAGTGATCACACGCCACTATTACTTATTACTAACCCTTTTATGATGAAGAGTGGAGGGTGGTTCCGGGTAGAAGCTGCTTGGTATAATCATTGGTCTTTTAAAAGTTTTGCTACGGTTGTTTGGAAAAGAAGTTCTGATCTTACCATGCACTATGACTGGAAAATGAAATATTTTAGGAAAACTTATTATTTTGGAAAATAAATGTTTTTTAAATATCAATCTCCAATTAAATGAAGTAAAAGAGAAATTAAAAGCACCGCAAAATATCCCTGAAGGGCAAATACATATAGATCATGAGCTAGCTTTGCATAATTCCCTTAATAAATTAGAACTCTTAGAGGATACTTATTGGAAGTAGAGAGCAAAATCTTACTGACATTATTTAGGAGACAAATGTACAAAATATTTTCATATGAAGGTTGTCAATCGAAGAAGGTTTAACAGAATTCCGGGTGTTTATATTCAGGCCGGAACTTGGTCTACCTCATGGGAGAATATTAGTCAAGTCTTCTGTTCCTATTTCTCCAACCTATATGCTTTGGTTCCCCTTCAGAATTGCCAAGCAACAATATATGTTCTCAATTGCCTAAGTGACAAAATCTCAAAGGCAAGCTCTTATTTTACATCCAACGTTGGAAGAAATTAAAACAACTCTATTTTCCAAGAAACCTGATTCGGCTCCTAGTCCGGACGGAATTCCTCTTAGTTTTCTCCAATTTATGTGGGATGATATACAAGGAGACATTGTTTGTCTGGTCAGCTCTATGTTTCAAACTCATACCATTCCTTATGGTTTAAATCACACCATTCTTTCATTGATTCCTAAAAATGACAACCCAACTGGTCCTGAACAATACAGGCCTATAAGCCTTTGTAATGTCTTATTCAAAATCTTCACCAAGGTTTTGGCCAATAGAATTAAACCTCTCCTACCGGATCTGATATCTGACAACCAAGCTGCATTTGTTCCGGGGAGATTAGGTTTGGATAATATTATTATTGTCCATGAGATCATAAATGCTTTCAGATTCAAATTAGGCAAAGTGGGATATTTTATGGCCAAATTGGACATTAGTAAGGCCTTTGATACTATTCGATGGGATTTTATTCAGCTCATGTTGACCAGGTTTGGGTTTCCTCTTGAGATTATTGAAATCATTATGATATGTATTTTATCTATATTAACCATTCTACTTCTCTTAATGGTAAAGATCAGATGTTATTAAACCTACCAGAGGTATTAGACAAGGTTGTCCTTTATCTCCTTATTTTTATATTATGGGAGCTGAAGTCTTATCTAGAATTCTAAGAGATCAAGTGGACCGGAACTCTTTTAAAGGGATATCATTGAGTAAGGGTGGACCAAACATTTCCCACTTGATGTTCGCAGATGATATAGTCTTTTGTGGTTTGGCTATTCTGGAAAATGTTCGGAGTATGATAAATTTATTAAGTGTTTATCAAGCCTTATCAGGTCAATCGATTAATTTTAGTAAGTCAAGTATTACCTTCAACCAGAATGTTCTTGAAGATTTATCTAAAAAAATTTGTGTTCTTACTGGTTTTCGAGAGGCCTCTCCCTTTGAAAATTACCTTAGTATTCCAATTGGCATTTCAGATCATAGAATAAACCATTACAAGTAATTTTTGGACAGATTTCAAAATAGACTTGCAGGTTGAAAAGCGAACTTGCTCTCTACAGCTGGACGAACTACTCTTAAAAAGTCTACTTTGAATCAACTATCGATACACATTATGTCTTTAAAAAGAATTCCCAAGGCCATAATTAAGAAAATTGAATCACTTCAACTCAATTTTTGGTGGGGACAGTCACCAAAGGGAAAGAAGAAAATTTATCTTAAGAATTGGGAATCTATCAAGAGAGTGAAGCCTAAAGGTGAGCTGGGGTTTAGAGATCTTATCATGGTCAACAAAGCTTTGCTACTTAAACTTGTTTGGTCTTTTCTTCATAATAAAGAGAAATTATGGGTTAAGATCCTTAATCATCGGTATGTAAAAAATGATAGTTTTTGGGAACTAAACCGTTCGGATGTTTGAAAAAATATTTTAAATACAAGGCAGGATTTACAGAGAGGTTGCATTTGGAAAATTAAGGATTATACATCAATCAATATATGGAAGGACCGTTAGATGTTAGATAATCTAGGTCCTCCCTCTCTTAAGATGGGAACTGTTGGTCGGCCTAATATGGTTAATGAATTGATTCAGCATGGGCATTGGAATATTGATATTCTGAACAGAATATTTGATTATTGCTCGGTGACTAGAATAATTCAAACTCCAATCAATGCAGATGAAGATCATGATAAATTACTATGGAGTTTTACTCAAGATGGGATCCTCACTTCAAAATCAACTTACTCTTATTATGTGAACCTCAATATACCTCCGAAATCCTCTGATCAAACAGTCTGGAGATAGCTTTGGCATCTAAAAATCACTAAGTTATTTCCAGCTAATTTAGTCATTTTAATCTGGAAAGCTTTAATTCATGCCCTTCCCACAAATGCAAAAATTGCCAAAAGATGTCCTTATATTGATAATACTTGCTCTATATGTCAGGCTTCTCCCGAAGACGTTGAACATATTTTCTTTCGATGCCCTCGAAGTAGGGCTGTTTGGTTTGGTTCACCATTGGGTTATAATGAAAGCGGATATTCACAAGATTTCTATTGTATTATTCTAATTTTTCTTAAATGGATCCTGTCGAATCATTCTCATCTTCTAAATCTATGGGTCCTTGGATTTTCAATTATATGGAAACTATGGAAAACAGATGTGACACATCGATCCAAGCTACAAAGAGAAATTCAAAAATGATACTTATCTTTGTGCAGAAAGAAGCCCAATTTTTTCTCTCCCAAGTAGGTCTCCAAGATCGCTCATCTCTGTCGAAGTGGTCTCCTCCAGCTGCACACATCGTAAAGATCAATGTTGATGCTGTCACGGATTATGTGAAAGGGGCTATTGGTATTTTGGTAAGAGACAATGCGGGTAGGGTCTCACCTGGAAGGCTTGCTTATCCAACTTCACGGATCCACAAATTTTGGAGATGGCGGCCATCTATGAAGCTTTATCCTGGGAGCATCTAGATCGATGCTCCTCTACTATTGAAAGTGACACCCTTGTTGTGATCAACGCTATAAACAATACGTCGGCCGCGCGTGGCGCGGTTGGCACGACGCCACCCCCGCGGGGGGGGGGGGGGGGTGGGGGTTCGAATCCCGACTGTGCCTTCCCTGCAGGGGGCGGGGGAGGTCTTCCTGTGGGGTTCGGGTGCTCGCCGGAGCACTCGAACCCTCGTCAGTGCGCAATGCGGCGCACTTCCTGGCCACTGTGCCATGTCAAAAAAAAAAAAAACGCTATAAACAATACCGGACAGCATATTTGGAGAGCTTCCTCCTTCGTCAGCACATGTCATCGCCGACCGGAAGCTACAGGGTCCTCGGTTGGATTTTGCCTTAGAAAAGCTGACGCAGCTGCTCATTGTCTAGCTAAATGAGTTTTACGTACCGGGTGTTCTTTCCCTCTGTCCTTGTCTCTTGTTTGTCTCCCCGATGACCTTTTTAATCAGCTCATTGTTGATGTGGCATGTTAAAGTCTAGAGTGGTCTCTGTACATATTTTATTATATAGTATATATATTTGTCCGCCGTGACTAAAAAAAAAATAATTGATCAAGGGTTAAACCGACTCACCGGGACTTCCAGTCAAATGTGTACTTAATCGGGCAGACTAAACGACGCACCGGTGAAGAGCGACGATGATACCGGTGAACAGTGAGGAGTAGTTGACCGTCAAATCATCATTGTTTGGTCACAGAAAATGATGAATAACAAGATTATGTCACACCATCATTGCAATTAAGCTCGAGCTGAGCATGCTGCGTGCCTTGATTACGTTGTCACTTTCTTTCCTTCGTACATATATATATATATATATATTTTGGGCAGAATAACCCGTTGACGGGCACGTGCTGATGCATCTACCTCGACCGGATTCCGCGCCCAGCGGTGCGCCGGGGCCCGACCACCCGGCCGGGCCGGACCTACTCATGGCCAGATGTAAGCTGTCAAGATGGTCCGGTTTAAACACCTGACCCGCACCGGCAGCACCCCGCTCGAAATTTAAGCTCGCAAAAGTAGTTTTCGCAAATTTATTTTTTAAACAGTAATATTAGTAATAAAATTAAAAAAATATTTGAACGCATTTGAGAATCTGTTCATTTGTTTTGTTTGTTTTTTACCAGCGCCCGCACCAGCCGCCGGATAGATCCTTTCTCCCCTCTTTCCCCGCGCTGGTCGCAGCGAGATCTACTCTTACGCCGCTTCCTCTGCGCGCTCGCGGCTGCGCCACCATCTTCTCCACTTCCTCTACTCCCCGCCGCCTCCATTCCCTTGATTCTCGGCGAATTCTGCCCGATAGATTACTAGGTAAGCGCTTCTTCACGCTTCTTCGCGATAGATCCTGCCCCCGCCCCCGGCTCGCGCCGGCTTCCGACGAGTCCATCGGAGTCTTCGTCCGGGAAGATCCTTCGGTGATCACAAATAGAGGGAGAGGTCGGCGATGGATCGGAGGCGGGCGGGGAGCCCGGTGTACTCTCGGCAGAGGAGCGGAGGCTCCAGCAGCACAGGATCGTCCTCGCCGGCCATGTCCCCGGCGCATCATCGCTCCTCATCGGCGATGTCTGGCATGTCCAGCATAAAGAGGACGCAGAACGTCGCAGCCAAGGCGGCTGCCGCCCGCCTGGCGCAGGTCATGGCGTCCCAAAAGGCTCTCGATAACGAGGAGGACGAGGACGAGGACGACCTGCTTCCCGGTAGCGGGGCGGTCCGTTATGGTTCCCTGAGGCCAGCCTCTAGCAGTAATGGCGGCGGCGGCGGCGCGGTTGCCGCCGGTGTTGTTGGTTTGGGGAGGGCGACTAGGTCTCCTTCTCCTGCGGTAATATCTCTTGTCTTGCCTTTGTGAGTTCATTAGCGTGTCTGGTGTCTTTGTTTTACATGTTTCGTGAGAGGGTTCAACGTACACTTTGTCTAATGCTATGGATATTTCTGGTGCGGTTGACTAATCCTGATGTCTCATTTTAATTAGTTAGGTAGGAACTTCGTGGATCATGCTCCAGCTGTTCGTTCAACATCTGCCGGGAGGCCAGCTTTTTCTGCGCGTTCAACACCATCAGTGCCAACAAGTCGGACATCAATAAGGACGCCGTCTCCCATCCCATCTATAGAACCTCCTGTTGACAGGCATAGGGACAAGAGGTAATCGAATCTCTACCTTTTGATGTCAATTATACCAACTTGATAACTGGCTTGAATTCTTCTTCTTTGGGCCTGTGAACGTTGTGGACATGGTGAACAATGGCTATAGTAATTTATACAAGATAAATATGTACTTTCAAATTGTTCTAGTTTAAGATTATAAGTGCACTCTATGGTTGGGAAGGACGATAGAGGAGGCACTTGTGCTTTATTCACTTTAGCTGCAGTACTTTTGCCTGAAGACAGCTTGATTTTGAATCATGCAATTTAGTGGCATAATCTCGCTCTCCAACGTATATAATTTACATGGTTATAGGAAGGACTAATGTGGTACACTGTTATCTATGAAGAATAACTCCTTATGAAGCTGCACAAGAAGATGTGTCATCTTGTTGATGTCATTTTTCTCTGAACATATGAATTATGTCTACTCTTTCTGGAATAGAGATTTGAAACATCCTTACTCATTGTTGTTAATAAATAATCTGGGAGAAGCTGAAATTATGCTTATTTTTTTCTGACTTTTACAAACCCTATCAACTTTAATAACTTATTGATGATTGTCAATGCTAAAATAGAAGCCTTGCGAAGAAGATTGTGAGTTACTTGGACAGTCGGACCTTGACCAAGTAGAACCTGCATATCAGGTTTGGCCTTACTTTAGTGTCTGGTGCTTTTTAAAGTTCATCTGAATTCTGTCCTTCATTCTGTCACGTCCCATTAAGACTGTCTTGTGTTCTAGTGGAATTTTAACCTCCTTGTACCAGCTGGAAAGATTCTTTGGGTGGTTTATTTGATAATATATGCTCTTTTTTAAAGCAACTGATCCTTAAAAAACTGTATGTTATGCTTGTGTTTTGTCATTTTTATGAACTTGTTTCTTCTCTATGTATGCCATTTATTTAATCACATATCACAATGGAAAAAAATTGTAGAACAGGACACCATAATTTTTTGGAAATTAAGATGCCCATTCCAGTAAAAATTTTGTCAAGGACATAAGACAGTTTGGCAACTTTATGCACAAAATTTGTGGGTGATATTGTTCTATTTAAACTGATAAGCATGACAATATACATGACAACACTTCATGTGGAGGCACTGCAGGTTTCCAGTCAATGTGGGACATGTGCAAATGAATGCAAGAGAACTAGGAAATAAGCGCGAGGCTTCTGCACTTCAAGATGAGGTATCTACCTTTTGATATTTCTTGTGGAAGTAGGTAAAAACACTCTTAAATATTGTTTTATTTCATGTGGAGCAACGAAAACTTACATACTGCCTGAAGAAAACCCGTACCCTACTAATAAGACATAAGCCACTAATAGAATTAGTTGAATAGTAGAAAATGGACTATAGTTATGTTTTGTGTGCTTGAGATGCCTTATTCGCAGATTCTTATGGAACCATTTGGTTGCTTTGCAGCTTGATGTGCTGCAAGACGAGAATGAGAATCTCCTTGATAAGGTAAACTCTCATTACTTGAAGTCTCTATTTATTGGTGTATCTTACAGCTTGTTGATGCCATTTCTTTTGTCAGAACTTAGTATTTATGTTAATTTCTTTTGTCCAGCTTCATCTTGCAGAGAAAAGATTTGAAGAATCAGAGGCTAGGTCCAGGGAGCTTGAGAAGCAGGTTGATCATCGGAATTAACTACTTGTTTTGCTTGTCAATCACTTAATGGGTTTGTGATCTTTTGGGGTGGAGCTGGTGCTTATTGATAACAATGAGTTCTTTGCTGACAAAACATGCCGCCTTTTGACTATTAGAAGTAGCTGACTGTACGTTGATTCTAGGGAGTTTCTATATACCATTATGCATCTTTCATGGGAAGTAAAATGAGAATGGACTATTTCACCTTTCTTGATTCTTTTGCCACTGCACTTCAGTTGACATGCTACTGAGTCATTGACCTAGTTTATAAAAGTGCAGTTAAGGGGTGAAAACTGAAAATAATGACATCAGTGGAGGGATACCGAGGGTAAATGTGAGGAACTAGAATTCTTACATAGATGAAGCAAAATTTGCTTTGACCATCGGCAAAAAAATGAAGCAAAATTTGACACTTGACATATATTGTGGTTTGATATTTACTGATGGGAGAGTCACCCATTTGGCTAATGCCTCTTTTGCACTCGTTATCATTGATTCATAGCTAATTATCCTTCTGAAGATATTTCCTGTTTAGTAGTAGAATAATCTCTGTAAACTGCTAGCACTATAAAACTAGCCGAGCTAAGCAATTGTTGTCCTGGACTCTCTTGGCATAAACAGTTTTCTCATTGTTGAAATGGAACTTACTTTGAATTTAAGAGTCTTTTTTAGTACAACATACTGATGGAGGTCAATGTCAATCTCGTGTGAATTACATTGTAATAATGTAATAATGAAAGAAAAATAAATACCACAGTTGACATAGCATGTAAAGTTGAATGAGACATGATACATTTTACCATAAGCACAGGTGATCTGGTATCCACACGGTCCAGTCCAAGAGCCAAGAGCAGAGCAAAGTACAAGAGTTGATTGGTCTCCTCATTAGGTGATTAGCAAGTGTGTGCATGAGATCCAAGGTACGAGGCGCCCGAGGCGAGGGGATGGTTGCCTCGCCTCAGGCATTTGAGGTGAGATATATTTTTAATGTACTTAATAATATATAATTATATATAACATTAAAATTTTGAAGAAGAGTATAAAAAGTAAAGAACTCATTTATAAGGTTTACAGGGCAAGGATCGCGGGATCGGGATCAAAGACCTAGGGGTGGGCACAAAACGGTTCAAACCGAGAAACCAAACCGAATCAGCCCATTTAGTTCGGTTTGGACCCCCTTTCAGTTTGGTTCGGTTTGGAAAATCTCCAAACCGATTTAAACCAAACCAAACCGTTTAAACTGATTTAATCAAAAAATATAAAAAACTATTATAGTATTAATAAAAATGATATTTTATAAATTTTATAATAAAATAATATTTATTTTCATTATTTTTTTACTTAAAAATTAGTATATATATGTAAAAAATAATTAATTTAAATTTTTTTATTTTCGGTTTAAACCGAACCGAATTGATTTGGTTTGATTCGGTTCGGTTTGAGAGGGTGATTCGGTTCAGTTCGGTTCGGTTTGGAAAAAAAATGGTTCAAACCAGACCAAACCGAACCGTGCCCACCCCTACAGTGACCACCGATCCGATCCAGATTAGATCAGATCAGTCCGGATCAGTCGATTCTCCAGAAGAAATAACGATCCTGGATCGGCCAAAAAATTTTCTTTTTAAATCATAAAAATTCTCAAAAAATCAGAAAAAAAAATAACAAATAAAAAAATGTGTATGACATTCTACCAAACAATGCCATACAAAGTAAGTTTCTTTAAATAAATTGTATAAACTATCATATAAGAGAGAGAATAGAGTTAAAATAGATATTTATAAAATTTAAGTATATAACATGTATTTATGATTATGAATCTTCTATATATGTGATAGCATAAGTGATAATTAAATATATTAATATGTTTACACTATCATAACGGGGCGCAGAGTAGTTGCGGATCGACTTGCGCAGTCATGTCGCAGGTCCCCCCCCCGAAGAATTTTTTTTATGGTGATTAAGGGGAGGGGGAAGAAGGGATCGGAGCCCCCCCCCCCCCCCCCAAATTTACTTGTTTAAGGGGGGATCGGCTGCTCCAAATGCCTAAATCGCCACTGCTCAAGGTGGATCGTCGGAGGGAGGGACGGGGGGGGGGGGGGATCTAGGGAGGAGCCCTAGATGATGAAGAGGAGGGGGGAAGTGAGAATGAGGGGTGGGAAGGGAGAATCGGTCTGATCTTCCTCTTATTGGCGGCATAGGGGAAATTGGACCGGAAAATGGTCCTGAATCGGGTCTTAAATCGATCCGATTCTGGACCTTTCCGGGTTCTAGGGAATCGGTTGGGATCGACCAATTTCATGATTGATCCAGCTGGATCAGTCGAGAATCGACCGATTCCAACGATTCCAACTGATCTGGCTAGAAGTCTGGGTTAGATCGGTTGTTCCAATCAAAATCGGATCGGCGGGTATCGATCCGATCCAAAAATTGGCTGATCCTGATCCGGATTAGCCGATTATGTAATCCATGCTACAGGGCATCAAGATGTCGGAGCCTCGGGGTGGAAGACTGGGCATTGGTGTTTCGGGGTGGGGAAAGAGGATTTTATGTTCTAGCCCTTATTGGATCCGGATCTAGGCTAGGCTGACGAGGTGAGAACTGCCAAGACAATTTGCCTCACCTAGCCTTAGTGCCTAGGCATTTGAGGCAAGCTCAGACAATATACTGCATGTTGGCATTCAGAGTTTATACATTTGGCCTTGTACCCCCAGATTTATTCTGTCATCCATTGTTCTTTTGATCACCTTAAATGGAAAACAATCTTTGAAGTTTTTGGAATATTACATTTAAGTTAATTGAAACAAAAGACCAAATGAGTAATGTTTTCATCTAACTTCCACGCTGTATGAGCAACAATTAGATTCTTGGTCTGTATGATGATAGGCAAGTTTCCTCAGTTACTCATCAATTTTCAATGACCTGTGTCTCCTTCCAAAGGTGAGGCCGATGTAATCTATAAGAAGTCATGGATATCAACTGTCAACAACATCCTGATGACGTGTATTGCTTTTGTGATCCACTGATGGGTAAAATTCAGGACTAGCATTGTTAATATATTGATCCTTTGCAGCAGTTGTGAAGCAATGATGCTTGCCTGAGAGTAACTCCGAATAAAGGCTTGTGTTTATACATTAAATTCTAGAATACCACAGAAGGAATTTTGGGATTGTGATTGGCTCTGCCATAGAAGGAATTCTGAGATTATGATTGGCCATGTATCAGCCAATGCCGATCCTTATCTGTATTGGGATCTATGTGGCTGGATAGGCCAATCTGCTGGAAGTCTAGGATTGACTAAGAGTCGGCTGATCCTAGCCCATAGTTGTCAAGGCGACAATGCATTCAATGCGTTAAAAGGTGTCAAATCTACTTAGATGATAAGGTGGCTGCTTAGGCGCCGCCTAAGCAGTCAAGGCGGTGTCATTACATGTTTATATATATGTATATGTGTATATACATATATATAATTAGATGTTAATACTATATATATTTATGTATACATACAAATATATATACATGTATACATATTTATGTAAATATGATTTTATTCTTTGTAATTACAAATGAATTGATATATATTTTATGAGAAATAGCTAATATCAAAGTGAGAGAGAAAAGAGGATTAAGAGAGAACTTAAGTTTTTTTCACAAATCTTAATCATATATAATAGTATAAGTGAGAATGAAATATGTTTACAATATCATTAATTGGGCACCCCAAATCGCGGATTGACCTAACAAGGTGCCTTGGCAAGGTGCTATTGGAAAAGTGCCTTGCCGTCTAGGCGGGTGCCTTGACAACTATGTCCTAGCCTGACTCCAAGGATTTTCTAGTTGGGATTGGGATTGGTGACCGATTAGAGGGAAGGAAGGCCAAACCAGGATCAGCACAAATTGGCTCTTATAAAAATATGGAAAATAAAAACATTAAAAAGCCTACACATGGTGGAAGATCGGCCGATTCTGGTCAAATCCAACCCTAATCTGGCCAATCCTGACCAATCCTAGGGGATCTCCGGGGTTGGATCAAGCTTCCCTTCGTGATTGGATCGGCCTATGCCACTCTTGATCTAGTTTGGCCGATCCTGCAAAACCATGTCTGACTTAGTCTGACTCGTTGGTGACTTGGCTCAACTCGGATGAGACTTGATCTAACTTGGTTCACGTTACATTGGAATTGACAGATCATGTCAATTTGATTCCAAGTGAGGATCAGCCAGTCCAAGATCTGAATCAGCCAATCTGACTGATCTCAGGCAGACCAACCAGGTTCAATTAGATCGGCTTCTATCCGATCCTGGATGAAGCTCATACCAAGATCCACATCCCCCAAAGATTGATCAGCTAGTGCTTATTCCTATCCAGATCGGTCAATCCTACAAACTACGATACCTCATGGATCAGTTATCTTGAAAAATCCACCTTGCTGTACCATGTCTGAACTTAATCTAAAGTTGGATGGAGTTGTGTGGAGTTATGATTTTCAATCCCTTGACTTTTTTTTAGTATTGATTCTAGGAGTCCTTTATAAGGGGATTATTTATTTATTTATTGTTCTTTTGTTTCTTATCTCTTGGTGCTTTTATTTAAATCATATTCTTCTCAGGTTGCTGCTCTTGGGGAAGGAGTTTCTCTAGAAGCTCGCCTCTTGAGCAGGTATATGTATTTTTCATTTTGATCTTCTGTATTAAAACTTGTATTGAAAGTTAGCCTATTATTTTGACAACTTTTTTGTTGTTGTGGATTTGCAGAAAAGAAGCAGCATTACGTCAAAGAGAGGTGATTGTGGATTATCAAATTTTACCATTGTTTGTAATAGGCAACATTTTTTTCTTGTTACTTTATATCTTTTTCTTGTGGTAGGTCAATTAGCACCATTGTGTAATTACTTTGTATTATGAGATGAAAGCTAGACTAAAAAATGTTAAGATTGGACAATGATTTTAGTTTTTTGTTGAAAATTGCAAGTGATGCTTCTTGCTATATTATGCTGCTATAGACATATTTATCTTGTTTTTATTGTTTGACATAAGCAAAAAAAAATTAGTGTTTTTAGTCAAATTTCATTAATGGTAAATATATTTGCAAGTTCTTTTAAGTTTTTCTTTGATAGCTATGAATCTGTAACCTTCAATTTATAGTCTTTGAATTTTCAAGGAATGGAAGTAATTCATTTCATGTTATTGCCTTATTGAATTTGAATCTAGCATGCATAACTATATTATTTGTTCCAGGCTGCTTTAAAGGCTACAAAACAGACTAAGGAAGGGAGAGACGAGGAAATAGCAGCACTTCGATCAGAAGTAGAGGTAAAACATTTGTCTTAATCAGGTCTAGTAAGTGAATTTATCTTACTGAGTCTTCAATCTTGTGATTCCTCAAGTTTGTTCATTTTCTTCAACTAAATAGTCTGCAAAAGAGGAGGCCTTGAGTGCGGCAGAACAACTTCATGAAGCAGAGTCTGAAGCAAAAGCTCTTCGGTCCATGACACAGAGAATGATTCTAACTCAAGAAGAAATGGTATGCAAGTCATCACTTATCAATTAATTTTTTATTAAACCAGTTATTGATATCGTCATGCATTTGGTTTTCAGGAGGAAGTTGTTCTCAAAAGATGTTGGCTTGCTCGTTATTGGGGGTTAGCTGTTCGGCATGGTAACCTTCCTACGTTTTCTCTACTTGGGGTGGTTACTGGTTAGGGCTCTCAGAGCTAAAGTGGTACTTACATGTTTGTCATGGTTTTGCTGTAAGAGCATCAATGTATTTGACTAAATTCATGAATCCTTGTTCAGCCAGGCACAATTTCAAGTTGTTAGCTTGTAAGGCTCACAATGTAAAACATAATTGTTAGGGGGATATACCTAGTTGACTGGACACGGACTCCTCACTCTTTCAAGGGGTAAAGCTGTTAACCAGGTTAGGAAAAAAGGCATGGCCTAGGCGGGTGTTGAAACAAAAAAACAGAAAAAAACAGAAAAAAACAGTCGCACGGCTGAACGTGTGCAACGAGTGCGCGCGTGACCACGCGCCCACCCTCGGTCAAACCGGGGGGGGGAGGGGGTTTTGAAAAAAAAAAAAAGACGTGGCGGTTGCGCGGCGTGCGCGCACAAAGGCGCAGCGGCGGGCGCACGTTGCGCGCCCACCCGGTCAGCCGGGCCTCCCCCGGTCAAACGTGGGAAAAAGGAAGAGAAAAAAAAAAGTGCTGCCACGCTGGCCAGTGGCCAGCGTGCGCGCGGGTGCAACCGCGCACAACCCCGGTCAAACCGGAGGTAATTTTGGTCAAACAGACCATAGAAAAAATCAAAAAAATAGAAAAAAGAGGGGAGACTCGATCAACCAGCCTCTCCCATGATCCCCACGTCTAGGAAGTGGCCCCAGTTCTCGGATCCGGTCGCCCCAAGGTGACTTTACCACCAGGTTTGACTTCCGGTCAAACAGAAGCATAAAAAAGGAGAATAAGAGGTTAAACTCACCCCCGAATCGGGTCACCCCCCACTATTGCGAAAATGGGCTTAGTGGGATGGTTTTTTGTGACCAAAATACCCCTCCAAAATCTTCTATAAATACCCCCACATGGCCATACGTGGGAGAGGTTGGAGAGTGGTTGGAAGGTGAGAAGATTGGGAGGAGAGAGATTTCCCAAGAGAGAGGAAGTCTATTCTTCAAAGCAAGTCCCGATTTTCTTCGAATTGGCTTTTGGCCGTTCGAAAAGGAAGGAAGGGTTTTGCCCGACTTCCAAAGAAAGTTCCAATCGCTTCGAAACGGTTTTTAGCCATTCGAGAAGGGAGTAAGGGTTTCGCCCGACCTCCAAAGTCCAATCGATCCCGATCCTATCTCGTTTCGCGAGAGGGATCGAGTAGCCCGCATTTAAAAAATACGAACTTAAGCTACTCGGGATCAAATAGAAAATCCAAATTGGTCAAACCGAAATGCCGGTCAAACCGAACGAGAATTCAAAAAGAAAACCCAAATCGGTCAAACCGAACGGGAATTCAAATCGAAAACCCAAATCGGTAAAGTCGAAATGTCGGTCAAACCGAACGGGAAATCAAAGTGAAAACCCAAGTCGGTAAAGTCGAAATGCCGGTCAAACCGAATGGGAAATCAAGATGAAAACCCAAATCAGTAAAACCGAAATGCCGGTCAAACCGAACGGGGATTCCATGGTTCGCCAGGTCGCGACCCGGACCCGACCCGGTCGGTTTTGGGGCCAACCGACCCGGTCGCGACCCCAAGACCCCGACCCCATTTTTAATTTTTTATTATTATTTTTCGCGACCCGGGCCGACCCCGTCCCGACCCGGGTCGCGACCCCGTCCGACCCGGGTCGGTTTGGGGCCAAACCGACCCGGTCCCGACTCCCGACCCCACCTTCCTTGGGGGATTCAAATAGAAAACCCAAGTCGGTAAAGCCGAAATGTCGGTCAAACCGAATGGGAAATCAACATGAAAACCCAAATCGGTCAAACCGAAATACCGGTCAAACCGAACGGGAAATCAAAAGAAAACCCAAAATCGGTAAAGCCGAAATGCCGGTCAAACCCGAACAATGAAATGCCGCATATCAAATGCAATCAAGCTATTCTTGGATATATGAAGACAATCTGGTTTGGTAAGACCGAAATGTCGGAAAAGCCGAAACCCAGATCGGTAAAGCCGAAATATCGGCAAAACCGAACAAGCTCCAGAAATACCGCATATCAAATGCAATCAAGTCATTCCTGGACACATGAAGACAATCTGGTTCGGTAAAACCGAAATGCCGAAAAAGTTGAAACCCAAATCGGTAAAACCGAAGAAGCTCCAAAAATGCCGCATATCAAATTCAATCAAGTCATTCCTGGACACATGAAGACAATCTGGTTCGGTAAAACTGAAATGCCGGAAAAGTTGAAACCCAAATCGGTAAAACCATAATGTCGGCAAAACCGAAGAAGCTCCAGAAATGCCGCATATCAAATGCAATCAAGCCATTCATGGATATATGAAGAAAATCTGGTTCGATAAAGCCGAAATACCGGCAAAGCCGAAACCCGAATCGGTAAAGCTGAAGTGTTGGCCAAATGGAACAAACTTTGACATGTGTCGAGGAACAAAGGCTCGAATGCCCCCTCATTTATTGTACTTCCATGTACTCAAATCGACATGAAATAAATTCAAGTTCGATTGACCCGATGTGTCATCCAAAGATGACATCTAATCCCCATGGACTTTGAGAGGTGGATAAAAATTAAATAAGTCATTGAAATAATAATTTCTAAATTTGATCAAATAATCAAATTTGATTAAATAAAAATCAAATAATGACTTATTTATTAACAAAAAAATGCCATCATAATCAAATCAAATTCATGCCATAAAATCATACATAAAAAATAACCACAAACGGTTATAAAACATGTTAAGTTTGAATCCAACTTAACCATGAAAAATTAAATCAAATCAAATGGATAACGCTACTTAAATAATTAAGTGTGCATAACAAAATTCAAATCAAATAAATGATTAAAACGTTAATAAAATGTTAAGATAATCCAACCAAAATTATGTCATTAAATAATGCATAAAAAATGTCAACCAATGACTACAAAAACAAGTTATGTTGGATTAAAATCAACCATGAAAAATTAAAGTGATCAATATTATTAAGAACAAATCTTAATAATAATAAGAAATTCACTTAAATCAAGCAAAAATTGCTAAAAAACACACTAAAAATGGAAATTAATTCCCACAAACAAATAAAAAAAAGAGATCAACTCAAAATTGTCTAAGTCAACAAATGACCAAAGGTATAAACAAAACAAATTAAATCAAATCTTAAACCAAAAAGAAAATCAATGAACCCAAACTTGAAAGTTTGAATTAAGTTCAACCAAATTCCATCTCATAAGGCCATGGGGATATGTCTTCCAGCTTTGTGTTTATGTGGATGAATGACTTCCTTTCAATATGTTGCTGTGACGGTCAATCAAGGGTGTTCGAGTGTTCGCTCGATGTAATTAACGCCGGAATATCGCAAGTCCGGTGGAGAGAGGTCAAATTTTATTTTCAAAGAACTCAGATAACCTCATAAATTAAATCTGTGGTTCAGATCATCTAAGTGGTGGGTGATACCCATGTCGACACTTAGCAAATCTGTGGAACCATCGGTGTTCCTATAAAATAATATCACATCAAATTAGCTAATACTTCTATGAATACCACATATTTTCATAGTAGTCAATGCTAGCCCAAAAGAAGGAAAAGAATTTCAAAAAGGAATTCTAATCCCTACAAAAAATTTAATTTTCTTTTTAAAAAGAGAGGATGGATGGAAAAACGAGGTTTCAACAGCGGGGTAGTCAGTAAAAATGCCTCTCTACTGGGATTTATTCTTTTCTCTTATTTCAGTAAACTGTTTTTCTAGATGTTGCCTTCAAATTTTCATATACCTCAGGGATGAGGCCAAAAATTTCTATGGCAAGGGTCCATGACCTATCATCAAGGCCTGTTAGGGACTCATTTCTTGCCCATTAAGGGCTTGTTTCATGGAGCTGTCCCTGGGCCCAATCTCAACCCATGATCCAGGACTATTTTCATGATAGTGCAGTGGGGTTTCCAAGGGCTATTTGGGCCTATTTTTAAAGGCACCTGTGGCAGGTCCTTGGACCTATTTAAGGCTGCAAATGAGTTGGATTTGGTAGCGGAGTCACCTGTATCCAAGTCCAATGCCGATAGGGGTTAAGCTATTCCGATTCCAATTTCCATAATTTCAGAATCACCATGTTCCATTTCAATTATGTTGTCAGAATTAGAATTGAATTTGATAATTTCTGACATGCATTCTATATATTAATTTTTATCAAAAATAAATTAAGAATTCACATATGATTACTAAAATTTGATTTAATCTCTTTTAAATTTTATTTTTACTATTTTTATCACTTTATATATCATATATAATTACTTTAATTAATTTTACTTATATACTGATTTTTTTATCAAAATCGGATAAATGGAAATAGAATTAATTGATTCCAATAAACTATCGGAATATATGATTTTGATTCTGATAGCCTATATTTAGGGGAATCAAATTGGAATTTTGGAATATTAGATTCCGTTTACACCCCTCACCCCAAGTCTAATCACAACACAAATTGGGGCTGATTCATTGACTGTCCAGGGAAGTTATTCCCAATTCATTTTTAGCCATTTTGGAGCCTGCAATGGGCTTGTTTACAGCCCCTTTAAGGGGTAGAGTAGTCCATGGTTTATCAAAGGCCTTATTTAAGGCCCAATCCAAGCCCACTTTCTGCCCAACCCAAGGTTACTGACGGATCAGTGAAGGGGGCAATTTTGAGGCCCTGTTTTTGGAGCTTGTCCTAGATTCCTAGTCCATCTTTCAAGCATCCAAAGCCAACTAAGAGCCCATTCTCAGCTCACTCGAGGTGCAGGTTTTATAGGCTGTTATGAGTTTAATCCCAGGCTCATTGTCACGCCTATATTCAGGCCATTAAAGGGAGTCTCCGCTTTTTCTGGGGATCCACCAACAGCATCAATGGCAAATATTGGCCTGATCTTAAGGCCATTAACAGCCCAACAAGGAGGGCAATGTTTAGGTTGTTAATAAGGCATCCTTTATCAAAGTTCCATCATGGGTTACAATTAAGTTAAAGTCAAGACTTCAGATTTATAAAAGTCCATGAGTGATCCCATTTAGGGGATTTCAATATTAGTTTTGTATAATCCCATTTTAGAGGTGTTCTTAATTTAGAAAATTGTGAGTCCATTGTGTCCAAATGTCCATTAAGAAGCAATTGTATATTCCTGCAACAATCGATCTTCAATAGAGCTTGGGTCTTCTAATGGTGGGATTAAGGGCTTAAAGCCCTTGTTTATATCTCCGATTCTCCACAGAAAGTTACCTGCAAACAAAAAATTCCAAGGATTAAGATCTCTTTAATTATCATTAATACAAAAAAGGAGAGGTAGCACCCCTTCCAATCATCCTCTTTTCCTGGTCTGAAGGGGGGTGTAGACCCAATTAGAAGCCCTAAAAGACCTCTTATTCAAGAGATCCTTACTGCTAATTGCACCTGAAGATGGAGAGATGGAAGAGGACTCCTGTACAAGTCCCCCCTACTCCCCTCAATAAACCTGCAAAGTGGAGGCAAAAAGATGGGGATGCAGCTCTTCTCTATCCGTCCTGCACAGGGAATTGAAAGAGATGGATAGAGGGGATAGGGCTCTCACACATCCCCATTTCACTTGCAAAAAGTTTCACAAAAAATAAGGTATGGACCGTGTGGCCCCATTTTGAAGATCTTTGTCTATGCTGCTGAAGGAAGATATAAGCTTTAATTGGAAGCCCCAAAGAGGGACCCTCAAAGCCACCATAGCCACTGCCCTGTCTTGGGGCATCCAACAAGAGAAGGTGAGGGAGAGGACTGCCACACCAGCCGCTCACACTCTAGGAATTGAGGGGGGGGGGAGAGAGAGAGAGAGAGAGAGACCTTGCCTCCTATTCTCAATGATGGCATGAACAGGGAATTAATAACCGGTGTTGATTTTCAATTGCCTCCAAAAGCTCCTGCACCTCCTGCACTTCCTGCTGTGGCTATAAAGAGAAAAGGAAGGGCGGAGGCCTTGGCATTCTCCGATGCTTCTAGTTTGCCTGGGGAAGGAGAGGAGAAAAAATGGAGACTCCTTGCTGGTTTGAGAGAGAGAAGAGGAGGGGACTTTGGTCTGCCCTTCCTTTCATCTTTCTTGCACCTGCCACACCCAAGAGGAAGAGGAGAGAAGGAGCTCCAATGGAGAAGAAGAGTTTGCGGAGCAAAGTGAAGGGTGAAAGAAAATTGGCCGGCCAGTTGCCTAAGATATAGGCCTTATTGACCACATTCCAGGAGTCCTCAATGGACATCAACTGCCATGCCCGCAGATCCTCTTCCATACAAATAGGCTCTATCAGCCAAGGAACTCAAGTCTAAAACGGAGTTGGTCAACACCTCATCCTTGTGGCCCCCCTCTCCTATTTCTTAGGGCCAGGTAGGTTAATCCAGAGGAAGAATAGGCACAACGGCCAAAATCTAGGAGGTATAACCAACTTCTGTAACCACCTCAAGTGCACACCCCAGCCCCTTTCTCATTCAAGCCTATCCAATGGAGAGAAAATAGGTGGTAATATGGCTTGAGTTTATCCTTCAAGAAATCAAGAAATAAAGATAATTTTCTCTGAAAATCAGGAACTGTGTAGGGGAGGGGTATTTTCCACGAAAATGCAATGAAAATTGTCTAAGAATTTCCTGGAAATTGTTACTTTCAATTAAAAGAATTTTTTATTTCAAATTAACAAAATTTCTATAAATTTTTTGAATCTCAGTGATTTAGATTGTGTTGGCCTCCACCCCACAAAATTACATCAAATAATACTGAAAATTTTCAGATCACATTTATCAATCAAATTTTTTTGGAAAACTCAGGATGTTATTTCTAAAATTTATCAGAATCAGGAATTATATTTTAAGGACACTTATATAAACTCAAAAAAGCCGTCAGTTATGAATTACTGAACATTCAAATTTGTATCCAGTGAAGCATATTTTGGCGATATTTATGAATATTTTATTTTATTTTAATTTATGCTTCAATTTTTTTAAAAAATCGTAAATGTATTATTTTAGGCCAGAAGTCGTTGAAAATTAAATAATCTAGCATTAAAAGAAATAATTTCATTAATACCAGAATTAATTAAGACGTTTACTTCAGCCCATGATCCTGCCCAGTCACCAAGAGAATGCATGCACCACCTCCCCACTTCCAGCCATGTGGGGAGGTGGCAAGGTGGTCCCACCACCTGAAAATTAAAACATAAAGAAAATAGGTTGTTGGCGATCTCTTCCAACTTTCAAAGAAGTTCACACAACCAGCCCCATCACACCCATCCCAACCCTATAAATACCCCCCCCCCCCCCCGGCCCTCATTTGAAGCATGCAAGTTGGAGAAAAAGAAAGAGCCAACAC
The DNA here is from genome assembly GCA_036172225.1 of Cryptocoryne crispatula var. balansae. Lineage (NCBI taxonomy): Eukaryota > Viridiplantae > Streptophyta > Magnoliopsida > Alismatales > Araceae > Cryptocoryne > Cryptocoryne crispatula. The sequence continues at coordinate 5,036,572 of CM069929.1, read as the reverse complement.
CCTGTTGGAAAGCTGCAAAATTGGGGGACTTCTTGAAGCTCTTAGAATACGAAGACTGTGCAAGGAGGTACCCTTGCCCTTTAGACAAAAATGTAAGGAAGAACTCTTGCCATGTAGACAAAAAACTGCAAAGAAGAACTCGTTGCCAAATAAAAAAAATTTCAAGGAAGAACTCTTGCAAAGCAAAGCCATAAGGAAGAACCTGGTGCAACAAATACTAGGAAGAACCCTTGTGAATTTAAATTCGGTGCCTTTTAAAATGATATTTCAGATTGGTTAATTCTATTTTTTTGGTTGAGTTCACAGATTATCAAATCTGATTTTTATGTGTTTTCGAATTGATCAAAATCTGATTTAAATTATGAATCACCTCATGCTATTTAAATTATTATATTTATTGGCAGTTAAGTAGGTTAAGTCTATATGACCAGTCTTATCCATTTAGATGACATACGATATGACATTTAAAGAGGGTAAAGTCTATATGGTCATCCTTCATGCTATAAATAAATATTCATATAAATAGTGAGCTATGCATATTAAACTATGCTAAGATGATTATTTATACATAATGCTAAATTATGCATGTATACATATGCTATGATACCCACATTATGGATATCCTCATGAAATAATGAGCTAGACATGTTTAAATACGTTGATAAGCTCTTATTACGATCGTTTATATAATCATGGATTATGCATAATCAATATGTTATCACACCCAAGTTATGTAAGTGATATGAATTTAACAGGAATTAACATTTAAAGGGTAGATCCCTTACACATCCCCTTAAATTCATCACCTTAATGGCTAGGGGTTTGACATTAAAGGGTCACAAGGACCTTAACTATGCCAACTTATATGTTTAACATGCCTATGGGATTATTTTAAATTTGACTCAATGGGGGCTATAGCTCATTGTGCCTCCCATACATGTATATTGTATTTCAAGATGTTTTTTAACTTACATGTTGTTTTTAAAGCCTTGTTCTTGTCAGTTATTTCAAGATGTAAAAGTTTCCACTGAAAGCAAGGATGAGAAAAAGATAGACGTGTAATACATTTATAAGTTAGGTTATCCGAAGAATGGGCATAAATTAGTAAGTTTTAAAAAATAATATTATTTATTTATTTATTTTAATTTGATTAAGTTAAAAGCATTTTTTAAGAATATGCCTGACTTGTTTTCTTTGTTCCAAAAATGCATGTCTTCCACCTGGAGTTCTTAAAGGGAAATTACTCTCTATCTATTTAGATTTCACGCTTTCAGAACTACAGTTCTCTAATTTGCATATTTTCAGACATCAAACATATGATATGGAGAAGAAATGCAGTTCTCTAAGGTTCAGAAAATAAAAAGATATGCAATCTAGGTAAAAAGTACAAGTGGAACATATGTTAAACTATTTTCAGGTAAACTTGTGTCAAACGTATATTTATTAATAAGATTCCTTTTAGAAAATTGCTCAAGGCTTGATAATAAGTAGCATGGTTTTTTGAGGCAGATCACTAACATAGTTATTCAAATGACTTGGTGAGGGCTAGGAGTAGATAGATATGCATTTAGGGTAATATCATGTAAAGGACTTAAGCTTGAGGCATTGAGGGCTAGACCTTAAGGAAAGGTGGTCCAACTCTAATTACACATTAGGGTTTAAGCATTGATTGCAGAATCGGTCAGATCAGATAAGGATCGACTGAGTCCTGAATTAGATCAATCAATATTGATCCAATTGTTCCTAGAGCATTGATCTAGACTCGATTCCTAATGTAATTGGTTGAGAATACTATGAATTGGATTGGAATTAGACGATTCTACCAATTCTGCTGGGACAACTTAAGGTTTAGAATCGATATTGGGCCTGATATCACTCTGATAACGGCATAGTTGTCAAGGCGCCCGCCTAGGCGCCGCCTAGGCGGCAAGGCGCCTTTCCAAGGGTGCCTTGCCAGGGCGCCTTGTCTGGGGCCAAAAAGGCGCCCAAGGCGCCCGCCAAGGCGCCTAAGGCGCCAGCCTAGGTGCCCAAGGCGCCCAAGCAAGGCGCCTTGGGTATTTTTACATCATTAAAAAAAGTTTTTGAGGGGTTTTTCTTCCTTGATACCCCTCACAAGGGACACTTATTTAATGATAGTTTGAATATATTAATATATTGTATTATCACTTATACTATCATATATATTTAAGATTTATGATTATAAACATATATTATATACTTAATTACGTTCTTTTTTAGCTCTTTCTTCTCTCTCTCTGTCTCACTTATACTATTACATACTATTACATACTTTTTTGGGTCGATCCGCGACTACTCTGCGCTCCCCCATTTAATAATATTATAACAATATTTTACCATCACTTATACTATTGCACATATATAAATTTTATAATCATAAATGAGTTATATACTTAAATTTTATAAAAATTTATTTAACTTTATTCTTTTTCACACACACATCATATTACTTATGTGCATTGATAAAACACTCATATTCAATTATAACATAACAAATATAATTATATTTATGTTTTGTTTATATATAACAACCTCCCGACTCAGCCTTTCTTGAATACCGCCTTGACCGCTTAGGCGACGCCTAAGCGGCCGCCTTGTCGCCTAAGCGGAATCGGTACCCGTCAACGCCTTGAGCGCCTTGTCGCCTTGACAACTATGGATAACGGTGATATTGACCCTAAATTGTTGATTCACGCCCCATCATTCCGATACCTCTAGGGCTCGACGATTCAGGCGATTTTAAAGGCAATCTACTCAATCCAACGGCGATCTCACCAATTTGGCGTCGATCTGGCTAGGAAGGTGTCGATCATGAGCTATGGAGGGCAAGGATCGTGGGATTTGAATCGGAGTCAGGATCGGTGGGTACTGATCCAGATCGGTCCAATCCCAACCGATCCACTGGAATAAAATCGGTCCAAAATTGGTAAGTAAAAAAATGATTCTGATTTTGATCTAATCCAATGTTGTCCGATCTGGCCGGAATAGCAAAAAAAAAAAATCTGATTCCGATTCTGATCCAATGTCAACCGATCCAGTTAGTCCTAGCCGATTCTGCCAAAAAAAATTTTTGGGACAGTCCTTCGGCCGAGAATTAGATCGACAATGGCCAATCCAATCTAGGAATTGACCAACCCGATCTGGATCGTCCGATTCCGCAATCTATGGTGGAGAGCGATTTAAGTCAATCTGACGTCGATTCTAGCAGTTCCACTGGTGATCTAACCTTATGGAGGGGCGATTCTTCTTCTCCTGGGCACTGAGTTCTCCCCCTCCGTACTTTTGGTGAGTTTCTTCCCTTAGGAACCCCCCCCCCCCCGCCGCGTAGAGGGAAAGTGGAGGAGATTGAGGTCATTCCAACAGTGCACTCATCAGTGAGGTAAGAGTTGATGATTTGAGCCAAAAACAATATTTGAGTGGGAGAACTCAATGTTGGAATTAGGAATTTTTTTTATCAATATGCGGCACTAATTATCTAGAACCCTTTGAAGACTTTCAACCATGTATTCCTATCACATCTCCAGCACATGACAGTGTATGACTTTACTCAAATGGCCGATTCATTATTTTTATATAGATACAGGTCAATCATGTCATTTTCAGTGGGGCATCCAGGAGAATCAAGAAAGTGAGAATATTGAGTACCAAGGTCAATTCTTTACATATTGATGACATGTAGGTATAACATTGTATTGCATATAAATATATCATTTGTACGGTTGTACCATGTTGCTTTTTACCTTTTTTATTACAATAATATTGTCATTAAGTCATTAACTTATATCCACTTGGCTTAAAGTCTTTAACTCTTATAATGGCTTGAAAATGTGTTAGATGTTACTTTTGTATTTTCAAGAAATTTTTTAAGGGCTTTCCTATTTTTTATGATTTTTGGTGATTTTTATGAATTTGTTAGATCATTAAAAATGATCTTAGCTGATTCCGGAACGGTTTTCTTTCAAAAAATTTGGTCGGAATCAACCGATCCGATCTAATCCAGATCAGATCTGTATCCACCTAGATCGGATCGGTACCCACCGATCCAACAATCATTGGGTTTATATCTTTCTACTTGCAAAGCACTTCGGGGCAGTGAGGTGGTGAGGCTTTTGAAAATATAAGCCTCATGCTTCTATTTATGTGAGAGTTTGAATTGCATCACAATGAGAATTGAGTTTAAAGAATTAAGTAGAAATGTAAGAAATGAAGCGCCCAGATCAACATTCATTGATGCAAGCTTCTTCCAATATGTCAATTAAGAGAAACATTGGAAAGAGGTTTCCTCCCCAAACTAGGCAAAGTCGTCTTTGTATTTTATTTTTTTTAATATGTTATCACAAGCTTATGGAGATTATTGAATGTCAATTGACTAACTGCTATTTTGGTTTTCATGTGATATTTATGTGCATTTACCATCTTTATTAGTTCATAGACATTTCATGTAAAATTATCGATGTGCTTGAACCTACAAGCTTGCATCACCTCAGCATGTAGGTTTAGCTCCTCCCTTTCTGCAGTATCTTTCATTGTCTAGAGTCTCTAGACTGCCCATTGTAATTGCCATTTTTCTTCAGTATAAAATTGTAGTAACAACATCTTTAAAAAAATGTTTCTTTCAATTACGCAATCCTGAGGCTTTTGCCTCATGAAGTGCTCAGACTGCCAGACACTGCCTCAAGTTTTATAAAACATTGGATAATATCAAGCTTTGAATTTCTTTATAGGACAGCTATTTTTCTGTACATCTTACTTAAATTTTAAACTTTTCATGTAGGTATTTATCCTGAAATTGCAATATCTAAACATGAACACTGGTCATCATTGGCTCCTCTTCCTTTCGAAGTAGTTACTTCTGCAGGACAAAAGGCCAAAGAGGATTCTAGGTGCCGAGGTAAGTAGTATTGTTGTGGCCTCAAGCCTCTTTAGCTGGATATGGAGTTGTCTCGATCATACAGAATAAAAAATTCCGTGCCTGTGATATAACCTTTGGAATTTATTGTTCTACAACTCCAATATCACCTGGAACTAATTGTCTTCTCTTGCCTAGATGGTGGTGATCCTGAGAGAAAAAACAAGCTTGTAAGGGACTTGAGTGACATAACCGGAGAAGGCAATATTGAGAGTATGCTCTCAGTTGAAATGGGTTTAAGGGAGCTGTCTACGTTGAAGGTTCTTTTTCTTCTTGTCTTTCATTCAGTTAAATTTTATTTTGAATGATTTTTATGTCAAGAAACCATGTTCATTGACTTTGGTGATCATTTAATATTTCTGCAGATTAGGCACCACCTTTCTGCTACTCATAATGTTGTATTTTTGTTTCTTTGTAAAGGTAGAAGATGCTGTTGTGCTTGCAATGGCCTTGCATCGGCGTCCTAACTTAATTCGGCAATCAATTTCAGGTTTATTCTGCCTTGTTTCTATCTACATCCTAAAGCTTCAATAGCTCAGTAATTTGTTTGTCATTCAACATGTGGTTCCAATTTTTCTATGTTTCTTGATCTTAAGATGTGATTGTAACTTTTTTTTCTTTCAGACCTCAAGTCACCTGGAGATCCAAAATTTATGGAGGCTGTTGGTAATGATCATCCACACCCTTATCTTTTAATCTAACAACTATTAACACAATGAACCTCACAAAATTTTGTGCTTCAAGTTGTTTGCTGGTCAGCATGTCCTTTGACGCTTTGTTTTGGTTATTTTTTTAACATCATCATTCAGTTCCATTCTGCTCCCACCTTACATGAGATGTAACTTAAATTGTCGTTTCATTCAGAACTGAATCAAGAAGAATCAGAAGATGTGTTATTTAAGCAGGTTTGCCCTTGTTTCTCAAATAAGTTTATAGGTTCTACATTGCCAGTACTGTCATTACTTCCTTTGAATACTTGGTATTTTGTTAACATTCTTTCCTCTATTTGATGCATATTGTGTTTATTGAAGTTCCTTTTTATTTTCTTTATCTTTTGTCGAGGTTTGGAATTGTGTTGCTTTTGTTTAGTTTCAAAATAAGAAAAGAAAGCAAGATGTCTAGGCATGGTTTGCATAATACTGGTCAAGATCAGGATCAACATTCTTCTATTGTCACCAATCTGAATGATTCAGATTGGGTTTTCACCTGTCTATCTGGGTGATTGACCCATCCTGATTTCCTAGAACCATGTATGATCCTGTTTATAGAGAAGCAAATATCTGAGAGCAAAATTATCCCTGAAGTACCTTGTACCTCGTCTAGTGTCTGGGGATAAAGGGTCATTGCTGAAGCTGCACGAGCAAGTTTTTCTCCTCTCAATCATGTCGTAAATATGACATGAATCTCCTTACTGCAGGCATGGCTTATATATTTCTGGAGAAGAGCCAAGGCTCATGGGGTTGAAGAGGATATTGCAGACGATAGGCTACAATTTTGGATAGCACGAAGTGGCCAGCCCCAAACTTCTCATGATGCTGTTGATGGTAAACTTCCACTGATTTTTCTCTGCACCGTCCTTGTCTCTGTTCTGATCAATTCTCTTTCTCTGTGTAAGGAGATGCTCATTTAGTTCCTAGCAGCAGGTGTCATGCACACGGGGTAACTTGGATCTGCCTCATCTTTGTTCATGATATTTTCATGGATTCCCGGGGTGTCTGCCGCAGTGTAGTATTCTATATAGTTGTACATGCAGATGCTCGTCATTGTTTTGTCTATCGTGCTGTTGCTACATAAGGGCCTGTTTGTGACCAATACCCTATCCAAACGGATATTTCAGTGCCTTTGACCAGATTCTTTTGGGCCTTGTCATGGATCTAGCAGCTGGCTCATGCAAAAAATAAAGTCATTTTATCTTCCTGCGTGCGTTTGATTTTACTTCCAGTTTCAGATATTTCTTGTAAGCAACTTCAATCGTTTGTCTTCAACTACAGTGGAACGGGGCCTTGTAGAGATGAGGAAACTTGGAATCGAACAGCAGCTCTGGGAAGCATCACGCAGGGAGGTTGACCAAGCATCTTTTGGTGGTGTTCAGAAACCGATTGCTGACGCCGACTTGCCGCTGTGAGTAGAAGCACCCGATGTTACTGAAAATGCGAATAGTCAGTTTGCTCGGTGACACTGCCTCCCAAAACTTAGTCTTATGATCCCAAAACTTAGTTATGTTCTTGTAAAGTGAGGAACTTTGCCCTACCGGTTCAAGGGTGATTGTCATTTATGCGCTTGTATTATTCGATTCTTAGAATTTTGTTGTATGGTATCTCTGCCATGGGGAATACCTGTAATTTTTGAAAGTTTTCCAAGGCCTCAAGTTAGAAATATTCAGAGCTCCAGACTGATTTCTTTTCTCTCGGTGCTGGAGAAATCCCAGGTGTCGTAGCGAATAGTGGTGGAGCTGTGAAATTTGCCAAGAATTTGTCTGAACTTTGAAGGTTGTGATCATTTAGATCATGTTGAGCAGGGTCAGCGGTGCCCTTCTTATGCCCTGTTTGGTTGGTTAGGTTATAAAAAAAAATACTCTGTCAATTTATATACCTCTATTTCTAGAGGATGAGTATCAATAGACGTGGACATTTGTATTATATAACATGTTTGCTTGTCGTACAAGTTTAAAATTAGATATTGACAATCAAATCCTTCTTGATGATTTTATCAAATATCAATTCCAAATTTTAGTAGTGATGAGGTGCCTATTAGTGTTTCCAAACAGGCTATTAGATTTTGGATAAACTGATCCGTTTTCATACTTATCCTATCATGTGGACGCAAAACAATGTAATTAAGCTTTGAGTGTTCTACTTTGTTACAGTTAAAATTAAGTTAAAGATCTAAGATTAGTTAAAACTAGTATGCAATAAAGAGAGAAGCTGCAGATGATTTCGCTCTGCAAGTATTTAAAATTACTGGGCCAGCCAGTCTTCTCCCCCACCTTCGTGCGACAACACAGCCGGAGCAGGTGTTTAACAAAGAGAAAAGCTGCGGCTTTCCCAGCTCGCACGAGAGGCCGCAGCCCGGCACACAACATCATGATGTGATGGCCGTGATGAGAAAGCTCCGCTCCTCTCCCCGTCCCGGCGCGCACAGAAAGGTAACTGGGCTGGGCATATGATATAATATAATACGAAAGAAGAACACACCACAGAACCAGATGGGCGGCGGGGCATATGCGTATCCGTCCGCGCCGCCGGAGAATGCGACGAAAAAGGGGCGGGGATGCAGCAAAAGCCTTCAGTTCAGAGGACCCCACCGCCCGGCACGCTTGCCTTTCGCCGCAAGACACTCGCCCAACCAGGCAGCGCAGCTCCGCTCCGCTAATCCTACGTGCGTGTGTCGCCGGAAAGGCCGGAATCAGCCGTTACTCTAGTGAGTCCGATCATTCATACCGGTACATTCCGTCCGTCGCTAGATCAGATCTCCGGCGAGTGGAGTCGTAGTCGTAGAGACGTCGACGTAGTCGTTCGAATTGTTATTGTTCACGGCGCCGCTCCGTCCGTGGTCGAGCAAGCAGCACTCCTCTCTCTCTCTGTCGACCTGGTTGGTGCGGGGGCATCGGCCGGTGGGCTCAATTCTGCTCTGATCAAAAAAGAGATTATCAAACCGTACGTGGTAATTAACGGCAGCCTTCACGCGTCGGCCCTCTCCTCTTTGTCCGCGCAGCTTGGCGTGCTTCGGGGGGGCCTGCGCGCCGTCCCCAAGGCGACGTCGAACGGAGGAGGATATATTGTACTAGTAGTATTGTCCACTCCAACTGGCCTTATTAGATCATGAGGAGACACGCCGACGCTCTCTCTCGAACTGTCCTATTATATATATATATATTTTTATACGCATGTATATATATCCATCGCCAAAGACGACAGGTGAGGAGGACGAGTGTTAATTGCCATGGACGCGGCAGCTCATGGCGTTCAGGGAAGGAAGAAAGGAAGGGCAAGTAGTAGTCGGCCGGTCATCATCATTGCATCCGGCCATACGCACACACACCGCGCGTCGGGAGCGTCCGGAAAGCGCAGCTAGCCGACAGATCGGAATAAACTGCGCTCGAGCAGAGAGAGCAGAGAGCACTCACCCCCCCCCCTTTTGTGCCCCTTGGTTCTCATCTGCTGGCAGCGCGCGGTGCCTCTCTGCCTCCGCCCGGCCGGCGGTGCGGTGCAACCGTGCAGGGGCACTCTGATCGGATCCCCACGACACAGCGGCCTGACCTGCCGGAGAGAGAGAGAGAGAAAGACAGACAGATAGACAGGCGCGCAACGTGAGCCCCGGCCGGCCGGCCATGGCCACATCACATGTGCGCCGCAGCTTTCTTTCTTTTTTCCTGCTCCTCTCCTTCCTTTACGCGCATGGCCTTTTTCGCGGCATGCGCGCATCGGGAGGCCACCCGAGAAAAGGGGGCCGGAAGCCTTTGAGCTCTCTCGAGGACGACGACCGATCATCTGCAAAGGGGGGGGGAGATGGTATAATCATGCGTGTATATGCGCCGCGGAGTTTCTGCCTTGTCCCAATCGGCGCTCTGTTCATTCCGATCCCCGCCCTCTTCTACTTCTTGGGATTGCTCGCGACACCGGTCGGCCAGGCAGGGCCATCCGAGAGATCTTCGAGACCAGTTTTGATGTCTCCGTTGATTTCCTGTGGGTGCGAGTGTGACGATCACTTGATTGGTCTGATAATCCTGTTAACTAATAATTAATTCCCCTCCTCCCCTCACCCAAAGAAAAAGAGAGCAATATATATATATATTGATGTGGGCAAGAAATTAGTTGACTTGATGCAACTCCCTTGTCGTATATAGCTTGGGCGAGGGGATCGAGGCTCTCACATCCATCCATCTATAAATATATATATATATATATATATGTGTATATTGATATGGGCATTCGATGGATCACACAGCTGGTGAGAAGAGACGACGGCGGCACTGACTCGAGAGCCACGGGCAATCGATTTGATTCCCCGGGCAGGGTCTGGGTCATGATAGATAGATGGCTTCAACAAGCACCTGATTTTATCGTTTTTCCCTTTTATTATGATCGCGTTAGCCGAAAGTTCCTCGCACGTGCGGACGACGGGGGATCGATCGAGCCTAGGGGTGTCAATGGGCCGGGCCCGGCCCGGCCCGAAGTCGGCCCAATACAGGCCCAGTTCAAAATAGAACGGGCCGGCCCGACCCGGCCCGCATTGTATTTCTGGCCCGGCCCGGCCCGGCCCGCATAAAATTTAAATTTGGCCCGGCCCGGCCCGGCCTGATCTTTTCTAATATAAAAATGTATAAAATTCAAAATATAAAATATAAATATGATACAAAAATTAAATTTCTACCAAATCAAAATATTTGAATGGTCTGAAAATTGCATGAAAATGTAAAAACCAAGAGATTTGTAGTTAATAAAGTCTAAAAATTTTCACAAATCAGAATCTTTGAATACAAAAAATAATCAAAAAATTAGAGAAGCTCTAGAGACCTGAAAATTTTCATAGTGCTATACTGCTATGCCAGAACGCCAAGTCAAGGTCTAAAAATCATAAGATGACTTTAAAAGTGCTGGGCAAGTCATCTTAGCCAAAGGGCATAGAGGTGCAGAACTAATGAAGATGCCTGAGTAGGAATCCTATTCTTGATTCAATGAACTACTGCCAAACTGTATAATGTTCAAACAGCGGTATCAAGCTAACCAATTCACATGTGAGTTTAAGTCAAAGAGAGGCAGCAGAATATTTAATCCAACGGGCAAACCAGTAGAGATGGAAAGTAAATTCCAATTTTGGATCCAAAAGAAGTAACAGAACATCCTCCCGATTAACATATCCGAACAAATACATGCCCCTGATCAACTACAGCCCCAAGCACTTGACAAAAAGTTATTCATGAAGGTTGTTGTTGAATTACTGCTCGTGCTCTGGCAACAGCCTTCTCATATAACTCTTCATACTGTGCAGATGATGAATCCCAACTGAAATCAATTCTCATGACCTTTTGGACCAGAGCCAGCCAAGCCTCAGGTCTTTTCATGTAAAGATCAAACGCTCGTCCCATTGCACCACCAAGTCCCTGTGCAACAAGGTTAACACAGATGGGAAGTCAGCAAGCCAATTCAGGGTATAAAAGAACCGAACAGTACTTTCATTAAGAAACTCAATACTTAGTATGAATAGTAGAAAGTTCTACTTCTACCTGCTCATCAGGTGATAAAAATGTGAAACCATTGCGCAACTGCACTGGAATTGTACCATCGTCCATATCAAAAACACTGCAAGGTCATTACAATTAATGAGAATCTTAACACATGATCAGGGGTGAACTTAAAACACGATGCTGGAAAAGCCACTTGCCTATCATTTAGTCCTCCCGTTCTCCTTACAATCGGCACAGAACCATATCTCATTGCAATCATCTGCAACATGAAAATGTAATTCACACACCACATTTGCTAATCGCTCTGCAACAGTAAAGTATACAAACAATTTTCCAGTACCAAACATATTGCTCTAGATCAGGTCATTTATTTGAAATCACACGAAGACAAGCATCTGAAATTGCAGCAGATCATATTGGACATGTTATTAGACTTGTGAAATCTAAAATTGAAAGTTCATCGTTATCTTAGGTCTTCAAAATGAACAAGCAGGTTTTGGGCAACCCCATCACTTGGGGAAAGTGCATCACTGCAAAGCAGTACGTGCCTATTCATTTTAGAACATCTTTAAGAAGACTATATGACCGCCAAGCAAATCCATGATCAGCTATTATCCAAAAAAAAAAAAAACTAAGCTGCATTAGGAACTAAAAAGGTACCAGAAGACAGAACCGGATCAAACAGAACAGTGCCCACCCCTGCGCGAACGCCGGCTCTGCGGACACCCGAGGACGCTCTTTCCGCCGCCGAATGGCGGCTGCGGCGGCTTAAAGGTGAGCGAGGAGTCATTCACCGACCTTCTCTGGGCCGGCCATGAAGAGCTTCTTCGGACTGGACGCCGGAAGCCTCCGCCGGACTCGTCGGTGCGAATCGAGGAGTGGCCGAAGAAGCCTTGAAGCGGTGACGAAGGAAGGGTACACAGAAGATAACGCTCGCCGTCGCCCGCTCGCCGTCGCCGTAGCGCCCTCGCTCGCCGTCGCCCTCTTGCTCCGCTCACTCGCTCGCCGTCGAAACCCTATTGCCGAGTGAAGGTTGGAGAGGGCCCGCTTCGACCCGCAACGTGATCCATCTTTGGCCCGCGGGCCAAATCCACTGACCCGAAACATTGTCCACGGCCGGCCCGGCCCGAGAGCCCGCGGGTGAGCCCAATCCATTGCCAGCCCTAATCGAGCCTCGGTCCCCATTAGATAAACTCTCCCCCTATTTTGTCAACTTAATTATATTATCTTCTAAATCTACATATTAATTTGACCGGACCTCACCGACGTCTGTACCCATACACGCACGCATTGAAATGATACAAAAAGATTAACAACATAAAAATAAGTAGACAGGGTCATCAGATTAGGAGGAGTCAAAGCGACTTCAGTTTTAATACCAATATTCCTACCTTATGGTTTCCGGCCCATGCAGTGGATCATAAACTGGAGTTATACCCAAGTTAGTTAGTTAATCGTGCGCCAAACAGCTCCGCATCGTCGTACTTGAGAGAATATGCGTTAATTTTAAAAGTCACATCTGTGTCTGGCCCTACTTGTTTTGGCTTATTTTTGATGTTTTTAACCTCTGAATTGGTTAGAGGGCAGGTGTTTAATCAGATCCTTTGATACAACATTTAACATTAAATTCGGCCAGACTAGATGGCCCGGACCATTTGGTGATATGTCCGAAGTCACATCCCAATATGTGTCCGGAATTCTTCTTCTTTTAAAAAAAGAAAATCACTTAATTTTAAGTGATTCATGATAATATTTTATTTTCGCGTTAAGTAGCTAAGAATTTCACGTTATGCGAGGTAAAAGATCAGAGGTGAATTTATAATTTTACATTTCTTAGATCAAGTTAAGAACAAACTCCATCTTAGTTTCGGAAAACAGTTTTAAACCAGTGTCAGCTCAAAGATTTTCGTCGGCGGCAACGAGCGGCGGAAGGCAACATTGAACCGGGCGGCGGCGGCGGCGGCACCAGGAGGCGTCGACAGTGGGAGCGGCAGCAGCACGGGTGAGGGTGGCATCGAGAGGGCAGGGGCGGAGGTGCTCAGGCTGGTGGCCGCGGCGGCGCTGGAAGCTGAAGAAATAGGTGGCGGAGATGGGTTGCCATGCGGCCTGGGGCGAGAGAGAGATGGAGGGGGGGGCGGCAGTGCCGGAGAATGGGACGTCTGTCGGTGGTGTTGGGTGCGGAGGGCGGCGCTAGGGGCTGGCGGACCGGTAACAGGGGAGGCGGGCGAGGCGCAAGGCGGAGAAGGAAGAAGGGGTAGCGCTGGTTTGGCTCCGGACTCAGGCGGCGCTAGACGGTGGTTGGGTAGTAAGGGACGGCGCGCGGCAAGTAGTGCTACTGGGAGTTGGGTCATGGCGGCCGGCAGCGGAGGCTGCACAGGGCAGCCTCGGGTGGAGGAGGGACCATCGACGGCGGCGAGGGCAGCGCGCCGGCACTATCGGAGACGGAAGCCTGGGGCCGGTGCCGGGGAGGGGCAAATGCGTCCCGCATCGACCGGTTCCATAAATTTCGAAATTTTAACTAAGTTACGGATGTCATGAACGGATTATTATGTTAGATGAGCTCTGATTTTGTCGTGTCGGAGTTCGAGCTTTAACTACGGAAGCGGGTCAGACATCGTATAACTAATAAGTGATACTAATCCAAAACAATGAAACATATTTAACAAAATAGATCAAATAAGTGCAAGTAGAACAAAATGGCATATTGACACAAGATTTTCAAGAGTTCCTGAAGTTGAAAAATCAAACATAACATTCCCTAAAATAGAAACATCTATCTTTGTCTTCATTGTTGTCATCTTTGTCTTCTTCGTCATTTGATCCTTAATGGTGCACCATCGTCATCTGTATCTTCGTCTTTCTCTTATCTGTCTTCTTCTCCTTAAATATATTCTTCATTCTTCGTAGATAACGGTATCAAGCTTTAACGTGCCAGGTGCCTCTACTCTACAAGAAGATTACGAGTCCGTTTGGCAAATCAAGGGAGGACTTCTTTTAGAAATATTTTCTTTTTGAAAGTACTTCAAGTTGGAAGGTCTTCTCATTTACGAAGCTAAAAGTGATTTGGTTACCTTTTTTCATCAAAATATAGAAGTACTCCGTGGACAGCGCGGGGGGGGGGGGCTTCGCGGAGGGTGGACGGCGGCAGGGGGGCCGTCGCGGTGTCGCAGACGGCGGACGGGAGGGGGTGGCTTCGCGGAGGGCGGAGGGGTCGCAGACGGCGGACGGCGCCCGGGGGTGGCTTCGCGGACGGCGGACGGGGGGGGCTTCGCGGAGGGCGGACGGCGGAGGGGGGCGGGGGGGGGCCATCGCGGTGTCGCAGACGGCGGACGGGGGGGGGGTGGCTTCGCGGAGGGTGGACGGCGGCGGGGGGCCGTCGCGGTGTCGCAGACGGCGGACGGGAGGGGGGTGGCTTCGCGGAGGACGGACGGCGGGGGGGGTCGCAGACGGCGGACGGCGGGTAGGGGTGTGGATGGTGATGTTCGCCTGCGGACAGGGTGCAGAGGCGCTGCGTGGGCGGGGTGCAGACGGTGGTGTTCGCGGGCAAGGTGTGGGGAGGGGATTCAACAGCGTAGGGGGCACTCGCGGCGGCGGGGGCCTCGCAGACGGGGAAGGGGGCCAGCCGACTGGGGGTGCAGACGGTGGTGTTTGCTGGCAAAGTGTGGGGAGGGGCTTCACAAGCGTAGGGGGCACTCGCGGCGGCGGGGGCCTCGCAGACGGGGAAGGGGGCTGGCCGGCTGGGAGTGCAGAGGCGCTGCGTGGGCGGGGTGCAGACGGCGGTGTTCGCCGGCAAGGTGTGGGGAGGGGATTCAACAGCGTAGGGGGCACTCGCGGCGGCGGGGGCCTCGCAGACGGGGAAGGGGGCCGGCCGGCTGGGGGTGCAGACGGTGGTGTTCGCCGGCAAGGTGTGGGGAGGGGCTTCACCAGCGTAGGGGGCACTCGCGGCGGCGGGGGCCTCGCAGACGGGGAAGGGGGCTCGTGCACGGGAGCACTTTTCAGTTATCGGAAGGAGAAATTTTCTCCTCCCGGCTTCTTCCTTCTGCGAGGAGGAGAAGTAAAGATCTTAATATTACCAAACGACATAATAAAAATTGGAAGCACTTTAGAAAGAATGAGAAGCAAAAAAAAAGTGCTTCTGGACGGTTTCCAAACGGACCCGACGTCATTGGCGTCTTTCTCTCTCCACCCTCCCCCTGTTTGGTTCCCCCCCAATTTCTGACTCCGGAGAGCTGCTACGCAGGAAGAAAAACAGAAGAGGAGAAGAAGACGGCGAGCGCCTGGGTCGCTGCCGCAAGCAGCCGAATCGGCCGGTGCTCTCGAGGCGAGGGACATTCAGGCCCAGTCAGGCAGCTCTGACGGTCAAGACGCAGATCGATGAAGTTACCAGCTGACACACCATCTCCGCTGCGGAGGCGAAGATGCGCTTCCCTGGAGACGATAAGGCGTCAGAACCTCGTTTCACTACAATCATACCACACAGATTGATCAGTTCCTTGTTGTTGATCACTCCATCTCCATCTCCATCTCCATCTCCTCCTCGAGATATCGGTAGATCTCTCCAGTGTACACAGACAACACGTACGGGCCATGACTCTCTCTCTCTCGCTCTCTTGATATATATGTGTGTATGCCGTGTATATGTACAGACAACGGCCATGACTGTGCTCAACCCGAGCGTACCGTGGGCATTCTTCCTGCTCTCCGCCCTGTTTCAGCTTTGCAGCAGCTAGCGAGGACCGCGGGGTCATCAGGTCATCAGACATGACAATACCTTCCCCCAAACCCCGAAGGCCGCCGTCTCATCAGCTTGTCTCTCTCCGAATGCTTGGGGACATCGGCAGCGGCTTCCCTCCCAGCTGCCTGCCCGATGTGCCCTCCGTCCCGGTGCGCAACAGGGGCGGCCGCAGGGTCCAATCCCCGACACCCGGTTTACTGCGTCTTTGCTGCTCTGCCCCCACTGCCGTGGCGCAGTCCGCCAGGCCCGACCCCCCAGGGACTACGTACGAACGTACGCGCCCAGAAGGCACCGGCACCGGCACCGGCACGGCGGCACCGCACCAACCAGCTGGTCCGGGCCGGCGATCTCCCTTGTCGCTTCCACAGTGCGCCTCCCCGTGATCGTACAGTCGACTGCCGGTGTTCGCATATACGTACATCTCCGCTATATATGCAAGATAATCCTACGGGAAGACGTCCTGGGAATTTGTATCATAGTATCATTCATTGGGAAGGCGTCGGTTAAGGCCAAAGGATAGGTCTCACAATTCATGAGACCTTCCCGAGTGATGCAAAGGACCTTTCTTAATTTCGTCCTCCAACTGTGTTAAAAGGTCAGGGTTATGTACAAGGGGCATCCTTTGAGAAGAAGGGGAACGAGCTAGGAGTCATGACCGGGGAGCAACAGATCCATCAAAACCCACACAGGACACGGCCCTGGTAGGATTCCCCATCTAATGTGCATACTACGGGAATCTAGCCAACCTTCCGTCACCAGAGAATTTATCCCTGCAAACCCCTCTCTCTCCACCGAGGAAACCGTCATGACCAGTAGTACTCCAATCCCTCTCTTTTCTCTGTCATCCTCGGAGGTCGAAGGTCACATGTGTGCATTACACTGGGCAGGCTCCCCAAGTGGAGAGCTGCAAAGAGGGAGCGGGAGGGCTCTTTACCAAATGCGTTCTGCTACCTTGGCATTCCCTCAATGGCGCCGGAAGGCAGAGCTCGGCTCCCTCTCCCTGCAGGCCCTGCAGAGCTGCCGCAGGCGCACACCTCCTAACTAGGAGAGAAGGGGGGGGCAAGGGAGAATAAGCAAAAGAGATGACAGAGGTGAGCGCTAAACGGATAATACTGAAGCCAAAGGGTGGTGGCCGAGCCGAGGTCACCGGGGTCTAATTCATCGGGGGGGGGGGGCAACCCCTTTTCTTTTTTTGAATAATACTGAAGCCAAAGGGTGGGGGAGGCCTAAGCAGCAGCTTCCACACCATAAAAGATGGTGATCACCAGGCTGTTTGGATGTCTCCTCAGCCTTCAAAAAACACCCATCGGTAGTTGAATAAACACAAAGGTGAGCACGCCCATCCGCCCGTGACCTTGAACCACAAGAAAAGAGTAGACAAATGAGACATGCCTCGGAAGGCAAATAAGCTTCTAAAGTGGGGTTATCTCTCTAGTGCCCTTAGTTAAAAGCTCAACCCCCTGGTTAAGGCACTGCTTATAGTTCAGTTTGCCTACCTCAAAAGTGAGCAAACGGTCGAAAGGTCTCTCTTAGGTTCTCTCACCTGGAAAGGTCAGATGGCCAAAAGTTTGAATGCACGAAGGCCTGTCATCGTGCTGATGCTGCCAGAGCCGGTCACTGTAGCTCTAAAATACCAAAGGAAACAGGTCACTGTAGATCCATTCAAGACCATGGGATGGTGTTAGCGTGCATAAATAACTTCGCCTCATGGCTGACGGAGGCATCAGCATCCCTGGTTTAGGGATCACTTGATGTGCTTGACATAAGACAAAAGGGGGTGAGGATGTCTTCGTAGCACAAGCTCGGAGAGTTGCCTTCTATAATGACTACCATCCAGCCTGAACGTACTCGGGACAGAACTTAAACCAGACGCCTCCCACAGGAGCAGATTTATCAGGTCAAAGTGGAGTACTCGGGGATCTTATCAACGTCCATCTCGATCGCGTCCCCGCCTCACGGCTCTGTCGTCCCCATTTCTCCTTGCTGCTCAGAGATGTTGACTGCAAAAACAAAAGCTGCCCAAGCTTGTTCTGACGGATGACCAGTTGCCACTGCCATGGACGGATACACACAGAGGACCAATCCTTTCTTGAAGAAATATACTCTCCTCTTCGGCTCCCGCCCGAACCAGCGCCTCGGCCAGGCTGAGCTCGTAAAGCCTAAAGCAAATCACACAGGAAGAGAGAGGAGTGTCATGCCCATTTCTTCGTATGTGGTCAAGTTACTATGTCTAACGTATCGCGAGGGGATGGATACATAGGCCGCAGTATTGTGAAATGCTCACTAAGAAGGCCTCAACCGTAGCCGAATGCACTCTTATCAACATGCTTGATGGGCTGGTGAAGCTTACTCTTACCCTTTGCCCATTCAAATGTACAGACCGGATCATCCTAATCATATAATTGAGGGGATCCTTCCGATTAGAACACATCTTGGGTGAGGTCACTCGTGCCCAATGATTGCAGAATCGGTCGATCCGGATCGGGATCGACCGATTCTTGGATCGGATCGGTACCTACCGATCCGATTCCTATCGGAATTAGCGATCCAGCCGGGAGTCCCGGCTGGATCGGCCGGAATCGATAGGATCGGTCGATCCCGGACCTCGTATGAGATAGGATCGGTCGATCCCGGACCTCGTATAAGCAGGAGCTCCTTGGATCAGTATGAGATACTGCTAAAGATGGAGCAGCTGATAGAAGATAACAGGTGGTGGGAGAAGGTGCAGTACTATTTGTCTGTCATAGAACCTTTGGTGCAGGTACTTAGGTTGGTGGATTCAAATGACAAAAATCAGATGGGGTACCTGTATGATGCTATGGATAAAGCTAAGTTGAAAATTAAAGAGAAGCATCCCAAGGGTTACAAGAAGTGGTGGAAGGTGATTGACAACAGATGGGACAAAACCCTACACCACGACATTCATGCTGCAGGTATAATTTAGTAGTGTAATATGCTAATGATTACAAGTTATATTTTGTGTATTACCCCCACTGTTATTAAACTAAAGGAATAATAATGTTGTTACGGGGTACTTCTTCAACCCAAGGATACTGATATGGTGGTCAAGTATGTAGTGATGGTGAAGTCTTATCAGGCACACTCTCTGTAATTAAACGAGTATGTAAGACACAAGAAGACAGAACGTGTGCAGAGGATGAAGTAAGTAATACGTTTCATATTAATTAAACTTTTAACTTTATCTCAAGAAGAAGATAATTGTTTTAGTTTGTGTTTTCAGATGACTTCATACTGTGCACAAGATTGGGGTGTACGGGGATCCGATTTGCGGTACTCACATGATAGGGTCCCCCTAGTAATATGCTTACCCAATTAATGACTCTTTCGATTAATTGTTTTTTTCTTTACATAACGTTAACGATGCATGTAATTGTGTTCTTTACAATTACAGTCGAGTGGTGGATTATGGTGACAAACGAATCGGATGGAATCCACTCGGCTGCGATTGCAATTCGGGTGCTAAGTCGAGCACATCGTCATCCCGATGCGAGAGAAATTGGAGCACCTTCAACCTTATTCATACGAAGAGGAGAAATAGGTTGAAGACAGAAAAATTGGTGAGACTTATCTATTGCCATATATGAGGCTGAGGAGCAGGAATATCAAAGATAGGCAGAAGAGATCCGAGCAAAGATTTGGACAGTTTGTAGGTGGATGGTACCAAGAAAGAGCACGGGCCCAAGCTACTCAGGGTTTGCTCCAGGCGGATGTGGACTTGGAATATCTATTCCAAGAAGAACATCCACTTGCGGCATGGGTGGAAGACAAGGATGCGAGGAGAGCCGAGTTCGACCCGAACGACGGATCGTGGAGCCGAAGGAGAGCTTGACGGCGTTGTTGGTGAGGATGAAGACATGCGAGAAGTTGAAGAAAGTCAAGTTCCGTGCACGGCTCCACTTCCCGATCCACCCGGACTACGACTTCTCCAGAGAGACATCCGGCTCGCCCCCGGCCGCTACGGCTCTGCTCGGATTCCGGTTTCGGGTCCTTCTACCACCACCACCACCAAGTGGTGGATTATTTAGGGCTTTAAAGAAAGCATGCTTACCTTCACAGCAAGCAAGTCAAGGAGGTACTACATTGAAGAGGAAGAAGATAAGTATCGAACGGCGACATCATCTCCTTGACACCGAGACCACTCAGCCACCTTCATCAGATGAGGATGAAGAAGAATTTGTGCCACCCACACAGCAACAGCGTACAGGGGGTGGAGGTGGGGGGGGGGGAGGCGAGGGTGGGTCTACTAGTAGTGCTCGGACGAGTGGAGCAGTCCGGATGATTTGAGTGATAAAAGACACTCGTATTCGAGTGGCGAGGGGCAGCGGACGGTGGACGAGGTTGAATGCTTTTGACGAGTTTGCATCTTCCTATCCGAGCACCCTTGCCTGAACGGTGAGCACTGGCTATCCACCTCCACCATCTTTTTTACCTCCACCTCCTAACGATCGGGGAGTTTATGAGTTTACCGACATGGCCCGTCTTTATTTTCTTATGGATACGGGCCAATTATGACCGACCCTAATCAATGGAGATTTGCGAGAAAAATCAAAATGACCGGGACGAGAGATCCAGGATCCGGATCCATCCTACTCGGACGTTACCATAGTTGGTGGTGATGCATATGTATAATGTATTTCTTTGTTTATTTCACGCAATGTAATATGAGTGGTAAGAAGAATGTGTTGTACAATTTGTGGAGTTGGGTATGATTGTTTGTTTGGTAAAAACATGTATCTTATTTGGGGAATGATGTGTTCTATTGTGTGATTGTGGCTCGATATGTGTTCTATATGATTGATTGTTAATTTTTTATATGAATGAGTGTTCCCTATATTTTTTTCACATTTTTCCTGAGTTCTATGTATTTTTATTGATTTTTTGGCGATTTTTCCATATTTTTTCGAAAAGCAAAAAAAAAAAAAAAAAACCGATCCAGACCGATTCTGGATCGGTCTGGCTCCATTGGAATCGGCCTGGATCGGTCCGATCCGATCCGATCCGGATCGGATCGGACCCCACCGATCCAGGATCCGATCCCGATCCGGCGATCCTTGCTCGTGCCTCTGAGGGGTGAAAATCAACTCGCGTATGTGGACCTCGTCTAAAATGTGTCTTGAGTGGAGGGAGGGAATACACTCTCATAGCTAATAAAAGATCACAGTCTCTCAACCATAACATGGAGAGATCCCCTCGGTTGAGCAGAGTGCCACTGCCATTGAAGAGAACTAACTGAGGTGGGTCACTTCCTCATCTTCGCCTTGCTTTGCGCTAACCTTGTAGACTTCGGCTTGGACTCTGGACACGGTAAATGGGGTTGTCTGCTGCAAGATTAATTAGGTGATAAACTAGATTTATCCCCGAAGATAAATCAGATTTATACCCAAAATAATCTAATAATACCAAACACCCACAAACACCCAAACAGGTCGTAAAGGTGCAAGGGAGAGCTGGGCCCAGAAGAGTTCTAAAGTAGAGCCGAAGAGAAAACCGAAGCCTCGCCTATTTAATGTCCCCCCACCTTCACCTGCGGCCCGGCCCGTTTCTTTCCTTCACCGCATTTGCTCTCCTGCCACCTGCCTTCCTCCGGAAGCATGCGGGCGTCTTCGCCGGCATGGATGGCCTTGGCAATGGCCGCCACCGTGCTCCGGCTATTATGCCCCCCCACGGCGCTGGGCTCCTCTCTCCTGCATCCGGACTCGGTGACCCAGCTGCCCGGGCAGCCGCAGGTCAGCTTCCGGCAGTTCTCCGGCTACGTTACGGTGGACGAGAAGAAGGAGAGGGCCTTGTTCTACTACTTCGCCGAGGCCGAGGGGGATCCGGAGTCCAAGCCCCTTGTTCTCTGGTTAAACGGAGGTAAGGGCGATTTCCTAATATAACCTGTCAGAAGAGAGGGAAAAAAAACCAGGTGCTAATTAAGCTCGAAGATTTCTCTTACGTGATTGAGCAGGACCCGGTTGCTCATCCGTAGGGGTGGGAGCCTTCTCCGAGAACGGGCCTTTCAGGCCAAGTGGACAGATGCTGGTGAAGAACGAGCATAGCTGGAACAAAGGTGACAACCAAAGAGGCTGACCATGGATATATTGAGGCCTCTGGTCTCCCCTTTTCTCCTAATTTTGCATCTCCCTGTTTTCTTGCTAAAAAGATGTGGTTTTGAAGCTGATGGTTGGTTCAAACCTTCGCCTCGTGTGATTGTGCAGAGGCCAACATGCTTTACTTGGAGACGCCGGCAGGAGTCGGCTTCTCCTACTCCGTGGACGACGCTTACTACGGAGATGTGGATGACAAGATGACTGGTATCCCTGTTCTTACCGTCGTCATCCTCCTCTCCTGTCCCGCTGCTCTCACAGGCTCGGTTTGGTAGATTCAAGTTCCTAGACAACCGGTTGTGCTGCTAGCCCGTGACGATACAGCCAAAATGCTTCTTCTCACCCGAATGCGCGGCACTCCGCACAAGATCTCTCCTTTTTCTTTTCGTCTTTTTGTTTTGTTCTAAATGAAGCCGCTTCTACTTGCTGTGCTGCAGCGAGAGACAACTTGGTGTTCCTGCGGCGCTGGTTCCTCAAATTCCCGCAGTACAAGGACAGGGATCTCTTCATAGCAGGAGAGAGCTACGCAGGCCACTACGTCCCGCAGCTCGCTGAGCTCATGGTTCTGTTCAACAAGAGGGAGAGGATCTTCAATCTCAAAGGAATCGCTGTACGCATAGTAGTGCCTTGATTTTTCCCGTCTTCTTGACGGTGAACAAGCTGACCCTCCCCCCCTCTTTCCAAAATCTCACCCTTTTCTTTCTCCGCACGCAGCTCGGCAATCCAGTTCTCGAATTCGCCACCGATTTCAATTCGAGGGCCGAGTTCCTCTGGTCTCACGGCCTCATCTCCGACTCGACGTACGGGATGTTCTCCGCCGCCTGCAACTACTCTCGCTACGTGAGCGAGTACTACAGGGGCTCCCTCTCCGCCGTCTGCTCGAGGGTGATGGGCCAGGTGACCAGAGAGACCAGCAGATTCGTCGACAAATACGACGTCACCCTCGACGTCTGCATCTCCTCCGTGCTCTCGCAGTCCACGGTCCTCTCTCCTCAGGTGGGCAATGCGCCTCTGAGCTCTCCCCGGCGAGCCATGTCCCTGCTCTTCTTCCGCCGATGACCTCCTCTTGCTCTCTCCATGGGCCAGCAGCAAGTGACCGAGCGCATAGACGTCTGCGTGGAGGACGAGACGGTGAACTACCTGAACAGGAAGGATGTGCAGAGTGCCCTCCATGCTCGCCTGGACGGAGTGAGCAGATGGACTGTCTGCAGCAGGTACATATCGACGAGTTATTCTTCTCCACCACCTTTACCTATATAATAATGTATAGCCGAATAGAAAAGGGCGTCATATTGTTATCCCGAACCTGGGGGTTATTGTTTCAGTATCCTGGAGTACGATTTCCTCAACTTGGAGATACCGACCATCTCCGTCGTGGGGTCGCTCGTCGGAGCAGGAATTCCCGTGCTGGTTTACAGGTATATATATCCTCCGGTCGCCATTCTCCGAACTGCTGCCGATTGGAGGAAGGGATCTTTTCTCAGGCACCTCGTTGTGGTTTCTCTCTACTGCAGCGGCGACCAGGATTCCGTCATTCCGTTGACGGGAAGCCGAAAGCTCGTCGAAAGGCTTGCAGATGAGCTGGGCTTGAAGACGACGGTGCCTTACAGAGTGTGGTTCGAGGGGAAGCAGGTAAAAAAAAGAAAAAGAAAAATCTCTTCTCCCTCCTGTTTGCCAGCCCGTGGTTTCCATTTCCACCACCGTCAACTCCTTGAATCGGGCACGTCGTTCTGCTTCCCGACAGGTGGGCGGGTGGACCCAAGTGTACGGCGGCATGCTGTCCTTCGCCACCATCAGAGGAGCCTCCCATGAAGCTCCCTTCTCGCAGCCGGAGAGGTCGTTGGTTCTCTTCAGGTCCTTCCTCGTCGGCAGGCCGCTGCCGGAGACATTCTGACAATGTCTCCTTCTGGGTCTCTGTGTGTGTGAGAGTGAGAGAGAGAGAGAGTTGGCAAGAGAGTAACCTGTAATTAGCCTTTCCAGCGGGTGAGAAAGGATCCCACTGATCCGTTCGCTTGGGTTTGCCGATGCCGAGAATGAGGACGGTCTCCCAACCTGTCGCGTGACGGATACAACTCGATCGAAAAGGATCTTTTTGTTTTGCGAAAGTTTGCCCCCATGGAATCCGCGGTCAGCGCGCTCAATCTTTTGCTAAATGACAGCCACCGACTCGGTAAAAAAAGTGAGAACAGACATGTACCTCCGTTGGCTTCTCGATCAGAATCTCGGGTCCATTCCTGGCGCATGTTCGAGGCGACCTGCCAAGAGATGACTTGCCACAAGACCGGAGAGCCGCAACCGATGCGCTGTTCCCACGGAGTACGTTCGCTGATAAAGTAAAGGGCACCCCCAAATGATTATGCAAACCTGTAACATCATGAGAAAAACAAACGAGAAAGCCGAGATTCTTGGAACTTAGGCGACTGCAAGTGGGATAGGATCTTCAAAAAAAAAATCGATCTAGTTGACCAGTCTGATGGATCAAAGTTAATCTAAAATCAATCTGAATTAGTAAAAAAAAAACAGAAGTTCCATGTGGTTCGATCTTTGGCGGAGAGGCGGACAGATCAGATAGGATCACCACCCAGTTTGACAGGGCAGGGGCGGCGGAGACACGGCCCCCCATCTTCCCCTGCCCGTTCCACCCCCACCTTGCATCTTCCCTGTCCGTACTGGTGAGTGAAGACAGTTATATTTGATCTCGGGGACCTGGTATCTGATTTAACGTGATCTGATAGCCTAAATTACTAGATCTACTCTGATCAAATCTCAGAGATCCAATAGCATATGTTCTGATGACTTTAAAAGTTACCAGATTTAGTGCTCCCAGGGGCCGGATACAAGTGAACCAGAATCGGTAGAACTACACTGATCCGACAGCTTAGAATGATAGAATCTGATCTCGCCAGAAACTTCTGCCCTTAGAATCGGGTCAACATGGACCAACAATCTTGACCGGCATCAGTCCAATCACGGATTTATCCTGTCCAAGGCATGTGGGGTTGGAGGTTGGGAATGGTCACTTAGGCCCAAACCGACCTGGGGCAAGATCAGTCGCAATCGTAAAAAAAATAATAAATTAATAATTTTAAAATATTTATTGAGTCGGGGTCGAGATTGAGTTAGTCCACCCGAAAATTGTCCGGATCTGATCCGGGTTACAACCCCGCGTTCCACGATCCTGCCAACCATGACTGCAACTTTCCTCACAGTTCTTTACTTCCATATTCTAATCATCCAATCCCAACAGCCTGTTGTGCCTTTAAAGAATGGTGGAAGATCGAGTGTTTGGTGTAGGGACAAGTAGCTAAGATTAAAGGAAGAAATAGGATGTTCCGACTTCCGAGTACACCGGGAGAGGAGGCGGAAGGTGAAAGTGGCTGTGCAGATGTGTCGGTTGATCTCTGTCTTCGTGGATAAAAGCAATCCATGAGTTCTCTGTTGAACGTACGCTCAAGTGGCGGGTGACATGTTATTTTACCCAGAAGTGACTTTGAGTATCGAGTAACATAACGCTACTACGTTAAACTTGTGCGACCAGAACTACGATGTACCACAAAAGCGACGCTGTAAACACCGAAACGAGAAGGCTGACCACTTGAAAGGGCTGGCAACAGGATTCGAGATATCAAAGAACCACATTACAACACAGAAAGATGATGCAGTAAATCCGTGTGTCCTAAGCTGAGAGGTTATGAGAGCGAAGAAAGTACCTTGCCCGTTGCTGAAATTTACTTCACGCAAATGAACAAGCGCCGCCTGCTCGTTCCGCCTTGCAATTGCAAACTTCTTCAGGCCTGCTGCACTCCTAGAGGCAGAGCCACTTTGCTTGGGGATGGTCCCAGAAAATGCAACCCTATTCTGCAGTCAACCTCATAAAAGCGGATTGAATGAAAAAATATCCAGACTGTGTCCAAAAAAAAGAAAAAATATCCAGACTCTGCCATGCGTTTTCCACTTTCTTACGTTAGCTGCATGATAAAACCTATGCAGATGAGGCTAGATAGCAACATGGCAGTAAGACTCGGGTTCATTTATGGCAGTGTCGTAGTGAGATTACAAGCAAATAAACTGACGCGCGACATCAGAGGGGGGAAAAAGATCAAAACAGATAAATTTACATTACAAATAGCTATTACACTTTTCTGTCTTATGACCTAATTAAGTAGTGTCATCACCTCACACAGGGATCGCCGGCTCAGCAGCCTCTGGAACGCCGGTACCACCCTTGAGAACCGTCACGTTCCCGTCCGAGTCAACATCGACGATGGCCGATTCTCCCTCCTTTATTTCCCCGGCAAGCATCTTCTCTGCCAAACTATCCTCCAAAAGCCGCATGATGGCCCTCCTAAGAGGCCGTGCGCCATAGCTCGGGTTGTAACCTTCGTCCACCACTCTATCCTTGAACCTTTCGGTTACTTGGAGCTCGATCTCCTTCGCTTTCAGTCTGTCGAACACCTCTTTGAGCATTATATCGGCGATCTCCTTCACCTCCAGCTTTGTCAGCTGCCTGAAGACGATCATTTCATCTAACCTGTTGAGGAATTCCGGCCGGAAGTACTGCTTCAGCTCCTCAGTAACCAGACTCTTGATGCGATTATAGCTGCTGTCTTTTTCATCGTAATCTAGATCGAACCCAATCCTACGGCCGCCCTTTTCAATGACACTGCTTCCGACATTGGATGTCATGATGAGGAGGGTGTTCTTGAAATCCACAGTCCGTCCCTTGCTGTCCGTAAGCCTTCCATCTTCCAAGATCTGGAGCATCATGTTGAAGACATCAGGATGAGCCTTCTCTATCTCATCAAAGAGAACCACGGTGTATGGTCGACGCCGAACAGCTTCAGTTAGTTGGCCACCTTCCGTGTAGCCAACGTACCCAGGTGGCGAACCGATAAGCTTAGAAACAGTGTGCCTCTCCATGAATTCACTCATGTCCAGGCGAATCATTGCTTCCTCAGACCCGAAGTAGTAGGCAGCCAGAGCCTTTGCAAGCTCCGACTTCCCCACACCGGTAGGACCAGAAAAGATGAAGCTAGCAATAGGTCTGTTTGGATTCTTGAGACCAACACGAGCTCGCCGGATGGCCCGGCTGATTGCTTTGACAGCCTCATCCTGGCCAACGACACGCTTGTGCAGGGTTTCTTCCATCTTGAGAAGACGGTCGGACTCATCAGTCGAGACTTTCTCCACAGGAATCCCAGTCCATGAAGAGACTATATGTTGTATATCAGCCTCGGTAACAATGGGACCAGATTCTCCTGCCTCACTTTCTGCTTTCGTCATTTCTTTGCCTTTGTCAACTAGAGCAGAAATCTGGGCCTTCAGCTCCATTTCTCTATCTCGCAGTTCGCCAGCCTGCCAACATTGAACCAGTAACATTAATGGTCCTAAAATAAATACTAACGACACAAAATAAGCTCGGAAAAAAGTATACAACAGTTAATACTAAACTAAATCACATTGAATTAACAGGTATTTGTTATTATTATTTTGATATTTTTCCATTTTCTAAGTGAAACTTCAGTGGGTCTGTATATAAATTATCTCAATATCATTTCTTTCAATTTATCTACAATTACTGTACCCAAACATTTTGCATATATTCATTATGTATTCTATCGAACCAAGTAGACCACACCCCACCTGTCTTAACATTCACATTTCAACAACGGTTATTTTGAAAGCATAAATTTCCTTTATTATTCAATATCAACTATCATACAGCCTTATAATTGTAAAATAAATTATTTTTTTCAACTTTAGTGAAATATTAGAAACACGGAGAACCTCGATAGCCATCCTCCACTTCATCATTAATCCTATAGTTAACATCCTCGTTGCATTCTTCATTTTTTTTTAATAATTGACCAAGATATTTATATTAAGCACTTTGAGATAATATTACTCCCCCTCTTCTTCCCTTTGATTTTTATTAAATTTACATATATTCTTAAGTCTACTTGTTTTGAAACCCTAATATTTCACAAAAGTACTAGCTTCTTATAAATCCTTGTTTCTCATCTATCAATATAATATCGTCTTTAGACATCATGCATCATAAAATAATAACAGGAAACGAAACTTCTCAAATGGTTTTCAAGCAGTTCCAACAAAATATTCCATAATCCTCAGTATTCTTCACAATGAACTTCACAGTACATATCAAATAGAGGACTGACTAGAAATCGAACTATTGAAGCAACAGAAGCATCACATGTTTCATCATAAAGAACGTAATCAAACTTGTAAAAAGAAAACACACAACATAATAGTGTACCTTTTCAAAGTCTTGACCACGAACAGCTTCATTTTTCTCCTTGGTTATTTGCCTGAGCTCTTTATCAAGTTCCCTGGCCTCCTCAGGGAGCTACAAGTTCACATCCTTGTGTTATTTGTAGCTACATTTAGTTACAAGATTTGGGCAATATACAGATAGGCAAATACAAACCTGAGCATGGCGAAGCCTAACACGAGAACCGGCTTCATCAATTAGGTCGATTGCTTTGTCAGGAAGGAAACGATCGCTGAAGCCAGACAGATGTATCAACAAAGGATCCAAAAAACAATACACCAGAAGATAGCAAAACTCAACAAACCATTCAAACAACTATGTAGTTTCTAATATTCTCTTAGTGTGTACATATTCATGGACTTCTGAATGGTCTAATGCAGATGCAGGCCTATAACAAAAACACAAAGATACAAAGAGTCTAAATAAAACATCTTACTACAGGACTGGCTTACAATGAAGAATATGCCCCCTAAGCATTGTTTAAAAATGTGCCGCCTTGAGGCGCTGAGACTTCTTATGCCACAAGGGAGGCACTTGAGCATCTTGGTGAGAATTATGTCTTGTTCGCAAAACGTAAGACTTATGTTTTTCCCCGGGAGAGACTTATGTCTCACCACCACAACATGATGATGATGGATTGAATCCGGCTTACTGTTGCTGTTTGAGGTTTGAGAAGATGTCATATTTATTTTTCTTATTTAGTAGTGTTGGAGTTAATTTCCTGCATTTTATTTGATATTTGGAGTTCCTTCCGAGTTCTTTACATTTCAGTCTTTGGAGGGCATATTTGTAAATAGGTCTTTACTTGTCCCCTTTTTTTAATT